>OX420933.1:12519256-17886756 GCA_949091785.1 Polymixis lichenea | reverse complement strand
CCAACCAATCAAAATTCGTTCGCGCGATAAGGAACTTCGTTCCAAAAAAATATTTCACAGGAAATAAATAGCTGCAGCAAATTCGACCACCATCATTTCAGCCGAAAGACTGCTGGACATAGGCCTACCCCAGGCTTCTTCAGTTCGACAAGTCTTGTGCTTCCCACATCCAGTGGATTCCCGCGGCCTTCACAAGGTCATCAGTCCACCTTGTGGGAGGCCTTCCCACTCTACGTCTTCCGGTACGGGGTCGCCACTCCAGAACCTTTCGGCCTCATCGGTCATCTGTTCTGCGAGCAATGTGCCTGCCCACTGCCACTTAAATTTGGCAATTCTTCGGGCTATGTCGGTTGCCTTGGTTTTCTTGCGGATCTCTTCTTTCCCTATTCGATCACGTAGGGAAACTCCGAGCATACCCCTCTCCATTGTCCTTTGGCTGACTTTTAGCTTTCTGATAAGGCCCATTGTGAGCGACCACGTTTCTGTACCATAGGTCATCACTGGCAACACACACCGGTCAAAAACTTTTGTCTTGACACACTGTGGTATTTGGGACGAGAAGATATCGCGAAGCCTCCCGAACGCTGCCCAGCCAAATTGGATTCGACGATTGACCTCTTTCTCGAAGTTGGACCTACCTAACTGGACAACAAAGCAAGCCAGTGCTGGCGGCAAATGCTCGGGCCAGTGCTGGCGGCAAGTGCTTGAGCCAGTGCTGGCGGCCAGTGCTGGCGGCTAGTGCTGGCGGCTAGTGCTGTGGGCCAGTGCTGGCGGCTAGTGCTGCGGGCCAGTGCTGCGGGCCAGTGCTGGCGGATAGTGCTGCGGGCCCGTGCTGGTGGCTAGTGTTGCGGGCCTGTGCTGGTGGCCAGTGTTTCAGGCCAGTTTTGCAGGCCAGTATTTCAGGCCAGTTCTGCAGGCCAGTGTTTCAGTCCAGTGTTTCAAGCCAGTGCTGCAGGCCAGTGCCAGCGGCTAGTGCTGTAGGCCAGTGCTGGATGTTGCATCAGAAACCGCTAAGTTCCTGCTCCTGAGTGCTACTCAAATTTTTTTTGATCCATCTTTCTATACCACTGATTAAAATCCTGAGCTTTTTCGTCTTAAACATTTACCCATGCTCTGCTGATACCTGAGTCAGTGTTCTGGGATTCGTTAGCATGTTTTTGGTTAGTTCTTTTAAAGTTGCATCAGAAACCGTGGAGTAGCCGCTCCTGAGTGGTACTCAATTTTTTTTAGAACGAAGTTCCAATACGCGCGCTGGGAAAGAGGGCGGAAAAAATTAAGACCAAAAGTTGTAACGACACTTTTTGCTACATTGTTGTAAGCCGTGCGGCGTGCGCGTGTTTCTCTGCAGACAGAGACACAGACAGGGTGCGTATATTATATATATATATGTGTGTGTGTGTATGTATATGTACAATTTTTAAAATTTTATTACAATTCCTTCACTAATTAATCGAAAGGAACTTTGTTCCATCCGGGTGTCCTCTCAAGTGTTTTTTTTTATCAATCTTTCTATACCACTGATGTAAATCCTGAGTTTTTATGTCTTAAATATTTAACCATGCTCTGCTGATATCCTGAGTCAGAGTTCTGTGATTCGTTTGCATGTTTTTGGATAGGTTTTTTAATGATGCATAAGAAACCGGGTAGTTCCTGCTCCTGAGTGCTACTCACATACTCACATTTTTTTTGATCAATCTTTCTAAACCACTGATTAAAATCCTGATTTAAACTATCTTAGATCTTCACCCATGCTCTGCTGATATACCTGAGTCGGAGTTCTGGGTTACTTAAGCATTTTTTTGGGTAGTTATTTTAGTTGTGCATAAGATACCTTGGAGTTTTTGCTCCTGAGTGCTACTCAAAAATTTTTTTGATCCATCTTTCTAAACCACTGATTTAAATCCTCATTTTAACTTTTAATCTTTACCCATGATTTGCTGATACCTGAGTCAGAGTTCTGGGTTACTTTTGCCTGTTTTAGTATAGTTCTTTTATAGTTGCAACATGAAACGTGTAGTTTTAGCTCCTGCGTTGTAGTATTTTTTTTTGTATCATACCAACTTAATTACTCAATGAAATCTCGATTTCTTGTAATCTAACTTTTTCATAAGGCTCTGCTGATAATTTTAAGAGACAATTGCGTTTATTTAGTTTTTTTCTGTTCCCGGGGTTCTTGGCTGCTACTAAGCTTAGTCAATAGAATCTACGAAAAGCTACAAATTTACCAGGCTTTTAACAAAATGATTTTCCTTTTCTTGTAGCGGGTTACATTTTCTTTTTTATTTATTTCATGACTTAGGTCGGCAGAACTATTCCGGAAAAGTATAAGGAACTATAGAACTCAACACTGTGTGCCTAAATCAGTTTTAAAATTGGAATTTTGAAAAAAATTATCTGCTAACGGAAGTAGGCAGAGCATATTTTCATTCGACCTTTTTCAGGCAAAAACGCCAGAACTATTTTTTTAAGTATAAGGAACTCCAGAACTCATCCGCATGCGAATAGAACTCACATTATATTTTGCTCTGCTGGGAAATGATCTGCCAAGTTCACCCACATCGAAAAATGGGCTGTGGAAAGTTGATTTTGACAATCTGCAGTCTCTGCCTACTCCTTTGGGATTATGGGCGTGGCATGAGTATTTGTAAGTATATCGTGAGATATACCCAAAACAAAGAAATCTTAAAGAAAAAAAAAATCACCACTGATGAAAATCAAATTGCACAGTAACACACATTTAGCCATCGAATCTTAGAGTGAAATATTTACAGAATGATATCACTAAATATGACTAAAATTCTGAGCTACATCCTGTTTCTGTTCGCTCTGGTTTTTTTTGACCATTCTCCTTTTATTTGAAAACATCCATTGGTTTCATTATTTATTTTGGTGACTGTACCTGCCACCCTGTATTTTTGTAACTCTTTCATGAGATAAAAGTATGTAATTAAGTACTTACTTTCATTTCAGACAAACCTGGTGGCGCCATCTCTACGGTGTAAAATCCTTTTAGAACTTTCATTTTCTGTGCAAGCTTGGACTTGGTCGCACTCTCTGCTTTTTCTAAACCAACACAGAAGTTTATTGTTATGGTGTTTTGAAGACATTAGATAATTAATTAATTATGAAGGTCTCGTTAGTAATTTTATTCCGACTGATACCTACCTCTTAACAAATAGTATAAAACGAAGGTATAACCGTATAAAGCACAACTAAAACCAAAACCCGGTTAAAAAATCAATATAATTGAAAATGAGACACTGTTCCTGTGTGAAATCATAGCCGTGGTGCCCGTGGTCGTTGACTCGCGTAGCATACACCGTAATCCTGTAACGTGCTCACTGCTGGGACACAGGCCTCCCCTTGTTAAGGCAAGGGAGTAGCCCGTAATTCACCACGAAGGCCCTGAAGGCGGGTTGGTGGATGTCACACCACATGTCTTAAAAATGTTGGTTCTACTTTCTTGTTTAGTTTACCCACACCCTATGCACAAAGCTACATACGAACAGCACCCTTATTGCGTCACACTGTCAATAAGACTGAATCATTTTGAAGGATATTGCTAATCCATTGCTTCATATGTTCGAAAAATTTGTCTGCTCAACAACGTAAATAACGCAATGTATATTGTTGAATTGTCAAAATGAAAGCCAATCATAGTATGTTACACAAGGCGTACACGGGCACCTTGTTTGTTGAAATCAGTTCGGTGCTTTAGGGTTGGTGGACTCGTTGAGGATGACGGGAATTGACCTTTTCTGAACAATCATATTTAAAGAGTTTTAAGAACCTCTCATCGCGTCCATCAGTTTCTCTTTGTTCCTAGTAATAGTTGGTTTGTATATTTCAGACAATTCATGCGTCATCATCGCCCATCTGCCACCTGTGAATAGGCCAAAATTTTGAATAATATTGAAATGAATATTCTATATAAAACATTGTTTTATTAACCTTTTATGGTCAACAAATTTTGCACGTCAGTAATGCAGCAACATGATGTTGCTGCGGAACGTGTTGCTGCGGAATCGAATCTGTTCTATTGCTCACACATTACTGTACCGTATGGAGTTCGCCAGCAACATGTTGCTGTAACTGGAAGTAGTACTGTATCTATGAGTGCAACAATATTGCGTAAAGGTTGCGCTACTTTTGTTTATAATATTGATAAGCACCTGCTTATCACGGTTTCTGGGACTCATCATGACCATCGAGATTTCGGTCGAGCTTTTAATATTTGACTGCCTCGTTGGTTTAATGGTCCTGGGTTCAACTCCCAGGGCGGACAAACTGTTATTGGGTTTTTCTGTCTGGAATTACGGTCAGTGGGTCGTCTTAGGGGCGGTTCTCAGTAGCAGCCCGGAATCTTGATATGAGCCCGGTTGATGGCAATAGGGTCGCCCCTATTACATGATACTTAAACATAACGGATGAATTGCAGGTGTAGTATAGGTGCAACTCTGCCCAAACGGAGAAACAAGGCGTGATGTTATGTTATAGTAAACCCATACAAACTTCGGGAATAAATTCTCTAAATGATGATGAAAACTGCATCAAAATCCGTTGCGTAATTTAGAAGAACAACGCAGTCACACAGATAAACACCAAAAGCGACATTAATTTACAATTGTTGTAATGTTCTACAGTTATTTATGAATGCGAGCCTGCACTGCACTGCACCGCTGAAATGAAAATACTTACGGAACATATTCGCCAATTTTACAGTAGACATTTTGAGTTTATTTGACTAACTAAAGGCTAACTAATTATTCTTCGTCAGACGTGTTTCCAAATGCCTATTTAGCCTTATTTGAATTATTTCTAAGTTGATATTGTTTGAATTTTGCAATTGGGTAAGTAACCGTCAAAATACGTTTATATGTCAAAATTAGTATTTTTTTATTGCAGTATGCATTAAAGATTACATAATTCGAACTCTTTGTCAGTAAGTAGGTACTTAAGCTTGAGTACACTTCACTTTTTGTTTATTTTTGCCTTATAATCGACATCTTATCTTTCATTTGAAGTAAATTGTCTGAAAACAAACAGAATCAAAAGTGAAAAGAAATTCTTCAGTGAATCGATTCAATAATGTTTAATTTCGGCACTCGTCATATTTCACTCCCCTACGGAATTATCGAAAAATCAAATGAAAGGCGCAGGTGAACGTTCATACTTCTAAAGCTTCTTCAAACAGGCTCGACGCGACCGTCGCGTCGCGCTAGTCTGCACGCACCTTAAATCGGTATAATATTTGTCGGTGTCGTCAATGTGAAATGAAGCAAACGAACCAGGCTTTCTATGAAGTCTTTAAAATTCTCGTTCAGTCCACCTTTTTCCTTGAGCGCAAACGGGCATCGCCTGTTTTTGAGTATACTGTTCTATTTATCAGGTACACCTTAAACAAATGACAGACCCGCCCAGCATTACTATTCTGTAAAAACCTCACCGTGAAAACGAAGGTGAAGTGAAAAAGAAGTGAGCTGTCATTCCACCTAGTGCTCTTGACTGACACTTTTGACTCACCGTAAAATCTTAGGTGAAGTGAGCTATCAAAAGTGTCAGTCCCTAGCATTAGGTGGAATTACAGCTGATTTCACGGTGAGGTTTTTACAGAATAGCACTACAGGGCGAGTCACGTCAGCCGCATGCATAGTGACCGCTGGGCCACAGTTTACACAGGTGGGTGCTTGAGGATGGACGGCGCTGCCGAGGACAGCCTAGAAAGAGGTGGCGAGACGACCTAGGTCGACGTTATGCGTTTAGGCATAACGTTGGATCGAGGTGGCTCTAGAAAAGGATGCCTGAAAGGTTTTGGTGGAGGCACTTTCTCAGTAGTGCGATAGTTAAATAATAAAACATTTGCACCTAATTGAAATAACTGTAAACCTCTTAAAGGGCCAATGTACTTATCACACGATAGTATCAAACCAAATCTTTTTATAGAGATTTATGTTTCGCAGTATTGGTAGTAAGGGTTGGTCGCTCGCTCGTAATGACTAGGTAATGAAGAAAAAATTTGGAGATTCGGGAATACCCTACCTACTTAGAGGGCAAAAAATAAAAAAGGACCAAAAATAAATGAAAACTACGATTTCCTAGAAAAGCGCTGAGCGCACTGACGCCCGCAGTGACGGCTGTCATGAAAATAATGACAGCGACAAAGATTTAAATCGTAAGACTCGCCCTTTGGCGACAAAAGATCGTTATCTACTACATTTATGTTTAGATTTGAGAACTATGACACACAATGACGCAGAGACTTGAAATGATTGTCAATTGTCAACATCATCATCTGCCTAGCTTTTTCCCAACTATGTTGGGGTCGGCTTCCAGTCTAACCGGATGCAGCTGAATACCAGTATTTTACGTGGAGCTACTGCCTATCTGACCTCCACAACCCAGATACTGGGTAATACGATACCCCTTGGAAAGACTGGTTACCAGACTTTCGCGCTTCTTCTTTAGATTGTCAATTGACAAAACGCTATTTATTCATGTGTGAGCTCACTCTTCTCAGTATGGTACTTTTTCGCGTGAGTATGTACGGTGAGAGCAAATCTAGCGATTTACATCTTTGGGCAGCGGGATTTGACTATGTCAAATAATAGTGAGTGTAAATAACAGATTTTCATGAGGGTGTGTCCAGATCTGGCAAATGCGCCGCTTGCGAACTGCGCGCTTGCATTTCATGTTTGTACGCAGCCCCTGTGTCGTCCGCGCGCCGTTCGCGCGCAAGCTACGCGCCGTACTCGAGCGGCGCAGGAGGTGCGCGCGTGCCGCCCGCGGTGCTCCTCCCTCGCACAGTGGAACGAATGTATGGGAGCGGTTGGACGTAGACATGTCCGAAAAATAAGAGTAAAATTATGACAAACTAATGATGCCATCTTATTCGATTACTTAATGCCTTCATAAATTGTGGTGATGAATTTCTTCATAACTCCCATATTTCGGGAGTAATTTGAGAAAATGTGAAATTTTACTATGAAAATGAGTGTATCGAGCTCTCTCCCTCCTGATTCCGGGCTTGTTTCAAGTAGCGGTCTCTAATATCGTAATGCTATTACTAAGAGCTATATTTAATACTAAGACACATAGTGCGCCAAATGTGCACTTTCTGGGATAAAAGGAAATGAAAATTTAAAAAAAAAAACGTTTTTTCTCCATTTGTATTTACTTTAAACCGCAGACAGACTTATTAAGAGGTCTATAAATATATTATATATATATACAGAAATATATATTAACAAAAATATTCACAAGAACTGATGAGAGTATGACTTTTAAGTAAGTTGATAATAAATTACCTAGTTTCATTAAAAGTACAATAAATAATTAAGATGTAAGCTCTAATTTACTAAGTTACACATTTTAAAACAATAACATCATTTAATTATCTTCGTCATCATCATCATCATCAATTAATTCAAATTCAGAATCGATGTCCGCTAAATCATTTATGTTAACAAATTCGATATCACTTTTCTCAGAATCCGTAAGCTCATAAAATTCCTTAAAAGAAGATTTTTTTACAAACTTATTTCCTTTTGGACGGATACTTGTAACAAGTGGATCAGAAGACAGTAAAAGATTGTGCATAATATCTTCATTGCATGAGATACTGCTATGCTTTCGAGAATGCCCCTCTCTATATTTTCTAAAATCTTTATTTCTAGCCTCAGATGCCTCTTCGGATAGAAAACCAATGGGCACAATTGACATGTTCTGAACTATGTCTGGCCCATGCATTAAAATTTTATGAAGTGAAGAAGGCATATAATACCATGGGTATAACTCCACGTAAAGCTTAGCAGTATCAAAGCAGAACTCTCGGAATTTAGTTACGTTGATCTTCTCTCCTGATGAAATACACTGCAAGATCACACAGATTTTTCTTAAAAGCATAGCATCTATTCCGGTCAGTTCAGCAGATTTAGTGTAGTTTTCAAAAAATCTCCTTGCCGAGTTGCCATTGTTGGTGGATCCACTGCCTTGTTTCACAACATCGAGAAGTAAGCCCGTTTCTCTTCTTACAGCCTCTTGAGCTCTTTTCTTCCTGTCATCAACTTGCCTTTTTGCTATATCACCCCTTACTTGCCATGATTTTATGTCTAATTTGTAGGAAATGTGTAATAAGCATTCCATTGAGCGAATCCAAGCGTGAAGGGTGCTTAAGCTATATTTATACATGTCCTCGTTTGCGTGTTTATCTTTGATTAACTCTAAATTATTCATTTCTTTAGGACAAGCCTTGCATATGTCACACACTGAAGCTGCTGTATTGGATATAATGGAATGAATTTTACCATCAATCATTGTCAACAGCAGTTGGTGTTTGACACTAATTCCATCAGTGATGGTGGATGGAGTTAAGGCTTCAATCTCTGCTTCGATTTCAGCCATCTCTCTCTGCACATTTTCTTTGGTTTCCTTTATAAACTTAAACAATATTGGCCGGCAAAATGAAGTGGAAGATGGTCGCTCGTTTTCCCAAATTGTTACACCTTTTGAGACGAGCCGCAGTGGTACAAGACTAATCATAAAATTACTAGCAAGATCGATTTGCTCATCTTCACTCGTCCTTTGATGATAAATGCTTTGGCTAGATGATCCGTCAAAACCCCATTTGCTGGTCAATACGAGCTGTTGATTGGGATCAACAGGGGTTTCTAACGACCTAATAAGTCTTCTTGAGGTTAAATCCATCAAGGCTTGTAATTTGATTTTTGCAGAGCTCTCTGTAACTGTGAGATCTTCTTTGGCCGGATAGCACTTAATTTTTTCTTTAACCAACATGTAGTAACTCGGGTATTGAAGAGCTCCTTCTTGAGTGTTGAAATCCCGAAGAGTGTTATAGCGCCATTTCGATAAGTTCATCGATACATAAAGAGCCAATGCCTTCAAAGGGGATATTTCCCGTACCTGAATTGATTTACCTTCAATGAAGGCTTTGATTTTTGAGGCCTCTTCTGGATTCTCCGTCAAGTATTTCATAACATAAGCTGTATCGCTTTGTCCTGCCTTTTGAAGCGCCCTTTCGGCCGAAAACATAATTTCAGCGCTGCTACTGCTGCATGAAAGACTATCTTCAGTGCGTCTTCTTTTTTGCCGGTTACTAAGGTCCTCAAAAGATTTACGAGGACTAGGATGTGTACAAGTTGAAGCATCAGATTTAGCAGGAGAAATTATGGGCTCGATGACGTCACTTATATTTTCTGTAGAAGGTTCCATATTTTCATTCTGTAATTCCGGCCATTGAATTGCAGCCTGTAGCCAAATCTCATGTTTCTTCCGAAACTTATCTGTGCTTCTTCCAGACTGTGTCCATTTTGCATAAATGCGGTAGCAAAATCGACGACACCAGTCTTTTAAACTTGTTTCAGCACTTTCACATAACTGAACACAACTGTTATCTTTTAAAACACTGAACAAATAGTTAAAGTCGCGTAAATCTTTATGTGCGCGTGCGCATAAAGCAACGTGAATATCAAGATTTGTATTAAAATTTGGAAAATACATTGCGAGATTAGCTTGGATACAACGAGGTGTAAATCAACACTGATTTTAAAGTTACTAATAGTGACCTATTTATATAAAATCCAGGTATCCCAGGTATCCTTTGTTAAATATTGCAAGGTAATTAGTTATTGTGATAATTAGTAAATGATGCATGCTAAATTAGTGTATTAAGAGCCATTTAGTAATTAAATAATAGCAATGTTCTTATCAGTAATCATTAGTGCATCAGTTTTATATGTAAACCTTAAGTCCCTAATTATATATCCTAATTAGCTTATATCTTCTCTAATTGGCTGCTCAGAAATGTTATTGTAATAAGGTAAACCTTTAGAAAAACGGTTTTAATCAACAAAATAAACAAAAAATAAAAAAATTGTGTTATAAAATAAACATCACTCTTTATCCCAGAAAGTGCACATTTGGCGCACTATGTGTCTTAGTATTAAATATAGCTCTTAGTATTAGCATTATGATATTAGAGACCGCTACTTGAAACAAGCCCGGAATCAGGAGGGAGAGAGCTCGATACACTCATTTTCATAGTAAAATTTCACATTTTCTCAAATTACTCCCGAAATATGGGAGTTATGAAGAAATTCATCACCACAAGTTATGAAGGCATTAAGTAATCGAATAAGATGGCATCATTAGTTTGGCATAATTTTACTCTTTTTTTTCGGACATGTCTACGTCCAACCGCTCCCATACATTCGTTCCACTGTGCCTCGCCCCAATATTTAGTTCAAACACGAAAGAAGCTATGTGTGCACGTGCGGCGCATTCGCCAGGTCTGGACTCAACCTAACAGCATTGACAGCCCTTATGATATGAAGGAACCACTTTTCAACCGACTTCAAAAAGAAGGTTATCAATTTGACATGTTTATATATATTTTTCTTTGATATGTATGTTCGGGCATAACTCCGTCATATATAGTCAGACGGATTTACGAATTTTTTTTTGCTCGTAATTTCATAGATCTGATGATGCGTTTCGGTTTCGGAAACGGAAAAAACGGAATTCTTCAAAAAATTACAGCAAATCAACCGCGATTGCTGCTATCGCATAAATATGCATTCTTTTGACCCCAAGGATGATGAAGTTTGGCGGCGCACGTGAGGGAGAGGCATTACATGCGCCCTCACGGCCGCAGCCTTCGCAGGAGACGCCCTGGGCGTCGGAAATCCCAGGCTGCTTCCCGGCCATCGTAGGCGCGGGCTTGCGGACGGCGAGTAATGGGTAGCTCACTGTCCGGTAAGGATCAAGCCCGGGTCGACGACGCGTTGTGTTTCACGCGCGCCTCAAAGAGATGCCAGCACCAACTGGTGGTTTCCGCAAGGGCCGATGCCTGCCAGGGGTGCGGGTTGTTCGAAAGAGATACCGCGGCCCCTGGCACACAGGCAACTGAGGGAACACGGGTGGGTTTTAGTCAGTAACAGTCTGATACGCTCTCCCGCTCCGCCCAGAGCGGGAAAAGTTATTTGATGATTTCCCACCCAAAAAAAAAAGATGATGAAATTTCGAATTGGTGTGGGGTAGGTCCAATTTTATTATTATTGAAAACGAAATTTTATTGTCATATACACAATCGGGCAACTATAATTCGACTTTAATTGTATTCAGTAACTTGACAGTTCAAAGAAAAAATAACGTTACCATGCTAAAACTAATAGTGTTGGGGTGGTGAACGCTTTTGCGTAAAGAATGAATGAATAATATACTGTATCTTACGAAAACGTTGATCACTCTAAGACTTTGCAACATTACTCTCGTTTTATGACACGTCATATTTTTGACGTCGCCATTTGCAATATGACAAAGTTCAAAGGGCTGATTTCATCAATGACACTGACCGCGATCAGCACATCTAAACTGCTTTTAAAGCTGTGATAAAAATGGTTTAATTTTAAATTAAACCATTTTTATCATTCGTTATAAAACTTTAAAAATTCGTTTGAAAGATGGAGAACATAAGAATAATTAATAATATAATTTATTGATAAAAGTAATGCCTTTTTAAAATTTTCTTGTAATAGAAACAAACTATAAATAAATGACCTAACTACAAAAAAAAAATATAACAAATTCTTCAATTTCTAATAGTGCATAACATGTTTTTAAGACAAGTTATTAAATTTAAAATTTAAAAAAATTGCATGTAAGTACAGACGCCAGAACATCAAGCTACCTCAAACTGTCAAATTTTCCCAATTGAACATGAACCTTAAACATATGATGTAAAGATGAAAATCTTTCAAAGAAATTTGACAGATTGGGATAGCTTGATGTGCTGGCGTCTGTACATTATTTCAAGTTCATTCTTACACCACCTCTCTATCTTTTTTTTGTCAAAATCTGGTAACCCTTCAACTGTCAAGTTACTGAATAGGATCACAGAGTACATAATAGGATTCTCCCACATAATGTACTCTGTGTTCTCCCATTAATATAATTATACTCTTTGACAGGATTAAAAGAAGATTAAAAGTCGACCTGCAGCTTCAACTTTCCAAATGATCGACTTTTTGACATTAAAAAGTGTCTGTAAATGGTTTAATTGAAAAAAATGCTTTGAGTTTGAGTTGTTGAGAAAATCTCAACCACAGCTCCTATTCTTTCACCATTTTAAAGGTACATTATTCTACATTGACATAGGCTACAGAATAACTTAATACTAATGAAATATTGTCAATTTATTTCATTGTCCCTGTTATTTAATTGATAATTAATAACAACACAAAATATTTTATAACAACTTAAAATAGTTAAATTACTAACTAAATATGCAAATAAATACAAAAACAAAAGGACACTTAGGCGTCGAAGTATTCGTCTGCATCGCTGTCATCAGGAAACGTGCCAGTCTGGCAGCATTGCCACGTTGAATGGCAATGCTAATTCTTTGGGCAAAGAATGACCCAGCTCTCTGATCACGGGAAGCGTCGACCAGCAGGAGAGAAATTTCCTTAAAGAGGAGACGTGAACTCGGACCCCATGACCCAAGCGTTTCGACCCCAAACGGCTAAAAACTGTAGTTACCCATAAGGTATTTATGCCGCTTGAGGGCCTCAGCAACCGCAGCAGCGGCGTCAGCACAGCCCGCCGTGCTAGGAACATGGGATGGCGCAAAGGTGTCGACACAGGTTGCGTCCCACACCAGAGGTCTACCCACCTTCGAAGGCAATAACGTCATGCCGCCTGGTCTCTTCCCATCGTCACGTACCAAGCCGTTTGGTTCTAATACCGCAGCTACGCCGGCGGTGACAAGGGCTCGACGAATAATATCGTTGATGCTGGCGTGGCGTTCTATGCGACCTGCGCTCCTGCAGCAGAACAGACCATGGCCCGAGACTGTTGACAGCTTCACCGCATTGATACCGATGCGGAGCAACACAAGGTGCCCCAAGCGGAGACACGTAACGAGCCGAAACGATGAGTCATCCATCATAGTGCCTATGGTGGATGACGGGAGCGCTTGAAACCACAAGCCTGATTCCCATTCTCCTACAGCCAGCAGATGGGCACGCTCAACAGTATTAGATGACGTATTTACCAGGGTATTCCGAATAATACTGCAAAGCGGCACGTCCCACCGTGTCTGGGAGGACGGGTTTTCAGGTAAAACCGTATTGGGACAAGCCATTTTCCAAGAGTTCAACGCAGCGGTCAAACACGGTACTTCAAAATCGACAAGCGAGGAAGATAAAATATTCCTTGTTAATTTATCCGTACTTTGGACCGAGGACTAAGAGGAAGGCCGGTAAACTTATACTTGAAATTTTGCGGACGCCGCGACAACCCAGGCGAATGGGAAGTGTGGCGTGCTGCCATGCTCGGTCGTCCAAGGCTAGATTTAGGATTGAAGTTAAATAAAATACTATCTTATTCTAATGAAATACTATCTTGAATTCATGCAAGCCTAGTACTTTTTGTTAGGTTACTGCTCAGAACGAATGTGCATCGTGTCATGAAAAGAATCCGTCTCCATTTAAAATTGCACCCGTGCGAAGCTCGGAAGGGCGGGACGCCCTTAGCGAATGCTCCGTTATGTATGACAATGAAAATAAAATTGCGTTAAAAAATTATAGATCAATTTAGTTAAGTTGCTATTTTCCTGAAATATTAATATTTTGAGGGAAATCGACCACAAAGGACACTATTGATCGGTTTCTCAAAAGTGGTAAAGCAATTAAGAGGTTGACTATGCAAATAAAAAAATATGTTTTATACAAATTTTATAATCACATCATAAACTAAGTAACAAAAAAGTAACCCTTATTTCAAGATAATCACTAAGGTGGATGTAAATAGTATAAAAAAAGAAACTTCAAATTTATAATGTTGGATATAAAAAGACCCACCACCAAGCCGAAAGCCAGATATTCCCGTCATTCATAATTATTTTGTTTGGGGTCATACTTGAGAACCATGTAGATAACAGACTGGATGATTGGTTGTAGTAATTTGGTCACAAGTCACAACATGTTTGTAGTAATTTGGTTACAGCGTAATTTAGTCTATTGCCAGTAACCAGCACAAATCAAAACTCCGGGTTGCTACTGAGAAATTCCTAGTGGAAAAACCCAATAACACTGCCGACCTTGGCAAACCCAGGAGTCAGGACTTCATGCTCAACAGTAGCACTTGCGACCACTAGAGCAACGAGGCAGACAGACTCAGTATTTTTTAAAATTTGTATATATTTTTAAAATTTTATCTGACAGTCTGTTTCACTTTGTTTTCTTTGGGGGCTGCTTCTTCGGCTTGTCATCTTTCTTTTTTGTTTTTCCTTTGCGTTTATCTTTCGGCTTAGGCTTAGCTATTTTTGCTTTGGCTTTTGGATCTTCTTTTGGTTGTTTAGCTGCCAGCTCAGCTTTCTTTTGTTCGGCTAAAACGTTGGCTTTTTTAACAGCTTCGGCTGCCTGCCTTGCTATTTCTTTAATACGCTCTGCTTCTTTCGCCTTTGCTTCAGCCTTTAGTTTATTCTCATGTGCCTTTATTGCAGCTAAGATTTCGAGCCTTGATCTTTCCGCTTCAGCATCTATTTCTTTTATTCTGCCAGCTACAGTTTGAATAAAACGGTTTGTAATTTTTCCCGCAAATTTTTCTATTTTCTTACCACCTGGTCCATTAAAGAAGTTCACTGTCAGCGGCGGTACCACTTCAACTTTTATATAATTCCATGAAATAGCTCCAGCACTCTGTGCGGATTTTGCGGCACCTACAACGTACGTATAATAGGTTTAAGTAAATTATCGCTTTACAGCATCTGATTTGACCCTAACTATTTAATTATGTACCTGTGTGTGTAAAGTGGGTCTAAAATCATTTTCCTTCTTGGCGTTTTTTTTTAGCGTTTTCTAACTCTCTCTTAAGATATGTGATTTCACTAGATAGCTGTCGGTCGCGTAATTTTTTTAATTTCCCGCTCACCTTTCCCGCTACATTGTCTACACTCGTTTCTATTTTATTTATAACTCTATTGTCAACAAGTGGTTTTGCAACAGTCTTCATAACAAAACCCTTAGCTGAAGACCAACCTTTTTTAACAACAGGTTGAATTTTGTCCAGAGAAACTGTGAAAAAAACAAATGCGGACTTATATTGAATTTTTTCACTATCAGGTGTCGAGTAAATTTACAAATTTATTGAACCAAATTCAAACATATATTGCACTTGATATTGCATAACCCACTTTTGTTTTGCACAGTTTCTTTAAAATATAATACACAAACATACATAGTGTTGCGTCAAGGACCTGCCTGACTATCCTGGACGCCATTTCTAATAATAAAGGCTTTTAAAAATTGTTATAAAAATACCAATAATTTGATTAAAGATTTCTATGAAATGAATGTGCCACAAACTTTAGCTGGCCCACCAAGTTATTTGTGGTACTTGTGGGGCTTATCACAATTGACAGTATGTTGACGCTGTCTAATTTACTTTTTTATTTGACATTATATTTAACAGGCAACGTGTCTGTACAAAGTTTTGGGAATAAAGGGACCGACCTCCTTCGCAGACATCCATTATGCTACGGACGGCCATAAACTACACTAATTCTTGTTCAAAGATAGGTATAACTCACTTGTCTTATTATTAGGGCCTGCTTATTCCTACCTAATGTGGATATTGGATTAACCAAAAATGAAACACTTATTTGGTAATTGATGAATATATTGATGGTTAATATGTTGTCCTATCTCAACTACGAATATTCAACTTTCTTCATTTTTTTCTTGCTTAGGAACCTTCTCCTGATAATAACAAACACAACAAAAAAAGAATTAGCGAAATTGGTCCAGCCGTTCACGTGTGATGCCATGCCGTATCCAAGGGAAATAGGGATTATTTTTTTATATATATAGATTAAAGTACATTCTCATCGTAGAAGCACTTCGTCGAATATCTGAGCAGCTGGTGCGGGCGTCATGCTGTAAGTATAATCCGCAAAAATCCTGCCTTGATTTGTCTACATCGTTTTCGAATTCTTCACTAACGTGTCCTCTTGAGTAGATATAAGAGGATATAAAAGGGACACGTGACGTCACGTTATGTTGCCCACACTTAATTCACCCAAGTTACAGCTATTGGGCAATCTCAATTTGCGAATACACTCAGTAAGAAAGGTTGGCCCAAATAAATTGTCTTGTAAGTAATCTAATGTGTAGTGCGAATTATGCTTGGAAACATAAATTAAATAGGCGTTTATATAATAGACGGTATTGTGTGAGCACTTGAGCAGTACGCGCGTTCGCGCTGAGTTACAGTCAAGTGCACGTCAATGGTAATAATACTGGAACTTGCTACAAAAATGGCCTTCATTGCTACGACATAAATATAAAATTGTTACCACAGTTGAGTAGTTGCATGTCCTAACAACCAAAATATTAAGTTCAAAAGTAAAAACGCTTTTTATGGTACTTGCTCGTCATAATAATGAAAAAAGTTATTTCGCAATTTAAACAAATAGGAATCCCAAATATTTGGTTTGCATTTACTTACCCTACTAAGATTTCCTTGACACGTACAAATATTTGTTGGCGTTTTATGTTTGTGGACCGTAAACTAATTAACCTAATTTAAAAAATACCGTTAATGCAAGTTGGTCAAAACGCATTGAAGGCTCTTACCCATTCTACCGGAATGAAAGCCTGAGCAGTACTCTTAGGCCCACCTGTTTTCATAATTAGAATACAACCTTTCTTCAAAATCGGTTCAGCAGTTACAATACCACCAGTTGCAGTCACCAACGTTTCGTCGCCTATAAGCCTTTTTGCTCTGCGTTCCACCAAGTCAAGGGCAGCAAGCTGGTATTTTGCTGAGCCATCCCATAAGTGGCTGCAATACTCCACACAAGAATGCTGCTCCAGGTGTGAAGTATCGCCTTACCTTATTTAGGATGCCCAGCTTCTTGGCTGCAGTCTGAGCATTTGACTCAGTAGTCTCATAGTACTTTCTGAGATTTAAGACATGCCACTTTATGCACGCGTCTGGATTGAGGGCCCGAGTTATTTAATCATAACAGTTTTAATTTACGTTTAAGAAATTCATGGCCCTTTGCTTTAAGTTAAACTATTTTTTACAAATTTCCCCTATAAGTCTTATTTCGTTTCCCAAGGAAGAAATGGGCCCTCAATCCAGATGCACATAGACTTTTACTGACTAAAACCCACCTGTGTTCCCTCAGTTGCCTGTGTGCCAGGGGCAACGGTATCTCTTTCGAACAACCCGCACCCCTGGCAGGCATCGGCCCTTGCAGAGCCCACCACTTGATGCTGACATCTCTTTGAAGCGCGCGTGAAACACAACGCGCCGTCGACCCGAGCTTGGTCCTTACCGAACAGCGAGCTACCCATAACTCGCCGTCTGGAAGCCCGCGCCTACGGTGGCCGAGAATCAGCCTAGGATTCCTGACGCCGAGGGCGTCTCCTGCGGCGACTAGGGCTGTGAAGGCGCATATACTGCCACTCCCTCACGTGCGCCGCCTCCCTCTTCGCAAGCATTACTGCTTCGCAGAAGGTAAAGATGCATGGTTTGACTTAGTGTTCTATCGTAAAGCAAACGTACTTTTGTGAGCATAGGCCTAGATTTAATCGAATGCAATCGCTTGATAGGTCGTGTACTAAAATAATCTACATTGTTTCAATCATACAATTCTGCACTAAGTTTCGCTGCTCTTCAAAATCCTAATCAGCAGTTTTTTTACCCCAATTTTCACCTTTTTTATATTTTTATACCTTTGGGGTTTCCTAATTAAAAATATATCAAAATTAAACGTATTATGTGCCAAAGATGTGGTTTTCTTGTATCCTCACCCTACAAAATGGCGCCCGAATTAAAAGTAAGTTTTAACATTCATTATTACTGATTTGGGGTTTTTTAAATTTAACATATATCAAAATTAAACGTATTATGTGCCAAAGATGTGGTTTTCTTCTATCCTCACCCTACAAAATGGCGCCCGAATTAAAAGTAAGTTTTAACATTCATTATTACTGATATAGGTACGAGTTTTTTTGTTATCTCGTGTGTGGTTGCTCCTTACGAGTAAATTTTAATGTTCATCTTCTTTATTGAAAGAAAGAAATCGTAAGTGTAAGCACGAAGTTTTGATAAGCGAACCTCTCTTTGCTCATCAGTTTCTGCACCACGAGCAGCATGCTGACGATATTTTGCAGCGTCAAGTCGTCGCTTTGTTTCATCGGGAGTCCCTTACGCGACTCTTCCTTAAAGCATCCTTCGGTTTTCTACCTAGGCCCATAGGTATACCGTATAATAGTAGGTATGTCAAAGTCATGATTACAGACTGATACCTACTAGTCCAAAAGTTATCACTAAAAAACCTATCACTTAAATAAATGGAGAACCTTACTATGAACAAACTAGTAATTAGTCCAACACCTAAAGTAAATGAAGTACCTAATACTAAAAGGTATAAAATAAAAAATCAATAAAAAACAAAACCAAAACAAAAAAAAAAAAAATCTATTCATTTTTTTATTAAAACCATTCTTGTCTGTTTTTGTTGGTTTGGCACCGACTTCAAAAACTAAGTGAATACCTACCCAGATAATTATTAATTTTCTTAATAATAGGTATTAATTAGTTTTTGGCAGAAATTTGCTTTACGGGGTAAAAATAGAGACGGGATAGGGGCTGGATAAGGATAGGGGTGGCGTTAAAAATTATTTCGTACTTTTGAGTGGGTCGGTTTTAAAGAATAACTTTGTAACTTTATCCAATAAATTATTATTTACTCCCAAGGAATTATATTTTTATCCCGACTATTATTCCATTCCTGTAGGTAGCTGTAGTTAGTTTACCGTAGTGTGTGTGTTTGATTTGTGGATGATTAGGCGTCGTCATGACCAAAGGTAAGCTTGTTAAACGGTTGTTTGCTAGTGTTTATTTCTTTTTTGATTCTTAGCCCAACCGGTTCCTTTCCCGTTGTAATACCGCACCATTCCTCTATCAGCCGCATTATTCAATATGGTCACTTTCCAACTTCATACTAGCAGACAGCAGTCTTGTGTATTGTTTAGAATTGTCTTGTTGTTTTCCAACATAGCAGATGAACCCACGGGCTGCTGTCTTGCGACTGACGATGTGCCAATAAATGGTACGGTTAAACGGATCTACATTACATCATGGACACGTACCTCTGTGATTCACGTACCTATTTTACTCATAAAAATTGTAGAACATAAACTCACAAAATGGAGTTCGGTATATTTTCCCTTGAACAATTTTTAATTAAACACACGTTGTCCGATTTGCTTGGTTCCTTTTGGAATGTTAGTTTTAGATATCATTTAATTCCCTGTAATTAAGTAAAATATTAACCTAATCTTAAGTTAAGCTCAAATAATTGTTTCGTAATTTTTTACTTTAGGCGGAACCAAAATAGTGACATTTAGTTGCTACGAAAGAAACTATTTGCCGACATTGTTTTTGGTTACAATTTTTTCTGATTTCTGCTTACGCCCACAGGTGGCGTTACTTGTAGCTTTAGTGTTGTGGCTTTGTCGATAGACTCTTGTCGATAATATGAAATGGACGGAAGGATGGTGGATTGTATGGTGCTACTAAACTTTGCTCTTTTATCGTCAATACTGAATAGGTCTCTCTCTCTTCTATTATTGTATTTTTTAATTTTTGAAGTCCAATTCATATTTTAGTTTAGCCACTGGTTTAACACCTAACGTCCTTATGTTTGTTAGTGAAGACCTTATGGATTCTACTCTGGTGCTATGGTTAAACTCTAAGCATCTATTTAGCAGAAAGTCGGGCTTAACTTGTGTCGAATTTGTCCTCCCTTGCCGTAAACCATTATAGATTCTACCCGTGTGCTATGGTCAGACTCTAAGCGTCTATTTAGCTGAAATTTGGGCTTAATCACTTGTCGAATTATATCCTCCCTTGCCGTTATACTTTTTTTTTTCTTTTTTTTTTTTTGTAAGCACAAACACTTTTACACGTCAATCATATGAGAAGAAAGGCCGAAACAAACTCAGAGGTCACAATCTCGTTTAAAGTCCAGACATAATCTTGGTCAGATCATGTGAAGACCATGTGGATCGGTGTCTGAAATGGTCTTTTGAGCAAAGAACCACACAGATTGAGTGGACCTGTCCATTAAGTGCACGCATTTATCAGTAATCATGCAGCTCAACTCAGAACATGAGGAGCTCAACGATTTGATGAACAATACCAAAGATAGGACATTTGGGTAGGCCGCATAAAGTACTCAAACTGCCAGATTAATACTAAAAACTAACTGAGAAAGAGATGAAAAAAACACAAAAAAAAATTAGAAAAATATATATGACCCACATAGTCCTCACATTCACATTAATTAAAATAATAATAATATTATACTTCTCAAAGTAAATATTCATGTCAATATATAATAATTATCAAATGTCAAAGAGTATAAGTTTGCAAAAACAAAAACAAAAACAACATTTAGTATGCAAAAATTGGAGCAGGTCAATCCCAAGCCTTTGTGTCTTCAATATAATCTTAACGGTATAAAAGGCTTTCAGGCACAACTTACGTTTAATGAATGATTTAAATTTATTGATACTTAGATCTTGAACATCGCTCGGAAGTTTATTATAATATAATATTTATAGACTCTACCCGTGTTTTGAAAGGTCAGACTCGAAGCGCTTATTTAGCTGAAAGTCAGGCTTAATCACGTGTCGAATTATTCCTCCCTTGTCGTTATACCTTAAAGATTATACCCGTGTTGTCAAAGGGCAGAATCGAAGCGGATAATTCGCTGAAAGTCGGACAAACACGTGTCGAATCTTTCTTCTCTCGCCGAAATGTATGCGAAAGTAGCTCACAATCACTCTTCTGATTTCCTCCGAAATTCTCGAACTTACTACACGAACCGGACAGCAATTACACTTAACGCCGGCGACATTGCATGGAAACGTAATTTTTCAAAGTCTGCTGAAAAGGCTGCTGAATACTGTTCTGGAAAATTTGCTCTTCGCTTTATTAAATGTCGTGTAATCAGGGTTATCTCTAAGACTACATAAGTCCTACAAGACTGATTCTCTACATTGTGGACAATATAATACTGTATATGGGGCACTCCTCACTTCCGTCACTACGGAATAAAAAAATATAATTCCACTTTAAATTTAAAAAAAGTTACCCATGACATTCGACAGAATACCTTAAATTGCACCACACTTTAGGCTGGTGTAGTTCAAATAATGTTTATTCCTGTAGTAAATAGCATTCAAAGTTGGCAGTTTGATGCAGATCGTGATATTTCCACCTCAATTTTACAAGTGACGTTTAATATATCTACTAAATGACGTTTCGTTCACAAACTTCAAGATCCTCCGAACACAGAAAAGGTAAACAAACTTAGCAAAACAAAACGTGTTAAGTAACAAAATAATATTTAGAAAAATTATTACGAAAAATAATTATAAATTTCAAATTCAACATACAACACTCTTTACTCGTTAAACATAAACATATTCATTGGAAAAATTTTGTCATTACAAATAATATATAATTAAATTATTATGGAAATATAATTAAATAACATTAATCAGTCTCACTCTGACACAGTCTTACATTTAGTTACATACTTTCATAATTTCAGTGTGTCCCTCCTAACACAGAAAGGCGAAAGAAAAAACTGTTAGAATTACACATAACGTGATAAAAACGGGTGATGTCACAACTTAAATAAAATAATTAGAAGTGAAATGATTGATCCATTTAGAGCGTGTAATTGTTAATATTTATATTTTAGACTTACTAGGTCATCACTATTGTCCTACTATGGTAGGTATGCCGTGTGACTTTCTCAGGCTCACTGGGAACATGCGTGGTACAATGATCCTTCGCCTGGGCTGGATTATGTACAGTGGTAGGGTAGGAGTATGTGCTATTTTGCCTTTTTTGTCCTTTTCTTGTAAATGTTTTGGGACCGGCAGGTGTGCCACTTCACTTGATGAGATTTCTAGAGAATATAACCGTTGTTACCGCCTAGAGCTATTTTAATTGAAGCTGTCCTATTAATACCATCCTTTCCATTATATATTTTGGTAACAACACCTAGGGGCTTTTAGTTGTCTTCTCCTCCGTTTCTATTAATACTATCTGACCTTCTCTAAGTTCATCGTACTTGTTTATCTCTCTACCTCTCTGTACTAATTCAGTCAAATACTCTGTCTTAAACCTATGACGAAAATCGTCGCGTAACTTTTTTAAGCATTTTAGTCGGACATTCAAGCCTTTTGAGTCAAGGTAATCTAAATCAATTGTGTCTGAAGTAGGTAATGGTTGCAGGAACCAGGTTGGAGTTAGGGGCTCCAAGAAATTGGCACTATCATCCTGAACGTAAGTGAGTGGTCGATTATTCATTATTGACTCACATTCACATAGTAAAGTATAAAGTTCGTCGTAAGTTACACTAGCTCTACCTAGAACTTTGCGGAACAAATTTTTCATTACTCTTTGCCTTTCGAAAAAACCTCACCACGTCCTGTCACGGTCGCCAGATGTCCCGCAAGCTCACGTACGCCCAGCGTCCGTCACCGAATCTCTGGATGCTTATAATGTATTTAAGATTACTAACCTTTAGGAATGGTCAAATAAAAAACATGGCGTTTCTTTGGGGTCGTTTCTAGAACTAAGCCACCACCTCCGCCCGTTTATTCACCTCAATTTTACAAGTGACGTTTAATATATGACGTTTCTTTCACAAACTTCAGCACTGATTTTCAAAATCGTAATCTGCAGTTTTTACCCCAATTTTAACTTTTTTTTTTTTTATCTATGGTGTTTTTTTATTTGTTAAATATCAAAGTTAAACGTATTATGTGGCAGCATCCCATTTCTTCCTGTGGGTGTCGTAGAAAGCGACTAAGGGACTTACTAGAGAATGGACAGCAGCGTTCTCTATGCATTTGACCATCATACTGCGATCGCCAACCCGCTTGCCAAGCGTGGCGATTATGGCAAATCCCCCTCTTTTGAGGGAGGCTTATGTCCAGCAATGGACGTCTTTCGGCTGATATGATGATGATGTGGCGAAGATGTGGTTTTCTTCAATCTTCACGCTACAACTTGTACCTTTTACAATGAATAATGAAATTTTAAGTACCAGTCATCATTTTGAATCAAGGTTTTTTCAATAATTACGTAGGTGCTGTCATATAAAATCCTAAGTTGAAAGGAAATTATAATAAATAAGTACATACGTCTTGGAGGCTACAGACTTCCACTTAATTGGCCACTCATTGTGAGTCATGACATGAGTTCCTAAATTACTATGATTCCATGTATAAATCACACAATTTATCCATTATCTGTGTGTGATAAACGGGGACAAGGATGGCTCTTATTTGCAAAAAATTGTAGTTATTTGTACGTGTTACATACTGTGGCGAAATTAAAGGCCACTTTAACACAGACAATATTTATAAAAAAATTAAAAGACTGATCCAAAACAATTAAAAAGCTAAATTGTAATAAAAAGGGCTGCTGAACACGTAATTTAGCTTAAGTCGAAAATGATTACGAGAAAACTAAAAGTGCATTGGATGAGAAATCTTCGTTAAGGCTCGTGCAGACTAGCGCGACGCGACGCGACTCTCGTAGAACATTTTTTATGAAAACTTCATGGGACTTGTTCTACAAGTGTCACGTCGCACCTCTGTTTGAAGAAGCCTTTATACTTTTGGTTTCCGAACTAGGGAATCGATTGCAATCGGTTTTTGCTTCGTAATCACTAAACTACGTAAACTTTCAAACGATTATTATCTTATAAAGATAGTTATCCAGATAGAAACAGTCCAGTAAATAAACCTCATCATCATCATCATCACATCAGCCGAAAGACGTCCACTGCTGGACATAAGCCTCCCCCAGAAGGGGGGATGTGCCATAATCGTCACGCTTGGCAGGCGGGTTGGCGATCGCAGTATGGTGGTCAAATGCATAGAGAAGTCCCTTAGTCGCCTTCTACGACACCCACGGGAAAAATGGGATGATGCTATTCTTTTACGTCCGGCACCACACGAAACCTACACCTGCCTACATACCTAAACCTACTAGTGTTAAAACGTTAACACTGGGTGCTAATTGGTACTACTAAAATAGTCACACAGGCGATACGACGATAGTGTGTCGCGAGCCAAGACGGATTAGCCAGTCTTGGACTCCATTTTTTGCGTTTGGTAGATGCGGCCCAAGAGTTCGCAAGCCTGGTGAACGGTCCGGTATTCAGAAAAAGGGCTGGAAGCCAACCCCTTTTAACTGATTCTACACCAGATTCGAAGAATAACGTATATCATTAACCGCCGAAAGAAAAAGAGGGGTGGTTTAACGTGTGTATCTATGTCTGTGGCATCGTACCTCCCTAACGACTGAACTAATTTTAATTTTATTGTTTTGTTGAAAAGGTGACTTCATCGAGAGTGTTCTTAGCAGTTTCAAGAAAATCCGTTCATCCTTTTAAACATAATCAGCTTTTTTCAGGTTGATTGATTGCATCTGCCACTGGTCTGGTGAGTCGAAATTGTGGTAATCTAATTAATTCTATATTAGAAAAACAAATTAACCTTGAACTGATGCTGCAGCATTACCAGGAATTTTCAAGATACCCAACTACCTCACCAACAAACAGCAGAAGTCTCTTGTTTAGGCTCACTGAAAAGGTCGCAATGAATAGGTTATAGATAGATGGTGATGAGGGTCTGATGATTTATTTATTTATTTATTTATTTATTCTTCAGAAAGCTTACAGTCTAATATCTACTTAACTAATATACATTTAGCGCTTACAGTTGCCATTTACAAGCTTCCACAAATTAAAAACTATGTACCTAAAGTTAAAAGAAAAAAAAAATCATACAAAAATAAAATAGAATCTGCTTAGACATATAAACATAACAAATTATTCTTTCTAAATTTTAACAAAACAAACAAATTCTAATAATATTTACTTACAAACTAGAATAAAAACAGAAAATAAAACAAAATTCAATTATATGTGCTTTAACTAGGAGTATTGGTATTAATGCCTAAACCAAAGTATTCCTTATTTATAGCTTGTCTAAATATGCTTGGACTGGTTCTGAATAAATCAACATCTAAGTGAGAGGGAAGATTATTGAACCTAGTTGCGGTACGTGCGAGGTAGGCGTTCCGTCGGTAGTTTGTTGACGCGAATGGAACGTGAAGAAGTGGCCGCTGCCTAAAACCTACTTGATGTGTACAGAGTGATAATTTTGAGAGGAGTTGAGAACAATCGATGGAGCTATTGGCGATATTTAATAAGAAAGTAATATCATTAACATGGCGTCTATTTTCCAGCGGTAGGAAATGGTATCTTTTGCAACGATGAGTGTAATCCATTGAGCATTGCCTCGTCTTATAATCTAGATATCTTAAAAACTTTTTCTGTATATTTTCTATTCGGGACTTATACACATCATACTGTGATGATGGAGTAGCAAAGAGGAATGAGGATAAATTAGTAACTAGGTTCACTATGATAGTGACTAATTTATCCTCATTCCTCCTTGCTACGTAAAGCTGCGCAGATTTATGCGAGGCATGTGTCGGTCATAGCGCGTTTACTATTAGGTTTACATTAAGTTTAAAAATGCAGAAAATAAAAGTTAAATTAATAAGAATTTAGTAAGCCCCGTCAGAAATAAAAACCTCAAAAAGTAAAAAAATATATTTGTATTAGCCCTTTAAGTAGTAGGTCGTAATGTTTTGATCAAAGCATCATCGCGTCGTGGAACGGTCAATGTAATAAAATAGAGATGGTTGAAGACATCAATAGGCGAAAAATAAGTACCTATTGTGTTGAAATCTACTTCAAAAGACGTGATGGTGGCACGTCGATGTGTCTTTTATGGACTGTAGAGTAGACCAGTCATTAAGTTGCCATTGCGAATCAGCAAGCGTGGCGCGAAATATGGACTGACAGACCTTGAAGCGGCTGTTTGGACAGACTGGATACGGAAGGCGGAAAACGGGGAGTCGTAGTGAAACTCAGGAGAGGTTTATAGCCAGCAGCGGACTATGACTGACTGAGTTGATTGTATGTCCTACCTTTTGTATTAAGGCGTGGTAAGACGCAAATTTTTGGGTATCTGACATTAACGCATCGCAGTAGCAAATAAGGTTCAAAATAGCAATGTGTTTGAGTGATGTGAATTGAGCCCCAAATTAAAGTAATTTTGTAGTCTTCATTAAATAAAAAATAGACCTATGCACGGCTCAGTAGAATATCTTTTTATTTGATTAAATTCCCTATACAAGATAAGTTTTATCCAGTGCGAAAACTGTTACCATGAATTCAGTATATCATTCTAGACCTAGACAAAGAAATTTATCGCCGATTTTACAAAAAAAAAAATCAGCTGTTTCATAGAAAAGTGTAATACCTACGAGGTCAAAATGTATGGAACAGCAAATTATTATTTTTTGTAAAACCGGCGAAACATTTCTTTGCTCTAGGTCTAGAATGATATACTGAATTCATGGTTACAGTTTGCGCACTGGACACAAACTTATCCTGTATTATCAACACATATATTCAAACAGTTCACAACACACGAAACATTTTTGAGTTTTTACGATTGTTTTTTGGCTTGAATTATTTACCAATCAATAAGCCTAACTGAGCGACAAAAAAGTGAACGTTTTACGGTGAATATGTGAATACGTTTGGGCAGTGCCTTAAGTTCCCAACTTAATATTGCAAGTTGCAAGACTACGTAACTTTATGAACTCGTCATCCATCGCATCGGTTAGTAACACGTCATAAGTCACATAACAAGCTCTAATTGCTCTGTCACAACGCGCAACGCACGACACTCGCGTGCTACGTTGGTACCTACTTTCGCCGCGGTCATTGTTGATGCAACATCAAATTGTCTCCAAGACGTTGCAACTCACGTTACATCTTACCGGTTTAGACGGGAGTGATATAAAGTTTCGCATGACCTTATTGCGACGCACGCTATTTCGAAAAAAAATACTACTGGTACGCCAGTTCGAAAACACATTGAGTCGAAAATCGCCACATCGAATGACGTTATCGCGAGTTGAACACGCTCATTCGAAAAACTGTTCGAATGGTACGCTATCGCTAGTACGAAAGTCTTGGTATCGAAACCCACTCTTACGAATTAACCATAACCCAATCTTTTGCCAGGGCCAGTGCTCGGGCCAGTGCTGGCAGCCAGTGTGGGGAGGTGCTCGAAAAAGTGCTCGGGCAAGTGCTCGGGCCAGTGCTCGGGCAAGTGCTCGGGCAAGTGCTCGGGCAAGTGCTCGGGCAAGTGCTCGGACAAGTGCTCGGGCCAGTGCTGGCGGCAAGTGCTCGGGCAAGTGCTCGGGCAAGTGCTCGGGCAAGTGCTCGGGCAAGTGCTCGGACAAGTGCTCGGGCCAGTGCTGGCGGCAAGTGCTCGGGCAAGTGCTCGGGCCAGTGCTGGCGGTAAGTGCTCGGGCAAGTGCTGGCTGCAAGTGCTCGGGCAAGTGCTCGGGCAACTGCTCGGACAAGTGCTCGGGCGAGTGCTCGGGCCAGTGCTCGGGCAAGGTGCTGGGCAAGTGCTTGGGCCAGTGCTCGGGCAAGTGCTCGGGCCAGTGCTCGGGCAAGTGCTCGGGCAAGTGCTCGGGCAAGTGCTCGGGCAAGTGCTCGGGCTAGTGCTCGGGCAAGTGCTCGGGCCAGTGCTGGTGGCAAGTGCTCGGGCAAGTGCTCGGGCCAGTGCTCGGGCAAGTGCTCGGGCCAGTGCTCGGGCAAGTGCTCGGGCCAGTGCTGGTGGCAAGTGCTCGGGCCAATGCTGGTGCTGGCGGCAAGTGGCGGTAAACTTAGTCCATGTAATATTCTATATACGAATATGTACAAATTTACCAGGCGCAAAAAGAAAATCATTTTGTTAAAAGTAACATAATGATTTTCTTTTTTTTTGTAGCGGGTACCATTTTCTTTTTTATTTATTTCATGACTTAGTTCGGCAGAACTATTTCGGAAAAGTATTAGGAACTATAGAACTCACTACTGTGTGCCTAAATCAGTTTTAAAATTGTAATTTTGGAAAAAAATGATCTGCTAACGGAAGTTGGCAGAGCATATTTTCAATCGACCTTTTTTCCGGCAAAAACTCTTGAACCATTTTTTTAAAGTAATCAATCCGACACATTATTTCTGGCTGTTCTAGTCTGGCTAACGGAGACTACTTGCATAGGCAAGCCAGCCTTGTCTTGCCTTGTAGCCAGGATTATCCACCAGCAACTTGCTCTGAAATACAGTCTTGTGGACTCGGAACTATAGGTATGTGCCCGACCCAGTTCTCGAAAATGGCACTATCACATTGTATTGGGATCGATCTATCATCACTGACCGGACTATTGTTGCCAATAAGCCGGACATAGTGGTGATAGATCGATTAGAACGTCGCACAATGATTATTGATATAGCAGTCCCACATGACGAGAACCTCGTGAAAGCTGAAAAAGATAAGCAGATCAAGTATTTTGACCTGTCACGCGAGGTTGTCGACATGTGGGATGTGGATACAGCAGTAATTGTGCCGATAGTCGTGACGGCCAATGGCATTATAGCCAAGAGCCTCGACCAACACCTCAGGAGGCTCTCGTTAGGCACTTGGATCAAGGGATTGATCCAGAAAGCAGTATTACTGGACACGGCGCGTATAGTAAGGAAGTTCCTCTCTCAGCAGCTCTGACCACCGGTAGCTTGGAACCTGTTCTCGATACCGGTGGGCTACTATTTTTTTATATTTTTAAATGTTTTTTTTTTTAATTCTAATATTTCAAAATATAATTTGTATGTATTAATCAACGAAATAAAGGAAATACAAATACTACAGTATCTATTTATTATAATGCAATGGTAACAATAAAAACAAATGAATAAAGGTTGACTTCCAAGGGTTGAAGGGTGGTGGTAATAAGTACAACCTATAATTTTGATTTGTTGATTTATTTGTTGATACTTATGGAAATTAAAAATATACTTCTCATAACTCTTGTTTCCTCAACCCAAATAAGGCTTTATTGGGGCCGCGAGTTTGATTGCCAGACAAATTCATATTGGTATATATGCTATTCGCAACAATGGATTTAGATACCAAGTCTTTCGTACTAGCGTAGCATTCGAATGAGCGTGTTCGCGACAACGTCATTCGATATAGCGGTTTTCGGCTCAATGTGTTTTCGAACTGGCGTACCACTCGTAAAGTTTTTCGAAATAGCGTGCGTCGCAATAACGTCATTCGAAACTTCATATCACTCCCGGTTTAGACAATTAGCACATATTGTCCCACCAGACGGTCAGACAGTGAGCTAATGAGATTGCTGTACAGTCGCCAGCAAAAGTTGGAAACTCATCAAGTAATTGCCTACATACCTATACCAAAATTCACTCCAGCCTGATTTGGAGTTTACTTACGGGCCCTCATAGACCACTGGCATAGGTCAGGTTACTAATAGATTAACGATCTTATAGGATATTATTATGTAGGTAGAGTAACAATTAAAAAAATCTTGTGTCCATTCTTTTGACTTTTGATTTATATTTGGATATTGAAACGGCTACAGACAAGTTTCAGGTAATAGCAAATGCCTAGACACCTACAAGTGAGCGGAACATAAACTGCAGGCGCTGAAAACTGAATAGCATTTTTTTTACTAGTCTCCTAATGAGACGGAACGGACGGACGGACGGACGGAGATGGTAAGAGAGAATGGGAAGTAACGTTCTCTATGCATTTGACCACCATACTGCGATCGCCAACCCGCCTGCTAAGCGTGGCGATTATGGCAAAACCTCCCGTTTTGTGGGAGGCTTATGTCCAGCAGTGGACGTCTTTCGGCTGATATGATGATATGATGACGAATGAAATGAATGTGTGTAATTTTAGTAGATATTCATGTTATTTTATGAACACATTAACACATTCGATGCCAAGCAAGAAAAATAAAAATAATTAGTTTGTTTGCCCACAACTCACATCCGAGTCGTCGCTATAAGTAGTCTCGCTAGTCGGGTCCTGGGCATGAACAGAATCATCAATAGCTAATTATTGCGACGACTCGGATGCAAGTTGTGGGCACACGAATCAACTATTTTTCGACCCATATGCTGGGTGCTTGGCATGGAATGTGTTAACAACTTATGGGTTGTTGTAGCAGTTTGAGGTTGAATCAAATCCGAAATAAAAGTGAGTTAAATCGTAAACCACTAGACAAAGGGGCGGTCATTATTTAAATAATTTTAATGGGCTGGGCTTATGGCTAAATAATAATTGCTGCGCGGGTCGATCGATCAGATTAAGCTACGCTTACCTCGATTATTCCGTGGATGGCTGACCATCTTTACATACCAAGACCCTTCCATGCCTCGGGAAGCACGTTAAGCCGTTGGCCGCAGCTGTCATTTATGGATTTTTGACAGTCGTCCCGAAAGTCTGACAACCAGTCTTACCAAGGGGTATCGTATTACCCAGTAAATGGGATGTGGAGATCAGATAGGCGGTCGATCCATGCAAAATATTGGTATTCAGCTGCATCATAGCAGTTAGACTGGAAGCTAACCTCAACATAGCTGGGAAAGGGCTAAACAGATGATGATGTTTAATAATTTTAATATAGTTTTAAAAAACCCTGAAATATCATCTGACTTTCGCTGCTGATTGTACAAACAATACAAAGTGTGAATGAAACAAATTTGTGTCTCGAAAACAATAGACGCAGCATTGTGAGCGAAGGTGAGTCTGATTCAACCGTGACTGCTAGATATTTGAGGTTAATCAGTTATGTAACGAAACCTCATAATTATCAAATACTTGGTAATGTTTAAGTGTGTCGGTTACAGTTGTTCACATCATTGTGATGGTAAGGTTCTGCGGTGCTGACATTGAACGCTTTTGTTTTGATTTGCACAACGTTTTTGATGAAATACTGGACATATTTTAGTACTAGTAGTCTAAGGTGAATCGAAAAGGAGGATTACGATTTTGAGCGGTATGTTTATCTGTTCCCTCAAAACTTCTAAACTATTTATCTATTTATGATATTTGTGGTTACGGCCGCGACTTACGAGTTGTAGGTCGTAGGTTCAAACCGAGACAGGCGCTTTACTTTGTGTAAATTATTTCATCTCCACAACTTTCAAAACGGTGAAGGAAAACATCGTGAGGAAACCGGCATGTCCTAGAACCAAAAATTCGAAGACATGTGACATCTACCAACCCGCACTGCGCCAGCGTGGTGGATTACGACCCGCTCGCTTTCACAGAGAGGTGGCCTGTGTCCCAGCAGTGGGAACGATATAGGCTGATTATGTTATGCTATGCTATTTATGCTAAGGGGTCGTCCATTAATTACGTGTGATGTTTAGGGGCGGAGGGGGTCAAGCGAATCTCACCCAACCTCACAGGAGGGAGAGGAGGGGTCTCGGCAAATATCACGTAGTTTATATTTTTTTCCGCAAAGAAACAATGTAAAATTGCGAGAAAACTGGGTTAAATTAAATAAAACATGTTTTTCCGGCAATATGGCTATTTAGCCATATTGCCGGAAAAACTTATGTGTGTGTGTGTGTGTGTGTGTTTTGTAGTATTTACTACAAAATCTTATTTATTTATCGCGGTTATGCGAACGCCACAAAGTAACACAGTAGCTCCTCGATTGTTAAGCCCCACCGGCCAGCCAAGCCAGCCAAACGCAATGCATAAATCCATCCATCGCAAATAAGCACAGATTAACGTTCTTACAAAAATACGCAGTTTGAAATATCTTACCTGAGATTATGGGGACGGGAGGGGTCGAGCCAAATCTCACATCTCACCAGAGCGGGGGTGGGGGTCGAAAAATCGCCAAAATTGCCTCACCTAATTAATAGACGCCCCCTAATGTGACAAATGAGGTATCGTTGGAAGCTTCTTGATACGACCGCGGCTTTCAGATGAGAATATTTTTTGTTTCATTGTTTTTAGAGCATGAGTTTTCAGTGGTCAAGTTGATTTTTTATAGTCTGTTGATGTTTTATTTGTAAGAAATCTAGCTGAAACGACAAACGTTGTCCATTCCAAATCTCAATCGTTAGAAAAATCTATTTCAGGAAGCATGTCCTATTTTTTTTTCCTTCAGACTACCTATTACGAACATTAAAAAAAAAACAAATCTGTTCAACCGCAAGTTATGCGCATAGCAACTAATATCATTTTTATTTGATAGACTGAAGTATATAGATTAGCGGCCTGAAACAGAATGTCAGATTTAATTAATTACTAACAAAGTAGGTACACGGTATTACATACAAAGTATTACCACATATCAACATGTAGGTTACTCAAATATAAACCAGATTTGCAAACATCATGATTAATCAATAAACAAGTCAGCTCTTCGTAATGTTTATATTGAAACATAAGTTATCTGTGCAAATAACACTATTCTTAGCTACAATCATAACAATATTCGGTTATTTCAAGCCAGATATTTGGTTTCGGAACAAACGCCAAAATTACAAAATATTTGTTCATTCGCAAACGCAATTAGGAAACAAAAGATGACAATAAAGTTACGTGTTGCCACAAAATAACGAATTACACGATTAAATGGAAATATTATTCAAATTGCTGTAACAATTAGCGTTAACATGTAAATAATTTCATACCTACTACATTATGTTGTTTTATGTTCGAACATAATGTAGCGTCACGCGTGTTTTGTTACGGCTACCTATTGCGGAATACATACAACTTCATTTACCTATAACATTTAGTTCCTGAAACCCAAGGCCTACATAAAGCCTTCTTTGACTAATCCCCCACCAATAAATAAAATAAAATTCAAAGTCTTACATTTCTCTCATATGTAGGTACAATGTTTATGAATACTTTAATTTTAGTTTTTATTCAAGAACCCGTGAGGTGAAGGCCTCCTCTATAGAGTGACATCTTTCTCTGCCTTTCGCTACGTCCATCCAGTGTGATCCAGCTATATGCTCGATCTCGTCCACCCAGCGAGTGTGTGGTTTTCCTCGTTAGCGTTTGCCAGCCGGTCCCATCCAAGAAGTCATCTTTTTGGCCCATCTATTGAAATGTCTTGCAACATGGCCGGCCCAGATCCACTTAAATTTGAGTGCGATTTTAAGGGCATCGATTGCTTTGGATGTAGTTCGACTGTTTTTTTTATGTTCAGCATACTGCACTTCATTCCCCTTTGGCATGTAGTAATTTTGATAAAGTTGTTAATTTTCCAAGTTTGGCAAGCGTATTGTTAAGCATGGGAGGAGGTTTGAGTCTTTTGCTTTTGAATACTTCCTTTAGATTCCAATATTTATTCCATTTTTGTTTAGCTCTTCGTTCTCCTATGAATAGACCAACTCAAATATGTATTTTCCGACCAGCACCCCAATTGCGTAAGACACTGATATAAATTAAATAGTCTTTTTTTGTGTTTGTAAACAGAATAATTATGGCAATCACTTTACACGTCATATTAAAAAAAAAAAGCTAATTGGAGTCGAACTTTCTTAGCTAGTCTGAAAGGTCGACTAGAAATAGCTTTTTTAATATGACGCTATTTCTTCTCAGGGATGGTCATCCGAATCTCAAGGGTCTCTTTTAAAGTCCAGACATAATCTTGTCCGGACATAATCTTGTTCAGATCATTTGAGGACAATGTAAATTAGTGCCGGAGATGTTCGTTTGAGGAATGAACTACACAGGGGGCTTACTCCCTAAGCACGAAGTCTGTTGTTTCGGTCGAAGTAACGAGCGGTTCCAACTCCGTATCACTTACGGACAGAAGATTAATTTGGAGCCCGAACTAAAAATGAATGACAATATGATTTGACAGCTGTCCTCATGACTTGTTTTTGCCCGTTCAAAAAAATTAGTTAATTGGCTGTAGGATTCACTAAAAAGTTTCGAACTACTTTCGGTCGGGCCCGTATCTTCGTTGACGGAGATAGAGAGTAGGCCCCCAGATCTGAGTGGACCTGTCCAGTCAGCGCAAGCATTTAACAGTAACCGTCTTGGGACAACTCAACTCAGGACTTGAGGATCTCAACGACTCGATGAACAATACCAAAGAAAGGACATTTGTGTACGCCACATAAAATAGGTACCTACCTACTCAAACTGCCAGAGCAGCATTATAACTAACAGAAATTCCGTTAGTAAAATCCGTTTTCATTATACTGTATACAAAATCAGTTTCTGCAGTTAAAATCAAACGAATCGGAAGACAAAAGCTTTATAATACAGCACAACAGCAACAATTTATACAAACAACTCATAAATCTCTTTCATTCAATTACGTTTAACGTCTAACCACGTACTGTCTGGTTCCGTAGTCGTAAGCTCCAATTTTGTTTGATGTTGTATAACAAATTGGTTCTAACAAGCGATGCGATGTTTAAGCGCAGGTCACACCACGAGCTAAGCTGACTTAACTGAGCTGAGGCTAGCTACGGCGTCTCATCATACTTCGATACACACCACGAATGATGAAACGACACTCGTAGCTAAGTTAACTTAGCTTAGCTCGCAGTGTAGCCTGTGATTTAATGTCACAAAGTTTGTTTGTAGTAAACGGATATAATGAAAACAAGGAAGCAAAGAAGTGATGAGAAAAATTATGTTCTTGTTTATTTTATCTGTGAGTGTATCTCACAGAGTATCTCACAGATATAGATAGACCTAGATTTAAACGCAAGTATCACGATGACAACGCTGAAGCGATCTATGTGAAAACTAAGCGTGCCATTTTTTGACTACCTGCTATGACGTCACAGCAATTAAGGAGTTTCTAATGGAATAAATAAGAATCAAACTCAGGACCCCACGCTCAGCAGTTGCCGTTGCGATCGCCAGACCCACGGGGCAGACGAATCCATACAAAGCCTATGAAAAACCTCAACTGCTTGTCACTGGTTCACCGGTGGCTGTGGCCGGTGGCTCGTATGCGCCTAGCCTTCAGGCACCTCATCAGGATCAGCTTATACTGGAAATGTATAGTCAGAGGCTTTTGTGTCAGTTTCATTTGACTATCTCGACCAAACGCATCGTGCGCATTTGCGCTCCTATTGGCCATGGATTGGTGACGGACCAATAGTAGCGCCGAACGCACTCGATGCGTTCGATCGAGATGGTTAAAGGTAACTCACACTAGGGCCACAGGTGTATTAAATGTAAACGAGGTAAAAGGAGGAATTAGGATCGGAGCAGGTGGCGTTCTGTAGTTACTGCATGCCCCCATGCGAGTAGGCGTAAATTTATGTTTGGATGAAAGAAAGAAAATACATTTATTTACCACAAACTAAAACGGCACACAATATACAGCAAAAAAAAAACCAACAAAAAGTGTAAAATGTAAGTGTGTGTGTGATGTCAGAAACTAGCATTAAAGTGTGCCTCACGCCTGCCCGAAAAAGGCCCAGCAAAATTGTCTCACAACTTGTGTCCGACGCTAGTTTTCAACATTACCTGTATGTGTGATGTTTTAGTAGAATTGCGTCGTGCCTGTCTGTGGGAGCCTTTACTCGCTTCATAGCATGCTGACCAATTTGCCTACTACTCTGTGGTAATATCACAGGCTGCAGGTAATCGTAACGATTAATATCAAGTATGAAGGAAGCCACGACAGTCGACAATGCGCCGCCGCTCACTATTTCAAAACACTTGAACCCGTTCTTTTCTTCATGTGTACTTGCGAATGCTGTTGTAACGCATCTGCTGATGTGCTCATAGAATAACACGGGTTACAAAGGTTTTTTAATTTACTTAACGCAATTAATTAGTTTGCTGGATAAGTGTGAATTATTTCAGGCGAATTTATTTCGTGCGGACGGACTATATTTAAGCCCTTTCAGTACTTAGGTCCAATAATAATAATAATCAGCCTGTATTGCCCACTGGGGGCCACTTCTTCTTCCCAGCTAAAGCACTAGGAAATGGTGAAGGGTGGACGTTTTGGGGGACAGTCTTATGTATTTTGACGATCGAAAAGTGCTGATGCTCAGCCTAATTTGAATAAATGACTTTTGATTTGATTTATATTTTATTTTTTTATTTCCTTTTACCACTCAACTCGCTTCGGAGCCAATATGGACCAACGCTCATTCATATAAGCGTCAAGTTCGTCTCGCCATCTACGCCTGGGTCTTTCCCGCTGGCGTTGAACGTTTTCAGGGACCCATGCTGCGGTAGTCTTAACCCACAATGCATACGACGTGCAGCAAACGTATCCGGCTCAGTCCCATTTGAACTTGGCTGCTTTTTGGATGACGTCTACGATTTGTGTCTTAGAGCGCAGTACCCAATGAAAAATTAAAAGTTTTCAGGGAGTCTTCAATTCTTTCAGCCTACAAAATAGGCAGTATTTAGTTTTGTCTTATCTGTTACATTTGTAGTGTATGATGAGTTGATATCACTTGTATTATTCGAGGTAGAAGGAGAAACATTAAATATTGAAAAGGACTTCATTTAAACGCACAAATTATACGTAGCTATAACATCTGCTACTCGATATTATCACGAGTGTTGCAATGAATTACCAATTGATGGAGTATCACGTATCAGCCGGACGAGAACAGACGTAGCAGGCAAAACAAAGACATAGTTGTAGTTAGGTAGTTACACAGGATATGTTTTTATCCAGTGCGCAAACTGTAACCATGAATTCAACATATCATTCTAGAATCAGCTGTTCCATACATTTTGACCGCGTAGGTATTGCAGTTTTCTATGAAACGGTATTTTTTTTTATATAACCGACGAATAATTCCTTCGCTGGGGGTCTGATGAATGATATGCTGAATTCAACACAACGTGTGTCGTATGTATCACCTCGTGATACAGAAGACATCACGCCTGAGATCAGCTAACGTGTATCTAGGTATAATTTAAGCCCATGTTTATAGTTTTGTTTCAGACCCGAGAGAGGGAGCTATGAAAGCCTTTCGCCATTAACTGGGCAAAAATCCACGAAACAGGCAGGTACTGAGATGATCGTAGTAAAAAAACTCAATTACATATTTATAAGCTCGACACTCCACTTGTGTAAGTCATCACTCACAATCACAATCTTCCTCATTTTGAAGAGAATGCATAATCCATTGCATCATATTTTTTTAAATCATCTGCTCTACAATGTCAACAACTAAATGACATTTTTTTTTTGTTTTTCTGGGTGGGAAATCATCAAATGACTTCTCCCGCTCTGAATGGAGCAGGAGGGCAAGTCAGACTTTTACTGACTAAAACCCACCCGTGTTCCCTCAGTTGCCTGTGTGTCGGGGCCGCGGTATCTCTTTCGAACAACCCGCACCCCTGGGAATGAAAATTGTTAAACTGCCAATTGAATTGCCAATGCCAATGATAATGACGATCACTGTCCAAGTGATCGTCATTATTATCATTGCGAGCTTGGCAGCCTTTTCCATCCACCGCTGAGTATAGGCCTCCAATAATGATTGTGCTACGCAATTAGGCTGCTTTGCAGTTACCCGAATATGTTACACTTTTTCCTGCCTCCCCAGAATGTTTTTGTGCTTCGTTCGCGGGTTCGATGCCTCCGGCGTCTAACTGGACAGTTTTTTGCCGACAAGTAGTTACCAGACAATCTCGACTCTTGATATGGATAGCGGTGTGACGTCATAGTTTTAGAGTTCACCACTTTAATTATCAGTTTAGAAATCAGTTGCCTATCAATTTAGATAACCATTACCTACCTAGTTACCCACACAAATTATTACTATAGCAACATTGTATTGGCAAAATTTTCTGTGTTTTAGGTTACAAAAACTTGCATTATCTACAAAGCGTGCACCGTAATCTTACAGATCTCCTGCAGTTGCATTTCGGACTTAATATTTCGTAAAAGTAATAACGCCGTGAGTAAGTTAGTTTTTGTTTTTTGTCAATATTATCTACAATCTACCTAAGTATGTGTTCCAACACATGTAACATAGACTGCCTGAACAAATACTGCTTGAAATTATTATAATCAATTTGTAACAAGAGCTCTCAAAAACTTGTAGGACTTTAAAGTTGTGGAATACTTTAACTGAAATAAGTACTTAAGTACATACAAACTGTGGCACAGTGGAACTTTTCCAAAAATAAAGAATAAGAGAGATTTAGTGTTAAAGAGAGACGGTTATATCTTTCTTCTCTCTTCTGTAACGAAATGTGCCTAAAAGTAACTTGTACTTAGGTAAATGTTCGTCCAATCATCGAATCGCCGCCTACGAAGTTTTACTAAAAAATATGGCACATTAAGCTTTCATAAGAGACTGTAGCAAAGGCTCAGGTGTAACAGCGACGACGTTCTACGAAACCAAACTATTCCTAAAGGTTGCCATAAAGCCTCTACATTAGTCTACATTATAATGAACGGAACCCAGCAATGAACGCTATAATCTTTTTTATTAATATCTACTCAATTTCATTGTGGGTGTTGGTACAGTAATATTACCGATTTTTTTTTACGAGTTTGCATTAGATTCTGTTCTCAGAACAAACCTATCGAGTTATTACGGAAGTAGCCATTTCTTTCCAAAGTCAATGTCAAGGTATTTATGTCGACAATAATTTCAATTAATCGGTAGATTATTTACAGACACTTTTCAACAAAAAAGCAACTAAGCAGGTCCCTACTTATTGGTGTACATTTTTTAGGGTTCCGTACGTCGAAAAGATAACACGGAACCCATTGGATCCCTTCGTTGTCCATCCGTCTATTTTCTCAGGAACGCGTAGAGCTATAAAGCTGAAATGAATATCAAATACGGTTCGTTAGAGCTTCAAAACCAAAAAAACTTCTATGTCAACAAATTTTAAAAAAATCGGCCATTTATGTAACATATGTATTTTGATACTTGCAAAAAAAACTTTTAGGGTGCTAACAGTTCACCTAGAATCATAAAATTATTAAGAAGCCAGGTCTCACAGTACAAGTAAAGAAAAAGTTCGTAAATTGTCAATTTATAATTTACTAGCTGGCCCGTGCCCACTTCGTTAGGCGGTAACACTCATGACACTCACAAATAACGTAGCTTCCTATTGGCAAAATAATGATCAAAATCGGTTCAGTAGATCCAGAGATTACCCCCTACAATCCCACACCTCACAAACTCACAAACTTTACTCTTTATAATAAATAAAGAGAATAAAGATAAAGAGGAGGAGGAGTTATAGATAATATTAGTATAGATGACTTTTTTTGCGACTCCGAACTTACATTTGCAGTTGGGAAATTGACCGTGACTTATGTCGACGTCTGGGAGAAAATGTTTTTCAAATTCAATGTTTAGTTTGTTCTATTCATTCTTCTCAACTACGGAACCCTTCATTGTGCGTGGTCCGACACGCACTTGGCGTGGCACTTGGTTTTTTAGTGTAGTCCCTAACTGTAGTCTGTAATTAATCAGTTATAAAATTTGCAATTTGTACACAACATTAGTGGTAATTTTCTACGCTCTAATAAGTTAAAGCGTTTTACCGTACTATAGACGAAAGTGGATTGTTCATTGTGGTTCAAAAACTACCTGAGAGATAGAAACCGGCCAAGTGCGAGTCGCACTCGGACAGGAACAGTTCCGTACCACCGTACAATAAATATTTAATACGCATGTTTTAAAAAACTTTTTTTGTATGGGGACCCATTTACTTTTTAACTTATTTTTTATTGTTATAGTGGTAACAGAAATACACATACCTACTCTGCGAAAATTTAAACTGTCTACCGACAGCGGACATCGGAGGCTTGTTACGCAGGCATCCTTTGAGTGCGGAACCCTAAAAAACAAGATTTGTAAGGAACTGTTAAAAAACCAACTTTAGACCTAAGATAACCATAACTTAGATATATAGCTACTTATAGCTCTAATAAAACCCCTTTGGTTTAGCTATTATTTCCTATCCATAATTGTATTGAATTGTAGGGACTTCTAAACGCCTTAAACACAGACGTCAAATCTCATACTTCCACAGACATTCCCACGGGAAATCAGAGCGAACGGCCCGTTTCCGCTTACTATAAGAATACTGACATTAAGAGGATAGGCAATCTGCAAGGAACTACCTATTACAGTAGAAAATTACCTGAGCCCATAATCAACGCCTGTAATCCATACTATTATGCAATTATTATTAAACTGACAAGGGAGCAAAAACTTGAACATGGAGGATGTTGAAGATTGAACTAAATGGAGAAAATTGTAAGCCTTTAACAAAACCTTAGGGCCTTACCATAATTATTTGCAAGACAGGTGCCGAGGGAGGTCTCAAGTTGATTCGCACTTGGTAGCTAATTGCATGACACCTCGTCTGACTGTACGTACCTAGGGCTCTACGGATTAAGTGCTTTCGTACTTTGAAAAAAGTACGAAAGCACCTAATCCGTAGTTTCAGCCTAAGTTACGGGCGTTTCCTACTCCGTATCACCTAGATTACTTTATTAGAATTAAAAATGTCATGGATTGATTTTAAACCGAATCCTGTTTAATTGAAATTGAAAATCGTTGTAGGAATACACAAACGAAACGCCGTGAAAGCGATTCCTACTTGTCTTAGCCCTTTGCTAGAATAGTGTATACCTAAAAAGTAAGCCTCCTAGTCGGATGTTCAAATTAGAGTCGCATGTTCAAATTAAAGGCGCATGTAGTATAATTCAGCAGAGTCAACTGGACACTGGCCGAAACTTACAAGTTGCAAGTTGTTGTTTGCTTACTTGCAAGTTGTTGTTGTTGTTGTTGTTGTTGTTCAGAGGTGTAACTAGGGTGGGGCAGGCAGGGCAAGAGCCCTGGGCGCTTAGCCAAGGGGGGCGCAAAAAGTCGCCAATTATAAAATAAAATATTAATAAAACATTTCATACTGTTACCTATATCTAAGAAATCTACTATCTATGCTATCAAAGGGCTACTTGAATATATTGTGCAGTATGGGGACGAAAGCGTATTTCCTAATCTACCTATTTCTATTCAAATTCTCTTAAAATTGCAGCATAGCAAGCGATATTTTAGCAAGTTAATATAATACTTTCGTTATTGAAGGCTATAATTGGTCAAGAAAGGTTATGCGACCTAGCTTTGCTCAGTGTAGAAGTTACGAAGGGGCGCAACTGTGATGCGTGCCCTAGGCGCCATTTTCTACGCCCCTGCGTATGTTTAAACTCAGATAGGCTTAACTTTGTGTAAATTATTATTTCATCATAACAATTGCTCTGAAAACGCTGAAGGAAAACGAGGAAACCGGCATGCCGAAGAACGAAAAATTTCATAACATGTGACTTCTACCAACCCGCAGTGGTCCTGCGTGGTGGATTGCAGCCCACTCCAGCTCTCTCCCTCTCACAGAGGCCTGTGTCCCAGCAGTGGGAACATTAAAGGCTGATTATAAGTAGATACCAATTTTTTCTTACAACGAATACATCTTAATATGACTCGCTCCTCGTCCAACACCTAATGACAGTTTTACGACAAGCGCAAAGCCTATATTTTGGCAACGAGTTTCAGAATTACATCATTAATAATTACTTGCTAAACGGTTCTGTCCGTGGCATCAGGAGGTAAAAAAACAACTTCAGTAAAGCCAGGTTAAAAGGCTAGATTACATTATAATTACCCAACTATTTGCCTATTAGAACTGTGTATGCGCATCAATCAAGCACGACGCCATTAGTCGTGACGAGATGAGCGCCACGAATTCTTACGTACCTATCTATTTGTAAGACGGTCACGGTATTCAAATATATTTTTTTTAGATTTCTCATTCACCATCATTCCTATGTTTAATTATAAGTCTTTGGAAAAATTAAGGAAGCGTTTATGAATGAGGAAACAAATACTACAACTAATATTGGTAAATGTCAAGTAAATAAACAACAAGGCGAAGCCTTGTGTTAATTTGTTTCGTCTTTTATGTTCCGGGAATCGCATCGTATTCATCCTGGATTGATGGCTTAATTTGGATTCAATGATAACACATGTATAGAGGACAATACAGGATAGAATTTTAACCAGTGCGCAAACTGTAACCCGTACTTAGTAGAAATATTTCGTAGGTTATCAAAAAAAGTTGATGTCCCATACATTTTGACCACGAGAGGATTGCACCTTACTATGAAAAAGCAGTTTTTCTTTTTACTGACGAAAAGCTTTAAATTTAGGGGGTCTAGAATTATATTATGCTGAATTCATAGGACCAGTTTGCGCACTCAGGCTAATAACTCTCATGCACGATGTTGTGGGTTCAAATCCGGGCAAGTACGAGTATGACTTTTTCTATTAATAGGTATATACTTTCTGAGTTTATCTTGGACATGGCTGACATTGTTGAAGGAAAACGTCCGGGGGAAATATTGACTTGTATAATTAATAGGTAGGTATATGTTTGAAATCGCCAACATGTCTTGTTTCGTATAAGTAGTGATCAATGCTCGAGCCGTCTGTGTCTGAGATTCAAATAACTTCTCCCGATCTGGGTGCTTACTCTCGAATATAATTCCGATAGATCGACATTGGCTCGATTATGATTTAGATTGACATTGACTCAAACGTCAGGGATTGGCTAGACTCAGTGTGTCCAACCAATCCCTGACGTTTGAGTGACAATTCCAATGTCGATCTATCGGAATTATATTCGAGAGTAAGCACCCTGAGCGGAGCGGGCAGTGTCAGACTTTTACTGACTAAAACCCACCCTTGTTCCTTCAGTTGCCTGTGTGGCAGGGGCCGCGGTATCTGTATCGAATAACCCGCAGCCCTGGCAGGGAAGAAGCCCCCTGTAGTTTCACAATATCAGGCTGGTATTTATTGTTAAGTAATGTATCCATTAGACATAACAACAAATTTATTTCCAATGCTGCCAGTACATAATATTTTGTCGGCTCATTGACTCTCATACGAGTATTTTATACCTTGCTCTTTTGTAGTGTGCTAAACCGTTTATTTATTTCGGAGTAAAGGTAAGTAAATCAAGCCCGAAATAGTTTGCCGTTGGTACAACAAGTCTAAATAGGTAGGTAGCTATAATCAGCAACAAATTTTAAATCTTGAACTCAATATTTTAATTAAAAATGGAACAGAAGTAAAATTAAAAGAAAAGTATTTCTGGGCCATTATCTGATACACTGAAATACAATGTACCCATCGATTTTTTTTGTGTCAACGTAACGGATGTAGGTATATGTAACAGTGTTAATCGACTTTTGTCGCTGATCGTACATTGGCTTTTCTAGCAGTAAAGTGTTGTTACTGTAAAAACAAAACGAGGCGACAATGTAAACTTAGAAGCCATTTACTTAAATAAACATTAGTATCAAGTTACATTGTATATTCCATTGCGTGCAAGGATGTTCTACGATACGCCACGGCTGCGCGAGAGTGCCTGAGCTTTAGCTATTAGTATTAAAAATAACAATGTTGTAAACTAGGCCCGTTTTGTAACCATCTTGTGGATGGACATGACTCAGAACTAATGCGTCTCACACATGGGTTAGTACGTGATTACGTCATTTGTAGATATCAACTTTTTTTTTTAGGATTACGACGGATCTGGCAGATGATGCACCTTATGTTCAAGCGAACCTCTGTCTTATGTTTAAAACAATGAAGCATTGAGCTGACACTAATCAGCCTATATTATTCCCACAGCTGGGACAAAGACCTCGTGTTGGTGAGAGAGAATGGGCCGTAACCGACCAAGCGGGCCCATTGCGGACTGGTAGATGTCACATGGCTTCGAATTTTTGGTTCTAGAACATGCGGGTTTCCTCACGAAGTTTTCCTTCACCGTTTTGAGAGCAGTGGGGATGAAATAATTTTCACATAATAAAGCGCTTGCCTCGGTTCAAACCCTCTCACCACCACCCAACTGTTGCAAAGCAGCCTTGCTGTGTTTTGGGTTGTTTTACCGGATTAATTCAGAGATAAAAACTACATAGCATTGTGAATTGCGCAAGCTTGTTTTCAACAAGCGTGCGCTGGTTTCCGGAGACTGGGGTCGTCGTAGGCCAGACTGCACAATTATAGGGTGCCGGGTGAACCATGTTACCCGCTATATACCGCTTCCGATATATATCCCGCGCTCTCCCGACTCGTGGTAACCGGCGTCGTAGCTAGAGGCTGGCCAGGCGGGCGGCTGCCAGGGGAACAAACTTTAGTAGTGCCGGTAGTGCACACTTTGCAGACCCACAGCCTGGGCCTATTTCTGTATGAATGTCCAAAACAAAACCGAACCTAACCGAGATGGTGCAGTAAAATTTTTGACTCCTTACGCTTACCTCTTGCATCGCTAGCTCCAACAGCTTGGTGGCTATGGTTGCCAGGAAAATGGACAGTCCAAAGATGTGGCACTGGATGACCACTCATCGTACGTCATTACGTCTTGTTTGCTTTTTTCATTTTATTTAAGTGTGTGTATGTGTGTATCTTTTTGTGCGTATCCTTTTGTTTTGTGTTAGTATGTATGTCAAATTGAAATATTTTCTTAAATATGGATTTTATATGGTCTGAAATAAATTTTGTTATTAATATTATTTGTTCTGACAATTCTTAAGTTCTTTCTGTGTAACTCGACAAAATAAACTATTTCTGTTTACATTGACAAAATGAAATCTAAGCTCCAAAAAGGGCAGAAGAGTAAACTTTTAAGAGATTTAAAAATTCATAAATAAACTCGTGTTGTATTTATTGTTTCCCTTCTTGCATAATGGAGAACTATTTGAATGCTTAAATGAAAACATAACTTTAATGACATTTTAAGTTATTGTGTTGTAACTCTTCCTAAAAAATAAGTGTATAGGGTTAAGGGGCGCAAAATATAAATCTTGCCAGAGGCGTTTATGACCTGAATTGGTAACAAGAGAAACTTGGGGGCTACTCTCTAACTCAGTCAACGAAAATACGGGCCCGCCCGAAAATAGTTCGAAATTTCAAGTTACTCCTACAGCTGATTAATGAACTTTTTTGGACGGGTAAAACCATATAGGGAGTAGGGTCAACTGTCAAAATAAATCGGGTAGTAATTCATTCTTAGTTTGGGCCCCAAACTAATCATAGATCCGTCAGTGATACGGAGTAGGAAACGCCCGTAACTTCGACCGAGATTACGGATTTCGTGCTTAGAGAGTAGGCTCCCGGGGTAGGGTTTTAATCGATAAAAGTCCGACATAATCCTCTGTTTTCCCGTAACACTCAACCTCAATGAGGCAAAGTATCTTTCGCAAATCTAGATATAACTGTGTTGTGAATCATAAGCTGACTAAATAAAAACCTGTCCCCTACTCATTCGTGTATTCATAGAATTTATTAAAGGAAACAGAAAAAAATACGATAATTACAGAAACTTGGCTAAGTACCATTCAATACTTGTTGAGAATCTTTAGAATATGCAGAAATCGTGACGGCAAAGATTCAAAAGGCTTCCATGGCGTCAGTAGGTCGTGTGTTATCATCAAACATCCTTGGGATGATACCGTGATGATCTCACACAGATCAGGGGCCTATTCTTCGTAATCGTGTAGGTATATCCGGAGCTAAGTAACTGTGTTATGTAGGCAGGTTAGATATGGTAATTAGTTGCAGTATAATGAATAGAATACAATACTCTTTATTTAATTGTATATCATCGTAATCTGCCTAACCTTTTCTCAACTATGAAAAGAGTCGGCTTCCAGTCTAACCGCATGCAGCTGAATACCAGTATTTTACATGAAGCGACTGCCTATCTGACCTTCAGAACCCAGTCATTAAGTACCTAATACCATATACCCCTTGGTGAGACTGGGTGTTTTCTGAGGACCCGTAACGACTGTCAAAGATACACGAATGACAGCCGGGACCAACGGCTTAACGTTCTTTCCGAGCCACGCAGAGGGGTCTTGGTATGCAAAGATACTCACCCATCCACGGACCAACCGTGGCAAGCGTAGCTTAACCTGATCAATCGAACCGTGCGGCTGTTATTACTTAGCTACGATCCCTCTTTATTTTATTATGTTCACGTGTTTTATAGCCTGTGTTGGAACGAATAAACACGGCTATAAATTGGTTATAGCATCGAATTTCCACTTTGTGTTTTATTTGATTGTAAATTGTAATTAAGTATGAGTTTTTAATTACGTAGTGGATAGTAGTTAAGATTGGAACGAGCAGCGAAATTCCTATGCCCATCGGCACCCAGGGTGAAGTCAGACTCTGGATGATGGAGATGATGATGATGAGGTGGCAGTGGGCTGGCCATGTTGGTCGGACGACCGATGGCCGGTGGAGCAGACGAGTCCTGGAGTGGAGACCGCGTATCGGCAAGCGTAGTGTGGGACGCCCTCCCGCTAGATGGACCGACGACCTCAAAAACCTGGCTGAGACTGACTGGATGCGGAAGGCAGAGGATAGAGTGTTATGGCGCAGCCTGGGAGAGGGCTATGTCCAGCAGTGGACTGCGATAGGCTGAGTTGATTGATTGGGATAAAACACCAAATAAGTAATATTTTTTCTGCTGCTACCAACAGCCTACATTTCTGGCATACCTACAATGTAGGGACAACAATTCGACATTAATATAAAAACACTTTTGAATATATGAGTATTTGAAAACAACAAATAACTAAATCTTCTCTAAAGTTCATGTCGTCAACGAATTTTGCTGTACCATAGGCGTTTTACTACAGTAAGGTGTTTCGATCGTCATTCAATTGCTTACAAAAATCCCGAGGCCTTTGAGCATTAGCCTTGTCATAAGTACCGTACCTATGTAAGGTCAATTTGCAGTGTAAGAAGCGGCGAATCCATGCGAGAGGTCAATTGGGGTCATGACCATCCCCGAAGGTTATCACGAGGTGCAGACATATCGACGGTCATTGCCTCTTCTCCAATGTCTCGCCTGCCGGTCGTCGCACTAAATGTAACTGGAGTAACGAACAGCAGTCGATACCATACTTGCGGGCTTGTCCACTGTGTGCCCGAAGTTCTCCAGCACATGGGAAAATCTCAGTGTGGCCAGATTCTACTTAGTGCTATTCAAGTAGCACCATTTCGCGTGTTTACAAATGCTTCTTCATGCCAACTGTTAGCGCAGGAGCAATAATAGAGTAAACTGCACGAAATAAGGCGATGGTTTAATGCCGTCTGATCATACAATATATAACATTACCGGACAAACAGTTGATCATTCAATTAGAGAAGTATCGTCCGTCGCGACGGAGTCCGGCGAAGGGAGTGATCATCGGGCCGAGCCATGTCGCCGTCGCGCCGCGCCTCAGCTTGCCGATAACGCGTGGATCACACATTCCGCTCATGCAGACCACGCGCAAGGTGTTGGTTTCGATTCCCAACACCAACACTTGTTCAGGGTTGCAAAATTCCAAAGAAGCTTTCTAAAAGACTAATTTTAAATACTAGCTACGTATGCTTCTTCAACAAGAGATGAGTTGTGTTGAGGCAAAGAAGGGAATGCTTTCCGTACGTACGTAAACGTGTTTAGAAATGCTTTTTCATGCCGACGCTTGCATTGATGTTGTGCTAAAGAAGCTTTCGGGCTGATACATTTTAAATACTAGCTCTATGTATGCTTCTTTAACCTAACTCTTGAGCATCCAACACATCAGCAGCCTTTGATAACATAACATCAAGCCTGGAACTCGCCGAAGGGAACTGTATTCGCCGAAGGGTTAAGTTAAAGTCGAGAAATTTCTAATGAGAAAAGCCCACTTTGGCCGACCTGGGGATCGAACCCAGGACCTCACGCTCAGCAGTTCCGCTGACTAGACTAACGAGGAAGTCTTCAATCATTATTGTTTCTGTTTAATTCGCAATGAGTCGCAAGACTGAGACGAGCAGATAAGTTAAATGACAATGGCGTTTAAGTGAAGAGACCTCTCGTTGTCTCGAGAGGTCTTATTCTTATGCCTTTGGGTTTAAAGATTATTTATTTATTCTACTAAGAACATACAATGTTCACTTAGCGAAAAAATACATAATTAAAGTAGGTGTAGTCCAGTAGCAAACAGTTTTGATTTGTTAATGTAGGTAGGTACGTATATATCGACATCCTAACGTGTGTAAGACTAACTTATGTCGTTAACTTAATAATTTTGTGTTGTTCTTTGTGACGTACTGCTTGAGTATATGTTGGAAGAAGATGTGCTCCTGATATCTGCCGGTAGATTATTATAAAGTGAACGTCTTCGTATTTTATATTTTTTTCGCCGTATTTCGCCCGCGGAGGGCGCGTCTGTATTTGGTTAGGGTTTCTTTGCCTGTATTTGGAATTTGGATGTTTTCTTGTTGAAGGATAGTTGTGTGTATGATTTTGTTAAGAATTTTTCTAATGAAAACGTGTGATAATCGTAGTTGAACAGAAGTTTGATTATTTAATTTTGTGCTATTTGAAAATCTTTAATAGTAGATTTTGTGGCACATTCCCAGATTTCGATTAGATAATTTATGTGTGAGGGAACTAGTGGTTTTTGGAATGTGGCCGCGCATTGTTCACATTACTGCCGTCCTTTCACTAGAAAGTCGTTAACCCTCACTAGGTTAATTTTTACTTTTTAGTAGAATCTAAGAGATTTCAAAATTCTCTATCTTTCTGTCTAACAAACAATTTTACATTACAAATAGTTCCCAAGATATGAAAAGTTTTTATGCCGTTATGTAACATAATTTTGGGTGATTCCATCACTTGAAAGCGTCTAACCCACACTTCTTAGATAAATGTACTTTAAAATACTTTAACTGCCGGATGAAATGATTATCATTATCTAGTATCAATTGATGTGTCCTAAAATCAGTAACGTAAGTATCACAGTTTTAAGAAATAACGATTCGCTCGTTTTTTGCCATTTTCTCGGAAACGACTTTTAGGGCGGCAGATTAGCGAAGTTATTTTTGATTTTATGTAATGAATATGCGGTTGCCAAGTGAGTTTGTTGTCTAACCTAAGTCCGAGGCATTTTTAACCGACTTTAAAAAGAAGGTTTTTTATGTATGTTCGGGCATAACTCCGTCATTTATAGACGGATTTGCAAAATTCTTTTTTGCAAACGCATCATGCGTTTCGGAGACAGACAACGGAACTCCTCAAAAAATGACAGCGAACAAACCGCGATTGCTGCTATTGCATAAATATGCATTGTTTTGATCCCAAGGATGATGAAATTTTGAATTGTGTGGGGTAGGTACTGTAACTAAAAAGTGAAAAATAACTTTAAAAAAATTTAAAACTAAAAAAAAACAACCGACTTCGAAAAAACACTACAAAGTGAAAAATAACTTTAATTTCGAAAGGCGGTGAAAAATTTAATAAAATACATATCCAAAGTCACCGACTTCCGAACTACTTTTGATATTTTAGTGTTGTTTATGTGTAAAGCTGGGGGGCTAGGGATTTTTTTAGCTGAGAATAATATGTACGATATTTTTGATGGGTTTATAGTAAGTAAATTAGAGCTAAAGCAGTTATACAATATGTCCAAGTCTTTCTGAGCGTCAGCTATAATAGTCTTTATGTTATTACCGAAGTAGAAAAGGCAGATTCATCGGCGTACAAAGTTAGTCGTACAATTAGGCCTAAGTCTTTAATATTATTTATGTAAATAGCAAATAAGAGGGGGAACGACAAAGCTCCTTGAGGAACACCAAATTCTATGGGAAAATCTACACTCATCGCATTTCCTATTTTAACTATTTGTTTCCTGTTGTCTAGGTATGAGGAAAGGATATTATACATTTCTCCGGGGATGCCAATGCTTTTTAGTTTTAATAATAGGATTTTATGAGACATCGTGTCAAAAGCCTTTTTTAGGTCAATAAAAATCCCGTGTGCAATGTTTTTTTTTGTCAATGTTTGTTTCAATAGTGGTGACTGAATCAATTGTGGCGCACAGGATGTTGTTGGATTTGGGTCGGAAACCGAACTGCCAATCATAAATGTAATTGATGTCGTTTAGGTATTTTTCAAGTCTTGTGTAAATGAATCGTTAATTTTTTTTTTATAGTACCGGTAATACCGATATGGGTCGATAATCCCCGGGATTAGATTTTGTGCCGGATTTGTATACAGGGTTGACTTTGCAATTTTGAGGGTATTTTGAGAGTTGTAAATTTCCCTCATAATTTTCTGTTGATCCAATCGTCTGTGGTCAGCTTTAAGATTTTAGTTTCCTTTTTCGTGTTTGTTTTTACTTTATCCTTTATGAAACTCTCTAGAGTATGGTAGTTGTCGTTTCTTGTTATGTAGTTGCTATTAGAGACGTCTTTGTATAGTTTTGTGTAGTCAATGGCTGTATAGTGTTGTATGTGTTTTTTGGTGGTCGTTTGAATTTCTTTAGTTGCAGGTATAAATGGTTGTTGTCAAATAAGGATGATTCAATAACATCCTTGTGAAAGACATCTTTGGATAGGTTTGAGCTGACGTGGTCTAATATTGTATTGGGGGCACCGGTAGCGGACTACCGGTTGTTGAATATTTTTTGTTTCTTTTGTTTAGTATTTTGTATTCTCTTTGATCATATTTGTGTAGGTTGTCGTAGTCCGGTCCGGTTTTAGCAAGTCAAGGTTGAAGTCACCAAAAGCAGTGCATCGTCGTTTCTGTTGAAGTTGTGAATAGTATTCTATAAAGTTTTTGTTGTTCGTATCTGGAGGTTTGTAGATAATGCTGACGTTCAGAGCATACTTTTCCAGGAAAATCCAAAGATAATTTGTTCCCATCAATGTAGTTTTGTTGAATATCTTTATGTTCCAGGTCATTGTGAACGAAAATTGATACCCCTCCGCCACGCCGATCAGTATGGTAATTGTAATGATGGTATAGTTTGGTATACATAGTGAGGAGCCTTCGGAGTCCGATCTAACCATGTTTCGCTTAGTAAAATCAGGTAAACTACGTGGGATATGCTTTTCAAACTGCATTGAAGTTCGTCCATTATCCCTTGCTATACAGGAATTTAAGGGTTTGCGCGCCGGTGTTAAGTTGAGAGAAATTGTTTATTGCTTGATGCGTTGTTTTGTTTGGGTTTGGACAGGTTATTGTTGAGGTTGCAGAGGATATTAGTTTTTTGACAGTATGATCTTCACAATTTTAGGTAGTCCTTTAATATATTTTATGATTATGTTGGTGTCTCCATTTTCTTGACGGCGCTGTAGTTCTGCTCTTAAATCGTTTAGGTATTTTTGTTGGTTGGTTCTTTCTAGACCACATCCGTCCTTTTTAGACTATTCACGGTTAGGGAAGGTATTAAAAGTCTTTGATCTGCAGGATAAAAATAAGGCTAATAATGCATTATTGCGAAAGTGAGTAGAAGCACAAGATTTACCAAGATTCATAGTCAATGTCAGTCTCGCAGATCACCTGCTGACCTTCCAAAGATTTTCCCTATCGTGATATAAGCCGCGTCAAATCTGCATAACCTCGCCACGGAGTTTACTTAATCCATCAATGTTCTTCCTCATACTGGCTCATTCGTGATCTCTCAATTATTTCAATGAAGCTCCATCACAGTAATTGCAGCCAAAACTATTATTTGTTATCTAACGCGTACCTATGTAGTATACAACAGCTAATGTCACTTGTAGTCAACAACTATCGAAATAACTCGTTAGATAACATATACGTTTTTATCATTATAAGACAGAGGTAAAGGATTCCCCACTTTAAGTCCGTTCGTCCGAGCCCTAATTCACTACGACCATTTAACGATTCCTTACTTCGAAACCACGTTAATTCCTTAGAGCACACACGACATCTGCTAATAAATATCGACAATTTGTCTTGGAACATACAGAATATGATATTTCGATTCCTTACCGTTACATTGGTTTTTACGAAACACGATATTGAAGTAGTTTGAACGTAGTAAGATTCCGCAGGGAATCATTTTAACCATACAGGGCCCCAATTCTGTATCGATAAAATGATTCCCCGCGGAATCTTACTACGTTCAAACTACGGCAATATCGTTTTTTTTTTGTAATCAATGTAACGGTAAGGAATCGAAATGTCATATTCTGTATGTTCCAAGACAATTTGTCGATATTATTAATATGATTTTAGCAGAATTCGTGTGTGATTGTGGTGGTTACGAGTAAGGAATCGCTAAGTGGTCATAGTGAATTCAGGCCCTGAATTGGGGCCCTGCTGTCATTCGCGGATCTTTGACAGTCGTTACGTACGGGTCGTCAGAAGCGCGAAAGTCTGACAACCAAATATTATCAAGGGGTATTTAATACAACGCGTATTACACAATAACTGGGTTGTGGAGGTCAGATATTCAGCTGCATCAGGATAGACTGGAAGCCGACCCCAACATAGTTGGGAAAAGGGTAAGGATGATGATAAAGGACATTTCACTAGCTACGAGTATGTTTAAAAAAAAATGTTTTAGTCCTATCCTAATATGTTAGTGGTAGGTCTAAGAAGTGAAAATAGAGCTTGGCATAAACCGGACACAAAAATCCATTCCGAACTAACTTTGAGAAATTCATGGAAGTAAATTGAAAAACCGTGGAATAAAATTATGTGGTGGGAATCAAAAACACCTCATGTTCTATGTCGCAAGACACGACGCTGTAAAAAACCACGCATTATCTAATCATACGCTATAGTGATTAATGGCATGTTAAGGAGTTCATTCACCAGCCATATAAATCAACAATATAAGCCATAAATACTAAGATGACATGTACTAATACCTACCTTACCACTGCACATGAATATTTATTACTTGTTCACTAGAGTCTAATTTAAAACCGTTAGGTTGCGCCGTAAACTAAGTTGCATGATAATAGTTTTCTTTTTGTGTTATTTATTAGGGTCTATAATAGTCCCAACTGTCGGCCTAGGCGCCTCTTGAAATAATTACGTGTATATAATATTGTGTGTATAATATTGCTAACAAGTAACTGGCTTTGAGATATAATCATATTTCGCCACATGGGTAGTCGGGCGACAAATAGGAGACGCCACGATAACTCAGGAGAAGTACCATGGAGCATGGAGATTATAATATTCCATAAACGGGTCCACGAGCAATAACATAAATTGTGGATTCCTAGTTTTGTTTGCTGATTCGAGGCTGTTTGCTTTTATGTTAGTTTTTATTACATGAAAATATTTATTGCCCGCTGTGCAATCAAGTTGGAAATGCCTACTAATATTATAAATTCAAAAGTAACTTTGTCTGTCTGTTTGTTACGCTTTCGTACCTAAACCGCTGAACCGATTTTTGGCAGAGATATAGCCTACGATATGGAGAAGGATATAGGCGACTTTTACGCGATAACCGACATTCACGCGGCCGCAGAGAAAAAGCTAGTTATGCATAAATATCACGCCTGTATTCCCTGAAAGGTTATGCAGAGGTATCCCTGTAGTATACCCACATTTCGCCAGTTAGGTATGTTTAAGTCCCATGTAATAGGGGCCGAGCCTATTGCCACCAACCGGGCACAAATCCGGAGTCCGGATTGCTACTGAGAAATTCCAGGGTGAATAATCAAATAACACTTTGCCCTGCCCGGGAATCGAACCCAAGACTTCAAGCTTCAGCACTAGACTAGGGATGGCTAACCAATGGCACGCGTGTCTTTGGTGGCACGCAACAAAATCATTTGGGCACGGCAGCCTAAGTCACAGTAACAAACACAGAAATCTGAGCGTGATAATCTCATCTTCTTATGCCTGAGTCGTTACTTTCAGAAACCGTACCTATGTCGCATGATTCCAGTTCAGCATACATCCTGCTAAAAGTAATATACTTATGAACCTAATACCAGACACCAGAAGTTGCACTAATTTGTTCTTTCACATAAATAAGGTGGTGTGATGTTGGTCACTGTATATTAGTACCAGTCTATTTCTGTTTGCTAATAAAGAGTACGTACCTATTATTGTGAAAGTATTTATTCAGCCTTTTTCTAGTAAACAATAAGTCAAGATTATTTGTTGGCACCTCAATGCCACATATTTCTTTTTTTTTTATGCCTCGTAGAGGTTAGGCTAGCTAGACCAACAAGAAAATGAAAGGCAGGAAAATTATGTGTGTATCCTAACAATCACAAAGAGTTGTATGTAGTGATACATGTTTGTGATTTTCTCGTCAATGTTTGCTGCATTATCAGCCCATAATGTTCACACTGCTGGGACACAGGCCTCCTCGGTGAGAGGAGCGGGCGGTAATCCACCACGCGGGCCCAGTGCGGGTTTGGTAAATGTCACATGTCTTCGAATTTTTGGTTCTAGGACATGCCGGCTTCCTCACGATGTTTTCCTTCACCGTTTTGAGAGCAGTGGTGATGAAATAATTTGCACAAAGTAAAGCACCTGTCTGAGATCGAACCTACGACTTACAACTCTTAAGTCGCGGCCGTCACCACTGTGCCACCACTGCTCATAATAAATATTTGCTGACCATCAACTCAATATTACGTTGTTGAGGCTTCTTCACCGCTTCAGTGACAAACAAACTTCGTCGCAGTCACATCAAACGCCACATACTGCTCTTTCATGACACGCTACTTTTTTACAAAAGGCCTCATTCACGGAATGCTTTCAAAATGGGATACCTAAGGTACTTAATCAAAAACTAGTCTCCTGTCCTGGTCTCCTCCTCTGCTCAAAAATGTTTTCCTTTCTACAATGGCATACGTTCATTATTGCTGGGTCTCGTCTATACGGCGTTTCCATTGACCGGCCCTCGACGGGAAGATGCTTAGAACATCGTCGCAATTATTTAGTTTTTTTTTTTTGCGATGATACAGGCATATACCTACTCAGATACACACGTTATACTGAAAACAACCCTCTGTTTCCGCCGGGGGTTAAAAACTGGTCTAACAGGTATCAAAAAGAAATCGAAATCGATGCACATCCCTACTGCGCAGGGTTCTAGCTAGCTCCAGCGGCATCCTGAGGGGATTCGCGCAAAAGATGGATTGTGAGTACCTGTAACATTGTTACTATGGTTCACGAACTGCACAATCGAAGTTTGTAATATGTTTGTGTGAAGCCTTTTGATTGTTTTTTTACTTTTGTGCCTACTATGATCCTCTGTTTGTCGAAATAAACGTGTATTTATTTACTATTGATTACAACCTGACTGAAGGGGGCTTGTGGCCACGTATTAAAAGCCACACGAGTCAATCGATCAGGTTAAGCTACGCTTGCCGCGGTTGGTCCGTGGTTGGATGACCATTTTTACAAACCAAGACCCCGTGCCTCGGATTACACGTTAAGCGGTTGACCCTGGTGACATTCGTAAATCTTTGACAGTCATTACGGGTCGTCAGAACTCCGAAAGTCTGACAACCAGTATTATCACCATCAGTATCGTATTACCCAGCAGGTAGCTGGCTTGTGGAGGTCCGATAGCCTGTTTCTTTATGTAAAATACTGGTATTCAGCTGCATCCGGTTAGACTGGTAGCTGACCCCAAGACAGTTGAGAAAAGGCAAGGCAGACGATGACAACCGTGTCTGAAAAGTTCTATAGACAATGTATAAAAGATCAATTGAATCAATGTTTCAAGTTACCACAATAAGCAAGCCTTAATTAACGCTATCTACCAATAAAAATAATTTCTCTAAAAACATCTTACACGAGCCAACGCCAAGTTTTATTACTAATAATAGCTTATCAAATGAGAGAGATGATTTTAATGGATGGGTGGAGTAAGTCGAAAATAATTGAACAGTTCCGCATTCTATTGACCTTGTACTCTGTACTTGTACTTACATAATTGAGATAGAGAGCACGCCTGCGCCTGCGCAAGCTAGATGACATACTTAGTTGGAGTATAACATCGTATTAATGGACAGAACTGGGACAAGATGGAGAATAATTTATAATCCATGGGTACGTGGAGTCGGTGTAGATAATCTTTGGGATTTTATTAGTAAATCGTGATAACAGCGGCATTATGAATAACTACAAGATGATTGCACATTCAGCGCTTTACTTGAACGGGGTTAATTTAGAATAGAATAGAAAGCATTTATTCGACACAGACAACACAACAGTAACAAACACATAAAAAAGAACAATAAACATGACAATAAAATTGCAGTAAAAAAAGTGCTGAGCGTGCCCATACCGAAAGGGTTGCCATCTCAGCATTTGCTGGGCGTCAGACACCCAGCGCTGGTTTTCAGTTGGCACCCTGCAAATTTATCAACTTTATTTATTATATGATTTATGTACACACAGTAAATACTATAATAATAACTAATATAGCACTAAAGATAACAGCTGGTCTGGAATCACTAAATAAAGTTTCAGCTCAAAATAAAATACTCTAAGAATTGATACCTTTTCGGTTTCAAATGTTTCTTATAACAAAAAAAAAAAAAAAAAAGAAAAAAAAAAAAAACAAAAAAAAAAAAAAAAGAAGAAATAAGAAAAAAAAATAAAAATAAAAAAATTAGAAAAAAAAAAAAAAAAAAAAAAAATTAGACTAGATTATTAGATTAGATTTATTCTTTAGAAATTTCTAAAGAAATAAGCAGTACCTTTGTACTATTGTTTAATTATGCCATATCTTGTATGTATTTTACTGTGTGTACATAAATAATAAAATAAATAAATAAATAAATAAACATGTCACTGCACTACGTAGCTCAATAACTTTCCACGTTACTTGCCAATATCACGATAAATCTCTTCCGAGTGATGTGTTTATTTCAATTTGAAAAGTTCGGTTTCTGGTTCTAAAGCTTGGTTCAGCTGTAAGTCTTCCATAGTTTTTAAATAAATAAATAAATAAATAAATAAAGTTCTAAAATTCTCATAACTTCCGAACATGTAGAAAAAGGATTAAAAAACCCTTCCAATATCGTTTGATATCATCCAAAGAAGCCGTGCCCTTGGTATGCAAATATCGTTTCCCTTACACGTTGTATAATTGAGTACAAAAGAGAGGGGGGGCTGGATATATTCTTTAATGTGTGGAAGCTTGTAGACGACAATAATAATTGTAAGCATTATGCGCAAACTCTGACCATGAATTCAACAATTGGTTCCAGACCCTAGATTTTATTTTTTAATAACCGACGAAACATTTCTACGTTTTGGGGATCTAGAATGATATGCTGAATTCATGGTAACATTTTCCGCACTACTTACTTTTTTTTTCCTGTACTCTTCCTGAAGAATAAATAAATTGAGACGTGGTAATAAGTAAAGAATATTGTTGCTGTTTAAATGATTGTCATTACGAGAGTGTTAAGTAATTAGGGTTCTTTTTTAGGGATGGGAAATCTTCAAATAACTTCCTTCGCTCTGGGCGGAGCGGGAGGGCGTGTCAGACTTTTACTGACTAAAACACACCCATGTTCCTTCAGTTGCCTGTGTGCCAGGGACCACCGGATCTATTTCGAACAACCCGCATCCCTGGCAGACGTCATTAGGGTTCGAAATCTATTTGACTTCTTACAATGACAAAGTTTCAATTACAAGAAATCCCTACGTATTTTTAAATTAAGTTTGTAAAAGCATCTGTCTATACAATACTGTGTTGACAAGCCTTCTCTCAAACAAACCGAAGATTGTCGTAGTTATGAGAATAGTTCTCATTATTAGGGTCATCTTGCTTGTTTTGGTTTTGAAATACATTTCAATTATTATTGTTTACTTTCGATGATATTGATGTTTATTGTATCCCCTACTGATGGCCCAATAGTGGCTGGTCGAGGCAAAATATACAATGAATATTTTTAGAAACAGGCTTCAAAATATAAAAAGTCAATAGCAAAGTACTCGAGAGAGACATGATCATGATTATGAGAATAGTAAATTGCCTTTTTAAAGTTTTTTTTTTAAATGTCAACCAGTTTTCTTACACTGATAAGTGTTGCTGACGGTGCTGATGGCCCCTAAAGTGCAAGAAAGTATTTTGTGAATATTAAAAAGCACAGGTAATTTGCCCACTACTTATTTAGATGCCACTCTAATACAAAAGTATAGTCCAGACTTCCAGATTGGTAAGCTGCCTTTCACTACACGTACAATATCAAAGTTTGACAAGATCTGTTAATATGAAGAGTCATCAAGGGTTTTCCTCCTGGAATTTCCAACGTCAGTCCAAAGGAAACCCTAACATCTTCTGCCTAATTTAGCTTTTCCCATGTATAAAAAACCGGGCAGTGCGTGACTCGCACAATGAAGGGCTCTGTAGTTAGGATGAATTTATCCCAAGAACAAACTTAACTTTGTAGCTGAAAAACATGATCTCCCATATATCCATCGTTCCAACTGCAAATGTAAGTTGTATGCACAATATTGAAAGATACAGAATTTCATGTGTGCCAAATTTAAACTAAAACTCTTAAATTAGTGTGATAGACGGACAGATGGACACAAGAATGAGAACCTTTAACGGTGCCGTTCTTTTTTTCAAATGTAAAAAGACGGAACCTTAAAAAGAAAGAAAGAAAATATGTTTATTTGGCCAGCCTATCCGACTGCTGCTGAATACCAGGCAATACTTTTAACATGGATTCTTTAGCAGTGCTCACTAATTATATTTTCATATTAATACCACGGCTGTATCTAGGGTTGCCAACCGTACTAAAATATATAGTATTGTATTATATATAGTTTGCAAAAATACTATATTTTCAACATCAATAAAATAAATAATTTATTAAAAAGATATATGAACGCGCCTTTACATTAACTTTTGACTGATGCCATAGCATGTATCCGAAGAACTCATCTGTCATACATAATACGTTCTAAACTTTTGAATAATGTAAAATTTAATAATAATCTGCCCTTTATTTTCGCCAATTCGGCATTGACGGAAAGGTTATTTTCGGTTATGAATTCGAAATGGCGAGGAAAAAGAAATAGAAGTAGTAGGTATGTCACTAACAAAAACGGAGCTTTTGATTTACATTAAAAAAAAATGTTATAAAGCATTATGACACTTCTATTTTAGACAAAGAATTGTTCAAAAATGCAAGAAGTAAAAAAAAATGTTTTTATAAAATTTATAAGTAACAAATATGTATATCTTTTTCTATTTTTTGTTTATTCCTTAATGTACTACCTATATTTTTCTGAAGTGAACTATATTTTGTATAGCTTATTTGGAAAAATACTATATTTCGTCGCAGAAATGTTGGCAACCCTAGCTGTATCGCCGCCGCCGTTTACGGAAGACACGTGCAAAGTTTCATATAAATTGGTTAAAAACTGGAAACTTCACGAAGATGTGACTGATAGGCGCTAGGCGGATAAACAGACAGGCAAAAGGAAAAATAATTGGGGTTCTCTAGTTGCACTTCAGAATCCTAAGAACAGGATTCTGGCAGATAACCCTTGTAACAAACAACTATTTAAACTAGGTTATGATCCGATTACGAATAATAGGTACAATGTGGTGTTGGTACTTATACAGGGTGTTAAGTTAAACGAGGGACATTTTAAGGGAGTGTGAGGTAAGCAGAATAGCGTTTACCGGATAATGGCGCTCACCTCAATAATTTGATTAAAACGGTGCATAATAACATGTCGCGTGACTTTAGACGCAGGGGGCGGGACGCATTAGCAGGCACTGACAAATAAAATAAAGTCAGACAGCTCGCAACATGAGACAGTAAAGTGCGTTTGTTTATTTTCGGGCGCGCAGATCTCATTTTCGGCTGGGTGTTTTTTCCAGTAAGTGGACTTACTGATAAAAAAGCACCCCGCTGAAAATTGTATCAATTCAAAGATTCTATTAAGCGATAACGTAAACACTTTTTTACAATTGGAAACAAGTGTTTACGTTAAATGATCGTTTAGGGTTATACCGCTCAATTTTGTTTTTTCTTACTTTAACACCTTTGTTATTATTTTTTTCTTAATAATAAACCTAAACCGAATGTAATGTATTTTAATGAGTATTAGGTGCCTACCTTCACTACCGCTCACTAATGAAAATGAACAACTTTCACAATGGTACCAGAACCGAATTATGAAAAAGAACTACTATTCCCTCATTTTTTGGAGTTATGGTAAGAATTATGGCAGCTATTGTATTTTCTTATTTGGCCCTTTAGTTAAAGTTCATCTTCATAAGTACCTACTAAAGTCCCTTAAAATATGTCCTTCGTTTTAACCTAACACCCTGTATATCAGTTATATTATTATAATACTAGATATAGGTCCAGTAGGAAGCGAGTCAGTTGCGGTCACCGCATATCTAATACCGAATACCTACGTAATCCTGGCATGTGGTATCAATTCTCATAATACATTGCGTGCACGCGATACACAATAGATTCTATTGTCATACACATTTGGGAGATCATAGGTAGGTACTAACTACAATTTATTTTCTGAATCATTGCCAATCGCCTTCTGAAATGGTTTATTCTTCGTGCTAATGACGTGACGTTTTTTTTTATCATACTTGCTCTGGTTGCAGACGTTATAACAAAAAAACGTTCGTTAGGTAGGTACTGTGGAAACTCGGACGACCCTCCAAGTACCAGGTCTGTAAAGGATATAATTTAAAACATCAAGGGGCGCTTAAACTGTGGGTCACCACGTTTATTTCAAGACTTAAGAAGATTATCAGATGCTTACAAAGCCGCGCCTGTCATTAGAATGAAAGCTCACGGAACAAAACCTATCTAAAATTATTTGACGTTCTTATTTTAGAACATCCTAAATGCTCGAACGGAGTTTTTGGCGGGATCGCGTTGGAACATGTCGCACGAATTTTCATGAAATTTAGTGAAATAGCGAATTCAATTGTATAATTTTGGTAGTGAATTATTCAATTTAGTTACGTGTGAGTGCACAAGTGTAGTGAAGGTGAAACTAAGTGACTAACGTGGACTTTTCGTGTTCCCCCCAAAAACTCCTATTAGGTTGTTGTAAAGTTACTACCGCTTTACAACAACTTTAACTTTGACTTGACTGACTAAAGACGACTATGACTGTTTTGTAACTTCGTGCCCGATATCGGGCCATTTACTTTATTGAAAAGAAAAATTACTTGACACTGGCTAAATGCACAAACCGTGTGAAGCCAAAACCCAAAAAAAAATGCTCGAACATAGACATAGCCCAATCATTGGCTGCCAGTATGTGTGTGAGGTTCTTCTTTAAGAGAACAACCTCTTACAGTGCCTACCTTCCCCATTATTGTAACAATAGTTAGTTAAACCATCCATTTTTGGCTTAATTCTCGCCAGTAATGGATGCTATAACTGACTACTGTTTATGAACTGTTTATGAATAGGTAATTGTGTGTATTTGGTGCATATTTTTATCTCCAAAAATTCGTACAGTATGTACAAACAGTTTCAGCAACTAGGTACTCCTGCAAAAGATAGCTTTTTGCATGCTTAAAAAATAAGATAAGTATATCGACAAACTTTATAGTAAGTGAAGTTGGTATCTGTCGTTAGTAGATCGGAGGTTTTAAGTTTTCTTTTTGATAACAAAACCTACACACATACACACACAGCAACACCCACCCACACACCCGCACACACACCCGCACACACACACACGCACACATATATATTGTACAACAATATTTGAGAAGTAAGTATGAAACATGTTTCCTTCTTTTGAAATGTCTAAGCACAATCAGCCTGTAATACCTACCTTTTCCATCCGTTCCCACTGATGGGACAGGGGGCCTACTCCCTAAGCGAAATCCGTAGTATCGGCCATCGTTACGGGCGCTTCGTTCTCCGTCTCACTTACGGACATACCGTAAGTTAGACAGAGAGCGAAGCGCTCGTAACGACGGCCGATACCAAGGATTTTGCTTAGGGAGTAGGCCCTCAGGCCTTTTGAGTTTCTGACGACCCGTAACGACTGTCAAAGATCCATGAATGACAACCGGGACCGTGTTTTCCGACGCATGGAAGGGTCTTGGTATTTAAAGATGCTCACCCATCTACGGACCAACCACGGCAAGTGTAGCTTAACCTGATCGATCGACCCGTGCGGCTGCAATAACTTAGCCAAACCCCTGAAAACAGAACAGAAGATAGTAGATTATAAATTCATCACAATCTCAATAAACCAGCTGTTCGTTCGAATCTACGTTAAACCATTTTACAAAAGTCAGTTATCTTTTATCGATAGAATAAAATTAACGTCTGACAATTCTACTATGGAAGATCTCTCAAAAATTCAAAATTTGTTCTCAGGATAAGACAATAAGTGTAGGTAGGTATAACAGTTTGGTGAAATTCGCCCTAAGCCGTATAATTTCAATTTTAGAGCATTATACTATTTTAAAACTTTAGGGGCCCCCCATACAGTGACGCTTTCCGTACCTAGGTAACCAATAACTTGAAAACCGTTACCATTCTATAAAATTAATATTGAATGATTGTTATTCAGGTATTCCGTATTGCGACCTTCACCTACCATCACTTTCATTTTTGATAGGTACCTACCCACCAACAAAATTAGTACCTTCCTACCTTGTATATAAACTTAGATTATGGGTACATTTACCTATTGTTATAATTATTATAGATACAATATATACCTACTTAGTTCTTAAGTAGGTACGTATCTATCTAGCTTAGTGTACGAAGTAGTACCTACTTTACTTCACTTAACTTGGTTGGATTTTTTTAACTTAAAATGCACGGGTAATTGAGAAATATCTAAAGTTGGTGAAGCTAAAGCGTAAAGGTTAAAAGCACAAAGTGCCTACCTACCGAAATTGAGTGACGAAATTGCTCTAACAAAAATATTTATCAACGTAAGTATTAACTGAGTGTAGGTATGTTTAATATACTTAGGTAGTGCAAATACGATTCAGTCTAGTACTATTCCAACAGATCAGGAAATTGTGCAATACATTTTCTATTACATTACGTCGTGGCTTCCATGCCGGCAATCCCGGAAGTCTCACACACTCGGCCTCTCGGCTTTAATAGCACATTTGTATCTCAATGTTATATCCCGACTGACCCCTGTACATCCAGGATGTACGCAAAAAAAAACTTTTTAAACCGACTCAATAACTAACTCCAATCCTCTGAACCAGACGGCTGATTGCATAAATAAACCTAAATCTTACAAAATGTGGTTAGCATCTTTTTTTAAATATAATTTTTAAACTGGCAAATGTAAATAGAAAAAATATCAGATCCGCACTAATTTGATCAAAAACGCAGTTACTAAACGATGAAATGTTGAGGACATTGCAAGAGCTCGGCTGTTACGGTGCTGAGTGCAGTGCTAACGCAGCTTGTCTTCTTACGCCCAATCCGAACCCCTTTGAATGGTCCCAGCCAGACGTTGTTTGTTGCTAATCTTAGACGGGACAAAAAATGCAGTCGGGTTGTGGCCCTTCTTTCACGGTCCCTCGTCGCGCGTCGTCGCCGGTCGCTTCCGAGCCGCGCCGCGCGGCCGCACGAGTGTGGCCGACCAGCAGTCCGCCGCGCGCCGCCACCCGGGTCGCTTGTGTCGCCTCGGTACATGTGCATTACAAAAACTTGCTCCATCGCAAGTTTAAACATATAAGTGCATAAAAACCGACTGATATCCCATGTATTTTTGGACAGTGCTCATACAAGCCGTGTAACGGCACGGTTGCGTGCATCCTGGCAACGCAAATGCGGGTTTTGTACATTAGTGGGTGGAAAAATAAACAGAACACTCCGGTAAGTTTATTAATGTTTTAAATGCCTTATCTTCACTTTCTATCTCATGAGAAGGAATGCACCTGGGAGGCTGGAGTCCTTATTTTGCTAGAAAGTGACAACCCAACTCCCAAGTTCCCAACGAGTTCAATTCGAAGGTGTCGTCAAGGTGCTGTTCGTGACATTTTTAAATCTCGGCGAGTGTTTAATTAAAATCTCAGCGAAAGTGAAAACGTATGTTTTTTTTATCAATCAATGGACCGATATTTACTGTTCATTAAAACGGTAATAATGGTGTACATGTTCACATGCGGACTCATGTCTGCAGCTTATCGTCACAACATCATTCATACTTCCGTGCAACACTGGTTGATGATATAAAACATTTAAACTACCTAAATTATATATGCTCGTCATATATTATTATATGCGGTTAACTTTTTGCCAGCAATAACTCCAAATACGTACTCCAATATGCAGTAAACTTTTCCAATTACTAATTTGAATACATCAAAAATGAATGGAGACTGTTGAACTTACAAAACAAACATAGGTTAAAATTAAGAAACAAGTCTTCGAAAAGGTCACAAACATGACAAAAAAAGAAGCTGCATAAATTCAACTGGCAATCTGGTTTGATTACACAACGATATCTTTGGATCATCAAAGGCATTAATAATGATGCTACAAAGTTGCTCCACTGAGCTTGCGACAGACTTTAGGAAAAGGAACATTCATCCGTGCGGTATATTCAGATACGAGCATAATATTTCTATACCCAATCATTCCATAGAGCAAGTAACATTTGAGGTAGAGGTCGGCACATAGAGTACCCATAGACATTTTTTAAACTGATAATGCACGGGTTTTTAAGAAATATCTAAAGTTGGAGAAGCTAATGCGTAAAGGTTTAAAAGCACAAGCATCAAATCCGCTTACATTGCCTTATAAATGTATTCCACAGCATAAATATAAATCAAGATAAGTGAAAGCTTCTTCATACTAGCCTTTGTCAACAGCAGGCTACCAGTTTTCACGCATATTTGTCAAGCTGTTTATAGTAATTCATCAACACTATTTTAATTAATACAGTACCTAGGAAGTGTTTTGTTGAAGCAATTACTCTTTGAACTTTGAATATCAACCTTTGGGAATTTAAGGTCACCGTGAAGAAATTTAGAATTTGACCACTGATTCATTTATCAATATGATATAGGATAGGTATATTCTTAGTCTGATGTAAAATATTGGTATTCAGCTGCTACTGGTTAGACTTGAAGCCAACTCCAACATACTTGGGAATAGGCTACGCAGATGATAATAATTCTGGATCTGATAACCTTGCAGCCAGCACTATTCAGATACGATCCCCTAAAGTGGATCTTCCACTTTTAGAAAAGACTTGTTCCACAACAAGCTATGGGTCTGGAATTTGGGTACGGATCAGATCAGATAACTCAAACTATGATTAGAGAGCATGTCCAAAAAGTTAACTTATACATAGTTGCGAAGGCAGTAACGAAAAAAATCTACAGAAAGCAAAGCAGCAAGGAGGCATGCAAAACCACTCAGTTATTGAATAATTACTACTTCCGTAACAAAATTAATCAATATTACCACGCTAGAAAAGACACATGACTGCACTTTTTACAACGGGCATGACTAACCGGCCACCCTTCAACTATCTCCATACATAAAACATGCCCTTGAATATTGCAGTATTCCCTAATGAATACGCTGCCATACCTAGCGTCACGCTTGAATCACGCCCCTCTGTCGTTGGCCTCACTAAATCAATAGACCGGCACATATATACGGCGACACACCGACAGACTGACAGCACATACGGCACGCAGGACATACAATGGACCAGACGGACTAAATAGATGAAACTTTGAAAGGTGAATAGCCAAAAGTAAAACAGATTCGGGCAATGAAGTGTACCGTATATAAAGTTATGTTCTTTAATGTAGTTGTAACACAAACGATTTTATGACAATACACAGTTAGCCTGTTTGCAGTGTTGAATTTAGTCCTCTGGAATTTTTCTCGCTTATGCAATTGAATCAAAATCACTTTATTATTTATGACTCGTATTAACCAATTGAAGCTTGAAGCAACTGCTTAAATTGAATATTTATCAGCGTTAAAATCGTCAATGGCCTCTCATATTCAATGTGACTTGAATGACATTCGCATCCGAAGAAATTTCACTGCGATAAATCGGTTAGATATACAAAAGATTTTTACGCGCTTGTCATTTAGGAGCGCACATCCAAGCGTTACTATTCGCACAATTGTCTATTGGCAGTGTTCTTATTAGTCTGGCTTGGACAAAGAACTGGGTCTATTCATAAGCTCATCCAACTGACACAACCAGGTGAACATGACCGCTCAAAATACAGCAAGCCCTTACGGCTGAACGAAATTGTAATTGGTTTTGGGGGCCTTCTTACGCCGGTGACTATGCTCCCACCCTTTGCTTTCAACGAAAAGCACTTTAGTGACTGCTGGAGCATCAACTTGATGAATTTATAGCTTGTACAAAGGGAATGGAAAGCAATATTTTATCGTGTTGATCGTTTACCACTTCAAAATTTAATGGAAGTAATGCTTTAGTAGCTACCTAGTTTAAAAAAAAACTGGATTGTTTTGTTCAAATCTTCCAAACATGCATCGTTTATATCTCATAGAAACTGAATAAAAAGGCAAGACGTCGTTTCTCAGGCTGTCAACCAATCAGTTAGTAAATAAACTGAAAGATTTAAAGATATTATCAAGTGTGACGAAAGTTAAAATTTTTGTCACACATGGCTTAAGCCATTTCAGGTATTATTCGGTTTTCTATGGCCTCTTAGTATGAAAATGATATTTACATATATGTAGGTAATTAGTTTAAAACTAAACCAGTTACACGCTGAAAACTATACTAATTTTAACATAATTTGTTTGCTTCAGTTGTAGCACCTATCTTATGAACCAACTTAAAAAGGGGGAGGTTATCATTTCGTCATGTTTATATATATATTTTGATATATGTTCGGGCATAACTCCGTCATTTATAGACGGATTTGCAAAATTATTTTTTGTTCGAAAGGGGTTTATTCCAAAATGATCCTCCCATTTAAATTTCATATAGGTCTGATGATGAGTTTCGGAGACAGACAACAAAACTCTCAAAAAATGACAGCAAAACAACCGCGATTGCTGCTATCGCATAAATATGGATTGTTTTGACTCCGAGGATGATGAAATTTCAAATTGGTGTGACAAAAAAATACATATCCAAAGTCACCGACACACACTTACGAAATTAAAGTTATTTTTCACTTTGTAGTTTTTCCGGAAGTCGGTTGTTTTTTTTTTGGAAAAAGTTTTTAACTTATACAGCTTTGTACCAGATTTTGTAAATTTTGTCAACTACCGCTAAGCTAAGCAAGTTTTGATGCTGAGCTCCACAATCCTTATACAACCCTAGAGCATGACCCGTTGACCCCATGAAACTGCCTCATTGTCAAACAAAGTTGGCAAAAATGTTCTACTACTCTACAGCCAACAAAGCTCTTCTGCCTTTCTCTGAGGGCACTGTCTACGTTCCGTTGTAATAGAGTGAATACAACGTGTACAATAAAGTACCTGATAAGTTAAAACCTCTTAGAAAACAAAATCATAATGATAACGAATGATCCCAAGCCGCGTGCGTGCCAGCCAATACTGGCTCAGCATTTAGTGGCAAACCAGGTTCGAGTGTTTAGATAAGTGAGTACAATGCGCCGTGCTGCATTCCACGCCACCGGCTGAAGTAAGGAATTAGCCATAACTTATTTTAGAGCCTTTCGCACCGTCAGCTCGACAACAAGCTTCGTTTCACACAAGCGCGGGCGCACTCGCCTTGGGACCTTTATGGCATGTGCGGTATTGTTTTTGCCCACGCTGAAGTTTTACGCGATGGCTCTGGTACAAATTTTAAAGAGACGACTAAACTTTTCCAGATGTTAGGGTCGATGATGAAGATGTGAAATAAGTTCAAAGGAAATGTTCTCTTTAACGTTACACATTTGAACTGGAAAGTCCAAAAGAAACAACGTGATTTGGCCAGACAGTTTTTCGACAGCTTTCGCAGGCTAAAAGTTGATGACTTTACCAACCTATTTAAAATTTTCGAACATTGAATAAGCGATCAAAAAATGTCTACCATTTTTTCCATTTTCCAAATCCTACCATAATTTCAGTGAGGCAGTACACCTGCACGGCCGGGTGCAATGGTCGGACGTTAATCAGAATCTATCAGCGGTGCTGTTACATTACATTTGTATAACAAAAGCTCGCTTACGACCGACGTTGTAAATAAATTCCTGGTTAGCAATAAAAGTCGTGGTATGCGGCATTCACACCATCGGCCATTACAGTAAGTAATTAATAAATTAATAGTCTTAACTCTTGAGAAACTTATTAAAACTTAGATTACGTATCTTAATTTTGTACCGAATTGGTGTTAAGAAAATAATGGCGGTAATAGGTAATTGCGTATTGCATCTGCATTAATCATACAAACAAATGTAGCAAATAGAATGGAATACAACTCAGCTCAAAAATGGCTATCAAATCTAATGAGCTGTTAAAAAGCAGTTTGGTATTGTCTTCGTTTTTCCAAAGATCTAAAAAATCTAACCTGAAATCCGCGTCGAATCTTGACCTACGTCTATCGATGTGCCGTTGTACTCTTTGTGCGTGCAATTGCTTACTTTTTTCTACTTTTTTTTTAATTTAATGGCATCTACGGTCCTATCTAGTTTTTGTACGGCGGAATGCAGAGCAGGTAGAAATCATAAAGCAAGTAAAAAAATAAATCAATCGCAAGACATTCTGTAGTCTTCTTTCGAGTATTCCGATGGCTAAATTAGCTCTTTCTTGCGTGTAAATTCTAAACCCCAATAGCAATCTCGGAAATAAATGACTGCGAAGACAATTGGGAAAAGGAAATAGGTATATCAGCCAAAGGTACCCACCCGGCTTTTTCTTCATAGCTCGTCGTTGGCAATCTAAATAGAGTCAACCCCCCAATTACGTAACACACTATCAATCAGAATCTGAATGATTTTGAAGGATATTGCAAATCCATTGCTTCATATTTTCAAAAATTTGTCTGCTCAACAACATAAATAACGCAATGTATGTTGTTGAAGTGTCAAAATTACTTGTTAGTTTCCCATTCCTACTGTAGGTGTTTTACACAATTAGCCCGTGGAATTTGGCTACGAGTTGGCACTTTCAGTAGCGCCCATGAGTTCCTGTAACGTTTACTTGGCTTTAAATACGGCACATCGAATTTCGGAAAAAGTTCGGGTCGCTGCCGAAAATGTTCTAACTTTATGAGTCCTCTTGTAGTAGGTAGGTATTAGTCACTCATACGTGTCCTGTGACAGAGACGACGATAATGCTGCAATATGCAACTATGAAACTAAACCCATTCAATATGTACGATCCACGTGCCAGTGTTGATGTTGTAACCTGAGACATAAGCTTTATATTACGCTTGCGGCTGCGTAAATGGGGATACTACTTCAAACGTTCGTTCTAGTGTAGACGAATGAGTTCGCCGAGTTTGACAAATGAACAAATAAATAACGTAGCCCAAAGAGAAGTTTAGTTTAAACAACTAAAAGTTAACGTGGCACTCCATCTAGCCACAGACCGCATCAAATTGAGATGCATTTGAAAGTAGTGATGTTGCCATGAATCTTCCACGGTGGAAGAAAAGGAGTACGAATTTAAAATCCCATACCCACGCTTGACGTCGTCTGAGACGTACTGAATACTGCCTGAGTTCGCTTCCACTCTGCACTAGATCCCAAAGTATTGAAGTAGTATTCCCATTTACGCGCCCGGCTCGACTTACCTCCTAACGTAGACACTCCTAATAATTACCCTCTGTGTACTTATAGCCGCTTCTGTGCGATAAACAAACATCCACAGTGTTCAGTATCAAGTGTAATTAGATAGCTGTGTTTACTTTTTAGTTGGCTTTGGTCACTGCGATCGATGCTTCGATTTTTAATGAGCGTGCAAGGTTTTCCTTTAGTGGCACTATGACTGTTTTTATTGGTTTTGAGTTGCCAAATATTGAAGATCTTTCATTCAGTAGTAATAATACAAAACACATATTATGTCCTTTCTATTCATTTGGTAACACTATATCAATGGCTGACACACTCTTATTTTTGTAAAAATCCTAATGTATAGTTGTTCACTGCTTAACGTTACAAGTACTTTCAATTTAAGGAAGTTCCAGTAGGTATAAATACTTGTAGGGTGTTTCAAGAAGTTTCGATTAATAAACGATCCTTTTTAGACCTTTGTAGCTGAATATTTCGCAATATTACCGACAAATCAACTCATAGAGCTAGTTAACATAATGGACGCGTAATCAATAATCATTTATTTTAATGTTCAAAACTGTATGTACCCAACGGTACCGAGGACTGGACGCTAGGCAAGTGGCATTCCTATGGGCACCGTGCAGCGTGCGTGAGCGGCGCCATGCCGCCGTGATCGACTTACAGATTCGCGCCCGTTGCACTACTACACGCTATTTTTACTAAAACAACACAAATGTAAGATTTGAAACGAGTTTTATCTATAAATAGCGCGAACTTGCTAATTACATAGCAATGATGTAAGCTCTTACCCGAACGAACTATGAAAACATTTTCCTTCTTAAATATTTAGTTGGCAATGAATTCTAAATATGGTATAATATCGAGTCTTGTGGCTTCTCCAACGTCTCCCTTCGTATAGCATTGTCTTGACTGTATGCCAAAACTTACTATACACAAAGAAAACCAATATTCAAATTAAGTTATGCCTAACAATACTACATTTTACGTTTTATGATTGTATTTAGTACATTTTAGTTTGATTTACACCAGACTGTGCCAAATAACTGCTTGAATAAGCGTTTACTAACAATAGATACTTAAATGAAACTCATGCATTTTCGAAGTCTCTAAGAATGCATACCACAATGTCTGGAATCGCGAGTCATATTACGGAATAGAGTTTTTTTTTGTTGCATATATCAAAAAGTATGAAGAGGAGCCATTTTGTCACTGCATACGTTGCTATATAATTAGTCGCATACAGTTATACACTACTAGCATCAGCTCAATACGGCGCTGGCATTATGCCAAAGCATCGGACATTTTACTGCAAAACAGTTTTCCACCGACAATCAACCTCGACCACCCACGATGATTTAATGAAAGCCTTTTACGACCAGCCAATGTCCCGCACAAAGTAACAAAAGTCACACCCTTATGGCACAAACCACTAAACTCTCGGACAGAGCCTCTTCAAGCATCAAATAACGTTAAAGAGGAAATCTTGCGGATGCCGACCGTAATTCTCGAAATTGCTACATTAAATCTAAAAAAATCTATCCCACAAATCTAAATAAAAACAAACTGTTGCGGTCATTAAATAAGCTTTACTATGAACTTGAAATCGAAGCCTGAAGCTATAAAGTCGTGGGAATTTCCAGCTCAGGTTGAAAGGAATAAAAAGCGGTTATGATTCATACATACCTTTACAAGCAGTTTGCGTACGTCATTCATCAGGAGTATAATACAAAATACGAAGAAATATACACGCATTTGAGAGATTACGTATCATTACCTATACTGGCACAAAAACTAGATGGAAGTGACGTGGAACACCGCTGTTCTCAATGGAGATACGTTGAAATAATTGATCAAGTATACATTCATTGGTTTTTTTTTTCTGGGTGGGAAATCATCAAATAACTTCTCCCGCTCTGGGTGGAGCGGGAGGGCGTGTCAGACTTTTACTGACTAAAACCCACCCGTGTTCCCTCACTTGCCTGTGTGCCAGGGGCCGCGGTATCTCTTTCGAACAACCCGCACCCCTGGCAGGCATCGGCCCTTGTGGACCCCATCAGTTGGTGCTGACATCTCTTTGAGGCGCGCGTGGAACACAACGCGCCGTCGACCCGGGCTTGGTCCTTACCGGACAGCGAGCTACCCATTACTCGCCGTCCGCAAGCCCGTGCCTACGGTGGCCGGGAATCAGCCTGGGATTCCCGACGCCCAGGGCGTCTCCTGCGAAGGCCACGGCTGTGAGGGCGCATGTACTGCATCTCCCTCACGTGCGCCGCCTCCCTCTTTGCGAGCATAACTGCTTCGCTGAAGGAGGCGACTGCCAGCCATGCCCTCTCGCTCCGTACCATGGCCTGGACCAGGGTCGGACGCGAGAGATCGCCTCCGCCGATCACCTCCACGAGGACACGGCGGTGCTCCGCCCAAGCCGGGCAGACCTCCACCGTATGTTCCACCGTGTCCTCTGGGCGATCTTCGCAATGGAAACACCTGGGCGTTTCCTCCCGCCCTATCCGAAACAGGAACCTCCCGAAACAGCCATGTCCGGTGAGGACCTGTGTCAGGCGGAAGGTGAGGACGCCATGCCGCCTCTCAAGCCACTCCTCAAAGAGGGGACTTACCGCCGCAATCGCGGCGTGCCCAATACATTCATTGGTGGTCTCGCACATTTTAGAATAGAATGAACGGAAGGAATGAATTCTTTATGGTGAACCAAGGTGACATAGCCATGTTGATACTTGCGTGACATATATTGAATGTATATTATTAAGAAACCTCTCGACCAGTTAACATCGAATAAAAAATAAGCAATCCAATGAGGAAGTTGTTGTCTTAAAGTAAACGAAAACGTAAAAATTTAGCAATGCAATAAGACAGGTTTACACAAAACTGGCAACTATAACCACCAGGAAGCCCTAGAACCGATACCTGATATCCTTGAAAATGGCTGCTGTATTTAAAGCAAGCTGTTAAAGAAAGTCAATTTGCGTTCTTGTAATATGATATTTATTTCTGACTTACATTGTTTTTACAGTAAAATAATTGGTTGAATTCTTAGGTCTTGTTAAATGAGTCCCAGTATCTTAGCAGGTAATGAAAATATAAAGGTAGCTGTTAACAGTGAATATGTCAACAAAGCTATCTTTATTGTAATTAAAATAAATTGCAGCGCTGGTTTCGTTTCGATTCGACTTTCCTTATCTTTTTCGTTTTACTTAGCCTGGAACGTGACTTGGCAGAAGAAATAAAGGAAGCTGTTTGAGCCAGACTCTGTTAGTATGTTACCAAAGTAGCGTTAAATCGGGTGCCTTGACCCGACAATGACTGGCCTTATTGTCACAATCGAACATTTCTGTACTCTTGCCAACGAAAACAGGTAAAAGGAATCCTCGAAATCTGATTGCCTGCAGATAATCCGAGTAACAAAGTTGCTGATTCAAATACAATAGATACAATTGAATAGACAATGACATTCAATACGGAGAGTGAAGGCAAGGGCGTTGAGACGCTTGAGTTGAGACCCACTTAGCCATACCTCAATGAATAATGACATTACTAGTTGTCTGTCATGTTACGAACCTGTTATTATGATCAGATATCCACGAATAATGGATATTATGAAAGAGGTATTATTATTAAATTCTAGAAATAACGTCGTAGCCAAAGGCAACGATGGTTTCACAAGACGACAATGGTAGGAATAGTATAAAATCGATTAATTTTTAAACACAATAATAAAGATCCCAGATAGATGAATCATGTATCAACAATAGCTGTTGATATTCATGATCAACATCAACGATCACAAGTTCATGATTGGACTACAAATCATTGTGGACACTTCAATCGTTTATATCTATCTACGTCATTTTGCTACATCTGATAATCAACATATTGAATTATGCTTAAATTCAATTACTTTCAATTGCTTGGAATTCAGAAATAATGTAATGCAACTCAACGTAAACAACAATATCTACATTTTATTGGATTCCAGACTCTGCAATAGGTCAAATTGCAGATATTACTCAAAAGATCGCTTTGAATGCATCCGTGCAAATGTCAGAGGAAACCATGCCGTCCAGGTAAAATACTTGGAAGCGTTCCAAATTGTGTGTTTACGAAACACTGTAGTGCAGGGATGGCGAACCTCATAGCCTCTTCGAGCCATTTTTTCCAAAAAATATTTAATATGGCATTGACGTGCCAACAAACAATATTTACTTATTGACTACTAGAAAAAACGAAATACTTTCACAATCATTGTCTTGCACAAACAGAAATAGACTTACTAGTACTATTATATAGTAATCAACATCACACCACCTTATTTAATTGAAAGAACAAATTAGTGCAACTTCTGGTATCTGGTATTAACGTCATATGACATAGAATAGAATCATGTGAAGATACGGCTTCTGAAAGTAACGACTCAGGCTTAAGAAGATTAACTTACCATACTCCTATTATCGTGGAACTCATTTGTCCTTCGCTCTTGTGGTGGGCGCTAATAACTGCGAGACAGTTACTAAACTAACGCAGTATTAACGTACACAAAAATTGTAATATGCTTTTTGTTCCAATAAATATTTGTATTTGTATTTTGTATTTGTATCATACTCAACCTACCATACTGTGACATAGGCTGTCGTGCCTAAATTATTTTGATACGTGCCACCAAAGGCAGGCGTGCCATCGGTTCGCCATCCCTGCTCTAGTGGAAGTAATGCTTTTAGACACTTTTGAATTTACCTGCCGAACTGAAAGATTTATGGCCCGAAGAAGCAGTAGCGATGAATGTAACTCCTCAATAGATAAAGGTACTCTCAGGTTTAAGTCAATAATTCGTCTGAAATAAGACTGTTTTACACTTATCTATCTCAAATTAATTTCTAATGCCTCTAGAAAATTATTGTTAGATGGTATCTGATACTTGAACTAATTTCTACATAGTTCACCGACTTCTAAACTATTTAAATCTGTTACCAGTCCAGATAACCGTTCAAACAATGCGTGGATATAAACATGACCACATTTACCATTCTAAAAGGATACTTAGGAGAACGACCGAACGTAAAATGGCTTATTAGGGAGGAATGTCAACGATTCTGAGTCACAAGTAAGAACTACAAAATGTATCTCACAAAATCGCCTTGACCCGCGCAATTACGTCGTGTGACCAATCTGTTTTATAGACAGTGTATCTAGGCTCATTGAATAGCCAATAAGTTTGACCGTGTAGGCAGGCACAATTGTTGCGCACTGCGCTTTCGTATATCCACCGTCCTTGAGTGCGTTTGTGTTGAATTTAATCGTGCTGCATTTCAATTGTGGTAATTACCGCTTTAATTAAGCCATATTGATCTTTGCCTACATTTTATTCAAGTATTTTACATACCATTTAAAACGAGATTGTGACATGTATGTTGTATATAATTCAGGAAAATGATCTACCTACATCATCATAGAGCTACCATCACGTACAACTGAAGATCTTCTTTGTTTTTGTTCGGAAACATTATTGCTGGGTACCCATCAGCATATCATTGCCTTAATTGTCGAGAACTCAACACTGAGTATTACATACATTTTCACATTAATCATTTATATTCTCAATTGTAGGTATATTTACTGTCAAAGGAGATATAATATATTTAAAATTCTGTACAATTGATCAAAATGAACAGCTAAATGTTTACTTCACCAACATGCAATAGTGACTGCCAGTTAATATTTATAGTCAATATAATTTCGTGTTAGATTTTGTGACATATTTTATGTCACAAAATCCTCATTACACAGACCTTTTATCAGAATATTTGGCCGTAGGATACCAACATTTCCTAGTTACCATCCAAAATTTTGCGTAATTGGCGGATAGTGAACCGATACGATCAGAAAACAGCACAGTACCTATAACATTTCGAATGATTATACGTAGTCAGTCGGTACGACAATAAGTTTATGTAAAAATCTATGTCTATGAAAGACGTATGTAGATGATTTTCTTGTCTTATGCTTTTATAATTTTTAGATAGAGTCAATGGTTGTACGTTTGACATTTATACACCTAGGTACTTCATTATTTTATTTATTTGGCACTGGAAGCCGTGTGCCATACCGACATGTTTCGGACATTGTAAACAGTTTTAAATCGGGTTTGGTTACATACAATTTAAATAAACAAATTGAATCTCTTATAAATGGTAATGCCATCTTTTATCATGTTACGTAAATATTAATACGGGATTCCAGTTACCAAAAATAATTACGAAAAATATTTTATGCTCCAAAGTTTTAACATTCAAATAAGTTTGAAAGTATCATAAAATATTTACGATGAAAAATGCAAAAGAGTATGCGGGGTCCATTACAGTTTAGCGCGATTAAGATCGTGATTCTGGCAGTGGTCGAGAGGGCTTTTTTTGTAACTTGTGGTTCTCGGAACTTCCTTAAAGAAGCATCAATTTGCCGCGGCACCGCTTCAACATCGGGCCGACGACCTTCGCAATAGTGAGTCATTTATACAGTGATTAAGTTAAGGAAACGAGATTGTTGGACAACAACCACATGGAGGGAATTGCGTGAATTAATTTATTTTTCTGCTAACAGGTCCACCCCAGCACCCTTATTGGTGGAGCTTCGTTTTGTACCTAAACTCATAAATGTTTTTGGTGGAATGCCTCTTCGAATTTAACTTTGTATCGTCAACACCCAACTTCCAAAAAGAAAACACTACAAGGTGAAAAATAACTTTAATTTCGGAAGTCGGTGACTTCGGATCAATATTTATGTTTAAAGACACTGACTTCTGAAAAAGTTATTTATCACTTTGTAGTGTTTTTTTTAGAAGTCAGTTGTTCTTTTGTTGTAAAATGATATTTATTTTTCTGTTTCTAGTTAAGTATCCTACCTACCCTACACTAATTCGTATATCACAATTTGATATGTAAACAACAGTATGTTCTAACTTATAAATAATAAAATAAAATTCATTCATTTTAGGATAGCTTTTACACATACACCCCATAGTACCTATTACAAAATTAAATTTGAAATAGATATTAAATTAAATTCAATCAATCAACTCAGCCTATCGCAGTCCACTGCTGGACATAGGCCTCTCCCAGGCAGCGCCACAACACTCTATCCTCCGCCTTCCGCATCCAGTCTGTTCCAGCCACCTTTTTAAGGTCGTCGGTCCATCTAGCCGGGGGGCGTCCCACACTACGTTTGCCGATGCGCGGTCTCCACTCCAGGACTCGTCTGCTCCACCGTCCATCGGTCCTTCGACAAACATGGCCAGCCCACTGCCACTTCAGCTTGCTCACTCTACAAGCTATGTCGGTAACTCCGGTTCTTTTCCGGATAATCTCATTCCTGATTTTATCCTTCAAAGAAACTCCGAGCATAGCCCGCTCCATAGCGCGCTGAGCGACCTTAAATTTGTGGATCAGCCCAACCGTCAGTGTCCACGTTTCGGCACCGTATGTCATCACGGGCAGGACGCACTGGTTGAAGACCTTAGTCTTCAAGCACTGCGGAATAGGCGACGAAAAGACTTGACGTAGTTTCCCAAACGCTGCCCAACCCAACCGGATCCTTCTGTCGGCTTCTTTCTCAAAGTTGTGTCTACCGAGCTGGATGACTTGCCCTAGGTAGACGTACTCCTTCACAACTTCGAGAAGCGACCCTTCGATGTGGATTGGACTCGGCAAGACGTGAGAATTGCACATGACTTTCGTCTTGTCCAAATTCATGCCGAGGCCAACCCGCCGAGAGGCTCCGTTTAGGCTGTGCAGCATCTGGTCTAACTGTTCCAGTGTCTCTGCCATTATGACGATGTCATCGGCAAACCGAAGGTGTGAGACGCATTCGCCGTTGATATTGATACCCTGTCCAGTCCAGTCCAACGTCTTAAAGATGTCCTCCAACGCGTTGGTGAACAGTTTCGGGGATATAACATCCCCCTGTCGCACCCCTCTGAGCAGTTGGATGGGACTTGTTTCCCTATCCTGGATCTGGACAGTCATCGTAGCAGTATCATACAAACATCTCAACACCTCGATATAGCGCCAGTCAATTCGACATCGTTGCAGAGAGGCCAGAACTGCCCATATTTCGATGGAGTCGAAGGCTTTCTCGTAGTCCACAAATGCCATACACAGCGGTTGGTTGTACTCTTCTGTCTTCTGTACAATTTGCCGAACAGTATGGATGTGGTCTACGGTACTGAAGCCTTTTCGAAAACCGGCTTGTTCTGGCGGCTGGAACTCGTCCAGTCTTCTGGCGAGACGATTCGTGACGACCCTCGAGAACAGCTAAATTAAATTATTGTTATTATATACATTCAGATAGATTAGCTACATTATAGTTTTTTTTTTATAAATGTCAGATAGATTTAACTTAGGTTTAAATTCAAACAATCATACTAAAATGAAATACCTACTTAGTGGTCATGTAAATGGTGCGAAATACAGTAGTCACAATGCTGTTTTTACACTTAATCAGTCTCAAGTAAAATGATGCTTTAATGAGCCTACGCAATTAGTACAGCATAAAATAATAAACGTATTTTCGAAGTTAACGCAAAAACTACCCAAGCAAAGTTAATAAAATTTATAAGAGCGGCCCTTGACACATACTACACTATCCATTAAAAAAGGAAATTAATTTTTAAAATTTCGAAATCAATCGACAATTTCCGGAGAACGCATGCAAAAAAATATACAGACGAATTGAGAAGCTCTTCCTTTTTGAATTCGGTCGAAAATATCTTTTATCAGTAACAGTGTAGGTACCTTTTTATTGTATTAATGCTTGTTTCATAAATGCATAGCCTTGGCACATCAAGTTTGACAGGCACTTCGTTACACTATTACCGTAAAACATTAGCAGTTCACGGTTATTCATAGGGGAAAACAGGCGTAGCGATTCAATTAAAAAGCAAAATGCTATTAAAGACTGAAAAATAAAAACGACAAAGGGTATATAGAATACAAAACTCAAATTCACGACGCAAAATTGGTACCTAAGCCAGTCTGAATCCTAGTTCGTACTAAAATATTATAAATGTAAAAGTTTGCATATTTGGATGTTTCGATTTTTGGGTGTTTGGATGTTTGTTGCTAAATCACGCAAAAATGGCTGAACTGATTTGAATGAAATTTGACACACAGACATCAGACCTGGATTAACATAAAGGATACTTTTCATCCTGGTAGTACGTTCCCATGGGATAATATCAGACCACGCGGGCGAAGCCGCGGGCAAAAGCTAGTTGTCAAAAAAAACCAGGCGGAGTACTCAGACCAAATGAAAAAGTTTTATTTATTTTTCATGAAAAAGCAAAATTATTTAATAAGAATTGGGATAAAAGTTCTTAGTGGCAACATGTTTTACTTAGCACACAGACGCATGGCAAGTGTTGCGACGCGAGGTCACGCAAACAACTGTACACGATGCTTCACTTATTTGAACGCTATTGTTGGCGTACGCTCCGTCTACCATTTTTATTTGGTCTGAGGCGGAGTAATAAAGATATGTCAACTAAATAAAATGTGAAAGTATTTCACTTCAAGTGCAATGCAAACCGGAATAAATTATAAGTATCGCTACGGGTACAGTTTTTGGCGTTCTTTTGCATAACGGGTTCCAATACCAAATAAAATAACATGTCTTTTCCTTTAGCCCGCTCTGTACCTGAATTTTTAATTTAAGTACTTACATTATCATTCGCATTAAGTCGGAAAAGTACCACAACAAGCGTTTTGGAATTGCCATATGATTATCATTTGCAATTCACGGTAACGATGACTTAAAATGATACGGCCGATACAGGGAATCAATTACAATATTATGATTCACTTGAAAGTTTATCTTAATATTGTGACATTGAAGTGGCTCGTAAAATGCATAGAGAACGCTGCTGCCCATTCTCCAGTAAGTCCCTTAGTCGCCTTCTACGACACCCACGGGAAGAAAAGGGATGGTGCTATTGTTTACGTCCGGCACCACACGGAACGTAATCATACTGCGATCGCTATTATCGCCAACCCGCCTGCGAAGCATGGCGATTATGGCAAACCCCCATATTTTTTTTTTGTTTTTTTTTTTTTTTGGTAAGCCTATGTTCAGCAGTGGACGTCTATCTGCTGAAATGATGATGATGATGATGATGAAGTGGCTCGTTGAAGTTTTAATTCGACAAACTCATTGAATTTTTCATGGAGCAGTGGTGGCCTAGTGGTAACGGCCGCGACTTCCATTTTCTTTTGTGTAAATTAATTAATCACCACTGCTTTCAAAACGGTGAAGGAAAACATCGTGGGGAAACCGGCGTGTCCTAGAACCAATAAAAAAATGAAAATAAATCTAAAAACAGAAAATAAATAACAGATAAAAAAATCTAAAAATCACGCTTTAAAAACGCAACTAAAACAGCAGAAATAATAGTCACAGGAGTGGGGAACTTTATAGGCTGATTATGATAATCAATTTTGCGTCATCGCTTCAGTGAAGTGTCTCCAAGAAGATCTTGTACTGTTCGTTTAAGGAAGTTATTTAGGTTAAGGCTTTAAGCCTCTTAATCCAAAGTTATTTTATAAATCTCAGCGACAACAACCACTAAAAGCCCAGTCCCTTCATTACAGAAATGCTTATTTAATTGAGATAAACACATTACCAGCATAAAAAAAAACAAACCGCGAGATAAACGGCAATTGAGAGCGCGTGCGCAAATTACAAGTTGTGACCTTATAATAACTGACACGCGCGCGCGCCGTTATGACTATTGTCGTGTAAATGTATTAAATTATCCAGATACCTTCTTAACACCTCACACTCCTCCATTATCTTCAGATTCATTACGGCTAAATTTTTCATGAAAAACTATAGGTATGCCAATCTGAATCTACATGGTCTTAACATAATCTGACCAAGATTATGTCTGGACTTTAAAAGAGACTGTGACCTCTGAATTTGTTTCGGCCTTTCTTCTCAGAGTACTCAGTTAGGAAACGCCGACCCCATCTTGTTATTAAAATATATTTTAGAAGTGTTTGTAAAGACCTGCTTACAGAAATAAAATCATTTATCTTTTGTTTTTATTTATACCAGCAGACACTGCCTTCAGCGGGGTACCTACAGGTGCGTTTACACGACCAACTAAAATTGCTCCATCTTGGGCAATTCTCGTTAACTATGACGGCTCGACTACATCGAGCAATTTATTGTTGTTTCTCCAGATTGCTCCACTTAATTGATTCAGATTGATACATTAGTGTTGCCGAGCAATAATTGCTCAAAAAATTGCCCGTGTAAGCAGCTGCACCTTTACAGACTAACAGTAAGAATGGCATTGACAGTTCAACAACATTCACTGCGTTATTTAAGTAGTTGAGCAGATAAATTTTTCGAACATATGAAGTAATGGATAAGCAACATCCTTCAAAATGCTTCAGATTCTGATTGGTAGTGTGTTACGAAATAAGGGTGCAGAATAAGGTATTCCTTATACTGAAGAAAAATTGTCAGAAACCTCTTCATAGGACGGTATGGGTACCAATACCGTCCGTATAAGGAATACGGACAAGTAATTGTCTGATTTCCTTACAAGTAATTAACGTGAAGATTTTGTGTTATACGGTATTCGCAATAAAACACAACTTTACTGCAAAGCAGGCTATAGAAGGTGGGCTACTACCTAGCTGCCTACATTACAAGGCAGGCTTTTCTTACAATGTCGTAAGTTCGTAACTACTACTGAATTTTGACTCAATTTCCCGGCCATCTTGCATAATGCCTGCGAGGCTTTAATAGACACAACTACAGCCTATAAACTTATTTATGTGCCCATAAATAATAATATAAACGATCTTTATCCCCTCTGGTAGCTGATCATCAAGTGTTTATGACCCAATCGTCTGTGCCTTCACGTCTGTTGCCTCAATATTCTCATTTATCTGTACGTGAGCCAAATATAAAATGGTTGCCTCAAAACTACCCTGACAGTCAGCACCTGATACGATTTATCAAGCATTATTCAATTATAAGATAAGAGGAGCTTGTCGCTATGTAATAATAGCCGCACGGGTCGATCGATCAGGTTAAGCTACGCTTGCCACGGTTGGTCTGTGGATGGATGACCATCTTTACATACCAAGACCCATTCATGGCTTAGAAAGCACATTAAGCTGTTGGTCTCGGCTGTCATTCGTAGATCTTCGACAGTCGTTATGTGTCGTCAGAAGCTCGAAAGTCTGATAATCAATCTTACCAAGGGGTATAGTATTACCCAGTAACTAGATTGTAGTGCTTAGATCAGGTCAGAGGTGGAGCCAGTCGCTCTATGTAAAACACTGGCATTCAGAAGCAATGTAGAACTATCGTTATTTTGAGGTCATGACGTTCATCTTTAACTACCTAACTACCTTTGATCTTGACTCATTCTCTTCGTTAATCGTGCCCAGTGCCCATAAAATTAAACCAATATTACACGCTGGATTAGAAGTTAATCAAGCAAACAATCGATTTTCTTTTACAGAACCAAATCTTACACCTACATAGATCTGAGGTATTTAATATACAACCCTAGTTTTAGTATATGCAAAACCCGAAACACGTGTCTAGTATTTTTATGTAAAGAATCTATGTACAAAATTTCAAAACTGTATCATGAAAAATAACAAAGTTATAGACTTGTAACGTTATCTAGTTGTCTGCACAAAAATGGTCACCACGCCGCCCCCGCGCCGCCCGCTTTCCAGCGTAGTATTGTGCTCATTGATAATGCTTAGGCAGTAGGTACCTAACCGTACGGCGATTGTATTGCATTTTCCATCACACTTGCTAAACCTCTTCCAGCAAAAATATCTGAAATCAATTCAGTTGCTTATTCTGAACAAACTATATTCAGGTTTCGCATATACTAAAAATTATGTTGTAGCCTAAGCCTTTCGGCGTGACTCCAGAATTCGCGCCTAACTCATATAAAAAAATACATCGTTTGAAATCTCTTTATTTTAAACATATACACCTTGTATAGCGAGTCATGACAATGCATATTTACCGACTAAAACAAAAAATGAAGGGAAAACAGTCGTTAGTTTTAATGTAGATCCTAATCACAACCACAATGATGCCGGTCATAACAACGAAACTATGCAAAACAAGTCCTTGTGCTAGTTTAGTTTTAAACTTTTATATTCATCAGAACACCCGCATAAACGTAATTCAAGTTACCGAAGTTAGAAGTAAGCCGCAACCCACAAGTCTACTGGCGACTGCAAACAAAGGGTAACCGTGCTATAAGTATCTTGTGTGCAGCGAGCATAGGGTTGACAGATATCTCAGGCAAAACTGAGGCAATGATAAATCTGCTAGAATGATCAAGTGATTTGATTGGCTGCTGGAGTTAGAGCAACCTAATAACAACAGTTTACGCAGTCTTTTAGCTTTGCTGGTGGTTGATTAACCTTTCAGAAGCAGATGAGTGTATTATTCAAGAGTCACGTGCATGACTTGGGTATCTATATGGTCATCATCTGCCTAGCCTTTCCCCAACTATGTTGGGGTCGGCTTCCAGTCTAACCGGATGCAGCTGAATACCAATATTTTACATGGAGCTACTGCCTATCTGACCTCCACAACCCAGTTACTGGGTAACAGGATACTCTTTGGTAAGACAGGTTGTCAGACTTTCGGGCTTCTGACGACCCGTAACGACTGTCAAAGATCCACAAATGACAGCCGGGACCAACGGCTTAACGTGCTTTCCGAAGCACGGAGGGGTATGTAAAGATGGTCACCCATCCACAGACCAACCGCGGCAATCGTAGCTTAACCTGATCGATCGACCCGTGCAGCTATTGTTACTTAGCCACAAGCCCCTCTAGGTGTCTGGGTATCTATATGGTGCAACATTTAAAAAATCAGAGCTTATTTATAAAGATACATGGAGCGACTGCCTATCTGACCTCCATTACCCAGTTATTGGGTACGATGTACATGATACTCATAGGTAAGTCTGGGTGTCAGACTTTCGGGCTTCTGACGACTGTCAAAGATCCACGAAAGACAGCCGGGACCAACGGTTTAACATGCTTTCCGAGGCACGGGAGGTCTTGCTATTTAGAGATGGTGACCTTTCCACGGAACGACCGTGGCAAGCATTGCGTGGCTGTTATTATTGAGCCACAACCACAAGCCCCTCTAAAAGTGTGCATAGCATAGTATAAACAGCCTATAATGAAATAACTTTAATTTCGGAAGTCGGTGACTTTGGATATGTATTTTAATTTTTTGTCGCCGCCTTCCGAAAGTTATTTTTCACTTTGTAGTGTCTTGTGACACTGTTGTCTTGTGAGTCTTTGTAGTTTTTCCCGAAGGTAAGTTGAATTTTTTTTTTTGGAAAAAGTTTTTATTTTTTGGACCCCACTGCGGGGACAATCAGGCGCGGTCGCAGCCAAAGACTTTGGGGAGGTCACAGACAAAGGAAACCTACATTTTATAATATTTTCGAAAAATTACTATTTTAAGCTTTACGTTTACGGCTTTGGGGGGTTCATGACCCAACCCCCCCCTCGGACCACGCCTGCACAGGCCTCCTCTCTGTGTGAGAGAGCTAGTAGGCCGTCATCCACCACAGAGGTCCAGTACGGGTTAGTAGATGTCACATATCTTCAAATTTTTGGTTCTAGAACATGCCGGTTTCTTCACGATGTTTTCCTTCACCATTTTGAGACAACAAGTTTATCCAATTTATCTGACAACACAGGCAACCCTATAGGCGGTATACAGTTGTTCACCAATCTTCCGAGCTAAGTTACAGGTTCCCCGCGGTTGCGGTGAAAGACGACAATTTGTTTCGAATTAGTTTTATAAATTGTGTGTTTCGCAAATTAAATGACAAGGCTGGTTCACGATGCTCGCGGTTAGAACCTTGGCTTCTGTTGTGATGAGAGTGGCACAGCTTTGTTTATTAACTCTCACTCACTACGCATTTGTTCACACAAAGACGTTTAGTAACCGCCACTTGATCTCGGCGCAAGTATTTCTCTATCTGTTCAATGTGTTAAGATAATGTTTCTATTTTTGTGAATCTGAATCGTCAGATACATCTCATCATCAAATATATTGTGCGACAGGCGCTCTCTATTCACTTGACACATAAATATGTAAAATATACTTGCCGTTTTCCTAAATATAATACTGAAACTTTATGATTGATGATTTTAAGGATAATAAAGCTCCACCACAACATTATGTTGGTCATTTTTGTGGCAACATAATAAGGAAGGCACGAATTTCCACATCAAAACAAAATTACTTTTGGAACAGTAGGCACCTACCTACATTATGCTATTACGAAATCAGTAGCTTATAATGGACCAAAATCAGGGAGACTAGACCGATGTAGTCGTTCCTTATATCTGACCGCGCAAGTACGTGATCTGGTACGGCATTCGATTTAGAAAATAAACCGTTTGTCTGTTGGTCTCACAAAATGACAGTTCTAGGTCTTTGAACTTTGCCATCTGACGTGATCTATGCAATAGGATCAACATATGGAAAACCAGTACCGTCCGTACAGTTATTACGCTTGGCTTAAGAACGGCTTCTACAAATTGCTATTCAAAATAATTTCGTCTGTACGAGGAAGATATCTACGTCAAAATCGACATGGTCCTCATATGATCTGACCAAGATTATGTCTGTACTTTAAAAGGGATTAACCTATGAGTTTGTTGCGGTCTTTCTTCACAGAATAGTCAGTTAGGCAACACAGAACTCATCTAGTTTTGAAATATCACTGGGACTGCGAGACATTGTTTAATATCTTGTACCTATAACTATGAAAGATCTCTAATATGACTACCACAAATTACAATAGAGAGATGGGAGCCGTTTTGTTCATATTAAACAAGTTATAATATTATTAAAGTGACCTCATGCTAGTGCATGATCAACGATTACAGCCTACACATTCATTGATGGCTTCATTTGAAAAGCGATTTTAATTTAAAACAGTTGCGGAGTTGCTAGCAAATTCCTCTTAGCGTATTAACATAAAAAGAGCCGCATTACGCGTCAACTGAACACATCCTATCCACAATAGAATTGTCCTTGTGACGCGGCTCAGGTTTCTTATTGCCTCAATGTGATTTGAAGTAGACAGTTGTCAATCTCAATTCTTATAATATTACTAGCTGACCTGGCAAACGTTGTTTTGCCTTATAAATTATTTAGGGTGAACAACCCTTATCACTTAGGGGTATGGAAAATAGATAGTAGCCGATTCTCAGACCTACTGAATACGCATATAAAATTTGGTAAAAATCGGTAAAGCCGTTTCGAAGGAGTACTGTAACTAACATTGTGACATGGAAATTTTATGTATTAGATAGATAGAAGAAAGATAATCAACTATTGTTTTAAATGTTGTCAATGTTCATGTTCTTTACCCCTACCCTTACCTAAATTACCAACAACCGTCCCTATTTATTTGGAGACGTCTTTTTCTTCCAAACACCCGCGTCACATGTGGCTAATTCGCAGCCACACGGGTTAATATGAAGAGAGAATAAATTAATGAATTGAATTGAATTGTATTGTATTAAGTAGTCAATAACTATCGAAATAACTAGTTAGATTACATGTTTGTTTTTTTGTCATTATGAGATAGGTACCTACCTACTTATAACGGACATCCAACTTGAAGCCGCTGGTCCCGGCTGTCATTCGTGGATCTTTAACAATCGTTACCGCCCGAAAGTCTGACAACAAATCTTACCAAGGTGTATCCTATTACCCAGTAACTGGGTGGTGGAGGTCAGATAAGCAGTCGCTCCATGTAAAATACTGGTACTGAGCTGCATCCGGTTCGACTGGAAGCTGACCCTAACATAGTTGGGAATAGGCTAGGCAGATGATGATCCGCGTCCCTTAAGATGTCAGTTATAATAATTAACTTAACAGTCGTAATAGGTATCATAAGTACCTAACGGTGCTTTTTAAACAAAGACTTCCGATCCAATTTGCAAATTACATCACTTACAGAAACAGTGCGACCTAAATGCAAATGCTCGTTTTTTTTTTTTCGTATTGTTTAGAGTTCATGGAACCATATCGCCGATGGAAGGGTTAATTGTTGCTACCGCGAAGATGGAATAGAAAAAAAAGACTCCTTGTCTACTTCCGACAATCCTATTACTGGGGTTTTAAGTGCTCCGAATTTGTCTGAGTAATAAAAGTTACTAAAATACTAAGGTAATTTGAGCTTCATAGTCGCGATTGTTTTTCTAAGATTTGTTCCAATGATCAGAATTACTGACCGCTGAATAAAATGCCGTTTTTAACCGACTTCAATAAGGAGGAGGTTCTCAATTCGATTAGTTTTTTTTTATGTATGTACACCGATTACTCGAATATGGCTGGACCGATTTGGATATTTTTTTGTTTATTTGAAAGGGTATACTTCCCAGGTGGTTCCATGATCATCAAGTCAGGATCTGATGATGGGATCCTGGAGAAATAGAGAGAACTCTTCAAATTTTATAGGCACACTTGAAGTAGAGTACTTCCGTGGAGTGGTTCCATTTCAATTTGGTGAACATTTGATGAAGAACTCCGGAGATAAGCAACGGAACTCCTAAAAAATAATCAACCGACTTCCAAAAAAACACTACAAACTGAAAAATAACTTTACTTTTGGAAGGCAGTGACAAAGAATTAAAATATATATCCAAAGTCACCGACTTCCAAAATTAAAGTTATTTTTCACTTTGTAGTGTTTTTTGGAAGTCGGTTGTTTTTTTCTTTTTGAAAAAAGTTTTTTAGTCGATACACTTCGAAAATTCAAACCGGCTTTGAAAACGAACACGACTATGAAATTCAAATTACACAAATAAATAAACTTCGGGCGAGTCGCTAATAGAAAATAATTCTTTTTTAAGTGTCGGTTCACATGTTTCGACCGAGTAAATTCGTGCGAATCGAAAAATAACCCGAATAAGTGAAGATAGGTACGGGGAAGACCGGCTGTAGTGTTTCTGAAGCATTGTAGGGCTAGCGATTGACTTGAATGTTTTGCCGTCAAGATTGTTCATGTCAGCCTGTTCTTCACATGAAACACCGTTCTATTTTACATTTCAATGCTGCAAAGATACCTTTAATTTCCGCGAACGCACTTCATTAGCCTACTAGACTATTAATGACATTCGTCTGCGTCTTTCACACAGCTTTTGAAATCTAGCAATGTTATTTGCATATCGTGAGTCGTCGCTTCCAGTTCGGGGTACAGTTCGTTGTGTATGCGCACCATGGCCGCGGCTTCCTGTTAATGATGCGAGCGTCGATGTGCTGAGCAGTATAAGACTGTATGAGCATGACTACTGTTGCCAGTCATTGATGTTAAGTGACCGGATAAGGCGGCATTAGCAATGACGCCTGTATCTAAATTATGAAGACTATGATCTTATAACGCTGCAATCTAAAAAGAGGACAGAAATGAATGTACGGTTTATGAGTCGGTTCGCACGAATTTACTCGCTCGAATCGGGCGAATCGTCACTTTTATCTATCATATTATTTTCGAAAAATGCATGCACTTTATTGCATGTAGGTACTTAGTAGGCTTATTGCATACAATTCAAAACGAGCCAATTGCCTAATACTTATTTCTGGAGTTGTTGATTCGCCAACAAATAAATGAACTTCATGCGAGTCGCTTATAGAAAATAACTTATTGTTCAAAAGCGTCGTTACGCCCGATTCGGGCGAGTAAATTCGTGCGCATCGACTGCTTAAGCCGAATGTACACACGGCTACACATCAAGCTATACATTTCCAGTATAAGCTGATCTCACATTGTATAGAATTTCCGTACAGTGCGACATCAATGTAAACTGGAAATGTATAGCTTGATGTGTAGCCGTGTGTACCTACGAGTAAGGAACGACTTCAAACGAATTCCTAAACCAAATAAGTAGCGGGTGCTCGTCACCTTTTCGAACCGTCCTTTTCATTCAAAATGTTGGCAATGACGTAGTCGGAATAAGGTTCAACTAAAAAATAACCTTAAAGTAAGCATCTTAACATATTTATACCTTGACTATAGGGAACCAAATAAGATCAGAAGGGAAAACAAAATGGAACACGATTTGAAAGATATTTTAAGACAAGAAAGTAATTTGCCGAACAAGATGGAAGGTGGACCAGTTTTGGTAAACAAAGCATCATCTCGTGTTGAAAGGTGAAATATGATCGTCGAAAATAACAGTCACTAACATGACTCTGGTTATTATTTTTCATCTGTATAACATCCATACGTCATACAGATGAAAAATGCTATGATGCGAAACGTTGATTATGACATGTTGTCATCCACCCATAAATTATTTCAATAAAAATGCGCATGACTACTCATTCAATATTGATGAACTATACAACATTTCCGAACCGGTCGATTACTATTTATTATCATCGTGGTTGAATGTTCATATACAGGTTTGTATTATAAATGATTATTGATTTATATCTGCTCTTCCCAAAATAGACTGTGGTGTGAAATGAGCCTAGGTATTTATAAAGACAGCAAGTTAAAAATATCTAGTAGGTATAAGAGACTGGGTTGTTGAACCTACGGGAACGTTGGATGTCGATGAATTTATGGCAGATAATCAAAACGCTTTCTTTTAAAAAAGGGGCCAATTGCGAGTCCAACTCGCAATCGTGGCGTCCCGTAGGTACCAAACACAGTATTAAACATGTCATATTTTCATTATTTGTTGATAAATAGCGGTCGTAGTAGTAGGTACACAGTATACGCACTCTGTGACAATTGTATAAGTAAAAAGTGTCTAACTATTGCGGTTCGAAAGATACAATCCTGTGTGTGACAGAAGACGGACGGACGGATAGCGCAGCCTTAGTAGGTAATAGGGCCCCGTTGGCACCCTAATAGGTACGCTTAAAAATCAGCAATTTACATCGTTACACTTGCAAAGAGACATATCATCATCATCGTCATTTCAGCCGAAACATATCCACTGCCAATATAACACCCACTCTCATAACGGTTGGAGGCACTACACTCTAAGTTGTGGACGAGTAAGTTTACCTAGTACAAACTGTCCAGTTAGGTAGGTCCAACTTTGAGAAAGTGATCAATTGTCGAATCCGACTCGGCTGGGCAGCGTTCGGGAATCTGTGCAATATCTTCTCGTCCCACATACCGCAGTGTCTCAAGACGAACGTCTTTGACCAGTGCGTGTTGCCAGTGATGACATACCTATGGAACCGAAACTTGGTCTCTCACAATGGGCCTCATAAGAAGGCTTAAAGTCACCCAAAGGGCAATGGAGAGGGCTCTGCTTGGAGTTTCGCTGCTTGATCGAATCAGGAATGAAGAAATCCGTAGGAGAACCAAGATAACCGACATAGCCCGAAGCATTGCCAAACTTAAGTGGCAGTGGGCAGGGCACATTGCTCGCAGAACAGATGACCCATGGGACCGAAAAGTTCTAGAGTAGCGCCTGCGTACCGGAAGACGTAAATTTGGAAGGCCTCCGACAAGGTGAATCGATGACCTTGTGAGGGCCGCAGGAATCCGCTGGATGCGGGAAGCACAGAACCGGTCAAAGTGGCGGAGCTTAGAGGAGGCCTATGTCCAGCAGTGGACGTCTTTCGGCTGAAATGATGATGATGATGATGTCCACTGCTGGACATAGGCCTCCCTGGTAAGCTCTTGACCGGTTCTGTGCTTCCCGCATCCAGCGGACTGCTGTGGCCCTCACAAGGTCATCGATTCACCTTGTGGGATATGTAAATAACAGTAAAATTAACTTCTATAAATCTGAAAAACGTCTGTCAAATACGTAATTGACAGACTTTAACACTTTAACACTTTCTTTTGTTTTGAGGGAATCAGATTGTGATTATAGGTACGTACCTATAACTGCGGACTCAGAAGGCTGCTGAGTATCTGTGAGGGCTATGCAGCGAAACATGGACTGCTGTATAATGTAAAGAAGAGTCAGTGTATGGTTTTCCAGGGTGGACCCAGAAAAGTAATATCGATGCCACCAATTACACTGAATGGGTTACCGTTAGAAAGGGTAGACGAGTTTAAGTACTTAGGCCATCTAATGACACCTACCCTGAAAGACGATAAGGACATTGAACGGGAGCGGAGGGCGCTGTCGGTCAGAGCGAACATGGTCATCCGTAGGTTTGCTCGGTGCTCAACAGCAGTTAAAATAACTCTTTTTAGATCCTACTGCACCACACTGTACACATGCAGTCTATGGACGGATTACACGCAAAAATCTTACAGTGCCCTTCGTGTCCAGTTTAACAACGCATTTAGGATGATGATGGGGCTCCCCCGTTATTGTAGCGCATCAACGATGTTTGCGGAAGCCCGTGTAGATTGTTTCTACGCAACAATGCGCAAGCGTAGCACCTCACTGGTGCGGCGCGTGCGGGGGAGCCCCAACAGCATGCTGGCCGCGCTTGCGGAAAGGCTCGATTGTGCTATAGTGACTCATTGTTCTATGCGACACGTAGCACGCGTAGATTGAAATTGAAATATGTAATTGTTATTTAATATGCTCGTTTTATTCAAATTTTATTTTAAATGTTTCAAATTTAGATTTAATTTAAATTGTGTGTAATTTTAATCAATGTGACTGTGTGTTCTTGTCTTATTATTATGTTCGTGTCCTATTATTATGAGTCTATGTTACTTGAAATAAATGATTTATTATTATTTATTATTATAACCACAATCTGATTCCCTCAAAACAAAAGAAAGTGTTATAGAAGAAACGGAAGTCTTTGGTTATTATCATTAGCACAATTTCCTTCCAATGTTCGACCAAGTGTTACCATGTGTGTTGACATGTTCATATATATCTTGTGAAAATTATCACTTTCACACGAAAACGCAATGTTACGTGGAGGAACGCCAAATAGAGCGAATTGGTATTACAAATAAACTGAGTCGTCGTATGTAACTTGTTTTGACTAAAATATCAATATTATTGTCATTTTGAAGATGTTTTGAAGGAAAAAAAAACATGAAGGAAAGAATAGGTAAACTATTTTCATGGAGAAGGGCTTGAAACCGACAGATACACCTAAAATAATAAATGGATAAACACATAGCTAAATAGAACATGATTACTTAAACTGTGCCTAATAGAATGGGTCTGTGTTGTTCTCGGCTTTTACTCTAAACGGATGCATGTATCTAAATCTACTCAAAATTCAAAATTGTTCTGGTCAAGAACTAAAAACTTTATGCAGCAAAACATTAATATCTACCTATTTATAAACGACTTCAAAAAAGGAGGAGTTGCTCAGCTCGTCGGAATCTTTTTTTAATGTAATAGACTCTATAGTCTATTACAGGATAAGTTTTTAACCAGTGCGCAAACTGTAACCATGAATTCAGCATATTATTCTAGACAGCAGACATTTTTCGTCGGTTATGCAAAAAAAATCAGCTGTTCTATACATTGTGACTGCATACGTATTGCAATTTTCTATGAAACAGCTGATTTTTTTTTTGTATAAGTAACCGACGAAAAATTTCTGCGCTGGGGGTTCTAGAATGATATGTTGAATTCATGGTTACAGTTTGCGCACTGGATAAAACTTATCCTGTATAGTGGGGCTTGTGGCTAAGTAATATTAACCGCACAAGTCGATCGATCAGGTTAAGCTACGCTTGCCGCGGTTGGTTCGTGGATAGGTCTTTCTTTACATACCAAGACCCCTCCGTGCCTCGGGAAGCACGTTAAGCCGTTGGTCCCGGCTATCATTTGTGGATCTTTGACAGTCGTTACGGGTCGTCAGAAGCCCGAAAGCTTAACAACCAGACTTACCAAGTGGTATCGTATTACCCAGTTACTGGGTTGTGGAGGTTAGATAGGCAGTCGCTCCATGTAAAATGCAGGTATTCAGCTGCATCCGGTTAGACTGGAAGCCGATCTCAACAAAAACCCCGAAAAGGCTAGGCAGATGATGATGAGACTCTATAGTCTATTACATAAAATAGGTAGTTATATATTTCTGTACACAAGAAAGAAAGACAAAAACCAAATAAGTTTTCCGCCGCAAGAACAAGAAAATTTTTGGCTCTCTTATGGAATTACGTAGAAAAACTAGTGCCACTATTACAAAAGGGATTATAAAATGCAATTAACATTTTACAACGTATATCCTAGTAATAAAACTTGCAGAGGAGGTAGATTATTTATTAGCTGCTATTGGCTCCTGCATGTGTTTTATGCAGTAATTGAAATAATTATTTATCTTGATTAATTCCCTTAATTAAAGCGAGGAATTTTAATTACCTACTTGTTTTATTACTTCCAAAGTACTTTAATGGTTTACTTTTATTACTTTCTTCCTTTTAGCATTCGTAAGTTTTGTCGGTTTAAAGAAAAATGGTCACAAATATTAATTAAAAACCAAAACAAAACATCCACTTCTCAACATGAATCTCTTCATGGACTTCCATTCAAAGAAAAAACTGTTTAACAAAAAAAAACCAACCGGCTTTAATTTTGGATGTTGGTGTCTTTGGTTTGGTATTGTACTTTCGTTTTTTTGCCACTGGCTTTCGAAATTAATGTTATTTTTCACTTAGTAGGTAGGTAGATAGTGTTTTTTGAAAGTCGGTTTTTTTTATTTGAAATCGATCCATATTTGTAAGAGATATCGCGTAAATATATGTATACAACAACAAACAACAGTCGAACTGAGAACCTCCTCCGTTTTAAAGTCAGATAAAACGTACCTAACGATATTATTGCCCTATACACCGTGAAATTTAAATGGTTGTTTTCCCGCAGCGAAATGGTTTTGTCTTGGTAATACAATCCCTTTATAAACAAATAAAATATTAGAAACAAAAAATGGCAGATTAACCATTGTGAAAAATCACCACGTGTGAAAGTTTATTTTGCTTTGAACATTTATGCATCGCTGTTCCCTTTGTCGGCGGCGCGTGCGATTCGAGTAGTATCTACAAGTTATCTCTAGTGTTACTATCGAGTAGTGTTTTGTCGAGTTGATGAATATTTTTTAAATTATTTTAAAACAAAACATCTTTATTTTATTTTTTTACTCTATGCTTCCAAAGTACTCCCTAAGGCAAGTTGTTCTGCCGCGGGAAAATAACCATTAAAATATGTCGGTGTATAGCTTATAGCTTTTTGATATAATCCCTCTACCATCTAGTACGTTACTACTACACACCTAAATATTTACCTAAGAGCATCTGAGTAAATATAGAATTGTCTAACAAATAGTCTCGTAAAAGTTTATTCTCATTTATTCACTTATAAAATCGACTTTGTTTCCAAAGATATCTTTCAAGGGCATAGTATAATACATTTTCTTAATTACATTACATTAACACATAAATAAATAAAAATCAAACCATTAGCAAATACATACCTAGCGTCTATGAAAATTATTCACGGTCGAAATGAAAATGATTAAAAAGTAAAAATTCTGGCTGTTACACGCATTGCGTGCCCCACTTTCTGGTGAAATGCCACTCATAATTTGGGGACCCAAGTTTATATATGTAGCAAACAAGTTTTTATTTTATTTTATTTTTTAATCTTGAATCACGTAGACCGATTTATATAACTCGAGGACTCAAGGTATATCACTTCTTTTCTAAAAAGCTCCCACTTATATATATAAAAGCTTGCAGTGCGCAATATCGCTAATCATTCTGAATAGACAACTATGTTGGGGTCGGCTTACAGTCTAACCGGATTCAGCTAAAATACTTCCCAGTATTATACATGGAGCGACAGGCGGTTTGGCCTTCTCAACCCAGTTACTGGAGATACCACTTGGTAGCAGTGGTTGTCAGACTTTTGGGCTTCTGACTACTCTTAGACTTTAGAAGATCTACGAATGACAGCCGGGACCAACCGAGGCACAGAGTGGTATCGTAATGTATGGTCACCCATCCACGAACCGACCGCGCATCAAGAGAGCAAGGCAAGAAGTATCCGTGCATCTGTTATCAATTATCATTTAATAAAACTCGTTTAAAAATAATCGCGTCTCCCAACATTATTTTAATTCTATCTTTATTCTGAAGCTTATCCTGTATGAAGAATATAAATATATTCTAAATTAATTAATTAATTAATTTTTTACTATTTATTATTTTTTTTAATTAAAAAAATAATTATATAAAAGCTACTTAGTATAAACCCTTTCATAATGCTAGTCAGATCAATATTCATTTTTGTGACATACTTCCTTACTGTAACGAAATTCCAAAACAAAACATGAGTGTCTAAGCATTTCTGTTATAAAATAAACATTTGTCATGCTTTCCACGTATACAGACTAGCTCTAAGTGGCATTATAATCCGTTTAAGTAAAACACTTTCCCCTGTGAAGGTCGCTCTGTGCTTTGAATGTTACGCCTTGCGCCTGCGCAACTGTCCGCTATGAATAAACTATTGCTTCCATTTTACATAATGAGATGAGCATACGTAGACATTCTGTATTCGGTTAGTTTATTACTGGTATGACCTTGAAGATTCCATTTTGTTACATTCGTACTTTTTTATTTGTGTAATATTTAAGAACAATGTGACTGACTTGACTATTAGTGGGTATTAGGTATGTACACACGGCTACACATCAAGCTATACATTTCCAGTATAACCTGATCTCGCATTGTATCAGGATTTCCGAGCGTAAACTAGAAATGTATAACTTGATGTGTAGCCGTGTGTAGGTACACAATTTAAAATATCAACCTTATGTTTTAAGACTGAAAAACATAAATACGACAACCAAACCCAATCTAGAAACTTTCCGTGACCCAAGGGCTGGTTTTTACCTTGGCCAGAGGCTAAGCATTGCCATACAATATGGTAACGTCGCCAGTCTCTTAGGTATATTACCAGTCGACTGCGATGCGGATGAATATTTCGACGCTTTGTTTTAGTTTGTAAATACTTTAAGTTACGTTTCATTAATGAGTTATTAGTTCCTATTGACGTACATTGTGGCCCTCTAAAATGTTAGTATTACATATACGAAATAAAGAGAGTTTCACTTATAGGTAGTAAGTGTAAATAGTGTCCCGTCAGCAGGTTGATGTGTGAGAGAGATGCATGAGATTGAGAGGATCGATCCCCAGTCTCTGCGCACTGGTTGATCACAGTGACTGTGTTTTACCTTTCGGGATCTAGGAGTAAATAAACTTTAATTGTGTTGGTACCAAAATCTTTAGTATAAGCGCAGCGACTCCCTAGGACAATAGTAGCTATAAGAAAGAGACCCATACCTATATATTAGAGGTAAGTATCGTGTAAATATGCTCTTACAAATGCATATTAAACCTAACAAATCGATGTTACGAACGAAGCTGATACGACTGGTTTGTTAATTACTCTATGAGATAAAACTATTAATTACTTACAGCACAATTACATTCCTGTTAGGCCGTAATTGAAATGTGAATATATTAGCTTCACTCACGATTATCCACGCTAATATTATAAAAGCTTAAAGTTTGTAAGTTGGAATGTAGGAGGTTTTCTCTGGAAGTACTTATTGATACGGTTTCAGAAATTCATTCGGTGGCTGAAAGCTACATTATTTTCGAACGCCATGGGTATTTCATCACCACTGTTCTCAAAACGGTGAAGGACAACATGGTGAGGAAACCGGCTTGTCCTAGAAGCTAAAATTCGAGGACATGTGACATCTACCAACCAGCAATGGGCCCGCGTGGTGGATATACAGCCCACTCACAGAGAGCAGCACCCTAATTGCGTAACTCACGATTAATCATAATCTGTTTCATTTTGACAGTTCTACAATATTCATTGCGTTATTTACGTTGCTGAGCAGACACATTTTTCGAACATATGAAGCAATGGATTAGCCGTCTGTTTCAAAACGAAACAGATTATTATTAATCGTGAGTTACGCAATTAGTGTGCAGGCCTGTATCCAAGCAGTGGGAACATTATAATCTGATAAAGAGATGATGTGACAGGATATGATAGTTATATTATAGTTGTCTACCTCGCGGGCGACGTTGCGGACAAAAGCTAGTAAATAAATAAAATAAAACATTGGATTTCTTAGCCATAAACTAGAATTCAAGTACCACATTAGCACGTTTAGTCATAAAATGGCAATTACTAGTTTATCGAGCATAGATACAGAATAGATGCATTTTCTATACGTCAGCAGTATTTCGTTCACTTTATCGCACCGTTGGACTATTTTATTACGATAGGCCACTTAGCCAAGGTGCTGCCATGTTCTACTGCGCCGGAGGCACTTATGTTCTCATTAATCTGCTGTTTGCGAGTATAGCCTTCTTCTGCGCTTGCTCTTAATTGATTCGTTTTGCCTTCATTTAATTAATTCATTAATTAACAGTCGGTTTTCTAAAGGATAATCAAGATCAAAATTACCTGAGAGGCTGTCAAACTCATTTACCATTTACCCGCTGTCATTGGCTGGTTGCTCCTACTTTATAGTAGGTAGTTACTAATTCCATGGGCTGACTGAAATGACAACAGTCAATGCGTAGAGTCACATCACTTGACATGAGTCGTTGACAGTGCCATGGAATTAGTATGTACTATATAGCTTGACAAGTAACCTGTTTCGGAATAGTATTAGCATCCTAAAATTCGGCTTCTTAGCATACTTTGATGAATGATGTCTTCAACGAATTTTTTTTAGTTTCATTAATTAGGGAGATCTGATGAATGATAAAAGCACGTTATGCTCCTATTTGAGATAAAAGTGGTATGAAAAAAATGTTGACCAGACCAGCACATACGGCTGTGTAATGGAGCCAAGATTACACCTTTCAGATATATTCAAGTGACTCGTCGTGTAACATGTTTCAAGGTTTATTTATTATTTAGTGTTATAAGTAGTGAGGTGACACTAAATTGCCCACTAACGGTAAAATAACTTCATGGTTGTGAATCATTAAGATTTATCACAAAGGTAGGCCTTACGTACTGCCTCGTTGGTCTAAATCAAGCGCTACTACCGAGCATGAGGTCTTGGGTTTGTGTCTCAGGTCGAGTCACGTGTTATTGGGTTTTTCTATCTGGAAATTCCCAGTACCAGCCCGGAGTCTGGACTTGTGCTCTGTTGATGCCAATAAGCTTGCCCTCTATTACATGGAACTTAAAACAAAATGTGGGTCTTTGACCTACACGTACACCTCTGCCCAACCCTTTGATGGAACAAGACATAACGTAATTTATGTATTACCTACCTACCTAAAAGAAACTTAGGTGGTAACTGGGTACCTACATCAAATATTTCTAAACTACAATGTATACATATTAGAGATTACATGGCCTAGGACTGACCCACACACATTTCAAAGGTGATGGATGGCCACGCTTCGCGACACGTCGAACCGCAAAAGCTAACATATTTGCATAGTTGAGGGAAACTGAATAGTTAAAATCACTGGAGGCGAATTCCTGGTTGGCATAAGGTCTTACGATCTATTGTACTGGCCGTTCGTGACAATGTAACAGATGGAATGGACACGAACTATTTTCGCAGCTGAGCGGCAGTTGGTGGCGGAAAATATTTCAGTTGTTGATCATTCTAGAACTATTATTTACTTAACTAGTTTGAAATTCTGTAAAGGTACACTTCTTTTATCTATAGATTAATACGTGAACCAAAATCTTTGTGAGGCGAATTTTTGGAGACGGATGAGTATGAAATTTGGCACAGTTAAAGTGTAGATGAGTGCAGAAAGTAGTGATGTACCGACTAGCCGGGAAAGCCGACTTTTGTAGCCGATATTTGTAGTCGGCAACTAGTTGGTGACTAGCCGGCCCATTTTTACTCGCATTAATATGCTTAAAATGTTTAAAGACGGTGCTTGAAATGAAATTGAAATCTTTACTTTTATTATTTTTTATTATAGAATCAGTTTTACAGTTTACTTTCAGTGTATTCTAGAATAGGAAATTAGTAAAGGAAATAAAAGGAACCCTTCGTTTGGTCCATTAATTTATTGGACTTAGATCCAGAAATGATATAAAGTCAAAAGTTAATAAAGATTTCTAACAAAACAGAAGAAACTCTATAGTAAACAGCCATAAGTAGGTTTGCCATTTTGAACATTGCCGATGTCACCCGAACTCAACCGACAGCAATGATCGGCTAGGTCGACTAATCGGCCAAAGGCATAGTCGGCCCATCTCTAGCAGCAAGCTTATATTTTAATATGATAATTTATTTCTAATTAAATGAATTGCTGTCGAATTTCGATCACTAGACGACCACTAGTTATAATTATTACTCATTTATGTAGCTGTTAGTAGCACATAAATGCTAACAATGACAAAACAAGACACTTTAAAAACTAAATACAAACATAACACTATCGGAAACTCTCACTATCGGATTCTTGTGCGCGTGTTTACTTGACAGTTGACTGCGTGCAGTTCAAATCAAAATAATTTTTTTTTTCACATGGGCACCTAAGAAACGTCAGAAGCTAGGTGCACGGTTCCAATTGGTTGTTTCCTATGGACAAGAGCCGGCAAGATACCCCACGGTTACTCTTTTAAACATAATTGGCTCTTACAATGTTTTCAAATTACAGAGTTAATGGGTTTGGGAGGACAGTATAGGCCTGTGAACAACGCGTACCTATAACGAATGTTAGCAACATAAGATGTAAACTTCTCCACGAAAAATTACATGTCAAATTCGAAACCACATGAATCCAGTTTAAAATTGGCATTTAGAATACACAAGGCTCGTATCAACGTAGGTAGCTAGTTTAACCAGCAAGTAATTTTCAAAACAAAAACGCAAACCACTAATTAAATTTTGCGTTTTTCCCACCAACCGATGATAGATAAAAGCCAGCCATTACTGGCGTAAGAAATAAAACCACAAAAGGAGCCATTCAAAGAGTAATAGTGGGTAATATGGACTGGTGGTCATCTAATAACTATTACATCGTTCACAGTAGTTTTACGGTCGGATGCTATTACGACCGAAGCCAAGGTCATATTCCGGTTAACCGTCGAAATAATTGATTTTCTCTATCGCAAACATCGTGATTTTTTGCTCAAGCAAATAACATAACTTAAAAAGATTTTTTTTTATATGTTCGTTGGTAATTTTTTGTTTAATGAATACCTAGTGATGATTCACTCATTATCTAAACGACAAAAAAAAAATTGTAATTACTATTACAAAGTTTTTCTGAATTCTTTAAAAGATACCATTATAGCTATAAAAGGCTATAACACATAAAATAAAATAATAATGAGATAATGAAAGATTTTCATATTTGTATGGTGAAGTCACAGTCAACTTTTCTAGCGAAGTCAACGAACTACATGGGTATTACGAATGACGATTGACGCACCTACTTTTTATTACTTTATTGTTTTTCTCGCTACTACTGTTCATTTTGGTAGGTGCCGTGCTGCAGACCCCGTGCTCCCCTTTTTTTTCAGGAGTTCTAATGAAAATGACGTCACAGAACGTTCGCCCGTCATCTTTCAAGTCTATAGTATAGTTATTAAACATCATGAAGTACGTACATACCTACTTAAAAACGAATGATTTTTGATGCCTTCAATAAACAATATTACGATAAACGTCCTCATGACACATTTTAATTATACATAGGCCCTTTGCGTGTCCTTTAAAAGTCGATAAAAAGCCTCAACTAATACTGGCCACTTACGTAGTTAGACCCTTATACAGCGTGTAACAGAAAGATGTGGTCATTATTAAAGATGTGGCCAACATCCTAATCGCGAAAAAAAAATCAACTGTATCATGCAACACGTCAATAGGGCAAAAGCGGGATAGTTGCCACACTTTTTGAAATCACTCTACAATTCTACATATATCTTTTAGTACAAAAAGCAAAATACTTTATTTGTACTGGCCGATACTTTAGTTTTATCTACAAATTTATAAAAAGTAAAAATATTATCAATAATATTTCCAGAGCATTAGGGATTTTTGCGGACCTCTATATTTTGAGACTTCTATCCCACATCGCATTTTGCCTTCCCATGCAAACGCACAGATATGCGCCACGGTCAACTTACTGGTAGTTGAACACTCTTTCGATAGATTAACAAAATAGCATGCGATTCATCCGCGAAACTAGAGTAATTACAAACGGGGCAACTATACCCCTAGGCCCTAGGGCAACTATGCTAGTTTTACCCTACTCGACCCAAATGTATGGGACGGCTGATTGCACAGGCTACAACATCATTTTGATGCCGCTAAAACTAAAGCAAAGCAAATTTTAAGTATATTCGATACCCTGACTCCAGTAATATACTCATTTTTTAATGCTACGTGTAGTTTTCGAGAAATCGCAGGTGTAATGTAAAACGAAAATAAACGATTTTAGACCATTTTATTAAATTATTCTTCAAATTAAAAACATTTTATTAAATTATTTTATATGTTAGAAACATTTTACTACATTAATCAACAGGTTAGAAACTTCAACAGTATTATCTATCTATAGAAACCTGTACGTAGCTTTAATGTTTTGACGGCTCCGTACGACCTCTCGAGGGTTAATAAATCAAATTATAACATAGAACAGTCAGCACCCAAAAAAAATATTTTTTTGCGGGCCAGTGTTATTTTTTCGCGACTAGGATGTTGGTCCCATGGAGAGAGTTGTTCAGTTTTATGGTCTGTAGACCACCCCTAAATATGACCACGCCTGTCTGATACACGCTGTATATTGGCGCTCGTTTTTATAATTCAGACATGTATCAAGGCCAGAAAACGTAGGTCACAGTAATTCTTTATTCGAATCTACGTCAATGGCGGTTGTTTATAGGAATCGATTGTTTCAAACAAAATCGTAATTGAGCAGTTACTTTAGACAATTGAGAAATGAGACAAGGAAATTATATCATTTATCAATTACATTCTTACTTGCTTTTGCCAGCGGCTTCGCCCGCGTGGAGGTCGGTATTTTATACATATAAACCTTCCTCTTGAATCACTCTGTCTATTGATTAAAACTGCAACAAAATCCGTTCCGAAGTTTAAAAGATCTAAGCGTACAAACTCTAAAAGCGAGTTCGTTTTATACTATGTAAGGATAGGGATGATAAGTTTGTTTACTTATATTTGAAATGCATGTGAGATTTTTTGTGGCGAATGTACCCAGATTATGAACGTGGCAAACTTAGTTGAATACCTTATTGTAATGGTTAGTATTAAACATCGATCTGATATTAAAAATAACATAATAAGTGAATAGAGACAGATATCTCCTGAGATTTTCACTTTGTTACAGTCTGTTTTCCATTCACATTCACATGTTACATTTTGAATAAAAGCAAAACCAAAATGTTGTCTTAAAATGTATATTTTCCCTACATCTTACGCTACATTTTCCACAGCAATTAAGAAATCGTGTTACGATTTACTTAATCTTTTCAAATATCACGAAGAGTAAAGATAAAATCAGTTCTCTGCTATAAAATACTAATTAGTCTTAGGTAATACGAAGCTCAAAAGACGGCTAACATCTTAAAGCCGCCATAAAGGCGCCTCATAACTAGACTGGATACGTATTTGAGATAAATCGTCGTTCTCCGGTCCGTCTGGGCACTAGGCTCGCATGTCCGTCGCATTGGGAACAGATAAAATGCATGGATTAATGCATCCCAAGTCGAAAGATAGCCATCTAAATAACGAGGATCGTGAACAGATAAAGACTAATCAGAACTCAGGTTGCTAATTAAAGATTAAAATGCTTGCAAGGCGCCATTACCGTCGCCCAATTAGCGAAGATGAAACTTTACAATTTAGACTTGAGTGTTTGCCAAGTTTAATGCAGGGATCAAATGTGCATTTTAACATTTGATTTTAAGCATTTTTACGGATAGCTATTGCAATGCATCACGAACTAAAACAAATTCTGTCGTGTGATAAATTGAAATGAAATTGAAGCAGCCGAGACAAACGCCCTTTTCGTGTTTTAATTAAAACTTAGGCAACAAGGGAACTCTTTTTTACACGCTTTTTATTAGCTTCACCTGTATGTTTGTTTGTAACCGACTCCTTTGGACTTGATTTTGACCCACTTCAAACGGTCAGATTTCATTTAAACTTTGTAGACTTATCCAGGACCGATGATAATTCAATAATTTAAAAATAAACTGAAAAAATGTCACATCTTTCAATCACGCTTTTGTAGTTAGCAGAACTAAACAATAGAACATAAATAATAGATGAAAAATCCAAAAAAAACACGCTTTAAAAACGCAACCAAAAAAGCTGCTGCTTTTCGAGGTATTTTTTTAATCAATGCGTGATTGATTAAAAAAATACCTCGAAAAGCAGCCCACGCTTTCTTTGAAATTATTTTTTGCTTTTTTAGTTGCGTTTTTAAAGCGTGTTCTTTAAATGTTTTAATTTATTATTTGTTATAAATTAAATACAGCCCTAAAAAGTAGGTATGTTCTATTCAAGAAAAATCGTACCACCGTCATACTTGATAACATAACGGTGTAACATATAATCTAATACTTATTATATGGTATGGTGGTGTACCTATACGTACAGGTAGTATTCATTTCATGATCTGCAATAAGATGTTAAGATGAGATTGAAATTCCTTTGATGCGATTAGTGTTTTATGGAGGCAAATTATAACCGTTTTCTTCGGCGGGCGCAATCAGTGTCCTCCATTTCCTGGACCAATCTTAGGAGAACATTCGTAATAGGTACTCAAACGAAATTGTGATTAACAAAACGAGAAAGAGAAGCATTAAATTAGTATTTTGTTTTGTTCCAGGGGCAGGCGCGGCACCAACGTGGCGCCCGGCCACAGACCCGTGCTGATGACACAATAAATTGTGATGCTGACACGAACAGAAGCCTATAGGAAACGACGTCCTAGAGGACGAAGAAGGACGTTGTAGCTAAAACCTTGTAGTTAACACTAGTTCTAAAAATGCAAGTGCCTAATTTTATAATAATGTTGGGAAACCGCCGTAACTTAATATTTAGAGTGAGCATCGTGTTTAACATCGCCGTTTTTTTATACGCGGCGGTGCATTACTCAGGGAACAGCGCGCAGGGCGTCGAGTGGGTGCCCATCACTAGCGACGGCTCGGAGAGGGTGGCCGAGTACAGGTACCTCAAAGAAGATGTACGGAACGATACCGGGCTAAGGCTGGAACCTAGTGCGCGCATTCTTGGGGAATACACATCTCAAAAGGTGGTTCCGTCGACGATGTCCACAGTTAAAAAGACTGTATCTAGCACCGCGTCAGATGTAGACAAGAAAATAAGTGCAGTGCCATCTGAAGCTAACATTATCAATGAAACTCTCGAAGTGAATGACGAGAGTGTTTTATCTGAATCTACGCTAACACTGCTTCGGGCACTCCTCGGGTGTAACGATAAAGACTATCGCCCTGAGACGATGCAACGTGGCGAGTTCTGGGTGCTGAAGAACTACGTGCGTGCCAATCATGGTGCTATTGCATGTCATGAGACCATCACGTACACGACGCACGGCGGCTTCGAGTTCCTCGACAACCTGCTTCCTCTTCTAGAACGGTAAGTTTTGCTTTATTTGATGGCTTTTTAGTCGACTCTCACGAAACAATGCGAATTTCTGGAATTGTCGATTCACCTACAAATAAATTAACTTCGTGCGAGTCGCCTATAGAAAGTTTGTATTATATTATTTAAAAGTGACTATTCGCCCGATTCGGGTGAGTTAATTCGTGCGAGTCGACCAATAAACCTATTTAATTAATTCCAAGATTGCGATTCAGTTGAAATTGTAGCGTCTCATTTTGCGTTGGCGTTTCGTCACAGTGTTGACACTCATTCACGACTTCTTTGGCAACAGCCCTCGTCTGAGCGTCAGTGTCGGCGTCGTGTGGTGCCATAATAACATTAACAATATCCGAATTAAATTAGTACAACAATACTCCATCCATCTTTTGTTTTGCGGTGCATTGACTAGCCTGATATCAAGATGTTGAGCGATACGTATTTAGTTAGACGGTTTTATGTCTTTAGTCAAAACTTTTTGAAAAGTTTTGGATCAAAGATATCAAAAAATTCATCCGCATAGCTATACGGAGGTTTTTAAAACCTTTTGATTTTTTATGTCTCTTTATGTATCTACTTGTTTTTATTATTTTAATATTGTTAGCTTACTCGTATGTTAAATAAATATATTTTTATTTTAATAAATATAAATATGCTGGAAGGTCAAATATAATGTTTCTGAAATTGAAGATAGGTCGAGCGAGTTATGAATTAAAATAATTACAATAAGTATTTAAAACACTTCCGTGCATATCCATTGGTTTAAAGAATCAAGTATTTTGTATCTTTATATCTTCCTATAAGTTCTTAGATAATAATAGTGCACTTCGGAACGGGTTCTGTTCTGAGTATCTGCTTCACATTACACTCAATGTGCAGATGTGATGTACAGAATAACATATTAAACTATCGTTAAAATTATACGTTTAGCTTCATTATATAAACATATGCGTAGTAGGTGTCGGTAGAGGTATATTATTTCACCATAACCAAAAAGTAACATCACGCCTGTAATTCCCGAAGGGATAGGTAGAGGTGTACCTATAGTACAACAAAAACACCACCACAAGATATTCCAATATTCCACCGATTCCAAAATGTACACTATTTATTTTTGAGAAATAGTCGACGAAAGTTTTTTTTAAATTTAATCCGAGATATGTCGGGAAACACCCGGTTGGAACGTTCCTTGCGCTATTTATAGGTATGGCGCAGCCATCTGGTTAAATTAGCCAGCTGATTGGACGCCTAGGCCGTTCTTTAAACGCCAGCATCCAATTAAATGGCTGAAGGACAACTAGTCAAATCATTGAGCGCAACGGTTAACCAGATGGCTGAGTGTCGTATAGTCATTTAGTTAAATTGGGTATTGATGATTTTTTTTATTTTGGTTAGGGGGATTATGAGTTCACAAATTATGTACAACTACTTTTTTATATAGCAATATGAAAAGTTTTCAAATAAACAAATAAGTTTTGATGAAAAGTGTAAAACTATAATAATAATAAAAAATCGAATATAAGTAAGGACAGTTTTATTCAAGAAACCTAAAAAATTCAACTGTCGAAACTACTAGGCATCGTATCTGCCCGCTGTTAAATTACACATTAACACTTATTATCACAACTGACTTCGATCTAATAGTAACATTATTTAACATACTTAATTGTAAAGTAAAAAACATTTGGTAAGAAATACATATTTTAATACTCACATCTGTTATTTAGACTAGATAGGAACTTTGCACTTACTTATTACAGAATTATTAATGGCACGAAACGTAGGCATACATTTGTGTTTCTAAGTATAAAATGATATTAAATCAATTATTTTGTCTCTACAATCCAATTTGGGTTGATTGGAACTCATGGTCCTCCCCCTGGCTTTTCGGATATTGTTCATAAACTCTAAAACTTTTTCGGCAGTCCATGGTTTTCTTTGACACTCTGAAAAAATAACACTAGATAATTATGCGTCATTATCACAACAAACTACATTATACGAATATTACTCAATAATAACAGTTAACCAAACTTGATGTTGTTGTTCGTATTCAGTCAGTTTAAACTCAAATATTTCGCGAACACTTGCAGAAGACGTAGTATTATTTGGCACCTCCATGTTTTCATACTTTTATGATAATATCACACTTTAATTCCACTTGAAATTACACATAAGAACGAAAAATAAAATTCACTTTTTGCGCTACTGACACCATATTTGTTTTGGTGACTACTAGCGCCGCATTGTTTTTTTTTAAACTAAAATTTAATCACTTGGCTGAGTCTTGTTCAGTCATCTTCAAAGGCCTGAGTTTCAATACGCCAAGTTGTTAAACGTGGAATGATTCTAGTCCAATTAACCATCGGCCTAGGCATCCAATTGGATGCCAGCGTTTAATGAATGAGCGCTCCGTGTGTTGCCGGACGTAATGAATCGCACCATCCCATTTCTTACCGTGGGTGTCGTAGCAGGCGTCTAAGGGACTTACCAGAGAATGGGCAGCAGCGTTCTCTATGCATTTCCCCACCATACTGCGATCGCCAACCCGCCTGCCAAGCGTGGCTATTATGGCAAACCACCTCCTTTTGGGGGAGGCCTGTGTCCAGCAGTGGACGTCTTTTGACTGAAATGAGTGTTTAATTATTAGCCTAGGCCTCCAATTAGCTGCCTAATTTAGCCAAATGGCTGCGACATATCTATATGACAACCATTGTGTGGAGACTTGCCCAGCGGTCATCTTGCAAGCGGCGGATATGAGTCTACGCATGGGTTAATATTGAGTATTAAATAACAGGCACAATTAAATAAATTAAGTAACAACGTTTAACACAGATTAATATAGCAAAAGTGTCGTGACGGTAAAAAAAAATACACCTTTTTCGGTCTAGCTCTATGATTTCTTTCCAAAAAAATATTTTTAAAGTGTTTGCAAAAAGGTAGAATTTATACACATTTATAATTTAACTCACGGACAGGTTTATCCACACTAGACACAGAAAAAATGTTTCCAAAGTCGAAACCTTAATGAGTGTGTTAGAGCTCTTTCTCACGGTTTTAATACAGTCGACATTTAATGTCAGTTATATGCACGGTTTATAGATGCAGTACGTACTTGTTCGAATAACTGGCAAAAAATGTCACGCCAATATAAGTTCTATGAGCAAGAAACTAGCGTGGACAATGGCGTGTACAATTGCAGCTATTACTCAGCATGTCGCCTGAAGGAAAATAAAAAGTTTTATGCTTTATGTTAAAAATATTACTAACTAGGTTTTTATGTCTTGCCAGACTGCACTACTTTATTATTTTCATGATATAAACCATAAACTCTGATACCATAGATTATATAGGTACCTATTCCAAATTAAAATAATGATAATTTTTGTTCATGAGGTTTCCAATAAACGAAGGCACTATGGTGTCTTAAAATAACCATAAAACTATTTCTAAAGATAATAGAACTAGCCAGTTTCCGAAATACTAATTATCACAAACCACTGGCACTGCTGGAATTGGATAAACGAAATAAGAACTGCACATAATCACAAAATTTTTACTTGAATGAATATATATCCATTTATTTATTTTTTACTTCAAATAATTAGTTGTTTACCAAGTTCACTTAACTAATGATACCTAATGTAATTAATTAGGTAAGTGTACTTTACAAAAAACAGACATTATTTGATTGAATTCGTGCGAATTCAAACTTTTAAACAACATATCATTTTCTATAATCGACTCGCACGAAGTCAATTTATTCGTGGGTGAATCGAAAACTCCAGAAATACGTATTAAGCAATTAACAAAAAAAATAAACGTGCCGTTGAATTTTATGCACTTTATTGCATGTACTTTGAGTAACCTTTTTTTCATATGTTTCTTGCGTATCTTAACAGCGTGAAAATAAATTAACATTGTACGTGTCGCCTATAGAAAATAAATATTATTTGAGAGTGTCAATTCGCCCGATTCGGGCGAGTTAATCTGTGCGAATCGACTAATAAGCTGGCAAAATAACCTTGTTGAACTTTAACTCGAAATAACAAATAAAAGGAATATCAAAATAGTATCTGCAGTCTACTTACTGAGATCCAGTGTAATCATGTTTGCGAAATATAATATTATTAGGTACCGTACTGTATTTCATGAATGATTGTCCCAATTTAGTTATTCGAAACTCATTATTGCCGCCTATTTCGTAATTTATATGAACTACACAATGAAATAAGTCGATCATAATGCTCTATAATTATCTAGTACTGATGCAATAATTTTGAATGAATGCCTCATACGAAGTACCATTTCAATGCATTATTGAGTTGTAATCTTTTGATGTCAAAAGTGAAAGTTGATTATTTACGATGCAAGTTCTATTTCCGTTTGAAGATGAAGACAAAAGATCATAAGTGCTTGGCAACAGGCAATCGAAAAAAAATTAAGTTGAATTTGAATACAAAGGAATCAAGCATTTGAATTGATGTCGTGTCTAAAACAAATTAGTTGTCGCGCTCATATACAGACAATATAGCCGATAAAGGTAATGTCATTATTCGTTTTTGACAGCCCTGTGCTTATTGTATGTAGTCAAGTATAAAGTACATACTAATTCCATTTATTTATTACTAGTCGCTAGGGTTGCCGTTTATACATATTTTATAAGTACCTCACCTGCGGTGTAATTATATTCTGGAATACAAACTGTAGGTATTTCTAAGTCTTCAAAAAAAATATTTAAGGGAAAAAAGCCTAGATACTTATTTTCAAATTCATTACGCAATACTCGCACGCACACACACACTCGTATACTTGTATAATAGAAAGAGACAGAGAGAGAGAGTCGGATCGAGGAGGCCTAACAATTTTTTCTATTGCAGGAGCCAATGACACTTACCTAAACTCGGTTGCTGAAAGGCAACACAAAATCTAAATAATCGATCTGTCAAACTCATGCCTAATGATTTATTGGTAGTTGTTATTTCAGTCAGCAAACCACAGCAATGAGGGTTTTCATGAATATTCAAGCCACCAGTTGGCGCCACTTTGATAAGAAAGAGGTCTTCCAGTTCGACAATGAACTTAAAATATTTGACGTCATTTGTTTCATTCTTTCGTTCACCATTCAGTAAGTAGGCGCGTTGACACTTTTGACAGGTGCCCGGACCTGATGTCTCAGTGCTGACACCTAGTGAACGTCATTTCAGAAAGCCCTCATTAAGGGGGAAACGCCAATGGAGCCCGCAAAAATTCTTACGATTTTTTGCAATTTTCAGGTCAGTGTCACGTTGTCTGTTAATTAATATACAATAATGATTCGTGTCCGTAACAAATAGAGCTACACAGAATTATAATCATTAATATCATCAATACAAACAGTTTAATTAAAAAGTCGTTTTGCAAAAAACTTAAGAAAATTTCCATTTCACAGGCTTTTAGCCTTTAACGCATCTTATTACGGTTTTGATAAAGTGCGACAATTTTTTTGTTTGATACAGAAACTCCCAGATTGTTTTATAATTTAAAAAATGAGCATAGTTTTAACGTTTATTTTTGTCAAACTACTGCCAACCTATCTCTAAAATGTAAGATTTTGACAGCCCTAGTCGATGCCGATCGTCATCGTCACCTCACACGAAGCTGCGTTGACCGACACAATGGGCTCTGCGACACGCCAAACCGAAACTATTCCACCAGTTTTATAGCAATGATTTTCTAAATACTTGCGTTTTTTATGTGTAATTTTGAAATACACACTGAAAAAAAGTATGTTTAGTCTAATTATTTTATCTTTTTGGCTTTTGAATCACTCACCTAATGAGAAATCTGAATAGGAAAGAGCCTCGCATCTGCCTAGCCTTTTTCCAACTATGTTGGAATCGGCTTCCAGTCTAACCGGATTTAGCTGAATACTTTACATGGGACGACCTGTCTATCTGACCTCCACAACCCAGGGGGCTTACTCTCTAACCACGAAATCCGTTAAGGCTCGTGCAGACTAGCGCGACGCGACGGTCGCGTCGCGACACTCGTAGAACAATTTCTATAAAAATTTAATGGATATTGTTCTACAAGTGTCGCGTCGCGCTGTCGCGTCGCGGCTGTTTGAAGAAGCCTTTATCTCGGTCGCAGTTACGGGCTTTTCCTACTCCGTATCACTTACAGACCTATGATTAGTTTGGGGCCCAAACTAAGAATGAATTACTACACGATTTGACAGTTTTCCCAACTCCCTATATGGTTGTACCCGTCCAAAAAAGTTAATTAATCAGCTGTAGGAGTCACTTTGAAGTTTCGAACTATTTCCAGATGGGCCCGTATTTTCGTTGACGGAGTTACAGAGTAGCCCCCTAGTTAATGGGTAATACGAACGATACCCGTTATAAGACTGGTTGTCAGACTTTCGGGATTCTGACGACCCGTAACGACAGTCAAAGATCCACCAATGACAGCAGAGACCAACGACTTAACGTGCTTTCCGAGGCATAAAGGTTCCGAGGTCTTGGTACATAAAGATCGTCACCCGTCCAGGGACCAACCACGGCAAGAGTAGATAAACCCGACCGATCGCGCCGTGTGGCTGCTATTAAATACAAAAAACAACGATTATGAGAACATTCACTTATTATGTGCATTTTTCTCGTCGCTTTACGGTGTCATAAATTGTGCTAGTTACTTGAATACATCTAATCGATAATACTGGTCTTTATTTAATATAAAATTTTCCCATGAAATTCTGATTAAGTCGCAATGTTGTTATTATTAGAGACTAATAAGCATAGCACTAATGCAATTAATTAAGTAGCACAGTTTTAGTAAAGGCGACGATATATTTGGAAGCTGACTCTCCCGTCATAATTTAATGTGGCGCGTATCTAACTAGGTATAATTTCTGTGACTGAAATCTAAAGAAAAGTTAATTTTCTGATGAAGCTTGAAGCGTGGGTGATTCGTAAAAGAAAACTAAGTTGAACATATATTTTTTGAGGCAAACAAATCAATCTATCATGGCTTTAACAAGAAGAAGGCCTTAGAGAGACATTAAGAATTTTCTATGGTTTAGAGCATACAATTAAAAATATAATTTTAGGTATTTCGAAAGTGATGGTTGTTTTCGAATTAATTCAGTGTTTTTTCTTCAACGGTGAAGGAAAACATCGTGAGGATACGGGCATGTCCTAGACAAAAATTTGACTGTACCATCCCGCACTGGGCATGCGTGTTCAATTAGGGCCCATCAAAGAGAGGCTATTTATCAATATTGTGATATTATGTATTTTTCAAATGCCAAACAGTGCATTAACTACTTAGCGACCTCTTAAATACCGTATATAAATTAGAAGTTTGGTCATCAGTTGTTAAAAAAAATATTTCGATTTGTAAATAAGACTGTTTTTGGAATTCAACTTTTATAGAAATGTAGGTAGGTATCTCTGAGAGGTTACTTTACGGTTAAAATGGCATTTAAAATTAAATACGTTGAACAAAATGTCATGGAACTGAATAAATGTATTCCAACATATATTTCATATCATGACTTTTATTAAACTTTATGTTTAATGAATTAAAGAAAATCTGCAGAAATGTAACATTCACTATAATATTTTGCAAGATTGCTATTAGTATTTGATTGAATATGTCGAGTGGAATACCAATAATGTTACTTAATGCTTTTTAAAAGCACTTTTACAAGCAGAATGGACAAGAAACATTTAAATTTGGTGTGTTCATCTTTTGTAATGAATTGACCTTTATATAAATTAATGAAAGATTCAAGCCATTTCGTAATTGAAATTGATGCCTCGTTAGTCAATTTTTTTATAAGTCAGTGAATCAATGTGTTACTGACCTTTTTCATTAAATTATTTGTGTTTAAAGCTATAGTATTTCAGTGGTATAAAATTATCTACAAGTCGCGTAGGTCATTGGTTAGAATCTAGGCAGGAGTACTACCCTACCCTTAGCCCGAAATCCCTAGTTTCGGACGATATTACGGGCGCTTCCGACTACGTATCACCGACGGATATATGATTAATTCGGACCCGAACTAAGCATAAATTACCACACTATTAGACAATAATTGTCCCTACTCCTGCCTGATATGTATTTGGCAGTTCGAAAAATTGAATTTGAGCCTTGTTTTGTCAGATCAACTACTTTTGGACGGGCCCGTCTTCGTTGTCGGACTTAGACAGAGTAGACCCCAGGCGCGATTGTATGACTTAGGGCCAGCGCCCACTGGCGGCACGGCATGGCAAGGGATTTTTAAGCCACGGATAGAAATAGAACTTAATAGTATAACAGTAAAATTGAAATGTTAACGGCAACGATGCCGCGGTATCCTTATAGGCATGCCGCGACGTTTTAGGCATCATCATTGAAATTTGAATTTTATTGTCTTACATATAAGTTATATTCCTATCCGTCGCGTAAAAATGCCTTGCCGTGCCGTGCTGTTAGTGGGCGCAGGCGTATACTAACTGTGCCCGCGGCTTTGCCCGCGTGGCTGTTGGAAATTATCCCGTGGGATCGAGCTAGACTATGTCACTCTTTATACGATCAGCTATCTGCCAGAAAAGTTCCGTCAAAATCGGTCCAGCCGTTTCGGAGATTAACTGGAACAAGCCGACAGACAAAATTATAAAATTTGTTTTCTACTATAACTACTAAACGAAAACGAAAGTATATACTATTATGTGCCGTATATACTTTCATAATTACGCATTTATTAAAACATTAATTAAAATAACAGCTTTTCGCTGTTATTTTGACATTACAAACTGGCACTTCAATTTTATTTAGGCATTTTTGTAGATGAACTGAATACAGACGCCAGCACAACAAGCTACCCCAAACTGTCAAAATTTCCCAATTGAACATGAACCTTATGCTTACGAGATAAAGTTGAAAACCGATCAGAGAAATTTGACAGAATGAGGTAGCTTGATGTGCTGGCGTCTGTACATACTTACCCAATAAGAAACTTGAAAATATTAAATTAGTTATTGAGATACGTAATTGTGTACTAAGTAGATGTACCTCCCATTACTCACACAGTATGTTGCAAAAAAAATTTACAAAAAAAAACATCTGTACCACTAAGATCGCAGTCCATTCTACCTTTGTTTTGTATTGCAAAACTGATCACAATCGCTTTGTCCTAATTAGTATTGCGCTGATTAAATAACTGCAATTGAAAGTTAAGAAATCACTGCGCAAACACTTAGGAAGACTTAGCACAAAATATTATTAAACAGGGTCAAATTGAATTAGCTAGCGTAACTCCGCATAGGTATCGAAATCTAAAGCTAAACTTAATTGATAAAACAATAGAGAAATAGTTTGATGATTTTTTTGTGGTTCCATCGACCCCAATTACAACAATCACTTATTACTTGTTAATTTGTTTAGCCTAAACTGCCCCACTGTTGGGCAAAGGCCATTATTACTTGTTAGTATTCTGGGAAAATCTGATACTTACTTTTACAATGTTTGCGCAGTATTGAGCACCATATATCTATCATATAATTAATGTATCTGTCATTGCTTCATTTTTAATACTTTTTACCTATTGTGGTATGGTAATTTTATTCTAGATGCATCGTTTTCCCACATAATAAATGTATGTACAATATTGTAAAACATTTTAAAAGAGTTACGGTGGAGTTTCTTGCCCATTGTTCTCCATACGAAACTACCATTTCGACGGGGCGTTTAGAATCAATTCTATTTTAGTGTAAATGTTGACGTTCAAAAGTGCCTTATAAGTGCCTATTTGAAATAAATGCTTTGACTTTGTCACTTAAAATATTTGTTAAAAAATCATTGTTTATACTTCATAGACATGATTGGTATCGATACATACACAAGATAAAACAAAAGAAAACTGATTTTCTCAACCCATAGGTACTTTAACTAACTACACCCCAGCACAACACACCAGCGTTCGTTGACCCGAAAATAAACATCATTACTATTATTATCACATTTTTATATATCACGGCTGTAGAGTTTGGCTAGGTAATTTAATTTGACCCTGAATATACTTTTGTCATAACTGTATTGCATAAAATTCAAACGACTAGCGACTGAACAAAACGTATACATAGTTATGATTATACAAAGTAATTAGTGGTCAAACGTAGGTGGAATATGACCGGAGTGGCAATGACATGGTCACTAGACGGTAATGATAGTTTGCCCTCTGTCCTCTGTCCCCACTTGAGGACAGCGCCGGTAATGGACCGAGCACGTTGACAATACCTGTTTTCGGATTTAATGGGTTTATAAATATTATAAACGTAATCTTGCGCACCTAAATGTAGCTAAGAATGGTCAGTATGTACCTACAATGCCAAAATTGTTCTTGATGCATAACAACAATGAATCATTAATAAATTACTAGTTTTTGCCAGCTGCTCCGCCCGCGTGGATGTCGGTTATCGCGTAAAAAAGTAGCTTATGTCCTTCTTCATATCCCAGGCTATAATCTCTGCCAAATTTCATGACGATCGGTTCAGTGGTTTAGGCATGAAAGCGTAACAGAGTTACTTTTCGCATTTATAATATTAGTGGGGATAGGGGAGTATGTAGCAGGGTTTCTTGTGAACACTTATTTCATTATGAGATCACAATTGTTCTGTCATATTTTTGTATCCGTCAACTGCACTTTCATGGTAAGAATATTTTCCGTAGCAGCCTTCGTAGCAGCGGTTGCCGATGTTCAAGTGTTATTTACCAACATGGAGTGCGGTTGATTGTACACGGTTGAATTTATAACACAGAAAAAAATCTCAAGGTCTGCACTGCAGAGTTCATAGTTATTAATGAAAAAATAACCAGTTTAGAACTGATTTACCTCATTCTTCAGAGTTCAAACCGTGAGTTGATAGATTATACATTGGCTTGGAAATATATTATGTAACATCGTGATTTACGTGTGTTAGCATACATAGAATTACTGTTTACCAACTTGGGCACATGGGAATGAATACACTTTATTGCATGTACTTGCGGTGAACTTTTGTCATAACTTTATAGCATAAAATTAAAAACGTGTTGTCGATTCGCCCACAAATAAATTAACTTCGTGCGAGTCCCCTAGGTATAGAAAATTAAATATTACTTAAAAATACCGATTCGTTCGATTCGGGTGAGTAAATTCGTGCGAATAGACCACTAAGCTGTTGTTTCTCTATTTTGACGTTCAACTTATTTCATTCCGCAGTCAATTAAGTTACCGCAACTCGGTAACATAAAGTTGCAAGAAATGTTAAATGGAAAATCATTCATTTACTGCACCGCTGTTGCTAGGTAAAGTTAAAAGGTTATAAAACATGCAACTTTACCGTTTAAAAAGAAAAATGTGGAAAAGTTTGGTTCAGGTAATGTTAACTTTTCATAGTTAAGTACACTTTTAAACTTTAACCTCTTTCAAGGCAAAATTAATGTTTTGAACTTTCATGACGTAGGTTATTTGTGCAAAATCCTTGCTACAGTTAGTGTTCAATAAAGTATAAATTATCATATCGAAGTCGGATATGACTCGTATTTGGACTGGACCGCATGACGACCTTTACAAACTGATATCAAGGCTGTGGCCCGTCAGTCGTTCACACATAGAGCTCTAGAACCAACAATTGCACAAGAGATAAGTGGTACAATTTGCGAACACGTCGCGTATCGGCGGATACGGCGATACCGCGCCCGCCGCCAGCGCCCGCGCAGCCGCACGCCAGCTTCCACTAGCCGGCGGCACATGCGCACACGCTGGCCCCGTTTCGGTGCTCACAGCTCGCACAGCACCGGATTTACGGATGAATACACATAAATATGCACTTTCATATTTATAAATGAATGCTAATTAATTATGCGTTTGTTTCGATCGATAAGTTCTTACTGAACTTTTGCACGCTTTTAATAATGCTATTTGAAAATAATGCCATATTTAATTAAATTATGTGAGTGAATTTACAAGAGTGCGCATCGCTGTGAACTTCAATACTCGAAACTCACTTTTTTTGATGAGTAGTAAGATAGAAACCAAAGCATTGATTTAATGCAATTAAATGTAATCAGTGATGACAATGGTTTTGCACTATTTATTAATTTTAACATTGGCTAAATTAAACGGGTGAGTTCATTGCTTCTAAATATTTTCTTCGCTAACTCGAATGACCCCAAAAGCGTTAGCCAAATGTTCTTAATGAATTCATAGATCTAATTCGTGGATGAGAACAGTGAAACGTCACGCAGAGTCCGAATATCTGAGTTGTCGAATAACTATGTTAATATGATACGGAACCGGTTCACGTTCATCTCTAGTTTCCACAACGAAAAGTGAAAATGCGCGCATCGAGGTGTGTTGTGTTGACATCGACTGAGTGAAGTTAAGTAAACATTGTGCGTGTCTAACGCGTGGCCCATAACACTCTTATGTCTGTGTCTGACTGACTATGTATCATAATATGCCTATTCTGTGACTAAACATTTCAGTGAAGTAGTTTTACAAATAAGTAGGTACCTACCTTCAACCGTGGCATCCCTCCCTACTATCCATGAGCAACTTCACCCATGGTGATGGCAAACAAATTGTTACATGTATAAGTAGTAGATTTTTCAACTTTTGTATCGCTTTGATATTAAATGGCGGCTACAGATTTTTAGTTATCGAAAGATATAAGTACAGTACTCATGGGGAAACTAAAGATGCCACAGTTGACCGGTACATTGAAAAAGTCTTCCTCCCGGTTTGTGATAAACTATTCAAGACAGTTTACTAACGGAATGTCGAACTCATGTCAAATTTCAGTCACTCCATCACAGGTTTTAACCTTTTTATGTTGATTAGCCTCTCGAACTTCCTTACTGTGGTACAACCCACCATCTCAATCATTATCAACACAAAACCAGCTGCAGACCGCCATATTGTCTTCCTCCGAAAAGAACCGGGTCAAGGCATTTCGCCATTCAGCTTACTCGTGCCACGACTAAACCAAATTGTCTCGATCGACTCAAAAACTAGTCGAAGTAGATCTAACAGTACCTACCTACACACATATGAAACTTAACGATGTAGATTTGTAGAACTAGACTAGATCGTAACGACTTTTGGCAACTTGCCTTGTGTAGTTGTGTGTGAAGACGGAACACGCGTAAGATATTTCGTAGTCAGTCTACTACGTTAGTTCATTCAAAATTGTGAACGTTTAGAACATGAATCATTTTTATATCAAGAATGTTTTTGCTGTACCATTTACAATGTTATCATTACCTACTATAAGTACATATTTATATGAAGTTCCTAGCAAAGCCCGACAGTATTATAAACATTTAAATTATTTAATTTTACTTTGATAAATCTATCCGGTACTTTTCGAAACGCATAAATGGCATTTAAGGTGAATCTTGTCGACATTTTTTCCATACACACTCCGGGAGCGTATTACTCCACTGTTTGACAATGTAAATTAAAAAGCAAAGTATTTGTAAAGAACGGTTGCCTTTACTTTCTTCGGTTGACAACATAACCGGTTCTTTTAGCAGAAAATGAAAACAATTGCGTAAGAGCATGGGCACACACTTTTACCCAATATTTGCTTTTTCTTTACTTAACTAATAGAAGTGAAGAAACTGAAGTATTGACTGGGTTGATGTGGTAATTGGTAATGGTGACTAGAAAAAATATTCTTTCTTTTTTGTAATGGCATCTCGCTAGTTAACCTTTGAGATAGTCAGTTGTTTATGGGTGCTGCGTAAAGGTAGCCCGCAAAATTCGAGTTTTTTTAACGTTTTTTGCAATTTAAAAGTCAGTCCGCTACCGTAACAAGTATGTATTTTATTGATTTTCAAGAGCTACCCTGGCGTTTCCCCCTTAAACGCACTAATTGATGCAGCTAGGGCACAAAACTTTTAAACGACTACCTACACGCTAAAGGCACCCTAGGCACTCTTTGCGGGGTAGGTACGGACCTCGGTTTGGGGTGGCCTCGCTGGGCACCAAGGCTAGCTGGATCGGATCAATGAACGAATATTGCCCATTACGGATCTTTTTACTGATAAACGAGGTGAGGTGAGTGAGACACTGTAGATGAAACGAGGTGCATAGATGGCGCCATTAGCACAAGCAGTAAACAAAACGTCAAAATGGTTTGCAGCTTTGTAAAACTATTTTTTTATTCGTTCTTGATTAATTTCATAGTGAAATCATGACATCGTACGGCCGTGTAAATTATTGATAAAATGAATATTATGATAGGATTTATTAGTTTTCTAATCTCGCGGAAAATACTGTGCGCTCATTTATAAACATACATATATCTTTTTATTACTTTGCCCTTGTAAGTATTTAATCAAGTCTATCCGACTAAACAGACAGCTGTGCTGCTGGGGAGTTTGTTGCGCCAATTCTTCTTCCCAGCTAAAGCACTAGGAAGTGATGAAGGGTGGGCGTTTTGGGGGACTGTCTTATGTATTTTGACGTTCGAAAAGTGCTGATTCTCAGCCTAATTTGAATAAATGAGTTTTGATTTTGGTTTATAACATAAACTCACGCCTCCTTTCCAGGGGGGTAGGTAGAAACTACGAATGCCACCTGCTACGTTTCTTACATACTCCTTTTTCCTCGTTTACGGCCATACATATCAATTTACATTGTATTTACTTAACAGTTGACTTGCTGTGAGAAAACAATATTTACTGTTCGTGCGACTAGGCACTGGTTGGATGAAACTTCGCAGTATTTTCTCCCATTTTATCGATCTTTTCAATTTACTTTTCTCACAAAGTCACGAATAACAAATAGTACAGATAATTTTGTATGCATTTGTGTTATTTAATTTATAGAATGTAGAAGTGGAAATAAAGGATACGTATTACATATAATAAGTAGCCAAGAAGTAAGGACCAGAAAATGTAACTACATCAGGTTCCCGTAGACAGGCGCGACGAGACTCTAGTAGAACATTTTTTTTATGAAAACTTCATGGAAATTGTTCTAATACAGTCGCGTAGTGCCATTCTGCGGGAGCCTTTATCCAAATGGATACATAACGGGCTAGTACATAAATAATGAAACCGTAGTTACCTACACTTTATTGCATCGTAAACACCGAGTACCTACACATTATTAAATCGATTCAATCATAATAAACGGTGTTGTTCTACTATCCTTTTCTGGTTTTATCGGCCTCCGTATGTTTAATTTCATGGTATTTAACTTAATAAGTAAAGAGAGAAGAAAAAATATCGGTCCATTCACTATATTTTACTTTAAAAAGACTTAAAAAAAAACAACCGACTTTTTCGAACGGCGGTGGCCGGTGACAAAAAATTTAATAAAATAAAGGCTTCTTCAAACGGGCGCGACGCGACAGCGCGGCGCGACACTTGTAGAACAATTTCCATGAAGTTTTCACAGAAATTGTTCTACGAGTGTCGCGACGCGACCGTCGCGTCGCGCTAGTCTGCACGAGCCTTAACTAAAAAGTAAAAAATAAAAACTTTTTTCAAAAAAATAAACAACCGACTTCCAAAAAAACACTAAAAAGTGAAAAATAACTTTAATTTCGGAAGGCGGTGACAAAAAATTAAAATACATATCAAAAGTCACCGACTTCCGAAATTAAAGTTATTTTTCACTTTTTAGTGTTTTTTTGGAAGTCGGTTGTTCACTTTGTAGTGTTTTTTTGGAAGGCTGTTGTGTTTTTTTTAAATAAAAAAGTCTTTTATTTTTCACTTTTTAGTTATAGTACCTTCCCCACACGATTCGAAATTTCGTCATCCTTGGGGTCAATACGATGCATATTTATGCGATAGCAGCAATCGCGGTTTGTTTGCTGTCATTTTTGAAGAGTTCCGCTGTCTGAAATTTTTATGGGACCATTTCGGAATAAGTCCATTTCGAAAAAAAAAAAGAATTTTGCAAATCCGTCTATATTTGACGGAGTTGTGCCCGAACATACAAAAAAAAAGTATATGAACATGTCGAATTGATAACCTCCTTCTTTTTGAAGTCGGTTAAAAACGCTATGTTATTTATTGGCTCATTAAGCATCATGCAAAATATACATTACGGTGTGACTATTTTTTAAGAGGTGCTCTCGATGACGATATTGGGACCTTATAAGCTTAAAGCATTTGTCTGTGTATCTACTTTTAAAATACTTATGTTTTATATGAAATACCTATAATATAAATAATATCTAGCTTAATATTTATGTATAATCTTACTTACGCGCCTATCGCGGATTTGAACACACAAACTCGTGCATGAGTGGCAAGACGAGACGGGATACAGAAAATGATGAGTCTAGACTCTAGCCTACCTAGCCTATGCATACTTCTACTACTCCTACGGCATAGGTCTAGACTACCCAGAACCTTCTTCTACAAAACGCCGAAAGCTCTAAGTTAGCAGTACAACACGATTGCTGACAAACACTTTCCCTGTACTATCCCACCTTTATAAAGTTTACAATCGATCATTTCATAAGGATGGCTCTCGTTGTAATATCAATTATAACATAACGCAGTAAGGTGGTAATTACAGTAATGTTATTATAACGTAAGTGGCACACGGGTGTCGAGGGACTAAAACCAGTTATAGCAAAACAAGCACGTGTTGGCCTGTTCTAATGATATTGTAATAGAGTCAAATACATTATGGACAAAGCGTCATGAACAGTTTCAAAGTCAATCTAAAATAAATATTAGAACGTCCAAATCGAATTTATCATTGTCAACGTCATTCTTATGTATTTTGAAGAAATTACTTCAACAAGAATTGGAACACCTGTTGTATACACGACATACCTGTAACGTAATGTGGAGATTAAAATAGATATAACAACCTTAAGCCAGCGGCTTCGCCCGCGTAGAGAAATGATCCCAACAAGAAATTATCCCACGGGAACGTGCAGTACGTTACGTGATAATAAAAAATATCCAATTTTGTTAATCCAGTTTATAAACTACCTGTATGCCAAATTTCATCTAAATCTGTACAGCCGTTTTTGCATCATTGAGTAACAAACACAACTCCTTATGTGTTTCTTTGGATGTAACATTTTCTTTAGTCTTACAGACAATGTAACATCCATTATCTCGAACAGAGGCAATATAAACCTATCCCTTAGTTTGGTTACCGGTTGCACTGTTATAATAAACTTGTTGTTTGTTAGTTGCACTAACAGGATTCTAATGCTAACCGCAAACAACGCAAAACTAAGGAGCAGTTCGCGTGAGCACCGACATTGAATAATGAGAAGCCGCAGAGATGGCACGAAATTGAAGTGTTTTATTTTAATGATCCCGATGTGGGTCAACCGTTGTACACAACCACTGATTTACTAATGATGCAACTTACCTGGAAGCAATCTTGATTGATATAGAATGTAGGAAGCCATTAGTGGCTACAGATATTGAAACCCGGTGTCTTATCGAATACTATTTGTACGGCTGAATTTATGTACGAACGAACATCGCGTCTAGAAAATGACCGATAGCTGTAATTTAGATTACCGTCGAACGCATGCGTCATAAAGCCAACCATTAAGCCGTTTCATTGCAGACTGCTGACGAATGCGATTTATAGTGCTGGTTGTAGCTTGTAGCCGTAAACTTATCTCCGGCGTCTGCAGCATGAAATGGGCAGTATGTTATGGTACAGTTTTAATCACAGTAACGTTTCAAAAATGTGGATCAGTTTTATCGAATATCGGAACATGTCTATTGAGGTGTAGTGCATCTGGGGCGTCCATACATACATTGCGGGCAGGCACATTAACAAACAGGTGTACTGATCGGCGGGAGCGCGGCCGCGGGCGCGGTGCGGCGATCGCGTGACGCTTGCGGTCAACCCAGATGAGCCAAGTGCACCGTCTCCCATTACGGCATCACCATCTCTGTACTGTTATCCGCATAGTGACTGCGGTCACACATGTAGGTCGAACACTTGAACATTAAATTAAATTTATGGTTTGTAAGAATTCCAACGTTAATTGCGAACGTGTGAGTACGTGCCAAGTTAGCGATGATAGATATACAATATTTTGTATCGATATATACGTCAAAACTGTAAAAACTCATCCATATTATGGTTTCATCGGCAATTTGAAATTCTCTATTTCATTTTACGATGTGATCAGCAGGAGTTTCGTAATAGAGTCGATGTAAGCGTAATCTTAATTTATTGCTTATATTTTCTTTTGTAATCTGCCCATAGATACCGGAGCCGCACGACGTGCATTGTGCTTTTACCGAGATGCCCGTAAAGGAGGCATAACAATGAATTGAATGTTAGATAACAATTGGTAAACAGTGTAAAAGGTTGAATGACGTTGTCAGCTTACAAAATCAATACAGGGTAAACTTTTATCCAGTGCGCGAACTGTAACCATGAATTCATCATATCATTCTAGAACCCCCAGCGCAGAAATTTTTCGTCGGTCATACAAAAAAAAACAGCTGTTCCATAGAAAAGTGCAATACCTACACGGTCAAAATGTATGGAAGAGCTGTTTTTTTTCGACTTCCACCGACTTCCGAAATAAAAGTTATTTTTCACTTTGTAGTGTTTTTTTTTTGGAAGTCTGTGGTTTTTTTTTTTGGAAATCGTTTTTGTTTTTCTCTTTTTACTTATTGTACCTACCTACACCAATTCGCATACCACTACTTGCTATGTTAACAACAGTGACAAGAAGCAGCAGAATGTCATCAAGATACATAAAGTGGATTAAAAACGTATTATCGAGGCGAACGCAAAAGCTGCCAAAGCCACGTTATCAAAATGTATATGGGACCACACATATACATTTTGATAACGTGGCTTGGGCAGCTTTGGGCTGAAGAAGCATTGCAGCCCCTGAAGCATACCATATCCATCAAAAAAAGAAGATTAGAAATCCATCCACAATTGAAGGAGATAACGCGGAACAAAAAAACACATAGACGAATTGAGTACTTCCTGTTTTAAGTCGGTTAAAAATAGATTTCCAGGATAATACAATAGCCTTTAACGATATGGCAACGATGGGGAAACTCCAGACATTTTAGTTATAGCCGCTGAAACGTGAAAAAACGGTACACCTCCGGGAAGGGGAGAGAACCCCATCAATCACTTGTAATCCGTTTTTGACTATCGATCACGTCGCCCCACTGTGACGTCATTGGCTGACGCAGCTATACAATGACAATGGCATCTAATGAAGTACCACACACAAAGTCAACAACCTTCTTACTTATAAGGGGTAGGTACATTTTTTGCAATTATTTGCAGGTTAGAGTGAAGCTGTATGACATTGACAACAACATAATTATGATTCGCGACCGTCAAATATAGCTGCTATATTTGTAACGTTCGCGAATCATATCTTGTTGATTACAGAATTATAATCATACAGCAACCAAATAAAAGTTAATGTAATCCAAACAAATAACTATTTCATGAAAATCATTAAATGGATTAAATGAATTTCGCGGGCCACTTTACCGCGATAATTATGGTGAATTTGAACAGAACTGATGTAGGTATGTTCCATAGAATTCCATCCCAAAAAAATGGCGTCGATGCGAATGGTTTGTTCAAATTCATGGCCTACGTCTTGTGAAAGTATAATTGTTTAGGATACGATGGGACTGACATACGCTATGCGTAAAAGCTCCTACAGAAAAATAAAGAAAAAAAATATGGTGATAGACAATGACAGAAATAATATCAGATTCTAATTCAAGTAGCTTAAATTCTACAGCTTTTTAATATTTCAACCAAAGACAATCTTTCATAGAAACTGAATGCTACCCAATGTGATAAAAAACATTTTTTTGCTTTTACAAACGCAAGCATAATTTCTTGCTTATAAAGACACCCTAGTTTTGACAGAACTGCCAATGCACAGTTTTGTACAAATCCTTAAAAATATATGCGGTTGTTGCACTGAATAAAATAAAAGTTTGAGCTAAAATTCCGATCTACGGGGGGGGATCGCAATGTCTTCGAATTTGACATTCATAGCTTCATTGTTTAAAAAAAATCGACTATAACTCAATAAGGTAAATTCGCAATGAATATGGTTGAACTGTCAAAATGAAAGAAACATTGAACGATTGGCATTTTATGTGTGCTACGCGCTATTACCCTGCTGATTATGAAATAATAATACAAAAAAATAGTAGTAATGTCTCCTGTCTGTAACTCATTGTAACTGCTTAGCCATAATAGTAATTAGCCAACTGTGTGCGACTTGCACACAATCTTAAACAGTAAGTGTAAATGTTATTTATTGCCGATACCGCTCTGCTCTGCATGCGTACACGAACCAATATTGTTTATAGAACTTAATTTGAAACTGATGTTAAGGTTCTCAGCAGTGGTGGGCCGGTGGCAACGGCCCAGACTTAATAATTGTAGTTCATCCCAGGCAGGCGCTATTTTGTGTAAAAAAGTCACCACCACTGTTTTGAAAACGGTGAAGAAAAACATCGGGAGGAAACCGACATGTTCTAAAACCAAAAACCAGAAAACGTGTGACATCTAGGTACCGACCTGCACTGGGTCCGCGAGGTGATAACGACCTATTCCCCACAGAGTGGAGGCCTGGGTCCCAGCAGTAGGAACATAATAGGCTTATTATTTGAAGGTTCCCAGCAAAGATGAGTTGGCACTTTTCACTCTTTGGCGTGCGGCGTCTTCCTGTCTGCTAATAATCAAATTAGACGGCGATCAGCATTAGTCTGCGTCTGCCTAGCGGCAAATTATACTTATATTTAGCATTCAATATTAGTCATTGGGAAACCCATGTTCAATCTATTCCGCCAACTTTTTTCTGGGAAGCATTAGCAGCCATCTGAAAATAGTGGTCCTTTGCTAAATTTTTCACACTTCCCTGCGTCCAGATCCACCTTAATTATAGAACTCTCGAACTGTGGACTACGGTGGTCCCAAAAAACTGGTCATAGTTTTCGCATTTTCTCCACAAGCCAAATAAATCGCCCAACTAGCACAAACAAATCAATCATCAACTCAAATCAAACAAACAACAAATCGATTTATGCTAGATTCTATACATCATCAGCGGTTGTAGCGTTTCTAAATAAGGAAGACCAAACGGAGCGAGGAACATTCGCTATCCACATCCTCTGAGCGAGGTCAATGGCGTACTTAGTCCAAAGTGTGTCACATAAATACGTGAAGAGCTAATATCGTAATAATTACATGTGGCAGACCAGTTACTATACAATACTGATATTTATGCTACATCGCCTCCGATTACATTGCATTATATACCTACATATGACATTACGAATTTACAACAAAGCGTACGTTTGTGTAATCGGAACGAATGTATAAAAGAGTTTGCATTCAAATATTAGTATGTCATTTTATATAATTTTAATAGAATACCAATTTTATGCACTGGTAGAAATACAATATCTCCTAATATACGAAGCACGGTGAAAAATTGTTAAAATCAAATGTCTAGATAAGCGAAGTGATGAATGCTTGTTCTTTCCCTCATTGTGAAGAAGCAGTGGCCACGTCATGTAATAAATAAACATGCTACTGAAATGTCAGCACATATTTTAAAGCCAGGAAAGCCGGCGTGATTAACTTTGCTAATAAAATAGTACCTACTCTAACTATAATTAATAATAACAGTTTCCGACGATAAATCCGTTCTATGAATTTATGTATAGGTACATAATATGGGTTTTATGTAAATTTTAATAGCCATTTTGATAAGCTATTCCTCTGATAACAATTTAATACATGTTGACATTTTTAAACTGTTTAAACTTGTGTATTACCGGGTTTTCATTGAATCGAATCGCCAACAAAACAATTCAGACTCAAGATCATTTTGATAAAAGATCCGTTTTCATTTAAGTAGGTATATCAAAACCCCTACGGGCTAGATCTCCATTAAGGAATGGCCTACAAAACGTTAGCAATGAACAGCGATGGATAGATCATGAGGATAATGACACCGACAGAAGAAACGCTCGTGACTTTTTACAGAACGCATTGACCTCCATAAACGATAAAATATGCTGTTGTTCATACATTATTACGAATGTCTGTATAGATGTACATAAATCCCGCTTTCCTCCCTTACAAGGTAAGTCGAACTCGGAGCAAAACACGGAGCTCAATGTTAAACTGTAAGTAAGGTTGCCATTTCTTCAGAAAAAGGCAAATTCCTTGACGACCTCGTTTACAAGACAGCATTTTGCAGAAGTCCGAAAGTTTCTGAATGCATTTTGAAAATCGAAATATAAACCTGTTATCACAATTGAAGAGATTCCTGATGCTTCCAAAGGGTTGACAGCCCTACTCCGCACATTGAATAGCCCAGAAGAATGATACATGTTCATGTGAGCAAACTTTTCCTCCGTTAACTTTTACGATGTGTGCAATAGCATAACTGTGAAGCCAGCCCTTAACCTCATAGAAATGTAGGATCACATCGCATTCTGAATAGGCAGAGGTACTTAGCCGGCTAGCTGTGATATACGGCATTCAATGTACGCATTTCACGACATAATGTTGATTTTGCTAAACTTATGAATGAAAAGCTATAAATCTTATATTTATTATGACATTTTCTCAAAACATTTAATAACTCCTTGGCTAACGGAAACGGGTAACTTACTATAGAAGTTTGTACTAGGACAGGGATGCCTCTTCGAGCCATTTTTTCCAAAAAAATATTATGGGATTGACGTGCCAACAAACAATCTTAACTTATTGACTACTTGAAAAAAACTGAATACTTTCACAATCATTGGTAGTCTTTATATGCAAACAGAAATAGACTTGTTCTATTACATAGTAATCAATATCACACCACCTTATTTAAATGAAAGAAAAAAATTAGTGCAACTTCTGGTATCTGGTATTAACGTCATATGAATGTCAGAATCATGTGAAGATGCGGCTTCTGAAAGTAACGACTCAGGCTTAAAAAGATTAACTTACCATACTCCTATCATCGTGGAACTCATTTGTCCTTCGCTCTTGTGGTGGGCGCTAATAACTGCGAGACAGTTACTAAACTAACGCAGTATTAACGTACACAAAAATTGTAATATGTTTTTTGTTCCAATGTATTTTGTTTGTTTTTGTGTTTTCTGTTTTGTGTTTCATCTCTTTCTTAGCTAGTTTTAATATTAATCTGGCAGTTTGAGTATTTTATGCGGCCTACCCAAATGTCCTGTCTTTGGTATTGTTCGTCAAATCGTTGAGCTCCTCAAGTTCTGAGTTGAGCTGAAATGAAATGAAATGAAATGTTTGTTTTATGTAAGTAGATCTTAAAAGACACTTTTACACGTCAATATTTTGTTGGTCAATATTTTTTTAAACTAGATGGCGCCGGCATTTCCTAGCTGACTGTTCCCTGAGAAGAAAAGCCGAAACAAACTCAGAGGTCATAGTCTCTTTTAAAGTCCAAACATTATATTATTTAAATTTTATGTGAGTCTAACAATGCAGGGTAATGTCTGGAAAGGCCTTTTGAAGAAAGAGCCATTGCAGCTTTGAGCTGACCTGTCTCAACAGACGGCATGTATGTAGCAGTCACCGTGTAGCTCAACCCTATTTTAGGGAGCTCAACGACCCGCCACAAGACGCTACCAGATTTGCAGGACATTTGCGTAGGCCATTTACAAAATGCTCAAAACCACCAGACGAGTTACTAAGTAATGTGTTCAATCTAGCCTGCATAGTACTCACATTCACAGTTAGTTTTTTCTTTAAATGTCATTAAAAATCAATACTTAAATATAAAATGTCAACAGTATCTATTAAACACTTAGCTTATATAACAGTTTGTTGCTTGAGGGTACATTGGAGCAACTTATCTAGTCCCAAGCTTTTTTGTCATCCAAGTAATCTTTAACTTTATAGAAACCTTTTTGACAGAGTTTCTGTTTAATAAATAGTTTAAATTTATTGAAGCTTAGTTCCTTAACATGGCTTGGGAGTTTGTTGTAAAAACGAATACTTTGGCACTTAAATGAATTGCTAATTTTTTGGAGCCTAGTCGTGGGCACAATAAGTAAATCTTTATTTCTAGTATTTATGCTATGAACGTCGCTGTGTTTAGAATATAGATTAATGTTCTTTTTAACATAAATTAGGTTCTCATATACATATTGAGATGCGACTGTCATTATATTTATTTCCTTAAATTTATCCCTCAGTGAATGTCTACAACTTAGGTTATAAATTGCTCGAATGGCTCGTTTCTGCAGCACAAATATAGCTTGAATGTCGGCTGCATTTCCCCACAGCAAAATGCCGTACGACATTACACTATGGAAATAACTAAAATATACTAATCGAGCTGTTTCTACATCAGTCAAATGACGGATTTTATAGACCGCGTAGGCTGCAGAGCTTAGCCGCTTCGACAATTTAGTTACGTGTGGGCCCCACTGTAGCTTCGAGTCCAAAGTAATACCTAAGAACACAGTGGTGTCCACAAGATCCAATTCCGCCCCATTTACTAATACATTGGTTTTCACCTGCTTAACGTTAGGTGTCAGAAATCGAATGCATTTAGTCTTTTTCTCGTTTAATAGTAAATTATTAACAGCTGTATAATTACTGACAAATGCGTGCACTGAATGGACAGGTCCACTCAATCTGTGTGGTTCTTTCTTCAAAAGACCATTTCAAACACCGATCCACATGATCTGACCAAGATTATGTCTGGACTTTAAAAGAGACTGTGACCTCTGAGTTTGTTTCGGGCTTTCTTCTCAGAGTAGTCAGATAGGAAACGCCGACCTCATCTAGTTTAAAAAAATATGATTGACGTGTAAAAGTGTTTGTACAAACCTACTTACAGAAATAAAATCATTTATCATTTATCATTTATAATTTTACCAATAAATATTTGTATCATACTGTGACTTAGGCTGTCGTGCCCAAATTATTTTGTTACGTGCCACCAAAGGCACCCGTGCCATTGGTCCGCCATCCCTGTACTAGGAGATCAAATCACGTGTGGTATAACCAACAGGCTGTGCGCTAGTAAAAGTATTTCATCATCATAGCCTAGCCATTTACCAACTATGTCGGAGTCAGCTTCCAGTCTGGAACCAGATGCTGCCTATCTACTAGGAATAGTTATTTGTTATGCAAGGCTGCAAAGTTGTTTTTTGGCGCGAGTACTTGTGTTGAAAGCTGAGCAAGCGAAGGAGAATCCTTCGCTTGCTCAGCTTGAGGATTGAACCATGCGCGAAACGAGTGGTTCAAATATAGAATCCTGAGCGTAGCGAGGCTTTCAAAGGTACAACACGCAAAAAACTTTTGCCGAGCGAAACACACAATTTTTCACCTCACTACAGCGAGGAGAATGCTAGGTGCAAGAAAAACAGCCTAAATAATATATTAAATTATTGTAGTTCAATGGAGTATGATAGCATGCGCATTGTAGTCTTCGAAAACTATTTGACGCCTTTAGAATGTCTCCATGCATTGAATAAATTGTACGCTTTTATGTACTTTTCGCGCGATTTTTCCGGAAGATAACTCAATTCGGCAGGTGAGTCTGCAGGTGTTAAATTTATATCTTCGTCGCTGCTGGAGTCGCTCATATTTTTTGATTTCTTACGATTTTATCAAAAATAAATCAAAATCATGGAAAACGAATTGAATCTTTTTTCCTTACTCCGTGAATTGAATAGAGACGATAAATTTAAAAGTTTCTTTTTTTTTCATGCAGTCGTCCTGCTGGCCAGTGCGATTATTCTAAAAAGGGGGTTAGCGCACTGATATGAAATAAGTATTAATGCATTTTCAGTGGACCGTCGCTATAGAAAATTATTGAATAGAAAGGTTCGAATTTCAAAAATTATTTCCACGCTAGCGGATAAAATGCACTTTTGCACGCAAATTTCGAAAGAAAAACAGAATCTTTCCGAGGTTGTGAGGTGAAAAAAAATTATTAATCTAAAAACACAATGAAGGTTTCAAGGCCAAGTACCCACATTAACACATTACGCTACAAGACATGTTAACGCGAGGATTCTGAAGAATTACTTAATCAACGATTAGATTCAGCGTAAAAAGTTGATTACCTCGTCAGACTCTTATTATTGCAGTATGCGACAACACTGTTTATAGTGCGTTTCATTTACAGCTTTATTTGTCTAGAGATAGCGACTAAAGACCTCTGCACACAGCTTTTGAAAACTGACACAGCTATTTGTATAACGTCTACCTAAATTACTTTTAGGGTTAACTTGGGGGCGTCTGCAGTAATAAAAGGGTAGAGAGCTGTGAAAGTATTTTGAAATGAAATTTTTAGGCGCTCGGATGGAAACCACGAGCAGAAATATTTTTGTTCATTTCTCTTTCCGCGGTATGAGAAATTCCCTCTGTTTTTCCAGAGTCCGATTTTGCCTACCACAAGGTTTTATGTTGGTTTGTCTCTCCAAATAAATTGGTAGAGTATGATGAATTGATGATACCGTTGCCTTCGTAGTGAAACGGACTTAAAGATAAAAAGAGTTGGTTTACTTTACCTTTATCTGGGCAGACAAAGCCACCGTACTATCTGGCCCATATTTGCCCCCGTTTGTATGTATGTCAGTATAAACACCGAAAGATGTTTACCCACTCACAAAGTTACAGAATAAACAAATGTTATACTTATCTACCTGCTTACACAAATACGTAGGTGCACGACCTTCAGGATAACGAACAATATTTCGGTACATAAATTAAGCTTTTTATGAGCGTATTATTGATATGTTTTCTTTGGTAAATATTTGTTCTTTTCATTTTTGTCCTTTCAAGGGATTCCATGAACATTGATTCTATATAAACCGTGACATTTTAGTCGTCTTACAAAGGTGGTCCACTCAATGTATCCGACATAAAATACCTCTAGGCGCGATTAAAACTTTGTTACCATTAATTAAGATAATAGGTACAAAGAAAAATAAATAATGCTTTAGAATTATGAAACACCCTCCCTGTTAATAATGTTTACGTATCAAACGGTAGAAGATATCTACCTACCTACCATTACATTCCATCATTAATTCCACCTCCATAACACGGTGTTTCAAACTACGTCATGCGTCTTAGTGTACGATATTTGAATTTTTTGAATTATGCAAATGTTCAAAAAAATCTTTTTTTTTTATAAATGATTTGTAGTCATTGGATACATGAAGTGGGCTGCCGTTGTAAGACGACTAAAATTTCACGGTGTATAGAATGCCTTGATGTCTCTTGGTAAAAAGATAAATATTGGTAGCAGAGGCGCCCAAGTGGTAACAGAATCGACTTACGAGTTGTAAGTCGTAGATTCGAACCCAGACGGGCGCTTTAGTTTGTGTAAATTATTTCATTAACACTTCTCTCAAAACGGTGAAAGAAAATATCGTGAGTAACCGGCTTGCTCTAGAACCAAATATTCGAAGACATGTGACATCTACCAACCTGCACTGGGCTCGCGTGGTAGATTACGGATTACCGCGAACTCGCATTCACAGAGAGGAGTCCCATAATTACGAGTAAATTAATATTTATCTGTTTTGCTATTCATATAGGACTGCACTTTCCTGATCAAATACCTACATAGTTCTGCCTAAACAAAATCTGTACGTTAGGTTCAGTATCACATAACATTGAACAATCGAAACTGTTTATTTTTGTAATAAATTACATGTTTATTTGTCGAGGCTTCAGCGCACACGACAAAATGTTTGCATAAATTATGGTCATGAACAACATAATTTGGCAGGTGATATCCGTCGACCTTGCGTCACGTAAATAACTAAATAAGTGCCTAAATACATAGGCATTAGCGCTGTCATCATAACGTGATGTGCAGGAAACATACAGCGTGTGTCAGAAAAGTGTAGTTAAACGAGACTAGTCACGTTACATACAAAGTTGGGCCCAAAACCCAAAGAACCGGGCCAGCGAAAAAAATGTGTTACCCTGGTCGGAAAAGTCATCCTTATAATTTTTTACTATGGCGCACAGTGGAACGAATGTATGGGAGCGGTTGGACGTAGACATGTCCGAAAAATAAGAGTAAAATTATGACAAACTAATGATGCCATCTTATTCGATTACTTAATGCCTTCATAAATTGTGGTGATGAATTTCTTCATAACTCCCATATTTCGGGAGTAATTTGAGAAAATGTGAAATTTTACTATGAAAATGAGTGTATCGAGCTCTCTCCCTCCTGATTCCGGGCTTGTTTCAAGTAGCGGTCTCTAATATCGTAATGCTATTACTAAGAGCTATATTTAATACTAAGACACATAGTGCGCCAAATGTGCACTTTCTGGGATAAAAGGAAATGAAAATTTAAAAAAAAAAAACGTTTTTTCCCCATTTGTATTTACTTTAAACCGCAGACAGACTTATTAAGAGGTCTATAAATATATTATATATATATACAGAAATATATATTAACAAAAATATTCACAAGAACTGATGAGAGTATGACTTTTAAGTAAGTTGATAATAAATTACCTAGTTTCATTAAAAGTACAATAAATAATTAAGATGTAAGCTCTAATTTACTAAGTTACACATTTTAAAACAATAACATCATTTAATTATCTTCGTCATCATCATCATCATCAATTAATTCAAATTCAGAATCGATGTCCGCTAAATCATTTATGTTAACAAATTCGATATCACTTTTCTCAGAATCCGTAAGCTCATAAAATTCCTTAAAAGAAGATTTTTTTACAAACTTATTTCCTTTTGGACGGATACTTGTAACAAGTGGATCAGAAGACAGTAAAAGATTGTGCATAATATCTTCATTGCATGAGATACTGCTATGCTTTCGAGAATGCCCCTCTCTATATTTTCTAAAATCTTTATTTCTAGCCTCAGATGCCTCTTCGGATAGAAAACCAATGGGCACAATTGACATGTTCTGAACTATGTCTGGCCCATGCATTAAAATTTTATGAAGTGAAGAAGGCATATAATACCATGGGTATAACTCCACGTAAAGCTTAGCAGTATCAAAGCAGAACTCTCGGAATTTAGTTACGTTGATCTTCTCTCCTGATGAAATACACTGCAAGATCACACAGATTTTTCTTAAAAGCATAGCATCTATTCCGGTCAGTTCAGCAGATTTAGTGTAGTTTTCAAAAAATCTCCTTGCCGAGTTGCCATTGTTGGTGGATCCACTGCCTTGTTTCACAACATCGAGAAGTAAGCCCGTTTCTCTTCTTACAGCCTCTTGAACTCTTTTCTTCCTGTCATCAACTTGCCTTTTTGCTATATCACCCCTTACTTGCCATGATTTTATGTCTAATTTGTAGGAAATGTGTAATAAGCATTCCATTGAGCGAATCCAAGCGTGAAGGGTGCTTAAGCTATATTTATACATGTCCTCGTTTGCGTGTTTATCTTTGATTAACTCTAAATTATTCATTTCTTTAGGACAAGCCTTGCATATGTCACACACTGAAGCTGCTGTATTGGATATAATGGAATGAATTTTACCATCAATCATTGTCAATAGCAGTTGGTGTTTGACACTAATTCCATCAGTGATGGTGGATGGAGTTAAGGCTTCAATCTCTGCTTCGATTTCAGCCATCTCTCTCTGCACATTTTCTTTGGTTTCCTTTATAAACTTAAACAATATTGGCCGGCAAAATGAAGTGGAAGATGGTCGCTCGTTTTCCCAAATTGTTACACCTTTTGAGACGAGCCGCAGTGGTACAAGACTAATCATAAAATTACTAGCAAGATCGATTTGCTCATCTTCACTCGTCCTTTGATGATAAATGCTTTGGCTAGATGATCCGTCAAAACCCCATTTGCTGGTCAATACGAGCTGTTGATTGGGATCAACAGGGGTTTCTAACGACCTAATAAGTCTTCTTGAGGTTAAATCCATCAAGGCTTGTAATTTGATTTTTGCAGAGCTCTCTGTAACTGTGAGATCTTCTTTGGCCGGATAGCACTTAATTTTTTCTTTAACCAACATGTAGTAACTCGGGTATTGAAGAGCTCCTTCTTGAGTGTTGAAATCCCGAAGAGTGTTATAGCGCCATTTCGATAAGTTCATCGATACATAAAGAGCCAATGCCTTCAAAGGGGATATTTCCCGTACCTGAATTGATTTACCTTCAATGAAGGCTTTGATTTTTGAGGCCTCTTCTGGATTCTCCGTCAAGTATTTCATAACATAAGCTGTATCGCTTTGTCCTGCCTTTTGAAGCGCCCTTTCGGCCGAAAACATAATTTCAGCGCTGCTACTGCTGCATGAAAGACTATCTTCAGTGCGTCTTCTTTTTTGCCGGTTACTAAGGTCCTCAAAAGATTTACGAGGACTAGGATGTGTACAAGTTGAAGCATCAGATTTAGCAGGAGAAATTATGGGCTCGATGACGTCACTTATATTTTCTGTAGAAGGTTCCATATTTTCATTCTGTAATTCCGGCCATTGAATTGCAGCCTGTAGCCAAATCTCATGTTTCTTCCGAAACTTATCTGTGCTTCTTCCAGACTGTGTCCATTTTGCATAAATGCGGTAGCAAAATCGACGACACCAGTCTTTTAAACTTGTTTCAGCACTTTCACATAACTGAACACAACTGTTATCTTTTAAAACACTGAACAAATAGTTAAAGTCGCGTAAATCTTTATGTGCGCGTGCGCATAAAGCAACGTGAATATCAAGATTTGTATTAAAATTTGGAAAATACATTGCGAGATTAGCTTGGATACAACGAGGTGTAAATCAACACTGATTTTAAAGTTACTAATAGTGACCTATTTATATAAAATCCAGGTATCCCAGGTATCCTTTGTTAAATATTGCAAGGTAATTAGTTATTGTGATAATTAGTAAATGATGCATGCTAAATTAGTGTATTAAGAGCCATTTAGTAATTAAATAATAGCAATGTTCTTATCAGTAATCATTAGTGCATCAGTTTTATATGTAAACCTTAAGTCCCTAATTATATATCCTAATTAGCTTATATCTTCTCTAATTGGCTGCTCAGAAATGTTATTGTAATAAGGTAAACCTTTAGAAAAACGGTTTTAATCAACAAAATAAACAAAAAATAAAAAAATTGTGTTATAAAATAAACATCACTCTTTATCCCAGAAAGTGCACATTTGGCGCACTATGTGTCTTAGTATTAAATATAGCTCTTAGTATTAGCATTATGATATTAGAGACCGCTACTTGAAACAAGCCCGGAATCAGGAGGGAGAGAGCTCGATACACTCATTTTCATAGTAAAATTTCACATTTTCTCAAATTACTCCCGAAATATGGGAGTTATGAAGAAATTCATCACCACAAGTTATGAAGGCATTAAGTAATCGAATAAGATGGCATCATTAGTTTGGCATAATTTTACTCTTATTTTTCGGACATGTCTACGTCCAACCGCTCCCATACATTCGTTCCACTGTGTGGCGCCGAGTCTCTACGATCATCATTTCTTCAGCTGTTTTTTAAAGTTGGAAAAATCTAGCTTTATACATTTTAATTAAATATTGAACCGATTGGCGAAATTAAATGAAAGGTGACCTTGATATTTAGTTAATATGCAAAAAATGTTATAGCAGAACACTCGCAGTGGTTTTTTGTCAAATCAAATCAAATCAAAATATTTTATTTCACATAAACCTGCGAGGGCACTTATGAAACGTCAGAAGCTAGGTCACAGTAGGTAGTTCCAAATGCTTTGGATGTTACTTGCATATGATACTTTGAATTTTGGGCCCAATATGGCTGATCTCCTTTAAGGGTTTAGTACTGACGATCAAACTGAGCATCTTTCTGCATGGGACCAATATTATGATCGAGAAAAAAATACCAAGTGTCCCATACAATTCTTCAATACTTACTCGAACCATATGAATGGGGCAGCTGATTATTATTTCTTGTTGATTACGATGTCGGTCCCATTGCGAAAGTTGTTCAGTTTGATGGTCTGTCTGTACCCACAACACCTTAAATTCGACCGTACCTTTTTGACACACGCTGTATTTACGTCTCATATTAAGGAGAATGAAGATAAAACAGGAATGTCATGATGGTCTTATTACAAGAAAGTTTTGTAATCTCTTCCGTCGTATCGTGTCGTGTCGTTTTATTGGGTAAAATATAAACATTCGGTAATGTCCTCGGCATTCTCAAAAGACATGCAATTTGTTATAACATATTATTTAAAAAAATGTTTACGAGATAATTTCCGCTTTCAGCACTCGTATTCTTGAATTATATTAAAACTTCTTGCTGGTTACAAAAATTAAAAAGATAATTTGTCATCGATTGTTTATTCACATTCAAAGAATTTGAGAAATCGATCTGTCTCGAGAGTATGCAGTAAACAACAACAGACATGTCTGGAGTTCCCTACGTTACCACCTCCCGTCTAGACATGTAAAGGATTACATTATACTCTACTTCCGTATGTAGGAGGTCCGTCAATGAAACTATACATATAAATGTACAGACATAGGGCATGAATGATGGCTTGCGATGTGTGCTTATGTTCGTGAACGGGCGCCGTCAGTAAGGACTGGTCATCTCTTAGCAGCCACGGCTTATTTTAATTTTGGACGTGTTATTTTATTACTGTTCTAATAAAGGACGCTTTTAATGTGCACGTCTTTTTACATAGTTCTTACTTCTTACATAATAATTTCAACAGAAATTATGTAATTTGTTATAATTTTTTATTTATTTAAAAGAGTGTCCATGGAGTTTCTTGTCCGTTCTTCTCCATAGGTAACTACTACGTTTTGGAATGGCAACTAGCCTCATCTTTCTGATTGACCCCTTGACGATTCAAAAGTGCCTGTAATTAGTTTATCCTACTAATATTATAAATGTGGAAGTTTGTGAGTATGGATGTATGGATGTTTGTTACGTTTAAACCATACCAACCATAAGAAAATCCTTATTTTGTAGACCGTTTGAGTTCTTTTTTTTGGGTGGGAAATCATCAAATAATTTCTCCCGCTACGAGTGGAGCGGGAAGACGTGTCAGACTTTTACCGACTAAAACCCGTGTTCCTTCAGTTGCCTGTGTGCCTGTGAGTGGTGATCGTTTAGTAATTCGTTCGCCAAACAGGACGCCCCAACGCGTAGACTGCCGTGTTTAAAATCGATCTCACGTCCGTTACCACGCGATGGCAACCTATCCTCGCGAAAATCTCGTCGCGTGAACTTGATATTACTTCCCTTTTCTTTCTTACACAGCTCTATCTGAACCCGATTGTACTGTCGTAAAGCTATTAAATTTTATTTCACTTTTATTGCATGCCGGTAATGAAAATTGCGTGTACGTACGGGCATTGAGCAATCTTCGTCGATCTGTATTCAGTTTCCCGTGAGAGATTTCAAATATTTAATTGGAGACTTGTTATTAATAAATCGTCTTAAAATTGATTCAACTTTATAGTACGGTAGGTAACTTAGTTCGGTTTAAATTGGCAACGGTTTAATAAAGGTCTCATAACCTAGAATGCATCATACTACTTGTATCGACTTCAGGAGGAGGAAGTAAATTAAATATTTTTGCGGAGACACATGATCAATCTGCCTAGCATTATACTTACCCCAACTTATTGGGTTCGGCTTCCAATATAAGCCCACGTTCCCAAGAACGTAATAAAGTCGCGGCAGGATTTTTTCACGCACTGGATTTTCAACGCACTGCTCAACGCCTAGAGCTGAAAATCGAACACTGACTTTTTTCGACGCAGTGAGAGTACTGAGACTCACTCTCATTGGATTCTCAATGCTCGATACAACACCCAGAGTTGAAAATCCAGTGCGTAACGTCCGCGTGGACGTCGACTAACCGGATTCCGCCGAATACTAGTATTATGCATGAAGCGACCGCCTATCTGTCCTCTGGCCTCCCAGTTACTGCTAGTAAGACTGACACTCGTATGATACAAATGTCAAAATCAAAATGATTAAATAACTTTACAAACTCATTGTTCTTTAGTATGAACGAACGTGTGATCTTTTAAACCGCTCTTGTTTTAAAATAGCTTAACATTTTCCCATCGCCAGGTGAAAATTACGAATGCAATTATTGATTTAACAGCTGCGTGTGCCAGTACTGCTTCCCCGGCGCCGGAACACCAAATACACTTAGTACCTGCCAGCTTTGTTTACATTGAGCCAGTAAAAACCGACTAGCGTTCAAGGCAAGTTGCTAAACCACGATTCATTGTGAACTTCACCTAAGACTTTAGACAAATAAACTTCGCCTCTCAATTCTCATGATGTTTTTTTTTTAAATATTATCATAAGTATTATTTTGATAGTAGTCTGAAATTTATTGTGTCTAGACAGTTTAGTTGATGTTGAATTATGTAGATCCAGGATATTAAAGTTACGTTTTATGCGTTGTCTCGCGTAACCCATGGTATTTAAACAAAACCTTTAGCAGATACAGCCATTGACAACCCTTTTTTATAAAAGTATAACGATATTTGAGGATCTATCATCTAGACATTGTGGATTTAATCGTTCTTGTGGCCGCCCAGTGGTAGAAATTCCACCATAATTCATTTTAAACTTATTCCTCTTCATTTATAAACGTTGGTTTAAGTTAAGAAGTGATTAGCGACTGTTTAACCATACATTTTTGACGTTTAAAGACCTTTAAGCAACGTTTAGCAATGTTTGGGATAGTGATTCTAATGTATTTATTATATTAAAATATTAGCTTTCTGCACTCCTTCCCCATATAAACTTTAACTGTGCCAAATTTCATAATCCTCCGTCCGTGTAATTTTCGTAAAAAGGAGTACAAAGTTTTTGCTTCTGCTTATAATGTTCCCACTACTAGGACACAAGCGTCCTCTCGATGAGAGAGAGTGGGCCGTAATCAACCACACGGGCCCAGTGCGTGTTGGTAGATGTCACGTCTTACAATTTTTGGGTCCAGTACATGTTGTTACGATGTTTTCTTTCACCGTTTTTAGAGCAGGTGGTATTTTTTCATAATCAACACAAAGCTAAGGGCCGGTCTACGTCCTACAACTCGTAAGTCGCGACCTTTACCAGTGCTCCCGTGTCTTTAATGCCTAAACGAAATTGATTATCGAATAAAACGTCTAACGATTTATTACTTGCATGTACAGTATTCTGCGGGTAAGTAGGTAAGTAAGTAAATACTTACAATACCAAATCTGTGCATTGAAATTAACGTGCGGGAATGTAAGGCAATTCAATGTTAAAACAACACGTTAGTGCCAAACAAATTCAGTGTAAACGAGGCATAGACGCGAGGTTACCAGACTGTCGCACCCTCCCGATTAAACTCCCCGTTCCGTTGAATGTTCCACAAATGAGGCTAGCCTGTTTTTACTACACAACTAAAATGTACAGTCACCATGTACCTAGAACCCGCTTATTGAATTGTGACCAACCCCTTTCAAATTATAAACTGAACGGGTTTGAGTCAAAAACAGCCGCAATATTCGTGACGCAATGTCGATTGTTTTAAAAGAGAATGTGCTTGCATACTTGCTTGTATTAAGAAATATCGCGATGTGTGAAATCCGATATTAGCAACAATTAACATCGTAATGTACCGATGCTGACTTAACATTTAGCTGCACTTCTTACGGTTCGAGTAAGTGGAGTGAGACTTCCTGTAATCTGAACAATGCTCGTAGATAGTGAGTCACCGATTAGATTGCCTGATATTACTTGAAACTGTTTTATGTACTTAGCCGCTGGGATCATTTGCATACACCTGCACCGACAACACTATGTAAACTATGTATTTTAAAACAAGTGTGATTCAATAACATTCTCACTTACCTACTTATACACAATGTACAATTGTGTGTGCGGCTTATTCGTCGATTCGCACGAGTTTACTAGCCCGAATCGAGCGAATCGTCTTTTTAAATAATATAGGATTTTCCATAGGCGACTCGCACGAAGGTAATCTATCTGTGGGCGAATCGACAATTCCAGAAGTATTAGCCAATGGGCACGTATTGAATAAAACTATAAGGAAAAAGTACCTATACTAGCTATATTACACAAAATTCACAACGTATCCATTGCTTTACCTTACCAATCTAGGTACATATTTTTGGAATTCGCCCGGTTCGTGCGTGTAAATTCGTGCAAATCCACAATAAGCCAATTGTGCAAGCCAGCCAGCATCGCTTCGTGCAACATCACAGTTATTTAAGCCGCGCACCCACATATCATTTCATCTAGGATTTCTTCAGACGCGACAGTCCCACTGACATTTAAGAAGTCATTGTGTAAATCACAACCTTTCCGTTACATCACGGTTCATATTCAATTACATAAACAATATTTTTCTAAAGAAAAAGTGACGATGGTTAAAAGCCGAGCGTGACAATGCCCTTTAAGGTGGATGAGCATGAGGTAATCCGCGAAATTCAAATCTTACGTTTTTTGCAAATTGTACGTTGATTAAAATACTTATGATTCGCGTCCGTAACAAATATGACTTTTCGCCGAATAATCACCAATACCACCCCATAAATTCATTTAATCCCATTGAATGTACTATGTATAAAAAAAAAAATTTATTAAATTAATAATTACTTTTAATTATTGTTACTCTTAATGACTTTTTCACAAAACTTTAGAGCGATGAATAGAAATGAAAAAAAAAGAAAAAATGTAAAATGTGTTTAAATTATAATTCCGTAAATACACGATGCGATCGCCAACCCGCTTGCCAAGCGTGGCGATTATGGCAAACCCCACAATTTTTTTTGGAAGAGGCCTATGTCCAGCAGTGGACGTCTATCGCCTGAAATGATGATGATGATAATGATACACACCTATGTGTTACTGTTGCGAATCATGTTTTAAGTGTATTAAGTTATTTAATTTTTAATTTATTGAGTTTACTAACATAGGCTAAGTTTTTACTAACACTATATGGATCCATGGTCTGAAACATTATTTTTGAGTTTGAATTTGAATTTAATCAACATTCAATCTAACACCGACCTGAAAATTGTTAAAAATGTAAGGTAATTTGAATTTCGTGAGCTCCACTGGTGCTTCCCCCTTAAGTAAGTTAAATGTCACGTGGCGATGGTAGCAGGAATGTAGCATCGTGACCTAAAAAGGCGGTGGCAGGCACCTTAGCCTCTTTTTGTAGCAGGTATGCCATTAATAATGTATTTTGTTGGCTATAGCAAACGTTTTTCATTAACAGCGAGTAATCGATTTACATTGTGTCTACGTTTTCAGTTTTCGCGCTTGTCCGCGATCGAATATGAACTGATTATTTTCTGAACGAGTCGTGACTTTCCAGCGATAACCAATTTCGAATAGTTAACATTTCAAACTCATTTCAAAGTACAATTTCAAGACACAGCTTATGAGACACGTAAATCTAGGCGACTGACTATATAAAATAGAAGCACGCCTCATTGGCAACACTACTAAGGGCTTATTTTAACAAACTTATAAATAGAGATCGGATATTCGGATGCATATTCACCTAAAGTTGAGAGGTTGTAATTGGTTTGGTTAATGTAAAAAAATGTTTTAACTAACACACACCACCCCTACTCTTACAGACTTACACCCTAGGTACATAGGTATAGGTACCAAATTTCCATCGGGGTATATTTTTAATAAATATGCGTCTGAATAGTTATGCAATCCTAATCATTTAGAAGTCGCTTCCATACTATACAGCTGACTAGTTATGCATTCCCGGTGTTGCTGGCATCCCAGGATTTTTGTACAAAAAAATATTTTAAGAAGCCGCTTCCATATTTTCATAACTAAAAATTAACTTTAGGTAAATATGCATTCGATTATCCGATCCCTATTTATAAACATAGATTATGTCATAACCCGATAATAAATTTTGATTTTTTGACAGATTCTCCATACCTACTGGAACTGTCCGACGTCAATTATATTTCATGGATGTGACTTTGGTAAAATCAACCCTAAAAGAAACAATGATGGTAGGATAATGGCTGATCTTTGCGTTAAGCTCGTGAACGGGTGCTGCTTGTGGTGACAGATAGTGTTGCTGACCATGGTTTTGTTATTAGTACCTAATTAACTGTGTATTTTACTTCGCAGTGACTTCAAGTTACAGCTAGGTGATAGGTATGAACATAACGCAGCATTGCATATGTAAGTGGGCACGCCCTTTATGACTGGAGCCTTATATTAAGGCATTAAGTTCTATTTCCGTTTTTTTTTTTTGCTTGAGTTTTCAATGCATTTGTTTGTCGTATAAGTATTGGTGTGTGCAAATAATTTAATTTAATGCAGTCTGTTTCGTAATGTTAATTACTAACTACTGAATAGGATCAAGTTGTTCTAACTGAACAGACAGCTGTGCTGCTGGGGAGTTAGTGCGCCACTTCTTCTTCCCAGCTAAAGCACTCGGAAGTGGTGAAGGGAGGGCGATTTGGGGGACTATCATATGTAATTCTGACGTTCAAAAGGTGCTGATTATCTGCCTAGTTTGAATAAATCACTTTTGATTTTCTCAATCTACTCTAGATGTAATCTGGACCGGAGCTCCAGCGATTTATCTTCGTTAGATAAACCATAAAACAGAAATAAAAACTCGAGTAAATAAACATGAAGTCATGGTGCCCCAGTCTACACGAACAGCAAACGGCACAACATTTCAGCTGGAAGTGTCGGTTTGCGAGCAACCTGTGGAGGCGCAAATGTCCCCGGTCACGCGAGCTGGGCGGCTCCGACAGTTTATTGATTAAATATAATTACCTACGCGCTTTCGAGCGTTGTTCCCTTCGTTTCGATAAATCCCCGACGGCTCTGGTAAATCTACTGGAGTACTAGACAGTCGATAGGAAACTTAACGGCACTTTCAATTGCAACGATCCAAGTAGGTAATCGGGCAGCAGCGTTCTCTATGTATTTTAGCACCATACTGCGATCGCCAACCCGGCTGCCAAGCGTGTGGCGATTATGGCAAACCGCTCCATTTAATTTTTTGGGGGAGGCTTATGTCCAGCAGTGGACTGTTAGTACCTACTGCACTGTTCGATTCCCAGATATTATTGGGTTTTACCATAAGATAGAAATGACTGAGTTTGGATGTGTGCCCGGTTAATGACCGTAAACTCATCTATAGCGTAAACTTCACCTTCTTATGGAGCGTGGACTAATTTGCCCAGGCGCAGATGCCCGGAACTTGCGTCAGCTAGAACTGTAGCGCCATTTACAACGCCACATGCGAACTACGTATCACACTGACGTCACTCAAAATCCTGCATCGCGCAAGCAGAGTTTACTGCGCAACTGGCATATATTATACAACGTCCTGACATCAATCGCCGGGCAGTTGTCCACCAGACACAACACCCGTCTGGTCTGAGGATCCTCCCTTTTCTATTGAGGATGAGTGAACTTTTACATCTTGTACCTGATACCTCTATAGAACTTATCTCTTGGAGGAATGTAGGTGTGCCGTTTTCTTTGTATTGTTAAACTAACTAATGAGACCTCTTTCCTTATCCCCAGATGGATGGCACCAGTGAGCTTGGCGATCCACGCGCCGGGCTCGGACATGATGCCGACCGTGAACAGCATCAGATATCTCCGCGACTGTGTTGGCAACGACCTCGTGCTGCAATACGCCACCTTCCACATCTTCTTCTCCAACAAACATATACCTAGCAATGTAAGAACTTTTTCATAATACCTTAATTTTTTTAAACAAAACGTGGGGCTTGTGGCTGTCATAACAGCCGCACGAGTCGATCAATCACGTTAAGCTACGCTTGCCGCGGTTGGTCCGTCAATGGGTGACCATCTTTGCCTACCAAGGCATAGCAAGCCAACAACGTAATATTTAACCAAAAAACTTCACACAAACATTAAACATATATCTACTATACACAAATATATCAACATCTGGCCTCTGAGAAATCAGGGCGTTCAGCAGATTGATCGCCTGGGTTGTGGGAGCATATCGAGCAGTATGGGTGGGGTGCGCACTGGCGGAGCTGCGAACAGGTACCTTGAGGTACAGGCGCGCGACCGCTGCTGCCGGTCCGGAGCAAACAATGAACAGCGAGTTATCTGTTAATCATCTGCATCCTGGTTTGACTGGAAAACTACACCAACGTAGTTGGGAAAAGGCTAGGCAGATGATGATGACGATTTTAAAAAGGATCAGCGAAAACAATCCGTAAAAACCTCTGCTTGAAGCCCCCATTTACATGACGCAAGTTGCTTGCATACAATATAATTGAAGGAACAAAAACATACAAACGAATTGAGAACCTCCTCCTTTTTGAAGTCGGTCAATAATTTCTGGCAACTACAAAAGTTGCACCTTAACACACAAACTTATGGTATACGACAGAAAATTAAATCACCCAGTGTAAATCAGGCTTAAATGAGAACTGACAACACCGTTCAGACACTGTATATTTTTATACTGTCTGAACGGATAGTAATTTAACCATAACATTACGAAAAGGCTATAAAATGAAACATAATTGACGATCTACACAGTTTTAGGATTTACTCCAAAGCTTACTTAAAGTATTTGCAATTTCGAAATTAATTTTAAAGCAGGAAATTACCGTCAATGGAGAGATTTAGGCCACGACTCAGATGCTAGCATTGCCCTCGATGTGGTTCCATGATGACGCTAGTATAAATGTTAGTAATTTCTTGGAAGAATATTTACTTTTCACTCATTATCCTCGATAGAGCAAATTATAGTTTTTTTTTAATGCACAGCTTTATTCTCTAAAGCTATGGTCACATCGACCTTCTAAAACTTGATGCGTCAACATAACGGACGGACTGGATGGCGCCAGTGCGCCTGAACGTCGCAGACACTTAGATCGTGAATGTCAGGGAAATTACTTGTTAAGCAAATTCGACACCCTATCCCAAAATGCCTTGTACTCATTTCATGAGAACAGTCGTGGCCTAGTACTATTGGCCCCGATTTACGATTTCTAGGTTCGAACCCAGAAAGGCGATTTATTTCGTGTTTATTATTTCATCACTGTTCTCAAAACGGTGAAGAAAAACAAATCGTGAGGAAACCGGCCATGTCCTAGAACCAAAAATTTGAAGACATGTGACATTTGCCAACCGCATTGGGAACGCGTGGTAGATTACAGCCCACTCCCTCTCAATGAGAGGAGGCCTGTGTCCCAGCAGACTTGCTTAAAAAATGAATTCCCTTACTTTACATAGACACGTTCCGTGTGGTGCCGGACGTAAAAGAAAAGAAAAAGAAAGAAAAAACGTTTATTTGCGGTAAAAAATCAGGAACACACAAAAAAAAATAAGAAAAGGTTGAGGGAAACATGCGTCACATCCACGCAAAACGGCTATCGCTTACAGCAACCTATGCAAGACAGAGCCCCAGCGCTGGTTTTCAGCGACAGCCGGCTTTGACGTAATGACGTCGCCCGGTGCATCAAACAATTAACATCGAACTTATAGAAAATTAATGCAATTTAATGTGAATGTAATGTGAATAGCACCATCCCATTTCTTCCCATGGGTGTCGTAGAAGGCGACTAAGGGACTTACTAGAGAATAGGCAGCAGCGTTCTCTATGCATTTGACCACCATACTGCGACCACCAATCCGCCTGCCAAGCGTGGCGATTATGGCAAAAGCCCCCTTTTGGGGGATGTCTCTCGGCTGAAATGATGATGAATGATGACATAGACACGATCGACTAGCCACAGTAACTTCATGACTAAACATAGGTAGTCGAAGTCGTCGACCGCTCCTGGCACAATTCCGGAACATAACAATACTACTGTCTGGCGCTAAGCCAGGTAGGGAACTTCTGTTCCTTGTTTGTTCACTTTCAGCCAAGGAGATACTTTAAATTAAGTCTAGTTGACTTAATTATTTAGTATAAGGTGTATAATTTCGTTTTACTAAGACCCTTAATTCATTCATTATAAAGATCGCTTTCAGTGATCAGATCGCCCATTCTGTCACTCTATCTTCTCTACATTTATATCTTTAAATCGTATGGTGTACGGTCAGTAAAAGTAACCAAGATCGTCGGATATAGATAGTTGAACTTTATTAAGAAGTCTTTGGGTGACTGTACTTAATAAATATGACTATGATTTGTGAACTGCAATCATAATATTATATATTTTTCTTTCCAGATCCCTAACCCTGATATATTTTTGAAGACGCCGTTCAACTGCACAGACACACCGCCGTACGCCGTCAACTCCTCCACGACGTACAAACAACAGAAGAATCTGTTGTATCCAATAAACGTCGGTAGAAACATAGCCAGAAGCGCTGCCCTTACACACTTTGTCCTGCCATCAGACATCGAACTGTACCCCAGTCCAGACTTGGCACCAAAATTCCTGAACATGATCGCAAGAAACGAAGAACCACTGAGCACTTCCAATAAACCAAGAGTCTTCCCTATAAGCTTATTTGAAGTTGACAAAAACTATTTTGTAAGTATTAAATTTTCATATGTGTATAAATAAAAACGAATTTTCGTATGTTTATTGGCACTGTAAACTCAATGGTAGTGAAGTTGTTTTGTGAGTTTATATTTCAGTTTCAGTTTTTATTTCAGTGAGTTGACGGCTTTCTGTTATGTTGATTATAAAAATTTTGTTTTAAGCAAATCCTATATCCTTTTTCAGGCGCCAACGACAAAAACGGAACTACAAAGAATGTTGAAAAACAAAACTGCCATACCCTTCCACAAATACGTATGTCCGACGTGCCACAACATCCCCAATGGTAAAGAGTGGATGGCTGCTCCGGAGGGACAATGTAAGGACCTATCTATTAACTTAAGATCAAGTTACAACAGACAGCAACGGAAATATATTCAATCTTCAGTTCTTTGAATGATAATTATTGAGCTCAACATTTCAAATACAATCTCACGCATCGAGCGCGTTCGGCGCTCCGATTGGTCCGTCACCAATCCAGGACCAATCAGGGCGCCAAACGCGCTCGATGCGTTTGATCGAGATAGTTAAATGAAACTCACACTAGGGCCACTGATGTACAAAAAAAGTATACATAACGCAAAGCAGTTTATTGAAATAGCTTTAGATCAATTTAAATTTTAGATGATAAATGTAAAAGTTACAGTGATCGACTTTTGTTGCTGACTGTACAGTGGGCGTAACGGTTTTCACATCATTTGCAGTGTAATCTCGCATTGAGTATGCGAGATTACACGCTATTCATTGCCAAAAATGTAGGTATCGCGAGACGAGCAGTGATGCAGCGGCAATTAATCTAAGTGCTGTTAGTGTCGTGAGCTATTTATGCCGTCTGTAGCATGGCGTGGCCGTCGTATGGGGCATTCTAATTGCGTATTATGGTTCAACGACCGCGCCTTACCCGCCGTTCCCAGACGACCGGCTTCAACTTCTTACGCCAATTTGCAAAGTCGCAAACTTTCCAATTCAAGACTGCGTCAATATTAATAAACGTAAATTGTATTAATCTCATTCGAATTCCCTCCGTAGGAACTCATTATTGAAAATGATTTTTTCTTCTAATAACTTTTTGATACGGTTGCAGATATGCGAGTGTTTCACGTGGGCAAGCGGCAAGGAAAGCACTCACATTGGGAGCCAATCTTCATCGGAACTAATGAAGAACCCTATTACGATGAAAGACTGAGCTGGGAAGGCAAGCAAGACAAAATGACACAGGTAACAAAAAGCTTTATTATAAAGGCTTTAAGGGACAAATCTTAATAATCTAGAAGATTGTAGGTCATAGGTTCAAACCCTGACAGTCGCTTTACTTTGTGTAAATTATTTTAACACCAATGCTCTCAAAACGGTGAAGGAAAACATCGTGAGGAAACCGGTATGTTCTAGAACCAAAAATTCGAAGACATGTGACACCTACCAACCCGCACTGGACACGCGTAGACTGCTGGGACACAGGCCTCCTCTCACAGAGAGGAAACCTTTGTCCCAGCAGTGGAAACAATATAGGCTGAGTAGGCTAATGTATTTTTATCTTTGATTTCAGGGCTACATCCTGTGCGTTCGAGACTACGACTTCATGATCCTCAATAATGCATTCGTAGTCCACAAGCCAGGGATCAAATACTTCAGGAAAAACGTTAAAAGAGATAAGATTGGCTCCAAGCAGTCTTCCTATGTCCGAAATGTTATCCTTCCAGAATTGAAGAAGCTATTTGGGGTCAAACATGGGTGTGTGCTGTGACGACACTTAAGAATCAGGATCTTAAAAGTGATCAGACCTAGTACACTTTAGAGGTACAAAATAGATACCGATGCAGGCTATTATTAAGCTTACAGGGTTCAATTTTCCGCCTGATTTTGGAAAATGTTACGATGGAATTGTCTCCTAATAAAACATATCACTACGATTAAACTAGAAAATGCAAAATAACGTTGGTAAGATTTATACGCACATTTACCTATGAAGAATGTGAATATGTATAACGAAGCTAGTAACGTACTATCCCAGGCGTCCCTATTTGCAATGCATTGGATGCATTTAAAATGTCACGCTTCAGAGGCCTTAAGAACTAACACTAGAGATATTATTCTCTAATGTTAGAAACATGTACACGTCCGTAATTTCTAAGTCAATGTAATGGAAAAACCAAGGGATGTTCCTGCAGCGCAGAAGGAGCACATTTTGTTTATATTCCCAAGTTATCGGCTCTAGTTTGGAAATGCCACTTACTATTTGAAATACCAAATATCAGTTGTGACTAACTTGAAAAGGATGTACTGTATAAAATGCAATCTAGCCTTTGTACTAGAATGAAAGGCTCAAAAAAATGTAGTTTTAAAGACATGCTTTAGCTATCTCTTTTTAGTTTAAACGTGTAAATATTTCGCTTTTGAGAGAACATTAGCAGTGCAGGTGTACGTGTGTAGTGTAAGATAGTACTTGACTCCCGATATTTAAGTGCTTTTTACAAGCAGCTGTTTTCATTTTGTATAGATTTTATATTTCAGCTTATAAGCTTACATACAAAGTGTATATTACTAAAATATCTGTCGCTCTGTCGAGATATTCAATGCTGCAATGTTGAGACTCAAACATAACAAAAAAGAAAGCCAAGCTATTGAAAACAAGCAAGTCAAGAGATGTCGATAAAAATAAAATCGTTTATATTATAAAGTAGACAGAGCTTCAGCATGTGATTCCAATTTAGATACTATTTCCTTAACTACTTAAGTTTAATGTTATATAAACACCGTCGCTCATATTTATACTGTACCTAATGCACGTAGGTTTTTTGATGTTTGTATTTATTTTTACTCATTCTGAAATGCATTTTTAGTCTGTACTTCAGTAGGTTTGTACGCTAGAGGTAAAAATACGTGTAGAATTTTATAACAATTGTCTATGTACATTATGAGTGTAAGAAAATGTATTTGTAAGTTATTTTTTTTCTGTGATTTTATTCGAATTTATTTTTTAATTCAAGTATTAAAGATAAAATCACAGAGAAATTCCTCGTGACATGTAGAAATGCATCTACGATTTGACATAAATTGTATTGTATATAATGTTATGAATGTAACAGTAACAGCTGTTAATCCACAAAAAAGTATTCGTTTCTGAATTTTCTGATAGTGTATTAAGCTAACGAAATTATAACTGCAGTCGAATATTTTATTTTTATACAGAATTATTTTTACAATGTGAAGTCAGGCAACATTTTTTTTGTTTATGAGCAATCATTTTAATTCCAAATTGTGCAAATCTATTTAAGCCATATTTTACATATAAACTTAGACTGTTTCATTTCATATGTTCACGCGATGATCTTATATTTAATTACTTTGACCGGTTCCTATATTGAATGTACTAACTAATCGTTTTGCTCACCGTAGGTAATTTACCGCATACAAGACCAAAATAAATACTAAGTATGTTAAACAGTCGGTAAATTATAGCAATTAAATCTGTATCGGTTGGACGCTTAAGATATATAAACTCCAAACCAATTACAGGGCATTTACTTACATTACTGTTGTAGATACTTCTGGTTAGGTCGTTCGGTTACATAATCAGTATAATTGCTCACTAAAGGATACCACGCGAATTAGGAAAATTAGGAAAACTATTGGACATGGGAATCCTGTCATAAAACTCAAAGGGTACTGTAGCCCTAGTGTAAGTTTCTTGTAACCATCTCGATCGAACGTGCCAGATGCGTTCAATCGAGATGGTTAAAAGAAACTCACACTAGTGCCACTGTTCTATGTATTAATATATACTCTAGGTACAACCGATACAGATCGCTATAGTAAAGAGGATTAGGTTTTAATTAGTCTTGTATAACTAAGCGTTTATCAATTTAGTTTTTTCACTTAGTTAATTCTTCGATCCGCAAGTATCAAATACCTACTTAGATGTGACTTTGAGAACTCTGGCTTTCTGGCTGGCTATATCTTTTTTGTAGTCACAGCCGGCCATACGAAAATGTAAAATTATTAGATACAAAAAAGAAAACATTTAAATATTTTGACTATTAGATTATTTTTCCGGGAAACTGCATGGGTACCTAGTAATGTTACTATGTATATGAAATCATGCTTGACTCGAATAAATACGAAGTTAGTTTTAAATAAAAGTCAATAAAATACAGCCTACGTAAGTATATATTATTATGTAATATACCTATAACTAATATAACATGAGACACCGATGTGTGTTAGCCTTATTGTGGTAACTAGAAGTAGTCGCTATTTTAATTAAAATAAATAAAATAGAAAACAGAAGTGTTAAGCTCACCACGTTCGATATTTATTTTTAGAATTATTATAATAAGTAGATAATTTAATTATTTTCGTAGAATTTCTTGTAGTATTTTGTATAGATTTTTTTTTGCGCTGCTACCGCAGAACAACCAATGAAGACTTACTAAGGTCCAATATTGTGCTCTTTAACTTTAAATTTGTTTCCATAGGAATTGAACTAACTGTTAAACTAAAGATAATGTGAAACAACTTACAAAGAGAAGATAAAACTCATTGATCATGTGCAAATGGCAGAACCCTATCGTGGACAAATGTATGGGATGTATCTAAGATCAAAACATAACGATATTTTCAAAACACTCGAACGTATGTTTTTATACTAACTGCTACCCCAGGTTCCACCAACATTCTTTCCAGTGAATCTTTTTCATATACCCAGATAAATAGTGTCTTTTACTATCTTTGTGCTTTGTACAGAGTCCTCGCCGTGCGTCACAGCGAACAGACGTGTGCACTCGCGTAAACTTGTCGCGCTAAAATCTATTTTTACTAAATTCTGATTGGTTTAAAATTAAAATTCTAAATCTCGTTTCTTCCTGGAGCGTCTTTACGAGTAGGCCACTCCCCACGAAAGTGACAACGATATTTTTATCACCTAACTTGTCTAAAACATACGAAGGGTCCACCGTGATTGGAACTATAAACTCGGTTTTGAACCGCCCTCCTGAGTGCGCGGGAGTCGATGTCACTTACCGCTAAGCCAAACTGCGTTGACGCTTCGTTGCGAAACACCGCATCCCTACCACCTGTGCCGTAGAACCCGGACTGCTACGAGAAAACGCGTCATCAACAATCAGCTACGTGCGGAAAGGCTACGAGTGCTACGCGGCTCCAAACACCTGTGCTACGTGTTGATCGGCTACGAAGCGGGTTTTATGGTTTTGTTAGACTTTCTATTGTGTATCGTTGCGTGTGCCGACTTAAAAATCAAGTTTTAAGTAAACAAGTACTACCTACTATGCCGAGGATTCAGCGCTCGCCCCCTGCAACTCCTGCCCGTGAGACGGACAATCCACCTATTCTCTCAACTCCAGACGTTTTTAATAATCCAAATGAGCCCGAAAACTCAAACATTACCTCGCGATCCAAGCGACTTCGACCAGACTTCTCTCCGGAGTGTGAATGGAAGAATCTCGAGGATAAAATAACGATGTTATTTACATCTTGGAAAACTGAGCAAGAGGCTCTGCTTGGCAAACTTACGTCGGAGTTGAGGGAAATTAAACTACAAAATGCGGAGATTCAAAAAACGATTGCTGAAACCCTAAAAACTATAGAATTTCTAAGTCAAGATTACGATTCTATCAAGAAATCCATGCAGAGGTTAGAAAAAGAAAACAGTGATCAGCGCAACTATATCCTGGATCTGGAAAAAAAAGTAGAAGATATACAGCTGACCTCGCGATCATCATGTATCGAGATCAGAAATATACCAGCAATTGAGAAGGAAACCACTAGTGACTTAACCTCCATTGTTTTTAAAACCTGTGAGATTCTCCAGCCGGCGGTTAACCCTCCTCAACTACGCGACGTTTATCGTTTGCCCGGAAAAAAGGGCTCAAACAGACCGATAGTAGCCGAGTTCCTGACTGTCCCCTTGAAGAATCAAGTACTGGATGCCTGCCGTATGTTCAATAAGGGTCTGCCATCAACTGAGAAACTAAACACGGGACACATTGGTGTTCCCGGTGAAGTTAAACCAGTCTATATCGCCGATCACCTGCCTCGCACTCAGCGTCAGCTATTCTTCGAGGCTCGTTCATTTGCCAAAACGAACAAATATAAGTTTTGTTGGTCGCAAAATGGAAAAATTTTTCTTCGTGAACGTGAAGGAATGGACTCCGTTGTTATCAACTCAACTTCTTGTCTTAAAAAACTGCTCACCCCTGCATGAAAAACACAAGGCCCCTCATTTTCATTATAATTTTAATTATTCATGCATGTTTTTAAATATCTTAGTAGCTTACGGTTTTACTTACAAACCCGAGTGCTACTAGCCTTTTACAAACCTGATTTTTTCTATTTTTTAAATACAACTTGTTACCCACATAAAAAAATGTTATTAAGATTATCAACTTTATATAATGTTCACTATTTATATCTGCCTCTGTATTACACTTCGTACCTTTTTAGACCCTGTAAAAAATTAAATAATTTGAAAATCTGTTATTACAAACACACAACTCATATCATACCTACCATTATGTACGTCCTATCGACTACCGTATTTGTATGTCTAATACCAGCAACCTACAAAACAGAATTATTAAATCTAGACAAAACTAAATTACACATAATTCACGTCATATTTGTGGTTGCAATCAAAAAGCACTTACCATCATACATCAATATTCGATTCTGATACTTTAAATGATATTGACTCTTTTGTTATAGGCGATTCACATATCTGTGCACCTGAGTCATGCAGTCGTTTCATTCATGACAATAGTAAGTCGCTTAATATAATGCACCTTAATATACGCAGTGTAAATTGTAATTTCGATAGTTTTCTTGTACTTCTGGCTAGGATGAAAATTTCTTGTGATGTTTTGATTTTATCGGAGTGCTGGTTGATGGTGTCAGCAGTTCCGCAACTGGATGGGTATGTTTCTTACCACACGAGTAAACCTATCAACCAGAACGATGGTATTATAATATATATAAAATCTGAACTACCTCATATCGTTACCGAACCTTCTATATCTGGCGCCAGCTGTTTGATCTGTAATGTAAAATCTCATAATGTCTTACTTTTAGCGCTATATCGCTCTCCGTCCACACGAAATCTTGACAATTTTATTGATAACTTAGACACTGTCCTTACCCAGACAACAGTCCATAAAAACCTAGTGTTAATGGGTGACATCAATATTGACATCACTCCGAATGCTATTTCTCGACAAGCAAATCAGTACCTTAACCTTATTGCTTCACATGGCCTCCTGCCTACACATCTATTCCCAACGCGTATTAAATCTTGTATTGATCACGTAATGTTAAGGTCTGACCTTAAAAATACGACTCTAGTTTTCGATACTTACATTACTGATCATAGGCCCACGCTTATAAGCATCCAACATGCAAAGCCACTCCCTGCCTTTAAAGGTAATCGTATAGTTGTTAATTATACAGCTGCAATTACTGACATTTTATCTATGGACTTTGGTGGAATATTGACTATTCAAGACGCAAACAATGCCGCCGAATCTCTGGTTTCCATGATAAGCTCTGTCATCGCTAATCACTCCAGATCGGTGTACATCTCATCGAAACGCAGAATCCTGAAACCCTGGATTACCAATGGTCTGCTACGGTGTATCCGAAATAGAGATAGCATGGCTCAAACCTTAAAGGCAGATCCCGAAAATTACATTCTCATAGCCACATATAAGCGTTATCGTAATTTCTGTAACAAGCTTCTCAAAAATGTAAGACATGCCTATGAAAGTGCGGAGTTTCAAACGGCGAAGAACAACCCTAAAGCAACTTGGAAGGTCATTAAAAATATCACCGGAACTAGCCTTAATGCGAAATCCCCTAACGAACTACTAAGGATGTCTTCGGATGAAAAGTCATCGGTCAACTTAGTTAACGAATTTTTTGTCAGTGTTGGCAAGAACTTGGCTGACAAATTCTCACGCTCCTCGTACACCCCGGAGTATTCTCTAGATGAGCCGCCTTCAAACTCGCTAGTACTTCTTCCTACAGATGAAGTGGAGGTCTCAAATCTCATTATTGGGTTACGAACAGATGCTGCGGTGGGTTGGGACGGCATTTCATCGAGACTGTTAAAATCCTGTCTACCTGCGATTGTCCCAGCCATCACTCATATCTGCAATCTCTCTATCTCCACAGGTTGTTTCCCCAAGGTTTTTAAAAGAGCTGTCGTTCATCCAATCTTCAAAAAAGGGGACAGACACGGTGTAGATAATTACAGACCGATCTCAGTCTTGCCTGCGATCTCTAAAATTTTAGAAAAGGTACTCAATAACCGATTGGTAAACTACCTTGAGTCATGCAATTTATTAAGTAATAGCCAGTATGGTTTTAGGCGTGGCAGGTCTACTGAAAATGCTGTTGCTGCCTTGGTAGATCACGTGGTATCTAAACTAGATAATAAAATGAAATGCTTGGCTATTTTTCTCGATCTTTCCAAGGCATTCGACACGGTGTCTGGTCCCCACCTCTTATCCAAGCTGGAAGCTATGGGCATTCGTGGACATACCTTAAAAATTTTCCAGGATTACCTGTGTGATAGAAGCCAATGCGTCAAAATAAATGACGTTATTAGTGATTCTAAATCCTTGAGTTTCGGCGTTCCTCAGGGCTCAATATTGGGCCCTACCCTGTTTCTTATTTATATTAATAATTTATGTAAAATGTCTCTAATAAACTGTTCAATTTATACTTACGCTGATGATACGGCCTTGGTTCTTCACGGTATTGACTGGCCTGAAACAGTCAAATACGCGGAACTTGCTTTAAACTCGGTGACGAAATGGCTATCAAATAATATCTTAACCTTAAATCTCAATAAAACAGTATACTTACCATTCTCCTTACTATCCACCAACCTCCCTCCAATGGATTCAATGGCGCTTAGAGCTCATACTTGCCTACCCGATCCATTCTCTTCACAATGCGACTGTCCACAACTCACAAGGTGTGAGTCTGTCAAGTATCTCGGAGTCTATGTAGATAGTTCTTTGAGCTGGAAACCTCACCTTAGCAATCTCATATCGCGAGTCCGCAAGTGTATATTTATTTTTAAAAAGCTAAGGCACTCCGCGGACTACCGTACTATTAAAACTGTTTATTATGCACTGTGTCAAAGCATAATAAACTATTGCATCACAGTGTGGGGTGGGACTCCCAAGACAACCCTCCTTCCTCTGGAACGAGCACAGAGAGCTGTCCTCAAGGTTATGTCCTCGAAGCCGTTTAGATATCCCACCTCGGCTCTTTACACCGAATGTCAGGTCCTCACTGTGAGACAGCTCTTTGTTCTTGGCACCATTCTGCGCAAACATCGCTCTGTGGTTTACAAACCGAATGCTGCTAAAAAACGTAGATTCTACGAGGTATGCTTAACTGGTGGATGTAGAACGGCCCTAGCTCAGCGTCATTATGACGTTCTCTCTAACCATTTATATAATAAAATAAATAAATTGTGCACCATTGCTCCCATGTGCCTAAATGGATGTAAGACCCAGGTTACAAAGTGGCTATCGACATTAAATTATGATAAGACTGAAGATTTACTACGCATATCAATCGCTTAACCAAATGCAGTTAATAAGGTCATATTTTTGAAATTATATATACTTACAATAAAGTCTTAACATATACTCAATTTTTCAACATATTCATCTCCCTCAATCACATACACATACCCCATACATAGGTACTTTGATAGGCCACATCATAGCTGCATTTATTAGTAAATAGATATCTTAATAATAATAATATATTGTGCTTGTCTCACAACTACTGATATATGTTCAATAATTGCGAGGACACTGGCACCCTAGACACAAGTTAAATCTTACATTGGGTGCCAGAGTTCATCGAAAACACTCTTTCCGTTTAGTTGTAACGATGCATAGTGTTTATACTAGTGTTTTTGTACAACCTAAGGTAATAAATTTTTTTTTTTTTTTTTTTTTTTTTTTTTTTTTTTTTTTTTTTTTTTTTTGTGCCAAATTACATCCGAATCTGTTCTGCCGTTTATGCGCGATTGAGTTACAAACATCTTTAGAAAGTCTCAGTCTAATGGTAATAAGGAAGTAAAGCTAGCTGATTAAGTATTGTTTTAGTATTAAACTTATTAGTTTTATTAAATGGGTCCTGGTTTTGGTAAACGCATGTGGTGAGCTTTCGCTCAAAGGCTTCAAAGTGCCTCTTAGCTCGTAAGTGCAATATAAACCTAAAGTCTTTTAAATGTGATCATTTATAAAATATTTATCAATGTATAATCTAAATACTACGTTTTGTAATAATTTCGTAAGAATCTACAATGATGTAATCTGCCCGAAAGTCGAAATAAAACAATAAAATTCTTACAATATAAACTGTGTTTTATTTACCATGCTAATGTTAAAACGTTAAAAGTGCTTATTATTATGTGTTTCCCATTAATAGAATACACGATTTTGGAGAAATAAATCCTAGAACTTACTGCAAAACAGGCAAAACCTAGAACCAGATCTCATAAAGACTTGTCACCTTAATTCAGCTTGCTTTGTCTCTATAAATACACTCACGAGCAAAAGTTTGGAATTACCTACTGTTACGAGTACTTGTTTCAAGCAATTTTAAAAACGAAATAACAGATGAAAATTAATGAAAATGCTACCATGCCTGCCTGTATCTTGCTATTAAAGGCTATACCGTAAACTTGAAATTAAGTTATTACGTTTTAAAGATCGTTCGGAATAAGTAACAAGTAGGTCATTCCATACTTTTGCTCGCGAGTGTAGTAGACCTTGTAAACTCAAATTGTCAACATTGAATATATTCTATACTGAAAAAAACAACTTACGTTAAATAACTAACATCAGACCCAAACTCCATACCATGACATAACAACTTAGTTTGGAAATCTCACTGCTTGAGCGCCGCCGGAAGGGAGCCCCCCAGTGACTGTCAGGATGTTGAACCATGAAGGTTATAATGCACTATGTTCTAGGAGTAGAGTCTTCTTACGTTGTTGCCTAGCAACTGTTATATTCTGTTCTGTCATCGTTTTCTGATGAGCATAATTTAATTTTATATTCATAAAATGTAAATTACTTGATTAAACCACTGTGTTACAATGATGTTCTATTTTCATTGAAAGCAAGCTCAGCCAACAGGTTATGGGCCCAGATGTGATCTGGTGTAATATCTGAGCAAAATAAAAGTATCTGATCTCAATTTCGAATATGGAACAAGCTGTTGTAAAGAGTATTGAGAGATTGGCAGGCCAAGCTAATTATGGCACGTGGGCTTTTGCCATGGAAATGTTCCTAACCGATCTCGATCTATGGGAGTGTGTGAACGATGATTATGTGGCAGACTCTGCGGAGGCTAAAAGAAAGGATGCCAAAGCTCGGAGTAAGATCTGCCTCATGTGCAAGGAAAATATTTATCCTATGATTATGCATCTCAAGACAGCGAGAGATACTTGGCAAGCGCTGCAAAAATCTTATGCTGACGGCGGGTTACTGCGACGGCTATATCTGTTGCGGAAATTATTCAACGCCAAATTGTCAATGTTTTCGTCAATGGAGGAATATCTCAATGACATCCTGTCAACCAGCCAGTCATTACTTAGCATAAAGGCAGGTCTGGATGATGAATTTGTTGGGATCATTATGTTGGCCGGTTTAACCGATGCATACAATCCTCTGGTAATGACATTGGAGCATTCAAGCATGAAGATTACAACAGAGTCTGTACAGGCAGCGTTGCTCAAAGAAAGCTTGAGGAAAAGCAGCTCAATGAACACAGCTGAAGATGACACGGCAACGGCACTGATGTCAAAGTCCAAAAGGGGTGTTATATGCCATTTGTGTAAGAAGAAAGGGCATTATAAATGGCAGTGTCAACGTCGTAAAACAGGAGAAAAGTCTGAAGACAACAAAGACACGTATTTCAATAAGATGAAAGACAGTAAGGAGACCTCGGGTCTAATGGCCGCTCTATCTATGACGGTTGGTGAGGGCCATTGGGTCGTAGATTCCGGAGCTACATCACACATGACGTCTGACGTGCATATTCTAGAAGATAGACAGTCCACTAGTTCTAAGCTAGTGACAACCGCGAACAATAATAAAATTGTATCTAGTGAACAAGGGGATGTGTATGTCATGGGGCGCTCTGTGAGGTTCGAGGATGTACTTATGCTTCCAGGTTTGACGACAAATTTGCTGTCGGTTAGTAAAATGTGTGCTAAGGGTTGCACTGTTGTTTTCGATGAGACTTGTTGTAAGGTTTACCAAAAGGATTACAAGGTAAAAGTAATTGGGAAGCCAGTATTGACAGCACCACTGAAACAGGGGTTATATGTTTTAGGTAAAGAAGCAGCAATGGTTCTGACGTGTCCTCCAGAAGAATCTTCTCGTGCTAGTTTTGATTTGTGGCACAGAAGACTAGGTCACTTGAGTGGAGCTTTGATGGTGAAGTTGAAAAGTTTGGCAGATGGTCTGACTTTTAAAGAGGTGAGCACGGAACCTTGTGAAGGTTGCTGTAAAGGAAAGGAGTGCGTCAAAATGTTTCCGAAAGGTAAAAGTAAGAGAGCAAAAGACTTTCTTGAACTCGTGCATTCGGATTTAGCGGGCCCTATGGAGGTGGAATCCTGGGGCGGTAACAGGTACTACCTGATTTTTGTGGATGACTTCAGCCGAAAAATATTTGGCTATTTGTTGAAATCCAAGACCGAAGTTTTCGCTAAATTCACAGAATTCAAGGCACTAGTTGAAAATCAGACGGGAAAGAAAATAAAGAAATTTCGTAGCGATAATGGCACTGAATATACCAATGGAGAATTTCAAGGTTTCCTGAAGAAACATGGGATCCAACACCAGAGATCAGTGCCTTACACTCCTCAACAGAATGGAGTGGCGGAACGAACAATCCGCACAATAACTGAGAAGGCTAGATGTATGGTGCATGAGGCTGGTTTGGACAAGAGATTCTGGGGCGAAGCTGTTGGTTGTGCTGTGTACCTGAAGAACCGATCTCCAACAATGGCCCTCAAGGATAAAGTGCCAGAGGAGGTTTTTACAGGAGAGAGAGTCGATCTATCGAATCTGAAAATATTCGGATGTAGAGCTCAGGTTCTGGTAAAGGATCATAGTCGCAGGAAGTTTGATCCAAAAACGATTCAAATGATAATGACTGGGTATTCGACCAATTCGAAGGCATACCGATTTATAAATTTGAAGGATGACGCAACGAGGATTGTCATCGCTCGAGATGCTACTTTTATGGAAAATGTTCCCATGATTGTTAAAGAAAAACAAGAAGCTGCTGTTCCTGTTTCTAAAAAGGATGCTGTGGTCATAGATTTACAGTATGACATTCCTGGAGTTAGTCGTTCCACTACTCAACCAGAGGTGCCAAGGATTGCTGGTCCTGTTGCAGTGGGGGTTCCGGTGGCTAGTTCGATTGAAGAAGAATCTGGAAGTGCATCTAGTACAGCGAGGGCTAGTTCACCGACGAGATCGGATTCTGGAGAGAATTTTTACGACTCTGTTGACGTAGAGAATCCTACGACAGAGAATTTGCAAAGTTCAGCTTCTGTCGACTTAGAGCGTCCTGTGGCAGAAGATTTGCAAAGTTCGAGACGTTACCCTGCTCGAAATAGGGTTCCGAAGCGGGAGAAAGACATGGTATATAATTACCATGTGTCAGAAGATCCTGATCCTATTTCTGTTAAGGATGCTATGGAGCGTTCTGACAAGAAGTTTTGGGTGGAAGCGATGAAGGACGAGTTCAATTCCTTGAAGGTGAATGGAACCTGGGAATTAGTTGATCGACCAATAGACGCTAATGTTATTAAAACAAAGTGGGTCTTCAAGTTAAAGATTGGAGCTGATGGCAGCACCCAGCGCCATAAGGCCAGGTTGGTTGCTAAGGGTTATTCGCAAAAACCTGGTGAAGACTACTTTGAAACATTTGCACCGGTAGTGAAGATGTCGTCGATTCGTCTTCCACTAGCACTGGCAGTTGAGAAGAACCTGAGCGTTCATCATATTGACGTTAGCACCGCTTTTCTAAATGGAGATCTGCGTGAAGAAATTTATATGGAGCAGCCGCAATCTTTTGTTCAAGAAGGGAGTGAAGGCAAGGTTTGCAAATTGAAGAAAGCCATATATGGCCTGAAACAAGCTGCCAGGTGTTGGAACCAAAAGATTCATGACCATATAATAAAAATGGGTTTTTCTAGGTCTAAATATGACCAGTGTGTTTACACAAAGATTCGTAATGAAATTTTCACTGTAATAGCTCTGTACGTGGATGATTTTTATATATTTACAAATAGAGCTGTAGAAGCTAGGACGGTGAAACTTCAGATTGGCAGATCCTTCAAAATAAAGGATTTGGGTGAGGCAAGAGAATGTCTTGGAGTCCGGATTGAGTGGAAGAGTGGTACTGAAATCCACTTGTCTCAAAAGAAATACATCTCTAAAATCTTAGAGAAATATGGGATGTCGGACTGCAAACAAGTTAGTACGCCAGTTGAAGTGAACCTTCGCCTGAAATCTGGTGAAAAGAACGACAATACTCGATATCAGGAAATTATCGGTTCACTAATGTACCTGGCATGTTGTACAAGACCTGATATATCGTATGCAGTTACGATGCTGAGTCAGTTTAATAACTGCAACGATTCCACTCACATGGCGGCACTGAAACGCGTGCTTAGGTATTTAAAGGGGACAGCGGATCTATCGCTGTGTTACAAAAAATGTAATAAGCCTTTGGTTGCCTATGCAGATGCAGATTGGGGAAATGGGCCTGATGGGAAATCTTTCTCTGGTTATACCCTAATTTTCGGTGGAGCTGCGGTGTCTTGGCAGTCCTTAAAACAGCGTTGTGTTGCGTTAAGTACTGCTGAAGCAGAGTACATCGCAATCTGTGAGGTCGCTAAGGAAGTGATATCAGTTAATGGGTTATATTCTGAACTGACTGGCTATAACACTTCTGTTACTATTTTTAGTGATAGTCAAAGTGCCAGTAAGCTAGTTTATACTCCTGCTATTGGAAAACGTTCCAAACACATAAATATAAGATATCATTTCGTTAGAGAGTTAGCAGAGCAAAGGGTTATTTGTGTTGAATATTGTGAGACTGCCCTTATGCCTGCTGATATGATGACTAAGGGAGTTGCTAAGCAGAAACATGTGTTCTGCAGACTGCATAGTGGATTAAGTGGGGGTGTTGAACCATGAAGGTTATAATGCACTATGTTCTAGGAGTAGAGTCTTCTTACGTTGTTGCCTAGCAACTGTTATATTCTGTTCTGTCATCGTTTTCTGATGAGCATAATTTAATTTTATATTCATAAAATGTAAATTACTTGATTAAACCACTGTGTTACAATGATGTTCTATTTTCATTGAAAGCAAGCTCAGCCAACACAGGAGGTCTGCTAGAGTCTGTGAACCTCTCGTTCTCATCGTACGTTGGTATACGACTTTCTGGAGGCTGCTCGGCAGGAGGTGGCGGCTCCTCGGCAGGAGTTTCCACTTTACTTTCGTCACTAGATGTATCACCCTCTTTATCAGTAGAAGACAAGTATACCGGAGAATGCATGCCCATGTTTTGTGACATAATAATCTGAGGTGTAATATAGGTGGTATTCATGTCAAAATTAGGACTTGAAGGAAAATCAAGAAGATACGCAGTACTGTTGAAGTTAGTCCAAAGTCTAACCCAGTGAAATGAGTTGCGGTACAAAATAATTACTATAAATGCGAGACATATCGGTAACGTATGGCGACCTGATGACATTTTTATGACAATTTATTTATGCCAAACACTGACTTTTTTATCACATACTGGGGTCATAACTAATACAATTTTAGTAAAAACGTTTTGAATAAAAACAAGCTTTTTATGAATTCAAAAGTATGTACAGAGGCTATCACATCAAGCTAGTCCGCTAATCTGTCATATGTCTTTGATAGTTTTTCAACTTTATTACAAAAGAATAAGGTTCATGTTCAATTGGGAAAATTTGACAGTTTGAGATAGCTTGATGTACAGGCGTCTGTACATAATAAAACACGTAAACATGGAACTTTAGTATTTTATTAAAAGCTTGAGGCTAAGCACGCTGTCTCACCAGGCATCGTGTCCGATAGAAGAAGTAGGTATCAGTGAGGAGCAGTTATTCGCTAGTCTACACGCACAAAGTTAGTGAGATGCAGGATCAATTTTATAGTAAAACAGGCGCGTAAAAAATTAAGAAAAGTCCTTCGGAAGATCGGATTTTTTTTTAAACCACTCCATAAATCAATGACCAATAAAGTTTATTGAACTTTTCGATATTTGAGCTTTGTCGGCACCAACTTGGTTTTGGAGATTTTATTACTTAAACGCGCCCAAAGTTAAGTTAAATTAGCAAGAAAAACGAGTCTTTGTTCGCACCTAACTTTTTAATGGTTTTTTTCTGTGTCCGCACAGACAATATTAATAATGATACAAATCCATACCGTGTTTAATTTTTGATGTATATTGTCGAACATGGGAGTAATAGACTCCCAAAGTTTGTATGGGAAAAATGTCGACTAGATTCTCCTTAAAGTGTAGGGATGCGTCCAGACCTGGCGAATGCGCCACGAATGCGCCGCTCGCGGGCCGCTAGCGAACTACGCGAGTATTGCTCGCGTGCGGTTTGCAGCCTACGTTTTGTGAGCCGCTCTAGTGCAACTCCGGCAAGACTTAAGCGGGGCGCGTGTTCAGCGCGCGCGCTGCTCGTGCGCACATAGCTTCTTTCGCGTTTGAACGAAATATGGGGGCGAGGGAGGTGCACCGCGGGCGGCACGCGCGCTCCTCCTGCGCCGCTCGAGTACAGCGCGTAGCTTGCGCGCGAGCGGCGCGCAGACGGCGCAGGGGCTGCATACGAACATGAAATGCACGAGCGCAGTTCGCAAGCGGCTCGCGAGCGGCGCATTCGCCAGGGCTGGACACACCCTAAGAAGGACGTTCACGTCTTTAACAAGACTTTTACCTCAATTTTATTTTGCCCTTTAAACATTAGAACTTATTCAAATATGTATCTACCTACTAGTAAAGACTACTAAAATCCAACGAACCCAAACGTTCCCTCTTTTTGAACCAACACTGGGTGAAGCAGCCAGATCATGGTAGACTTTAGAATGGGCTATTGTAATTAAACGCGTATATTAAATTTTCTGTTTGTACCGTTGACTGCTAAGGAGTTCTTTCGTCTGGAGCCAATCCTGGGTGAAGAATCAGGTCATAGTCACACATTATACAAAAATGCATTGTCTTTAAAACAAAACCAACGTGTCGACTTCGTAGGTTAAGAGTAAGTGGTTTTATTTCAGCTTGCACAAGGCAAGTAAATTAAACGCTTGTTAAAAAGGATTATACCTAATTCTTAAAACTGATATATACCTTCAATCAACTCAGCCTATCGCAGTCCACTGCTGGACATAGGTCTCTCCTAGGCTGCGCCACGAAACTCTACCCTCCACGTTCCGCATCTAGTCTGTCCATATATAAATCTTTGAGCAGCTTCAACTCCTACGAGGTGTCTGCGTAGCTTTATGACCTACGTGGTGTTTGCATAGCTTCATCAAATCATCACCTACACCACGTCTGCGTAGCTTCATCGCCAACGAGGTGCGGGCGTCTGCGTAGGTTTATCGCCTACGCGGTATCTTCGTAGCTACAACGCCTGCCTACGCAGCATTGAAATTAAATGAAAATAAATGTATATTTACGTACTTGTAACCGACCGTCCCTTGCCCGCAGAAGTGCCAGCCCGTGCCGAAGCTGAGCAAGTAGAGTTAAAATCCCCGATTTATAATAATAATGAAACTGATTTGATCCAGCCTGTCCCCACTTGCTGCCCTCCCGACAGTGACTCCCTGAGCCGAGGCTCGTACCCCGCAGGGGGTGCCCTCAGTGCGCAGTCGCTATAGGTTTTAAGTTTTAGTTTTATAAGCCCTGGCTGGAGGCTCTTAGTCTAAAAGCTATTAGTCCCCACAGGAAAGCCCGGTTGAGCAGTCACGGCCTCTCAAGGTCAACTGCGAGATGCCATACCCAAAAAAAAAACGTACTTATAATTGTAAATCTTATTAGAAACTTTTTAAATACGTCAATTTTTAGTTTGTCATTAATGAAATAAAATAAATCGAGCGACCCAAACAATAACTAAAAGAAACAAATAATATTTATTGGCCTTTTACGTAGTTGTAGGTCATATTTTGCACTTAACGTCGGGGGGCGGCTATTGAAAATGTTATACTTTCTACAATCGCACACTTACATTAATTATGCTGGGCAGTTTGGCGTTTTCATTGACCGTCCCTCAATAATGAGGAATTCCAGACCAGATAGTATATGAATATTAATATAATAACAAAGGAAGCAATAAAACCAATAACGACTAGTTCGTATTATTAATTACAATCACCAAAAACGAGCTACACACCAAACTTAAGAAACTAAAATCACTGGTTTTACAGCACGTGTGGCTTGAAAAAAATGAAGGGGGAGTGTCGTCTTCTACTTCTTGCCCATCAGACCCTGAACTGTCATCACCACCTCCACTATCGGTACCATCCATCAGGCATACAGGATAGTGCATCCTTGCGTCTTCTAAGACCATCGGCTGAATATGAGGTGGTATCACGGTCTCCGGGTAAAAGGTACAACTTTCAGGTATATTACAGACACCTGGTAGATACGCTGCACCGTTGAGGTTCATACGAAGTCGCATGTTTAACCAGGGGTAGGGGTTTCGATAGAAAATTATTAAAGTAATCACCAGGTAAAGCGGCACCGTGTGGGCTGTCATTTTGATGACAAGATGACAAACGATATATCTATGATGCAAATTATTTTGTGCCCATAGATTAATCATTATAATGCCACAGAATTATAACACCAAGGAGTTTACATTATAATAAGCAAAGTTGTCTGAGCAAATCAAGTCATATCGTCAAGCATTTGATTTTCGGGAGTCCTCCAGGTTCAATCTCCATATAACATTCGCTGGGAATCTTATAGAAACCTATTTTTCAGAACCGGATTTTTCATTTCGAAATGTTCAAAAACTTTACAATTTCGCATAACAATATACTCTGACCCTGTATCCATTTCTATTTATTAAAAGCACTGAAGTATTTTGAATACTTACACAGCAATAGCAAATGTAAGTATTAAATAAAATAAAAAATATTTTGAATAAATCAACAACTGTGAAATCCCAAATTACGCTAACATTCCAGACGTGTGCCGCCATGAATACAAATTGGGTAGCGGACAGAAGTAGGGGGTCCACACATAGAGACCATTTGAACTTGCGGCTATTGCAGCAAGGAAGATTATCCATTTTTTATTTAACTTACATACAAAAACAAAGAAAACATACTAAGAGCTCACGCCTTTTTCCCATGGGCCTAGGCAGAAACTAAATAATGCGACCAGCTACTACACGTACACTTTTTGCTTTATTTATCTGGTCATTTACGCACGACGCACCTTTTACGAGTACTACGCACCTGACCTTTCTGAAGAACATTACCAATAAACTACAACAAAATTAAGTAAATAAACTCACGCATTCTTCTTATGGGGGTAGAAACTATATACAGACCGCCACGTTCTACGATCCATAGATACTCCTTTTTCCTTCTTTAAGTCCATTACATACATCTGTGTCATACACGCAGGCTTTATTTAACCAACATTAACATAATAAATAACATAAGAAACTTGTGGTTCATGTAGATTGAAGGTATAAAAAGGAGTAAAAACCGTACAAACCGTTAAACTGGCCACCCTACACCAGACACGAGTCAGATAAGGAAGTTGATCCAGGTAGACGGCACGTGCCCAGCATTGCAGAAACACTACTCCGGTTTTTCCCGCATTTGGCGCAAAATATATGTCCCTCGCCTTGCTCAAACAAAAACGAACATAACAAGAGCCGACACGACAGCACATCATGAAGATTGTGATGAAATTATGATGAATGTCACGAGAGGAGAATGACAAAAAACGTGTAACACTCGAGATTCCATCATAGTAAATCCAGACGCAGGATTCCTTTACAAACGTTTTGTTTCTAGTTTGATAATCATCACAAATCATTAAGGCTATTGTTATTTAGCCCTGCTATGGGCGTTGGCCATGGCTCTGATGAAAGTCTTTTAAGTGTACCATCGTGGTGAAAGAGTTAGCCAACTGTCCAAAGGAGTAATTGCGTAACACACTACGAGTAGGAATGGGTTTAATTTTGACAGTTCACCAAAATTCATAGCATTGCTTACGTTATTGAGAGACAAATTTTAACTATATTCTTCAAAATTATTCAGACTGTGATTGATCGTGTGGTACGCAATTAGAGTGCAGGGTCGTTTTGTATCGCAGTAAGATTTATGTTAACGCCGCTCCGGGAGGCTCCTTTTAAACACCCCATTTAGGTAATTTGTTCATGATGACATGCTGATCCAATGGACGCCACAGAAGGTATGCGTCGTACCTTTACCGACTACATTATGTAGGTAAAGTAGATACGTGTTGATAGTTGATCCCATCGTTAAAATCCGTCTGCGTTTTCGGACCGCCCCAGTAACCTATTTCTTCGGTCATTTTGATCGATTCTCACAGTTCGCACTCTAAAAAAAGTCTTCCTTCTAAACAAAACAGTTATAGTTTTCTATGTTACTTATAAAGCAACATGGACATTAGTGCTGTTATAGTAATTGATAATCTCATATCGCCCTTTAAGCCCATATTTCAGAAGAGACAGAGAATCACAGTTCAAATTAAGGAACCAATCAATCTGCCAAATCTTTTCCCAACTCTGTTCGGGTCGGCTTCCTGTCTAACCGGATTCAGCTGAGTACCAGTATTTTACATGGAGCGACTGACTATCTGACCTCCACAATCTAGTTACCGGGTAATACGATACCCCTTGGTAAGACTTGGTGTCAGACTTTCGGGCTTCTGACGACCCGGAGCAAAGATCCATGAATGACAGTCGCGTCCAACGGTTTAACGTGCTTACCGGGGCACGGAGGAGTCTTAAAATTTAAAGATGGTCACCCATCCATGGACCAACCCCAGCAAGCGCAGCTTAACCTGATAGATAGACCTTCAAGGCTGGGATTACTTAGCCATGAGATTATAGAACTAATTTTATAAAAAATAAAGCTTGCACAGTGTAAATTCAATGTGTGAAATTTTAATTAAATTCCAATAGCGTCCTTGACATTAAAAAATAGACAAAAATTCTCTCAAGTTTAAAGGTTATCGAAATAATTACATGTCATTAAACTAACCTCCAAGAATAGGACGAGTCTATTAGTTATCGACCATTGACATATATAATATCAATGTTATCGACTGAGAATATTTATCTACTTATTGGCCTAGCGACTAGCAAGTATATTCGAGTCTAGACTAGTAGTCTTAGAATAGAAGAATAACTACCTACTACGGTTACTATTGTACTATGAGACTCTAGTAGATCAATAACCATGAAGTCGTCATAGATTTTTTCTAATATCAAAGTCGCGTCTGTTGGTGGGTGTTTAGTCCCACTCTCGGCCCCTCGACCCCAAAAAAAGATTTGTTTATTTGTTTCCACTCAACCCTTAACCATAGTTCACACTCGACCCTCAGGGGCTGAGACTGAATTTTCATACAAATGACAAGCATACCTTGACCATTTTCGACCCCTAGTTCAGTAAATAGGTACCTAAAATTAATATTTTGGTACAGTTAGGTACAGACTACTTTGGGTGTCGACAGGAAATTAAAACTTCACTGCAAAATAAAATCCACTCTCGAATCCCAAAGGTCGAGAATAAACTATAATCAAGGGTCCAGTGGACACATTATTTATTGTGGGTCGAGGGGCCGAGAGTGGACTAAACGTTGGCGGGATCCTTAATTCGCGTTATGATGTAAAAGGTTAAGGTACCTTACCGGTAGGTATGTACAATGTTATAGTTTTATATTTTATACTTACATGATCTCCTGGCTCGCCTTTGTCACGTTGGGAGTTGGAACGTAGCTAGCGAAATGTGAGTGTCTTATACCTACACCTCTACCTAAACCTAGCCTCTCGAAGAATACAGGCGCGATGTTTAGATGCTAATACTACTGTCATTATTGATTTGAACACGCTTCAAGACTCCCGCGCAAATTGGCGCGACGCGACTCTACGCGTAGTACTACTAATAGAACAATTTCTATGATAACTCCATGGACATTGTTCTACCAGAATCACGTTGCACTTTCGCTCAGCTTCCAGTTATGATGATGTCACCTATGGCTACTCTATATGCAATGTAATATATCTACGTTGAAGTTTCCACTATTATGTAAAGTTAAGCACTGTCCTCCAACTTCGAATAGCAACAAATCTCACAAAACATTTTGCTAAAACCATTCGAGCAGTACCTACTTATCATAATATAGTGTTTTAGAATAAACGTAACACCACAGCGGTATTCCCTGAAGGATGAAGCAAAGATATACCTACCTATAGTATATCTCGTTGTTGACTAGTAACTGCTTCGTTGGTCTATTGGTCGCTAGCACTAATGCTGAGCTTGAGGTCCTGGGTTCGATTCCTAGGTCAGGTCAGGTCAGGTCAGTCAGGGGTTATTAGATAGATAGATAGCCAACAGTTTAATCCCAATAATGGATCTAATCTCTTGTAATTGTCACTTTGACGCTTCTGTACTGTGGCTGAGACACTTCCTTATTAATTAATTAGACAAATATCCTGTTCATATCTTGTAACGATAGTCGCCTTTATTTTTTTATAGATAGTTTCTGACTTATGTGCTTTCTACCTTACCTAGAAACTACAAGACGACCTTGTATCTACTGGAGAGATAGGCAATACTCCCTATCAAACTTGACCCTTTTGGGTTTACTATCTGGAATTTCTCAGTGGCAGCCCGTAATCTGGATTTGAGCCCGGTGAAAAATTGAATTAAGGAATTTCTTTAAGAAATTGAACCAAAGTTTCACTTTAGTGCATACTTAATAATGCATTTGCTCTTTAATATTGAATCCTTGAGTTTGACAGCCATCTTGCGGCTGTGGATGACACCCGTCATCTCCTGTGCCCATCCGGCTTGAGTAACGTAATTGATAAGTATCAGTGGACATAATATGCGGAAATGAAGTATCTATGTAATTGAACAATCGTTTTTAAAATGAATTATAGCAATGATGGCTCAGTGGTAATGATCGCGACTTACGGGTTGTAATGCCAGGCAGGCGTTTTGCCATGCGTAAATTATTTCATCACCACAGCTCTCAGAACGGTGAAGGGAGCCACAGTGAGGTACCTAACCGGCATGTCCTAGAAACAAAATTCGAAGACATGTGACATCCAACCCACACTGGGCACTGGGCCCGCGTGGTGGATTACGGCCCGCTCCCTCTCACCGAGAGAAGGCCTGTTGTCAACATTATAGGCTGATTATGTAATTAATATTTCTCTTTAGATACAAAATTTCAATGTGTGTTCTTAAAAAGCGGTCAACAGTTTAATAAAATCGAAAGAAAAGAGTGAATTTATTAAGGATCCCAGAAAATTATACGACATTAATTTGTTGTAATTTCTACTTCAATGTCCTTGTCCATTCCAGGTCTTACTATTCCATCGGCTTGACGCTCATTCTGATCTAAATGCCAGCACACTCCATAATTCATATCAAATCCTACTATAAATGCATAACGTATCATTCCTTAGTTCCCAGGACCTTCACTGAGTACAGCTCATCCATGACCTTTAGTTAGTGACGTAAGACATTTTTTGTAAATAACGTGTGTAACATTACAATTTATAGAATGACCATATCGATGTTGGATGACATTCTGATGCGAGCCTTTTATCTTTGTCATCATGCAAAAGTTCCGTTTAAGTTTCTTGTAATTTACGTATCAACTTGATTACTATCGATTGCGGTCAATTGACGACGATCAATGACACCATTTCCTAAAAAATTATAATAATCATTTTATTATCAGACAACTAAGGCCCATACATAAAATACACAAAATAATCTTAAAAAATAATAACAAACTAATACATATTAAAAACCAGCTGAAAACTGTAATTAAACAAAAGTTGCCGACGTCGTGTTTCGTTGCGAGGTGTCACGTAACGACACCTTTCGGCCAAAAGTCCTCTTTCAAGCAGTACTGTAGATGGTGGGTTGGAACTCGTACCACGAATGACTTAAAGTTGATGTCGTGACGCGACTCGAACCTTTCGACCTTCAGAGTCCAGTTGGTCTTCACTTTCATGTACTGCACGACTTCCTCAATCTTCGTGGAATGATGCAGACGCGAAATGTACAGCTGCGTCGTAGGCACAGCAGGGCAAAGGGCATCCCCTAAAAACAACTCCTGAAGGTTGCACCGGGTTTTCAATTTTATTAGTGGTCATATTATGTTTATATGGATAAACATTTAGAACCAATTGTGTATTTATTAATTTAATTGTTTCTTATTTTGATTTTGTTATTTTGATTTTTTCCACTGTACGGGTTGACATTATTACGTCAATGCCGGCTGTCACTGCACTGGGGTTCTATTTTGCATAGGGTTATTTGAATCAGCTTGGAAGAAGGAAATTGATAAAATTAAATAATAAATAGTAACAGCTCTTAAATAGAACCTCCCAGATACAGCTATGATGTCATTCGGTCTTTAGAAGTTATCATAAGATGCTCAACAGTTCGTGTATACGTAACAGTTGATTAAAGGGCACCGTATTGTGAAAGGTTATAATATAATCCTAATATTATGTAGGTACCTATTATGTAAGTATCTAAAATAGTTTTTACATTTACTTACTTAAAACAACACTATTACGCGTTTCGGGAGGTTCCTGTTTCGGATAAGGCGGGAGGAAACGACTGTGTGTTTCCACTACGAAGATCGCCCTGAGGACACGGTGGAGCATACGGTGGAGGTCTCCCCGGCTTGGGCGGAGCACCGCCGTGTCCTCGTGGAGGTGATCGGCGGCGGCGAATCTCTCGCGTCCGGCCCTGGTCCAAGCCATGGTACGGAGCGAGAGTGCATGGGTAGCCGTCACCTCCTTCTGCGACGCGGTAATGCTCGCGGAAAGGGAGGCGGCGCTCGTGGTGCACGAGGCAGTATATGCGCCCTCACGGCCTTAGTCGCGGCAGGAGACGCCCTGGGCGTCTGAAATCTCAGGCTGATTCCCGACCACCGTAGGCGCGGGCTTGCGGACGGCGAGTAATGGGTAGCTCGCTGTCCGGTAAGGACCATGCCCGGGTCGACGGCGCGTTGTGTTCCACGCGCGCCTCAAAGAGATGTCAGTACCAACTGATGGGGCCCGCAAGGGCCGATGCCTGCCATGCAGTGGCAGATTTACCAGCAGGCTGAGTAGCCTGGAGCCTAGGGTGGCAAATTTTAGGGCGTCGGCAAATTTGGCTCTTTTTTTGCCTTAAAGAAAAAGAAACATTATTATAAACGCGAAGAAAAGAAGTCTCGAAAATTTTACAAAATTACAATATTTTAGTACCTACCTAGTACCTACTATACATACAGTAGGTATACCGAATACTCCTATATCTGTATATGAAAAAGTACTAAACGCTGCGTAAAGTACACTAATTGTGAATATGAATTTTTAAAATATTCCAATAGCGTACCTAATATATTATATTACAATATAATAAATTAATATATTACAATTCAAAAGAGTTAGTAGGGGCAGCAAAAATTGAATAGCCTACTGGCGGCAAATGTGTAAATCCACCACTGCTGCCAGGGGTGCGGGTTGTTCGAAAGAGATACCGCGGCCCCTAGCACACAGGTGGGTTTTAGTCAGTAAAAGTCTGACACGCCCTCCTGCTCCACCCAGAGCGGGAGAAGTTATTTGATGATTTTGATTTTTCCATTTCCCACCCACAAAAAAAAAACACTCTTACGTCAGTTCACTTTTACGATTTTGGCGTAGTTCTGTAATTTCTGCCTACCCCCATATGTAGAAGACGAGAGTTTTTTTTTGTATTTTTGGGTACATAATAGGTAATAACTGAATAAGGCAGCAAAATCTTTCTCTACCTTCAAAAATACATTCTCAAAGCGTAATCAAACCCAGTACCTAATGCTTGATGTACCTACTCGTATAAGAACGAGTCGTAGAATTGATATCTTGCCCCTCTAATCCTGCGCTAAACAAAATTGACAGCAAAGCTCGCAACTGAAATATTAGCCAATGCTGTACCTATACCTGTGCTGCTGGGGAGTTTGTTGCTCCACTTCTTCTTCCCAACTAAAGCACTTGGAAGTGGTGAGGGGCGGGCGTTTAGGGGGACTGTTTTATGTAATTTTGACGTTCAAGAAGTGCTGACTCTCAGCCTAGTTTGAATAAATGACTTTTGACTTTGATTTTATGCTCAGTACCTACTTAATCATTGTTAAAAAAAAGTTATCTCTTCGAGTGTTTTTCCTGTTATGATAGCGAGTCTATTTTGAGTCAAAATCGTGTGCTGCTTAAGAAGCGCACATTTTCCGAAAAAGGAATCAGTATTTTATTATCCTTAATTACTAAATTCGTTAAACTAATAGCATAATGGCTGAAACATCAATAAAGTCCAATCACAGGTAGGAACGTGTCAAACTTCTAGCACCGTCTAGTTCTATGCTGATGTAACACGGAGATGAGCGGGTTTCAACACCGGCCGGTGCGTCCCCAAGGTCGGAAGCGATCGCCCATTCAATACCTGAGCGACACTCGTGCGCACATCAGTACGGGGTAGCATACAGCATGGACAAGACTTTGATAGTGTTTGCGTGCCTCTGTGGCTTCGGTGAGTACCTATGTACCTTTTTTATGTCTCTTTCATTTTCAATATACGAAAAAGAAACGGTAAAAAGTAGTCACGTAAAAATATTTAAAAAAAAATCGTAGTGCTTTTTAAGAATCATAACTTTTAAATTTTTAAGTCCTTATTTTATTTGTCCTTCTCGGGAATGCAAATCTTACATGTTCACAATCCGTGCTACATACGTTTCAGCGCAAGCTCTGTGCAATATAATCTCACTATCATAAAGTCAAATGAGCTCGTTTTCCCATTAATTAATTAATTACATCGACACACGTGTCGTATAAATATTTCATTAAGGGTAAATATTTTGCCTGCTACCTGTAATTAATTAAACGGCTTTTAAACAACTAATTAAAGACAGAATTGTTTTACCGACTAGTTACCGGTTAACAATAGGTAAGATTAAAGTGGTAAACAATTGTTTCATGCTTTTAATTACATAATTGATCAATTAAACAACTGTTTGAATTAAAGAATGTACGTACGTACAGGAAGACGTTTTAACTTTATTTTTAATTATTTACTCTTGGTTGTTGACTATATATAAATAAGTTCCCTTACCTTAATAAAAAATTACAGTATCAATTGTGGGTCAAGTATCTAGGTAGATACGAGGTAAAAAATGGGTTACCTGAATTGAACACCTCTACAACGTTTCTATAAAATATTACTACGCTTCGTAAGTCGTATCCCCACGTTCATTAAATTTGTGTCTTCATTTGATTTTGAATTGTTTTTACATTGTTCTCCTACTACCTATAGATTCAACAATAATAGTGAACCCAGGATTTTGTAATATCTTGATTTAAAAGTGTCCTTGGAGTTTCTTTCCGGTTCTACTCCATGGAGATCTACGTTTTCGAATGAGCAACTAGCTTCGACTTTCCTACTAATTGACCGACTCCTTAACAATTTAATTGTGCCTGTATATTCATCAAAAATTGAACAACTTCGATCAGGACAATCAAGCCCTATTTTGGTACTGTTAGAAATATAGGCCAACTTACATACTTTGGTCAACTTAACTCGGTTAAAAGTGTCATTTATTTTTGATATCATCATTGAAGTATGTTAACATCAGCGATACGATTTGTCATAAAAACTGCCTCTGCTGCACCAGAGGTTACAGAGTCGTACCCAATTAAATGTCACAAAAGAAACGGATCAAAAAGCGGATTGATGATTAATATGTTACGATGTCTATGGGTATACCTACCATAGACATAATAACTTAATACATAATATTTCCCTAATTGACACGGTTCTAGAACTCTCATCTCATATTTCATACGTCGTCAGATTCGTCTGTCAGATTGACCAAATAATCAATACTTGAGTATCGTTCTAGAAGACCTAAGAAGCTTTTATGATTTCTTTTAAAATTAAATATGTTTTACTGAAAAATATAACTATTATATTCAATATTTTCCAATAGTCAATAGTTCACATGGCCTCAGCAGTGATCGTTACCTAAGCCTTATCTAACTTTAGTAGGTCTTAGCACAGAACCTAAGACGTCTTGTTTGTAAAACTACTAAATTGTTTATACAGCGTAGTATTTTGAAATATTTTGCTCAGTTCTGCATTCCATGGAAAATTTTGTATTTCTTCACAGAACCCATATCGTAAAACGGCCAATTTTTATAACATCGCGGCATCGTTGTAAACTTGAATTAATTTAAAATAGAATGCATCTGCGGCTGTTCGAATAAATTATGACCTTCAAGGTCAGAAGAGGATGAGGAATCTTCAAAATTATAATTAACCCACTAAAGAATTCGCTTTTGACATCCTTCATTTATTACATAATATTTTGTTTACCTGCTCACCAAATTGAGAAGTTTGTGGCCTAATAATATTATATTGAAATAACATAATCACTTGCAAAAGGTCACTAATGCGTAAATAATGTGGCACGTCAATAAACTTTTTAAGCTATTGATGATTATCGCAAGGCTTATAGAATTAAATGGCGATTAGATTGTTAAACCATTTTAATTGAGCTGCTGCAGCTGCGGACGCTGTCGAATACTTTGAAAATGAACCTACGTAGACCTATATTGCCAGTACGACGCGGTAAAGAAACTTATCAAAATATTTTATTTCGGCACTTATGAAATCTCAGAAGCTAAGTGAACGTTTCCAATTGGTCGTTTCCATACAAGAGCCGGCAAGACACTTTTTAGAGTTCCGTACCAAAGGTAAAAAAGGAACCCTTATAAGATCACTCTCTTGTTCGTCTGTCCGTGTGTCACACCGATTATCTCAGGAACGGGTAGACCTAGCAAATTGAGATTTATATCAGATACTGAAGTCTATAGTCTCTATTAGGTTTATAAAAATCATTGTCCTGAGTCAACACGATAAAAAGATATGGGTAAATTTATATTTTCGAGAAAACTTGTATCAAAATTGACAATTCTAGGTCAACCGGAAGTATCCTATAGGTTTTGGGTCAAAAACCTAGGTATATGGTAGTTCCCGTTGAGATAGAATCACGAATTTTGGCAAAAAGCAAGGTCTTATAGCACAAATAAAGGAAAAATTCCAAAAAATAGAAAAGTTGAAAATTAAGGTAGGTACTTACAAGTTTTCGCGAAAATCTAAATTTGCCCATATCTTTTTTATTGTGGCGGTATAATGGGTAGATATGGAACTCTCGGCGCACGAGTTCGACTCGCACTTGACCGGTTTATTTTTTTTACACTTATAGTAGTTTATTTCCACAAAACGGCACGGGAATATATATTTCGAAGACAACATCTCTTGCACTACTCTTTTACAAATAATTGGCTTTTACAATATTTTCAAATTACAGTGTTAATAGATATAAGAGGACAGTGTAGACTATCACATCTGTGTCAAAAACCTGGGATTAGGGAAATACCAAAGCCGTAAAGGTGATAAAGAGACAATATGAAGAAATTGCCGAAATACCCCACTTCACTCATACCAAGATTTCGTAGAGTGACTAATACTGTAGGATGCTGTAGGGCTTCATAAGAATTCCGCATGTTGTGAATAACCAAATTATGCAATTCGTGACATATTACACACATGATGCGTCAGCTGCAGGCGTTCTGCTTTCACAGTCTTAATCTGCGAAGCCAATCTGTACCCGTACAACTAAGAAACAGACGTCAGACTCTTAATATTGGAGTGTTTCACGTTTTTGAAACAGTCTAGTTTAAAAACTATTTTAAATTCTTCACACATTTCTTTTCAGGCTTAAGAGCCGTTAGGTCTTTGCAAAAATAAATGGACAAACTGTGTTTTGTTCTACAAAGACGGAGAATTCAGTAGGGTACATTCAATTTCTAATTTACTTCTTTTTACCGGTGAAAATTAACATAATAATGTCTTCCGACGAGTCATTCTCAAAATAAGCACTAGCCTAGTTTCTTAGCTTCTGTGTTTCCATTGAAATTCGAAGACGTATACCAATTGTCTTATTGCATACCAACTACAACAAATAGTTATATTCTAGTCACCACGTCATGATTTATGCAAAAATATAAATTGACCGAATCCTCGTTCATCAACTGCCTACATTTTTCTGAACCAAAAAGCTAATTCACTTTATCCCTCAACAGCGGTCGCTCAGTTTGGAGGCTTCGGCGCCAACCCCAGCCCTGGTGCCTACTCTAGGAACCAGAACCAGCAGAACAGGCAGCAGTTCCAAGAGGCACCCAAGAGCAAGCAACAGTTCCAAGAGGCACCTAAAGCAGTTAACTCTGCTGGAGTCTGCAATGAACTGAACGAAAGATACCCCGTGCCCGGCAGCTGTGACAAATACATTGAATGCGTTGTAAGTACAGTTCTAATGATATTGGCTACATTATACGTATTAGTGGGTGCATATGCATATGCATCCGTACTCGTATTATTTTTGAACATTACGATAAAAAATTGAGTCAGTATTTGTCGGTAGTTTTTATTGTTGGCAAAATAATAACCAAGGAAGACTACAATGTATCTCCTGAAATATTCTCAAAGGGCAGCTATCCTTTAAGGGAGGACTAATTAAAATGATGGTCAGAAGATATATTCATATTTTTATTGAAAAGATAAATACCGACAGACCATTTTTCTGGATTATTCCTAACCTGACCCGAAATCCTAAGCCGGTCGCGGGTTTGGTTAGGGAACTTGAAAAAAATTATAATATTTCTTCCAAACGTATCTTTCTTCCTAACCTGACCCGACGTATCGTTCCTATCATAACCCGAATTACGATAGATATTTACCTCAGGTAGTGTGGTGCCGGACGTAAAAGAATAGCACCATCCCATTTCTTCCCGTGGGTGTCGTAGAAGACGACTAAGAGACTTACTAGAGAATGGGCAGCAGCGTTCTCTATGCATTTGACCACCGTACTGCGATCGCCAACCCGCCTGCCAAGCGTGGCGATTATGGCAAATCCTCCCCTTTTGGGGGAGGCTTATGTCCGGCAGTGGTCGTCTTTCGGCTGATATGACGATGATGATTCACCTCTCCTCTTTCTTAAAATAAAAACCTAACCTGACCCGACGTATCGTTCCTATCATAACCCGAATTGCGATATAGATAGGTATTCACCTCTCCTCTTTCTTAAAACCTAACCTAACCCGCGACCGGGTTAGGATTTCGGGTCAGGTTAGGAATAAACCAATGTTTTTGTTACGTGGGTTGTCTTTTTTGAAAGGCAATCTTGCAGGGGCATCGGCAGCCGGGATTATAAATATATGTACTTTGTCTACCGTCTTTCACTAACCTTATAAGTCACACTCCAAGTTGCTTTTTGATCCCAGACACATCAATTTCCATTAACACGAACCTCTGCACTAAATTATTCACCCATGGTCATGTATGTGGGAAAGTGTTGACACAGACTGGGATCTTACTTTTAAAATAGGTCGTGACTACATTAAAGTCTGCGTACTACAAAGGCACTCACATAAGCTCCATTCTTTTGTGTGTAATCATGCGTCTCCTCTCATGAATAATTCACTTAATAATCACAGATTCTGGTAAAAAAATTCGCGTTATTTGCTAAACGTGATCCGAATGTGAGATTTGAGACTATTATTAGATAAGTGTTACTACACGGATATTGCGACTTCTATTATTAAAATTATTTTCAATGTCATCAGCTCCGTAGAATTATTATACTCTCTAAAGTACTCCTTTCGTATTATCTTAACTCTGTTGTCTGGTTCTCTGGTGTCTAGACCTAATTTAATTATTCCATGTCTCTACAACTAAGTTGTAGTTGTAGTAAGATGGAATAGGTAATTAAATTAATTCATCAGCAAACACGAAATGAGTTTGCGAGAGATTAGTAATTATTATTAAGTAATATTTGAATGAGATAATTATATATTTAATTTTACGGAAATTGTGTCATGCTTAGGAATGCTCAAGAAATTAATAATTCACTTCAGTTAAAGCGATTGACCCTTGACATTACACATCAGGTCAAAACAGCTTAGTGCAAATGGTTTGTCTATTATTAGGTCAAGAGAATGGCCAACAGAATCCTCTTGTGCATTTCTGTGTTCACCAATCTCTTTACTCTCTCTCCAAGCATGATCATTATGAAAATATGTTATTTAACACTCCGCAAAACCTATTATCATCCTTCTGCCCTGAACCTAATTTATTTGAGGTCGACGCAGCATGTCTTCTCCTTCCATTTTTTTCAGTTATTATCACCTTTCTACTTACTATATGTTCTGATTTATCTGTATTTGTTCATAGAACGGAACTTCGGAGGAAAAGCTGTGTCCTGATGGTCTTCGCTTCAACCCCAACTTGAAATTCACCGCTTACCCGTGCCAGTACCCTAACGAATATGATTGCCTCGAAAGATCCGCTTCTCTACGTGAGTAAAATAAGAGTTTATATTTTAACCAGCGATAGTCCAAGTGATTCCTGCCAGTGGCTTTTTCGTTTCCTGGAATATTTGACATATCTCTTTGTCTCAGAGATTATTTGTAAACCGCCAAATTGTTTTCGATGAACTACTAGATACTAATTTCGGAACAAGGTATCGCCTAGTGCCCGGGTTTAATTAATAGTGATATAAGAAAAAATCATAACGTCTGTCTGAAGATCAGAAATAAATGTTAAGTATGGCAGACTTCTTAATCCAACAACTCATCTTATTCTTCTTGACGGCTTGTATCATTGCTGATTTTAGATATATTCAGAAATATTATTAGGTACACGCGATTCTATTTCTGATTGACACAATAAATATTCCAGCTGCGTACTAAGCTGGAATATTTATTGTGTATTACATCAATTAAGTGAACTTTTGAAGGTAACCGCGATAGTTGAAGGTTTTTCGCGAAAATTTAAGACTTAGTTAAAGAAATACTTACATGATTTTTTAAAGTCGAGTGGTGTTTTATTTATTCAGTTTCACACTGACGTAAAAATATCGCAGTCGGATTTTTTCGCGCACTGGATCTGCAACGCATTGCTTAACGCCGAGAGTTTAAAATCGAACAGTATGTCTTTTCGAAGCGCTGGGATTCACTTTGTTGGATTCTCAATGCTCCGTTCATCACGGAGAGTTGAAAATCCAGTGAGCGATAGAATACCGCCGCGATATTTTTACGTCCGAGCGAGCGTGGTCTAAGAGTTGTTTCTCAAGATTCATACAACATTTCTAGTTTACCTTTTGACATTATAAACCGGTAACACATTAAACTAGAAGGTAATAAAATATGTGACCTCACAGTCATAAATTCAATCATTTAAATAGACACGTAGGTAGATAGAGTTGAAACGAGTATCAAACAATTGAATATCGATTTATTATTCCAATAATCTTCCTTTTATTTATTCAATGGTATACCAAACCTTAATAATAATAGGTACGAAATAATTAATACCTAGGGGCTTGTGGCCAGGCAATCTACGCTTGCCACGGTTGGTCCGTGGATGGGTGACTATCTTTACATACCAGGACCCTTCCGTACCTCGGAAAGCACATTATTTTCATTCGTGCATCTTTGGCAGTCGTTACGCATCGTCAAAAGCCCGAAATCCAACAACGGGTCTTATCACAATCAAATCACAATGGGTATTGTACGTTACCCAGTAACTGGGTTGTGGAGAGCAGATAGCTTCGTGTAAAATACTGATATTCAGTTCAGCTGCATCCGGTTAGACTGGAAGCCGACCCCAACATAGTTGGGATAGGCTAGGCAGATAATGATGATGTATGTATCAAATGTTTTTCTAATTGTTCCAGAGCCTGCTCAGCCCACTGAACTGTGCGAGCACCAGTTCGGTTACTACAAGCTAGGGGACAGGAGCAACTGCAGCTACTTCAGGAATTGTGTCAGTGGAGTAGCTTACGACTTCGAATGCCCCGAGGGTCTGGCCTGGAGCTCCGCCTCCTACCGTTGCGATTGGCCCGATGAGGTTGAAGACTGCGATGCTGAAGGTAAGAATATACCTAGTTCATCTTCTTCTCTCATTCCCAGCTCGATCTTTATAGAAGAATAGTTTATGGCATTGCCAAAATATTAGCCAGATAGCGAAGCTTATAACTCAGGATGCTCCATACATAGGATAGTCTATATTATAGTTTCCACACCTGGAGGCTATATTATTGCACACCATATATGGTCAAAAAGTCAGAGGAGTATACTCCAATGACTTTTCTTCTGTCAGAAACAAGTTTAAATCTGTACGTGAAATATTGTTAGGTCGATAAAGTAGCCCATGTCCTTCCCCAGGGTTCATAGTATCCACATACCAAATTTCATCAAAGTCGGTCCAAAAAATTGTTTTATGTACCTTAGACAGGGTACATTTTTAACCAGTAACCGGATACAAAAAAAACAGCTGTTTCATAGAAAAGTGCAATAACTACGCGGTCAAAATGTATGGAACAGGCCCGAACAGCTGATTTTTTTGTATAACCGACGAAAAATTCCTACGCTAGGTGGTCTAGAATGACATGCTGAATTCATGGTTACAGTTTGCGCACTGGTTAAAATTTTATCCTGTATAAACTTTCACTAGTGCCTACTTGGTAAAAAGCTGATAATTTGACATTACAAACAGACTCTTCATTTTTATATAAATGTATAGATTTGTTTATTTAAATTTCTAATCAAAATCCTTGTCCGTGGCAACTAAAATTTTGATGTTATTTTAGAAGGTTTTTTTAACAATAATTTACATAATAAATATTAATTTCATCGACTTTTCGTCCTGATTTGTCTAATTTACTGGCACACGCGGTGTCTTAACTGAAATGATAACTTAAGTTAACATGTTATGAGCACACAACACCGGATTGTGAAAACATTTACCACTCATGAAAGTTGTGTCGCAAAATTCGATAATAACAAAAGGAAGGTCTTAGGTTACTCAGAATCTTACATAACTTATTATTTGCACATTGTTTTTCTTATTCTAAATTCGACCCTAATTCTTTCAACTAATAAATAATTGACTTTACTTTCAGCTTTCCTTGGCTTCCGCTGCCCAGAGGTTCCAGAATCAAGGGAGCTTGGCCCCCCTGCCGGCTTCAGATTTTACAGGTATGAACTAAATAAATACGTGCAATACTTAATGTATGTACAATAGCCCGACTATTATAAAAGTGATAGAGATTGAAATGCCAAGAACTGGTTACCTAATAGGCGACCGGTCAGTCGGTATCAGCGGTTGCTTAAATGTCAGCAGATGAGCGGTGACCTTGCTTATATAACCTCGTTATTAGAAATACCAGTGGTTTGCTCACATCCTCTTATGATGTATGATAATATAGTGACTAGTTGCCTACATTACACATTCTTGCCGTGCTACTTTTTATAAGTCTCTGTGAAATCTTCTTGTTTTATTTCTGGTCTTGTAGATTTTTCCCAGAATACGACCTCGGCGTTGCAATGTTATATTTTATTGAATAGTTAATGTATTCCTTGGCCATGATAATCATTTAGATTGGATTAAAAAATGCAGTAGCTTCTTCCGTCAACTAAATCAAAGTTCAAGCCTGATCAATAAAATAAGCAAGACATGCACAAGGTTAAATAATAAATATCTGGATGTCCGAGCTTAGCTCGGTTTTTTTGACGTTTTCTAAAAATGAAACCTGGCTAGATCGATTTATCGCCCCCGAAACCCCCTGCATACTAAATTTCATGAAAATCGTTGAGGCCGTTTCCGGTTCAGATTATATATTTTTATATATATAAATGTATATACTATTCCAATACTCTACTATTTCAATTTAAGTTACATCCTTTTAAATTATTTTTCCAATTATTAACTAGATAAGGTATTATTTTTTACCAAGATTATTTTCTTCAGAGCTTTTCCCTATCTACGAGTATAAGTATCTTTCCAACATTATCAAAATTAACAGGGCCTGAATTCAATATGACCACTTAACGATTCCTTACTCGAAACCACGTCAATCACGCACGACATCTGCTAATATCGTATTAATAATATCGACAAATTGTCTTGGAACATACAGAATATGACATTTCGATTCCTTACCGTTACATTGGTTTCTAAAAAACATAATATTGACGTAACTAGATTCTGCGAGGAATCATTATAACCATACAGAATTGGGGATCGGTATGAATACCGATCCCCAATTCTGCATGGTTATAATGATTCTTTGATTTAATTTATTAATTGAAATTTATGACTGGATCATTCTAGAATACGAATCTTAATTCTGAATTGAAATTCTGAATTGAAATTCAGAATTAAGATTCGTATTCTAGAATGATCCAGTCATAAATTTCAATTAATAAATTGATTTGAATTGAGATTAATCTGCCAGTATTTAAGTAAATTTTATAAAATCATAACAGAGAATCGCTTCAGAAAATAGAATATACTTAGTTACAAGGTTGATGTAAAGTTATTTTAATGTTACAGGGCCGATAACAACTGCCAGAAGTACTTCCTCTGCTTAGGCACGAAGCCACGCGTGCTGTTCTGTGGTAAGAACACTGGCTACGATGAGCTGACCAACACCTGCTTGTCGGCTGATGAGGTGGACGCCTGCCCCGTAGAAATCAGGGCCGAAGCTGCTCGCGCAAGGGAAGAAGCCAGCCAACTCCTCGCCAAAGAATTGGAGTTCAACGCCAAAATCACCCACAAGAGTCGATACTAATTTAAAGTAGCGTAAAGTTGGGTATCCAGGACCAGCGCACACCAACTATACTGTACAGTTACTACTACGTACTTTCGCATCTTCTCGTGGTCAAACACTATGGATATGCGCGTAGCACAGTTCGTGCACCAACATAGTGGATGGGACAGCCAACTTTATGAATAACCTCGCACACTCTGCATCACATTTTATCTTTGATGCCTCAGCCTTTGGGACATGATCGACAACCCAATTGCGTAAGGCACTTTCAATCGCAATCTGAAGGATTTTGATGAACATTGGTAACCCATTGTACCATTGGTTTGAATTGTAAAAATGTAAGGCATTGCCATTGTAAGTGTGTTATGGAATTTTCTTGCTAGTCTGTCTCGAAAGTAGTTCTAGTCTAAAACTAACAATTGAGTTACCACAGCGTCTGTGTTATGAAGTCATAGAATATTCATGTTTATTTTTTTATTTTTTATGTTTTTTATCTTCCATCCTGTTTCCGATTTTGTATCACGCGATTGTGTTGCAAGTAAAACTTTATGGATCTAGTTCTAGTGTATGATTTGACATAAGCATAACTGTTAAGCTACATGTTTCTTATTTTTTATAATTTAATGATAAAATGTTATCATCAAGCTGCATCACCATTTTGTATTTTAGCAACTTGTACTTCTTGTAGGTACTACATCTGTGTCTTTGACGTAGTACTCCGATACCAAAAATTATGGTATCAATAAATAAGTAGGTAATGTTGAATGTCTTGTTACAATATTACAATAAAATATCACAAATTTGAAACGTGTTTTTAATTACCTAACTACGATTGTTATATTATGGCCAAACCGCAGTAATTCATCTTTTCGTACCGTTAATGAAAGGCAATTAAGTATCTAATTTTGATGACATGTTTTAGTATAAAAAGTAATTGGAACAATGTTAGGTCACCATTCGGGAGTTGCACATCAGGAAAGCAACGTGAACAAGTAAAATGTTGTTTTACCTGTGTGTCGCCTTGGTGTTCGTGGCTGCCTGTGAGTAACATTTCAATGATTATTTAATTAATCAACTGCTTTCATTGCATTCGTTTCAAGAGATAAATATAGATCGGTACCTAAATATTAAAAATAGATATATTACGTAAATGATTTATTCTACCTAACCATTTGTTTCAAAATGGTATCATTGCATTGTAAATCGTAATGCATAATATGCATACATACCTGCCAACCAATCATACATTGTAGGGAGTTGATTATGGTTAGATGTTAATAACTGTAATAATGACATTTCGAAATTGCCGAACCAGTACGTTTATTAAAAAAGTGTTAAATCGATTATCAGGTGTAAAAACTATAAGTGGATATATATTTTAACATTGGCTTTACAATGTTTTTTATTTATTCAAAGAAAATATTTTAGGTCTTCTCAAGGACCTGATTACGACGGGAAGTTAAATTAATTTTGTAATGTTTTCTACCGAACAGGCACCGCACAGGTTCAGATATCCACTGACAATGCTGACCTTCTGAACGCTATCTGCAAACAAAGAAATGGTTTCTACAAGGTGGACTCTAGCTGCGACTCCTACGTAGAGTGCACTGTAAGTATTCCAACAAAACGTCACAACTCGACTGTATTCCGCGGAAAAGTCTTGACACTCCTAAAGGCCATAAGTTACTACAAGTAGAGAAGATGAGTCTCAGAGAAACGATGATTGCAATTTCGCTGATAATTGCTCGTTAAAATCTAGGTCATCACAGAAAGCTGTGATTTTCCTAATGCCTGTGGACTGCTTATGATTTCTGTCTAGTATGTCTCATAAGTTAGCAGCTATCTAGCAATATAGCTGAAAGTAAGGACATCTGTTTAATCTTCAGATAAGTAAAACAGGCTGACTATAAGTATACTCCAGGGCTCAATTCTAAGACTCCTAGTGTACGGTAGCTTTGGTAACACAAATTCGTTATTCGCACAGGAATTTGTCGCAGAAGAAATGTCGTGCCCCGACGGCCTCCACTACGACCCTGAGGCTAAGTGGCCCAGCTACCCCTGCGGATACCCCATGGACGTGCCATGTGTAGGCCGCGGTGCTGCCCGTAAGTAACGCAGGATCTTCATCCCAGTGAATGAGGTTTATTTATATCATAAGATAAATTAATGGCCAGGTCAAAGATTTTTCTTAGAAAACTTAGAGCAAAATTAAACTTAAGGTGCACTTCACGCATTAAGTTGACAAAATAATGCCATTAAAGAAGAGAAATGTGAGGATAGTCATGATACTAAAGATATCAGAAGCATATGCGGTTATATCTAGTTAGTTGTAAATTGCAACATACACATTTACAAAAAAAAACCTTTATTTTTTCAGACCACAGGTTACTTACTATTCTGCCTACAATTTAGTAGGTAAACGATGGGGTGGATTAAAAACAATTTGACTTGCACGGGACGTAACAATAAAATCTAGCAGACATTCCATCCCAACACATAATTGCTATACGAGACCTCTCGAGCCTAATCTAAACATACAATTTCTTTCCATCCAGAGCCAGCCCAGCCTACAGCTGATTGTCCCCATCAGTACGGTTACTTCGTGTCGCCCGTCGCCACCTCTGACAACTGTGGCCAATACCGCATGTGTGTGGCCGGCAAGGCCATTGAGATGATCTGCCCCACTGGCCTGGCCTTTAACCCCGACACCGGCCGTTGTGACTGGCCCGATCTAGTCCCTTCTTGCAAAGCTGACCGTAAGTATACATTTGTAATCTTTCAGAAGGTTGTAGAACTCTTTATCATCCCGTGCAAGTCGAAAAAGCTGGTTGGTGGGTCTAATATATATTCTCCAGTCAATATTATTATTTGTTTAATGTTTTTTTTTGTTATCGTGATCTGTGTTATTGTGATTTATCTTCTTGTCTTTTGAGAAGTAGAAGGTAAATCTTCTATCACGTCTATATGCTGCTGTATTATATCAGCTGTTACTATCGCCTAACTAACTGTCATGTTGACGAAAAAATCTATTGGGGGGAATTTGCCATAATCGCCACGCTTGGCAGGCGGGTTGGCGATCGCAGTATGGTGGTCAAATGCATAAAGAACGCTGAGGCCCATTCTCTTGTAAGTTCCTTAGTCGCCTTCTACGACGCCCATGGGAAGAAATGGGATAGTGCTGTTCCTTTACGTCCGGCACCACACAGAAACCTCACTCATGTTTGCCGTGTTATAATAACAAGTAACGTCAATAATTTGTTATTCGCATACATTTCAGTGTTCCTCGGATTCTCTTGCCCAGCTGCACCTACTGATGCCGACGGCAAGCTTCTGGATATCATCGTTAACTATAAGTAATATGTTTAGTTTTACTCATACCTTAAAGAAAATCCAATGAAACATTGAATTACTATCTTTTCCAGTTACTTAAAATTTGTCATCACATTCAAAAAGTTGTTCCGATCCGATCTACTCTGTTATAATCTCACGCTCAGCTGTCATTCCTTCTGGCACTAGGCATTCTCTAAGGACACTCACTTTAAGCTCACTTCACCCAAGTTATCACGGTGAGATTTTTACAGAATAGCACTGCCTAATCCTCTTAATCTGATCCACTGGTGGAAAAGACTTTTTCACAAGACGATTTGGGGATCAGACTGGTATAACTCAAAAGACAAAGTATTCCTCACTTCGCAGTGTCTATAAATTATATTCTCTAACATTTTTTCACTCTTGCAGATACCAGGGCAACTGCTACTACTTCTTCTCGTGCGAGAAGGGCCGCGCTCGGTTACTGTCATGCGACCCCGGCCTCGCCTTCGACCCAGCTGCGGGTCACTGCGTAGACGCCGATTACGTCAACTGCTCAGTCGCACTTGCCGATGCTCAACCTCAATAATAGACTTACGTGTAGTCTCACGATACGCTTTGATTTCCTATGTATTTTTTACTATTTAATAAATATTTTAAATATGAAATAAATGATTGTACTCACCCCCAAGTTTTTGCTCATCGACGACTTACTTTTCAAATAAACTACTGCAGATTAGCCAGTAGGAATCTTGACTTTTTACTGATTTAGTAGATATGTACTTCAATATAATTAGAGTAAAACAAGTACACAAGTATGAGCTTTTAATATAACTAAATCACAATGACGTAACATTAATTAATAAAAACTATCTGATGAAAATTATTCAACATCTCCATAATATAAGAAGTTGCAAAATTACAATTACACTTATCAATAGAATATCACCAAAGCAACTTTATAGAAAGTTACAAATTGGCTTTTGTCATCTCTTCGTTCGATACATAGGTATCAAAATAACAAGTACCTGTAGACTGTAATGGCATTTAATTAAACTTAGGTAGTTCAAACAATAATTAAGGTAATCGGTATGTAATTGACCTAAGATTGTGTGGTTAATGGAAATAGTTCAGACCATTACCATTATACCAGCTACAGAAGACTCTAGACGAGTTTGTGGACACGAACCAGTTCTTAAATAGGTAAGGTGGTATTTTTTTAAGAACTGCGACCCTTAGGCTCATTTTAAAGGCTTCTATACCGTCAGTGCTTTCTGGTGTTGCAGCGTCCGCAGCTGCAACGAATTTCAATCGAAAAGCGTATCTGCAAGCGTAGTGTAAATGTTCTAAAATTAAAACATGGAGGATGATAATATCTATGTTACGCAAAGAACAAAAATGCAACATAATTTAAACGTCAGCGAGTTTGAATTTGACATGGATATCTCATATCAAAGTTTACCCAATAATAATAACTCTGGAAATATGGATATTGTTGCAAAGAATGACGAAATAAACAAACTTAAATTGGATCTACAGACTGCCAACTCAGAAATAGATAACTTAAACTTAGAAAATATTTCTCTAAAGGACAAAATTAGAAAGTATGAAAGCAAAATAAAGATTTTTAAATCGGTAGGACTACAGGATGATACTTCCTCAGAAACAGCGGCAACACCTATGAGGTTCTATTCACCTCAATATCAACGTCGACTCAGGACAATAACTATGAAAACAGGATTACCCAGAACCTCTTCCAGAGAATTTACTATGCATGCCATAACGTCAATGACCCGAAATGATAGTAGGTCGGAAGCACTCTTTCATGAGTCGCCAATAAAAAACAATTTAGATAAGTTCTCAGTCACAGGGACAAGGAACGTGTCCCCTACAAATAGTTACAAAGAACTACAAGTTAGTCATATTCAAAATTCATCTACATGCAACGCGGAGGAACAACAAAATGGAGGTATACATACATCGACGCACAGGGATATACAGGGAACAAACAAGAACATGTCACTGTCAACATCTAAACAAAACATGGGCGCAAATGGAAGCGTAGAAAAACTGACAGAGAAAAATTCTTGTAAACAAAACTTGCGAGTACTGGCCCCAAAGCATAAAATCGCTATCTTCGCTGATCAGACCGGCTATGAAATAAGAGATCTACTTCAAAATTTAGTGGGAAATAGTTTTAGTGTAACGTCGGTAATCAAACCAAATGCACCTCTTAGTTACATATTAAGTACATGTGCAACTATGTGTAGGGACTTCACAAAGTCTGACTACGTTTTAATAATTGGAGGTATTAGCGACAAAAACCCATTAAATATATTAAGTTCTCTGCATCACACTTTGCAAAATATACAAAACACAAACGTCCTGGTCAGTAAGATTTATAATAATAAATATTTAAATGTATCAAATGTAAATCGTACCTTAAAACTTGTATGCAATAATTGTGAAAATTCTAATTTTATTACACTTGATGTCAATGATCCATTTAACTATAATAAGAGGCCTTTACTGAACAAGCTAACTGCATGCAAATTAATTTATAGGGACATATTGCGATTACAATACAGGATCAACTATCAAATTTATGTGCAAAATGTGCTTAAAGATCAAAAGGCAAAAAGGATGTTTAAAAATGCTTCTACACAGACTACTCCTAATTTGGTACTTACAGCGGGTGAAACACCCACATCTAAAGTGTTTATAAATTCATCCTCACAAACAAATGTTTCACCTGCAATTATAAATGATCGTGCCTTTTTTCGAGAATAAAAAGGCAATACCAGATGACGCAAGTAATATCACCCTATTATCAGGTACTAGTTGTTTAAAGATTTTTCATCAAAATGTATGTGGAATAAGCAATAAAAAAACAGAATTCGAATTATATATCGAAACATTAGGTAATCTCATGGACTATTTATGTATATCAGAACATTTCTTAAATGACAAATCTGCCAATGTATTTACCATGTCAAATTATAATTTAGTCGCATGTAACACAAGGACGAACAAGAAAAGGGGAGGTAGTCTAATTTTGGCACATAAATTGAAAGAATGCGAAACCATTGACTCAATCGGTAAGTTTTACAGAGCCGAAAGTTTCGAGATATGTGGTGCAAAAGATGTTGCAACAGGGTTAAACATTTGTTGTTGTTACCGAAGTCCCTATGATAAAAACTTTGATAGCTTCATTTCTAGCTTAGAAAAATTGTTAGAACACTTTATTGACAAAAACTGTATTATATGTGGAGACTTCAATGTTGACGTTCTTGTTGAAAACAAAAAATCTTCTGAGTTTTTAAGTACATTGACATGTTATAATTTTAGATACCTTGTGAGAACTCCGACCTTTATCCGAAATAACTCTCAGTCGTGTATAGATAACATAATCACAAATCTTGATAGTGACTACATAGAACAGTGTTTTGTGGATCATAATGGACTAGCTGATGGTCATGGTGGACTTTTTTGTTATGTAGGTCTTCATGAAATCAACAAAAAATCAAAAGGCCTCGAGTACACCTCAGTAATTAAAAGATCTTTTAATAAGAAGAATAATGACGTTTTCAAAAGAAATATTACTAATAAAACTTGGACTAATATGGGAATTAATCAGTTTCTAAGCTATTTCAACAAGATATTCCAAGATTGTTTTCCCAAAAAATCAACTAGAATAAAGTCCATAAATAAAAATGCAATAAAATGGATTACAAAAGGTATTAAAGTATCAAGTAAAATGAAAAGAGTCCTGTGCTCTGGAACATTAAATAACGTCAGCATCAAAATTTACAAAATCAACTACGTTCGAATTCATAGAAGAGTTATTAATCAAGCCAAAAAGCAAGCTATATCACGTTATTTAAACAGCGCAAAAAATCTAGTGAAAGAAACATGGAAAATTGTAAACGAACATACTAAAAAGAAGAAAAATAAGCAACGTAAAAATCTTATCTTAAATGTAGACAATAAAGTAATCACTAATCCTCAGGATATTGCAAATATATTTATTGACAGTTTCGTATTCAAATCATCAATAGCGAATAAAGACAAAGATAGAGCAATGTCTTTTCTTATGGATACGACGAAAAGAGTTGAAAGTGATATAACTTTCAAGCCAACTACACCAAATGAAATTGCAAAGTTGGTTAGCAAAATGGCTAATAAACATTCTTGCGGCTTCGACGACGTACCGATATCGATTATAAAGGAGAACATAGAGATATTAGCTTCTCCTCTTTCTAACTTCTTCAATAAATGCATCGATGAGTCAATCTTTCCTGACCAGTTGAAATTGGCCAAGGTAATTCCAATACACAAAAAGGGCACTGAAACCGATCCGAAAAATTATCGCCCCATATCCTTATTACCCACCCTATCAAAACTTTTTGAGAAAATTATTAAAAGTAGACTTATGGGACATTTGGGTATTCACAAAATTATCAATCTGCGACAATTTGGATATCAGAAAGGCGTCGGTACCTCGGATGCTATAAACACTTTAATAAATGACATAGTTAGTAAACTAAATGACAAAATGAAAGTAGCTGGACTATTCGTTGACCTCAGCTCCGCTTTTGACACCATAGATTATGAACTACTACTTGCTAAACTCGAACATTATGGTATAAGAGGCAAGACATTACAACTTATGACATCTTACTTACAAAACAGACGAATGTATGTAGAAATTAAAAGTATAGACGAGAAGAATCACGAAGTGACATACAAGTCAAAAATGATATATGTAAAACGTGGTGTACCCCAAGGTTCAATTTTAGGACCTATATTATATATTATTTTTACAAATGACTTACTCAATTTCATGAATAAAACCCAGCCGAACGAGAAACTTGTTGTTTTCGCAGATGACACTAACATAATAATTGAAGGAAAAGATATAGAAAAATTGACATTAAATACAAATATAATTATTGAAAAAATTTGCGAATGGTTTACAGCCAATAACTTATTGCTAAATACAAGTAAGACTAACCTATTGTTATTTAAGACTACTACTCGTCATAATGATAACTTAGACATACAAATAAATGGAGACAGGATTGAATCAACGGACAAGGTTAAATTCTTAGGGATTAATATAGATTCGCTCTTAAATTGGAAACCGGAACTTGCTGTTATAGAATCATCCATATCGTCAGCATGTTACGCACTCAGGAGCCTTAGGGACATTTTGAACATAGAACAGTTAAAGGCTGTATATTATGCGCTGGTCGAGTCTAGAATAAGGTATAGCATCGTGCTCTGGGGAAATAGTTACAGTTACAACTGGCAGAGAGCGTTCATCTTACAGAAACGAGCCATAAGGACAATAGTAAAAATTTCACAACGTGTCTCATGCAGAGATTACTTCAAAAAACTGGGAATATTAACAGTACCTAGCCTATACATATTGGTGCTCTTAAGTTATTTTGCTAAGTATCTACATGACTTTGAATCACAAGAAGAACGTGAGATTAGAGAGAGCACGCGAAGAAAAATTTTTAAACAACAAATAGCACCAAAATTTAATCTAGTAGAGCATTGCTCGAAGTACCAAGCCGTAGAGATATTTAATAAGTTACCTTCTGATCTAAAGATCCTGATTTATAACACCCACCAGTTTAAAACAAAGTTAAAATCCTTTTTATTAGAAAAATGTCTGTATAATATATCGGAACTAATGTCACACAATAATAATAGATGATCTAGTTTTTATTTTGACGTTATATAATTTAGAATCTTTGACATTATTATTGAAACCATTTGACATTATATTGAAAACTGGCTGACATTATATTTTGAACCTTTTTGACATTATATTTTAAACCTTTTTGACATTATATTTTAAACCTTTTTGACATTATATTTAAAACTGTTTCTTATTATATTCAAAACTTTTAGCACTGTACTTGAACTTCAGTTGGAGGTTAATTAATATTCATAGCTGTTCTCTGTATTATGTAAATATTCAACACAATGTAAATTGTTTTTTATGAATAAATGAAATGAATGAAATGAAAGTGTGGGACGGCCACAGCTAGATGAACCGACGACCTTATAAAGGGACAGACTGGAGGCGGAAAGTGGAGCACACAGTGTTGTGCAGTTAACCAAAACATTCATTGGATGCGAGAAGGACAGAACTGAGTGCAGTGGTGATGCTTGGGGAAGCCCTATGTCCAGCAGTAGACGACCGTCGGCTGAAATGATGATGGTGATGATGAGCAACCATTTGGTCGACTCCGTATAATGGATAAGTTTTTATCCAGCGCGCGAACTGTAACCATAAATTCAGCTTATCATTCTAGACCCCTAATGCAGAAATTTTACGTCAGTTTTACAAAAAAAATCAGCTGTTTCATAGAAAAGTGCAATACCTACGCGGTCAAAATGTATGGAGCAGCTGATTTTTTTTGTTGTATTACCGACAAGAAATTTCTGCCCTGGGTGGTCTAGAATGATATGTTGAATTCATGGTTACAGTTTGCGCATTGGATAAAAACGTATCCTGTCTAAACAGTTACAGCGACGACCGAATGTTTCGTTCACCTTGGACCTAGCAAGTCCCAGAACGCTAAATTCAGTCTTTCATGGAAAGCGAATCGAATTTTACCCAGTTACAGTAAATCCAAAAAGAAGAGTTAAAATTTTTGCAGGTTATATTTAATAGACTACGGTTCTTTTTTTTTTGGAGGGTGAGAAATCATCAAATAACTTCTCCCGCTCTGGGTAGAGCAGGAGGGCGTGTCAGACTTTTACTGGCTAAACCCCACCCGTGTTCCCTCACTTTCAAACAACCCACACCCCTGGCAGGCATCGGTCCTTGAGGACCACCACACACCAGTTGGTGCCGACATGTCTTTGAGGCACGCATGGAACACAACGCGCCATCGACCCCGGCTTGGTCCTTACGGGACAGCGAGCTACCCATTACTCGCCTTCCGCAAGCCCGTGCCTACGGTGGCCGGGAATCAGCCTGGGATTCCCAACGCCCAGGGCATCTCCTGCGAAGGCCACGGCTGTGAGGGCGCATGTACTGCATCTCCCTCATGTGCGCCGCCTCCCTCTTTGCGAGCATAACTGCTTCGCTGAAGGAGGCGACTGCTAGCCATGCACTCTCGCTCCGTACCATGGCCTGGACCAGGGTCGGACGCGAGAGATCGCCGCCGCCGATCACCTCCACGAGGACACGGCGGTGCTCCGCCCAAGCCGGGCAGACCTCCACCGTATGCTCCACCGTGTCCTCAGGGCGATCTTCGCAATGGAAACACCCGGGCGTTTCCTCCCGCCCTATCCGAAACAGGAACCTCCCGAAACAGCCATGTCCGGTGAGGACCTGTGTCAGGCGGAAGGTGAGGACGCCATGCCGTCTCTCAAGCCACTCCTCAAAGAAGGGACTTACCGCCGCAATCGTGGCGTGCCCAATTTGTTTACAATACATGCGGTAATGTGTAGATTATTTCAAACATAGTTAGGTTTTTGTTTGAATATAATAACTTTAAAATGAGGGTTTTTATTCGAAGTCTATTGATTTGTTGTGCCGAATTCATTGAAAAAGGACCATCAAATTATTTCCTACAATGTACCTTCATGACTTTTGAAGGAACCAATTAGTTTCTTCGTTCTTATTAAAATAATTGTTTGTAATGGTCTGGCAAACCAACATGTAATATGGTAACAGTTAGGTTTTTGTGGTTATTGATTTTGTAACAAATCGATCGCTCCTTATGTAATGGAGCGGCTGTTTGGCACAGTTTTGGCCCAAGTCGTTGCAAACGCCCGGGCGTTTCCTCCCATCTAAACCGAAACAGGAACCTCCCGAAACACCCGTTTCCGGTGAAGGCCTACGTCAGGCGGTAGGTGAGGACGCCGTGGCGCCTCTCAATCCACTCCTCAAAGAGGGCTCACTTACCGCCGCAATCGTGGCGTGCCCATATTAATAGACTACGTACGGTCAAGAATGAAGCCGATTCATGAATTTGAAACGTGTATTAGTATCTAGGCTACAAGGTTGTGTATACATCAGTCCTGCATCTTCCGAACTTAGTGAATGAATGAGGGAACTTAGTGAGTTCCAAAAAACAAGCTTGACTTAGTTTGGGAGTTGGTAGATCATTTATTATGTGCTGCTGTACAACCGCCAAACAACTTTATAAATAATTGTAATTGTCAATTCTTGTTGTACTTTGAGAACGAAATAAATTATTTATTTATATTATTTATTTATTATTATGTTCCGTCCTATAACAGATAAAAATGTCAAATAGGCTTCCAAATTCATGAGTTTGACGATTGCCACTGTCATCATTTCAATAGGTAAGAAATGTACAGGGTTTACCGGTGAATATTTGAGACGGGACTTCAGCTCGATCATCAAGACAAAGTTATACAGGTTGGCAGGGTTACCGACGCGCAACCTGCTACCATGCATTCAGTAAATTTTTCATCGGTTATCAAAAAACAAAATCTGCTATTTCATGGAAACTGCACTCAGACATTGGAGTTTTTTTATGAAACAGCAGATTTTTCTTTCTCGTTGATGTCTCTGCTTCAGGGTGGCAGAGACAAGAAGCAATTTTAAAGAAATTTAATGCAAAATAGCGGTCAGGATTTTTAAGTACCTACTACCGACTTAGTTCTGCATGAAAAATAAAGTCCAAATCTGGCTAAACTAGGAGGATTTTCAATCAAGAGTTTAAATTTTCCGTAATGTCAAACTTATGAGTCTTTTGGACACTTCGCTTTTACCTACTCATAGTTTTAGATTTTGCCCTAAAGACGAGCATTTTTTTCAGAAAAAAAATATTCAAAACCAAAATATTTTATTTCAAATAAACCTGCATGGGCACTTATGAAACGTCAGAAGCTAGGTGCATGGTTCCAATTGGTCGCTTCCTATGGAGAAGAGCCTGCAAGAAACTCCACGGTTACTCTTTTAAAAAGAATTGGCTTTTACAAAGTTTTCAAATTACAGTGATAATAGGTATGGACAGTGCAGGCCTGCCCATGCACCATGTACTTAGAGGAATGAAATAAAGAATAGAAAATCTTCTACAAATCTACAGTGTGTAAAGCCTAAAACATTATCTCATTCACAATATGTAAAAGAATCTACATAAATAAAATGAACCTATTTAAACCAAATGACATGATTCGAAATTAGAACAATTGGTGTGTAATGTCAAATAATGACGAGAATAAGTCAGAAATTGAACGGGTTTTTGGCGGGATCGCGTTGGAACATGTCGCACAAATTTTCATTTTCATGAAATTTAGTGAAATAGCGAATAAAATTGTATAATTTTGGTAGTGACTTATGCAATTTAATTACGTGTGAGTGCACAAATGTAGTGAAGGTGAAAATAAGTGACTAACGTGGACTTTTCGTGTTCCCCCCAAAAACTCCTAATAGGTTGTTGTAAAGTTACTACCGCTTTACAATAACTGTGACTTGACTGACTAAAGACGACTATGACTGTTTTGTAACTTCGTGCCCGATATCGGGCCATTTACTTGATGGAAAAGAAAAATTTACTTGACACTGGCTAAATGCACAAACCGTGCGAAGCCAAAACCCAAAACAAAAAAAAAAAAAAAATTGAACGGGTTTTTGGCGGGATCGCGTTGGAACATGTCGCACAAATTTTCATTTTCATGAAATTTAGTGAAATAGCGAATTAAATTATATAATTTTGGTAGTGAATTATTTAATTTAGTTACGTGTGAGTGCACAAGTGTAGTGAAGGTGAAAATAAGTGACTAACGTGGACTTTTCGTGTTCCCCCCAAAAACTCCTATTAGGTTGTTGTAAAGTTACTACCGCTTTACAATAACTTTGACTTGACTGACTAAAGACGACTATGACTGTTTTGTAACATCGTGCCCGATATCGGGCCATTTACTTGATCGAAAAGAAATTACTTGACACTGGCTAAATGCACAAACCGTGTGAAGCCAAAACCAAAAAAAAAAAAAAAAAAAAAAGTCAGAAATTCTAAAAAGAATAAAAATTAACATTGTAACTTGGGAGCAGTTACCTAATAGACTTTCACTTATTTATGGTGTTATTGAGGTACCAGGGAAGCCACATGTGCAGAAGGAATTAATGCCAAACTTCCTCGTCTTCAACGTAGAATTTTATCTCATAATATGCTTTTTTAATAAGAACACATTTGATGTGAGCTTTAAACTTTCCATCGCTAAGTTCTATAACGGACTTTGGCAACATGATATAGAAGCGGATACTGTTTATTAGAAATGACTTCCTCATCACAAGGGAATAATAATTATAATTTGTAATCCCTACTAATTTATAGCAAGTAAGTCTGTCTGTATGTCTGTCTGTCTGTTGTCGCTTTCACGCCTAAACCGCAGAACCGATCGTCATGAAATTTGGCAGAGATATAGCCCGGGATATGGAGAAGAACATAGGCTTTTTTACGCGATAACCGACATCGACGGAGGCAGACTCCCGGGCAAAAGCTAGTATATTATAATTCATTGTTTCAATTAAAGGTACCTAATGTACCTAAATAATAAATAATAAATCAGTAAATCACAAATTAATTCGAAAATCGAAAAACGGTTTAATCACCATATTACTTACAAAATAGGAAACGGTATAAATATATATGTAATATTAGGAATGTACATTCTTAGCAGCATCGACCGCAACTATCACAGTTCATCGTTAAAAATTAATTGAATAAATTAGTAACTATATTTAAAACGAATTAGATTCCAATCAATTTAATAACGGTAACATTAGCGTGTATCATTTATAAACAAAAGAAAATAGGTCACTATTTACATATCAAGCGCACTGCCACACCGGGAGCACCTCTGGTGAACCATAAACATGTTCCGGACAGAATTACTATTAATACTACCATTGGTAGTTGCTTGTAAGTTACTATGTCTGCTTTGCTATTGTACATGGTTGTGATAAGCTTGATATTCTTTTGTTTACAAGCCTTTGTGAATTATTTTCATCTTGCAGTGACGGTCGGTCAGGCGAACAGAGGATACTCGTACGATGGAACGTCAAACGTACGGGACCAGAGGCCACAGCCGATATATGGACGGAGGCCTTTAGTTTTGCCAGGGAGACCAATGCCAGTGACTGGTCCTGTTAATGCTGCTCCTGTAGTGGCTGCCGTTACTGCTGCTCCTGAGGCCCCTACAGCGCCAGCACCCGTACGCAATGGACCCTCAGCCCCCATCGTACCTCCCGCACTAGCAGCTCCGTCGTATGCTCCTATTCCGCGTCCGCGGCCACTCTACACTCCCGTATACAGACCACTTCTTCCCCCGCGCCCCATCATGCCAGCGTCATCGGGTGCAGCTCCTCTTCAACCTTCTGCTATTGGTAAGCCCCAACCACCAGTGACAGAAGCTGCTCCTCCCCTGCAACCCGTGGTAGCAAATACTCCTGAAGTACCCATTCTGACAGAACCTGCAGTCGCACAGCCAGAGCCCGCATTAAATCCTATTATATCTTCTCAACCAGCAGAATCGGTCGTAGTTGAACCCGAATCTGAACCAGTACCATCACGAAAGCCGGCCCTCGTTACTGAACAACCTCCTGCTCCAGAACCAATTGAACCATCATCTGCTGTATTTGAACCTATCCCGCCACCAGAGCCAATTCTGCAAACCGAGCCTGAGCCACAACCCGAACCCATTGCGCAATCCGAGCTTATCCTACCACCCGAGCCCAATTGGCAAACCGAGCCGGTGTTGCAAGCTGAGCCCATCCCACTACCTAAGCCCATCGTGCAAACCGAGCCCATCTTGCAACCCCAATCCATCTTGCAACCTGAGGTCCAGCAACCCGAGCCTGTTTTACAACCCGAACCCGCACCACAACCAGAACCCATCACAGAACCGGAACCGGTGCAACATCCTGAACCCACCCCAGAACCGGAACCCGTCTCACAACCTGAGCCCACCTTGCAATCCGAGCCTATCCAGGAAATTCTGCAAGCCCAAGAACCAGCAGTTCTTCCAGAACGCGAAGCCGTGCCGTTCCCAGAACCACCACCGGAACCAGAATCTGCCCCCAAACCTGCAACCAGCTTAACTCGTTCCATCAACGTACCCCAATCTCCTAAGCCAGTGGCATTACCACCGCTTCTTCCTAAACCTCAAGCTGTTCGGGAACCTGCTTTTGGCCGGCACTCTCAAACCTCAGATCCACCAATGATTTACTATCCAACTGTTACGTATCCTACACAAACTGCCTCACATTTATATCCCCCTATACCACCACGGACGGTAGCTACTCAAGCACCCCCGGTGATAGTCCCCACACAACCACATCAAGTGGTGACTCAAGCACAAGGCCATTTAAAGTTTGACTTCCAGTGCAAAGAAGGAAATGGATATTACTCCGTTGAACATGAATGCGATACCTATATAGAATGCAAGGTACGTTATAAACCTGTTACTTGATTATAGATTGCTTGTTCTGAATAACTCAATTGATTATGATGTTTATTTTTCGTAAATTGCATACCATCCCTCTTCCTCTTTGCAGCAAAACAGAGCAATGAAATATGCGTGCCCCGATGGTCTTCACTTCAACCCTGCTGCCAAAAACTACGAATATCCATGCGCTTATCCCTCAGAAGTAAAATGTATGGCAGGTGAACAAGAACGTACGTATTTACAAAAAAAAAAAATCACATTAGATTTTTTACGAAGCTGCAGCGTGACGTTCCTCATCTCATTATTTTTCTTTTTTTAGAGAATCCAAAGCCTACTGATAAATGCCCAAATCAATACGGTTTCTACTCGATGAATGACGACGACTGCAGCAAATTTATCATGTGCCAGGAAGGTTTAGCCACTATAATGAACTGCCCTATGGGTCTGGCTTTTAATCCACAAACGAGCAGCTGTGACTGGCCCGCTAATGTCCCACATTGTAACCCTAATGGTAAGTTGAAAACGATAGGTTAAAATCAACCTAATCCAACTGCATTGTCCCCAAAAAGCATGCAGGCTAAAAATGAAGAGCGGACAGAATGAAAAACATGACTTAAGCGAAGTAATCATTCGACTATAACTTATTTTCAGTATTCAAGGACTTCACTTGTCCTGACCCCCCTGAAGACGAGGATGGGCAAGTTTCTGATGTTATCTACAAATACAGGTACCTACCTACTTCCCTAAATACCTACTAAAACTATTTAGGTATTCTATTTTTTTTTGTTTTACGTCTAGCCAAAATGTTTCACAGCCAATATATTCTAACTTAAAATTAATCTTTTTAATGTTTACCTACTCCCTAGGTACGGAGGACAATGTAAACTATACGTAGCCTGTCAACTCGGGCATCCTAGGCTCCTGAGCTGCGAACGTGGACTTCACTTTGACGACGCGTCGCAAACATGTATCGATGAAGACTATGTGACAGATTGTTCAGAAGAACATTTACAATAATAACTTCTCGACCTGAGACGCATTATGTCTGTTATGGAATTTCACAAGTTTAGAGGAGAGCCAAAAGAAAGATCTTGACAAAATCGTGTCATACTATTGTTCATTATCGATTAGGCTAACAATAATAGTATAATGTTTAGATAAGTTTTATACCTTTGTATCAGTATAGTAATAAAACTAGTCACAGTATAAAATAATTATATTTTATTAATCAAAAACGTATTTTTTGATGACATCCAACCTTATGGTTGTAGAGAGTTATTAAAAGACCAATCCTTTTAATTCTATTTACTGATCCAACTTTATCCCTGCAATTTTTTTGTAAATTCAATGCGTATTGTAAGCTTTTACATAATGTAACATTATTTTTGACAAAAAAATTGAAATGTAGTTAAGTCCGATCTTGTATCTATGTACGTAGCATTTAAATTTATTATTATGAAGTACATGAGGTCGGAATTAATAAAATGAAATTAGAAAACTAATCAAAGCTAAAAACATAATGAATTTGAAACTTATTTTCAAAATAATAAAGAATAGCACAATACGTCTTATTAAGTAAAAAACGATTAAAAATAATAATTATTAAATTTAATCAACTTCAGGAAAATCTGCCTGACTCTCGGAATGTTTTAAATTTTTATAATATGTATGGAATTCCTGTGGAATCCATTGTAAACGACTCGCAGTTGATATATATATGGGTTTTTCAGTTTGACTTACACTAGGCAAATGTTCAGGGTACTGAATTAGCTTAGAAGCATTTCGGATGAAAGATATTTCGGTAAAATCTTCTGCTAATGTATTTTTATACAATAATTTTCCGGGCTGCTCTTGTTTAATCTGAAGCCAAACACATTTGGATATTTTAAAACCTTTATTCTTCTTTCTGGAAACAAAAGGACCATATTTCTTTATATGAAGAATTTCTTATACGTATAGAAGAATTTCCTATACGTAACGTCTTTAAAATTATGAAGTTGCATAACATAGACGGTAAAAGTTCTCCTACCTCCAGAAGTTCGAATAAACTGAGACCAGTCTCGGGGTATGGCAATCTGCATTGTTTCCAATTGTTTTTTTCTGTTTTTCGATTTGAGAGTGTACTTGATTGACTACCATGTGTGTATGACCCTTCAGCATAAATTTTTGGTTTATTATTTTCAGTTGGGGATGTATGTGCAATATCCACATGTAAGCCATCACGACCATCAAATTTTCGATTTTGACCCGCACAGTTATCAGACCACAGAGTTAATTCCCTCGCGTTAGTAAGATTTTCAATATTGTCTTAAACCCATTGAATCGGACAAGAAGCTATTTCGTTTCCTCCTCTACCACTACCTCAAAATGTTTGCCGCTCTATAAGCTGTAGAATCAAATATTGTCAAATTCAGTGTCCAAAGCTTTCGTAGATAAAAAGATTTACTGTTAGTTAAATTCGGTGTGACCAAACACTTCTGCAAATTAAACAATTTTTTTCACCTGGACTTGATTCTGCTTTTTTTTTATCATTTCTCTTCAGGTTATATCTTTCTTCGGCAGTCTTGGTGTGAATTTCCTTTTCTTTTTCTATATTATTTTTCAGCTCTTCATCCACAACATCTAATAGCTTTTCACAAATGCATCGCAATCATTACAAGTGTCGACTGGCGGTAGTTTGAAGCATAAATTGATATTGGTGTTAAAAATGTTTCGGTACAGCCATTATTTGGCTACCAAATTTGGAGGGATCTCTTTAGATTCCATCATCTCCTTATAATGTTTATACATAGTAGGGATATTTAAGTCTGGTCCTAAAAAATTTCGTCCGTTCTTTTGTCGTGAATAATGACTCTCATAACATGGATATAAGTTAATATGATTTATCACTGATCTGACTAATACATCTGATGATTTATTACCAGGAATATGCTTTCCCCTCTGATCTGGAGCAACCAACCCTCCATCGAGTATTTTCTCCAAACTCACCTTAGCAAACTTTTCTCTTATAGACAGTGTATTAATACGCTTACTACTACTTCTATACGTATAAGAAATTCTTCATATAAAGAAAAATGGTCCTTTTGTTTCCAGAAAGAAGAATAAAGGTTTTAAAATATCAAAATGTGTTTGGCTTCAGATTAAACAAGAGCAGCCCGGAAAATTATTGTATAAAAATACATTAGCAGAAGATTTTACCGAAATATCTTTCATCCGAAATGCTTCTAAGCTAATTCAGTACCCTGAACATTTGCCTAGTGTAAGTCAAACTGAAAAACCCATATATATATCAACTGCGAGTCGTTTACAATGGATTCCACAGGAATTCCATACATATTATAAAAATTTAAAACATTCCGAGAGTCAGGCAGATTTTCCTGAAGTTGATTAAATTTAATAATTATTATTTTTAATCGTTTTTTACTTAATAAGACGTATTGTGCTATTCTTTATTATTTTGAAAATAAGTTTCAAAATCAAATCAATCAAATCAAATCAAAATATTTTATTTCACATATACTCGTATCTGCAAGGGCACTTATGAAACGTCAGAAGCTAGGTGCCGCTTCCTATGGAGAAGAGCCGACCAGAAACTCCACGGTTACTCTTTTAAAAATAATTGGGTTTTACAATGTTTTCATTATGTTTTTAGCTTTGATTATTTTTCTAATTTCATTTTATTAATTCTGACCTCATGTACTTCATAATAATAAATTGCTACTTAAATGCTACGTACATAGATACAAGATCGGACTTAACTACATTTCTATTTTTTTGTCAAAAATAATGTTACCTACATGCTAAGTAAAAGCTTACAATACGCATTGAATTTATTTCGCAGGTATTCCTCTTGAAATTAAATAATCAGATGTCGTGCCATAAAACTCTATGGAGTTCTATCTGACGGTACGTTTTATTTTTACCAACAATCCTTGTAGGATAAAGACGAATGACAAAATAGTCCCTGCCTTACGCGTAAAATAATTTAAAAGCATGAAAGTTGAAGTCAATGTTCGATCTTCTAATTATACCAAAATTTTAAGTATAAATACTGTAGTTGCTATCAGGCCTTAATCCACGATATAAATTTAAAAACTCGACTGATTCGACCTTATGAATTTGTATATCTATCAGAAAAACAAGTAAAAAAAATGGTATCTCGAGGGCAAAACGCCACAGGCATGGAACAAAGGTGTGGTGGTACTTTTCTTTAAGAAGGAGGGTACCCTTCTTAAAGAAAAGTACCACCGCCAAAGTACTTAAGAATTATGGGCCCATCTAACTTCTGAGCCTTGTCTACAAACTGTTTTCGAAAGTCATCACGAACCGTCTCGCGCCCAAGTTTGACGATTTCGAGCCTCCCGAACAAGCCGGATTCCGTAAAGGCTTATACTACGCTGCGGCAGGTTAAACAGAAGACCTAAGAGCCTGCCTAAGAGAACCTGCCTCTCTGCTTAGCGTTTGTGGACTACGAAAAAGCCTTCGATTCAATCGAGACATGGGCTGTACTGCAGTCTCTTCAACGGTGCCAGATCGACTATCGGTACATCGAGGTGTTGAAGTACCTATACGAAAACGCCACTATGTCAGTCCGACTCCAGGACCAGACTTCAAAACCTATCCTTCTGCAGTGAGGTGTGAGACGGGGAGACGTTATCTCTACGAAACTGTTCACCGCTGCACTGGAGGATGTCTTCAAAGTTCTGGGCTGGAAAGGGGCTGGCATCAACATCAATGGCGAGTACATCACTCACCTTCGGTTTTCCGATGATATAGTTGTCATGGCTGAGACCATGGAGGACCTCAGTGCAATGCTCGATGACCTCAGTAGAGCTTCCGAAAGAGTGGGTCTTAAAATGAACACAGTCAAGACAAAGGTCATGTCAAATGCCCATGTAACGCCCACTCTCATGACGATCGGAGGCGCTACACTCGAAGTTGTGGACGAGTACGTTTACCTAGGACAAACTTTCCAGTTTGGTAGGTCCAACTTCGAGAAAGAAGTGAATCGTCGAATCCGACTCGGCTGGGCAGCGCTCAGGAGGCTTCGCAATATCTTCTCGTCCCAAATACCGCAGTGTCACAAGACAAAAATCTTTGACCAATGTGTGTTGCCAGTGTTGACCTATGGCGCGTGGTCGCTCACAATGGGCCTTATCAGAAGGCTTAAAGTCACCCAAAGGGCAATGGAGACAGCTATGCTCGGAGTTTCCCTACGTGATCGAATCAGGAATGAAGAGATCCGTAGGAGAACCAAGGCAACCGACATATCCCGAAGAATTGCCAAACTTAAGTGGCAGTGGGCAGGGCACATTGCTCGCAGAACAGATGGCCGATGGAGCCGAAAGGTTCTGGAGTGGAAACCGCGTACCAGAAGATCTAAAGTAGGAAGGCCTCTCACAAGGTGAGCCGATGACCTTGTGAAGGCCGCGGGAATCCGCTGGATGTGGGAAGCACAAGACCGGTCGAAGTGGATGAGCCTGAGGGAAGACCTATGTCCAGCAATGGACATCTTTCGGCTGAAATGACGATGATGAAGGTTCATGTTCAATTGAGCAAATTTGACTGTTTGGGATAGCTTGATGTGCTAGCGTCTGTACATAAGGACGCAGTGGGTCGTATGTACTACGAAGTTTAAAATCTATGTTTAGGCTCCTAAACTAGGTACGCAGACATTTATCCTAAGAGATTATGCGGCTTCAATTTTCAGTTGGTTTACAGGTTTTACTAACAGTAATTTTACTGAAAGATTTTGTTTGTGTAATCTAGGAGTGTGTATGTGAGTGTAGTATAACCACGTCCAATGATGAGTGGTGAATCAAAATTATGAAACTGGTTTAAAACTTGGGTTGATTCCTAATTGCCTATTCTAAAAATTCTGATAAAGTTCTAACCATAGGCTCTAATAAAGTAACATCCCTAGTCCCTAACATTACCATACAAATAAATTATTTATTTTAAAAAATCTTTCGCAAACTAAAATAGGTATTTTTATTTACTGGCAATATTTAGTAGAAGTCTTGTCTCATACGCAAAAACCAAGATTATGATTGGTGGATAAATATTTCAGAACTACAACGACCAATTATATTTTTATTTTGAGTAAAATCTCTAATTGAAAACAATTTCTTATTTCCGCCAAAGAAGCGCGGTTTTTGTAGCCAGCAATAATTTGAATTTGAATTTTTATTTACAAGAATCTTGAATGCTATCACTATGATGATTAGGTACACATGTATAATTTTGCAGTCATTTTTATATTTTGGACGTTGGAGTGCCGTGTGATAGGTATACGATGATGACGGAACAAACGGCAAATACCGCGAGACATTCCGCTAGCGCAGCCCTGGCGGACATCGCCCCAGTTGCCCCTTCGGATCGAGCGGTTGCGTAGTCGCGACTCACAACCGTAGCCTCTGAGCCCTATTTATTTTTTTACAATCAGTGTGTTCCTAAAGTGAATTTAAATGTAAAAAACAATGTAAAGTCGATATCCTGTCATTTGTGTTATCTCAAGCAATAATAAAGTTCGATGTCTAGCTGTGCACAAAATGGAAGATTCCTACATTGTCGCTAATTTCCACACGCTTTGTCGACTGTGTCTGCACAAAAGCACATTCTCGACATCGATATTCGCAGCTGCGCCTGACGACGAAACAAATGTTGCTTTAACCTCCAAACTAGCAGAATGTCTCGACTTGCAGGTAAATTAATGTTAATTTCTGCTGATTTTTTGTTGGTTACAGTATTATTTAGATCCTGGTATAATGAAACATGTTATTTCAGATTGATCCTAATGATGGGCTACCTACTAGAATCTGCTACAAATGCTTGTTCCAAGTTGATAGATGTTCAAAATTTAAGCTACAGTGCATTCAAAATGAAACCAGGTTGAAGCAAATCACTACAAGAGCTAACGAACTGGACAACTCTAATTCATCAGAACTTAGCAGCTACAACTATGGTTCACATTCTCAGGATGGACTGAAACCAAAACCTGAAGATTACATTGTTGAAGATAGTGTTGTGATGGTGGTTGATCCAAGCCTTGACTATGACTCCTCTGAGGAGTCTGAAAATATGGACCCTGTTGAACCAGAAGTTACTGAAAGAAACAACACTCCAGATGGAGAGCCAATGACTGAATCCTTTTTCAAAAATGTGTTTATGTGTCAATTTTGCGATCAAGCTTTTGTTTCACAAGAAAAATGTAAGGAACATGAACATGCTTACCATGATCCCAATTTACCATATAAATGTGTGGAGTGTAGTCTAGTATTTGCTGAGCGAAGTCAATATGTGCAGCACACTAAACAAGTACATGGTAATGATAAACCATATCACTGTCCAGAATGTGATAAGTGTTTCGGGAGACGCTCTGATTTGAGAAAGCACTCCATTGTACACACTGGCATAAGGCCGTATCAATGTCAGTATTGCTTGAAAAGCTTCTCCCGCAACACTAATCTTAGCAAACATCTGCGTATTCATGCTGGACACAAACCACATGTGTGCCCTCTTTGTCCAAGGAGCTTTGTGGCAAAAGGAGATTTACAACGCCATGTGCTTGTCCATTCAGGGATGAAGCCTTTTGCTTGTAGGAAATGTCACTTAACATTTGGTAGAAGAGATAAACTTATCAAGCATGAAATGCGCCATACTCCTTTGAGTCCCGGAAAACCAAATACAAATGCATTTGTCTTGCCTGACCATGAACAAGATACTCATGATATGGTGGTAAATGTAAACCCCTTTAGCAATCTTATGACTTCTCCTACTCAGCTCCATCTAGATTCATCAAATACTGATTATGATCTACCAAGAGTTCCAGATCATATATCAGGAGAAAGCAGTTTTATGAAAGTACAGAAAAATACTGCTGCTGCAAATAAGCCCACCCATCATTCCCCACCAAAACAGAAAGCTGCAACAAATAAAAACAGGCCAAAAAATATTAAATGTCATCAGTGCCCTAAGCGGTTCAGCTCTTTAGATTCCTACAAAACACATGTGTCTATTGCACATATTGGATCCAGGGTCTTCCAGTGCAAAATTTGTTTCAAGAAGTTCCCTCGCAAGAGAGAGTTGGACCGTCATGCAGCTCTTCATTCTGGTATGAAACCATTTTCATGCAGTCAATGTGATAAAAAATTTACTAAAAAGGACAAACTTGATAAACATGAGCAAACTCATGAATGCTTGGTTTTGAATATGCCTTGCATAGAATGTGGAGCCACCTTTGAAAAGAAACCTGATTTAGTTGCACATATAAAATCACATTTTACAGAAAATTTTGATGATAAGATGACTGAAGCTGAAATTAAGAAAGAAGAGGATACTGAATTTAATTTGGATGACAATTTCTATGACCTTGAAACTTGAGATCTAGAACTTGTAATTAAAGTTATATCAGAATAATATTTGACACCACAGTGTAATTTATTGTTCACTTGCTTAGTACTTAATAGATAGGGAAATTATAGAGGGTTAAGGTGGTGATTTTTTTACATAGGTGATTGAATGCATGTAAAATACTTGTTTGATGTTTTTGAATTATGTGAAGTCTGAATTCCCATTCTATGAACCCACCGTATGTGGATAACTAAAAGAATCTGAACACTAAACCTTAAGAATGACTTAAACCATTTTTAGCATTAAATGTTTATGACCTTCTCATATTGAGGAATAATTTAACCAAAAATTATGTTAATACTTTGTTGTGTATCATTGTTATAATTAGAAAACCTTTTATTGATTATATATGTATTAGCAATAAATATATAGTATGTTAACAAGATTATTGTTAAATCATGTTACACAAGCATGTTAGGGTGTGCCACACAACCATATATTTAGGTTTTAGAGATCAATAATGCTAAAATGGACTTCAACAAGTTCTAAAGATGATTGTCAAAATTTTATTGTAGTAATTAGATCTGAATTTATGAAAGCTATAGCAAAATACTTGTCATTTATCCAAAGATAATAATAAGTAACTACTTATGTTGTGTCCATGTAAGTATAGCCTGTATTAACATTGTGACTTACCTACTTAATTTGTAATAGGTAAGAATGCACAAAAACTGTCCCTATTAAGTGATAACTGTAGATACATTAGATAATAGTATACTTATGATGACTGTTTAATGCGTTAGTATAATTTTATTGTTATACTGTAATGAGTACTGTCCTGATGTATGTATTTGCTTTATGTTACTTACAAGGACCTATGAATATAGGAATATCTTACAAATCCATGCATTTACGAATAATAATGTAAAAGTAACAAGAATTCTGTACTTTACAAATGTAGTTTATTAAATAACTACATTAAATAAGTAACTATTTAATATTTATAATTACATTATTTAATTAACTACATTTGTAATGAACAGAATTTTAAATATTTTAGAATCTGAAAATATTTAAAGAAATCTTGCTTGTTTGCATCTACATAAAAGAAGCAAGCAGTCACTCAATTTAAACTTTCAGCAGTTTCAGTATTGCACATTAAAAAAAACTTATTCAAAATATTAATCTTTAACTGTGCATCAGAACAAACATTTTTATTTTATTTTGTACATACTAAATGTAAATTATGGAATGTGCAAATAAAGGTCTGTATGTAAATATTTATCTGCAATAAATGTTGTCCAATAGATAATCACTCTCCTTTGCTTATTTTAAACACCTTAATGTTTCATAAATGTTGACTAGTTTCTGAAGCAGTAAATAAAAAAGATAGTTCCTAAAAAACCAGTCTTGGCCAGATTATGATGAGGTCTTCTCAAGTAAATTAAACAAAATTATATTCACATCATATTTATTGTTATCCTGCTAATGGATTAGCGTGTATTGTAACTGAAGTTATTTTTGCTTCTGTAAGTGGCCGGAATGTTTTTGGGTTGACTGCCATTTTTTCTAAATCATCAAGTGCTTCAAATCCATCTATGATTCTGGAACAAAGCATATTTTTTTTAGGTTTGATGGTTAAAAGTGACTACAGTGGGCCCCAGTGTGAGTTTCATTTAACCATCTCAATCAAATGCATCGAGCGGGTCCGGCACGCCCATTGGTACATCACCAAGCCAAGGCCAATTGGAGTGCCAAACATGCTCGGAGCGTTTGATCGAGATGGTTAAATGAAACTCACACTAAGGCCTCAGGACTGGGCAGAGCAATCGTTCGAATCAGCACTGGGCAGAGCAATCGTTCGAATCAGCCTATGCTTGGCTGAACATAAAGCCCTTCTTTCTTTTCTCTGTGATAAAGCCCCATTTACACAGTGCAAGTTTATAAAAAGTTCAATAACAATAATTGCATGCCTCAATAATTAACATTCAAGAATTGCATGCAAATGTTTACATGAGTGCCATTTACATAAAATGCCATATGCAAGTTATGCCATTCAATAATTGCGTGAGACTTGTTTACACCAAGGTAACTATTGCATGAAAGTTTTGTCTTTTCTAAACACATAGTTGTACATCCTTGTACAATTGATTTAAGTAGGTATAGTTAAAAAATTAAATTAAAAATGTTTTTTTTTTTGGCTTGGAAGAACTTTGAATGATAGCAAATTTCCATGCCAGAATTTAATGTGATTTTATTGTTTGTACTGTTTACTCCTTCCTATACTTGTTTTGAATGGCAAGTGGCAACTAACTTGCCCATATCATGCAACAATTGTATATGTTGTTTAGATACTACCAGTCAATTGTTGCTTCAATTTTATGGTTTGCCACAGGCAATAAACTTGCACCTTGTAAATGGGGTTGAAGTTGTATCAAGTTGCTCAATCTTATGCAACCTGATGGCCTCTAACTTTATGCTGGTGCATATTTGACTTTGTTTTTCTCTAAAATAGGTATTATTTTGTATTCCAAGCTAAATTTAAGTAGCTTTTAGCATCTTGTCTTACCTGCCAAATAGTGTATACTTCAAATCTAAATGTGGTTGTTCTCCATAGGTGAAGAAAAATTGGCTACCATTAGAGTTAGGCCCATTATTGGCCATGCTCACCATACCTCTTGCATTGTGCTGTGAAAATAAAACTTATTATACTTGTGCTTCTAAAAACGAGCTAGAAAGTCTATTGACTTTTCACACCATAGATCTATCCTTTGCACTATACTTTATTGAAAACCTTAGTTTATAATCTACGAGTTTTGGAAATAATATAAACATACCTTTAACTCTTCCTTAAATTCATCTTCAAACTTTCGTCCCCATATAGACGTGCCTCCTTTTCCGGTGCCTGTGGGATCGCCTGTCTGTACTATGAAGCCCTACAAAAAAATAACAACAACTCTTAATTCTATTCAAATTTAAAGGTATAGGTAATCGTAATTTTAACATAGAAGGCGCCAGGGCCTACCTTAATATTCCTATGAAATAAACTTCCGTTGTAATAATTACTAGCACATAATGCTAAAAAATTCTCACAAGCTTTAGGGCATTGCTCACAATATAATTCAACTTTTATATCCCCAACGTCAGTATGCAATGTAACTGACATTTTGCCTACGAACTTAGTTAATTTCTTTATTATGCTATACTACTACAAAGAATCCACTGAGTTCACAAATTTTCTGTATTTTATTTACTTTCAAAACAAAAAATCATCTCGCTCGCAATCTTGCGTCACGCCCGTTTGACGTTTTCTAGCGGTCAAGCAGTGTATTTTTTTTTTTTTTGGAATTTTATGACCTGGTAACTGGACCTTTAGGTCAAATCTTATTTTATTATCGAACACTACACTATCACTTCTTCACTTTTTTAAATTGTTTTAATAGTATTTTTAATGTATTTATATATCGGTTTGTACGTATTTTTGTCTTTTAATAACTCTTCAAGTGGCGGCGGGCGGGATAAAGAATCGCACTTGTTCACTTCACTAAGTTCACTAGCCAACACTAATCTGTCAAGCAAGAAGTTTTGACAGTCAAAAATAAGATGTTCAATGGTTCCTTCTTGGGATTCACAATGTGGGCATGTATTGCTTGTAATAATGCCTAGTCGAGCAAGGTGTGATGGAGCAGTATTATGGCCAAAGCGCAATCTATTTATCGTAGTGATAAAGTCTCGGCTGGCATCCTTCAATCTATTGTACCAGGGTCTATCAGGTAATCTTTCTTGAATACTTCCATACCACTTTCCTTTGATGTCTTGGTCTTTCTTCCACATTTCTAACCATAACTTACATATATTTTCATTAATGCATTGCAGGAAGTCAGTCATAGGAATGTCCATTGCATTTCTAACATCAATAGCATTATTACCTTCATAAGCGGTTTTATCAACTACTTCATTGCCAGAGATGCCTCGGTGAGAAGGTACCCACAGGAATACAATTTTTATGTGCTTAAGGTAATATTGATGAATTATTTCTTTGATGAAATACAGAATATAATTTGACTTAAACGAAACTGTAAGGTTAGTTAGGGCTTTTATAAAACTCAGTGAATCAGAAACAATCAAGAAGTATTTACAATTGTTAATTTGGCGAATATATAATAATGCCTGATAAACTGCATATGCCTCTGCAGTGAATATAGTACATGAATTGTACAGAACAAAGCTTTGGGAGAATTTAGCATGTGGATCATATATAGCAGCACATACATAATCACTCCCCTTACTGCCATCAGTGTAAATAACGTGATAATTCTTATTATCTGCCAAAAACTGTAACATGTCTGAATTATTATTAATGGGATTTTGTAATTCTTTAACGGGATGCGAAATACACTGATAAGAGAAGGAGTAACATGGCCATGGGCACTGTTTTCTAATACCAATAAAACTGTTTTCTGTTTCCAGCAATATTTTGGACAATGTTGGGGATTTACCATTCAAGAGATCCTCTCCTGTTGTTAGAGGCCCAAGAGTTCTACTTACAGAAGGTACAATTTTGTTTATTACTTTCCTGTTATTTGCAGCAATTAATTTAAGACCGAATCTCTCTGCAAGTAGAATGCGTCTCAAAATTAAAGGCATAGTTTTAGTCTCCACTTCCATGGCCCTTATGGGAGTAGAGCACATTGCACCAGAAATTGTTCTTAAAGCCCTGTTCTGCAATAGATCTAGTTTATTTACATGAGTACTATTTATATACACTAGTGAACTATAATCAAAATGACTTCTAACTATACTTTTATACAAAATTGATAATATTTTCGGGTCTGCTCCCCATGAGACACCTGCAAGACATTTAATTACATTTAAACCTTTTAGAGCATTCTTTGATATGTATTTAATATGTTCCTCAAAGGTTAATTTCCTATCTATTACTATGCCTAAAAATGTCTTTGAATTTACTGGATTTATAGATTCTCCGTTATAAACTACTTTTGAATTTGTATTCTCATTTCCAAATATCATAACACTGCTTTTGGAGGGATTAATTTTTAAATGTAGCACATCATTGTAATAGTGAAATAGTTGGGACAAGGCTCTGTTAATATTGTCAATTGCAATTTCTACATTATAATTACTACTGTACAAAACAATATCATCAGCAAACTGCAGAATATCTACATTACTATTAACAAATTTACAGATTTCACTTGTGTAAATATTGTATAACAAAGGAGATAGTGTAGCACCCTGCATTGTACCCCTAGATGCACATTTTGGTCCATGCAATGTGTTATTATGTCTTACATAGAGTGTTCTATTAGTCAGAAAATTATATATCCATTTACATAGTTGGCCAGGCACACCTAACCTAGACATAACTTCTACAAGTATAGCTGGATCCAGACTGTCAAAAGCACCTTGAACATCTAGGAATACACAAACAGTGTGTAACTTTTTATCCTTTGCATGTTTCAGGTCTGAAACTAAGGAAGTGAAGCTGTCTGCACAACTTCGCCCTCGACGAAATCCATATTGTACATGTGGAATGAAGCCGTTAGATTCCATATACCAATCCAAACGATTTTTAATCATGTTTTCAAATAATTTACCTAGACATGAAGACAGTGATATTGGTCTATAAGAGCTGGCAAGCTCTGAAGGTTTATCTGGTTTGAGTATCGGAATGACACATTGTGTTTTCCATGATTGTGGAATATATTTACAATGCCAAAGTAAATTAAGAATATTAAGAAACATTTTTTGTGCTGATTCATCTAAATTTTTAATAGTACAATAGGGGAGATCATCTAAACCGGGTGTAGTGTCTTTCCGAGATAACAAACTCATTTTAAATTCAGACCATGTAAAAGGATTTAGCAAAAATTTGGAATTTAGATTATCATTATTTGATTCGAAAATATTGCCTAAACTATTAATATTATTTAGATTGCTGTTGTCGGATAATTTATCTAGAAATTGGGAAATAAACTCATCTTTATATGATTTATTGCCAGCTCTTATACCTTTAAACATTTTTAGAAGATTCCAAATCTTACTTATAGGAGTAGTTCTATTAAATGTGTTACATAAGTTATTCCAACCTATTCCTTTTTGTTCCGATATGGTTCTTTTTTTAAGTGCATCTTTTCTTTTATAATCTAAATAGTTCTCCATACTAGGTTCACTTCTATATAGTTTCAATGCATTGTAGGAGGCAATTACACTTTTTTCACAAATGTCATTCCACCATGGAGCTGGAAGTCTGCTTTTAAAATTATTTGGTTTATTAAGTTTAGGAATTGTCATATCTTTTAAAGTATCCAATCGAGAACAAAAATTATTATAGGTTGAAATAGGGTCATACAGTTTTAGGACTAAATCATTGAATATTGTTTTAGAAATAGTTTTATACTTTTCCCAATCTGCTTTTTTATATATAAACCTATCAACGGGGGGATTAATATGATATTTATCTATATATATATATATCTATGCAGTGAAATCTCTGTTATTGTTGGGTAGTGATAGCTGCCCATGGCATCATCATGTACAGACCACTCGCATATTGCTGCGAGGTTAGCACTAGTAAAGCTAACATCAATTGCAGACGGATTCCGTCGCGGGTTGTTAACAGTTGTAAAACTACCATCATTTAAAATACATAAATCCAAGTCATCGATGATATTAAATAAATCATGACCTCTGCCTTTAGTGGATAGACAACCAAATGCAATGTGGTGTGCATTGAAGTCACCACTGACAAATATGGGCTTTGGAAGATCATTAATAATATTATGTAATCTATTGATCCGTATATGTCCACTAGTAGGAGGACAGTATACACAAAGAATAGTCAAGCTACCATGTACAGTAGATAAGGACAGAGCAACAGTTTGAATGTCTTCATAAAATCTAGTGTTTAAAACTTTGTACTTTAAATATGGTTTAATCAGTATTGCTACACCATTATGAGTATTTTTGGAATTTTTATTATAAATATTATATCCAGGTATTCTAAAACTATTATCTTTAAACCATGTTTCGTTAAGTAAGCAAATGTCAATATTTTGTTTTTGTAAGAATTTAATAAGTAAGGGTTTTTTACTATTAGCAGTTTGAATGTTATATTGAGCAATACGTAGCTTAGACAGTGTGTGACTTGGATCCATTACTTGAGATTTTTAAGTAGGGTTTCTTTAATACTATTTACGGTGGTAGGCGTATTATCTCCCCTATTACCCAGTTCTACCAACGTCTGTACCAGGGCCATAAGTACATCTTTGTTGGCAACTATTTGGGCTTTGATGTCTACTTTCGGGACATCTTTGGATTTATTTACATTATGTACAGTATTATTTACAGATGTAGACTTATTTACAGATGTATGTACAGACTTATTTACAAACTTATTTACAGTGTCAGTTGGTTTCATTTTTGGAGGTAGCAGAGGTGGAAATTCAGTATTATCACTCATGTGTTGTTTCGTCAATGTAGCACTTGCATAGGTAATCTTATTTTTCTTTTCTAAAATTTTATTCAACTTAATTGGACATAATCTAGAAATTGCAAGATGAGGCCCGCTGCAATTGCAACAGCAGATCTCTGTTGGTCTATCACATTCTTTATATAAATGCTCACCTCCACAAATGGAACATCTTTGTTTGCCATTGCATATTCTAGCAGAGTGGTTAAATTTAAAGCAACGGAAACATTGCTGTAATGGAGGTACATACTCAAAAACTCTGTATGAAAACAAATCGTATTGTACATTGTCTGGAAGAATATTCGATAGAAAAGTAATGCTAACTGTTTGTAGTGGTACTCGCTCCTGTCCTACCTTCTTTGTGAATCTTCTTACAGCTATTATTTCATATATTGATGATAGTTTGTTGTATAGTTCTTTGTTCGAAATGTTTGCTGGTACAAATCTAATTATACCTGTTTTTTCTATTTGCGCAGCCGGAATAAATGCTTTCAAGCCATATTTGTTAAGAAAAGCGCTGTTATTAATAAAGTTATTGGCCGTATTATACTGTTTAAATATTACTGCTATTTTATTTGCGTTTATTCGTTGTATAGCCGTCACCCCTTTTATTTCGCTGGAGAATATATGGTTGAGATAGATAGGGCTCTTATTGCCTATTCTATCCTTATTATTTGAAGCTTCAATGAACACTTTAAAGTCTACATAAGTGGCATTTTCTGGATATAGTCTTTTATAGTCTGGTTTTAAATAAGGTGAATAGTCAGATAGCTCACCGCCGCCGCCATCACCACAGTCCATCCCAGTCCCTGCGTCTCCGGCCTCAGGCCGAGGACGTTTATGTGAAGTGGGCGGGTTATCCCCGCCCCCTTCATTTCCCACCATATTTTAGGTTTGTACACCTAGCACAATTGTTTTTTATTAACTATTATCAAGAAACTAGAAAATATTTAATAAAAAATGAAAATTGACGAAAATTTTTGACCGCTCTTTTTTAAAGTTCCCGCCAGAATCACCTCAAGCAGTGTAGGTTGTAGGAGTTAGAGGTGTGCAACTCTTTACGGAAACGACTCACTGATCCGGAGCATTGAAGTGATTCAAAAGATTGGTTCAGTAAAAACGTTTCAAACGCATCATTTGGATCTGAAACATTACTTTGATCTGTGCTCATTCCGTCTGCGCGACGCGTTGCTCGCTAGGCGACGGAGCAGAGAGCGAGCGAGAAGGAGACTGAGACACACTGAGTTACTTATCTATTGACTCGCGAGTCGCAAGTGAGCGGACGAATCACAATTTAAACAAGTCAGATACCAAATGAGATGTGTATCACTATCACTCATGCTGTCATAGATTTTCGTTGTCGTTGTTATCCATGCACGTAAAAATGACCACTAAGGCGCTTACGTATCAAATACTATATGGCCGTTTTTTGCATATAATGTTAAATTATATTCTTTGAGCCGATGATCCAAATGAGCCTAATGAAACATATCTGTGTTTCGGATCATTTCAGTGATCGAGTTGCAAATGTTCCAATCCCAAAAAATATACACTTTTATCACCTCTAGTAGGAGTGAGAGTGAGCGTTGCGGCGACGAACCGTTTACAAAGACCGTTCTATGTTCTGCGACGACGAAACTGTTTTACGTCCTGGGTTCAAAAAGTCTTCGTTGCACAAACCAGTCCTCGAATTACTTAGTGCGATTTTTATTTTACGCCTATGAAAATACAGTCGAGAACGCAATGGTTCAATTATCTATCACACTCGTTCGTCGTGTCTCGTCGTCGCGTCGTCCTTGTTAAAGGTTGCATAACATTAAGTGTGTGAACTCTTTACTTAAGAATATTTGAAATACTATGTGACATAAAAAAGAATAACAAAATCTTCTGACAGGTGTCTTGTGGTAACAAAGAAAAAAAGAAGAGGACTGTGTGTTCGTGTTGTGATAAAATATATACTTAATATTAATAATATCACCTTAATTCTAAATCGTGCTAAATAACTAAAATAAGGACTCGTAACAGATACGTCTAATACAATATACTAAATCCTTCATGGGTGCAAATTATCTGGTAGGTACTTTAAATCTCTGACGGAACTCAATCAACTATTTACAGAGGTGAGTCGAGTTATCCGCAACAGGTTATGGGCCCAGGAAAGTAACGTTTTTTGCCGTAATGGAAGGTTTTACGTCAAAATTGCAAATAGGCAATCTAGAGGGGAAAGACAATTGGGCCACATGGAAATACAAAATTTCCATAATGCTACGAGGTGTAGATGGCGCAATGGCAGCAGTCGAAGGAACCCTCGAAAAGCCCATTACCCCCGCCCAAGGAGCTGGTGACGCTGAGGTCGGTACGTATAATTTGGCAGTGGCTAAATATAGAAAGACTGAATGTAGCGCTCTGCTCATATTAACCAGTAATATGTCCGAAGATACACTTAAAAAAATAATGCGATTTGAAACGTCTAAAGAGGTCTGGCAGGAGCTACATAGATTATTTGACGGACAGTCTGATGACAGGGCATACAATTTGTGTGCAGAATTCTTCAGTTTTCAACGTCATAACGAGGATGACGTATCTTCCCACATGTCAAAACTGAAAAACATCTGGACAAATTTAAATGCAGAAATCATGAAGAAAGATGCAACTGTCAAACTGCCGGAATTATTTCTCATTTGTAAAATCCTAGATACCCTAGACGAAAAATATTTTGCTTTCAAATCGAGCTGGTTATTATTGAACCAAAGTGAACGGACAGTGGACAATTTAACGAGTCACTTATGCGCATATGAAAGAGCGCTCGGTAGTAAAGAGCACATAAAGCATGAGGCCTTAGCGGCAACACGCACAGAACGTAAGAGCAAGCAAAGTTATGAGAGAGAGCTAATCTGTAACTATTGTTCCGGTAAAGGACACAAAGTTCGAAAGTGCAAAAAGTGGATAAAGGATGGGAGGCCGCCCAAACCCAAACCAGGCACATCAGCAGCTGCTTCAACGTCAAAGCAAGTGCAACACATTTCTCTGTTAGTGAATGCCTGTTCCACAGGACAAACTCAAAACAAAGAAAGCTGGTTCGTTGACAATGGAGCCACAACTCATATTGCGGTAAGAAGAGCCTATTTCCAGGAGTTTCACGAATTTGATTCAGACCATACTGTATCGACTGCGGACGGAAGCGTCATACACGCGATAGGGAAAGGCACCGTTGAGGTGGAATCAAATGTCAGTGGCAAGAGGGAGCGAATAACACTCAACGATGTGTGGTTAGTACCATCACTAACGAAGAACCTCTTCTCACCGCTTGCGGCACAAGACAGGATGCAGAACAGCATCTTTAGTTCCACGACTAGAGAGTGCAAACTAGACATCGGAGGCAGAACTATAGTTGTTGGAAAGAGAGTCCATTATGGAGGACTTTACAGGTTGGACATGAAGACGCTCATGCCAATTAAACCATGGACCATAGAGGTCAACGCTGTGACTGGCTCTAATATGCTACAGCTATATCATGAGCGATTTGCACATCAGGACAAGAAACATGTGATCCGCCTCGTGAAGAGAGAGCTTGGAGTACAGTTGAGTCTTGACAACATCAAATGTGAAGGCTGTATTTATGGGAAGTCACACAGAAAACCGTTTAGCAAAAGGGAAAGAGCAACAGCAGTCGGAGAGCTGATTCACACCGATGTTTGCGGTCCCTTCGTAGATAGCATCTCAAAATACAAATATTACGTACTCTTTAAGGATGACTACTCTGGCTACCGAATAGTCTACTTCATCAGAAACAAATTTGAAGTTAAGAATAAACTTCTTCAAATGTTGCAAGAAGCTAAGACCGCTGGATATAAAATCAAGACGATTCTTAGCGATAACGGAGGTGAGTTCGACAACAGAGAAGTACGAAATATTTTACAGAAATATGGCATTCAACAACGGCTGACAATGCCTTACACCCCTGAGCAGAATGGATGTAGTGAGCGCGAAAACCGTACCTTAGTTGAAGCTGCGAGATCCATGATGCATGCAAGAGGAGAACTACCGCAAGTGCTCTGGGCAGAACTTGTCAACACTGCCGCGTATGTACTTAACAGAACAGGTCCATCGAGAGTTGAGGGTAAGGTGCCTTACGAGCTCTGGCATGAAAAAAAACCCAAGATATGTCACTTGCGAGTTATCGGAAGTGAATGCTTTGCTCACGTTCCAAAACAAAAACGAAAGAAGCTCAGCAAAAAGGCAATAAAAGGCAAGCTTATAGGCTATGAAAACGATGATGGTTATCGTATTTGGGACGGCAACAAGATGCAAAGGTCGAGGGACATAACCTTCCAAACTGACGTCGAGTTCCGGATTTGTACAGGCGTTCCTACAGAGGAGGATAACCAAACGCTTACGCAAGTAGCTGTGCCTGAAAGTCCTATAGAGCAGCAGGAAATTAATCATGAACATGCTCTAGAGGGAGATAGAGAAAATGATGATCATGTACATGTTGAAGTTTCGGGAGATAGAAACGAAACCAGAGAAGATGACAGTACTAACGAAGAGTTCGTTGACGCTGACGAGGAGTTAGAGATAGTCGAACCAACGTTGTTGGACGCGAGGTCTCGATACAACTTACGCGATCGAACTTGCCTCTCACGTCCTAAAAAGTTCGAAGACTACGTGTGTTTCGTAGGCACAGAATATTTTCCCGAGACATATAAAGAGGCTATTGAAAGGGATGACAGCACAGAGTGGGTCAAAGCAATGACGGGCGAAATGAACTCTCTAAAACAAAATGATGTATGGACACTCTGTAAGCTACCTAAAGATAGAAAGGCACTCCCTTGCAAGTGGGTCTTTCGTATCAAGCGAAACCCAGACAGCAGTATCGACAAATATAAAGCCAGGCTAGTAGTTAAAGGTTTTAAACAACGGAAAGGAATCGATTACGATCAAACTTATAGTCCAGTTGCTAGAATGGCTACCATTAGAGCCTTAATAAGTGTCGCAGCCAAAGAAAAATTATATTTGACGCAATTTGACGTTTCAACGGCATTTCTCAACGGCAAGCTAAAAGAAGAAATTTACATGCAGCAGCCGGATGGATTCAATGACGGAACTTCAAATGTATGTCGACTTAAAAGGAGCTTATACGGACTCAAGCAGGCTCCTAGATGCTGGAATTCATGCTTTGAGGAGACTCTATTAGAGAAAGGTTTTCAGCAAAATGTAGCTGATTGTTGCCTATTCACGAAGAAAATAGGTGACAAGAAAATCTTGATAAGTCTGTATGTAGATGATGGCCTTGTAGCCGCTACAGATAAAGATTTGGCAAACCAATTCCTTAAAGAGTTAGGGGATACTCTGAAGATCACAAGCAAGCCAGTGTCTTATTACCTTGGACTTGAGATAGCACAGTCGAAAGACGGCTCCATTACAATTAAACAAGAGGCGTACGCCAAAAAGATACTGGAACGTTTTAGGATGTTAGAATGTAATCCAGTTTCAACGCCAATAGAAACGACTTCTCAAGCAGGGAAAGTTAACAAGCAAAAGGAAGAGAAGACGTTCCCATACAGAGAGGCAGTAGGTGCTTTAGCGTACTTAATGACAGGGACGCGACCTGACATAGCGTATGCAGTTGGATTAGTTTCACGAAATCTGGAAAACCCGACACATGAAGATTGGCTACGTGTTAAGCGGATTATGCGCTACATAAAAGGGACTTGTTCTTTTGGTATAACCTATAAACCAGAACATGATTTGAACCTAATACAAGGCTATAGTGATGCGGACCATGGAGGAGACCAGCAAACAGGACGCTCTACAACAGGAGTTGCATGTCTCTTTGCTGGAGGAATAGTGTCATGGCTAAGCCAACGACAATCTTCAGTCGCTATTTCTACTACCGAAGCTGAAATAGTAGCAGCAAGTGAAGGCGCTCGTGAACTTGTTTGGCTCCAGAGAGTATTCAGCTCGCTTACTAACATGGACGGAGTACCCACATTAAAAGTAGACAATGAAGCCGCCATACGTCTTGCATATAATCCAGAGTTTCATAAGCGAACTAAGCACATCCGTGTGAGACATTTCTTCGTAAGAGAAACTGTACAAGACGGACTTGTGGATGTACAAAAGACCAGCTCTGCTACTCAATTGGCAGATATTATGACCAAGGCAGTTCCAAGGCCAAGACTTGTTATAATTCGAGAAGCCTTGGGCATACAATGCCATACACTTAATTAATGAGGGAAAGTGTTAAAGGTTGCATAACATTAAGTGTGTGAACTCTTTACTTAAGAATATTTGAAATACTATGTGACATAAAAAAGAATAACAAAATCTTCTGACAGGTGTCTTGTGGTAACAAAGAAAAAAAGAAGAGGACTGTGTGTTCGTGTTGTGATAAAATATATACTTAATATTAATAATATCACCTTAATTCTAAATCGTGCTAAATAACTAAAATAAGGACTCGTAACAGATACGTCTAATACAATATACTAAATCCTTCATGGGTGCAAATTATCTGGTACTTTAAATCTCTGACGGAACTCAATCAACTATTTACAGAGGTGAGTCGAGTTATCCGCAACAGTCCTTAACGTTTCGCGTTCATTTACAAAACAGTCCTTACAATAAAAAATGAACTTTTCGTCATTGAAATACAGTCGATAATCTATTACCAGTTGTCAATGCTGTCGTTCGTCATGGGACGGTCAAACCCGTGCCACCTTATGTTCATTGACTTAAAGTTTAAAGTCGACTCCTATGAACGATGAATTGGGATAATCCCAAAATTTCCTGGAATTCGCGCCGGTGAGCGCGTCGTGTGGTTATTATTGAATAACATTTGTTTAATTTTTTTTTGGCCAGTTAGTTGTTATTGAGCACGCGCAGAGAACTAAATAATTGTTTTTTTGTTGTTGTTTTGTTTGCAAATAGTTGTAAATTGAAATACGCCTGGTAAAAAGATAAAAGTCTGTCCCAGCCAGTCCTAAGCCTGGTAAAGTATAAAGGAATGTTCATTTCATCGTATACTTAGTAAAGTCGTTCGATAAAATGAATTATGAATTTAGTTAACCATTTCATACATTGTAAATCGTAGATAGTTACAAGAACTAACAAACTGCAACTATTTCACTCGACGAAAACCTCGAAAACGTTATTCTATACATATAACATGGAATGTTGGATAAGTTTCGTCCTTTAAGGCGTCTTGAAACCAGTTGCAACGACGACCGTTTTCTACAACCGTTATCGTCGTCTGGAAAACGGTTGCGTTTCGTTCGTCAAAAATTCGACAATGACCCACCACCACAGTAGTGTGAGTGTTGCCAATTGGGTGTCAGGTTTTCTTGTCGGGCTACATTGACAAACTGACATTGACATCACTTTTTTTTTTTTTTTTTTTTTTCATTTTGGCTTCACACGGTTTGTGCATTTAGCCCATTAGCCAGTGTCAAGTAATTTTTCTTGTAGATCAAGTAAATGGCCCGATATCGGGCACGAAGTTACAAAACAGTCATAGTCGTCTTTAGTCAGTCAAGTCAAATCAAAGTTATTGTAAAGCGGTAGTAACTTTACAACAACCTAATAGTTTTTGGGGGGAACACGAAAAGTCCACGTTAGTCACTTATTTTCACCTTCACTACACTTGTGCACTCACACGTAACTAAATTGAATAATTCACTATCAAAATTATACAATTTAATTCGCTATTTCACTAAATTCCATGAAAATGAAAATTCGTGCGACATGTTCCAACGCGATCCCGCCAAAAACTCCACTTTTTATTTGTTCTTTCTATCAGTGACAAGCAAGAAGCATATAGATAAAAGTGGAGGCAAAACTCTAAATACCTAAGTGAAGACGACTGTGGGCTAACGCTCTCTTTCTAAATACATACATAAGAATGAGACAGTGATACGTGTTTTCTCTCTCTTATGTATATATCCAGAAAGAGAGCGTTAGCCCACAGGTCGTCTTCACTTTTTTATTTGGAGTGTGGCCTCCACTTTTATCTATATTATGCTTCTTAGTGACAACTGACAAGGCCTAACTATTATGTCAAAGCTAGCATTACTACTATTTCGTTTCACGCATAAAAACAATCGGAAAAGCGAAACACAAAAAAGTCTAAATAAGCAACTAAGAATAACCAGAATTAGTGAAAAAAATCAAGGTCGATAAGATATATCTGTATACCACTTACACACAAGAAAATAAAAAATAAACCCGTCTTTCAAATAAGCTACGGGGTAAATCAGGGAGTACAGATTTACCACATAGCTTATTTGAAAGACGGGTTTAACTTTTTCTTGTAACCGAAAATATTTACCCCACAGAAACATAGATATTAATTAGCTAAAACCTGACCGTCAGAAAAAACTTATTTTCAGAAAGCATTCGATAAAGTAGATCATAGATTGCCCCTCGATAAGATCGCATACAATGGTATCCGGGGAAAATATTGACCATCCAGCACAGTTTTAAGACCATACTCACACACACACATAACTACATTATACTAATGCAGTTGTTATCGAACACAGAGTTTCTGTAAACTGAGTTTTTGTTTCAATAAATGTATTATTAAGTATATGTACTAGCTAACCCAGCGAACTTCGTACCGCCTCAAAATCAATAAATGTTATGTTAACTTACTAGCCGAATGAAATTCAGTTTTTTATTAAGTATGATAAAATGATTAGGTACGCAAAATGAGTTAAGTTCAATGAAAATGAAATTTATTCAAATTACATTGTACTAAAGGTACAGACGCCAGCACATCAAGCTACCCCAATCTGTCAAATTTCTTTGATAGATTTTCAACTTTATTCCCTAATCATAAGATTCATGTTCAATTGGGAAAATTTGACAGTTTGGGATAGCTTGATGTGCTGGCGTCTGTACAATGTAATTTGGGAGCAAGGCATTTGCTTTATTGAAGCGAATCAAAATCTTTGGCAGATGGATCGTTCAGCAATGCCACTCGCAAATTTGTCATCAGCTGAAGTTCCTTTACATATTATTGCCAGAGTCCATGATTTGAGGCAAGCGTTTATTTCATCGGCAGCGGTCGATCTTGGAAAGAGTGAGTAATGTTTGGTGGAAATCGCCAGACAACAGAATCATTGCGCCTCCAAAACATCTTGAGACATTGCGCATGATCCTACCTAGCTATGACAACCTGCAGGCCTAGACAAAACACATTTCTGTTAAGTTCACGCCAAACGCTACGCCAAAATGTATGGGAATGACATTAGCTGCGGAAAGGACACGACATAAGTAACCTTTCCGCAGGTGTTTTGTCTCAGGCCACTGGTACCTCGAAGACATAAAGCATTTTCTTGCTCACACAACTATGATAAGTGTGCTCCTACCGAGTTATGACATCCTGGTACTTCGAACGCATAGAGCGGTTAAAAAGCTGACACAAATGAGATGATAATGAATTTTGCAAAAAAAAAATGATTCGTGATTTTTTCTTGTTTAGTAGTAGTAAAAAATCAAAGATCATCAAAAAATGGGTCCAGAAGCTCTTGAGTTATACATTGTGTAACTAACCCGACTTCGTTTTATTTATGTAGATTGTAATCAATGAAAATTATTTATAAAATGCACTTTATAAAATCTGTAGGTAAATGCCCGAAAATCTGACCACCAGTCTTACCATGAGGTATCGTATTACCCAGTACCAGGTACTGGGTAATATAATATGGATGCTACATGGGCTTGTGGCTAAGTAATAATATCCACGCGGGTCCATTGATCAGGTTAAGCTACGCTTGCCACGGTTGGTTCGTAGATCTCTGCTCGGAAAGCACGTTAAGCTGTTAGTCTCGGCTATCATTCGTTGATCTTTGACAGTCGTTAAGAGTTGTCAAAAGCCTGAAAGTCTGACTACCAGTCTTACCAAGGGCTGTCGTATTACCGAGTAACGGGTTATGGAGGTCAGATAGGCAGTCGCTCCATGTAAAATACTGGTACTCAGCTGCAACCGTTTAGACTGGACGCCGACCCAGGGGCGTACCAATAGAAAATGGCGCCTAGGGCACGCATCACATTTGCGCCCCTTCGTAAATTATATTATCCTCTCGGTCTACACTCAGCAAAGCTAGGTTACATAACCTTTCTTGACAAATTATAGCCTTCAATAATGGTATTAATTACTTAAAATTGCAGCATAGCAAGCGATTTTTAAGCAAGGTGAACTTGCTAAAAAATCGCTTGCTATGCTGAAATTTTAAGAGAATTTGTATAGAAATAGGCAGGTTTGGAAATACGCTTTCATCCCCATACTGCACAATTTATTCAAATAGCTCTTCAGCTTTCTTAGTATGAAATGGTTTTTGATGTCTTTTTTATAATTTTATTTTTTTAATAATTGGTGACTTTTTACGCCCCCTTCGATAGGCGCCCAGGGCTCGTGCCCTGCCTGCCCTACCCTATTTACGCCTCTGCGCCGACCCCAAAATAGACGAGACAAGGCTAGGCAGACGATGATGACTTTATATAATCTCTACAGAATGGTCGTCAAAGAAAAACATAAAAACAAATAAATTGTTAATAATAAACGGTTTTTAAAGTAGTTTTTTTTATTCATCCAATGATTTAGTGAATTTTTAAAACCATATATTTTACGAAGAGTTATGAGTGTAGTGAGTTTTTTGATGTACACAACAAAAAATATATGCAACCCAAAGTGTATCGTTGCAGTATTCAATCACGTTGAATTACTCTGTTACTGTGGGTTAGAATTTCATGCGCATTTGCACACATAATAAGACCAGCAATATGACTTATATTGTTGACTTTTACCTGTTCTGTGACTTTTACTATGTGTGCAAATGCGTATGAAATTACCATCAACAATAGAGTCAATTCTGAAGGCAGCAGAATGCTTTTTAGCCCAGAACCCAAATGGTCATTCTCCTTTTGAGGCAGCGCCAAACAAACAATCATGAATAAAAAATGAAATAGATAAAAATCTAAAAAACACGCTTTAAAAACCAAACTAAAAAGGCAGAAAATAATTTCGCGTCCCATGCTTTTTGAGGTATTTTTATAATCAATTATTAACAAGCACCCCACGTTTTTTAAAATTATTTTCTGCCTTTTTATTTTGGTTTTTAAAGCGTTTTTTTAGATTTTTTTTATATCTATTATTTATTTTAATTTTTTTAGTTCTGCTAACTACAAATCGTGATTTATCAGATTTTTTTTTCTTTTTGAAATTATTCAATTGTCATCGATCCTCGATAAGTCTACAAAGTTTAAATGAAATCTGACCGTTTGAAGTAGGTCAAAATCAAGTCCAAAGGAGTCGGTTACAAACAAACATACAGGTGAAGCTAATAAAAGCGTGTTAAAAAATAAAATATTTTCATGAAAGATCAATCAAGAAGCTCCATTCTTTTTCGCTTTACGTTATTAATTTGCTTGTTGGTGCCGCCTCAAAATTAGTTACTTGCATTTAATCTGAGGGCAGACAAAGCTTCAATAGCTGCCTACTCTTTTACTTGCTCTATATCGCATGCATTCTCTTATTTCAATACCTTTGTTTGTTAATAAAACCATTCGATTAGATACAAAAAGGATTTATTGAGATCTGAACTACACTAACAAAAAACTTATTCACAACCGCCTTCTCTTTCATTTTGCTGATGAGTGTTTCCACCTATTCCTTGATTGGCATAGTTGCCGAGTATCCTCTGGCCGTTAGGGTCAAATGGAGATTTAAGGTGTAAAGTCGCTTTGTGTTTCTGTCCCAACACTTCGATCTCGTAATCGCCGGCTTTCAAATACTCTTTGGTAACTTCTGAGCCTTTGTTAGTGACGTAGCCGATACCGATTGGTTTGTCCAGGTAGAATGCATAATCTCCTCTTCTTAGGTAGCCTGCGGGCTCACCATTTCTAAATATAGCTTCTTGTCCGAAGACAGCAACCTGCAAAAAAAAAAAAAAAATTAGTCTTCATTTCAGCCGAAAGACGTCCACTGCTGGACATAGGCCTCCCCCAGCATCGCCATTTCGACCGGTTTTGTCCTTCTTGCATCCCGCGGATCCCTGCGGCCTTTACCAGGTCATTGGTTCATCTTGTGCAAGACTATCGGTCTTACGGTACGCGGTCGCCACTCCAGAACCTTTCTGCCCCATAATACCAATCAATATATACAAATAAATAAAATCGGAGTGTCTGTTTGTAATGTCAAAATAACAGCTTTTAACTATACGCATATCAAAGCATATACGGTAATAATTACAAATCAACTGTTACTTTTGTTTGTATTTCTGTTTGTTCCGGATAATCTCCGAAACGGCTGTACCGATTTTGATGAAATTTGGTATGGGGATACTTTGAACCCTGTGGAAGGGCATAGGCTTTTTATCGACATACCATGCGGGCGAAGCTGCAGGCGGAAGCTAGTGAATTGTAAAAACGCGACCTGGCCGCTCTTCTCGTTAAGTAATGACTGAATAATGTATAAGTAGTTATGTTACTGCTGTTGCTTGTGGTATCTTGTTGTTCACTATCGTCCTATCTGCTGCATCGTCTTTCAATTTCATCAAAATGTATTATTGTAGGTATATCATCATTCTCCTGCCCTTATAAACTTATTTGGGGACGGTGCATCATGTCTTTTTCTTCCTTCCCTTCTTCATTTCTTTGGTCTCCTCTTATAGCTATCGACATTCATACTGAAAACTTTACTCACGACATTTTCCTCATTCCTCCGTATCACATGCCCATACCATGACAACCGACTTCTACACAACTTTTCAGTTACCGGTGCCACTTTCAGACTTCCTAGTATTATTGTAAGCATAATACAAACCTTATTATCAAGTGTGAAATACGCGTATTTCTTTGTGACTCCGTTAGTTCTCGCACTTGTGACCTGTTCATTTCCGATGTAATCTCCGTCTTTCCTGCACGTGAAACCCATACCAGCTTCTATCGGATTGTCATCGGCTCTCAAATCGGAGTTCCATAAGTGATATCCTGAAATTAAATTAAAATATAATTGAAAAAAGAAGCGAATGGTTTCGACTAGTATTTCATCTGGTTAGATTAGAAAACTTAGAAGAGTTCAAAGAACGTAGCATTCAGATCCACAAATGCGGACGTTGTCCAGCTTCTCTTGTCATTTCTCCAATCTGCCCTGGACAATAAATGATACATTTAAGATATAAGCTTCTTAAATAGCCATAATCACGTACGAGCGTTAGCATGACAATTATGACGGGTTGGCCGCTCTTAAAGATGTTTTTCATTTGGCAATTGAGGTTCATTACCCGACTGCGCAAGAAGGAGGGTTATGTTTTTCGAGTGTATGTATGTATGTATATTTCTTTGGCACGCTATTTAGTCTAAACGGCTTGATCGATTTCAGCTTGAAAGGTGTCGTTAGATTCGTCTTAATTGTGAGAGTGATATTGGATACCAACATTGAAAAAAAATAACAACATGGCCAGTTTTGGGCGCCATGTTGTCTTCAATTTTTTTTTCTCAGAACCTATTGAGTGGGATATCAAAATAAAGGGTTTCATAAATAGGTCTCATTAACGTCAAAAAGAGTTTTAATAACTAAAAACTGTGACACAAAAAAATAATTTACAAAATCGATAAACCGGACTGTCCAAAAAGTAAACTTGAAAAAAAAAAGTGAACTATTAGACTGAATACTATAAGCAATCTCAAGCAGTCGGAAGCAATAAAGATTGTTAAATTTAAGAAGATGCCTCCGAGTGCATGATATTGCTTATAATATTCAGTGTAATAGTCATCCTTTTAAAACAAGTTACTTGTTTCCATTTTTTTTTTATTAAAGCTCACTTTTAAGCAGTCGCGTTTTTTTAATTTTTTATATATTTTTTTATCAACTTTGATAATTTCTCAATTACAATTTAATAATGTTATAATGAGAAGCAGTGGTGGCGCAATGGTAACAGCCGCTACTTACGAGTTGTATGTATGTAATAGGTTCGAGCCCTGAGAGGCGCTTCACTTGGGTAAATTACTAAATTATTTCATCACCACTGCTTTCAAAACGGTGAAGGAAAACATCGTGAGGGAACCGGTATGTCTTAGAAACCAAAAATTCGAACACATGTGTCATCCACCAACCCGCACTGGGCCCGCGTGGCTCTCACAGAAAGAAGGCCGGGGTTCCAACAGTGGGAACAGTGGGTGTTATATATAATAAGTGGTGAAATATAATTTTGAAACCTTCTGAATCCTTTGAATTAATGTGTCACTAATTTCCTTTACTGAGTGATTGCGTTCGCATTTAACTTGAATAGAGTTTGGTTGCATTTTCATCAGATAGGTACTGTTCAGCGGCGAGGTGTCAATTATTCTAAGATAGAAGCCGAAGCGAACTCGGCTTTACCTTACTGACTTATCAACAAAGAATACTTACTATTCATTCTAAAATGTATATAATAATGAATGTAAATAATTAAATGCATTAAAATTTAACAGCTGAAAACCAAATGAAATGTGCAATATTCATCCATCTCGTCCTTGCTGAGGCATTTTTCTATTACTAGTTCTGTCATAATCATAACCCGTTGTACAGCGGCTTGCTCTCGTTCATATCAAGCGGTGCCACGTGACCTAAAGTGACATCACTACGGGATGTATATATTTTTGCCACCATTGACATACCATTTTTAATAGCGATAGAATTGCCGATGGGAATCCCCGAAGGGGCTTCTCCTCGGGGATTCCCATCGGCAACTCTGGTCCGACAGGAATCGTGTTATATGGTGCTTTCACCACTGGTACTGTTGGAACAGAACATACCTTTTTCAGCACTCAATGAGGTCAAAGCCCTCCAGCCAGAATTCTTCAATCCCTTAGCGCGGCTCAAAGCCTTGTACACGGGGATGGCATGAGCGGACGGTACATGAAGCTCCCAGCCCAGTTCACCGGACCACGTGACCCGAAGTGCTCGGCAGCGGTATCGTTTATCATCGGGAGCGTTCGGGGAACGAGATATGTGGATGCTGCGGTGCGTGTTCACTGGGAATGCGTCGTTATCGAGGCCTGCGTCTGTGTAGCGCTCGAGGATGCGTTGGCTGTGGACAGTTGTTGGCATTAGGGATTTTTGTGGAAAAAAATTAAAAGTACCCACTTTTTAATTCCGGTACTGTCTCGAATCCTTTGAAACTTTGTTATAATTATCTTTCTCTTTCAAAATTAATTTCTAACTGGATTGCAGTTGTTAGACGTTGACCAGTCCATATCAATCGATGACTAACTGACTTTTGGGCTTCTGACGACTTGATCGATGATGCGATGAGCATCGATCGGAATACATTTAAAAAAGACAGTTTTATTTGTTCAATTTCACAAAATCGATCAACGTCGAATAACAACAGTCGGTGTCGATCGACCGTAATCCTGCTGCCATGCACCACTCTGGATGGTTTAAAACAACGGATCAGCCATAAACTCAACAAACGAGGTGTCCTTCACCACACAATCCTCACCTTTGAAAACTTCATGAAAATAAATTTTGAGAACGCCAAAAAATAGTCAATAAATAGTCATAAATAGTCACCAAGGTAACAAAAATAGTCGCATTAAGATTCCGAAGTTATAGCTATATGTTGGTGAGGATTGTGGGGTGAGTGTCACCACACAATCCTCACCTCAGTACGAGCAAACGGCTGGGAGTATCGACTTGGTTTCTATTCCAAAAAATAGTCAAAAAATAGTCGTAACACTATGCCAAATCTCAAAAATAGTCATTAAGGAATTCCAGAGATATAAAGGTGTCTTGGTGAGGATTACGTGGTGAGCCTTTCTCGCCACAATCCTCACCTTATTACCGCGGAACGCTTACGTTTTTTAATTTGAATTTGGTGTCAAAAAATAGTCAAGAAATAGTCGTCTCCAACCATGAAAATTTGGGCCTGATTTACTATGTAGAAGTATGTTAAACTTCCATGTAAACTTCTACATACATTATATTTTGGTACAGTCGCGAACACTAAAATTGCAAACTATTTTATTTACTTAATATTGTTTTATATTAATTTAAAACGCTAACAGAATACTGTAGTTACTTACATTGTTTCTTGACTCTCTACACATTTCCTTCCGGTGGCTATGTAAATATTTTTTTTACTAATATTTAGTAATGTTTTAATTGAAATTAAAAATCCTAACATCATAATGCATTTTGATTTTTCATTCGATTTAACCATCATTCAACATAAAGCATGTCATGAATCGAGTATTTTCCTCACATCGCTTTTATGACGTCACCGAGTCTCGCTACACCTCGTTTTTATGTTCATTAAGATCCAAATATTTTTTCACCTCACAACCTCGGAAAGATTCTATTTATTATTCGAAATCTGCGTGCAAAATTTTATCCTCTAGCGTGGAGAGAGTTTTGAAATTCGAATCTTTCTATTCGATGATTTTCTATACCGTCAGTCCACTGAAAATGCATGAATACTTATTTCATGTCAGTGCGCCAACCTTCTTTTTAGAATAATCGCACTCAGTGGCGTGCCTAGGCGTCAAAATCAAGGCAAGCCAACAGATTTTTTCCTATTAAAAAACAGCTAAGGGATTGGCTCATGTTCTCATGTTTGCTAGTATTACTAACACCATTATCATAATTTTGGTTAGAAAACCGAAGATAACTAAATATAATAATTACAATTTTATTAGGGCAAGCTGGGCTTTTCGGCTTCTACGAAGGTACCGCCACTGATCGCACTGGCCAGCACGACGACTGCATGAAAAAAATAAAAAGTAAAAAAATAAATATTTATTGGTATTTTAAGTTGTAGGTAATATTTTAATCAACGTATTGTCAAGTCGGGGGATGGTCAAAGAAAACACCAAACAGAGGTGGCCTAGCATTTGCATTAGCTGTCTCCAGACTTGACAATACGTTGATCAAAATATCACCTACAACTTATAAGACCAAAAATATTTTTTTTTTACTTATTAGAGTTTTTATTTTTGGGTCGGGGACTTTTTAAATTTTAAATTTAACTTTTACTCGCTTAGATTTAAGCGAGACATCGCAGCGTTGCGTATGTTTCCCACAGTGAAGTTTGTTACTAATTTATCCTCATTCTTCGTCCTGACCACCATTTATCTATAACCTATTCACTGAGACCTTTTTAATGAACCCACGATACTTTTGCTGTTTGTTTAGTGAGTTACTTGGGTATCCTGGAAATTCCAGGTGATGCTCCAGCATCGGTTCAGGTTACTTTGTTCGTCTAATATCATTGAAGTAATAGAATACCAAATTTCGACTTGATCAGACCCGTGGAAGATGCTCAAATCCCTTCATCAACCTGAAAAGAACTGATAATCTTCAGCGGCCTAACCGATTTTGATGAAACATGTCTAAGAACACTCTCGACTAATTCACTTTTCAAACAAACAAACAAAACCAAAATCGGTTCATCCGTTCGGGAGCTACGATGTCATAGATAGACACACACACACACACGTCAAACTTATAACACCCCGTCGTTTTTACGTCGGGGGTTAAAAAAGGCAACTTTTAAATTTATCGTATCTATTCTATCTAAAATGATAGCGAGACTACCATAGGGTCATGTTTGGAACATGAATTGACATGTCGATAATTTTTTAAACAAATGAATATTTAGTGTTGTTTTAATAAAGAAACTAACTGTAATTATTGTGATACAAACAAATATTTTATTCCTTCTTAAATTGTTTTTTTTTATCACATCCCCTACACTTCATACCATTAATAAATCTTATATATTTGGTAAGGATCATTCATAGATAAAGATAAAAAAAACTATCCGCCCGACAACCTCGCACGCATCGCGGCCGCAATGGCAATTCGAAAGTCAAAATGCCGAACAATCAGCCGCGGAACATTCAGCACTTTGACAGAGAGCATGAGTATTTGTTATTCGGCTAAATCATTAAAAAATACGTACTTAATAATTTTGTGCTCGACTGTACTCGACTCGAAAATGTATGTAGAAGTTTACATGGAAGTTTAACATACTTCTACATAGTAAATCAGGCCCAAATTTTCATGGTTGGAGACGACTATTTCTTGACTATTTTTTGACACCAAATTCAAATTAAAAAACGTAAGCGTTCCGCGGTAATAAGGTGAGGATTGTGGCGAGAAAGGCTCACCACGTAATCCTCACCAAGACACCTTTATATCTCTGGAATTCCTTAATGACTATTTTTGAGATTTGGCATAGTGTTACGACTATTTTTTGACTATTTTTTGGAATAGAAACCAAGTCGATACTCCCAGCCGTTTGCTCGTACTGAGGTGAGGATTGTGTGGTGACACTCACCCCACAATCCTCACCAACATATAGCTATAACTTCGGAATCTTAATGCGACTATTTTTGTTACCTTGGTGACTATTTATGACTATTTATTGACTATTTTTTGGCGTTCTCAAAATTTATTTTCATGAAGTTTTCAAAAGTGAGGATTGTGTGGTGAAGGACACCAAACGAGTTATATCTTTAAACCAAGCCCCAACTCTCGAGCTCGTAATTTTATTATAAACTTTATTCAGAGCTCGGTAAAGTTCTTAATCCAAAATTGACCATTTAGCCTCGTGTTTGTCGTCAGGTTTTGTAATTAGAACTTTAACGATGTCGGAATACAGATCTAAATTCAAAAATGTCTCAATGGACCTGAAAAAGTCTAAGATTTTTTGTCTGAGAAGGTTTGTAACTGACCTGTCAGGTCCCTGTACGCTAAGGATGCACAGCTGTTTGGTGACGTCAGTGATGGTGGCCCTCAGCTTGTGTGTCTGGATGATCCGGCGCATGTGTGCCTGAGTGTGGTACTGACTGAACCCGCTTGTCACTACGTAGTAGCCGCGACCCTGGGGACAGAAACAATCATAAAGAGTAAGTTTTTGAATAGGGATTTACTTGGAGACACTTAAAATGATTGATGATGATAAATCTCAAATGTCGCAAATATAACAACCATTTTGGTAGACTCTTCACGCGAACAGGATCAGATGACTAACCTATTTTTAGGCCCAAGAATCAGCATTGCCATTCAACGTTGTTGAAACTTTTGACGGATTTCAACAAATCCATCAAAAGATTTCAAGCTTACTAAAACAGTGTATTATGAAAAAATAATTTATTAGGCTACAATTATAAAGGATATTGATTGAAATGAAATATTGAGGGATTAGCCTATATTGGCCCAGGAACAAGTTGACTGGAAAAAGGAGAGGGAGGTCTTTGCCCTGCAGTGGGTTGTCCCACTGCAATTCAATTCAAATATTTATTGGACAATAAACAGGTTCCAAAATTTTAGTAAATATGAAAGTTACAAATCTGATTCGATTATTCGATATCAATGTCCTGACACTTTTCTTCACAAAGTTTAAAAAAATAAATATGATAGTTTTCAACACCGGCGCATACCTTAAAGATGGGCTCGTGTAACTGCCCAGTGCCGCTGTCTAGTATAGTGACTGTCACGTCCGCTTCCACACCACCTTTTTTGTTCAACATGAGAGAATACATCACCCTGGAAACATGAAAAAATTAACTACTTTTTGTACCATAAGTAATGAAGAAAAACATTTTATTTTCACCATACAGATAGATACATGCAAGTATACAATACAGTCAGCGTCATGGAACAGACTATCCAATGAGTTAAAAACATTTAAGAAAATTAAACTCTATCCCAATGACACAAGCGAGGTTTCAGAATGAACACAATTAACACTCATAATTTTTTTTATCCTATTACGATTATTAACGCTAATTGGTAGAACAATATGTTATTTGGTTTCTTTTCTATTACGAGTTTCTTAGAAACAGTCCAGAGTCTGAATTTAGGTACGCCCGTTTGATGTCTATAGGCTCGCTGCTAATAAATTGGACTTATGAAATTTTACTGGCGAAAATTCAGCCTACCCTTTCAGGTATAAACGCGTGATATTACACCGCTAAGGTCCCTCGAGTACCGGGGTCTATTAAGGAAACGCTTGTACCTATGCGTATTATTATAAATTATGTCGTTTATTCCACGCTTATGTCTTTACAGCTCCGCGCCTGTCAATCCAGTCATTTCTGCCGAAACAATAAAAACTATTTGAACTACTTTGATTATGCTAAAATATTTGAAGGGTTGTTCTAGATCTCCTTGACAGTTCTAATGTGATAAAGCCATTTCGTTGCCTTCCTTTAATTTAACCTCGAACTTGACGAATTTATAATCCCATTTTAATAAACTTTACATTATGTATTGTATAGGTACTGATTTGATTGAATGTGTTATATTATAAAGCTGAAGAGTTTGTTTGGTTGAAGGCGCTCATATCAGGAGCTACATGTTCGAATTGAAATATTCTTTTAGTGTTGGATACCCCATTTATCGAGGAAGGCTATAGGCTACATCACGCTAAGACCCTTAGGAGCCGAGCAAAGAGAAAAAAGTTACGAATACGAAGTACTCGCATGGGCAGGCGAGGCGAGCGACGGGGTGGGTCGGGGAGCAAGAAATTTGACGCGAACAATGTCGCGGGCAGAAGCTAGTAGGTTAAGGCTGCTCTCTCTGCGAAAAACAGCTTAAACTGTTTGCATGCCCTAGTTAACTTAGTATTAGGATCATTATGAACTAAACATCTGTAACATGTACCTACTTTATGTGCAAATAAAGAACTATTCTATTCGGTAAACAACCAATCTTTAGAGTACTATGTTACATTGATACATACCTATCATTAGCTTTAGAGAGGTCAGCAGTGAAGGCGAGGTCGGCAGTACGTTGCGCGTCGGGGCCGGTCAGGTAGAACTTGCCGTAGTACGACATGTTGAATAGGGCAGCTGCGTTACGACATTGTAGAGCTTCTTGACCAATCTGGAGGAAAAGTGGTTTCAACCTGGGAATTAAACCTGGCAATTTTGAGCTGTCAAGGAGTCAGTCAGCCGGAAATATGAAGCTGATTGTCCATTTTAAAGCATCAATTAACTCCATGGAAACTGTTTAACGAAAATATTTTTTGTGATTTAGGGCTATGGTGTGGATACTAGGGGTTAATTAAAAACTAGGCAAGAAAATAAGCTTATAATGTTCCCACTAGTGGGACACAGGCCTCCTCTCTGTGAGAGGGTTCGGGCCGTAGCCCACCACGTGGGCCTAGTGCGGGTTGGTAAATGTCACAACTCTTCGAATTTTTGGTTCTAGAACATGCCGGTTTCCTCACGATGTTTTCCTTCACCGCTTTGAGAGCAGTGGTCATTAAATAATATACACAAAGTAAAGCGGCTGTCTGGGTTCGAACCTACGACCTCCAAGTCGTAGGTCGCACAAGGTTTTTGCATAGCCATAATGGCATGCCTAGCCCTAAAACAAATAAACATCCAAAACGAAAAACCTATTGTAAAATTGCTACAAACATAAAATAGACTTACCAAGTCATGATGTTTAGAGAAATCAAACGAATAGTCCCCTTTGAGGATCTCTTCATAGCGCTGGTCGTTGTTCCTAGGATAATCTGAGTCAGCGCCGGCCCAGTCATACTGTTGTACTCTTACCTGCAACGAGACATAAAACACTGAAAAACCAAGTAATATTTACCTTCATAAAGACTCTAGAGCGTCAAAATGTTCTTAACCGAAAAGATTTGATTGTTTGTATCTTTGTTCGTTACGTTACGCTAAAACGGCTGGACGGATTTGGATGAAATTTAGCACATGGGTAGACTATGACCTGTAGAAAGATATAGGCTACTTTTAATCTTCAATGGCGGACGAAGTCGTAGGCAACGTTAAATAATATAAAAACCAGAATGTGTTTGGTTTTAAAAGGAATGGTGCATGAAATGCAATAGGTTATTCACCACCCTGTATTTGTAAAAGCTCTTTAAGTTTATACTAAACTCCGTTTACGCCACAAAGAATACATTTAAAACATCATTCTGTTTCAGTCATTGGTTTGAAGATGACAGAGACAGAACAATGTTTTAAAAGTGACTAGCGCTAAAACTATTTAGTGATTTGTAGTGCAAAGTGGGCCTAACTAGAGTCTTAGTTTTATCACCTCGACTGCCACGAACGTTGGCACCTAGTACAATGGCCCTTTTCAGTTTCTTTTAACCATCTCGACATAACTCATCGACCGCATTCGTCACTCCGATTGCCCCTTCACCAAACCAGGGCCAATCGGAGCGCGGAACGCGATTGATGCGTAAAATCGAGATGGTTAAAAGAAACTCACACTAGAGCCTCCGTTGCCGCAATAGTATAGCAAATGTACCAGTGGCGAAAGCACCATATAACACGATTCCTACCGGCTTGCCTTCTGGGATTCGCATCGGCAACTCTATCGCTATTAAAAATTAGCACGTCAATAGTGGCTACTATTATCATAAAATATAGTCAAAATATGATATTACCCTACGGGTATTTAATTCACTAAAACATTCAAACAACAAAAAGGTTAGGTATTTTTGGCTTTGTATTACAATAACAAAAAAATGTTCTGGCGCCAAAACGTCATAATCGGGAACTAAAATTTCATACAACAGCGATTCCATAATTATGTCACTTTAGGTCACGTGTCACCGCTTGATATTGACGAGAGCAAGCCACTGTACGACTTATGACAGAGACAGATATATAAAAAATGCGAGAACGAGACGGAGGAATATTGCACATTTTATTTTGTTTTCAGCTGTTCAATTTTATTCTATTTAATTATTTACATTCCTATATAAATTTTAGAATGATAGTAAGTATTCTTTATTGATAAGTACGTATTGATAAACCGAAGCGAATTCGGCTTTAACTTACTAGTTAAAAAAGTGAAAAATTTACTACTAGTGAAAAATTGACACCTCGCCGCTGCAATGTACGGCCAAGTAAAGCTATTACAAAAACAACTAACCCTCTCCCCAGGAAGGTAGAAGGCCGGTCTTTCCCAGCCAGCCCTGGCCTGCATAAACGCTCCATCATCCACCAGCTCTTGATGCAAGGCGTCGTGGCTCACGTCCCGTCCCGCCAAGTGTTCGTCGTTCGGGAACACAATGCTGTAGTTGCGACCGTAGGCTTCGTGACTGCTCTCGCGCATCCAGTGCGCGCGAGACATCTGACCGGGAGTGAAGCGACGGATATCGAATGTGAACATGTTGTAGTGTGGCCTGTGGGTATTAATAAAGAAGTGTTAGTCTACAGCTCAAGCAAAAAAAAAGTAACAGTTTGCAGAAGTGGTAGGCGCTGATTTGAACGCTGTAGAAACTTTAAGTACATTCAACCAGGATACTATTTTTAACTAAATAAATCATTATCTGCCTAGCCTTTTCCCAACTATGTTGGGGCTTTTTGTTTTTTTTTTTTGAGGGTGGGAAATAATCAAATAACTTCCTCAGTTGCCTGTGTGCCAGGGGCGACGCTATGTCTTTCGAACAACCCGCACCCCTGGCAGGCATCGGCCCTTGCGGACCCTACCAGTTGGTTCTGACATCTCTTTGAGGCGCGCGTGGAACACAACGCGACGTCGTCCCAGGCTTGGTCCTTACCGGACAGCGAGCTATTACTCGCCGTCCGCAAGCCCGCGCCTATGGTGGCCGGGAATCAGCCTGGGATTCCCGACGCCCAAGTCGTCTCCTACAGAGGCTAGGGCCGTGAGGGCGCATATCCTGCCTCTCCTTCACGGGCACCGCCGCCCTCTTCGCGGGCATTACTGTTTCACAGAAGGAGGTGAGGGCTACTCATGCACTCTCGCTCCGTACCATGGCCTAGGCCAGAGCCGGACGCGAGAGATCGCCGCCCCCAATCGCCTCCACGAGGACACGGCGGTGCTCCGCCCAAGCCGGGCAGTCCTCCACCGTATGCTCCACCGTGTCCTCAGGGCGATCTTCGCAGTGGAAACACTCGGGCGTTTCCTCCCGCCTTATGCGTAACAGGAACCTCGCAAACCACCCGTGTCCGGTGAGGACCTGCGTCAGGCGGAAGGTGAGGACGCCGTGGCGCCTCTCAATCCACTCCTCAAAGAAGGGACTATCACCGCAATCGTGGCGTGCCCAGCACTGGGTTGTGACAATCGCACTCTCCATGTCGCCATCAGATTCCGCTGTAACTATGTTGGGGTTGGCTTCCAGTCCAACCGGATGCAGCTGAATTTAATACTATTACTAAATAATAATGTGCAACCTACACAACTAGTAACTTTTTAGGATGTTTCCATGCATCGTAAATTGCTCCCGAAGAAAGAGCAGCGCAGTGGTGACCCAGTCGTATCGGCCCCGTCTTACGAGTTATAAGTCGTGAGTTCAAACCTAAGAAGGCCATGCACTTTACTTTGTGTATTTCATATCATCACCACTGCCCTCAAAGCGGTGAACGACAACATCGTGAGGAAACCGGCATGTCATTTCGGGGACCTGTGACAATCTACTAACCCGGACTACGTGGACCAATGCTTAAGAATCTTTTGAAAAGATATTACTTTAGTATCTATCTTAGGGCCACTCCCTCTCACAGAGAGGAGGCCTGTGGTCCAGTGGGAATATTATAGGCTGTTTATGCTACTTCTACTACTCCTCCAGCTACCAGGCGCGAACCGAGGGGGGGTCCTAGGGGTCATGACGCCCCTCCCAAAGCCGTAAACGTAAAGCTTAAATAAAATAGTAGTTTTTCGAAAATATAATTAATTGTCTTATTAATATGTAGGTAGTCTTTGTCTGTGACTCCACCTAAAGTATTTGGCTGCGACCGCGCCTGATAGCTACATCATAGTAGAGCTTTAGCAGTAGTAAAAGGGCATAATATTTTTGAGATACAGCCACATTTCTGTGAAAAAGTCATGGAAAATTTCATGAAAAAGTAATGGCCTGTCATTAGAGCCGTGGGTGCCATTTGCCGGATATTTTATTCCATACTTAATCGGAACATATCTTCTTTACAATCCAATAAAAATATCACAACTCTCTCTAAAATACGTGTTTATATTTTAAAATGAAAAAGTGCACTCTTAATGAGACACCCTTTATAATTTAAGTCAAGTAATTATAATCAGGCGATAATTTCCCAGCAGTGGGCTGCTGGGACACAGGCCAGATGTGGGAGTGGGCCGAAGCCTAGATTAAAGTAATATCATTTCGAAACGGTCTGAAGCATTTGTCCACGTATGTGCTTAGATAAAACACATACACCAATGTTGTTAAAGAAAATAATTGATAGTAATTAAGTAAACAGTTGCATATCATTGTTAATTACGCATAAACATACTGATATAAAGTAAGTAAATCAAAAAATCTATCCATTGTTATTATGCGCAGTTTTGAGCAAAACTGATACGGGGATGATTTAACGTCATGTTATTATTTTGTTTAAACAAATAGACGAGTTTAGTAATGTTATTCCAGAAGCTGAATGAATAGATTACAAAATTTAGGTACATTGCTCGACTTCTGAGATAAATCACCAATCAGAATAGTTCAGTAACCAGTCGCCGTTCATAATAGGTGCGCGTAAAAGGTACGCCGCTTTTTACACATATACACCGTGAAATTTTAATGGTAGTTTTCCCGCGGCAGAACAACTTGCCATGTGGAGTACTTTCGAAGCATAGGCGTAAAAATAAAATAATAAAGATTTTTTTGTTTTCAAATTATTAAAAAAATATTCATAAACTCGATAAAACACTACTCAATAGTAACACTAGAGGTAATTTGTAGGTACTACTCGAATCGCACGCACCGCCGACAAAGGGAACAACGATGCATAAATGTTCAAAGCAAATTAAACTCGCACGTGGTGATTTTTCACAATGGTAAATCTGCCATTTTTTGTTTCTAATATTTTATTTGTTTATTTTTATAATTGTATTACCAAGACTAAAGCATTTCGCTGCGGGAAAACAACCATTAAAATTTCACGGTGTATATGAATATGGGCCTCCACGAATGCTTGCATACGCGTAGCTCGTGCCGACACGACAGGAGATAGGAGTACATAAATAAAGTAGGTGTTCACCTTCCAGAGACGATCCACTCAGCCATTTGTATACCGCATCCCGCAGAGAACATCATCCCGGCTGAGTTGTAGCCGCAGTTGTGGTACAGACCTGAGTTAAAATAATCACCAAATAGCACCATAACATAATACCATTACATCACACCATGTTTCCCCGAAGGATTAGGCAGAAGTATATCTACAGGATACATTTTTATCCAGTGCGCAAACTGTAACCATGAATTCAGCATATCATTCTAGACCCCCTCTAGCGTAGAAATATTTCGTCGGTTATACAAAAAACATCAGCAGTTCTATACATTTTGACTGCTTAGGTATTGCACAGCGGATTTTTTTTATAACCGGTGAAAAATTTCTACGCTAGGGGTCTAGAATATGCTGAATTGATGGTTACAGTTTGCGCACTGGTTAAAAAATTACCCTGTATAGTATACATAGCATCAATCGATCCATAATTTATTCTTCCATTATTAGTTTATTGAAATCCATAGGTATATAGAAGACTAGCTTTTGCCAGCGGCTTCGCCCGCGTGCAGTTCGGAAATTATCCCAAGCTAACGTACTACCGTACTACCGGGTTAAAACTATCCTGTGTTAATCCAGGTTAGAAACTATCTGTGTGCCAAATTTCATCCAAATCCGTTCAGCCGTATTTGCGTGATTGAGTAACAAACATCCAAACATCTTCACAAACTTTCACTTTTATAATATCAGTAAGTAGGATATATATAAATTATAGTAGGATACATATTTTCCATATTACCGTTGATTAAAAGGCGGTAAACCATTTTGAAATCTTAGACAGGAATAGGTCTTCAACTCGATACCTTAGGTAATAACCCTGGTCATTTCAGCATCCAATTGAGTTTTTAGGCCACGATAATAAATTAGACTAAAATATTGTTTCTATTTTGCCCGTATCGGTCTGGCTATATCTGCTGGATAACACGGTAGGTACAGAACATATTAGTCGTGAGCAAAATATTATAATCAGTTCACAACTTACGTCAGATCAATAACGTAATATACCTACAATTTAATAACATAAATAACTACACAACTGTATCTTAGTACGTTGACCATCTGACCTACATTACATCAACTATAAAGGCCTTAATTTGTTATCTATTTTGCCAGCGGCTTCGCCCGCGTGTAGGTCGACAATTATCCCACGGGAATGTATTACCGGGATAAAAAGTATCCTAAGTGTTAATCCAGGTTATAATCTATCCATGTGCCAAATTTCATCCAAATCAGTTCAGCCGTAGTGGCGTGATTGAGTAACAAACATCTAAACATACAAACTTTCACATTTAAAATATTAGTAGGATGTTTATTAATTCACGATTTTTTTCTCACGAACGTGGTAAATAGTTTTCCAGTTAACTAGTTTTGAGCGTCGACATTGCACTCGGCACAATTTATGTAGGTACGTTCAAAAACTATACACGGTGAACGGGACGAACCTTTTTAACCCAAACGCAAAAACGACGGGCGTTATAAGTTTGACGTGTCTGTGTGTATGTGTATGTTTGTCTGTGGCATCGTAGCTCCCGAACGGATGAACCGATTTTTTAATTTTTTTTTGTTTGAAAGGTCAATTAGTCGGGATTGTTTTTAGCTATGTTTGATGAATATCGGCTTAGCCGTTTGAAGATTATCAGCTCTTTTCTGGCTGATGAACGGATTTGAGCATCTCCCACGAGTCTAATCGAGTCCAAATTTGGTATTTTATTACTTCATTGCTCAGTGGGGTCCTAGAAACATGTGCTGAATTCATTGCAACAGTTTGCACATCGATGTCTCTTAGACCGCGTTCGCACTGAGCATTGACAATCCAGACACCAGCGCGTCGAAAAAACCCACTGTTTGATTTTCAACTCTCGGTGCTAAGCTTTGCGTTCAAGATCCAGTGAGCGAAATAAATCCCCCCAGAATATTCTTACGTCCTTGCGCAAGTAGACCTACACCCCGTAGAAGAAAAAAGTGCGAGTAGCCGCCGTAATAATAAAGTAATTGGTGAAAATTTCAGTCGTCGACTAAATAGTGATGAAAATCCCGAAACTTACCGAACACATTCGGGTCCTCTCCGAGCAGCGGCTTGTGGTCGGGTGTGAACGACTCGGGCCCACACACCGTACTCTTGACGCCAACTGTACTAAGCTTGGGGCACAATGACGTGGCACTGGTCATGTGGACCCCAAACACATCCCAGTCTAGCTCGTATAAGTGGAACTGAAGGTGGTCTGGCACCTAAAGGTGAAGAGGAGTTAAGATCGACAGTCCAGTACTCTTTTTACACAAATTACTAACTATAGCCCTAAAAAGGTTAATTTGACGCGTGTCCAACACCAGAACTTACAGCGCCATCATATTTTTTTCAATACTTTTCACAAAACAATTGCACGAATGTTTACCAACAGCCCCCCTGTCAACGTAATTGGAGTGCCTTAAGATCCTTGTAGCAGTGAACAGAGTGTAAGGGGAACGCTTCCGAAGCCGGAACGTAGGTTATATAATATACAACCTAAATGCAAACGGATACCAATAACCTTTCGACTTAAATTGATTATTTTGCATCAATGTAAAATGTTTGACGCTCCTGTAATGTTTCTACTTATTTTATTAGGCATCCCTGCCTAAACCTAAAGTCGCCGTCTGGACTTGGGGTCGTCGGCCGCGCAGCTCTCGGCGAGCGCGATTATGCGTGAGCCATCAGCTAATTTTTATTTTCGAATACATTGCTTGCTAGAGTTGTAAAAAAACACAAATAATGTTTTTAAATGTGTTTAATCTCAAATAATGGTTCATTTAACTGTTCTCACAGCATAGTGTACAAAAAATGCTAAAAAAATTAGGTATTTTTTTAATCTAGATTTTTTTATGGTACTGTATCGAGAATCACTAGCCCTATCACCTGTCTTCGTTTTCGGAAGCGTTTCCCTTACACCCTGTATATGAGCTTCAATTAATCAACTCGGCCTATCGCACTCCACTGCTGGACATCGCTCTCCTAGACTGCGCCACAACACCTTGTGTTCCGCGTACCGCATCCGGTCTGTCCCAGCCACTTTCTTAAAGGTCATCGAGACCTTGCTGGTGTAAAAACGTCGTGCACCACATTGACGCCAGACGTACGTTTCGGTATCGACATTCGTAGAGGTAATATTAATGATAAATAAAAAGATGAACCCACTACTAGGTCAATAACCGATATTGATAACAAAAGATTGGGATCATCGTAAATTGGTTCAAACAAAAATAAGTGTAAGATTCTGTTGGTGTTGCATATATATCGCCACATGCGAACTACGCAACACACTGACGTCATGCAAAATCCGCCGTCCGCAAAATTGCGCAAGCGTTTACCGCGCAACTACCGCAGCAATCGTCGGTCGGAGGATCCTCACTTTTTATAGACGACGAGTGAACTTAACACCCGTATCCTCATGCTTCTATTGTCTTACAATTATATGTCAGAAATCAAAATCGACGTCGATACTTCATTGTACCCGCCTGTAGGGATTTCCTATCGGCTAAAATTATTAAAATCCATACCAACTTTCATCTTAATGTGTAATAATGTGGTGCTCTACTCTTGTTCAAAAATTCATGCTGCTGGATGCAGCGGTTTGGGTGGTGTATTGTCTGTCAGTGAGTCAATCTGTCTTTTATTTTCCGACCTATTTTGGCGTTGGCCAGTCTTATCGGATGCAGCTGAATAACCTGCTCAACCCAGTTACTGGGTAATACGATTCCCCTTGGTAATACTGGTTGTCAGACTTTCGGGGTTCTGACGATCCGTAACGACTGTCAAAGATCCACGAACGACAGCCGGGACGGCTTAACGTGCTTCCCGAGGTACGGAGGGGTAAAAATCACCCATCCATGGATCAACCACAGCAAGCTACCTTAAACTGATCGATCGACCCGTGCAGCTGTTATTACTTAGCCACAAGACCCAGTAAATTTATAAAAAAATTACTAAGGAAATTATCAAAAAATACCTGATCAAGCATATGCGGGTTGCTTTCATATCCTCCAACTTGGCACGTCTCTCCCTGCACCTTGATATACAAGTTGACGTCATGGTCGCGAATATTGGGAGCGCCCCGGACTTCGGGCGTAGCCTCTAACACTACGTACGCGTGCTTGAACGGGATTAATGGAAGGCTGGGCACGCCTGCGAACCTGGCCACACGGGGACCCCAGGCACCTATTAAATAAAAGAATAATGAGAATACGCGGCCCATGGAGGAACGTGGAAGTTAGATACTGTTTCGTCACAGCGCCCCCTAGTTTAAACTACGTATGGCGTGTCTGAAATATTCACAGGTTTACATATAAATGATAAATGATTAAATTTTTGTAAGTAAGTTTGTACAAACACTTTTACATGTCAATCATATTTTTAAAAGTAGACAAGGTCAGCATTTTTCTCTCTTCTCTCTTCTTCACCCTTGGCCACCCAATGCTGAGTGTAGGTCTCTTCCAAATCTCTCCACTTTTGGCGGTTTTGTGTCATGGCTATCCAGTTTCTTCCGGCCACTTTAATGAGATCGTCCGTCCACCTAGTCGGTTGTCTTCCCACATCCGTCCCGTCCGTGGTGTCCCCTCCAGCATTTTCTTCCCCCATCTTCCATCCAGTCTACGGCATATAGGGCCCGCCCACTTCTACTTTCTTTTTGCTATTACTTCCGTTTGCTATCTGACAGTTCTGAGAAGGCCGAAACAAACTCACAGGTCACAGTCTCTTTTAAAGTCCAGACATAATCTTGGTAAGATCATGAAAAGACCATGTAGATTGGTGTCTGAAATTTTCTTTTGAGGAAAGAACCACCCGGATTGAATGGACCTGTGTACAGGTCCATTCAAGGTGTACCTGCCCCAAAAAAAAACATTGCTCACTCTGGCTGAGGTATGTGTCGAGGCCAGTATTAATACAAAACAGTTTTCCTACAATGTATGCCTGCGTTGAATGAACTTCCCTGAAACAATCGTTTTTTTTTAAAACTTATTTACCTCCGCAGTTGACTACACACTTGGTCTTGATGACTCCTCTGTCAGTGTGCACTGCTGTGACTTCCTTGTTGCCAAGCTGATTGTGAGTGTAATGGATGTCGAGCACTGGACAGTCCTCGTACACCTATGAAGGTAGTAATGTTTTGTTAGATTGAGTATTTCATTAATTTATATTGTATCTGCTCATTTAGTTGTAAGTTATGGTGAGGCTAACCATGCCACTGTGGATAAAAGCCTCTTATAAAATTTTAAAAGGACACTAAAAGCCCAATATGCGTATTAATAATAAGACTTAAATTGTGCCTCGTTCAGTGTTCTTATTATTTGCCTTTTTTACTCTTACACACGCTATCTACATCTCTTTATCTACTTTCCTATTGCAGGTAGGCTGAAAGAGATTTCTTTAGAAATAAGCATCACCTTTGTACCTATTTACAATGGCTTTTTTCTGCTCTGTTCTTCTTGTCTGTTTATATATATGTGTGTACATAAATGATAAAAATAAAAAATAAATAAACAGGTTAATTCGGACTGATGAAAACCGACTAACTAACTAGACTCAACCGATATTTAATATGACACATCGGGCTTCACTAAAACAGAGACGACGACGCTCTGACGACCTAGACGCGTATTGCAAGGGCTGAATCGAGGTGACCCTGGAAGAGGATGCCTGGAAAGATTTGGGGGAGGCCTGCTCTGAGCAGTGGGACAGTGTAGGCTAATTGAAAAAAAAAAAAAACTATTTTTACATCTGTAATTCGTATGGTGCACACAATAAACAATATTCTGTTATGGCTACCACACGCTCAAGCTTCACCACAGTTTTGCCTGCGCAGGCCGGTTTGTACACGGAACACCGTGTGTAAATCGGCGAGTACTACTTACCACACGCACGGCCGTGTACAAACCGGTCTGCGCAGGCACAACTGTGATGAAGCTTGAGCGTGTGGTAGGCCCATTATAATACTTTTTAGGTTCACTATAAAATCACTACCTATCTTACGAATAAAACAAAAGATAATCGTAAAGTGACAATAAAACCATCATACAACAAGCAGTTTACAAAACCAAGACTTACTTTTCCTCCATTTTTCGTGGCCACTTTAACGAGTGCATTACACGCCATGGACGGGTCAATAGTACCGTCCTCAGGAGCGTACAGCGCCATTTCAAATACTGATGGGTCGAGGAGTGGGAACTTCTTTTGAGCCTCGTGTGGGTCAAGAACTTCGCTCGGAATATTCAAAGCTTTTCCTAATGTGTGGAGCCTCATGTATTCTTGCGTTCGCACCTGGAAGAAAATACATTTTTAATCTATTATTGTCTTTATGCTCATAATCATCATCATCTGCCTTTTCCCGACATGTTGGGGTTGGCTTTCAGTCTAACCGGATGCAACTGAATTTCAGTATTACAACCCAGTTATTGGGTAAATGATACCCCTTGGTAAGACTGGTTGTCATACACATACTTTCGAGCTTCTGATGACCCGTAACTACTGTCAAAGTTCCACGAATAGCAGCCAACAGCTTAACGTGATTTCCGAGACACGGAGGGGGTCTTGTTATGTAAAGATTATGCTCATAATAAAGGAAATTAAAAGACATCTGGAAGAGATCGTTGAAGTAGATACCTACTATAAAATATTCGTTTAATTTATTTAAACGAATAATGTTTATACAAAGTCCGTTTTAGGCAAGTGTTTAAGTTGCTAGCGAAACTTCACAGTCATGTGCGAAGTATCGCCAGCTAGTTAAATTTAACCTTGTTTACAGCAATAAATTCGTCAAGTTCAGATTTGGAAGTAGGTATTAATACTCACTTTGCTGCGTGATATGAACATGCCTCCGTTGTTGGTCCAGCCCGCATAGTCGCCAGTTTCCTCCTCTAGGGTGCTGTACACATTCCTCGAATCTCGCAAAAGTTTCACTTCCAAGTCGCAAGGTCTGAGCGACCATACTAGTCCTAGGAAATGTTCAAAATTTATTAAACATAGTTTGTAAGTAAACTGTTTGTAGATCAAGAGCATAGTGTAACTGCACCGCCCTCCCATACCTATTAACATTGTTAATTGAAAACATTGTAAAAGCCAATTATTTTTAAAAGAGTAACCGTGGAGTGTCTTGCCGGCTCTTCTCCATAAGAAACGACCAAAAGGGTATTACACGCATTTTTGAAAAGTGTATTAATTAGATTCTAGAGTGCTAATAAAACACCTAAAAAAACACAACATTTTAATTTAATCGATTAGTGCCATAAAAACTTATTCCAAACAAAAAACAACCCACTTTCGGAAAAACAACTTTAATTAGTCGGTGACTTTGGATATGTATTTTAACTTTTTGTCACCGCCTTCCGAATTTAAAGTTATTTTTCACTTTGTAGTGTTTTTCCGAAAGTCGATTGTTTTTTTTTTGGAAACCTTTTTGTTTCTCACTTTTTAGTTATGGTAACTACCCCACACCAATTCGAAATTTCATCATCTTTGGGGTCAAAACAATGCATAATTATTCGATAGCAGCAATTTCCTGTAATTTTTTGAAAAGTTCCGTCGTCTGTCTCCAAACGCATTATTTATTTATTTATTTATTTTATTTTAAATAGAACGGCCGAAGCCTATTTATACACATTACAATATCTACAATCTATTTACACAGTCATGCATTCTTCTCACAAAAATTCAAACATTCTGACAACATCATCTTCCATTCATTCGCAAACATATCGAGATCTGTATTCGAGTTCAGGAGAGCGTTAATAGCGGTTAATGTCCGAGGAATAGGTGACTTGGAGTGTGCAACAGTACGGCAAGTTGGAACAGCCAGCCATTATCAGATTTATATGTAATTTAAATGGGACCATTTCGGAATGAACCCCTTTCGAACAAAAAAAGAATTTTGCAAATCCGTCTATATATGACGAAGTTATGCCCGAACATACATAAAAAACATGTCGAATTGATAACCTCCTTCCTTTTGAAGTCGGTTAAAAAATCATTGAAATTTTACATTTTCCAATTTCGCGCGTAATTTGACGAAAACGCTGGACGCTGTGGAAGCCATATTGCTCTGTGGGTATGACGCCAGTTTGCTATAAAAACAAATGCGCTGATATTTTATAAGACAATTGCTTATAATTAAAAAAAATGAGTTTTTTTTCTACATATCGTTGGTTTGCTGTTCCTGAATGCAAAATATTATTTAAATAAAAATTACTTTAGGTACGGAAATAATAAAAGCACAAAGTTGCTCAGTTGACATGCCGTATGTATGACGTATAACTATGGCGGTTACTATTTCACGGTGTTCAAAAACAGATTTAAAAAACTGAAATCTTTAAATTGTATTTTAAAATTTATTTTGTTGTTTCATGAACTAAAACTAACATTTTCCGATTGAAGCTATCTCAATAACATATTTAGAATTTTTCTCATATAGAGTAAAATACCCTATTGGAACCGCGCAACATAAGCTTTGACGTTGAATTCGTCGACGGTTGTACGCGCGTATACAGGGCACAAAAGGTGTCCAAAGTATCCAGATTCGATCGTATTCAGCACGTAAAATATACGTACAAAGGACGTATGCACATAGCCAGACTGTGTTGGCTGCTAACATCTGGGCAACGTGTGCATAAGCAGGTATACGCCTTGCTTGGATTTAATCCGAAGAAATTAAAAATAAATTAAATATAATGTTATTTATTAAATTTTTCCACTTAAGTTACAAACATCAGTGTAGCCCTGGCTCTTGTACTAGGAGTTCCTGTATTACAAGCGCCAGTGAGAGTGAATATAACATGTATGTTGGAATATAAATCGTCATTTGTAATAATTAGTTGTATGGAAAAGGGATGGGTTAGAATAGATGTCACCGCTTGCGGTAGCGTCGGGGGTCGGGTTGCCTCCTTCCCTCAAATATGGCAAGGCGGGCAATGGCTGATCCTTGCGTTATGCTCGTGAACGGGTGCTGCTTGTGGTGACTGGCCGTCTTGCTGAGCATGGTTTTGTCATTGTTATTAGTAATTAACTGTTTATATATTATACTCCGAAGGTCCTAGCTTAACATTTATTACTTCAAGTTAAATCTAAATGAAGATAATGCAGCATCGCATATGTAAGCGGGCACAGCCTTTATGCCTGGAGGCTTTAATGTGGGTATTGAGTTCTGTTTACGGTTATTGTTTTATTTTTATTATTTAAATCTGCTTGAGTTTAGTTACTATGTTTTGTTGGTATATTGACGTGTGCTAGGTGACATATGGCAATGATTTAATTTTATGTTTTGTGTTTAGTAATGTTAATTACTTACCTATTATTGTACAGAATCAAGTTCTTCCCAGCCAAAGCACTAGGAAGTGGTGAAGGGTATGCATTTTTGGGGGAGTATCTTATGTAATTTTGACGTTCAAAAAGTGCTGACTCTCAGCCTAGTTTGAATAAATGGCTTTTTTTTTTAGAAGTTTTAAAATGACAAGTAAAGATAAAAATGGAAGGAGTACTTTACCTGCAGTGTGCCATGTCGTCCCACTGGTCAACTTGGCCCTCTCCAGCAGAACAGCATTCACCCCTCTCTTACTGAGTTGGTACAGTGTGTTGCATCCTGCTATACCTCCTCCTAAGAACATCAGAACACAAACCAATTGACTTATTTCTTCATCTAAATAACACAATTTTGATATCTACGGCTAATTAGTTTCGGGAAAGCTGACTAACTCGTACCCCTTTAGTAATAAACGTTGCTTAAAATTAAGTAATGATTAGCTACTGATTAACCATACACTTTTGACGTTTAAACATATCTTAAATTTAACCAACGTATATGAATATACCCCTACATTTTTAGGAGAAAAGAATAGCTTGACATTGAAGTTACCACCAACAAGTTAACACTACAAGAACACACGAATAATTTCCTACAATAGGACTAGCCAAGCTAATTATTTTTAAATTGTAGTAATAAGAAATAATTATTTAACAAAGAACAAACAAGCGAAACTAATACTCAAACATTATCTGTTTAAAAAAACTTACCGATGATCACAACATCAGCCCATGACACAACCTCTTGATTCGTAGCAATCAACTTCTTTTCATTTCTGAATGTTTTTAAATAATTCACCGTTTGGGTCCTAACGGCTCGATCTCTAACAAATTTAAACATTTTTAAAACTACTAAATAAAGTAGGTAATGTTGACTAGAACACTGCTCCTATGAGAATGTTTTACACAATAAAGTTGATAACCGCCGCGCATCCTATCTCTTCAAGTTATCAAAGTTCAAGCTGTTATTTTTGGTTTATCTAAGTGATTGTGTTGTTTAACTTTTCTGAACTTTAATCGAGTGTAAACAGTTTTAATTTAAGCAAAGGAATTATTAAAACCGAAAAATTGCTGTAAACAACATTTATTTTGAAAATATTTACATTTATTTTTTCAACGTATTACATTGACTAAAAATTATCATGTGTAGATATAATTTAATAATGTTTTTATTACAATTGTTTATATACAAAAAAAAATCATTAATACTTGTTTACATCGCTGAAATCTCAATTTAAAAATCCAGATAGAAGACATCAATCAGTGTTGAATGAGCTATAAACATACAGCCTCTCTGTCAACACTAAAAACAGTACCTTAATACATATTAATATTTTCTTATCACTAATTATTGTTAAATTGGACTATAAACTTTTACACGATAGTCAGTTATGTTTTTATATTTTGCGAACCAGTATCCGAAATATATATGTTAAATGCTTCGTAATTATAATAACACATAATACACATATATAACGAGGGATCGGATAATCGCATGCATATTTAACTAAAGTTAATTTTTAGTTATGAAAGTATGGAAGCGGCTTCTTAAAATATATTTTTTGTAAAAACATTCCGGAATGCCAGGTATACTGGGAATGCATAACTAGTCAGGTATATAGTAAGGAAGCGACTTCTAAATAGTCAGGATTGTATAATTATTCAGATGAATATTTATTTAAATTTAACCCCAATGCAAATATGTGTCTGTAATAAAAAGGGTGGAGTGTGTTCATTTAACACAATTTTTTTTTTTTTTATTAAATTAAGATTTTTTCGATACAAAAGCGCGTTCCATATTAGCCAACATCTTAACTTTAAGTGAATATGCATCCGAATATCCGATCTCTGTATATTACAGTACACACAATTACACATATATTGCCTATAATGTCCCCACTGCTGGGACACAAGCCTCCTCTCTGTGAGAGGGAGTGAGCCGTAGCCCAACACTCGGGCCCAGTGCGGGTTGGTAGATGTCACAAGTCTTCGAATTTTTTGGTTCTATGACACGTTTCCCCACGATGTTTTCCTTCACCGGTTTGAGAACAGTGGTGATGAAATGATTTACACCAATTAAAGCGCTTGTCTGGGTTCGAACATACGGCCTACAACTCATATGAAGTCGTAACTGACGGCCCTTACCAAGTTGTAAAATTATACCAGTTACCTACACATTATCCGTGACACATATATACATATTTAAAATGGAATATGTTTCCTAATCATTCTTATCGTACTATCATGCTATATACAGTTCTAATTCAACAGTCAAGACACATATTACATTCAAGTAATCAATATATGCCATTCGTTTAGAATTAAAGTGGCATCCATAGTCCATGGTGTAGTAATATCATGGCTAGAAAGCACCCTCTCCATTTGTAACATCTATAAAATAAAAGAGTAATAGTTTTAATAAGCAGTTGCACCCAGGTAACTGCATTTTGAAAGTCGCCATAAATATAAAAGATAACAGTTGATAAATATCTAAAACATTAATATTCATTAAAATAAAATACTTAAACAGTGTGATTAAAGTAAGATTTATAACAAAATAATTTCCTAATGGCATATGTAATGTAGGCTGCACGTCAGTGATAAAAAAAACTAGTATAAGCCGGTCTCGTGTTCTATTGAACCTTCAGACTACGCTAGAATGGCTCAATGACTATAGTCTATTCGCGTTAAGAAAATAGTGACACATCGTTAAATTAGAAAGCCGTGTTCAAATTGATCAGTTAAAGGGAACCTAGTCGCGGGCTCGAAATCACTGATGGGCCTGGCTAAAAGCACCCTGTCTCACCACAAATCGTGTCCGACAGAGGTAGTATCAGTGATAAGCAGTTAGAAGCTAGTCTACACGCACGTTATTGAAAGAGATGCAGGATCATTTATAGTACAACAGGTGCGTAAAAAATTAAGAACAGTCCTTCGGAAGATCGGGTTTTATGAAAAAACCACTGCATAAATCAATGACCAATAAAGTTTATTGGACGTTTCGATATTTGAGCTTTGTCGGTACCGACTTGGTTTTTCAGATTTTACACTTCTTTTATTACTTAAACACGCCCAAAGTTAGTTTAAATTAGCAAGAAAAACGAATCTTTGTTGGCTCCTAACTTTTTAATGGCTTTTTATTTTAGTATTCTGTTTCTATACCGACAATATTAATAATGAGACAAAACCATACCATGTAAAAATTTTGATGTACATTGTCGAGCAGTGGAGTAATACACTCCCAAGTTTTTATGGGAAAAATGTGGACTAGATTCACCTTAAAGCAAGCCCTTCACTCATACACAATAATTTACTATGATCTAATTAGTCAAGGGGCGTGTCGAAGCTGAGTGACAACGATGGATGAGTCACTTTTTTCTTAATGCGAATAAACTATAAGTGTTACCACCACTGACGTGCTGCCTCTTTCAACTCAACTCAGCCTATCGCAGTCCAGCTGGCTGACATAAGCAGGGGCCTATGTTCATCTGGACTGCGAGAGGGCAGTCAGGCCTGTCCTCCGCCCACATGTAAAATGATATAATCGTTTTTGGCATGCTCTTTGTCAAATTACTTCCAGATTCAATGAATTTAAAGTTCTAAATGCTATGCAAGTTAGGTCTGCTCCGTTCCGTCCTCGGTACGTAGCTGTTTCATTCACAGCAAAAAATGGTACAGGATTTGTTTGAAATTCTGAAGGAACCTACCGGAACTTATAAAGGAGCGCTGACTATTGGTATTACTTACGCCTTAACAATTAATACATTAAGGTAAAATACCTATGGTACCTTATATTTTGGTCATTGTCACAAGTTCAAAACTTGACACCATGTTACGTTTTTATAACAATATTTACAATGAGCAACACTTACTATTCAAAAACTATCTGGATTAGATTTAGATGCTATAGTTCATAGAAGATAATGGAACACATAACATTCAGAGGGAAAACAAAACATAGAACCAACGGATAGACTAAATTTGCGTTCGCATTTAAGTTTCCACATATCGCTCATTGGCAAGAAGGGTGACATAACTAAAACATCTGCAATCTTGAGTTAAGAATACAAGGGGACAAGGCAAATTTTATTATTTTTGGTACAAAAACGACATTATGCGTAAGCCTAAAAATGAGGGAACAAGAGAGGTTGTGACTTTATGCTTTATCACACTCTTACCGCTGCTTTTAAACTTTTAAATCATCATACCCAAAAATTGCACTTTTTTTAACAGAAAACGTATATTTACTAACATAATTCGTTAAGCTTGACATGTGTCAAACTTCACGAATTATGTTAGTAAATATACGTTTTCTGTAAAAATAACTTTACTACCAACACATGAAGTATAATTGATTTAAAAAAAAAACATGAATTGAAAACGGATTTGAAGATTGTGGAATAAACAGTTGTGGTCATAATTATAATTAGGAACGATTTGAAGTTTCACATTTTTTTACCCTAATCATTTCATGTGTTCCTTCTTAGAAGTAACTAGTTATGTTATCAAATAGCCACATGAATAGAGCAAACGGGTTTAGGAATATAGAATAAAATCGCTAACAATTTTTCGCAACAAATTTTATACAACGCTATATTATATGCGAAACCCGAAACACTCTGTCTAGTATTTTTATGTAGGTAAAGAATCTAGGTACAAAATTTCAAAACTGTATCATGAGAAATCACAAAGTTATAAGCTTGTTATTTTACTTGGTTGTCTACATAACATGATCACCACGCGGTAACCCGCGCCGCCCGCGCCTCCAGCGTCGTATTGTGCTCATTGATAATAATTAGGCAGTAGGTACCTAACCGTACGTTGATTGTATTGTAATTAACTGGTGATAACATTTTCCATCACACTTGCAAAACTTTTTTGGGAAAAAATATAGCATGGTGTAAAAAATATTGGAATCTATTCAGTTACTTATACTGAACAAACTATATTCAGGTTTCGCATTTACTAAAAATAATGTTGTATATTATTTTCTATAGTATCAAATTCAAATAGTAATGAAGCTGGACAAATAAATAAGAACGATTTATTAAACTGCTCGAGAGTTGTTTTATTAAAAAAAATGATTAAATAAAACACATTAATGTGAAGTGCGTAAAGCAATTTAATACATGTTAAACTAAAATGAATAGTTCTATAAATTTTTGACATTTCGCAAGAGAGATAGAGTTCCATTCTTCTAAGAAAACGTTGTACAGCTCTCTTATTAAATTGCCACACTGTCGATTTGAAACCTTTTTCTTGATTTCGTACCAAAGATGCTCTATTAAGTTTAGATCTGGGCTGTTAGATGGCCAATCTAAGACTGAAACTGAGTGCGATGTGAGAAATTCTTTAACGGTGCGTGCAGTATGCTTTGGATCACTGTCCTGCTGGAATGTCCAAATAACCGGAAGCACGTCTTCAGCATAAGGTAACATTGTTTCTTCCAGTATATTCTTGTATTCGAATTGATCCATGTTTCCTTCTATCAGCTTAACAGGTCCAACACCATGTCCAGAAAAGCACCCCCAAATTTTCACATTTCCCTCAACATGGTTTAATGTCTTTTTTGTGTACTTAAGGTCGAAAGCTTTATTTGGAGGGCGTCGTACATATCGTTTTCGATCAGGACATACCCTGTTTTTTTTATCTCGTCAGAAAAAAACATATTTTTCCACTGTCTAACGTCCAGTTTTCATACCTTCTTACAAATGCAAGCCGGGCTTGCCTTAGGCTTCTTTTCAACATGGGCACATTCCTTGCTATCCTTCCGTGCAACTTTTCTTCTATCAAACGCTTTCGAATAGTGTGTACAGAGATTGCTGAAGGGTTGTTTTCACCAAAATATTATTTTCTCATATCATTAGACCCTTTAAAAGGATTTTCTTTAGCCAAACGAACGATATTTCGATCATCTCGACAAAATGACTTTCTCTGTTTAGGTACACGCGGCGCATTTGAAGTAGTTTAATACGTGACAAAATGCTTCACAGCATGGAAAACCATCGTTTTTGAGCAATTCAGATGGTCGGGTATCTTTTTATACGACTAATTCTTCTCGTGAAGTTTTCCCTTGTAAATTTATCACAACTAATAAATAAATAAATAAATAATAAGCGTTCTTAATTATATGACCACCACTGTATGTCAAGCTTAACGCATTATGTTTACAAATATTTTTTTTTGGAAAAATAACTTTACTACCAACATATGAAATTATGTTTGCGCTACAACTTTCACATGTTTTTTCAATAGTGCTTTTTATATTCATTCTGAAGTCAATTTACACCAATATAAAATCGATATATTTAGTTCAAGCGGAAATAACACCCGTTGAAAACGGATTTGAAGATTATGGAATATATATTCGTTTTTACAGTGACAGTTCTTTAGTTAAATGTGAGCAATTTATTAACACAGGCCATTAGATATGGAAAAGTTAATGCGAACACACAGGACTTAATTACGAATCAATTCCGTCCCTCGGTAAAGCTAACAGAGTTTATTATATAATGAAAAAATAATTGTGCATGTATATTAAGACATTCTGTCCTAGAAATAGTTCTTATTAATTCGGTTGCCAAGAATCAATGCCACGTGTGTCAGAGTACCGAAATGTTAGTTCAAAAAGTATGCAACTGTAACATTAGGCAATAGAGTCCATTTTCGAGACGTGACGACTTCATAGACATATGAATGGCTTCCTTAGAAGTAGAAATCCTCGTTTCATACGTGGACGACGCGACGTGGGTCCGAGTACAACCGAACACGAAGTTCCGAACATGTACCGCCAAACACGATTTTTTTGTCTAAAAAGTATGCAACTGTAACATTAGGTAATAGAGTCCATTTTCGTGAGGTGATGACTTCTTAGACAGACAGATGACTGTCGTAGAAGTACAAGTCCTCGTTTCATACGTGGTGCGGGCTGGCCACGCGCGGCGGCGTGAGTCCCAGGCGGTGCTGGCGCGCCGCGTGGTCGCCCGCCGCCGCCGCCGCCGCCGCCTCCAGTTGCGCGCGGATGGCCACCAGCTCGCGCGTGCGCTGGTAGATGGGGTCCTGCGGGGACAAGGGGCACTGCTGTTTATATCCAAAATAGCTTTAATAGTAATAGGCCAGCAGATGATGAAGATTAACTTGTGATTGAGAGTATGAAAAATATGTTACAAAGATGTGACATAGTTGTCAAAATGTCCTTATGGCCGGGTAATGAAATCAAAGTATTCTGTTAGTTATTGTATTGTATTGGTCTAAGTTAGGTTTGAAAATAATCCCACTTCTTTCTTGTTTGATTAATGCTATTTATTTAAAACTAGCTTTTGCCAGCGGCTTCGCCCGTGTGGAGGTCGGTGTATTATACATATAAACCTTCCTCTTGAATCACTATATCTATTAAAAAAACCCGCATCAAAATCCGTTGCGTAGTTTTAAAGATTTAAGCATACATAGGGATATAGGGACAGAGAAAGCGACTTTGTTTTATACTATGTAGTGATGTAGTGATAACCCACCATAATCTGTTGAAAAAAAATCTATTTACACTAACACGTCATTTTTAGACTATAATAATGAGACACGAATAACTAGATTAAAGAGTAACTAGATGAGGTTCTTTGGTAAAAAAATTAGTCCTGTCATTAGCTTTTAGCCTTTTACGGTTTAAAAAAAAACATTTAATTAACATGCATACGACAAAGTCTAGACCCTTCACTTCTGGTCTAATATTTACTTACTATAAGAGTGGATAAATGATTTCTGTAAGTTTGTTAATCATATTTTTAAAACTAGATGAGGTCGGCGTTTCCTGTCTGACTGCTCTGAGAAGAAAGGCCGAAACAAACTCAGACAGCGGTCAGACTCTTTAAGTGTAGACATAAATAGCTACATCATTTTGGTCCAATCATATGAAGACCATGTAGATTGGTGTCTGAAATGGTTTTTTTGAGGAAAGTACACAGATTGAGTGGAACTGTTCATGTATGGGAAGCTCCTTGTCTGTGACACTAACCTGCTGCCTCATAGTAGGGTTCCACCGACAGTACAACGCCTTCCACAGCTTGATGACCCTCAAGGATGCGACAGGCACGAGCACGACTTGCGGGCGCGAGTACGGCGAGGGAGGGGAACTCGCACCGAATGATGGCGGGCCCCAGTACAGCGGGTTCAGGTACAAGTCCTGACGACTGTTAATATACGACCAAAGGGATACGGTCTTGGTTTTTACTTCTGAAAAGGAATGTTTGTTTTAAGATTTTCAAGGGGTGATTTGGAGAGGTTGTAAATTCACACAGTATACAAGCCCTCCAAATCACCCCTTAAAATGGTATATTAAAGCAAAATAGGTTGGAATTTTTACAAATGTTTTTTGAACACATTTTTAGGATACAAGTAGAGAGCGTCTTAGCAGAAATAAACAAAAATCTTGATTTCCCTTGCGTACGCGCTTGCACTCTATTCAAACACTTAATTCAATCTTTAGAAAACGATTTCGACTTCTAAAATAATTGATGTTTGTGCAAGACAAGTATCATTAAGTATAATTAATTATCTTAGGTACAATTCCTTTTTTGGTATTAACTGCTTTGCCACAAGCCATGTATATTATTTCTGTTAAAAAGTCTTCAGCACCCACCTTCCTTCGCCCTTTCCCTCTCAGTATTAAACAGGAAGGTCCCAAATCTGCAAGAGTACAGATGATCAACGATCGTGATCAGCAGTCTCTCTGTGAACTCGAACGCCGTCGGGAACTGTTGCTGTAGCTGCCACACGCAGTCCACCCATTGGACAAAGACGGGGGAGCGATCCGCGTCTGAATGTCGCTCGTCGCCGTGACCGATACGCTGCGAGATAAAACATAATTATCATCATCTGCCTAGTCTTATCTCAAACATGTCGGGGTTGACTTTCAGTCTAACCGGATGAAGCAGAATACCATTATTTTACATGGATCAAAAGCCTATCTGACATCCACAGCCTTATTACTTGTTAATTGGCCTTGGTAAGAGTGGTTGTCAGACTTTCGAGCAAAAATTTCGGCTTTCTTTGCTTGGTAAAACATATACAGGGTGTAAAAGGACCCATCACATAGTCGTCATCTAGGCATTCCGTACATCAAACTAAGTAACACAAAAATAATTGTTGGGAAACGACTTTTATTATTATTGGGGTGAAAAATCGCTGTTGCGTCGGCTATTTCAAACAGTTGTAAGTCGTCTGGTAGAGCGGTCCTCTATGTTTTTTCTTCACCGTAAGTCTCTGTTGATATAGGTGACTATAGCGCATATCATTAGGTAATTATTACATAAGAAAGTGGTGTTTTATAGAACTGGCCATTTTGATTTCAAATTTCTGACGTATAATTTGGAATTCAAAAATCAAATTTATTTCAAAATTGGGCTTTTCCAATTTGGATTTATAACAAATTTGCGTTTCGAATTTAGTCATTCATTTGTTTTCGCGCCGTTACATTTTTTTCTTTGATTTCTTTCTGTTCACAATTTGGAAAACATTTTATACAAAATAAATCGTTTTGCTTTTTCATATGTAAAGACTTAATATTTAGAACACAGATATGGCGTATCTGTGTCCCGGATTAATATTTATCATACTTTTTAAGTGGGACACATAAAGTAGTACATTAGGATGCGAGTCTAACCGCTGGCAAATCTCGTAGGCTATATGTAAGTATAATATTTTGCCAGATTGAACCTCACTCAATAACAAAATATCCTGAATTGATTAGCATCGAGGATGCAAGATTTTTCAATAACTACACTAATAATTTCATCATCATCAAAATATCCTTTGACAACAGTAAATTATTAAATTTTTCAATTGTAATGCCAAATGAATGTAGGCGGATTTATTTTAAGTGTTTTTTATCATTTCCGTCCCTAAATTGAGATACAATGAGAGAAAAAAAATTTGGTACATCTATCCTGTACCGACCAGTCAGCGATGATACTGAAATAATTCCACTAAAGTTATAAATATGAGTATATTTTGTATTTGATTCCGCCTGTAATTGAGCCTGTACGGCAACTGTACCTACAGTTGCCATTAGTATTTACTAGCATTGGATAAAACACGCCATCTATGACCCGAAAGTGTAGTCACGAACATTACCGATGTCACCCGAATTCAACCGAAAGCAGTGATGGGCTTGGCCGACTTGTCGGCTAGTCGGCCCATCTCTAGTTATTACTAATTGCAAATTCAATATACCAAGCTACAAATAATATTTAAAACATACCAGCTGAAACTTATGTCCGAATGAAAGCCATTCCTTCTCGATGAGCACTTCGAATCCCCTGAGCGTCCTGTAGTAAGGGTCGAGCATCAGCATTGCTAATGCTGTGAGTTGAGCCGTGCGGTCCCATCCGTCTGAACAGTGGACTAGTACTGACGTCTTGTGATTCTCCACCTGTTTTATAAGCAAATCAATTAAAATATGGGCAAAGATCGTCACACACCTACGGAAGGACGCCACTGCGAAGGTAAGGTGGTGTAACGATATTGGATATTTGAAATGGTTAGCAGGGCAAATCTACTTAATAAAAAATGAGTGGTGGCACTACACTTGGCGTATTTTCGCAAATATTAGCTGTATTTCGTTAGTAGAAAATGAACTTTGTTTCAAATTTATAAGGTCTATTTTGTATCACCCAGGTAACGCGAATATTTGGACAAATACGCCAAGTAATGTCCCAGAAATCATTTCATTCGCTGACGGACAATGCTCAGTCTAAACTTCTGGGTCTAGAAATATGAAATTTTGCACAATAGTTGCGAGTGAAAGTGAGTTCTAAGGAAGATTTGTGAATAATATACCCTCTCAGGTGGATAAATAACGGATTAAAATGTCTACGGAAGTTCACCATGTCTTGTATATCCATAAAACACAAACGATGGGAGAGTTTTGTCCAGCAGTGAGCAATGTACTCAATAAAAAAGAAAATTCCAATACTATTGATGAAGCTATACAATAGTTATTGTTGTAAATACAATAACTATTGTTCAAGTTTATGATTTTTAAAAAAAACCTAACTCATAATAATGAATTTAGTAGTAAAATATGTAGATAAGATTACCTTGTCTACTATACGAACAGCTCCAGCTAATATACACTTGATGTGTTTCAGCCAGCAGCTAGCTTCAATGCCACTAAACCATCTGGAAAGTATCAAAACTATTAGGCAAATATTTAACTATTAGGTACAACATAAAACACGGAATATTTTAGCTCTTTCAAAAATCTGCATAGCTACTCGCAAGCATTCGACAGGATATCGTATCGAAAATGTCACATCTCGATAGCCTGATATGCTTGACCCCTGACAGCTGTCAGAAGAGTAACGGTCGTCTATCTGATTTAAACTGACAAAATATAAATAAAAAGTTTCGGTTTTTGATTTGTGAACAGCGTTTATTTATAGGTCTCCTACGATAACATTGATTGATGTTCGATTCGGTACGAAAGCATATGGAATGGTTGTGAATAGCAACGCCGTTGTGGCTTTGACTTGATTATAAGTATTATGAGGACATCAAATGTCCTAGCTTTCGACTCCGATATCTGTGCAGACTTATGTATGCTAGAAAAGCCTTTGTCCTTAATTTTATCCAAATCAGCTGTTACGAAGTGACAAATACCTACTTTAAAAAAAATTAGACAAGTATATTATTCGTTCGGATAGCGGATCAAATAGGCTATAAGCAACTGTTATGAAAATGAAAGAGTTCATCATAGTTACCAATAACCTCTATCTAGTACCTAATATAAACATAAACGATTTTAATGTTTATGTTTAAAAAAATCGCTTATTAATACCATAAACATAGCGGTCGCTCACCTCGTCTGGTCTATTTGCGGGAAGCAGAGCTCCTTCAGTTTGCGTAGACTTTCCCTCATCACGTGAATGTTGTGGATATCTAGGAACACAAGGTCGGCGTTCTGATACGCGTCCTCTGACTCATATCTGTAAATAATTAATATCTGTTATAATTTGCTGCTCGCAAATTAATTTTACTGACTATTAAGGTGCTAAAGAACTAAATAAGGCTGAGCAAGGAATCAGCATAATTTGTAAATAAATTACAATCTTCCAACAACATTTGCACTTTCGGGGAATTAAAGTCCCCGGGCCTTACGTCAAAGATTTCGTCGTGATTGTAGAGATACAAATGCATGTTCATCATCATCATGTCAGCCGAAAAACGTCCACTGCTGGATATAAGCCACCCCCAAAAGGGGGATTTGCCATAACCGCCACGCTTGGCAGGCGGGTTGGCGATCGCAGTATGGTGGTCAAATGCATAGAGAACGCTGCTGCCCATTCTCTTGTAAGTCCCTTAGTCGCCTTCTACGACACCCACGGGAAGAAATGGGACGGTGCTATTCTTTAACGTCCAGCACCACACGGAACTACAAGTAATTTACTAAGACGCATTCGTTTCTTTACCCCCACGACAAACTTTTAAAAACGCTTTTAAAAAACTATCAGTGTGTTGGTGTGTGTTTAACTATCAGTGTGTTAGTCCTCAGTTACTCACCCTCCTCCTTTAGCTTTATTCGCGACAGCATTGGCAGTAGGTCGAGCATCCATGATGAACAACTTGTGTGCTTGAGCGTTGGCATCCATTATGAGTTGTATGTAGCGCTCATCTTCGCGGCTGCGTTTACCACTTACCTGCAAAGATTTAATTTATTTATGTAAAAATCAGTCTACGACGAGGTAAAGTGTTACCCAGTAACTGGGTTGTGGAGGTCAAATAGGCAGTCGCTCCATAACAAATACTGGTATTCAGCTGCTTCCAGTAAGACTGGAAGCCTAGGTCGGCTAGGCAGATGATGATGTAAATGGTTCACCCTTGTTTGATAGAACAACGTTTGATATAATATTACTAAATCGAATTTTAGTTGCAATAAAGTCATTTCGAAGAATTATTCATTTGACCGAATAATTCATTGGTAAATTTTTATTTAGCGTAATTATTTATTTGAACTAATTTCATTTGAACTAATTTCATTTCGCCGAATTTTCAAATGCACTAATTTTATTTAAACTAATGTTTCATTACACTAATAATGATTTAGTCGAAAGATCGTATCTTCGTTTCTGTCACGGCTCCGGCGCTGCGGGGCTACGGCGCGGGCGGTCCCTCGCGAGCTTATCGTCGCAGATGGTTTAACACTCACCACCGCGGCTTCGGCTTGCTGGCCGGCTCAGCCTCAGCCGCCGCGGCGAGTGTAACAACCACCCGCTCCTCAGCTCGCGGGCCGCCTTGCCCCTCCGCGCCTACGCGATTCTAAATTACACTCTAGGGGTAGGGCAGACAAGACTGCGTGGAGTCGGATTTATAGCGATTCGTTTCTGTCGACCTGAAGAATGAACATTATACCTTTTGATCATTAGCGCAAATGTTGTTATAGCAAATAAATATTCGATGAACTGAAAATTCTGTCAAACGATATTATACAAAGTGATGATTTTCTTAAACGTTGTTCGATTTAGTAATATTATATCAAACGTTGTTCTATCAAACAAGGGTGAACCGATGTAAATATACAAAGGCGTCTCAGATACAGAGTACTGCGGAGGAATGCTTCAAGGAATGAATGAAATAAGGAATCTTTTCAAAATAGTAAGCAGTTAGTAGCAATTTCCGTAACTGTTCAATAAATTAATATTTTGTGGTGGAAAAGCTGCTTTGATTTTATTGAATTCAGACTAAATCAGTGCTAAAAGTTGTCATTCATGAGTGCCTGCTTTCATCCCTTAAAATTATTTTTTTTACACTGCACAGTTGGGTGGGACGAGTTCATTTTATTACGTCAATTGTTTACTCAAAACTGGTACAAGAAAGACATTAGAATAATCTACAATTCTCAAGCAGACGAGAAGTGTGTTAATTACTCTAATGAACATTGCAGTCCAATGACGCAAGTCAACGCGTCATAACAAGAATACTCAGAAAAAAAAACAATAATGAACGTCAACAATTATAATTCCGTGGTATTTTCATTTACACCTTCACAGAAATCCTATAATTAGTAAGAATAGAAGCGCAGCCGGAAGCGGGTTTTTTGGCGGTGAAATCAATGAGTGATATGATCATTATTACAGTGGCATTCGACCAACGTTATACATTAACGTGCTCCTTCACCGAGTCGCTCGGCCTCGATAAACCTGGGCAATCAGCTGTGGAAATTCTTAGACACGGAACGAATTATTATTTTCATAGTTTAACGGACAACACAATTTTTTACGACGGGGTCTATCGAGTTGGTGTAGAAGCACCTTTAAGAACAAAAGATCCGTGACCTGGTTTTAGTAATTTAGTCATGATGTGGTTTAACCTCTCAATCCCCGCTAATGAGACACAATTGATTTTCTATTGTATTGCTTACAATTGCTAACTTTCTTGGAGTATAATGACATATAAAATTCCCTGTAAGTACATAATAATGACCAATTGAATGACTTCTCTAAAGATGACCCACCGACCTATTAGATCTTGGGTAAATCCCCTTTAAGTACTAAATGACTGGTGCGCACTGCGCCAGGTCAACATAAACAACTGAATTACGTCATACTTCAATCAAAATTTTTGACAAAATATGATGGATGACCAAGTTTGTTCCCAATCTACAGAGCTTGGTCACAGTAGGTACAATATTTATCTATGTATGAGTGTTCAACTGATAAAACCATAAATACTGACTAACAATGTTAGGAAAAATAGGTATTTGGCAGAAAATATTGTTTTGGACGATAGGATATACTGTGTAGGAATATGGTGGAAATACAAACACACATGCGAATAAGTTTAGTTGAAAAAATAATTAAACATCTTTTGAGGTTCAAAATAAATGCGACAAATGTAGAATATCCTTCCTTTCATAATGAGAGTATAGCATTCGAGGTGTTTTATAATATTCTCTCAAAATATTGCACTTACAATAGACTTTGTGTTTAAGAACCAAATTTTTTATAGATAGGCGAACAATAACACCTATAATTTATTATTATAGGACGATGATGGCGAACTCATTTGCGGCGGAATTGTATGCGACCTATTGGAATATTTGTATAATATTATGTGCCTGGCTTGAAAGTACGTGGCGATAAGGCCGCCCATTGTATGTTATGCAGTGTTTTATTTTTCTGCAATAAAGTATTCATAAATAAATTAGGAATCCTAGTTTTTCTACTTGCACAGTAACTTGGTTTCCTTGAACCTATTACCTACCTATGTTATGTATGAAATCGTTATTCTGCATGGTAATACTTAGGTTTGTTCGCACCCAGAGGGATTGCATTCTTGCATAACACACTACCAGTTTTTTCTTAAGATATTGGTATTCTCACGGTGGCATCACAATTCATCTTCGCTAACATCTTATATATTAGGCAAAATATACACATAAACACTAAAAAAAGTGATATTCATAATATTAATACTACAAATAAGGACAAACGACGTGTTCCCATTTCATCGGCATCATAAAATTCATAACTCATTTGTTGGGCTTGGTTTAAAGCTAAAGTAAAATCCAAGCTTTGTTCTAAGGCATACTATTCTATCAACGACTACTGAAACGATAAGAATTGTTGGTCACTGTGATTAACTCAAGACAACGTTTGTGTTCTTTCACCAGAGTTAGCTTACTTACTGACAGGTCATATGAGTTGCTTCATATCGTTGTTTATTTTAATTGACTGTATAAACCATTTTTTAATTTTATATTAATTAAATTTTCATTTATTGTTGGATGTTAGTTACTTTCCTGTTTTTGTATAGAATCAAGTTCTTCCAACTTAACAGACAGCCGTGCTGCTGGGGAGTTTGTTGCGCCACTTCTTCTTCCCAGCTAAAGCACTGGGAAGTGGTGAAGGGCGGGCGTTTTTGGAGGACTGTCTTATGTAATTTTGACGTTCAAAAAATGCTGACTCTCAGCCTAGTTCGGTCACGCCACGAAAACGTCATTACGTCTTAAATAAATGAAATTTCATTTTGATTTCGATGGATCAACAACATTCATTGCGTTATATACGTTGTTGAGTAACAAATTTTTCGAACATATGAAGCAATGGATTAGCAATATCCTTCAAAATCATTTAGATTCTGAATGATAAGTGTGATTATGCAATTAGGATGCAGGACAATTTGACTTGTTATCATACTTGCAGACAGGCAAATCTCTATAGTAGCTCATGAGATTTCTCATATTGCGTAATCCTCATTAAAGAAAAAGAGGTTCACTCACCCCAACCAAAGGCTGGCTACACCGAGTGATTGTAGCCTGCGAGCTTGGGTGTATCCACGCCAACACCGGTATCCTGCCTCTCGACCTGAAAGTGGCCACGGCGCGCAACAGGTCTTCGCCGGCGGCTGCTGGCACAGCCCAGACTGATGGGTAGCTGTCGCAAACTTCGTACTTGTCATTGATCCGGGCGATACGCCACATGTCGTTGTTTACGCCCTGAAGACAAGGAGGATTTTTAATTCGGAGATATATGTATGGATTTTTGCTCTACTGGTAGCTTAAGTACTCAAATCCTTTTCTAAGGTTTTCTAATTGTGATCAGTAGAGACTGGGTTATATGCGAGCAAAAATAGCCGAAATATGCAACATAAATTGCTCGAAATTATGACAAAAAGGCCAAACAGTGCCATAATACGCAACATCAAATGCAAAATAATCTTTTTAGGGTTCCGCACCCGAAGGGTAACCAACGGGACCCTATTACTGAGCCTACGCTGTCTGTTCATCCGTCCGTCTGTCAGCTGACAGACAGCTGTCAGCGGGCTGTATCTCTCTGATCCGTAATAGGTGGGCAGTTGAAATTTTCACAGAATGTATTTTTTTGCAAAATTTCTGTTGCTGCTATAACAACAAATACTTGACAGTAAACTTTTAAAAAAAAAAAAACCGACTTCCGGAAAAAAAGTGAAAAATAACTTTAATTTCGGAAGTCGGTGACGGTTTATTTTAATTTTTTGTCACCGTCTTTAAATTTAAATGGGACCATTTCGGAATAAACCTCTTTCGGACTAAAAAAGAATTTTGCAAATCCGTCTGTATATGACGGATTTATGCCCGAACATACATTAATATATATATAAACAAGTCGAATTGATAACCTTTTTCTTTTTTAAATCGGTTAAAAATAAAATAAAGTTATAAATTAAAGAGGGTCTCCATACAAGAAACGTTTTTTACCTTGTGATACGGATCCCTACGTGTGTGAGTCCGACTCGCACTTGGCCGGTTTTTTTTTTATGAATGCGGGAGTCTTTTGCCCGGCAGTGAAACAAAATGAACAGCCATAATTATCACATACATTAAACTTATGCTAGAAATAAGTTTAATAACTAACATGTACATGGAAAATACGGCGTACATAATATTGATTAGTTCATTTATTAGTTCCGGGGCGACGCCTTTGCCCAGCAGTGGGACAGTAATAAAAATAAACCCATTTTTATAGCTTGTTTTTTTCTAATACCTTCATCATGTTTATGTATTTTTGTAGATACAAAAAAAGGTGCGCAATCAGTAGATTTTAGGTAAATTATACAATAATCTGAAAAAAAAAACAGTGGCACTCCAAGAGTGTCGACAGAAGTGAAAACTTGAACAATTACGTGTACTTATTTTTTAACCGACTTTAAGAAAAAGGAGGAGGGTCTCAATTCGTCTGTATGTTTTTTTTATGTTTGTTACCTCAGAACTTTCGACTGGGTGAACGGATTTTGATGATTCTTTTTTATTTAAGCTGGTGCTTCCCGTGTAGTCCCATTTCAATTTCATCTAGATCTGGTGATGAGTTTCGGAGACAGACAACGGAACTCTTCAAAATATAACAGTAAATCAACCGCAATTGCTGCTATCGCGTAAATATGCATTGTTTTGACCCCAAGGATGAAGAAATTTCGAATTAGTGGGGTAGGTACCATAACTAAAAAAGTGAAAAATTAAAACTTTTACCAAAAAAAAACAACCGACTTCCGATAACACTACAAAGTGAAAAATAACTTTAGTTTCGGAAGTGACAAAAAATTTAAATACATATCCAAAGTCACCGACTTCCGAAGTTAAAGTTATTTTTCACTTTGTAGTGTTTTTTTCGGAAATCGGCTGTTTTTTTTTTGATAAAAGTTTTTTTAAATCGTTAATACATTGGATCCTTGGGTCCAGATTGCTCTTAGATTTTTACGATAAAAATACAAAGGGAAAGAAAGGGATAAAAGAATTAGAATTTCCTAATGAACGAAAGGGACTTTTCCAAAAGACATCAACGCGCGACTCAACCGTGTGCTCAAGCGTTCGGTGTCGATGACGCGAGTTCCATGATTTTTGTTCACCCAAAAAATGCTCGATGGGTCTACACAGTTTTCACTTCAAAATTGCCAATATTTGCGAGCATTGCCAAGATATGTATGAAATCTAATGATCAGTATTTAAAGCTGTCTGTACACAGATAATAAAATAAGTAGAAAGTTTTAATGATATTAAAAGAATTTAGCAGTTCCAGCAAAGTATTGGCTGTATTTTGTAATTAGAGGAAGAATTTGTTCTTGACCAGCTTTTTGTACAAAATGTGAGGAATTTATTAAAGTTTATCATTTTGAAGCCCTAATTAATTTATAATCATCTTACCATGCGCCTCAGCTCTGCAATAGGTTCATACACATGCCATCCATCTTCAGGAAAGCTCTCTGAATAGCTAAATGCAAATAAAGGAAGTCTATGTGATAGCGGGAATGCTAACTGCTGCAATTTTTCGAATATTCCGCGTCGAGAATGATTTTCTTGTTTGTGAGCAAACCTCAAGTTTCTCATGTCCTGTAATGAATGATGTATTAATGATAAATCATAGAAAACAATAAAATACTTGTAGTTTTGTAATTTGAGAACAGATTGTTACCTTGCAAAATATTTCAATGCCATATGAGTTTTCTCCTTTTGATGACGCTCCACCCACCTTTTCAATTCGAGATACCTGAAATATGTTTGTGCATCTTAACATTTCTGTTCCAGTTCAACTCCACAACTACACACACACACACACGTAATCACTCCTCACTATATTTTTTTAAGCCCATTCAATAAATATGTATGTGATCATCAGTATTGTTACGAAATTATGTAATATTTTTTTTTAATGTATCAATCCTCCTAAAGTACACTGTCCTTCAAGATACAGGATTCTCCTAGTTTGAAGGGCAGGGGTCTTACTTATCTGTTTAGTCATACCTATCTCTTACTAGACAATCTCTGATGTTACCTAGGCTAAGTCTTTTGTTAAATAAACAATTCCTTACTTACTTACTACATTACCATCTGTCGGGAACGTATGTGAAACAGCTATTGATATTTAGTGTCAAATGAACCTATTGTCTTCATCATCATCGTAAATCATTCTCCTGTCATTATTGTTATTTATTTGGGCTTAGCAAAGTATGTCTTCACCCAGTGTTTACATACTGCTGTCTATTTATCAGGATGAAACAGGTTCTATTATCCTACTAATATTATAAATGGGTGAGTATTGATGTATGGATGTTTGTTACTAAATGATGCAGTAACAGCTGAATGGATTTGTATGAGATTTGGCACACAAATAGTTTATAACCTGGATTAACATATAGGATACTTTTTATCTTGGTAGTACATTCTTGTGGGATAATTTTCGACCTTCACGTGGGCGAAGCCACTGGCAACAGATACTATACTATATTTCTTACTATAGTTCTTTTACATATATACTTAGTTCCTATTCTAGGAACTAAGTTATGTCTGCCCAAAATTACGAAGTTTCAAACAAACTCACATCTACGGTAACATGTCCTCAAGACCACAGGACAGGAGTGGAGTATAATAAAATATGTCTAGGTAAATGATATGTAAAGAAAAATTTAAACTACTTACAACACCAAGAGGCACACTGAGAGTACTTTGTAATGCAGCTGTATCCGTTGGTCTGAAGTGCAGCTGATAATTGGTCACTTTAAGAACTCCCCGAGAAGGACCACTGTATGGGCACAAGTATGTCACATCCCGTGCTAAACTCATCACTTTCTCACCATCCAGGAGTTGGATGTCGCCCAGCACGTGAGGCTGAAAAGAAACGTAAAGTTCAATGTATGGAAACTAATCATTCAGCAATTATACTTGGTGAAGCAACATGATACCAGCCTTGGACAGCTCTTGTTGCCTATGATTGTGAATGCAGTTAATAAATAGGCAAATATGAATAGATCTGTTTCTGCTCATTGCAACAGGGAAACTTAAAAGAATTGGTTCGACAAATAAATAGTAACACACAGCAGTGACTAATCGCCAGCTTAAACTAAGTTACAGGAAGCAGGGAAGCGGCTGTTATAAAATTCAATAAGAATAAATTAATCCTTTTAGGAAACTTACGGAGTCTTGTCCGTGTTTAGAATTCAATGAACTCGATTTTGAGTCTGAGTCCAATGAGTCGGAACTGGCATTCTTTGATAACGAAAAGTCTGAATTTAATAATTCAGAACTGTTGTGTTTATCCATCGTCAACGAATTTTAAGTCCTGAATACGGAAAGAAAACTAAGAATCCTTCGCCTTTCTTTAGCAAAACATGAAATTATTATCGAAATATTGACAGAATCTCCTCCTCTCCCGAGTTCCACAAACGTCAATTTGATTTGATTGAAATGAATGAATGATGTTGATGTCAGATAAAGTCAGTTTCAGATGTACGCGGGGTTTTGTAAGATGAATGAAAATTAAACCTACAGATGAGATTTGAAAAACTGCTTATTTATCAGGTGCTAGATTATCAAAAATAACAAACGATTGAATTCTAAAATCCGTCAAAATAAACAAGGAAGGGATGGGAGTGGAGGTAGTGTTGCAAACATAACTTATCTAATTCCCCAAATCTATTTTGTCTATGAATAAAACAGCACTTCCAGTTTATACAGCCTTCAAAAGCGCGCGTTTATCACTAAGAATTATTGAACAAACAAAACTTTTGTTTCTATGGTAATATTCTTCGTTGTTGAGTGTTGGTCTAACAAATAAACTACACTTCTATCATACTGCCTTGGTAATAATAATATATTCAGTAAATTCTTTTTCTTATAAGCGTGAATGAATACTTTTCTAAAAGGTGAACCTTGATTGTTAAACTATGAATTTTCCAGAAAGTGTAAAATTTACTACTTATTTAGCATATAAGCATGCAAAAAATATAGAACCTAGAAGAAAAATTCAGTCAGAAGAATTCAAATGGGATTCAAATATTCCAAAAACTCTTGTTTCAGTTTGCATTGAGAAATTGGCTGAAAATTGGATGGGTTAGTATAAAAATGTAAAAACTGATATTTTTATATCCATTGTGCCTCATTAGGTAAATTTTCTGGTCTTTACTATTTACCATTACAGACATTAGATACCCGCAGATAACAGACCGGGCTACTTCCCGCTCTTAACATTGAACGTTTTATTATCATTAATCACACTGGCCGTAACATTAACATGAAAATAAAAACGCGTGTGTTCGAACAAATTCGCATAAAACATGTTGAACATTGCAGGCTACCCCAAATTACATCATTTGATTGCTAAAGATCGTGAACTATTTCTGCAAATCTTGGATACTGATGTACCACTTCAGATTTTAGTGGACAATATCAAAAGTGACATATTCTGGAAAAGATGCTACCACTCGAAATTCTCGGATTCACCACTTTTGGCGGATGATAAAAAATGGATTAATGTTTTTATGGAACGACATTTTGCTGATATTTTAGAAAACATGAATCCAAGGCAGTACGATCCTGAAAAGGTTAGTCGAGAGTGCTTCTGAATCTATGTGCATGTATACTCACACATGCACATGTCTGTCATTCTCATTAGTCATGTCTGTCAGTCATAATAAGCAGCTGAGTTCAGCCGAATGCTGCGAATTATTTCATCCATTTAACTTGATGCAATTCGTCAACTTTTACTTGACCCGTGGATGGTGAGAGGTTGGAGATTGGAGATTTAGAGAACGTCCCATAGTAATAGCGTGGTGTCCTTTTGACACTGAAACAACCATGAATTGAATAATTCCATATACCCCTGAAGTACCATCTCCTAGATGCACATTGCTCATAAATACTTAAATGAGGACATTTTATGATTTGTTTTGTTTTAAATTGTTTAGGTGAATACCTTAGTGAAGCTTTGTGGGCCATACATACAAAAGTTATCAATCCGTAGCTTGATACCAACTGATATTCCAGTACAGAGAATGGCTTCTCCAGAACTGGCTCACTTAGTTACAAGTCAGCGACAAAATGGACACAAACAGCAAGCAAAAGATAAAGAAGTAATTTCTAGAGGTAAGAAAAACATAAATTTGGAATACGAGTTAGGCGTAGGTACCTAAATCTACGCTGCGATGAATGAGTACAAAATATAACAAATATTGACATTTCTCGGGACCCTGTTATTCCGGATCTTTAGAAGACGTATGAGGAGCCGAAACCAACCCGCATTGGCCCAGTAGTCGTTTTTAACCAAATTACCACTATCCCTGACCAACCAACCAACCAACGATTATCCCTGTTTGCACTACACAAGTGAACCTAAGGACGACCCCCGGTTGGTGTATGACTATTGCAATGATGCAATGCATGAAAACAAAGATATTGGTTTATGGGTTTGGGTGGCTTAAGTGAACTTATGACTTACTTATAACTTATTAAGCTCTGATATAGGCTCCAGTTTTATATAAATACACAGATAACATGGCAAGGGTGAATTGTAGACTCAATAAAGGGCCACTGAAAACCGTCGCTAGCCCATAGTGTCATAGTGACAAAGGGGCAACATGTACTGAGGTTCTTATGAGGAGTGGAGAGATATTCCATGGCTATCAGGACGTTCCCGGAAGTACGGTGAGATCCCTACCAAAATCTTCCTGGAATACATCCTTTCTCCAAGCACATAGTTCTTGTGAATCTTTATTCAAGCCGGGCAATGAAGGCTTGCCAAAGATGAGAAACAAGACTTCTCGGTCGGGTCGGGTTGTACCTTGTATTGTTAATAGTGTGTAATTTAATTACTTTATCAATAAATATTAGGAAAGAAAAAATCACCAAAAGTGATTATTCTGACACATTATTAACATTTATTATCATATTAAATTTCACAGTACCGATCGACGTGATCGCATATTATTACTATCGTTTGAAATGCATACGAGGCATGTCCGTCACATTCACTTTTCAGACCATATTTCTCTTCATGCCGCTTTGGGCAGTTTGACAAATTTAGTCGAATTGCATGTAACATACCAACTGCGGTCAATTGGAGTTGAATACCGTACAGATCAATTTCAATTTACAAATAACGATGCAAAAAATTTGGCTCATGGATTAGAAAAATGTGTTCAACTGAAGATTTTAAGGTAATATTTATGTGTAGTTCTCTATCCTCCAATTATTTGCCTTTTGACTACTTTTTACGTATATAACTGATATTTTATTATTGCTTTCAGAATTACAAGAAGTGATATGAATTGTCAACGAGTTAAATACATACTTCGGGGACTTTCAGACAACTTAAAATTAGAAATACTCGATTTCAGTCATTGCAAAATAGGTGATGATGGTGCTTCGTCAATTGGAAAATTTATTATGCGACGTGCTGCTTTACGAACTCTCACATTGGCGGATAACATATTTGGTAATATCTCATGTAACAAAGTACTAGGTACTGATTTTAGAAACTATCTCACACTCGACTTTTACGATAAATGACACCATCATCATCATTTCATTAGAGGACACCAGGAGCTGAAGTAAAGACAGAGTTATGGCATGTTAACTTACAAGGCTAATAAAGTAATGGAGAACTTTAAATTTTTAGGTCCCACTGGTGTTGAAAGTATATCGCATGCACTTAATCATTACGGGTGCGGGGTTCGCACACTAGACTTAAGACTTAACACAAAACTTGGTTCTGAAGGAATCGCCCATGTTGCCGTATCTATTGCAAGAGGATGCAATCTAACCAGGTAAAAAGGAGTTATTTTTAGCTATTTAATTGGTCGTTGTTTTTGCATAATTTCTAAACTGTGTATGTTTACAGCTTAAATATATCAGGTTGTGGAATAACACCTGGTCCTTTATTGACACCACCAGCAGGAGTATGGTCAACTACGAGTGCAGAAAATCCTCCAACTTGTGGTGATTTACTAGCACGAGCGATTGGTTTAGTGAAAACTCCTTTACGTTCACTTGATATAAGTGTAAATGATATTGGTTCTGTATGTATTTTGGTTGTTTCATTTGTAATTAGTTTACCGTTGCAACTTTTACCAAAGTAACTATTATAATGTTACACAAATACATCAACTTATTTCCTGATTTTATATGATTAATTTTAGCCAAGCGATGATATCCTGTCAAATGCCATATGTCTAAGCTACATAGTCGATTTAAATTTGAAAAGATCTGGAATGGGATCAATGGCTAAAGCGGTAGCAGAATCAGCTGCTGCTGCTCAAAGATTAAGAAGAGAAGCTGAAAGAGGAATACGATTCAGAAGAAGTGCAGGAAAACTTGTGCATGCAAGTAGAGTTGCAAAAGGAATGAACATTGGTAAATCCGTAAACTGACTTCATCACAGTCAGAAATATTTATTGAAAATAATTGAACTATAACACATGTACACACGGCTACATATCAAGCTATACATTTCCAGTGTACGCTGATTTCGCACTGTACGGAAATCCTATACAATGCGAGATCAGCTTATACTGGAAATACATAGCTTGATCTGTAGCCGTGTGCACAGTCAGAAAAAGATATAAGGGGCCGTTCATAAATTACGTCACACAAAAGTTTTATAATGAAATTTAATTTAATGTTGTCTATTAATTCAATTACTATGTTATTTATCTCTTGGTGACTGTACTGCACTCTACTTAATTTTAGATACGGACCCGCTTTTATTGGCGCAGCAGTTGTCAGCTCGGCCTTCTATAGTCTCTGTGGCATCGGAAGAAGGAATGCACAACATACAAACTCAGCCTTTACCATCTGATTTTGGCTTTATTCCGGCATTGAAGGTAAATAAAATGAAAATAATGTTTGAGAAAATATGAACAGATTAATTAAACTATGTTTTGTCCAAGTTTCAGATAAACCAATAGATTTGATCAATACGATTATATTTAGTACTTAGATGAATATAACCGTAGATTCATTTGTTCAAAACATTGCAAAATTTTGATCACAGTAAACGTTAATAATAATTATAATATGTTTTTGTTAATAATGTGAACTCAGTGATCATTGTGCCGATATTCGTAACTATCAATGGCTTAATAGCTAAGAGCCTCGACGAACACCTGAGAAGGCTCTCGTTGGGCAGTCCGATCAGGGGCTTGATTCAGAAAGCGATATTTCTGGACATGAATGTCATTGTTAGGAGGTTTCTGTCTCTGGAGCCTTGACTGCCACTAGCTTGGACCCCTGTTCCTGATACCAGTGGGCTACTAACATACATAAAAATAAAATTGGAGTGTCTGTTTATAATATTAAAATAACCGCTTTTTGCTACATGCATATGAATATATAGAACATATACCAAAATATTTTTTTTTTACCATTTTTGTCTGTCTGTCTGTCTGTTTGTTCCCACTAATCTCTGAAATGGCTTGACCGTTTTTGACGGGACTTTCACTGGCAGGTAGCTGATGTAATAAGGAGTAACTTAGGCTACTTTTATTTTAGATTTTTAAAAATTGATTTATAAATAATAATAAAAAAACTATTCTTCGCGGACTAAGTCGCGAACACAGCTTGTTCACAATATAATTTATATTTATTTAATGGAAAAATAAAAGTGCAATAAAGGAGATAATGCTATTATTCTTACAGAGTCCGCTGCCATCTTCACGGGATTCCTCGATTACAGGCCCACCTACATCACGAAGGTCAAGTCATCACGCTATTTTGGAACCAGTCAAAGTAATTATTTTATCCGTATGTAAGGGTCTATTCGAGACGGTAGCATAACTAAAAAACTTGTTAAAAACGGTATGACAAACAAATCTCTATTCAAATCTAGTTATTCAAGTTTCAGTCTTTTTTCCCTTATTGCGCAACTTACTCGCATCAATCATGTGCATATTGGTAATAATTTAACAATACCGATTACATGGTGTTTATTTTTAGAAAAACAATTCAATGTGATGGGTGTTCTTAAGGGAAAAGCGCCAGGGTAGTTTTTGCAATTTGCAGGTGTCAGTGTCAGGCTGTATGTTGAACAAAATATGATTCGCGACTGTAACACGATTGTATTTACAGAAATATTTTCATTAAAATCATCAATACAACCCTCTTAGCTCATGTAATCCTATTGAATGACTATTTCATGAAAAAGTTATTTAATGCAATTTGAATTTCGCGGTAAAGCATCATCAAGCATATAATCCCATTGAATGACTTTTTCATAAAATAGTTAGTTCAATGTTTCCATTGAACTTAGAGGATTAAGTTGGTGATTTTAATTATAATAATTACGTGAATACATACTTGTTATTGTCGCGAATTATATTTAATCAACCCACAACCTGACATTGACCTGAAAATTGAAAAATATGTAAGAAAATTTGAATTTCACGGGGTAAGATACCCCGCACTTTTGCCTTAAAGAACACTTATTTTAGGCTCTTTAAGGGAAGTTGGGTTTGGGCCTATAGTAACTATCCATAATGAGAACATCGTCAAAAACCCGAAAAATTCTGTTTTAGGAAGTACGGCGGACAGCACTTGTTCGTCGAGGATCTGACGGTTCATTATTGCAACCACGCAGTGCACACACGCAAAGACACATCAAAATATTTGTTTCATAATTTTGCCAAATTAAAACAATTTTTGAGCACCTTGGAGTTTTATTTGTCCTTATATTGTTTGAAATCCTCAAAAGCTGGTAACATATTCCATAGACAAATTGCAAAAAACACTTCTTTTTTCGGACTTCCGTCTGTCAGTTGCTCAGTGCAATGTAGCCAGTCTTTCGAAATGTCATGTCAGTCAGCCATGTTTATTTCTCGGTAATGTGTTTTGAAATGGTGGTAGTGATAAAAAACAACAAATTAGTGGAAATATTTTCGTAATTTTACTTGATAACAACTGTAGTGTTTTAGTGAATCCTCAATGTGTTTTTTTGTGTAAGTGTGGATTCTATTGCCGTGAAAATGAATTGGGGTATTGAGCTTTGGGTAAGTGCTACGACGTTAGAATTCCATGTCGGTTGTCCAGCAAATTGTAAATTGTATAGCTGCTGTTGTTAGGAGTAAACGTACACCGAACATATGCTGAAACGCACCGTTATTTATTAATGTAACGACTTCAGATAGTCTTGTTACTTTTTTACGGTTAATATTTGCGAACAAATTCGGAAGTAGAAAGTTTAATGATAATTTCGTTGAGTTCGCAAATAAAATTATCATAAATTAAATAATTGTAATGCTATATTCTTAGCTATATTGCGAAATCTGGACGCTGTTAATAAAATGGTAGTTTCTACTGTTTTAATGATGTTCAATAGTTTGATAAACTTTCTAACAAGTGCACTTGAAAATCGGTACTCATTTATCCATTTTCATGTTTTTGTAAAAGTAAGTAAGAGGCTGTTTAAATCACTTACTACACAATTACTATACACACATTTTATAGCTCTGATTTAATGGCATATTAAATCTTTGCCCAAGAAATAAATACTGACAATGAGGATTTTTAAAGAGCTTAAACTATTAGTAAACAAACTGAAATAATATTTGAGATGACTGCAGCATTGAACAGGATATTATCTAGGTATTTTTAGAAACTAGTTTACTTAGTAAAAATGTGGTGATTTGTGTGAGTTCAACATTAAAACTGTTTTTTTTACTGCAATCCATACTGATATTATAAATTCGGAAGTTACTGTGTTTGTCTGTCTATATGTATGTTATTTTTTCATGACTAAAACATTCAATGGATTTTGATAAAATTTGGCAAGCAGATAAAAGAACACAGACAAGGAACCCCAGATAGATGGGGTATCCTGGGATCTCAAATATAATCTTAAACGCGTTAGATGTAAGGTTAGAAAGTTTATATGAGAAACTTAGTGTTTGTTAAAGTAATAAGAAAATTTCAAATTATACTTTTGGTAAAATCATCCCCCAATCAGGTAAAATAGGGGATGAATTTTAAAAACTACATACCTAATTATTGAAATTTTTGTCTACCTCTTTTTAAGAGTTCTAAGGAATTAGAAATATAGTCAGAAATTAAAAACCTGTATCTTCAGGTAAAATTTATTTAATTTAAATTGGTCCATCCACTTTAAAGTAAAAACAATTTGAAGCTATGTGGAAATCCCCTAAGACAACTCTCTGACCAATAATTTAGCTATAGGATACTATTTATCTCGGTAGTATGTTTCCGTGGGATACATTCTAGCGGGCAAAGCCACTGGCCGGAGTAGTAAATATGCTTAACCAGGTTCCAAATTAACTTTTTACCAAAAATAATTTGTTTCATTATTGTAGTCAGTGAAAACAGTTTACAGACTTACTTTCACATTTCTTATATTAATGAGAATGTTTCAAGACTAAAATAGAATAATAATTGGAATAAATTAAACATAGTTTGCAATTTATTTAAAACTTTTTATGAATGGTTTGCACTTGCATCAACTTTACAATGACATCTATTCTATCAATGTTCTTTAAACATTAACAGTGAATAGTATATTATGATAAAATATAATGTTCTCTATGTATAACATATAAATAATAGCAAATCTTGTAAAATTCTAACTGCCATCTGCTAATATTGGTAGATACTATAGTTCCATTCCTTTGCGACATTTCGATAATCAATCAAATTAAGTATAATCATAGTATCAAGCGGGTAATTTAGTCAAATATTTAGAAACAGTAATAATCAATTCATTCTCAATGGTCAGGTCAGTCTTTTCCAAGTATAAGGAACCATAATTGCCCTAATGATTATTTCATTAGGGCAATTATGGTTCCTTATAATATACTAATGAATTTGTTTAATTACCTTCAGTGATTCATACATCCAATCATTCTTAAAGATTCCATTAAGTTTTGTGTATGTGGAAAAATTTATTACAGAAAAAAATACAGGTCAGAACTTGATTATGATTCACAGCGTCACCAAGTTATCATGTATTCAGTACATTCAAATGCCTTGAATTTCAGTGTCCTATTATTGAGTAAAATATTCGATCTTGATAACTGGGTCAGTGTTCGGATGTGACATGGTATCATGTTGTGTCATGCCTCATACTTACAATATTAATTAATTTGGTACCAATAAATATCAGACCTTTGTAAATAACCATTACATTATCACTACACTTTTTATGATTCCGTTTATAAAAACAAATAGATAGTAGTAAGTTTTGTTACTAAATTCTGGTTATGATTTATACTAGTCATCATCTGCCTAGCCTTTTGCCAACTGTGTTGGGGTCAGCTTCCAGTCTAACCGGGTGCAGCTTCCAGTCTAACCGGATGCAGCTGAATACCAATATTTTACATGGAGCGACTGTCTATCTGGCCTCCAGAACCCAGTTACTGGTTAACAACATACCTCTTCTTGGGTACTGGTTGCCAGACTTTCGGGCTGCTGACGACCCGTAACGACTAACGAACGAACCAAAGATCCACGAATGACAGGAGGCACCTACGGCTAAACGTGCTTTCCGAGGCACGGTTCTTAAAGTAAAGATGGTCACTCACAGACCAACCGCCGCAAGCGTAGCCTAACCTTATACTAGTGTCCGACCGAAACACGATTTTCATTGGCTCCTCTTCTAGTTTCGGCCGAAGCCGAAAGCGGACGGAGATGAACAATATTTTCTGGCAGACTGTGTGTAAAAAAACTGTAGCATTATAAAATGGCGGTCGAAATTTCAAGCTTAAGGCGAATCTAGTCCTCATTTTTCCCATATAAACTTCGGGAGTGTATTACTCCACTGTTCGACAATGTACATAAAAAAATAAACATGGCATGGTTTTGTCTCATTATTAATATTGTCTGTACGGAAACAGAATACTAAAATAAAAAGCCATTAAAAAGTTAGGAGCCAACAAAGATTCGTTTTTCTTGGTAATTTAACCTAACTTTGGGCGTGTTTAAGTAATAAAAGAAGTATAAAATCTGAAAAACCAAGTCGGTACCGACAAAGCTTAAATATTGAAAAGTGCAATAAACTTTATTGGTCATTGATTTATGCAGTGGTTTTTTTCATAAAACCCGATCTTCCGAAGGACTGCTCTTAATTTTTAACGCGCCTGTTGTACTATTAAATGATCCTGCATCTCACTCAATAATGTTGTAGGTGCAGACTAGCTTCTAACTGCTCATCACTGATACTACCTCTGTCAGACACGATGCCTGGTGAGACAGCGTGCTTTTTAGCCAGGCCCATCATTGAGTTCGAGCCTGCGACTAGGTTCCCCTTAACTGATATAAAGGTCTTAACAGACTAATAACTATTAGCATCTGCGATTGGCAAATAAGTTGTTTTTCAGCAGGTCGATACTTGGATTATTAAATTATGCGGTGTTTAGGCCTTAGTCGCTGGTCTAAACACCGCATAATTTTAGCCGAGTCCTAAAAATGCATATGGTAGTAATCGTCGAAGTAATCGCTGAACCGTGTCATTTTGCCGTCACTACCGAACGTAGAGTCACTAAGATGCATTTGCTGTGAACCCTATTTGCTAGTAGTAAAAGTAGCATATCTGCTAAAAACCTAAATGACTTCCTGTTATTATAATTGAACACCTAATTTTTTTTGGACTTTGTACCTAAAGTGTGAAAACCGGACCCATTGCCAAGCATATGCGGCCTGTATTTTTGTCTATCTATTCCATCAAAACATTTTGGACGAAACTGAAATTGCAGCCGAAACCTGATTTTATGGCCGAAACCGAACCTTCGGCCGGACACAAATTTTTACTACTGAAAAAGGTAATAAACAAACCAATAACAAAGACTACATTTTTGATACTTGGCCAGTTTGTTTTCAATCTCTCAAGCAAACAATGGGTAGTGGTTGAAGTATTGTGTGCTAATTATCTTGGCTGCATATACCTACATATAGAGACTCACAAGGTTCCATGTCATCCATTAAAATGTTTGCAAAACAAATCCTAAATAAACACTTCATTTTTATTGTTCAATTGACATGTGTATCCACTTATTAATTGGTATCAATTTCATTCAATACGTTGGCATTCAACTTTGCAGTATTGATGAAGTCCTTGCCAAAGAATTGAGCACATTAGGTATTATCTGGCCATTTAGAACAGAAGTACAGCTACTTGGATAAATATGCAACTATGTATCAAGGTCAAAAATGTAAAAGTTTTAGATTTAAAATTTTTGGGTCTAAACGCGCCTTTTTTCGGTCTCGATTCTTAGAAAATTTGCATCCGCGAATCGCTTTGGAATCTTGCTTTAATAGGTCTAGGGTGTCGACTAGCTTTTTTAATGGCCTAACCGACCGACTGTTTGAGTCGCTAATAAATAGCGAAGATTGACATTAGGGTCATCGCACTCTGTACGCGTACAGCAACACTTTGTCGCTGATAGTGTATCTATTTGGATCTATAAGTGTGCGAGAGTGGTCAGTGTTGGCAAGCTGCAAGGCCGGTGGCGGCCCGCATTCCGCTCGACTTGCTGCCTAGTTGTGAAATGGTCCATTCGTTGCACCTACCTATCATTATGTAGATGTACTCTTGATGCGAAAAAAGATCAACTTAACGTTCTTTTCACATAAGTATGAAAGTGAGAATTTTATATTTTGGTTACGTATTTTGAAACAGAAGCAGAAAGAGCCGGTCACCTTGCAAGGTTGGTGTTAATTAGGTGGTAACGCCTTTAATAATATTCAGTTTTAGTAGCTCTTACTAGAGAGAAAGTCTTGCATGTTAAACATTATGTTTGCTACTTTAAGTAATTCCGAGTCGGCAAGCTAAAGATTTGCGAAATGTTTTTTGAAGAAGTAGTACATAAGTACAGCATAAAAAAAGTGAAATAGCGATAAATTGACATTACTCAGCAGTCAGTAGCCAGTATCATGTACAATTCAATTACAGTGCTGTCCCTGAACTAGTTCGTAAGCGTTTTGTAACGCGACCTGTATAGCGGCCACAGTCAGACACAACGAACACAAGCACGGTATTAGCCTAGGGCTTTTGATTGCTTTGAAAAAAACTGGAGATAGAACTACAACGCAACGTATTCCGATCTGTAAATCGTCACGTGAGTGTGTTGAATATATTTTTGTTTTATTAAAAAAAAATCTTCAACAATATGCACCAGATACCCAAATTAATAGGTACTAGACAATAATTAGACTCTTTTTTTAATATAATCTGACAAACGTTCTGAAAAGACCAGGCTTTGAAGCCCGCAGAAAACCAATAGGTATATCAGTTTGTTGTTGCATATTTACTTAGTCATCCGGTCACGTATTCTACTCGAATCATGCGCTCTCAAGTCAGAAACTTTCGCCTTTGGGATATCTTTACCAATAATGTATGCGTTTTCGTTATGATATTATGTTATGTCATATATCATATTATACAAAAGCAAAAGCTTTCTATGATAAGCTGCAGTTATGTTTCTGATTTCTGACAACACCAGTCACTAGTTTGTATGCACTTGCCGCAGTGCCTCAAGAGGTCCATACTTGTACCATTAGAACGTAATTCTAAATGTTATTGCGTTTCAATATACCAGTACTAGTTACCAGTCGTCAGTAAGCGTCTAGTTTTAATCAACTGTTCACGTAAACATGCATTGCTTTGGTACGAGTGGTCCCCCCCGTTATATCTACCGATTACTTATCTGATTAAACGCCAGCCATCAATCATAACGTAGGTAAATAGATACCCTTCGATTTCGATGTGATGGTATACTGACTATACAGTTACATTGATTACCTCTGCCATCATCATTTACCTGCAAAGTACTGCCTTCTTTTATGACCAATGATGAAGCAAATCTACATAATTTTAATAGGTACAGTTATTTTTTTAGTGATTGTAGTTTCAAATGCCTTTTTATTGCGGACGTATCTTTATACCATTTAATTATTATCCAATGTATGTAGGTTTTAAGCTCAGTAGTGAAAATCTCTTCAGTACTCTAGCGTAGATTGTCGAGCAATAATTTGATGTCATTACGTCCTCGGTAAGAGACGTTGCGCTTGATTGGCTTCTATTGATTGACACGTAGTTACTAGGGCACTGGGTTGTAATGAAAAACTAAGGTTCAATAAAAAAATCACAAATAGGTTATAGGATTCAATTGAAGGTTGTTCAGTACTACTTCTTCTTAAACCTTTACTGATCTTAGCCCAGGATATCAGTAAAAACTTACAGACGCAATACAAGATTGTCAATCATCCGGAAATCGTTTAAAGTTATCTGTAGCCTGTGTAGACTTACAAAAACTTCAAATGCCAGACGATAAAGTTGTATTGGCACGAGAAGTTTTTCCTTACAATATTTTTCCGTTGGAAAGGAAAAAATAACTAGGTACCTATTTTTGTCGCAAATATTACAGTAAGTTGTTTAATCTCGATGTAAAACATCAATGTTTTCCTTAAAATATTTATTACCTGATATTAATACGCTTTTTTTTACCGGTCTGGAACACATTTGCGAAACTGTACCACACATTATAAGAATATGTACACACTTTACTGTGACGTACATAATTTAATATGGCTTAATTAACAAAGTTAAATATTACTTTATCCTGCCATTTGATGCCAGAACTATTTAATTGGGCTTAAAAAAGATTTTAAACTATTAAAGGGAACTTAAAACGTTACCCATACTTGACATCATTACCCTCAAAGTAAAACCCGTGATTTCCAAACTCATTTAAAAATAAACGAGTTTCCGATTGTGGGCTGGCCAAATCGAAAAAAGGAGTCTACCTATTATGGGTTCCTCGCTGGACGATGATGTCATCACAAAATGTTCCATATTGTTTACTACGCCAAAACGTAGATTGTTTGACGACATACAATTGAATTGGATTGGACGCCAACTAAAATAATTAATTTCGGTAATAATATCAGCAATCTGATAGTCCATTGGGAGAACAGTTGAGCAAGATCTTGTTATAGAAAATATTATTGTTTTTTCTACACGATGCTCATTCGTAACTTAAGTAAAACTGGTCTGGTGATAACAAATATGATTTTATATTTTAATAACTCATAAAAGAACCTTAAATTCTCCAATAGTAATGATCCTCGTAAAAAATGCTGAAAGTGAAACCGTTAAACTCAAACCAATTTGTTTGATTCGTTCAAACAGATGAAAACTACTGCCTATAAAGTTTTTTAGAAGTTAGTCATCTCTGTTTTAAACTCGACTAGATTTTTTTTTTAATAAATGCTACGCTGTACAGCGTAGCATTTTTGAAGCCTTGTATTTAAAGTTAGCACTAATACTAGTGCTGACTTTAAATACAAGGCTTCAAAAATGCAAGTTTCACTTTGTAGCAGGGCGAGCCAGTATAAGGCCCTACCTAATTGGATCAGGTTCGAATTACATTTCGGTGTGACCTTTAGAAACACTACCCTAAATAATCTTGATGGCTGCCACACCTGCGCTGTTCTATTTTCCTAAGTTCATAGTGTCATTTCAAGGTCTTTTGGACGTTTTGTTCATGCTAGTTATCAGAACGGAATTGGTGAATAACTTGTAGATTGGTCGTTTATTTAGTTTCTGTTCCGTTCAGTTGAAGCTGCGATAACATATTTGCGACGTAGGCGCGCGCACGACTCATTTGGCGAGTGGTAGCAGGTCCAGTCGCAAAGCCAGGCGTAGAACCGGTTCGACCAGAATAAGCAGTACCGCGCCAAATAATGGCTAAGTATAACGTGAATAGAGTCAAGCAAAAAACAATTCTACAGAGGACATTATAAGGTTTCAAATAACTAAATTATGACAGACCCAACAGCCGTCAAGTAGTTTTAGCATCTTGCGAACTGTGTTATTTTTGAGATCCCATACGTTCGAATCGAATGGTTCCTCCCTCGTCACTAGCGCTCTTTAAATTTGCCCGTTGTTGCGTATGGATACTCTTCTTCATCTTGATTATGCATTTCCGATTTTGAGCATGTAGGTAGGACCCAATAGAAACCAGCTTACTGTGATAAAGCTCACACTCAGCAAATATTCACTGTTTTCGTCTATCAATGTAAACACGGGTTTATTATCACAATATGCTTATAATATCACTATCAATGAATAGCTCGTTCTTTTAATGTTGACGTAATCATTTGAATTTAGCGATTTTAAATTCAAAACTATCAAATATTATAATACAATTCATATACATGCAAACCAACTGATGTTCATGGGCCGTTACATTCTTCGCGAAAGTTGAAAACACATGGAATTTGCACATTACGAGAAAGTGTAACTAAATGTATCGGTTGAGATAATCTTCGATGTCGTGCTGAGTCGGGACGAGAATAGTGTCAAGCCTAAAGCATCATCCTCAGACACATAGTCAGTCGTAAATGTCACGACCTATTCGAGTTGCCATAACGCACTTAGACATTAAATTACATAGCATTGCTTTGTTGTTGTTGACGACGATAAAAAGCAATAACTTGTGGGCTGTGGCGCAACTGAAGAAGTAAAGACTATACTTGACGAATGTATTGAAAGTTTTGTACATTACGTAAGGACAACACGCGAAGTCCAAGATGTTCCCACAGAAAGGGAAGTTATACTGTACGAATCAATAACCATGTTAGCAAGACCATGAGAAGAACAATGCAAGCTGCGCATGAGGTCCGATAGAGGTGAGGGGCTGTAGTAATTAGAAGGCAATGGAGCAATTATAGGTGAACCGGTGCGCGGGCGCTCGCTCGCTCGCTAAATGCGGTTCCAAAACTTTGGTGTACACGCAATAAAAAAAGTGGATTAGGAAGTGGTTATAGATTTCATAAAAAAACAAAATTGAGGTGATCGTTTACAATTAAATTATCAAGACTGAGCGAATAATATTATAAAATTGGTTACATAATGTCAACTCAGATACATAAATTCCGAAACGTAGCGCGAAAGTTCTGCTTTTCACCAAATGGTTCGTGATATCATGCACGAATTTATTTTATTCTACAATGTAGGTATGTTCATGTCTGTCTACGTTCGTTTGATGAGTTCAATTGTTTCATTATTGTTTTGATTTGAACACTCTCATTCTGAAGGAATCTCTATGTACGTAGTTAGTTATTAATGACGTAGGTATTTCGCCAGTCGCTGTGGTTTTGGTATGATTAATCTAAGCTTGAAGCGCAGAACATACTTGGCTGGATTCAGTATCACATCGTTTTGTTTTAAAAACTACAAATACTGGTCTATTTACAGAAAACTAGAATGTTTCGGCAACTTCGTCCGTTTAGATTCTGGACCTTTCAAACTTACCCTATTTTACGCCTTTTGGCGCTGACTATGCAAAAATCGTGAAACATGTGTTTATTTATTTTTTAAATATCGGATTGTCATACAAATTTACAACCCTTAGCCAGCGTCACCAATTTCAGTCTATCTTGAATTCTTGATGAATCAATGTTATCGTTTCTTTAAAATATAGTTAAAAAAAAAACTAAAAACACGCTTTAAAAACCAAACTAAAAAAGCAAAAAATAATTTCAAAAAAGCGTGGGGTGCGGTTTGAGGGATTTTTATAATCAATTAATATCAAGCACCCCACGCTTTTTTGTTATTATTTTCAGCTTTTTTAGCTTGGTTTTTAATACGTGTTTTTTAACTATTATATTTTTTTTTTATCATTGAATTGTCATCAGTCCTCGATAAGTCTACAAAGTTTAAATTAAATCTGACCGTTTGAAGTGGGTCAAAATCAAGTCCAAAGGAGCCGGTTACAAACGAACATACAAACATACAGGTGAAGTTAATAAAAGCGTCTAAAAAGATTAAACTACATGAATACTATCAATCTTCGTTATCGATTTATGGCTGTAATGTCAATTTAGATAAATCTCAAGTTTGTACAAACTAAGTAAGTATGGCGATTAGAAGTTGTTGTTTGATAACCATCTATAACACTTTAAATTAAGTAATTTTATACCTCAATAGGAATTGGTAGCAAATTCATTTCTCACGCCAATGTTTGAGCAGAATTCGAAGGTCAATGTCTGTTCCACTGTAATGACAATAGAATGATTCAAATCCAATCAACAGTGAAACAAATAGGCAGCAGCAGCTGTTCAAATGTATGGAACATCAATTTTATTTTTTTATAACCGACAAATAATTTCAACGCCAGGGGTTCAGAATCATGTACTGAATTCACTCACCCTGTATTTTATGCCCTGTGGGATTCAGTACCGTAAAAATGTCAAAATTCTGAAAAGAAACCAAGAATTTGGTGTACGTTGTACTGTATGGTAAGGAATTATCCCATTATTTTTATGTTAACGGAATGTTGCCGTTGCGCAGTAAAGAAAAGCAGTTCTTGCAAAACCGTTAGTGACGCATTGCACGGTAAGCTTGAAGCAGGAAGTTTGAAACACGTGAACTAACGAGCTGGGTTAATCGTACTAGTTAATATTACTTCGGGTTATCTCACAACGTTGCAATCCCGACATCTCGCAAGACAGATCGTGTTGATTTCCTGCCTTCGATGCGCTGGATATCTGTTGATTCATAAAGCTATAAGCATTTCCAACATGATTCTGCTGAAGATTATTCCTTCAACATTGAATGCAGATAGTGCTGCAGTTTTAATAATAACCGTAGCTGCGGAGTCAGAGAGTAGGCGGACATAATAAAAGCGTTTCAAAAAGTGGATACACAATAATTATGGTTGTACGTAGTGTAAAATAGAAATAGGCACAGCGGGCATGTGTGTGTCAGTGTGGTTCGTAATCGTACAGCAGGATTTGTCCGCTTGGCACGTGCTAGTCAACGCACGCCCCGGACCGCTGCGCTGCCGCACCTTTCGTCAATAAGAGTTTCATCTGCTACAGCGCGCTTCTGTTTACATGTGGCAACTGTTTCTACGTTCAAGTTCGAGGTTATTCACTTGCAGGTGCCGTGACCAACGAGCTCTTGTTATTCTAACGATAAAAACAATAAACGTATTCCATTTATACGTCGTACATCTAAAAACTTAAATTACACTGAAGGATGAATGTAATCACAAAGAAAAACTGCGGAAACGATCTAACCTTGTTGAGTTGCAGACTTAGTTTTCCCGCTACCAATTAGAATCTGCATGAACGTGCTAATTAAAGTTTGTTTTTATTTCAGGCGAGTAGGTAATTGTTACGCAATTTAATGCACGTTACTCCTGAACAGCTAACGATTCACTTAAAACCGTCATTGATTTAATTAGCGAGTTTATATCAATGTCGATCAACATTGATTGCCAGATATTTATTTGATTCGCGTTGCATTACATTTCTTAAGTAATTGAATGTTATGTTGAAAAGTATTTTGGGCTTGTTTGATAACAATGATAACATTTCATTATTTTAGATACTATCACACTATCAGCAGTTGTGAGCAAATTGATAATTTTATTAGTCACTTGTTCCTTGTATCAATGAATCCATTTATATTCAGAAATCTAAATTTTCAAGATCACAGTTCTATGAACTACTATAAAGTTCGTTATCGATCGTAACTGGATGCGAAGGGCCCGTCCTGCGCCCATTACTGGTGTTTACACAGCCATTAGCCTCTGGCATTAGATCGATTTCCTGTTGCTTCAATTCAGTTGGCGTAGAACTATAGGGAGGAACATTATGATGATTGCATGAACTCGAGTTCAAACGATGAAACGACCCGAAGTATAAACATATTTTATCTCCTATCAGTCAAACTGTTTAGTATCACCACATGTTTGAAACCTATATATAGCACGTCCAAGGAAACGATCGACATTTCAATATCATTTCGTTGATCGTGAGAATCTTCGTTAGATAAACCACATTTCTTTGATTAGATAAAAAGTTATCAGATGCATCGGCAACGTGGTTTAAGTACACACTTTTTGTTGATTATGTGGTATTAGCTCATCATACGTTGATGTGGGTGCTATTTCGCTGGAGTATTTCTCCATATTTACGATGCTGCAAGAGGTTAAAGGTAGACAACCAGTTTGACGTAGTGTAGCATAGTGCAGATGTTGAGCTTCAACTGCATCGATATTGACTTCAGCTGTATTCAATCTCGTGAGTCAACGTTTGTAATTGTAATCATCGTTGTTTTGTTCACATATGCTCTCATCAGTTTAATTTGCATACTTCCTGATGCTTAGCAAATAGGTCATACGTACTGGTCATAACAGAATATTCCGCAGCACCAAGGCCACGTTACTACATACCGAGTACGTACAGTCGTACAAGTATGGTAGTTGTGGCAGTTCATTCTTATTCGTATTCGCAACACCGGCTGCTATAAAGATATTATCGTTATAACGAATGCCTTTGAGTGCGTCGATCTTTTCCAGCGTCATGTTGCGTACTAGATGATGTTTTAGTCATGTGGCGACGTCTTATGTTTAGGTTAAGTTTCTTAATGAACTCGACGTTCAAAATAAAACCTCTGAATGATAAAGTGGTTACTTTGACTCTTTTGAGTTCTAAAAACTTTTAGCTATTCAAATTTTTTCTATATATTATTTTGCATAATACATGTATCCATATGAGTTGTTTAACCAACTTCTGATATAATAAGTGATGATGGTGAGCGAAAGTGTCGACGCGGAGGTGCGGCGGACCGGACCTCCCTCGCGCAAGTGGGTGATGTGTCGCGCTCCAACTCCACAACAACTGCCGTCACACCTGACTCGCTTTCCTAGAAATTCTCATATTTATTATTGCAAACTCGGCCGTGATATCAAACTGAGATTAGCTATTCACCTTAATTTACTGGCCACGCATTGTTAACTATGATTTTTCTTGAAAATTGTTTTCAACATTACCTTCCACTATCGAAGTTTTCTGGTACGAATATACGCTTACGTCACGCTTGATGTTTCAGTGAAAGGTTCCAACTTAAAGACAATTGTGCTGTTGAACATGTCAATAAAATGTATAGTAACTCTATAGTGTTAGGTTCATGCATTCACATTCCATAGTGCAGGTGAACGTGGCTTCTAATTTTGTTGTTGTTCTGTTCACGCTTACTTGGAACCCATGCATTCTATAGCACTTGTTAAACGGTAAAGTGGACTGTATCGTGTAGGCAGTTATCGTACTAGGCGGGATTGAGGAAGTGATGTGCCGGATTATGTTAGATTTGCTCAGTGAAGCGACGTAGAATTTTTTAATCTTTAAATCTCTAAAGTCTAGAGAAAAGTTAAAGAATATTTGAAATCAAGCCATTTTGTTCAACCTTATCCTTCTGAAATCCACCATTTCGTTGTCATTTAATTCCTAATATCATTTGCATCTGCCTAGCCTTTTTCCAACTTTGTTGGGGTCCAGTACCAGTATTTTACGATACCCCTTGGTAAGAATGTTTCTGAAGACCCGTAACGACTGTCAAAGATCCACAAATGACAGCAATTTAATTCCTAATAGTAATGTGAAAATAAATTCATGTCTGCCCGGCCCACAAGGAAATATTCTGGAAATGGTATTTGCATTTCCATGCAAATGTATGTCATTAGTGGAACGCATCATAGAAAAGTTCCCCTTGCTCTTGTGAACAATAGTCTTATGTGTCGTCGACTATGTGAATTCCCCGTAAGGTTATGATTGTGCGCATTCCGCGTGAGAATTTGCCTTCGCACGATGTTGCCGGCTCAACTCAACGTCTATCCACGCAGCTGCTTACCAACAATATATATTTTCAAGGTTCAATTGTGAAAGGAATCTACGTCAGGTAAGAAGCCGATTTTACTGCATTTTTTGTTTTTCGAACAGCATTTTTTTTTTGTTTAATACCATTAAGTACCATGGTTTACTTTTATTGTTATCTTTGTTGTTTACATAGCTTCAATGCAGTATCGTAAAACACTTGTTCCCTATAGGCAGGTTGAAAGGTTTAAATGCGTCACTTGTTCGTTGCATGCTCTCATGTACTGTTTTGTGATTCAGTCGTCCGAATGAATGGGTATTGCATCGATCGATGTAGCAATACATAGTGTACCTACATTGAAAATATTTCGTCATTGAAAACAGTGTTTAATTTTGAACTCTAGTTTCTTTTTTTTTATTCACGCTTCGGTCCTATTTCTTTAAACATATGGTTGTTTTGGGACTTTTTTATATAGTCGTGTGTGCAGTTGGTGCATGACACGTGCTTAACATGAATGCACCGCGATCGGAAGCCCTTCCCTATAACAAGCCACATGCTACACTGAATACAAAATTATCGATGGTGGTGCCTTTTTTACTATTAGATATGAAATCTTTCCCACTTCGTTTCTTCTATAGCAGTTCTCCTTTTCGCGAAACATGCACTTCATCAGTATATTCATGTATTTTATTTTGTGTAACAGATGTAATATTTTAAAATATATTTTATGCTTTTTAAATTGGTTTGTTTACTCCGGTATCTTTCAGTGGCGCGGGAACCTGCGTGCTACATATTTAGTCCATATTATTGTGAGCAGCGTCCATCGTTTGGGTTAACGCACTCTTGCTCATCCGATTCCTTGTATATTCTTCCGGGTTGATTTCATTTAGTAGGTATATTTTTTATTTTTAACGCACCCTTCTCGGTGTATAAAATATCTATGAATTAACATGGGAATATTAGATTTATTTGAGCACCTACGTTCATTCTTTATCAACGACTCATTGTTTTATTCGATCACTGATAATGCGTCTGCTTTAAACATGACACAATCAGCTTAATGTTTTCTCGTGGGAAGTTTTCAGTAGTACCTACTTGTACGTCCGCAAGTACTTTATTCAAGAAATAATAAATCACTCATTTGAAGCGTCATCAGCATCGATAGAGTTATTTTAATAAGGCATGCGATGTATACGACTCTTGCGTTTAATTTTAGCTTCGATTGTTCATTAATCGCTCTATTTTGGCCACTTGAAATACCGAACGTTTTTGCCAGTTCAGTCATCATAATAATACGGGCGCCGCTGAAACCAAAATAGCTGCTCCGGCGAGTTTTCGGCAAATGCTGACGTCATACGGGGCCATTTGGACAATGTTACAGAAGTGTTGTCTTATTGGCATATAGTTATAGGGCTCGCTCGACACAACCATAACATTCTTAAAAGATTTCATGGTTTTAACTTTAAAAGCAAAGTATACCTACCTAAAGATGTACAATAATGAATTGATATGGCCGACTTCCTTCCTAAAGAGATGTTGGTTAGTTTTCGTATTATTATAAATGGTAAAGTGATGTCAGTGTGCACTGACGATCCCTAGCAACATGGTCGGACGATGCCATTACACCTGCTGCGGTTAGCCGACCCCTCTGACCGGTCCCGCGTCCGTTCTACTGTGAAATGATTGCACATCTGCTCTTTACAACCTTTGTGATACCTAATTTTCATTTAAATATGGCGTTTTATATACGCAATCTAATATACAATTGTCAAGGTCGTGGACGTGCTCCGATTTTGGTTCGAGTTTCTTAGAAAGTAATTTTTGATATTCTGAAGAATTGAAATACACTTTGAGTGTTTTTATTTACATTGGCGAATGCAAATTAATTTATTATTTTTAAACCTAGCACTGGAATATTATAACACTGGCTCGATACAATATGACCAATATTAAAAAAAATCTTCAATCTAGTCCATCATCCCAGAACGATGTTTGATCATTCTGATCGAGCACTAGATTTGGCTAATCCAGTAGCACTGGATCAAAATTAGCGACTGCTCTTTTCTAATAAAGCGCTTGAAGCTTGGATTTAGAAGTACTTTATGTCGCTGGAATTAAACACTTGCATGAATATAAATCAGCGTTTTTGAAGTAAGTTAAAGTCAATAGAATGGTATTGCTATATATTAGTAAGTCAATTTATTTGACCAATATTTGTAGGACTGCTCACAGTCACTTTGTGTTTTCTCAACTATGCTGATGCTAAGGATTTTAAGTACCTAAGTGATTTACGTCATTTAGTTGTATTGTAAACATAAAAGTGCGTATCGTCGGGAACTGACAGAGGCCGTTGATCGACCGCCCGGTCGGGTAAATACGTTAGTGTAATTGCACTACTCACATTGAAACGTCAAGAACAGTGGGCTCTTGTGGCCGACCGGCTGGCTGGCGCCTATCCGACGCACACCCGTATGTACAACAACTTACGGCACATATTCCTTCGACCATTACATCTCCTTCTCCTTGCACTATCAAGTTTTCAAGACCTTACAACAAGAGCAAAAGAAACGATAAGCAACCCATACAATATGTTATGTGGAATGAACATATATGTTTATTCTTTATGTTCTTGAAATCACCTCGGGTGCTTACGTTTACTTTCCAACAATGCGCTTGCATTTTTCCACGAGAAAGCGGAAACGCGCGTGTCTCAACAATGGCTCGAGACTCGTGCTGAACCACATTCTACGTCTGTACTGTATATTATTCCTAGAACTACGGATAAGTTATTACACATGACGAAGGGGCTCGTTTCGGGAACGTTGTTATTGACACAACGGCGATTTCCAAACAAACGAACGTAGCGGACCAAACTTTAACGAACCCTGGAGTGTTGTTTAGCTAACCATTCAAGTGGTTGGAATTTACCCAAATGATTGTAGGAATCGAAATACATAAGAGTGCTTGCGACAAGTGTTCTCCAAAATAATCGATACCGTACTCATTTCGATTTCGTTCAAGTTCGCATTCTCCCTTAAACGAAGGGGTACGAAATCTTAGGGCCACTAATCCAATAACGCATCCCTCTTGTAGGGCCGATCGTGTTGTCGTTTACATAAATATGCGATACTTTCTAGTAGAGGTACCTTGATTCTATACAATCTTCCCACAGTATTCTGAATGAACGATACCGTTATCATCAGTCAACCAGTTACAAAAGCTTTAAAAAAGAACATAATTTTTCGAAATCGGAACTTGTTTAGTAGAATTGTGGCAATTTATAATTTTGGATTTTGGAATGATTTATGGCCCCATTGGCACTCCTTCCTTTGGATGTCCGACTTTTTCCAGGGTTAGTCATACAATTCACAATGATTTAGGTAGATAGATTATTTTAGCATCCTAGTTCATTCGAAGTATCTGTCGAAAACAGCAGCATTTTGTTAAAATAAAATGTCAACGACAGCTACTATAGTAATGTTCGTCCTATTGTAATGTGCGGAGAATAAACTTAATAGCAGGAAACAAGCCCTTTGTGTTCTAACAATGAGCAATAGAATGACAAAAACTTTTTTAGTATCCAGGCCTGCACAATGCACCCGCGGGCCGTCTTCGTCCGCCTTCCCACGTACTTCTACTCTAACTGGAAGGATCGAAGACCATTGCAAACGTAATGATCTCCTAAAAGACGGAAATTGTTTCTATGTTTTGCGAAAGATGCGGACTTATTTCCTATTTCGAACCACTGTCGTGCTAGACAATTTTTCGGTCTCTTAAACTCATTTACACAAGGATAAAATGTAGTCTTTCCTCAAAAATGTAGACAAACAACTTTTCAGAAAGATTCAGTTTAACAGATTATATCATTGAACATATTGCTAGAATTGGATGTCATCGACAGAGGCGTATTGCGGCTGCGAAAGAGTTCTCCAGCCGACGAGAAACATTTTCAATCCTTTTTTGCCTGGTCTGGCTCAAACTACAATTGACTAACTTTTCTCGTCTGTGGTCGCGGACTATAAAACTGCAGACAAGGATTATTTTGAAACTGCGAGTTGCGGTTTAATTGTACATTTTAGCCTCTGTTGCAGACATGAATTCAAATACTGTCTATAAACTTACAGACTATATGAATAATGGTATGGCTATTTCGCAATTTGTTTACAATACATGCGGTAATGTGTAGATTATTTCAAACATAGTTAGGTTTTTGTTTGAATATAATAACTTTAAAATGAGGGTTTTTATTCGAAGTCTATTGATTTGCGGTGCAGAATTCATTGAAAAAGGACCGTCAAACTATTTCCTACAATGTACCTTCATGACTTTTGAAGGAACCAATTAGTTTCTTCGTTCTTATTAAAATAATTGTTTGTAATGGTCTGGCAAACCAACATGTAATATGGTAACAGTTAGGTTTTTGTGGTTATTGATTTTGTAACAAATCGATCGCTCCTTATGTAATGGAGCGGCTGTTTGGCACAGTTTTAGCCCAAGTCGTTGCACCTCGCAGATCTCGTGTGCGACTTTCACAACTTAACTGTTTTGTTATGAAGGCCTTGTCCGTGCATGCACCGTGAACGGTTCACTAATAAACGTTAATTCTCTTGTTTTCCATATTTACTTATGTCAGATACCTTATTTTTCAACTTATTTAGTTGCTGCAGTACTGTGTGAAAATATGAAATTTTTGTATCATCGTTATTAATGAGAAACGGTGTCCTCGCGTTACTTTCTACCGGCGCGAGAGCTGCTTTCCACCACTTTTACTATCAACGCTGGGTCCCTTACACGCATGGTCAACATTCACGTGGGTTTCTGTTTCAGAATGTTCCTAAGCCACGCTGTTATTCTTATTACTTATCTAACTAAAGCCAATGCTAAAAGTTTGACTAACATTTTCTCATTTATCTGATAAAGTGCTGGTTATTCGTCAAGTATCTAGTTGAAAAATTATGTCAATGGACAGACTTTATTGTCATTCAGATGAAGATTTAAAATATCATTACTTACTTGGGACTTAAAGTCCATGTCTGAGACGTTTTGATTTAGCAAGAGTACTAAAGTTATTGTAAGTGTAACAACAATAGAATAAATGACCAATAAATGTATTCAAATTACATAATACTCAACTTTTCCCCAAGGCTGTTGTACGGAATTTCGATCGCGAATTAATTTTCTTAGTGCATTGCATAAACGTGTAGACAACAAAAACAGAGTGTAGAAAGTACCAAAAGTTACGGCCATAAAAGATCGTACGTGCTCGTTGGGTTTGAATGAAATAATGTAGGTGCTGGCTGGCCCGTCATGATGGCACGTTTTGTTAAGACTTTTGCAAGCATTATAAGCCTGTAATGTTCTCATAGCTGGGACATAGGCCTCTTCTCGGTGAGAGGGGTTGGGCCATAATTCACCACGCGGACCCAGTACGGGTTTAGATGTCACGTCTCTTTGAGTTTTTGGTTCTAGGCTATGACGTATCCTCAAGATGTTTTCCTTCACCGTTTTGAGAGCAGTGGTGATGAAATAATTTAGACAAAGTAAAATCAGGGTTTGAAACCACGACCTACAATTCGTAAGTTGCGGCCGTGGCCGTTACCACTGGGCACAACCACTGCTAGCATTCAGTCTTGTGTCTTGTCTCCGCCCTTTTGCAAAGTTTAGCTATAAATGACTTGGTTTTTAATCGGAACAGATATATCGATGAGTTTGTATTCTTCAGCTTTATCAAAATCCTTAAATCCCAAAACGCATGAAGTTTTGAAAGCCATTTAAAGATTTCTTTTAAAATTACCATCATTAACTGTATTTGTTTGTACATGCTTATGTCTGTGTTTACGGCTGTAGTGGTGAAATATCTACTTTCAAATTTAATATAATTATAGTGTAATTAATTTACGTATGTGTGTGCAAACCTTAACCTAATTGAGTGATGAAATGTGTTGAAAATCAGAAATTAGATGGAAGGAGCTGTTCGAGTTCTATGATTTTACGATCAGAAATAACCTCCTACTAAACCTGGATTCGCCATTTAAAGGGACAACAGTTTCTTAGTTATATACTGAGTAGTGAGAATTGTGCAAGTTAATTTATATTTTGTTAGTGAAGATGAAAGTGAAATTGTTACGTACGCGTTGAAGTATTTTGGGACGTGGCTTGCATTTATTTATGGAGAATGTACCTTCATAAAAAGAAAGCTCTGCACATATGTTATGTTTAATGCATAAACCTGCTAAGACTGTACCAAAGATTTAAACGATTTATGTCTAACGATTCAGTCTAATTAATCTGAATCTTTAAAGTGCACGTTATTAAAATTGCATTCTATTTATTTACATTTTTACTCTCTGATAAATACGAGGCGTCGTATTTTTATGCTTATCAGAGAGTAAAAATATAAATAAATAGAATGAAGATCTTCCGTAACCTAGATTGATAACGCCGGAAATCGGCCGAAAGTATGAGATAACGTTATTTAGTAAAGACAAGATAGAAAAAAAAAATAGATAAAGACTTCTTTTGGGTAAAAAGCTCCAAACATTAGTATATTGACAGTGATGGGCAGTGGATAAATACTCGGGAGGATAAATACTCGAATATTTATCAAAAATGGATAAATACTCGTTTTTACTCAGTTGCCTCCGATATTTATTCAAAATTATCGATAAATATATTATTTGCGCATTGGCTGATTATTTTAAAATGTTATTTGGGCTCTCCAAAATACTATAATATTACATTATTTATTTCTGATGTCAATTGCCAGGGCTGTAATTGTGCCCGGAGCCCCACTGACACTAATAGAACATGCTCTTTGGATATAATTTTTTTAGAACCTTTCTTTGTTCAAAGTGTACAGAATCGCCACACACACAAGTGAATGTCTCCATGAAGAAATTCTAAAAGTAATGAAAAAATACGCAGAAAAAAAGTTTGTTGTTGACAACGCTAGAAACTTGCGAAAGGCTTTTCAGTTAGTTACAGATGTTGAGCCTTAAACTGCGCAGCACGCAATATTAATTTGCTGGCTCATGGTGCACTGATATGAACGGGTTTCAAGCGAGGCTTGCGAGACTCCAGACCTGAGTGAGCTAGCGAGTCTCTTTAACTCCGTCATCAAAGAGGGTACCACGCCCGACGCATGGAGCAGAGGTTCTCCTCTTCTTCAAAAAAGGTGACAACACCTTGCTCAAGATTTGAAGACCCATCTGAGCCTTCACTACTTCACTTCTGAGCCACGTGTACAACCTGTCCTCGAACGTCGTTACGAACCGTCTCGCTAGAAGACCCGATTTTCGAAAGGGCTTAAAAATCGTAGACCACATCCATACTGTACGGCAAATTAAACAGAAGACCGAGGAGTACAACCAGCCGCTGTGTGTGGCATTTATGGCCTACGAGAAAGCCTTTCTGCAATGATGTCGAATTAATTGGCGCTACAACGAAGTGTTGAGATGCTTGTATGAAGCTGCCACGATAACTGTCCAGATCCGGGATTAGAAAACCAGGCCTAACCAACTGCTCGGAGGAGTGAGGCAGGGGGATATCACATCATGGGATATACCCGAATCTGTTTATCAATGCGTTGGTGGACATTTTCAAGCCGCTGGACTGGACCGGGTCTCAACGTTAAAGACGAGTACATCTCACACCTTCACTTTGCCAATGACATCGTAATAATGGCAGAGACGCTGGAACGGTTAAACCAAATGCTGCGTAGCCTGAATGGAGCTTCTGGGCGGGTTGGCCTCGGCATGAATTTGGACAAGACGAAAGTCATGTACAACTAGCTCGTCTTGCCGAGTCTAATCCACATCGAAGGGTCGCTTCTCGAAGTTGTGATGGAGTACGTCTACTTAGGGCAAGTCATCCGTCTTGGTAGACACAACTTTGAGAAAGAAGCCGACAGATGGATCCAGTGCGGTTGGGCAGCGTTTGGGAAATTTCGTCAAGTCTTCTCGTCGCCTATTCTGCCATGTCTAAGGTCTTTAACCAGTGCGTCGTGCCTTTAATAAAATACGGTGCCAAACAAACGTGGACACTGACAGTTGGGCTGGTCCACAAATTCAAGGTCTCTCAGCGCGCTATGGAGCGGGCTTTGCTCGGAGTTTCTTTAAAGGATAAAATCAGAAGTGAAACTATCCGCAAAAGAACCTCAGAGTTACCGACTTAGGGGGACATTGGGACGGGGTGTTGTGGCACAGCTTGGGAGAGGCCTAAAGGTGCGTAATAAAATTAGTTGTCATAAACTAAAATTCACACCAACATCTCGACTTCAGGTGCAAAAACAGTACTGTATCTCTTTTTCTTTTCTTTTGCTTATATCTCGAAAATGGTGTGGTCCTATCGCAAAAATAATGAAAATTTCGACCCCCTTTATAAAACGCAAAAGCCCCTAACACTCAACATGTAGGTACCTAGTAATTTTTCATATTTTCCATACAAAAAGTTAAAAATCTCTTATAAAACACCTCCAGGCTGCCGCCCCTGCGCGTTTCCGGCTTTTAATATCGGGTTTTGTAATTCATAAAGCAGTACTAATCTATACTGTCAGATTTTCATTAAATTCAATCCTTATATTTGTAAAGTGACAAAAATTTTACGTTACGAAAACGTTAGATAGTATTTATCCGCTGTTTTGGATAAATACTCAAGTAAAAACGGAATTTATGAGTATTTATTCATTTTGAGTAAGTACTTATCCGGATAAATCCCAACACTATACATATATATACATATTGAGCAAAGTAAAATGTCGCGTACTATTTTGGTATCCATTTATATTTATTGGTGTCTGAGCAGTCGTCTGGCCCAAGGCGAATGATCGGGGGTGCGACATTGAGTCACGCAGGGTGACGCAGGCGGGGTGCGCGCCCCGACACCCCATGACGTCATCAATCGTGACTCACACCTACCAATATAGGATTCGACCTCGCTTGGCCCGCACCGAGTTTAGAGACTGCAAATGAAATGTGAAACGTTGTGAAAGGAAGTCGTCAGGTTTTATTGTAATTTCACCCTTTAAAGTTATTCTTGCTGATGATGACGTCTTACAAGGTTATGAATGAAGCGGCTAAGTTTTCATATCATTTTATCATTCACTGTTCTCTTGAGAATGTCAGATTATCGTATCAATTTGAGATCATGGTCGTAAACGATTCTATATTATTCTTTTAGCTTTCTAAAAACCTTCATCATCAAATAATTGCATTGATGAGTAGCGAATAAGTATTTAATTTTCGCGTTGGTTTCTTTAAATATAATTATGATTAGGTATTAGTTAACCGCAGTCTTTAGCGTAAGTCAGACAAGAGCATGTGTCACATTTGTTATCAGTTAAACAAACTTGAACTGTGTCATCGGCCATTATGATTCCCAACACATTTACAAATTAGTTTTTAAATTTGAACATCATTGCGATAAAATAACAATCACTATATAGGTTGACATTCTAATCTAAAAGTAAATTGTGTATAGTTAGAGGTTTATGAACTCTTAAAGATGTTAACTGGTGAATGTTGTTAGTTAGCAGGCCGTGAAGATAAATGACCAGAACGTATTAAATATTTTACATAAACCACCGAAATTAATGTTACAACATATGACGTATTTGTTTACATTTCCAATCTTGATTAATTATACCGAAGTCGAACTCAGAACTGGTATTGGAAAGTGTAACTAGGGAGGTTCGGTTGGCATTTGTCGTATTATGGATACAGATTATGTCACCTGTAGTGGGTCGTTACGCAAGTATGCTTCAATAACATTAAGTAAGAGCAGTACATGCGCCTTAATCGCGTAACAGGCGTTCAATAACAATCTGAATCATTTTGAAGTATAATTGCTAATCCATTGCGTCATAAGCTCGAAAAATTTGTCCGCTCAACAACGTAAATAACGCAATGAATGTTGTTGAACTGTCAAAATGAAAGCCATTCCTACTGGCAGTGTGTTAAGGCTCCAACGCACATGCCGGCGGTACAGCCAGCGAGTTTTTGCCTTGCGGGTATGCTGCAGGCGTTATTAGGCCGCCGGCACTTGCCGCAGAAACCGAGTATGCCGCCGGGCTTGTTGGCGGCATGTTCACCGGCCGGGTCGCCGGCATAGTGTGTAGCCTGAGCCTTTACGGAATTACCCCTCTGTATGCCTTGGGTGTACGAAAGGGCGCGGGTTTACCTTGTGTAATTGGGGGGTTCCATTTCTGTATACAAAGCAGTATTTTTAATTTGACACGTGCCTATCGTGTACTAATGGTTTTAGCGTTGCTTACGACACTAACGACTGACGTCGATAGGGAGGATTATCACAATGGAGATTACCTGTATAAGCTAGATCAAGTAAAGACCAATAAAGCAACGTACCTAGTGCCTATCCAGTAAAATGGCAATTAAGTATTAACATAAATAATTAAATTAAATTTTATTCTTGTATAGATAGGAAGTAGGTACTGTGACTACGATTAACTATGTTGCTTCAATCCCGACGAAATAATGAGTTATCACTTGGAAAATAATCTGTTATTTGGCTTAAAATATGATGGCGGCTTATAATTTACAATACCCTAGTTGACAATATGATATGGGACGATGATGAGGTAGTGGTATTATCGTGGTTCTACAGTATGGCGCTCAAAACATATCCTAATTAAAATTAGGTACTAATAGATACATCATTCGTATTATCGATCAGGGCCTCAAGTCTGCTATTACAATAGTGTCAGAATGGTCTATCATTGATTTCATAATTGTTGATTTTGACAAGTTTGGTAATCTTGTACATAATGACAAACTGACTTAGGCGGTACCTAATCTGCTAAAATTTAACACTAATGAACTAATAAATAATATGTAAAAATACATATAAATGAAATCGGGGATGAATAAATTTTCAAATTTAGTAGGAGTTTTTGAAAAATCATTTCTACTAACGGGTTATATAATAATGGCAATACGACAATGCCATTATAACACAATTCTATTACGAGACCATTCACCGACCAATGATCGACCATTATGAATTTAGCAGATTACGAACTTTTAGCAAAATGACAATGGGATCGTGTTGGAATGACGAATTTATGAAAATAGCAGACTTGGGCCCCTGACCACATGAATACTACCTCATCGAGTTGTGTGTGTGAAACCATAGAATAAGTAAAATTATAAACAAATGCATCAAGCAATTGCAGTCCACTGCTGGACATAAGATTCCTAAGCAATTGAATAATTTTACGTTGATACCTTTCACTTTCTTATACATATGAATATGAAATTTCTTTCGTTATAGACGTGATCAGTTTTATTAAACGTATGCTAAGAACAATTTGTGTTCGTCCAATCAATAAATAGAAAGACGGAACAGAAAATCACCAAACACGGAATCAACATTCCTCATTTCCAATCAATAAAAACGAAATATGTAATTCAAGAATCATGCGAAATAAATAGCTTATAAAAGAGAATGCTGTGTCGCACAGTGCAGATCGAAAAAAGGGTTTTGAAGACATAGGAATTTAAATTTTAAAGTGTCGGTTTTTTTTTTTGTTTGAAATGGCTTCTAATAGCCAAATAATTATACTGCAATGAGCGACAATTATCAAAATACATACTAGTGTAGTATATAATTATGTTCCTATGTTTTCGAGAGCCTTTTTTCGATGATGACGAACAGTGGGTTCGTCGGCGTAGATTCAACATTCACTGGAACCATGTTTTCTGGAGTTATAAATAATTAATATGATCATTATAACTTTTGAACCTTTTTATCTTATCAACTTCTTGACTCTCTCGGGAACTCTGTACCAAATTTTGTTGAAATCATGTCCAGTTGTTTTGGAATAAAGTTCAAATATTCACACAGACAATGACCCACTTGCTGTGCTATGTCCCTACTTCCCAAGTGTCCTTACACCTACACTTTTGAGGGACGTATGATAGCCGCTAGTGCTGCAATTAGCGTGGCCACCTTCTGAGCCCAAGTGATTTAAGAAAGCACCATATCGACACGTAAAGAAGAACGACTTTTTATTAAAGGTAATCTCATAAATATAATTTCGATCAACATTTAAAGTGTACTTCTGGTCAATTATGTGTATTTTAATGTAATTTACTACCTAATTTTAATTAATAAGGCTCTTTAGTGTTGCCTGGTCCCAAATTTATTTAAATTCTAGTTTTTTATAACAGACTTATTTGCATTCAGCTCGTTTAGCGGTTGTTCGATAGCTATTTTTATTAAATTCTAAGCCCAGCAGTGGTGCTAGGACACAGGCCTCCTCTTTTCGAGAAGGAGTGGCCTGTAATCTAATACGCGGGTGGGTAGATGACACATGTCTTCGGATTTTTGGACATGCCGGTTTGCTCAAGATGTTTTCCATAATCGGTTTGAACAGTGGTGATGAAGTTATTTACACTAATAAAGCGTCTGCCTGGGTTTGAACCCTCGACCCTTCGTAAGTCGGGGCCGTTACCATTACTGCTCCTCGCCAGCCTTATCTAGGTATAACACATGATACTTAGCTGATTTAAACATCAGTAATTTTGTTTGCAACTTAGATAAACTTCAAACGGGAAGCATTTTTAATGATGATCCAGTTACCTATTAGCCTGGTCTTATTTCTTGTTTCTGATGATTCACTACATCCATTCTATATTATATATACATTCAGTAACTTATAAAAGCTGCAATTCCCGTTGACGTAAAAAACACCATATATTAATGTATATAAGTATAGTAGTTAATCAAGCATATTATTATAGAATTCTGGTACTTATTGAGAATGAAATAGGTACAACGAAAGTGAGTCATGGCAAAATAATACATGTATAACATGCATCAGTTTTGGCTTTCAAGCATGATTTATGCGGTCAATCCTATAAAAATAACTATGGTTCATGTTTGGGAATAACCGGCACATATACCTAATTGACCAAGTCATTCTGGGAAACTAAGAGGAGATACAATTTTTTTGTAACCAAAAAAGTTGACAATACAGTAAGAAAGATTTTTTTTGGCAATGGTCTTTTATCTGAGGCTGAGGTAGGAATAAATATGGCACTTGTGATTGGTTTTACCCGACTGCGCGACAGCAATGTGAAATATGTCAAAATGTCATATTTATTTTTCAGATAAAGTGATCTGACTCTTGAAAAATCGGCCCTAAGTATTTGTTTTCTCAAACTGGTTTTGAAGAATGTGTAAATGTGTACATTGATTGTTGATTCCATAAACTTCACATAATCTTATCTAGTCGTACGGGCATTGTTGTCTGATTAACAAACGATGAGTAATGAGTGCTAATCACCAAGGACAGGGCCAGGGCGTTCCTCCACAGTGACTCATCGACGGACGAGCATTCGATCAAACAAATCTGTTTTGCCGATCCAGACTGTTCCGGTATGACTCCGCTGTCCACACTTCCAATAAATGTTGATCAGTTCGAGACATACCGGAAATGAACATTGTGCAAAATGCATGAGAAAACTTACACTCGTAAGTTTTCTCATGCATTTGCACAGCTCAGCTTCTCCCTGCATCAATAACATGACATACGTGCAGCTATATGACTGTTTAGCTCTTCACACGTCTGTCCAACTATAAGATTTATACGAGATATAATCTTGTAAAGCATTCGTGTTTTACGATACACTTGTCCTGGTGTGTGTGACATTGGCATTCAGGTGAGACGTTCAGATACCTAGAACGCAAGGTCATTTGCCATACCCTTTAGCAGTTTAATTGTATTGTTAACATTTTAACAATATAGCTATATTGACACTCACCAAATTTCTTGATTAATTTGAAATAATTAAATAAATGTCGAGAAATTGTTACAGCCGGTTTTCGGAAAGTATTGAAACAGGCAGGCCGGCTGGGCTCTTAAAAATCTAGAATGACAAAATCATGTTAGGCAATTAAAATTAATAAATCTAGCTCTCAAAGATCGTTAAATTATACATGCCTAGATAACGAGCTGTTTAACTATTACGGCTCAGATTAGTGTGGCAGACGTTGTTGATATTGTGTAGCTATGACAATATTTGGTTATCGCGTGAAGAGACGTGCCAATTACTGAGTATTGCTGGCGTCGACCGTGCGGCAGTTGTGCATAAACGCCGTGACAGGTTCACTGACACACCCGCCCCGCCTGCCAAATATGACATACATTGTATGGGATTTAGACACAATTACTGTACAAATATTTAAGTAAATAAGCCAAGACGTAAAATCCCTTCGTCGCTGGCTATGTTTGCGCTTCGAGTTTGTCATCTTTAATGAAATAAAAAAACAATATAACTGTTGAGAAGACGAGTTAAAAATAGATGACCACATCTATTTTTAACCCGTCTTCTCAACAGCTTCAGGAGTCGTCTTATAAATCAAACTACATGTATAAATTGCTCCGTAATGAGTGCAATAGAAAGAAGATGAAAACATCTAGTTAGAATAAATCCTTAATAGTACGAGAAGTTCTATGTTCTTCTAATTCTGTATCAATAATATTTTATTACAATGACCAGTAATGTCATAAAAAAATTTCAATGCATTTGTGACAAATTGTCACGTATCGACTGTCAAAATATGAATTTGAATCGTAGTAATTAGCCAAGGTAGTCGGTAGAACACGTGTCGGTAACCGCGCTGAGTGTGCTCCGCATACTGATGACTGCGATCATGGTCTGAACATTGCGTGTGCGCATTCCTTGGCCCCGGCGTCGCCCACCAACCGCCTTTTTAAGCCACACTCGTTTGTAGGACCACACGTCCATCCAACGCTTCTCGAAGCCGATAATTTGCCACTTGCTATCTGGTTCACGCATTTCTAAGATTCAAAAAACTAGATGAACCTGTATTAAAAGATATACCTAGTTTTAAGCTAAGTCCATTAAGCGCTCTAACGACGAGGCTATTTTATGTATTTTAGGCTAATATTTATGTGTTCCATTTCTGTTCGCAAACTGGTCTCTCTGTCTTCTGAATTAGCGTGTAATGCACAAACTTGTACTACGCCACACAATACGTACTTACTCCTCTAATTAGGCAAATTACTTAAGTCATAATCTGTAATGTAATTGTTCAAGGTGCGGTGCGGCGTATGTTTCGCACTAACACGTACGTCAAACGTATCACAGTTGACACAAATCAGGTTCTCCCACGTCCAGTCGAGCCACTCTCGCACTGCTGTGCGGACTTGTGCGATGTCGCTCCAGCATCAGGGTTAACGAACCGACCCCACCACATTAACACATAACCATTGTATTTTTTTTTTGCGTGACTATTACAGTACCTACGACAGCGACATACATTCATTTCTTAACTGTAAAGAGACATTGGTAATTTATTATTGATAAAATACACAATCATTTTCACTCAATAGCAGTAAAGTAGCTCATTGTGCAAGTCAAGTTCATAAGCATCAGATAAGATATCTTTTTAATTTGCCACGTAACTTGTGGCCAATGATCGGCTATTCATATTTGACGTTTAATTTAATATTTCGAAGGTAAAACGCTAATGACAGGCTTTTCAACGCAACGGTATATTCCTTGGGCTGTATAGACCGCATATTATCATAAGAAACACCTTTGTCTTCGCTCTCTGCCATGATGCTTGAGTGTCACTGTCTCAGACGTACATATTATAGTTTTATGCCGGTACGTTAATATAGATAAGTACGAGACGAGCAATTTTAAATTTGACAATTTATACGGTGAAGAAATAAAAAGTCTATCAATGTCATTGAAGATATGCTCTACAAAAAGCTTGTAATATATAGTTGTGTGTTTTTGTTTCACAAACAAATTATTTTGTCACAATAATTTACTACCCACACGAAAAATGTCAGCGGTTATTGAATATCAATCTCACACATGAGTCCTAGACAGTTGAATTAATTTCTTATACCATTTACAAAAAAATTGTGCCACATCAAGAAAATTTATAAAACGGCGGAACTGTTTTCGTGCGAATGAAGACTATGATAAACACTTTAATTTATGTCAATTTAGTCTCTTCAAAGCAACGTACAATAGATTCTTCCTCGTGTATTATTTCTTTATTGTCCCACTTCTCTTTTATTTTATTAATTCATCAACCATATGGGATCGAGGTACTTAACCGTCTCCATTCCAGTGTTTTAGAACTTTTTTGAATAAGTATAAATGTTTGCGAGACTCTGTCATGTCTAAAAATATTCTATTCATATTATGTGTGCCCACAAAACGCTCATTGCAGCTCAGTAGTGTCGCTACGCATTCAATTAATGCTATTAGACGCCAAATATCATCACGTCCGTTATTTGTTTGAGCGTACACTGGAGTAATAATATATTATGTTGTTCACGAGTCATCATAATGCAATATTAATGAGGTGTGCAGGAATGAGTTTTTAAATTGGAGCGGTTTATAGTGAGAGCAGTGTCGTTGTACTCGGTATACGTAGCTGGAGAGTCAAGGGCGACTGGGAAGTACAGTCGCGTGCGCATCACGGCACGCGATCACTATATTCCCGTCCGCCTCATCACCCTCGCACAGTGGAACGAATGTATGGGAGCGGTTGGACGTAGACATGTCCGAAAAATAAGAGTAAAATTATGACAAACTAATGATGCCATCTTATTCGATTACTTAATGCCTTCATAAATTGTGGTGATGAATTTCTTCATAACTCCCATATTTCGGGAGTAATTTGAGAAAATGTGAAATTTTACTATGAAAATGAGTGTATCGAGCTCTCTCCCTCCTGATTCCGGGCTTGTTTCAAGTAGCGGTCTCTAATATCGTAATGCTATTACTAAGAGCTATATTTAATACTAAGACACATAGTGCGCCAAATGTGCACTTTCTGGGATAAAAGGAAATGAAAATTTAAAAAAAAAAACGTTTTTTCCCCATTTGTATTTACTTTAAACCGCAGACAGACTTATTAAGAGGTCTATAAATATATTATATATATATACAGAAATATATATTAACAAAAATATTCACAAGAACTGATGAGAGTATGACTTTTAAGTAAGTTGATAATAAATTACCTAGTTTCATTAAAAGTACAATAAATAATTAAGATGTAAGCTCTAATTTACTAAGTTACACATTTTAAAACAATAACATCATTTAATTATCTTCGTCATCATCATCATCATCAATTAATTCAAATTCAGAATCGATGTCCGCTAAATCATTTATGTTAACAAATTCGATATCACTTTTCTCAGAATCCGTAAGCTCATAAAATTCCTTAAAAGAAGATTTTTTTACAAACTTATTTCCTTTTGGACGGATACTTGTAACAAGTGGATCAGAAGACAGTAAAAGATTGTGCATAATATCTTCATTGCATGAGATACTGCTATGCTTTCGAGAATGCCCCTCTCTATATTTTCTAAAATCTTTATTTCTAGCCTCAGATGCCTCTTCGGATAGAAAACCAATGGGCACAATTGACATGTTCTGAACTATGTCTGGCCCATGCATTAAAATTTTATGAAGTGAAGAAGGCATATAATACCATGGGTATAACTCCACGTAAAGCTTAGCAGTATCAAAGCAGAACTCTCGGAATTTAGTTACGTTGATCTTCTCTCCTGATGAAATACACTGCAAGATCACACAGATTTTTCTTAAAAGCATAGCATCTATTCCGGTCAGTTCAGCAGATTTAGTGTAGTTTTCAAAAAATCTCCTTGCCGAGTTGCCATTGTTGGTGGATCCACTGCCTTGTTTCACAACATCGAGAAGTAAGCCCGTTTCTCTTCTTACAGCCTCTTGAACTCTTTTCTTCCTGTCATCAACTTGCCTTTTTGCTATATCACCCCTTACTTGCCATGATTTTATGTCTAATTTGTAGGAAATGTGTAATAAGCATTCCATTGAGCGAATCCAAGCGTGAAGGGTGCTTAAGCTATATTTATACATGTCCTCGTTTGCGTGTTTATCTTTGATTAACTCTAAATTATTCATTTCTTTAGGACAAGCCTTGCATATGTCACACACTGAAGCTGCTGTATTGGATATAATGGAATGAATTTTACCATCAATCATTGTCAACAGCAGTTGGTGTTTGACACTAATTCCATCAGTGATGGTGGATGGAGTTAAGGCTTCAATCTCTGCTTCGATTTCAGCCATCTCTCTCTGCACATTTTCTTTGGTTTCCTTTATAAACTTAAACAATATTGGCCGGCAAAATGAAGTGGAAGATGGTCGCTCGTTTTCCCAAATTGTTACACCTTTTGAGACGAGCCGCAGTGGTACAAGACTAATCATAAAATTACTAGCAAGATCGATTTGCTCATCTTCACTCGTCCTTTGATGATAAATGCTTTGGCTAGATGATCCGTCAAAACCCCATTTGCTGGTCAATACGAGCTGTTGATTGGGATCAACAGGGGTTTCTAACGACCTAATAAGTCTTCTTGAGGTTAAATCCATCAAGGCTTGTAATTTGATTTTTGCAGAGCTCTCTGTAACTGTGAGATCTTCTTTGGCCGGATAGCACTTAATTTTTTCTTTAACCAACATGTAGTAACTCGGGTATTGAAGAGCTCCTTCTTGAGTGTTGAAATCCCGAAGAGTGTTATAGCGCCATTTCGATAAGTTCATCGATACATAAAGAGCCAATGCCTTCAAAGGGGATATTTCCCGTACCTGAATTGATTTACCTTCAATGAAGGCTTTGATTTTTGAGGCCTCTTCTGGATTCTCCGTCAAGTATTTCATAACATAAGCTGTATCGCTTTGTCCTGCCTTTTGAAGCGCCCTTTCGGCCGAAAACATAATTTCAGCGCTGCTACTGCTGCATGAAAGACTATCTTCAGTGCGTCTTCTTTTTTGCCGGTTACTAAGGTCCTCAAAAGATTTACGAGGACTAGGATGTGTACAAGTTGAAGCATCAGATTTAGCAGGAGAAATTATGGGCTCGATGACGTCACTTATATTTTCTGTAGAAGGTTCCATATTTTCATTCTGTAATTCCGGCCATTGAATTGCAGCCTGTAGCCAAATCTCATGTTTCTTCCGAAACTTATCTGTGCTTCTTCCAGACTGTGTCCATTTTGCATAAATGCGGTAGCAAAATCGACGACACCAGTCTTTTAAACTTGTTTCAGCACTTTCACATAACTGAACACAACTGTTATCTTTTAAAACACTGAACAAATAGTTAAAGTCGCGTAAATCTTTATGTGCGCGTGCGCATAAAGCAACGTGAATATCAAGATTTGTATTAAAATTTGGAAAATACATTGCGAGATTAGCTTGGATACAACGAGGTGTAAATCAACACTGATTTTAAAGTTACTAATAGTGACCTATTTATATAAAATCCAGGTATCCCAGGTATCCTTTGTTAAATATTGCAAGGTAATTAGTTATTGTGATAATTAGTAAATGATGCATGCTAAATTAGTGTATTAAGAGCCATTTAGTAATTAAATAATAGCAATGTTCTTATCAGTAATCATTAGTGCATCAGTTTTATATGTAAACCTTAAGTCCCTAATTATATATCCTAATTAGCTTATATCTTCTCTAATTGGCTGCTCAGAAATGTTATTGTAATAAGGTAAACCTTTAGAAAAACGGTTTTAATCAACAAAATAAACAAAAAATAAAAAAATTGTGTTATAAAATAAACATCACTCTTTATCCCAGAAAGTGCACATTTGGCGCACTATGTGTCTTAGTATTAAATATAGCTCTTAGTATTAGCATTATGATATTAGAGACCGCTACTTGAAACAAGCCCGGAATCAGGAGGGAGAGAGCTCGATACACTCATTTTCATAGTAAAATTTCACATTTTCTCAAATTACTCCCGAAATATGGGAGTTATGAAGAAATTCATCACCACAAGTTATGAAGGCATTAAGTAATCGAATAAGATGGCATCATTAGTTTGGCATAATTTTACTCTTTTTTTTCGGACATGTCTACGTCCAACCGCTCCCATACATTCGTTCCACTGTGCCTCGGTGGGAATGGGATGGCCTTTAGCAGAAATACAACCATTTATGAAACTGGAATCTTGCTGAATCCACTTCCCACAACCGTATAATGTTAAGGAAAAGAACTACATTAATTTATAGTATAACTTAAAAAGGTTTATTAATAATTTTAAAGAGAATGAATAACCTTAGATAAACGACAGCAGTTATCGTTATTACCCGCCAGTTTCCCGCTGGGATGGCCGGCTATCGCCACCCGTTTCCTCTGGCTTTTATAACCATTAGGTATTTCATTGTTTTGCTGTACAATTTTAAAATACAACGTAATTAATAAAAATTATGACTAAACTAAATATAAGCTAACAATACCGTAATTATAAATATTGTTTCTCTTTGTTCACAGGATCAGTATGATAACTTAGCCGCCCATACACATAAAGGAATTGATTTTTTAGACAAATATGGAAACTTCGTTAAGGAGCGGTGTGCTATCGAATTAGAATATGCAGGAAAACTCAGGTAAATAAACTCATTAAATAAGCTTGCAAAATAGTTAAGCATAAGTTTTATTATAATTTTCAAAGGACTATTTTACATTCTTTATCCAAAGTAGCTAGATCAAAAACAGCTTTTTGTGCGATTTAGATGCAATGTTTTTGTAAAATCTGCGATAAGACAATTTCCTTTATCTTGCTGGTATTAATAGTATTATCTAAATTATCTCATAAAAAAAACGATGACTGTAGCGATTACAATTATTACGCTAATTTTACAGCGTGTTTTTGAACTTACTTATGAGTACTTACATATTTTATCCTCTTGTTCAAATTATTTTCTTTTTTACAGGAGGCTTGTGAAAAACTATCAACCAAAAAGAAAAGAAGAAGATGAATACCAGTGAGTATTTGAATTTTATTGAGCTTCGGGCCGAGTAGGATATGAATCATGCAGTTTTTCCAAGAACGTCTTACTTACCTACCAACGTCACAAATACCTGAACTTTTCCTTTGCAAGGACGTTGATTCATCGCTAATCTTAACTTTGTAACGCCAGCGATAAAAAGAAAAGTAAAATCAACATGGAACTGTATAAATTGTGGTGTAGCATGCATGATATACGAAATGTAATGTTACCCTGAGGCGATTTATCGGAAAACTGAATTTGGCACGCCAATCGTACAACCAAGCATTTTTACGGTTTTATATTTGGTGACGCTTAATTTATGTGGCTATAATATCGTTGGTTGCACAATATGTTGTGCACTTTAGAAACGGGTTTCGGCTCTTGCCGAAATTGGATCAAGGAACTTTTATTTATTATGTTTTGAACTGATGCATGATGAACATTGATTTGGAAGACTTTCAAAACAGTATCCGTAATGAGTCTAAAATGTCAGGGTTGCTTACACGACAGCTTACTTTATCACAATCTGATACGTGACGGATCTTCAGCTGAATACTAGTATTTGCCAGTCAATACGTAATAAACCATTCAACCACAAACCTTTCATAGCCTCATAAAACTAACTGCATATTTGTTTACAGCTGTAACAACGAGTAACAATCATACAATTTTCAGGTATACGGCGTGTAAAGCATTTAAACATTTACTTCTTGAGTTAAACGATTTCGCGGGTCAACGGGAAGTTGTCGCGGAAAATCTACAGTCAAATGTAGTTCGAGAGTTGCATCTACTCGCCAAGGAGCTGCGAGAAGAAAGGAAGGTTAGGAAATCAGAAATTATTTGTAAACTTCGCCAACTGCTATTTGGGCGACTGCTGCGAGCCTGATTTTAATTCCCAGGTCAATAAAAATCGTTAATAGGTCCGGATCCGAGTGGTTCACATGTGTACCAAAAATAAAATCATCGTCAAGCACCACTGGTACACAGGTGTACTATTGCTATGAATTAGTACCTTCGTGTTGTTAGTAATGACGCATTCGAGTCGTATTACGATAGTATTCATATTTCACAAGAATCACTGTTTCGCGCGTAATATACGCGAATTCGTGGGTACGGAAGGGTTGGCTTTTCTCAAAGTATATTTCTCATTCGCAGCCTGAAATCTGGATCTGTGGCCGGATGCATGGCAATAGGCTCTCTCCGGTTACAAACATGAACTTGCGATTTGTGGATACATATACATGCCATAATTTCACGACTTCCTCTAGGGGTAGGCAGAAACTACAGGCCACCTGCTACGATCCTTACATACCTCCTTTGGATATGCTCTAATAATAAAACTGCCAAGTACCCCTTTGGGGAAAATAAGCGTGATGTTATGTTCTTCACTATCACAAAAATGCACAGCATTAAATACAACAAAGTATCCTACCTAACATAAGTCGTGCAGAAATACTGCATTAATAATAGGTACCTTATGTTTATTAAGGAAAAATACAATTAACACGTATGACGACTACTAGGATGATAAAAACTGCAGCGGCTTACAGAAAAACCACAAGTTTGTTTTTATTAGGGATATGTCAACGGAAATAGTCACGTAGACATATGTGTCTATGCTGTAATTATCACCACCTGTTGTTATTTATCACCGTTTCGAGGTTCTATTTGTTGAAGTACACTTTATTTTCTTGAAGGTTAGTCTTAAACCAGCCTTAATTTTTAATCGTAGTCGTTTTATGAAACATACATCTGAGTTCTGAGACGCCACAATACAGTATGGCATGGCCGGCAGGTACCTTAACGCAGGGCTTCTAAAAATAAACATGACTACATCGACTCGCTTATAATTCAAAATCGAATCTTGGTATCAAAATAACTCTGTTCTTGATTGTCTTCCTTGAAACTGTTTTGTTCTTCTTTTGATTATCCAATGTTGTGTTTAATTACAGCAACATTTAAACGAAGGTGCAAAACAAATGGGAGTGTTGAACTCATCGATAGGTTCTCTGGAGCGAGCAAGGAGATCGTACGAGCGAGCGGCCAGGGAATCGGAGCGAGCACTGGAGACCTTCCAAAAGGCAGATGCTGACCTTAATCTGAGGTGATTATCTAATACACTACTTACTTCACTCCACCTTTAATACTGACTTGACCCAGAAATTGTGCAGCTGATTAAACAGTGCGTAAAGTGTACAGCGAATTGTAAACGCCGTGGTAATCGAATTTTTATGCTGTGTTATTTCAATGTTAACATTGATTTCGATGTTAACCGAATTAGTTCAGCGATTTTTTCCTTAAACATAGTCTCAATAATAGTCCTATTTTATACGTTTGGGAGTAAGTTGGCAGCAAGAAAATATATTCTTGACCTCATAAACAATGACGTGTTGGCAAAGGTTCAATACTTAAAGCAGTATTGCAAGGGCACACCGTATGGGGTTGAGGATGCCACAATGTCTGAAGAATTGTTGCCAATTTTTCTCTTTGGGTTTAAAATAAATAACATGAAATATGTGACTCGAACGAAGCTAAGTTTAATAGCTCCGCAAGATTGTGATTCACTTGATATATGAGCCAAATGGTGAACATCAGCTTAACCGCTGCCGGTAACCGTTGCGGTCAGATGGTTAACCTATTAGAAGATATATTTTACTGACCTAAGACGGAATCCTTTACTTTATCGGCCACTAAACTAAACGTCTACTGTCTTTAATGGGTCTGTTAATGATCGCAACCATTAAGATACGCATTGGGGACCTGCTCTGTGCTCTCCAACCTCTTGGTCCCAGTTTTGTCGCCTTTTCACGATACCTGCCGAGGAACAACGATTTGACTCTTCGACGAATACACAAGGAACAAAAGTGGCCGGTCTCCAATAGTTCCTGATACTAAAAGTTGTATGAAAACTTGTCCCATTTTCAATAAAATTTATTTAATTTGAATTGCAGTCGAGCGGAGGTAGAAAAACAGAAAGCGAATATGAAAATCCGGAGTCAAGCGTGCGAAGACGCGAAGCAGGAGTATATGGATCAGCTGCGTAAAACAAATGAGGCCCAACGGCAGCACTATGAGCAGCGACTGCCGCATGTCTTCAAGCAGTTACAGGTGAGTTACGACCTTTCACTTTGTCATAATCTTCGTTCAGTTGAAAGCCGTCCACGGCAGGACATAGGACTCTCTCAAACATCGTCAAAATGGTCGGTCGTGTGCTTCCCGCTTTTCTTCAAACTCAAAGACGCAGACGCGACTCGACTCTAAAAGAAAAATTTATATGAAAATCTCTTGGAAATTGAACTACTAGAGTCGCGGCTAGCCGGTTTTCGGGAGCCTTTACTCACGAGCGGTGTACCGATAAAACGTGATCAGAAAAAAGTCCGCACTATTCTGACTTTTTTTACATAAAGCAGCGTTTGGATAACGCTTGAGTCTTGTCTTATTTCAATCATTCTTTAAACGCTATATCTCTTAAATTGACTCAACATAGTTTTTATCCGACAGATAAAGTAATCGAAAAATTTTAATTTCTCAGTAGACACGCGTCGAATAACAACAGCGCTTTTAGGTTTACTTAATGAACAACCATAAATTCATACCTCAGAGCTCTTTTGAATTTTGGATATCTCACTTTGGTTTCGAGTGACAAATACCGTTGGGACATAATCTGCGACATCTATCGTGTATCCTAAAATAATCTTGTAGAAACGTAACCCGCGCGACGACCTAACCAATAAATAACAACGCTAATGATTTACCGTCACGAACGATAATGTACCATATTTAAATAATATGCCCAGTTTCTTTACAATTTATCACTTTTTTCTTTGGATATTACAAGAACATTATTTGTCTTATTTAATTGCATTTGTCAAGAAAATTGAATTATAATTAATGACACTTTAACACGTTGATTAATGAAAATCTGTCATTTTGCTTGTAAATGGGTTCGATTACAACTTGCTCGCTGTTATTATAAGTTTTTCTATGAATTAAAGAGTCGTAACTTTCTTCTGGACGTAAACGTGAGTCATTGTGTGAGTTTGAAGAAATTCAGGAAAATGTTGGGCCCAATAGTGCAACCACTTTGTATGGTGCATTCTGGCGTTACGCCAACTAGGTCAAATGGGAGAGACATGCATAAAACACGTCCACTATTTTCGTAGTAATTTTACACGGAAACGTGTTTATTCTTTTAACAAGTAATCTTTATGTTTGCAGGACTTAGATGAGAAAAGGATAAAAAATATCAAGAACTTCATGCTGAGTTCAGTGGACGTGGAACGAAAGGTGTTTCCGATAATCATGCAGTGTCTCGATGGTATGGAGACTGCAGCAAATAGTATTAATGAAAAAGAGGTAAGATACGTTTTGGACATTTTGTTTTATGATTTAAACGTAAGCAGATTAGTGTCAAATTGAAAAAAATAATTTAAAATTGCATTTCAGTCTATTGTTAACTCGGATTCATTTAAGACTTTTGTCCAATAGTGAAAACTGCACGAAGATTCACTAGATCATATTCCTAGACACGCATATGTATGAGTTAAGTACATTAGACAGTGATTCATACAGATTGTTTAATCTGAAACTCGAGATAATTACATTCTTCTTCATATTGCAATGCATTTTGGTATTGATATTCTAATAGCAATTATCCACTTATGCTATACACGTGGAATGAAATATTGTATATTTTGTTTACTGGTAGTGGCCATCTTTCAAGTTTACATAACATTAGAATTGGTGTCACATATTGTGTGGTTTGATAATCAACAGAACGCCGATTAATAATAGCTTTATACTTAGGTGTCGTGATGTTCTCATGAAACATAGTTCACTGTTTAATGATTCAAAGAAAATAGTTTATTAGCAGCATATTAAACATTTTATAAGGATCGTTAAACTAAGAAATGGGTTACAATAATAGTTACGGCAAATATTTATAGCCTATCGAGATCTAACGACTTGGAGCAACCTAAAAACTAGTGCCAATTAATTCTTGGCATCGTTTGAATTTTTGTACATAAAAAATCCACAAGTAATGACATTGCACTGCATATTTTACTACTCTTCTTCAAGTACCTACTTCGTGGAGAGTGTTAAATTCTGCTCTAGGCTTGATGTAATTTTTTGGATACTAGTTGCGTCGATCACTAATTAATTGGCATAAGGGGATGAGAATAATTACTAACGTTTAAAGTTTTCTTTACTAACACTACTGTATGAATTCTCTGTGATCTTGAAATAAGGTTCATTATTATGTTTACAGGACACAAAATTAGTTATAGACAGGTATAAGTCAGGTTTCGTGCCGCCCGAAGATTTCGCATTCGAGACGGCTTCGGGGGCCGACACCACTGACACAGCGACGACCCACCATCACCCACACAACCACCTCACCGCGGCGCGAGGCACAGTCTCCGGCAATAAGATCAAGAAGAGAGGAGGCCTCCTGTCCATCTTCAGCTCCAATAAGGTGAGATGAACATATTAATGCTCTACAAGTGTGGCGAGGACAGATGATTTGGGTGACTCGATCATGTTTGTGTACTACGTAACCAGTGGATAGATTCAGTACAGGTATCTTGTAGCCAATGGTTATATAATATTACCTATAGTAAATGTTCTATGAAGACAGCATTGTTCTGAAAGGTTCTCAGATTTTTATATCAAGTTGATTCATCTGCATAGTATAAAAATAATATACCGCATGTGTGAGATGTAATGCTGACTTCATTGTTAGGATTATTATTATTTTATTTTGTTACATCTGCTATCTTATCGTATTCAAACATACGTTAAATTTATGCAAATTATATGGTTATGGGGCCTGTGTGCTTGAAATTATTTATGGGCTTCATATCAGCTTATTTTTCATGAATTTTTAATAATTATTACGTACTTGCATGGTATATAATGGTACTATAATTTATTTATTCAATTTGTACTATACGATTTGATGTTATATCATTTTTATGTTATTACATTTAATTTTATTCATTATTTACACAGCTGGCGTATAGTCATGAAAAGTTTATTACAATAAAATCAATTGAACGAAGAAATCTGAAAACACAATGACTATACGCCCGTGAAGTTTTTTTTTTTTTTTAGTATGTGTAAGTTGGAGGTACTAATTTATTTTTATCTTTCAATCCCTGTTCGATCCCTACCTAACATGGGTACATACAATAACAACAAAATATTTTGGCTGTCGGCGTCGGTGTCATGTCGTGTGGAAAAGTAAGTCGCCCCGCGGTAGTGGGGATGTAAGTCATTAGCATGAGTCACTAGCTTTTGTTACTGTTGATAAACAACAAGCAATTATGAATAACACAGTCTTAAACAATACAATACTTACTTATACTTTCTTTTTTTTTCCTTAATCTTTCAATGTTATTTATAAACGTTATTTTATGACTCAATGGGTGCAACGTCTCAAATAGGACATTCGTCTGTATTCTCAAAATGATTCGTTGTTAACTATAACTGTATATTGAATTATGGAAATACCCTTACACGTAAAATTACTGGTCATGATATGATAGCAACTTGAGCTATTCATTTAGTGATGTAATGTCAACTTCACGGACATGGTAATGTCACCGTAAAATTATAAATACCTTTAGATTATAATCTATCTCGCGAGATTGTGAACTGTCGAAATATTGTAAACCGTAAAATACTGCTTACAATTTAACGCATTATTTTTCGGTAGATTATAATCTATCGAAATCAAACCTTTAAATTGTGAACTGGTATCAAGACGGATAGTACTTTTCGCTATTACTAAATAGTCAAGTAACTGCCACTAACTTGGAAGCAACGCTCGCCGGCCGCTGCCGCGGCACCGCTCGCTTGGCCAATTCTAACCTAACCTATTCGGTCGGTAAGCAGTATGGTGCATTTCACAATTTATCGACAGTTTATAATCTCGCAAGATAGATTATAAACTAACAGTCATACGGTGACAGTAACATTTAAACTGTGTACCCCTATTTCGTAACCCTAAATGATTAATGACGTGTGGTTGATTGAACTTGGATAACACAGGGTGGCAGGGACATCGACGCGCAACCTGTTGAAAATATTCAGCACATGATTCTGAGACCCCCTGTTTAGAACATTTTTCGCCGTTAATTAAAAAAAAACCTGCCGTTTCATGGAAAAGTGGAGTACCTACGCGGTCAAAATGTATAGGACGGCTATATTTTTATTTTAAATAAGCGACGAAAAATTTCTACGGTCTGTGATGGTTATAGTTTGCGCATATCGATGTCCCTTCCACCTCGTATTACAACCACTGAGACTTCTACTAAAGTTCATAAAATAACGTTGACAAACTTTTAAGATACACGTTCCACTATCCAGCAAACACTCTTATGTTGCGTGGTTTACACCTACTGTCCAAAATATCGCTTGTCGCAGTCGGTCGGTCGGTCCGGAGTGTTTCTACCCCATGTTAATGTTGTTTGTTTGCCTCCCCGTCCTGCGCGCGCCGCTAACGCTTGCCACAGAAGATTGTCGAGGCCTGCAACTCGATCAAGGTCAGTCCCGTGTGACTCGTGTGGTGTGTTGCATTCGGTAGGGTTGCCAACCGTACTCTAAAATAGAATATTGTACTCTTTTTCGTGTAGGTGTACATTTTTAATCTATATATTTAATAGAGTACGCTAAAATACTCTTCTTTTTTACTTACGTAAACTGACTTTTTTTGGCATAATGTTCACTGATGCCAGCCATATCGTAGAATTAGTTTATTTTTGTGTGGTGCAAGTGATTTCGTTTTCCTACGGTGTTTTCAATATTTTCGAATGTGATATTTGACTGTTTTTTGTCGGTCATGAGTGTGAAGTGGCGAGAAGAGAAGAACATTATTTGGGTTTTATTAAAATTGATTATGAATGATCCCCTGATCTGTATGAACTTAAAATTAGGATGTATCGAGGCCTACAATTCTTTTTAAAATAATAAAAATTATGTAAATACCTTAAAAAATACATTTCGATTGTTTTTTTTTAATAAATGGTACTCTTTTTTATTAGTCTGTACTCTTTATTTACCCTCTCTTGAATCAGACATATTCTACTTCTTCTAGAAAAAGTTGGCAACCCTAGCATTCGGTGATGTGAACTGTTGTGTGATGAGATTGTTTATTGGTAGACTAGTAAGCAACTGTAATATGACATCAGTAATACTAACGCAGCGCCTCGTTTGTAATAACAACGAAGATGTCCGTATTTTGATTTGACTGTTGTGTAATGTATGTAATTCTGCGTGTTTGATGTGAAGCATGTCCGTGTTCTTGATCTCTGTCACTTTGTCATAGCGGTCGAAGGCTGCGCTGTTATGGCTCTGAATATGCTGAAGTACCTACAACTGCCAGGCAGCGTTTTCTAAGATATTTCCGTTCATGACGGAAGCATCAGGGAAAACCGCAAAATTCAAATTTTCTTATGGTTTTTGCAAGTTGCAAGTCAGGCTGTATGGTGAAAAATATGATTCGCGATCGTAACATAATTTCATGCAAAAATTATTCAATGGGATTAAATGAACTTAGAGGATTCTGTTGATGATTTTAATGATAATAATTCTGTATAGCCATGTTTGTTACGATCGCGAATCATATTTTTCACCATACAGCCTGCCTGACCTGTAAATTGAAATTGCAAAAAACGTAACACATTTTCTATTTCGCGGGCTATTTTAGTGCATGCTCCTTAAAAGAGAATTTTTGCATTGTTATTGCAGCCCGAATTCGTAAATAAGAACAATACAGTAAATCAATCGTTGTTGTTTAGTGTTTGCGTGAAATTCCGCACAAATTGCTCTCAATGGCATGATGTTGATTTATTAATGAAATAGTAAATTAATGAGTAATGTGACTCTTTCATGAGATGTCCAATAAACTTTCTCTTCGACACACAGTTGGTTGGTTTGTATCGCTTGTTCTAACTTACCATGCCTGCACGGCTTCCATTGGTTTCAGCGCACTCGCATTCTATTTTCATGTTTATATTTGTTAATAGATGTGACTAAGTATTTGTGTAGCGTTTATTATTCAATACAAAATATTTATTATGTCATATATATTTAGGCTTAAATTTATATGAATTAAACAAGGTCGCTTATAGTTATTTGATTGCGTTTGACCCATTTACCGGGAATGACGGACAGTTTGCTACTAAGTCCGATGGAGTTATGTTGTTCTGAATTAAAACTTAGGACAGAACTGTTTCAGTGATTTATAAGTGATCGTAGATTTGTTTAAGCATGTTTATGAAAAACCTTTTCAAGGGTAAACATAATGTAAGGATGGATATATTTAAGGACATGATTTCCAATGTTTTTGACACAGGGTGGTATTTTAGTGGAGTTAGCAGAGTTCGTGGTGTATGGTTGCATTTTGCACTGACCAAAGAGTAAAGACTCGGGATTTAAGTGTTTGTTTGCGTTACAGAATAACATGTCTATGGATGGAAAGGAGGATTATTCAGACTTGCCACCGAACCAGAAGAAAAAGAAACTTCAAGCAAAGGTAGCGGAGTTGAGTAAGCAGGTCAGTATCTTCCTTCAATTATTTGTTTACACTTTTATTTTTAACTAGCTGTGCCCGCGACTTCGCCCGAGTGGATTTCGGAAATTATCTCACGGGAACGTGTTACCGGGACAAAAGGTATATATTGCCAGTGAAAGTCCCGTCAGTACCAGTCCAGCTGTTTCGGAGATTAACTGGAACAAACAGACAGACAATTTTTTAAAATACGTTCCGTACATACTTTCAAATTAATTTAGTAAAATGCTGTTATTTTGAAGTTACAAACAGACCCTTGTATTTAATTTATTTGTATATGGTCTCTCTTTCGTACACCCATTTGGATACATAGAGGTAAAAAAAAAACCAAACTCTTTTACAGGCACATAGTATTAATACCCATGTCGTTTAAATTGCCACAGGCATGTTATTTGATAGCATAAGGAAAACTATATTTAGCTTGTAACATATACTTTTGTAAGATATACATATTATAAACAGAAGCTGTTGGTAAACCTTGAAAAAATAAAACGAGGCAAAATCCAGACATTTGTCGGTAAAAGATAAATGATTTTATTTCTGTAAGTGGGTTTGTACAAACACTTTTACACTTCAATAATAGGTAAAGCAAGGGTTTCCTAAGCCTGCGGTGGCCGCTACATAGCGACCGCAATTTACTGTCTAATGGCGTCACTATGACGTTATTTATGAAAGTATGTTGGTGTGTTTTTCTAGAGAGCGTTGTTCGACACCGTAAACTCAAACTACGCTGCCATAACTAGCATGACGTCACTGCCGCCGCAGCTTTTCTAGGAAATCGTAGCTTTACAAATTCTCACCGTATTTAGGTTAGTAAGTATATAAATGTGTTATCGGCCAAACCCTATTTCAGGCCAAACTAGTTTGTCCTAGGCCAAACTGGTTTATTAAGCCGGGGCACCTCGGTTAAATGGGTTAGGTTAGAACTGTGACCAAAAGCTACTTCCAAAGGCTGTTAACGAAACGGCTAATTTAGCTAGTTGCTTACGACATATCACGCGTAGGATAAGTCAGTTTGACCTAGGACAAACTAGTTTGGCCTGAAATTGGGTTTGCATGGTAACATAACATGACTTAGAAACTAGTGTTAGTACCTACTTACATCTACTAGAGAAACAACACGAACATAGTCACGAATTATTATCAAAAAAATCGGTCTTCGACAAAAAAACGGTCGACTACTGTTGGGTGCCTGCGTTTGTGCGTGTTCACTAATTTTTTTCTGTCATTACCTGGAATAAAATTAAAAACTTGTATTGGCGAGATTTTGTCGTACTCTGTCCTGTTTTTTTTTTTTTTGTGATTCGTCTGCTTTGGTTTTCAGAACTATTTGAGTCAGAACTAACGCAGAATAATGTTCATTTCATCGACTTGTTTCGAAGCGATTATTGTCAGTCAGATGCGATCTCTAAGCATTTTACATAGTAATGTCTAACTTGTAGCTAATGTTTTAAGTAGGTACCTATATCTAGTGCATAAAGACTTATATGGTGCTGCAGTTTACAACAATTATTTAATAGTGCGGATAGTGTGTATGTAAACAAAGCATTAACTTAAACAATATGCGTTTCAAATTGATTGATGACTCATATGCCTTCGTATGGCATTAATGTAATGTTTTGATTTCTAAGGTAGGTAATGATATTTACTTGTACAGTAAACTAAACCACGCGGTCACGTAAGCATTTCGACTTTGACAGCACCTTTATTACTTAGTCGTACAGCTGGTTTCACAGTTCAAGTACTACAAATACTGACTCGCGGTTTAGAAAAAAAATGTTTGCCACTAGTTGTACTATTGGCGAGGCACTCTTTTAATGAATACAGGTAGGTAGTAGGTACTATAGTTACGCACACATTTGTACCCACCAGCAAGGTAAAACCCTGTTTCTCTTGGTGATTGCATTTAATGTTTTCCTTTATCCGTTAATTAACGGTCAGAGTTACCTATATATAAATACACACCTACATACATAAAATCATCGTGGTTGGAGCAAACGCTTTTTGCATACAAATGATTTTGGCTTATAGAGTCCACTATTCCTTGAGACGACCTTCATAGCATGTGATCTCATAAAAACTTACCTTTTTATATTTTTAAGGTTTGGCAGAGGTCGCTTTTTGTTGTTAGATTATTTTTAAATCGCTACACAACGCAGCGGGCTGACTTAACTTATTGATGATATATACACAACACTATACACTCATGTGCATTTATGAGTGATAAAAATATTTGTTCAGTAGTTTTTGAGAAAATAATGGACATACAAAGATGAACGGATCGAATAGAACGTTGTTCTTTAAAGCAGTTAAAACATGTAGGCTGTTGATTCATATTTTTATGATGTTCTCCGATCTAAAATAAAATTAGTTATCGTCACACATTTGTTTAAGAAGTTGTTTATTTTTACAGGTGGCTCAGGAGCAAGCGGCGATGGAAGGTCTCATGAAAATGAAAGGAGTTTACGAAACGAGCCCCGCGCTCGGAGATCCCATGACAGTAGAAGGTAACTTGATAAGTAGTACATATTTAATAGCACTGGGTTCGATTCCCGGGTCGGGCAGTGTTATGGGGTTTTTCTGTCTGGAATTTCTTAGTAGGCAGCCCAGAGTTTGGATTTTTGCCCAAATTTTTTTTTGGCTATGGCATTTACGTAAATGGCGAAATGTTGCACCTTTGGCCAAACCTTCGGGGAATATAGTTATGTGTAATTAATTGTCCTTGTTCGAATAATTTTGATATTCAGTCTGTTAGATGAAAACTTAAGATTATGTTGGACGGAAAGGCCAATGTGTGTTTGTTATTTATTAGTTTATTTCCCTTTTTTTTTTAAATAAATTGCTTATTTTGTTTCAAAATTATTGATGAACTTTATTATGCTACTAACACTGTTCCTGTATTTTTTTTTAAATTATCCTTATTGAAGTTTAATAGGATTTTTTTAAATAGCGGTGTGCAAACAGCGGAGGTGCAGTAGTAAATTATGTGAAAACAGGACAATCAAGTTACCAATTATAAAATTATTGGTTCAAATATAGCAATTATTGTTCTTAATATTGAATTATCATTGTTGATGTTTAAGTAGTTATAAACACGCTTAACATTTCATTAATTTACTGCAGTTACGTTATTTCCTAATTATGGTTTCTCTATTTATACCTAAGTATACGTTATTTATTACATAATGCCCGTTTTCACGCTCGGTTCAGCGCCGACGGTTGAAAATCCAACAGCAAAGTTTTCTTTAGGCATTAATTTAGGTGTTGCTTAGTGTAAGTGAAAACGAGCGTAACTTTATCAACTATTCACAGCAAAAGCACTTATGTGCATACAAATTGGGCGTATTTTCATTCAACACATTTCTGTAGTGCAATACTTACATATTTTTTTTGCTAACATCATACATTTGCACTACCAGGTCAACTAAACGAGTGCTGCGACAAGTTAAAGAAACTTCGCACTCAGTTGAATAAGTTCGAAGAGTTACTGGCGGAGGCCAACAGTCAGGTCGGCGCGCCGCCCCTACACCCCACCGCGCGGACCAACGGGCAGGCGCCCACGCAGGCCACCAGGTAACTATGGGGATTTGTTCTTTATTGAACTGTGTATAGTAGAGTCAGTCTTGTCTATGTTGATAGTGCCATGGAAAAGAAACCGCCAGCGTCTGTGTTCCCTTCCACATATATAACCTCAGCCTTCAAAGCAAGGGTGAACAGGCATCTTTTGGGCATGCGCGTTCCATCATAGACTGACTGAATGAGCCGGCCCATATCGTAATAAAAAAGGAACAAAATCTAATATAATCGGTCCAAGTAGCTCGGGTCTGGTAGGTCGGTCATATAGCATATTTAGTTTCTGCGATACGGGCATAAAATTCGCTCATTCAGAACGTCAAAACGTACTAGTCTGCGTTGTATCTGTTAAGCGTAAATTTTTGTTATTAAAAATATGTTGCACACAAATACAGTGTTGCTGTTTTATTCCGAGCAACACATGAACATGTTGCTGTAGCTATGTTGCGTAACTATTGATACAAGAATGCAAGGCTATTGAGAACAAGTGTCATTTGTCTATAGAATGTTTTATTACGCGAATGGTAATAAACCGAGAAATGTTATTGATCGTTTTCCCGCGGCAGCACAACTTGCCATAAGGAGTACTTTCGAAGCATAGAGTAAAAGTAAAAAAATTAAGATTTTTTTGTTTTAAAATAATTAAAAAAATATTCATCAATTCGATATAACACTACTCAATAGTAACACTATAGGTAACTTGTAGGTACTATTCGAATAATCAGAAGCGCCGCCGACAAAGGGAACAGCGATGCATAAATATTCAAAGCAAAATAAACTCTCGTACGTGGTCATTTTTCACAATGGTTAATCTGCCATTTTTTGGCGAAAACGACTGTATTACCATGACAAAACCATTTAATTGCGGGAAAACAACCATTAAAATTTCACGGTGTATATGAAATGAGTAAACAGTGTGGCAGGGACATCAACGCGAAATCTGAAACCTTAAATTTAGCACGATTCGGAAAATTGCGAAGTAGCCCCCCCCCCCCCTCTCTACGTTGAACATTTGTCGTCGGTTATTAACAAATAACGATCTGCTGTTCTGCCAGGGCTGCGGGTTGTTCGAAAGAGATACCGCGGCCCCTGGCACACAGGCAACCGAGGGAACACGGGTGGGGTTTAGTCAGTAAAAGTCAGACACACCCTCCCGCTCCGCCCAGAGCGGGAGAAGTTATTTGATGATTTCCCACCAAAAAAAACCGATGTGTTGTTTCACAGAAAAGTGCAATAGCTACCCAGTTACAATGTGTGGAAGATCGAATTATTCTGTTTAGTCCCTGCCACCTTGTATTATAAAAAATCTGATAGTGGCAACTGTGGCTGAAAAGTTCTATGGAAATCGATAATCATGGTATTGGCATATGATCCTGAGTTATTAGGAAAAATGTCTTGCGGAAAGTTCTAAGTATGATTGTGGATGGGCTATAAGAGAGAAAGATCAAAAAAACGATGGATGGACTGTACGAAAGATGATATGCCTAGAAAGGAGGTGACTATCGAGATGACGAGTACTACAGAAGTATGGAAGAAAAAGACATTTTGCGCCGACTCTAAATAAATTGGGATAGGGGTAAGAAAATTATAAGAATGTTATAGGGGAACCTGCACGAACTATAGATGGCACCACAAATCGATACGAGAGCCACGGTGTGGTCAAAGACCTATAATCATGTTGCTGCCAATGTTTGTTTATCTTAATGTTTACATTATATTTATATCGTTTATAATGATTAAAATTATAAAATATGGGTTCCGGCCGATTAATAATGATCGTCAGCGTGGTCAAAATATGTCCAAAGGCCAAAAACTCTTCCGAGTCCGGGCATGTCTTAGATGTAGAAGTAACAGTTATATATTCTAAAAATGCAGTAAATACTGGCATAATTGTAGGTCAAACGACGATTTCTAATGTTTATGATGTCAAAATAACTAAAGTATTTTCTGAACTCATTTTTTACGTAAATATTTGTTGATATTGTTATTTATGTTGATGTCGCCTTCTTTTCAGCTTGATTGCAATATAAATATTAAAAGAGCAAATTGCAAATGTAAGGCAGGCCTGTCTGAAAATGTAAGCACATCTGAGCTTTAATTTACTAGACTACTAAACTTCTCCAGATAGTGCTATAACGAAAACTAACAAAAACTATTTGAGGTTATGTTTACTTAGATCTGTTTGTATTGAATAGTAGTACTACATACAAAACTCAGGTATTTTTACAAATAACGTTATTGAGTAATTTCTAAATGTTTTGAAACTTATACTTTCACATAGTAATATCCGTGGGAAAGTAATAGAATTTCACACCATTTGATTTATTTTGAGTTTTCTTTGAAGTGTTCGAGCATCCAAAAACACAACAATACATTTTTACTTAGTAAAAGTTTTTTCACTTCTTTTAGGAGATTATTTTATTACGTGAAGTGTCAATTTCAAGTAATGATTCCGAGAAAACTTCAGATTTGAATCACTAGATGGCAGACCCTTCGTCGTGCACGTTCCCTGTACTAACCAGAATCCATTTTCAGCATCGGCTCAAACAGCGAGTCTCTATCCCGCTCGGCGTCAGAATCATCAGTGAGCACGGGCACGGGCACGGCGGGGCCGGGCGCGCGCGCGGCCGGTGGCTCGCCCGAGTCGGGGCTGGGCGGCGAGCTGGCCACGGCGCACCACGACCACGACCACGCCAACGGGGAACACGACCAGGACGAGAACGACCACGATAATGATCACGAGTCGGACTTTGATTATTATTACTGCGAGCCTGATCTGCAGCCGGTGGGCTACTGCAAGGCGTTGTATGCTTTTGAAGGTGAATTGAATTTGTTAGTGATTGGTTACAGACATAGATCGGGATTATTAAGGACCAAGATTGGGATTGAAATAAACTATTCATTTCCAATGTTAGAGATATCGAGGTTCTTTTGATAAAACGTCAATTTGTGCATTGACGATTAAAGGTTTATCCGCACACAACAGTGCAGACACGTGACCGACAGTTCCGTACCGTACAGTTCCGTGACGTGCTATTCCTACATGTCAGTACCGACATGACGCGTGCAGCGATTTTTAGTACCCTGCAGCAATTTCACGTGCTACAAGCACGTGCAAAGCAAGCAAATGCCTCGATATTCAAGATTACAGGATATACACCGACCAATTCGATCAACTTTTCGTCATCCATCATGGAATACTGCGACCGTCTCAGGCAGACTACAATAGTATACTGGCAACTGGTCTCAGGCAAAATATTGTCCGCTAGAAATTCACGTCGGATCACGGCGAGCGTCGGTGCAGCACTGATCACTGAACGTCACTGTCACTGACGAGTACGGATAGCGTCGTACAAAATATAAACTACAATATCATATTTCACTGACACTTAACGATACATTACTGATCGCCACGTGTCGGCACTGTTGTATGCGGATAGGCTTTTACTGTCTTCTTGCGTGATTCGCTTATTTGAAAAATAAAACCGAAAATCATTATCCTTAAAACAAATATCTTGTCATTATACAGTTAACAGCGCGGCTATGATAACAATTTGATTTGACAACGAATGCCTTTATTAGCAAGAAGATCAATATCTTACAATTTGCTATATGTACACACAATCTACTGCCCCTTTTAATATAAGTATATTAATATAAGTATAAACCTTTTAATATTAATATAAGTATAAAAAAGAAAACTTTTTGAAAACAAACTTTTATGAACTAAAAAGTACGAACTAAATAAAACTTACGTAAACATAGAACTATAATAATTTCTTAAAGCTTGTTTTAAAAAGACTTCATTTAAATTTTGTGTACTTTTTAGTATTAGAAGTCGTTTAAATATCTGTTCTACCACCTTCACTTGAAAGGTGGCTTCACCTTTACCTTGTCAAGACAAATCCAATGAACCCAAAACGTCTTTTCATAAGTCATCGAGCCAACCGAGTTGCACTATCTAAGTCCTGCTATACTTTAGAACAGACTATCATAATTGAAATTGTATACAAAATGTCGTGCCTGTACTGTTGGGCTGTTGAGGAGTCCCATCGACTGGAGCCATTTCTGCGTGCAGCAGCCAGGTCATGGCAGACTTAAGAACGGACTAGCATAATTAAATGCGTATATTAAATTTCGTATCTGTAGCTTTGCCCGTTAAGAAGTTCCTTCGTCTGGACCCAATCCTGGGTGTAGAATTGTCTCCGAAACAGAAACAATATGTTAAATTTCAGTTCCGTGGGATAAGAGGAAGTGGTTTTTATTCAGCTTGCAAGGTTTGACCCGAAGAAACATACATACAAACATTGCAAGTTAAATAAAACCCTGTAAAAATAAGCAAATTACATATAACAACATTTTCGTGTCCCAGGAATCGGCAGCGGTTCCACCATGAAGATGGAGTGCGGCGAGCGGCTGCTGGTGCTGGAGACGGACGCGGGCGACGGGTGGACGCGCGTGCGGCGCCACCACACGCGGGAGGAGGGCTTCGTGCCCACCACCTACATCGCCACCACGCTCTACGCAGATGCCAGCGCGCACTAGCAGGTGAATATTATACAATTATATCCAGTATGATAGCTGTTCCAAATAAGTGTCAAGGAGAAGTAGATGAAATTGGGAGAAGGAGATTTCGCATTGTTACTGGAAATTCAGATTTGCAAGATGGTAACTTGTCTAGCCTAGATTTTTTTTTCATTTAAGGACAACATTTTAAAATAAAAAAAATATTACAGGAGTACTTGACAATTTTGCAGCCTACTACATTATCCGCTTATTATAAACTAGCTGACACGCCCGGCTTCGCACGGGTGTACAGTGTATGTGGCGGAGGTCGTGTAAGTATTGAGTGTCCCCCGCAGCGTGGACGGCAACGGGGCATGCCGGCCGACCGCCTGTTTCGCTGCGAGCGAAAATAATATTAAATCAGTGATATCTTTTATAATATTCATTTTAATTATATTTTTAAAGGACAATTTTTATCTTCAATAAATTCACAACGTATCTAACGTATTTAATTGAATAAAGATTAATACTTAAAGAGTAATTAAGGAAAGTAATTTGTTAAAGTTAAAAATAGTTACTACTCGTTGGTTGACATTTTGTAATGCTGGGGTTTGTTTCAGAAGTGACGTGAACACGCTCGCTTGAGGCGACAAACTGACCGCCGAGACGCCGCGCACGCACGCGCATACCTTCAAATGTTTTGTGGCCTATATAGTAACAAGTATTTTTGCTATAATTTATCGTATCGAAAATGTTCGCATTATTTTTTTATCGTGTTCTTTCTATTCCGATTGTTATCCTGGCGTAGCCCACCATTGAACAAAAACGGAAACATTCCATGATCTTATTTATTGTGTATATTGTTGGTTATATGGCATACATATTTTCATGTATGAAGTATACCATAATAGCGTAATGTTAATTGTAATGTGGTGTAACTCATCTAGATCTTCATTGTGCCAGCTGTTTACGTAATAAGTTTATATTTCGTACTTATGATAGTTGTAATCTTGCTTTTATGTTATTTGCCATTGAGTATTTGAAATTATAGCAAAAATAGAAAAGTGTAGGTGTTATGAAATGTGTAAAATATGTAAACTTAGACTTAACTTCAAATGCTATCGACATATTATAATGATTTATGAATAACATGTAATATGGATTCCTGTGTCAACTATCACATGCGATGTATTGTATAATACTTACTTTAATTGAATTTTATATAGGATAATATCTAATAAAGCTAGCTAAAAGTCACGATTAGCCGATGTTATTTTCTGAATATACGCTGTTTGCGAGAACGTATAATTATATAGTTCATGTATTTATATTTAGATGAGATGATGTATGAGAGTGAAAGCATACAATTTTTCTACAAATATAAAATTATGCGACAATCATAAAGATTTTTTATTTGATTCTACGTTCAACACGTACCGGTGAAACTGGGTGAATAGAGATGCAGGGGTGAATCGAGACTAAACTACAATGGATTTTAATGTTGAAATTATATAGTTTGTAGTCTATGTTTACTGTTTTATAATTAACGATTAAGTGCAACGGTTAAAACCACTTTAAAGTTTCGTCGCGATTCACCCCTGCATCTCTATTCACCCCGTTTTACGGTACAAAGCATCAATACACGAATACACTAATACACGATTAAACCGAGGTCGCAGGCCTTGCTGTGACAAACTTTATCATCCATTGTGTGAAGTTAAGAGGTGTCTTTAGAAGTTTGGACATGAATTACGACAAAATAATCGAAAAAAGTCAATGTCCTCGGCCTTGCAATAAGCTATCTGTTCAGTAGAGAAACACTGGGTTTGAGTTCGATGTCAGTTCCGCCAACTATCCGTGTCATATGCCAAAGATTGAGGTAAGACATGTTCTGAGTTTTGTTGGTTATGAATCTGGGAAGTAAGATTGAGGGTCGGGGTTAATTTTTTAATAAATGTGCGTCTGAATAGCTATGCAATCCTAATCATTTAGAAGTCGCTTCCATACTATACAACTGACTAGTTATGCATTCCCGGTGTTGCTGGCATCCCAGGATTTTTGTACAAAAAAATATTTTACGAAACCGCTTCCATATTTTCATAACTAAAATTAACTTTAGGTAAATCCGACTATCCGATCCCTATTCTACGTGAGATTGTCAGCGACACCAAGGCGTTGCTGGCCTTTCTGGAGGAGCTGGGGTGGATCGAATAACTCATTCTCCCACCCGTACGCAAAATACGCGCCAAAAATAATCTGCCAAAACGAAATTATGATACTGGACTGGAACTTCTGTTTCACTCAAATCGTGGAATACAGTTTTAGAAGCTTGCGCAGAAGATGAAACTACAATTTTTCGCAAATTACACTTTTCCTTCAATATTTCATTACTCAAATTTATTAAAAATAAAGACCATACCTGTGATGTTAGATCTACTTCACAGGTATGGTCTTTATTTTTAATAAATTTATTATCCTTGAAAAAAAATTTTTAACAAATGACAGAAAAAAATAAGAAAATTGAATCAAAAACTACCTTTTCAACCGTTACAGTGCCACAACAATTACTTTTACTGTAAGATGAACACCACAAAACTTATACAAACGGCTCCATGTGTGGCGACACATGGAGCCGTTTGTATAAGTTTTGTGGCGATGATAACAAACAGCTTTTGTCAAAAAGAAGGTCGTTTCCGCCATTTATTTGAGTGAAATTTATTTCAGTATCGTCCATTATAGGTACTATTTTCAACACCAACAATTCCATTTAATTTGTATTAGTTTCACAAATTATTCTTCAACAAAAATTCTGTAATTGTCAACTGTCACGAACGCTTTGAAAAGTTAATATGTACGGTTTAACTTGGAGTTCAAAGCGCGCAGCACTTATATGCAATATTGCCGCATCAATACATAAGGAATTATGCATTACGTAAGTACCTAACTAATGAATGAGTCATTAACATAATATGCGAGATAACTCATGCAGCACAGCACTACGGTCACTTCATACAGTGGTATCGTTTAACTTTAAAATACCCACCGTACCACTAGGGGTACGGCCAGGGGTACGGTGGGTCTGCAGTGAATACGCGCCTTGACGTGGAGTTGCGGAAAACAACCCGTTTTACCTATTACCTATTACCCTATCCGATCCATAATAATAATGCTGTAAAAAAGTGTTAAATGAGAAAATATTGAATTTGTCATCTGAAAGCCATGTTCTTATGCCACTATGCCCTAAAGCTTATGATCGCTTAACATGATTAAAATGTATTCTTTTGTTAATTAGCAATTGAATGTGACGCCTATATCCAGCCGATGATGAAGACGCTTCCAACGATACCTCATTTGTCAAAACCCCGAAGATAACGCACCGAACAGCGTAGCTCTTCATCATAAGACCTACGGGCCCAAGGGAACCAAAAAGTAAAAAAATAATAATTACAAATTACCACAGTGGAAAAAAACTAATTATTATCGCGGCACAATGAGTCCATTTAAACGGTGTGTATGAAGGTTTGTCCTCCGATTGTGCAAGTGCTGTGCTAAGTTCCTTTCTAATCGGGGCACCGACCTAGCGTGGCCGGTGGCCTTACACCACGACGCGACCTTAATGCTTATAGGTTCAAAGTACTGATGCAACTTGAGCGTGACTGCGCAAATATGAACAACGAATGCATAGACAAGATAGGTAGGTAGGACATCGACTGATTTCAATATTTTGGTCAAATAGTTTGACAGTATATCATCATCGTGGACAGCCCGACTTCACCCACGGCCTGGTATAGGTGTCTTTTGTAGTTGCTTCATTATTTCTTGTCCAGGTAAGCACTATCTGCTAGATAAAATAATAATAAAGGCTTCTTCAAACAGCCGCGACGCGACACTTGTAGAACAATTTCCATTAAGTTTCCATAGAAATTGTTCTACGAGTGTCGCGTCGCGACCGTCGCGTCGCGCTAGTCTGCACGAGCCTTAACACGGAATTTGTAAAACATTTACCAGATAGTTTAGTTAGCCGATGTTAGGACAGGTGCAGCCAAAGACTGGGGGGGTCACAGGTAAAGACTACCTACATATTCATATTTTTTAAATTATATTTTCGAAAATTACTATTTTAAGCTTTACGTTTACGACTTGGAATGACCCCTAGGACCGCCCCCGCCCCTCGGACCGCGCCTGTGTTAGAAACTTTATAAAAGTTTTACAAATAAATAAGTTCAATTGATGCAGCAGGCTTAGCATGACGCTTTCTATTTCTACTCTACCGTAGAATAGAAGCGCTTCTCTACATTCCTCGGTTTAAAATTGTCAATTGTCTACACGGAAACGTCATTTTTGTCTACTCTTCCGTCGACAAAACGCTTCTCTACGGTTCTCGTGCTAAGCCTGCAGGTAGGCACTATCTACTAGATAAAATAATAATAAGACGGAATTTGTAAAACATCTACCAGATAGTTTTGTTAGCCGATGTTAGGGCCGGGCGTAGAAACTTTATAAAAGTTTTAAAGATAAATAAGAAAGTTCAAATGATGCTGGAAACAATGTTTAACAAAATGCATAGACAAATAGTTACCTTAATGCATATAGTATGGGTACAGACGCCAGCACATGAAGCTACCCCAATCTGTCAAATGTCTTTGATAGATTTGCATCTTTATTACATAAGCATAAGGTTCATGTTTAATTGTGAAAATTTGACAGTTTGGGGTAGCTCCATGCGCTGGCGTCTGTATATAAATTCACGCCATTTCCTCATGGGGGTAGGCAGAAACTACAAAACGAGCCTGACGCCTACGTTTGCCAATACGTCAATGAGTTTCATGTAAATAAATAAAAGTAGTTAATAGCTGTACTCTAAAGTAGGTAATAGTTATTTACTTATTTATTTATTCACAAAATCCACAGCTCCTTAACAATTTCACTTAGCATAAATAAACGAATCCTACAGCCAATTACGGATTTACAATTTAATAACTACACTTATTATATGCATCAGAAACAAACAGGATGTCATGCTAGCACCCTCTAAGCATATCTAAGTGTGCAGTGTGGGTGGGTGTATAGAAGTGTGTGTGAGGAGTTGTAAGGGTGTATGGTTATTACTACACTTAACACTGACCTATGTCTACAACATAAGCGTAGGCTTTTGCTGTAGGCATGTACATAGGCCAGTGTTAATGTTGAATATCAAAGCTATCAGCAAAACGATCTATGCTTGAGTAGCTAACCTGTAATCATGCAAGAAGGTTATTTTCACCACGGCTCTGTAGTTCGTGTTCAGTATGATAGATGGCACGCACTGAGACGAGGCGTATTTGCGTGAATAATGTAAGTATAGGAAATTCGTAAACATAACTACTTACAAAATGTCTCAGCCTTAAAGAATAATACCTTAAATGAATGAATGTGATTAATGCATGCAGTTAATAAATAATAATATTCAATGAAATTTAGTAACAATTCTTATTTTCACTATTTACGACATAAACATTCACTGCGGATACCATATTCAATGGGAACAGGCATTAAGTTAGTATAATTATTGATTTCGCTACGTGTTGCTCATTGAAACCTACCATGTAGAATGTAGTTGAAGTTAACGTTAACCAATGAGATAGAAGACTTGGATTAAGTATAAAAAAAAAACTTGACAGAAATCGTCACAAAGGTGCAAAATTATGCAGCGTAATCCTAGATGGCTGTCAACTTTTACATTTTCACTTCCAGTTACCAAAAGACGATATTTATGCAATCGTCACCAGTCATAATATCCTCACGTTTTAGAGAACAGTCGGCACAACTTTGACTGGATCTGGCTTCACGACAAAGACTATTGTTGTAAACATTTACAAACTCAAGAGCGTCTGTTGATACGACGGTTCGCATAAATATCGATTGATAAACTGATGTAATAGTTTCACGCAAAATAAATTAGCCAATTTATATTAAAAAAATTACTTCCCTCATCGTGTATGTTCGCATGAGACGCGAGGTGCTTGCATTGCGTTCGCTGCTCCATTGGCCGAGTGCTCCGCCTTCCGTGTCTCGCCACGCAATCATTACATCACCATTGGATTCGCTAACCATCAGACATTTACACGCATTAAACTACCATTGCAGACTAGTTAGCGCCTTCCTGAGCTATCATCCATGTCTACTAGCCAATGTACAACAATTTCAGCGAGTTTAACTACATAACCGGACCACTAGAAGTCTCGAGCTAAACGAGTTTTGCGGGAACTGCGGGTACACCATCCCGAGGTCGGGGATTGTGCAAATATTTAAATGGTTTTCCTGCTACAGCTGAAATAGCTGGGGATATTGTAGGTATAATAGGTATCCCGAGAGTGAAACAGTGCAGCTATCATTGGAATATGCAATTTTGGTGGACATTATTGAGACAGATCGTTGAACTCGAATAAAATTATGGGAACCTTCAAAAGAATTTTTAAACGTCACGTGATAAAGTAGGCCAAGTAAATTATACAACGTGTAACAGAAGGGGTATATACATACCAAGGGCACGGCTTCTTTGGATAATATCAAACAATATTGGAAGGGTCTTTTAATTATATCTCTACATGTTCGGAAGTTTTGAGAATTTTTCATACATTGATACTAGAAACTGAACTGTTCAAATCATCAAAGATTTATCGTGATGTTGACAAGTAACGTGGAAAGTTATTACCTACGTACTGCGGTGACACGTTTGTTATGATTTGAATTTAAGAAACTTATGAAACCGAAAATTTGGTATCAATTGTTTATCTTGAGCTGAAACTATATATATAGTGATTATGCTGCTGTTATCTTTAGTGCTTAAGGACAGCAATAGGGTTTCTGTTACACCCTGTATAATCGGATCTCAGAATCTCATTGATTAAGGTGCTAAGGCACGTAAGTACGACCTAAATAAGTAATTAAATTGTATTAGCTACCTACAAAGAAGACTAAGCGCTACCAGCAAACACCAGCCTACCTATTTAAATTAAAAAAAAATGTTTGAATTACTAACCGTGTTGTAGGTATAATGGCTCAATAAAAAGTTTCCTGCAGGTTATGATTTAGTTACAAAAGTAAAATAAAGTAGCCATTAAGGTGCAAAATCGCAGTACTTTAACTGTTCCCTGAAGAGCACCTGATGTTGGAAGATGATAAAAAACACCTCGTGTTTTTATATATTATATAAGGAAGGTAGCTGCAGCATTGCCAGTGAGGTTTTTCCAATTCCAGCGTATTTTCCTTTACTTACTTTTACTCTTTTCAAATTCAGTTGTAGGTATCTACTTATAAACGGGATAATATTATTGCCAGTATTTTCTATCGTACGTAGCTTATTTCCTTATAAAAACATAAATTCGAAGCATGCCTGCTAGGTACATTTCTTTTAAAATAGGGTAGACAAGACATACCTACATTAACTACCAAACACGTGTAGGTACCTATTCAAGTTGTTTCAGGATAACATCCGGAGAATCTGATTCTTCGCACTTACCTATGCTAGGAAATCATCAGTACCTACCTATTAATCTAATATATGATTTACTGATAACTGATTAGTTAAAAGTTAACACGGTCCGCAGGCGCGTAAGTATTTGTTGAAGTAACTTATTATGTAACCCTTCCATCTGTTAAACCACTCCAACAGGTTTTCATTGCAGTACTACAGCTACGTAGACAAGTGAAATGTTGGTCGTAAACGTGCTACGGCATCCGCGGACCGACTGCGACCAACAACCGATTGTTCAGACAATGAGTCGTTTGCTGCGGTTAGCTTGAGTTGTAGAATTGCTCACTGTTCGCAACCCACCGGGGAAGTTCGTGCCACTACGCCTCGTGAACTACTCGTATCTGAACATTATACGAATAAAAGACGAGATCACGAACAGGGTTAAGAGCTTTTGGAATAAAATTCTGCGTTGTTCATGTTTGAATTGCGGGTGGTATGGATGCAGTAGTGGGTATCCAAGTTAAAACGAGTATCCCCATAATATATCTTTCTACTTATTTTGCCATCATGTTGCATGGAAACGACGGAAAAGAGTTTTGGGTTAAGTTAAACATTATTCACATTTAATTAAATACTTTTTACAAAGGATAGGTAGGTACCTACCTATCCTCGCAAGGTACGACCTCTTTCCTCACTTAGTCGACAGCATTTCAGTTTCTGGTTCTGGTTTGGGAAATTCTTCTTGTATCTACAAAACCATAGTGTCACACCACACGATAAAGCAAGATTTAAGATATGTTGACACAACAGCGTCTGTTTTAAAACTAGTAGGGACCTTTAACTACAGGATTTACGTGCAATTTCATGGATGACCCTAGATTTTGGTGATAACATTGACGGTCTGCCTCAATAAACAAAGAAGAGGTTGCTTCATTGTCGTTAGATTGCAATCATCTTTTGGTTAATTATGTACGCATTTACAAAAACAATACAAGTGGAAATCTCCTAAGCTGACTCATTATAATAATACACACTGTAGGTCGGTAGGTCAGGTGTTTATAATGTCTGGAGCTCACTAAAAGGATATTGCATAACTGAAATCACGGTACAACGATAGCGGTGGGTACCTAAATGATTATTTTATCATAAGGATCCTAAATCTAACCGAATGTGCTGTGATTTTAAAATCTGTACTTAGGTACCTAGTAGAAATTACATGTAAGGAAAACGTATCTAAAAATAGCTTCTGTATAAATCCGAAGATAAATCTGTAATCATTGAAGGTTACGTAAAGATTGAAGATTGTGATGTACAAAAACTTCAGATTATTAAAAAGTTTTATTAATGAAGGTAAATAACTGGCTCAAAACTCTAACAAACTAAAAGTGCACAACATTCTCAGTTTCCCAGTGAATCCTAAATGAGGAAGAATTCCGGGGAAACTGATGGCCTCATTACATCAACGTAGTTATTCCGAAGTCTGGGTAATCGTAGATTATTTATCTTCCTACAAATGAGAACTACTTATTAAGCAGGGAAATGTAGGATAATATACTAAAAGCCTAGCTTTTAATAGTTGAAAGAGGTCGAAGGAAAGTCAGAAAGGTTTTGAATAATTAATTCACGAGTATTTTCATCATAGCACCTGAAGAGGTCTTTGTTGTTAACGAGTCTACGAGTCATTTATATAATAACGGTCATCAGTTTATGAATACAGTTTCATTCCTTTCATAGAATTACCTTGAGTTAGAAACTTTTGCGATTCCCTATTTTGCTATTCGTGCAATATCTATATTAAAGCAATCAGGAAATACATATCCATTGTAGACCCGTCACATTTATCAGAGGCCCTAGTGTAAGTTTCATTTAACCATCTACACCAAACGCAGTGAGCGCGTTCGGCGTTCCGATTGGCCCTGGATTGGTGACGGACCAATCGGAGCACCAAACGCGCTCACTGCGTTTGGTGTAGATGGTTAAATGAAACTCACACTAGGGCCTCTGTATATTATACAACAGATACAATCGTAACGTGTAAAATCAAACACTTGAACGTAGCGCAGGCTTAGCCGCTTCGCCAAAGGTAGGTGCCGTCAAAAATAATTAGGTAAAGTAGGTAATGCAATGACTTATAATTAAATGTTTAATAAATACAATGGATTTATTTTAGTATTGAATACTCTACAAGTTTTGCTAATAAACTTGCTCCGGCAAGCTAACAACAAGGTTTAATTATTTGGTTGCGGTCCATAGCGATAAAACACCGAATTACTCAGTGTGTACGCAATTTTATAGCTCAGAGTGAAAGCTCCATTAAAATACACCCACATTGAATGTGCTGCGATAAATTAGGAAACTAATTAGAATTATAATTCTGTTCGACTTGTAGGCGGTAAACCTGATGTTTCGCTATTGTAATTACAAGTCTAAGTATTTTTTATTATTTACCTAAAACTCTTATAGGTCAAAGCTAGCTGTAGGGATCTTATAAATCTGTTCATTTTACGGAAATCCGATGCTGCTGGTCATAATTGGGTTTTAGGTATAAACGGCGAAATATTTCTTCCTGGTCAAACATGGGATGTGAAGCAAATAGCTCGGGGTTTGAGTCTAAATGTGGATGGCTGTAAAAATAATGGAAAACCACGGAGACGGTTTGTGTAAAAGATAATAAGGGAAATAAAGCGCTGATCTATAAAACAATAAGACAGGCTGTGCTGATCCCGAAATTGAGACAAGGGCTGCAGGATTATGGTATGTTAAGTATAGACTGAAAAGGAAATAGAAACCTCTTTTATATTACAATGTGGATGTGCAGAAACGTTTATAATTAATATGGTTTTCCAACAACGAACAATTTAATATGTTAATTCGCTCAACTGATTTCTGACAATTACCCACCACCAGTTAAATTCATTAAATCATAATTAAGTTTCGTGTTCATACACGTTGAAGTCCATATTTGTTTCGCATCCCGCTATTTTCGATAAGTGTTTTGAATGAAATTCATAATGTAAAACACGAAATAGAAAATGTACTAATCAAATCGTGAATTTTGTACCTTGAATAATGAACACATTATGTACTATATACTAAGGTATAATAAGGCAACGTCTTCGACAAATACAAGAATGTTTGGCAATAGCAATCCCATATGAAACTATAACATATAACAATTAATCTAACCACGTTTCGTCGATAAGCCACCAGGCACCAGGTAGAGCAGCGGATTAGCTTCCCTCCTCCGGGAAAAAGGTCACACCTGGGTAAAATGCCACGCTCATGGCAAATGCGTATTATAGAGGATTACCTTCGCACCGCATGTAGGTATTACGAATCGAAAACAATACCTCGCAAACAAGGAACGAGGACCAAGCTATAAATCAACTGGAAAACATAGAGATAGACTAGAATATTAAAAGCGCATCCGATTATCCGGAATATAGCCAAATTCATTGAATATTCTCTTGCTATTCGGTGCTCAGCAACCGCAGACATTCCGGCAACGGTTAGGGTCTTTCGACATGACATTAATTCAAGAACCAGTGAAAAAATTCAAATCCTTTTGATTGAGTAATCCAAACTGTTATCGGGGTTACCTACTTTTAATACGATATTTCGAAAAGAAAACTCGTGTTCGCGTCGAGAAAGGAATGACATCAGTGAAGGGTTGCTATTTATGCGATGGGCGGCACCGACGACGGTGGTGGCATGTTCTTGTAATATACGAGTAGTAATACGACTTTCCTCCGGGCGGTGAATACTAAGGGCGCGCAATTTGTCAGGCCCCTAAATATTAGGAGAGCGCGTCATCATCACGGTCTTCGTTATTGCAGCCTCACTTGCTTACACTTAATGAAACTGAAAGTGTTCAATTAATTTAATCATAAATAGAGGCTGATTTTCAATGATATTAAGAAATAGCTTGAATTATAAGATCGTGTAGTCTTTAATAGAAAAGAGATGGGCATCCGTTTACGCACAAAATCTTACGTTGACATAATAGGTGGCAAATGTTAAGGCAATCCGTTGTAAGTGATATTAATTTGATGTAACACACTTTCATACCGGTCGGTGGGTGTTGGTCGACGGCAGCGCAGTGTCCGCACGACCGTCGACTCCTGCGCAGCAAGCGCTCGACCTCTCCGCTCACCGCTGAGCAAGCATCGCGGTTCGATCCGCATCGGCTAACTTCTTCAAACTAAAATAACACAGAGACAGTGAATTGTGATGATCATTTAAAAATAACTGGTATATATTTTACGGGATATAAAGCCACTAAATTCAAGGTTCGTATATTTTATTTTATTGGTAAATGTAATAATTTTATTGCTTATAAAGCTAGAAGTGGGTATATCTAAGTATGTGATTTACTGCTGACTATAAAATCAAATGTCAACGTTACATTTAAGTGAAAAGTAGAGCAGGTTGTATAATGCGGTGGTCCCGGACAAGGAGCGGCTCGAAGTGACAATAGACACCAGTCAGTAATGTTATACTTACGAGTTTACTTACACCTAGTCCTATAGAGAGAATAGTCACAGTTGTTAGTACGTACTAGAGAAGAAAGCGTCTTACATACTTGGGCAGACCCGGAGGTCACAGACGAAAGTTTGTAGGTAGGTACGTACTGTGATAACTCGCTGACAGGTAAACGCGAAGCATTCATACTAAAAGACTCGAATATACGAAAGAATCCAACGAATCTACTTAGGACGACTTAGGAACTGCGAAAGTGAAAAGTAACGTACGTAGTAAAGTCTAGTAGGTAGGTACGTTTGCTAAATGACCGGTATATCGACGTGTTGTAATCGCGATTGTCACTAAAGTCATTAAGCTTTAATACCCATGGCCGCAAGCGCATGCTGCCCCAACTTGCCGACAAGCTCACTGCAACCGAGCAAGTTAATGTAATGGTCGCAGTAACTGCTCTGTTAAGTATCACAAACACTCTAGACGTGGAGCCAATACTATTACCCACCTCTACACAACTAAGTATCGGTTAGTTACTTCAATAAATTAGACAACAAACACTTATTCTCCAATCCAAAAGAAAAACAATCACTTAATTTAATTATCGTCGTCCGATAATGGCTCCGTGCTGTTCAGCCAACAAAGTTCGTAACAAAATAGAAGCTATATAAGCCCTCAATATCTCTAAAACGAATTCACAATATCAATTAATCAATGTTCATGAAAAGAGATTCATCTTAATTCGGCCGAAATAAAACCACTGCTGAAAGTTTCGCTAACAATATATCGGTAATAGCAAGCATTATTTCTAGAACTACAAACTTTATCACAAGTTTTGATTTTATTATCGTGCGTCGTCTCGGGAATATTGATACAGGTTACACGAATATTATGCTCCATGTTCCCAGAGAATAACATAAAATAAATAAAGCTTATGGCTCAGAATGTCCGTTATCCCTCAAAGTTGAATAAAAATATAAGGGAAAATCCAGATAGGAGGCTCAGGAATAAAATGACGACCATGATTCTCCCCAGAGCGTCATCCGTAAACAAAGCGTCCCGCCACATTAACTTCGCTGTAAACAAAGAGCTATAGAAGAGTTTCACAATCAATAAGTGTTTATTCACATTACATTCGTTTCGGCATTCGATTCATTATAATGCACGATAAAAGTAGGCAGTGTTTATCATAACCGACTTAATCATCGCCGCGGAATTCAGGCAATATTATTGCATCGACCAGTTGCGTAAAGTGGAACAAAAAGAACCAGTCCTAAGTTGCCGCTCCATTTCATTCGATACGCACTCACGATGAAAGTGGAAAAACATCGAACATTTGCCGCTATATAGCCTTATACCCTTCGCAATATCGGATGCGCCTTGCGCTGCTCGAGCAGTGGCTCCTAGCGAATATAGACGTTTGAAAAACCGATAAAACGTCGGAAACAGGAGTCGACTCCATGAGTAAATAAGAGATCGCCGTCGCAGGCTCGCCTCTGAACTTTCACCGTTTGTTAGTTTTGCTCCTCCGACAAAGATGTCACGTTGCGTCACAACATTTATGTCACTAACAAGGCGCGTGTACACTTTTATATAAGTGTATAACATATTCCACGGTGAGTCTAGATAGCATAACGAGCGACGTCAGTAAAAGCTCCTTACCAATTAATTGTGCAATTCAAGTTTCCTTCGACCGCGGTCATTTAAGTATTATCAAGAGGGAGACGATCGGTTTTTGTGTGAGCGATGGACCCTAGTTGGAGGCGATCGTCTCGAGTCGCAGCAATGAATCACGTCCATTATACTAGTTGCCGACTGATCGCAACTTAACAAACTATTCAGCAGCTCCGCCCACAAGGACCACGACGATCTTAGCTAGTTTAAAGTTTCCTATAAGTAGGACCTCCAGGCGGAAGTGGGAATAAAAGTAAAACAGGATTTATAGACTCTTCCTCTCGGAAATTGTTTACAAAACAAAGAGAAGATGCGGCTCCACGGTACTTCATGCAACTTAGGGTTTTAATTAAATACTTAATAACTTACAATCAAGCGATGCATATTGCGTATTTACCTACTGTTACACTTTGAGAGAGCACCGACAACTGTTCTCAATTCTTTGCAGTCATTGTGAAAAGCTTAACGGACAGACTGTTCAAAGTCACGTATTATAGAAGTTGGAAATACCCCACCTCTATGTGACTTTGACCTAGGCCTGTTCATACCAACCTTTCACATTAAAAAAGATCATACTCATAAAGTTGACAAGTAAAAGCAAGGCAAGGTTGTCGCCCGAGGCATTACAATTTTACGTCTAAATTTCTTCTAACTTTTCATTAGACGTGATGATAAATTCATACTTACCTGGGGAAATCTGCACTGCTATCGTTTTTTACCCGTGAACAGCCAGAACTCGAGTTAACCCATGCAATATTTAAGCAGAGTCGTTTACCTTTTGCGAATATATTTTCTATTTCACAGACTTGTATTTTTTCCCTACATTTCCTCTATTTTGCTTCATTATATTCGGAATTCATGGCGTGCTGTTCTGAAAATACTACGATATTGTTTTACCCCCGAACTTTGCGAGTTTGTGAAATGAATAGCTCAACAGGGTGGTTTATTCCAACTTAACGTATAATTAGTTAGTAAAGGAAATGAGGAAAATCATCACAAATATTGCGGCTCTTGTGTTAAATATGGATAAAATGTAAAAACCTCAAGACTGTCGTAAGATGTCCTTGACATGTCATTTACAAAAATTTGCAATTTTTATAAGTTACAAAATAACAGTTTTAAGTTAATAAGCAGTACAACAACATAGCACGGCTTCAAGTTTCGGTAATTGGTTTACAAACTTCTCAATTTAATTAAGGACTAATCTGAAAAGATTACAAGGTAAATTAAAACTTCGGGTTTCGGATTAAGATCTATCCAGTGTTTGACTGAAACTTTGTCATTTTTCTAAAAAAAAAAAACAAAAAGTCTCTTCCAAGATTATGTAACTTTTACAAATTCTACACAAATAATATTAGTTAGGTATATAGCCATTATACTATATATTGCGTAGGTTTGTATATTAATCAACTAATACATTAAAGTGCTATCAAAATTATTCTTTTATTTTGCAACTATAACTCGGGACTGTATAAAATAAAGGTTCGTTCAGTCTTTACTTACAGTGTTTTCTTAGCCGGATTAATAATCCGTGTCGGATGGCCGTGTCGGGGACGGCAAACGGTCCGGAGTAATCGTCTTATTTCCAAAATAGCTCGTTATCGCGTTCCGCAACTGCTTGGCGAACTTTCACTGTGCTCTAATGATAAACAAATCCCAAACGTACCAATTTCGTCTTAGTCCAACAATAGTGGATATGGAACGGTGTAATTTTATACTCAGTTTTAATCATGTGATTTTTTTGTGACGTAACAGAGTAGGTAATAACCGCGCAACTAGGTTAATGATCACCCCTCGTTCACACCATACATACGTATCGTAATAATATTATGTAGCATACACGTGAGGCCGCGTGGCTTCGCTCCACGCGCTCGCCTGGCCTTTATTGCGCGAACTCAATTGTCATGACTCCACAATTTATTCATTTTTGTAAGCCACCTGAGTTATGGCTTCGTTAATATAACCTGCTGGCTAAACCGCTTTTTAAATGCCTATTCTTGAACACATTTCTACACAGCTTTCTGAAAAAACGTTTTGGATGTTTTTTAAATGCCTATTCTTGAACACATTTCTACACAGCTTTCTGAAAAAACGTTTTGGATGTTTTTCAGGAAACACGACTTTCGCTATTCTATGTTTTGTTTTGATTTCTATGTAACATTTAAATATATAAAATGGGTACTCTTGTACCCATTTAAATGTTTAATTACTGTTACCTACTGACATGACATTAAAATTACAACAGATATAAAAATATTGTGCATAAATCGCAAAGATAACCTGATTCACAAAGTGTCACACATAACAATTGCAGAGGCGAATGCACTGAGCTTGTATCATGTTCATGAATGAATGCGAATGACATTTGGTGAGGAAAGCGAGCTGTTATTTGAACCGGTAAAAATGGGAACCAACTAACACTAATTAACTAGATCATTTAAATAAGGAACAAGAAACGAATAATTAAATATGTCCGGCATACTACAACTAGACGCCAGTCTGGTTGCTTGCAGATGGCCATGATTGCTAATTGCCTAACCGAAGCTCTACAGCCACCAAATCGATACTGTCACGATTTAATCATAACCCTACAAAGATAAATACAATTCTTTAAAACTAATTTCACAGAACGGACAAATCCTGAACTGTTATATGCTCCAACAATTTCATCTTCTCCCACCACTTACAAAACTTCCAAACAGATCCCTTTTCGTAGTTCGTCTAAAGAAAAACTAAAGCGTTTTAGTCAGAACAATAAACAGCTAAAAGGTTCACAATACACATAAAAACGTTTATAAGTACAAAACTAGAAGGACGATACATTAACAGAGACATTTATGTGTGTCTCCAAATTGTACATAAGGAACATGAGGAAATATTTCCTTCCGGCGATGATTCTTTCAGAAATACTCGTAAAACTAGGAGCTGTGTAGGCTGTAACTAAGTGTGACGTCCGTAATAGGAATTCACGTTTTGTTGTTCAGAAAATATAATAGGAATAGTGGGAATGACTGAAGAGAACAGTCAGCTTATGTCGCATTTGAATACACTTTACCTTTGTTTTTATTATTCTGCTTTTAATCTTCCTATAATAAAGGTTCACGTACTTTAATGATAGATCGGTTTTCTCAATATTCTTTCTACGCCGCAGTAATACCTTGCTTATGAGCATGAAACACCATTTATAATTCCGACCATGCTTTGATATTAATCCGATGTGGTAGCGTTGAGTTAAAATCCACCCATCTATTCCAACATATTCGATGTAAACGAACTGGATTATTAATTATGTATGTAACTAATTACTGTAGTAGGTAATATGTATACGTATTGTTTATATAATGTGAGTACACGAACATGTTAGGGTACAGTGGAGGTAAAAAATTATTAAGTAACCAAATTTACTTATACATGAGATAAGTACGAGTAACTACATAGGTATTATTAACTTTAGTCAATCTCTTGGTGGTTGGTACAACTATGTTCCTTTTTGCTAGTTACATTGTGAGTGAGTATCTTTGTTGTTTGCCTAGATGAGTATATTAGCTAAGAGTTTTATCCAGGCGGATCTAGCCGACCTACATCTAAATCACAAGGCACACAGTCTGCGGTTTGAACAGCAAACTGAGAACCGTCTCTTGACAATTTTATACTTGACTTTTCTTTATGTAAAGTCTAGTTAAAATTCTTGACAAAGACGATAATGATAAATTACTTTGTAATTCTTTACCACAACAACTTTCTCTGTATTGACATAAAGCCTTAGAGGCAATCCTTTCTGTTTTGTGGAAGCAATGGAGTGAGAATATGAATGGTTAGATAAGTTTCACATGACCTTGTGCAAAGGAAAAGGTGCCATCGGCGTTGTCATAGAAAGCGGACAAGCGTTGCAACACTGGCAATGACGACAGCAATTCTTGCAGCTCTATTAATTCCGCAAGATTATCTAGTGCCGAACTAATTAATTACGTATACAGAAACCTGGTACCATGTGGTGCCGGACGTAAAAGAATAGCACCATCCCATTTCTTCCCATGGGTGTCGTAGAAGGCGACTAAGGGACTTACTAGAGAATGGGCAGCAGCGTTCTCTATGCATTTGACCACCATACTGCGATCGCCAACCCGCCTGCCAAGCGTGGCGATTATGGCAAATTCCCCCCTTTTGGGGGAGGCTTATATCCAGCAGTGGGCATCTTTCTGCTGATATGATGATGATGATGATGACAGAAACCTATGTTTTTGAGGAAAAATATTTTGAAATATTTAAATATTTTGATTCGTAAGTCGAGCTGAGGACGACTATGCGAATGTTTCTAATATTTAATAAGACATGTGGGCATTGAAGGTACGTAGGTACGTGGTCCTCGCAAATTCCATTTGTCAACCTATGTAACTACCTACTCCTGGGGGATCAAAACTTATGTAGGCATGTGTTAAGGTGACAGGTGGCTTTAATTAAAAGCTGCCTTTCCTGAACGTAGATGTAAAGTATTTCAACCTACTGAGGCACTGTGTTTAGTGAGAATACCTTCTTGCTTTCGCTAAGTGCGTAACTTTCTTTGTACTTAACTATTATTTATGAATAGAATAATAACTGCAACTTCTCTGCATCTGTGGCAACGTCTTATAGTTAATGAGAACAGACACCTATGAGATCAGACTTACAACTACTTTTACTACTTTACTTTTTACTAAGAAATGAAGAATCGTAGTCTGAATATGCTCATCAAGAGACACCTGTAGTTTTTGTCTCGAAGAGTGTCGTCGAAAAATGGACTAAAGGCGTCCTTTTTGTGCTATAGGGAACTATAATGAACGAGACGTCACCAAATGTCACCAAATATATATAGTTAACATTGTAGCCCTCGATGAACACGTGTTTAAAGCGATATACTTAGGAAGATTACCTACCTATGTTATAATTATTATGTTTCTAAGTAACATCGTTAAAATTCCGTGTATGAAGGTGTAGTGTTTAGACATTCACAAAGATGAGATGTGGTATTCCAGTGAGCCTTATAATATATTATTCACAAAGACGATCAGGACACTCAGCTAAAATTTAAGAGAGTTTCTAGGCATAAAATGATATCGTACAGGAGAAAATGAAATACAGGTTGATTTTATTAAAACGGATAATAAATAAGTAGTCTTTGGCCGTCGAATTCATATCACAATTTATTGGAACCTAATCCTGCCTATTCGATTATCGGAATTCGAATTTTTATAGGTAATCCTGAATACGTTTGAGTCGGTATCTCTATAGTACGAAGGTACATTTTAAAGAGATATTTGTATTGTAATGGATTTTTAGCCAGCATTGATGGCTAAAAAGGTCCTATTTCGATTTATTTTACAAAATACACACACAGATCGCCGAAATAAATCCCTGAACTTGACAAAGCGAAAATGGACAAGAAATTATCCGTTGAACGTCGGGCAAGCTAAGATGGATTAGTAGGGTTCGCCGTGGACAAATGATTATGCTTATGTACCCGACATATACTCTTCTTTATTCAGTATGACCGTATTTCAAGCGACAACAGGATAATAAGGGTACTTTCGTTTAAAAATGTTCCGCAAATAAATTCCCTGGTGCGTAAGTAAAACAAAAAGTAAGATAGATAATACAATGGCTGACGTGAAATATCAAGTTTAACGTTAAAGTAAATTGCTTAGTTGGTTGTTAAGAAACAGCACGAGTGAGATAAGACAAACAAAGTGGGTTGAGGTATCTACAGGTCTTCATATGAAATTGGAGCCTCTTAAAGCCTAAGTGGATTTAGTTTTCTTAGTGCTGCTGTAGTCGATTTTGTTTTCAAAGTAAAAGGTACTTGTAAACCTAGTAGGTACATTAGTCCTTTAGGCTGGACTGTAATCAATTATTGATAACTTTAGTTCTCCTTCATTAAAAAAAAATCAGCCGAGTGAAGTGATTGTCTTTTGCGATGTGACTTGAATCAGCTCCGTTACAAATGGTCTTTAAAAGGCCAGTACAAAAGTAGTAGTAAATAGTATAATTAAATGCATTAATCATTAATTTAAGAACGTGGCGCTTCCGGGTACCCCCATGGGAAAAGGCATGAATTTATGGTTAAAATGTGTGTGTAATAATTTGATGACAAAGGCGTATAAATGTTGAGATTTCCGTATAACTTCTGATATGATAAAACAAAACTAAATTACCTTTATGAATACTCTTATACTTTGTAAAAAGAATCTATAAGAAGTCCTAATTGTCAATATTCAACCTATCTTTTTCATTAGCTAATGGTTTATTTTCTAGTCATTAATGAAAAGATGAAGTGTCGACAGCAACCCTACAGTTTCAGGAACCTTCATGAAACATTCATTTATCTGGCTAAGTCGAGTTTAAACCCGGCTGGGTTCCGTAGATTAACACTGGTTTAATATCCATAATTAAAACTAATATATTACTATTCAAACTCGTGGTTTTGGCATGTTTTATTTATCAGTTTTAATAAAGGAAGTTGTTGCTAAAGTTGTGTTTTGGATGCCCAGAATATACATTACCAATATCAAAACGCAATACGTTTAATTGCTGTAAGTATCACTATCAATAAAGTATTAAAACTTTTTCCAAAAAAAAAAAAGCAATCGACGAAAATGTTTTTATTTTTCACTTTTAAATTATAGTAGATACCTACCCCACACCAATTCGAAATTTCATCATCCTTGGGGTCAAAACAAATGCATATTAATGCGATAGTAGCAATCGCGGTTCATTTGCTGTAATTTTTTGAAGAGTTCCGTTGTCTGTCTCCGATACGCATCATCAGATCTATATGAAATTGAAATGGGACCATTTCGAAATAAGAATTTTGCAAATCCGTCTAGATATGACGGAGTTATGCCCGTACATACATAAATATATATATACATAAACATGTCGAATTGATAACCTCCATCTTTTTGAAGTCGGTTAATAAAATAAAGTTGCCCGCCGCGTCTATCTGTTTGTCTGTTTGCGATAAACTCGAAAACTCAAGAACGGATTTTCATGCGGTTAATTTACACCAATAGACAGAGTGAGTGTGATTAATGAGGAAGGTTCAGATGTATCATTTGTGAAGGTTTTGTGTGAATTACTTAATGCGGGCGAAGCCGCTGACAAAACCTCGTATTATAATATAAGGCAGTAGAATAAATCCTTTTTTATTTTATGTATGAAGTAATATGTGCTTTTAAGTCAATCTTACCAAAACAAGATTGCTCCCTTGTTGGGCATAATTAGAACAATTATTTCCTTGTAATACTTATGTTATTAGAAAGTCCTCTCTACAATATTACATCCGACATAAATATAATTTATGCCCAATTAGTGCCTGATTGAGTGTCAGCAGTGTTGACAAGGGGTGAGCTGCCCAGAAACAGATGAGCGCCGATATTGGGACCCGATCAAATTGTATCAGTTCGCAATTACACAACCCTTGGTTGTGCTCGCTGATTGATTAAATAATTAACTAATCTGTGGAGTAATCTCAGAATGTATTAAATATTTAGTGGATTAGATTCTTGGTACATACCCGACCTACTTATACAGGTGACAGAGACGCGCAACCGATTTTGAACAACGCTGAATGTTTTTGTCGGGTTAAAAAGTATTTAAATCTTCTATGGAACAGCTGATTTTTATTTGACAAACGGTCAAGTGTCAAGTAATTAACATAAGTACTTTTCTATTGTTATCAGACTCAATGAGTTTGCCTAACGGACGAGGGGTAAAAGCGACAAACAAAAACAATATAAGTAGGGCGGTTAGATCCATGTGCTGTATTCATGATAACAGTATGTGCGTCGAAATGCCTGCCACACTGTATTATTTGGGGATTTACACTTACTATCAGGTTTTTCTACTGTACCCTTTTTCAGTTTTAAGGGCTATTTGTGAAATAACGGGCAATATGTTTGTAATACTGGCGATGTATTCGCAATCCTCTTGACCCATACGTGTCGGTATTCACTCTCCAACAGACAATAGAGTTTGTCAACCAGTAGCACGAATTTAATTAAATATTATCTACTAAAATCGCATTATATTGCAAAACAAAGTTCAAAGCCACATTAGTCATTAAGCTCGGGGTACACTTAAACGGATTTGGCACAGATTTCACCACAACACGGTTCTCAATTCCCCGTTTCACGCACTTAAGCCATGCCAAACCACTAAGTAGATTTACAGAAATAAATCGGAAAGTTAATTTTCTGTTTAGAAAACGTATGTGCTCGACTGACGATACTTAGTATTTTTTTTATAATCCATGAGTAAGTATATTTTAATACTAATACTGACTAATGCGTAAACTAGATCATTTGCTTGTAAGAAAATCTGGGACCGAACAGTAAGCACGCCGCACGATCCTCAGGCAAACAAACGAGCGAATTTGTGTACCACCTAACATTTCATCTAGCCTGCATATCCGATATTTCCACAAAAAGTAACCGCAAAATAGAAAGAAATAGGTGAATGATGCAGATCACTCGCCCGCCGCCCGTGAGCATTACTTCCAAAACAAATTTATTTATTTGTGATAAAATTATTTACTTCGAGCACCGTGTCGAGCGTTTGCAGGAACGTTATATTACTTACATGGAAAAAATTGCTCGAGAAAATGCTGTAGTGTAGTAAAAGAAAACAGTACATAAGTATAGATAGGTGTCTACGCTCTCGCGGAATCTGCTAAATCAACCCTATCCAAATCCTAAAATAGTAAAATTTTTGAAAACTCTAAAGTACCTACGTCCTGTAACGTCGTACCGTACCTATTATAGTATGTTGGTATTCGAGTCAAGACTCGAGTCAACATCAAGATGTTGAATCCAAGTTGTAGTAATATGAACACGAGTTTCAGCTTATGTGCAGCCATACACCGCAATAACGTGTTGAATTCAAATCGCAATTTACATAAGTCGCAGTTCCGTAGAACACGGTAGGTCGTGATGGCGTACAAGTTGCGAGGGAGCACCTGAAACATTCAACTTAATAGAGTGCACTGGTTTGTGCGACAACTACCTGTAATCACAAACTATGTACGTTTATTATTGAAGAGAAATGTTTCTTTTTAAACGACTTCAAAAATAGGGGAGATTCTCAATTGGGTTGAATTTTTATTATTAATGTTTGTTTCCTTTGTGGTCCGTCATAACGTCATAAATATATCAAATTGAAACTGGTCAAGTTCTGATTAGTGGTTTTTGAGTTAGCTTCATTATTACCGACGTATTTTTTCTACTTAGTGTATATGTTGAGGATATTAAATAACTTCCTGTCACTGTATTTTTTTAGCAAGGGAAGTTATACGAATTTGTGTGGGGTAAACTCAAAAATTAAAAAGGGAATAAAAAATAAATAAAACGACTTCCAAAACTAACACTATAAAATGAAGAATAAATACAATCTAGACATTGATTTTTCACTTTAGTAGTTTTTTAATCCATTTTATTCGGGGTCTTTTTCTACCAGTAGGTTTATCTCTATTAGTATTCATCTTTTATCATCTCTTTGTTCTCATCAGAGATCAACACGATGAAACTGCTTTAAATGTTTCTTTCCAACACGGCCTGCCTGCTCTCTTAGAAAATCATTTAGACAATTTTGTTAAAAGCTTCTTCTCTTTGGCAATGAAGAATAAATTCTAGATGACTGGCAATATCGCCCACAATCGACCTACATTTCTATACCTGGTCACATACATATATGACAGAGGTTCTGATATATTCGACAGAGCTGGACGTGTACTTTGTCAAGTTCTAACAAACGCTTTCAAAGGCCGTAAAGCCTTTGAAATTCAAAAGTTAGGCACCTTTGTATGCGGTGTATGTGATGTATCTCTTCGTACAGTATAGAACCATATTGTCCGTCACGGTTTGCTTTATATGTATCCTTCAAGACCAGTTTAGAAGCAGTTTTTTAAAGGCTTAGTTCGTGTTTTTATCTCAAACTAAAAAGCTAGTTTGAGATAAAAACACGCACTTGGCTTCGCTTGCGTGGTGGTTGGAAAATATCTCACGGGAACGTAAGTACTGCCGGGATAAAAATTATAATAAGTGTTAATCTAGGTTATGAACTATCTGTGTACCAAATTTCATCCAAAAACATTCAATCGTTTTTGCGTGATTTAGTAACAAACATCCAAACGTAAACATCCAAACCTTCACATCCTCCTTTATTATTATAAATGTGAAAGTTTGTATGTTTAGATGTTTGGATATTTAGATATTTTTTACTCAATCACGCTTAAATGACTTAACGGATTTGGATGAAATTTGGCATACAGATAGTTTGTAACCTGGAATAACACATAGGATACTTTTTATCCCGTTCACGTGGGATGATCTTCGACAACCACGCGGGCGAAGTCGCTGGCAAAAGCTAGTTTATAATATTAGTAGGATAATGTATGGTCAAATCAAGTAGAGGTTTACAAAGGCAATAGTGTAAATTACAAGGAAAATATACGATTTTTTTACTCAAAGAGGACAGAATACGAACTGAAAACTGTCACAATCCAGCTATATACTCATCCATTGAATCGTCGTGGGAAATCTAAAAGGAAAACTACTATAAAGAAAGCTCTATTTCGTTTAATATTCATATTTTCATAACACAGAGTAACCTACTTTGTATTCAAAATTCATAAGAAGATTTTTTACCATCTCCCAGGTATAATTTTAAAGTTTCATACGAACAAGCACTGCCCCACTACTCACAAAACGGTGAAGGAAAGGATGGATGTCCTAGAATACAAAAAATCGAAGACAAGTGGTACCAGCCCGCACACACATGGTAGATTACAGTTCATTCTCGAAGAAAGGAGGCCTGTGTCCCAGCATTGCTAACATTATAGGCTCACTACTTTTATACGAGCAAGTCGGCTTGCAATAGCGATTCTATAAATCGGAACATAGCATGATCTCTGACTACAACAAATCGAGCCATCTTAGTAAATCAAAAGTAATGCAAAAAAATATTGTGAACACGCTTAATCTGTTCCATTTGTAGTTCCGCAGTCGACTGAGGATTAAACGCCTCACTGGCTGATACCACGCATCTGTTATACCTACCTACTGTAATGAGATGAGACCTTTCTCTGTTTGAGAAATCAGTCACGTCGGTCCTCGATGTTGTACAAGACCTTTTTGGACCCTTTTTGGTATGACAGCATTATTATTGTTGTTCTATCTTCTGTACCTAGTTCATCATTGTGCTTCCTTCCTTCCCTTAACGTAGGAGCATTTGTTACGTGAGTTAATTATTGCATTATGGATGCAGCTGTCGGATTTATTTTAGTCAAGAAGCTTATTTCATCCGTGCACTTAGACAATGAAATAGTTAATGTTACACGCAATTATGTAAGACGATTAGAAGTCAATAAAAAACTGAGTATGCATGATATAAATTTGCATGTACCTTGCGTAATCAAAAAATTTAAGAAACGTATTGATGATAACATAAAAAGTCCTCTAGTAATATCTGTATTATGTCCTACATCCACGTCTATACAATATTTACTTATTCCTCGATCAATCAGATCAAAATATTGATATTCGGCCGCATCTGTTTACATTGGGAGCCGACCCCAATAAGCTCGGCAAAAGACTGGCTTGATGATATTGATTGATCAGTATCAAATAACGCTCGCCGGGAGAAAGGGATACGACAGTGTTTTATTTTCACTAATCACAAAATCAGTTGATTGCTTCAAACAATGCTAAGGGAGCATTCCACCAATGAAACCGAACGCAATCAGCACATCTAAACCGAGTTCAAGAGCTGTCACTGTCGATATTCCATAACAATGATGGCACTGACATCTCTTTTAATCGCGGTTTAGATTTGCTGATCACGTTCAGTCTTATTGGTGAAATTCGCCCTCAGTTATTCAAATCTAAACACAAGCTCGGTAGCACGGCGCTGCGGGCGTATGATTGATTTATTAATGTTGTTCCGAACAACAATGAAAGTCATGCGAAACACGAGCTTCAAATGTGACGTAACGTACGATATTTGAAATTATTTCCACTTCGCCGACAATACCAACAATCGGTGGCCAAACGATATCGATTTGGACGTATCGATTGTCAATCTTAAAGTAGCCAACAAAAAGATTTAATTGACCAACTGTTATGAGATCTTATAAATCAATAAAGAAAACAAAGTATGATATCAAACTAGACTTCACCTATTTTATTTTTTCTCGTTGGCCATTAAGTAAATAATCACCTAAATCTATTGTTCAGCTGAAAGTGTTAGTGTAAGCTTAATTACACACTGGTTTTGCGGTAAGAGAGGGAGGTGTGTGCGTTTGAGGATATGTTATCTGTGAGAGTCATTTGTTAAGTGGCCCCACTGAATGTAGACCATTTTCACCGGCTTTTTGTATCAGTTAGCTCAGTATTACCACGGCTCGAGCGTGTTGTGTAATGGGCACAGATACACTTTGCTCTTAGATGTGTCTATTATCACATGATTTATCAATTTTTACACCTCGGTAATGGAGATGCCCTGCTGTGGTAACAGTTTGCGGGGGAGGCTTATTTCCTTAAAAAACTTTTCACATTGGACAGGACTAGTATGGGACTAGTTGAAACTTTGTCACTTTTTGCCATCCAATTCAAAGTTAGAATTGTCTTTTGGGGAATTTGTCGAAACTTCCTCTAACTGAGGTCGAACTACTTCCGTATTGACATTTTCAGAATAAAAAAAATAATTTCCTTTATTTAATGCACGCTTAAAGAGGAAATAAGTATCTAATCGGCAGCATCACAATGTAAAATTGGTTGGATAATCGGTTCGCATACATTCCAGACATTACCAATCGAATCAGCACATTATTCAATTGTGGAGAATGCGTTGTGGTGTCGACCGCTAACAGCGGTGCTGGGACCACAGACAGTCTACTCATGACGCGGCAAGCGAACCATCCAGCTATCTAGGTCATCCCTCCACCAGAGACACGCACTTGCGATAAGCTGCAAACACGCGAATGACCACATAATTATTCTGTTCCCACAGTTTAAATGAATTAGCGATACTACGCACCTCTATTATGAGAGTTTATGTAACTAAGTAGATTACGTATTGCTCGCTACGGGTGCTGCTTGTTATTACGATGGAATAAAAGAACACCTGTCCGTTTGGTAGATGTTGCTGCACTACTAGGCCATGGCCAGATAAACAATCTGTTATATTATAATTGTTGGGTACAAAGAAACAGTTCAAAATGAAATGGTTTATTACATATTGTAGAGACCTCTCGCTTAGTTCACATAAATTTTCCTCGTATGAGCCGTATAATATTACATCCGATATTCAGAGAAGGCTGCTTATAAATTCTAAGAAGGAGGATTTAAATTTTAAATATGTCGTTTTCAGGTCGGATTTTAGGTAGGTTTCAGTATTCCGCTTTTCTTTATTTAGGTACTTATCAATGAATATTTTTTACTATATATGGAAATTAAAAAAAATGGAATGATTACCTACGTTGTTCGTATATTACTATGACAGAACCTTCAAGGTAATATTAAAAACTAAAACTAATAATATAATCAATAATTAGGGGAAATTCGATCGCTGATATTAGCAATTCGTGTGCGTTGCACAATTCATTGCATAAACTATCGGCAAGCCACAAACGCGAGTGTGTGGAGATGATCACTGGACCATTACATTAACTTTATTTAGATCGATAGTCTACTTGTGACCTATTGCTTAACACAGCTTGAATCAAACTAGATGCGAAATCGCGTGGAAAAGTTTTGTTTGTTTGCACAATATCGCACTTATTGAGATCATGTGAGATTTTGAAGAACTCGTTTTAAACTCTAATACATCCACCTCATTTCATAATACCTATTCTTGTTGAGAACACGTCAATAAGTATTATGTCTAAAACAAAAATGACCTCTAATAGAAGCTTTATTAGTATTTGCCAGCGTGCTTCGCCCGCGTGGAGGTCGGGGATTATCCCACGAGAACGTACTACCGAGATAAAAAAATCCTTTGTGTTAATCCGGGCTATAAAATATCTGTGTCCCAAATTTCATCCAAATCAGTTTAGCCATTTTTGCGTGATTGAGTACCTAAAGAACATCCAAACATCTAAACATACATGCTTTCAGATTTCTTATATTAGTAGGATTTTTTTTTTTGAGGGTGGGTAGTCAACAAACAACTTCTCCCGCTCTGTGTGGAGCAGGAGGGCGTGTCACACTTTTACTGACTAAAACCCACCCGTGTCCCCTCAGTTGCCTGTGTGCCAGGGGCGAAGGTATGTCTTTCGAACAACCCGCACCCCTGACAGGCATTGGTCCTTGCGGGCCCCACCAGTTGGTGCTGACATCTCTTTGAGGCGCGCGTGGAACACAACCCGCCGTCGACCCGGCCGCAAGCCCGCGCCTACGGTGACCGGGAATCAGCCTGGGATTCCGGACGCCCAGGGCGTCTCCTGTGGAGGCTAGGACCGTGAGGGCGCATATACTGCCTCTCCCTCACGTACGCCGCCTCTCTCTTCGCGAGCATCACTGCTTCGCTGAAGGAAGTGACTGCTACCCATGCACTCTCGCTCCGTACCATGGCCTGGACCAGAGCCCGACGCGAGAGTTCGCCGCAGCCGATCGCCTCCACAAGGAGATCGTGCGGTATCCCCGGACCATGCGGATGGCCATGACCCTGTGGGACGCCTTCAACCGGCACGGCGGGCTGGTTGGCGCCTCAATGAAAGCACCCAAACCAGTGCCCCGTATAGGGCCATGGACCGCACGACTCCCGCGTAGACCCTCCGGCAGGACGCGTTTGGCCCCCCTAGATTGGGCAGGAGCCGCTTTAAGGCAGCCCCAGCCCGCTCCAGCCTGGGAGCCAAACGTCGGAATTGCTCCGCGAAGTTCCACCGGTTGTTGAGTCCCAGGTACTTCATCGTCGACTCGACATTCGCATTCCGAGGACCATGAAAACACATGGCCTCGGACTTGTGCAAGGCCACCTCGAGTCCCAGTTGCCGGATCCTATCGATGATTGTCGATTAGTAGGATTAGGTTACATATTTTTATTCGTTGTTCAAGGATTCATTCATACTGCGGTTTTACAAAATGTCTCTCTTGCGCGGTTTTCCGTAGCGAACGTGTGTTTGCACCAAACGCTAAAACCACATGCGGTAAAAAAAGGCTTGTTTATTTTTGATACTGAGTCACTGAAAAACTGTTAAAATTGAAATGGTCGCTGTGGCCATTGTGTAGAAAGTTCTAAACGAAATAAATTTATTTTATACAAATATTTTTTACCGCAAATCTATTAAAGAACCGTTTCCTTCTGACGATAATAGTAGGGTACCTATGTACGTTGTCGTAAACTCTGTTTTTCCTCACAAATTGTAACGAGCTATACGTAGTGGCATGAAACTCCTTTACTACAAAGTGTTGAATCAAATATCCGCCAAGCAGTAACAGTTTGATGATCTATAAACTAACAGTACCTGCTCGAGAAACCCTGTAGAGTACCATCTCGTAACTCTTCATTTTCTACTAGTAGGTAAGTCGCACGGAAAAACTGTGCAAGTTCTGAAAATGAAAGCACTAGCATTAAGGTAAAATGTACCACCAAACCAATGATTTTAATAAAAAAAATGGCAAAGCTAGCACTCAAGAAAATTATAACGGGTATATTTTAAATTGTTAATGATAAGAAAACAGTACAAAGCAAATAATTTACCCACGAAATTCTCGAAACGGTTAATTTGGAAACTATAACAAACCAAATTGTTTGTTTGTCCACTCAAAGCGGACGCACGTAGACCACTCAATTCACAATTACTTATTCACCAGCAGACTCCATGTTTATGCAAAAAAGCATCTTCAATAGACTCTAATTGCCTTCGGTTTGGCTCGCTTTTGTGTTGTTAATCAACGCACTGCGATTGTTCAAACCCCATTGTCCTCTTGTTTGGCCGACCCTTGGCTTTATTACGACATTTTTGTGAAGACAACCCTGTCAGGAAAATATTGTAATATCAAAACGTCATAAAATATGTGTCACTTTATGTCTGACAAGCTACGTAATATTTTGAAGAATTCATTTTGTTGACATGGTCCCCATGGCTAGCCAGGAATCCCTTGCCAATATATGGGTATGAGCTTTATGTAGGTATCTATTAGAATATATTATGTAACATATATGTAATAATATATGTAATCAGGGCAAATGCTGGAGTTTGCAACGCCATGTCAAGACGAAGTCTTTGTGAACAGAACCCTACAGTTGCCATTCAAATGCTTATTTCGGAAAATTCAGTTTTACATTACGACGATTAAGCGAAGCTTAACAATACGAAGTCGAAGGCATCCGGTTTTCGTTTTAATAATAAAGTATTTTTTTCAAAAAGACGATTATTTACTTAGGTATTTCAAAAAAAAATATTTCTGGGTTTACTGTGTTTAGTATGTGTGTATTAATTAACTTGATATTCATAGGCCTCCGCCTATGAACGTCACTTTATTCGATCCACATTTGATCGTTTTAATTTTAATAACAGCGACAGCCAATATTAAATATTCAGGAAATGTTGTCCGGGTAGCGCAATTTCCCTATAAAATGTTGACAAAATTTTAATTTGGTTGGAAAACAAATTATGGCCGCCCTCGTATTTGTCCAATAAAAACGGCTTGTTTGTTGTTGAATTATACTTCGTTAGACAGCGCGAAAAAATGGTGAAAAGCATTAGTGAAGTAGCAACGTAATGTACGAAAGACGAGATACATTTTTCTTATCGCCCCGACTCGGAAGTTTCTTTGTGCCATTCACAACGTTCTTTGAGAGCTTGCTCCTTGCAAATATTTTTTGGTGTTAGATCCATTACCGACATTATCAATAAACTCCCCCTACAAGCCCTTCTACAATCATATTTTTAGCTATTTTTTTTTCAGGAGGTGTTCCATCTTTTATTATATCACTAGTGTATATTATTGTCACACTTGTATCTAATAATAACTTCGTTCAATAATTCGTTTTACGTTGATTTTTTCTACTGACTGTAACATTGGCAGAATGGTGAAAATTTAAATGAATAACAGAAAATAATAAAAAATAAAAAAAATTGCACAACGATCCGAGTTTTTAATTAAACTATGTTAAATGTGCTTCGGAGTGCCTCGGTATTAAGTCATGTAAAAAGTCTTTAATTTCAGAACCTAAAATGAAGCGCGAATATTTTACAATTGATGAAATTTTCTGTGATAAATCCGTTATTTAAATTTGTATTCTTTTGGTTTCAGGTATTACTGCAGTATGGTGAATGTGTGATACACTGTGTTGAAAGGAATGCTTGTGTGATAATTCTAAGATGTGCGTAAAAACAATTGATTCAAGAACGATGTTTGTGGCGACGATATTAGTGTTAGTGAGTGTTGTGGGTGCGAATGTGAACACAACGAGTGTGTCGGGGGCGTCCCGCATGGCGTGGATGAAGTCCTTGCTGGACCACCACAACTGGATGCAGTACATCAACAACGGCAGCCTGGCCTTGCCTTTGAACTGTGAGACAGATCTGAGGACATACCTGACAGCGCTGAACGACGGACAACTGTGGGCTTCGAAAAGTAAGTCAAATCAAATCGTTCCTAATTAAAAAAGTTTACCGTTTTATTTTCACTAAATCAGAGTTCTTTCCATCTAAGCCGAATTTCCTTCGACAAAGAGCTTAGCAAAACTGCAGATTTCACGTGCAACAACATCGTGTAAAATCTTTAAATGCCTTACGTTAAGATATTGTTGTTATAAGATATTAATTGTACGTAATGGTGAACCATTATAGCCGTAACTAATCTATTACACTAACCGATAGGAAGGAATGGCATCGTTTACTTTAATAGTTTCTTCTCACTTGATTCATAACGGCTGCGGTATTCTCGGCAGTCACAGCTCCTCAGTCAAGTTGCATAAGCGTCAGATAAGAGTCATAAAGAAAACATCTGGAACCACGCAGCACTCGCCACCCGCGCCTCCGCCTACTCCAACTAGGTCGCTGGCTGCGTACCTTACAAGTCTCATACGAAGTGCCAGCGCCGAAATTACGCTTTTAAATATTTTGGGCAAGATAAAATATGCATATATGCATTGTTCTCGCAAATGTACTGAATAATCCCTCTGTAAGTTATTTCAAAAAGTAGTGGTTCCAGTCCATTTCCTCAGTAATCTATATGTATTATAATAGATTTAGAACCATTTCCGAAATTCTTGTAATCCCTTAATTGCAGCCACAATTTGCTAATGGCAGCGCTAAATCCAAAAGTAATAAGGGATAATCTCTTTCACTGAGGCCGGTTTTAATTCCGTGATAAGAACTTCTCCGACAGAACATTTCAGGAAACGTCGGGTTATTCTGTTTACATAGTAAGTACTTCAAATTATTACGTTTCAGAACAGCCCCCGCCGTTGAGGCGCACGCAGGCGCGATGTTTTCATTCGCATCACATCCGATCATTACTGTCCGTTCATCCTCACCAATCATGCATAAATGTATTCTTGAATACATCTAAAATGTATTAATATTAAACAGGCTGTGAATGTTTATTGGATTTTTATGGGAATTTTTTTCATCGTCATGTGTTTCGGAACTTCAGTGGCATGCAATGCAACAGCTAAAATAAGTTGAACTTATGCTCTCGAGTGCAAAGAACTTTTCATTTCCTCGTCTTCAAAAGATTATTACCCTGAGCTGTGTGATCATTTTCCCGCGCTGCCATTCCCAGCCACCCTCCATAAGTCGTAAATATCCTCCGACCTCTTGAATCTTCACCAAACGTGACCAAAATGAGAATCATATCTTTTCGTCACGGTCACTTTTTGATTCGAATATCATTTATCACTGCTCTATGGTTTCACATCAGATTCTTGACTGGCTTCATTCGTCTTGTATCTCATCTTGAAGGCAATAGAGCAAACAAACTTTCGCTCGCACCGAATGATTCATCATCTGTTTCGAAACGATATTTATCACAACGGAAATATGTTTTTTCTATTTGTAGTACTTAGGTATGTTACTTGTACCTACTTTAATACAGCATTCGTTCTCTAATTACGCGCCTACTTATACGAATACGAAGTACAGTGAAAGTAACTCTGTCTGCCTGTTTTTTTTGTGGGTGGGAAATCATCAAATAACTTCTCCCGCTTTGGGTGGAGCAGGAGAAGGTCCCGGAACCCCATGTCTGCCACCCTTTGTCCCCGTCTGCGACGGGTCAGCTCAGTCGCCCCGCAGCCTACCACTTATCGGCTGCAAGGGATAGGGAGAGCGGCCAACGCTATACCGACACTCCTCCTCCCTTGCGGCCCCACCGCGTCCGCCATCAAACGGTGGCGGCCCCGTCCAGGCCACGGAAGCGAAGAGCGCTACTCAGAAGTACCGGCACTCCTCCTCCGCCGCAGTCTGTAACCCTCAGCCGCGATGCCTCCCATTCGTCATAGCGGTCCGCCTCAGTTGCGATGCACCTCACTACAACCTACTTTTTGCCGCTAAGTCGTCGGCTTGGAGGCAAAAGCCCTGACGAGCGGCTCTTCGCTTCACCGTGGGAGGGTGACCACGGCTACTGAGCTCCCCCGCAAAGACAATGCGGGAACCCACTGGGGGGGTCTGTCTGCCTGTCTCTTACGTTTTCACGCCTAAATTGCTGATCCGATTGTCAAGAAATTTGGCAGAGATATAGCCTGGTATATGGAGATGATAACCGACACGGGTGGAGCCGCGGACAAAAGCTAGTGTACATATATTACCGAAATTCGTTTCCTCATGTAGGTAAGAATCTACTTAGTATATATCTCTTGGCTTACAAAGTTACAAATAAGCTTTCAAGTAATGAGAATGGAAAAACAATTACAGAACAAACAGATGTGTACGGTAATTGTACTGTCAGACAAAAGCAGTAGAATAATTTTATTCCAGAGCCTTACAAACTCTTCAACAACGAACATACTGTTCTCACATACAGAAGCAACAAGAATAATGTACCTACCCCAAATTTTCTAATATCTAACTTCATTTAAAAGAGAGTACGTGGAGTTTCTTGCCCGTTCTTCTTCATTGAGATCTACGTTTTGGAATGGGCACCTAGCTTCAACTTTCCAACTGACCGACTTTTTGACAATTCAGAAGTGCCTGTAAATGGTTTAATTGAAATAAATGCTTTGAGTTTGTTACGGCGTTTTAATTTAAAAACTGCCTATAGCAGTTTCAATTTTGAAGTGAAACTTCTTAGTTGGTGATTCTATAATTGGACGAAGAGAGTGAAATTTCAAGGACGCGTCACGTTTAGGTACATTTCGTTACATGAGAGAGAAGAACGACATCTCTCTCACTCTGTCTCTCGCACTAAATCTCTCTATTCTTTATATTTTTTTAAGTTTTAATCGTTTTCAGTTTGTTCAGCTAAATTACTTTCATAACCTTAAGTTGGAGTTTGCGTAAAGTCAAGAAAAAAGTGATTGAATTGAGAATTATAAAGTTAATCTGTTTTTCTACTTAAACTGGCTTTTCTCCAAACGATTCTGAAATATTAATTTCAGAATCTTAAAGTAATACTAAGGGACTACTCACACTTATTCAGCTTTGTTCAGCTTTTGTCTGTCTTTTGTTGTTGTGAGAGAAAACAACGATTTTGTATGAGAAGCGTACGCATCCGTTCAGCCGTGGAAAGCTGAACGCACACAAAATCGTTGTTTTCTATGGACAAAAGCTGAACAGAGCTGAATAAGTGTGAGTAGTCGCTTATTCTTCGGAGAAACATACAACAAAGTAAATAAACACACATTTATTGCGAAAACCGTATCTCAATACCTATGACTATTTGCCAATATTCTGTCGTTCTGCTATTTTGGGATCAAGGGAGATCCACCATGGAAGCAAAACGGTCGCAATATTGCTATTGATTGCCATCTGTTCAAATGCTCGTAGATTTAATTTACAATTCAATTGTGTTTGTAACCACATAAACGTGAATAAACTGGCTATTGAGGTTTTTCACGCTAACGTCAATATGAATGGCCTAATATTATATCCGTTTACAAAATTGTAGCTGATTTTATCGTTGAACCACAGTTTAAAAAAAACCATAAACAATACAGATACAAGCATAAAACAATGTAGGGATGTACCTACCTAATTAAAAGACTAGCTAAGAATAAGTTAGTAGATATTTACAAGAACCTAATCAAGACAAACGCACATAAAATCTCTGAAAACTCGATTAGATTGATGTAACTTTGATTGTATCTGTGATTGTTACGGAACATTAGTTAAACAGTGAAGCGTCAAAGTACGGAACTCGCCAGAGGGGGAACAGAGCCGTCACTCAGAGGCAGCTGTTAATCGACTGCCAGTCATTCACAGATAATCTTTGGATTCCAATCATTCGGTCAATTCGTGACGTGGCTAGTTCCTTGGTAACTAACTCCAATAAATTATTAATTCCCGCTGTACTTTCGTAAGACAGCACAAGCCAATGTCCAGAGAGTTGAGATTTGTTTCGATCGCCACCACACTACAGTTAAGTGGGTTGTAAATAACGTGTAAAACTCGGGTTATCTCTGTTCTGCAGTACCATGCCTCAGCTGACATTATTTCTAACATCAAATGACCCACGTCTATCGCGATAAATGTTGCGGTACTAATAAATGTTTTTTATAAAGTGCAGCAATGTGTGTAAACCACTATAAATTGACTGGCCGCCAGCGAACGAATTTATTTAAATAGAGAACATATCCCGCGAATTTAAATCTGCATTCCCCATCTGCTGCCTTCAGCGAATTTACCCGGCTTTACAATGTACAACAAAAGCGGGAAATGGGGGAATCTATTACGTCACATTACATACAGCGGGGAAAGATTGCAGGGAAGTGGTCCGCGGTTAAATGAAGCTAAATGAGTGTGCGCAGACAAACGAATAGGCGAGGTGATGCTGCGCGCCCATCCGCACAAATGTACAACTATCTGGAAATAATGCTCATTGTGTGGTCTCGCTGCGAACATCTCATTTATTTAACACGGTTGTTTGTTTGTGTACCTACTGTTTAACAATGCGCAATACGGATCTGGCTAAATTAACATGTCCCTATAAATTACCCTATTTCACAATCGGTAGGGCGGTAAATCGGGAAACACAGGGCAATTAAGTTCTTGGAATCGTACCGTTATACCTACAAATTACGCGATTTGCATCTTACTGAATTGCTGTACAGTCAGCAACAAAAGCACTTTGCTAGTAATTACACACTTTCTTTAATCATATCAATTCAAGGAATTATTTTATAAATGTTCTTATTCATTTCCATCACGATAAGAAGTCACAAAAATGCGTTTCTATTGAAGACAGAAGCCGTTACCATGAGATCTATAAATATTAATTCAATGGCCCCATTTGTTTGTTTTATTGCCCCAAACATATACTTCACAATTAGAAAAAAAAGAAAGAAAGGGAAACAAAAACGAGCACTTGAAAGATTTATGAAGCTTTTTCGAGTTTTGTTTACACGTAAGACACGAATATGATTATTTTCGGTGAAACTAAACCGGTTTGCCGAACGTTCGGCTCCATAAATCAGAAAAGTTGACTTATTGTGAAGTTAATTCGCGCCCACCTGAAACTTAGCTCGTTGAAGGCAGCTTGTATTGACAACGAAACGAAGCTCTACTGAAACTAAGGGAATACACTCCTGAATTTGTGGATAAACCTATCAAATTCCGTGAAAACATTTCTATGGACGTAGAACAAATGCATCGCACAGCTCGTTACCGTTTCGGGGGTAACGGGGTACCGAGTAAACATTCGTTTGTAAAATGTGATAATTTTGGCCAAATTCTTTCAATTGTAGATTTTGATGGCCTGCACGGGATAAATGTAATAAATGCCAATAGTTTCACATTCGTCTTACCTCACTCAAGTTTGTGTTTGTACTCTTTGGAACCTTGATAGACGATTATCATGGGAATGTCTCAACTTCAGAAATGTATCCCAAACACTTGACATATTCATATAAGTACCATCCCAGGGTACTATGGGACAAGGTCGGGAGACGTAAAACATTGGACTACAGGGATTAACGAGAGAAAAGTGTATTGAAAAGTATCCGTCTTACTTTATTTAGTTTTGGCTAGTCTGCGTAAATAAGATGAATTTCAAGAGTTTTAATAAATTTACATAGGATCATTTTAGAGATGTTTTTATTTTTATAGCCATTGTTTGTGTGGAGAATTTTGTACATTTCTAGTAGTAACGCCTTGTGTTCTATTTAGTTGATTACAATGTGTTAAGTATTGTTAGTTCTTCCGAATAAATAAAATAAAAGAAAAGTTAAATTTTATTGTTCTTGAAACAGAATTGGTGCAATCCGCATATGTGGTATTCAAATTGCTGATGCTTTCCGTTTAACAGATCAGTAAAATCAGGAAATGTTTCGTAAGAGTCGTGGGCATTGTTTTATATCTACCCTTTGGTTGAAGTATGTACCCAGGTAATCGTTACAAACAGAACAAACCCCACATAAAACCGAACAGCAATGCTTAGTTTGTGCAGTTTGTAAGAAACAAATACTACGGGAATCTATTCATTGTTTTAGTGCCTAGTAAACACGCTTTGATTCTCAGAGAGCAAAGTTAAATTATCTTGTAACTTGTAGGTATTTAGGTAGCATAAGTTTTCGTGGATTCATTTCAGTGCTTGTTTAATGTGCCAACATTGTGTGGCCATTCGACTTAACAATGTGTAATAATAAAGGTTTTAATACAGAAGTACTACTTTGGCACAAATTTGAGAAAAGTCAGTGGGTAGGTTACATGCATAATGCAATAATAAAGTTAAGTAAACCATTTTGAATGCTCATCAAAGGTTTAGGATCACGTTCCTATGTGACAATTCTTGTCAAATTTCAAATTGCTATTTTTGGCAAAACATTCACACTATATTTTCAGACGGTCAGTGTTAAAGCATTTACTTCAAATAGGCACATATAAAGCACTTTTAAAAGTCAAAATTTACATTAAAATAATATTGACTCTAGTCGCCCCTTCCAAAGGGTTCTTATGGAGAAGAATGGGCAAGAAACTTCACCGTTACCTACTCCTTTAATTTGTTTTACAATATTTGCATACATTAATTATATAATTAGATATAAATAAAAAACGATGCACCTTGAATAAAATTGACCATACCATACTCTTTTAAAATGAATTTACGATTTTTGCATATATTAATTTACATAATTAATGTATGCAAATTTTTTAAATTCATTTATATGAAAACGATGGACCTAGAATAAAATTAAAAATACCAATGTACAATAGGGAAATATAATTAAAAATGAAGCAAGGACGTGACTGATCGCTTAGTTAAATCCTGTGGGCTGTGTCTTTTTAAAGTAATAAAATCCTATAGTCAGTTGATTTCTCTACTCCGTCCAATTAATGATTCCGAGGCACGTACAATCGTACATGTTTACCAACCATGTTCGTAGCTTTCTGTTTGAAGTTGTGCGGTTTCAGGCGGCAACGTCCCGATGTGTAATTTATTTACCGCCAACATTTGTCGTAGTATAGTACTTGGTACAGAGGTACTTGTGACGCAACCCTTCTCGCCGGTTCACGGCCTATACTCACCTTTATTTCGCAATTATTTAGCTACCAACTCCGCCAGAGGACACTCCGCTTTAAAAGAAGATTAGTTTTTTAATTTACACCCCTTTGTGCAAGATACGAGAAAACTTTGAACGTAAACAACAATGTACTTAAACAGGTTTATTTAAATATTCATTTATTTTAACGTTTTAACATTTGCATTGTTTTTTTAATGTGATATTGGAAGCAATTTTGGTAAATTTAATTTTCTGTCTTTTGTTTTCTCTTGCTTTTTGCAAATAGTAGATAATAAAATGCTTTTAAATTGTAAAGACGCTATTATTGTCTTAAGAAAAATTAAGAACATAAATAATTAAGTATGGTTATTTATTATATTTAAATGTAAATGGTGCTTGCGATTCTGAACAACCAGTCAATGTCCAAAAAGGCTCGACTATCAGTTTACAATTATGTGCTAGTGCAATGCTTATGCAGTGAACGTTTGTCGGTAGCAAGAGAGACATGAAAACAGGATAAGTGCTGTGGAAATGCGTTCCTTGTCGTTGCCAAGTAAGTGTGGTGTAACTATGAATGATAGGCTGAGGAATGGTGTGATGAGACCACGTTGTCGTTTAAAAGAAGATAGAGTAGCAAAAGATTAAAAGAGTATGTTTGGATGGCAATGTTGAGGTATTACAAACAAAAGATATTTTATACAAGGCAAATGTGAATGAAAACGCCGGGTAACTTGACGCTAAAAAGATATATTCTGACCTTATTGCTGATGTTATTCAGAAAGGTCATGGTGCGTACTCACTAGGTACTCTCAACCAGCGTGCGAAATACATCTGTATGAAAGTAAACGCAGCAAAAGGATAAGAACTGAAGCAAGTGGCGTTCTGTGGTTTCTGCCCACCTTCAGGAGATAATCGTGATTTCATGTATGTATGTTACAGCGGCGAGCTGTTAATTTTTCTAAGAGAGAAGCCGGCGCGAAGCCGCCATTAAATTACTGACTTATCAAAAAAGCAGCAATTAGTGTAAAGAATTAAAAATAAAATCTAAAAGCTGAAAACCAAATACTTAAAATGTGTAATATTCCTCCATCTCGTTCTCGGTGACCCATTTTCTGACCCGTCTCCATCGTAACCCGTTGTACAGCAGCTTGCTCTCGTCCATATCAAGCGGTGCCACGTGACCTAAAGTGACATCATTACAGGATCGCAGTTGTATGAATTTTTAGTTCCCGATTATGACGTTTTAGCGCCGAGGTAATTTAGATTTTTTTTTTTGTTTTAGTAATACAAAGCTAAAAGTAAGCGTTTTTGCTGTCTGAATGTTATGGCGAATTAAATACCCGTAGTGTAACTATATTTTTCGGCAATAGTAGACACTATTAAAATGCCATTTTTCAAAAGCAGTAGAGATGCGAATCACCGAAGGGAAGCCGGTAGGAATCGTGTTATATGGTGCTTTCGCCACTGGTACGTTATAATATTTACAGACTAGGTAATCTTTTCACGTAACTTGAAAACTGTTTTCTGCTGCTTCTGTTTGCTGAAATCAAACTGAAGGTAGTTACAGTAGTTAGGTACTAGAAGTGGTAGAAGTTTGAAAATTCACCGGCAAATATAAACCTTTACCTGAGCTCGGACAGTGAAAGTAATTTGTTCAGTGCGAGCTTCACATTCCTTCACTGATTGTCCTGGACCAAGAAATTAGGATTGCTATATTATGTGACGCCATTGTGTTCAAACATTTGTCGTCATTTCGAAGGTGAAGCGGATTTTCCTCAATTTGATATATGAACGTATCTTATATATTTCCCTGCTTCCAATATCTTTTATCCATGTCGCTCTGTTTGTCCGTTAAATTGGTTACTTTAATAATAATTTATTTTGGTAACACATAATAAAAACTGTCTAAGGTATGATTTCTATTATACTAAGATAATTATAATTAGAACAAGCAATAATTATTTTCAGTCAGGTTATAAGGGGTATATTATTAAAGAATCTGAAGATTAGGTACATGTATCAGATAAAATATTAAATAAGAAATTCTTTATCTATTTTTTGGAAAATTCTTTCAAAAAGTACCTCTGCATTCAGTTACGTTTTCCCGGGCGTTTCTTGTATTTCGTAATAGTTAGTTTCGTCATTCTTTCGTTGAAATTGATTTAATACGTCCGAATACACAGATCCGTTATGCCCTTTCTAATTTCACGCCGGCCTACTCGGTATAATTCTACAGATTTACTACACAATATCCGTCAATATTTGAACAGGTCGCAATAAGACACGACTCACAATTAGTAATATACATATTTACTGAATAAACTTTACACATTTAGAAGTATTTGGATTTCAATTATCATAAGACTTCCTTCCATTTGTTAATAATTGTAATGTTACGTCTACGATAAACCTCTATTGTATGTTGTGAAACCAAAAAATCACTGATATGCCATTTCCTGTATTAAGTCGATATCCGTTTACAACACATTTATACCTAACTAAGTATATCTGCTTTAACTTTACCGAACTGCGGTCAGCTTATTAACGTTATAGTGAGAATAAGTTTCTTAACTGTCCACAGAAGTGAGGACCTGCGGGTTACATTACTTACATAATACACGAACTAGTTTACGTAGGTATCCAGTTATGAATGAAATTATAAGAGCGACCTACTTGGCGCATATTTCGTCGAGATGATCATGTTTGCGAAATGTAGCGCAGCGTGCCCCTGCATCTCTCCCGCGCTTCAACTAGATGCGCAGCGCCGCTGGGTTTCTTCCATGTGGAACCGGCCTAGGTTGTGTTTTCAGAATTGAATCTCCTTAAATACAGTTGACGAAAAAAAATCTTCAAATTTATTTAAAGAGGGTTTTATTTTTAGGGTGGGAAATCATCAAATAACTTCTCCCGCTCTGGGTGGAGCAGGAGGGCGTGTCACACTTTTACTGACTAAAACCCACCCATGTTCCCTCAGTTGCCTGTGTGCCAGGGGCCACGGTATCTCTTTCGAACAACCCACACCCATGGCAGGCGTTGGCCCTTGCGGACCCCACCAGTTGATGCTCACATCTGTTTGAGGCACGCGTGGAACAAAACGCGCCGTCGACCCGGGCTTGGTCCTTACCAGACAGCGAGCTACCCATTACTCGCCGTCCGCAAGCCCGCGCCTACGGTGGCCGTGAATCAGCCTGGGATTCCCGACGCCCAGGGCGTCTTCTGCGGCAATTAAGGCCGTGAGGGCGGATATACTGCCTTCCTCACGTGCGCCGCTTCCCTCTTTGCGAGCATTACTGCTTCGCAGAAGGAGGTGATGGCTACCCATGCACTCTCACTCCGAACCATGGCCCGGATTAGGCCTGGACGCGAGAGATCGCTACCGCCGATCGCCCCCACAAAGACACGGCGGTGCTCCGCCCAAGCCGGGTGAATCTCCACCGTATGCTCCATCGTGTCCTCAGGGCGATCTACGCAGTGAAAACACCTGTGCGTTTCCTCCCGCCTTATCCGAAACAACCGTGTCCGGTGAGGACCTGTGTCAGGCGGAAGGTGAGGATGCCGTGGCGCTTCTCAATCCACTCCACAAAGAGTGGACGTACCGCCATAATCGTGAAGTGCCCAGCACTAGGTTGCGACAATCGCATTCTCCATGTCACCATGAGATCCCGCCGGAGCTCTCTCCGCTGTGCCGCGATTTCTCGCGGCAGCGGAGTTACGCCCCGGCCTTTGCCTTCCTGGTGCCATTCCCAAGTGTGTCCATGGCGGCAATCCGGCAAGGAGGCCCGCAGCCTCACCGGAGATCGTCCGGTATCCCCGGACCGGATGACCATGACCCTATGGGACGCGTTCAACCGGCGCGGCGGCGGGCTGGTCGGCGCCTCAATGAAGGCGCCCATACCGGTGCCCCGTATAGGGCCATGGACTGAACGACGCCCGCTTAGTGCCTCCGGCAGGAGGCGTTTGGACCCCCTAGACCGGGCAGGTAAATCTAGACAGATTATGCCAGCCTCATCATTACAAATCGATTTTACATACTACTACACAACTAAAAATATCTAACACTATTTCTGCGATAATTAACAATGTTAACGACTCTGTACAATATCCTGGCTGTTCTGAAGCAGGAGACTACAATTATAGCCCTCGTATTTATAAACATTCCTTAACGTTAAGCTATGTTTAAACGTCATAAATGTACCTATGGTTAAACAGACGCTAATCACTACTTAACTTTAAGCAACGAATATAAATAAGGGGGATAATCTATAATACAAACCACATTATCGCATATTATATAGATAACTGTTAATAAATCATTATTTTACGAAACAATTATGATTAAAGATTTCAGGCCTCATATTTTTAGGTTAGCACGTACTTTGCACGTGATGTGCATTCAATTAGGAAGGCAAAACCTATTTAGGCAAAACATTATTCTTGTCACGTCACAAAACTACCAAACTATAAGTGCAAGATAGAGACGGGAACATATCTAAGTCAAAGCTCGTGCTAAATAACGTTATATAGATCTAGGCCTGAGATTCTGCATTTTGTCATTTTACTTGATTTTTTAAAACAGGAGTTGTACAGTGTAAAATTAAGTCAATTAACTGTGTAAACTTCTCAGCTGTAACGTTAAATATCGATATCGATACCCACCACGCCTATTTCAACTGCTTATTTAAGTTCACATGATACACGCTCTGTATCTGTGAGAATTAAAATACCTGTACAAATTAATTAAATTACCATAAGATACATGAAATGTATAGGTAAGGAAGTAAACATCGATAAACCGACTCGTGTATACCGCAACCACAAAGCGCTCATGTTTCATTACAGGAATTATTGGAACGCCGACATTTCTCTCGCGTGGAGTTATACGCCAGACACAAAGGGAACAGCTTGTTAATGCCTGAATAATGCAAACTGTTCCATCACGTGCCCCACCTCTTTGTTTACCGTAAAGTTCGTTAATACCTTCATTCTCTATGCCGCTTTATCTGTTATTTTCAGCAACATTCGTTTAATTGTACCTAAATGCATTTTTGTTTATAATATCGGCTTGTAGAATCGATATTTTTAAATAACATTTTATTTTCTATAGAAGACTTGAACGAAGTTATTTATTTTTGGGAGAATCGACCGTTTAGTCCACTCTCGACCACCGACCCCCAATAAATAATGTGTTCACTAGACCCCTGACTATTGTTTATTTATACTATATTTAGATTTTATTTTCCAGTCAAGTTCTAGTTTCCTCTCGATCCCCAAAGTAGTCTGTACCTTACTGCACCAAAATATAAATTTTAAGTACTTACCGAATTAGGGGTCGCGATTGGACGAGGTATACCTCTCTTTTATATGAAAATTCAGTCTCTTACCCCCTTGGGGTCGAGAGTGAATGTGTAAGGGTTGAGAGGAAACAAATAAACAAATCTTTTTTAAGGGGTCGAGGGGCTGAGAGTGGACTAAACGGAATCGACAACACCAGAAATAGGTACGTATTGGACAAATGGCAGTGACCTTTCCTCATAACTTTATTGCATAAAATTGAAAACATGCCAATTGCCTAACACGTATTCTGAAGTTATCGATTCGCCCAGAAATAAATTATCTTCGTGCGAGTCGCCTATAGAAAATAATACAATATTTAAAAGTGTCAATTCTTAAGAAAAATACGCGCTTTGACGTGGAGTTGCGGATACCAGGTCGATTCATTCGCACATTTCCCCGAGGGGATAAGATGTGCGAATCGACTAATAAGCCAACATATCACCTTAATTATTTTGTGGAACTATTTTTGAGCAAAGTTCGTGCTCAAAAGCTTGCAATTTAGAAGCTTACTGATTATCCAATTGACCGTAGTTATAAGGTTATAGGTACTTGTAGGTACACTGGTACAGCTGGTTTAACAGTCAGTGGTTGGCGAATGTTTTGGTTCAAGCGGTGGTATGTTGTAATGGAACCGGTTCTGTTCACGAACAATCGATGGAATTGTAACACGAAACGTATAAATTTGATTAACTAATATTGCATAAACATTATCAGCCTACAATGATCTCTCTGCTGGGACACAGGCCTTCTCTCGTCAAATTTTTGGTTCTATTAGAACACGCCGCTTTCCTAACGATGTTTTACTTCATCGTTTTGGGGGGCTTGTGGCTAAGTAACAATAGCTGCACGGGTTGATCGATCAGGTTAAGCTACGCTTGCCGCGGTTGGTCCGTGGATGGGTGACCATCTTTACATACCAAGACCCTTCCGTGCCTCGGAAAGCACGTTAAGCCGTTGGTCCCGGCTGCCATTTGTGGATCTTTGACAGTCGTTACGGGTCGTCAGAAGCCCGAAAGTCTGACAATCAGTCTTACCAATGGGTATCGTGTTACCCAGTAACTGGGTTGTGGAGGTCAGATAGGCAGTCGCTCCATGTAAAATACTGGTATTCAGCTGCATCCGGTTAGACTGGAAGCCGACCCCAACACAGTTGGGAAAAGGCTAGGTTGACGATGATGATGTTTTACTTCATCGTTTTGAGAGCTGTGATGAGAAATAATTTGCACCAAGTAAAGCGCCTGTCTGGTCTCGAACCAAGTCACGGCTGTTAGGTACCACTGAGCCACCACTGCTCTTCTGCATTTACATAAAGTTTGAAAACATAAATTATAATGATTTAACTTTGGTAGTTTGTAACTTAAAACCCAAGCCAAAGAGATACGCCAAAGTTAATTTGCAGATTCTCATCTAGTCATTATGCGGTTAGGCGGCCATTGTATAATATTAATACCGAATTAATAGCATGGCTTTGAATACCTACGCAACTAGAGCGTAGGAAATTAATCTCATAATTTAGAGATATGTAATATTCTGTGTAGTAGGCATAGTAATATTAGGTAATCGTGTAATTAAAAGACAAATAATTATTCTTTAATGTAGAGACGAGACTTAGCAAGTGATGCTATTGAGAAACGTGTGCGCACCGGCTTGTGACGTAAGGTGCGCGCGCGCCGACAGTGCTGCGGCCGCGTGAAGCCAAACTCTTGCGCAAAATACGCCTCATAACGCGTAAATCGCAAATTTCATAAGTAACCCGTGAAAGTAAGCGATTCATTTCACTCACACGAACCGTTGCGGCGTATCGACGGTTCTTGATAAACAAGCCACGCTTGTGGTGACATAATCTGCGTATATCTCATTCCATCAGCTGGCTAACGGCTGTATCTGTATTTTATGTTAATGTTACGGTTATTGTATTTGCTCTTCGCGTTTCAAATGAGGCGCCAGTGAATTTCTCTTTGATAACTACCGTCTGTTTCCGTGTTAGGTTTTCCTGCGTGTTTTTGGGAAAACTAGAACAGCGTCGATTTTTCAGTTCGAACAAAATTGTGATTGGTTTTTCGTCTAGTCTATATATATAAATATGTGAAGCATAAACTTTGTACCCCATTAAAACTAAGCGGACGGTGGAGTAGGAAATTTGGCACAGTTAAAGTTTATACATAGTAATGCATTTGAAATACATTAAGTATTTAATGAATTATGGCCGAATTTCAACCACTGGGCGAGCACTAGTAATTGTAGTTCGGTATTGGCATAGTAAATGCTATAGGTACATAAAGTAACCTAAGTAGGTATCTACTGAGTCAGTTGCAGTAGGCTCACCTGTCGACGAACTATGAGTAAGCGATTATGCTCTGCTTACCACTCTGTGCGATGTAAGCGTGACGGTTATGTTATGAAATTAATTGCTTGTTGCATGAGGAAAATTTACACTGTTATTTTTTGACGAATATCTTAAGCAAGGTCCGGTTAACTAATTTATTCTTCGTGGAATCGAAATGTTAACATAAAAATCGGTCAAGTGCGGGTGGGACGAAGGATTCCGTATCACCGTACAATATTTAACACTACATATTTTTTTAAAGACGTGTCTAGTTTTTTGTTTTTGGGTGGGAAATCATCAAATAACTTCTCCCGCTCTGGGTGGAGCAGGAGGGCGTGTCAGACTTTTACTGACTAAAACCCACCCGTGTTCCCTCAGTTGCTTGTGTGCCAGGGGCCGCACCCCTGGGTACGTCTCTTGGTTGAGGACCCCTTTAATTTTTATTTTATTTTATTGTTTGTTGTTTTATATTAAAGTAAGTAAGTATAACATTATACGTTACGACGTAATACTTATTACCTATATGGGTAATAAGTATCACATTATATATACAGAGCCGACAAAGTTAATGATGATGAGGGAACTTTTTCTTTTCACACTTTAATTGAAGCACGAAACTTTTCGTCGGTATTCTATATTTAGCTACTTTTTGTTGCGGCTTACACCGAGCGGCTTCATCCTGAGTGCCATTTAAAAATTAATGAAAGCGTGATTTAATAAGGTCGGAAGTAATGCCGATGCATTGAGTCTTACCTTACTTGATCCGTTTAAGTTATTAATGGATAGAAATCAATGGAAGCATTAGCAACTGCAACGTATAATTAGTATGGCAGAATCAATTTAGCACCTTAGCTTACATAGATAGGTACATTTTGTAGTGTAGGAGTGTTACAAGCCGTCTATTATTTCATAATATCGCATGCGGGATGCGGCCTCTCTAACATCATTCTATCTAATTTGACACAAGCTGAATTAAGCTTGCGAAAAAAGCTTTCTGTTAAACGAGGAGAAACTATGTATAAGTATTTACATATATACACATAAATAAAATTGAAGTCATCATCATCATCATTTCAGCCGAAAAATGTCCACTGCTGGACATAGGCCTCCGCTAACCTTCACCACTTCGAGCGGTTCTATGCTTCCCGCATCCAGAAGACTCCTGCGGCCCGCAAACGCCAAACGCTACGCCAAAATGTACGGGAATGACATTGCCTGCGGAAAGATTACGTCGTGTCCTTTCCGCAGGTAATGTCATTCCCATACATTTTTTCGTAGCGTTTGGCGTGAACGCTAACAAAAATGTGTTTTGTCTAGGCCTGCTGTTTGTAATTTCAAAATACAAGCTTTTTACTAAATTCTTATGACCGTCTGTCTATACAGTACTTAGAACAAAAAAAATGTTTTGTCTGTCTGGTTTGTTTCAGCTAATCTCCGAAGCAGCAGGATTGTTTTTTGACGGGACTTTCACTGGCAGATATCTGATGTTATAAGGCAACATACGCTTTCTGACCCGATAGCACGTTCCCGCAGGATAATTTTTGACATGCATCTTTCATAAATGGAAGAAAGCATGGTCCTGTCATAAAGCTAGAATTAAACTATTTAAATTTTGCTAGGTACTTACTTGTTCCCTCGTCTATTAGGCAGACTCATTGAGTGTGCTAACAACAGAAAAGTAATTGTGTTAATTACTTGACACTTGAAAGTTTATACAGGGTACATTTTTAACCAGTGCGCAAACTGTAACCATGAATTTAGCATATCATTCTAGACCACCTAGCATAGAAATGATTCGTCGGTTATACAAAAAAAATCAGCTGTTTCATAGAGAAGTGCAATACCTACGCGGTCAAAATGACACGCGCACCACCGCGCACTTGATTGTTGTATAACCGACAAAAAAAATCTGTGCTAGCGAGTCTGAAATGTTATACTGAATTCATGGTTACAGTTTGGGCACTGGTTAAAAATCCATCCTATAAACTATAAACTTTCAGGCATTCAAATGCAACAAAATGGTGCTGGTTTGGAAAATAAGGTGAACTTGCTTTGGCACTAGATTTAAAGCTAGAAAGCATTTTTAAAGAATTGCCCCAAACTTTTTCTGCCACATCCGGCCTAACATAACATAACTGCATTCACAGTCATTTTGAAAATATTGATAAAACTCAGTAAAAAACCTCACAAAATCTTTAAATCTACGAATAATAAAAGCTTTTAAATAGTATAAAGTAAAGCGGCTGTTTCCATCTGTCTGCTTTTCGCTTATTTTTTCTGAACCACGCAACGGATTTTGATACGCTTTTCACTATAATTTAGAGAATTTCTTCCGAAAGGCTTATTTGCATGCATAATGCATATTATAGTAGAAAAAAGCCGAGAATTCCATAGACCGACCTCCGTCACATACACTAAGAAGCCGGGGCAAGTCGCAAGTCCTACTAATATTATAAACGCGAAAGTTTGTAAGTATGGATGGATGGATGGATGAATGGATGTTTGTTACTCTTTCAGGTAAAAACGACTAAACGGATTTTAATGAAATTTAGCACACAGGTAGTCTGTAACCTGGAATAACACATAGGATACTTTTTATCCCGGTTCTACGTTCCGGTAGGATAATTTTCGACCTCCACGCGAGCGAAGCTGCTGGCAAAAGCTAGTCTTAAATAAATAATTATAGTTCGTGTCTCAAATTCTCCAACAAACACTCGTCATTGTAAAGATGTTGACACGAAGTGACTGCGTGCATCTACCAGCACGCATTGCAGTCTGAAGTGCCGTTGCCTCACCGCGACCACACAGCGACCGAATGGTGTAAGCCGATCGGTTAATTAATAGGATTTTGCCCAATATTTCACAACACGTTAGCGTCAATCCTTTGTAATGAAATATTTAATGGCGGCATGACGGCAAGTGGAACGGATGTATGGACACAGTGATGTTTGTAGGTCCCTAGAAAGAATGAGCGAGTTATTTGCCAACTTTATTTTCGTTGCGGTTAAATTTATTGGCCTCCAGGGAATATTCGTGTTTTTGTAATGAACGTGGCCAATGCTTTCGTCACGAATATGTTCTAATATACACACTGTTCTATAAAGGTGTACCTATATAAAAACTATAGGTAAAGGTGTATGACCTGCGATGATACTTTAACGTCAAGTAAAAAAAAACTGACACTCGAATACCGAAAAATAATAGAGATATAAAAGTACGAAATAAGAAAACAAATCAGACAGAGATCAAGACATAGGCTGTACGAAAATGGTTTAGGTAGGTATAGCCGTAGTCGCAAGCCTGTGTACACACGGCTACACATCGAGCTATACATTTCCAGTTTACGCTGATCTCGCATTGTACGGAAATCCAATACCTACAATGCGAGATCAGCTTATACTGGAAACGTATTGCTTGATGTGTAGCCATGTGGGTGGTAGGAACACCTACAAAATTATAATGGACCTGACTTTACGATATTATATTAAGGAGGATTTATATAGTCTACGTCACCATTATTACCAATCTATTGGTACCTCATTCATTAAAATTGGCTCAGAAGTGTAGGCGCTACGGTGGAATACACATAAATACAAACATACATACGTAGACTGCTATTACCCTTCTTTTTGGCTTTGCCGTAGTCGTATAAACACTATGGTCCACCCCACATGATTATTACCACTCTAATACTTCACAAGTCACTCTCACTCACATTGTTCTCGTTACAAATGTCTTTTACTTAGAATAACCTGTCTATCAACATATTTGTTTAGGAGCAAACCGTTTTTTGCCCCGATTTGTCAACCCTCGAATATTTTTGAAAAAATGGAAACGCTACAAAGTAATAAATAACAACATAATCAAAACGTCAAATTGAAGTGTCATTCACGTTGCCACATATTACCCGTTGTTCGCGAAGCGTTATTTTTGGACTGTTGCCGCAACAGTAGTGTTTCTGATGTATTAATAATAATAGCCGTGCCCGCGACTTCGTTCGCGACGATGTCTGAAATGAATAATGACGTGTCTCTTTACTCATTCTTTTTCTAAATAAACACATTAAAAGTTAAAGTTATTACACAATAAAGGTAACAAAAGCCTTAGCCTACACATCCTATGATACTCCTCATAACATCAGCTATCTGTCAGTGAAACTGCTGTCAAAATCTGTCCAGCCGTTTCGGAGATTAGCCGGAACAAACAGACAGAGACATTTTTTTTTGTTAAATGTACCATTTCTTTATACTTTCATTTATGCTTTTAGTAAAAAGCTGTCATTTTGACATTACAAACAGACACTTCAGTTGTACCTATTTATTTGTAGATTGTTTTCATGCATAACGTAACAAAACATTTTCGCAATGAACGATAATGTTAAAGTTATTAAATCTGTCTCCGTGTTTCGAAATTTAAAAACATTCCCCTAGTTTATTCCGTGTATGCTACTATTGGACGCACATATCCGTTTTTTTTTTATTGCCTTTGAAAAACCGAAAAGCTTTTTGAAAGCTCCACTATGTTTTAATATTGTCATACCCGCTGGCGTCATTTATATTTCAATTAAGTGAAGTAGATCTTATATTTCCATATACATTTCTCTATTCATAGTATGATTAGTATGTGTTTATGAAGTCACCGCGCCGAAATATAATATTATTAAAGCATCTTTACGGCACGTCGCGTCGTCGCCGCACGGAATTTTTACGGAGATATCAACTGACGCACGATATGTTTTATAACTTACGTAATAAGTATGAGAAAAATATTCAAGCAAGTGCAGAATTGACCGCAAAGTGGGACGTTGTCCGACCATGACTGCAGGTGCATTCGACGCGCAGCCGCGGCGCCCTCGCCGGCCGCGGCTCGCTGACGGTGACGGTCGACGCATCCACGCACGGCTTTAATTACATGCTTAGGAAACAAATGTACACAAGGAAGCCTTCAAATCAAATACCCCGTGTTCCTTGTTTCTCCACTAAATGTGAATGTACCCGACATTGACAAGGGTTCCTTAAATATATAACATGCGACCTTTTTATGAGACAAATGTATGCACGTTTTTAAGGCCTGCAACTGCCAGCCAGATGGACCTTACAGAAGTCGACCGCAAAAGGGACCTGACGCCGTTTAAGAATTCACGCATAAACAGATTCCGATGCAAACATAAAAATTCATGCCTCTCGGAGTTTTGTAGGTACCTACTTCAAAAGGTTCTAACGGAACACCTTGCTACGATGCCTCGCTACCATCTTTCTTTCTGTCTTTCGTCTATTCCAAAATAGTCTAAAAACCTTTTATTCGTTTCAGTTTCCAATTATTTTGTCTCTGGTATAAAATTGTAATGACCACTGCGAAAATTCGATTGAAAATAAACGAGATAGCGTGCCTAAAGTAACTAATTCAAGAGATATAAATTATTCTGGTGCCTTTTTACTCTTTTAAATACGAGAGATGACTTTGATTGAATGTTAAACAATTCCATGATCTATATCGTATCTAGCTATGTTGGATTCTTAATTAACTCCAACGACAAAGCAAATAGATGTCATGTGCAGGTTGATCCAGATATTACATTACTCTATTCATAAGATCTAAGCCTGTAGGTCTTTTCCGGGTATAGTGAACGCCTGGTTTGTTACGACTCCTGTGGTTATCTGTGTCAAGCCACAGATATCGTAGTTCAAACTTTGATATCAATTTACAAAGTAATCAATATTGGGATACTTAATTAAATATGTATGTTGTAATGTTCATAATCTATACCACCTCGTGTGATTCACATTGATTAAACTAATAGTTAATTGGACTTACAATAACAGCTGGTCCTCGGTGACCGAAAACGTTGTTTTATACCCAATCACTAATGATAAATGGTTTTATATCTGTAAGTAGGTATGTTTATACAAACACTTTTACATATCAACCATATTTTAAAAACAAGATGAAGTAGGCGTTTCCTATCTAACTACTCAGAGGCCACAGTCTCTTTCAAAGTTCAGGCATAATCTTGGTGAGATCACATAAAAACCATGTACATTGGTATTTGGAGAAATCTGTGTGGTTCTTCTACACAGATTTGAGTGGACCTGTCGAGTTAGTGCCGCATTTGTCAGTAATCGTGTAGCTGAACGACTCGAACAATACCAATAAAAAGTAAGTTTTATGAGTTTCATTTGGTTTCTTGCGTGACTTTGATCAATCGGACGTCACTTTCACGAAAGAAACCAAAAATATTTCGAGTAAATATTTGCTCTTGCGCGAAATATTTCAAAACCGTCAAAAAAATCTTTTATACGTTACAATAAAACAATGAGTTATTTTCGAAGGTACCTATTTTAAACAATACAATATTAATCGTTATCCAAATAAGATCGATTTGATCTTAGCAGAAAATCATTAAAATGAATAAATGAGAAGATATCACAGATTTAAAATGATTAACCGTTCGCAGCGAAACAGGCGGTCGGCCGGCATGTCCCGTTGCCGTCCACGCGGCGGGGGAGACATTCTATAGTTACACAACCTCCCCGTCACATACAGTGTACACCCGTGCGATGCCGGAGCGGGTCGCTATTTAATAATACTTCTTTTTTCTTTCTTCTTGTTCATTTTTGTAGATATTTGTAGTAAGAAATAAGAATAAGTACGTATGAACCTAATGTTATTATTTACATACTCAGGTGGGTAGAATTCCAATAAATAATAAAGTTTCGGATCACAGAGTGCTTTACACGCCGTGCCACAATATTAAGTATATCTAATAAAAGCAGCTATCACGAACTTTTAGTTATTAAGCACTGTCATAGGTATTTAGGTATCACAAGAAACTTAAACAAGGGTTATGTTAGTGTATAATAGAGTCACTCCGAGTTTTGGTCTACATTATAACAATGACTCCAAGGTAATTTATTACAGAGAGGGTTACATTCATTTAAATATCTCATACAGAAGTGTGACATCCCGCCGTATTCGCAGATAAAAATGTTCTTTGGAATAGGCTTTGCATGATTTAATATCTCCAGCCTTGTTTTATAGCCGTCGTAGGAATCTTATTTAACGATCTCCTTTACTGCACCTGCGATACATTTGTAGTTTCCGAAGCCGTAAAAGTGTCCGTAATAGAATCGAAATTTTAGACCGTCGCACGTCGCGCCGGCTGCCGTACCCTCGAAGTAAAACAGTATAAAGCGGAAATCATAGCTTTGGTTTAATAAAATAACACAAAATAATGCCTTTGCAGCCTGGCTTGAACGTACCAGTAATAGTTTTCACGAACAAAACATTTTAAAGCGCTTTCTAAAGTTTGCTGTAAACACAAAATATTGTGCGGAAACATGTGTGGACATCACGCAAGTCCTTTAACAAAAGACGCTTCACCAGGAAAGCTTATAATACACTTAAGGCGCAGATAATAGAACCTCTTACAGGGCCTCATCTAGAGAGGGCAATATTTCACTGTATTAATAAGTGAAGGCTATAAATCAGAGGAATTGTGCAGCGCTTTTCGTGACCGGGATCTAACTCAGGATCAGGCTGCAGAACGCCGGGTATCCGGCCGTCCGGCGTACCTACTACTGTGTCGGAAGCTGTGACTAATCTAATCGAGACTGTAAACTGAATTAGCCAACTATAACGACTGCATTTATCTGAGCTCGACCCTAGAATTATTCTATTTACGGATTAGTATTTGTTGACTTTTTTCTTTGATATCCATATTCTATTTATATTATTCGAATTCGAATTTATTCATTTTATGGCATAGAAAATAAAGCCTTCAGGTATTTTTAGCTTTATTATTCTCAATGCTATTAAACTCGGAGAATGAATAATTCTCCATCCCTTTTGGACACAAACAAAAGGGAAGGACGGAAAAGCTAATATTTTTTATTATTGAGGTCACCCGCGCGTGTTGGTAGACTTAAGAATTTATTTATAAAAGGATCTTCTTTCCTTCATTCCTGGGATTAAGCGAATTACATCGTTTTAAATAAAAAAACTTCGATGAGATCGCTTCACTTCCTGTTGAAAAGTCGTAATTTTTCCGTTTTTCCTCCTTTGTTTAGACAACATCTATGAACTTAAGCACAAAAAACCACAAATTTGAAATGAAAACGAAACCGAGGAGTGTTGATCTTAATTTATTGCAAATTGAATTTGATTTGTTGATATTTTGCCCGCCATTTCAGGCCGTTCTTCTTGTCCGGGCATTTTATAAGAATTTACAGTGATTGGCGATTTTCTAGGCTGGGGTTCACAAGCCTAGTTTCATATCCAAGATAACAATATTAAATCTCGGTTTACTGTTTCTATCTGGATCTTTACAGCAGAACCGAGAAAGGAAGAATTATAGTATCTACCTTGTTTGATGATTATTTATTCAGGTAATTTTGTCTAATTCTGTTACAGAAATAAAATTCAAACGCTTTTATTGTAAGAAAATAAAAGCGTTTTCTAAAGAATTAATTTCCATTCCCCTGTTTGTTAATATGTAAATGAAGATCATTTTCATTCAGAGACAATTCCTATTATTATGACAATGTAATTGCCGTCGACGTTCGTGGCTGTTTCAAATTATCAAATTACAATTAACTCTCTTTACTTTGGCTTAATTCGAACCCTGTCTTTGGTGTAAGCTCATATTATAAACGATTCAGGAGTCTGTGGACTTATTAAAAGAGCCAAAGGGACGAATTTTGTCTTTGAGATGGATATTTTGAATCAGCTACGACGTCGTCGTTGCGTTCGAATCTCTTTAATTGGATATAATTGAATTCAATTTATGCTTGGTAAATTGAATTATCTTGAAAAAGGGAAGATCACTATTTGTGAAATTTGTTAGTTTTCGAATTATTATACCAGCCCATAATGTCCTAATGCCCGGCTACGCCTCCCCACCCTGTGCTTTCCACTTCTAAGTATGACGTAATCCCATCCCACATGAATTTTACGATTAAGTAAGAGTAAAAAATATTACGATTCCACCGATTATGCTGAAGTTAATATTGAAAGGTTCACGGACATTTGCTAAAAATTATGTTCACTTAGAGTTTACATACATATTCCTACCTCGGCGATGGGTTGAAAAATTTACAAAGTTTGAAAAAACTGTCCGAGTTTTCTAAAACTAGACGGGTCGATTGTTGTAGAATGGAGTTGGTAGTTATTTTTGGTGCTAGCTTAAGGTAAATTTACTTATTATCGTGCTAGTTTACTACTTAAGAATAGCAGGTACATAGTTTCATATTACACCGCCCTTTTCCTCGGCGAGAGGACGAAGTAAAATGTTAATTAGCCCGTCGTTTCCAAGCGTCATGCTACTATTTTTCTGAAGAAAATTAACTCTTTTACTTTGACCCTACTTGCTATACCACAGCTAACAGTGTGTTGAGGCAACTTGCAACTGTAGGGAATTATGATGAAACACTTTGTAGCAAATTATATTCTGAAATACGTCAAAGCTGGCTCTTAAGAGCGCCATGTACATTAAACTGCATTAAAACGTACCGCTGGAAATAGTTTGACGACATTATGTTGCACAAAGTGTGAAATAATGTCAGTCTGTAGGAGGTGTAGGTACAAAGTAAAGCAACGAATATGAAAGTCACAGAAACAACATTAACCTCGGTGAGCTTTTGAGATTTAAGAAACTACGGTAAACACTGGTCGTGCAAAAATGCATGTATGTGATGGAGATCGATGGTAAAGAACTTATTTCAGTTTAGCTGAGATTCGAACCGAATCTTCAGTGTCGAAACTTTTCCGCGTTTCATTTTTAGAGAATCCTTAACTATTTCGGGTGGCGAGTTTCAGAGCAACACTTGATCCCGATACACGGGGTCTACTCTTTTAGTCCATCAACGAAGATACAGCCGTCCAAAATTAGTTTATCCGTCAAAACAAGTGTCGAATTTAACCTACGGGCGGGCAAAAGCGCATCGGGATTAAGGACAGCTGTTAAATCGTGTTGGCATTCATTATTAGTTCGGGCCCCGAACTAATTTTATGTCGGAGTAAAAAACTCTCGTATCTTCGTCTGAAACTAGGGATTACGCGCTTAGGAAGTAGTTACACCCCATGAAGCGTAACATGTATATTGCGAATAGAGAGTTCGTTTCCTACAGTATGTCCTGTGTGTTTGTAGTGTTGTCCGAACTTATTCGCTCTTAAAAGGAAGTCTATCAATATTATAATGTAAACACACTTCCAATCACAACCCGAGAATTTTGAAGGAAATTCAAAAAATTCCAAAAAAAGGAAATTCCTAATCCCTTGCTTCACAAGGGATTAGGAATTTCCTTTTTTTGGATTTTTTTTTCCTTTTGGGTTGTGTTTCTCGGGTAGGTATGAAAACTTCGGCTGCTCATCAACATCAATAACGTAATGAACGTGGCTGACCTCTCAAATGTCGTTGCGTTCGATTGCCGCGTTTTATGTGGTACGCTATTACCCTGCAGGATTATGAATGATGTCCTAACCAAGATTTTTTCTTAAATTTCAGTATTCGACGCGTCTGGCCACTACACCCCTAACGTGTTGTTTGGCAACGAGTACTGGCTAGGCTCACAGAACGCCTGCCGCGACCTGCAGCTGTCCGAATACTATGTGCATACGCCGCCCTTCCCCACCACCTTCTATGTTGCCAAGATCAACCTCACGGTGGACAATGATCATCTGCCGCAGGTAAAATTATTATAATTGGATTATTTTACTTATTTGTGAAGTTTTAAAAATGTAACTGGCCCGTTATGTTGCAAAACTCGTTTTAATTCCTACAACAAAGCAATTTCTTACCTACTTAGGTACTATTTCTGCTCAAGGCATAGGGATTTCTTATTTATCTACAAACAGTTCCGAAAGAAGGAATAATGTAATTTACTGGTAGATTTTTTTTTTTTGAGAAATACGATAGGTTGAGTGTACCTAGACTAACAGAGTTTCGTAAAATACGACCCTGACAAACAAAAAATCCGGCATAGTGCGTGTCGGTCCGGACACAATGAAGGGTTCCATAGTTGAGATGAATTTAGAACGAACTTAACTTTTTAGTTAAAACAACGTGCTCCCTAATACGTACGTCATGGTCAGTTCAAGTCAAGTAAATGTACCTGAGGTTGTAAACTCAAAAAAATATGTGATAAAATTCCGCAAATCATTAATTTTGAATTATCAATCTGCGAACTTTTTCGTTTAATTGTGCTGTAAGACCTTGCTTCTTGCCTCGTTCAACGGGAAGTACCCTATAGGTATTGATTTATTTGCGAGTATTAAAGTACGTCGCATAAATGGCCGTATTTTTTTAATGCGTTGACTTAGAAGCTTGCTTTCTTTTCAACTTAGTACCATCACGCGTTCCCGAGATAAGGGGTCCTGACTGACAGACGGATAACAATGATTCGGTTTCCATTTTTTCCCGAGTTCAACTAGATTTTTCTCGAAAATTTAATGCTCGTCCTGTACAAATCACTTTTATAAAACTGAATACTATATTTTAAGGGGAATCTAGTCGCGGGCTCGAACTCACTGGTGGGCCTGGCTAAAAAGCACGCTGTCTCACAAGGCAACGTGTCCGACAGACGTAGTATCAGTGATGAGCAGTTAGACGCTAGTCTACACGCACAAGGTTATTGAGTGAGATGCAAGATCATTTATAGAAGGACAGGCTCGTAAAAAAATTTGAAAAGTCCTTCGGAAGATCGGGTTTTATGAAAAAACCACTGCATAGATCAATTACCAATAAAATTGAACTTGAAGTTAAGAAAAGTTTATTGAACTTTTCGATAATTGAGCTTTGTCGGTACTGAGTTAATTTTGGAGATTTTACACTTCTCTTATTACTTAAACATGCCCAAAGTTGGATTTAAATTAGCAAGAAAAACAAATCTTTGTTGGCTCCTAACTTTTTAATGGCTTTTTATTTTAGTATTCTGTTTCCGTACACACAATATTAATAATGAGACAAAACCAAACCATGTTTAATTTTTGATGTACATTGTCGAACAGTAGAGTAATACACTCCCGAAGTTTGTATGGAAAAAATGTCGACTAGATTCACCTTAAATAGAGATTTATAAAGCACGTTTTTATGTAAACTTATCTGAACTGTCACACAGTTACGACATTTCGAATATTTCATCAGCTATCACCACTTGCTTTCTATTTGATGGAAAATGTGAACGATTGCGTGAAGTTCAAGCTTTCCGTCCATGATTCAGCATTAAATGACAATTTAATCCACGTTACGTGATTTATTTGACCTCTAGAGGTTAATCATGCTCAGAGCGAATATTTATTTTGTATCAACTCTATGTCACAGTTTTACAGTTGTTTTGTGTGCCTATTACTATAGTACACTTCTTTAATTTTAGAAAGGAGATCAGCCATATTGGGCCCAAAATAAAAAAACCGGCCAGACAAAAAAAAAATTATAACTAAGGTCGGAGAAGTCATGCTTATCATTTTTTACTATCACGCCGAATCTCTACGACCATTCACTTGGCTTTTGGGCACATTTTTGTATGTTACGTGTTATGTCCTTTCGTAAGTAAATTAACTTTATTCATACAAATTCAGTAATCAAAAAGCTGATTGACAAAACACAACAACAACCTATCCAAACAAAACAATAATAAATAAACTTCAAGTCTTTATCGTTAACGCGTCGTCATTCAATCTTGTTATTATTATGGTGTGGGCACAAAAGATAAATAGCACACAACAAGTCTCCCTAGCCTTGTAGGGCGGGCCTGATTCACCGTTACGTCAGGCAAGTTTAATATAAAAGTTTTACTACCTCGCGGCGGAAGTTTTCAACCTTCTGCGTATATAGAGTCAACTTAATTTGCTACGTTCCTATTCTCTGCAGTGTTGTGGGAAAACACAGCAGCTTCTATGAAAAGGTAAAGAAATTATATCATACTTAGTTCTTGTATTAATTAAAAAGCACACACAGCCATAGAAAACCAAATAGTTGTATTTTGCAAATTGCAACTATATACGACGTATGTTGATCAAAATGCAAATCATAATTATGTAAATAATAAACTACAATAATCTAATTCTCAAGATATGCTGGGTTAGACGTCAATAGGATACAAAATAAAAATTCGTTTACTGAAGTTTAATTTAGTATCGTAGCTACTTAGCTAACTACTGATGGTCCCAGTACACAAACAAACAATCTATCAATCAAATACTTATAATCCAATCACTTTAGCTAGTCCGCGTCTTGGAAAAACCCATGGGTAGTCGGGCCATCATTATTCAACGACTTATTGTTGAAAAAAAAATTGTTTACATTTCGATTGATTACCGTATTTCGTCGTTTCAAAATACTCCATATAAGTACTAATATAGCCAGTGTTTCGTTTATTATCGTATTGTCATCCCGACATAGTATAGTATGATAGGAAACATCATGTTTTCATGCAATGGTAATTTTACATTCGATAAAGCATCCACCGCTATCTACACTAACGATAGCTGCAAGGCATTGTAGAAGGCTTTCCCAAAACTACTAAATTCGGTGGTATTTTCGCCTTCGGTAATTGAAGGCAACGGACCTTAAAGCCATGATATGAATTTATATGACCATAATAAACGTTAACTTGAACTACTTTCGATGGGTACGTACTTAGGTGGAAGGCGCGCATTTTAATAAAAACTGATGCCCGATTGAGATAGGATTACCATTATTGAAAGAGGAAGTGAATAGTTACCTAGTCGACCGCTACTTCAGTGGTGAAAAAACTGGTGTAAGCTGACCTCGCATTCTATTGAAATTTCGTAGGTACTACGCTAGGGTAGGTAAATGCGCAGACTGACGACTTGCAACGTTGATTTGTAATGTATCGACTTTTAGTAGAGTAGTTAGTTGCACTGAGCCGAAACGCACGATGCTAGCGCCCGATCCTCCACTCAACGGTCGGCTTTTGTGTAAATACCTTTGAGACGCATTACAGTAGTCAGTGCAGCGAGACATCCCGCGCAATGCGAGCATTGCGAGCGGATGTATACAAACAAATAAGTCAGTACCTACAGATACAGATTGAATAATAAATAATAGATTTAAAAAAAAACTAAAAAACACGCTTTAAAAACCAAACTAAAAATGCAGAAAATAATTTCAAAAAAGCGTAGGGTGATTGAAATTAATTGATTATAAAAATACCTCAAAAAGCACTCCACGCTTTTTTAAAATTATTTACTGTTTTTTTAGTTTGGTTTTTAAAGTGTGTTTTTTAATTTATTATTTATTTGACATTTTTTAGATCCGCTAACTACAAAAGCGTGATGTTTTTCTTTTTTTTTAATTTTTGAATTGTCATCGGTCCTCGATAAGTCTACAAAGTTTAAATGAAATCTGACCGTTTGAAGTGGGTCAAAATCAAGTCCAAAAGAGTCGGTTACAAACAAACGTGCTTACAAACATACAGGTGAAGCTAATAAAAGCGTGTTAAAATGGAGCAAGCACGCTGGAGTCAAGTGCTCGAAGCGAGCATTCGCCGCGTCTTGTGTATCGCTGTTTTGTAATCAAGTAATAACTCGCCTCGAATTATTACAAACAAACGTAACAAGTCAGTCTGCGACCAGCTGTGTGTTCCTAATGAGGATATTTCTACAAAATCAAACACAAGTTTGCGTGGACCCCATGACTTTGTTTAAGATTAACCAACTTAAACTACCTATATAGGTTTTCATTTTCAATACTTAAGTCATTTTTAAATCCTAAAATGTTTCTCACTTCAACTATGTAAACAGTAAGTATATTTATTTATTGTACCTGCCAACGTATATCAATTTACCTAGTCATTCCCCAACTACATAATATGGTGGGGTCGGCTTCCATGTCTAACGGGATGTAGCTGAATAATTAGTAGGTACCATCAGTATTTTATATGCAGAACCTGAATATCTGACCTCCAGAACCCAGTTACTGGATGACACGATACCTCTTGTATTACCAACGGATATAAGAAAGTAATATTACTCCATATAGATTAATGATGGTCAGAAAGTTTTCATCCCCCGGGGCGAGGCGTGGATGAATCAACATTTATTAACGCGATATGGAACTTGGACACGTAACGTATCTTCACTAATATTATGTGGGTATTGTAGTTTGTAGGTCTGTTTATTCTTTTTGTGTCTAAGATTAAGTATACACCGTTACATTTTGATCATTTTAATGATTTAAAGCGGTCATTGTACTCATCATTGTGAACAACTTATACGATCGGACCAACCCCAAAAGCGTGAAAAAAATCATCTGAGTACTACTTACATTGAATCGAGTGTTACTGTGAGAAGAACTGGGCCATAATCCACCACGCGAACCCAGTGCGGATTAGTTATGCGAATATAAATGTATGGATCAGCTGATTGTCGGTAGGTACATGAAAAATTAAAGAAGAGTTTACATCGAATAAAAAGCAGCATTTTTATTATGCCAATATAATTCTCCCATTAATATTTACACAATCAGTATATTATTATTAGTCAACACCAATGAAAATGGACAGTAAATTGGATGTTGTTGCAACAATTCTTAATCACATGATGTCAGAGCCTGACAAAATATTTCGGCTAATGAGCGCTACGATACCTAATAACCAGGTATTAAAGTCCACTTTCAGTCATTTTGACTCTGGCCTGTTATTAAAATGGAGCTCGCATAATTTATACATGGCTAATTTTCCTTGCCACTTGTAAATAAGACGTAATGGCATTTCCGATCGCAATCGAACTACATACCGTCAACTAGGGCATCTTTACTTTCCATTAGCAATTTTACCCATGAATAAAATATGAATACGAATGAAGTATCTCTGAAATACTAAGCCAAAAATCTAGCAATAATAGTCGAATTCCTACTTTTGTATCTCTTTGATATAAAATGAAGGCAACAGGTGTTTAGTAATTGAGATGTATTTAAGTACAGTACTCCTGGGCCTCAAGTCTGCTATTACAATAGTGTCTGAATGGTCTATCATTGATTTCATAATTGTTGATTTTGACAAGTTTGGTAATCTACTAATATAATGGCGTCATTATGACTTTCCAGTGGTCAGCCACTGACACTCCATTGAAAGAAATGGCATTTATTGGTAATCTCGTACATAATGACAAATGAATGACTGACTTAGGCGGTAACCTGCTAAAGTTTAACACTAATAAACTAATAAATAATGTGTAGAATATATATAAATGAAATCAGGCATGAATAAATCGTAGTCATTTTTGGAAAATCATTTCTACTAACGGGTTTTATAATAAGGGCAATACGACAATGCCAGTATAACACAATTATATTACGAGGCTATTGACCGACCAATGATCGACCAATAAGAATTTAGCAGATTACGAACTTTTAGCAAAATGACAATGGGATCGTGTTGGAATGACGAATTTATAAAAATAGCAGACTCGGGCCCCTGGGTAAAGTTTTTCATAGAAAGTAAAGATGCTTGACCAGTTGATCGTACTTAGTATGTTACTTAAATTCCGTTTATGAGCAGAATTCTTCTCCAAAACTGAAAGCCAAGCTACCAACCCATTACCTACATAAAACAACTTAAACTTTACGATCAGCTTAACGTATTTAACATAGGTGTAAAGTAACAAAGTTGAAGACAACCTTTTACACCGTTGGATTGTCTCTGTCAAATTCTTAAACAAAACATCGCCAGAATACTAGGGAAGAGAAAAATCCGGAGCATTTGTATACTTAATGTCTTAAAGACGAAGAAAAGGCATGGGAACCGAACAGCTGTCTGCTGATCCCTACCAGCCGCCGGCCGAACACCGATACATCGTGTGAGAGCATTCGTCACGTTGACTGACATACAATTACGTCCCCCGAGCTTACGCAAAGGTCACCCGGTGATATCTGCTCGACTAATGAATGGAGTGCATTGAGTAACCCAGGATTCTAATTGCGTAACACACGATCAATCAGCCAACTATTGCTTCATTTGTTAGAAAAAATAGTCTGCTCAGCAACGTAAATAACGCAATGAATGTTGTTGAACTGTCAAAATGAAAGCCTTTCTTGTTAGCGTAACGCAATTACCTGTGGCCGCAAATTGGCCTCAATTATATGGAAGAAAGTTTAGTGCACAAAATAGTGTACGGATGTAATCCCTACTAATTTTATAAATGCAAAAGTAACTCTGTCTGTTAAGCTTTCACGTCTAAACCGCTGAACCGATCGACATAAAATTTGGCAGAGATATAGCCTGGGATATGAAGAAGGACATAGGTTACTTTTTTACGCAATAACCGACATCCACGCGAGTGGAGCCGCGGGTAAAAGCTACTTATTATAATACCTCAAATCTTAATTGTTAAACAAACTTGATACGAAAACCACAAGTTTTCGCATTAGTAACACACTGTTAATGAGCGTCTTGAAACCGTTAGGTTACGTTATGACACGGTATTACATAAAAAAATAGTTCAATTAAAAAAAATCCCAGCACTGCGCCATTTTGTTTGACGAATAAGTACTTATGGCGATTTATAGAAAAATACTTTAAGCGGCCAACACTGGCTCTATTTGCTAAAGCAATTGATTCGACCCAGGCTTATAATGGCTAACCTTTCAAAACTCTCATTTTGTTTTTAATTGGTGCTTCGGGCAACTGTTTCATTGACTGGTTATAATGTTGTTTACAAGTTTTATGGCGCATGTTGTAAGAAAAACAAAGTCGTTTCAGTTATTTCTTCTATTGCTTAACTTTTTAACTAACCCGACCGATGTTGAGGTTTTAGTGTTTGAACGTAATTAATCCCAGCTTCTGTTGGTATAATAAAACGCTTCAAGACTTTTCACTCTCCAACGGAATATTAATAACCGCCAGACAATATTTTTTATAGTAGTAATATCCTCCTAACGGAATTTCGGTCACGTCGGCCAATCCTACTAACGGAGATTAACCAGGTGCGCAGGCGATATTATAGTGCACAAGTGTGTTCGTATACACAGGTTCACTCCCTCTTCCCTCACTTTCTAGGATAGAGATCAGCTTGGCTATTCTGTTAAAATCACGCCGTGAAAGCATATGTGAAGTGAGCTTAAAGTGAGCTGTCATTCAATCTGATGCTAAAAATTGACACTATTGTCAGCGCATTTCAAGCTTACTTCACCTTAGTTTTCACGGTGAGATTTTTATAGAATCGCACTACAGGCCTAAGAAGAACGGCAAAATGTGTTATACCTTAACGCAACAAAATTATTAAACCTTTTAATTGTGCTTGTGCCAGTTCTTCCACTAATCTCCTTCTATTCCAAATGCAGAGCAGACTGATGTTGGTTGGCGAGTGCGTCCCCGAATCCTGCGACAAAAGCGCTATCACCTCGCTGCTAGGCGCCGCTGAAGGCGCCGCGTCTGCGCAGGCGTCGACTGCCGGTTTGGCTGCATCCTTCACGACCCTCAACGTGCGACCCGTACCTGGAGACTACGACCTCTTCGCTGACCCTAAGCTGCAAATATTAGGGTAAGATGCTGTTAATTGTTTTATCAACACTGGCGCGGGGTAAGCTTAATCTGTGCGAGCAAATGGTATAACGGTATGATGGAGTTGTTTATAGCCGTCCAAGGTCGGTAGAAGCATAGAAAAGCTGCTGTCCCTATGGTAGTATTTAGTTAGTATTTAGTGAGCTGTATCGTAACTGACATTGACATAAATTTACAATAATGATAATCGTGTTTGTTAACATGAATGTAAATTATTTTATTGTCAGTAGTTATATACATCATGTATATAAGTACCTACTTACTAGACTGAGATAGCACTCCAATTTTCATTTAACCTATTTTATGCTGCATTTATTTAGAACAAAATAATATTTACATTCATGTTCAGTACATACCTAACAGTCAGTTTGTAGACGCCATTTTTTGTTTGTGACTGCATGAACTCAAATAGACGTAACATTGTACCCAATAACCATCCCTAAAAATATATAGGTGCACAGTTTGAGTCACTGAGATACTATAGGTAAATAAATAGGCACTTTCACAAAATAATATATATTGACATGTATGCATAACTTAATTTTGGTACATTAGGTACCAAATAATGAGGCGGGTAGATTTACTATTTGGAACTAATTAATTCATTAATTTCACTGCGTATGACGTAATAAGTAAATCACAGATGAAAGCCGCGATTAATCTCATCACCATTCAGAGTTGATTTACAGCTCAGAGAAGATTTATGTCATTTATAACAAGGAAATTATCATTTATTCCAAATTCAAATGAAAGTGAAAATAGGTCATAGATAACGAACGGCAGATAGATGACAACAGAATGTTTTAAAAAAAATCAATGACTTCGCACGGTTCCTTATTCAATGGTAAGACTAATTAAGTTCTTTTTTTAAATCGTCAATATTTTAACATTCATTACCTAATTAATACAATCAGATAACAATTTAATTTATTACAAAAAGGAAAAGGATTATGTATTGCACAAATATTACCATGCATAAATAAAACACACGTTATAAAAATACAATAATTATGTCATGGCCGTATTTAAATAATTCTGAATGCAACCAAACGCACGCATAAATTATTTACTTATTTAATTCAATTTCCAGTGTTTGAGTACACATGTGAATACAAAATATAAATTTAACACAAATAGATAAGATGTAAAACGTATTTCGACACTAAAAGTATACGTACATGATTTTATAATAAAAAACCTTCTTCAGGAAAGCTTTGCCTTACTGTTTTCAATTGCCCTAAAATATGTTAATGGTTTTCTTTTTTGCGCGATTTTCTAAAAACATGTTTGGCAACGACGAGAATTACAAATACTCCTACATATTTTAAACTAGCTTTTGCCAGCGGCTCCGCTCGCATGTAGTCATAAATTATCCCACGGGAACGTACTACCGGGATAAAAAGTATTCTATATGTCAATCCAGGTTATAAACTATCTGTGTGCCAAATTTCATCCAAATTCGTTTAGCCGTTTTTGCGTGAAAGAGTAACAAACATCCATTCATCCATCCATCCATCCATACTTACAAACTTTCGCGTTTGTAATATTAGTAGGATACGAGTGAAGAAGTGAGACTTCAAAATATTTAAAACAAACTTTGAAACTATTTAGTGAGTAGTGTGTTGATTCCGCTATTGTTACAAAGTGCAATTTTCAAGATTGTCTACACATAATTTTTGTACTGCTGACATGCTTCGTTACTTCACTGTATTCTGTTAGTTTAGGATTTTGCAATAATTAGTAGATATATGTAACTTAACGACATGACGACTAGGTTGGCCTAATGAAACCGGGATTGCGTATTTTAGTCTTGACCTACAGTCACAAATATCACGTAAATAATCATTGTAAGTACCCGCTGAATGTCACACATTCACTCAAAGTCTACTAGACACAATGTCTCTGTTAAGGCACAGGTTAAGGTCAGAACTATCATTACTTAATAACTTTAACACTTTAACGTATTGCTCGTTTTGTCTGACAACCCGTTTAGAAAGACTGATGCTGAAACGTCTTAGACGAAGATGTATTATCCACATGAGCCGTTTAACAATGCGACCCTAGTACTAACAGCTATTACGATCACGTATTTTCGGTGATGCACATATTCCACAAGGAGAAACAAAGGCACAAAACTTTAATTCTCTTCTATGAAAACCCGTAGACCATTAGCATTTTGGATTTAAAAATAATTTCAGCAAATTTGAATGGCAACACTGGGAGAAATTACAGTTTTATGCACTGTACACACTGATCTTATAGTTTTTATTCCATTTTTAAATGCGAAGTAGCTGGCTGTTTTGCGCTAAAGTGTGAGTTTGCCAAAATACCAGTTGTTAAACAAGGCTTTGAACGAGTGCCAAGAATCTCGTTAAAGCCTCTCCTGGTCGTCGCCATGCTTGCATGATAACAAGTGTTTGGAAGCTGTTCAATTTTAAGTCATGTTAAGAGTTCTACCGCTAACAATGTCATTTATGATTTTGTGAGAAATTAAGTTAACTTGAACTACTTACAAAAGTGCTAGAAACAGAAAGCTCTTTGAATATACTAGATAAGTATTGAAGTTACTGTACAATTGTGAATTTTGTTTGTAAGAATGGTATCTTGTTTCAGAACGGTGGTGACCCTGGTGGGAATCCTCATGTTCTTCGCGTCTCTGTACGAGGGATACTTGGAGCGCAAGTACCGGCTGATGAAGGGCGACGACCTAGAAGTGGCAACCGACGTCAACCAAAAGCAACCTGTTGGTACTTTTGTTTATAATATCCTTCTTTTTCATAGCAAGGAGAATCTTCTGTACCAGGGTTTTAGTATGAGATGTCTAACTTTAAAAAAATATTGTCACACAGGCAGATAGAGGAGGCTCTACTAACTCGATTTTTTTAAACTCGAAGTGCCGTTTTTTATGACCCGTCATGTTGTGTGCCGATGGCAATAAATTAGGATGGCCTGCTAACAACGTGGTAGCGACAACAAGGAAAACCCATTTTCCCGGATTCGCCGAGGTGTTTCATTAAACACACCGTGTGATTGAGCATGGCGTGTAACAGCCAGTCACGCCCGACCCAGGTCGAAAGGTCGCCGTATTTTTCAGCCAACGGTTCCATACAAATTAATTTGAAATAAGCCCAAAAACAAACGTGACCGAACGGCATTGTGTGGTCGACGAAACAGTAAAGGGACATTTATTATTGAACCGAAAAGTTCCGTACCCACTCAAATATTAAAATCTCAAACTTTTTAACAGGAATTATTGAAATTTTTATTAAGTCTCTTTTAAACCTTCGTTTTTTGCGATGACTTTTTTGTTTAATCAAAACGGAAATTCGGTTCTTATATTCTTCTAAGCTTTTTACAGCTTCTCTTCAACTGTGTCTACATAATCCGCCTATAACACGTTCGACGCCGCATCGGACAATGGTGGTTGACACCCCATTTTCATCTGGAGCCAAACAAAAATTAATATTTTGCCAAATTTCATCTGTGTGTTTTATGGGTATACTATACTACTACTGTATAATGGGATACATTTGACGTTATAAAACATGTTTTAAGTCTCACAAACAACATTTTATATCTATTTTAAGTGTTAAATATAAGCGTCACCCACCATTGGACCGACACTGCGTCGAACGTGATAATGTTGCCACTGAGCAGCGAATTCCATCTGGGAGTTCGCTGATAATTTAAACACCTACTGATATATAAAGAAATATAGTCAAGCTATCTTAGCATACTATTTTTTCACTGCTGGGACAGAGGCCTCCTGTTGGTAAGAAGTAGTGGTTCGTAAGCCACCACGCTGGCCCAGTGTGGGTTCTAAGATCTCACATGTCTTTGAAGTTTTGGTTTTAGGACATGCTGGTGAGAGGTGACAGGCCTCGTGAGTCACACTTACCACTGGGCCACCACTGCTCCCGGTTTAATTTAAGCAAAGGCTGATGTTATATTAATAAAAGTTATGTGATATTCAATAATCGCCGCCATAATAGTATACCAGTATATCTATGTTATCAATATAAAGGTTATGGATGTTAGCTGCGTCGAAAATAATCGATCCGTTGAACCAGCACATCGCGTCAACAGACTGAGTGAGCGGATCTTTTGTGCAATTCAATGTTTTGTCCAAATTTTTCCTATATTCACACCAGCCAGCTTTAATATTCCAATTAATAAGCAAATTTTAATTTGAAGAGATTAAAATTCACTTGCTAATTAATTTATGCTCTAGTTCAATAGAACTAGACCAGAAATTAATTACAAACGACCAATTATGATGATAAACCTACTCACTGTCTCATACTGTAGTAGATCAAACAAAGGTTGGCTTAATATTATGATTGCTTTTAAATTATTAGAGGATGGTTTTAATAAATATCATGTTGTGAAGCCGAAAATATTCGTTATCAGTGTTAATGGGTCCATTATCATCAGCAAGGTTCACTGCGGGAGGATACGGATGTGGCGCGGAGGGCACATCGCCATCCTGGACACGCGATTAACGATGTTGATAAAAACGGGAGAGGCGTTAATTGAATGTCACAGTTAGATTTTGTTTACATTTCGCAAAGATTTATGGTCTGTTAACATTGAAATCGACCATACGTTCAATAATCTATTTTATTTATTTGGCGTTAACGTCAATATCAACTTAGCAGCAAATAAAAACAAACGAAAGGTTCGCAGACTGTGAACAATTAGTCGTATTAATTATCAAGTACCTGTCTAAAGTTTGCTATAATTAGTTATCAAATTTTTCCCAAACGAATAATTATGTGAAAAGGGTTGGAGGCTCTTCCATTGTTCGTAGCCAATGAGCACTTCTGACGTCACGATATTTGCAGCCCAACAACAATGTGCCTGCTGCCGATGGGAAGCCAGTGAGCGCAGACAATGGCGATAGGGACCTTCGGCGGGAGACTTGTGGTGAGTACCTAATGCGCGTTATGTGGAGAGAGCCACTACATACACAGATACTAGACGTATACCTATAGGTACTTACGAGCTTGTTAAATTGTGTTGAAAGAACTCTCGAAGTATTCTAAGAGATCACGAAGTAATTTCTGATGATAATTAAAAAGATAATGAAAAATATACAGACCTTTTTAATGGCACTAAACAAAGACAACACAGACAATGAGTTCAAGATGATGTACGGACTCCGAAATTTATTTGCTTTCTTTCAACTAAATGAGAATATATTAAAGAAAATGGACTCAAAGTTTTATAAGAAAGTTCCCAAAAGATAATGATCAAATTACAAAACTACTTATTCAAGGAATTATGCAAAGACAATATTTTAAGAACTGACGAAACTTTCCATTTTGTTTGGGAATAAAAAACCTGCCAATTCTTCATAGCTCTGAAAATAAGGTTCGTTCATAAGCCGATAATTAAGAAGTTTGAAGTCGTAAGGTCAAGGAATACAATCGCTGAGAGGCATAACTTTACGACCAGCTCGCAAATTACGACAATGGGTTTTATATTTAGCATGCATATTAAACTTACGAGATTTGTGAGGATTTAATTTTCGTAATGGGCTTTCGTAAGTGGGTATATTTCGTTAAACACAGGTAAATCAAGCCTGAATTTCCTTGGAATGAGAAAGTCACTAAGGTTATAATCGCTTGCCTGATAAATTAAACACAGTAATAAATTCCGCGGAATGGGAATAAGGGACCTAGATTCAGTGATTATAGCAGAATAAGGGCCTACTAGACGTAATAGATGATAGTGTTACTCTTATGGAGAGCATAATATACGGGCGATGATATGAAACACAACTAATTGTCAGCCGCGGTGCTAATTGCATGTTAAGTAACCCTAATGTTGTGGCTATATGTCTACCCTAAGTAAGTTATCCAAGTCAGGAGAACATTAAGCTGGCGGTGACGGCATTTCCCTTGCGACAACCTTCCACTTAATGAGAATTAGACTAAATTTGAGCTAATGTGACGCGTTGGTAGCTAGGTATATATTACACCGCCATATACATGCATATTGCTGCGTGTTGTTAAAACTCCGAAGTAATTACTTACTAGGACTTCCGGCCTCCAAGTTTTATGATTTCTCCAAGCCGCTAAATCCTTTTCCAGATTTATTTCATAGAATTGTGTTACATGATATTGAATTGTGAAACAATGTTATCCAATTGAGTTGCCATCGATTGTTTGTATGGCAACTCTGTAAAATAAATAGCAAAGTGAACTCAATAAATCGGAAACAAGAATAAAATCAATTTCTGTGTTCTAGGAAAACGTTCTCAAAGAACGTTGAAGTTGTGATCCTTTAGTGAAATTTATCTTTGTTTCAATTCAAGTTGTTCTTTTCTGTGTTCAGGAGTATGGTCGGAGGTGCTGTTATCATTCTCCATCTTGTCGAACGGGCGGACGATCCTCAGCACGGACCCGCCCAATGATGGGGCCCTCACATGTCTTCACGGAATGAGGTACGTTTATTTTATTACGGAACTTTTTTCGTTCCGTATCAGCTTATGTGAGTATATGAATGTAAATGGTACGGTCCCAATCATTTTGTTTTACGTCAGTGTGTCCGCGTCCTATCTCAATCGGTCCTAAATCAACTCTTGTATAAAGTGCTCGTTGATCTAAAGTATTTGTACTAAAGCCTGATTGGAGCGTCTTCTGTTCTGATGTTTAGTTTTACGCGTTTATGATTGGTTTTCCAGCGTAAATCTCTACTGAATGGAATACTTGTTGTATCCGTAGTAAATTACTGTAGAACTACAATAGAAGCTTTGTTATTTGCGCTAGTTTCCAATAGATAGATTAAATATAGTGGGCTCTGAACGTTATTCGGGCGCAGGTAACTAAAGTTAATCAAAATTTACAAATTAATTCCATTTTAATGGACAGTAGCTTAGTATATTATTAGTGTTCCCATTTTTAGGACCTATTAATTAGATATTGTACTGATTGTAATTTTTCTTTAATCTATAGTTTTGATAGACTGCAAACACACTTAAGAAAATTCTAGATTAGAACCTACTCAACTTATGAAAAGTGGTGGCGCCATTTAACGCAGACAGGCGATTTACTTTGCATACATTATTTCATTACCACTGCTCTCAAAACGGTGAAGGAAAACATCGTGAGGAAACCGGCATTTTCTAGAACCGAAAATTCGAAGACATGTGACATCTACCAACCCGCACTGGGGCCCGCACCGAGAGGAAGCCTCTGTCCCAGCAGTGGGAACATTGTAGGCTGTTTACGCTAAGCTTATGAACTCTAAGAAGCTAACACTATCTATTTTCCAGGTTCATGTCGGTGATCTGGGTGATAATGGTGCACACATACCTGACCATCTTCTACGTGGCTGACAACAAGACCATGCGTGTCATCACCGAGAGGAACTTCTGGTACCAATCCGTCGGGAACGCGTCCTATTGTGTCGACACCTTCTTTGTTATCAGGTCAGTTATTAGATTTATTTTCTTCTTTTTGTGTGTTTATATTTTCCCTATAATATTGTTTGTGGCCAATAAGTCACATTCAGTGCTGTTTCCGAAATTGCTGAGCGGGCTACCTCTTTAGATGATTTCAGAATCGTCCCGTAGGTATTTAGGTATAGATAGAACATCCCCGGTCTGTAGATGATTGATAGACAGTGCTACCTTCTTGGAATACTTTAGCAATTAGCCGACCAGTACGATGATGCTTAGATGTGTTCCGTGTGCCATAATGCGTGTGGCATAATGTCGATGAAGAAAAGTCCCCGAAAAATATGTGATTCATACTGTAATGCAATGTATACACCGACTTTATAATATTTATTGCGATACGCACTTATTCATTATCATCATTATTATAATTTAAATCCATGTGTAAGATGTTTATATAATTTTTCACGGTTACGAAATTCTAAAACACACTCAACATTCATTTATATAACAATGTAAACTAGGCTTATTTAATGCATTAACTTATGAAACATTGGCCTTGAGTAGACACAGAAAGTAAACAATATTAATATTCACATCCTTGTAAAGTTCATACAATCGCATTTCAATTGCTTGTGTAATATGCATAAAGGAGTTTGCTCCTGAGGCAGTTTGATTCACAATACAATTTAAAAAAGTTGCCCGCAGCTCACCACGCATAAAAGGTTTTTGATTTTCCGGTATAAAACGTACTTACCTTGTTTGATACCTTGAGGGGTTTCGAAATACCGCTCTAACATTCCATTAAAGTCGGTTAAAACGTTTAGCTGCGAACTTGTAAGAAAAACTTTTGTTAACTTTCTTTTAAGTGGGAAGAATGCCGACTTGACCTAAATTATAAGTTAAGGCGTGTCTGCGTACCTATATAATTATACTAAAGCAACTTGTTCTATGACTTTCGAAATGGAAAACGAATCTCTGTATCATATTAATCAGATACAGTAAAGGTTCATTTATAAACTGAATGTGTACCTAATTACATTCTATTCCGATCTTCGACCCACGGGACTGTCCACGCATTTTTGCTTCACAAACATTTAATTACGATTTACATACAAATGAATATATGATTAACGATTAGTTGAGCTTCCATCGGAGTGACAATGGAACCCTTATCTGCTTTGATATCCATCAGAGTATTTGTTCGTCAAATCCAATTATGTCCGAAAAGACTGCCAACGCCCGCCATTGTCAATTAAGAATAGTTACAGGCAAAGATATAGATTTTAGAGCTACAAAAAGCCGCAGACATCACTTTCGAGTGTCATAAAAACTTGTTCACAAACACCTATACGATTTAGATTGGTGTACTAGGATTTTCATTCTATTTTTGCGAACTTGGTTGACCTTTTTGTGCCGTGTCCGGTACAAATTGACATGTGCCGCGGGTATGACAATTTTCATTACTGTTTTTGGTACACGCAAAAGAAAAAAAAGGGAACAACAAAATTGCGGCGTGTATCGTTACCTGACTCTATATTTATGGTAGAAAAAACTTATCAAAACATGAGTAAAAATAATACAATTGTTATAACAATGTCCAATTTATCTGGGCAGTACGAGTAGTTTGTTTTTCCTCCTTTGTTGTTTGACAGCCCTGGTAAGACCGGGTGCACAAGGGTAACTTCATACGTGTTATAAGACGGGTGTAAATCAAATTAATGTGGTTCACTTGGGCGATGTAATCAAGTACATAAGTTATTTTTATAAGCTATAAAAGTGGATCCGATTAAAAAGAACAAAGGGATGATGGATGCTTAGCGGTGGGAAGTCTGAAATTATTATGATCATGAGTCTAAATCTATTGTGCTAGTACAAATTCTTAATGACGTTAGAGTTTTATACTTGAATGGAACATTTTGTGTTTGAAAACCATTATAGCGTCCTTTGCTATCTTGGGCAATATTTTATAAAGAATCTCTTCCACGATAGCTATCAGTGGAAGATCTAAAAGGGTCGAACATTAGCTTAATAGTTAGCAATTTCCTTTATACGGCCTCTCAATATCCTTTGAGACATCAGCTGACCAACTCACACGATCCTTCAATTAACTGTAACATAAGTCTTCAATAACCTACTCTCATCTGTTACAGTGGGATACTCGTCACTATTCTATTCTTACGAACAGAAGACAAAAAGGCCGCAAAAGCTGAGCAGCAAGACAAACAGGACATCAACAAGAATCTTAACGGCTTCAGTAATTCCGCACTCTCCATCTCTGTGATAAGCCAACAATCTTTCAAGGAGGATTTATTGGACAAGCCGAAAAGTAGCGCTTACTCCATAGCCGAATTCGTAGCTATGATCAAGTCTTTCTTCATTTTATTTTCATATCGATTAGTGAGACTTACCCCAGCTTACGGTTTTGTGATTGGTCTAAACGAAATTGCTCTTAGGTATACGCACGATAGATCAGTGTTCGAGCCAGCGATATTCGACCATATTACATGTGATAAGTACTGGTGGCGCAACCTGCTGTACATCAACAACCTGTACCCTCAGCGGGAGATGTGTATGGTGTGGTCGTGGTACATGGCCAACGACACACAGTTCTACGTCGTCGGAATTATACTGCTACTCATTTCTGTGAAGTAAGTGCGAATTTAAAATACGAAAATCAGAAAATGAAAAGCAATTTTAAATCTTCAAGTGACATAATGTAGCGTATATTTTCTCTGGTTTCCGCATTTCCTAGTGTAAATGTACAAATTCTCTCTGTCATTTTTCCGTGGACACTCTTTTGCTAAAATAGAAAAGTTTATTTACTGAATTTTTACAAGTTGTCTGAGGAACTATTAAACCGATTTATGTTATGAATCCGTTTGTAGAATTTTGAAACGGTATTCAGCCAGCGCGGTCCTAATGTAATACACTTTATTCAACGAGCTACCTACTTTTCTTGGCAAACTTTGCGTACCGATATCGTATTTTCATATCTTTGTTTTATTTGTTGGTCTTGTTTCTTGTGGGTGTGATACATTATACAGTATAATATTTCTATTTCCAGGCATCCAAAGTCCGCGATGATATCGCTAGGGTTGCTACTGGTGAGCTCATGGGCAACCACCATCTACATATCGGTGTGGCATCAATATAAGGCGCGGATACAGGAGCCCTTCGAGATGTTCGACCCGCTGTACGACAAGCCTTGGTCGAGGATCGGACCCTATCTAGTCGGTAAGAGAATCCAAGCATTTTAATATTACGGAGATAAATCCTAATCCAATTATAGCAGGGAAAGTAGGAAAAAAATTAGTTGGTGCTCGTCGATCTTAGTAAAACTTGTACCAAATTATGAATAGACTGTGATGGATGAATGTTGTAGCAAGAAGTAATTACCAATGGACTAAGTATTCCAAACCCCGATAAAGTTACGCATGTTCCGTACTCTCAAGTTAGTTGAGGTTTTTATTATATCTGTATTGGCGAAGCTCTCAGCTTCTCAAATCGAATCACCCTCTGAAACAATTTCAACTTTGATAAATTATGAAGAGCGGGCAAATTGGATGACTGGCTACTATACCTTCTTTACAATGTATTCGCGAGTCATGATTACTTTACCTTTATAATTCCTATACCTAACTTACGTTATTTTGTATGCATCCTTGTTGATCATAAACTTGTTTCGTGTTACATACAGTTTTATGTTTTATTACGAAAGTAGGTGTCACTCGCGAAAAACATCCGTGGTTGCATTGCGTCAAGGAATTAATAATATTAATATTTAAACTGTCAATAAATATGCATGTCATACTTAACATAACATCAACAACCTATTAAACAACTTTCATTTCCCATTTGTTAACATTATTCTAACTCTAAGCGTGGCGTTTTTTTGCAAAGGTTCATTGTTGGACTTCATTTGTGTTTAACTTCACATAGCCTATTGTGTTATGTATGGAGTTTCAGTTCACGAAACAATGCCGGGGAATTGAAAAGCGCATATTAAAATAGGTCGAAATGGCTGGCTCCGCTAGTAGTACGCAATAAAATAAAAGCTCAGTTAAAAATTATTTGGGTCGATACAAGCCGGCCGTACTGAGATCGCGTGGAATGTTCGACGCGCCACTGATTGTGTAGCCCTTCCGAACTCGCCTCCTCGCGTAATCCCCGAAAATGGGCCTATTACTGAGATTTTATCGATCCTACCAGAAAGCTATACGCTCACTACATTCCGGTTTCCTTTCGCTGGTCAGAGAGGGAATCATAAACGCGTTCGACACAGCGTAAATGGTAGACTGAACAACCCGATAACTTCGCTCACTGCTCAGACCGTTTCACACTATATGAGTACGTAAGTACCCGACATGAACATTAATTATTATCAATATAAACCCTTTTCTTGCGCAATTTGCATGAGAACAAAGTTCCTTTCTATTTCAGCATTTTCTATTCTCTAGAAATTGTATGTGTATTTGCTCGTTTGGACATCCAATTATGGAAATTGTGTTTTGTCCTACATTTCCTCCTGATATTCTGTTCATAATAAGCGACCGTTTGAATATTCTATTTGGTTTGAACTACCTTAAATAGCACTGTCGGGAAGGTAGTCTGAAAGTAGAACGTAGGTTTAAAAATAACAAGCGCAACACAAGTTAGCCTGCCGCGCACGACGCGGCGCCACCGCCGCCGGAGCTGAGGTCGTTGAAAAATTTATTAGACTTTTATTATCGAAAGGATGTGCGACTGCCTGTCACCCTCAACCGTCTCATCAGTTCATCACTGGGATTTATTCCGTTCATATAATATACAACACATGCGTGAATGTCTGTTCAAACCAATTCTATATGGCTTCCGATTGTAATCTCCATGGCTCGCCAATTTACAAATATTTACATATATTATTGTGTGGCAGCTTTGAAGTGCTTGATTTGGTATTCTAACGAATAAAAACATATATTCCACTGTTCAAAGCGAATGACTAAGTTATTTCAATCAACATAATTGCGGACAGAACGAAGACTTATATTTTAGCTCCAAAAACGATACATAAAACGGAAAAGAAAATTTACTTACGAGCTACCTTCGTCAGGAAATCAAATAGCCTTGTATTTGTTCCAGGAATGGTGGTGGGATGGTACTTGCACAAGACCAGGTGCCAGTTAAGGCTGCCCTACTGGGTGGTAGCGCTGGGCTGGCCTGTGGCGCTGGCCATCATCGGCAGCCTCATCTTCAGCATGGTGGACGGCTACTTTGAAGTGTGGCCCACTGCCTTCTACATTAGCATCGGGCATACAGGTAATGATATCCTATTTATTCTACCTTGGCACATTTCACAGGTTTATATAGCAAATAATACTCACTTACTACTAATAGAGGTAGTCTAAAGTTGATCTGGACCCTAAATGCATAACACACTTTCACACAATCCAAAGGATTTTGACGGAATTTTTTAAACCCAATTGCTACATATGTTTAAAAAAAAAATTGTACGACAACATAAATAACGCAACAAAGATTGCTGAATTGTTAAAATTAATGTCACTGAGATTTTTGATTGTGTTACGCGAAATGCTTGACGCCAAATATGCTACGATAAGGTACCATGAAGTTGAATTAAAGGAACCCAATCGTACTCAGCTACTGCTACTAATAAAATTAAGTAATTTCCACATTTTCCACTCTGCTAAAATCCCCCCTTGATTTACCCATTCGTATGCAAAGTATCCGAATCCGATTAGTCGGACAATGAAGTGCTGAGTTGCTAACGTTACCACCCGACTAAGAACTACCACGGTATCATTTGTGCTATCTCAATGACCAGTATAAAATATTTTCGGCATATAAGTATGCCGAAAATATTTTATTTTAGTTAGAATTTTTTATTAAGTTACGAATGGCACTAAAAAGCGAAGGAATTTATAAAAGTTATAGTCAAAGCTCCCAAACGCCACATAAAGAGGCTCTTTTTAAAATCTTATATCAATGATAAGGCTTTTTGAAAACCAGACTACGCCATAAAGATTAGTCGGATTCTTCGCTTATTTGCCGAGTTATCCAGTTACACAGAACACAAAAAAAAATCCTTTTAAAATGATTATTGGATTACAATAGATATAGTCAATTTGAAAAATAATACTTTACCTAAAATCAAGTATTGCATCAAAACACAAAGGACGGTTCCGAAATAAACTATCGTAGCACTTTGCTACGCCGTAGCTCTGTGCGTAGCGAAGCGTAGCAGGACGCTAGGGCGTTGATAAAACTTCAAAAATCTTTATTTTTTGTGTACATTAATTTTTGGTTTTTACTCCCTTGAGTTTGTTTTGTATTAATTTACTAGAATACTTGTTTTTCATCATATATTTTGTAAGTGAACCACTCAAATTAAATTAAATAAAGTTGGTGTTAAAGCTTCGCTAATAGCATTGCTCTTTTACTGTTGTCACAGAGCATTGAACACTTTTATTATTAAAAGCTTGGAAACGTGTTTAACATAATCTTTTAATGATCGCTCTGTTATTTCAATTAAACTTTATGTTTGCCGGGCGTTGTTTACCGGGGGAGTCGTAAAAGACTAAGAGGTTTCCACAAAAGGAGGGGTAGACGTGTCCTTAGAGTCTGTTCTTGAGTGATTATAGTGTGATGACGACAATCCGTATTAATATAAAAGAACTTACATTCAAAAATTGTCACCGTCAATTTAACATAATTCTTTTATTTTTAAACCGTTCATTCTTATTGTACTGTTAAATGCATGATCTGCTAGTAATAAGTCCTACCAATTTCTTTTTAACTAAAGTAGCATATAAATTCAAGGTCAACACACGTATAAGCACTGCCCGGGATCGATGCTCAGCCAGAAGCTCAAAGGCCATTAACTAACTGATCCTGAGCCGAGGCGATGCTGTTACGATCATAGGTGCGCGTTGCAGTGCCTATGGAGTTTCATAAAAATCATGTCATCATGTCATTCACACACACATCACACCTGTATTCCCGAAAAGTTAAGCAGAGTTGTTACTCAATGTTTAAAAGAGCAACCATGGTTATTTTTCCACAGGAAACGACCAATTGGTACCGTGCTTCTGACTTTTCAAAGGTGCCCATGTAGGTTTATGTAAAATAAATACTAGAATTGTTCCGTGTGGTACCGGACATAAAAGAATAGCACCATCCGATTTCGTCGTAGAAGGTGACTAAGGGACTTACTAGAGAATGGGCACCAGCGTTCTCTATGCATTTGACCACCATACTGCGATCGCTAACCCGCCTGCCAAGCGTGGCGATTATGGCAAATTCCCCTTTTGGGGGGAGTCTTATGTCCAGCAGTGGACGTCTTTTGGCTGTTATGATGATGATTATTATTTGTCCACCAGCCTGGGGAGTGGCAGTAGCATGGGTGGCGATATCCTGCTGCAGCGGGTACGGCGGGCTGGTGAACTCGGCGCTGTCGTACCGCGGCCTGTTGCCGCTCAGCCGCCTGACTTACTGCGCCTACCTCGTGCACCCTACCATCATGATGTACACCTCCTTCCTGCTCGACGGACCCTACCACATGCAGAACTCCACAGTGGTAAGTACCAAGTCTGACATCACGGAAATTGGCGGCTGACCGCTTTTTAAACTTATTGCTTAAGGCATAAGGTGAAAAGTGATCCACCGCTATTGTCCGCGTTTGTACACCGCAGCAAGGGTCTTATGGCTCACAAATGACATTAACACTGAGGCGCTGTTGCTTGAAATTTGTGCAAAATCAAAAGTCATTTATTAGAACTAGCCTCAGAGTCAGCACTTTTTGATCGTTAAAATAACACAAAACAGTTCCCCAAAACACCAGCTTTTAACCACTTCCTAGTGCTTTAGCTAGGAAGAAGTGACGCAAATAAACTCCCCAGCACGTGCAATATTGTTTTTAGTGAAATGTATTGAAAAATCAAGATGGCGACGTTAGTTTGTATTATAGTCGTACAAATTAATATTTTGGACACGCTCCGAAAGATCCTTGTATAGCTACGGAGTAGTTAATAGGCCGTACCTTGACTGCAGAACAACCTTGCTGCGTGCGGTATAAAGCACGCTGGTTTCCTTGGAAAAGCAACAAATCTGCGATGCCTTTGGTATTTCAGATGACTATGGTGTTGATTGACATTTCATTTAAACGCTACATACAGTTCACCAATACATAAGTTTATCTACATTGTGTTTCGATGTCACACTGGATCGCAAATGCTAGGTTGAAAAGCCGCAACGGTATTTGACATGGTCCTGCCAGGGGTGCGGGTTGTTTGAAAGAGATACCGCGGCCCCTGGCACACAGGCAACTGAGGGAATACGGGTGGGTTTTAGTCAGTAAAAGTCTGACAAGCCCGCCTGCTCCGCCCAGAGCGAGAAAAGTCATTTGATGATATCCCACCCAGAAAAAAAAACGGTATTTGACGTTTTGTATAATACAAAATTATATCAAGAGCGCACATCCCTAAGTGCTAGCAATGGGAACACTTGTCTCTAACTCGCCTGCACAGCACGATAAGAACATAAACTCCCCTCAAATTACTGGCAAAAACAGTCTATATTCAAGCGTAGATAAAAAAGTAGTAAAATTTGATACCTGCCCATTATTCAGGGTAGCGGGTGACTCATTAGCCACTCCCTGACTTCACCCTTTTCAGCAAATATAGGCGTTAATTTACTGCCCTACACAGTATCATAAATATTCGTAGTAGGTACAGTTACGAGCTAAAATATTTACACCCTTCCAGAAACTCAAATGGGATTTTCTCGGAGAGTTAATATCAATTCAAGGCACAAAACGTAATAGTTTGTGTTAACAGATTCTGTCTACACAAGACCTCATAATATCAATCAATACTTTGAGAGAAAATCCTTGTTGAATTTCATTAGTAGTGTACATGTTTTTGCTCGTGACTGTACTTATAGTTCTATTTTATTACAATAGCCTCGATATGTTTATTTCGTTTTGCTGTTAACTTGCAAACGTTCAGCTTGATGTCGCACAACGCTGTAACTTCCCAGATGGATGGACCTAACAATACACAATTGGCTAGGAATTCTCTTCAATTCTCATTCCGTATTGAATTTTATTGAATACAAACTGTTTATTGGATATGTAGCTTTTTAACCGACGAAAAATAGAAACAGCTTCACAAGTCGAAGCGAATATGATTCTACTGAGTAGTCCGATTTTGAAAATTATTTTTTATTTCATAAGGTCGAAGTTGGTCTCATGTTTCAGTAAGTATAGTATTTACTGAGCACAAAATATTTTATTTGCTTTTTTAGTTAGGTGATGGTAGAATAAAAACATATTTTTTATCACCAGATTTTGTTATAACCGGGCTAAAATCGTGTATGAAAATACATCCTGTAAAAATCATAAAGCGTAGTTTTGTTACTGCCTCATAAAGATAGGACACTGCTGTGTTCTCCGAGCTATCTCACAAAAAGCTTGATATTTCCTAGAAATATCGTGTACCCAATAAGAAACAGGCAACTGCTTTCGCTTTTACCTAGAAGTAAAAAAAGCGAGGAAATTACGAAACCTATATAGCATCCATACAATTTCATCATCTGCCTTTTCTCAACTATGTTAGGGTCGGCGTCCAGTCTAAACGGTTGCATCTGAAGACCAGTATTTTATATGGAGTAACTGCCTATCTGACCTCCACAACCCGTTACTGGGTAATACGATAGCCCTTGGTAAGACTGGTTATCAGACATTCGGGGTTCTGACAACTCTTAACGACTGTCAAAGATCAACGAATGATAGCCGGGACCAACAGCTTAACGTGCTTTCCGAGGCTCGGAGGGGTACCCATCTACAGACCAACCGTGGCAAGTGTAGCTTTACCTGATCAATAGACCCGCGTGGATATTATTACTTAGCCACAAGCCCATGTAGCATCCATATTACCTGATGTAGGTTAAAAAAACAGATTGTAGTCAGATAGACAAGATCGTTAATTTCTAGTAAAGTACAAGCTGCTTAAATTTGAAACCATACTTACAATTCCAAACTTCCTTTTATTTATTGAATGTCCTCAACTCGAGACTTCGGGTTGGATAAATACAGGGTCCCACAAAGGAATTCGGGACAGTGAGATTAAACTGCATCGTATCTTATTGCCGACATAAATCTCTCATTCGGGAGACAACGGTACCACCAAAATTTACACGAAAACTATAAGTAAATGAGAGATAAACATTTCATTACTGGCGTCTCCTCACGTAAAACGTGTCGTAAAGAATGGTCTGAAAGCTACATTACACTTGTATAGCTGGGTACTTGACGGGCACAGATTTATTCCACGCTCTCGACGTCCATTCAAACGTTGGCGCTTGAAAGGCGGCCCTTGAATTGTGAAAGTTTTGATTCACTGAAAAAGTACAAAATTTTTTCATGACACAAGACTGGCAGGCAGTCACTGGTCATTCTTTTGTCAGGAATTTTCCCAAGAAACTGTACCTTTTATTTGCCAACACTCATTAGTTGATGTCAACGTAAGTACCGTACTTACGGAGTTGCTAACTAGTTACTGGTCGCCTGACACTCCTAATTGACGCTCGAGACCGATTTTGGATCGAGGAGCTTGGAAATGAGATAACCTTTCAGGATAGTTACATTACGCACTTATTGTTGTGTACCTACATTATAATCTTACATGAAATATTAACTTACATAAACAAAGGAAATATCTGATGAAAACGATACTGTTACAAAAGAAAATTATGCGTAGAGTTGTTTGCTATTAAATGCTGCTTTACAACAAAGTGGGTGTTTGATCCTTCTTATTATTTAATGGATTCGTATACAAAATTTATGTATTTTCTCCCTTATCGGAAAATCTTCCGTAAGGGTTGTAGCTGTTGAGTGTTGATATGTACATACCTGCAGACATATAGCTATGTTGAATAGGGTCGGTGTAGCTCTTATTATTGATGTATGGCGGCATCTATTATTTTATATATAATGCGGATAGAATATTGCTTGAGGATAAGAGGCCTCCCGTGACCTTCAGAATGACCTATTCAAAGAAACACCTACCAATGTACATAAAATAATAATTTGCTACGTTCCCTTCTTTTATTTCTGCGCGCCCTTCGCAATACTTTTCGGCTTTATTAACCGACATATAAAAGCAATAACGAAGTGTCATTTCATTTAAAATTATATTCAAGAAACCCATTTCATATCCCGTATTTTATCGCCGCAGAAATGTAAACACGTATGCTAGGTATATGATACGTATTCCTGAGATGATTATTATTACCTCGATAAAAGGTATCTAAATATTATGATCATGTTTGAATCATAATGTGGCTGTTAAATTTTATGACGTCTAATGTCATAAAGATTTTCATTAGTCTTAAACTAATTAGTGTAAAAGGCTTTTCTTTCACAAGATTTTACCAACTCAGGTAAATATAAACCTTTTTAGTTCAAATGAAACTTGGCATCTCCAAGTTTGATAGTAATGCACTGCGAAGTACAGCTGTGCCCTAACACAAAACTTAAGAACAGCTACACATTACATAGTGCACTGAAATGGCTTCAGAGTAAGTTCTTAGTGCTGAACGTAATGGCATAGTACTGTTCCCCTAAAATCTAAAATAGAACCTACTGTACACTGTTTATGTCAACGCAAAACGCGCCATTAAACTTGGTTAATGGATGTCTCGCTCTCAAACATGGAATATTTTTAGCTGCCATCGTTAATCAAACAGGAAGGGCGAAATGTCGCCTAATTAAGCTAAAACCAAAAGTCGAGGTGATAAGTTATCCCGTCAACTTTATCCCGCGCTGCCTCCGGGGAACCGACAGTTTGCGGCCAAAAGATTTATATCACGTCGACACCTCAGGTTGAAGTTAGTTGTTCCACGTATACTTTACTGTTCTAGTTGAAGGACAAGGGGGGACCTCGTTCCTCATAACCCCCTCCACCCTTCAAGACGTAACATAAAATTTGTGCGGACTCGTATAAATGTTGAGTTATGAAATTGCACTCAAACCATAACCTGAATTTAACTTTTACGTTCCCACATACAATCAGCTGAAATGTTTTCTGCAAATAACATTTCGGTGAATGAAGTTGGGGGGTATTCAAAGTTTTGTAGGAATCAAGACCTGAGTATACTGTACACTATTGCACTTTGCAGGTAAACTCAATAATACTCAGGACATCTAAATATACTTGAAAGTTTTGAAAGAATTGTCAAAGAGTCGGAAAGATGAAGCTAGTTGCCCATTCCACAGTGTAGTAGGTACCTATGGAGAAGAACGGGCAACAATTAGTTAAAGAAAGTTGGTAACATCATTTATGTTCAAATTATCAATGTGAGAACGATGTACCTAAAAAGACGCGCACATTATAAGCGCCCGTAATTAAAAACCTAAACAAATCATTTTCAAATCACTTTAAATCAGTACATTACACTATCATTTCTTTGAATGTTTCATGGTGACTAAAGTACATATTAACAACAAAATTATACAATAAGCATAAAATTAAGTTATTATTATAGCCTTGTAGTATTAAAGGTTGTAGAAATGGACTCCCCTGTTTACATTTAACACTAATTTGGTAATAATTAAGAGGTAATTAATGTTGGTTCTCTTAAATTAACGAGCACTTATTAAAGTGGCCTTGAGCGGAACTACGACTCGCCCGGGAGGCTCTTCCTGACGCACATAAACCCTCGGCTACCATTAATATAAAAGTATTCTTTGCACATACGTTTTATTTAAGATGAAGTTCATAACTTTTCCCGTATTTTTAGAACAAGCACTAACGTTTTATTAAAAATAGGTTCGTAGGATTCCGAATATGGAAAGTCACACATTGTTGAATTTGTTTCTGGATGTGGAGAACGTTATCTAATGTGTGAATTCGCCAAATTATTTTATTTTTCATCCCTTCTATTCTAAAAGTGTCGTTTTGTTCCTCTATAAGCGGGTGCATAGTAGTTCTTTTCTCCACTAGACTTTTTAGCGGGCAGTAATAAGATTTGAATTTGCAACATGAATCGTTCATTGAAATCGAACGCAAATTGTATAAATTACTGGCTGTAAGTGTTGACTGCACGGTGTGGGGAGGCGCGGTAACTAAAAAAAAACAAAAGCGCGCGATTAACTTCCCTGTTCTTGTAATCGGTACGGACTTTATTGTACTTTGCAAAAAAAATAGTTTTACGTCAAGTTCTGAATTTGATGGAGCATTAACTCCTGAAACTATAAAAATAGAAGCTAATAACGTCATACAAAACTTAATACCTACGTAATCCCGGGAGAAATATTTAAAGACCTATGACAATTTCATGCTATGGAAAAATAGAAAAGGAGCGAATACCTTTTCGGAAAGTGTATTTTTGGCCTATTTTCAAGAATTAACCAAAACGAAACAACCTTCTACTCTTTGGAGTGTATACTCAATGGTTAAATCTACAGTTAATATCAATAAACATATTAAAATTGACAGCGACTCAAAATTGGTAGCTTATCTGAAGAGACTGTCTGAAGGACACAAACCGAAGAAATCGAAAGTATTTTCCGGACAAGATGTTGAAACTTTCTTGAATGACGCACCTGATACGGAGTTTCTCGCCATAAAAGTGAGCATCTTTTAGTTATTCTATTATAAACTGTAAACAGAGTGTTTTATAACGTGTACGTATACGTACTGTACCTACACGTCTGATTCCCTTTCTGTTTTGTTACAGGTGGCTTTAATATTCAGGGTACATGGAGCTTGTCGTGGTGACGAACTTACAAAAATAACGGTCGATGATATCGAAAATCACTCAGATCAGTTACTTTTAGTAAAATTTACTGACACAAAAACAAAAATTGATCGATCGTTCATCATTCGTAGAGAGTACAAACGAATTGTGGAAAAATACCAGAGCCTGCGTCCTTCTGATATAAAATCTAATAGATTTTTCATTAGGTATCAAAATGGAAAGTGCTTTAAACATGTTATAGGAAAAAATAAAATATCTTCAATGCCCCTAGAAATCGCTGCATACTTGAAGTTGCCTGATAGCAAGCTGTACACAGGACATTGTTTTCGCCGTACGTCCGCTACACTTTTGGTAGATTCTGGAGCGGACCTTACTGTTTTGAAGCGGCACGGAAGGTGGAAATCCAGTTCTGTAGCAAAGGGCTACATCGAAGATTCCATCGAAAATAAGGAAAATCAGCACCCGCATTGTAGAAAATATTAAATGCTGCAGATAGTTCGCCCATACTATTGTCGCCACGCCCTTCTACATCAAAGGAATCAGTGCCTTTTCCTGAGCACTAGCCAGATACTGAGATTACAAACACTCAAAATATAAATAAATCTACAACTATATCAAACTATATCAATTAAATTTCCCCAATGTATCAAATATAAATATAAATTTGTAATTGACCTTTTTACATTCATGTAATTTTTTTAAATTAAACTTATTCATATAATTACTTAAAAGTGTCTCATAATTGTTTTCTCATAGAAGGAGATGAAAAAATATTTTTGCTTTTCGAGTCATATCGTACTCTACGTATATGACTCGAAAAGGAAACATATTTTTTGCTCAGGCGATGTACTTTGAATCCCTCGCTACGCTCAGGATTCAAAATAGTGCCCTCGGCGTAAAAATATTATTTTGTTCCCTTGTCATACAATCTACTATTTTATCAGTGCAACACTGTTTAAAAAAAGATAATAAAAAAAGAGAGACGTCGATGATTGGAAAGTGGTGTTTTTATTCCGTCCTAAAAGGTATCTTCGATCTTAAACAATACCAAATACATGGACAAGTTGTTCACAATCTTCTAATTTTGCGATACGATCTATGGCTTAATGCGATGGATTCTAAATTCGATGATTTTCGATTTAATTAGAGGAAATATATCACCCTGACAACTTAAATAAAGTTTGTCCCGATGAGATGTCTTGTTACTTGTTCGTCTGTATTTAAAACAGACAACAAGACAGTCCCTAGTTATTTGAAAGGAGTTTTCAATTTTAATTTTCTGTTTTCAGCTTGCAATATACTCCGGGTATGCAGTGATGGCATTCCTGGCTTCGTTTGCCATTTCACTAGCATTCGAGGCACCCGCCGTCCGACTCCTCAAGATCATCAGCGGCGAGCCTCGGAGCAAGAAGAGCTCCTGAATGACACAAGAGATACCACGGTCGTAGCATTGGCACACGCAAAACCAACGTGTTGATTACATGCGGTATTTGTTCAACGCGCACTCATTGATTAACAACAATTGTAAATAAAATATTTTTCTATCCCCTTTTAGACATTTCTTCCATCAAATGTTAGTTCGAAAATCTCGTACCCGGTATATTTGGTGAGTTAATTTCCTGTGTCTACCTTCATCAAACATTCTCCAATGAAGTGCGCTCCATCGAAGCTTTATTTAGGTTATAATTCTAAAAACTCAAAACGTTAAGGACTTGATAGTTACCAATAAAGACTTTTTACATGTTACCAATGTGAGTTCATATCTTTTATCTATCGGTTTGTAACATAAAGTTGGCCGAATGATTGGCCCATTGGTCGTATCCCAAACCGTTGGATGTGTCATCGATTCAAAGGGGTAATGTTTACTGCTTTATCTACAGATCAGAATAGCATATTGTCACAAAAGCCAGTCATCACGAGCTTGGTGACCTAGTTGCGAAGTTAAACACATGCTTGTTCAAGTATTTAGATTTAGGTTACTGATTGAGACGCAGTTGACGATGTTTTCTACCTACAGTATATCTAGCATCAAAACGCAGTGCACCGAGCATTGTGTTCAAGATTCAGTGGTCGTGCGTGGATCAGATTAAATGGTGGTTGCTCCTTAATTTAATTAAAACAGGCGTACAATTTAATTCAAAGTGATGTAAGAATAAATTGATTCGAAAATTCATAAGCGCTGCACCTAGTCGATAATTCCTATAAAGCGTGAAGACTCTATTCTAAATTATAGTACTAAAGTGTTGTTCTATAGAAGGACTCTATATAACAACACTTTACAATTATAATTAAGCATAGAGTCTTCGCTCTTACGACGTAAATTCTTAGCAAGTGAAATGGTAGATACATCTTCTAGCTCTTTTTGAACCACGTCATCCTCGCACACGTCGATGTAAATCAATAAAATGATTTCTGCAATTATCGAATATGTGCCGTGTCGCTCCAGAATATGATAATTTATTATGATTACACTCCGTAGCCTCGCTACATGCAATGAATCAATCATGCTGGCTCGCCGCACGTTATCTCTGCGCCACATACATAAATCCTCTTTGTATAATAACTAGGTTCTTGTTAGGATCCCAAACCGCACGTACTTCGTCTCCACCGATAGTGTTTTTGTTGCTACCAACCAGACAGACGCTATTTTAATATACACCACACCACTGGTTTTGAAGACCTTTTTAACCCCCGGTGGAAACAGAGGGGTGTTATAAGTTTAACATGTGTATCTGTGTATCTGTCTGTGGCACGGTAGCTCCCAAACTGCTGAACCGATTTCGATTTTTTTTCTTCAAATATATACTTGAACTTGCGTGGAAGTTATTTAAGGATGCATCACTGGCTCGTCAAACAAAGATCTGTATAAATAAAACATTACCCCGTAAATTGCACTGAATTTAAATACTTAAGGGTCAGAGACAATACCCATGCGTTACTATAATATTGTGTTTTATATAATTTCGAGGACCTATTAAATATTTTCTACCTCTAATAAGTACCTAGTGATGTATGCTCAGTTAGTCCTTATTTGACGGTAGTGTAGGAGTAGGTCCAAAAGAAACTTTGCTTTCATTGGTAAGCTAGTACAATGATTTTATTTTATGTATTTCTTATCAATAGTTAGCAAGGAGAGTTTAGCGATTAGGTTATTTTTATGCTAAAATATTTTTAACATGTGATATTTCATTGAATATTTAGAGGTCCTTGATAACTTGTTCATACAAATCGTCATATTTTATGGATCGTTTCGGAAATCATAGCAGTTTAACGTTGACAGATTCATTTAGTTTTGTATAATATATAATTCATAATGTTATCATAATCACCGACCTCAACTGAAAAATAAATTGTAAATATTTGATCAAAATACTCTAAAACCACGTTGCAAAATATTGTAAATAGAAGATTTTATAGGTAATAAAGCATTATTTAATTACTCCCTTGTGTATTATTAATTTCATTCCTGTTTGAATGTGCTGCAGATATAAGTATCTAATTAATTGCTAAACAATATGTAATTAACTTTTGTGACGTTATCATTCCTCTCCAGTAAAAGACAATTTTGAAAGTGAATTACTGCAATATATTCCTTGGATTCTACTAAATTAGTCAATATAAAAAAATATCTATAATCTAAGTATTGTATTGTTTACTATAGATCTAAACAACAAAGTAGAAGTAAGTCTTAAAGTGATGTCGAAACACTTAGGCTTATTAACATCTAGGCTCTATTCATTTTGAGCAACCAGAAAACGGTATGCTACAGCCATAGCATAGCCACATGCCTACGTATAAGAACTTTATAATTCTACAGTGTCTGTTTAAAATACTTCAAGAAAGTTTTGTTGACAAAGGATCTAGGCATTCGAAGCCCAGACCGCAGGCTAAATATAGACGACTAAGTAGTAAGTTTATGCTTCGTTTTTGTTTGTATTCCCTTGTGTCGGAACGAGCTATAAAAGTAATAATTCATGTCGCATGCTGTGGTGAATAGATATAGGTAGCTTGTCAGCGTGGTCTAGGGAGCGCCGCGCTGGACGTATATATACAGACAGGTTGATACCTGTGTACATATATACGTACCTAGTGGGAATTCGATTTAAAGCATCCCAATGAATGGTACCTATACCGTATACACGAGTCAGTCAATTCCGAATAAAGAATTTTATTCACGCTGTATAATAAAATTACCCTGTATTTCAAAAGAAAAATAAAATAGAACCCTGTCGGTTCTAAACTCCGAATTTACTTCAGAGCATTACAACACAGCGAAACGAATAAAACTAATGGGCTGTAAGAGCAAATCGCATCAGAATAAACGGAAAAATAATACTGAGCTCTTGAAATGAAATCAGTGGATAGGGTGGTTCACGGTGAGATTAGATACGTGAGTTTTTGTGCGACACGGGACCCGCAGTGTGCGACAGAATAGTCGCGCGATCGATCCGCGCTGCCTATTGCCTGCCTTATGCGGTATGCCCCGTAGCGATTACCATCGGTTATGAAATACGAGAGAGCGTCAGTAAATTATTAACACCATGAAGAATTTTGATTTCCTTCAAATAAACTCGTGGATCATGTGAAGATGTGAGATGAACACGAATCGTGATGGGTAGGTATGGGTGTCATTTCGGTAGATTTACGCAAGGTGTAGGGTGTTCCTCTCATTTCGTGCAAATCATATGTTCACCTGAAAATAAACAAAACTACACGTTCTTAAGCGACTAAATATTTTTTTTTGTAACCTGCTATTTAAGTATTAAATAAAAATAGGCCCAAATGTCATAACCAACACCGTGCACAACATGTTTTTTTTTGAATAACCGGATATAACAAAATAATCTGATGCTTCACTATGTATTATTGTAATATTATTGTAATTTAAGTAATAAAAAATAAAATAAATAAATAAATAAAAACGACCGACTTCCAAAAAAAAACACTAAAAAGTGAAAAATAACTTTAATTTCGGGAGCCGGTGATTTTGGATATGTATTTTAATTTTTTGTCACCGCCTTCCGAAATTAAAGTTATTTTTCACTTTTTAGTGTTGTTTGGAAGTCGGTTGTTTTTTTTTTTTTTGGAAAAAGTTTTTATTTTTCACTTTTTAGTGGTTCACATGTGCTTACCCCTTCACAGCGTACCGGCGTTATGTTATGTTATGAACTGGTGTAAACAATACACAGACATGAGATTTCAGCAATTCCAGTCCATTTGCTATCATTTATTGAGGAGTTCCGTTGCCTATCTCCGAAGTTCTTCATCAGATCTTCACCAAATTGAAATGGGACCACTCCGAGAAAGTATTCTTCCAAAAACTATCCAAATCGCTTCATGTGTGCCTATAAAATTTGAAGGGTTCTCTCTATTTCTCCAGGATCCCATCATCGGATCCTGACTTGATGATCATGGGAGCACCTGGGAAGTATACCCTTTCAAACAAAAAAATAATAATCCAAATCGGTCCAGCCATCTTCGGGTAACACACATAAAAAAAAAGGTTCCGACGAATTGGGAACCTCCTCCTTTTTGAGATCGGTTGAAAATGTGACAAAACATTTTCGTTAAAAAAAACTCATTACCATTCATGCAGATTGAAATAGGGAAAACCGTAGATATACGAACGAGCGAAGTTCTTGTACTTCACACTGCGCTTGGTGCTCAAGGTGAACAAGAAAATTTTATCAACACGAGAATTAAAGTTTTGTAAATGATAAATGATTTAATTTCTGTAAGTAGGTTTGTACAACTTTTACAACTGTTGTGTAACTTTTACACGTCAATCATATTTTTTTAAACTAGGTGAGGTCGGCGTTTCCTATCTGCCTACTCTGAGAAGAAAGGCCGAGAGTTGTCACAGTCTCTTTTAAACTCCAGACATAATCTTGGTCAGATCATGTGAAGACCATGTGGAATGGTGTCTGAAGTGGTCTTTTGAGGAAAGAACCACACAGATTGAGTGGACCTCTCCATTCAGTGCATGCATTTATCGGTAATCATGGAGCTCAACGATGTGACGAACAAAACCAAAGACAGGACATTTGGGTAGGCCGTATAAAGTACTCAAACTGCCAGATTAATATTAAAACTAACTGAGAAAGAGATGAAAAAACACAATAAAAGTAAGTAAGTGTAAGTATTTTTTTTATTACCATTCGGGCTTTTAAGAGAAAATTACGTTTAGTGTTGAAATATTTTTGATGCCAACATAATCATAATCGAGTTCAAATAGTTTAATATTAGATACCTTGGTATTGTAGTCAATAAGGGAATAAATCTAAAGAAAGTGAAAAAATATCATTACCGATCTCGTCATTACCATAATTTCCCAGGCACTATTATAGAAATGGTAATGATCATACAATTATGGTAATGATGTTCCACTTATGGCAATGATCTTAAAATTATGGCAATGATTATAAAAATATGGTAATAAATATAAGTAAGTTAGAGAGGTAAGTTTGTAAATTTTCTTTGTGTATCGATACAATTTCTTTACTATTAGCTACATATAAACTACTCTAATCTAATCTTGAATGTAGAACGTTGTCTTTTTGTTAAATGCTTATGTGTATCTATTAGGTTTAGTCGAAGAATAATTATGATTCAAATAATTGTCAAAGTTACCTAAAATAACTTAACTTCATTCATGTTTTCGAGTAGGAAAATGGCTTTTTATTTTTTATACAAAACCTCAATCTGAAACAATTGTTTTATTTAAATCTCCATTACCAGTTTAAATTTTTCATTACCATTATAACAAATAATTACTAGAATACATTCATCATTACCATACCCAGGAAAACTTTTAGGTCCGTATCTCCGGCAGTTTTGCGTATAATGTAGTACCTATATCTTAAATCAAGATGTTTATTTTTCATATAAAATAAGAAAAAATTGATATATTTTTTTTCTCGCAATTTCTTTGAAAATGCACGAAATGCGAGAAACACCCCATAAGTATGTTTGTGTACCTACGTATTGTGCTCCCGATGCGGTGGCAGTAAGAAAGAACATTTTAATTAGTGAAGCCTTCAGGAGCGGGCTCGTGGTTTCCTTGCGAATATGTTTTACCTTTACCAAGGAAATGGTATCCACTCATTAATTTTGAGCTTTTAGGTATAGCCGACAGCCAGGTTCATAAGATGTTGTATATATTCATAGCCAATATGAATCATTTTTATGATGGTTCACCACTACCATCCTTTCATTAAAGATGACCCCTAATTTATAAAAATGCAATGCAAATGGAAGCACGCAATTGCCCATTTTATGTCCCATAACGTATAATCATAAAATTTTCTTCACGAACAACGTTGGAATAAAAACACAACTTTGACAATAAAATTATCATAAACAAAGATGCATCATACTATGATAGTAATAAAGCTACAGTTAGCTAGAGTTAATTCCTTTTTATATGCATATCTTTGTGTGCGAAATAAACCTTTTTTCGTTGTTTGTTTCAAGCTTTCTTCTATACCTACATACAAATACTTAGATAAAATTGAAGTATCTGTTTGTAATGTCATAATAACAGCATTTTACGAAATGTTTAAGAAAGTATAAATATACGGTACTTATAACAGAAAACTTTTTTTTGTCTGTTTAGGTATCTGACTGTTTGTCTGGCTGTCTGTTTGTTTCGGTTAATGTCCGAAACGACATGACCGATTTAGACGGGATTTTTACTGGCAGCAGGTATCAGCTCTGACGTAGGTAAATATGTATAAGGAGTAACATAGTCCACTTTTTGTGTCGGTCAAGTTCCCGTGGTATAATATCCAACATCCACGCATAGCTGATAGCGACACAGCTATCTGTCTTTTATGATAGTTACAATACTATATCTATCTTTTGTCAAATGCAAAATATTACCAACATATGTTAGTATCAATTTAATGAAACAAATTATTATTAAATGTCAAATTATGCAATGTCATATTAATTTCAAATCTTAACCTATTTTCTTCCTGTGGCAAACTGTTACTATACAGGAATGTAAACAACACAATTTTACTTAATCTAAGATTACATAATGTTCTATAATATTGGAGCAATTCTCCTTTGTTCACATTTCCCCTATTACCCATAAAAATTAACAATGTGGTGTTCTGGTTAAAATTACTTTTGATAATTTCTTTCATAATATTAAATAAAGAACAACCAGGCATGCAGTAATTTATTATGGAATGTCCCGGATATTCATCTGTCCACAAGTTGCCTAACTCTTTTCCAATCTCATCGCAGAATAAACACTATTTAATTTTTATTTATTTTTTTCCAAATCAACACATGGCTGTGGTAAGGTGGATTTACATGTTGTCAATGAATGATCCGCTGTAGGTACATTAGATGGGGTTTGACGCTGCTCACAGTTGTTGGTTTGTGAGTTTACCAGCTCATTCATTGCCAACACATATTCCCTCATGAGAACTTCTGAGGTATTATATCTGTTAGCCATCGAACTAAGTTTCTCCTGTAAATGGTCAAGTTCAGATTGCAAGTGCTCTGTGTCAATATTGTACTTCCTAGTACTTTGCTCCAATTAGATAAATATATATCTAATAGTTTAAGCAAGTTTATCAATAACCTAAATACCATTTGTTCTATTCCTAATCCCAATTGATTTCAGAGCATTTTGGAATTACCTTATAAGTCCCACGGGTATTTACGATACAAAATTTCCACCCTATTTAGGTAAATTGCTCACTCGTAACAATCAAGTGGCAGTATGCAGTTAAGGAGAAAACTTAACCGAGGAATTTATTTGGAATTGTATCTTATTGATTGAGAATTTTTATTCTCTGGTTAATTGTATTGGTAAAGGTTGTTGATCTCATTGACAAACCCTTAATTGCATGTAGTGTACATATGTGTCACAAAAACACGGCTCACAGCACGTCTAAGCACTGTGAAATTGCATGTCGAGTTAAACGAAAGACCCTTCGCAAGTAGGTACTTCAAATTTAATCAACTTAATGGATTGGAATATTCTAAGTCATTATTATTGTCCGATTTGCTCGTTATACCGTAATTCATTGCCCCTACCTGTACCCGTGTACTTGTAAACAAGTACATCTATAATGCCGACGAGGGAATACATTATCTGATTAACTTTACGAGCACACAACTTAGGTATATGTGCCTACATTAAACATTGCCTTCTGACATCGTACAACTTGTTAACATGAAACTTGGCTACGTAAAGTAGACTTATTCAGTAAATTATCTTCATAGACCTAATCATCATGTAACTTTGTTTTGATTTGAATACACAGCTTAATTGAAACAATACATTTCTTCTCGCTTCCGTACTTGAAATAAAATCTGTTGAATTGACATTTTTATGAAAAACTTATTGTCTGTCCACAGAAAACCACAAAACATACAATTGTAACAATAAGTCCAAAAGGACAAAGACGTCGCCGTGAAAGGGTACAAAATATATTTTTGTGAAATGAGCATTTCCCAAATCCCGCTCCTAACGGTGTGCGGCTCTGGTACTCTGTTCCTCTGGTTCACTTCAAGATTCTACTAATTGCTTTTCCGATTCCGCTGCAAAAACGGGCCTGACTGTTAATTAAAGACATTTTTGCTCACTTAATGGGGGCGCAAGTCGTTTCATCATGGACGAGCTGCATCCACTGGCATGCCATCAGTGGAACTGAATGGACAACTTTTTAAATTCATTTTTTTGTTGTAATTAACAGTGAGGGACTAGAATATATTGACTCGAAGAAAAAAATCTTATTATTAATAAACCCGGCTGGCCATTTCTGGTCTTCCATCGCCTGCTAAATAGTAAAAACTATAGTTTATCCACGACAATTTTCCTCGTTTCGTCTTTGCAAGCAGGCTGCAGCAAGGTGTGTATTTTAACTATAATTTAACAGGTTCAAACGTTCAAACGTTTGAACCTGTTAAATTTATTTATGTGTTTATTTATTTATTTATTTGTTTTGAACGTGATTATTATATTTATCAATAAGTATAATATCACGAACAACCTAGTTATCTGAACTATTTATCAACTACATATTTAGATTCGGTTCGCAAAATCGGAGGATGTGATGTGTGCTAATTAGCGATAGCAACATGACATTGGGCTTTAAAGGGAGATGTGAAATTATTATCAAATAAACAGAGTGGATAATATGACTGTGGTAATAAATACATAGGTAATTAACCGCCCGCTTAAACTAGGGTTAGGTAAATATTAATAATTGCATTGTTGTTTTTTACTCTAGTAACTTCTGTCGTTCAGTGTCTTTAGAAAGTTAATTGTATAGTAAGAATGGCCATATTATAGATACTGCCCACATAGAAAGCTTCCACATCGTTATTCACCTTTGAGCACTGGCGTAATATTCGGACACCCAATTTTTACCCTCGCCTCGGGCAAAGGAATCGTTTCTACTTTCACGTGTGCCTTGTTCGCAACATTAATAAAAAAAGCATTTTCAAGTATAAAATTATTATACCGAACAATAATGAAGCTTATCTTTGGTAATATTGGTCGTGGATACCAACATAATAGAAAGGGACTGTAATTAACTGGAATTACCATTAATAAGCACGAAAACTAACTTAGTGTGAACGTGTCAAACTACGGGAATTAACAAGAGGAGAAGTCACGTACCCTCACGGGGTTGCAAAGTCAAGACACGGAGGCGCTACCAAAACATTTCAAGTGCCCAAACTTCCCAAAACCGTTAATCGACGAACGTTGGTGATTCAACACCGACTGATTCCTTCCCTTTTTCCAAAATTCCCTTCCCGAACCGTACGTTTAAGATACCGGACAAATTCTAAGTGGAAACAAAATAAAAGTTGTTGTATAACCGAATAAAGCGAAAATGGCGAAACGATACAAAATGTAATGAGTTTCGAGTTCCCGGCGGGAAATTTTATACCCTGAAGTCCGTTATATGAGTAGATAGGAACATTGGGCTGAAATTCATAGATGAAGTTAGCTTTCAGCGTACATTATAACAATTCAGCCGGTGATGTGTATTTTCTGACAGTTTGTATAGGCGGGTGTACCTGGAACTTTTCAACTTTTCACGTTGCGTTGGTATACTGAAATAATAATGAGCAAAAGTTTTAAAATTGCTAAATCTCTTCCAGCCCGTGACGTATTTTTAGATTTTTACAGAGATAGAAAGTGACTGCGAGGAAAACAGAAAATTCCTAAGTATCTTTTTTCGCTTAAACGATCATTTTCCAATAATAGAGAGTTTTTTCAACGCGACGGGAGGTTATTGGATTCTAAAGATTGATGATGGCTATAATTATTGTTGTTATCTCATATATACGTAGATAACATAGTGAGATTATCTATGATTGCCAGAAACTAAAGAAAGGAGTGAAAGAAGATGTTATAAAAATATTTGATGCTGACATTGCTCTCAAAGGGCGAATCGACCTTCGCGCACTTTACGACCGGGATATTTTGGGACATTGCTATAAAAAATATTTTTATATTCCAACTAACTTCACGTCTTTAATATGAATCCCTCGCCACTATCCAGTAGTTTCTTTAAATGAACTGACTATGTCTTCTAAAAGTAATTCATATTATAGTAGATACGTGTTATTTACTTAAGGGAAGGTGTATTTATGATTCTCATCAGGGATATCTTTTTTATTTTATGGCCGTTCAATAGCCCTATATTCCACAGAACTGTGCGAGGGAAAAAATTGGTTAGCTCCACTCGAAATTATTAGAACAATAAAATCTGCTCTCTTCTTCGAAATATATCTTATGCAGTAAAGTTATTAGGACCAACATAAGTTAAACCCAAAAATTGTTATAGATGTTTATCGGAGAAACATTTTGGTAATAATTAGCAAGAAATAGGTTATTTTTAACACGATGGTTGATGATTGACCATTTTAAGGCGTCATGATAATCATCGCTATAGAAGATAATTTTATCATAGTCATGGATTTAATTTACATTAATCATCTCAACGACTTAATTGTTCTGGGATCTAATAAATTATCTGACTGTAATTGGATTTTATCTCATTTTCCGCTGTTATTGTGTTATTAAAGACAGTAGCTAACATTGTTTCTTCTCGGTGTTAATATCTAAGCGCGATAATGGACGTCTATATTTATCTTAACCTAACGATAATACTGTACGCGTCCCCTGTACAAACACTATGCCGTGTGAACAGGCAGGAAGGTGCCTCGGATGGGGACTTGGCCATCGAGGCGTTTATCTGATGGACCCTCATCACATCCCTCCCACCCTCCCTCGCTCCACACTCACCCTCGCTAAAATTAGTTGACGACTTGACGCGCTTCACGTCAAACAACGTCAGTTCGTTTGATCGCACACCTTTGAAAAACATTCTTAACGAAGGACTTCTTTCAAAGGGCCATTTATTGTCACTCGTCAGTATTTCTGTCCGAACTCTGCAAGCTGACAGTATCGTCGAAAATAAAAAGAAATGGACTGGAAACTGAACGACGGGTATTTGTTTTGAGATAGATTTAAAGGGATTGAACGTTACTTAAGTATATTTATTTTCTGATAGTACCTACCCTAGTATTTTAGAGAGCCCAATTCAATATATGTTTCAGAAAGCTTGGATTACTTAAAGAATAAAATTCATTAAAAAAATGGAGTCCGTATTGAGATGAGGCTAAGATAAGCATGTTTTTACGATAACGTAGCAGAAACATTGTTTCTTAATTTTATAACATCCTGCTTAATAACGGCGATTTCTTGGCAGCACATCGATAGAACTCAAAAGAGGATGCAGGAGGAAACCCAGGAAACGACTTTCTTTCTAAAGATTTCTTTCTACCCCGGCGCCGTGTCTCCATCTGAAGTCTACAAGCAATCATAGGGTTACAGCTATAGCAAGACTTTTTTTATTTATAGGAATAGAACTTTCCTCCCAAAAGAGTAGGATACGGAGGAGGGATACGGATGCGTATCCCAAAACGGCAAAACTTCGTGCATAACTTTTTAAAATTTTAATTGTAGCCAAGATTATCCACCAGCAACTTGCTCTGAAATACAGTCTTGTGGACTCGGAAGTACCGTACTATCGGTATGTGCCCGACCCAGTTCTCGAAAATGGCATTATCACATTGTATCGATCTATCATCACTGACCGGACTATTGTTGCCAATAAGCCGGACATAGTGGTGATAGATCGATAAGAGCGTCGCACAATGATTATTGATATAGCAGTCCCACATGACGAGATCCTCGTGAAAGCTGAAAAAGATAAGCAGATCAAGTATCTTGACCTGTCACGCGAGGTTGTCGACATGTGGGATGTAGATACAGCAGTCATTGTGCCGATAGTCGTGACGGCCAGTGGTATGATAGCCAAGAGCCTCGACCAACACCTCAGGAGGCTTTCGTTAGGCAGCTGGATCAAGGGCTTGATCCAGAAAGCAGTAAAACTGGAGACGGCGCGTATAGTAAGGAGGTTCCTCTCTCAGCAGCCCTGACCACCGGTAGCTTAGACCCTGTTCCCGATACCGGTGGGCTACTATTTTTTATATTTTTAAATGTTTTTGTTTAAATTTTTTGTATATTCGAATATTTCAAAATATAATTTGTATGTATTACTCAACGAAATAAAGGAAATAATAATAACTAAAATGATTCACAATGACATTATCATTATTGCGATGTGAGCAATAAGCCCATCCATACATACAATACAGGTCAATTGTAAAGAACTGTGTAACGTACTAACCGAAGCAATTGAAGTCAGTTTAATAATTCATGTGTAATTTCTCCACAGAGATGGCAGCCACTGGATCCTGTTCGCCAATCCCACTCGAGTCGAATATTAGATTCGATAAGCCTAGCTCCATAGTTCGGGCAAGCGGCGTATGTGGCTCTCAGGCGAATTGATATTTAAATACAATTCTGCAGTCAATGTATAGAAATATGGCATTTCTTAACAATATTTAACTGTTTTAGCCTTTCAACCAAAAAACGGGAAACCTAAAAAACTTTTTTCTTTGAAAAACAACAACAAACTGGGCCTTTGAATTATGGCTTTGCGCTAAAAAGTTCGTACAGGTATTTAAAAATATACATAACCTTTTTCAATGTAATCCTCCTATTTAATTGAAAAGTAATAGCCATTGCGTCCAAAACAAATTGATGTGAAGCCATTAAAGTTTCGTTTTTTTTTTTTTTTTTTGTAAATGGCTAAGATTGCGTATTTTTTCATTCAAATGGCCTGTACCTTATTTATCATAAATTATATAGGAACCTTTTTGGTCGTATTAAATTTACTGCAGGCTCGATGTGTATTTACAGTTTAGATGATTAACAGCTACACAGCAATCATTATTTTAACAGTAAGTTTTTTTGCATGCAATATACATAAACATACTATTTAAGTTAAGTTGTTTAAAAACAGCAACATAAATGTAGGACAGTATTTCTACAATTTCATTAACACTGATAATAAATCATGCCTCATAGAAAACCTGAAAGGTACAAAAGCTTGAGTCAATTTCCGTGTCTCGTATTTCCGTAACTGCTTATCTCCGAAAGAGCAATAAACTCAATCTCACAAACAATATCCTACTCAAAACTGGTTTCCTTAATAAATTCAGTGTAATTTAAGAAACAATAATAAATTAAACGCGACGCTCCGGCGCAACATGAACCGAGACGAAATAGTAATCGTGTTGTTGTTCGGGGCTCCGTGGCTCATGCCGCGATAACTCCCCCTTAATTGGACCACCAGTGCTTTAATAAAATGAAAACTGGACGAGAGGGGAGGTGGGGGAACAGAAGGGATTCAAAAGCGGATGCTCGCCTCTCACGACCGAAATTCTACAGCAATTAGCAAGAGTAATCGTTTGCGTACACTTAGAATTACCTCATTTAATATTTCTCACTTATTTTGCGAGCGAACCTAGCAGATGTTACAAACATAAGTACCAAACGTTACATTTTTATTGATTTATATGAAGGTGGAACTACCAACGGAGGTACATATTTTATTCATGCAGTGTCTGATCGCTATAAACCCGCTTCAGCTTCCTTACATAAATAAGTATTTTCCAATAATTTGGAAGTTGAGGCTGTTTTCATAACAGTTATATTTTATTTTCATCGTTTTTCGTCGTAGGAAATTTATAAAATTACATAGATTCTGTTAGATGGTTAATAGACTCGTTACACAAGAATGTATGGAAATTTTGGCGGTAAAACAACTTTTGCATGACGTATAATCTTTTTGTGGCTTCACATTAAAGTATAGCATTTTCACCGTCGCGCAGCATGTCGCTCGTAGCGGGTGCGTGTACACGCGGCAGCAACCGACTGCGCCCGTCTGCTAAAATCGAATGGAAACAGGGCGCGAAGTGCGCATTTACCGGCACGCTATCGTGACTATAGAGTAGACATGGGTAGTTCGCGAACGATTAAAGGAAATGAACTACTTCATATCACAAAATAAACTTATCATTCAATCAGTGTTCATTCAAATGTGTCTCTACTTCACTTAGTTCAGTCTTTCTTTTCGCTATTTCAATTTTTAAATACGCCAGCCTAGACAAAAAATTCTAACTATCAGTAAAAAAAAATACAAAACATACTACTTACCTAATAAAAATAGTTTTGTTTAAATTAATATTTCTAGGTTGACAGTCCTAAACCTGTATAAAGTATGAAGGGAAATCGACATACGTATAAAACTGAACTAGTGAAGTGCATCATTTGTTGTAACTTGTCAATCACTGTTGGTATCATACGGTAAGGAGTCGTTCTGATTTGCTGAACTAAATGAAGTACTGAAGTAAATGAGTGGACTACTTCGTTACGCGAAAAGATATACTTCATTCATTTGTTTTTACTGACACATTTTGCGCATCGCTACTATAGAGCGCCTTTGTGCTTAGTTCAATGCGACGCCTTGAACTATTTCAAATTGCCGGTACGCGGAGAGCCGACCGGCTACCGTGGCAAACGCGGGTGTCCCACACGATTATGACATTTAACGACTCCATAAACAATTAAATTTCCTTTGACATAATGTAAAATGCGCTTCGATGAGACCTGACGTGCGCCGCGGGAGGCCGGCGCACGTCAGGTCTCATCGAAGCGCATTTAGTTTACATCGTATAAAACGTGTAACTACTAACACATAATATACGATTTACCGTTGTACTTACAGATACTTAATGTGCTTACCTACCTACTTACGAAGTTTTCAAATTACTTTAAGCACAATAACCTGCCCGTTGCCCGCAATATTTCATAACCATTTATCTTAATACATAACACGGGAGGAAACTTACTAAGTGGCCAGAATTATCTGATAATGGAGTATTTCCTTTTTCAGTGGTTAGGCATTACATCTTATAGAACGCTTAATTTTATCATAGAACAAATTCTTTTTCTAGCAATCGTGTCATCGTTAAACTGGTCCTAATAATAATAACAGGCGAATTAATGGCCTTGTATAGGTGCTTCAGTTTTTATAAAGTTTAAATAACATCGTATACTGAAAAGAGAGGATGTGTTCTACGACCACACGATAGAAGTCCAATTTTACGACTGGTTCCGAGTATATGTGATTCAGCGTCACTGACCCGAGCAAGATGGTTCAGATTCGTTCACTGTTCAGAAAGAGCGCAGAGTGCGCCTGAAGAAGTCTTCACTTCAAAAATACATGATTTAAGTACATACCTAATGTTCTTTTTCCCCGAAAATAATCAGGTTCACAAATTACCTGGACTCTCAGTTTATATTAAACTACAGTAGAATTCCTAGTACATTGAAATACTACCTGGTAATGAAACACGGAAGCTCCGACATTATTCGCTTATAGTATGAACATCACGAAAGCAACAAAGTTTGACAAAGTGAGTGCTGTTCAAAGTAATAAGTAAGCCCCACAAAGTGAGGCTACGTTATTTCAGTATTTTATATGAGACTAGCTTTTGCCCGCGGCTCCGCCAGCGTTGATGTTGGTTGTCGCGGAAAAATGCAGTTTATGGCCTTTTCCATATCTCAGGCTATATATCTCTGCCAAATTTCATCACGATCAGTTCAGCGGTTAAGGCGTGAAAGCGTCACAGACTGACAGAGTTACTTTCGCATTTATAATATTAACTAGCTTCTGCCCACGTTTTCATTCGCGTCAAATTTCTTGCTCCCCGACCCACCACGTCGCTCGCCTCGCCTGCCCATGCGAGTACTTCGTATTCGTGACTTTTTTTCTTTGCTCGGCTCCTAAGGGTCCTTAGCGTGATGTCATATAGCCTCTAGCCTTCCTCGATAAATGGGCTATCTAACACTGAAATAATTTTTCAAATGGGACCAGTAGTTCATGAGATTAGAGCGTTCAAGCAAACAAACTCTTCAGCTTTATAATATTAATAAATACTAGCTTCTGCCCGCGACTTCATTCGCGTCAAATTTCTTGCTCCCCGACCCACCCCGTCGCTCGCCTCGCCTTCCCGTGCGAGTACTTCGTATTCGTGACTTTTCTCTCTTTGCTCGGCTCCTAAGGGTCTTAGCGTGATGTTATATAGCCTATACCTACCTACCTTTTTCGATAAATGGGCTATCAAACACTAAGAAGAATATTCCAATTCGAATCAGTAGTTCCTGAGATTAGCGCTTTCAAGCAAACAAACAAACTCTTCAGCTTTATATATTAAGTAAATATTAGTATAGATCAGTAGGGATTAGAACTTTTTAAAACCTTTATTAAATGTGTTAAAAGGAGTAAGTGTAAATAAATAATGCCATATAAACATCAATAAGTAATGTTTATTGCAGCTGATTTTAAATAAATTACGATTTGTTTTCTGCGACAAACATAGTTAAGGGATTTCTGCGGATTGCGGTGCGCCCCAGTTTATATCTGTCAGTCTGATAGCAAAACTAAACGCTACAAAGGTACTTATTATTTTTTGGCCTACCCAAAATGTCCTTGCTTTGGTATTGTTCGTCGAATCGTTGAGCTCCTTAAGTTCTGAATTGAGCTGTATGATTCGAGACAAGTGCTAGCAGTGGCTGGACAGGACCACTCAATCTGTGTGGTACTTTCCTCAAAAGACCATTTCAGACACCAATATACATGATCTTCACATGACCTGATCAAGGTTATATCTGGTCTTTAAAAGAGACTGTGACCTCTGCGTTTGTTTAGGCCTTTCTTCTCTTCTCAGAGTACTTAATCAGATAGGAATCGCAAACCTCATTTAGTTTTACAAACATGATTGACTTATAAAAGTGTTAGTGCAAACCTACAAGAAATAAAATTATTTATTATCTGCCAACAGTCGTCAAAACTTTGCAAAATAAAAGTTCATAAATAACTACCAACATTAAACACGTTCACGTACCAACCTAACAATAAAGTGTCGGAGAACACAAAAGTAAATAACGATGTTAATAAAGTAATAAGTAGTAATAACAAAAAGTTTCATAACGGATCTATAGATTGTGGTATTATCAGAGACAATCTTTTTCTCTCCGTACTGTGTGCGCAATAAATATGCCTTTCCAGACCATTTGGTACCACTGCCGAGGACCACAACCTCTCATATGAGCTAGTTATTAGATTTATGCTTCAATAAGCCTACTATAGTTTTCCTCGGTGAGTTTTATCAAGAGTCGTAACGTACCTAATTACAGATCTGCCTTTCATACAACCGACAAGGAACAGTGAAGGAAACACATTGTTGAGTAAGTTGATTAAATAAAAATTGTTCATAAATTCAAATCACAACCGTTATTTTGACAGTCGAATGATGGTACACGGTAAATATACGTAGGGTGTCAATTTGATAAATAATTAATTTCTCTGACTGAACATAGATGTTTAGTTCTATTCATAGTTTAAAGAGCCTAGGGTGAATAATGAAGGATCGAAACGAGGGCACGGAGCCCTCGTTCGTTGGGTTGCTGATTATCAAGTATCTAGAAAATACCGTGGAAAATCAACTGTCCAATACATTTTCATTAAAATTCCAGTTTGTCAAAATTCACAGAATTGTCAAAGAGCTTCAAAGTGAAAGTTGAGAACCGAAACTCATCCAGTCTTACCCATTAACTGGGGTGTGGAGATGCTGGGTGGTCAAATAGGCAGTCGCTTCATGTACAGTAGCTGTAGCTGTGCTGCTGGGGAGTTTGTTGCGTCACTTCTTCATGCCAGCTAAAGCACTAGGAAGTGGTGAAGGACGGGCGTTTTTGGGGGACTGTCTTATGTAATTTTGACGTTCAAAAAGAACTGACTCTCAGCCTAGTTTGAATAAATGACTTTTGATTTTGATTTAAAATACTGGCTGCATCCGGTGAGACTGGAAGCCAACCTCAAAAGAGTTGGGAAAAGCAGATGATGATTCTAGTTTGTCATAAAACACAGAACTGTCAAAGAGCTTCAAATTGTAGGTTGACAACCGAAACTCTTCCTCGCCTTTGCACTGAAGCTGCCATGAAAAATACATTAGGCGATATAATTATTTTTCCTCTGTTTTGACGCTCCCCAGCAGTGTATAAAGGTCGGCTCCTAACGACAGCGATTCTCTGTCAATTTGCGAAAGAAAATCATATTTCTTAAACGACGACAGAAGCGACGCAGAGGCAAAATATACGATAAAGCATTATAATATTAGCTTAAGCATTATATTATAATGGGAGAGAAACATAATATTATAGTGTTTGTGTTAATATAATGAGCATCAAGCCATAATTTACAAAGCTCCGACTTAAATATTTATATTTTAAGTAACTACGTACAGATTTAGTTTCAGCAAAGGTGCTTAAAGCTCTAGAAGATAATAGCCTGTATTAAATATTCATGAGATAAGAAACTATTGTCTAAGTAGTAATAAAATAAACATGATAATTTACTAGATCTGCCTGAGTGTGGTCCATTTTCTGTGAAATTTACATAAGCACCTACAAGCTCCGTACCATTTAAAAAAAACTGAAGTAGAGCTAAAGTTTTGAATTCATTGTATTAAAATTAAAATCAGGTAAAACGACATATCTCCCGGTTGCTCCTCATTTTTAATGAAATCAAATCTAACTGGAATGACACACAAACAAACATTACAACAAAAAAACAATTGAACTGAAAAAATAAATAAAGCGATGTAGCATAAAAATTATCAATTTTAATAATACCAGCCTAATATGACCATACAGAGAAGGTACGAGGTCAAGACTTCTCGACAAGATTCTTCTCGAATCTTGAACTTATAGGTAGGTCTAAGAGTTCAGGATTCTTGGGTGGGGCTGAAAAAAAAAATTAGTGATTGCAAAATCAACACGAATCCTTACAGAATGTGTCTATAGGTAGCTAGTCTCCTGGGAAAAAATTATACATTTTAATTATATGCTAATAAGCTTAAGAAAAAACCGACGCGGTGACAGCACCCTTCGCTCGCCCTACGATCATTTTATTCAGCGCACGTTTAAAAGAACGAGAACCAACTCGTTTCATAGTTGTAATGCCCACATTTTGGCCTATAAAACTACTAGGTGGCCGGTTGAATAATAAATGGTGAGATGAATGCTGTTTTCACTCGACAATATTTTTCATATTTATTTCTACTTTTGCTCTATGTAGCTACATTATTGACTTACCAATGCAGCAACTTTGCAAGCTGTGCTTTATTAAAAAAATGTTAATATTTTCCAGTTCATGTGAACTACTTAATTGAAACTTAAGTGTTAACGAAGCTATGTCGAATTTAGGAGCAATATTCGAGCACTCTGTTAATTTGATCAACAAACTTGTTCTCAGTGTATCAAACTCAAAACTTAACACCAATATCCTAAAACAACTTTGAATCAACCTTCTCACAGAAATATGGCCAGTTTAAGTGAAATGTCATCATTAGGTATGTCAGTCATAACTTATATATGATGATCATAAGTTATGACATAAGATATATTACACCGAGATTTCACTTAAACTTATTTTAGAATGAGAAAATGAAAAAACATATACATATATTGTAAACCGATAATTAATCGGTTTATGTAGATTAAGTTGGACGTACTAAGGTAGCTCGCGAGCCCCGCTAATGGTGCTCTTACACGGCAATTTTTTGAGAATTTATTGCTCGGCAGCACTAATGGATCAATCTGGATCAATTAAGTGGAGCAATCCAACAACAACAAAATGTGGAAATTCTTTTGAGAATATTGCTTCTGATTATTTCATAAGTTGCCGAATATCCATCGGTTTGAAAATTTTTAGTAAATTTTCTTTCTATCTCGTTTGTGCGTATAACTACGTTTCGTTTTTTCGAGAGGAGCCGGCCAGCGGCGGAGGCGGTGGGGGTGGAGCGTATTGCCTAGTTTTTTTAAGTTGCACCATATTGCATGGTATTGTGTGGCCGTATCTCTGGCAACAGGTAACCATTGCCCTAAATTGCTGGATGTAGTAATAACGTCATAGTTGTCGAGAATTTACCAGGATTGAGCAATTGTAGTTGTTCGTGTAAGCGCACCTTAAGTTCATTTAATCCCATTGAATGACTATTTCATAGAAAAGTAATTGAGAGGGATCCAATAATCTTCGAAGGGTTCACGGGCTACCACGGGGAAAAAATGAACGTTGCATTGATTATGTTAATGATTATAATTCTGTAAAGCCATATTTTTTACGGTAGCGAATAGCGTTGCCAGGGGTCCGGATAAAGCCGGACACAGTCAGTAGGCCTTTTGGTTGTGCGTCCGGCCAAATTAGACGGTGTCTAGCCTGGCCGCCTTTTGTTAGGCTTTTTGAGCTTTCAAAAAAGCATGTGTTGGTTTCCGCTCTGCCCACATCACCTTGTAGCGCAAGCAACCGGACAGTCCGGTTGCTTTATTATGGACAGTGCTAGTCCGTCAGACTAGCACTGTCCATAATAAAGAAGACTGGTTCATTTAATTTTATTGTTGTTTATTTTTAGGAATGTAAGAGGATTTTATGGTAAATGATAAAAAAGACATATTTACTTTTTTTTTATTGTCGTGTTATACTAAGACTAAAAACATTAAGGGTGCCCGGCCTTGTAAACCAAATGTTCGGCTAAACTGGCTGGTCTGTCCGGCTTTTCGATTTTAAGATCTGGCAACCCTAGTAGCGAATCATATTTTAATCAACATCAGCCTGACTCTGATCTGCAAGTTGCAAAAAACGTCAGAAAATTTGAATTTCGCGGGCCTTAGCGAATCTACCTTAATTATAGCATTTCGGTTTTATGATGAATTAATTACCCATGCTGAAGGGTGATGATAGTCACTTAAACGATACACATAAAGAGTTTACGGGGAACGCTTCCGAAGCCAGAACGTAGGTTATATACAACCTAAATGCAAACGGATACCAATAACCTTTCTCCTTAAATTGGTTATTTTCTATCAATTTAAAACGTTTGACGCTTCTGTAAAGTTTCTACTTATTTTATTTGGCGATGCTTTACAAAGAATGCCTAAAGCTAAAGTCGCCGCCTGGACTTGGGGTCGTTTTTAAATGTCATTATCATCATCATTATTTCAGCCAAACGACGTCCACTGTTGGACATAGGCCTCCCCCAATTTGGGATGTTTGCTATAATCGCCACGCTTGGCAGGCGGGTTGGCGATCGCAGTATGGTGGTACAATTGCATAGAGAACTTTGCCGCCCATTCTCTAGTAAGTTCCTTAGTCGCCTCCTACGACACCCACAGGAAGAGATGGGATGGTGCTATTCTTAACGTCCGGCAATACACAGAACAAATTTTTAAATGTGGTTAATCTCAAATAATGGTTCATTTAACTATTCTCACAGCATAGTGTACAAAAGAAGCTAAAAAAATAGGTAAAAACGGTACTGTATCGAGAATCACTAGCCCTATCACCTGTCTTCGTTTTCAGAAACGTTTCCCTTACACCCTGTATACATAGCATAAACAAGGCGAAGGTGCATAGCATAAATCCCGGCTGAGACAAGTGAGACAACGCAGTATCGTTGCAATCGGAGAACATATCCAACTTCCCTGAATTCCTTGACTAAGACTTTTCAATTCTTTAAGGAAATATATGATCCGTATCGAACTCGTATGATTACAATTTTACGTGTTAATATTATTTATAGACAGGTAACACGACCGTTTGTAAAACGAATCGAGCGAAGCTGTGATTCAAATTACGAAAATAAATTGGGATGTATTCCGGAAAAGTCAGATATAATAATTTTAACGTACCGTAAATCCTTCGTCATTATATCAGCCGATAGACGTCCACTGCTGGACACAAGCCCCCTCCAAAAGGGAGGGATTTGCCATAATCGCCACGCTTGGCAGGCTGGTTGGCGGTCGCAGTATGGTGGTAAATGCATAGAGAACGCTGCTGCCCATTCTCTAGTAAGTCTCTTAGTTGCCTTCTACGACACCCGTAGGAAGAAATGGGATGGTGCTATTATTTTACATGCGGCACCAGACGAAACAAAAACCCTTACCTTTTTTTATTTCAGTTACGCATTTTTATATGAATTTACCGTGGCTGAATATAAAAACGTAATTCTTTTTCCCGTGTTCTGATAGAACTTTACGTACATCATTTAGCTTATTTTACTCGCCACTACTAAAACATAACGTCTGGGACTCTTCGGGATTCTCAGAACGAGACAAACAAATATGTACTTAAATAACATTTATATCACTTTAGTTAAGTAACTAAATGCCAAACTTATAATTCTACAACTAGTTACTCAGGTGTCATAATAAATTCAAACATTCATGAGCTGAGAAGCTTCCTACTTTAAATACCTATCTACTTAGAAAACATACATAAATATAAACTTATCAATATTATAAAGAGAAAATATTTGATTTTGATATGCTTGTTTGTTACGCTTTCACGCTAAAACGGCTGAACGGATTTGCATGAAATTTGGTATATGAGTTGACAATGACCTCATAAGATACGTTTTATCTAGACATTCCTACGGGATGGTGACTTAAGCGGGTGAAACCGCGGGGCGCAGCAAGTTATTAAAAAATATCTTATCCTATTCATTACTTAAAGTGTACCCTAAGTCGTCAAAACCGTCTTATTTAAAAGCGATAATGCCCAATAAAGGATTAAGTTTTAGACCTGAGAAGGAAAGAGCTGAATTTCATCGACTAACTTTTAAATCTTTTATACTTTAAAAGTAAAGGAAAGTCTGAACAATCAACTCGGAATTACAGTAGAACTTCTACTGGGTAATCTTCAATATGTTACGGCTAGTTACGGACAGTTTTCTTACTTTTCAATGGTTTTCTTTGAACTCTTAACGAAGTTCATTGTTGACTCTATTGTAAATGCTTCTTTACATACCTACCTTCCGGTCTATTCTGTAAAAATCTCACCGCGAAAATTTCGTTGAAGCGGGCTTGAAGTGAGCTGTCAATTAATAATTGTATCAATTACGGTGGCCAACCCTACTATATCTTGCTACATTACATTACATATTTTTTTTAATAGTAGGCGAACTATTTTAATGTCAAAACGTCAACACAAAATGGCGAAATTAGCGCATTATAGCCAGTATTAAATCTCATAAAAGCTGAATTAATGTATTTTGTAACCTTAGTGCAGTAATGGTTTTGAGACATTAAAAAACTTGTTATGGTTCAAAGTAGCAAAACTCTGCATTTAACAAATAAAATATTTTGTTTAAACGCAAATACCTACTATAGTTTATTTATTTTTTCGCCATATTCTTTATTTTTACAGGCAATGGCTTCAAAAATACTAAATTTGATGTAAAAAGTTGGCATCCCCTGTGACAATCCCTAGCATCAGGGAAATGACAGTTCACTTCAAGTTCCCTTCACCTAAGTTTTCACGGTGAGATATTTACAGAATAGACCGGATGTAGTAGTGCATTCTGTAAAAATCACACTGTTAATGGTGTCAATCCCTAGCGATCAGAAACATTAGGTGGAACGACAGCTTACTTAAATACCACTTCACATAAGATTTCATGGTGAAATTTTTACAAAATAATCCGGCTGTAGGTACATGTAGATGTAGGTACTCGTTTATGTAGGTATGCGCTGGAGTGTTTAAGTTAGTACAATTAACTGGTCCCTAAGGGCACTGTATGTTGGACGAAACTTAGTTAATGGAAGGCTCTCTGCAGGCATTTGATAATTGTTCGGGAACCGATCGATTGTTAGCTTAGGACCTGGACGACACGTGCTTATTTATGGTCCGCAGCCCGGGGCTCCACATGCGCCACAGTTGACTTATTGCTTTACTTATGGACCCTTAAGCAACATCTTAGGTATCTAGTATATACACGCCCTTATGGTTGTTGTCGTACCTTTCGGAGTAAGTAGAAATTACGGAAGTCGCACGTATTTGGAAGATTTATATGGTTTAAAAAGAATTTATAATATTTTATTCCCTGGCTTCCGTTTCTTTAGCCTATCACTTTACCTACCACGTATGACGTAAGGATGCTACAATTTGTTTCTAGCTCATGTTTTAAAAAGTTAGTTCACGCGTTGTACACAGGTAAATGTCAAAGCTATTGAATTGCGAAGCTCTTTGACCCGCGAAGCTCTTTGACCCAGCCCGTCTTTGAGCCTCGTTTGCCTTTCAACAAAAGGCACTCAAGATAACGCCCTTATGAGGGTTTAAAATCCAACTGACTTCAGAGACAGTGGGATTTGATCATATTAAAGAAAACATGTTTATAAAGCACCATAAGGGAGATTACAAAAAAGAACGACAATTATTTGCCTTAAAAAAATCAAATAACTCAAAAACGTGTTGCCTGTATGAACTTGAAGATTTTTAAAACGAAATTAATTTCCCTGACTTTCCTTACAGTTTACATCTTATATGCAACATGTTTCTTTGTAATAAGTCTTACGAAAAATGAAGTGGGTCATCGGAGTCACCCTGGGGGCTATTTGAGCGTACGCCCCCGCCATCCATCGCTTGGATCGTTCCCGGGCCAATACCGTATATATTTAGCGCTCCATTGGACCCTATAAATCAAATTTCCCATCGGCGGGCCTTATCTAAATCACTTTCCCATACTAGAAATGCTTCATATTGTTTCGCCAAGAAGTGTACCTAGAAACAGTATATGAAGCAGACTATATTGCTTAAGATTTTAGGTACAATGTTGATTTAAACAAGTTGGTGGACGAAAACTAACTAGTTTGAGAGATTTTCAAGGAAAGCGGATCCCGATCATAGCTAAAGTAGGATAACAAAAGTAGTCAACGATCTTTTTGTATGAAGGTATACCTACTTATGTATGATGTGATAATGTAGTTAAAAGTAGTCGTGTTTGTTATAAAAAAAATGCTAATTTATAAAGTTTAAATCAAAAGCAATAGCCGAAACACAATAGTTCGGCGTGATTCCAGCGAAGCTCCTCTATGTGACAGTACGAAATGGAATAGACAATAGCAGAGTAAGAGGTACTACCTCGTATTTATGCACTACAGCATTCGGGGCGGATTATCTGTAGTAAGCCGCACGAATTGAACACGACACGATATAGCTTGAAGGATATTGTGTGAGTACCATCGCGCTAACGATCTCTTCACTTGCTGGGGCCTGTCGACCGCAATGATGTATGGCAGATGCCATTATCGTATGCCTCGAAGGTATAACACCTCTGTTATATAAGCCGTGTGCCCGATTGGGTTCCGCATCGGCAAAAAAATGAGTTCACAAATGAAATGAAATTGTTTATTCTGTAAATGGGATATCAGATACACTTTCGTGTCGTATTATTAAAAATAACCTAGATGGACATGTCAACATTTCCTATCTGAAGAAATTGCCAAATAAACTCAAGGGTGAAAGGCTCTTTTATAGTCCAGACATAATCTTGGTTAGAGCATGTGAGGACAATGTAGATTAGTACCTAAACTGCTATTGAGGAAAGAACCACACAGATTAGAGTGGTGGATTAGGCTGGTCCAGTCAGTGCAAACATTGGTCAGTAATCGTGTAGCTCAATTTAGAACTTGAGGAGCTCAACGAAATGTAATCATACCAACTTTCATCCCCTATATTATTCTTTAGCAGATGAATTTTCAAAAATTCTTCTTTAGTGGTCACCTTCCTTAAGAAAGGAACTTGTGTGTAACATGTCAAGCTTCTAGACAGGCGCGATCACAGCAGCGGGTTCGGCCGACAAAGCACGCCCTTGCTTTGTCTGTCAGTGAATGAATTTAAGATTTTTAATGTAGAAGATAATATCTACCATGCCAGCAAAAGATAATGCACTTAAGCCGTACACGATGAGACGGAGACAGTGAAAGAAAATGTTCAGGAAAATTCCCAATTTCCTCTTTTTAAACTTAATCTAAGTTGCAAAAGCCTGGATTGAAGATATTAAGTATTACAAATCTGGAGAGGAACTTTCACTTTCCTTTAGCAAGTATACTTAGAACAAAGTTTGTTTACATAGCTAAAGTTGTAGTGTCCGCGCGAGATTTCCCTCGGGGGAAATAATTAGCAGGCTCGGCATTAAAGCGTGTAATATTTGTACATTGTAGCAACAAACACTTGAGCTAAGTGTGTTGCCATGTCGATGAGCGACAAATGTAGCTCTTTATCACTAGCCTGCAGCCACAGTGTTCAGTTTACTGAGAAATTGCCATTGTACAGACGCGGTCAGATACACATCACACACGAACGTGACCTACTTTGCTAAACAATTCGGCGATTCTTTCATCTCGTGACGCTGATATTTGGAGTTTTAACTGAACTGCTCGCCTTTCTGAAATGTTTCTAACGTGTTTTTTTTTTTGTTCTTTCTTTGTGCAGCGCTAGTAGCAGATACATGTTTCAACACCTACTAGGGAACTTTATACTGTTACTTTACTATTTGTGTTTTATTTTTTCTTTATAAAATTTCAGAATTATATGACACTAGTTTTTTTTTGCCCACGACTTCGCCGAGGTCGGAAATGTTCCCACGGAAACGTACTATCGGGATAAAAATTATCCTATGTGTTAATCAATCCTTCCGTAATACATTGTTTCCACATAACTCTATTGGTTTACGCGGTGCACGCCAGTAAAGATTCCAGCCGGCATAATTAACCGACATATTCAACCAAATTGCACAAAACCTTTACAAATTATATCCTAAAACCTTCCTCAAGAACCATTCTATTCATTGGTGAAAACAGCATGAAAATCGGTACAGTAGTTTTTGAGTTTATCGCGTACAGACAGACAGACGCGGCGGAGGACTTTGTTTTATAATATGTAGTGATAGTGATGATCGAGCTTAAATAAATAATGCAAAATCCGTTGAAGGCCTTGTTTGAAACCTACATAAATTACCTATGCAGGTACTTCACACACAGGTATCCTACAAATCTTATTAAGCTACTTTTTACTATTTCCTACTAATATTATAAATGTGAAAGTTTGTGAGTATGTATGTATTGATGTTTGTTATTCTTTCACGCAAAAACGGTTGCACGGATTTGAATGAAATTTAGCAAACAGGTAGTTTGTAACCTGGAATAACACATAGAATACTTTTTTATATCGGTACTACGTTCCCGTGGGATAGTTTTCGACCTCCACGCGGCCGAAGCCGCTGGCAAAAGCTAGTAATGTTATAAATGTGAAAGTTTGGGAGGATGGTCGTTTGTTACGCTGTCACGCAAAACTACTGAACGGTTTTGGATGAAATTTGGCACACAGATATTTTATAAGCTAGATTAACATATATAACACTTTTAATCCCTTTAATATGTTCCCGCGGGATAATTTCCGACCACCACGCGGGCGAAAGTTTGTATTGTTTATGGTTAAGTATTTGTTACTCAATCACGCAAAAACGGTCGAACGGATTTGGATGAAATTTGATACACATATAATTTATAACCCGGATTAACACATAGAATACTTTTATCCCGGTAGTTCGTTTCTGTGGGATAATTTCCGACCACCACGTGGGCAAACCTGCTGGCAAACTCTTATAGGTTTCATAAATATTCAAATAAACATAAAAATAAAAACTTTATCCAAATTTGCTATTTTTCTCAATGTTACAGACAAAGCTAGAATTTGTGTATTATTCAAGAAGGCATACATATGTGTCCGGTCAATAGCTTCTGTGTGTATATAGGTATTAGAAACAACTATGAATGGATTGGGTAACATTAAATTCCAGATAAAGTTGTAGATCTTGCTCACCGCAACCATAAGCCACTAATTTATTTCAATTCTCTTGATCGTGGTTGCTTAATCATTGTTTGAACTTCGGCTTTGAAGGATTATCGACCAAGCTTAGGAGTAAGACCAATAATTTGTATTCCTATTTACACGTAATACCGATATTTACACATTCATTAAGTAGAGTAGTACTAATTAAAGGCATTAACATCATGCTTCTGGGCCTCAAAATGCTCGCCAACTTTTAATAAGCACGAACTGAAAAGTTTTACAATCAAAAGCAGCTACAGTTTCTGAAAAAATCTTTAGTACCTTCCCAAATGAAGTCGGTATCGTTCTGAAATGTGCTCATTAAAAGTCTGTAAAACAGTGGATGTTAAAGTAAACCTACCAAAATGGCTTATGTTCTAGCCAGATAATCTCATCATGACCAAAAACAAATTTTAATAACTTCTACTATACCTGCCTACGCAGCATGTATCAGAAAGGTGTGGTAGAATTTAATGGTTTGATAGCCACAGACCTTCAAACTGAACTACTTTTTTATGAGACCAACATCGTGGACAAATTGTCAACTATCCCATACAAAACTTCAAAACCGACATACACCCAAATATATGGGAAGTCTGATTAATTTTTCGCATAGAGAAAGTTGTTCCGTTTGAGGGTCTGTACCATACCCTTAAATCTCTCTGTTTTACAGCGATGACATTCACATTTAACAGCTGTTTAAAATTCTAGACTATAATCTCCTCTCAAGCTCTGCGCTAGCACGAAGCGAGAAAAACTTCAAAATACATCGTATTTAGCGAGCATGACGTAGTTACAGCAGCGGTTGCAAATTGCTCATCTCATAGTTTGCGACAACTTAAAAACTCCACGAATAACCGGAGTAAAGACCGCTACAGATCAGGATAATTACTTAGTTCCGTAAATTAAGCTCTTGTAAATTAACTAAACTGTAAATAAAAGTATACCTTACCCGTTAAAAAAATAATTAAATAATGTGTGCAATCTTAATCAGTAGCTTTAAAACTGGATAAAGCTCGCTTCGTAAGACTTCGCAGAGTTTTCTCCGTTTGATCCCCAGTTTGAGCGGAGTGATTGAGGCTTTCCCTTTATATCCCATTCATTTTCACGAGATATTCGCTACACGACGTAGTACGTGACGAAACTCACTCTTTAGGTATCAAAAGTAATGGCGTATCAGAAAACTAAAAATATTAAATTATTAGCGACAATTCCACCAAAATCACCGCAGTCTGCTAGTCGGTAATTACTACAATTACACGGCAGCCCAGATCAATAAGTAAGTAGAGGGAAGTAGGTTGAGTTCTAAATATTTTATTTACCAATACAAACATAATTCTGCCGAGTGACTTGTAAAAACACAACCTACCAACCCACTCAAATACTCACAGAGCACTTACCACGTTAATACATATTCAGTATGCGTATACGAGGCGAAATGACCCTTGACTAGAAAAGTTTGGCAAGTAAAACTATCGTACTGATATGATATCGTATTGATATGGTAGACACCATCTCGCGGTAGAAGTTCCAACTGTATTTACATAACGTTGATTTGAAAAGAGCAATGGCTTTGAGCATAGTTTGAGCTGTGAGAATCGCATGATTTTATCTCATGTCGCCCCATCGATTCGAGGAAATCTCCTTGTTCCAAACGAGCATTTAATGATGCTCAGTAGTACTAGTATTCTGTGCTACACTTAATCGTATCGTTGTTTTACCACCTACGTACGATCTACTGTACTTGCATGGATAGGGAATTTGTCTAACAAGATACAAGATGCAGTTTGAGAATTTTTAGTTACTATACAGGAATTTAGAGTTCCACGTGGAGCAACTTTGACCTATCATTTTGAGCTTACCATGGGTCATGCTTAGAAAAAAACACAGCACTTGTTTGTTTCTGTTTTATCTTGCTATTGTGTAAGATAATAAGTTTTATACAATTTTTAAGTTTATTCTAAAGTAGTGAAAAGTTGGTAATTTAATTTATTGCCTTAGATAACCTTAGAATGAAAATTGCTCAGTTGATAAGATAATACTATTTCACCACATTTGCGGTCCTTCCGTCATTGACTTACCGTTTCCTCTCTATTTCTCGGAGAACAAAGACTGACCGCAAACAATTTGATTGGCTTCCGTAATTGGTTTGGCTTCGCGTCTGTCTCTAGAAGTTATTCGAAAAGGATAGCACTCTTCATGTTCACAGTAGATACGAATATTATGATAAGTGTGATATTGAGCGCTGCATATAAATGTGAATAGAGCGCGTTCTGTAAATAAATTGAGTGACAAAATATGAAATAGAAGATTGAAGTAGAATAAAACGAATATAGTTCAGTTGTTAAGAAAATAACAATCTAAAAATAGACTGAAATAAAACGTTATGAACTTTGTTCGACGATAAACACGTACCGACGTCTGCGGACGCCATGCTCGCGGCCTCTCAGCCGTAAAATGGGGTTACTACCACCGCGCCGCCGAAACAGCTCCGATATTTCATTGTCTAGCTGAGCTGAATCCACAACTGAAAAGGATTAACTTACGTAACTGTTCTTCAGTTGCCCCGCCTGTTTTTAATTTCCCACTTCAGGACATTACTGCCTTTGTGAGATTTACCCAGTGAGTTATTGCAGTTTCATTGAGGCCGATGTGAAATGGAGCACCAGTGTCTCAGTAATATCCTTTTGTTAGTCTTTTATCTACTTCAACCATTTATTAGCGTTAATAAAACGTTTTACTTTGAACATAACTCAAACAATTGCTTTGCATAAAGCTGCAGATTGGTTTTTCATTTTAATTTGGTAGCACTGAATAATATTTTCTGCACTCCCTGTCCCAAGTTGTAAAACTATTCGCTGTCATCTATCAACCAGCTGAAAACTAAATGTGTCATGTTGAATTCGAGAAGCAATTTAATTTCTCACGTGACTTGATATTCATCGCATAAAATATCTCGAATGTCCCGAATTCATTCATGCAGGATGGAACATGTGAAATTCGACCGGCGCACATTCACGAATGTCATCAGAGCACCCAGCGCGCGGTCTACAGCCAGCAAACAGGCAGGCAGCAATTGCCACTTGTAATTCAATTAGACGACCGCGCCGGTGTTGTTGTCAGACTCAGCATTTTAATTTCCTGCCTTGTCGATCCAATTTACTCTTTTAAGAATCCTGTTCAGTATGTACTTCAACTACTTCACGTTAAGTTGTATTCATAAAGGCAGCGCTATTTCAGGCACGGTTAATATTTCGTGTAGAAGCTCTACACATATTTTAACACTGACAATTCATTGCATATTCAAATAAGGTAGGTACGTAAACGCAAAGTAAGTAAAGCTGTTTTATAATACAGCTTTAACAATTTTGTTTTCTTTCGGTATAAAAAGAACGCCAAAAATAAATCGGATGATTGAATGCTTTGAAGGTTTTCTAAGATCATCAGTGAACGTCTTTTACAGCTATAGGGCAGTCTTAATTAAATGAAGACAAGACCCTCCAAGCGTGTCGTCACGCTTTGTACGTACCGTAGTAATACTATACGGATGCTTCGTTTTACGACAAAACGACAGGAAATGTGAGATAAGATTATTTTTTTTTTGTAAATAGAACAGAAGAATCTCTTTGTGTACTACGAATGTTTTTAACACGCTTTTATTAGCTTCACCTGTTGTTTGTAATCATGTTCGTTGTTTGTAACCTTTGGACTTGATTTTGACCCACTTCAAACGGTCACATTTCATTTAAACTTTGTAGACTTATCGAGGACCGATGACAATTCAATAATTTAAAAATAACACGCTTTTGTAGTTAGCAGAACTATAAAATAGAAAGTAAATAATAGATTAAAAAACTAAAAAACACGTAGGGTGCTTGATATTAATTGATTATAAAAATACCTCAAAAAAGCACTCCACGCTTTTGAATAGAATTAACTTATTTTCTACTTTTTTAGTTTGGTTTTTAAAGCATGTTTTTTAGTTTTTTAAATATTATTATTTATTTTAGTTCTCGTTTGGGGTCGTGGCTACAAGATAACAGCCGCACGGTTCGATCGATAGTTAAGCTACTCTTACCGCGGTCGGTTCGATGGGTCAATTCACCATCCATTCCATGTCGAAACCCCCCTGGCCTCGGAAAGCACGTTAATCTGTTGGTCTCGGTGTCATAAGTAGAATTTTGGCAGTCGTTACGGGTATTCAGAAGCCCAAAACGTCTGACATGCCAGTCTTACTAAAGGGTTTTGTGTTACCCAGTTACTAGGTTGCGGAGCTCAGATACGTAGTCGCTCCATGTAAAATACTAGTATTCAGATGCAACCGGTTTTTTTTTCTTGAGTGTGGGAAATCATCAAATAACTTCTCCTGCTCTGGGTGGAGCAGGAGGGCGTCTTAGACTTTTACTGACTAAAACCCACCCGTGTTCCTTTCTTTTTTTTTTTTTTGGGTGGGTAATCATCAAATAATGGAGCGGTATGGTAGTTGTATGCCAGGGGCCGCGGTATCGCTTTCGAACAACCCGCACCCCTGGCAGGCATCGGCCCTTGCGGGCCCCATCTGTTGCTGCTGACATCTCTTTGAGGCGCGCGTGGAACACAACGCGCCGTCGACCCGGGCTTGGTCTTTACCGGACAGCGAGCTACCCATTACTCACCGTCCGCAAGCCCGTGCCTATGGTGGCCGGGAATCAGCCTGGGATTCCCGACGCCCAGGGCGTCTCCTGCGAAGGCCACGGCTGTGAGGGCGCATGTACTACATCTCCCTCACGTGCGCCGCCTCCCTCTTTGCGAGCATAACTGCTTCACTGAAGGAGGCGGCTGCTAGCCATGCACTCTCGCTCCGTACCATGGCCTGGACCAGGGCCGGACGCGAGAGATCGCCGCCGCCGATCACCTCCACGAGGACACGGCGGTGCCCCGCCCAAGCCGGGCAGACCTCCACCGTATGCTCCACCGTGTCCTACCCGTGTTCCTTCAGTGGCCTGTGTGCCAGGGGCGACGGTATCTCTTTCGAAGACCCCACCAGTTGGATAGGAAGCCGACCCCACTATAGTTGAGAAAAGGCTTGGTAGATTGATTGATTGGTTTTTGCTCTTTCGGTTTACTAATAACAAAAGCTAACATGAGATATAAAGACATGACATTTAAGTAAAAGGATTCCTGGAAGGTTTTAAACGATTTTTTCGCCCTGGAAGGTGCACTATTATGCACCATCGCAGACACACGGTCGATCACTTTTCAACCTTATTGCATAAGGCATAAGGGTGAAAAGTGATGCACCGGTAGTGTCCGAGGTTGTACATACAATTCCTGTTTCGTCGTTACTGATATACCTACGTGTATATGTGTAATTGTGTACTTACTGGAAAATGCAGCAACACTGACAATTAGGTGCAGCACTACGACTGCAGTCGTTAGTCATTCCAACACACTATTTATTTTTCCAACAGAATTCTATTATTCAGTATTGTGTTATTCTCTGCTGTAGAAAACATACTATTATTAATTGGTTTCCTGGAATTGCTAATCTATATCTAAAATACTTTTTTTGTTTGTGATGTTTACTTATTTTCGTTTGTTTTGTGTCACTATTGATGTTTATTGGTGTTATTAACAGATAATTATGTCAAAATGCATACGAACGTTAGTTTTAGACATAAAACTAGATAACAAAACGATAAGTGTTGCTGACCTCTAATATAGTTCATATTTATCTAATTTAAAGTTAGATATGTAAGCAATGAATTGTTATTCAGAAACATTATAAGTATTCTAACAAAAACTGAACAAAATAAAGTCGATCCTAAGACTAAAAACTTCATATCCACGGAATATGAAGAAAATCAATAAGTATAAGGCACCTACTGTTTTCTCTACAATTTCACCTGAGAGGCGACGGATTACCCAGTGTAGGTCTAGAAGAATAAGAATAAGAATCATATTATTATTTTATTGAAATATCTCCAAGTCGCGCATAATAATTTACTTTGCTGGCGCTATCGAAGATGCGATGTTTTCAACTGTGCATTCAAAACGTTCTTACATATCTTGGGTTCTGTAGACGGTTAAAATGTTTAATTGGAGAACATTTTCGAGATATAGGAGAAAAATTAGGAATACCTTTTTCTATTGTAATTATTTTTTGAAATTTAGAACAACACTGATGTCATATTTTTGTATAACCTCATCTATATGTCGTGGCCATATTGTAGATTTGCTCACTTCATGAAATGCTCGAGAATTTTTTCTCACGAAGACGGTCGACATCAGGGGCACCCCGAGGTTCGGTTTGGATAGGTTCCTTGAAACCCTGCAGACAAAAATAGGAGCCCCACGCAGTAGGGCTCCGTTAACCTGACTCTGGTTCTTATATTACAGAAGAAGACGAGAATTTAATTAAATGTGGCCATTTCATGAAATTCTCGAGCATTACATGAAGTGAGCAAACCTACGATATGGCCACGACATATACATATAATAAAATCGTAGCGAAGTCAAAACTGTGCATTGAATATATATATATATATTTTTGTAATTTTTGCGAAGTCTGGGGACGAATCTAATGCCGAAAATATATTTTTTATAATTTTGTCTGTATGTCTTTTTATCTGTTTATCTGAATATATGTTCCAGCATCACGCCAAAACTACCGGATAGATTTGGTTCAGATTTTGCACACATTTTACCTATAACTCTGCGCAGGCCGTAGGATATAAATTATTACGATATTTGCTACGGGGGATAAGCAGTATTGCAATATATTCGAATTCTTCTATAGTTTACCGCAAATTGTAAAAAGACGAGCCAAAAGGTTCCAATATTGCAAATAGTTACATATATAACCTTTAAAATGATTATTAAAATTACGCTATTCTATTATCGAGCTTAGCAGTCAACCACCAACACAGGTTGGAAATTTGATATGGGGCAATCAGGGCAGGTAACTCAACCGTTGTCGCTGCAATAAAATGGCCTAAAAAGACTGTTCTTATCTTTTTGAAACATTTTGATCTGCATTTATAGATTTGGAAAAAATTGTACAGTTAGCAAGAAGGAGGGCAATTATCACCAAAAAAAAATGTGATGCCAATCGATCCTGTTTCTTATAGGGATCAAAAAATTCTATGGGACCACTGAGGTTTAAGTATTAGTAAAGTCGGTAATCGTAAAAAAATCTTCCCATACATTTACATAGGTAATTAGACTAGATGTGAGTGAACACATATACCAGTGTATGACAACAGTCGAAATATTCCATTACTTCACTGGGCTGAATAGGGAATAAAGCAGAGGGTTACAGATATGACTAACATCGAACTTTTTGCCTTTAAAGACATAGCCATAGTTTAAGAACGGCTACTTTAACTAGAATAAAAAAATAAATAAGCGGTTGGACAATTCCTTTGTGGACCTGTAGTTGTCAGTTCGATTCCCAACGACTGGTTTTTTGTACATTTTGTAATCCTTAGACCTTTCTAAAATTAAAAAAATTAAATGTAGGCATATAATATTTCTTCGAACGCATTAATTCATTCAGAAAGGAAACTTCCTAAGTAATGGGAAATTGCGTCATAAACAGTTTTCTGTTGCTGAACATTCAAGGTTGTTTTCAGATCATTTAAGAAGGAGACCAAAACTATTAAGGATTTTTTACAGGTCAGAGTATAAACTTATGTCAAAACACAATACTTTAGTGCTATTTACTGGTTTTCCGTGTGGTGCTGGACGTAAAAGAATAGCACCATCCCATTTCTTCCCGTGGGTGTCGTAGAAGGCGACTAAGGTACTTACTAGAGAATGGGCAGCAGCGTTCTCTATGCATTTGACCACCGTACTGCGATCGCCAACCCGCCTGCCAAGCGTGGCGATTATGGCAAATCCCCCCTTTTGGGAGAGGCTTATCTCCAGCAGTGGACGTCTTTCGGCTGATATGATGATTTACTGGAAGTTTTATGAGTTAATTAAAGTAGTTCAATATCACAAAAACAAATATGTTTGAAATATGCATGTTATATAAGCTTGTGGTATTATTTTAACTTATATTTATATCTGAAAGCACTGGTAGCCCAGTGGAAATGGCCCCAAATACGAGTTGTAGGTCGTAGGTTTGTTCTGTAGAGCGTAGGCTCTAGGACGCAAGTATCGGGAGGTTCGCTTGCATTACCGTTGTTGCCGTACGTATGCATCTTACAGCAACTTACTAAATCAGTATAAACTTCAAACCTTAAATATAGACGTATACTGTTGGAATCGACGTTTCTGTTTGATTCATGTAACAATTCGTATGATTGTATAGGTATAAGCAATAGAATAAGTTATGTAGTGCCCAGAACAACTATATGCCGAGGTGTGCGCGCGCGACCAATGTTTGATCTAACCTCTTGTCGATCAAACGCAGGCTCGCGAGCACCCCTACGGCGTCTTACAACGCAGCTCAATAAGATTTTCCGGGATATCGAGTTCTTTGCTGTTTCTGCTGTCAAATTTCGAAGTATTGCGCTTGAAATTATAGCAGAATTAGGTATATAATAATCCTAAATTCATAATTTCTATTAAAATATCTTCTTTCTGTTTTTATAAATTTTACTTGTATTAGTTTCAGATTAGTTTTATTTTTTATTTAATCATACTCTCTATTCAATGTTATTTATATCGCACGACGTTCGTGTTTGTTTAACTTTTTTTATATTATGTGGAAAATGTTGAAAAATGTTGTTGTTGATGTTGTTATGGAATGTTGTTGTTGTTGGTGAATGTTAAAAATGTTATTGTACTCCCATTTTAGTTTAAGTTCTATACCGTAATACTGTAATGTGTAACCGTTTATTTTCCCAAATAAAATAAAATAAAATAAAATGAATACCTATCTCAGTCGTGAGTCAAGAAAGTTTTCTAAGAAACTATTGTAATTAAAATTTGAAGAGGTTTTGCTTAATGTGATGTTTATGTTTCTAATTAGTCTATCTAGCTTAGTTTTAATATTCGTTTCTATTTTAGAATCTAGTCAGAATGATGAAAGTAAGTTTATGAGGCATTTTTTTTAATGAAATGATATTTTTATAATTACGTTACTTGGAAATGTGATTTTTTGTTTATGTAGGTTTACATTTTGATTATTTTCAATTAAAATGGTAGAATTATGCATAAAAAGGATATTTTCCAGGAGAAATCACGGTAATTGGACCACTGGTTTCGAAGTAACAAGAGATTTGTGTAAGGGTACCTAAATGTACCAAACTACAGTTTTAAAAGTTAGTATTCTACGAACTTTTATTTTGTGTAGTTATGTTGAATGGTAGTGTTTTATATGGTTAAGGGGAACATAAGAAAGGTTATTTGGTTAAAATGATTAAAGATCAAGCTTACAATTATGTTAAAATAAAGGCTCCAAAGATTTCGGCTTAGTGAAAATTGCTAGTAAAAAGGGGCTCAAAAAAACGCGAATCACTGTAAAGTAAAGAAGGCCCGCATTAAAGGCGTTCCATTTGTTGGCACTTGGTGGATTCTGCTATAAAGCTCAATAATCCAATCCGATCTGAATCCGATTGCGGCAGCCGCCCGCTGCAGTCCCCACATTAGTAGAATTCGAAATTCGAGGCATACCAGATCCATTACCAACAAAGCTTTAACCCTCCTCCAGAATTGTAGCAAGACCACCAGCACGCCCAAAATACATAAACACAGACCGCCGTCCTTCCGTTCTCGCCGTCATCCCAATCCTTGTCCGCCCCGACCCTGCTCCAGCTAAGGTAAACGCGGGTGAACTCGACAGTGACCCAGAAGTCGTCAAATTATCTAAAATCGACAATATATTTTTCTACTAAACATTAAACTGGCCGATTTTTATGGCAACATATTTTTGGTAACATATTGCACAATTAAAATAGCAACACTGAGTTGCAACTGTAATGGCATCAGAGTTATTCTAGATTGAAAGTGTCTCCAAGAAAAAAATAGTTTTTTTGTAAGTTTAGCTATTAAACGTAGCACTCGGCTCGTGGTTTTGTGTTTCTATTTGTGCAGCTTCAGTGGGGTGTACGGTAAGTCTGATTGTTTTATGAATTAGTTAAGTTAATTTGCTAACGATATTACATGATATTTGGAACACTTTTATCATAAAAGTGTTATTTTTCGTATGTGACATCTATTGGTACCCAAAAAGTCCTACTTGACCTAGAACTCGTCATTTTATGTACTATTGTGACGATTACTGGGACACGCTTTATAGATTGTCTCTAAACTCGTCTTATTGTAGATATTTTTGTGTTTTAGGCCACAAAATGAGAATAAAACTATTATCGGGACCGTTAAATAGTTGGTAACCCCCTTGTGCAATCATATTTAAAGGTTTGGCCTTCATTTGACGATAAACGAGGTTTCTCTTAAGCTGTTTCTTAGGGGTATTATTACTTTATTGACGAGTTCTAGGTCTTTCACGTGTTTGTCAATTCGACGAGATTTATTATGAGACTGGGAATGGTTTGTGCTTGCGTCTCTTTGTGCCGCTGCACTTATCACGTATCCTTAAGCGAGTGCTGGAGGCCCACTCCAGCACTCGCTTAAGGACACGTGATAAGTGTCTTCCTCCTGGCCTGAAATCAGATTGGGCCGGTAACATAAACACTTGCATGCAATTTTTTAATGGCACTATTTGAGCTTTCTTTAAGGCATGCGGTTATTGTTCTTGAACGTTCCACAAACTTAAAGCATGTAAATGGGGCTTATCGTTATGTACCATTTTTTTATTTTAGATTGTCGTGATGCATGAAAATAATTTTTATTACAGAAAATTATGGCTGAAAAACAATACAAGCAGGAGGATATGTCAAAAGCCATAGAGGCTGTACGTCAAGGGGTCACAACATCTTCTGCAGCAAGACAATTTAAAGTGCCAAGGACCACCTTGATTGACAAAATTAAAGGCCGTAGTTCGATCGGCTGCGCTAAAGGACCACTCTCCGTTTTAACCAAAGAAGAAGAAAATCATTGCGCTGGGTGAATTGGCACCACCGATGGTTCTTTTTAAACTAAAGTCTATACCACACAAAATTTCAAAATCAGCACCCAACGATTGGGGATTAGGGCACACAAACAAGGGCTGGATGACAGGCGAATCCTTTTACGAATATATAACTAATGTTCTCTACCCTTGGGTTATAAGAAGTGGCATCCAGCTACCAATAATATTTTTTTTAGATGGTCATTGCTCACATACAACTCTACCATTGAGCAATTTTTGCCGAGAAAAAAAAATAGTACTCATCGCACTCTACCCAAATGCTACCCATATTCTCCAACCCATGGATGTAGCAGTTTTAAGGCCTCTGAAAAGGATATGGAGAACAGCTGTGTATGACTGGCGAAATGAGAATCACTTTGTGAAACTAAAAAAGGAATATTTCTGTCCCTTGTTGGACAAGTCCCTCAAACTATTGGACCAAAACTCCATTATAAATGGATTTCGTAAATGTGGACTGTCACCATTTGACGCTAATAACGTCGATTACACTAAATGTGTCACAAGCCAGTTAAGTCAGTCCACCCAGAAAACAAATGAAGCTGATGTTTCTTTAACACAGTCCAACAGACAGGCTCACTTAAAAATTTTCGAGTCCCAGATCAGCCCCAAGATACTTAAAATTTTTAATAAGAATAAAATGTCAACATGGAACGGAGACAAATCATTAGACGGATTGTTTACTGTGTGGAAGTCTATGACCACTCAAATTACCAATAGTTCTGGAGACAACCGCGATAAAGAGAATATTAATAGCTCTTCGGAAGTTAGAGATATCGAAACACTAACAAATGAAACTATATCTATTTCAAAACAAAGAACTCCTCCTCTTAGTAATAGAATTCATGAAGATGATAACGAATCATTGAAAGATTTTGGCAATTTTACAGGATTAAGTGACTTAATGGACTTTTCTTTAAAGGATTTATCCGAATTTAAATTTACTGCAAATATAGAAAACGAAGACCAGGCAGCAAATGAAGGACAGGTAGAATTATACGAAGTTGTAAATGGAACACTAAGTCAAATGAGTTCTAACCCAATTGAGACAAGCGACACAGAAATTCCAATATTTGTAGAGCAGATTCCAAACTTTGAATTACGCGAAACAACAAGTAATCCACTCATACCAGCAGGAAAAATAAAAGAAAAGACAAAACTAAGGTAACATCGACAATCACATCATCTCCCATCACAAGGACTGCTGCTGGAATGACAGAAAATACGACTCGACACGACGGAACGGAGTGTAGTTTAACCCCGTCGCAATCACAACCACCTATACCTATTTACCTAACGCCTCGATGTCAAATATGGCCAATGTCCTGTGACGATATCGCTGTAACTGTACCTTCCAGAGCAATAACTAAAGTGACATCAACTGTTACATCGTCTTCCACATCAATAACTTTTGCTGGAATTACAGAAAATACTGCACGAGATGATGAAACGGATTTTTCATTAACCTTGCCGCAATCAAAACCACCTAACCCTATTTATTTAATGCCTGGCAGTCAAATATCACCTATTTCATGAGACACTCACAGATCATATTCCTCGTCAATAAGCAATGCTAGAATTACAGATAACACGCCACGACACAACGGATCAGACTGTAATTTAACCATGTCACAATCACCACCACCATCTGAGGAAACAAAAGAAAAACCTAAAAAATTCTATGGTAACCTTATGATTCCAACGCCTTTCAAAGAGGCTTTATTTTGGCCTCCTCATCTAAGCCAGACCCAGACAACCAAATCAAAAATAAAAATACCCAGTGTTGTGACCTCAGACCGGTGGCAAATTTTTGAAAAGCGAAAGATCGATGCCAAGACCGAAAAAGAAGCATGCAAACGGAAAAGGGTCGAAGCTAGAAAAACAGCAAAAGCTAAAAAAGAACAGACACATAAGAAAGCAACAAACAAGAAAGCAAATAGCACTTCAACTCAGGAAGTAAAAAAAGATGATTGGTACTGTCGGTTATGTCAAACTTGTTCTGAAACAGACATGATACAATGTCTAAGCTGTGAAATCTGGTACCATACAACTTGTGCAAAAATCGAACCGTCACAAATAACTTTTCATTGTGTCTATTGTAGCGCCCAGCCATAATAATGTTTTGAATGTTTTAGTGTAGATTTACTATAATATAATGTTTCATTGATATTTTTATTTTTTTTGTAGGTATACGATTTTATATTTGATTTACTACTAATCACTTCTGCTTCTCAGCACTTTCGTGCAATGTTATTTTATAATAAATAAGCATTATGCTATGCCAAGAATAATACTTAGTTTAGGTGTTTTTTATCTGACTGATTTAAGTTTAAATTGCTGTCTGATTATGAATAATTAAGGTGTGGAAAAGTATTGGGTATAAAGGCACTCTCTCACCGGGAACATCCGCAAAGTAATGTATCAATCTAAGATTCGTTTGGATATTACCATTACCGCGGTTCTCCTCAATTACTGATGTAAGCTCGAATCTGAACTGTTACATTACAGGCATACGCTCGCGGGGAGGGAGCGCCTTTAGATATTAAATGCTTAATGATTATTTGATTAATTATCGCGGAAGGTAAAGCTATCTGTAAAATAATTATTAGAGAGTTACAGTTTAGCAACAAGCCAATAAGAGGGTTTTTATTTTTTGTTTTGTTATTTTTTAATTTTTTTTATTGCGAAATGGGCCTGCTCTGGACCTTAAATGTATGTTTAGTAATTATACTTGTGTGTATGAATGACTGATGATGAAAAATTTCACGAATGAGAAAAAACTTATTGTAAAATTGATTCTGATAAAACCCGATTCTGTGATTATGATCTCATTATTTTTTTATGATAAATATATAAGAATTTGATTTATCTTTACGTTTGTATTACCTACCTGCTCTGGTTCCTGTTTACACAACTTTTTAGTAAGTAATTTCTTGGGATTTGGTCTTCTACCTATTGTGACTAAGACTTGTCACTCATATCAGTCAATCACAATTTTTTTAAATATGTTCTCATCTTGATCTTTAATTTCTAGAGCGGAGAGTTCAAATTAGCATTAAAAATTGACGACTACTGGGTCCTTTTGGCGAGTATTAGTACAAATCTGACGACAACTAGTACAAATAGCCCTTTTTTTACATTTGCTTAAATAAGTATTTATTATAACTAAAAATTATAAAAAATTGCTACATAAATAGAATAACGGATAAATTTTCTATTTTTTCTTACAAAAAGTTTCATTCTACATGAAATACTTTTCACACAGCAGTGCTTCAAAGTCGATGAATATCAAAATCTGACGAGTGTTGGTACGTTTACCTTAGCCCGCGCCGCTGAGTCTATCACCCTATACATCCGCTGCTCCCCCCCCCAGCAACCCCCTAAGCCGAGGTCCGTACCCTATAGGGGCTTAAACGTGTTAGTTGTCAGTTTTATAAGCCTTGGCTGGAGGCCTACATTTATGGAGGCAGCTACAGGCAAATCCAGTTAAGCAAACGACAACCTCCTACGTGATCTTCGAGATGCCATCTACAAAAAAGAACCGTATTTATTCAGTGACAACACAGCTCAACACAGACTCAAGAAAGAAATCTGCATTTTATTTTAACATTGCCTCCTCTTCGCTACCCGTCTCTCGATTTCTTTGTGGATTGTACCACAACACTTACGCATTCAGGGGTGCGTGTTGATGTATCAGCGGAGTCAATCGACTCAGGTAGTATGGGAGCCGAGGGACGACTGCACGTCAACAATAGTAGCAGATCGTCCTTAACGAATGTGGCTGCAGGACGCGCCTCTAGCGGCCGCTTAACATGTGCTTTACTTTGTGTTATTTACTTCATCGACACTGCTTTCAAAACGATGAAGAGAAACATCGTGAGAAAACCGGCATGTCCTAGAACCTAAGGTTTGCAAACATGCGACATATAACAACCCGCGCTAGGCCCGCGTGGTGAATAACGGCCCACTTCGTCTAACAGAAGGGATGCCTATGTCCCAGCAGTAGGAAAATTATAGGCTGATCATACCATCAGGAAAATTCAAATGACGGTAGCGTCTTCCAGAACCACTGTCACATTGCTTCTTGGTGGCAAAAGAGTACACGCCATATTTAAGATTCCTTTTGATTTAAAGAGCAATGAAACAAGCAACTATTTTTGGGGTGTCACGCAACAGAGGCAAGAGACGCGTGCTTATAGATTGCGTTCTTATCCTATAGAATGAATGCACTATGGCAAATACCAAAGCAGTGGAAGCTGTAAACAAAACCCAGCAGGACATACGCAGGAACCAAGACTTAATGTGTGGTGTTACAATTCTTTTTAGTGGCGATTTCCGGCAAACACTTCCTGTGGCGACGTGAGACGCTAGGACTGACGAGGTGAACGGTTCGTTGAAAAGGGTCAACCTTTTCAACGAACCGTTCACCTCGTCTATGGTCGCAAGTTTATAGACTGCGCTTGACCATCAACTCCCCAGTTCGGCTTGGCAGGAATACACGTGCTCATGAATTCCATCATAGAATTCATGAGCACGTGTATTTCTTATTAAAGTTGCTGAAGGTACTCTACCAGAGGAGAACGGCCAGGTGGATCTCCCTCAGGCTCTTGGCAGAGTATAGTTCCCACTTTAGAAAATCTAAGTCGTCTGGTTTAAGGGGCATTAGTGGATTACCGTACCAAAATAATTCTTGGGTGTGTAAACGGGCTACTTTAACGCTCAAAAATTATCAAGTGCTAACGATTAACCACAGTATTGTAGCAAACTGAGGGCAATTGGGTAATTAAAGTCGTGTCTTTGTGGAGAAACCTCATCGAGTTGGAAATTCTAACAGGTTGTGGGGTTGGCGAGACAGTGCTTATACCGCGTATACCACTTTACAATTCCCCACAATTAACCCTTCCTGTTTAAGCGAATGAAGCTGCCTTTGAGCGTATGCTGTGCGATGACTATCAACCAATCATTGGGGCAGACACTGAAGGCTGCGGGTGTTGCCCTCAGGACAAACTGCTTCTCTCGCGGACAACTGTACTGTTACCAAAACTACAAACGTAGTAAAGTATCCTTAATGTACTATAATAACAGCCACATGCTATTGTTGGAGAGTGCAAATTGCATTCATCGCATACAGACGTGCTCATCAATGCACAATTTTAAGTAAATAAATTAACGCTTGCATAATCAGTGACCCAGTTTTATAGTGTGTCATATCAATACATATTAAAGTGATAAGTTAAAACAATGAACTGACTGTTCGAGTTCTTATTACTTGTAAATGGAAGGCAGCCCCTTTAATCGTAGCGCGATGATACGACGTAGCCCTCCACCGACTCCGACTCCGGTACCAACACCGGCACGGACACCGCCCCAACAACCAAGACGGGACCAAGATGAGGCAGTTGAAGTTGTGTCCACTCCAGAGATTCAGAACTGGATGGGGTCCATTGAGCAGTGTCTAAATGAGATTGTTGCTGTTGCTTCTGAGGGAAAGCTAAACGCTGATCAGAAGCTGAAAATAAGCAATCTCTGCCGGAAAGTTGGACAAGGAACTTCGCAAATGGCAGTTCATTACCAGTCGCTAAAACAGAAAGCCATCCAAACCCATACCTCCCTTAAAACCATGACCGAAGCCCGAGACCTATCTGATTGCCTTATGGAAATGAACCGGACGATTCAGGAATCCTGCACGAAGCGAGAAGCAATTTCTTCATCTTTTGCAGGTATGGTCAAGAAGGGGTCCAACACCTTTATTCGTCCTAATACTTTTAGCTCCGTGCCGATTTATCCCAGTGACATCTCAAAAACCAGTGACGAAACTAAGAACATGGTCCAAAAAATCATATGCCCTGGGGAAATGAAGGTGAAAGTTCGAGGCGTACGGAAAATTGGAAAAGGAGGACTCATAATAAGCACAGAGACTAAAGATGATTTAGATAAGCTCAAGCAAACAGTCCAACTCGCTTCGACAGGGCTCACCGTCGACGAACCCAAAAAGCGCAAACCACGAATAATAGTAATAGGAGTTCCCACATCAATGGCTGAAAATGAGGTTTATAAATGCATTTATGAACAAAACTTGGCCGACAAACTGCCTACTATATCCCTAGATTCATTTTTGACCTCTATTAAACTAAGCCACAAATCTAGCAGGAAAGATGCTGAACACTGCAACTATATTATAGAAGTTCCAGCCCTCGTACGTAAGGCCCTCATCACACAAGACCGTGTTTTCATTAATTGGACGTCCTGCCCGGTACGAGACTTCACACTAGTAACGAGATGTTACAAGTGCCAGCAGTACGGTCATGCATCCAAAACATGCAAAACTGCTGTTTCTACGTGTGGACATTGCGGTGAAGAAGGACACACAATACAGGACTGCGCAAGAAAATCTGAAGCACCTAAATGTGCTACATGTTTGCGCTTTAAAAAACAGGCCAACCACAAGACGGGAGACGCAGATTGTCCGGCCAAAAAGGCTGCAGAAAACAGGTACATCAACTCGATCGATTATGAAGGCGCCTAAGAGCGCCACATCCTTGTTTATATTTTAGACGCTAGGTTTTAGAATTTTTATTGTTATTTCTTTAATTTAGTATGGATATTAACTTATTTACCAATATAGATAACTCATTTTTAACTGTGTCAAAAACATGTGAAGTTGAGGATTGCAGACAATATCTTTCCGATTATCAAAAGTCACTAACTATACTGACCCAAAACATTCGTAGTATTTATAAGAACATAGATAGCTTTACAGTTTTCCTTCATAGACTTAACTTTGATTGTGATATAATTGTACTAACTGAGTGTTGGCTAGCAAACCGCATAGATAACCTCCCAGTAATACCTGGGTATAACTTATTGCATACCACAATAAACAGCAATCAAAATGGTGGTGTGGTAGTTTTTGCCAAAGAATGTTTAAAGGTCACAGTCGAGGAACCTACTCTACAAGACTGTATGAGTAATTGCTTAGTTATCAAAATTGGCGCAACTACAGCGATAATCGCTATGTATAGGTCCCCATCCGCTAGAAACTTTGATAGTTTTCACAATACCTTAAATCAGATTTTTCAAACACTAAGATCGTTTCGGAATGTTATACTAACAGGTGATTTGAATATAAATATTGGCGCCGAAAACTGCGATGCAGGGACCGAAAACTACCTTAATATCTGCTCATACCATGGATTTCTCCCCGCTCATACATTGCCTACTCATCAAAGCGGTTCCTGTCTTGATCATATGATGATCAAAAGCAGCTTATCATACATTACGCTTGTTACTAACTCAACAATTACTGACCATCACGCTGTCCTACTTGCCGTAAATTTAACGCTGCCTAAGCAAAATCGTCCCCTGACCAAAAGCAAATTAAACACAAATAAACTCGAATATGACTTATGCAACCTCGACTTTAGCTTAGTTTACAATACTGCTGACGCTAATTTGGCTTTATCGTACTTAATAAAATATGTCCAACAAGCAATATTACGTAACACGATTGTCTCTACAGTGGATAAGAAATGTTATAATATTAAACCATGGGTTACTCCTGGACTAATTCGATGTATAAGACACAGAGATAAACTTCATCAGAGAACAAAAAGATACCCTGATAATCTAATAATTGAAACCACATATAAAAGATACAGGAACTTCTGCAACAATCTGCTAAAGAATTTAAAAAATAATTACGATAAAAACGAATTAAAAAGAGCAGGTAACAATAGCAAGCAACTCTGGAAACAGATTAAAAACGTCACCAACATGTCTAAACAGCGTGAGTCAAATTCGAGTTTACTGCTGACTAATGCCTCACCCCTCCTTTCAGCTAACAATGTTAATAACTTTTTTGTCAATGTAGGGAAAACTCTTGCGGAACAGATTCCGAAACATTATTGTGAACAATCTTTCCAAAAATCAAGCAATAGACAACCTGAAATCTTTTGCTATGATAGACACTGACGAAGACGAAATAACCCGAATTATTTCTGGGCTAAAAGATGACTGTGCAGTTGGGTGGGATAACATAAGCAATAAGATCCTTAAACTCTATAAGCATATTTTGGTACCTCCCTTAACGCATATATTTCGAATCTGTCTTTCCAATGGAATTTTCCCTAGATGTCTAAAAAAGTCAGTTTTAATCCCTGTTTTTAAATCTGGAAGCAAAGACCTAGTTAATAATTATAGCCCAATATCGTTACTTCCCTCTATATCAAAGATATTAGAGAAAATTATAAACAGTAGACTAGTTAACTATCTAGAAAACAATAACTTTTTATCCCCTGCGCAATTTGGTTTTAGAGCCAAATTATCCACAGCCGACGCGGTGCATAACCTAACCAATTATATTTCAGAAGAACTCGGCAAAGGGAACCAAACCCTTGGAGTCTTCCTTGACTTAGCCAAGGCCTTCGACACGGTGTCCGTTCCTGTCCTTCTAAATAAATTAGAGACTATAGGAATTAGAGGAACACCGCTGAAACTATTTTCTGACTACTTACAAGACCGATACCAATGCGTTAGAATAGATAAAACTATAAGCGATGAGCAAAAAAGTACGGGTTTTGGTGTTCCTCAGGGAAGTATTCTGGGCCCCACACTTTTCTTGATTTACATTAACGACATGTGTAACCTTAATATTAAAGACGGGAAAATTATATCATATGCCGACGACACGGCGCTAATTTTTACCGCTAGAACCAGTACCGAACTGTTCGAAATCGCACAACTAGGTTTTAATACTGTGACTAATTGGCTTCAAAGAAACTTACTAACATTAAATGCTGACAAGACAAAATATATTCAGTTCTCCATGCGAAAGCCTCAACTTAATATTACTAACCCTCATCTATATGTCCATCAATGCGGAAACCGTTCAGTCAACATGTGCAATTGTCCTTTTATCCTCAAAACTAGCAACATAAAATACCTCGGCGTAATAATGGACGACACTCTGTCTTTCAAAAAACATATTGAAAGTCTCGTTAAAAGAGTGCGCAAATTAATATATGTTTTTAAAAAATTGGGATCATTTGCAGACTCAGAATTAATCTCTCAAGTTTATTTAGCCCTATGTCAATCAATAATTCAATACTGCATCACATCATGGGGTGGCGCACCAAAAACGAATTTGCTTCCTCTTGAAAGAGCACAGAGAGCAATTTTTTTAAATTGCTCTCTGTGCTCTTTCTGCTTTGTGCTTTTTTCTTTTTTTGTTGTTTCTTTTCTCTTTTTTTTTTTCTGTGTGTTTTCTTTCTTTCTTTTTCTGTTTTCTTTCTTTCTTTTTTGTTTGCTACCTTTAGGTAGCAAACTTCCATCCCTTTTTCTTTCCCACAGATCTGCTATATAAATCCTGCAACGTGCTGACTGTTCGCCAACTTTTCATTATGCACTTAGTATTAAAACAGCACACCATGCTTACCTACACTGCTGACAACACTAACAAAAGATGGAATGATATAGTATGCACATCGAATGCAACCTCAAAACATGTCTTTGTAGAAAGATTTTTTACATTTTTAGGCCCATTTCTGTACAACAGGTTAAATAGAAAACTAAGTATCTATAAATTAAATTACTTTAGCTGTAAGAAAATTATACTTAAATATTTACTAACCATTGCATATGCACAGACAGAAGATCTACTTGTTGTCTGCAAATAGAACGACTAACATGCTATTTTATTTTTACTTTCCTAAGTTTAACATATACTACACTTTGTTAATTTATTACATTAAGTATTTACGCGCTTCATAGCCTGAAGCACAGGTTCAACCTAGTTCAGGCAATAAGCAACTATGCTCTATTTTAATTGTTAAGATACATTGTAAATATGCCCCTTTTATAAATAAACGATATATTATTATTATTATTATATCCTTTATTTCAACTTAAACACATATAAATTATATTTTTAAATATTAGAATATAAAACATATAAAAACATTTAAAAATATAAAAAATAGTAGCCCACCGGTATCGGGAACAGGGTCCAAGCTACCGGCGGTCAGGGCTCCAGAGAGAGGAACCTCCTAACAATGCGAGCCGTGTCCAGGAGTACCGCTTTCTGGATCAAGCCCTTGACCCAGCTGCCCAACGAGAGCCTCCTCAGGTGTTGGTCGAGGCTCTTGGCTATCAAGCCATTGGCTGTGACGACTATCGGTACAATGATCGCTGAGTCCACATCCCACATGTCGACAACCTCGCGAGCCAAGTCAAGATACTTGATTTGTTTATCTTTCTCGGCTTTCACGAGGTTCTCGTCATGCGGGACCGTTATATCAACGATCATTGCACGCCGCTCTAGTCGATCCACCACCACTATATCAGGCTTATTGGCAACAATAGTCCTGTCAGTGATGATGGATCGATCCCAGTACAGTGTGACATGTCCATTTTCGAGAACTGGGTCGGGCACATACCTGTAGTACGGCACTTCTGATTCCACAAGGCTGTATTTCAGAGCCAGTTGCTGGTGGATAATCCTGGCTACAAGGTTGTGTCTATGCAAGTATTCCTCATTAGCTAGACGAGAACACCCGGAGATAATATGTCTGATTGATTCACCCGGACGGTGGCATGCCCGACAGATGTCAACCGTGCCGTCTTTCACAATAAATCTCCGGTAGTTGTTCGTCATCATAACTTCGTCCATAATTGCACAGACAAAACCTTCGGTTTCTCCAAAGAGATAACCGAAACGTAGCCAGGCTACGGACGCTAGTAGGTCTACATCGGGTCCATGTAGGACCCGGAAAAAGCGTCCGTGAAGCTCCTTACTCTGCCATACTTCCATGCGATCTTTAGTGTCAAGTACTACTGGCTTGCGCCAGTTCTCTTTAGCCAAGGAGAGCGGGGTGAGGCCCTTGTCCACCGCAACCACATCTCGATGCATCCCCACGTCGGTTCCCAGGAAATATTCCCTAAGACTGCATATCTCGCGATTGTGGAGGGTCTTAGCGTTTAAGAACCCTCGACCTCCACACTTTCGCGGGATATACAGTCTCATTACCGATGACCGTGGGTGATGCATTCGATATGCAGTCAGCAGCGTACGGACCCTCCTATCCAGGGCGTCGAGTTCGGTCTGAGTCCATTTGAGTATGCCGAAAGAGTACATCAAAACCGGCATGACCCAACCGTTGAAGGCGCGCACCTTGTTTCCGCCTGATAAAAGACTATTGAATACTTTCTTCAGGCGGCCAAAGAAGCGCTCCTTCAACGATTGCTTCATGTCAGTATCATTGATGCCCAACGCTTCCGACATACCCAAATACTTATAGGTTTCGGCTGCAGAGAGGGCTCGAAGGTTTATGGAATCCGAGAGTTGGGTTCCCACGGATTCCACAATCTCCCCTCGCTTTACATGCATGACCGCACATTTGTCCACACCAAAATCCATCCTGATGGCGCTACTGAAGGTTTCCGTTACTTTCAGTAGCTCCATCAGTTGTAAATTGTTGGGGGCAAAGAGTTTTAGGTCATCCATATAAAGGAGGTGAGATATAACCTGACCACCTCTCTTCAGCCGATAGCCTATACTTGAATCCTCCAGCAGTGTGCTTAGAGGATTCAGGGCTAGACAGAACCAAAGCGGACTCAAACTGTCACCCTGAAATATGCCTCGCTCGATCCTTATCGGCTCGCTATTCCCATGGATATTTCGACATCCTGGATATCGAAGAACCGTCCTCCATTGCCCCATACATGACATCAGGAAGGTGCGGAGAGTTGTATCTACTTTATACAGCTCCAGCACCCTCATGAGCCATGTATGTGGCACCGAGTCATAGGCCTTCTTGTAATCTATCCAACATGTCGAAAGATCCTTTCGGGAACGACGAACCTGTTGGCTAATGGCCATATCAATGAGGAGCAGCTCCTTAGTACCGCGGGACCCATTCCGACATCCATTTTGAGAGACAGACATGATGAAGTTACTGTCTATATGATTGTAAATCTTAGCTCTCAAAATGGATGTAAGAACTTTATAGACCGTCGGTAAACACGTGATCGGTCTATAATTTTTGGGTTCCGCGGTACTACCTGATTTATGGAGCAGGTGGGTTATTCCTGTCGTTAGAAACTGGGGTAGCGAACCAGATTCTAAAGCAACCTGGTACTGAGCCGCCAAGCGAGCGTGCGACCTTTTGAGCCATTTAATCCAGAAGTTGTGCAGCCCGTCCGGCCCTGGAGATTTCCAGTTCGGCAATGGACGGACTGCACGAGCTACTATTATTATTATTATTATATTGAGTTCTTTATTTTTCTTCTCTTTTAAGAGAGTTTATGACCTTACACACGGGCCGGAACCAAGTGTGTAAGAGGAAATTAAATTGAAAAGGTGGATGATAATGTAGAAGAAGTAAGGAACTTTCGTGTGATGCGGCAGGTGTTGAGAATGGTGGCTTTTTGGAGCATGTAAAGTGTGTGAGATGGCATGTGTAGAGTCTCAAGACTTTGTGTGAGAGCTTTCGGTACTACACCGGTAGATGAGAGTACTATAGGGACGATATGGACGGTTCGTGCTTTCCATTGAGTTTTTATTTCTATGGCGAGGTCTTGGTACTTACTAAGTTTTTCGGATATTGTAGTTTGAATGTTGTGTGAGTTAGGTATAGCTATATCTATCAAGTAAACTGTTTTATTTATTTTGTCGTGAACGGTGATATCAGGTCTATTGTAGTGTATAGTTTTGTCTGTAATTATTGTTCGGTCCCAATAGATTTTCTGATCCCTGTTTTCTAATATGGTTTCAGGTTTGTATTTATAATAGGGAATCATCTCACCTATAAGTTTGTATTTGTGCGCTAAGTGTTGGTGTACAATTGCGGCAACCTGGTCATGTCGGTGCTTATAATCTGTCTGGGCGAGTGATTTACAGGCCCCTGTTATGTGTTGAATGGTCTCAGAGGCACTGTTGCAATGTCGGCATGTGTCAGACGGCTGATTGGAGTCTTTTATAATGTACTTTCTGTAGTTGCGAGTTACTATTATTTGATCTTGAATTGCAAGCATGAAACCTTCAGTTTCAGGAAACAATTCACCTCGTTTGAGCCATTCGTTCGACTTAATTCTATCGACGTGTGGTTGGCACAAGTAGGCTCGGTGTCTTCCATGTAGCGCTTTTCCAGACCATGCTGCAATTTTTTGTTGTGTGGTTATGAGATTTTCACTAATTTGAGTGTTTCTATTTTGTAAGTTTAGTGGTGTAAGTTTTTTATCTGTTTCCGTTACATGTTTGTGTAACGACGAATGTTCTGATTTGTTATGAAAGTAGGATCTGAGTGAAAGTATCTGTTTGTTGTGCAAGTTGTGTATGTCTACTAATCCTCTTCCTCCTTCTTGGCGTGGTAGTGTGAGTCGCTGTATGCATGATTTAGGGTGATGTTTCCTGTGTTTGGTAAGGAGAGTATTGATAGTGCGCTGTAGTTTTCTAATATCGGTTTTTGACCACCTTATAATTCCGAAAGAGTATGTAAGAATGGGTATTGCGAATGTGTTGATAGCTTTTATTGTGTTTCTGGAGTTAAGGTTGGTTTTAAAGACTAGGTTAAGGCGGTGTGTAAATTTTTTGAGCAGTTCTTGTTTTGTCATCTTTTGTTCTATCTGTCTCGATTGTTTGAAACCTAGGTATTTGTAAGTACTGTGTTCATCCATTGGCTCAATAGATTTACCTGATTGAAGTGTGTAACTGTTGTTTTGTATTTTTCCTTTGACAATTGACAAAATTTTGCATTTATCTACTCCGAATTGCATACCAATATCGTTAGAAAATTCTTGTGTGGTGTCTGCTAAATGAAAAAGTGATTTCTTATCTGCTGCGTACAACTTTATATCATCCATATACATTAGGTGTGTCAATGTGAATTGTGTGTTATCGTTTGTCAATGTGAATCCTGTGTTAGTTTTATCTAGTAGGTGTGAGAGTGGATTGAGTGCCATGCAAAACCATAAAGGGCTTAGAGAGTCGCCTTGAAAAATGCCACGTTTTATGTGGATTGGTTCAGTGGCCAGAGTAGAGGAGGCTTGATTAATTTTAAGTACAGTTTGCCAATTTTTCATGGTAGTTTCTAAGAAAAATCTGAGTGTGGGGTGGATGTTATAGATATCTAGGACGCGTAACAACCAGCTGTGCGGGACTGAATCATAGGCCTTTTGGTAATCGATGAACATGGTATGAATATCTTTTTTGCGTTTTACTGCGCTGTTCATAGCAATCGCGTCAATAGTGAGTTGTTCCTTACATCCCTGGCTATTCTTCCGACAACCTTTTTGTTGTTCTGCGAGGATGTTATGTTTGGTTAAGTGTCCGTATACCACTTCACTTACACAGGCTGTCAAGATTTTATAAAGAGTTTGTAAGCAAGTGATTGGTCGATATTTGGCTGGATCTGTGGTGTTATTCATGTCCTTAGGTATCATGTATGTTACTCCATGTGTTATGTATGTTGGAAGCAAATGAGGTGATTGGATGAATGTGTTTAGGTAATTATATATGAATGGGTGGATGCTTGTGAACTTCTTATACCAGTAGTTGTGAATATTGTCTGAGCCTGGAGCTTTCCAATTGTGTGTGTGTTTGACGACATCTATAAATGTGTTTATTGGAATAAATTCAAACTCCATTTCGGGGATTTCTGGCGTTGCATCATTAATCCAATCTGCGTGATTATTATGGAATACTGGGTTTTCCCAAATGTTTGCCCAAAATTCTCGTAATACTTCGGGAGGAGGTGAGTCAAGGGTTTGGTTCGCGGTGTCTCTGTTATTTGATGCAAGGTTCCTATAAAATATTTTTTCGTTGTTGATAAATTTTGTATTTTGCATTTTGCGGTTCGTGCATGTGAGATATCTTTTAAGTCTACTCGATGCTGCGTTTAATTTTTGTTTTAAGGTGTCCAAAAAGTGTACTAACTGTGTGTTTGAATCTTCGTGTTGCGCATGTATTTGGTATTTTATTTTTATTTCTTCAATTGCAGCTATTAATTTTTGACTTCTACTACCATTAATGAAATGTGTCAACCGACCTATGCTTGCTCTTAGATTTTTGATTTTTGCTGTTAATCTAATTTCCCATTTTGGTTTCCTCTGTTTATATGTGCGGCGTTCGTTTTGTGTAGAGTCTAATATTTTTGCTCCGTTGCATCTAGCTGCCGCCCATGCTGCACAGTAAATGATTGTCTGTAATTCTTTAAATTCAGTTTCCTTACTTATGGCCTTAGGGAGAATAACATTATTAATATAAGTTACTATTGCAGAAAACTTTCTAGATGTCTTCTGCTTGGGGATGTATGGCCTATTAGTGGGGTTTGTATCAGAAAACCATTGTTGAGCTTGTTGAAACATAGCTTCTATTTCTGGGTTGGTTTCCGGGGCAGCATTAGAGTTAGTTTGTGTAGGTCCATATTGACCAATATCTATATTGTTAAAGAGATTGCAGTCTTCGCCTGCATTAATACGTGTGTGAGATATGATGTCGGTATCTATGCTATCATTTTGAAATATATTTGTTGTGACGGTGCTCGCAGGTGTCAGAAATTACCGTATTTGTATGTTGAGTATTTATTGTATGAATGTATTCATCAGGTTGTTCTAATTCTTTTTGCAGTTGTGTGTTCAAATTATCGTTATCAATATTATGTGTGTTGATCAAATCAGAAGCTACCTGGTTTTTAATGTCTTCTAATCTGTTAGTGTGTATATATTGGTTGTTAATAATGGCTCTCACTTGATCAGATAATCTTTGCTCTGTTATATTTGCTAATTCTGGGTATGTATTAATGAATTTCTCATGTAATTGTTTCCTATAGGCTGTTTTATTTGTTTCTAGTTGTGTGACAGTATAATATATTCTCATGATTGTTTCATTATATTCGTTCGTCCATCTAATGCGCTGGCCGCAATTATTGTTAATTGGTATCTTAGATTGTGTAGAGTGTTGCTGTATTTGTGTATGAACTAATTCTAGTTCGGCTCTGACTTCCTCATGAATTTGATCTATTGTGTCCTGTGGTAATAATTTCTTTTGCACTACAGCTCTACGCTGGTCACCTATTCTTTGTCGACTTACTTGCATAGCCGGGTATTTTTCTAGAAACTTAGTGTGAAGCGATGGAAGGTACGCGTTTTTGTCTGTGTCCATATTAGTAAGATGAAGGTAAGTACGTAGGATAAATTTATTCATTTCAATACTCCATTTCCTATGAGTTGTTGCAGTTCTAGCAGTGGGTACAGTATCGTCGACAAAATTTGTCTCCTGTACAACATCTGCTGAATGAATACTTATTGATGATGTTGATGGCGTCGGTGTAACGCGAAAAGATTGTGATGTTGATGGGATAGATGGGAAAAGAGACGAGGGAGATGACGAAGAGATTTGTGAACTTTCGTCATCTATCTGAGGCAAATTTGCCTGAAATTGTTTTTTTGTTTTAGATCTAGTATTCATGTTGTTCCCACGAGTAGCTAGGGACTTAAAAGTCGACCACAGCAGAGCCCTGCATTCACTGTGGCAAGGGTGAATAAAACTGGAGGTCCCCTATTATCCAGAGTTGGCACACTAATGACTAATACTTTCCCCTAGCCATGCAGCCCTCGGCATGTGCGACCTTGGCTTGGATTGTATCTCTTTTGGTCTGGCTCCTCGCTCTAGATCGGTCTCGATAAAGTAAACTATACCGGCACAGACCCAGGGGTCATTGGAACACGCAAGCCCCACCACGACGTCAACGTAGAGATACTGCGATGGGGTTATTATTATTATTATTGTACTATAATAACATGTGGCTGTTATTATAGTACATTAAGGTGTCTTACGACTTTCACGCAGACAAAGTCGCGGGCACAAGCTAGTATTACATATAAGTAAATAGCACACCTTGATTATTTCAAGTTGTATATTTTAGCGTATATTTCTAAGGTGTATATTTTTCTTTGTATCTGATAGTTTGGTACCTGGTTAGGTACAGTCAAAGAGTACTATAAGATTCATTATATGTATATATTAGTCTATTCTATTAAATACCGGGTTGTTACACAATGCGATCGACAGAGAGAATAATAACATGTCTGTTAAAAAAAACTCCATAGCAACGGTACATGTCATCCAAAAAGCTCTGTGATGCATGCAAACTCTAACAGTATTTACTACGTTTTAGGGTAGATATTATAATATCTACCTCTGGTGAAATTACATTATCATAAATGATACTTAACGTAATTTCATCAGTTTAAAAAACCATCTCTCTTTTCTGTTATCTAAACAATCTCTATTACCAAGGATTATTATGTTTATTTTATTTAAGTCTAACTATCTCTATCTAGTGGTAAATAAAATTTCACAAAAATAGAATCTGTAACACATGCGCAGGTAGGTAAATACTAAAATAACCTAATGTTTTGACAGCTGACGTAAAGCGAAGCAACTCCTGTGCAACCAAAGTTTTTGACAGCTAACGTAAAGCGAAGCAACTTGCTAACCAAGTCTTGCACTGGGAACATTCGGCAATTTATTTTATCTTCCGTAACAATTATTGATATCGGAAAAGCCTCGGCAATCCGAGGATCCAACAATGTTTCTTGGAAACCTTACTTTTTTATGAAGAAAAGCTTTGCTCTCAAACTTATAAGGGTTTATAAAAAAAACGTTGCTTTAAGTTAAAAGACGTAACGACGTAAAAAAATGATGACCAAACAGGTGTTAGGTAATCATTGCATAACTTTATGCAACGTTTATAAAAAAATGAACCTTGCAGGATGTAAGTTGTTCATATATATATATTTCATCATTTCATGAAATCAAACGCATGTCATACCGTTCCAGGAACTCGCGAATTATGACAGTAGGTAGGTCAATATGTAATTTGTTTTCTTTTTTCCTGTGGTGTTATCCTCGTGGATACCCTCAGACGTTATGTCGTATTCCTACCAACTAAAACCCCACTGTCCCTTCTAGTACGGGTTGGGGTCCATGTGTTGGGGGACCGGGAGATAGTTGTACTTTCGCCGCACCCCAGACAAATATCAGCCCGCGAGCTGCAGCCGGGCGAGCCTCATTACCAAATGTGGCCTAAAACATGACCGAACATCCTCCCATTGAGGCGCTGCGTGCCACCTCTTTGAGCCTGACTGCTCGAGGTAGGTCCCCATACCCACCTACTGTCACGCCCATATGTTAAAGACAAATACAGCTACGATTCGAGTATACGCTAAAGTACCCTCCACTACGCTGAGTTCAGATAATTTGCTTACCTATGTGAATTGTTAATTAAATTGCCCTTGATAAGGAACAATAAAAGCCTAATTAGATACGAAATAAATGTGGTCACGTGTAATGTACGTGCAAACACCTCTCCGCACAAACATCGGGTACAAATGAACTCGACCAAACTTGTGCGAATGACTCATGCTCGTCGATAGCAAACTAAGTGTTGATCTGAAGTCGATTAAGCGACATAATCTATAATCACTATCATTGATGAGAATTATCGGCTCAATAAAAAATACTAGTTGGTATGTAATTAGGAAAAAGTGTTGTTATCGTGTAGAAAAAAGTGTTGGAGTGAGTATAGTGACGGTTTTTATCACTACATAGTATAAAGCAAAGTCGCTTTCTCTGTCCCTATATCCCTATGTATGCTTAAATCTTTAAAACTACGCAACGGATTTTGATGCAGGTTTTTTTAATAGATAGAGTGATTCAAGAGGAAGCTTTATAATGTATAATACACCGACCTCCACGCGGGCGATGCCGCTGGCAAAGGCTAGTTGTTAATAAAATGCAAATTGCATATTGCCATTTAAATGCAAAACTAAATTTTTGGTACTATTTTAGCTGACGATCAACCGGCTCTTCAGCCTCGTCAGTTTTCTAGGGTGCGTGGGTCCAGCTAGTCCAGCCAATAGTCAACAATTGCCTCCACGACAAGATTTAATCTATGGCGGAGGTTGTATAAACCCTCTGACAATTTTATCGAACCATCTGAGAGCCTTCCGCCTGGGCACGCGTTACTATGGCTGACTTGGAAATCTTTTGATAGACTTCGAACACAAGCAAAGACTATCTCCACAGACTTTTATTCCCGGACGGCTCAGATCTCAAGTGTGTATGCAGCGACTTCCTACAGGCAATGGCCCAGCTTCCATCTTGCACCGCATGCCCTGTTTCCTGTGCATTTGATGATCTAATGATTGCGTCAGTGAGCGGAGTTCGCGCAGCTGACTTTTTGGCCAAAGAAGTTTGAGCTTTTTGCCTTCGACACGCTAAAAAGGCGAAGGACACCAGTAAGTACTAAGTTAGGTAGGTAGGTTTTCTGAAACTGAGGTCAGACTGTGAACGTTCTTAAAATTAAGAGAATTGCGCCTGTAATAACTTTTCGACAGTGCGAGTCATATGGTCTCGTCTTGGCAACATTTTACATGAAAATGTTTTTGGTGGGTAGGTATTAATTAGTAAAATACATTACCTATAACAAAAATGAATTACAGATGATAGGTGTGTATTTAACCGCCTGGAATAACCTGTCATTTGCCAGACTATTTGTTAAGGTAATGAGATCCATACATGAAATCGGAAACCGTTTTCGATTTTATTTCATGTAGATAGGTAGACGGCATTTTACTCCCTATGTTTACAAAAAGACATGTATTACTTTGATCTGTTTGGTGCTAATTTGCTGGATAAAGATTGATCGAAACTCAAACTCATCTATGTACTCAAAGGCTGTTCCTATGCAAGACGAAGATCACGCAAAACATCGCTTGCGAATTTTCATGCAATATTCGGATAAGCTATATGAGAAAAACAACTGACAGCAAGCCACGGCGTTCATAAGTTTGAAAGCGTGCCATTCCAACGAGCAATATTGCCCGGAGCTCGAGGATAGCGTCCCTAGAGGGTCGTCACCACATCCGGTAGTGATAATCTCTGGTTCACTTTCCTGCCGTTCAGACGGGGAGGGCGTTACTGCATCAGTACGTTCTGCACTTAAATATTGATGACGTAATATCGCAATCATTTGACCTTTCCCACACTGGTTTAGCTCTTCAATTGTTCTCGCTATAATAAACAGCGATGTTTTTTACATAAACGATAACTACAAACTACATACTATAACATAACATCACGCCGCATTTCCCCGAAGACTTGGGCAGGGGTGTACTTATAGTACACCCGCATTTCACCAGTTATGTTTTAGTCCCATGTAATAGTGGCCGAGCCTATTGCCATCAACCGGGCACAAATCCAGACTTCGGACTGCTACTAATTAGAAACTAGAAAGATGATTAAATGATAAATGTCAATGCGTGTCGAGACAAGTATATGTTTTTTCCGAATTTTTGTTAACCTGATTTTCCAAACGCGTTAACATCGAATAATCATAACGTATCCTCATTGACCTTCTTAATTACGCCCATTAAAAACGGTGGGAAAGTATATTAACTTCAAGCTATTATAAAAGCTCCATATAATTTGCCAAGGTGGCTAACCGAAACTGCGTTAGACCAAGTGTAGAGATAATATATTTGTATCGTATTACCCATTCACTAGATTGTGGAAGCCAGTGAAGCAGTTACTTCATGTAACATACTGGTATTCAGCTGCATCCACTCAGACTGGAAGCCGACCCCAACATGGTTGAGAAAAAGCTACGCAGATTGAATAAATGCAACTAAACATAAATTTTTTGTCAAGAGTTGGAGACCCAAAAATACGCATACCTACATAATTAACAGAAAGCAGTGTGGATATAAGGTGCACTCACGTAGTGCTACTGTAGACGCTGAACTTAAATTGTGATCATTAATGCCACAACGCGTCCTGGACGCTGATTATTCAACCAGACAGAAAGAAAGGATATTTCAGTGAGAACTTTCTATCGCTCGTTTAGGAAAAGCATTTCTTTATTTCATATAACTTCTAGAATGGTTCATAACATAACGGTTGTTTTCGAGATTAGCCGGAACAAACAGACCGACATTCAAATGCATTTACTAAAAAACTGTTATTTGTTATTACAAAGAGACACTTCAATTTTTATTAATTTGTAAAGAAGATAATTGTACAGACGCCAGCACATCAAGCAACCCAAACTGTCAAATTTTCCCAATTGAACATGAACCTTATATGCATATGTAATAAAGATAGAAATCTATCAAATAAATTTGACAGACTGTGGTGGCTTAATGTCCTGTCGTCTGTACATAATAACATACATAGATAGCTACGCAAAGAAGGTACGTTTGATCATTTCGTGCAAATCACATGTTCACCTGAAAATACACAAATCTGCGACTACATTTTTTTTTTATTGAGGTGAGGTAAAAAGGTATAACTGCCATCAAATTTCGTTTTTGTAACTGGCTATTTAAGTATTTAAAAAAATTGCCCAAATATCATTACCACCACTGTCCTCAACATATTTTTTTTTATTGACCGGATATAACAAAATAATCTGAAAGTACACATAAAGCTATAAAATTATTTAAATATAAAGTTATTTACGATTGTTACTTTACGTTCACGGAGACAAAACATATTTGTTAAAGAAAAAGTTCATTACCATTCATGCAGATTGAAATAGGGAAAACCGCTGCCGCTGGTAGATATACGAACGAGCGAGGTTCTTGTACTTCACCCCACGCTGGTGCTCAAGGTGCTCCGCCGACTTCGACCAACGAACGTTGAACAAGATGAACCCGCGCTACTTTTTTTTGGATATTTTATCAACACGAGATTTTAAGTTTTGTAAGATTTTGTTTTCATTACCATTCGCGCCTTTAAGGGAAAATTACTTATTGTGTTGGGGTATTTTTTATGCTAATTTAATTATAATCGAGTTCAAATAGTTATTTAATATTAAATACCTTTGTATTGTAGTTAATAAGGGAGTAAATCTAAAGAAAGTGAAAAAATATCATTACCGTTCCTGTCATTACCATAATTTACCAACCACTTTTATAGAAATGGTAATGATGATACAATTATGGTAATGATGTTACACTTATGGAAATTATCTTAAAATTATGGCAATGATTAAAAAAATATGGTAATCAATATAAGTAAGTAAGAGGTAAGTTTGTAAATGTTCATTATGTATCGATATCATTTCTTTACTATTAGCTACATTTATACTACTCTAATCTGATCATGAATGTAGAGCGTTCTTTTATTGTTGAATATTTATGTGTCCCTAATAGGTTTAGACAAAGAATTTATGATTCAAATAATTACCAATGTTACCTAAAATAACTTAATTTCATTAATGTATCGTTATACGAGTAGAAAAATGGCTTTTTTTATAAAATATCAATCTGAAACAATTGTTTTATTTAAATTATTTAAATCTTTATTACCAGGTTAAATTTTTCATTATCATTATAACAAATAATTACCAGATTACACTCATCATTACCTTACCCAGGAAAAGTTTTAGGTCCGTATCTCCGGCAGTTTTTCGTATAATGTAGTATATCTTAAATCAGGATGTTTATTTTTCATGTAGCTTTTCATAAAAAATAAGAAAAAATAGAAATATGTTTTTCTCGCAATTTCTTTGGAAATGCACGAAATGCGAGAAACACCCTTTAATACTGAGGAAATATTAAAATGCGTGACCAGTACATAGTCTGAACATCGTTATTTATTCGGATACATCCAAGATACCTATGGCTTCATTGTCCACTTTAATCAATTTAAATGATTCTGCGGTTTTTTATTAACAAAATAAAAACTCCTCGCTATTGGCGGTCTCGGTTCTCTAAAAACCTGCAGCTGTTCCATTGACAAAACAAGTTCATATTAACACTTCATACCATGTCAATATATTATGTACCTTGCCATTATGAAATGATGTATCATGAATACCAGTATTTTACATGACATGACTACCCTTAACGAATGATTGTCAGAGTTCTACAAATGACAGCCGGTACCAAAGCCTTACCGTGCTTTCTGACGCACGAAGAGGTCATTCCCATTATGTAATGGAAGGGTACCTGATGAGGATCTGCAAAACATCCGTAGCAAGTGTGGAAAGCTAGACTTGCCACGGATGGATAGAATCGACCCGTGTTGCTGTTATAATTAAGCCACACTTACGCCATCATATAATTATACATGAAGCAGACAATAAAGCGTAAAATGAGAGTAAACATAAAGATCTCCTCGACTGGAAAATACAAAGTAAATATCTAACGTTAGAAGTTACACAGCGTCTCAACCATTACTTACTTATGTATCATATAATAAATATCAACAACCTATCTACAGTAACCAATGTTATACAATGCATTACGACCGCACCGATTTTAGTTATCACCTCTTTTCTGATTATTTTAGGGCCTTTACACACGATGTTGACGACGCCCGAAAGCGACAGTAAAGACGATAACGTCGCACTTCTTACGCACGTAGGGAGTCACGAAATAATTATGCGTTCGTTTGATCCCTTGCTGCATCATCGTTATTACTTAACCTTTAATTATGCAATTAATATGTCAGATATTTAAGGATTCACTCTATAAATTTTATACTTTAGAAACGCGATAACTTGTAGTTTCCTCTATAGAAAAAAAAGACAAAGTAGGTAATCTCTTAAAAACAAAATAAACCACGGCGTAAATACTTCCCGGATGGTTATCAGTTTTTTATTTTTATTAACAAAACTACACGTTTTCTATAACGTTTGCATTTTACATTTTCGAAATATGTATTTCTTTTAATAATACGAAGGAAATACCCAAATTAGCGCACACACCGCCCGTTATAGCCAGAGCCGCCACGCTTCTTCGTATATGTAGTAAAGACACTGTTGGAGTTTGAGAGAGAAAACCCTGAAAAAATATCGTCAACACCGACATGGTATGGTGACAGCTATCTGGACCTACATAAGGTCACATTAGTAGAGTAGTCGCACGTTTGCGACACGCTGTCTAAACGCTACTCGACGCGACGTGTATCAGGACCCTTTGCACCCCGATAAGTAAACTTACGTAATCGGTTGATGATAATTTTTTATCTACAAAACACCGCGTTTTAAATACCCAAATACACTGGTTTAAAATCATTCCGTATCTCGCTAAATCCAAGTAGACACCTCGTGATATTCTAACTCGAACACGCGAACGGACCGGACGTCATCATGCTCGGTCTTATCATTGAATTGTTTCTTGTTTTTGTGATATCTTGTTTATCGATATTCTATCTTTTTGCCCGGAGTAACTATGGCTATTGGAAGAAACGAGGTGTTCCTTACGAGGACCCGACACTATTCTTCGGGAACCTTTCGTTCCTAATGAGGAGAAGTTTCTGGGACGTCTTCTATGAGTTAGGCAAGAAGTACAAGAAGAGTGATTATTTCGGAATGTTTCTATCATGGAAACCAACCCTTATACTTAATTCGAAGGAGCTTGCAAAGAAAGTCCTAGTGAAAGACAGTGACAGTTTTCAAGACCGATACAGTTTCTCAGGAGCCAAAGATGACCCGTTGGGTTCTTTGAATTTATTTACAATCAAGGTATGTACGAGATTGATTGTGAAAACCATTTCACGATAAGCTAGGTAGTTTAGCAAATGTTAATCGTGTATTAATAAATTCAACTCAAGTGTAACGTTGCGTATTTCAAATTTCATGGAGCATTGGAGTTACGACGGCAATAATATTACAAACTCGACCAAAGAATCAGCCGATGCCTACTATAGTTTACAATCTAGGATAATTTTCTGAGTAATTTGTCAGTCAACCACTAGTAACTTATAAATGTTAAATGAGAACAGTTTTGGATGTCGGTGCTTATTTATATTTAATGCAATTTGTTCGTGGCATCTTCCGAATGAAGTAGTCTTTTGCAAGCAATATTTACAATACACAAATACCACTGCGGCTCTGCTAGAAGATTTTCCGTCATTCATCGAAGAGTTCCACTCCCTTTGTTATTAGATTAAGATAATCTACTAATTACTTTTGGGGCTAACTAGACTATATAGTTTCAAACAAAAACAAAATGTTTTATCAGTCTTTTGGAAAATGCAATCGAACCATCATCGAATTAAAAACGTCGTTGAATTGCAATCCTTCTTTGTTTATGAAGTAAGTAGTAGAGTGGATCAAATGCTTTAATAACAACAGATCTAAGGAAAAGTAAAAAAGAAGGTCCGTTTTGTAATATAACTAACCCATTTATAATTTTTTACCTTGTTTCTGCTACCCCACGCGTTAATCAGATAATTGGTGTTATCTGATCCAAATAGAGAAAATGACAGAGGAACCAGGCTTAATCTCCAAACATTTTAAAACTCACGTGCAAAGTATTATGATTAGGAAGTACCTATGTATAAATTATATCTTTGGTATCGGCGCGTGAGTTGCTGGCTGTCTGTCTAGCGTCTCTATTTGCATATTATGTCATAAGCTATTTATCTATGATAAGATTAGTGTTTGGTATTCCGTCTAGGGACAGGCAGAAGTATTGGGTGAACACAGAAGTGACGTTACTTTACTATCAATTTACCGAGGGATACAAAGTGCCAACATTCCAACCGTTCATCAAGAATATGTTATTTATTTCGTACTTATTACGACCAAAATCTGTTTTCAGAGTCCAATGTGGATGCAGATGAGGAACGAAATCTCACCTATGTTCACCAGTATGCGCCTGAAGGGCATCACTGAACTGATGAACATCAACTCTACCGAACTCGTGCGCAGGATACAGAAGGACTACGTTGACAACAAAGAGCCTGTTGATCTTAAGGTAATGGCACCCTACACCTTGTTACCCAGTACACAGGTGCTAATATGGCACGTCGAGCTTCACTGTCACTCCATTATGAGCGACCGAGATGGCGTTCTTCAAAACCATTACTTTCTAAATGTTGATATACATATATTACTTTGGCACAAAGAAAGTTTTGAGTATGAATGTCGAAGGCGATCCGAAGAGGGGAAGACCGAATTCACGATGGATTGACTGTGTAAAAGATGGTATGGCTAGAAAAAGAGTGGTTACCGTGATAACAAGTAGTAGACAAGTGTGGAAGAGAAAGACATGTTGCGCTGACCCCAATGAACTGGGTTAGGGCAGGAGAATGATGATGACGTCCGTATTTACAGTCGCGTAGTTACCATAACCTTGTATCGTGGACATCCATATCTATACACCTTAAGGACTATTTTTGTTTGCAGCACTCGGGCGGTTAACAGATGTGGTCATCGTATTCACGGGATTTTGTTTTGAAACAGTACAGTATAGATATGGATTTCTTCCATAGTACATATACAGACTCTCGGCTTCGTTAAGCGTCTTTTCAAACCCGTTATTTTGAAACTTGAACTAGCTGTGTACGCGGCTACGCCCACGTGATTTTCGGCAATTATCCCGGAAAAAACTCCTTATAATATAAGTTATCTGCTGGTGAAGTCCCGTCAAAATCGATCTAATCGTTTCGGAGATTAGCCGGAAGAAACAGACAAAAAAATAGTTTTTTTTATGACAACCGTGAATACTTTCATATGCATTTAGTAAAAAGCTTTTAATTTGACAAAACAAACACACACTTTAAATGTATTTATCTGTATGTATGTATTATTTGTATGTATACAATATGTAACAAAAACCCTGTTGTTCCTTCTACCCACGTTTTCAGAATCGGTGTACATACGTAATAAAGCATGTCATTTATAAAAACTGTTTAACAAAAATAATTAAAATAAATATTTAATTATGAATATTTGTAATGTTTAACTGATTTTGATTAGATTAAAGAAAGCCGCCAAGCTCGTAGTCTATTGTGCGAAATAAGGATACTTGTAAAATCAGATACTGTTAACATTTTTTTTGAATATGTCGATTTTAATAGTTATTTGATGTTGAACTCTCGACTAGCCAATGCTTATTTTTTAAATTATAACTTCGTAAATGTTGTGCTTGTGGGTAAGTGTATACGTCCCTAAAAGGAACAACAGGGTTTTTGTTACATATTGTAGATGTTCTAAGAGGAAAACATAAAAAATAGCAATCCTGCTGTTTTTATAACTGGTTATTGTTTGTTACCTAGGCTCAATTTAAATAATTATATAAATGTGGAAATATCTGTACCTATTATAAATTAAAGTCACTTTTCTTGTCTGTCTGTGTCCCCGCGTTTTTCTTCTAAACTACGCAACGGGTCTTTTTACGATTTTCACCTTCATTTGGAGAGTATTTTTCGGTATATGTGTACAGTTCATAAATATTGAACAAACTCATTTTTAACCCCCGATGCAAAAAGAGGGGTGTTATAAGTTTGACCGCTATGTGTGTCTGTGTGGCTATCTGTGGCACTGTAGCTCTTAAACGGGTCAACCGATTTGGGTGCAGTTATTTTTTTATTTTAATTTAGGTTTTGTAGTGGTGGTTTTTAGACATATTTCATCAAAATCGGTTCAGCTGTTTGAAGATTATGAACTCTTTTCTGGTTGGTGAAGGAATTTGAGCATCTTCCACGGGCGTTCTGATCGAGTCGAAATTTGGTATTCTATTACTTCAATGATATTAGACGAACAAAGTAACCTTGAACTGATGCTGGAGCATCACTTTCCAGGATAGCCAAGTTACTCACCAACAAACAGCAGAAGTATTGTGTTTCGGCTCGTTGAAAAGGTCTCAATGAAAAGGTTATAGATAAATGGTGATCAGGACGAGGAATGAGGATAAATTAGTAACAAACTTCACTATCGGAAACATACGTAAAGCTTAAGCGTGACATAATGTGTCGATCGTAGCGTGTTTACTATTGCTATATTTAGTTTAAAAAGCAGGAAATAAGAGTTAAATTTTAAGTTTAAAAACCCTTCGACCCAAAGAAAAACCTCTGAAAAGTAAAAAAAAGTATTACCAGAATATTACCTATAACTTAAAAGGCCAAAAAATAATGTTTTTTTTTTACTTTTTAGAGATTTTTGTTTGGGTCGAGGTTTGTTAAAAATTTTAATTTAACTTTTATTAATTAAGAAGTCCGCCCGACCCTTTCTCGAACTAAACCGCGTCCCTGAGCCTGTATCATTAAATTCGTCCCTACATATTAATCATTCAGATCCAGCCAGTCCCTTGAGGCCCTCTTCCAGCGTTGCCCTAAGACGAGGTCAGTACCTTACAGGGGTGCGCTTAGCGTGTAGTCTCTATAGTTTTAAATTTTAAGCTCTGGCTGACTTAAGGCCTCCGCCTTAAGGTAGTCACAGGTAAGACCAGTTAGGCAACCGAGAACCTCATAGATTGACATGCGAGATGTAACTCCCAACAAAAAAAATATTAATAAAGAAATTATCTTTTAACAAGTCGTAAGTTAAAACCGTGAGACGCAGGAGCGGGTCGCTAGTTATTTAACGACCTAATAGTTATGATCAACCTTGTAACTCGTAGTCATCATTACATAAGCCATCACCAATAATAATGCCTTTGTATGTACAACTTATGCAGAAATGACTTTGCTATTTCGGATCACGTACTAACCACTACTATTTGTGTTGAATGTTATCCTACATAGTAACAAACTTAGAAGTGTGAAGTGTGTAGGTATCATCATCAGTTACCGGACCGGAATTGAAATAAAAACACATTGATTGTTTACAATAAGATTATATTTTCTGTTTTGGAAGGTTTACTTTTTTGCAACCGCTCAAGTAGATAGGAAAAAAATAAAATAACGTAATTTCTTCAAAATTGATTTTGTCACACTTCTAGCAGCTTAAATCCATGATTACTAATCTTAGGTATGTGTTCCTGTCTATCTTAAAAGTCAGAATACTTGCGACATTATCGTCCGGCGTCCGTTAAAGTAAAAAAAAAAGTTTTACAAAGATGCGAGGACGTAGCTGTAACAGCCAACTAAAAGGAAATGATGTAGGATATCGATACCTGGTCAGGGGCACAAAACATCGCTCGCACATACTTCTTATTACTTACGGTACTTCTGTTCCATTTATTAATTATTTCCAAGAAACCTTTCATTTAGTATTACAGATATTGAAAGAAAATGTTTGTAGGAACTTTGTTTCTGTAGCTAGGTACACTCAAATAATTGAGTTTTTACAGACTAGAGTCTAGTTTTGCTCAATTACACATTGATTTTTATTTATTACTAGCTTTTGCCAGCGCCTTGGCTCACGTTAATCAGCTTACACAAAACCTTAACAAATAATACATACATCTAAACCGGGTTCATGAATCACTCCGTCTATTAATTGGTAAAAACCTCCGTTCAGGAGTTTTTGAGTTTATCATGAACAGACAGACAGACAGACGCGGCGGGGGTCTTTGTTTTATAATATGTAGTGAGTAGTGATTAACTTTTGTCAGCGGCTTCGCCCGCATGGAGGACGGAACTTTTCCCAAGGGAACGGTTATAAACTATCTGTGTGCCAAATATCATCCACATCCGTATGGTCGTTTTTGCATGACTGAGTAACAAACATCCAAACATCTAAACATACAAACTTTCACATTTAAAATTAGGAAGTAAATCACAATTCGGTCGTTTTAAAAGAAGTCATTCAGTTTCATACAATATTGCGATTTGATTCACACTCGATGCATATTTCGAAATTAATTGTGACGTAAATTTGGCCAGCCAGATGTAGTTCGGCATTTAACTCAATATTTGTGGTTACAGAAACTATTCTCAATGTACGCATCAGATACAGTGGCGTACACCGTGTTTGGCATTCGCGTGAGTGCGCTGAAGGAGCTGACCTCGCCCCTCTGGTTCATTACGCGCCACATGGTCAAGTGGACCTTCTGGCGCGGGTTCGAGTTCACCATGATCTTCTTCCTCCCCGTTATTGCTGAACTTCTGAGGTATTTTTTCTTGTTTTTTTAATGAGCTAAATGATAATTGCTAATTAAACTGCGTGAGTGAGAGTGAGCAGAGTGTATTGGCGTATCGAAGAAACGCATCCGCCTATGGAATTGTTTGTGTTTTGTGATTGCTCAATCATAATCTAAAATTAAATGCGAATCATATTTTAATCAACATACCACCTTAAACTTTTTGCAATTTGCTAGTCAGAAACCTGCAAATTGCAAAAAACTTAAGAAAATTTAAATTTCATGAGCTACGCTGGAGCTTCCACCTTAAATAAAAATTGATTACTTCAACATCTTGTTCTCTATAACATTATAGCTGTAGGAAGCATTTGTACTAAAAGCAGACGACTATTTTCAGATTGAAGTTTTTCTCGCAACCTGCAACAGAATACATAAAAAAGTTGTTCACGGAAGTTGCCACCGAACGACAGAAATCTGGTCAGACTAGCGACAAGGACCTCGTTAATCATTTGTTAAAGTTAAAGGCAAACTTGAAACTACCTGCTGGATCCGACGCACGTAAGTTTGCCTCTGGGAATCTGAGATATGCCACTACAAAAGATAATAGCTATACCTAAATAATTATACATATAAGTGACGGACAAAAACAGCAAGACCTTATGTATTTTTTAACATCAGTCGGCAAAATATGTTTGATAAGGCACAAGTCAGACACAATCTAAAATCAAGTCAACGATAATGATCTAATCGTAGGACAGATGAAAATATCTTATCACTTACAAATAATATCACCAATCGAATTGATACTTCTATGGAACAGTACATTCGTAATTGCAATTTTATCGCTGTACCCTCTTATCTTTCAGAACTAGCTGATAACCTAATGATGGCCCAGGCTGCTGTATTCATATTAGGAGCTATCGAAACGTCATCTACAACATTAACCTATTTGCTCCACGAGCTGGCATACCACCCTGATGAACAGGTATCAAAACATCGTTAGCTAAATGATTGTTCATTAAACTATCTGCTCAACAATACGTGTTACAAACATTCATTATGGAGGATTAGTGTTCGGCCATCGAGGATTACATGTCATTTTGAAACATAGCAATGGATTTACTAACCCGTTCTGGGCCCGCGTGTTGGATTGCGGCCCTCTCTCTCTCACAGAGAGGAGGCCTGTGTTCCAGGCGTGAAAACGTTATAGGGTGATTAGGCAATGCATTTAGATAATAGCTCGTATCCATCCCGAAGCTCTCATTGTGCTTTTATTTATGAGACACGATTCTAATACTTCCCTTTCTCTTCCCAAAGTTGGTGAAATACAAAACGTCACGTTTCCTTGTCTCCACAAACCGTTCCTACAGTTTCTTACTAATATTTACCGTGTAATACAAAGCAGCTATTTCTTCCAGGAAAAACTTTATAAGGAAGTCAGCGAAGCGTTAAAAGAAAGCGGGAAAGATGTTCTGGAGTACGACGATTTGTTGAAAGTTAAATATGTTACTGCGTGTATGCACGGTGCGTACTGAAAACTTGCACAGATTTTATTCACCTTTAGATTTTTTGCGGAATTTTAATGAGTAGTGGATAATTCGTGCAGCCTAACCAAACGTTCTGTCTTTGGCATCGTTTGTCGAATCGTTCAGCTCCGTTGAGCTGCACAAATAACCGACAAATGCGTACACTAACTGGATAGGTCCACTCAATCTGTGTGGTTGTTTCCTCAAAAGACCATCTCAGACATCAATCTACATAGTCTTCACATGATGACTTTAAAAGAGACTGTGACCTCTATGTTTGTTTCGGCTTTTCTTCTCAGATAAGTCTAATAGGAAACGCTGACATCATCTAGTTTTTAAAATATGATTGACGTGTAAAAGTTTTTATACAAACCTACTTACAGAAATAAAATGATTTATCATTTAATGCAAATTAATCTTCCAGAAACATTGAGGAAGTATCCTCCAGTGCCGCACTTGGACAGGATGTGCAACAAGACATACCAGCTGACTGACCAGCTGACTGTGGAAGCCGGTACACCGGTGTTCGTGAACGTGGTGTCCATTCACTACAATGAGGAGTGGTACCCTGAGCCTGAACAGTGGCGTCCCGAGAGGTTCATCCACTCCACTGACAGTGATAACCATGACTTCACGTTCTTGCCATTTGGCGAAGGACCGAGGTTCTGTATTGGTATGTAGCTAGTCATTTGTTGACCCTGTAAACAAGAGATCTAATTTGGCACTAATGTGGCCTTTATGGCTGTTATAAATAAATAAATAATTAATGAGGAAACGTGCAACAAAAGTATTTATGTTGCATTGTACAATTGTCAACAGCTTATTATGAACCTAAGTCTTGAAGTAAGTAGGCATAATCTGAGGTTTTTTTTTTTAATCTTTAGGTAAACGATACGGCATGATGCAAATACGTACAGCAATCGCTCAGATGATCATGAAGTACAAATTCGTGCCTGATGGACCAAAGCATCTGGAAACTGATTCTTACAGCGTTATTTTAGGGCCTACGAGTGGTGGCAAAGTCAAGTTCATTCCACGAACATAAAAAACAACCACCATTAAAAACTAAAATGTATTAACAGAAGTTTTAAGTGATACCTAAGTTCTTGTTTGTAATAAACACCATGAATAAATGTAAACCTTTTTAAGAAAACCAAAATAACTTTAATTTACTCATCCTATAGACCGAACTGCTTTATTTCCAAAATAAAAAAAGAACATTGTTTTTGTCTCTACCCCTCCGAGGCACTCTAATCAATGCGTTAGTGCCCCCGACCAGTTCTGCGATATACTCAATGGGATATCGGAAAATACTCCTCAATTGCTATGCATGGAGAGATATCCAATATAATGTCCTATCTGCCTGAAGTATAATAACAACGCCTTCTATTTTTATCTTAGCACAAAATTATAAATTGACAAAAGCCAGTATCTCGAATCTGAGATAACTGCAAAGAATGTTTGCGGAATCAATACAGTATAAAGTTATTTTTGAACATTGACTAAATATATTATGAGACAGGCCATTTTGTGAGAGCAGTTTTATTACCTAATCCATTATGAGAACAACTGCCAAGTTCCATAAAATGTCTACCTACAAGTCTAGTGTTACTAAGAGAAAGATTTCGATGAATTCTTCAGACGGTACGTAACTAGGTAATTCTGGCACTAGCAATATTTAAAAGATACCATTCAAGCTTTTTCAAGTTTTAAAGAGACAATGGGTGATAACTTCTACTAACTCCTTGATAGTAGGGTAGACCTACGGAGTAATGAAAGGGTCGAACCTAACCCTTTAGAACAAGTAGAAGAATAAACATTTACTAAGAATTTGTAACAAAACAATGTGATGTTAGAACTGTTAGATAGCTTAACCAAACTTGGACTTCTAAGGGCCCGTACACACGTACCACAACCACACCACATCGCAGCAACATGTGAGAAAGTAAAGGTTTTTTTTTTGAGGGTGGGAAATCATCCAATAATTTCTCACGCTCTGGGTGGAGCAGGAGGGCGTGTCAGACTTTTACTGACTATAACCCACCAGTGTTCCCTCAGTTGCTTGTGTGCCAGGGGCGACGGTATCTCTTTCGAACAACCCGCACCCCTGGCAGGCATCGGTCCTTGCGGACCCCACAAGTTGTTGCTGACATCTCTGACGGCGCGCGTGGAACACAACGCGCCGTCGACCCGGGTATTTTTTTTTTGTTTAACTAGGAGTAATGCCTACTGTGCTACCACGGGGAGATAGCGTAGTTATGTGGGACTATAACCCACTAAAACTCCGCGGTGTCCGACAGTGCCGCTTGAGGCGGGAACACGGAAACGCGCAAGCCGTCCGCGAACCCGCCGCGGCTGTCCCTCACCGGACCCTCCTCAGAGGGGAATAACCCCTATCACCGGCGCACCAGGACACGCCGTAAACACCCCAGGAACCAAATAGCTTAAAGGCTCCAGACGACCCCGTGTCTGGCACCCTTGGTCCTCCTGCGACGGGTCAGCACAGTGGCCCCGCCACCTACCACTTTTCAGCCGCAGGGGATAGGGAGAGTGGCCAACGCTATACCGACACTCCCCCTCCCCTGCGGCCCCACCGCGTCCGCCATCAAACGGTGGCGGCTCCGTCCAGACCACGGAAGGGAAGAGCGCTACTCAGAAGTATCGGCACTCCTCTTCCGCCGCAGCCTGTAACCCTCAGCCGCGATGCCTCCCATTCGACATCGCGGCCCACCTCAGTTGCGATGCACCTCACCGCAACCTACTTTTTGGCCGCTACGTCGTCGGCTTGGAGGCAAAAGCCCTGATGAGCGGCCCCACCTTGGGGTTCCTCTTCGCTTCACCGTGGGAGGGTGACCACGGCTACTGAGCCCCCCGCAACGATAATGCGGGAAACCACAGGGGGGGGGGCAAGCAGTGGTTCCGTGTAAATAATGTCGCTGCAGCTTCTTGCATTTGCGTTGTCACTGGTAGTTGCGATGTGGTTGTAACTAGTGTTTGCAGACAGATAGATCGTTGTGGCTGCGCCGTGGCCTTGATGTAGTTCGTATCGCCCACACAGTTGATTTGAGTGCCAAATGCGGTCGGTGTGGATAAACTGTTCATTTTCATACAAATAAGCGCGCGTCCACTTGGACGTCGTTGTGGTCGTGATATGTGTGATTTAGCCCGGACGAACACCGTTTATTGGTAACAGGGGGTTTTAGACCTTCTAGGAATCACGTGATTTGATCACATTCTGACATCTACGAATTAACAACTTCAAACGTAGCTATAAAAACCTTAAAAAAAAATGAGAAAAGCAAAACCAAAATAATCGGTTATACAGGGTGTTTGTCAGAACGTTGACCATACGAAAATGGTGGATAGGTGGGATCATCTGCTACTTACTCAGCCCTAATTTATTTGGCCCTGGCCAAAAAAAATGATGAAAAAACTCTTAAAGGTTTTTTAAGCAAATTACATACAATTAGAAAGGTCACACACTAGGGATGTTTTGCTAGAATTGGAATTGTTTTTTTTTTTTAATGCAAGTTGAAATTAAGTTTAAGTATTTTTTACATCTTTCTATAAGTTTGAGGACTCATAAGTTTTTTCTAGCGAACTTCTAACAAAAATATTGCCTGTTTTACCCATGTTTAATAAAAATTACACTTTAAAGTTAAGAAAGTGGTGAAACTAGAAGAAAGCAAAAAACTTTTTTTTTTATATATTCAGGGGGGCAAGGCCACATAAATTAGGGCTGAATAAGTAGTAAATGACCCCACCTATCCACCATTTTCGTATGTTCAACGTTCTGCCAAACATCCTGTATTTTACCTAAAGGGCATTTTATTTAGCTAGAATGTTTAATTTCAGCAAACATTCAATAAATAGTGTTTGAATATACACGACATTCGTTTCAAGCCGAACACGGAGAGGAAAAGGGAATCTAAAATTGGACATCGATAAGTGTCAACTTCACAACACCGCCGAGAGTGTATATTTTGTATTGATCCCCTTTAGAGGATATTTTTGACAAGAAATAGTTATACAAAAGGAACGATATTGTGTATTTTTCATTGTAGGAGTTATGCATGATCTTATCAGAATATCATGCTGACGTTAAGATGTTTAGAGGGGACGTTTAACAATATGTCTATTTTAAGGTATGAGTACCAATATTCGAGAACATTGATTTACTGTCAGACGATTGGCACGTCACAGGTGAAGGTTTCTAATACATCAAACAGTTGTTATCCGCACACCTGAGCACCAATCAATAAGTTCTACGTACCTACTTATTACAAAGCTTTTGTATAGAACAAAGTACTAGGCATAGAACACAATTTTAATATCGTACATTCTTGTAACAGCAGATCCTCTTTTATAACATGCCTTGGTACCTACATTTGAAAGGTCTTTTCATCGAAACTATTGATACGAAATTCCCGATACAACTTTAAACGAGCTCAATAATATCATATTTTTACCGAATAATGTTGTGTCATTTTCCTTTAATTTAAAATGGTAAAGTAAATCAATCAATCAATCAAGAGTTATTTATTCAAATTAGGCTGAGAATCAGCACTTTTCGAACGTCAAAATACATAAGACAGTCACCCAAAACGCCCGCCCTTCACCACTTCCTAGTGCTTTAGCTGGGAAGAAGAAGTGGCGCAACAAACTCCCCAGCAGCACAGCTGTCTGTTTAGTCGGAAATACTTGATTCTATACATAAAATCATTTAAATCAGATAGGCACATAAAAAGCATTTTTGAACGTCAAATGAAAAGCTTTTTCATGAATCTTACAGGAATTTAATAAACTCCTAGAATAATGTAGGATTGCCTAACTATAACTCACTTGGTGTAATCAATAATGACCCCTCTTTCTTTCAATTTCAATTTCTTGCACCGTACCTACAACGTACAGAACGCAGTCTTTTGTTCTCATTGGGTGCCAAAATTAAACAGAAGTCCACCGTCTAATAGAGACGGTTTTATTTATATTTTTACTAAGAATAGTTCAAAGAACAAACATTTTCCGAGTCCCATTTCTTCTTTACATAAACACAAATGGGTTTTAGGAGTGCCATTAAAACGGTACACCATTTTCACTATTCTTTTTGCAGTAGCCGCCTAACCTCGTCCGTGGCGACCGTGTTAATTGAGTGGCGAGTTCATTTAGGATATGCAAACATTGATTGATTGCAGTGGATTGATGAAGTACGTCACCGTCGCTTTGAAATTCCCGTGAAAACGAATCACTGTAATCCGTATCGTCTTTATGCGGAGGCACCTCAGTGGCTTGAAACAGAAGTTTATATGTTCAGTTTCAATATAAGGCATGATTAAATAATAAACCGGCAAAAACTAGTTATAGAAAAAATTAAGAGCTTGGTACATACCTATTACCTTTCTAATTTATGAAGAGACTGGATCGAATACGTATTTTTTTCGTGAAATCATCCTCCATCTGCATACGATAGAATAAAGCACAAAATACTTTTATCAAGGCTTTTAATAAAGCTTTCCCAATTTCGTGTAGAAGAACCTATATTACCAATACGTACATTTTGTAAACGTTGGTATGTCGGTAACCCAAGTTCAGGCATACGAGGCATCCGTGTGCATGTACTGTCGTGCATTTAACAGATAACACCATCCACCCAAACAAGATATCGATCGCACCCTAATGGACGATTATGTAATACATAAGGCGTCGCCCTTTGTCTTTGAACGGACTTATCTTCAGAATAACAGAAACCATTGTCACAGCTCTCTTTTCAGCAGGCCTTCATAAGGATGACGAATCTGTACAATTTCCTTATTGAACAAAAGTTTACGAGGAAAGAAATGACGCCTTAAAAGAGCAGGAAAAGTGGAACCTGTCGATCAATGATTTATTGAATGTTGAGATTTAAGGCGTTCTGTGTTGAGTTGAAGGTTTAAACTTTGGAGAAGATTTATATTCAACTATCTATCATCAACGCTAATTAGTTTTAGCTGATTACCTAATGTTTCTTACCATCTCTTCAGATTTTTACCTAATACATATCCCCTATAGATGTAGTGGTCATCATTTGCCTAGCCTGGTCCCAACTATATTGGGTCAGCTCCCAGTCTAACCGGATGTAGATGTTGTGGTATTATTCTTAATTGTGTGTGTAACAGCACATTGGTGCACAGTCCATAACCGACCAGAAAATGCTCATCATATATTGTTGCCTTATTGTAATTGCGACTACAACGAGCATCAATATCTACACAAAAATCCTCTCAATCATATCCTACAAGGGAGGAAACGCGCGGGTGTTTCCACTGCGAAGATCGCCCTGAGGACGCGGTGGAGCATACGGTGGAGGTCTGCCCGGCGTGGGCGGGGCACTGCCGTGTCCTCGTGGAGGCGATCGGCGGCGGCGATCTCTCGCGTCCGGCCCTGGTCCAGGCCATGGTACGGAGCGAGAGTGCATGGTTAGCCGTCAACTCCTTCAGCGAAGCAGTGATGCTCGCAAAGAGGGAGGCGGCGCACGTGAGGGAGCGGCAGTACATGCGCCCTCACGGCCGTAGCCTTCACAAGAGACGCCCTGGGCATCGGGAATCCCAGGCTGATTCCCGGCCGCCGTAAGCGCGGGCTTACGGACGGCGAGTAATGGGTAGTTTGCTGTCCGGTAAGGACCAAGCCTGGTTCGACGGCGCGTTGTGTTCCACGCGCGCCTCAAAGAGATGTCAGCACCAACTGATGGGGCCCGGAAGGGCCCTATGTCTGCCAGAGGTGCGGGTTGTTCGAAAGAGATACCGCGGCCCCTGGCACACAGGCAATTGAGGGAACGCGGGTGGGTTTTAGTCAGTAAAAGTCTGACACGCCCTCCTGCTCCACCCAGACCGGGAGAAGTTATTTGATGATTACATTATACCATACCCAAAACAAAAATCATATCCTACAAGATTTAGTTAATCTTTTGCCACCAAGTTCTTTAATGCACGGATCTACGTAACTAATATTATGTAATTCATAAAATTAACTGCAGGTAGTATACATAGTTTTAGACAATTCATCTCCACCTTTGCAACACGATGATTTATTGACAAAAGTCTTGATTCTAGTAAGAAAAACACATTGTGGAATTAAATGTCAATGGTTTCTTGACCTATGACCTGAACATGACTTGCCAAAATGTTACGAACAGCCTTCAACACAAGATTGAATGCCACACGTCACCGACTAACCATGTCAATAAAAATCCCAAGTGTTTTGGATTGCCGCCCTTGGAAGTATCTGTTTTTAAGCCATTTGGTGTCATACAAGCATGTTCATTTAAAATAATTATTTTCTTATATTTTAATATACAAATATAATTAGACCGGTTCTTTTGCCCTTTAAACAAGAACAATGACGGAGCTCGTCCAGGGAAGTTATCGTACCATACCTTTTATTGCCCTAAGCAGTAAGAAAACATTTTAAATTAACAACACTTGAACAAATAAAACCCAATAAGGTCTGCAGACCGTGAACACCGCAATACCCGACACCCATCAATAAGGTTGCCACCGCGAGAGACTATCCCGAAGAAAACCTTCTAATTGAACCTTCTTAATTGAAATGGAGCTTAGAGCAGCAATGTGGCGCTGTCTCTACTTTAGCACCCATAAAGTAGACAGATGACTTTTAAAATTAAATTATTTAAGTATTGCGAGATGGCATTACTGGGTGAATTTATGAGACACACCGTTTCCTAAATTACTCCTGTATCGTAGGTACCATGCATTAAGGTTTGCCTTGAGCATTAATAATTACAAAATAGTCTGACTAAGAACCACGATAAAAATTAGATTACGTGTCGACGCGATGACGATGAAAATTAACTGATAAGAACCCAAAATCATTTTTAATATCCCTTGCTAGTTAATACCGCGGGCCAGTGATTTTAATCTACGAGATTATGCTGATTAACTAATCTCGTAAATCGCTTACCTTGCAAAGAATAGGATTGGCGAAAAAAATTATTGAAAAAGAGGCACACCCTCTCCGTGTAGAGGCGAGGGTGAATCAGCGCCATTAAAAGCATTTTTCACGCGCCATCTTGCCACTTACCAGGTATGCATGTATATTGCACAGTTTGTTTAGAGGGTAACGAATAAATGCGCCAGTAACGGTTGGTCACGTAATGTTAGAAGTTTTCGCAAATGTGGCTGTTACTATGTACCTAAATACGACATGAAAGTATTTTGCAGTGCATCCATGCTAACTGAAGTCACCACGTGACTTCAGTTAGCATGGATGAATGCATATAGGTATATGGACTATGTTATGCAGATCGGCTGTAGCATCCATCTCACTATTCTTCAAACTGCGAAAACGTTGATTTCCCTGAAGATTGCGGTGACCAACCGGCAGTTGTGGATACACGCCGTGTAGTGGAGGAATAAACTGGTAGTTTGCATCGTTCTGATAACTAATTCTTATTACCTTCAAATAAGGAACATACAAGCATAATCCTAGTAGACAATGGGTACCGATTATTTTGCAAGGACGAATTTGTCTCTCGATGAGAACACTTAAACAATGCGTGTCGAAGTGCGAGCATTTGGAAATTGTGCCGTCACGCTTGTGTGACGCTCGTGAAATAACGAGATGGAACCGCGTATGTTTAAATGCGTCGTGCGTCGTATGTCGGAGGAATTGGGAACAGAGGCCTAATAGTCACGTGATCACGTCAAGATAAACCCAGGAACGTGAACAGATACAATGGGAGATCGAGGGAAAGAAGGGCCGTGGGATAACAAGACTACTTTAACTCAATGAAAAGGATACGAAATCTTAAGGGAAAGCTTGAAAGTGATAATGGGAAAGAAAACGTATGCAGTACCTACGTATAGCCTTGAGAAAGATTCTTTTTTATTTTAGAGAATGAAAAATTTATAAAAAATAAAATATAATAAAAAAATAACAAAAAAATACGTAGATTACGTCAGCCGACGAAATTCAAGGAGTTTCCAATTAACGCTACACTAAACATTTCAAGGAGCGAGGAAAAATTTCATGCCAGAAATAAAGGCATCTTACCCTTCATCGAATTTTTATAAAGAAATTGTTTTTGCTAAGAACAAAAATAATTTCTTTATTAAATTTTAAAGTAATTTCTTTAATAAAAATTAAAAAGAACAAAATTAATATAAATGCCTGGCAACGTTTATAAAAGTAAAACATTAGGAATGTTGAAGAGTTATCACTTCATAAAGTTCTTGAAACATTGTCTTACTGAAATTCCTTATAATTGTTTCTTTGAAGCTTTTCTGATTTTTCTTTTGTAAAAAATAAATGCTTTCAAAAAACTTTATTCTTGACTCCAAAACATAATTTTTTTGAGAGTTTTGAAATGTATTCTAAAGATAGACATTTTTCTGATTAAAATGCAATCTTTAATCTTTTGATTATCACCATCTGCCGAGCCTTTTCCCGACTATGTTGGGGTCGGCTTCAGATGCATCTGAATACCAGTATTTTACATGGAGCAACTGCCTATCTGACCTCTGCGAACCAGTTACTGGGTAATACGATACCCCTTGGTAAGACTGGTTGTCAGACTTTCGGGCTTCTGACGACTAACGACTGTCAAAGATCCAGAATTGACAGCCGGGACCAACTGCATATCATTCTTAATCTTTTAATCATATCGTATTATAAATCCGAAAATTGTCTGCGTCTGAGCCATATAATCTTTGTATAGAAGTCAACCGTTAAAAATTAGTGATATAAGTACTTACGTCAGATAATCAGATACGGCTATCAGTCAAGATTTCCCGCTTGAGTGAAATAAACAAAACCGCACATGTTCCAGAAACACGTGACTTCAAGAAATGAACAATACTTCCTCTGTGCGTTTAATTAATATGTTAAGAGTCTAGGAATTAATAAGCACGCAACTAAGTTAAACTGAAGCTTCATTACTAAGTTACTGGGTAATTAAACGTTTGTGTAATTACGGAAACTCATTAACTGGTTCACGGGTATTGTAGGTATTTGCGAGAAATTAATGCGGACTAAGTTTCATGGCTTTGCTTTCAAACATGATATTTAGTTCATAGGGTACGACGCCCTCAGGCTAGGTGGAGCGGTGATCTTCGCAGGATAGCTGTTAGCAGCTGCATGAGATACCGAGAGCCAGTCCAGCAGTGGACTGCTGTAAGGTGATGATAATATAGGTGTATAACTTTTTGTAAAATTTTAACTTTTTGTACCACCATTTAGGATTGTTTTCTGATTCTGACCACAGTAATTTACACAACTATTCGGATGTGGAAAATTGCAACTAAATCCTTGTAGTAATTCTACAAAACTCGACAAGTTAAGAAAGCACTCTTTTCTGAAAGCAATTCACTTTTCTCACTAACTCGCAATGTTTTATCCTAGAACAAAAATCCAGAAACGTGGACTTTTATCCTGTGCTCTACCTTATAAAATGTATATATTTTATCTTTCTTTTCATTAAAGATTTATACGCTTAGTTCATACTAAACAATTTCATTTGCTTCCTTTCCTTAGATATTATAGTCAGTCTAAAATGTTTTTACTTTGTATACAATAAACCTACTCGGTCATTTAATTTAAATTTGTAATAAAATGACTGGCCATGAACCGTGAAAAAATGTGAAAAGTCATTTATTTTTTCTTCACAATGCGTTTTTTACGAAATATAAGGGTTGTATTAATTTTTTTAAGATAAATTGGTTTGCACTTTTATAATTTTTTTAATAAAACCTTTTCAGAAAATTATATTTTTATAATACAAGAATTAATTCTTCCTACACCGAAGACCGAATTGTTTTAGCTACTAGGTTTTTTTTTTTTTTTTTTTTTTCTGGGTGGGAAATCATCAAATAACTTCTCCCGCTCTGGGTGGAGCGGGAGGGCGTGTCAGACTTTTACTGACTAAAACCCACCCGTGTTCCCTCAGTTGCCTGTGTGCCAGGGGCGGCGGTATCTCTTTCGAACAACCCGCACCCCCGGCAAGCATCGGCCCTTGCGGGCCCCTCTGTTGCTGCTGACATCTCTTTGAGGCGCGCGTGGAACACAACGCGCCGTCGACCCGGGCTTGGTCCTTACCGGACAGCGAGGTACCCATTACTCGCCGTCCGCAAGCCCGTGCCTACGGTGGCCGGGAATCAGCCTGGGATTCCCGACGCCCAGGGCGTCTCCTGCGAAGGCCACGGCTGTGAGGGCGCATGTACTGCATCTCCCTCACGTGCGCCGCCTCCCTCTTTGCGAGCATAACTGCTTCGCTGAAGGAGGCGACTGCCAGCCATGCCCTCTCGCTCCGTACCATGGCCTGGACCAGGGTCGGACGCGAGAGATCGCCGCCGCCGATCACCTCCACGAGGACACGGCGTTGCTCCGCCCAACCTGGGCAGACCTCCACCGTATGCTCCACCGTGTCCTCTGGGCGATCTTCGCAATGGAAACACCCGGGCGTTTCCTCCCGCCCTATCCGAAACAGGAACCTCCCGAAACAGCCATGTCCGGTGAGGACCTGTGTCAGGCGGAAGGTGAGGACGCCATGCCGCCTCTCAAGCCACTCCTCAAAGAGGGGACTTACCGCCGCAATCGCGGCGTGCCCTTAGCTACTAGGTAAGGTTATAATTTTAAAGCGAAAACACTTTTAACAATTGTACATTAACCCTATATGGAATGGGCACGCCGCGATTGCGGCGGTAAGTCCCCTCTTTGAGGAGTGGCTTGAGAGGCGGCATGGCGTCCTCACCTTCCGCCTGACACAGGTCCTCACCGGACATGGCTGTTTCGGGAGGTTCCTGTTTCGGATAGGGCGGGAGGAAACGCCCGGGTGTTTCCATTGCGAAGATCGCCCAGAGGACACGGTGGAGCATACGGTGGAGGTCTGCCCAGCTTGGGCGGAGCAACGCCGTGTCCTCGTGGAGGTTGTCGGCGGCGGCGATCTCTCGCGTCCGACCCTGGTCCAGGCCATGGTACGGAGCGAGAGGGCATGGCTGGCAGTCGCCTCCTTCAGCGAAGCAGTTATGCTCGCAAAGAGGGAGGCGGCGCACGTGAGGGAGATGCAGTACATGCGCCCTCACAGCCGTGGCCTTCGCAGGAGACGCCCTGGGCGTCGGGAATCCCAGGCTGATTCCCGGCCACCGTAGGCACGGGCTTGCGGACGGCGAGTAATGGGTACCTCGCTGTCCGGTAAGGACCAAGCCCGGGTCGACGGCGCGTTGTGTTCCACGCGCGCCTCAAAGAGTTGTCAGCAGCAACAGAGGGGCCCGCAAGGGCTGGTGCCTGCCGGGGGTGCGGGTTGTTCGAAAGAGATACCGCCGCCCCTGGCACACAGGCAACTGAGGGAACACGGGTGGGTTTTAGTCAGTAAAAGTCTGACACGCCCTCCCGCTCCACCCAGAGCGGGAGAAGTTATTTGATGATTTCCCACCCAGAAAAAAAAAAAAAAACCCTATATGGAACGTGCACGAACTATAGATGGCAGCACAAATCGAGTCCCCTCTTTGAGGAGTGGCTTGAGAGGCGGTATGGCGTCCTCACCTTCCGCCTGACACAGGTCCTCACCGAACCCATGCCATTACATAAAAAGCCGCATACACTTGAATGCAGGCCTTATACAGCTAGTCGTTGCAAAAGGTTTAAAAATAATATCGCTCGTAGAATTACACCATCTATAGCACAACACGAGAATCCGAATGAAATGTATGGAGCCCTTTTTGATGTTGTGCAAAAAGAGTACCAATCTACTTTCAAGACCAAAACCTTTAACATTAATGGCACCTCCGTTGGCTTTAACCAATGGGCTACTCCAGGTATTTACAAAAGTAGAGCGAGACTGTACGAGTTATATGGATTAAAAAAAATCAGGTTTGATACCCCTTTCCTAGAGTATGTCAAAAATTATTCAAAGTTATTTAAAAAGATTAGTGCTTTTGCAAAATCAAAATTTTTAAGCGACACAATTAAAAATTCTAATAATAAAATTAAAACCACTTGGAAAATAATTAACAATGAAACGGGTAAGTCGGTTAAACAAGACAAACAACTAGAGATTATGGTTGACGATAAATTAATTAGTAAAGAAGCTGAGGTAGCACAGGCATTTAATGAGTTTTTTGCCAACATACCTGTAGCTACGACTCACTCCTTAAATTCGTCCCCCTCTAAAGCTGAAAACCTCTTGCATAGTAGTGTGCCTAAGTGTAGTGACCTATTCAGTTTCGAACATGTAACGCCTCGTGATGTAGTTAATGTTTTTAACACACTTAAGTCTAAAAACACTGGTGATTTCTGGGGCATTTCCATTAAACTTTTGAATAATATAATAGATATCGTAGCCCCCTATCTAGCTGTCACTTTTAATAAATGTGTTGATTCAGGAACTTTTCCTGACCTCATGAAGAGTAGTAAAGTCATACCATTATTTAAATCAGGTAATAAAAATGACGTTCGTAATTTCAGGCCTATTTCTATCTTACCTGCATTTAGCAAAATATTTGAAAAGTTAATACTCAAGCAGTTGCTAAGACATTTTAATTCAAATAGCCTCCTTCATAATGAGCAATATGGCTTTACAAAAGGTCGTTCGACTACAGATGCGGGTGTTGCTCTGTTGAAACACATATTTAAAGCATGGGAGAACTCGCAAAATGCTATTGGAGTTTTCTGTGATCTCTCCAAAGCCTTTGATTGCGTGCACCATGAAACGCTTTTGCGAAAACTGAGTTATTACGGTGTCCATAACGAAGCTTTAAAAGTAATACATTCTTATTTACAAAATAGGTTCCAATGTGTAGAAATTAATGGTGAAAAATCTTCCAGGCTACCAGTTCAGTTAGGTGTGCCTCAAGGCTCAATACTCGGCCCATTCTTGTTTTTAGTGTATATCAATGACTTACCATTCTATTTAAAGGGTATTTGTGATGTTGTACTGTTTGCAGATGATACTTCTCTTATTTTTAAAGTAGACCGGAATAGACAAGATTTTGACGACGTAAACAGTGCTCTTTCAATGGTTACGGATTGGTTTACGGCAAATAACCTAGTTCTCAATGCCAAGAAAACAAAATGTGTAAAATTTGCCTTACCGAATGTTAGAAGTCTAGGTTCCAACATCGTCTTAGATAAAGAGGTGCTTGAAACCGTAGACTCGGCAGTTTTTCTGGGCATAACAGTAGATGCCAAACTTCAGTGGGGATCACACATATCAAGCCTAGCGGGGAGGCTCAGTTCAGCCGCCTACGCCGTCAGAAAAGTAAGACAATACACTGACGTCGATACAGCTCGGTTGGTCTACTTTAGTTATTTTCACAGCGTTATGTCCTACGGTATTCTGCTGTGGGGCAAAGCTGCTGATATTCAAAATATTTTTGTCCTTCAAAAACGTGCTGTTCGTGCAATTTACCAGCTAGGTGCCAGAGTTTCCTTGAGGGACTTTTTTAAAGATGTTGGTATTCTCACGGTGGCATCACAATTCATATTCGCTAACATCTTATATATTAGGCAAAATATACACTTGTACACTAAAAACAGTGATATTCACACCGTTAACACAAGAAATAAGGACAAACTACGTGCTCCCTTTCACCGGCTTCATAAGGTTCATAACTCATTTGTTGGGCTTGGTATAACTTTTTATAACAAGCTTCCCTCTTCTTTGCTAGATTTGCCTTTTAATGCGTTTAAAGCTCAAGTAAAATCCGTCCTTTGTTTAAAGGCTTACTATTCCATCAACGACTATTTAAATGACAAGAATAGTTGGTCGCTGTGATTAACTCAAGACAATGTTTATGTTCTTTCTCCAGAATCGGCGTATCTAGTGACAGGTTATATGCGTTCATATAATTATTATTTTATTTTTTATTGCCTGTCTAACAATTTTTTTTTATAACTATCTATGATGAGTTGTTTTAGGCTTTATTTGGCCTCGACAGTTTTCATTTTATTTGTCGGTATATTGGTATGGCTAGCTGACATTTTGACTAATTATTTAATTAATATTTTGTGTCTCGTAATGTTTATTACTTTGCCTAAGTATGTATAGAATCAAGTCTATCCGACTAAACAGACAGCTGTGCTGCTGGGGAGTTTGTTCCACTACTTCTTCTTCCCAGCTAAAGCACTAGGAAGTGGTGAAGGGTGGGCGTTTTGGGGGACTGTCTCATGTACTTTGACGTTCGAAAAGTGCTGATTCTCAGCCTAATTTGAATAAATGACTTTTGATTTTGATTTTGATTTTGATTTTGAACACGGCTGTTTCGGGAGGTTCCTGTTTCGTATAAGGCGGGAGGAAACGCCCAGGTGTTTCCATTGCGAAGATCGCCCTGAGGCCACGGTGGAGCACACGGTGGAGGTCTGCCCGGCTTGGGCGGAGCACCGCCGTGTCCTCATGGAGGCAATCGGCGGTGGCGATCTCTCGCGTCCGGCCCTGGTCCAGGCCATGGTACGGAGCGAGAGTGCATGGCTAGCAGTCGCCTCCTTCAGCGAAGCAGTTATGCTCGCAAAGAGGGAGGCGGCGCACGTAAGGGAGATGCAGTACATGCGCCGTCACGGCCGTGGCCTTTGCAGGAGACGCCCTGGGCGTCGGGAATCCCAGGCTGATTCCCGGCCACCGTAGGCAAGGGTTTGCGGACGACGAGTAATGGGTAGCTCGCTGTCCGGTAAGGACCAATCCCGGGTCGACGGCGCGTTGTGTTCCACGCGCGCCTCAAAGAGATGTCAGCAGCAACTGATGGGGCCTGCAAGGACCGATGCCTGCCAGGGGTGCGGGTTGTTCGAAAGAGATACCGCGGCCCCTGGCACATAGGCAACTGAGGGAACACGGGTGGGTTTTAGTCAGTAAAAGTCTGACACGCCCTCCCGCTCCACACAGAGCGGGAGAAGTTATTTGATGATTTCCCACCCAAAAAAAAAAGCCACGGTGTGGTCAAAAAAAGAAACTGTTTAGACCTGTCATCGTGTTGCCGCCAATGTTTATGTTATTGTTTACATTATATTTATATCGTTTCTAATGATCAAAATTATAAGACAAGGGCTCCGGCCGATTAATAATGATCGTCAGCTTGGTTAAAATATGTCCAAAGGCCAAAAAGTCTTCCGAGTCCGGGCATGTGTTACGAGATGTAGAAAAAACAGTTATGAATCCTGAAAATGCAGTAATAACTGGCAAAAGTGTAGCTCAAACGACGATTTCTAACGTTTATGTTGTCAAAATAACTGTAAAGTATTTTATAACACATTTGCTCGTAAAGGGTCTCTTATTACACCAATTTCAATATCGTAATGTATGTCATTACGCACTTGTGCGTTATTGTAATGTAAAACGCACGGTTTAAATATATATTTTGACAATAAATTACATTTATCTGTAACAAAAACAAAAAAATATTAATTTACTTTATTAGTTAAACTGGCCGTTTTTGTGCCTTTGCCTTAATAAAAAGCTGAACAATCTAACTAGCTAGCTAATTTGTGAACAAGTAATAATCAATTTTACAAATTGTTCAAATTTTTCTAACTGTTTTAACAAGTGATTAAAGATTTACTCGTTTAAGAAAGTCCGACTTTTATTTATTTCCTCGCAAATATGTTATAAAACGTCGTATGACATAGGTACGTGCGCTTTGAAAATTATAGCCTCTGCTTTCTTGTAGCCCTCGCCTACGGCTCGGGCTAGGAATATCGCCTCGGCTGTAATGATCAACTTACCGCACTTATATCATAATGTACTATTCTGAACTCATTTTTACGCAAATATTTTGTCATTAATACTATTTATATTCATGTCGCCTTCTTCTCAGCTTGATTGCAATATAAATATTAGAAGAGCAAATTGCAAATGTAAGGCAGGCCTATTTGAAAAATGTAAGCACATCTCTGCTTTCATTTACTGTAAAAATTCTCCAGATAGTGCTACAACGAAAACTAACAAAAATTATTTGAGGTTATGTGTACTTACATTTGTGTGTATTGAATAGTAGTACACTACATCCAAAACTCAGGTATTTTTACAAATAACATTATTGAGTAATTTCTAAATGTTTTGAAACTCATAATTACACATTTTTTTTACTGCATTTATCGACTTTTATCGTTTATCACGTATCCAAGGAAAGTAAGTAATATCCGTGGGAAAGTAATATAATTTCACACCATTTGATTTATTTTGAGTTTTCTTTGAAGTGTTCGACCATCCAGAAACACAACAATACATTTTTAATTAGTAATTATGTTTTTTCACTTCTTTTATGAGATTATTTTATTGCATGAAGTGTCAATTTCAAGATGATTTGCGCCACTAAATGGCAGACCCTTCGTCGTGCACGATCCCTATTTGGTGATTTAATTTAACATATTATAATTACTGGCCGTAAGCCGAGAAAGATATAAGATGTAAGATTAGATTTAGATTTTCTTTTTAACGCTTTTTTAACGTTTACTTAATTTTTATTATTTCTGTAGGTAAACTAGCCCGTCATCATCATCATTTCAGCCGAAAGACGTCAACTAGTCCGTACTTTTATAAAATTAATAAAATAACTCATTTAAATATTTTTAAGAAGTCATTCTTCCGTCGTCGTAGGTACTTTAGCGTAATTAATTTATTGTATGAACTTTACTATCTTATTACCGTATTTTCAGTTAGCCCGTTTACATAATCAAAAAGTGTCCGTGTTCAGTTTAAAAAAAAACAATAGTCATTCTAGCACATTGCATATAATGAATTGAAAGTGTTACTATGCGGAGAAACCATATTGATAACACTTTTAATTAAAACATATCATTCAAAAGTATTTTTTTTGTAAATTAATGTTTTTAGATATGGAATGATATGTTGATAATAATTAGTGCCAAAGATTAAAAGAACAACCAGAATTTACAAAATAGGTTACCTACGTTCAAAAAGTTTAACAAATATGGTTGATGAAATATGGAAAGCATTCTTCACAGCTACGTAGGCTCCTCAAATACGTGTAGCAAGTAAACAGTTTCTATTAATTATTTCTTTCAGATATCTATCGTTAACAATTTATAACTTAAAAACATCAGACAAGGAATCTCCCAATTCCCAGTGTGGTGAGAGATCCGAAGTATTGCAATAAATCCCTTTGTCCCGCGTGTCAGGGGTCCCAAACCTTTCCACGGGCACTTCTCGTCGTTCAGTCGCACGTTACACCACATCTTACGAACGATAAATATCATTCTGGCCACAAAAGACTTTAAGGAGTCTGACTACTACACCGTAGACTAGACTATGCCCACTAGAGCGTTTCGTGACCTGCACCATGCACGGAACGTCAACAATTGTCAGCGAGAATATTTTGCCGGTAAACGCTCCGTGCATCGTTCATGGCATATTCTGCCTCGAATGTTCTTTTTTAAAGCGGCGTGAACCCCGGCACGTCATTCCTTGTCTAAAACAATGGCTTTCATTGCTAATTCGCTCATGGACAATTTTCAAACAGCCATGATAAAAATAAAATAAATAATTTTCTCAGCAAAAGTATTCACTCTCTCTTTCTAACACGTCTGCCTCACGCGAAATCACATGTGAACGACTACAACCGAAAGAATGGAAACCGTACGGATATGACACGCTGATGATACCCTAAAACCGTTATGCACAGACATGATACGCTATTGATACGTTCTAGGGGGCATAGTGTCATGTCATTGTCATGTTTTGTTTACTTATTTCAGTTCCTGGTACTTTCTTAGCACGGTCATGGTATGACACGGTGTTGTGGGCAGACTCCCTTATTATTGCTAGGTATCCAAAAAGTCTGTACTGCTTTAACAGAATCAGTTTTATTTTTTCGCAATCATTAAATAAAAAACGCAGTGTATTATCCCCAGCATAGAGGGGAGGGGAGGAGAGCCCGGAGGGCTGCTACGCTACAAGAAATTTTATAACGAGTAGGTACACGTACGATGACGATAATAGGTTTCCTTATTAAGTTTATCGGTATTTTGATGTTAATAATTCAATCCTATTACTAAATATTTTCTACTCAATTACGAAACCATTGGACAAAAACCGACAAAAAATTCATCCGCCGAAAAAACTGAAAACCAAAAAAATTTAATCGTTTTTGTTTAACCTTAATAACTAAGTTCGTTGCTTTTCAGTTATTTCGGCGGTTTAATTTTTTTGTTAGAAAGTTTTTTTTGTCTATAATCTACTAATTACTATATGCTTAATTTTGGATTACGTTTTGTAATACACAACTCGGCAATAAAATCTGTGACTGAACAATCAATAATCTCCTGTCTTCCAAAAAATCGAACTACTCTGTAAAAAGTTATGCGTGGACATACATTAAAAAATATATACGCGTCGACTTGAGAACCTCCTCCGTTTTTTCGTTGGTTAACAAATTATATATACTAGCGACCCGCCCCTGCTTCGCACGATTTAGCGATTTTACAAAACATCCAGATCGATATAGCCTTTTGTTTTTTTGTTTAGCTTATCCTGTCCCACTGCTGGGCAAAGAACTCTTTTCCCACGCCACCTCGAAGACGTGACACCTCGACGCGTATCGCCAGGGCTGGCCTCGCGGTACCCCTCCACGTCGCCTCGCCACTGCTAACTGGGCCGACCGCGGCGGCACCGTCCTTCTTCAGGCACCCATTGTGTAGAGACCTTTGCCCAGTGGTTATCCTGCATGCGGCTGATATGACCCACTCAATCCCATGATGGTGGGATATGATAATTCATCATCATAATCATATCAGCCGAAAGACGTCCACTGTTGGACATAAGCCTCCCCCAAAAGGGGGGATTTGCCATAATCGCCACGCTTGGCAGAATGGTGATCAAATGCATAGAGAACGCTGCTGCCCATTCTCTAGTAAGTCCCTTAGTCGCCTTCTACGACATCCATGGGAAGAAATGGGATGGTGCTATTCTTTTACGTCTGGCACCACACGTATGATAATTATGTAAGGTTAATATCAATGTATTAAACACAAACGCATAACCTGAATTATCTAACGGATTGTGAAAACTGCATCAAAATCCGATTGCCAACTGTTGCTTAGTTTAGTAATACAACGCGGTCACACAGACAGTCACAAAAAGCGTAATAAATAAAATTAATTTAAGTATATTATGTATAGAAGTAAAGGCTTTGGCGTAGTCGGAATATACTTAGCTCAACACAATAACTAAAAACAATGTTGTAGCATGAACTGCTGAAATAGTTTTCAGCATGAAATTACCGCTAATACGCGGCTGAAGTTAAAGTCTCCTGGCTTTTAGTTTGCACGGACTATAGCCGTACAGCCTACAGCTGCTGAAGCCAGTCGTGTGAAAGGGTCGATCACACGTCAACGGTTCTTTGACAACTCTAACTTTTGTATTACCTAACTCTGCCACCACTACAGTCGGTCTGAATTTTATAAAAATCTTTACTCACCCCAAGCAGATTTATTATCTAGACTAGCTTCTTTCCGTGACTCCGCCCGCGGGACATTTCATATTTTAACATAAAATATATCCATCACATCGCATCGCACGCTTTCAATATTATTTCTCTTAGCGTCTTTAGAGTAGTAATGTGATGTTAAAAGGCATATCAACTTTCCCAATAATTGGGTTATATGCAACAAGAATTTGTCTGTAAGTTTACAAACTTAAACTTATAAACAATCTTTTACCTCTTTGTAATATAGATAAGTATATATATACCTTTTCAAACAATAAACACAATAATCTAATTCAAACTCACAAACGCCAGGCCAGGTTCCAAAAACAAAAATGAACTAAAAATAACACTCGTTGGATTTTCACAGAATGTGTATAAATATGGTTTCATGCAAAACAAGCTTCACCTCTCAACGAGTTTTTTTTGGAACATGGAACATGAATACAATTACATTCCTTATTTATATTAAATACTGAATGGTCACAAAACCTAAAGTTAGTATTCTCTCTTGGAATTTGTAGAGGTATTCAGACATTCAGAGGCCGCTCGGATTGGTTTCGACTGTAAAAGTATCACCACACTCGTTCGTGTACGTCGGGGCTCGTCAACGGACATGTATTCAACGTACCGTGTGCAAAATTCTTCTGTACACATGTAATAAATATGCCACCATGAGATGTAACATATTTACTTAAGGAATTCTGACTAATATTTATGGCAGTTAATCGCAGGAGCGACTACTTATAAATAACACTAATATTTACAGACGTTGAAAACAATTTTCTAATAAAAACATCACTGGGTTCTGTGCTTCCATTTGTTTTTAACTATTCTATTTTCAGATGAAAAGACAAACAAACTATAGTAAAAGCTTTTCAATAACAACAGAACAGTCGACGCTGACTTAAAAACATTGAAGACTATTACTTTCGCCGACACAATAGGAATAGTATTCTTTTGACAACATAAACAAAAGTAACAAAGAAATTTCATCTTAGCCCATAATAAATAAAAATCCTTTTATTTCCTACTCTTACAATATTTTAAGTTACATGTTAACTATTTTAATTCACGTAGCTATACATAAATATTTGTATTCTTTAAGTATTATTATTTTTTCTTTGACTGCTTACTTATTTTTATTTTTACACTTAACTAGTTTATTTCTTTTAGCTGCAGTTTCACTATCTATCTACTATCTGCAGGAACCCCATATTGGGTAGAGGCCTCCTCCAAAGATGCCCAATTATCACTGTCCTGTGCAATTGATTTCCAGTTTAGGCCAGTTCGGGCCGGCTGTCCTTGTAATCGCATCTTCCCAACGTGTCTGCCTCTGCTTCTTTTACCTTGAGGACCTTTCCAAAATGTCACCTTTAAGGTCCACCTCTTATATTTAAGCCTCGCGACATGTCCTGCACCTTTCCACTTGAGTTTCTGTGCATAAATCAATGCAGTTAATACCATCTTTATTCATAGGTACCTACTTATCCTATCCATCGTTATAATCAAGCGTGTGTAGGGGTGTTGGTTCTCATTGGAGATATAGGTTTGTGCCGCTATCAGTTATGATTTATACTGCAATCGATCGGTTCGACGCTTCTGAGTTACGAACTTACGACACAAATCGTAATGAGGTGACCTATTCTTAGATAGTAAACCACACGTGAACGTAAACTACCTACGTCACGTAAAAAGTAGATTCATGACGTAAATTCGAACGATTTTTGATTCGAAAACACAAGCAAGGTTTTGGTTCAAAAAAAATTCGACAGCACAATATGTAGTAAAGATTATGTGCAAAACGAGTATTTTCAATTGCAAAATTGTTAGAATTTACGTTACTTTACAAAGAGACTGTCACAGAGGTACGCAGAGTGGCCGTGGCAGAAACAACGATCTACAAAACCGATCATTTCCTGGAAGTACATGCGCCAAAATGGCCGGGCGCTGCAAAAGTAAGAATACTTTTAACGTATTTTCAGTGAATTCCTCAAAACAAAATCGTTATAATTCCAAAGCAAGAGTAACAGACATACTTTGTCATTCTATCTGAATAACATTTACTTTATCTTTGACGGTTTGTTCGCATCATACACGGTATAAAAGCTTTCTTATACTTTCATCCCCAGGGGGGTCGGATCATGTTACGAAATATGTGCTCATCTCACGGCAAAGCAGATGACAGGCTCGCTTCGGATTACTTGTGTGATGTATGGTGATAACACAATATTGTCTGTATTCCTTTAAGGATTTGTTCTTTTGTATCGCAACAATATGTTGATGCTTCGGTAGCATAGCTACTTCTAAAGGGTATATCTGTAACAATATATGTTGGGGCCCCTTTTTACCCGACTGCAATGAAAGTCAAAATGCTGGAGAAAGGAATGAAGGATGTGTTTTTATGCTTTGTTTGTTGCTCAATTACGCAAAAATGGCAAAACGGATTTGGATGAAATTTGGCGTACAGATAGTAGGGTACTTTTTATCCCGATAATACGTTCCCGTGGGATAATTTCCAAAATTCACGCGGAGAAAACTGCTGGCAAAAGCTAGTACAAAATAAATATAATAGCATCCTGAGTCGGAAGGTTAAGCTGTCATTGGACTAAGAGAATGTAAGAGCGAGTGGAGTAATCTAGAAAATGAGAGCATCCTGACTTGAATAGGTAGGTAGGGTTAAGTTTTCATTGAAGAGCGACCGTTGCGAGCTCCTGAAGCATTCTAAACCGAAATTGTTTAAGATTGCATTGGATTTTTCCTTTTAAACCTGAAACTTGGAGCAGCATAGTAAAAATGTTGTGTTATTTTACTGAATTAATGCAGAATGTGCAGAACATAGGATGCAGAGCTTGAGAATTGGACCGCTCCTGTAGCTTGAAGCTTTAAAAAAATCCTTTAATCATTTCATATTTTCATTAGGTATTCATTAATTACGGGCATCTTATCAATAAGAATTTGAGGAAAGAGATACTCGTATATTTTGCAAATGTTTGCTTACACGTGTCACTTCAGGGGCTTCCTGTAGCTTGGGGGACCCGTATCCTTGATACGGCTGATCGGGCAGTTGCTACGCCGCTGTATGCCTTGGTATATAAGTTATACTTGAAAGGGCTCATTTATGATCTAACTAGAATCACACCTAACTCCAGGTTGCTGTGAATGTGTCCGTACATAATAATACCAAGTTTAAAGAATACTGCTCTAGTTAGAAATCAGACCGAAGAAAAAAGGTATACGCGGTAGGTCTACAAGATGGTCTACGCCGCTATGAAAGCAAGAAATGCTTTCAAATAATATTGTTAACACTTGAACAATTTAATACGTATATTAAAATTCTGGATATCGTTCTAATTAGAATCATATAGCAATAAAATCATTTAACCTTACAGCTACTAACAAAATTAAGTAATAAAAATTAGTTACTTCTACTTCGGTACTTACTTAATTTTTCATCAGAGCCTTGGGAACTTGAAAGTTAATGAAAATTAAACTCGTTAGCGACATTTTTCAGCAAAACATAAAAATGACGATATTACCTACTCTAATTAAGTAAAAGCCTTTGAGCCAAGTGCTGGTGAACTGGCATTAGTAGTCATAATTGCTTATTAAACAAATTCTCCCACTAAAGCTGTACAAAATTAGAAGACATTTATACAAATTAGTTGATCTTAGGATTATAAGTAAGGAAAATTAAAATGCTTAGTGAAGCCTAACATTAGCGAAGAGAAAAATAAAAGAAAGTTAGAATTGTGGTGAAAATCCATTATGCTCGGTGACTGTCTGTTCGGAATTGTTTGTTGTACTCAGCTTGCCTTGAGACAAGGAAGAAAAACGGCCGTAATGGCCGTTAAAAATGAAACCCTACTGAATTATTAAAGCTAATTATTATCCTCTCTTGTACCGTGAACAATGATTAAATGTTCAACTTTGACAATTAAATAGAATGATGGTTGAAAGTACACTGATAAATTATGCGCTACATTTATTTTACAAACGGCACTCAAATGTAATGAGTTACTATTTTTGAACCAATAAATAACGTAATAAATAACTGAAAGCTCATTTATCGGCTCCTGAAAATGTACAATAGGTACACAGACTCGTCGAGCGGATTAATTATCAATCCTTTTATACATAATGAACGTCCAACCCTTCCGGACAAAGCTTTTACCCATTCAGGCGATGAGTTTCCGTAAGGTAAGTTCTGTTTGATTCAAAAGGGATTGTCTGGAATCGGCGGCGTTGGTGAAATGCTGCGAACGGGGCCGTCGGACGAAATGCACCGACTCCCTAATGTTTCGGTTTCAGTCGGGCTCGGGTTTCCAGTGTAACGGCGGGAGAGCACCGGGCCGGACGCTTGTCGCACGCTCCCGATACCACTCCGCGTAAACCGTACCAACACGAAACGATATACGAACATTGTCGTTTGATAGAATTTTCGAACTTAATATTTAAAAGTTTTCTAGAACAAATTTTGAAGTGTCAGCGATGCATATAGCGAGGATGACTTCGTTAAGTGCATAACAACGCGCTGCATCGGTGAGTGCAGACATGTGTACTCCCTACCAGCTCACTTGCTTCGGGACACTAAACCATTTCGATTACATACCGTGCACGAGGCGCTATTTCGGTAAAATTATGTGACGAGAATTTTGATGGCAGCAAAACTAATTAAGAGTTTATACAGAAGTATCACTTCTCTAGAAGCTTTCCTTCGTTTTGATTCAAAATTCATTGCTCTAAGAGTAAAAATAAGTTTTTTTCTGGACAAATTATTTTATAAATTACACAGAAAACACGATCAGTACTTTTAGTAGAGCTAGAATAAATAAAATTGACTACCCGCTTTTAGCGTAAGGTAATCTTCTTCGGAATCCCTTTAAATATGTAGTAAAAGTCCATTACTCCTCATCAAGAAAGTAGAACAGTGAAGGGTACGGACTTGTTTCCAGACTGGGCAATAATGGACCAGCTGGAATGAAGAAAACTTGATTTACATTTATGTTTCTGCTAATTTCCACTAATGGTACAATTGACCTTACTTCGGTCGGTAGACGGTGAAAATTAATCTCGCCAGCAAATATTTTTTAATTAGTCAAATAAATTAGTTAGATTTTATCTACATTTCTGGCTAAAATAACTAATCACGTAGCATTTAATATTCTGATTGCTTCTTCGTAAATTATTCTGGGTTTCATTGTGTGTTTAGAAAGAATTCCAGGCCCTGAAATTATAACTTGTACATGAAACGATATTTTCTCGCCTCTCATTAAGATTAATTACTGTTAGTTAACTGATTTAAATGGATAAACGTTTGATTTAATTGCCTAGGTAAACCTCGTCTAAACATCGGTGCCGTAATGAAAGCAAAATTCGTTTTTGCTGTTTCCCATGCTCTTTTATGTAATTTTATTTTTTTATCTTTCACTACATCGTTTAGTGGTCTAAATGTATGTACCAACACTAGTGTATAAGTGGTGTAATTTCTAACAAATTGGATTTTGTGATCTGCAGGCTTAGCAATAGGACAGTAGAGAAGCGTTTTGTCGAAGGAAGAGTCAGACAAAAATTACGTTTCCGTGTAGACAGTTGACAGTTTCGTACCGAGAAATGTAGACAAGCGATTTCTATTCTACGGTAGAGTAGAAATAGAAAGCGTCATGGTAAGCCTGCTGGAAAATAAATGATTTGATTAATATTTTAATAAACGACCTCAACTTAGGCGCATATGGTATGTTTCAGGGATAGGTAATACCTATAGCCAAGTAAACGAATCAAAAATCTCACAAAATTATTAATTACTAGCTTTTGCCCGCGGCCTCGCCCGCGTGGAGATCAGAAACTACCCTACAGGAACGTACCACCGGGTTCAAAAATATTTTATATATTAATACAGGTTATAAACTATCTGTATACCAAATTTCATCGAAATCCGTTCAGCCGTTTTTGCGTGATTATATAACAACCGTCCAACATCTAAACGTACAAACTTTCACATTTTTAATATTATCGTAGTATTATATTATTATTTATTTAATAAATTGGTAATAATATCCACACCATCCATAACCTCAAATCCACAACATAAGTACACATTACACCAGGGGCGGAAGCACCATATAACACGATTCCTACCGGCTTCCCTTCGGGGATTCACATCGGCAACTTTATCGCTATAAAAAATGGCACTTCAATAGTGGCTACTATTGTCAAAAAATATAGTTACACTATGGTGTTTAATTCACCATAACATTGAAGCAACAGAAACGGTTATTTTTAGCTTGTGTAACAAAAAAAATGTTCTAAATTAACCCGACGCCAAAACGTCATAATCGGGAACTAAAAATTCATTCAATAGCGATCCCGTAATTATGTCACTTTTGGTCACGTGGCGCCACTTGATATGGACGAGAGCAAGCCGCTGTACATCGCGCTATGACAGAGACAGATGTATAAAAATGCGTCAGCGAGAACGAGATGGAGGAATATTGCACATTTTATTTGGTTTTCATTTCTATTGTATTTAATTCTTTACATTCCTATATTAATTTTAGAATGACAGTAAATATTCTTTATTTATAAGTCAGTAAGTTAAAGCAAACTTCGGTTCGGCTTCTCTCTTAGAAAAATTGACACCTCGCCGCTGCAATACACCTATGTAGGTGAAACATCGTCCTAACTTATGAAAGTTAAAACTACAAATATATAACATCATGAGTAGGTACCTATTCCAAATTCTAAGCTCTATTTACAGTACACATAGTTATACTAAATCTTCAGTGCCAATTAACTTGTATGGTGTTTGTTAACAAAACTTCAGGCAAGATGTTCAGTAGAAGCGCGTGTGTCTAAAATAAGATAATCGTGGCGCTGACAGACTGTTTGCTTACAGCCAGCTGTCACGAAATGATAAGCTACGGATTTTCTTTCATTGCGTTCCATTTGATTACACGTTCTACGTTCAAATGTAAAGATGTAAACGAACACGACTGCATGTGGCATGTGTACACGTGTGGAACGAAAATGTAACTATGAGACATTTATTTTACGCATCGGGAATTTGTTACCTTTCACGTAGAACAAACAACAAATTTTATTTTTGGACTTTTTAGCATTAGCATTTGTTTAAATATCTGTTCTACCACCTTTACTTGAAACTTTTGTAAGGGCAAATCAGTCGAACAAACACACCTTTACAGAATCCATGGTGTTAAGCCAACCGACTTCACTATCCAAGTCATGCTATACTTTAGCACCGCCTAAAAAACTGGTATCTTTGCTGTTGAAAGTTTAGGAGTTCCCTCGTCTGGAGCGATCCCTGGGTGCAGCACTTAGGTCATGGTGGACTTAAATAATAATACATAATGACACGTATATACAAAATAAAGTGCCCGAATTAAAGACGAAGAAGTCAGTTCCAATTAAAATATCCAATTTCATTCATCAGGTTTTATCTTTAAATAGTAGTGAGATTAAAGTCTATGCAGCAACCAATATCAGTACTATAAATAACATTCCATCAAACCCATCAAACTTCTACGTTTGAGACCAAATTAATCTTGTGAGGCAACTGACAAACTTTTTCAATAGACGTCTAGTCACTACGCTTTGCTATGTTCCGCTGACTCTGCTATCACATGGCATCCGTTAAAAAGAATCCGAGTAACATTTGTAGTTTTAGATTTGAGTGTCAATTGTGTTTTACTTTCCGATGCAGCTGTAGTACTTTGCAGAATACTTTGCAGAATAGCTATACTAAGGTTATGCTAAATAGAGATTAGTATGATTTTTTTTAGCCAACCAGGGCGCCATAATCGCATGTGCGACAAAGCCTTTTCCTTTTGAATAAAAATTTCTTTAGGTAGGTATACTTAGGTTAAATAGTACTTTGTGAAAAACTGTGACTTGGTGTAGGAGCTAGTGTCAATTTCACCCATGAAACTTAACGCAGTCAGTACCTACATCTAAACTGCGTTCAAGAGCTGTCAGTGTCAATATTCCACAACAATTATGACACTGACAGCTCTTGAACGCAGTTTTAATGTGCTAATCGCGTTCAATTTAATTGGTGAAATCCGCCCTTAGTTTTGGGAAAAGTATCGAAGCTTTCCCAAACGATAATTGGGAACTTATCCTATGTAACTTTAATATTAATGTATTATACACATAAACCTTCCGGAATAAATGCTCTAAATTATTGTAGAAAACACATCAAAATCCGTTGCGCAGTTTAGAAGAGGAACGCGGTTACCCAGAGAGACACGAACCTGACTTTATAAAAAGTATAAAGATTTTCAGCGTTTTCCTCGAAATTATTGGGAAACCATCCATTGAAATTTAACTCCGAATAAATAAATAAATCAAGAGTCATTATTATTCCCAAGTGTCGAGTAACAAATACATTTCAAAACAACTCATCGGATTCGGCCGACCAACAATAATAACGAAATCAAATTGACGATTCTGATTCAATATTTGATATTAAAATAGAATTGATTGACGCTCGTCAACTCGGAGGTAAACTTGGGCCTGCAAAGATGAAAATTTAATTTGAAATTATAACTTTCGTAGGGGGGCATTTATTATTGATTTTATAAAATTAAATCATAGAAACAAGAAATTTAAGCAATATCAGTTTCGACAAAGCAGTGGTGGCCCAAGGCTGCGACTTACGAGATGTTCGTACAGTTCGAGACCACACATTTACTTTGTGTAAATTATTTAATTTTAATCTCCACTGCTCTCAAAACGGAGAAGGAAAACATCGTGAGGAAACCGGCATGTCCTAGAACCAGAAATTCGAAGTAACGACATCTACCAACCCGCACTGGGCCCGCGTGGTGGATTACGGCCCACTGCCTCTCACAGAGAGGAGGCCTGTGTCCCAGCAGTGGGAACGTTATATATAGGCTGATTAATATAATATAATTTATTCTTTACTTATCCAAAATCATACAGAGTTTGAAATACAGTTTGATATTTGGTTACAAAATATATTATAGTTTATGTTGCAAATCCTGTACCAGAATAATACGCTAGGGTATACCTGTATTTTAAGGCCCTGGTAACTTTAAATATTGTCTTTATGAGCGATAATAGTTGTAATTGCAACCTGTTACGGGTTAAAATCTGTTGTAATAAATTAGAATAACAAGTTAGCAAGCGTATGTCGTAAAAATGCAAATAAAATTGTATAAAATTAGATATTAACTATTTAATAATAAATAATCCATCACTGGATGCAGTTTGGCATTTGGAATTTTATGGTATATTTTTAGTTATATCTGTTATTGAAGGGATAAACTGATTTTAAAGATAATTAAGAGGTGACTTTGATGATTTTTTTGATGCATTAAAGTATGTTTAATTATGTTTTGAATTCCTTCACTGCATGCAAAAAAGACTTGAATATATTATATATTTTTTTGCTTTCAAAAAATTTACGGTTAAGGAGATACACAGCTTTATAAAACCACCTTTTTGAGCGTTTTCCAGAAATCTCCGCCATAAGAGGTGATCAACAAAACACTTATCTCAAGTGGACTGTGTCATTCTACTTGTATGGTATAGAAAGAGTAAAATGGAATGTAGTGTGTTGTGTTTTTGCGTATGCGAGTGGTGTGTGTGTAGGTGTGTGTTAGTGATTTGTGGATGATTATGCTACGTTTCGACTTCAAGAACTTCCTCCTTTTTTTGTCGGTAAAAAATATAAAATTGTAGTGAAATAAATGTTGTTAGCTTAACTTTAAAAGTCAAATAAAGATAAGCCCACACTGTAAGCCTATTAAAACGAAACAATGACTTATTTAACTGCGGCACAATAACGCCCTACGCGTCCTACGCGTTATTAAAACCGTAGGTACAATACAAAAGAACATAAGTTCATTCAGGATTGTATTTCCTTTATAACACACAATATAATACAATTATGTACGTGTTACAATAAAGAACAAATTGGCTACACGAGAATCCAGCGAATATTGAAGTAGCTACGAGCACGAGCTACGAATTGCTACGAACACCTCAAGTGTTCAGCGATACTCAACCTTTTTTGTTACGTTTCATTCCATCCTCTTTTATCAGTGAAGCGGTTTTATCGACAAAGGAAAGAATCTAACTAGGCATATATCTATTCTACGTTCTAAATATAAGCACTCTGTAGCACTACTACTTCTTTGGGTGCGTAGCCTAAACGACATCATTCATGTTTTGTTAGTATATTGGCGTGTACTAGCTGACATGTGGCAATTAATTTAATGTTATGTTTTGTGTTTAATAATGTTAATTACTTACCTATTATTGTATAGAATCAAGTTCTTCCCCTCGGACAGGCAGCTGTGCTGCTGGGGAGTTTGATGCGCCATTTCTTCTTCCTAGCTCAAGCACTAGGAAGTGGTGAAGAGTGGGCGTTTTGGGGAACTGTCTTATGCCTAATATAATAGATAGCTGTTTGCGTCTTTAAACGAATGTCCAAAATATTGTTGGCAAAATATGATATTAGGTACTTTGAAACTTAAATAGTAGCCAGGGGATTACCTAAAAGAAGACTTTTGTTCTAATATTAAAAAATCCTTCCGTTCTTCCGTCCTTTGAACGAACGCCGCCATCTTGTTTTTTGAATACTTTCAAGTGACATTTCACAAAACAATTGCACAAATGCTTAACACACAGCGCCCCCCTCTGAACACCAATGCTTTCCGTGATGAATTAATTTAAAGTACATGTATTAATTACTTTATGTTTAGAGCCTACATAAAACTGGGGTTTACCCAACCCCAGGTTAACGACACCTGATTCGTCTCCATCAAATGACTCTTACAACCCGCGCCTCGTAACAGCTGGTACACCGTAAATTATGCATAAACATGGAAACTTAACTTAGACTTGTTTATTAATGATTACTGTGTTATTCATTAAAGAGTTTGTTTTGGGATTGCTCGACTAGATCCTGATTCTAACGGTGTCGTTATCCCAGTCCATGTCGATGAGAGGTCACGACTTGAATTTATCTTAGCTTGTCTCGCGACCTCGCCATCATTCAGAATGTCCTAGGTCTTATTACAAAACACGATTTAACTTTAAACCAAGCCTAAACCTTCTCGACAGTTTTCGTATTTCGAGCTTTAGTAAAGTTCTTAATACAAAATTGACAACCTAAGACCGGACTAAGTTATATTAGTTTTGGAAAAGGAACTGTACTTCGATTTCTGTTAGGTTCTTATTTTAAAAACCAGCTAGAAGGTTTTAATAATGCCTGAAGAAAAACCTTGTTTTGTAATGAGACCGCAAAAGTCCATCACTACAATAATAATCATGAAAGTATCATACGCAGATTACAATAACAAATCTAAGGGTTCACCACCTCTGAATGAGTTTTGTTAACATATTATCTTAGGAATTCAGTTGAATTTTTCGAATTCATTCGAAGGATACTTTATATCCGGGAAATTTGACGTGCAAACCCTATTCTTCCCTCATGCAGGTGTGAGGATGACGCGAGCGTCGACGTCGCCGCCCCTGCGCCTGCTGGAGCGCTTCGCCAACAGCACGCCAGCGCCGGCCACCACCACCACTGCCAACAATGTTGGCCCACCAGTGCCCAAGCCCAGCGCCAACAACAAGAGGCCCACGCCCATCATTATATATCCGACGGGTAAGATAACGTAACCTTAGCCTCATTATGCTCCCCCTACGGGCGAAGAACTTTTTTTTAAATCGTTTATTTCTTGTTTTATACGTGTACGGAAAATACAAACGTTACGGAAAAAAGGGATAAAGATACCATGTAAATAATAAACTGCTTCGTCGCAAGCGCTACTGCGGAGCACGAGGTTCTGGGTTCAATGTCCAGGTTGGGCAAAGTGTTATTGGGTTTTTCTTCCTGGAATTTCTCAGTAACAGCCGGAAGTCTTGATTTGTGGCCGGTTGATGGCAATAGCCTCGCCCCTATTACATTGTCCTTAAATATAACTGGCTAAATGTGGGTGTACTATAAGTATACCCCCGCCCAACCCTTCGGAGAAACAAAGCGTGAAATTCTGTTATATACAAATAATAAAAGTTTTTAAAAATCACTGTGTTTTTCCTAAACATGCAAAATTTGTGATTGATGTTTATAGGAGCGCGAGAATGTTGCTGTCCATCTTTCTGTCGTTCCGCTGGCCTAATCATCCTCTCATAATGGTCGGAGGCGCTGCACTCGAAGTTGTGGACGAGTACGTTTACCTAGGACTAACTGTCCAGTTAGTTCTAGGTAGGACCTACGTCCAACTACGAGAAAGATGTCAATCGTCGAATCCAACTCGGTTGAGCAGCGTTCGGGAAGCTTCGCAATATCTTCTCGTCCCACATACCGTAGTGTCTCAAGACGAAAGTCTTTGACCAGTCCATGTTGCCAGTGATGACATATGGAACCGAAACGTGGTCGCTCACAATGGGCCTCATAAGAAGGTTTAAAGTCACCCAAAGGGCAACGGAGAGAGCTAAGTAGCATACTTAGCTCTCTCCGTTGCCCTTTGAGTGACTTTTCCTGCGTGATCGAATCAGGAATGAAGAGATCCGGAGGAGAACCTAGGTAACCGACAGAGCCCGAAGAATTGAACCGTTCGAAGTGGCGGAGCTTAGGGGAGGCCTATGTCCAGCAGTGGACGTCTTTCGGCTCTTTAGAGCATATACCTAGATTAGGCCATCATCATCAAATTCCGTATCTTCAAAAGCAATATAAATATTGCTTTTGAAGATACGGAATTTACTACCTACTTTTTCCCGAACACAACGCTTCCAGTTGCCGTTTATACCTGAACTAATTAAATAACCTATTTAACATCTCCGAGCCCGAACCTTTTTATTAAGCACATCATATTAATAAACGCGAGACCAATTTTTCCGGACTGATATGTAAGTGGGACAGGTATTTCCCTTCCTGTGGAGGATATCTGAAACGACAAAAATACATGATAATGGAAGGCCGAAGCCTGGTTTTCGCACAATAGAAGATATGGCTCAGTGTGAATTGCCTCGTTATATTTTCGCGACCTTTCAACTTTTCGGGAGCACCTTTAGGGCTTCAGTTTGACTATTATATTGTTACGTATGCCGAATATGACAGCTTTACATATTTAGTTACTTCAGTTTGAGAAGGGATAAAATGTCAAGCAAACAGTCCCATCCGTCCCTTTCTAAAGTTATTTAGGAATACAAGTAGTTTTCAAACATACCGTAATGACTGTAATTTCCGTTGATACAGGCGGGGATTTAAGGGAGAACGGGTCAGAATATGAAATATGTACTTACCTAATATTATCAAATTACTGCTTCGGTGGTCTAGTGATCGCCAGCACTACTGCTAAACACGAGATCCTGGACTCGATTCCCAGGTCGGGCAAACTGTTTTTGGGTTTTCTGTCTTGAATTTCTCAGTAGCAGCCCGAAGTCATGTAGCAGACGTAGTCAGTAGCAGCGGCTGCCTGGGAACAAGGCGTGATATTATTAGGTATGGATGAATCGAATATTTTCAATATACCGACAAAAAAAAAGTTAATCTGAACTACTATAGCAACAGAATTATACACCAAACACCTAGTTGTTCTCGTAGAGACAGATTAGCCAGCAATTAATTATTGCCATCTACATAAATAGTCTTAAATGTTGCCGATTCGAGCGTGTTCTAAGAACATTTCCAGTGGAACTGTAGTAGTTAGTAGCGTGTCTAATGACGTACTACAAGAGTGATTAAATGGGTAATTAGCAGCAGCTTAATCGTGTAAGTTCAATAGTAATCAGAATCTGTTTCTACTTGACGTTCCAACGTGATAAACCAAGTTTACAGCCCTTACATGCCACTGATTAGACAGGGTGGGCCGATCGATACATTACGGACATTGTGAACCAATTCAGGTATTAATAGTGTTGCTTTTAAAGATAATTACTTAATTACATAAAACAACCGTATTTTCATTTATAAATTACTAGCTTCGGCTTCGCCCGCGTGGAGTTCGGAAATTATTCCACGGGAACTGACTACCGGGATATAAGGTATCTTTTGTGTTAATCCAGATTATAAACTAACTGTATGCCAAATTTCATCCAAATCCGTTCAGCCGTTTTTGCGTGATTGAGGAACAAACATCCAAATATACAAACTTTTACATTTGGTCGTACCGAATATTTGTAAGATGCCATGAAACAATCTACAGTGAAGTGAAATTAAGAGAGCCAGAAAATCATGTTGAAAGTCATTTGTTTTTCATTGAGTTCGAAACTGTTATCGTGATATTTTGAATAGCATCATTATTACAACATTGCCTGGATGGAGGCTTAAAATTTGCCTGATTATTATCACGAACAGGCGCGGCAGTTTGGGTGGCCAACGTCGTCATTATGCCGACCGGCTCGTTTTAGATGGAAAGTGAAAAAAATGAAAAAGTAATTAGGATGGAAGGGGAAGCTAAGTTACGTGCTCATGAAATATTCTCCAGTTTTTGGCTTGAAAAGGTTGATTTAATTACCGAGTTCCAGTGTCAGATTTATTTATGAAATGACACGGAAGATTTTTTTTGCCTTGGTCTCAAATTAGCCACCTCTTTTTTTTTTGCTTTCAAGCGGCAGCTATTTCTAACACTACGTAGCAGCATAATTCTCAACACATACAGCAGCCATAAAAGCAATATGTCGTTACATCTCGTATAGCCTGCACAGCTAGTACAAACAGCCGGTGTCTTGTTTAATACTGGTCCCATTTATCGTAGATAAGGCTGTGCACTTAGTTGCCTCTGCCTCGAGCTTCCAACATCAGAAGTACTGCACGCGTTGTAAAGCCGGCCATGTTCGCTTTAGATAATATAAAAGGATATTTTTAGCCCAACGACGAGCGAAGAAGATTAAAAACTCGCTCTCTTTCTTTGAAATATAAGTTTTAAAGTTCGTTAAAAGATATTTTTAATCTTGCATTCAGAATCTGAACTGTCATTGACCCCCGATGTATTTTCTTCAATATTTTTACTTACCTACACAATTGAAATTTTAAATTGTTCAAGTAAGTAAACAAGAGACATTTAATAGCAACCATTAACTCTTTAATGGTGTTTCAAAATTAGAAAATTACTTTATAAAGAAGGTACTTAGCTAACATTGCAATAAGTGCTGGCATATTCAACTAAATAACTTTCAACTAAGAATAAATTAATTAAGTCCAGTTTTTCAAGTTAAACTTAACGTGGCGTTAACCAATTTTCACTTGTTTGAAACTTTGATTATTGTCTATCAGCTGTTTTTGACAAACGAAATAATGGGGAGAATTAAAACTGTTTGTTTTTAATTAAATATTTAAGCAATTCTTAATTAATTTTTGAAAGTCTAACTTGCAGCGCTAGACAAGTTATTGAACCGTTTACTAAAATAGTTATACGTACATAAATATCTTTCGACTATGGTAGTTTATAGAATCAGCCTGTTAAAAATCAGTGATTTCAAATTCAGAGCATGCGTTACATATTATGTTGTCAAAGCAATTACACGAAATACATATCAAAATTTCAAATCGGAAGTTGTCTGACGATCGAAATATCGACCTGAAAATAATGATGGAACCTGCAAAAAATGTTTGCTACATAAAACGATTAAATTCTGTAAGAAATAAAGAGTACCTACCTAATTTCATGAAGCTATTAAGTTAAAATACTTATAACAAAAAGCGTAAAACTAAATAAAAAAATAAAAAATATTAACTAGTTGGCAGTGGCTCACTATCGCTTCGTCAGCTCGTTTGCTCACTTATTTAGCTGCCACAAAGTGTTCAGAAAAATGTTTATCTCTAGGCTCCATTTCACTTTGCTCCCATTTCCACGAACTTTTAGCTATATTTAAAATCGTACGTAATTTATCCAAGTAGTGTAAAAACCGCGACTGAATATTTATGTTAGCTTTTGCCAGCGGCTTCGCTCGCGTGGATGTCGGAAATTATACCACGGGAACATACTAACGGGATAAAAAGTATCCTTGATTTGATTAATATTTTAATGAACGACCTCAACTTAGGCACATATGGTATGTTTCAGGGATAGGTAATACCTATAGCCAAGTAAGCGAATCTAAAAATGTCATACAATTATTTATTAATAGCTTGTGCCCGCGGGCTCGCCCGCGTGGAAGACAGAAACTACCCTAAGGGAACGTACCACGCGGGGATAAAAATATTATATATTAATATAGGTTATAAACTATCTGTGTGCCAAATTTCATCCAAATCCGTTCGGCCGTTTTTGCGTGACTGAGTAACAAACATCCAAACATCTAAACGTCCAAACACAAACTTTTACATTTATAATATTAATAGGATATTAGTAAGATAGAGGGGCTAGTGACTAAGTAACAATAGCTGCACGGGTCGATCGATCAGGTTAAGCTACGCTTGCCGCGGTTGGTCCGTGGATGGGTGACCATCTTTACATATACCAAGACCCCTCCGTGCCTCGGAAAGCACGTGCTGTGAAGCCGTTGGTCCCGCCTGTCATTTGTGGATCTTTGACAATCGTTATGGGTCGTCAGAAGCCCAAAAGTCTGACAACCAGTGTTACCAAGGGGTATCGTGTTACCCAGTAACTGAGTTGTGGAGGTCAGATAGGCAGTCGCTCCATGTAAAATACTGGTATTCAGCTGCAGCCGGTTAGACTGGAAGCCGATCCCATCATAGTTGGGAAAAGGCTAGGCAGATGATGATTAATAAGATAGTGGGTTATAAATTGGATAGTTCTGTATCCCAACGAGTGGTGTGTGTCGTCAAAACATCTGAATGTTTAATGTATCCAAATGTGCAATATAACAAGTTTCGTTTTCAGCCAAGGTGCATGTTGACACACACCTGTGAATGAAACACAAATACATAATGTAGATGAAACATAACTACAAATAGCGAAACGGAAATGACACGCCTTGTTTTTATTGCCCTCAACTCCAAACATTGTTGAAACCCATCGAGTCTGTTAGTTTATACGTTACTTGGTACATTTGCGGCCCCACTCTTCGCCGCCTTTTGTTTACGGGAAATAGCCGAAGGAATTAGACTATAAACGTACTTTTTATTGTTCCAGTGACGCCGGAATCGATAGTAGTGCCGATTGTATCGTGCATATTCGGCTTCCCATTGTTAGCGCTCACCGTTATCTGCTGTTTGAGGAGAAGAGCCAAAATGGCGAGGTGAGTTACGACCGTATTGGTAATGACAAGGACGTAATGAAATCACAGGCCATTTACTGAACCACTGTGGTCGTATACTTGGCTGGCCCGATAACGTAATGTTCTCCACGATAAACCCTTCAGGGATCGCTCGTTCGCTTTTAGGTCAAATTTCGTTGATATACTCGTAGGACATCGCGAGACCTTTTCACGTGCTACTTGATTCAGGGCCTGTTCTGCGACTACTTGATCGATCGAGAAGAAGATAAGTTGAGCAAATATGGCCAATTTTACTAAGCGTATTTACATAATATATTATAGAGAGCTATGGCGCGCATGATTTTGTTAAATGATTTTGCCTTTCACCGTAGAGTTACGCTAATACCCCATATATGCGTTCCACAAGGGAAGCAGTTACACGTAATGTGCGTGATAATGATGATTGATTCAACTGAGATCGTATAAGGCTGTAGTTAAATTCAGCTTCAATGCTCCTACGGATTATGTGAAGCAATTTTGCGCACTGCAGACTCATAAAGTGAATATTTTACCGCACAGTATCCTGGAAAAGAGGAGGTTGATGTGCCTAATAGACACAAAGGTAGACAGACGTAGGGAATGAAAGTGAGATAATATTGTAGATTTAGATGAATGAACATGTTTAATAGGAATGTTGATAAGGTTACCTATATAATTTCTCTATAATAAGCTCTTTAGAAGACCACAAATGTTAGTTTAGCTAAGCACTCATCAATTTAAAGCAACTCTTTCAAAATTCTGCCAACTCACTCATTAGGATAAATATTCCGCCATCCCATCCAAAAAAGAGTCTTGATACAAAACCAAGCCACTTTAAAACCAGATATCCTAGTAGCGCCACTTTCCTTCAAGTGTTCAGTACACAAGATATTTTCAGGGAACGTGCGAGGCGGAGAAATTGCGAGTTGGACCGCGGGGAGCTGTCAGTAGTCAAGATGTCTCCTGTGAGATCGAAGCCTCGATCTGTCAGCTTGATCCGGTCGCCGCGACCCCCGCCCACGCTGGAACTGGACACCGTGCTCGAAGAACGATCCGACCCTGAACAGACCACACTCTCACAAGTACGTAGTAATTGCACACTTGAACCAGCGCCTATATTTCATAGAAGTAAGGACCCTTGTCCTTACTTCTATGAAATATAGGCGCTGTTAAAGCTAAATTATTACCATGGATCTTACTACATACTGTGTATGGTTGACTGAACTGAAACCTTAAACACACGTTCATATTCATACCTAATCACCCTATAATGCCCCCACCACTGCGACACAAGCCTCCTCTCGGTGAGATGGAGCGGGCCACGTGGTGGATTACCAAGACGTCGTATGCCTTCGAATCTTTGGTTCTAGGACATGCTGGTTTCCTCACGGTGTTTTCCGTTTTTTTTTCTTTGGGTGGGAAATCATCAAATAACTTCTCCCGCTCTGGGTGGAGCGGGAGGCCGTGTCAGACTTTTACTGAATAAAACCCACCCGTGTTCCCTCAGTTACGTGTGCCAGGCGCCACGGTATCTCTTTCGAACAATCCGCACCCCTGGCAGGCATCGGCCCTTGCGGGCCCCACCAGACGGTGTTTTCCTTTACCGTTTTGAGAGCAGTGGTGATGAAATAATTTACACAAAGTAAAGCGCTTATCTGGGCTCGAACTTACGAACTACAAGCTCATAAGGTGCGACCGTTACCACTTGGCCACCGCCGTTCTCACGTTAAACATACATATTTTTTGTTGGTTATGTAGCAACTACGCACACTTACTTATTTTAGGTGAATAAAATATGGAAACAAAGAGATTACTAAAGCTCTGAGAAATAAAACATATTTCACTGCTGCGGTTTATCTTGATTTAGAATAAAACAATGAAGCGTGACTTTTTTGTGATGCTTGATATTATGTATTTAAAGCTTCGTATTGTTCTCACCGATTTACTTTATTATATTACCTTAACTGGTGTTATTCAAGCTATTTCAGTAATTTATTAGGTTCTGTTCTCTCGATATTAAGCTCGATTGAAAACATATTATCATATCCAAGCTACCCATTCCTACAGTCTCTAGACATATTCATTTGTTTCATCGTTGAATTAAATGTGTGATAAATTCTCAAATAATATTTGTACGGCTCCATTGTAGTTTTGACAAAGGTCGTGGGTTCATCCCACGACCTTCCTTCCTTTCTGTTCTCATTGACAATAAACAACTAAATCTAATAAGTAGACAATGTAAAGGGTAATCCATTTGAATCGAGCATAAAACCCAAAAGCTTAAAATCTGTTCCAAACCATCGTTATCTAGATCAGTCTTAGAAAAACAGCTCACCATCTCCTTCTCATAAGATTATCTTTACAAGGATTTTTCTTTGAAGGTGGAAATCACGCCAGACCGTGAAGTGGGCACGATACTGTTCGGAGCCGTGGGCGCGATGGGCGCGGCAGCGGCTACATCCATGTGCAACCGGGACAGCTAGCGGCGCGGCTCGGTGCTGCCCGGCGCGCGCTCGCCGCTGTGGGCCGCACTCACGAGCCAGCCGCTCGACGAAGACGACCCCGATGACGACGAAACTGGCGGCGAGGACAGCTAGCAATTGGACGAGCGCTCCATTGTCGACATCGGCGAGCGCATGAAACTTTTCTTGGACATTCCACTCAGATTCTAAATCAGTGAATTGTGAACGAACAATGTCCTATCATCACTTCAAATACTTGAACAATTAATCGAATGTTATCAGATTTCTACGATGTAAATAGATTCACTAAGGAAATCCGACTTTAATCAATTCCGTCTGGAATCATTATCTACTGTTTCCGAATATTGAAATTAAATGTTTCGTGAATCGATTTCTCTTACGAATTGTACGTAATGTGTGCACTCTATTGTGTATGTGTAGCAAGCTAAAGCGGCAATGTGTCGGTCACATCTGCCCTAGAAAATAACGGAACATTGAACGGGTTTCAGTATAGGCCTCGGATACTGAAGCGTGGCGGTCTCGTTCCGGACTTCACTACGGGCGAATTTCACAGCACATGTGGAACCGCATTCAAGAACTGTCGTTCTCCTATATTCTCTTGAACGCATTTTAGATATTCTGATCGCGCTCGGTTTCACTCACAAGATTCTCCCTAAGAATGGCGACCAAGTAGGTACTGATTACCAAAAGTACGGCACAATCGAAATCTTAGACTTGAAAAGGCCTACGTAGATTATGTACATCAATTAATAAACGCAAACTAATGACGAGGCTGAATAATAATTTTATCCAAGAAAGCTCTTTTGAGCTGAAATTCATCTATTGCGCAGAATCTCTATTCTGAAAGTCACGCGAAAAATGTATTATATTCGAAATTCGAGTCAATTTTGAAATGTTTAATTATTAATTCTCTCTCCTCGTTTTGGTTCTAAAGGTTACCTACTTACTGGTAATAGTAGATAGGTACATAGTTTTTCATATAATGATATGCCCTAATCATATTATCATTTTCAATCATCGATCACAACACTTTCAACTAATACATTAGTATTAGTTGAAAGTAGGTAACCTTAATTACACAACGAAAGTACTGTAGAAATATTCCGACTCATTTTAAATTACTCACAGTAATTCTTAATAAACTTTTGTAAAGAAGATATCTAGTTGAATATTGTACAATTGTACATAATATACGTTCTAAGAAGTTTAATAATGTAAATATGATCGTGCACTAACTTTAACATTGCACGGAGCTATTAGGCTTGACCCTTGTGCATAGCACTATATCACATAAAACTATTAAGTAGGTAGTGACTAAAGTCCTTACATATTATGCCTGTACATAAAAACGATGATGAATTTAAAAACAAATCTTAAGATTATCTACGGTGTAAGGTGGATTGACGTTATTTATTCAAAGAAGTAAGCCCACGGTCCTACCTGCACCCTAATTGCGTAACACACTATCAATCACAATTATCTAAATAATTTTCAAGGATATTGCCAATCCATTGCTTCATATGTTTGAGATATTAGTTTGCTCAACAAAGTAAACAACGTAATTAATTTGGTTAAACTGTCAAAATGAAAGCGTTTCCTAATATTATGTGTTAAGCAATTAGCTTGCTGGGCTTAAAGTTAGACGAAAATTAAGAACCATGATTAGACCCAATAGAGAAACTTAGACAAAGAATACATGACTTAGACTAAGTACGATAAAACGAGACCAATTCAGCCAACATTAGTTAAATATAAACGTTACATATTAAATATTAGGTACTAATACTTAGTATGCGATTTACATTTTGTGTAAAGTAATGAAAAAACCGAATTTTGTATTCGTAGATTCAGCTTTGTAGCCAATGTAAATAAACTCAGTAAAAAATACGATTAATTAACGGAAAAAGTACTCGTACACGCGTTTCAACGGACTTTTAAAATAAATACTCTTTGTACACAGGCTTGTATAAAAATAATACGGATGAGTTACCATCTTACTATAAAACCCTTACATGATACCTGGATGGCATCTCTGAAAAAAGGCATGGAAAAACAAATTCATCCATGGTTGACTAAACAATATCGCTGTCTAATCAGGCTAATAAAGGTGTGTAATTTTGGCTTAATTGTTCAACTAGATGAGTTAACCCTTTCCTCGCCGCTGTGCAGAACATGGGCCTTACCTGATGAACGCATCGTAAGAACCACATATTTAAGAGATCGTTTACTAGACTGGTTAATATATGATCACCAAAAGAGATAAGTGACCAGACTCGTCGGATATAGGTAAAGTTCAGTAAGATACCGATGGATGTTTTCGAATAAAATTTGATTTAAGTAATAAGGTAATACAAAGCAAAGAATTGATATATCAAATTAAATTTCATTAGAAAATTCGGTTACTTATCTCATTTGGTGACTGTACATTCGTAGTGTAGTAAGGGCCAGTTTTTCCAACAAAAATAAATGAAAGTGACCAATAATAGGTCATCAATTTTGTCAAGCGCGCGTAAGTCTCGCGTGCCTAACACTTAAATTTTGCGGTAATTCTGTTTGAGAAACTCGCCCTAAGTGGTATAAAACAGTCCAAATATTAGCCAGCCGAGACCGTGTTGCTTGAAATACAGTTTCGAGCTCTCTGCTACTCGATCGATTACTCTACCATTGTAAACGCACCATGAGATAATAATAGCATTCGTGTCGTACTAAGGACGGAGAAAAAAAAATGTTGGTATTGTTAAACACTATATAAATAGGTATACTTGTACAAAGTCTATGGCAAGTTTTAGTTGATCCATCAACACTGGCAAAAATGACATAGGAAAAAATTGCTGTGTAAAAAGCACGGTAAAAATTTCACCCTCTGTTACGCTTACGATAATAATTATAAATGTACGAGTACGTAATGGAACAATTGAAACGAATGTATATCAATAGATAAATAAAATTATGTTTGTGTTCTTCTAATATTTTTTTGTTTTATTTACACCTACATAGCTACATCTTGCTGTAAGTAGTAAGGACCTTACGGAACCATGACTAAACAAACTACGAGTAACTCGCTAACAGCTGAAAATGTTGTGTCTACTTTTATTAGCAATTCATGGATCGTTCATCTGAATCCCTGAACAATCGCTTTGATTTTCCGTTCTTTGATAATTCGACTAAATATGTGCAAACAGCAATGTGTTACAATGACCCACTTAAAACCAAAACCTGTCTCAATCATGGGCCTCTAATATTAGTTAATCAGCCAAAACCAGTCTCTATAATGAAACTGGAAAGATATACAACAGCTGGAGTTGAATTTTATGTAACACGAGCTGCCTTGACTATATGGCTGCATATCTATAGGATAGTTAGATGATCTGGTATCAAGGTGAGGGCCGGGTTATGAAATCGTTTCGGACGGTCATCTTGGTCGGTACGGTCGTAAATATGCAGCTGAATTAAGTGATGACATTACAGTTTTCAATGTTAAGTTCAAATAATAAATTTTAAAGAATTAAAGTAACAAAAATAAAATAAATTCAATAAAAGAAATTTAATTCAAATAATGTAAAAGAAACTATAAACTCTGTAGTTTATACTTAGTTTCTTTTATATTTGAACTAGGTGGAATGATTGATTTCCTGTGACAACATTTTTAGTAATTTTAGTTTATTCTGTAAATTTAAAATCCAAAGTTCCTGATAACATCTCCCAAAGTTCCGGTCAACATCCAACGTTATCGATGGCATCCGTACACTATTTTATGGGCCACTATCCACAAGTATTTGCCTGATTAATTAACTTTTTTGGACGGGTAAAACCATATATAGGGAGTAGGGACAATTATCAAATCGTGTAGTAACTCATTCTTAGTTTGGGCCCCAAACGAACCACAGGTCCGTAAGTGATACGGAGTAGGAAATACCCGTAACTTCGGCCGAGATTACGGATTTCGTGCTTAGAGAGTGCCTACTCTCTACACCAGGCGCGACCAACCGCCGACCGTCACCATTCCTGGCGTTTGCAGCGTGGCACACCCGCTAGGGTCACCGTCGCACCAAGCTGAGCCAGGAGAGTACTGCGTTACTCCCAAGGGAATAAGGGAATTTTGTGACCATAAACTTACCTACCCCATTACTGTTTTTTTTTATATATATTTTATGTTGACAAGGTTACGTGGTATTATTTATACCCCCACGTAAACCCTTTCCGTCACATGTCACCTGTCAAAAATGGCAAGCTAGTAGTAGTACTTGTGCCATGTAGCACATAGCTTGCCATTTTTGGCGATTGAAATAAATAAAAAAGCAAGGCTGTATGATCTATCAATGACAATATTTCAAAGTTACAAGGACATAGTTAGTTAAATGGAAAACTGACAGTATCTACTGTTTAAGTAAGTATAACATAACATCACGCCTTGTTTCCCCGAGGGGTTAGGCCAGTTATGTTTAAGTCCCATGTAATAGGGGGCGAGCCTATTGCCACCAGCCGGGCACAAATCCAGACTCCGGACTGCTATTGAGAATTTCCAGATAGAAAAACCCGGTAAGTATAAAAAAATATTATTTTACATGGAAACTGAAAGCAGGGACAAAAGGTAAATACCGACCGAATTTTATCCTAATTTTAATCTGACAACAACAATGCTAAAGTGACCACACCCACATTATTGACTAAGAATTATCAACTTATCAAAAAGAATTAAGTACCTATGTATAGCGAATTGGCCAAAATATTGCAAAGCACGACGAAACCCAACGGTATCGTTTTTTTTTTTTTGAGGGTGGGAAATCATCAAATGACTTCTCCCGCTCTGGGTGCAGCAGGAGGGCGTGTCAGACTTTTACTGACTAAAACCCACTCGTGTTCTCTCAGTTGCCTGTGTACCGGGGGCCACGGTGTCTCTATCGAACAACCTGCACCCCTGGCAGGACCGAACGGCATCGTGACTCCATCATTATTTCAAATCAAATCAAATCAAAATATTTTATTTCACATAAACCTGCAAGGGCACTTATGAAACGTCAGAAGCTAGGTGCACGGTTCCAATTTGTCGCTTCCTATGGACAAGAGCCGGCAAGAAACTCCACGGTTACTCTTTTAAAAATAATTGGATTTTATAATGTTTTCAAATTACAGTGATATTAGGTATGGGAGGACAGTGCAGGCCTGTCAATAAGTACCAGGTACTTTAGAGGAATGAAAATAAAGAATAGAAACTGTAGGCCTACAACGTTCTTTCATTCACAATATGTAAAAGAATCTACATAAGTAAAATCAACCTATTTAAACCAAGTGATATGATTTCCATGAGAATCACTAATAAATACTCGATATTACAAGTGTTGTATAATGTCAAATAATGACGAGAATATGTCAGAAAGTGTAAAAAATAAAATTAATAAAATTAACATTGTAATTTGGAAGAAGTTAATAGACGCTCACATAGTTATGGTGAGCGTCTATTAACTTCTTCCAAATTACAATGTTAATTTTATTAATTTTATTTTTTACACTTTACTGAATTACTACACAGGCACAGCACACCCATGAACTCTATCCATAATTTACCAATAAAAATAAAAATAACAGTCACTAAAATTACCTTGCTCAGTCCAGTTATTACTATAGAGATTCTAACATCCGAAGGTCTGTATTACTCAACTTATTAGTGTGTTTATAATAATTAAATGTTTTCCCGTATCAACATGACTATGCATTATTTTACTGCGCCATATTGTTTAGCACTCTACTTGAAACAGTGTGGAGGTCGGCTAACCCTTATGCCTAAGTTGTTTCAGCTCAAATTAGGTCAACCCCATGTGATCGGTTGTAATCAGTATTTAATAACCACCTGCCGATATTTTAAGAGGCTCGATAGTTTAAATGATTTGTTTATTAATTATGCGGTGGGATTATGTGTGGTATGCGTTTTTATAAACAAGATTTTTTAAACTATGAGAAAGACTTTGTTCCAACTAGTTTTTTTAAGTATAATCTCACGCTGGAAAACCTCGAAAGTAGTCTTGGACAATGCATTTTGCAAAAACATGCAAATATGTGAAAAAAAAATGTAAAGGCACAAGTTTTACTTAAATTAAGTAATGCAAGGTTATATTCGTTGATTGACACACGTAGGTAGGTACACACAAAATAAATAATAAACGGACATAAAGGTAGGTACTTTGCCAATAAGTACAAAAGGCGCTGCGTTTGGTGAACAAATTATTCTAAATTGGGTCTCCAATTTCCGATGCTCTGATGTTGACCACATCGTTCGGGTGGCCATATAACAACAAAATCAGAAATACATACATACGTAGATATAGAGAATTAATATCATCATCATCTGACTAACCTTTTCCCAACTATGTTGGCGTAAGCGTACAGTCTTACCGGATGCAGCTGAATATCTACCGGTATTTTACATGGAGTGGCTGCCCAGTTACTGGGTAATACGTACCCCTTGGTAAGATTGATTGCCAGACTTTCGGGCTTCTAACGACCCGTAACGACTGTCAAAGATCCACGAATGACAGCCGGGACCAACGGCTTAGCGTGCTTTCGGAGGCACGGAGAAGTATGATATATGTAAAGATAGTCATCCATCCACGGACCTACCGCGGCAAGCGTGTTCAAACCTGATCGATCGACCCATGCGGCCGCAATTACTTAGTCAGAAATCCCTAGCAGATAATTGATTAAGTAAACGCATGATCACTAATAAGTAACTTAGCGACATCGTAACAAGTCGTAAGTGAGGCGATATGTTTGTGGCGAGGCGACCCTAACTATACACTGATAAATGACATCACATCTGTTAGAAGTCTATAGAGGAAATGGAAACCACAGGAGTTGACCCGCCAGCCCGTCCCACCGATACGGGGTTGACCTACAGCTTCATATAAGCATAGTCACAATTTTGCAATAAGTAATAAACTCTGGCTGGGTTACCGGTTACTAGAATTACAGAAAAGTGTTTCCTTGTTTTTATTTACAGCCAGATATTCAAGTTATAAGATAAAAATAAAAAAAGAACGTTATACAAATACCTTATGTCCTGTATTTACTTTTAACGCGGTAGGCACCTACACCTACATGACCGGTCTCTAGACGTGAAAGGTTTTATGTGTCCCTCGTCCGTATAGCCCTCAAGGCAACTAAAAGGTTTGGCAGGTCCCTTCCTTATTCTGTCGTCTGTCTACCATTTCTGACCAGCTAAATATTTGCGATCTTGAATCTCTTGTGACGGTTGTTATATTTTGTTCCAAAATACCTGACAATATTCAAGAGCCAATGATGTGGAAAAGAAATTGTGACAGGTGACAAACAGAGAATATCTATTGTATTACCCGACTTTGGCGAATCCCACAGGGAGACGTTTTTTTTTTATTTATATACGACGCGGAGATGATAATACGACAATAAATGAAAACACCGACAGCATAGGATTGTCAAATAAATCCTTACATCGAAACTGAAATCATGATTTTTTCAAACAAACGAATTAAGTTGTTGTAGTAATGGTCCGACTATTAGTTTTGCTAATCTTTGACTAGTTAGAGTGACTAAACTCTTGGATACTTATAGGTATTTGGTTGAATTTTGTATGCAGATTGACGTGTCTAATGACGTTCATTATATATACTTACGCAGTTTCATTTACTGTCGTATTGTCGTCTTAGCTACAAGCACCTTCCGCGGGATATTCCAAAATTAAAGTATTTCCAGCACCTGTTTATGAATAAGCGGCCATAACTGTTGTTAACGACTTCAGAATTATTTAAACCACGATTAGTAAGTTCTGCACAAGATTTATTTCACGGGAACGCCGGCAAACTTCGAAATCAATGATAGGTCTAACTTCAAACTTAGCAGAGCGTTACTTGACCGACTTTTGTTCAACTTTTGCTAAAGTTTCTAACAGCGTTTAGCTGTTAAAGTGATAATTAAAGTAATTAAGCATTATTTGCTGTTTTCTTCAATCACTAAATCTTTCTGTGCTTTGAAAACTTAGGTTAGATCTTGGATCTTGAAAATAGTGTTTAAAATAAAAATAAAAGTGTTCGAGGAATTCAGAGTAATGTGCAGAAGTTTTTCCCAGCCGCATTTTAAAAGTATGTTGCTACAACCGTGAAATTTTCTTTGTGTTCACAAATCCATTGCGCATAAGCACTAAGTAGAACATCAAACAAAGCTTTATTTTTTGGACAAGTAGTCGGTAATGCTACATTACCTTAAACTTAGGAATGGTTGTCTGTCTTTAGTGGTCAGCGCTGCTAGTCTACTTGCAGATCAGTAGCGACTAGCGTTGCAACAGTGTAGTTTAGAATAATAAAAAATATAAATATCTGGAACATCCTCAAACCGTCGTCCCTCTCCGACCCTGATGACCCCATCACTATTCTCCAAGAAAGCAGTAGGGCCACCAGTACAGCTCGCAAACATAAACAACCGTCCTTCCGACCTCGCCGCCGAGGTCCTCGCGTCCCGCGAAGACCCCGAGTAAATGAAACCCCCCCCAACCGTCCCTTGCCCGCAAAAGTGCCAGCCCGCGCCGAAGCTGTGCAAGTAAAGTTAAAACCCCCATGATCTAATAATAAGGAAAATTATTTGATCCAGCCTGTCCCCACTTGCTGCCCTCCCGTAAAAGTGACTCCCCGAGCCGAGGCTCGTACCCCGCAGGGGGTGCCCTCAGTGCGCAGTTGCTGTAGGTTTAGTAATTAGTTTGTAAGCCCTGGCTGGAGGCTCTTAGCTTAAAAACTAAAAGTCACCGCAGGAAAGCCCGGTTAAGCAGTCACGGCCTCTCAAGGTCAACTGCGAGATGCCATACCCAAAAAAAAAAAAAAAAAAAAAAAAAAAAAACAAACCGTCGTCCGCCGTCCAGACAGGATCACTAGGTGTAGTAGTGTAGTCTCGTTGTAAGTTGAGAAGTTATTATTACAAATTGGTAAAAAATACATGCGAATTGAGAAATTCCTCCGTTTTTTGAAGTCGTTTAAAAATACAGTAAGAATCAGTCATGATAATTGCAATGAAGTTATTCGATAACAAACCGACCATTAAAATGCATTGTAGCGTAAAGATTAGACAGGTACGCAAATGCCAAATCCTGAAGGCTACAATTTGCACAAAATTCCACGGTTGAATTCTTTAAGATGTCGCAAGGCGAACTTGGACTCCAATGGCAGCATTTCTGTGACAAAATTTAAATCGATTGTTGTTACAGAGATACGTTTACTGGTCCACTGACAAGGCCGCAAGTCTACGGACAGTAGTTTAAATTGCGTGTCGTTGCGGGTGCGGCTGACCAATCATCGCTTCGTATTCGTCGTAGACCGGTGCGCGCATGCATGCTGCATCCAATACCATTCATCTATGAACATGCGAAGCTACTATTACACACAATTAACAGAGTGCTCGTTAGTTACATAATGTGTATGTAGAACGGTGTCAGTGCAGTGATTTTTCATTCAGCTTTTCTTGAATTAAGTGTTGTGGTTGGACTTTTTGAATGTGGTGAGTTTTAGTTATTTTTTATAGATTTTTTTTAAATATTATCTTACGGTTCTTTAGGAAAATATTCTGTTACATAAATAAGTACTCAATTAATTTTAAATATATAAAATAGGTTCCTCTTGCTAGGCGGCTTTAATTAACAATTTTGCTAAAAGCGTTATTAAAATTGCAAACAACACCTGCTAATTAATAAAATGTTTACCCAGTTACATATCTGGACAAAATAAATGAATTATCTAGGTGGAGCTACTTAGTTGAAATAATAAGTAACGTTATTTTAAAATAGTTGATTTGATTAGTACGCCTACGTAATAATATATCTATGTAGGTAGGGTATTGCTAAACTTTCCTTTAAATATCTATTAAGTATCGGAAATCTTACGACATTTGATACAAACTAAGTAGAGTAGCGACTTACGCCTTTTGCAGTTTTCGCGCCACAAATATTGTACAAACGTTTACAGTTACACCTTAAGAAATGTTGTTGTTGCTCAAAAATAACGAAAGCATGAATCGGATTTGTAATAACTGTGTTAAAATTTTAAGCAAGTGCGTACATGATACACGTAATTATCATTATTTCAATCGCTGCGTATCGCACCTTCAGTTTGACAATAATATAAGTAAGTAGGACCAAATTACATATGTAGGGTCGGTTTTAATTTTTGCTCTTCTGCATGTTTTTTACTCTCTAAAATTTATCTCAAACTCATCATCTGCCTAGCCTTTTCCCAACTACGTTGGGGTCGGCTTCCAGTCTAACCGGATGCAGCTGAATACCAGTATTTTACATGGAGCGACTGCCTATCTGACCTCCACAACCCAGTAACTGGGGTAATACGATACCCCTTGGTAAGACTGGTTGTCAGACTTTCGGGCTTCTGACGACCCGTAACGACTGTCAAAGAGCCACAAATGACAGCCGGGACCAACGGCTTAACGTGCTTTCCGAGGCACGGAGGGGTCTTGGTATGTAAAGATGGTCACCCATCCACGGACCAACCGCGGCAAGCGTAGCTTAACCTGATCGATCGACCCGTGCAGCTATTGTTACTTAGCCACAAGCCCCTCCAACTATAATAAATTTTCTTATTAATACGTAGGTTGTCTTTGTCGGTGACACCCCCAAAGTCTGGCTGCGACCACGCCTGGTCTTACCAAGGGGTAGCGTTTTATCCAGTCACTGGGTCGTGGAGATCAAATAGGCAGTCGCTCCATCAGCTCCATGTAAAATGGGTACTGGTACTCAGCTGCATCCGGGTAGAATGGAAGCCAAGCCCAACATAGGGCTTATTGGGAAAAGCCTAGGCATATAATGATGTTGAGATAAGAGAAAATCCCGCCAGAGTGTCCTGATGCAAAATATGAGAAACCTTTGTCATTTTAAGTAAAACTTAACCATAGAAACGTTACCTTGTAGCTCGTTGTTGTGCCTCGTAGCTACAAATTTTCAGTATGGGTAAGCTGATCTCGCATTGTATAAGATTTCCAAACAGTGCGAGATCAGCGTAAACTGGAAATTTGATGTGTAGTCATGTTTACGTTCAGGTAGGCCTAAGACTCGGAGTAGATAAACTATGATATCCTACGAAAGAGTATAGTATCATTGTAGAATGCTCAATCTAAACGGCAACCAGTCAACGACAAAGGTTAGGTTAAGTTAAAGGGAATCTAGGTTGAACTCAAAGAGTCTCTTTTGATCTTTTCTTTATGAACACCCAGGCAAAGCAGTATACGTGCAGGATGAAAATAAATGAGCTGGCAACCCACGTGTTGTCGAAAAACTAATGAAACAAAATATTCTTTAAAAACTATAAATGACACTGACATTTAAGGCAACCAAACGACTGTTATGTTTACATAATCAAAGGTTATGTTAATGTTTTTAGAAATACGTAAAATATCTAAAAATTTAAAATTAAACAACTGACTTTTTTTGTTTTTTTTTGGCACATAACTTTTCTATATAATATAACCAACACGTAAGTAAATTATTACCAGCTAATTTAATTTGACCCTGTATTTTAAATCAATTATTGGTAAGCATACCTAAGGGAAAAGAAGATGGAGGTTCTAGTATGATTAGACTCTTCTTTGAACACATATCGCTAACACCATTTAACATTGAAAACGCAACATCATGCCCACATAAACATACCTCGATTATTAGGTCACTCAAAAACTAAGTAGGTTAAGATATACCTCTCACGATACCAACATCGATAGCAAAGAACGATGATACGTATTTTTGTTTAACGATTGACGTAGAAACAACATTCATAAACGTATTGAAGTAAATACAGTTCGTGTTAATATATTGCACAAAGTAATAACAACTAGCTAATTGATTAGTGACGTGTTTCCCGTACGGACCAACCAGTTGCGTAATAGTTAATACGAGCACGTGTGTCCTTATTGCACAGGTCGATCAGTCCTTAGGATTTTCTAGCCTCTTTTTAATTCATCATTTTCATCATAACATCATGCCTCTAATCCCTCTAAAGATTAGGCAGAGGTACTCCTTAGTACACCTACATTTCGCCATGTTTATGTTTGTTTAAGTCCCATGTAATAGGGGCCGAGCCTTTTGCCATCAACCGGGCACAAATCCAGACTCCGGACATTCTGTTATTTAGTGTGAAAAAGTTCTCCTAGCACAAGTCTAGGGGTTCTCCTAGACTTGTGCTAGGAGAACATTAAAATTAAAAACTCTTGAATGAAAAAGTAACTCACTTTTGATATCTTTGGTTCTGCCTCTGAAACTCTGTCAACAAATTTGAGCGTCCATTTCATTTTGATGCGACCTTATTAAACCAGTCGAATAAAAATTATATTATGAACACAGACTTTTGTGTTGAACTTTTCACGATTCGGCTTTTGGCACGATGCCATCCGAGCCCTGTAGCTGCTCGTTAACGATGGCAGCCTAAATTTCATCCAAATAAAAGCAAACCCCAGATTAAGCTGTATAGATATGCACGAATACCTTGCAAAGATAAGAGCTGTGCGCAAAAACTTGTGTTACATTATTTTCTCAGTTGCTAAGGTAACCTACCTAGGATAAAAATTTTTTGGGCGGGAAATCATCAAATAACTTCTCCCGCTTTGGGTGGAGCAGGAGGGCGTGTCAGGCTTTTACTGACTAAAACCCACCCGTATTCCCCCAGCTGCCTGTGTCCCAGGAGCCGCGGTATTTCTTTCGAACAAGCCGCACCCCTAGCAGAACCAACTTAGGTTACCTGTATTCTTTTAAATTTTCGAAAGGTTATCGAAATCGATAAGAAGGACTTGGACTTTGACTAGGACTTTGACGCCTTAGAGAATTTCAATATCCCATTAACAAAGGGATTTAAATATTTTAAATAAGTAAACATGATTTAAAAATGCATTTTAATATAAAACGATAAAAACAAACCAGATATGTAAATAAACTACATAATTTGATGAGATAACCTCTGATGTGACAGATTCCAAGTTGACGCAGTTACGCGCATTCTTTTCATTTTGTTTTCGTGTTACGCGTTCTCCGCCCGTATACAAGGTTAACCTGTGAGTTTACAACGCTACAATTAAGTGCAGTGTTGTGTTTTCTGCATAACTAGACCTTTGCAAAACAGTTGGGCATTTGATTTCCAGTTTCTAAACTACCGGCCTCAGTTTTGCAACAAATAAACCCGTTTGACGAACACACATGCTTCATGTTCACTTTATTTTATAACTCCATCAGTACATCGGTGTACAAAAGTACAGATTGTACGATTTGATAGGAAGTTTTTCCCCACCTCTGATTTGGAAAATATTTCGTTTTCGATGGTGGAAACCAAAAGCAAACATTTTAATAAACTCTCAGCGTCCTCAAGTTAGGAATCTGTTTGTGGAGTGGGGCGGCTTACAACCCCATCCCGTTGGGCTCAGCGCCGCGATTTCCTTTTAGAACTCTCGAAGTCGACGCGTAAAACATTTGACTGACTTCTCAGACAATGATGTTGGACAAGTTGAAGAGCTTCGCTCGAAACATCTTTCATATTATTAATCCGAAGGTACCTATAGTGCGACACAACTTTTCCACTCTTTCGTTGTTCAAAATTCATCAAACACGACACGATTTTAGTGCAATTTGAGGTCACACGAATTCGGGCAGTAATCGACCGGGTCAAAATCGTTAAATCTTGAACAGCAAAAAAAAATGATTCCTGTTACTAGTTTTGTTTATTCGTTTAGGTACATCAACGGAACCTTCAAGTTGAGTCGACAAGGTTAATAATACAGGGTAATTTTTCTTAAACGTGTATTCACAAAAATCCACCCTGTATATCTGATTTCGCCCATAACGAACAAGCTCATAATAAATTATAATCTTACTTTAGCAATTCAGTTCAAAAATAACTTCCAGTTTCTAGAAGTCTATTTTATGGACAAAGTTACTTGAACGTTGTTATTTCGGTCACAGCGATCTTTTCACGTAACGGCAGTGTCTGAAGTCTAGACTAGTCTATGTCTAGAAGCAGATAACCTGCATGGCCTAGATACCAACCGATCTACAGCGCCGGTTAATTTTTAGAAGGGATTTCAGGTAGAAATACTAAACTATGATAATAGCTTATACATACAGGATAAGTTTTTATCCAATCGGTAATACAAAAAAATCAGCTGTTCCATACATTTTGACCGCGTAGGTATTGCACTTTTCTATGTGTTGTTTCTAGCTGTTTTTTTTTTGTACAACCTACGTAAAAAACCTACGTAAAATTTCTGTGCTAAGGGGTCTAGAATGGATAAAAACTTACCCTGTATAATAGCTTGCCATCACTAAGCGTGTCAGTGTTCAAGGGCAGGCCCAATCAGCAATAAAAATGATCATGGTTAGAGGATCCGTGGGCCGAATTTTGGATAAAATTCTAAATGCAGTTCCATTGTTACATAAAATCTTTTTTGTTTTATATATGTTGTGCTCCGATTGTAGAAACGACTTTTGATTAGGCACATAGTGATAAACCTAACCGGCCAAATCATGAAATGGCGGGGTATCGTGAGATGACCAGGCAGAACACGATATGGCCATTTCTACGATCGGACAACGACATATAGGAAAACATATCTTAAATATTAATTAATAACCCTACCCAGACTTAATATTTAATTACACAGAAAGATATTGTTGCCATGCTAAAAATACTAAATAGCAACTTTCCTGACCTTGCAACAAATTACATGTCGTACAAAAGATTCAAGATTAAAAATTCACAATTAGCTCTCTCGCAAGTTGCGAACAAAAGACTGACAACTTTAGACTTGACTTGACTTTTTACTTTTAAAAGGTGTGCATCGTCGTAGTTCCTCAGTTGCTTGTATAACCAGAACTTATGAAGTTTTAAATTAAGATTTGTTTGGTGGAGGTAACAAACCGGTAGTACAGCCAAATGTTTAACTCTCCAATATCTTATTTTCGGTGCTGCATTTTGGTTTGGCTTATTGGTCGATTCGCACGAATGCACATTATTGCATGTAGGTACTTGCTGTGCCTTTTTTCATAACGTTATTGCATAAGATTCAAAACGTGCCAATTGTCCAATACTAATTATATTCACCCAATATAACATAACAGAACATAAGATCACGTCTTGTTTCTCCTTGGTGTACCTGTGTATTCGACCAAAATATTATATTATACAGGATCAGTTTTTATCTAGTGCGCAAACTGTAACCATGAATTCGGCATATAATTCTAAACCCCCCAGAAATTTTTCGTCGGTAATACAAAAACTATCAGCTGTTCCATACATTTTGACCGCGTAGGTATTGCACTTTTCTATGAAACAGCTGATTTTTTTGTAAAACCGACGTAAAATTTCTGCGCTAGGTGGTCTAGAACGATATGCTGAATTCATGGTTATAGTTTGCTCACTGGATAAAAACTTACCCTGTATAAGTGTTGATTCGCCCGATTCGAGCGAGTAAATTCGTGCGAATCGACTAATAAGCCTTTGATTTCTGTGAACTTTCAAAGCAAATTCCATGAGCTTAGAAAGCATTTACAACAAAGACATTGTACGGATATTCCTAGTTGTTAGATATCTACTATCGAAACTTTACGATGAAAAAGATATGGCTTCAGGCTTGTTTTATTAAAAAAAAGGAATGGCTATGGAAAGGAAGGCTATCTACTTCATTGCAAATATCTGTGAAAGCTCGTGTGAAATAGGTACAGTCAGCGTCAATAATATCGGGACGAACAGACTGTTCAAAATTAAATATTAAGTCAATGACACAAGGAATATTTCAGAATGAAGACAGTACACGACTACTGTCATTCTGACAAGAACTTTATCCAATTGAGATAAGGTTTAATTTTCTTAGTTGTTGAGATCATTTTAAACTGTCTATTCGTTCCGATATTTTTGACGCTGACTGTACCTATGTAATGTCGCGCGCCTCTTCGTGCTCAAGTCAAGCAAGATTCCGAGTGTAGTATATGAACATAAGGCTCGATAATATCGCCAGAAGTCATGAGCATCCATAACGACTACTCTTAAAGATCACAACCGTAGGCATATAAATTATGATGTTGTAAAACTCGTTACTCAGCTCTAGTACCCAGGCCCAGTGCGTCGCAATGGGAATACCAATTCTTTCTGAATCCTTTTTTGTATGGCATCTCGTTGACCTTGAGAGGTCGTAACCAACCAGATTTCTTAAAGTAGGTACTAAGCGGGTACGAACCTCGGCTTAGGGCGTTGCTGGGGCGAGGACAGCAAGATGGGACGGGCTGGATCAAATCTGGATTATTATTATTAACCGGAGATTCTTTCTGAAATACCTATTTAGATGTCAATATTCCGCAAATAGGTAAAATAGTAGGTACTTTACAGTAGGTGTGCTATTTTCCGTAGGTATTCATGGAACTTCGGTCGCTAGCATAAAGACCGACAGATAAGGTTTTGTTTTAATAATTTAAATATGCATTGAGATGTATTAAAATAAAAGAGGAAGATAAATTGTAAAACGTAGATAAACAATATGATGGAGGATCTATCGTGGCCAGCCTACTGATAGTTTCATCACCGCTGCGCCTGCGCCCATCAAGGACGATACGGCATTAAAGACTTAAGTGTGTGACATTACGTGAATAATTTTACAATAACGTTGTTTTAAATGATAATCTTATTCCATTTAACTATTTAAGAATACCCGACTTCCTTTGGTTTTTATTTGCAGAGGTCACTCGCTGCATTGGTAATGTTGGTGAATTTTTTTACTATGTGCGAAAAGTTCAAAAGCTACTTATCTAGGTACCTACTTCAAAGTAGTAGGTATCAGGAAAAGTTATTTCCCAGCTATACTTATATGTATATATAAGTATGTATGTATGTTGCACCTGCTATGTTTTTCTCTCCATCACCCTAAGGTTGCCTGGTAGAAAATTTTACCTGAGCATAAAGTTTAAAAGAAAAGACGTTTTCCAGGAAAAATATTCGGTCTCAATAAAAATATTAAATTTAGGTACCTCTAAGTATTAAGGTATGATGTTCCCCCAAAAAGGGCTTTTGACATTCATAAATCACTTAGAACAAAAAGATAAGGAATATGGATTGTCGTTAACACCAAAATATACATTTTCTCTCAGGATTAAAGCTACTTCCATTTTTGCGTTATAAAACTTTAATAAAATTTAAGTAGGTATACCTGCTTACTTACCTAACCTACAATAAAGGTTCATATAAAATGATTATATCGAATTTATTCATTTTAAAACATCATATTATCTGTACCTATCACGTTTATTTACTCAACTTCTTCTATTTCAAACTCGGTCAACTGAAAACTATTGCTTTCCAAGACATAAGCTTTACTATTATTTCTTTTTAAACGATCCAAGTTCTTAAATAAACGTTAATAACGTTGCGACTTGGTAAATAAATATGAAATTTTCTAAGAACGTAAAAAGAAAATGCTCGAAGTGTTGTTAGGTTTTGCCATCAGGATTTTTTCAGTAGCAGCCAGAGTCTAGATTTATGCGCGGTTGATGGCAATAGGACGGCCCCCTATTGCTTGAGACTTAAACATAAGTGAGCGAAATGTGGGTGTAATAGATACCTATACCTCTGCCCAACCCTTCAATATTACAGGCGCAACGTTATGTTAAAAAAATAGCATCAGAATAATCATTTTTCGCAATAGATTTCAAATATTAGTCGGAGTGCCTACCTAGGTAGAGTATTTGCATAGGCACGGTGGCATGCAATGCACAGTGCACAGGTGCACACTGCACTCTGCAGGGTCGAATGACCACCTACCTACAACAGACACCTATCTGCATGGTTTGTGTGCACTCACTATTAACATCACCTTGCTAACTATTCTCAAAGTAAAACAAAACTCCCTTGTAGTAAAACATTACATAAATAAATTATAAATGTAGTTTATTTTCTCTTTTACCCTTACATACGCTGTCTACATCTCTTTACCTTCTCTCCTATCTCAGGTATGCTGGAAGAGATTTCTTTAGAAATACGCATCACCTGTGTACCTATTTTTCTGTTTTAATCTTCTTGTCTGTTTATCTGTGTATATAAATGGTTAAATATATACAAATAAATAAATAAATACATTAATTGTAGATAACATAATAAACTAGAGATCGGATATTCGGATACATATTTACCTAAAGTTGCGATGTTGGCTAATATGGAATGCGCTTTTGAATCGAAATAATCTTAATTTAATTTATGTTTTTTTTTTTTTACTAACACACACCACCCCCTCCTACATACATATATTTGCATCGGGGCTTAAACAGTAATTCTAAATAAATATGTATCTGAATAGTTTTGCAATGCTAATAATTTAGAAGTCGCTTCCATACTATACACCTGACTAGTTATGCATTCCCGGTCTTCCTGGCATAAAAATATGTTTTTAAAAGCCGCTTCCATACTTTCATAACCAAAAATTTACTTTAGGTAAATATGCATCCGAATATCCGATCTCTAATTATAACATACCGGGGTCTTTGGATCTGTATAATTTTTTTTGTTTTTTGCTACCGGCTTCGGAAATTTAAGTTATTTTCCACTTTATGGTTCTGGTACCTATTCTATACTTGGCATAACACTATTTGATAAGTAAACAGCAGAGACCGGAATTATTACAATAATTATCATCAAGGTGTCTGATTACACGAAAAAGACCTACTATCTTTATCCATTTTCCTGCAATGATGGCGGGCCCGTCTAGTTTAGCAATTTCTAGAGCTCGTTTTACAATACATATGTCATTCACAACATGAATCGAGACTGTAGGTACATATTGTTGAATTTTTTTTAATGAATTACAAGTAGTTTCGTTAATTATTGTTAGGAAAAATCGATTTTTGTTTTAATAATAATATAATATTAAACGATCAATATAATCTGACAACCAATCTTGTCATTCGTAGATCTTTGACAGTCGTGACGGGTCATCAGAACCCCGAAAGTCTGACAACCAGTCTCACTTTGGGGCATCGTGTTGCCCAGTTACATGTTTGTCGAGTTCAGCTGCCATAGGCGCCGGCAAGTATAGTGCATCTTCAGGTCCACGAAGCGAGCTCGATCATTTTTGTACTTCACCTCGGATATGTTACCTTTGTCCATTAAAGAAGAGTAGGTATTACAAAAATGTGCGTAGATACATGATTTCGTAGTTGAAATTTAATACTATTTGTTGGTTATATTAATAACAATTACTTGGTTAATAGTTACTTTTCTTTTTTACAGAGATAATAAAGCTTTTCAAAATCATTTATTTACTTATTCAGCATTACGCATCCTCCTGACGCATCTTTACGTCTAGGCAAAACTGATGGAGCGCTGAATTGAGAGCTCTAATTTGCAGATTCAAAACTGATGGAGCGCTGAATTGAGAGCTCTAATTTGCAGATTCAAAACTGATGGAGCGCTGAATTGAGAGCTCTAATTTGCAGATTCAAAACTGATGGAGCGCTGAATTGAGAGCTCTAATTTGCAGATTCAAAACTGATGGAGCGCTGAATTGAGAGCTCTAATTTGCAGATTCAAAACTGATGGAGCGCTGAATTGAGAGCTCTAATTTGCAGATTCAAAACTGATGGAGCGCTGAATTGAGAGCTCTAATTTGCAGATTCAAAACTGATGGAGCGCTGAATTGAGAGCTCTAATTTGCAGATTCTGTGGAAAAAAATCCATCTAAACTATTTTTCATACATTACAAATATCTTAAATATCGCACACCTAGATCTAAATAGAGTTAACTCATAAAAGCACTTTTTCCTGCACTGAAGAAGTTATCTGTATACATATTTGCTTTGCAAGTTCTACTAGAAAAATATTTTTAAATCTGTTTTATTGGTCCATAAGTAGTAAGTTAAGGAATTCAATAGTAAGTATAAGTCAAAACTCCCAATTTTTGACTTAGCTCCCTTTAGATCTAGGTGTGGGATATTATCTTTTTAAAATAAAGAAAAGATTACTGGACCTAATTCAATGTACTGAAAAGGTTCGGAAAATAAGTCTGAATATCTCCGAAGTTTTACATCATTTTGACGTAGTATTTACACCGAATAATTTTGCTTAAAAACACCATTTTTTTTTTAATTGCTCTTTTTCTTTTTTTATGAATAAAACAAAAGTACTATATAGTACATATATTTCACCGCGCCAGCGATCTGCTTTTTCGGACATGTCTATTTTACTCTTATTTTTCGGACATGTCTACGTCCAACCGCTCCCATACATTCGTTCCACTGTGCGTCGCTCTATTGAGGAGGTTGAGACGAAAAGACTGCGCATACATTTTCAGCTGCGCTGACAGCTGTAAATAATATTTTCGTAATTTATCACATTCTAGAAAAGACACTGTCAAACATAAAACATAAAAAATAACAGTGTTTTAAAAGATAACAGTTGTGTTCAGTTATGTGAAAGTGCTGAAACAAGTTTAAAAGACTGGTGTCGTCGATTTTGCTACCGCATTTATGCAAAATGGACACAGTCTGGAAGAAGCACAGATAAGTTTCGGAAGAAACATGAGATTTGGCTACAGGCTGCAATTCAATGGCCGGAATTACAGAATGAAAATATGGAACCTTCTACAGAAAATATAAGTGACGTCATCGAGCCCATAATTTCTCCTGCTAAATCTGATGCTTCAACTTGTACACATCCTAGTCCTCGTAAATCTTTTGAGGACCTTAGTAACCGGCAAAAAAGAAGACGCACTGAAGATAGTCTTTCATGCAGCAGTAGCAGCGCTGAAATTATGTTTTCGGCCGAAAGGGCGCTTCAAAAGGCAGGACAAAGCGATACAGCTTATGTTATGAAATACTTGACGGAGAATCCAGAAGAGGCCTCAAAAATCAAAGCCTTCATTGAAGGTAAATCAATTCAGGTACGGGAAATATCCCCTTTGAAGGCATTGGCTCTTTATGTATCGATGAACTTATCGAAATGGCGCTATAACACTCTTCGGGATTTCAACACTCAAGAAGGAGCTCTTCAATACCCGAGTTACTACATGTTGGTTAAAGAAAAAATTAAGTGCTATCCGGCCAAAGAAGATCTCACAGTTACAGAGAGCTCTGCAAAAATCAAATTACAAGCCTTGATGGATTTAACCTCAAGAAGACTTATTAGGTCGTTAGAAACCCCTGTTGATCCCAATCAACAGCTCGTATTGACCAGCAAATGGGGTTTTGACGGATCATCTAGCCAAAGCATTTATCATCAAAGGACGAGTGAAGATGAGCAAATCGATCTTGCTAGTAATTTTATGATTAGTCTTGTACCACTGCGGCTCGTCTCAAAAGGTGTAACAATTTGGGAAAACGAGCGACCATCTTCCACTTCATTTTGCCGGCCAATATTGTTTAAGTTTATAAAGGAAACCAAAGAAAATGTGCAGAGAGAGATGGCTGAAATCGAAGCAGAGATTGAAGCCTTAACTCCATCCACCATCACTGATGGAATTAGTGTCAAACACCAACTGCTGTTGACAATGATTGATGGTAAAATTCATTCCATTATATCCAATACAGCAGCTTCAGTGTGTGACATATGCAAGGCTTGTCCTAAAGAAATGAATAATTTAGAGTTAATCAAAGATAAACACGCAAACGAGGACATGTATAAATATAGCTTAAGCACCCTTCACGCTTGGATTCGCTCAATGGAATGCTTATTACACATTTCCTACAAATTAGACATAAAATCATGGCAAGTAAGGGGTGATATAGCAAAAAGGCAAGTTGATGACAGGAAGAAAAGAGTTCAAGAGGCTGTAAGAAGAGAAACGGGCTTACTTCTCGATGTTGTGAAACAAGGCAGTGGATCCACCAACAATGGCAACTCGGCAAGGAGATTTTTTGAAAACTACACTAAATCTGCTGAACTGACCGGAATAGATGCTATGCTTTTAAGAAAAATCTGTGTGATCTTGCAGTGTATTTCATCAGGAGAGAAGATCAACGTAACTAAATTCCGAGAGTTCTGCTTTGATACTGCTAAGCTTTACGTGGAGTTATACCCATGGTATTATATGCCTTCTTCACTTCATAAAATTTTAATGCATGGGCCAGACATAGTTCAGAACATGTCAATTGTGCCCATTGGTTTTCTATCCGAAGAGGCATCTGAGGCTAGAAATAAAGATTTTAGAAAATATAGAGAGGGGCATTCTCGAAAGCATAGCAGTATCTCATGCAATGAAGATATTATGCACAATCTTTTACTGTCTTCTGATCCACTTGTTACAAGTATCCGTCCAAAAGGAAATAAGTTTGTAAAAAAATCTTCTTTTAAGGAATTTTATGAGCTTACGGATTCTGAGAAAAGTGATATCGAATTTGTTAACATAAATGATTTAGCGGACATCGATTCTGAATTTGAATTAATTGATGATGATGATGATGACGAAGATAATTAAATGATGTTATTGTTTTAAAATGTGTAACTTAGTAAATTAGAGCTTACATCTTAATTATTTATTGTACTTTTAATGAAACTAGGTAATTTATTATCAACTTACTTAAAAGTCATACTCTCATCAGTTCTTGTGAATATTTTTGTTAATATATATTTCTGTATATATATATAATATATTTATAGACCTCTTAATAAGTCTGTCTGCGGTTTAAAGTAAATACAAATGGGGAAAAAACTTTTTTTTTTTAAATTTTCATTTCCTTTTATCCCAGAAAGTGCACATTTGGCGCACTATGTGTCTTAGTATTAAATATAGCTCTTAGTAATAGCATTACGATATTAGAGACCGCTACTTGAAACAAGCCCGGAATCAGGAGGGAGAGAGCTCGATACACTCATTTTCATAGTAAAATTTCACATTTTCTCAAATTACTCCCGAAATATGGGAGTTATGAAGAAATTTATCACCACAATTTATGAAGGCATTAAGTAATCGAATAAGATGGCATCATTAGTTTGTCATAATTTTACTCTTATTTTTCGGACATGTCTACGTCCAACCGCTCCCATACATTCGTTCCACTGTGCGTCGCTCTATTGAGGAGGTTGAGACGAAAAGACTGCGCATACATTTTCAGCTGCGCTGACAGCTGTAAATAATATTTTCGTAATTTATCACATTCTAGAAAAGACACTGTCAAACATAAAACATAAAAAAATGAATAAAGCCACCTTCGCAACGATTATAAAAACGTTAAGAATGGAAAAAGTGAATAATTGCCGAAGGTAAACTACAAATATTATTTATCACCAATTGTGTTAGAATAGAATAGTTCTTTATTTGCACAGAAAGTAGGTACATGTTACAGACGTTCAGTTTAAAATGATCCTTATACTAACTACCTTAATTAGGGCATGCAAACAGTTTAAGTTAATTAATAAAGACTCATTTATTATACATTATTAGCACATTCAATCAAACAATACAAGTTTACCATGTCGAGAAGGAATTCAGTGAATAGTTTGAAATAGGCAATATAATACATAATGTCAAGTTTAATAAATTGAGATTATAAATTCGTCAAGCTCGAGGTCAATACAGTCAAATTAAAAAAAAAAAATGATTTAGTACAAGTCAAGAGTAAGCACAGAGATGTCTTGTTATCAATTAAAATTCTCAGCGTTCAAAAATTCGCCAATTGAGTAATTACATTTATTAATTAATAGAACAGTCAATTTCTTTTTGAATAATGGAAATGTCTCATCTTTTATTACATTAGGTATTTTGTTAAATATGATCGGACCGGCGGTATCCGAACCAGTAACAATTAGCATATTTTTATATTGTCTCCTGATTTGTCGGTTTCTATTTTCGGACGCTTTATTAAAAAGTTGCATATTTGATTTAACAAAAACAGCCATCTCGAAAATATAAAGTGATGGGAATGTTAGCAATTTTAGGGACTTATATAAAGGTATGCAGCTATCTGTTACTATTAAGTTGCACATGGCCCTTATACAACGTTTTTGATCCTTGAACACCTGTTCCCTCAGGCTACAATTTCCCCAAAATATTATGCCGAATCTCCCGGCAGAGTCTCTCTCTCTCTCTCTCTCTCTCTCTCTTTGTTTTTTTTTTTTTTTATTTTGGCTTCACACGGTTTGTGCATTTAGCCAGTGTCAAGTAATTTTTCTTTTAGATCAAATAAATGGCCCGATATCGGGCACGAAGTTACAAAACAGTCATCTCTCTCAGTCTTTAGTCAGTCAAGTCAGAGTTATTGTAAAGCGGTAGTAACTTTACAACAACCTAATAGGAGTTTTTGGGGGGAACACGAAAAGTCCACGTTAGTCACTTATTTTCACCTTCACTACACTTGTGCACTCACACGTAACTAAATTGAATAATTCACTATCAAAATTACACAATTTAATTCGCTATTTCACTAAATTCCATGAAAATGAAAATTCGTGCGACATGTTCCAACGCGATCCCGCCAAAAACTCCTCTCTCTCTCTTATTTATAAATTCAAGCTGACATACATTTGATTTGACAGATTTTTGACTGGTATACGTGGAAGTAGTAAGTACTATAAAGCGACTAGCACTTTTGCTCAGCATTTCAGTCAATTTCCTTGTAGCAATAATTTACAACATAGGCCACTAGCCAATTTGACATCTTATTGTTAGGATCCAAATTTGCTTACTCGCAGACTCAACCATCTAAGGTTACGGAGTGTGAAGTTTAGTGAAGCTCACCAGTTTTTTAAGTTACACGAAATATTTTCTTTTGCTTATCCCCTAAACCAAAAATGAGTTGAAAAATTACGAAAAATTTGAAAACTAGCGTGAGTTTATGTACGTTTGAATGAATAAGTTAAGTTAAGGAAGTTAAGAGTCACATCTTTTAGCAGTGGCTTCGTTCACAAAAAAGTTATTGGCTGGGAACGCCTCAGGCGTTAAGTCAGTCTTCGTACTGTTATTGTAAACAAAGTTTAATAAATTAAAACAAGGAACTGTCAAACCTATGACTTTCTTTAAGCTCCATATAACTTGGCACCTATTTGCATACCAATTATTTTATTGGCTAAACTGACAATTTTGTTTTAACCTTGTACCAAATCACCATCGGCAACTATTTATTTGCTTTGCTTTATACGCTATGTTTTTTTGGGGAGGTTCATTCTTCAACGGTACAGGAATCTTACGCTACGCACCTAAAATTGGAACTAACGCCTCCATCTTGCTTTTCCAATACAATTTGTCTGACAATTTCACAAATGTTTACCAACAACGCCCCCCAGCCAACGTCATGCAGATGCCAAAAGATCCTTGTAGCAATAAAGTAAAAAGTATGTACTTGCACTATAAAAACGAAATGTTTGCTTTGACACACATGTCAAATGACGATGCACGAACGATGTGTGTAAAATCAACAATCAAAAGTTTTATTTCAACGTGTAAAGTAATAAGGTCCTAAATAGAATTGGTTACATACTTGAATTTCAATTTTGTCACGTCGTTTTTGAGTTTCTACACCAAAGAGTATAATAATTGTTCTACACTCGCGAGAAATAAACTGGAATCCCTTCATCGCGCGTTGCTCAAGACAATTTTTTTACAATTTCTATGCAACGAGCTGTAGATTGTAGAATATCAACTAAAAGGTAATTTTATTAGCTTTGAAATTATATCAAAAAGATTTATTTATTGATATATATATAAATTAATTAAATTTTCTACTTAAATTTAGAGAATTATTGCAATAGATCGAAGTTATGGACGTCTAAATGAATAGGAAGTAATATGAAAAAGACAAAATTTTCATTTACAATTTATGTTATGTGTGTTATTTATGTTATTTATGTAGGTATGTTATTTACCCCTTAATATTTTGTGTTACCCCCATGGCCCTAATGACTGCCTGTAAAGGGCGTTTCATTGACCGAATGAGTTGCCTGATGGAATCCTGTGAGATTTCCTGCCACTCTTTGACTAAAGCAGTTTTCAGGTCTCCTGTTGACGCCGGAGCTGGACATCTTCCTCGTACCCACCTTTCCACCTCGTCTCATATGTTCAATCGGATTTAAGTCAGGGCTGAGGGCTGGCCAGTCTAGTGTGGGAATCCCGACTTCTACAAGGTACTGTCTAGTCCCTGCAGCGGGGTGGCAGCGGGCATTATCGTGAATTGGCGGGAAATCGTTGCCAATAAACCCGGCGTAGGGGAGCACATGGCCTAGCAAAATGTCGTTGATGTATCTTTCTACGGTTAGCTCCCCTCCCCGACCTCCACCAGGTGCGAATATCAACTCCGTTTTTGCTTCAATAGATATCCCCGCCCACATCATACAGGACCCACCCCCGTATGCCACTGTTTCCGCAAAACAGCATTGTGCGAATTGATCTCCTATAGACTCTCTGTCGACGGTCGCTACCATGCAGGCACATCCTGGATTCGTCCGAGAACAGGACTCGCCTCCATTACTCGATATCCCAATCTAAGTGATCGCGAGTAAACTGAAGCCTGGCTTGTCGGTGGGCTGGAGACAATTGAGGTCCCGTGGCTGGCCTTTTCGGGGTCAAGTTCGCTTCTTTGAGTCTTCACCTCACTGGCCACTCGCTGACAACCCTCCCTCGTACTTCTCTGAGCTGCTGCTGGACGTCCACGCCGGTCAGTTGTCGATTTCGGAGAGAAGAGGTGGCAATAAATCGGTCATCTGAGAGATGACCGATTTATTGCCACCTCTCTCTCTGGTCCAGAGACCAGGATCTGGACGACGGCGATGCATCGCCGTCGTCCAGATCCAGGACTAAGTTTCCAGTCTCCCTGAACCTCTTGTATACCTTCGAGACAGAAGACTGGCTCAAATGAAGCTGTCGAGCTATAGTACGCTGAGACAATCCTTGCTGGATTAGGATGACGACTTGAGCGGCATCTATAGGTGTGGTTTCCATTTTCTTTTAGCTTCGGTATTCCCAGTGACGTGAAATATTGGACTGATGGTCAATTTTCATAAACGCCCCCTTTTTATAAGGTTTCAGGACTACCAAACAATATGGTGTTTTGTTTAAAAAATGTTGTTTTTTGTTTTACGTTCCATGACATAAGGTGAATAATCTTTGGTTATGAAAGAGATTGAAAGCTAACAAAATTGCCTTTCAAATGATATGCCACAATCCATAGTTCATTACATAGAAGTTGTAAAATTTGTTTCGAGTAGCGGACGATGAAGTGATTCCAGTTAATTGCTCGCGAGTGTAAGTAGTCCCAAAACATAGAGTGTAAGCTAAGATTATGAATTCGAGATAAGTGCATAGTATATGCAAAGGAAACAGATGATTATATCTAATCAAGAATTTCTTTGAATTATTTTTTTCTTTTAGAGTTGCCCCTTCACGAAATATATAACAATCCGTCGAATGTGATCAACTCGTGACCAAGTGTGTCTTGTCAGTCTTCTGTATTGGAATAAAGTTGTTTTCAAAGACATTTGTTTGCAGAGACAGAACGTTGGTATGGTTCAAAATTTGAGACGTTCAAAATCTGAAGTTTTGAACCATACCAACGTTCTGTCTCTGCACTCGATTGACAAAAACAGGACGATGTTACAAAATCGTTAAGCGCTAAATATATTTGTAGTGCAAACGGACCTCAAATAACCGAAATAAATTATAGACGCAATAATGAGCTACAAAAACAACATTGTACACAGCGGTCAATACTTTCATTGGTCATAGTCTTTAATCTGATTATGTTGCATATACATACGACAGAAGGATCAAAATATCAGATAGATATAAGCCGGGCGAAAAGTTTCTACGCGGGAACACTGCGTCAAGGGATTGTGTTCTGTTTTCGTCGTGTATGAAGAGAGAGGCAGGCAACGAGGCGCGGTTGATACTTGATTTTTTTCTGGCTTACTACGCCCCCTTAATAACTGAAAACGACAAACGTCGTGTCATGTACAAGTATTCAACTTTTTCGGGGGATGCCTTATCCATATCATTTAACATAACAAACAGTTTGCCTACATAAATAAACATTTGGTTGCGAAACCAATTTGCACAAACGTTTGGTTTTCAAAGCAGTTCAGTCGTTTGGTCAGAATCAGACTACGATAACAAAGACACTAACTAGTGAACCAAACTACCAACGTAGTAGTATACTCCGAGACTCCGTGTAATAACGAAATAATAATACTCATTTTGCCAAAAAAATTGGGTCACAAAATAAATATTTAAATCAAAAACCATGACATAAAATAAAATAACACTAACAAGGCATGATTCTGTTGCTCTACGCGTCACGCATTTTTAACAGAATTATGATGATTGATGAATAAACATTTCACACAATTTCGATCAAAAGTTGTATGCCTTCGGATGTCGCCCATTATTTTGGCCTGCTGTGCTAGCGTGACTGACAATGATTTAATCCTTCGAGTATTAGGTCATGGTCAACCATTCTCATTTGCAATTTGGGTTATGGCATACGTCATAAATATGTCTTAATTATCGGAAAGTTCGTTAACATCCCGAGGCAAACTACCTACTATGTCATGGTTCTTAATGAATTTGAATTGGAAATCAATTTAAATTCTAGTAACAAGGATTCTGTACATGTTTGTGCTTAAAGTATTAAATCAATAAATAAATAGTGTAGCAAATATTTATAAAGCTAGACTCTAGATATGAGTAATTGTACTAAATTAATAAAAAGTTCTAAGTAGTTGCCTAGTTAATAATTCCCAAGTGAAAGCTTTTCCAACTTAGGTACCCACTTAGGTATTAAATTTTTTACATTTAAAAAGTAGAACAAAATACTTTTTCTGCTACTTGTACATATGGAAATTTAAGATCGCAAAGAGAAATTGGATTTCGGAAGAATGTTCTGGCGACGCACTGTGGGTTGAAAATCGATCTTCAAAGACTTAGAATTATTAATTTATAACGGTTTTTCTTTTACTAGAGACAGCTTTTGTTTGCCATTACTATGCCCGTATATGTAATTCATCTGAGCTAATTTAGAATCAAAATTAATAATAAAAGAAAAGGAAAAAAGTGTATGAAAATGTTATAAAAAAATCAATTATCTCGGGAACCATAAGGATAACCGTAATATCCTTACTATTTATGGTTTTTTGGCTTACTAAATATTTCAATATTTCTACACATGGTAGTGCACTGTATGGTAGAGCGCTACACCCATGGTAGAGAAGAAATAAATCAAAATAAAGTGACGTTTTACTTTTTTATTTTATACTAGCTTTTGCCAGCGGCTTCGCCCGCGTGGAGGTCAAAAATTATCCTACGGGAAAGTAGTACCGGGATAAAAAGTATCCTATGTATTATTCCAGGTTACAAACTACCTGTGTGCCAAATTTTATTCAAATCCGTTCAGCTGTTTTTGCGTGAAATAGTAACAAACATCCATACTCACAAACATTCACATTTATAATATTAGTAGGATTTATGTAAAAAATAGAAGTTAACATCTGAATTTGTGGTTTACAATCAAATATTATAATTAAAAGCACATAGTTTACACTTCAGCCCAAAAATAGAGACAACTTGAAAGATCCATAATTTATGTTTTGTTTTTACGTGCATTTATAAAAGCGTGTTTTTCTAGTGTTGTTTAAATTATTAATTTATCTTATACTTTTTGGTCTTTGATAATGAAATATTTTTAACATTTATACATCCTCTCCATCTCCGCCAGTGCGTCTGTATTGCATGGTGTTTTATCTGTCAGCTTAGAACAATCTAGCTCTTCAATCTGGAGACCACAAAGTGATTTTACTCTACTTAGGGCCACATACGCCTGTCGAGCCGCAAAAGTACGGGACCCTAAGTACACCACTGCGTGGTCTACCGTACAGCCTTGCATCTTGTTCTATTTACACTCTCCATGTACAGGTGTACATTTGTACACATGTATGTACATTTTATACAGGCACCTATGTCAATATTTACACTATTCAATATATAATAGGTTTGTTATAACCTTGAAACCTGATCGTGTTCAAAGTTCATTACGTGGCCTTTCTCACAACTGCAAAAACGACTATGATACGATATTCCATCATGGAATACCAGTGCCTATCTTCCGGCTTCATCATCAGACCTTGGAACCTAATCGTGGTCAAAGTTCATTACAAGACTTTTCTAAGAAATCCAAAACAGCTATGATACGATTTTTCATCATGAAGTTCCAGTTCATATCTTCCGGCTCCATCATCAGATCAGTTCGACAGTACCATATTATTATATTGTCATCAGAACTACATACAGCTGCCAATTTTCATTACGCTACGACCCTTGGAAGATGGTTAAATTAGTTACCTTAGATTCCATTACATAGTTAGTTACATACAGGTCGACCTAATAAAAACGTGTTAAAAATACAAGTTAACATCTGAATTTGTTGTCTTTAGCATAAACTTGAAGCGTTAAAAAAAATAAGCAATTAAAAAATATTTTCGACTAATTATCGTTATGTGGAGTATGCCAAAAAGTCATAATAAATAAATAGTAATATAACCTGCAAAGAGATTACGTTTTTCTAAATCCTTATACAATTTTTTCGTAATTGTTTTTTAAAACATCCGTTTTTACGCTAAATTAGCTCAGATGATATATTTTTGGGCATAGTAATAGGAAACAAAAGTTGTATTTAGCAAAAAAAAATTAAAACCCTAAGTCTTTGAAGATCGTTATTCAGCCCACAGTGCGACGGCGCCGAAGAAAAAACTAATTTCAGAAGGCAGGCGTAGGTAATTTGCACAATATAAAACAGATTTCAGCAGCATTTGCAAAATTTACAAGCAATTTTACGTTTATTTTGAGAGTTAAGAGAAGCAATGTAAGTAGTATTACTTGCCCATCATCCTACCTCAATCATAAAGTTTCCAATTTCAGAAAATCCAGAACACCCGAACAATTTCTTATTTTTTTTGCGATCTGTCGTGACTGAATTAAATGATTGATGAAAATCGGTGTTATAAGATTCCTTAGGTGGTCATTTGTATTCTACAAAAAATCTCCAGATAAATACTGATCATCGTTAACCTTCAAATATCTGGACGTGAGTCGTTAAGTGCCACCTGACTGTCAAGAGAATTTAGATTGTTAAATTAAACATTGACAGCGTGAAGATCATCTACAAGTATTCCTCAGATTACAAGGATACGAGTGAACCACCAAGTAGACTTGTGCTTAGCAATGGTGTTTGGCCCTCTACATACAGGATACATTTTTAACCAGTGCGCAAACTGTAACCATGAATTCAGCATATCATTCTAGATCCCTTACCGTAGTCGTTCCATACATTTTGACCGCGTAGGTATTGCAATTTTCTGTGAAACAACTGATTTTTTTTTATATAACCGACGAAAAATTTCTTCGGTAGGGGGTCTAGAATTCATGGTTACAGTTTGCGCACTAGTTAAAAAAATACTCTGTATTAATAAAAGACGCACTAATGATTCGTAATTTTTTTCAAGAATGCAGAATATAAAAACACATCATGCGATGGTTCTTCTGCTTACTCTGCATCACCGCGGTCAAAGCTTTTGACAGCCGGAGATTTATGGACGACTGGACTGACGTATTTCGACCTCTACCTCGAAACCCAAGAGAAGGTTTTATACCTGACTACACACCAAAAGACCAGGAAGAATTTGATTTCATTGTCATAGGAGCTGGATCAGCGGGTTCGGTACTTGCCAACCGCTTAACTGAAGTTCCACAATGGAAAGTGTTACTCATAGAATCCGGAGGGAACGAAAACTTCTTTTCCGACATTCCGATATTTGCTGCATTTCTTTCCCTCACACCTATGAACTGGGGTTACAATTCAATGCCAGAGCCGAGAGCATGCAGGGACTTAAGAGGCAAAGTGTGCTCCCTGCCCCGAGGCAGAGTGCTCGGTGGTAGTAGTGTACTGAACTTTTTAATCTATCAACGAGGACATCCGGAAGATTACAATGACTGGGCTAGAATGGGTAATGAGGGCTGGAGCTACGACGAAATATTACCGTATTTCAAGAAATCAGAAAACATAGGTATCAAAGAATTAAGGAACTCTTCATACCATGGCGTTGGTGGATATTTAGATATTGAATATTCGCCGTACCACTCACCCCTCGAGAAACCATTCAAGCAGGCTGGTGAGGAACTTGGATATAAATGGAGAGACCCAAATGGAGAACAAGTTCTCGGATTTTCTAAACCACAGGCAACCATGAGGAAAGGAAGAAGATGCAGCTCCTCGAAAGCGTTTTTGGAACCAATACGCTTCAGGCCTAACTTAAAAGTTACAAAATTCTCTACAGTCTCAAAAATTTTAATAGACCCGTACACGAAAACAGCCACAGGCGTGGAATTTAGGAAGTGGAATATAAGGTAGATAACTTATTATTTTTGGGCAGAAACTCTAATACTAGGTTATGTTTACGGTACACACAAGGATATTTTAATTATTGCAAATGTGACTATGGGGATCATAGTTTGTTTATATTTTCTCATTTAGTTTTAATCTTGGCCCTTTCCTTGGTATTCTTCTTCGAATCGTTGAGCACCTTCTGTATTGACCTGCACGATTAGTGACGAATGCGCACACTGACTGAACAGGTCCGGTCAATATGTGTGGTTGTTTCCTAAAAAAACCATTCCAAACACCAATCTATATGGTCTTCACATGATCTGACCGAAATCTGAGTGGTCCCCTAAATTTGTTTCTTCCTTTCTTCTGAAGAGAAGTCGGATAGGAAATGTTAACCTCATCCACTTTTTTAAATTTGATTTACGGGTAAAAGTGTTTGTACAACTACTTACAGGAATAAAATTATTTATTATAAGTTTATAACTACATACCTATAATATACTACCTACTTATCAATTTTACAGTATGCAAGTGCGCGCTCGTCGCGAAGTCATCTCATCTGCAGGCACTTTAGGTTCCGCTCAACTGCTGATGGTGTCAGGAGTAGGACCAAAAGAACATCTGTCCGAGCTTGGGATCCCTGCGCTCGCTGACCTCCCAGTTGGATACAATCTGCAAGACCACGTCACGTTTGCTGGCAACGCCTTAATTGTTAACCAAACTGGAATGGTCGTAAATGACGTAAGTGAAAATTCAGGATAAGTTTTTATCCAGTGCGCAAACTGTAACCATGAATTCAGCATATCATTCTAGACCCCCCAGCGCAGAAATTTTTCGTCGGCAATACAAAAAAAAATCAGCTGTTCCATACATTTTGACCGCGTAGGTATTGCACTTTTCGATGAAACAGCTGTTTTTTTTAAACGGGCATACGACCGCGGCTTTCAAATGAGCATATTTTCTTGCTTCATAACTTACTTTTCAGAGAGTGATTTTTAATTGACTTTTAATTAAATTATTTTAGGGTTAGCACGCGATATACTAAATTATATATTTCAAATGTGCTCATTAAAACCATTCATTTGATACGCAACATGGAAAATTTTTGTTCATCACTTAAGTGCTTCTAGAAATATATTGAAAATGGCGCCCATTTTCAATTTACGCCTATAATCAGCGGACGATCAAGACGCTTTCAACGATACCACATTATACACACACAGGCGCGGCTCCAGGACGAAGGTCTTGAGGGTCATGAACCCCTCTCCCAAATCATTCAAACTGTCGAAAGCCTGAATGATTTACTTGTCTTACTTAGAATTGAAAACTTAATTTGTAGTATAAAAAATTATAATGTCATAATTTGTTAATTAAAATTAATATAATTAGTCTGATATTACATTTATTGGTACTCCAAGCGCAACACGTCATACTCACAGCCAAAATGTATACTGTTAACATTAACATTTTCTCCTACCAAATATCGCTCAACGCGCTTTTACTCCAAAAAGCCTGTTAAAATAGAGGATCTAGAATGCAAGAAAGAGCGAAGCAAACTCGAATTTGGGCACCCTGCTACGTAGGTAACGAAGGGTTCGAAAGGCTAAGGTTAGGGCCAGATTCCAAACGCTAAACTGCTGCAGAAGAATTTTATACTTTTCGTCAAAACTCGACAAAGCAAGTTCTCTTTCTATATAATAGTCAAAAGAAAACAGAACCTATTCAGGGTACCTTGGGTGCCAAAATTTTCAGGCTCGCTTCGTTCACTCTTGCATTCTACATTCTCTTGACACTTGAGCTTTTCTTCACAAGTCGACAAGCAACTAATTCCTAGTTCTATTGAAATGATACTTACCGGTCTACATACATACATACATATCGGTCAACATCATAACCCTCTCTTTTGCTCCGCTGTAGTCGCGTGATTACATGAGAAATGTAAAATAGAAGAACAAAAGCCGATGAGTGCGAACCCAGTCCCCTTTCCAAAAGTATTCTTGTACTTGACCCACGAAGTACCCTCCAGTGGCCGCATTCGAATGTGCAGAGTATATTTCAGTAGGTTACAAGGGGGAGGAAGCCGTTTCCTTTCCTCCGAAAATGAGAAAAGGTTAGTAGGTACTTAGGTATGTATGCATTTGATACATTATTTTTTATATTTAGTTCATTATTTTTGTGCGTAAAAGGATTTCGTCAACTCGCAGTTCCTCGTTTTACTTCCAAAATGATAGAGTCTAAAGTCGAAACGTCGAAACATAACAGCATAAATCTTATGTAGCCTCGATACTTATATGTTTATGGGGCAGTATTGTATATAAATCCTTCCAAAATTGATATCACAATATTAGATATATACAGTAAGTAAGATAATGACGTTCAAATTAATTAATTCAATGCAAAAATAAAGATACGTATCGAAAACTCGCAGCCCGTAAGCAAAATTTTTAACATGAAAATTCACGAAACTTTAAATATTTAAAGCATCTAGATACCTATCTAGCTGCTTTAAATATTGAAAGTTTAGCATGGGTATGCTAATATCACGGATCAGGTTTTAAACTGAAATTAAAAACCTCTCCAAAGTTCAAGTTCAAATTGTAAGATATAAACTTGTCAGCATAAATTAATGAATTCGGCAAATTCAGAGAACCGCCGATTATGCACGTTGGTAGCTATTAGTTATTTCAAGTACTTACTGTGTGTACTTATTAATACCTACCTAATAATTAGGTAGGTATTAATAAGTATGCCTGCCCACCGCCGCTATCCAGGCAGCATGTCATCACGACGAGTACCTAATTTAACGACTCCTTTATTTAAACGTTATCTTCTTTTAAGTATCAAATCTACCCATAATCTTAGCCATCATCGTAAGTAACTACTTAGTAGGTCTGCACTACCTGGATTCTGTGAACTAGGCACCGTAGGCAGTTCAGGCATAGAAATATGGAAAATCGACCAGCTGTCTATAAAATGTCATATATGTTATCCTCTCTAGATTGTAGACTCTATCATAAAAAAAAACATTATTATAGGAATTAAAAAAACCAATTCATTTCTACGAGTACAACATGTCATATGTGTCGTCAAACCATTTCGGTGAATGTTCCCTTTGCTATATTATGGGGCGACACGGTCGGTTCTCAGTCAACTGAGCGGAAAAACAACAAATGAAATACTATGTTTTTTAAAACAATTTTTAGGAAAAATTCATAATCATAAACACCGCTGAGCTGAAAAATATTTTAACGGCAGAATATCTATGTAGGTACGTACCTACATATCGACCTGTTCAGTCAAACGTGATTTTTGTACTTAAGCAATTGTGGTTAATGAACAAATTAACACATATTTAGCAGTACATTCGTTTTACGTGCCCCCCATAACTAAACAAGTGGAAGATAAACGTTGACCCGATTTGTGCGCTACTGACCATTGTTTTCCAACTTTCGTACCAGTTTTTCTGCGTAATACATACAAAGCTAGTGTAGTTACTAAACTCTGAGAGCATTAACTTTCATGTTAAGCACAATACAACTACTGTAACATAAAAATTGGCGTTGTCAAAAATAATTTAAAATAAGTAGGTAAAATGCACGCCTACTAGGTCAATACCTAGGCGTGCATTTTACTTACTCATATTAAATTATTTATAAGTAGATATTTTTGTCTAAAGAAGTTGGTACAGGGCCGGATTGGGCATGTCAGGGCCCTTAGGCAATGCAATTTCGGGGCCCCTTTTCAGCCGTTTGATGATCATCAGCTCTTTTCTAGTTGGTGAAGGGATGTGAGTAATAGCATCAGCAGCATCACCTGACTGGTGCTTAACTCCTCAGAAACTTACACTTTTGCAAAAGTTTTGTTTTTGGGCTCATTGGAATGGTCATAATGAATAGGTCATAGTTAAGTGATGAACCTCATTAGGTAGATATGGTATATGAGATGAGACCATCTCACGATCTCATGATGGGGCAGGAAAGAAAATAAGACGCGGGTGTTTTAATTTTATCCTTGTTTAAATGCAATAAAAAACAATAAACGAAAGAAAATAGTTTTGTCAAGTACATCTAGTTTAAATATCAACTTTTCTAACATTTTTCGGTACAAAATTCATTTATTTATTTATTTATTAACTCATCATCACTATCATTACAGGAATTTCCTAATTCAATAGTGTGGCTGTGTACTATCGTGGTTTTTGTGAACTCACTCAGATAACAAGTAAAAAGATCTATGCCGTCTGCTACGTCGTTATGTGTACACGCGAGGTACGCATTATAGGGGTTTTACTCAGTAGATTGGTCTTACTACTGGGCACCGCCAATAGACGTGGCCGTCGCCGTCACCTTCGCAATACATAATTGTCGGGCACACACAGGTTTATTTCTTTCATTAAACCTGGATTTGAAGTTTTGCCACGCAATAATTAAAAAATATAGGTAGCAAGACTTATGTCCCTCCTTGTTTCCAATTTATTGTATCCCACCATGCCTATAACAAACAAAATTAATGCATCAATTTCTGCGGGAAAACAACCATTAAAATTTCACGGTGTATTTATTTTCAAGCGGAGCCTAGCCTATATGATTGCGTCACATTCGAGCTGACTTCTTACCAATACAGTGTCCTCACCTTCCGCCTGACGCAGGTCTTCACCGGACACGGCTGTTTCGGGAGGTTCCTGTTTCGGATAAGGCGGGAGGAAACGCCCGGGTGTTTCCATTGCGAAGATCGCCCTGAGGACACGGTGGAGCATACGGTGGAGGTCTGCCCGGCTTGGGCGGACCACCGCCGTGTCCTCGTGGAGGCGATCGGCGGCGGCGATCTCTCGCGTCCGGCCCTGGTCCAGGCAATGGTACGGAGCGAGAGTGCATGGGTAGCCGTCGCTTCCTTCAGCGAAGCAGTGATGCTCGCAAAGAGGGAGGCGGCGCACGTGAGGGTGAGGCACTACCGTGGTCCTTGGCACACAGGCAATTGAGGGAACACGGGTGGGTTTTAGTCAGTAAAAGTCTGACACGCCCTCCTGCTCCACCCAGAGCGGGACAAATCATTTGATGGTTTCCCACTCAAAAAAAAAAAACGAATCGGGGATTCCCCTAATGTGAATGAAGTCTAGAACTCACTCAGTCAGCCGACCGCTCACCGGCTGCGTGCAACTGCAAAGTTATAAGTGACATCACGGGAGCGGCAAGGTGGACTCCAGCACACGAGGTGCTTGCGCTGCAGAATCCCGAGCCGAACGTAAACATCGATAAGATAGGGTCAAAATTCAGCATGGTAACATAAACAAGAGCAGCGTTGCGAATATTGTTATTTAAATAGAGACTATGAGTGAACTTTTTCAGAGACCGCTATAAGAGGCATGCTGTCATGAGTTAAATATTTTACAAGGGATCCTGCAGCATTCGTCAAAAAAAAATACTATCGTGATTGAGTATACAAATTTTCCAATTAAATTTTCACTGTATGAAATATTTTCAATTTCTTTTGTGCGCGCGCGGCCCCCCCTAGGCGTTGCAGGCAGGCCCCTAGGCAGTTGCCTACTCTGCCTAATGGGAAATCCCTGAGTAGGTAGGTATGATGCTTATTGATGAAATGTTCTTCTTCGCAGCACAAAGTAGTGGCTTCTTCAAAGAACTTGCGACACGCAGCCAAGTTTAGTTAGCAGCAGCAATGGATTCCACAGCTAAATCATTTTATATTTGAAATGTTTATCCACCTTCCATGCAGCTATCTGCTGCATCCCCGTTGATGGCAGCAGCATACATGTCAGGCCGAGGACCGCTGACACTGCCTGGCGGAGGTGCTGGACTTGCCTTCGTACACACCAAGTTCTCCCATGACCTCGACAAGACCAGACCAGACATCGAGCTCGTCATGGGAGCCGGCTCCTTAGCTGGCGATACTGTTGGAATATTACGATCTTTACTTGGTAAGGTTACCATACACAACCAGCTAACGAGCACAATCAAAGTTTAAGACAAAGCATTTATAATAGCCATATAAAACGCCCTTTTGAACAAACCTATAGTAGAAGAGAATTAATTCTAGTCGCCTCTTCCAAAAGGTAATTTCGTATGGAGACGAATGGGCAAGAAACTGCACCGTTACCTATTCTTTAAAATATTTTACAATATTACACAACTGCACCATATTTTTCAAAGCAGCAAAGCAGATTTGTTTATTCCATTAAAACTTTAATTAAAAAAGATTATTAAAGTTGACAACTATCAGTGAACCGGAAAATAACCTCTTCCAAGAACAGGGACAACCACTTAAACTTTTAATAACTTGAGTTTGTTGTTATTGCAGGAATAACAGATGAGTGGTACTGGAAGGTGTACAGCTCTCTCCCCTTCATGGTGAGGCAGCGCACTTTTTCTATAAACCCAGTGCTAATCAGGCCGAAAAGCGTTGGCCGACTGATGCTCCGAAGCCCAAACTTTGTCGACCATCCCAAAATTCATTTAAACTATTTCGCTGATCTTAACGATTTGCGAACTATGATCGAAGGAGTTCGTATGGTAAGTTGAGACAGCCTACTAGATGATCCAATAATTTCCTCTACAGTCTAAACCAGTTAAAATTTTTGCCATTTTTAATTTCCAGGTAGAGAAAGTAATTGGTACCAAAGCGTTCCAGCGTTATGATACTAAATTACACACTACGCCGTTCCCCGGCTGCGAGTCTTTGTTGTTTGACTCGGATGAATACTGGGAGTGCGCTATTATGCAGACATCCATCACATTAGACCATCAAGTAAGTGAAGACGTACCTAGGTACCTACTGTGTAGAAAATCTTTGAATTCAGATTTTACTAACTCTATAAAAATCGGTCCAGGAGTTTAGAAGTAGTGGTGGAATAAAGAAACGCAACACAAACCTTGAAAACATAACACAAACCTTGAAAACATAACACTCCTTCTTTTGGACAATCGTGTAGGTACCACCCAGGCATCCACCACCTCATTGCTACAAATGACCCATCTCAAAGGATCAATCACCCTATATTCCATGACTGCCAGACCAATCAAACTCCTTGTGGTTGCAGGTGGGCACGTGCAAAATGGCACCAGCTGGCGACACCACAGGCGTGGTATCACCAAGGTTGCAGGTCCACGGGATCCAAGGACTGCGCGTCGCTGACGCGTCCATCATGCCTCGGATCCCCGCTGCGCACACGAACGCTGCCGTCATCATGATCGCAGAAAAAGCCGCAGACCTAATCAAAGAAGATTGGGGAATACCTAATTAATCAAATTTTTAAGGCCCAAACTTTAGATACAAAACAGTAATTTATTTTGTTCAAGCCACAGCAAGAAGTGGCGTACTTATTTAGAATTAAGTAGGTACCTACCTAGTAGATACTTACAGAATGTTTGTACCATACACTATATTGTAGTCTGTGGTGTTTGTGAATATGGTCAGTCTAGTCAAGTCAATGTACCTACCAAATAAAACACACTTCTAGTTATTAATTAGGTAAGAATAAAAAATAACCTGTAAATTAATGTAATAAGTTTTAGTTAAAGTTTATCAATATGTTGCCACTTATTCCGACATGCTTAGCGAAATCGATGACTTCCACTAAAACGTGTTGACTTTTTTGGAAACCAATAAATGATCTAGGTACTAGTCCTCACTATCAGCAAGCTCTTTACTTGTTGTACCTACTACTTTCTCTTTACGTCTTCGTGCTCCGAGAAAACATTTTTTTTTTTAATGCTTGGTAAAAAAAGTTAGACAGTGTTTTTACGCAGCATCCGACCCGTATCTAAGAAATTACGGCAGATACGAACAATGCGTCACAAAGTGTTCTAAATTCGGACGAACTGAATTTGTACTTACATAGTCCTTTCAGTTATTTTATATCAAATTAATTAATTGTTAATAATAATCTGCATTACTGTCAGACGTAAGCGCAGGTTACCTTGGTGCATCCCCCCAAAAGCTGAGCATGTCTCTGACAGCTAAGTGCGTATTACACTATCCAATTTGTAGAAACTATATCTAGGAACACTCTAATTAGGAAATTGGAAGCTAGTGATCACACTGGAACTAAATCGAATTCTAAATCGGACAGATAACTCTTATGTATAAAGTAGAACTACATTGGGATGCAGCCCCGGATCTAGGTTGGGCAAACCGGGGCACCCGCCCCGGGCCGCAGTGTCAAGGGGCGCCGAAATCATAATATTGCGTGATTAAAAATAAAAATCTTGCTCCACAAAGCGCCTAGCATACGGAAGCCTGGTTGGCTCACCGTCGACTTGTAAGAAAAAGGCGCCACACAGGCCCACACCTAATTAATGTATCTCAAACGCTGGAGAGAGGGGCGCCACTATCGAGTTTCTGCCCCGGTTCGAAAATATCGTAGATACAATACAACAATTTAGTCAAAATAGTGCGGTCGGGGCCTTCCAATCGCACTAAATCGGAACCAACTGTTCTAACTTCGATTACATCTTCCGATTTCCTAATTAGATTTCCTACAATTTGGACAGTGTAATACGCACTTTACCAATCATAGCCCCTAATAGTTCATGTGCAATACTTAATAGATATGAGCATAGTAAATAAAAGTTACAGTAACAAACCAACGAAATGTATCTAAGTACTCAAAGTTAAATGTTTAAAATGTGAGTGAATGAGTTAGTTATATTCTGGTGAACTTTGTTTTAATATCTACCTACTTTCCGCACTAGTCTCAAATTACCTTTTGTACCAAATAATATTTATAGGTGTTTCAGATAATAAAACTTCAAAACGAAATTCAAAACTACAAGAAGTTGAGCAATGTCGTCAAAGAAATCATGAGAAGTTTTCTAAAAACTTAAAATGCATTTTTATTTTCTGGCAAACTTAGTGAGGAGGCACTTCAATATGTCCATTATAATCACAGATATATAAATATATATCTGTGATTATAATATTTCGAATCTAAGAAAACAATTCCCTGCTAAGGAATGTTAATGCAGTTACTCAAAGGAAAATGTAATCTTAGCATTTTTTAATAGGTACTTAACACTTTCTGTTTCATCAGTAAAATCAAATACACAATAGGAAAGAATTAAGAATACAGTTATTAAGCACTTTATTCCTAAAATTATTACAATACTACAACAATATACCTATCAATAAAACAAACAATTTAATCAGGAGATGGTCCTGTCTTTGTTTTCCTGTTGAGCTTTCTGTACAAAAAGGAAATTCTCTTCTCCATTTCCTTCCATTTAGTTGGTCTCATTTGACGAGAACCAGTATTAGCCCACATTTTTCTTTTTCTCAGCAACATCTGTAACATTAATAGGTAAGATACATGAAGATTAATTTAGTGCTGGATATTTAAATACCTACTGTGTAAATACATAACATGAGTGCAATAAATATTTTGACTGTATTTAGATTGTTTCATTTAACACTAAAAAAGTGTTCAGTTTCATGTTCTTATTTTTTAGAAGTATGTACTTACTTGATATTCATTGCCGCTTACTCCTCTTATCCATGATGGCACGGTGTACAGAGTCTTTACTGGGTGCAAATCTCCAGATCCAAGTATATCAATATAATCATTTTGACCAAATAAAGCTTTACGCTCCGTCCAAGCATTTGCTGGCCTGAAACAAAACTTTTAAATGATGATACTAGAATATAGAGGTATTTTTATCTGTCTATTAACAGTCAAGACAATAAGGTAAACTTTTACAATTTAACCGGTTGCGGCTCGGAAACGACACCGACATATGTAATACTTTAATGATTAAAATTTAATTATTAATAATGCTGCTGCCTTATAACTAGATTTATTGCAACTTATGGGCTTTAACAATCCCAGGATTGTTATTGCTAGTGGCAATAACATTTCTGGCCAAACTAATCCTGGGTGGCAATTCGCCAGGATTAGTTCGGTCACAAAATAGAGATCCAAGTCACAGTTACACCTTGAAATATTATTGTATTTTTACACTAATTTGTACACTCAGTTACAACAAGCAAAACCCAAGTCACTTCATGACATAAAAATACTGTAATTTGACTCATCAATTTTACTACAGTTTTAAATATTCAAAATATTTACCTGTACTCAGGTATAGGTAAACGTTTCCCTAATGCCCGAGGTAGTAAACCACCACACCAAAGCTTTTCTTCATATCCGTATCTTTTAATCAGGCGTGATTTATCAGCATGATACCGCGTCCTACAATAAATAAAAATGTGAGACTACTAAACTTAATAATTGATATGGTACTGGCAATAGACTTTCAGATATTCCTAACCTCACGATGTTTACAGTGGGTTTCCAAAAAATATTCAATACAGCAGATCCCAACCACGCCATCTTAATACAATTGAATCATTCGTTGTTTTTTGGATTATTCTAAGTTATTAGGTATGGGTAGAGCACACCAATTGAAATTTATTCAATTAAATTTAAATGCTTGAATAAATTCCTTAGACCAGCTGATTTGCGTGCCTGCCTGACTTCGATGACAGCGACAGAGACGAGTTGCCAAAGAGTATAATAATAATAATGGAGCGAGTTGCCATTAAACTATTGTACAATGAGTGAATTGTAGTCTTTGGAGACGAGACCGTCACTAGTCAGTTTGACAGAATAGAGACAGGAAAATTTGGCAATTCACATCACACAGATTTTAGACCTCATTTAACCAAATAATCACTAGAATAGTTGAAAGTTGGAGAGGTAGGCCTTTGATGTGGAACCAATCTATTAGTATACTCTATGAGTGGAACTCTGCACACGTTTTGACATCTTGCTCCATCCCGTCGCGAAATCTTTTCAGAGAATCAGTTATAATGCTAGATATACACTCAGCGAATTTTGACATACGATATCGCTAGCTACAAATGGGCTGTCATAATCTGTGTGCGGACTCAAGTGTATTTTGAAGTCACTAGCAAGTCGCTGCGTGTGCAGGCACAGTCGCATCCAAAGACTGGGAGGGGTCACAGCCAAAGACTACCTACATGTTAATAAGAAAATTTATTATATTTTCGAAAAATTTACTATTTTAAGCTTTACGTTTACGGCTTGGGGGGGTTATGACCCCTAGGACCCCGCCGCTCGGATCGCACCTGTGCCTGTATACCTAGTTGAACATACACACGGGCCACGGCTACACATCAAGATCTACATTTCCAGTTTACGCTGATTTCGCACTGTACGGAAATTCAATACCTACAATGCGAGATCAGTTTATACTGAAAATGTATAGCATGATGTGTAGCTGTATCATGTTAGTTTTGAATAAAACCATTTATGTAACGACAATATTTTACTCAATCTACTGTTTGGTTTCGCTTACAGTTTTTCCATGCGACGCCATTGCTCTCTCGCTTTCTAGTGATGTTCCTCCATCACTTACTCTGCACTAGTGATGTTCTTACTACATACTACATCTTTCCCTTAAAATTATATTTAATTATAACAAACATAATCTGCTAAATGTTTTGGAGGAACTATGTTCCTTCTAGGTCTCAATTCAAAATTTCGTACTTGCTCTTGGGCATCTTCCACTACAATATCCTGACCATAACTATTCCTTCTTTCCCTAGACATATTTTGTTCTAAATCTAAATTACATTTTTGTCGAACATTTTCATCCTTATGAAATGAAGGTTTTACATGCAATGTATTCCTTCTAAGTATTTGCCCATTCATATCTTTTAAAATTAGAGACCTTGGGGATGAGTGTATATCTATGACATTTGCTGGGACCCAAACATTATCCCTTAAGTAAACAACATCTTGACCAGAATAAAAAGTGTGTTTGTTACACTTAGCCGTCTTATCAAAGTTTCTTTTGTTATTTATATTTACTTTGTTTTGAGTTTCGTTAAAATTTGTTACCAACTTGGGCTTTAAAAGTTCATCATGAATAGGTAGTCTGGTTCTTGTCAATCTGCTAAATAGTAATTGTGATGGTGTGTATTGTGAACCTAGTACTGGAGTATTTCGATATTCTAGCAATACTTCTTTAAAGTCAACACCACTTTCAGTTGATTTATTTAGCAGATTTTTAGCAATTCCAACAAATCTTTCAACAAAACCATTGGACCTAGGATATTTTGGGCTTGAAGTAATCAATTTTATATTCCAAAGTGTTGCAAAATTCTGGAACTCAAAACTGTTGAATGGCATATTATCAGCCCTCAAGATTCTTGGAATACCATGAGTTGAAAAAATATTTTTCAATATATTAATCACAGTAGATGCAGTTAATGAATTTACATGAATTAAGTCAAACCACTTAGAGTAATAATCAGTTACAATTAAATAAGTTTTGCTATTCCACTGTAGAAAATCACAAGCAATTTTTTGAAATGGTAAAGTAGGTATCTCATCAAGCAACATTGGTTCTTTAGATTTTTTTGCACTGAATTTTTCACATGTTATACATTTTGAAATAATATTAATAAAATCTGTCTCAAGATTTGGCCAATAAAATAAGGATTTTGCTCTAGCAATTGTCTTATTTATTCCAAAATGACTTGAATGAACTTTCTTAATTACTCTATCTCTTAATACCAATGGTACTATAATCTTATAATCCAGATACACAATTCCATTTTCATAAATGATGTTATCTTTACTTTTATAATAAAATTTCACAGTTTCAGCTACTTTATTTTTGCATTTAGGCCATCCATTTTCATAGTAAAATTTTAATTGCTGAAGTACCGAGTCATTTTCAGTTTCTAACATAATAAGATTTTGTACTTCTTCACTAACATTGATAGTGTGTACAGTTTTAGTAAGAGAACTATCCAATTCTACATTGTCAGCGTTGCTCGAGGCACGACTTAATGCATCAGCTACATGCATCTTAGAACCTGGAGTGTATTGAACATCCAAATCATAAATGCTTAATTTTATTTTTATTTTTCTTAAACGTTGAGAACCTATGGAATTAATTTCCTTTTTCATAATTGCCACTAATGGTTGATGATCTGTTTGCATAATTACATGCCTTCCATATATATAGTAGTGAAACTTTTTACAGGCAAAAAGTATTGCTAAAAATTCCTTGTCAATTTGTCCATACTCTGACTCACAAGTAGATAAACTTTTTGAGGCATATGATATTGGATGACCATTTTGCATTAGTACACAACCAATTGCATCCTTAGAACTATCAGTCTGAATTACAATTTGTTTTTTGGGATCAAAATTTATAAGCACTGGTGGACTTATTAAAAGACTCTTAATATTGTTGACACATGTAGTATAACTATTATTCCATACAAATTCTACGTTTTTCTTTAATAATTGCCGTAGTGGACTGGTTACTTCAGACATATTGGGAATGTATTCCCTAAAATAATTAACGAAACCTAAAAATCTTTGAAGACTTTGCTTATCAATTGGCATGTCATATTCTAAAACAGCCCTAATCTTATCTTTATCTGGCACTAAATTCCCATCTACAATTTCATGGCCAAAGTACTTAACCACATCAGGTAAGTATTGAATTTTCTTTGGGTTAAACTTAATATTCAACTCACGTGCTCTACTGAGGACTTTTTCCAATATCTCATCATGTTTTTCTTTGGATTCCGCATGAATTAAGAAGTCATCGATGTATGTAAACAGACCTTCAATGTCACTAAAGCAATTTCTACAGTTTTCTTGAAAAACTTCTGCTGAGATTTCAAGTCCAAATGGTAAAACATTAAAACAGTAAGATCCATAAATTGTAGAGAATGTACAGTACTTTTTACTGTCATCAGTCAACCGAATCTGCCAGAATGATTCTTTCAAATCTAAAACAGAAAAGTATTTTGAATGACCTATTTGTGACTTTAAATCATTGATAGTTGGAATCTCATAATACTTTTTAAGAATGCACTCATTGAGAGCCCTGGGGTCTAAACATAAACGGATAGAACCATCATTTTTTTCCACAATAACAATCCTATTCACCCATTCTGTAGCCTCCTCAACTTTGGATATTACATTTAGTTTGCAGAGTCTGTCCAACTCATCTTTTAATTTATCTTTTAGTTTTAAGGGAACCCTATGTGGTGGTTTAGATACTGGACTAGAGTTTTCTTTTAATAAAATTCTATATTTTTTAGGAAATTGACCTGTGCCTGAGAAAACATCCTTATACCTATCCATCAGTGTCTGTTTATTTGATTGATCATTTTTGATACTGTTTATAAACTTTCTTTCAACAATGCCTAGTAACAAACATGCATCCTTCCCTAATGTTGGTTGATATTCAGAACTAGTAACAATAAAATCCAATAAATAAACTTTTGATTTTAATTTTGTTTCCAATAAAACTGTGCCATAGGTTTTAATTTTTGATTTGTTGTATGCTTGTAAAGTGACATTTGATTTACTAAGTTTAATATTATTAAGTTTATTCCTTGAAATTTTATTTTGAATATCCCCTAGCAACGAGATAGGTATTAGGTTAACATCAGAACCAGTATCCAATTTGAAGGTACAATTTATGACATTTTCAATGATTAGGTTCTGCTCCCAACAGTTAGCATTATTTACATGACCTACCGATTCACAAAAAAGTTCCTCGTTATTGTTTTGCTCCTCGGATACAGCTTGTACTTTTTTGGTGCGGCACACTTTTGCAAAGTGGTTATATTTACTGCATTTTGCACATTTTGCTCCCCTTGCAGGGCATTTGTTGATGTCCCGCTCATGTTGGCCACCACACCATTTGCATTGTATGGTGTGATTTTTCACCTGCACCTTGTGAATGTTCCCCACTTCTACGGAGTCACATTGGACTTCTTTAATTTGTGACTTTGTCACTTCTGAGAGACGTAGCCTATTTACAGTTTTGTCTAAATCCACATCTCCCATGCTCAACAAGTTCTCCTGCTCGGATTTATTGGTGGTGCCAAAAATAATTCTATCGCGCATGGCTTCATCTTCATTTGAGAACTCACAGTTTTTAGCTAGACTTTTCAATTCTGTGAAATATACATCAAACGGCTCCCCCGGTCGCTGAGAGCGCTTATAGAACAGAAATCTTGAAAACAATACATTCTTCTTGGGTTCACAATATTTATCGAACGATCTCAATATGTCATTGAATGTCGCCACCTTTTTCTTCCCGTCGGCATCAATAAGCTTGTCGAAATCAAAATTATTATAGATTTGTACTCCTTCCTCGCCAATGACATTTAGAAAAATAGCAATCTTTCTTTTATCCTTTTCATCATCAAGTCCTGAGGCAATAAGATATACATTTAGCTGTTGCTTGAACCTTCTCCAATTACTTGGCAAATCCCCACCGAGACACAGTTTTTCGGGTAGGTTGTACGACGCTGCGGCCATGTTTGCACACAGTTCCAAACTGTTCAGCGATTATCACAAATTATGGTAAACAATTACGGCTGCGCCATGTATCATGTTAGTTTTGAATAAAACCATTTATGTAACGACAATATTTTACTCAATCTACTGTTTGGTTTCGCTTACAGTTTTTCCATGCGACGCCATTGCTCTCTCGCTTTCTAGTGATGTTCCTCCATCACTTACTCTGCACTAGTGATGTTCTTACTACATACTACACGTGTGTACATAAATTAAAACTATCCGCCATCACACCCGTCACCTCTGCAATCTCTGGGTGTACCAGTCTCAACGACTGGAACGACACGCAATAGTTTGTGAGCACGGCAGTCGCACAGTGGAACGAATGTATGGGAGCGGTTGGACGTAGACATGTCCGAAAAAAAAGAGTAAAATTATGCCAAACTAATGATGCCATCTTATTCGATTACTTAATGCCTTCATAACTTGTGGTGATGAATTTCTTCATAACTCCCATATTTCGGGAGTAATTTGAGAAAATGTGAAATTTTACTATGAAAATGAGTGTATCGAGCTCTCTCCCTCCTGATTCCGGGCTTGTTTCAAGTAGCGGTCTCTAATATCATAATGCTAATACTAAGAGCTATATTTAATACTAAGACACATAGTGCGCCAAATGTGCACTTTCTGGGATAAAGAGTGATGTTTATTTTATAACACAATTTTTTTATTTTTTGTTTATTTTGTTGATTAAAACCGTTTTTCTAAAGGTTTACCTTATTACAATAACATTTCTGAGCAGCCAATTAGAGAAGATATAAGCTAATTAGGATATATAATTAGGGACTTAAGGTTTACATATAAAACTGATGCACTAATGATTACTGATAAGAACATTGCTATTATTTAATTACTAAATGGCTCTTAATACACTAATTTAGCATGCATCATTTACTAATTATCACAATAACTAATTACCTTGCAATATTTAACAAAGGATACCTGGGATACCTGGATTTTATATAAATAGGTCACTATTAGTAACTTTAAAATCAGTGTTGATTTACACCTCGTTGTATCCAAGCTAATCTCGCAATGTATTTTCCAAATTTTAATACAAATCTTGATATTCACGTTGCTTTATGCGCACGCGCACATAAAGATTTACGCGACTTTAACTATTTGTTCAGTGTTTTAAAAGATAACAGTTGTGTTCAGTTATGTGAAAGTGCTGAAACAAGTTTAAAAGACTGGTGTCGTCGATTTTGCTACCGCATTTATGCAAAATGGACACAGTCTGGAAGAAGCACAGATAAGTTTCGGAAGAAACATGAGATTTGGCTACAGGCTGCAATTCAATGGCCGGAATTACAGAATGAAAATATGGAACCTTCTACAGAAAATATAAGTGACGTCATCGAGCCCATAATTTCTCCTGCTAAATCTGATGCTTCAACTTGTACACATCCTAGTCCTCGTAAATCTTTTGAGGACCTTAGTAACCGGCAAAAAAGAAGACGCACTGAAGATAGTCTTTCATGCAGCAGTAGCAGCGCTGAAATTATGTTTTCGGCCGAAAGGGCGCTTCAAAAGGCAGGACAAAGCGATACAGCTTATGTTATGAAATACTTGACGGAGAATCCAGAAGAGGCCTCAAAAATCAAAGCCTTCATTGAAGGTAAATCAATTCAGGTACGGGAAATATCCCCTTTGAAGGCATTGGCTCTTTATGTATCGATGAACTTATCGAAATGGCGCTATAACACTCTTCGGGATTTCAACACTCAAGAAGGAGCTCTTCAATACCCGAGTTACTACATGTTGGTTAAAGAAAAACTTAAGTGCTATCCGGCCAAAGAAGATCTCACAGTTACAGAGAGCTCTGCAAAAATCAAATTACAAGCCTTGATGGATTTAACCTCAAGAAGACTTATTAGGTCGTTAGAAACCCCTGTTGATCCCAATCAACAGCTCGTATTGACCAGCAAATGGGGTTTTGACGGATCATCTAGCCAAAGCATTTATCATCAAAGGACGAGTGAAGATGAGCAAATCGATCTTGCTAGTAATTTTATGATTAGTCTTGTACCACTGCGGCTCGTCTCAAAAGGTGTAACAATTTGGGAAAACGAGCGACCATCTTCCACTTCATTTTGCCGGCCAATATTGTTTAAGTTTATAAAGGAAACCAAAGAAAATGTGCAGAGAGAGATGGCTGAAATCGAAGCAGAGATTGAAGCCTTAACTCCATCCACCATCACTGATGGAATTAGTGTCAAACACCAACTGCTGTTGACAATGATTGATGGTAAAATTCATTCCATTATATCCAATACAGCAGCTTCAGTGTGTGACATATGCAAGGCTTGTCCTAAAGAAATGAATAATTTAGAGTTAATCAAAGATAAACACGCAAACGAGGACATGTATAAATATAGCTTAAGCACCCTTCACGCTTGGATTCGCTCAATGGAATGCTTATTACACATTTCCTACAAATTAGACATAAAATCATGGCAAGTAAGGGGTGATATAGCAAAAAGGCAAGTTGATGACAGGAAGAAAAGAGTTCAAGAGGCTGTAAGAAGAGAAACGGGCTTACTTCTCGATGTTGTGAAACAAGGCAGTGGATCCACCAACAATGGCAACTCGGCAAGGAGATTTTTTGAAAACTACACTAAATCTGCTGAACTGACCGGAATAGATGCTATGCTTTTAAGAAAAATCTGTGTGATCTTGCAGTGTATTTCATCAGGAGAGAAGATCAACGTAACTAAATTCCGAGAGTTCTGCTTTGATACTGCTAAGCTTTACGTGGAGTTATACCCATGGTATTATATGCCTTCTTCACTTCATAAAATTTTAATGCATGGGCCAGACATAGTTCAGAACATGTCAATTGTGCCCATTGGTTTTCTATCCGAAGAGGCATCTGAGGCTAGAAATAAAGATTTTAGAAAATATAGAGAGGGGCATTCTCGAAAGCATAGCAGTATCTCATGCAATGAAGATATTATGCACAATCTTTTACTGTCTTCTGATCCACTTGTTACAAGTATCCGTCCAAAAGGAAATAAGTTTGTAAAAAAATCTTCTTTTAAGGAATTTTATGAGCTTACGGATTCTGAGAAAAGTGATATCGAATTTGTTAACATAAATGATTTAGCGGACATCGATTCTGAATTTGAATTAATTGATGATGATGATGATGACGAAGATAATTAAATGATGTTATTGTTTTAAAATGTGTAACTTAGTAAATTAGAGCTTACATCTTAATTATTTATTGTACTTTTAATGAAACTAGGTAATTTATTATCAACTTACTTAAAAGTCATACTCTCATCAGTTCTTGTGAATATTTTTGTTAATATATATTTCTGTATATATATATAATATATTTATAGACCTCTTAATAAGTCTGTCTGCGGTTTAAAGTAAATACAAATGGGGAAAAAACTTTTTTTTTTAAAATTTTCATTTCCTTTTATCCCAGAAAGTGCACATTTGGCGCACTATGTGTCTTAGTATTAAATATAGCTCTTAGTAATAGCATTACGATATTAGAGACCGCTACTTGAAACAAGCCCGGAATCAGGAGGGAGAGAGCTCGATACACTCATTTTCATAGTAAAATTTCACATTTTCTCAAATTACTCCCGAAATATGGGAGTTATGAAGAAATTCATCACCACAATTTATGAAGGCATTAAGTAATCGAATAAGATGGCATCATTAGTTTGTCATAATTTTACTCTTATTTTTCGGACATGTCTACGTCCAACCGCTCCCATACATTCGTTCCACTGTGAGTCGGAGCAAATAAAACCTCTTGACTTAAAAGCCTATGTCTCCAAGCTTTCAAGCAAATAGATAAAAAGAAAACAAAGAAACTAATCAAACAAAATGGCCGATGTTCTATAAAAATAGTTTAATGAGAATATTGAGAATTTTATGGAAAGGCATAACATAGTACGTATTACATTTATCAAGTTGTTACTTATTCATTTCGTTTAATAAAACGGTGTAAAATATGTCCCTGTTCTGTTTGAAAAAACCGTTCACACTAATCATTTACGCAAATAACAAGGGAAGCAGTGTTCCTTGTTTATTTATTCTTTGATAAATACAGACTATTAGAGTTTTAAATACATTTGGATTAAAAATAATTTAAAGCTAATTTCGTTTTGTTCTCAATCGTTATCCATGTTCATGCAGTGTTAAAATATTATAGTTGTGCTTGTTTACTTGGGCGCGTAATTGCGTTGTTTGTTTACGTTTCATGATGTTGCAGTTTACAAAAAATGCCCCCAAAATGAAATTGTAATGTAAATACAAATTTCGTTTCCAGATATTGTTCTAAAATAATGTCTAAAAGAGATCAAGGCGACCGAAATGAAAGAAAGTTGGATTCGAGTGACTACGAAAATTTAATATCTCAACACAATTTATTTGAATCGTCTCGATCAAAACATCAAGAATTGCCCAGTTTCCCCGGATTTACGAATGCTGAAACACAAACAAAAACCAGCGACATAAAAGAACAGGCGGTACACTCTGGTCTAGGTGCTTGGCATTACAACCCGTGGTGGATGCTAGCCAGCACGTCGCGGAACCTGCCGTCTCAGGATGACTACTCAGAACACAGTGATCAAACTAAAGTGAAACAAGAGCCCCCTGGCGCTGGCACTCCAGACAGGGACCCACTACATACTGACTTGGAACAGTTTCAAGCTGAAACAGTAACACCTCCGGTTGGGTTAGATTCGTTTTGTGATGATTGCTCCGACCCGTTTTGTGACTCAAGTGGAGCAATCTGTCGCAAACTTTTTCACTGCCCTCATTGCAGAAAGAGCTACCCCACAATTTTAGAGTTTAACACACACTTGACAGGAGTACATCCAGCGCAAAAGCCCTTCAGATGTCAGATATGTCTGGAACCATTTCACAAAAAATCACATTTACGAAGACATTTAGATGCCAATCATACACGGAAAGATGTCAACAAGTGTTCTGTGTGCTCCAAATATATAAAAGATAAGAGCAACCTACGCAAACACATGCAAGTACACACCGGTCGTGTACCTCAAAAACAATTCAAGTGTGATCTGTGCAATAACAAGCGGTACATGTCATTAGACAGACTTAACAATCATAAGGTGGTGTGCACAGGTGAAAAAGTATTGAAATACTGTGACATGTGCACTAAAGTTTTTGATAATTCAAGATCACTTAACAGCCACAAAAAAGTGCATGCAAGGGAATTGAAGTGTGACAACTGTGGGGAACAGTTACGTTCATTAGAACAGTTTACAAATCATAGAATGATTTGTCAAGGAACAACATCCGAAGCAAGTGGCAGTCACGTCCATGCTGGCCCAGGGCATGTTGGTGGCCCCTCCATGGGCCGCTGCTGCACTCAGCCAGGGATATGTGAACATGACAAACCGGCCTATCTGAACATACCTGGATATGCGGCTGGCAGAGTGCTTGATGCCACTCTTTCCACTTTGAAATCAGAGCTAAACTGATGACACATGCCGCAATGGCTTACAAAGTAACTAATTAATACATATAAATTAGACAGTTTTTTTTACATGATTACCAAATAGATAAATAAATGACAGTAATAATTTTCACGATTGAGAATTTCACAAGACTGATGCAAATATCCCGCCTCACGACTTGCTTTATTATTACCATTTAAATTTAGGCTTTAGTTAGTAGGTTAATACAGTTAAAGTAAGTAACATAGCCGTTTGAACATGTTCTTATATATTTACAGATAAAAGGTTGAATATATTTGAAGATGCTGAAATTGTTATGACCACCTTTATTTTTTAACTAAAAATAATTCATAGCTGTTCAATGGACAGTGATATAGAACCAGATCATACATGCAACAATTATTGTACGTTTAACAGTTTTTTTTTATTGTTTGATATCTTTTCTATAAATAACAATGCTTTTGACTGATTTAGAGTAAATGTGAATGTGCAGTATTACAAACATTAAAACAATTTTTATTTTTCTATTTCGGAGAAGTTATAAGAGTATGTTATTTTTATAATTTTTAGAATATATTTTAGTTTTACGTTATGTACCTAAGTTGTATGTTGTAAACAGTCAGTGGAGACGTATGAGGAGCATGATATATTTTCCAGTGCTCTGATGTACTTTTTTCTCCAAAGACATAATTATTATGTAGATGTGTGTAGTTTCGTATACATTACGTAAACATGTATTTCGAATATTTTCTAAAGACAACTTTTATACACATAGCTATGGGACATTAAATTTGTTTCATAATGTTATACCTGTAGGGTAAGTTAAACTTGGTCAAGTGCAATGTATCGTTGGCGAAGCCTTGTGCATGTTATGGTTATTGGAAGTTTTTGTTGTGTTCTCCCTACCCATAATATTTATTCTTGAAGTGTTATACACTGAAAAAATTATTGCTGCAATTTATAAAAATTATATAAGTGTAATGTTTTATTAAATATATTGAAACAATATGTGTGCACACACATTAATTTTAAGATTCGAGGCTATAATATCTTAAGCGAATAAGCCTTTATTATGCTAATATGTCATAGGAGTTTAATACACTCTCAAATTTTATCTTGTATACTTATATTTTTTAAACCTTATTATTTCTAATTTTATTTATTTTGTTCATGTTATGTGGAAGGAAGAGTACTTCTATTTGGAGGCTTTTTATTCATAATCAGTTGTTGCTATTTACAATTGTTTTTAATACTAATAGCTTAGTTTATTTTAATATCTTTATCGCATAGTTACGTAGTTTATATTTTGAGAATTTTAATATGTAAGTTCCATACTGGAATCTTGCTTTTACAAGCCACCGAAAAAAATATTGGGTTTATTATACCAAATTCGTTTTATAGAGATAATACATAATATTATATTGTAGTTACTTAACTGGTGACTTTATGGCGTCTTGGTTGATTATGATCTAGTTATATATTTGTATTTAATTGTTTCTTTTATAACCATAGACATCACACTTCGAAAAGCAAGGCAACACTTATTATGTAAAGAAAAATTACCTAGTACCTCTTAGCGATTCTATCTATGTAAAGTAAGTTTAACACCATCGGTGGATGAAAGAGACGAACATCTTTTTGAAATTTAAATACAAGTAGACAACACTAGGAGACCATTTATAGACAAGACAATTTAAAAGTTTTTACTGATAAGATAGCAGACTGATGTTTTATGTCAAAACTTTTAAATTATCAGCTTCACTCGGGCATTTTTCATTCTGTTCTTTCTTATAGAGTAAGTTAGTTGCCCTGCTTGTCGGAATACGCCACTGATACCCATTGTAAGCATATAAGATGGTAACTTTGAAAGTTGCGTTCTTTAGTTCAGTAAAGTAAAATTAAAGAAGCTATTGCAAGCTACACTGATTTAAATAAAAAGTGTGAATTGTACCCGCAAGCCGAGGGTTCTGTACCTACCGTATTATTATGAATATGAGCGCTACGGACATTTGTGGTACCTTCGGTGATTTAAAAAGACATCAGTCCTGAAATATGAACCGATATAATGTGTGCTCTTTAATATTTACAGACTCGTTCAGAAGTATGTTCACCGCACTTCTCCAAATAACTATCGAAACACCACAAAGTTGTCAGTCGTCTTGTTATTGGCACTAAACTGTAAGAAAATGTAATGTAAAGAATATATTTTATTATGAAATATTCATAAGTTTAGAGTAGAAACCACTTAACATCGAGTACTCAATTTAAATCTGAGGGCGGCGGAAAATGACAATAATATTATGTAATCTATTACAGAAACGGTCATATTCTCTTTTGTATCGCCGCCATGTTTGAGAAATCATAATTACTTACAATTTGTTTCAAAAATATAAGGTGTATCTATTCATACACGAAATATCTGAAAGGGTCATTGTACTCATCATTATGAACAACTTTTACTATGGGCCCAAACCTGAAATCGCGAAAAAAATATCAGCTGTTCCCTACATTTATGTTCGCATATCTCGTCAAAATGTAGGGAACAGCTGATATTTTTTCGCGATTTCAGGTTTGGTCCAGTAGTAAAAGTTGTTCATAATGACGAGTACAATGACCCCTTCAGATATTTCGTGTATGAATAGATACACCTTGTATACACCTGTAAAATAATGTACTTACGATTCGCGATGATCATGACTAACAATACTTTTTCTAACCCTTTCCACTGTCTGGTGAAGTTAATTAAAAGAAATGTAATGGTAACACTAGGATTTTATGATGAATTTAAATAATGCACTTTAAAATCAGTGACACAAAGTGCATTAATGTACGGATTTGTACGACCATCAAGGCAATCGTGAAACCTTATGTCACTAAGGATAAGGTATATTATTTAAAGTCGTCAAATAACTGGTATGCAAGTCCAGGTCTGGTCTGAGCTATAGGGTCAGCTGAACTTCAGACAGAACGGAAAAATGTCCGAGCAATTTACTACTGGCTCCATTGAAAATAGGACCGTATTACCCTAGTCTAAATTAGAAAATTTTATGAATATAGACAGTCGGCTCGCAAGTCTCGCAACTCCGTTTGAATTGCGGCCAAAGGTTCGAGCCTGCGCGAGGATTTTTCCGTTCTGTTTGAACTCACCCATGGAAGGTTCAAAAAGAGAATGTCGAGACCAAACCTACAACTTGTCCTATCAATCAATAATTATCTCTACAACTCGCTTCCGGATTTTTACTACCAGGGCCTGCCACAAAACTTTACAAGTCTGCGATTCCCCAAAAATGACAGAAATTTCAAATAGGTATCAATTTTGTAAGTTGTAATTGTAAAGTTGTGATATAGGGCCCTGGTTTTGAATGTATTTAATTGATTAAAGAACAATAATTATGTTATTATGCTGAGCTTGAGCTAGACAGAATACATTATTGAAAATGTATTTTGATTTTTTCTGTATGTACCTACCAGTAATATGCTTTCGGCTTTAAATGTAGGTACTCAATGTTCAAATTTCATTTTTTTGTGCATTGGTAACAGTTGCGTTCGGTGTTCATAAATGAAAGTTTTAGAACCTTGTCGTCCAGTACGGCAGAGCCGCTATAATTGCCAAACTTCTGTAGCCGCCTTTCAAAGTATTATTAACAAGATAATGCTTAATCACTGAAGAAGATCGTCGTCGATGTTACTCTTTAAACAGCTGTTTCTAAACTAAAATTATCATTTATACCACCGACTTAGTGACTGATTCTGCCATTTTTTTGGATTGATATTATACAGAAAATATATACCATTAGGTACCTAAATATTTTGTCTTTGTAGTTTTTTAGCATGGTGTGTAACTTTTAATGCACCTAGGTTTAAGAAAAAATGTGTTCATATGAATTTAGTTAGGTACATAGAATATAGTTCATCTATTTGATTAGTGACGTAGACTGTAAAACAGTGGTATGTAAATTACTGTTCGAACGCATTATTTTCCGACGAAGCCTTCCATTGCGTAATACCTAAAATAAGCCAAATTAGTTTTTTTACAGTTAGGTCATGTTATCATAATGGCTCCTTCAAACAAGCGCGATGAGTCGCGTCGTGCCTGTTTGAAGAAGCCTTAAGGCTGTTGTGAAAACAATGCTGCCCTCGTTAACATTGTCCTCTTTATTTATTATGTACCTACCTTACCCGAATGTAGAACTTAGTTTTTCAACGCAAGTTAAAAAATAAACGTACCTACCGTTACTAAATATCACGATTAAATGACATTTCCTTTCTGTTAAAATGTTTTATTATTTTCCCCGTCTGCACTGTAAATTTATACTCTGTATACCTTTATTGTATACTAGCGGCCCGTTCCGGCTTCGCACGGGTGGACATTTCTTTTTTACATTTTGGGCTATGATAAAGATAATTTAACTTATGAGTATGCTAATTAAAACGTACATGACTCAATTTATCCAAATGTTCAAAATTAAAAACAAAGACTTCCAGACTGGAGCGGGCTGGGGCTGCTTTGAAGCCGCCCCTGCCCAATCTAGGGGGTCCTAACGCCTGGCGGAGGCTCTACTCGGGGTCGTGGGGTCCATGGCCCTTTATGGGGTGCCGATGAGCTCGCCGGCTGAACGCGTCCCATAGGGTCATGGCCATCCTGATGGTCCGGGGATACCGCACGATCTCCGGTGAGGCGGCGGGCCTCCTTGCCGAATTGCCGCCTTGTAATCTGGAGGCAAAGGTCCTTGTGTACACTTGGGAGTGGCGCGAGGAGGTCAAACGCCGGGGCGTAACTCCGCTGCCGCGAGAAATTGCGACACAGTGGACAGAGCTCGGGCGGGATCTCATGGCGACATGGAGAGTGTGATTGTCGCAACCCAGTGCTGGGCATGGCACAATTGCGAGGCGCCACGGCGTGCTCACCTTCCGCCTGACGCAGGTCCTCACCGGACACGGCTGTATCGGGAGGTTCCTGTTTCGTATAAGGCGGGAGAGGAAACGCCTGGGTGTTTCCACTGCGAAGATCGCCGTGAGGCCACGGTGAAGCACACGGTGGAGGTCTCCCCGGCTTGAGCGGAGCACCGCCGTGTCCTCGTGGAGACGATCGGCGGCGGCAATCGTTCGCGTCCGGCCATGGTACGGAGCGAGAGTGCATGGGTAGCCGTCGCCTCCTTCTGCGAAACAGTAATGCTCGCGAAGAGGGAGGCGGTGCACGTGAGGGAGGCAGTATATGCGCCCTCACGGCCCTAGCCTCCACAGGAGACGCCCTGGGCGTCGGGAATCCCAGGCTGATTCCCGGCCATCGTAGGCGCGGGCTTGCGGACGGCGAGTAATGGGTAGCTCGCTGTCCGGTAAGGGCCAAGCCCGGGTCGACAGCGCGTTGTGTTCCACGCGCAACTCAAAGAGATGTCAGCACCAACTGATGGGGCCCGCAAGGGCCGATGCCTGCCAGGGGTGAGGGTTGTTCGAAAGAAATACCGTGGCCCCCGGCACACAGGCAACTGACGGAACACGGGTGGGTTTTAGTCAGTAATTTCATAATAACTCTTGAATGGAATGTCCGATTTCAATAATTCAAAAAGTATTCAACAGGTATTGAATCATTCTTGAATATGAAATAATTTATTTGGTTAAGAATTAATACAAAGGCATGGATAACATGGTCTGATTTTGATCGGCATTTCTATCAACTTTTAAAATGTAAAAAAGAAGTTATAGTGACGTAACTACCCAAATAGCATTGCAAGCTGTATTTAAGTTCGATGTTATACTAGAAGCTGTATATTCAGGCTGTATAGAGGTTGTATAAGCGCTTATACAGACCTTATAAGTAAAAAATGGGCACATTTTATACAGCGTTTTGCTTTATTATAGCTGTAGAATCAATACAGGCGCTGTATAATAGCTGTATTAGAGCTGTTATTCGGTGTACAAAGAAACCATTATACTACAGATATTATCTTATAAATACTTTATAGAGAAAAGAGTTTTAAATAGGTTTTTGAAGAGAATCACAAAATGAATGTAATTCTTTTCAATGAATGGCGACATTGTTGTTTATAATATTTATTAGTAAGTAAACGTAATCTTGGACTTATCTGAAGGTGTTAATTGGTGAATTGAAATTGCGGATTCAAATTTATTGTGAACCTGTCTATGTTTTCCGTCAAAATATTCAAGCTCCAGCAAAATAATCGATCTGATATAAAAGAAAAATACTATTTATATAGTAAGTCAATGTTGGTTTTAAGGTTAGAATAAAAAACAATTTTATAATAACAGAAGTGAGGGTAGTGTGATCATTGTGCCCTCATATCAAGCTGAAAATCACGATATATTCCTTAAATTATGTTTCAAATTTTGTTTGAAAAATAATGAAATGAATAAATGAAATTACGAAAATGGCGACTATTTGCTAAACAGCCTAAACGATAATCGGAGTGTATTATAGTCTGAGTAGCTGTACTAAGTAAGTTAAGCATTATATTGTACAGCTTTTGGCTGCTAATCAGCTTTATAATAGAACATTTGTATTACTTAGGCTGTATATCAGTTCTCTATACATAACTTATAATGCTCATAAGGGTTACCTAAAAGAAATAAAAAAACGCTGACTCAATATGATACGTACCTACATATAGTAAAACTAAAACAAGTAGCTGTTTAATTTTTAACCCACAAAAAAAGGAAGAGATTCTCAATTTGACCTTATATTTTATACCTAAGTAAACTTATTGTAAAGCATTATTAGTTTGTTGTATGTATTATATCAGTTTTACTTTATTTTCAGGAAAATATGCCGACTAAAATTTAAGCAACCATTGAGAAAGGGCAAAACAAGCTTTGCATTGTACCAAGTTTGTAGGAATCAAAAGGCAAGTTAAGATGGCCAAGAAAGCGATTAGATGTCAACAAATTAGTAAAGGATGAAACACCTCGGCCTTTACATAATTGGTCCACCTCAAAATGCTGTGTCAATATCGTCATATGACGAAGCAGTAAGAGAACCAGATCTCATGGTTCAAATCAATCATCATTTGAACTACTTGCGCTGCTTTATGAAGAAACGTCATAATCATGTTCCGAAGGTTGAATTAAATTTACACCTTTAACATAACTGTTATGATCATTAATAACCCTGTTTAATGTTTTTGCTACGGAACCCTCTTCGTTGGATGTCGACGGAATTGGCAGTTGACCGTAAAGTCTTTCCGAGTGACTGTCATTAATACAAAATAAAGCTGTACTGTAGCTGTCATTTATTTTTTTAGTTTTAAAACACCCTCAAAAACAGAAGTCATAAAACCACTGTATTTACAACAGTGTACAATTACGCCATAAAAATAAGTTTTAGAACGGAGTTTGCATACACCATTGTACAGAAACAAGTCTTAAGTGATACTATAATAACACTAAGAGCTGTACTAAGTGTTCATATGCAAAAAACAGCTTGTATACAGCTTTAACGATAAAACCAGATTAAAGTGTCACAAAATACTTAAGCTGTATAGTGGAGTTTTCATATTCTGTTTAAATACCCTAAGCTTTCGCGGATCCCTTATTAAAGATTTAATACAGTTTGAGCTGTATAATGACTCATAAATCACTATTAGAAAGACTAAATAATTTTTTGACACTCTTGTAAGTCTCTAAAAGAACTCTAAGTTCTAAATAGGCTGTTATATTGATGTTGAAAACGCTTGCGTGCTGCTTGGGTACAATAGTTGGACATATGGTCTCGTTTTTTTGTAGATATTGATATGTTCTATAATATTGTAGAACATTTTTTTGTCCTATCATCAATACTTTCCGCAGCGCATGCGATGAAAGACATTTTATGGCAATTTTTTGTACACCTTGGGTTGGTTTAGTAGGGCTATATTTATTACTAGAAAAAATTAGAGATCCTTAGAAATCCCTACTAAACCAACCCAAGGCGTAAAAAAAATCTAACGGCATATGAATTTTTGAAATCGGTCCAGTAGTTTTTCTGTTTATTCGTTACGTACAAAAATACAAAAAACACTATAAAGTGAAAAAAAACTTTAATCTCGGGAAGTCGGTGACTTTGGATATGTATTTTAGTTTTTTGTCACCACCTTCCGAAATTAAAGTTCATTTTCACTTTAGTGTTTTTTCAGAAGTTGGTTGTTTTTTTTTTTTGGTTAAAGTTTTTATTTTTCACTTTTTTAGATAGAGTACCTACCCCAATCATTCGAAATTTTCTTCATACTTGGGGCCAAAACAATGCATATTTACGCGATAGCAGCATTCGCGCTTGATTTACTGTTATATTTTGAAGAGTTCCGTTGTCTGTCTCCAAAACGCATCATCAGATCTAGATGAAATTGAAATGGTACCACACGTGAAGCACTAGCTTTCAAATAAAAAAAGAATCATCAAAATCGGTTCACCCAGTCGAAAGTTCTGAGGTAACAAACATAAAAAAAATTAAAAACAGACGAATTGAGAACCTCCTCCTTTTTTTGAAGTCGGTTAAAAATACAAATCTTTCCTCTTTATAATATTAGTGTAGAAGTAAAATATAATATAAATCAATAAAAACTAGTCGGTTTAGTTCCACCACTTTTAACTCAAGAACGGCTGAACCGATTCCGATCTTTGGATTCGTCTTCGCCCCGAGTAGCAGAAAAACTATTAAAACATGGGAAAAATACGCGAAAAAAAGGACATCTCATTTTCATAAATTTCTCGTGTCAGCTAGAAAACGAAGTACCAGGTAGTACCATAACTCGTAGAGTACACCTAAGACAGGTGTATTAGCTAAAAATGCATTATGCCTTCGAAGTACCAGGTTGTCATAACTCGGTAAAAGCACATCTAACATAGGTGTGCCAGCTTGAAAACGCTTTATGCCTTCGAAGTACCAGGTGGTCATAATTCGGCAGAACCTAACATAGGTGTGTCAGTTAGAACACGCTTTATGCCTCGGTAGGATCTAACATAGGTTTGTCAGCTAGAGAACGCTTTATGCCTTCGAAGTACCACGTTGCCATAACTCGGTAGGAACTAACATAGGTGTGTCAGTTAGAAAACGCTTCATGCCTCAGGTTGTCATAACTCAGTAAGAGCACACCTAACATAGGTGTGTCAGCTAGAAAACGCTGTATGCCTTCAAAGTATGTCATAACTCCGTAAGAGATCAAGCGCAATGACTCCAGATGTTTCGCTGATAGGTTAACATATGTTATGTTGATTGACATTGATTCTGAATCGGTACGAAGTCAGCCGGATCAGGTAGTTCTAATATATAGAGATATTTGTTAGTTTGTAAGTAGGGTGTAATCTCTGGAACTACCACTCGGATTGGAAAAGTTATATCCATTTAATTAACATCACGCTGTGACACTTAGGTGCCGAGCAAAAATAAAGAAAGTCGGAAAGAATGCTGAGTGTCAGTTCAGACAGAAAGGAAAAATGCCCGAGCAATTTATCGGCCCCATTGAAAATTGGACCGTATTCTCATAGCCTAAAGTAGAAAATTCAATTAATATCGACACCGTAATAGCGACTCGGTTGCTCTCGGTTTGATTTGCGGCCAGACAAAGCTCGAGACTGCGCAAGGATTTTTCCTTCTGTCTAATCTGACCCTAAGACCCTAAGTGAAAACGAAGTGTTAACGCGGGGGCGGCGGGGCGATGGGATGCGACGCGGCGACAAAAACGAGTAGAAAAAAATTACAAACGTACTTTAAATTATGTATTCTTAAAACATGAAGATCAAGAACTGTTCTCGTCACTAATATTATATCACGACACGCCCTCTTTTGACTGATGTTTTGATAATTTTAGATTTCTTCTCTTTCTTTTTCTTGGCAATATTTTCTGTCCTCTTCTTTTGCCTCTCGTCTTTCTTCTGTTCCACATTCTGTACTCTGGTGTCCCACTGTTTCTTACTTTGTTTCTTCTTTTGATCCTATAAAACAGATGATGAAATCAATTAGAAATTACATACTAAGTTTTTCTAAATAAAATATTTTGTAATGAGTTATGCTCATCTGCCTCATCTGCCTAGCCTTTTCCCAACTATTTTGAGATCAGCTTCCAGTCTAACCGAATGCAGCTGAATACCAGTATTTTACATGGAGCGACTGCCTATCTGACTTCCACAACCCAGTTACTGGGTAATACCATACGCCTTGGAAAGACTGGTTGTCAGGCTGTGAGGTTGTCAGGTTGGAAAGACTGGCTGGAATAACTAACGAAGGCCCCCATGGCGCACGCACAATGGTCCACTTGAAGGACTAAGTGCGGAAACCAAACCCAGAACATAGACTGGTTGTCAGATTTTCAGGCTTCTGACGACCCGTAACGACTGCCAAAGATCTACAAATGACAGCCAACAGCTTAACATGCTTTCGGAGGCACGGCGAGGTCTTGGTATGTTAAGATGCCGTCCCATCCACGGACCAACCGCGGCAAGCCTAGCTTAACCTGATCGATCAATCCGTGCAGCTAATATTACTTAGCCACAAGCACCTATTTTAATTTAAGCTGGACAAGCTTAAATTAAAATAGAAAAAAGGGTTTGTGTACGTACCATTTTCTTTATTGACTTCTTCAGTAATATGGGGTCATCTTTAACTTTCTGTCCTTCAGCTTTTTGCAGCACACTTTTCCATGCTAGTTTCTCTTTTATTTCTTTTACTTTACCCGTGTCTTCTTTTTCTTCTAACTGTTTGAACATGTCTTCTTGTTGTTTTAGATTTTCTAAAATCTTTTTAGGGTCTCGCTCTGCTTTATTTACTCTTTCTATTAAAAAAAAACTTGTTTCAGTAGGTTTCAATACTTCCTAGAACCTTTCTATATGTTGTGTAACATTATTTCTAATAATATTGGTCCAAAATATGATTCAATCAATCAAAAACACTATAAATGAAACTTTGTCTGTCATCTTACCTTTCTTGCCAACATTAGCAAAGTCAAACTTGGAGAACACGAGTTTGCCTTCATTATTGAACACTGGTTTAGCAATATTTACTTTTGGCTTTTCCTCTGTACTGGACTTTAACATTTCTGCAAATGGTGCATCAACTACAGGTTTAACTTTTGGTTTATTTACTCTCTCTGTTTTCTTTATTTTCTTTTTCATTTTACTACTCAAGCTTTTCTTTTGTAGTTTATTTTTGAAGCTGAACTTGTTCTGTGATTTGATCTTCTCTAATTTTTCTTCAAGTTCTGCTATACTGCGGGCTCGCTTTGGCATTTCAACATCTTCATTGCTCTTCTGATTCTCATTTACTATTTCAATATCCATATTATCATCATTTTCACCTGCAATTAATAAGTCAATTGTTGTAGATTAGGATACATTTTACTATTCTAAAATTTACTTTCTTCAAGGCAGAGCACTCAAATGAGAGGTGGTTTTTAATAAACCACCTCTCATTTTAACTGCTTACGTCGGATTCGGGTCCATTTCGCCAGGGTATATTTAGGACTAAAATACCACAGCTTGTTTAATCTGTACTAAAAAGTTAAGTATTGCACATCCCTCTTTGTTGCTGATTATTTTTCGATTCACCGTGCCAGGCGCTGGGAGCACGACAACTGATATGAAGTCGATATAAACAAAGTTTAAAATAACATTATCTACTCCCTTCTTCCCATGGGGGTAAGCAGTAACTACACAGCACCACCTGCTACATACACGCATGCTAGGGAGTCTTCTCTTGGCCTTTCCACTCACATCTGCTTTCTAAATACCTTTGGTAAGTCGCCTTTCATTCATCCTCTCAACATAACCAAACTATCTAAGCATAGCATAATCAACATATTGAATTTTTGGTTCTAGGACATGCCGGTTTCCTGATGATGTTTTTGTTCACCATTTTGAGAACAGACTACAATTCATTTCAATTTTTGGCACTACATCTTCCTTGCCAAACTACTGTAGTTGGATGAAAATGTCTTTCTTTAATAAAAAATTGATTTACCTTTCATCTGCAATGGTAAAGACATAACTGAAAATACATTTTTCAGAAACGTGAATTCTTTGCTCAGATCAGCTTTGATCTTTTTAATAATTATTTTCTTCTGTTGCGTCATTGTGATTGATTTTACTGAAACTGAAATTTTAATAATGTTACCACCAGTTAGTATGGTACTTCATACTTAATTCCACATGCAATTCGCTTTACTCCTTTGTTCTCCTATATATTAATTTGTGTATCTGATCGAATTTATTTCTAAACTAATAAAAGTAAATTTGATTAGCTTTAAATAACAGAGTGTGAACAACATTTTGTACTTACAGGTTACCTCATGACTCTAAAGTAACCACAGGCGTAGAAAAGCGGGTGCTAATTGAGCCCAGCTACTGTGCCCTCCCTAGAATTAGTTAGCCATTTATTTAATCAAACCACTAACTTCAAAAGAGGTGAGCAAGGGAGCAGGCAATCGGAACTCTGGTAGGAAATCCTACTCAATACCGCAAAACAAATCATTACTACGCTATACGACAACCAATGAAACTTGATTATCACAAACTTAAACAAATAGGTAAATTACCTTAGAGTTCTTGACGATTTAAGTTCTAGCTGTTTGAATGTTACGAATTTTATAGACCACACGAGTAAACATAACCTCTTTTCAGTTTTGCCCTCTATGTAGTCTGTGGTCTTGCCTTTTGCCTTACGATCAGTGTTGCCAACTGGCCACTGGGTGACAGGTTTTGGGGCTAACTCGAGTTTAAAACAGGGCTAGATTAGCACATTTTAAAGAAAATAGGGCTAAATGACTAAATAACGAAAAATAAAAATAAGATTCTTTAGTAAAATGGATTTCATGAATAAGTAATGTATAAAATTATTAATAAAATACATCTTTCTGGATTATAAAATATTCTTTAATCGTAAAATTACGCTCTAAATAGCAGTCTTTATCTAATTTCTTTCGAAAGGTTTCACTTTGTTCTGACGACGTTGATGGTTGGGCTAATTCAGTATAAATTTAAATTGGATACATTTTTTTTAAGGAGATTCTATGGGATTACCTATGTGTAGTAAGTTTGGTTTAACTTGGTAAGGCCAGTTCGTATTTATGGTATGGAATTTAAAGTTCATCCTGTTCCGTAATTTATGTTTATATGGTTTTGAAAAGCGATATTTGGGGCTGGATTACGGGCTAGGGGCTAAATCATTATATTCGGGGCTGAACAAGAAGAAAAAAGAAAAAGCCCCGAAGGGGCTAAATTGGCATCACTGCTTACGAGTAGGATTACATTTTTATCGAAGGCTACGTTCCGAATTGCGCAGTGTTGCCAACTCCAAAAGGTCGAATTATCGAGTTCCCGCTAGTTCACACGAGTAGCAATATTGTGATTGGCGTTGGCCAAATTATCGTACGGGTTAGCAACCCGTACGATAATTTGGCCGATTTGAGCGTGCTCATACCCGTTCCGAATTGGCGTGAGCGTGGTAACGATGTCCCGTGAATCGTCATAGATGACGTCATGACATGCGCCATCTTGCGATAACACCGACCATGCGTGATACTAATAACACCATGACTGCTTTTTGTTTTGAGTCGTATCATATCTTTAGCTAACTTAGATTTATTAGAAATAGTGCTTCTGGCTAGAGTCACCACCTAACAAAATAAGAAGATGCAATTTCAAAAAGCAAAATTTTAATAGGGTTTACGTTGAGTGGGCACTGTTAGCGCGTTCCCGAGCCTTCCGTATTGTTGACAAAAATGACAGTTCTCAGCTGTCATAATCGTGTTAACTTTATTCGGAACGCTTAATATTGATGTGAGCGCTATGAGCGATAATTTTCTAATTCGGTAAGAGGCCATTGAAAGTGCTGTCATACAACCGGAGTGTATACAAGTTAATTTGTGGTGTATACAAGTTTTATATGGTGTATATTGGTTTTAATGTCGAGTGAGCACTGTTAGCGTGTTCGCGAGCATTCCGTTTTGTTGACAAAAATGATAGTTCATAATCATTGAGCTAGGACGTTTGATGTAATCGCTCACAGCACTATTTTTCTAATTCGGAATGTGGCCGAATTCTTCGCTCTACCAGTGTTGCCACGCCTGGTTTTCACTTTACCCCAGGTTTAGTCGCAGTTTACCCTAAATTCCCTATTAATTTGAAGAAATACCCCAAATACCCTCACTTTTTTTGTGTGCGTTACCGTGGCAAAATCATATCTTTAAGTAGTCTGTGGGCAAAATGTTGTGCTTTAGAGAGGTGAGACTATAACAAATAATCATGAGGAGCAATTTGCATACTAATAGCAAAATTTGTTTGAATTGTAGATTTGAGAAAAACAGATTTTGCTGGAGTAACGGTTTGAAACGTTACCCTGGCAATATCATTTTCGAAAATTCGTTTCAGCCAAGAACCAAATACATGAACAGATAGCTTTTGTTGTGTAGTAAATGTTTGTAAATAGCAAAATGTGTGTGTTTTGGTTCTTCAGTTATTTAAGATTTTGCTGCGGTGACGTTTTGGGATTTTCTAGATCTCGAAAACGGCTCAACGCAGAAGTTCGAAAAAAAAATAACCCTAAGAGACCTTAATTTGTTGAAATTTGTAATTTGTACATTTGTTTTTAATTTGGTTGACGTAAACCAATGTAATTAAATGGTTTCAAAAAGCAGAAAAAACGGATTTGCAAGTAAACCAATACACTTATAACCAAATAAACAGCTGTAAAAAATACCTGTGGTAGACGCTTATAACGTCAAGAATTTTAGATTTTGTAAGTTTAAACGATAAGAACATAAAAACAATTATGAATAATTTTACACTGGTCGTACTTTAGCGATCGAACACTGAGTTCCCGTAACATTAAGAAATATGCCTTATTTTAAACAAATTAAAATAAAATAAATATATATATAAATAAAGTCGTTATTGTTCAAGAGAGCAGTACAAATTAAAATAGCACTAGCCTCCACACTAGGATTCCTTGTGTCGTGGAAACTGGTCTGCTTCGTCTTACAAACTCTAGACTCTGCAGTAAGTCGCTAGAAACTGTAGAGTCTGCAGTTTTTCTGGGTGTTATGTACAATACAAGCTAATGTAACGTGTAGCGATGGAGCTGCCTGCGCACACAGCGCCAGCGCAGCGCAACGTCCCGTACCCCGCGCACCGCCCGCGTGCCCGCGCTCATATCTTTCAAATAAAGCGTCAGTGCGTTCACGGCCGTCGTTAGTTTTACTTGTGTCCCGTATCCAACAGTGGCGACGAGAGCAACCCACGCTATATCACGATGGCTCAGTTTAATTTCGGCATATTAAGTAATTTCGACCACACAGTGCATGAATGGCAGGCGTACAAAAGTCGCCTGCGGCAGTGGTTCGTGGCTAACGATATCTCGGAAAAAAACGACGCAACGGGTTCAAGACGGCGAGCAATCCTTCTGAGCGCACTCGCGGACGGCACCTACCAGCTCGCGGCCGACTTGGCTTTGCCAAAACAGCTGGACGAGGTGCCAGTAGAGAACATCTATAAACTCCTTGACACTCACTTTTCCCCGACAAAGTGTGGATTTGGGGAGCGGTTCGCATTTTACGCGGCAACGCAGCGAACGGGGGAGACGCATGCGCAGTGGGCGGCAAGACTGCGTGGCCTCACGAAGCATTGTAAGTTCGCCAATGTAGAGGAGGCATTGCGAGACCGTTTCGTGATGGGCATGTTGGCGGGTCCCGAGAGGGACAAACTGTTCACAAAGGACACAGATACCTTGACCCTGGCAAATGCAGTGGAGTTGGCGCAAAGCGTCCGGTGCGCGCGGGCAGGCGCCGCCGCCGGCGCTCTCGCGACGACGTCGATCATACAGCAAGAACATTCAGTGTTCAAGGTGCAGGGCAAGACCGCTGGTTCTGATAAGGAACCGGTGATGGAGAAGTGTTCCGTGTGCGGTCGGAAGAACCATGCATCGTCTCAGTGCCGATACGCGAACTTTACTTGTAGGAAGTGTAATACAAAGGGTCACTTACGTCGAATGTGCAAAGTAAAATGTGTTGCGACCAGTGAAGTGAGTGAGGAGGACGATGATGGTGAGTTGTTATGTTGTAACATCATTTCAGAGCGGGGAGAACCCATGACAGAAATAGTGTCCATAAACGGTTCACAAATAAAATTTGAAATTGATAGTGGATCTGCAGTAACGGTAATTTCCGAGAGTTTATATGAAAAACATTTTAGCAGGTTGCCCTTATTACCACCCAAGAAAAGGCCATTTACCTACACAGGCGGTAGTATTGTGTGTCTCGGTATAATTCGCCTACCGGTCACGTATAGGCTGAGTACACACACACTGGATGCTTACGTGGTACGAAGCGAAGGCCCGCCATTGCTCGGAAGAGATTTTTTATCGTTATATAAGTTAAAATTAGCCTCCTGTAATTTCATAAATAATGAAGAAAAAACAATCGATGATTTGCATAATAGATTCAGAGACGTATTTTCAGATAAATTAGGCAAATTTAATAAATTCAAGGTTAAATTACGTTTAAAAGATGATGCAAAGCCAATATTTTTCAAAGCACGTCCCATCGCTTTTGCATTGCGAGACAAGGTAGATAAAGAGATAATCCGCCTTGTAAACTTAGGAATACTTAAACAAATTGATCATTCGGAGTATGCATCACCCGTAGTGCCTGTATTAAAACGCAATGGGAGTGTTAGGCTGTGTGCAGACTATTCTGTAACCATAAATAAACAACTGGTTGTAGAGCAATACCCGTTGCCTACAGTCCACGAGCTGTTTTCAAAATTACACGGAGGTCAACAGTTCTCAAAGTTGGACCTGTCTATGGCCTATAATCAATTCGTTTTAGACGAAGAGTCACAGAAAATTACATGCATAAATACTCACCGCGGATTGTTTCAATATACACGTATGGTTTTTGGATTAACCAGCGCACCGTCTATTTTTCAGCGCGCAATGGAAAACATATTGTCTGGTATGGACGGTGTGTTATGTCTTTTAGATGATGTCCTTATCTCAGCTGATGGACCGGGTTTACATTTACAACGGTTAACGGCAGTGTTACAGAGGCTGCAAAATGCGGGACTAACCTTGCAAAAAGAAAAGTGTGAATTTTTTAAGAATGAAATCAATTATTTAGGGTATGTAATAAACAAAGACGGTTTAAAAAAATCATCGGATAAAGTAATAGCAATTGAGAAATCCCCAGTGCCCACAGATGTAGGCAAACTTCAATCATTTTTAGGATTAGTAAATTATTACCGTAATTTCGTACCTAAAGCGTCCGAAATTTTAAGTCCCCTTTACGATCTCTTAAGGAAGGGGGTTAAATGGAATTGGGCCGACGAACATCAAAGAGCGTTCGTCGAAATAAAAAAACATTTAACGTCAGATCAGATATTAGCACGTTTCGACCCAAATGCAACCTTAATCCTCACGGTGGACGCTTCACCTCATGGGTTGGGTGCAATATTATCGCAAAAAGATAAGGATGGTTGCGAGCGCCCTATTTCGTTTGCGTCCCGTACTCTAAACACAGCTGAAAAAAGTTATTCTCAAATTCAGAAAGAGGCAACGGCTATTATTTTTGGAGTTCGAAGATTCCATCAGTACTTGTACGGTAGATCAGACCCGTTCATCCTTCGCACCGATCACAAGCCTTTAATTTCAATTTTTGGACCACACAAAGGTATACCGGAGGTTTCGGCAAACCGATTACAGAGATACGCGCTGTTTCTTAGCGCATATAATTATAAAATCGAATACGTTCGTAGCGAAAATAACAGCGCGGATTATTTGTCCCGCGCAAGTCTACCCGACGACGATAAGCGGTTGCGGTCAATGACCGCGGGCAGGGAACGCACGGACAGCGCTCAGCACGCTGCCGCCGCGGCAGCCCCGATTGACCGCGCGGCGTATGTCCACTTCGTAATAGACGGACACATGCCACTTACGCGGGACGAATTACGCAAGGAAACTAGCCGAGATGTTAATTTGATGAAGGTGATTGATTTTATTTCAAAGGGTTGGCCTAGAAGCGTGTCTGATGTGAATTTAAAACCGTTCCACGCATGCAGGAATCAGTTATCATATGAAGACGGCTGTGTTATGAGAGGGCATAAACTGATTTTACCAGAAAGTCAAATAAGGAAAATATTAAACGAACTTCATACTTCCCACCTGGGAATTGTGAAGACAAAGGCCGAAGCTCGTTCCCGTTTCTGGTTTCCGGGTATCGATAAAGAAATAGAAAATATGATCAATTCTTGTAGTGTTTGCATACATTTACGACCTTCCCCCCCGCGCGCCCCGCTGTCGCCCTGGAAATACCCACCCCAGCCATTCTACCGGTTGCATTTAGATTTTTTGGGTCCGTTAGATAATAAACATTATTTAATTGTAGTAGATGCATACACGAAATGGGTGGAAGTTTACGATATGTGTGGGTCAACGACCTCATCAGCTGCAATAGAAAAACTTTGCGAGTTTGTTTCAAGGTTCGGCTTACCAAATACAATTGTAAGCGATAACGGCACGGCTTTCACGTCACAAGATTTTAAACGGTTTTGTACAATTAACGGGATTGAGTACGTGACGTCACCGCCCTATAATCCTGCGAGCAATGGCCAGGCTGAAAGTTTTGTAAAAATCGCAAAAAAGGGTATAAAATCGTGTATTTTATCAAGTAATAACCAAAAAGACACTAGAGTCAAACTGTTAAAATATCTTTTTGATTACCGGAATTCGGTACATTCAGTGACAGGGTTCTCTCCAGCTCAATTAGTTTTTGGACACAAACTAAGATCGAGGTTGGATCTATTGTCACCAAAATCGCTATCGTCACCCTCAAACGCGTCACTGGATAGCACAGTAAAATCAAAACAGTGTTTGCAGTGTAAATACAATGGTGGAAAAAATACTCAAATTTTAAAAAACGGAAACGAAGTGTTGTACAAAAAATTTAGCAATAAAGATAAGTTCACATGGCGCAGAGGCACAATAATAGACAAGATTGGAAGAGTTGTGTATTTGATTAACGATCATTTAACAGGGGCTGTAGTGAAAAAACATAAAAATCAGATTGTGTTATACAAGGGTAACGCCAATGTACAACAAAGTTGGGATACTGACGAAATAGACAATGATGGTGACGATGAAACATTATCATCAGCGGCACCACCGTGCCCCCAACCCGCGTCTCAAACTGACGCCCCGGGGGAGGGGGAGCAGGGTGCAAGTATGCCGCCAGCGGCGCCGGCGCTGGCCTCGCCGCCCTCGCCGCCCTCGCCGCCCACGTCTGTGGCGCCCGGCCCGGGCCGTCCCGATAGGGCGTTACGCCAGCTTCCTAAGGTGGACTACAGAAGCCTTGCGTTGGGCAAGTGACTCATAGTGTATTAACTTTAATTCTAATGTTGTATAGGTACTCCATGTATGTAGTCGTAAGTACCTTTAGTATGTTTATTATTTTTGTATCTTTTAAAATAAGGTTGGGAGATGTTATGTACAATACAAGCTAATGTAACGTGTAGCGATGGAGCTGCCTGCGCACACAGCGCCAGCGCAGCGCAACGTCCCGTACCCCGCGCACCGCCCGCGTGCCTGCGCTCACATCTTTCAAATAAAGCGTCAGTGCGTTCACGGCCGTCGTTAGTTTTACTTGTGTCCCGTATCCAACACTGGGCATAACAATAGATGCCAAAATTCAGTGGGGATTACACATATCAAGCCTAGCAGGGAGGCTCAGTTCAGCTGCTTACGCCGTCAGAAAAATAAGACAATATACTGACGTCGATACAGATCGGTTAGTCTACTTTAGTTATTTTCACAGCGTTATGTCCTACGGTATTCTGCTGTGGGGCAAAGCTGCTGATATTCAAAATATATTTGTGCTTCAAAAACGTGCTGTTCGAGCAATTTACCAGCTAGGTGCCAGAGTTTCGTTGAGGGACTTTTTTGAAGATATTGGTATTCTGACGGTGGCATCACAATTCATCTTTGCCAATATCTTACATATTAGACAAAATATACACTTGTACACTAAAAACAGTGACATTCACACTGAAAACACTAGAAATAAGGACAAACTACGTGCTCCTTTTCACCGGCTTCATAAGGTTCATAATTCATTTGTTGGGCTTGGTATAACCTTTTATAACAAGCTTCCCTCTGCTTTGCTAGATTTGCCTCTTGATGCGTTTAAAGCTCAAATAAAATCCATCCTGTGTTTAAAGGCTTACTATTCCATCAACGACTATTTAAATGACAAGAATAGTTGGTCGCTGTGATTAACTCAAGACAATGTTTATGTTCTTTCTCCAGAATTAGCGTACCTAGAGACAGGTTATATAATTATTTAAAATTGTAATCTATTTTTCATTAGTTGTTGACATGATCTATTCATAACAAACATTTTTATGATGAGTTGTATGGCATTATGGTTTTTTTTTTTTTTTTTCTGGGTGGGTAATCATCAAATAACTTCTCCCGCTCTGGGTGGAGCGGGAGGGCGTGTCAGACTTTTACTGACTAAAACCCACCCGTGTTCCCTCAGTTGCCTGTGTGCCAGGGGCGGCGGTATCTCTTTCGAACAACCCGCACCCCCGGCAGGCATCGGCCCTTGCGGGCCCCAACAATTTTTTTTTTAATGAAGAGTTGTATGGCATTATGGTTAGCTAGCGACCTCGACAATTGATCATTCTATTCTTGCCTGATCAACCGGCAGCAAGTTCGTCATGCTCCCGTAGATGTCACTGCTTGCGGTAGCGTTGGGATCGGGTTACCTCTTTCCCTCAAATATGGCGAGGGGGGTAGTGGCTGATCTTTGCGTTATGCTCGTGAACGGGTGCTGCTTGTGGTGACTGGTCGTCTTGCTGACCATGATTTTGTTATTGTTGCTAATAATTACCTATTTGTTTATTTACTTTACGTCGATGGTCCTAGGTTATCATTTATAAACTTAATCCAGCATTGCTTATGTAAGCTATCACGCCATTTATACCAGGAGACTTATTTTGGTATATGCTTTGTTTACCTTTTATTTTTTGTGCTTGAGTTAATTTTTCATTCTATTTGTTGGTATATTGGCATGGCTAGTGGACATAAATGCAAATTTTTAAGTTCTGTGTCTCGTAGTGTTGATTACTTTGCCTATGTATGTATAGAATCAAGTCTATCCGATTAAACAGACAGCAGTGCTGCTGGGGAGTTTGTTCCGCCACTTCTTCTTCCCAGCTAAAGCACTAGGAAGTGGCGAAGGGTGGGCGTTTTGGGGGACTGTCTCATGTACTTTGACGTTCGAAAAGTGCTGATTCTCAGCCTAATTTGAATAAATGACTTTTGATTTTGATTTTGAAACATAGTAGGTAGGGACATACGGTTACGTCGGTTGGTAAGATTTGTGAGGTGACAAAAATCGAATGATATCTCAAACAATAAATTAACCTTGAGCTATGAGATAAACTAAGGTGTGTAAATTTAAACGTGTGTAGTGTATTATATACGTGTAGGGTGTGGGTGTGTGATGAATGAGTGAGTTAAGGTGGGTTTGGACCAAACGAAGACAATCAGACCACGAGCATTCCTTTCCTGTAATCCCTAACATTTATGTAGGCTTGGATAAACCCACGAAAGAATACTCCTAGTCTATGAGCATTCGTTCATTTGGGACAAATCAACCCTTATGTATTTCTGTGAATGAATGTGTATGTTGTGCTAATGAGTTAAGGAACTTCTCCGTGCTTTCATAGTCCATTCCGGCTAGGATTTTTAGAAGGTGATTTTTGTAGCAATTTTTAGTCATCGGCAGTATATCTGTTAAATTATTGAAGCACCGATTTCCAAAAACGAGTCTACAATTAGGTTTAGGCCATTTGGGCTTTTAAGCATTTCTAAGAGAGCGCACTTTGGTGTAGGTCATCGCGCTATGGCCATTTTTGTGGTACATCAGTGCCACTGCCATTATATACAATTGGCCTACACGCAGAATACCAGTCTCTTGGTACACAGTATGTCAGTGGAAAAGCGCATCGGTTTCTTGTAAGTTACCTTAAGAAGAGCCCGTTGCGCACGCTCCACTTTCATTAGATGCGTCATGTGTGCTAGAGTCTGGCCAACGAAAGCGTGATCTGAAAACCGCGGCAAATTCAAAAAATCTTAATGTGGTATCACCAACTATACCTTTAGCTAAATGTTTTGATACTAGAGTATTCTTTATATTTATTCTAATTTATTTTTTGTTTTAATGGCTCCGTTTGGTGTAGTGTAACGGGGGCCTTGACTGTCATGGATGTCAGTTAAAAAACGAGTGTGTAAATTTATTTATTACTATGTACATAAATATTAACCTACTTAACATTTAATTTATTAATTATTTAATCATCATTCTCAAAATCAGAGTCCAATAATTCAACCTCCATGGATTCATCTGTATCAGTAGTGGAGTCATCATCACCTACACTTATTATAAATTTTTCCAATACTTCTTCTGTTATGTGATCTCTTTGTTTATATTTATTTTCCACATTTATTACATGGTTCGTCATTTTTTTCCAATCTTCTGCAGTTATTCGGCCAAATGAGGTTTTTATGAGTGCTTCCGTTTCTTTTGCTGGCAGATTAATGTTTTTTTTTGCCACCATACGCTTAGCTAAGCTCCATATCAGCTCGATCGGGTTGAGATCACAATGGTAAGGTGGCAGTCTCAATACTTCATGGCCGTATTGTTTCAAAAGCTCGTCAGCTACATACAGGGGTTCGGGTTTATGCTTGTTAACTAAACATAACAATTCAGGTTTTGTTAAGTAATCTTCATAATTTATTCCGTTGGAATCGAGCCATTCTTGTATTTCAGCTTTTCTTATTTGTGTCGTAGGAACTTTGTTCTGTTGTACAGTGTGGTAGCTCGCATTATCCATCACAATAACACTGGGTTTGTTCAAATTGGGTATTAATTTTTCCTTTAACCATTTATCAAAGTTTTCAGCATTCATGTCATGGTGGTAGTCCGCCAACCTTGATTTTGTACTAAAAACTAACAGTGCATTTGGTACAAACCCTGTGTCAGAGCCAGCATGTACAATGATGTATCTTTTCCCTGAAGAGATATGTTCCAGTGGGCTTGGTTGTGAGGCACCACTTGTTGTTGGACCTTGCCATGACATTTTAGGCTTATAATTTTTGTGTACATATGTTTCATCTAAATAGATGATTGGTTTTCCTTCTGCTCGTTTTGCAGCAATTTCTCGCAGATAACGATGTCTCCAAGCAGCAATATCAAAACGTTCGACAAGGACCATTCGTTCATTTTTATTTTTCTTGAACTCATATCCATTGGCAAACAATATTTTACGCAGAGTTTCTCTGCATCCATTAAAGCCAATACTAGAACGTAATTCTTCTAGCAATGTACGTAATGTCGGTACCTCCTTTCTCACAACATAAAATTCATTGATTTTATTTCTTATTGCATCAGTATCAAAGCTGTCTAAATTCGACACCGTACTTTTGTGGGGGCGTTTCTTTCCTGGAGTACTCCACACCCCTTCATTTAAGGATGCTTCTTTTTTAATTTTTCTTAGTGTCGTTACACCAACACCTGGAAAACAAAGTATCAAATAAATATTTTAATGGTGTAGATACTCAAACAGTTTGATTACATCAAAATAACACAGATTTGGGAAATGGAACAAACACTATCAAATGCAAGTACATACCAGTTAGTGAAGATATTTCTTCTAAGAACATTGTCTCATTTTCTATTAAAGATTTCTTTTCTAAGCTCCTTAACTTTTCAAGAATGACTTTAATTTCGTAGACTCCTTGAATATCTTTCAGCTTATCTATAAATATAAGAAAAGATATCATTAAATCGTAAATATATACTAATCAGCCAACATGTATCAAGAGTACCAAGCCATACTAACCCAAAAAATCCGACATCGCACCTAAACATTGTTGTTTTTCTTGGTAAACAACTTCTTCCTCCTTTTGTTTAGGTTTGAACTTACTGATCATAACATGTAGCAGCTTTCGCACGTTACTTTTGATTGTTTTACCCATAATAAAGCAGATATTTTTGAAAAATAAATGTCTTTACAAAATAATAACAAACACAATCACAGACTTTGAAGTACCTTTGACAGCTTAATAATGTTGCCATATTAAAACTTTGAAAATACCCCAGATCACGCTTTCGTTAGCCAGACTTTACACCCTATACTACACCCTATACTACAATGCAGTAGTTGAGAACAGATTGGGAGAGTGTGAGATAGAGCATTTTCAAAATAATGTTGCTAGCAATACGTCCCATTTTTTTGAAAATGTGTAGAAGTTTTCTAACCCGACTACTTACAGGATCTATATGTTTTGGCCAGTTAAGGTGTTGGTCTATGTAAACGCCAAGATACCTGATGTGTTTGACTTGCTCAAGGGTTGAGCAGGTACATCGTGTTGGTGGATTATTGTCACAAGAGTTCAATTTGACTGATTGATGATTTGGGCAGGATGTTCTTACGCTGACACTAAAGTTCACAACCTTCGTTTATCTATGTTAAGCGTCAGTAGGTTGTGGGTAAACCAATTGGAAACCAGGTTTAGACCAGTGTTAGCAGCCTCTTGAACCCCCTCCCAAGTTTTGTCAAAGAAGACTACGGCAGTATCATCAGCATAGGCAAATATTTTTGCTCGGTCCAGTCCTTAAGTACAGAGGCTGGTTATGTACAAAATAAAGAGTGTCGGCCCGAGCACACTGCCCTGAGGAACTCCATAGTTTAGGCTGGCATAGTTGCTGCACTTGTCACTCATGCGGACACTTTGTGTGCGGCTATGTATGATTGAAACCACTCCAGAGCCAAACCTCGAATGCCAGTAGCTTCCATCTTTTTAAGGATAATACGCCTGGACACCGTACCAAAGGCTTTTGCCAGGTCAAGGAAGACACGAGTGCATTTATAGCCGTTGTCCATTTTATTTACCACATAATCAACTTGGTTATTAACCACGTCCTCCGTTGACCTGTGCTTGCGAAAGCCATATTGATTATCTGATACCAAGCCATTTTTCTCAAGAAAAGTGAGGAGTCTGCTATTCATAATCTTCTCTTGGATTTTTGATAGGGATGTGAGTAGAGATATCGGTCGATAATTTGATGGAACTGTTTTATCGCCTGATTTAAAGATGGGGCACACATTCGCGGTTTTCATTATCGTAGGAACTTTGCAAGTCGAGATACTTAAATTGCACAAGAAGACAATTGGTGCAGCAAGGAGATTTTACATAATTTAAGTTTCCGGTTCGTAACTCCATCGCATCCGGGTGCTCAATAATCCTTGAGGTTTGTGATGATATTTTTAACTTCAATTTCGTCTGTCGGTGTTGTGAAGAAGGATTCACTAGATGGGTTTTTATCGTGGAATCGTGTCATATCAGCGACGTCTGTTTCTGTTTTAATAATACGGAGCAAAGTCTTTTCAGCAAGCTGCTCACCTACTTTATTGCCCCCTTCACCCCCTTTTTCACCTTTTTTTTATTTAGTGACTCTATGGGATCTGGTTGTGTGTGTACTGTGTAGTAGTTCTAGACCAATCTAGCTCTTTTTTATATTGCAGATATTTTTATAGCCATCCATGTTGTTTTGCTATCTCCGTTTGCATCTTCCAATAGTTTCCTATAGTACTCCGTTTTTAAGTTTTGCATTAATATTGTAGCATTGCAAGCGATTTTTTAGCAAGTTAAAATTAATAACTTCGATAATGAAGGGTATAATTAGTCAAGAAAGGTTATGCGAACAAGCTTTGCTCAGTGAAGACCGAGAAAATAATTTACGAAGGGGCGCAAATGTGGATGCGTGCCCTAGGCGCCAATTTGTATTGGTACGCCCCTGGATTTAGGTGCTCATAGCCGATAAAGTAACACGCTAAATTACTTTATGTTGGCATCACTCAGAAGTATAATAGCTCCGAGACGATCAAACACGCAGATTTGATCGTTTAAGCCAACGGTTTGTGCTTTGTCAAACATTCATGTGTTTGAAGCCCGCTGAACGGAATTTTATTTTATTGGTTTGTTTAACGCATCGTTTGTCGAATACACAAACTTGTATTCAAACCCGGCCATATTGCCACGAAGTTCAAAGTTTTTATAAACGCTTTGCTATTACGCTGTTTTTTTAAATTGTTGTATAAAGATGTTCTTAGGTTCTGCCATAGAAGTATATTGTATGTCTATGGGGTCTCATTCGATTCATCTGATTACTTGTAATTAACTTCAGATTTATCGCCAACGTCTCTTCGCAAGGCCCACTTATGCGTTCATAGGTTCTCATAAATAACTCTTGAGTTACTAGCTAACTCAAAAAAAAAACCATTCATCATCATCATCATTTCAGCTGATAGACGTCCACTGATGGACATAAGCCTCCCCCAAAAAAAATGGGGGTGGGGGGGGGTTGTTTGCCCTGGCCATAGTCGCCACGCTTGGCAGGCGGGTAGGCGATCGCATCGCAGTATGGTGGTAAAATGCATAGAGAACGGTGCTGCCCATTCTCTAGTAAGTCTTTTAGTCGCCTTCTACCACACCCACGGGAAGAAATGGCATGTTGCTATTCTTTACGTCCGGCACCATACGAAACCTATAGTGCTAACAGGAGTTGGGTAAATCTTGAGTTAAATTTTCGAAAATATCCGGATTTGGTCGCTAGGTCACTAAACTCGCTGGGTTGGTGTTAGTAATGTCAAAATAAATTTACGTCAAGAGTTACCGCAGATAACTTATTCTCTCATTTTCGTCAACCAATAAATAAATCACCATGGAAACGTGAATATGGAAATATGATAAAAATGAAATGTTACGTTAAAAATTAAAAGACAAGAAAGTATTACATAACGTAATGTAGTGAAACAGGGATGGCATACAACTTCTGTTAATTTTTTGTTGATTAATTTTTGGTTGCATTACTTAACAGGGCATAGACATTATAGTTCTTTTTTATGTTTCGTTACAAATTACAATGTCCCCAAGTATATAAAAAAAAAACACAAATGCCTGGTTAAATAACGCGGTGTTATATTTTACATTTTAGTGGCGTATAGTTAAAATGTTAATGATTTAACTCCGAGTTTACAAACTTTACATTTGTTCATTTAACCCGACATTGACTTACCCCTATAATATTATTTTTGGTTTCACACTGGTAAAACCTAAAACAAACAGCTGACGATCGAACTGCGGATATATTAAACGGGAAGTATTTGATTAAAACACTCGGTAAAAGTACAGACGCCAGCTTATCAAGCTATCCCAAACTCTCAATTTTTCCCAATTGAACATGAACCTTACGTTTATGTAAAAAAAATGATGAAATCTATCAAAGTTTGAGAGATTGGGGTAGCTTGATGTGCTGGTGTCTGTACAACCACTGCGTACAACTGACTGAGCGGCTCACCAAGTGGCCATCATGAACCTTATAGATAAAAGGTCATCAAAAAAATGGGCCCACCCGCAATTTTCCGGGAATCACGTTTTTTCTTAAGCGAAACCATACAAAATGATTTAGTAGTTATGTCTAATTTGACTTGTTTATTTACACTAATTTTAGCACAATATATACACAAAAATGGTTTTAATTATTCTTAATTATAATAATTAAAGAATAATTTTACACTTGTTTCATTCATTTTTTTTCATTGTGGGGGATTATTTCTTCAAAACATGATTTATGAGGGAATTTGGGGAGTACATAAAACGTTTATCTGGCAACACTGCTTCAGTGTCACCAAGGAAGGGAGAGGGCAGTGATGCCAACGTAGGGTAATTTACCCCAGATTTAGGGTGAAACTAATACGGCAGGGTAAGTTTTAGGGTATTTTTTTAGGGTAAGGTCTGTTTTGATTACTAGACCAGATGAATAATGTGCAGCCGTAGAGAGAGCCTTTTCTTTGTATTCAGTCGTCAAGACTGAGCTCTGTAGGTAATAGGCTAACTTTTGCCATTATATAGAGTACATATAATTCGCAGTCATTACATAGTAATCTTGCGTTAACTTCACAACGTCAAAAACAATCCTACTAATATTATAAATGTGATAGTTTGTGAGTATGGATGTATATATGGATGTTTGATAATCTTTCACGGAAGAATGGCTTAACGGATTTGATACACAGGTAGTTTGTAGCCTGGAATAACATATAGGATACTTTTTATCTCGGTACTACGTTCCCGGGGGATAGTTTTCGACCTCCACGCGGGCGAAGCCGCGGGCAAAAGCTAGTCACAGATAAATTTAACAATAGTATTTACATAAACAAAGTTAACCATGCGGTCGATGCAGAGGACACAGTCATTTGTAATGTGAGAGTAAAAAAGTTAAATAAAATCTCGTTGTTTTATTTGTAAAGTAAGAACAAACGTGTGCGTTACCCTGGCAAAATGTTGTGTATTAGAGAAGAGAGACTATAACAAATAATTAGTGTAACACGAGGAGCAATTTGTTTACTAATAGTAAAATTTGTTTTAATTGTAGTTTTAAAGTTATTTGAGAAAAACAGATTTTGCTGGAGTAACGGTTTGAAACGTTACCCTAGCAAAATCATTTTCATAAAGTAAATTATTATTTAGTTCCAACGAAAACAGTCATGAAAGACAGGCGCGGTCACAGACAAAGACTACCTACATATTAAAAAGAAGATTTATTATATTTTAGAAGAATTATTATTTTAAGCTTTACGTTTACGGCTTTGGGGGGCCATGACCCTAGGATCGCGCCTGATGGAAGAGCCCTATATTCGATGGCTAGTTTCTACCATTAAGCGAAAATTTCGGAAGAATAAAATAAGAATTTACAGCTTTAGAACTTGTGAAGGCTATAATAAAATTTGATGAAAACTAGCCAAATCAGACCTCAGGCTTCAATATATTATCGCTATAAGAAGAAATTATATTTTAAGTTATTATAAAGTAATTTATGTTGTTTTAAATAAATTTCAGGACTGACCATTGGCACCCATTTAGATCTCACTTCTTTTGTCGTCGAAGTCAACAACCAAGGCATATATTATTGAGCACGCCACGATTGCGGCGGTAAGTCCCCTCTTTGAGGAGTGGCTTGAGAGGTGGCGTGGCATCCTCACCTTCCACCTGACGCAGGTCCTCACCGGACACGGTTGTTTCGGGAGGTTCCTGTTTTGGATAAGGCGGGAGGAAACGCCCGGGTGTTGCGAAGATCGTCCTGAGGACAAGGTGGAACATACGGTGGAGGTGTGTCCGGCTTGGGCGGAGCACCGCCCTGTTCCTGTGGAGGTGATCGGCACCTGTTGCGAAGATTGCCCTGAGGACACGGTGGAACATACGGTGGAGGTCTGCCCGGCTTGGGTGGAGCACCGCCGTGTCCCTGTGGAGGCAATCGGCGGCGGCGATCTCTCGCATCCGGACCTGGTCCAGGTCATGGTACGGAGGGAGAGTGCATGGGTAGCCGTCGCTTCCTTCTGCGAAGCAGTGATGCTCGCGAAGAGGGATGTAGCGCACGTGAGAGGGAGGCAGTATATGCGCCCTCACGGCCCTAGCCTCCGCAGGAGACGCCCTGGGTGTCGGGAATCCCAGACTGATTTTTTGCCACCGTAGGCGCGGGCTTGCGGACAGTGAGTAATGGGTAGCTTGTAGTCCGGTAAGGACCAAGCCCGGGTCGATGGCGCGTTGTGTGCCCCCATGATATTAAAGATAAATATAGACTACCCTCAAAAGAGAACGCTACCACAGCCACAATTGTCACAGAATTTTTAAATAACTTTTTTAAGGAAAACTTTTTAACTAGCACCAAACAATACAATACCGCCCAACGAGGATGACAACTCAATACATCTCACCTGGGTTTTGATGGGCCCGAAGCCGTCTTATTTATTTTAGAACATTTAACTTCAAAAGCAAAAAGACTCCACTTTCTTGCTCGTGATTTCGCTAGAACTTCAACACTGCTGGATTGCAAATGGGCGAGTGTTTCTGCGTAAAAAGGAAGGAGAAAAGTATACAGTTGTCAAAAATTAAAATACTTTACAGCAAATAGGAGAACTTTAGAGAAGTAATAAATAATTTCAAGTATTTAAAACTACGTATAAAATCTTTTATTTCTTCACTTTATATTTTTGTTGCATTACAAAAGCTTAAATCTAACACATGTTCCTACACACAAGCTCAATACACATCTAAAATCACAAACCTCATCATGCTTTCATCGCTACGAAACTGTAAAATTATTATCTTTGCCCCCAACCAACGGGGTTGGGGGCAAAGATAATAATTAAGGATGATAATAATTAAATCTAAGGTCTACTTGAGTAATCCTAAACAAAACCCGGGCCACCCTTAAATTATCAATAAAAAATATGGCCAATTGCTATAATTTAATTAACGACTTGGATGAGACTCATTTTTACACAAGCACGAAGCATAATTAGAATTACCCACAAAACTGTACCAATGATATCGGCGATGTGAAATCACAACTGACGATAATCAGTCAAAATATACGAAGTATTCAGAAGAACTTTGATAGTTTTGTTGTCTTCATATCTCGTTTGAACTTTTTGCCTGAATTAATCATTTTGATTGAGTGTCGTCTTCGTGATGCCACACCTGTTTTTGATCTTGAAAATGATGACTGCTTGTACAACGTTACCTCAATCAAAACGATGTCATTACTGTCTTCTTCAAAAGTAATCTTCAAGTGGAAATCGAAGACCCGCCTTTCGATGACGCTAACTGTTTATTCATTCACGTTGGTAAATAATTTATGATTTGTGCTCTCTACAGATCGCCATCTTTCCATAACACACATAATTTCTGTAATTATCTTGAGAAAATCATGCAATCAGGTAAATCAACAGCTAACAGTGTCATTGTAGGCTATATTAATATTGATATAGGCATTGGTTCTAGTGACAAAACGTGCGAGTGTCTATTTAGACATCACTGTTCACTATGGTTATTAACCTGGCCATCGTTACCTTAATTAAACGTGATCGTACTTGCTTGGATCATGCGTTGTTAAAAACCAAAAGGACTGCTAGGGTTATAATATGTGACTCAGAAATCACTGATCATGATACTGTCATCGTTGGAATCGCTAAATCTGGTGTAAGTTTTTTGCCTAGTAGTAATAATAAAGTGAAGATAGACTACTCAAACTTGATTCAAGCAATCACAGAATTTGACTGAAGCCACATCTATAACTACAACAACGTTACCTTCTTCATTCTTAATGAGAAAATATGCGCTTGTACAAAAACGGAGACAGTCCAAAACTCAAAGACCATTAAAAAACCTTGGATAACCAAAGGCTTGTTAAAGTACATTCGAAAATGAGACCTATTACACATAGAAGTGAAAAAACCCGTCAACAAAGAAAACCCGACCATACAGCAGCGATATAGAAACTATAGAACTTTTGCAACAACTTAAGAGAATTTGAATAGAAATAGGCTGATTTGGAAATTCTCTTTCATCCCCGTACTGCTCATTTGCACAATATGTTCAAGTAGCTCTTTAGATTTCTTAGATTTAGGTAACAGTATGAAATGGATTAGGTATTGAAGTTTTTTATTTTATTTAATAATTAGCGACTTTCACGCCATCTTCGATAGCCACCCAGGGCTCTTGCCCTGCCTGCCCCACGACTCCCTGACATTTCGAAGTTAGCATTATCTTTCAATCAAATTACTATGCATATTACAGTGCAGAATGCAGCCGTAAAGATTCGCCGTTGAGAACCAGGCCTGGCAGCACCACTGAGTTGTAGAGATGGTCAAAAGCGTGATTTTCCTGTCACTGTGATTGTCGTTCCAGTTACAAAAAAATCACAGTGAAATATCACTGCGACTTTGTCACATGTGTGATTTTACTAAAATCACTCACGTGTAACCGCTACTGTTGTTGCAGAATATAGATTCGATAGCTGATCCCAAACAACCTTCACAGTTTTTACAGGCTTAGGACTGTCACCCAAGGATTGTGTGGCATGTTTCGGTTTATTTAATCAATTTTTTTTTTTAAATTATAATAGGTATTTCATTATAAGTTAGAGTAACAACTAAAATTTCCTAAAAATTACAGTAAAAATAAGTTTACGTAACATTATACAAAAGAAATGTTTCGTTTGCGTAATGATATCAGCATATCGACAAAAACTTATTAATTGCTCGTATAATTTAACTTGGCTATTTTCAAATGAACAAATTGTTTAAACGCCTTTTATAACTGACAGTAAATAGGTCTATAAACCTAGCTATGCCGAAGCCATGCGTGTGTGAAAGCAACAGAAACAAGGAATCAATCGCTGTCGCTGTCGCAGTCAAAGAGCGCATTCGCATCCCGCTCTTTCTCGGCAAATTTCGTTTCGCGTCGTGAGTCGTGACTACTATTCGTGTTGTGACTTTTGTTAAATGAGTGAACGGGGTGACTATAGTGACAAAGAGCTGAGTGCTTATTTCCACTCATACAGACCTATGTGACAGACCTAAGTGATTTTGTCACGATATTGTTTCATGACAAGTCGCAGTGATCATTTGAGAAGAGAGATAGCAACGTTTTTTTGGTCGTGACGTGATTTTTGTCTCACCTCTACTGAGTTGACACTTGACAGTGAGTCAGTAACATATTCATTCACAATGACGTTTCGTTATTTGTCAACAAGGATTTCGGTATAAAGATCGATTATCAAGTTTATTTGTTCACTTTATAGGAGAAATAACGTATTGTATTAAAAATGCGTCTTCCTTTCGTATTAATTAGAAAATATTGCACTACTGCGCCCAAAATAAATCATTTTCAAGAAGAAATGAAGAAAAACTTTATTGCTACAAATTCTTTTCAAAAAACGTTATTATCATGTGGTTCAGCAGCTATCGCTCTCCTCAATCCTCATCGTGGTGACATGATTGCTTGTTTAGGCGAAGTTACTGGAGAGGGTGCTATAAAGCACATGCGACAGAAGATGATTGAAACTGAGGAGGGTGCTGAAATACTAAAAGAAATGCCGCGCATAAATTCTGGAACAGTTTCCTTTGAAAAACTCTCCCAAATGCCGGAAAACACCCTGGGTAGAGTTTACGCAGATTTTATGACGGATAACAATATTACAGCTGATTCACGTCTACCTGTTCAATTTATTGAAGACCCAGAGCTGGCTTATGTAATGCAACGCTACAGAGAAGTGCATGATTTAGTGCACGCCACTCTATTCATGAGGACAACCATGTTAGGAGAGGTGGATATTCTACCAGTCTCACATCTGTAGTGCTATAGATCTTAAATGAATTGTATACTGAAACATATTTTTAAAGGTTACAGTAAAATGGATTGAAGGCATTCAAACTAGACTACCCATGTGCATCAGTGGTGGAATCTGGGGAGCAGGCAGACTGAAGCCAAAGCATCGCCAGATGTATTTGAAGTATTACTTACCCTGGGCAATTAGAACTGGAAATGATGCCAAGTTTTTACAAGGTAAATTAATTGATGAATTAAATCAGAAGAAACTGGTTGCTTGTGAGATTTAAATATTATTTTTAAAATCAAATTCATAATTTTTGTGATATGTTTTACAGGAATTTACTTTGAAAAAAGATGGGATCAAGACATAGATGACTTTCACAAAGAAATGAATATTGGAAGATTAGTGAAGAAATAGTTCTTACCTCATTTTCTGTGTAAATAAATGTATGTTCTGGTACTAGTTAATGTATGTTAACACTCTTAAAGGATAGTATGTTGTGAATTTGCTGTAGATAAATATGTATGTTTATGTTGAAGTTTGGAAATAAAAAAAACAAAATAACTCTGTCAGCAATTTTATTGCCAATGTAGAAAATCTCTTACCAAGTAGAAAATTTTATAAAAATAATAACTACAACAACATTTCTGAACTTCTTCCATTAGCGTTATGCAGGGCTGTTGTGCGATTACCCACTTCCACTATCCATTCATACCAAACTCTGCGTGAATCTTTGCAACGCCAAAATCTTGCAGTAATCATTTCACCTTTATGCACTCGAAGAGGTGTCTGCAAATCAGAAATTCAAAGCCATTAATATAACTGTGTCTCAACATATGTAAATTTCTTGGATTTAAAGGTTTAAATGATGTCTTATCATTATTGTGTTGTGGGTTTAAAATACCTTTATTGGAATGAAAACTGGGAACCATGATATCATTCCTGCACTGTGTGTAGACGGAACTATGCTGATCATTTCTTTCCCATATAAAGTGCAATCAAAATATCCTCCAAATCCATGCATGACATTATCTTGCTGGACCTCCCAAGTTAATATTTCTGATCTTCTATTGTCTGTCAAAGGTAGTTGTCTGTAATCGGTCATTTCTTGACCCTCGTGATCCTTTGAGCCTTTTGCTGGATGTTCGAATGTGAAAACAAGCTGAAAAAATATTATCAACATTTTATGTAAACCAAGTGCTTTCTTTGTTTATTATTTTATAGGCAATGTCTTTGATATTACCTTTGTTTCAGCTATGTCATGTTTATTTTGCATGTAAACAACCCACAATGTCTCTAGATTTTTATCCTTTTGGTTTGATTGAATAACAGAGGAGGCTGCTTTTGCTGCCGCCCACAATCGGGCCGAAGTAATTGGTGCCACATAAGATTTATATTCACATGGTATTGATATACCACCTGGCTTCAAGAGACCAGCAGCCCCATCTAAACATTCTGGGGACAATTCGTTGTCACCCCATGACCCTGGAAACAACAATAAGTTATTTAACCTTTTAACCGCTTATGTCGGATTCATCGACAAGTATTTTCGGGTCCATTTTGCCAGGGTATATTTACGACTAAAATACCACAGCTTGTTTAATCTGTTCTAAAAAGTTAAGTATTGCACATTCTTCGTTCTTGTTGTTGATTCACTGTGCCGGGCGCTGGGGGCACGACAACCAATATGAAGTCGGGCAGTTAAAAGGTTAAACAGTCACTATTCCAATGAGCTTGCAGTATATAGGGACTACAAATAGCAATAATGTTGAACTTCTGGTGGCAGACAGTTTAAAGGCATACCTGCATACATAACATTATTTAATATTTAGCTTTACCTAGTAACTCAGACACAATAATATCTGCTTTGGGAGATAGATTGATCTGGCGCATGTCGCCGTTTATGACGACCACGTCGCGATCACGCCATACTTCACGAACTTGGGCCGCCAGGACAACCACAGCACAAGGATTCTTTTCGACTGCCACCACCTGTTGCAATATAACTTTTCTATTAACAAATAGTTGATTAACCCTGTTCTATGACTATAGCTGTTAATCATTATAGTCGGACAAGATAATATTTCATTTTCACCTTGACTTTACTGTTAGTTATATCAGCAGCATTTAGTGTAGCCCTGACCAGTGGTCCTCGGCCAGCTCCTAGCACCATCACTGTAATAGTTTCCTTTTTCTTGTCTGCACTATCTCCCTGTCCTAGCTCTTGAGCATTTGCTTTAGAAATATCAGTATTAATCTGAAAATTAAGCATAATTGAGCTAATAAAGATTCCTGGCAACAATAAGTACCTATACTTATGATTAACAATGTTTATTTGATAATAGTACTGCAGATTTAACAAGAAATTAAACAATGGGCATTGTTAAGCTTTTTGAGTTGTTAATGCAGAGTGCATTCTAGAAAACAAAGGAAGTAGCTGGATAAAAAAGTTACCACTTGAGATGGTCCTTTCTGCAGGTCAGTCAAGGCTTGAGCAATGGCTTTTTGGTACTGGTCATATTTAATTGGGTCTTTTTCAAACACATTGTAAGTATGTGTGTCCAAGTTATCAGCCAAAGGTTGCAGAGGAGTCTGTAGGTAATCTTCCCACCTAAAAATCATATATCATGAGATCTATATTAGCAGTCACTACATAATGCATAATAACTTTTAACTATTCTTTTGTGACTACTAGCATTTACAATTTATTACTCAAAGCATGTAAGTTTTCATGAAAAATGTAATTTTATCTATTATAATGTAAAAAAGAATAACATACCCTCTAGCATAACACAGCATTGGATCGTCACCTAGATAGGGTCGCCTTTTCCAAATCCTGTACAGATACTGCAGATAGAACTCCACATTAGACCTCCTGGCTCCACTTACAATGACCTGAGCTTCATGCTCTACCAAGCTCACCACTAAATGCTGATGAGCACGTGATAGCACTGGGTATCTACAATGATTGCAACATATGAGTGACAACACAAAGGAACTTTAATAGTTTGCACAGTGACTATGGTGAGACAAATTATTGTTAAGAATTATGAACCAAAATATTAAATAAAGTATGGACAACATTATGTCCACCAAAATCCACCATTTCAGTAACAAGAAGCATACCCTTTTTTATTGTTATGGAAAATAGTAGTGGGCACAACAATAGCTTTCACAGGCTCTCCCAACCATCTTTGAATCACTTCTTCTGTTGGCAAATCTGCAGACAGTTCCAAAACTACACCAACTCGCTTATCCCACTCCAGGCGTTCATGGAACTTCGACCACCACAACCAAGTCTCATTCCAAGCAGCATCATCTCCCGTTTCACTATCACAGTTTTTCAATGTTTTGGTGCATGTCATAGGCACATGAACCCATATCTGCGATGGATGGTGGCTAAAATATACAAAAAAAGAATATTACAGCCAGGTTATTAGTGTGACATCCTTATTTTCATGGAAATATAAATTTACTTACCTGGTTTCAAAATATGAATTGAGAATTCTTGCCAAATTATTTGATTCTCTACCATGCACAGTTAACATGATAGCAGGAAGGCCAAGGCCTCGGCAATAAATTAGTTCTTCGTTCAAGCAATCTTCATGACGCTGCCGGACGCCGGGAGACGGAGAGTCAACGTTAAGATAAGGAGACAGCCTTCCTACGACTCTATTCGTCCAGTCTTGAGGTGATAATATCATATCAGATCTTGTGAATCCTCCAACTCTACCGGCACTTGAGCATGGTCTCCGAAAACGTGGATGAACTATCGGTGAAACTATGAAGGAGTAATTGCAACGCAAAGCCTCTGTTAAACATGCTTGTAAATCTGGAATAGATGTAAATTCCAAGCCGCAAGAGATTTCTTGCTGCGACATAGCGAAAATCGTCCCTAGTCTCGCGGAGTATATAATAATGTACTCTGTGATTCAATTCAATCAAATCTAAATCAAATAGATTGGTGAATACACAGATTCCACAATGCAAAAGCACAGATCCCAATAGAACTTTATAATCTATATCCTGCTGCTAACAAAGGCGACTTTCCGAATTAGAAAAGTAGCACTGTGAGCGCTCACATCAATAATTTGCGTTCCGAGTTAGATATCACGATTATGGCAGCTAAGAACTGTCATTTTTGTCATCAATACGGAACGCTCGTGAACGCGCTAATAGTGCTCACTCAATGTTAAAACCTATTTACACCATATAAAACTTGTATATACCACAAATTACATTTTCTTATTTGATTAGGTGACGACTCTAGCCAGAAGCACTATTTAAAAGTTAGCTAAAACTATGATACGAATTAGAACATAACAGCACAAGCAGTGTTGCCGTTAGGACCATCTAGTTTGTGGCTACATCAACGAAAAAAGTGGCCAGTTTTGTAAATAAATTACTTTCGATTTTCCGCTAAAAGTGGCTAAAGTATTTTTGGCTTTAATTTAACCTATTACTATTGATAATAATTTTAATATTGTATAGGGGTGCGGTTAAGCGGATTTAATAACACAATATTTAATAGTGTTGATAGAAATGTATTAAAAACTGGTTACAAGTTTATAGCTAAAAACATTTAAAACAATTCAAAACCAATTTGAAAGTTTACAATGTCATCGTCCATAATTCACACAAGTATTCACTCAAAAAGTTTACCAAAAATAAAGGAGAACTACTCGCGAGAGTAATCGGCTAAACAATAATATCGTTTCGGTACATGTTGACACGAGTAGTATTGACTTTGTACAAAACAAACTAGGTCCAATAGCTACAATTATAACGTACATTTTCATTCAATCGAATTTAAATTACGTTAAAAATCTAAACATTCACATTAATGGGAATCCCTTGATTCGGCGCGGTCCTCTGTGGTGCTGCCTACAGTTATTGACGATCGTCCCATAATTATTTCTCTAAAATACATTAAGTATTAGTCGGTAGACTTCTAACAATAATAAGAGTAGGTAGTAATAATCTAAAAAGTAGCCAGAAGTAGCTAGATTAATTTTGGTGGCTAAATCAGATTATTTTTTGGCTAAAACCGTCGAAAATCCGCTAGATCTAGCCACGAAGTGGCTAAAACGGCAACACTGAGCACAAGTGTCATTTTTGACAGCGCTCACGGTGATATTAGGGCTACGTTCCGAGATACGATAATATCGATTTGAGCGTGCTTACACCCGTTCCGAATTGGCGTGAGCGCCCGTGAATCGTCATAGATGACGTCATGACATGCGCCATCTTGCGATAACGGCGACCATGCGTTATACTATTATCACCGTGAGCGCTGTCAAAAATGACACTTGTGCTATTATGTTCTGATTCGTATCATAGTTTTAGCTAACTTATAAATAGTGCTTCTGGCCAGAATCACCACCTAATCAAATAAGAAGATGAAATTTGTGGTCTATACAAGTTGTATATGGTGTAAATAGGTTTTAACATTGAGTGAACACTGTTAGCGCGTTCACGAGCGTTCCGTATTGATGACAAAAATGACAGTTCTTAGCACTCATAATCGCGATATCTAACTCGGAACGCAAATTATTGATGTGAGCGCTCACAGCGCTATTTTTCTAATTCGAAAAGTGGCGTAGTATAACGCATTGTCGGCGTTATCGTCAGATGGCGCATGTCATGACGTCATCTATGACGATTCACGAGACATTATCGTAGACGTTATCGCGCTCACGCCAATTCGGAACGGGTGTGAGCACGCTCAAATCGATATTATCGTATCTCGGAACGTAGCCTTATTCTTTGCAATAAAGTTGAAAAACTATCAAAGAAATTTGACAGATTGGGGTAGCTTGATGTGCTGGCGTATGTACTTTGTGGCTGTGATCATTATACCTACAAGATGCCAGCTCCTTCACACGCTTTCCAAAGCATCCCAAATTCCTATGTGAAGATTAGGCGTTTGGCTTGGCTTTATGCTAGTAAACACTGATTGACTAATGACTGATGTCTTGTGGGTTCTGTGTGTAAGGTTATGGCTACATTGTCACGATAATGCAAATAGTAAAATTTATGATCGACACTAGAGTAAACTTAAGGTGGAAGCTTCAGGGGTAGCCCATGAAATTCTTAAGTTTTTTTCAAATTGCAGTGCCAGGTTGTATGAGTAATTGATTAAATGTAAAAATAAGCTAATTTAATGAAAAAGGCAAATCAATGGAGATTTGTAGACGTTGACCTGTGCTGCCAACTACGACGAGCTTTCAGTTTTTAACTCCATTGACTGTCAGTCTGTGTGTGGCCGTGATGTTTTGAAATTACCAGCAAGTCACTGTGTGTGTACCTATCATACATACGGCTTTTTGAATGCTTAGATCACACCAGTTTTCTTTTCGTTTTAAAATGGATTCCTATAAGGTCCCTAATAGTAATCGAAATATATTTGTACCATGTCCAAATCTACGTGTTTGAAACTGTTAGATCGTTTCGGGAACGCTTAATGATTAACAGCTGAGCCTACAAATTAGATAACTACGTTGATCCCACTTTTAATTCATCATAACTCACATGCATTTGCACAGCTGTTAAAATAGATAACTTTTGCCACATTACTATTAATATATATTGCCCCATATTAAAGCTAATATATTGTTTTATGTCTGCTTTGCGATCATGCATGTAACACTTTAAAACTTGTGGCCAGGTGAGCTAGTTAAAACTGACTCACTGAACAAATGGTTTATGAATCTTCAAGGCGAATTGAACTTGATCCTACATTAAACGTGTGACGTACACACGGCTACACATCTAGCTATATATTTCCACTATAGGCTGATCTCGCATTGTATAGGATTTCCGTACAGCGCGAGATCAGCGTAAACTGGAAATCTACAGCTTGATGTGTAGCCGTGCGTACAGAGTACAAAGAGATACTACGTATGTGTTACGTTCCCCCGTCCATAACGCAGCCGCATCGTGGTCACGATCCTCAGTATCGAAGAAACGAAGAACGTCCTCCATAAGTTTGCCATTTATTCTTTTACTTGTCTATTTTATGTCAAAAGTGACACTGATGCTAGGCCTAGGAATAGGTGTTTAGTGCAGAATGCACCATTCTCTATAAACGGTATGCACTGACCCTAATGTCAAATAAAAAGGTCAGTACCTGTGGTCAGTACTCAGTTCAATCAACCAGTTGTTTTAATTTGAGTGATAAATGTTAATCTTGTGTGTAGTTCGGTTTGGTAATATATGAGCCAGTTTTCATAATTTAGGTCTCACAAAAAACATTACAGATTTACAATTAAAGATCAAATAAACCCCAGTACTTTAAATCTGAGACGGTAAATGAGACTAAGTTACATTCTATGAAAATGAATGTCTACAAACCATAATAAACAACAAATCTGCGCGTCTTGTTCGAAAACTTTTCATTGTTTAAATCCTCTAACATGATGAATGAGATAAACCCCATACAAATTTTGCCGGAACCGACGCCAACACGCAATAGTCAGGGTTTAAATAAAGTAGGAAGACCTGCTATGGAAAATATGATAAAATTTGGCCCTCAACCACGATCTATAATAGCTCAAATGCTGTCAGAATTGAAATCCAAAACGATTGTTACTGAAGATGAACCAACAAACGAAAATGAGCAATCACAAGAGTGTATTGAAACAAATAAATCTGAAGAGCATGTGTGTCGTACTTGTTCATACAGGTATAACTTATGCAGTCCTAGTCTCCATATTCTCTAGGATAAGATTGTGTTGTTGTTCTACATTAACCTATTTTGTCTTCTAGGAGCTGCAGTGTTGCAGAACATAAAAAGCATCAGTCTTCACATCAGCAACTGTCATGTGACTTTCCTAAATGTAGTTATTCTTGTAAATTATCATCAAATCTCATAAAACACAAAAGGGTACACACAAATGAAAAGCCTTATCTCTGTGAAAGATGTTCGTTTAGGACAAATTTTGTGAATTCTTTGAAAGCTCACAAAAGAATACATACAGCTGAGAAACCATACCAATGTGACCAGTGCAGCTATAGATGTAACAGTAGTTCAAATCTTAAAAAGCACTGTCACTTAAGACATCATGATGGAAATAAATGCAAATATAAGTGATTTACTAAACTGCAGTACATTGTTGCAAAATTTAAATAAAGACTATTTAATTTAAATTTTGGATTAAAAAACATTGTGGTCTTAATAAATAGTTAAAGGTATAAATTATTCTGCTACCATAATTATTGTTGTATTAGTTAAATGAGTAAGAAATAAACAAAGTCATGTCCAAAACTTTATATTTTTTACATTTACCTAAGTATATAGATATATGATCCTAAAAAGTATATAATAACTGGTATAAATGTTGCCCAAAGTACTTAATATCAAGGCTTTCCTCTTAACACATGATAAAATATTCCATGATACTTGTAAAATATTTTGAGCTCAAATAGCAAGGTTACATGAATAATAAAAATAATACTAGTCTGGTTCACAAATAATAGGTATTTTAGTGCGTATCAGTGGCAATGTTCTGTAAAGTCCACTACAACGGATTCACGCCATCCAAAGAGGAAGTAACCAGTTGCTGAACCCAGGACCACGGCAGCACATAGCCATGTATTGTATGTCATGAATACCAGCATCAACATATAACTCACTAACACTTGCATCCCATGAAGCACTGTCTGCCACGCATGCGCTGTACTCAACATAGTAGGACTGAAATGACATAAAAACATGGTTACACATATAATGTTGATTATAAATACAAGCTACATAATTATTATTGTTTTGAGTGTTTTAAGTACTTACATATTTCTTTCAAGAACATGGGGCACCGGCCTTAAAAAGAACACATTTGTTAGTAAAAAAGATTACAAGTTAATCAAAGCCCAAAAAAGATGTAATTTCGCATCAATAGGTATTTAAATTTAAAAAAAACATGGTTTCAGTATAAATGATTAAATATAATAGCCATTGGTATTATAGTACAAGCTATGAAAAAACTGCAGGACGAAGGATAAAAAAATAGCAAGCCTGCTTTGATTTAGCACTATCAGAATATTGATAATCGTTAATTTTTGAGATGGCACTTCTAGGCAACTACCAAGAAACTACGCTAAAGCGGTGATAATAAGGTAGATTTTGCGAAAAACAAACTGTATTTTACGTTACGTTTAGAAAAGTTTTTAGTTTAGCCAGGCATGATGCAAAAAGAAAAATAGCCTATAAAAGGGTCAGCACAGACCAACGAGTATTAGTAAAAATACCTTCCATTATACAACATGTAACAATTAACACAAGACCTCATAAACCCCAATAAGAGTATTGAGTTAAAAGCATAATACAATGACCAACTTTTTTTTGTTAAAGCTAACAGTGATTTTTCAAGGCAATAAGACTTAATTTTAAATGCATAAAGTAATTCTAGGATCAACACAGTTTTATATTAAAAACAGGTTTCATTAAATAAATTATGGTCATTGTATTTTATGGTGTTTATAAGCCAATACTCGTAATTGGAGTGTATTTGCCCTTGCGTTAATTAAGTTACATGTTGAAGAAGATTTTCCGAAAAACAAAAAGTGCAAAATCGAGGTCTTGCTTCCTTTGACCACTTCGCTCAATTTATTATTTTACCCAGAATCCTCATCTTAAAAAAATATCAATCACATCATTCTTGTTCACCAAAAATCCCAGTCAATCGATCGGGGACATTATAGTTTTGGATAGTTTAGTGAAGGTAATATGTATATTTTTCGTGGGCGTCAAAAGGTCAATTGCTGCCCTCAGTGCACACAAAAGCTTTGCACTCGTGTACTAGGGATATAACTACAAATAATTACATACGGTTTTTTTATCAAGTCTATTCGGGATTCCAAAATAAGTCTTATAGGTAAACATACATGCTGAAAGGAACCAAGGGCTAGAGCAAATTAATTATCTAAATTGAAAAGAAACAACCAGTCAAGCGCGAGTCGGGCGACGCTTTATTAGGTCTTGGATCAACAAGGTATTCGATCAACAATAGCAACATTGTTGATCGAAGGGGCTGGGCGTTGATGAGTGAGTTAGTCAGGACTTTTCTTTTTATTTATATAGAATAGATGAGTTCTAAACAAGGGTAAAAATAAGGAGCAAAACAATGTTTTTGTTTTGCTCCTTATTTAAGGGCAAAAGAAAAATAATGTAATTTTCAAGTCAGGTCTTTTAACTCGTTTCGTTTAAAAGTTAGAAACCTGTGACATAAGGCAGACGTACCGATAGACAGCAATAGGATTCCTATTTTTGTCCTTGGATACGGAACCCTAAAAAGATAGCCATATGTATTTTTTCACAGTCCATTTCAGCAGTTTTTTCTATAACAAGACCCGTAGTTGAGAACTTACTCATAAGGACACACGTTGACATATCAAGCTATACATTTCCAGTTTTAGCTGACTCTCGTATTGCTTATCGTACAATGAGAAGTCGGCTTATAATGGAAATGTATAGACTGATATGTCACCATGCGTACCTACCTACTACTATTTACATGTAAACTGACAGGCTATTTTAATGCCTCATTAGAAAAATTTAAAATGTCATGAAACAAACCGTGTAAATTCAAATTTTACGCATTAGAACGATCAGCTTCGACGCGGTCTTTAAATCATTAGTTATTATGTTTATGTAATTACATGCGGAACTAAGCGTATCTAATGATTGTTTTCTTAGATTTTTGTTGAACATAGTGATGGATAAAGCAATTAAATATCAAACAGGATGGAGATCAGAGCGTTTATAGTGTTATGCGGATATGTTTTTTTGTCAAAGTGCCGTATTCATACAGAGTAGCAAGGACAATGACGCGCAAACTGTAACCATGAATTCAGCCCATGACTTTAGACCCCTCCTAGCGTAGAAATTTTACGTCGGTTATCAAAAAAAAAAATCAGTTCGTACATAAAAAAGTGCAATACCTACACGGTTAAAATAAGAACAGCTTTTTAACCGACTGCGCCAGAAGGAAGCTTATGTTTTTCGAGTGTATGTATGTATATTTCTATGGCACGATCTGTAGCCTAAAAGGTTTGATTGATTGCAGCTTGAGAGGTGCCGTTAGATTCGTCTTAATTGTGAGAGAGACACTGGGTATATCAACATTTAAAAAAAAATGACCGAAAAGAAAAAAAAATTGGCATCATATTGTGTCTTCCAAAATTTTTTTTTTCTCAAACCTATTGAGTGGGGTATCAAAATAAAGGGTTTCATGAATAGGTCTCATTAACGTCAGAACCAAATTATATTAACTAAAAACTGTGAAAAAAATAAAATATTTTCTTTTTTCTAAATAACTGAAGAAATAACTTCAACGGACCAGAATCATGTACTAATCCATGGTTAAGATTGCACATCGATGTCACCTGCTACCATTTATGAGGTGCATTACTGATGCCGCGGGGCCAATTCCGCGTGCGTTCAAAGCGCAAAGTGCTAAAGACGCCCTAAGGAATTAAAATAAATGGAACCCCAACTAGGACCTATGCTGTAAGTTGACAGTGTGATGGGTAGTTACAGTCAGGGAAATTAATTGTTAGGCAAATTGACACCTTTCGCCAATAGCTTAGATTAATCGGCCAGTTTAAGTTGGTAGTCAATTTTTTCGCCAATAGCTTAGATTAATCGGCCAGTTTAAGTTGGTAGTCAATTTGCTTAACAATTAATTTTCCTGAAAACTGCGTACGTTTTACTCAACTGTATAACTTGCGGGTCATCTGGAGTACATAGATTTGAGGCACCTTTATCTGGAGGTGCTACTGCACAGTATTGGAGCCCTGTATACGTTTTCCACAATAGATGTTTTCTGTAGTATTTTAGGCTGAAACAAAGAATAGTGAAGTTATATTTTTTGTATAACAAGATTATTATTTACTAGCTTCTGCCCGGGCCTTCGTTTGCGTGGAAGTCGTGAGACAATATTTAATATACTAAAATACCAGCCACATTTTTTTAATAAAATAACCTATTCACTGCGTTTGTAGTTTTGGTCTCAGCAGCCAAAATATACAGAGTGTCAGGACTGGTGGCGACGTACAGTTATCCACCCGCAGCCTACAGTAGCAATTTCCCATTGCTTGCAAAGTTTTTAGAGAATGAATGAACGCCCGCGTTCCTTGCTGTATTATATAATACCTAATGGTACAACACTACTACAATAACGAATGCATTCTTACAGATCATTTCTGGCAAGCGGCTTTCACTAAAATGATATAACAGTAGATTGTAAGCACACGGGATTTCTCATTAACAGTCACCTAACCATAGATTTTTATTTTTTACTAGCTGACCCGGTGAACTTCGTACCGCCATATTTTATTTCTCCAGTCGCAACTGAGGAAATATAACCCTTCCGGTAAAATGAAATCAGTTGGTCGATTGTTTCGTCAAAGATCTGCCAAAGTCTTCTGTCACATACCGTCAAACAATTTTTGTATTTGATTGTAAAAATTAATTCTGATCAAATCTATATCTTATTTATAAATTTTCTTATATACAAACATTGGCCCGACAATAAGGAATACATAAAAAAAGAATCATTCAATTTGGTGCAGTCGTTCGGAAGTTATGCGCGTCCATACATTTCGGCGATTCTTTTTTATATAATATAAGATTTTTTTAAATGTATATAACCAACGATAACAAAAGAGGCCTAAATTTTATTTTTCTATGTAGGTTTTACGAACTACCATGTTCTAATAGTATTCTACTAGTAGTTTAAATAACAAAAAGTAAAAAAAGGAAGCACAAAAAGTATATATTCTTTGGTATCGAATATAGCCTTGCAAAGCAGTCGTCGCGCTGATAGGCTATTTGCTTTGTTGAAAGTAGACTAAAATAGCCGTTCTTATATTAGGTGTATCATGCTTGAATGCATAGTTCCTAAAACTTATAACGGGATGAAAATCATTTAACTAGTCAACACCCGCTAATGAGACACAATTGATTTTCTATTGTATCGTTCCACATGTGCTACGTACGCGCCGTGAAGGTAACATCTGTAAGTCTTGTTTCTGCAATATTAATATATATATATAAGGTGTATCTATTCATACACAAAATATCTGAAAGGGTCATTGTACTCATCATTATGAACAACTTTTACTATGGGCCCAAACCTGAAATCGCGAAAAAAATATCAGCTGTTCCCTACATTTATGTTCGCATATCTCGTCAAAATGTAGGGAACAGCTGATATTTTTTCGCGATTTCAGGTTTGGTCCGGTAGTAAAAGTTGTTCATAATGACGAGTACAATGACCCCTTCAGATATTTCGTGTATGAATAGATACACCTTATATATAATTTGCGATATACAGAATACGAACAAATTGCAATATTGGTCATTCCACATAGCAAATAGCGAGCTGATTTATAGCCTACAGCCTGATCGGGCTCATAGGAAATATCTGCGCAAATAAAAAAAAAAACGGTTACTTTTTTAGTGATGCTGGAACATACATAAATGTACATTCAAATAGCCAAATTCTAAAAAAATTAGTTTCAGCATTAGAATTGTTTCCCGACCTCGTAAAACTTACTCAAAAAATAAACATGAATTACCTATACAATTTTGACTTCGCTACGGTTTTATTCGATTTCATTGTCTTGCAGCCTCATGGGGCCAATTTTGATTTTAAATTACTTACATTATTTTAAATTATGATAAGATTAAAAATGAAAGAGACTTCAGTACTGGGTTTCTTCAGGTAAGTGTTTTTATTACATTTAGTTACCTTAGTATAGGAAATATAAATACTGTAGGATTTTAAAACCTTAACCTGCTTCAAATATTTCTTTTTTCTATGGTTTTACTTGGGGTACGTTGTTTTCCTCCTTTTTAAGTGACTAGGCCTAGGCTGCGGAAGTGACTACAGTGGTAGGTAGGTATATTATGACAAAGCAATTTAAATGTATACTTATTTTATAGGATGAAATTGAAGACTTGCCAATTCGAAATAATATATGCGGTTCAGTAACTGTTACTAGAAACATTAAAACAAAAACTCTGACTTGACAATGCTTTGATCAAAATATTAGTGGTAGGTAATATTTTGATCAAAGCATTGTCAAGTCGGGGGACGGCTAATGAAAATGGCCTCTAGGCCTGTTTGGCGTTTTAATTTTACTGCGTTTAAATTTAACTTTTTTTTCCTGCTTTTTAAACTTATTGTCTCGCTTAAATCTGCGCAGCGTTGCGTAGGTTTCCCACAATGAAGATTGTTACTAATTTATCCTCATTCCTCGTCCTGATCACCATTTATCTATAACCTATTCATTGAGACCTTTTCTATGAGCCCAAACACGATACTTCTGCTATTTGTTGGTGAGTAACTTGGGTATCCTGGAAATTCCATGTGATGCTCCAGCATCAGTTCAAGGTTACTATGTTCGTCTAATATCATTGAAGTAATATAATACCAAATTTCGACTTGATCAGACCCGTGGAAGATGCTCAAATCCCTTCATCAACCAGAAAAGAGCTGATAATCTTCAAACGGCTGAACCGATTTTATTAAACATATCTAAGAACACTCCCGACTAATTCACCGTTCAAACAAAAAAAAACAAAATCAAAATCGTTTCATCCGTTCGGGAGCTACGATGCCACACACACACACACCCCCGCGCACACACTAGTGATTAAATGATAGCACATAACTTGTCTTCTACACACGAGGAAAACCGTCGAAACGAGGACTAGAATACGCACTGTTCCGAAAATCTGGCAAACCAAGGTCTTAAAATACACGTTGTCTGGAAAAGCTACCTAACCGAGTTCTTTTGTGTTAAAAGTTAACACATAGGTCCTCGGATAATACAACAAACGTGAAATTAGTGTAAAGAGTCTGTGTATGAGGCGACAGTGGCACCATCTGGTGGATACACAATGTTTGTGTAAGATTATGAATAATCTTGATCAAACCGAGGTTCAGACAAGTTTTTCGTATTAAGTATATACTTAATACGAATCTTAAACGAAATGGTGCTCGGTCGAGCCTTGTGTATTCATACGCATGTCCTCGCATGGTACTTAAAACGAACACAAACTCATACACCCACCCACACACACACACACACACCCACACACACACACCCTTGTTTGTGTAGACGTCCATGCGAGGACTATAGTTTTTTATGAACAATCCGAGGACGCTCTGAAATACTGTCTTAACGGCCTCGTACGATATTTTTGATAAGATATAAAGCATCAGAATTCGAAATATTATTTAATGAATCTATTCGTGTAATGCTGTCAACACTTTTTTTCCGCCGTTTTTTTATGAACAGTGTGAGGACTTCAAATACACTGCTCATTCTTCAAGCCACATCCTTCCGAGGACGTTTGTGTGAGCCTTCCGAGGACCTACTCACCCGCCTGGACATGACAATCCGAGGACTCGTTTTCACACACTCTTCCTTGAGTTATGTACAATGCGAGGACCTTGTGTTATACTTTTCAGAAACAATCTGAGGACTTTTTGAAGAGCCCTATGTATACAAAACGAGGACCTCTACCTAAGTATTTCGTACCTTGACCTAAATATTTTACAAAGTTTTGCAGTATTTTTCACACATTTCTTAGATTAAGTACTATCCGAGAACATTTCTTTTGCCGCCAACCAAATTTACTATAACTATCATGGACTAAGGTAAGATCTTTGAACATATTACTATTTAATATATATGATTCAGATAATTTTACATGTATTATTGAAATGCTTTTCATTCAATTAAAGACGCAAATAAAAAAACGAAATTTATGTTTATCGCTTTATAGATTTATGTTACAACGTACGTAAATCATCGTACTAAAAAACAACGTACACATTGTTTTTTAGTACGATAATATCGAAAGCCACGTGGTATGTAAGCGAATAATAATTCGCGTTAACAATTTATATAGGTGTTTTATATTTTAAATCTATTTAAACTATATTCGGATGAAATTTGACATGCGAGTAGTTGGTTGGAGTATAATATGAAGGTGTTCATTGTCTGTCAATTTTAAAAGGTATTTAATACATTGTTATAACAATGCAACTACTTTTATTTAACTTGTATTGGTATCTATTTGTGGAAGTTTCTATTGTTTCAAAGTAAATATTATTCTTTAAATCAATTGTTTATTCAAAAAATAAACTTTCTCGTCACTACTCATATTGCTCGAAACGAGACGACACAAAGGCAAAATCTGTTCAAAGAGAAGGTTCTATGCTATTACCTATTTCCGTTGCTGCTTCAGAGAAGCTGCGAAGTAATGTTCTTTCACGAATGAACATTGATGAAGTTTTGCTTATAGTCAAGCAAGAACCTACCCTACCTACCCTGCGTACCCTGCCTACCCTGCCTACCCTGCCTACCCTGCCTACCCTGCCTACCCTGCCTACCCTGCCTACCCTACCTACCCTACCTACCCGGCCTACCCTGCCTACCCTGCCTACCCTGCCTACCCTGCCTACCCTGCCTACCCTGCCTACCCTGCCTACCCTACCTACCCTACCTACCCTACCTATTTTTAAAAAAAATTCTCTCCGTAACAACCATCCTCGTATTTCAAGGAATATTATAAAAAAAGAATTAGCGATATTGGTTCAGCTGTTCTCGAGATTTGCGCTTAGCAACACATTTAGCGATTCATTTTTATATATATAGATAGCTTGTGCCCGCGACTTCGTACGCGCATATCCCGTTTTTTCCCGTTCCCATAAGAATTTCCCGATCCCGTATAGCCTATAGCCTTCCTCGATAAATGGGCTATCTAACACTGAAATAATTTTTCAAATCGGACCAGTAGTTCCTGAGATTAGCGCGTTCAAGCAAACAAACAAACAAACAAACTCTTCAGCTTTATATAATAGTTATAAGTTATAAGATATGCTTGCTGTAAGCCATTGAGGAGTTGGATGATTTGCAGATTGTTCTGATAGCATCAGGTCCATAATATAAGAGTCCCCATGTAGACGAATATAATAAGTAGAGATCGGATATTCCAGTGCATATAAAATATATAAACTTCGAGGAAGTACGTAACAAAAAGTGGGATATGTAATAACATCTATAAAATACCGAGATTTAAAAATCATGATTATTACATTTTCTAGTACAGTAGAATCCGTTTATTATGACTCCGGCTATATTGACCAACCGCTTATTATGACGTAATTCACAACGAAGTTTGGTTTTCATATAAAATTCACTATAACAAAGTCGGATACTATGACATGCTTATAGTGACAAGTTGCTCATTGTGACCCATTTTTAATCAATTGTGTCGAATTATTGTGACTGACGTGATTCCTTACACCTTCGAAACAAAGGAATACCCGTCAGCGGCCCTATGTTTTGGTAATCTTGACTTCAATTTGTTCTGCAAGCTCGATAATTCGTTTAAAAGTTCGACAAAACATTGTTGTACGGACAACTTTTAATGTTGAGTTATCTCTAATTTGATTCTCTCTATCAAATTAAATGAATAGTAACATAAGTTATTTTTTTCTACAAAATGCTTTGTATGACGTCCGCTTAATATGACGTATTTGTTATTTCCCTTCGATGTCATTATAAACGGAGATGTATGAAAGAACGTATGTATTATATTTAATGTTAGTATTGTATAGTATCATAATACTTTACTTTAAATTAATGTTTATTAAGTTTGAAACACCTTTTTTTATGAATGTAAAAGATATTTATATAAGAGAAATATATACTTATTTTTTTACTTTGCTCTTTTGTTTACTGTATAAAACCTATGAATCCGCAAAAATACTCATACTAGGATACACACTATCTGGTCCGCTTACCATTCCGAGGATCTGAATACACACTGTCTGATATAGCTACTCATCCGAGGGCAGGTGTGTTAAATTCACACATTAGTCCTCGGATAATACTACAAAATTTAACTCGTGTGTAAGGCGAGTGTGTAAAAATCGATGCTGGCGCCGCGTAGCGGTCACACACTGTCGGTGTGTAGATATGAATTCTCTTAATCAAAACGAGGTTTGGGTGGCTTTTTCTTATTACTTATACATACAGGTTCAGAATCGCACGACAAATACGATGCAGTGGATAAGTCAATCCGAGGACCCCCGAAAATGTCCTCGGTTTGAAAATGTCCTCGGAAGTTCCTCGTGTATTCAGGTGCATGTCCTCGGATAGTACTTAAAACAAACACACACACACACCCACACACACACACACGGGCCGGGCCAAAAGCGTGTTATTAAAATTCACGCTGTTACAAATTCACGAGCTGGCAACGTCGCGCGAGTTATACTGCATGCACTCGACACACACTCGCGTCGTCTGCCCTCCGCATACCACTCTGCTATGTCACCGTGGGTCTCAAATCAATACCTACTCCAGTAATCAGTAAAAATTCCCGACAAAAAATGATGACGTTTTACAAAAATACTACACTGTGATTTATTTGTTCATATATCACTTACAGTTTTATCATTCGGAACCGGGTGACCCGGTTCCGACAGGTCCCAAAACCGGGTACCAGAAGTTTGGAACCGTAACCGGTTTTGCAAGCCCTACTCAGGACCTTGATTTTATACACCTAATAGGGACTATAGACTTCAGTATCTGGTATAAATTTCAACTTGCTAGGTCCACCCGTTCCTGAGAAAATCGGTGGTGACACAAGGACAGACAGACGGACAAGAGAGTGATCTTATAAGGGTTCCTTTTTTACCTTTTGAGGTACGGAACCCTAAAAAGTCAGAAAGAACGCTAAGCGTAAGACAAAGTAACGGGGCACAGCTATAGGACATATTTTATGTGAAAACAAGAAACTTTCTAAGTCGTAATAAATACGACTTTATTCTCGTTAACATTATGAGCGCGATTATAAAAGCAATACGGCGAGCTGGCAAAAGGAAATGTATGAAATTCAGAACTATATAAAGGAGAATGACCAATGTAAGTACCTAAGTTGATCACATCGGTAAATCAGATGAGATAGAAATCACGTGCAAGCCTTTGAACCATAGAAAAAAAATTAGGAACACAAAATCGATTAGAACAAGATTCCAAGGCTGCATTTTATGTCAATTAGTTCATAGAACATCTAATATTTCAATAATCACCATGACAGATGGGACTACAGAAGGCATGTTTTTGGCTGGGCACATAAACAAGAATGATTAAACACAAATCTTACCCTTCATAAAGTAAAGCCATTAAGAATACTGCAAGGAAAGATCCAATAAATTCTCCTAAGTCTGTTACTTTCCACCAAGAAAAGAGAATGACTTCATCGAAACCCCCGTGAAACTAAAAATAAAATAATACAGATTTATGTGAAATATTTTGTGTATCAATTTAAAATTCAAATTTAAATTATCGAATAGCTGTTAATATGGCACATTCGAGTTTTAGAAAAAGGTCGGCTTGTAGAGCTCCATATATCTATCTAATAGTTTATTAAATTTATTATTGTTATAATCATAATAGGTATCATTATTTATTCTGGGACATTATCTAGTCTATAAAGCTCTATGTGTCATATTAATAGCCAGGTATACGACCTTATAAGGCATGAAAATTATGCTGTGTATTGTGGTAAGCAAACTGACGGGTCTTAAGCACGTATTAATAAACTTCTTATAAATCGTCCCTCTCCTAATTAAAAAAAAGTAAATTATACAATTCTAATGGCTGACGCACGTTAAAACTTCCACAGTTCCTCCCGAGATTCTGGTTTGGTTGGGTGGTGTTCTGGTTCTGGTTTTTGGTTTATTGAATTGAATTCAATTTATTTATGTCAGAGAAAACTCTATGGTTACAAAACAAGCTAAGGTAGGCCGCGAACATCAATATTGTTTTATGTTTTGTTTGTAATTTGCAAGACAGGGTCAGGTTGTATGTCGATTAAAATATGATTCGCGGCCGCATCACGACTGTTTCTACAGAATTATATACATATTTTATATACTTTTTCACGAAATAGTCATTTAATGGAATTAAATAAATTTAGAGGGTTGTATCGATGATTTCAGTGATTATATATTATATTAATACGGTTTGAAATCATTTATTTCTAAAAATTACAAATCACTTGTACAGAAATAAATACTAAACATTACTTGATTTAGGTATACATTGTTGTTGTCCAGGAGGAGTAGCAAGAGCTTAAAGTTTTAACATTAATCTTTTCCAAAATATTGACATCTTTGCCTTTCCAACTGGTAAATTTAGAGGCCTTGTTCGGAAAACTATTTTGGATATTGCTCCGTAATATTTAATTCTTAGACTGTATTTTCATTATTAATTTAATTTTTCTATTTCTTTTTTTTATGTTTAATTTTATCACTAACACATAATGTAACTTTATTGTAAGTTCTATAAAATTGTAAGCGCACATCGCATAGTTTTATAACTTGTTTTGATAATATGTGGAAAATGTCGTGGGTTATACATTTTCTCACTCTGCTGTTTATTTTCCCTAATAAAGAAATTAAAATAAAATATAATTCTGTAAATACATACCGTTACCGTTTCGGTCGAAAATGGCAATAAACATAAGAAAAATTGAATTTTGCGGAGTAACCTGGCGCTTCCCCCCCAAGTCGCTATGTGGACATTAGTTTATTCATACGTGACTAAGCAACTAGTGAAGCAAAAGCAGATGTTTGACAGAAACAAAGTCATGTGAATATTACAGTCATAGCCATATTATGACTTCCAGCATGATCAGCGTGTCCCTCGTGAGCTCCATGTCCCTCGTGAGCTCCGTGTCCACCATGTAAGGCAAGTCCGTCATGTACGTGTTGTGCATGTGCTCTTACGTCTGATTTGTAATCTAAACTGTCTTCACTGGCATTAAAGTTGTTCTGAAAATAGAATACATCATTAGGTCCAATTTGTACATTATCAGCCTATAATTTTCCCACCCGGACACAGGCCGCCTTCGAGACCGATTGGGCTGTAATCTACCACGCGGGCCCGGTGCGGGTTGCTAGATATGGTTCTAGGACATGCCAGTTTGCTCATGATGTTTACCTTCACCGTTTTGTGAGAAGTGGTGATGAAATTATTTACACAAAGTAAAGCGCCTGCCTGGTTCGAACCCACGACCTACAACTCGTAAGTCGGGGCCACCGTTACTACTGGGCCACTACTGCTGCATCTGCAGGCCTGAAGGGGCACAGACACTCTGGTATCTGGTACTCGTACGCGCTCTCCGTTCACGCTTGCTAAGTACTACGCCTGCTTAACAAGTTAAGCAGGCGTAGTACTTAGCGAGATAAATTCTGTTTCGGAGGCCGGGAAAACATAATTTATACAAGATTACACCTGTCCTACACCCTAATTGCGTAACACAAGTGAATCATTTGCCTACTTCATATATTTGAAAAAATTGTCTGCTCAACAATAATTTAGTTGAACTGTCAAAATGAAGCCATTTCTGCTGATAATGACGGGTTACGCAACTACCCGCTGGTGTTTCCCAGGACCGTTTCTAGAGAAAACATTTCCGTGTGTCAATACGTCCTCTAGTACCTATACCGTTGTTCTTCGTAGTTGAGAATTATTTTACATTGAGGAGTGAAGCTGGGACGTATCTTTTGAGGGCCTAATTCTTGAGGAGGTGTATAGGGTACTAGCTTTTGTGTGTACTAGTTTTTGTGTGGAGGTTTGTGTATTATACATAAAAACCTTCCTCTTAAATCACTCGTGTCTATTGATGAAAACCGCATGAAAATCCGTAGCATAGTTTAAAAGATCTAAGCGTACAGACACGAAAAGCAACTTGTTTTCTATTATGTAAAGTTTAATTTCACGCTACGACCCTTAGGAGCCGAGCAAAAAGAAAAAAGGCAGAAAGTACACGAAGTAATGGCACATATGGGGGTTCTTTTTAGTATAGTGTGTGTCTTACGACTTCGACTTCGAACGAAGTCGCGGGCAGAAGCCAGTCCCGTATAAATGTATAACAGAGTAAGGACAAATTGGTCGACTCCCAAATCTACCTTAATTCTTTCTATCTTAATTTGCCAGTTGCGACTTCTGGCGAATTACAGGAACCATACAGCATATACCTAGTTTACAATACATCGTCAACACACCGAGTTAATGTCTCAATGACTCAATGACTGCGCGTATGCAGAAAGTCAAGTGTATCATATTATTGATAAACAACCGTACCTAGGTTACTGCGCCGTGCGCACGATTCACGTTCGTATTAAAATGAAGAATAAGGGCCGATGGCCAAACCTGGCGAAGCGTGGTTTCCCTGCCAAACAATAGGATATTTTTCTCTATACGAGAAAAATCTATAAATATATTATATATTCAGATAGCTTAGGCAAAATGCAGTCGCAAAATGTTAGTTTAAGTCATGAAGTAACATAATAAATTTGAAAATTCAATTCATACATATGAGTTTTATTAATCTGTTTTTGAACACCATGAAACAGTAGCCACTATGTTATTACGTCATAACGCTGTATTAACTAATCAACTGAACAACTTTGTACTTTTATTATTTTAGTAACCAAAGTAATTTTTATTGAAATAATATCTTTAAGGCACTAACCGATTAAATAAACATTTTGTGTTTTTCGTTAGTGGTTTACTAGCGTTTTAGAATCGAATTATGAAAATTTTTAGAAATGGGTGTTACCCTGTTATCAACTTTGGTCTCTTTTTTTTGTGGGTGTTTATTTTTTATTTTTCACTTATTACTTAAAGTACCTACCCCACACCAATTCAAAATTTCATCATCCTTGGGGTCATAACAATTCATATTTATGCGATAGCAGCAATCGCGGTTGATTTGCTGTCATTTTTTTAAGAGTTCCGTTGCCTGTCTCTGAAACGCTTCATCAAATCTATATGAAATTTAAATGGGACCATTTCGGTATAAACTCCTTTCGAACAGAAAAATAACTTTGCAAATCCGTCTATATATGACGGACTTATGCCCGAACATACATTTAAAAATATAAACATGTTGAATTGATAACCTCCTTCTTTTTTATTTGAAGTAGGTTAAAAATAAAGTAAAACGTAAATCATTTAAGGGGTCTGTCCGCACGAAGTTGATACGGACTTGACTAATGGAAGTTTACTTATTTTCAAGTAACGAAAAGTAAGTAATCAAATAATATTTTGTTTTCCAGTGAAAACCACCTTGCGCTGTCCTTCCCCAGGTTTACGTCAGCCCGAAGCCCACGTTCCCACGGTCGTAATAAAATCGCAGCGGGATTTTTTCGCGCAACCGTGTTCAAAGCACTGCCGAGAGTTGATAATCGAAAAGTAAAACTGAGATGCACTCGGTTGGATTCTCAATGATCTGTTGAACCGAGCAGACTTGAAAATCCAATGCGCGAAAAAATCCGTGCGAACATCGACTAATGGTACGGCTATATTGTCGCGAAAACGCGAACTACACTTCGCGCGTTCTCTCTCGCACACCGCTCGAGACGTCTCGCTGTACAATTATTATTACAGAGGGCACGCGAAGTGTAGTCAAAGTACCTTGTAGCATAAATGCTCAAGGACTGTGAATGGCCGTTTTATGTATGTAATTACGGCACATTGATAAAACAAGTTTTTCATAAAGGCTTGTACTTACAGACGCGTGTAATATGTAATGCAATTTTTATCAATCCCTTACAGTGTAAACCAAACAATTATTGTTTTTAGTTTTGTCAAGTAAGTAACGTATTTTCATTGACGTGTAAAAGTGTTTGTACATACCTACTTACAGAAATAAAATCATTTATCAATAAAATATATTTTCCACGAGTATCTGTACTTATCCTTGTAAAATAATGTGAAAAACAAATAAAAGAATAGATGTCCCGCTTTCGACAAAAGAATCCCGCTTTTCCACTTAAGGGGTAAGCGACAAGGTATCCTGCGAAATTCAATTTTTCTTACATTTCTGACCTGCAAATTGCAAAAACGGAAAAATTGAATTTCGCGGGCTTTCCTGGCGCTTCTCTGTTAAAAGGTCTCAAAATCACGATTTACCCGAAATAAATCTGACAACGCTGACCCACAACATCATTAATTATTACTGATGTCGGGTTTCGTACCCACGGGCGATTATTTCTCACGCACTGGATTTTCAAAGCACCGCTTCGCGCCGAGAGTTGAAAATCCAGAGCGCGATAAAAATCGCCCGTGTGTACCTGGGCTTTTGTACAAATCATTGGACGCTAAAAACAAGTATTAAAAAAATCTGATCCAGACCTGTTGACAATGGAACCACCTCGAAAGTATATTCCTTCAACCAAAAAATAATAATTCCTAATCAGTCGTCTTCGAGTAACCGGGAACTACATTAATTTATGTGATAAAATACTAATTAACGATTTTTGGATTTTTTTCCTTTACCTGTGCTGTGAAAACCTTGTCAACGGGAAATACCCCACCCAGGGGTATTATAATATATATTATATTTACCAGGATCAAAATATGTCGCTATAGCCTTTGTTCTTGTGTTGACTTCTAAGCTTTATTTTTATTTGTTGAATCCAGGTTATAAACTATCTGCGTGCCTTTAATCAAAATCCTATTATTCGGATAATACTAATAATTGAAATACTACTGTGAATTCATGCAAGCCTAGTACTTTTTGTTGTGTTACTACTGCTCATACATTGTGCACAATATTTGCAATATATTGTGAACAGCATACTGTCTTGTATGCATGCAACATACTACCGAATTTAAAAGTAAGTATCCTATGCCCTAACCCAAGTCATGGTCTACCAATGTGCCATTTCATCTGAATCCTTGCAGCCGGTTTAGCATGAAAGTGGAACAACAACTTACTTTCACATTTATTAGTATTAGTTAGGGTAAATACTAAATGATCAATGGGATTTAAAAACAAAATTATCAAATAATTATTCTTGTTTGTCTCACTAACAAAATTAGTAGAATGAACAGGAATATTTAATCAATAATTTTAATATTTATTCAATTTTGAGCAGTGGCAGTGGGACAAATGGGAATACTATTAAGACAATATCAATAAAACTTACTTGAATAATATCTTCCTGAAATGTACCATTCATCGGCATATCATGGTTAGATGCTGGCATCATGTGGTCCGGATTCATATGATTACCATGGTCATGATGTGGATGACCCATACTTATATGATCCATTTCTGTAAAATTAAAAAAAAATAACTTTGTAACAATCGCACAGTATTTAATTACGTTTTACCAGTATGTAAATGTTTAGAGAACAGTCAAAATATAAATAAAACAAAATGTCAAATTAATGAGAAACACACTTTTGATGAGTTTTAAATGGATCAATGGTGCTTGCCACTTTTGAGATTTCTGCAGATAACATGGTCAGTAGATCGTCTTAGGGGCGGAGTTGTAGGAGTTGGAGTATACGCTTAGGGGTAACTATGAGCAGCAAAGAAAATGAAAAAAATATATTAAAAAAAATTTTGGACTGAAAAATTTTCGCATTTTTTTTCCGGAAATTGTCCAATTTTTTTGTAGTATCGGGTTGACCTTGGCCATAAAAAATATTTCGGTTCTGAAAAGCATGGCCCTACAACGCACCGTTTCCGAGTTAATATAAAGAGAAAAATAAAAAAAAATATCGAAGGCCTATAGGCCTTCGATATTTTTTTTTATTTTTATACAACGCTCTATATTTCCTAGCTTGGATGAAAATCTTTTCTGGAAAGAAATTTTTGCTCTGGTCGAGAGCCATAAAATGCTGTAAAATACCCGAGAAAAATAAAAATCTCCGAAAACTTTCTGTCGGTTGATCTATCAGCTTGCGTATCGTTAGGGGCAGAGGACTTAGAAAATTTTCGAAAATCTTGAAGCCCTCGCTCCATAGTGCCCATAAACCAAGCTCCTAACTCGGAAACAGTACGTTGTAGAGCCATTCTTCTCAGAACTTAAATAGTTTCTATGGTCAAGGTCAACCCGATACTGCAATAAAATAGGAAAATTTCCAGAAAAAAAATAACAAAACTTTTTTTAAGTCCTTTCTTCGTTGTGCCCCTAAGGCTACACTCCAACCGATCACATTGTCATACAAATATCAGCCTATGCTCTTGGTGTTTTCATTTTAAGTGTAATTCAAAATAGATCAAACAGATTGTTGAATAAACTATAAGATGTTTTAAAACTGTGCCATCGAACTACTGAAGCAATGGTAAGTTTATAAAACAGCAAAGTGAATAAACTAAAAACAAACCATGTTATGTTACAGGCAATTTCTTAGCTGTGGCTTAAAACAGATGTAAGAATAAATTTACTGAGTTTATTACTAGCACAAATATCAGTGTGTGCATTAAATGTTTGCACAGAGCACACAACTTTAATTTAAATACCTTGTGGTAGGTACCTTACTCATTATCTATCACTTTATGATAGCAATACAAATAAATGTATAAAGTTACAGTAGTGAATCACTTCAGATTCAATTTTTATTCACCTATTGTTATTTATGTATTTAGAATTAATAAAGTAATATCAACAAGGTTAACCATTTTTCTAGCTAGAATATACATAGTAATCTATGTATCAATATATTATACAAAATTGGATTTAAGAAAGTAGGTAATAAACATTTATATATTTGTAATTTATAGATAAAACAATATCTGTAAGGATAGTGAAAGTACATGATAACATTAAATTAGAAAGTACCTTTTACCATTCACTGGTGAACTCAAAGCGAACAGTGAAAGTGGAAACTGGAGCAACTTTTATCAGAACTTGATAATTACCTACATGACATAAAGTGTTAAATAAATATTCATACACACCTGTGTACACCCTTACAAGCTATTATTATTGAATTCAAAAGTGCGAGACCTTGCTAACTAGTAGGTTTCAGAAAACAAAATTGTGTATTTAGATAGCATTATGTAGAGTTATTAAACACAAAAATGTACAGCACGCAGCATTGATTTAACATTTATGTTAATATTTAAAGGAGACGTTGACTCTTACAGAAGACGTTGAGTTTCTATGATAAGTCAGCGTAAGAAACTTATACGAAGTAACATTTACATAATTATTATCACAAGCACTTACTCGATTTAAAACTTTAACGTGGCACTTATTAGTATACAATTTTAAAAATAAAACGACGGAATTAGATAAAACGTTATTGTTCTACGTATTACAGATAGCAATTTTAAGTCATTGTATGGTGTTCGAGGTTCGAGCTCACCAAAAATCTCAAACCATTGGCAAACTAAACTGCTGTCGTCTGACCACTGACCTGTGCTGTCATTGTCAATGAGAAGTCAGTCAGTGATTATTTCTCGTCAAACTGTCTTGTCAACTTGAAACTGTCAAGCATGGAATTCGTGTTAGTGATGCCATAAATTAGTGATAATACCAGCCTATTATTTGTCCGTAACTAGCCAAAAGCCCCTTCTCATACAGAGAAGGCAATAGCATTGATCAGCAGGCTTGTTCAAGACGGGAAGATTTCAGACTTAGGTATATACTTATTGCTGTTAGTCTAGATTTCCTCAAGGTGTTTTGCTTAACCGATTTCAGTTATGTTCAATGTGAACTCAGAAAGTACAGACGCCAGCACATCAAGCTACCCCAATCTGTCAAATTTCTTTGAAAGATTTTCAATTTATCAATCTCTTGATTGATAAATTGAACCTTCTTAGGTTCATGTTCAATTGGAAAAAATCGACAGTTTAAGGTAGCTTGATGTGCTGGCGTTTATTCATATGAATTGGTCCGGGCAAGCACATTGATACTTGCCCGGACTTGAACCCACCACCTTGTGTATGAGAGCAAGGCTTTTATCCACTAGGCCATTACAACATAAGGCATTATAACAGGCACTTAAGTCTTAGGAATATATTTTACATTTAAGCAAAACTGTACATATTCTTAAGCCTTGTGATTTTTGAATAAATCAATATTATTTATTATTATTAACATTAATAATGATTATTGGCCGCATTCCGAATAACGATAATATTGATTTGAGAGCGATGACTATGTCCCGAGAATCGTCATAAATGACGTCATGACATGCGCCATCTTGCGATAACGCCGACCATGCCCTGATCTAATATAACCACGAGCGCTATCTTAGATTTATTAGAAATAGTGCTTTTGGCTAGACTCGCTACCTAACCAACTAAGAAGAAGCAATTTGTGGGTGTTTACAAGTTTTATGTAGTATATTATAAAGATTTTAACGTTGAGTGAGCACTGTTACCGCGTTCACGAGCGTTCCGTTTTGTTGACGAAAATGACAGTTCTGAGCTTTTTTTTGTTTTTGTGAATGACATCTCGCAGTTGACCAAAAGAGGCCGTAATTGCTTAACCAGGCTTTCCTGTGGTTGCATTTTAGTAAAACTAAAAGCCTCCAGCCAGGGCATAAAAACTTATTTAACTAAAGCAACTGCACGCTGAGGGCACCCCCTGTGGGTTACGGGCCTCGGCTCAGGCGTCACTGGTGGGGGGGACAGCAAGTGGGGACAGACCGGATCAAAATATTTTCATTAATATTATTATTATTATTATTTGGGGAATTTAACTATACTTGCTCAGCTTCGGCGTGAGCTGGCACTTCAACGAGCAAGGGATGGTAGGGGGTTCTGGAACTGTCGCAATCGTGATATATATACTCGGAACGCTTATTATTGATGTGAGCGCAGTGAGCGATAATTTTCTAATTCGGAAAGCGGCCATTGAAACGGTGTCATTATTCTCCAAAAATAAAATTATACTCACTTCCACAGACATCTCTGGCGGTAGATTTCTACAACCGGAGTGTACGACTAAATACAGACAGACACTACGCATACAGACTGAATACCGACAACACTTTACTTCAACGGGACTCTTCGTCTAACCTATTACGTACCATAAGAGCCCTGCCGGTGAAGAGTACTGTTGGCGAAGTGTACTGTCGGTGAAGTGTCCTGTCGGCGAAGAGTCCCGTCGAGGTAAAGTCTTGTCGGTGTACACTGCTACAACCTATTTGTGGATAAATGGGTGCTAACAATGTTAATGTCTATGTGTGAAGCCCGTCAGAGACGTAGCTATAATATATATGAATACAGAATAAGTTTTTATTCTAGACCCCCTAGCGCAGAAATTTTACGTCAGTTTTACAAAAAAAAAACAGCTGTTTCATAGAAAAGTGCAATATCTACGCGGTCGAAATTTATGGAACAGCTGATTTTTTTTTTAAATTACCGACCAGAAATTTCTGCGCTGGGGGTCTAGAATGATATGCAGAATTCATGGTTACTAGTTTATGCCGTATCACCACGTGCGAGAGTTTATTTTGCTTTGAACATTTATGCATCACTGATCCCTTTGTCAGCGCGGCGGTGCGTGCGTTTCGAGTAATACTTATAAGTTACCTCCAGTGTTCTGTTCATTGATTCTCACGTTTTCGAGTTGATGAATATTTTTAAATTATTTTAAAACAAAAATATCTTTACTTTTAAATTTTTACTCTATGGTTCGAAGGGACTCCATATGGCAAGTTGTTTTGCCGCGGGAAAACAACCATTAAAATTTCACCGTGTATATTATAGTAAAGCTACCACACACGGGAGCTATACTATAATATATATTTTGCCCTTGCTCCATGCAAGCGCACGGCTTATTTTCTGTACAGGAGGTTCAAATTCTAAAATAACACTAAAATCTCTCTAGGTAGGTACCTACATGAATTCGACAAGAGCACTACTTTTAAATCTAATTGAAAGTTTCTCAGACGATGATTCCGATTCTGAATTTGATATGCATGTTGCCTTGTCAGGAACGAAAAATGGAACCATCTGGGTAGAGTCGCTTATAAAACAAGCTGCTTTTTTAAATTCACTGTCCTTGTACTCGGGTAAATCAATTTGCCACAAACAAGGGTATTTTCGTACACTCTCAATTAAATGTTTAATATTAAATAAAGCGCACGCTCCTTCCACGAACAAACACACACTCACAGCCGAGACACAAACAATAGGTAGTCGTCGTTGAGGTGAAGTGGGCGGGGGAGAAATGCTCGTGCGCATCGAGCACGGACGTGAGGCAGGCGTTCAATGAACAAATGGAACATTGTGTATCCTCAAAATGTATCAAAATATATATTAATACACCAAAATATATATCAATATGCCAAAACATACCGAAATATATATATCTACATATTTTGGTGACGTCATAGAAATATACATTCTAGCTGCGTGTGCGGTCACTCGAAATTGTATATAGAAAATATGTCGTAATATGCCTTGCTATGATTCTTAATATATATTATAGCTACGTCTGTGACGGGCTTGAAAATGAATTTTACAGGAAAGCGTTGCCGCTCATATACAGAAAACCATTTCATTGGTCACACGTAGATGCTGCTTGACTCATAAAATCGCACTGTCCATTTTGTATCCCATTTTGTTCGGGTTAATTATATGATTATTCCAGAAATTAGTGTGGTTTTTGATAAACGAATAATCTAAGAAAGTCAAAACATTTATTTCAAAAAAGCCAATTCGCAGAAATTCAAAATATCGTAAGGGACATTTCTACAGGCGTCATTTGGTTTTATGTACCGTACGTAGTAAGTAGCTAAAAACAAACAAAATGTTGACAATCTCTACTACCACAGCACAATCACGTTTACGGGGTTCACGCTTTTTGATTTTGGTTGAACAACTTTTGTTAGTTAACAAAAATACTTTTACTTACGAATTCAATTTGAATGAAAGTCTGTTCAGACGGTTCACATTACTTTAGGCTTAGCATTTGATTGACTAAATTAGAATTGTGTGAGTTTTACACTTTAGATGGAACTAACGAAGCGTTTTAGCAAATTTTTCTAACGTTTTTTTTTATGGATAAGGTTGTTTATTGATAAAAATACAAATTGCTTCAGTAATGCCGGGGCCACACCAACGGGAAACGCCGTTGATTATCGCGATGATGGACGTTAACTCTAGGCGTAGCCAAAACTTATCGCGATAATTACCGCGTTGTTTATCGCGATGATGGGCATTGACTTTGACCGTTCAAGTGTGGCTACTGAATTTATCGCTTTCATTAACAGAATCTTTACCGCGTTGTTTATCACGATCAGCAAAACTAATTTGATTTTTGAAGCCAGAAGCCGCACTATGATTTTTTGCTATGTGCGATAACTAACAAAATCACAACGATGCGGTACAAAAAAAAATTACGTCAAGAAACCGCCATTGTAAAGTTCTAAACGCACAAGATTATGGTTTTCCTTTACTTGTAGTTTTGCCCTTGTAGCACAAAAGTTCGTAGCTTCTGCGATTCAGATCCCTGCAAGACAAACAAACACAACATACCATGTTTCTCAAAAACCGAACTGCAACTGGGAGCTTGCACTCTTGCAGGCTTGTAGCCGTTACAATTTTTGGTCTTGCAACTTTGAACTGATTGAATCAGAAACAATAATTTCTATATTTTCTATGCTCTATACATCCGTACAAAATCCAAAGAATCTCAAGCACCGAGCTATCGTAATCAATCCTATGATTATTATGGAATCCTGAACAATATTCTTATGAGAAATTAAAATACACACGTTTTCTACATTTTCTTATGCTGATTTTATAGAATTTTCCTTTCCAGTTCAAAATGAAAATTTTTACTATGCCTAGAGACGCTCGTCATTCTTGGGTCTTGTTTGGCCGCCATGTCTGAAGTTCGTTGTGTCTTCGGAGGTCGTGTTGTGCTACTCTTTAATGTTTATAGATTTCAGTGAATTTAGTTGCTATAAGACGATGAATTTATACAAATAATAAAGAACTATGATTTAGTTTCTTGTGTGGAGTGACTGTTAGACTGGAGCAAATCGATACATTTTGCGTTTGAAGAAGTTACTCTAACATCGTATTTTTAGTTCATCCGCCATATTGGCGTTAATATCTCTTCGTAAGTCTTTTTTCATAATTTTTAGCTTTATTGGTATTATTTTGATGTATTTTTCGTACCATTTTGTTGCTGTTTTCATAGGGCTGCATAATTCGTTCAAGTAGAGTGTGCATGTTGCTTGTATTGAGCAATATTTTAAACTTTTTGTTCATGGCCTCTTTCAAGCAATTTTCTCCCATTTCTAGTTACGGAAATTGAGGTAAATTTAGTGGTATCTATTAAAGAAGAACCCTAAATATTTTGACAAAAGTATTGGCCACAATCAGTTTGTATTAGAATCAAACATTGTTTTGTAGATAGTTGTTTTATTGTACCTGATCATATTCTTATGAAATAGATGTAAGAAACAAAGCTGTACGTTATAATTTGTCTCTCTAACTATATTTTTCAAATATACATTCGTGCCAAATCTGTTATTTTTTATTGAGGTTTCTGCCTCTGTACCTGATACCTGCAAATCACTTGAATGTAGAGCTGAGCCCAAAGAATGTTCTAGAACGTTTATACGCTCTCTGAAGCGTCATTCTGCTATGTATGTTGCTGATGACTCATTTGACCAGTTTTAATTTTCCATAATTCACCTTTAAAAAGCTTGTCCTAGTGTAAGGTAGTAGTGGTACACAACTTCTAATTGTAAAAAGATGCATGACAAAGTTAGTCACATGCATGACATCAGTTTGCAAAAGGCTACCTGATATCAAAAAATAAAAAATTAGGTTATGATGTCCATAATAAACACTCAAAAACATTAGGCAGATTATCTCCAACAACTTATATAAAAAGGTTTATTTTATAAACACTACACATTCTTTAGAAACTATGTATCATAGCCAAGATAAATAGAAGGTTCAGTTGCATTAGTCCATCAATTTAACCTTGGGCACTGAAAGGTGTTACATTTTATGGTGACAGTGAATGCTGTTTATTTTAGATGTGTGTTTATTACCTGTTTGTTTATTTATACAACTCGATATGAATTTAAACAATATGCATAATGCTTGAACCTTTCTCCAGCCTATTTGATACTTAAAAAAAAAAAAAACTTCCAATGTGTGTATGGTGAAATCAAAGGATTAGGTACCCCATGGATAATAAGATTTTTATTATAGTGTCATTTAAAAGGCAAGAATATAAAAACTCAAGCAATGTTACCAGACATACTACTATGATTTCTTCAATTTGAAACAATAATCTTGGAGCGTCTTGTCCATACTTATTAAAAAAAATGTACAGGTATTGGTTGACTCCTCAACGAAATTAAAGTCATTGGTCTCATTTAAAAGATCTCGACCATTGAAGTATACTATGGATGTACTTGCAGATACTACATACAGACAAATTGCTTTTTTAATTTTACATTACATTAAATTATGCATGTTGAATTTTACCTTACAATTATGCTTAAATGCATGGCTTTTTGATCTATGACCTTGTAAAGGTAACTCTTACATTATTAGGAACTTTGAAGTTGAAGAAATTAATCCTACCTATTTCATTTTGATAAATGGAATTTAGAAATAGTAAATACTAATTTAATTAATCATTTCAAAATTCTCTGACCAGTGTGTGCTCGGATAGGAATCTTTGTAAATTTTGAAATACTTACGCATTGAAAATCATGCAAGCCACACAATTATTAACATTTAAATGCTAGACAAAATACAATATTTAATAAAAATGTACTGAATTGGACACAGGTAAATGTAGTCCACTGTGCTACACCAAGGATGTGATTTTTGCAAAGTGAGCAATTATATTAGGTGTTGCTAAGAAAAGTTATCATCAATTATATTAAGCTCTCAGGAAAGCTATGAGTAGACCAGGTCATCACAAAATGATTTGTTCCTCAATAATTGTGATGACTTGAAATTATAATACACTTTATCATCAAAGACGTAAAGTTCAAAGTTGGACAAACATTGACCCAGACATCAAACTACGTTCTCTGAACTTTATGACACTGATAATATGGTTTATTATTCAATGTGTGTTTACGCTCAGCCTATACAGGATAAGTTTTTATCCAGTGCGCAAATTGTAACCATGAATAAATTCAGCATATCATTCTAGACCCCCAGCGTAGAAATTTTTCGTCGGTTATACAAAAAAAATCAGCTGTTTCATAGAAAAGTGCAATATCTATGCGGTCAAAATGTATAGAACAGCTCATTTTTTTTGTATCATCTCTATGCTGGGGGGTCTAGAGTGATATGCTGAATTCATGGCTATAATTTGCGCACTGAGTAAAAACTAATGCTGTATAGTAATACTACAGTATATATAAATATACAACATCGAAAACCGCAGCAGCAACGCCTAACCGCCACTGCAAACCTCAGCGGCAACGCCGCCCAATCGCAAAAACCGACTAAAGCGATACAACTTGTTTCTGTGTTACTATGAAAACGGCAATGTCGCCTTCAGGAGAGCACGTTAATCTTAATCATGTTTGTGTTATAATTTTTATATGTGTCGCATTTTTATTGATATGACGTGTATTGTTACAGATCCGAAGACACTGCTGTCAATAAGCTGAGAGCCTTTGGTGCTTCAATTTCTCATATTTCCCTACCCTGCATTCAGATGCAAGGTAAGAAGACATTTTAATCCAAAGCTATGCTATTTAAAAAGAATCACATGTGAAATTTTTAACAACTTTGCAGATTTCATCTCTAAAGAAATATTATGTTAGACGGGAGTTTTATAACTTTCACTAAATTTCTTTCAGGTAGGATTTTTATTTGTCTATGAATGGGATGACCTGCTTCTAGGTGCAAAAGCACCAACATATTTTATTATGATAGAATGGTTTAGTGTTATAAGAGGATATAGCTGATGCCTCTTAGTCAGAAATTGGATGAGCCTCTTGTTACAATTGAGGTGAGAGTTCTTTGTTGAATACTCCTTACTATTTCACATTAGGTTGTAATATCTACTACAGTAGTGGTGTCACTTTGGCAGGTAGATTGCTGACTCCAGCACTATGCAGCAGGCAGTCGACCCTCTCGCTACCACCAGCACGGTAAGTTTCATCCAAACTTTTTGTTTTACATCAAAGTTGTTACAATATTTAAAATATAAAAAGGGTAGGCAATGTCTGTTATTATCGCAGCTGAGTTCCCTGTAACTATTTATTATTATTGTGATACAAAGACAAAACGTCACTACAAATAAGTGGAATTGTTGTTAAAGAACAATTCTTAAAAAAACTAGATGTTTTTTTGCCTTAAAAACTAAATGTTAGTTTGGTTAGTGCAGTGACCATAGTAATTAACCCGAATCTATGTATCATACAGCCAACGGCGGAGCCAGTCAATGGCGCGCCCCCTGACGAGTCGGCGCGGCGGCAGGGCCGGATGACAAATCAGCTACAATTTCTTCAAAAGAATGTAATGAAGGCAGTATGGAAGCATCAGTTTGCCTGGCCTTTTCACCAACCAGTAGATGCAAAAAAATTAAACCTCCCTGTGAGTACTTTTGTATTATTTATTAACACATAAATACTAACAGTAAAAATGTCATAACCATGAAAAAGTGGGTACTGCTTATTTCTCATGAAATATATTATTAATTTTCATGTTGTAATATTTTTGTATTGAGTTTTATTATTTATATTTTAGGACTACCATAAGATAATTAAGAAACCCATGGATTTAGGAACAATAAAAAAGCGGCTGGAGTCCAACTATTACTATTCAGCCCAGGAATGTATTCAAGATTTTAACACCATGTTCACCAACTGTTACGTCTACAATAAACCAGGCGAGGATGTGGTGGTCATGGCACAAACCTTGGAGAAATTATTCCTGAATCGAGTAAGTGACCAACAAAACTAAATGAAACAATTGTGTATAATTTTGCTACTTACTTACTTTTGGGTCAAAATTGTTTCATCCAAAACAATTTAAACACAATCTTAAATAATTCAGCTCTAGTCGTTTTACAGACTTCGTTGGGACTTCGATTACTTTTTTGTTCGTAGGAAAAGAACAGGCATTTCGATCCCGAGTCCTCAGATGTTTAGATTTTAACGACAAAATTCCGCGATCCGCAGATAGCACAGATGGACAAAGAGGAAAAGGAGATTGAGGCACCGTCGAAGGGAGGCGGCAAAGGCGGGGTGAAGAAGCGCGGCACGTCTACGCCGGGCGCGACGCCCACGCCGGGCCCCCCGGCTGCCCCGCCGGCGCCGCCGCCCACGCCGCGCGCCAAGCCCGCGGCGGCGCCGCACCCCGCACTGGTGGGCTCCACCAACACCACCACGACGCCCGCGCTGCCCGCGCCGCCCGCCACGCCGCCCGCCACGCACACCGGCCTGCCGCAGCAGGTGCGTCTCTTTTTGTCACCATCAATATTACGACATCTCTTTGCGAAATCGAACTTAGTAAGATTAATATAAATGTGGGTTGTTCTCAGGTGGCGACGCAGCCTTCAAGTTTCCACGTCGCCCAGCCGGCGGCCCCGCCCGTCTCCACGATACCGGCAGTAACATTATCCCAAACGCAGCCGGCCAAGGTCACTATTACAGTGTAATTGTATCGTTGCTTGAACACTTCTTGTTTTTACGTTACTCATCGAATATTTGTATTCAAAAAGGTTAAAAAGGGCGTGAAGAGAAAAGCCGATACTACAACACCTATGGGGAGTTCTTTTGAAGGAGGATATACTACACCTACCATTGACCAGCAGAGTGGTCCCAAACCTGCAAAAATTTCCACAAGGAGAGAAAGTGGTCGCCAGAAAAAGGTGTGTTGGAACAGTACAATATTGCAAAAACATTATTATATCATTTTGTACCATCAAACTTGTTGTATTTACAAATAATACCACTCCCGACAGGCGAGCAGAACAGCAGAAGATAGCTTCAAAATGGGCGGATTATCTCCGAGCGGGGCGGGCGCTTCTCACCACTCCGCTATGACTCCTCAACTTGCGAAGGGCAAAGAGAAACTTTCCGATGCTCTCAAGAGTTGTAATGAAATTTTAAAAGAACTATTCTCTAAAAAACATTCAGTAAGTTACATTTCAAATAACTCAATATTTCTCTTTTCCTGATTCTCAATGAATCCTCTGCTACACTTATTTTTTTCGACAGGGTTATGCCTGGCCGTTTTATAAACCTGTAGATGCTGAATTGCTTGGACTTCATGATTATTTTGATATTATTAAGAAACCCATGGACCTTGGCACCGTGAAACAAAAGATGGACAATAGAGCATATAAAACAGCAGCTGAATTTGCCGCCGACGTACGTCTAATATTCACAAATTGCTATAAGTATAATCCGCCGGACCATGATGTCGTTGCAATGGCTCGAAAACTACAAGACGTCTTTGAAATGAGGTAAAAAAAGTTGTGTGAATGTGTGGTATGGTTTTTAAAAAGAATCATTATAATGTTTGTCGTTTTACAGATACGCCAAGATTCCCGACGAACCCGTCCATGTAGGCGTGCCACACATGGATAAGGGAAGCTCGGCGTCAAGTTCGGAATCGGGTTCAGAATCAGACTCTGAATCCGACGATTCAGAAGAAGAGAGAAATAATAAAGTTAAGCTTCTAGAAAAAGAATTACTTGCATTGCAAGAAAAAATGAGGAAATTAGTAGAAGAATCTAATAACAAAAAGAAAGCCAAGAAAAAAGTTAAGGATAAGACGAAAAAACCATTACCTAATAATGCTGTGCCTAAAACCAATGCGGCAGCCGCATATGCGGCGAAGGCGAATAACATTGGTGAGACTCTAGGTAAGTTATATTCCTATTACATTACAAAACTAGACAACGCAATTTGCCGAACAAATTGATTTGTTTTTTGACGAACATTTGCCTGTACAAACGTCAAACGGCTGTCTGTGTGTGAAAGTTCTTTCATTTTTACCATCTGTAGCTGGCGCACTTACAGGCACATAAGTCACAGTTTTGTTTGTGGAATGGTATCATTTGTGTGGCACCAGGTCACATTATTTCTTATAAGTTTGGTTGCAGAGTGCAGCGGCATACTAGTTTCGACTCTGCAGTATTCGTTAAAAATCTTTGTTGATCTGAACGCAGTGCATGTTGTTAGGTTGCAATTGTGGTGGTCGATCGACGTTATGAAAAGTATTATTAGGTTTCTACATAACACGCATATTTATCAGGCCTGTATTTTACGAACAGTAGACGGTATGGCAGCTGCTACGATGTTTCTTATCGAAAAAACTCGCCTGCGCTGTTTGAGGGTTTTCTGTTTCGAAATTTACAGTAACAACTCTTGTTTGCAATTCGTGCCTGGTAAAACAAATTTGTACTAGACACTATCGCAAAGGCGCACGTCACGAATGAAATGATGTAAGCGATATTTTACAAGGATTTATGAAAAAAAGAAATTTGACTTCAAAAATAAGCACGACCGACTCGTCCATTTCCGTAAGCGCCAAAGCTCATTGGATCCCGTTTGCCTTAGCGCCCAGCAGCGTGCGCGGCAAGGCGGGCCGGGCGCGCGGCGGCGGCGCGGGCAGCAAGGCGGGCGCGCGCGCGGCGCCGCCCAAGAAGAAGAGCGCCGCGCCCGTGGCCGCGCCGCCGCCGCACGTGCCGCCGCACCCCGACACGGACGACGAGGACCAGGCCAAGCCCATGTCCTACGACGAGAAGCGACAGCTCTCGCTCGATATCAATAAGCTGCCCGGTACGTATTTTGTGCGAGCTTTTGTACTCATTTTTGTTATACGACGGGCGATAGCCATTTCATTAATTTTTTCCGAACGGATTTTCTTAAATCAAATCTAATTGAGTATTTTTTTCAACAGGTGATAAACTTGGCAAAGTAGTCCACATCATACAAAGTAGAGAACCCTCTTTACGAGATTCTAATCCGGACGAAATTGAAATAGATTTTGAAACTCTAAAACCGTCTACTCTTCGGGAACTGGAAAATTACGTCGCATCATGTCTTCGGAAAAAGACACGTAAGCCTTATTGTGAGTTGAACCGACATTATTTACCTTTTCCTTACTCCTATAATTCCCTTCACCTTACCATATTCTCATTGTGTGTGAAATAATAATAACCTTAAAATATGTGTAATTTACCTGTGCAGAAGCCGAGTGAGTACAAACCAATCATTACCTTACCTGTAGACTTATTTTCATCAAAAAACAATATATTAAAATTATGTAGAACGTGGTCTCCTTTTTCCGACTTCCTTACTTACACTGATAAAATCCCTCTCCTTAAACCCTTTGGCGAATAATGTTGGTGATACCAAAATTGTCCATTAAATGTCTATTAATATAAAAGTAAATCGAAAATGTATTGTTGATACTATAATTGCAGATCGGAAAGTATCTGGTAAATCAAAGGATGAACAAATAGCAGAAAAGAAACAGGAATTAGAAAAAAGACTGCAAGATGTATCTGGACAACTAGGAACAAATAAAAAGCAGCAACAGAAAAAAGGTCAGTAATGAACTCTGTCTAATACCCATTTGTAATTGTTAGCAGTCGGCTCCGCCGCAGTAATACTTTGGTTTGCTAAGAATGCGTTGAGTGGTCACACAATAACCGCTGTCAAAATAAAAAGCCTTGTTTGAGACGTTAATGTCAAATACTGATGAAATTTGACAGATTTCCGTTATGACTGGACTGCTTTCCTCCATAACGTCTTCGTAATAATCCGGCCAAGTGCGTTTCGAACCATGTATAGAGCCATTTACCAGTGCTAGTCTTTGTCTTTTAACTACGGCCATTTTTTCAACTGGTGGTGGCATATTCCGTTTTTACACGCTTTATATTATTAACTTCACTTGTATGTTTGTTTGTAGCAGACTCCTTAGGGCGCGATTTTGACCAACTTCAAACGGTCAGATTTTATTTAAACTTTATAGACTTATCGAGGACCGATGAAAATTGAAAAATAAAAAAACAAACAAAAAAAAGCTTAAAAATCACGCTTTTGTAGTTAGCAGAACTAAAAAATAGTAAATAAATAATAGTTAAAAAAAACTAAAAAACACGCTTTCAAAACCAAAGTAAAAAAGTAGAAAATAATTTAATTCTATTAAAAAGCGTGGGGTGCTTGATATTATTAATTGATTATAAAAATACCTCATAGAATTAAATTATTTTCTACTTTTTTAGTTTGGTTTTTAAAGGATGTTTTTTAGTTTTTTAAACTATTATTTATTGACACAAATTGTATGAGGAACAACTCCTTTCTTAACCGTACATTTTTCTCCTTTCTGTTTCAGTATGTTATATTCAATATAATTAACTGTATCTTCCTTGACCTGAAATAAATCATCAATCATCAAAATTTCGTAAAACCGCAATTCGTAAATAAGCAAGATCTTTAGAGAAGACCGCATCTTCTACTGCTTAATCGCTAATTCACACTAAGCTCTACATAAATACAGCATACTTACGTTAAAATTATCTTCACAACAAAATACAATCGATAATGGAGATACATTATCCCTTCTCATCATCTTACACCATTTTTTTCGTACTTTCGCATCGCGTGGAATACGAAAACACACTTTATCGGGTATACTAATAAAGGCCTACGCACATGCCGGCGGCACAGCCGGCGGGTTTTTGCCTTGCGGGTATGCTGCAGGTGATATTAGGTCGCCGGCACTTGCCGCAGAAACCGAGTGTCGTCGGGCTTTTTGGCGGCGTGCCGGCATTGTGTGTAGGAGCCTTAATAGTGTTTTTGCACTTCGGTACCATATAATACTTGTAAGAAGGTTTTTTAACTTCTTCCATGATTTGTATAGCAATTAAAACTGAAAATAAGTATGAAGTAACTGAAACGCTATAGTAAACAAACACGGGACACAATCAATGACGTCATCAATAGCGCGCGCTAAATGGTGGCGTTAGAACGGCTTAAATTTATTCAATTCAATATTTTAAATTTCACTTTGAATAATAATTTGATTTATTTCAAGCCTATTTATATTTTTTTCTATGTTATGTAAATGATTAATTTAAGAAAAAAAAAAATCATGCATATTCCCTATTGCCTTGCGGCATCTCCGCCTTTTTCAATACTCGGTGGTTAAACCCCAAATAGACAGACAAACTTGGCGACATTATAAAGGTTTTACTACGGAACCCTAAAAAGGTTAAAGCTGGAATATAATTCGACCCATTGCATTGCGTGGTCGTAATAAGATATTGAGTGTAACCGTATTTTTATTGTCAGCAGAGGGTTGTAAGGAGGCGCTGGGCGGCGGCATGTCGTCGTCGTCGAGCTCATCCGACTCGTCCAACTCGTCCTCGAGCACGGACACCAGTTCGTCAGACAGCAGTGATAGTGAAGCAGGTTAGCACACATTGCCGACGACTTACGTAATCAATACTATCATTTCGTTCACAGACAGACACAAAGTATAGTATAGCACTGAGTGGTACCCTATTTGTACCATATGATGTAAATTGCAGTTGTTAGTAATAGATTTTAATGATACTTGCATTTAAATTAAGATGGATATTTCACTTTGTATGGATATGTTCAAATGCTTGAGATATTTAAATAGATTTAGGTTACTAGCAATTTTTCTCAAAGATTTCAAAGACGGAAATATAAGTTTTTTACCTTTGCCAGTATTTTTTAAAGATATGACCGAACACAACCTTTTTTATTTAAAATGTGAAATGCAATTTTAACTGTTTAAATGTGTTTCTAGTCTGAAATTGATGTCAGTGGCAGAATGAATGATAATGGAATGAACATGGGAAAGTTGCTTGAGTGAGTTAACATCTGCTGAGAAATTATGTGTAGGTGTGTTATAAGCATGAAGTTTATTTTCTGAAACGACATCTCGGGGCCAAGGGTGACCCACAATATATTTATATCATAGTATTTATTTCTTAAAATCTCATTGTTGAGGATTTAACACATATTTTTTATTTTATTGGCAGTTTTTTTTATTTTTCTCTCATTTGTTTATTAAATGAGAGTGGAGTTTGCCTCCATCGAGTATTTTATTAGATTACGTACGATACGAAAACTATTGCATGTCGGCAGAAATCTGCCGCGCCCTCGTGAATGTTCATGGAGTTTGTGAACTTAGTTCCTCTAATTTATAATTACCATGAGCGTACTCGAGAGCGCGTGAACAAGCAAAAATTTTCGCGTCGAATATACGCGCCCGTAGGCAATAATGAAAGGTGTGCATATTATGTTCTGTTTTGTTTCATTTAAATTAGCCAATATGCATGGAGAAAAGAAATGTTAGCCATAGTGTGATTGTGTTAGCTAATTGAATTGTTGAATGGGGATATCAGGTGCTAAAATAAAACCACAAGATGATAACAAGGATTCGGTTCATTTGGCACCATAAATGAAAACAAAATGAAATAATGAATATCCCCAGTACTGTGTAACATATTGTGTTGAAAGTATGAGTGTGATTACTGTGGTAGTAGTTTTGAGTAAACATTATTTTCATAACTGTGATATTGGTGAGGGATACCACCTGAAGTTTGATTCAAATAATATATAATTCGAGTCTGTAGTCTGCTGCGAAATATAAGAAATGTTGGTAAAGGCACAAAAACAGTTGTTAGTGAGGAGGAGAAGCCAGCTTTGGTGTTCACTGATACTATGATATTGGTGCCGGTAAGAGTAATATGTTATTTGGTTTGCTTTCATGAACCAATAGGAAATACCTTTTCACATTAATATTTTTTTAACTATATCATGTCCTCAAACGCGATGTTATTTCATTTGCATCCTTGAAGTTTCGATCTCTTTTTATGGATTATTATTGGAAAGTTCAGATCTCACGGTTACTAATTGCTTTTGAGTGTGAAATTTAAACCCACTTAATATTGATTGAGGCTTGAAAAGTATAATAAGAACAAGGATAGATAGTAGTGTCGGTACGTCCAGTGTTGCGAAGCGAAGAGGATCTCCGAAAGCAGCTGGCGAGTCGAGCGCAGCAGTAGGGACTATTGCAAACAATTGTGTAAGGTCGGATACCAACTTAGCAAGCAAAATTAGCCCCAAGATGGACTCAGTTCTCATTTTGTTACAATGGAGGATGTATTTTTGTGACATGTTGTAGTTAAAAATTTATTTGATTTGAAAAGGTATGTTTTATTGGTTTAATGCTTGATACACTTTGATGCTTGCTCTCCAAAATTTGATGTGACGTGTGAATCAAAATTGTCTATATAAACAAAAAATACCTAAAGCTGGCCTCCTTCCTTCACAAATTGTTTGCAAACTTTGTTATTGATTGTCGAGGATTAACATACGTTTATAATAGTAAGCAAAATGTTATGGGCACCAGGATTGTTCCTTGTATCATCTATCAGTGCAATATCAGCATATGTTTGACAAGCATGTAATATTTTTATCGAAATATCTCAGTTCGTTTATAATTTGTTACCATAAACTGACTATTAAGTATCTGTACCTAATTGGCATTCACTCTTTGAGATTTTATAATTTAATCGTTATAACAAAATCTTTTGGATTCTTGGTTACATGAGCCAGTTTTAATATATATCAAACATAAAAGAATGAGTAAAGATGTAAATGTTTGTAGTACCTTTTTTGGTTGCCTGATAGATATCAAAACAAAATGTTGGTTATAATGTAGGTACTACAATAGAAAATAATATTGTGAGCATTGTAAGGAATAAGTGATGTAAAGAAACGCGGATATTTTTATCCAAGTTGTAGTCTCATGTTTGGTTGTAAAAACTCGAGCCTTTATGTCTTCAACTAAATCTGAACAAAATAATTTTTCTATTCATTCTTTGTATATAATTATTTTCTGTAACGCAATACGCACTGTAAACCAGTGTCTTGAAAATTGGATTACATTACGTTTGTAATTTTAGTTATTTTTTTATGACAAGATTTAGTTCACTAATCAAGGTTTAATGCAAATATTTCTCTTTGTTCGCGTTCTGGAACAAAACAATTGTAGTGGTTATTTTTCGTCCAATTTGTTTGTATAATCGAAATTTTTACAAATTTAAAGAAACATAGACTAGTATTTCTTAAATCTTGTAATTTATTAGGTTGAAAGAGGCCTAAAATAAATTTTATACTGAATACATTACACTTTTTACTAGGCATGTTAAACCGATTTTGGAATGTTGTAAATAAATTATTATTTGTCAAAACATCACATTTGATTGACTTGCTTGGTAAAATGTTGATCATTTTGCTTGTTTACTTATGTTTTATTGTCCTCTTATTTAGAAAGTTTTACACTACGCATATGTACCTATGTTTTATTTTAGATAATATATTCACATTGAGTAGCTCAATTGAATCAGACTAGAACAATTAGTATTTAAAATTTTGTTGGATAATGCGAGAGTATAAGTAGAATAACTTCCCAATGAAATCACTATAAACAATAGTCCAATACTTACATAGTATATATTTTTATCAAGTACAATTTGCAGGTTGCTTCAAAAATCTATAGAATAAGTTAGTATGTAGTAAACATAATATTTTATCTAGAAGTCCCTTCTTTTGTCCACAAAAAGACTTAGAAGGGTAAAGAACAAAAAGTTTACTGTATACATAATGATCTTTTATTTTTGTCAAAATCGATTGGTAATCAGTACTTGCTTATTTTGGAGCCCGTGAGATAAGAATGGATAAATCTCATTAGTTAACGTTGGTTTAATATTTATCAATATAATAAACAAAATATTTTATAGTTAGAATTTAAAATAAAACAAAACTTACTAGTTAAAATTCAATACAGAAATGTTTTGACTAATCTAACGGGTTCTGAAGTGTAGCAAACCAATTAAACTTTCATTTTAAGCGAATAGTATGTATGCTTGGTGCAATTAGTTATTTGAAGGCAACATTTTGTTGTAATGTTAATGTAGAGAGTTGACATGTAAACAGAAACACCATGTGTGTAAATTTTATGTAAGATTGATTTAATCAACTCATGACTTAAAATTAATAGATATAAGAGTGAGTGGAAATAAACTTGTATATATTTCAATATATAACGATTTAAGTAAATCTCTTAAGTAATTTATATTGAATTTCATTTGGCTGCCCTGAGATCTGAACAATTATTTTGTCATTCATGTTATATTGGATGAAATATAGAGAATTTATTATAAATAGTGTTTGCATAATATTTTAATACAACGTGGTATCAGTGAACATAAACTACTTACATATCAGTGAACATAAACATATACACTTTGGCTTCTCCTCACATTATTTTCTTTTACTTCGAAGAATTTGTGGTTACTGGATCGTGATGCTGTATCTCAAGTTAAGTATTCATTTGTGCAGTAGTAGGTTAATTTCGTGGCTCGCAATCCATTTTGTGCATCGTTATTTCATTTCAGGTACGGGCCCCAGTAGGACGCCAAAAAAGAAACCGAAGAAGCAGCATCAACACCCACCGCAAACTGTAAATATTAGTTTTATTATGAATTGAATATGAATACAATAATGCACCATACATAGTTATTTGTTTTATAAAATTTAACGTCAATAACTTTAGCAGAAAACCGTGCCTCCGGTGACAATAGCGACGAACGTGTCTGCGCCGGCGCCCGCGCCAGCCGCGCCCGCGCCGGCGCCGACCGCGCCGGCCGCCGCGCAGGCCGCGCCGGGCCCGGCGCCGGCGCACGAGCCGGAGCCCAAGGAGGCCGTCGCGCCGCCGCCCGCCCCGCTCGCAGTGCCCGCGCCTGCGCCGACGATGCCTGTTAACATTATTCCCGACTCTTCCATCGCGCCCATTGTTCGCGATACGGAGGACCATAAGATTATTCCTAAAATTGAACCTCGAAACGGTCTGGATAAGGTCGATCCGTCCCAATACATTGATCCCATTGAACGATCCTTGGCTAGTCTTGAACGAAGCCTTAAGGCAGATGTGCCTATGGATGTAAGTGTTGGAGTATCAGAGTCGTCGATGCGTCTCGAGGAAGAGTTTTCACTACCCAAATCTCAAATGATGCCGGATGCTGCCCATCAGAACTTGATGGCACAACTAGGGGGTTTGACAGAGGTTACTCGTGTGCCTGACCAGATTAAAACTGAAATGTACCTTCCACCTCACAATGGGTTTGTAGACAAAATACCACATGAACGCGAGATGTTACGACCCGAAATAAATCCTACAATTCCTGGCATGACCGGTGTTCCACCCGTGCCATCAATATTTGACCCCATACCTTCAGTACCACACAGCGTAATCTCCCAGTCCCATCACAACATACAGAATGCACCATGTTTAATCACACCTGCAGCGAAAAAAGAAGATGTGAAACCTCTGCTCACACCAAAACCAATCGAAGACCTTATGGGAGTTCCAAACATGGTTTCTAATAATATGTCCGACCGAGCCAAGTATGAAATGGAAAAAAAGATGGAAGACTCGAAAAATACAAACTTTGCTCAAGGTTTCAAACTCAAACAAGAACAAAACTTAAAAAATGCGAGTTCGTGGTCGTCTCTTGCGCAGGCTGGAAGTCCACAGAGTATACCAAATATGGGAACCAATCATCAAATAAAACAAAAACCTGTCATGGATAGTTTTCAAGTAAGTTTAGTTGTAGATTTTTATTCTAACTAAGAACAAGTACAAGATGTTGCTCAGTAAAATATAACTGTTGTAATTTTTGTAGGCGTTTAAAAAGCAAGCTAAGGAGAAAATTGACCGCCAAAGAGCTCTTATAGAACAGCAAGAGTTACGAAAAAAGGAACAGGCGGAGAGAGAAAGACAAAGGCAAGAAACTGAAAGGCGACAACCAGAAGAAGAAAAACTGAGGTAAGTAATATGATTAAAATGCCACCTGTACAGTCAGCGTCAAAAATATCGGGACGAACAGACTGTTTAAAATGATCTCAAAAACTAAGAAAATTGTACATGCTTCATTTTGAAACCGTCTGTTCGTCCCGATATTATTGACGCTGACTACCATTTTTTTTTTTCATTATTAAAAATCTTGCAAATCGGCTTGCTATTAACAGATTCGTACCTATTTATACAAATTTTGAGATAACCTCTGAAAAGTCGATATTTTTTTACTGTTTTGGGAAATCACATAATGGAGACAGGGGAAACTGTCTGGATCAATTTTTTGGTGCAATTTTGGCAGAATTGATTTTGTGCTACTTGAGCATGATGCGGGTTTATTAAAATTCGTGAAATAGGCCATTTTATTTTTCAAAAGGGTTTCATCTGTTTCTTGTTTCTTCTGCCTCTATGTATAGTGTTGGTATTAGTAGGCTGAGCAATTTTCAAACACATTCGATTCCTACATCGCAGCAACATGCCACCTTGTAAAAAAGTGTTTTTCATAGTATTTTTTTAAATATTATCAAAAACAAAGTTATTTTTGCTTATAAGCAACATTATCTCAAAACCTATTGAATATAAGTCACTTAAAAGCGTTATAATAATTTAAATCATGGGATCCAACAATCAGATTAATAGAAAGAGTTATTTGCAACTTTGCCAAGTCTCAGAATGCGGAGCGTAATGCATACTGTGTCGGTTCGCAGAGTGGTCCCCGGCGTGCGCAAGGTGGAGACCGCGGAGGTGGCGTCGCCGCGCGTGTCGCCCGTGGCGCGCGCCTCGCCGCCCGCCGCCGCCGCCGCCGCGCCCGACAAGCCGGCCGCGTCCGAGCGCGAGCGGCTGCGGCAGCGCGAGCAGGAGCGCCGACGGCGCGAGGCTGTGAGTACATTACTACTACCTCATGCTCCTACCGCCACTATCGAACTCGCCGCAGTACCCCGCTAGGCAGTGTTGGCTCAATCGATTTATTTTTCCAATGTACTGATCTGTTGTCATGACTAACTTAATCATATGAATAAATCAATAAGTCATTAATCAAAATCGTTACTTTTGATTTATGATTTACCTAAATACTCACGAATAGATGGTGAAGGGTTTCCACCCTTCATCATTCCCTTCATCAGAAGATTCTACTCCGAGAAGGCTGTTCTCGTGACCATATTTTTCTGAAGGAAATCGAGATATAACTGCCAACTACTACTACTCCCAAATAAAAAACATAATTGATGTACAATACCCCAGACCTGTGGACATTTTTTGTTTTCTTAGGTAATGACTAATGACCAAACTCCCGAAATCGTATCGTGTAAAAATGTTGAAACCGAATTTTTATGACAAGCAATCTAAATTATAAAAAATAATTATTTGATGCACGCGTGTGGTTATTCTAACTAATTGTATCGTTTTATAACTTGGAATTTTTCGGTAGGTAGTCAAGAAGTAAATTAGTCATGATTTTAAACATATCAGTCCTCAATCACGGCGCCATGATTGAATTAGACAGAAACGATTTGATTCTAGCAGGGGCCTCTTTCATTTTTAATTTATTTTTATTATGTATTAAAAAAAAAATTGTTGATACAGCGGTAAGAGAAATACACATTCTGTGAAAATTTAAACTTTCTACCTATTACAGTGGCCCTAGTGTGAATTTTATTTAACCATCTCGATCACACGCTTCGAGCGCCAAACGCGCTTGAGGCCTCAGATCATGAGATACAGCCCGCTGACAGATAGACGGACGGACAGCAGAGGCTTAGTAATAGGGTCCCGTTGATTACCCTTCGGGTACGGAACCCTAAAAAAAGCCCAGCTAGGAATTGTCTTGGTACAATAATGATGTAGTCAAATTTATATTGTTACGTAGATTAAGATCATTGGTCTGCGTCAGCCCGGCCGTGAGTTCCAGAATTATTACTCCTAATTTAATGAGAGTTAGGAACTGTTCCAGCTGACCTTTAATTAAAAGGCTCAATATTCAATCTCAAAATTACTCCTATTAATACTGACATACTAATGTTTTTAAATAAAAAAATGTTTTAATTGTTTCAGATGGCGGGTCAGATAGACATGAACATGCAAAGTGATTTGATGGCTGCATTTGAAGAATCACTGTAATGTGCTTTAAAGAGAACACTAATAAATTGTACATATGAGTATATAAATATTAATTTTACGTCAATGCAATCGATAATTATGGTGATAGTATGACACCGAAGTGAGTTTGTGATCGTTTAGTGCGTGAAACAGTTGACTAACATGTGGTTAAGTGCTGTGAATAGGTATACTTAAACTGTTGTAACGTCATTATTGATTTCGTGGTCACATATTATGGGCCTTTACTAGAGGGTTGCATTTTAATTAAAATTAACTTGTATTATAAGTTTGTATGTAAGGTCTTAAAGGTAAACAACTCTCTTTACATTCGTAAGTCTATATTTATATTTCGTTTTAGATTCGTCTTCTTCCTTCCATAATTGTTTTATAGTGTCTACTAATGACGATAGAATGATAGATTGAAATTGGAAAATCAACATGTTTTATGTAATTGGTAAATAAACAATCAAATAAACTATGAAATCTGTTACGCGACTTCACACCATTTCTCATTGCATCGCTGTATTATTTGAATGTTTCGAAAACAACAGTTAATGTTGATGCTTAGAAGTTAAATAAAAATAATTAAAGTATATAATGCCATAATATTAGAATGTTGCTTTTAATCCAACGTGCAATGGGTGACGGCGTGGGTTTATATTTATTAGTAAATGGAATTTCTGTTACGTATTCGATTTTCGATAAATATTGCTTAATGTTAGTAGATTTTTTATCAGTCTGTCATGGAAAACAGATCAAATGTCATACATTTGATTTGAAATATATTTATTTTACATTGGAATATGTCTTTTTGTGTTTGTAGATAGATAACTCCAGTGCAAATGTAGTAAATTTTAAACAATTTCTAACAACATGCAACAACTTCTGCATACAAACTCATTAATATTAATGAGAATATAAATAATAATACCAATAATACAAATCTCCATAAAAATATTGTATATTGTTAAGCATCTTTTAATTTCAGCGGTTTACTTCTCAAATTCGAAATCAAATGTAGATATGAAGTAAAATATATTGACATTCCATATTGTATATATGTTGTTTAAATTGTTATTTATATTTTATTTTCGCCAATTTGTGCAGCTTTGGGTATTTTTGACAAGGCATAGCAAACATCTGTGTCACTGAATGTTATGAGAGGTTCACTATAGTAAATTATGCTTATATAAAATATAAGCACAACTGTTTCTTATAAACGTCCCAAATTAAACTGTTTAAATGTACACATTTTTTTTTTGAAGTCAGTATATTTTTGTTTTAATTTCTTTTGGATCTCGTTCTATTGAACCTTCTTTCGTGCTTAGTTGTATAAAAATGTCTTGTACACACGTAGCTGATCAAGCTATAAAGTACACCATCCATTGCTGCGTGGGAGTGCGTTTCACGAAAAAGATCCCTTTGCCGTAATGTCGGTAGATTGAAGATACCCATTTCCGTGCTGCTAACATTACGGCTAACGGAATTCTTTAGTGAAAGGTAATCTAGGATGCGCCCGGAGAGGTCAGCTGCGCGTTCATTTGTTTGCGAGCAACGCATTCCTGCTAAGCGTGGCAATGGATCGATCCGGATTCGAGCGCTGGATCGAATGGACAATGATAAATAAATCAGCCTTTCCTGTTTAATTTACAAGCATTTATTTGCAACTCATGCATAGTTGCAGCCCGTTCACACTTGATTTTGCGTCACTGTCGAAATCAAAGTGATCTTTGTTCGTTTTTTAGTTATTTTGACATACGGTTGAAAATGGCATGCCAAAGATAAATTATTATGCTAAGCGGCGTGTTGCGCGCTGTCAAGCTGCCTCAAGGACCGGCTCTGCCGACGCGCGACTGCTCCAGTCGGCGCGGGCCGCTGGCGCTCGGTTTTCATGGCAGTCCACATCCATAATCGACGTATGTACTAATCGCAGAAATCTTAATAATAAAGCAATAGAAATGCTATCTACTATCTTTTAATTTTGGGACGCGTGTCGCCGGGTCGCAGCTACCAACACATACACAAACAATAAATACACACTTTCGCCTACACATGCATTTTGCATTGTTGCAAGAAAAATTAAACTTTTAGCGATGACATTACGCCCTATTTTCTAAAAACGCATAATCTCAGGAAGCGCGGCTCCTGCAACCAATAATAACTATGTGCGAAAAGCATAGAATGATATCGCGCGCTCACTCTCACTGCAGGGTTTGTGCAGTGCAAAGCTTATAATGCTCATATAGAAATTTTTCCGTTGAGCGTTAATCGCCAAGGAGCCACGCAACAATAGATAACTAATTTATGGAAAGTGTTTCATTCCTCTATAGAAATCCATTTATCTTTAATATCCGGATCTTTTGGAAACCTGTAATAATAGCACTGGATAAAGTAAACAGATGCGTTAAACAATATGAATAGTGTATCTTTTTTCTTTACCTTTTTCATTCCCGCGGCTTTTCACCGATCGAATTTAATCAGCTATCCTTACAATATAATAATATATGTAATTATTCTGACATAAAAAAATATAAATACGGAACACGTCAATGAATTATGATAAGGACACTCATGTAGACTGTTTTTTAACTTACCCACATACATAACAATAATAAGCCTACCTCCTATTTTTCTGAATGAAGAAGTAGGTAGTTTAAAAGTACGGATTAACAGATAATCGTTGATAAACGACTTTTTATAAACTATTTAAATAGGAAGAAAACATACATAATGAGATGTAATAATTCAATATTTAACGAAAAATCATATTTCATTCCCATGTCGGTAAAACTAGGTATTACGAAACAATAAATTATCGATACAAAATAGTAGTGGCACGTCACTAATTCACGGCCAACTCATGCGGCGTGTTTCTGGAATTTACGTACGCGGCGATATTGTTTATTGCTAAGGAAGAGAAAAAACAGGTGGAAATGCAAAGTAGACGTGGCACGCGTGCCACGTCTACTTTGCATTTTCAGCGTTGTTACGCTTAATTGGTCTCAGTAGTGTTCTAACATCGCGTCGAGTTGCTAGTCTCGCGACAAATTTATTTTTCCGTAGCTATGCCGTATTATTCCATTTTGGAGTGCAAAAATGATAGTAGGAAAATAAATCTTAAAAATGAAGGTGTTTCGTACCATCAATAAGTACGGTTTTATTTGTTTTCTAATAAAATCTTAGTTAATTTCAATTTACTAAAAATTTAATAAAAGGTCTAGTTAAAATCGACCTTATGAAATGAACATAAAGTTTATTTTGGATTGATTGTATTCACTATTTCGTTCTAGAAAGCACTTCGCTACTCAATTGGTGATGTAGTCGGGTTGGTGACGATGGATATCGATAAAAGAAAATTAGTCATTTAATATTTATTACAAAATAACATTACAATACAAATATAGGTCACTTAACATTCATACACGAAATTTATTTTAAGAAGTGTATTAGGTTGCATAGATGCTTTGTAGCAAAAATATAGCCAAACTTTTACATAGTAACGTAATTATTATAATTATTTAATTTTCAAATAATAAGTGCTACGTCATTCTATCTACAGTTTTATTACTAAACTCCCAACAAGACACCCGATTTTTTGTTTAATTCGAAAAAAGTATCTATCGATATCGATAATGTAATTCAAAATTCAATGTATGCTGTACTGGTGCGTCTCTGTGCCTTGGTCGAAAAGCATTAGATATTGACCTATGACGCGAATGTCAACTTTATGGTTAACACAATTAAATTTAAAATTGCGACCACTGACAACACTATCACACATCTATGGTCGAGTAGCGGAATTTACTTGGCAATCGAATCTAGTTTGACTGTAAATTACAATACGTTGTAAATAATTTCTGAGGTAAAGCAAAATAAATCCTATCTTTAGAGCATGGAGGTTTATTTCCAGACGTAGGATCTGTGGCTTATGCTAGTTTTTACTAAAATTAAAACGACAAATCAAACGAATTGTTTATTTGTAGTGCATTATATGATTACCGGTTTATTTGTGTGAGTTTGGCGACAACGGTTCCAATAGTAATTTTGTTGTATTGCACTTCCACTGGTTTTTTTTCACTTCCGTATTTATTGCGAATGACTATAATTTCATTGCTGCTTTTAGCAGTTGTAATATTAGATATAAACAAGCTTAAGTATTAATGGTTATTGAATTGAGAAAAAAATAGTGTTTCTGCGATAATCGTAGTAAAAACATACATTTAATTTGCCTATATTTATTAAAAACAACATTATTTAAAAAATTAAGCACTTGTATTTAAAATGTTATCCCTTTATTAGTAAAGTTACAAATTTTGGAAGAATTTCCACAGTTAGATATGCTGCTAACCACCATGTTTACTTCTCCGCGTCCCAAACAACACAAGTTACCGTAACAAACTAGACATGGGTAGCTCGCGAACAATTGAAGGAAATGAACTACTTCATATCACAAAATAAACTTATCATTCAATCAGTAGTCATTCAAATGTGTCTCTACTTCACTTAGTTCAGTTTTTCTTTTCGCTATTTCGATTTTTAAATACGCCAGCCTAGACAAAAATTTCAGAAACTATCAGAAAAAAAAAACAAAACATACTACTTACCTAATAAAAATAGTTTTGTTTAAATTCATATTTCTAGGTTGACAGTCCTAAACCTGGATAAAGTATGAAGGAAAATCGACATAAGTATAAAACTGAACTAGTGAAGTGCATCATTTGTTGTAACTTGTCAATCACTGATAACATATGTTGACTCGTTCCGATTTGCTGAACTAAATGAGTGGACTACTTCGCTACGCGAAAAGATATACTTCATTCATTTCTTTTTACTGACACATTTTGCGCATGACTATGACAAACGTTCCACGCGCATTTGTGTTCTACGAGACTCATGCGCGGCGACAAGGTCACGCGTCTTTGCGACTTCTATTGCCTTATTATTAAGATTTCTGTGGTACTGGTTAAAGTATCATCAACGAGTCAGTCGAGAGTCGCACAAGTGCTGTCCACAGGGCTCGGAGGTGCCGCGCGCTGCTCCGTACGGGCCTTTTGATGTGTGCGTTACCCAGGCCAGATGTTGTCGAAAATGGTCATTTGAATCTTATAGATAATTAGTTTTGCGGCTTCTGTAATTGTTGCGCACATTTTTAAATTTGTTGCGCTTATAGTTTTTTAATTATTTCACAAAAACATTTCCTGCTGGGGTAACGTTATCCCAGCCAGACCTTTTTCTTTCTAATGGGAATATTTAAATAATTACTAGCTATAAAATTAGTTGTCTAGATGAAGTAAATGTTGTGCCTTATTTTGTATTTGTTCTTTCATCGGTTGCGAAGTTATTCGAGATTTTGCTGGGGTAACGTTTTTGGTTTTGCTAGATCTTTGAAATGGTTAAGCGGATTCTTATCATATTTTGTACATGGCTTCTTGGGAATTAGTTTAAATTTGTTCTGCAATAAAAAAACCAAAATAATACATAGCTTAAAGGTTATTTCATTAAATAGAAAAACACTTCAATTGGTCCCAGCACTCTCAATAAGAGCTCTAAAGACTTACTTTAAACGTTATTTTAAAGCTTGTAACTGCCTTCAAATGTACGTGAAGTTTCATTAGTATCCTGTAAGTATTTAACAAGTTATGATGATATTGAGTTCTTCACGAGCACGGTCTTGATGCGCGCGGTGTTATTTGGCCACTGGATTGGATATATGAACTGAATGTTATGTCAATTATTAGTTTTTTAGTTCAGTTGTATATCAGTAAAATTTCAGCTCAGTACATTGGATAATTAATGAGATAATACGATTAAAGTCATCAGGAAGTGAATGACCGTGGTAACCCGACCAAGTTTAGGTGGTTACGAAAAAGCGAAAACGCAAAACATTATGGTACCTTCTAAAATATGTAGGATAGTGTTACAAATTTAGTACAGACATGTACACAAGTTTAAAAAAACTACGTGATTATTAAATAATTTTTATTGACAGGTAATATAATCATTTCAATTGAACTTTTAAAGTATTATTAAACTTATACTTAAAAATAATCACAGATTAAAATTACAGATAGTAATTTTGCTTTTTTGAAATTTTCTATTATTTTTTAATTAAATTATAGATTTCAGTATACACAGTACACAGTTACAGTTTTTATTTAAATATACACATATTGGACTGTGTAATGATCACAGACAATAAATAATATACAATGGTTTTTTTCAGTTAACACTAAACTTACGGTGCGTACAAACTATATAACATAACATGTTATATAACATTTTTCATAGTGTGGTCATGTTATTTATATATATACCTAGCTAGATATAAGTATGTACTCACCGTAGATTGAGAGTTTTACAGACGTAGAGGAGAACGTCAAACGATATTTTTTATACCTTCACCACGCAGCCATAGTCGCCACCACACTCATACGTAGGTATTATGTCGCCATCACCGCGTCCATCATCGCGGCCCACGGCTATTGCTATGTTGCCATTCTGTTTATGCCTACAATAAAAACAAAGAGTACATTTTTTTTGTCTAAATCCTTAATGGGGTTTCAATTGTAGTTTTGCTACCTACATATTTGAAACTCGAATCGTCAACTATTTGCGAGTTTATATCAACGCGAGTGTCGCAACAAGGTAATTATGGATTTCTTAAAGTCTACGTGTCCAAGGAGTTTGTGGAAATAAATAAATACCTACCTGTTGCGGTAGTCCCGACTCCCGACATTGATAACGATAAAAATCGGTCGCTAAGTCATGAATTTCATTAATCAAGTTTCAAGTCATATTTTGACAATATACCTATACCTACACAAAAACCTTCCACTTGAATCAATCTATCTATTAAAAAAAACTGCTTCAGAATCCGTTGCGTAGTTTTAAAGATCTAAGCAAACAGGGACAGACAAACGGGAAGCGGCTTTGTTTTATAGGTACTATGTAGCGAAGGATAAATATGTCGTTATCATTGTTGAGAATTCCAGTCTAGGTAATAATTAAGTACGAAAGAAAAGAAAATAATAAGTTCCTAAATTTAAATATTTAAGCCTTAAATAAATACAGTTTTAGATAAGTACCTAACAACATGTACATATTAATAATAATTTTGCTACTATTTCTGTAGTTACATTATACAAGCTTACCTTGTTCGTGAATTCATCAAGGCAGCCTGCACCATAACTATGATCATCAAAAGAAGCACTCCACTACACTTATTATTTTACATTAGCTCTCATTGCAAAAACAGGAAACGGAACTGCCGAAACGCATGCGCACTCTACAAGATGAATTATGTGATTACGGAGCATGTTTAGTGCAATATGCAAACAATGCGCCCCTTCACCCCACCCCTTCCGCGTCCCACCGAACGACATGTTATATCAGTGATTTTTGATAAGTTTGTGCAACTGGAAGATAATAATAATGTTTTCATAGTACAGATATTATTATATTATTAATGTATTTAACAGTGTACGCGTCTGTACCGAAATTGTAAGGTGTATTATACTAAACATTTCAAAAGATAGTATAATGTTCTGCGTTTTCGCTTTTTCGTAACCACCTAAACTTGGTCGGGTTACCACGGTCATTCACTTCCTGATGACTTTAATCGTATTATCTCATTAATTATCCAATGTACTGAGCTGAAATTTTACTGATATACAACTGAACTAAAAAACTAATAATTGACATAACATTCAGTTCATATATCCAATCCAGTGGCCAAATAACACCGCGCGCATCAAGACCGTGCTCGTGAAGAACTCAATATCATCATAACTTGTTAAATACTTACAGGATACTAATGAAACTTCACGTACATTTGAAGGCAGTTACAAGCTTTAAAATAACGTTTAAAGTAAGTCTTTAGAGCTCTTATTGAGAGTGCTGGGACCAATTGAAGTGTTTTCTATTTAATGAAATAACCTTAGCTATGTATTATTTTGGTTTTTTTATTGCAGAACAAATTTAAACTAATTCCCAAGAAGCCATGTACAAAATATGATAAGAATCCGCTTAACCATTTCAAAGATCTAGCAAAACCAAAAACGTTACCCCAGCAAAATCTCGAATAACTTCGCAACCGATGAAAGAACAAATACAAAATAAGGCACAACATTTACTTCATCTAGACAACTAATTTTATAGCTAGTAATTATTTAAATATTCCCATTAGAAAGAAAAAGGTCTGGCTGGGATAACGTTACCCCAGCAGGAAATGTTTTTGTGAAATAATTAAAAAACTATAAGCGCAACAAATTTAAAAATGTGCGCAACAATTACAGAAGCCGCAAAACTAATTATCTATAAGATTCAAATGACCATTTTCGACAACATCTGGCCTGGGTAACGCACACCCTTTTGATGGTTCTTGGCGGCGCTCGGTCGCCCGGATCCGCGTGCTGCTCGTGTTCTGCGACCATACACCGTGCCTCCGTAGGTGTACTAATATGGACGACGTCATATCACAAGTTTTCATTGGCTCACACTGTCAGAAGGCAAGCAGCACGGCACCATACGACGTCCACAACTGATGCTATCAGAAGTTATATTTTCTGGTGACTCAATCTTTGCGATAAAAAATACGAAAAATCTAAATAATCAGTACCTTAATTGTTACTGCTTTATTTCAATGGAAAAATCGAGTGGTTCATTCGGGTTTCATATTTTTTGTGTTACATTTTTTGGAATTGTCTCCTCAAGCCCTTTATTTTGATACCCCCACATAGTCATAGGAGCATTTTTTTTTTTCAAGACTACATGCCGTCTATATCTGCCATTTTGATTTTATAAAATCACCTTCCTAAACCTATCTTTTGTTCATGGCTCGACCAAGACAAGTCTATTGACACTTCATGTAGGTATTTAAATTCATCCAACCGTTTGGTTGCTCCGAGCTGCCCTATCTACTGTCGCACAGTGCGGTAAAACATGAAAACTTACTGACTACATCGTAAAGATTAAGAGTAGGTAAAGTCCAAGGATACCTACATTTAAAACATATTTACAAAGGTTTCTATATTTCAATTACCCCTGACGTCTGCGGAGTTTCGCTAGCTAATTTAATTTGACCCTATATTTAGCATGCGTAATTACGAACTGCTGTTTACTTACTGAACATATTTCAGTCCCCCCAGGCGGATGACACCTGCCCCCCCCCCCCCCATACGATACGGTAGCCCGGCAAATTAAAATTCTCTTACGTTTTTAAATTACTAGATAATTTTTTTTGTTCAAAATGATAGCCAAGCCTGCAAAAAAATTGAGTTTGGCGGGCTACCCTGTTGCTTCCCCTTGAAAAGTTAAGTTTTTAGTGTGATTTTATATAAGAATTCAAGAAAGAACGAACGAAGAGCGAGCTCGTAAATCGCAACATCTTGACTGGAATTACTTGGTAAACTGTCCGTGTCCGTTTCAATCGTGCGGCCACGGCGATATTAAAAAAGAAAAATCTACCAAGTTATGGTTAAAAAATAATATGGGTTTGAACGTAGCTGCACGTCTTTTTACATCGTTCTCACATTGATAATTTGAACATAAATTATATAACCTAACCAACTTTCTGTAACAAATTGTTAATAACAATATCATAATTTAAAAAGAGTGTCCATGGAGTTTCTCGCATGTTCTTCTCCATAGGTGCCACGCTTCTTTCAGACTCTTTGACGATTCAAAAGTGCCTGTAATTGGTTTATTTGAAATAAATGCTTTGACGTCTGCGATGCATTTACAGCGAGATATCGGCGATATGGAGTTTTTCACCGTTTCAATGGCGCCGCCACGTTCAAACCCTTATTACTTTTTAACCATAACTTTGACAAAATTGTGGTTTTGAGAATCGACTTTTACAATATCGTCGGCTGTGATTTAACTTGGCGTAAGAGACATTTTGCTCAAAATGAGTTTTGAATGCAGTCCGATACAGATTTTTGCGCTCTTTCGAATGGTATATATAACATCGCTGTTGCTTGAAAAAAAATGTCCGATACTCCACAGAAAAATGACGTTCCTAAATAATTTTTTAAACAAAAACATGATGTATCGGACAAAAGTAAAAATGCGATTGACGTATGTACTGGTAACAACTTATCACATTGGCGTAAAATACACAAAAACTTCCATATTCTAAAGCAACTGAAGACAAGTTATTACAAAGTGACAATCATGAAAGCACTCATGATGAAGAAGAATAGATTTTTTTAATTATTTAGTTTAATTTATTTGAGTAATGTCAATAGTTATTGAAAAATTATGGCTAAGCTGTGACGTTTTTTTTTTTAAAGCAAAAATGTACAATAAAAGTAAATATAAATAATTAATAATAAAAAAAGGTTAAATAATAATAATAATTTTGTTAAAATTAAAGTTATGGAAGTGTTTATGTTTGTATTGATTCAAAGAGTTAATGTTGAATTTAAAAATATTATAATAGTAATAAAAACACTTTGGTATTTTTATATTTTACTTCATTACCCTTTGTTTGTCTATATATTATTTACTAATAATCAAAATCAAAAGTCATTTATTCAAATTAGGCTGAGAATCAGCACTTTTCGAACGTCAAAATACATGAGACAGTCCCCCAAAACGCCCACCCTTCGCCACTTCCTAGTGCTTTAGCTGGGAAGAAGAAGTGGCGGAACAAACTCATAAAACTTAACATAAAACTTTAATTACTTGATAAAACACTTACGCCATTTTGATTGTATTTAACAGTGTTGATAGTCTTACATCATTTGAAACAAGTGTGCAAAAGGGAGTTTTTGGCGGGATCGCGTTGGAACATGTCGCGCGAATTTTCATTTTCATGGAATTTAGTGAAATAGCGCATTAAATTGTATAATTTTGATAGTGAATTATTCAATTTAGTTACGTGTGAGTGCACAAGTGTAGTGAAGGTGAAAATAAGTGACTAACGTGGACTTTTCGTGTTCCCCCCAAAAACTCCTATTAGGTTGTTGTAAAGTTACTACCGCTTTACAATAACTTTGATTTGACTTGACTGACTAAAGACGACTATGACTGTTTTTTAACTTCGTGCCCGATATCGGGCCATTTACTTGATCTAAAATAAAAATTACTTGACACTGGCTAAATGCACAAATCGTGTGAAGCCAAAATAAAAAAAAAAAAAAAAAAAAGTGTGCAAAAAAAAAGTTAGGGCTTAATGGACACTTTTTTTAATTTTTTGGACGTAAGGGACATGCTATCTTTGTAACTAATGCCTTAATGGGCAAGTAGATTATATCAAGTTTTAGAGGCCAAAAAGTTAGGCAGAACCACATAAACCACTTCAACATACCCTAAAAAATAAAAAAAGTTATGATCACATTTCCAAAAAAAAAAAAGTTTTTTGGCTCTCCTGAAAAGTAGCAATTTGTCCCTTACGCCAAGTTAGATTACGGTCGACGATATCTTGGTATTTTTGTTTTAATATCGCCGTGGCCGCGCCATTGAAACGCACACAGCTGTCCCCGGCCCGCCCAGTGCCTAAAGGGTCAGTTCAGAGAGAACGGCAAAATCCTCGCGCCTTCTCTGCTCGCGAACCGAACTTGTACATTTAGTATTTTATCTATGAACCGAACCGCGACTGTAGCGATATTCATACAATTTCCTACTTTACGCTATCATAATACGTTCCTATTTTCAATGGAGCCAGTTCTGCCTGTACTGATCCTAAGAAAATAGGTAGTAGTAGTAATTTGAATAAGTCGATGAGTATGTAGTTATTAGGGGCTTTCTGCCAGGAGCCGCAGCCTACTCAAGGAACAAGCTAAGGTGCAAGCTTGGGGCTTTATACAGAAATGTCCTCACCATCACTCTCCCTTTTTTGGAAGTATGAATGTTTGTAATATTATTTTGCGAAAATGAAAAACGAAGTATAGGATCGTGGCGGCGTTTGTAGTTACCGCCTACCTCCATGAGAAAAAGGCATGGGTTTACGTATGTATGTAATAAAGGACAATGTAAGTTGTAATAGTATTTAAAATAAAACATCTAGATCCAATTGGAATAATAATATATCACATTCCTTGATCTTACTGTACAACTAACTAGACTACAGACAAGCACTTATATATTATTAAAATAATAATATGTATAGATATTTAAATAAATTCATGTTTGCCAAACATTTAGCCCAGTCAAATAAGGATTAAACCTAGGAATGAAATTAAGAAAGCGGTTATTTTTTTGCATACACCTTTGTTTAGAGATCCTAAACATTTTTTATTGACCTTTTCATTTTGGCACGCTGACACGAGACCCAATGGTTGATCTTTATGCAAGTTCACACACGAACGAAGAACACAAAAACGAAGGTCTATGTAAAAACTAGTCTTTCAGACCTCCTTTCCGAGGTTAACCCTTTATTTACCCTATTTGACGGTACTCATTAGGAGGCGTTAGTGTCCCACTCGATAAGGTATGCGGGCGGCGCGCCGGGCTCCAGTCGGCGCGCATGCACGTGGCACGTGTGTCCGGCGCGGAAGTACGACTGCACGCTCGACTTCAGCGCAGACAGCTGCTCCGCGTCCACCTCAGCGGCAGTACTATTAGCTTTGTGAGGACTCAGCTGTAAACTCTTCACGCTATTATTATTACTAGTGTTATTATTCGTATTTCTTCTTGCATTCTCATAATAATTCTTTTCTTGTCTCTGTCTCAGTCTTCTTCCGTGAAATTTCACGTTATTGATGTGTCCCCCGCCTTGTGGAGTGACGTCACCGTTTTCGTTGGGGATTTGAGCTGGTTTGTTGTTGTCATCAGGTAGAGGACATGACTTGTTTAACTGTAAAAAGGAATGCTTTTAAGAATCGGGGAATAAAACGTACCAAATTTTTATCGTATAGATAACAATTACAAATGACGGGTAAATTATAATATGATTGATATTGTACCTGCGCCTGTAGATATTTCCGCGGCCTCCTGAATTTCCTTCTTTTTACCTCCCCATTTGGTCCGATCACGATGTCCTTTTCGCTAAGCTTTCTTTTCAATGGCCTCACTAGTGGACCCATCGCTGGATTCAGGTTTACCGGTAACGAGAATCGTGAGTGGTGATGGTTCAGTTTTCCATTTTGTTTATTGAATATGTTTGTTGTTGATGAGAATGATTTCTTAGATGGATAAGACATCAAAAAAGGATTATTCTTCCCCTGGAAATCTTTCAGCGGTGGTATAATAACGTCTAGGGTGCCCCTGCTGGAGGTCTCGTCGCCCGACGACTCCATGTCATGGCTGAAGTTGCTAGTGTACGGAGGTATGCTATCCATGTGTTGCAGAGACATTATTTTGGAATGTTCGATAATGTTTTTAGTAGACAACTTAGATACTTCTAAGTTCATTGTAGCTATTCTTGTCGTGTGCGTGTTAATGCTGACGATGTTAGTGACGTCAGTCTCGCTCACGTTCGTATCAACTATTTTCTCTTTGGATATTTTATCTAACTTTACAGAACATGAAACTAAAGAAGTGTTGAGAGATGGCACTGGAGGACTTTCTTCACAGATCGACTTTGCTTCGTTCATAGTGTTTTCAATTAGCTCTGATATTTTCTCTATTTTATCGGCTTTGGCATCAGAATTTCTAGCAGTAGAGGTGCAAATGGAGGGTGAAGGTTGTTCGTCGATTTCAGAAGGTTTAACAGACTCATATGAACTAGTAGAATCATTTTCTGAATTAGAGTTACAGTTGAGATTTTCATGGAACCGCTTGCCCATCATTAAGTTTAACCAATGACCATCAACTGGCACAATCATACGTTGACTGTGATTTTTATAGGAACTTTTATCATTGTTACTACTAGAAGGTTGAGAACTGAAACAAAAGATGATAGTTTTGAAATTATGCTTCATGGCACTATCTTTCAGTTTAATATAACTCCTGATACAATACCTGTCATCAACACCTAGAACCGTCTGCGGCGACGGCGCTCGCGGTAGAAACCTAAGTCGCGATGCATATTCCCTCACTAATTCATCAGACAATGGCTCCCCTTTCCTGATCTGTTGGTAAAAAAATAACGAATATAATTATTGAATCATACAGTGGCTATAGACAAAATTAAAAACAAGCTTATGAACCTGTTCCAAAGCAGAAAGCTGCAGTGGAGGCGGCGGCGGCCGTCGCAAGCGCAGTCCCCAGATGGTCGCACGTTTCTTCATTTCGCGGCCACATTTAAATCGCTTACGAGAAGACGTCAACGCAGTTAGGATTTTTTCTCGACGTTCTTTTACTGGGGTTCGCCACATCTAGGAAGAAAGAGAAAAATGAATCGAAGTCTCTAGAAATCAACCCCATAGATTTTTTTCAATAAACTCACTTTCTCAGGTAATTGCAGTGCGTGCCAATTGTCCATGATGTAGGGCATTATTACACTATCTAGGTCGAAATAATTCGGCGCATTATATGCAGTGAGATTATACAGAGCGAGATGCGCCAGGTCCAGCCAACAAAGCTCCAGTCTCCGCAGATATTCAGCACCTCCGTTGCAGTGAGCGCACGCAAATATGTACAACCTAAAATAAAAATGCATTTAATAAAACATATTCGTACCTATCTACACATATTTCAGTGGGTAGGCGTGCAGATTACGCTTGAATTACTATGCTTGGGCGGGTTCGACTATCGTTTGCGTTGTAGTTTGTGTATCACACACACACGAAAAATGTTGTTAATTTAATAAATATGGGCCACAGGGATCTTCCATGTCTTGGATTCGGTCTCAGACCAAATTCTGTGTAGGTGTTTGTCGATCGATCAACAAGTGCCTTATAACCTTTATGAACCATGATCAGCAAAACACAGCATATCGAACGTCACTCACGAATGTCAAATATTGAGCAAATCTGCTTGCAAATATTCTGAAATTTTCATATTCGAATATTCGATTTTTTTTTAAGGGTAATATTCGAATACTTAAAAAATAAGCTGTTTTAATAATCATGTCTTTATTTGCCAATATTTTAGATACAGTAGGAGTCAAGGAATAAATCAAAATTTTACTGCTTTACAAAAGTACTATACGAACTTAAAGGCCTTTAGATGCAAAAGCGAACGATACACAGACAATCAACCACGATTCAAGATTTTCAATGTAACACAGCACTATTCTTACTTATTCTACTGTGATTTTTGGTCACTGCAAGCACCGAATAAGCGGATTCCTGCGGCCCTTACAAGGTCATCGGTCCACTTTGTGGGAAGCCTTCCAACTCTGCGTTTTCCGGTACGCGGTCGCCACTCCAGACCCTTCCGGCCCCCTCGGCCGTCTGTTCTGCGAGCAATGTGCCCTGCCCACTGCCACTTTAGTTTGACCATTCTTCGGGCTATCCCGGTTGCTTTGGTTCTCCTGTGGATCTCTTCATTCCTGATTGGATCACGTAGGAAACCTCCAAGCATAACCCTCTCCATTGCCCTTTGGGTGACTTTTAGCTTGGTAATAAGGCCCATTGTGAGGGACCACGTTTCAGTGCCATAGGGAACGTGCACGAACTATAGATGGCAGCACAAATCGACACGACAGCCACGGTGTGGCCATAAAAAGAAACTGTTTAGACCTGTTTACATTATATTTATATCGTTTCTAATTATTAAAATGATAAATTATGGGTTTCGGCCGATTAATAATGATCGTCAATCAGATCGTGGTCAAAATATGTCCAAAAGCCAAAAACTCTTCAGAGTCCGGGCATACCATAAATGTAGAAGAAACAGTTATGAATCCTGAAAATGCAGAAATAACTAGCAAAATTGTAGCTCAAACGACGATTTCTAACGTTTATGATGTCAAAATAACTGTAAAGTATTTTCTGAACTCATTTTTTACGTAAATATTTGTTTATATTATTATTTATGTTGATGTCGCCTTCTTTTCAGCTTGATTGCAACATAAATATTAAAAGAGCAAATTGCAATTGTAAGGCAGGCTTGTCTGAAAATGTAAGCACACCTGTGCTTTAATTTACTTTAAAAATTCTCCAGATAGTGCTATAACGAAAACTAACAACAATTATTTGAGTTTATGTTTACTTAGATTTGTTTATATTGAATAGTACTACTACATACAAAACTCAGGTATTTTTACAAATAATATTATTGAGTAACTTCTAAATGTTTTGAAACTCATAATTACACATTTTTTTTACTGCTTTTATCCATTTATCGACTTTTGTCGTTTATCACGTAACCAAGGAAAGTAAGTAATATCAGTGGGAAAGTAATAGAATTTCACACCATTTGATTTATTTTGAGTTTTCTTTGAAGTGTTCGAGCATCCAGAAACACAACAATACATTTTTACTTCGTAATTATATATTTTTCACTTCATCTAAGAGATTATTTTACTACGTGAAGTGTCAATTTCATGTAATGATTCCGAGAAAACTTCGGATTTGCGTCACTAGATGGCAGATCCTTCGTCGTGCACGTTCCCTATAGGTCACATCACTGGCAACACGCACTGGCTGAATCGGATTCGACGATTGACCTCTGTCTCGAAGTTGGACCTACCTAACTGAACAGTCCTAGGTAAAAGTACTCGTCCACAACTTCTGAGTGTAGCGTCTCCGATCTTCATGAGAGTGGGCGTTACATAGGCATTTGAGATTACCTATGTCTTGTTCATATTCATTTTAAAACCCACTCTTTTCAGAAGCTCTACTGAGGTCGTCGAGCATTGTACTGAGATCCTCCAATGTCTCAGCCATGACAACTGTGAGTGATGTACTCGCCATTGAAGTGGATACCAGCCCTTTTCCATTCCAGAACCTTGAAGACATCCTCCAGTTCACACAGTTTCGAAGAGATAACGTCTCCTTGTCTCACGCCTCGCTGCCGTAGGAAAGGTTCCGAGGTTGGTACTGGACTCGGACAGAGTTGAAATAGTGACATATTCGTACAGACACTTCAGCAACTCGATGTACCGATAGTCGATCTGGCACCGTTGACGAGACTGTACTGCAGCCCATGTTTCGATCTAATCGAAGGCTTTTTCGTAGTCCATAAACGCTAAGCAGAGAGGCAGATTATATATATACTCTTCGGTCTCCTGTATAACCTGCCGCAGCATATGTATGTAGTCTACGGTGCTAAAGCCTTTACGGAATCCGGCTAGTTATGCTGGAAGTCGTCAAACCTACCCGCGAGACGGTTCGTGACGACTCTTGATAACAGCTTGTAGACTTGGCACAGAAGTGAGATAGGCCCATAATGGTTAAGAACGGTATTATCACCCTTCCTAAAGAAAAATACCACCACACCTCTGTTCCATGACTATGGCGTTTTCCCCTCGAGTATGACGAAATCAAACAGCTTCTGGAGGGCCTAAGAATGGGTTTTCCGCCGGCCCTCGGGAGTTCGGCCGCAATTCCGTCATCACCTGGCCTTGTATTTATGCTGCTTCAGAGCCATCCTAATCTAGTAGAAGCTGACGTCCGGGATGTCTTCGGTATAGTATCGGGTCAATCTAGCTCTTGGGTCGTTTGCCCAGATTCGTAACGGGGTTAGTTGTTGACGTGTATAACTGCCCATATAACCTCTCCATCTCTCTCAACAGCTCAAGTCAAGTCATCATCCTATCTATTCTGTGTTTCCTGCAGGCTCCTCCCATTATCCTTTAAGATTATTTCGTTCCTTTTTGTATATACAGGGTAATTTTTTAACCAGTGCGCAAACTGTAACCATGAATTCAGCATATCATTCTAGACCCCCTAGCGTAGAAATTTTTCGTCGGTTAAAAAAATTCAGCTGTTTCATAGAAAAGTGCAATACCTACGCGGTCAAAATGTATGGAACAGCATATTTTTTTCGCTTGTTTGCTTTAGAACAGATTCGCTTTACGACAGATTCGCTTTACGGCAGAAACTGTACAGTCGTGTTGAAATGGTCGTCACATAGTTTTCCTTGATATAAAGGTATGTAGTCAAGCATAGAAAACTCTTTAGTTTTGCTGTCAGTATCATGTTAATGGCCACTCATATGTCATTGTATATTTTATTATATGACATTGTCATAAGTAGGCACTACGGTTGATTTGATGCTGATTTTTTTAGGCAGTAAAATAGGTATTGTAAGTATTAATCATTTAAAAAGGAGAGTATAAATTACAATGGATTTGCCCACTACGAGCAGCGGGATTAAAGAGTCGAAAAGGTAACCCCATTTTACTGCACGTTGATTTCAGAAAAATCAAATGGCAGTACAAATTGGAGATGCTTTAATAAAATGGACTACAATACTTCTGTTAATTTGGATCATCAAATAAAATAGTAAAGGAGGCTACACATTCATGTATTCCGGATGTAACTAAAAATATAGTAGATGGCTTAATCAATTAATGTAAGAAAAACGTATGTTCAAACCTCGAGTCAATCCCAAAGATATTTGAAGATTTTATTGAAAGTGCCAAATATAAGCTACCGGAAGACGATATACCAACATTTCAAGAAAAAGAAGATGTTTTGTATAGAGCTAGAAAGAAAGGCTTACTTAAAGGGGAATGCCCATCAGCCAAGGATAAAAATGCCTGAAATGAACAACAATGAAATATACGCCAAATTGCACTACAAATCGTAGGGAATCCATTACAATTTCAATCATTATCAAAAACCTAGGTAGACGTCAGTTCCAGCCATGTTTTCTAAAATATAGGTTAAGTCAAGGTTAATTAATCAACAAAACATCTTTTAAATGTTTTAATCGATGCAATATCGAGATAGCAGATAACACAATGTACGTTTCTATCTATGAAGTCAAAACAAAATCCTTAAGAAATGGCCACAGGGGTCGATAAACATCCTATATAGCAATATGTATGTAACTCAAAAAATCAATCAATCAATTCAAGTAAACAATCGAAAGAATGAAATGCAGTGTCAAACTGTCAGTAAGGCAAAGGACACTTGACGCATACAGCCTATGTTACGTTTTCTGTTTTGAATTTAATTTGTTTTTAGTGAAATATTGACATGCATAAATTATTTTAATTATATTTAGTATATAAATAGGTCCAATTATATTAAATTAATGTGTTAACTGTGCAGTAATTCTATAAAATAGTTCGTTAAAGAATTATTTGACAATTCCTATTTGGCTGAATGTCGATTACTCGTGTCAAATAAACACTGACCTCCAATAAAAATATGAATGAATTAGACGGATATCAAGTTAAATATTTTAATGACCCTTATATTTTCACCCTAGGTATGCAAACTTGAGAATTATTTCATTTCACATATTTTATTCTAAATAGAATTAAGGACTATCAGTAGTTTCTGTCCATTACAGGCATTTTTCGGGCATTCCCCTTTAGATAAAACAACTTGTAAAGGGCTAAAAAATATCAAGTTATCTCATAGTCTTGTGGATATTTTTTTCACGCAATTGTTACTAGTGCACTGCGAAACGAAATTTCAGTTCTGGAATGTGTAGAACGCCTGTGCAGGCTGAATAGAAGATAAATAGGTAGGTATGTAGGTATCGTAAGATAAATAGTATAGTGAACTCGATTAAGATATACCGACTTCACTGTACTTCTGCCGTAAACCGAATCTGTCTTATAGCGAATCATTTGTCTTAAAGCGAATCTGTCCTAATGCGAACAAACGATATTTTTTTATTTGTATAACCGACGAAAAACTTCTACGCTTGGGGGTCTAGAATGATATGCTAGTAATTTTAACCAGTGCGCAAACTTTAACCATGAATATGGTTACAGTTTGCGCACTGGTTAAAATTTTATCCTGTATAGATCCAACAGTCAAATTGGATACCATGTGCTACACATAGTTGATTCGAAGGTACTTGTAGACCACAGATCACGCTTGCGCCGTCAGTCACTATGCATAAACTTTAAAATTGTATTTTGTGCACATCAGGGATCGCAGTCCGGTGTTATGGAAATTGATTGAATATTCGAATAACGCAATTTTTGCATTCGAATATTCGAAAAAAAATATTATTCGAATGCAAGCCCTAACTACGACCACATAAAATTTGGGACGCATCGCGCACTACGCGGCCACCAGTCGTAGTCATGCCGAGTAGTGCACGAGCACGGTCCTGAAGCAGGTGAAATGTATTTTACACCCATAGGTACTTACTTATCGCCAGCATACAACGGATATTGTAAACTTGATACGCATCTTTGGTGAAACCAACGAGAACACCGACAGCATAGTAACATCTGTAAAAAGAAAAAAAAAAAATGTATATTTGGGTCACCAACCTAGTTTGAGACCCACTGCTTAAACTGTGTAAGTCGTCGTTATAAATGTACTCTTTGTGTTAGCTAAATAAATAAATTTGAATTTTCAAATAAGAATTGTTATTAAACATCGCAACGACTTACTGAGGAATGAGGATCAAAACCATATCTGCACGTTTAGTATAGATTGTGCTTGTTTTTGAACCTTATATCGAGAAATTTGACAACGGTCAACTTTGCAAAAAACCTCTCGGGATTTTCCGCTTCACATGATATTGCGGAGTACGATTATTGTGCAACTAATATCTGGCCAAATTGAATGAGCGTCGGGCTCTAGAGCTTACGAATAGTCGCCAGCTTCTCGCTTTAAAATGATTAAGGTGCAAGCACTGGAAATTAAACATACCTGTGCAAGCCAATCGCTTTTTTCGCCGCAGTAACAATGTGTTTCATTTTGATCTTTACCAGCATCGGATACTGACGCCGATGATGTTGTAGAAGCAGTCTGAAAACATCCGTTAGTTAATCAAATCTATTAATTAAACACGATTAGGTAAGTTGGTAGTTTGGAATGGTGATAAACCTACATCGCAGGGTGGGGTGAGTTCCTGTTGTTGTCGCCGTTGCTGTCCGCCCTTAAATCTAAACATGTCTGATCGCTTGAGCGCCCTGTTCTCCGCCGCGGCCACTCTATACCTTTGGTCCACGCATCTTTTGCAGTGCCATGATGCACCTGTTACAAATTTTTGAAATTTAGAAACGAATGATAAGCCGTCGAAAAGTTACGAAGACAATAAAAAATGTAAGTTAAAAAAAATCGGCGGGAAACAAAGTCTTCTTAATTACAAGTGGAAATAATTCTTTGTAAGAAGGTTCTTTGTAAGAAGGACCTTTGTTAAAAATTAAATTCCTTATAGGAATAATTAACTAAGTTAAGATTAAAGAACTATTATAGGTGCCAGGTTGATAACAGTATAATAGTCGTGTGTGATAGTCGCGTGTATAGTCGTGGGTGATGTCAGTGTTCTAAATACAATACGTGATACACATTTACAGAGATTTGAAACTTTTAAAAGAACCCACCTAACTTAAAACATTTATGCGCGCATTTGTAATGCTACCGTTACAGTGACGAAGCAGATAGGGCGCACATCTCCGAGGCAATCTGCAAATAACTGATGCTCAGGTAATGTACTAACTTTTGGTCTGATGACTTATTAGAAAATCTTGAAAGTATGCGGATAAAAATACTTCTGCAGCGAATTAGCGAAAAGGATATAAAGATCGAGGTATGGATTGGTGGTACGTTTTTACGACACTCAATGCCTTTTGCAAGGTAAGTAGTACTTCGTCCTTTCCTATAAGAACTGTGCTACAACTGGATTAGTCAGCTACATTGCAGTAGATATTCAGCGGAGACCTAGCCTTACAGTTGCGTTTCCAGTTGCGTTATGTTGCACGGCTGTTCGCGATAGTCCACTCGATAGATTGGTGTCTGACTCTAATAATTATCAAGCAATACGGTCCAGTTGGCACCGGCTGTATACTGCAGAGTTATCAATACAATGGAGTTCAGTGAAAATGATCATGAATGACGCCCAGTATTAAGATAATTATTAACATCTCATTAGACTTTAACGTGATGTGACCTTTTAATTATTAAAGGGTGTCAGTGACGACTCTGCAAACCATAATTGCTTTCCTGCCCAATCAATAGTTAACATGAGAATTTGACTGGGTACATCTGTATCCATCTCTACGAATTTGGTCAGTGTACCTCAGAGTACATACCTTAGTTTTGTGCACACAATCTGCTTCATACACATTAACGGGAACACAGCAATACCAAGTACCTAATCACGTTACACGCTACGGTTGTTGAGTGTGCAGCAGCCCTTTACATGTTTTTATTTCCGTTAAGAAAATCGTCTCTTACATGAGAACAATATAAAATATTAGTAATATATTCCCAGTTCAAGAAAAATAAAATGGTTGGTTGTGAACCAGTCTGAAACGAATTCACTGGTTACTTGCCCCCCCCCCCCCCCCCCCCGGCAAGTAAATAAATTTTGACGCTGATGTTTAGAAAACTACTTACCACTTATCCACGCCTCGACAGGCGGCGAGTGACATTTGGCGTGGTAGCCTCTGCCGCACATGTCGCAGGCGATGATGGCGTTGGTGGCGGGCCCGGCGGCCGGGCCCTCGCGCCGCTTGCACACCACGCACATGATGCGCCCGTCGTCCGCAGGCGGGGCGCTCAGCAGCTTCAGCGACGCTACCGACGCCCACGCCTGCGTGCCATCCCCAAACTTGACCAGGCACCGCGCCGTCCCCGATCCCACCTCGCATGAGTCGTTATCATTGCTGGTACTCAACTCTACTATTGTTCCTGGTTTGAAGGAAACGCTGCATGAATATTCTGTACAGTAACTAGGTATCACTGGGCAGATAAGGAATCGTTTCAATGATAGCTAAGGCAAAAATAAAGCTTTATAATTACTATGCTAGACGATCAATTTAGTACATTGAGTGCAGGTTAGCAAACACAGTAATTCCCTAAGGCTATTATTAGTTAGTAGTTTCAGCCGAACTCATCGGTACCTAAGATAGAGCGTGATTGCAAAGTGGGTCAGGAGGGGCTCATGTAATGTACAAAGAATTTAAAATAAATACACACCTAAATAATACCGTCCATCCTTGTTCGGTACAAGAACATCATCCCCACAGTGGAATGGATTATAATTAGTTTTTTCCGTGTTGGTTGTAGAGTCTGGCATGGCATCCTGTGTTTCTTCTTCTTTTTTTTCATTCTTTTTGCTAGCACATGGTGTGATCGTTTTGTCAAGACCGCTCAGGAGGGCATCGATCAGAGACAATTGCGTTGAGACCTCTTTGAACCAAAACAACAAAGTAAATCAATGACATTTTTGGAATCATACTGCATCTTAGTGATGTATACTGTTTATATGCTGAAAATAAATATTATTTCTGCTAATCGTCATTTGTAGTGTTGATTGTTCAACATAAAAGTTTAGTGAAAAGCTACTATCAACTATTCAAAATAATAGGACAAAAAAAGGAACTTATACACTGAATTATAAGCAACTAATCCAATAAAGTACCAAGTAGAAAAAGCAAAATTGGAATAAGATCAGAACCAAAACCTTAGAACATGATTTTTATTTAGTCTTTTCTTAAGTTGATCTTCTAGAAAAGAGGATAGCCCTCTATTTAAAATTTTGAGGGACCCAATTTTTATATTAAGGGTTAATCTCAACAAATCGGAAAATCACTGTCCCAGGCACTTTTCTTGCATAAATTATTATTCATTACTAAGTTCTTATACCAGACAGTACAATGATACCTATTTTAACCAGGATCATCTTGACAATTAGATAAAAATATAAACCATCAATTTTATCATAATTTGCACACCCCAAAACACAGTCCCCTGACATGTTCCATTTTCAGAATTTATAGGTAAAACTAGAATACAGTAACCATGTTTCTAAAAAACGGCCAAAAATTAAAAAAAAAATTGAAATTTGCCACTTCAATATCGTCCCAAGGGTAGAAGAGATTCCTGATTCACTTTACACCAAATATATATTATTTACTAGTGGCGTCAGTAGTGTGCAAAAGAAGGTAACAGTCTGGACTCAGTCGGGACCTAGATTTAAACAGGCTAGCATCATTTAGTTCAAAGTTTGTAGCAGCACCATAGCCTTGGCCAACATTTAATTTTAGAAAACTTAACATGAAAAATAAAAAATGACTCGATTTATGTAATATTAAACTTCATACTAAGATTTTTTATTTTAATGAAATTGAGCCTAGGACAGCATTGTCCGGATGATTTTGTAAGTTGGTGAGAATTACCCTAAAAATATTTCCTTCATTAGAAGAAAACATCAGTAACTCATCTGTTTGAAAATTTGAATGTCTAAAAAATAGGAATTCTTCTACAGATCAACAATGGATTCAGTGTTGTTACAACGTTTGCTTGAAAATATTTAATTTAAATCCTTACTTTCATAGTGATACTGACTTGAGGCAGTTTTACAACACAAAAGACAAAACACAGCAAATAAGGGAAATATGAAGTTTCTTAAGCAAACATTGAAGGGTGTTGTGGTGCAGCTTGAGAGAGACCTATGCCCAGCAGTGTAATGCGATAGGCTGAGTTAATAATGGAGCTGATAGTTGAAGGGTTGAAAATCTGTTTGGAATCTTTAAAGGTCGCTGCACACAGCGGGCGCGGCGCGACGACTCTGTAGGCGGGGTAGGTATTATCTAGTACATTTGAACTGCTCTGTGTCGCGTCGCCGTCCCGGCCCGCCGCGTCGCGCCCGCTGTGTGCAGCGACCTTAATAGGTTAAAATACATTTCTTTACCACCCATCTGGGAAGTTTTAATAAACTTTAACAAACAAGGAGATTGATGCAGTTCATTGCTTTACAGGTTTAATACCTGCAAACAAATATTTGGAAACAAACGTCCCTTAGACTGTCAACCCTACAGTTTAACTACTGTGAAAATAAACTGTGAACGTGTATTTATGAACTAAATGATTGTCTTAATTTAAGTACTACAGAAATAGGGGATTACTTACACTTTAATTATATTATGAGTCCAACATGGTAAGCAAAAACAACAGAATCAGTAAATGTTTGCTTGACGTAATAATACAGTAAATGTTTCCAATACAAGCAAGGAAATTTTGTATACTTAAAGTGAATAAAGAAAGATTTTTGGACAGACTTATGCCTTGGACCGAAAGCCCATAAAACTATGCAAGCAGCAAAAGCTAATTAAGCATGTTCACATAAATTGTGTTGATATTACATGTTTTGTAAAGTATACATTATCATGTTCAACTCAATCCAAATGTTGCTTTCCATTACAGAAACAAACTCATTGAATGTCTGTTTTAAAAACAATAATCAAAGAGAACACAAATTGTATGACAATTGTAACTCTGGACTTTATTACTCTGTGACTTTAGCAAAAGGAGGTTGAAACAGATTTATTTGGGTCATTTAATGTTACTATTTTCCCTATACCCCATTTACAAGGAAAAAATATTTTAGAAGCATGTTGGAGCTTACTAGCTCCAACGTGCCATTAGAACATCTTTTCATGGAATGGAAAATGGCACAACCAGTTTAATTATAATTTGTTAGGAATCCAAAACATTATGAAACTCACATGATCTCTAGTTTTAAATAATGTAAAAGTCTTTGGGTATTTTTCTGAATTCAGTATTAAAAATGATGCTATGTGTCTGAAACCAATCTTAGATGATGCTCTCTGTCTGAAACTCAGAACTTAGTCCATAGTGAATGCTTACCATGCAGTGTAAGTTGTAAACTTTTCTTTCTGCAAATAAGTACCAACAAGTTTCCAATTAAAAACTTCTTGCTTTGTTTGTATTTATGGGCGTAAGTCATTCAAAATGACAACAATTGTAAATGGGACCGCAAGTATTATAATTTTACAAGAATCCAGAGAATCACAGAATATGGTAAGTTTATGTTTCTGTCTTACTTACAATTACATTTATTGTTTGTCTCAACTTTGTACTCGTCGAGCGTGCCTACGTATATTTTATCAGATACTTTTTCTTAGAGCGGTGTACATATTGTTCGGACACTGATTTTTGTGTAATTGTTCTATAAACAATTAAATAGGGCTGTTAATGAAGGCACACGCTGAGAAAAGTTACGAGTAAAGCTATCATCACAATTTATCAAAGCATTTGAAAAAATAAGCTAAAATCTTCTGGTAACAATTAATTGCTACTTACCAGCGTTGATGTCCATCTCAATTATGTTTTTTTTAACTCATTTAAAGCATTGGAGAAGCATAATTTGGACTCAAATTTCATACTTTATGAGCAAACACATAAAGCATTGGCGCTTTTGCGGCCATTATACTAGTCAAACGTTTCACAGTTTTCCCGCGGTAACATAATCTAACATTAAAATCATGGGTAAACTTGATTGATAACGATTTTGTTAATTGACTACACTTTCATTTCTTTTAAATAAACACTTTTATTGCTAAATTCATACTAAATAACCATTATAAATTAAACAAAATAACCTTTCGAATTTCTTCTATCGGATATCAATCCCACAATTCACGTCACTATTGTTGAATGCAGTGATGCCAACTCCTACAGCATGTTCTCCCTAGGACCAACTTCAAATTCCCATTTAAATCGATGAAAAACCCCTAAAAAATTTTCAATTGCTTCAATGTCTCTTTTTTGCCCTTAGACACAATGTTATTATAAATCATTGGGATAAGTATCTAATATTTCGTCGAAGGCATCGGCTTGTCTATTGCGCTGCGTTTTGATGTTAAAAAAATATCTTAAATAATCTACCCCCTAAATAAATGTACCCCCTAAAAAACTCCCTGGACATCTTGATTCCCCCTACATTTGCGGGGAAAACCCTCAAGTTGGCATCACTGGTTGAATGTTGGAAGTACTGTTTTGAATGAATTTGTACTGTCTGTATTCACCTACCATATTTGCGATATAAAGTATATTTATTTTTATTATAAATTAATCTTCTGAATTCGTAAATATATTTCGCTTCATGTAATTATTACCACTATCACTGATTTTATTAAAACATTTAATTTAGTTCAAGCTAGCCTGTAAGAACCTTTATAATTCAATATTTTCTCTATGGTTTAGTGCTAGATAGCCGACAGGTAGGCCACTCTGCGCAGTGGTGCCAGATTAGACGACTTGAGTGAGACTACTTGGAGGGATGCCGGGGGAACAATTTTGGCGATCCGTGACTGTTCGCCAAATAAGCTATCTCAGAAAAAAATTACGTGATTTTAGGCTCCATCCTGATTAAACGAGGAATGATAAAATGTCCGGTACTAAAATGCATTTAACGGATGTTACCATTTTGATCTGATGATGGGATCCTGGAGAAATAAAGAGAACTGTTCAAATTTTATAGGTACACTTGAAGCGATTTGGGTAGTTTTTGGAAGAGTACTTTCTCGGAGTGGTCCCATTTCAATTTGGTGAAGATCTGATGAAGAACTACGGAGATAGGCAACGTCAATCTTCAGATTGATGTTTTCTAACTACTGAAACGAAATACAGTCGACAGGCTTGTAAAGTGTTGAATGATGTCAAGTGATTTATGGATTTCGGTATGCGTCTAAAAGTTGTACCATTGCGTAATATAATTGAAACAAAGAAATTGTAGATTTCATGCTGTAAATCAATTTTAAAATAAAAGTTTCTGCATTCCTACTTTCAAGGGATTTTCTAGTGATTTGAGTGTATGGTTATTAGGTTTTAGTGTTGTGTTATCAGAACTCGGAAATAATAGCAAACAATACTGGGACGAATGGGAAAAGGTCCAGAATTATTTAAAAAAATTGGTTTCAATTTAAAAAGATTGCGCAAAAACGTGTGGTATTAGAATTATAATTCGAAGAATTTAGACTACTTAACAGACCAAAAAAATGGGCGACTGGCCAGGCTACTTGGGTCAAACATTTTGGCAATTTGGAAAGCGTCACATCTGGCAACACTGACACTACGTATTTAACTGACGGCTTATCTCGTCATGACGGCTGCCCAAACGCGACTTTTAGTCGCAAGGCTTTGTGACACAAAAGGGAAAGAAAGAATAATATTTGTGTCGAAAAAGTCCTAAAGACAAGAAGTTATAAAGCAAGCGCACGTACTGGCAGTTTTTTGCGACGACTGATTTAAAAACCACAACTTAACAGCAAAAAATTAGTCGACGTTCACACGCACGTAATAAAATCGTGGCTGGATTTTACCGCGCACTGTATTTTCAACTCTCGGTGTTGAACCAAATATTGAGCATGCAGCATAGTGTAGCACGACTCAGCATCTTTAGCGCGTCGAAAAAAGACAGTGTTTTTCAATACTCGGCGCTAAGCGGTGCGTTGAAGATCCCTCACTACGGGATCCGGAACGCCGCTCTCCGGATCTTCTTACTTCATAATTGAGTAATAGGATTCAGTGTGTTGACGTAAATGAAAAAAGATCTCCCGGATCTATAGTATCAATAGGAGTCCCACAGGGCTCAATTCTTAGTTATTTCTTGTTTTTATTAACCCCCCGACGCAAAAACGACGGGGTGTGTAAGTTTGACGTGTCTGTGCGTGTGTCAGCGTTGTTAACTCCAGAACTTCAAATTATCGAGTTCCCACGTCGAAATTATCGTACAAACAGTAATGTACAACAGTATCGTACAACAGTATTGTGGGCAAAATTATCGTACAAAAAATATCCTAAAACATCAAACATTGATAACAAACGATAATGACTAGTCAAAGTCAAGAAAATGCCAAGTTTCACCACTAGTAGCGCTAGCAGCGCAAACTGCCAAATTTTCCGCACGACCATGGAGTGTATCACAGGTCACAAGAGTCTTTGTTTAATTTTTACAGTCTGTGTTCACGCGTGCCCACGAAATATAAAGCTAGCTAGAAGAAAATATAAAGTTTAACTAGCTATTGCCAGCGGCTTCGCCCGCATGGATGTTGAAAATGATCCCACAGAAACGTACTTCTGGGATAAAAACTGTCCAGTGTGATAATTCTGGTTATAAACTATCTGTGCCAAATTTTATTCAAATTCATTCAGCCGTTTTTGCGCGATTGAGTAACAAACATCCAAACATCGAAATATCCAAACGTCTAAACACATATACAAACTTTCACATTTATAGTAATAAGTAGGATCTGAGAAAACCATAAGGATACCTACACTATATAATGCGGAGTCGCGGTCGGATGAATGTATGTGATTTGAAAGAAATGTAATGGAAAGAGAGAGAGAGAGACATTTACATGTTGATGTTGACGTACTTGACAGTTGACGTTGACCTTTTGTTGACATTTTCCGTTGTATTTTGACTGACAAATACGATTTGTTCATGGAATTTCTTTTTTTTTCAAAGCTCAAAATTATCGTACATTTGACAATCATTATCGTACATCGTACCATTGGCCAAATTATCGTACGGGTTGGCAACACTGGCGCGCGTGTGTGTGTGTCTGAGGCATCATAGCTCCCGAGCGGATGAACCGATTTTGATTTTGTTTTTTTTTGTTTGAAAGGTGAATTAGTCAGGAGTGTTCTTAGACATGTTTAATCAAAATCGGTCCAGCCGTTTGAAGGTTATAAGCTGTTCTCTCTTCTTTCTGGTTGATGAAGGGATTTGAACATGTTCCACGGGTCTGATCAAGTCGAAATTTGGTAAGTATTCTATTACTTCAATATTAGACGAACAAAGTAACCTTGAACTGATGCTGGAGCATCACCTGGAATTTCCAGAATACCCAAGTTACTCACCAACAAACAACTGAAGTATCGTGTTTTGGCTCATTGAAAAGGTCTCAATGAATAGGTTCTAGATAAATAATGATCTGGACGAGGAATGAGGATAAATTAGTAACATACTTCACTGTGGGAAACATACGCAACGCAGGAAATAAAAGTTAAATTAAAAATTTTAAAACCCCCGACCCATCCAAAAACTCTGAAAAGTAAAAAAAAACTTGAGCGGTGTCAAGGGAAACCCGGATGGAAGGAAGTTCCTTTCGATTAATTAGAGAAGGAATTGTAACAAAATTTTAAAAATTGTACATATACACATACACACACACATTCACACACATATGCACTCTGTCTGTGTCTCTGTCTGCAGAGAAACACGCGCACGCCGCATGGCTTACAACAATGTAGCAAAAAGTGTCGTTACAACTTTTGGTCTTAATTTTTTCCGTCTAGCCTAGCCCCCTTTCGCAACGCGCAATAAGGAACTTCGTTCCAAAAATAATATTATTGGCCTTTTAAGTTATAGGTAATATTTTGATCAAGGCATTGTCAAGTCGGGGACGGTCAATGAAAACGCCGAACAGAAGAGGCCTAACATTTTCATTAGCCGTCCCCCGGCTTGACAATGCCTTGATCAAAATATTACCTACAACTTAAAAGGCCAATAAATATTTTTTTTTTACTTTTTAGCGTTTTTGTTTGGGTCGGGGGTTTTTTAAATTTAACTTTTTTATTTTAATGACTTGCCTTACCTCATAAAGGATAATCGTGATATCATAATCAGCGTTCTTATTTCAAAGTAAGGGCTATTTTCACGGTTCAAATAAAGTGTTGTTTGCGGATGACACATGGATTTTTTTTGGTTGGGAATTTATCAAATAACTCCTCCCGCTCTGCGTGGAGCGGGAGGGTCACTTCACTTTTATATAAACTTAAACGTCAGCAGTTGGTTACTGACGATGTAAATAGCGCAATCTCCAAATGGTTCAATGTTAATAATTTACTTGTTAATGAAAAATAAAAAACCAAATGCATTAAGTTTACGCTACCACACGTTAGGCAGGTGAAAACTACTGTGTTGATAAAGGACGAAGAATTGAATCCTGAAGATAGCACTGTATTCTTAGGCTTAACTTTGGATGCCAAGCTTCAGTAGGGCCCAAATCTATATAAATTGTCGAAAAAGCTAAGCTCTGATCAACGTAAACTGAAAAAGTATAGCTTGATGTATAGCCGTGCGTACAAACCTACTTACAGAAATAAAATCATTTATCCAGTGCATGAAAGAATCCCGCCGTGATTTTATTACGTCTGTGGGTACGTGAGCTTACGCAAAAAAATGTTTTCATGTTTTTGGGAGTACCGGATGCACCTACATTCAGACTTATGCTAGGTACAGACGCCAGCACATCAAGCTACCCCAATCTGGTCAAATTTCTTTGATAGATTTTCGTCTCTAAAACATAAGCATACGGTTAATATTAAATTAGGACAATTCTTTCTTCTCTACAAAACAAGTAAACAGTTTTGTTTAGTAAGTAAAAAGTTTATTACGAATCTCATTGACTTGTCTGATCTATTGTCAATGTCAAATGTCTAGAAACGTCAATCGTGAAGTTGAAGTTGAGTGAAAAAGTGAATGTCAAGTCTGAAAGACTAAAAACAACACAAAAAAGCCTTAAAGTAAATTCAAGTCACTACATTCTTTTCTATTTCTCATGAATTTAACATTCTTCAGTCGTTTTACATTCATATAAAATAATAAATTACAAGTGAATTATTTAAAATGGGTAATTCTGGTATTAAACAACATTTCGAAACTGCATCGAAAACAGGTGTTTTACAATTATCTGACTGCAAGTTGAAAGAAATACCAATTGAAGCTCTGAATCTAAGTGATATTTTACGAAACTTAGACCTATCCAAGAACAGATTGACATCGTTACCGGATGATATTTGTAATTTTAAGCTCATGAAACAACTCAACGTAGACACAAATAAAATAGATACTATTCCAGAATCCATTAGTAATATGAAGAAACTCGAGTTGTTTAATATATCTAACAATTTAGTTACATTCCTGCCTGAATCTTTTGCTAAACTGAGTAATTTGAAACAAGTCTATCTGAATAACAACAGGCTAAAAGAATTTCCAAAACAACTGCTGGGGCTACATAGCTTGGAAGTTGTGGAGCTGTCACACAATAAGATAACAGAGGTGCCCAAAGGAATGTCAGAGCTATATGCAGCTGAACTAAATTTAAGTCAAAATGAAATATCAGTCATTAGTGAAGACATGCATCAGGCTCCAAGGCTTAAAATTTTGAGACTGGAAGAAAATTGTTTAAGTTTGGATTCCATCAGACCAAGTTTACTTAGAGACTCTAAAATGCACACCATTAACTTGGACGGTAACTTGTTTGAACCAAAAGAGCTGGTGTCTGTTGAAGGATATAATGAGTATACTGAGCGATACACTGCTATGAAGAAGAAAATGTTTTGATGGATTTTCACTATTGTTTTTGGAACTCATTGATCAAATACAAAATATATGTCTTGCAAAACTAACGTTTTATTTTAATATGCATATAAGGACACAGTATTCTTGTAAAAAATTCTACACCTACACCAAATCTAGTTTACTTAGTTTTAATTGTTATTATTACATAAACTTGTATGATTATAGATTATGATAATTATATTACCTACTCTAATAATTATTAGTTTTTTTTTTACTTTTGTCAATTGGTTCTTGAAGATTGTCCAGCAGTCTGCAGTCATGTCAATACATGAAACTATATTATAGCAAAACCTACATGCTTACAATAGGGTATTTTACTCTACATGAGAAAACATCTAAAAAAATATTTCGGAATAGTCGGAAAATGTTAGTTTTAGTTCATGAAACAACAAAATAAATTTTATAATTTAAAGATTTCAGTTTTTTTTTATGTGTTTTTGAACACCATGAAATAGTAGCCGCCATGTTATTACGTCATACATACGGCATGTCAACTGAGCAACTTTGTACTTTTATTAATTTCGTACATAACCAAAGTAATTATTTTTTTCTGGTACAGCAAGCCAACGATAAGTAGAAAAATAATTCATTTTTTAAATTATAAACAATTGTCTTAAAAAATTTCAGCGCATTTGTAGCAAACTGACGTCATATCCACAGAGCAATATGGCGTCCACTGCGTCCAGCGTTTTCGTCAAATTACGCGCGAAATCTAAAAATGTAAAATTTAAATGCATATATATAGCACTAACCGATTCAATAAAAATGTGTTTTTTTAAGTGGTTTGTTAGCACTCGAGAATCTAATTAAGACACTTCTCAAAAATGAGTGTATTACCTTATTCCAGATATGCAGCATGTTCCAAAATTCTAAGCCGGACAAAGGAGCTGCAGGAAAACTCTACTTTGAAACTTAATAGGATTAATAGGATGAGGATAGATGGATGGTTGTTTGTTACTCTTTCACACATAAACTACTACGGATTTGGAATGAAATTTTTGCACACAGAAAGTTTATAACCCGGATTAACACATGGGGTACTTTTTATTCCAGTAGTACGTTCCCACGGGATAATTTCCGACCTCAGTGCGGGCGAAGCCGCTGGCAAAAGCTAGTTGATAATATATCACAAAAAAAAAATACTTTAGAGTTGTTTTTTGTCTACTCTTTTTACATATTTATTACTTTTCCCGTTTAAAGCGCACACGAAATAGTTTAATGAGCATAAGTTACGCTACTCGCCGCTGGATGCCACTATAATAAACGCATTCAATTTAAAGTTGTATTTCGCTACAGATAAGATTTATATTTGCGTATCGAGGTCATTACTATTCGTACTCCTCTAAAGATGTACCACTGTCGTTGATTTATTTATCGACATTCCGTTTTATTTTCAAACAAAATATAGTCAACAGCTAGAGTCGATAAATATGTTTGGAATCAAGTGTTTATATATATTTATTCTAATACATACTTACGATTTACAGAAAGTATAATTAAGAATTGTTATGTTATACCACTGATCCGATTTTGAAAATTATTTTATTGATAGAAAGATACACCCTGTGGTGTTTCTTTCTATTTTATGCGATAGATATTACACTACGCGATTAGACAATAAGTAATATATATATATATAATCTAGCTAGTCTTAGTAAAGTTAAAATAATGAATGACCATTAAGCATAAAAAAGGTAACCAGTTGTCAACAGAAAAATTCCCAAAAGGCTGGCAGCATTGCTACATTGTATAGCAATGCTGCGGTTCGTTAGTTAAAAAATAACCAGCTACTGCTAGTCACGATGTTCCAAAAAAGTAGGCGACCTGGACAGTCGGACCATATTATGCTTCAAGTGCTAGTGTTACCACTTCAAACGGCTCGAAGATATAACGGCAATATGGTGGTTATATTTCCGCCGCTCCAGCGCAGCACGCCTTGGAACATGGGATTGAGCAAGGGTGACACATGTCGCATCCCACAGCAAAGCATAGCTAACATCCAAGGCATTACGGACGTTTCGTCTGGTCTCTTCCCATAGTCGCGTGTCATTAGATTTTTAGTTTATGCTGACACACGATGGATGATGCCATAACTGCTTGCGTGCCGTGCGACTCGACCTGCGCTCAGGACAAGCCACGGTATTTGAGGCAGCCGACAGCTTCACTGCATTGACATCGATGTGGATTCCTGCACGGAGCAACTAGACGCAACGCAAATACGTTAATAAGGTGAAGACTGGCACAGCTAGTACACACTAGTAAGACGACCTTTGAATACTGACATCAACAGTCCAAAGGTAGTGTGTGCGTCCAATGCATAGGCACCTAAGCAGTAGGTGTATAGTGCGATGGACTGTGGACCACAGTGTACATGTATAGGTATTGAGGTTTTTATGGTAGGAACAGCTGATTATTTTTTCGCCATTAAGATATTGGTCCCATGGAGAAAATTGTTCAGTTTGATGGTCTGTACCAAACCCTTAATAAAAACCATGTTTTTTTATTACACACTGTACTATAAAACAATTGACTACCTATGTTCGTAAGAAATTGAAGTTTCCCAAAAGGGGAAGAATCATTTAAAATTGACCGTTATGGAGATGCCAATTTTTGAAAATCTGACCCATTTCGCGGGAAGTTTCTCCGGTTACGGTTTACAAATTTCGAACTTGGCATAAATAGTTACTTATGAAGTTAATAAAGACCGTATCTACTTACTTAAAAAAAATTTCAAAACTATTCTTGGGAGGAGGGAGTACCTATCGAAGTTTGCAGGGGAAGTTGAAAATCCGCGCAGATGAAGTCGCGGGCATAGTGCTAGTAGGTAATTCAATATGGCGTTACATCTGGCGATTATGAGTGCTTAGCCTAAACGTTGTTACTTGCTTACTGTTGCTCGCGTCCGTGTGGACCTACGTGTTATCGTCCGACGCTGACGCTGACGCGCGTCTAGTGCATTAATTCAGCGGAGGCCGAATCATGTTAGTCTAAGTTCAGTAACACAAGTCAGTGTTGTCGTAGTACTGCCGCGGGGAGGTCGCGTGACTAATGCTGCGGCTCCAACAGCAAACATCTTTTATCGCGATCCCTAACATTCTAACACAAAATACAATAATCTTGTGAATAGTCGGGTTGAAATAAAAGTAAGTTGTTATTGTACTGAGTTATTTAGAAGCGGTATTGTGAATTGCATCAAAGGGCACGGTCATAAAGTAAGTAGACTAAGTTATGAATGACCTAATTTGTTTTTATTTGTTAGCAATCGGTGGTAGGTGTAGGTATATCATGCATGTTAAAGGCTACAATAAGGCTGTAGTTGTACAATAGCTGTCTCTGTTTTTGGTTAGGGTGGGTGCTGCATGGTCCTTGTTAGGAAAACCCTAACCGACCACCCTCAAAATAATTATAAAGTAAACATAAAATATTAAAAACAATCCGTTGATTGTCTTAATCAAAGCTTGTGCATAATTTATTAATTGCTTGGTGTACTTACCAGTACCAACTCAAGAAGAATAAAGTCAAGCATTTCAAGGGAATAAAAGTAAGTACTACCCGTGCGCGATAAGTTGGGACTTGAGGGCGGTGGAGCGTCACCGCGCCAGGTCCCAACTTATCGCGCACGGGAAAGAGAAGATATGTTAGGACTCTATTTTGAGGGAAGTGGTCCACTGAAAAGAGAGGAATATGCCCAGCGGTGGGTAAAGTCGGGGCGTGGATGATGATGATGAATTGATGATCCAGTGACGCAACACGCTTTAAAATTTGCTGCCGGCGTATTTTGCATACAGACGCCAGCACTTCAAGCTAACCCAAAGTGTCAAATTTTCCCAATTGAACATGAACCTTACGCTTACGCTTTACAGTTGAAAACCTATCAAAGAAATTTGACAGATTGGGGTAGCTTGATGTGCTGGCGTCTGTACTTATGTACCAGGTATATACAAACTGCATAACTAGGTGCAATAGGTAGGTACTTACATATCATAGAAACAAGATGTTCTGAGGCCATTTATCCACATATTATCCACTGCAGACCCACCGTACCCCTGGCCGTAGTGTTGTATCACTAGATAAAACCTGGACTGGAACTTCTATTTCACTCAAATCGTGGGATACAGTTTTAGAAACTTGTGCAGATTTGTTCCTAGCGTTCTGATGAAAGTGCTTCACACCTTCATACCGAGGATATTTCTCAATTGCAAAATTTCTTGTCTTATAATTGTTCATTAAGTTCATCAGATGAAACTAAAATTTTTCGCAAATTACACTTTTCCTTCAATATTTACTTTATACTCAATGGATCCTACTTCACAGGTATGATCTTTCTTTTTAATAAATTTATTATCCTTAACTCATACAGCACAGCACTATGGTCACTTCATACAGTGGTATCGTTTAACTTTAAAATACCCACCGTACCACCAGGGGTACGGCCAGGGGTATGGTGGGTCTGCAGTGATATTATCTATTTCCTTAAAATCCCTAATTTCATTGGTTACTGGCGCAATATTGATTCATAATAATAATTGACATTAAAAGCGTCAATTAATCATCATGTCAATTTATGACATTATACAGGGTAACAGGGAAATCGACGCGCAATCCGAAACTATGATTCTAGACCCTCTAGCACAGAAATATTTCATCGGTTATAAAAAAAATCTGCTGTTTAATACAAAACGTAAACGGTCAATTTGTATGGCATAGTTTTTTTTAAATAACCGATGAAAAATTTCAACGGAAGTAATACTCTACGCTTCATAATTATGTACTGAATCCATGGTAACTAATTCGATGATTAAATTAGGCACCTTGATTGAATTGTTTTAAACATGACTAAAAAAACACACACACATCAGACATCATGACATCAAACATCAATAAAAAAATAAAAACTAAACCGTAATTTAGGGTTAGGGTTAACATCTATGAATATTTTATTTTTTTACTTAAGTAGCGATTTTCTTTTACCCTTTCTGATGTATTATGTACTTACATATTTTTCACTATATAGTGAAAATATATATAGTGACCGGTCACTATATGATTTAGAAAATATTAAAGTGAAAAACTCCACTAGACTTTAAAAGTAGGTCTATTAGATAAAGATGTTTAAGTGAGGACTATCTCTATATTTTTATGACATAAAACACCATGGCGTTGCTGCCTATTCTCATCAAGCGACTGAGTGCTTCAGCAAACTAATCAATGAACAAACAAAATACTGCTATCATACCGATAAGTTCGATTTATGAAGGGACTTTGAACATAGCAATTATATAGTTAGGTATTGAGCTATTCTATTCTTGTATCAATCGGTATCTATTCGTTTTCTAATTCACAATACACTCTGAAAGAAAGATTACAGTACCTAATCTTTGTCTTTGGAAAAAGTGGGCATTAATCTGTGGTGCTGTATGATCGCTGCGTGATTAGTGGCAGTGGCCAACGGGTTATCGGATCTCACGTGCAAGGGTAGCGAAACTGTAAATAATAATTTCCAATCAGCGCCATTTATAAAACAGATATCTTACTAGAAAAGTGATAGTTACATAATGCAAATCTATGGGTTTTTATACTTTTTATCTATGTTCGAGTAATTTGTTTGCTCAACAACGTAAATAAAGCAATGAATGTTGAACTGTCAAAATGAAAGCCATTCCTACTGTTAGTGTGTTACGCAATCAATGAGGGTTTTCTGAAATGACGTTCACTAGGTGGCAGCACTGAGACGTAAGGTCCGGGCCCCTGTGAAAAGTGTCAAAGCGCGTAGGCGCTGTCCGTAGGGACTGAATGGTGAACGAAATAATGAAACGAATGACATCAAATATTTTAAGTTCATTGTCGAACTGGAAGACCTCTTGTAAAACTGGCGCCAACTGGTGGCCTGAATGATCATGAAAACCCTCATTGAAAAGTAATTGTTTTAATTACTTGACAGCTCTTATGTAGGTATCTGAATTTTAGATTGATAGATCGTAAATAATTGTAAGGACTGACTATACCTACTGACAAAATGATTCTGCAATATTCATTTGCACAAAATGATTAATTATAGCGTTAATTAGATAAATAGAACTGCAGTCGTCGCCACGTGAGTTGGTAACGTGTTTAGTTAGAAATATCAGTAGGTTACTGTAAACACAATTAGGTACCTACATCATGACTCATGAATGACACTTGGTATTCTTTCGTGTAAGAAAAGGATACTCGGTCTGCAGCTTACAACTTTACTGTGTGGGTACCTGTAACTACTTCCCAAGCGCTCCATTGGAACTTCTACGTTGTTTGCCTTCACTTGTTTTTTAACCGACTGTAAAAAAGGAGGAGGTTCTCAATTCGACTGTTTATTTTTAATGTTTGTTACCTCATAACTTTCGACTGGGTGAACAGATTTTGATGATTCTTTTTTATTTAAAAGCTGGTGCTTCCCGTGTGGCTCCATTTCATAGAGATCTGATGATGCGTTTCGGAAACAGACAACGGAACTCTTCAAAAAATAACAGTAAATAAACCGCGATTGTTGCTATCGCATAAATATGCATTGTTTTGACTCCAAGGGTGATGAAATTTCGAATTAGTGGGGTAGGTACTATAACCAAAAAGTGAAAGATAAAAACTTTTTCCAAAAAAAAGCACAACCGACTTCCGAAAAAACACTACAAAGTGAAAAATAACTTTAATTTCGGAAGGGGCTGACAAAGAATTAAAATACATATCCAAAGTCACCGACTTCCGAAATTAAAGTTATTTTTCACTTTGTAGTGTTTTATAGGAAGTCGGTTGTTCTTTTTTTTTTGGAAAAAGTTATTTTACAACACTTTTGGAGCGTTTGGGAAGTACCTACCTGTTAAACTTTAGGCAGTTTTGATATTTGACAGGCTGTGTTAGACACAAAGCATTTAGGTAGTTGATTATCTAACATAATTACCTGTAACTTTATTAACACACGATTATGCTGGACGGGCTTGGTGTAGGTACAGTTGGCAACAGAAGTTGATTTACATCTCAGTTTTCTAAATCATAATTTGATTGAGCAAAATATTGAAAAATATGAAGTTTTAACAATTATGTAGAATGCGAAAAAACAGACTTTCTAATCATTTATGTCAATTTAGATGAATTGCAAATAGCGTTACCAGGCTTCCGGATAAAGCCAGACACAGTCAGGATTTTGGTTGTGCGTTCGGCCAAATTAGGCGGTGTCTGGCCTGGCTTTTGGTAGGCTTTTTGACCATTAACAAAAATACATGTGTTGGTTTCCGCTCCGCCCACTTCACCTTGTATCGTTAGCGCAAGCTAGCAGACTAGCACTGTCCATAATAAAGAAGACTGGTTCATTCAACTTTATTGTTTTTTATTTTATTAGGATTTAGAATTTAAGAGATTTTATAGTAAATGACAGAAAATACATATTTCCTTTTTTTTAATTGTCGTGTTATACTAAGACTTAAAAATTAAGGGTGACGGGCCTTTTAACCCAAATGTTCGGCTAAACAGCACCCTAATTGCGTAACTCACGATTAATCATAATTTGTTTAGTTTTGAAACAGATTGCCGAACCATTGCTTCTTATGTTCGAAAACTGTGTCTGCTCAACAACGTAAATAACGCAATGAATATTGTTGAACTGTATAAATGAATCAGATTATGATTAATCGTGAGTTACGCAATTAGGTTGCTGGCTGGTCTGTCCGGCTTTTCGGTTTTAAGACCTGGCAACCCTAATTGCATAAAAGTATGTAGCAGTAGTAGAGAGCGGGAGCGGGAGTGTAGTAGTGCAAGCCTGGCAATTGTAAAATTCCTTTTTAATTTTGTATGGGCTAAAGACCTGAAATAAATGTTTTTTTTTTAAATCATTTTTGCCGATCTTACTATCGCATGGTAAATGAACCTTATGTTACCTTACAAAAATAATAAATATATGTGTGAACAGTTTCTAAACTGTGGATCAGTTAAGATAGTACCCGGTTTCATCCTTATTTTAAGTAGGTATCATTATATCTTCACCTGAAATTCAAGAGCACATACGTCCTACATATTGTTTGATGTGGCAATGCATGAGATCGTTTAAAGGCTCGTGCAGACTAGCGCGACGCGACGGTCGCGTCGCGACACTCGTAGAACAATTTCTATGAAAACTTCATGGAAATTGTTCTACAAGTGTCGCGTCGCGCTGTCGCGTCGCGCCTGTTTGAAGAAGCCTTAATACAAACTGCAGCACCCTATAACCCTGAAAAGTCAAGTGGCCACAGTTTTGAAACAGCCAATATACGATTCTCAATTCGAATCAAACGTGACCCCTATGGTTGATAGCCGCGCTTGCAACTGCTGCACCTATAAGGAGATCGCGAGGCTGGTCCATTACCAGCAAAGGTCGGCGGCGGAACCTACTACCTACACTTACACCCTTACTCACACACCCACCCTTATACACACACACACACACTTATACACTTTGGTATGGACAAGTAACTTCATTTTTCTGACTGACCGACCGCGACGCCTTGATAATTCAATACTCGTATATAAAGGGTTTAATGATGAAATAAATGCTTTGAGTTTGAATTTTGCGACCTGCGAAACATGTGGAGTGATTTTGTAACACACTAACAGTAGGAATGGCTTTCATTTTGACAGTTCAACAACATTTATTGCGTTATTTAGGTGGTTGGGTTGCCACGTTTTTCGAACATATGAAGCAATGGAAGCATATAAGCAATGGATTTTATGAATCCATTCTTCTCCTTCATTAAGATTCAGATTCTGAATAATAGAGTGCTGTACGCAATTAGGGATAGGGTCAGCTGGTTTAATATAGGTAAGTAATATTTATACTTATCGATACCTGTATAGATAGAGGCTGCGAACTTTATTTGGAATCTCTAAAAAAACGTTCTCTTGAAAATAATTATTTCGAACACGTGCAACGTAAATAGGGTAGCACTAGCACCATTTATAGGGTAGTTCCGTAGTTTGTTTCGAGTTTTGACTGACAAACTAGTACCTATGCTTCATAATTAAAAATTATGGTAAGCACATCTACTTACCTTGTTTAAAAAAATAGTATAATAATAAAATGTAAGATTTTATTATGCAATTAACCTGGTATTATTTTTACCTGGTAAAACATTCATGGTTACAGTTTGCGCACTGGTTAAAAAATTATCCTGCATTAATAAAGATAAGTAGGTATCATAAGTGGGTATTATGGCTACGAAAAGTGTGGGATTATTATGAACGATGGTAAATTCCCATGTTTATTGCCCAAACCAGTAATTGTGAATCTGAATTCCCTCCCTAATAGTTAATTTTAATAAATGATTTTGTTTTTTTTTTTAAATGAAAGCATATCTTAATGATTATTCTGACAATCTTATTTAATATTTACCTGTCATTAAAATGTGCCGTTGTCAGTTGCATGTGTATTGAATTTATCTTTCTGGTGTTAGTAATGCTTGTATGCCAATTATCATATTCAATGATTATTAACTCCTAAGTATATTTAAAGCTATTACTTTATGTACTTAGATACTTACAAACTAGATACATAATCATTAGTAGCTGGATTTAGGTTTTTATTTAAGGAGTAAGTCTTTAAAAATGGTTGGCTGTTGGCAACCCACTGGAGTTTTCCACCTTCCTTCACGTGGGTACGGCCTACGATTAGATCACCTAAGTTACTTTTACTTGTCACCGAAATAAATAAACCCAAAAAAATTCGTTAAGTTTGTACTTAACTACATAACTTTTTAGCATTTTATGTAGATATAATAAAAAGTCTGTGTTATCTGAATTAACATCTGTTCCAAATTTTCTATAAGAAATTACTTACGCTCCAAAATCCAAAAAAAAAAAAATGGTAGGTAATCCACTTTTGTTGCTGACCTTTGCTTTTTAAAATTTTCAGCAATGTATGTAAATTGTAGAATTTCTTTGTTAGTCCAATCGAGTAAGTACCTAGCTAACAATTATTTTCAGCAGTTGGTAACTCCATGTATTTCAAGCACCTAGGTACAGACGCCAGCATATCAAGCTACCCCAAAATGTCAAATTATTCCAATTGAACCTTGATTCTCACCATTGATTGATGAACCTTAAAGTTATGTGATAAAGTTGAAAATCTATCAAAGAAATTTAACAGATTGGGGTAACTTGATGTGCTGGCGTCTGTACATTCACTTGTAGAACTAAAAAGGATTGCGAATAGGCACCCTATCACTTCGTTCCCTCTCTGGTAGAGGGAGTGGGCCGTAAACCACCACGCGGGCCCAGTAGGGGTTGGTGGATGTCACATATCTTAAAATTTTTGGTTCTGCTCTAGGACATGCCGGTTTCCTCACAATGTTTTCCTTCACCGTTTTGTGAACAGTGGTGATGAAAAAATTACAAAAAAGTAGAGTCCCTGCCTGGGTTCGAACCACTGGACCACTGCTCACTTCTCGTATTTATCTCAGTACATTTAAAATAAGGACAATTTTTGCGTCATTATTACGAAGTGGGCAATGACCATATCGCCGTTTGTTATCAATTAAGAGCTCAGTTGTCCCAGAGTCTTTATCGCAGCGGGTTGGTACTGTGCTACCGATATAATACGCATAATATTTTGTTGTGTTTAATCAGTGGCGGGAAAAATAATCTACAATATTATAGTGTGTGTTTTTTAGGAACACACAGAGGTTCCAGCTCCGGCGATGACGGCCAACGTAGTGTTGGGGTGCGTGATGGCGCTGCTCGTCATACTCTTCACAATCAGTTCCATTGCCAGATATTACATTAAGGTACTTTACTGTTATTTTTATATTTTTTGTTGAACAATGTTCGCTATGTAAATACATATTAAGTACACATGCACCTAAGTACAGTTCTTACTGACAAATGATAAATAAAATATGAAATTTAAAGAAGGATTAAGTTAAGTTTATCTACTTGTACATGATTAAATTAGATCCGCAATATTATCTGATGAAATGTAATAAATATCTGTGGACTATGAAGTTTGGACCACCACAAACTTTGAACAGAAGGTTCATTTGTAGGATTTCTCTGTTAAATAAATCTGTTTTATGCCTCATATTTTGATTTGAAGTAACTTTAATATATTCAAGAAGGGAAGACCCATTAACCATTTGAAAGTGATGGATGACAACCAAGACAACACAAGATGTGTCCAAGGTGTCAATAAATACAAATATTGTGGCTGACGAGACCATAGAGAAAGTGGTATCCGATAGGTATAAATAACAGTTCCGATAGAAAACAAGTTCAAGCCCATTATGTAGGTACTCACTATAACTATTAAAATGCCGTCGATAATTGGTTTAATTTGTTATTTTCATTTCAGTTCACACTGTTTGTGGTGATGTCGTTAATATTCGCGACAGCCCCAGTACCACTTATGTTGATCAAACCATTCGACCCAAGAAATGCGTTGTAAGTACTTATTTGCATATATCTACTATTTATTTCTAACAGGATTTAAGGTTTTAAATGCCTTGCGTTTTGAGCATGCGGTCCTGGGTTCGATTCCCAGGTCCAGCAAAGTGTTAAGTATTGGATTTTTCCATCTGAATTTCTCAGTAGCCCGTACTCTAGATCTGTTCCCGGATAGTGGGAATGGGCTCGTCCCCTAGTACATGAGACGTAAACACAACTGGCGAAATGTGGGCGTACTATAGACCATGTTCACCTTCCCTAACCCTTTGGGGATTACAGGCGTGATGTTATGTTATTTTTACTCGACTACGGCAGGGGTTGTGATTTTGACCGCTATATATGTTTGTATGTATGTTCAGTTGTACAAAAATGGTCAGGGTACAGAAGTGGTCGCATGCCATTATAATTTTGTAGGTGTTCCTGATACGGGCGTGATTTTTTCGAATTTTAAATCTATGATTATGTCTCGAAATACAGGAAAAAGTGGGTAGGTAGGTTAAAGGCCTCTCCAAACAGGCGCGACGCTACGCACGTAGAACAATTTCTATGATAAGTTTTTGGAAATTCTTCTACAAGTGTCGCGTCGCGCGGTGTCGCGCCTGTTTAGCCTTAAGACTTTCACTGTCCGCTAAGTAGATACAATAGTTAAACAACCGCTGTGTATAATAATTATGTGGGTAATTACCTAACTGGTCAGTGAAAGTGGTAAAATAATAATAAGTAAGTACAGTCACGAGCACAAATATGAATCTCCTATTCACTTAGCAAAATTCAAAAGTGATTTTGTTGTCAATAACAAAATTGCAACGTTAAGATAAGACCTATCTCATAATAGGACAACATCGTGAGGAAACCGATATGTCCTAGAACCAAAAATTCGTAGATTATGGCCCACTCCCTCTCACAAAGAGGAGGCCCATGTGTCCCAACATTGGGAACTGTATAGGCTGATTATGCATAAATAAATAAAATAAATAAATAAAAGTTTATTTATTTGTCTCACAATGGTTTTGTAGTACTTAACAGTTTTGAACTATAATAATTCACATTGTAAAAGCTGATCTCTGAGGTAGGTTTTAGAAAAACCTGTATTACAGGTCACCAGAAGTAGGTAGCATAGTCAGCATAGTAGGTAGTAGGGTTCCAAAATACGTTCGCAACACCAATACTGTAGGTGAAAATAACAATGAAAAGTTGCTAACATATTAGTGCTGTGACTGTACTTCCCTTCTGTTGTAGAAAATTCATCCAGTCATTGTCTTGGTATGAAAACATTAAAGGCCTTGAAAATGTGTGTCATTCATATTTTACGCAATACATGTACCTACACTTGTAGTACAATAGTAGTTTACCTTTAGATGTATGTAAATGGATCTTCTATATAAGATTATATTTTTTTATTATAAGTATTTCGTGGGTGTGTCAGTGTGTGTGACATTTGACTTTACGTTCAGGTCAAATACACAGTTTGAAAATTCTTTCAGTAGGCAACAATTATTTACTTAGACAATCGAGGTCTTGAAAGAGCAAGACTTATTTTATTTTTAAAAGAATTTATTAGCATGTAAGTAGGTACTAATTTGTATTTGTTACCCTGTGATCTTTGACCCAATAAACATATCTGAATATAACTTTTGTGAGAATGGTAATCGTCTTCAACATAAATACGTCATCTTCCTACAATACGAAGTGTTAACGTATACTTGTAGGTACTTATTATGTACTCATATTTTGTGACTCAGCGTAAGATATGTACGGTGACAATTTGATTCATCACCTATCATCGTTTAATTGTACTTATGATTTATACGGACCTTAAGTAGGTAGTAGGTAATTTAAAATCACTCGTGCTTGTCTGTGTTCAAGCTTAGTAAGATTCCATCCCAGATCTTTGAATAATATACGTATATAGTATTTTATTATAGGTTAATATTATCAAAACCGATTTCCTCCTAAAGTAGCTATCTAATTACTTAGATATTTTTTTAGTGTTACGAACTTAGTATTATCGAAACCACACAGCACCCTCATTGCGTGACAGTCATTCAACTCACTCAATAACAAGGATATTGCTAATTCATTGCTTCATATGTTCGAAAAACGTGTCTACTCACCAACGTAAATGACGCAGTGAATTGATGAACAAAAAAAAAACAATGGCTGTCATTTTGACAGTTCAACGACTTGAACTGTCAAAATGACTGCCGTTTCTTTTGTCAGTATGTTACCCAATTAACCCGCAGGTCTAGTTATAGTAACCATAAAAAGCCTTTCCCGGATTTGCAATTTTTATTTCACGAGATTTTCACTTTTGAATTTTGCGCAACTGTACCTACAGTATTTTTACTCGTGACTACACAACGAAATTATGTTAAAATGTTCGCATTAAAATATAAACAAGTTCACAAAGTCAATGTCTATATGAAGATGGAAATGAAGATTAAAACGAGGATGTTTTCTCCTATGATGATGACCTATAAACTCTATTACAAGTTATGAGTAGATCTAATCGGTTAAAGTTTAATTACCTACGTCTGAAAACAAATAACAACTGGCATAATTATTGTTATGTATATAGCCAATATTATTGGCTTTAGTACGATATTGTATCGTGTATTTTCCGGTTTTTGAAAGTCATAGAAACTCTCTGATTTAATCCTATACGTATAATAATATGTTGGCTGCCTATCGTGGTTTTGTAAAACCATAATAACAGTACTAGCAGAACCAATTATTTAAGTTGACATGAGATTCTTCAACAAATGATAGTATTTAAGGACCAGGGAAGCACGAGAGTCTTTCGTTCTGCGTAGGCATTAACACCGTGTAGCGGTTCCGTAGGCGCTTCGTAGGCCTCTGTAGCGGGGCGTCTACGCGGCGTAGGCGCTACGCCCTGCGGAGAAGCTTAGCTTACTAAGAACAAATACCCGATGCAAAACACTTTAGACTCCTAAGGATATGAGTATCATAATAGTATGATCACACTTCATACCTAGAAATTGAATAACCTTAGGACTGGGTTGACGACTAAGCGGCCTTCTCGTGTGTCGTGGTCCTATGTATATGCTTTATTTTAATACTACCACTATTCAAATTAAATACTGGTATCGAAAATAAAATGAATGTATCGGGTTAATTTTGCGTAATGTTGTTCAAATAATAATATTTATGCTCCTTTCATCTGTATGTCCTTGCTAAATACCTAGTAGGTATCTAGGTTTGTATGATTAATTGCTTATCACTATGCAATATGGAAGTTTCTCTTAGTTTTTGTATTGTCTACCTAATACTTAAGATAAACTATGTTTTTGATAAGATATGGCAAAAAGATAAAGGATGCTGTCTAACTAACCGAATGAACATCAAAAAGATTGTAAGTGGATAAATGAATACTGCTAGGTACATTATATTTTTGACTGATATTAAAACGAAGTGTAAAGAATATGAAAAAAAGACAATAAAACAACTAATAAAACAAAAAAAATATTTAATGATTTTTTTGTCAACTAACTTTTCTTACTACACTACCAGCGGTCGCTGATCGAAAAAAAAAAGAAACATCAAATCAGTTTTTCCGTTCATCATGTTTGCGGGGTTTCGCTAACTAATTTAAGTTGACCCTGCAGATTTATGGATTGTAAAACTATGGTGCTAGATTTTTAAAACTAATTAACTATTCTTTATTTTTTTTAGTAACTGAAATCTATTTTGATTACTTTAACTCACACACTGACTGATTACATACTTGTTAATATTCTAGGAAAATTGTATATTTACTTTTACAATGTTTGTAAATGTGTGGGCACCATGTATCTATTATAAAATTAATTTATCTGCAATTGCTTTAATTTCATTATTTTTACCTATTTTGGTACAGTAATTTTGTTCTAGATGCATCGTTTTCACACATAATTATACAATGAATGTATGTTAAATATTGTAGTTATATCATTTTAAAAGAGTAACGGTGGAGTTTCTTGCCCATTCTTCTCCATACGAAACTACATTTTGGAAGGGGCGACTAGAATCAATTCTATTTTAATGTAAATGTTGACGTTCAAAAGTGCCTTATATGTGCCTATTTGAAATAAATGCTTTGACTTTGACTTTATTCTTATGAACATTAACTTGCTTACTTCTGCACATAAATTTTAACAAGGCTCGAAATAAATGCATTAGATAATATGTCTACTCTTATTAAGCCAGTAATAGCTACCTTTCTATGTGCCTACTACTTTGTAATAAGCGTTGGTCTGATTGCGTTAGTGTCCGATGTTTCCGGGTAGGTATTTTGAAACAATGCACACCTACTTAGACGTGACATTTAAGTAGGAAAAGAATTTAAACCTATTCGGATTTCGATTGGGAAGGTTCCACTGCTATATTATGTAGTTCAATGCTTTCTTTCTATTTCCTTGTTCAAATTTGGGGGCTGAATCATTATGTTGCACGACAGCAAAATAATTTCACAATTATGTCATTAATTGGTGTATAAGTCGGCGGCATCTTGGCCTTCTTATCTTACTATTATGGAAAATACAATTCGGTGCACTCGAAATACGGAGGTATTTGGAGATGATATAACACCAATCCTTCTGCTTACTATCAAAACATCATCATGACCTAATTTTACTTACAGTTATGTCAAAATGTTTAGGCCCTGACAAAAAAAAAACACTGAAAACGCCATCAACGCTGCTAAACCCACCGCTTACAATTTGTTCAGCTTTATTTTTCAGATTAAAAATAAATAAGATATGATATGATTGATATGTAAGTAATGATGATGTTTTGATAATAATGTATTGGAGGTATTTTGAGTCCACCGTATTGCATTTTATTTATTATTTATATATGCTTTATTGTACACCAGAAAATACATTACAAAAAAAAAAAATTAACACTAAAAACATACAATGGGCGGCCTTATCGCTTTCTGCATTTTCCTCAGCCTATAACGTTCCCACTGCTGGGACACTGACTTCCTCTCTGTGAGAGGGACTGGGCTGTACCTACTGTAATCTACCACACGTGCCCGGTATGGGTATGTCACAAGTCTTCGAATTTTTTACTCTAGGACATTTTCCGGTTTGCTCCCTATGTTTTCCTTCACCGTTTAGAGAGCTACTAACTAATACTAATTACCTACTTATGGTAAATTAGATGTGAAGTACCCATTACACTAGCAATGCTTGTAAACTAACGTAGGTAATTATCGTAAACCGGAACTGATATGCAAATGGTAGCAAACGTTCTCATGTCAATTAGTGAAATTAAACAAACATGAGGCAGCGACGGCAAATAGTTCTGAGATAAGAGTGCATAATTAGAGTCATAATTAGCTTATCATAGGGTAGAGTGACTACGTTTTAAACCGCTTAATCCTTCTTCTGGGGCAGAAGGAGTATATTTTTGACCGACTTCTAAAATAATGTATTTGCTTCGAGAGCCAAGCGACTAGAAGCTAAATGTTTTTATTTCTGCTTGGGTATAGTTTTACTTTCGTACTGTTAATTACTTACTATTGTAATTGAACAGACAGCTGTGATGCTGGTGAGTTTGTTGCGCCATTTCTTCTCCCCAGCTAGAGCACTAGGAAGCAGTGAAGAGCGGCGTTTTAGGGGACTGTCTTATGCAATTTTGACGTTAAAAAAATGCTGATTCTCAGCCTCGTTTGAATAAATGACTTTTGATTTTCAATCAATGTAATGAGGTTTCCATTGTTATGTGTAGGAAGAGGTACCTACCGATTAGTACCAAATACTTAACCAAATGTGGATGGACAAACAGACTGGCCCAGTGTTCCATAACATAACATCACGCCTGTATTCTCCGAAGGGTTGGGCAGAGGCGTACCTATAGTACATCCACGTTTCGCAAGTTATGTTTCAGTCACATGTAATAGGGAGCAAGCCTATTGTCATCCACCGGACACGATCCAAGACTCTCTCCCAGTGTTGTGCATTTGATTTGTTTTTCTTTAAAAGTATATTTATTTGGTTTCCAGAATACCAGCATTTTTCCTGAGATGTTTTGCGAGGATACTCGGTCTTCGGTGGAAAGTAAGAGGACTGGAGAATGTGGATAATAGCCGAGGAGCGGTAGTACTACTAAACCATCAGAGTTGCCTGGATCTATACGGTATGTACAGTTACCTATTGTGCCAATTTGTTTTTTAAAGGATGTTTTCTATGTTTCAAGAAATTAAAAATAATATTACTAGTGGTCGCCCAATTTCGACCATAATTCATTTTGAAGTTAATTTTCAATGCATTAGTTTAAAAAAATATTACCTTTCTGCACTCCTTCTCCATATAAACTTTAACTGTGCCAAATTTCGTACTTTTCCGTCCACGTAATTTTCGTAAAAAGGGTACAAAGTTTTTGCTTCACGTATTTAATATACACCGTGATATTTTAGTCGTCTTACAACGGCAGCCCACTTCATGTATCCAATGACTACTACTACTCATTTATACTAATCATTTATTAAAAAAAAAATGATATTTTTGGACATATGTATAATAGTTAAAAAATCATTCAATAAGACGCATGATGTAGTTTTGAACACCCTGTTATGGAGATGGAATGAATGATGAAATGTAATGGTATTATGGTAGGTAGGTAGAAATCTTCTATCGTTTGATACGTAAACATTATTAACAGGCAGGGTGTTTCATAATTCTAAAGCATTATTCATTTTTCTTAGTACCTATTAACCTATTATCTTAATTAATGGTAACAATTTTATAATCGCGCCTGTAGGTATTTTATGTCGCATACATTGAGTGGACTACCTTTGTATGACGACTAAAATGTCACGGTGTATAGATTGACCACAGATTTACTCCGTGAGATTGACTTTGTAGACTTGGTCCGCAGGCCCGGGAGAAAACTTAACCATTTTCAGAACAGATTTTTTATAGAATTTAATTTGCTTATAATACGTGCCTACCTACATAAATATTGTAATTTTGCGATCTTTACCTATAGCAATTTCATATATTTACTAGTTATTTTGAAAATTGTTTGAACAATGACAATTTAGGCCCATAAGTATAGTAATTTAGATAGATTATTGCGATTACCACAATGACCGCATCAGGAACTATTCATAGTAATGTTTCCTGTACCGCTACATCTATTATGTTTAGGTAGCTGGTACAGATATCTGAGATGGATATCTATAGGTAAAGGCCCCGTCAAGAGAAGCTAGAAATTTTGTAAACAGACATTCAGGGATTCAAATGTTTACATTCCATGAGTCAGACGCGTTCCAGTACCACAAAACGACAGCGCTATATATATCGGTAAAATATAACCCGACCGAGTGAAATTGCTCGTTAGTTTCGAATTATACGTATGTTACTTTGAGTTGATTGAATTTGGAATTATTTCTTGTTGATTGAATGGGCGTTGCGTAACTTGGTAGGAATTCTTTATTTACAAAATTTCTAGCTTCTCGTGACGGGGACCTTAGGTACCTGCCTAAAAGGTACCTGTAGTAGTATCCAGAGATGTGCCCCAATAGACGTTGCACAGAGGGGGCTTCGGATCGGTCTTTTGAGAGGTAACGATGGTAACTTCCATGGGTGGAAGATGACCACCGGGGTGGTTTTAGTGAGGTAAAAATCCCACACTCCCCGGTCTTATCCCCAAAGTCCGGGCGCCTTTTGAAGGTTTCCCCCCGAAAACAAAAAAAAGGCACCTGTAGTAGTAGAATAGGTACCAGGAGAGCAGTGATGGCTATTTGGTAACGGTCGCGACTTAAGAGTTGTAGGTCGTAGGTTCCAACCCAGACAGGCGCTGTACTTTGTGTAAATTATTTTATCACCATTTGTCTCAAAACGGTGAAGGAAAACAGCGTGAGGAACGTAAATGTCATAGAACCAAAAAATCGAAGACTTGTGACATCTACCAACCCGCACTGGGGCCGCGTGCAGCTTACTGTCACAGAGAGGAGGCTTGTGTCCCACCAATGGAGGAGGCTTGTGACCATTATAGGCTTAGTATGCTAGATAGGTACCTACTACCTTTCTTTTTCTTCTTTGCGTGTCGATGGTACTCGTACACTTTCTTTTGAGCCCAGTAGGTGGCCACTTTTATTGCAGCATCAGTGGCATTATTTAGATCATCCAGGGTGCAGGTAAACGAGCACTTAGGGCACTCCAGCAAGTGGGGCATGGTCTGATCATAACCTACCTTTTTAGCCACCTGTAGCCGACAGTACATGGTAACATGCATGACTTAGATCATAATATTTGAGTATCAGCCGCATCGTTACTATTGTTTCTATAAATACAGGTCATCTATGGATGCATAACTTGTATGCATCGACTGTTTTGCGATTAAGTCCTTGATTAATAATACTGATATGTCGACCTCCTACATAAACAAGTACTTACACAACAGCTCCACGTGACGACCGACGATCTGCATGTTTACAAAATAAATTATACAATCTAATTGATATGAAGTTGATATAGGGAATATCTTACCTATAAATTGATGTCATATAAATATGATTGACATTGAATATGAACAGCGGGCTTCATTGATCGGGCTACAAACATTTTACACTGCGATTTTTAATATTTATGACGCAATGTTTATGATATAGTTTAGATGTAACCTGGGCCTCAAGTCTGCTATTACAATAGTGTCAGAATGATCTATCATTGATTTCATAATTGTTGATTTTGACAAGTTTGGCAATCTACTAATATAATGGCGTCATTAAGAATTTTCAATGGTCAGCCACTGACACTCCATTGAAAGAAATGGCATTTATTGGTAATCTCGTACATAATGACAAATGAATGACTGACTTAGGCGGTAATCTGCTAAAGTTTAACACTAATAAACTAATAAATAATATGTAAAAATATATATAAATGAATTCGGGCATGAATAAATGTTCAAATTTAGAAGTAGTTTTTGGAAAATCATTTCTACTAACGGGTTTTATAATAATGGCAATACGACAATGCCATTATAACACAATTCTATTACGAGACCATTGACCGACCAATGATCGACCATTATGAATTTAGGAGATTACGAACTTTTTAGCAAAATTACAATGGGATCGTGTTGGAATGACGAATTTATAAAAATAGCAGACTTGGGCCCCTGGTTATGTGAGACCTAGATATTTGGGAAACCTCTAATGACAATATCAATGAGATCTCGACGCGGGCTTGCGGACGGCGAGTAATGGGTAGCTCGCAGTCCGGTAAGGAAGCCCGGGTCGACGGCGCGTTGTGTTCCACGCGCGCCTCAAAGAGAGGTCAGCACCAACTGGTGGAGTCCGCAAGGGCCGATGTTTGCCAGGGGTGCCAGGTTGTTCGAAAGAGATACCGTCGCGCCTGGCACACAGGCAACTGAGGGAACACGGGTGGGTTTTAATCAGTAAAAGTCTGACATACCCTCCTGCTCCACCCAGAGCGGGAGAAGTTAATGGTTTGCCACCCTCAAATCTCTCGATCTCGACACTTTTGCATTAGCATATAAGCATAGCATATTCAGCCTATATCGTTCCCAGTGCTGTGACGCCTGGGATACATGCCTCCTCTCGGCGCGAAGGAGGATTCCCTTGCAATCCCACTTATCTAGGTTACACAGTATTTATGACTTTTTTTAAGGTTGGTAGCGAGTACATAAACATATGATTGCTTTGTTTTCTTAATATGGCCTGGAGTTTTTTTTTCAATATACCTAAGTAATTGATTTTTAGCCAGTATAATGATAACCAATGTTGATTAGTAGGAAGAACCATTTATTAAAAATGACCGTCTGTCTTGTAGACCGCTCGATCGTGGGGCGGTTGTTGCCATGTTAGGTACTACCTACATATGTATTTCTGAATACACGAAGATGTAATTAGGGCATCAGGTAGGTCAGATGTTTTATCTACTTTTTAACGGAACTGTAATTTACTGTAATGCCACTGGAACACAATGCAGTATTACACTAGGCCTTGACAGATACGATACGTACCTAACAAATCATATCTTAATATTGCAAAAGAAATACCTAATGTTGATGATAAGGTAAATACCTATCTAGCTGGATAAGTTAAAATGTTGAAGAGTATTGGATTACAACGCAAAAAAAATGACACCCCAACAAGACAAACCTTTATTTAACCTACTTAACTGAATTATATAAAAAAACAAGCTGACCCGACAGACGTTGTCCTCTCTTAACCATGAATATAGAATTCGGATTTTATAATTATAATTATGCTAGGGTGTGTACAGATCTGGCGAATGCACCGCGCGTGCTGCACTTGTGCTACTACTGCAACTATTTGTTGCGCCTCTCGCGTGCAACTTACACAACGCTTGCATGGTGCACGGGAGATGCATGTGTACCGCGCGCGTGCAGTTTGCGTGCATGCACGCAAACTGCACGCGCAGATTGAAAATAGAAGCGAACTGACGCGTCTATTTTAAATCTCACTTTGTTACTTGCTTTTGACGATGGCGGACGATAACACGACTGTCACCATCATTACTGCAGCATCAGCTATTTGATTACTGAAGGGTTTAGAAGAAAAGAAAGTCACGTTGGTAGCAGATTGCATTTTACTGACGAAGACCGAGTATAGTATCAGAATTGAAAAGCCAACAAATTAGTGAACATTATGCTATTTTTTTTTAATTCATTTTGCACGCGCGCGGCTCTTGCGCCGTTCTCACGCGCGGTGCATCGCTTGCGCGCGAATGGCGCACGGACGGCGCAGGAGCGACGCGCGAACATGAAAAATACACGTGCGCAGCACGCGTGCTGCTCGCGAGCGGCGGATTCGCCAGATCTGGACACACCCTTACGGGCAACTTTCTTATTTTTTTCTTTCATAAGAACCTTCTCCTGATAATAACAAACACAACAAAAAAGAATTGGAAAATTGGTTGAGCCGTTCACGTATGCTGCCGTGACCAAGGGAAATAGGGATTCATTTTTAATGTATAGATTACGTTTTTACAATTTGGTAATTTGATAAAATTACGCATAAAATTGCCTTAATGTAACAATTTGAAAATATTTTAACACAAACAAGATTTCTGTGTAGGTTAAATAAAATCTTACAAATAGGTAGATAAACAGTATAATATGTCTATGCAATTTTATAATTTTCTTTTTATTTCTGCGATAAAAAGAGATAAAATTCACACGAGTCATGCTGTTTTGAGCTGGGTACAAGGTTAATGACAAAATAATGTTAATTTACATCATGTCACCTAATCCCTCTTCTACCTAGTATTATCTTTTATTTACGAGCTACAATCACTCCGCTATGTATATCCCTGATAAGAGAAAGCTGGTGGAAATGGATATTAGAAAGATAAACGTTGATTTCGATACTGCACCTGACTGACCCCTTCATAATCTATGATAATTGATAATACATTGTTTTTCGACAAAAATGTTAATGACTTTTATCGTAAAAGTGATTACAAGAAACCTAATTATGTTGGCTTCATAAATTAAACGGTTGCCTACCTAACTTTCACGAAAAGGAAGCGGGGTCATTGAAAACTTTTTGGTCATTTCGACATTGCGACGAATAAAGATCTTGTGATGCCCCACCGACAGTGTTTAGCCCTAACCTATGTATGAGCCCAAATCCTGCACTATAAAGACAGCTTAGAGACGGGAAAATTGCTTTTTATTGTTTTCCTTAAGGGAAAATTGTCATACATACAACTCTATCGGAAACACATCGTGAGGAAACCGACGTGTCCTAGAACCAAAAATTCGAAGACATTTGACTTCCACCAACCCGCACTGTGCCCGCGTGGTTGTTTACCACTCTCTCACCGAGAGGAGGCCTGTGCTGTGTGACAGCAGTGAAATCATTATTGGCTGATTATTTCATGTGTAGGTACCTGTATCCGGTGTCTGGGAACAACCGATGGTGATGTTTTGTTAGTATATTGGCGTGTGCTAGCTGACATATGGCAAATTTAATGTTTTTTGTGTTTCGTAATGTTAATTACTTGTATAGAATCAAGTTTTCTAACTTAACAGACAACTGTGCTGCTGTGGAGTTTGTTGCGCCACTTCTTCCCAGCAAGTGGTGCAGGGCGGGCGTTTTGGAGGGACTGTCTTATGTAATTTTGACGTTCAAAAAGAGCTGATTCTCAGCCTAGTTTGAATAAATGACTTTTGATTTTGATGTCGGTTTCCCAACTAAAACTTCACAGTATTTCCTCAGAGTCGCGACCGAGGAGTCCTACATCTCAGCACCCCATGAGAAGTTACTCTGGGGGTTTAGGTGACCTCCATGGTACTTTCTCCTAATCGTTCGCAGACTTAGAAAATGAAAGCAAATTATTATTTTTACATGAACGGCCTTGCTTTAAGATTCTTTTGAAAATTATCGCGTAAGCCATTACAAACTGTTATCATTTCTATGAAGGCATCAATCGCCTGCAAGATATTACCGTGACTAACACTGAATGATATTTATTTTACACCGTTCAAGCATGTCTAACTAGAACAAAATAATGACGCCTTTTAGTGGGTTGAGGTTAAGTCTCAGAATAAACAAGTACACATTAACCTTTGAAATGAGTATTTTTCGGTAAAGGAAATCAATATTTATCTGCGATCGGTACCTACCTAACTTGCTGTAAAAGAAAGTAGGTAGATTGTGGGATTGGTATATGCAAAACATACGGGGCTTCTTTGTGACTTATAGTTTTGGATTCTTCTTTCACCTAAGCGGGATTAAATTTTCACCTCCAATAGGCCGTACTGACCCAAATATTTTTGTTTTTAGCGCTGGCAATTATATGGCCGCTCATGTCTCGGTGTACGGTGGTTTCGAAGCGATCACTGCAGTACCTCGTACCATTCGGCACTGCGACATGGCTGTGGGGCACCGTTTTCATAGACAGGGGCGCACAAACTGCACGCGATGCCCTCAACAAGCAAGTCGATGCTATTAAGAATCAAAAGGTAAAGTTGCTTTAAAATGTTACTTGTTAGAACATTTGACACAACTTTTTTATCTGGTTGATTTTTCAGTCGTTCCTAATAACTAACAGCAGCAATTATCCAGTCCATGACTTATGCAATGTACGTGATACAGATCAGAGCAGGGTTTACTTCCTAAGCACGAAATGCGTAGTTTTGGCCGAAGTAACGGGCGTTTCCTACCGCGTATCACTAACGGACATAAGATTACTTACTATTAATGAATGACGACGATTTAACAGTTGTCCCTACGCCCGCTGTTTCACCCGTCCATAAAATTTAATTTGACACTTGACGGACCAACTGCTTTCAGACGAGCCCGTGTCTTCGTTGACGGACTTTGAGAATAGACCCCCTGATCATGTCTGTCGTTTGGTAATTAACAGGGGCACAGTACCGTACAGAATTACATCGTTTGATAGAAATACCTTTCACCGCGATGTTTTACTGCAAGTAGGCGATCCACAAGACGTAGTATAGAAAGTAGTTAAGAAAAACCACTATTCGTATCATCAGTTTCTACTATCTCAAGACCCTTCCTCTCATCAAAGATTGATTGATTTTGATATCGGTCACCTTCCGAAATAGTGTCAAAGTCGAGTCATGTCACAGTCTGTCAATATTATGATTGTATTCAGCGTACACGTTTTCCTGTAGTAAATATACGAGTAGGTACGTACATTGGTCCTGTAAACAATGAGACCTTGTACTTGCCTTGTTTCACGTCGCATTTCGTCATACAGCATGATCTAATCGCTAGGAATGGGCTGGCATGGTACTTATCAACCTTGTCGTTGTCACAAAATTTTACGAGCGTGTACATTTCTAAGCTAATGTTTAATTTGCCTAAGTAAATATCCTGGGTTGGTCGGTTCCGGACGGCACCATAGAACTTGCCGCAACCACAACACTACTCTCAAATTGGCCTTACCTACTAGTTTCTGGGGTTACCTTACCTCAACTAAGAATAAAACCCAATGAAGTATAGGCATGTTTAAATGTATTATGTATTTTCATATTTCTATCGAAAGTAGGTGTTTTCTTAGAACAGCTGAATCATATTCGTTCGCCTCGAAAATCAAAATCGAAACGATATTACGAAGTAAAACCATTGCTCACATTCTGAACAAGTATTAAAATTCCACTTTATTGGCCTTTCTGGTTTCTATTTTGTTTATCGATGTTGCAATCTCGAAACAATAGTTTAGGTACGCAATACGGTCATGCTTACACTACATACATAATTATACTTCTCGATACCGATTCTAAGGCAGACCCAGTTTTATTGACGTCGTATTCAAAACAAGAGTTCATTGTCCCAGGCAGCGTAATCTAAATCGAATGTTACATACATAAGCAAAAATAAATGGCTTTTACTTTTAGAATGCTTACGTACCTAAATAGAAGCAAAATATTTGCTTTGCATATATTTCCCGGTTACTTATCTACCCAGTAATAAGTCATACTATTGGTACCTACGCTAATGCTATAGTCATACAATTAAATTAGGTACCTACCTGGTTTCATGAAAAAGAACATTAGGAATAGGGATAGGCATTAACAATGCAAATGTTGATGACAAAGAAAAATATCCAAAGAGCAGATAGATGCCTAAATAATGTTTGCAATTGAATTTCAGTGACCGTTAACGTTTACGGACAAAACAAAAATTGCATAGGTCTCTTATCTCGATATCATTACCACTTGCAAATGAATTAAAGTCGTAATAGGTTCGGTATTGCAATCAACCTTGATCGTCAATTCGTAATATCTTGCGAACTTTTCAAGGTAAAATCGCATAGATAGGCAAATGTTTATATATCGAAAATATTATCGAAATATGTAGTTCTTACATTCCAATGCCCGTTTTTAATAGCACTACGATACCTAATAAAAGCGTAATGTTGGATTTTCAACTCTTGGGGCTGAACCGAGCGTTGGAGCTAGCACTAATTAAGTCTCCAATTAGGTCTCGCCTTGTATATTTATAAACGATGGAGGCATAGCATTTACCAAGAAACCCTTTTGAACTTTACCTGGTGCATTACTTAATATCTAATTGTTGGTTGTTAACTTATTTAATTTAAAAAAATATGAAATATAAAATGTAGCTAGCTGTAGGTGTAATGAAATTCAAAATTAATTTAGAATTTCATTCAGTTACTCCCACATTTTGGTTATTCCTTGCGGAATAATTAATTAACTATAATTGACTTCGCGGCGCTACCTATGTACCTATTTCTACACCTAAGTATGTTTTAATTTTACCTGTTATTTTGTATGTTTGGACTTGAGAATAAAAGTAGACTCTATTTACTAATAATTTATATACCTTGTCTCGACAAACAAACAAACAAGTAACATTTTGACATGCAATGTTTATTTGTAAGTTGCGTGGAAGTAGATTCTATGAAATAATTACGGCTAGGAATTGGAGTGACTACAGAGCTTACGACCAACGACGACATTGGAGAATAAGGAAAATAATTTGTTGATGCGTCAACCTCGAAACAAATTAGGAGAAGGGCATGACGATGCCGACGATCAAAAGTTACAAAATATTTTAAGATGCCTCACTCTACTCACTCTTACCTTACTCTAGTCAAAAATGGAATATAATTATATTTACCGTTACTTTTTCCTTATCCTCAGCGAAAACTGCTGCTATTCCCTGAGGGCACGAGGCATTCTGGGGACAAGCTGCTCCCGCTCCGCAAGGGAGCATTCCACGTGGCTATGGACGCAGCCGCCCCCATACAACCCGTCGTCATCTCCAAGTACCATTACTTGGACGCAGAGCGACACAAATTCGGCTCAGGTGAGTGACGGGACGGACTTGTTTAGAGGAACCGGTTTCACCAGCTGTGGGATGTCTTCTGTGAAGATACGTTTGTCCTATAATTGAGTACTTTGATTAACTCGTTTTTTTTTTAGTTTTTGAAAATGCACGTGCCAATACAAAGCACCGTGAGAATGTTTACCAACGCTTTCCTAAGTAAATAAAATTAATATAATTTACCAACATTTTATTTTTTTGCAAGTAGAAAACAAACGGGTATAAAGATTTCCTTCCTCAACGGGAGTATAAATCACAGTTTTTTAAATAATGGTTTGGGAATTGCGGTACACTTAACAATAATGTTACTTTACCTCATTTCAGGCGAGTTCATCGTGTCGATTCTGCCAATGATCGAGACGGAAGGTATGACCAAAGAGGACATCGCAGGGCTGATAGAGAAGACACAAATCAACATGCAGGAAGAATTCACAAAGGTCTCGATGGAGACGCTAGCGCGGCGCAACCTGCGCACTAAGGCTGATTAGATGAGGAATATAAGGTACATCACCATGTTTATGATTATGTGGAACAATCACGTTCGGTAGCATCAGGCATGTTGAATGATGTCATGCGGTTTTGTGGTATCAATCCATTCATTCTGACTATGAAGTGGTTTTGAAGTGATATTTTTTTCTTATATTTTACAGGTAATTAGATTTCATATCGACGTGTAAAAAGAGCTGTGATAAACAAACGTATAAAGAAATAGTTACTAAAATTTTAATTTGACAGTTAATTGTTGGTGTTAACATTGTTGTTCTCTATAGAAATGTGTATTTATATAATAAAGTTAACTAATTAAAAAGGAATGTTTAATTAAAAATGCATTTACCCTGTGATTTCTTTTTATTAAAAGATTTCACATACGAAAATATGTAAAAATATACATTTCATCGTCGTTTTTTTCTACAGAATTGTCACACGAATACGTTTTAGTAACTAATAGTAGGTATGTTAGATACATCACAATTTTTGCACAGATACGAGTACACTGATATACAATTAGATACAAACGTGATAAATGGCCTTAATAATTAATAAACCTTGGAAAATATGGTTTAAAAGCTATAGTAAAAAATTTGGTATTTTAGGAACAAAATTTTGATTTTGGTATAATATAACTTTTTTTTGCTACCTGTCGTTGTCAATAATATTTAGTAAAATTATACATACGACTTTGACTGTCATACAAATGAAAGGAAAACCTATACTTAGTTTTAAGAATAGCGTACAGTAACTGGAAAAGTAAATTTAAAAGTAGGTTAGGATCAATATAAATGTTAAAATGGCACGAACCAAGTACTTGTGTGATATGTTCGTTGGTAGCTAAAATACAATAAGTATTTCGGTTTAAAGTTTCTAACATCCTTTTAAGCTAACTGTACCAATGAAATTTATGTAATTCAGTTTCATTTTGCATAGACACTAAACGCCCATAGGTGTAAAAACAATAACTTCTATCACGTTTCGTTCAGTGTCCTTCAACCGATTAAGTGCAAACCTTTTCTCTCTGCGCATTCTGGCTAGCAACCCCGATGAAAAGAGAATACATTGGCAAGCTATAGTAACTAAAGCCGATTTCTGAAAAGCTAATAAAATTCGCTTGAATATTGGCCGACCTGAAAATAACTTGAAGCCAAACTAAAAGCAACTTTACTAAGGGCCGATTTTTCAATAGTCAGATAACTTTAATTATTATTTTATTTTTCTTTATTTTTACTTTTATTTTTTTCTCAGATAAAAGTTGTTGAATATTGCGGTTTAACAACTTTTGAATAGAAAATATGTCAAACTGTCAGATTTATTGAAAAATCAGCCTTAAATTAGTTAAAAACCCAAGGGATTATGTAGACATTGATTTAGCAACTAGTATCTAAGTTTCTGTTAAGGTTTAGCATAGCCTGGATATGAATATGGTATAAAAAAATAATGTATGTGCACTGGATGACCAAAAACTTAATTCTATGACGAGGTTTGTCTTCATCTTGAACTCCTATGCGGATACCGCACTTGGGGAACATATAATATCATTGCAAAATTAAGCTGTAAGTAGTCAGCAAGTAAGTAATAATACTATCAATAATAATGACAATTATTTAAAAATAAAATATGCATAAATTAAACAAACAGACAAATATTGTACACTAACGACCCAGGGGCCGGTCGCTGTACCTCCTACGCCAGCGTAGTCAAAAGTACCCTATGTTGCATGTACGACTGGCAAGAAAGTTTTTTACATACATACACAAACTCACGCCTTCATTTCATGGGGAAGTGTAGGCAGAAACTACTGAACGGCACCAGCTACAATCCTTACATAAGTCGTAAGGTAGTAAGGGTAAGGTCAACAATCATGAAAAAAATCCTGATTGTAGCTTCAAAAGTAACAAGGGGCGGAAGTCTGATAAGTGATAGTAGACTACGTCATAGTAATTAGCAGGATGTAGATAAGTGATAATTATGGAAAAGTACAGTTCAAATGTCAAATTTCCGGCTATTTGCCTTGTAGACCATCATACAATTGTAATGAAAAAATAATTAATCATGGAGAATATTGATGCATGAAAGCATACCAAATATCTGTTAAGACCAAGATTAAATTACAGTTGGAACGTTGCTTGCTAATCTGTGGGTAATCTCCGATTAACATTATAAATGATAACACGGCATTTCGATACATTTCAAGTGTTGTTTGTTTAACATTTTTGTCTATTTGTTTATTAGTACTAAATTAAATGAATATATACTAATGATTAGCATCGATCACTATGCTTATAAAACTTAAAATAGATATTTACTAAGTTTAAGTGCATACTGCTATGGTCAGGAAAATTGCTGAAAATGTGTTAAGATTAAAACGTATTGCGTCGAGTGATTAAAATTAATATGGAATAGCAGCTAGAGTTTAACATAAACTTATTCTTAATTAAGTTTTTTCAAAAAATATTTGTTTAATTAGAGCATTTATTCACTTCTTTTACTAGGAAATAGACGGCACTATTAATTTTTTTTGTTTCTGAGAGTATTTTCAGTGACCACGAGAATACTTTTTTATTTACAGGTTTCGTGGATATGTTAGACCCGCAAATAAGATAAGATACACTAGTAAAATCCTACATATTCTAAAGCTTAGTGAAAACGCGTAAAATATTCTATAGTAATACATTAAAATACATATTATCGGTACTATGGCCTACATTAATATCGAATGGCATGACGAAAGCGTTTATTATTTACATTAAGTATTTACTTGCTTATAAATTATTTAGTGATGGCACTAATGGGAGGAACGGACAAATATGTTATTATTCTTTGAGCTTGGCTAACAAATAGCGTTATCTCACTCTGTCATTCTACTTTGATGCCATCCCTAAATAATATTAAATATATTCAAAATTCATTAAATGACATGAAACATACACATAGTATTAATTAGTCATGAGACATACTTTTACAGAGTCATACAGTAATAATTTACACAAACATAATTGATATTATTTCGAGTTTACGACATTGAGCTAGCAAAGTACCCGAAATGGAGCAGAGGTAAATTCAAATACGACATTACTGAGGCAAATATATTTTTTTGGTGCTCTTATTAAGTATACTGCATACGAAGCGTCTAATAGAGCGCATTTACTTTAAAACGCTGCTGCAGTCAAATTAACGTAGAAAGTTACACATAGACCATTAGTGCTATTCTGTAAAAATGTCACTGTGATAAGGTTTTCTCTTTAGCGTATTTATGGGAAAAAAAATTTCAAACATCTTTGGCCCAAAATTCAGTTGCGCGAACTCCGCTCACTGACGCAGTCATTAGATCATCAAATGCACAAATAATAGGGCATGGCATAACTTAGGTGAAGTGAGCTGTCAATCCATAGATTGACAGCTAGGCTGCGACAGGTAGGATGGCAGTTCACTTCAAGCTCACCTAAGGCCGTTGCGTTCCGAGTTAGATATCACGATCATGACAGCTAAGAACTGTAATTTTTGTCAACAAAACGGAACGTTCGTGAACGCGCTAACAGTGCTTACTCGACGTTAAACCTATATTTACCATATTAAACTTGTATACACCACAAATTGCTTCTTCTTATTTGGTTTGGTGGCGACTCTAGCCAGAAGCACTATTTCTAAATAAATCTAAGTTAGCTATAGATAAGATGCGACTCAAAACAAAACAGCACAACTGTAATTTTTGACAGCGCTCACGGTGATATTAGTATATCGCATGGTCGGAGTTACATCTATGAGGATTCACGGGACATCGTTATCGCGCTAACGCCAATTTGGAACGTCACACCCGTTCAGCATGCTCAAATCGATATCATCGCAACTCGGAACTTAGCCTAAGTTTTCACAGTGCGATTTTTACAGAATAGACAGGTACTTTTGCCACATCCTTCTTTACTTTGCTCACCATTGCCGGGAGCTGTACTTGTGTAAGTTTTATGACTTATGCTGCTGTTGATAAATTTCTTTGGTAATTGTAACAAAACATGGCAACTGGAAAGCAGACTTTTCATCAGTTGCAAGATGAAGTTTAGATAAATAAATGCAAGAATTTTAAGGTTTAAAAACTTAATATCTTTGGTGGATATCTTAAATTGCTTAATATAACCAATCCAATTTAGCACAAACACTCTTATAAAGAAAAATGGTAAATCACAAAATTATTATTACGAAAGATTTAGACATTTCGATTATTGAATATTTCTATGTTGATTATAAAGATTACGTTGATGTAATTCATATTATCATGAAAATGAAACAATTTCATTACGTTATCCACGCAGCCTATGATTAACAGAAAAAAATTGCTTTGTAACTTTGATAATGGCGTTATTATAGGATTAAGATATTGCTTCACGCGTGTGGTATAAGTTGTTCATAATTATCATTTAAAATGGGTATAAAAGTGGTCCTATATTAATGTTGATACCGTAAATAAGAAATAGTTTAGCGTAGAATTTAAAATGGCACCGTAATTTTAATAAACATTACCTACTTTCTAAAGTTAGTCATCTACATGTATAACAAAAATTCAAACATTATCGATAAAACATCCGCAACGAATTTTGGTAACTTCTTGTAATTTAATTCACTTTTATAACAATCTAGAAGATTAATCGAGGATAACGATACACGTTGATGGGATTTTAACTTGAATACTTTTACGAGCAACAACACAAAATAATAAGAATTGCAAATTTTATAAATTAGACGTCGCATTTGGTTACATAATGATGTTATTATGCAATAAATTGCCTCGAAGGCGTGAAAGTTTCCCTACAAAGTTGTTTTTTTGGGAAATTTCTCACGAAGTGAATTACAAAATGATCACAACGTACACAGAATGTATAATAAGTTATAATCGCGCTTGAGTCATTTATTACAAGTAAAGTACTGTTTGCGATGACACTGAGGTATGCGAAGCACATCGCATTGACTCCACAGTTAGTCGTTTAAATGACTAGAGAGTAAAATTAAGTGTATCATACGATAGAGGAACATTTGCCTAAACTTAACTAAATGTTGAGTAGCAACAAAATAAAAATGTCGAAAGCGCAATAAGTCCTTCAAAGCGATAAAAATGTAAATATTAAAATAAATAATACTGGTTTAATATACTATGGAACTATTGATTATTGAGTACAGACATTATCTTATTTGTAATTAGTGTGCGGGAAAACTTCGACTGTATTTTACGAAGCCTAGTTAGATAATATTCGTGGTTAATTGATATACCTACTGTAAATCTACTTAAACTGAACGCCAAGGGGATTATTTAATCTGACGCAACTCATATGTATATATACACATACCATTGGAATATGTACCCGCGTAAGTACTGATCGTAGGAAAAATATTTTGAATATCGCTTCTTGCCATTTTCCCTCAGAAGACCAGGATGGCACAAAATTATTCAGAAAAAAATAATCATTTGGATTACTTGAATATAGGTCTACATAATTTCAATATAATTTAAATAAATTGCACCAATTTTTTAAAAATAATCAATAATTTAAAAATAAAGTATTGAATTTTGGTTTCTTCTCATAAAACATTCATTACAAAAAAATGAAATTCGCAAGGGAATATATTGTGCGCTTTAATGTTTGGGGCGAATGTTAAACAAGAATTTCTCAACATAAAATTTCTACGGTAAGTATAACTAATAACTAAACAATAAAAAAGTAGTTCTTTAGTAGAACGTTGTTCAAATACTGAAATGGTAATAGCTTCAGTCAACTTAATGTGCGATGTTGCTTAACGAGTGATTAAAATTCCGTACTGCAGCGGTGCAGAAACAAACAGACACACTGCAATGTGATTCGAATACAAAAAAAGGTCAACAAAGTACAAATCATTGTCGCGGCATGCCGCCTGTCGCAACTCAATCATCTGCTGATTGCTAATTAAGATCGTTTCTTAACTTTCTACAATACACTAGTTGATACTAATTTCTTCAACCTTTTCTAGCCTCGACTCACTTTTACTGTAAAGACTTATTATGACATGTTTAGGGCTTGAGACCAACGCTTTATAAGTGTTGATCTCAGCCAATATAGATAAGAAAACATAGAACTAATATCAATTTTATAAAAATAATACTTCATACACGTAAAATATTAGGTAAAACTTGCAGCTATCAATTGTGTGACTTGCTCCGTCTAGCAGTCATTTTCTTTTTCCCTAGATTGGTAAAATGAAAATCTAAGAAAACAGTTATTTCACTAATCGATGTATCGGTCTGTAAGTCGATCGTTATGTATAACACAAAAGTGTGCCTTAAATATTAAGTATAGATTATTTATAGACAAGATGTAAATTCTTATTATAAAATCACGGAAACATTCATATTTCTAGTGATTGGAATGCTCGCTATAGGTATATAGTACAAACATTTCATGAACCAGCATTATTATGCCGACCTAAGAGCTTAATAGTAGAGTGATTATAAATTTAATACATAATAGGTGGTACCGTCGGTCGATGGCACTGCGAGCTCAATCGGTCGCCAGCGGGTAGTTGGGAGGCAAGGCGCTTAGCACCTCTTTTGAGAGTTCCTTGTAAGCCGCATCCATAGTGTTGCGCACTTTGGTTATTAATTCTGGTACATCTTCCATGGTCAATCCCACTGTTGGGACTGGCTCTAAACACTGGATCACTGCATGGCCTGGAAAGTTAATGTAAAAACGTAAACAAATTGTAACAGATACAGAGATTTTTGTTGACTGTTATTAATTAATGTGTTTTGTAATTTTCGACGAAATGGTATGTCAATTTATTGTCCATGAATTATGTAAAACTTGATAACTGAGCGCTCTATTTATCTATTGAGTGTTGATGAATAGTTAGCTCATAGTGTCGACACTCGTGACAGTAGGGCACGAGTGCACGGCTGCCTCAACTGTGCTAATATTACTTCACTTTGACTGTATTACTGGAGCGTGAGTCCTTTCCTCACCATGTTTGTCTTTACAATCCGAAGCTATTATAAAATGTATTTACGTACTTCGCATAAAATATATATTTCAAAACACTTTGTTATAAATCAAAGATCACGACAATGAACATGACTATTCTTCTCAATTCTTAACCTAGAAGGTAACTGGATATCTGCAGATATAAACTTAAAATTAGGGATAAAAACAATCATACCTTTATTAAAAATGTATTTCTTCCTATTAATAAAATAATAGGGCGAGAACACAACAGGAATGATTGGCACTTGGGCAGCAACCGCAATGTTGAACGCGCCCTTTTTAAATGGCAGTAGTTTTGTGAAATCTTTGTTTCGTGTTCCCTCAGGGAACAGCCAGATCTTCGTCTGTAAGTAAAGAGACCACAGTAATTAGTATATGGACAACCAAACTAAAAATACCCACTATGTAGGACAAACACTCGGGGATATTTAATTGTAAAGATAGACTGCATACACAAACATCCATACACGTTTCTCAGTCTCAATTCGCGGATATATCATTGCTGAAAGATGTCGCAAAACATGTGTGCTGGATCCGTTTTTAAGGAATACGCAAATTAATTGAATTAAATGGACGTATTCCTCACGATAGTATTTGTCAATGGAGGCAGATCCTGTCATAGCCGTTTATAGAAAACCAACCAATCCTATGTTTGGACTATTCTGAGTGTTTCATGATTATTTTTTAAATTATTCCACCAATCGCCTACCTTGTTTTTAATCATAATTTCTGACGTCATTTTCAGTTGCTTGTATGCATCTTTTGAGTTATTTCTGTCAATGAACACGACTCCTGCGAGGTACGCAGCCAGTCCAAATGGCCATACATAGAATATTTCTTTTCTTGCTATAGCAGCTACTTTGTCTGCTACATGCCAAATGTTGAACATTCCTGGAATTAACACAACCAAGAAACTCAGAATTAATAATTATTTTACAATTTTATGACATAACAAGCCGTGTGTCAGAGGGTATTTCCCATCTGCAAAAATGACGAATTTCCACACAAATTTTCATTCCCTTTTTAAACTTTGTAGAAGATGAATTTTCTCATTTCCTTTATAAAATGAAACTCTTGCACTTTCATGCTTCCAATAGACCCTGTGTGTTGACTGTCAGTGAATGAATTTAAGATGTTTATTAAGTAAGTAAAACTTGGGTTCCATTGTTTGATTCTTACCTCTAATACATAAGTAAACAATATTCAGGATAATAAGTGTGACATTGCTATTATTATGCCAGTATGCAAAATGCAAATACAAGCAGCAGTGCAATGTCACATTTTACAAATGTGCCTTGAACTAGTTGTAGCTGTGCTGTTGTAGTTGTTGTTGTTGTGTTTTGAACTAGTTTTCTGGGGCTTACAATGTAAATTTCGCCTTATTATTTTGTCTAATTTCTTTGCTAGTATCTAGTATTAACAAACTATAATAATTATGAGTAGCATTCTCAGACTCCTGAGAGAAAGCCTTTTGGCCTCATACAGTTTTTCTAATTTCATTTATTTATATAATTTCGATTTTATGATTGTGTTTCGTTTAGTCTGTGATCTTCTTGTAGGACTTGCCTAATAAATACTTTTTCTTTCTTTCTAACTACTGTAATTAAATGTATTAGAGCCCACAGAACATGATGGTTGAATCCCATTGAGTGTGGAACAGCATGACATTTTGCACCCTCGACGGTCGACTTGATCATACATAAATACCAGCAGGCCTAGACAAAACACATTTCTGTTAGCGTTCACGTCAAACGCTACGCCAAAATGTATGGGAATGACATTATCTGCGGAAAGGACACGACGTAATCTATGTCATTTCCGCGTATATACATTTTGGCGTAGCGTTTGGCGTGAACGCTAACAGAAATGAGTTTTGTCTAGGCCTGCAGGCCACTCAGAAAGTATTTTCGAAAAAAAAAAAGATTTCATGTATGAGAGACTAGCCAGTTATAGTCTATTTTGAAAATATGATTATTAGTAAGTAAAAATAGGTACGTTCCAATTTCAAAACTTCCCTCCACATTGTTTGCGAGCTAATTTAAATTATCGTCTCATAAAAAAATGGATCTATCTGCACCGGGAACATTTTAGTAGCCTGAAACCGAACGAATCGTACGATAGACTTCAAATGGCATTCACGGATAAAGGCCCTTTTACGTCGTATACTACTATCGTTGGTATAACGAATTCAAGCGCGGTCGACTAACTTTGGGGGGTGGAGAAAGAAGTAGTCGCCCTTTGACGGCTGTTACGGAAGAAAACGTGCTAGCAGTGAAAAATTTTATCCATGGCAATAGGCAAGTTACGTCTCAAGAGATTCAGCACATACTGCAGGTTGGATCGGGAAGCCTTCACGAAATCTTCGCGTGCGTAGGATAGTTTCACGCTGGGTGCCGCACAACCTCACCGATGCTCAGAAGCAGGCCCGGGTGGAATGGTGCCGTGATATGATAAACAAATTTGATGCACGCTCGTCTCGGCGTGTTTACGACATCATTACAGGTGATGAGTCTTGGATTTATCAATACGATCCAGAAACGTTTGGGTCCAGTCGACGGTTTGGGTGTTTCAAAACGAATCAACGCCTACCAAAGTGAAGCGATCTAGAAGCGGGGTAAGATTTTGATCGCGAGCTTTTTCAATTTGACTGGCTATTTGGTGTCAATTCCTTTACAGCACCAAAGAAGCATCAACGCTGAATGCTATACTACCAAATGCTTGGCAAAATCTTTCTCTGTTGTGAGCAACAAGCGACCAAACACGGCTCCGAGGGCTACTGTTCCACCATGACAACGCGCCTTCGCACACCGCGCTCAAAACGAGGGACTTCCTGGACAGTACGCCGGGTAAAATCCTGGGTCACCCTCCTTACAGCCTTGACTTAGCATCGTGTGACTTCTTTTTATTCGCGAAAATAAAAAGTCAGCTCAAAGGGATACAATTTTCGTCGCCGGAAGTTGCGCTGTCAGCGTTCGAGCAGGCTGTAAACGAGGTGTCTGCGGCGGACTGGAAAAAGTGCTTCAAAATCTGGTTCAGACGCATGAAACTTTGTATAGAGGCTAGTGGAGGGTACTTTCAAAAGATTTAATACAAAAATATTTACCTATAGAACATCTATTTTTATTTTCACAAATCTTTCTGAGTGTCCAACGTATGTTTGTAAAATAGGCTTGAAAAAAATTATTGCATGATTCATGGTCATAAAATCTATACAAACCCCTATCAGAACATTGATCTCTTTTATCTGAAATAAGATGTGATAAAAAATTCATTACAAATGAATTAACTTATTTGTTTTTTTTTAGTGTCTACTCGTAATTAACTGAGGATAGTATATTGTCACAGCTGAAGCCATATCCACATAAGGGCATGATTTGTGTTGCAAAAACTTGATGCACATACGAAGTTCTCAAAAACTTCTAAAATTTAAATATTTCATATGCATGCCCTGATGTGTGCAGTGTGGACAAGGCATAAGAATAGTATTCTTGGACATTCCAATCATGACAAGTGCCAATTGACCTCAGGATCATTAAGTGACATCATTGTGACACTATTAATAGGATAGATATCAATAAACAGGGATAACATAGCAATAATAAATTCTACGTACTTCAGCCAGGATAATACAAGGCAGGTTCTAGCGTGACTTTATATAATATCAATCTTAAAAATAGTCTTCATTCAATATCTTTTAGTTAAGCAACCCACACAGTCTGAGCAAAGTTGGCCTAAAACTAAATCATCCTATTAACCGCAAGGTGGGCTTAAATAGATGGGATAATAGGACATAGTGGATGAGGTAAGAGGGACATAAAAATAAATAATTTACCTAGAATGTCAATTGAAGACTGATGGTTTGACACTACCACAGCTCCACGGTCTTCTGCTAATACTCTCCCATTTCTCAAAAGCCATTTCACTTCTATTATTTTCGTGACATGTTTTACAATTTGTGATCCAAATCTGTAAACAATAAACAATGGGAGATGAAGATTGTGAAGGTTTGAGTTAATAATGATTTCTCTTTCTCTTAGGTTTGACTTGTTGTAGTATCATTCAAGAGTTCTGTGATGATGTTTAGGATAAACCCATTCGAACAATCCCTATAATAATCAACATCAGGCATCGCGCACAGGTTGGTGCGCTGAAGCTGTGACATAAGTCTTAATGTATTGGTTTTTACATGGGAAACAAAATGTATACTTACAGGGAATTCTTTACATTTTTCGGGTTGAACACAAAAAACGGCATTAATATCACTGCGGTCACAGAAGTCCAGATGTAAAACACGAGAAATTTCGATTTAAATTTCACGAAATTCGGTGTTTCCGAAATCAATTGTTTCAAAATGTACGTTACTGTGATGATCACTATCATATAAATTATTTTGTCCCACATTTTTAATACAACATAAATATTATCACCGAACAATAAAACCGTCAAGCTTCTAAAAACAAAAATAAACACAAAACTGAAAGAAATCCTAGCGCGCAACCAATCATGAGAAACGAATTAATGTTTTACGAGAGAGCGTTCCAGCGACTTCACTAAATTCTATTAGTTTTTGAGCGCTAGTTTGACGTCCAAGTTAAATGGATTTGGAACGTCGCAAACATTGATTGCTAGAAAGAGACAAATACAAATTCGATTTGCAATAAAATATTCTAATGTTTTTATTACGTTTTTCTCGGAAAAGCTCGTTGTTATAGCTCTATACGGAAATTGTTCGTGGTAGTCTGCAACAAAGTAATAAGCCACTCCCTCCCTCGGTGCGGCGTCCAGCAGCGCTATGGTGTTTGAATCCGGCAACATGCTGAAGACATAGGGACATTACTGCCGGCCATAGAGTATAGTAATAGATTGGCTGCCGGCCTTTAATTAGAAACACGTTATCCCTCACTTGGTCAATTTTTACTTTTTAATAGAATCTAAGACAGTTCAAAATTCTCTATCATTCTGTTTAACAAACATTTTTACAGTACAAATACTTCCCAAGATATGAAAAATTATGTTACTTAACGAGTAACATAATTTTGGATAAGTACCTACCTACTTAATTCCATCACTTGAAACACTTCTTTGCTAAATCTACTTTAAAATATTTTAACTACCGGATGAAATGATTGTTATCTAGTATCAATTGATATGAACTACAATCAGTAACGTAAGTATCACAGTTTTTAATAAATAAATATCGATTTGCGCGTTTTTCGCCATTTTCTCGGAAACAACTTTTAGGACTTAACGCCTTTCTAGTTAAAGGAAGGCAGATTAGGCTATCACGCGATCTGCTGGGGGCAATCGACTGACATGTTTTGACGGACCCTATGAATGAAAAGCGAAAACCAATAAGCAGATTGCCTTGCTGCCGTACCGAATTCAGGTCCTGGGTTTGATACCTAAATCGGGCCGTGTTTTTGGGTTTTTTCATTAGGAGTTTCACATTACCTTTAGAAAACTACTAACGTTTTTAGGGAATGAAACATGGTACAAGTTTTCCGGAAAATTGGAAAATTCGGAAGTGTCTGAAAGTGTTTTTTCTATGGGAATTAGAATTTGGACAGAATATCGGTTCAGAGTACTAAGAACACATGTGCTCGCCACAAAATCATCTTTATTAAACAAACTTATGATACATACAATAGATAACTTATAACATACAATAGATAACTTTGACACAAGACTCACAGAGGCCTTTCTGCCTATAAATGATAATTATTTCAACAAAACTACAAGGTGCATGGGCGTAGCTAGGGGCGGGGGGGGGGTAAGGGCAGGCAGTGTCCCTAGAAACTGCTTTGCCTCCCACGGAAAACATACTTTGGCGCAGTAATAAGTACCTACCGTCCCCAGAATAGGTAAGTACTATCATATCTTCTTGCCGAATTTGATCGAAATCCGTTTAAGGGTGAAACGGTACCTACCAGTTAGACATACTTAGGTAAGCATTACTACAATTTCTTTTGTATTTTTAACATTACTAGATTTAGTTAAGATACTTTCAACTTTAGGTACCTACTAAGGAGTTCAGAAAGACGCCACATGGTGAAAAGGGGAGTGAAGGGGCCACGGTTTTTTTTTTTGTGGGAAATCATCAAAATAATTTCTCCCGCTCTGGGCGGAGCGCGAGGGCGCGTCAGTCTTTTACTGAATAAAACCCACCCGTGTTCCTTCAGTAGCCTGTGTGCCAGGGGCCACGGTGTCTCTTACCTCCCGCACCCCTGGCAGGCATCGGCCCTTGCGGACTTCACCAGTTGGTGCTGACATCTCATTAAGGCGCGCGTGGAACACAACGCGCCATCGACCCGGGTTTGGTCCTTATCGGACAGCGAGCCAACCATTACTCGCCATCCGCAAGCTCGCGCCTACGGTGGCCGTAATCAGCCTGGGATTCCCGACGCCCAGGGCGTCTCCTGCGGTGACTAGGGTCGTGAAGAGGCTCCCTCACGTGCGCCGCCTTCCTCTTCGCGAGCATTACTGCTTCGCAGAAGGAGGTGACTGCTACCTATACACTCTCGCTCCGAACCGATCGCCGCCGCCGATCGCTTCCATAAGGACGCGGCGGTGCTCCGCCCAAGTCGGGCAGACCTCCACCGTATGCTCCACCGTGTCCTCAGGGCGATCTACGCAGTGGAAACACCTGGGCGTTTCCTCCTGCCTTATCTGAAATAGGAATCTCCCGAAACAATCGTGTTCGGTGAGGACCTGCATGGGGCCACGGTAGTGCCCCCGTCCAGACTAACGAAAATTAAAAAACAGGGGCACTACCAACCTTTTCTCGAAGCATTCGTCGTATTTTCAAAGCCTTACAGCTGCGGCCTGGATAATACTGAAGAGTTCAAATTTTCCGGATAAGATGAAGTTAGCAGACATATATAACCCACTTAGTTTTATTTGTCTAGCTTTTATACATTGAATTTTATGAATACTTACCCAAAAACGTCGATATCGTCACTGACAGACTCATTCATCAAAGCCTCTAGGGAACTTCTTACGAAAAATAGGTCAGTTTATTATTACCGCTAAAATTAAAAGAAATAGAGTACTCTACAGAAATAAATGAAATACCCCATTTTTAGTGGTAGGCGTCATGTAAGATCTTTAATTAAATTACAGTGGTTAATTCAGCTGAACGGCTGCCCCCTCTTAGGCAAAATCCCTGTGTCCTTCACTACACAATTCTCACATTTGAAAACTTAATGAAAATCAATTTTGAGAATGCCAATAAATAGAAAAAAAATTGTCGTAAATATTCACCATGGTTTAAAAAATAGTCGCATTATGATTTTGAAGTTATAGCTATATTATGTTAGTGAGGATTGTGGGGTGAATGTCGCCAAACAATCCTCACCTCGATGCAATCAAACGGCTGGGAGTATCGACTTGGTTTTTATTCCAAAAAATTGTCAAAAAATTGTCGTAACGATGTGCCAAATCTCGAAAATAGTCATTAAGGGATTCCAGAGATATAAAGCTATCTTGGTGAGGATTACGTGGTGAAAGGTACGAGACGCAGAATACCTTTGCTACCGAGCAAAACACACAATTTTTCCCCTCACTACAGCGAGGAAAATGCTAGGTGCAAGAAAAATAGCCTAAATAATACATTAAATTAGTGTACTTAGTTCAATGAAGTATGATAGCATTGTAGTCTTTTTTTTTTTTTTTTTTTTTTTCTGGGTTGGAAATCATCAAATAACTTCTCCCGCTCTGGGTGGAGCGGGAGGGCGTGTCAGACTTTTACTGACTAAAACCCACCCGTGTTCCCTCAGTTGCCTGTGTGCCAGGGGCGGCGGTATCTCTTTCGAACAACCCGCACCCCCGGCAGGCATCGGCCCTTGCGGGCCCCTCTGTTGCTGCTGACATCTCTTTGAGGCGCGCGTGGAACACAACGCGCCGTCGACCCGGGCTTGGTCCTTACCGGACAGCGAGCTACCCATTACTCGCCGTCCGCAAGCCCGTGCCTACGGTGGCCGGGAATCAGCCTGGGATTCCCGACGCCCAGGGCGTCTCCTGCGAAGGCCACGGCTGTGAGGGCGCATGTACTGCATCTCCCTCACGTGCGCCGCCTCCCTCTTTGCGAGCATAACTGCTTCGCTGAAGGAGGCGACTGCCAGCCATGCCCTCTCGCTCCGTACCATGGCCTGGACCAGGGTCGGACGCGAGAGATCGCCGCCGCCGATCACCTCCACGAGGACACGGCGTTGCTCCGCCCAAGCTGGGCAGACCTCCACCGTATGCTCCACCGTGTCCTCTGGGCGATCTTCGCAATGGAAACACCCGGGCGTTTCCTCCCGCCCTATCCGAAACAGGAACCTCCCGAACCAGCCATGTCCGGTGAGGACCTGTGTCAGGCGGAAGGTGAGGACGCCATGCCGCCTCTCAAGCCACTCCTCAAAGAGGGGACTTACCGCCGCAATCGCGGCGTGCCCAAGCATTGTAGTCTTCGAAAACGTTTTCAAGCCTTTAGAATGTCTCCATGCATTGAACGAATTGTATGCTATGTATTGCTATTATGTACTCTATATAAATGTATTGCTTTTATGTACTTTTCGCGCGATTTTTCCAGAAGATAACTCAATTCGGCATTATGTACCGCTTGCATGTTTGATTATATACATGTTTATAATCAAAGGCTTGCACTAACTCTGCAGGTAAGTATTAAATTTATATCTTCATCGCTGCTGGACCCGCTCATAATTGATGATTTCTTACGTTTTTATCAAAAAACCATTGAGCCTCAATGCAAAAAGACGAATTTTTAAAGTTTCTTTTTTTTTCATGCAGTCGTCCTGCTGGCCAGTGCGATTATTCTAAAAATGGGGTTGACGCACTGACATGAAATAGGTATTAATACATTTTCAGTGGACTGGCTGTATAGAAAATTATTGAATAGAATGGTTCGAATTTCAAAAACTCTCTCCACCGTAGCGGGTAAAATGCACATTTGTACGCAGATTTCGAATGACAAAAAGAATCTTTCGGAGGTTGTGAGGTGAAAATATTATTTTCATTCCATCTATTCGAAAAGGACGACTTGGTTCGCCGTGCACCCAAAAGTAGTGCTTTCTAAAAAAAATTTTAGCGGGTAGTAATGAGTTTTTAATCCTTTTTATAAGTGCGCCGCAATTATCTTTGCCGCGCACTTTTTGAATTTGGAACATCTTAGTGTTCGGCGCCAAAGAAATCGAACGCAAATATTGTTTGAATAAAGACTGGCTGGTACGACGGCCCATAGTCGCACCGCCAGCTGAATAAAAAAAAGAAATCAAATTAAAAACGCGCGAACTACACCCGCGTTTTCGTCAATTTTCACGGATTGTTAGAAATTCATGCTTTTGTTTTGAAAAATGAATTCTTCAAGTGACAGTGAAGGTATAGAAATAACTCCTGAAAGTACTAGAACTGACGCAAGAAATGTGATGGATAATCTATTACCTGCAAAATCGCGGGAGAAATATATGAAAGCCTATGGTCATTTTATTGAATGGAGAAATGTAAGAGGCGCCAAGAATTTTTCAGAATCCGTGTTTTTGGCCTACTTCCAGTAGGTACTTAACCAAAACTAAACAACCTTCCACTATTTGGAGTACCTACTCAATGCTAAAATCAACAGTCAGTTCTAATAACGACGTAAAACTGGACACATATTCGAAATTAATAGCGTATCTGAAGAGGATGTCTGATGGCTTTAAACCTAAAAAATCCAAAGTGTTCTCACTCAAATCCTCAAATTGAATCCCTCGCTGCGTTCAGAATTCTACTAAAGAATCCCTCGCTACGCTCGAGATTCTACTCTAGAATCCCTTACTTCGCACTGGTTTCAAAAAAGCGCCCTCGCCGTAAAAATATTATTTTGCTCCCTTATGATACAATCTACTATTTGACAGTTGTCAAATCGTGTTGTCATTCATTCTTAGTTCGGGCTCCAAACTAATCTTCTGTCCGTAAGTGATACGGAGTTGGAAACGCCCGTTATTTGACCGAAACGACGGACCTCGTGCTTAGGGAGTAGGCCCCCAGGTGAGGATTGTGGCGAAAAAGGCTCACCACGTAATCCTCACCAAGACACCTTTTTAAGTCTGGATTCCCTTAATGACTATTTTCGAGATTTGGTATGCCAAATCTGCCAAATCTCTATGTCAATGGGAAAAAATAGTCGTACGACTATTTTTTGACTATTTTTTGGAATAGAAACCAAGTCCCAGCCGTTTGCTTGCACTGAGGTGAGGATTGTGTGGAGACATTCACCCCACAATCCTCAACCAACATAATGATATAGCTATAACTTCGGAATCATAATCGACTATTTTTTAACATTGGTGACTTATTATGACTATTTATTGAATTTTCGGCGTTCTCAAAATTGATATTCATGAAGTTTTCAAAGGTGAGGATTGTGTGGTAAAGGACAAAAATCTATGCCAATGCCAAGGTGGCTAGTACTTAGCAGTTACATTTATAACCTTCCTTGGGAAAGTTTCGTATGTTTGCCGCCATCACTCGGTTCTGGAGACTGAACTTCTTTAGACAGCTGTGCGTAAGCATGCGATATGGTCCGGTGCAGGCGCTCGGCGAGGGCTGGCACGTCATCCAGGGTTAGTCCTACTGTTGACACTGGTTCTAGACACTCCAATATGACATGACCTGAAACATATTATATAATTTGTTTTGCCTTTAGAATTTAAATTAAGGTCTACAAAAGCTTTGAAAATACAGATGACTATAAAATCCTCGCTAGTCTAGTGGTCGCAACGCGACTGCTGAGTAGGGCCTGGGTTCGATTCCCAGTTCGGGCAAACTTAAATTGGGTTTAAGTAGCGTCCGGCCCCCAGTTTCGATATGGTGAAATGTACCTAAATGGACATCAACTTGAATCTGAACTGAATCTTACCTTTATTGAAAATATACTGATTCTTGTCAATGAAATAGTAGGGTGAATACACAACGGGTATGATCGGCACTTGGGCATTCACTGCTAAATTGAAAGCACCTTTCTTGAATGGTAATAACTTGCCATCCCATTTATTGTTCCTTGTGCCTTCGGGGAATATCCATATCTTGATCTAGACAGAATAAAAAAACATGGTTTTGGTAACTGGGCAAAATTTATTGGTCTATAAATAATCCACCAACACATGTCTATTGGTTCATAGACCTTTGCCAAGGGCAGTTTATAGGAAAATTTGAGACTTTGTACGGTTTTTACTATACTTACGTTCTTTATTCTATTTTAGTTAAATATTAATGTAGGTTAGTATTATACACCATTAGATCATATATTCCGAAATTTATGTACCTTTCGGAATAAATTCTCTAAATGATGGTGAAACTGAAAACCGCATCGAATTTTTGGGTAGCTTAGAAGAACAACGCAGTCACATAGACAGACAGAAGCGACTTTAAATCAAATCAAAATATTTTATTTCACATAAACCTGCAAGGGAACTTATGAAACGTCAGAAGCTGGGTGCACTTGAATTTATAATATGTATATTTACATTACATTTAGATAGAAGCGCAGGTACCTTATACGGATATCTAAATTTAGCAAGAATACATACATGTTTTATTTTTGTACTGTTTATCTACGTTAAAACAATTAGGATACAAAGCCGTCTTATCAGAGATCGTGGGAACTGAGATGCTTTATCATCAAAATACTAAAAACCTCATTAACTTCGTGTAAATTAAGAAAATTACCAATAAAAACAGAGGTAACTAGGTATCTCAGATTCCCATTGTATTCGTGCTACTAAGTGCGTCATTCTATTTTTAAATGAATGACGTACATTTTAAAGTTAATAACTTGCATGATTAAGTACCTATCTATCTCTTAGACCACTACTTCTATGGTATTTCTGAAAAAGTACATCTAGGTAAAAGGAGAACAAAGTATTTACCTACTTCGTGACAACGAGGTCCTTTCGAATATTATTTTTCACTAACGTAACCTTTATTAGGATTACCATGTTTTTTAAGTTAAACCATATCCATGAGTGACCAGACTAGAAATTGTTGGGGAAATAGAAAAACGTCGAGATAAGAGTTAAATATCGCCTTCTTTTCAGACTTAATCTACGTAATCCATTAACGTTTTCATTTTCTGAATAGAAAATATCAATTTCCTGAATATAAATTTTCGACATTCTAGTATCAGTCATTTTGAAAATGGAACATACTACTAAAGACCTACATAATTGTAAATACCTACCTAATTCTTCTGGTTTCGAATCTCGTTCAGACAAATAAAAAAAAACATACATGTTACCCACCTTTTCTTGAGTCATACGCTGTACCGCGCTTTCCATCATTTTGTAAGCTTCTTTCGGATTTTTTCTATCAATGAATATCGATCCACAGAGATACGTGACTATGCCTAGTGGACCAGTATAGAATGCTTCTTTTTTCACAATTAAATACAATTTTCGTACGAAACACCATGCATTATTTAGGCCTGAAATAATAAGTAGGTAGGTATGATAACATAATATTTACTTAACTCCCATTGGGGAGTTCTGCATCCTGATTGCGTAAAACACACTATCAGATTCTGAATAATTTTGATGGATATTATTGCTAAACCATTGCTTCGTATGATCGAAAAATTTGTCTGTTCAACAACGTATATAACGCAATGTATGTTGTTGAACCGTCAAAATGTAAGCCATTCCTACTGTTACTGTTTTACGCTATTCCCTCTCTATCCTCTGAATATAGAAGACTACAGGTTAAGTTTTTATCCAGTGCGCAAACTGGAACCATGAATTCAGCATATCATTCTAGATCCCTTAGCACAAATTTTACTTCGGTTTAAAAAAATAAAACAGCTGATTCATGGAAAAGTGCAATACCTACGCGGTCAAAATATATGGGACAGCTGATTTTTTTCGTATTACCGACGAAAAATTTCTGCGCTGGGAGTCTAGAATGATATGCTAAATTCATGGTAACAGTTTGCGCACTGGACAAAAACTTACTCTGTATACAGAGAGGTTTGCAAACTCTGCTAGTTTCTCTGTGGGGCGCTAATATTTTAAGATATTAAGTACCTAGTATTTTCAACTAAATAAGACACGAAATTTGAACAATTTTACAACAAGTGTTTGATAATTTTGTTGTGTTACACAATTACTCTTCCGTTCAAAAGCACTACCTGCTGTTGACCGGGTATATAATTAATGATGTCCGGTCAACAACCCAACCAAGAACAAACAAACAGTAGAGTGTAGACGGACATTCTATTTTTGTATGAAACAGTAGATTTTTGTTTTGACAACCGACGAAACATTTCTACGCTAAGGGTGTCTAGGATCATGTATTGAATTCATGGTTTCAGTTTGCGCGTCATTGTTTCTGCCATCCTGTATATGCTTTTTATTTATAAATTCATAATGAATGTGGGTTCTAACAACTAAAATTACTTTCAGGGGTTGGTTGTTCTTGTTTGATTTTTCAACTGTTGTTCATTGGTCTAATAGTCGCAAGCGCTACTGTTGAGTTCATACTGGAGGCCAGGACCTCATGGTCCTCATTGGTCGGGCAAAGTGTGGGTTTTATCCATATAGGTAGAAGATCTTAGTAGCAGCCCGGAGTCTGGATTAGTGTCCGGCTGATTACATAGGACCAGCCCCGGATCTATGATTTTTTTCGAACCAGGTCAGAAACTTGATGGTGGAGCCCCTCTCTCCAGCGTTTGAGAATAATTAATTAGGTGTGGGCCTATATAGCGCCTTGTTCATACATGTCGACGGTGATCCAAGCAGGTTTCCGTATGCTAGGTGCTTTGTGGAGATTTATTTTTAATTTTTAATCATACTATGAATATTATAATTTTGGCGCCCCCTGAAACTGCTGCCCGGGGTGGGTGCCCCGGTTTGCTCCTCCCTAGATCCGGGGCTGTATAGGACTTGAACATGCCTGGTGAAGTATGGCTGTACTATAGGTACACCTTTGCCTATCCTTTTGGGGGTAAACAGGCGAAATGTTATAATGTTTATGTTCTTAATTTGCAGACGTCCTACCTACAAAAACGTCATTGATTTTACTAGTTTAAGACCGATTATAGTAAAGCAGTCTTAAGTAGGTAGGTACAGTCACCAAAAGAGATAACGGACCAGGGCTTTCGGATATAGGTAGTTGAAGTTTAATAAAATAAAATAAAATAAATAGAAAACAAAAAGATTTCAAAGAAACCAGACAAGAAACATTTATCAAATATAATTTCATTCGAAAACATCCGTCGGTTTATTACTAAAATTCAACTAACTCTGGTTACTTATTTCTTTTGGTGACTGTACAGTGTACATAGCAGTCAGTAGGTACTTTCGAACTGACCTGAAATATCTAGAACCGACTGATGGTTGCTAATGATGACAGCTCCTCGGTCCTCCACTAATATTTCTCCATTGCGTATGTGCCATTCCATTCCGTATATCTTCGTAATGTGTTTCATCAGGCCCGATGCAAATCTGAAATATAAATGATCCGGTTCTTCATAAATCTAGAGCTCGTTAAGCTCTACCTGTTCTCGACGTCAGTGACCTCACACTAGGATGCCCTGTGTTGTGAGATCCAGGCTACTTCATTCCGTTAACATATTTGTAGAACAAGGTACTTCCATTTTTCAACTTAATAATAGGCATAAAAAAAAAGAGTGAGTAAAGAGGCCAGCACATCAAGCTACTTCAATCTGTCAAATTTCTTTTATAGATTTTCAACTTGATTCCAAAATGAATAAAGTTTTTTTTTGAGGGTGGGAAATCATCAAATAACTTCTCCCGGTCTGGGTGGAGCAGGAGGGCTTTGTGTCAGACTTTTACTGACTAAAACCCACCCGTGTTCCCTCAGTTGCCTGTGTGCCAGGGACCACGGTATCTCTTTTGACCGCACCCCTGACAGACATCGGCCCTTGTGTACCTCACCAGTTGTTGCTGAGATCTCTGACGGCGCGTGTGGAAGACAACGCGCCGTCCTTCCGGGCATTCTTTTTTGTTTAACGTGGAGAAATGTCTACTGTGCTACCACGGGGAGATAGCGCAGTTATGTGGGACTGTAACCGACTAAAACTCCACGGTGTCCTCCAGTGCCGCTTGAGGCGGGAACACGGAAACGCGTCCCTCTGCGACGGGTCAGCACAGTGGCCCCGCCGCCTACCACTTTTCGGCCGCAGGGGATAGGGAGAGCGGCCAACGCTATACCGACACTCCTCCTCCCCTGCGGCCCCACCGCGTCCGCCATCAAATGGTGGCGGCCCCGTCCAGGCCACAGAAGGGAAGAGCGCTACTCAGAAGTACCGGCACTCCTCCTCCGCCGCAGCCTGTAACCCTCAGCCGCGATGCCTCCCATTTGACATCGCGGCCCGCCTCAGTTGCGATGCATCATACCGCAACCTACTTTTTGGCCGCTACGTCGTCGGCTTGGAGGCAAAAGCCCTGACGAGCGGCCCCACCTGGGTTTCCACTTTGCTTCACCATGGGAGGGTGACCAAAGCTACCGAGCCCCCCCGCAACGACAATGCGGGGACCCACTGGGGGGAAATGAATAAGGTTCATGTTCAGTTGGGAAAATTTTACAGTTTGGGGTAGCTTGAATCGAGGAAACTTACATCTAACCAATTTGAAAACAAAATGCTGTGCACATAATAACCATATCTGTTAGCAAGCGTTACTATAGCGGCTGAGCACTGCAAGCAATAATAGTCCATAAGGTAAGGTGTATAGATTTTAGTTTCCTCGATGGTACATTGTGGTTTAATTCTAATCAATCATATCATTTTTAGGGAGATGCGGTAACACAGCTCGTGAAATTCAAATTTCCTTGCTTTTTTTGCAATTTGCAGGACAGTGTCAGCGTGTTCGTTGAAAAAAATATGATTCGCAATAATAACCAGTAGGTATGTCTTACAGAATTATAATCTATAAAATCATAAATACAACCCTCTAAGTTCATATAATCCCATGACAATCCCTCTAGACAAAATCGAACTTGTTGATAAGACTAAATTCTGTGATTACTATATAACTCACACACAAAATTATTATCTACTTACTTGTTAAATATTGGTAGAAGTTTGTCTTATTTTACGTTCAAAACTGCCTGTTGTGTCTATTTGAAAAGAAAAAATGATTTGACTTTGAATTTGAATGAATATTACATGAAATATATAAATATATGAATATTAATGAATATTGCATTAATAATTCGATACCACAAGGTAGTGTTGTCGGGTGTTTGTTATTCTTAATTTATATCAACGACCTCCCTAAAATACTGACTGAGTCGTGTGTACTGTTCGCCGATGATATTTCATTAGTAACTTCCTGTAACGACTCTCAACACCTGCATGAGAATCTCAACAATATAATGTTAAATATTCAAAATTGGATGAAAGATCACAATCTAGAAATTAATTTCTCGAAAACCAAAATTATGCAATTTAGGCCTTACCAAAAAAAACCCTTAACCATAAATTTTACGTTTGACGGTATCAAATTGGACTGCGTAGACACGTTTACGTTGTTGGGCCTTGACTTAGATATCCACATGAACTGGAAAGCGCATATCCAAAAACTTAAATCAAAACTATCTAGTTTTATATATGCACTACGTGAGCTCAAAAAAACTACGGATTTAAAAACTGCCTTATCCACTTACTATGCATATGCATATGCTTGGCTTAAGTATGGAATAATACTTTGCTGAAATAGTGTAGATAGCAACGACTTGTTCATCCTGCAGAAAAAATGCATTAGGATAATGGTTTATATTGACAATGACACAAGTTGTAAACCGCATTTTAGGAAACTAGACATTCTAACTTTGACATCAATTTATATTCTAGAAATCTGTAAATTCGTCTGGAGTTCAAGTTGGGCCGCCGTCGTGAACGGTCGCGTCTGCCCGCGCGCAGCAGATGTTGACTTACTTGCCAGACTTCGAAATCAAACCAAGTTTTTTGTGCGTCTCCGTCTGTGTCGCAATTTGTTATATTGGGTAGTATAAAACAAGGGAGCAAAAGTGATGTAAGTGCGCTTCAGCCTGCAGCGAAGACTGGCTGCTGGAGGACGAGTGACACGGCTGACCCCTGGCGGCTAAACCTGGTGAGATCGTTCCTAATATTTCAGGGATTTGTTCTATAAAACTGAGAACGACCGGCCGGCCGGTTCGTTGTGGGCCAGTGTGCTAACACTATATAATAGGGCGGCACAAACTAATGTACGCTATTATTCTAGCGCAAAATACGGTACCTATCGCTCAAAACGCAGTACCTAAAGATTGTATTATTATAACTTGTAACGCCACGGTTACCGAAATTTGAGTCTGCCCACGGCCCATATGTGCTGAAGTGTACAAAAAAGTTACCCTTAACTCTTAAGTTCGCATAGCACGCTTTTGTTCCACAGATTAACCAAAAAAAAAGGTCAAGTCAGCCTCAGCCCCTTTGCACGTGTCCAGGGGGTCTAAAAAGGCCACTTTGGCAGAATCATAATATGATCATATTATGAATCATTTTTAAAATCGTGAAATTGTCACAAACTGACAATTTATAATATTTTCTGCGATGACAGCACGCAATTCATCTATTTGACAGTTTTGTATGGAAATTCGTAAAATGGTCAACAAATTATGAATTGCTTTATTAAAGTAAAATGTCAAATAGCAGAATCATAGGGGAATTCAGGAAATGAATCACTTTTAGAGGAATTGCTTAATGTGGCCTTTTTAGACCCACTGGACTTGCACTACAAACAAAAGTGTTTTCAAAAAATAATTTAATGACACTCGATCATAGGATTGTCAGTCAAGATCTCGCCACATATATTTGCAAACATCGACAGGATGATAGAATTTTCCTATCACTTCTAAATAATATACATGATTTTCTCCCTAACAGCATTCTCTTCCAGGAATAAAGGATAGCAAAATACATAACCGCACAATCCCTACTAATGTTATAAATGCGAAAGTGACGTTCTGTATGTATGTTACGCTTTCACGCCTAAACCGCTGAACCAAGTGTCATGAAATTTGGCTGAGATTATAGCCTAGAATATGGAGAGAGACATAGGCTACTTTTCATATAGGAACATACGCTATAACCGACATCCACGCGGGCGGAGCCGCGGTCAGGGGCTAGTTTAATATAACATTTTGTGGTGGCGAAGATATCATCATCGCCTTGTCCGAATACTATTGCATGCTATTTTTTTTTTTTTTGTAGACCCGAGGACCGATTTGCAATTTTTACGTTTAAAATAAGTTTAAAATTCGTTTACAATTTTACAAATTTGTAAACGAATTTACGCTCGCCCTATCGCCCTTGTCATAGAAAACACCAATGTCGACTTAAAGACATTAAGGCATTAGGATAATTATTGCAATGAACTAACAAATCGATGAACAACAGGATAATCAAGGTATACATGTATGTAAGAACATGCATCAAATGGAGTGGCCAGCAAAGCAATTGGATTATAATTATCAAAGAAAAGGGAGTTAAACGGGGTTGCCCTCACTCCTCTCGCCTTTTTACATTAGTCTTCGACGCAGTCCTTAGAACCCTTAAAGATGCAACCCATTTAATCAAACTAGATCAGGACCGCGTTTCACTCCCCCTGGTATTATCATTTGCGGACGATCTTATACTCATTGCAGACGATCTAGAAGGACTAGAGCGCCTTTACTAAACACCGCAGGCCTCCAAATAAACGGAATAAGTATACCAACAATGGACGAAATAAAATAGCTAGGCACATACACAAGCAGAAAAAGCACAATTAGAAAACGGTGCCAACAGGCCACGAGAAACGCAAATCATTACTACCATTCATACTAAAGGCAAAGATGGACTGGAAGTTAGCTAGACTTATGTATCGAAGAGTTATCGTACCTTGTATGATATATGACTTAAAAGTATCGACCCAAGGTGAACAGATTAAGACTCAGAAGATATGAACGAGTTATCATGAGAGACTTGATTAACCACGTCAGGAATAAACTAATAATTAAGAAAATGCACCAAATCTTAGACGAAAAAACCGTAACAAAACGCATCAAGAATCACAGGATGTGCTACTTAGCACACGTCTTCAGACGGGATAAACCACACCTATTGCAGGTAGCAATGCAGTACAAGGCCAAATCTAAGAACCTCGGACGACCTATTTACCCAAGGAATGACAATCTAAAACAAGCAATGAAATACTTCGACATGGGAATCAAGTTTTGAAAGGACATGGCTGGAGACAAAACTAAGATCAAGAAAGCGGCTAGCAATATCTACAAAAAATCAGAAACTGTTAGCTGCGAGAACTCAAAATATTACTACGAAAACAACAAAACAGAACATAGCGAAACAACGGCATAGAAAAGAGCTAAGAAAACAATTGAACGTACCCAAGAAGCCCGACCTGAATCAACATGCCGGCGACGTCGTGAAAAGATGCCCTCCTATAAATAAATACCACCCGTCTCTCCACTAGTCCAATGCTTACTCAAGGATGCATATCCGGTAGGCTCGCAATCCTTTCCTATCCTATGGGCACGTCTACCTGACCATTACCGCGCCCCCCGGTCTACTTCTTGATATGCAATGGCCTTTGTAACACCATGAAGCATGAGGCTCCAGGGGCTAGTGCAAATCTTGGGGTTCATTCGATTTATCGAGTCTGGTCAAGCCACGCTGGGATCGGTGCATTTCATATTCATATTCATATTCATAGAAATCTGTAAATTCCAGATCTGTAAAGACCAACCTCGCCGCTATGCACCGCGTTCACGTTTTGAAAACACGCTCGTAATACCACAATCAAGGCTAAAATTACACAGCACAAGCCCTCATGTAACATCTATAAAAATATATAATAAAATACCTAACGACCTAAAAATGGAGCAAAATGACAAAATATTTATTAACCGGCTCAGAAAACTATTAGTTGATAAATGCTATTATACGCTGAACGATTTTTTAAATGACGACATCAAAATGGGATGACTTTCACCATTATTTTATTCATATTTAGACATTCATTTAATTATTTTTATTTGACTTTTGTTTTTATTTTATTTTTTGTGCGTTTTATTGTTTGACTTATTCTTTATTCTATTGTTCACATTTAATCTGTGACATAATTATAATATTCATTCCTCTTATGTAATTTCTTTCTTTCAATGGATTTGTATTTACAACCGTATTGTTATGTTACGTATTTACTTCAAATTACTTAATTGAATTTTAATGGTACCCTAAAATGTAATATTATTTATTTTTAATTGACTAGTTTTTTAATGATATCCGAATCCCTATCTTGTTTTGTAAATTATGACGTTCTATACACTTATTAAATAAAGCATGCTACTATTTATAATTTACTCAATTGTTGTGCCCGACGAAATGAACTTTGTAAATAATATTAAGATCTTGTACACACATGAGATATGCAATAAAGATTTGAATTTGAATTTGAATATATTTTCAATAATAATTATAGGCCTGCGAAATTCAATTTTAATCCCACTGACTATTTTCACGAAAAAGTGTTCAATGGGATTCAATTAACTGAGAGGGTTGTATGGGATTCAATAATAATTAACTGAGAGGGTTGTATGGGATTCAATAATAATTAAATGAGAGGGTTGTATGGGATTCAATAATAATTAACTGAAAGGTTTGTATGGAATTCAATAATAATTAACTGAGAGGGTTGTATGGGATTCAATAATAATTAACTGAGAGGGTTGTATGGAATTCAATAATAATTAACTGAGAGGGTTGTATGGGATCCAATAATAATTAACTGAGAGGGTTGTATGGAATTCAATAATCATTAACTGAGAGGGTTGTATGGGATTGAATAATAATTAACTGAGAGGGTTGTATGGGATTCAATAATAATGAACTGAGAGGGTTGTATGGAATTCAATAATAATGAACTGAGAGGGTTGTATGGGATTCAATAATAATTAACTGAGAGGGTTGTCTCGATGATTTTAATGATTACACCTAACTCAGTAAAGTCATACTTGATACGGTCGAGAATCATATTTTAATCAACATACTGTTGTATGTTGATTAAATTATGTCACATGACCTGTAAATTGCAAAAAACTAAAAAACGTTTGAATTTTGCGGGCTACCTTAATAATATATGATATTTATTAGTATAATTTGGGACTTTTAGCAGTCGGGGGAAGAATTACAGATCCACATAAATATGTATTTATTTCTTTTGCAGGTATGAAGGTACTTACAATCCATTGCTGTGATGTTTCGGTCTAAACAACAAAAATGGCATAACAATCATTGAAGTTAATGTCAAGAACAAATAGTATAAGGACATCTTCAGATGGAATTTTAATTTAATAAGTTCGCTTCTAACAACACTTTTGAATCGAAGTAGAATAACGATCACTGTTAAGGATATTAAAATCTTTGACAACATTCTGCCAGTTGTCAAGGACGGTATTGTGTAAATTGAACTTGTATTTTATTTAAATAAATGAAGGAGAGCGGAGATTGGGCGTCCAGTTAAGTCGTAAACGCGGATTCGATTAACGAGACTGCACCAATTTGAACGCTGGCTGAATACTGTTATTCACAAAGTTATGTTAATCCTTAAATAGGTTTATAAACGCGCTGTCCATAAATCGAAAACTGGTTTAATGCGAGTGGTGCAGTAGAATGTATGTGCAGTGTGTGTGTGCCCGCCACATACACACATCCGATACTTAATTAAAGTATGTACTAATTGATATACACAGATTGCAGAAATGAGTGGTACTTATGTCATATGTGGATCGATTCAAATATGTGGGTCAGGTGATTGTAATTACCTACCTAGGTACATTGGATAGAGTTATTTTAGAAGGTTTGTCGTCACCGTGGTCATCTCTATAGGTACACTATATTTTGAAGCAAGTGGAATCCTTTGCTCCCTATGTAAGTACTGTGCTTTCGGCTCGGGCTGCAATCCCAGCTCAATTGCGATGGCAAAATTTGTCATTGCAGTTGAGCTGGGATTGCAGATTAAACGACATTTTCTACACAATTGCGAGGGAACAATAAATACCTTATATACCTACATTGTTACTGAATATTTCTACTTATAGTAATAGTGGTAATTTTAAAAATACTGATATGATTATTGATGATGATTATTTAACTACACAGTTTGTATAAATCATCAACAGTTTAGAAAAAAAAAATGGCGCACTTTCCCGCACTAGTGCGGGCAATGCACAGTAAAAAACACGCGTGTTATTTCTAAAAATAAATAATATAAAAGCGGTGCAATAAGAGCCACTTTATGAGAAGTGTATTGAAAAACGTCGTTTGATACGCGTGAGCGTTTGCCATTTGTGCCATTGCATACTTGCATCAAAATGTTGGTACGATTAACAAACAAACGCTTTGTTTTCTAAAGCTATTCTTTTAATACATAGCCTAAACCTAACATCACGACTGTTTCGACTGTGTATTGATAAATACCTATTTATATTATATGAGTTTATCATGACAGGTCATAATGTACAAAAATATTTTTTTACATTTCTGAAGGCAAGGTAGTCCTTGCCTATAGGAATGTATAAATTAAATCTAGGAAAATACTTAGTATTATTTTTGATAAAACCAGTCAAAACAAACAGTAGGTAGCTAACAATTGATAGGTTTAATGACGCCATAACATTTTTTGTTTATCTTCAGCTTCTTACTAAATGTGGAAATAAAAATTACGTGCTCCTATTGTTTGTGTCCGGAAATTTTAATAATTGCTTACAAAACATTAGGCAATGCTTTGTATTATTTACTAAGATTATTATCAATTTGCTGTTTCGTAAAACCGTCAAAAAATTACAGTTGTGATTTGAATTTAAGGACAATTTAAGTCGGGAGTCAATTTGTTGGACAAAATAATTCCCCTGGCTGTACATACGGTATGACAATTTTCACGAAATTTTCATAAAATTTGTTCTACTGAAGTCGCGTTTTGCTGTCGCGTCTCTCCTATCTGCGGGAGCTTTAATGCTGCAGTAGGGTCTCATTATCAACCTTCGCTGTCCAAGATTTGTATGCAGGCCAAGTTTAAAAGTACCGCTACTGTTACCATTAGTTTGGATTTTGCGGATTATACCAGAGCAGCCGAGAGAGTATTATGTCGTAGGTATCTTACTGTTACGAGCTTGGGGTTCGTGACAATTAAAAACTGCCAATATAAATGACCAAAAATGACACTTTAATCAAAGAACCTAATAACAACTCAAACACTAATTACAAAACACAATTGCACTACTGATCACTTGAAGATCGCTTTAGATGTTTTTCGCTTGTATCGCTCGACGAATACTGCCCGGGTCGTGATCCGTTCCGGCCTTTTATAGGGCCCTCGGAAAGTTCGCGAACCTTCTACTGTCGAAGCATCTAGAATGTTCGAGTACATACCGGCCCCGACTGAACAGATGTAGATAGTTCTAGACAGATCTAGCATCCAGATTTCTAGAAAGATCTTGACTCTATTAATTTCTGCTACTCGATACTAGATGGCGCTAGTGGTAACTAATGTCACCAGACATTGTGGCGCGCAACATTACGAAGGATTTTAGATATAATACCTAAGCGTGCCAAATGAGAGCAAGAGAAAAATAAACCTACAGTTAATATTTTTGATCTTATATCTATTCTCTTATCACTATCTCTAAACAGTATAAAGTAAAGTCGCTTTCTGTCTGTCTATTTCTCCGCTTCAATCAACCAATCAACTCAGCCTACCGCAGTCCACTGCTGGACATAGGCCTCTCCCAGGCTGCTCGTCAATACTCTATCCTCTGCCTTCCGCATACAGTCTGTCCCAGCCACCTTTTTAAGGTCGTCAGTCCATCTAGCTGGAGGGCGTTCCACACTACGCTTGCCGATACGCGGTCTCCACTCCAGGATTCGTCTGCTCCACCGGCCATCGAATCCTTTGAACCTCCAAACATGGCTAGACCATTGCCACTTCAGCTTGCTTACTCTGCAAGCTACGAGTATGTCGGTTTCTTCGCTTACTTCTTCTCCACGCAACACATTTTGATACCTATGGCTTTCACTATCTTTTGAAGAATATCTTCCGAAAGGTTTAAATGTTTTGTTACACGCATTTTAAACTTACCCATAATAAATAAATCTTCATGTGTTGCCAAGCTGTATATCTAAACCTACCGAGCGACGCAGGGTTTTAGCAAGGCAAGAGGTCCAACTATGTCTATATCGCCATTAATTTATGTATAGCTGGAGCGGCATGAACTAACCCACTAGTGGTTTTTATCAGAACCAATTTTGTGCATCCTTTGACGGGTTATCTACGCACGCCACACAAAATGATATTCTAAGTAGAGTGCTCCGAATTGTATCGAATACTGAGAATATCGAAGCGTCAAAGGATCGACAGTTTATCAAAATGGACGCCTGTTCGAATTATGTCGAGCTTCATCAGATGGAAATGATTTTTTTTTTTTGGTTGGGAAATCATCAACTAACTTCTCCCGCTCTGGGCGGAGTCACGTGGAGGCGGAGGGTGTGTCAGACTTTGACTGACTAAAACCCACCCGTGTTCCCTCAGTTGCCTGTGTGCCAGGGGCCGCGATATCTCTTTCGAACAACCCGCACCCCTGGCAGGCCGATGCCTGCCAGGGGTGCGCGCCTCAAAGAGATGCCAGCAGCAACTGATGGGACCCGCAAGGGCCGATCCTTGCTGGCCCCATCAGTTGCTGCTGGCATGTCTATGAGGCGCGCGTGGAACACAACGCGCCGTCGACCTGGGCTTGGTCCTTACCGTTCAGCGAGCTACCCATTACTCGCCGTCCGCAAGCTCGTGCCTACGGTGGTCGGGAATCAGCCTGGGATTCCCGACGCCAAGGGTGTCTCCTGCGGCAACTAAGGCCGTGCGGGCCCATATACTGCCTCTCCCTCACGTGCGCCGCCTCCCTCTTCGCGAACATTACTGCTTCGCAGAAGGCGGTGACGGCTAACTATGCACTCTCGCTCCGTACCATGCCTGGACCAGGGTCGGACGCGAGAGATCGCCGCCGCCGATCACCTCCACGAGAACACGGCGGTGCTCCACCCAAGCCGGGCAGACCTCCACCGTACAGATGGAAGTGTTGATGCTACTGGCCACTAAAAAGCATTTCGTTCGATACGTCGGTAATAGCTCATCTGTTAACTCTAGGAATAACCAAAAACTAATAAATACTCAAAAAGCGTATAACCTACATATAACTTAAATAACCTTGTACAGTTGTTCAGATTATTAAACTTTTGAGTCAATGCCACACTAAGAACCAGGTTTAAAAAATGGATTAATTATGAAACTATCTTTTCTACCCGTGATTTCATACGCGTCAATGTCGGAAAACAATCGTGTGTCCTTATATCAATTCTTTTTCTAAAATAATAGTTAGTCCTAAGTACTCCGACTCCTTACTCCTTATAACATTAGCGTTCTGTCAGTTAAAGTCCCGTTTAAATCGGTCCATCCGTTTCGGAGATTAACCGGCACAAACAGACACAAATTGAATTTAACGTTTTTTAAAATAAGTACGTAGTATATAATTTCATATGCATTTAGTAAAAAGCTGTTAATGATAAATGATTTTATTTCTGTAAGTAGGTTCGTCCAAACACTTTTACACGTCAATCATATTTTTTTAAACTAGATGAGGTTGGCGTTTCCTATCTGACTACTCTGAGAAGATAGGCCGAAAGAAATTCAGAGGTCACAGTCTCTTTTAAAGTCCACACATAATCATGGACAGATCATATGAAGACCATGTAGATTGGTGTCTGAAATCGTCTTTTGAGGGAAGAACCACACGGATTGACTGGACCTGTCCAATCAGTAATCAATTAATCATGCAGCTCAGCTCAGACTTGGTTATTTAGACATTACAAACAGACACTTCCATTTTATTCATTTGTATGTATGTATCGTAGGTAGGTATGTGTTTATAGATTCTATTGTATTATTATTTGTATAGAAGATATAATATTTCATGCTTATCTTTAGACGAATCTGTGAAGTGTCCGTGTGAATCCAGATTTATCTATGTATCTCTTTAAAAGTGTTGTTTTTAACACAGCATGATAAAACTGTTGTTTCAGAAAACAGACTTTAGTCAAATGTCCCAGCAATACACAAAATAATGAGCACAGTACTTGCAAGTTATACCCAAGGGCTACGGAAAAATATCCGGAAATGCCTTTTTGAGGAAATTAAAGGCATTGTTTCTTTTAAAAGGTACGAACTACGAGCTAAGAATATTTAATTATATAAAATACAACGGTGATGGCTTATAACGAAGCTTGGGATCACTTGGAATACCAGAGGAGTAATAAAATGTTATTAACTGCTGTAATAAGAACAGCTAACTGTGCATTAAGGAATCCGTTAACTAAAATATAACTATGTTCCAATATTGATGTTTTTATTTGCAAAGCTTAATTTTGTATTGTTAGCTGTATTGACCTATATTGGACACTACTTTTATCTATATTTACATATACATATATTATGTAATTTTTTGTCGTTTATTACAAAAAAACTATTATTTACATTTTGTCCGCGTAGGTATTGCACTTTTTAATTGAAAAACTTTTTCGATAGAATCGACGAAACATCACTGAATTCATGGTTACCGATGGCACGACGCTGTCCCTGACACTCTGTAGGTACTTAAGGTGAACCTAGTACACATTTTTCCCATACAAACTTCGGGAGTGTATTACTCCACTGTTCGACAAAGTACATCAAAAATTAAACATGTTATGGTTTTGTCTCATTATTAACATTGTCTGTACGGAAACAGAATACTAAAATAAGAAGCCATTAAAAAGTTAGGAGCTAACAAAGATTCGTTTTTCTTGCTAATTTAACCTAACTTTGGGCGTGTTTAAGTAACAAAGAAGTATGAAATCTGAAAAACCAAGTCGGTACCGACAAAGCTCAACAATCGAATAGTTTGATCAATTTTATTGGTTATTGATTTATGCAGTGGTTTTTTCATAAAACCCGATCTTCCGAAGGACTGTTCTTAAATTTTTACGCACCTGTTGTATTATAAATGATCCTGCATCTCACTCAATAATGTTGTGCGTGTAGACTACCTTCTAACTGCTCATTACTGATACTACCTCTGTCGGACACGATGCCTGGCGAGACAGCGTGCTTTTTAGCCAGGCCCATCAGTGAGTTCGAGCCCGCGACTAGGTTCCCCTTAAGGGACCTACATATTTTTAAATCGTATTTAAGTCTAGAATAATAAATCAACAATCAAGTAAAAGTAAAGTAGGCTAACGAAAAGTGGGCAGTAACGTAAGTTAATAATAATAATAATAAAGCTCTGGAGCCTGTAATAATAATAAAGCTTGGACCTTATTCCCGATACCGATGGGCTAATATTTTTTATATTTTTAAATGTTTTTATGTATTTTATAATCTAATATTTAAAAATGTAATTTATATGTATTTATTGAAATAAAGGAAATAATAATAAAAGTTTATTTATTTCTCTCACAATGGTTTGTAACATTTAACAGTTTTAGACAATAATAATTCACATTGTGAGAACTGGTGCCCATGAGTACCTAACATAAGTTGTTACACTTGTCACAGGACAACGTTACACGAACTTCAGTTTTGCATGGAAACGAAGAGAATACCGTAAAGAAATATAAATTCTGCTTTAATTGCGCAATAAAATATCGGCAATACCAATAAAGCGCCTGGAAAATATATTTTACAAGTTTTCCCAAAAGTTCTTGAACGAAATAAGACCAGAATGAGTTGAAACTGTTCGTAGTAAGTTTTTGTTAGTTATTTATTGTAAGCGACACCTAAGTTTGAACTTTCACGGCTGATACTGTCACGCCCCGACACCTTGTGACATTCTGCTACGATCATTATTATGAAAGTTCAGACGTATGATAGGTTTTTTGTAAAAATAATCATTTAACACGTCTATTATAACATTGTGCCTAATGCTCATGTTTGGTGAAAATGAAAAGAATGGAAGAAAAAGCTTTATTATTACAAATTAAAACAACCGGTAGTCAGTTGTTTTTGTTTTACGAAAGAGACCCTTCACACTAGCGTTTGTCCAGCGTAGGCATTCGATGAACGTATGCGTAGCGCAGAAACCGCGCGTGCGTCACGTTGTCGCGGCGTCTCGTGCGGCGTCATGTACAATCCTGTTCGCATCCGACCTCTCTCCGCCACCCGCGCTCCTGTGCATCTGTTGCACAGAGGAAACGCCGTGACAACGCGACGCACGCGTGTAATCGCGGCGTCTGTGCTGCGCATACGTTCATCCAACGCCTACGCTGGACAAACGCTAGTGTGAAGGGGCTCTTAAGGTTTTATTTTTCACTTTTGGCTGGTGGTACCTGCTTTTATCAACCCCCCCTACAGCCCCACAGCAAATCATATACCTTCACGTGCTAAGTAAATAATAGTGGCAGAAAGTTATTATTATAACATCATCTACATTCAGTTAGTGGAAAAAATACGTATTATTGAAGCTTCCCACTCATCAGTACCTGACCTTATTTATATGGAACCAGCCTTTATATAAGGATACTCTTTAAAAAAAAAACAATTTTATTTTAAATCGGTTTATATATGACGGAGTTCTGAGGCAATAAACAAAAAAAAAAGCATCCTCATTGAGAACCCCCTTTTTATGTCGGTTATAAATATATGTTGCACTGACGACTTCAGTTAAATGGGAATGTACAAGATACTGATGACGTTGAAAATTAAAACGCCGTATTTTTATAAATCTCAGAACGTAACAACATCCAGAACATTTTTGTAACCACCTACCGTTTGATAACAAAGGAGTTAAACGAAAAAAAAAAGTTTACATAACCCCAGTTTCTTAACGGCTGACGTCCATCATTTTCCCAGTAAAGTCGTTAGTAGCAATGTTTGTACCTTATCTTTACATCTTGAGTTCATAAATAAAAATAATGTATTTTTGTCAGCTTTTCTTTAACTCGCTCGGTTATACAGGATACATTTTTAACCAGTGCGCAAACTGTAACTGCCCTGTAATTCCCCCCTAGCGTAGAAATTTTTCGTCGGTTATACAAAAAAAACTCTTGTTCGCTGTTCCATACATTTTGACCGCGTAGGTAGGTTTTGTATGAAACAGCTGATTTGTTTTTGAATAACCGACGAAAAATTTCTACGCTGCGGGGTTAGAATGATATGCTGAATTCATGGTTACAGTTTGCGCTGGTTGTTAGACAATGGAAAATACAAGAAGATGAAGATGTAGTGACAAATTGTTTCTAGAGTATGTAATAGTCATGTTGACAGGACGAATGAATGGCGACTGACAAAAGACATTTACAAGGCAGATGTGAGTGGAAACGTAGGAAGCTGACGCCCTAGAAGGACATACTTGTAGTGACCTCATCATCATCATCATCATCATTTCAGCCGCAAGGCGTCCACTGCTGGACATAGGCCTCCCCCAAAAGGGGCGTTTTGCCATAATCGCCACGCTTGGCAGGCGGGTTGGCGATCGCAGTATAGTTGTAAAAATGCATAGAGAACGCTGCTGCCCATTCTCTAGTAAGTCCCTTAGTCGCCTTTCTGCCTATTTCTATTCAAATTCGCTTAAAATTGCAGCATTGCAAGCAATTTTTGGGCAAGCTGACATTAATACCTTCGTTAATGTAATAATTTGCACATCTTATTAGGTAATGATACAGTGTACTTTATATTTATTTGTAACATCTTACCTACCTGTATTATGCAAATAAATAATTTGATTTGATTTGATTTGGTTATTGAAGGCTTGTAATTGGTCAAGAAAGGTTATGCGACCTAGCTTTGCTCAGTGTAGACCGAAAAGATAATCTACGAAGGGACGCAAATGTGATGCGTGCCCTAGGCGCCATTTTCTATCGGTACGCTCCTGCCCCTGCAGATGTATGAACGTAAATCAAGCAGGAGTATGTAAGGATCGTGCCAGTTTTCATTCTGTGGTTTCTGCTTACCCCCATGGAAAAAGGCGTGAGTTCATGTGTGTATGTAGAAAATACAAGTTATAATGATGTGGTCCAAGTTTCTGTTGTTTTTTGCAGTTTGGTATTTTTAGTTCAATTGAAATGTCAGGAAACTTTTCGCACGTTAAAAATACGAATATTTAACATTGGCTTGTCGATTCAGTTCGTTATCCTAAAATTCTGAAACCGTCCTCTGACGGTATAACATCGTTTTTCACTACCATGTATACCTATTTATTTGACCAGCTCACAATATGTCAACTATCATTTATCATCATAATCATTCTTTAATTTTCGCCGCCTTCCTCTTCGCGAGCATTACTGTTTCGCAGAAGGAGGTGACTGCTACCTATAACCTCTCGCTCCGAACCGATCGCCTCCACGGGGACACGACGGTGCTCCGCTCAAGCCGAGCAGACCCCCACCGTATGCTTCTCCTTGTCCTCAGAGCGATCTACGCAGTGGAAACACCCGGGCGTTTCCTCCCGCCTTATACGAAACAGGAACCTCCCGAAACACCCGTGCCCGGTAAGGACCTGCGTCAGGCAGAAGGTGAGGACGCCGTGGTGCCTCTCAATCCACTCCTCAAAGAGGGGACTTACCGCCACAATCGTAGCGTGCCCAATTCATTTAGGGTTATAAAGAACATAATTCAAATAATAATGTTAGAACAAAATAATCTAACACTGCTAGGAAAATTGTGCAAAGTTCGTTTCTTATTTAGTTGAAAATAGGTACTACTTAATCTTTTAAAATATTAGCGCCGGACGGTGAAACTAGCAGAGTTTGAAAACCACTCTGTATAGGCTTCTATTTTCAGAGGATAGAGAGCTAATTGCGTAAAACACTAACACTAACAGTAGGAATGGCTTTTATTATGACGGTTCAACAACTTTCATTGCGTTATTTACGTTGTTGAGCAGACAAATTAGTCGAACATATGAAGCAATGGATTAGCAATACTTGTAAGGACAAGTAAAAATCAATCAAAAAATCAAGAAATCATTTTCAAGGGAAAATGATTCAGATTGTGATTGATAGTGTGTTACACAATTTGGATGCAGATATAATCGTTTAAACAAACTAGTCATTTAGGGGAAGGGAGTTGGTAAGTTGAGTGCTTAGGATGTTTCGGATAACGCGGGAGGAAACGCCCGGGTGTTTCCACTGCGTAGATCGCCCTGAGGACACGGTGGAGCATTAGGTGGAGATCTGCCCGGCTTGGGCGGAGCACCGCCGTGTCCTCGTGGAAGCGATCGGCGGCGGAGATCTCTCGCGTCCGGCCCTGGGAGCCTACTCCCTAAGCAAATTCCATAGTATCGGCCGTCGCTACGAGCGCTTCGCTCTCTGTCTAACTTACGGTATGTCCGTAAGTGAGACGGAGAACAAAGCGCCCGTAACGATGGCCGATACCACGGATTTCGCCTAGGGAGTAGGCCCCCTGGTCCAGGCCATGGTACGGAGCGAGAGTGCATGGGTAGTCGTCACCTCCTTCTGCGAAGCAGTAATGTTCGCGAAGAGGGAGGCGGCGCACGTGAGGGAGAGGCAATATATGCGCCCGCACGGCCTTAGTCGCCGCAGGAGACACCCCTTGTCGTCGGGAATCCCAGGCTGACTCCCGGCCATTGTAGGCGCGGGCTTGCGGACGGCGAGTAATGGGTAGCTCGCTGTCCGGTAAGGACCAAGCCCGGGTCGTTGTCGCGTTGTGTTCCACGCACGCCTCAAAGAAATGTCAGCATCAACTGGTGGGGTCTGCAAGGGCCGAAACCTGCCAGAGGTGCGGGTTGTTCGAAAGAGAATACCGTGGCCCCTGGTACACAGACAACTGAGGGAACACGGGGGGTTTGAGTCAGTAAAAGCTTGACACGTCCTCCTTCTCCACCCATAGCGGGAGAAGTTATTTCATGATTGCCCACCCAAAACAAAAAAAAGTGCTTAGGATTACGGGCGTATGATTTTATGTTGAATAACAATAAAAATATGTTAAGAGCATGTTACACCTTCGTAGGGCGTAGGCACAAACTACAGAACGCCACTTCCTACGATCCTTACTAGGTACTCCTTCTAAAAGGTATCTATGTACACTTTGTGGATCAATTTAATTACTTAAGTTGTTAAGAACACGAAAGATTACTACAGTTGCACTGTTTGTGCTATAGTTTCTAAATAGATAAATACACCTAACAGGAATGTAAATTAAATAAAAAACGATACAGTATAAAAACAGTTTATTTTAAATTATATTTGTTTACAAATGCATTTGTAAAATATGAGTTAAGTACCTACTTACCAAAACACATTTGAATGCTTAATCTCATCATCTACCTAGCCTTTTCCCAATTATGTTAGCTCAGCTTCCAGTCTAACCGGATGCAGCTGAATACCAGAATTTTATATGGAGTACAGTTACTCTATGTAAAAGGATATACTGGTATTCAGTTGCATCCGGGGATAAGGTACCCAGTAACTGCGTTGTGGAGGCTAAGATAGGCAGTCCTATCTAACCTCCACAACCCAGTTACTGGGTAGTTTATACTTATTCTAATACTAATAATATACAGTCGTGGGTTCTATCCTATTAGAGTGAAGGGGTAGTCAGATGGCAAGGCGTTGACGACCTCCTTGGATAATTCCTTATAAGCTACAGTCATTTGTTGGTGGATCTTATTGATCAGCTCTGGCACGTCTTCCATGGTCAGACCTGCCGTAGGCACCGGCTCCAGGCACTGTATGACCACGTGACCTGGAACATAGAAAACAGTGGTTATTGATAGGACACGTAAGAAACTTGGTTGATTTTCCAAAATGTCTTGTTATTTCGTTTTCGAATCGCAATCTTTGCAAATTGATACTAATTGTGGTCAGAATTTCGTAGACGCCATCTGTATTGAGATCGTACCTCAATGACTACGTAGATCATTTCATGATGTTTTTTTATCGAGAAACTTTCAATATTTTGTGTTACTGTTCCTCAAAAAGTTCAGAAATATAATGTAGTTACTTACTTATATTATTTATATCTTATACCTAAGTCTTATTAAATTCATTAAAAAAAAAAAATTGGTTGTTATCACCCGGTCTTAACGGTATTAGGGACATGATTCCAATACCTAAAACCGTTAATAGTAATCAAATCGTCTTATGGATACCGTATGGCAGATATGATGATGAACTTGTAGCACATACAGTTTTTTGTGTTTCAGGTTTCAGCTACAAATTAGGTTAACATTAAAAGAAATAAAAAAAAGGAGTAACCATTAATGCAGACGGACTGCTGCATTAATGGTTACCTCTTTTTTTATTTCTGAGATAAAGAAATGTTGTTAGCTTATGTAGTCTAAGGTTCTGCCAACAAAAGAATCCTTTGTGAGAGAACTCAAAAAATATTTCCGTCAATTCGTTTCTCTGAATATTTTCAGTTACACAGGGGAAGTTCTGCGTGAATTGTGATGGAGCTTCCACTGGTAAGAAGATTAAAGTCCAAATTAGAATATAGATAGGCTACTTTTTGTCCGGAGAGGAAGGGTCACGGGAATTTCAACCTTTCAGATTGAAGTTGCAGAGCAAGATAGGCTGTTAAATCCTTTTTATTATTAGGCCTTAGGAATGATATTTACGTGGAATAAATGCTCAATAGGATTTGTAAAGGAATTGACGATAATAAGAACGAAACTTTCAGAATTTTGAGCGGGTTTTCTCACACCTTACTCATATCATCTGCTTGGCCGTTTACCAACTATGTTGGGTCAGGGTCCAGTGTAACCGGAGGCAGCTGATTAACAGTATTTTACATTGAGAGACTGACTATCTGACCTCCACAACCCTAGTAACTGGGGAATACGATACCCCTTGGTAAGACTGGTTGGTCTATCCATGGACCAATCGCGGCAAGCGTAGCTTAACCTGTACGATCGACTCAAGCGCCTATTATAACTTACTATACCACCCCTACTCCCCCCTCCCCCCTCCCCCTCCCCCTCCCTCTACTCCTATTTTTACTTACTTTTTTTTTTTTTTTTCTCTACTCCGAGAAAAAAAAATAAGCACATATTTCGTGCGTAGTTATGTAAAGCGTCAATAATAATAAATAAACCATAGGAAATATTAATGTATAAATCTCAATATAAATATTTCCAGATCAGAGGGAAATAAATAGTGGGTTACCTTTATTGAAAATATATTTCTCCTTATTTATGAAATAGTAGGGTGAGAACACAACGGGTATGATGGGCACCTGCGCGGCCACCGCTATGTTGAACGCGCCCTTCTTGAAAGGCTGTAGCTTTGTATAATCTTTGTTTCTTGTTCCTTCAGGGAACAACCAAATCTTTGTCTGAAAAAAAGAATTATTCACGTTACAAGCATTTTTATAAACGCTGCTTTCGCATTTTCTTGAAATATTGTTCAGTGAAATACTCTGCTTGAATACCCTTAGGATATTTTTTGACAGTTGCGATCTTTGTGTTCGTCTTGATCAAAGCTAATCTGATTATTTAATACATTTTTAGAATACTCTTTGAACTTTTTGAGATAATTTGTTAATCAATGGAAAAAAATACTTTTATTTTGGAGATCTTGTTTTCTGATTATTACTGTAGTTAGCAGGTCAGTACTAATCTACATGTCTATTTCATTCTATGTTTTTGTTGGAGAACGAATTATATTTAAAGTAGCTTATAATCAAACATAGATAAAAAATATAAGTATTGAAATCAAACATTGAATTAAAATTCACATACATAGATTATTGAAACACAACGTGCAAATAAAAAAAAAACGTTCAGAAAACAAGCAATGAAAACAAAGCATTGTATCTTGTAACAAGGCAATTTTATATCTGCGTTATATCCTGGTTCGTTACTGGCGCATTAAGCTGAATTTATAAGTTTAATATTATCCAAGCCTGGAAGCTTCCTCTATTTAATAAATGAGAGCAGTAAGTACGATGTACGAGGTTTTAATGTTCACGCCACTATGCCGGGGTAAAGGGAGGGAGATAATGTACTATTAATTGTATTAATCCTCCCTTTTTTCCGTGTGGAACTCTAATTCAAAAGCGCTGGTACCTCTAACAAAAGTTAAATCTTTCATTTGGTACCAGTCGGTCTATTCCGTAAAAATCTCTACTAAAACGTAGGTGAAATGATCTGTCAATAGTGTCAATCAAATCAGCCACAGGCCACAGCCTCAGGCTTCAGCCTCAGGTGGAATGACAGCATACTTCAAACTCACATTCACTTAGGTTATTACGGTGAGATTTGTACAGAATCGATCGGCTGTTTTTAACAAAACTACTCTTGTTTCAAAGCCTGCTTAGATAAGCATCTTAGTAAGTACTTTTGAGTAAGTACTTATTGTACCTACCTATGGGTATTACCCGGATTACAGAATCACTAATGAGTAAATTAGGATGAAAACTAGAGATAATAAGTAGGAATAGTAGAGATAATAAGATGTCTGAGTTTGTAGAATGGAAAACGATAGATGGACAAAGAAAATCATAGCGTGGGTACCTAGAGAGATGGAAAAAGAAAACGAGGAACGCCGCAGAAGCGCTGGGAAGATATATTTAAAGACAGATGTGGGCCCGACTGGAGGAGACAAGTCTGAGGTAGGGAAAAATTAAGAGAGTTGGGGGAGGCTGACGCTGCAAAGGCAACTTCCATTAATAAATATTTTCACGTGCATGCCAACTTTAATAATACTATTTTAATATTAGCATATTTCAATCCAAATTTAGCTTACAAGCATTTATAAGAATAATTCAAATAAATTTAGGTACAACCTACTTACTAATTTAACTAAAATAATAAACAAACAGTTTAATGATGACGATGATTTTAATTTCTCAATAGCAGCCCGGAGTCAAGATTTGTGACCAATTGATTGCTATAATATATCTTATGGGACTTAAACATAATTGGCGGAATGTGGGTGTACTATGGTAGCCCTCTGCCCAACCCTTTGGCGAAATAAGGCGTGATGCAATATAATGAAAATTAAAGGATTAAAATGTAACTAATATGTTAAGATAAAAGGTACAATAAAAGGCTTTTTTTATTTTAATTGTGGATATAAGGTACCTACCCTATAGGGTTTTACACCCATTTTTGAAAAGTGTCTTAATTCGATTCTAATATGCTAATAAACCAGAAAAAACACAACATTTTTATTTAATCGATTAGTGCCATTAAAACGCATTAAAATTTAACATTTTCATATTTCTCGCGTAATTTGACGATAATACTGGACGCAGTGGACGCCATATTGGTCTGTGGGTATAACTTCAGTTTGCTGTATAAACAAATGCGCTGATATTTTGTATGTTATTTGTTAATAATTTAAAAAATCAGTTATTATTCTACTTTTCGTTGGTTTGCTGTTCTTGAATGTAAGACATGAATTCAATAAAAATTACTTTGGTTACGAAAACAATAAAAGTACAAAGTTGTTCAGTTCATTAGTATAATACAGCGATATGACGTAATAACATGGCGGCAACTATTTCATGGTGTTCAAAACAGATAAAAAACTGATATCTTTCAATTAAATTTTAAAACGATTATTTTTTTTATTTTATGGACTAAAACTAACATTTTCCGACTGCTTTTTGCCTCAGCAATCACAATAATATATTTTTAGATGTTTTCTCGCTACACGGTAAAATACCCTATTACCCAATTCTTATTTAATTATTTGTGAAATCGTGACTAGTGTGTCGTCGTCGAATCGTGTCTGTCATGGACTATGTGTTGTGGTATCGTTCATATTGATGGTTTCAGGCGGTGACATAAAAAATGTCATGCTTAACCGACTTATGCTCAGTTCCTATAAACAAAAACGAATCATTTTACTTATCAATCAATGAATTTGTATTGCCAAACTGGGCATATGAATAGATTCGATTCGTAAGCAATTTTTACCTGTGATATATCCATATGGGAGGGTCTACTATGCAAAGCTATGAGGTCTTTGCTTCATTATTCGTAAAGATACAAGACTCTTAATTTTAAATTTTAATTTTAACCAATAACGGTCCGTAAACTATAATTATATTGGGTCGGTTAAGAATTACCTACATGTTTTTCTTTTTTATAAGGAAAACTAAACTGTGAAAATATTTTATAAACAGATATCTGAATAAAACTGAATCACACTTCAACGTCAATTTTATCTTTTTCCTTTTACATGTAACTAAGAACAGGAAAATGATAAAATAGATAAGTAAGAAGGTAAGTACCTAATCTCTAACAATAAAAAATTAAAATATTGCGATTTTTTTAATGCGTGCGAAAGAACAGGTTTTAATGGGACTTTCGATGTTGTTTTTCTTCGGAGACCGATAAAGCTGTATATTATCGTGTTATGCTTACGGGAAGACCGGACGATAAATTTTATTGCTCAATCCCCGAGTCTGCGTTATCGTAGCCGCAGGGAAGTACCCGTAGATAATACATTATGATACCAACCTTATTTTTTACCATGACCTCGGAGGTCAGCTGGAGTTGTTTGTAAGCTCCCTTCGCGTTACTTCGGTCTATGAACACGACGCCAGCCAGGTAGGCCGACAGACCAAACGGCCATATGTAGAACAATTCTTTCTTGGCTATCGCCGCCATTTTGTCAACTACCTCCCATATGTTGAACATTCCTGAAAAATAAAACGATCGAGATTGAATAAACACACGATAATAAACAGTTGCAGATGGTATCAATACTTAAGCGTATTGGCAATCAATAACGTCAAAGGTGAACGAACTCGCGGTACATACTTACGAGAACATATTTGTACAAATGAAATTGAATGTTAATTGCTTTTCGGAATTGGTTTGCACTGGGATTAAAAAATAACATTTATTCCGTTAATTGGGTTGATATAAAATACTTATATTGTAATTTTTTCGTTTAAATTATCCTTGTACTTATTTATTACAGATAATATACAGGGTGGTAGTGACAAAGACGCGCAAACTTAGGAATTCAGCACATGATTCCAATGTAGATATTTTTTTATAATTAATTATTTTTTGTATAAACGACGAATAATTTCTGCGTTGGGGAGTCTAGAATGATATGTTGAATTCATGGTTACAGTTTGCGCACTGGTTAAAAATTCATCCTGTATTTTGTCAGTTAGCAAAAAATCCTGATTCAAGAAAAAGTGCAATACCTACGCGGTCAAAATGAATGGAACAATATTTTTTTTTCAAATAGCGTACTTAAAAACTTCATCGCTGGTTCAGAATCATGTAGGTACTGAATTTACGGTAACAGGTTGCGCGTATACCAAAATGATTTTATTGACAAGTAAAAGACGTGGGTTTGTTACAAACCTACTTACAGAAATAATTACATTATTTTGAACTACTGACTACTAGAGAGTAAATATACTCTCTCAGATGAATACAATGTCAATAGTTAGCGAAACTACTGTACTGTAAACAAATGTTGTACTACTGACTGACTTATCTGCATTGTGACACCGGGACCGCACTCTTTATCTCAAAGCAGAGTTTCACATAGTGCCACAACTTAAATTTGTGGGAGTACCTTCAAACCAAAATAATTTGTAGTAATAATGTACACTGATAATATATAATTAATACATTAAGTAGATTAATTGTGGGTCCGAGTGTCGAAGGGCACTGATTAGTTTTTACGTAAATTTAAATCTGTTCTCATGCAAGTGAAATGTAAATTTCTTTATGAGAAATAAATAAATGTCTTTAACCAGAAAATACACAGACATGATCGGTAGTATTTAACTATGCCTAAACATAATAAAATTTAGCTGAAAAAAATGTTTTATTTAGTAAATAATTTCTTCAAAAACAAATATCTCCGATAATTTTGAAAACTATAGAAAATGCCTGAGACTTATATTATTAAACATACGATATGGCACTCGGCAAAAGTGTAGCGTTACGCCAGTGAAAGAATTTTCGAAATCGAATCAGTCCATCCATAGATTACCTTATTTACATACCACACCATACCATACCTTTTTTTCCTTTTTCTACATCGAAACTCACAAACGTGACCTCTTTATAATATTAGTGAATAAGTGTAGGTTCCGTGTGGTGCCCGGACGTAAAAGAATAGCACCATCTCATTTCTTCCCGTGGGTGTCGTAGAACGCGACTTACTAGAGAATGGGCAGCAGCATACTCAATGCATTTGACCACCATACTGCGATCGCCAATCCGCCTGCCAAGCGTGGTGATTATGGCCAATCCCCCCCTTTTGGAGGAGGCTTATGTCCAGCAGTGATCGTCTTTCGGCTGTTATGGTGGTGGCACCTTTATCATTTGTGAGGTTTTACTAACACTTCTCACTAACGTTGTGAAACAATTACAGGCTGCCTCAAACCGACCCGGTCAGCGCACTATATACCTCAGCTGGCATAGCACCTCCACAAGTCCGAGGAGAAGTTGCAAGTACAGTTGACAAACACAAACAGGAGTCTGACATAAAAAACCCTCCATTTGGCGCCCAACTACCTACGCAACGGCTAAAAAACAGACACAGCTTCTTGAAATCAACAGCGTCCCTACCAGGCAATGCGGTCTAAGCCCGTTGGAAACTATGACAGGATACCTTTCCTCTCATCTACTCACTGTCTGCCACCGAAATGAACATCTTCCTGCAGGATGTTACCTTCCGTGGTCCAGTTAGAAGTACCTGAGAGGTCTCTGAATCCAAGTGGGATGGCGTAAAGTGGGGCTACGTCGACGGAAGGGCAGCAAGGTGTGGACTCCAAAGCATGCAGCCAAGGTGACCTCTGCGCTACCACCAATCATCATCATCAGCCTACAGCAGTCCAATGATGGACTTAGGCCTCTCCAATTGCACGCCATTCAGCTCGATTCTCGGCAAGTCTCGTCCAGTTGGTACCAGTCACCCTGCGAAGATCGTCACTCCACCTAGCCTGAGGGTGTCCTACCTTAAGCGTGAATTACACAGAAAGTGAAGGCGCGGCGTAGGCGCAGCGTACACAGTACATTTTGTATTGAAACGTTTTAAAAGTGGCAAGACGTTTCTGTATAATTCACGCCTTATGTTTGCCGATTCGCGGTCTCCACGCAAGAACATGTCTACCCCAACGGTCATCGGTTCTACGGCTAATGTGGCCGGCCCATTGCCACTTCAGCTTGCTAATTCTGTGAGCTATGTCGACAACTTTGGTTCTCTGCCGGATCACCTCATACCGGATTCTATCTTTCAGAGATACTCCGAGCATAGCTCGTTCCATAGCTCGCTGAGCGACTTTGAATTGATGGACCAGCCGTACCGTGAGTGTCCACGTTTCGGCTCCGTAGTAACAGGTAGGAAACACTGCACACAGAACCCAGATGAATTCTTCTGTTAGCCTCTGTCTCAAAGTTGTTAATACCAAACTGCAGAGTTTTCCCGAGGTAAACGTATGCCCGAACAACCTTGTGAGCACCACCATTGACAGCAATCGGTCCCGGAGTTACTTGTTCGTTGAACATAACCTGAGTTTTGTCCAAGTCCATCCGGAAACCAATGCGTACAGAAGAATGACGGTGAGATGTACTCGCCGTTGATATTATTACCGCGTTTTTCCCAGTTTAGCGTTTTGAACACATCATCCAATGCGTTGCAGAAAAATTTTGGGGAAATAACGTCCCCTTTCCTCGACGCTGAAGGATATTTTGTTTTTTTTTTTTTTTTTTTTCTGGGTGGGAAATCATGAAATAACTTCTCCCGCTCTGGGTGGAGCGGGAGGGCGTGTCAGACTTTTACTGACTAAAACCCACCCGTGTTCCCTCAGTTGCCTGTGTGCCAGGGGCGGCGGTATCTCTTTCGAACAACCCGCACCCCCGGCAGGCATCGGCCCTTGCGGGCCCCTCTGTTGCTGCTGACATCTCTTTGAGGCGCGCGTGGAACACAACGCGCCGTCGACCCGGGCTTGGTCCTTACCGGACAGCGAGCTACCTATTACTCGCCGTCCGCAAGCCCGTGCCTACGGTGGCCGGGAATCAGCCTGGGATTCCCGACGCCCAGGGCGTCTCCTGCGAAGGCCACGGCTGTGAGGGCGCATGTACTGCATCTCCCTCACGTGTGCCGCCTCCCTCTTTGCGAGCATAACTGCTTCGCTGAAGGAGGCGACTGCCAGCCATGCCCTCTCGCTCCGTACCATGGCCTGGACCAGGGTCGGACGCGAGAGATCGCCGCCGCCGATCACCTCCACGAGGACATGGCGTTGCTCCGCCCAAGCTGGGCAGACCTCCACCGTATGCTCCACCGTGTCCTCTGGGCGATCTTCGCAATGGAAACACCCGGGCGTTTCCTCCCGCCCTATCCGAAACAGGAACCTCCCGAAACAGCCATGTCCGGTGAGGACCTGTGTCAGGCGGAAGGTGAGGACGCCATGCCGCCTCTCAAGCCACTCCTCAAAGAGGGGACTTACCGCCGCAACGCTGAAGGATATGTGCAGTTCGCTAGTCCGGAGTTTGGACGGTCATTGTCGCGTTTTCATAAAGACATCTCAGCACTTGGATGTATCGCCAGTCGTCTTGGAATCGCAGAGACTCCAAAACAGACCAGGTCTCGAAAGAGTCAAAAGCCTTCTTATAGTCCACAAACTCAAGACACAGCACCCGATTGTACTCTTCGGACTTCTGTATAAATTGCCGCACTGTGTGGTCTATGGTGCTGTATCCTCCTCGAAACACGGTCTGTTCCGGTAGCTGAAACACGTCGAGTCTCTACGCTAGACGATTCGTGACGACTCTTGAAAACAGAGTGATATGTAACAGCGTATATACGTGACTTAAGAGCGAAATGGGTCTGTAGTTCTTTAAAAGGGTTTTAAAGAAAAGAACGACCACGCTGCTTCGCCACGTTTCTGGAGTTATCCCGGAGAACAAGACAGAGTTGAATAGCTCCTGAAGCTCTTTCAGTACAGGACTTCCTCCTGCTTTCAGGAGCTCGGTCGTAATCCCGTTCTCATCAGGGGCTTTTCCATTTTTAAGCTGTTTAAGAGCCGTCGTGATTTCGTCCTAGCTGACATCTGACAGGTCTTCCGTGAAGTGGTGGCTCTAGAATCTCTCATTTTCAGGATCAAATCGAGATGCATGCGATGCGTACAATTGGCTGTAGAAGTTTTCGACTTCCAAAAGGATCTCCGGCTACGAAATGACGATATCCCCACTAGATTTGGTCAAATTTGTCAGGTGGCTCCTCCCAAGTGATTGGACGAACACTTTTGACCCCCAAATTTGCTCAATCGCTTCCTCTATAAAGCGTGTATTGGAGCGTCAGAAGTCGCATCGGACCATTGTCCTAATATTATTGTTGAGTGCCCGTTGTTCTGGCTCCAGAGTTTCTTCCGAAAGTTTGGACTTCTCGCCCGTACGCCGCATTTTGCAGAATCGCATACCTTCCTCCCTGAGGATTTCCACCATTTGGTCGAGTGCCTCTTATCATAGTGTCGGGGCTTCGCCACGTCTACTTCCTTGGGTTGTTTCTTAAAGAAGGAATTCATCAAGAAAAGCTCCTCTTGCTCAAGGAAGTTGATGAGCATTTGCCCGTTATGATTTCTTCTTCCAAACCCGTAGGACCCTACTACCGATTCGTTGCAATTCTGTACTCTCACTTTAGCATTAAAATCTCCCATGAGAACGTTGTAGTGGGCCCTAGTGGTGGAAGGCAAGGCCTTGGAAATGTTCTCGAACATTTCCTCCACTTCGTCACCGGAGTGTGCCGAAGTCGGTGCGTAAATCTGAACCATCTTGAGGCTATACCTTTTGGTTAGTTTAATTACGAGGCTACCCTGTTCGAGACACTGGAGACTTCTACAACGTTACATAAAGGGATTCGTCGATCAGGAACCCGACTCCGCCTTGGGATAGCGGGTCTCCCTCTCGAAAATATAAAAGGTGGCCCGATTCAACGGTTATTGTGTCCTCTCCCTCTCTTCGGACTTCACTCAACCCAAGAATCTGCCACCTTATTTTTCCGAGCTCTTCTTCTAGCTGCACTAGGTGTTCGTCGAGCCGTAACGTGTGTCCGTTATAAGTCGCCAAGGTCAGTTGGGTTTGGCGGCCATTTGTAACCCGGGGATTCTTTGCACCCCCCTACCTTGCCGTTACCGTGACCGCCGCCACAATCAGGAATAACAAGCCGACCAGGAACTGGGGGCCGTGGTTGGATTTGGCTGTCATTGAAGGGTCTGCCCATAACACTCGCCCATCGCTGCCACCGATAACGCCGTGGAAGTGACGAAGTTTTAGGCCAACAAAATTTGGTATCTGTTGTGCTAGCGACACTAAGGAAAAGTAACGTTGTATATTTATTGTGTCAATATTTACCTAAGATATCGAGCGAGCTCTGATGATTCGAGATGATGACGGCTCCTCGATCCTCGGCTAGGATCTTTCCGTCTCGCAGATGCCATTCCAAGTCATATAACTTAGTTACATGCCTCAGCATTCGAGCAGCTATTCTGAAAACGACAATATTTTTTTTATTAATTAACAAAGTAATTAGATAAGTTCACATTTATTAAATTTATGTTATGTTTTTCCTTCTACCAAAGTTTGTCTTATTGCATGAATTATCTGAAATTTTCAATACAGCTTTTTTAACCTATTTATGGGTCATCTAATAAACACCTCTTTGTCTTAGGAGTAACAGACAGTCCGCTGTGCAGGGCTTGCATGGAGGACGACAAGACAGCAGCTCGTGAGTTACTAAACTGCCCGGTGGTCACCACATACAGGGCAAAGTACTTCGGTAAACCAACCAGCCAGATTGTCAGCAATGCAAAGGTGTTGCTGGACTTCATCGCGGAGCTGGGGTGGATCGAATAACCAATTTTCCCATCCGTACGCAAAAAACGCGCTTTGACGCTTTGTGTCCGAGCCTTTATTGCCTATTTATCTAACCTATTTTGAATATAGGTAATAAAACAAATCGCAAGTACTGGGTTCTGGGGTGGGTGGTACTGTTCTCGGGTAAAATATTAATAGGTTTTTCTATCTGGTATTTCTCAATAGCAGCCTGGAGTCTGGATTTGTACCCGTGAAAATCATAAGCTTTTCTCTTAAATAACGATGGCAAGTTTGAGATAACCTAGGTATTTCATTATAGCATTATATTTTAACTTTAGGACTAGCCAACGAAGCAAACGATATCATCGCATTTTTCAATTGCCTACATCTACCTTAAACACCACCTTCAAGAGCCCCCTAACACGTATGGCAAGGATATATAATGAAAGGTCCAACTTGACGGTTTACCCTATCGAAGTTTTCTCTATGAGTTTCTTTTCATATAGACACTACCTCCAGTGCGAACAATGTACGCCTATATAGCTCAAAGTGTTTAGATTTCTGTAGTGTTCTAGATGTAGGTTTACTGGACACACTTTTGTTTTTTTTCTTATTATCTCTAATTTTCATTATGTCAATGTCATGCATACCTATTATTTGCACGGTTACTGAAATGCCGACCTTAGATGTAAGTTTATTTGAAATGTAAGTGACAGTGCTGTTGGTGATTTATTTATGTTTTTATAAACTACACTATCTAATATATAAAATTCTCGTGTCACAGTTTTCGTTGCCATACTCCTCCGAAACGGCTTGACCGATTTTGATGAAATTTTTTGTGCTTATCCGGTATCTATGAGAATCGGCCAACATCTATTTTTCATCCCCCTAAATGTTAGGGGTAGTCCACCCCTAAATAATTTATAAGGCAAAACAACGTTTGCTGGGTCAGCTAGTTTATTTATAAAAATATATATAAAAAAAAAAATAGTGTAGTTTATAAATAAATAAATAAATAGTGTGGGTTACAAAATATTATTTTCATAATAACATAAAATTACAATCAGTAAAAAAGGAGAAAATCACTTTTAAATGTTGGTGAGCGTGTACTCGTGACTGTGCACCTCTGCCTCATCCTTTGGGGAAACAGGGCGTGATGTTATGTGTCTACAGGTTGTTTTCTGGAAGTCAGCAGTAGGTATGTCGGTATAGTTTTTGATGGAAGCATTGCTATTGGGGAAATTATTACGCATTCACCTAATCCTACTAATATTATAAATGTGAAAGTTTGTGAGTATGGATGTATGTATGAATGTTTGTTACTCTTTCACGCAAAAACGGCTGAACGGATTTGACTGAAATTTGGCACACAGGTAGTTTGTAACCTGGAATAACACAGGACTTTTTATTCCGGTACTACGTTCCCGTGGGATAAATTTCGACCACCACGCGAGCGAAGCTGCTGGCACCAGCTAGTGGATATATAAATTATCTGATTATAACGAAAGGATATTAATAGAATTCATTCATATTCATTGAGATTATAAAACTGTGGCATTGATGATAAAGAAACTAGGAAATAGGGTTAAAACGATAGACGATTAATTTGATACAATTTAGATAGTGTAAATAGGTAATTTAATTTAGATCAACTACTTTTTTTAAAATATATTATTCTCTTGCGCAGTCATTAGGTATTTTGTACCTTTATGGATAGTTGTGTAAATCAGTTCTTATTATTTTTTACACTTAAGTCAAGGCTGTTTTGGTTTTGATTTTAATTTGTATATATATTTTTGTATAATTTACAAAGATGTTGTTTTATACATATGTATGCGAATGTGGTGTACACCTGTAATTGATCTATGAGTATAAAATAAAAACTTAAACCGATTAACTTTCCTGCCAGGGGTGCGGGTTGTTCGAAAGAGATACTGCGGCCCCTGGCACACAGGCACGGGTGGGTTTCAGTCAGTAAAAGTCTGACACGCCCTCCCCCTCCACCCAGAGCGGGAAAAGTTATTTGATGATTTCCCACCCAAACAAAAACCTATTAACTTTTATTATTTTATAACTCATTTGCTCATAAAGGGTCTCTTATTACACCAATTTCAATATCGTAATGTATGTCATTACCAGAGGTCGGGGTAGGTAGATTGATTTTATATACTTGCGTCAAGATATTATAATATGGAAATGCCATTTTATCCATAATGTGCGGGAAGTACCGGAAAAAGTTCCGGAATTGGAATTATGGAATTAAACAAAATAAAAAACATACAGATAGGCTAACAAAATCGTTTATTATATGAATGATTGATTGAATTCAATGAACAATTATTTTTAATTAAACAAAAACGTAGATTGAAATTATTAATACGTTTTTCACCTTAAACACAAATTCGTGCTAATTTCAAAATTCCGGAACAAATATCACAATAAATATGAAGTTCCGGTATTTTGGAGGCATATCCATATTATCCTCTACGTTTGACGTCAACGACCTTAAATAAATCTACCTACTCCGACCTCTGGTCATTACGCACTTGTGCGTTATTGTAATGTAAAACGCACGGTTTATCAAGATGCTCCGTCTAAAACGAACGGTACTTTTTTAAATCTTAGCAAAGAGTTTTTATGTCAGAAAAGTGGTCAACATTTTATGAACAAAATTAACTTTGAGAGATAAAAGAGTAAAAAATAAACATTTAATTCTTCAATTAAAACAAAAAAATAATAATTTACTTTATTAGTTATACTGGCTGTTTTTGTGCCTTTGCCTTAAAAAAAGCGCTGATGCGCGCGCATCGCTAATTTGTGAACAAGTAATAATCGATTTTACAAATTGTTTAAATTTTTCTAATTGCTTTAACAAGTGATTAAAGACTTTTATTTATTTCCTCGCAAATATGTTATAAAATGTCGTATGACATACGTGCGCTTTGATAATTACAGCCTCCGCTTTCTTGTAGCCCTCGCCTACTGCTCGGGCTAGCAGTATCGCCTCGGCTGTAATTTTCAACTTACCGCTTATATCATAATGTACTATAATGTAGGTACAATGTAGGTATATGCTGTTGCCGCATTTATTTAAATAAACTAGTGGGCGCCCAGTGGAGGAAATTCGACCAAAATTGATTTAAAACTTAATGTATTTACTAATCTATCATTGTATAAAAATATTAGCTCTCTGCAGTCGTTCTCCATACAAAATTTAACTATGCCAAACTGTATACTCCTTAGCCCGCGAAATTTTTAACCGACTTCAAAAAAGCAGGAGGATCTCAATTCGTCTGTGTTTTATTTTTTTATGTTTGTTACCTCAGAACTTTCGACTGGGTGAACCGATTTTGATGATTCTTTTTTATTTGAAAGACCAGGCTTCCCATGTGGTCCCATTTCAATTTCATCTAGATCTGATTATGCGTTTCGGAGACAGACAACGGAACTTTTAAAAAAATAGCAGTAAATCAACCACGATTGCTACTATCGCGTAAATATGCATTGTTTTGACCCCAAGGATGAAGAAATTTCGAATTAGTGGGGTAGATACTATAACTAAAAAGTGAAAAATAAAAACTTTTACAAAAAAAAAACGAAAAAATACTACAAAGTTAAAAATAACTTTAATTTCGGAAGGCGGTGACAAAAAATTAAAATACCTATCCAAAGTTACCGACTTCCGAAATCAAAGTTATTTTTCACTTTGTAGTGTTTTTTCGGGAGTCGGTTGTTTTTTTTTTGGTAAAAGATTTTTCGTAAAACGGGATACAAAGATTTTGCTTTACGTATAAGTATAGAAGATAAATAAAGAAGTGTTGAAAATAACAAATAATATTAAAAATGAAAATTTTGTACTGCCGTCCTTCAAACATTCTCTAATATCGGATGACGCTGTTTTTATTGGCCCTTTTTGTGCTTGAGCAACGGCCGTATTCTATCCGTTAGTCCGATGAAGGCAGCTCCTTGTGACAGTGAGACGGGTATGTTCAACAGCTGTCGTTTCACACCATGCCGGGGACGTGCAAGATGTCTCAGTAAAGCCAATTAAGGCTTGCATAAAGACATTATCGCAGATGGGCCACAATAGCCAAATCGTTTGATTAGAACCTTATAAAGATCTTTTTCCGGTTATCGAAATGAACGTACATTCTTGAATCGCCAAAAAAATCTATGAACTAAGTGTATGTAGAGCTTTTAAATTCTTAGTTACTGAGCCCAAAAATTTGGCTAAAATAGGAACAGAAGCTACTATATTAAATGCTAAAAAGCAGATTATCGAACCATTTTGTGTAAATTTCGATTTTTGTAAAATTATCAGTGCCAATCACCTTGTTGCTGACCGAACCCACTAGTTATCTACCTACTACTTATGTGTATTCATTTTTAAACTGTATGTGTTCACTACCCCTAATTCAAAACTGAATTTTCCGACACGTGCTGCATAATCACCTAGCGCCTTATGTTCTACACGACCACGCGCAGAAACTACCTACATACCTATGTACATGAACCCGTATGTATTTTTAATTCACTAATGGCTCCGCAGTTAAAGAGAAGATCAACAAAGTATACACAATGTTTTTTTGACCGTTTCCCTATCAAGTCATCCAATTACGTTGCATTTTATCTTTATGTCTGTTGTAGTTTCAATGTTTTGTTACAGAAAGCTTTACGTTGACGTAAAGCTTTCTCTGTTTGTTTACTCTGCTCTTTGAACTAAATGTTGTTATTGTTGTGATTGTTATTAACTGACAGGTCATTTAAAGTTATTGATAATATGTACCACGAACTGTTGGTGTTTATTCACGCAAACGATAACATCGAGCGTCGGTCCAATGTTTGCGTTCCGTATTTTCTACGCAGTGACCTAAGGCATTGATTGGTTCGGACTGATGAGCGAACTCACTAAACTACCCTCGCTTTCCCTAAGTGGCTTTTACTTCAAAACTTTAGCTTCGTTTATGTGGGGACACATTTAACTTGGGTTTATTTATCGAACTAAAGTTCTTCAGAAAAGGTCATTTGTGTGTTTAAAAGCAACTTTGAGTCCACTTCCCAGCTGAATTAGGGACCTTTATTCGGGATATTTTTGTTAGATAACTTTTAGGTAGTTAGGTAGTAATTGTAACCTTCTTTTCTCTATCTCTAGTCATCTCAGGTTGCTCTGCAAAAGTATTTTCGGAAGAGCTCGTAATGGTCAAAAATAAATTTACCTTACCCATTATTTTTTACTTATTTATTTATTCCTTTTTGGACAACAATGTAATCTATCTTGTAAGTGAAAAAATACATTATAACTAATGTTAGTAATCCAAAGCACACAATCAACACCGGCAACACATAACGAATTAAGTGTCCGAGGCAGGTTGCGCAGAGAACGATCGAGCAAGAGATCAGCTACCTAGTTGACCATCCTCTCCACAAAATGCCTCAGAACAGGGGAGTAATGACTCTCCGCCACTGATTTCAGGATAGTATTGTTACTGACCCGCGTTCGATCATGTATCAGTGAAGCAACTTTTGTGCAAATGACTGCGTGGAAACCAGTGGAAACCGTCAGTTCGATTTTGCGAAAACATCTCTGATGCACTATAGAAACGAAGCAGTACCAACAGCATCCTAAAAACTATATAATATATTATATTGGACGCTTAAGGTATCTCGCGATCTTTTGGCGTAGCTGACCCATAGACCTCCTGCATACAGACAGACCCTGACAGAAAGCATTGCATTATGAGTGTGGTCAACTTTTTGAAATTGGCGACAGTAAGAAATGCAACTATTCATATAATATATCCTACGCTATCCTATATTTAAATGTAATAATTTATGAATACAACAGAATATAATTTTATTTTGCAATTATGGGTAATACACAATAGTTGTTAAGATACATCAAAGGTCAGCCATATTTTACCATTCGGCATGCAAACATTTACATTATTTACGTAACTTGATTAATTGAAGTAACTATTTATAACGTAAGACTTCTAGTAAGTTTACGGAATCACTTTTTGTTATCCGTTGTAGCCCACTAACACTTGTAAACATTGATCCACAAAAAGTAACTTTGGTGTGGATGCACCAATGCTACGTACGAACATACGTTCATATATTTAAAGGAAAAAATCTTAAATCGGGAACAAAAATTGGACTGAATCTCCTTTATTTATAAACGTTGTTTAAAGTTAAGTAATGATTAGCGTCTGTTTAACCATACATTTTTGCCGTTTAAACATCTCAGAACTTTAATCATCATTTATGAATATACCCCATTATGTTTGTTTCTTTTTTAGGTGGAGTTTGTCAAGTCAATCTGACAAGGTTTTCCCAACTATAATGAGGTCGACTTTCAATCAATTGGGATGCAGGTGAATACCAGTATTTAACATGAAGCGACTGTCTATTATCGGAGCTCCACAACCCAGCTGGATAACACGATACCCCATGGTAAGACGGTTGTCAGGCTTAATTATCAATTAAAAAACCAGCTTATATTTTTCCCAAACGAAAAGTTAATGAAGTACCTAAATTATTTCATTATTCCCACAACTCACAACATGTGGAAAAAAATCCAATTGTATCATTATTTTACCTTTTTGTTACAACATGTAATGTGTAGGTACTTACTCGTAGGTATATGTGTACCTAGTTATCTATAGAGGATAAGATGTACAATCCGTAGATAAGTATTCAGTTATAAGGTAAGCTGAGTCACTCTATCGTAGAAAATGTATTAGTAAATGAAAAAATCAAATCATTTTCCTTTGTATTTGTTTTATCTTTTATTTATCAGGAAGTTAAATTCTCACTAAATAAAAGTTACGTATTATGCTGATACACGATTTTAAAGATTCAATGTCAACAAACCGACCCCGAACCAGTCATCTGTTCGAATTTATTAGTATTGAATTAATGCAAAACATGTAATGTCAAATTAATGTGTGTTGAAATATATGTTTATTAGAAGGTCGTTATATTGATAGTATAAATTATTATCATTATGGGCCGATATTGCTAATATTTTAATCGCGTGATTATAATATTTTTTATTGTATTGTGGTTCATAAAAAGGGTAATTGTTTTAATTGTTTACCTGATATTTTTTTAAGGTTCATAAATCTGGTATCTACCTATATTCAGGGGGTCTACTTTCTAAGTCCGTCAACGAAGGTACGGGCCTTTCCGAAAGTAGTTGATACGTCAAAACAAGCGTCAAATTAAATTTTTTGGACGGGCAAACCTCATCAGGGACAACTGTCAATTCCACGATTTTCATTTGAAAAATCAAGAGAAACGTAACATTAATTTTCTTTGCTGTGCCACTTTCTCTTTACTTTATTTTAGAGCCCGGAATTTGGAAGTTAGCGGTGTGATACCCCCGTACCTCGGAAAGAACGTTAAGCCGTTGGTCCTGCGTGATCTTTCTTCGTTCGTGTTGGATTGTCATCCCATCGGACTATGAGAGTGAGGGAAGAGAGAGTGGACCTGTGTCTGCGCACACAGTTGTGCGCTATAATATCTCCCGCGCCGAATGTTGGTCTCCGTTGAGATTAGTCGCCATGAGCAAAATTCGGTTCGTAGGACTATATTATTCCTTTTACTTTCCCTTTTCTTTTACAGTTTGCCTTTGACCTTTGCCTTTGATCATTATCGGAAACATTATCGGTTGGAATAACAGTAAAAGAAACACAAGTTTTCACTGAAAGCGAGGGCATTGGGTCTCTTTCATGTTTTTCCCTTATTTCGTATAGTTTCAGTTTTACCTTCTACCCCGTCTCAATTAGGTGGGTACGTTACTCGTACCTACCTCTCTAAACAATTGAATTTACCTAGTTATTGATTTGTAGTTCAATTAAAAAATAGTACCTTATAGGTTACAATTGTTTACAATGTTGAAAAGCGAAAAATGCATATAAAATATATGATTAGACAAACTGTGTATAATAATAAAAACAAATAATATTAATTGCACTTACTTGGCATTCCTCACATTTTTGGGACTCAGAAGAAAGAAGGGCCAAATCACAGCTGCTAACACCGAAATTGCAAAATAGAATATGCAGAAGTTAAAATAAAACTTGACTTTATTAGGTCCCGTGTCGTGTAACTTCTTGAAAATATACGTCATCACACTCACTACTGTAAATATAAATATTTTGTACCACATCGTGATCGTTCCTGTCGGCACCAAACACAATCGCACCGCTATATGTTTATGTCTATACTGAATTAATTACTTTATCCGTTTATGGTTTATATCTCTAGGATTCTGCGGAAAGAAGAAAAAACCGCGTTACATTCCTACTATATAATATATTTCACATTTATAATATTATTTATATATAATATTATAAATGTGATATACATATGCTATTATAAATGTGAAAGATGTTTGTTACTCAATCACAGAGAAAAAGCTGAATGGATTTGGATAAAATTTGGCACACATATAGTTTATAACCTGCATTAACATATAGGATTTTTTATCCCGGTAGTACGTTCCTGTGGGATATTTTCCGACCTCCAAGCAGGCGAGGCCGCTGGCAAAAGATAGTTTTATATAAAGCTTCTCCCCGCGACTTCGTTCGTGAGAAATTTCTGGTTCTCCCGACCCGCCACGTCTTTATGCTTAGCGTTCTTCCTGACTTTAAAATATTTTCTCGTCTCCTAAGGGTTGTAGTTTGTTGTTAAATAATCTTTCCCAAGACTGACTATCAAAAGCAAATACAATTTTTCAAAACCCACTGGTAGCTCCAGAGATTAGCGCATTCAAACAAACAAATAAACTCTTCTGCTGTATTATTATTAGTATTCTAGCTGTTTCCTGCCGCTTCGTTTGCGGTCCAAGATGAAAAGTCGCCTATAGCCTTACCCAAGTCTTGGTTTACCTTTGTGCCAAATTTCATCCAAATCCGTTGAGCCGTTTTGACGAAAGCTTAACAAACAAACAAACTTACTTTTGCATTTATAATACTATAGTTAGGATAGGTTACCCAAAGATCAACCGAGTATTTACTCACAATACAGTGACCTACAATCCTACCATTGCATTTATAGTTTATGTGTCAACCCGTGGTTTCAACAAACTTATCGAAGTACCTACTATTATTTTATACACCTTAACGTAAACATAATAAATTAATGTAAAATATTAAACAGTACTACGATTGATTCTCTATCATATTACTGGTGCACTAAAAGTGCCTTGTGGATTTGACATTGGTAGATAGGGACAGTCGTCAAGAGATAAGTAACTAGAGTCGTCGTGAAATTTATTTCGATAAATTAAACTGTTTGTTTTCTATTAATTAAATAAAATTTAATTCGCAAATATCTATCGGTTTCTTACTAAGCTTCAATTATATCCGACGACTCTAGTTTCTTATCTCTTTTGGTGACTTTATGTCCAAACCCTGGGCAGTCAGCCCAGCAGTAATTGCTAATATAGAAAATGGCGCCTAGGACACGCATCACATTTGCGTCCCTTCGTAGATTATCTTTTCGGTCTACACTGAGCAAAGCTAGGTCGCATAACCTTTCTTGACCAATTACAAGCCTTCAATAACGAAGGTAATAATGTCAGCTTGCCCAAAAATCGCGTGCAATGCTGCAATTTTAAGAGAATTAGAATAGAAATAGGCAGATTTGGAAATACGCTTTAATCCCCGTACTGCACAATATATTCAAGTAGCTCTTCAGATTTCTTCGATATAGCCTGTAAGAGTGTGAAATGGTTTACTGGGGTTTTTGTTTGAATTTAATAATTGGCGACTTTTTGCGCCCCCCTTCGATAGGCGCCCAGGGCTCTTGCCCGGCCGGCAAGAGCCCTGGCACCCTAGTTACGACACTGGTTCAGTCTCATTGCTAATATTCTTACCTTCTACTAAAGTTGTGTAGCTCATGAAGAGATATCATATTGGCCGGCAATAGAGTGGAATTACGGAAGTATTGAACAACGGTCACTTTAAAAGTGTAAAAATTCTCAAAATGCAGATTATTGCCAAGAAATAGAGGTACCTATATAGATATAATTTATTCGGCGCCACGGCTGTTATATACCATGTGTGTACGTTATAAAAAAATGCCGAGATTCTAGATTTTTATTCCAGCAACAATGGTCGTAAGAAATGCATTTTCTGTGTACGTGGTGGTGCTGACGGTACGATATTACCTGTATGATACCAAATGTTCTATGAGGCGCTCTATTCTATACGGGATAAGTTTTATTCAGTGCGCAAACTGTAACCATGAATTCAGCATATCATTCCGTCGGTTTTACAAAAAAAAAGCAGCTGTTCCATACATTTTGACCGCGTAGGTATTGCACTTTTCTATGAAACAGCTGATTTGTTTTTGTATAACCGACGAAAAATTTCTGCGCTGGGGGGTCTAGAATGATATGCTGAATTCATGGTTACAGTTTGCACACTGGAGAAAAACTTATCCTGTATAGCACAGCATAAAACAACCATTACCTAAGGATGTTTGTTAGCAGAAACAGCTGAACGGATTTACATGAAATTTGGCACACATTATAACCTGAATTAACATATAGAATACTTTTATCCCAGTTCCTATCAGATAATTTTCGACGGCCACTCGGGCGAAGCCGCTGTAAAAACTAGCAATAATTAAATCTAGAAAACTGCATGTATTCTAAACTATGGATATCTGCATCGGGCCCATAAATATTGGTGTCAGATCGGAGAAACGCCCTAACAATTCATTTCTTCTTTGAATTTCTTTTATACCGTCAATAATAAGAAGAGATCTTAATTAAAATAGAAGGTCCATCTAAGCAAATATGAATGTGGAATGTTGTGTGTCGGTTGTGGTGCAAACGGCGGAATAAAATAAGCAGGTATATCTTGTAAGCCCATGAATACGCATTAAGGGTATTTTTTTCTTTAAATCGAACTGTCAGTTTAGCTTCCGCTTCCAAAAAAAGTGCCGAAAATGTTCACTACTAAAATGTACGGAACTGTTGAAAGATTGATGCGAATCGCGCCCCCGGCTCTATATCCACCGGCCCTGACGTCACGTAAGGGCTGTTATACACGGTGCCATTGCTTGATTTTGTTTAAATCACTATCTAGTGATTTAAACATAGTCATAATCACTAGCACTATTCAGTCACTAGTGATTAGCAGCGTTGTTATAGCCAATGTGAGTACCCAAATAAACCATTTCTGGTTTAATGGTACAAAACAAACATGAACTTGTATTAAGACTGTATAGATATAAAAAAAGGATTACAAAAGAATTGTTGAAATCGGTACAGTAGTTTTTATGTTTATTCGTTACATACAAAAATACAAAAATTCAAAAATACAAATCTTTCCTCTTTATAATATTAGTGTAGATATTGTAGATACAATAAACAACAAATACAAATCTTTCCTCTTTATAATATTAGTGTAGATATTGTAGATACAATATTTACACTAACATTATAAAGGGGAAAGATTTGTATTTTTGTATTTTTAGTATGTAAAGAATAAACATAAAAACTACTGTACTGATTTCAAAAATTCTTTTGTCATTAGAAAGCTACATTATCATTGAGTAACATAAGCTATATTTATTACTAGAAAAAATTAGAGATCCTTAGAAATCCCTACTAAAACCAATCCAGGGTGAAAAAAAATTGCCATAAAATATCTTTCATCGCATGCGCTGCGGAAAGTATTGATGATAGAACAAAAAAATGTTCTACAATATTATAGAACATATCATTATCAATATCTAAAAAAAACTTTGCGAGACCATATGTCCAACTATTGTAGTTATGTCAGCATAACTACTTTTTTAAATTTTAAAAGTTGATAGAAATGCCGATCAAAATCAGACCATGTTATCCACACCTTTGTATTAATTCTTATCCAAATAAATTATTTCGTATTCAAGAATGTTTCAATACCCGTTGATTACTTTTGGAATTATTGAAATTGGATATTTCATTCAAAATATATTACGAAATTACTTACTAAAACCCACCCGTGTTCCCTCAGTGGCCTGTGTGCCGGGGACCACGGTATCTCTTTCGAACAACCCGCACCCCTGTTGGTGCTGATATCTCTTTGAGGCGCGCGTGGATCACAACGCGCCGTCGACCCGGGGTTAGCCCTTACCGGACAGCGAGCTACCCATTACTCGCCATCCGCAAACCCGCGCCTATGGTGGCCGGGAATCAGCCTGGGATTTCCGACGCCCAGGGCGTCTCCTGTGGAGGCTAGGACCGTGAGGGCGCATATACTGCCTCTCCCTCACGTGCGCTGCCTCCCTCTTCGTCAACATTACTGTTTCGCAGAAGGAGGCGACGGCTACCTATGCAATCTCGCTCTGTACCATGGCCTGGACCAGGGCCGGACGCGAGCGATTGCCGCCGCCGATTGTCTCCTCGAGGACACGGTGGTGCTCCGCCTAAGCCGGGCAGACCTCCATCGTATGCTTCACCGTATCCTCACGGCGATCTTTGCAGTGGAAATATCCGGACGTTTCCTCCCGCCTTATACGGAACAGGAACCTCCCGACACAGCCGTGTCCGGTGAGGACCTGCGTCAGGCGGAACGTGAGGACGCCGTGGCGCCTCTCAAGCCACTCCTCAAAGAGGGGACTTACCACCGCAATCGTGGCATGCCCAGCACTGGGTTGAGACAATCACACTCTCCATGTTGCTATGAGATCCCGCCGGAGCTCTGTCCGCTATGCCGCCATATCTCGCGTCAGCGGAGTTACGCCCCGGCGTTTGACCTCCTCGCGCCACTTCCTAGTGTGCGCGAGGACCTTTGGCTTTAGATTCCATGGCGGCAATCCGGCAAGGAGGCCTGCCGCCTCACCGGAGATCGTGTGGTATCCCCGGACCTTCCGGGTGGTCATGACCCTATGGGACGCGTTCAGCCGTCGAACTGTTCGGAGCCTCAAAGAAGGCGCCCTCACCGGTGCCCCATAAAGGGCTATGGAGCGCACGACCCCGCGTAGAGTCTCCGGCAGGAGGCGTTTGGACCCCCTAGATTGGGCAGGAGCCGCTTCAAAGCAGCCTCAGCCCGCTCCAGTCTGGTAGTCTTTGTTTTTAATTTTGAACATTTGGACAAATTGAGTCATGTACGTTTTAATTAGCATACTTATAAGTTAAATTATCTTTTTTTGTCCCAAAATGTAAAAAATAAGTCCCCGTGCGAAGCAGGGACGGGCCGGGCCGCTAGTGTATAAATAAAACACTTAGTGAAGTAAGTAAATGTAAACTACTTAGTGAATGAGCAAAATCGTAGCATTCGCGTTAAAATGCGTATCAGCATCAAAAACGTTAAGTAAGACCCTCAACCCCTCTTCCCCTCTTCTTCTTTATAAGAGAGGTCAGGTAATGGAGAGTACTGACCGTACACACCGTACATAGTGTTTTTTTATTTCTACGAACAACCTGCTATGACCAGCGGCTTCGCTAGCCAATGGAGGTCGAAAATTATCTTACGAGAACGTACTACCGGGATAAAAAGTATCCTATGTGTGAATACAGGCTCTAATCTATCTGTATGCCAAATATACAAATCCTTTCAGCCATTTTTGCTTGATTGAGTAACAAACGTCTAAATATACAACATTCCGCATTTATAATATTATAGTAGGATATACGTCAAAGCCAAGTACATCAGGAGCTCCTTTTGCCTTCTTATATTGTAATACTGTTATTCAAAAACACTTTATTACAACAAAACGTAAGTTCGTTTCAAAGCCGTAATATTGAAAGAAAATGGAAAAGAAAAACAGGAAAATGTTTTTTAATTGACAAAATATAGAAATAGGGACCACGTGCCGCGGCCATATGTGTCTGTAGTAGTTTATTGTTTATCTTAATGACATGCGTTCGTGAATTCCTCTACCTGCAATACAAACATTGAATGGCGAGCAGCTTTCTTTATGGCTTATCGTCACGGTCGCGATTATCCCATAAAAAAAAACAGTGAGCTAACAAAAGATGATCGCAGTATGCAACCGCCCTTATATCAAATCAAGTTTACAACGTTATATCCTCATCGCTAGATAACGTTATCTACTTTGTCGTGTCGCTCACCTACGCGGCTATACAAAGCTGATTACAGATAGCATCCACCTTTATTGACGAGAATTTAACTACGTGTCTTTTTTATTAACATTTTTTGAGTGGGCTACCTCTGTTGTTAATCTGTATTGCATAAGACTTAGTTTTTATTTACCATTTACCGGTCATCATCTGCAGAGCCTTTATCCAACCGTTTTTGTTCCCAACTATGTTGGGGTCGGCTTCCCGTCTAACCGGATACAGCTGAATACCAGTATTTTACATGAAGGGACTACCTATCTGACCTCTAACACCCAGTTACTGGGTAACACGATATCTTTTGGTAAGACTGGTTGTGAGACTTTCGGCCATTGACGACCTCTAACGACTGTCAAAGATCCACGAACGACAACCGGGAGCAAAAGCACGGTATGCTTTTCGAGACACGGAGGGGTCTTGGTATGTAAAGATGGTCACTCATCCACGGACCAGAAAAGGAGTAATTTTACTTAAAATTATGAAGAACTTACTATGGAACGGCGCTATCGGTGCAATTCCATCTATTGATGATTGTATCATTCTACTTATATTCTGTTCACAGCGGATAGCGACAGAGTCAATATTGCGTGGCGTCAAAGCTGTTAAGCGGGATCTACACCGCTGCTACGCAGTATCTATGTCGTCACTATGCTTGCCCTACGCCAATGCTGCGAAGAATTTACGCCTGCTACGCAAGTTCTAACCACTGCTACTCGGGCTTTGCGCCGCTGCCTCCCAATAAACATTTAAGCGTCAATTATAGCTTGTTTTAGAATTTAACGGAATATAAAGGCGCTAGAGCAGCAGCACTTACAACTTTTGGCGACAAACGAGCATAGACAATCAAAATATTACACTTAGAGCTATACCACAGAGTTACAAGGGTGATAACAGGCTAAATTTATAGGTTAAAGACATACAACAGCAATTTTTAACACTACAATACAGGTAAAGCATCTTGTGGTATAGTTTTAAGTGAATCTTACAACTATAAGATCTAAATAAGAAGTAAGCATTGACTACATCCCCCCAATTCGTTATGCAAGCGATATTAACTCCCGCTAAGAACCAAAAGTTTCACAAAAGCAATAATTACCATTACCAGTTCTACAAAACTCTCTTAAGTTACTTAAAGTCGAACAGTGGGAACATTTTTGCTATCATATAACTTCTAGTGCTTAATGTGACTTCTGTATAACTTTAGGTAGAGTAATAGAGCTTAATACCACTTCTGAACCCCTTATTTTTTCATTTGTTTTTTATATCAATAGCGACGCAACTAAAAAATGTGGAACTGGGTTCCGTAGGTACATGATTTTCCAGCAAATGTATGTGAAAGAGGTACGACAACTACAAGCGATCATGAGGTAGTACTTTGCGAAAATGTGGATCGAGGTACCGCATACTCCGATGTTGAAGAAAATAATGACAGTAAGGACAAATCCAATGATGTTTGAAAAAGTCTTATTTTTTGGGAACAATTGAGAGTATGGGCTATAAAATAAAACATAAGTCAAATAGCTATGAAACATTTGCTATCAATCTTAAATGAGAGGTTTTGCAATATTCTTCCAAATGATCAATAAAATAAAACTTTATTCAATTTAAGCCTTAAGTGCTAGATGTTTATAAATGCCCTGGACCCCATACTAGGATCACACGGACACATCCTCGCACTCTTTTAAAAACAGCTAGAAATATTTTGATAAAACATTGGAAAATTATGGCGAATATTGGCATAATGGCATTCCTGGACCTTTAAAAATATTTTAGAAGACATTGACAATTCACAATTTGAATTTTAACTTTGACGGTCTACCCATACACAATAGTTCGAAAAAAGACATTTTGGCAAACTTTAGCTAATATTCATCAAGTTGACGCGGATCCATTTGTCCATTTGGTGTCTATTTCGGAACTGGAAAACCAAAGAACTTAAAAGACTATTTACAAAAATTTGTCACTGGAACTAAATATCTACTACAAGACGTCCTTGAAATAAAAAGCAAAAATATTTGTATCAAAATCAGATGTTTCATATTTTATAATACGATACAAGCCCATGCTTCATCATCATCATCTACCTAGCCTTTTCCCAACTATGTTGGAGTCGGCTTCCAGTCTAACCGGATGCAGCTGAATACCAGTATTTTACATGGAGCGACTGCCTATCTGACCTCCACAACCCAGTAACTGGGTAATACGATACCCCTTGGAAAGACTGGTTATCAGACTGTCAGGCTTCTGGCGACCCGAAACGACTGTCAAAGATGCACAAATGACAGCCGGGACCAACGACTTAACGTACTTTCCTAGGCACTGAGGGGTCTTGGTATGTCAAGATGGTCACCCATCCACGGACCAACCACGTGAAGCGTAGCTTAACCTGATAGATCGACCCGTCCGGCTGTTATTACTCAGCCATAAGCCCATGCTTCGTCATAAATATGTATTCTGAGAGATAAGACACTTTTAATTAAGACCAAAAGTTGTAACGACACTTTTTTGCTACATTGTTGTAAGCTGTGCGGCGTGCGCGTGTTTCTCTACAGACAGAGACACAGACAGAGTGCATATACTGATTGATTGATTGATTGATTGATTGATTGATTGATTGATTGATTGATTGATTGATTGATTGATTGATTGATTGATTGATTGATTGATTGATTGATTGATTGATTGATTGATTGATTGATTGATTGATTGATTGATTGATTGATTGATTGATTGATTGATTGATTGATTGATTGATTGATTGATTGATTGATTGATTGATTGATTGATTGAGTGATTGATTGATTGATTGATTGATTGATTGATTGATTGATTGATTGATTGAAACCTGTTTAGATCGAAACTAGAGCTCAAAGCGTTAATAATCATCTGTTTGCAGCCCTCTTAGCACCCAACGAGTTAATAAACAATATTTTACTCTATTGTACCACTAAAGGAGTTTATTTTCGCCTATTTACTACGTTTTTATTGCTTGTAGTTCCAGTTATCACTATTATAGCTCTCTTATTGCTATATTATACCTCTAAACAACTCTGCTTTACCGCTATTTAGCAACCGAAGGTGATAAAAAAGTGTGCCCATTTAAGGGGTATAGTACAGTTATAGCGCGCTCTAACTCCGAATGCGTACCGCTTATTTATAACTTTACGATCTGGTTAGCGCTCTAATAGATTCAGTAAGACTCTTGTATTAGCGCCAAGTGTTAGTTGGGCTGCCATGCTGGCTTCGCAGGTCGTACACCACTGCTACGAAGTCCCTACTACGCCGGCTCTTCGCCATTGCGACGCAGACGTAATACTATTGCGACATAGGTCTTTCGGCACAGCAACATGGGCTCTACTCCGTTGATACATTAGCCGGACACCGCTACTATGTAGGCCCTTCATCTCTGCTACGCATGCTCTGCGCCGCTGATACGCAGGTCCTTTGTTTCTGCTAAGCATGTCCAACGCCGTAATTACGCAGGCCCTTTGTCACTGCTATGCCGTGTCCACTCCATTGCTACGCTGCCGTCGCTGGGCCGAAATCGCCGCTACGCAGGCCCTTTCTGTTTGCTACACATGTCCTACGCTGCTGTTACGCAGGTCCTTCGTCTCTGCTAGGCATATCCAACGCCGTTACTCCATAATCCCTTCGTCATTGCTTTGTGATCTCTCTGCTGTTGCTAAGTTTGCCCGACAGTTCTGCTACACATAAACTACCTTGCGCGATGCTACGGAAGGTCTACGCGGCGTCAATCTCATCGTATGTAGTACCTGTAGAAATGTGTTTAAGTGATGAGAGTAAATACCTATGTTATATTGACATCCCCAATGCCTCGTTGGTCTAGTGGTCACAAACGCTTCTGGTGATTATGAAGTCCTGGGTTCAATTCCCGGGTAGGACAAAATGTTATTGGGTTTTTCCCATCTGGGATTTCTCAGTAGTAGTGTGTGTACCTTAGTGTAGGTATACTGAGGACTTATTTATTAACGTTCAACTAAACGTTTAAATAATTGTCATAACATCACTGCCATTTCGATTGTAAGACCAATTGACTAGTGAGATTTTCTTTGGCTCAATTCGCAGTTAGTACTTTTCAGCGGCGAGGTGTTAATTTTTCTAAGAGAGAAGCCGAAGCGAAGTCGGGTTTAACTTACTGACTTATCAATAAAGAATACTTACCATCATTCTAAAATGAATATAGGAATGTATAGAATTAAAAAATAACAGCTGAAAACCAAATGTGCAAAATTCTGTCATCTCGTTCTCGCTGACGCATTTTCTATATCTGTCTCTGTCATAACCTGTTGTGCAGCGGCTTGCTCTCGTCCATATCAAGCGGTGCCACGTGACATAAAGTAACATCATTACGGGATCGCTGTTGTATGAATTTTTAGTTCTCGATTAAGACGTTTTGGCACCGGGTTTAATTTAGATATTTTTTTTGCTTTAATACAAAGCGTCTTTGTTGTTCGAATATTATGGTGAATTAAATACCCGTAGTGTAACTATATTTTTTGGCAATAGTATTATTGCCAAATTATTAGTACTATTGACGTGCCCTTTTTCAAAAGTGGTGAGATACGAAATGCGAATCACCGAAGGGAAGCCGGTAGGAATCGTGTTATATGGTGCTTTCGCCACTGGTACGTATGGCAATGGACATGGTATACTGGCGTACATATTATCGTATCAAGTTCTTCTAACTTAACAGACAGCTGTGCTTGTTTTGCCATTTGCAGTTTGTTGGGCCATTTCTTCTTCCCAGCTAAAGCACTAGGAAGTGGTGACGGGCGTTTTGTTTTCTTGTTTTAGGGGACTGTTTTATGTAATTTCGATTTTTTGTGATTTTTTAAAAGTGCTGACTCTCAGCCTAGTTTGAATAAAATGACTTTGATTTGATTTTGGACATAATTAAAAAACACAATGTCAAAAGTTACTGAAATCGATTCAGTAGTCACATATGAACAAACTAATTTTTTACCTACCTTTTGTAATATCAAGTTATGATAATTTCTGTAACACTATGGGTGTTCCGTAGTTCCGATGAGAGGAAATTTAAATCAAATCTTCACCATACTGAATTAGGGTAGGAAGTAAGGAATTATCTGGAACATGAGAAGTAATAATTTGACTATTCAATATCATTGCTTTGGTTATGAAATTTGCAAAATCTACTACAATATAAGCACAAATGATAACATAATTTGATGTCATATTTAAAACCGAAGGTTAGCGTGACCTAAAATTTGAGAGTAAATAACACAAAGTTTAGTTCTAAGCGTGGCTAATGTCACAAAGTGTGGGGCATAAAAGTTTTATGTATCGCGGCGCCTAGTCGTAAACCAGACGCTACGGTAAAGTAACCTACTTTCAAGGCGCGAAAAGTACATATTTCGAGGTTCATAATAAGTACCTATTTCGCTATTTTTATGTTCGTGAGTCTTTTTGTCAAGAATATCAATCGTAAAAAAATACCAAAACAACATCAATTTTTCTGATGAATTACGGAGTTCTTAGATTTAGAAGCGAATTAATTGACTAATTAGCAGTTTTATGGGAAAAACTTAAAGTACCTCTTTTCAATTATGCCATTTAAAATTTGCATTATACTTGTTTCTGTGGCTCTCGTAATGAACTATGTTGTGTAACAAATGGATAATGTTTTTATGTGTGATAACTACATCTATATCCTTGTGTGCTGCAACGTCACTCTCGCGCCGCAATGCACCAGTTTACAAGCCGTTGGATCCTGATTATCAATATCCTACATTGTACAAGGACCATGTCTACACCTCCTTATCTGAAAACGGCCAGAAATTATTTTTGGCCATAGATTCACGTATGTGCCTTTTTAATCAAATAAATATCTCTATTTAATTATCACTACATATTATAAAACAAAGTCCTCCGCCGCGTCTGTCTGTCTGTTCGCGATAAACTCAAAAACTATTGCACCGATTCTCATGTTGTTTTCACCAATGGATAGAGTGGTTATCGAGAAAGGTTTTGATATATAATTTTTTAAGGTTTTTGTAAACTGGTTGAAATACAACGATAATTGTTGAATATGTCGGTTAAAATCATGCCGCCTAGAATATTTACTGGCGTGTGCCGCGTAAACCAATACAGTTATGTGAAAACAATGTATTACGGAATGATTGAACACATAGGATACTTTTTATCCTGATAGTACGTTCCCGTGGGAAAAATTCCGAAACCCAAGCGGCTGATGGCGCGGGCATAAGCTAGTTATTAATATATTTCAATGTGATTTAGTGTCATCAACATTCTAAGAAAACAGATATTTAATAGACCGCTAGTTTAGTTTGAACTCATTATGACAATACTCCATTTATTTAGAAAAAAGAGGCTCGTAGAAGAATAGATCACAGTCAGTTTTGGAGAGCTGACAGTTTTTCATGATATCATTCATCATGAAAAACTGTCAGCTCTCAAACAAAAACTGTTTTCTTTCTTATAAACTTTAATATACCTTCTTATATTTTTAGATCCGTCGTGTGTCGCAAAAAGAGGTCAATGTATCAAAAGAGGGAAATGCATAGAAAAGAAAATGTTGTACATTTCGCGTGTGTGTTATTTGCGTGATTTGGTATGCTGTTACACGGACTTCGAGATGTACCCCTTCATCGAGCACAGCACAAAGTACCCTCAAGTAGTTCCAAATCTTGATTAAAGCATAGATAACGCGGAAGGACCGCATCTGATATGATTCTGACAGATTCTTATACAAAACATAACATCTTCGAACTCCTTGATTTTATTAAATTGTGTACCAATTATTTTCAATGTATTTAGAAATATGATAGAAAAAACATTGTTGCACTTACCTGCAGCTATAAAAAACCAAATATCGTATTATTTTTATAAGCTGCGCAACATTTTTTTTTGTTTATACATTGAGTGTATAACACTAATTATGTGTGTGCAGTGTGCACATACATTAAGTCAAGCTTCCGCCATGGGGACTCCCCATCCATTTTCCATAATAAATGAACAGTAAATAACCGATCCAATCCAAATATAAATTTTTATATGCTTATATTTTAACTTCTAGGGATTCAAAATATGATAACTCTATTTATCTGTGTGATTCAAGGTAATCCAAGCGTGTTGGTTTCAAAATCAAAATTAAAATCAAAAGTCATTTATTCAAACTAGGCTGAGAGTCAGTACTTTTTGAACGTCAAAATTACATAAGACAGTCCTCCCAAAAAGCCCGCCCTTCACCACTTCATAGTGCTTTAGCTGAGAAGAAGAGGTGGCGCAACAAACTCCCCAGCAACACAGCTGTCTGTTATGTTGGAAGAACTTGATTCTATATAACAATATAGCATATAACCATCATTCAACGATAAATTAAAATTTAATTAATAAAAAAAAAGAAATGGTTTATGCAGCCAACTTAAATAAACAATGATATGAAGTAATTCATAGTTTAGTGGCAAAACTAGACAATGAGGCAAAATAAAGTTGAGAAAAAACAATATTAACGTAGTACGACAGCAGAACTGTGAAACAATCGCAACCGATGTAAACAACCAATGGATGATATTTATGGCATTGTTGTGACGAGCACGGCGCTGTGATATTTTTCCCTCGCGCCTAAATTTTGGTCACGCGCGGGGCCCTCACTCGGACCCTAACAAATGCTGTAATAGGAAACTGTTATCCAACAAAAGGCCAAGTGAAATTAAGTTATCGGCACAAATTACGTTTTAGAAGAAGATAAATAGAAGACATTTTATTGGCCTACTCCAACCTATCTATCAATGAGAAAGACTCAACATTTTCCAGTCGACGTGGGTTAGTACTAGACAGGAATTACTAATGTTTACGACCTTTAGAATGTAAAGAGACGGTAATTAATGTTGACAGCCCCGTAGCTGGGAATTTGTCTATACATTGCAAAAGTTTATAGGTGCGCGAAAACCGGGACACCCCAAACAAATGCTAATTTCACGCTTTGAGGGCATCGCGCGGCCGCTAAAGTTATGAAATATATTATGTGTTATGTGAGTGACGAGACAGTAACTGAGTATATTTTCGTGTATTCAAACTTAGTAATGAATTACTCGAGCGCAAAGTAGTGAAAGTACTTGCTCGGGGTCTAGACTATCTACGTATTGGTTCGGGGTCAATAATAACGGGCGTTAAATATAACTTGGAGGGCAGATCTCCTGTCTGCTTCCTCGTTCATGGCGCCTTCTGGACCATTTTATATTCTGACGTATTTTAGCGATAGTGGGCAAGAGCGTGGTGTGTTTGTTTGTTTTAATTTATGTTTTTAGATAATATATTTGCGTGTGGCGTGTGTAAATGAAATATTGATTCACGTTAGCACTAGTAATATAGATAGGGATATTACTGTTTAGTCAACCTCTATTGCTTAGTCTCTCAGGAGCTGTTTTTGTTGGATAAACTTCCTTACGCCACTATTCTCCAAAGGGGTAAACAGAGGCGTATAGGACGCCCATTTTTTCCAGCTATGTCCCATATAAAAGGACAGCCAGAAAGAAAAAACAAAGAAGTAAACAAAAATGCCCGCTTCTCACAGCAAACAAGAGGGATTGATGGCCTCCAAGTATTAGCATACCAGAGGCTCGATGTTTATTTTCGCTGTAACTTCCCAATATACGCCTCCGTACTGTATGAACGACATGTGCAGCACTTTTCCAATTTTTTTACCGGATCGGAAACTGGTGGAGCGGTAGAAGTGTCCTTGTTTTTTCATATCTTTGTGAAGAGAATTTGTTTTAGTAACTGCAGTTTTGGTGTCAGGTCAAGTTCGCATCGGTGAAGTGAAATATAATTAGATTTGAACAAGCTAAGCTCATAAGTCAAACGTGAGCAATATTTGTTATTTAGGTTAGTTTAAGTAATTACCGCACGGGCCGATCGATCAGGTTAAGCTACGCCTCTCGCGGTCGGTCCGTGGATGATTGACCATATTTACATACCGAGACCCCTCCGCGTCTCGGAAACACGTTAAACGTGGATCTTTGACAGTCGTTATCGGTCAGAAGCCCGAAAGTCTGACAATCCTTACCAAGGGGTATCGTATTACCCAGTAAATGGGTTGTGGACGAGGCAGTCGCTCCATGTAAAATACTGGTATTCAACTGCATCCGGTTATACTGGAAGCCGGCAGCCGAACAGGCTAGAGTAGAGAAGATCGTGATGAGGGGCTCGTGGCTGAGTAATAACAGCCGCATGGCTCGTTCCATCAGGTTAAGCTATGCTTTCCAAGGTTGGTCTGTGGATGGGTGAGCATCTTTACATAGCGAGACACCTCCGTGCCTCGGAAAACACGTTAAGCACCAACGGGTCCTGGCTGTCATTCGTGGATCTTTGACAGTCGTTACGGGTCGTCAGAAGCCCGGAAACCTGACCAGTCTTACCAAGGGGTATCGTGTTACCCAGTAACTGAGTTGTGGAGGTCAGATAAGCAGTTGCTCCATGTAAAATACTGGTATTCAACTGCATCCGGTTAGACTGGAAGCCGACCCGAAAATAGTTAGGAAAAGGCTAGAGAGATGATGATAGCAGATGACGAAATGTTCATAAGTACTTGAGTATTCAATTTTCTTTAAACAAAGTAAACATTCGTTCTCGAGTATAGCTGCGTATGGACAAGCCAACGACAAATTCATCATCATCATCATTTCAGCAGATAGACGTCCACTGCTGGACATAGGCCTCCCCAAAAAAAATGGGGGGGTTTGCCATAATCGCCATGCTTGGCAGGCGGGTTGGCGATCGTAGTTTGGTGGTAAAATGCATAGAGAACGCTGCTGCCCATTCTCTAGTAAGTCCCTTAGTCGCCTTCTACGACACCCACGGGAAGAAATGGGACAACAAATTCCAAAAAATAAAAAAAACGATCGACTGCATGACTCGCGACTGCCAAACATGCCAGCCAACATACCGCGAAAGCCTAGTGTAAGATAAACGTAAATTAACTTAACGTCTATTCGGCTCGGTAACATTAATTCCGAACTAACGTCAAGCCGTAAAGTAATAAAGCGAACGACTGGGAAGCCGTTTGGTACAACAATATTGTAACCTCTATACCTACCTGTTACCTGCGTAAGTATTAGTAAGTCGGTTCCCGAATATATTATACAAGTTAATGCCCTCGAATCATTGAGCACAGATGGCTAACAGCTGTACATCTGAATTTAATGGTAAGTAGAAGGAGATTGATGTACATACCTATACCAAGATATACATGTAACGTACTACGTTGTGTATGTAAATTAAAAAATCAACTTGCAGAGTGTGTGACTTAATAACTAACATTTATGAACTTAATTTTGAGTAGGTTAAATCAAAGTGCTTCGTTCAATAGTTTAACGATAACAATTCCACCTATTAAAGAATACTAAAAAGAACATGATAATCCTATCTATTCTGTTAAAATCTTACCGTGAGAACTGAAGTGAAGTGACCTGGAAGTGACCTGTCATTCCACCTAATGCTAGGGATTGACTACTGACAGCACACTTTAAGGTCACTTCAGCCAAGTGATCATGACAAGATTTTTACGGAATAGCACTAAGGATCTCAGATCATCTAAAATTTGAATTTGTTGTGTTTGTTTGTTTTCTGTGGTTCTGTCAAAAATATTATTTTTGAAACGAAGTTCTACAATGCAGCTTGTGGAAGGAGTAAAATTGTAGAAATCGTCACGTAACGAAAAAGCGTTATGCTCCATTCGACTTTTTGTTATATCGAATAGAAAGAGGCACTCTTTTTTTTTATAGTGAGAGCGAGCTAGTTTTCATGTTTTTTGTGGGTGCTAAAGCCGAGTTCAAAAGAAACTGACTATTTTAAAGATAGAGTAAACGACGTTACATTCGGAATTGAAGTAAAGCTTAAGGAACTTAGAACTTAGAACGAACAGGCGTCCCCCCGACCCCACACGTTTTTTTTTGTTGTTACATATTATTACCTACTAGTGCTCGTGTGGTGCAACGGACACGGTATTCTAACTCAGGAGCTTCCTTTCGCAGTATTGCCTATTGACTCTACGTTGTATTGTTTCGAGGGCTCACATGAAACCGCAGAGTAATGTATGCCGTTTGAAAGAGCACTGAAATGTCAACGTATAACGTGAAAAATATGTAAGCACAAACCACAAACCAGTATATTTATCCTGTAAATCCTGCTCGAGTTTTCAGTTGAAATCTGCAGAGCGCATAACGCTTACCTCACATCTCGTTTAAATCAAAATATGATTTGCTTTAACATATTTTTTGTTTTCCTGCCATTACGAAATTTAAAACGTTTACAAATTCGCATATGAGTAAGTATACAAAAGTCCTCAGGAATGTTCAGTCACAGAAAACAGAAAATAATGTAATTTATTTTGAATTTGTCACATACGATTAAGAGCTACCTACCATAATATATGGTAGGTAGGTCATAACTCGTGTCAGCGTGAACCTTTTGAGAAGAGGCCATTAATCAATGATAATTTTGGGGCTGACCTACTGCCTAGATTACCCTATAGGAGGAGCCTGTTTTAACCCCTGCGGGTAAAATGATGATGTCAATAAATACTGTGGATCATGTTCGCCCTTAGACCGTTCACCTAGTTAGCATTCTAGGAATATAACCAACCTGTTTCTCTGGAATTACGAGATGAGACTATGTCATGAATTCAAGGAAAATTGGAATGATAAAATACCATATAATTCGTTTGGCTAAGGTTGCATAGAGGCCAATTCATCTGTGAAATTAATTTCTTGCTTTTGCGTTGCTCTGGGTTACCTGGGTGGGTACTTAAACGACTTTACTCCAAATTATTAATTCACCAAGACTGTTAAAGTTCTCTTATAATTATAAATTCCGGTACTTTCAAAGAGCAATTCATTCTGAAAGCGATTCAATAAAATATAAGTACGGTCCATAAACGTCACCCTTACACTATGTAAAGTTAATTTAGACTCTTTGTATACTCATTACACTCAATTTAAACGTATGTAAAATAGGCTCTCATTACCTCTGTGTACATTAGTCGCCTATTGTATTAACCCGCTGACCTTAGAGTCAGCTTAATTACGAAGAATTTACGTGTATTGAAGCGCCCCAGCCTAGCCAAATGGAAGTTCGCCCATTGCCTTCGTAAAGTACACTCATAGGCATAATATATTATGTAGGATGCTGCGGCTGTACCTACTGTATAAATATTACTTTATAATTATTAGTATGAAACATTATATTATGATGAATATCTACATCCCTATTATTTGATCAACAAACATAACAACCATAATTTTGGAAGGAAGTCAAGAAGCTAAATCCTAAGAGTGGCACTCCTGTTAATGTGGAAGGGGAGACTGATACCACGAGTATTGCAAATAAGTTCCGAAAACACTTTGATGTAACGCCGCCCTTCAGGCAGGTGCAGACTGTGATAGCAGAGAAGCAGCAGTATGGCGATGATGCGGAGGCCTTCCATGTCACTGCCGATGACGTTCTTGCCGTGCTCAAAGGTATGAGGCGTGGAAAGTCTCCGGGTCATGACGGCCTTAGTTTAGAGCATTTACTGAATGCGGGCCAGTATATCTGTGGTGTATTGGCACAGTTTTTTAATCTTTGTGCACAGCATTGTTACATGCCAGCGGATCTCATTCGCACAGTGATTGTTCCTATCCCTAAAAACAGGACTGGTGATATCTCGAGCATGGCTAATTACAGACCCATCTCTCTCGCAACAATTGTGGCCAAGGTTCTTGAACGTCTAATACACAGAAAGCTGAGTCCGTCCCTTAAAATTGATGATGGTCAGTTTGGTTTTCGGCCAGGGGTTTCAACTGACATGGCTATATTTTCCCTCAAACAGGTTGTCAAGCATTATGTGGATCAGGGAACCAGTGTGTATGCTTGTTTCCTTGATCTCAGTCGCGCTTTTGACACCATAAATCATGACCTGCTGTGGTGGAAGCTAGAAAGTAGTAATGTGCCAGCTGGGGTTACGGGGCTTATTAGATATTGGTATTGTTACCAGTCCAACTATGTCAGATGTGGATGTTCTATGTCTGAAGACTATAAGCTGTCATGTGGTGTTAGGCAGGGGGGTTTGACCTCTCCCGACTTGTTTAATCTCTACGTAAATGACCTGATTGTGGAGCTGAGCAGGGCACCAGTAGGACTCAGGTTGGGGGATCGTTATGTGAACAACCTGAGTTATGCTGATGATATGGTCCTGCTCAGCCCCTCAATTAAGGGCTTAAGAAAGCTGCTAGTTATTTGTGACCAGTATGCTAAAGACCATGACTTAGTTTATAACGCTAGAAAAACAGAACTTATAATATTCAGGTCGGGAAAGGGGCCTCAAAATGTTCCACCAGTGTGCATTGGGGGGCAGACGGTGAGGGTTGTGGGGAGATTCAAGTACCTTGGTCACATACTGACATCAGACATGAAAGACGATGCGGATATCGATCGCCAACGTCGTGCTCTATCGGTTGTGGGAAACATGCTTGCCAGAAAATTTGCTAAGGCTAATGTACAAACGAAAGTGCACCTGTTCAAAACGTATTGTCAAAGTTTCTATACGTGCCAGCTCTGGACTGAGTATACAAGGAAGTCTTGGGATGGTATACGTGTTCAGTACAACAACATCTACAGACACCTAATGGGGTTGAAGCGCTATTGTAGTGCCTCTGGAATGTTCGCGGAGGCAAGGCTGAACGCGTTCAATGCCATTCAGAGAAGCAGAATTGCCTCTTTCATGTCCAGGGTTGGTACGTGTAGAAACACCTTAGTTAAGGACATTGCTGACAGAATGTATGCTACCAAGACCTACAAGCGGTGGTTGGAAATAGCCGCGTAAAATGTTTGTGCCTATTTATGTGCAAGAAAGGAGTGAGTTTGTGTGTGTGTGTGTGTGTGTTTGTGTGTGTGTGAGCGTGTGTGTGTGTATGTATGCTATTTAATTATACATTTTTTTTCTACTTTACTCTAAATTTTTTAATTGTACTTATTATTTTTTATATTTTAGTTTTTAATTTTTTGCTTGTGTTTTTTTTTATGGATCATGTGGTCTGCAATAAAGATTTTTATTATTATTCTTTTATTATTATTATAATTATTTTGGTACGGTGAAAAACTGAACGCGAATTTCTAATCTCGAGCATTCATTCTTTTCACAAATGAATATTCCAAATACGTGTATGGAATTAATTAGTCTAATACAGTTCTAGAAAATGAATATTATGTTTGTTGTAAACTGTCGATTTTTTTCTAAAACTGGTTTAGTTTTCGGAACCGGAATGCGTTTTGGTTCCGACCATGTTAAATTATGCATAATACAGTGGCAAATAAACTATAAGTTTAACGTTGATCACCTTGACCTATCGATATAAGTAAATAAATAAATACATACATAATTAACGTAATGTTTGCAGATTCTGGAGTCGATGGTTGTCAAAATTACATATCTATAATTAACTTGATATAATGTAATTGCCAAGTGCTAAGTACAAAAAAAAAATCGACGTTGTTGTAAATGGGAATAGCAATTAATACAACACTTAGTAGTTAGTTTATGAAATTGCACCAACATTGTCAAAATCGCATTATCGAATCTTCCAGAACTATACTTCCGTCCATACGTAAATATCGCAGCGAATCAAAAATGGTTTTAAAAAGAATTTGTTCCTAAATTATATGCAAAGTGATCTCGAGGGGCGCGGTCAGTACGTGAGGGTTTTTCATTGTCTCAATCTAATTAAAACTTGAAATGAAAAATGAACGCTGTGTGTACTGGTTACAGAATCAAAAATTAAAAATCTTCTGCCCGTCTTAAGTAAACACATGAATAAGTAGATTCGCGTCACTTACGTTAAAAGCGCTCTTGGCTCCAGATGGTATTCGCCACATCTGCTTTTTAAACGAGAATGCTTTCAAGGGAATTCTTGTTCAAAGTGGGCATCTATTAATATTATTACTATTTATTAGCACCTAGAGATATACCCAAGTAGCATTGCAAGCTGTATACAAGCTGTATTTTAGTTCGTTTTTATACTAGAAGCTGTATGTCCAGGCTGTATAAAGGCTGTATCAGCGCTTATACAGCCCTTATAAGTAAAGAATGGGCACATTTTATGCAGCTTTTTGCGTTAGTAGAGCTGTACAGTAGCTGTAGAAGAAATGAATAAGCTGTATAATAGCTGTATTAGAGCTGTTATTCGGTGTACAAAGAAACCATAACACTGCTGATATTATCTTATAAATATCTTATAAAGAAAAGAGTTCCAAATAGGTTTTTGAAAAGAATTACAAAATAATAAAAATTAGACGAACTAGATTTTCAATGAAATAGAACCGTGAACCGTGGCGACATTGTTATTTATAATATTTATTAGTAAGTAAACGTAATCTTGGACTTAGATATCTGAAGTTGTTAATTGGTGAATTGAAATTGCGGATTCAAATTTATTGTGAACCTGTCTATGTTTTCCGTCGGAATATTCAAGCGCCAGCAAAATAATCGATCTGATATAAAAGAAAAATAATATTTATATGGTAAGTCAATGTTGGTTTTATGGTTAGAATAAAAACAATTTTATAATTACAGAAGTGAGGGTAGTGTGATCATTGTGCCCTCATATCAAGCTGAAAATCATGATATATTCCTTGAATTATGTTTCAAATTTTGTTCTATACCTACATTCGAAATTACGAAAATGGCGACTATTTGCTAAAGAGCCTAAACGATAATCGGAGTGTGTTATAGTCTGAGTAGCTGTACTAAGTAAGTTAAGGATTATATTGTACAGCTTTTGGCTGCTAATCAGCTTTATAATAGAATATTGTTATTACTTAGGCTGTATATCAGTTACATACATAACTTATAATACTCATAAGGGTTACTTAAAAGAAAAAAAAAAACGCTGACTCAAGATGATCGTACCTACATATGGTAAAACTAAAAGAAGTAGCTGTTTAATTTTTAACCCACGAAAAAACAGAAGAGATTCTCAATTTGACCGTATATTTTATACCTAAGTAAACTTATTATAAAGCATTATTAGTTTGTTGTATGTATTATATCAGTTTTACTTTATTTTCAGGAAAATATGCCGACTAAAATTTAAGCAACCATTGAGAAAAGGCAAAACAAGCTTTGCATTGTACCAAGTTGAAATCAAAAGGCGAGTTAAGATGGCCAAGAAAGCGATTAGATGTCAACAAATCAGTAAAGGATGAAACATCTCGGCCTGTACATAATTGGTCCACCTCAAAATGCTGTGTGAAACGGCTATCAATATCGTCATATGACAAAGCAGTAAGAGAACTAGATCTCATGGTTCAAATCAATCATCATTTGAACTACTTGCGCTGCTTTATGAAGAAACGTCATAATCATGTTCCGAAGGTTGAATTAAATTTACACATTTAACATAACTGTTATGATAATTAAAAACCCTGTTTAATGTTTTTGCTACGGAACCCTCTTCGTTGGACGTCGACGGGATTGGCGGTTGACCATAAAGTCTTTAAACGACAGAATAGTTATTCTGTGTAAAAAAATTAACGTTCCGAATTTCGTGTAAGTGCAAGTGCAAGTGCTCGGTATCAAAAAACTAACATATAGCAAAAAAAAAATTTTGCGATTTTAATTTTATGTAAGTTCGATAAATTGCCAGTCCAAAGTCTGAGAAATGTGATGGGAAAATTAGAATCAGCTGTTTATGTAGGTTTTTGACAACGCTCGCTCGCGCGGCTGTCTGTGCCTACACGGTGTAGGTACGGTGCGCGTGTGCATATTTAATAATTAGTGCGTAGGGAAAATATAGCACATCTTTGAAACGGATTGTTGTGTATAAATAATTTATTCGTGATTATATTTTGAATGAAATTTTAAATAACTCCTTAAATTTCTAAATATAATTTTTTTAACATCTTGTATACACCGTGAAATTGAAATGGTTGTTTTTCCGCAGCGAAATGGTTTTGTTTTGGAAACACAATCGTTTTATAAACAAATAAATATTAGAAACAAAAAATGCCAGATTCACTATTGTGAAAAATCACCACGTGCGAGAGTTTATTTTGCTTTGAACATTTATGCATCGCTGTTCCCTATGTCTGCGGCGCGTACGATTCGAGTAGTACCTACAAGTGACCTCTAGTGTTACTATTGATTAGTGTTTCATCGTGTTGATAAATATTTTTTTAATTATTTTAAAACAAAAAAATCTTATTTTTTTTACTTTTACTCTATGCTTCGAAAGTACTCCTTATGGCAAGTTGTTCGTAGAATATTTATCTTTTTGTGTAAGCCATTCTCGCCAAAATAGTGAACCATAAATACAATAAAAATTGATAATTTATTTCCAATGAAAGATATACTATAGATACCTTGGAGAAGAAAATAAGCAACTCGAAGTACTTATCCTGCGCAGACGAAGTCGCGGGCACAAGCTAGTGGCTAATAATTCCGTAGTACGCAAACAGTTTGTCGAACGAAGCGATTACGACAATTTTGCCAGAATTCTCATTCTGGGAAAATTGTCGTAATCGCCATAATTAAATAAAATGAAAACAAGCTATTGTATATTTTTAGCTTAGTCATTAAAATATCCTAAATATTTCCACGCGTGTAGATGAATAGAAAAAATACTAGTTGGTTTTAATGATATTATTCAAAATAATAATTATTTATAAATAGTTTTTTATTGTAATAGGCTGATTATTTTAATATAATGTGAGAACGCAAAAGTTAAGAATAGAAAACCTTTATTGGATTTAGCAAAAAATATGCGAAAAAATATGTTTTATTGTTCCTAACTTTAAAAAAAACCTTTGTTAATTTAAACAATGTGGTAAAAACATATTACCTGACTTAATATATTAAATTAGATACTTCTTATGCTTGTGAAAACATAAAATTGTGCTATTTTAAACTTGTATGTTGTAAAAACTGCTTGAGAGGAATAAAAGTGTGATAATGATGAAACTTTAATTAGATTGTTAATCTGAAATCCACGGTAAAGAGAACGACAAATCTGTTTGTTTAAAGATACCTATAGCAAACGTTGGTGCAGATAAATAAGTTGGCACAGAGTTATCTTGGCCGGGACAACAAACTTGGTGATGCCATCACTAAGTTTGTTTCACTGCATTTGCATCACGGAATAAGTAAAAACACATTTTTCAAATGGCTTCGACTTAAACCACAAAGAGATTTCGAAACTCTCACTGTAAAAGTTAAAAAAAAAAACAGATTTGTAAAGTGAGCTTTGGCTCATTTGAGTCACATGTTTATTCTAACTGGGTATAAATGGTTTATATTACCGGGCAATTGTTGCGATTCTATGCCAAAAGCTTTTAGGTGTACCAGTTTGGGAATTGAGCTCAGGGTTCCGGTTCCTTTCTCTACGATGATTTAAATCAAGCCATCGACTTGATCGAGTTACCGACATAGTCATATCATACCTCACTATATAATGAGCCAAGGAACAGGTTTTTAGTGACATGACTGAGTAGGTTATCTTGTTATAGTGATACCTCCTTGTGATAGCAACATGCATCATATTCTTAATTTTCTTTGCCAACAACTCGTGCGAACTCCGCTACGAGTATTCAACAATAGGCAGTAAATTTTATGACGCGGAATAAACACGCAAGGGAAAATGAAAAGGCGGAGCAGGGAAACAGGATTCAGTCACAGCCCACAGGGTTAAGCGGAGGGCCCTTACCAAAAACCCTCATTATCCAGGCTAAAGTAAAATGAGAAACAGTGGATAACTAATTGAATCGGTACTAATTGCAATCGGAGCGCGGCGGCCGGGGAGGCCGGGCCCGCCCCGGTAACTCGGTTAAAGCAGGGAACACGGGAGAATATTATATTATTTTCGGCGATATATTTGCAGTAAATTTTCCCCTAACTCCCCTAGACTAACTGAGTAGCTAAGGAAATTAAGGTGCATTTAAACCGTTTGTAATAGGTAAATTAATGATATCTGCAGTCATATCGTAACATTAGTTCCAATTTAGGTTAGATAAAAGTGTGATTCCATAATGTAAGAAAAACCAAAATAAAACTTTTAGGTCAAAATCAAAATCAAAATATTTTATTTCACATAAACCTGCAAGGGCACTTATGAAACGTCAAAAGCTAGGTACACGGTCCCAATTTGTCGCTTCCTATGGAGAAGAGCCGGCAAGAAACTCCACGGTTACTCTTTTAAAAATAATTGGCTTTTATAATGTTTTCAAATTACAGTGTTATTAGGTATGGGAGGACAGTGCAGGCCTGCCAATAAGTACCAGGTACTTAGAGGAATGAAAATAAAGAATAGAAACTGTAGGCCTACAACGTTCTCGCATTCACAATATGTAAAAGAATCTACATAAATAAAATCAACCTATTTAAACCAAGTGATATGATTTCCATGACAATCACTAATAAATACTCGATATTACAAGTGTTGTATAATGTCAAATAATGACGAGAATATGTCAGAAAGTGTAAAAAAATAAATTAATAAAATTAACATTGTAATTTGGAAGCAGTTAATAGACGCTCATATAGTTATGCTGCTAATGAGTTACCAGGGAAGCCACAGGTAGGTACTAAAGTACCTACAAGATAACTTTTTGTTTGTTCTTAGAAATTCATCAGAAAATTGTAGTTTTAGAAAGAAAATTCTGACTTTGATCAATGTAACTTCTATACATATTCTACAAATATTAACATCTAGATTTCCATAGAGAGGTCGTAGCATGACCAAACCGAAGGACTTTTATTTACGTAATTCTATAATCGCCGATGTGATTCGATGAATATCTAAGTAAAAATAAAGTTCATTTGGACTAGTTAGTAGGTGGAACGGGGCGTCGGAGTGTGGTTAAATGTCGCGGTCGGCGCGGGCATGACGTCAGACGGGCCAAAAATAAAGCCTCGCTGCCCGAGCCGTTAACTACCCTCTATAGATCTTATTTCGTATGTGAAGGTATATTTAGAATTCTAGTTTCGTCACGGTTGAATTCCTCGCTAGGTACAGTTGTACTGACGACATCGTTTGCTGAAAGGCCTTTATGGAAGGCGTGACATTACGCAGTAGGTACATACACACGTGGTGAAGGGCGGGCGTTTTGGGGGACTGTCTTAAGTAATTTTGATATTCGAAAAGTGCTGATTCTGAGCCTAATTTGAATAAATGACTTTTGATTTTGATTTTGACACATAACTGCTTTATATCCCAAACTAGCTGCGGTTTGCAGTTTCACCCACATATGTTTCGATTCCTTGGAAAATTATCTATGTCCTAATTTAGGTCATGGTCATCCATCTGCCAATTTCATTCATATCCGTTCAGCCGTTCTATCATGAAAGCGTAACATTACTTTAGTACAAGGTTTCCTTCAGGTATTCTTCATTGGCAATACACAGGGGATAAAAACTAATAAAACATACATACAATATCTACTCGTACTCTGCGATTAGCTGTAACAAAGTGAATAAATGTTATTATTCATATATTCCCAGCGGTAAACATAAAGTGGATACGTCAAACCTAATCGAATGTCAGTTACCATATGGCATAGTTGGTGTATCTCCGTATTATGTACTTACCTATGTTGCGTTCGGTAGCCATGTTCTTGACAGGTGGTATCCAACTACCCATCCGTGTTTTCTAACAATTTCGAATTTGCATTTGGAATTTGGGAACATTGAACCTTACCTATAATTATGTTCACATCTGACTTCTGAACGTGGGTGGCTGTGGGTGGCAAAATTTATTCATAAATGTGATTTGAATGATAAGAATTAAAATACCACATACGAATCTATTTCGGGAGAGGACGGGTGAATACATTTTTTCAAGTTTTATTTTTTCAGCTGCAGGTACTTTGAAATATCATCTAGCTGAAATTTGATTAATGGTAACGCAGTAGGTTGACTACGGCGAAGCAAAAAGGACAGTTTTTATTTTAACCGGTATGTATGTATGATGTTCTGCTATTAGTTATTACCTCATAACTTCTAAACTACTTATCATAATTTGACAAAAGGTATCGTTGGAAGCGTTTTGATCGTCTACTGGTCGATCAAAAGCAGCGTCAATTTAATGTGACGTTGTATTAAATTTAATATGGCGCCCTCATAAATCCAACATAAAATCATGAATAATTTACTTTTTTATTTTAATGATTCTGTTTTGGGTGTCAAATGAAAGGGCTTAATTAGCTAACCCAAAAATAAATTTAAATAAAAAATAATTTCAAAAACTAAAACTCGACTACTGAAAAATCACGATCTAAATCTAGATGACACAAGTAAATATTCTCATCTGGATGTCGTGGTCGTATGACATCTACCCTAACAAAACAATACATTCTATCAGTAGCAAGCGATCATAAGCTTTAGGGCAAAGTGGCATACGACCATAGCATTCAGATGGTAATATATTCTTGTTTTTAATTTATAATAAGTTCCCGCTATGAATACCATTACATTACATACTCTTGCGTACATCATCATACCGTCGGGTATTACAAATATCCGGGCAATAAATAATAACAAAGATCGCGTGGAAGGCTGCGATTCTGCGAACAAAATCAATTTGGGCGTTGTTTATGTTTTTAATGATATAAGGAACAAATAAAGGTCTCGCACGTAACATGCATGATTCAATTTTGTGTGAACGATGCCGCGTTATAACACCCTTGTATGTACCCCGCTTTATATGAAGTATAATAACTTTTAAGAAGAGGCGTTCTGGTTTCAAGTGCTGTCGTATTTCGAGGGGTTTATTTCGACTTTATCCTCTTTTCGTGACGAGGTGAGCAGTGGTCGTGTTTGAGGCTTCGCAATTTAACCTTACGCTTATCAATTCATCCGTGAATGAAACCTCATGTAGCAGTACTTTGTTGGGTCGTAACATAAAATTTATTAACAAGAAATCTATTTTCCACTGTTTTATTGACAGACTAATAACATCTAAATGATAAATGATTTTATTTCTATTAGTAGATTTTGATAAGCACTTTTAGACGTCAATAATATTTTAAAACTAGATGAGGTCGGCGTTAGGAAATGCCGACCTCATCTAGTTTTAATTAATTAGTCTGACTACTCTGAGAAGAAAGGCCGAAACAAACTCAGCTCTTTTAAATTCCAGACATAATCTTGGTCTGGTTATGTGAAGACCATGTAGATGGGACCAGGAGTCTAAAATGGTCATTTGAGGAAATAAGCATACAGATTGAGTAGACCTGTCCATTATCCAATCAGTCCACGCATTCGTCAGTTGTCATGCGGCTCAACTCATCTTTATATCTTCCTGAACAATGCGTCAACTAGCAGTAACATTTAATTCTTCATCTTGGTATACCCAAAGTGTCGCAAAATTAAAGTGGCCTACAGTAATTTGATTAATTTTAAAGTTTTTGTCTAAGTCCTTGATACATAGGTAAGCTTCTAAACGTAACTAAGAAGCAGGAGTAATGCATTTTTAAGGATTTTAAAATAGAAAATATGAATTTTCCAGTCGTGAAATGTATAAATACTTAACTTATAAATCTGCATTAACTTTGAATAATTCATTGGTAACAGATGTGAATCAGCTAGAGGAACTGCAGGTGAAGTATTTATAAGCAGGGTAATGTTTTATATGCGGCATGCGACGTGGTTGTCAGTGTCAGGGTCCTCGCGAAGGAAGCGGCGTTGCACGCACTAGCGCGGAAGGATGACCGCGGTCTACTTGCATTCCGCAGTGTGTAGCCTGTGGTAGCCCGCATCCGTGACTGCCGTACTCTTTTATAACAGTTTTTTTTTGGGTTGGAAATCATCAAATAACTTATCCCGCTTTGGGTGGAGCAGGAGCGCGTGTCGGACTTTTACTGACTAAAACCCACCCGCGTTCCTTCAGTAGCCTGTGTGCGGGTGCAACACACTTTACGAAGGCGATAGTCACTTGTTACTGCCCGTCAGAATATTCCTTTTGTACTGCACCATACCTGGGAACCTTCTGGTTACAGAGATATTGAAGGTCGAATTTCCAACTTATGCTGACGTTTTTTTCATGTTTCATCACAACTCGTGTACCGTCGCATACACATACCTATTTGCACAATGTTTTGCGTGTGTATTCTGCACTTCCGCTAACAGCAATTTTTCATGCAAAAATAAAAAGCGTTTCCCTGTAATTCGTTTTGTGCAATGTTACTAAGTTTGATGTACAGACGCTAGCACATCAAGCTACCCCAATCTGTCAAATGTCTGTGATGGATTTTCAACTTTATGACGTAAGCATAAGGTTCATGTTCAATTGGGAAAATTTTACAGTTTTAGGTAGCTTGATGTGCCTGTCTGTCTGTACAGAATGTGACGGCTATGTGATGTGCTTTTTTACACCCTGTATGAATAAGTCCAACAAACTCGCGCGATCAACCAAGTTGCGTTTAATTCAAACAAAAGTTGCGTCGGTCGCGTTCTCGAGTGACGATTGCTTTTAGTTAGGAGGCGGGGTACCGTTAGTAAGTAAGAGTAAGCTTATTGGGTTTTTCATTAGGAATTTCTCTGTACCAGAATAAAGTTTGAAAGTTAGTGGTTCGGCAGTGATACTCTCGTGTCTCGGAAGACACATAACGCCGTGGGTCCTGTGCCTGATCTCCACCCAGTCGTGGATAATTGCCTTTCCACCGATCGCTGCCCGCATCACGAAACACGTACTGCGTACAGTTACAGCAGCTATAACTAGCCAGGTGGCCATGGGTCATTCAATAAATATCTCTTTGTGATAAGAGTAACAGACAGTCCGCTGTGCAGGGCCAGCATGGAGAACGACGAGACAGCAGCTCAAGTGGTGCTAAACTACCCGGTGGTCGCCACATACAGGGCAAAGTACTTCGGTAACCCAGGTACCCTACGTGCGATTATCAGTAACACCAAGGCGTTGCTGGCCTTTCTCAAGGAGCTGGGGTGGATCGAATAACCGATTCTGCCACCCGTACTCAAAATATGCGCTTTGACGTGGAGTTGCAGATACCAACCCGTATTACTTATTAGGTACCTATTGCCGTTACACCGTGCCGGTCCGTGCCGGATTATGAGAATGAGGGTGCACTCCCTCAGTGCACCTGTATTTGAGTACGCACTTGTGCACTATAGTACATATATCCTGCGTACTTGGCTAATCTCCGTTTTGCCGCCGTGACCGAAATTCGGCTGAAACGATATTAGGATAAGGTTATTGCGTATCAGTCTACTTATCAGACCAGCCTGATAATTATCAGTCTTACAGCGATTATGATATGCCTATATTATTTTGGGGCATGTCCCTGACGTATATATGTATGGTATGTATGTTATAATATTCTTGTTTGGTTGAGGATGGGTGATCCTACGATTATCAACCATCTTCAACCAAGCAAGTAAGTTATTGGCAGGTTCATGAAAGACTTAGGGCATACAACCTTAGCACAAAGAGAGTTGCCTTTTCTTGACAGAGGTATTGTACAACGTCCCAAAAATATCTCATAGGAATAGAAATAGCAATAAAACAAATGTGCCCAGAGTAAGACAATTTATTACATACAAGTACCGCGAAGGTAATGCTTTGACGGAGAATCTTAACACCGAGATTTATAAAAGTGACGTTACGGCACAACGCCATCTGTTATTCCAAAGCGGTACTAAGCAAATCAAAATGTTGACTTTCGTCTATGACTCGTTTGTAGTAATTACTTGAACAGATTAGACATTCCGCCCACCATGGACGGCTCTGTCCATCAACCTTACATGACAATATAAACTTAAAGTCTAGGAACTTAAACATTAAGGTATAATTTATCAACTACATTTAATATCTAAGTAACAAAATCAACTATTATATCTAAGGTACAAATTTTCAACTAAGGGTTAACAGGTAAAATAATTAACTTAGATACGGGTCTTTTAATTTCATTATTTTTACACCGTATGGTTACAACGCGAGTAATATTGTCCAAACCTGGATGTTTATTTGCAATAACCCCGTATAGCCACCTAGCGGGTGGAAGACCATCCTCCTTCACCAGAACCACGTCTCCAATCTTAGGTTCAGGCTTACAATCTGTCCATTTATATCGATGCTGCAATTGAGTTAAGTACTCTAGCGACCACCTACGCCAGAAATTTTGAAGCATTTTTTGCGTAAGATGCCACCGCTTAAGATTACTAATGGATGAATTTTCATAATCTGCATCAGGTACAGTTACTAGAGATTCACCCACCAGGAAGTGCCCAGGCGTCAAAGGGCACGAGTCCTCTGGACTGTTAGAGAGCTGCGAGATCGGCCTTGAGTTTAGGCAGGCTTCAATTTGAGCCAACACAGTTGTCATTTCTTCAAATGTCAATGTGCTGGTGCCTATTATTTTCTTCAAATGGTGCTTCGTGGACTTGACACCAGCCTCCCATAATCCTCCAAAATTTGGAGCATGGGGAGGTATGAAATGCCAAGTCGTACCATTCATAGCTAGAAAATCAGCTATTTCCGAAGCTACCAAAGACCTTTCAGCGTTGAAAAGCTGTCGCAATTCCCTTGCACTACCAACAAATGTGGTCCCATTGTCACTCCACAAGTCCAATACTCGACCACGTCTGGCTACAAAGCGCTTAAATGACGCAAGAAAACTCTGAGAAGTCATGTCACTGACAACCTCAAGATGAATAGCCCGAGTAGACATGCACACAAACAAGCATATATACCCTTTAGTGGAGTGATGACCCCGACCCTTTGAGGTTCGGATGCTGATTGGACCTGCGTAATCTACGCCACTGCATTGGAAGGGCTTCTGAATGGACACCCTGGCTTTCGGTAATTGGCCCATCATTTGCTGGTGTGTTTGTTTGGAATGACGAATACAAGTTACACACTTGTGAACATATTGCCTAACGAGAGTCCTTGCATTGAGTATCCAGTATTTGGATCTTAGGTAATTGAGCATCAATTGCGGCCCGCCATGCAAAGTTCTCTCGTGAGCCTCCGCAATCAAAAGATTGGTAAAGTGTGATTTATGAGGGATTAAGATGGGGTGCTTCATTTTCTCATCAATAGAAGCCCGGTGCAAGCGACCGCCGACTCTCAAGATCCCGTCATCGTCAACAAAAGGACTCAACGAGGTAAGTCTACTACCCTTATTTAATTTACGGTTTTTTTTCACAGATTCTATTTCATCACTAAACGCCTGAAGTTGACAGAGTTTGATACAAGTAAGTGCGGCTTCATTTAATTCCTTAGTAGTTAGCCAAGTAGTTATTTTATTTTCATTCGGTTCAAAACCCTTCATTCGTAAAAATCTTCTACAGTAAGCTATTACTCTTATCAACCTACCGAACTTAGAATATCTAGTAAATAGACCTTCATCGCATTCTACTGAAGTTGCATGACATTTTGTTTTAACCTTTCTTTCTTCTAGCGTAGTTACTTGCATAATTCCTCTGTCATAGTCTATTTTTTCATTCTGTAACCATACTGGGCCTTTTTTCCAGAGTTGCATATCGTTGCACTCAGAAGGGCTTGCTCCCCGAGATGCGCAGTCCGCTGGATTTTCCGACGACGACACGTGTGACCACTGACTTCTCTCCATAATGGTAAGTATTTCGGAAACACGATTCGCAATAAACGTTTTCCACCGACTAGGGTGGCTGCTTAACCAAGCCAAAACGACGGATGAGTCTGTCCACGCATATAAATGCTGTTTGGGAACTTCTAGAGTTGAAGCCACTTCCTGAAGAAGCTTTGCTAGTAATACAGCTCCGCAAAGCTCTAACCGCGGGATTGATACCTGCTTAACAGGAGCAACCTTGGTTTTTGATGTCACTAAGGTTGTGTAAATATGTCCATCTCCATCAATGATGCGGACGTATACCACCGCGGCGTATGCCACATTGGACGCATCTGAAAAGCCATGCAATTCTAGAACCCTGTTCTCCTTGCTAGAGTTGATCCAACGAGGCAAACGAAACTTGATAAGGTGACAAAGGTTTTTCCGGAAGTCAACCCACTCTGTCAGCAATGGTTCAGGTAGTTCTGCGTCCCATTCGATCCCGGTCATCCATATTCGTTGAATAAACACTTTCGCAGTGATGACTGTCGGTGCCAACCATCCAAGGGGATCGAATAGTCGCGGTATGTCTGAAATAACTTTACGCTTTGTCACTGGTAAATCAAGATCATTAAGCTGAATAGTGTAAACAAACTCGTCATTATCCTTGTCCCATGTTAAACCTAATATTTTTGAAATGGAATCTGTTTTTAGTTCCAGGTTTCCTTGTGTTTGTGATATTTGTTCACCGTCTTCAATCAATCTCAATAATTCTTTATTGTTACTAGCCCACTTTTGGAGCTGGAAACCTCCACGTTTAAGCAGCTCCGATGTCTGCTTAAATATTTCAACTCCTTCCTCTATTGTTTGACATCCCGTCATAAGGTCATCCATATAGAAATCGGACGCAACACGATTCTTTGCTAAAGGAAATTCATCGCCTTCGTCTTGAGCTAATTGCTGCAGTGATTTTACTGCTAGGTAAGGCGCCGATGATGTTCCAAACGTTACTCGCAAATGACGTAACACCTGAATTTCGTCATCTGGATTCTCACGCCATAATATACGCTGAAAATCTGTGTGATCATCGCATATCCGTATCTGTCTGTACATCTTGACGATGTCCGCTACCAGACAGACTGGTTCACAACGCCAACGCATGATAATATGACGAAGCTCAGGTTGTAGACGAGGCCCCACCATTGAATCGTGATTAAGAGATACCCCGTTGCTACCTACACATGATGCATCAAACACGATACGCAACTTTGTTGTACTTTTGTCGTTACGGATGACGGCATGATGAGGTAAGTACACAGAACCTTCTTTGTTCCTATCTTGTACTATATCCATATGATTAAGAGCTATATACTCATTTATAACCTCTGAATACTGAGCCTTAAACTCGGGATTTCTTAGAAATCGTTTTTCTAAGGTTAAAAAGCGTTTAAGAGCAATGTCTTTCGATCTACCATATTTGCAAGCAGGATCGCTTGACTTGAAAGGCATATGCACAATATAGCGACCCGATTCGTCTCGTTTATTCGTGGTCCTAAATATATCTTCACACTTCTGTTCTTCTGGGGTCAAATAAACTTTATCGTAATCACCTTGGGGCTCAGATTCTAGTTCCCAGAATTTTTTAAGGAGTGTATTTTCATCTATATGAGTAGAATGCAATGTGACCACGGTGTTGTAGCATGTCTCGCTTTGGTTGATTTCACCTACTTGACCAGACAAGATCCATCCTAGTCTAGTATCTTGTGCGATGAGCCGACCAGGTGGATCTCTGATTAAACCCTCTAACAAAATCTGGCCATAAACTTCGGCACCTAAAAGCAAATCAATCTTGTTCGGAATATCGAACGAAGGATCTGCTAAAGCCAAAGACGAGATTGTGGTCAAAACGTTTGCTACAACCTTCCTTTCCGGCAAAATAGTCGTTAGTTTCTTTAAAACATAAGCCTTAACAGTGATAATAAAACTAGGGTCTACGCGTGATTTAACCTTAATGAGAACCGTTGAATTTAATGAAATCATTGATTGGCCTTGATCACAACCTATACCTGAAATTGAACCTTTAGTTGGTATTCTTTTGAGACCTAAGAGCTGGACTGCGGCTTCCGTCACGAAGGAAGCCTGAGACCCTTGATCTAACAGGGATCTTAATACTATAGCAGTACCGCTCTTTGATTCCGCTTCAATTAGCGCAGTGGCCAATAATATTTGGCTATGACTATTAGCAAAACAACTTACAATATTAGTGGAGTTACTCTGGGTTGAAGTGGTATCAGCAGAAACGCTGCTTTCTGCAACTTGATCGCCCTTGTTACTATCACCAACTGATTTGGAGACATTCTTGAGATGAAGAAGGCTATGATGCTTCCTTTTACAAATATGACACCTTGTGGACTGGCGGCATGCATATACGGAGTGATTTGCCCCTAAACAATTGTAGCATAAACCATTTGTTTGGACAAAATTACGACGCTTATCCATAGGTCGCTGGTTCAAATCCGGCTCGAAGGACCACTTGTACAACGTCCCAAAAATATCTCATAGGAATAGAAATAGCAATAAAACAAATGTGCCCAGAGTAAGACAATTTATTACATACAAGTACCGCGAAGGTAATGCTTTGACGGAGAATCTTAACACCGAGATTTATAAAAGTGACGTTACGGCACAACGCCATCTGTTATTCCAAAGCGGTACTAAGCAAATCAAAATGTTGACTTTCGTCTATGACTCGTTTGTAGTAATTACTTGAACAAAGTATACACAGTAAATAGTTTTATTTGGAGCATTGTTACTTCAAGATTAGGCTACGAAATATCTAAGTATTTACTAAGGAATTGACTCAGAGAAGTTCGTTAGAAAACGAGAGTAGGAAACCTACCATTTCCTTATAAACTCCCTTCTTCTATTTGTGTTTTTGTCCACCACGCCATCAATACCTACATTTAATAATATCCCTACTAATATTATAAATGCGAAAGTAAATCTGTCTGTCTGTCTGTTACGCTTTCACGCCTAAATCGCTGAACCGATCGTCATGAAAATTGCCAAAAATATAGCCCGGGATATGGAGAAGGAATTAAGCTACTTTTTACGCGATAACCGAAAAAGCTATCATACAATAAAGTGCTGTTTCACATTTAGCAATATTTCTAACCGCCAGGAAGTTAATATAAGGAAATAAAGACCTTAAGTGTCTTTATCATAATTATCACATACAAATAATATTTATCATTGATCCAGTGATTAACATATTACGGAACAAAATAATTACGCACCGATGACATGTATTAAATACTAACATTTGTAGGTAGTTAGAGATTATAGGAACAATCAAATAGATAATATGCAATTTATCAAGGTATATAATGTATACACAATATTTGATATTATTTAATTATATTTCGGAAAGATTCCCTGGCCTTTGCCCAGCAGAGGGACAGTCTATACTGGCCCACTGAACTGCTGCGCGGAGTAACTGACGCTATCGTGGACCTTTTCAAACAACATGCATAAAAACGGGAATTAAAATATCTGTCCCTAGTAATACTTTCAGAATAATCCGTACTAGTCTATTACAAAGAATCATGTAATGTGCCAGTCACAACCAAAAGATGTTCGTCACGTCCGTAACGCTGCCAGCATCTGCAGAGGGTGCGGGTTGTTCGAAAGAGATACAGTGTTCCCTGGCACACAGGCAAGTGAAGGAACACTGGTGGGTTTTAGTCAAAAGTCTGACACGCCCTCCTGCTCCACCCAGAGCGGGAGAAGTTATTTGATGATTTCCCACCCAAAAAAAGGGCAGTCATAGCCAAAACATGATCTTCACCTTATTTGCTATTTTTGTCTGCTCATTGCACGATAGAATCTGCAATCACCTGCCTAGCGTTTTCCTAACCAGCTGGATTCCAATAATCTCTAAATAGTGTAAAGTAATGTCACTGTTTGCGTCTGTGTGTTTCTCCACTTACTTCTTCTTAACTACGCAACAGATTCCTATACGGGTATCACTATAATTTAGAGAATTTCTGTTACTATAATAATATGAATGTATACTACATGCCGTGTAGAGAAAAGCCGATAATTACAAATATTTGTAATGATGTCGTAAAACATATTTTTGTGCGCTTACATTGCTACTGACATATAGCCGATGTTATAAGGAGTAACGTAGGCTACTTTTTGTCCCGGGAGCACGTGCCCGTGGAATAATTTCCGACATCCATACGGGCGAAGCTGCGGGTACAGCTAGTATTTCATTAAAATGACCAGGCCTTTAAAAACGTTTCATTGTCAACTCCGCATGGGTCCAAAGTCTTGGCTATTTTGATCTTTTTTATTGATCAAGTAATTGAATATAGATTTCTATGTGCCCTGACTGGATAGAAAAAAAAGAATTTGAAAAGTGACGAAGGTTTTAAAGCCGTTACATCCGTTAAATGAAATTGGAAATGTCAAAGCTGGAGGACTTCCAATTGTGCGAAAGTTGCTAATAACGGCATTCTGAGATTCTGACAATCGTGAAAGGAATCCGTCTGAGCAATTACGTTAGTTACCGGGAAGCATTGCCTGTCGGAATTAAGCTGCGCCGAACAGGGCTCAATACTCATCTGTCTGCATCCGGGCTTGTCTCTGCTAGAGCAATGTCGGTACTTCCGGATGAGATGTATTATAAGTAGATGTATGTTGAGGAAGCAATGAAAATTAAATAGAAATCATTATATTTTCATCGCATCTTGAGTGTAACCGTAGTGTGTGTTTTGGGCACGCCACGATTGCGGCGGTAAGTTTCAGGAGTGGATTGAGAGGCGCCACGGCGTCGTCACCTTCCACCTGACGCAAGTCCTCACCGGATACGGTTGTTTCGGGAGGTTCCTGTTTCGTTTATGGCGGGAGGAAATGCCCGGGTGTTTCCACTGCGTAGGCCGCCCTGAGGATACGGTGGAGGTTTGCCCGGCTTGGGCGGAGCAGCGCCGTGTCGGCGTGCGTTCGGCCCTGGTTCAGGCCATGGTACGGAGCTGGGGGGAGGAGGAGGTGGGTTTTAGTCAGTAAAAGTCTGACATGCCTTTCCACACCACCCAGAGCGGGAGAAGTTATATGATGATTTCCCACCCTAAAAAAAAAACCGTAGTGTTTTGGGTCAGATTTTCTTACGTTTTTTTTTAAATTTGCAGGTGTGTGTTCGGAGCTATACGTATGTATTTACAGAATTATAATAATTAAAAACATCAATATAAACCTTACTTATACTTATACAATATAAACCGGACTTACATCCATACAATATCTATTTCATGCAAAAGTCATTCAATGGGATTATATAAACTTAAAGGGTTTTGTTGATGATTATAATGATTAAGATTCTGTAAAGCCATATTTTATACGGTTCTTTTTTTTTTTTTTTTTCTGGGTGGTAAATCATCAAATAACTTCTCCCGCTCCGTGTGGAGCGGGAGGGCGTGTCAGACTTTTACTGACTAAAACCCACGCGTGTTCCCTCATTTGCCTGTGTGCCAGGGACGGCGGTATCTCTTTCGAACAACCCGCACCCCTGGCAGGCATCGGCCCTTGCGGGCCCCATCTGTTGCTGCTGACATTTCTTTCAGGCGCGCGTGGAACACAACGCGCCGTCGACCCGGGCTTGGTCCGTACCGGACAGCGAGATATTTTATACGGTCAGGAAACATATTTCAATCAACAGGTCAGGTTGTAGACCTGCAATTTGCAAAATACGTAAGAAAGAGAAGGCTCAAAATTCACCCACGGCCTACAGTAAAGGGGAGTATCTCAAAAAAATGATAAAAATGAGTATAAAAGATGGCATACTTTCGATCGCCATCCTTACAGTGTAACATATAAGAAAAATTGCTAGAAAAAATCGTTCGGGGGCAGTGATATGTACAAGAATGTAGCTAAAATATTGAGATTTACTTGGCTATTTTGACATGACTGCAATTATAGAGTTTCATCATCGAACAACTGAGGTTTTTTCTCACTTGTTCGACCGCCCAACATGAACTAAAAAAACTTTAATGAGAATTAAATCGTGATATTATTATTGTTAAATAGAACAGAGTAGGGTAGACTATGGTGAACATTCCGTTGATGATTAACACAGATTTAATATTATATTAAAAAAAAAACTGTATTTTTTAAACAGGTTAGGTTATTCTAAGAAATACTTTCTACTGTCAGTTGAGCTTGATTAGAAGTCAAGATAGCAAAGTATTTTTCAATATTGTAATTCTATTCTTGTACATATTACTGCCCTTGAACAAACTTTCATAGCATTTTTTTATATGTTAGACTGTAAGGATGGCCATCTTTTTATACACATTTTTTTTTTGAGATACTTCTCTTTGCTGTAGGACGTGGTTTCATTTTGTATGGGCCGTAAGCCTTGTTCTTTGAATTCCGCGGATTACTCTGGCGCTTTCCCTTTAAGGCATTTCTTTCATTCTATAAGTCTTAGTACATACTGAATGTAACGTAATAAACTTGCTAATAACATCAAGTCAGAAGAAAACTTATTAAACGTCATTTGAGGGGTTTATCACAAAAACGTATAAACTGGACACATGCGAATTTAGGAAGTTCATAAAATTTATTTAGTCTTGAACCGAGACGAAACTACAGTTTTATAGTGTCGATCATGAACGCCTCATAATATCTTCTCGTTATGGCTTATTTAAATTGACAGATGTTACACTTTCAAGTAGCTAATGGCCAATTCCTAAAATATACACGGACCGTTATTGGTTATAATAATACTCTTCTATCTTAACCAATAATGAAGCGAATACCTCATAGATTTGCATAGTAGACCCTCGCATATGAAAGTAGCTATCACAGCTAAAATTAGCATAGGAAACTATTTATATGCCTAGTTTGACAGTAAAAAATGCTACCAATGGTAAGCAAAACGAATCGTTTTTGTTTATAGGAACCGAACATAAGTAAACCCGACTACTGAACTTGAATTTTCGCTACAAGGAACTTTTAAATTCTTACTCTAGAGAATTAAGCCAAAGAATGCATTTGCTTCCTCTGAGAATCGTGGAGATAGTTTTGTAGAAAAATAATGTAGTGTTTCCTTTAGTGTATGCAAAAACGACGAGTTCCCCAGACTCGTGTCTTAGCTTTTATACAACGTACCTACGCTTTTTCACGTCAGAGACGGCCCGTGGCTTTGTCCACGTAGACTAACGTCAAATGAAATTTTCTCTTTTCCTTGATAGCTTTTACACGCTGTTCTCGTAACAAGAATAAAATTGAATTCTACTTTAGTGTGCCAATAAAACATGTTAGCGTTTGTTTTGCTTCTTCCTCTAATATACGTTTTTCAGTCGAGTGCTTTTTATATAGCCTTTCTTTGTACGCCAAAATGAGTTGTGGATAAAAGTTTATATCATTTTTACGCCCGTATTTGGGTTGACAGACCTACCCACTCAATCATGAAGCTTTATTTAAAACTATATTTATTGATTTTTTATTGCCAGCAGTTATTTAAAATACGTGTCTAAAATATTCGAAAGTAAATATTCAGTAAACAAAGAGACTCGCTTTTAGGTTACAACAAAAATAGATTCATCCATATATAATAGTTTTAAACTCAGATATGGTTACAATAAAAAAAAAATGAAAATAAGCTTTAAAAATTTAAAAGATATTTATGTATGTCGAAATCACAGCCAATGCCATTGTTTTATTCATGAACGCGGAATTTATTTCATGAAAAGCATTACAAGGAAATATTCAGCCAGTTTCCATATGGGAATACACTAATGTAGTATTGGAAAGTAATTGTGCCTTTTCCGCTTATTTTTTTTTCAATTACACAGCTGGTGAAACAAACGTTGTGGTCTAAGTTTAATTTTCCAAGCCTTTGTGGCTATTCCCTGTGGCTTCAGACAAGTTGTTGACGTTATTTCATTACTGTTGGCTTCGGACTCATTTCTCTGTTGAAATGAAATAATAATGGGTAAATAAAGCGCGGAACTTAGATAGGTATATGGTGGAAAAGTCAGGCGAGCAAAGGAAGGACGATTAAGTTATTAATGTAGAGCTTATAACCTGCATGGTTTTAAAATGCAACCTCCGCGAGTCTGATAAAACTTGATGGCATAATTACGAGACAAAATATGTAAATTCAAATTTAGAATAGAAGAACAAATTCTGACATACGCAAAAAAATATCGGGACGAACAAACTGTTCAAAACACGGTTCAAAATGATCTCAACAATTATGAAAATTAAATTTTATGTCAATTGTATAAAGTGCTTGTCAAAATGACTGTTGTCGTGTACTGTTTTCATTCTGAAACATTCCTTGTATCATTGAGTTACCTAATATTTGATTTTCATAGTTGTTTAGATCATTTTGGAGTATTTTCGTCTCGATATTATTGACGCTGACGGTACATTGCGAATGCCAGAATGTTAGGGTCAGTTCACACCGATACGGGACGCGACGCGACGCTGCGCGCACTTTTTAAGATCACGATACAAATTGGATCTTATTTACTACACAATAAGGTATACGGGCTGCACAACACGGTGCATCTCAGCGTTCTTCGACACGCTTTCGCGCTCGTAGTGAAATTATACCTTTTTGTGTTGTAAACAAGTTAGATATTCTGTTGCTATCTAAAAAAGTGCGTCTCGTTGTGAACTGTCCCTAAAAACATAAAGCGATTTCGTACATATATTTTTTTATCGGAATGATATGTTTTGTTGAAGTACATCGCCCACATTGCTACTGTACTATATATTGCAAAACGTTGCCCTTATAAAGTCAGTGGTCTATTCTTGTCGTAGGTTTTGTTAATTCAGAACCCTCTCTCTTGGTGAAATTATCTCGACAGTCCACATCACATGACCTTCGTTATTAAAATTGCGCGTGCCCCTTTCAACCGCAGCCTGTACTATGATTAAACCCTTTTATAAGAACAAAGGAGGTTCCAAGTTCTTTTATCTTTAGTACTGTCACGGAGAAATGTCCAGGATTAAAGATAAACAAATGACGTCAGATCTCAGCTGATTGCTGAAACCCATTTCTCTTCACAAAGTAAATGAGATTTGCAGCTGTGCTAAAGATGATAAAAATGTAATCAAATAATATAGCGTACATTAAAATCAAATTAGGTAAAACAACGAAAAAGTAATAAGTTTAGTATTTTTAGTTCTATTTCTCCACTAAAAAAACGAAGAGCGAGTTTCAAAGTTGGTAAGTAAGTACAATAGAAACAAGTTTTAATTGGCTTTTTAACTTTTAGTTGTGTATTTTTCAAGTAGAAGTTGTGTTTTTTCTTCTAACACAGTAGTCTCATTACAAGTTAGGTTCGGTTCATCGCTGTATATCGAATTATTTTGTGCAATGTTTTTACATTGTGCTTTTAGCTTTTAAGTGCACTTCGCGAACCAGTCTGTGGAGTAGTTTTAAATAGAATTATTTATACGGGAAGGTAGGTGAATTAGATGATGTAGCTAGTAGCTAGTATATAGTGATTACATCAGAAGCTCATGCACGCGATACCATCGGCGCTATCGGACCTCACATTGTTATAGTAATAACGAGCTGGGGTTAATGTTCATAATTGTGTGTAACCGATTCCTAATTAGTGGGTTAAGTAGGTATATTAGAACTATCAAGTAGCTTGCTAATGAAATGTAGAAATTGGTTAGTGACAGTTTAGGTGATCATTGTTGAAAAGTCTATTAATAAATAAATAAAGTAGATAATCAAGCGTTTAGATATTACCAGCGACCATATAATCCTAATAAACGCCATAACAGATAGACGCCGAACAGAATAACAGGCGGCCGATGTCTGTCAACACATCAGACTTATAGATCTGATACAGTTCACCACTCAACAATTTCGATTCAGTTTCTACCACTTCTGCGAGCCGTAAACACTTCCGCGTTAGTAAATAAAAATTGATGAAAATAAAATATTATAATGGGTATAATTATAGGTGGGTAGCGGGTTAAAACCAATTCTTCCCAATTGGGTTTTAATCCGGTTTTAATCCATTATCACCCATTTTACTGGGTGAAAATGGGTATTGTTAAATATATGTACATTAGTGGGAAGTACAGTCCACTACTAGCTTGTCTAAAATAACAGCCTGAACACAAAATCATGTACACTTATTATTTATTAGAAAAATTACAAGAAATTAGTAACCGTACCTAATCATCATCGTCACTTGCATCGGAAATACGGTCACAATCGAAAACTTAGAAATTGTTAATGCCGGACGTAGATGGTTCTGGGCTATTTGTACGTGGCGGCGTGGTTTGGTTATTATATCTCCGGGATTCTATATTTATTGGTGGTTAATCAAGCACGCAGTCCTCAGTTTTAACCCACTACTGGGTTTTAACCCGGGTGATTACCCATCTCTATGCACAATACGTTGGTGTGGTAACGATAGCCAAACTTCGAGTTTCTGGAAGGATGGCATAACATTTCATCGGTAAGTAAAAAGTGACATAATCATAATTAGAATTATTTAACCTAATTAAAAAAAAAACAAAATAAAAAATCGTTTTATTCTTTTATTTCAAACAGGGGATTTCTGTTTAAAGAAAACACACGACAAAGAATTTTTCTTGATAAAGTTCAATTTAAAAAATTATGTCAGCTTATGCTAGTGATCACAAACTTTTTTTGATGTGTGTATGAGTAATAATAAAATAAAAAAGTATCATTCATAAAGACGCATGATGTAGATTTGAACACCCTGTTATTGAGATGGAATGAATGATGAAATGTAGTGGTAGGTATTATGGTAGGTACGTAGAAATCTTCTACCGTTTGATACGTTGTTTCATAATTCTAAAGCATTTTTTATTTTTCTTAGTATCTATTATCTTGATTAATAGTAACAATTTTTTAGTCGCGCCTGTTAGGATTTTATATCGGATACATTGAGTGGACCACCCTTGTAAGACGACTCAAATGTCACGGTGTATATGCTGCACCGGTCGGCAACTACAACAGGCGAAATGTGGACATCCCATATTTCGCCGGTTGTGTGTTTATCCGTATAATAGGAGGCGAGCCTGTCCTATCAAATTCAGACTCTGGACTGGTAATGAGAAATTCCGGAAGGAAAAACCCAATAACACTTTGCCCAATCCGGGAATTGAACCTTGGACCTCATGCTTAGCTGTAGCGATTGCAACCACTAGACCAACGAGGCAGTTATGTATAGAACATGTTGTCGTCAATTCCCCATTAAGGTTACCATTTTTTAACGACTCGAGTACTTCAGAGAGCACTTTATTCCTTGTCTCGCCTCTCATTCGAAATCCAACGGCATCCGAAGGCTAATGACCGAATTCACCGGTAAGTCTGACAATCGCTCCAATCCTTGATTGTCTTGATTCCCTAGTAATTGGGATGCAACGGTCATATTGCAGTTGCTCTGTGTAAATGGGTGTTACAGCCGCTTCTATCTGAACTTGGAGCACACCGTTTAGGCTTATATCTCACTAGCTAGAACACCAAAATATACCTACATCGCGTTTGAGGTGGGTATCTCACCAGGCGTCATTTTTTAAGTACATGTTTTGGCAATGCGACCGATGGTTACACCGCCACTGGTGTCTTAGTGAGATGGGGTCCAAAAATAGCTAGAAAAAAATGATAACTTCACGGCTCGTTTCCCCGGAGGGTTGGGCAGAGGTGTACCTATGTACGCCTAGATTTCGCCAGTTACGTTAAAGTCCCATGTGATAAGGGGTAAGCCTATTGCCATCAGCCGGGCACCATTCCAGACTCCTCGTTTCTACTGAGAATATCCAGATAAAAATCCCAATAACACATTGTCCGACCTGGATATCGAACCTAGAACCTCATGCTCACCAGTAGCGCTTATGACTACTAGACAAATGAGGTAGTCTGAAAACAAAGAAAAAGGGGTTGTTTTTTAAATTACGTAGTGAGATAAAATATTTAGGTAGTTCTTTAATTTATAACATGTTTCAACTAAAAATAGAAGCATAAATCGCGTACATATAGGTAAATATGATAACATAAAATAGCTCGACAGGCATTGTGCGTAGTATTCGATACAAAACTGTAGGTCTATATCTCTCGGTCCGATGTTTTGAAGTTATTCATTTCATCCGAATGCGCGGAAATGTGAAAGCGAATACATCGGAAACGGAAATATGTTTTGCGTTTCATCGCGAATAGACGTAAAATAATTTATTCGTAGGTATTTTGTAACACTAAAATGGTTAATGGAGAGGAAAATGATGATCCTAAGACTTCCAAGATAAATGGACAGGAATACGAAAATTTGGAACATCACTAAAGTGGTGGGTGGACGTTTAAGTAAAAACTAGAGCATTAAAACTTTTTCCAAAAAAGAAACAACCGACTTCGGGAAAAGTTATTTTTCACTTTGTAGTGTTTTTTCGGAAGTCGGTTATTTGTTTCTGTGTATATTGTTTCTTTTTTTGGAAAAGTTTTTATTTTTCATTTCTTAATTATATTACCTACCCCACACCAATTCAAAATTTCATCATCCTTGGAGTCAAAACAATGCATATTTATGCGATAGTAGCAATCACGGTACATTTGCTGTAATTTTTAACCATTAATTTTAATTTAATTTTAAAATATACAGGGTTATTTGTAAAACACCGGTAACCTCTCAGGACTATATTACTAACATCATAATCAACAACTTTTGTTCTATGACTTTTAAAAATTCATCATATTTTAATTCATCAGATTTACATACAAAAATAAAAATATTTAAATTCAACGCTCTAAATGTTACGAAGTCTATGCGAAGCAAAAGAAAGCGATAGGTAGTACCGACAATAGCGAGGGGAGCGGGGTAGGGGGCGGCGGGGGCGCTTGAACTTGACCTATTTACGGGCGGCCTTCAGTCATTCGTTTGCTTTGATGCGCTTGCGTCGCGTCATTACGGGTCCTTGTAGTGAAATTCGGCAGTGCAGACGTATACGTAATTATCTTTACATGATGGCGTATCAATATTCCAATGTCGGGTACACGGAAATGGTGCGAATGCTAGCTAGGTGTGATGACAATGTTTCGGAAGCGTGTCGCCAATACGCCATACGATTCCCAAACGTACGTATACAAAATACTTTTATCAAGTGCTAAACCGTTGTAACTTTACAGAAAATGTGAGATGTCATTGTTAGTTTGTTTTCATTACGGTGTTTAGTGCATAGGTACCGTGAAATATCAAGGTTATTTCCATGTCAAATGTTCGATTGTAGGTATAATTTGGCTTTTGCGTAAAAAGGCGGGAACCGTAGCGTAGCGAGTTACTAACCCAAAAGTATTACTACGAGGACAGTGCGCGGCAATGTATGTAGGTACAGCAAAATACAGAGTTGAAATGTGTTACATAGGACAACGAAATATTTAAGGTTTGTTTTTGGTAAATGTATTATGTTTTGTAAAAAGTCGTAGAACAAAAGTTGTTGTTTATGATGTTAGTGATATAGTCCTGAGAGGTTACCGGTGTTTTACAAATAACCCTGTATAAAGAAAAAACGGAGGAGGTTCTCAAGTCGACGCGTATATTTTTTTTAATGTATGACCACGCATAACTTTTTACAGAGTAGTCCGATTTTGATAATTCTTTTTTTATTGGAAAAGGTTTTTTACCCCAAAGTTGGTCCCATATAAATTTGAAAAAAAAAGCCAACCCTAAGGGTAGGAAAACAGGGGATGATTGATTATTCACTCACAGATTTTAATACCGAGTTGTGTACAAAAATTAAACATGTATAATCTACTGATTATAGCCACAAAAAATTATAAAATAGAAAACTTTTTAACAAAAAAAAAATTAAACCACCGACAAAACAGAAAAGCAAAAATGCTGAAGATGGCGACTTTGGATATGTTTTATAATTTTATGTCACCGCCTTCCGAACTTAGTTATTAAGGTTAAACAAAAAAGGTTTATTATTTTTTGCTTTTCAGTTTTAGTTTTTTCGGCAGTTAATTTTTTTTTGTTAAAAAGTTTTTTTGAAGAGTTCTTGTTGAAGCTCATCATCAGATCTCTATGAAATGTAAATTAGGCCATTTCGGAATAAACCCCTTTCAAACAAAATAAGAATTTTGAAAATCCGTCTATATAAGGTGTATCTATTTATACACGAAATATCTGAAGGGGTCATTGTACTCATCATTATGAACAACTTTTACTACCGGACCAAACCGGAAATCGCGAAAAAATATCAGCTGTTCCCTACATTTTGACGAGATATGCGAACATAAATGTAGGGAACAGCTGATATTTTTTCCCCGATTTCAGGTTTGGTCCTATAGTAAAAGTTGTTCATTTTGATGAGTACAATGACCCTTTCAGATATTTCGTGTATGAATAGATACACCTTATATATGTCGTAGTTATGCCCGAACGGCATAACTACGACATATTACATACTTACATTAAAAAAATTGTTCCGTTTGGTGCCGGATGTAAAAGAATAGCACCATTCCATTTCTTCCCGAGGGTGTCGTAGAAGGCGTCTAAGGGAATTACTAGAGAATGGGCAGTAGCGTTCTTTTTGCATTTTGACACCATACTGCGATCGCCAACCCGCCTGCCAAGCGTGGCGATTATGGCTTTGTTTGGGGGAGGCCTATGTCTAGCAGTGGAAGTCTTTCGGCTAAATGATGGTACATACAAAAAAAAACATGTCGAATTGATATCCTCCACCTTTTTGAAGTCGGTTAAAAATAGAACTAGACCGATCATAATATTCAACCAATCAAATCAGCTTATCGCAGTCCATGCTGGCCATAGGCCTCTCCCATGCTGTGCCACAACATCCTGTCCTTCGTTTTCCACATCCAGTCTGACCCAGCCACCATTTTGAGTTTGTCAGTCCATCCAGCTGGGGGGCGTCCCATACTACTAATATTATGATGGGAGTAAAAAGGAAAATAGACCAAAAAGTCACAGAATGGTACCTGAGGAATGGAAAGAGATGTAGTGGAAGATATGTGAAAAGCTTTTTTTTTTGGGTGGGAAATCATCAAATAACTTCTCCCGCTCTCTCGTGTCAGAGTTTTACTGACTAAAACCCACCCGTGTTCCCTCAGTTGCCTGTGTGCCAGGGGCCGCGGTATCTCTTTCGAACAACCCGCACCCCTGGAAGGCATCGGCCTTTGCGGGCCTCACGACAGGTGAAAAGCTGGGAGGATGATCTGCCAAAAGGTTAGCGAAGACAGCTTTGGAGTGGAGTGGAGTGAATTGAAGCTAAATAGAGGAGGCCTATGTCACATAGCAGCCTGACTTGAAGCAGCCAGAAGATAAAATGTTATTAATATTAAGAACTCGTTCATGTAAGAAGAAGGGTCAAAGAAAATAAAGGCAATTTTTATTTATTTTATTTGGTAATACTGAATTCTAACAGCCTGTCCTACTTAAAACAGAAATTTCTGGGTCAGATTTTTGCCACGAATAGGAGGGGGTTGTTGGAGGTAGAATTTTTCATGTTGTAACCTCCTTTGAAGCCTAATAATGTATGAACTAACTACTTCTACGTGATTCTATGCAGCCAGGATTCACAGTTTCGAGATAGTTTTTCCCAGTGAGGGAGAAACAGATTGTCTTAATTCGTCTCGGGTGTGTGATCACAAATGTGGCAATCACTCTAATTACATCTTTAGGAAAAGGTAAGGATAGAGGCGTTTCAGACGTAACAGAGGCATTTTTTGTTAATTCCACTCGTCTGCACTCAATATGCACTCATTTAACCGGGTAACGTCTCGCCTTGTTTCCTGGAAGGCTTGCACAGAGGGGTACCTATTGTACTTCCTCGTTTCGCCAGTTACGTTGACGTCCCATGTCTGTTACATCGGATTAGGGACAATAGGGCGAGCCTATTGTCATCATCATCATTATCATTTCAGCTAGAAAACGTCCACTGCTGGATATAGGCCTCCCTCAAGCTCCTCCACTTCGAACGGACTTGTGCTTCCCACATCCAGCGGATTCCCGCGGCCTTCACAACATCATCGGTCCACCTTGCGGGAGGCTTTCCCACTCTACATCTTCCAGTACGCGGTTGCCACTCCAGAACCTTTCGGCCCCATCGGCCATCTGTTCTGTGGGCTCTGTCCACTGCCACTCAAGTTTGGCAATTCTTCGGGCTGTGTCGGTTGCCTTCGTTCTCCTAAGGATCTCTTTATTCCTGATTGGATCACGTAGGGAAACTCCGAGCATAGCCCTCTCCATTGCCCTCTGGGTGACTTTAAGCCTTCTGATAAGGCCTATTGTGAGCGACCACGTTTCTGTGCCATAGTTCATCACTGAAAACACACACTGGTCAAAGACTTTCGTCTTGAGACACTGCGGTATTTGAGACGAGAATTTTGAAAGAATATTGTTATCAACCGGGCACAAATTTTAGATAGAAAAACTCACTAACACTTCGCTCAACCTGGGCATCAAACCCAAGCCTTAATAAGCTCAGCAGTAGCGCGTGAGACCACAAGACCAACAAAATTTGGTAGTTTACCTATTGTATGCAGTCACCTAAAAAATTAACCATTAAATTGAAATAGATCATCATCATCTGTCTAGTCCCACCTCTAGTTGAAGTCCCAGTCTAACCGGATGCTGCTGAATACCAATACCTTACATGAAGGAACCGCCTATTTGACCTCCATAACCCAGTTATTGGGTAATACATAATTATATACAATACCTTTTGGTGAGATTTTCAGATTTCCATTTTTTCAGGCTTCTAACGTAGACTGTTAAAGATCCACGTCCAATGCCGAGACCAACGGCTTAACTTACTCTCCGAGGTATGGATGAGTTTCCGTATGTAAAGATGGTCACCCATCCATGGACCAATCGCGGTAAGCGTAGCTTCACCAGATCGATCGTTCCGTGCGGCTGTTATTACTGAGCCATGAGCACTTGAAATAGATATACTACATAGAAAAAGGTCTATTACAATATAATATCTAAAGTTGGCTAGTTATTATATATTACCGTCACTTTAGCTCAGTTTTCCCATCAACGACGATCTCTCGACGTGATATTGCAATATCATGCCGAAGGTATCTTCTTCAGACTTTTATGAAAGTGGACTTTGGCTCTTCGTGATTGATCGTATCCTCTTTACATGTATTTATAACCTGTTCACATTCTCGCGGGATTGCCTTTTCTCGCGTTGGTTTACGTATAAACAGGATCAAATAATTTATTTGTTTGTGCTCGATACATATGTTTTACTTAAATTATGCCCAAAGACATATTTGGTATTCGTATTTGGTCTCATTTCTTTAAGGTAAATAGAACAGACTGACTGTAAATAGTACTTCAGCTATAAATAAAAACTTTTTGGAATATTTGAAGAGACGAGGTCAAAAGAGAAACTTGCATTGAATAATGGATTGAAAATCGCGAGGTATATACCTTTTAGCCCTTGAAGTTCAATATAAAAAGGAAGACGGTATGCAATAACGTAAAAATTAATTAACTTGTTGGAGCAAAAGCATAAACGCCTAGCTCACCTTGATTTTCTACGTTACATTTATTATGGAACGAACTTCTATAAAAAGCGCTAGTCGTGGCATTCGAGCGTCGACATGCTTTCAGCGTTTCGGTGAGCTTTTACTTTGAATATTTCAAATGTTTCGACTGGACAGCGATAGGTATTAAATAACTGATTCAGGTCACCTCGGGCAACGAGTGTTGGCTACAGGCTAATACGGGATTTAAATAAAGTTTGTATAAAAAATGTTTGTCAAACTATACACTTCTTAAAAATTAGTTTTGTGCTTAGACATTTTTGAGTAGGACCTTTATGCGCTAGAGGTTATGTTTGAAACTTTAGCTACAGTTTTTCTCTTAACATTTTGACAACTTAAGCACTTTTATATTAATCTGACATACTATAATACTAAACCATTCCATAAATAATTGAAATGAATACACGAAATATAAAAGCTTACAAAGAGTTCTTGCCCATTCAGTTATTAGCTTTATTTTTAAACCCAATTTAAATTCTGTACTTAAAAATGCATCAACTTTGCTGTAGCCAGGTTGAGTGACACCGACCGGGCAATGTTCAATATCATTACACTTCGGTGTTTTTACGAGGGTCAAAGTTAACGTAATTATACGGTAGATTATAAGCATTTATTAGAAATATGCTGTGATATTTCTTCAATTTACTCGCCCGTAACGCGCGAATCGACACTTTGAAATAGTTTATTATTTTCTGTAGGCGATTCGCACGATGTTAATTTATTTGTGGGTGGATCGCCAGCTCCAGAAATGCGTTTTAGCCAATTGACACGTTTTGAATTTTATACAGTGTGCTAGTGTACTTAGTAAATTCGTGCGAATCGACTTATGAGCCGAATTATTAAAGTCAAACGCTCCTAAGATATTAAATGCAGAGCGTTCTAAGCTCTTTAACGTTCTATGGCTGCCGAACTATGTCCTATCTTTGCATAGATTTTACAAAATGGGCAGAATCACCAGTCCAATAATCGTTTGCGGAGATTTGGGTCATAAATGTGATTATAGTAGCGGTCGAGTAGTCGCAGCAGAGACGTTTGCGGTTTTGGATTACCTAAGAAAACGAATCCCCAAAAATCATAAAGAAGTTGTACGAAAAAATCAAACAACCAACTTTCATAAAAAAAAAAAAAAACTACAAAGTATACCACACTTACTTAGTGTACTATACTTTAATTTCGGAAGTCGATGGCAAAAAACTGAAATACAGATCCAAAAACACCAACTTCTCAAATGAATGTTATTAAAATCAAAATCAAAAGTAATTTATTCAAATAAGATTGAGAATCAGCACTTTTCGAATGTCAAAATTACATAAGACAGTCCCCCAAAACGACTACAAATTATTCACTTTGTGGTGTTTTCTTTTTGGAAAGTCGGTTGGCTTTTGCTAGCTATTCGTATACCACAACAGGCCGGGGGTAACAACAGTCACAGGAAGTATTAGAACATCAACACGATACACAAAGTGGATTTTAATCCATTTTATCTACTTATGTACTTACTTATTCGTAATTATTACGTGTTTACACGTAATTAAGAATTGTCGAAATCGACACACCGGAGATATCGCGGAACAAACATACAAAAATATCAGTTTGCTGCCCTTGATTCGGTGGAACGCAGAGCAAAAAGGCTCATAGGCGACAAAACGTTGGTGCCTAGCTCCACTGCTTGGCTCATCGGCGCAATATTGTTTGCCTATCGGTCTTCTACAGACTGTATTTCGGAGAGTGTGCGCAGGAGCTCCACGACCTGATTCCACCATCGCCCTTTTATTACTACCGGACTACCAGACCCACTGCAGGGTACCACCCGCACTTGGTTGATATCCCGACCAGTCGTACTCAGCGCTACTCCTCCACATTTATTATGCGCACAGCCAAAGTGTGGAACTCTCTGTCTGCGTCTGTGTTCCCTTCCACATTTAACCCGTCCACCTTCGTAACAAGAGTGAACAGGCACTTTCTGGGCATGCTCGATCCATCATAGACCTCATCAATCGCTTTCCATCAGGCGTGATCGAGGTCAAGAGCACGCCCATTTAGTAATAAAAAAATAGTGACGAATTGAGAACCTCCTCCTTTTTGAAGTCGGTTAAAAAAACTAAATATGATCAGTGACTAAGAAGCAACAACTTCCTTTATACTAATATTTTTCATTTAAGTATACGTACAAACATAATTCACAACTTTAATTTAGCTGAGTAAATTATCCAATTGTGCACAAATTTGCTTAGGGCGGGTGGTGGCCGCTGATAAAGGGAAAGTAAAGCTATTCTCACTCGTTCAGCCATTCACAGGTTTATTTAGGGGGTACAGTGAGGACGTTGCTCTAAATATTGGTTGTGGTTCTTAGTTCTTACAAGAAGTTGATCTACTTGTACGTCCCTACTTACTGTTGAGCATTTTAGAGGATTTCTGAGACTGGCATCGGCAACTAGAAAGTTGTATGGAAATCGGTTGTCATGGTATGAGCATGTGATACGGAGGAATGAGGAAAATGTCGTGGGGAGTTTTGAGTATGAATGTAGATGGCTATAAAGAGTAGACGAAGATCAAAGAAACGATGCATTTACTGTGTGAATGATGATATGGTTATAAAGGGGACTACCGAGATGACGACTAATAGTGAAGTATGGAAGAAAAACATATGTTGCGCTGACCTCAAATAAATTCGGATAGCCGTAAAAAAAATGATGAGGTCAAGGTCAATGAGCTAAAAATTGATTCGCAAAAGTGTTAACAACGAATTCTTTAACGTAGTCGGTAATTGTAATGTGTAAGGTCTACCTTGTACGTATATCAAGTTTAACATGAACAGGTAGGCACCTACTTCATGATTTTATAAAATGTCGTAGTTTCTGAAATTCAGATTCGAATAATTATAGGTACTGTACCTCTCTACTCCTTATGTATGCCCGTAAACTTACTAAACTAACGTATTCCAAGCCATGCAATGCTTATGATGTTAACAAGATAACGCCAGAGGCAGGTACACAGTTATTTTGCTTCTCCTCGCAGCGTCAGGAAAACTCTAGTTGAAATAATCTAAGCGTATCTAAAGTTTTGTACGTGAGGAAACTGTGATCAGATGCTTTAAAAACTGATTATTCTAGTATTGTTTTGCTATCACAGCTGCCATGCGCCAATATCTAGATACCTATCTATACTGATTAGGTGAGACTTTTTAGAAGATACTTTTTGCCCGCTTTTTATTAGCTTCACCTGTATGTTTGTTTCCTTTGGATTTGATTTTGACCCACTTCAAACGGTCACATTTCATTTAATCTTTGTAGACTTATCGAGGACCGATGACACTTCAATAATAAAAAAAAATCAACTGAAAAATCACGCTTTTGTAGTTAGCAGAAAAAATAATAGATAAAAAAATCTAAATAACACGTTGTAAAAACGCACCTAAAAAGCGGAAAATAATTTCAAAAAAGCATGGGGTGCTTGATATTAATTGATTATAAAAATAGGTCAAACAGCACCCCACGCTTTTTTGAAATTATTTTCCGATTTTTAGGTGCGTTTTTACAACTTGTTTTTTAGATTTTTTTATCTATTATTTTTTATAACTGCCTCGTTAGCCTAGTGGTCGTAAGCGCTACTGGTGAGCACGAGGTCCTAGGTTCGATTCCCAGGTCGGGCAAAGTGGTCTTGGGTTTTACTATCTGGAATGTCTCAGTAGCAACCAGGAGTCTGGATTTGTGCCCGGTTGATGGCAATAGGCTCGCCCCCTATTATATGGGACTTAAAAATAAAAGCAAAATGTGGTTGTACTATAGGCACACCTCTGATCAACCCTTCGGGGAAACAAAGCGTGATCAATCAATAATTTTTTTATTTTTAAAGCTTGTTAAAGCTACGGTTTCCAATGACAGCGGTGACCGACATATTACGGCCTTAATAATGACCATCATGAAGATAATGGCACCGGGGTTAGACTTTACGGTGTCAAAAACACTAAGTTATACACATACATACATGACTCACGCCTTCTTCCCATGGGGTAGACAGAAACTACAGAACCCCACCAGCAGGCTTAGCATGAGAACCGTAGACAAGCGTTTTGTCGACGGAAGAGTAGATAAAAATGACGTTTCCGTGTAGACAATTGACAATGGTGCCGATTCTCTTGTCACAAAATTCTCGAAACTAAACTAAAAATCACCAAAATTTAGTTTATTCCTGTCAAACGACGATTTCCCATTCTGAAATTAACTTAAGTGATACAACGTAACTATATTTTAGTTTGAAAGCACTAAGATTGCACTGACGTTTTAATTTAGTGAAAATGGTAATTTTGCCATTCATTTGTTGTCAATTTAATTATTCTATTCAACTTAAAAATTTGATTGTCTAACTAAATCTGACTATTTTTAATCGCGGTTAAAAAGGTGTGGAATAAAATTAGTTGGCAAGAACTAAAATTCATACCAACATCTCGACTTCGGGCGCAAATATAGTACTGTATCATTTTTTTCTTTTCTTTTGCTTATATCTCGAAAATGGTGTGTCCTATCGTAAAAATAATGAAAATTTCGACGAAAAGCATACCTCTAAAACACAACATGTAGGTTCATTTTTCATATTTTCCGTACAAAAAGTAAAAAAATCGATTTAACACGTCGAGGCTGCCCCCCCTGCGCGATACCGGCTCTAAAAAAAATCACGGGGTAAGGCAAACAAGTAAAACGTTGCGAAGCCAAAAAATATCACGTGTAGTCGTGATTATTAAATTCGATTTTAGTTCTGTCAAAATTATTTTTAAATTTAGAGATCTTTTTTTGCAGAATAGCTTTAAGATTCTCATAGCCAAAAGTAAGGAATTTTAGTGATAGTTTAGTTCTGTGTACAAGACAATCGGCACCAGTACCGAAAAATTTCGACAAGCTATTTTTATTCTACGGTACAAATAGAAAGCGTCATGCTAAGCCTGCTGCTAAGATCCATACATACTCCTTTAGCCATGTTAACGTTCATACACCTGAAGGCCAATTCTCGTAATTAAAAACGTTCAAAACCTAGTGGCAGTCTCATCTCGGCGACAAACAAATGTCAAAAATGTATGGAAATTCGTGGTATTTTTGACAGATTGAGACTGAGATCAGACTGTGATCATTCTTAAAATTACCAGAATTACCCCTCTGACCTTTTTGAAGAACATCACTAATAATTTATTTATTTGTCCTTTATTTCAGGCAGCTAAGGCCCATAAAACACAATACATATATTATAAGTATAAAACAATAACTATAAACTAATACATATTTTTTTAACAAATTGTAAAACTACTGCACACGAAGTGAGTGCGTCGTGTTACGCTGCGAGGTGTCGCGTAGCTGGCCGCGGAAACGCCGATACAGCACACCTTTCGGCCAAAACTCTTCCTTGAGGAAGGTCATCAAATGGTGAGTCGGAACGCGCATCACGAACGACTTGAAGTTGGTGTTATGACGCGCTTCCAACTTCTTCACCCTCAAGGTCCAGTTGGTCTTCACCCGTATGTACTCTACGATGTCCTCAGTCTTCGTAGAGTGGTACAATCGGGACACGTATAGTAGCGTTGTCGGTATTGCAGGACGTAGCAGCATGTTAGAACCTGCCAGCGCCGTCCCACACTGATTACGATAACTAGGCTTTCTCTTCTTTCTCTTCACCTTGATGAAGCCACCCTCATTGCATGAGTTCTTCGGTGGAACCTGCTGTTCGTGGTCCATCACAACAGTTTTCGTCGCGCTCGATGCTGAACGACTCTGCTTTCCCCCGTTTAGTTTTACTAATAAATAATAATAATGTCACTATATGTTCTCCTAGGGCGTCCCTCCCGACGTTTCCACTCACATCAGCCTTGTTTTGTTAGTCGCCCTTCCTTTATCCTCTCAACACGACCAAACCATCTAAGCATACACTTTTAAATTTTTGTCACTGCCTCTGTTTTGCTGCTGCGGCTTCCGTGGCGTTGTAGTGCGTCAGTGATGTTTGCAGATAACAACATTGATGGTTTTGCCGCCATCAGAAAGAGATGTTTATTCCTGATGTCACGTGTTCGCGGCAGCACCAACAGTGTTCTCAGTGTATTCGCAGATCGGTGGGATTCCCTGATGTTGCGAAGGTGGATGCAGCTCCACGATGAATTTTGTGTTTGAATAGTAATTGTATCTGTACTAACACTAGAGGACAAGCAAAATTGTTACTAACCCTATGAACTTTGTCTGAAATAAAAATATTATATTCTAGTCTATTCTGTTCTTCAAACTGCACCTTATCACTAACTTGCTTTCATCAATAAAGTTTCAGTGCCATGTTTTAACGGTAAATTGCTGACGCTATGTGGCGGCCACCGTAGTCTTAGGAAACCTTAACTTCAGGCTCATATGATGCTTTTTATCGCGATGTCGTGACCCCACATAACGAGCACTATCTACAATTTGTTATAAACGAAGTTAATCGACTGAAGCTCGTAAAACAAAATCGGTTTGATTGCTCAATTGTATTATTGCGCGGCAAATGCAATCGTTCGTGAAATGTTCGCAAATTGTGACATGGTGACATTACAGTGATTTGCTGAAAATATTCTGTAAAAAGTATATTTTTGCTATTCGATTACTTTGGAAAAATTGCCATTCCATTTGTTGTATAACGGTCTCTTGTATAATTTTTCGTTCCAATAATTGCCATTGCGAAATTAATTAAATTACGAACACTGATGTTTTTTATAACAGTATAAGTGTATGTGATATTCAATTACACTTCAATTTAATTATGAGACATTCGGTGAAAAACTCTCACAAAAATCCGATTTGGAAACCGGGCCGCTTTGTTTGCCCTTTCATGATCGGAAAAGCGTCATTCAGAACCATATTTTTCGTGGAATGTTGATTCGAATCCGAAATGGAGGTCCCGTCCCCTCGTTCCGAAGCTAACGATCTACAAATTCTGTGAAGTATTTGTTTAATTTCAATACTTTTAGTCTAAATTGATACTTGGAATGTTTGAAGAACATGAAAATGGAGTGATGGTTTCTTCTTCTTAAAAAACGTGCTTACAGTTGTAATGGCCACTTACTTAAGTTTTTTGAATAAACTCAATCTCATTCATTTCCAAATCGCTTAGAATTATTTGGACACCATTAGAATTTAACAAATATTCACTGAAAGATCTTGCCCGCGGCTTCGACCACGTGGAGGTCGATAGTTACCCCACGGGAACGTACTACCGGAATGAAAAGTGTTCTATGTGTTTATCTAGATTATAAACTATCTAAGTGCCAAATTTCATCCAATCCCGTTCAGCCGGTTTTGTGTGATTGAGTAACAAACATAAAAAACTTTAACATTTATAACATAGGATTCGTCGTACCTACCTAGGTGCAAGGTTACCAAGTATTTATGAGTGATTCGTTCCAGATTGTTCTTTTACGGGTTGATTTGGTATCTTTTCGAGCCTATAAAACTTACCTACCGTATTTCCCACAAGAAGCTTCACACGAATCTCGCTATATGTGTCGAAGGTACATTACAAGCCACCCGTGCCGTAGTATCTTCCAACCAAGGTAAAAGATGGGGTTGTGAATCATTTTTTATTACATTCCGGTACACTTTCACCTATAGAGCTGGAGTTTGCAAACATATCTTCAGTAATGATACGGAGAAAGTAAATACGGTCTACATTCGTTTGAAATGTCGTGTTTCGCGATACATGAAATGCAATACTGAAGTGTGGTCTTTATGGAACATGACTAAGTTTAGTTTCTCAAGTAAACCTACACTTTGTTTAGCCGGATCTTTGGCTATGCTATGAATATCACAGCTTATTGGCATGCTAAGTAGTTTGAAACTGGACAGGTGATGTAGACAGCGTTTAGAAGTGAACAAAAGCCTTGTTATATTCACGCTATTCAAAAGTAGGTAAAGTCTACGTACATTTCAACAAATTTTGCTATTATGTCTAGGAAAACTTTAGTAGAAAAGTGCCTACATGTTTTCCTAGGAATACACTATGGTTCTCAACACACAACACAGCCTAGAACGAAAACTAACACGACTTGATTAAACTAATTTTCATAACGTATTTGTTCTAGTTATTATTACATGAATTTTGATAAAATAATAGCGGAGTAGTGAAGGTAAACGTTTTAGCTCCGAATACAGGATACCATGCGTACTTTATAAATAAAAATATAGCTTTAATATCTACTAAAATCCTTCTTTAGAATTTGATACATTGTTATACAACCCAAGTTAAGAAAGTAAATATTTTAAGGGTTGTAAATCCAGGGAAAACCAGATTTAACACTGACATTTTATATTATTCACCTAGCATCGATACCGAACGTACGTAAAATCTATTTGCCGTTCCGTGGTCAACACTGGAATAAGGAAGGACTGCGAGCCGATACTCAGAATATTGCTTGAATTGCATCCACCCGAACTTGGAGTAATCGTGTTACGTGTACGTAAGCCTTCGAATTCGGAGTGGGTTCCTAGTAGTAGGCTGTTAGCGTCTTGCTTAAGGCTACAGTGCATTTCGTTACTGCAGAATATTCAACGAAGTGGTGACATACAAGGATCTGTATGACTGTATGCATATATGTCTCGGGGATAAATCGATTATATTCGAATAATTCAATTGTATTTCTTGTACTAAAATAGGCCAAATGTCCACTGTTTGCATTGTAATTCAATGGGGAATAAGCGTGATCACTACCTATCTAGACTGAATCTATTTGAGCAATCATACCAATAACAATCAATCGATGGACGATGTCAGGTCGATGGTTCGTTAAATCGGATGGTGAGAAATCTGAACGACTGCGATTCGATTTTCGATGTATAGAATCAATGATATAGCGATGTACGATTCTGAGATGTAAGAAGGTACTTAACTCAGAATCGTAAATCGCTGCATTAAAGATTAGCAAGATTTCCCGGTTTCCGGTGAGTCCGTGAGTACGCAAGTCATTGCGTATGCTAATGAATTGAGCATAACAAAGACAACATTTCCACACCGTATTGCGACTACCGCGATGAATAAATATGAAGATTCATGAATTTTTCTCGGATGAAGAAATGATTGCGACGAGGGAAATGATCTGAGTTTGTATTCAAACCAGAAAACACGACGGAAAGTATGATTTGACCATAATTAAATTTGTTTAGCTGTATTTGTAAACAACTGTATGAATTGTTGTTTATTCATAAGGTTTTTAACATTTATATTGCTCATTTTTTCAAACCTAAGACATTTAAAACTGAGGTACCAACTTAAGTAGCGAAATGTCGTTGCAATAAGCAGAGGAAAGCCACTAAAACAATGTACAGACTCTCATATTAAATCCGCCGAGCGCAACCCGGCCAAACTCCATCCTAATAATAAAGAGTGTTGCAAAAATATGCGGCTCGCTACTCAACCGGACGAGTTAACTTACCGCTGCCGGCGGCCGGGCCAGCGCCGGGATATGAACATCGTATTTAGAGAAACTGGACTAGGAACGTGCTACCTGTCCGACACTATTTGCGGTTGGCGTCATCCTGAAACAGTAAATTCAATGAGTGGCAGGCAGATTCAAACAGGAAATAAATTTAAATGTTAAATGTATTCTAGTTTCATTCATTGTTGTAAAAAACAGAAAGACTATTTATGTTCGGTTCCCAAAAATGCTTTGCGGAAAATACATTTCTGTAACTTCCCTTTATGCTTTAATTAAAGATTTATTACAAGTATTAAGTATTAATAAACTGGGGGAAACATCGGGAAGATATTCGTTAATAGTCGGAGGGCTGTGGTATTGACGACAAGAACTTATATGTCGTTGTTGGGCGTTTGACCCAAATAAACATGGCCAAAAACTTCGTGTCCGTCACGGTATACGGTAGGCTTATACTTTGGAAATTGAATTCCGTGCTCAGCTTCTGTTTATCGTCTGGCGCTGATAGCGAGAGGTCATGTGCCAAATATCTCCCATTCTCTTATTACATCTAATATCGGTGTAGGTCGATTCGTTATTATGTCTGCTTTAGTAGGTACCTACCCTTTAATTTCCTTGATCTACAGTTCACAGACGCTCAACTTATATTACCCTGATATAATGACTGAATTCTCAGAGAAATGTTAGTTTGGTAGCTTCAACTTCACTTCATTGGTCTGGAGAATTTCTCTAGAAACAGTGCTTTCTGGATAGTTCCAGTTAAGGCCCCGGATAGCAATGAAAATTACTGTCTTCTAAGATCGATATTTGAGGTCATCAGCTAGTAGTTTCGTGAAGTACGGCAATGCTGTTTACAGTTTTTTATTGGATGGTAAAGCAAACGTGTCCCTATGCGATGTTTGAAGTTACGAGGCTCTACAATTCCGGAGCCAATTGACAAAGGGCAGCCCTTCCTGAAGGGTCTCCTGCAAGTGTTTGCACAATCCAAACCTATACATATTTGAAAAGAATCGGTTGGAATTAGAATGTTACACCTATTTCTTTTTGGGATGTGACCCACTTACCCATTTCGCTCGTGCGCCACCAACTTGGAAATCTAAGAAGTCGTGTACAACATGTAATTGCAAAAACTTGAGACTTATGTAACGTTAGTGAAATTTGAAAAAGATGAATGATTGTGTCCGGAATGTAATTGATTTGCGAAAATTGTGAATTATTCGATCACTTTGAAATAATTAAAGTTATGTTCACCGTTATGTTGAAGTTTGTGTAATAATTTGTGTTGGGCATGTGGTTGGCAAATTATAATGACTGAAATTCAATTAATTGCATAAAGGTAAGGTAAAGATGATTCATCATTCTAATATTTTGTATTCTGGCCCATAAGTACTTTATTATGTCGTGTAGATACTTCAAAAGTAAGTATTCTGAAGCACCCATTAGGAAGAAAATCGAAACGACAAAACATCGATATCCAAAGCCATTTTCATTATTTACATTCAAACACACAATAGGCAGATTAGACAATAATTTAGTCAGGTAATGTTTTGTAAAGAAAGTTGTTATACTTGTTCAGCGTTCAATTCATACTAATAGTCATCCAAATGGATCTATTCACCGCCATTCGTGATATGGGAATCAGGTCGTATTGATAATAATCTATAACTGTACCTAACTATTGAAAAAATGTCCAACATCGTATTTGGTCTACTTTTTATTTGTGTTATGTTTTTTTTTCTACGGCAACCGTTTCACTAAGGGATTACGGAACGATTTTATTTCTTGTTAAAGAAGGTCCATTTTTAATCTATTCCAAGTAGTAGATATTTGCTTATCGGGTTTATTTTCTACGTTTCCGCAATGGGAGAGAAAACAACATACTGGCTTTCCATTAAAGGGATTAGAACAGATACTTAATCCCACTAAGGGAATTATAGAACAGATAAGCTGCATTTAATAGACGCTGCAATCTAATGCAACGTCTTATTTTTCATCCATGTAAGAAAAATAAGACGCTGCATTCAATTCAAAAACACGAAGGAACCTGCTTGAGATTCACAAATTAAATGTAAATCGCTCCAATTATTATTACAAGCTGTCGCCCGAGACGCACCTCAAAGTTTTTCTTAACATTAAATCTTAACTGCAATTTCTAATATGCAAAATTGGCCTGGTTCGCAGTTCCCTGTAAATATTGGATGATGGACAAAGTTGGCAGCGCATCCTTCACATACTTTATCTGCTTTGTGGTGTTTACAGTTGATAATATTTACAACTTGCACGTTATCTTTGTTATGTGGGTAATACATCATTTACTACCCTACAGCGATGTTATTGATTATTCCGCTTATAAGGTATCTTTATCTATAGAGGTATAATACCTACGTTTGGTATTTGTACGTCCGTTCCTGGTGCACCTACAATATATTGCATACTTCGACATACGTGTTATAGAAAACTTTTCTAACAATGGACCCAATTAATTGTGAATGTCATATCTTTGAACGCGCAGCTGTGATATAAAGCTTCTTAGTTTGCTTTCATAAAATTTCCCAAAAGTTAAAGTAACAACTCCGAGGGGCCTAATAAAATACTTTTCAGTGTATTTAATTATTCCCAACGTACACGTTTTTTCGACAATGTTTATAAAGACATGTTTTCATTTTCACTCTCTCTCCGTCGGGTAATTCAATTTCGAAATGTCTCCTAAACTTAGCATTTAGCTACGAAAAAATTATAAGAGCTCGCCACCCCTGAAATGGTGGGTGCCGAGGCAGACTCGAGTGCCCTTATTTGTAATTCAGATGCGGCAGTTGAAAGCGCGCTATCGTATGCTTGTCGTGGACTTTTAGGCGAATAAGCTCATCTGCGTCCCACCACAACATCGCGCAATCCACTAATAACCTTTTCATCCACCTTCTGAATAGAAACCTAAACTCAGTGATGAGTTGTGTTTATGTTTCATACTTAGTCGCACAAATCTGAGGGATTCAGGGTAGGGTAGACAAAGTTTTGTTTGATGGACAGTATAAACGCACCTTTGTTCTGATGGAGCAGGTAACTTGCTTACCTTAAAGTTCACAGAACATACTGTAAAATTTAATTATTTGGTAAAGATATTTAATATCAAAACGTAAATACGTTTTGATATTAAATATCTGCAATGCAATATTTAGAAGCAAATCCTGAAACAAATTACCTTTTCAAAAACACACTTAGGTACGCACAAAATGCATAACTTTGGTGACGAAACTCTACAAACGTAGACACGTATATACTTATGTAAGTCAAATGAAGCTTAAGAGAAAGTTTCGCGTAAATACTTCTTCACATAAAAAACCTATTTGCTAAAACATGCGAGTGCTGTGTGTGTACACTTTGTGTTTTCCTCCAGACAGCAATTGCTTCTTTGTCCCACTTTACAGAGTTTCCATTCAAATCATCCAACACACTCTGTTATTTTCTCAGAACGCTGGCAGGGGTAACTCCAAAGTGTTTCTTTGGCCGGATGATAAAAAGAGCGAAGTGATTACGATAAGTTTAGCTACAAAGATTTTCATTTCTATAGCGATGTTAACTTGACAAATGGAATGTTATAGCATGATAAAAATCTATTCCATCTAATATCATTATAATTGGGTTATATCAGTCCATTAGGCGAATGAAAAGAAAATTGAATTGCAAAATAACGAGACTCACGAAAATCTACGTCCATAGAACGAGGAATTTAAAAGTGGGTGGTTGATTCAGTTCATAATGCAATTACATTACAATTATTGTGGTTGAAATTGGAAAGTTAACGTCACAATTCTAATTTGCCCTTGCAGCATTCGTATGAACCCATTACTAATGCATGGCTAGAAGTATTGATTCGACTATATTTGGATAGGAAGGTTTCTTGTAATGTTCGAACTGTTTCAATAACGTTAGTTTTAACCTTTTAATCACATGTTTAGTTCAGTTTTCCTTTTAGTTGAGGAGTGACTTCGTTGTAGGATCATCTCTTGTCGCAATATTATTAGAGTACGGACGACAATAGACACATAGTCGGATAGTTCCGTCCGGAAGTCTAATAACACGGTCGAAAACTTTAGTCAGAAGTCTGCCAACTTCGTCGTCAGTCATCATTTAATCCAGCTCTTAGAACAAATTGCTTCGTTCCCGCTACGCTTAGAAATAACCGTCTCCGTTAATGAAAACGTGAAACTAATTTGTTCAGTTTCACAAAATGTTTATTGTCTGACGGAGATTATTTTTAATTTCTTTGTGGCTTTGGGAGGTTACCTTGCGAAAAATTAAAACCCTGCCCAGCGTCCCGGTGCGGCTCATCTGTCTGCTTTCAGTAGGTAACTGCAGGCTCAGCACGAGCACCGATTTGTTGACGGAAGAATAGACATGACTATTAACTAAATGATGTACAATAGGAGAAGATCTATATTCTTCCATTCATTATCACAGTTATGCGTTCCAAACGAATCACGATTTTGTAGATAATCGTATATACTTTGTGGCCGTCGAGTAGAAAGTTTGTTGTCAGTGTGATTTTGACAGTTTGGGGAGAAATATTCTTCTGAAATAGTCTACATATAAAAGGACCTAGACAAAGATAGAAACGAAAGACAAAATAACAGATTGTAGTAGGATACCTACGGCGCGATGTCAAAAATGGAGAAACGAAATGTGACTTTGTATAGAAAAAGTACTGTCTATTCTTCGTAGAAATACAAAGCGTCATGCTAAGCCTGCTGGTATCATTATTTGCACTTGAATAATGACTTATTACACTTCATGACTGATTTTATTCTTCTTTTTTTCTGATTTTCTTCTCCCTCGTCAGTGGTAGTAACTGCATTGTAACTTATTCATACGTAACATCACGTCTTGTATCACCGAAGGCCCCAAAATTTGGGCAAAGGTGTACAACCGCATTTCGCCACATGTCTAAGTCACATGAAATAGGGGGCGATCCTCATGCCATCAACTGGGCACAAATCTAGGGTCTGGGCTGCTACTGAGAAATTCCAGATAGAAAAGCCTAATAACACTGCCCGACCTGGGAATCGAACCCAAGACCTTACGCTCAGTAGTGACTCTTACGACCACTAGACCAAAGTGGCAGCTACTACCAGGAACTTATTCATTTTGAGAGATAAGTAATTGATTGTTGAAGGGACCCAATATCTTCAGACGGTTTCTCACACATGTGTTTTTTGTTTTTGTGGGTGGGAAATCATCAAATGACTTCTCCCGCTCTGGGTGGAGCAGGAGGGCGTGTCAGACTTTTACTGACTAAAACACACCCATGTTCTCTCAGCTGCCCGTGTGCCAGGGGCCGCGGTATCTATTTCGAACAACCCGCACCCCTGACAGGCATCGGCCCTTGCGAGCCCCACCAGCTGCTGCTGACGTCTCCCTGCGACGGGTCAGCAGTGGCTCCGCCGCCTGCCACTTTTCGGCCGCAGGGGATAGGGAGAGCGGCCAACGCTATACCGACACTCCTCTTCCCCTGCGGCCCCACCGCGTCCGCCATCAAACGGTGGCGGCCCCGTCCAAGCCACGGAAGGGAAGAGCGCTACTCAAAAGTACCGGCACTCCTCCTCCGCCGCAGCCTGTAACTCTCAGCCGCGATGCCTCCCATTCGACATCGCGGCCCGCCTCAGCTGCGATGCACCTCACCGCAACCTACTTTTTGGCCGCTACGTCGTCGGCTTGGAGGCACAAGCCCTGACGAGCGGCCCCACCTTGGGGTTCCTCTTCGCTTCACCGTGGGAGGGTGACCACGGTTACTGAGCCCCCCCGCAACGACAATGCGGGAACCCCACTGGGGGGGTTCTCACACATGTCGCGTGATATAAATCGAATACTAAACTTTATAACAAAACATACAATATGTAGAGATGCTCACTTCGCCCGCGGGCACACTATCGATTTCGTTTATAAAGGCTACTAAAATAGTAAAACGTTCGAGCATTTCACAGAATCACTTTGTTTCCATTTAACTGTGATCGAAAAGGTAGAGTGTAAAATTAAATGTTTATTTTGGCGCAGTCGACCGTCGCGATAAGGGTTTATAGAAATAAAACGTATTTTTACATTCAGATCATTCGATGACTCTTTATTTACACAGTGATGATTTGGGTGAAACGTTTAATACAACCAAACGTACAGATCACAGGAAAGTAATGTACTAATTATTACGAAGCTTATAATAAACTTGACATTATAACTAACACTCTAGATAAACTTGTACGATCTGGGCCCGTCGCCACAGACGCCGTGAGACGCCCCGCGCCCGGCGAAGCTTGTCACTGACGGAGTCACAATAATGTATCGCAATCATTTCAAAATTTAATAAAATTTAGAATACCAACGATTTCCTAAATGTATTTAAAATTTAAGAAACAATATGTACAACGTTAGACAACAATTTGGTGACACCCGTAACAAAAATCTTTAATTCTATGCAGTCAAATCTTTCTAAGGCCGAATGCGTGATGTTAGTATTATTACAATAATAATCAACAAAGGTTGTGACTTATAGAGAAAGATAAATTAACATAATTATATTCTTTAACAACAAAGTGATAACGCATTCAATATAACGATCAAAATAATATGACACCTATCTAATTTAAGACTATTTTGTGTTCAAAACAAACAGAAGATATTTGTTAAGTGTGCGACGTAACACACATCTCAGTAATAATGAATAAAGTAACATTTCTTTTATGTAACATCATTCCACAGTAATAGCTAACTTCAGACACAGCAATGCTATTTGGATGGATCTTTCTTTTAAAGTTGCGGAAATAAAACTTGACTGGTTTTTGAACACACGCCAAAAATACATTCGGGAACAGCCATTCTACACGAGCTCGGCTTGCATTGTGGATACCGTACCTATGTACGAACTGAAAATCTGTAATATCGTTATTAATCTCACAATATCTTATCTTTCCATTCACATTTATTTCACTTACCGGACAAAAACTCGTAATAAAACAAAACTCGATATCATTAAGGGTATATTCCTAGTGTAAGAACCCTAGGAATAGACCGTTAATGGTATCGCGTTTGTTTGCACCTATGTACCAATTGAATACCTGTAATATCAATGTCAATGCAATCCTGTGTAAATTAATCTCATAGCATTTTATCTTTACATTCATGATTCACCTCTATTGCACTTACCGGACCAAATACTCGTAATAAAACAAAACTCGATACCATAAAGGGTCTATTCCTAGAGTTCTAGACTTGTCTCGATTTAATCTACTTATAAATATAAATGACTTGGCAGTGCTGTAACAACTGTATCATATTTCTAATTGTCTGTATGGTAACATGACGGATTCGTTTTTGAATTAATTTTATCGATTTGACTAGATAAATAACATTTGGATATTTTACTTACATTCTATAGTGTTTCTTTGACTAGCTCTCTTCGTAATAATTATAATTAAATAAAAATAGCTTCTGCGTGTTTCTCAGCTGAAGGCGGTGAAATGAACAAACTGTTAATGCATATGTTGTAAATATATAATGTATGTGTTGTTCCTAACATGACTTTGGCATCCATTATCACTGGAGTTGAGCCGCTCGATTAATATTAGATTGATCAAATATCTTACTAATAATTTTCAAAAATGTTTTCTATTCAGATTTCATCATTAAGTACGTTTTATTGTGATATGTAAAACATAATGCTACATTTTATTGGAATTGTAGATTGAAACATGTATTTATAAAATTTACAAGGTACATTTTAGAGGTATTAGATCCAGACGTATAAAGAAGTATATATTTTAAAGGGAAACAGAGTTTTTAAGGTATCTTTTTAGTTTTTTTATATTGTTTAACATTTTTTATCATTCAAATCATAGACAGACGGTACATCAAAGTCTTCGATTCGAGGATATATGACTGTGATCTTATAATTTCATTTTTAACATTACCTTCATTTTATTATACACTGAGCAACGATCAATTAAATTCAACTATTTAATAACAAGTTTATTCACATCTATGTTGTGTCTCGTAGACCGTGCACACTATGTAGAATCCTACACATAACTTAAAACGAAACAATGCGCACCGTGAGGTACAATATATAGTAGTAATTGATTAGCTAGGTAAGTTCTGCGCAGAACGTCCCTCCGACGCGAACGTACGCACTTAGTCCAGTTAACTAACAATATAAGAACACTTTTATTTCTTATCAATATAAAAGAAATTCACTACGGCGCCATGAAAGTTCTATTCAACATGAAATTCAGCTATTAATCTAATATTTCTATCGAAGATTGCCTTGCGATCAGATGTGTTCATCCTGTACATCTGCCGAGAGAGAAAAAGATCATTTAGTTCACAATGTATATATCGTCCCTCTATATGTACTATTTCGTAATCACAGCATACACTCTTTTGGTAGGTAATGTAAAACTGCATTCGCTGAAAGCCAACCCCTGAAATATATCCTTTAACAGATACGTGCTAAACTGCATTTACGAAATTACACATATAGACTGATGATATACAAATATCCATTACCGTGATATCCACATCTACACATTACCTAGCAGGTACATATATAAGCTTGTAAAGAAAAGCAAACAAAAGAAACATCAAAGCGATATTAGAATATATTTCCATTGTAGGAATAAGTTTTCAAGGAGTTAGAATATCGGAAAAAACTTTGGTGAGGTCAAGAAGTTGGTGACGGAAGAAAAGATTGTTCAAGGTGAGTTGGAAATGTCCTGAAGATTTCATTATCTTACCACAACTAAAAGAAAAGAAATGAAGATGGGACGATCACGGATAAACTAAAATTTCCCTTTTTTTATTCAATGATGCCATTTGAAAACATTTTCAGCTTCCTTTTTCCCAGACAACTTTTTACTGCGATATATTCAGATAAACATAAATATAAGCGCAATTTACATAAAAAAACAACCATATCAAACATTCATGCAAGGAAATCTCGTTAGTCAGCCTTTACCAACACCTACCATCGTTTACCTACTATATACATATTTAATACCTAATGTTACACATTAAACTCAAGTACGGCAATATAAATCAATGGAGTGCTGTGTGTAAATCATTATGTGTTGAATAGGGGTGTACTCCAGAAGGTTAGAAGGATATAAAATATTCGTGAAAGTATAATTTGTTATTAGATTCGGTTAGTGCTCAATATAGCTACTAAGAACTGGACGTTAATAAAGCACAAACAAGCACCAAGTATAGAGGGCCGGATGACCGGAGTGCGGTGTAGTGTAGGTGACATGCATCTCTGGGGTGACAACAGGGGAACTACGGGCTCGGACAACATCTTCAAACTACTTACGTAACTACTGGGGGCGGGGCACACGTGGCTCACAACATACCTATGTATACATCGAGCTTCTCTCTTACTCTTCCTTTAAATGGTCTTTTTCTCCCCATTACGGACTATCGTGTGTCCTAATCGGTTCTTCTTACAATTCAACCGAAGAACAAAGTGTTGTTATTTTAAACATTAAAATAAAATTAACAAGTGCATCATAACGAGATTTGACTGCATGAATTCCAAAAGCTACGCGTTAAAGTTATGCAATAAAATTTAAATATGAGAACAAAATGTAAAATGGACATTATTTATACTTATTCTCTATTAAACCAACCATAACTTTTACATAAAGAAATGTTATCTGTCAACGTTATTATGAGGCTAAAGCTATCTAGATATGTGTGCCAATAAAATAGAAACGTGTCAATTTGAAGAAATTCGTGTTAATTATCATGTTTTTTTTATATTTAAAAAATGCATAAAGAACAATCGTTGTAGCGATACTTAATGCTATAAGTTCTCGTCTGTAGAGACACAAATTAATACTAGTAACTAATAACCTAATGGATTTTAGAGAGTAACATCTACAAATCGTAACTTACAATTGAGTATGTAGAAACAATTTATGAGTAGATCTCATAATTCTAAGAGTACCACTAAATCAGTCTAGTAGGAATAGTAGATAGGTTGTTTGGATGTAAAGACACGTGCAATCGAAACAGTACGTGTGAGGTAAAGTAGCTCAGACCGCGGTCTGACCGATAGCGGGGAACGCAGTAAAATTAATAACTAACAGCCTAGTAACAAAAAATGACTTACTATATTATTGGGATCATATTAAATGGTTTATATTTTTTTTTTCAAACAGACTGCGGCCCAATTCTTGGGGAAGTATTCCAAGTTCCAAATATGTTCGCATACGTAAATGTAACTAAGAAAGCCAAGCGGTTTTCTGTTGGCAATAAACTAAATTAAACTTATTGATGCAAACATATTTGCAATATTGGTGATTGGACATAATGTTGGGCATAATTTTGGGAACAATAATCTTATCAAGATAAACATTAAATTGCAATAACAATGCATCAATACTCGCACATTACGTTAGAATGCTCTATCACTGACACGAGCTGACGTCTCATCCGTTATTAAAGGAGCCATTCAGATTTAATGACGTTCACAATTTAGTTGGAAGTACTTAAAATTTTACTACAAATTACTTTATCCATAATCGATTGTAAGCGGCGTGAGACTAAGTGTAGTTATGGACACACTTGTTTTTCAGTCTGATAACGGATTAAAATTGGTAGTCTTAAGATAGGTAATTACTTAATTAGTCTCATAGTTGGTAGGCACAAATCAAGATTGCAATTAACATATTCCAATCGGACACAAAGATTACAAAGGTAACGAGCATAACAAAGGAAGGATTTTGGGATTCACAGACTGTCATTTCAGTGGTGAGCATTATTAGGTAGTGCAGGAGAATTGTCGGGAAGCCAGCAGAGGCTCAACTCTTGTTACCGAAGCATATTAATTAAACACGAGTCACTGGCTCGAGCCAGCTCGCCTAATGACCAGCCCAGACGTGGGTAATGAGGGTCGGCTGTGATTCCACCGGTGATTGACTAATCTCACCGCCATTCGATTGTATTTCCTCCACTAAAGAGAGCCATTTCAAATGAAATTGAATTATCGATTCAAATTATTACTTCTAGCAGTCGTGCAGTTTAATAGGCCGACTTTATAGGCCATTAAAAAACTAATAGTTAATTACGGAAGATCACGGTCTAAAGGGGTAGGGTAGGGAGGTAGAGTGTGCTTTAGTTTATTTTAATTGAGTATTCAGGATAAACCTTATAATAGTTCTAGTTTATAAAAAAAAGAACACTAGGAAATAGGTACATGTACAAGTTTGTTATTAATTAATGTCGTGTTTTTTTCTGTTATTATTAAGAGGGCTGAAACCAATGTAAGATTCGAAATCATTAGAACAGAGTGGTGTAGTTGAAAGAGCTTTGAGTAAAGGTCGCGGTGAGGTGATTGTCAGGGGGTCAGTTAGAGGTAGCTCTCAGAGAAGTCGAGGTCAGAGACGGAGGCGCGCGAGGAGCGCGTATAGTTGGTGGAGGTGCCGTAGTCGGAGGTGGCGGTGGCGAGGTCGGCCAGCACGCCGCCGCCGCCCGTACCTTGCGTGACGCCGGCCGCCGCCGCCTCGCGCTCCGCCAGCTTCTGTTTCAGCACCCGGATCCGCTCCTCCTTCTGCAATTACACGTTTAGATAGATACACAGAACACTCCTTACTCCTTACTCTTTCTTTTATGTTGGAACTCGCTCAAACTTATCTTATTTTGCAAGAGCTGTGTAATTGTGCAACACGACAAACAATTCTGCTGGAAACCGTTTAAGTTTATTGGAGCGAATTAAATGCTATAGTACAACTTTGACTTTAACTTAAAATTTTGAAACAGCAGAGCAGATGCTGTGCGTCTTTTGGTTCGAATGGAAATCTGATTTCCAAAACAGTTGAGTTTTCATTTTCATTTTGTTAATTTATTATACTAATTACAGTTTACCGTAAATGATGGCAAACTGTATCTTTTCAAGCCAAGACATCTTTCAAAGGTTTTATTATATCATGAACCAACATCTGTCTAACCTTTTCCCAACTATATTGGGGAATGCAGCTGAATACCGGTATTTTACATGGAGCGACTGCCTATCTGACTTCCACAACCCAGTTACTGGGTAATACGATACCCCTTGGTAAGACTGGTTGTCAGACTTTCGGGCTTCTAACGAAACGTAAGGTCCGTGAAAGATCCAAGAATGACAGCCGGGACCAACAGCTTAACGTGCTTTCCGAGGCTTGGTTGGTGACCATCTTTATAGATGGTCACCCATCCATGGACCAGCCTCGGCAACCGTAGCTTCACCTGATCGGTTGTTATTGTTTTTATTATTACTTAGCCCCTCTATCAATAGACTTACGACAGTAATTTAGTTATTCTATTGATAGGTTATAAACACCCGTAAGCAAGTTTACAAAAACAAGCCACTTCCGGAAAAACACTACAAAGTGCAAAATAACTTTAATTTCGGAAGTCGGTGACTTTGGATATGTATTTTAATTTTTTGTCACCGCCTTTCGAAATTAAAGATTTTTCACTGTGTAGTGTTTTTCCGGAAACCGTTTTTTTTTGGAACCTACCCCACACCAATTCGAAATTTCATTATCCTTGGGGTCAAAACAATGCATATTTATGCAATATCAGCAAGCGCGGTTGATTTGCTGTCATTTTTAGAAGAATTCCGTTGTCTGTCTCCAAAACTCATCATCAGATCTACATGAAATTTAAATGTTACCAAAAAAATAATTTTGGAAATCCGTCTATATATGACGGAGTTATGCCCGAACATACATAAAAAACATGTCGAATTGATAACCTCCTTCTTTTTGAAGTCGGTTAAAAATAAAAACAACACTAATCACCTTTGAACAAAATATATTTTGTACACTTATCTAGTATTGATGAGATATTAAATCAGACGCTTATAATGACATATTATAAATAGACGCGTCATACAGCTTAACATAAGTCTATAATCAGAATTTGAAAGGTCAACGTACGACCATAATTTGTTTGAGATAGTACATTATTTTCTTTGACTCCTCTGAATGAGTAAATAGATGAATATTACAATTAATATTTATCAATTTTCTAATTCATACACCGAAGCTAATGAATAGTAACACAACGAGCGAGTAATCTTTCCATAACATAAAAGTCGATTTTCGTGTCGGTCTGTGTGATCGTGATGTTCTTCTAAACTACGCAACGGATTTTGATGCGGATGTCAGTATCATTTTGAAAATGTATTCCACAAGGCTTAAGTGTTTAGTCATTTAAATTAAACTTACGTATAATAAAGAGTTCTTGATATTTTGTCAAGTCGTGAAAACCGTGTGCAGCAGGGGCGCAGTCGCTAGATATCGGTATATGAATTTAATCATAATAATGTCTCGAGATTAGAAGTTAGATAACTGATAAAGAAGGTTGGAATTCCTAATTTCTGATTATTCACGACGTAGTGTACCAAACGCTATATTATTATAAATTATATTATTGAATAATACCTAAATATGGAAACGAAATTTAAATCAATATGTTAAAGTTATTAGAGCTTAGTCAAATATTGGACCATCACAAAATTTTGCCTAAATCATGATTATCTTCAGCCGTTCGTAGCCCCGTGACTAAGTAATAACAGCCGTACTGGTCGATCCATCAGGTTAAGCTACGCTTACCGGGGTGGGGACCGTGGATGGTAGACCATCTTTACATACCGAGACTCCTCCATGCATCGGAAAGCACGTTTAGCTGTTGTGGAGGTTTTTGGCAGTCGCTCCATGTAAAATACTGATATTTATCTATCAGACCTCAATATAGTTGGGAAAAGATACCGCAACCTCTTTCGATCTCACAATCATGGAGCTGTCTGAGTAGACACTAAGTAACTCTAAGTACTTCGACATTGTTTACTTTGAAAGTCTACAGGTACAGACAAAGACAGCCCTAAAATCACAGCTCTCAATATGAATATATCGACGAACAGTTATCGATTAAATGAAATTCGAACAAATGATTTTCTAACTGACTTTGTGAACTCGATTCATGTTGATATGCAGTCAATTCAAACTAATTCGCACTATCAAAGATTTGTTTGATGATAATCTCACTAATTAGTTTTCAATGGGTTTGTTTGTATAGAGCTGTCGAGTGACGTTATAGATAAATTGTTAATAGGTGAATGCCAATTTAATAATGAATCTATTGCGCAGGTATCTAATGAGGGTTTTCTGAAATTACTTTCACTAGGTGGCAGCACTGAGACGTCAGGTCCGGGCACCTGTCAAAAGTATAAAAGAGCATACGGACTGAATGATGAACGAAAGAATGAAACGAATGACATCAAATATTTTAAGCTCATTGTTGAACTGGAAGACCTCTTGACAAAGTGGCGCCAACTGGATGCATGAATATTCATGAAAACGCTCATTGATGCAATCAATCCTACTAAAATTATAAATGTGAAAGTTTGGATGTTTAGATGTTTGTTACCCAATCACGCCAAAACGGCTAAGTGAATTTGGCCGAAATTTGCCACACAGATAGTTTATAACCCGGAGTAATACATAGGGTAGGTAATTTTTATCCTGGTATTACGTTGCCGTGGGATAATTTCCGATCTCTACGTGGGCGAAGCGATTGGCAAAAGCTAGTTGTATATAAAGTTATTGCTAAGTATAGCGCTAACAGCCACATATTATTATATGAATTCCATGTGTGTACGAGCACACTACAAAGGAGTTACACAACCTCCATATAACAAAAACTGTACTTCGAAAAAATCCTATATTTGTTCGTATTGGCTGAGGTATTGTGTGGTTGCCAATCAGTCATGTTTTCCTTTCCTACATTCATGAATACGCATCAGTTTTTGTTCTCTGTTTCACGAACGTGATGTGTGAAATAGTATAAGCAACAAACAGAGCCTACACACACACAGACACACGTAGACTTGGAAAACAACATGTATTGTGAGCTTTAGGCGCCTCCTTGGCTTATAAAAACTATGAGAATATTTATACAGTTAGTGAAAGGGTGCTTTATTTAACGGCGGATGTGTCGTGGTGCCTTCAGACAAGATGAATTAAACATGAAAGTGAAACACTCTAAGGTGCCAGTGATAAAGCCGAGTAAATACTTTTTTTGGAGGAAGTGTCAAGATTAAGCCTTTTCCTCAGACAGGAATCTCTTGTTTTGAATAATGAGTTTGCGAAAGTAATCCATTATGGATAGGGAGGGCGTCAAACGGAGAGTTGACTACTAGAAGATGTTGTTCAACGTTTAACTAAATTGCAAAGTAGGAGCATAAATTCTGTTAATGAAGCATTTAATATTGATCTCACACCTAAAAATAATTCTGAAACGTCCGGTTGTAATCAGACAATGAAGGTAAATCAAAGATAGTGGTACAAATAAGCTGGCGTAGCGTAGTATGTGACTGAAATATGTAAGTACAGATTAGATAAATTATGGAGGGACGCATGATGGGGATACGACGTCGACGTTAGTGTAACCGATCTACTGATTGGATTCATATACCTTGGTACATAATTAAGATTTTTCGAAAAACTTAGTTTATCATCATCGCCTGGCTTTTTCTAGCTATGTAGCTGAGTACCAGTATTTTCTATGGTACAACTGGTCTCCACAACCTCGTTACTGGGTAATTTGTAATAATTTTTTTATCGATATATTCAGAAGTCTGGAATCAACCCCTAATGCCATGGGACCACGGGTAATTAAAATTACTTGTAGACCGGTACGGATAACGAGTCTAGCCCTTGGTAAGATTGGTTTTCAGACTTCCGCGCTTTTGACGACCCGTAACCTCTGTCAAAGATCTACGAATGACAGTAAGGACCAATGCCGAGGCACGGAGAGGTCTTGGTATCCACAGATGTTCACTCATCGACGGACCAACCTCAGCAAGCGTAGCTTATTGAAGAGTCGAAGTTTATATGCAAACGAAATCGCTGGCAAAGGCTAGTTACATTGGTCGAGGCAAACATTTGTAGGTAAAAACCATCCATCTATATTTTATTACAATTCCATTCACCTTATATAAAATTCTGTCAATAGTTTGTAATGGACATGAGCCCGTTCCCAGTAAAGCCGATTGACAGGGTTTCCTACTTACGAAGGATTTTATTTCCCCTACCTGTCAAGGTGACACCCACATTATTTATGTACGACATTGTGAAGACTCCATTCCGTGATTGCACGCGAGTCGTTCATAGCCGGTATATCTATGGAACTAGTATGTACCTGCATTATGCATAAATGTATGTTTGCAAATGCACTCCGATCAAAACGGTTTGGAAACATGGATGTTTTTGGGACATAACTGTGGCACAAATGTTGGATTAGTAACTAGAGACAAAATGTTAAGCTTCGTTTTAACCAACCGCATCGACAATTTGATTTAGAAACCTGACTTTTTTTCGGTGAAAACATTCAAACTTTTGTTTGTTTTTGCTTAAAAACTACTGGAAAAAACAACCCCAAACGACGAATCATTCTCTATATTTGTTGTAGTGGATTATACATAGTGTTTTGATCCAAAAACATCTTGTTTGTTGAACTTAACTGCGGCTAGTGAACCGTAAGTAATTGAAACATTATTTATCGCTCAGAACCTACCTATGTAATGTGAATCTGTTACGAGCCCGATTTTCTTCCAATTTGCATAGGAAAATAAGAAGATAATTGGAATACACGTCCTAAATTTGTTATAAATTAGAATAAATGTTTTCTATATATTCGCAGTGCATTATAAATTAAAAGAGCCCTTACCGGTAGGTACCTACTTGGGCAAGTAGTTGACTACAATTGCCACTACCAATTTTTTAGACCAAATCAGAAAGAAAAGAAGGGTAACATTTATACCTGCGCGATGAGCTTCTGCAATTCTTCGTTTTCTTTGACCAGTTCCCGGTAGCGCTCCTCGTCGGCGGGGGCGGAGCCCGAGCCCGAGCCTCGGCCACTCTCCGCACGCTCCGTCGGGTGACGGATCACTTCGATTACCTGTATTACCATATAAACTCTTATTTTACGCTTGCGTCATCATGCCATGCGATCGTGCATCTGAAGCGACTGTGAGTACTTACCTACATACTAAGATAAAATGCATGTAAAATGTATGATAGAACCAATATTTTGCAACAATATTTGGTTTTTAAAGAGTGTCCATGGAGTTTTTTGCCCGTTCTTCTACATAGGTACGCTTTAGAATGGACGACTAACTTCAAATTTCTAACTGATCGACCTATTTGATAATTCAAAAGTGCCCGTAAATGGTTTAATTGAATTAAATGCTTTGAATTTGGAGTAAAGTTGATTCTTCGTAACTTAGAGGTCGTTTGAACGACAATTTAATTACGAAACAATAAGTGGTTAATCATACTTGATTTGAATAGTTTAGTGAGTATAAAAATCACAAAATATGTTATGCTAAAACTAAAAACCAATCAACCACATGCTACATTTTTATTATCTACCTACCTACACACTTAGGTTAATAAAAGATTAATAAAATAGTTATCTAATTAAACCTGTTTTTTTATTTTATTATAAGCATATAAAATGTGATCTACCTCATGTTGTAAAAATCCTACTCCTGCTGTATACATATATATGTATATATATATATAATATATTTATTATATTATATTATATACATTATAAATGTGAATGTTTGGATGTTTGTTACTCCATTACGCCAAAAGGGCCCAACAGATTTGAATAAAATTTGGGACACATATAGATTAAGACATAGGATACTTTTTCTCCCGGTATCCCGTGGGATAATTTACGACATCATCGCGGGCGAAGCCGCTGCCAGAAGCTAGTAAATCATAAATCAAGTCTACAATCATTGATAAAAGGAAAAAGCAAGATGATTGTTTTTCCATACGCTGCAATATTATTAATATCAAATAAATACTACGACTAATGCGCAACGCACCACATCTGGTGGTTATCTGGACCATCGTCCAGATAATTATAAGATATCACACCTTAATTCTGATCGAATGGATATGCACGTAGATTGATGGTAATGTAACGGCAATGTCCTTTGGATTAGTATCTTTTATCTTTTTCTTATATCAAACATTTACTTATCACGGTTTTAAATACAGGGAGATTTTTAAAGACTAGCCAAATAAACTTGTGTGTTTTACCCGACTAAGGCGAGGGTTATGATTTTGGCCGTATATACATATGTATGTATGTTCATCTGTTCCCTCATAACTCCTTATCATAATTTGACAAATAAGGTATCGTTGAAAGCGTCTTGATAGTCCAATGGCACATTTAATGTGAAGTCACATAGACTTCACATTAAATGCGCCATTCCATTATAATTTTGAAGGTGTTCCTGGTTCAGGCATGCGACAACGGATTTACCCTGATCATTTTTGTACCTGTCTTGATTTCTGTCTGAAATATACAGGGTGTAAGGGGAACGCTTCCGAAGCCAGAACGTAGGTTATATACAACCTTAATGCAAACGGATACCAATAAACTTTCGCTTTAAATTGGTTATTTTGCATCAATTTAAAACGTTTGACGCTTCTGTAAAGTTTCTACTTATTTTATTTGGCGACGCTTTACAAAGAAACCTAAAGTCGCCACCTGGACTTGGGGTCGTTTTTAAATGTGTTTAATCTCAAATAATGGTTCATTTAACTGTTCTCACAGCATAGTAAACAAATAGTGCTAAAAAACGTTAGGTAGGTAATTGTAAAAAAAATATACAGATTTTTTGATGGTACTGTATCGAGAATCACTAGCCCTATCACCAGTCTTCGTTTTCGAAAGCGTTTCCCTTACAGCCTGTATTGGTTTTGTACTTTTTAGAGCGTGATTTTTCAGTAGTCGGGTTTTAGTTTTTAACTTACTTTTTATTAAGTTTATCAGACGCTGATAATTTAACAGGTATTTATAAAATCCACGCTTACGTTAGATAGGGAAAAGTCGATTTTACTTCTTTGAAAAATTGTTATTAATTTTTTTTAATAGAATAACCTGTATGCAAACTAATAATTTAAAAATTCAGTCGAGGTCTATCGGCCGGTAATGTGAATATAGTGCCGCTAAAGGGAACGTTAATATCCCACAAAGACATTTTTCTATTTAAACTGCCGCTTAACAATACCGATCATCATGTTAAATCGTGTGAAAGTATCTCAAAGGTAGGCTGGCATTAATTTCGCTGAGGCAGCCAAACTTCTGCCGTAAATCACATTTTGGTTTATATTTTAACGACTGAATCAATTCGACCTTTATAGTCGTAATTTGCGCTCTCAATTTTCAGGGGACACGACAAAACGTTCGTTTATGTAATAAATAAGCATCATTATCTCCCTCATAAAAGTTCTGAAGACTCATTTAGTTTTCGGTTTTTTAAGTCCTTTTGGGTTTTTCACGATACGGTTGGGAAAAAGTTTATTTTTTTATCTGTTGAACGCAGGCTTGTTCAGTACAGATTTACCTTTTTACTGTGCATAGTTTTTCAAATTGTATACATTGTGCGATACGCTTTATCAAAAGCAGGCAGCCGACATTAAGTACATCTTAGAAGCTGGGATCTTTATAATTAATTAGGTCACTGTAAATTAGGTCAGATGTAATATTAAAGAACCAATTTTCGCTAGCAAGGTCTTAAGCAAGATAATATTTGCTGTAACATTATACGCAGACATTTATTTTAATAGTAAATGTTCAGTTTTATTATTTTGTGAAAATTCGTGACTATTGAATTTACTTTATGGCATTAAAAGTGACCATAGACTATGTTTATGTTAGTCGCGTGTTTATTTAAATTTCAGGTGTGACCGTTATGGTGTTTAGTTTGTCAGAATACTCTGTGTTTTAACACTGTTCTAACTAACTACTATTACTACAAAGAGTACAAATGATGGTTAAGGAATCTTTGTCTACTATGAAGTCTATATTGTGATTTTGAACCGAATGAACCTATAACTACAAATTGGAAAGTCAGGGAACTTGATTGACAAGCGAATTGACTATCAATCAAAACTGTCGTTCATTGTTCATCGTATGAAAGGACAAATTGACGTAGTATAGTGTGTATATCTGTTCTACAATCCCGTTCCCTGATTGTACAAAGTACTGTCATGGTGCTATCTACAACTACATTTCAAATCACCTACATAAAAATAAAATAAAACTTTGAAGTTTTTCTCACCTTACTCACCTTAGGAATAAAAATCAGTGCCATGCTGAGGAAGCAGCAGAAGACGATAGCCAACGAGACAAAGGCGAAGGCTGCGTCCTGCTGGCTGGCAATGACCAGGGTCACGGGTGCCGTGATGAGGCATAGAACCACAACGTTGTAGATGCTCATGCCGACGTAGCGCGAGTCATTAATCTGTCTGACCTTTACTGACCGAGTCTCGTATGCTAGGAACAGGCCGAATACGAGTACTAGGCCTTTGTAGCCATACATTACACCTGGAACAAAGATGTGGCTATAGAGTCAAATCTATAATTGCTCCAAGTAATAAAGAACAGTCGAAATTTTTTAAGTTAAGCGCCTGTAGCACATGTTTATGTGCTCTTAGATAAGACGTTTTCAAAATTGCTATTACCGCTTTGATGGGGTTTTGTTAGGTGGCCGTTGCGATTTTAAGGACACAATCTCGAAAGCTCGGTTTGTTACTGAGAATATTCTTAAAATCCAAAAACCGGGCCTGAGAATAAAACAGTTCTTTTCTCTTGAAAGATGCATTTACGAATTCAGGAGCTATGGAAGAGTAACACGCACACCTTTAAGAAAAGGTGACACTAAACAACATAACAAAGAGAACAGCTGTTATTAACGACTTAAGAAAAACTTTTAAAATTCCCCAAGTTGCCGTCGCAAATGAGTCGCAGTGGACTTGGAAGGAGATTTATATAATGTAATTTACTGTTTACGGTACTTTAAATCACTTGGTATTAAAGCTCATCTTTTATAATTATTGTTGTTTGTATTAGGGGCGGGCGCAGATTTCAGTTGGTTTATTTTGTAATTAAAAGTTGGTATCAAATTAAACGGCTGTCTCAAGTAGGTATTATTTTAGATAAAAGTGGAGCCAGCAACTTGGAGCGTTTTATTTTTAGGATGTTTCAGTAAAAGTTATGGGGAATCATATTTTTCTGTTTGTTCGGCGTGCATTCGAATATTCTGGAGTAAGTGATGCGTGAAAATGAAACGTATCCGTTGTTGAAGGGAGAGAGGACACGTTCTACGCCAATACTAAAATATTTCACGAGTTTTTCAAATAATTGTATACATTTTTAAACGTTGGCAACGTTGTATTTACATATGGGTAAATAAAATTGGTGATGCAAAAAGGGTCAAAAACGTTTGCCTTCTGCTTACTCGTTAAAAGGCTTGTTTTTATGGCCCATTAGGTCATCGCAGTATTAATATAACATTGCGGTACATGGACATTATCATTAAGCTTAACAAACAGATTACGAGATTAGACACCTTGGTAGATTGAGAGACTGGTTAATAATATTAGTGCACACGGACGGGGAAGCTGCTGCCATCTACATTATGCATAATATATCTCCATTAGTGAACACACATGACAGTGCCGTTCAAACCCCGTAACGCAAAAGCCTGCGTTGCGACCGCAACGTAGCGATATGTTCATTCAACGCAGGAACTTACTAGTAAATTATGCGTTGCGGTGCCGCATCACATTGCTTTGTTCTAGCTTCACATAATGGTACCAAGAACTGAATTGTTTGATCATATTTCCTCAAACCTGACTTCAAAGGGAAAACTTGATTGAGATTGTTTATTAAGCTCCTCTTTTTGAACTACGTAGTGTTTTATTTCGTCCTAAAAAATAAATACATTTTGTTAGTTTTCACGATTCCTTTGTCCGGCTACAGGTGCCTAATTTTTCATGAAAACTTGTAAGTTTTGCTCATGTGTACTTTCGTTCGTAATTCATTATTTGGAGTAAAATAATTCCATAAACCACCGAAAAAGCGACCAAAAAAGGACAGTTTCTGGTCATGTATGATATCGATATAGTATTTCACCCATTCCTTCACAATAATGACGCTCGCAGTGTCGATCGTGTACAGACAATAATTAAGACCTGTCAGTATGTAACTTGACAGGATTTGGTGGCATTATTGCGTACCTACGTAATACTCTAGTAAATTGCTATTATATGACTTGTTAAGTTTTCATAGATCAGCAGTATTACATTACCTACCTATAAAATTGTTTTTTATTGCCCGACTCCAAAGTAAGTTTAGTAATTTAACTATGTTAAACGTTTAATAAAAATGTACTGAGAAGTACTTAGGTATGACAGGCGTACGTCTAGCAACTCTGTTTTTTTTGGAATAAAGGCGTTTTTTTTTCTTTTAACGCAGATTGTGGTAGGAATAAACCAATAAAAATATAAAAATCGTCACCTAACGAAAATGTTTGAAATCGCCACGTAACGAAAAAGTGTTGCCCCCTCCAATCGACCTTTAATAATATATAATAGAAAGATATACTTTTCCTGGCTTTCGAGAGTGTTGAAGCCAATAGTGAGGTCAAAATGAAAATCCAAGACAGCGGTTGCAAAAATTAAAAAAAAAATTCTTCATGGGTGTCTTCGCTCCTGACGGGAGTCCCCCGAACCCACGTTTAAAAAAATCTTTATTTAAGGAACTTTGTTGTTTGAGCTCACGTATAGCCACTTTCTCTTACAACTTAGGTACCTAACTACTCTAAAATGTATTCAAGGAAAATGACGCCAGTTGGCCATTACGCAGTTGAAAACTTTCTAGATATCTCGCAATTTCATATTATTTTAGACTAAATATTACCATAAGGAGGCAGCAACGTGCAGCTGTATGCCATAATATTTTTATAAAATGTTGTCTCGTTTCTGATACAGATTGTATTTCTAGTTGTAACAGTTTTTGGCGTATGTCCACGTTTCGTAGTACGAGACGCCACCGGTCGTACAACTACGCGTGGGAAGTCTACGAGTAGTTATGTAAGGAACATACAATCTATATTCTAAAGCTTGGAGTATATACCTGTTAGTAATAAAGCTAGCTCAACATGGCGCCTGCGAGAAGATTTTCATCTATTCTATGTGATCATTCAACTGTTTATTATTTTTTCTTTTGTTTAAGTTGCTTGTTTGCCTGCTTATTGACTTCGCTAGATGTGTTTTTCCACCATTCAGGAGACGTCGAAGTGGATGAATGCCCAAAAAATTTAGGTACGAATTCTCTTGACAGCCACAAAATGATCATTCTTGATGTAAAAATAAACCGAAAAGTAATTTAGTAGGTTTTAGTAATTTTCCTAACTAGGTTCTGCCTAAATTAGGTTCATAGTTTTTTGCAACTGGCTCCTGTAATTACCTGTAAAGCCAAGCGCATACTACAGCCGCAACGCACCACAGCGCAACTTGCATACAAAATGTAAAGTGCGTTGGATGGTTCGTAGAAAATACACGAAAGTGATATAGGAGGAGTTTTCAATGTAGTGCTGCCCGACCAATTGTGCATCACCCTTAAAGCTACCATTATAATCAACTTAAAAAACGAGGAGTATTTTTCAAAGTCACTTACCAAGCCACACAGTGTTGTGTTTACTCTCGCAATGTTCTAACTCAGGTCGTATGTGCACGTCATCGTCATGGTGCCTCGGGGCCTCCAGCGGGAAAATCTCCACGCGTCGCTCTAGCGGGTCCCGCAGCTGCCACGCCGTGAGTAGTGCCACGTCCACCACCAAGAGGCCTCCAACCATTGTGTAGAGCTTCCAGCCGTGGATTCGCTTTTTCTGTTAGGAGAAGGTTCGTTTTAATATCACGTGCAGCATAATTAATTAACAATACAAAGGCAAAGGGCTAAGACCTCTTCTCATACAGAGAAGCCACGAGTATTGACGAGTTGGCTATTTTATAGACTTGTATTAACGATATGTTGTCTAATTGTCAACGTAATTAATTAATAACCGTTAAAGTTAAATATTTGTGAGGTAATTAATTAAATGCCCGTCATAAACACAAATCTCCTTTGCAATTATTATGTACGCACTATGTTAAGGACGCGTTTGCAAATCTGAAAAAATATCTAATGGAATGGTTGCAATTTAATACTCAAATATTTTGGATTTTACCCTTGTAAAAATGATTTCCGTTACGTCTTCACACAACATTGACGATAAAGCGTTGAGTTTAGGAAGATTTTTCTTCTATTTAATAACATAAATTCAATTATTTAAAAATATTTTTTATAAGCAGATATGTTCAACTCAAAAAGGTTGCAAAAAGAACTATCACAATGTAATAAATAGTTTCAGAAAAAAAATAAAAATCGGATCTATTATTTTCTGCAACGCGTGAATCTTATTGAATTGAGTTAAGGGTTATTTTACTGGTCGTTGTCTTGATTTTTGCACAAAAATTTGTAATGACATATTAGTCTGCGTTCGACCGCCGTGGTGAGTGAACACTGTGTCGCTTGTAAGCAGCAGCTCGTGGTGAAAAAGATCACTGTAAGAAAACAAAATAATTGACATAATAAACTTGATACTTCACGTATTTTATACGGACTACGGACAACCAAGGTTTTATTCACAATTTCTTATACTTTTGCTGGAAGTAAGTAAGGATTTTATAAATTCATATTAATATTTTGTTTTGGATTTGATGGAATGAACTGAAGGTGTACTTTGAAGACTGCTACTGGAACTAGTGGACGAGCAGAGTTAGGTGTGCCGAGTTTGGACTGGTTTTGTTAATTACGTTGAGATCTTACCCCCAGACTTGATGGAGTGACCTGAAGGTGTGCATGACTGCCACTGGATCTAATAGACGAGTTGAGCTAGATGTGGTGAGTTTGGGCTCGTTTTGTTAGTTACGTTGAGATCTCACGTCCGGACGATGATAGATCTGAAGGTGTACTTTGAAGACTGCTACCGAAACTAATAAACTAATAAAGCTACCTGATAAGAATGTTTATATTTTAAATACCGCTTATAACGCTATTACTGTTTTAGATGCCAAAGCCGTTTAGTAAAAAATCTCGTAAGTAACTTCCTGCCTGTAGAATTAACAGATCCAGAATTCAAAAGAAATATGGAACTACGGGAACATTCTTCACATTGTCATAATTATATTTATAATTAAAACTAAGAATTGATAAAAAAGTATATGTTTTTTTTCGTTAGTTTTATTAATTTTTATCATTAACTAGCTCCTAGCCCGGCTTCCTAAATGCGTAACACACTTGGAACGGCAATCCATTCCAATTTGATAGTCCAACAATAACCATTGCATTGTTTTTGTTGGCGCGCAAACTATTTTAATACAGATTTTTGAAGCAATTTATAAAGTATGAGTATATTGGTACAGTGTTTATGACAAATAACCGCCTTTTCTTTCTTTGCTCTTTTGTTTTCGAGAACCCACTTGCATTTTGCTACCATAACAAATTTATTATAATTCCGAAAAAATAAATAAAACAAAATAATATATGCTTATGTATTTAATTATTTGTTTTCAAACAGCTTGTCGCGCAAATCGTAAATACATAGGTACTTTGGCAAGTACTTGCTTACTAACCAATCAGTGTGCAATAAAATAAAATAAATGGTAATTAATCTACTTTTATGAACACAAAACGTTACAAATCTTTGAAAAAAAAACAACGTAAGCATTAAAAAAATACATGGCTAAAAATTAAATAAAAGTAAGCTCAAGTATCAACCAGGGGTTCGGGTTGTTCGAAAGAGATACCGCGGGGCTCAGGCACACAGGCAACTGAGGGAACACGGGTGGGTTTTAGTCAGTAAAAGTCTGACACGCCCGCCTGCTCCACCCAGAGCGGGAGAGGAGAAGTCATTTGATGATATCCCACCCAAAAAAAAAAGGTCAAGTATCAAGCCGTGTCAGTTTATTAACAATTTCGCCGCTTCGCGCAAATCGCTGTGTGTGAATGGAAGCGCGTTCGTAAATGCGTCCTTAACTCGTCATTGTAATAACACAATTAAGTCAATTGCATTCCGTTAAACTAAATTAATCATGCTTAGTTTTTTTTTTTTTTTGATTTTTGCTTCACACGGTTTGTGCATTTAGCCAGTGTCAAGTAATTTTTCTTTTAGATCAAGTAAATGGCCCGATATCGGGCACGAAGTTACAAAACAGTCATAGTCGTCTTTAGTCAGTCAAGTCAGAGTTATTGTAAAGCGGTAGTAACTTTACAACAACCTAATAGGAGTTTTTGGGGGGAACACGAAAAGTCCACGTTAGTCACTTATTTTCACCTTCACTACACTTGTGCACTCACACGTAACTAAATTGAAAAATTCACTATCAAAATTATACAATTTAATTCGCTATTTCACTAAATTCCATGAAAATGAAAATTCGTGCGACATGTTCCAACGCGATCCCGCCAAAAACTCCATCATGCTTAGTTAATATTACAGACCTATAGGTATTTATTATCTATCGAGTTGTATTTAGAATCCTCCATAGGCACATACGTAAATGTCATATTTTTCCAAAAAGAAAAAAATCACAGTTTCTCTGAATAAACTAAAGTCAGAAGTCAACAATACAATATATTTAAAGGACGCAACGGGTGGGCGTCGTATCAGGTTCAAGAAAATAAAAAATCCCGATATCTCAAAAAGCTTTTGCTCCGTATTTGCTTACAAGGGCCTCGTCGGATGTGATCTCAATAAGTCCTATAGGAAAACTTCAGAGGACGCAATGAAGTGCGGAAACAAAAAACGCAAACATTCGATATGTAAAGTGACACAAGACGATCTAATTTCCATTGTATTGTGAATAAGGGTTGAAAGGAGTTGCTTTCACATTCATGTCTATCGGTACTGGATCTATCTTCAGTTAGATGAATGTGCCAAATACTTAGTGACATTCTGCCAGCGATTATGTCACATTACATTTAATTTATGTGAACGTGAATACGAATCAGCGTTACGGACAGCTGTTTCAAATTCATTCTAATGTAATAACATAAACAAAGATGTGTGGAGTGAAATGGTACACACATAAGTAATGTGACAAGTGACATAAACTAGACAGGATAAAGTTAGTAAAATAATATAATACAATTCTTTCCCTCTTGGTTCATATATTATGGTACCTATTTACTGTGCTCGTAAACGTTTGCACGCTCCGTAAAAACAGCCACTTAAAATTCTTCTCAAAACCTACGTGGGGGATTGCACGGAAATTCCAATTACCGAGTTGATTACCTTTGTTTCCACTTTAGGTTTAGTGGTGTGCCGATGCACTCGCCATACTTTGGTGAACATAGCGCCGTATGCCATGGAGAAGCCGGTAGCGAGCAGCCAGGCGCGCGCAGCGCACAGCCCGGAGAAGTGCTGCGGCATCACCCAGCGACCGTCCACGCCCAGCGCGACGGCCGCGCTCAGGCAGATGCAGCAGCCGCACAGCATCACCGTGTTACACGCTGGGTGCGACCACTGAATCACCCTGTATACAATACACTATGCTACACTTACAGGTACATGTAGCATACCTAAATAGAACGAAAATTACGACCCAATGTACCAACTTTAACGACTGCTGCATTGGTTTCACGTAATAAAAACCAAAACAAAGTAAGCGCACAACGGAGACGGGATATACTGCTTTGACGTTAAAACGGTATGATACTTTTGTTCCTTTTTCTTGTGTCATTTTATACTCTTGCAAAATCTTGTTCTATTTTCATTTCCATCGAAGAGGAGCGGAATAATTCAGAAAGGAATAAAATATAAACAAAAGTAAAATAAAGATGGCGGTCCTCAACACTATCGGAGTTCCCCTTTGACTGTTCACTGCTTCAGATCATTTACATTCATCTCATCGCAAATTGCTCGTTTGGCATATAAAACTCCGCCGCCGGGATAAAACAACGACCGGCGAGCGACGCAGCGAGAAGCGCGGTTTTATTTGCGCTACATTTATTTCCGATAAATATAACATCGAGCTTAGTTTTTCTAGTTTTTAGTGTAGAAATTGATTACTACTGATTGCTGAATAGATAACTTTGAGTGCATTCTAAGTTAACTTTCTAAACGATTTGGGAAGTGAACAATATTTTTAAGAATAACAAAGAACCGCAAAAACAACAGTATTCATTACTTTTGAGCTTTAAAAATCAAGCTACAATGATTTCAGTTGGACACGTTCCTGGTATTAAGTAAATTAAGTGGATTGTCTTAACAAGACCCTTGTCAATATCATGCACTACCCGATTTCAGCAGTAACTTGAGGGTGGGGACTGACATTGACAAAGGCTCTTTAAACAAGATATATACGGTTTCTTACCTCCGGTGTCTGTGCAAGATGTTGAACACAATTAGTCCAATGGCGGCGAGGATTCCGGCGATGCAGAGCGCGGTCATGCACGCAAAAAGCGGCAGGGAGACCATCCGTAACTCGTTAACTACCACCGTACGGTCGGGGGGCACCTTCCCACCTGCCCAAATCCAAACCCATTTCATGCTTCAGTAAAACGTGTGTGACGCTCGTAAAACACACATAAAACTATTAGCTTTATACAGGAAACGAAAGAAACTGTACCTATACGATAGAATCGCTCCTATTTTTCTTTTAATGGCCATTTTTCTCTCGTTTAGCTAACGCAAGAATTTTTGCAGCTTTGACTTTACGGTACCAGTAGCTTGGCTGCTATGAGTCTGAATAACCACACGCTCCGGGTCCCTGCCTTGGGGCAATATTCCTTTAAAAGAATTAATAACATTTTTTTTTGCTTTGTTGTTTTGTGTGCGGTTTTTCCGCTGAAATGTTCCAGACTCACGTTTTATGTGCCTGTATTTTATGTTAAACTCTTGTAAAGGTTTTATATGACACAAACGAAAAACTGTTCGTTTCGAGATACGGATTTTTGGCAATAAACGTGACAGCGCGTGTATTATACTGAAAATGTATGTTTTCCTAGATAGTTTGGACACATAAACTTTAAAATATATTCTTAAAAAAACAAAAAGTCGGCTCCTAACGTTATACTATTAAGAAAGTAAGAAAGTTAACAAACATCTGGTTGGCTTTTATCTCTTTCTATTTCACAAAATATATTATCTTTCTTGGTCGAAATGTTTTAACACAGCACAAACAGAAAGAATCATCCTAATTGGAACTTAATTGTGGGTTAACCATTATAACAAACGTGGTTATGTCAAACTTCATTTGCCCGTCATACGTACCGACCCACCGCTCTCGTTCCAGCCACGTCAAGTTGTCAGCCTGGGTGTCATAGTAGCCGAGCTTCACGTAGTGGTTGTCAGACAGCTGCTCGATCTGAGTCAACGCTATGCGGTCGCCTTGGGACGAGAATGCCACCAGACCCTGTGAAATGAACTCAATATACACCGTGAAATTTTAATGGTTGTTTTCCCGCAGCGAAATGGTTTTGTCTTGGTAACACAATCGTTTTATAAACAAATAAAATATTAGAAACAACAAATGCCAGATTAACCACTGTGAAATCTCACCATATATGTGCGAGAGTTTATTTTGTGTACCACTGTTCCCTTTGTCAGCGGTGCGTGCGATTCGAGTAGTACCTACAAGTTACCTCTAGTGTTACTATTGAGTAGTGTTTTATCGAGTTGATGAATATTTTTTTAAATTATTTTAAAACAAAAAACAACTTTATTTTTGTACTTTTATTCTATGCTTCGAAAGTACTCCTTATGGCAAGTTGTTCTGCAGCGGGAAAACAACCATTAAAATTTCACGGTGTATAGGTACTTACATAGATAAGCACGAATCTGTCCCGAGGGGTACGCAGATGTGTTATACATACACTGTAATACAGCTACATTTCGACCATCATCATCATTATCATATCAGTCGAAAGACGTCCACTGCTGGACATAAGCCTCCCCCAAAAGGAGGGGATTTGCCATAATCGCCACGCTTGGCAAGCGGGTTGGTGATCGCAGTATGGTGGTCGAATGCATAGAGAACGCTGCTGCCCATTCTCTAGTAAGTCCCTTAGTCGCCTTCTACGACATCCAAGGGAAGAAATGGGATGGTGCTATTCTTTTGCGTCCGGCACCACACGGAACCACATTTGGATAGTTATGTTTAATTCGCGAAATGAAGGGCGAGCGTGTTGCCATTCGTAATCAGCCTATTATATTTTCCCTGCTGGGACACAGGCCTTCTCTCGGTAAGACGGTGTGGGCCGTAATCCACCACACGGGCCCAGAGTGGGATGGTAGATATCACATGTGTTTGTCAATTTTTGGTTCGAGGACACTCCAGTTTCCTTACGGTGTTTTTCTTCACCGTCTTAAGAGAGGTGGTGACGAATTAATTTACACAAAGTTTAAACGCTTGTCTGGGTTTGAACCTACGACATTGACTAGGCATAAATCCAGACACCGGGCTGCTCCTAAGAATTTTCTGAAGGAAACCCAGGTCAATACGCTACGCGCAGCAGCTGCGCGAATAAACACTTCCTTCATACCAGATTAAAGGCTTAAAGGAAGCACAAGACATTGTCGCAGTTTAAGTGAAATCCTGTTTTGGTAATTTCGTTTTATTATTCTTAATGTCTATGACCTAAATGTGTTATTCAGTTAGGATATAAAATAATAATCATTTATTTTAGATCGTACAATCCATCTTTGTTTCTAAAGGTACGTATGAACAACTAATCTGAAGAGTATGCCGAATTTTTCAGAAAACTAATAACAGCTGTTCTTATCTGTATAGTTCAATTTCAGAGTTACCCATTCATAATTAATAATAAGCACAAGTTCAAGTTCTCATGTAACTTCTTAGATTCACAAATTATTTCGTTGCTCATTTAACTTTTCCATACTCAATTATAAAGTTGGAAACTTTGAATGAAACCATGTGAAACCTTTACTATTTCAACGTATATTGAAGGTAGTTATTATAACATCCAAGTATGGAGTAGATAACACTGTCATTGAATTAAATAATTGACCCTGATCAATTTGTGATAAATTGTTTTCACATGTAATTGTAATATCTGTCTCTTTGTTAATAAGTGAATTAAGAACTCGAGAGTGTTTTTTCTAATTTACCAGATTTCTGTTTTATTTCATAGGTAAGTAAATAAATATTGGGTGTCCGTTTCAATGGCGCGGCCACGGCGTAATTTCAAAAAAAATATTTTACCAAGATTTTGTTAAAATTTGTAAAAGTTAATTCCCAAAACCATAAATTTGTCAAAGTTATGGTTAAAAAGTTATAAGGGGTTGAACGTGGCCGCGCCATTGAAACGCGGAGAACCGCGCGGCCACGGAGATCTTTAAAACTAAGCGTTGCAGAGACCTGAAATTTAGGTAAATGATAGATTGAATTTGTAAAAAACTTGTAAAAATATAGAAAAAAAATCCTAGGTCTATATTTTAGGAGCTGCAAGACCATAACCCCATGGCCGCGCCATTGAAACGGTGAAAAACACGATATCGCCGATATCTCGCTGATAAAACATCGTAGACGTCTGAAGTTTTTGTAAAACCTAGATTTAAATTTGTCGAAACTATTAAAAATACAACAAAAATCCTTGGTTTATATTTCAGGAGCTGTAGTACGGTATTGCTTTGAAATAAGTCGTGATTACACAACTTTTAATTTATAGAATTACCGATAATAGGTAAAAAACAATTATTTTGTTTTATAAAGCCTTAAAATACGTTTTTAATTTTTCGTTAGGGTGACCATGGTTTATTGTTTACAGAAAACTTTCCACCTATTGTGTAAGAAATTATATCTCAAGGATTCTAAATGAAACCATAAATTCAGCATATTATTCTAGACGCCCCGTCGGTTATACAATAAAAAAATCAGCTGTTTCATTGAAAAGTGCAATACCTATGCGGTCAAAATGTATGGAACAGCTGATTTTTTCGTATAACCGACGAAAAATTTCTTCTCTGGGCATCACCCCAACGAAAAATTCAAAACGTATTTTAAGGGTTTATAAAACAAAATAATCCTTTTTATTTTACCTATTATCAGTAGTTCTACATATTAATGTTTACAAAAAAAATCTCGCTACTACTTACTTTCTTCGATAGACAATCACGACTTATTTCAATGCAATACCGTACTATAGCTTATGAAATATAAACCTAGGATTTTTTGTTGTATTTTTACTAATTTCGACAAATTCAAATCTAGGTTTTACAAAAAATTTCAGACCTTTGCGATACTTTTTCAGCGAGATATCGGCGATATCGTGATTTTCACCATTTCGATGGCGCGGCCATATGGTTTTAGCCTTACAGCTCCTGAAATATAAACCTAGAATATTTTGTTGTATTTTTACTAATTTTGAAAAATTCATATCTTGGTTTTACAAAAAACTTCAGCCGTCTACGATATTTTTTCAGCGAGATATCGGCGATATCGTGTTTTTAACCGTTTCAAAGGCGCGGCCATGGGGTTATAGTCTTTCAGCTCCTAAAATATAGACCTAGGATTTTTTTCTATATTTTTACAATTTATTTATAAATTCAATCTATCATTTACCTAAATTTCAGGTCTCTGCAACGCTTAGTTTTAAAGATCTCCGTGGCCGCGCGGTTCTCCGCGTTTCAATGGCGCGGCCACGTTCAAACCCTTATAACTTTTTAACCATAACTTTGTCAAATTTGTGGTTTTGGGAATCAACTTTTACAAATTTTAACAAAATCTTGGTAGAATATTTTTTTTGAAATTACGCCGTGGCCGCGCCATTGAAACGGACACAATACTGGTATACCACGAGAGCAGAGCCTGCGGCACAGCTTGTATCCTACTAATATTATAATTGTGAAAGTTTGTATGTTTAGATATTTGGATGTTTGTTACTTAATCGCGCAAAAACGGCTGAACGGAGCGGACGGTTTGGATGAAATTTAGGACACAGATAGTTTGTAAACTGGAATAACACATAAGATACTTTTTATCTCTGTACTATGTTCCCGTGCGATAATTTTTGACTTCCACGCGTGTGAAGCCGCTGGCAAAAGCTAGTTTATAATAAATCAACTAGAACAATTCGAGTTTAGCGATGAAGCGATGATAAATGCATGACGTTATGGCTTTTATATCCCGTAACTGCGATGAAATTACTTTCAGTATGGGGAAATGTTACTGGGATGAAGCATTATTGTGAAAAATTTTATAATAAAATGTGTAGTGCAGTTATACTGGTTACAATGGACAGGCCATTGTCCTTTCAAAAGAACCTGATAAAAGTGTTAACAAACGCTGTCCAGCCGGTTTATTCGGAAGTGATGAGCTGTCATTCCATCTGATGACAGGACTGACACTAATGACAACTCACTGTTAGTTCACTTCACCCAAGCTACCACGGTAAGATTTTTACAGAATAGCACTACAGATTAAATTCTTACGTAGTCACTCACTTGGTCGACGTCCACACGGACGAAATAAAATCGCGGCGGGATTTTACCGTGCCCTGGACTTTTAACTCTCGGTGTTGAACCGAGCATTAAGAATCCAATGGAGTGCAGCGCGAGTGAGTCTCAGCGCATTGAAAAACCACAGTTTTCGATTTTCAACTCTCGGCGCTAAGCAGTGTGTTGAAGAATCAATGCACGAAAAAATCCCACTGCGATTTTGTTAAGTCCCCAACGTGGGCTTAAGCAATACATTCATTTCTATTTAGAAGGTTTCAACATCATATCTCATCATTTTTTCCAGTAATAATTGTCTTACATTCAATCAATCAATCAATCAATCAACTTAGCCTATCACGGTCCACTGCTGGACACAGGCCTCTCCCAGGATGCGCCACAACACTCTATCCTCCGCCTTCCGCATCTAGTCTGTCCCAGCCACCTTTTTAAGGTTGTCAGTCCATCTAGCTGGGGGGCGTCCCACACTACGTTTGCCGATACGTGGTCTCCACTCCAGGACTCGTCTGCTTCACCGTCCATCGGTCCTTCGACAAACATGGCCAGCCCACTGCCACTTCAGCTTGCTCACTCTACAAGCTATGTCGGTAACTCCGGTTCTTTTCCGAATAATTTTCATTCCTGATTTTATTCTTCAAAGAAACTCCGAGCAGAGCCCGCTCCATAGCGCGCTGAGCGACCTTAATTTGTGGACCAGCCCAACTGTCAGTGTCCACGTTTCGGCACCGTACGTATGTCATCACGGGCAGGACGCACTGGTTGAAGACCTAGTCTCCAAGCATTGCGGAGTAGGCAACGAAATGTCTTATATTATTAAATTGTAATTGAAAAGGCATCGATGAAAAATTTAGGTTATTTATAAAATAAATCTCAAATGTCAAATGATTTTTTCAAGGTTTTATATCAAATAATCTATTCAAAGTACTCAATTTGTAAGTGGCACTACAAATTGGCATCCACGTGTACATTTTCTGATTGATTTGTTTACATGTTAAAAGGCACTTTTGAATAGAATAAGAATAGAATAGAAAGCATTTATTCGACACAGACACAACACAACAGCAACAAACACATAAAAAAAGAACAATAAACATGACAAAAAACACAGGGACAGACTATACCTATAGATCGAACAAATCACATCGTCACGTTGATTTCAGTAACGTTGTCGTGATTTTTTTGCAGTTATATACATTTTCATTTTATAAAAACCCTTTGAAAACCGGTTACAGTTTAATAACTCTAGAGGAAATAACTTTTTTGTATTCTATTGTTCCATTAAATTCTTTGAAAATAACTTCGAGTTACGTCTCCATTGAAACTGAAGCTTAATTGTCACAAAGGCGACGTAATCTTGTTTTGTTTTTGTTCCTACGCCAAATATCCAATCCTACTTCCTATCCTATCCTACTATAATATTATAAATGTGAAAGTTTAGATGTTTGAATGTTTGTTATTCAATCACGCTAAAACGGCCGAACGGATTTGGATAAAATTTGGCACACAGATAGTTTATAACCTAGATTAACATATAGGATGCTTTTTATTCCATAGTACGTTTTCGTCGGATAATTTTCGACGTGTACGCGGGCGAAGTCGCTGGCAAAAGCTAGTGATAAAATATTTTTATGTTTGTTAGTTTTATAAATCCTACGCCCACAGTTCATTAATTGAATTAATTAAGGTACGATATTTTAAGACTGGTCAGCAGTTTTTATCTATACATTTCATGGTTATGGCTTAACAAATATCCTACTTATATATTATAAATGTGAAAATTTGGACGTTTGGAAGTTTGTTACTCAATCACGCAAAAACGGCTAAACCGATTAGGATGAAATATGTCACACAGATAGTTTATAACCTAGATTACTAGATAGAGTACGTTTTATCCTTTTAGTACGTTCTCGTGGGATAATTTCAACCTCCACGCGGGCGAAGGCGCTGGCTCGAATTAGTTAAAAATAAATCTTTTTATTGAATAGTAGAGTGTTTTCTAGTACCTAGTTCTGTTTTATTCATGAATTCATGACCACTGTGTGCAATAAACATTTCTCTTGACCCGAAGGCTACACGAGTCAAGCGGGGAGCAAAAACTAGTCATAAATAAATTTTATAGCTTTAATTGCAGCCGTTTTATGCTATTGACGGTACCGCAACTAATGTTAGTTTCATTTTCAGATGTTTTTGTAATAATACGTTACTGAAACGATGTAATGTGTATCTATCTATCAACTAGATTGCAGGTAAGTATAGGTACCTACTTGTTTGTTCAGAATAATACATTATTAGATTTTTAAACAAAAATGTTAATAACGAGTTAGTATGTGGAGCACACTATACGTGAATAAATTCTGTAATAACTAGATATTTTTATGGCATAGAAACAAGAGAAGACTTGAAAAAATAAACAGAATATATTTTTTACTCAGTTATTTTAAATAGAATATGACATAAAATTGGTTGCTCTGCTTTTTAGCTTTCTTTTTGTATTTATTATAAATTACGTAATTTTTTCTTGGGCTATGAAACTCAAACCAGGTTAAAAGTTTAAACCTCAAAATACTGACATGTTTTTGAATAGTAACCGACCGAAGCTTCTTTTTCGTATTTGTTTTCGGCTAATTTCGGCCATATTTTCACTTTCGGCTGGCTTATGCCATCCGAAAGTTCGGCAAACCCGAAAATCGGAATATTTTATGGTTGTATAATATAATCAATCAATACCACAAGAAATACACGACGTTTTGTATCCTCTAATGGAATTATCGTGTTTTATTTCTTTTAAAGCCTTTATATGTATTTGATGTAATCTATTGTTGCACCATATTAGGATCTAGATTACATGGCAAGATATACGTTGTTAAGCACAAGCATACGTTTCTTAATCTAGTTAGTGGTTTCCTTATTGTTCTTCTAGATAGGTTACAAAATAACCCGTGTTTAGGAAATACATATATATTCTTTCTCTCCATAGGTGTAAAAAAACAAACAGGATTATTCCAGAGTACAGCGGAATATATAATAATGTCTAAATCATTTTCGTTTTCGGCCGAAAATAAGAGTAAAGCCGAAGCTCTATTTTAATTTTCGGCTGAAAACACATTTTTGGTCGAACACTAGTTTTTAATATTCTCAATGTGTCACACTTTATAACAAAGCTAAGCACGTAAATAAAAGAGTATTTGATACCAACACTCAACAACAGATTGCTTTCCATATTATATTATCTTTTTACCAGAGACGCTTCGTTGGAATTTTATACTGTATTCTAATAAAATTTAGATTTCAGTAAATACATTATGGAGTATCAATCTAGTGATTTATATCGAGTTAACAAGCGATAGGGTACTTAAGATATAGTGCAGTAGATAGAGCAATACTTACCGATACACCGAGGAATGATGTGGAGTTTATTGCCTCGTAAATGTCATCGGCAATCTTCTTGTTGGTATATGTGAAGTTCTTCAAACTAAGTCCGCTTTTCTCCAGTTTCTCCATAGTTTTGTTGAAGGCTGAGGAAATAGAAATAGGTTAATCTCTTTAGCCAAGGATATGAGGATTATGTATTGTCCGTGTGCTTAAGTGTCGACCTTCTGTGTGTAACTGTTCGGGGAGATACCGTGCATAAATTTGGAATTATCTCAAAGAGTCTTGGTGACAGTTGTGTGAATAGTGGCTTTGACTTAGTTTTACAAAGCTTACCACCACACTGGGTAGTTTACAAGGCGCGTTTCGTATTTCTGTATTTTCTGTGCCGTATTTTAGACTATGTGCATTGTCGTTGCCGCTCAGGCTACGTATTCGAGCTACGCCAGGCACTGCTACCGCTCGTAGCACCGTAGCACGTAGCGCGTAGACGCGAGGTTTCCCGCTGATATTTTACACAGAAACATCTGCGATTATATTTATAATTGCTCTCAAATATCTATTTCATTTTGTTCATTCCGTGATCGCGTATTTTGATCAAATATCCGCTATATTTGTAACCTGGGCCAAACTGTTCACATGTAAAAGTAATAAAGGAATGTCAAAAAACATTTGTCATCATTATTAAAAGGCTTCATCTGTCCGTAACAAAATGGTCGAAAAACGATTGATATTTTTGGAATGGTAAGTAATAAAAAGTAATTGTTTCCGGGCCGACATATGAAATATTTTTGGATGTTAGTATATATCCCATCCTTTTCAAAGGCCCTTTGTTCACGGTCGTGACTCTGATTCATGGAATGGAAGATGAAAAAAAAAAAAACAAAACCGTGAAGTGTAGGATACCGCGAATAGGTAAATTAATATGGACCGGGAAAATGTTCAAAGAACCAAATTCTACCGGAAAAGAGAAAGGGGAACTGAAATTGGGTGTCTTGTTCTTTACCCATTAGAAGCTTTTATTTATTTTTAGACACACAAATAACGTGTGCCTAGAAATAAAATAAAATCTCTTTCGTTTAGCCAGTTTTTGCCAAACAACTTTCCCTTGACATTTGAAAACAATCATTTTTCAAATAAGTACCTACTGATGATTAACTTGTCGCTATAAGTTGAGAAAACTCATTTGTTTCTACTTCGTACTAAGAATTAAGTAACAAAACGTTACTTAATTTCTTTCACTTCAATGTATTCAAAATCTATCGAACTTTTAAGTATTTTTTTTTTGCTCCACAGCAGCTAGTTTAAACTACGTAAGCAAAGAAATAGTATACTGTGTTGTCAATTGTTATGGTGTGCTCCTCGCGTGGTTTCACGTACCCACACGGTACCTTGTGTTGGCACGTACCTAATGTGGCACGTGACGTGTGGCGCCACCTATTGTGCCGCTCGAGCACTACACTTGTTAAATTTTATTAGGCACATTAGGGCTGTCTCATTGTGCCTTGAACGTACTACAGTCCTCGTTTATGTAGGTACTTCAGCGAATTATTTTGCTAATCGAAAGAATACAATATTATTATTACAAGAGAAATGAAATGCCTAAGGTAAAACTTTATAGAACGCGGGTTTTTTCATCTATGTTTAAAATAAAAATGGTAAGACGAGGTACCGAAATAAATATCATTAGAATATTGATGACTCAGCCGCTACGTTATTAAGTAATTCTGAGGCTTTCAATTTCATTATTTTTCAAATTAAGCGATCGTATAATTTTTGGGAAGATTATCTTTATAGTATTATTGCGTGATCGAAATTAATATCAAAATCCACATCAGCAATGAGCCACTTAATTTATTTTTCCTAACATTATTCATTGATTTTTTTTCCAAAAATATTTGCGGATAGGAGTATAGAAAATGAAGACAAATCCCGTAATAAAAGTCTCTCGAACCATGAACAATTTTATATGAGCCTTAAACGAAACAAACAGAAAACGAAGACCAAAAGTTTTTCTTATAACTTATTTGTACATAAAATAGGAGTACGTACCCAGGGCAACGGCCCAAACTGCGTCGTAGGCCAGCGGTGCCTCTTGATAGCCCTCCGGATATCTCTCGCCGTCGATGTCGTAGCCAGCCTCGCGCAAAGCCTCGTTCAGGCGCGATCTGTTTAGATAAAACATTGTTTTTGTTGTACCAAATCAGACTGCCTACTTCTAAAGGAATATAAAGCAAGGATTCCGGATCCTTTTTTGATTACGTAGTGTTTGTTTCCTACGTTATCATTAGTTTGCCGGCGTGTTACTAAAAATATGTGCCTCTGTAAGAAAAACGGAGCTTCATTCCTTTGTATATGTCAATTGTTTTTAAATAAACACAAAGCTATTCGACGTATGTCAATGACGACAAAAACAACTGCCAGCCGTTTTAAATGTCATTGGAAAGGCACAAAAATGCATTTGAATAACATGTCGTGATCCATTGACCTAAAATAGCTTTGGAATTCTATGAATTCGCCGTACTTCACGTTCTAACTCACGTTAAGTTATGAAAAAGCTAAGCATTGTAGCTGTGCCGTGAATTGAATAAAATGCGCTTCAACTTCTTCAAAAAGATTTGGTTCCATTGAACACGCAGAAATATTTCCACTCCATAAACCATTCTGCTTTATATTATTTGGACGGAGCTAGAAAGCTTTTTTACTTCAATATTAATGGCATGTAAATAAGTAGATGATACATGTTGTATTTCTATTATTGGTTGAGTTCATGTTTCGTAATAAGGGAAATAAATAACGTCGTTGAGCTCTATAAGGTCGCGAGAATACGAGTGGTGCCACAATTCTAAGATATTACAGTTGCATTGACGTACTGTAGCTACATGTATTTTGTTCGCTTAGCAACTACGATGAAAAGCTTATTGCTGTGCAACCTCCGGAGAAAGCCCGCCAGTACTTAGCTTTGTTCAGAAGATGTACGGCGGCTCTTTCTTTTACTTTTTCTAAGAAGTGTGTAGCAAAGGATATGAGAGGATTGGGACCGCTGCAACTTTGAAATATTAAGTGTGGCAAATGAAAGTTGTAACACAGCATATTGCACAAATCCCTGAGGAATATAACGTACTACATTATTTTGTGTTCCGGACCGTTAATTCTTACCACACAGGAAAGCCTACATAAGAGGATTTAGAGGGGAATTTCGACCGGATTATTCTTATCCTAGACCAGCTAGCGACCCCGAGCTTAAAGCTCTTAGCTACACAGAAACTGATAATACTGCAAATAGCTTGCGGTATTGTGTGAGTGTTCAAAAGGAATTCTCGATCAAAGTGTTTATTTTTAACTCTTTTTCTTATATAAAACACTACGTAACACACCAGTTGCCTGGAAGACGTTACGATAGGGTAAAAGCCGGATAGTTGCCACACTTTTGCAAATTACAGTATATCTCTCAATATTAAAAGCAAAATACTTTATTTGTAAAACTGGTCGATACTTTGGATTTTTAACAATAAATTTACAAAAAGTAACAAACATTATCTTTAATATTTCCAGAGAATTAGCGATTTTTGCTTACCTCTATGTTTTGGGACATCTATCCCGCATAAGGGATAGTTGCCTAATCCATATAAATTACGTTTAGAATAGATGCCCCGCCGAGAAACAGGACGTCTATCCCGCAAAAACTTTGATCGCATTTTGTCTTCCCATGCAATCGCACAGAGACATGCGACACGGTGAACATAGTGATGGAGAGTCTTTCGATAGGTTATTAAAATAGCATGCCATTCATTCGCGACAATAAAATAATTACTATCGGGGCAACTATACTAGGGTTTTACCCTAATTTACAAAAAAAAACAGCCCACGTTATTTGCTGATAATGTAGAATTCTATAGATAAAATATTTTTTTAAATCGGTTAAGTCGTTTTTGGAGTTTATCCATTACAAATAATTTTGTTTTCATACAAACCTTTTTCTTTATCATGTAAATTCAGATTGTGTTTTTGGAAATGTGATAAGGAAGAAATGTGAGCGTAACGTCAACTTGATAGTTTAGTACGTTTTCTAAAAAAAAGATTTGCACTCGGTACACCGGGTACCTCATTACCTGTAAGGGTCGCCTTTCACGCCGTAGCTGGTATTAGAAGTCTTTTCTATTCCATCACAAAGGAGCGCCTCGGCGTATGAGAACAACGTATTATGTGCAGCCTCCACGCTTTATATTTTTTCCACCATTTCGAGCAATTACTATGCGAATGTTCACTGAAGGATATTTTATTATCTTTGAGGAGTACAAAGGATATCCCAAAAACAATGAAGTTAACGCAAATATAACAATAAAGTCCCGACGCGATTCGCGATATCGCATATCTCTAAGCATTTTCATCGCGAAGTGTCGCCCACGACGAAAGAATAGAATATTATGTTTAACCGCATAAAAGTTTTATTTACATTGCATCGCGAGAACGTGTCTTTGCCTTTATTTAGAAAAGTTCAAAGGAAATTATAGTCACGCACATGACGGCTGAACATCTACAAAAATAACAAGATTGCCGGAATACTTTAGATGAAAATGGATTTGTTTTTCTTTCTTTTAGGGACATTCTGACGGTCTGAATAAATACATTGAATATTTTATTTATTCTGTCGTAGCAATATTTCAAAAGTAATTTTTACTAGACTTGGTCTACAAGCCGTACATAATACATCTATGTGCAAGTCTGCACTAAGTCCTTTATGATATTTTACCTTTTTAAACCTTTTGTCTATGTGCATTTTTGCTGGTTTTTATTTTAATAGGCTTTGATATACTTTTGTTTTACTATCAAAAACCAGCGCGTTTTGATTTTGGTAGTTAATATCCGGGTCGAAGGACCACATTCACTTAACTTACCGAAAATCTTCTGATGTCATCCCGGAGATGGTGGTCTGGTTGGAGTTCTGGTTCCACATGAGAGCCTCCGTGGTCAAGTGCCCCTCCGCTGCTTCCCGCATCTGTTCTGGTGTACAGTCAATACCTTCCTTCTCCAAGTTTGTCTCGAACCAATTGTCTTCGTACCAACCTGCCAAGATATTTCACGTGATGAGTTAGGTATCATTTGTTTCTGACTCGAAAATGGAAGAGGTTATTAATTTGTTTGAATTATTTTATAGGTAAGTACTGAAAGTATGAAATGATAAAGTAAATACATTTACATAAATGATCTGTTGTTCAGTGAGCACGCACAAGAAGCGCTAATTTAAAAAGTTTTGATCTATCTAATTACCTGAAGAAAAATTAAACTACTTTTATTTAACTTTTTAACATCTCATGGCTTGAACTTTGTTCATTAAGAACGTAGCCACAGTTCTTATAGTCGCATTGGGAAATTTCATTAATTATTATAATTACGTAGTGCGCAAAGATTTCTTAATCCAACAGAAATAATTAGTTAAGTGGGTTCATTTAATTAAGTAAGGCTCTATGGATCATTCGGCTTCATTTGTAACAACAATGTGAATAGGATGGAATAGGTGTGTCCGTACATTTTGTAACCTCCTGAGCACCGCAGACGAACCGTCGGCCTTTACACTAAGTTGACCTTTATGACTTGCACGGAAGGATAAGCAATCGAGTCACTGTTTTCAATCTTATTCGCCCCGGAGCTAACGCGAAAACTTCACAAAAATACGGAAATGTTGAAAAAACATGGCAGGGTGAACCTCTATTATTGCGGTGATCAATAAAGCGACGTCCTTTTGAAGATGAGAGAAAAATATGGGGCGGACCTTTCATTATGTGGCAAGCTATTACAATTATTTATTTTTAACAAGTTACAAAATTTAAGTAGGCACCTACCCAAACGAGAAAGTATAAACTCGCATATCATGCTGAAATGCAATTTTACATAAAGCTCTTATTTGTAACCGTAACCCTAAGTATGAAAACATGAATGACCAATTATCATAATGCCAATTATTTATTCAAGAATAAGCGGGAAATTATTTTCCTTTATTTTGCGTTTACGGCGAGCTTCACCCTCGACCATTATTTATCCCCTTTCTCTATCCATTTCCTTTGTCCTGTTTGTTGGTACAACCTGATGCGAACAAATGTGTGTTTGCTGTGTCATCTCCACTTTGCTTGAAGCGATGTATTTTCATGAAAGTCGAGATAAATGTTTCTGAGTGGCAATATAACTTTTTCATACTTTTTCTAACATTTCAAATTGCGTCATAAAGGAGTCTGGCCGGTTCTAAATTTTTATACTTGCTCAAAGTTTTGACCTGACGGCGGTTTTATTTGTTTATGACAAATAAGGTTTTTAACAACAATTTTTTTGTCATTTTTCTTCTGCGTCTGAGTTTATGAGTGGTATTTTTATCTCAATAGAAATTTAAATTCATCATTTATTTCTAGGTATGCTATTTCGTAAAACATTTTTTTTCTTTCATTTAGGTTTGTCTGACCCGTTGCCGTTGGTCATTTTACCTGTTGTTTTAACTTGTATGTGTCGCCAGATACATGGAAACACACATGCCAATAAGAATGAACTAATTTTCAACATAAATCCATGCATTATTAATTAAAATTATTGTATTTTTATCACTTTTCGTGGTCAAATGCAAATTCAGCAAAAAAAGAAAAAATAACAAATTCTAAAATAAATTAAAAATTAAAACAATTTGATTTAGGTTTCAGTTTTACAAAAATAAATTAATAGAATATACCTAAGGGGAAATATGTACGTCATAAAAAATTTGCAAGCACGAAACTCGCATCTCCCTCAAGTTGGGGAACGTGTCGATTATTTTTATATGAAGTGATCTCTTAGTGGGCTATTTTATGCCGTAATAAAGTTTTATTACAGAAGAGAAAAGATTCTCGGAGCCTATATTAAGGCCAACCGGACGTTGATAACCTGCCGAACTTGGGAAGACGTACTTTTGGCAGGACGCCAATAGCCAAGCCGCACAAGTGTGTACACTTAGCTACAGAGCCTCGAGACTCCCACCTTGAACTAATTTGGACCACTGTTCACGGCGAATGTACATAAATATGCTGACTCGAAGTTTCAAGTCGAATTATCATACGGCACGCCCCACTCATTATTGTGAGTAAAAAGCTGCCAATGTAGGAGTGAATATACCTCATTATACTAAATCAATGTGGGCACAGGAGAGGAATGTAAATGTACCTAAATTGTATACATTAATGAGAATTGATTCAAAAGACAATCACCATCCCAAATAACCGCCACGGCGCGGTGCTGCTGCGGCGGGCGGGAGTCATGAATACACAAATGGGGGTTTATTGCGACTCCGTTTTCATTAATACAATTTTAGACTAAATGTTTAAACCAGGTCAAAACAAAACATTTTACTCTACTGCCAGCCTCACGCTTACCTCCTGTCGTCCCTCAGGATGAGGGCCATGTGAATAATTTAAATAAAACACATAAATTGACCAGGAACTGCCTTGCCGGGGAACAAACTTGGGAAGCTGTTAAACAAACTTTTAAATCGAGTTGACATATTAGAACGACTACGCTCGCCAAATTTTCGGCTATGTACCTATGTAGGTTAAACAAAAACAACAAAAACAAAATCTAAATGTTGCCACATGGCAACATTTAGATTTTGTTTAAATAAAAGATAGCTGGTCTTACAAATTCAACGGGACTGAAATTTATTTGGGAATGGGAAAAGTTCTACTTAGACGGCTTACATAACCTACATACATAATTAGCATATAATGTTCCCATAGGTGCCATATAGGCCCCCTCTCGGTGAGAGGGAGTGAGCCGTAATCCACCACGCGGGCCCAGTGCAGGTTGGTAGATGTCAAATATCTTGGAGTTTTCGGTTCTAGGACATGCTGGTTTCCTCACGATGTTTTCCTTCACCGTTTTGAGAGCACTGGTGATGAAATAAAAGCGTCTGTCAGAGTTCGAACGTACTATCTGTAACTAGTAAGTCGCGGCCGAACCATGGCCACATTTAAATTTTTCTTTAAAAAATAGCTGTTGTAGCCGATTGCACTAGACAGAACTATTGGAACTTTACGCTTAGTAATTCCACGTCTCATATTAAAAAGCAATGGTAAAAGTTCCACTACGTAGACGGCTTAGTTTATGTTTTGTTCTTCTGACTAAAAACATAGGTACAACTAATATCTGAACTAACACTTTCCGTTTTTCCTATAATAGCATATAAACGATAACAAGCCCATTAAAAGGGGTTTGTTAACATGTTACAGCGAAACATTGCGAAATTATCCATTGAAATTGTGATTACATTCTCGTTACTCTTTGGCCGGTATTTTTTTAACGTTTGCCTAAACGAATATTACATTATTTAAATTAAATGCCTAAGGGACGTGTTGTTTACTGGTATTATTAAATGGACACTGACTACGTGCTGTGTTCGCACAAACTCACTGTTTTAAACTACCTTCGTAGAGGGAGTAATTCCTTAAAAATATCCATTTTCTTTAATAGACACGCGAGTGTCGTTAACGACCGCTCTCCTCTGTTCTTCACTTTATCTAAGATTTTTTCTCACTTCCATTACTGTCGCAGCCTGTGGTTTATCCCCGGGGGATTCATCCGGGAAATTCATTAATAAATATCTCAGTCAGACACAAGAAGTCATTTATAAAATATAAAGAACTACAACGCAATCTGAAAAGTCAGTTTGCTACGTTGACAAACACACACAATGAAGGGTTCAGTAGTTGGGATGAATGTATCCAACCACAAACTTAGGTTACATTGTAGTTGACATGTTCTCCTATACATGGATATGTATACGACACGGTCAATTCTACAACTGCATCTGTAAGTTTTTTTAAAGGTGATAAAACCACAAATTAACGATTTTCTGGACTTTTTCCTTTTTCACTCTTTTTTCCAATTTACTTGTGCTGTGAGACCTTGCTTCTTGGCAAATTTAATGATTAAGGTCGACGGGAAGTACCGTAGGACCGAGTAGGGGACGTACTTGAGTAGGTTTTGATTTATTTGCGAGCACCCAAATATGTTGTTTAAATGGCCCTATTGTTTAAATGCATTGATTTAGAAGCTTGGTTTATTTTAGACCACCAAGGGAACGTCGACCTACATATTTGATATTAATTTTAACTTGATACCTCCACGCGTTTCTGAGGAAAAGGGTCTTGACAGACTGACTGACGGACGGACGAACGGACAACGAAGTGATGCTATTATAAGGGTTATGTTTTTCCTTTTGATGTACGGAAATGGGGAGAATTGACGGTGACGTATTTCAATGTATGGAAGAAATTTTTTTCAATTACGTTTAGTTTGTTCTTAGGATAAAGTCATCCCAATTACGGAACTCTTCATTGTGCGTGGTCCGACACACACTGTATGTACAACATGGCCGATATAACAACAAATAATAAAAATTAAATATGAGTTATATTAAAGGAGTCCCCATACGTGTTATCTGGAAATATAGAATTTCTGAATGGTAGCCCAGAGTCGAGATTTATGCCTAATTGATGGCAAAAGGCTCGTCCTCTTAAACATGGGTCTTAAACATGACTGGCGAAATGTGGGTGTACCTACCTACTATAACCTCTGCTTATCCTTCGGCGAACTAAGGCTGTTGTTTTGAGCTGTGTAAAAATTGTGTCAGACAATAGTATAAAGATAATGTAAGTAGTTTACCTAACTAGGACAAGCTGTACCTGTGCTGATATACACCGTGACATTTTAGTCGTCTTAGCAGCCCACTTCATTTATCCAATGACTACTAATAATTTATTTAAAAAAATATATTTTTGGACATGCGAATAATAATTTTAAAAAAAACATCATTCACAAAGACGCATGATGTAGTTTTGAACACCCTGTTATGGAGATGGAATGAATGATGAAATGTAATGGTATTATGGTAGGTAGGTAGAAATCTTCTATGGTTTGATACGTAAACATTATTAACAGGGAGGGTGTTTCATAATTCTAAAGCATTATTTATTTTTGTTAGTACCTATTATCTTAATTAATGGTAACATTTTTTTATGTCGAATACATTGACTGGACCACTTTTGTAAGACAACTAAAATGTCACGGTGTATAGCAATTATTTTCCCAGACGTAGCTCGAGGTGTTTTTTTTAACATGAGCTTAATAATATTCCAAGAACTCTACCTATAGGTAGGTAAATTTTCGTTATTACATTTTCGGTAAAGCGTCGTATTTCTTTTTATCCTTCTTCATAAACAACGTCTAAATGAGTTGTATCCGCGACCTCGTGAGTCTCGACAACAAATGTTGCCACTCTCATATTATTTCTTTCATAATATTTTTCACAATTTATAACGCTTATGACTTACCCGGCCATTGCTCTTTTTAATGACGTGCTGTTTTATTTAAATTATAATTCGATATTTTCAGTATGTATGTGGAATTAGACCTTGCTTAATGAAGTCACTCTACTGAAATGGTAGGAATTATGAAACTATTCTTAAGTTTTATAATTTAATTAAACTGCCTACAGAACACAGAGTCTATAAATAAGGTCAGGTCGGCAGGTCAGCAGGTCTTACCAAAAAAATTAAGCCATTTTATGGATTTGGGTTCTCATTTATGTTTCTCCCAAATCACATAAAACCACGAATGTTAAACCCGATGTCAATAAAACACATTCCCACTAACTCGTCTGGTACCGCATTCGTGACAGTTACGTCACCCTCTGAAACGGTTGGCAACTAAGTTTCATATTTCACTTTCAAAATTACTTTTGGAACATAAAAGAAACAAAGTGAGAAAAGCTAAAATATATGATCTGAACAAAATATACGGTTACCTCGCACTTATTTCTCGCCGAATGCAAACGTGTTTTTTTGTGCGAAGGCCGCCATAAGCCATTTCCGGTGTTGAGAATTATGGCGGTTCTCAATCTAAGGAAATCTAAAGAAATCCTTAAAGTTTTTTCGGAATCAGTATTTTAAACAGACTTGGAAAAATGTGTTTTGATAAATTGCAGTTCTTAGAGTCGAATATATTTTAGCTTTAAGCGCGCGAGATACTTTATCGGTAAATATTAAAAAACCCATAAAGTTTAGAACCTTACTAAAATGGGAACCTCCCAGTGTTATATGAAGTTAAAATTTTAGTGGAAATATACAGTCATTTTGATCTGAAATATCTATTTGATGATATTACATCAGCCGACTTAATAAGAGACTCGTTTGCCTCATAAACACCAAATGAGGCACTTGAGGAACAGGTTCATTTAAAATTTATCTCTACCTTATTGAAGTCGGGAAGATTGGAGTTACGCTTCACACAACACCCTGCAAATATTGAGTGGCGTCTGAACGTACTCGTAGTTCCAGCGTTAAGTCGCTACAACACAACAATGTGACTAAATCTACCTGTTTGTGTAGGCAGTTTATGAAATTATAATAATGTTGAGCCGTGTTGGTGCTTCCATGAAAAAGGATGATCTTTCGCTTATGTGTCAGTGCCCGGAGACTCGGTTACGGGTTTACCTCCAAGTAACTGGAATCCCCTCAAGGGTTCAGCAAGCAAATTTTATACAATTTTCATGACATTGTTTTTGGGTGCATACATTTTCGCTCTTTGAAATACCAATGAACCATAATTTTCCACATGTTTTTGAGGAAACAGAAGGTAGCTGACTTATTCTTAAACGCACGAACAACCATCCCGATCTAGCAAATCATTGACCCATGAAAATTAGCGGCATGAGTTTGGAGGTCAGGCCAAATTGCTGACAGATGGTACCTGTTTTGAGTAACTGCACTTGTTTAAAATGTAACTATAGAGTTACTTCGACTTACCAATAAAAAACCAGACGTAGGACTTCCCATACAAGCGATGTTTGTAGACCTCGCACAGCACACGCCTGGCCGCGACCACGTAGAACAGGCCCACGATGACGCGCGCATCCTGTCGGCGTAGATTCCGCACCGCATCAGCAGGGTCTGACAGAAACGACTGCCGCGTCACGATCTCTATTCCCGCCTTCTTACAGTGCGCTTCCAAGTCTTCCACGGTCTGACAAAAAAAAACAGTTCAAATAATCAATACTAAAAACGTCAGCATCAGAACGAATGTTTCTCAAGTTCCCAAATCCAAGCACTCTATCGTCTGTACTGTTATCACGGATATTAATGTTTCAGTGAAACCTCACGCGTCAATGGGTTCCATTCCGACTAAATTGAAAGCCAAAGTAAATAAATCACCAGTTCAAAAATCACATGTACCAAGATCGGCTCGATAGCATCATTCCAAAGGAAATTCGACTCGAACTGAATTTTCTTAACTCCTCAAATCCTGAGTACTAAAGTGGCTACGGAATAAGTGTTTGTATGTAAATTGGATCGTTGAGGGTTTTTGCTCCGATCCCCGTCAATACGAATGAAAATGAAAAACCTTTATTATACAAATATTTGGGGCGTCAGTTGTTTTTATGTGCGTGAACTCTAGCAAAAATATTTCTTCGCCGCGGTGAAAGCAAAACAGGAGCGCAAGAACGCTTCAAACCCACTTATGCAGAAAAAAACCGGGGCCGCTCTAATTACATTGAAACCAGCGTGAAAGGCCTCGCTCCATTCATTGCGGTTAACTATACACACTATACACACCCTTCGTTATGGTCGCGTGCGCTATATAAATACCTGCTCTTATCTGACAAAAACGCCTACAGCCTCAATGCATAAATCTACGGCTACATCACAATATTTCATTTTCACATTCTCATACAGAAGTGGGTCGTTAAAGTTTCAGCTCTCCGTGAACTGAAAGAACTTAAAAAGATTTATTGTAAGACAAAAGCTATGTATTTTATTATATGTCCACCTCTTTCTCTGGAGCGGAATTAACGCTAAGTAACTTAAGAAAAAAGGTGGACATTTCGTAAATTTTATTAAGATTAGGCCCGTGTTCGCGGCGATATTACATCTATTATATTAATCAAGTCTGAATGTTCGTACATTTATTAAGCTTTTTAAGTACTTTACACTTCATAATTGTAACAAACTTGTAGAATTCTTACTGACTCATCATAATTTTATACCGATATAAAAGCATGCCTACATGACATCTTTTCATGACAACTATAAAAAATAAATGACTAATTGTCAAATGGTTGGTTCACATGGATGGATTTTAACAATATTTTTATAAAACCACTTAATAACATGACGCCTCAATATTAATATCTCAGTTTTATTACACAAACAAAGACTCGGAGACACGATAAACAGATGAAAATAAACACGTACGGCACAGAGAGCTACTCATAAATATTCTCAATATAAATATATCTGTTACAGAAAACACTTTCAGTCGACTTCACTTGGATTCGTTTATTCCTGCTACAGCCTGCCTGAATAAATACCGTTCCATCTATGAAAGTATTCGAGAAGATACGAGCCAGTTGGATTAAGTAAATACTAGTACTTGTTTGTGTCATATATTTTCACCCTTTGAATTTCATATTGTGGCTAAAATTGGCCTACAGCGAGATAGGCCGCTAGCGGATGTCGCATAGAGGTAAAAAATGTCCAGTTATGTCCATTTATCATGCAAGACGCATTGTAGTCCTGGCTCACTCGGGGGCGATTATTTTCCCTTTATAACCATTGTTACATTATATGTTACGTGGGGGTTTAATACGTCCGGCAATCCTAAACGCCTGTTTACTACTATGGATTGTTAAGTCGTAACATGGGCTTGTAATGTGTGTTGAAGGAAAACGTTTTTAAAGTAGCAAAGTAATAACGTTTTACAAGTTTGTTTTATTTTTAGTTATGTGTCACATACTTGATGGCATAACGTGATGTTTTAATCATTAAAATGAACTTTCATGCGAAATGAAGCCGCTGACAAAAGCTAGTAGGCCACAAAATAATGAAGTAAGCGTGCAAACGCACTTTCGGTTACCTTTCAGTTGTTCGAAGAAAGACGAAAGATTGAAGTCAGTATGTCAGCATTGATATTGTTTTTCTGAGAGAGTTCCTAAACATAAACTTCTCTCGTATTTTATCTCCTAACAATGTGTAGATATCCAATAGCCACTAATAGTAATACTATCTGGAGTATTTTATAGCTAGGTCGCGACGTATCAAAAATATTTCCAATATTTCCTACCCTCTTGGCCCGTACATCGTTACGCGCATACTGCCTTTCCTATTGCCGCAAGTTATATCGAATACTCCGTTTACTGGTTATCGATAGTGGAATCGTAGTGCTTTGTCTCATTTATTCTTTGACTGTCAGCCGCTAAAATGCAGACGTTTGTGAAGATCACAAAATCGGTTCAGCGGTTCCCAAGACGCGATTAAGTCGAAGCCGTGGATCTACTGAAGGCCCATCACGACGATCGTTTGTCAATCGGCAACAAAGCGCTTAGCGTGTCATACTCCACTCGATATCGATACGAACAACTGTCGATAGAACAATTTCAGTCACGCAAGAACAGTGAAACAGCCGACACGATATGGTACCCCTACGTAATCACTTGACGCCATCACTCCGTATTATCGGCGTGTTCATTGCTCCACAGGTTGAATTATCGAAAGCTAATGTAATGTAAAGATAACACATGTAGTAAACGAAGACCGTGTTAGTTTGTAACAACACTGAATAACAGACGAATGTGTTTCCCTTTGTGCCATCTATCTCGTTTTACAATACCCCAAGCATCGAAATCTATTATGGCGGTGGAAATGGTTCGAAACGGGAGAATAAATTTAAGTTTGCCCATAAAATGGAAACGTTTTATCAAGGGAGACATGGCTGCGGAGACGCGAACTCGGCCCGGTTCATTGCGGCCACAATTACTTTTCTATTTCTTATGTAAACCTTCATTCTATCTTCTTACGCTTGTTTGGTTGCACCGGAACCAAGCTGGGACTGTTATTATTATTGATTGGAATTATAATTTTTAGACATTCTTTTAGGCTTTTATTTTGGTATTAAGCTTTGTTTACATTTTTTTTTTGCTTGAGTACAGTTTTCATTGTATTCGTTGGTATATCGGCATGGCTAACTGACATATGGGAAATGATTTAATTTTATGTTCTGTGTCCCGTAATGATAATTACTTTACATTACTGTGCAAACCAGTTTATCTAACTAAGCAGACAGCTGAGCTACTTGGGAGTTTGTTGCGCCACTTCATCCCAGCGAAAGCACTATGAAGTGGTGAAGGGCAAGCGTTTTGGGGGACTGTATTATGTAATTTTGACGGTTGAAAAGTGCTAATTCTCAGCCTAATTCTAATTTAAATAAATGATTTTATATTTTTGGAAAATTTCATGTTCGGGTGCATTCAAGCATAGCTATGTCATGTACTTACTGATATAAAAACTTCCTCTGCTTGCTGTAAGATGGCAATCCTCGACCAGCCAAACTTCTGCATGAGCTTGATCCGCGTTGGGTTGTGGACTGTGGCTGATGGATGCGTGCGGAACAGCGTAGGGAAGCGCGCGCGGTCTGACAGCGCCGGCGATGAAGCACCGTAGCACAACTAAAATAAAAAGCAATGTCAAAGAAAGTTGTCATAGTTTTTAAGAGGATTTTATTATGGTAGCTATACTATATAGACCTTCAGACTGAAATTTCGGCCATGGCGGCCAATATCTTATAGTGCACAAGTGTGTGCGCAGACATAGGTGCACTCTCTCTGCCCTCACGGCAATCCTACTCGACCGGAAAGAGATCAGATGCAGGACCAACGGCTTTACATGTTTTTCGAGGCACTGGGGTATTACACCGCCAATTTCCAAACTCCGAGCTATTACTAAGGAGCTATATTGTTGGCCTGTAGTACTAAAATCATGGAAATATGACGTGTTACCCCTAAATCACAAAAACCTGATCGAAAGAAATTTCCCTCATTTGGTCAAAGCACATTAGCCGTTACACAGTAATGTCCAAGCAAAGATAATAAAAATTTATTGCTCCGCCACCCTCTTTATGGGAATTCATTTTGCACTTGACAGAATTTATGTCACAGTCGAACATAATGTGGCGATTTCATAACACATCCAAAATTGCTTTGCGCATATTCGTAGGAATCGCGTCGCTTCGGATCTCATGGGAGTGACAAAATAATATAAGGGTAGATGCTCCACTTCGGTTTGAAAAATGATTCTGTTTGGCGAACCTTTTATTTACGTCTCAAAGTAAAAAGTACAAAGTTAACAGTCCGAATAAAAGTTAACACAATTCATTTACGTGGAAAATTCGTTTAGAATAACGGCTCGCTAACACCATCAACTTGTTCAGTAACTTCTTAAACGCTGAACAATCTAATTAATTAATACTTCAGTGAAATAGATACTCAAAAACGAGCGTGACTGAACTCATTACTATAAAAACGCTGTTCGCCTATCCAACCCTAATATTCATAAAAGGCCCTTCGGATTCACTTGGACACCATTAACCAATCAAAACACGTTATGGCAACGTTCCCAACGCTGACCCTCGTTTATGTGCAGGAAGTTTTTTTTATATCTTCCAGCTGTTTTTCTTTTATCGGATTTCGAGCGGATTTTAGACTGTTTTGATTTAAAGCCCGGATTTAAGGTTCGCTGAAAAAATAAAGCATTGAGCCTGGAGCTTTCATATAAGAATATTGTAAGCAAATGTTTTGGCATTTTTCCAAAATCTTTGTCTCCATCAGAAATAGTCGGCTTTCGTAGTAATCATGAATCACGTGTAATCTAACTAATGCTCGTTAAGTTGTGACTTTCTAGCTTCAACGTCTACGTGAAGTTCGAGGCAAACAAAAAACTGTTTCGTACTTAGTGTTTCAGCGGACTTGTTAACTCTAGATCTGTCAAACAAGCACTTTGATTTGTCTAGGGGTCGGTCAGTACCTGTCAAGGGTTCGGGTTGTTCGAAAGAGATACCGTGGCCCCTGGCACACACTGAAGGAACACGGGTGGGTTTTAGTCAGTAAAAGTCTGACACGTCCTCCTGCTCCACCCAGAGCGGGAGAAGTTATTTGATGATTTCCTAACCTTAAAAAAGGGGTCGATCAGTTAGAAAGATGAAGCTAATTGCCCATTCCAAAGCGTAGCACCCATGTATGGAGAAGAACAGGCAAGACACACTTTTAACTCAAAATCTTGTTACTAAAAAATCGTTACATAATTCATGTTGAAATCACACATGTAAGAACAATTTAGAAAGACGTAGACATTAAAAGCATTCGTGAAAAAAAAAGATTAAAATAATTCAGAAATTAAAATAAGCCGTGGCAGGAGTTCAGCAGTCCCTACTTGTGGCGACCGAACATGAACATGACGTATGGATCAGCACCATTCAGCTTAACCATTTTTAAGGGAAATTAATGATCCAACAAACACCCCACCAGCGAGACATTCGAGTGAGCATGACATACCCTTAGCCGCCAGGGCCACATTCAACCCTGAATGTCCTACTAGTATACTGAATTTATTTTTACTACAAACGTTAGTCAATAATCTTGTGACTTGGAACAAGAAATCCTTAAACCTCGCTCTTTTGAGAACAAAATTCGCAAAATCCCTGTAATGTGGAGATGTGTCAAAAATATAACCAGTCTGAAAAGTTCAAGCCTAAAGGTCGGGTTTCGAAAAAGATAAAATTGTTTGTATAAAAAGATTGTTAGTGCTAAGTATTTAAAAGTAAGTATCCCTAAATTATAACTTGTTTAAACTTATATAGCTTTAAATTGCGTTTGGAAACTCGAAACGTTAAAAGATTTGGGTAAGCCCAATAGGGAATTGAGTTGGATGAGAGTTTTAAAAGTCATCATCTACCTAGCCCTTTCCTAACTAAGTTGGGGTTCGCTTCCAGTCTAACCGGATGCAGCTGAATACCAGTATTTTACATGGAGCGAGAGCCTATCTGACCTCTATAACTCAGTTACTGTGAAAACCCCTTGGCAAGACTGGTTGTCAGACTTTCGGGCTCTGACGACCCGTAACGACTGTCAATGATCCACAAATGACAGTCGGGACCAACAGCTTAAGGTGCTTTCCGAGGCACGAATGGGTCTTTGTACGTAGATATGGTGACGCATCCACGGACTAACCGTGGCAAGCGTTGCTAAACCTGATCGATCGACACGTAAGGCTGTTATTTAGCCACAAGCTTCTGAGATGAGATATTTAAAAGTACGAGAAGTAAATAAAGTAGGTACTCACAACCATGAGGTTCCACATCTTGGCGGCTTCGGCGACGGTGGTGCATACTGTGGAGCAGCCGGCTAGGAGCAGCAGCTTCTGTGGTGGATTGTACAGTAGGTTGTACATCACGCTCGCCCCCAGCCCCGGCTCGCACTGCCGATCAGAGTTGACATATGAGTTTAATTGGACCTTGTTTGGCAAACAGTAGGTACGCCAGTATCCAGCTCAGTTAGAAGTGAGTGTGAAGCGCGACAATGATTCGTTGGTCTACCTTCGTTAACTAAGGTAATGAACAAACACGAGAAATAGCTATGTATATTTAACTGTTTCTACATTTTGAATGGGAAATGTGATTGTTGTGAGTTACTGCTAGGTACCTAACACCAAATTGTTTATTTTAATACCTGTATTTAGGATGATAGGTACGTGAACGATGATAGGTACGTGCGGGATGATAGGTATGTGATTTGAATACAGTATTATTAGAACGAATAATGGCTCTATAGCGATCAATTTCAAAAGAAATTAAGCTTTGATTTGCGATAAGTTAGAACAACTTTGAAAAAAAAAATTGTTCGAGGAATTAGATGTTCAAACTTCTTATTGACTTCACTAATATATGTAGAGGTATTTAAATATCTGAGTTAATGTAGGTCTTTATTTGTTCTAGGAGTGAAGTTACTTCAAACTTGAACATAACATCAGAATTCAACCTTTACGCCCTATTAAATCTTTCCTCTAAGGCATCTACTCAAAACTTTAAATAAATAGACTATCGAAATTCGCAAGGAAATCTAAATTCATATTCATGAATGACGCAATTGTTTAACGTATTACGATTCGTTAATTGGATTCCGAAGAGCTCCCTGATTGGTCGTAATCAAGGGGCCGCATGTAGTCCGCGAATCAGGACGAAGACTTTTTAATTAATTAGTGAACTTGACCACATTACGAGATAAGGGAAAGGTCTCCCTAAATATAATTACGGCAGCCCTTTTAATCTGATTCGATATCCCTTAGTAAGTAGAACCTACATGCCTGTATATTCGAGATATATTGAGTTTATGCGGCAATGTTGAACTTCTCGTGAGAGGAAAGTAATTAGGTAACCAGTGAAAAGCTTTACCTTGCTTCAAAGCCCGTGTTTTTTTATTCAATATTCGATGGCCAATGTTCAGCTAGCCCGGAGTTTTTAACATAAAAGCCAGGTAAATTAATAGTCGATGGAAAACTTGTATGGTGAGCACGTAGTTTAAAAACTACAGCTAACGCTAGTTTGTGAATATGCAAAACTGTTTTCATGGTAGTGCTTTATAAAATTGGCTGGTTAACTCTTTACGACTTTATTTTTTATCTTAGGGTTGATTTTTCAATAGTCAGATAAGTATCTGAGGAATAAACATTGCGGTTTGACAGCTTTTATATAGAAAATATGTCAAATTGACTAGTTATGTCAATTTGACATATTTTCTTTATAAAAGTTAGACTATGGAAAAATAAGCCCAGACGTTTAGGTTATTAAAATATAAATAATAATATGCCAAATAAATAAATACATTTTAAAATAAATTTGTTTAGAAGTGTTAACGGTCGCAATAGTTTTGTTCGAATGCATTAAAAGTAACATTAATTAACCATTCATAATAATTAAGTATGGTATCTATAATTTTCATATTAGAATAATTTATATTTAGTAAAGGATAGGTATTATAATTTTACAAACATTAAATAGGTACCAGAAATTATCATGAATTTTATTTTGTTTAATATTAAATATGAGTAGGCATAATTAAATTAAAATGATTAATGACAAAACCACGCAGAATGAAAATTATGAATTGAATTTAACTGTACGAATAATATTTAAATTAATTACGTTATTTTTATTAATTTATAATAAATGATTATATAGCTTACTAGTCCATTTATAAATCTGTTTCAGGATGCATCTTCCTTTTCAATGCAGTACAGTATCCTGCCATTATCCCAATTATTTTGGAGTGAGTGCAACATGTCCTTTTTTCTTCTATTCTTTTCTATTAGTTGTCACCCCCGTTCTAGCCATATCAACTGTCATACAGTCCATCCATCGTTTCATTGATCTTTACAATGCTAAGTTATTTAACTATACTGAATCCTTTTGTGAGATTGAAAATGATTTTACTACGTTTCAAGCTTATCATAAACGAACTCGATTTTTAAATTATTATAAAGTAGTAGTTATTTATTATAATTTTGTATTTTAATAGCAAGGGCTGATAATTAAAATCATGTGTACAACACGTCCTGAAAGTTTTCAAATTATATCAAAGATGCTTGATTTCGGGTGTAATAATGTCAAATTTTGCGCTCAGTAAATTATTTTCTCATCAAGATGTTATAATGAGAAATTTTATGCCCTAATGATGCCCTAGGTAAGTATATTAATTTATTCGACACCGTGTAACATCCGACCTCAATAAAGCCTCTTAACTTGCCACCATAACGAATCTTGAGGTTATCCTCAATAATTGCTCCTTATTATGATATCACTTCTCCTCCGCTTTCTTCAGTAATCAACACGCTATCAACCACGCGCTCATAGAACTGATCGGAATCGTCAATTTGGTCGTGAATAAGTATGAATCGATAATACGGGAAATTCCCTTCAACCGGCGCGGAAATTCTATCCAATAAAAATTTCTTCCTGAACCATTCATAAATTCTCAATAATTGAATCGAACGTCAGCTTCACCCTCTCGGTTGCAATATCTTTAAGCCTATGATTTTAGTTCATTGGGATTTACGGGAGCAGTCCACTTCGATAGAAATACGATCCTTTTTGTTAATTAGAGGACCGCAGTCAGCTGGTCGTGTTTTAACTTGGCAATCCATTAAGTTGGTACTTGTCATTCTGAGTGAAGAGCGAGAGGTGACGACACGTTATGCACATTAACTTGATTGGAATTATAATTGGCATTTTCGTAACTTTGCCACTGACGAACTTAAATTGTCTACGTATAATTAAGTTTCACGTTACCAAGTAAATTTTCATTAGAAGACCCAATTTCGGCAGTGGATTAAATATGAATTTGCAGAGCTTACAATGATTACCTACGTACACGACCGAACACTGAAAAAAAGCTCATAAATTGTCGCACACAATACACACGTATTGGCACATGAAAGTAATTTATCGACTCCCTTGGTAAATGGATGATTAATGAACGAAACATACCTTGCTATCGTTGCTGTGAATGTATAATTTGAAGCCGGACAATAAATCAGAGCGCGCGTTAACGTCGGCGAGAGCGAGCTCAGCGGCAGGCTTGCAGGCCTGCCCGCCCTGCCAGCCGCCCTCGCCCTCCATGGGGAAGATGCCGCCAATATGGAGGTCCCCGTCGCGCCGGCCCTCGCTGTAACCGCCGCCGCACCCGCTCAGCCACAGCACCAGCAGCATCCGCGCCCGCCCGCCGCCTCGACACCGCCGCCGCCACACAACACACTTGGCAACAACGAATAATTGCACTAACGTCTTCACTAACAATGCTTTAATATCACAATACACTGTTCTAGTTCGAAAACTAAACATATTATACACATCACTTTTTAATTTGACTAGCGGACGCTTTGAAAAATTAAAGTTTACTCGCACCCGCGGCAGGTAGGCGGTGACGTTTTGATATAAACGTGATATCACCCGTAGATATTGTAGACATAGCCTAATAAGCGTTAATTTTTCTATAAAATATGGCATCGAGTGTGCACGGGGGCCCGGGGGGGCGCGCCCCGCCGCGGCCACTGCGCGACCCTCGGCGCCCTGCAGGGTCATCGCTCGCGGCGGGGACATGCTGTCATTGTTCACCTCTCCGAGCATTTTCCATGCTCTCTCCTGTAACAAACAAACATTCTCGTTTTCATTTGAATTGCAACTTTGTGAGGTTTTGAATAGGTTGTTATTTGTAAATTCCAGTGTGGAATGATTTTCGTTTAGTTTACCCGACTACAACAAAGCTTGCACAAGGTGAAGGTATGTGTTTGACTGTGAGTAGTGAGTGCTTACATTATGTGCTTACTATGTGCAGTTCAAAGCTTCAACTAATTTGGTTAAATGGGATGTTAGAATCGTATGCGGGAACGTGTCATTAAGCTTAATCAACAGACCGCTAGCAGCTAATTTGGTTGTAGGAATGTTCTCAATTCTATCCAAATGGGCATTAAAAACCAAATAAACCGGACGCTTTACCCAAAATGAGGGCAGTGTTTTGTTTACATTAATTTAGAACTGGTTGGCCAGTGGTCTGCTACAACAGTAGGTACATCCGACTATTGTATGTTTGTTACTAAATCACGCAAAAACGGCTAAACGGATTTGGATGAAATTTGGCAGACAGATAGACTGTAACCTGGATTAACACATGCAATACATTTCATCCGGGTATTACTTTCCCGTGATAATTTTCGTCCTCCACGCGGGCGAAGCCCCTGGCAAAAACTAGAGTTATAATTTTCTTAACTATTCGGTGTTGCGTCATAATTTGTTGACATCGGATGGCAATTTGAGAAACAAAAGTAAAATTGTGAAAGCTACAACGGAATAATATATCTTAATAAATAACTTAGTACGCCCCAATTTGTTCGCAGACATTCAATATTTGCTTTCAATACGTAGGTGACGTTTGAGATGACTATATTTCCCGTAAGAATAGACGATCGATAACATTACTATGTAACATTGATTACAGCATCCATATTAAAATTATCTTCGATTTCTGATATTGGATTGGAGTCTTCAAATTCTTCATCTTTGTCGAAATTGTATAAGTTGAACAATTTCATATCTCTATTGTAGAAATGTAGTCATTCATCGATATCAGAGTGATGTCGGCTATAACACGCGTTTCAGTTTAATATTGACGTCTGGCGCGGCTTTAGAACCACTTAGTCGATAGCTGCAGATCACAATAGCAGACATCGACGCTGCTACTTTCAAAAATAGTTCCATTCTCTCGAAATATCGGGGTATGGAATGATTTTTTCTCGATTTTTATGTGAACGAAAAACTAATTGATCAAACTCAAACCATTTATTTCAAATAAATCAATTACAGGCACTTTTGATTTCTCAAGGTCGGTGAGTTAGAAAGATGAAGCTAGTTGCCCATTCCAAAGCGTACCCGTACGTACCTATGGAGAAGAACGGGCAAGAAACTCCATGGACACTCTTTTAAAATCATGGTATTGTCACAAAAAGTTGGTACCATCATTGTGTTGAAATTATTAATGTGAGAACGATGTAAAAAGATGTGCACGTTAAGGCGCCCGTAATTAAAACAAAAATAAAATAACAATTCAGAAAGTAAAATAAGCCATGGGAGCTAAGAGATGACCAGTCCCTACTAGCGGCGCCCGATCACGAACTTGACGTGTGGATCAGCACCATTCAGCTCAACCATTTTGAAGGGAACTTAATGATCCAACACACACGCCACCACCAGCGAGACATTGATGAGCATGACATACTCTCAGCTGCCAGGGCACATTCAAGTCAATGAAAGACGTACCCTGTAAATGTTTATAGTAGGAAGGAACATAGTGCTCACACAATTATGCTATGCAATTATACAATACTAGAAGTTTGATTTTATACAATGCAAAGATATCTAGTCTTTTACAGTCTTCAACAGCTCCAAAAACGTTTTCAAATGCTATTCAATTTAGTTTAAGCTATCTTGTGGAGCAGGACAAGCAGCGTTTAACCAAGCATTTTTGTCAGCGATGTAATCTCCCAACTTATAATAAGCATGGCTGCATAATGTGCGTTTTATACAAGATTTAAATATCATTTCATTCAGTTCGAGTATGTGGGGAGTGTATTTTATTGTAACATTTTAAACAGTACCCCATGAAGGATGAGTCTACTTTAGCCAGTCTGAAGCTTGGTTGATCCGCTGAATAACAATTGCATTGGCTCTTGGTAGGCAACCTAGAAGCTATTGACAAGATCTGTATCTTATCAATCGCTGCTGGGTTGCCAGCCCAGTTCTACATCATTATCTGCCTTGCCCTTTTCTAACTATGATTGGGTCTGCTTCCAATCTTACCAGATTCTGCTGAAAGTATTTGAGGGTTCTCGCAGACAGGCGTGACGCGACTCTAGTAGAACACTTTCCACGAAATGTTTATATAAATTTTTCAACTGGAATCGCGTCGCGCGTTTCCGCGGGGGTCTGTACATAGAGTGACTGGTTATCTGACCTCCACAGCCCAGTTCCTGGATAAGCATTCTTCAGTAGTACCTACTTACTTACCTAACTACTTCTAGTAGGTTGAAGAAATCAATACATAAAACAGAAAATACTTTGAGAATAATCGACTAGGTACTGCTAAAGACCCACGAACAAGTCGTAATGGTTACCCATAGCGATCAGTAAAATACAGAAACCGCGACCTATTCAGTAAGAATTTCTGCTGGTGGATACAAAAAGCCTGATAATAATCGACTCTCCGTAATCGTGCCGCAATGAAATGAGAAGTTAATGATTCGTAGCTTATTCCTTTGTAATACCGCTAATCAATGGAAGGAAATGGTGTTCAATTAAAACGACGATTTTACCAACGACAAGATTTGATTTGAGTGGCGTCTTTTATTTATCAACCTTCTAATAAACATTGGTTTCGTTGATTACTTTGGTTGTATGAGAAATTAATACTTTCGACCTTTTCTTAATCTACATTATTCTTAATCTTATAGAGGTATAGGAACAGGGAGAATCCTCCGAGATGTTGTATAAGTATATGTCGCAGCCATCTGATTAAATTAGCCAGCTAATTGGATGCCTTGGCCGATAGTTAATTGAAATGGAATCATTCAACGTTTAACAACTTGGCGTATTGAAAGTCAGCCCTTTGAAGATGACTGACCGGCCAAGACTCACCCAAGTGATTCAAATTTAGTTCAGTTTTTATCCACTGCAGCGCTAATAATCACCAAAACAAATATGGCGTCAATAGCGCAAACCGTGAATGTTATTTTCCGTTCTTGTGTGCAATTTTAAGTGAAATTTAAGTGTGATATTGTCAAAATAGTATTAAAACATGGAGGTGCCAAATAATACTACGTCTTCTGCAAGTTTTCGCGAAATATTTGAGTCTAAACTGACTGAACTTACCTACTGGAGTAATATTCGTGTTATCTACTTTGTTGTGAACTAACATTTCATTATGACTAGTTACTTAGTGGTAGGTATTAGTCAAAATAAAGTAGTCGTACATAATTTGTGAACTCATAGTCACCCAAACCAAACATCTCAAATTCATCAATATCCAATTTTACTAAATGACTACACGACATTCAGTCATCTGGTTAAACGTTTCGCTCAATCACTTGGCTAGTTGTCCTTCAGCTATTTAATTAATTAGATGCTGGCGTTTATTGAACCGCCACGGCGCCGGCGTCCAGTTAGCTGGCTAATTAAACATGATGACTGCGACATATATACTAGTCGCGCAGTAAACTCTGATTGCGCGATGCAGGATTTGTGTGACGTCAGGTCTTTGATGCGTAGTTCGCATGTGGCGTTGTAGATCCGCCACAATCTTAATTAGGATTGTTTAAAACTGATGCCTATTTAGCAAAAATAATTAGACTTGCGTGTATTCTTTTGTTTAGGTGCTGTGTTGACTTCACTGCTCTCGTAGATTACCGATGTGTGAGGTATTTTTAAAGGCCACACAAATATGCTGCAGATGTATAGCGGCTTGAGACGGGTCGTTGAGCTCCCTAAAATAGAGTTGAACTACACGATGACTGATGCATGCATGCCGTTTGTTGCGACAGGTCAGCAAAAGTTAGTTCTTCAATAGCTCCTTCCAGATAACCCTGTATTGTTAGAATCACATTAAGTCCTAGTATTTTAATGTTTGGAATTTAAGAGTGACCATTACTTATGAGTTTGTTTCGGCATTTTTTCGCAAAGAACGCTCAAATATGAAATTCCATCTATTTTTTAAATATTAACCAACAAAATATTGAAATGTAAAAGTGTCTTGAAAGATTAACGCACATAAATATACATTACATTTTGTTTTATTTAATGAATGTGTCATCAACGTGTATGAATTCAACTGAAGCAGTTCGTACCTCTCTCTTCTCTTCTGCCTAGCCTTTTCCTAACTATGTTGGGGTCGGCTTCCAGTCTAATCGGATGCAGCTGAATACCAGCATTTTACATGGAGCGACTGCCGATCTGACCTCCACAACCCAGTTACTGGGTAATACCATACCCCGTGGCAAGACTGGTTGACAGACTTTCGGGCTTCTGACGACCCGTAACGACTGTCAAAGATCCACAAATTACAACCTGGACCAACGGCTTAACGTGCTTTCCGAGGCACGGAAGGGTCTAGGTATGTAAAGATGGTCACCCATCACGGACCTACCGCGGCAAGCGTCGCTTAACCCGATCGATTGACCCGAACGGCTAATATTACTTAGCCACAAGCCCCTCGCCAGCAGTTCGTACCTATGGAATTATTATTATTATGTCTTAACTTGAACCATTTTCCCACCAAGCGGAAGAAATATCTTTAACAATGTGAATATAAACGAGGCTGAATGTCATTTGTGGCGGTTTACGAGAGAAGTTAATTTAAGGTTATAATTTTATAACTAGGTTATAAAAACCTGGTTAACCTATAACTAGGTTAACCAGGTAGACGTTAAGGTGATAATTCTGTTACTAGATACTTGTCGTTTTATTAAGAAGTTCGTCAATATGACGGTGCCGTTGTGAATATTCAATTAAATTGAATTTAATTATGAATATTGGCAATAAACAGAGATATTGCGAACCAGTTGAGTAATAACACGTTGTGACCTCTGGCAGCAAATCGCGATTCTATAACACATAAGATCTCACCAGTCACCTCATGGTAGAGGTGTGCCTACAGAATACCTATTTTTCGCCAGTCGTTCCCATTGCTGGGACACAGGCCTTATTCGGGCCGTATTCCACCATGCCTGGGCGCGTTCGAAGGTTGGTTCTAGGACATGCTGGTTTCCTCACGATGTTTTCTTTCACCGTTTTGAGAGCAGTGGTGATGAAATAATTTACTCAAATGCAAGCGCATGTCTGGCTTCGAACCTACGACCTACAACTCGGAAGTCGCGGCCGATACCACTGGGCCAGCTCTGCTCCTACTTTTACCAGATATGGCGAGCCAATTGCCATCAATTGGGCACAAATCCAGGCTCCGGGCTGGACTACTAAGAAATTCCTGATGAAATAACCCAATAACACTTTGCCCGACCCGGGAATCAAACCTTGCGACCACTAGACCAACAACGGTTAACGAGGCGAGACTTATACTTATATTGTGTACAGTGGCAGTTTAGTAAAGGGGCGAGGTTAACGTAGTTAGGTGTGTGGTGATCAATCAGGAGCGTATCGAGTGCGCGGGGGCGATATGTCGAGTTTGTAATTTAGATATTTACCCAGCCACCTCAGCCCAGCTCGCTGGCCGAGTGCCCGCATCCACCCAAATGATATATCACTTCCCCTACATAAAGTTGCAACTCTCATCGCGGATGTAAACGGAATAAAACAATACCCTATTACAAACTTTGCCCATCTAACAAATCGTGTTTTCAGTGCATTTTCGCACAGAAACGACAGTTAGAGACTAAATGAAAGTTTCACAACAGAGCGACGTTAAATTCGACATTCTCTGGCAAGTCGACTGTCCGCCTCCGCAATCATTTTTCAAATCGTATTTTCAGATTTGTTCCTTCTATAAGCAATATTTCAATTGAGGTCAAAAGGTTTCAATTTACCGTATAGTGAGTAAGGGTAATACAGTTGATAAATAGTTCGTACTAGACAAACTATTCTTCATTTTCGTTATCGTTTCTTTCGAATACAACACAAGAGCTTTTCGTAGAACTCTAGCTAATTTCAGCTTTATAAGCCTGCATTAGAGTTTCTTTTTATTTGTACATAATCTAATGGACACTATTAGCTTTAATTCAAAGCTACCTTCCTCCCGTGTTTAAAAAGAAAAATTGTTATGCGTAAAACGTTCCCATTTCACGGTAAATAAAAGCGGATAAAGTTAGGTATAAAGATTAAGGCTTTTAAAAATAATGGCCGAGATGACGATAAAAAAATGAAAATAAAAGGCTGAATGTTTTTATTTGTTTACATTTAACATGTTAATCTCTAAGAACACTTTGGCTTAACGAAGTTAAACATCGTAATTTCAAAACGTTGCCCGTTTATTTTTAATTGGCAACCTTTGCTAATCCGAAGTGTTGCCAACCTAAGTTTCTGAATGTAGTTCCCAGTTCGGGCAGTATTATTAAATAAGTTTGCAGGAGTAGCTCAGAATAGTGCTTGGGAAATGGCTCATAGTTCGTCCCTTTCAGTTTTCAGAGATGTTTTATTCCTACTAACCTTTTTCTGTAATAGAGGCTCTACGATAACGTTTACATAACGTTTCAAGTTATAAAGCGTGATAAATAATAATTAAATGAGAAATTATTTTATTTCTGTAAGTAGGTGAACAAACACTTTTACACGTCAATCAAATTTTTTAAACTAGATGAGGTCGGCGCTTCCTATCTGACTACTCTGAGAAGAAAGGCCTAAATAAACTCAGAGGTCACACACATCATCACAGTCATCACAGTCTCTTTTAAAGTCCTTACATTCTCTTAATCATATCATGTGAAGATTGGTGTCTGAAATGGTCTTTTGAGGAAAGCACCACACAAATTGAGTGGCCTTGTCCAGTCAGTAATCGTGCAGCTCAACTCAGAAGTTGAAGAGCTCAACGTTTCGACGAACAATACCAATGATGAGACATTCAAATTACTAAAACTGCTAAATCATGATTTAAACTAACTGAGAAACGTAACAAAAAAAGACGTGACCTAGATAGTCCTTAAATTCACAATATTTAAAATAATATATCATCTAAATTTGCTGATCCCAATATGTGTTCCTCGGGGAATCTTAGTTGAATAATAGTAGATAAAGCACTTAATGAAAGGCAGTAAGCAATCACATTGAGGCTGAAGACCTGTTCGAGTGGTTGGCAAGAGGCTAACGCAATCAGGCCGTCATTGCGGCAATTTCCGACAGAATCACATAAAGGAACCATTCGACCGTTCCATTCTCGTTTATCATTACTATTGTCTGTTTATTTTTATTATTTTCACCGGTTTAACTTGACGATATAACTGGATATCTCATTCATTAGTTTGTCTATTTTTGTGAGATAACAATCATCTATGAATAGCATCGTGATCGGAAAACATAACTTGTTTATTATTTTGCACCTGTTTATATTAACTCTGATAGAACACATATCTCCTCTCTCACACTTACAACACACACTAACTCACCTTAACTGTGTTGTATGTATAATTTTTTTTTTTTTTTTTTTTTGTACTCATATTATTGTAATTTTTCGTAATTTTGCATTGAATTTATGAACAACAATATTGTGCTAGCAGAATTATTAACTATGTGTAGTGTTTGGGTCAGCAAGATACAGGTTGAACCTGGTTTGGGACCCGGTGCTTAATCTGTCTAAGTTTTCTGTTAGTGAGTATTTCATGCCATGTATTTGTATATTTAAGAAACTTGTGTTAGCTAAATAAATAAATTTGAATTTGAATTTCTATGCTCGCCCATAGTGACACTTATTCATATTCGCAAATAAAATATCCTCGCGCTGTCGGTAACTGGATACAGTTACCAGAATATTTTAGATAACGATGATCATTACGTCGGCGCGTTTTTGCAAGCTGAGCCCTTTACGTCGACGTAACAACATCCCCGCTACATGTACAAACGTTTTTCTGTTTGTATTGACATTTTGCTGACACGAGGCCATAAATGTAATAAAACGTTGGGAATGTAAAGAAAAAAAAAAACGGCCGGGGGCAGAGTGAACCTCGAAATCAACCATTTACTTTTATAGAGTACAACATTCGTCTCGGTTCATTTACATTTCGGGGCTCGTTTCGTAACCGAGCTGATTTTCTGTCTAGGAATGGGTACGTGATAAGGCCACGTATATACCTCTATGTAAACTATGTAAATCGGAGAGTTTTGGAATTCTCGATACTGAAATACGAGAGGCAGAATTTCTAAAGGTCCGCGATCTCGATTTCAATGTACCTATTTCGTGGCACAAAATTTCTATTTGGGAGCAACCTAGACAGTAGTTGCGATTGAAATGTTTCCAAAGTTAAGTAAAAGCTAAAATGTTCAAATAAAAAATACAACAATTACACCGTTTTTAACCGACTTCGAATAGGAGGAGGTTCTCAATTCAGCTGCATTTTGTTTTCTTCTTTTATAATAGATAGGGTATGCCTCACGGGGTGGTCCCAAATACATTTTGTTAACTTTGGTAGTTTTTGTTAGCTTCGATAATACGTATTTAATCCACTTTGTGTACATAGATGCCGCTCTAAAGACTTCTTCTAACAGGCGCGACGCGACACTTGTAGAACAATTTCCATGAAGTTTTCGTAGAAATTGTTCTACGAGTGCAACGTCGGGCCTGTTTGAAGAAGCCTTAATATTTCCTGTCACTGTTGTTAACATAGCAAGTAGTGGTATATGGTAACGGGACACAAATTTGTATACCAGTGGTATACAAATGTATATATACCTAGTAGGTATACAAATTTGTGTGGGGTAGGTGGTAGGTAATAGCAAAAATATGAAAAATAAAAACCATTTTAACAAAATAAAAAGAAAAAACGATTTCGAAAAAACCACTACAAATTGAAAAATAACTTTCAGTTTCGGTTGTCTTTGGATCAGTATTTTAGTTTTCTGCCACCGACTCGTCCCATCATTTTCCCCGTTTTTCAATGTTTTATTTTGTATATATTTTTATGCTACGAGCTTTTATATTACGAAGCAATAACCACGCGTGCCTGACTTACCTACATGAATAACCTTGAGGCGGGATTTATCTACTGTACCTGTGTAGTGTGATCCTGACAAGGTTAAACAAGTGAAGTACCAACAAGATCATAAGATTCATAACATCACGCTTGTAATCCTCAAAGAGTTAGACAGAGGTGTATAAAGTACACCGACATTTCGCCAGTCATGGGGCAGCCTATTACCATCAACCGGCAACAAATCCATACTCCGGGCTGCTACTGAGTAATTTTTGATGGAAAAACCCAACCAAAGCATCGAACTTAAGACCTCACGCTCGGCAGTAGCGCTTGAGACCACTGGCAGTCAGAACTTACGATTCACGCCTCAGAAAAAGCTTTCATTTTCACCTACTCGTTCGTGTGTCTTATTAGTAAGCACGATGCATAAACATAATTATTATCTTGAATAGACGCATCAAGACGTAAAAATAAACACCTAACGCAATCAGTGTGCTATTGTGCTGGATTGTAACATTTGACGCTCGTCTCGTGTAAATAGCTGACTTCGATTCATGTAAATAGCTGACTTCGATCTCGCGCCAGAGATATAAAACAATATTCCATTAAGTATTCTGTGCTCGAACGAAAACAAAAAGAATTTTAGTGATTTGTGACCGTAGTTAAATTACGTCTTTTTCTCTTTTGTCAAGCGTAACGACGGCTGTCAATCGCGGCAGTTGTCGCGCCTAATGTATTTTAATTTATCTCGACTGAGATTAATTGAATCTATTTAGCACTGCAAAAATATGCAACGCCACACAAAATCTAATCCTTTAGTTTGTTTAAAACCTATTTACGTCTAAACTGAATTTAGAAACTTGAGAAATCTTTTATCTAAACTTTTTAAATTAAAAAAAAAAAACGAAATTCATCCTCTGAGTTGGGGCCAACAAACTTTATTTTTCTTACAAAGCATACTCTTGGTGAAATTGCCGCTGAATTTTTTCACTCCAGTTCTCCATTTGAAATTTTAAAGAATTTATTTCACTGTAAATAAGGCTCGTCGCTAGTCCCTACAAAGGGTGAACACCCCGAGCATTCCAATTTTGAATTCTTACTTGAGCAGCTTTGTATTCAGGAGTTGATGAGGTCGCATAATTCAGGGCCTTCACTAGTGTTTACAGCGGACGGACATGCAATCAAATTAAATCATCAGCCCAAAAATCCCAAATATTCGGGAAAGATATGCAGATACATTTTCCAATTGAACCTTCGGAATAAGCGATGCTTGTAATATTTGGTAGTTTCGCCTCTCTATAGAAATACCGGTTCGTCAGCTCAAAATTGATATTAGGAAACAATTTGGGAGAGTGAATGAAATATCAGTACCTACATGAGAATACTACTGAGAATAAATTGCCTTCAATAAGGATAATTGAATGAAAATCGATTCAGGGGGCTACTCTCTAACGCCCCAACGAAAATACGGGCCCGTCCGAAAATAGTTCGAAACTTCGAAGTGACTCCTACGGCTGATTAATTAACTTTTTTGGACGGGTAAAACCATATAGGGAGTAGGGACAACTGTCAAATCGTGTCGTAATTCATTCTTAGTTTGGGCCCCAAACGAATCTTATAGGTCCGTAAGTGATACGGAGTAGAAAACGCCCGTAAGTTCGACTGAAATTACGGATTTCGTGCTTAGAGATAGGCTCCAGAATTGAGTTGATGTTCTTACATCAACTCAATTCTATCATTTTTTCTCACTGTCATTATATCACTGTTAAAACCTTCCACTGCCTCGTTGGTATGTGTGGTCGTAAGGGCTACTGTTGAGCATGAGGATCCTGTGTTTGATTCCCAGGCCGGGCGAAGTGTTATTGGATTCTTGTATTTCTTAGAAATTTCAAACAGGCTCGTCCCCGTATATCAAACCTGAAACATAACTGGCGCTTCCTTAATCTTCGGGCATGATAGGCGTGATGTTTTGTTACGTTATGTGTACTTAAAAACTTTTGGAGACACCTGTGATAAAAAAATAAATGCAGTCCGGATCCAGTAAAGCGTAATGAAAGTAGTTTACAAAAAACCACCACAGTACTGGATCATTGGAGAGATCACATCTCAATTTATCTCTGCACGATGATCCCCATCATATATCATCATAAATTGGGATGCCATCTCTCTGTAAAGCTCAACAATGTTGTTGAAATTAATTCTAGCCAACTCTATCTTAAACCTATCTTATCTTTAGCTAAATAGACGCTTCGTTGGAATCCACCAATAAAATCGATCTAATAGGACCGATGCCATGTTCGTTATCTAACCAGATTTGTCTGTTACTCCATCGAGGAGAATATTCCAAATAGTTTATCCAACAATTCTGGATTCATACTGACGTTTACGGAGACTTGTGTCTCATTACAATTAGCGTAGTCTACATTGCTTAGTATATCAGCCAATTCACCAGCAAAGACATGGTAAAATTGACTCAAAGACAAGTGTTGCTTTAGAATTATCTAATACCATTAAACGAGCGATTCTTATATATATATATATATAGAATCTGAATCTCGGAAACGGCTCCAACGATTTTCATAATATTTATTATGCAGGGGGTTTCGGGGCGATAAATCGATCTAGCTAGGTTTCATTTTTAGAAAACCAAATAGTCTGCATGAGCCTTTAGCTGGGAAGAAGAAAAAAAACCTAGCAAAACTCGGTAATACCAGATATTAATAATTAAAATCGTCAGTACAACCCTCTATCTATGTTCTATGTTATGGGTTTGGTTTCCGCACTTAGTCCTTCAAGTGGACCATTGTGCGTGAGCCATGGTGGCCTTCGGTAGTTATTCCAGCCAGCCCACCTCCCTCCAGAAATTGGCTATAACTCCTGGTCTGTTGAGAATATCCGTGTAACATTTGGGTGCGCCGAGGGTTTCTGTTCTAATCTGGACTACGGCTGTGCATTCGAAAAGCACATGCGCAACGGTTTCCTCGGCCTCCATGCAGGCCCTGCATAAGGGGCTGTCCGTTATGCCGATTGTGTAGAAGTGTTTGTTTAACGGGCAGTGTCCTGTGATGGTTCCAGTCACCAGACGCAGGTCTTTCCTGTCCAGACGTAACAGACGTCTGGTCAGCTTGCCATCCAAGGATGGCATTGCTTCCCTAGACTGCCTGCAACCTGGTGTCAGGGTCCACCAGCTCTCGGCTTGTGTGTGGGTGTACTGCTGAAGCCACCTTCGTAGTTGGTTGAAGGGGATGGGCACGATGGGCTCGGGACCACAGACTGACGCGCTGGATGCCCTCCTGGCCAGTTCGTCAGCAGCATCGTTGCCTAGTGATCCGCTGTGTCCTTTTATCCATTGCAGTGTCACAGTGTTGCGGTTGGCAACTGTTACTCTTTCTAGTGCATTGTGACATTCTAGTGTTAAATTCGATGTAATATATTTTCTCCGTAGGGATTGGAGAACTGAAGCACTGTCGGAGAGTATGCGTATGTGTGTGTCCGTGACCCTCCTGGCTTCTATGGCGTACGCCGCTTGTATAATGCCCACACATTCCGCTTGGTATACGGTGTTGAACATTCCCAGCGGGCTGGATATGTTTATGTACAACCCTCTAACTTCATATAATCCCATTGAATGACTTTTGCATGAAATAGTTATGAACGCGGGAAACACAGAACCGGTCGAAGTGGCGTTGCTTGGAAAAGGCTTATGTCCAGCAGTGGACGTCTTATTTTGTTCAACGTGCAGCATTTTTTTTGCGTGGGAAATCATCAAATAAATTCTCCCGCTCCAGGAGGGCGTCTCAGACTTTTACTGACTAAAACTAACCCTTGCTCCTTCAGTTGCCTGTGTGTCAGGGGCCACGGTATCTCTTTCGAACAACCCGCACCCCTGGCAGACATCGGTCCTTGCGGACCTCACCAGTTGGTGCTGATATTTCTTTGAGGCGCGCATGGGACACAACGCACCTTCGACCCGGGCTTGGTCCTTACCGGACAGCGAGCTACTCATTATTCGTCATCCACAAGCCCGCGCCTACGGTGGCCGGGAATCAGCCTGGGATTCCCGACGCCCAGGGCGTCTCCTGCGGCAACTAAGGCCGTGAGGGCGCATATACTGCCTCTCCCTCACGTGCGCCGCCTCCCTCTTCGCGAGCATTTATTCTGCTTCGCAGGAGGTGATGGCTATCCATACACTCTCGCTTCGTACCATGGCCTGGACCAAGGTCGGACCCGAGAGATCGCCGCCGCCGGCGATCTACGCAGTAACATACAGCCTGACACTGCAAATTGCAAAGAAACGCAGAATAAGTAGAATTTAGCGGGGTCCCCTGATGCTTCCCTCCTAATCAAGGCACTTGATATTTGTGGAGTCCACAATACATCAATAACACAGTATGTTACCATATACTTGTTTAAAACGTTCGTGACACATTGCGCGACGATGTTTATGAACGATGGCGTCGTAAAAATGTTCAATTTACGATCCGATTACGTCCGACGGGGGTTTGGAACATTAACTGATGTTGCTGGAAGCTCTTTAGCTGCGTAAGGCGCGCGCCGCAAAATTGCGGTTGTACTAGGGGCGCGGCGGCCGGCCCGGCAACAGCGCGGCAGCGGCGTAATTAAATTTACCATACCACACCTACAGGTGCAAGCAAACTTGGTTTCTTTGACGGAGGAACTAACCTCGTTTTACAGCGTTTGACATCCACACACCCAAGGACGAGATACGAGCCTTTATTGAGTTCGTGTTCAAATCCCAACTGTCGATTGTTATTCTTTTCATAACAGGAAAATTGGGATTGAATGAAAGCGGTTTCAGAATATTGGATGCCAGCTTTCTGATTTTTTTTCGACCACAAAGAGAGTCTGAGTAGCGCAAATATAATAAAATTTTGGGAATTTATTCTTTCACGAGGTAAATCGTGAATGGAAATGAGCGCTAAGCGAGTCGACGTAATGAGGCTAACGAGCAGATCGCAGCACCTATAACGGTTTATTCTATGACTTTCCTTCGTTTCACTTTTAGGATTATGCTTTTCGTGTTTTTATTTTTGACTGTTGGGTGTTGAGTTATTTCTGAGGTTGCGAGACAGGGACAACGCGGGTGCTGGCTGGTGTTTTATTGCTGTCTCAGTCTAGTGAAGGTAATAATGAGCGGTGTATTGTCCGCAGAGGTTCCCAGGCCGGGTCGCTACCCCGCTTCGAAAACAGTCCTCTGCGACATAAATAACAAATGGTGTTTCAAAAGGCCCATCACAGAACATCTCGCGCTATGTCACAACTTTGATTGTATCCATTTAACTTGAGAACTTAACACCGTTAAATATTTAGTGTACATGTCGTAGCGAGGTGTATTGTCGCTTCAGAATGTAATTAGAGATAATCTGGGAAACAAGTATTCTGTAATTACTTCTTGGTAAACTTACATGAACTAAGATGTCTTAAACAGTTTCGTTGATTTGACAGTTTTTTGATTAATTCTAGAAACATCTCATGATTTTATTATATTAGCACATAAAATATAATTCTTTACTAAATAAAATTCTGTCTTTTATTCGTGGATCTTCGACAGTCATTTTTTTTTTTTTGTGGGAAATCATCAAATAACTTCTCCCGCTCTGGGCGGAGCGGGAGAAGTTATTTGGGAGATGTCAGACTTTTACTGACTAAAACCCACCCGTGTTCCCTCAGTTGCCTGTGTGCCAGGGGCCACGGTATCTCTTTCGAACAACCCGCACCCCTGGCAGGCATCGGCCCTTGCGGGCCCCATCTGGTGCTGCTGACATCTCTTTGAGGCGCGCGTGGAACACAACGCGCCGTCGACCCGAGCTTGGTCCTTACCGGACAGCGAGCTACCCATTACTCGCCGTCCGCAAGCCCGTGCCTACGGTGGCCGGGAATCAGCCTGGGATTCCCGACGCCCAGGGCGTCTCCTGCGAAGGCCACGGCTGTGAGGGCGCATGTACTGCATCTCCCTCACGTGCGCCGCCTCCCTCTTTGCGAGCATAACTGCTTCGCTGAAGGAGGCGACTGCCAGCCATGCCCTCTCGCTCCGTACCATGGCCTGGACCAGGGTCGGACGCGAGAGATCGCCGCCGCCGATCACCTCCACGAGGACACGGCGGTGCTCCGCCCAAGCCAGGCAGACCTCCACCGTATGCTCCACCGTGTCCTCTGGGCGATCTTTGCAATGGAAATCCCGGGCGTTTCCTCCCGCCCTATCTGAAACAGGAACCTCCCGAAACAGCCATGTCCGGTGAGGACCTGTGTCAGGCGGAAGGTGAGGACGCCATGCCGCCTCTCAAGCCACTCCTCAAAGAGGGGACTTACCGCCGCAATCGTGGCGTGCTCAACCACATCGTGGCTCTTGTGTCGATTTGTGCTGCCATCTATAGTTCGTGCACGTTCTGGCTGTCATCAGTTGATCTTCAACAGTCATTACGGGTCGTCAGACGCCCGAAAGTGTGACAACCAGTGTTACCAAGGGGTATTGTATTACCCAGTAACTGGGATGTGGAGGTCAGATAGGCAGTCGCTCCATGTAAAATACTGGTATTCAGCTGCATCCAGTTAGACTGGAAGCCAACCCAAAACATTTGTGAAAAGGCTAGGCAATTATGATGATTATTTTGATCTTGCTGATGATGACAGTCCCAACTGTATTTCGTTACAAAACACCTGTAATAATTAGTTTGTATCGAAGTAAATCAGTGTGTCAGTTAATAATTGTAGAGCAGTTAACAATGTCGATAAGGTGTCTGGTGCACAAAGAAATAAACGGTCGTTTGTTCGGGCGGCGTCGAAAGGAAAAGCAATTAGCTAGAATGCAAATAGCGAAATGTATTGTAGTGTTGAACACATTTGCATACGAAGCGACGAGCGGACGGAATTCCGAGGGCCTGGCGCACCCATTCCCTGTATAAGCTTCCGTTCAAAACTTCCATCGTAAAGCTAAAAAACCAATGCTCCGCTCACTGTAATTTCGTTCGGCGAGAACAGAACGCCATTCCAAGTTTGCGTAATTTGTAACGAAAATTTCCTCTGTACAAAAAACGAACTTCTGAGAAATTAAAATACACGTTATTGTTGCTTGGTGAAAGGTTACACTTTTAATTGCCATTCACCGCATTACCGTGCTTTACGATCACTATAGCTTCAGCCAGTTAAGAATTCATTTGTTTTCCAGAAAAGTGTTTTCTTCGAAGCGTTTACGTTGGGCTATTTCGATTTACGTGGTGCCATTTGGAGGAATTGTCTAATTAACCTGCCTATTGAACAATTTATTACACAACCCTGGATGTTTCTGTGTAATTTCGGCTCAACCTTATTGACTGTGGTATTACGAATAAATCACTGACGCTGTAATTTGGTTTCGGGCGCCTATATTACAAGCATCTAATATCCATTATAATATAGGTACGTATAACTGCTGCTTTTCCCCGCAAATTTGAATTTAATACACCTGTCGCACGATTAATAATGATTTTCAGGCATTTGTTTGCCCAATATTAATAACCCTACTCAACAATTATTAACATGATTAAACCATAAATCTTCTGCATGTAGTATTATCGAATTGGTCAATAAGAAAATACCTACATGGTGCGTTTTCTTTTATACAATTCTATCAGTTCAGTTAATAGCTTATTGATGCTTAATTGATTTTGTAGCAATTAAGTTTTCTTTATACGAGAGCATGTATAATATCGCGGTGAGTTGAAACAACACCGGCTTTATTAGCGCGCTCATTACGCCGTAGTTGCTGATACCTCGTAACGAGGTCCACTTTTATACGACCTACTGCTTTCAGCGCCTTTAATACAACAAATATAACCCTTTTCATTCAATTGCCTCATGAATTGGGCGGAATAAGCTGATATACTCCACAATTTTCTTTCATGACCCGACCATTGAAATGTTAATGGCCCTAAGGCGATTTTATATTAAGAATAAGCTCCATTACAAATGTGGGGGAAATGTTGGAAGTAAAAGAATCTCTTGAAATATTTCAGGAAGATAACAAAGCCCCCAAAGTCGTGGCATATTTCAATTACTCTGGAGGTACGTCCCCGTATGCAGGCTATCACGTGAGAATGGCCCCCAAAATGTTTTCCATGATCCCCTTTATGTGTCACGTTTGGTTTTGTAAACGGTGTCGAGTTCTTTTTTTAAAGGATTTACGCATTTTTACAAAAAAAATATTATGCTGTTATTTATGACGACTTGTTGGTTTCTTTTTATAATTAACTAGCTACCGCCAGCGGCTTCGCCTGCGTGGAGTTCGGAAATTATCCCTCGGGAACGTAGCACCGGGATAAAAAGTATTATATGTGTTAATCCAGGTTATAAACTACCTGTGTACCATATTTCATTCAAATCCGTTCAGCCGTTTTTGCGTTAATGAGTAACAAACATCCATCCATCCATCCATTCATACTCACAAACTTTCACATTTATAATATTAATAAGGATTATGCGTTTTATGCATACCATAGCGTGGCATCATCTGCCTGGCCTTTACCCAACTATTTATAAGGTTGGCTTCCAGTTTTACCGGATGCAGCTGAATACCAGAATTTCTCGTGGAGCGACTGTCTATCTGACCTCTACAACCCAGTAACTGGGTCACACGGTACTCCTTGGTAAGACTGGTTGTCAGACTTTCAGCCTTCAGACGACCCATAACTACTGTTAACGATCCACGAATGACAGCAAAGACCAACAGCTTAACGTCCTTTCCGACGCACGGAGGAGTCTTGATATGTAGAGATGGTCACCCATCCACGGCCCGTCCGCAGCAAGCGTAGCTTAACCTGATCAATCGATCCGTGCGTCTTACATGCGGTTGACTATTTAGCCACGAGCCCGTCTCATACATTAGAGTGGTAAAAAAGAAGCAGTTCGGTGATTACTAGCTTACATCCAAGCTTTGTTATGGCAAAATAAACCTAATACACATTCTGTCAGATGAACAGGTAGTCCTATTACCCGTGTTACCTGTGCACAAACAACATGATGCCGTGATTGCGGATCCGCTTACCAATCGCGATGGTTATGGTAATATCACCGAGGATTGTTCGCTGTGCCGCTTCTATGGCCGAGGTCCAAATTCACGTGCGGACATTTATTTTACGGCCGTTTATTACGACCATTAATATTTTACGGCCGGACGTATCACACAATTATTTTAGAGCAGAGTAGTTTGGGCCTTTGTTAAAAATACGAGCCAGTTTCTAAGTTATAATAACGATGTCGATAAAAAAATAAAAGACGGCTGTCTTAATAGCGAAAGACGGTTAGGAATTGATTGACAGAGTTATCATTTCAATAAACATTATACCTAAGTAGCTTAAAAATAATCTTTAAATAATTTAAGTACGCATGAACGAAAATCAGTCAAGGTATTTTACGATTCTTATTACCGTTAATTAATGATGGCGACTACTGGAATCACGGACTAGAAATCCGTTAATTATTCATTCTTTTAATTTTCTTTCAGAATTTCAGCCTGATTGTTTGAATTCCTTCTATCATGGATACTAAAACATTCAAGGGGAGTATTTATCTAGAGGTATGGCAAGCAGTTTGGAAATGGAATGATTTTTTAAAGCTATAAATTTCGCACGTGATCGCTAGCTCCAGCTTCACGATCACGCGCGTACCGAAAGCTTCTTCTGAAGCTATTCAGCTAAATGCTTCGCTAATTAACATCTCGACCCTCAATTTATTCCGAACATTACTGAGGTTCTTTTATTCGACATCGAACAAAAAGTGGTTATGAAGAATTCAATAAATCGACGAAGTTTAATATTCCGGAATAAAATGGTAGGGAGGAAGAAATATGTTGAATAGTTCCTTGATTAAAAATGGATAATACCTACGTGCTTGTGAATACAGTAGGTGGCCTGTGCGTATTTTTGTTTTCTTTTATGATTGTATAGTTATTTGACTTCGGAGTTATGACAAACACTTTTACACGTCAATCATATTTAAAAACGAGATGAGGTCAGCGTGTCCTTTCTGACTACTATGAGAAGAAGGGCCGAAACAAACTCAGACGTCACGGTCTATTTTAAAGTTCAGACTTAATCTTGGGCAGATCATGTTCTTTACATTTAGATTGGTGTTAGAAATGAACTTTTGCGGAAAGAACCACACAGATTGAGTGGACCTGCTCAGTCAGTGCATGCATTTGTCAGTAATCGTGCAGCTCAACTCAAAACTTAGAAGCTCAAAGGCCGCATAAAATAGTCATACTGTAACTAACTGAGAAAAAGAAAACAATGACATTCCCAATCATTAAAATTATATAATACTTTACGAAGTAAATATTCATGGCAATGTATACACTTTATTAGTAGTCATTGGATACATAAAGTGGGCTGCCGGTGTAAGACGACTAAAATGTCACGGTGTATATGAAATTAATCAATGTCCATCCCACTAATATTATAAATGTGCAACTTTGAATGTTTAGATGTTTGGATATTTAGATGTTTAGATGTTTGTTACGCAATTGCGCAAAAACGGCGAAATGGAGTCAGATGAAATTCGGCACACAGATAGTTTATAACCTGGATTGATGTTTACAAAGGATTCTTTTTACCCCGGTAATACGATCCACCACGCGGGCGAAGCCGGTGGCAAAACCTAATGTGTATTTAAAAACTTGGGGTCCCCCAAGTTTTTCAACGGTAACGATACACAGGTTAGGCCACAAACTCGTAAGTAATAAAATACATGTAACCTTCCTGTAAAATTACGTCTTCAGTTAGGTACATTAAGTACTACATAAAATATAGAAAACAACTGAGTTTCCATAGATGAACATTTTACTCTCTCATCCGAGTGAACCTTAGGTATTCATATTGTCGCTCGTAAAAAACTTAATTCAATTCAAGCTCGTGGAGATCGTTACGTTAATTTTTGATAACTTGAAGGAAACCAAAAGGATTTTTTGCAAGATATGTACATATAATTGAATTTGAAATACAGCTGGAAGATATGTTACTTACATATTATGTGACTTTGTTTGCCGTGATGCAATGGTTGTTTTACTTGTTAATTCCATGAAGGCCTTTCCCATCTATGTCGGGGTCGGCTTCCAGTCTAACCAGATCCAGCTGTATACCATTACTTTATATGGAGCGACTGCCTATATGAACTCCACACAACTCAGTTACTGGGTAGCACGATACTCCTTAGTAAAACTGGTTGACAGACATTCGGGCTTCTGACGACCTTCCCTTTTCCATAGAGTATGAGTGAACTTTACGTTCAGTCATACTCTATGGAAAAGGGAAGGTCCTCCCACCAGACGGGTGTTGTGTCTGGTGGGCAACTGCCCGATGGTTGGTTTTTTTTTTTTGGGTATGGCATCTCGCAGTTGACCTTGAGAGGCCGTGACTGCTTAACCGGGCTTTCCTGCGGTGACTTAGTTTTTAGGCTAAGAGCCTCCAGCCAGGGCTTACAAAACTATACTTATACCTATAGCGACTGCGCACTGAGGGCACCCCCTGCGGGGTACGAGCCTCGGCTCAGGGAGTCACTGTTAGGGGGGGCAGCAAGTGGGGACAGGCTGGATCAAACAGCCCGATGGTTGGTGTCGGGATGTTGTATATATACGAGTCGTGCGGTAAACTCTGATTGCGCGATTTAGGAATACTGTGACGTCAAGTATTGCGTAGTTCGCATGTGGCAATGTAGATGGCGCCACATCACTTTTTGTGTTTCAAGTCTTTTTGATGCATAGGTCGCATGTGGCGTGCCGCGTTATAGATGCCCCCCACAGTCAAAGATCCACGAGTGACAGCTGGGACCAACAACTTAACGTGCTTTCCGAGGCATGGAGGGGTCTTGGTATCTAAAGATGGTTACCCATCCATGGACCAACCGCGGCAAGCGTAGCTTAACCCGATCGATCGACCCTCCCGGCTGTCATTACTTAGCCACAAGCCCCACCCCAACCCAAGGAGAACATGTTATATTAAATTGAACATAAACCTGCCCAAAGCCTGGGTTAGGTATAAATGACAAATTAAATGTCCTCTTCTAGTTGCTGAGTAAAATCTTACGGATACGTGAGTTTGAAGTTAGGTTAAGCAAACAGTATTATCCTATTAGTTCAAACCCAACGTGCTCTAATTGTTCCCGTAAAGGGTATCTACTATGTGGCATGAATCGACGCATTATGGTAGAATCTGCTTCATTACCGCGGGCTTGAGTCCATGTTACGCCGACGCATGTTAAGAACACTGATGGTTTACGTATAACTTACTCCTTACTTAAGCGTTATGATCTGACTCTAAGTACATACAATTTCACGTCAAAGTGTAATTTGTGGCCAGCCTTATGTACGAATACATAAACTTAGTTGTGTTCATTACGAATGTCGGAGGCAGCCCGGTCGAGGTGAACTAATTTGGAACGCATTCAAACTAACGGCCCATCTTTGAACCAAGAATCCTTATTACGAGTACGTCGAGAGCTCGTGGCTTTGCTTACTTTACCCCTAATGTTAACCTATTATGTATGTACATTTGAGGATTTTTGCACCTTTTGTAGATTTGGGTAAACGGTCCGGGTGAGATTGAAAGTTTTATTTGCGTTTGTTGTTTTTTATTGCGTTGTTTAAAGAGTGTTGGTGCTAATTGGAATGATGGTATTCCGTAGGGAGCTCCAGCGTGGCTATTTGGACGAAGTTTTTATTAAATTCGCGCTTTTGTCAATAAATACGTTTACAAATTCTGCAAATATCAGACACCTAGTCGTACTTTGTTGCCGGTGTTCGTACCAAACAGAAAGTCTGATGAAATGGAATAAAAGGCACTCTTCACCTTTTGAGTAAGCATTCGTCGAACGTATACATACGCTGCGCTTACGCGACGATCACGTTTACGCGATGCGAAGCCCACGTCGCGTAGACGTGTTTGTACTAATACTAATTAAGCTTAATTAGTACTTTTTCTTTAGCTTTCTTCACTCAACACTCATCCTCATCTCCAGAATCCAAAGATAATTCATTATAGCTGATCCTCAAAGGAGCATAAGAGACTACTTCTTTAATATTAAAAGTCGAGTAAATTCTGTAACAGCCTACAAAATGTTATGCAATATATATTCTAATTGCTAGCAAGCACGGTGGTAGGACATGAATGAGGCACTTTATTATACAATGGTGGCTTAATATAGGCACTTCATGGTTAATGAATTGGTAACACTTAAGCTTCTCTGTGGCGTACTGCTCAAATTATGTTTTGAGGTTCAGTAGTCACGTCAAGAGTAGTTTCTTGATTGATTAACTTGCATTTTAGATATGTGACGATTGCGTGTAAGAAAAATCAGATTAGGCTATGTAACTGTCCGATATATTACTTTATTAATATTAAAAATGTGAAAGTTTGAATGTGTCTTACTCAATCACGTATAAACGGCAAAGTTACGGGTCGTCACCCGTAACGACAGACACAGATCCACGAATGAGGGCCCGTAGCGGACGGAGCAGCTTAACGTGCTTTCCAAGGCACGGAGGAGTCTCGATATGTAATGGTCACCCATCCACGGACCAATCCCATCGAGTGTAGCTTAACCTGATAAATCGACTCGTGCGGCGGTTATCACTTAGCTACGAGCCCTCTCCAAAAATTTAACACTGTGTTTAATATTATATTTATTCAATTCAATAAGTCACGTAAGTATTTATTAACATTATCATCGCTCTCAGATTTTTGTGATTGCCAGTTGGACAGGAGCATCGAATTCCTTAGCGCTATAATTTCCAAGGGAGTGCCTAGTTCGTCTAGGTTGTTAATGAGAGGTATGGTGTCTCTCCGTGTGATGCCCACAGTGGGGGAGAGTTGCGCGTGGGTCCTGCAGCAGACCATGTGGCCCCACGAGCACCCAGATACTGCCACGTCCATGTTGAGTGAGCGGCAGCTGTTGATACTCACACAGATGCCGCCGCGCGCCCAGCAGGTGGACCCAGTAGTGCCTGTATGACGTAATAAGGTATAGGCTGATGAAAATATCTGCGAGTATTCTTGTAACGTAGTTATGAGTTAGAAACTGTATTATTAAACATAACAATCAACATTTTCGTCAAAAATTCGAAGACACGTGACATCGACCAACCAGCACAACGCCCGCGTGTAGGATTATGTCTCACAGAGAGGAGGCCTGAGTCACAGCAGTGGGAACTTTATAGTCTAATTATTTTGCAGTATTTTTTTCATAATTACACAAATTAAATGCAGTTGACTAAATCAATAGCCCGTAAACTTTCGTTTTGTTAACCAGGTATTGGCAATTCCTGATGGTAAAATTAAGAAAATAGTTTGTGAACTAACCAAGAGTAGGGCTTTTGCTCATGCCAGCTTTGAATACGTCCACGAAAGTGTCTGGTAACTGTTGACCAGAGTACCTTCTGTTGGCGTTACCTTCTCCGTTCCTTCCTCCTTGGCACAGCACATTTGTTACAACTAGCATTACAACGCCTCCAATCAATAGAAACATGATATTTTGTTTACATGCTTATGGTAAAATTAAAAAAGAAACTAATGAAAATGGAATCATGTACAATTGACTTTTTAATTAACAAAAGGAACGACGATCGATAAGGCTCCTAATGTTTTGGTTGAAGTATTTAACTACATTGTTTTGATGCAGCCATGTGACGTTGTATCAAATAAATTAGACATATTCAGTAGTGATTCCAGAAGCAGTTTACTAGTAACTTAACAATTATGTTTTCTTCTTGTGTCGTAGTATTACCAACAAAGGTGGGTTCTCCTGTGATACGTCACGCGGTTCTTCTGCGTAGTCTTCATCTTCTTCCACCACTGTCACTTTTTTCATCTTTTTCTTTTTCTGGCTTACTTCAGAGCTGGGTGGGTCTAAAATGCCTTTTCCACCAAAATCTTTAGACTGAGACCACGGCATCGGCAGAGGCATGCCTTTGTCCGTCATATCTCTGACTTGGAACTTGTTCCAGTTGAAGCAGCAGACTTCTAGCTTGTCTCTGCAGCCGGCGACTTCGCTCATGGAGCGGTGTCCCTCGCACATCTTGCGGTTGATGCAAATACCACCGAGTTGCCAACATGGCGTCGTTTTCATCGATCCTGAGGAAAACGTTCATTAGGTAAAAGTTTCGATTAACATATTTTACGAGCGTGCTTGGAGTTCGTATCGGAGTTTTTTCGTAAATAATCATAGATTTTGTTTTACCTTCACATTACTTCCTTCGAGTCTTCGAGATGTAAGGCTTGTAATGTAAGTGTTTATTTACATAACAAAAAACTTTTTCCGTCGATTGTTTTTTTTTGGATTAAGTTTTTATTTTTCGCACTTGTTAGTTATAGTACCTACTCCACACCAATTTGAAATTTCATCATCCTTAGGGTCAAAACAATGCATATTTATGCGATAGCAGCAATCGCGGTTGATTTGCTGTCATTTTTTGAAGAGTTCTGTTGTCTGTCTCCGAAACGCATCATCAGATCTATTTGAAATTTAAATGGGACCATTTCGGAATAGACCCCTTTGGAACAAAAAAAGAATTTTGCAAGTCCGTCTATATATGTCGGAGTTATGGCTGAACATACATAAAAAAATTTAAACATGTCGAATTGATAACCGCCTTCTTTTTGAAGTCGGTTAAAAATAGCAACAAGTTTATAACAATCAACGCTAAAGACTTAATAACGCAAGATATATCACCTTTGTTTATTATGAAACGCAGTAAATCTGTCGACTTTTTAATTATTGTTTGGTACATAAATCGCTCCCGGAAGCAATATCAGTAACTTACTAACCTATTTATTCATGTAAATTGATTACGGTCTAATAAAGTACCCAATGCTTCTCTAAATATTTAATACGCGTGTTTAGCAATAAACTCAGCTCTCATAAATTGGACTTTGTGGCGGGTGTAACGGGGAACTTTAAATCTGTCTAAAGTTAGAAGTAAAGTATGAGTCCAGCCATGTAGGAGCAGATGAAGTATTTATCGGTTACGTTGGTTTACCTATTAGCTGCATGGCATTCCAGTGCCCAGTGGCATCGGCCCAACTTAAGAGTGGTAGGTCGTAGATTGGAAACCAGGCAAGCGTTTTACTTTATGTAAATAATTTCATCACAATTGCTCCCATAACGGTCAAGGAAAACATCGTGAGGAAACCGGCCATATCCTAGAACCAAAAAAATCGAAAAGATGTGACATCTACCATTCCGCATTGGGTCCGTGTCGTGGATTACAGCCCACTCCCTCTCGAAGAGAGGAAGCCTTTGCCACATCAGTGGTATCATTCAATATTATATGACATTGTATTGTATAACGCGAGGATAAATAAATAAATAATTGCAATATTAAACTCACTACGATTGGAAGTGAGGGAAGCCAGTGCTGTATGGTAGGCTAGGAGCTCGGCTCGGAGGTCCTCATACTCTTCGTCAGCCGAGAGATCTATGTTAGCGTCATCCCTCAGGTCAGAAACCAACTTCCCACCTAAGTCACCGGCGCTGTCAGACGAATCTTTTTCTTTATTCTGTCTTCGTTTACATATCACCAACGGACATAACATTAAACTGAAGAGTAGCACGGACCGCAACATATTTCTCAAACGTTCCACTTAGTAGTAGAATTTCATATTTCACTCGATATGGCGTTTTAGAGTGTTTTTATTGAAGTGAAAAAGCATAAATTCGATGATAAGCCACGGCTAGCGAATGGATTTTGCAATCGGAGTGTGGATGGAAAATATAACTTTATGTTAGAGTTTAAAATAAAATAAAACGTAAGTTGGTAAGAAAATAAGAATTGCAGATCGGTGTTCGATAAGTGTGGTCGTATGGAATGGTATTTCGGTTATTATTAAGGGCGAATTTCATAAAGTGAACGTGTTTAGCTCACCAAAACCGAGTTTAAGAGCTGTCAGTGTCGAAATTGTTATGGTATATTGACACTGACAGCTCTTGAACGCGGTTTCGAAATTCTGATCGCGCATAGTTTCATTCGTGAAATCCGCACACATATTTATACGTAAATATTTGACGTGAGCGCACTCCCAATTTGAGATTTGTGAAAACGTTATTGAATCAAATAATTATTTATATCTGATGCTTGTCTCAGAGCCCGACAACGCCTTAATAGTATGAAAAGAAGCGGGTCACTGACGAAAATGTCCTGAGAGCGTTTTTTTTGTCACAAATAAATGAATAATGATATCTTGGCGACGTGGCAGTAGACGTATTCTGCGGCGTGGCTTCCGGCTGCCTAATTACAGCCCTGTCGCAAATTATTACCATCATTAGTCAAAATAAACTCAACGTCTACGATTAAAATACGTTTACCAACCATTTTTGACAACATTTTTGACTTGACTTTGACATGAGATTCCGTTCCATCCGTTCCATCCGTGAAACTATCATCTCTAATCGCCACGCTTGACAGGCGGGTTGGCGATCGCAGTATAGTGGTAAAATGCATAGAGAACACTGCTGCCCATTCTCTAGTAAGTCCCTTGTAGCTGCTACGACACCCACGGGAAGAAATGGGATGGTGCTATTCTGTTACTTCCGACACCACACGGATAATATTCTTTTATTTATTCTATTATAACCTATTTTTGCCTAAAAAAGTAAAAACAGAGCCCTTATAGGACAGTACGTCAATCTAGTGTGAAACTTTTCTTCAGAATTATTCTCGAAAAAAAGCGAGTTTAGAAAACTCGTTTTTTTTTGTAAACGAAACCACACGTGAGCATTCGCTCATATGTGGTTTCTTTTTAATCAAAGTTAAAGGAGTACGTAGGTAAATTACTTTTCCAGCCGAGAATTTACACCTTCATCCGTAGACACTTGCTGTGTTGGTAATAAAAATTATCTTTACAGAAGGTAAAAATACCTTCCCGAAAAGATGATTTTTAATTAAAATAAACGTGCTGTAAATAATCCTCTGCCCATTCTTAACTTATTTATTACAAACAATATCTAATAGGGAATTTAATAGTCAGTTAAGACACTATGAATTGGAAGTGTTTAAAAGAAACATTATTTTAATAGATAAAAATGAGCTTTTAACAAATGTATTTTGTTTTGAAACTTTGGTATTACTTAGGTACATTATTCGTCAGAAATTTATTTATTATTTATTAGTGGTTTTTAGATTAAGTATTCTCGATTTTTTTTTAGTTTTATCATCAATAAAATCACTGAAAAATACCTGTATCTCGTTTTAACTTTAATTATAATGACGGATAGCATAAATAGACATGTATATTAAGACACTAATAATCTTCAGTTAAACGTCTAAGTAATAAGTTTTAATAGAGCCGTTTAATATAATGTTTGGGAAGTGATGCCGGAACGTGCTATTGGAAATTGTTCGCGGGGTGTGGGCCTTGGCGATGCAACCGCGCCGCCATTATCTATGTTCTTAGGAAAATGAGAATGTTATTGCTAATACTCGTACTGTTGTTAGTATTGAAATTGTAATTGTTTTAAGACACATCATAAAAATTGTGTGGATTAATAAATGAAATAATTAACCTTTCAAAACATGTTGACCTTTACTTGTGGCCTACAAACCCACGGAGTTTTAACGTAAAACACGGCGACATTTGACAACCCTTCTGTATTATTTATCTGTTATTTCGGCCAAGTTAGCTGACAGCCCTGTCAATATTGCGGCCAGTTCCCGTGTGGTACATGTGACATGCCGGTCATCCTGCTGAATTATTGAACCATCCTCCGCTGAATCAATCGCCTCCGTGAGCGCACCGGACGTCACGACCCGAGCAAGCGTCGGTCAAAAAAGCTTTTTGCAACGTTTGCCTTTCAACTGCTACCAAAGATTTCGTCAAATACCCTTTCTGCTGGGCTATATTAAGCACTGAAAGAAATCCGAAAGCCATGCATATCGTGTAGCTAGCACTCGCCCACGGAAACGTCACTCAGTATTCGAGGCTCTGTGTTCTATTCACTTTGAATAGCGCTTCATAGACAATATCGTGTCAATCGATATTCGGGGTATCGAATTTCATTAATCTTCTTAATTAAAACTGAGTTTTGAGCTTTTGGAACTGCGTAGGCTTAAACCTTCGCAATAGAAGTTAAATATCTGTAGCTATCTGACTGGTAATATAGCTTGTGTGGCTTCTAAAACTGATATAAGACAGATAGATATAGATAGTGTGTCTGTTGACCTCTACAGTAATTGAATAGACATGAGACAGCAAAGTCCTTTGTTGAGCAAGTTGCAATTTCAAGGCGCGTCGTAATGGCCAGCTCTTTGTCCTGTCCATTCTTAAGCGGTCACCCTTGAAGATAGATGGGGATAACTCCAGAAACACGCGTAACAACACTTTGGACGGTCGAAGGGGTGATGAGAACGTATTACCTACCTATATTGCCTGACGTTGGACAATGTTGCGGCTAAGCGCTTTATTTTTCAAGAGACACTAAAATAAATGGGTGTTCATTAAAGACGGGCATGTTAGGCGACGGTTTTATATCATCACCCTGTATCAAATAGTCACCGTCTTATTACAAAGCGAGAACGAATATTTCAACCCTAGACCATCAAGTCGGTTTTGTATTTGGAACTTTATTCCGTCAATTGTAAAGTTTTCAATAAAATACTGATAACTTAGTTCGGTACTGAGTTGTCAGTTTTGTTTGTATTTCGATAACAGTTACGTTCATAATACAAAAACTGTGGCGATGGATTCAACCGAGTCAAAGACAAAACCTTGTTTTATAATAAGGTCGTGATTGTAACTTCAAATACTGCTCCAGTTGCATTGCACCCATGTTTACCACTTACATATTTCTTGAATCGTGCAAACCTCTCAGAATGTCATAGTAATTTGAAAGCTATTTATTCATCAATACAATACAAATTCCTTCAGACATCCCTTAACGAACTATTTATGAGCTGTTTGCATCTTCAGACGAAGCTTTATGATTAATCGCCATCTGTATGACATTCACCAAGTCCACCGAGGCAGAGACGTAAACAACAAAGTTTTACTTAAATCACTCTTGCAGTACCGCCCCTAATTGCTTCGAGTCAATTCTGACAGCTGATTGGCTACACAAAATTAATGGACGAATGAAGTTATCATGATAAATATTATGAATTTATTGTTTTGTGTTTTGATAATTCTTTTGAGTTTGTGGCTGCAGAAACTTGTTGGCGATGCCGTCATAAATAGTCATAAATTATCCTTACCATTACGGTTATATTTCAAAGAAATTAAATTAATAAGGTCGTCGGTCCATCTAGCTGGGGGGCGACTCACACTACGTTTGCCGATGCGTGGTCTCCACTCCAGGACTCGTCTGCTCCACCGTCCATCGGTCCTCCGACAAACATGGCCAGCCCACTGCCACTCCAGCTTACTCACTCTACAAGCTATGTCGGTGACTCCGGTTCTTTTCCGGATAATTTTAGTCCTGATTTATGCTTCATAGAAACTCGGAGCATAGCCCGCTCCATAGCGCGCGTTGGGTGCGGAAGGCGGGGGATAGAGTGTTATGGCGCAGCCTGGGAGAGGCCTATGTCCAGCATGGACTGCGATAGGCTGAGTTGATTGATTAAAATTAATTAATATTCGTCTTGCTCTCCACGGATTTTATCGCGCACTGGATCTTCAACACACACACGAGCATTGAGAAAAAACACGCTGTTCGATTTTCAACTCTCGGCGCTATGCAGTGTGTTGAAGATCGAGTGCGCGGAAAAATCCTACAGCGATATTTTAACGTTTGTGATAACGTGGTATAAAATCACTGGAAAAAGTAGTGGTACGCGTAGCGAATAAGCGAAAGAGAGAGAAAAATATAGCCGCCAAAAGTAGTTACATAGAAAGCCCAAACTTATTAAATTGTCGACCAATGTAAATAGATCCTAATTAGATGTCAGCACAACACATACCTATTGCTGAAAATGGAACCGTGTACGAATTATTTACCTTCATTTGGTCCAAGAACGTAAACTGAGTATATTATTAGGTGGCCATCATGGCGTGAAAGTTATAAGGGTCAACTGGGGTAAACAGGGACCACTTATAGAGGAGGTCTAACAACCCACGATATATCCGATACTTTACTACTGTTCATATTTTGTTCTGTAATGATACAATTGGTATTGGTGACTTGCTATTCTATTTGGTCTGCGAAAGAAGAATACGTGAGGAAAATACATAATGTAAAAACTAACTTATACGCATTTTGAAGGCAAACAGAGACTTCAGTCATATGTGAGAACTTATACTGGTTGCGCGCTGATTCGATTAGAATTATAGCATTGTAATTTCTTTTTTTTTACGTTGGCACACGAATTAATAGATAAAGTTGTCTCGCAGCTTCCTATCTTCTGTCCCATTCCTGCACATTGCTTTTCACCATGAGGGCTACAGCCTACACCGCATCATTTGAACTAGAGAAGAAATAAATATTGCGACTGTCAATGTTCGAAGCGCGTCGCGAGCGCAGCTACTTCGTTCGAACTCGAAGAAACAAGTGAAAATTGGTGAAATTTTCAACAATTTTCAATTAAATACAATTTTTCAATTGAAAACTGTCGTTTATCGCCCCATCTCTCTCCAGACAGTATGAACAACGGAAAGGGAGACAATACCTATACATCTTGCGATGTAAGCCTGGAGCGACGATATGTTTGCAATTTTCACCAATTTTCACTTTTCACTTTTAAACATATATTTTTCCGCCTAACAAAACTAGTGAAAACATGCTGCTATTTCGACAGGAAATAGCGACACCACAATCGAAATACAACTCCATTTGAATTTTTTGTACAGAATGCAAAATAATACCAACACTTATCTAAATGTATCGAAACGGGAATTCAATTTGGCGCCGCAAACGAAAGAACTCTTTAGGGACTCTTCCGAACAACACCTTACTATGTACCACGCGTACAGTCGACAAAAGTGTTTCGTTACATGCAGGCTAAAATACATGCAAATGACATTCGTTTTTATTGCGTGCTTATAGCTTTTGGAATACAAGACACAGTCCGTACAACGCAAGACGTAAACGGAACGTAAATTCGAACGATTGTAAAATTTATAATACTCGTTTTGCACATAGATAATATTTACATAATCAGCCAATAATGTTAAAACATTATTGGGGTGTGGTGGGAACATTACTGGGGCCTAAGCCCCAGGGCTTAGCCCTCCTCTCGGGGAGAGGCAGTGGGTCGTAATCTACCACGCGGGCCCAGTGCGAGTTGTTAGATGTCACATGTCTTTAATTTTTTGGTCCTAGGACATGCCGGTTTCCTCACGATGTTTTCCTCTACATTAAGTAGTTAGTTAGGGACTTATTTAGTTAATACTTTATTTCATACATTCGTTATACCTATTAATTTGGCCTGTCGCAAAAATATAGGTTGGATAGTTGTATTTTCGATTTAAAGAAAACATTTACGTTACGTTGATGTCACCCGTGCGTGCTGGGGCTGCAGACAATCGCTGTCAAACTCGAATACGTACTCAGTTCACGTACAAAACTAGTTTAAAAGTAAAAGTTTTTGTTTTCTGTTTGCATCCTTTTTTTCTTTGTTGACGGTACGTTCTATGGAACGTACCCAAATCATGCCCTCATGTTAGTTTGCAAGAGACGAACTGTGGTTGTTCCCCAAATCTTTGGACCTCACACAGCACCCTTCTTTTCTATTTTTAGAAACAATGTCAAGGCTTTCTGGAAGATTAGAAACGCTTTCTCCTCTAAGGCATAGATTTATCTTCATATATGGGTGGATATTAGTGAGATGGAACGCTCAAAAGTTTTTTACTGAGGACCAATCTTGGACATCAATCTTAATGACTTGGTAACCTTTTGAACTTTTTTGTTACGCGTCTCGCTTTTTGTTGGAAAATAGTGTGGACGTGATTTGCTAATTTTCTTTTGGTAAATAGAAGTTAGAAAATGACCTTTAATTTTTAATTTAATAATTGTTTAGAAATATGTAAGTAACGTTAAGATAATTTTCGTATTTCTTCATTATAAGTGGTTTTATTTCCTGTAAGTAGGTTTGTACAAACACTTTTAGACGTCAATCATATTTTAAAAACTAGATGATGTAGGCGTTTCCTATCTGACTATTCTGAGAAGAAAGGCTGAAACAAACTCAAGCCAACTTCTTATAGACCAAGATTATTTGACCAAGTTGTTCAGACATAATCTTGGTTAAATAATGTTAAGACTATGTAGATTGATGTCTGAAATGGTATTTTGAGGAAAGAACCTCGTAGTCATACTCGAATCTTGCAGGTCAACTCAAAACTCAAAGAGCTCAATGATTCGTCGAACAATACGAAAGAAAGAACACTTGATTTACCGAGTTTTAAAAAAAACACAAGTAAGAGCTGAATGCAACTACTTATTCACTGTATGGAAAACTAGACCAATATGAAATTCCTGGATGGAATTTCCGATGACACAACTAGTATTTCATTTCAGTTTCAGTTGATACGTAACACTCGTGTTGAACACGTACGAAATTGCTACTGAAAATAACCGAAGTACAAATATTTCCATATTCAATTTAATTTCGCTTGCAACCCTGGTGGTTGTGAGCGAAATTAAATCACTTCTCCTGAGCTTGAGGTCCTAGGTTCGATTCCCGGGTCAGGCAAAGTGTTACTGGGTTTATCCATCAGGAATATCTCAGTAGCAGCCCGGAGTTTGGATTTGTGCCTGGTGGACGGGACAATAGGCTCGCCCCTTTTATATCAGACCTAAAATAGAACTGGCGAAAGCCTCAGTAGAAATAACCTTAGAATAATAATAGGAACAATTACGGGCCATAAATCCCGTTAACAAACATCTTTATAACATAGGCGCCACAGACAGCCCGCTTTGCAGGGGCTGCCTTGACGCCGAGGAATCAGCCGCCCACGTCATCCTGGAATGCGAGGCCGTGGTTTCTCAACGTGAAGAAATCTTCAGAACAATGAGGTCGTTCCGCAAAGCCTGTGAAGCTCCCAGGAAGCTTTTGTGCTTTTGGGCGGTGCTGGGCTGGCTCCGTTAGCCAGTATCCCCACGCACAACGGACCCAATGGGACTCTAAGTGCGGAAAAGGGAGTCCGATCATCATCATTATAGAACTAGCAAAATGTAGGTGTGCTATATCTTCACCTCTGCCTAACCCTTCGGGGTTTGCTGGCGTGATATAATGTAATGTAAATGTAATTTATCTTTATGGACGGTATGCTGACGATGAATACCATTTTACCCTTATTTCTATTACATACCTAAATTAAAACCATTTGAAAAGGCTAACGGATACCTGACCTGACTCTAATTTAATTTCCTAAAAATAGAAAAAGAAGGTACGCGTAGGTAAAGGCAGGCGAGCCGAGATTCCACAAAATCGGCGAACTTGCATGAAAAGGAATCATGAAAATTCAATAAACGAGGGTTTTGTGTAGAGATCCGGCGATCAGTAGTCTTTGGCGCTCCCCGCCTTACTTCGCAGTTCGGGACACGTGGTCCTACATAACTATGTGTACAATATCTATACCTACGTTATCGATGTCAGGTTTTTTAAAGCAATGTCAGGCTTTTGTTGTGCTAACCTCCAACATAAATGATTATATTTAACAGAGTAACCTATACGGTTTGAATTCACGATATCTTTTTGAGTAAACTGACCTCTTACCGTTGCATTAGTCATGGGGCGTGTTATAGTTTTAGCTAGAATAAAGCTCCTGAAGACAGACACGACGCGAAGCAAATCTTGTAGAACAGTTTCTATGAAACGTGGAATTAAAAATATAAATTGTTCTACCAGAATAGCGTCGAATCGTCGGGTCACGCCTGTTTGCGGGAGTCTTTATTGTCGCGTAAAATTAACGACTCCCGTGGGTGGTGTAAAAACAACCTAAAAATATGTATCTTTAATTCAGTAGCTCTTGGCTTACAGGTCACATGTAGGTATAGCAGTGGACGTTATAGTACGCTAATGAACGCTAAAAACCCAAATGCGTAGTACCTAGTAATTGCTTAAAAGTTTAAAAGCATAGTAATATGAATGTTATACGTGTGGCCAAGGGCTTTTAACATCTCATTTCAAAGAACCAAACAATATTTACAGCTTCTTTTTTGATCCATTAAGCTAAAGTACTGGAATATCATGTTCATAGAGAGTTCACGCCTCTTATCGCTAAAAGGACAAGGTATTTTATTATTAAACGCTCTTTGTAAAGTAGACGGTAAGCGGATCCGTGAGTAATTTATTATTAATGAGATAAAGATAGGTCTTAAGTAGACCCTCCGGGTGGCACCCGCTCCAGTTGGCGTGTCAAATCAACTCAATATTTAAATTGCTCTTAAAGCGTCATCCATATTTAAACATAATTATTAAGCATGTTTAGGAATAGGGTGTGTGATGTTAAGTGACAAACTTGTGACAAAGACACTCGCTGGCCTCAAAGGGATGCCGAAGCTGGGCCGTCCTTGTGGGGACCATCTCTTACACATTGCCAGGGCACGAGGACCAACCATTATGACACATTCAGTAGTTATGTTCATGCAAACACACATGGTATATACGTTGTATGTGAAGTGAGAAATGATGCTCTACTGGCTGTGCCCGCGGTTTCGCCCGCGTGGACCTTGGAAATTATCCTACGGGCCACGCGTTACCGGGACCAAAAAGTAAAGTGAAGTAAAAAGCCTGTTACTCTTTATAACATCAGCTATCTACCAGTGAAAGTCCCGTCAAAATCGGTCCAGTCTTTTCGGATATTAGCCAGAACAAACAGCCAGAATTTTTTTTAATTGTTTTTATTTTTTTGTTAGATATACATAGGCATATGTTCCGAATATAGTTGCATATGATTTAGTAAAAAGCTGTTCTTTTGCTATTACAACAGACAATTCAATTGTATTTGTCTGTACGTCTTATGTATGGTATGTGTATTAGAGTATATATATATATAATGTTGTAACTTAGACTCCGGTATCATTAACTTGCTTCATTAAAACTGTATTATGATAGGTAAGCTATCCATAATATTAAACATGCTTTCTTAAAGTAACACCGAAATTAACATCTGTAACAAAATTTAATTAAATAAAGATCCCAACACGATCGGGTGAACCACAAGCACATTAGCGCGAGGTACGAGTACCTACCTAGTCGTATTTTGACAAACTTCGAGGAAAGTTATAAACTAAAGCGACTGAGCGATTCTCATACGATTAAACAAACAACCACAAAACAAAACATTGTTTCTGATGATAAGGATACGGGGAACATTTCCAACAATTAAACATTTACACAAATATTTGTATTCACCTAACATACTGAACGCTTTTTCAATTTTCATGAATGCTTACGTTGAATATTTTTCCTAAATCCGGATGCCCGCTTGAAACGTGCTGAGACAGCTCATACAAAATGGATCCATCGCCATTTACCTTGTTTTTGGAGTGGACGCATGCAGCATTTACCTTTGTTTGCCAACCGTATCGCTGAGCTGTGTTTCACCTGCTTACGAGTCACTTGTGTACGAATACCCAAGAACCTGAGTTGCATTAGGTATGTTGGCTTCATCAACAAACAACACGACCCGGTCAGATCCAATAATGTTTCGAGAAACATCCTTTTACCCAAAACCTTTTCGGTCAGTTCATTAGACATGACGATAATGTGAAAAATACTGGACCATCGATGGCGTGCGAACTCGATTGAATCATTATTGCTTCCCAATTAGGACCCGTCAATGTTTATCATTTGTAGCGATCAAATATTTTGCCCTAAAGCACGAATTAGTTAACCTTTTCATTTTTTCCCTTACACAGAAAAACACACAACCTGGTAAATTGTACCCCTTGCGCATATTTGTATAACCTACTCTAGTCTGTGTACTTTACATTAGAGTGGGGTAGCCTCCTTCACCTCTACATGTGCGGGTAACTCTTAGCGTGGAACACATCTCAAGCTCACACCTGTACGTAGTTTGTTTTATCTACTTGTGTGCGCCGGTTTACTACCTCTGGAGCCGGCTAGGGACTCCTAACAAGCATCTCTAACTTAAAAATGTATGTACAGTAAAGATAACTTACCAAAGCACTCTATTAAGGGGTCGTGAGCGTGAATGAACAAAGTAACATAATTACCTGAAACAAAACGTGTGCTGGTCTGAAAATAGCTAAAGGGGAACAACGGCGCAAGATGTCTGAAACAACGAAATTTATCGTAATGAGTTTTGAAATATCATCAAGCACCCATTTATATTTAGGGTTGCGGGAAAGGGGTGTTTACCGCGCGGTTTAGGAGGGTAGATACAATTTTGAGAGTGTCGCATTTATTGCATAATAACGTCGTTTGCGCAATGGACTGCGTACATTTATCATCGTCTGCTCCTTGCGCACATACATTACGCTTACCTCCGGCCTAGTTAAGCCAATGCCACATTTAAGCCTTGTAAGTTCTCCCGATTACAAAGCTGCAAGGACGCCATGACACGCAGATGTCACCTCTCATCATCCGGAATTAGCTACGAACAACAATTATAAATACAGGGTAAGTTTTATCCAGTGCGCAAACTACAACCATGAATTCAGCATATCATTCTAGACCCCTTAGCGTAGAAATTTTTCGTCGGTTACACAAAAAAAATCAGCTGTTCCATACATTTTGACCTCGTAGGTATTGCACTTTTCTATGAAACAGCTGATTTTTTTTTGTGTAACCGACAAAAAAATTATACGATAGGTCTAGAATGCTATGCTGAATTCATGGTTACGGTTTGCGCACTGGATAAAAACTTATCCTGTATGCGCTTTATCGACTTCCTGCTAGGTATGACCGACGCTATCAACGAAGATCGTTAGTTTTGATGATATTTTGTGAGGGCTCGTGAACATTTCTGTACCATAACAATTTTATTATAAAGCTATTAAAACGGCTAACATTTAACCTGAAGTTTAATGTACACAAGCCCTTATCCGTAAGCATCGACCCTCCGCGCCACGACCATTTGTCTTGCCGCAACACTTCGCATTCAACTGTCAAATTCGATGTTCCATTGTTAATAAGGCTTAAGTTCAAGTATAATTAAAACGGAGGAGTTCCCAGTTAACTGACGTAACGAACTTTCAGTTGGAATAAAATAATACGCCCCTTGTGGGATACGTTCCATTAATTTGTTATGTAAATATGTGGCAATTGCGTCACTTCAGTGTTTTGAATCATACTCGTAATTGCCAATTTAATAATCTAATCGATTTTGCTAGAAAAGTGCTACTTAAAATTATTATTTACTAGCTTTTGCCAGCTGCTTCGCCCGCGTGGAGGTCGAAATTTATCCCGCGGGACCGTATAACTGGGACAAAAAGTATCCCATGTGTTAATCCAGATTATGATATATATGTGCGCCAAATAGTAATGGCTGATCTTTGCGTTATATTAGTGAACGGGTGCTGCTTGGTGCGGGTTGTTCGAAAGAGATACCACAGCCCCTAGCACACATACAACTGGCGGAACACGGGTGGGTTATAGTCAGTAAAAGTCTGACACGTCCTCCTGCTCCACCCAGAGCGGGAGAAGTTACATGATGATTTCCCACCCCGAAAAAAAAAACGGGGGCTGCTTGTGGTGACTGGTCGTCTTGCAGACCATAATTTTGTTATTGTTGTTAATAATTATCTACCTGTTTATTTATTTTACGTCAATGGTCCTAGGTTATTATTTGTGAACATAACCCAGTATTGCATATGTAAGCTATCACGCCATTTATACCAGGAGGCTTTTATTTTGGTAGTATGCTTTGTTTACTTTTAATTTTTTTGTGCTTAAGTTTTCATTTTATTTGTTGATATATTGGCATGGCTAGCTAACATTATGACAAATTATGTAAGTTTTGTGTCTCGTAATGTTGATTACTTTGCCTACCTATGTGTAGAATCAAGTCTATCTAACTAAACAGACAGCTGTGCTGCTGGGGAGTTTGTTGCGCCACTTCTTCTTCCCAGCTAAAGCACTGAAGTGGTGAAGGGCGTACGTTTTGGGGGACTGTCTTATGTAATTTTAACATTCGAAAAGTGCTAATTCTCACCCTAATTTGAATAAATGACTTATGATTTTTGATTTTGATTTTTTTTTATCCAAATCCGTTCAGCCGTTTTTGCATGATTTAGTAACAAACATCCAAACATCTTAACATGCAAACTTTTACATTTATAATATAATTAGGCTAGGATGACAAGTGAACCACTTAAGACAACGATGAATCAAAGTTCCGAATGACGTAAATGGACTATTCAGTGGAGAGCCCACTATCAGGCGTGCTAGCAGGCAATTTACCTTTATCGTGTTCAAGCGCCTACAGATGAATTATTAAAGCGTTAAGCTGTTCCCACCTGTAAATATTAGTGGATTTTACGTCGTACTTATACCCTGTGAACGTTCGCAATAATAAAGTACTCGGTGTGCACTTCGCATGCATGCAATAAAAAAACTTTTGAAAGCTTGCAAAAATTTTAACCGCGCGCCAGCTTATTTCATATTTATTAAATTGGCTTGCGTATTTTACTAGTACACTGACGAGCAATATAAAAAAGTCACTTGCAAAGTGCCTTAAAAGAAATCAAAATATCTCGTAAATCATACTAGTTAGTTTCATAAAGTGGAAAAAATCATGAAAACAGCATTAAATTGTACCTTATTTAACATACTTACTGGCCTGATCAGCCTTGGTCACTTTTCATAATTTTGAATTTTTAATTTTCAAGCTGCTTTTTTTAACCATTGTGTATCGTTTTCTAACTAAAAGTGCTTTCAGCAGATGTTCACTTGTAAATAAAGGTATCATCATGCCTCTCATACCCGATGAATGTACCAGGATCATCACTATGCCACAATAGGGAAGATCCCGGAGATAAACGCCCAGAATAATGGATGTGGGATATTCCACTGACCAACAAGTTCTTCGAAAGTTGAGGGAGACTGGACTTAACCTTAGTAAACCAAGCAACGGTAAGCCACAACGGCCCGAGAAGACCAATTCATTATGTCAACGATATTAAGAAAACAACATCCAACGGGAGTTGCGATCCAGGAACAACTTTTGCAACCCCGAACGGACCCAATAACTAAGGAGATGTCTTGCAGAAGCTAATTTAAAGACTTACCGGCCAGCAAATGGCCCAAAACTCATAGAGTAGCAAGATTAAGATATGCCCGTGAGCACATTGAATGCGGTGAGGACGAATGGGCAGAGTATTATTCTCTGATATATAGAGATTCGTGTATAATCATAACGGGAGACACTGGGTGTATAGACGGCCAGGAGAACGTTTTAGACAAGCATGTTTCGCAAAATAAGGCTCATATGGGGCTCGTACGGCGTAGCGCCGAAAATGGCAATCGGACCGCTGGTGTGAGATACGTAAATGAGATTCTTAATGAACCGTCCGTATTTGGTCAGTATGGACGACAATGAATTATTTATGCATGATAATCCCCGGCCCCACATAGCTCATGTGGTAAAAGAGTACTGGCCAGCGCGAGCGAGCACCTCTGACCTAAACCGTATCGAACATGCCCGAGGCGAGTTTGGCAGACGTGTTCGAAGCTGAAATAAACCGCCAGTCACATTTCATACCCTGAAATGCACTAATTGAAGAATGGGAGAATATTTTTCAGCATATGTTAAGAAATCTGGTACTCAGCATGCCAATACGATATATTGAATGATTAAAAAACTAAGTTCTTACTTTGTATAATTTTTTGTCCAAATGTCTCAATTTTTTTTATTCGTAGGTATTGTCTTAATACAATTTCGTTTATTTGTGTCATTAAACCAGAGATGGTTTGTATTGATACTCACATTCACTAAAACTTTCTTGGACACATTAAATTTAATTTAAAAAAATAATAATTTGGTGGTTTTTAATGCGTTAAATAAATTCGAATGTTGCTTTTCACTTCAAGAAGCTATCTTGCGTGGTTTCGGAAATATTTCATGATAAGTTAGTGGCTTTTACAAATTGCTCGTCAGTGTATATGTTAATAATTTAAGGACGAGGAATTGCGAATTAAGTGCAAACAAAATAATCAGATGAGTTACAAGCTTGTTAGCCTCTTTGTGAGGTGAAAGGGTTGTTATGGTATTTGTGTTCGCGTTAATACTTATTCCCATGGGATTTGCGGGGTAAAATCAACACGAAATTATTTTGCGGGAACACGAATTAGCTGGCAGCAGGTGTTGGGGAACCCTTGATGTTATTCCAATTATTTGATAAGGACCTATTACTCTTAAAATATTATGGTTCATATTTAACGGTCTTCTAATAACATTCTATAATAGAACCTCATAAACAAAAATAAAAAACCTTCCTATTTTCATAGCAAACCATTGCTGTCCAATTATATTTGTTTTTAATTTATTGTATGAACAAATTAATTAAGTAAAATGCAAATTATAACACACGTTTCAACAACCAAACTTTAACAAAATGACATTATATCGATGCATAAATTAGCTTCAAAATTAAACGCTATTTAAACTTAAACATAATATTGAATTTAATTTTATAGATAGCTGGCAGTAGTTTGCAAAGGGGCAAACTTCTGCCAGCAAACTGTGTATAGACGGCATTCGGGGTTCTCATTAGGGAAATTGTCGAGTTAAATTAGCTGGTAGTGTTCAGAGGATACATGGGGCATCAGTATGCATGGCGAGCCCCGGCCCACACCGCACAGTGGAACGAATGTATGGGAGCGGTTGGACGTAGACATGTCCGAAAAAAAAGAGTAAAATTATGCCAAACTAATGATGCCATCTTATTCGATTACTTAATGCCTTCATAACTTGTGGTGATGAATTTCTTCATAACTCCCATATTTCGGGAGTAATTTGAGAAAATGTGAAATTTTACTATGAAAATGAGTGTATCGAGCTCTCTCCCTCCTGATTCCGGGCTTGTTTCAAGTAGCGGTCACTAATATCATAATGCTAATACTAAGAGCTATATTTAATACTAAGACACATAGTGCGCCAAATGTGCACTTTCTGGGATAAAGAGTGATGTTTATTTTATAACACAATTTTTTTATTTTTTGTTTATTTTGTTGATTAAAACCGTTTTTCTAAAGGTTTACCTTATTACAATAACATTTCTGAGCAGCCAATTAGAGAAGATATAAGCTAATTAGGATATATAATTAGGGACTTAAGGTTTACATATAAAACTGATGCACTAATGATTACTGATAAGAACATTGCTATTATTTAATTACTAAATGGCTCTTAATACACTAATTTAGCATGCATCATTTACTAATTATCACAATAACTAATTACCTTGCAATATTTAACAAAGGATACCTGGGATACCTGGATTTTATATAAATAGGTCACTATTAGTAACTTTAAAATCAGTGTTGATTTACACCTCGTTGTATCCAAGCTAATCTCGCAATGTATTTTCCAAATTTTAATACAAATCTTGATATTCACGTTGCTTTATGCGCACGCGCACATAAAGATTTACGCGACTTTAACTATTTGTTCAGTGTTTTAAAAGATAACAGTTGTGTTCAGTTATGTGAAAGTGCTGAAACAAGTTTAAAAGACTGGTGTCGTCGATTTTGCTACCGCATTTATGCAAAATGGACACAGTCTGGAAGAAGCACAGATAAGTTTCGGAAGAAACATGAGATTTGGCTACAGGCTGCAATTCAATGGCCGGAATTACAGAATGAAAATATGGAACCTTCTACAGAAAATATAAGTGACGTCATCGAGCCCATAATTTCTCCTGCTAAATCTGATGCTTCAACTTGTACACATCCTAGTCCTCGTAAATCTTTTGAGGACCTTAGTAACCGGCAAAAAAGAAGACGCACTGAAGATAGTCTTTCATGCAGCAGTAGCAGCGCTGAAATTATGTTTTCGGCCGAAAGGGCGCTTCAAAAGGCAGGACAAAGCGATACAGCTTATGTTATGAAATACTTGACGGAGAATCCAGAAGAGGCCTCAAAAATCAAAGCCTTCATTGAAGGTAAATCAATTCAGGTACGGGAAATATCCCCTTTGAAGGCATTGGCTCTTTATGTATCGATGAACTTATCGAAATGGCGCTATAACACTCTTCGGGATTTCAACACTCAAGAAGGAGCTCTTCAATACCCGAGTTACTACATGTTGGTTAAAGAAAAAATTAAGTGCTATCCGGCCAAAGAAGATCTCACAGTTACAGAGAGCTCTGCAAAAATCAAATTACAAGCCTTGATGGATTTAACCTCAAGAAGACTTATTAGGTCGTTAGAAACCCCTGTTGATCCCAATCAACAGCTCGTATTGACCAGCAAATGGGGTTTTGACGGATCATCTAGCCAAAGCATTTATCATCAAAGGACGAGTGAAGATGAGCAAATCGATCTTGCTAGTAATTTTATGATTAGTCTTGTACCACTGCGGCTCGTCTCAAAAGGTGTAACAATTTGGGAAAACGAGCGACCATCTTCCACTTCATTTTGCCGGCCAATATTGTTTAAGTTTATAAAGGAAACCAAAGAAAATGTGCAGAGAGAGATGGCTGAAATCGAAGCAGAGATTGAAGCCTTAACTCCATCCACCATCACTGATGGAATTAGTGTCAAACACCAACTGCTGTTGACAATGATTGATGGTAAAATTCATTCCATTATATCCAATACAGCAGCTTCAGTGTGTGACATATGCAAGGCTTGTCCTAAAGAAATGAATAATTTAGAGTTAATCAAAGATAAACACGCAAACGAGGACATGTATAAATATAGCTTAAGCACCCTTCACGCTTGGATTCGCTCAATGGAATGCTTATTACACATTTCCTACAAATTAGACATAAAATCATGGCAAGTAAGGGGTGATATAGCAAAAAGGCAAGTTGATGACAGGAAGAAAAGAGTTCAAGAGGCTGTAAGAAGAGAAACGGGCTTACTTCTCGATGTTGTGAAACAAGGCAGTGGATCCACCAACAATGGCAACTCGGCAAGGAGATTTTTTGAAAACTACACTAAATCTGCTGAACTGACCGGAATAGATGCTATGCTTTTAAGAAAAATCTGTGTGATCTTGCAGTGTATTTCATCAGGAGAGAAGATCAACGTAACTAAATTCCGAGAGTTCTGCTTTGATACTGCTAAGCTTTACGTGGAGTTATACCCATGGTATTATATGCCTTCTTCACTTCATAAAATTTTAATGCATGGGCCAGACATAGTTCAGAACATGTCAATTGTGCCCATTGGTTTTCTATCCGAAGAGGCATCTGAGGCTAGAAATAAAGATTTTAGAAAATATAGAGAGGGGCATTCTCGAAAGCATAGCAGTATCTCATGCAATGAAGATATTATGCACAATCTTTTACTGTCTTCTGATCCACTTGTTACAAGTATCCGTCCAAAAGGAAATAAGTTTGTAAAAAAATCTTCTTTTAAGGAATTTTATGAGCTTACGGATTCTGAGAAAAGTGATATCGAATTTGTTAACATAAATGATTTAGCGGACATCGATTCTGAATTTGAATTAATTGATGATGATGATGATGACGAAGATAATTAAATGATGTTATTGTTTTAAAATGTGTAACTTAGTAAATTAGAGCTTACATCTTAATTATTTATTGTACTTTTAATGAAACTAGGTAATTTATTATCAACTTACTTAAAAGTCATACTCTCATCAGTTCTTGTGAATATTTTTGTTAATATATATTTCTGTATATATATATAATATATTTATAGACCTCTTAATAAGTCTGTCTGCGGTTTAAAGTAAATACAAATGGGGAAAAAACGTTTTTTTTTTTAAATTTTCATTTCCTTTTATCCCAGAAAGTGCACATTTGGCGCACTATGTGTCTTAGTATTAAATATAGCTCTTAGTAATAGCATTACGATATTAGAGACCGCTACTTGAAACAAGCCCGGAATCAGGAGGGAGAGAGCTCGATACACTCATTTTCATAGTAAAATTTCACATTTTCTCAAATTACTCCCGAAATATGGGAGTTATGAAGAAATTCATCACCACAATTTATGAAGGCATTAAGTAATCGAATAAGATGGCATCATTAGTTTGTCATAATTTTACTCTTATTTTTCGGACATGTCTACGTCCAACCGCTCCCATACATTCGTTCCACTGTGCACCGTGAGGTGTCGGCGCCACTGATTGCGTTACCACCTGCATTAGGCAACAAGAGCTACTGGACTCACGCTAATGCGGCTTAGAACATTCCGTGCTTCAATATTTTGCTGCTCAAGCAAAATGTTGGATCGAGATCACCGTAACATTGAGCATAAAAGAATTTGTTCTCGGTAAGTGACGTCAATGATTAAAATATGTAGATTTAACGTACTACTTTAACTATCTATGGATAAGCCACCAAAACCTATTTAATCGATGAACTGTAGATGAAATGGTCGAACGTCAATTTTTGTGGTCGACTTTTAACACTTTAATGTATTAAAGTTGATACGATCGTTGGAACTTTTTCCATTTAGTGCGGTGTGGAGTGGAGGCCAACATTTAATCACACGAAATATTTCAACTTCGGACATAATATTGCGTAGATGGAACACGGGATAGGCCTCGCGTGCCCCGTATATAAGCCTAACATTGTATCGTATATAACAATGTTCCAAAACTGAGAATTCGGTATTGTACTGTACAAAGTCGAGCCAAGTTCGACAGTAAATTGAAGAAATTGTTACAGTTTCATAGTTTTAGCGTCCGTAGTTCAATATGAACCTTGCCTTTAATACCTGTTAATGCGAGAGTTTGGGACTTTTGATAAGCCTCTTAAGCGTCGTTAATATGTTATTATAATGAAACTGTCAACGGATAGCTTCGGCGATTAAGGATGTTACTCGAGCCTCTCGTTTGTTTACTCAAACTTTATCTCTGCTTTGTCCTATTTATTCGGTAAACCCCATTAACGAGTCTATGCAAAGTTGGCAGCCCTTAATCCATGACTTAATGGCCGGCGCTGGGATCGTCTAAGCGGCAGCTCTCCTGTATCAGGCCTGATCTCGCCTCAAAGGGCCTTCGTCATGCATTGACGCCTCGCCACTCGACAGTTAGAAGTTTCAACTAAACGTTAATATGTTTACCGGCGCGTGACAGACGCTGCCGGCAGCTGACTATGATACTTTGTTACATGGAGTGAAAATATAACTTTATTTCAGGCTCGTTGGGTGATTAGCGGTTGGTCGGTTAACCGTAGTTTTCTGTAAGTTGTGGCTCGTGTGCGGGTTATAAAGTAAAGGTTATCAGAGACATATGTACCTACATACGTGTAGATGTTTGCAGTAGACACGCTAGCATCTGTCGCTACTTGTTGAGTCGCAATTTTTAACCTCATGTTGTACGATGTTCAAGTGCTGTTCACAAACACAGTAATTTATCTAACACATCACTGAAGATGTTTCGTATATTTTATGTTTAAAAGAAACGTGCAGCTATTTATTTTTCTACTTCTTTCTAAACTGGAAGCAACAGTGTTACTAATATTGTAACTTGTAAAAAAAAATATAAAATAGAAAAGGATAAGAATATTAAGTATTCGATATTGACCCATTTGACGTAACGACACACTGGCCACAAAAAGTTAAGGACCTCAGCATTATGTAACGATTGGCTGTTCAGCAATATTTCTAGGCTATTGCACAGCCTCCCTTGAGATATTTTGATAGAGCGATGAGTAGTCAAGAGCCTATTCGTTTCACATCCATCACGAGTGTCTGGGATGTCCCGGTTGAGTAGTTACTATACGTTTACGAACGTAGATTAATGTCAGAAAATTCACCGATGTACGCTACTGTGATATATCTCAGGAATCGAGATAAATAAAGAGGTGTACCTGTTTCTTTTTTCAAGTATTTCTATATTTCAGTATAAAGGATGAATTGATAGATAGGTACGAGTAGATGAATAAAGTTAAGTATTGAAATTAAGTATCTATTTAAGGGCTAACGGTACTTGACTTTTTAACTGACGCGACGTCAAAAGAAGGAGGAAATTCTCAATTGTTGTATTTTTTTATGTTTGTTACCTCAAAACTCCTTTATGTATAAACTGATTTGATAAAATCTCGTATTCTTGGAACAGGTATATTTATCGGTCAAGTTCTAATTAGTGGTTTGTGAGTTAGCTTCATTAATACGTTATTTTTCCACTTGTTGGTAATGTTATAATAACTTTATGTTACTTTAATTTACATAGCAAATTGAAGGTATAGGAATTTGTGTGGGGCAGCTACAGCTTTTTTTTAACTACCGATTTTCTCTGGATTTGAAGTGGACCGATGACCTTATGAAGGCCGCAGGCATTCGCTGGATGCGGGAAGCATAGAACCGGTCCAAGTGGCGGAGCTTGGGGGAGGCCTAAGTAAGCTGAAATGATGAATGATGATGGACCGATTTCCAAACATACACTTCAAAATGAAAAATAACTTTAATTTCGGAAGTCGGTGGCAAAAAAACGAAAATACAAAACCAAAAGACCGACTTCCGCAATTCAAATTATTTTTCGCTTTGTAGTTTTTTGGAATCTGTAGTTTTTTGTTTGGTCGGCTTTACATTCATATTAATAGCTGTGGACGTAGTGTATGCAGTTACTAGGAACTGTAAACGGGTCTTTGTAGGGGCGCGCTGGTTGAAGCAATACCAATAATCCCCTTAGGACCAGTCGCTAAAGAGGGTTTGAAAAATGCGCCTGAAACCGCATACTGAATGCGCTTTCAGGCTGAATAAAAATGCATGAATGTGTAATGTTTTCACCTTCCGCGTTAACTAAAGAAATTATGTAACTCATTTCTACAGCTTTTGTATGGCAATACAAAAGCTGTAGAAATGATCCAACGGAAAATTAATGATTACTGTACTGAAACTACTACAACTAAAGAACAAAGTAATCAGTCATTACTTTGTAGAGTTAACATCTTAAACTCCACTCGTTACAGCAACAGAGCCACAAGTTGAGCTTTGTTCAACTTTAAATTGTAGGACATTTTCATTAGAAAACGGTCCCAGACAGACTGCAATGGAATTAAGCTAGGTGGAGAACCTATTCCAAATTACATCTAAGCTTAGAATTACCTAACTACGTCAAAAATACGATCAACTAAAACATACTAATCATTTGATTGTATGTACGTATTTACCTACTATATTATGATTAAGGTAAACAAACAGAGACCTTTGTATAAATCTAGTCAAAAAGGATGGAAGTAAAATAAATAATGCCATCAATCTGTCTTGTATTTATTCAAGTACATGTAGGTAAAACAAATAATATAAAGCCTATGAAGTGGGCGTCTGCCCACGCAGCGATGCTTAGAAAGGTAACTAGAACATTTTCCGCAAGAGTGAAATTAAATGGTATATTTTCAAGAGGTTTTCGTATTCTATTATATTGAAGTGTAGGATACTTGTTTGTATAATTTTCACAAAGCAGGTGACAGCTGACCTTTCGAAAATCTAACCACAAGTATAATTTTTTAAATTTTTTAACGTTTCACAAATTTTTTAAAGGTCAACTTGGGTAAGCTAACCTTTCAAACATGTTACTTAAAATAAAAACAGTAACGCTTTCGTTTTTTATGTGATGTGGGGTTTACATGTGTTGCATCAGCTTTATCGAGCAATTTGTGGGGTGCATTATTGTTTAATTCACCACAAAATGAGTTTTGAAGACATTTTCATAAATCATTCCTGAACATTCGATAAACATAAATTGGAGACAGTAACAACACATTTCGGAAGCCACTTTGTCAGTAACATCCGAGTAATTTCCGATCTAGATATGCGATAGCCGTATAGGTACTTCCGTAGTCGTTCAAAATCTACAGGGAAAATGGGAAAAACATTTACAGCCTTCATATACTTCGAAGGTAGGTACCTAAAGTATGTTGTACTTTGGATTTCGCGCTAAGCACCTATTGACCTAAATGTTTCGCTTTACGGTCAGTTTACAGCTTAATAAACTTCACGCTTTTCTTTTATTTTCAGTCCAAAGGGAAGATTTGTAGTGCCTACTTGCAAGCAAGATATTATTCTGATATCAATATATGACCTTGTGGCCGATATTCTTGACATCGTGAACAAACAAAATTCATCAAATGAAAATTTTGTATCCTAGTGAGCACATTGTTCCCTTGTCAAAATTTAATTGAAGTACCTACAGCTCCAATTACATTCAGGTTCAGATGTTCGAGTTTGTGGTAACTTGCTAAACAGTTGTCGCGACTTGTCACCAAGAACTCTCCTTAGATATTGTCCATTATGCGACAGAATTCAAGGATGAAATACGACGCTACAATAGTCTTGCAGTATTCATCATCATCTGCCTATAATTTTCCCAACTATGTTGGGGTCGGCTTCCAGTCTAACCGGATTCAGCTGAATACCTGTGATTTACATGGAGCAACTGGCTGTCTGACCTCCGCAACCCAGTTACTGGTTAACACGATACCCTTGGTAAGACTGGTTGTCAGACTTTCGGGATTCTGACGACCTTGCAGTATTCATGTTCATTAAACAAACTTTGGTTAAGTCTTACTGCTGAGCCGGTCTCTTACATGATATTTTTTTAAATGTTGCTTCCCTTCGCTGTGCGACTCCTCATCGCCCCAAGCTTATCTTGCTTCGGGCAACTCGCATTATTCTTTCAAGAGATACTTCGCGTCTAATTAAGGAAATTGTATTTGAATATAAAACAAAGACCCCGGGAATCTCGTTATTCAGACTCTTGTGGTGGAGGTATCTTTTATGTTTGTGTTAAATTAAGAGGTGCATGAATTGCGATTTAAATGTCTGTGTCTGTTAATCTTTTCCAAGACACTTCAGTGGTAATTCTCCATTTTCTATCTGTTGTTTTTATTGTAAGTAAACACGTACTTAAGTAGGAAATTGCGTGCGCAGTGAGTGTAAGACATTGGTGGGACGTCAGGGTTAACAAAGCGGTCGTGTTTAAGAGCTTGCTATTATTTGCTCGGTGGGAGCATTGGCGGGATTGGAGGCGAACTAAGTCGCATGTTTAGCCCCAGTATCGGAGTGCGATAAGATTAAACAGCCCCAAACACCTCTAAACTGGTAGTGTCGCTTCCTTTGTCCTGATAAATTGATCCGTTTTGATTATTGCAAGTAGAAGCAGCCATCCCACGAAATTGGATGGCCACTTATTCATAATCTGCTTAAGATTTTCGAGGGTCAGTCGTCTTATTTTATTTATGACCGTTCCGAGTGGGATCTTTCGTGACTTATTATCATAAAGATTCAGGCCTTTTTACCAATATCGCGACGTGGAGTGGTGACGATGCTTTATTTTATGTCACCGCATTGTTCCCGCCCTCCGGACACTAGAAAGGATCCTTTTATACTCACATATATTATATTATATGAAATCGATAACTTAGTTTAAAGGGAAGGTTGTGTCCTTGCTCATTGTGTCTATGTAAATACTTATAAATCATTGCTTTACATAGGCCCAGGAAGTTTTCTACAGAAGATTTATACAATAGGTAAAGGGATGGGTATGTGTTGACGCATAGCTTCCGTAATATAGAGGAAGAAGTGGGTTTTACAATGTATACATGATGGGGGCTAAGGTTATGGGTAGCAATGTCCCTATACACACGCGACATGACATTAATCGGTGACGTCACATCGCCGAGTAATTTATTTAAGGAGGCTCCAACTAAGAGGCCGTCTATAAGGTACACGATAGAGGAAGAAGTGGGTTTTACAATGTATAGGTACATGGTGGGGGCTAAGGTTATGGGTAGCAATGTCTTTATACACACGCGACGTGACATTAATCGGTGACGTCACATCGCCGAGTAATTTATTTAAGGAGGCTCCAACTAAGAGGCCGTCTATAAGGTACTTAATAAGGAAGTTTGGGAACGTTGTTTTACTAATATATTAAGGGTTAATTGGCGTGCCACCCATTTATCTCCTGCCCGCGTCCTATTTATTTGCAAAACGAACAATTAAACCCAACTAAGCTTGGGAGAGGTGATTCCTGGAACTAAAACGATAAAAAGGATTCATTGGGCCTATTTATTCGCTATGCACCCTCACCCGACTGGTTGTCTAATCTGTAACAATTTAAGGGATGTTTTCCGAGACCTATCCTACTAACAAATGAAATAAATACCTACTTAGACAGATTTCGTAACTAGGCATACGTTGTGAAAAATCCTGACCATTATTACGATCATTCTTTTGCTCTTATTCTAGGGGTCGGGCCAGCATGTTTTTTTTCCGTATTTCTTCTGTATTAGTCGTCATAGTAGTATAACATCCGGACAGCTCGATCGATCAGGTTAAACTACACTTTCCACGGTTCGTGAGTAGACGGGTGACCATATTTGTATGCTTAGATTGGTTCCGACTGGCATTCGTCGGTCGCCAGAAGTACGAAAGTCTGGCAACCAGGCTTACCTTACCTTAAGGGGTATCGTATTACCTAATAACTAGGTTGTGAAGGTCAGATAGGCAGTCTCTCCTTGTAATATACTGGCATTCAGCTGCATCTGGTTAGACTGGAAGCCATCCTTAGTTGGGACAAGGGTAGGCACATGATGACGATGAGTTCTTCTCTATTAGTCGTCATCTCGGTAGCCACCGAAGAAAAATCCTGATTATGACTGAAATAAGTATCTAAATTATGTGTAGGTTAAAGACTCTCTTTTCTATATAAATATTTCGAGCTCCGAACACAGCAATTACATTCAATTTTAATCAAGGTTACAAAGGCTCAGCTCGTGTAAGAAGCTTTTAAGTCCCCTGTGATAGAGTGGAAAGAAAATCTCCTCGGCCACTCGAGAAGTTTTCGAACCGAGAACCGCAATTATACTCCAATTATGGAACCTCACGATTTTCGGACTTATTTATTAATATCAGCCCGTTTAAGAAACTCAGTTTTATCAAATGTTGGACTGAAAAAGCGGCGTTTCTAGTTAATTTTGACCATCTAAATATGTTACCAGGTAATAGGCATCTACATAATAGGTAAACATGGTACATATACGAACGTTATCTGTTTCATTAGTTCGCTAATAATTTCTGTCTGTTTCTGTTACTGCTTATAATTTCGAGGTTATTATGTTTCGGACAGAATCCTGATTACACGTTCCGTTTGTACACAATTATGGGAACTGTTCACCACAATTCATGATTCTACGAATAATTCTCGTATCTATTAACATCACCGTGGGATTACTACGTAGAAATATACACTATGTGAACCCTGATAAATAACTTTAATCTCTTTTATTCTCCGGCGTATTTTTCTCCCGGGCAAGGCTCGCCCCTCATTATTTAAAAGTAGAGATACGTGAAAGGCTCCATCGATTATCCATTTGGCTGCTTTGTTCTGAACACAGAGATTATCGGAAAGACAGTCCATATCATTATTTTCTATGGGATGCGACTTGCCCCCATTGCAATCAACTTGTGTAAACCGAACGGTTGCACTTTAAATTGCTTTCCCCTCCTCTCCAGTCTAAAACTCGCTGCTTGTCGGATATTGTCTTGATCCTTTTGTGTAAAATTTTATAACGTTTGTAAATTTTAACTCAAATCAGTCGTCGGAATTGACTTTCGAAACGGAAATTGGTAACTGAAACTAATTTTAAGTTTCATCAGAGTTGTAGAAAAGGAAAGTCGATTAAGATTTATGTTTCAAGTTCCTAGTAGCAAATTGATCAACAGCAACGCATTCTTCCCCTTAAATGGATTTCATCACAAAAGGAAGAGCTTAACTGTTGGGTAGAGAATGTTTTTATAGAATAAAAAACGCATTTAGGCGCACCTGCATGGAAATCTAACGAACCTTGCCGTGCAAATCCAAGAGTACCAAAAAAAAACTACCTGCCTCGGAAACAATAGTAACGGTTTTATAGATATATGTACAGATATACTACGCAGTGCTTTCTGAATAAAAACACGACTACAGAACAATTGGTATATTTAATCGAATGCACGATCCTTATAATTCTCAATTTAAATAGAGTGGGCCGCATTCGATATACAATTTCGAATAGTTACTGTTTATATTTCACGATGACGAATCGAATTACGATTTTATCCGTCAATACGTCACGAGAAGAGTGCAATTTGTCGGTATATAGTGGGTGATATACGAAGCTATCAAGTCATAACGACGTGGGATCCAATTAGCGATGTTACCTGTACGGCCGTGCCGGACTGCGAACACCCGATAATTATAAAATTCGACACCGCATTGGTTGTTAATACGATATGTTGGTATAGATTTTAAAACCACAAATCAATTTATTGGCAGGTGTTTAACGAGTGTGAAATAGTTCAATTATATTTGTGCTTTGGTAGGATGATTTTTTATCTAGCTTAAATAAATAAGTGACGACAAATCCTTTTATTTCACGCTTCCACGTAAATAAACTGACAAATTTAAATGAATTTTCTAACACAGCGCCACCCTAGTAGGATCAGTGTAATATAAATATTATCGAGCGCAATATATGCAGTAAACAAACCACTGAGAGATATAAATAAAACATACGATAGTGCTGCACATATTAGAGATGGATGAGGATTGAACGGTGCGCGTATCGAAAAACTAATAGGAATGGTATGAGTTTTTTTTTTGCAAAGTTATTCCTAAATTCGTTTTTCGCCTTGGGACTTAGTTTTAACTTGTAATTTATGTGATTTTCTCTGAATACAAAACTATCTTCTGTGTAATTCTCTTTGCACCAAACAAGTACGATTCTTCTTCCCACAACTAAATTTTAATTATTAAAGTCGCTTTTGTGTGTGTCCCCGAGTTTGTTTTTCCAAACGCTACGCTACGGATTTTGATGCAGTTTTCAAAATCATTTAGAGAATTTACTCCGAAAGGTTTACGTTATAATATTAAACTAACATATAATAAAGAAACCTCGATGATTTGTCGTCGTAAAAACCGAGCAAAGCAGAGGCGGGTGGCTAGTTCACTATAAAAGTAGGTAGGTACCTAAATACACGAGAGCTTTATATCTCAGCGTGTTTCAATTACTTAAACAAAATATAAATTGTAACAACCACAAACAACCATTTTTAAAGCTTAAAATCCCGAGTTACGGCTAAATTAATTGGTATGGCGCGAGTGAATCCTCAGATTACACACAAACGAGAGATTCAGAGGTCTTCAAAGTTACCGCAAGTCAGACGAAACGACAAAGTGAAATCATAATGTGATTATAAACAGGTTTGCATCACCTCGGGATAAATGCTAGCCTGAAAGTGTTCCTAGACGATTTGATGGTAGATTTAGTTACAGCTGATCTTCGCGTACTCGCCTTGGAGGTGTTTTCTGCCAAAAACGTAGCGTTTCAACTGTCAGAGTTAATCTCAGCTGTCTCTCACGCTCACTCGCTTTGTTAGCCGTCGTCATTAAGTACGTACTCGTCTGTCATTTTTGTTTCTTTACTTATTTTGAAATGTCTCAAGGACTATCCAAGCCACTTGAGATAAATCCAGAAACTTGTCATTTCATGGATGAAGAAATTGGTCGTGCTTTTTTAGTTAATTGCGCTCTGCTAGTTTGCTTGAGCAAGGCGCGAGGTTAAAGAAGTCTTATTTGAGAATGAATAGCGATCTCGCTGAATGCGGAATGGTCGCGCTTACAGCAAACTGCAGTTTTTACTAGAAAGGGAACGGAAACACTAAAATATTTTTGCATAAAGCTTGATTGCAATCGAAAAGAAATTAAGGTTGTTTTTTCGTTCGTAGTCATATATTCGTATCTTAAGTTTTAAACACACTTTGGCCTTATTTATTTATATGCTCTTTGAACAATACTCCATTTTTTTTAATCAAAAACGTAAATTCGTTTTGTCAGCAGGTATATAACTTCCCATTATAATGCCTAGCTTTTTCCCATCTATGTTGTGGACGGCTTTCAATCATGTAACTGAATATCAGTATTTTACACGGAACCACTGCCTCTCTGAACTTCACAACTCAGTTTACTTATTTATCTAAGGAATACCAACGAGATACATTAACTTGTACAATAAGTACGTAATCCTGTAATGCACATTCAATTACAGGTAATCACAACTTACACATTATCGAATACACATGCTCTGGGTACATAATTAAATTAAGAATATATAAAAAAAACAGTATTTATCTGCTAATAAAAATAGTTACTGGGTAATACTTGGTAAGACTGGTTGTCAGACTTTCGGGCTTCTGACAACTCGTAACGAATGTCAAAGATCCACGAATGACAGCTAGGAACAAGTACATAACATTCTTTCGGAGGCACGGAGGGATATGTAAAGATGGTCACCCATCCACGGACCAACCGCAGCAAGCGTGGTTTAACCTGATCGATCGTTCCGTGCGGCTTTTTTTAGTTAGCCACAAGCCCCTTAGGTATATAACTTGTATACTGGCAAAACTAATCAAGCTTTGGTTAGTTATGACCTTATAGATCTATAACTTCAGTAATAAAACCACTAATAACTATTGTGTATCCAAACCCAATTTGCGACAAGAATCTATGTCGGCAGTCTTATTGTGGATTACAAGAAGATATTATCTGTATCTCTCTACTATATCTGGGATAGATTAGTTTAATGTTCCTGCCCTGGGACCAACTCCATAGTTATTGACACACAGCTTATGTTAGACCGGTGATTAAATTAAGCCATGGATAATAAACAGTCACTCAATGAATACGGGCTTAGAGTAATTGCTTGTTGGGTCGGCCCGAACAAGAGCAATGACTTGCGAGGCGTGTAAGATGGCTGCCGTGGCTTACAAGCAACACGACACGATCACCGCGAAATACACGTTACACTGTTATACAATAACCGCGCATTAATATTATCACTTGTACCCTTGTAAGGTTACGCCAAAGACGTAATCATTAATTGAAGCCGAGACTTGACGCCAACAGCCACTTTGAGCGAGGTAAACTGTATACGCAACGTTCGATTAGTCCCCCAGATTCTATTAGTGACAATTTAGCTGTGGTAATAATTGATGCGCACCATTGTGGATATCATTTGCTATATAATTGGTCACAATTGGCCGTTACAGAGACTCAAGGAAACTCGATAACTGTGAAATATAGCAAGCTGCAGTGGCAGGGTGGAGAGAAAGACATTCACACTGGATTAAAGAAAAGCAGAAAGAAAATGTTGTTATTCTCTGCAGCGCAGCGTACTACTTCTAACATCTCATAGTCGTTACGGTATAGATAAAAAAACTTTTTCCATAAAAAAACAAACGACTTTCGGAAAAACACTACAAAGTGAAAAAAAAAAAACTTGAATTTCGGAAGTCGGTGACTTTGGATATGTATTTTAATTTTTTGTCACTGCCTTCCGAAATTAAAGTTTTTTTTTCACTTTTTAGTGTTTTTCCGAAAGTCGGTTTTTTTTTTTTTGGAAAACGTTTTTATTTTTCACTTTTTAGTTATAGTACCTACCCCACACCGATTTCAAAATTTCATCATCCTTGGGGTCAAAACAATGCATATTTATTCGATAGCAGCAGTCGCGGTTGATTTGCTGTCATTTTTTGAAGAGTTCCGTTGTCTGTCTCCGAAACCCATCATCAGATCTATATGAAATTTAAATAGGTCCATTCGGAATAGACCCCTTTGGAACAAAAAAGAATTTTGCAAATCCGTGCAAAATATATGACGGAGTTGTGCCCGAACATACATAAAAAATATATTAACATATCGAATTAATATCCTCCTTCTTTTTGAAGTCGGTTAAAATGAGCAACAAGGTTCGATTCCGTACTCGAGTGTATTTTTAAAGAAGTGTGGTACCATTTATTTTATGCATACAAAAGAAGCAATTCCGTTGACTGAAAACTTCAATTTGTCGTTATCGCAGAACTGCAATGTTCGAAGTTTTATAGCACTATAAATGTATAATATCGTAAAATCCCGTAGTTACTGTAAACTTAATTACAAGTTGAATAAAACTCTTTTCCTGCTGCACAGAACATTAATCCTGAAATCGACTTAACGCTATCCATGTTCAATTTATCGGCCTGTACATATTGCGGAGTCCTGCAGCTAAATTAAAGTAGTGCCGGCCACCGAATCGACAGAACTAAATCGCCTGCGGAATGCAACGTACCAGCGCATTCGTTGCTACTACATCAATAATGTCCGCTTCGCTCGAAACCATAGCCAATACCGAAAGGTTTTCTAGAAAATAAATTATAGAGTGACACAAGCAAACGTAGCCGCAGCGTCGAGGGAAATGAGAATTAACTTACAGTTTCCCGTTTTGTAAAATTTGCTGTCTTCACTGTCTTATTATCATGGAGTCAGGAGTATTTTCTTGGACGATATTATTAAGGAGGTTATTTTGTTACGTTATTATCGTAGCGAGACGTAATAACAGGTGCGTTAAACGTTGATAACTGGTGTTGTGGAAGCGGAATAATTATGGAAGTAGTAACTAAATATTGTTTTTTGTATAGAGAGCGGAACGTTGCGACACAATTGTTACAATTTCCTTCACACCGTGATATGTAGGGGCGCTCCGGCGGGCGGCGGCGCTGTGTCCCACGGTAAATACGTGTGTCGCAGCTGCTAGCGTTAATATTTGTCCGCTGCGAAACAAAGCCAATATCTGTAAAAGTTTTGGCGCGCCGCACCATTATTTATTCAGAGGCTCTTGCGTATCTTAAAGTTTTCGAGAGCTCTGTCGATATTATAAGGGAGCGGGCTTGGGTACAATTGGCCGCAATTTTCCCGGAAAGCGGAGATTTGCAAATACATTTTCGGTTTTTCTGCAGTATCGTGGGACAAAGGAAACTGAGATACGTCGTGGGGAAATTAAATATCAAAGCGTGGTGAAACATGTTATTACCTGTTAGGAGAAGCTTGACGCTTTCTATCGACGTCATCAAAGAGAACAGACGACTCGGAGATGAATTATGAATTCCCCCCACATAGCGTATCATCAGTCAAAGCTTCTGTTTCAAGTGAACGCGAATGCTGACGTTTTCTCCTTTTTTCAATAACGAAAATTTATAATATGTTTTTCCGCTTTTGATTGAAAAACATCCAACTAAACTTATCTATAAACTCTGTGTCTGAAACTCTGAACGTTTTTAGAGTTCCTAGTATTACCTACAATCCTACCATATTTTATTGTCTTTGGAAACGGCAAGTTTCGCCGAATCTAAAAACTTCGTTGTCTGTTTTTTTCCTCAATTAATTTGTCTCTGGTTCCAACACAAACAGGATTCTGTTCGAAAATAGAAAATAAAAATGATAGCGTACGTACCTACTACCCGCTCTTCACATTGGCTGTAACATAAAAGGGTTTTTTCAGCAATCTCTCTCATGTTATTTCAACGGGTACATTTATAGTAAAAGATCGTACAAAATCGCAGACAATAGTTTTAAAACCATAACTTGATTCAGTTCTATTATTCAAATGTAAATAGTATTGATCGACATACACGGTTCTGTAATCGCGTACCTTTTACTGAAAAGTTTCTATGTATGAATAAATAAAAAATAATATTCAGGCATAAGCTAGTATTTTAAATTTATATAAAATACTAGCTTATGCCTGCGGCTATGCCCGCGTGGATATCAGAAATTAACCCACGGGGACGTCCTACCGTGAAAAAGTAGCCTTTCCTTCCCCAGGATGCCATGATTGTCAAATTTTTTGTCGAAATCCGTTCAGTGGTTTAGGCGTGAAAAGGACATACAGACTGAGTAATTTTCAAATTTATTATTAGCAACAGCAAATTTTTCTTTTTGATATTAAATTTAAATGTGAATCTCTTAATTAGTTGAAGTACAAATGGACCGAGACTTTTCCTTTCATGCTTACGTTTACTTTTTGTACTAATCAATTATTTTAAATACGTCACGATTTCATTGAACATTACTATGGGAGAAATATAATGCAGAAAAATAATAACCATTACATAGGAACCGCACGAATAAACTCAGACAATAAACTCAAACTCAAACTCAAAGCATTTATTTCAATTAAACCATTTACAGGCACTTTTGAATTGTTAAAAACTCGATCAGTTGGAAAGTTGAAGCTAGTTGCCCATTCCAAAATGTTTTTTTGGAATGGGCAATTTTTTTTTCCGTTTTTCTCCAGAGATCTCTCTATGGAGAAAAACGGGCAAGAAACTCCACGGACACTCTTTTAAATCAAGTTGGATATTACAAAATCTTGAGATCATTATTCTTGTTGCTTCTTTTTTTTTTTTTTTGGGTGGGAAATCATCAAATAACTTCTCCCGCTCTGGGTGGAGCGGGAGGGCGTGTCAGACTTTTACTGACTAAAACCCACCCGTGTTCCCTCGGTTGCCTGTGTGCCAGGGGCCGCGGTATCTCTTTCGAACAACCCGCACCCCTGGCAGGCATCGGCCCTTGCGGGCCCCATCAGTTGCTGCTGACATCTCTTTGAGGCGAGCGTGGAACACAACGCGCCGTCGACCCGGGCTTGGTTGGAGCGAGCTACCCGTTACTCGCCGTCCGCAAGCCCGTGCCTACGGTGGCCGGGAATCAGCCTGGGATTCCCGACGCCCAGGGCGTCTCCTACGAAGGCCACGGCTGTGAGGGCGCATGTACTGCATCTCCCTCACGTGCGCCGCCTCCCTCTTTGCGAGCATACTTTAAGCTTCGCTTTGAGCTTCTTTAAGTGAGAACAATAAAAAAAAAACACTTCTAAATACAAGACTACAAATGCCCAGGAATTTAGGAGATGACCAGTCTCAACTGACAGCGCCCGTTTACAATAAATACATAGATAGGTATATATTTCTCAGAACCGTATATGGACTATAATTTTCTTTTTCCTCTCAACCCTTATTCATTTGCAATAGAATATTAAAACTTTAAAAGTAGAATAATATCCCTAAAGTGAAAAATACACGTTCAAAAGTTCAACTAAAGAACGTCGGATAAATAAAAGAATAAAGCCGGTGCGGTGTGTTATGACGTCAGCAGCGTGTAACGGGTGTCACACGTTCGGTTCAGCTCTCGAATGCAGGCTGGTTGTAAAGTTTAGGCTAGCTGCACAGGAAGACTAAATCAATCGTGTGGTAGTCTGTCGACTGAGGATTATTTGTGGGTGTCGCCAGGGATTTCAGCAGTTGTAGCAATTTTATGCTATGAATCAGTGGCGAAGGGTCAATACAAACCGATTCCCATCGGCTTACCTTTAAGAAATTACACCTCCCACCGATTATTTCAAAGTGCAATAAATTTTAATGTGTTTCTAAGTTTTACTGGAAAAACGCATGCGCGCAATGAAAACTAAACCATCTTACAAAATTCTCTGATTCCAACTCACTGTGAGTGAAAGAAGGGCTGAACCTCTGAGGAAACTAAACTTGCATCACGCGGTGAGTGTTTTTTTTTTTGGAACGGCTTACCCAATAGGCCATAATTACTCCCCTCGCCACTGCTATGAATTGCATCTACATAAACGTAGTGAGCCTTGTGTTTTTTTTACTATTACCCCATTTGGGTAGGGAGGGAATAAAAGCACAGTTTGTCAACTAGACCTTTTTTACAAAATGGGTTGTTTTTGTTTTTCGAAACATAATAAAATTAACCAAACCATGAAAATATGATTAAAAACAACCAGAGACTCACGGAAAAAAAGGGAAATGATGGTCCAACAACAACTTGGAAATGGGTTCCAAGAGTGATATCCACACAAGGTAAATAATTACCTCGTATATAACGGAATGGGTATCTCCCGTATCTAGAATCACATAAGAAATATTATCCTGTTTCCCCAAAAATACAATGGTACTACATCTCCAATAAGTACGGATCACGGATCATTGTCTTAGAAACATGTTCATGCCGTTTTGAATTCCTTTCGGAATATGAAGAACGAATTCTTTCCGTGTTATTGTTCATGCCACAATGAACGAATGACAGAGGGTATCTGTTGTGTATTATTACACTCGAATACTGAGGGGTGAGTGAATGGAACGCTAATTTAGTGATTGTAGAGGGTTGACGATGTTTGTTTTGTTGTCGTTTTATTTTTTGATAGAGAGCTTATAAGCCCTATTTTCTGGCAGAGATGGCTAATCTGATGTTAAGCGATAATTTCTGACTTCTGCCGTGACGTACGTCACAACGAAACACAAAAAACGTCGGAAAACGTAAAGGCGCCCTCTGTCGACGTGACCACGCGTTCGGTTTCATCGATCAAAAAGTGACATATGAACGTAACGATCGTATAATTGTGAACGTGACGATAGCTTTTTCTTACGCACAAAGCCGGCTTAAAATACATTTCGAAAATAGCAAGTGTCTGTCGTTTTGCCGGCACTCCTCGAACGTAACACAATAAAGCGCATTCCAAACTTCCACAAAGAACTCTACTACAATTATTATTCCATGTCGTACCCGAATGATGTCTGACCGTCTCATTGTCTGCTATCGACATCGAGACATCGATTAACAACTGCGCATTTTCACTAAGTTGTCGCCGAGAGAATTCTATTTATATTAACTATGCAGTGTGATGTCTAATAGTGAACTATATGTATAGGTTATAGTTCATTCTAAGGGCTGATACTGATGCGAACACTGTAAAACCTTGTTGATTACAATAATGGACAAAACTTTGACTATGAGAATATTTTGCTGCGAGTATTCACGCCATAATAGTTTGCACAGTCTGCAAACAGCCTAACTCAAACTCACTTTAACTGTACTTAGCTAAAGTTAGGGTATACTTGATGACAGTATACCGCTAAGTGTGAGCTATACCTGGCACCATGTAATGGGCCTTGTCATTAGTTGTATTGAACACTAAAGTTAGTCGTTGTAACTTGAAGTTCAGCGACACAGGTGTTATATCAAAGCCAATTCAGGGAAGAAGTAGGTAGGAAATGGTATAAGATTTCCAAGAGAAAATTGATCTCAAACAGGCATCGAATTGAACGGGGCCAATGAATTGTGTGAAAGTGTTTGATGTCTGCTCACCGCGCCGAAATCGGTGACTTGATAGATGGCTCAGTTAAAACTGATTCAACTGTTTTTTGTAGCGACCAGTTAAATGAAAGAAGTTATGATCCCGCTGAATGTAGAACGCGGTTCACGAGGTTCCATTTCTGTTTATTTCGCTCCGAACTCAATATTTACGACTACTTTCTGATTTTTCGTATTTTTTTACTATCGGAAAACGCTCAGTTGTGCCCCTACTGTTAGTTATTTATATCACATAGATTCGCGTGGCTTTATACGCTTGATGTTTGCCAAAATTTATTAGAACAATGCTGCTATCTCGTGAATCTCACGGCGCTTGCTATTCATAATTGTTACAGTACGGAGTACCCAAGCAAGTTACAACTAACTTAACAATAATGTATTGTGTTACCGTACCTAAGCGACGCATACGAATATCTAACTTATGATTGCTTCTGTAATTTATTTATATCCTCTCTTATTTCCTCACCTTCTCTGGGATCTAGCTTCACCTGTTTTTAAATCCCAACCACGAAACTGGAATAGCTTCCACTGTATTCAAATTAAGTTAGGATAGCATATAAAAGAGATTTTCGTTGAGTTGGTGCAGCTCTGCAGTATTGCTGGCGCTTTGCGCTGAAGCTTCACGCCGAGCATTCAAATGGGATTTTTGAGTCCACATTTACGAAGAGCATGATATTAGTTGGCCATTTAAACGTCATAGCATCTTTGAGCCGGGAGCTCCTAAGATAACTTTATTTTAAGTAAAGACACCCTCGAAACTTTTTGCCGCAACCCCCCCTAACGCACCAAGTTTGCAGCGCGGAGCTACAAGAATGTTTTCTGTAATTTCTTAATGAGTTCCAAAATTACATACCTATCTTTTCTTATGATAAGTTTGGTAACACGGAGTCATTAATTATACTTTCTTCCATAGTTAAGAATCTTCGCCTCCAAAGTAACAAGCTGAAATAAAATCAATATTGAATGGTCTCGCTCACAAAATAATCCCGGGGCTGAATTAGGACGCCGCGTAATATCGTCTTCAAAAATGGCATGTGTTTTAATTAAAAGTTCATATTTATTCGCTGTCGTTTATGCTTCAGGCAAATCCTTAGCTCGCTGTAAAGGCTTAAAGTATTAACTATTACAGCAAAGACTTTTTCATTTTGAGTGCGCCTTAAGCAATTTGTTTTCGTTACTTTGAACTTCTCATTACTTACAATGTCTCCTACAAAATTTTACGAGGCTTTCTATCTTGACTAGCATAATATTACGTTCCAAAAAAAGGCTGTACTTATATACTGAGATGGATTTGCCAGACACATTTCTACGTACCTAATAACGAAATACAAAACGACCAACTCACTTTAAAGCTTCGATGGGTAAGTAAGTGTGTGTAATAAAATGTTGTCTCTGTCTATCCTCAGTTTGTTAGTTTTAGTATTATGTGATGTGCTGTAAAACGATTTTGTTTCTCCTGAGACGTGCCAAAGACGTCGCAGCGGGCATTGGTGGGTTTTACCGGAGGTCCCTTTTTATATTAAATGCTAAGTATCGCAAACATTTTGCCGCTAGTAAAATTAAACCTAAAAAGATAGGCAGTGGGTGAAGTCGGGCTGTGGATGATAGTGATGGAAAGTAAACCCCACTATGAGGAATTTACCCAAAAACACAAGTTAGGTACTTATGATATGATATTTTGCTTCTCAAAAGCAACAATGAGTAAAAAAAGATTTTTCCACACGGCTACACATCAAGCTATACATTTCCAGTATAAGTTGATCTCGCATTGTATAGGATTTCCGTACCTACATTGCGAGATCAGCGTAAACTGGAAATATATAGCTTGATGTGTAGCCTTGTGTACCTAGACGAATGCATTCTCCTCGAAAAGATGAGGGAGAATTTAAACTACTTAAAATAGAGACCCCACAACAAAAAGGTTATCATTTAAATTATTCTAGTAAGGTACAACTGTATACGTAATAATATGTCCGATGGATACATCCGACCTATTTTAATAAAGTAAGAGGTATATAATTTCCATGTGGTTTTCTTTATTATCCGAGTTGCGGGTTCATAACAATATGTTTATATTAAAAAGGAAATTGGATATTCCGATTTTGTTGTATTGGTTAAGGGTAATATCGATACCAAACTAACTTCATTCATGTTTAAAATTAATGATATAGAAGACATTTCATCTGGGACCCATATATAATGGTTACTGATCGGGTGTGGCGTGCAGTCCATAAAGACAGAAAGACACTGCCTACCCTACCTAAATCAGATAAATATGTAAAATTAATTATATTATTATTTTATCAATAAACAAAAAACTTTATTCATAAATCAGCACCACCTGTCGAGCGTCGGTCGTATAATTAGTATCATCGATACAATATCTAGGTCTGTCGTTTTCGTTTCTTTGACGCAACTTCGCATTGCAATGCACTAGCGCCGCTGAGTACCTCGGGAGAAACACGAACTATTCGTGTCTCAGAGTTTATATGTGTGCTCTCGTGGTCATGCAGATTTATTCAGTGTGCGTTCCTATGCACGCAATGTAACAAATGACGCACACAACCGTACAGGGTAGTCACTGGCTTTTATGATTTTAAACAACGAGACGAAACTTACCGGAGTTTTCCGAACAAAGTTGGTTATGCGAATATTTTAAAAAGTAGCATTGTTTCATTGAATTGTGACCACTTATACAACCATAATTTCTTTGTCGTATTATTTTCATATTCCGAGTAATTCCGGCGCCATTATTTGTTTTGATTTAATTGTGAGCTATGATGGCATGTATTTAAGATTTTAACATTGATAAATAGTGGGAAAAATAGGTAATATTCACGGGGAAAGTTGTTCAGGTGGTGTGCGTAAAGAGAAAAAACAATGATGCATTTTCAAAACTATCTATCGGTGAACAAAACAACAAGTATCGTGAAAAGTAGTTGTACCTACATCGGATATGCAATTAATAGGTACAAACTATAGGTTCATTCAATGCTAAATTCAATACAAAACAAAATAATTCATTTAATTGCCTCACAGGTTGCATGCTGTGTAGGTAAGTACAGCAATCGGTTGTTCTGGTTTTTTTTTTGCCATTTTTAAATTTCTGCCTACCCTGTCTAAAACTCTGTGCACGCCACTGCTGATCGGTAAGGCTTATATCTCACTAGGACACCAAATATAATAGGTAAATAAACAAAAATAAATAAGAATAGATATAATTAGGCGTCCGATCGGTTGCGCAACCAAGAATATTTTTGACAGTGCGACCATGGTTGTGTCGCCCCTGGTACCTTGATGAGATGGGCCCTAATTAACAAACTAAAATTATGCGGCTTCTACATAATAAAATAAACTGGGAATTAAAGGGTCTTAAAACGAAAACTACTAGAATTTCTAAATATTAACATTTCACGTATTCATATTATTAGCACCGTTTTTTTTTCAGTTCTGTTGTTTCTGTTTTTTTTTTCTTATTATATTGTTTCTAATTTCTATATATCTTTATGCCAGGGACAAAAAATCCTTCTCGGGTATAGGCCTCCTCCAGCTTGCTCCAGTTTTCTCTATCTGTAGCTTCTTTCGCCCATTGTTTTCCAGCAACTGCAATTTTGTCATCTCTCCAGCGCTTCCTATCTTCCCTTGTCGTCTCTTACCTCTGAGTCCTGTCTACTGGGTTGCCCCTATAGTCCATACCTTATCGGTATCACGGGCTAGGTGTTTGACCCATTTCTACTTGAGTTTTAAGATATTTCAAGGCATCAGTTAGCTTCGTTTTCTGTCTAATGTATTAATGCGGCTCCTAGATAGTCTTAACATAAAGATATCGTGAAAAAACATGACTGCGAACTATTAATCCGAAAGCTTTTTTGTTCGTAATTCCTGAGCATATAAACGGCTGTTTTCGCTCAGTTTTTGTTGCGAACTTTTTGTGTGTTAGCTCGAAGAAGAAAGCGATATTACATATAATAATAGGTCGCGGAAAGCGAAAGTCATTCCGGCCGTTTGATCACGAAGGTTGCTTTTCATGGGTTTCTGTAGCCGCAACTAAACCTTATGGTAATTTGAGAAGCGAACTGTTTTAAAATTAATTTTATGGATGTAGTAAACTAGTAATATTCTTGAATAGATTTGTCGTATAGATTATTATGTACAACGATTGAAGACTTGTATTTTTTGCCAAGGTCGACATTTTACATGACTTTGAGTTGATCCACTAAAATATTGCCTCTTTTCAGTCTTGCAATTCAGTTTCGTGAAGCAATGACATTAGCATCTAAAGTTAAGTTTGGCTTACATCATAGACTACGTTATTTTGCCGACTGGGAGCATATAAATAAATATGTTTAGTCGGTTGTTATTTCATAACAAAAATGTGCGCACATATCTTTGAGATGCTGGCTCATCGCCTTTACGAGCAAAGTAATAGTCTCAGAAATTGTGTTCTTATTTCTGAGACTATTCTACATTCCCAAGTCACTTATTTCATCAGCAGTTTGACGTTCTGCTAATAATGCGCATGGTAAATATTCAATATTGAAACCGAAACTCCAATATGCCTCCGACCTCGTGTCTTGTGCGAGAGAAAATTAAGCATCGATCTTGGCAAAATACGGGTTTGGCCGCAGGTACTTCAGCATGTTAGTAAACTGTTAAGTGCTACACTATCGATAAAGTCAATATTTCTCATAAGTGTGTAACGGCAGAAGTACTACGGGAAACTTTACCAAGTACCCTCCATTAAATGCGGCAACATTCGATACAGCCCGCCTTACAACTCGAATCGAAAAGTCTTAGAGACGAGACATCGTCATCGCCCACCCATTTCCGCTCTTAAGGGTTATCAAAAATACAACAGTTTCAAACTTACGCGAAGTTTTATAGTTTTTGAAATTGCTTTCCCTTACACAACATAAAGTGGAACGTCTGCAACTAATACAATACTTAGGTCACACGGTCTAGAGTGGCGTTTAAAGTTACTGCGCTGTCTGTGCACCGTTGCTTTGTGTCTTTAACAATACCTGCGAATATGCTGCGAGCGTATTATATGGTTTTTAAACAGTTACTATAAAACGTATAGGTACCTATACGGTTATAGGTACTACTGTTTTTATTGACGTGTTGTAGTGTACTGTAGTTAGATTTTTAAAGATGTAATTTTACTGTTTTCCGACCTTGAACATAAAATACCTAATTGTGATAAAATAAAGTTTAGGTCAGGGACATTATCAAAGGACTTTTTTCAATTTTCTCTCATTCTTTGTCTTATCTTTTGTTTCCTTTCATCAATAGGCTCTGAAAAATCTTTTTATGTTGGTTTACAGTCAGACAAATACTATATCAAGATTAAAGATAACTCCTTTTTTTATTATGCAGCGTCAAAGAGGACGGAAAAGGGAATGAGGGTCCGTGTTTATTAATTAACATCCTGTGTACCGATTTCGTTCTTATTTTTTTCTAACTGACTTCAAAGAAAGAAGGAGGAAGTTCTCAATTCATCTGTATAGTCGACTACGTAATTGTGTCTACAGCTTTTGACAAAATTCCCAGTGAATTGAAATTTCACGAAATATGAAACTATCTTACTGTCACATAGACAAATAGACCTCGCATTTGTATGAAGTGCCGTTAGGGCGATTAGCCATCATCACGACCATCACCAAGACGTCATCGAGAAACGAGATTATTCGAACCGAACTTGATGTACCGGTGACGATGAACGCTTGTCCACCGCAACCGAACTTAGCGGTTCATTAAGTTAAGATAGAAAAATCAAAAGCCAAGTGAACAGCGCTTGTGTGACGTCAGTGAGTAAGCAAGATCAAACCTTTTAAGAAAAAACCGTTACAAAAATAACTTTAATTTCGAAAGTTGGTGGTAAAAAAAGAAAATACAGATCCAAAGACACTAACTTCCAAAATTAAAGTAATTTTTCACTTAATAGAGTTCTTTTTTGAGGTCGATTGTTTTTTTTTATATTGCCCTCACATCGGCCTGTGACAATCTCGGGCCGAGTTCTGGCTGTCGCGCCGAACTATTTGAAACTGTGGCGGCCGGGATGATGGCGCTCGGGTGACGGACGTGAGGTGAACACTCGGCCATAGTAAATATATGTATTGGTACTTCTGCAGTGACAACTGCCTTGGACAAAAGCACTTATAATGGTAAAGGAATTACGAGTTCAACTATAAATACTTTTATATTATTTATTACATATTGACTCGATATATGATTGAGTCTATCAAAACTTCAAATGTTCTAAATTCGACTCCAACTTTCATAATTTCTTTTCCAATATTATTACTCAGATCAAAAATCAAGACTTAACAAAATTGTTGAGACTTTGAACAAGTTGTACTAGACCAACTTAAAGTTGGACAGTTCGTGAAAATCAACCAAAGAACAGCCCTTGAGAAGTTTTGTTAAGGACTAGCGTCAAATTCGTTCTTTTACACAGAACTTGGACTTAAGCAAACGTGTAATGACTTTGTAAAGAGGTGGAGGTGGAATGTTTTGGGCTAAAATATATGCACTAAAGCTACGGTTTTCTAAAAGAGTGGTAGTGGCCATAGGGCCGCAGTAGCCAGCATGAAAATTATGTCGCCAGGGTTTGACTGTACTATATCAAAACCATTCCCTGGGGGATATTGTTTAGTAAACAATTTGTGCCATAACTCACGTTTAAAAAGTTATATATTTATATAATTATTTCATCAATGCACGTTGCGCGTTGCTAAGTGGAAATTTTTTCACAATTTTTAACAAATATTTTATTTTTTATTTTTCTGATGTTTTTCCTTTTGTTTATTTGTATAGGCATAGTATTTAGGTAAGTGCATAATTGTAATTTTCATTTAATGTGAGCAATGTGTCAACAATCGCACATTACCTATTATTCATATCTGCATTTGCATAAGTTTTTCTTTTTTTTTAGCTACTTCTAGTTAACCTAGCCCTATCAATGCCGTGAAACTCGGTTAGTGGTTTAAGAGACAATTGTTTTTCATAACTCATGTAAATTAATTATAAGCTGTTGAGTTTCCAAATAAATAAATAAAGAAACACACTAACTTACTTTCAAAAATAACGTTTCAGTGACGTCAGCCGACGATGAATTGCAGACGCTATGTGGCGGCCACCGTAGTCTTAAAAACCCTGGCAGCGTATATATTATTTATTATTCACTAGCTGTGCCCGCGACTTCGTCCGCGCGGAATAGTTTTTTTTAAATATTATTTGTATATCAATAAAAATAAATAAAAATTCTAAAATAAAAGTAGCCTAAGTTACTCCTTATTACATCAGCTACCTGCCAGTGAAAGTCCCGTCAAAAACGGTGCGGCCATTTCGCGGGAACAAACAAACAGACAGACAGACAGACAAAATTTAAAAAAAATGTTATTTTGGTATGTGTACCGTATATATATTCATATGCATGTAGCAAAAAGCGGTTATTTTAATATTACAAACAGACACTCCAATTTTATTTATATGTAGAGAAGATTATATGTATAAAGGTATAGATGTATAGATGTATAGATTATGATATAATTTGTAATCATTGTTCCTCTCAACCTAAGCACCTGCCATCTAATCTGTTCACCACCCTTGGTTTACTGGTAGAAAATGCCTAAGGCATTAAGTCCGCCTTTGTACCTTTTTGTGTGCGAGAAGTTTAAATAAATAAATAAAGAAACCCAAAACCCTTTATTACAAAACGAGGTTATTATTTATTTATTTATAACTATAAGCACAAACAGTGGCACGTGCAATAAATTTGTGGAATATTTTTAACATAAACGCGTAAACCTAACTTGAACTATAAATATAATACATACATATCTAACTATAAGTAAATATAAGCACAAATAAATTTACATATATAAACAAATTTACTAAAAACAAATAAGACAAACAATGATAAAACATTACCGTTGTAATGATACTGCCAACTTTTTGCGAATGTGCTCGCGAACTTTATATTTGAAGGATAATCGGTTGGTTGCCATCCTGATTTTCTGGGGGAGCGCTTTCCACAGAGAGATACACTGAACGAAAAAGAAGAGTGAATGAAGTCTGCGCGGTGAGTGGGACATTGAAGCAGACGATTACGCGATGAGCGTAGATTTCTATTGTAGTTTGTACAAATGTACTGAAAGTGGGCGAAAGAGGGAAAATCAAGAAATGAAAATGAGGTGGTTAGCGCTCTTTGATCTCTGCGCTAACGTATGGTCCACCACTTAAGAAGGGACCGATGCGCAGAGACATGATCATATTCACGCAGATTGAAAACGAATCGAATGCAGTTATTGAGAAGGCGGTCGAGTTTGTCGAGGAGATCTGCATTCAGGTCAAAGAAGCACACATCACCGTAATCGATGATAGAGAAAATTAAGGGCTGCACAATCATTGTCTTCGTACTCGATGGTAATAAATTTTTCAATGGATGTAGAGCCCGCAGCGTTTTAGTAACCTTTTGGCTTTAGGTTCTTCTTTATGGTTTAAACCATCGAGCTTGTTTTTGAAATAAGAATCTAACTGAAATCGAAATACAGCTCCTTTTACAAAACTGATAACTTAGTCCAGTACTAAGTTGTCATTTTTGTATTAAGAACAAATAGAACAAAAGTTGGTAATGCAAAAACAAAATAAACTTAGAGTTTTAGGCTAGAACCAAAGTTAGATCGTGCTTTGTAATAGGAGGGATTGGGTTTAAGTTAAAGGTTAAGTTATGATTCGGGACTGTTTAACTTAACATTTTTGACAAATAAGAAGGTCACTGCCCAGCCCAACAGTAAGTTATGTCACGTTAAAATAAAGAAATAGACTAAACAGGTCCATATGTATTATGTTCTTTATGCTGGTGAGAGAGATCGTACATCTCCCCCTTACTAATTATAGCATTGCTAAAATGTAAGCATTGTAATTAAATAAGTACACAATGTTAAAACCGCTTATAAAATGTTCAAAGGTACGTTTCAGGGACATACATTAACAGATTATTTAATCTGTATATAAATGGTGGTTAAAATAATAATACACACGGTTTACGTAATTTAATTTCGTCTAGCGGAACTGAATATGTTTCACCATTTTAAATTATTATTCAAAGGTATTTTATAGAGGCAGCCAAAATATAAATTAAGTAAATAAGAGCATGACGTCATCTAAATCAAAGTAGAAATACGCTTGTCACAAATGGTTTAAATTAAAAGTGAAGAGAACGAGTTTCCCGAAGAGCGATGCAGTAGCTATCAACCTAAACGAATAAGGAATTGATGCTTCAACATCAAATGGCGGATAGTATGAAACTACATACAATACTCAAGAACCTAGTGCAGTTCCGGAGATGTATAGGCGCCTAAGAACACAGTATTTCCCAGGGTGCCTTTGTAATAAGAAATGTTGCTAGTTTCCCTGGCTACGCTTGCTACGGTTGCTACGCCCGCTACGACGTAGCCGTACCCGCTACGAGTACTACGAACGCAACTATTCCAAACTTGTGGTAAGATCGACTGGGAACTAGCTTCTACTTGCAACGTTACGTGGTTTTGGTTTTCAATTATGTGCTAAATTGCATTATGAAATTGTATGAAGCCGTTTCGGTGAAACGTAGTACAAACATCCAGACTCTTACAAAAATATTTCATTTTTAATTTATTTATTTATTCATCATCAAGTAACAATAGACTCAATATTAGGCACACAATTACAATAACTAGTGATCGGGTGGTGGTCAAAATTTCAGGCTATAATTCATTTAAAACCTAATTGTTTTTCTAATGCAATAATATATAAAAATATTCTGCACTCCTTCTCCATCATTTTAGCCGTAAGACGTCCACTGCTGCACATAGGCCTTCCCCAAAAGGGGAGTTTTGCCATAATCCCCACGCCTGGCTTGGCGATCGCAGTATGGTGGTAAAATGCATAGAGAACGCTGCTGCCCATTCTCTAGTAAGTCCCTTACTCACTTTCTACGACACCCACGGGAAGAAATGGAATGGTGCTATTCTTTTACGTCCGATACCACACGGATACCTTCTCCATACTGTGCCAAATTTCATACTCCTCGTCCACGTAATTTTCGTAAAAAGTGGGGAGAAAGTTTTTACTTCGCGTATTAATATATCGATAATACACATACAGATATATCAAGAATTTATTAATGAAAGTTATAACTAAATCACTTTTGCTGGTCATTAAAAAATTAAATGAAACACAATAATTATAATTTTCTAACCGGTATTGGAACAGCAACATACCTGCCACATCTATGCAAGATATAAGGACAGTCTAACCTGTCGGCGATCATTGCCAGGGTGGTATTGGGGCTGGCCCACACACGGAATACGGTTTGCATTTATCTTATAACATTACTTAATAAAACTGGCGAAGTTGGGCCGCCGTCGTGAACGGTCGCGTCTGCCCGCGCGCAGCAGATGTTGACTTACTTGCCAGACTTCGAAATCAAACCGAGTTTTTTATGCGTCTCCGTCTGTGTCGCAATTTGTTATGTTGGGTAGTATAAAACAAGGGAGCAAAAGTGATGTAAGTGCGCTTCAGCCTGCAGCGAAGACTGGCTGCTGGAGGACGAGTGACACGGCTGACCCCTGGCGGCTAAACCTGGTGAGATCGTTCCTAATATTTCAGGGATTTGTTCTATAAAACTGAGAACGACCGGCCGGCCGGTTCGTTGTGGGCCAGTGTGCTAACACTATATATAATAGGGCGGCACAAACTAATTTACGCTATTATTCTAGCGCAAAATACGGTACCTATCGCTCAAAACGCAGTACCTAAAGATTGTATTATTATAACTTGTAACGCCACGGTTACCGAAATCTGAGTCGGCCCACGGCCCATATGTGCTGAAGTGTACAAAAAAGTTACCCTTAACTCTTAAGTTCGCATAGCACGCTTTTGTTCTACAGATTAACCAAAAAAAAAGGTCAAGTCAGCCTCAGCCCCTTTGCACGTGTCCTGGACTTGCACTACAAACAAAAGTGTTTTCAAAAAATAATTTAATGGGCTTAACACTCGATCATAGGATTGTCAGTCAAGATCTCGCCACATATATTTGGAAACATCGACAGGATGATAGAATTTTCCTAGCACTTCTAAATAATATACATGATTTTCTCCCTAACAGCATTCTCTTCTAGGAATAAAGGATAGCAAAATACATAACCGCACAATCCCTACTAATATTATAAATGCGAAAGAGACTTTCTGTATGTATGTTACGTTTTCACGCCTAAACCGCTGAACCAAGTGTCATGAAATTTGGCTGAGATATAGCCTAGAATATGGAGAGAGACATAGGCTACTTTCATATAGGAACATACGCCATAACCGACTTCCACGCGGCCGGAGCCGCGGTCAGGGGCTAGTTTAATATAACATTTTGTGGTGGCGAAGATATCATCATCGCCTTGTCCGAATACTATCTCGTAAATGTGCACGGAAACAACAGAAACGCACAAGGGTATTCACCTATTGGCAAACTAGTACCCGCCAACAGCGACATCCTAAGTACAACGCTAAAACACCGCAACATGCCAATCCTTATAACCGGTAAAACACACGAGAAGAGCAAGAAAAATCCACGAAACCCCGGCCTCAAACGAACAGCCCCCAATTAGCGAACTCATTAACACCGTGTGAAGAACAAGAAGCAAGCTACTCACACCGTTATCAGTCGTAATCGCAAACGACACTGGATACACAACACCCAGAAACAGACCTTTACCGCAATTAAGCGCACTTGACCAGACCTGTGCATCGGCGCCTCAACACCAGTCAAAGAAAGAAAATCAAATAGACGCTGAACCTTCACGTAGCGGCATTCATATAGCCAACCTACAGGAAACAGGGTTGAACTCAGGAACATACATCTCCACACTGTGATTGGCACCCCTCAAGAAAAGCGAGTAACACACACCGGGGTCATATCAAGCACAAACAATGCAACTACGCAGCTCTCAACAGAAATTCTGTATAAATAAAATACGAAGACTGGATAACAAAAAAACTAGCAAATAAAGACATCATCCCAACGAGTAAAGACATCGAAATACCCTGGAACACAATAACGGAGGTTATTAAAACCGACCGCTGCTCAGGAAACTGATTCTTCAGCCAATTTAATAAAGAGACCATCGCCTAGCTCTTGTTAACCTACACAGCGGGAAACCGGATAATCCAAATAGGCATAAAAATAATGGCAGACAACACTCCAAAAGGTTAAATATCAAGAAGAACAAAAACACGCAGAGCCCGCTTCACCGGACTGGGGACATTTCACACCGGAAAATGCAGGCAAATGCTCGACACGTTTTACAGGAACAACAAACAAAACGCCGAAGGAGATCCGCGTACATAAAGGTGTCCCCCAGAAAAACAAAAAAAAAAGGAGCGAGGGCCTTTTCAGATACCAAATGTTAAAATAACAAAGCCGAAGAAGTAATGGTAATCATCAATAAAAGCCAAACGAGACAGCTCCCGGAACGGACCAAGTGGTAACCGTGGTAACCGAACTTAACAAAACGATGCCCCAAATATAACAGGAAACCGCAACTATACACAAGAATAAAGCCTGGACACAGAATACAGTGCCGGACAAGTGGCTTGAAACCGCGCAGGTACTAATCCCAAAAATAAAAAACTAGAAGACGCGAACGAATATCGCTGCATAATGGTACTACAGAATTTACGCCAGATGCGTAGTAAAAACAAAAAAATAAAAAATAGACGATGCAATAACAGGACTAGGCAACTACCAAGCGTCCCTTTTAAACAATGGATCAACAGATTACCACATTTTATGCACGAAAGGGTCCTAGACGAGGAAGGATTTGCAAGTAAACGAATTTAGGGCGAGCGGCCATAACGCCCTTGTCATAGAAAACACCAATGTCGACTTAAAGACATTAAGGCATTAGGATAATTATTGCAATGAACTAACAAATCGATGACCAACAGGATAATCAAGGTATGCATGAATGTAAGAACATGCATCAAATGGAGTGGCCAGCAAAGCAATTGGATTATAATTATCAAAGGAAAGGGAGTTAAACGGGGTTGCCCTCACTCCTCTCGCCTTTTTACATTAGTCTCCGACGAAGTCCTTAGAACCCTTAAAGATGCAACCCATTTAATCAAACTAGATCAGGACCGCGTTTCACTCCCCCTGGTATTATCATTTGCGGACGATCTTATACTAATTGCAGATGATCTAGAAGGACTAGAGCGCATCTTATACCACACAAAACCTTTACTAAATACCGCAGGCCTCCAAATAAACGAAACAAAAACAAACATTCTAATTAGGGACCCCATAACATCACAGCAAACAATCAACGTGACCCTCAACGGAATAAGTATACCAACAATGGACGAAATAAAATAGCTAGGCACATACACAAGCAGAAAAAGCACAATTAGAAAACGATGCCAACAGGCCACGACAAACGAAAATCATTACTACCATTCATACTGAAGGCAAAGATGGACTGGAAGTTAGCTAGACTTATGTATCGAAAAGTTATCGTACCTTGTATGATATATGACTTAAAAGTATCGACCCAAGGTGAACAGATTAAGACTCAGAAGATATGAACGAGTTATCATGAGAGACTTGATTAACCACATCAGGAATAAACTAATAATTAAGAAAATGCACCAAATCTTAGACGAAAAAACCGTAACAAAACGCATCAAGAATCACAGGATGTGCTACTTAGCACACGTCTTCAGACGGGATAAACCACACCTATTGCAGGTAGCAATGCAGTACAGGGCCAAATCTAAGAACCTCGGACGACCTATTTACCCAAAGAATGACAACCTAAAACAAGCAATGAAATACTTCGACATGGGAATCAAGTTTTGAAAGGACATGGCTGGAGACAAAACTAAGATCAAGAAAGCGGCTAGCAATATCTACAAAAAACCAGAAACTGTTAGCTGCGAGAACTCAGAATATTACTACGAAAACAACAAAACAGAACATAGCGAAGCAAGGGCATAGAAAAGAGCTAAGAAAACAATTGAACGTACCCAAGAAGCCCGACCTGAATCAACATGCCGGCGACGTCGTGAAAAGATGCCCTCCTATAAATAAATACCACCCGTCTCTCCACTAGTCCAATGCTTACTCAAGGATGCATATCCGGTAGGCTCGCAATCCTTTCCTATCCTATGGGCACGTCTACCTGACCATTACAGCGCCCCCCGGTCTACTTCTTGATATTCAATGGCCTCTGTAACACCATGAAGCATGAGGCTCCAGGGGCTAGTGTAAATCTTGGGGTTCATTCGATTTATCGAGTCTGGTCAAGCCACGCTGGGATCGGTGCATTTCATATTCATATTCATATTCATAACATTACTTAATAAAACTGGCGACATATGGGACTGTAAACTCACGAGCACTAATATGTATACGCTTACCAACTTTAGAAGTGATTTTCTCCTCTCGTTCTGATTGTTATTTCATGTTATTATAAAATTAATATTTTGGAACCCACACTTTAATGAAATACCTAGGTTATCTCAACGTTGCAATCGTTATTTAAGAGAAAATCGCTTTTGAATTTGGCTGTGTGTATAAATATTAATGCTCGTGACTGTACACCTGTGCCTACCGAGGAATACAGGCTTGATATAATTAAAGTATACTAAAAAAATGTGTACCAGCTTATTTCGGTGCGTCCTGAGCTTCTGCACAGCTTCTTCAACTAAGCCTTCCAATATTACGGTTTATGTGAAAGACTACGAAAACATTGAACGTAAGTAGCAACACAATAGGAAAGCGTGTGCTAGCTTTTTTACGCCCGAGGCAATCATTTTTTTCTTACATTTGTTTTTATATAATAATTTAACAATAACATCGTATAACAAGGTGAGATATTATAAGCCTAATTAGCGTATTACTGGATATTTTCTTAAGATATCTTTGAAATCACAGACGAGACACGTGTAAAGTCTTTGAGTATTCACAGAAATATGTTAACAATACAATATTACAGTCGTCTTTACGTGTAAACTTTCCTTTACCGACATGGATACATTTCAAGAAATACGCTGGTAGATGTCTACTTAGTATCCAAAGAGCAAACGAAGCCCTCCCCTTAAGAGAGGAAAACTTTTCTGATAACGGCAAGAACGGAACCAAGTACTACTGCGTAATGAACTTAACGCTAAAGGTTACGAGAAACTGCTATAGTGGACATAATTGGATTGCTCCTCCTTAAATATGTATCGATCAATCTTATTACATCTTTACTTTGGAATTACGTCGACTCGTGGAGAAAAATGGCCGTATTAGGCACCTATATCTGCCATGACGAAAGAGGATTAACAGATTAACACCTTGGAGATAATATTGGGGTTTTCGGGAGATCTGGTTTGTATAATACAGGGTGTACACGTGCCTCGTGCTTTAGATTTTAATAAGGACAATGTTTGAACGAAATATATATACTAAGCTACTTTTAAGATAAAGAAACACATCATCACATTGATAATTTCAACATAATGATGTAACCAACTTTTTGTAACAATATCATGATTTTAAAAGAGTGTCCATGGAGTTTCTTGCCCGTTCTTCTCCATAGGTACCTACGCTTTGGAATGGGCAACTAGCTTCATCTTTCTAACTCACCGACCTTGACAATTCAAAAGTGCCTGTAATTGGTTTATTTGAAATAAATGCTTTGAGTTTGAGTTTGAGTTTGAAACACTCGCTGTCGATATAATTTATCAGAAAGTCAATTCCAGTAATTATTTTTTTTTCAAAATCTAGTCGCTATGTCACCTCAGTAACAATCAATGTAAAAAACTTGTCAAAATCAAGGAAAATTAGAGGTATTTTTGATAGATTGAGATTAGAATGAGAACGTTCTTAACTCATATTATAGATATTCTATAATCTGAGGTTCTTAATTATAAGCTTGTGAAAATACGGGAATCGCCACCCTGGTTTGGCCAATCAAGAAGGAAAGAAATACCTAATTTTAATTGTGGTTTTCAGTGTTGCTGGATTTTCTTTTCTTCAGAAAAATAAAATTCAGTTGTTAGATTTAAAATAGCAAAAAATCTATTTCCAGCAAGGTATATATTTACGCGTCCATTTGATCTCATACATTTACGTTTGAGCGGTGTAACGTATAACAACATACTTGTTACTACCCGGCGCACTGTCTACTTTTAAAACCGTTAGCACGCGACTATTCGTGACTGCAACTTTTTTAATTAGTGTTTTGTCACATTAGCAAAAAGCCTTCCTAATGAGGTTTTGCTTTCCCCTCACATTCGTGACGGAAGCGTGATTCTGCCAACAGAACGCAGATAATTTAATTACGTAGACGTGTTAATAGATACGGGGCTTTTCCACTCCCTTAACGAACCACAAACACCCTTTAACAACAAGAACAACCGCTTACTCAAACATCATGAGCATGTAAATTCAAATTACCGTCGAGACACGCGAATTGATAGTGGGTCATCCTACAAATTTAATGCTGGCCAGGGACGGGATCCATGCTAAGTTTCTTCAAATATTCGCAATAAGAATATACGATGAACCAGCACATCATTCTACGAATACGAAATTTATTTTATAGGATAAAGTTAAATTGAGTATCTCGGGAATAAGTGCTTGTGAGTTCAGGCGTCTAATTACAAATCTCACATATTTTGACCCACGAGGGTACATGGTAAACAAATCTCCACGAGTAATTTGATGCCGGGATACCTCTCCCGACACCACAAACCGGCCAGGCCAGGATAAAGCGTGATGATAAAACCACATTTGACCTTTTTATAAGAAAGGGTAAAAGGGTTAGGATGAGGGAAAACAGTATCGATTTAAAATTCACCTTTCGCCAATAACGTATCTTAGCCAAATCTCGATTGTAGATGAATGAAGGAGTATAAAATCCCAGCAAAGCCTTGGCTTTAGGGGTATTTTCGGTAATATAGGAACTACGGCCAGAGGTACCGGGAATGATAATAGGGTTGTTTGTCATAATTCCGAACATTATTACAGTCCCTAAAATATTTTTGCGGAAAATATTTCAGTTATATTTTTGCCTGACGTTATATTTTTTACTTAATATTATGGGTTCATATTTTACAACAATGTGTTCTGAAAAATGAGATATCGTAAGCTGCTTTGAGTATTTTATTTTCACAAAGACAAGAAATATTACTGAATCTAGGATTTAAATTGTAGTCTGTGCCAGCTGTTTTGCCGCATTACATTGTATAAGACATATTGTGGAAGCCAACTGAGAGAAATGTGTCGCCACTGTCGCTGCACGGTCCGGAGCCGATGAGCTGCTGTATACAGCTTATGCACCGTTGCACCTTTTAAATTCAGCACACCGCTATACAGCGGTGAATGCCAGCATGTGAATGCTGATGCCGCTTCATGACACATATACATGTGTCATGAAGCGGCATCAGCATTCACATGTATCTCGTTTAAGCACATATCTACCTACCGGTAAAGATCGGGGAGATGAGATAGTACTGGCCAAGGTCGGGCCAGCCAGTTACGGATAAAAATACTGCATCCATCCTTTAAAGGATGATCAGAGATACGTTCACTTCATCGGATATCAATCATGGTGGACAAAGCTCGCTTTCCATACGTTTATTTTGCGTCGGAATTTCACGCTCAACATGATAGATGGCGCTGGCTATTGCCTTTATATCTGACCGAACCCTTTACGTTAGTACGTTCAGGAAACCTTCCATACCTTTAGTTTACGAGGGTCTTCACATCAAAAGGCTAGTTTTAGAAACTCACTCAACTAAGGCTAGTGTTTCTATACTATTCTAGTACAGTTTTTATAACATAACTTCGCGCTTATTTCCCCGGATTGTACCTATAGCACACCCACATTTCGCTAGTTATATTTAAGTCCCATGTGATAGGGGCCGACCCTATTGCCATCAACCGGGCACAAATCCAGACTCCGTGCTGTTCCTAAGAAATACTAGATAGAAAAATCCATTAACTCTTTTCCAACCCGGGAATCGAACACAAGATCACGCTCAGAGGTAGTGCTAGCGACCACTAGAGCTGTCTCGTTGCTCGTTGATCTTACAGTTTTTATATCATTACCTAACAAATTAAGAATCTAATCAAGTACAAAATCGTGATTTCACGGATGAGTAACGCCTCGCACATGGTGTCGGTTTCGATTGGCATATTACACGCGTCATTAAGAAAAGGAGCAAGACACATGACGCGCATAAGAACTTAATACGCACATTTGGCGGGTGCAAAATTATAATCCTTGAGGTGTATAACGTGTATATTCTACCTAATTATGCGGGAGATTTGAGGTCCTTAGAAATTCCCTCTGCATATTGTGACGAAACACACGCACTTACATAATAGCTCCCACTCGAGTAGACTCGAGCTCTCTCTAGCCTATTTTCATTTACCTTGGCCAGTGTGTAATTGTGCGTGCTATACGGCCATTAATTTTCATTATGAACCTTATTAATACGACATTTTTTACGTAATGAAATATTACATGAGAATCGATGAACGTTCCACTGTCACCTTGGAACGAAAACGGATATTGATTTTTCGCTATCCAACAATCTTTGCATATTGATTCATGTATCGAAGTAATTACTGACTATACAAAGTAATATGTGATGTCTATTTAACCTACATTTGCTCATGGCTGTTTTTATTGTGCCATTTTCAATTTCAGTATTTTCAGTCACGATCAACGAGTAGGTAGATTGGTTATTATCTAACATTACGCTTAAATTAGCCGTGCCCTGTATTCCTGTGGGTGTGAGCGATTAAGGAATTAATCAGGTGGAAGTACATCAGCAGTCATGTGTACACTGATAGTGTCGTGTTATGAAAACGTGGTTGCTATTTACGCGGTTTGATGACATTTGTACCCACAATCCTGTATTGGTAACTAGCTATTGCTAGTGGCTCCGCCCACGTGGAGGTCGGTAATTATCCCACGAGAACGAAGTACCGGGGTAAAAGTATCCTATGTGTTAATTCAGGTTATAAACTATATATGTGCCAAACTTCAAGAAAATCCATTCAGACGTTTTTGCGAGTTTGAGTAACAAACACCCAAACATATGAACTTTCGCATTTATAATATTAGTCGGCTGAGAACACAACAATTTAAAAGAATTGGTAATTCGTATTTCTTTTTTTTACTTGAATCTTATTCAATCTCTGAGCACGGTACCAAATAACAGCGATATGGAGGAGTATTTTGCCGTCAAAGTGCTCTTTTAAAACCACGCCCTCTCCATGGTATAAGAAAGCTAACATTTCTTTTGTGATTTTTTTTTCCTTTCTTTCGCTCGGTTATTTTAAGTGTTTTGTAAAGAAGTGGTAAAACCGAACTCTTTCGGAAACTGACTTTCTGTCACACCCTTTATTAGGCAGGTATTGTCGTCGCAAGTTGAAATTTTGTTGCAGGAAGTATTCGCCAAATTATAAACGTGAGCAGAGAGGTTAAACAGGGATATTTGTTACGAAAATACGTACAGTGTGTGTCAAAAGTTGAAGCCGTGTATTGTAAGATTGAATTATAAGGTACCTATTGTCAATAATATGTGGGTAAGTAGACACCATGATTGGCACAACAAATATAACATCTTTTGTAATTTTACTTTTGACAAAAATTTAAAATTTAAGAGTTTATTTTTTGGGTCGGGGGTTTTTTAAATTTTAAATTTAACTTTTATTTCCTGCTTTTTAAACTTAATGTCTCGCTTAAATCTGCGCAGCGTTGCGTTAGTTTCCTACAGTGAAGTTTGTTTGTAATCTATCCTCATTCCTCGTCCTGATCACCATTTATCCACAGCCCAAACACGATACTTCTGCTGTTTGTTGGTGAGTAGCTTGGGTATCCTGGAAATTCCAGGTGTTGCTCCAGCATCAGTTCAAGGTTACTTTGTTCGTCTAGTATCATTGAAGTAATAGAATACCAAATTTTGACTTGATCAGACCCGTGGAAGATGGTCAAATCCCTTCACCGACCAGAAAAGAGCTGGTAATTTTCAAACGGATGAACCGATTTTGATAAAACCTGTCTAAGAACACTCCCGACTAATTCACCTTTCTAACAAATGAAACAAAATCGAATTCGGTTCATCCGTTCGGGAGCTACGATGCCACATACAGACACACACACACACACAGACACGTCAAACTTATAATACCCCGTCGTTTTTGCGTCGGGGGTTAAAAACACTTAGTCTAATTTTTATTAAGACTAATGTTCGCTCAGTGGTCGAAATTCGACTATATTTCTTATTAATTTAATGTATTTCTAATGCATTATATAAAATATTAGCTTTCTGCACTACTTCTCCAGAGAAACTTTAACTGTGCCAAACATACTCCTCTGTCCGAGTAAGTACATAGTTTTTCCTTCACGTAAATTTCAGGACGAAAGACGTCGGCTGCTGTATAGGCATCCCCCAAAAGGAGGTGGTTTGCCATAATCGCCATGCTTGGCAGGCGGGTTGGCGATCGCAGTATGGTGGTAAAACGCATAGAGAACGCTGCTGCCCATTCCTTAGTAAGTCCCTTAGTCGCCTTCTACGATACCCACGGGAAGAAATGGGATACTGCTATTCTGTACGTGTGGCAACACACGGAACGGAACATTAATATATGGATAATCAATAATAATATGTAGGTAAGTAGACACCTGTGGGAGACATCATGATGCACTAAAAAAATAGTTATGTCTTGTATAATTCAATTTTACTTTTGACAAAAAACGCCTAGTTATTCAATTATATATAAGTACAAAGGGGCACAACGTTTTTCCTTAATGGATTAATATGTAGATAAAATTTTGACACTTGAAACGAATCATTATTCCTTTTTTAACCGACTTCCAAAAGCAGGAACCTTTTTTTTTTTTATGTATGTTCCCCGATTACTCGAAGATGGCTGGACCGATTTGGATAAATTTTTTTTGTTTGAAAGGGTATACTTCTCAGGTGGTCCCATGATCATCAAGTCAGGATCTGATGATGGGATCCTGGAGAAATAGAGAGAACTCTTCAAATTTTATAGGCACACTTGAAGCAATTTGTGTAGTTTTTGGAAGAGTACTTTCTCGGAGTGGTTCCATTTCAATTTGGTGAAGATCTGATGAAGAACTTCGGAGATAGGCAACGGAACTCCTCAATAAATTATAGCAAATTGACAGGGATTGCTGAAATCTCATGTCTGTCAATTGTTTACACCAGTTAATAACATAACATCACAACGGTACGTTGTGAAGGGGTGAACCACTAAAAAGTGAAAAATAAAAAACTTTTTTCAAAAAAATAAACAACCGACTTCCAAAAAAACACTAAAAAGTGAAAAATAACTTTAATTTCGGAAGGCGGTGACAAAAAATTCAAATACATATCCAAAGTCACCGACTTCCGAAATTAAAGTTATTTTTCACGTTTTAGTGTTTTTTTGGAAGTCGGTTGTTTATTTTTTTGAAAAAAGTTTTTTATTATATTAACTGTAAATCATGCTTCTGTAAGCAAAACTGTAATTGTAGTGGAGTTAGAGTTCTTTAACCTAAGCAAATAGGTACATACTGAAATCCTACATGAAATTCAGCAAAGCTGGCAACCAAACGTACCTAGCTTTACATTCTTAATTGGTATCTAGTAGAGCTTGAACTGACAGTTGCATTTGTTACACTAATCACGAAATGCGCACTGCACTTAACCATTCGCTTTTTATTTCAGTCAGATTTCAGTTACTTTAGTTTTGAATTCAGATACTTGCTTACTGGGTTGATCTCCTGCATACAAAAACGTTACACGCCAATAATTACCGCAGGAAGTAGTTAGGAACTACAGGAAAACACGCAATGGGAAGCCGACGCAATCGGTAATGAGCCGATTTGAGCTGACAATACTGTTATGATGGATCGTGTACGATGTCTACAATCTTTACGTTTTATAAAACATAGTCGCTTTTCATGTTTGTACGCTTAGATCTTTTAAACTGAAGATTTTAAAGCGTTTTTCATCAATAGACAGAGTGATTCAAGAGGAAGGTTTTCATGTATAGGATACCGACCACTACGCGGGCGAAGCCGCTCGCAAAAGCTAGTAGATGATAGGTATCTCCTGGTAGATGTTTAGCCAAACTTGGATTGATGACTCTTCGAGGACTTTGTAGTTTAAGTACCAATACACAACACACTATAAATAAGAAACTGAATAATTTTAAAGGATATTGCTAATTAATTCCTTCATATGTTCGAAAATTTTGTCTGCTCAAAAACGTAAATATTTATTTATTATTATTTATTTAATTAAATTACATTTCATATATCAATGAATGTTTTAAACTGTCAAAATAAAAGCCAATCCAACTGTTAATTTGTTACACAACTACCCCTCTGATGGTAGATTTAAAAGAACCGTCACAAACGGGCTCAAAATAAATTAACCCTTTTCATACGATAATAAGAACGGTAACGTATACCAGTACGTTGTTTATGCTCCAGCCCTCAAATTATAATGCACATCTACGCACGCAAGCCTATGTCGTCCAAAGCTCCAAGGGAAACCCGAGTGACGTCACCCAAGTCACAAACACTAAAAATAAATACAAGCCACGGGGTTGTAAAAGAAATCATGTTTGAATAAGGAAACGTTAATCGAAGGCTTTATTCGCCTTGACCTCGTTCTGCAGTCCAATGCTACCGTCTACCCCCGGCCTATTCACGTGTGCCTGCTTTTTCAAGGACGCGGTTGTTAAATGTTTTAGTTTCGGTTTCAAATGCACGTCAGTTTTGTGGTTTGATGTCTTCTGTGGGGTTATAAATGAAGCGAAATTATGTTCCAAATACTTGGTAGTATGTAGTAAATTGAATAGGCATAATTATGGTCATAATAGCGGCTGTCATTTGTTTAGGTATATACCACGGTTATAGGTGGATTTAGACCAAATGAGCGAATGCTTATTAGGTATATCTCCAATCTATCGAATACTTTAGTTGTTCGATCTACATTAAAATTACAAGAATATTAAGAAAATAATGTTCTTCTTAAGCTCTTTGCCAAGTTCTATGCCAAATCACACCTTGAGGCATTTGTTTTAAGTATTCGTTCTTCTAACAATTTTAGGTACTAAAACAAACCCTTAGGATATAACTTAACGCTCTGTTAAATGGTTTAAATACCATTATTCATTTATGTTTGACTTCACAGAATAATTTTCTAGGAATCATTTCAGTTTTACTTAAACTTTGAAGTCGCCTAAAGAAATATATTTGGTATTCAAAGGAATTTAAAGTAAAGGTTGGGCAAGCAAAAGTTGGCTTTAAGTCTTCATATAATTCAAGTTTGAATGGTCAGCATTAATTCTGAATAAAAATCAGCCATTTACGTCAAGGTTTTCTTTCAAACTTTTGCGTTTACGTCACGACTTTTCAAAGGTTTGGTGGAAAACTCGGGATCAATCGAAGTTTCATAAAAAATACATCAGCTGGGATTTGATAAAACAATAAAAGTTTGTAATGGAAACATCTTTATATAAGGGGCGAAACAAATCTGACGAAAACGTTTACGATCTTCCGTCTCCTTCCATGGTGTACATAATTTAGATAAAGAATAATGATCAAATGGTCAAATGTTAGGTACATTTGACCGAAAATCATTATTTTTTAACCACTTCAAAAAGGAGGAGGTTCTCAATTTGTCTGTTTTTTTCTGTGTATGTTCCTCGATGTCTCTGGAAATTGTAGGCCGAATTCGAAAATTACTTTTTTAATTATGTTAGGCTTCACGGATGGTCACATATTAATTTTATAAAATTTGCTTAAATTTTTTGCGTTAGTTTCGATAATAGGTACGTATTTAATCCACTTTGCGTATCGTTATGATGTTCTAATTCACGCGCGCCTCAGAGAGATGTCAGCACCAACTAGTGGGGTCCGCAAGGGCCGAAGCCTGCGGGTTGTTCGAAATAGGTACCACGGTACCTATTTCGAACAACCCGCAGGCTTCGGCCACGGCCCCTGGCACACAGGCAACTGGAAGAACACGGGTGGGTTTTAGTCAGTAAAAGTCTGACACGCCCGCCCTCCCGCTTCGCCCAGAGCTGGAGAAGCTATTTGATGATTTCCCATCCTCAAAAAAAATGTTCTAATTCTTCCAGTCACTGCTATTTATCTGATCATATACCAATATGAATTAGTGTGGTAAAACTAAAAAGTGAAAGATAAAAAAAAATCTAAAAAGAAAACAATTGACTTGCAAAAAAAACACTAAAAAGTGAAAAATAACTTTAATTTCGGATTTCGTTGGTATATATTAAAATGATACAGATCCAAAGACACCGACTTCCGAAATTAAAGTTATTTTTCACTATTAGTCTTTTTCTTGGAAGTGGGCTGTTTTTTTATACAGTGTGAAATTAAGTTTACCCACCAATTACGCTACGGAAAATTGGCGACGTAAACCTACACTTTCAATAAATGAATGATTGTAGTATTTGAATTGACACGAGTACCTACATGTTGATGTAGAAATGTTTTCATTAAAAAGTTTTCATTTAAGCGCTTTAATTGAATCTATAATCGACTATATTTGCGCTTTTCATTAAATGTTGATCGTAATTTGAATCAGTAGGTACTAGAGGTAGATCTGATTACCAATTCAATTAAGGTTTCTTCTTACGTGTACTAATTGGAATTATTATATCCGAACAAAACCCTTTTTAAATCGAATTAAAAACAAAGGAATTGCCAATTTAATACAACCAACCAATCCATTCCATTTTTTTATTCAACTATCCAACAACTTTAAACATGGTTATTCGATATTTTCAGCAACAGTTCTACAAAACTCAGTACTCAATTCAAACGATAAGTAGTTAAGTAAAAATACTAAGTGAAGAAATCCATGTTAATAGCTCTTTCAAATAAAGAATGTCAGTATTCCACAAATTCTGTATAAAAATAGAAGTTTCATCGTCGATTCTGTGAACATTTAGGTACGTTTATTCCGCCGCCCAGCGGGTAAGTGGGCAAACAATGTGATTGTTAACTCGTTTCCCCATCTCCCCTAAGCTTTTGTTTTGTGTGTTTGTATTGTGCCCACTGTACCCACCCGCCGCCATGATTATTTGCGTTTCTTCTACATTCCTTGAACGTTTCCTTTTTAATAATTATAACACACGCGATTTTTAATTGTACGTTTTGTTTATGAGTCTATACGAACCCTTGAGGGGAATCTAGTCGCGGGCTCAAACTCACTGGTTGGCCTGGCTAAAAAGCACGCTGTCTCATCAGGCATCGTGTCTGACAGAGATAGTATCAGTGATGAGCAGTTAGACGCTAGTCTACACGCACAACGTTATTGAGTGAGATGCGAGTCAAAATAGTAAAGCAGGCGCGTTCAAAATTAAAGAAAGTCCTTCGGAAGACCGGGTTTTATGAAAAAACCACTGCACAAATCAAATCAATAACTTTATTAAACTTTCCGATATTTGAGCTTTGTCGGTACCGACTTGGTTTAGGAGATTTTACATTTCTTTTATTACTTCAACACGCCCAAAGTTAGGATAAATTAGCAAGAAAAACTAATCTTTGTTGGCTCCTAACTTTTTAATGACTTTTTATTTTAGTATTCTGTTTCCGTACAGACAATACTAATAATAAGGCAAAATCATACCATGTTTAATTTTTGATATACATTGTCGAACAGTGGAGTAGATACAATCCCGAAGTCTGTATGGAAAAAATGTCGACTAGTTTCACCTTAAGGGGACGCCCCCTTAAGGTGAATGGTGAGTATGCCAGAAAAAAATCAAGTTTCACCCTCGCCTCGTTGCCTTCCCCTCTCTTCATACATGACGAAAACAAAACACAATCCCTTCCCGCCAGCAGAAACTTTTCGCCCGGCATATAAACCAAGAAAAAAAACAAATTTCACCCCCACTACCCTTACTTACCCCTCTTATGAAACTCGACGAAAACAAAACACAATCCCTTCACGCCGTGTTCGTGCTAGTAGAAACTTTTCGCCCGCCTGTGATATTTTATCTTTTTGTCGTATGTATATGCAAAATAATCAGATGAAACGACTATGATCAATGAAAGTATTGACCGCTGCGTACAATGTTGTTTTTGTAGCTTATTATTGCGTCTATAATTTATTTCAGTTATTTGAGGTCCGTTTACACTACAAATATGTTTGCGATTTTTTAACATCGTTCTGTTTTTGTCAATCGTGTGCAATTGACAGAGTCAGAACGTTGGTATGGTTCAAAACTTGAGACGGCATATTGATTTGTCTAAGCAAACTTTATTCTAATACAGAAAACTAACGAGACACATTTGGTCTAGAGTTAATCACATTCGACGGATTGTTATATATTTCATGAACTCTAAAAAAAAAATTCAAAGAAATTCTTCACTAGATCTAATCATCTGTTTCCTCTGCATATACTATGCACTAATCTCGAATTCAAATCTTAGCTTACTATCATGTTTTGGAACTAGAAACTCAAAAACGACGATGTGACAAAGTTGAAATTCAAGTACGTAACCAATTACATTTTGAACCTTTTTAATTCACACGTTGAAATGAAAATTTTGATTGTTGATTTTATCTTAGAATAATAACTAAAGCAGATTTTACACGCATCCCTCGTGCATCGTCATTTGACATGTGTGCAAAGCAAACATTTCCATTTTATAGTGCAAGTACATACTTTTTGGTTTATTGCTACAAGGATCTTTTGGCGTCTGAATGACATTTGCTGGGGGGCGTTGTTGGTAAACCTTTGTGAAATTTTCACATAAATTGTATTGGAAAAACAAGATGGAGGCTTTAGTTCCGCGCACTGTAAGATTCCTGTACCGTTGAAGACTGAACCTCCCCACCAAAAACATAGCAAATAAAGCAAAGCAAATAAATAGTTGCTGATGATGATTTGGTACAAGGTTAAAGCAGAATTGTCAGCTTAGCCAATAAAAGAATTGTTATGCAAATAGGTGCCAAGTTACAGGGAGCTTAAAGAAAGTCAAAAGTCTGATAGTTCCTTGTTTTAATTTATGAAACTTTGTGTACAATAACAGTACGAAGACGGACTTAATGTCTAAGGCGTTCCCTGCCAATAACTTTTTTGTCGACGAAGCCGGCATTGCTAAAAGATGTGACTCGTAACTTCCTTTACTCATTCATACATACATAAACTCACGCGACGTTCCGTAGCTGTCTATAATAAAGCTATTAGTTTTAGTTTTCTAATTTGTCTTTAGTATTTTTTTACCTTTCAAATTAATTTTGGTTTAGGGGATAAGCAAAAGAAAAAAAATCGTGTAAGGTAAATAACTGGTGTGCTTCACCGAACTTCACACTCCATATGCTTGGATCGTTGAGTCCACGAGTAAACAAATTTGGTTCCTTACTTAATAAAATAAGATCTTAAATTGGCTAGTGCCCTATGTTGTAAATTATTGCCGCAAGGAAATTGACCGAAATGCTGAGCAAAAGTGCTAGTTGCTTTATCGTACTTACTACTTCCACGTATATCAGTCAAAAATCTGTCGCATGAAATGTATGTCATCTTGAGTTTCAACACAATCGGTGATAAATCATATCTGTCGTTTTCCCTTAGGTAATTATTCAGTTTTTCCATTATTAACGTTTTTAATAATAGTTTCTGAAGTGGTTTTATTAATTTTTTCATGTTTTATAATTCACGTTGTCTTTTCTACAACGTGATAAATTACGAAAATAAATTATATGTCAGCGCAGCCGAAAATTTATGCGCCATATGTCGCCGTCGCTCTGTTGAGACGAGAGGACTTCTCGTCTCAACAGAGCGACGGCAACTGATTTGTGAAACAAAACATATTTTTGCTGAAGTTCCCGTAACATGTGACGGAAGATGACTTCTTCCTCGAACTAAGAATGTCGTAAGTGCAAATAGCTTGTAGTCGTAATAAATAAATAAATAAATAAAAGGAATTTCAAAAAACGCCTCCACAATTTTTTTGCCTTGTAGTAACACAAGTAATCATCACATTTTTATCCCATTAGTCATTAGCACATTATGTACAAATTGAAAATACGTGAAAATTAGAGGTAACTTCGTGACGGTTTTTATCGAGAAAATTTTAATATTTCGTGTTTCTGTTCCACAACACAAAACTTGAAAATATCATGTAGTTACTAGTATTTTTTTTATTTTATACCTAAGTCTTATCAATTTCATGAAAAATCAAATTTAAGATTGGTATATACATCCTCTTAATAGTCATGTATATAATGTAGTCAGCGTCAAGTTCTGAGTTGAACTGCAGGATTACTGATAAATGCCTGCACTGATAGGACAGATCCACTCAATCTATGTGGTTCTTTGCTCAAAAGACCATTTCAGACACCAATCCACATGGTCTTCACATGATCTGACCAAGATTATGTCTGGACTTTAAAAGAGACTGACCTCTGAGTTTGTTTCGGCCTTTCTTCTCAGAGTAGTCAGATAGGAAACGCCGACCTCATCTAGTTTTTAAAGTTTGATTGACGTGTAATAGTGTTTTTAAAAAACGTACTTACATAAATAAAATCGTTTATCATTTATCATTAGGACGTGATGTGACGATATGTGACGTTTGGTGTACGTAAATTGAACTTAAGTGATGTTTTACACTTTGCGGTTAATTAGAAAAGCTAAGAAACCATTATGTTAGTAACAAAGAGACACTGTAATGTAATCCTGAAATAAATTTAACTTTATTTGTACTCAACGTGTGGGGCTGGGTACTTTAATTAATAAATCAGTCTGTGATTGCGTCTATAAGTGGTGATTAGTAGCAATCCACGCAGACTTGAATATTTCCGGTGATTGGTTAATTTAATTGGATTGATCGATGGATCTATATATAGATAAGCTCTAATTTATACTGAAATGAAAGATAACCTTTCGGGATATTAACAGAATGGCTGTAAATTCATCTTTAAAAAAAGATATTTGTAGGAATAACAGATTATATAATATATACTGTCTTGCACCTAGCTTCTGACGTTTCATAAGTGCCCATGCAGGTTTATGTGTAATAAAATATTTTGATTTGATTTGATTTGTCTGTAGAATGTATACTTATGTCGGAAATTATCCCACAGAAACGTGATACCGTTAAATCTTTTTCTAAAACAAAAGACAGCTAAGTTATTCCTTATAATATCAGCTAACTGCCAGTGAAAGTCCCGTCAAAATCGGTCCAAGCATTCCGGGCATTAGAGGGAACAATCAGAAAGACAAACAGATAAAAATAAATGTTATATGTTACTATGTACTTTCATAATGCGTTTAACAAAAAGCTGTTATTTTGATAAAACAAACAGACACTACAATTTCATTTATTTGTATATATGTATGCATAGAAGATAAACCAATGCATATTTGTTTTGATTATTCATATATTAAAATAAAATATGGTATATAATATTATATATGTACAGGGTGGTTTAAACTATGAAGCTTTACCCACCCTGTAGATGAATCACATTACTCATATCTCAGCGCAAATCCATTTCTGTTTTGACACTTAAGACATAAACAATGAAAATGAATAAAACTTTGCCAATATCCACGAATATAGTTTTGTCTTTAAGATGACAAATAACTGGCACAGTTTTTCAATCTTTAGGTACCTATTACGACTATCATATCACTAAGCAATAACAGCCACACGGGTCGATCAATCAGGTTAAGCTACGCATGATGCGGTTGGTCTGTGGATAGGTGACCATCTTTAAATACCAAGACCCCTTCGTTCCTCGGTAAGCACGTTAAGCCGTTGGTACCGGCTGTCATTTGTGGATCTTAGACAGTCGTTACGTACGGGTCGTCAGAAGACCAAAAGTCTGACAACCAGTGTTACCAAGTGGTATCGTATTACCCAGTAACTGGATTGTGTAGTTCAGACAGGCAGTCGCTCCATGTAAAATACTGGTATTCAGTTGCATCCGGTTAGATTGGGAGCCGACCCCAACATAGTTGGGAAAAGGCTAGGCAGATGATGGTATCAGGATAAATAGCATAGCTTTGAACGTAGACAAATCGGGAAAAAATTAATAACGTAAGGGGCCATCCATAATTTCCTCCACATCATTTCGTCGACCCCCCCGTCGACGAAATAGAAACGACATTGTGTGGCAAGAGACAAAAGGGTTGAAAAGCTTTGTGGCGTCACATGTTAAAATCTAAAATACTAAAACTCGAAATTTATATGTAAATAAAAAAATAAAAAAAATACTACCTCGATCTATATTACGTTTATAAGGCTTATGTAGGTTTAAGTCGTCGGCGAGTGTACGCTTGTTGTCCTACCGTTATTACCGTTATTTTATTAAAGATTAATTTTAATTTATATAAAATTTGGAAAAACTGCTGTTTTAATTTATTTAATTTCAAATATAAAATTGAAAAATATGTGACGTCACACAAGGGAGGAAGGGGGTTTCACAAGTGTGTCGAGCTCTGACAAGGACGGGCGGGTTCAAAAAACCATAAAATTTGCGTGACGTAATTTGTGGATGGTCCCTAATCGTGAAAATGATATGTAGGTACCTCTGCAATATCTACCTGACTACTCACGAAAATTTATGACAGTGTTTTTATCCAACGTTAGCTTCTCCGAAGTAGTACATTACATAATATATTATTATTCTTGGTACACGGCCTAACTTTGCTACACTATAATAATATTTTTGTACCAAAAATATTGGCGGCAAGTTTTTATTCTCGAAGTTCCAGTATTTTTATGAGTTTTCCGTCAGAGGTACGTTTGAAGAAGTTTTCCTGTATAGGTGAATTCATATGTAATACGTTACATGGATGTAGTTATTTAGTTTTTGTATCATAACAATCATAACTTCTATTTATTACTGTAATGTGACTATTTCCTTTCGGCAGGTATGTTATACATTCGTATTATTTCCTACTGTTTAATATCAGGGGTTTATAGGAATTTTCTACGGTTATACAGTCACCGTGATGGCTATTTTTGTCTGCTTTTCGCACGATAATATTTATTTACCATGTATAATTCGGAGTCGAATTATACATGGTAGGGATATGGGCGCGCAAACTATAATCAGGAATTTAGTATATGGTTCTAGACCTCTAGCGTAGAAACTGTTAGTCAGTTATAAAAAAAAAATGCTGTTTCATAGAAAAATGCAATACATTCGCGGCCAAAATGTATGACAGAGGTATTGTTTTTAATAACATGTGCTAAATCCATGGAAACAGGTTGTGCATCGATTTCCCTGCCACCCTGTCTACAGGGTGTAAGCGGAACGCTTACGAAGCCAAAACGTAGGTTATATAGTATGTCACCGTAAAATTGTAAATACCGTTAGATTATAATCTATCTCGCGAGATTGTAAACTCTGAAAAGATTGTAAACCGTAACATAATGCATAAAATTTAACGCATTATTTTTCGGTAGATTATAATCTATCAAAGTGAAACCGTCAAAGTGTGAACTGGTATCAAGACAGATAGTACCTTGCGCTATTACTAAATAGTCAAGTAACTGCCACTAGCTTGGAAGTAGTGCTCGCCGGCTGCTGCCGCGGCACCGCTAGCTTCGCTCGGTCGGCTTGCGCGCGGTTGGTCGGAATTCTAACCTAACCTAACCTATTCGGTCGGTAAGCAGTATGGTGCAGTTCATAATTTATCGACAGTTTATAATCTCGCGAGATAGATTATAAACTAACGGTATTCACAATCTTACGGTGACATACTTATACAACTAAAATGCAAACGGATTCCAATAAACTTTCGCCTTAAATTGGTTATTTTGCATCAATTTAAAATGTTACGCTTTTGTAATGTTTCTACTTATATTATTTTGGCTGCGCTTTACAAAGGATGCCTAAACCTAAAGTCATCGCCTGGCCTTGGGGTCGTTTTTAAATCTCAAATAATGGTTGATATAACTTGTCTCACAGCATAGTGTACAAAAAATGCTAAAAAAAATTAGGTAAAAATTGTTTAAAAAATATCTAGAATTTTTTATGGTATTGTATCACTAGCCCTATCACTTGTCCTCGTTTTCGGAAGCGTTTCCCTTACACCCTGTTTACCTAATCGTAATGTCAATACGGCAGAATCAGATTCAGCCATCTGCACATGTCAAGTCGAATTTAAAATGTAGCAAGGACAACCTGACAATTAAATTGAAAATATTGATTCATATTTCATAAAATTTTGGTTTGACGTCAACTCAATAATCGTCAAAAATCTTTTTTATCAAGTAAATATATTTAGTTTTCAATGAAATTAGGTTTTGCTAGCGGCCTTTTCTGCGTGGGGTCAAAAATTACCCCACGGGAACATACTCCAGGTCATAATCTATCTGTGTGCCAAACATCCAAATCCGTTCAGCCGTTTTTGCGTATTTGAGTGACAAACATCCAGACATCTCATCATACAAACTTTCACATTTATAATATTTTAAGAAGGATTGTCTGCTCTGTATCGTAACTTACAAAGGCGTAAGGTCTATACGTTTCCTTACTTGCTAAAGGCAAGAATTTGAAAACTGACGTAGGTACAAAAGACGTGTCTGTAAATGAGTTTTCTGCCCTTGTAATAATTTTCTAGAATTATTATGTAACCCATTAATCAGTTCCTACCTGTGGAAGCAGCTCCTATCTGAAAACTCTATCAAAGCTGACTGCCAAGTTTTGAAACAATTATGCAAAACAAGATTGGGTTAATGGCGATAGATTCGCCCCCTATTATACGAAACTTGAAACATTGCAAGCGAAATGAGGGTGTATTATTCACCTCTGCCTGTCCCTTCAGGTACATGCGAGATAGTAGGTATGCACAAGTTTAACAGTAATTTATTAGTAATAATGCAGGTATGTGATGGGAAGTGTGAGAACGTAAGTTGATATAATAATACTCATTAAATCCCCTGAAAATCCAATTTATTAGGAATTACTCTACTTAAACTGTAACACTAGTGTTAGTTTAAGTACAACGACAGATATAAAAAAAGAGATAGATACATTACCAAGCATCGAAAGACTACCAGCTCAAAATACTGAAGTACTGTGCTGTGTTTCGCTACTACCCCTTCTACTTGGAAATCTCATGGAAATCATATCACTTTGTTTAAATAAGTTGATTTTACTTATGTAGAGTCTTTTACATATTGTGAATGAGAGAACGTTGTAGGCCTACAGTTTCTATTCTTTATTTTCATTCCTCTAAGTACCTGGTACTTATTGACAGGCCTGCACTGTCCTCCCATACCTAATATCACTGTAATTTGAAAACATTATAAAATCCAATTATTTTTAAAAGAGTAACCGTGGAGTTTCTTGCCGGCTCTTCTCCATAGGAAGCGACAAATTGGAACCGTGCACCTAGCTTCTGACGTTTCATAAGTGCCCTTGCAGGTTTATGTGAAATAAAATATTTTGATTTTGATTTTGATTTTGACTTTCCTGTGCTGTTCTGTACAAGGAAAGCTTCACGAAATCACAAAATAAAAATGGTATGCCTAGTGCATAATTAGTTTATGATGTTGGCACTGTTAGGATACAGGCCTCCTCTCTTCGAGAGGAAGTGGGCTGTAATCCACCACGCGGGCCCTGTGCGCGTTGGTAGATGTCACATGTCTTCGAATTTATGGTTCTAGGACATACCGGTTTCCTCACGATGTTTTCCTTCACCGTTTTGAGAGCAGTGGGGATGATTTACACAAAGTAGACCGGCTGTCTGGGTTCAAACCCACGACCTACAATTCGTAAGTCGGGGCCGTTGCCACTGGGCCACCACCGATCACCTACCATAAATAGTGACTAATTTCATCATTATTTTCTGGTCTGCCATTACAGAAATATTTGCAGCGTGTCTAATAAGTTGGTGCCATTTGGAGCCACGTTCATACATCACTAAGTTAATGGCTGGCTGCTCTGTTTGCTGTTATAACTTACACTAAGTAATAAACTATGTTTTTCTTTCATTTTCGCGCTGGTTTCTAAGTTGGAGATCCGATAAACATAATGAATTGACTCTCAATCTGTACGGTAGATGTATAGACTGCAAAAATATGTGAATACTATTTCGGTCCCAGTCTACCCTATATTTCAACTTCTGTAACTGCTAGCCAAGATCTGGAAAAGTCACCAGCGAAAAATGGCGGCCATCTGAGCTCGGTTCTGGGACACATTAATCAGAGAACTATCTCGAAGCCCGCAGCGAATCGGATGAAAAAGAGGAAGGACAGGTAGGAAAAGGGATTTTGAGTTTCAAATCGAAAGGTCGCCTTCATACGAGTATTGGAAAATAAGGATGGAGGCGTTATTCGATTAATCGCCTTTCAGATTGGATACTAAATTGGGAAAATTGAAGGAAAGGTGAAAATGGCACAATTTTCTATATCTACAAGCCTTGGAAGTACACGTTGGGATTTCCCATCGACGAAAATGATGAACTTCGATATAAACTGTCAAGTGTCAAGTAATTAACACGATTACTTTTCTATTGTTATCAGACTCAATGAGTCTCCCTAACAAACGAGGGGATAATTAAACTTTCACCCCCCCCCCCCCTCTAATTAAACTCCTTTTGGGGATGATTTTTCAAAAATCCTTCTTTAGTACTCACTTTCTTTATTTAAGGAACTCGTATGCAAAATTTTATGCAAAAGATCCATCAGTTTAGGCTGCGCGTCGTCTGTTTGTGAATGAATTTAAGATGTTCACAAGTTTTACTGAGTAGATAAAACGTGTGCCCGTTCACACCAACACTAGGTGACACCTTAATGTAATGCATTGTAATGTAACAGCTAATAATAGAATGCTTTTAAAACATGTCATGTTATAAAAGCATTCTTTCTTTAACATAAAAGGGACGTCATTTGTCAAGGTTGTAAGGTTGAAGTACATTGTGTTGCACTTTGCCCTGTATGTACGCCACTCATTTTGATGACGTCACCGTGAAGAAAATAGCTCTGAAGAAATACAACGCGAATGTCAATCAAGTTTTTCTTAGAACAAATGCTCAAAGCTTTGTTTGTAAATAAGTGGAGGATTTTTCTTTGTGATGTTGTGTAGCAAAAATAAACACGAATTTTCTTATGCATTTTATGTTCCCATTTAAGCTGTATTCGAGAAATATTTGTAGCACTAATGTTTATAGGTAAAAAATATTATCTGGACTTAATTTCACTTTGATCTCAATAATTATAGAGTTATATATAATCGTTCGCTTACCCACTCTCACATAAACTCCAGTAGTAGGTCCCAAAGATCCAGGCGCCGCCTAGTTTGAGGTCCACCGCAAAGATCAAAACGAAGATCGCTAACAATTCAGCACGACATTAAGTTAAAAAAAACGTAGTAATTGTAACATTGGTCCAATAAATGTATTATTATTTAATAAAATTAAAATCTTAAGCGACTTACTTAGATTGAAAGACGTTATCTTGTGCAAAAACATATTTAAGCAAGTAAATAAGTAAGATAGCTACACCTAATGTTTCACCGAAGTTATTGTATGACGCGTTGTGTAAGTTTACGCCACAAAGACACATTTACACAACTATAGCCTTGTTATTCATGTGTGTTGTTCACACAGAGCAGCTACAAACAGTAAATCAAGAAAGGGCTGATTACTGAGAGAGCAGTCACAACTCACATAACAAAGCAAGTGTCACATAAACTCAAAGTAGTGCTAAGTGAATAAATAACGCGCGAAGTTAGTGTTATTTAGCTGATGTATTTACTATCCGGTTCCCTCTGTCGATTTTACGACCGAAACTAAGTATGAAACTACCATCGTATCATTAACGTAAATGTTTCCTTTATTCAAACAGTGTGTGTATTTAAATAGTCCATTCACGAAGTTAAAAGAAAACACGCCGTATTTATTATTTACTTTCCAACAGAACTAGGTATTAAATTACAGCAATTAAGGTAATAACCAGTTCGATAGAGTTGTTCAGAAATAGAAAGGAATTATCGACAATTATTGTCCGTACACGTGAATACCACCGTTTTCCCACTAAAAGTATTTTCGTCACACTTCATGGTTGAGGAGTGACGTCATAGCGAAGGGCGAAAGTTGGAATCATGTGAGGCAAACCACGCGAAGGGAGTGAAGGGAATGCTAGAGTAGTCGGTAAAGACTGCTAGTTAGCTAACAAATTATCGTAGTTAGGAGTCAGTCACGCAATCCGCCCTTTGCCAATTTATCATATGGACTAGGTGTGTCGGATGCCGTCACAGTATTCAACAACTCTCTCATAGGTAACTTTGTGGCTTTTCGTCGTACTAATATATTGTAAGGTCGGGTTAACCGTCTGTTACTTTGATAAAGTCGCTGATGATAAAGTTAGCAGACGATGAGTGAATTACTGACACGTGTAGCTGAATATACCTCATAAATAGATTAGTGGCTCCTGAGAACTTTACTTTCAAGTCTGTCACGTATTATTTTGGTAGTTTTTATTTAATTAGTGAGTTGGTTTATTTCTAGAATTCGTGTGGGTCAGAGTGTGTTTTCCTTTTACTGTTATTAAATTATGACAATTCTGATAACACGACACCTACGAATAGTAAACTGAATGCTTAGATCGAAAGATATACTCTCAATTTGATGTCGAGTAAAAAAACCATTATTGTCATGATTTATCTGTACATGACAGGCATATATAAATGAAACGTTGACTTCAGTACGCCCTGCAGAAGCCTAACGGTAAGAAAAATGATACAACAATAATTCTATTTCTTTTCTACCAACATACGACCTCATGTTATTGCGCATATGTATCACGTCTCACACATTATGTACAAATATTCGGTACTCGTACATTGTGTATTTATTTGGGGTTCACACACAACCTTAAAAATAACTCAGCCTTTAACGTTGAGGGAAACTGAAAGGATTTAGTTTATGTGTGGGTAAACGCATCAGTCAGCCTCTTCGTGAATTATAGTGGGTCCAACTCGCCTTGTTCCGAGGACAGCACGAAATCTGAAAAAATACTGACTACACGGGTTACACGTTCTGCTACGCTGAAACTACACGTACGTTGTATTTACGTTGTAAGGAAAACTTATTATGTTGTATGACACTCGATTACATGGAAGACCGTTATAAAGTAGCAGATGTTTGCCAGGTCTTAGGTAATCGTTCTGGTAACTAATAAATTCTAGTAAATAGTGCGGGATGTTGAGCTAATTTCTGTATAATCGCTGTATTTATTCGATGAGACGAATGGGTTACAAAGCAAGAGGTGTGGATATTTTGATCTATGGTTCAAGGATTTGAACCTTTTTAGACTGTTGCGATTTCTGTGTATGCAATTTTGTATGAAGTAGGTAATTGTGTACTTAATATTGACAATAAGGTACACAATTCTAAATTATTATGTAATTTTGGAGTACTAGAAGCTTACATGCTACTGTCATTATATTTCACGAGTATAATTATATTTGATTACGTATAATTATCGTTGATAGCGGCGTAGATTACTAGCATAACACGAGGCGTTCCCAACATAAACCCGGGTCGTGTTCCTGTAGGTACGAAGCCACAATCCCTTAAGGGAATAGTCTAAAGTACTTGTAAGTACCTCCACCACGCTGGATACTGGAGTGATGAAAGTCAACACTTGAAATACAAAGTTTTTCTTCTAAAATATAAGATCCCTCTGAGGACCCCAGTGTTATTGTTTCAGCGGTAACAAAAACCCGTTTTAATTAACTAAGTTTTAAAACAAACAAACTCCGGAGGCTGCATTTAGAAATATTTGTTATTTCAGTAGGACTTAGGTAAGTAGAACGATTTGTTTTAGGTAGAACTTAATACCATTGAGTAAATAAGGGTATTAGAGTCGGGCAGCATCGATTGAATAAAATTTAATTTAATTAATAGAAAACTAACAGTTCATTTATCAAATTAAATTTCATTTGAAATGGTGAAAACATCGATTGGTTTCTTAATAAACTTCAACTATATCCGAAGACCCTGGTTACTTGCCTCTTTTGGTGATTTTACTATGTGAGTATCAAAACAAACAATTTCAGCTAAATTATTAGCTTTATATGAGAATTATGAAGATTTGTGAGACAGCTAAGATGAATTAGGTCGTATCTATTGCCTGACGACGCATAAATGTAGATGAGCCTACACATACATACAGCCATAAAAATACGTGCGGTCCTGAAACTCGCCACGATTCACGGACCTGGTCGGTAGCTACACAAATGATGTTTGTAATTTAACGTGTTCTATCCCCCAACCGGGTCACCCCGTATTACCAAAAGGATGCTCCCAGAGAACCCAGTGATCCAGTCACAACGCTAAGCGACCCTTTCAAATTCCCCCAAATTTTAATTAAAATGTTGTAAACTTGTATCAGCGGACTCGTCGTATTGTTTCGGCCTTAAGCCTACCATATTTTGAGATTAATAAGTCAGACCCAACAAAAAAATGATAAATAAAACAGAAAATCTTGTGAATTCAATACTACACTGTATTTTATGGAGCTTACTTTCACAAGCTGAAATTCTCTCTCTCTCTCTTATGTATGAAAACATAAAAAATCCGTCATAATTTTTACTTTATTGCTAAGCTTGGGTTACGAGCTAAGTGAGGAAGTAATCAAGGAAGTTATAAAACTGATTTGAGAATTTCCAAGGTAACTGAGGCACCTATACAAACCGAGTCCGGCGGAGTTTACGTGACATTTCAATTAAACCTTGGATTTCGCTAATGAACTTGCCGTCTCTCGCTGAACTTTGCAAAAACTCCGGCGACCTTTGATTTCAATTGATTTTAGTTCGACGTATTTTACCCAATCGCCTATACTTGGGAAGCTGGTGGCGTATTTTACGTAACAAAGACGGAAACTGAAAACAAATATCGAGTTCGCAAATATGAACCCCTATAATCAATACTAATATTAGGTATGTCATAAATGAGAAAATCTGCTCGCATGTTTATTCTGCGCTCAATCACGTCTTGCCGGGAATCAGCCTGGGATTCCCGACGCCCAGGGCGTCTCCTGCGAAGGCCACGGCTGTGAGGGCGCATGTACTGCATCTCCCTCACGTGCGCCGCCTCCCTCTTTGCGAGCATTACTGCTTCGCTGAAGGAGGCGACTGCCAGCCATGCCCTCTCGCTCCGTACCATGGCCTGGACCAGGGTCGGACGCGAGAGATCGCCGCCGCCGATCACCTCCACGAGGACACGGCGTTGCTCCGCCCAAGCTGGGCAGACCTCCACCGTATGCTCCACCGTGTCCTCTGGGCAATCTTCGCAATGGAAACACCCGGACGTTTCCTCCCGCCCTATCCGAAACAGGAACCTCCCGAAACAGCCATGTCCGGTGAGGACCTGTGTCAGGCGGAAGGTGAGGGCGCCATGCCGCCTCTCAAGCCACTCCTCAAAGAGGGGACTTACCGCCGCAATCGCGGCGTGCCCACCGTAGGCACGGGCTTGCGGACGGCGAGTAATGGGTACCTCGCTGTCCGGTAAGGACCAAGCCCGGGTCGACGGCGCGTTGTGTTCCACGCGCGCCTCAAAGAGATGTCAGCAGCAACAGAGGGGCCCGCAAGGGCCGATGCCTGCCGGGGGTGCGGGTTGTTCGAAAGAGATACCGCCGCCCCTGGCACACAGGCAACTGAGGGAACACGGGTGGGTTTTAGTCAGTAAAAGTCTGACACGCCCTCCCGCTCCACCCAGAGCGGGAGAAGTTATTTGATGATTTCCCACCCAGAAAAAAAAAAAAAAAAAAATCACGTCTCGCCAGAACGACGGATGACAATGAAACTTTGATCTGAGGAAGCTTACGTCACGGAAACGGGCAAAGACTTCTTTTATCCAGATTCAATGGCAGCTTCCCCTGAGATAAGTAATAAAATATTATCTTTGGTTGTTATTCCTTTAGAGCTCGACGGACGATTTCGTCGATATAATAATTTTATCATAACTTCAAAATTATGCTAATGAAGCCGGGGCAAAATCAGCGAATCGTTATGAAGAACGCTGATTGGTAGATTTTCCTGCTGATGGAACGATGAAGGATTTTAAGACAGGAGCTTTTTAAAGGGAATTAAAAGCCTTTCACCGAGCATTTTACCCACAAAATTCATGACTTAATTTAAATATAAAAACAGACTTTCCGTCATGTTCAGCGAATACGTTGCAAGTGAGCTTGCATGAATTTTGCATGTATATATGAAGTTTTGTACATGGAAAACTTATAAACAAGTTAACGAACCTCATCGTGTCTGGTAGATGAACGAAAACTTTCATTAAAAATATAAAACTATCAATTTTCTCCTAAAAATGTTCAATCATCCTCGTGTTCCCTTAGTAGCAACTAGTTAAATTGTTTTCTCAAGTAATTAAATTTATAAATGGCTAGCAAGTTATCATTATACTTAGCAAATTTCTCGACTGCCTACATAATTACAAAAGCCAGTCTATAATAAACCCTTTTCATAAACAATGTTTAATAACAATGATTGAGCGTTTAGACGTGCTTTTACCCTCAAAAAACAAGACTTTTCCTCGCCCCACTTACGCAATGATTTGAATAAATAAAAGTTGAACCCTTTTTCCGAATGTGTAACTTCATAATACTTGTATTCCAATATGTAACTTAAATTAAGAAATCAAGATTCTTGTAAAGTTTACCTACCTTTAGAAGTATCCCAATAAAAGTTTAAAAGCCAACATAAGTAGGTATATGGAGCTTAGAACTGAGGTGGGTACCTACCTCCATAATTAGTATTTAGTGTTGTTATTTATTTATTTACATACTAGCTTTGGCCAGTGACTTCGCCCACCGAAATGTATTACCGGGATAAAAAGTATCCTATGTGTTAACCCAGGTTGTCTGCGTACCAAACATTTAAATCGGTTCGGCTGTTTTTGCGTAATTGAGTAACATACATCTAGACATCCAAATGTTCACATATATATTACAGTAGGATACTTTATTGTACACCAGAAAATACGTAACAAAAAAAAACACTACTACATACAATGGGCGGCCTTAACACTTTCTGCGATCTCTTCCAGGTAACCTTGGAATGAACAGTGATTGGTTAGACATAAATGTGGGCTTGTCATGAATGCAAAATAACGAGTTTTAATTAGTGAACCTCTAAGTTTTAATAGTTAAATCCTGAAATTCATTTTAAACTATGAAAACTAAAGTAGGTAGCTCTGTCGATGAGCTCTTTTTTTATTTTTTTGGGTAGGAAATCATAAAATAACTTCTCCCGCTCTGCGCGGAGCAGGAGGGCGTGTCAGACTTTTACTGACTTAAACCCACCCGTGTTCCGTCAGTTGCCTGTGTGCCAGAGCTACATTGTCTCTTTCGAACGACCCGCACCCCTGGCAGATCAGCTCTTTCATTGAGTGGCGTTTAATTAGAGTGGCAAACGTTGTTCGCAGTCCAAAGGCAGAGCTGAAATCGGTAAGTTCAATTCCAGTTAGAGAGTTCTCGTTGGGAGGTCAATCATTAACTGTATTACTTAACTGTAGTATTATTATTTGACTTACTGCCACGGCTAACAGCTTCGTTATAAAAATTTCAGTATTCTAGCTCTTTTTGTCTAGAAAGGCTAGATGGAGGTTTGATTTTTAACAAGTTTTATTTAATTTGTAATGTTTGAATGTATGCTAGCTTTTTTGGGTCATAATTTGCAAGCTGAATTAAAAAAACTTCCTCATCTACAAGGTTACAATTACATATACATGTTGTTTTAGTTTCGACGACAATGCATTTAGTACAATAATTAAGAGATAAATAAAATTAGAATAACATAAAAATTAAAACATGCAAACATTATGATAATGAACAGGAAAATAAAAATAAAACAAAAATTTAATTGTTAATAATTCTAAAATACATACAGATTCCGTTAAGAATAGGGGTAGCATGTGTGTGGTGAGATGTGTGATGGGTGTGTGGATGTAGGTGTGTGAATGTGTTTATTGCCTGAGTCTGTCCACTAGGTTAGATTACTAATAATGTTTTCAATGTCATCATAGCTATAGCTCTCCAGCCAAACTGAGATTTCTTTTTTTATAAAAAAATTGTTCACGTCTGTAACAGAACAGAACAGACGTGGCGCTAGACTGTTGTAGTGCTTTCTGGCAAACTTGCTCCTAGCCCATGATACGGTATCTATTCGTTTTTTTTTTGTTTTTGGCATATGGGGAACTGTGTGCCGGTGATATCCTCGCAAGCACTCAAATATAAATATTTTCTTACGCTGAGTACCCGCGCCTGCTGGTAGTGGTATACCAGCAGGCACGGGTACTCAGCGTATGTAGTGGTAGTACGTAGTGGTCGGGTTTCTGAAATTTAGGAAAAGCATCATCTTTAAAACTGGACGCTGGGAACGCTCTATTTCAATCATATGGGTTTTTCCAGCACCACCCCATGCACAAATCCCATAGCCCAATATGCAGTGACATTAGGTTTATTACGTTTGTATACGCAGTTTATGGCTGGCAACATATCTCAGAGTTTTGAATATAAATATGAGTTTACGCGTTTTCTTTGCTGTGACTAAAATATGTTGACTCCACTTGCAATTGTCATCGATTGTCACACTGAGTTATGTTATGCTTTTGACTCTCTCTAGCCTAGGACAGTCACAGGATTGTTGAAAACACGACCCTCTATTACAAGGAAATGTGTGAATGGGCACATGAAAGTCTGAATAAGGCCTGCCTGTCTTTGACATACTGAAGCAAAGGTATTTTGTTTTATTTGTGTTTATAGATTGTAGGCTGTCTTCAAGCCAGGCAGTTACTCTTGAAAGCCCTCGTTCACTTACCCGTGCCAAGCTCTCCCAAGAGGTATTGTGGAACAGAAGCACTGTGTCATCAGCAAACATTGTTATTTCGGCTTGCTGAATGGGTAGGTCGCAGAGCTGGTTAATTTACACCAGGAAAAGTGTTGGCGCTATTATGCTTCCCAGATGAACACCGTAGGCGCATACTGCTTCGTCATTCATCTGCCCATCAATGCGGACTCTTAGGTATCTGTCAGACAGATAGCTTTTAAACCACTTCTGGAGCACACCTCTTACGCCGACGCTTTCCAACCGCCTCAATAGAATGGGGATTGACACTGTATCAAAGGCTTTTTGTAGATCGAGAAATATGCCAATACATTTATCACCTTTAGCCAAGCAGTTCGTTATCACCGTGGTAAGCTTTAGCACAGCGTCACTTGTGGAACGTCCCGCTTTGTAGCCGTATTGGTTTTCGGATATCAGGTTGTTTTACTCAAGGTATCCTGTGAGACGTTTGTTCGCCACTTTTTCCAAGATTTTGGAGATAGTGCTCAAGAGAGATATTGGTCTGTAGTTGGTCACTTTTGATTTGTCATCGGCCTTGAAGATAAGCGATACAACAGTTTTTTTAAACAGGCTAGGAATATATGTACCCTGCATGAAACTAACCTTGGAGAGATGTACAACGGGTGAAGCCAATTTGAGCTTATATTTTTTTATTATGTAAACATGGATTTTGTCCCGCCCAGGGGTACTTCCATTCTTTAGGCCAGTGACCACTTGGATAACTTCTATTTTATCTGTTGGTCCAAGTGTCATCGAGTTAAGACACTCATTTGTCTTCAGTTCTTGTCTTTCCAACGTAAATTCGGGTAAATTTAACCTTGTGAGAGTTTTGTTAGCCAGTTCTTTTTCATTCGACGTAAAGTATCTATTTACTTCGTTTAAAGAGCTATGGGCACTATATTCTGTTCGCAACAGCTCTGAAGCACTCTTAGCGATATTCTCCATATAACAAATTTCTTTGATAGTATTCCATGTTCCTTTTATGTTGTTTTGGTTTTTTTCTAATTCCGTTTAATAGTACGAGTGCTTTAAATTTTGAACAATTTTTTTGTAAATGTTCCTGTAATTCGAGTAATCTTTGAAATCTTCGTTGTTTAAAGACTTTTTTAGTTTAAGGTACATTTTGTCTCTTTTCCTAATAAATTTGACGACACCAACGGTCATCCAGGGCTTTAGTAGCTGTTTCTTTTTAGAGATTAATCTCGCTGTAGAGTTTTTAGGAATAACGTCTTGTTACGCCTCTATAAAAAATTTTGCTGCTTCGTCTACATTTTAGATTTCGAAAAAGTGGTCCCATTTTAAATTATTAAGGTCAATGTCTAATTGCTTGTAGTTGATAGTTGTATTATAGTTCTTCCCGTAGGTTTTCACAAAATTTGCCTTATTCTTGTATGGCAAGATTGGACTGTGATCTGTGAGTGGTTCAAACACAAACGTTTTTACTCTGTTCCGTGTTTTGATCATGAAATGATCAAGACAATTATCTAGTCTAGTTGGCTAATCAGTTCCCTGCCTTACACCATGTGAGGCTAGCATATTCAAATAATCAGAGGTGCAGCCACCAGTGCTGTCAGACAAAGTATTTATGTTTATATCTCCTGCAAGGATAATATTTTCAGTACATATTAAGAAGTAATTCATTTAGTGATTTTTTTTTCTTTTTTTAAAACGTTGCCCCACACTAGGAATTACTCCTGTATTGTGGGTGCGTTTACAAACATTTAAATTCACATACACAAACAGCCAGACCCGGAACAACTACTTGTAGGTCATACAAATATGTGTTCCGTACGGGAATCGAACCCGCTACACGCAGCACAGCAGTCAATCGCTTAACCACTGCGCCAACCGTGCTGTCAAAATTTATTAACAAAATTAACAAAGTTGGTTGGATTCGTGAAGCAGGGTGGTCTATACGAAGCAATAACTGTCACTTTATTGACCTTGACAACAAGGCAGTTACCGTCAATAATCGAGTGCTCCTGAACTTGCACAGTACCGAGGTTCTCTCTCACATAAACGATTACACCATCATTCTGGTTATGGCTGTGTTGGGTACTAAATTGTTTATTTGTTCAATCTGCGAACTAGTATAAATAGAAAGCGTCATGCTAAGCCTGCTGTTCGCAGTGGACCAGTTATATTTTTCCATAAAATCTAAATTCAATCGTACTTGGTCATGGAATTAGTATGAACTACATATATGTACATATACATACATATATATTTATTTAAGCTCCACTTTCTTACGGGCGCGACACTAATTATTCTATCTAATTCAAAATCATTTATTTTCATAACAGCCTTTTGAACCTTTGTGTTTCGAAGACATAGAATTGTGATCTTAATTAAAGACAGGCAATCAATACACGTGCCAATATAATTAAGTTAGATCAGATATAGAGCAATTGATTTGAAACTGTTCGCCTGTCAAGTTAGTCTTGGTCTAGACCTTTATCTGATTTTAGAAACAGAATAGCTGTTACAGAACATAATGAAATATGACGCTTGTATTCCCCGAAGAGATAAGCAGAGGTTTACATAAAGTACACCCACATTTCACCTTTTATGTCTAAGTCTCATGTAAAAGGGGGTGAGCCTATTTCCATCCAACGATACAAAGTCACACTCCGGGCTGCTACTGATAAATTCCAGTTGGAAAAATCCATTAGCACTTTGCCCCACCCGGGAATCGACCACAAGACCACCGAGGCAGTACCTATATCTGTTTCATTAAGATACTAACCCATGGATGGAACTAGTGAGGGTTGTTCGAAAGATATACCGCAGCGCCTGGCACACAGGCAACTGAGGGAACACGGGTGGGTTTTAGTCAGTAAAAGTCTGACGCCCTCCTGCCCCACCCAGAGCGGGAGAAGTTATTTGATGATTTCCCAACTAAAAAAAAATGGGTGCAACTAACTACTTACGAAATAATAGGTCTGTGTGAATACGAGGTTACAGTAAATAAAATATGTATTTCAAAAAGTGGTTTTATCTACCATTTTGCCGCCGCATTAGCTCAACAAAATTGTCAAACTAAACCACATAAAATATTAACAATTTGGACTGACAACTAGGAGCAGTGAATTGTACAAAATAAACCTACCATATTTGTTAATGAAGCAAAATTAACCAGCTTTCATGATCTCAATTAGAGAGTGTCATAATCAAACCATACTTTGGAAGGAACGAGCTAACGAATTCTAAGTAATTAAGCATTCCTGTTTGATGTTCACGCAAGTTTATGAAAACACGTCTCGCTTGGAGTCGTCTGAAGTCGCTCTACATATGAAAATATTTCTTAGTGTTAAAATATTGATGTTACGGGCAACGTGTCTGACTTGACACGAACACAGTATATTCATAACATTCACGACTTTTCTGTATTCCCCGAGCGGTAGTCAGAGGTATAGACCTCTATAAAACTCATATTTCACCCATTACGTTTCAGTCCCATACTCTCATGTTCTTGTTGCTAAGTAGTAACAGTCATACGGATCGATCAATCTGGTTAAGCTACGCTTGCCTCGGTGAGTACATGGATAGGTGGCCATCTTTACATACCAAGACCCCTCCGAGCCTCAAAAGCACGTTAATCCGTTGGTCCCGGCGGTCATTTGTGGATCTTTGACAGTCGTTACGAGTCGTCAGAAGCCCGAAAGTCTGACAACTAGTCTTACCAAGGGTTACGGTATAACCAAGTAACTGGGTTGTGGCGTTCAGATAGGCAGTTGCTCCAGGTAAAATAATGGTATTCAGCTACATCCGGTTAAACTGGAAGTCGACCTCAACATATTTAAGAAAAGGTTAGGCAAATTATGACTACCATGTAATAGAGAGCGGAATGGTTGTCATTCATGCCAAAACCGGGCACAAATGCAGACTCCGGGCTGTTGTTGAGAAATTCCAGATCGAAAAACACGATAAGACTTTGCCTGACCGACATATCAAGGATCCCATTGCTCAGTAGGCTTTTATAAACACTGGACTAACGAGGTAGTCAGTCAGTAGAGAATATTCATCAGCGGTAAGTTTCTTGTTATATTCAGGTCGAGTGTCGGGTGTCCACACAACGGGTGCCACACGTAGACCCGGGAAATTCCACTTTATTGGGTCCGTAGTGCCAACACGTGTACTCTCAGTGGGCATGAATACAGATGACGCACATAAATGCTGTTATTGAAAAAGGAGTGAAGTTAGAGTTTTGAAATTAATTTTAGGCTTTACTGTGAACGTTATTAGTTTTGTTTGACATAAAATACAGACCTTTATGAAATGTGGAGCTCTGTAATTAGAGCGCAGAAATAGAGGTCAGAAGGACTATGTTAACGTTAAACCTAAATTAAAAACAAACACGACCGAAAGTTAAAAGATACATGTCAAAACATTAAAGCTAATTCCAGTTCAGTACTGTTGTATGTACCAACACCGGTATAATGCAATATTTCATCGCTACATTTCGTAGCAAAGTACAACAAAGCTCGGATAGCGTCAGGTAACGTTGAACAAAACAATTTGTACACAAATCCGGATTAAAATTCCGTGTAAGGTAGTATAATTAGGTAGAAACTGGAATTTATTTAAGGTGTATATACGTAAACCGTTGCGGTGCAGCGCGGGGCGGATTAGAAGCCGTCGTATGGAAACCGCGGCAACCCTCCACTGCAGCCTGTCCATTTAGCGAAGTGGCCCGCCTTGCTAAACTACCAACAACGATATACAACGTAGAAAAGGTTAATGATGATGAGATGCCTTGCTATTCACTTATTACTTTATGCATGCTCTCTTTGCTTGCTGAGTGGGCTAAGCTACTAGTTGCTCTATCAACGGTGCGACATTTTAGGGTCACTTGAAACACAAGCTATAGTTATGTTCTCAAATAAATGGGGTAGGTACATAACCTGGTAGAGAATTCCTTGTAAACTTATTCCCAATTAGTTTGTACACAATTTATCCTTTTGTTCTTATTCCACGTGAAAAGATTAATCTCATAACGCCCCTCAATTTCCTCAAAATGCAATTTAATTTGATTAAATTTTAGGCGTCAAAAGTGACATGATTATCTGTAATCGGCTGCCCACCATTAGTCATAATTATTTTAATTTAATAATAATAATGTAAGTTTAATTTCTTAATGTTATATAATTGTATTACTTAATTGTAGGTATTAAGTTCTACTGAATAATCTGTTCAAATTCAATACTGAATGCTATTGCAATTTAATTTAGTTTAATTAGACTTAGGTACGATATTTGTATTCTATTCTATTTTTATAATTTTCATACTTACTTTCATATTATTTTGTTCAATATTCAGTTTTGTTACCTTATGTGTGAATTTTGTATTTAATTTTTTATGGTTGTATTGTGTTAGAGCAATGTGACGAACCTATTACTTTAATTTTCATTTTATTTTTTAAAATTTTATTTTATAATTTAATCTCATTTCTATTATTTTAATAATTTCAAAATATAATCCAATCGTTTACAACGTTCTTTGTTATTCGTAGCCTTTTATTAAGAATGGTGTGCATGCCTATAAGTGATGTATTTACACAGTACTGAAGATTTGTCATCACCTAATGTTACTATTTTTGTAAATATAATTACTATCTTTTGTCGTTGGTGTGCCTTGCATAATTAATAAATAAATAAATAAATGATGGCTTCGTCTATAAACATGATAATGCAAGTGGAGGTCGACACGGAGTGGATGGCAGAAAACTGCACTGCCGGAACGATAGAACATGCGCGAGCGAATCCTGCGCTCCTGACTCATGATAGCGGGAAGATCACCGTTTCTACTCACACACACCCTGTCCAAGTGTTAATGCATTGTCTTAAAAATATCTGTATTTTTTATGGTGTACTTAATAAAGAGTATTCTACCTATCTTTGTATCGTTTCAGCTAACATCAGTGAAATTTTCTAACCAGGTGGTTTCTGTGGTACTGTATGTTGTTGCCTGCTACAAAACACAGACAAAACAACTTCTATGCATAGAATGAAAAGATCGGTTCGCGACACCGACGCATGAAGAGTTCATGAATAAGGGCGAGAGCGAGACCAGTCGGGTACGTGGATGTAGTCATATCATCCACAAATAAAAGCAGGCTTTCCTTATGATTTTACAAAATTGTTTGGGTCAATCACTGTAGGTGTAGGTCCACCTATTTTTATCATTCCCAGTTCACTAAGGAGATTAAATCTGACCGAGATACTTTCACAATATCGGATCTGCGCCCTATTTCAGATTGAGCAAAATGATATACGATTATTTGATCAAAAATATCCTTCATTTTTTGTGATTGGAGTGGATATAATAGTATTGATCTCGTAACTTAGTAACCTATAAGATCTAGGCTACTTACCTGGGGACATTAGAGCCTAATAGACCATCGTAATGGCTGAATAGTGAACGGTCTCAACGGTTAGTTACCTACTTTGCGGCAATATCGGTGTGTTATGTATGGGACTTTATTGCAGGAAGCTATAATAAGGCCTTTCAAAAATTTATGGCATTAATTAATTTAATTTCATATGATTCCCAATTTACACCCCTAAAAATATTATTCAATACTCTATTATAATGATTGTACCTCATTTTGTGAACCTCAAACAATTACTATTTTTATATCTTAAAAATACTAAATAGCCAAGGAACTGCGAACAACTTGGATCTACATCCAAGTTATTCGTAGTTATTTGGTTAGCTAATGTATTTCATATTTGTATATTACTAGTTTTTGCCAGCGGCTACGCCCACGTACCGAGATAAAAAGTATACTATGTGGTTGGTATGTACTATCCAGGTTATAATCTATCTGTGTGCCAAATGTCATCCAAATACGTTCAGCCGTATTTGCGTCATTGAGTAACAAACATCCAAACATACAAATCTCCAAAATTATAATATTAAGTAGAATATATGTATAGTAGGATTTCTAAGCTGGTCACAGTTTTAACCTAACCTAAGCCATTAAGCCGGGGTGCTCTAGCTTAGCATCTACGACCAATCCGTTTTGCGCGTCACAGTTCTAACCTTACCTACCGTTTGGTCGGGGTATAGTTTAGTTACTGCGATCAACCATGAAAAAAGACCACAAGGTTAAAAATATAAAACAAATATTAGTTAAAAAAAATTAAAAACAAGCTTTAAAAACCAAACTAAAAAAGCAGAAAATCATTTCAAAAGAGCGTGGGGTGCTTGATATTAATTGAAGAAAAAAAAACCTCAAAGAGCACCCCGTATTTTTGTTTGTTTTTTAAACTATTATTTATTTTCTATTTTTTAGTTCTGCTATCTACAAAAGCGTGATTTTTCAGATTTGTTTTTCTTGTTTTTTATTATTATTATTGAATAATCATCGGTTCTCGATAAGTCCACAAAGTTTAAATTAAATCTGACCGTTTGAAGTGGATCAAAATTAAGTCCAAAGAAGTCGGTTACAAACAAACATACAGGTGAAATTAATAAAAAGCGTGTAAAAAGAGGCTCATTTTTTTTAAAGAAGCCCAATAAGTTATTACAGATTGGTTAATGTAATAAAGCGTGCATCATTTACAAAAGATCAGTAAAATATTTCCCTATATACTTAAATAAGTCATATATCGATTTAAAACATTTTCCACCTATCCACATTCTTCTCCCGGCAAAGGGGTCAGCTTCCAATGTTGCTATGTAGGTTACTAAATATCAGATTTCTTGCGAAGCGGCTGTAATCTGACCTATGCATCGAATGAACCAATATCCCACGGGGCTGTCAAATTAGATTTTTGGGCGGGAGTGTAAGGACATGTACAGTCAGGAAAAACATTTTTTTACGCAAATTTACTGCAAATTTAAATGGTGTCATAGTCCGTAGACAGGGTATAATAGCAATAGACAAATCTCCTAATAATAATAATGGGACTACGGCCAACCCGCCAACCCGCCAACCCGCCTGCCATGCGTGGCGATTATGGCAAATCCCCCCAATTGGAGGAGGCCTATGTCCAGCAGTGGACGTCTTTCGGCTGAAATGATGATGATGAATAATGGGACTGGGATTCACGTCCAATCCGCACTGGGTCCGCGTGGTGGATTACGGTCCATTCCCTCTCACAGAGCGGAGGCCTGTGTCCCAGCAGTGGGAAAATTGTAAGCTGATTATGTGTGTATGTGTGGGACTCAGTTATACAATACAGTTGTAAGACTAAACAAGACAAATTTTTCGTCGTTTATAAACAAAACAGCCTACCTATGCGGTCATAATGTATGGAACAGCTTTTTTAAAATAACTGACGTACTTTTCACCGCTTTCTGGGGGGTTCAGAATCATGTACTAAATTCATAGTGACAATATGCGCGTCAATGTCCATGTCACCCTGTATAGCGTTTCACCAAGATTTTATCATATCAGCCGAAAGACGTTCACTGCTGGACATAAGCCTCACCCAAAAAGGGGGGATTTGCCAGAATCGCCACGCTTGGCAAGCGAGTTGGCGATCGCGGAATGGTGGTCAAATGCATAGAGAACGCTGCTGCCCATTCTCTAGTAAGTCCTTTAGTCGCCGTCTACGACACCCACGGGAAGAAATGGGATGGTGCTATTCTTTTACGTCCGGCACCACACGGAACAAGGTTTTATAATAAAGACAAATATCACGACCAATTTTCTTATCATTCTTGTAGTGGGCCAATTGAACCGCCCACTGCTACTAAGTAACAGTTTTCCAATAGCCGTGGGAAGATAATCCGCGGTAAAATCACGTGTAAATAGAAGTACAAAGAACATTTACGTGTACTCTCGTTTAAACGATATATATACTTAACCAAAAATGCTTGGCGATGAAGTTTTAACGCGAAGTTAACGAACGGATGTGGAACACGAACGAACGAATGATTGATTGATTACAACATTGATTGAAATATAAATAAGTCTACATGAGAGCCAGTTTATCGTATCACGTCTCCTGACGTCGACATGGAAATTGTGGGTACAAATTATGAAGAGAAACGTTTCGATTGTTGTTTAGGAGTTGCGATGAAGTGGTTTAGAATGCGGATCAATAAATAACTAGGTGGACTGACGAGCTCATTACGTATTTACAATATAATATAAGTATCGATTAGGTCTTAGCCGTACAGAAATATTAACGGTTCCCACGTGAAAATAAAAAAGTAGTGATAATAACTCGAAATACGACGAAGCTATTATTTCAACATAGATTATAGAAATGAAATTCTAGTACTTAAATTCTAACAGACTTTAGGTTCCTGTTTATTAGCTTGTTTATTTGTGATTTAGGAGATGAACACTCCAGCGTCTAATTTTCATATTTTTAACTAGATTACCTAACTAGCAATGTATGTACCAAATACAAATTACGTAATTCAATACAGAGGAAATAAAAAGACAACGGGTGAAATTAAAGTGAATGGAACAGACAATACATTATACTTTAGGAAACCTGAATTAACGACTATTATTATAATGTTGAAATAAAAGGTAATTTTTAGGCAAATCTCGTTATTACAAAAAAAAAACATGACTTTCCACAGCTAAAACCTCTTTTTGCAGTGCTTCGGGTTTTTGATGTTTTTTTTGCACTAAAACCCTTGGATTTTCGGTTACATAAGAAGGTATGTATATCAGTATCACCCGAATACCAAAGACTGCTTTGAAAAGGGAATGTGTTTAAAGTGAAAAATGTGGGTACTTTATCATTAAGGCCGCATTTGAAAGGCCGCCGACAAAAATTCTCAAATGCAAAGAATTCAGGCGGCTGAATTAGAAAACTGAGCCATAAGTAAAAGGGCATTTTGTGAAAGTTACCTACATATAAAAACACACAATACAAACATATATAAATCTTAAGTTATAATAGCTTTTTGAAATCGATTTGAAAAGTTGTTGATGTTTTGAAAATGAGAAAGGTTTATTAATTTAGGGAGCAGGCTATCAATATACACAAACAGCTGTCAAAATTGTTATCCGCAGGGTTTTGCAGAGGTATAGGTTGGCCCATATTCACCAATATTGGATCCTGTGTGATAAATTAGTCGCCTACCGCAATTTACCCGACCCAAGACTCTAACTTTGACTTGACTAACGAGGCAAATGCAAATTTATAGGCATCCACAATTACATTCATTCTAAAATCTCCAGATATCACAGAAACAATGTTGAAGGCTTTCATTATTGCCCGACATAAACTGTTTTCATTACCCACGTCACAAATACGTGAAGGCCATAACCGTATCCTCGTATATACAAATTCTATAGCTCTTCTACAAATAGGACCGACCTCTACCATAATATAGTTAAGTAAGCATAAAGTTAAGCGACACAGAAAGGTCAGCAGGGGACTCGAAAGATTCAGTTATGTCAGCTGTTTGATCTTGTGTACCTTTAAAACAAGTGCTGGTGAAAATTTAATTAGGTATCTTTGCACTCGTGAAAGCTTTCCTTTTGTCGATCCGCATCAAATCTCAATATGAAAAGCAGCTCGATTTAACCTCATTTAGATCGCGAGCTCTGAGCTTGTAAGCCCATCAACTTGTATTAGCGTCTAAGTAGAAAGGTAGATCTATGTAAGTAATGCTGTAACTCGAGGATGATTGGATTCAACGGGAACCTAATAACTCGCTCTTGCAGCCATACGATGAAAAATGCGATCAAACACGAAGACATGATGGATAACCGTCATCTCCACGTGTGTACTGAAGTGTCGATAAAATAACCTTTGACATTACAGATATATGACTCGCCCGCCAGCGTATATATGCGATCGTGATCACTGCCTCCGTATCCACTGCGCAATATTTTGCTATTCAGCACACAACAACAAACTGGTGCCGTACCATTTTTCAATTCACACGTGACTTGAAACAAGATTAAATACTTGAAAGACGTCGCTTTCAAGTAGGTGAGCCGCTACTCAGCTTTTTATGTTGAAGAGTGCTCGGCTAGTGTCAAGGTAGTCCGCTCCATATTTATTCATAAGAAGCCCCCGTAGGCCGCGAGAGCCCGCTAAACACCTCGCATTACATCCTTCGTTCACCCCTTTGACGTATTTACGTTATCGTGTGTTATGTTATTCAGGATTAGGTTCCTAAAGCCCCGACGCGAATTCAAATTATTTTGGCCTTAATAGAGGTGAGTGGTATAAGATCCTACCAACGTCGTTATGTACCGCACAGAATCTAAGAATGTTATTACGCTGCCATACAGATATGTAGTTAACCTTCCACCGGGTTAACTTAATTGACTTCAATATGTAGTCCAAGTAGGGTGTGGCTGGGGCTAAGTAATAATAGCCGCACGCATCGATCGATCAGGTTAAGCTACGCATGCCGTGGTTGGTCCGTAGATGGGTCACCATCTTTACATAGCAAGACTCCTCTGTGCCTCGGGAAGCCGTTAGTCCCGGCTGTGATTCGTGAATCTTTGACTGTCGTTACGGGTCAACCAATCTTACCAAGGGGTTACGTATTACCCAGTGACTGGGTTGTGGAGGTCAGATAGGCAGTCGCTCCATGTAAAATACTGGTATTCAGCTGCATCCGGATAAAATCAAAATCAAAATCAATCAGAAATATCATATTGATATTCCTGATTTACATAACGAAATCTGAAATCTATTTGTCCCAGACAATTACTGTCGTGGCAGAAAACACCGCTTACTGGCTGTTCCAACTTGCTGTATTGTTGCACACTCCAAGTCACCTATTCCTCGGACATTAACCGCTATTAACGCTCTCCTGAACTGGAATACAGATGTCGATATGTTTGCGAATGAATGGAAGATGATGCTGTCAGAATGTTTGATTTTTTGTGAGAAGAATGCATGACTGTGTTAAATAGATTGTAATGTGTATATTGATATGTTTAAATAGTGTAATTGGCTTCACCCGTATAATGAAAAAAAAAAAGTTGGGATATGGCTAGGCAGACGATGATGATGATGTAGTCCAATAGCGATGCATATACATATAACAGGCAGAATAACTTCCGTGCCTGAAACTTCCTGCCAAAATATTGATCAGTTTCTAAATCAGTTCCTTCCACATAAACTTTTCTGGCAGGACACAATCCGTACTAAACTTTTGTGAACATCGATCAATAGAATCGAACGAACACTTGTGATTTTTCCGTGAACGAGATAACATTTCTCCTTCCTTTTTATGCGCTGAATACTCAGGTGTTGCCTCTGCGTAGTAAATCTACTCCTTTGTGTATGTTGTCGTTTTTATTGCTGCGTAGACACACAGGCGTCCTGTGCTAAATAACATAGCCTCACGCTAGTTTCCTTGACTCCGCCTTTGTTAGAGCAGTGCTGACCCAGTAATAACGGCCGCGACTTATAAGTTGTAGGTCGTAGGTTCAAACCCAGACAGGTGCTTTAATTAGTGTAAATTATTTCATCGCCACTGCTCTCAAAACGGTGAAGGGAAACATCGTGAGGAAACTGGCATATTCTAGAACCAAAGATTCGAAGACATGTGACATCTACCAACCCGCACTGGGCTCACGTGGTGGATGACGTCCCACTCCCTCTCACAGAGAGGAGGTCTATGCCTATGTCCCAGCAGTGAGAACATTAAAGGCTGACTATGCATCCCTTGTTTCTCCGAAGGGTTCGGAGAGACCCAAAAATAATTCCGACAGGAGGGCGTTGTTGTTACATTGCGGCCAAAATCAATCAGCGATGTCAATAGTTGTTACGTACGCAGTCATCGCACAGTCGCCGCAGAAGCCGTTCACCGCGCCGCTGATTTAAATATGCAGACGCTCGTATTGATTGTCTCCAAGAATAACGCAAACGTTCCGACGTGGAACCCTGAAACAGGCCGCGCACCACCGCTCGCGCCACACCAACACTCGATACTCAACCTATTTTTATCCGTTTTGTTCATAATAATCGCCACAAGGCCCTTAACTCGGCCAAATCACCCCTAAGCAGAACCTATCAGCGAACAATTAGAGCGAAACGAGCTTTTCATTACTCTCCAACTACACTTTCAGTTAGATTGCTGCCTTTCAACAATACCTGTATACTGTTCGACGGCAATTAACGCAACTCCGAATACTTTGCGTGAAGCAGTTACAATAGGTCGTTTTGTAAAAGGGCCCAGTGTGCTGCCCAAAATAACGGGCCAGTTGGCGAAGTTATTAACAAGATCATTTATATTGAAACAAACTTTGAAACTGACTGGAAGAGGTTCTAACGATCTGATATTAGATTTCATTAAAAACTTTTTAATTACAGTTAAATAAACAGTTGTGGGTTGTGGTGCAGTATGTGTTTCATTTAAATAGGTGTAGAATTTGCTATACGTCGAGTGATAATTAATTCGAAACTGAGGACGTTTTCACATACCTACTGCTCGAGAACATAGTATAACATAACGGTTAGGCAGAGGTGAACCTAAAGTACACCCACATTTCGTCAGTTATGATTAAGTCCCATATAGTGAGGGCGAGCTTATTGCCATCAACACAAACCTAGACTCCGGGCAGGTACTGAGAAATTCCAGATGGAAAAACCCAATACTACCTAACAAAAAAATAGCTATAAACTATAATAAACAACTGAAACTCAACGCTATAAATAGCTTCCCGAAGAAAACTGTGAACTTTAGTTAAATAAATTAGGTCACAATCGACAAATAATTTGCATAGGTACCATCCGAGCGCGACCAGGGCTAATGGAGTTGGCTATTATTGTGAAATGGGAAACATTACCACAAACCCAATTTAGGGTTGATATTTTGCACTGGTGGCCGAGTGGGTATCAGTCGCGACTTACGAGTTAGGTCGTGGATACAAGCACTTTAATTTGTGTAAATTATTTCTACTGCTCTCAACATGTTGAAGGAAAGCATCGTGAAGAAACCAGCATGTTCTAGAACCAATCCAATAAATCGCAGACATAGGACACCCGCACTGGGCCGGCGTGGTGGATTATGGCCTTCCCCCTCTCACAGAGAGGAGGCCCGTGTCCCAAACGAACATTATAGGCTGATTTTACCAATTTATAGTGTAGGTAAGCAATACTGACAGTATTAACAGTAACAACTATAGTTAAAAGGCAGATGAAAATAAGAAAACGAGAAATATTTCCCTCTCATAGTAACTTTGATGGTAACTGAATCCACTCGATATCGACCAAGCTTTAGAAAGTTGAATATAAATAAGTTTTATAAGCAATGACGATTCGAAAGGAAAGTTTTTTGTTTAATATCAGTGAGAAAGCACTTAGCGTAACGTGGAGGTGCAAAAAGCTTTTCAACTATTGATCCAGATTTGAAATTTAAACTGCACGTAAATAGGTAAGACCCTTGTTTGTTTTAGATATTTTGAGGTACACAGATACTTACAAAATAGTAAATTATAATGCAAGTGAGCTAAGTTTGTAGTTACATTCGAGGCTCAATCGAGCGGCAATTTATTTCGGTAGTTCCAACCGAAGATGGAGTCGGAAGTGACAAATGCTCAAGCGTTTCATTCTACATTTTCGATACACTTGCACGGATAAAGTACATTCTAGGTGGCATGGAAACCGACGCGCAACCATGGCTTCAGTGCACAATTCTGAACCCACCTGCGTTGACATTTTTCACCTGTTATAAAGAACCATCTGCATCATACATTTTGACCGCGTAGGCACTTTTCTAATATAAATGTTAAATTAGAAATTATTATAAATTCAACAATGTACATAAAAAATAATCATATAAATAATAGCAAATATACCTGTAACTTATATGAACTTGTATGAATTTGTAAAAAAATGCGAGCGGATTCCTTTTTCGTTTCATAGGTCTTTCTTTTTTGGGTGGGAAATCATCAAATAACTTCTCCCGCTCTGGGTGGAGCAGGAGGGCGTGTCAGACTTTTACTGACTAAAATATACCCGTGTTTCCTCAGTTGTCTATGTGCCAGGGGCTGCGGTATCTCTTTCGAACAACCCGCACCCCTGGCAAGCATCGGCCTTTCCGGGCCCTATTAGTTGGTGCTGACATCTCTTTGAAGTGCGCGTGGAACATAACGCGCCGTCGACCCGGGATTGGTCCTTACCGGACATCGAGCTATTCATTACTCGCCATCCGCAAGACCGCGCCTACGGTGGCCGGGATCAGCCTGGGACTCCCGATGCCCAGGGCGTCTTCTGCGACGACTAATGCCGTGAGGGCGCACGTAGTGCCTTTCCCTCACGTGCGCCGCCTCCCTCTTCTTGAGCATTGCTGCTTCGCAGAAAGAGGTGACGGCTACCCATGCACTCTCTCTGGCTCCGTACCATGGCCTGGACCAGGGCCGGCCGCGAGTGATCGCCGCCGCCGATCGCCTTCACGAGGACACGGTGGTGCTCCGCCCAAGCCGGGCAGACTTCCACCGTATGCTCCACCGTGTCCTCATTAGCAGATATGGCCTCGTGTTATCAGTCTTAAGTAGACTTGTATTTTTTACAACATCACCACTGCTCTAAAAACGCTAAGGGAAAATTTCTCAAGGAAACCGGTATGTCCTAGGACATACCGGTTTCCAGGGTTCAATTTTCGGTTCTAGAACCGAAAATTCGAAAACACGTGACATCTACCAGCCTACACTGGGCCCGCAGTGGTGGTCCACTACATCTCACAGAGGGGAGGCCTGTGTCCCCGCAGTGGGAACAGTATAGGCTGATATTGTTGTTATATTCTAGCATTACTATACTCACTGTCGATTTCTAAAGGTTAAACTTTGCAAAAAATAAAATCCAGTAACTTGCATGTCAAAGTAACGTTTCATGTTTGTGCATGCCGTGGAAATTACGTGGAAAAATATGGATTTGTAACTATTATTATGAATGATTACGAGTAAGCAATCACAATTATTACCTATGTAATTTCAATACGATACCCATAATAAATGTACCATACCAAATTAAGTAAATATGCTCTTGGAAAGAACGGATAGGTTGCCCCAAATAGGTCTGAACTCCTACTCATCATTATAAAGGAGAATTTTATAAAATTTGATTTTTTCCTTACTTATTTATTCTCTCCTGTATGTGTAGGAAAGCGACACAAAAGCCACCCCCGAAAAAATGTAGGTACCCTTATTTCTGATTGAGTTTACATCGGTGCCTGTAGAATCCAATTATTTATGATTAGCTTCTGCCCGCAACTTCGTTCGCGTGGAAGTCGTAAGACACCACAATCTGTACAAATTAATAAAATTGAAATGTCTGTTTGTAATGTCAAAATAACTACTTATTACTCTTTAGTATAAGCATTTACATATGAAAGTATATACGGTACATAGATTTAAAAAAAATACAAAATAAATTAAATTGAAGTGTCTGTTGTTATGTCAAAATAACAGCTTTTACTAAATACATATGAAAGTACGTATATAAATACAGCTTAAGTAACATAAAAAATCTTTTTAAAATGTCCCCAGACCACACAAAAATTACTTTAAAATATATATTCAATGTACTGTTTTACTTCGCTACGATTTTATTATATGTATGGATTTCAGATTGACTCTTTCAATGTAAAAAGCAGTAAATAACGGACCTTAAAACGTTATCTACTGGGAAAAAATATATTGCCAGATAAGAGAACAACCGTATCTGGATTGTTTACTACAAACTCGATTGTTTTCCAAATCATCAAAATTGTAGGAAAATCTAGATATACTTTACGCAGTAGAATTAGTAACCTAATAATTCAGAGGCCCCGTATGAAAAACAAAGATAGCCATATCTATTACCTTCCTACTTCTTGGAACTGTACTTTCAGTAGTTAAAACTTTTCCTGCACTTAAATTTCACTTGGCTTCATCATACTTCAATTTTATGAGCGTTCTAAGTTAAACGCAATAGATAAAAGCTATGTGGAGAATAATGGAATCACTTAAACCACAGGGGTAATGTGGGTTACAGTGCCACATTACTGCGCTATGTCCCCGTGGTAGCGCAGTAGGCATTTCTCCACGTTAAAAAAAAAATCCCGGATCGACGGCACGTTGTGTTCCACGCGCGCCTTAAGAGATGTCAGCAACAACTGGTGGGGTCCACTAGGGCCGATGCCTGCCAGGGGTGCGGGTTGTTCGAAAGAGATACCGTGGCCCCTGGCACACAGGCAACTGAGGGAACACGGGTGGGTTTTAGTCAGTCTGACACGCCCTCCTGCTCCACCCAGAGCGAATTCAGCGTAAACTGGAAATGTATAGCTTGATGTGTAGCCATGTGTACCGACTGACTTATAATTATTAATTAACTGTATATTATTCTACCTTCTATACGGGGTAGTAAAAAATAAGCAACGGCTTATTAAAGTTTGTATGGAAGAGAATGACCCGGTTAACTCGAAACAAACAAAAATAACGTGTATCTATTGTTCTACATTATGTTTACTAAAGTAGGACTGCTAACAATTAAAGTGATCCTATCTAAATGTTTATTAGTCGGTTACGAGCTGCCTATGTCTTAATTGGCGTACATAACTGACTATTCTTATGTTAATGCCCCCGAAATGGGAGAAAAGTGGAGTGTATCAGTTGATTATCTAGGATAAAATTATTTTTTACTGTTTTAGGCTAAATAGTTGAAGGAATAGTGGGTCCCTGTCCTGTTGCTATTCTACTTCCTAATATACACCGTGACATTTTAGTCGTCTTACAACGGCAGCCCACTTCATGTATCCAATGACTGCTAATCATTTATTTAAAAAAAAATGATATTTTTGAACATTTGAATAATTAAAAAAATTAAAATATCATTCACTAAGACGCATGACGTAGCTTTAACACCCTGTTATGGAGATGGAATGTAATGGTAGGTAGGTAGATATCTTCTACCGTTTGATACTTAAACATTATTAACACGGAGGGTGTTTCATAATTCTAAAGTGTTATTTATTTTTCTTTGTACCTATTATTTTAATTAATGGTAACAACGTTTTAATCGCGCCTAGAGGTATTTTATGACGGATACATTGAGTGGACCACCTTTGTAAGACGACTAAAATGTCACGGTGTATATACAGGGTGTAACATAAACCCTATTGCTATCCTTAAGCACTAAAGCTAACAGCTGGTTTAGAATCACTATACATGGTTTCAGCTCAAAATACAATACTCTAAGAATTGAGACCAAATTTTCGGTTTCATAAGTTTCTTAAATTCAAATCATAACAAACGTGTCACCGCACTACGTAGGTCAAATAACTTTCCACGTTAGTTGCCAATATCACGATAAATCTCTTCCAAGTGATGTGTAAATTCAATTTGAAAAGTTCGGTTTCTGGTATCAATTTATTAAAATTTCTCATAACTTCCGAACATGTAGAGATAGGATCAAAAAACATTTCCAATGTCGTTTGATAACATCCAAAGAAGCCGTGCCCTTGGTATGTATGTATCTGTTACACGTTGTATAAATGTCAAAATTAGATGACATGTATAGATATTTGATGAATGTAACTTTAGTTTTTATCCCGGTACTACTTTCCCGTGGGATAGTTTCCGACCTCCAGGAGGGCAAAGCCACTGGCTGAAACTAAACACAAATAAATATTTGCATAAACAGAGGTGCCAGTTTTTGAGAAGGGGGCAGTACGGCATAGTAGCTTAATCGCTTTAGCTAATGAAAAACATTCTCAGGAGACTGTCCTTAACTTTTTGAGTGATTACTGCGTCCACAGATTTTTTTAAAAAAATACCCTAAAATGTAAGCTCACATCAAAAACTCAGCCTGTTTTCTCACCACTCTGGGACACAGGCCTCCTATATTCGAGAGGGTATATATGTAATCTACCACGCAGGCCCATTGTAGGTTGGTAGATGTCACATGTCTTCAAATTTTTGGTTCTAAGACATAGTTCTAGCCAGTTTCCTCACGATGTTTTCCTTCACCGCTTTGAGAGCAGTGGTGATTAAACAATTTACTCAAAGTAACGCGCCAGAAATCTCTAAAGTCCACCCTCGCTCTGATTAGTTAGACCAACCGTGTTTACTGGATATTCTAACTGCCACTCCAGGTGCTATTTCTTGTACTTGATGCTGACACGGATCAAATAGTAGATTGTATCATAAGGGAGCAAAATAATATTTTTCGAGGCGAGGAGGCTTTTTTGAATCCAGAGCGAAGTGAGGGATTCTTTAGTAGAATCCTGTACATAGCGAGGGATTCAAAGTATGTCGCCCGAGCTAAAAATATATTTTGCGCCCGAGTGATACACTATACTTTTCATCACCCTCTATGAGAAAATAAAAGGCGCCTCATATTTTATTGTAATATTATTATTTCATAAAACATAGAGTAACAACTAAATTGAAATTAAATAGTATCTAATAATAAAACAACTAAAACTTATATTTACATTTCAGACATTTTCGCAATTATGAAAATTTGCTGTTACAGTTTTATTAGGGATAGAGATTGTTGTAGATTTTATATTCGGCGTGTTTGAAATAATGTCCGAAACTGGCTCATTTTGAGGAAAATGTGACGGTGAATCTCGTTGTTTGGATGTAGATGGGCGCGGCGACAGTGGCATGGATGGATTAACTGAAGGTTGCAATTTAATGTTTTCCACGATGCGTTCTTTGTTTTCAATGGAATCTTCTATATACCTCTCTGCTACAGCACTCGACTTCCATCCTCCATGTCGCTTGAGAACAGTTAAGTCCGCTCCAGAATCTGCCAAAAGGGTAGCAGAAGTACGACGAAAACAATGTCCTGTATGCAGTTTGATATCTGGTAACTTCAAATAAGTAGCGATTTCTTGTGGTAGGTTAGAAATTTTATTTTTTCCCATAACTTGTTTGAAGCACTTGCCATTTTGATAACGGATGAAAAACCGATTGGTCTTCATATCAGCAGGTCGTAGGTCCAGGTATTTCTGTACAATAGTTTTGTATTCTCCTTGGATTACGGAGGATCGGTCAATTTTTGTTTTTGTGTCTGTCAGCTTTACTTACAATAAATGATCCGAGTGATTGTCGACATCATCTACAGTTATTTTTAAAAGTTCATTGCCACGACAAGCTCCATGTACTCCGAAAATTAAAGCCACCTGTAACAAAACCGAATGTTAATAAGACAAGTATCTATCGAAGTACAGGTTACAATAAAATGCGCATTTTAAAACACTATGGTTATACTTAAATAATCCACCATATACATAGGTACTTACTTTTACGGCAAGAAAGACTGTCGGGTGCCTCATTAAGGAAAGTCTCCTCGTTTTTGAGTGAGAACACTTTGGATTTTTTAGGTTTAAATCCATCAGACATTCTCTTCAGATACGCTATTAATTTCGAATGTGTCCAGTTTTACGTCGTTATTAGAACTGACTGTTGATTTTAGCATTGAGTAGGTACTCCAAAGAGTGGAAGGTTGTTTAGTTTTGGCTAAGTACTGGAAGTAGGCCAAAAACACAGATTCTGAAAAATTCTTGGCGCCTCTTGCATTTCTCCGTTCAATAAAATTTCCATAGGCTTTCATATATTTCTCCCGCGATTTTGCAGGTATTAGATTATCCATCACATTTCTTGCGTCAGTTATTACTTTCAGGAGTTAATTCTATACTTTCACTGTCATTTGAAGAATTCATTTTTCAAAACAAAAGCATGAATTTCTAACAATCCGTGAAAATTGACGAAAACGCGGGTGTAGTTTTTTTTTTTTTTTTTTTTTTTTTTTTTTCATTTTGGCTTCACACGGTTTGTGCATTTAGCCAGTGTCAAGTAATTTTTCTTTGTAGATCAAGTAAATGGCCCGATATCGGACACGAAGTTACAAAACAGTCATAGTCGTCTTTAGTCAGTCAAGTCAGAGTTATTGTAAAGCGGTAGTAACTTTACAACAACTTAATAGGAGTTTTTGGGGGAACACGAAAAGTCCACGTTAGTCACTTATTTTCACCTTCACTACACTTGTGCACTCACACGTAACTAAATTGAATAATTCACTATCAAAATTATACAATTTAATTCGCTATTTCACTAAATTCCATGAAAATGAAAATTCGTGCGACATGTTCCAACGCGATCCCGCCAAAAACTCCGCGGGTGTAGTTCGCGCGTTTTTAATTTGATTTCTTTTTTTATTCAGCTGGCGGCGCGACTATGGGCCGTCGTACCAGCCAGTCTTTATTCAAACAATATATATGCGTTCGATTTATTTGGCGCTGATCACTAAGATGTTCCAAATTCAAAAAGTGCGCGGCAAAGATAATTGTGGCGCACTTATAAAGAGGATTAAAAACTCATTACTGCCCGCTTAGTCTCTTAAAGAAAACACCATCTTTGCGTGCACTTATAGGCGAACCAAGTCGTCCTTTTCGAATCGATGGAATGAAAAAGAATTTTACAAGGTATTCGTTCCACTAACATTAGTTTTTTTTACACTCTCAACGATTCCGAGAATTTTATGAAACATCTAAAAGGCAGTTACTAGAACTTTGCTGATCCAATTAGGGACTCAGAAAGGTATCACTAATAATAAAACTTCTCCTCAGTTGGTCAGACACTCCACTTCAGTTAGCGTCCGTCATGACCGACTTGGCTTTATTGGATGGAGGATAAACTCAAGGATTCCCGAAGGACTCTCAACTCTGGCTTAGTAAGTTGCCTGGTCAATGGTCCCTGGGGTCTAGGTCTATATATTAGTAGATAGATTAATGTTAAGGCTAGGTTTTTCGTGCCTGTGGGTCTTTGATACGCTACCTCCGCCTCCCCCAAATGCAGCGCGACGTATTTATTTACGATGAACTGCCAAACATTTAGCGGAAAATCCATGCACTGCAACTGCAATATAACATATTGTATACACGGTCTTATCGGATTACCGACCTATTGGACTATTTACCAAAACAAAAGTGGCATAGATGCAAGTATAAGACATAGATACGTCATTACCGAACTTGTTTGGGAACATGAGGACCGAGTTATACTTCTAGGTAGCGTGTCGATGTCAAAAATATCTCGAAATTATATTGTATAGATATTTAAATTTGTTTGGCCCAAAAATCAGCAACGCGAATACCGTTCACTGATGCAGCCATTAAGTCCTCACGTGTGCAGGTAATAGGGCATGCGGTGCAAGACGGTAGGTGAGCCATTGTTTGTGGAGAGACGCCGCACACGCACCGGAGATCTGAGCCATCCATGAACCCCCACTTGTGAGGGTTGTCCTTGCTGCGACCTACTTAGGTTCGAAGTCTATTTAAGGTTTTCCAAGTAGGCCACGTTAACGTGTTGCCGAGTGGGAGGCTCTCTGATGGTTCAATGAAGAATTCAGGAGGCTTAAGTAGTTCTTTCCAAAGATCGCGTCTTCCTGTGGTGGTTGCCATCGGCTGAACTCACGCATCCACGGTGGAACTTCGTGGAGCACTTTCGACGTTTGGCTTCCAGACTGGAGTGGGGGCTGCCTTGAAGCGGCTCCTGTCCAATCAGGCAACTGAGGGAACACGGGTTCGTTTTAGTCAGTATGAGTCTGACACGCCCTCCTGCTCCACCCAGAGCGGGAGAAGTTATTTGATGATTTCCTAACAAAAAAAACGCAGCCAAGGGTTTTTTGTGGCTTTTAAGCCTCTGTGGCACTGGACAAGAGTTGTGCATTGGGTGGCATGGGTCGTCTTGTAGCTTCGCTCTCTCTCGCTGGCTATAAGTCCTGCGAATTTCTGGAGGCGCGATCCCCGTCAGTTACTGTTACCGAGTTATACTGTTAGCGCATAACCAGACTGCGTTCACGCGGCGCTATTTTTCAAGCACGTTATGATATTTTATCGTATAGTGACAGTGACTTTTGGTATTCAAAACGGAAAGTTGTTCACTCAGAGCTAATAAGATAAAATCGCGGAATCGTGAAAAAATCATGTGTTGCTACACACTGCGGATAAAATTGTTTTTTATGTGAATTTAATGTCAAAAACAATTCAACAACATCCATTAGTTTCTTATTAAACTTCAACTTCTTCTTTCTTCTTCAACTATCTGATGACCCTCTTACATATCTCTTTTGGTGACCGTACATACCTAGACTTGCGCCCAAGATAAGGTCGTAGGTAGGTTTCTGATAATCTGGCCTAGAAGCCGAACTTGTGCATTTAAAGTCTCCACTTGCCGAAAGGTTTTAATTGAAGGTCTAGAGGCTTCACAAGATTAAAATCCTCGTTTTCCTCTACGTTTTACACCCACAACTGTTTTCTTTTAACAGCACGGTCTTATCTAAAATTATTACTCTGCATAAAATAAATTTTGCTAAGCACCAAAACCGCCAGCGACTGGCAAAGACAGTAAGTACGAATGTGTTATATTTAAAACGCTTCGTAAATCACGATGTGGGAACCGTTTCAGCTGAACAATTGAAATAAATCAGAATTAAACCCTTGTAAGGAATAAGTACAACACACCTGATCGCTGGAACACTCAACAATACGTGTTTTAGAGTCTTTTGTGCTTCCAGTATCGTATTGTGGTTCGACTTATCTCGTAAGTAATCTTATCCTGAAAAAAGAAAGCTGTTTTCGTTCAAATTCAGGCTAGCTTTGGTTTGCAACTTTGTTCGCGTAGTTCGTGGTTTTAATCCCCCTTTACCCGTCTAAGTTGTGTTCCCGAATTCGTTTCTTAGTGCCAAGCTGTATATTTACTTGGCGGTGCCAAGTCTCAAAATAGACGTTCAAACTGTCTTGGGGTTAAAGATAGGCGTCTTGGCGTAGGGGTGTAATTTTCAGACAGTCAGACCTTTTCTATTAAGCTACCTACCTTTTCATTAAACTTAAATATTATCTTCTCAGATTCATCTTATGAATAGCTAGGGAAAGAAGGACATCAATATCCCAGAAATTGGGTTGCGGAGGTCAGAAAGCAGTCGCTCCGAGCAAATCAATAAGCCGCATCTGGATCTAGACTATAAGCCGACCCCGACGAAATTTGGGATAGGGTGCTATGATAATGATGAATACGCTACAGGTTCGTAATCGTATATTGTTTTTCTATGTTGCGTTTTTATATGTAGATAAGTATCATATTTTAACAAGGTCCAGTTTTTTACTCACGTGTTTTTTTTTTTTTTAATTGTGGGAATTTTGTCTCGCAGGTCAACCTATGAGGTGGTCAACAGGTTAACTGGACTTGCCTGTGGCTACCTGAATAAATAAAGTCCTCCACCCAGGGCTTAAAACTTAAAAATTAAGCGGGTACCTACACGCTAAGGGCGGTATGGGGTTCGGACCTCGACTTAGGGCGTCGCTGGAAGAGGACAACAATGTACGGGCTGGATCGTAACGATTTTTTTCTCAACTGTTACTCAGAGCGTTTATTGCTATTGCGTCTAGGATAGGTTCCTTCAACTAGATATGCCTCCGTTAAATAAAAAAAATGGAAATGGAAGTAGGTAGACATGGTAATATTAATTACATATGTACCTAGATACCAAAGAAGATCCCTAGTGTTGATAAATTCTAACAGAGAATCATAATTTTAAGTAGATGTTCAGCTTGTGTTCCAGAAAAAATACTTGATTTTGATATAAATGTTAATGTGGTTTTGCCTTTCTTAGGAAAAAGAAATATCTTATATATTCGAACTCAAATTGTTTGTACCATGTAGTTTGATACACTCGGGTTTGATATTACTCCGCTAATATAAACGTACTTGTATTTTAGAAAACCATTTCCCATTTATCAAGATATCCAATAAATCCAATCTAAAGTCAGTCATCAAAGTCGACTTTGTGTCTATTTAAATGACTTTTGCCGCTGACCGTACCTACCTAGGACGTGTAGTTCTGTGTTGTCATTTACCTACCTACCTAAGACGGGTGCCACACTTGCAACACATGAATATGCGCAAACGTAAGTGTGTTTGGTTCTATCAGCTCGATATTTGCCACTGGAGACTGGTGTGCACGACCTAATCCCCCCTGAGCCCGTGTGAGCACGGCGCCAAATGCGACGCTCGGTATTCCCGGGATTTTTGGGTGACATCCCGGGCTACCACGTGATACTTAGCCGACAACCGATGTATTTTGCTGGTTATTGAAAATTGGACCTGAATATGTTTACAGTTTGGGCCATAAATCAATGTTGCTTCATCAATTGCTTAGATTTTTGAGTGGACAATAAGATGAAATGTTTACTCACTTGTTTTATAAGCTTACTAGCTTTTGCCAGCGGCTTCGCCCGTGTGGAGGTCGAAAATTAATCCCACGAGAACGTACTACCGGGATAAAAAGGTATCCAGGTTATAATCTATCTGAGTGCCAAATTTCGTCCAAATTCGTTCAGCCGTTTCTGCGTGATTGAGTAACAAACATTCAAACTTTCATATTTATAATATTACTTATTAGAATAGTAGGATAATAGTAGGAAGTAGGATTTTTTACATTGACCGCAGTATTATTTAGTAGCCCCCGCATTTTTATTCTAGGAGGTTTTTGTTGTTTGAAAGTTATATTAACTAAGTAGATAACTTACTTGAGTTAACTTTCAAATAAAAAAAAAGCCAATCAAGATTCAGTAAACCTACCTAGTTACCTACTTACATAGATCGGTAATGTACGGAGCATATTTTTTTTAAATCATCCTTCCATTTGGTAACCATCAAGACTACCAAAGTAATTAATTGTTGTTAGTCGTTATAATAATTTTTTGGTTAGCTCCTCTGAAAAATATTATTGTTCGCTAGGTAAACCATGTTTTGGAATGCTAATTTACACGTGAATGCAAACAACAAGTGAATTAATTACGTTCCTACATAATTACATAATTCAGGAATGCTTAAAATGTTATTTCTGTTTAAAGTTAAAAAAAAAAACTCAAAGGAAGCCGATGAATCAAAATTATTAAAATTAAAAATTCATTTTGAAGAAAAATACAATATTTGTGTTTTAATTCCATTAACGAATTTAAATTTAAATCGTTTAAAAAATGCACAAAACATCCGGAGAGCAGCTGCTGCGGCTGGAGGGGGGGGGGGGGGACTGGAGCCCAACGTGGGACCCAGTTATCGTCGCTTACCGCATCACATATTGTGCTAAATGAGTTGGGTGTAGTCGGGTGAACGGAAACTATTAATATTATCACCTGTCATACCTTTATTGAGCCTCGAACCTCATGGTTTCTGCTCTACAACGTTCCAAAAATATCGATTCACGACGAATCCAGCATGTCGGCCGCCCTCTAGGGCAGACGGCTCCTCTCGCTCTACGTACACATAGGACACAACACGTCAAGCGAGATATCAAAACGGTTTCCCGCCACTAGTATTTTAACACATTAAACAGCCATTGTGGAAATTTTAACCAACGTTGCGCGAACATAACAATGTCAACACTGTTTTGTAGTTTTTTTTTAATGTTTTACTCAGAATATGATAGGAAAATGGACTAAAAGTTTCATTATGCCGTTAAATTTTGAGGCGGACACCGTACCGACCTCCTACGCTAGCTCGACCCGACTGACTGAATTTCCTACATTTCCCGGCGCAAGCCTTCACCCCTTGTAATCGAGCACGTTCGCAAAGATATAAGGGCGAAAATCTAGATGTACCTAGTTACTTTTGTATATTCTTTATAATCCGATTGCCGTTAATTTAATGTAAATAGACATATGCGACCAGGTGGTCTCCAGTCTGCAGTTAGGTGTAGGTTACAGGGATTGAAAATATTGCCGCTGTAATTGGTTTAATTACCGAAGAGCATGAAGTTTTAGTAGCTAAGTACGTGCATCTGGTATGTTTTAAAATAGGAAGGATGTTATGTAAATAAATCATGTAGCTTTTTTTTTATTGTCTCACTCCGTAAGTAGTTTTACGTACCTGCTTAGGCAAATCCATTTTTATACTTACTTTATTATAGGTACTGGTGTTATTATACTCTTTGACTGGTGTACCCTTACAAAATAATAGTTCAGTGAATTGTGTATAAACAATTTTAAATCTAAAAGCTTAAAAAACAAGTCTTCGTAGGTACCTAGTAATAATATTTTTTTATTGTTACCTACACTAAATCTTCATTCACTAGAATTAGTGACACTTACTTTTGTTTTTGACCTATTTTTTTAACTAATAGACTACCGATGGTGTAACAAAAAAAGTAAAAAGTAAAAACAAACAATAATCTTAATTCATCATTAGCCTACCGAAAATATTTTATTTCCGAACGAAAACGACGCTAGCGCCAATACAGCGCAGTCCACTGGCTTCTAAAATGACATAAAGCTCGCTAACAATAGCGTTGCAGTAGCATACATTTTTAGCATTTTCTTTGTGTTGTCTTGCTCTGACACTCGGGTTGTGAATCTTGTTTTCCTGCTGTCATTAGTAATTTTAGTATCGTAATTATATTAGTGGTGCCGGTGAGGTGACGTCTTCACTCACTGACTGACGGAATTGCGTCTCTCAACAAGCAAAACAAGCGAGTCGAACACGTTAGCCTGTGCCGAAATTGTGTTTTATTTACATGAAATCTTGTAATAACTTTATAATAAAATTATTTTCCTGAAATGGCGCAAGCCGAAGACACTGAACTTCGAGATCTAGTTATAGACGCTTTAGAGAGAAATGGATCGCTAGCCAAAATACGCGCGTTGCTAAGAGCTAATATTTTTTTAGCTTTTGAAGATGACTGTGAAAACTTAAAACAGAATGTGAATTTAGATAATATCCTTAAATTACCGGAAGGCCTATTAGCTCTATCGGTGGTCCATGAGTTTTTAGAGTTTTGTTGTTTGAAGAACACATTATTCGTTTATATGTCCGAGTCGCGACAAGGTAGTGAATACAAATATGAAGGAAAAAAGAAATTGGGCGAGAAGATGAATTTACCCAAATCGGATAATGTAAAGGAACCCCTCCTGTTCACACTTCTTAAAAATATGTTAAAACCACATCAGAAGCAATATTTTGATTCAAACGTTAACTCAAAGTACAGTCATGAAAAAAGTGATGATAAAAATTACAGGGACGAACAAAACTGTACTTACATACTTCATGAAGACTCACAGAGTAGTACTACAAGTTCTTCCCAGTCTGATAATTCATCTGATGAAAAAAATAAACTACATCTGCGGCTACAGCTTGATAACTCAGATACAGACACCTCTAGCGACTCTGCACGGGATAAAACAAGTTCGGAGTATGTTCCTGGAGATCATATACTTCAAGTCGATAACAGTGGTGTTAACTCTAATAATTACATTGCAAAAAAAACCGGTGATTGTGTAGATGCAAGAGATCAAAAGTTTATAACTTTTAACAGACCAAGCAATGAAAGTGCTTTGTTAATGAGTGAATTAAAATTGACAACTAATAGTAGTAGTGAATCTACCTCATATGTAGAACTAAAACCATATAACTCATTAGATGAAAAATTGCTCAATACAGCAGGTTTGCCTATTATGGAAACAGATTCAGTAAAGGATCCACCAAACACTGATATTTTATCAGCGGCGAATGTACAGAATGATTTATCATCTGCTAAATCTGCTACTTTGAGTAATACATCACCTGCATCTTCTAAACCAGAAAGTGAGAGTAAAGTGGCAGAAGTCAGTGAGAAAAAATCTCAGGAATCCCGCAAGTCTGAGGGGGATACTGCAGAATTCAGTTATGGTGATGACTTCTCATCATCATCAGTTTCCAAATTTAAAGAGAATATAGATAAACAATCAAAGTCTTTAGGGTCTGCTCAAGGTGAATTAGAAAAAAGTGCAAACAAAAATGTATCAATTGAAAGTCCCCATCAAATTTCTCAGAGCTCACAAAGCTCAGTTTCACTTTCTGATGTTGCAGATTTGATTAGTGAAAAAAGTTCCTTAAGTATTTCAAATAATAAGTCAAAGGAGTTAGGAAGCAATCACTCAAAGGGGAAAACAGAAGTTAAACAAAGTAAAGTTCATAGTGATGACTCCGGAGACTTTACAGAGTCTCCTGTTCCCTCATTGTCTAATTTGAGTCTTGACATTCACAGTGAATGAAATTTTCATCACTTAGATACTCCTCCTTGTCTTAATAAGTATAGTATTATATTACTTAGTGAGTTATAGCAATAATATTTCAGGTCATAAATAAATAAGTTCCTTAAAATATAGAAAAAAATTATTGGTAGATATTTTTGGTAGATATTTTGGCTTTCAATGTTTCATAAGCTGTTGGACTATTATGTACAATTAGATGATGCCTAAAAATGTACCTATTTTGAGAAATAATTACTTGTTAAAAATTTATTAATAGGAAAAAAAAAATCAGACCTCAGTTGCATTTAAAACAATATTGAATAATGTCTCTTTCCTCTTTAATAGAACTTATTACTAAAGTATTTATAATTAAGTGTCATTTTTGGTGATTTTACATTGTGATAATTAATCAAAATTTATCCCACTGTTAGGAAGTCTTCCTAAACTTGAATTCAAAATTTTCGTTAATAATTATTTATTTATGTATTTACAAAAAAACTATATTGTACTCAGAAAAATACATATGGAAGTAACAACTTTATAAAACAATTTCAATATCATGCAAGATAAAGTTCAAAGTCTTAAGCTAAATTGATTTAAAAACTTATTATTACAAATTACTTAATTTTTTAATATTTTTAGCCTATGTAGTCCCACTGCAAGGCAACGGCCTCCCTTTCTTCTTTCCACTGCTTTCGTTTTGAGCTAGTGTGGAATAATCCTGTCTGTAGGCGACAAGTTTATCCTCCCACCTTCTCACTCCACCACCACCACCACTCAAAAATCGACTTAAACAACATAGTGCTAAAATAGATTGTTGAGTAAGTTTTTGGAAATGAGACAAAGAAAGAAAAAGTATTTATTGTGACTCGCACAAAACGATCACATACTAAACTAAACACACAATCATACAAAAATTATAAAAAACAAATTTCTTGGAAGTAAAAAATTAAAATTAAACCGAAAGTCCTGCACGAGGCCAAAATACTCCTACTTCAGCACGATGCTGCAACTTTTAAGAAGTGTCGCAGCGCTGGTATTCTGATAGGGCCATGAATTAATGTTAAATATCTAAGATTCTGAATTCAAGTATAGATAGGCCGTTTAGATTATTTGTAGGTTGATACTAAGCTTTGGTATTGTGTCTGTATGTACCTCCCTAGCATAATGTTTTCTGTGTGTATGAATTGTTTAGTAAAGTTAATACATCCTATGCTTGAAATTTAGAGTAACTACCAATACTCAGAGCACTTGATTTTAACTAAAATGAAGGTTGGAAATTTCAAAAATGGCAAAGTTACAGCTTAATTATTTCTATGATATATCACTTTAGGTAATAGTTTTAAGGGTCGTCCCTATCGTGAGTGACAATGTACTCTGCGTTGCGTGCGTGCTTGTTTGTTTGTTTGTTAGTTTGAGCTGGTAACAAACACGCCAACAACTCTCCTAACAAACTGACCATGCTTATAACCGAGTCGTTAATCAGAGTTAGTAGTGTTAACTGAGGCAAAGGTGACAGCTGTAAATTAATGCCTAAATAAAAGCGCGCTGTTAGATTTTCCACGCTCGGGTGAGCGCCGAAAGTAGAAATGGTAGAGCGTCGTTGCCGTAAATGAGTAGGTAAGTTCGGCAAAACGATGTGATTTTCTATGAGTTTAGAATGGGTAGCTCTGCTCCAAAACTTCCAACATGTGACGTACATGTTGGAAGTTTTGTTGGCGAAGATGTTACAAGTAGGTACGCAGCTCAACATACCCACTGCTTGAATGCTTCTTGTGGACGCACCTTAATATTATGTTTTCTGAGGTGTAATTGCGTAACACACTAACAGTAGGAATGACTTGATTTTTGACAGTTCAACAACATTCATTGCGTTATTTACTTTGCTGACCATACAGATTTTTCGAACACATGAAGCAATGGATTAGCAATATCCTTCAAAATGATTCAGATTTTGATTGATAGTGTGTTACGCAATTAGGGTGCTGATATACTAAAGCCTCGTATCCAGTAGGCACCATTTGACGCGCAACACGTGACACCCGACGTGTTTGGCAACGTTGCACAACACCGCGCGACGATGCCAGCTGGCGCGCAACACGACGCGCAACAGAAAGCTTTACTAAACAAACGATCCTCGTTGCCTTTAAACATGATGAGCAACATGTTTTGAAACATGTCGCGAGTCAAATGTTTCCTAGTGGATACGAGGCTTTACCTGCACTCTGTACCACTGCTTGTCAATGCCTACTGATATTATTAATTAATGATTAATCATTCCTGTTTACAATTTATATAAATGTCAGTGACAGATACTAGTTTGAAGAAATAGTTGTGCCTTATTTATATTGGATTCACCAAACAAATGCGATTGTTCCTTTTAGTAATCAATAAAATGAAGACTAGTCCTAAATGAAATAAAACTGCTTCCGTCCAAATTGCTCCATTATCATATCTGTTTCTGGCGAAGGTTTGATGAAAGTGTGCTGTAACTTAAGTATTTCAATAAAAATGCCTCTACGTAATCTGTTGTTTATTATTCAAATTATGTTTGTTATCTTGAAGATATATATTATTTAGTTTTGTCAGTATACTGTAACCATGGATTCTGTAAGTACCTACATGATTCTGGACCTTTTGCGTTGAAATTTTTCGTCGGTTAATAAAATAAAAAGAATTGCTGTTCCATAAATTTTGACCGCGTAGGTATTGCACTTTTCGATGTAAATTCTGTTTTTTTTTAATAACCGACGAAAAATTTACGCTAGGGTTTTTAGAATTATGTGCTGCCTGTCCCTTCTAATGAAATCAAAAACACCAAGATTTTTATAATCAATTTTTATTTCACATTTTCTGTAAAGCATAGATTGTAGATATCACGTTTCACTTATGCACACGAATCAATCCATACAGAACACTGTAACAAAGTTGTTACGCATTTCTATACAAAAGTAACGCTGTTTATGATAGCGGTTAGTGTAATCGCATACAAAAAAAAAACATTAAACATATTTACACTTAAATATTTTATATTAGGTACATGAAATTTAATATGAAAATGGTATAAAAATTACACTTTCATATGTTACATACATGTCTCAGTAATACAAATGCGGTTTATATCCTAACTTTGAAAAAATATAACAATAGTAAAAGCCACAATGCTTCATATAAACAGTAATAGATCTAACATGTAATTACGTCGTAAAAAATGGAAAATTATCGCTCCAGGCACTGTTATTGATTTCTTATTCACTTATGAGTGGAAATGACTTTTTTTCTCGTATGTAAAAGAAACTTAAACAGTCTTACAGAAAGGTTCCCATACTCATGCTATCGATATTTGCTAGTTTTCACAAATATTGCAGAGTAAAACCTTTCGAAATGAAAATAAATACCGCCATTACAATTAGCGATAAAATATTTAAAAAAAAATCAACTAGAAATAATAAAAGAATCGCAACTAAAGTAACACTTAGAATAAGTAAATAATAAATATCAATAATGTACATATGGCAAATATTTGGCTTTATATATCATATTTATAATCCACATGTAAGGAACGTCAGTTTAGTTCATACACTGCATGGAATTGCTGCCGGTATTACTTTGTTTCAACTACAATACGCATTGTTGAGGAGCAATATCACAGAATACCAGCGGGTAGTATAAAATCTTAGAGGATAGTGACGTCACAACACAGTCGGGACGAGGTGTCGCTACTATAGCTCGTTGCCCATAGAGCTGTCGTGTGTGAGATTCGAATCCATGCTTGCGTTGTCAGAGTCCTGACTTTGGTTTCCGCTGTAGTTCGCCGCTTCTTGTAGGCGCATCAACATGTTTAACTGTAACAAAAAGCAGGGTAGAAAAAAAAATGGTCTTATGAACCAAAATATACAAGGTGGCTGGGACGCGCAACCTGTGCCATGGATTCAGTACATGATTCTGAACCTTTTCTGTGAAAATGATTCGATGGTTATTAAAAAAAAATATGCTGTTCCATACATTTTGATCGCGTTTTGCACTTTTCCATGAAACAGCAGATTTGTTTTTCTTCGAAAAATGTATAGGTACAGAGGCCAGTACATCAAGTTACCCCAATCTGTCAAATTTGACAGATTGGAGTAGCTTGATGTGCTGGCCTCTAGAGAATTTTTGATAGATTTTCAACTTTATTATAAAAGCATAAGGTTCATGTTCAATTGGGTAAATTTGACAGTTTGGGATAGCTTGATGTGTTGGCGTCTGTACTATCATGTGCTGAATTCATGGTTACAGTTCGCGCGTCGATGTCCCTGCCACTCTGTGTAAAAGCAGAAACGAAATGAAGATATTCTTTCTTACCAAAGGGTCTTGATTGTTGTTCGTGTTGGAATCCTGATTTGATTCTTCAATGCCAATCTCCTCCACGGTGATTGCTCTTAGAGTCTGTAAAATTTTATTTTATGTTACAATTAGATCATTTTTGGTGGGTTCCTCAGTAAACGAAAACTTGCTGAATAAGAAATGGCTCGTATGAACCTCGACTTCGAATAGGCTACTCTCTCTTTGGATAGATTATATTATTCTGATTCGAGGCATTGCATTAGCGCTTGAACTTGGACCTCTCACTGCCAATATTGTTCCCACTGTTGGTACTTTGATCGATTTGCCTAGATATAAAATGTAAGTCCTCCAGCAAATTTCAGCGATGGTGATGAGTCGATGGAGGCAGATAGTCCGCTTAAAAAGGGGACCAGTTACCACGATCCTTAGTAATGAGGGACTGATTAAAGAAGACAAAGCGTAAATAAGTAGCTAACAAAACTCCCTTGAAACACTTGATTTGTAAAGATTGTTCATAAGTACTCACATGTGAATGATTGGGTTCTCTCCAGGGGTATGAGGACTTGATGTGCTGCAGCGGGTCGACGGCTGCGTGGCGTCGTCTGCCGTACAACGCGATGCCCTCACGTACTGCCTCCGACGCGTAAGGGACTATGCTGTAGTTCCACACGTCTGCGAACCACGCCTGAGGAGAAAACGTAATGTTAACATTATTTCAAGTAACGCTTGTATTGCCAAAACAGGGTAGGCAGAGTCGTATGGAACTCTTCGCCAGTTATAAGGAGAGAGCCAATTGCCACCAATCGAGCATAAATCCGGGCTGCTACTGTGAAGGTCCGAATAGTTGAATCCAATAAGACTGGCCCAGCTAGGAATCGAATGCCAAGGCTCACTAAAACTAGTCTACTTATAGACTAATGAGATCATCAGAATTCTAATAACTCGTTTCTCTTTCTGGATCCTTGTGAAAATGAGAGTTATAGCAAGAACCAAGAAATACATAGGGTAATGTACTCATTTTTGAAAAGTGTCTTAGTTAGATTCTAGAGTACTAATAAACCACAAAAAGAGCATTTTTATTTAATCGATTAGTTTTATAAAAATGCATTTAAATTTTACATTTTCAAATGTCGCGTGTAATTTGACCAGAACGCTGGACGCAGTGGATAACATATTGCTCTGTGGGTATGACGTCAGTTTGCTACATAAACAAATGCGCTGATATTTTATAAAACATTTTTTTTTTATAGTTAAAAAATTGTTATTTTTCTACTTATCATTAGTTTGCTGTTCCTGAATGCAAAATATAATTTAAATAAAAATTACTTTCGTTACGAAAATAATAAAAGTACAAAGTTGCTCAGTTGACATTGCTCATTGCCGTATGACGTAATAACATGGCGGCTACTATTTCATGGTGTTCAAAAACAGGTAAAAAAAAATGAAATCTTTAAATTATATTTTTAAATGTATTTTGTTGTTTTATGAACTAAAACTAACATTTTCCGACTGCATTTTGCCTAAAGTATCTCAATAATATATTTTTAGATTTTTTCTCATATAGAGTAAACCCTATTCTCCTCACCAGTGCCCCATTTTTGTATTGTTACGATGATTCCCCGCGGAATCTTACTACGTTCAAACTACGTCAATATCGTGTCTTTTAGAAACCAATGTAACGATAAGGAATCGAAATGTCATATTCTTTATGTTCCAAGACAATTTGTCGATATTATTAATACGATATTAGCGGATGTCGTGTGTGATTTAAGGAATTGACGTGGTTTCGGAGTAAGGAATCGTTAAGTGGTCATAGAGAATTAGGGCCCAGGTGATCATGGCGTAGCTTTTACAAAGGTTTCAATATTCCTAGGTATTTCATGTATCTCCAAGATACAAGCAAAACATTGTAAGCATTCGGCCTTACCTGACTAGCCTCCAAGTCCATAGGGCACGCGAGGAACAACCTCGGCCCCACAGTGACGTCACTGGACGAGTGTGCCTCTAAGAAGGCGTTGAGCGTGGACCACACTCCCGGCAACCACTCTAGCACAGCTGCCAGTGCGGGCTCGCGACGTCCCAGCCGCAGTTCTAATGTGAATAGCTTGCGGCGAAGGTACCTGGGTCAAGTGTTGTTAGAATTAGACCAAGGCAAGGAAAGTAGAGTGATCATTTGTTCTCAAAAATCTTCGGTGAATGGTAGCTTCAGATACCCTCGCTATTTGCAAGCGTCGATTTGATGTAGTAGTTCTCCAAGTGGTAGCCAAAGACATGTTTGTTTTTTGCCTATGCATCAGAGTCGGAGAGTCTCGAATTTTACAAATTGGTGATGGAGATAGCGCAAATACCTAAGTAGGTAGGGAGTAATCATCGTATAGCTTTGCAACACCTGCTCTCATTTGAAGAGCTTGTTCCCGTAGGGTTCTTATAACCCTTCGAGAAATATAAGAATGAAATATTATTGGTAGCATCAATCTACATGTGGCGTTAAAATAACTTTCAGATTCCTTGAGGCTTTTGCTGTTGTTTTACCAGTTTTACCAGGATAACTTTCATAAGAAGGTATTTGCTTACCTAGCTAAGAATCCTTTGACAGGTTCCATGTGATTGGCTGTGAGGAGCCACCTGAAGTTATGGTGGAGCTGCAAGTTTGTTGTGTTGCACGTAGCTTGCGACATTGTACCTGAAACAAAACATTACTTGTTTTACCCACAAACCTATTCATCCAAGCAGCGTTATCCGAATTTGGTTTGGGTCGGCTTAGCCGAGGAGTCTACGGCTACGTAATGCGACTGTGCTTTACATATCTGCCTACAATGTAGGCCCTACATACATACATAAAGTCACGCTTTTTCCCCATGGGGGTAGGCAAAAACTACAGAACGCTCTTACGATCCTTACAGACTAGGGCCACTGGTCATAACAGGCACGCCGGATGCAAGTACTACGCACCTGACCTGAAGAACATCACCAATAAGGTGACTCTATGTTCTCCTAGGGCGTCCCTCCCGGCGTTTACACTCACATCTGCCTTGTTAGCCGCCTTGAATTAATTCTCTCAACATGACCAAACCATCTAAGCATAGGCAGTATCTGCGCCGTCACGGCCCTAGTCGCCGCAGGAGACGCCTTGGGCGTCGGGAATCCCAGGCTGATTCCCGGCCACCGTAGGCACGGGCTTGCGGACGGCGAGTAATGGGTAGCTCGCTGTCCGGTAAGGACCAAGCCCGGGTCGACGGCGCGTTGTGTTCCACGTGCGTCTCAAAGAGATGTCAGCATCAACTGATGGGGCCCGCAAGGGCCAATGCCTGCCAGAGGTGCGGGTTGTTCGAAAGAGATACCGTGGCTCCTGGCACACAGGCTACTGAAGGAACACGGGTGGGTTTTAGTCAGTAAAAGTCTGACACGCCCTCCTGCTCCACCCAGAGCTGGGAGAAGTTATTTGATGATTTCCCAACCTCAAACAAAAAAAAACCATCAAAGCATACCTACTCTTTTAAATTTTGATCAAAATATATCATAATATGTATGTTCAGTAAGTAATACAGGTTAAAAAAATTAAGCATAATATTATGCCATACATAGCATTCAAAGCCTCTCTTTAAAAGGAAAAGGTATGAGGAAAGAGTGCCTACCATGGTGCCTACCTACCGGACTTTATTCATTCATTGCTATGCTCTCACGATCGTTTCACTATTAATGAAACAATTATGTCATCTTTATTGACAGGTCCAAAGAAGGAGTTCCGTAATGTACCAATGTACTCGCTGCCGGTAAAGTTACAAAGAGTCGCGTTATGCAAGTAGTTAAGGTATTTTTTGTAGCAGAAATATTTAGTACTAGCTTTTGCCAGCGGCTTCGCCAGCGTGGAAGTCGAAAATTATCTACTACCGGGATAAAAAGTCTGCTATGTGTTAATCCAGGCTATAATCTATCTGTGTGCCAAATTTCATCCAAATCCGTGATTGAGTAACAAACATCATAACACACAAACTTTCACATTTATAATATTAGTAGGATTTTAAGCTAGAATAAAGTGGACCATTGAAATTTGGCAGACACGAGAATTCAATGGATGCTGGCAGCGTTTTTTTTTTGAGGTTGGTATATCACCAAATAACTTCTCCCGCTCTGGTTGGAGCAGGAGTCAGAGTCAGAGTTTTACTGACTAAAACCCACCCGTGTTTCCTCAGTTGCCTGTGTGCCAGGGGCCGCGGTATCTCTTTCGAACAACCCGCACCCCTGGCAGATGCTAGCAGCTTTACGGTCGTTGTGACGATATTTGGGGAGACCTAGGCATAGCTTCTATGGTAGAAGTTTTCGATGCTTAGTGTTCAATATGATAATGATGATGAAATAGTCCATACAAGGAGTTCCCTAGCTTAAACCAATTCTATGCTTGGCTAAAAAAAGACTCACCAATGATAACAGGCATATTTCTGTTGTCAGGAGGCAGTAGCCCGGCGAAGGCGTCTCCTAACGCAGACGCATGCTGAAGGTTGTCCAATATGACTACTGACGGTAAGGCAGCCTCTTCGCCGGCCGCCGCAGCACCGCACTGTTCAGCAATGTTGGCGAGGTAGGCGCGTAACTCGTTGCAGGATTTACGGTCCACGCTGGAAGGGTAAGAGGGTTATTACTCATTAGATGTCTCTTCTAGCAAGTTCAGATGCCTCTATGTAATGCCATCATAATTTTAACCTGTTAAAATGTATGTTTTCTATCTGGGATATACTGGGTTATTGGAAAAACACCAACAACCTCTTAAGAGGTCATTGTACTCATCATTATGAACAACTTTTACTATGGGACCAAACCTGAAATCGCCTGAAATGTTCGTATAAGTCATCAAAATGCACAAGCATATGAACAGCTGATTTTTTTTTTGCGATTTCAGGTTTATTCCCATAGTAAGTTGTTCATAATGATGGGTACAATGACCTCTTAAGAGGTTGTTGGTGTTTTTCCAATAATCCTGTATATAAAAGAGTATACTTATATCGACAGATCAGAAACCCATGAGCGCAGTAGGAAAAAATCAGAATGTATCGTGACCAGATTCTATTGTATGACCAAGGTCACTTTCATTACATAAGTTATGGATGGCTGGATATCTCACATTCCATCCGGATTTTTTTAACAAGTACTAGGTCATCTATATAATTATGTATTAATACAATAGCTACATGAAGCAATAACTTTATCCCATTTTTACGAAAATTACGCGGACGGAGGAGTTTAAAAGTCACAGTTAAAGTTTATTTGGAGCAAGAGTGCAGAAAGTTAAATGAATTATGGTCGAATTTCGACCACTGTTTGACCACGAGTGTAACTAATTTGCAAAGCACAGGTTCGAAAGGTCAAAATGAACTTCGTCTTTCCACCGATACTTCATCTCTTGTCAAATTAAGAATCTTTGAGGGTATTAAATAGCACTGTATGAAGCCAGGGACTTACTTGAAAGTAGCCACAGCTTCGGCGGGATTGCCTCTGCGTTGTGTCTTCTGCACGTAGAATTCTGCTAGTTTTGCAGCTAGATACGATTTTCCCGTGCCGCTTGGCCCGCACAGAATTATTCGCCGGTGTTCCGATAGCAGTGAAACATATCTGGAGAAAAAACATAATTAGTTAGAGAATCCAATGTTTGGTATGGTGAAACATTTTCTTGGTTTATGGATCACACTTACCTATATACAATATTTTTTGGTATAAGACTATCGAACGCCAAGCTTCCAACTCCTTCTAAGCAGATGTATAGCGTATTGACAGTTCCAATAATATATCCACAAGGCAATAGCTCTGGGAAACCAATTTCAGGACCTCGTGTCGCTTCGCCCAAGTGATACGATGTTATCGAATCAGTGTTCAAACCGAGATTCGTTCCCAAGTCTATTCTAGACAAGTAATCTTTAAAAGTCTTCCTAACTATATAATCTAAGTTCTGCCAAGTTGTCTTGCCAGATATATAAGTGTAAGCTATGGTGAATTCATTACAGTTTATTGTCGAATCACTATTATAAACGTTCTTATACGAACTACTGTGCGTAGATTTATTGCTTTTAAGGCTATTTGTGTTAGACTTATTTATTTGTGAGAAGTCTTGCGTCTCTGTCTCGGGGCTGCGGTTCTGCGATAGTCGTGGCGAGTCGAAACTTGACTGTTTCTCAAAATGATTGTTGTATGAGCTCGCTGATTGTTTAGCGTAGAATCTGCATTCAGATTCTGTGAGCGTGTCTTGAACTTCTTCGAAATATCTTTGGAACGTCTCCGGTTGTCCTAAATATACGGCTATAGCTATCTTTTTTCCGTCGGTTGTATCTCCTTGACTGTCTGCAACACCTGTTAAACAAACACAATGAGTCGTTAAATGAATCCTTTTGTAACTTGAAATAAACATAGCCGTTGTTTTATAATTAGACTCACCTATGTCTGAATAGCTCTCCCCTATCGCTAGTTCCCGTGTCTTCGGCGGTGGCAGCACAGTGTTTATGTCGTAGTCTCCACTCAGTCGGTCGCCTCCATTCGCGAATAAATCACTGCTGCCATTCAGTGCTGCTAATAGCGTCTCGCTGTTTTCATTTAGCTCGCATGCGGCCTTATTGCCGTATATGGGCTCGACCATGCCCGATTTAGGCGAGCCTTTTTTGGAGAAATCCATGGTAGGGGTCGATGACATGCAGTTGAAGTCTAGGTCTAGAGGTTGCGAGTGCATGTCTAGTGTCGCCTGAAACGAGAATATAGGTTGTTGCTTAGGAAGAAAATTTACTTTGAAGATTTATGTTTCATACCTATCAATTTGAACGTGTTTGTTCAGTAATCAGGTATTGTCTACAACGTTTAGTTCAGAGTTTTATTACCCGCGATTTACTTTCGCTTTATGATAAGTTAGTAGCGTTCAAGCGCATGGAAATCACCAAATTGACGTTTCCTACTAATTTTAAACGGTACGCCGAATTCTGTCTGCAGCTCTCTACAAAATTGTCATGGACACATGTAAGCGTGTGCAGTCGTGTGAAAAATGGAAACGAAAAAATCGGTGTCATTAGAGTTATTTTTGTATGGTCACGCGTTATTAATCTTTGAAGGGTGTAAAGTCGTGTTGGAGTAGCATTCCCGTGATGTACCAACGAAACTGAACAGAATAAGAACAGGTGCACAGCGTACCTTTGGAGCTACCTTTAAAAGTGTTTAAAGTCGTGTGGTCTTGCTTAATGGAAATCTTACATAACCTCTCATATTCCCTAAGTGGGCAATAGAGTTTCCGCAGATTAAAGAGGTAATTCACCTCTTTAACGCGCGGAAATTCTGTACCACGTACAATTATTTGTAAATAAACAACATATAAAACTGCATCCAGCCACTCTGTATATGTAGCAGTGTTATGATATACAGCACTGCTTCATATGGCTTTTCCAAAGCATCCGATGTTCTGCCTTCCGAATGCCACACCGTAAAAATGTCCATCTAGCTGGAGGATGTCTCATGATACAGTGTCCTTCATAAAATTTGTAAAATGTCTCACCTGATGCATAGTAGCCTGGTCAGCGAGACTGAACCTCCTTGGATCCTCTACAGCAGAGCCACCAGTGCCCAACGAGGTCTGACTACCAGCCAACGACCGCGACGTCACTAGCCGCTGTAATCGCTCGTTGTTCTGTTTGAGGTTCAACATCTCATTCTGGAAGTGTACCTTGATTTGAGAAGGACATTTCAACGTATTCGTTTAAAAAATCTTAGTTCATGTAGATAATTTTATTAAGTAAAAATTGTATAGGTGAAGCAAAAACTTATAATAATATGTGCCGTAAAATAACCGGAAATTGCGTATACATATATGTGTTCTTAAAACACTGCTGACGCTTCACTACTCGGTACGGACGAGGTACAATTTAATTATATACGAGGGGCCGTTTATGAACATTTTGTAGAACACCGTCTATAATCAGTACCAAATAGCGCGTTTAATTTGTATAATGGGCTAGTAGCGAGCCCCTAATGAATACTTACTGTAACTATCTAATATTAGGTAAGTGGATACCGACTATTCCTTGGGGTGTTTTCACAATTCATGATAAGAATCTTACGACTATTATTGCTATATTAAGTGGACTTGTTATTAGCGAAAAAGCTACTTCATTATTTATTAATTGTACCAATAATTCTTACCCTCATTTTGATGACGGTGTCCTTAAGGCTTTCTAGTTGATGCGCTGAGCTGAGAGCCTCTAATCGGATATCTGTTAGCACCAAATCCTTCTCTCGTAATTGCCTCTTCAACTCATCAACTAATCCAGCATCATCTGGTTTATCTGGAAATAAAATAAAGATCGTAAGCCACAGCCAGTAATTAACTCTTAATTACGAAGTTAACTTTAATTGGAATGTTCTTACGATGCTCCTAAAGCTATAAAATAATCCACTGCACTAATAACTTGGAAGTGGTTTCAAAAGGAAACCAACCTGGTTTAAACCTGAAGATTTAACCATAAGTTTAATTTAATCTATCAAATTACTGTATTGGGTATAAGCGATAAATATTGAATGATAGATAAAGAACACATTACGAAACTGATTTTGCCCATCAATGTGAGTTTTAAAATGAAGCGGCATCGTAATGCAAAGCCAATAGGACAAACTTACATGTATCTCTTAGTTTCCCAACAATATTTCAGCTAGTATGTACTACATTGTTTCATATGCCGCAGCTTACATTAACTTTTAGCCCTTAACTTTCTCTCAACCTGGTTCGCCATCCATTGTTTGCAGTAACTAATTTCCCTTATATCTCACCTTTGGTCTGGTCTTCCGTCTTGGCCGGCGGGCAGGGCTTGTCTTTAACGTCGAGTGTCTCGTGCGAATGTTCTAGACTGTTCTCGTTGCTTCCCTCGCGGATCGTGTGCGGGTCGTCGTAGTGATGGGAACCCGACGAGCTGTCTTGCGATGACAGTTGCCCGAGGGATGAGTGCTTCGCTGTCTTTGATATCTTGGCGTTTCGCGAGAAAGCTTTCGTGAATGATGAGCGGAGCTGTTGTGTAACATTGTTTTGTTAGTGTTTATTTAGGAGTTGTAACTTTGTTGATGCAGTGTCTGTTACTAAACGTGCTTTCAAACAAGCTAAAGTCTTATTGCATGAATATGGCCTATATAAGGTGTTAAAAAATTAACTGCAAGAATTTCTTCCACTTATTCGACATCGAAAAACGAACACAAATTTAAAAAAAAAAATTTTTTTGAGCATTTTTATATTTTCACATAAATAAAACAATTTATTAAAATATTTTTTGTGCGCTGTACGCAGGGCTGCGCTTGCGGCTTGGGCCGCCATTGTACCGCGCGCGAGCGACTCGCTAGCGGCTCCCCCGCCGCCCGCTTCTCTTCCCACAGCTCTCGCTACCCCTTCCCGACCCTTTTAGTCGTCCGATATCCGTCGCGCGATAAGGGTGTGATTCCGTGTCATTACGCCAAATACGTGCGTTCGCGCAGTTTCGCGAATACTTTTAATAATGCCGTTTACGTATTCCAATCGAGAGTACTTAGATATGGTAGTGTGCTACATTATGACTGGTGAAAGTTTAGCTGCGGCACGTAACCGTTACCGTGAACTGTATGGTCACCAACGACGAGTGCCTGCTGTCCAAACAATCCTAGGAGTCTACCAGCGCTTATTAGACTATGGCCAGTTTCGTCCTCATCAAGCAGATGCCGGTAGGCCACGGCTCTCCGGTGACATTGAAGATCGAGTGCTGGACTACTTCAACGACAATCCACATGCGAGCACACGTGACGCAGGTCGGGACTTAGGAATAAGTCATGTTACTGCGTGGAATGTGTTGCGTGAAGAAGGTCAACATCCATACCACTTTTTAAGAGTACAGGAACTAATTACCGCAGATTACGAGCCAAGGTTAAGGTTCTGTAGGTGGCTGGTGGAAGAACCTCGAAAAATTCTATGGACAGATGAGTCGACTTTTAGTAGAGTGGGGTTATTTAATATCCATAATGCTCACTGGTGGTCGTACGAAAACCCGCGAGCTGTGGTCCCTGACCATTTTCAACATCGATTCTCAGTAAACGTATGGGCTGGAATCATAGGGCAGACGGTACTCGGACCCGTTTTCCTGGAACGCCTTAATGGCGAAACATATCTGCACCTGCTCGAGTCTGTGCAAGAGATGCTGGAAGAAGTTTCTCTTGCTGAAACAAGGGACCACTACTTCCAGCATGATGGAGCGCCCGCACACTACCACCGAGGAGCCCGTGCGTATTTAGATGCTACCTATCCTAACCATTGGATAGGCCGCGCTGGGCCTATTGCATGGCCGCCTCGGTCGCCCGACCTAACGCCTCTAGATTTTTATCTTTGGGGTCGAGTGAAAGACTTAGTGTATGGACATAGTGGCAACAACATTGAAAACGTGGACGAATTAAAAACTCGTATAATTAGTGCATTTGATTCAATTAAAAGTGACAGAGACACATTAATCGCAGTGCAAGGAAATGTAATACGTCGTGCTAACTTATGCATTAGACAAAACGGTGAACATTTCCAGCACCTTTTGTAAATAAGGTAAAAATTAAGACTTCTTGTAAATAGTTTTTAAATTACTAGCTAACTTAGTTTAAACAGTCATTTATGTACATTAAAATATGCTATTTGTAAGTAGTTCGATAATTTGTCAGTCCAAAGTCTGAGAAATGTGATGGGGAAATTAGAATCAGCTGTTTACGAATTTGCGCCGTCGCGTGTCGTACCGCAGGGGTGAACGACTCACGCGTGCGGCGGGGCGGCCGCGGTGTCCTAGGCCGCCGGCGCCGGCGCGCGTGCGGTGTACAGTGCGCATATTCAATAATTTTGTGCGAAGTGAAAATATCGCATATCTCGGAAACGGGTTATTATTTTGAAATCTTTTTTTCGCCAATATTTTTTATTTATAATTCTAAACAAGTTCTTACTTTTCTTGCAGTTAATTTTTTAACACCTTATATATCAAGATTTTTTTCAACAATGCGTCGTATCTTCCTATTATTATGTTTTTATGAATATTTATCAGTAACTAGTCAAATGTTTAGACATTTCATAAATTATTATTATGAACGCATTGATATGAAGATATCTTCTCTATCACAAAAATGTGTAGGTATATTCTTCGTAGAGAAACACTTGTGTCCTGTTATCTATGTAAAATTTCTCCGATGGCAAAGAAAATCATTGTTTACAAGAAATGTCCGATGTAGGCTGTTCATATTTATTACATTGTCAATATTAGGTAAACGAAGGCTTAATATTTACTTAAGTTTTTTCAGTTTGCTGTAGACAAAGTTAATGAATAGATAAGTACCTAATATAATAACTGCATTTTACATAAACAAATTACCTATATATAAATATACTCTCATTTTATAAATCTCTCTTTTGTAATAGTCATTGGTTGCTAAAATCTGGAAAATTTCCGGAAAATCCAAACAATTTGTATTTTTTTGTATGCGAGTGTAGCTTACCCATCCCTTCTTCTTGTGCTTCTTGTCGTGCGGTGCAGACGAGCCACTGCTGAGGCTGTTGATGCTGGACACGCTGTCAGTGGACAGATGCCGCGTGATGGCGCCGTTGCCCGTCTGCGCCAAACGCTGAGGAGATGACTGCGTTTGACTGCCTGGCTCCTACACGTCAATATTCAACTATTCATCGAGTGTCCTTCAATTTACTCATTTGTAAGTAAGAATTTATCGTTATTTTTGAGATTGGTTAAGACTTTAAATCTACGTCCCTGAACTTTAGAGATTTCAACAGAAATAGCATTGACTACGCACGAAACCTTATAGGTCGCTGCTGTGTCACGAAACCTGCTCAAATACTATATTTATTTATAAATGTAATGCATGAATAATAATATGTAAACGTGTACGGACATTTCGAAACATTATTAAAAACAGCTAATGCAATATTTGATGCAAACACTTATGGTGAATAGATCGAATGCCAAACATTTGCAGCAACCTTTTACATAGAAGCTGTATGCTATATTTATCACTCTCTCTAATTATCATTAGGTTGCACAACACGATCGTAATGCATGCTTGTATCAATTTGAATAGTTCACGATGTACTTACAGTTAATATTAAGGAGGTAGTAAGTCATGTCACTTGTCTATTCTCGGTGCGTCTCGAATGTGGAACAGGGACGGATCTATTGACGGTCAATTTAATGCAAATGCTATCGTTGCCTATTTGTTTCTGCTTATTGGACCTCGAACGTCCTGATTCTGATAATGCTACATGTATTTCTACGTAGTCTTTGCGTTCCGAATGTTTGGCTATATGCTAATGATGTTGGTCTTATTGCAACGCATGCCTAGTTAATGTACATTGATTGATAGATGACATTGGACAACGTACCAAGTTTCTACATTTGAATACAGATGCAAATGAAGACGTTGCAACATTAGAACGTAATCACATATTCAAACAATCGTTTATTTTTGTGCCTTTGACATGATAATAGATCGTTAAGAATGATACAAGCAACATATGACCAGAATACTTGATTTTCAAAGACATTTTGATTTGGAATTCCTATAAATACGGGAAAATATGCATGAGACTATTGTACTGCGTATTTCCTATTACATAGATAGTCAGGTAGTGATTAGTTCATGTTAGTTAGAGGATCATATTTACCGGCCCGGTGACATTAACACCATCCGCCCTGATACCCATTGACTGCATGTGGGCAGTCGTAAGCCCCGCCTGGATGGATTGCTTCCTCAGCAGCTCGATCGTTTGACGCAACTCTGTTAACTCTGAGTCCTAAAGCAAACAAAACGTATGAGACCACATCCGAAGTATAACAACAATAAAACTTATAATTAAAAGAAAGTAATTTGTTTCCGTTCGAACCGGTTGGAGTGCCGGCAGAACGGCTAGTGGCTTGAGGCGTTCACATACATTATGTTGCTAAGTACGGCAATTCGTTGTTTCGTTAACGCAGAGATCTTGTATACGGATATTCAAATTATCTAACAGTAGTAGTTAAGTTTTAATGAGTAATAAAATGAAATTAAAGGATGTGTGATTTAACGATGGAAATTCTTGATGTTTATTACCTTTCTCTCGGCGGTCGCGGTGAGCTGCTGCAGTCGCGACGTCATGTTAGATAGACTCTGCTCAAAAGCAGACACCACGTGAGCCTGCAACAACATAAACACATATTGGTTAGTTTGAGGCATCCTGTGAATATTATGCTAGCCTATAAAACGCCCAGTTTAAAATACCAAAGATATCAAAAATTTCGGAAAGGATTTTGTAAAGGTTTAACGGCACATTATAAATAATGGTGAAATCCACGCCCCTAATTAAACCCACTTGATTAAGTACTTACGTTTTATTCTGAATAGTATGCAAATACCTATGGTTAATTAACGGGTACCTTATAGCTTCCTCCGGCCAGTTGAACCACATTATAACTGTATCAGTTTAGTTTGTAATCAGAGGCGACCACAAGCCGACTACTTACCGAGTACCGACATAGATCTCTCCATAACTTCGGTTAGTTGCAGGGTGAGATTATTATGTATCCAGCTCGACATCCTTAGCTCGATAATGACACCAATTGCTCTCGAGTCACAAGAAACCGGTTAAATGTACCACCTTGACGACAAAATAATTACTTACGTCACATTGTACCTTAGTTACGTCGTAGTAAATATTGGATATAAACATTTTGTGTGAACTGTAAAAGTGACTCATCGGAATAAATTGCTTTATAGGCCGGGAACACAGTAATAGTGGACGTGGGTGTAGCTAGTCACGGGACCCTTTGTTTGCTGCGTTGCAAGAACGCACTCAGCGAAATTAAAACAGGGGTAAAGTCCCCGGTCACTTCGAAAGTATGAATGTAAACACACCTACGACGATAAACGCATAAATTCATTTGTTCAGACATTAAATTCGAAGATGTTTTCCTTTTGTTCATTTCGTTCGTGCCATAAATTGAATAAAAGTAAATTCAATTTAGATACTTATATGTTTTTTATAGGGCTATACACCTGCCTCGGTGCATGTTGCTTAGCCAATTACGATGGCTGAGCGTTATTGATAGATCCCTCCACGAGACACCTTGTACGCGTGCCGAAGTTAACGAGTTAGCATTACCGTTTGCAATTACGGTTCGTGAAACTCTGATCATCAATGCCTTTACTGATAATTTCTAATAATCCTATACATAATTGCGATTTACCGGCTATTACCGAAGAGTTCGCACTAATTAGAAGACACATGCTTAGTCTTATTTATAGAACCATTATCTAATTTTACGGATGCATATTTAGAGGTTGGTATTATCAGAGCGGAAATGGAGTAAATTATGTACCTATCTGAAATCATAAAGGAATAAAACACAAAGATATAAATCGAACATAACAACGATGCGAGAACTAAGAAAACTAGGGTTCACATAAATTTTTGGTAGATGTAGCGTCAATCGCTTTAGAAGTTCTTGTCGCAGGGACAATGACGTGCTCTAATGCGTTTACATCCTTTGTTCAAATAAAGCAATAAGTTTCTCAATCATGGTACCATAAAAGTACATCAGACAGGTGGAAACTAATTATTAATCAACAGCTGCGGAAACAGCCGCGCTTTAAGAACTTAATGACACGATCAAATAGTTGCTAGTGTTCTGTAAGGAAAGAATTATGTCGAGTGTGCCCGCGAGAGTTTTTACTGCGAAATATTTAATGCATCCGTCGGTCTTGCAGGAGCTTTCGCAAATGGACATTGAAATTATCTTCTTATAGAGGCAGGTGAATGTAACAGGAGGTTTATACAATTAAATATTCTAATTTACAGGCAGATGGCATCCTATTAGAAAAATATAGAGCTAGAACAAGTGTATATTTCCATTAATACATTACTAAACGTATCCAACGGGTGAAGTCGTAAGCTGAATTTGAATTTCGGTTAAAATTACGGATTTTTGTAGAGCAACGAATAATTTCTGAACAATATTCAAATCCTTATTTCGTACAACCAGATATAATTCGCGCAAATATCAAAAAATAATTTCAGTATAAAAGCGGAAGGCATATGGTAATTTATGTTTAATAAATAATACGGAATCTTTCGTAAGAGGTTTCGATGCCCAATAACAATATAAACCGAAACCATTTTACTGTATCATAAACGAACCAAAATATAGCTTTTACCGCAATATTAAGACAAGTGAAAAGGTGGATACCTGGCAGAGATAATTCTATCACATAACAACATAATTTGGAAAAACATGTGCTCGGGGACAATACAACCGATAACAGAATACAAATCGAGTAGGTGTTACCTACACGTCCCTCCGTAAATATTTAAAGCCCACTCTACGTCCCACTGCTCTGTTTTACGAGAGATTGGTACAAGACGGGAGATATTATTTGTTCAAGTGCACTCTTCCTTATTCGGTTTGGACATATCTGGGCTGCATGTCGGCGGTCAATTTATTTGAACGGCCGAACAGAAACACCGCTCTGTCAAAATTAAAAAGGCTTTATTGGAGGTTTTGTTTGTACAGTTGCTGCGTTTGGAAGGTAAAGATTAATGTATTCTGGTGCTATTAAATTACATTCGTCGATTGTATAGAAATTGTAATCGTAAATAGCTTGATAGAAAGAGATTGCAGTTAACTTCATAAATTTTAGGATTGAAGATAGTGCAAGTTTTTAAACAATAAGCCCATAAAACAAGTCCTGAGAGAAATGTTATAAGCGGATGCAGTTGCGTTAAGAAAGTGTGCCGTGGTTGCAGTAGCCACCACCTTCGCGGACATCTGAAGTTGCGACGCGCAGGCGTTTGGAACGATAGTTATCTCACGCTCGATCCCAATGTACTTATACGTGATTCTGTACCTACAAACCACTGGAACCGATGGTCGTTAATATTAATAGGCGTGTAAGCCGTGACTTTATTGGCAGTTACACTGATTTTCCAAGTATCAGACAGACTTTTTGTCGTATTTCAACGAGCAAAGGTTGGAATGATTAGAGAATATTGCTTATTCTCCCTAAAATCCGAGCTTAACTGTTGAATTGCATTAGGGCTCTTTATATAGTAACAGATAAAACAAAATTAATTCCTTTGTAACAACCTGACGCGGGCGGTAAAATCGCTTCAAGTGAGAGCGCGTTAGTTACATGAAACTTCAAACATCATTAGACACAAATTCTACAACAGATATAATTATACTTTTAGCCTTCCGTTTATGGTAATCTTTGCTTAAGTTCAAAGGTGTCCCTTCGAGCGATAACAATAGTTTGCCTTTGTAGGCCTGTCACCCACGCTCCTTTAGAAATATAAAATATTGTATAGACAAAATAGGATCTACAAATAACTGAACTGGGCATTGCCAAGTAATTTTGATAGGTTTCACCACTTTGCTTTTACTCTAATGCTTAAGGAGACCAAAGTAAATTTAAAGACCTAAATACTTCTTTCTCTTATATTCCTTTTATATTTATCACAAACGTCTCGTAAGTTATAGGGAATAACTAAAACATCTGACCTTATATGATAAGATTATTTTAGGATCGTGGGAAAGGATATTATTATAAACCCAATGAATGAGATTTGGAGAACGATTAAGTCAGCACCTGACCGTCAGTCAGAATAATAGAGGACCTTTTTAATAAATCCTCGGTAGTCAGGTAAGGTTTTTTTGGACGATTATAATTTATAATGGCAAAAGGTTCTCAGCGATTCTGAACGAGATTTTTTATTCAAACACCTGTTAACAGTGTTAACCTTTAAGAAAGTTCAGATTGGAAAGCGATTCAAATCGCAGTATGATTATCTTGATTTCATTTATAGTCGTAGAAAAGTATCTACGTCATGTTTTACATAGTCATAGCTTCGGCATTTGTAAAGGAAATGAAAGGCAAAAAGGGCATAATTTTTAAATTTTGAATTGAAACACGGCATGACACTCCCTGAGTAATCTATTTAGGGGACGTTACACCCTACCCATGAGATGTCAGGTGAACACGCTACGTCACTCATTAGTATTCTCCCCTAGCTGATGTTTCGATTTGATACGCGTGTACTTTCATTGCAGTCTATTGTACCAGTCTATTAAACATCAGGGAATAAAAACCGCACCTCCTACATACTGCTTTCTCTGATACAAAGGTGTAAAAACCAATTGTGTAAACATTGATTTTGTTGTAAGAGTTCCCATATGACAGAATAATGCCTGTGGGTAATAGATATTCTTAGAAACAATGGCACTCGAAATGTATTTTAGTTCATGAGATACCTATGGGAAGAAACATTTATAAAGTTGTTTTCAGCGGTATTGGTATACCAATAATAAATAAATAAACACGGAAAAACTCACCTCTTCTAAAATTGGACAACTTTTGTAGCGGGACTTTTTAAGAGCCAATTCCCACCACGGCACTGGTGGTTTGGATCGTAGGATTGTTTGGCACCCAATTTTTGGATCTTGTGATTCATACAAAGTTCCCAAAGTTCTTGATGATGGCCGCGATGGTGTTTGTTCAGAATCTTCTTCCACTGGAATCCCAGTAATACACTCACAGCATTTATGAGGCCTTCTCTGTGGTCTAAAGTCAGCACTGAAGGAATGCCTATAGTTAAGTCGTTTCGAAAACCCGTTTGTTTCGCTTACAGATCTCTTGAAACCGTTTCTATTACTTTGCAGCGCCATTCTAGGTATCTGTTGCACTTCACTGAGAATACTAGGCTCACTATGTAGACCCGCATGTTCATCATTCAACGGTGTATTTGGCTCAGAGTGATAACCTATTCTATTTCGTTGCAAGCTTCCGTACAACGGGTTTTCTTTCATATTAGCAGGTTTTAGATCTATAAATTTTGGTCTCCGTAAGTTTAATGTAGCATATTTCTGTGGAGATCTATGGAATTTTGATTTATTTGGTAAATCCTTCAATACATCCTCGGTGTCTGTAGATGGTATCGTGGAATTATCACTGTAACTTGATATAGGCCTGTCGTTATCTGTGAAGTATGAGGAGGATTCCGAGCAATTATCTCGATCGCTGTGACTCCTTCTACAGTCGATGGAGGAACCAGTAAAGTCCGTGCGTACGGAATGCAGCTCGCCGCCATCCTGGTTGGCTACGTGCTGTTCATACGACTGGCGCTCGCCGTTACTCAAGTTCGAGATTCCAATTTTTTCGCTGCCACTAACGTCCTGCTCCGTTGATAGCTCCAAGCTTTTTAAACGTCTACGAGGCTTTGTGTCTATAGAATCGTAATGAGTTTCTTGTTTGCCGTTTAAACATTTCACTGGAGAACTGCTTTTCGAATGAGGTGGAGTCACTTTGGCATAAATAGGTTCTGTAAAGCTGAGTCGCGATGGTTTATCAACAAACGTATTGCTTGCTGATCCATTGTCTACATATTGAACTCCACAGCTGCTATCTAAGAAATTACTTTTGGATGTCCTGTTTAACGTGAAATACTCGGAGTGTCTTTGAGGTAGATTGGTGCTGTGATTTGGTTCAACTAGATTCCTAATCTTTATCCTGCTTCTAGGTGCTCTAATGGTAGCAAATCCATCATGTATTGGTGAGCCATGATACGTCGGTGATGTGGCCAGTGCCATGTCGGGTATATTTCTCATGTTTCTACAATAAACATTGTGATTGTTTCCGTAGTATTTTAAAAGTATTCATATTCACTAGTAATAACCCAAAAGTAAACAACAACACAGTGTGGGATGATATATATAGTAAGTACTGCACTTCTTCCTCCTTATTACCTGGAAAGCGCAAAATTGCAAAATACACGTCTAACTGGCATCTATCGAGTCTTGGTACTTTCATAGCTGTAATGTATGTAATCGAAATCATTGGCGGCGGAAAACATTAAATGGTAAAATGTTCAAAATGGTTACAAAGAGAGACTGGTGTTTCAGTTAAGACTACTCTTGTCGTATCTAATCCACTTGACCCGTAAAGAAACCGAAATAAATATGAATGGGATTTATTTTTGGGAATCCATTAAAGTGCTTCAACGTCCGGTTCAATAAAATCTTTATAGATGTCCACTCAACATAGTACAGAAACATTGTATAAAAAAAATACGTGGCTTAGAACTTACCCAACAGTTATGTATGAACGTATAATACCTACTGCCATACTGCAATTAGACTGGTCGAACTATCAGAAGACGTTGTGTAATTCGGTATTTACGATTTCTGTTCGTGTTGTACTACGCACTTATCAGTTGTAAAGTCAAGACGCCTTTTATGATATCTATCAACTTTCTAACTCAATAATAGTACACACTTGTACGTACTCTCGCGCACTTGATAAGATACAGCCGGCAACAAAAAACATTGATCGAGTTCTTGTCTTGATATCAAATATTTATGGACTCATCTAATGTATAAGTTAGCAGGCGTATGTTCTATTACTATACAACTATATTAATTAATATTAATGAGGTATTTGAAGTTTTGCTCATGAGAGTTAGCTCAAAACCATTATCTCACCATTATATGACCTATGTTAGGGAATGATAGATCCTGGGAGGTCTAAATTGTAACTGCGAATTTAAGTGTGCGAATACCGTTTTATCTTCAGTTACATCATTTTACAGTTTTACGTTATTACTCATTTACGATTCTAGAAATTCCAACTGCTTTGTTCTTAGCTTCTTATATCAACGTTGTGTAGTGGTTATATAACACATCTGCTCATATGCAAATGTAATGGAGCTGCTGGTTGCATTGCGCAGCATCGATTTAATTTCACCTAACACGTTATTCTTGAGTAAGTATCATTGATCATAATATATGGCAAGTAATGAATTGTAGAGCGAAGATAGTGAACATAAACGATAAGTAAATTTACAAGTTTCAATGAACTTGAACCTCAAAGTAAAATATTTATCTATTAACGACAGTGTTGTGTGTGATTTATAGGCGATGAGTTAGATCATAAAAGCCAGAGTTACGAGTGCTGCATTATTCATCTGCATCACAACACAATAGCGTAACCGGCTGCCTATATACGGAGTAATGCTTACACATACTAAGCAGACGTGGTCAACAACCATAGCTGGCTTGTAATTAGTAACAATAAATCACATATTATTGGGGCTCCGTAGCAATAAACCATAATAATTATTAGTAGTAAGTAATTTTGTTTCCCGACCATCCCTCTGTCGTATGAGTCATGAAATGGCGAGGTCCGAAATTTAATAACGCCCCATTAATAGAAATTATATCGGTAATTTCCCAAAATATGTGAGCCACCTTGTACTCCCTAAAGGTAGAAATCGTATTCAAATGGAACGAATGGTTACGGTATCAAGAAAGTAACATTTTTTACTCTTCCATTTTACCGATAAAAGCCACCCAAGTCGTTTACACGTTTGCAGTAAACTGAAAACACTGTTAAGTGTTACGACGTCAGCGATTTGCGAAAGATAAAGTAAGAGGATATTGTAATCTTGTTTTCCATAAAACGGTCTTTTTTGGTAACAGACAATAAAACGATTCTTTAAAAGCTACGGAAACCATTTGTTACTGCCTGCTTACCCGCCCATTACAGAGTGTTACGCATTTGTAAACTTACAAAAAAGGCCGCTCGAGTCTGGTCTTACGCTACTTGTATAAGTCGTGTTCAAATAAATAATGATAGGTCATGTCGTTATACGGGTTAAGTCATAAATTATGTGGGGGGCGATCGCGGGCGCCAATCGAACAAGCAAGCGTCTCAGACGGAGGGGAGCACCGGGAACCGTCCCTGCAGCTTTGCATCGTCCAATGTTTTTTCAAAGTTCTCAAAGTTCAGCTTTTTTTATCATTTCTAAGGGCAAATGTGGACAAAAACGAGGTATAGAAAAACTGTTTTCAAGTATTTGTGTGCATTTGTATTAGGTTGCTGCTAGTAATACAAACATGTCTAAATATAGACCATGTGCTAGCCTATCATTTGCAAGAAGAAATACAATTTATGACTCATTAGCTCATCAGTTCATCACTTAGCCATTAGTAACCCTCGTTAACCTCGCACTAGAATGTAACGTAAACTGTAAGACTCGACTAATCCTTTCTTTATCAAAATTTTGAGAATCGTTGCCAGGTAGACCGGGAAGCAGGACAACATATTGTTTATATATCTTTCTCTTACCCACTAATGCATTGCACGCCTCTCGTATCAACGACCTGTTTGTTGTGGTGTGTAGCCTTTGCTTACTGAGGCCGTACCACGCCGTAGTAACAGCGTTCAGCACAATACTTATTTTCATTTCATGGTCATTTCGTAACATTTCAATAACCCTGCCCCAGTGCTCGTTGACTGACGTTTGTAAATAAACTTCGGTACTGTGCAACTGCATAACAATAGTCGTGATTGTAGCATTTTTGTATTGATAACGGTACAACCCGGCTCGATTTGGCATATAATGAATCGACAATAATCTATTCATGTGTATCGTGTTCTGTCACACGGGAATTCTCAATTAGAGTACATTATGTTGTTTGCTGTTTGTAGAAACAACTTTTTTTTGTGGTCTTGTTACCGAGTAGGTACTCATAAAGAGTCGGTGTTATGTTGTGTTAATGTTCTTTATGGTTAACTAAGAAACTCTTTATAAGCTTAGGTTATCGTCCCTTATGCCCTGTTCCTATAAACAAAAACGGATCGTTTTCTTTACCAATGGTAGCACTTTTGATTGCCAAACTAGGCATATAAATAGTCCTTGCTTCATTATTGGTTAAGATACGAGAGTCTTAATTTTAACCGATAACGGTCCGTAGATTATAGGAATCGGCCATTAGTCACTTCTTAACTTACATAAAGAATACTCACATGTGAGTATCTGTCTGCTAAGGGCATTTTAATTTGTGTTATTTTCTTTTCTTTTACAATTACCAACCAAATTCACTACTTTCTCTATAACTTACTACATACATAGCACAGAGAAGGTAAGAAGAACACGTGTGGCAATGAGATCATGGCCCTAACGGTTCCTATGGCGAGTCTCGTTGGCGCCCCGGTAGAACACATGAGAATCGATTGTTTAGAAAAGCAATAATATCATGATTATTAACAGTACTCGAACTGGATACCCGTGATTGCGTCTAAAGAAAACATAGCAATGCATGACCCTAATGAGTTGTGTGGAAATTGGCCGTTAGTCGAACTATTTTTCACGTTTCAACTGTCTGTTAAGATAGTGAATTAAAGACAGACGTAGGGGAAAGGTCGACGAAAGTTCTTACGTGAATACGGAATGTTGCTTTTTATTATTTTTAAGGAAGTCAGCTACTCTTCTATACCCGCTCTTTAAGTTATTATGTGGCAACTATACTAAACAAAGCAGTTTTCGTTTTGTCTCGAGCATTACTTATTTAGTAATAGGTACCATTCCTCTCGGGTCGGCACACAAATAGTTACGTAAGATAATCAACTAGTAATTTGAAGCAATTTCACGTACAAAACAACACTTTTAAACCGGAGCAACCAGGCTTTATTCGTTATATTATAAGCCATTCATTTTTTCTGATGTTAAAAATACTCGTGGAAGTTGTAGGAGTATTATCTTTGACACTGACACTAACTCTGATTCGTAAGATAACCCCAGGCGATGTAGTAAATAAATTGATATCGAAAACTAAGGAAGCTCTCAGAACTTAACATATGAGCATATAAAAACGTTACGTAGAAAGTACGTTTAACAGGTTTTTTTATGGAAATCATGTGTTAAAATCCGGTCTTATGTAATAACAATCAACGAATACTAAAATCACACGGTGTGATCATAAAAATGTTTTGCTATTAGAAGAATATATATTGTTTTTCATAAAACTAAATGGAAAAATATTCAAATGTCGTATTCTAAAAAACGTATGCTCAATAGCCATTAAAATTTGTATCATCAATCTTAGAGTAAATCACGCGCAAAAAGGACAATAATGTTAATAGTGATGATCTCAACGGATTGGAGTAATCATTATGCCAGACTTGACCTCTAAACATGTAGTGTCTCTACGTAATTCCTTTAGATAATAAGGAAAATATCTTGTCTTCAATCAGAATAATATTACGGAAATTCTATTACGTTAAGTCACTAACTAGGTATGATCATAACTAATTTAAAGACAACAATAAAAACAATATGTACAGGTTCGCTAGTGTTCGGAATGATCCAACGATAAAGCAACAGTTTGAAGGCTCAAGGGAAGCATCTGTCGTGCACATGGCTCAGTAGCAAGCCGTTACAAGAGCATACTTGATGGGAAGACATTCGATATCTACCTACAAGAATGGAATGAACATCGACATCTTCCAGTCATCTGTAGGTTTTTTAATTAGGCTCTGAAAACGCGGTCAAGGACCTGAAAGAAGTCGACACGACTATCTATCATTGTAAAATGCAGGTATCTAGTCAGGAAAGTAGGTTGTGACAACATTTCAAAATTAGTTTGTTATACGTTAAATTCAAGATAAGGTATGAGCAAATTATACCGAAACGTGGAATGGATATCTGCGTTTTATTTTATTGTGGATTTAGAAATTCCATTGAGAGAGCTAATATATTACACTATTATTATGTTCTAATTATCATAAACATGTGATTTATAAACGTAACAACGGCGCTATATGGCTGAAATTCAAATAAAAGTAACGGACTTGATTTTAAATAAAGCCGGTATGCGATATATTTTAATGGAAGTAGCTATAGGATGAATGGTTATCAACCGCGAGCACAAGTAGGTACGTAATACAAGAGCAAATTTCACAGACAACGGCCGTAACAAGCAAATATACTGCGTGGGTTGGGCGCATTGTTTGCCTCTCCTGTAAGCCTATATACATAGGTACGTATATGTCACATTAGGTACCGCAGCACTGGATTTTAAGGGCGCCGGCATGACCTCCGACCTCCATTCTCAGCTATTGTCATGCTAATGATAACTACGGTTATCAATCAACTGTGACGGGAATCAGACAAACACGATGAGGCGAAATTGATAAAAATGTAGAAAGCAACTGTGTATTGTCATTATTGCTAGTGTTATAATATTTAACATTATGGTCGCACTGATAACAAAACTACTGTCATTAAGGTAAGCACCGAATGGGGCACTCATACAGTTGACTCATGGTCACCGGCCATTCGTTGACAACATTATCTCGAGGTTTTGTTGAGTCAAAGGACCACCAAGTTGCGTTAAATGTTATCTAAGCAGAAAGATGTTTACATTATGCTATATTTTGTTTGAGCACAAAGATGTTTATAGTTTACTGTAACTTGAGCTTGAGCCCTAGCTAATCCACTTTCGAGTAGATGTGCTTGTTGCGGGATTTCCTGACTAGATACGGTACAATCCTGTCTTGTAGAGCTTCCTTCCGCGCTTGCTATTGAACTCTATACACAGGATAACGGATAAACCACTTAGGGAAGTAGCTCATGTTGTACAACACTTGGCTATGAGAAGTTTACACAAACCTGTTTTGATAATATCGAACCATACGTTATTTTTTACAAGTCAAGGATGATTGAAGATCTCGTATAAGTCACACTACAAGTAGGTAGGTATTTTTTGGAAGATTGTAGCAGTCTTCCTGTCAAGGTCGGCGGCCGTTGGAGGTGACGCAACCGTAGCTGAACGGGTTTTGTATTAACACGCGTAATTCATTGATAAAATCCCTGCCGAGGTGAAATGATCGAAGTCTTCATAATTATTAATATAAATCATAAATGTGAACGTACAAAACTTATTAACGGTTCGTAAACATCAATAAACCTCAATCCGTTAAAGATTATTAAAATTCGAGGAATTTAGTATATTTTTTGGGATCACAAATGTATTCAAGACGTTTAGCCTATCATGATTATTACAACACTTACGTTGTTAATAGTATTGATTTCGGTTTAAAATGGTATAAGTAAGTATTAGTATTCGAGATATATAATATTTTATAATATTCAGAACAAGTTTCGATTATCTCTAAATGGTCGAAAGATATTGCGCAGTCTGTCGTGCGATATTACAACAGCATGTTAGAAACGCTAAATAAATACACTAGTCATGACAATGTAGTAGCAATTAAGAACAAATAGGGTACAATGCGGTTTGTAAATTGACAGTTCCATTTCGGCACAGTAATTATTTCTTAAGAATGCGTTACATATACATTATTATTTGAAAGCTAACTGTAAGGTTTGTGCAGCGGACTTTCAATAATTGTTTTTGTTCAAACGATACAGTCACGAATTAAACTAAGCAAACGCCGATAAAGTAAATCAATTAATGATATAAGTTGCAAATTGTGTTAAAGTTTAAAAATAAAACTACAGTTTATAATGGGCAAATAAAGCAATCGAATGTAACAAGAACAAATGCGTGATAAGAAGCTATTTGGCACCAAATGTTACGTGTCGAAAACACATAAACACTGCATTTCAAAAGGATATAGGGTTTACATGAGTGTAAGAAAAAACACGGTTTCTTTCCTGTTCCTTTGGCTTGTTGTCTGTGATTAGTGATTACCTAAGTGAGTATGTGTTGAACTATTGCCGACGATATTAATTAAATAGCCAACAATTAAAATTTCTTATAACGCCTTCCTTCCTGTTACCGATAAGTTGTAGCAGATTTATATTTCCGATTTCATTGGTGACAGGTATTACAGCTGATTTCTTACTTTCGATCATAGTGCATTAATAAATTAATTAACGTGGTTCGTAATATCTTTCTCTATTCACTTTCTTTATTTTTATAGAGTAGTTTGCAATTTATTTGTGTTTTATGGACATGTGTCTAAAACCGTGGCTGAAAATACAGGATTACAGGCACCTGCAAGTTCATGTTATTTTACGTACATTTTACGAGTTCGTTGTCTTTGTTCTATAAACACTATTTTCAGTTGCGATGCGCCCAAACTGTATAAAACATTAAAAGATTATGTTAACATCGGTGCTCGTAAAAGACACATAATATGCAACTACTGGCGAATCATGGCCATCTTTATATGGCAAATAACATTTCCTTATCTATAAATAGACTTGCTATGAGAAGAAAGTCTAAGTACATAATAAAATAACAATTTGTTTATTAAAAGGAAGGTTATTTACTAGGCCATTTAACTTATTGAACAAATAAATAATGTAGGGGCACTATCAAGAGATCCCTGGCCAGTCTCCATACGAATTAACCTCAATTGACAGTGTCGAGGAGGCGCTTCGCTGATTGAAGACAGCGAACTGTAACCACCAGTGAGTGCCGCTTTCTGTATTCGATATTTGAATAAATAATGCTATATTTGCATTTCGAAGCAGATGCGTCCTTGCCTTTTAATGTAGAAATAAATAAGATGTTGTATTGGTATCGTATTTGGCGAATCATTTCAGTCACATAAAACTATATTAGGGAGATAAGATATAAAACTGCGGCAGTTTTTTGTCGATATTTAGACTACGTAATCAATCGTAATCTACAAAAGAATTTTCGTTCTTAAAATTATGTATGCATATAATACATTATTTACTGTAAGAAAACAGAAAAAAGCAGAGTATTGATACAATGTGGTTACCTACTTAGTTTGTGTTACCATAGACGGGCAGAAAGGTGAAAACTTCAAACAATTTACCCCAAGAGTATGTACTCAAAACCCAAAAATGGTATTTAACTAAACACTAAAGGTAACCATAAACTAATTTTAAACGTTTAAAACATTGCTAATAATGAGGAAGAGTCTTTTGAAAATACCGTGCCGGTCTTAGAAGTGGAGCATACTCCTTGTTATCAGTACATTATAGTTTGATATGCTAACTGGAACAAAGTAAATGAGGTAGACATGTTTGCATAGATTAGTTTAGATTACATAGGGATGCTGCAAGCGATAGCCACGGAGTTGCGTAAATAGGACGAGAAGCGTTGTCCTGCGGTGACATATGTGCGTCAGGGCCGCGGGCCCACCGCAGCCAACGCATAATATACCACATTGATTTATTATACCCATAAAAAGAGTAAGAACAAACAGAAATAACAATATAAGTGTAAAACTTTAAAAGCCCATATTATGTACTGAACAAAGACACTCGCTCGTAGTGCCAATAAAGTAATAATTTATAGTATTTAATGCGTTTTGTACTTAAACTTTTGTTGTAGGTGCGGGGGTATGACACAAGCATGATAAAGTTTTATCTACGTTAGATTAAAACAAGAATCATTGTTCAATATTTTGACTGAGTTAGATTTGAAGTAGGTACATAAGTAACTAGTATTTATCGTACCGAGTAGGAATAGGAACCAATTACTTGTTCCAAGGCAGGAAAACCTGAGGATGGTCGGTAATTTACCGGCTACAAAGTAGCCGTTATTTATCGTAGCAATAAAAAAAAGGGAACTGTAATCAGCAAAAAGATAAAACATCTATGTTTATTTTAATTTCACGAATGCAGTCAACGGCACTACAAAACTGCATGTTATAATATCCCCGTAAAACACATCAAACGAGATACATATCAAACGTTTGACCCCAAACAGAACCAGATCGTCTATAAACAGATTTCGGTTCTCGTTTGATGTTAGCCTTTATCGTTAGTCTCGAGACATACGTAACTCTTTCCAATTGACAAGTTTCATGGCCATCATTACACGGTTTATACCTAACTATTTCTAGAGAAACATAACCATGCAAGTTGTTGTAGTAATTATTAAACTTATGGCTACAAAAGCTTGTTTAACGTTGCAGCAGTTAAAATTAGTAGCCAACCAACTCAATTCGTACTCGACCAATATAGTAAAACGTCTGTTGTTACTTTGTGAGTAGGAGCCAAGGACAAGTACAATAGTGGACATAAACAAAATCATCAAAGGGATATTGTTCGCGCGAAGCAGGATCTCTCAATAGGGGCTTTCTTACAGACCAAGTGAAAAAAGGGACGCAGTTACCTGCTCCATGGAGAAGTCAGATGGTAGAGGCGAAAAAGTTAAAACTATCACAATACTCCGTAAAAATATATAATAATTTCGATTTATTAATACAGGCTATTTTATAATTAACTTTGTAATTTTAGTAGAAACCTAAATGGTGATTACCGGCTTATACACAAGTGTTTAGACCTATTAGAAAACCGCCAATGATTTTCGTTACATTAATAAAGATGTAAGTTTAATAGTAATCATTAGAATACGATGCATCATTAGAACCATCAAATATGGGCATCTGATCCAAATATTAGACCCGGATGTCTTGGTAACAAAACAACAAACGATAATCAAACGTGTTTCGCTCATATGGAGTTCAAAAGTTGACTGAAAGTACAACGCTCCAGTGTAGTTAAGTACCAAAACTCGTAGAAAACGCACTAAAACTATTAAATATATAGCACTTTTCACCCATAACACAACAGTACACAATAAAAAGCAACAGTTCGTTTATAAGGTCCGTAGTAAAAGTAACGTGTAGAGAGATGTGGAGCTAACACACGCGCGACCGCACTCTAACGAGGCTCCGTCTACACTGGCTTTACTGATGGTATCGTGTTTGTGACCGACTGCATTGAATTTAACTGAGTCACGGAACCCAAGGAACCCGGATCACTGATCAAACCAGTAACACACGGTCTATTGATTACAGACAGGATGGGGACGAGGGATATTTAGGGTGTGGAGAAATAACCACGATGGTGTTAAATACAATGTCGATTGTGTCAATTAAAGCAATAGGGGATACAAATATTTGAAAGAAAACAGGCCAATTATACATTATCGAAACTAATTCTTGTTAACTTTTACAAGTTAGTCCAGATTTTTAAACAAATTGAATTAAGATAACAATATAAAAGATAGAGCAGCAAAGAAGGCGAGTCGCACACATTATCTATAGTACGCGAAGCACTTGTTGCGCAAGTGCGGCAGGCACTTCTGAGGATTTATGGGCCACGGGCTCGAGTTACACTTGATAACGTCTCTGAGCACGCGGCGACTACGGCACAAACATGTTTAAATTTAGTAAAAACAAACAGATGACAATAGCGGAGTCTAATCTGGATGGCAAACAAACTGTTAACTTTATAATATCCAGGAATCCAGAACAAAGAAGAAGAAGAAGGTTCCGGAAGTTTAACACAGAATGTGTACAATTATTAACAGCTCAAGGCAACAACAAGTTTTGAAGTCCAAAGAGTAGAGAACTCGAGGGACGACAAATGAACGATTTTCAACCATATAAATACGTGTGGCAAATACTTACTTATAGAAGTATTTTGAAGCACGAAAGTGAATAAAAGAAGTTTTAATCTATTCATTATGAAAACTTAACAACTTAGAAAAGAAAAATAAACTTAATAGGACACCTGTAAAAATTACGCTAGTTTCTTTATTTAGAATCAAAACAGAAGAACATAAAATATTTACTCATTTTAAATGTTTCAACTCATTGCGAACAATTAGCTTTCAAGTGAACAATTCCTCTGTATATGGCAAGCTATATTCAACGAGGATAACGATGTTCTTTGACTAAAATGGCTACGTGCCAACAAATGTATAGGTAGGTACTTCTGTTTGTCACACCAAATATTAGTTAATATTCATGATTAAATTGTTTGTCAACTCTATTGGAAATCGTTTTAACAACAGGCGGCAAAGTTTGGGCAAAGTCAATAGAAAACGGAAATGATTAGCGTGTTTAAGTGAAGGTGTACAAGACATGGTACGGAGACACGTTAACCGGCAAATAACACTAGTACCGCCAAGGTTTTGACATTTTAATAAGATATCAAATCAATAATATTATTGACAGGTTTTTTCTCACTATAAAAATATAATTATACCATTTACTGGTTGCGTCCGTCAATATAAGCGCTATGAAGAATAAAAAGATTATGATAAATATATTGTTAAACTACAAAGGGAAAAAAATGTTTAGTAAATTACAAAATGCTGTTCACACCATAAGCACTGTGAATTGTTATACATAAAGGCAAGGCAGGGCAAGGAGAACCGATATATCAAATTAAATCGCCATTGAATACAATTGGGATCTCGGGTGTAACCGTCTACGCGGTGTAATTGTCGCGCTTTTGACTCTAATGTAAAATGATCAAGAAAATATCTCATTGCTCAACTATAAAGTGTAGTAATTAATGTCAATGGGATGCTGAAATAGGCACTAAAGGAAATAACGTTCTCAATGACACAAGACACTTTCATAACGTAAAAATGCTTTTTTTATTTGTATAGGTAGACAATTCAAAGTCAATGATATGGCATTGAGACGCCACATCATCCACTGTAGCCAAGTCTCGTACGACACAATTGGTACAAAACTAAACAATGGCGGCACAAGAACATTGGTGGACATCTTTCGTATTGAATTATGCATGTCGGCGATGCTTTAATGACCAGTAAATTAGAAACAGAAAAAAATATACTCCACTCATTGAAAAGTCCACTTTTTCTTTGTCCAGGCGAATTAACTGAACACATGTAGGAACATTAACGAGTCCAATAACCGTTACATGTCTGATCTTCAACCAAAGAAAATTCCTTTATTCGTCTTCCTTTCGCTTTGTATTGTTACCTTCAAGATTTCTTTGAAAAATCAATTAATCACAAAATTCAAATCAGATGCGTGTTCTTACTGTCCTCAATTAAAGGCTTTTTATGATAATCAACTATTTTATAACAGGATACGTTTAAAATTTTAATTTACGTTGGTAATGCATTGCATGCGCGAAGCCAACAATTTAAAGTAAGCATTAAAGTCATCAATAAAAATTAAAATATAATTGATTGTAACTGAATTTTGTTAACAATAAAATTCGTTAAAACTACCAAGGTAATTCAGTAATTACAGAAGTAGTACATAATAATTGAATAATGAAATAATGTCATGCCCTGGAGTTTGGTAAATAGTTAATATAAAAATAATAGAGAGTGCAATAAGCTAATTGATATGTCAATTACATTCCTATCATCGTCAAGATTATTATGACAGCTTTAAAGATAAGGCTTACTGATAAACATGTCATGCTAATTAGTGCACTTCTTAATATTCAAATATGTATAACTACAGAATGTAAAGCACAATTAGTGAATAATGTGAGTGACAACTCTGACAACCCAATAAAAAGACTAATTCTGTTGAGTTCGGTGAGTTGTGTATAGTACATAATAATAACGGTCTAAATTGATTAAAAATGAGGTTTTTATAACGATGGAATTTCCGTCATAAATAAAATCAAATAGTGAAATGGAGCTAATTGTACGTAAATTAAAATGCCGGAAGGCCTAGCTTGGTAGCTTGTTTCTTTGTCGATGGCTCCAGCTTTTTATTTCTATTCGAATATGGTAAGAAAACTTATAAGGTATTACAAGATGGAATTATAATATTATTATGAATGTCTGTGTTATCTGCTTTACATCGGCGGCACCGGCACCAAGTTTAAAGTTGTCACTTACCATATTCGCTCGCATTTATAGGCGGTTTGTCACGTGGTTGTCAAGATGTAAGACAAAAGCGATACATTTCAAGAGTGTATAACTGGAGAAGTAGGTACTTAAGTTTACATCTTGATATATCTGGTATCTACTAACGAACTTGAAATAAAAATGACAAAAATGTTCCAATTTCTGCAAAGGTTTAACTTAATTTAATAGACATGTAACTACGAGGATTCGTCTTTGACTTGGACATTGCATGTTACAGTAGATAGCGACGGTGGCAGTTGGCATTTGGCATACATTCTTACCGCCCGATATGGGAGGAAACGGGCGAACGGGCGTCTCACGGCCGAACGGACCTCCGATATTATTTACTGACCCCTAACTTGTGACATTCCATCTCAACTTTCTTGAAATGGGGCTTAAAGGGCTACAATAGGTTATCGGCAAAGATATCCAAAACTTACGCGATATCAAGTGTACCCATAAAAAGTGATGGTTGGAACAAAAAGTCGATGTTTCGAAACGGGTAATACTACCATGGAGTGAAAGTACGAATCTGTACCTACTTTGGGAGATCTGTACTCAACCGCAGTGTTATGAAATATGATGACCACAGAATTGGATCGGTATGAATTACATTGTGAATAAACAAAAACAAGAAGGGCAGCTAAGCATCAGTGAGCGTATCATCACTGAGATAGCTTTACAAGGTGGTGAGTAGTCATTATTTTGTCTACGAAGATAATATCATGTTACAATGGTGTAGGTGTGGTAGCAAACGCAATCTGACAGCCTGTTTTAAGGTGATATTCAAAGAATAGTTACAAAACAATCTCATGTTACATTACCCTATTGATGAGAACTTCTATGCGTAGGCAGGTTCGAAACAACAGTTTCTAATCGAAAGAGGTAAAGAGACTATTCTGTAAGTAGCTTCAATGCAACTATAACAACGATTATCATTGAACTTTACCGTCGTATTTACTGTTTAATTACAAATCGAAAAACAAATGACGATATCTAATTTTTAATATCTTTGGTATTTTTTAATATCTTAAGCGATTTATACATCTGTAAATACATAAATAAAGTCTTAATTAGTTGTAAGAAAATGGGTACTTACATTCGTTGTGAGTTGTGTGGTCAGCGTGTGTACTTTTTCTTTAGCATCTGCAAGTTCCCTCCTCAATTTCCGGACCTGAAGGAAAATTTACAAGTTAAATTTTGCACAAAAGTAGGCCATAATAAGCTTGCTTTCTTGTAATTAGTTTTCCATCGCTTTCTTGAAACTAGACGATTAGTTGGAAAAGTAAAAGCTGACTGTTTGAGAACTTGTCAAAATTTAGATAAGGTATAGGTACAATATTCGAAGACAAGTGAATGGACTCTTAAAAAGATGGATATGATATTTTATTACGGCTAGTTAGATAGATGATAAAGTAAGAAAAATGATATGATTGAACTTTACATTAGGTACCTCGTGTGCCTGCCTCTCCTCGGACCCCGCACCAGCAGCCAATGACGATGCCGTCGACACCAACGATGCTGTTGAACCATGCGCTATGGACAACAAAGGAAATGTCAACACCCTGAATTATTGTGTAGACATTTACGATGTAGGTACAAGGTTGAAACGAAATATTCCTTTGAGTGCATTGAACTATCTGTTACCAACTTAGAAACTGGGCTACCGCTGGTGGTTTCCGAAGGGTTCAATACTGTGGCCACTGTTAACGTTATTTCAAGAACACCAGAATGTACAACGCCAAAGTTCACGTGAACAAGGAGTTGCATTTAGGTGCCCAATTTTTCCTATGAAACGATCTTCCGAGATTGAGTAAGATCGTATCGTAGGTATTCGTAAGTTCATAAAAATTATACAGGCACAGTATGCATTTAAAATTATTTATTTTAACTTAATCTACTTATTAGATCTATTACAAAGTGTGCAACGGTGCCTTTGTGATGACGTCTGAGATGATTTTGTAAATTAGTAGAATTTCTTTTCATTTTAACAATCCGTTTACACAATTTAAATTGTTCACCCGTTTCACATTTAATGAAAAATGTCCAAACTTTATATTTTGCTAGCGGGCCATATTACAAACTATTTTGAAATAATAGGCCACGCTCACAGAACATATAGAATTCTTCCCATTGCAGTACCTAAAATAAAGCATGAAAGAAAACAAATTCAGAGAATGTTATACCCGACAATCAAATAAACAAAATATTATCACCTACCTTCATAATGATTTCATACAATAAGTACCGCTTTTGACTAATGTAACTCGAAACAGTCAAAACTAATCTCATTCAATGTTTATATAGGTATTCTTACTTTATTATACCTAGTTCGTACGGTACGTTTCCGTTTGACGTTTAGATTTTAGTTGATTAGATTTTTTCATACGATATTCATTTATTTCATATTACATACGATTAAATCTGGGCGAAGATTGCATGCTGTTGTATCGATTTAAAAAATCGGTAGATCGTATGGCCAAGAATCGATTTTCCAGAAGATCGATTCAGATCGGACATCATCCCTAGTTGCATTTGGATATAAATCACCTTCTTTTCGAATTGTTGTCGGACCTTATAGATCGCCACTTTGAAAGCATCAGTTGCGTACATGGCCGTCCCATCTTATGATTTATCTGCATTCTTTTAAACATAGAATACTATATATCTTTAAAAGCTAACTCCTATGTCCATGTTCCACTTTTCGTATCAGCAAAACTATATTCCCAAACATTACCGTAAATAAATGTTTTATGTTCGAATTCTGTCTCCGATGCAAGCCACATGTTTGCGGTTGCGACATTATGCTGTGCAGCGGACATCTGCTTCGTATAAATGATACCAATGACCGGACGATACCGAAGTACCCGTTATATGGAACAGTCTAATTAAAGTATTGGGGAAAGATACTTATTGCGTAAACACTTTTTTCCTTAATCTGTTTCTTCAGATTTCACTTTTTGTGTTCCAATGTTTCAACTCTTTTTTTACACATTTGATTTTCTTATTTTACATACTACTTTGCAAAGATTGCGCTACTGGGTAGACCTACGGTAGATGCTAGACGAGAAGATAAGTTAATTTACGATCTTGAAAATTCCTAGACAAGATTAGATTGCGTTCATTAGGGTTGAAATCTGCCGAATTGTTGGTTGATTGATAAGCCCAATAATTCTACAGTACCTACTGGTATACCTAGGTACATGAACTTTCTCGTAAACGTAGGTATTTATTATAATTTAATTAATTTTTCACTTCAAGTCACAGACATGAGTGGGGCCCTGGTTCTTGTACTAGGAGTTCCTGTATCACAAGCGCCAAAAAATTAAACAAAAATCAACGTTTTTATAAAAAATATTTGGCTTACCTTCATCGTTTTTCTTAGGATAATGGTGCGAGTGTCGGGGCGTGTGCATCACATTGCCGGGCTGGTGCGTCGGGCTCAGCGCTGATCTCGGAGAGGGCGACGGTGGCTCCGACACGCCGTAGTTCAGACCTGCGTCACACAAATTGTTAAGTACAGCTATAGTAAGTATTTTTCTGTTCTAATCTTCTTGTCTGTTTATATATGTGTGTACATACTTTAGATGGTTAAATAAATTAAATAAATAAGTTAATTAAAGCTTCACAATCAAATAAATTATTTACTTGGGATAATCGTGCTGATTCCAAATAAAAATGACATGACAGTAAATTCTAGATAATAAAAAAAAAACTTCTTTATTTTATTCGGACACCTAAATTAAACTAGTTTCCGAGTAAAGACACAAATTACAATGGCTAATAAAATCAAATAATAATGTTTACAATAGTATGATCTCATTACTACAAAAGGAGATGCTGCGTACAATCTTTTTGTTATGCTAAGCTGTTATTATTATGCCCATTGTATCATGCCTTGAAAGCCATAGAGCAATTTGTCCGTAGATGAGACAATACAACAAACAGACTTACGCACTAATTGTACTATTTGCACTGATGAAGATTAATCATGTAAGAATGTACACTATGAGGAAGATACGCATTGGCATCGCTCAAAGCCACGTGCAGTAGTGAATATGTAATGACATTCCTAGACCCATCAATATTGGAAACAGTGAGGCGGCTGACATAAAAGATCGTGTGATGAATGATGTAACAGTATAAGATAAGATAATATTTATTTGCTAAAACATGTGTTCACATACAAGAATAAAAACGTGCATGCAGGATAACAAACAGAACAATAGACCAATAGTGCCTACTAGAAGTAGTAAACTCGATGGGAGCAAAACAATCAATACAGACATTAGTCATGGACATTGATTGTGAGGCATACATCACTTTATGTCCCATAAAATGTTTTTGTACAAGAATCATAAAACACACAGGACATAACCATTAAATCTTACCTTGTCCAGATGGTCCATACTGCACTGGTAAACAGTAATACGGCTCGTAATCGCTCTCCGAAGATCTTTGCAGCATCGATGGGTATAACTTCTCTGATTTTGTTGATCTGTAAGAACGTTTGTTGTTTAATTTTTGTAGGAGAATAAAACCCTTCACAATCTACGATGAAGCACATTTTGTGTTTGATATTGCTGGGTAATTTTCGTGCTCTCAAGCTAGGAATGAATGGAGATACTGTGACAAATATTTTGTGTCGAAACATGAGTAAGGTGCTTTCCCTGCGTTCTCAATGTTAATAAAAGATTCTGGGGAACTGGGTTTGCCATAATAAATTATAGAAAACTATTCCAGCTTTTTATTGGTTTGTCAAAATGAATACATAAGTACAATAATCAATTAATCATCGATTCGCTTGCGTCACTGGATCACTAAATAGGTTTAGAGACAAACTAATTAAAAACATCGTTTTGTTTCAGTCAATCGTTTGACTGAGACAAAGTGATGTTTTATGTATGTTTAACCTTAAACGCATTTAGTGATTTGTGGTGGAAGCGGGCCTAAGGTTTTGCCTATACCTTTGAGTATAGGCATTTGAACACGTCCACATCGACGTAAGAATTTCGCGGGACGATTCAATCATGCACTGGATTTTCAACTCTTGGTGTAGAATCGAGCATTGAGAATCCAACAGAGTGAATCACAACGAGTTGAAAATCACACTATTCGATTTTCAACTCTCGGCGCTAAGCAGTGCGTTGAAGATCCTTTGGGAGAAATGCCGCCGCGATATTTTATGCCATGGATATTGTACGATAAATATAAAAAATGAAGGTTTAACCGTATTCAATCATTCCAAGCTTGCTACGCAGCACTCCAATACATCGTGAAAGCCCTTGGCGTTTAGCGCACAATACAACATGACACTGTACAGTATGTTTAGCAGTAGACAAAAGCCCGTTGAAAATAAATTAACAAGTTGCTTGAAAATTGTGATTTTATAAGACACTGTTTAGAAAATAGACTAGATATTTTCTTTTTTTAATCTGAACTGTTCTTAATTTTTTTCTCATTTCGTTTTGTGATAAGATTTGGTTATAAAGATTGTGGATAATTTTAATGAAAACTATTTAATGTAAATGACTGAAAAAACGTGCACATTGCAAATGTGAAGTATGTGCACTGCTGAGTCAAATACCTAGTTTACACTTTTAAATGAGAATATTGAAATAAAAAGGTAAATATGAGCATTAACAATGGCGTAATTGAAGTGTACATTTTAATAAAATAGAGAAGCCGTGCCTTTTTCAAATCATGCATAATTGTTTATTGTTTAAATGAAGCGTGCCACCTTGAAGCCAAAACATTAACAAACTCCCAACCGTGTGGCATACCTTGGAAACGTCCTATCTCTGAGGTAGCTAAAAATTTAACCAAGAAGTCAAGACATTGTCATAAAAACCACCCACCGTACAAATATTAATACATGATAATAAGAATGTAAATAGCATTAATGAATAGTAGGGACACATAGATGGTACGTAGGTACACATAAGCATGATAAATGGGAAGGGAAGAATTAAGCTAGAATTTTGTGTTAATTTCGTCAACCCATTTTCGATTTGATGAATGGAACATAAAGCCGATATTTGGATAAGGATGTAAAATGGATTGGGACCTGTTTGTTATAATTGGGATACGTACACAATCCACCACTAAATATAGTTAAATAATCATAAATAAATAAAAATATTGATATCGCTCATTGACTTGTTATTGAAATTAGTCAAGAGAATTAGAACCTAATTTTCAACTAGAAATAGAATTTTTAGAAAACATGTTTTTTCTTGAATTCTGTATTCCAAGGGTCGCTTGCACCACAAATCACTAAACACATTTAGAGCTAAACATATTTAAAATATCGTTCTGTCTCTGTCGTTTTCGAACATCATCTTCATCATCATCATCATTTCAGCCGAAAGACGTCCACTGCTGGACATCCCCCAGGCTCCGCCACTTCGACCAGTTTTGAGCTTCCCACATCCAGCGGATTCCTGCGGCCTTCACAACGTCATAGGTCCACCTTGTGGGAAGCCTTCCCACTCTACGTCTTAGGGCACGCGGTCCCTATTCCAGAACCTTTCGGCCCCACCGGCCATCTGTTCTGCGAGCGATGTGCCCTGCCCACTGCCACTTAAGTTTGGCAATTCTTTGGGCTATGTCGGTTACTTTGGTTCTCCTGCCGATCTCTTCATTCCTGAGTCAATCACGTAGGGAGACCACGTTTCTGTGCCATAGGTCGAACGATTGACAGAAATAGAACGATGATTCAAATTTGTTTAATGCTACATGTAGTTAGTTTGTGTTGCAAGTGGGCCTAACTGTTCAGATGGGACAGACTGGTCTATTAAATTACATACAATAATTATAATAGGTACCGACGACCGACGTAAACTGTAACCGTGAATTTAGCACATGATTCTAGATCACCTAGCGTAGAATTTTACGTCGGTTATCAATTATAAACTCTGCTGTTTCATTGAAATATAAACTCTGCTGTTTCATTGAAAAGTGTAATAGCGGTAAAAATGTATGAACGGCATTTTTTTTTAAACCGACCAAAACTTTAAATGCTACGAGCTCCAGAAACATGTGTTGAATCCATGGTAAAAGGCTGTGCGTCGATGTCCTTGCCATCCTATATAAAACGTGATACCCCAGAGCGTAAAACAGTACCATGTAGTCTCTCTAAAAGTCAAGGGAACCCACCTAATACTGTTGCTCCTGTTTAACCTGGAGCCCTGTGCGTCTCGGTGCATGATGAGCTTATTGTGTGTGAGTGAGCTGCGGTGGTGTGAGTTAGGGGAGGAGGTGTGGTTGTGCGCCTGCGCCGAGTGCAGCGACGTGAGCGACTCCATCGACTCGCCCTCGGACAGGCGACCACTCGCAGAGTATGTGTTGCTGAAAAGGGGAAGAGTGATGACGGCACGGAATGGCCAGCTGTACCATATCTCGAATGACATGTTCTTTCTTTTATAAACTCAAGTTAAAACAAAATAAAATCGCTTCAAACAAAACACTGCCGTGTCCTACAACTGGCCATTGAAAATAGGGCTGAAGTAAGCATGTGATCATGATAGAAGGTAGTTTTGCGTGTCAAAGTATTTAATTTCAAAGAATTATTTTGATTATCATCAACGGAACGGAGTTTAGAGTACAATTGCTTTGCTAACACAAACATTTAGCACCCCTTAAAATGGCACTAGACTTCAGTTCATCTGTGTAGGCCAAGGCCCATTGTATGACACAATAAAAATAACAGAATGACACACAAAATAAGCATACAAGAATGATGGGGGAGTATGGTGATCCTGATGATAATGACACAAACAGTAATATTTATACACATAACTGTCACAGTAACATAAAAATAACATTCTAAGTTATATAGTTGGTTACGATTCATTACTCATATCCATACAAAAAAACACCCAATCACATACGATATAAGAACTAAATTAGTATTTTCAATAATTACCTGTGTCTTAGCCAAGGTGCATACGGGATCCCGTAGTCAGACTTAACTTCAGAATACGTTTGAGTATCAGAGAGACTGCCGTCACTTATCTTTATGCCACCTCTAGGTGCGATCCTGGAACCCATTGCATGTATTAACTAATGCCAAACGTTTGGCGGAAACCACACAATGTATGGGGGAAACGCCGGTTTTGTTTACTCATCAATTAACAAAGAATACAAGACAAGTGAAAATAGCTTTGAACAACTCAAAAAAGCATGTCTCTTAAACCGAGTTAGACTAAACACTGATTCAAATTCCCACGATGTTAACAGATATTGATAAGGACTATTTGCTTACTTGTCAACATTCATGATTGTAACGGCTGATATATTTTTTACTGAAGTTTTTTTGTATGGTTTAAAAAAGGAACGTTCAAAAGTTGTTGGGTATATCGTCCGAACATCACGAAATTCTTCTTCGCAATGTGTATTTACTCAATTATAATGTTGCTGCCCAGTACAGAGACGAATTACAGTTCAATTAAAGAACACGTCATATTGTACCATAACAAGTTTTCTTTGATTCGTCAAACAGTCAAATGAAAGTTATCTCCACATTCCCGGATTATAACTCAATCCTTGTTTGCTTTTATAATTTAAATATTTTGATATCAGCGGAATTATTGGAGCACATAGGTCAAATATTGATAAACTATCTACTTAATAAAAATACAAGGAATCTGTTCGTTTGTGTTTATCTATTGAACAATAATTCCTTTCATTGAATGTCCCGAAATAGATTACGATGTGGAGTAATTAATTACTATATTAACTGTTGTTACAAAGTGCACTCAATCACCAATCTACAGGGATATAATTTTCAGTAAAAATGGAAAATATCTATATCTATCCTATGACACTCGGCAATAATGTAGCTTTTCATTAGTGAAAGAACATTCGGAATTGGATCAGGAGTTCCGATGATTATTCCCTATAGTATACAAATTTCCCTCTTTAAAATATTAATATACAAGTAAAGCTTTTTGGCGTTTCAGCCTCAATCAGTTTATTTCTTGTTATAACTGCTTTAATACATAGAACTTATCCTGTTTTATTTAAGCTTCAGTTCCGCCCTGTATTCATACTTCCAAGATCACAATCATCCTATCCTCTAGCTACATAAAGACAGAGCAAGCTATATATTCATCTCACTCTCACCCATATCGGCTACCCCAATTTTATTATTAGTTAAACTGTTTAATTACTGATGTCAACGAAACATTTGTCTTGGACCAAGCGGTTCATTTGTTTAGGTTGGAAGTCAGCTGTTAGGTAAATTATACGAAATGCCAGATATTTCTGGATTAAAGTGTTTTTATGAGTCGATTTCAGGGGGTTCTTTTTCGCCCTGTATCCACTTAAAGTCACTTATGGTAGGTTTTTTGTCTCTAATTATGAACAAACGAATATTTACTATTTTTAACATCAAACAGATCGTAACAGGTGGCGGGTGGCAGGGTGGTGGTCGGAACCCCCTGGGAAAACGGCGTGAGTTTCTGTATGTATCAAACAGTTAGTGTTTAGTACTGAATAATCACAAACATAACGTCTAATATTGAATCACGATCTCATGCATCTTATTGAAAAGCAAAACGTCCACCAAACACTACAAGAAGGCGTTCCCCAATGTGCAAACAAAAAACAACATTCATCTCAAACGATATACTTAAATAAAATATACAGGGTAACATCGACGCGAAAACTGTAACCATGAGGTCAGCACATGTTTGTAGACCGTAGCATAGAATATTATCGTCGGTTATTTTAAAAAATCAGCTGGTTCATAGAAAATTGCAATATACCCTACGCGGTCAAACTGTATGAACCAGGATTTTTGAAGTGAAAACTTTAGGCGCGTTGGGCATTTTTTGAGATGGGGAAGAAAACAATTGAACTCGCGACACCGTTACCGACACCTCTGTATATAAGTTGGCTTTAGTTGAGCTTAATCAGTATAAATTACATGTAGCAAAAGATTTTACCTATTTGGTAAAATAGCTGTCAATTTTTTTTTCATGTACAATAGCGCAAATAGTAATGTCATTTTTGTAGTAGTAGTTTATAATAATAATAATGAACAATAAAATACTACATTCAAAAGTATTTCCTGCACAATTAAATATTTCCTGACGATTCAAAAAATACACACGTAATTGTTCAAGTTTTCACTTCTGTCTGCACTCCCGGAGTGCTGCTGTTTTTTTTTTAATAACGGACGAAAATTTAAACGCCCCAACGTTTCAGAATTATGTAAACCCTAGATACTGAATCCATGGTAATAATTTGCTAGTCAATGTCCCTACATAAATAAGATATTTACCTGTGATGATGGAAGAGAGCAGCAAACTCATGTGTCCCAGGCTTGGGCAGGGACTGTGAGCCCAGCAGCCTCTCCCGGACAGACGCCGACAGCTGAGCCGCTGCTGTGCCACCCAAAGAAAATGATTTCGGACCGATTCCATTTTCTGCGTAGGCGTGAAAATGAAGAATGAATGATAATGAGAAGCATAATTTATTTGTTTTCCTTAGATAGGTATGCATAGTTCCGACAGGTACCAACTGATCAAGAACTGTAAAACACTTCTGGAAATTCTAGATGAACGTTCTTTATGATTAGGTATGGACAGAGGCGTAACTAGCGTGGGGCACGCAGAGCACGAGCGCTGGGCGCCTATCGAAGGGGGGCGCGAAAAGTCGCGAATGATTAAATTTAAACATAACAAAATATGTCAATAAACCATTTCATACTGCTCTATCTAAGAAATCTGAAGAGCTACTTGAATTTATTGTGAAAGCGTATTTCTAAATCTGCCCATATCTATTCTTTGCTTAAAATTGCAGCATTGCAAGTTGTGAGCGATTTTTTAGCAAGTTGAAATTTATACCTATCTTCGTTATTAAAGGCTATAATTGGTCAAGAAAGGTTATGCGACCTAGCTTTGCTCAGTATAGATCGAGAAGATAATTTCCGACGGGGCGCAAATGTGACGCGTGCCCTAGGCGCCATTTTCTATTGGTACGCTCGCTCCTGGGTATGGATACCTACAGTGACGCTAATAAATTCTTTACCCAGCGGGGTAATTGTGTAAAACAAAAATGTAGTAGAATGTTGTAGAAATGGCTGTCATTTTGACAGTTTAACAACATCCATTGCGTTATTTATGTTTTTTTTTTCAATCAAGAAGAAATGGATTAGCAGTAACTTTTAAAATGATTCAGATTATGCTTAACTGGTCATGTCCCAGTGACCAGTTAGTGTGTTACCTAAGCAATTAGGGTGCTGGCCACATTTCAGCAGTATATGAACACAAATAACAGTGATTCGAGCTATTTCTTTCTATTTTATTTTTTAGCTTACCTAAAAAAAGTCTAAAATAGGTAGCTCGTTTTGTAAGGAGTGTTCAAAATTCTCTTTGAGCCTAGGCGTACGATTTTCTTAGTACTAAAATGCTACGTGCATGAGATGAAGAAAATATGTTTGTTTGTATGAAAACATTATATAATCTTACTGTGAATTTGGAGATCTTGTGTGCATGTTTGCGTACCACCTGATACTTTGACTTTCGTTCTTGGCACAGCAGAAACTTGAGCAGTCCTTCCTCCTAAAACAAAAGAAATAGTTTTTTTAAATGTATGAGTAGTGTAACACTAATGGCAAAATAATATCACAAACAGTAAAGTTTGTAACTTTAACAGAACCTCAGTAAATCGTAGTAATTTGTGTAAAAAGTTGAAAAACATTTTTTCCCGCTCACCGTCGCGTTGTGCCTGTCAATAGGTAACTTGTTTTTTTATCTAATTCGTCCACGTAAATCTATTCAGCCAGAACGAAGAATACGTTTTAAACATGGAATTAGTATGTACCTACAAAGTACATATTTTCAACTATTGTAAAATAAAGAGGTGCAGTTCTGATTCTAAATGATAAAATATTGCCACTGATTTTATTCAATCTTAATTTACTAAAGTATAATTTACCATGCTGTGGAGGTCCATTCGACTGCGGTGCGGGCTGTTGGGGAACGCCATTTTGTCTCTTCACGTAGCCAAAGCTCTGTGGGACCTTCGCTTTACTGGAGGAACAAGTGCTGCCATTTCCTCCACTTGACACGCTAGACGGTCGAGATCCTCCGCTGGGTGACTGCAGCTGCTAAAATTTAATTTTAAATTAAGACATTTCATATAATAGGTAGGACATCAAACAAACATGTAGCTTAGTACAGACAACACAGCCTGACTGAACCTCTCACGATTATTCTTCTGTATCCAAAGCTTTAAGCTACTCAAGTCAGACGGGACGTTAAAGTTTGTGTGCGAATTTATAGTCAAAGACAAAGGCTTCCTAAGATAAAACTTTAAATTGTCGGGTGTTCATTGATTACCTACACTACGTGGGTATGATTATAGTGCTTAGATAAAAATGTAATACCTGTGATCCTCCACTTCTAGATGGATGTTGACCAGATGAATTAGATGCAGCATACTGTAAATAAAATAAAAATACTCATTAGACTCCTTAATATGGACCATGGATTTATGATGTCAGATTACCAAGACATAGGGGGACATAAAACCACAGATTAAATACAGGCTTACCAGTATGTCACCAACTGACCTACCCCGTTTCAGCCTGAATTAAAAAAAAAATACGATGAAGTGCCAAGTTCGTCGTTTGTTCCAGAAACGAAAAGTTACAGTAATAAAAGGCGACTCAAGGATAATTTCAAAGGAACGAGCGCTGGGCAGCAACGTCTTTCTAATTACAGATTCGACTGGATTCGGCTATCAGCACTCCGGATAACAATGCTCATTATCCCCCTTATGCGGAACGCTGCTTAGGTACTGTGACCGTCTATGGGCTGCAGTGTTCCTACCTACCTATAAGTTAGCCATGGAAATCAATGGGCTGGTATAAACTTGAAGATACTTTTTTATTATTTTGCAGCATTTGGCAAAGAAAGGCCGGCTGGTCACGAATTCGAACCCGATACACATAACTCATTCATAAGAGTAGGTAACTAACTGTATTAGGCAATATTTGTTGAGCATTACCACAAAATAAATATGCATACTCCTAGCAATAAGCATAATTTAGCTTAGTAAGAAAACTTTCCATTGAGCTAGGTATGCGAGGACTAAAAGTAAGTACATAAATAGATAGTAGGTATTTTCTTCACCATTTTGAGAGCATTGGTAAACAAAAAATTTACACAAACTGAAGCGCATGTCAGGGTTCGAACCTACGTGTCTTCAACTCGTAAGTCGCGGCCGTTATAGGGTAGGTAAGTAGGTATGGGTAGGCAAGAGTTCTACACTAAACGCGAAGACATCCAATCACAGTACACACTTAGGCACCGATCTAGACTAAACATACCAACATCTAAGCTAAAAATGCATTCCACAAGTCCCTACGTAATGTCTATAAAAATATACAACAAACTGCCAGACATAATAAAGAAAGAAGACAAGTAATTGGTAATAGTAATTTTTAATAAATAATATAACTAAAATAACAATGAATTATAATAGCAATAACAATATATTAAATAAAACAGGGCTTCCTCTCTCCTACCCTTTTGCTGTGCCCTACAGGGTCCATAATGATCTGAATTATATAGTTACCACCTAAGTACACATTATGGTAAAGCAATAAAGATATTGAGTATTGAGTATTGAGTATGTAGCCGTAGGTACTAGGTTTCTTTTAACATTTCAATTTTACCTGTGGATGTGGCGCGATCCCGAGCTGCTGAGCGGCAGTTAGCTTCTCCCGCTTATGATGCTGAGGTGAGTGATGACCAGCTCGACGTTCTCCTTTCCGTCCATGTGACGGACTTGGTGGCGCTTGCGCTGGTTGATTCTGGAATGAGGAATATAAATAAATGTGAGACATCGGAATACGTAAGTCTATCAGAGAAGCAGTAAAGTATGTACGGCATACAGACAAGTGAATTCTAAAACGTTACGGTCGGTCACATAATTGTAGGTAAAAGATAAATGTCTCTAGTGCAATGGCTACTAAACCAAAAGTCAACGTGCCCTTTTTTAAAGTAGTACCTTCCCATAACTCGTGGATTGTTACCTCTCATTGTTTTGTGCCTCAATTTTGTTACTCTTTATACTAAAACAGGTTGAAGTATGTAGGTACGTTTTTAGTTATTTAAATTATTAGGATTTACAGGTATTACGAAACCTATCCACAGGCAAATCCGTGTACATTATCCAAGTGATGCCCAACCTTAGACACAGCAGAGATAAGAGAATTCACGATTTGATTCGCAACATAATTACCTTCTTGCTAAATTAGAAATTGTAATAGTTACCAACGGCGGAGCCCCGACTCCCGGCGAGTCGGTGTACTTCTTCCATGTGGTGTCCTGTTGACGCGGCGCAGGCGGTTGCCGCTCGGTCTGTTGCCCGCAGTCCGCCTTGCTGCGCGTGCGCCCCACGACACGGTACACGACGCCACTGCCTCCTTCCATGCCTCTATTGCGGCCGCCGCGTCTGAGGAATTGATGGAAATCGGTGTTTATTATGTATCTTTTATATATCACCTACATCATACTGAAAAATTTTTTGGAATTGGAAAACCAGTGTTCTACTTAGATGAAAATGATGAGCGCAGTTTCCCAAAACAGGCGTGATTTGCTGTAATCGCATAATATTCAAAGTAATGAATAGTAATTTTAATAAAAAAGAACCTTATGTTCTTTTTTCTTCAGGAAAAGCGTTGCATAAGGCAAGATTTTCTTTATTAAAAGGTAATCCTTTTAATAAGGTAAACCTACGTGAAGAAAGATTTAATTTCCAGTCTTACATATAAAAAACAGCAAATCATTCAGTCTTCCTGTCACAAATGATACCAGTAACGTCAATAAATGATGTCGCGAGTACCATTGTACTTAATACATTGAAAGGGGTCCCATTATATTCACGTAGCTACGAGTCCCTCTGCTTAGAAATGGCATTAAGGGGCGCCACCGCATTTCCCCTACGCATGAGTCAGGGTTAAAAGCCTTAAAAGAACCTAAGAATAATTCTCAGAAATACAAAACGCGTCGACATATTTATACATAGAAGATAATAGGGTACAGATTGCCTTGATAACGTAATACGGGCACTTTATGAAATACTTAGAACCCGATTTGGCTATTATGAAATCTTATAATAGGCTTAACTGATCAAGAAAAACACCCATTATTACTGTTTACGTCGACTTAACCTTCTTAGTGAAGCTTGCGTTTACAGCGCTTACTATTAGCGTTATTTTTCATCAACCATTCACCGTTCGAGTTCAATCTTATTTTCCTCCGACGCTAGTCGCCAATCTAATTAGATACCCTCCTTTTCATTAGTCACTCGTTTTCATTCATCCGTTGTACACAAAGCCCATAATACAGTGCAATTCTGCTCCATCTCCTATTTTGTTTACCTCCACCTTACAAAGCCTTTGGCCCCTCCACCTTAATCCAACATAGATTAGGAGTATAAGTGACTAGATTTCGCCAGCAGGTTCGCCCGCGTGGTGGTCGGAAATTAACCCACGGGAACGTGCTACCATGATAAAACGTATTCTGTGTTACTCCAAGTTATAAATTATCTGTGCGCCAAGATTCATCTAAATCTGTTCAGCAGTTTTTGCGTGATTGAGTAACAAACATCAAAACACAAACTTTCATGTTTATAATATGATAGTAGGAAGGAGGATAGTAGAATTAATCTTTACCAAACCCGAGCTTTATGCAGTACCTACTTTACTTTATTTTGCATGATTTATACCTAAGTGGCTACTTAAGTATGTGTGGTACTGTGAGCATACAACAAGATCAAAGTAGATTGAACGCAGGGTGCCGTACAGGCCCGGCTGGCCTGAACAAAGGCATTGAATTGATGGCAACTGATAAAAGGGGAGCTCTATTCTCTTATGGAGACGAGCAACATGTCGCTGCGACCTACTTTTAAAGATGTGTGGGGACAGATACAAAGGTATACCCCTAAACGTTACAGCTCTCTTGGAGTCCTTAATTAAATTCATTATTACGAACGAAACGTAATTTATTTCTAAATCATGTTTGGAACATTTTCCCGAACAAAGTCTAATTTCGTGTAACGAATTTTGTGTGAGTTTTTAGATTAACCAGCCATTATTTACAAAACAAAATCAATCTTACTTGTAACGTCATTGAACTTTGTTTCCGATACTTATCTCGCCTACTTATAAAATTGGTTTACTTAGTACGCAATGCGGCTGATATTCGTTATTAATGTAAAAACAAAGAATCGAGTGCGTGTTAATTATAACAAGATGAGTGAGCTACCTACTTAATACTGCGAAAGAACGGGAGTATTCAGTAGCTGTATCATTAATCACTCTGTATTGCACTCATTTAGGATCAATGGAGTCTTTATGCTGAAGAATAGAGTTCGTTTATTTTTAACTCGCGGAAGGAGGTCGATACCGCAGTAGGTACCTACTTTGATAAGTGAAAGGGCAAAATCAAGAAACAGTGGTGAATAGTAACCGAGCTGTAGGTCTTTCTCAATTATCTATACTAATATTATGAAGAGTTAAAAGTTTATTCGTTTGTAAATTTATATGTACGCTAGGATACTAAGGAGCCAAGAAAAAAGAAAACAAAAGTGAGAAAGAGCTCAAAGAGGAAACGAAGTAAAAAAAGTGTTGCGAGCGGGCTAAGCGATGCTATAAGATATACAGGGTGTAACAGAAACCACTATACCTACATCGTTTCAGCTCAAAATAAAATACTCTAAGAATTGATAACAAATTTTCGGTTTCATATGTTTCATAAATTCCAATCATAACAAACGTGTCCAGGGCGTCCTGCCCATGATGACATACGGTGCCGAAACGTGGACACTGACGGTTGGGCTGATCCACAAATTTAAGGTCGATCAGCGCGCTATGGAGCGGGCTATGCTCGGAGTTTCTTTGAAGGATAAAATCAGGAATGAAATTATTCGGAAAAGAACCGGAGTTACCGACATAGCTTGTAGAGTGAGCAAGCTGAAGTAGCAGTGGGATGGCCATGTTTGTCGAAGGACCGATGGACGGTGGAGCTGATGAGTCCTGGAGTGGAGACCGCGTATCGGCAAACGTAGTGTGGGACGCCCCCCAGCTAGATGGACCGACGACCTTAAAAAGGTGGCTGGGACAGCCTGGATGCGGAAGGCGGAGGATAGAGTGTTGTGGCGCTGTCTGGGAGAGGCCTATGTCTAGCAGTGGACTGCGATAGGCTGAGTTGATTGAACAAACGTGTCGCCGCACTACGTACGTGGGTCAATAACTTTCCACGTTACTTGCCAATATCACGATAAATCTCTTCCGAGTGATGTGTTTATTTCAATTTGAAAAGTTTGGTTTCTGGTATCAATGTATTAAAAATTCTCATAACTTCCGAGCATGTAGAGATAGGATTTAAAAACCCTTCCAATATTGTTTGATATCATCCAAAGAAGCCGTGCCCCGGTCTGTATATACCCTGTCCGTTACACGTTATATTTCATGTTAGAACAAGAAATTTCACACGGGCTGAAGCTAGTGTTTAAATAAAATTAGCTATTGCCAGCGGCTTTGCCCTCCCGGAGATCAAAAATTATCCCACGGGAACGTACCGACTACCGGGATAAAAAGTATCCTTTGTGTTAATCCAGGTTATAAAGTATCTGTGTGCCATATTTCAGTCAAATCTGTTCAGCCGTTTATGCTACATTTATAATATTGGTAGGAGTAGCATTATAAAAATGACACTTATTTGACGGCTATTATTGCCCCTGCAGTGTTCAAATCACTGTTGCAAATATGTATATAATTAATTCCAACAAAATTGTTTAAAAGTAATAATTGTTTTACGCTGTCAATCGTAGAGAATCTTTATAAAATAACTTTACTCCGATAAGATTGTTACAGCTGAACTTCAGTGATATACCCCCGTAGTAAAAAAGGGGACAAAAATTCCTTACCCCGCAATAAAGATTACGATAAAAAGAAAAAAGTAGGTACGTCAACTTTTTAACTTTCCAGTTTTCCCGTGTTCCACTTACAGTAAGTACCACAATTACATGGAGTGAGAAATACAGCCGTCGGAAAAGAAGGTAATGGTGTCGAGAAAATTGTTTCGTCCGTCTTGAAGGCAGGTTAAGCAAACTGTAATCTATTACAGTCCGAGCCAAGCCTTTGCGGTTACAAATGCCGCAGTGTCCTAGTTTATTGCTAACGAGATGCAGTAATCCATTTTGCATTCTATTTTAGGAAAAAAAAAATATCGGCTCAAAAGAGCGCCCTTCGTGCGCTATTTGCTATATTTAATTTTCGTTCAAACAAATGGCGTTTGCCTTTTTGCGTTGGATGAGAAATAAGGAATGCTTTGCAAAAGCGATCAAGGACCTTTTATTCTAAAGTCAAATACCTGAACGTAACTAGAGGGTCCTGTTTCGTATTTTTGTATTTTCGGCGGAAAATATTCTATTCAGCAGTCTAACTAAACCAGTTACCTAAAACGAGTTTCAGGTTCTTGTTTGTAACGCGAAGGCATCATTGGGTACTACCCCAGCGTATGCCAAGATAAATAAGCCTTTACTAGGAGCAGTAACATTTACCCAACACTACTAAAGGTACTCAAAGTTCTGATCCCAAATTATAACCTTTTTCGGCCTATTCCAGCATTGAAAGTACACTCGTATAATGCAAATGAATATTTCGTTCATTTATTTATTAAAAGTCCGCAGTGAAAAATGTAATGTGCCAAGTTTTAAAACCTCCAGCTCGTCTGGCATTAAGCCATTCTTGTTACCTCCCTTGTTTACCTTTCGTAATGGCCTCTTGCCAACCTATAAACTATGATATATTACCCGTTAACTTTTACTTTACATTAACAATAATAACAAATGAACAATAAGAGCCACTTAACTTTGTCATTAAATAATCAAGGAGCGGATTTAAACTTATGTACGTAGTGTCTGTAAAACTATTTTAACATCGTTCGACATTGTAGAGAAAGTGGCTGTAAACATACGGATAATGTAAATAAGTAGTAACCTAGGTATGTATGTGCCACAGTTCTACATTAAAGTATTTAATGGAAAAACCGTGTAAGAGTGAAGACTGAATAATTTAGCCTAAACGAATTCGCTGAGTAAAAGCGTTCCCATTTCATATATTCTTCATACGCGATTTAAGATTCAAGATCGTAAAGTGGATCGGTTTTTGCTACTTGAGAAGAAACATTTTTACTGTTGCCTACACAAGAGTTCTAGAGCGCTAGCACATTTTAAAAGCCCTATAATATGAACAGTGTATAAATGGTAAGAGAATTTGAGAATGAGAAAAATTATATCGATACTTTCTTTCAAAAAATATGTACGCTTCTGCTTGGGAATGTGCTTCTGTTTTTCGTCGTTTAAAAAGATAATAGATTGCACGTATCTTTAAACATCAACCAAATTTGTCTCTGCTATATGTCTGACCAAAAAAACTATGATATACCCTTCCAAGCAGACTGCATTTAAAGTAACCTTTTGTAACTCAGTCTATTAAAACAAATACAACCTATAAAAGGCACTCCGTAGATATAAATAGCGTCACTTCATGGATTAACCCCGAGGGAAAACACAGTGCAACACGCCATGTATTCGAAGCAGGGGGAGATAAAACTGTAATCAGGCATCGTTGTGAACACGCCGCTTTCTTCCACGACAATTAGAACCTACCGATAGACGTACCCATACGTAGATATGTCCTACAGCAATCGTAAGGTGCATCAATATCTACGTCCCCACAGTCCTTTGGCTGTTGTCATTTGAAACATTGGCGTCTTAATGAAAACTGAGCGCCCGAAGCCTCTCGCTAATGATGACGGATCTCCTGAAAGGAACAGTCTCCTACGTTCTCATTATCTATGAGCCGAGCAGCTCTCTCACATTATTCTCTCGTTCATCTCATCATTATTTTCGCTGAAATGATGAATGCTCTTTTGTTTTATTTGAATGTGTTCGCCGTATGTTTTTGTGGGGTCGTCAACACTGTGCTCACATTTTTTCAGGGACTACACTATAACATGAGTAGGTCTATGTATCTATATATTAATACGTGAAGCAAAAACTTTGTATTCCTTATTACGAAAATAACGCGGACAGAGGAGACAAAATTTGGCACAGTTAAAGTTTATATGGAGAACGAGTGCAGAAAGTCAATATTTGTAAATAATAATGCATTACAAATACATTAAGTTATAAATGCAATATGGACGAATTTCGACCACTGGGCGACCACTACATACGCAGCTTATAACGTTCCCACTAGGCCTCCTCTGCATGAGAGGGAGTGGGCCGAAATCCACCACGCGGGCCCAGTGCGGTTTGGTAGATGTCACAGGTCTTCGTATATTTGGTTCTAGGACATGTCGGTTTCCTCACGATGTTTTCCTTCACCGTTTTTAGAGCAGCAGTGATGAAATTATTTACACAAAGTAAAAGCGCCTGACTGGTTCGAACGCACGACCTACAACAACGCGTAAGTCAGTGCAGAGCAATGGTGGCGGTGGCCCAGTGGACGACCACTGGTATTATTTGAACAGCACTAACAGCGATGTGAACATAATCCAGCATTGAATATGTAAGCTATCACGCCCTTTATACCAGGAGGCTTTTATTTTGGTAATACGCCTTTATTTACATTTTTAAATTTTTATTATTTGTGCTTGAGTTAAGTTTTCATTTATTTGTTGGTATATTGGCATGGCTAGCTGACTTATGACTAATTATTTAGTTAATGTTCTGGGTCTCGTAATGTTTATTACTTTGCCCTATGTATGTAAAGAATCAAGTCTATCCTACTAAACAGACAGCTGTGCTGCTGGGGAGTTTGTTCCGCCACTTCTTCTTCCCAGCTAAAGCACTAGGAAGTGGTGAAGGGCGGGCGTTTTGGGGGACTGTCTTATGTATTTTGACGTTCGAAAAGTGCTGATTCTCAGCCTAATTTGAATTAATGACTTTTGATTTTGATTTTGAATTCACTTATTTATGCTGCAATAAAATTGTTGGATTATAAGTGCCGATTAAGAGTGCTATGTAACGTGTGATGTGTAACGAGTGTTATGTTTGCAAATCATCATCACTTTTCTCTACAGTTTATCAACATTGAATCGAGTGAATGTTTTAAAACATTTCAATTCGCCGAACTTCGCTTAAATTCACAGCGAAGTTAATGAACTGTTTTCACAATTAAATTAAACACATAATCTGCTTCGAAGTAGGTACTTATCGAGTTCGAGTGGCGGCGTTAATGATAACAGAGGTGCTCTATTTTGTTCATTACGTAATACCTATGTAACTATCTACATTATGTAGATAATAAACATGTAAAAGCTCCGAACCTCATTAAGAGTAACAACCTCATTATGAGTCGATAGAAAATAGTAAAATCAATATTTTAATGAGACAACGAAGAGGGACACTATACTCTACAACTTACGGTATAAATAATATCAGATATTATGTAACGACGACAACATAGAATCTATAACTATAGCTACATTTATTAAAAAAAAGAGCGAAGTCGAAACTGTATTTTGATTATTTTTTAAAGTAATTACTATCTACGAGTTGTGGGAACGATTATCTTATTCCAAAAATATAGTTTTTAGAATTTTTGTCCATTTGTCTCGATGATACGTAAGCCGTTGGTCCCGGCTGTCATTCGTAGATCTTTGACAGTCGTTACGGGTCGTCAGAAGCCCAAAAGTCGAACAACCAGTCATACCAAGGGGTTATCGTGTTATCCAGAAACTGGGTTGTGGAGGTCAGATAGGCAGTCGCTCCACGTAAAATACTAGTATTCAGCTGCAGCCGGTTAGACTGGAAGCTGACCCCAACATAGTTGGGAAAAGACTAGGCAGATGATTATCTGGATGATACGTTTCGCTTTGGCGCAAAAACTACCCAATAGATGTGGAAATATTGCACGAATATTAATCATCATCAGTAAAGTTGATTATCTAATGTAGACAATCATCTAATATTCACGCTATTTGCTATGGAGGATTAGCAATATTGCATTTTGTCCGTATTCGTCAAGAGTTTATACCGCGAGATTTAATTAGCCGAGCAAAAACGCCTATGGAATCTACGATTGATATATGGAAGAACGAATCTACAGTCACGTGAGCAAGTAATATTTCAATAAACTTGTTTAAACATACTTCCTATCCTTTCATCACTTATTTAAACAGAAATTTATGCACAACATGATGTCGTTTTGCCATTGTTTTGTCGTATTTAGGTCTGAAACTGATACAGCAGCCTGATCAGTAGGTACCTGGTTACAAACTTGTATTTCAAAACTGAATCATGCTGTTAGGCATTGAAATACCGATAACGAGAGTTGCACAAACAGACGCGGCAGCCGAACGCTGAAAGCTATGCAGACCTAACCGGATTTCCTCTCAGTGTACCTATTTCAACTTGAATTCACTTTGTTATCAGCTAAGTAAGGGTATGGATGCTTTTATGTTGAAATAGTTGCAGGAAACCCGATACTCAGCTTTTAAAGTTTCTGTAGCGTAGTTTTTTTTTCTGTTTGAATTTGATTATTTATTTTACAACTTAATATGACGCCTGTATTTCCAGTTCGAACGCAAACGCATCGAGCGCGTTCGGCGCTCCGATTTGTCCGTCACCAATCCAGGGCCAATCGGAGCGCCAAACGCGCTCGATGCGTTTGATCGAGATGGTTAAATGAAACTCACACTAAGGCCTCAGAACGGTTAGGCAACGGTTCACCTATAGTACACCCATTGCACAAGTTATATGTTTAAGACCTATGTAACTGGAGGCAAATCCATTCTCCAGACTGCTGCTGCGGACTTCCAGAAGGAAAAACTCAATAACACTTTGCCTGACCCAGGAACAACACCAAACTCCATCGCCATTGAAACCCTGAGGGGTAATTGCGTAACGCACTAAAAGTAGGAATGGCTTTCATTTTGACAGTACAACAGCATTTATTGCGTTATTTACGTTGATGAGCACATAAGCAGACATAATTATGGAACATGTGACTAGCAATAAAATCCTTCAGAATTGTTCTGATTCTGATTGATAGTGTGTAACCGGTGTTACGCATTTAGGCAAGACCTCATGCTCGGCAGTAGCGCTTGCGACCAATCCAATGAGGCAGTCGAACGCGGGCTTGCGGATAACGAGTAATGTGTAGCTCGCTGTCTGGTAAGGACCAAGCCCGGGAGGACGGTGCGTTGTTCCACGCGCGCCTCAAAGAGTTGTCAGCACAAACTGGCGGGGTCTGCAAGGGCCGATGCCTGCCAGGGGTGCGGGTTGTTCGAAAGAGATACCGTGGCCCCTGGCACAAGGGCAACTGAGGGAACACGGGTGGGTTTTAGTCAGTAAAATTCTGACACGCCCTTCTATTCCACCCAGAGCGGGAGAAGTAATTTGATGATTTCCCAACCTCAAAAAAAAAAACGAGTCCGTCGAAATATTAAAATGCAGATACCATTTCCTGTAGTTCGTTGAACGTAAAATTTTCGTAGCAAGTAACCGACACAGAATTTTTCATATAAATCTCGTTTGAAAAAATTAAAAAAAAAACGTTTCCGTCGTAGCAGCGACTACGTCGTAGTAACCTACAAAGTCTTTCGAACCAGTGCTACGAGTGCAAAACATCAAAATGTTCTACACAAAATGCACCAACAATCCTTCGTTTTTAAGGTAAAATCTGTTTAAACAACTTAATGTAGCACAGCTTTTCTGTTTACACTGAAATAATTTTCCTCATAAAATTATATTTTTTACCGCTCATTCTGAATACCTAGCTATAGCTACGAGCTACGTAGTTTGAACACAGAATAAAACTAAGTATGTGTACCTACTTAACTACATGGATACGCGTATTTCTACCTGATATTTTGTTTTATATTGAATCTAAAAAGGTGTCTCGCTTCATTAATTTTGTTCGGTATAACGGAGCGAGGATCTACACCTATGTCCCTGCCAGAAGGCTTACCCTTGTCAAAGTTAAGACTTGTAACTCTTATAGTTTTCTTAAAACACATGTGAATTGAGCACGATGAAATAAAATGACGTTAAAAACGGAGAGCATAGGTACTTTATGATGTTGTGTGTATCTTGGACCTAGGTACACACTACAGAAAAGTATACATTCGTGAATAATATTCAAGGTCTTACTTAAATACCTCATCATCTGCCTAGCCTTTTCCCAACTATTTTGGGGTCGGCTGCCAGTCTAACCGGATGCAGATGGATACCAGTACTTCCTCCACAACACAATTGTTGGAAAATACGATACCCCTTGGTAAAACTGGTTGTCAGATTTTCGGGCTCCTGACGACCCATAACGACTGTCAAAGATAAACGAATGACAGCGGGAACCAACGGCTTAATGTGTTTTCTGAGGCACGGATAGGTCTTGGTATGTAAAGATGGTCACCCATCCACGGAACAACCGCGACAAGCGTAGCTTAACCTGATCGTTGGACCCGTACGGCTGTTATTACTTAGCCACAAGCTCCTCTCAGGTCGCACCTACCTACCTAAATAATATTCAAGTCAAAGTCTAGGCAAACTCTAAACCACACATGTATGTAAACGTTCAAACATTAATTTGCAGCCACAAAGTAGAAACCGTAAATGAAATAAAATAATACAAAACTACATGTTGTTTGAATAAAACAAACATACTATAACTTTTCCACAAGAAATTTTTCAGCATACGGAAACTTTATCAAATATGAAAATTTAAGGCGCTGCATCAACATAGGACACTGAAAAGTTTAGTTTTTGATGTACAGTTAGGCGTATTGGTACATAATATTAAAGGCCAGAAAAAAAAATTGTATGGTCTAATGTTAAAATTAATGAAAAGACTTATTCAAAAATCCTAAATCAGTGCTCAAAAATATTCTTTAAATTATCCCAATGGACCGTGCATTTATTTTTAAACTTAATAAATACTGCGAAATTACGTTTAATTTTGTGGTCATTCGATTTAACTAATATCAAGAGCAACGCTGGTATGAACTTTGTTTGTTACCACGGTGCGCAATTGTCAAATACCAAAAAAAAAATTCTAACCGTGCCTTAAAGCGTGTTTGTTTTGTAACTTGAGGACCTACAGAATCTCAAATCCTGTTCGTTATTTCCAATACCCGAATCATTGAATAAACAATGAGAAAAGTGTAAAGCCGATTGCAACGTGTTAATTATGTACTTGTGAAATACCTGCCGAGGAAGATAACAAGTTATTCCGAACGCTCGACTTCGTCTCATTAAAATTTCAAGGAGCGGAACAAACAGAACGCCATTCGCTTTGCAATATCCGAATGCGGAATTTAAAAGTTTTTCAGCGAGAATGGTTCCCATATTGTTAAGTCCTTTTTCAGTTTATCCGTTTGCCGTTTTCCAGCTGTTATAATAGGAAAAGAGAAAAAAAAAACAATGACCTTTCAGCTATGTAACTTCCAAGTTTGTGGAATGAAATTCTCTTGGTTCGTATTCTTCGTACTTAATAAGTACGTCAGCTGCAGAACCAAATTTTTTACATTGTTATCTTTTGAAGTATACCTTATTTAAATTACATGGTGCTGAAAATAGAATACAATATGGCCAATCAAACATCCAGTAACAAATGAAACATCAATAACGTTAATAAACTCAATCAATTTTAGCGATCTGCAATCAATGTGCATCTATCTATTGACATTGTATTGCGAATAAAACGAGCACATAAAAATACCCAGTTTATGATTCACAGCCAACATAACCCCTCTAAAATATCGACGTCGACAATGCATTTTAGTCCTTACTGACCCTGCCTAAACACGAGGATGTGAATCTAAACAACATAATACCCGACTTGTTTTAAAAGTCCCCGTCTATATGCAAAACCTAAATCGTCAACATACGCCCCGATTCGGTTGGTTTGCCTCCGTTTTAGTAGGGGACGGGAATTTAATGTAGTGGATTTAAATTTCTCTGATCGCTTTAACTTTCTACGCGGGTAAGCATTTTTACGAAGACTCCTTTTACGACTTTAGCATTTAAATGTTTTGGTACTCTGTTATTTCTGGTTACTGAAAATAACGTATCTACCTAATGTGACCATTATAGGGTACTTAGACTACAAGTCTTTATCCAGTTTACGAGAAGTTATATACAAAATGTGTGAGAAAACATACAAACGCTATGTATACTCTGAAATCTCTAATAACATTGGGAATTTGAAATTGAGCAACCCAGTCCGGGGGATCAGGCTTAGGGATTCTCGCCCCGACCCATAACCCTGCAGATGCCGAAGTAATAACCTTACACGGATCAATCGCTTCGGGTTACTAACCGTGTACTTATTGCACACATTATGGATATTTACGTAATACTCTTGATTAACGTTACTAAACTAAATATGGACTCCTTTATGCATTGTTTGTTCAAGCTATAAATGATAAGTATGCGATATTGTGTCAGGAATGGTGGCCACATGTGACAAACTAGCGATACGTTGACTTCGCCAACCGCCACATGTTTGGAGGGTTATTGCCTTCACGACAATTAACTTGATCATAATAATAAGTTAAATTGGACTAATACTAAAGAAGAGATAATAAAAACGTCAAGAATGTCTCACCAAATTAGTTTTATCCATCTTCAGCACAGTTGATTAAAATTTGTTGAAAACTTATTACTCTTCTAAATGTTTTATTATCTATAAAGCACCGTAAGCTTACAGTAACGTCTAACGCGAAAAGCAAAGACACATAGCAAGGCAACACTGATCCTATATTAATGTCCACGAAATTGTTAACATTGTTGGCGTATAAAATTACAGCAAATCAAATTTTGTCCGTCAAGCGACCGGTACGCGAGATCAAGTGACAGAAGGCACGACGCATATGGTCCACTACATCGTCTAAGATACACTTATTAACTAACACACCAATGTTTAAATGGAATAATAACAGCCCACGAGATTAGCGTGTAGCGCGTTGGTTCCGCGATCCTTTGTTAAGTGCGGTCCAGCTCCATGGCGCCAGCTGTGATCGGCGTGCTCGGTTCGACGAGCGCGCGTCTGGCGACGGGACGATCGATGCCGGCAACAGATTTACATTTTCCGTCGAGGAAATCGGGAAAGTTTGTCACGTGCGTGTGTGAGCGCGGGCGGCGAGTACGGCGCGCCCGCTCGCCGATAGTGCGCGGCGCCGAGTGCCGCCCGCCCTGCCGTCGCCGCCGCCGCCGCCGCGCCACCGACCCGCACGCAAGATACACCGACACCACCGGCGACACACCGACACTCACTATATGACATTGAAACCCTCTATCCTCACAGTTTGTACCCCACACGCTAATGCCTCCATTATTTTAAGCATGATTAGTCCTCGAAATGAAAAACAGAGCGTAAGTAATTCGGATCGAAGCTCATTTGTGTGAAATCGATTGACAATATTGTGGGAAAACGCAGAAAAAATATGATAGCATTCAGAAGGAATCTGTGCCTAAAAACGTAGGACGTCATTGAGCGCACTGTCGAAAGAACAGTTTTATGTCGAGATCGTTAAGGTGCCGAATGGTGCGGTACTGTTGGGGGTGGTTAGGGTCGCGGCGGTGGCACAGAGGTGACGTGCGGGGCAGGGGCAGCGTGAGACGTAGGACTATCGATTTTGGTCACCCCGCCCTCTCCCCTAACGCTGCGACAGTGTGGGTGAGCCGTACACAGTATAGTCGTGACTGCGAGATCGTCGGCTGCACACCGCGGGAAGCAGCGTCCAAATATGAACAAAACGCTTTGTTCACACTGGCAGGTTACTAACAGTTCTAACACTTCGCAAACTGTCGCAACCAGAACATTTACTTGCCTTTGATTTTAGTTTGGTGAGTCACATGCGCGGGCACTACTCGGAAAGTAGGTACTGGGTTAATAGCTGAATCCTGAATATGAATTCCATATTTGTAGTATTAAATACGTTATTTAAATAACATGTAATTTCACTGAGTTAATTAAACTATAGTAATAGAAGAAAACTTTTCTACGGCAGGGACTTTGAGTACAAAATACGACAAAACTTAACCACTATTCTGATGATCCTATTCTTTCCTGAAACAATTTCGAAGCCCGCCAAACTAATATTCTTAGAAAACCAAGTTACCGGTAACACGTACTCAATTAATGTAGATGTAGGAAATGATCTGAGTGACATACACGTTAGACCAGCGTTATATTATGTCGGAGAGTGACGGAAGGCGGGCCGACCACTTGTGGATTGAGAGGCTCAGACGAAGCTATTGGAAAATGAATTTCCTTAACAGTTACTTTATCTATGTACATAAATAACTGAGGATTGATCCATACATATTTTTTTTCTAATTAAGACAATAAATTCTCTAACAAAGAAGTTTGAACTTCCGGATTCCAGATCTAGGAATTTACAAATGGATTTTGAAAGGATTTGGTTTATTTCAGTTTCACAGTTAAGTATGGAATGTCCATAAAAGCTATGTGTATTTCTAAACATCTGTATAGGTTGCATCCAATACAGCTATTCGACCTGGCTGGTTACATAAACTTTGTTACATAAATGACGAAGGTTTAGGAACATTTAGCCAGCTAGAGTTTAGTTGTAAATCTAATCTTCAATTTAGACTAAAAACATTGCTGCGCTCACAAATCTACCTAGCTGATAACGGTGATGTAATGAGCTGCTTACGAGGCTTTCAATTAAGGACTTTAAAAAGAGTAATACAATTATATCATTCAGTACGTAGCTGACTCGGCACCCCTAAAAACCCTAAAAAGCACAGCCATTACTGGCGCAATTCCACCACGGCAATGAATCTCACGCCCTAAGGGCGCCTTTTAATTTGTGCTTTATTGTGCCTCGACGAGAGACATCGTCTTCGAATCATAAGCAAATACAGCAAAAAATATTTTACAATGGGTAGTGCTATTCTGTAAAGGTCACTTTGTAGACGTATTTACAGCATTCAAGAGACCGCATAATTCGACAACGAATACAAATGTTTTAATGTAAATCATTGTAGATTTACAATCAATTTCGGAGAGACGTTTAAAAAATAACACTACATAATACAAAAACTAAAGTTAACCTCACCTTTCATCAAGTTGCTGCAGCTGGGAAGGCTGCTGGTAGTTCAGGCGGCGCCCATACAGCGATGCGCCACCCTCTGACATGTATCCATCCATCATATCATTGTTTCGGCCACACTCCATTTCTCCGAGATTTATTCGGCGCAAGCAATCACCGTCAGACATATATCCCGAGGCTATTTCAAGATCACAATAATCTGGGTTAGAAAATCCTGGACCGTAATTTATACGGTCACGCAATCCCATGTTTTCCCTGCCAAAGTTTGCTTTCACCGTATTAGCATGATGAGGATAACCCGGAATGTTCTTTTGCGTCAAGCCTGATGTTCTCATAGGCAGAGTCAGATGACTGTTATATCCTCGCAGTAGTGGTCGCATAGGCAATACATTCATCATTGGATTTTCATCGTCACCAAGTGAGTTGTCACGACAGTGGGATGGTGTACTGGATCTACTATCATTTTCCATCCTCTTATTTAACTCTATCAATGTCCTATTGTGATCGAAGGTAGGTTTTGGGACAGATCTATCCAGGGGTCTTCTCTGCGCTGCTTCTTTTTCAGAGATTTCAGCTTCGTTTATAACTTCGTTAATGTAAGTAGTATTCATGTCTAGCCTATTTACCGTGTTAGTAGCAGTTTTAGATATTTCAGAACCAGATTCACTGGAAGGACGGTATATAACGCTACTATCACTGGAATTAGAATGTTGCCCTGTAGTACTATGAGTGGAATTAGAATGTGAACTTTCAGACATTTGCGATGTGTGAGCATAACTTCCTGCGTTAACGACAGGCATCGGAGATACTGCCAAAGTCTGTTTTTGTGTTATATCTTTACTTAAATTAGACTGTTCTCTAGTGAATGGAAGTGCACTTATGTTATTTGTAGAATTTAAACTAGAATTGCTTTGTATAGGACTTAATTGACTATTTGTACTTTTATGAATAATATGTCTATCATCTTTTGCTATTTTGAATGTTCCTTTCACAGCGGCTGTTGGTTTTGGAATTCCAGTTTGCGGTCCAAAATTTTGTCCTGATGCTGCTTGATTCTGGTTTCCTTGGCTTGGCGGTGATGATACATTTTCGTGACTCTGGTGATTTTTGACATCTGTTCTGCTATCACTTCGTTTTTCACTGAGCCTCATTTGACTCCCAGATAGTTTCACCATCTTCGAGTTAGCGTTTCTTGAATGGTCATCGATCTGATTTAGTTTAGTGTTACTGATAGATTTCGGAGCAGCCAATTTGGATTCTTTGTCGCGAGCAGGAAGCTTCGGGCTATTTCTCGATTTGTCACTACTACTCGTTTTACCACTACTTTTGTTCAAACTGGTAGATGATTCTTTAGGGGATTTAGAACTAACTAGCTTAGGTTTTACATTTTTAGCAGACTTGTCTTTTGATAAAGCATCACTTTGTTGCCTTATACTTTTGGGTCCTACTAAATTAGATGATTTGATATGTGAGTTGGGGGTGTTGGAAGATTCATTGAGGCTTAAACTGGAGTCGGATCGTTCGCTTTTGGCTGATGAGAAGCCACTAGATGAACTGGTGCGTTTTGACACTGCAGTACTTTTGCTGTTTTGTTTTTCATTACTTATTTTGTCTTTATTGAAAAGCTTTAACTTATCGAGCATGGAATGCTTTGTAGGTGTTCCATTTTGACTGGACGGTGTCTGTGGGTGTTGCTGTGTTTGCGATATTAATGTCGATGGGATTTTGCTACCGGGTGCCAATAGTGACGAGTTAGGGCGTGACCTGTAACCAAAAATAACATATAATAATATTCTATTCGAACAACGATTGTTATATTCTATTTGAACGACACATTAACACTTATACCGATAGGGCATTGAAAATCATTAAAATCAGTTCTATCATTTTCCCCCAGCTGGGACACAGGCCTCCTCTCTGTGAAAAAGGGTTATCCATAATCCGCCACGTAGGCCCAGTGCAAATTGGTAGATGTCACAATACATGTCTTCGAATTTTTTGGTTCTAGGAAATGCCGGTTTCCTCACGATGTTTCTCCTTCACCACTTCGAGAGTAGTGGTGATGAAATAATTTACACTTAGTACATCGCCTGTCTGGGTTCGAACCTAAGACCGACAATTCGTAAGTCACCGCCATTACCACTGGGCCACCACTGCTCATACAAAATAATTATATGAGATTCTACACTGTTAAAGAACAATATCTGGATGACCGAGCTTTGCTAGGATATTTTTTTTCGTTTGGCCTTTTCTAAATGTGAAACCTAACTAGATCGGTTTATCGCCCCCGAAAACCCCTGCATACTAAATTTCATGAAAATCGCTGGAGCCGTTTCCAAGATTCAGATTATATATATATGTCGTGGCCATATCGTAGATTTGCTCACTTCATGAAATGCTCGAGAATTTTTTTCTCGAGAAGACGGTCGATGTCAGGGGCACCACGAGGTTCGATTTGGTTAGGTTCCTTTAAACCCTGAAGACAGAAATAGGAGCCTTACGCAGTGGGGCTCCGTCAACCTGACGACAATCTTCTTCTTCTGTACTATAAGAACCAGAAGAAGACGAGAATTTCATGAAATGCGACCATTTCATGAAATTTTCGGCCACGACATTTATAAATATATACAATAATTGCTCGTTTAAAAGTATTAGATTGCTCATTTAAAGTCAGAAATGGCCTCGATGGTACTTAAGTAAGAAATACACACACAATCCCATTTTCCAAAGGGTCGTGTTAACCCACTCCGATTGAACACCAGACCATATCAAGACCTAATCAGGTGTATTTGCTCGACTCGGGACCCAAAGTCTGAACGCCACACTCAGCAGTTGCGAGGCAGTCCTCAAAGTTAAATCGAGATAAATAATCTGTAGTAAAAATATCATTTGGAATTCGGTTTATCCTTTAAAACCAAAACAACGGAAGAATGCAGACACAAAAGCACTTAAACTCTTAAATCACCGCATTAGATAAACAAGCAAAGTTACCCGGATGAAGAAGTTGGCGCTCGCGGTATGAAGCTGACTACTCCTTGTCCCAGCGGGCTAGTCGAGCGACTGGAGCTAGCCGACAAGCCGCTCTTGCCACCTGCAATAAAACAATAGCATTCCGTCAATGATTACATTAGGCATCCGCATTTCTCGACACATCCTATAAACTAAATCACTCACTCACGACTCACCTACGGAAACTGACAGTTTTTATCGTATTTACAAACTATTTATCTCGCACATCAAGCTGAGTAAATATTATCAATGAAGAGCTAACATTAGCAAGATAAGTCTTTGCTTTTATCGAAAGGCACGGGTGGTCTGACCATGCTGCGCGCGCGACTACTCACCAACTAAGCTGCAATGAACAGTGCATGCGCTGTACCGTACCCACCAAGAATTCTTGAGCCCTAACACCCCTTCTAGTCCTCACATAGTCCTCACCACGAGGGAACTTCGATTCAATGCAACAGATCACCTAACACTGGTTCGCTATATCAATCGATACCATACCGACCAAAATAATAATTCGTGATGTCATTACATTACTTTTCAAATGTATGCGTGTGCGTAAAGTAACCCTAAAACAAGGGACATTAATGAGTCAATGGTTGCCATAAATAGGACACATTATGAGTTCCTAGTGAACTCAGTTTGTTTTGGCATCAGAAAGATATCTAATAGTGTTATGATACTTAGCCTATTCATTGGTGAAAGTAAACAAATACGGTACTTATTACCGACTTAGCAACAGCCCGATATGGACACTGAGTCAGAAGGGAATAGCTTCTGTAATTATATCTCGTGTGTGTCCTATAATTACGTAAGTAAATGCCTCCGTACTTTCCATATGCCTTTGTTAATAATGGCACCTGTGTGTTGTTTACTAATTAATTATTAGATACTGTTCCATAACGTGTTACAAAAGCATTAGACTGGATATTTATCATTGACCCAAAACACAATGTATAAAGTCCTACCCTCATTTTTAATAATAGCAAACCTAGACTAGATGAATCATAATAATCAACTTAGTAGTCTCAATAAACTTTGTATAATAGTACATTTCAATAACAATGACTACATTCAGGTGGTATTGCATAGCTCGAAGGAAACGGATCGTTGTGGTGCGCCAAATAACATTGTCCATCAACTGTGGACTACATCCGTTCTTTATCCAGGCCGAGACTATCCATCACTTTAGCTATGACGAATATGACACACTCAGCTAAGTACATGTATTTTATTTGCGAGGTACCATTATTTTTTTATGTGTTAAGTACTTCTAGCAAAAATCAAAATTTTAATTAATCAAGGTAATCTAGGTTTAGGCAACTATGTTAATATTTATTAGTTTATGTAATAATTCATTAGTTTACACTAATTATAATAATTTAGATTCGTTTATTAAAAATATTTACAAAACTTACAGAAAACTTCAGTCTACCCACTTAAATACACAAACGAACAAACAAAAATTTAATCATACTGGTTGATGCCACAAAATAAGACATAACCATAAAGACACTTCAAACTTTTTAAAGAAAAACTTTCAGATAGATTTAACTTTTATTTCAGAATTAATTTTAAAATTAGAACGTCAATGAGCGGCCAGCGTGAGTCGCCGCCGTCAACTGAGGATGCATATCTGCATCAACCACAGCGCGACATCTACACGATATCACCGGGCCACAGCGAGTCCCAAGATAACTCGACCCGCGTGAGAACCACAACAATCGTGTTGACATACGAATTTGTGTCGCACAATTTAAAGATATCGGCAATACAACTAAGTTATTATAACTGTAATGATAAATAATTTGAACTGTAGGCTGATTTTTTAGATTGTTTTGAATTACCGAGACTATTAACGACGTCAAATATTTTATCGAATGTTACAAGAGGCATCGCTTTTTATACATCCGGGTTACATCTGATTTCAAGGGTAAATGCCATATCAAGTGTAAAACCAATCTTTCTCCAGGACAAACAACGATAAGTATTTTAATGAAAACATCTAAATCCAATAATCCAACCAACCGAGACCTCACGGCGGCCCCCGGGCCCCACCGCTGTGCACCCTTTGAACCCTCGGTTAAGATGCCCTTGAATTACAGGAGGAGGGGCATACGAGTATGTTTTATGTAAATAACTCACAGAAAAATTCAATACAGAAGTCCTGTAGATCCCTAACTTACTTATTCAAAAGATGTTAACATCCTAAACGTCAAAAAATTCACCGAGAAAGTTTCAAAACATTTTATACACAAAACAGGTAAAAGGATTACATAGAAGAAAATTTATCTCTATTACTCATCAAAGTAAACACGAAGAAAGCGATCTTATACCAAACATTTATGACTACGATTCTTGATAAGGAAAGTGTGACAAAAAATCTAAAGATAAGGAAGGGGACGATTCACTACACGTATACCAGTATTCATCGGCATGTGGGCAAGTTATAAAACGGATGACGTTGAGCACTTAGCAGTGAGAGTAAGTGAATAAACTTCGTGTAAACCCTTAGGTCCGGCACTTGGGATTTATTTTAGGGACCTCTCAGTCCTCAGGTGAGTTTACGAGCGACAAATTGGCTTGCGGCAACGGTTTTTGGGAATGAAAGCTAAAGCTGTGGCTAAAGGTCGCCTGCAAATTCATATTCCACGTGTTCTGCGAACTTTTGAGATGTTGAGATAGAGGTACGTGTTGTACATAATGCTGGGCCGTATTCTGATAAATATTTAAGGGTTACTGAAGAAAATGAAGCAATCGTACGTAGACGCTTTGAAGCGAATGGATGCAATTTAGGTTAGCAATCTTATTTCCAAGACTTGATTTGATTGGCATTGAATTTTTATGCAGCTTTTAAAATTGTTTTTACAGAAGAACAAGAAAAACAGGGTGCAGTGGGTAACTACGAATTCATCACATGATTCTAGACACACTAGCGTAGAAATTTTTCTTCGATTATCACAAAAAACTATGTACGTACATCCACAATATATGTACATACCTATAAATACACGGAGGTGTTGGTAACGGTAACAGTGTCGCGAGTTCAATTGTTTTTTTTCTATCTCAAAAAATCCCCAACGAGCCTAAAGAAGTTTTCACTTCAAAAAAATCGCTGTTCCATACAAAAGTGCGATACTTACGCGGTCAAAATAATCGAGGGGCTTTTGGCTAAATAATAACAGCCGCATGGGTAGATCGATCGGGGTAAGCTACGCTTGCCAGGGGTGGTCCATGGATGGGTGACCATCTTTACATAGGTACCAAGATCCCTCCGTGCCTCGGACAGCTCGTTAAGCCGTTGGTCCTGGCTGTCATCAGTTGATCTTTGACAGTAGTTAAGGGTCGTCATTAGCCCGAAAGTCTGACAACCAGTCTTACCATGGGGTATCGTGTTATCCAGTAACTGGGTTGTGGAGATCAAACTCCATGTAAAATACTGGTATTCAGCTGCTTTCGATTAGACTTGAAGCCGACCCCAAAATAGTTGGGATAAGGTAATGTAAAGGTGCGCTTACACAAGAAACTAAAATTGCTCCATTTTGGGCAATTCTCATCAAATATGACGTCACGACTACATCTAGCAATTTAGGGCAATGGCAACGTGTAGCAACCTGTTGCCAGAGATATGGCCACACAATATGGAGCAACTTAACAAACTCGGCAATGCGTCTTCTCCGCCGCCTCCGCCGCCGGCCGGTTCCTCTCGCAAAAACGAGACACAGTTATACGTAATAAACGAGATAGAAAACAAATTTACTAAAAATTTCCAAACCAATTCGGCAACTCAGGAAATACAATATGCAATTAGAAGCAATATTGCCGAAACACATCGGCAATTTATTGTTGTTGCTCCAGATTGCTCCACTTAATTGATCCAGATTGATCCATTAGTGTTGCCGAGTAATAATTGCTCAAAAAATTGCCCGTGTAAGAGCACTTCTAGGAACAGCATTTTTTATAAATATCCTTAAACTTTCAACGCACGGGGTTTAGAATCATGTAGGTACCTACTGAAACAATAGTACGTCCTGTATAGTAGGTAGCTAGGTAAGTGACTGATAAAGCTATATTTAAAGCTTTAAATAAAAGAAATGTTTCCTTAGTAAACGTCGACATGTTCCTCACATCGTTAGTCTCAATTTACTCTGTTTATCTGTTGTCGAGGCGTTAAGACAAACAGACGAACAGACGCCTCCCACTGAGTACAGAGGCTAGATATCGACGGGAGCTAAATAAGTAATTGGATTTAATTAATTAGACTTCTCACTCACAAGACGCTGCACTTAATTTCAACGTCTGGTCTGGACTGGCTGTGAAGTATTCTGCTCATGAATTATGGCGTTAAAATGGTTTGAGTGAAGCTAGAGTTGTGTTTATTAATTCTTTAATGTTGTACTAAAGAATTTGAAGTGAAGCTTTCGTTGTTTTATATTGTGGAAAATAATATTGGAGAGCAGAAGGTGTCTTTATATTTAGGTACCTACCTAGTTTTCATGAAATGATATTTAATTAGCTCATTCATAAAATCACTGTGACTATAATATAATATACATCCGCATGAAATTTCTTGTTATAACATAAAATATATGATAATTATGACACTCGGAAATACTTTATAGCTTCTGATTAGTGAAAAAGTTTTCGTATTTGGATCAGCAGGTCCGAAGATTACCCCTTACAAACAAACTCACAAATTTTACGTAGTATCCTACTTCCTTCTACAATTTTACTGACCCTACTAGTAGTATAAAATATGTGACCCTCATATTTATAAACGTTAGGTACTTAAAATAAAGTAATGATTAGCGTCTGTTTAACCAAACATTTTCACGTTTAAATATCTCTTAACTTTAAGCAACGTTTATAAATAAGGGGGTTTATGTTTGTATGTTAAGATGTTTTTGTTACTCAATCGCGCAAATAATGCTAACCGGATTCGGATGAAATTTAGCGAACAGATAGGAAATTAATTATCCCACGGGAACGTACTACCGAGACTAAAAAGTATCATATATGTTAATCCAGGTTATAATCTATATGTGTGCCAAATTTCATTCAAATCTGTTCAGCCGTTTTCGTGTGATTAAGTATCAAAGATCCAAACATCTGAACGTACAAAATCTCACATTTGTAATATTAGTACGATATATATTATGTACCAGCTTTTGCAAGCGGCTTCAAAAGCTAGTTTTTTTAATAAACTAAGTTCACATAGACTTCCAGCCACAGTTATTTGGCCATTTCTACACGCTCTGTTCCTAACACTTTCATGACTCTCAAGAGGCCCATTCAAGTCTAACCTAGCGTCTAGTATGATATGAACCTTCGAGAACTTTCACCTACATAGTCATTACATTACTTCTCATAACATAGCATAATATTATGCCTGTAATCCCCGAAAAGTAAGGCAGAAGTGTGACCTATAGTACACTAACACATTTGGTCAGTTATATTTAAGTCCCATGTAATGATGACACGCCCCCTGCGTGTCTATTTCCATCAACCGGGCACGAGTTCAGACTCCAGGCTGCTACTGATTAATCACTGATGGAAAACCCAGTAATACATTGCCCGACCTGGAAATCGAACGCAGGACCTCATGCAGTTCTGTATCCAAGAATTGCCAACGAGACCCTATTACAAAGACTCCGCTGTCCGTCAGTCACAGGGCTGTTGCTTTTGAACCGTAATAATCGATACCGTTATCCAAAAATTTCAATTCAAAATTTCACAGAGCGTGTATTAATATGACCGCTATAAAACAAATAATCGTAATGAAAAAGTTAAAAATCAAAGAGGATCATACAATTTTTTTTGGCGATTTTTGTTCGATTTTAATTGTACGGTAGTACCTTTCGTTTTCGGGGAGTACGGGAACCCTTCACGTGCGATTCCAACTACCACTTGAACGCTTTTTAATTACTGACAATACTGTCGACAACGCCTTTCGTAGAAAGATTGATTAATAGCTTAGTCCCTAGAACCTACACATACGTTAACAATACACGAATTAAATAGCCACTTTATATTTAAATTGCTTTTATGAAAAGGAAGTTGTAAGCGATATTCAAAGTAAGTAGTTAATATTATACAGTGACCTGTTTACTAAGACTCGTCTTGTAACTAGCTACTTGAGTCATGATGACAGCAGCTGTTAGCCATATTGTCTCATTGTATGTACATAACTTTACTATAAAATAATCCTTCCCACTAATATTTCCTTTATTTCATTAAATACACATATAAATTACATTTTTAAATATTAGAATATGAAATATATCAAAAAAAAAAAATATAAAAACTAGTAGCCCACCGGTATCGGGAACAGGGTCCAAGCTACCGGCGGTCAGGTCAGGCTCCAGAGAGAGGAACCTCCTAACAATGCGAGCCGTGTCCAGGAGTACGGCTTTCTGGATCAATCACTTGATCTAGCTGCCCAACGAGAGCTTCCTTAGGTGTTGGTCGAGGCTCTTGGCTATCAAACTCTTGGCTGTAACGACTATCGGTACACTGATCGCTGCGTCCACATCCCACATGTCAACAACCTCGCGATCCAAGTCAAGATTCTGAATTTGTTTATCTTTCTCGGCTTTCACGAGGTTCCCGTCATGCGGGATCGTTATTTCAACGATCATTGCACGCCGCTTTAGTCGATCCACCACCACTATATCAGGCTTTTTGGCAACATTATTCCTGTCAGTGATGATGGATCGATCCCAGTACAGTGTGATATATCCATTTTCGAGAACTGGGTCGGGCACATACCTGTAGTATGGCACTTCTAATTCCACAAGGCTGTATTTCAGTGCAAGTTGCTGGTGGATAATCCTGGCTACAAGGTTGTGGTGGGTATGCAAGTACTCTCCGTTAGCTAGACGAAGAGTAATCCTTCCTACTAATATTTTAAATGTGAAAGTTTCTATGTTTCAATGTTTGTATGTTTGTTACGGCTAAACGAATTTGGATGAAATGTGTCACACAGATAGTTTATAACCAGGATTAACACATATGATAGTTTTAACTCGGTTGTACGTTTCCGTGGGATAATTTTCGACCTCCACGCGCGCGGAGCCACAGCCCATAAACGCTACTACATTAATAATATTAGGTCCTTACCTATGAAATTGGCGTTTTGCCAAACTGGCCACTTTAATCTTAAAAATATTACGTTTTGGAAAGAAATTCTAAATTCGATTTTTTTTCAAATTCAGGCTTATGTCTTTCGAATTTAGTGATTCATTCGTTTGTTTTTGCAAGTAAACTGCGACCGTGCGAAGTCGGAGCGCGTCGCTAGTAATATTATAAAAACGTATTTTTTTTTTTGAGTTTATGTTTGGTGGGTTATCTTCGGAACAGTGGCGAAAGCACCATATAACACGATTCCTACCGATTTCCTTTTGGGGATTCGCATCGGGAACTCTATCGCTATTAAAAAATAGCGCGTCAATAGTGGCTACTATTGTCAAAAAACATAGTTACACTACGGGTATTTAATTCACCATAACATTCAAACAACAAAAACGGTTATTTTTAGCTTAGTATCGCAAAAAAAAATGTTCCAAATTAAACCGGCGCCAAAACCATCATAATCCGACGTTAATCCGAAGTTAAAGCCGACTTCGCTTCGGCTTCTCTCTTAGAAAAATTGACACCTCGCCACTGCATCGGAACTAGGTACGTACTGATCAGATTCCGAAATTATTTCACATGGGAAACTACAGTACCTTTTGTCGAGTGTCAGAAACAACAAGAAATTACCTACATGCAGTCGCGGGGAGAGCTAGTTATTAATACACCTACTTATTAATGTTTGATGTGTAATTAGCGTCACACTTAAATGATTAAATTAAATTAAACGATCGCCTTTGAATCTATCGTAATTCCGTTTCTATATTAAGGATAGTTTACAATTGACATCGAACAGTATACCTAATTGGTATCTCTCACGACATTCACTGCTTGTTATTGATTTTCGTCAACTGCCAGTTCCATGTACTCCATTACTAATAGGGCTGGTTTAATTTAAGAAAAATCGATGTTGTTGTATTTGGTCCTCAACATCATAATCAGCTTATATTGTTCCCACTGCTGGGACAGAGGCCTCCTCTAGTCAGAGGGAGTGGGCTACACCACGCGGACTAAATCCGTGTTGGTAGATGTCACATGTCTTCGAATTTTTGGTTCTAGAACATGCCGGTTTCGACCCGATGTTTTCCTTCACCGTTTTGGAAGCAGTGATGATCAAATAATTTACACAAAGTAAAGCGTCTGTCTGAGTACGAACCTACGACCTACAACTCGTAATTCGCCGCCGGTACCACTGGCCCACCACTGCTCACTTGTCCTCAACAGTGGGTCCAAACTTGATACAATTATTTTACTAAGTACATACTAGACTACTGAACTCAAAGTATGTTTTAAATTTCTCCTTTCTGTGAAGTTTTGACAATGCTGTTTTTTGATATTCTCTTTTCTTATGATTTGACCCGAGACAATCGCATTTCTTGTTATAGCCATAACTGCAGGCTTAGCACGAGCACCGATTTGTCGACGATAGAATCTAACATGACTCATAACTAAATGATGTACAATAGGAAAAGATAGCTATGTTTTTCTATTAATTATCACAGTTATGCGTTCCAAACGAATCATGATTATGTAGATAATCGTATATACTTTGTGGCCGTCTAGTAGAAAGTTTGTTGTCAGAGTGATTTTGACAGTTTGGGAAGAAATATTCTTCTGAAATAGTAATATAATCTAGACAAAGATCGTTAGAAACGAACGACAAAATGACAGGTTGTGGAAGGATACCTACGGTGCGATGTCAAAAATAGAGGAACGAACTATGACTTTGTAAAGAAAAAGCACTGTATATTCTTCGTAGAAATATAAAACGTCATGCTTAGTCTGCAGGAGTCATAATATTGGCCGTTGTTGCTAGTGCTTGATGCAGAGAGCTTGTGGCGAATCCAAGTTACAGCCGCACGATTCGATCGATCAAGTTAGTTGGGCTAAGCAATATATTTATATTGTAACACACCCTCTTTGCGTTGCGCACTATCAACCAGAATCTGAATCACACTGATGGATATCTAAGTAGACAAGTAGAACCAATGGAGTAAGTACTTCATTGGTACATATGTTCGAAAAAACCCTCCGCAACGTAAATAACGCAATTAATGTTGATTGATTAACTTATAGAGGGGCTTGTGGCTAAGTAATATTAGCCGCTCGGATCGATCGATCAGGTTGCCGCTTGCCGCGGTTGGTCCGTGGATGGGTGACCATCTTTACATACCAAGACCTCTCCATGCCTCGGAAAGCACGTTAGCCGTTGGTCCCGGCTGTCATTTGTAGATCTTTAGGTGTCGTTACGTGTCGTCAGAAGCCCGAAAGTCTGACAACCAGTCTTTCCAAGAGGTATTGTGTTACCCAGTAACTGGGTTGTGGAGGTCAGATAGGCAGTCGCTCCATGTAAAATACTGGTATTCAGCTGCATCCGATTAGACTGGAAGCCAACCCCAACATAGTTGGGAAAAGACTAAGCAGATGATGATGAACTGACAAAATGAAAGCCATTCCTACTGTAAGTGCGTTACGCAATTAACCCGCTAGGTTTTTATCCCAGTATTACGTTCATGTGGGCTTATTTCCCGACCAACACGCGAGTAAAGTCAAGGGCTACAGCTAGTGAAGATACATAGACCCTTGCTATTAGAATTTATAAATGCATAGAACCAGCCTCCTAACATTTTCATTAACCTTTGACCGTCAAAACCATAGTTAACACATAGATGTAAAGATACAAGTACCAGGACAGCATAGCATAAAGTAAGTTGTGTTTACCTGCATGTGACGGCGTAGCGGGCAGTGGTCGCTTGTCGGGCGGGGCGCGACGAGCGGCGGCGGCGGAAGCGGGCAGCGGAATCGACGTCTGCAACACCGACACTTGCCTGCAAAAACATTAATTGTTTAACAAACATTGGAACCAACATACTGATAATTTTCATTATTTTCACAGTGCACAATGTGCGTTTCTACAGGGTAAGTTTTTATCCAGTGCGCAAACTGTAACCATGATTTCAGCATATCATTCTAGACCCCCCAGCGCAGAAATTTTTCGTCGGTAATACCAAAACAAAAATCAGCTGTTCGAACATTTCGACCGCGTAGGTACCTACACTTTTCTATGAAACAGCTGACTTTTTTTTTTTTTGGAAAACGTACGTAAAATTTCTGCGTTAGTCAACTTTACAATTTTTGCGCACTACAAAAATCTTATCCTGTATAATTTCTTAATCCACTGTATTTTTCCATGCATTGAATCTTCAACGCACTGCTTAGCGCCTAGAATTGAATCGAACAGTAAAATACACTGTTCGATTTTCTACGCCCTGAGGTTAGATTTTCAATGCTCAGTTCAACATCGAGAGTTGAAAATGCAGTGCGCGAAGAAATATCGCCGCGATTTAATTTCGTCCGAGTGAACGTCGACTTACGCGACAATTTTGTCGTTGACGTCCACTTCACGTTATCACTATTACACGGAAATAAAATTTGTATAGACAGGGACGTGAAGATCACGTGAAAAATTATAAAAGCGCACAATGATATCAATTAGAAGACCAATCTAGTAATTAAAAATGTTCAAAATCTAATCACAATCTCATCTTACCGACATTCAATGTCAAAAACTTGTCAAAGATTTTCGGAGATTCGAGCTAAGTATTTTTGACATATTGCGACTGGATACTGTGGAAGTTCTTAAAATCACGGTAATTGCCCCTCAGATGGGTTTTCGGTTTCAATTACTTCATTTATGAATAGTTTATGTCATGGCAACAAGTCGCAGAGAAGTAAGATCATAATCCCTTCAATGAATTGTCGCAATTTGTAGTATACGCTTGACGCTAGACAGCTCTCATACCTTGCATGCATTATGCATGTAATAAGATAATCAATACATATATCCAACCTACTACATATGTACATGGGCAATCGATTCAAATAAATTAATATAAAGTTGTTAATTATTGTTTTATTTCATTCATGCATACAAGCGTAAAATAATCAATGATTTTATGAGTGTAAGGCGATCCGGTTCATTGAGTAACAATACTTTACGAGCCTTTACAGTTAACAGTAAAGTTAATCAATTGACCAACAGAGATCTGCTGGATAAGACTCGTTGGCAGACTTTCGGGCTTCTGACGATCCGTAACGACTGTCAAAGATCCTCGAATGACAGCCGGGACCAACAGCTTAGCTTACTTTCCAAGACACGGAGGGATCTTTATAAGAGATGGTCACCCATCCACGGAACAACCGCGGCAAGCGTAGCTTAACCTGATCGATCGGTCCGTGTAGTTGTTATTAATTAGCTTACACACCTTAGATGCATAGACATGATTTTCCATGTCTATACTTCTACTGTGTGTTAGCTATACGTGTATCACCGAAAGAGATACCGTGGCCCCTGGCACACAGGCAACTGAAGGAACACGGGTGGGTTTTAGTCGGTAAAAGTCTGACACGCCCTTCTGCTCCAAAAAAAAAAATCTATGTGTATTACAACGTTTTAAGTACCTAAGTTCCATAATATACTAGTATGGAACGGAAGTTTAACGGATAACGGGTAAGTTTTTATCCAGTGCGCAAACTGTAACCATGATTTTAGCACATCATTCTAGAACCCCCAGTGTAGAAATTTTTCGTCGGTTATACAAAAAAAATCAGCTGTTCCATACATTTTGACCGCGTAGATATTACACTTTTCTATGAAAAAATTTCTACGCTGGGAGGTCTAGAATGATATGCTGAATTCATGGTTACAATTTGCGCACTGCATAAAAACTTATCCTGTATAGCTCACTAGACCTAGCAATATATTTATAACATGATCCACACCGTAATTGCGTTAAACAAACTTAACAACCAGAATCTGAATAAGTTTGAAGGATATTGCTAATACATTGCTTCGTAGGTACAGTCAGCGTCAACAATATCGAGACGAACAGACTGTTCAAAATGATCTAAACAACTATGAAAATTAAATATTAACTCAATGACACAAGGAACGTTTCAGAATGATGACAGTAAACGACAGCTGTAATTCTGACGAGAACTTTATTCAATTGAGATAAAGTTTAATTTTCTTCGTTGTTGAGATCATTTTGAACAGTCTGTTCGCCCCAATATTTTTGACGCTGACTGTACAGGTTCGTCGCGTATTCGTGCTTGCGCCTCGGAACTTAGAATTTTCCCGGGTTTCCATTTGGATTATTTTCATCATCCAAAAATCGGTAGACCTCCTGCCTCCTTATATTATAAATTATTGCAAATCGTAAATATTGTTGCAAAAAAATTGAGATCTATCATCAAATAATACAGTGACATATCTTTCATTTTCTATATCATACCTTTTTCACAGAATCTTTTTAATAAAAAACGTCTTCAACAGAAAACCGAAGTGTTGGCTAGGCACTTAGTAGGTACACTCCTCGGGAAATCGGAATCTTAAAATAGGAAAACGAGGCACGCCATTTTTCTTTTTTTCCATTTCATAAAAATTTTGCTACAGATTTTCTTATAATTTTTTCCACGAACCGTAATTATTCAGTCCCCTCTGCAACGGTAGAAGGGTAGGTGATAATATATTTAACTGGGTTTCCGGGTTTTAACACCCGTAGTCCCATTAAAGTACATCTGAAATGAATTATTATATTCTCATTCGTTGAGAGCAAAAATTCATTCGGGCTTTAAAAATGTAGGTACCTTGATACTTATACTGAATCAAGGATATTTACAGAAACGTTTTGACGCTATCTGTACCTACTACAAACAAGTAAAATTGAAGTGTCTATTTTTAAAGTCAAAATGAGAGCTTTTTGCTCAAGGCATATGAAAGTAAATACGGCACTCAAAAACTATTTTAATTTTTTTTGGCTGTCTCTCTGTTTGACCCAGCTTTAATGTCATGAGTTTAGGATTTGATTGTTGAGATTTTGACGGGACTTTCATTAGCAGATAGTTGATGTTATAAGGAGTAACGTTAGTTTTTTTTTGTCCCGGTGGCAAGATCCTGTGGGATAATCCGACATACGCGCGGGCGAAGTAGTGGGCACAGCTAGTAGGTCTATACAACGTGTAACGGAAAGGGTATATACGTATCAAGTGCACGGTTTCTTTGGATGAAATCAAACGGTATTGGAATGGTCTTTTAATCATATCTCTACATGTTCGGAAGTTATGAGAATTTTTAATACATTGATACCAGAACAAATTGAAACAAAACATCACTCGGAAGAGATTTATCGTGATATTGGCAAGTAACGTGGAAAGTTATTGACCTACGTAGTGCGGTGACACGTTTGTTATGATTTGAATTTAAGAAACATATGAAACCGAAAATTTGGTATCAGTTCTTACGAGTATTTTATTTTGAGGTGAAACTATGTATAGTGATTCTATACTAGCTGTTATCTTTAGTGCTTAAGCATAGCGATAGGGTTTCTGTTACACCCTGTATAATTCCCTGAAAATAATGTATACAGGATTCATTTTTAACCTGTGCGCAAACTGTAACCATGAATTCAGGATATCATTCTAGAGCCCTCAGCGCAGACATTTTTCGTCGGTAATACAAAAAAAAAATCAGCTTTTCATAGAAAAGTGCAATACCTGCGCGGTCAAAAGGTATGGAACAGCTTGATTTTTTTTGTATAATCGACGATTTTTTTTACGACGGGGCGATATGCTGAATTAATGGTTACAGTTTGCGCACTGGTTAAAAATGTGCCCTCTTTATGAGTATCCTAGTAAACATAACGTTTTGTCAATCTATTAACTACGTAAACAGTTCAAAGTGAACGTAGTTTTCTACGTTCTGCAGTGAAAAATCACTGAAGTCACACAGCGATATTTAACTTTGTCGCACTATTTCATAAGTAATGACCCGTAACATGGCAGAAGCCATAAAATGTGTGTATTTTTAACATGAAAAAAGATCTAAAAATGGCTGTGGTTTCATAAAAATCTTTGGCATTTATTTTAATCATCTTTTCCCATTACGAATCTGATGAATCTGTGGTGTAATTGATATCGTCAGAAGTAATTTATTCAAAAGTTTTTCTTTTTGAGGATCTTGTATAGTTTATCAAGACAAAAAAAACGGAGTCCTCCGGGACGGGGGGCCTCGGGGATCGGGGTACTTAAGGAACAACCCGCTACCGCTGCGATTCGCCTAATTAAATGCAGGACCAACCCGATAGGTTACCTATAACTACCAACATTCATTTGTTAAAACAAAATTATCATGATAAATTATAAATAAGACAGGTACACTAACTAGTACCTCCCTAAATAGATTATAAACATAAAATACACATAAATACAACATTTCAGAGTTGGAAGCAGTACGTTGTTCCGATCTGTATCAGCATACATAAATAGAAGAGAAGCTCTTTAAGGAAATGATTCTACATTAGTAAGGACCTAAGGCCGAGTCAGTACTACTACTCAGCTAGATAGACTAGACTGGCCGTGCAGGAAAACACGATACGCCCGCCTGAACTGCGCCTAGGCATGAGCGTGGCTCACGAATTTATAAACCACCGGCTAAGAAGCTCTCAGTGGCCTGTAGCATTATAAGTATCATATTAAATAAAAACTATTTATGAACCTAACTGTGTATTGGTAGTTCACTTTATTCAAGGATTTTCGTGATAATTTCAGTAGGTAGTAACCGAAATTGTTATGTTCCAATTATATATTTACATTACATCATAGTATAATAAAATCCTTATGGACAAAACAGTAAAATAATAGAAACACGTTTTTTACTAACAAATAAATAATGCGATTTATGCATTGCTGTTTGCTAGGGCTACTCTCCACTAGATGTCGCTAGTATTAAAAGTCCACTGCTACTCCCCGCTAGATGTCGCTAGTATTAAAAGTCCGCGCATGATTTTACATAAATCATGAATATGGAACTGCATTGTAATGTGATTCAGTATCAAAGATTGTCCAACTTGAACTAAAAAGACGAGATTCTGTAAAAAAGCAATTGAAACACGGGCGTTTTCAAAGAAAAAGCTACTAGTTTAAAAGTCAGTGCACCGAAACATGCAGTACCTACACTGCTGAAAACCTCATGTTATTCCGTTGTACCCACACCTAAAAGACAAACGAACAATGTAACAATAGAAACGCATTAAATCTCTTTAAAGTTCAGATTCCTTTTATATTCTGGTCTAAAGTTGCACTACGATACATCTTAATCCAATAGTCTGCGGTCTAGACGGGAATTGCTCTTTTTATTCTTATGCCATCTAAGTACCTTTATCGAACTCATTTAACGATTTCATAATTTTAGTTCATACAGTCATATTATTGGTTGGTCTGGGGATGGGTGACCATATTTACATACCAAAACCCCTCTGTGCATCGGGAAGTATGTTAAGCCGTTTGCCCTGACTGTAATTCGTGGATCTTTAACAGTCGTTACGGTTACGGGTCGTCAGAAACCCGTAAGTCTGACAACCAGTCTTGATATGGGGTATCGTGTTATTCAGTTACTCGGTTGTGGAGGTCAAACACGCAGTCGTTCATGTAAAATACTGGTATTCAACTCAATCCGGTTAGACTGGACGCCGACCTCAATATAGTAAACCAAAAACCTAGCATTTCATCGCATTTTTGTATTTTGAATTCAGCTACCAATCAAATCCGAATACCTTTAGGTACGGCTCCACTCCACATTATGCTACGTGTTTTGCCTGTGCAACCAAATGAGATTCAGCAGGTACTTACTTACCTACTCTTTCTTAGAGGCATGGCTCGGATTGAAGAAATTTCCATTTTATCAACAGGCAACAGGCATACTTCTAAAGATCGAAACTTGAAAATCGACCGAAACAATTATATAGTTATATTAGTAATAACTACTCGTAACATTAATAATAGCAATTATTATAATCTTACGTAGGAATCCTAATTATCAGTAATAACACCAATATTATTATGTATTTGTTACAGTTTACTCACGTACAGAATGCAGGGTTTGTTTAGAATGCAGCTAAGTGCAGGCCCTTTGTCCGATCAAAAGCTCCGATCGATAACGAGGGCGATATCCAAACAATGAACATGTGGCGTCGCCTGTGCCGGCGCAACTCGATTCCGTGTCATTTGACATGCGCCGGCTATGCTTTACGTAACAGATATTTGACACGAGTGGCCGGATAGATAGAGTGGTAATAGCATACTGTATGTTTATACGGTTTGGTGAACATGTTTGCATATTTTTGGTGTTCTGTTATGGATACCAATACTGTGACAATCGTCGTCATCGACACCGTCGTCACGGGCTGAAGATCTGCAGCCAGCAATCTGAGAATGCATTTATTTACTTCCTATAGTGCTAACTGTTCTTCACCGCACTGGTTGGCGCCGAGTGTTCAAAATCGAACAGTGTATTTGCTGGGATTCACTCTGTAGAATTCTCTATGCTTTGTTTAACACCGAGTGTTGAAAATTCAGTGCGTGATGATAACATCCCGTTGCGATCATTTTACGCCCGAACATAGAACGTCAGGACTAGACGGGAAGCAATAGCTCAAAACTTTCTTGATACTAAAAGAGAACGCAGTGTGACCTGAAGTAATGCACGCCTCCTTTCCCTGAGACAGTTTCGTCAAATCTGTAGGTACAAGTAGGTATATCGCATCGCATGAGAAGAGAACTTTTGTTCACGGAAGCGTGACTATCATTTCCAAACGACTGACTCTGCTCTAGTTACCGCAATACTTGCAAACTACCCACAAAACAAACAAGAAAATCTTCGAACACCCTTAGATTGTTGGTAGTTCTGTCTCTGTCTGGCCCGCTATAATTAAGGGAATAGGCGATATTATTATCATAGAGGAGAATATTATTACACAGACAGGTGGGTAGATAGGTGTCAGTGTTGTAGGGCGTGACACTTACGAAATATGAGCGTGGCGCGTGACATGGCTTCCGGAGCAAGCGGCTCGTTCGGAAATAGAGGCTGTCGTGTGACCCGCACCACATGACGTCACGTTCTACCATTTTACACAAAACGCGGTATATTGAGTGCCTCTTGAAAATTTACTGCTCTTTTTGAATTTGGGTTATTAAATGTCAATGGAATTGGATTTTTTCCGTTAGACCTACTTTTGAAGTTTATTGGAACAGTTTGCTCAAGTTAAAAATAGCTTCTGAAAATGTTACTTTGTAACGTAAACGATTCTAGCTACCTACTTTTCTATCAGGAAAACTTGTGTACTTGGAATCAACATCAATAAATAACTAAACAGCCGATTTGTTTATTTGTCGTAGAGAGTCAAGCCACTGAATTTTGTACGGACACACTTACACGGCCATATCATCTCATAGCTGACTCATATTAGCGATTATTATCGCCTACAAGGGGCGAGTCAAAGGCGATGCACCTCCCTTCATTGTTTACACACCTCCGCAACTCACAGAGACGAGATCTAGAGATCAAAGATTACGCACCATTTTAATTTTACGATATTGATGAAATACTGCAGTAAAATGTTGCGCGTGACTTGAAAGTATTGAAGCTCATGTGTATTTTAAGACACGTTCGATAAGTGAACTGCTTGTTAAACGTCGATCTGAAGAAATATCGAACAAAGAGCTACTGAGGAAAGACGACGCCTTGGGAAAATAGGGCTCGTTACAAGCACAGAGTGATTCGCCTTCATATTAGAATATGAAATGAAACGCCACGGATAGCTTAATTTACTACACAAAAAGTATAAAAGAGGACATCATTAGAACGTCTGAGAGGCATTGATACCGCTTCTCTAATAAAAAATAACAAGTTAATAAATGTAAGGTCACATGAATCGTATGATGAGGCTTCGTACCTATAATTTCATTACTATAGAATGACAGCAATTAAAATCTCCGAGAATTATCTCACTGTTGCTATGAGGCTTTCAAGTGCCACTACTAAGCTAGCTGCTTGGCAACAGTACCTACTATAATAATGTATTGATTGAACAACATTTCTATGGTCTACAGAATATTTCCACAGCGATACACATACCTCCTGACTTCGGGCGACGTTGGAAGGCTTCTAGATTTCCTGTTCTTGCTGTGCTGCCGATGGTGGCCATGACCCGAGTTGGTATTCCCCATGGTTCGTTTATTGCCCTCAGGCCTTCAAATAACGAAACATATCGCAGTATAAAAAACACAATACAGAGTTGCAATAGACACACATTTTGCACATTTCACGGATGACACTGTTCCCATTACATATATTGTTTTTCTATAACAAGAAGGAGGTAGGTGGGTATTCCAAGCGGAGTTGTCACGCGAAAAGCTTTTATATTGCCTACCGTCGCATGCTGGAAAATATTTCCTATGTATGTTATTGTTTGTACTGTATTTGGATGCCAGAGTAATAAAAAATTGTCCTACTTCTACAAAATGTTTTGTTCAAAACATTATTTCTGCATGAATGTTCAAATGTTGCTTTAATGCCAAGTATTAAGACCAAAATTCTGATCACTGTTATGGGTTTGGCGTGACTCAATGGTTCAATACCTGTCTATAATTCAGCGAGCCAAACTCCACAAATGCCAATGTTCGGCGGCGCTCCGAGCATTGCTGGAATTTCAAAGGTCAGGTCGGTTGAACCGCCAAGCCATAACTTACTGACCACGGCGCACAACCACTAACGTTCCCTTCATTATGTGCAAAATGTATTTTTGAAATGCATTTTATTAAAGAAACAAGTTCAGATATTATAGCTACCTACATAATTATAGCCTTAGTAGCAAGAGGTTAATTTTATAACCTCAATTTTCGTCATGGTATTCAAACAAGAATATTTAGTTGGAAAAAGTTGAAACCTTCCAAATAAAGATAAATGTAAGAAATTAACCTGGACAGGTTTTGTTTAAACTTTCATCAGACACTTTTAGAACAGATTATACCCATCGCTCGTATGATTTATTTCAACAAAATTGATCTTCAGCAATCATCAATTTAGTTAAAAGTGGAGGATAGAAAGAGGGGGACCGAAGTACCGAACGATTAGTTATCATTGTCTCTTTGTTCCGAGAACTAAGGACAATGGAGAAAAGGGCCTAATTACGAGTGTCGCTCCGAGCGAGTTCAAGGTACATTAACCTTCTTTGACACTGAAACTTTTGTTAAAAAATTAGATATATAATGTAATCCTGGCAGGCAAGAGATGTTCCAAAGAAATGGAAGTAGAGCGACGGGTATAATGGGCGAAGTTGAATAGACTAGTAATCAAGCGAATTTCACTGCAAATGGTCTATTGTGAGTTGTAACTGGAACCGAACGCCAATGCGGTGTTTCGAGCGCATTATCGAAATTATCATAGCGGGTGCAGTGCAGAGCACTGGCGCGTGCAATTTGCACCTACTGTTTTAGGTACGACAACTTGCACTATTTCCATTCTCTCGTACCGAGAAAGTTTTGATTAGATTGTAGATTAAAGAAAAACACTTTAATGTACCTACTTGTGTTTATTTTGCTCTTATTTCGAATCTTATTTAGCAGAACAGACTTTAAACTGTTGGTCCCGGCTGTAATTCATAGATTTTTGACTGACCTTATGGGTCGTTAGAAGCCCGAAAGTCAGTCAAACCAGTCTTACCAAGGGTTATCGTATTACTCAAGAACCGGGTTGTGGATATTAGATATGCTATCGCTCCATGTAAAATACTGGTATTCAGCTGAATTGGATTAGACTGGACGCCGATCCTAACGTTGGTAAAAGGCTACGAAGATGATGGGCTACATTGAAGTTACGGTGTTACGAATTAAGTTCCTTTAGGGCGAATTTCACCAAACTTTTATACCTAGAATAAGTCTTATCCTGAAAATAAATTTTGAATTTTTAACAGATCTTCCATAGTAGAATTGTCAGACGTAAATTTTATTCTACGGATAAACGATATCTGACTTTGGTAAAATCAGCTCTTAGTCGTGGTCTTTATTCATTCATTGTGCGCCCAACGCGCTTTTGTTACTAAGTAATATAGACATCGATTGCTATGAATGACGCTATTATGACATGCCGGAGCTTAGAATGTATTGTTTTCGTGACACATTCAATGGCTCTTTCTTTCCTATTTTGATGAGGCTATCAATATCAAAATTAAGTTCTTTTAAGTAAAATAGAAATCACGATTTTGAACAAGTTACATCAAAAAACGAAGATACAAGCACACGACGACCAAATAAACATCACAAGGGTCTCCAGACGATATTGTGATATGCGAAGGTACAGAGGTAAATAATTCATGAGCACTTCACTTATTCCCGACGCCTATAAGCCTAACGCCCACTTCACATAATGACAATGGACAAATCGCGTAAAAGAGTGGGGGAAGTGGGAAGGGGGAATCTCGTGAGATGTCAAATGTCTTTCGTGAGGAATAAATCTAGATTGGTGGGTGATGCATGGCTTTAGTCGGTTTAATTCAAACATCTTTTGTGATTTTCGAACAAGCGGTGTTCCAAGAATTCTCTGTGAGTTTGTGACTCCTCGACTGGTTTATTTCGTCCGTAATGAGCGTTAACTGCATTTGTTTGAGAACAAAACATTCCATTTGCGGGTTATATCAATCATGAGCTTTCTGCAGATGGGTTTACGTTTTCAAGGAAAGCTAAATGGCTATTAGGAAATGTGACTAAGAAACTTTCATGACCAATGTTTGGACAGTGACAAATTCTTCGGATTTTTGCGGCAGCATTTCCTTTTTAACGGACTTCAAAAAAAGGTCTATGTTCGTCGATATTTTCATGAATTGTAGACTAATTTTGAAAATTATTCTTCATCGGTAAGGGAAGCTCGCGCGGTGGTCACATATGAATTCCATTATGTTTTCTTTGGTAATTTTTGAGTTATCTTCAATAATACGTATTTAATTCACATTGTTTATGTTCATGAAGTTATAGAACTGTGACTATGCTAAGACAGCAAATAGTGGTATACGAACTCTTGTGGAGTAGGTCTGACAAAGAGTGAAAAAAAACACCATTGTAAAAAATAACTTTCATTTCGGAAGTCAGTGAAGTCAGAAGTGTCTTCGGTATTTTAGAATTTTGGCACCGATTTCCGAAATTAAAGTTATTTTACACTTTGTAGTGTTTTTTCCAATTAGTAACTTTCTGTTTTACAAAAAAAAAGTGTGAGCACTACAATTCTGAAACTACCATACAAGTTACAATAAGTTACTGGAGATAAGTTAAGGATAAAACACCTATGCTGTAAGCAGCATGCATTATGCAATATGCATCTAAGTAACATCTGTGAAGTAGACTAGCTATACGAAGGTGCAACTTAATAGCGATAGCTTAGCGCCTTGGACAATGCACCTATCTTGTTACTAAGGTTGGCAACAAACCAACTTATTTTAACTTAACTCTAACTTAACTTTTCCCAACCTAAGTTTTGGTTTTTCTAACTCGAAAGCTGCAAAACTTCACTGTGAAGGTAGACTATAATAGCATCCATAAAGCACAAAATAGGCAAGATTTTCCCTGCATTATGCCAGTTTAAATTTCCAATTTCGGTTCACTGGTTTGATTGCCAACCCTGTGTAACTAGCAAACAGAGAATCGCTTTTCGTCGAAGCGAACATCGACAGGGCTTGTACAGCACACAATTTTATGTAAATTTATGCACGTACATATTCGATCGGCATTAATGCGTTTCGTTAAGTTCACGTGGCTTAATTGAACCACATAAATTGTACGTGGCAGTACAGGCAACGTTCTCACGGTGATGGGCGCGAACCTTTCAATTAGTTACGCGATTAATTTGCTGATACAAGCTTATTAAACCATACATAACACAAGTTAAATCTTACATTGGGTGCCAGAGTTAATTGAAAACACTCTTTCCCTTAGTTGTAACGATGCATACTTAGTGTTTATATACCTCAGTGTTCTTTTTTGTACAACTGAAAGTATTTTTTTAATTTTTTATTAATTGAATTGTTTAGAGGTGGTGATAAACGTTACAGTTGAGCATGAGGTCCTAGGATCGACTGCAGCGTCGAACAAAGTGTTATTGGGATTTATCCATTTGGAATATCTAAGTAGCTGCCCGGGGCCTAGATTTGTGGCTAGTTGATGACAATATACTCGCCACTGTTACATGGGACTAGTGATGGGTAGCTCGCTCTCCGGTAACGACCAAGCCCGGGTCGACGGCCCGTTGTGTTCCACGCGCACCTTAAAGAGATGTTAGCATCAACTGGTGGAGTCCACAAAGGCCGATGCCTGCCAGGGGTGCGGATTGTTCGAAAGAGATACCGTGGCCCCTGGTACACAAGCCACTGGGGGAAAACGGGTGGGTTTTAGTCACTAAAACTCTGACACGCCCTCCTGCTCCACCCAGAGCGGGATAAGTTATTTGATGATTTCCCACACTTAAAAAAAAATCATAAATGACACAAAGTGGGTTTACTATCAATAGGTACACCTGTACCTAACCAAAGGAGTACCTACTATATTTCAACAACAGGCGTGGAACATTTTGAAATAAACCTTTTTTGTTTGTAATCTGAAATAGTAGTTAGTAGTTATAACTGTGACTGCAGTAAAGTTATCGACTTCCGAAGATACGAATATTAAACAAAGATTAATGTTTAACAAAACAGTTAATGTTTGACACGCACTTGCTATTTTTACTTCTCTTTTTACATACTTAAAACAAATAATATTGTAGGACTGAGAAGTTTTCCAAGAAACCGTCGCGGTATAATTATGAACAACACGCAACATTATATTATTATTCAGTAGTTAGAAGCCAAGCATTTAACTGCTTGACCACCATTCACTAAATGAGGCGCAACGATTTATAAATCTAATCAAATCCGTTGATTTATATTGTAAGTATCTTGTGTGACTACTTTTATGATTAAAATATGAATTAATAGAGGTACTAAATATTCGAATGTGTGATAAATTCCTAGAAATCTGATAATTTTGTTTCTGTCAACGTTTTGCTGGTAGTTAGTTATACGAGCCGCATATCTACCGGAGTATACATAAAACGATTTTTTTGTAGCATACAAAATATGTGGTAATACTGGTGGTGGTCCTAGTTAACATTTTGTGACTTCCAGTTACAGCTGAACATAATGCAGCATTGCATACGTAAGCGGCCACGCCCTTTATGCCTGGAGCTTTTAATTTAGGTTTTAAGTTCTGTTTATGTTTTTATTATTTATATTTTTAATGATTTTTTTTTGGTATATTGGCGTGTGCTAGCTGACATGTGGCAAACACGAAGTTTTTGTTTTGTGTTTCGTAACGTTAATTGCGTATCTACCATTGTACAGAACCAAGTTTTTCTAACTTAACAGACAGCTGTGCTGCTGGGGAGTTTGTTGCGCCACTTCTTCTTCCCAGCTAAAGCACTAGGAAGTGGTGAACAGCGGGCGTTTTGGGGGGTTATTTTGACGTTCAAATAGTGCTGACATCAGCCTAGTTTGAATAAATGACTTTTGATTTTGATTTTGTTGTAAGAGAATCAGTGAGAATTGTATTTTTTTTTCTATGTGTCATGCAAATAAATAGGTACTGGTATTCAGCTGCATCAGGTTACAACGACCCCAACATAGTTGGGAACAAGCTGGGCACAAAAAAAAAACATTAAAAAAATCATGCGATTTGATTTGATGATTCGTATATAAAAATCGTAGTAGCGGTCTACGATTGTCGTAGCTTTACTACTACTACGAAAATAGAACAGGACATACCTACTTTACAGCTACACATTTCTGTCACTTTAAGAACGATCAAAAAAGAAGACGGAACAGTAATTTATTTATAGAAGTGATGAATCTATCAATCGTTTCCGAAAGGACGCGGGATGAATCATATTCTCTCCGGAATAATGATCGTTGCGTACTATTCTCTGGTCGCTCAGATATTCAGGGCAATAAATAAGTCAAGTCCAAGGTAAGTGCATGTTGGTAAGGACAGATTTATCTCCGTACAGCCGCCAATGGCTCTTGTTTCTTGAGATAATAACATAAAAGTGATTTGGTGGGACATGTCATCTATTAGCTTTGTAGGTTGTACGTTAGTTGGTATATATGATATTTATGGTCACAATTTGTATTGGACATTAATAGTGTGGACGTATTCTGCCCTAGGGTAGGTTTTAATAGCTCCAAAATTAGGGACGGAAAACGTTTATGACATTTTTTATATTTGGATTCCATTAAAACTTTCAGGATGTTGATTTTTATGTCCATAATGCGTTCAAATTGAAATTTACTGCATTTCGGCGTACACAAACCCAATATTTATTTTCGTTCTGTCAGCTGCCTGCGTGGACAAAGTGAATATTGACAACGGATCGTCAAAAATACCCTTGGGAAATGAAAATAATTGCAGATAACGCAGTGGGGCAAAGTGCTAATTACTTCCTTCATAATTAAGATATAGATGTTAATTTAGTGGCAATATGCGACAAATTGGCCGGTGGACGTGATAGTGTGCCATTCATTAACATTCATACACTGCATTGAGGACCTTTATGCGATCACCCACATTGATACTTCTGTTTATGTTCATAAATTATTGTAGGTACTTAATCTGCACGTGATAAATTACTTGTCCCTAACTAATAGGAATATGTAGGTACCTATACCGGTGATTATTCATATTATACTATTTTTGCTATAAGCAGTGCACAAAATCTAGTGCATTCACAGAATTGACTAACACTAGCTGTTGCCCGCGATTTCTTCTGCGATCCCGGATAAAAGTAGCCTATGTCCTTACCCAGGTCATAGTTTATGTGTGTGCTAAATCCGTTCAGCCGTTTTAGCGTGAAAGCGTACGAAACAAACAAACTTACTTTTGCATTTTTATTACGTATTAATTAGGATCATATTCTTAACATGCTTGTGCCTTCTCTTTAAGAGAAGAGGACATTGACCTTTAGTGGGACCATAATGTATTATTATTATTTATTCTTAACTAAGTAAAGAAAAACTGCATCAATGCAGTTACTGCAGGCTTAGCATGAACACCAATTTGTCGACGGAAGAATAGACATGACTATTAACTAAATGATGTACAATAGGACAAGATAGCTATGTTCTTCTATTAATTATCACAGTTATGCATTCTAAATACTTTGTAGCGGTCGAGTAGAAAGTTTGTTGTCAGTGTGATTTTAACAGTTTGGGAAGAAATATTCTTTTGAAATAGTCTACATATAAAAGGACCTAGACAAAGATCGTTAGAAACGAAAGACAAAATGACAGATTGTAGAAGGATCCATTTTTAACATCGTACCGGAGACGGTACGATGTTAAAAATGGAGAAACGAAATGTGACTTTGTATAGAAAAAGCACTGCCTATTATTCGTAGAAATAAAAAGCGTCATGCTAAGGCTACAGTACTCAAACCATATATTTTTTCTGTTTACCTTAGTTTGATATTTTTATATTATTTTCTCTTTTTTGTGCATGTCTGCTATACCTACAAACTGTGTCTTTAATTTTTGTAATTGGTTTTGAACCACCTTATTTAAAGAAATTAGTAATAAAATATTTTACATAAGCAGTTATATTATCCAACCTTAATTTGATTAATTTCATCTTCTCTCTCATAAATACTTTTCTGATTCCATGAGGTGCTATCGAAGACAAACTATAAAGAATTTTCGGAGTTTGTTTTAAAATTAGATCTTACACAATCAATGTACACCAAATCGAATATAGGTACATTAAAAGTCGCGAAATATCTGTGGGATCGTGATTCAACAAAAACATAAAGACTGCTCACATAAAGCAAATTAATTAAGCCCATACAATAGCTGCTATAAACAGGGTGTTTGTTTGTGCGCGATGGGGGCGTGAGTTGGGGCACACTGGTTGATGCGTGGTGCAAGTTAGAGGAGAGTGGCGATGTTTGGGACAGGTAAAGTTCCATCGCCTATAACAATTTAGAAAAATCTGTTAACTATCATTAAGGGGAATCTAGTCGCGGGCTCGAAGTCACTGATAGGCCTGGTAAAAAAGCACGCTGTCTCACCAGGCATCGTGTCCGGCAGAGGTAGTATCAGTGATGAGCAATCAGACGCTAGTCTACACGCACAACGTTATTGAGTGAGATGCGGGAAACAGGAGCGTAAAAAATTAAGAAAAGTCCTTCGGAAGATCGGGTTTTATGAAAAATCACTACATGAATCAATGGCCAATAAAAAGTATTGAACTTTTCGATAATTGAACTTTGGCGGTACCGACTTGGTTTTGGAGATATTACACTTCTTTTGTTACTTAAACACGCCCAAAGTTGGATTAAATTAGCAAGAAAAATGAATTTTTGCTAGCTCATAACTTTTTAACGGCTTTTTATTTTAGTATTCTGTTTCCACACAGAAAATATTAATAATAAGACAAAACTATACCATTTTTAATTTTTGATGTACATTGTCGAACAGTGGAGTAATACACTCCCGAAGTTTGTATGGAAAAATATCGACTAGATGCACCTGAAGCAACCATCCTGTTTCACCATTCGTTTTACGCAAGCTTTGAAATCTATATTTTGACACTCGTCTGTGGATTTTATAGTAGGAATTCGGCGTCTGTCAGTATTATTAGGGTTCTGTTGTTGCTAGGCAACCCGTAAAATTTGCCGCAGCATTACGCATCACTTATCAGCGAAGCGGTGTGGTAACCTTTGGTACCTGATCGAATATTGTGGGTGGTGCATTATTTTTTAACGCTAAGTACCTGCATAATATTTTCTCATTATATTTAGCTATCGTCAACTGTTGTGACAACGAGTACAAATGCTTGGAACTATTCTGCTAAAACTCAATTGAAACGATTCAAATCTGGCCTCATAAGTTCCTATTTTTTTATAGATCAGGTTACTTATTTGTAAACATAAAAAGTACTTCAGCTCATATTTGGTAAGTGTTATGTACATAAGTAATTTAATACTGGTAATAAAAGAAAACCGCTTCAGCTTACAACCCACACTAAACCTTACGCAGCAAAATCAGCTTTTAATATCATCTGAGTGCCGTTATTAACGTAAAGCCTTTTGTCTGAAATTCCGATGCGAAAAATCTCCACAGACACTTTCGAGGCGCGCCTTCATAAAACATATTAAAATATTTATTGTTCACCGATTCACAGAATCAAAATCTTTTTGGTATTCATATTTTTCGCATACAGATTTTCCTCGCGTTACTTGGATTCAGAAAAAGTTAATTTTTGTTATGAGTTTTTCATTACAAATTGGGCCTGTTTATTATCAAATTCACCATGCTTGGGTAATTTACTTTTATTAAGGAGTCAAATAATTATAATCGATTTTATTTAAAAAATATACAATCCGAATGATGGCTCCCGCAGACAGGCGTGTTGCGACTCGAGTAGAACAACATCTATGAACACTTCATGAAAACTAGAGTCGCTTCGTGCTGTCTCGTCGTGCCGGTCTGCGGGAGCCTTTAATAGTAAGATTCATCCAGTCATCCCAATATGTTTTCCTGGTCTATTTGAGAGGTAGAAAGAAACACATTTTGCAAAACTTATAATTTCTCCCATTATTTATTCAGACGCAGACACTGTGAAAGAAATGAGCGGAATCTTATTTAAAGTTTGCTTTCATATTTTGTCTCTAAACAAAGGGGAGGGAAAGGTTCAATTTATGGCATACTATAGAAGCGGACGCTTTTGCAGATGCCATTTATTGCTGAAAAAAAAATTAAGCAGGCGCAATTCGAGTCCGCGCCGTTTGTTTTCGTGAAAACGATACACAAGATGTTTTTAGTTTGGGTTTGGTAACAAATGTTCCTATGGTTCCCGATACAGCTATAACCGTTGTATTCAACCGATACTAGATTTAGTAGGCTCATTGCGTTCCTTATAAAGTAAGCTTTTACCGGTTATGACTTTTTTTTTAGTTTTGAGCAGATACACAGCCAATATTAGACGACATCTTAAACTATTTGGCTATTTGCAACAACATTTCTTAAGGTTTCAGCCACTGCCGCAGGTATTTTATTTGCTCGGTACTAGATCTTTTAGGCTCATTGCATTCGTTTTGATGCAAGCTTACTTCGATTGGGATTTTTTTCAACTTCAAATTAATTTTTAACCCTATTTTGGGTTTTGGCTCATTATGCAAAATAGAGGGTCACGCGCATGCGAATTGTTAGTATGACCAATCTTTTAAATGCTCAAACATTACTCTAGCACTAAAACTGTCATAGATATTAGCTTTTGAAATCTTACATGTTTTTGTCGGTCAGAAATATTGAACTTACCACCAGTACTTTGAGCGAAAAGACGTTTTCACGTCAAAATGTGCTTTGTATTGCTTGATTGCTGTACGTTAACAATCGTTTTATGTAAAGTATAACAGTGTGCGCTTTCATAATTTCGAACTTGACTATACTATCGCGGACGGCCACGTCACGGCATCACGATAACCATCACACAGGGAAGTAAAATGCCATACTTACATTTAACTTCCCAGTGCTACCGTGATAAATTCAAGTTTTAAAAAAATCTGTCTATGGGCGAAGGTCAATCATCTTAGATATAAAAAAAAACAAAACCACAACACAACAGTCGTGTGGTTGCCTTATGGCCAATTCCTTTAATTTACGGACCGTTATTGGTTAAAATTAAGACTCTTGAATCTACACCAATAATGAAACAAAGATCTCATAGCTTTGCATAGCAGCCCCTTAGGGAAGTAGCTATCACAAGTAAAATTAGCTTAGGTACACACTTATTTAAATGCCCAGTTTGGCAATAAAAAATGCTACCATTGGTAAGTAAAACGATTCGTTCTGTTTATAGGAATTGGGCATTAGGTAATATATATATAGTATGTATATATGTATATACATATATATTCTTTATTTTCGGACAACAATGATCCAGCGTGTTGGTGTGTACATGCTCCAGTGTCAATTAGGGTTTTGATCAAACTTAAAATAATGAAAAAAAATGTTTTTTTTCTTTTTATTTCTTTCGTTTTCGATATCGATAAGCACGATGATGATAGCTTTTTCCATACATTTTGTAAATGTGGACGTGGACATCTTCGATGATATCGTCACATTAGAAATTATATATCGCACAATAGTTTCATGATATTTCTTTGTAGCATAGCATTTAGGATGATCCGTTAAACAAACAAACAAATAGGTATAACATTAGTAAACAAAAATATAATAACATAAATAAGCGGAATAAAAACGCGTTTGATGACTCTTAATCCATTTAAATTAACAAAACATACTTTAAACGCAATATGTTTTCATTACAGAGAAAAAAACTTTCAACGAAATGCAGGAAGTACGGGACTATCATATATATTCATTAGCACGATACCTGTGGGCTCGAGCTGCCTGCTCACGACACTAAGTCAGATTTATCACGCGGCACCCTCCCCCGTTTTTCAATGTCATTCAACGAGGCGAAAAACTTTCGAAAACTTCTTCAATAGCGTTTGCTTTCTCGATAAATTATTGTTTTCCGGAAAAGAAAGTAATTTCAAACAATTTACGGAAAGATTTTGACGCAGATAGCTACTCAAATTGAATACTAACTTAGGTTCGTATTTTTGAAGTGAAAACGTCTTTAGGCGCGTTAGGCATTTTTTTAGATGGGGAAAAAACAATTGAACTCGCGACACCGTTACCGACACCTCTGTTTTATAATAGAGGTAGGTATTTCAATTATAATTTATGTCTCAAAAGATAGGTTTAGGTCCAGAACTAATATTCCAATTGGAATGATGAAAACCGGACAACCCGTTTAGAAGATATGACCAAAATTATGATTATGAATAATGTGAAATCCTGTATTGACGATTCAAAAAATACACACGTAATTGTTCAAGTTTCCACTTCTGTCGGCAATCCCGGAGTGTTCACTTTCTGCGATTTGTTTAAGATTTTCAAAAAGATGACCTTCAGTCAAACAGTAATGCGTAACACACTAACAGTAGGAATGGCTTTAATTTTGACAGTTTAATAACATTCATTGCGTTATTTACGTTGCTGGGCAATATCCTACAAAAAAAAGAACCGATTTCCGGAAAAACACTACAAAGTGAAAAATTTCTTCTTTCTTCTCTTTTAGACTTTGGATGTGTATTTTAATTATTTTGTCACCGCTTTCCGAAATTAAAGTAATTATCACTTTTTAGTTGTAGTATCTACCCCACACCAATTCGAAATTTCATAATCCTTGGGGTCAAAACAATGCATATTTATGCGATAGTAGCTATCGCGGTTGATTTGCAGTAATGTTTTGAAGAATTCCGTTGTCTGTTTCCGAACACATAATCAGATCTATATGAAATTTAAATGGAACCATTTCGGAATAAACCCCTTTCGAACAAGCAAGAATTTTGCAAATCCGTCTATACCTATATGACGGAGTTATGCCCGAACATACATTAAAAAAAATTTAGACAGAAACATGTCGAATTGATAACCTCCTTCTTTTTGAAGTCGGTTAAAAATGATAAGAATTGATAGTGTGTTACACAATTATGGTGCTGATCTTGACAATGAAATGGAAATGGTCAGGTCATATTTCAGAGAGCTATGGATTAAAGATTTTAAAAGAAGGAGTTACGACATTGTTAAGACAGATCGGTTTGGAGAAGACTTTCACCCCAAAAGGCGATCCTTACACTTATCAATACTAACCTTATTTTATGTACCCAAAACTAACATTACTAACATAAATAAATAAGTACACAACACAAAACTAAGATAAGATAAGGACTACATGTAAAAGATAAAATAAAGCTAATAAATAAACAAAATCATAGCTGATTAGTGATTACACAAGACTTTTATACCCGTTTTCATAAACACTAAACGACACCTATACGAATGCTTAAATAAAAACACGCTGTTAGATTTTCAAAAGCTCGGCTCACCACAGTACAAAATCCAACAGTACATTAATATTGAGGCGTTCATTCACCTAGGTGTTTCCTACTGTTAGTGAAAACGGGTATAAAGCTCTGAGACTACGTAAGACTTGAAGTAGGTATAAAATCTGTGTGGAAATAATATAGAAAATCTGATAGGACTTTCATCCAGTAGATTGTTAAACTCAACGACCTCGTTACAAGTAACAGTGATTGCAACTATCAAAGCTCTCGCGCATAATGTTACGCGTTGCCTATCTGCACCCGATGTGTCAGTTCATTAATTAATTAATTTTAATTACAAACACGCTGTTTGTTTACATGGATGATAATATTACCGTAAATTTTGTATCGATTCACACGTGTTGTTGGATCCTTTATTGCTGAATTGTTTATTTCTGTAGGCAGCTGTATGGTATCTTTAAAGCCATCATTATCATAATCAGCGTAATATGATGTTCTCACTGTTAGGACAGGGCCTAGTACGAGTTGGTAGATGGCACATGTCTTCGAAGTTTTGTTTCTAGGACATGCCAGTTCCCTCACCATGTTTTCCTTCACCATTTTGTGAACAGTGGTGATTAAGTAATTTACACAAAGTGCTTGTCTGGGTTTTTGCTGCATCTTTACAGCAAAATGATCAAATTAATAACAAATCAATACAAACAAGATCGTAAAGCGTGAACTGCATTCAAAGGTTATCATCGTAACATTGAAAGCTCTAAACAGCACGTGTTCAAAAATATGGCAGCTATCCAAACAATAGAATCTCAAATAACGATCAGTTAATAATATTGACTGTACATTACATAATGGAAGTGATAACAATGGTCTGGGGTAAATGGAACGCGTTCGTAATTCGAATTTTCGAAACAGTGCACGCGCATGTGATCGTTCACAGGGGCGCTCAATCCACGGCCCGCCATTATCGATCAGTCCGTGTGACTATGAACTATTGTTGTGCAGATGGGGGCCCAGAATCTTTAGGGGAAACCGCCCTTGTATCCCTTCCCGGGGATATTCGAAACAACACCACCACGCCACAGTCTAACAAACAATCAAGTCTTGTGGTAACGACACATTAGAACTGTTAAATATTTGTACTGGAACAATAAACTTTTTACAATAATTACGAATTGAAATACTTGAAGTTAGAAACACGTCACAGATGTCGTAAAATTTTAAATGCTCTGTATTTTAGGGTGTCGCAGCGTTTTTATTGTTTGTTCCCCATTTTAGTTTTAGTTCCTCTAAATGCAGAAACTACGGGTGAATTTAGAGGGTCATTCCTTTTAGCGTGACAAAAGGACATTTGTTTACTATTCACTACCGTTAGAATTATTCTTTGTGTCCAATTAAATGAACTATGCGGAAGAAAAGTAATAAACGCGGGCTTAAAGTTTGAACTACGCCAGGAAAGACTGAAAATATTTAAAAAGTACGACAGTTAACCTGAAACGAAAAATTCTTTATCAACGGAAGAAGCACAAGAATTGTTTGATATCATAAAAGCTTAAGAGTTCTCGTTTAGAGCTCGTATTCGTATTATTGCAATAAACTGGATCGAAACGATCAGTCGGTTAAACATCACGACTGGAACACGATAACAATAGCCTCAAACGTGCTAAATATCCGACACTACCCACCTACTTCTCTCGTACAAAGGTTTTTGTATTGAAATTTATTCCAGTGTTGCATTGCAGTGAACTGCAGCAAGTATGCACTCCTACAGACGCCCCGCGGACGGTGGAACTGGTTTCGCGATAAACACACACACATTAAACGAGCGAACAATTTCTACAGGAATCACAAATTCCAATCAACGACATTATCCTCTATATTTTACGAACCTCCCGAACTGTCTCACGTTATTAAATGTTCTTATCATTTGAACTAAGGGTCATTTGATATTCATTCGCTAACGAACTTACTTGAAATATAAAATTGTCGTTAAATCAGTAGTACAGTTTATGTAATGTTCTGTTTTCATAAGGACTTCATTTACACCGAAATGTTGATGACAAAGTGAGGCATGAACGCAGTAATAGAAAACCGAGGTTGCAGACACAAGTCACAAAGTACATGAGAGCAAACGTGTATTCAGCCTACAGGTCGGTGTTGTTTACAAAAAACATAGCGTGAACCGCAGCCATGTCACAGAAATAACATTTTTATGATCATTCAGTCTCTTTCATATAACACGGAATGTTACTTACGAGTAGTTAGGAACGTTAAACCATCAATGTTTCTGTTTATTATTTTCTTGGCGAGTATGCTTAACTGCTTATGTACTGAGTTTCAAAGTAAAAGCCAAAAGTAGTTCTTGTAAGGCCACATTTACAGCATCACTTAGATGTATTTAGTGATTCACATTATTGTGAAACCACAGCATGCAAATTAGGGTCAATAAATATCAAATATATTTCTGTTTGCTAACGAAGCTATTTTATCTAAAACTAATCAAGGAGTGGTAAAACAGGCTTTAAGCGCTGCAGCGGCTAGAGTTGTAGATACATGAAGTATGTACAGGTACTAAGACTAGACTTGGCTTAGCACAATTTACTTAGATTGTATTCAAATGTTCTCGCAGGCGCAATCACCAACGCTTCCAGTTTATTGTGAATAACCCCGAGGTTGGTTGTTGTTGCTAGATTTACTACCTTGTTATTAAAGTCGTCACTCACAGCTGTGTCTAATTGTACTTTGTTATGAAACATTTGTACAGCTACCGTTTTTATAACATCCTTCACTAAAACCACGGTATCTAGATCTACCCTTACCTATCTTGGCCCGTTATTCTTGCAAACAATGTTCCCCACGGCTGTTCATTTTCCAGCCATTCCGTTGGTGTACCACCATTAGAACAGATTTGTAAGAAAAAACCGTCTGTTTACGAGTAAAAAGATGAAATTCAGCGATCTCATTAGATATTTCATTTTCCTCAAAGGAAACGAAACTTTTCTTTTCAGACATTCAAGTTTCAAGTAAGTAATACACGAAGTGTTGTAACTTGTAACTTATCTTTGCGTTTCATATTAGTCTGCCTACTGACTACACCTTTTTGTATTGCGATTCTATTTCAAAACGAAAGGCAGCAGAGTGAAGATACATTAATCACGTTTGCAGTGGACTTTAATGGAGCTGAACCAGCTTTATGCATAGATACCTGTTCAATTGGCATATTATGTTCTTCTACACGATAATACAGATTATATAATAATGGCTTGTTCGAGCTAGATTTTCCAACAATTTTATTGATACGTAAAAGGTACACCATTGGTCATAAAGACAGTTTTCAAACGAAGTGTGTCAAGCTTTTATGTTTATTGTGTTGTAAAGCTTGCTATGGTGGTAGAAATCTGTTACAAATTCCTTTGTAATGATTATCTGAATGAATGGTGGTAGGGCTAGTTCTTGTAAGCATAAAATTAGAACGGAATTATTAGCTAGCTGAACTGACTAGGGTTGGTCAGTTAGGCAAGCCTTTGAAGGAAACGTGGGCGGATCACTGTAGTAGAAAGTGATCAACACTTACAATATTAGCTACAGATCGTGTTATTGCTTAAGAAGATGCACAGAGTCAAGTAATATTGAGCTAACACAGATAGATGCATCATCGCCAACCCATAACACGTAATCTTTGTAAAAAACCTTTAAATAAGGTTTAAGTTGAATTTAAGCTAGTAGGTAACACATAACAAATCAACATCACAGACAAAAAAACCGTTCAAGTCTACTCCCACATTTGTCAATACAATGATCGATGGACACTGAAATTATCTTGTCAATCATTGTCCACGAGCGTCCTGCGATGTCACCTTAATAATAGAGGACAGACAAATACAAACAGCTCTTTCTATTATCGAGAATCAATTCACATGGGGGTTTTATTTAAATGTATCGCAGTTTATTTCGGAGTTTGATTGGTTTTCTCGGGACTAGTCAGCCAGACTCGGGCTGTGGGCGGCAGCGAGATGAGATAACCCGGTCCTTCGCCCGCACACTCACGCGCAACCTCCACAGCATCGCAATAACTTAAAACGCGAACCTTGTTACACTTCACGTTTGAAGTTTTGAACGCAACCGATGAGAGGGCGCTACGAAACACGAAGCGAAAAGGATCAATGATGAAAGATAAGAAGTTCAATGTTTACCTTTATTATACCTCAAGTTATACCCTCTTTATTCGAAGTAAGATTTAATCCAGTTAACAATCAAAATGTTCAGACTGTTGTTTTTGGATAATTCGGTCTTAAGTATGCAGGAGGAGTAAACATTGTTTACATAACCGAGTTCAACTCGTGTGACATTAATTCAATGGATTTCTTAATAGCAATGCCACTTCAATTTATTTCAATTTCCTCCTGAGCGCTTGACTAATTTGTGAGCTCATGCCATTCGAGATAAATTCCCATTTTCTTAAGCTCGTGTTAAGTCAGAGTACGGAGAAGTGATTCACGCGTGTAAACAAACGACTAACCGCTCGAATTAACTACAAATACGGCATAAAACGTAAACATGAAAATCATCTCTGCTCGTATTGCGTCCACTTAAACAACTCCGATTAGAACACCGCTTTACTCAGACTATAAATATACAGCAGCGAGCTTTGCACACCATAAACAATAATCCTTAACACGATTTGTCACAGTCGGGGCGCACTCGCGACGGTTCAGCGGCGCGCGGCGCGGGCGCGTGCGACGGGCAGCGCGCGAGAGCGTGCACGCGCGGCCATAGCGTCCGCACGACAGACAAAACAGTCGTTGAAAGCGCAAGGGCCTTCGCCCCTTCCGAATCCGTGATCGCGCGGCGGGATGCAGCGAATGCTAATACTGAACAGGGCTGTCCGTCAAGCCCGCATCGCTCGTTAAGCTCAACTTACGCCATGCTCATCCGTTCCTTCGGATTATGGGAAGCAGTTAAATTGCACCATCCTCGTTGATTTACAGTCGTAGTGACCATTAATGTGCTAATGACGAAACTTGTTTCTTGTTTACTTGAAGCAGTATTGAGCTTTGAGCTATTCAATTCACGACTGCTTACGACCTAGTCGATAAGTGTGTGGTTGTCTTTGGAAGTTTTATTGTTGCGTATGGTGTTCCTAGTTCTACAGGCACAGCCCTGACTAGAAGATGTATGAAAAACTGACGGCACGGGTGCCATCTGCGCTAGGGAGGGGACCCTTGCATTAGCGGGATGACGTTATGCACTCCCAGAAGGGTTCGCGGCTTATCTCGTTAAATCACTCGGGCCAGGCGGCCGCGAAATAATTTACAGAGGTGTGTGCGGTAAACAGTTTCCTATGAGATAACTACGATTACCTTTCGGCAGACATGGTTTTACGGCCGGTTATGTCCGTTACTTGTCGACATTTTGCTGAAGAGGGTCCAGAATTATTGCCAGGGATTGAATTTTATATGAGATAGGTGCAGGGTACAGGAAATTATCCTTAAACACTTATACATGTATTCATATCGGTGAATTTATGTGTAGGTACGCAAATGGCACTTCAAACGTTTGTAACCGACTACGAGCGAATTTGTGAGTGAAATTATTTTGAGCGAATGATAAAGTACCAATATACGATAACGCACATTCAAATCGATATTAATTTCCAGAGTCGATGAAAGTAATAATTTATTAAGCTCATGACTACATCTCGCATAGCTATTAAACGTATTGTAATAATCGGAGGGTGCGTACGCGGCCGTATGGCTATTGCGTCACTTAGAATTCATACATATCGATTATAAGGACATAAACGTCTAGCATATAAGCTGTTTATTGCAGACTTAATGTTATTAATTTATTCTCTGTTTGACGCTAATATTGTAAAGAAACAGATAATAAAAAAAGAGATCATGAAATGAAGAGAAAGATAGATTTAATGATGATGAAAAGCTAAACAAAGCTATTCTTGATTTAGTTAAAGTTGATCAAAGAAACGATAGATGGACTGTAGGTCCATAGGCCTATGAATGATGGTTAAAAAGGGAGTGACTACCGAGAGAAGAAAGGAATTGTGTGGAAGAATAATACAAGTTGCGCTGACCCTAAATAAATTGGATTACCTAAGGGCAAAAGAATGATGATGATTCAGTTAAAGGTGGAAGCATAAGAATTGCAATTAAGAGGCTTCCTTATCTCTTCATGGTAGTTTCATTTTAAAGGTCATAAATACTCGTAACTCAACTCAGAACACCATTAATAACCGCAGTTTGCACTAAGTCATTATTATTCTAAACGTTAAAAACTCATAAAACTTGGAAGTAACGTCTAAAAACAAAAAAAAGACATGAACGCTTGCATTGTTTTCGCTGTTTACATGTGTTCGCGACGGAGCCGAGGGTTTGAAAGAACAAACACTATAAAGACAAATAAACTGTTGGCAATGTTTCGTTGTGCTACGAAAGTTATAGAAAACCCCACATTTGGCAGGAAGAAATTCAGAAAACTTTGAAAGTTACAATCCTCGTAGCTTCATTTAGTCATAAAACTATAACTAAGATCTGCTATAATTTTCACTACAAACAATTCTTATTATTTATTAGGCAATGAACTTTCACTCATATTATATACAGTGTCTATTTATATCAGCAGCTTCGGTCTCAGGAATACAAATCATGTATTCGCGCCGCAGAAATCTGCATTGAAATGAATAAACCAATTGTGATGGGGAGAATAGAATCTATATCCTTATTTAAAACAATGCGAACAGTAAAACAGCAACCGCTATGAACTGTTCTAAATTTTAAACGTTCTATGCAAGAATACTATAAGCAGAATGCAAAATACAAACAAAATGTAAACCCCGCATCACAAGAATTTGCTGCAGTGCGTCCCACTAACGAACTTCAACGAAGCGCACCAACTAACTTCGTAAATATGTCACAATCATTCCGTCGAACACAAGTTATAAATCTATTTCCCCAATTCCTAATAAAATCAATTAAAATAACCACTGTTCAAACTGTTGAAACAATGCGGAAATGCGCCGGCTCAGTTAAGAATCAACTAATTCCCCTTTCGCTTGTAAAACGGATTAAACTATTCGTGGAACATCTAAAAGGAGAGTGATTTATAATACGAACGTGAGAAAATATGAATTATATTTTTGAAGTGGTGTCGATGGCAAAGGACGATGTAGACACGTTAATGTACCTGCTGGAACCACACTTCAATTTTGCTTTTCAATTTGAGTGATGCAACCGAATTGAACCTTTGAAAACATAGAATAAATCGTTTAAAGGGAATCTAGTCGCGGGCTCGAACTCACTGGTGGGTCTGGCCAAAAAGCACGCTGTCTCACCAGGCATCATGTCCGACAGAGGTAGTATCAGTGATGAGCAGTTAGACGCTAGTCTACACGCACGTTATTGAGTGAGATGCAGGATCACTTACAGTAAAGCAGGCGCGTAAAAATTAATGAAAGTCCACCACCCTGCATAAATCAATGACCAATAAAGTTTATTGAACTTTTCGATATTTAAGCTTTGTCTGTACTAACTTGGTTTTAGAGATTTCACACCTCTTTTATTACCTAACCACGCCCAAAGTTAGCTTAAATTAGCAAGAAAAACGAATCTTTGTTGGCTCCTAACTTTTTAATGGATTTTTATTTTAGTATTCTGTTTCCGTAGAGACAATACTAATAATAAGACAAAACCATACCATGTTTAATTTTTGATGTACATTGTCGAACAGTGGAGTAATACCTGCTGAAGTTTGTGTGGAAAAAATGTTGACAAGATTCACCTTAAAATAATTATATTCGATTTTATCACATTCCTATAATCTTTGTTGGAAATATCATAATACACCATATTGTCAGTATAATATGGTTAAAGTAGTAGGTTAAAACATCAATATTGAGAGAGGATATATTTTTGGAGACACGATTCTTATCGTCTTTTACACCCGAAAGTTGGGAGTTTGCTATAGGGGCTAGGTGCCGATGCGGGCTGTTAAGTTTTCGGGGAACATGAGAATTGCAAGACTTTAAATTGTATAACAGAGTTTTAGTTTAAATTGTGAGATTCTTGCAGACATAAAAGCTTGAAGAATTATAAGATTATAGTTAATAGACACTGGATAATTACGTTTATTTATAATTGTAGAACGTAGGTATATATTCATAAGGTTTTGCCATTTTTACCTATAAGTTCACGTTGTATCATAAACTTAAAAGTAAAAATTACTAAAATCTTTATTTATAAGTAAGACAAGTCGTTACAAATTTTACTGCCTTACTTTTGCCTTATTTTCTTCAATTGGTTTCAACACCAAATCTCTCAAAAAAAAATTCAGTTACAGAGATCCTTTCACCGCTTCAACCGACACCAAGCCCTAAGAGCAGCACGTAATGTTCAATCCTAACAACAGTTGGATTAAACGAAGCATTGAACTCATAAGGCGTAATTTACGAGCAATAAAGAGTGCAATTTAATAAGTGGATATTTCAACAAGGGCCCGTCAAGCTCGAGCGATCGTAAAACGAACCGTCTTGCTCGAAATGCTCGAGTCTGCCGGAGACATTTTCCTATTACAAAAATTCGCTATGGTGTTTCGTGTTTTTGACGGGTTTACTTAAATCAATTTTGGCTGGAACGATTTGAAAGTTTCTGGAACTTCCAAAGCTTTTAGATGTTGCGTTGTATTTATCTCAGATTTCTGCTAATTTGTGTTGATTTCTGAGAGTTCTTTGACTTTAATGTTTTGTGAAATTCAGAGAAAACGTATTTCAGTGCCAGCCTGATTTTCCACTACATAAGAGAAGAGCATGCAACACCAGTTATAAATCAGCATCAAACTACGTATGGTATACTTACTGAAAAACCAACCAAAACCACATCCATGAACTAGCTGTGGGTATTTGTGTATGCCATTACCATTAAAGAGCGTAAGAGAATTATGTTTGTTGACGGAATAGACAGACGATAGTGACGAGCGGCGCGAGAGATATGTAAACAAACACGCCATGACACGCTGCGGCTGCTGACAGAACAAATATACCAAAACATGCAGTAGCGGTCGGCTTTCGGGTCGAAAGCGATATGTTTTAAAAGGATCATACCATTTGCATAAAATATTATGCCATTTGAGAAGCAGATTGTAATTTCTGCGATGGGATACAAATATGTAAATGCTAACGTAAGGGATTGCAAAACTGCAGACGATCAGACAAAATATCAAGATGGCCCCTTTTTAATCCAGGGGTTAATACTGTTCTAAGCAGCAATTAGCTAAGCTTAAGGCGGGTGTTTATGTTGACAACCAAACGAGAAATTCGATACGAGCTCTTAAGTTCACATCACCAACCACCATTCCTAACCTCCGTAATTGGCTACTCGAACCCTGGCCCTCTCAGCCCTCAGTAATTGTACACTTATCGCGGCAGGAGACGAAGCCGGCCTGTTATTTAAAATGAGCGATGATTCTGTCATCTGTCACGGTACCGTTATCTTGGGAATTAAGTTTCGAAGACTTTTCGCATCGGTTACGATTAATCGCGGTGTCAGGAGTCGAATGCGAATTTCGGTAATTAGGTTTAACTGGTTCGCAGTTATTTGTTACTGTTGTTCCTTCATTTGTTTTATGCTCCTTCTTGACAGGGTGACGTGTGTTATCGATTCGGGTTTCATCGGGGTTCTTTACTCCTTCGAGATTCCTTTGAAACGAGAGATGTCTTGACGAATATGGGCTGTGTAGCCGCAATATTTGAGAATTCCCCAGAGGATCGTCGATATAACGTTACCATGATTGTAGAAATATTCCGATCGTGTGCGGGCTGTTTAACTTGCAATGTGTTTGTTTTTGCCTTATTTACAAACATTTTCATAACATCAAACGAAACAGTAGCACACTGTACTGAAACTAGCTGGAATGAATTGAAGAATCATTGTTTATAAATTTTTCAACTGTGTAATCTCTCAGGATTGTAATGGATAAAGAAATTATGTGTCTAAAATTGGGAACTGAAACATGTATTTCGTAAGCTCACGAATCAGAAAACAGCAAGATACAAATACCCACAAGATCGAAATCCAGATCGGAAAGATACTCCCGAAAAAGAAAAGAATGGGCCATAATATCACTATCACAACTATTGCATCACTTTGAATGTCACAGCGACATTTGATGTGTTACACAATTTACATCATTATACTTAATGATCTGTTTTAAGTGTTTACCCAGGGCACATAAAAGGTATTCAGTTGGTCTCTGCGGGCCCGGGCCCTTACATGGGCTGGCCCGGTAAGGAAAGTGGTCCCATTGTATAAACGTGCGCCCCCGGTTGTTCACCTATGTGAAAAACTAGCGGAATTCCAAATGTGGACCGGTCCTCTTTGGCGAGGAATGCACTCACTTTTGCTTTGATGTTACTTACTTAAATCTGTGTCTTAGAAACTTCTTTTAATTAAAACTTTTCCATGTTGTGATTTGCTGTGTTCTTAAACCAAGTATTTTGGATTGTAAATAAAGGTAGATATTTTTAGACACAAACATTTACTTACTGATTTGGAAGCCGCTTTCGACTGCATTAGTTTAAAGACGATAGTGATTAAGAATCAGAAGTAAGTTGTGTAAAGTAAGTTGGTCATTAACTTTATATGTTTTTTATCCACAGCTTACAAAGGACTTTGATAACAAAACCTCGCCATACCTTTTAACTTTTTTTATCATTATTTTATGCTGTAACTCTAACAGAAAACCTATCTATCAAAAGTTTTGATGCTTTTCTGATTAATTTAAATTCCTTCCAAGTTTTCAACTGTCATAACTTTAGTACCAGTTGACAGTAGACATTTAAAACTTATGGACTAATCAAAAAACGTTTTTTACCCATACAAAACAGGGCACGTGCTAGCCAGTGAAGCGGGCGACGCAACAAATGACAAACAATGGCTTGTTAGCTTTTTGTCGTGAGTCAAGTTCGGGACTCCTGACGTGACATCCTCGCATTGTGCTCGCAATCAGGGAAGCATTGACCGGCTCCGGTGTCAAGAGGGCTGAGGGCCGTCAGCCGTAGAACGCCTGTTTATTAACATGTAAATAGCCGTTTATGTCTTTAAGGTGTTTGCTGCTACCTGTTGTGTGTTTTATGGGAAATTTGGAGGTCTGTATGAGACTTATTTAGGTATTGTGAGATTGTAAAATGTTATTAATAATATTGTTTGTTTGCTATAAAGCCTTCCTGGTAATACATAATGGACGTCTGGTGGATCAACTGCACCCGAGGTAATCATAAATAATCAGTCACACTTTGGATGATATTATAACCATGCTGACAGGCCATTATTATTGTAGGTAAGTAGGTATAATATATATTTTTTGTTATTTCTTACTAGTGATTAACGTGTCGTAATGCCGTTACCTACGATAGAAAGAAGGTTATTTTATAACCGATTCTATAAAATACACGTAAAGGTAAGCGACTGTCCAGACAGTGTAGGTAACAGAGTACTTGGATATTTTGCTTGAATCATAAAGGTGCTCTTACACGAGCAATTTTTTGAGCAATTATTGCTCGGCAACACTTCTAATTGCTCCATATATTTCACATTTCTCAATGTCGCCAATATGAGTTGCCTAATATCCAATCGTATTGGATTTTTTTTTTGTAAATTTTCTTTCTATCTCGTTCAGTTACGTATTTGTACGTATTTCGTACGTACAAATTCTCGTTTTTGCGAGAAGAACCGGCCGGCGGCGAAGGCGGTGGGGGGAGTGCGTATTGCCCAGTTTTTTAAGTTGCTCGATATTGCATGGTATTGTGTGGCCGTATCTCTGGCAACAGGTTGCTACATGTTGCCATTGCTCTAAATGCTGGATGTAGTCGTGACGTCATAGTTAACGAGAATTGACCTGGATGGAGCAATTTTAGTGGCTCGTGTAAGCGCACCTTAAAACATACAAGTTGCAACTTGAAACAAGGTGAACAAACGTCGATTTCACTTCAACGTCTACAAGACGTTGCCAAAGGTAAATTCCCTGTCCCAAGTTCACGTTGCCAAGTGCAGTCTTTGTTTACTAACATAGAACATGAGTAAACCTGCAGCTCATCTCGGCAACTCGCCAATAGAGGGCGCTAGTCAGAAATAGAAATGTCATTGGGCGGTCGTACGCGAGAATTATAGCTTTCTCCGGTGTTGGCATTTCCGATCTTCCGACTAAACTCGAGATGAGCTGTAAAGTTTTGTGTTTAAAGTCTTTAGCGTTTTACCTACGTGTCTAAACCAAATTTAGTCCAAAAAAATACTTAGGTTACTTTGATGACGGACTACATAAAGGTACAGATAGACGCCAGCGCATCAAGCTACTGCAATCCGACAAATTTCTTAGATAGATTTTCAACTTTATAACAAAAGCATAAGATTCATGTTCAATTGAGGAAATTTGACAGCTTGGTATAGATTGATGTGCTGGCGTCTGCACCCTACCTATGAAATAGCAGTTGATGGATGAATGGATCTGGTCTTCGCTTACATCTTCATTGATAGTTCAAAATTATTTCTTAATGATCGTTTCTTCTTTAACAGTCGTTACAGGTTGCCAGAAGTCCTAAAGTCTGACAACCAGTTTTTCTCAAGGGGGGTATTACACAGCAACTGGGTTATGGGGGTCAGATAGGCGGTCGCTCTATGTTAAATACTGGTACTCAGCTGCATCCAGTTAGCAACTGTTAGTAACTGGAAGCCGACCCCATCGTAGTTACGAAAAGACTAGGCAGATTAGGGCAGATTAGCTGACTCTTCCTTACCTACCTACCTACTATTGTATAACAGTTTACTTTTTCGTAGTTTTCTAGCTAAATAACCTACCCACCTGTATAGGTACCTAGTTGCTTTCATATTTTAAAACTAGGTACTTTAGTGATCATAATCGCATTTTACAAAACGATACTAAATCTAAATTATTAACTAGCTTATGGAATACATAATCATATTACGATTCCCAAAGCGGTTTATGCACCTAAACTCAGCAGCATAATATTTATTTATAAATGCCTAGCTACGGAGATCCCTCGTCCAAGTTCGGAACTGGGCACGAAAATAATTCAGAGCAGTTGGTGAACTTTGAAACAGGCTAGTAGGTAGGTAGGTAACTATAGGCAATACACCTACCTCCTACCTATTTACATACCATAACACAAAATATGTACAAAAACTTATTTTTAAGACTGAAAAACGATTTAAAATGACTAGGTACGCTGGAAACTCGTAATTTTAACATGAATATAATTAACCGGTTTCCCATAAAACGAAGAGCCGTTAAAATTATGTTACATATTATAAAAGCAAAAGCTATTCGATATGTACAAAAGTAAAAAGAAAAACGTTTGAGAAGAAATCTTAACTCATAACATAAATCCTCTCTCTTTTTTGTAATCGGTAAAACTAGCGCACATTTACGATTAATTTTTGCTTAATAGGTAACGGCTTGGCGGCAGCTTCATTAAGGTGAAACCCTAATTGCTCTCACTGCCATTTTGTCGCTAGATGGCGACACATCCACAATTTCGAACATTTTCAATTTTTACACCTATCATAGAAATTTTTAATAAACAACTTTATTCTTAGCGAAACCTAGGGCATTAACTTGATTTTTTTAGATCATCACTGTGCTTGTTAACTGGTATCATACAAAGATTAGAACATAATAATGATTTAGCCGCGTGAATTTACTCTTTACACACACATGCAAAGTAAATAGTAGTAACTTCCGACTCCACTAGATGTCGTTTTATTCAAACATGGTTGGAAATTAAAATGTCCAGATGGCGTTAATTTAAAGAAAGAGGACCAAATTATTTATAAGATGAATATCCTTACAATATAGCAAAAACTGAAAACAAATATTAATTTACTAATTAAGCATACTTTAAATTACTAGAGGATTGTTATGTTCCAGTCTATTTCTTAATAATATAATTATTGGGATATGCATACTTTTGTTTCTAGGCTCGATATCAGATACCTTTTCACCATAACAAATTATTCAGATAAATTATTTTGGGTAATAAAGGTATATTGTACCTGTATAGGTTGTTGTAATGTGACTGAACCTAAATAGTACCTACTACTAAATAAATAAAAGATTATGTATTCAATTGTAAAGCGTTTTATTGTATCTTACTATAAATCAATAATATTTATCTATGGTTAATATTTTCATACAAATATCGTTTTATTTACTCTCACTGCATTTACCTAAATATTTTCTGGTTGGATTCAAACCATCGACTCGTACCACCACACAAAGATAACATACTTTTTTCAATATTATGATATTTACAATTATGATTCTGAATTTAGTATTAGAAAGAATTATGTACGTAGATTACAATTTATGTAACATCACACGTAAGTGTAAGTATCTTACACAACAACACACAAGTGGTTGCTAGCTAACCATAACATTTATGTTTCAAGAATACCCACTTATTATACAACTTTGAACAATAAATATTCTTTTACAATTGAATTGTTTGGCTGGTACCTAAATACATGAGTGAAACATATGTACACAGAAAAATCTTATAAACTAACAAATAACATAAACTATACATCGCTACGTACAAAAATAGCATAATAATTAGTCTATAATGTTCCCACTGCTGAGACTCAGGCCTCCTCTGAACAGTGGTGATGAAATAATTTACACAAAGCAAAGTGTCGGCTTGGATTCGAACCATCGACCACCATACAAAGATACATAAAAAATACTAGAATAAAATATCTTCTCTTCTACATGCTACTTTTTGCTGCGCCGCCGTCGCCGCGCAGTATCAATCTTCTGCTTGTCACTTTTTACTTCCATTTATATCATTTCCGTGCGATCTGAATCAATTGCTGGGAGACACAGTTTTCGCTGCAACAAATGAATTTACAGTTTTGTTAGACTATTCTTACTGAACCCACACCTCAGAAACCTGAGGAATAAGTTAGGAAATGAGTAAGACTTATATTTTTCATACCTTTTAATTCCTTGATGTCTAGACATTTAGCATTTTTCTCAACTCGTCTCAAAATAATTTCCGGCAGTACACATGTTTTGAAAAATGTTACCAACTTCGGCATCATAGCATTGATAAATTCCTCATCCCGGTTAACTTCTATGACAGTCAATGGTTGGGTGACAGATATAAAGCAAATGAAGTAACATTTACTCATTTTGGTAATTCGCAATTGACCCTGGACCTAGAATCAAAATAATAATAGCTGAGAAACAATCCAAGAAATACATTATATTTATACATACATGAACCAAGAAATAATGATCTTTGTTACTTACTTGATAATAATAATTATGCTTTTTGTTCATAACTAATTGATGTTCTTTCCACAGTTAGTTGATAAGCTTCAGTCTGTGGATCGGGTTGCGGCCAATTAAAATCAGCAGTCTCTACTTGCTCTGTAACAGATTCAACTCTATTAGAGCTAGAGCTGCAGGCTATGGCTTCGTAACGAATTTGTGGTATACCACGTGAATACGTTTTGGGCGTATCTTGAGCTGTGGAAGGGTTGGATAGCTGATCATGATCTTGAGTTGTATTTGGACTGAAATAAAAAATAAATAAATGAAATAGGTACAGTTATTAAAAACAATGTTGAGAGACAGAAAAATATTGATATGTCTGTACCTACCTAAACACAACAGGGCAGTCCGCGGTTTCTTCCACTACTTTTTTTTTCTTGTTACGCCATGCTTCCAGCCGGCTGCAATTTGATAAAACTTGCTCAATACACTACTTGAAACTAACCTTATCGAGCTAGCCGTTTCTTTTTTTCCTACTGTTATCGACGAGACACAATAGATAAACAATTGTCATAAATCTCCTGGAGGTATCGTAACAGACAAGGGTCTACAGAAGAAATGGCGGCAAACCAACGGCAAACGAAGACATTACATCACGGGCCAACGAGTATCAAATACACTCATAGGTACATTCACGTAAATCTGATTCGAAATCTTATGGGAATCTGATTTACTCACTAAAAATCATTAGAAGAATTTCCATGATGTCTTTTCAATGTTGCTTGCACTTTTTTCCGTGATTTTCGCGGCCCTGAATACATATGTCGTATATAGGCAAGTTTATTAGTCGGATTCATCTTAGGCAGAGATGCAATTCAATCTGTAATCAAAAAGAATAATTAAACACAACAGCAAAAGTATCGTAATTATGAAATGCTTCAAGAAATTTGTATTAGTCAGAAATAACACCACCATTTGTCACCATCAATCAAGCTGTCATGCTGTCAAGCTGTGTGTGAAAATTTGCAAAACAAGTAACAACTGACAGAACAATGAAAACAGACCAAATAGAGATGTCAATCTGAGATCGATTGAGCAAAGAATCGATTTTTTGGAACAAATAAAAACGTTTTTTCAAATCGATATCTAGTACTGAATCGATACAGGGAATCGATATTTCACCCTAGAACATCAGTTTTTGTTTGTTTGAATTGTTAAGAATTGTGGTTGCGGGAAAATTACGAAGCATATCCAGTGCAAATCCTTTTGCGTAAAAATACGGATTTTTTCCAGATATGAGACCAGGAATCGTTTTTTCGGTTTTTTTTTTCAAAACGACAAGGGGCACCAATTTTTTATGTAGGGGCACATTTACAGCAGATTAGGCACCAACTATACGTTCCACTCATATAACTATAGGAGACACTTTCTTGCTAGGGTAACGTACACCCCGTAAACCCCTACATTGCGAATTTCATCGAAAACGAATGATTGATTTTTGGAAAATCATTTCTTTATTTGTGAATCGATTTTTCATATTTCCTTTCGAATCAATTCAGTAACGGATCTTTTTCAGAGAGTTTTTTTTGGTTCCTTTCGTCCCTCCCTCTGGGACAGGCAAAGTGAGTTTTTAGAGAGAATTGACGTCCCTATTAGGGGGAAATATTTGAAATTTAGAGTAGGTAGGTATGTGATGTGATGACAATCAACGAGTGTTGCTAACGTTTGATTTTGTATTTCCTCTTCTAAATCTTACACTTTTTAAAGTTTTAAGGGTAATTACTATTATAATATAACTCTGTATCACCTTCAAGCAGAAAAGCATCCTTTGTACATAAAAATAACACTTACCGTCAATAAAACACAAAAACACTTCACTTTTAAATAAAAACTCTTTCACGGATGGCACTCGTATGAATGGTTCTCAGTAGTAGCCTCAGTCACCAATTCTAAACCTGAATGGTGCTTACTACTTACTTAGCTGTTCAGACGAGCGAAATTGGAACTACAGCTACCATTTTGAGAACGTCATTTCGCTGACAGTTAAAAACCCTGAAACCTTAAATGAATGATGTACAGCAGTGGTGGCTCTGACTTGTAAGTCAGAGCCACCACTGCTGTACCTATATCATTCATCGTTTATATCAGAACATCCTACAACTTACTACTAAAATACTGCCCTATGTTTTATTTCCCCTTTTTCTTGGTAAACTTCTTAGATGGCAAGACCAATTTATTTCGACGCACTTTGACGTGTGCTAATAATACTAAAATGTGCAATTGTTATGAAAAATCAATGTGGTTTGTCTGTGTATTCACTTATCTTGCTGGTTTCACATAAATTAAATATGATTCAATCAATAGATGTAAGTAGTACCTACGTGTCACCATTGCGTAGGTAGGTAATTAGAAAAAAAATAGGTAAATTTGCCTACGCTGATCGCCTGATTTAGGTATACCCTAAGTTTACATGAACTTCTATTCTCTGATTTTATTCAACCCAAACCAATGAATTAGTACCTAACCGTGTCAGAAAATGTATTATCAGTACCTACTTACATACAGTAGAAAGATTTTTAAATCTTTAGGTACTTTATATTTAAAGTAGATATTACAATAATTAGGTACATTAGTATTGTATCTGTGTGAACCAAATGCAGATCGCAGATATTTTTTTTCACTTTCTAGCATTCTTTCTCATTCCCTAATAAAAAACATTTTAACAATCATAAAATGTAAAACCCGCGGGCAAACCCGCGCGCCGGCGCTAACTTTCTAGAAACACAATTTTGGAAACGATTCGCAAGTTGTCAAGACAATCACGCATGGACTGACTGGAGCGTTGCATCGAATCGTTCGAATTTTCGAACAGCGCCATCTATTATAAATGTTTACCGAACGTAAACTCGTAACACAACAGCAAATAGCTCTTTCTCGGTGGTTCTTTAAATTTCTGTTAGATGGCGCGATTCAGGTCACTCACACATGTAAAGATTTTTCGTTTTTTATTGGGTCTAATTCTCCTAGAAATACTGTTTTTTTTATAAAATTTTGGCGTTTGGCGAACATAATACATTATAAAGTCTCATTATACTTGCTTTTATTCTGCAGAAACCGTTTATTTACGGAGATTACAACCCCTGAAAAATGTATGGCGAGGCCTATCTAGGCATCGACCTTAAGTGAAAGCTTCGTAACTAAGGTCAGTATAGGAACCCATATGTTTAAACAAGTCAATGCAAACCAACAAGATTAGTTTTACTCAATTAACCCTATAATTTACTATTGTATTGTCTAGCGTAACACGAAGTTGTGCGTTCAGTTTTTAAGAAAATATATGAGAGCCATCTAGTGTCGCGTAACTGCAACGCTTAGAGTCCAACTGTAGTTACAATAGTTTATAAACGCCAGCATAGATGGCGTTAATATCGACGTAAAAAGTCCATATAACGATTAGATAAGTAACAAATACAGTTAAAAAAACCTATAATTAAACTATCAAAGAACTTACCTATTTGCTGTTAGCGTCGTCATATCGACGTTATTGGCGCACGCTGTTAATATTTCATCGCAACTGCTGCCACCTGTTATGCGTTGTACCGCACTCAGTGAAACATCCTCGCTTGAATTCTTCCCGGCGTTCGGAGCATTACCGCTAGATGGCGCTGTTCTCTGTTTGGTCGCTTGTTTATGTCTGCTGAGCGCAAAAAATAGTGCCAATACTGCTTTTAATTTAGCATCCCGGATGTCCGCAGCTGTTACTTGTTCTAATCCCTGAACTTTTTGTGCGTGAAGGAAGTCCAAACAGCACTGAACGTTTTCCAACTGTAAAGAGAAAAAAGGATCGATTAGGATGTACAAAAATTGCAATTTTCGAGGTTGGTTATTTCGCAAGATCTCATAAAAAACACGAACTTACAAGACCAAGATTTTCGTAAATTGTACGGTGTAAATAACTACAGGTAGGCCGAATTACATGTGATAAATAAGAGTCTAAATAAAAAGGTGACATTTTTGTTGTTAGGCGATGAAATTCTATAAACTAGCATCACCTAATAAAGTAGGTAGGTACCATAACGATAGCGGTAAGTAACGACTTATTATTTCAAGTCATCTTAAATTCAAAACATACACCGCTCATAAAGTATCATAAAGATCGGCTTGTTAAATACAAAAATGGTATCACTGCACAAATTCGCAATCGCAATGTGACCGTATTATTAACACTATTAATAATTAATAACACGAAGCTTTTACGTGTGTTGTTGCTATTGTCATGCGCACACGCGTCGCTTCCGATCTTACACGGGCAGCGTGTCAATGAGTTTATAGCTTTACGATAGTCCTTGAAATATCAAATAGGTGTTTGGACAGTACGTGCACTTATTTCACGGTTAATTTACCCACTGATGTCAAATATTTTTGATGATTTTGTTGGCACTTGGCATGTTATCAAAGACTACAATAGTATACTGCGTGTTATAATATATTACCGATGACAAGAAATGACTGTGTTTCGCTCTTTGTTGGAAAAAAAAAACCTGGTAAGTAACCTCATTAGGTACTTCATGTTGTTGTTACTCACTGTTGAGTTTGATAATTTTTAATCGATATTGTAATTCTACCAGAGAGAGCTTCCTAATGACTTGGAGTGCATTTACATTCATTAATGTTCTTGCCATTGAGAAACACTGTTGCCATTGAAGCTGCCAGCTGTACACTTTGTTTATTTAGCTTTTGGATTGTGGTTACTTTGCATACCTATACAGTATACCTTATGTCCTCGCTCTTCCTTACCACGAATAAAAGCACCAGGATTCAGAATCCCATTGTAAACACAAAACAGACAACAAAACTATAGACTTTTGAGGCTTCCAGAATCAATTGGTGACCTCAATGTGACATGTTGTACAGGTACAAAGCATGCATCGCTCGCGCACGTTGCGACACGGCTGCGCCGGCGCCGGCCCATAAAAGGCAAGTCTCCTGAGCTCATAGGTCACCGGCACAACCACTGGCTCCCGAGCCGACGACCGTCAGTGTGGACCTACCCTGGCAAGATCAGGGTTGACTGATGAAAGAAGTAAACGAGATTGACCAAATATTTCGTAAGGCTGTGTAAGTGTATCTACAGAGAGGCATTTGTCTGATACCGATGCAGTTGGTTGCGGAAACCGAAACCTATGACTTACTTAGAACGAATAATTCGAAGATATGTGACATCCACCATCCAGCTGTTGCCTACGTGGTGAATTATATGACCCACTCCCTCTCACAGAGAGGAGACCAACTATCCTAGCAGTGGGAACGTTAAAAGCTGATTATGATATACACCGTGACATTTTAGTCGTCTTACAAAGGTGGTCCACTCAATGTATCCGTCATAAAATACCTCTAAGCCCGATTAAAACATTGTTACTATTAATTGAGATAATAGGTACTAAGAAAAATAAATAATGCTCTAGAATTATGAAACTCCCTCTCTGTTAGTAATGTTTACGTACCAAACGGTAGTAGATATCTACCTACCTACCATTACATTCCATCATTAATCCCATCTCCATAACAGGGTGTTTCAAACTACGTCATGCGTATTAGTCAATGCTATTTTATTATTTTGAATTATGCAAATGTTTAAAATAAAATAAAAAATTATAAATGATTAGTAGTCATTGGATACATGAAGTAGGCTGCCGTTGTAAGACGACTAAAATGTCACGGTGTATATGCTGTCGGATGCAGTTGAGTTCGTTTGTGTCTCTTCCCTGAGTACAATTTTTGACAGGAAGTAGGCTTTGCATTGTGCTTTTTATTTCATTGTAGGTATCTGTTTACTCATTTTTTAGATAACAATCCATGCTTATTCTTCTATGCGTCTCCTACAACTGAATGAAAGTAACTGTCACTTAATTTCTACGCAGTCTTGCCGACATGAGGTGCGCTAGTTAATAGGTGTTGCGGTGGCGTTTGCATGACAATAGAGTAGTTACCAGTCTGGAGTGGATAATACCAGTCTGCTGGTATACTTAGTAATATTGGAAATATACCAACGAGTGTTACTTAGTTATCAACTCATAACAAATCTCCCAAAGCTACAGTGAAGCAAAATTATAATCGAACAACACTGGCAAATACTTTGTTAAATTAAATCACAGGCGTGACAATAACATAATGTTTTATGACAGGTTTGACGATTCCACTACTGTCACCATGAAATATACAAGATTGTTACACCGTTAATTGAGCCAGCCTGTCCAGCCTTTTGGCAGCCCTGAATACGCGTAAAGTAAAGTATTTCTGTGTTATGGTAACATGTCCTACAACTGCTATTTTGTATCTTTTGTGTAGCTTCTCGCATCCCACAGGAACAAATGTGGCCCTCCCACGACCCGTTTTTGTCGTGATAAAACATCCGTAAAGAAAAAAGAAAGACTCGCTGATGTTTCATTTTATCTTTAGGTACAGTTTGATTGACGTTAAAATATTATGTGCCAAGTTTGGCAAAGGAATTGAGATGTGAGATGACATTGCCGCCCAGTTGTAAAAATGTTGAAGCTGCATGTCTAATCATACGCTGCAGTTTTGTAATTAATCATTGAACAAAAGTCGCAAAACTTTCAGCGAAAAACTCTTAATATAATTTTGTAAATGACACTTCCAAGTAACATTTTCCTTACTTATTCTCACCATGGTTCTTATGCCCAGTGCCATTAGCAATGAGCAGTTTTGTTTATTACTGAGACAAGCAAAAATTGGATAGAGGAGGATGATCATTTGAAGACGCCTCTATTCGCGGTAGGGTTGGCAGAGGTATACCAATAGTACTTCCACATTTCGCCAGTTATGTTTGAATCCCATGTACCTAATAGGGCGAGCCTATAGCCATCAATCGAGCACAAATCCAGACTCCGGACTGCTACGGAGAAATGGCAGATGGAGAAACCCAATAACACTTTACCCGACACGGGAATCGCAGAAGAACCACGAAAGCACGAAATATGTTATTTCGCACGAAGGGATATTCCTTGTTCGTATCATGTACGGCCATAATATTAGTTGGGGCCCGAACTTAGAATGCATGACTAAACAATTTTACAGTTTTCCCGATGTGGTTTATTTAGCGCAAAAATTTGATTTTACGCTTGTTTTGACGGATCAATTACTTTCGGAGTTCCGTATCTTCCTTGACGTAGGTATCTATGACCGATTCCAATAATTTACATGCCGTTACTGGCTAAAATTAAGACTTTTGTATCGTTACCAACAATGAAGCAAAGACTGAATACCTTCGCGTAGTAGATCCTCCCTTATAGAAGTAGCTATCACAGGTAAAATTTGTTTACGAATCCCTACTGTAATATTACAAATGCGATAATCGATATTCACGCAGGCGGAGCGGCGGGCAAAAGCTAGGCTATTTATATGCCCAGTTTCGCAATGAGAAATGCTACTATTGGTAAGCAAAACGACTGGTCTGTGTTGACAGGAACCTACCACTAGAAAGTAGACCTCCAGGACCTCATGCTCATCACGCAGCACTTGACACTACACCGGTTAAAGGAAGGTTGAAGGAAGACCAGTACCTAATCTAAGCAGAAATAGGTCCTACCTACATTTAACAATTTAAAAAAATATGTACTGAATGAGTCCTTGTTTCTAATAGAGCCACAAACTATTACTAGGCCAACGAGGTCACAATTTACAAAGCTGTCAGAATTCGTAGATTGCAAGCATCTACCGCTCAGGATTGAAATTGGCTTAGGTACAGAAATAGAATGAGAAAATTGTCTCAATTATGTCACTGCGTTACTTCAATTACGTAGGAAACTGTCAAAGGAAGTGTATTGTTGGAGTTTTATTGTCAGCTCGCGAGCGTTGTAGCATTTTATGGTGTGGTAAACCTGAAGTCAGTCATGAGATAATGGGTAGAAACAATAATCAACCTTACCCGAAAGTAAAGAAGACACTTTCCTATAATGTGAAATCTGACATGTTTCTTCTTACAGTATTCCCCCTACAATCAATCCAAATAGTTATTAAATCGATTTACAAAATAAAAAGTTACAAAAAAAAGAAAGAAAGAAAATGTCACGTACTCACTACTGTTAAAATTCATATAGAAAAGGAGTGCAGAAAGGTAATATTTTTTACAATAATGCATTACAAATACATTAATTGAATAATGATCGAATTTCAACCGCTAGGCTACTGTTAGTACATATATAAGGTGTATCTATAACACGAAATATCTGAAAGGGTCATTGTACTCATCATTATGAACAACTTTTACTATGGGCCCAAACCTGAAATCGCGAAAAAAATATCAGCTGTTCCCTACATTTATGTTCGCATATCTCGTCAAAATGTAGGAAACAGCTGATGTTTTTGGTCCAGTAGTAAAAGTTGTTCATAATGATGAGTACAATGACCCCTTCAGATATTTCGTGTATGAATAGATACACCTTATATAGAGGTAAAATTTGTGAGTTTGTATTTAGACGATAACTTTCGGAACTGCTGATCCAATTCCGAAAACTCTTTCACTAATGGAAATCTACAGTAAGTGTTTTATGTTAAAACAAGACACGAGAGCGCGAACAAATCGCGGGCTAAAGCTAGTAAAAGGTGCGAAGCCATCTATTTCTGAATTAGGTCCTTTTGAAATCGGTCTAATTTAATCTTAAAGATTGGGCTTTTAATAATTAATGATCCTATCGAAAACCCTGTAATAAATTTACTGAGCTAAACACGAAGCTTAGGCCACTGACTGTGGTAAGCTCACCCCTGCCCATGCCCATTTCCCTTCATTGACTATTACCTCCCGATAAGATAAGGTCGCAGTTTTGTTTTCCTGTAATTTTCCTTATCAGCATGGAAATTATACATTTACATTAAGTGTAGCAGCAAATGTGTTGTTTACATAACACTGTTCAACATTTTCTTTATTCCTACTAATCCAAAATTGACAAAATTTTGCCAAAATTCACACAAATCGGTTAAGATGTTTGTTACTCATTCACGCAATAAAGAATTCTCAGATTTGGATGAAAGTTGGGCACACAGATAGTTTGAACCTGGATCAATAGTTAGGATAAGTATTTTTTTATTTTGGTAGTACGGACGGCTACATATCAAGCTATACATTTCCAGTTTACCCTGACCTCGCACTGTACGGAAATTTTATACAATGCGATATCAGCTTATACCAGAAATGTATAGCTTGATGTGTAGCCGTGTGTAGGTTCCCGTGAGACAGTTTCCGACATAAAAACTATCACAATAAACACGGGCGAAGCCGCTGGGAAAAGCTAGTAATCCTACTAATATTATATGAAAGTTTGTATGTTTATTTGTTTGTTACTCAATCACGCAGAAACAGCTGCTTAGATTTGGAGGAAATTTGGCACACAGATAGTTTATAACCTGGATTAACCCACAGGATATCTCGGTAGTACAGACGCCAGCACATCAAGCTAGTGACGGACAGCCGCGGCGGGTTCGCGGATAGCTTTCGCGTTTCCGTGTTCCCGCCTCAAGCGGCACTGAAGGACACCGTGGAGTTTTGGTGGGTTACAGTCCCACATAACTGCGCTATCTCCCCGTGGTAGCGCAGTAGGTATTTTTCCACGTTAAATAAAAATAAAATGCCCGAGTCGACGGCGCGCAGTGTACCACGCGCGCCGTCAGAGATGTCAGCAACAACTGGTGGGATGCCTGCCAAGGGTGCGGGTTTTTCGAAAGAGATACCGTCGCCCCTGGCACACAGGCAACTGAGGGAACACGGGTGGGTTTTAGTCAGTAAAAGTCTGACACGCCCTCTTCTCCAACCAGAGCGGGAGAAGTTATTTGATGATCTCCCACCCTCAAAAACAAAAGCAAAAAAAAAGCACATCAAGCTGCGCTGTCTGTCAAATTGCTAATCTGTCAAATCTCTTTGATAGATGTTCAACTTTATTACATAAGCTTAAGGTTCATGTTCAATTAGGAAAATTTTACAGTTTGGGGTATCTTGATGTGCTGGCGTCTGTACATTCCCATGGGATAATTTACGCGGGCGACGGCGCTGGCAAAAGTAGGTTTGGGTCCATACCTTTACTTTGCAGTTTTCAGCTTAGATTATCTTTATCTACTTAATGAAAAGTAGATCGTAATACGTGTGAAACATGGTTTCAGGTTTAATTAGCTATGTGGATTCCTGATTCTGACCAAAATAGAAAGATTTTCAAAGTAGGAAACCTTTCTACTCACGAGAAAATATCATTGTAACGAAGAAACCGTCACCAATTTCACAAGTTCTCTCTTATTTCGAAACACTGAAAAGTTATTTTCGTCATGGAGCTGAAACAGAACTTTTAACTCTTCCGAAATGAGCTATTCTTAGAAACGTCGCAATTAATTAATAAGACATTTTTGAGTTTAGGACTAAGTAAAGTAAAACCAATTTATGTAACAGAACTGACTTTAAAAAAATGTTTTATCCTTTATTAACACTTAAAGCTTTATTGCATAAAACTTACAAACATACAAAAATTACTATTATAGAATAAACACATAAAATCACTATTGTATCCAGTTCTTAGAAGTTTGGCAAATCTTATCTGGCAGGTCCTTTGAAAGTACCTACTGCATATAATTTACATATTTGGTTAGATCAAAGATAATAAATAGAATCTCTCTAGAACATACAGACGTAGCCTTAGCCTACAAACGTGACAAATCTGCCTAACAGCTCACAATCGAATCGTGCGCAGATCGATGGCGCAACTCTAATTGGTCTTCGTTTATCGTACTACAATTAGATTTCACTTGGGAACGAGAAATCGTAATAATATCTGACCTATTGTGTAAATAGATTGCAGTAACAATAAATAAATCATACACATCAAAGCAGTCGGTATATTCACGCTTGTCATCTAACGGCTAGGCAGAGGCTTATTCATTTGAAGAGGTTTCGTCAAAGATCTTCTAGCATCATTTTATTTGACCCAATACCAACTATATTTGGCATTCTATGTGTTTTAAGGCATTGTCAGATAACTTTTATCTGAAGAATAAATCTGACAGTTTGGTATATTTTCTATATGTATAAAAGCTTCAAACCGACAAATTTGTTCCTCAGATAAAAGTTATCTGACTATTGAAAAATCAACCCATAGTCCAAAGAAAAAGAATAAACCAAAAGAGGATTTATTTTTCAGAAGCTAAAGTCATCTATTCAAACCAGACTGACTCTCAAGTCAGCACTTTTTGAACGTAAAAATTACATAGGACAATCCCCCAAACGCCCACCCTTCACCACTTCCTAGAGCTTTAGCTGGGAAGAAGTGGCGCAACATACTCCCTGGCAGATTTCTGTACTTACTGCACAAGACATAAAGAAAATAATTAATCAAAACGACAATTATTTTATGACTTCTTAATTACATTCTCACACGACTTCTCACACTTGAATTACATTAATCATTTACGTAATATTATCTTAATGTATACACCACATGGGTGGCAGTGGTGGTATGGGTGGTGGGTGGGAGGTATTGTCATTGTGGTCGGCTTGCGCGAATTAGTTGGCGTAATTCTGAATGGCACCGCCATGTTACGTTGTGGTCACGACTGCGAATGTGTTGCGCCATCATTTCCCATGGGTGTCGTATGAAACGACGAGGACCTGTCACGGTGGTCTGCGGAGACAACTGATGAGAACAATTATACCTACATAATAGTTGTCAGTTTCATGTCACTGAACCTACATAAATAACTGGCTTTGTAAACCCAATGTATGCGTGCTGAGTACTGGGCCCAACATTTAACTTCTATTTTTTTTAATGCTACACGCAACGACAAAAAGTTTGAAAAGTTTTATATTTTTCACTTTTGAGTTATATCTACCAGTAGCGAAAGCACCATATAACACGATTCCTATCGGCTTCCCTTCGGGGATTCGCACCTCTATCGCTACTAAAAAATGGCACGTCAATAATGGCTACTATTGTCAAAAATATAGTTACACTACTGGTATTTAATTCACCATAACATTCAAACAACAAAGACGGTTATTTTTAGCTTTGTATTACAACAACAACAAAAAACTAAATTAACGAATTATTAGCGATCCCGTAATTATGTCACTTTAGGTTACGTGTTGGCACTGCTTGCTACGGACGAGAGCAAACCGCTGTACAAAGGGTTATGACAGAGACAGATATAGAAAAATGCGACACGAACGAGATGAAAAAATATTGTATATTTTATTTGGTTTTCAGCTGTTAAATTTTTGTATTTAATTCTTTACATTGTTAAAGCCGACTTCAATTCGGCCTCTCTTTTAGAAAAATTCACACCTCGCCGGTGATACCTACCCCACTCACTGTTGTGAAACAACAGTGAAATATTGAGAACACGCAAAAACTACTAGTGGAAAGTTCATAAAATTTATATGGAACAACCCTTGAGGCATTTTCTATCAATTTAAAAAGGAATTACACGCGAACATCAAATATACGTGTACGTACAAAAATAATAGACGACCATGTCAAAAATGACAATTGAGAACCTTATGCTTTTTTAGAAAAAGAAGTTCACAAACAGGTGACTGTCACATAAATTGGATGAATGTACATAAATAAATAATCGTTTAAACACACGCTTTAAAACCAAACTAAAAAGAAGAAAATAATTTAATTCTATTAAACTATTATTTATTTTCTATTTTTTAGTTCTGCTAACTACAAAAGCGTGATTTTTCAGTTTTTTCTTTTTGTTTTTGCAATATTTTTGTTGTTGAATTTATTGAATTGTCATCGGTCCTCGATAAGTCTACAAAGTTTAAATGAAATCTGACCGTTTGAAGTGGGTCAAACTCAAGTCCAAAGGAGTCGGTTACAAACAAACAAACATGCTTACAAAAATACATGTGAAGCTAATAAAAGCGTGTTAAAACGTCGAGACGTTATTTTGAAGATTCAATTCACAATAAAAATGCCGCTATCAACGTTTTTTGTTTTCGAATTTGTTTTGAAACAAAGTAAGTACTATCTTGTTCAGTCATAAATTCATAATATTTTAGTAAAACCGAAGAATAATCATATCAGTATCAGGCAGGGTCATTCTTAGGTAAATGACATTTCACTTCTTAGAAATTATAAATATTATTACAAATGAAGAATTAATTACTTTAACATTGTAAGAAACAACAGTGTACGAGTAACTTGTTCGTCGAAGTTATCTTTTAAAATAATGATGTATTTTGCCTGGGGCTGTGCGGGGCTTGTGAGTTCGAGTCGATCGAACCGATTAATCTACGCTTTTCGCGGTTGGTCCCTGGATAGGTAACCATCTTTACATACCAATATCCCCTCCGTGCCTCGACAAGCACCTTAAGCCATTGGTACGGCTGCCATTTGTAGCCATCTTTCACAGTCGTTAAACGTCGTCAGAAGCCCGAAAGTATGAAAACCAGTCTTACCAAGAGGTATAGTGTTACCCAGTAACTGGGTTGTGGAAGTTAGATAGGCAGTCTATCTATGTAAAATACTGGTACCTATTCAGCTGCATCCGGTTAGACTGGAAGCCGACCCCAAACGTAATTGGGAAAAGGCAACGCAGATGATATTTCTGCGTATTTTTATAGACAGTTACTGTCATGAAATTGTAGGAACAAACCAATAAAATTTAATAAGAAAAGTGTTCAATCGTTATCATTCATTGTATTAGTTACGAGAAAATATAAATAAATCATTAATGCAGGTTCGTGATTCTCGTGAAGACCATTACTTATTGTGTTTATAAATGTTGATGTTCAATTGTCTAAGCTCCTTGATAGGGTGATTTATTTTCTTTATGCCACTTCTAGTAAGTAACCATTTCTTTGTGATGATGATGTTCAAAATAACAACACTTTTATTCATATTTAAGTAAAATGAAAAGTTCCGGATTTTGAGAACTGGTTGATTTGTTGTTTAGAACATACTTATTATATTTAAAATATTTATAATACGGGTAAATAATTTTCCTGTGATATAAGAAATTATAAATATTGTATCTACTTATGTATGAAAATCTGTCCACCGTCCATATTTTCATACCCCTATCTAAGCTTTTTGCAGATTGCATATTGATTTGCTGGAAAAATAATTAGAATGTGCAAAGATCTTGCACTTTTTAATGTTTCTTTTGTAGTCTCGACCTGCTCTGTAATTGCATACATAAGTATCAATCAGAATCTGGACAAGTTTGAAGGATCTTGCTAACCAATTGCTTTAAAAAAAATGTGCGAAAAATTTGTCTGCTCAAAAACGTCATTATAACGCAATAAATGCCGGTGAACTGTCAAAATGAAACGACATTCCTACTGTTAATGTATTACCCTGTTGCATTAATAGATATGGGAAATAAATCGATTGAGTGTGCACCCGATTTAGAAATATCACACAAATCGCTTCGAATTTCGTAACACTTCTGTGCAGGTAGCAATATGGGATGCTATTAAAAGCTGGGGAAAGTATTTAAATCCACCATGCGGCAGCCGAGGCACGCGCCAAGCTGCTTGGCACGCAGCAAGGTGAGACCTTTGCCCTTCGGTACGCCAGATAGTCGTAAAAGCAAAACAAACTCGTTTTATAGACCTAAATGCGAATGTAGGTTATATGTTTGATAAAAAGAAGCAAGCGTGGTGGCTTGGATGCATAATTTGAAACCGCAGATTTCGTTGCGTTCTTTTTTTATAATCATGTGGTTTTATTGTCATTTAGGCTACTCGTGATGTGATTTGATGTGACTGGGTATAGAAGAATAATTTATGTAGGTGAGATGACAAAGCCACTCTAAATTATAAAGTGCACCAAAGACAGGCCTTTTCCTATAGGGATTGACAAAAACTATAGAACTTTTCGATCTCACATTCCTTTTGTTTCGTTTCTTGTGTTGAAAGTAGGTTGCAATTTTCAAAAGAAAATCGAAAGTTATTGAGCGATTACAATTTTACAGATATGATGCAGAGGTTGCACTGCTTGCAATGGTTTTCATGCTTACATAAATACCTAGTTAAGGTATATATGCAATTTATTGATTTAGTTATATATATCTACCCTGCTATTTTTAAATGCAGTACTTGCGAAAAAGCGGTTTCGAGAAAAACGCAGCAATCTAAAAGTAAAATTTTCATGCAATTACTGTGAATCTCGTTATCAAAAAAAACATACTTCCAGTACCCAAATATTTTTATTTTTCCCATATAGGTTTGCCCCTAAGGATGCCATTTCTGCAAAAATGTGAAAAACCACAAGTGTCGATTACTGCAGATACAATTAGCAGGGCAAAAATATAATGTTTTTTTTTTAGGTTCCTGAAGGTTTTGTTGAGGGAATAACACAGAATACAGAATTATTTACATGGTGTAGGTACACAGAATTGTTGGGTGTATCGCTGCTCCCCTAGCTAGATCACTGAGTTATATTATAATTGTGTTCATAAGTTCATATTACTTTGTATCTTTGTAAGGCCGTCGAGAGCAGTGGTAACGGCCCCGACTTTAAACGAGTTGTGGGTCGTGAATTCAAACCCAGCCAGGCGCTTTACTTTGTGTATTTAATTTCATCACCACTGTTCTCAATACGGTGAAGAATAACATCATGAGGAAACCGACATGTCTTAGAATCAATATTTTTTTAATTTTTTTTCATTAACTTGTATAGTTATCAAAACTAAACGGAAGGGCTTGTGGCTAAGTAATATTAGCCGTTCGAGTCGATCGATCAGGTTAAGCGACGCTTGCCGCGGTTGGTCCGTGATGGGTGACCATCTTTACATACCAAGACCCTTCTGTGCCTCGGAAAGCACGTTAAGCCGTTGGTCCCGGCTGTCATTTGTGAATCTTTGACAGTCGTTACGGGTCGTCAGAAGCCCGAAAGTCTGACAACCAGTCTTACCACGGGGTATCGTATTACCCACTAACAGGGTTGTGCAGGTCAGATAGACAGTCGCTCCATGTAAAATACTGGTATTCAGCTGCAGCCAGTTAGACTGGAAGCCGACCCCAACATAGTTGGGAAAAGAATAGGCAGAAGAGGGAGAATTATCAAAACTAAAGGTGTGTGCCAAATATCAGAACAATCTGCCAACAGGGAGGGGGTAAAACTTCAAGTACTAAACCCAAACGAAAACCAACAACAACAAACAGGGCCAGCTAAATAAAACCGTTTAAAAATATCGAAGACATATGACATCTACCAACCCGCACTGGGCCCGCGTAGTGGATTACGGCCCACTCCCTCTCCCAGAGAGGAGGCCTGTGTCCCAGCAGTGGGAACAATATAGGCAGATTATACTAAGGCCATCGCCCACATTCATCAAAATAAAACACTTATATCCTCCATCTTTACTCACCACCTCCGCGGGAAGGCAGACATCTTTAATTTTAGCGTTTGAGTTCTAGAACTTAACCAGTTCTATTGGTCTATTTCTGTTAGCATTCGTTCTCAAGGTTTTATTAATGTACATCATATTTGTTAGATAAACAATGATGATTGATGATCATTGTCAATCATGATCATAAGAATTATCTAAACAAAGATCTCCCGTATGGACTAAGTATGTGTAAATGTTTATAACTTTCTATATAGTAGGAAGTACCGTACTGTACTTATTATTTGCGTCTTTTGCTGCCTAAGATTTCGAATTTTTGATACTGGCTTGATTAAATCGAAAAACAGCTTTAGCATTCACTATTTTTTATCCACAAGGGTAATTTCTATTCATAGTAAATTTTAACATTATGTAATCCTCACAGAGAATGGGCAGCAGCGTTCTCAATGCATTTTAGCACCATACTGCGATCGCCAATCGGCCTGCCAAGCGTGGCAATTATGGCAAACCCCCCATTTTTTGGGGGAGGCCTATGTCCAATAGTGGACGTCTATCGGCTGAAATGATGAATCCTTACATCTCATCAAGAAAGGTCTAGGCACAACACAAGAAAAACCTCAATCTTCTTGTATGAAGTCGAAATTTGAACCTTCTATGGATCATGAGATGCAAAACAAAGTGATTTAGCTACGTCCAGAAAATTCGACAAGGCTTTAGCTTCAGACTTTAGGGGATGAAAGTTAAAACCTACAGAAGTTTTTCAATTTTACCGATGAGAAATCTCACGGCTCCTATAAAAATTACAGACTACCTTATAAATGCATAGGTACACTGCCTCTAACCGGTCAAATGTAGGTACATAATTATGTTCAGACACTAGGTATACAGTTCCAAATACCTACTAGGTCTCTAATAGCTTCTCTATAAGTAATACCTAATGGCTATACAGTTAGGCGAACAGTACTCGGCGGTATGCAAATTGCTCATTACTTTTGTGGTCGACGGCGGATTTTAAAAGCAAATAAACACTGAAAGTCAAGTGCTTCCCGTTACGCGGTGGTAGGTCATGGCTCATAGCACACCGGATAATAAGATAGTGTTGCCAGTTTTATGTAATCGAATATTTAATTAGGAGGATATTATCAGAAATGACGGATCTGAATGATTATGGGAGAATCACGCTTGATTAGAATTGAGAGCAGTGGTGGGCCAGTGGTGACGGCCACGATTTACAAGTTGTAGGTTGTAGGTTCGAAACCAGACAGGCTTCGTGTAAATTACTTCACACATCACCATATCATCATCGCTCTCAACACGGTAAGGAAAACATCGTGAGGGAACAAAAAAATCTAAGACATGACATCTTTCTCTCTCACAGAGAATGGGCTTGTTTCCAAGCTGTAGAAACATTATGAGCTGATTGTAATGGGCTCTATTGGCTTCAATATCTAGGTAAAATTGAGGCAATAGTGCAATTAAGGCAGTTGTGTTTGCTATAATCGCCACGCTTGCCATGCGGGTTGACGATCGCAGTATGGTGATAAAATGCATAGAGAACCTGCTGCCCATTCTCTGGTAAGTCCCTTAGTCGCCTTCTACGACACCCACGGGAAGATATGGGATGGTGTTATTCTTTTTACGTCCGGCACCACACGGAACCCCGGCATCACACAGAAACTAAAGAGAAAGAAATGTTCAAATCGGTGACGAGATTCTGTGATTCCTGTCCAGAGGGAGCACCAGAACCGTCGAAAAAGAATAACAGGACTCAAGCGTTCTTGACAGCACATTATGTACCTATTTGGCAACAGTATGTACGAGTTCTTACTCTTGAGGCATGATGATTATGCACCCTTGAAACTGCATAATTGAATCTACAATTTTCGTGACAGTCAAATTATGCATTGCCAAAACTAGGTGCATTCTGGCAACACCGTCGCGTCGCAAGTGCATGTGTGTCGAGGCCTTGTCCTGCGTGACAACTGGAACGCGCCTTATCTGCGTACACGCAACCGTTCGCACCTTCCACCAATGACAATAATGTAAATCTCGTTTTAAAGGTGAGTAAGCAATAAATGTAAATTACATTTAAATGAAGATGGTGCCAAAAGTAAAGACGTGTTTTCCTTTTATGTTACATGGAGTTGTTTATTTATACGTTTTGTGCTAATTTTCAAGTTCACCTTTTGGCCTTTAGCAGGTAGCTGATAGAGGTGTTAATTATAGTATCGCAGTTTCCTCGAACTAATGCAAATTAACCTACATAATACTAGGTAGGTAACTATGCTCAAACAAATAAAACTTATTCTATACTAGCTGCTCACGGCTTCGCCCGTGGCACGGATATCGAGCTACCATGACAATAAGTAGCTTAAGTTACTCCTTATAACATCAGCTATCTGCCCGTGAAAGTGCCGTCAAATTTGGCCCAGTCGTTTGAGAGATTAGCCGGAATAAACACGCAGACAAAAAATATAAATAAAAAATGTTTTTTTTTGTTGTAAGTACCGTTCATACTTTCTTATGCATGTGTACAAAAAGCTGTTATTTTCACATTACAAACAGACACTTCAATTTTATTTATTTATATGTATAGATCACTTATCAGTTATCAACATGTCAATACTGCCAACGATTTGTCAACTACAACTCATAAAGAATCAGACAAGCTATTATGGGTACTATAAATCATGATAAACAGTGGGGCTCCTAAAAGTGCGTAGATTACGATTTAGAGCTGTCACGACACGCAGTCACGCGACAAGACATGTTGTAGCCTGTAGGTGAACCACCTGTCATGTCCCGTCACGGCCCGACGTTGCCCGACATGGCCCAGTTTCGGAAGCTGACAGCTGACCGGGTAAATATTGAGAATCGTTGATTAGCAGTTTAGCACTTACTTGACACTTTAAGGTGCGCTTACACGAGGTACTAAAATTGCTCCATCTTGGGCAATTCTCGTTAACTATGACGTCACGACTACATCCAGCAATTTAGGGCAATGGCAACATGTAGCCACCTGCTCCCAGAGATACGGCCACACAATATGGAGCAATATGGAGCAACTTAAAAAACTAGGCAATGCGCTTCCGCCGCTGCCTCTGCCGCCGGCCGATTGCTCTCGCACAAACGAGATAGACAGAAAATTTACTAAAAATTTCCAAACCGATTGGATATTCGGCAACTCATGAAATATATGGAGCAATCAGAAGCAATATTGCCGAAATACATCGAAAATGTATTGTTGTTGCTCCAGATTGCTCCACATACTTGATCCAGATTGATCTATTAGGGTTGCCGAGCAATAATTACTCAAAAAATTGCCCGTGTAAGAGCAGACGGAACAGGTAGTTACAGATTTTAATTCAGCGTTTTTGTTAGTTTTTTTTTTCACTCTGTGGAGAAGATAACCTACCTTTATTTAAACACTAGCTTTTGCCAGCGGCTTCGCACACGTGATGGTCAAAAATTATTCTACGGGAACATACTATCGGGATAAAAAAATCCTATGTGTTAGTTCAGGTTACTATCTGTTTGGGAAATTTAATTCAAATCCATTCAGCTGTTTTTGCGTGATACAAACATCTAAGCATACAAACTTCCACGTTTAGGTTATAATATTAGTATGATTTATGTAAATATTTTTTTTATTAAACTTGTCCAACACGCAGTAGAAATCACGATATTTTTACTGAAAAATTAAAACTTGTACAGTACGTGTAACCATGAATGTCCCACTGTTGGGCAAAGACCTACCTACAATATCTGATGAAAAATGATCGGTGGTTTGAGGGTATGAAATTTCTAGTTCTTAGGTATTATTAATTGTAGATATAACAAGTGCGTTTAAATAGTCGCTATTTGAAGAATAATAAGACACGTTAATCAACTTAATGAGATAATCAGGTGATACAATGCATCACGCATCACGCTCATTTTGATGACGAGGTCCGAAATAATAATAAAAGGCTTTCATTTTAACCTTTTCAAACACTACGTACCATAAACAATTGAAGATCTTCTGATACAAACCCAGAGTAATGAGCAAAGCTGAAGGAACCAAATTATGTAGGTACTACATTCATTGTAATACTATATCATTACCATCTAAAGAGGGTTTTAGAACATTTTCCTGCTCGTATTTTCAAGAAACCGTTACCATTATGTCCCGTTAATGATATTTTTACGATTGCAGAGTTTCGTAAGTTGTAGAACAAAGACTTGAGCATCTACTTCAAAGCTTTTCTTCAAACAGCTTGACATCAAAAGTAAAGCATGTCCGAGTGAGCTTACTATGAAATGATTGAAATTCGCGAGGTTCTCAGAAACGTCGTTGAAGACTGAAGACATTATGGACTTCCGTGCGATTACAGCTAATCTTGGGAAATTACCAAAACATTGAAAGTGGCAGCCTAAGCAGGACATGAATTTACCTAATTTAGTCAAAATCAAATCAAAATTAAAAGTTATTTATTCAAACTAGGCTAAGAGTCTTGCAGAACGTCAAATTTACATAAGACAGTCCCCTAAAACGCCCACTCTTCACCACTTCCTAGTGCTTTAGCTGGGAAGATGAAAACTCCGCAGCAGCACAGCTGTCTGTTAAGTTAGAAGAACTTGATTCTATACATTAAAAGGTAAGTAAGTAATTAACATAAGGGTCAGTTCACACCGAGACCCGACGCTGCGCGCACTTTTTAACATAACAACAGAATATCTAACTTATCTACAACACGAAATGGTATAATTTCACCACGAGCGCGAAAGCGTGTCGAAAAACGCTGAGATGCACCGTGTTGTGTGGCCCGTATACCTTATTGTGAAGTAAATAAGATCTATTTTGTATCGTGATCTTAAAAAGTGCGCACAGCGTCGCATCTCGGTGTGAACTGACCCTTACTAAACACAAGATATAAAATTAAATTATTTGCCATATGTCAGCTAGCACACACCAATATACCAACAAAACATAGTATAAACTAACTCAATATTACCCAGTAACTGGGTTGTGAAGGCCTGATAGGCAGTCGCTCCATGTAAAATACTGGTATTCAGCTGCATCCGGTTAGACTGGAAGCCGACCCCAACATAGTTGGGAAAAGGCTAGGTAGATGATGAGTTACAATAAGACTAGAAAACAACAAGCTATAGAGAGTGGTAGAACTCAAGTTTCGGAGCAGCTTCAATGGTACCGAAATCATTATCAGAATCAACGCTTTCGTTATCAGACGAGAATGAAGTAATCCGTATCTTGTTATTACTTTTAGCTTTAATTTTACTTCCTGAGCCTGTCTTCCCGGTACCTCTAAACTTTTTTTCTCTTTTCGGAGGTAGCTATTCGGTCTTCGATTTGATGCCGCCTCGTAATTCTTCTGCAGTCGTCAGAGGGGTTGGGTTCTTTGCAAATAGGCGGCTGTTGCACATTTCTAACGTTGATGGTAAGCTTAAGCTCGCATGGGTACATAGGCTCCTGTCTGATATTGTCAGTTGTCTCGTGTGTGCTGACATGACCAGCATTAGAAATTGACGGGTTTGTCATTTGTAACGCTTTCTCGTTTTTGGAAAAATGCAAATCTTGCATTCGTGCATTATCTAAGGTCCTACATCTCCAAGCCAATTTTGTAGATGCCCCTGCGCAATACAAGTATAGCTATTATAATGTCTTGGCCACTCGCAACACTCTCACACTCGACAGTTACGCGCTCGACCTCATCTAAATAGTAAATTACGTCTATGTAACCAACCATAGGTATGCGCCTGCGCAAGTCTCCATTAACTGCTTTCCCCGCGTACTTACTGAGTTACAGCGTTATACCTTACAAGTCATAAATCTGTCGTATGTAACAAATTAGCCCACTTACATTTGGAGTGAGGTGCGTCGGATCCGACGGCTGGAACAAATCGAACGAGTGACTTGTTTTGTTTTGAACACTCAACAATGTTAGCCCATTGAAGTGCCCGTGACTCCGTGAGAAGTGTACGGGCATTTTTCAAAAGTATGTAGATTTTTTTTGACAAGTTTAGTTATTCAAATGTTATAAGTAGCTGCGGTATTCTTGGTTTCACATTCCGATTCATTATGTTGGATTCTAACAACGAAGTAGGAGTTAATACTTTAAAATATACAGCTTGGAAACGAATGAACTGCCAAGTACCTGTAGGAGAAACTTAATGAAAAGTCGATACTTCCATGAACTCAAGCAAGAACAGAGTGCTCGTTTTGTACAGGGCCATTAGATCCAGTGATCTGTGTGAATTTCCTCTTTTTCATAGACTCGTAAATATGCAAAGTTATGCAATGTTTCGACTAAAAGTTTAAGACCACACGTTCGCATAGACGTAAAAATATCGCAGCAGGATTTTACCGCGCATTCGGTTTTCAACTCTCGGTATTGGACCGAGCATTGACATTCCAACTGAATGCATCCCAGCTCAGCGTAAAAGCAGCAGTGCGTTGAAGTTTCAGAGCGAAAAATTAAAAAAACCGTGCTGTCTTAAGCACTCTATCCCATACATCCCATTGCATGCTATGCCTTATTGGTGAAAGGCTGAAACATTTAGTATTTCAGTGTTTCAAGGCATAATGCGTTCTGCAACCCTTTTTACAAGACCATGAACAAGTAACCTTGTATGTAAACACGGCTACACATCAAGCTATACATTTCCAGTATAAGCTGATCTCGCATTGTATAGGATTTCCGTGCAGTGCGAGATCAGCGTAAACTGGAAATGTATAGCTTGATGAGTAGCCGTGTGTACGTGTAAGAAATAACAATCAATACAATTCAGCTATAGTTGTATATACGAGTAATTTGATATGAGCTCTAACAGGAAGGGCAGAACCATAACTTAGGCTCGAAGTTTCACCTCCATTTTGGTCTAACACTAAGTTCTAGGCATTGAATTGTTTGCAATAAAAGGCCATACTAGTTTCACTATGCGTTTTTAGTATGCAGTTTACGATCGCACCCTTTTTGATAAAGGTAGTATAATTTTTAATAATTTTTGTGTCATAATTATCTGGTATACGTTGCCTGATGCCAAAAATATAGTTTTTAGAATGTTGCCCGTTTGTCTGTCCGTTTATCTGTTTGTCTATAGTAAGTTCCGGATTGGCGTCAAATTTGGCACACAGACAGTCTAAAACCTGGATTAAAACATAGAGTACTTTTCATAGTAAGATAATACTAAATGTATTGTAAAACCATCTTTTGAATATACGACATAATTAGATGAAAATTTACCTGCCGCCGCCTGATAAAATGTTTCATAAGGCATAATAGTGCACTCTCAGAAACGAATAATTTTATTTTTAATTAACCAAGATACTGCAATAAGCGAGTTTAAAACTCCGTAATTAAAACAGCCTCCATTCAGGTTCGCATTCTACATACCACATACGTATATGAATGTGATATTGTATCACGTTCATACATTTCGTTTGTGATTGAAGAACTTTGCTCTCTATTCCCTTTGATAAAGATTTAAGTTAACAAATAAAAGGTAAGAACAACCAAAAGTTTAGTTAGTATGTGACGGTTAAACCGTCCTACATTTCTTATATTCAATTGGTTTTGTTTTGGGACTTTTTAAAAGAAACAACGCTTGAGAAGTAGCAACTGGAGTAGCACCTTTTCCTTAAATTCAACACAACTGGAAAATTTTAAGTACAGTCACATTTATAAAAGTCTGAATCAAAGTCGATTGAATTGAACCATTTCTCAAAATTGTTCAGAACTCGAGCCTACCTTACAATTATGCTGTTGGCGTGCTTATTTTAAATAAATTAAAAAAAATGTCTAAAAATACTTGTTAAAATTTTCCAATATCACCAAACCAGTTTGCAAAAAAAATTACATAATTATTTATATCGTGTGATTTTTATTCATAATGATTTCCACCTTGAAATGTCTAGTTCGTCGTCTTAATTATAGGTCATTATTTAGGTAATCAAGTTATCTACTTGTGTATAAATAATAAGAGCTAATTACGCAGGTGCTCTGCGAAGGAATTCCTTCTAAACAACGGCTGCTTTACTAAATTATCAGGAATTTGTTGTTACATCTTAATTAGTAAGATCAGGCTAAGGTCAGTGTGTCAATATTGTGCACTTTATTAATAAGACATTGACTATGTATACAGGATAAGTTTTTATCCAGTGCGCAAACTGTAAACATGAATTCAGCATATAATCATTCTAGACCCCCCCCCCCCCAGTGCAGAAATGTTTCGTCGGTAATACAAAAAAAATCAGCTGTTCCATACATTTTGACTGCGTAGGTATTGCACTTTTCTATGAAACAGTTGATTTTTTTTTTTACTGACGTAAAATATCTGTTCTAGGGGGTCTATAATGATATGCTGAATTCATGGTTACAGTTTGCGCACTGGACAAAAACTTATCCTGTATATAGCATCATCTGCCTAGCCTTTTACCAACTAGGGCGAGGTCGGCTTCCAGTCTAACCAGATGCAGCTGAGTATCAGTATTTTACATGGAGCGACTGCCTATCTAACTTGTGGAAGTCAGTAACTGTACTGGGTAATGCAATACCCATTGGTAAGAATAGTTGTCAGACTGTCCGGCTTCTGACGACCTGAGCCCTGAGACAAAACCTGACAGTCGTTACAGCGGCCTAGACAAAACACATTTCTGTTAGCGTTCACGCCAAACGCCAAAATGTACGGTATGACTGTTATTACTTAGCGACAAGCCCTCTACTATGTATCTATAAATATTATAAATTAAAGTCACTTTTCATGTCTGCCTGTGCCCGCGTTGTGACCTAAATGACGCAACGGATTTTGATGCAGTGTTCACTATTATTTAGAAAAAAAAATCCGGAATATATTATAGTATGGAAATCACGATATTTTGATATGTTTTTAACACCGTATGAAGCGGATCGTAGTTATTAATTAAGACATTGACTATGCAATACAAAATAACCTCTATTTTTATTTTATTGCACTGCACTTGAGTTTTGTTCAACACGAAGTAATAACAATCTCCAATAACTTAAGAAACGTTACGTGTAAAGGTCGCAGAGTTGTGGGATATTAATTGTCTTTAACTTAAACCCAACAATATTGTAAAATATTAAAATACCTACTTCAACCGCAGGTCATGCTTCGGTTTTATTTCTGCGAATAAATAAAGTTAATGGCGTTATTATTTTAGAGAACATCTGTGTTTTATTGAAGAACTGATGTTATGAACGTAGAGAGAGAACTCATAGTGCGGTGCTAACATACAAACGACCTACTAAGAAGAGAACCTACAATGTATTCAAACAATTGATCGACTGTACATTCGCTTACTTTTTACTTTGAAACAAAGAGCTTGTTCAAACATCAATTCGTTCGTATGATAACTGAGATGATGGGCCAACTGCCGATGGCTAGTGATTGACATGATTCCGATGTATCGATGTATCGTCTCGACCTTGTTCAAGTTCAGGGTCAGCTCGCAGATGCTGCGGACGTCTTCTCATGCAAACTAACTCACTAATACTAAACACATGCTTATAGAACCGACCGTTCTGTTGGCTTATTAGTTGATTAGCATGAATTTATTCGCCCGGAAATCGAACCGAAATGGGTAAATCGACCGTTTTAAATAATGTATTATTGTAATTGTTTTTATTGTAATAATTTATTATTGTCTCTAAGCGACTCGCACGAATATTTTTGTCGTGTACTCATAGTTACCTCGAGAAATTAATTGGCACGTTTTGAATTTTATGCAGTATATGGTGCATGTAGGTACTTGCAGTGGACCTTGGACCTTTTTTCATAACTTTATTGCATAATATTCAAAACAGGCCATTTGCTTAATACTTATTTCTGGAGTTGTCGATTCGCCCACAGACAAATTAATTTCGTCCGAGTCCTAGAAAATAAAACCTATATTATCTAAAAGTGAATTCGCCGAATTCGGGCGAGTAAATTCGTACGAATCGACTAATAAGCCGTTTTGTTTTACTCAACAGCTGTACTGCTGAAGACAGGACGACTATCATGTGGAATAATTACACGTTATTATTTTTGTGAACGGCCGCCGACAGACCGACACGCGTACCCGCATTTTTCTGATTTTTTTATGACATTGCGAAACTGTAATTGGTACACAATTTATGCGGCTATATCAATTAATGTTAATGGTCTTAAAACTCACACGTTTTAATGCAAATATAATAAAAATAAAAAAAGACCTTCAAAACGTGATAACGTAGGTAAACTTGTTGCATTTTATTTTTGCAAAATTTTTAATAATCACCAACAAAAGCACAAAAGAATTGTCGATCAGAGTGGTGTCAGATACGGATCATCAAATGAGAATAGAGATGAGAATTTAGTTTCCTCAAACGATACTCGGATTGTCCCATATTGTCTCGTGATTATTGTGGGTAGAATAGGATTTCTCAACGGACGTGACAATTGTGTCGGCGACGTGACACCGACGATGTGATCTCACTAAAGGCTCTCAGGAATTGACAACGAGCTCGTTTGAGATTACATCCAGAATCCAGACAACTCTAACCCAATTGCAGTTTGGCCATCAGATAAACAGGATACGAGAATCGATTCTTGTCCATTGTATATAAATTATGACGAATTTAATTTTCAATTCGAATCGTGTCAGATTAATAAATTGTCAGCTGGAAATATTTTGTATACAAACAATAGGACGAACGTGGTTATGCTTTTTAGGCGCGTGGAAAACCCATGGGAATCCATTAACATAAAATCAGTCGGTATATTTACTCAGTAACCGAGCACTATGTGACAAGAGGAAGAGAGCAATATTTTTGCTATCTGTTTGTTTCATTTGACGTCATGCGACTCAACTCGATATCCCCAATAAAGGACACAGTTTTAGATCGGTGTTATTCAAGTTCTGTCATAGATATATGTGATTTTTTCGCTGACTAAATCTTTAACGCACTGCAGTTTACAGCCGAAAGTTGATGCACTCTGTTGGATTTTCAATGTTCGTTTCAACACCGAGAGTTGAAAATCCAATGATAAAAACCCGCCGCGGTATCTTTACGTTTGTGCGACTTTGGTCTAGTCCACGTTCGCACGGCCGTACAAATATCGCAGCCGGATTTTTACTCAGTAACCGAGTACAAGTGACAAGAGGAAGCGAGCAATATATTTTTGGTGCAATCTGTTTGTTTCATTTGACGTCATGCCACACAACTCGATATCCCCAATAATACGATTAAAGATAGGCGCCATTCAAGTTCTCATTATCATTCATAAAACATTATCTGTTTAAAATTATGAGACATAATTAAATCATTCATGCATTTAATTATATAAATCACACTAATAAAGCCAGCTGATGACTCATAAATAAACATGGATACATAATTCAAGTAGTAATTGATCTATTTTTGTAGTACGCTGACTGTGAATTCTTGGAATAAAGATTATTCGGCTCGGTACATTGTTATGTGTAAGGTTCGCAGAAACCGTGGACCTCTAATTGCGTTCAGCAAAAACATTAACTGACAAGAGAACCAGATTGTATGAGCAATACCTATGTTGAGTAAGACTGACTTTTGATGCTGACTCACCCTTGCGAGGTGATGGAGGTGTTTATGTTATTTAAAATGAACTAAAAGAATAAGGAAAATTTGTTTGTATAACCTACATACTTAGTACTAGGATTTAAATAGGGAATTTCTACAAGGTCAGAAACTGTTTACAATTAGATACTAGTTTACACGAGGATCTTCAGCATTAATGAATGAAATGTTTTCCTCTACTGTGTGGTTACAAAGTTGATCAGTGATCACAGTTCTTAGCAAACAAATAAATACAGTGCTACTCTGTACTTATTTAAAATTCCAACGATTAATGGGTTATTACAATTAGTCGATTTGCACCAATTTACTCGCCTGAAATGGGCGAATCGATACTTTAAATAATACATTATTTGTTGTACCTGATTCGCACGAAGTTAATTTATCTTTCGGTGACTCCACAAATCCAGAAACAAGTAATTAGGCAAATGACACGTTTTAATGTTTTATAAAATAAGTGCACTTACATAAAATTCAAAACGTGACAGAAAATAACATACTTACTATTTAAAAATATCGATTCGCCCGTTTCGGCCGAGTAAATTCGTGCGAATCGAGCACTAAACCCGTTTAATTTAATCTTAGTTCAACGGTACAGTGATCGAAATACATAATAAAATAATAACAAAATAATTGATAAACTTTAACGGTCGTTTACAGATCAGTGACTTTACTAGCTCAGAGCACAAAAAAAGTATCGTAAAACGTTGGCATTAATCAGCGTGCCCCACTTGCGTCTGGTTTTGGCAATTATGAATATGTAATACATATTTATGGCTTCTTAGCACTCCGAGGCGCGGTACACACGTGTGCAAGCTTACGTGCTGAAACTGGCCTATAATTTTTTTAAACTGATGCAATCGTCAAAAGGTCTACAAGTTTTGGGTGAACTTTGAAAATGTTGTGAATATAATGACTTGAAACTGATCAATATGTTGCATCGCAATATCTTTTAAGGTTAATTAAAGAAAGCTTTGAACATTTTCATTGGTGTTGAATGAATCCTAACTAATTTTATAAATGCGAAAGTAAGTTTGTTTGTATGTTACGCTTTCACGCCGAAACGGCTGAACGGATTCGGATCAAATATGAATTTGAATTGCGAACGGATACGCGGGCAAAAGCTAGTAAGAATTTTTTTAGGAACTGATATTAGTTTCAGTGGACACTAACTGCATGAGAATTCGTTTTTTTAGTCAACACGTCATACCGCAAATTCTGTAAGTAAAATCTATGCTAAGTGCTTTTGTTAATTATTTATTATGAAAATAAAAAACAAAACTTTTATTCGACAGGGGAGATCGATGTTACGACGTATAATATAATATATACGTTTGCAAGCTGTCAAGGATTTAAACAAAGCTGCCACTACCGGCACGAGTAACAGACAGAATTATCGCTTTTCTATTGTTTAAACTATGAACAAAAAACCTATCCTATGTGTTCAGGCCCTGACATTAAAATCTGCCACTCTTAAACGTTTGTGTGACAGTTCAAGGCGGTCGGCGAAGTGGCGCCCGCGCATCGCACTTAGTAGGGAGGGGGAGACATTTCATCGGATCATTTTTACAGCTGTACGCACGATCAAGTGTGATTTATTTAATTTTATTGTTTTTTCTGTTGTCTGTGATTTTAATATGATGTTTTGTTATTCCAATTAAAACCGCAGTTTGCTGAGAAAAAACATTTTGTTAACAATTCAATATCACAACATTTGCCTAGCCTTTTCTATCCTAATCCCAACTACGATGGGGCCGGCGCCCAGCGCGCTTCCAGCCTAACTAGATGCAACTGAGTACTAGTATTTTGCATGGAACGACTGCTTATCTGACGTCCACAACCCAGTTACTGGGTAATACGATACCCCTTGGTAAAACTGTCAGACTTTCGAGCTTCTGAGGACTCGTAACGACTGTTAAAGATCCGGGAATGACGGCCGGGACCAAAGGCTTAACGTGCTTTCCGAGGCACGGCGGGGTCTTGTTATTTAAAGATGGTCACCCATCCACGGACCAATCGCGGCAAGCTGAACCTGATCGATCGACCTGTGCGGATGTTAGTCACAAGCCCCCCGATTCCCTTAGTAATTGTTGATAGTTTAATGCCCCAAAAATTAAGGTAGATATCGGTTAAGTGTGTTTCGATTCGAACACTGTTAACAGCATAAGAGACGAATCACCCACAGTCATACCTAAGTATATGGAACTGTTATTTATAGGTGACGTTTAGATGCAATGGATGAAAGGTTTCTAATAGAGATAGTACATAATTAGAACAGTCAGCTTCATGGGCGTAGGACATTGTAAAATAGAGGGTAACGAGTTGGCACTAAGACAGAAAAAAAGCCTAAGTACTTGGTAAACGAGGCATTGTAATTGTAAACCCTGTAGTTGGATGCTGTGAATTGAGAAGATGTACAGCCATTTAGCTAATGTTTTAAGTTGATCTGCAATTCATAAATAAAGAAGGCTTTAGGCTTATAAGACAGTAATCTATAGACTTGAACTTTTGTCATAGGTATAAGAAAATGAAGAGAACAGTGGTGGCCCAGTGGAAACTGACGCGACTTACGAGTTGTAGGTCGTAGGTTCGAACCCAGGCAGGTGCTTTACTTTGTGTAAATTATTTTATGACCACTGCTCTCAAAACGGTGAAGGGAAACATCGTGAGGAAACCGGCATGTTCTAGAACCAAAAGTTCGAAGACCTGTGACATCTACCAACCCGCACTTTGCCCGCGTGGTGGATTACGGCCCACTCGCTCTCGCAGAGAGAAGCCTGTGTCCCAGCAGTGGGAACGTTATAGGCTGAGTAATATAGGCTGATTATGATGACAAAGAAATCATAGGAAGTTAAATGTTTTTACTTTTTATATTTTGAAATACATACATTATTTTTTAACCACCTGCAGCAATAAACAATATTCATAAGTCCACGTACGTACGGTACGGACGTAAAAATCTAGTCGACCTAAGGGTAGCGCCGAGAGTTGCAAATCCAGTGCACGATAAATCCAGTGCACGATAAAATCCAGTGCACGATAAAATCCAGTGCACAATAAAATCCAGTGCACAATAAAATCCAGTGCACAATAAAATCGAGTCGACTATAAAATCCAGTACACGATAAAGTCCCGCATCGGGATTTCTACGTTCGGTCGATCGCGGTGTAACTAGGTATAACCACTGATAAAAAAGATTATAGTAGGTACAACCTACATATTCAATTTAAGTATATTGTCCTCGGTTCCTGACACCTATTGTAATGAATACGACAATTAGCAAGGTCAAGTAGGTACAATTTATTTCAGGCGTTAATTTCAAGAAAGTTAAATGTAGTTAGGGTTTGAATTTGTGCTTGAACTGATTAATTACATCGAAAGCTCCATACAAGATACACCTAAGTCAGTACATATAGAGGTCGACTGAGGTTAACGGTCTGGTTTGATTGTAAAAGAAAATTTAAGAATATAACTTAAATAATTATAAAATACCTACCTAGTCTATACATTTGGTGCTAGTGAAATAGAAACACTATTTAATTTAATTTAAAGTTTCGAATTGGATACTTAGCTTCTGAAGCAAAAAATACCGTAACTAAAGTATCAAATTAATTAAACATACCCACATTATTCTTCCAATGGCTAGTAAAATGTAATTAGTCTGCACCAGGAGATCTAGTTTGATAAGAAGATAGAGTTAACATTTTCAATTAAGTCACAGCCTCAAAAAAAAGTAGTTACCTAGTACAATTTTGATAGTTAATCAACTAATCCAGAGCTAATAGTTGAAGGAAGGTACTTACTTACCACCAACCGTTAAACAACCATTAAACGTTTGAAAAAAGGACCGTATCACGAATGTTTAAAATTGGTATACCGCGACCTACAATTTGTCATTTATAAATCGTATGATCAGAAAATCAAGTGATTATTCAAGAAACCGGTACACGCCGGAAGATTCAAAAGAAGAATTAAGTAGCTAGACGAATAACAAAACGTATAATTTGTAGACATAGCCGCTCGTTAAGCTCATGTCTATATCGCTAAACGGTTCTTTCAATCAGAATTTCATAAAATAATAAGACTGACCTGTTTTCGTAGCACTAAACGTAAAAAAAGTGTAAATTAAAAATTCACTTGTCAATGTTTCACAGTTCACTTTATCATCTCACAACACTGATACGATATCACTTCACTAGTTCAAAAGTAAGCGGTCAAAATAAAATTTAATCGATTGTAAAAAACATCGATACGTCGTCGTACATCGAGTGTACTAAGTTCGAGTCGTTGGACGCACCCGTCACAGAGCAAAGCGCGCGCGCGAATGAATGGCCGAGAGTTCGAAACTCAAACATGGAACGTATCGAGATGTGTCGAACGAACTTCGAAGACGGCCAGACCGAGCTGATAAACGCGCGGGAAACCTTTTAGCCGTTTAATTAGCAGGCGAAATTGCCGAGTAAACTTCATAACCTTAATATAAGGAAAATGGGCCTTAAAATGTCCCATAACCGTAACGGTTTAAAGGTTGGAACAATGGCGCACTTGTGCATCGTCATGCTGAAGATCAGATGAGATGATTATCTGGAAGCCGCGTCCGGGTAGGTCACGGCCGGTAAACGATTGTGCAAATATGGCTTAGCGTAAAGCTCAATAAAGATGTAAGATTACATTTTGCAGTCACAGATGTTCATGTGAATGCAGAGGACAATCAGAAATTCGAAAGAATCAAAGGAGTCCGTGAATTTTTATTGTTATTTCATTGGCTTTTCAAATAGACAATAAGTAATCCGTAGCTGTTTTTACCCGACTGCGCGACGCAAAGGAGGGTGATCTGTTTATCAGCCTATGTATGTTTATATTATGTTTGTTCCTTTGTGGCACTCCAGAGACCAAATAAGTGGCCCGATTTGGATGATTCTTACGTCAATCGATTTGTCTTTTTGTGAGTGTCACTAAAGACATTATCGTCATCATCATTTCAGCTGAAAGACGTCCACTGCTGGACATATGCCTCCCCCAAAAGGAGGTGGTTTGCCATAATTGCCACGCTTGGCAGGCGGGTTGGCAATCAACTACTGCCCATTCTCCAATAAGTCCCTTAGTCGCATTTTACGAGACCCACGGGAAAAAATGGGATGGTGCTATTCTTTACGTCCGACAACACACGGAACCGTCCAGCAACACACAGAAACAAATACATGACACTTATCAAAATACTATAATATGGTGGAGACCAGATGATATATTGTGACTAAGGAAAAAAATTCATTGAAGTTCACGAACTATGTCAAGTGGGGTAGCACTGAAAAGGTCTTTAAAAATAGACTTCTTCTTAAATTTACAATAAGGACCTTTATTATTGCATCCGACTGCATAAGTTTGCTTTAGTATTATTAAGATTAATAGTCAACCTCTTATAATCGAGTTGTTTTGTTTCCACCTCTTTTAAAGTTTCCTGTTTACGCAGTCGGGTTTTTATTTTTTTATTTACTTTTTCACGATTGTATTTAATGCAAGATACAATGCATTTAATAGTAAATAACAGGTAATAGTACCGGTATCGGTGAATCTTGTAAGCTCGTAAGAGGAAACTCCCGCAGCAGCTCGGTCCATGATTGTTACAATACCAGTTCTGTATCAACGCGAGAGATCTCATTATAAACTAGATCAGAATTAAGTTTGAGTCAAACAAGATTTTCTGTAATTTATGATTATTATTTTATATTAGCAGACAGATTAGCGTTGATAGTTACTATGGGGTTTATTTATAAACGTTAGGTAATGATAATTAAGTAAAAATTTAAAACCTTAAGTCATGATCAGCGTCTGTTTAACCATACATTTTTGACGTTTAAACATCTCTTAACTGTAGGCTACGTTTATAATTTATAAATAAAGAGGTACGGCAAGTTTAACTATTTATATTTGACCAAGGTCTCCCCTACAAGATCATGGTCTGAATACATGGTCATAGTCTGGAGTGTGTGTCTGAAATTATTCAGCAAATCGAGAGATTAACTTCTTTTATTAAATAGGTACTTGGTTACTCATCCTACTTTATCCGACTATCCTACTATCCTATTCCTACTTTCCTACTATAATATTATAAATGTGAAAGTTTGTACGTTTGAATATTTATATGTTTTTTACTCAATGATGCAGAAACGGCTGAACAGATTTAGATGAAATTTGGCATACAGATAGTTTATAACTTGGATTAACACATAAAATACTTTTCATCCCGGTAGTACGTTCCCGTGGAATAATTTCCGACCTCGACGCGGGCGAAGCCGCGGGCAAAAACTTCTATAAAAATAATTTTCTTCTTGTTAGTTATCTACAGTAGATAATAGTAATCAAAGTTGTTTGTCCTGCCTGACCTATTACAACATACCAAAAGCTAATCTAGTGAGCCAAATAAAGTACTTAAGAGGTCAGGTACGTTTATACAATGTCAACGTATTATTAATTGTGTTATTGTTCATTTAACTAGCAAGATTTGTGTTTATGTACTACACTCTGAGTTCTGCCTATCCCTTAGGAGACTGGAGACGTGATATTGTTACAAGTATTATTCTTTCAATCTACTTTTTATCCGACATTTCATTACGTAGCTCTTGATTAAAGCTCAATTTCATATTAATCTACAGTGCTCTGCAAAATTTAATTGAAATATTTTTCCATTTTAGCTGCAATGCCCTCATCTCAATGTGGTATTGCAGCTCAAACACGATGATAAAAAAACAACTGTAACGCGGTTATAAACACACGGTTAAGTTATCTCTTATCATAGAAAGTTGAATTAGTCAGTAAAAATGCTTTATGTACACTCGAGTTCATTAATATATTGGCCTTTTCAGGCTTATAAAATATATGAATGACAAAAAGTTTCATAATATTTTGACAACTTCAAGCATCATTAAATCGTGGTCAAGATTTAGATTCATTAATATGTGACTGCTTTTTCTCCTAATTTTTCATTATATTGCCTAATGCACAGCATATATTTTTGAACCGTTCACATGAGGACATATTTTTGATCTATATCTATAGAATTTATTGAGCTATCCAACGCTCGCAATATTTTGAATCCTTGACAGTGCTAATATATTAATGAACTCGACTGTACAGTGCACAGTTCAAACATTTGAAACTAGAATTTTAAATCTTTTTTTTAAGGGTGGGAAATCATCAAATAACTTCTCCCGCTCTGTTGTAATTGGATACAGCTGAAGTGGAACAATGCCAACTTACTTTTGGAGGGTACTGTATATCCCTGTAAACCAGTGATATAACATAACATCACGCCTGTATTCCCCCAAGGGTTAGGCAGAGTTGCACCTGAAGTACACCCACATTTCGCCAGTTATTTTTAAGTCCTATTGCCCTCAAACGGGCACAAATCCAGGCTTCGACCTGCTACTGAGAAATTCCAGATAAAAATGTTCGTATGTTTGTATGTTCTCTTATTGTATGTGTATAATATTTAAATTACAGTACATTTTTGATTTTATGATTTCCCTTCTACTATTACACACGTTGTCTACATCTCTTTTAATCTTCTGTCCTATCGCAGGTGTGCTGGATGAGATTTCTGTAGAAGCATTACCCTTAAACGCATTTTTCTTTTCCTTTTATATTATCTGTTAAATGTGTTTGCATAAATAGTTAAATAAATAAATGATCAAATAACAAAAGTGTTAGTAAAGTGTAAAAGTGGAGTGTGTGTTGTGTGTGAGGGTGTGTGTGTGTGTGTTAGTGTGGTGTTGTGTGTGGGAGGGTGTGTGTGTGTGTGTGTTGTGTTAAGTGTTCGGGCAAAGACCCGACCTAGAAATCGAACCTAAGACCTCATGCTCAGTAGCACTTGCGACCACTAGACCAGTCAAAACGAGGCAGTCAAAAACCATTGATTGATTCCGTAATATCAACTATAATGATTATGTGTGCTGTCCCTGCTTTCGTGTTACACCCGTTAACCCATAATAAATCAAATGGCGGTAGACAAGCAAACAATTGGTTTGTTTGTCAGTTACCAGTCATCTCCGTTAACGATCTATCATCAGTGTTGCGCAAAAAAACTCTGAACATTCCAACTATTTAACTTTTTTGCTAACATATGTAGCGGGCGATGAAAGCACCCTGGGAGGGCTCGCTTTAGCATCTCATTAACTACTTAAAAGGGTATGTTAAAAGAATATAAAAACGAAAAGAAAGCTTTGTTTGTTGTGAGGGTTTTAATATTTTATTGGGTTTTATTGACAGGTTTGTTTTTAATGCCAAAACAACGATCTAATGTCGTTTTCAATTTGTGACGATTTTTTTTCTTATAACTTTTTTTGCTATCGCACTGAAACGAGTTCGAAGTGTACTGTACATGCGTTAACAGCTCGTAGTCGTAAAAGCTGAGTGTAAAGCTCTTTATTTTCTAATATTCTAATAGCTGCACGGGATCTCGTTTCACATAATGCTAATATTTCATGCGAATGCGAATGTTCCTGGACAATTGAGAGTTCAACAGCACGCAACAATCAATAAAGCTCCCTGTAGACGTCACGACCTGGTGGGACCACAGGTTAGTTACAAGTTACAACCGATGAGCGCTCACCAACAGACTTACGGCCACAATTTATCACCCTCCAGTACCTTTCTTCAAGCGGTAGCTGCAGTCGCAACCATTTTCTGTTTTCACATCTTTATATCAATAGTAATCAAATCCCACCGTCGTCGGTCTGTCGTACTACAAAACTGATACCGCAACAAATTGACTATCAGGTGAAGATGGCTGTTCGTCCCTAGCAAACAAAACCGTTGGAGATGAATAAAAAAATAAATCGGCCAACAAGCCTATACATAAGACAATTTTTCGGCTGTTGGATGAAAAACATCGTGAGAAAACTGGCATGTCCTAGACGTAAAAATCGAAGACATGTGACATCCGCCAATCCGCACTGTGCTCGTATAGTCGATTATGGCTCACTCCTTAAAGAGAGGAGGCCTGTGTGAACATTATAGGCTATTATACTGTCTGTCAGGTGACCAACAACTTGTAACGGCTATTGTATAGGGCGCTTAAAAAACATAATCGGCGCGTGCGCCGATCGCTTGCCTAGTCGCAGTCGCTGGTTTGTTTCTTTCAACACTTGCTCAAACAATGCTCTACTTCCGATCTAATGAATGCAAACAAAGGCCCAGGAATGCTGGGCTGACCAAATAAAGTTTATTCTAGGATTTATTTATTAGGTTTCATAATAATGCTATTTTTACAGCCTGGTGTTGCGTTGTGTGGAAATTGGTTAAACATGGAACAGATGTGAATATTACATGTTATGCAATATTTTATGGGAAACATTTTTGCGCGTAGGCATAGTTACATTCCTTTTGTAATAAATATAGTCTGTTATAGTTCAATATTTTAAGTATAGTATATTCGTAAGACTTTTGTGGTATTTGTCCGAATTTCCTCTCTACGACGTCTACGAATGTCTACGATCCACGTTATGGAGCTACGAGAGAACAAGTACTGAATTCTCCAAATATACTAGAATAATTCAACAGTCACTGCGGTTTTATATTTATTAGTAATGTACCCTGAAATAGATGTGGTTACATACTCTACACTTCGGCGAAACCCACGTTTAGTTAAAAGACTGCTAATCAAGGACTTTTATTATCCTTATGTGGACTAATTATTGATTCTGTAATTTTTCCTGTTACCTGTAAATAACGTTAGCTGTCTAAAATTTATGATTGTTGTTTGTAATTACAAACATCTGAGATATTACAATTGTATCTCTTCATTATTTGGTTTTACAGAAATCTAACACCCGGTGTCCATACTGAGAATTACCTCATTTCGGAGTGGGCCGTAATCCACCACGCGGGCCCAGTGCGGGTTGGTAGATGTCACCTGTCTTCGAATTTTTGGTTTGTGGGACATACCGGTTTCCTCACGATGTTTTCCTTAACCATTTTGAGAATAGTGGTGATGAAATTAACGTATAACAACACAAAGTATAGCGCTTGCCTGGGGTCGAACTCACAAAAAAAATCGTAAGTCTGGGCCAATATCACAAGGGCCAATACTGCACTTGCCAACCAATACAGACGATTTTTTATTCTTTATTTTCATTCCTCTAAGTACCTGGTACTTATTGACAGGCCTGCACTGTCCTCCCATACCTAATATCGCTGTAATTTGAAAACATTATAAAAGCCAATTATTTTTAAGAGTAACCGTGGAGTTTGTTGTTGGCTCTTCTCCATAGGAAGCGACAAATTGGAACCGTGCACCTAGCTTCTGACGTTTCATAAGTGCCCTTGCAGGTTTATGTGAAATAAAATATTTTGATTTGATTTGAATATTTATCAGAAAAGGCCACAAATGTATGAACCCTTGAACATTGAACCCTTTCGTCGAGAATTAAATTACATGAAACTCACAACAGCAGCGTTTATCGATTCGTTAGTTCATGTTTAACAACCTGTCAGCTTATCGTAGGCCCAGCTTTACGACTTATTCTTAGACCTGTGTTATGGTAGTGTTCAAATGCGTACTTAATATTAGACCTATTATAAACTCAACGGTTCTACAATTATGGTTACAAATCATAAAGTGCTTGTATTAGTTCAGTGTTCTAAAGTGGATTTACTTTTATATTTCAGAGGGTTTTGTGTTTAGGGTTTTCTGGTGGACTTCCGAAACAATGTATTGGTAAATGATCCGAGAATTTTCAGTCTGATAGTTTTTGACCCCCTTCCATAGTTTTTGGTAACCAGTCCACTTATGCCACCCTAACCTTTAATCCAATATCTTGGTTTCTATATCCTGCAATACTTTCGTACACTGACCGGGGGTTGTCCTTGGGTGCACTTGCATAGTGCATACAGTGTCAATGGGGCATCTGCATAGGCTTTGGGCCCTCGTACGCCTTCTCTTCTAAAGGACCGGGACCTCAGGGACCCCAGATATTTACAAAAAAAAATTGAAATAATAGCCATTTTTGTCCCCCGGAAGGGCTGACGCTTCTTCTCATTCAGAGTAGACACGACCACTTTTTTCATTTAGAAGTTTTCAGTAAAATACTAACAATTTTGAAGTAGTTTCCTTAGTGGATTTTTAATAGCTTTTAAGAAGCTATTTGTTTCTTTTATCAGTAAAAAAAATATGAATAGTTTAGCGTTCAAAACTATTTTTTATGTAACTAACTAGTTACCTTGCCTATGTCCTTGTTGCCCTCGGGTTATGTAATGGGAATTGATATTGTCATGTACGAGTTGATGCGGATGTGGTCGCTAGTACTTGGCCTCCACACCGCAAACTATCGCGTTTCACTGTATACAAAATCCATTAGGTGACAATCCCTGTTTTACGTAACGTATTAACATCTATTAGTGAATTTTTTTATATTATTAAAAATTATTTGAAAAATGCCGCAAAGCTGTAGTTTTGTAATCTGAATCAGTACCATCGTTTTCAGTAGATTATAATCAGAGATCGGATATTCGGATGCATATTTACCTAAATTTGCGGTGTTGGCTAATATGGAACGCACTTTTGTATCGAAAAAATCTTCATTTAATATAAAAAAATGTAACTACCCCCACTCTTACAGACTTTATACACCCTACTTACACATATTTGCATCGCGATTAATTATAATAAATATGTTTCTGAATACCCATGCAATCCTAATAACTTAGAAGTCGCTTCCATACTATACACCTGACTAGTTATACATTCCCGGTGTTCCTGGCATCCCGATATCTTTTTATCAAAATTTTTTTTTAAGCAGCCCCTTCCATACTATCATAACTAAAAATTAACTTTAGGTAAATATGCATCCGATTATTCGATCTCTAGATAAAATAGTTTATAAATCATGTTACTTATGTTATTCAACGCGGGGACAGAACTAAACTAACATCATCATCATCAGAGGCAGTTGAATACCAGTATTTTATAAAATACGATACCCGTGGTAAGCCTGTTTGTCAGGTTTTTTCGGGCTTCTAACGACCCGTAACGACTGCCAAAGATCCACGTATGACAGCTGGGACCAACTGCTTAACATACTTTCCGAGGCACGGAGGTGTCTTGGTATGTAAAGTTGTTCATTGTTCACCAATCCATCAGAACTAAACTAATAGGTATAAGAAGGTATCATCATCATCATCATATCAGCCGAAAGATGTCTACTGCTGGACATAAGCCTCCCCCAAAAGGGGGTATTTGCCATAATCGCCACGCTTGGCTGGCGGGTTGGCGATCGCAGTATGGTGGTCAAATGTATAGAGAACGCTGCTGCCCATTCTCTAGTAAGTCGCCTAAGAAGGTATATTTTTATTTATTTTGGGGTGTTTGTGGTCTCTGTGCACTAAAAATGAACCTAGGCATCAGCGACGAGGTGTCAATTTTGCTAAGAGAGAAGCCGAAGCGAAGTCGGCTTTAAATTATCATTAAATAATACTTACTTAATATAGGAATGTAAATAATTAAATACAATACAATTTAACCTATAGTGACACCATTACGGGAACGCTATTGTATGAATTTTTAGTTCCCGATTATGACGTTTTGGCACCGGGTTATTTTAGCAAAAGAAAAACATTGTTGTAGTATAAAGCTACAAATAACCGTTTTTGTTGTTTGAATGTTATGGTGAATTAAATACCCGTAGTGTGACCACATTTTTAGGGATAGAGTTGCCGATGCGAATCTCCGAAGGGAAGCTGGTAGGAATCGTGTTCTATGGTGCTTTCGCCACAGCAGTAGGCATATGCTAAGGATTTGTATAATCGTACAAATCGTGTCATGAATTTGCAAAATAGTCGCAGCAGTAAATTAAGGCCAATGCACACGTGCAGTTAAAATTCGTAAGGTCACTTTCACACACACGCCGGAAACTGGGCGTCGTGTACCCAGCAGGATTCGGGTTTCTGTGCTACCTATCACATTTACGCTCCGTGTATGGTGCGGACACCGGCCGTGTGTACCTGCCCGAATGATTTGTGAACCGATAGCTATTTCGGGTAAACCAAATATTCCTGTGCTCGCTTTCATTTTTGTACGTGAATAATAATAAACAAAACGCGGCGGATATTTGAAAGTTTTGTTTGGACGTATCATGATTGATTTTATTGGTTATTGGAAAATTTATATGAGGACCGTTAAATGAATGCCGCTTTATAGATTATGCTGTCGTATTAATATTTTATTATACCTTCTTAGTCTCTTTCGTAGTCATCATCAACTGCCTAACCTTTTCCCAACTATGTTGGGGTCGGCTTAACCAGGTGCAGCTGAATTTTACAGTACTTACCAGTATTTTACATGGAGCGACTGCCTATCTGACCTTCACAACCCAGTTACTGGGAAATAAGTACGGTATCCTTTGGTAAGACTGGTTGTCAGACTTTCGGGCTTCTGACGACCCGTAACGACTGTCAAAGATCTACAAATCACAGCCGGGATCAACGGCTTAAGGTGCTTTCCGAGGTACGGAGGGGTCTTTCATAGTATAGGTACGTTCGAAATCGCTAACGCTAACCCGTCTTGAGAAAGCGTGGTGATGAATGCTCGTCCCTTCTCGGTAGGAGAAGAAGCTTTTGCCCAGCAGTGGGCAATAATAGTTATTAGCCTCTTTTACGTTATCTGAAGCTATTTTGAGAATAATAGAGCGAGCTGAATGTTATGGTCTAGGAATTATATAGAAATAGAAACCTACCCTACTTACGATTTATGCTTTTCATAGTGATTTATGCCCGAATCCTACCTTTATACGACTAAGGCATAAATCACAATGAAACCTATTCCCTATTCAGAGAGTTGAAAACTTTCATTTTCATTCGAAATACGAAGTTTATCTGCCTAGTCCAATTCTAAGTTTTAGAAGCTTATACTTTCTAAATCAAAGGACCACAAGTAATTGAACAGTGAATTAGCCTACAACTGTTGCAACTATCAGTAATAGAGATGTGCAAGAATGTAGCCGATGTTGCCACTAAATTAATTAGTGCCAAGCAAATTCTCTAGTCACCATTGTACGATTACATGAGTGATTAATTACGACTGACGCCACTGAGGATTCTGTAGGTTATTGGCGTGACGTCAGCGTCTCATGAATATAAGATGACCATCATATAAACCTATAGGTGTTTAGATGTCTATGTAATTTAATTTCTCGTGAAAATAATTTGACTTGATTAAGCGAATGCCAAAGTTGACGACATAGCTCTAACAAAATAAGCAAGTTAAAGTGGCAATGGACACTTTAGCTTTTGGGCACGCCACAATTGCGGCGGTAAGTCCCCTCTTTGAGGAGTGGCTTGAGAGGCCGCACGGCGTCCTCACCTTCCGCCTGACGCAGGTCCTCACCGGACATGGTTGTTTCGGAGGTTCCTGTTTCGGATAAGGCGGGAGGAAATGCTTGGGTGTTTCCACAGCGAAGATCGCCCTGAGGACACGGTGGAGGTGCACCCGGCTTGGGCAGAGCACCGCCGTGTCCTCGTGGAGGCCATCGGCAGCGGCGATCTCTCGCGTCCGGCCCTGGTTTAGGCCATGGTACGGAGCGAGAGTGCATGGGTAGCCATCACCTCCTTCTGCGAAGCAGTAATGCTCGCGAAGAGGGAGGCGGCGCACGTGAGGGAGAGGCAGTATATGCGCCCTCACGGCCTTAGTCGCCGCAGGAAACGCCCTGGGCGTCGGGAATCCAAGGCTGATTCGCGGCCACCGTAGGCGCTGGCTTGCGGACGGCGACGCCGGACGGCCTGGTACACCAGCCTGATACACGGGTGGGTTTTAGTCAGTAAAACTCTGACACGCCCTCCTGCTCCACCCAGAGCGGGAGAAGTTATTTGATGATTTCCCACCCAAAAAAAACACTTTAGCTTGCTTATTTTGTCACCATATTAGCCGTAGAACTGATGACCGTCGGGGTAGGCGTTTTCTTGAGTGGAGACCGCGAATCAACCAACCTAAGGTAGGATGCTCACCCGAAGGCTCGATCTAGCGCCGATCTTCGCAAGGTAGCTGGTAGCAGCCGGATGGGAGTCGCCTAGAATTAAGTTGCATAAGCATAACCAACTTAGATTGTTCCCACTGCTAGGAAGGGGCCTTCAATCTTCGAGAAGGAGTAGACTGTAATCTACCACGCTGGTTCTGGTCTACCAGTGCGGGTTGGTAGATGTCACATGTCTTCATCGTGTATTGTTGGAGCAGTGGACCAGTGGTATCGGAACATACGAATTGAACAGTATGGCGTGCAATTGGAGAGGCCTATGTCCAGCAGTCAACTAATGTAGGCTAATGATGTTAATGTTAATCTGGCAATTTGAGTACTTTATGCGGCCTATCCAAATGTCCTTTATTTGGTAATGCTCGTCAAATCGTTGAGCTGCTCAAGTTCTGAGTTGAGCTGCATGATTGCTGATAAATGCGTGCACTGATTGGACAGGTCCACTCGATCTGTGTGGTTCTTTCCTCAAATGACCATGATCTGCGCAAGATTATGTCTGGACTTTAAAAGAGACAATGAACTCTGACTTTGTTTTGGCCTTTCTTCTCAGAGTAGTCAGATAAGAAACGCCTACCTCATCTAGTTTAAAAAAATATGATTGACGTGTAAAAGTGTTTGTACAAACCTACTTACAGAAATAAAATCATTTATCAAGAAGCGAACGCCAAGCGGTAATATAAAATCGTCATGTTCTGTTCGTCTGTACTTGGCCTTATGAAGCTACTCATTCTATTAAGAATTTAGCTTACAATCTCCTGTAACATTCTTGACCTTGACTTGAACCTAAAAATATTTACCTAAGCCGAAAACATAGCTTTTAGAACTATAGCGCTGACCGTTCACATGTTGCATAAAATTCGTGTGCAAACTTGCCACCCGCTTTGTAAGCTTTTAATCCGCTTAAAATAATGGCTTTTGTTAAAATTCCATTAAATAGCATTTTAATATATTTTTATACCTAGGTCAGTTTCTGGACTAAAATATAGGTAGGTAGGTACTAGATTTTCATCATAGTTTTTGTAACCTTAGCGTAGGTAAACCACAATGGAGACGACCCAATACATCAAGTTCTCAAATAGGCTTTAGGTCTCAATTTAGACCCTCATTTAGGGATTACTCGACTATTTGAGGCAAACCAAATCCAAGATAATCTAGGGTCGCTTACTCTAAATTTCCTAATTGGAAACTCATTCAATTTACTGACCCTAATACTAGTTCTCATCGTAAGGAAATCTTGTGTCAATACAGCTTTACTAGGCGTTCAGTACAGAATGTTTTTTTTACGGTTTTCTTTTGTTTCAGGCACATATAACTCAACTGAAATCACTAAAACCGTACAGGAAACTCTACTATAATCGTTACTTAGCACGTACTTAGGCTAAGCGTTATTCCTGTCACTCTGTAGCACTAGCGTGACATCACGTGTCCTTTCCGCAGGTAATGTCATTCCTATACATTTTGGCGTCAGCGTTTGGCGTGAACGCTAACGGAAATGTTTTTTGTCTGGGCCTGCTGTCAAACTACATATTTTGTAATTACATATAATATGGTTGTATTGTCTTACTGCAATGTGACGGAATTTAATACATAATATTTTTTTTATTTTATAATTTAGTCTAATTTTTAGAAAGCACTTTTTAATAAGAATGTTGTGCAAGCATTTTAGTGATGTATTTACACAGTACTGCAGAATTATCACCTATTGTTAATATCTTTGTAAATAGGTACGTTGTGCCTTGTTGGTGTTCGTGTGCCTTGCTTAATAAATAAAAACACGAAATCATGTGTAACTCAAAGCTTGAGCTAAGTACCGTTTATAGGTGTTGACCTTATACTGGAATAGAAAACTTTTGAACCTTGCTGCAGTGGCTGATGGCGCTTGGACCTACAGTACAAAAACATATCGACTACTCACCATTTGTTGCGGGTTCCGCGGCTTGCGATGCGCGCGGTGCACCTTCAAGCCAGTCACTCCTTCCAGTACATCAGCCAGTAGCAACCCGTCTGCGCAGTCGCGAGCCAACCCACCGCCGGATGCGCCCGCGCGTCGCCGAGATCGCGCCCGCTCCAGGTAGTGGTTCGCCCAGTCCGTGTAGATCTGTGGAGAAAGGGGACTTGTTAGTTGGTGGTAAACAAAACAAAGAGGCCAGTTTAGATTGGTTTTAAAGTCTTTAGTTGGTTTTGTCCATTCTAGTTGACCAAAGATGTCTCCAAAGTAATTCGTTTGGGTAAGGGACTTTGTAGTCTGTGGTGGTTAGACTATTCCTAAAAGCCAAAGAAATCCACAAAAAAATCTTCTTTTTTGGACCCTCATCTTCAGTAGTCTTGAAAATGAGGCACCAAATCAGAAGATTGTGAAACGATACAGTGTCTGAAGAATTTATTAGAACTACTTAGATTCTAAGTAGTTCTAATAATATAATTAATTGCGACTGATGATGTTCTAAGTCTTAGAAAACCATCATTCGCAATGAATTCTCTGACCTTTAAGGCTTTCGTAGAACAATTTCTACAAAAACTTCATGTAAATTGTTCTACAGTTGTACTTCTAAGTGCCGCGTCGTGCTGTCGCGTCGCGCCGGTCTGGAGAAGCTTTTATAATAATAATCGTTTATTTGTTGTGGTGTTGCTTTGTGTGGTGGTTACCAAAATTGTAAACGCTGTACAATCTACCTGTAATTAGTGAAAACATTGAAAATATGGTTTAATAAAATAAAAAATAAAATGACAGTCAAATTAAAATTATCCAAAAAAAATTAAGATATTATACAGGATTAGTTTTGGTATCCATAGTCCAACCGTAGGTACACACGGCTACTCATTAGCACGGATTAAAGGACATACCTAATATACAGGAAGAATGAAATAAAATAAATCAAATTTATTTACGGAGTGTAATTTAAAAATAACTCGTAGTTAGAGTTAGAGTATAATGAGCAGGAAACTGTATTAATAACATTAATTGACATTTAGTGGGATTTAGTAACTGCCAATTTAACCTTGAGTTTTCTTAAATTCATACCCTTTATCCTGCACATATTATTACTGGTAACCAAATTAAGTTTTTGTACCTTTCAAATTAGACAGCTACCTACCTTAAAGAACAGTAATTACGGAGGTACAAAAATAATTTAAAGGATTTTGTAGTAAACATAAAGCCTGTTTGTCCCGAAGGGTTAGGCAGATGTGTACCTATAAAGAAAGAAACAAGAAGTATTTATTGAGGTTTCGCACAGGAATATCACAAACAAACTAAACACACTTACAGAGACGTGAAATAGTAGAAAAAAAACAAAAGACATTATACACACGGCTACATTTCAAGTATAAGCTGATCTCGCATTGTATAGGATTTCCGTACAGTGCGAGGTCAGCGTAAACTGGAAATATAGAGCTTGATGTGGAGCCGTGTGTACATTCCACATGTTGCCCGTTATGCAAATTAAGTCATCATCATCTGCCCAGCCTTTTACCAACTATTTTGGGGTCAGTTTCCAATCTAACCGGATGCAGCTGGGTACCAGTATTTTACATGGAGCGACTGCTTATGGGACTTCCAAAACCCAGTCACTGGATAATACGATAACCCTTAGTAAGACTCTGTCAGACTTTCGGGCATCTGACGACCCTTAACGACTGCCAAGAATGAGAGCCGGGACCAGCGACTTAACGTGCTTATCGAGACACGGGATTGTCTTGGTATATGAAGGTGGTCACCCATCCACAGACCAACCGCGGCAAGCGTAGCTTGACCTGATCGATCGACCCGATGCGGCTGTTTTTGGTACTTAGTCACATGCCCCTACAATGCGAATTAAGTATGTAGTGATAAATAAAATTATAAGATGGACTGTTTACTTTTACAGCAGGGATTACCAGGTAAACAACGGGTAAACGATGACTAACAAAGACGCGTAGATAACGTTTTACAGTCCATGAGATGCGAAATTGCTACTAAAATTTTAACGACAATTTCACACACGGTTCTCGAGCACGACGTCTGTTTATGAGGAATTGAGGACTAAGCGAGTATTTCGAGCCAAGATAAAGTATTACAAAGATTCTACATACAATGCTCCGTAAATTCTGAATCACCCTGTAGAATTTTACAGATTTTTTATGACAGATTTTAAAGAAGTCGACTTTAGGTATCCGTATTGTCCAGAAAAAATACTATTGTGCTTGAGTTTACGGTATGAGGTCATACATAAGTTAATAAGTGAGTGTTATGCTCGGCGCTATGAATTCTTAAAAGGATTTAGTCATATTCGAGTCAATTTGCAGGAGAATGGGGACAAGTGGCGCAGACGCGCCGCGGCGTCGCCGGCTCGGGGACGCGCGGTCTTAACTACTGGATAATACCGTGTGATGTTACTCACACTCATCTCACTCTCTAATGGTTTTCGAGGGTGGTCTGTTTAATGACTGTTAATGCTTTCTCGATTAGAACTCGAATTAGAAATATATGTACACTTAAACCTTAATAAGTACGCCCATTAGATTTAAACACGATGCATTTGTTAATAAGAATTTATAGATGCATCAGCATCTCGGAAGCCCGTAATGGAATAATCAGAGAAATCGAGCCGTGTCATACGGTGTCAAGGGCTTCGATCTTTATCGGGAATAAAAAAAAAATACATGTTATATTTTGAGTAAAATGAAACAGCAAATTTATTCTTCAGACGGATACAAATGACATCCCACGGCAATTTGATTACACGCGTTATTCTATCTCCGGAAGCTTTGATGCGAAAATGCGTAATCTGAATTATTGCTTTGTGAATTTTCCTGACGTCAAGTTTACAAAGTAAATGTTTGCAGTAGCAACATTTACACAAAGTGCGTTTAACTTAACTCGCATACTCTGACACAGTCATCCAAATGACAATACATGCCCTTGTACAATGAAACGCGGCCAAGTACGAGTTGGACTCGCACACAAAGGGTTCCGTACCACCGTACAATATTTTTACTCTACATAAGTATTTTTTAAAAGAAATAAGTTGAGTACTATATTATTGAGAGGTTTATTTTATAAACGTTGATTAAAGTAAAGAGGCATTTAAACGTCGAAAATGTATGGTTAAACAGTCGCTAATCATTACTTAACTTTAAACAACGTTTATGAAATATTAAGGAGTGAGTGTTTTAATTAAGAGTATGCATTATAGTTTCATTAGTTAATCAGACGTTTGTACGTATTGCCATTACTGTTATTATTAAGATTGAGCCCGCTTTTTATATTTCACTTTATTTATTTTTAGTTGTTGTGTTATAGTGACCATAGTAGTACACACTCTGTGTAATTTCAAGTATCTACCTATAACGGTTCAAAGATACACTAAATTCAATGTGTCAGACGTATGGACGAACGGACAGCAGGGTCTACGTTATATGTATAACTAAGGTATAAGGGTTCCGTTGGCACCCTTTGGATACGGAACCCTAAAAATACGCCCTGTGTACCGATGGCAGATAGCTACCAATACTAAAAAAGCCATTTTCATAAATCAATATTCCTCGATCTTATCAGTTAATCGTACACGTTAATAGAATAATCATGACAAGATATATTTATTGGAAGGTGTTCAGATAAGTAGACAAGTGAAGTTGGTCGTCTCAATAGGGCCCATCGTCCACGACACTACTCAAAAGAGACGTGGTACAAATTCAAATCGCCAGTGAGCCGCCAGAATGTCACATCATTGATATTTCATTAGTGGTCTGTAAACAACGTGGCTTGTTATGGCGAAACCGCCATGGCGAAACCGCCATGGCGAAACCGCCATGGCAGCCTACGAAATTTGAATGTTCTTACGTTATTTTCAACTGTCGCGAATCATAGTTTGTGATTGGTTGTGTCATGTACGGATGGCCATTACAACACTAGTGCTTTGACATCTTGGTTACTCATTGATGATTGGAGTTTATAACTAGGAGTCTACTCTCTTATCACGAAATCCATTGTTTCGGTCGAAGTTACGGGTGTTTTCTAGTCCATTAAACTAACGAACATAAGTTTAGTTCGGAGCCCGAAATAAGAATGAAAGATAACTTAATTTGACAGTTGTCTTTACTCACAAGGGAGTTTTACCCGTCCGAAAAATTGAATTTGATACTTGTTTTGACGGATCAACTATCTTCGTTGACAGACAGAGAGTAGACCCGCTGGTAACTACTTAGTATCTTTTGAGTAGCGTCGTGGACGACAGGCCTAAGTCTTATCACACGGCTATTTATTCAAATCGGCCCGAATAGCTTTTGATTGTAATAAATCTAGCTTGCCAGACATTTTTATCGCCTTGTAGATGCTATATCGGGAATAACTTGTATCCGCTCCTGTCATAATTATGTATGCCCGTTTCACTTACACTAGGCGACACTTGAATAGACGCTGTTGGATTTTCAACTTACGACATTGGACCGAAAGTTGAAAATGCAACAGCGTGGTTTTTTTTAGGAATTCATTTAGGTGTTGCCTAATAAGACATGGTTTTCTTTGCGATGCCGACACGTTCATGGGAATATGTAATAGAAACATTTCGTGTTTGTACGCAGAAGATTTTATTGTTTATTTTGTGTCTGTAGCATATTTCTTTGTAGTTAAAGAAAGAAACAAAAGAAAATAAATCTCAATTAATTGATAGAGCGACAGACGATGGTGTTAACTATTTGTAAGGTCGCGGGTTCAAGTTCTGTTCCATTGACAAGGGCGCTGAACCGACCAGCTGAGTTATTACTGGGAGATGTTAATGTCATTAAATATTAGTTTGAGGCGAGAACTGAGAATGATTTAGGACAAAGATGTCTTGTAAAGTCCGGGAAAACATTATTTAGCAAATTGATTTTCAACTTAAACTTAGATATACCTGACATAATTTTCCAGTTTAATGAAATTACCTGCTTAACACGGCAGATTTGCATTGTGTGTCAATCTGCCCAACCAAAATCAAAATCATAATCAAAATCAGCTACGTTCTTACTGCGAGATGTTAATGTCATTAAATATTAGTTTGAGGCGAGAACTGAGAATGATGTAGGACAAAGATGTCTTGTAAACTCAGAGAAAACATTATTTAGCAAGTTGATGCAGTTGCAGTTTAATGAAATTACCTGCCTAACACGGCAGATTTGCACTGTGTGTCAATCTGCCCAACGGTTTATTAGTCGATTCTATAAAGTGTAAATTCACCTATTTCCGATGAGTAAATTCGTGCAAATCGACTAATACCCTGCTGGACAACCCATTTCCCTAACTGGACATAGAAAAGTTTGTAATAATTCCGTCTTCAGTTTTTTTTTTCCTTTATTTTGAAGTACCTAACTTTAAAATGTAAACTCTGAACGATAGATTAAAACTAGTGCACTCTTCTGTTACCTAAATAGCTCGCCAGTGTCCAGCTCAACGCGAACGCGGCGAGAGCGCTTGTTCTCACATAGCTTTATTGCTCAAAGCTCTCAAACAGCTGGGACTCGCGTTCAGCTCGAATAAAACTTTAGTTCTAATTTTATTTTAAGTGAGAACCGGCTCATTTATAGCCTTTATTGCTACTTTAAAAAGACAGTATAGCAAGCCGACATCCTACCAACATTATAAAAGTGTATGTTTGTTGCTCAGTCTCATAAAAACGGCTGAACGGATTTGGATGAAATTTAGCACACATGATTATAGCTTATAACCTGAATTAACACATAGCGTGGCGGAGGACATTACATGCGTAATTTTTTTTTTTTACTTTTTATTTGTGAGGTCTAGTGGTAAAGGCCGCGACTTTCGAGTTCTTAGTCATAGGTTCGAACCCAGACCGGCGCAGCTTTACTTAAGGTGCAGTATCCTAGAAAATAAACGTCCGCATTTGGTGTTAAATACAGGATAAGTTTTTAAATCAGCTGTTCCATACATTTTGACCGCGTAGGTATTAAACTTTTCTATGAAACAGCTGATTCTTTTTTTTAAACCGACGTAAAATTTCTGCCCTGGGGTTCTAGAATGATATACTGAATTCATGGTTACAGTTTGCGCACTGGATAAAAACTTATCCTGTATGTATAAGCTCGACTCCGGTAATGAATCCTTTCACTCGTGCAAGCTATCATAATACACGGCGCAACTTTATTTGCGTTAAACAAACGCAATTTACGCTCACAATGTGGCTCGTAAGTTCGGCCGGCCCTAAACCGGGAGCCGGACCAAAATAAATAAATCAAATTCGTTCTCATTCATTGTGTAGGTATCGTGAATTCCCCGCGCTCCTCTTTCCCCGGGCCGGATTGTTTTCATAAAACCTGTACACTGAATATGTTAAACCGGCTTCAAAAACGGAGGAGTTACTTACATAGCGAGTAGTGGTAAGTAGGTATACAAATTTGTGAGGAGTAGGGACCACAGCAAAAATGTGAAAATACAGGCGTGATCGAGGTCAAGAGCAAGCCCATTAAACAATTAAAAATGCCTTTTTTACAAAAAAAGACACCACATACTAAAAAAAAATGTTTTTGGTTTCATAATTTTGATTTTTTGCCACTGATTTCAGAAATAACAGGTTTTTTTTTTGAGCGTTGTCTGTTTTTTTTTTTGTAAAAATGTTTTTGCGAACTCAGCGTTCCATGAACTGTAGTTGGTAGCTATCGTAAACTCTATACTAACGGCCAATTAAAACTGTTTGATATCAATCATTCTTTGAAGCTGATGACTTTGGCATTGGTCACGTTTGATTTCACGGAATTGCTATTATTCTAATGACAGTATGCAATCATACACAATAGCACCTAGAAAGTATGCCATAATGCGAAGGAACTTACTAACGTCACGATTCCGTGATATCTATCACATTTTGCTTTTCTTATGGTATGTCTGACCATCTAGGATGTAATATCGAGCGGAATAGTGGAGAAATGCGGACGTACGCAAAGAAGAGATTATACGAAGAGTAAATATCAGACAATATACTATGTATAGGTAGGCGATGTAAGCTCTTTGCAGCCTTGATTTCATAAATGTAAAAGGATATAATGGATGTTCTAAAAGCATCTGATGAAAGTGTAAATAAATCCTGTTGAGGTTAAATTCTTACGCAATCTTCAAAATTATATCTCTGTTTGAAGAATTATTATTTTCATATAATATTTATGTTAACATTCAAAAATTTTATTATAAATATAAACAAGTATTATACGATCATTTTTTTAATAACATTATAAATGAACGTCAATTTGAATGTCAAATAAAAACATCTTTAAGGTGATTTAAAATTAGAATTTTGGGTTTAAGTATTACAAAAATGAAAGCACTCAACAGGGTATTTTACTTTATATTAGAAAAAAAATATTATTGAGATAGGTTAGGCAAAAGGCAGTCGGAAAATGTTAGTTTTCGTTTATGAAATAACAAAATAAGTTTTAAATGTCAATTAAAAGATTACAGTTTTTTAATCTTTTTACAACTCAATGAAATAGTAGCCGCCATGTTATTACGTCAGACCGCTGTATATACTAAGTGTCAATTACTTTCAACTGAACAACTTTGTACTTTTATTATTTTCGTAACATAAGTATTTTTATTGAGAACAAACGATAAGTAGAATAATAACTTATTTTTTAAATTATAAACAATTATCATACAAAATATCAGCGCATTTGCTTACACTGCAAACTGACGTCATACCCACAGAGCAATATGCGTCCACTGCGTTTTCATCAAATTATGCGCGAAATATGAAAATGTAGATACACTTTAAATGCATTTTTATGGCACTATTCAATTAATTAAAAAAGAAGTGTTTTTTTAGTGGTTTATTAGCACTATACAGGGTGTAATTTTAATCACCGTTAACCTCATAAGGGGTCATTGAACTCATGTCAACAGAGGGGTCATGAACAACTTTCACTATGGGCCCAAACCTGAAATCGCGAAAATAAAATCAGCTGTTCCTTACATTTTGACGAGTTATGCGAACATAAATTTAGGGAACAGCTGATTTTTTTTTCGCGATTTCAGGTTTGGTCCCATAGTAAAAGTTGTTTATAATGATGAGTGCCTTGACCCCTTATGATGTTAACGGTGATTAAAATTACACCTTGTATTATCAGTGATCGTTTTTTAATCTGTTTACATTTTCATCAGATTCAGTTGAAATAGACCCATAATCTGTCAACTTCGACCACCAATGATGACGTTACTTTCTGATAGTTAATTATAGCATCACGATCTAATAAAATGATAGCTCTCCAGTATTTTTTCGGCAAGAATATTAATAAGCAGTTTACAAATAAAATTAAAGTACGCCATAAAAACATAGAATTTAATTGATAAGGCGTGACCAATGACTTATTACTATAACGTCTTTGGGCGTGCCCGTATGTTTTACTGAAATTGATATATGTATTACCGAGAAATTAATACACGGAATCAAAATATCCTCTCAATTGAGCCAATACAAATTAATTGAGGCTATGACTTAATGATGGAGGATGGAGTCGTTTGCATATTTTTGACCCGAACTCAAGGGTTAATTACATGTCATGTTGATTCAACGAGCTCTATAAAGATTTTAAAATAAAGATTGATCTTTCTGTTCACAAATATAAATACAAATAAACGAAATGTAACTTGTGTCTAGTATCTGTTTGTAATGTCAGAGTAACAGCTTTTTACTTAATGCATAGGAAAGTATATACCTACGATACTTTGAATAAAAAAAATCCTGTTTCTGTTTGTCCCGGCTAATCTCCGAAACAGCTGGACCGATTTTGATGGGCCTTTCACTAAAAGATAGGCTACATTTGATCTCATAAGCACGTTGCCGTGGGACAATTTCCGCTATCCACATAGGCGAAACCGCGGGCACAGCTAGTTTTTAAATAAAGCTAGATCTTTCTGTTCACAAATATAATTTTAATTCGAATGAATAATTTGCTGTGAACATAAAAATCTGATAATTTATTTTTAACACGTCGCACGACGTGGCAAAACTTTAACACGAACGCAACAGTTATGATAATTCTCACATAAATCTTTTCGCTTATGGCAAACTAGCTTTTGTCAGCGGCTGTGCCCGCGTGCAGGTCGGTGTATTACACATATTATAACCTTTTCTCTTGAATCACTGTGTCTATTGATGAAAACCGCATTCAAATCCGTTGCGTAGCTTAAAAGACCTAAGCGTACAAACACGAAAATCCACTTACTTACTATGTATGGATGAGTTCAATTTACCTTACCTACTCAATTAATGTAGTAAGTGATACAACATCTCTATGTATGAGACAGTGACACTTTCGTTTCTATGAATCATTCTTGTTTAAACAAAAAGTTAAACATCCGATCGTTATCCCGAGCATGACTCCTAAATCGAACAAACTGTCTACGGGTTTTTCCGTCTGGGAACTCTCAGATATGGCCAGTGTTTGTAACTGGGATCCGGTATTCTGGGATAGTTCCAGTGAATTTCGCATCTCTATTTCACCCTTCCGGGATAGCAAGCGTAATAGTTTATGATGAAATAACACCTTGCTGTTTGCACTTACCGCGATATCAATACCTTATCCTTTACGGGTTCAGCAGAAATGTAGCTCTCAGCTCTCGACACCGCGTTAGGAAATAGAAAGGTGCACTTTAGGGTACCTGCATTGTTATCTCTGAGAAGTACCCATTTGGTGTCGTGCCATAAAACAATTTTAAGGTCCATAGTTCACTGCCGTGCTTAGTGTTTGTCTAATGCCTACTTGTAAAGTGTAGGTACCTACCTACCCACACTAAGGCTTGAATCGATCGTCGAAAGATAATAAAACGATAGATCCGTATAACAGTAAAATATTATTGCGAGATCGCTGAACTAAAAAGATATAAAAATGTCTTTGCATTGACGACCTAAAATTGCAAGCTTGATTGGATACTGATGTCATTTAAACCATGGCTGATGTAGAAAAGTAGCCTTGTATAATGCTAATTCTACACGCCTTAAAATGTGGTTTCGTTCCATCAAACTCACATGGGTGCTTTGCCAATTTTTTTTTTACCCGACTGCGGGTGGTATCGTTTTTATCAGCGTATGTGTGTATGTGTGATCCATTGTGGCACTCTCAAGACCAAACAACAACTTTGATGATTCTTATGTCAATCGATTGGTCTTAATCTTCGGAGTGTTCTCAGGCATCTTCTTAAAATTAACAATAAAGACCTAAATTGCCTCCGACTGCATGATATTTTTTAATACTTATTACCAGTGATCGGAATAGGCTGACTATATTTGCCTAAACTTCGAAAAACAGAGACAGAAAGTGGAGACTTCCTTACGACTTTATATTTTTTTCCCGAGATTCGGGAAAAATCTTCTGTAAGTTGAAAATAAGCTTTATATAAGAGGTGTAAAGGCTATTTTTCACTAAACTTGCAATTAACAAATCTTAGGAATTTTCACTAAAACGAATCTAACTTAAACCATGTATTAGAATTAGCCTTAAACTGACCGTTGTTGCATCAAATCTTTCAATACATAACATTTGTCAATATGTAACACCTAAGTAAAAGTAATTTCTAATTGCATTAATGGTACTTCGTTATGTACACATCTTAAATAAAGCTTATTTTCAACTTACTGAAGATTTTTCCTGAATCCCAGGAAATATAGTCGTAAGGAAGTCTCCACTTTCTGTCTATATAACATTTTCTTGCTTCCATCTTTTTAAAGTTAATTTTTTTACGCATTCTGGTATTTTTTTAATGACTTTTTTAGTTTACCTTCTCTATTCACGACGATCAACTTCAAGTGACTTGACACAAACATGAAATCTATATGATAGGGTTGTTCCCATATACGCGACGCATAACATTTTATCGACATAACCATCGATGGTTCGTCACGGGCGTTAGGTGTGAGCTTAAAAGCGTTTAGTACGGAAGCGAAATGAGGTCGCGTGGCTTTTAATATCGCGGCCGGGGTGCGACCGAGGTGCGTCGCTGCACTATGATCTGCTTTGAAGCTATCATTCTTGTTAACACCGGTGTTTTTTAATTTCGTTTTTTAATTAACCTTTGAAAGAAATGAACTGCGAGTGAATGAAAATGTCTAGACATTCGAAAGATCGTGTCTGTTTGAAATTGGAATTTGTTGAAACGTTTAAATATTGTTTTTTTAAACAATGTAGGGATGCCAGCGTTATGCACTGTCGTGTACTTCGACACAAAAAGTTTATTAAGGGAAACATTTTTCCTTTGAAACTTTATAAAATTTATTTTAAGAAAAGTATGAGGTTAACTGTATAGCTCCTTTTCTTAAAGTCTAGTTCATTTTGTTATACCAAAGAGAAACTTTAACAGCTCGCGTGACAACTTGTATTTTTCATTGAAAATCCTATCGGGCAATTCTCTTTGAAGGCATCCTTCACTGTCAGACAAAAAGGGAACGAGGTCAGAACCGAGAATATTTTCTAAGGAGTTAGACAATAAATATAGATAGCTACTTAGTGTTAGAACAATCAGCGCTTTGTTATTTAATTAGCGAGAAGAAAACGTAACGTTAACGTTCTCACGTTATTTTCGCATAATATTTACAAAGTGGAGCAAACCGCTATTTTAATTAGTAGGTGTGGTAGGTACTTGTTTTTCGTTTATTTACACAGTTAGTCACAGGTACAAAATAGATTATGTGGCTTCCTCTTGATTTCTGAAGTAGGTCAATCAATCTGCAGATGAAGATATATACAAGTATTTTACCTGGAGTGACTGCCTATTTGACCTCCACAGTTACTGAGTAAATACTACCCTTTGGTAAGCCTGGTTTGTGAGACTTGCGGGCTTGCGACGAGCCTTAACGACTACCACAGATCTAAGAATGACAACCGGGACCAACGGCTTAACGTGCTTTCCGAGGCACGGAGGGGTCTTGGTATGTAAAAATGTTCATCCATCCACGGGCCAACCGCGGCAAGCGTAGCTTAACCTAATCGATCGACCCGTGCGGCTGTTCTTACTAAACCACAAGCCATTCGATTTCTGGAGTAGGTATGGATCAAAATTACAATATTACTACTTTATATCTCAGATTTCTTCTCGTATAATTCAAATAATCTGAAAGCCCGTTAAAATTATGATGTGTTAACACAATGACTCACTTCAACAGTTCATTGAACCCTATCTCTGCACCCATAAATCTAGTTCCACCTCATAAATCAATGTTAATACACCGCTAGTATACACTAGCTTCCAGCTAATTAGTCTAGTCATTAGTTAATTAAGTCTAGATAGAGTCACCTGTACAATAGATCTTGTCTGCCGAGTGACGTCATCAGTGGAGCCCTGGATAGATCGCGGGGCTCGAATGCACGTTGGTATCATGGTGTCAAACCTTCATTAATTTGGACATAAACAGTTTATAGAGCAAAACTTCGGTCCACTTGAAGCACATTTTATTTTAGTTGCTCACTTTGAATTGTCAAAACTTTAAAAATATAAAATTGGGATGAGAATTCATGAAATTACATAAACTAATACCTAACTGCGTTGTGTTTTGATTCCTGGGAATCAGCCTGTTGAATCGACTATAAAAATGAAACATTTTTTTTCCATAATCCTCTTTCTATTTGTTCCGTATTTTTGCTTTCCGTGCATTTCAGAGATGCGGCGACACAATAATAGACGAAAACCAATTTTCTAAGACCTACGTCAAAAACCTAGTATTTGTGTAAACTGGGCACAGTTGCTTGGTAGTTTAGTGAGTTACAGCTCATGAATGAATGGAAGAGTCCACGTTGTGAGATAAAGTTCCGAGAATATTTACTCTACGGTCGGCGCCGCTGCGCCCACGCACGTCGCGTCGCTACGCTCACTACACTGGGTCAGAGCAAAAAACACTCAAATACTACTGCTCTAAACCAAAATATTATTCTACGTCTTACTAATTGTACTGAAAATCCATCTGGTCGAACATTTTGCAATTAGGAAATGTACTTTCGCCCACAAATCTTCCAAGTTTATAAACAATGGCGTTGTAATATTTATTACTCTACAAATAAGCTGTGCTGAAGAAATTAGACTGAGGTGTTCAGGAATAGTGAGTAATCCGTGAGTAAAGTAACATGTAAACGTGGAGACCGCTGAATAATTTTCCTCACTCTATTACGCCAAGGGATTATAACTAGAATGTGTGAGATGCGATAGGCAGTAAAACCATTCTCATTAATGATGAATAATATCATCTGCAATAAACATTTTCACAGCTTGTATGTATGTGCATACGCATAACTTATCTGTTTTCTCCCTTAAGTATTAAATTGGAATATCGGAAAGCAGAGTAGGTACCTAATATTAGGTAGGTACTAAGTACTCTGTTTTGCCTTGTCTGACGTTCCAATAATGGCGGAACGTCCCGATTTTTAGCCCAAAATAAAATGTCCTACGCGGAACAGGTTCAGTCCTACTTTTCGAGTTTTTTTTTTTGTTATTATTAGAAAACTCATATTAAAAATTTAACTTGCTGAAATTAGCCTTGGACGTAGGTTCTAGTGATAAATTGTATTTAAATGTTTCCTTTTTTTTAAAACGAAAGAATCCCACTTTTTTTAGTCAAAAGGTTTCAAACTCCTGCTTTGCTCGAAAAAATACTGGCAACGCAGCCTACGTATAGAGGCTATTATGTATAGTATATTAACCGACATCGTACGAAACTGCTGCGTGGAAGCCAAAGCTTTCAACTTTACGGTGCACTAATAACAGGCGAGCCGCCCATTACAATGGTACAGGATTAGTAATACTTCGTTGGCCCATTGCCCACTAGTACTGGACTAGCTTGTTCGTGGTGTTGACTCTTATACTGCGAAATAGCAGTCCATTGACACACTGAATGATTTTAATTCTCGGTATCTAGCAATAAGGTGGTAATCATCATTTAATTTAAGACGACTGCTAGGGTGGCCTGTGAAATTTGTTGGTCGTTGTATGTTGATCAAAATGGTTAAAAACCGCAATAAATATGTATTTACGGAATGTTTGAAATACATCATTAAAATCATCAACTTATGTCTCTAAGTTCAAATTTCTCTGTTGAATGATTATTCCATGAAATCATTACATTTGAGGCCAATTCTATGTGCGGGTTTCTCCAATGAAACTGAACGCGATCAGCAATTTTAAACCACGTTCAAAAGCTGTCAGTGTCAATACCTATTCCACCGCAAATTTTGACAATGACAGATCTTAAACGCGATTTAGGTCTGCTCAACGCGTAAAGTAACTATTTGGTGAAATTTTCGTTAAAGACTAATACTCATGACATAATGCTAATGATTATAATTCTGTAAATACATAGGTACGGTCGCGAATAATATTTTGATTAACATAGAAACTGAGACTGACCTGCAAATTACAATTTTTTTTTTAAGAAAATGTGAATTTCGTAAGCTACCTTACAGGGGCGCAGCCTCCATGTAACCCGATTCCTATCGGCTTCCATTTGGAAGAAACTCTCTTCTTAGTGTCTACTATTGCCAAGCAATATGTAACACATATGTGTGTATCAAATCAAATTACAGATATTTCATACTCGCTTAAAACATCATAAAAGATTACAAAATATTACAAAAATGCCATTTTTTATGTCTAAAGCAAGAATTCCGACCATAGCTGCCGTTAAATTTAGAAAAAGTAGAGGAATGATGAAAGTTCAGTAACTTTAATATTATCTAGAGTTTATGAGAACTGAACAAATTTTTCTTCGGCTTACCTCTCATAAAATTTGTAGCTTCGCCACTGCTACCTTAGTATAGCACCATTAAGTTATATTTATTTATATATACCGACACAAATTGTAACGGGAAATTAATATCAAACAGCACGAGCTGAGTAGAGACGTACCGACTATCGATTTAACAATTGATAAACATCGACAAATGAAGTGTCGATCATCGAGAGCTTAAATATATGTTACCGCGAAGCCTTCTCACGACTCGATAACATGACTAGTGTAGGCGCCTCTCCACAATTATATTGAAATGATACAGTACTACACATGCTTGAAACAATGACAGAACCGTTCAGTGGGTGGGCTAGTTAATATTTATTTATGTAATACTTTTGTCTTTATGCACTTTACAGCCCGAGGTCGGAAACAGAACTATTAAAGTACAACAAGAAGATTATCTGTAACTAAGATTTAAATAACATTGTAAGAGCCAACAGCATAATATCGATACATTCATATGTTTATTAGGTTTATTAGTCGATTAGCACGAATTTACTCGCTCATATAGTAAAATAATATACTATTTAATAGCGCTTTTAAATAATAATATCTGGATGACAGAGCTCTGCTCGGTTTTTTTTTTTGGTTTGGCGTTTTCTAAAAATGAAACCTAACTAAATCGATTTATCGCCCCCGAAACGTTCTGCATACTAAATTTCATGAAAATCGTTGGAGCCGTGTCCGAGTTTCAGATTATATTTATACAAGAATTGCTCGTTAAAGGTATTAGATACTATTTTATATAGGCGATTCCCACGAAGCTAATTTATTTGTGAGCGAATCGACAACTCTAGAAATACATATTAGGCAATTAGCACGTTTTGAATTTTATGCAGTACTGTTATGGGGAAAGGACTAGTACATGCAATAAAGTGCATAAAATTCAAAACGTGTCAATTACCTTAAGTTTTTTTTGAGTCTTGTCTTATACCTATTTCTGAAGTTTTCGATTCGCCCACAAATAAATTAACTTCGTGCAAGTCGCCTATTTAAAATGTTACCTAAAGTGACGGTTCGCCCTATTCGGGCGAGTAAATTCGTGCGAATCGACTAATAAGCCGTTTATTATTAGTAATAAAAGGTATAAGACCAATTCGATGACCGCTTTACGTTTGCATCTCAAGCATCGACGAATACAGTTACAATAAATTAACATATTGATATGATATTCTCAGCGGGCAATAAAGCCACAATAAGGAGCATTAAACACAAATTGAAGATATTAAAACGTAATTATGTGTTTCTTCGTGTTTGGTAATTTGTGAGGTTGAGATTGGTACTCCCACGGCTCTATCCGCCTACGTGATATCGGGAAAGGTCACGCAATCACTTACCCTCTCCATTTTGGAGTAGGTTTGTGCAAAATAGGAGTGATTAATCGACCTAGTGTTTAAAAAGGCAGTTTACTGCAGCAGCAATTTGAGAATTGAACTAGCAAAAAAGAAAGAAAAAAAAAAGAGAAAGAAAAAGAGGCATCTTGTTTATGGAAGCTGACATTATAGTGTGCCTATGCATATCTTAATTAAGTATGTACTTCTTTATGAAATAGTATAATTTTAATAATAATTTTGTACGATTGAATTGGTGCAACACGGTGGACTGCGCATTTACTTGATATCTAGAAATGTATGATTATGTACTGGGTTGAGCAATAAACATTTAAATTTGAATTCTTCTGTACGCCTGTATGTTGCTGAACTCCCTAGTCTCCCACAATTCGTACCTCAAACCCGAAGATATACATTCTATCTGTCTAGTTTGGGTCTCACTGGCAAAAAAGAAATTGTAATTGTATTACCTGAACAGTAAGTATTTTATTTCTTTCATTCTTCCCTCCTAAACGGCTGTACCAATGTTGATGTTTTTTTTTGTGTGTGTTTTAGTACCACTGGATGGTTAAGAAACACAATTGAATTCGGTAGATGGCGCTGTTCTGGCAGAACAACGTCAACAGCTGCAGATAATTAGCGCACAATAACAAGGAAAGCGTCACAAGAGGGAAATAGGACAAACTTCGTCTTTCACACCGCTTTGAAACTCCTACAAATATTATAAACATGTCGTCATTAGCACGGTGTAAACGGACAGACACAATTATGACAAAAGAGAAACTAACAATAAAAGAGATTTAAGACTACTTCTCCAATGGAAAATACTCAAACTCACCATAAAAACTGATAAAGTATAGTAAACACTCACAGGCTGTAAACAGAGAGATACAAAGGGGTATAAAACTTAAAGAAGCATTGACGCCATCTCTTACCGTTAATAAATTTGTCGTATTTATGTTTAACAATGTATTATCGTATCGTTTAGATCGTTTGAAACTTGCGTAAGCTCGTGTAAAGATCATAAAAGGACAGGGTCGGATTCAGAAACAGCGAGGCGCGAAGTTGAATGTATGATTCGAATCCTCCTCCTAAAAACGGTTTTTTATTTGTCTAGCGTGTCTATTTATTATCTTTATATTTCTAAAAGCTATTAAAAGTTCCTTTTAGCATCTATTATTTCCGCACTTAGGTGGACCATTGTGCGTGGGCCATGGCAGCCGTTGAAGGTTATACTAACCAAAAAACCTCCCTCCAGTAGTTGATTAGATCTCCTGGTCTGTTGAGAACATCTGAGTATGATCTGGGTTCCCCGAGGGTTTCTGTCGTAATCTGGGTGACGCCTGTGCGTTCAAAAGCACATGCGCAACGGTCTCCTCAGCCTCCATGGAAGCCCAGCATAAAGGACTGTCCGTTATGCCTATTGTGTGGAAGTGTTTGTTTAGCGAGCACTGTTCTTTTTAGCTTTTGCTACCTCCATTTTATTTTTAGTCCGGTCCTAAAGCGGTGGGTTACTAGGTTCCCACGGACGTGATAAAATCGCGGCAGGATTATTTCGCTCTAAATCGATTAAAAGTAACGCCATGAACGTTGTGGAACTGTCAAAATGAAAGAGATTCCTACTCATAGTATATTACACAATTCCCCCTCCGGTCCTGAAGCGGTGGGTTACGGCAACCCGCCGGGCGGCGTATCGTTTCAGCTCCACAGCGTCCGGACCGCATCCCATCCGCGTGTTTATTTACTCGCTTGTCAAAAGTTCGACACACGCTGCCGTATTTATAACCGTGCGGAAGGTGCGCCGGAGCAACGAACTTCTGTGACATAATCATAAAACACGGACATTTACAGCAACAAACAATATGAGACAACGCCCGTTAAAAGAGTTGTAGACCACCGGAAAAGGGTTTATGGTGTGAGCGAAATTATTTACGTATTATGTTTGTTTTAGGAGAAATATTACAGCCAAGAGGAAAACGAGGAGGACTTACGAGTTGTAGGTCTTGGATTCGAACCCAGGTACGCGCTTTTTTGTGTATTTTTTTTCGTGTCGGAAATAACAGTTTTCTGATATTACGTTCACTCGGTCGCAGCACTGAGACGTCAGGTCCGGGCACCTATCAAAAGTGTCAAAGCGCCTACAGACTGAATGGTGAACGAAAGAATTAAACGAATGACATCAAATATTTTAAGTTCATTGTCGAACTGGAAGACCTCTTGTCAAAGTGGCGCCAACTGGTGGCTCATGAACACTTATGAAAACTCTCATTGGCATGTCCTACAATTAAAAATTCGAAGACATGTGACATCTACCAACCCACACTGGGCCCGCGTGGCGGATTACAGCCCACTCCCTCTCGAAGACAGGAGGCTTGTTTCCTAGCAGTGGGAACATTATGGGCTGATAATACTATTAGGTACAGCCAAGTTCAAAAATCGATCTATATTCTTGTGCGAGACTAATAAATACTTTTTCTTTATTTTCTTCCTTTTCTTTCTTTTCTTCCCTTTCTTTCTTTTCTTCCTTTTCTTTCTTTTCTTCATTTTCTTTCTTTTCTTTCTTTTCTTTCTATTGTTTACAAGCACTACTGCTGACCATGTGACCTGGGTTGGGTTCCCAGGTCGGCCGAATATTGATTAAATTTTTCCATCAGTAATTTCTCAGTAGCAGTCTGGAGTTTGGATCTATGCCCGCTTGATGGCAATAGGTATTACAAGGTACTTAAAAATACGGCTTTATCTCTGCCTTACCATTCTGGCAGGCGTGATGTTATGTTTTAAGTTCAACAATCAGCAAAATAAGGACGTGAAATGTGAAACAGCTGACAATATCGTTTTCGCAAGTCAAGGTCAAATGTCGTTCTTTGTCACCTTTGTTTAAACATCCAACATATCAGAAAGGCTTTGCCTCCAAACTTAGACCGTTCCGTTATTGGATCCGGTATTTAATACAAGGATGTATCGGCCTTGCTCGTATTTGGGCCACAGATGTGCGGTCTCTGCCCCTTCGTGACGTGGGCGAGTGCATTCGATTTGTTACGTATTTACGATGCTTGTCAAGTGTGCACTCCGCTTTATATCGCCTTACAAACAATAAGGCATGGTTCGCAACGCCGCGGTATCTATTTTCTAGTATGCGTAGGTATGTCTATGCGAGATTAGATTACACATAGACCGCCGGCGCCATCAAAGATTTGCTGACTTTGATACAGTTTTCACACCAAACAAGTAATAAAATGCGAAATAGAATAGGTGTGAATGTGATATCATTTTGAGTTGCTTTATTAGTATTAGGAATGTATGATACAAGTGTGTAATGAACGAATGATCAAAACACGTACGTTTCATACGACATTTTTCAACACACTTGCGGTGAAGAAAAGAGACTTGTATTGTTAATTACTCGTCTTTCCTACGTAAAGTCGACATTTTTGATAATATTTAAATATTGTTCAAATAAAGGGACTTTTAAAACCGCCAAACAGCCTCTATAAAAACTCTTTGTTGGAGATTGAGAAAAAATGTAAAGTAAAAGTAAAAAACACTAGTGTGGTAATGTAGGTAAAGTAAATAACCTCCTCCTTTTTGAAAGTCGACTAAAAATAAAAATTATGAAAAACAGCCCCAACTATAGAATCGCAACAATTTATAATAATTACACAAAAGATGACGACAATACAAATTCATTCTATAGCAAACTAAGATAACTTTTAATATAGAAATGTAATTACACAGTAGACGAATAGGCCCTACATGACGGATAAAACTTTATACTTAGATGTAGGTACGTAATTCAGAACCTCCTCGTTTTTTTTTATCTAGCCTCATCGAATCCGTAAATAATGTTTATTCCAGTGACATTAAATCGAATTCTATTTTCATTTATTTTGTATTGTATTGTATTCTAAAATGACATATCATATTTCAATTTAGTGAATAACTTGGCATGACATAATTCTCGTATGTAGGTTTTACCTATTCCATAAATGATTTTATTGTACTGTTTTAATACCTACCTACTCGTACTACTGTAATCTGACTAAATATGACTATATGTGTGTTATTGTATATTATTTATTTTACTGTTCATTGGACATCATAATGATTTCAAGACACGTATTTTTTATCATTTTATTTCTGAATTTTATTGTAATGTGTTAATTAATAATTCGTAATGATAATATTAGATCCGTTAATAGTTGGTAATTGTGTAATATGTTAATTCAATGTTCATAAACTCAACAGCAAACCAACATTGTGCTTTGCAGTGCCATGACAGGGTTTTTTTTTTTTTTTGGGTGGGAAATCATCAAATAACTTCTCCCGCTCTGGGTGGAGCGGAAGGGCGTGTTAGACTTTTACTGACTAAAACCCACCCGTGTTCCCTCAGTTGCCTGTGTGCCAAGGGCGGCGGTATCTCTTTCGAACAACCCGCACCCCTGGCAGGCTTCGGCCCTTGCGGGCCCCATCAGTTGCTGCTGACATCTCTTTGAGGCGCGCGTGGAACACAACGCGCCGTCGACCCGGGCTTGGTCCTTACCGGACAGCGAGCTACCCGTTACTCGCCGTCCGCAAGCCCGTGCCTACGGTGGCCGGGAATCAGCCTGGGATTCCCGACGCCCAGGGCGTCTCCTGCGAAGGCCACGGCTGTGAGGGCGCATGTACTGCATCTCCCTCACGTGCGCCGCCTCCCTCTTTGCGAGCATAACTGCTTCGCTGAAGCCATGACGGGGTTCATTTACAAAAACCGACATTAATATATTGTAAAATGTGTGATGTGCATGAGAGCAATTAAATAAATAAAAACATAATAAGCAGAATTATGAACCTAAATGCGTTGCCATAAGAGTCACCTTACAAGCAAGTGTGTAAAAAAAATATTTATCAGCTTCTGCAAAAATGGTGTGGTTAAGTAAATAGAAACACAGACACACAGATAAATCAGTATCGTTGACCTATATACATATTAATTGTGCGCCAAAATATTGGTGTGCTCTCTAAGTAAATTTAAATAAAGTGTAGGTGTTGTAATAAGCGTCTAACGTAAGCCTGACTCATAGCTTTTGTCTTCATGATCTGTCAGCCGACAGAGAACGTGGTCGAGAAAATTATTTTCGAAGTTGTCTAGTCATTAGGAATACGTTACGTTTTGTAACATCCGGGCATCCGTCCGTCCGTCCGGCTACGAGTCATATTATTTTTATTTCATTTTTACGAACTATTTTCTTGGAATACGTTTTTATACGTTTTCATGGAAATGTTGCACAATTTAATATAAAATACAATTTTAGACAGTTATTAAAACCGCGACTTTAAACTAACATGAAACTAGGGGGCAATTTCAGGGTAGGTACTTCCGCATAAAACAAAATGATACAAAAACTCTATTTAACTTTTCAAAAAATACAAAAGGAAAACTGTATTAGTAATCAACAGTAGCTAAACAATCGTGAATGAATTCAATACAAAATATCGGTTCCTAACCGCGACTTACATACCTCAATGAAAATTTAACAGGAGAAGTGATAAATCACTCAAACCTAACTGGTTCTAAAACAAGCATTCCAAATATAAATAAATTCGCAAAAAAAAAATTGAAGCATCATGAACTCATTCACTCATTCATTCGATTTCATGCAATTCGTCGAATTTTATAAATAGTACCGATTACTCTCGATGTCGGTAAACATACGGGTCATTGCGTCGGATGGATCAATAATTATTTTTATGTTTTTGCTCATACAGTTCTCGGGTCAATGAGCATAGTAGCTAATTATTTCGCTATGGATCGTCGTTAAGGAAACAAGTAATGATAGGTAGATACATCTATTGTCAGTTGTAGAGGCGCGGCAATCAATGCGAATCACGAAACATTAAAACTAAATTATCTTACTACTGTGTTATTATTTCCAAATACGGTTACATAGAACAAAAAAGGAATAGTCTTAAGTTTTACTACCCACAGTTATGGTCAAACCGGATACGGTAGGATAAGATCTGTTCCAAACAGACGCCTAGATGGCGTGAAATAAAAACGTTTACCTAATCAACCTGTATCGTTTACATCAAAGTCCCCAAACCAGAACATCTAAACCTCGTTATGTATGTCTCAGTCATAAATTCGATCCAGTTCCACAAATAGCTTCGTTTCTTCGTAAATATAAGTTGAACTACTGTTTATTCGGCTTACACCCGACACCAAACAAACATAGAGTTATCAGATTTCTATGAACTAACAACAGACGAGGGCTTCGGTATGGTACAGAACTAAAGATATACCTTTCATTATTGTCTCCAGATATTCCATGATGAAAGGTAAACGAAAACTTGGGATCCAAATTGCCTAATCCATTACTTTATATGTTTGAAAATTTCGTTTGCTTAAAAACGTTAATAACGTAGCAAATGTTGTCAAAATCAAAAGCATTTGTTAGTATGTTACGAAATTACCCCGTGACATGTCCTAGATGAGCAGTGGCGGCTCAGTGGTATCGGCCGCGACTTACGAGTGGTAGATCGTAGGTTCGAGACAGGCGCTTCACTTTATGTAAATCATTTCAGTACCATTGCTCTCAAAACGGTGAAGGAAAACATCGTGAGGAAACCGGCATGTTCTAGAACCAAATATTCGAAGACATAATGTGACATCTACCAACCCGCAATGGGCCCGCGTGGTGGATTACGGCCCCCTCTCACAGAGAGAAGGCCTGTGTCCCAGCTGTGGGAGCATTGTAATCTTATTATGCTATGTCCTAGAACCCCCAACGTGGACTGGGCACTGGACCCACAGCAGTGGGAACATTACCTATAGCTGATTATACTTACTCCTTGTTCTGCTAAGTGAACACAAAGAGCGGCTGATTGTTAAGGAGATAATAGATAATACGCACTATTATTTCATTCGCATCGTGGTTAATGCGTTTTTGATGTTCATTCGCTAGTTCAGATGCTTTAGAAGCTAGTGTCATTAGATACGTACTTAATTGGGCTCGTTAGCCAGTTCAATTGATACTATAGATCAATTTTCACACATTGCTCAATGTGACTTTTCAGTGGTCCTCAATTTGGCATTAAATTTAATTGAAATTAATTAAATGAACACGTTTATTGGTGACCAACGTTAAATTGTAATGTTTAAATGAGCTACAATTACTTTCAGATTTAATTTATGCAACGTCCATTAATTCTGTGCTAATTATTAAAAACCACAACAATCGGCGTAATTTAAAATGATTGTTTTAAAATATCAAACTGTGAACCTATTACGATCGACATTGATACTTTGTTGACTACAATAAACCGCCTTTTTTTGGATGGGAACTCATCAAATGACTTCTCCTGCTCTGGTCAGAGCGGGAGGGCGTGTCAGAGTTTTCCTGACTAAAACCCCCCGGTATTCATTCAGTTGCCTGTGCCAGAGCCACGGTAACTCTTTCGAACAAATCCGCGACCCTAGTAGGCATCGGCCCTAGCGGACCTTTTCCATTGTTACTGACATCTCTTTGAGGCTTGCGTGGGACACAACGCGCCGTTTACCCGGGCCTGGTCCTTACGGGACACTAAATTGCCCTTAGATAACGTTAAATCAAATTATTCGACGCACAACTGTCGCAACAACTTTAAAAAAGGCACAATGATTCTTGTGCATTGCCAGTGAATTAAATTGATGCAACCAGAAAAAATAAAACACAATCTGCCTTAATTAACCACTTGCTAGTATTGTTGAAACTCCACGAACAATAGCAACCGATACAGATGAATGAATCGCTCAATGGGAACAGCACTATATCGAGACGAACATTAGTAGGTATATCCTTAATGCAGTGAAGTGTTCTTGATAAAATCCATTTGCTGAAGCAAAAAGCTTAAACACGAAAATGCAATAAATCTTTCTGAGTGCACTCACAATCTACATTTGCAATTTATCGAAACGAGAGACGATTCGGAATGTTTGTGCAGAAATTGAACTTTGCGGCCGTTGTACAAGGACAGGCCTGCACACCTTCTTAAAAGCAGTACGTGGAACTGTTAACGACTTAAGTGAAGAGTTTTGGCTCGTGTTGTGGTTGCGAACTATGCCCAGCTGTCCTAATTTAAATAGCTTTTAACCCCATTTAGAAATTAGGTCCTATTTACCAACAAGTAAACTGAATGTTGCCCAGAAATCCAAACACAAGATAAAGGATAAAATAAACACTTGGTCCTAAAATCATAGGAGCGTAACAGACTGTCTGCGAAGTACTGGACACAATTAGCCGTTTGCGAGGGAACCCTTCGCGCAGAACGGTCTCGTGACATCGCGCACGCGCGTAGCTCCGGCGCGCGTGTTCGTTGCGCGCGCGCATGTGACTAACCCGGCGTTGCCTGGCCCAGCTTGGCCGAAAGCGATACTTACGAAAGCTCTCGACCGTTAGAGAGGGACAGTGAGAATAGCCTAAAAGGTCGCACCGTTGTCACACAAAGGGAAATTAGAAACAAATCTGTTGATACTCAAAATAATTTAGAGGTGTTGACGGTGATATGAACGCAAAAGCTTGGCTGGTGCTCAACTGTTGCTTAAGTGGTGCGGTAAACTTCAGAGGTGTGAGATACTGGCTGTTTTAAACATTTCGAAGTTTTAACTAAGATACATGAATGATTGTTTCATGAATGAGTGTAGGATTAATGAAGACACGAGCTAACTACAAAGGCATCCATCCAATCAGTCTAGACATTACATTCAGATACAATCACATTTCGCAACACTCACGGCCGAACACACAATGAACTAAAATTACAAACGTAACCAGAATATATGAAGTGCCCAGATTGACTATTATTCTCTTGCGCACCTTTCCGTCACACTGGCCCACCCTCGACCTGTCACCAAACTTGAATTCAACTAAAAAAAGGCTTCCTTTGTTGTCGGACCGTGAGGTCTCATGTCCGGGAAGCCGACACTTGACCTACCAACGTATTTAGATCTTTTGTGTACGGGATAAAGGGAAGCGTGACTTATCCTATTCGGGCTACAGGAAAAAAAACTATGAATAAAGACTCCGTATTATCATAAATTTTGTGACACCCTTTTTGGTTTTATTTTTATTTGATCGCCAGCTTCTTGATTTCTAATGAATCGATATAAATAAAATTCTCTTGTATTTTATGTGGGCGTGTGTGGTCTTTATAAATATGCAAATGTGTTAACTTTTATATCAATCGATAGACTTTTATTGATGCTCTAAATTGGGATGTTTTCTGTTTTAGGGAAAACAGCAGCCATAAACGCTCCTTTAGTCATAAATTTTATTGCAGATTGTGAAATAGCTGCATTTCAGTTGCCTTTACAGTCACACAATAAACAAAAGCCGAGTTTAAATAAATATGGAGATTCATTTGTTTATGCGTTCTAATTTTCCTACGTTGAACTGACGATAAAATTACAGGTACGCTGCGGAAATGCCAATGCAATGAACGATGGAGCTGGGAAATATCATTTTCAAACAGAATCGAATCCAAATCGAGTTTCCGATTCTGTAATTGCTATTGCTGCAATATCGAATGCTGTATCTGCGTCCTAGTTAGTAGTCCATGGGTTTGGGCTCACAGGTGGGTCGCGGAAATGCCGGTGCATTTAGCTCTATTTTCATACGTTTCGGTCTCGCCACTAACGCCCGCCTCCGCCCCACATCAATGAACGCTTCGCCCAACTACTTCTTCGTCCGCCCTACGGTGGTATACCGCGACGAAGATGCTTTGATATTTTTGGTATTTCAAAAAGATTTTTAATATAGAATTCAATAAATATTTACGTCTCTGCATCTTTAGGTACGCATGAGTAATATAAATAAACATGTTGCTATTTTTGTTTTTATGTACAGGTATTCAATAGACTGCTATTATAAACACACTTCTTAAATCAGGAGGAGAATTTTATTTCCTCTCGTCGTTCATCGATATTTTAATCAAAAGTGGACTGATTTTGAAAATTCTTCTCTTCATTTTAACTTGTCCGTTCACCAATAATAGGCAATAGCTTTTGACAAAATAAGAAGACTAACTAACTGAAAGTGTGAAGACACGAACTTGCTAAGTGTAGTCGGTGGTAAAGTTAACAGAAAATATTCGCCAACTACCAAGATTGTTGCCACTGACTAGAGCCACAAATATAAATAGGTGGTCTTATTTTTTTATTTACGACTGTTTCAGTCTTAAACGTGCAACTTTTTATGATAAATTCAGCTTTATTAGCGTCGTCGGTGCCCGCGACTGAAGCGATGCAACTATCTGTCTGAACTGGGTTTATGTGCGGTCTATTTGTGTTTATCACTTTTAATGATTCTTTCTTCATACGACGGACCTATGCGTTTGCGTCGTATTTATTGCGCAATATAAATTTATTACAGTAACAGATTCAGCTGTATTAGACGATTAGATAGTTCGTTTAATGTATTCATGTTTTATTAATTTAGATGATTGTGATAGATGAAATTAATGACGAGCGTTATTAAGATAGAAAGGGAGGTGTGAAAAAACTGTGAGATTTAATCAGACATTTATATCTCAGAAGAACAGCTATAAAAGCGTTGATTATTACAATTTTACACTTATTTTTATTACCAAGTTGATTTGAAATATTTTCTCGAAATAACTTTTCAAATGCTTCTTATAATCGCTCGAAAAACTATTATCGCTCGTGCTTTCGTATTATGTGAACATAATGAAACTTTAATTAAGTTTTAGTTACCTTAGTGTTTTCTGGTGTTTCCTACTTTGTAATATTATAAATGTGATTTTTTGTACGGTTCGATGTTTGTTACTAAGTCACACAAAAACGGCCGACTGAAAATGGATGACATTTTGTACACATAGTTTACAACCTGGATTAACATATAGGATATATTACATACATTTTATCACGGCAGTACGATTCCTTGGGATAATTTCCGACTTCCACGCGGGCGAAGCCGCTGGCAAAACTAGCGATAAATAAATACCTACATGTGTAGTGAATTAAGCAAATGTTTACTCACCGGACAAATCTTACACCACATCCTGTACGATATTTTTTTATGTAACTTAAATTAGGTTTATTAGGTACTGGAACCTTACTCAATATGTACCTACATGACTACATCACTTATAGACACCACTTCATCTACAATTTCTGTTTAAATTGAACGAAATCTGTTTATTTTCGAAACTTTTGGCAATGCTCTGATCAATTTGGCTGATCACGATTAACTCAACAAATTATGGCTGCTTTTTTGGTTTCCGTTTCATGTGAAACCAATTTGAATTGCTCTGCAAATATGCACAAAACTGCGATATCAAAGAGGCATGATGTGACCACTCTTTTATGTTTTTCTTTTCGGCATAATCGGATTAAATACGTTGAAAATTGGATCTCATAATACAGTTCCCGAAATCAATGTACCAGGAGCGCATAAAATTCGAACACGTTTTGTTGTTCGATAAAAAGCCGACAAACTTAAGAACTTTTTGTACGCTTACTCACGCGGTCTGGGACTCATCCCGATATCAGACCGTTCCAATATTTTGAACTACTCGGAGATAGTCCAGTGAGTCACTTCTGTGAGTCACGTCAACTCACCTCTCCTATGCCTGAATTAACTACGCTACAGGAATATACCAAGACGCGTCTGCTCCTACATTGTGTTGTGCAACACGATGCTACTAATTTATTAGCATAATAACAGTTTATTAGTATCTCGTTCAATATTATGACGTGATCTGTAATTATTTATGGCTGCGAAACAACTAATAAATGTATATCTTATGCAGTCAAGTAACTTAGTATTCAATTTATAGATGGGAAACAGAAATTGGAAACCCCGTAGGGAAGCTGTAGATCTAGATACATAGATATTCCTAGCACATATTGCAGGTAGCAGGTATTTCAAAGCACGTAGTCTGTAGTAATTGACTTGATTCCTGCAACTTGTGCGGAGAAAATCGCTTCGTTAGTCTAGTGGTTAACCGAGCACATGATTATTTCAATAATGGACTGAACAATAGACAGAATGTTTGATTTATTAGTACCTGTTCATACAAGCTTTTATTTTATATTTGCCCACTTTCTTTTAAATTCCGCGCACAGCACGAAACTCGCTCCAAAAAGGAGCTCTCTCTCACACAAATGTCCATTACTTTTTATTCGTTTTTTTCAACAATAAGCATACCGTGCTAATGTTGCGAATTTGCAGGGTTATTTGCAGTTGCCCACGATCTTTATATCGGTCTTTATTCGTCCCATTGTCGCCGAAGGGTCCACAATGGCTCCAAATCTTTTCTTCCTCAACGCTCCACTTCACAACTGGACTTAATTTATTTTTCATTTCATTCAATTTAGAGAGCAACAAAGGCCCTATATAATCGAGTTGCAACAATCACAAAGCAATAAATCAAAATAATTCGGTGTGTTCGAAACAATTAAGTGCCTTAAAGGGAGAGGCGGGAAACGCGAGCGAACGAATTTGTAGACACCACATTTTAATTAATTTAGGACACTCTATATTTAAAAGGGCTTGTGAAGGCATATGTGCTCTTTCCACTACTGTAAATGATGATGGAAAACATTAGTTTAATGAATATTAATTAAATAAACAAAATATGATGATAACAAAATTAAAATTTTAACTGTGAAAAATGTATTCAAGCGCCACTTCAGTAGGCAAAATTAATATCATCCGGCTGTCGCCTGTCTGATCTATATTTATTTACTAGTCGCTGATTGGCTACTTGTCGTGTTAGTAGTCTAATAATGTGTCATCAATATTAATGTAACATTAAGGCGCTCCCTGACCTCCAGCATTTGCCGGGAATGTAGCCTTTAATCGTGACATGTTAAAAATAAAATTAAAATTAATCTAATATCTTTAGACGAGCAATTCTTGTATATAGGTAAATATAATGTGAATCTCGGAAACGGCTCCAACGATTTTCATTAAATTTAGTATGCAGGGGTTTTCGGGGGCGATAAATCGATCTAGCTAGGTTTCATTTTTAGAAAACGAAAAAATAAACCGAGTGGAGCTCGGTTATCCAGATATTAATATTAATACATATCATTGTTCCGCGTGGTGCCGGACGTAAAAGAATATCCATCCCATTTCTTCCCGTGGGTGTCGTAGAAGGTGACTAAGGGACTTACTAGAAAATGGGCAGCAGCGTTCTCTATGCATTTGACCACCATACTGCGATCGCCAACCCGCCTGCCAAGCGTGGCGATTATGGCAAATTCTCCCCTTCTGGGGGAGGCTTATGTCCAGCAGTAGACGTCTTTCGGCTTATATGATGATGATGATGATGATGATGACATATAATTACGTATGTTTAATTACCTATCATGCTGGTTTCAATTAAATTATCTCTCCACACTACCTAGAATTTGGCGGCCAGCGGTGTAATTGCGTAATATAATTTCATAGATAGTAAAGTACTATACTGTGAAATAATAGTGGAACACAATTCTGTATTTAGAACTGGTTCATTGTGTAAAAGGAAGACTGTCCTACTGTGATACAGTTTCGACTAGTACGGAGGACAGTGTGAATCGAATGCTACAACCTAAATAACAATATCAGTGTAGTAATTATTAGTTAGTGATTGCGATTAGTGCTTCAACACGTACTAAATAATTATCAAGTAACGTAAGTACTTAAAAAACAACAATCCTAAGACGCTAGAAAGATGAGAATATCACATTATTGTTTAGTATTTAAGTACAGGAACCTATTTATTTACGTATGTAATGTCTACCTACTAAATGTTGAAAATACCTGATATGGTTGTACTTTTATGACGCAAATAAATAAAGTTATAAAGTTACAATAAGAGTTGGTATAGGCTTTCATTTTGACAGTTCCACAACGTTCATTGTGTTATTTACGGTGATGAGCAGACAAATTTTTCGAACATATGAAGCAATGTATCAGCCATATCCTTCAAAGTGAATCCTATTCTGATTTGGGTGCTGCGCAGTCTACTTGCATAGCCCTAGGCAATAACAGTGGATTTTTAGACTGTCACATGACAGGAGAATGCTCCCAGTGAGGGAGCGCGCCTTAACACGAACATAGGAACACTTGCACCTCTAGAGATAAGCCCATTATATCAATTTGACAACGCTTTGATGGTCCGAAATTGATTACGGTCCTGATTCAAAGCACGATACGCAACGGTAAGCCAATTAAGCCGACGGCAAATCGTAATGAACCGTTAATGACACGTGCGACGAATACCAACAAATTATATGGATTCGTTGCCATCACTATTTGTGTTTAAATTATAAATTAGCAAATAACACACGCAGTTGATCACGATATGGATCAGTCGTGGTCGTGAAAGGCAGCCGTTAACCGCAGCTCCATTCATTAATGTTATGATTTCAAAGCCAGTATTGAAACACGATATTATTCACGAGTTTTCATTCACTAATGCAAGCGGAAACTTATGGAAAATGGAAAAATCTGTAGTTTACCAAACAAACTAGCAAGTCATGCTTGTTTGTCTGATATTATTAGACTGTGGGAGGAATCCACCAAACTTTTATACCTAGAATGTCTTATTCTGAGAAAAAAATATATTCTTTACAGATTTTTTAAAGAAGATAATACTTTGGTAAACTGAGCGCTTAGGAGGAATACAGTAGGTATAACCTAACCTAACCCTACAAAAACGATACTGAATTAATCAGAAGGTGCCCTTTACGAGTTTCAGTTCTACAAAGTGTAATTGAAATAACTGTAAACCTGAAAAGGCAACAACTTTTTCTATGGGACCAAACCTGCACCCTAATTGCGTAATCGACACACAATCAATCACTTTGAAAGATATTCCATTGCTTCATAATTATGCTCTAAAAGAAATCTGTTCAACAACGTATATAACGCAATTAATGTATCAAATGAAAGCCATTCCGACTTTTAGTGTGTACGCCTATGAAATTGCGAAAAAAAAAATGGGTTGTTCCCTATATTTCATACAGTTATGCGAACATAAATGTATGAAGCAGCTGATTTCAGCTACGCCTTGTTTAATTATAATTACAAAATAAGTAAGAAACATTGGTAATGTTCCTTATTTGTATAACAACATCACAGCGTTTAAATGAATCTAATCGAATACACGTTTATTGATGAAGATTGACACGAATTCGGCCGAAACGGGCCGAGAGGTCCCGAACGTGTTGTAACTGTGACGTGCTCGTGCGCTGCTTTATTGGCTGTCCAGCTTCGATCAAGATTGTGGGGCCCAATTACAAATCGTCATATGATACGCCCTGTCAAACTGTCTCGTGCTGATGAAAGGAATATAAATATTGAAGGTAAATTATGTTCTTGTTGTCAAAAAGAAAGGACCATATCAGTTTCTTTTTATTGGCGAGAAAGAATCACGTTGCATATTTTGAAGTAAGCAATCTAGCCTTTTCCCAACTATATTGGGGTCGGCTTCCAGTGTAACCAGATGCAGCTCAATACCAGAATTTTACATGAAGCGACTGCCTATCTGACCTCCACAACCCAGTTACTAGGTAAGGATGTCCTTTGGTAAGACTGGCTTCCAAACTTTCGGACTTCTGACGACCCGTAACGACAGTCAACGATCCACAGATGACAGCCGGGACCAATGGCTTCACCTGTTTCCCAAGAAACGGAGGGGTAACGGGGGCCGAAAAGACGTCCACTACTGGACATAAGCCTCCCCCAAAAGGGGGGCATTTGCCATAATCGCCACGCTTGGCAGGCGGGTTGGCGATCGCAGTATGGTGGTCAAATGCATGGAGAACGCTGCTGCCCATTCTCTAGTAGGTCCCTTAGTCGCCTTCTACGACACCCACGAGAAGAAATGGGATGGTGCTATTCTTTTACGTCCGGCACCACACGGAACCTTTTCAAATTATATACAATCGTAGGTAATTAACATTACGAAACACAATGCTTTCAGAGACGGTTTAAGCCTTAACGTTCCTATCAGTTAGCGATCTTAAGTACTGGCTATAAATCCCCATATCCACGCTTACCTAATGACATCAACAAATCATACACGGATATATGGTCGGATATAAATCAACACAAACGAACGAGTAGCTTCTCGATTAACAATAATTTCGTTACCAGTTGGAATAAATCTAAATGAACGCACGACTCGCGACGATTCTTAATTGACACGTCGGGTTACTGGACCGCGATGTGCTGTGTAACACGATATCCAGCATGTGTTTACTAATTACAGTGTGACAATCTGCAAGTCTATGGAATGGCCTGAAGTGTGGCCAGCTGAACGTTCAAGGATGTCTAGCGGAGACAGACAAAAAAATGCTTTAAATAGCTGAATCATATTTCAAAATTTTTGTTTCGAAATAATAAACAATAGTGATCCTAGTAATCCTCTGCCAGGGTGCGGGTTGTTCGAAAGAGATACCGTGGCCCCTGGCACACAGGCAACTGAAGGAACACGGGTGGGTTTTGGTCAGTAAAAGTCTGACACCCAGCCCTGCTCCACCCAGAGCGGGAGAAGTTATTTGATGATTTCCCACCCAAAAAAAAGGAAAGAACAAAAACCCCACCTACTTAATAATCCTACCCTAATCCTACTTATAATTATAATCCTAATAATATTATAAATATGAAAGTTTGTGTGGATGTATGGATGGATGTTTGTTAACTACTCTACGCAAAAACTACTGAACGTATTTGGATAAAATTTGGCACACGTATAGTTTATAATCTGGGATAATTTTGATCCCGGTAGTACGTTCCCGTGGGATAATTTTCGACCTGATCGTGGGCGAAGCCGCTGACAAAACCTAGTATGTTTTAAATTGTTCACTTTCAGAAAAACACAAAACTATGCACTTATAAACATCGTAGGTAATGATTCAAACAACGTCCTTTCTGTGAAAATGCTGAGCATTGTCATTCCATCTTCAGTCAGCGCGTTTAAAACAATGGGGGAAACAAAAACTCATTTTCATGGGTTCGTTTTGTTTGCGGTAATGCAAGAGCAACAACGAGAGTTGTGGGATCCCCCTCATAAACTGTTTGGGTAAAAGGATCTCTCATATCGCTTCGGTCGCGGCATTAAGCGGATGCTGCCGATCCGACAGTGCGGAAAAGCCACGGAAAACCAATTTCCACAGGCAGATTCATGCATCGATTTATACAAAATTATGTTAGCCCGCATGTCGCATACTTTATGTTTTGTTTTTGGCATTAAACGCGTCGTGCTGCTTTAATTAAAAGACTTTTAACCGTTCTTTTTTGCATTTTTATCGGTAATGGGTTTCAGTATTTTGGATTCAGTTCAACTGAATTGTAAAGCCATATATTTTAATGTGGGCTTGAGTTTAATTGTAAGTACTGTATGTAGCACACATTCAAGACTAATGAGTCAATTGAGACACGCAGAGCAAGGAAAGGATCGGAGATAAAATTTACTACCTTGCTTGAAAGGGTCAGTAATTTAAATACCTGCGTACAATAAAACCTAAGCTGCAAAATAAAAGGGAATGATTCAACGGGCGCATACCGAACATATTTGCTGAACATTTTCGGTACAGCTTCAGGCTTCTCCACAATCCCACCTGTCCACAATCCGAACATGCCGCAAGTAATTTATTCACTCCTGTCCGATGACCGACAGGCTTCGGATGACGTCACATCCACAAGTTTTTGCCTCAAACTGCATTGTCCATGTTTTTGTTGGCTGCCAATATGAACTAACTGACAATTTGAACATCGCTTTTTTTTCTTTTGTGTCATGCGATATTGTTATTTAATTTTGGAACAGGAGTAGAGTGCAGTCAGTTAGTGTTCTTTTTTCAAAAGATAATAATTGGACAAGCCAGTATTTTTAATTAGAACCGGTCTAGTGTTTAAAGTAACGCAGACACGGTCGATCACGTTTTTGCTGGCGGCACTTAGCACAAAGGTATCATTGATTGATTTTATTGTTCCTATTTTGTTTGACGTGTAATAGACACTTTTAGTAAACACAATTCGGGTATCAGGTGTTGAAATTATTTGGCTACTATTTTTAAGAACATTTAAGTAATTTAAATTGAATGTAACAACAGGTTTAAAATGACAGCAGATATGAGGTGATGTTTCATTTACAGTACCTACAAGTTAAATTCGAAATAGTGCTCTAATTCTGTAATCATAATATGTAAGAACGAACTTTGGTCTGAGCTTTGGTTTGAATGTAGGTGGAGACCTCGTAAAGCGTCGTTGGTCCCAGCTTATATTCGTGGATCTTTAAACGCCGTTACAGGTCGTCAGAAGCCGGAAAGCCTGACAATCAGTCTTAGCATGGGTATCGTATAACCCAGTAACAGAGTTGTGGAGGTCACATAGGCAGTGGTTCCATGAAATATACTGGTATTCGGCAACATCTGATTGAAGAGGAAGCCGACCCTAAATATAGTTGGGAAAAGGTGCATTGTTTGAAGTGCATGTCATTGACTTTATTGATTCCAGATTGACAATTTGAAAGATTAATATTATAAAATAGGTATATTGTTTAGTTCAATGGCGCCACTGAACTGAAGCTACATAGTACCACAAACCGCAACTTTATTTTATTTTACTTGTATTTGCTCATCAGTTGTGGCTTTGATTGATAAAATATTGTGTTGTATTTTGTATTTTTCCATGTTAGTATAAACTTTAAATTTTTATTATTGATATTTACCTAGCCATTTTAAAATCACACACTAATTAAATAAATCAATGAGGTAACAGCAACATTCATTTTAGTGATGGACTAACTACTTCATATACCCAAATAAGGTAAGATACGTTATCACATCACACCATTTTATGCATAAAAGGAATCCAAGCTGAAAGTTGCTTGGTAACTTGTAAGTACTTAAACGAGTGTTTTTTTACTAAACATAATCACAACAGATCCTTGATATCACTCACACACTTTTTATTCACCCATCCGTCAGTCTTGTCGAGACTGGCAGTAGTTCGCAACGTGACAGTCCAAAATATGTCTGTGATCGACACCTGACAAATTGATATTAAATCGTGTTGTCAACTTTTGAAGTAGGTAGGTATCTTAAATATTGCATATGTTTAACGTTTGTAGGTAAGTATTGTTTTGATATGTTCCGTAACATAATCTCCTTCATTGAAATACTAGGTTAGATGCTTTAATGATTTAAGAAATGCTTCGTTCCTCTAAGTATTGGTCCTTAGTACAATATTATTACCTATTAGGAAAGAAAGAAAGTAAATAGGTTTATTTGTTGAAATTAAATCACAAAAAGAAAGTACTTCAATGTTTTTCTAAAACTATAATCGTGATGTCTTTGATTTTTTTTAAAGTATTATTTGAATACCGAATTATAAATACCCAATGTGGCAACTCTGTCAAAGTACAAATTACTTACATTATAACAAACTTTTAAATGTATTTTCATTATGGCAACTGAATGTATTATTCTACTTTGGCAACATTTAAAAATAACGGTTGATGATGATGATGATGATGATGATGGGACTCCCTTCTCCGCACGTAGACTCCCATTCGGTCTGTTGTGCGTGGGGATTCTGGCTAACAAAGCCAGCCTATCTCCACCCAAAAGCAGAGAAGCTTCCTGGGAGCTACAAATAACGGTTACTTTACAGGATAAGTTTTTATCTAGTGCGCCAACTGTAACCATATAACTGTAGGTATGTATTGCACTTTTCTATAACACGGCTGATAATTTTTTTGTATAACCGACGAAAAATTTCTACGCTGGGGATCTAGAATGATATGCTGAATTCATGGTTACAATTCGCGCACTGGATAAAAACTTATTCTGTATTATCATTATTTCTGGATGATGCAAGTCTTTTTAAAATGGTAAAATGTAGTGCAAAGTTAGGTATTGTTGAATTCTCAAAAAGTGCGATTAAAAGTATTAGCAAGAAAAGAGTGTTTTCATCACTTTATGTATTTAGCGTCATTTTTACTAACAACTTAGCCATCGGATGCACACTTTAGGTAAAAAGAACCTCGACCCTTTTTTAATCGGTTAACAAATGTAACAAATCGATTCATTCATTGTCAACACTGCTGTGTGGTCTGTTCTCACGCAACAAAATGCTAATAGCCCTATAATTTCCCACCCACTTGACTGATCCCACAGATTCCTACAAAGGCGCTCATGATTCATCCCGAGTCCAGGAATCGTGTGATTTATAACTAATTTCACACGTCTCAAGTACTTTCGAACGCCAACACGTACCAACATAATAATTCTCATCACTGAATAGGTACTTCATTGATATTCAATCAGCAATAAGAAAACAAAACACTATCGTTCACGGTTATAGTGTGTCTCTTCTACTATTGTTCCAACTGTACCAACTATACTGACTTAATAGTCGATTCGCACGAATTTACTCGCTCGAATCGGGCGAATCGACGCTTTCAAATAATATATTATTTTCTATAGGCGACTCGCACGAAATTGTTTTTGCATAAAATTCAATACGTGCCAATTGCTACAAACTGTACTTGTCGATTCGCCCAAAAGTAAATTAACATCGTCCGAATCGCCTATCCTATCCTACTAACATTATAATGTAAAGGTTTGGATATTTAGCTATTTGTTACTCAATCACGTAACAACGGCATAGCGGATTTGGCACATAGATAGTTTGTAACCTGGAATAACACAAACGATACTTTTATCCTGATAGTACGTTCCCGTGGGATTCTTTTCGACCTCCACGCGGGCGAAGCCGTTGGGAAAAAAAGCTAATGTTTACCACCTAAGCATATACATTGTGGAATGCAATAAAGTATTGAGTATTGAAAACGCTAGTAGAAAATAAAATATTATTTTAGTTTAGTTATTATTGTTTTAGTTGGTTTATTTCAGTGTTGATTCGCCCGATTCGGGTGAGTAAATTCGTGTGAATATTAATCCGTGTGAAAATTTAGTAGTGATACTTAAGTATTGGTACCTACTTACTTATGCTACATCATTCTGCATACTACCTTTATTTTAACCCAGAAGTGATAAAAAATTGTAAAAAATGCCGTATCATCGGATTAAATTAGACACGTTGTAGATCCTATCTATGGTTGTCACGTGTCGTATTTCCTATTTTATTAAATTTACATTAATATATGACTAATATCCATTTATTATCACGCCTATTAAATACGTCGTCATACATTTTCATAGTTAGTACTAGATATATCCAAACTCACTACAGACCCACATTAAAAAAAAACTAAAAAAAAGCATCAACATTTTCATAATAGGGCCGTGGAATGTTTAAGAGAGGCGAGATCCCCCTCGTCTTTCCGCCGCGCCCTAACTACTTCCTTTGTATAATTAGCTGGCTAATAAGTCTCTCAGTGAAATATTCAGTGAGTCGGGGCTTCGGGAGTCTCCTCCGCGGATTGTGAATGGAGCTGTCAATAGCGATTACAGAACCTTTCGATATTAATTCCGTCGGGAGTGTTTCTTACGGAGTATCGATGTTCCTTGAGTGGGTCTGAGGTTATCCTTATTCGGTTGTTTTTCTTAAGGCATTAATGCAATTGGTTTGTTCTTCTATGTCTTAGAATTTTATTTAAAAAAATGTAAGCACCTACTTTACAGTAGATGTGCTTACTTTGTTTTTCAAATCACCTACATATCAAATACACGTCATACCAAAAAGTATGTTGCATTACCTATTGCCATTGCATTACGAATTCCGTTCAAAATAAAATAGCCACCATTACTCCCTCTAACGGATAAACAAGTGCACTAAACTCAGCCATATATTTTCTTTGCAGCATAAGCAATCGTGGGCAATAAATCTAAATTCACATACAATTTCCTTTATTACACATACATCATTCGTAGCACTTCACTGAACAAATAAGTGTATTTCAGAAGGGTGCATTACTGATGCACTCCTTGCGAAGGTAAACAAAACCAATGGGGTACTGATCGCTCTATATCAATGTTATTGTTTCCGAATTCCTCGATTAACTGCACTAATGAACGAAACTGATAGAGAAATATTATTGAGAATGGGGGAAATGGAGACATAATCACTTGGGTTATTTTATTTTTCTTTCATAGGGGATAGAAACTTACGTAGAATCTGAGTTATCACATAAACTCACGCGTTCTTCCTATGAGGGTAGGCAGAACCCCACCTCCTACGATTCTTACATCATAATTTTCATCTGAGTTATCATCTTACGTAATTCCGAATTGCCGATAGATCAAGTTCTGGCAGGAGTTTTCCAAAACTTTCTCAGGATTAAAGGAGAGCTTTTCTTCACAATCAGCATCCATATCTGATTGGCAGGTCACATCAACGCCTTAAACTTTGGAGTTCTCAGAGACCTCTTAATCAAAACTCAATCAAAGTTCGCTCGACATTTTCATGATCACATTCTACATTTAATAAGTGCGTATAATTACCATCGCGCCTGATATGAGCCCTATCATAATGTCGTTGGCTCGTGGCTCGTGGCTCGTGACTTATGACAGCGGTTTCGATTCCTCATACATATTCAGGGGTCCCCCCTCGCGTCCTTCTAATGAACCTGACTGTACAAAATAGATAGGTACAAATACAGAAGGCCAGTTCCACACAACAAGTCAAAACTAATTAGGAATAATTGGCCCGTGTTCAATAAAAAGTTAACAAAGCAACAAAAAGATAAGAAAAAAGTCTACTTATATTATACCATAAATACAAAACGCACCAATTGCCTAATACGTATTTCTAGAATTGTTGATTCGCCCACAAATAAATTGACTTCGTCGCCTTATTATTACTACTTATTACCTATATTATTTAAAAGTGACGATTATTTAGAAGTGCGAAATAACTAATAAGCCGGGAAAACGTATGCACACAGGTAGCCAGGCGTCTATGTGCAGTGAGTGCAAGCATACGCGTGACTGACATTATTTAGAAAAAATAGTAATATTTTGAGATCACTGTACGTAGGATTCCGTATTCTGCGTGCCTTCAACATATGCAACGCCTTCAAGCACTTTCGAACATCAAAGTTACATAAGACAGTCCCCCGAAACGCTGCATAGAGTCAGCCTTCTGTATGTCCGACTATTTGTGCTGACTGTAGAATCTATTGTCAGTTGCAGGTTGAAATCCTTTTGTTGTCAACAAATTAGATTTGTACGTGTACGCTTTTGTTGATGATGGAGGTTGTTTACCTGTGCTGTTGTTAGGATAATTTTTTGCGTGTTTTGATGTATGGTTCCGCATACTTATACCTACATGCAATACTATGCTACTATACTATTAAAAAAAATATTATTAACGCGTATGAGAATTACCAACTCATTCGCGCCTTTTAAAAGGTTTCATAAAAGATTTACATAATTAAATGAGAATTCAGCAGTGCTTGTGATATTGCGTCATAATTAATTGTGTTATTATTTGCACATAATGTAGTGCATGCTGTGCTTTTTTAAGTAATAAGGCGAGTTTCCAAAGTATAAATTAAAATGTAACAATGGACTCATTATTGAGAAGCCTATATATACATAAAAATCCGGCCAAATGCAAGTCGGACTCGCACTCGTACACCACAAGCCAAAAAACGTTTCATGTAAGGGAGACCCCTTTTAGTTTTAAATTTATTTTTATTATTTGTTGTTATAGCGGTAACAGAAATACACATTCTGTGAAAATTTCAACTGGCTACCTATTATGGATCATGAGACACAGCCCGCTGACAGACCGATACACGAACGGACGGACAGCGGAGGCGTAGTGATTGGATCCCGTTGGTTAGGTACCCTTCAGGTACGTAACCCTTAAAAATGTATAAACTCCTGATAAAAATAACCGACGATATTTCACACTATTCACGTTAACTTCGCTCCAATTTGCACCTATTTTCCTGCTGCAACCATATAAGACAAACGATCCAATATCACCCTTGTAACCTACCTGCGACATTTTCCTAATGTTGCCAGTTAAAAGGAAAATTATACTCGCATTACACTGATATAAAAGGCTATCGGTGTGTTCATCTCTCCCCACTTTTCCGGCTGGCGAGAGAAAATAGGAAAAATGTTAGCAATGAGTGAAGACGGGGGTGGCGGACCGGCTAATGCGCCTGATATTATTATTGTGGCCAAAACGACGGAACGAATCCGGCAATATTTGTCGCTGCGGTAAATTAGCCATCGAAAATCGGTTGTGATTATTTTTTTTTATTTGATTATTTTGATATTTTGTTATGATTTGTGATTGTGATAATGAATGTGATAATATACTAATGTTGAAAAATTGTGAAAATAAAATTATGAATGTTAAATTGTAATGGTGAAAAATTAATTCGTATGAATTCCGCTACACTGGTTGTGTACTTACTTACTGAAATTAGCATTATCTTTGTTGGGGCGCCAAAGGTATTCGAAAGTTTAAAAGAAGGTAAGTGTCTATGTGTTTTTTCCACACTCAATTTTCATTCATACATTTCTGTTTATTTGAATAAGAACAATGTTACGAATTTATTCGATTCCAAAAGTTTTCCTTCTTCGTACGCCTTCCCTCGGCATCACCTGAGGGCGCGTTTAGATTGAAATTTTCATTTTCTTCTTAAAAACAACCTCCCCTCGCCGACCCTGCCACCCTGTTAACCACTGACGAACAGATTTGCATGCACAATTTCCACTTTTGAACTTTTTACAACAGCTTACCTCTCTAAAGACGTTAAAAGAACACGAAAAGTTAAGATTTATTGCTATTCAGAATTCCATTAAAAAGGAAAATATTTACTGCTTCGTTTGTTAATTTATTGTTTTGAGGAAAAATGGAGCTAATTTAGAGAAATTGAAAAGATAATTTACCTCTATTGTGGTTTTCCCAGACTCCTGCCATTTCATGAGGTGTTCGCCCTTCAGTGACCACCCGGGAGCGTAGCTGATGAGCCCCGCTCCCGCTGCCCCCGCGCCCCCCGCTGGCACCGGAGACGCTGTAGCGGTAACTACCTCGCTTGTCTCCGCTTTCGACTTCTTGGGACTCGTCTGAAGCCGGAAAAAGCTGCGTCCATGAGTTTTGCAACTTTTCGAGGGGGAGAAGAAAAATGAGCTCTTCTTAGGCGATTTTTCTCTCTCGTCGCCGGATTTAGACGTAGATGCGACTGTTTCCGCGGCCGGCGCATCTTGAATGTCGTTATCAATTGTGTTCCCGCTGCCGCTCGGCTTGGGTCCCGAACTCTCATCAGCAACGAACAATAAGGTCCTCTGCACAAATGGCGTAGCTTTATTATAGAATTCATGAGGCTCGGGTACTTTGAAGCTGGACGGGATGGTAGTTCGATGTGTCTTCGAGAAGCGTCGTTCCATGTATTTTCTTGCCATATCATGCCATGCACTGTATTCAATACTTCTCTACGTATAAAGTCATCGAAATGCCTAAGTAATAAGTATATCACTGATTTAAAAATAAGGAGTAAGAATCATCACTGTTATAAAATTAGAGCCGATAGCTATAGCGATTTCTCGATTATCATTACTGTATCCATCTCACGAAAAAAAGGTAAACATCAAGGCAAAATAAACCGAGCAGAATAAATCTACGGCGTCCCCTCGTGTTGGCAAGATAGGCGGGAGGTATTCGTAAACTATACGGATCCCCCCACCTGGCTGGAAAGAACCCTTACATTGACTGGATGAGACTTCGTGATAACTAAAAATGGTAACCATTCGTCACATCTGCCTACATACAAAATGGTTGAGATTGTGGTAAAATATTGATCGGGAGATAATGGAGAAATGGTTTTTTTTTTTTTTTTTGGGTATGGCATCTCGCAGTTGACCTTGAGAGGCCGTGACTGCTTAACCGGGCTTTCCTGCGGTGACTTTTAGTTTTTAAGCTAAGAGCCTCCAGCCAGGGCTTACAAACTAATTACTAAACCTACAGCAACTGCGCACTGAGGGCACCCCCTGCGGGGTACGAGCCTCGGCTCAGGGAGTCACTCTTAGGGAGGGCAGCAAGTGGGGACAGGCTGGATCAAATAATTTTTCTTATTATTAGATCATGGGGATTTTAGCTCTACTTGCACAGCTTCGGCGCGGGCTGGCTCTTCTGCGGGCAAGGGACGGTTGGGGGGGGTTTCATTTACTCGGGGTCTTCGCGGGACGCGAGGACCTCGGCGGCGAGGTCGGTAGGACGGTTGTTTGTGTTTGCGAGCTGTACTGGTGGCCCTACTGCTTTCTTGGAGAATAGTGATGGGGTCATCAGGGTCGGAGAGGACATGTCGCGGCCGGCGAATACGACTGATTCTGCTGGGGACATAACTAGCGGCCTTCGCAATCAGAGGATTGCGGTGTTGCGCGGCGGATTCGAAGAAACGCTTTGAATTGCGTTTAAGGAACTGAGCTATCGTGGGGACTTTGAGGTCGAGATGGAGGATCTCGTTCCTAACGTACCATGGCGAGCCCGTAGCTTGGCGAAGGAAACGGTTTTAAAGCGTCTGCATCCTATGGATGTAACGGGGCTTTGTATGTGCAAAGACTGCACTAGCATAGGTCATGATTGGCCTTATGCACGCCGTGTATATTCGCAACTTGCACCTTAGTGACAACTTGCTGCGTGCATTAAGAACAGAGTGCAACCTTCCCATTGCGAAGGCGGCGCGTGAGCGCGCCTTCTTGATGTGCTCTGAGAAGGTGATGTGCTGATCCATAATCACTCCTAGATACTTGGCTTGCTTCTCCCAAGGGATAGGCTTGCCAAACATGGAGATGGGCCGGGGGGGGTCGGGTTTGTGTCTCGGTTTCGAGAAGAGAACCGCTTGACTTTTATCGGGATTGACTTCGATCCTCCACTTTCTGAACCACGCGCCAAGAACGTTGACTGCGGTTTGGAGCCTGGAGGCTATCGCGTCGGGATTTTTCCCAGCGTAGTAAATGGCTGTGTCGTCGGCGAAAAGCGCCAACTTTGCCAGTCTACGTTTGGGGATATCGCTAGTGAATAGCGTAAATATGAGAGGGGACAGCACGGCGCCCTGAGGGACGCCGGCGCGTATGGGGTGAGGGGATGAAATCGCTCCCTCTATTCGATACCGAAAGGTGCGGTTCGACAAAAAGTCTCGTAGGATGAGCACGAGACGGTCAGGCACACCGAGTTTGTACAGCTTATATAATAAGCCGTTGTGCCAGACTTTGTCGAAGGCTTTCGCTATGTCGAAGAATACTGCACCGGTCAACGTACCGCGCTGGAAGCCAGCGTTTATGTCTTCTACGATGCGGTGGACCTGTTGCACGCACGAGTGTTGGGTTCTAAAACCGAACTACTCGTCGGGAATGAGGCCTTTCGTCTCGGCAAAATTTCTGAGTCGCTTATAAATAAGTCTCTCGTAGATTTTACCGAGCGAATTCAGTAAACTGATGGGGCGGTAGCTCGTGGGCACGGTCTTGGGCTTGCCAAGTTTTGGGATGCCGATGACCGTGGCTTCCTTCCATGCTTGCGGGAAGATATTATTGCTCAAGGCTCCATTGAAGATGGTGGCCAAGAGCATGATCAGGTGAGCGGGCAGCATCTGGAGCACCCTATTGGTGATTCCGTCAGCGCCGGGGGCCTTTCGGGGTTTCAGACCTTTGATGATCTCGTGAACTTCGTCCGGGGTGACGAGAGGTAATGGATCATCAGGGTCCTCGACGGGCGGGAGGGAGGCTCTACGTTCGACTTCGGCGTCCACCTCAGCGAGGTGTGCCTGGTCTACTGGTAGCGTACTGGGCGTGCATTGGGCTTCGAGGCTCTCGGCAAGGCACTCGGCCTTTTCGATGTCGTCGAACGCGACTGTGCCGTCGGGCCGGGTCAGGGGAGGCATGGGAGAAATGGAGGTTATTTTGGGACTTTAATACATTGTGCGTGTGTGTTCATATGAAATCTTATTCGATTCGGAGGTAGATAATTCCATATTTCGATAGCATCAAAACATTAAATTTATTGTGAGTCAAAGTCAAATTATATATATTTATTATATGTCAAGTAGGCCGAGAAAAAGCACATCAACATTTAATAAATTATAATTGATTCTAGTTCCAATAGATAGTTTCGTATGGAGAATAATGGGCAAGAAATCATGTAGTTAACACTGTTCTATAGTTAAAAAATCTACTGTTTCATAGAAAAGTGCAATACCGACGTGGTCAAAATGTATGGAACAGCAGTATTTTTTTTTTTTGATAACCGACGAAATTTTTCTATGCTAGAACGACAGAGGGGAGTAGAGTCATAATTCTTATGCTGAATTCATGGTTACCGTTTGCGCACTGTATTTTTTTTTTTAAGACCATGTGTTCAGCATAATATTTTAAACACCCTAGGTCTGGTATCAGAATTTTGCCGAATTCATGGTTACTATTTGTGCATTAGTTTTATTGTTTCCGGTAAATATATTTTTAAAGACTACTCATAAAAACCTTACTCTACCATATCAATATAGCTGCTGCTATGGCTGCCGTAAAAAAAGCGGAACTCAATATTCCACCAAAAAAAGAACTAATTCCCTTTCATCTCGTTTCCAGTAATTCTATTAGTCGGCGGTGTCGTTCGGCGACGGGTTGCGATTTTCACGCGAAGGTTTCTACGCCCTATCGATCGCGTGCGTGGGTAAACATTGCCGCCCTAGCCTTATTGCCAATTTTCCTACACTTGCTTTCATACTTAAAACCTCAGAAATAAAGTTTAAAATACCTTGCTCCCGTTACCAAAGTAAACTTGTAAAAAATCTTCAGCGGGGACCTTCAAATGATTCGTAAAAAAAATGTTTGTTGATTTTTCCGGTGATTTTCTTGCGAGAATTTATGTGGAACAATACGTTTAATTGTGAAAAGCAAGCCTTTAGAATTGGAACTGGTAATTTTATGCCTTCAATGTGGCACGATCCACGATTGATTAATTTCCTGAATTTTCCTGCTTTATTTACGGCTGTATAATTTACTAAACAAAGGAAACGTGTAATAACAATGGCAGTGAAAGTAAAACACGTACCCTCTCTGTTTAGTCAGCACGCACCGCACTTCACGGCAATCAAACTGACATGGCTTAAGTGAAATGTAAATTTATATATTTCCACACTAATTCTTATGTTGGGAAAGCGGAAAGCTTGTTGCTATGGAACCGTTTATGTATTGTAATAACTTGCAGAGTCTGTACTTTTGTTTTGAATGGCAAAATCTCCATACGTTTCTGACTGAACACTGAAAAAGAAACAATATTTTCAGTGCATCAAATTTTTTATATTAAAGAATAGGGTGTAACGTAGACACCTACATAAAATAGTCAAGTTAAGGTGAAATCTTATGGGCAGCCCGCGAAATTCAACTTTCCTTACGTTTTATTCAACTTTCCTTACCGTTATTCAACTTTCCGTACGTTTATTTAACTTTCCTTACGTTTATTCCAAATTGCAGGTCAGCGTCAAGGTGAATGTTCAACAAAATAAGATTCGCGACCGTAGCAGATATGGCTTTACATAATTATAATTATTAAAATCATCAATACATCGCTTTAAGTTCATTTAATTCCATTGAAATACTTTTTCATGAAATAGTCATTCTATGGAATTAAATGAACTTAGAACGTTAAAATTATTACTAAAAAGATTCTGTAAACACATACGCACCTATTACGGTCGCGCATCATATTTTAATCAACTACAACCTGGCGCTGAACTGAAAAAAAAAACATAATTAAATCTCTTTTAGCTTCCACTACGTTTAACGTACAAGACTGAAAGCCAAAACGAAGATTCTGTTACATTATTTACCCATCGTTATTTTATTCGTTAATATTTCTGGGCCAATTAACTCTGTGGTCCATTCATATAAAATCAAATTGAATTATAATAGGTACTAAAATGATGTTACCTTCGATGAAATGAATCATCATAGACAGTCAAATTAAATATATTCTCCATCAAATCACGTAAAAGCTACGTGAATACATTAAATGAACATAAAAGATTTTTTGTCGATCGCAATGAAAACAGAAAGACATAAATTTTCACATTTAATTTATAATAATCATAAATGTGAAGCAGATAGGCAGTTTATGAGCAATAAACACAGTTTTATGTATAACTAATAACGCGTAAAATGTCTTGTACGATCACCAAAAGATATTAGTAACCAGGTTCGTCGAATAAAGTTGAAGTATAATAAGAAACCTATGGATGATTTCAAATAAAAAATTTTTTTAATAGAAAACAAACAGTTCATTCATCAATTAAATTTTATTCCAAAAAATACGTCGGTTTCTCATTAAACTTTAAATATGTCTGACGACCCTGGTTACTCATCTCTTTTAGTGACTACATACCCAGGAGATGTACCTATAACTAATAACGCGTAAAATGTCTTGTACTTAATCGATAAGGAAAGAATCGCAACTTTAAACAGAAAATGGTTCTGGAAGGAAACTTGGTCGTTATCTAATTACTACAGGATATTCAAATTACACTACTCTAAAACAAAACTGAATCTTACAAAGTAAATAGATTAATAAAACTTTAGTAACAGCTTGACTATGAATGGAAAACTTTCACAAAAAAAAAACGAACAAAATATTTTTTAACTAACTATAATGCTATAAAATAATGCCTCCATCAATATGTCACTTGTTATCGCACCGCTACCTTTATTTATAAGTTTTACAATAATCACTGTCAAAGTCAGAAGGTGCGGCTATCAGTACCTACCTATGGAAATTCACAAAAAAACGATCAATGATCAAAAATCAAAATATTTTATTTCACATAAATACATAAACTTAACATAACTTAACTTAAACATAAACTTCGTCAGAAGCTAGGTGCAAGGTTCCAATTTGTCGCTTCCTATGGAGAAGAGCCATCAAGAAACTCCAATTGATATCCATTAATGTGGAAACAGGGATAGTTAATAATATGTACAGGCACTACAATATTACTTTCTTATCACAGGCATGATAAATAATAATACATGAAGTATCCAAAACTATCAGGCGTATTCTGTTTAACATAATGGCTTTAATCGGGTATAATTATAAACTCCACTGAGAATTTTCAAATATTGACACGAGAGATTTCCTTGATAGTAATATCTAGTAGTAGTAGCACAGAATATATAAACCGTTGCCGAACGTGAAAACAAAACCTAGCACCTTTGACCAATTTAATCATCACCCTACATAACATAGGTGATCTTTCAAAATGTTAGAATCTCAACATCAGACACGTTTAGTCCGATCATTACAGCTTACGAGTCCAGTTTCCACCGTCCACGGGAGTAGGCCGGACTATATCGGTCGGATACCGTTCGGCCGGCAGTCGTGACTCCGATTATCTGTATTGAGACAGGCGGTCAATCGCCTATAAGCCGGTCCGAGTGCCTGACCCCGGCGTGTTATTGTCGCCCTTACAGACTTATCGCCACACGTTACTGTCGAATCGACTATTATCGTAAACTTAAACGGTTTTAGATCATAATAGATTTGGTGGGAATAGAGCAATTTTGCAGTTGGAAAATAGATTGAGGGGTAAAAGATCTATTGCTTCTAAGTATAGATCAGGAATTTGCACCACGGAAAGTCTAGCCTAGCCTTTTAAAACGACATATTTCTTTCTACTCATTCGCACTCCGAGCCCCATGATACCTTTAGTTTGGGGGTCAACGATCAAATCTAAAATAGTCATGTACAAACGTAATTGTGTCTTAAGTAAGATTACTGTCTGTCATCCAAATGTTATTTTGGCCTCATTCTGAGTCAAAGTTTTAATTGAATTAATATTCTGTAGTTTTAAAAATGTAAGGAAACAAGCTATAAAACTACAAACATTTATTTCAGCAAAACTTTACACATTGTTCGATTCAATATTCTAAATTACTTAATTCACCAATCCAACAGAAAAGCCCAAAAGTTTATCTCACACAAAAATATCTTCACTGAGATAGAACATTCGATCAGTAGATATCTACCTACCCCCGGATTTCTTAGTTTCCACAAGAAATTGCGCCCCTTACCCCAATGTCCCCAGTTTCTTTGTAAATAGCTTTCCGATTCTACCTCCGAAGCTCCCAACTTGGGGCGGGTTATTACATTTCGATGACATGACGAATTCGGGATGACACACGAGGGGTCGCACTTGACCCATCGGTACACTAGCCATAAAAACGTTATATTTACTCGAAGACTCAAGATGTTATATTAACCCCTTACGTTTTTATTTCAAACTAACTTTTTGCCAGCGGTTTCGCCCGCCTGGTGGTCGGAAATTATACGACGGAAACGTACTGCAGGATAAAAAGTCCAATGTGTTAATCTAAGTGATAATGGTACCAAATATCTTATATCATAAATATTATAATATACATTTATAATGTTATTAAGACTAGTAAAATTTTAGAATAATTGTAGGAATACTTCACGGTTTTCAACATTTTTTTATCATGTTAAGTGACTTCTTATTATAGGAGATCGTAGTCTTAGATTTTAACTTTACGTTAATTAAGTAATTAAGCAAATATGGAGACAAAACAATTGAGACACTCCTCGTGACCCAGACGTGTCTACAGTACGTAGGATTACCTGCCCAAATCGGTTTGACTGGAACGTAATCTAGCTAACTTATAGTGATTATTAACGATATAATTAACGTGTATTTATAGCGGCTGTAATTTTTTTACGTCGCGACAAAAACAGGACCGTAATTGCGTAACACCGTATTAATCAGAATCTGAATAATTTTAGATGTTATAGCTAGTTAGAGTTACCGTGGTCCTGGCACAGGCAACTGAAGGAACACGGGTGGGTTTTAGTCAGTAAAAGTCTGACACGCCCTCCCGCTACCCCCAGAGCGGGAGAAGTCAAACTAAAAATCAAAGCATTTATTTCAAATAAACCAATTACAGGCACTTTTGAATTGTCAAGGTATCGTGTGTCAAGTCATGTGAAGATTTAGCATCCAACAAAAAAAAAGGTTATTCCTAGTTCATTCTTTCATATGTTCGAAAAAAAAACTCTGCTTAGTATCATAAACAACGTCATGAATGAGGTTTTGGCGGGGTCGCGTTGGAACATGTCGCACGACTTTTTATTTTCATGAAATTTAGTGAAATAGCGAATAAAATTGTATAATTTTGGTAGTGAATTATTCAATTTAATTACGTTTGAGTGCACGCACAAGTGTAGTGAAGGTGAAAATAAGTGACTAACGTGGACTTTTCGTGTTCCCTCCAAAAACTCCTAATAGGTTGTTGTAAAGTTACTACCGCTTTACAATAACTTTGACTTGACTGACTTAAGACGACTATGACTGTTTTGTAACTTCGTACCCGATATCGGGCCATTTACTTGATCGAAAAGAAAAATTACTTGACACTGGCTAAATGCACAATCCCTGCGAAGCCAAAACCCAAAAAAAAAAAAAAACGCCATGAATGTTGTGGAACTGTCAAAATGAAATCGATTCCTACTGATAGTGTAAATATTACGCAATTACCCCTCTGGGTATAAAAGGTGAACGGAGTAGAAGCAAAAGCTAATAATTTTTTCAAAATTTTAAAATTAAATAACTGATACCAATGAAAACTATTACTTATTTCAAGTAAACTTCTCATACAAAAATAAAACATAAATCTACAAATAATTCTATTCTACATACACAACACCCTATTGTTTTCGAGACGGTAAAAAATGCCAGCCGGTATAAAAGGGTTAGACTGGGGTTATGTAAGAATTTAGTCCTTGTAGGCATTTGTATTGTAGGTTAATAACTTGTAACTACAACTCCCCTAAGCTCGAAACCTTATACTAACTGCTACAAGCTACATGTGGTTATGAACGGTGTCAGTATTAAACAATCTATGCAGTGGCTCTATAACGGTGAACGACCATCAAGATAAGATAGGACTAAATATAATCATCAAAAAATACCTTGAAACTAAGCTCATACTTTAAAATCATTAAGATACAAAGGTATTTCCGATGTCTAAGCCGTCAGTTCAATAACCCTCGTAATGTACCATACGTTCTGTAGTTGTCAACAAAATAAATAGAAATAATGGCCAAGCCTCAACTACACGGCTTCAGAAATAGACGGCTCCCCATGTGCTTCGCGCGAACTTGACAATCTACCCGCATGTTTATTTTTAACACTATCTTATTGTATTCGGAAATAGTCGGAAATGCTCGGAAATGGTTGCACGTCTTTGAAGATTTGTTGCGATCTATTTCACGGGCGGCTAAGCTTGGCTGTGTTACGTGGTACCTATAAACCAATTACTTCGCTCCAATCATGTGTTAACATCAACGGTGAGCGATCTGCATCAGAATTTACGTGGCGGACGTAATTCCCTGAAATTCCAAACCGAACGCAACAAGCTGCATTTGAACGGTTGGGTAAATATTGGTTTTTACTATCAATTTGATAAATAAACACATACCGTCCACTGTGGCATAAAAGTATGGTTAAACATTCGCTAATCATTACTTAACATTGAGCAACGCTTATAAATAAAGAGGTACGTACGGTCAGCCGTGGCATCTTTATTTTACATGAGCAACTTTACTCAATACTCAATATCTTTATTGCTTTACCTTATTGTGTACTTAGGAAGTAACTGTATAATTGAGATCATTATGGACCCTGTAGGGCACAGCAAAAGGGTAGGAGAGAGGAAGCCCTGTTTTAGGAGATTATGAATAATTATTACTGCAGTATTATTTAATATAATATTATTGCTATTATAATTCATTATTACTTTAGTTATATTATTTATTATTTTAATATTATTTATTAATAATTACCACATCGGTAATTTATATTAAAATATATTAAACATATCTATAGATTGCGTGATTATGATTAATTATTGTTATAAATTATGATTCTTATATTTTTTTTTATATTAGTAATTTTCTTTGCATATACTATTTACCTACATTTCTTCTATTATTTATGTTTATCATTAAAATATTCATCTAATGAATAATAGCATTTGTTTAACAGTATTTTTTCAAGTTTTGTGATAAATAAATTGAACTTGTCTTCTTTCTTTATTACGTCTGGCAGTTTGTTGTATATTTTATAGACATTACGTAGGGACTTGTGGAATGCATTTTTAGCTTGGATGTTGGTATGTTTAGCCTAGATAGCCTTTACCAAGGAGAACTGTATTAAAATTTCTCTCGATTACTAAAAAAATGTTACAAGTAGTAGATTATTCTACTACTGTATCGCTTCGATTTTGGCGGCAACAGATTTTTAGTAATCGAGAGCAATTTACAGTAGGTCCTCATGGGTAAAGTTGCTATGAAAAGTAAAGATGCCACAGTTGATTGTCTTTATAATTAGCGAATGTTTAACCATACTTTTTGACGTTTAAGTGTCTCTTAACTTTAATCAACGTTTATAAACAAACACCCTGAAGTGTTGAACGTATACAATATATTTTCCCGTCCATATTTTATGAAATAAAATGAACTAATTACGAAAGAGTCAAATAATGTTGCTCCACACAAAATTACATACAAAAACTTGTCTCCCACAAGCTAAACTTGCCTTCCACAAAATGTACATAGTAAGTAAAACTTATAACCACATGAGGCACGCGTCGACCGACTTAATTAAGTCGTCGCCTCAAGTAAAACCGAATTAAGTTTCACGGAACCCCGGGGACGTGTCGCGGCCAGAACTCGCGGTGAGTCGGTAAGGTAACCCTGGAACACACGAGCCGCTTTTCGCTCGACTAATGTTAGGAAGAACCTATACCTTTGTATATAGATGCATTGATAGGGTATGTAGATGATAGACGTGGATACATAGGCTAGGTAGACATAAAGCCAAATAGAATGGGAGGATGGAAGCGAAATAGATGAAATGCAAGTCTCATGCCTACTGTCAGTATTCACTCAGTCCTTATTTGATTGTCTTTGAAGAAGGAAGTAAATGTTAATTCATCTTAAGGTATCTATCTATCTATCTCTCTGGGTAAGTTCAATATTAAACTATACTTAGCTATTCCTACTTAATATTATAAATGTGAAAGTTTGTATGTTTGTTACTCAATCACTTTTTGGATGAAATTTTGGACACAGATAGTCAATAACTTAGATTAACACATACGATACTTTTTATCCCGGCAGTACGTTCCCGTGGGATAATTTCCGACATAAACGCGTGCGAAGCCGCTGGCAAAAGCTAGTTTAGAAATAATTTAAATATTAAGTTTTTCTCTTTTCTAACAACATTTCAAAAAGCTTCACTAAAGCATTTCAGAATATTCAATGACACGCCATATAGTAAGTACCATCCCAAGCAGCACGCAAGCGTTTTCAACATACATATAACAGCCTATTTAGAACTTAGAGTTCCTTTAGAGACTTACAAGAGTGTCAAAAAATTATTCAATCTGTATTAAGGGATCCGCGAAAGCTTAGGGTATTTAAACAGAATATGAAAACTCCACTATACAGCTTAAGTATTTTGTGACACTTTAATCTGGTTTTATCGTTAAAGCTGTATACAAGCTGTATTTTGCATGTGAACACTTACTTATTACAGCTCTTAGTGTTATTATAGTATCACTTGAGACTTGTTTCTGTACAATGGTGTATGCAAACTCCGTTCTAAAACTTATTTTTATGGCGTAATTGTACACTCTTGTAAATACAGTGGTTTTATGACTTCTGTTTTTGAGGGTGTTTTAAAACTAAAAAAATAAATGACAGCTACAGTACAGCTATATTTTGTATTAATGACAGTCACTCGGAAAGACTTTACGGTCAACGAAGAGGGTTCCGTAGCAAAAACATTAAACAGGGTTATTAATGATCATAACAGTTATGTTAAATGTGTAAATTTAATTCAACCTTTGGAACATGATTATGACGTTTCTTCATAAAGCAGCGCAAGTAGTTCAAATGATGATTGATTTGAACCATGAGATCTAGTTCTCTTACTGCTTCGTCATATGACGATAATGATAGTCTTTTCACACAGCATTTTGAGGTGGACCAATTATATAAAGGCCGAGATGTTTCATCCTTTACTAATTTGTTGACATCTAATCGCTTTCTTGGCCATCTTAACTTGCCTTTTGATTCTCACAAACTTGGTACAATGCAAAGCTTGTTTTGCCCTTTCTCAATGGTTGCTTAAATTTTAGTCGGCATATTTTCCTGAAAATAAAGTAAAACTGATATAATACATACAACAAACTAATAATGCTTTACAATAAGTTTACTTAGGTATAAAATACAAGGTCAAATTGAGAATCTCTTCCTTTTTTTTGTTTTACTATATGTAGGTACGTATCATATTGAGTCTGCGTTTTTTATTTCTTTTAGCTAACCCTTATGAGCATTATAAGTTATGTATAGAGCACTGATATACAGCCTAAGTAATAAAAATATTCTATTATAAAGCTGATTAGCAGCCAAAAGCTGTACAATATAATCCATAACTTACTTAGTACAGCTACTCAGACTATAATACACTCCGATTATCGTTTAGGCTGTTTAGCAAATAGTCGCCATTTTCGTAATTTCGAATGTAGGTATAAAACAAAATATGAAACATAATTTAAGGAATATATAATGATTTTCGGCTTGATATGAGGGCACAATGATCACACTACCCTCACTTCTGTTATTATAACATTGTTTTTTATTCTAAGCTTAAAACCAATATTGACTTACCATATAAATAGTATTTTTCTTTTATATCAGATCGATTATTTTGCTGGCGCTTGAATATTTTGACGGAAAACATAGACAGGTTCACAATAAATTTGAATCCGCAATTTCAATTCACCAATTAACACCTTCAGATATCTAAGTCCAAGATTACGTTTACTTACTAATAAATATTATAAATAACAATGTCGCCATTCATTGGAAAGAATTACATTCATTTTGTGATTCTCTTCAAAAACCTATTTAAAACTATTTTCTCTATGAAATATTTATAAGATAATATCTGTAGTACAATGGTTTCTTTGTACACCGAATAACAGCTCTAATACAGCTATTATACAGCTATACTAGAGCAAAACGCTGTATAAAATGTGCCCATTTTTTACTTATAAGGGCTGTATAAGCGCTTATACAGCCTCTATACAGCCTGAATATACAGCTTCTAGTATAAAATCGAACTTAAATACAGCTTGTATACAGCTTGCAATGCTACTTGGGATACCAACGGAATCCCTAAAACTAATTGCTCGCACGACAGTTTGAACTGACAATGCCATTTCACCTGCAGTTTCAAACTAATCTGAAATTCTCAACTGCAAGTTTTGCTACTAGCCAATTTGTTTCACCGAAAAGCCTTCGCTGTTCGAAACTCGTCCGTAGCAGCTTTATGTCTTTGAAAATGGACGAAGCTAGAAGCTTGTGTATCCCGGTCCTTAGTACCGGCTTGACTCGGCGCATGAGTTATTGTTCTGGCACTAGGTAAGTAGGATGAGCGTGATTTATGAACGATTACGTGGGAAACTATTTTAAAGATATGAATATACAAGGAGGCAAATAAATATGGAAATACAAAAATGATTACCTAATTGAGTAACTTAAAATTGGTACTGAGAGGGTTTGGACTTTGAAAATTTACCTTCCTATGTCGAAAATAAATAAATAATAATTAAATAAAAATCATTTATTTCGGATTCACCATAAGATTACATCCATAATTTGTGTTAGTATAATTGTAAACTTACAAGCTAGGGTTAGTAATTTAATTATAAATAGTAACAATTTTATTAGTGGCAGGTCCGGGTGGAATTAAATAAAAATCATTTATTTCGGATTCACCATAAGATTACATCCATAATTTGTGTTAGTATAATTGTAAACTTACAAGCTAGGGTTAGTAATTTAATTATAAATAGTAACAATTTTATTAGTGGCAGGTCCGGGTGGACTCCCCGAGTGATGGTGATAAATCACTATACAACTGCGTGTAACCGTATCCATCGAGCCAGCAACGGAGAGTCCCACCCCTACAGATATTTCCTACCCTACAGATATTTCTAGACTATCCCTACAAATATTTCCCTATTTAGTTTTGTGTATTTTTCAGGCACAAATTTTTATTTCTGAAAAATATAGAAATATCATGTCATTTTTACACGCTTTAGATTAGCTTCACTTGTATGTTTGTTTGTATGTATGTTTGTATGTTTGTTTGTAACGGACTCCTTAGGGCGCGATTTTGACCCACTTCAAACGGTTTTTTTTTTTTCTGGGTGGGAAATCATCAAATAACTTCTCCCGCTTTGGGTGGAGCGGGATAGCGGCATTATTATTGTGAATTGAATCTTCAAAATAACGTCTCGACGTTTTAACACGCTTTTATTAGCTTCACATGTATTTTTGTAAGCATGTTTGTTTGTTTGTAACCGACTCCTTTGGACTTGACTTTGACCCACTTCAAACGGTCAGATTTCATTTAAACTTTGTAGACTTATCGAGGATTCAAAAATGAAAAAAAAAAACACGCTTTTGTAGTAAGCAGAACTAAAAAATAGTAAATAAATAATAGTTTTAAAACTAAAAAACACGCTTTAAAAACCAAACTAAAAAAGTAGAAAATAATTTAATTCTATTAAAAAGCGTGAGATGCTTGATATTAATTGATTGTAAAGTACCTTAAAAAGCACCCCACGCTTTTTAATAGAATTAAATTATTTTCTACTTTTTTAGTTTGGTTTTTAAAGCGTGTTTTTTAGTTTTAAAACTATTATTTATTACATGAAGTATTTGCATCACTGCTTTTTCCGAATCTTACATTAAATCACTTGTTAACATTTTATTGGTGTGTCAGAAAAGCTCAAACGTATTTATTGGTTCTAACTAATTATTGTATGAAGCCAAGTACAGATCGCGGCACGTAAGTTGAAGAAAATTGGCGGATTTTGGTTCAACTTACGTGCTGCAATCTATAAGAATGATGCTGCGAATAACAAAAAGTGCACAATTCCACATAAAATTCACGTGCAGACGTAAAGCTCATCAGTAATCCATGCAATCATTTCATCAGATGGGCGCAGACCGCACAGCTTCGAAGCAATCCGTTCACACATGTAAGCGTGTAATTTATACGCGCACATAGAGGCATTACTTCAAATCAACACGTGATTAAAATGCAAATGGCCGCCCTTTGCTGGACGCGGTGGCCGTTGGCCAATTATATGATTATTTAGTACGAACAAGGGGGGATAAGTTAGCAAAACCTTGTTTATGGAAGTGGCAATGTGTCAGATTGTGTCAGATTTTAGACGAGATTTTTGCACCCCAGAACTTTACTATACCTAACCCTTTACGCCCATGGAGAAAAGGCGGCTTATTCCTCGATTCGCACGGATTTACTCGTCTGAGAAGGGTGAATCGACATTTTACCATAATATTTTATTTTCTGTAGGCGATCGTCACAAAATTAATTTATTTATGGGCGAATGAATAACTCCAAAATTACGTATAGGCAATGTTCACGTTTAAAATTTTATGCAATAAAATATCTAATAATATTAGTTCGATTTTCTCCTATTATCTAGTAAGAAAAATACGAATACTTATTTGTATTTTTAATACAAATACTTACTTGTATTTTTAATACAAATACTTATTTATATTGCATCTAATTCACAACGTGCCAATTGAGTAAAACGTATTTCTGACGTAGTCGATTCGCCTGCAAACAAATAAATTAACGTGTCGACTAGTAAGCCAAAAAGCTTTAAGTTTATGAACTATGTAAAACAATTTAATGTAAACAATTAAAAAGTCGATGATACTTTGGGTATCTTCGGCATTTCAAATAAATCTTAAACCACCGACTTGAATTAATACCTGCAATATTATATAGCTTAGCATCAACTACGAAGGAAACAGACAAAAATGACAAACAGGCACGCACTAAAGCACTTTTGGCTTCCATCGTATCACGAAACACGATCGCTACATCTATCCGTTCCTTAATCCTCACACATGCATACCACACACGGTACAATGGCGTTCAAAAGGTCATTGGAGCGGTATCAGTCTATCCTAAATATCTGTGGGACTAATGAGTCGTCCCTTTCACTGTCCGGAACTGTGTGGCGTCTCGCATCCGCTTCTTGTTTATATTCAAACGTGTTTCCTAGAACACGTTCTACGAGTATTTTTAATTGAGATTTTTTGAAAGGACATCAAAGATGGTTTTCAGAAAGGCATTGTGTTTACCTGTTTCTCGGATGGATTTTATGATTTGAAGCTATTTTAGTGGTTTCATCTCTCTTGTTGATCTTTCATTCATTAAGTCGTACAAAACCTTTACAAAATATGGTGATGAATGGTTTACATCGCCATTCGTTTATGAGGTAAAATCTGTTATTCTTTAGCATTCATCAGCATTACATAACTCCATCCTACCAAAATTATGAATGAGAAAGTTTGGATGTTTGTTACTCAACTACTCACGATTTGGATGAAATTTGGTTCACAGAGTGGTTTTATCCTGGTAGTACGTTCCCGTGGTATAATTTACGACCTCCTCGCGGGCGAAGCCGCTGCCAGAAGCAAGTAGAACAATAAATCATTTAATCTTAATTATTCCAACCATATTACAATAACACGACAATAGTATCGATCACGGCAACATTAAATTAATTAAAGAAATAAATAAATAATAATCGGGAACAATGTAATTCGGTGCGGGTTGCGTGCGTGGGGATTAGGCCGGTTGCAGACGTTGCTGGTGCGGGCGCTAATCCCCTGTGACAAGTGCCTGATGGAACCTAACACGACATACGCATATCGGTTAGGATTTATATTAATTTTGAGAATTTGGGACGTTGGGATATCACTGCCTATCTAAATTTTGCGATTTATTCATTTTGAGTATAATTAAAAAGTATTTTGAAGCGGTTGGGAAATTTTAATTTAATAAAGGTGGAATCGATAAACCTACAAGCATAAGCTGTACCTACTTATTAAAATGGAGATGTGTTTATAATCCTACTTTCTACGATGTTTGTTACTCAATTAAGCAAAAACAGCTGAACTGATATGGATGAAATTTGGATAAACACATAGTATACATTTTATTCCGATATTTCCACGGGATCAAGCCCTATGCGAGTGGAACCGCAGGGCGCTGCTAGTTCGATCTAATTATGAAACCGTTAGCGTTTCTTTATGAGGATTTAATTAATAATTTTATATTATTATCGATTATTCTCTCAAAAACACTAAAATATTACTCCAACAATACGCTTTACGCAAGGGCCGATGCCTGCGGGTTGTTCGAAAGAGATTCCGCGTCCCCTGGCACACAGGCAACTGAGGGAACACGGGTGGGTTTTAGTCAGTAAAAGTCTGACACGCCCTCCCGCTCCGCCCAGAGCGGGAGAAGTTAATTGATGATTTCCCACCCGAAAAAAAAAAAAAAAAAACAATAGGCTTTTAAATGCAAACTCAGAAAGTATAACATATTAATCTAAACACCATTCCCTTGTTCACAGTGGAGTAGGGCAGTAAAAAACAAAATACATCAGCTACTCTTCTTCCCACGTAAACAGTTGAAAGGGAAATGGCTCATAAGCGATGGGCTTACAATCTATCCCTAAATATACCCTACTCATTCATTATCGCAATCTACTCACTCAATATCTCAATGGCCCCAATAGATTATGGCCAACATTGGCCTTATTTTTACATCAATCGATTCGATTGTAAAGAGCCTTACCAAACTTTATGTAAATACTTTATGATTGGTAATCAAATTTCTACGATTCCAATTGAATACCATAAATTGTATCCACATTATTTTGTATGGAAGATATAACACGCTCTTTGGTATAAATATGGCAAAACTCATCTCTACCTCTAGAACAGTGGTGGCCAAATGATAACGGCTGCAACTTATGAGTTGAAGAACCTAGGTTCAAACCTAGACGGGTGCTTTACTTAGTGTAAATTATTTCATAACCACTGCTTTCAAAACGGTGAAGGAAAACATCGTGAGGAAACCGTCATGTCCTATAAATAAAAATTCGAAGATATGTGATATCTAACAACCCGTACTGGGCCAGCGTGGTGGATTACGGCCGACTCACCGATAAGAGGTCTATGTCGCAGCAGTGAGAACATTATAGTCCGATTTATTATCATCTCTACCTACACTCACATTCATACAGAAGAAAGTACTGGTGTATTTATGCTTGTTAATATTAAAGAAACTTTCGGAATGTCTAAAAATTTTCACCCGTATAATATATTCATAAAAATAATAACATTTAAATTGAACACAGCTAGTTAAATTGTTCTCTGAATAAAATTAATGTCTGTAAATAAAAACGTAGTAGCACCCACGCTTTGTCACCGTAACTTTGACCTTACTCGATATTACTCATAGTTCATAGACCCCGTTTTTGACTTATATTTTTAACGGTAAACGCTTCGTCAAATATGCGGCTTATATTCATAAATGATCCAGCTTAAAGTTTGGAGACAATAAATTCATAAATGAAATTAAATTAGATTTAAATGCTGACCGTGATCTCTGATCTTTTTATACTGTGCCCGATCAAAAGTCATGAGATTTCCGAAACTGGATTGAATTAGCAATTCTCATTATATTTGGCCACCCAACAAGGATACACTGAAAAATTGCGAAGATGGCGGGAAGAGCTGAACAAAACAAAACACCAGTGCTCCATATCAGCACTGGATCACAAGCTCTGGAAGTCAGGGACAAAACCTTTGCCCAGCAGTGGGTTTATACAATTAAAAGTAACAGTTAATTTTATCAGAACCTCAATACTTCCCGTACATCAAATCGTGATACTCCAACTTATTACGAAACAAAATATTTTAAATGAACAAAAATATTCGATGTTGACACTGCAGCTTAATTAAAAGCTGCACTATGGTAATTCCTGCCAATTTATACCGTCGAGTGTCTCGTCCAATTTTTCGTAATGGCTGAAAAAGCTATAAATAAAAATGACGAGTAATTTCAGGGGATAGTCAATTACTTCGTGAATTGTCATTTGTTTAAAATTAATAACGTTCATTCGAAAAGGGAACCAGTCAATCTTCAATTAAATGTTTTGTATGTCATTAATTTTAAGTTAAGCCTACAATTTGGAAGATTACTATAATGATATTAAGTTCGATATAAATTATCTCCACAATCCTCCCTCGCAATTTGCAACAAAATATTTCCGAATTAATCGAGAGATACCAAAGTACTGGCAAAGTTGGCCAATTCTGTGATAAATGAGAGTTGTAAACTTGTGCCTATTGGGGGACTAACTGAAAGTAAGGAAAGGTAATTTATTGTTTACTTCTCTCAGGTATTTATCAAAGATAATGTATCAAGAAATCGCTATTGAAAATTCAAACTCTTCATCATACCTTGCTATAGAAATTCGTCTACTGAAAATTGACTATAAAGATTACACCTAAAATACTGAATTCGTTATCTATTCTAAATCCGGTACACAAACTACCCTAATCACTGCACACAAAACTACGAAAAACTCACTCGAAAACTAAACTATCACTAATTACTGTCCTTAATTAGAATACGGAACTAATTATCTAAGAAAAATACAGTTTATTTGTTATCAAATTCGCGATTGGTACGCGTTCCCGCCTAAACGCGAAGGCTTTTGATTCGGGCGGGCGGTCGTCCTGCTCGCAGGGCGCTCGGCACGCGACTGGGGCGGATCGATCCCGCCCTGCTAGCCGGCACAGCCAGCCACGTCCCGCGGGGATGCAGATGCAAGCGGGACCATAGGACTGCTGGATGTGACAGTGCTTGGGTGTCCGGTGTTACGGTTGATTAGAGTTCTGTGTGCGTATGTGAGGCGCAGGTTGAATGGTGGGAGCGAGTTCCACGAATTTATAAGATTGTGGGTATACAGGATAAGATTTTAACGAATGCGCAAACAGTAACCATGAATTCAGCATATCATTCTAGACATTTGTAGCTGTAGCTGGTCCATACATTTTGACCGCGTAGGTTTTGCACTTTTCTATGAAACAGCTTATTTTTTTTAATATAACCAACGAAAAATTTCTGAACTGGGGGTCTAGAATGATATGCTGAATTCATGGTTACAGTTTGCGCACTGGTTAAAAATTTATCTTCTATATCATTTCTGGTGTTGGCTTATATCCTACTTCCAACTATCTATCTTCTAATATATAAAATTTCCATGTCACAATGTTAGTTACCGTACTCCTCCGAAACGGCTTTACCGATTTTTACCAAATTTTATATGCGTATTCAGTAGGTCTGAGAATCGGCTACTATTTATTTTTCATACCCCTAAGTGATAAGGGTTGTTCACCCTAAATAATTTATAAGGCAAAACAACGTTAATTTTGAAGGACATTGCTAAACCATTGCTTCATAATTTTGAAAAATTCGTTTGTTTGTCAATTTTTGTTGAATTGACAAATTGAAAGACATAACATTTGTTAGTGTTTACACAATTACCCTGCAGGTTTATAATCCGCACAGATATGTAGGAAACACAACTGTGACTCTAACAGTCAACACATTTTCAGAGAAATAAAGAAACAAACACACAAATTTCTAACCACCAAACATGCCACATCCAGCATCAATACATCTAAACAAATACAAATTGAATAACTCACAGAAGATCCACGTATTCGGATCTAAAGTGCGACGGGCCATCTATTTGAGGTGGCTCTCCCTTTGAGCGCTGGATTGAGTTACTCAAAGTACGACCGAACTCACTCGATCGCTGCGACATGACAGCGACTTTTTGCATGTCTTGTAAGCCCTTCGATTTTTCTTGATAGGACCCCTCTGGGCTTTCTTTTTTTAGATAAGTAGGTACTTTGCTACTTCGAATTGGTTTTAAAATCGAACTCGCAACTGTAGGTTTTAGCTGTACCTACCTATACCATCGATTGTAAAGGCTTTTGGTAAGGAGATTTTTATTTGCAAACGTACGCAAAATGCTACTTTCTGGGGAGTAAGATGTTGAGAAACTGTACAAAAAGCCCTTTTATAGGTAGTAGGACCTTATTTTATATTATTTCTCAGTATGTAAAAAAAAAGTTAAAAATAAATACTGTTTAGAATTTCTTATGAAGGTGACGCAATCCAAATCGTTGTGTCAACTAAGAATGAGTGTGCTCGAATTGAAAGTTCAACTAAGAGTACAATATTTTAGTCAATTACTTTATTTTTAGACAGGCGTTCTTAATTTAATTAATTCTCTGATAAATGTCGCCCTTGTTTCTAAGAAACAAGAAAGCAAAATAATGAAAGCTTTAGCAATTTTACTAGAAAAATGTACTACCTACTTAGGGAACCATTACGCATCTATAAAAATAAATCTAATTGTAGTGTCTGTTTCTAATTTTTTTTAAGTGTGTCTGTTTATTCCCGCTCATCTCCGAAACGGATACACCGACTTTGACGGAACTTTTACTGGCAGATAGCTGATGATATAAGGATTAATATAAGCTTTTTGTCCCGGTAGCACGTTCGTACGAGGTGCGTCATCACACGTGGCGTAATTTTCAACCTCCACGCGGGCGAAACCGCTGGCAAAGTCTAGTTACCTACTTATAAAAATGTTAAAATAATTGTAAAAAACACACATCAAATATTTAAGTATTTACCTACTTGAATCTAAATTACTAAGTAGGGACGTCTGCATGCAACTTTATCACATACCCGTATTTATGGAAATTCATTTGACAAAGTCCCCTCGCGAACTTTAAGTCGATACCTCAAAGGATTGTTTACAGGCTTTCAGCAAAACGTTTCCATTACATTTTACGATACGTTACTTTCTACCGCTACGTGTAATTTAAAACGTCATTTGTTTGGATAAAAAGAATACCTTGTTTGTGTACAGGGCGTCTAAAAAGGCCGCTTTACCAGAATCATAATAGGAAAATATTATGAATCATATTTAAAATCGTAAAATGGTCACAAATTGACAATTCATAATATTATCTGCGTCGACAGCACGCAATTCATCTGTTTGACAGTTTTGTATGTAGTGTGAGAGTTGCTGCTGAATGTGAAATGTCATTTCTTTAGCGAGGCAAGGGCGTGACACACTAACAGTAGCAATAGCATTCATGTTGACAGTTCAACAACATCCATTGCGTTATTTACGTTGCTCAGCAGACCAATTTTTCGAACTTAAGAAGCAATGGGTTGGCAATATCTTTTAAAATGATTCAGATTCTGATTGATAATGAGTTACTCAGTTATGATGCTGGTATTTATTACCTAGTAGGTTGCTAGGTCACCTAGCCACCGACTCATCTATACATCTATACATCTATTAAATATGTTTATATTTATAGAAGATGTATAGACATCTTCTATAAATATAAACATATTTAATAAAATTGGAGTGTCTGTTTGTAATATTAAAATAACCGCTTTTTGCTAAATGCATATGAATATATATACGGTACACATACCAAAATAACATTTTTTACCATTTTTGTCTGTCTGTCTGTCTGTTTGTTCCCCCTAATCTCTGAAATGGCTGGACCGTTTTTGGCGAGTCTTTCACTGGCAGGTAGCTGATGTAATAAGGAGTAACTTAGGCTACTTTTATTTTAGAATTTTTATTTGTGTTTATTGACATATATATATATAATAGTAAAAAAACTATTCCCCGCGGACTAAGTCGCGGGGAGAGCTAGTTCTTTATAAAATGTAATTGAGTACTTACAAGTGGAATTGCATAAGTCAAGTAAATTCAAACGTATATATGTACCTAAACAATGACACAAAAATTCAGCTCTCGCTCCTACCTATGTTATATCTTACAGAAAATATTGGAAGATAAGAATTTAAATAAAATGCTCCTATGGGAACCTGGGCCCAAGCAATATATTTTCTTTAATTTAGTATCATTTATATTTTAAATGTGTTTATATTCTAATATAAAAAAATACCTTATAGGTATGTGTTTAGTAAAATAAAAGAAAAAAAAATATGATCATTTTTCATCTAATCCGTACCTAAGCACAAACTTTGATGTCACCAAAACTACTATAAAGTTCATTACTACAGCCAACGTGTGTGATACGGTGCCACAGACGCGCAGTTTGACTGATTGAGCCATTTTTAGCCGACGCGGAGGAAGGGCAGCCGCTCTCCCGGAATAGCACGATCATACTAATTATCACCCCTGTCATCTGTCATTGGGACGGGGGATCTAGATAAATTCGGTGGCAATTTATATGAAATTCTACACTCCCGAATGCCACCGTACCAATATTATAAAGACACCAAATAATTGTTACTGAAGGTCTAAAACACAGGTTTGAATAAACCTAGATCCGATAGGTCGCTATCTAACATTCTGATTCACCTGGACTAATACCTACTTAAATATGTTTAAGTTATATTTTATTCTTAATAAATTTAATAAATACTAATAAACCGTTGTAAGGGAAAAAAATATCACTGATGTGAATAAATACACTTACACTTTTTGTATAGGTTCTTAAATAAAAGATTAATGATTTTTTCATCCGAATGTTTCTCTGTCTGTTTGTTTGTATAGAAAATGCTTGAACCTTGAGGAAAAACATAGGTTTTAACTCTAACCCTTAAGGGGTGAAATTAATGACGCATTGAGGTTTGTTTGGGGAATTTTATATCCACGCACTTGAAATATCAGGAACCGCGCTGATTTAAAAAACTTATTAACAAAAAACAAATTATAAACATGTGTTGTTTGATCATAAAATCTTAGCCGAACATCTAAACAGTCGTTTTAATTTGCGTTGAAACAAAATGCTGCTTATTAAATTCAGATGTACGATGAAATATTGGAGCTGTGATTCGACGCGGCACATCGCGGATAGCAGACTGATTCTTTTTGTTTTCTTATTAAGGTATTTTCAACTGCGAAAACATCGCGGCAAGTTGCGAACATTGCTTTGCCAGTGACTGCTAAATAAATAACAAATAGTTTTTAGTTGCCCGGGACTGAAAGTTTCAACACTATACACGATACAATTTTAACCAGTGTGCAAACTCTGACCATGAATTCAGCACATCATTCTAGACCACACTGGTTAAAATTGTATCCTGTATAGTGTTGAAACTTTCATTCCCGGGCAACTAAAATTTATCCTGTATAGTAAGTAGCTACCTGTGCATTTCGTAAGTTTTATACAGGGTGTAACAGAAATAAAATAATTAGTTTCAGCTCAAAATAAAATACTCTAAGAATTGATACCGAATTTTCGGTTTCATATATTTCTTAAATTCAAATCATAACAAACGTGTCACCGCACTACATACGTCAATAACTTTCCACGTTACTTGCCAATATCACGATAAATCTCTTCTGAGCGATGTTTTTATTTCAATTTGAAAAGTTCGGTTTCTAGTATCAATGTATTAAAAATTCTCATAACTTCCGAACATATAGAGATAGGATTAAAAAACCCTTCCAGTATCGTTTGATATCATCCAAAGAAGCCGTGCCCTTGGTATGTATATACCCTTTCCGTAACACGTTGTATATGTAAAGCTTTAAATGAAGAATTACATAACATAACATCACGCCTTGTTTCCCCGAAGGGTTGCGCTGAGGTCTACCGATAGAACACGCACATTTTGCCAGATATGTTTAAGTCCCATGTAATAGGGGGCGAGCCTATTGCCATCAACTGGGCACAAATCCAGACTCGGGCTGCTACTGAGAAATTCCAGATGGAAAAAACCAACAACACTTTGCCCGACACGGGAATCGAACCCAGAACCCCATGCTTAGCAGTAGCGCTTGCGACCACTGGACCAATGAGGCGGTCGGTGAATAAATATTTCAATAAAAAGCACAAATTAATAAATACTTAACCAAATATTGTATGGAAAAAAACAGCTACGAGAGATCCGTCTAAATAAAAACACGAATGATTTTACTTTCAACCCAATTAAAAGGGTAACCCGGGAATCTATTTCAAAATTCTGTAAATCCTTCCGAGTGAAGTGAAAATAATGAAGTCGGTCTTACTCCATCAGTAGCTTATTTGTTCTGCTTAATTAGTGAGAGAGACGAGCTTGAGCCGACGACACGACGCGACGGCTTCAACCAATGCTTTTCAATTTCATCACAAAATTCAAAGACTTTGAATCTAAGTGTTAACTCCGAACCACTCGAACGAGAACGAGTATCTCATTCCATTCGGTCATTAAACTAATTAAACATGTTTATATCACCTTAAATAGACTTATATTTATAAAAAGACAAGTTAAAATTATATGTCACCCCATTAAAGACGTGAGACAACGGTCTGTCGCCCAAACCGGCCATAATTCAAACTGAAGGAAAATAATTTACGACTCCTAATCCCTAACAACCAGAATATATTCCAGACAGGATACGGCCATTACAGCCCTTTATATGAGCCGTTAAGTTTTTTAAATAAACTGAAACAATTGAGATGTATTACGGCTGACACCTGTCTAGGAGGAAAATAATGGAAATAGTCGAGGAAATAACTTATGATAGGATCAAGAGGAATGTTGAATGTGTCGCTTAAAAAACAACGTTGAAAATATACCGATGTTCAAATCAAAAACTAAAATTCGACTACTAAAAAACCACGCTATAAAAATTATTAAACAAGAAAATATCCTCATCTGAAACCCTTGGTCGGAAGTACACAATACAATCTAATAGTACCTAGTAAGGGGGCATCCATTATTTACGTGAAGCGTTCAGGGGTGGAGGGGGTCGAGTTGAATCTCACCCAATCTCACGTGGGGGAGAGGGGAATCTCCTCAAATATCACGTAATTTTTTTTCCAGTAAACTGGGTTAAATTAAGTACCACATATTTATCCACTAATATGCCCAAATCCTACACAAAGTAGCACAGTAGCTTCTCTATTGTTATACCGCCGAGCCAGCCAAACGCAATGCACAAATCCAATGCAAGTAAGCAAAGATTTACATTTTTAAACTAAAAATAGGCATTTTGAAATATCTCATGTGAGATTATGAGGAAGGGTTGAACCAAATCTCACGACATCTCACCAGAGCGGGGGTGGGGTTCGAAAAATCGCTAAAATTGCCTCATGTAATTAATGGACGCCCCCTAAGCGATAGTAAGCTTTAGAGCAAAGTGGCATACGACCCACAGCTTTCAGTTGAGAATATTTTCTTGTTTCATACTTTTTATAGCCTGATTTTTCAGTAGTCGGGTTTTAGTTTTTGAACTTACTTTTACCATAAGTGATTCTGGGGTAAGCTCACAATATGTAATATTTTTGAAATGTGCTAATTAAGCCCTTTCATAAATAATACGGCATCATTGAAAAAAGCAGGAGTTAATCACTTATGCTTTATTCAATTTAATGTGATGTCACATAACCTAAAGCAGCGGACGATCAAGAAGCTTCTAAAGATACCTCATTTGTCAAATTGTAATAAGCAGATGAGAAGTTATAAGACAACAGATGAAGATACAAAGGTATATTACCCACATCCATACATACAAACGGGTCAAAATCATAACCCTCGTCTTTGCTTCGCCGTAGTCGGATAAAAAATTCAAGATTCTCTAGCAAATACAAATAGCTTGTAGCTGATACCTAACCTAGCAAAAATTCAAACTCTGCAATATACTTAAATGAACTATTGAAAATCAGAATCATACGTGTATGCAATAAAATCCGGATTCAATTCGACAGTTTGGCAACTATCCGACATATTACGGCAATGTTGAAATTTTTCATTTTTACCGAATTGAGTCTGGTCAAGCCACGCTGGGATGGGTGCATTTCGTTCATTCATTCATCAAGTTTTCATTCAACAACAATATAAATAAATGATCTTTCTTTTTTGGCAATTGATTGCTATTAAAAACAAACCAAAAGTTTTGTTCAGGTCTCCTATTGTTATCTAACAATATGATTTTCCTCCAACGAAAGTAGACTACTTTCTCAAGATGTAAAGGACCGAGTAAAAAGTATACGGGCGGTCCTCTCTCAGAAGACATAAGGACCAAAGTACCCACAAATTACGCTTCAGGGGTAATGTTTAATAATGCATCCAGCTTTACATATTTACGGAGGGCTGCGGTACTGCACAAACTCATACTTTATTAACGCACACAAGATGTAGTGTGTTGCAGACATTTATGTAATTGTGCCCTTAAGATTAATTTCTGGGTTATATGTTAAAACGAGACTGTATATCTTATATTTGGCTAGTATTTCTTAGGAAGCCAGACGTGTGCGCAAACATTTTAGCTTTCGTCGAGTCTGTGTGAAGAACATTTGTTGAAATTTTCATGGGCAAGTACTGAGGATTTATGAAAATGTGTTAAAATGCATAGTGCCTATGGTGATACCTATTTTCGAAATTCAGCACATTAAATTAGTCGTGAGGTAGAATATTAAACCAGCTCCCTAATTAACACACTTTCAAATTACAACTACAATCTGAATCATTTTGAAGGACAATTCATCGATTCATGGGTTCGTAAAATTTGTCTGCTCAACTACGAAAAACAAGCAATATATATTGTTGAACTGTCAAAATGAAAGCCATTGCTACTGATAGTATGTTACGCAATTACCTCGCAGTAACGAGAACTCGATAACACAAAATTCTAACGCAACAATATAAGGGGCGCTTTAGGCCTAGTCATGCGGCGCATAGAAATTCTCACCTCCCAATTTAGAAAGATCTTATTAGCAGCGAGAAAGTTGGAGTTGAAGTTGGAGGTAAAGATAATTTATTAAGAGGGCAAATAACTTTGTTAAGTTTTCATGTTCAATTTACGAGTTTTGAATAAAATCAGTACATATCATAAAACAAAGTCCCCCGCCGCGTCTGTCTGTCTGTCTGTTCGCAATAAACTCAATAACTCCTAAACGGATTTTCATGCCGTTTTCAACAATAAACAGAGTGATTCATGGGAAAGGCTTACGCGTTATGGTTTTGGTAAAATAATATATGTTAACCGTAAATTATGCGATATATTTATGCTGAAAAGATTAATTGAAACAATCGGTTATTCACAGAAGCATGCTTTACGTGAAAGTAAAGGCAGTAAAAAAAATACACACTTTACAAACAGCTGGTTGCAACACACTGAATTAAATTGTAAAACTTTCCTCACACATAAATCGACTTACTATCCGATAAATCAATTCTCTAGTCAGTCACAAACAAGTCAGTCTCTTCACAATGACAGCGACTTATGAGTGAATGCGTGATCCGTACCGGCGTTTAGAATATTTACGACCGTCCCGACTGATATATGAACCCACACTTCCGTTGAATCTTTCTTACGGGTAAATAGATGGCGAGGATGTTTTTTTAAGGATATACGCCCATAGTTTCGTAAAGTAAGAGTTATGCTTGACACTGCCTCCCGGGATGGAGCACTTTCACGATAATATGGAAGTAAAGGGAAAATGGAAAAACCCTGAAATGTCTCTGATATGATCCTTTGTTTGCCTTTTAATAATATAAGTATTAAAGAAATAATTACCGTGGAGATGTTTCATAAATAACATTACATTTTTAAAGGACCACAATGTACCGAAATAACAACTAATAACTAATCAATTAATTTAAAAAAAACCCTAACTTAACTAAAACTATTCACAAATTAAAACATAGCGTCAAATAATTCATCCGCATCGTTGTCAACTGGTAATGTTCCCAAGAGACTGACGGCATTACCACGTTGTATGGCAATGCTTGGACTCTGACAGAGGAGATAAAAGAAATAAGAGAATAAAAGAGTGATTGAGAAATAAGAAATCTAACTAAGTAGGTACTGCAGACTTCTTGTCGGTCGTAAGAGCTAGACGCATAAGTATAAGTATTCATCGTAGACTACATAGAGCCAATACAATAGTTTGAAATTAAATATAAAAGTCCAATAACTTGCATTATAAAGTGAGAGAAAATAAAAAAAAGAAGAAAAAGTTTAATTCTTGCGTGTCTAGCAACAATTTGATTCCAATAGATATAAACTAAGAAGTACAAACAAATTGAATGCTACGAATGTTCTACCAAAGCGAATATTAATGTTAATTGCAATTTCGGTGTAACCCCCATTGGACCAGCCCATGTCTAGTGCCGCAGGGCATGTTCCATAGTATCCGGGGAGTTTCCCGGATACTGAGCAATACAACGGCGAGCAATCCATTTGTATTCCACACAAATGCAAACAGATATAGCGAGCATGAATTTAATTACTATGAATCATGGGTTATGGTAAACAATTCTATATCTACATCTTTTTAATCAAATTAGTGATCGACATCATTTGAATACTAGAAATAAAGATAAATTATATTTCTACTCTAGTCATCATTATCATTATCATTTCAGCCGAAAGACGTCCACTGCTGGACATAGGCGGCGATCGCAGTATGGTGGTAAAATGTATAGAGAACGCTGCTGCCCATTCTCTAGTAAGTCCCTTAGTCGCCTTCCACGACACCCACGGGAAGAAATGGGATAGTGGCATTCTTTTATGTCCGGCAAAACGTTTGTCTACGGTTCTTGTGCTAAGCCTGCAGGTCAGGTAAAGTAGTATTGAGCACGCCACGATTGCGGCGGTAAGTCCTCTCTTTGAGGAGTGGCTAGAGATTCGGCACGGCGTCCTCAACTTCCGCCTGACGCAGGTCCTCACCGGACACGGTTGTTTCGGGAAATTCCTGTTTCGGATAAGGCGAGAGGAAACGCCCGGGTGTTTCCACTGCGAAGATCGCCATGAGGACACGCCATGTGGAGCATACGGTGGAGGACTGCCCGGCTTGGACAGGGCACTGCCGTGTCCTTGTGGAGGCGATCGGCGGCGGCGTTCTCTCGCGTCCGGCCCTGGTCCAGGCCATGGTATGTAGCGAGAGTGCATGGGTAGGCGTCGCCTACTTCTACGAAGTAGTGATGTTCGCGAAGGGGGTGGCGGCGCACGTGAGGGAGAGGCAGTATATGCGCCCGCATGGCCCTAGTCTACGCAGGAGACGCCCTGGGCGTCGGGAATCCCAGGCTGATTCCCGGCCACCGTAGGCGCGGGCTTTCGGACGGCCAGTAATAGATAGCTCGCTGTCCGGTAAGGACAAAGCCCGAGTCGACGGCGCGTTGTGTTCCACGCACGCCTCAAAGACATGTCAGCACCAACTGAAGGGGCCCGCAAGGGCCGATGCCTGCCAGGGGTGCGGGTTGTTCGAAAGAGATACCGTGGCCCCTGGCACACAGGCAACTGAGGGAACACGGGTGAGTTTTAGTCAGTAAAAGTCTGACACGCCTTCCTGCTCCACCTAGAGCGGGAAAAGTTATTTGATGATTGGAAATCATCAAATCACTTCTTCATTCTCAAAAAAAAAAGGCAAAGTGGTATTGGATTTTTCTATCTTGAATTTCTCAGAAACAGCCTGGAGTCGGGATTTGTACCCCATCGATAACAATAGGCTCGCACAGTATTACTTGGGACTTAGACATTACCTACTGGCGATATTTGGGTGTACTATTCGTACCCCCTGCCCGAGTTGGGCAATCAAGACGTGACGTCATGTTAAATAAAGATAAAATAGATGAACCATTTTTCAGATTAGCTAAAGTACATACATCATTTATGGAGTATTGTGTTGAATGTTACAACAAAGTTCATTGCGATCTATTTTCACGAGATCTGTATATGTATATGTATACAGGGTGTTTGGCAGAACGTTGAATATACGAAAATGGTGAATAGGTGGGGTCATATGTTACTTACACAGCCCTAATTTATTTGGCCCAAAAAATTTTCGCTTTCTTCTAGTTTCACCACTTTCTTAACTTTAAAGTGTAATTTTTATTAAAAATGGGTAAAACAGGCAATATTTTTTTTAAATGCAAGTTGAAATTAAGATTTCAGTATTTTTTACATCTTTCTGTAAGTTTGAGGACCCATTACCTTTTCTCTAGTGGGAAATCATCAAATAACTTCTCACTACCTTACTACCTTACTTCTCATTACCTTTTTTCTAGCTTACATCTGAATAAAGCAATCATTTTCTGTCTATTATCTGTCTAAAAATTACACTTTCAAGCTAAGAAAGTGGTGAAACTAGAAGAAAGCATAAACATTTTTTTTTAATATCAGGGGCAGGGCCACATAAATTAGGGCTGAGTAAGTAGCAGATGACCCCACCTATCCACCATTTTCGTATGTTCAACGTTCTGCCAAACACCCTGTATAACTTCTGACTTATTTATTTGTGATGGCCCTAAAAAGGCACTCTCTCTTGTCCTATAGGTATTAAATATTTCTCAAGTATATTCCACAGCGAGAGTACATCATTTTGTTGACAACTCTAAATAATACGGGTCTGGATTGGTAACTACATTGTGCCGCCCTCACTCAATCGAGAAATAGCCTCTTTGAGGGGCCAAGATTTGGCCGGATGGAGCTTTGACAATGCCACAGATGAATGAATCTATAGTATTGACAGATATAAAAATACTAATGTTTAATCATTTTATTCTCAACATTTTAGTTTAATCTCATCGTAATTCTATTGTTGTAACATTTTCTTTGTAGATCCAGTTTATTCGTATGCATATCACTTTCTATTTTGTATTTTGAGCTTTCAGTCAAACTAGATGCAGTTTAATAGATACCAATATTTTACGTGAAGGCGACATGTTACAGGCAACAATCTGACAATCAGCCAATTTTCCAACAAAAAAAAACATTTTCTGTCAAAAATAAACAACAGTTGTCGTGAAAATATGTCATAAAGGACATATTTTCACGACAACTATTGTTTATTTTTGAAAAATAAAACTATATTCAACCTCCACTGCTGATTTATTTGGTAACACCATGCATACCTCATCTTCAGCATATGATTCTAGGCCCCGTAGCATAGATTTATTTTAGACGGTTATCACAACAAAAATTTGCTGCTTTATAGAAACGTAATACCTATGCGGTCAAAATATATCGCACACTTAGATCTAAAGAGAGCTAAGTCAAAAATTGGGAGTTTTGACTTATGCTTACCATTGAATTCCTTAACTCACTACCTATCGACCAATAAAATAGATTTAAAAATATTTTTCTAGTAGAACTTGCAAAGCAAATATGTACCTATACAGATAACTTCTCCAGTGCACAGGAAAACGCTAAACAGTTTTTGACCTTTTCTGAAAAAACGTGATTTTTTTAGTTAACTCTGTTTAGATCTAGGTGTGCGATATGTAAAAGCTATTTTTTGTTTTATTAAATAACCGACTAACAATTTCGAAGTGTCAAAATTACGTACTTTATCCATGATAAAATGTGCATCGATGACCGTGCCACCTTGTAAACGACTGCACCACACTTTGCTCTGAGCAAGTTGACAAAAGATTGCATTGAATAAAAATAAGAGCATGAGATGCTGGTGCTCTCAGTAGTCTTGGAAGACCACTAATGTATTCTTATTCCCAACCTTAATTTTACCATCAGACCTTATTTAAAGGACCCATGTCTATTCGAACTGCAGTCTGCGGGCACCAATAATTAGGTTAGAGTACCGCGCGTGAGCGGACTCCCAACGAGTGGTAGGTAAGTAGGTACGTATCTACCCCGCGCCCGCGGCCACACTTTGATTTCACTGCGGACGCGCAACACAAGCAAATTGTCCAAACAGTTTTACTACTTGTACCTTTTAGCAGCTGCTGAAATTGTTTCATGTGTTTTTTTTTTGAAATGCTTGTTTAACTTGCTGTGGAGGGAAAGTTGTTTGTTTGTTTTAGTATCAGTTTAAAGTTGCGAGTCTACTGTAGCAAATGATCATTAGCTACTTTCGGTTTGTTAAAGCTAACTTGTGTCAATTTTCACTTATTGAATACTAGCGACCCGCCCCAGCTTCGCATGGGTGCAATTTAGAAAAAAAAAGAAGTGCAAATATGGCCAGGGCCGCCAAGCGGAATTATTTTTTCAGCCGCTATCTTCCTGCATTTTAAATCTGTAATCTCTTCGAAAATAATCATTTAAATTCTATGCTGTAAAGAGCCATATTCATCTATATTAAATGCACAATGTATTTAAGGTACTTAATTGGATAAGGATTAATGCTGTATTGCTTAAAATCGCTTCGTAAATAAGCCATTATTTCTCGTAAAAAGTAAAGGATAAAACATGGTTATTGTGGGTTATCCCTAAGAGATAGGCATATACCATTCAGGACTTTTTTGTAAACCTTTTTAAGTTGTACAATACTGTACTACATTATTTTGATCTATCTCGTAGGGTTCAGCCAGCGGTTGCAATGTAAGCGTAAAAAAATGTGTTTATTTACGACATCACATTAGAAGCCTCTAAAATTATGAGTGTTTCTCTACTTTATTATGCATCTTATATACATATAAACCTTCCTCTTGAATCACTCTATTTAAAGATCTAAGCATACATAGGGACAGACAGCGGGAAGCGACTTTGTTTTATACTATGTAGAGATTTTTCGCAGCCCAGACGAATTTGCAGCACAAAATAGATTTCCCAAAAAAAAAAACTTACTTTCTCAACATTATTTCATGTGGCTTTCATTTTTATATTATGGCATTACGTACTGATTACGCTTTTCATCATCATCGTCATCTGCCTAGCCGCTTCCTAACCACATATATTGGGGTTGGCTTACAGTCTAACCGGATCCAACTGAATACCAGTATTTTTTGGAGTGTCTGTCTATCTGACCTCCACAACCCCGTCACTGGGTAATACGATACCCCTCGGTAAGACTGCTTGTCAGACTTTCAGGCTTCTGACTACCCGTAACTAATGTCAAAGATATACAAATGACAGACGGGACCAACTGAAATCATTGTAGACAGTGCGAAAAATCATATTCTTTCCCTTGCACCCGTAGAATCGCACTACTGTAGAAAAAGTAGTACGACAAAATACCTTGATGGACAACTTTCTTAATAAAATATACAAATTTTAATATTGCCTTTTAAACTCCCAAAAAAGACCAGTGTGACAAATGCCATGCATTTTATAATAACAGAGAGCCAACTGAAACTCAAAAGAATGAGCAAGATCTGCATTTGCAACGTAAAAACATGGCGAGGACTATAAAGGCGGCTGATAAAGCCGAAGCTGAAGGAGACCCCTGTGTGGTAACCGCTACTTTTGATGTGCAAAAAATATTGACTTGTTCTTATGAAAACATGAGCATATTTTACTACAGAAGGAAACTAAATGTTTGATTTTACTGTTTATGACGTAGCCCGAAAAAGTGGATTTTGTTACATGTGGACAGAGGTTATGGGAAAAAAAGGAGCCAATGAAATCAGCAGCGGCTTAAACTTATTTAACGCGCTTTCCGAGGGACAGAGGGGTCTCGATGTGTCCGTACTCCACAGGGTGCCCTTAGCGTGTAGTTGCTTAGTTTTAAGTTTGAAAGCCCTGACTGGAGGTCTTGATTTATTGAGGCAGCCAAAGGCAAGTTCGGTTGAGTAGCCGACAACATCCTAGTTTGACAAGTGTGATGCCAAAACCAAAAAATAAGTTTTTCTTTTAAGCTAAACGGTTTTAATGAACATAATGGTGAACATTATCATGTACTAAACGCTAAAAAATTATTCGATAGGTCCAGGACCAGTCATCGCACCACTTTCTTCATCAATCTAGGGCAGATAAAAAAAAAATCTTGGGGCGCGTGAAATTTCTATCAACAGTGAATCGCTCATTATACTATTTACATATTTAATATTAGGTACATACTTCATATTTATCTATTTAGTATTGTTTTTCTATATAGTTTTTTTTTTCATAGTGTAAAGTATTTTAATAGTCAAGCCCTTTCATTTGATACCCATATTGAGGGGGTTGTGAAAAAATATGTAATCCGCCATTTTGTGGCGGCAGCCATCTTGGATTTACAATGATACTGATTAAATTGTATTGATATCAAAACTAAAGTTGTGTAGGTACCAAATATCAGATCAGTCTGCCAACAGGAAGGAGGTAATATTTCAAGTACTTTTTTTGATCCAAATAACAACAAACAGGGCAAGCCAAATAAAACCGTTAAAAAAACGGCATTGCCTTATGTTGTGTAAAACTTTTGTTTTAGTAATATATTGGATAATTTATTACATCGATTAATTAACACTTCCAGTTAACAGTAATATGCACACACAGAATATAAACTTACCTACAGGAAGACAGGTATCTAAGATTAAGTAATTATAACTCCTTCCTTCATCCTTTCTGTAACAAGGAGCCGAGCCTCTTTTCAGTCTAAAATTAAGTGATGAAACATTTTCAGGAGCGGTGTGAGCGTGAGAGCGTTTACCCGTTTCTGTGGAGAGCCCTTGCTGGGAGAGGCGGCCTCCTCGAGCCGACACGAGTGTTTGTGCTCCTTGCCCCAAGCTCCCCTTATCACTCATTAGCGTATAACGCGGTGAGGTACGGGCTGAGGGATGCATCTTAAAATGTTGATGGAGGGGAAAATGGGGAATGTTGAATTTTTCTATGATTAAGTTTAAGACGGATGCATTGATATTTAAGCTCAAGAAGGTGAGTAAAGCCTTTGCAGAATCATTCTAGAGTTAGCAAATAAGAGCGCAAGCTTAAAAAAATATGATGATGACCATATACGGCTATTATACGCTTGTGACTAGCTAATAACAGCCGCACGGGTCAAACAGGTTGGTCCGTGGATGGGTGACCATCTTAACATACCAAAACCCCTTCATGCCTCGGAAAGCACGTTAAGCCGTTGGTCCCGGTTGTCATTCGTGGATATTTGACAGTCGTTACGGGGTCATCAGAAGTCCGAAAATCTGAAAACCATTCTTAACAAAGGGTATCGTATTACCCAGTAACTGGGTTGTGGAGCTAAGATGGGCAGTCACTCCATGTAAAAAAAAACTTGTATTCAGCTGGATCCGGTTAGACTAGAAGCCGACCCCAACATAGTTGGGAAAAGGCTAGGCAGATAAAGATGATAACCTTATGCTGATTTGCCTTGCCCCCCACCCCTTTTTTTTAGGTGGGAAATCATCAAATAACTTCCCTCCTGCTCTACCCAGAGCGTGTCAGACTTTTACTGACTAAAACTCACCCGTGTTCCCTCAGTTGCCTGTGTGCCAGGGGCTGCGGTATCTCTTTCGAACAACCTGCACCTGCCTTGCCCCTTACCTTGCAGCTTTTATCAAGAACTAGTTAAGTTATAAGATACACGAAACAAATAAAAGTATGCTTTATTTAAATCCTGCTTGTTAAAAATATTGGGCGTCTCTGTCAGATTACTAACATAGGTAAATAAAAAGAAGATGCTTTGAAATTCCAAATAAGCCAAGAAACATACATTTTGTTTCAAGCTTAAAGACAAGTTTTTTATCAAAATGCGAACCTTCATCGCAATTCAACGTCACACCTTTCTGAATAGAATTCCATCACGTAGCAATCGAAACGTCATTCATAATGAACTCCTGTGTCGCTTACCGCAGGGGCAATGAAACATAAAATTACACACGTCTATGAACCTAAGTTTAAGCTACGTTCCTAAGCATAAAACCATTCATTTATTCATCACATGCAGCGTCAGTAATCAGACAGGTGATTCTCACAATTCGCCAGGTACTTAAGGCACTTGTCCCACCGCCGGCGATTGACTAGAAGCAAGTACAACTAAAAACGAGTTGGCGAGCAACGAGCAGCGAATGTGCGACGGCGGCGAGCAATTACTCGCTGGTATGCGTGTGTACCAAACGGGAGCCTCTCAGTGAGTGTTCTTTATAAGCGAGCGTCGCTGAGCTAGTACTCTCTTTACTTACACGGCACCTACAATCTTTTGTACGTTTCTTGAGCGATAAAATCGTTGATAGCTAGTCGCGTCTCCATCGGTGGTGGGACTGATGCCTAAGTAACCAATGCGATTTGACTACCGATTGCGCATTAAATTACAAATAAGACTACGATGCATCCTTAGGCCTACTTACAGGACCGTTACACTTCTGACAATTTAATTCTGTCTTACAAAGATTTAAATCGTTAGATTCGCCCGACTGCAATGACATACGTTCAAATTTCGTTGACATTTTAATAGTATTGTCTCGCTCACTCATACAAAAAACATATTTGTCGTTCTATGAGGGATGTGTCTGTCAGCTCACTCTTTGTCTCTTCGTGAAGCCAAGTCTAACGATTTAAATCATTGATCGCTTGCTATTATTATTTTTAGACAATGTTTTGTGTTGTGACGTATTGCTATTGTTTTCAAACACGATTTGCATTTGCAATTATTGCATAAGGTATTGCTTTCAATGCGGTTTTCGATGCTATCTATAAAGTGGTGAAACTGTGCCACATTATATCGTTTCTGGAGTTCCGCTAGGAATTCTACTTACTGCGGTAAATATAAATGAATGTGTAAGGTATGTTGGACAAATTATTGTACCAACATGCCTGAAAATAATCGGGACTTTGTAATTTGATGATTTTGTGAGATACCAGCGTGACATTGTTAAGATATATCTAGGCATATATAACAAAAAGCTACGTTCCTAGGCACAAAACATTTATTCATCTCATGCGGCCTCAGTAATAACTAATAAGGCAGGTCATTCTCACAAGTCGCTGTACTCGCTGTTAGCTTATAGCCATTATTTTCAACCAATTCATGAAACAGTATTAATACTTAGACGCCTACATTAATTAAGGGGACATGTTGGAATGTCTATTTGCATGAATATTAAGGATTTTGTGATGTTTCATCGGAGTCTAGACACGGTCCTTTCATTCAAAATCATTTTATCACCTCCGTGATCTGTAGATAATTGTGAAACCGAAGAATTTTTTTAAAGTAGGTATCTTTCTGACGATTTAGCAATAAAACAACGGAAGTGTGTATGTGAAATTGCCTAGTAAATAAAAATATAAAAACAATGATATCAAACAACCCACACCATAAAACACCTCTCCCCTGACAAGCAACATAAAGGAACGATCAAAAAATGACGCTAATGATAGCATCTATCGGCGCACATCATCAAACACAAACAATAATGGCCAGCCAGTGGACAATCGCTGGCAACGCAGTAATTGCCCATACATACACAAACTACGGCGATTACAAAAGTCAGCCCCGAGCACACGCCGCCACTCCGTTCGTTATTTTCGCTAAATGGGCCCATTTCAAAATTAACTGCACGATTGCTTCCGAATAATGCGCCAGTGTGGAGCGATATATCTCACGACAAGTGCTGCTAAACAAATGAAGGGAATGTTACATACAGCGCCATCTTGCTGACAGTAGCAGAACTTGAACAGTAGCTAGTTAATACAAATGTGACTGGTAAAAAGTTCATCTTGAAATATAAATATGCTGATTTTTTTTAAATGTACTGTGCATCTTCTTGCTGTATCTGTGAGTACTAATAATAATCGAAAAACTTAGTTGAGAGCATGAGTTGGAGACGTAGTTTTGCTAGACGTCAATAGATGGCGCTGTAAGTCAAACCAAATAACTTTTCTCGCGCCTGTGAAACCCACCTTAGAGTTTTTTTATGAAAAATATTTGTATGAACGACATTATGCTTACAAAATTGTAATTTAAAATCAATTTAATCATTTAAAACAATACTGTGAAATATTCTGTTTAGCAGCTTTCATAAATAATTAAGTAGATATTAATTGACAGCATCCATTATTCTTTAAAAGATTTAGCAAAACATGCTAAAGCATCGCAGCAAGTAAACATCAAAACAACAGTACTTAAAAAACAGCGCCCAACAAAAAAACACATGGAGCAGACCGGAGCGTGTTGTTGAAAACTGTTGCCATGAAAAATGACCTTTTCGAGCGATGTAAAATAAATTGCATCTCTGCGATCTTTTGCTGTAAGAAAAATGGCTGCACATTTTTTAATTTCGACACATCGCAATCGTTGAAATGACCAGACTTTTCTTGTTTTAAAATAACATAACACAATTAATAAGTTGGTAGGGTTTTTGACAAAATAAAGAAATGAAACTCACCTGAATTTGCTCAGCAGCTTTTTTCGCCAACCCAGGATCCAGGATAGTAATATCGAAGTCATTCGCACATTTCTTCGCCGCTTCACTAAACGCTGCTGCGTTGACATAGTACCCAGATCCCTTTTCACTAGTCTCTACCGGAGAATTGGGAGACAATATGCCACTGTCTGTATCACTAACGTTTGCTGATTTCCGGACTAGACCGGAGTTTTCACCGCCTGGAGATTTTAGTGGGAACCGCGATTTGTCTCCAGTTGGCGACTTCAAAGGAATCCGAGATTGTCTCGACCCGTCCGGAGCGAATCCGGTGGTTGGATCGAATATCACATAGTTGTCTTTGTCGCATCTCACTTTATTATTCACTGTCACTGTGTATTTTTTATTAGGACTAAGGTTTAGAAAAGGATCTTCAGTATCAATAGGACTTTCAGGTATTATGGATTGTATCTTTGGTGATATCTTTGGTACTGATTTACCGTCTATAGTCCGCCTTATCACAGTGTCGTTAGTAAACTTTAGTCGCACATACTCGTTAGATATTGTTCGTCTAACTGGTGAAGAGAGTAAAGGCGATGGCTTGCACTCTTGCAAATTAGTTTTGTTTTGAAATAAATTAATCTTTGGTTTATCCATTGTTCTAACTGGTGAAAAGGGTAGTTTTAATTTGGTTGTCACTTTTTTCTTTTGACTTGAATTTAAATCTATACTACCTTTTAGAGTACTTTTGTACACTGGTAACACACTTGCCTTTTCCTGCACCTTTATAGGCTCTTTGGCAAATTTTGAACTATTTCTACTTATGTCAAAAGATTTGTTTAATTTCTTTATTGGTGCGGGCGTTTTAAGTCGCCTATCTTTGATCTTTTTATCGGGGCAAACATTGGCAGCAGCAATATCATGTTTCTCGTTAATAGATAAAGTCTCTTGTTTGATAAAAGTTTTGCTACGATCACGTAGGAGTGTTTCATTTTGTACTGTTTCAAACAAATGATCGTTAGGGTTGGTAAAGATACTATCTATTATGATATCTACGTCGCTGGATTCAGAGTTGCTTTGAGAGGATCTGTTCTCGTTTATTATGCACGATATTCTTTCTTCCACATCGATGAGTGAATCTGATTTGTCAGTATCGTCTATACTTCGTGAGGTACCGCTGCCAGAATCTGAAGGTGTCTGTACTTCAAATATCGCATCATGAGTTGGAACAGATTGTTTTCCCGAATTCTCTGGACACGAAGATCTTCTTCGTTTCACAGTACCTGTTTCTGTAGATGGTAAATCCCAGTCTGACACTTGCACAGCACACTGCGCCCCACTATTTTTAGAACGTCTTGGGCTTGTCATTATAGTAAAATCGCATCGTTATAGCACTATCTACATTTATCTACCACTTATCATTTACTGTACACGACTGTAACTGTAATGTTGAAACATCGTTGGCTCGTAATTGTCAATAGAATTCATATTTAATGTACGCCATACGAGCACTACGATCGTTAGTGGAATCAAACACGAACGGGTATCGGGCTCGATTGTTATCTAATTACAAACTTGACGCTGGCGCACATGGGACCGCCGGTATCTATGTTATTTTCTCTAATGGAACCATTTGTTTTCTGTTCTGTGACACGGAAGGGGGTTAGTTTTGATAATAATGGCATTTATTTTTTGTAAAACCCAGCTTGTATCACATTAAAGTTAACTAAAATTGTCAAATTATTGCCCAAGGGCAGCAGATTCTTAAAATGAAAGACGTCTAAAATTCTTTCTCTACAAAAAGTCTTAACAGCTAGAAAACTGGGCAAAAATGCCTCAATTTAATCAGTAACTTGTCCAGGTACCAGGTAGACATAAAAGTAGTAACAGCACGTTTTATCTCTTAGACATGAACGTTTAGGTGTAGGTTGGCGGCCGGTGGTGGCGGAAGGTAGTTTTTATGTTCCGTCCGGGGCTCAGGGCGGAGCCGCCGCCTCCTTCGCTCGTCGGCTCGCCGGTAGTCCGTACGTGCGCCTTGGGAGAAAGTTACGTGGTCTTGTATTATGCAGGCTGGTTGAAATTCAACATTTTATTATATTCTGTCTCTAGAGTGAAGGCCTTGTTTTGTTTGTTTTGTCATTTAGGTGTTGCGTCTTGGAGATCTTCAAGAAAGATACGGTCGGAGGAATGCTTACTAGGAAGACTTGTAATTCACTTTATAAGGCACGTTTGTTAAAGATCTCAGAATTTTAATCTTATTTTTAACCTGCTTCAAAAAGGCTGAAGTTTTTTTGTATGTAGGTTCCACGTGTTTTCTGGATATTGCGGATTGATTTCAAAAATTCTTGAAAATGGATAGGGTACCTTTATGCCTCAGAGGTGGTCCCATATTAATTTTCAAGAAAATATTTCACATCTAAGGGTAGAAAATTAGGGGATATCTAAATATTAGTGATTTTTTTTTAAGTTTTTCTCCCATTGTAGTCTTTTTCTAGAAGGTGGTAATGTTTTTTATTACACGCTTTTTATTAGCTTCACCTCTAAGTTTGTTTGTAACCGACTCCTTTGGACTTGATTTTGACCCACTTCAAACGGTCAGATTTAATTTAAACTTTGTAGACTTATCGAGGACCGATGACAATTCAATAGTAAAAGTGTAAAAAAAAACAAGAAAAAATCTGAAAAAACACGCTTTTGTAGATAAGAGAACTAAAAAATAGAAAATAAACTAAAAAAACGCGCTTTAGAAACCAAACTAAAAAGCAGAAAATCATTTCAAAAAAGCGTGGGGTGCTTGATATTAATTGATTATAAAAATACTTCAAACAGCACCCCACGCTTTTTTTAAATTATTTTCTGCTTTTTTAGTTTGGTTTTTAAAGCGTGTTTTTTAGTTTTTTTTAACTAGTTTTTATTTAGGTTTATAATAGGTACCTTCCCTGAAAAATATGCATTTAAATAACGAAAACCCTATCCAAATCAGAACCTAAGATATAAAGACATTCAGTCTATGGCGAAGCGAATGCAATACAATAACACCAGAATTTTGATAAGCCCACGACAACAATAATTAACTTTTCTGACGCCTCAGTGCAGAACGTCAGAACTACTAACAATAAAGTGAAACGGAATGAACTTACGAAGTTGGCGGGATTCTGACAAATTGCCCCCAAGTGTCCCCTCACTAACCTAATTACCCGATAAGTTAAAGCAATAAATAACGAAGGGCGAGGACTTACTTGCACCGAAGCAGCCGAAACTACAATAGTTCCACGTGGCTAGTTAAGACCGGTACACATTAGCGAGCCTTAATATTAACCGAAGTTTGTACGCGAGAAACTTTACATGTTGCATCTTACCATCCCGCAGTGCAAAACTGCTCATAGATAAACAGAGCAGTAGACATCTACTGCTCTGTTTATCTATACAGAGCTATTACAGGGATACGAGGACAAATAAAATGAGTTGGCGAAACTCGCTAGCGGAGTTGTGAGATTCGCTAGCTCAACTAATTTGACGTTGTACAATTTTTTGACAAAAACCAAGAGCAGTGATGACTCCCTATCCTGGTCATGATTGTCCAAACATAAAGTGTGTCCACTTCAGCTTTAATGCCAAATTATGATCTAAAATTCTAATTTCAAATGTTTGAAACTATAACACTATGTTTAACGTTTTAAGGTGAACCTAGTCCACATTTTTCCCATACAAACTTCGGGAGTGTATTACTCCACTGTTCGACAATGTACATCAAAAATTAAACCTGGTATGGCTTTGTCTCATTATTAATATTGTCTGTACGGAAACAGAATACTAAAATAAAAAGCCATTACAAAGTTAGGAGCCAACAAAGATTCGTTTTTCTTGCTAATTTAACCTAACTTTGGGCGTGTTTAAGTAATAAAAGGAGTGTAAAATCTGAAAAACCGAGTCGGTACCGACAACGCTCAAATATCGAAAAGTTCAATAAACGTTATTGGTTATTGATTTATGGAGTGGTTTTTTCATAAAACCCGATCTTCCGAAGGACTGTTCTTAATTTTTTACGCGCCTGTTGTACTATAAATGATCCTGCGTCTCACTCAATAATGTTGTGCGTGTAGACTAGCGTCTAACTGCTCATCACTGATACTACCTCTGTCGGACACGATGCCTGGTGAGACAGCGTGCTTTTTAGCTAGGGCCACCAGTGAGTTCGAGCTCGCGACTAGGTTCCCCTTAATTGACTAATTCAACTACATATAATCATACAAAAATGTATTTGAAATCATAGATCACAGTTGAAGTGGAAAAATGTCAACTAAGCCTTGGGGGGCACTGTTCCTTACCTATGTATGTATTTTATACAACGCCAATGCTTGAACATGCTTAGCCACACAATCTACATCTGTAGGTCCTACCTGACTATCTACATTCTACATGCTTCGGTTCGCGGTTACGGTCTTGAACAACGTGACCACAATCGGCTTCATTTCTGTTATTGTTTGCTTGTCTCTATCGGCATTTCCACCAAAACACAATATTGTTTCTTGTCGACTCTGTGGTCACCGGTACCGATTTGTGTCTATTTAAATGAACCGCAATAAGCATTGGTTGCTAACCTTTCTATCTAGGTATATTATATTTCATCTAATTAGAGATATTGACTTTTGTTGCTAATTTAATAACTTGTGCAAAAAACCCGACATAAAATAAATGGCGTGCCAGAACTGATAACGGCACATATAAATTATGAAGGTTCAAGATGCTGTATGAACCTTTGTGGTATTTCGGCAATAAGAACATACCTATTTGAAAATAGAACACAGAAAAAATAATTGCTTTGTGTAAATAAAAACACTAACAACGCACAAAGAACCCAAACAACATTCAAAATCGAAACTCCAAATTCGAATAGCGAACACAGAAACACTAAATGTATTTATCAACTACCAGTACAAGTTGCCTCCACATCGTACAGCGTGCCTTCATCAATATATCAGTAACAGTAAAGGAATGGCAGGGATTGTCTTCGGAAAGCAACTTTATCGGGCAGTGTCCGTCCCAAAGCCATGAAATTTATTGGAACAACACATCCCCTCTATATCTGACACAAACTTTCTAATTTGTTAGCTCGGTGCAACCAGGGCTGCTAATACTGGATCCCTGGATTCATTCCGCAGACGGAAACTAATTGATAACTTTGTGGGGAGAGTGTTTATGTGGGATATTGGACTTATTGGTTTAATGAGAAAATAGAATTAGGTTTGTTAGTGTGTGTTCATTTAAGAGTGTATAGATAATAGATGTGCCAACAAGGAAAACTTGAAACCATATAAAAAATCCGCAAAAATTAAACCCCTAATTTATGGAAACTTGACATTTATTGGGCTATAACAATACTCTTTGTCTTTCCCTCCTATTGAAATAAAAATACGGTAGACTGTACCGTCATTTTACTGATGACAAAGGAAATGACTAAGTGATAAATTTTATACAAAGGTCTTATAGGTACAATTTATTTTTCGTCAAGCCCATGTTAAAAACTAAAAAAAAATCAAAACGAGAACTCTAAGCGATATACAACTTCTAAAACACTCTAATGTGCCATCATTATCACCCTCCCCTTTTTCAGTCCATTCATAACTTTTGAACGAAGTATTTACGCTGTCCATTTTTTTTGTTGTTAATTTGGCAGGTTGGCAGCCCTGCAGACGGTGCAGTGTATTTACCAGTACTTGGTTCCGCACGTGCCCTTTGCTTTGGACTAAAGTTTACAATTCAAGTTTGTGCAGTTGCATGCCCTGTGAACTCGGGAGTTTGTTTCAAAGACTGTGTAGACTTGTGATTGGTTTGTGTGTTGTTGTGTGTTTGCGGAGGCTGTTTGTTTCATTGATCTCTTGTCTGTTGCTGATTCGATTGGTGATTGTGTATGAGTTGCCATTTACTTTTGCCAATCGTCCATATGCATGTTAATAAGGTATAATTTCATATGATTTGAAGTTAGGAAGTGCCAAGTTAGTCACGTTCTCCCGTTTGTCTAACTGAACACATTTACACAAATAAAAGGCTCTGAATTCCACTTGATTAATAAACTGTATTATTTACTAATTATAAATTTTACTAAATATGTAATTATACCAGCCTCAGCTCCTAATTTAAATGTAAATAAAATTGAAAGCTTGAGATACGCACCAATTACTTAAAAACACCTGAGCGGTACAAATTAGCTACATTTGCACAAAATCACACCAGGAATAACAAAAACACGCCAATTTTAAGGAAAAACAGACCATCTAATTTACGGAACCCATAAAACGAGGCTAACGTATACTGTTTCAAATATTTCTTATCGTCGCGTTCCGACTCCCCCGTGAGCAAAAACAGCAACTTTAACTGCACGACGGGCCCCGATTCCGTTCGTCTTAAGTGATTTACAGGCGCACTGCGACCTGCCTCGGAACAGCCTTCAAGGGGAGAGCCTCCTTGAACCGGGTTACTAGACTTATCGCGCAAATGTATCCATCCGTCCCTTTTCTTAATACAAACCCAGAGAAGGACGGAATATTTTAAGCCTGCAATAGAAATTTGAACGGTGTACGCCCCAACAATATCCGCCTAAATGGGTCAGGAAGGCGAAGTTTACGTCGCATTTCAGCATTAGGGAAACCGAAATGCAATAAAATCCGGCAATAGAAGCGGAATTAGAAAATTATACCGAAGGAGGTTCGAGCTTCGACCTCCAAAAGGGGCTCATGAACTTTAAGGCTATGATTAGTATATTAAATTATTTTCTCGAACACACTCACGCTCTTTATATGGAGATTAAATTTTTCACTGTATGCATACATACAGCTCGTAAACCTTGCTTTATAATTTGTTTTATGGCTCCAGCGAAATTGACTTCATTTTGCTGTAGCTATACTTACAGGCTTAGATGAATAACAGACTTTATAATTTAAGACATTATCATCGCCCTAGCCTTTTCCCAACTACGTCGAGGTCAGCTTCCAGTCTAATCGGTGTCAGCTGAACCCGTATTTTATATGGAGCGACTGCCGATCAGACCTCCACAACCCTGGGTAATACGATACACCTTGGTAAGAGTGGTTATCCGACTTTCGGGCTTCTGACGACCCGTAGCGACTGTCACAGACATGAATCCACACATCCACAAATAACAGTACGTATATCATCATAAAATATATCAGGTAGAATTTTATGGTATTTAGGTAGTAGTACTAGTCGTTCTACTATCATATCCAAACCCCAATACCACAAACCTCTAAATAAACATTAATTGCTTAACTGGCCTATTCTAAACAGCGGTTACAACTACAAACATGAGATTAAACCAAACAAACTAATATAAGGCCCGAAACAAACTGTCCGATGCCCTTTTCAACAGCAAACATAACGAATAAAACCGAATGTGCCGTGTACACTGGGGTTGCATCGAACACAATTTAGCGTGGCATTAACACAGCAATATTTTGTTGGAAAGAAATATTATTTGCATTCGTAATGCTGGGGTGGCCCTGTTGGGACAGGGGTGTGCATTCCTGCACTACAGTGCACTTGTCTTCGCTTAGGGTACGAACACATACACGAGTATATGCGCACACGTAGTACTTGCAAAGGTCGCACCTCTAGTTTTAGACTCTCGAGCTTTTTTAATGTAGAACAATGACGTCACTTTAAACAGTCAATTCCAAAAAAAGTGCTACGAAATTATAAGATTTCTACGCACTTCTGTGAAGTTCGCGTTTTCTCGTAGCAAACGTCTACGAACGCGCTACGAAATGCCTACAAACTATTTGAAATATCGAATAATTTACAATTCATCATATAATCCTCTACTCTGAACATGCAAACATCTTTAAAAGTATTAGAGCGTATAAAGGGTGTGTGTCAAACAGCAAAACTTACACAAAAACCCCCACCTACACACCCACACACAAATGCATTTGTTGCAATGCAGGGGAATTTTCGATTAAATATTTAGATTAGATTTTTCGTGATCCATTTATCATGGTTTAATTGTGTTGGGGCGATGGCTCTTACATTGATGAAAGCGGTCATAGTGTTTCTAGAGATTTGTTTTGTAATCCTTTGATATGATAATGTAATAAGAAAACGGAGGATCTCTCTCCCTTTGGACGTCTTTGAATTGTATTAGGTACTTTTGTATTAACATTATTCGTAGATTCGCTCTTTTATATTCAGTAGTACTGAGAATAATAGCCATTATCCTCGTAGACAAAGCCTGGAATGGTAATATTGGCTATTATGTTACTTTCAAGATGGAGGCACACAATAGGTTGTATATTGAATTGAACCAAGCTTATGAACATGCCAATCTGTATGATATGAAACCTATATTATCCGTAGGTTCTAGTAGACCTTTATTTCTCTTGTAGTGTTTTATCATCTACAGTCTCCTACCTTGATCCCAATTTATTTGGGGTCCACAACATATTTTATTTCCATCATATACACCGTGATATTTTAGTCGTCTTACAACGGCAGCCCACTTCATGTATCCAATGGCTACTAAAATACATACAAATACATTTATAATAAAAAAAAAAATATTTTCGGACATATGAATAATAATAATTTTTAAAAAATCATTCACTAAGACGCATGATGTAGTTTTGAACACCCTGTTATGGAGATGGAATGAATGATGAAATGTAATGGTTTTATGGTAGGTAGGTAGAAATCTTCTACCGTTTGATACGTAAAAATTATTAACAGGGAGAGTGTTTCATAATTCTAAAGCATTATTTATTTTTGTTAGTACCTATTATCTTAACGAATGGTAACAATTTTGTAATCGTGCCTGTAGTGATTTTATTTCGGATACATTGAGTGGACCACCTTTGTAAGACGACTAAAATGTCATGGTGTATACATAATAAGCCCTTCATTTACCCACTGTTGAGACACAGACCTCCTCTCTTTGAGAGAGAGTGGGGCTGTAATCTACCACGCGGATCCAGTGCGGGTGGTAGATGTCACATGTCTACGAATTTTAGTTCTAGGATATGACGATTTTCTCACGATGGAAGATATCTTCACCGTTTTGAGAGCAATGTTTATGAAATAAGTTACACAAAGTAAAGCAACAGTAAGGGTTTGAACCTACGACCTTGAACTCGTGTTTTTCTTCCATACTTATCTTTTAATCTCCTGTAGTGTCGATAGCTATTATACAACTTATTTATTGACAAGCCGAGTGCTCGATCTAATTACCGAACCACTAAAATGACGAACTTCCATACAAACTTTGAAACCCTATTTAACCCCCATTTGGGGCTAAATGTCTATCTAAAAAGTCGTCTTTTGTGCTCAGTTTTTTAAGGAACCATTGTACAAAATTTCAGGCTTCTAGACCCAGCTGGTTATCTGTACCAGACAGTACAGACCTAACAGTAACCAGCTGGGGCTGGTTATCTGTTAGTGAATGAATCCAAGCGTTTTTTATTAAGTAGATTTTGACTGCTAGCAAAAGTTATTTACAGCGGTAATGAATTATTATAAAGTCGAGTAAGACAGTATTCCGGCTAAGATTAGTTCTTGATAAAACGAGATACGTATTGGAGATTCAGTTGAACAGACCATACATATTCATAGCCGGACCAGAGGATTTTAAGAGCAGTCAGACGTCTTAGCAGCATATCAACGTAATTACTCATTTAATAGCAGAGCGCAGTCCAGACAATTCGCAATATATATGAATTATGAAATAGATGCACCTCGTCCGGCTGTCCCTTGTGGACGTGGAAGCATGTACGCATAATTGTGTCCGAGTATTTACCGGACAGACAGACCTGCGGGCGTCCATGGGCATGCTAGCATGTAATGGTGTATCTATAGGTATTCTGTTCACAGCCAGTCATTTGGACGTTGGAAGCATTAATTAATATTGATTAATCGAATGCTGATATTGATATGGCCTTTTTTATGAATGCAATTCTGTTCTTTGCTGTGTTTTATGTCTATCAGATTTTATTGGACATTTGATTCTGTGCAAAGGGATACATGTGTACTACATTCACATTTCTCCATGCAGCGGTATTTGTAGTCGTGTTAAAAAATGCTTACCACAATTTATGGGGTACAATTTCGGACATAAGCATCAATCTGCAATTAATGGTTTCCTGACAAGAAAACCTAATTAAACAACCACACTCTTTTGATAAGTACGTACCAGTCTTACCAAGGGGTATAGTATTACTCAATACATGGGTTGTGGAGGTCAGATAGGCAGTCGCTCCATGTAAAATGCTGGTATTCAGCTGCAACCGGTTATACTGGAAGCCAACCCCAATATAGTCGGGAAAAAGCTAGGCAGATGACAACGTACGTTGCATCGTCGTCGGTCAACGGAGATACGGGTGTTTGCGGGTACTTTTAAGGCATTAAAAGACACATCGGGAGGGGACAGCCGTCAAATCGTGTTGTTATTCATTCTCACTACGGGCTCCGAACTAATCTTATGTCCGTGTCACGCTACTCTCCAACGCCGTCAACGAAAATACGGGCCCGACCGAAAATAGTTCGAAACTTCAAAGTGACTCCTCCAGCTGATTAATTAACTTTTTTGGACGGGTAAAACCATATTAGGGAGTAGGGCCAACTGTCAAATCGTGTAGTAATTCATTCTTAGTTTGGGCCCCAAGCTAATCATAGGACCGTTAGTGATACGGAGTAGGAAACGCCCGTAACTCCGACCGAGATTACAGATTTCGTGCTTAGAGAGTAGGCCCTCTGATGCAGAGTTAGAAACACCCGTAACTACGGCTGATACTACGGACTTCGTGGTTAAGGAGTAGACCCCCTGATGTATAAACGCAATCGAAGCAGAATGACTATTTAAGGATCGCAGCTGGCGTCGATCCATAGTTTCTGCCTACCCCCAATAGGAAATGCGGCTTGAATTTATGTTTATGTATATACTGTTGATAAAGGTGGATACTGACCGGCGGTACGGGGTGTAATGTAACATTCGCTGCGAACATATCGTTACGCCGTTTGCTAAAATCCGTGTTGCTCTCTCGCTTGTTTCCCCGTGCTGACTGCACGAATGCTCACTTTGTAACATGTTACACTAAGCCCCGTAATGCCTGTAAGTACTTAGCTTTAGACTGCTCCGAAATCAATACTTTTCAAACTCGTTTACAAAACAATTATTTTCGGGTCGACTCAAAAACAAAACAATAACGCTAAACGTCAATTTTCATTTAACATCCATTTCAATCCTGCCAATCACAAAGGACGTATTTGGCTGAATAATTATTGCCTTTGCCGACAAAGCTTGGAACACACGTTCCATTACAAAGGGATCACCATTGCAAGCTCGCAACGGCCATAAAAACCGTAAGACCGTATTTACCTTATTATGTGCTCTCCTAATATGTTTTAGCTTGTTTACCGTGTGTTTTGGTAACAATGTTTTTTACTTAGCCTTTCGCATTTGATCGTGAAATATTGTGGTTTTTTCCGTGTGTACTGAAACATTTTGTAATGAAATTACGACTTTTCAGGGATTTCAATGAGTCAAGTTTTTCTCTTAGGGTTTTTTTCGGTTTAAATTGAATGAGAAAAGAAAACTTGTAACGTAGTTATAACCTTCTTTATGAAAATAGTAAAGAAAACGAAAAGATAGTAGCATTGAATCTTGTTACGAAATGTACCTAACATACCGATATCGTGAAAATATGAATTAGCAAACGAGCAATGATTATCATATAACATAACGTATAAATGAATTCGATACAGGGAGACACGGACATCCACACCAAAACTGAAACCGTATAGCACATGATTGTAGAACTCCTAGAATCAAAAGTCATTTATTCAAACTAGGCTGAGAGTCAGCACTTTTTGAACGTCAAAGATTACATAAGACAGTCCCCCCATCCGTCAAAACAAAACGTCCGCCGTTCACCACTTCCTACTGCTTTAGTCCTAGACCTACGCGGTCAAAATGTATGATACAGCAATTTTATGAAAAATTTCAAACAGGGTGCTCCGAAGCATGTACTGACACAGGTTGCGCGCCGATGACCCTGCCACCGTCTGTAGAAAGACCATCCATTATACATTACAGTATGTAAGGATAATGTTTTAACGTTTTATATGCCAGCCACGAAACCGCGTATTATAAATACCTGCTAAAGATCATTCATCCTCAACTTACATCGTAAGGTGAGCCACAAAAACAGGAGCCAGCATAAGTTATTCCAAAGTATGCTTCAACTCCTGAAGTTCATAAGCCGCTGGCCGTGCGAGCGTGGCGTGCGGGCGTGTGAGAGTGCCACAGGAGGACCCCGATCCCTCCTAAACCTCTTTCCTATTTATATGCAGATTCCATGACCGACCATAAGTTATCCGAACACCGGATCATACCCTTAATGATACTCGGATAAATGGAAATGGTTCTTCGTAGGGGTGAATTTTTACACATTTGGAACTTTGTCATAATAAATGCGTCAAGAGTCAACGGTTTGGAATTAATTAATGCGGGGCGACATCTTGTTTTATTATTGAAATGTGGCGGGATTAGTTGGATTAATATCGTTAGTGGTTATCTGTAGGTAGCTGTAGCGAATTTTGTGCAGACTGCGCATTTTTATGGCGTGGATTATATAAAAATGCATTTAAGAAGCAAATCCAAGCAACCCTAAAGGATCAGCAAATTCATTTAAAATAGCGCAATATTTAATAATGTACGCACACAAATTTACTTTTTACTTTTTCTTTTATTTTGTTTTATAAATTAAAAATCCAGTTAAGGAATCTACGACAATGACTGTTTTATAGGTATTGTATCTGTATTTCTAGCTAGTTTTAAATTAGTTTAAATTGTAATCTGTGGAGAACGTAGTGGATAGCATAATTGTTTAAAATGTCATATTTAAGATAATTTGCGTATATCTCTTATTGTGCCACTGTTTGTTTTTCCTTAAAATAAATAAATAAATAGTAACTAGCTTTTGGCCGCGACTTCGTGCGCATGGAATAGTTACTTTAGGCAGCATTTAATTTTTTTTAGAATACTAATTTTGCAAATAATCCTGTGGTTTACTGTATATAGCTTATTTTAATACATTTTTATTCTTAATACAACTTCGTTTCTTGTTTTCCATTCTTTGCATAAACAGATTTGTTTGCACTTCCATATGAACTTTCATCACCGTAGGTCGTAAATTTCAAAAACGCTAGAAGAAATATCTATTTACTTCTTATCAAGTGCCTAAATACAAAGTTTTATGGTTTTATCTTCAATAATGACGAACTCCAATACAATCTTTCATCCCCTACTTCAACCCCTTCATGCCCTTTTTAACAACAAAATGTAGTTTAGGTAGATCAGTGGTTTAGGCGTGAAAGCGGAACAGACAGACAGATAGAGTTACTTTCGCATTTCTAATATTAGTAAAGATTTTATGAGTATTTGTACGCAGCTATAAGATCTGTTTCGATCTGTCCTATTATTGAAATGATAAATTATAGAAACATTTGCGTAGATACATTCCTGTATCTAATTTATTGGTAGGTAAACGTGCTTTTTGCAAAAAAAAACTTCAGTTAGTCAAAAGAAAGTTCAGCAGTTTTCCGACCAAAAACACAAAACAAACGAGCTCATGAAACATCGTAGCTCGGTTTACTTAATACGATACTGTTCACGGTATTTTACATAACCTATACAGTGTACTTTGTTAGTGGTTTCAAGTTTATCAGCTTGGTTGAGCTTTACAGGTTTAGGAGCTCAACTTTATACCCTGTTCGTTCTTTGGGTAAAAGGAAAACTTGTAAAATATTTACAGTCACACATCTATTTTTTACCATCTCATTTATTTTTGTGGATGTCGTAAAAGATGACTATATAAGGGAAATACGTGATGTAGGCACACCTATAGATAGGTATTTTTCTTTTACTGTGACTTGGAGGGAATGTTAGATAATTTTCGATTAATTCGAGTAATTTTCCACTGGAGAGGTCTACACCTCTCCAGTGGAAAATTACTCCGCATAGTTCCAACATTCCAACATTATTCTGTGCCACAATGTCTGGACTTTCAAAGTCACCTTGACCTCTTTGTTGAGTAGACCTTTAAACTACTGTTAGATCTAGCTTTTGTGAGCAGATATATTTTGGCAAACAATATTGTTTCATTATATTCTTTTTTTTTGAGGATATTCGTGCTACATTCCTAATTGTTGATATATGATGACACACATGTTAATTTGCTGTGATAGAACCATTGGTTAAAGCCATTTCATAAAGTTGTCAAGTAAAGACAATTGTGATTTGAGTATACAGACAATTTAAGTTGGTTGTTTATTTGCTAAAAAATAATTTCCCTAAGTTTACTAACAGTACCTATAAATATAAGCTAAGGTAAGGTATACGCTACTTTAAATAAATAATTATATTTTCATAACATATTTCCACTCATGAAAATCTAATAAATTACATAACTTAGCTAAAGTATAAAACTTAATTAAAAAATACGTGCTGCGTAACTTCAACTTAAATCTATTAAACGGATAATTATAAAATCTTACATGGAAAATTGTGGTTGAAAATTGCTTACTGAGTAAGCAGAATTTTGATTAAATTAAACGATATTAAGAAGGGGAGACGCGATTGAGGGAAAATAATGAAAATATTGCCCGGGGTAATCGGCGTGCTTCGATTATAAGATCGGCTTGGCGGGTGTGTCTGCGTACTTTATTATCTCCTCCTTCGTGAGACAATACAACCTCCTTGCCCTAAATTAGGGTATGGAAATCATGAATACTGACTGGATGATTAAATTTTTAATTTCTGAGAAAAAGAAATCTTGGAGGTATTCAATGTCTATGATATTGATTACTATGAGACTGAATATATTTTGTTCTAACATTGAGAAATATTTTAAATGTCAATATTTTAATAGTCAGATCTAAGTTGGCAATAAATAACTTACATTCGTTCTAGAAAACGAGTCGTTACATCAAAGGCCTTAGACTATCGTCACATTAGTTATATTGAAACTAGACTAATGTTGCTAAGAAAAAATTCTCGCAAGTCATGGGATTACTTTTCCGTTTTTTCTTATTACGTTCTCGCATTAATTAGGATCGCCTCTTATTAAATAGTCTAGAAGGAGCTATCGAGTATCGATTTTTACATCGGAGTCTGCCTTTCATTTCCAAAAAATAAAAAAAGTACAAAGACATATATAGAGTGGAGAGTTACCTACGAATTTTAACTTATGGAAGAAATTATTAGTAAGATTGTCCTAGAAAAGGAGAATCTCTATGTAAATATTTCACGTTTTATGCAATATCAGCGTTCGTTAATCACATCATACATTTAAAGGGGAAGCGTGAAACCAGCTTGCGAAACTCAAATTGCCTTACTTTTTTTTTGCAACTGACCTGTACTGTATGTTGATAGAATATGATTTGTCACCGTCAAAAATTAGGCTTTACAGAGTTATAATCATTAAATCATTATATCCACCCTCTTACTTCATATGAATGACTTTTTACTGAAATGGTATCCAATTGCAAAAAAAATAAGAAATCAGATGATCATGAGATACCCTGCCTCCTTAAATGAGCATTTTTGAACTAAATCACCAAATTACTCAATATCCCCTTTGTACTGTCACTGACGTTGATAGGCGACTATGCAGCACAGAGCGCAAGTACCTAACTTAGTACATAACTAAGCAATATGCAAATACTGGCTCGACCATCAATCCTGTCCGTCGGGCACAAGATAAATAGTGGCTCTGACACTTGCACATTGCAGTAACCATGTCGAACGGGGCAGCGTTTACATTTTTAACTGGGTGTACCGAAATTCTGACGTCATTTGTCACGATCGGCGGTTAAATGACCACGCATCTGTTTTGTTTCAACAGACAATTCATTAATGGTTCAACATATTCGGACATTTATTTCTGAAGGTTGAAGTTTTATAAATGCACTTTTGTAAATTAATTAATATTAACTACACACATCAAAAATGTCTAGGGATCAAACACGTTATTGCTAGTAACAATTTTTTTTTATTTTTTATTATGTTTTTAGTAACTCCTATGGGTAACTTAGTAATTTCTAATAAACTTTGAAAAGGGTAGTACCTATTTAATATTTGAATTTCGGTCAAAAGCTGAAAATATCTGTGAAGTTGTATTCCTGTATATAATCCTGCAACGGGTTTGAAGCTAATTCAGGAAATTTTCTGCCACACTTTTGAGTGGAATCAAAACAAAAAAACGTTTTTATGGCAATAAGGCGTCATTTGAGCCGAGAAGAAATAATCAGAGCCGAAGAAACGTTGGACTTGGAAGTTGGTTCTCTACGCATAACGCACTAAGCATAGCCGTCTATGCGGCCATTCCGGAGCGTGATTTGGAGGAACTCATATTGAGCGCAATCGCTGAGATGGTTTATACGCGTTAACGGCGATAATACAGACTAATTGTTTATTTAACGCTTTAAAAACCTTTAGAAACTTTTATTTTTATCTTATTATTACATTTTAATGTCAGGATTAAATACGGTGAAAAATCCAGCATTAGCAACAGTCAAGTTATTAATGCAAAAGAAGAGAGTAGGTAATTCGTCGATCTACCTATACATAATTTTATTGAATAAATCTAAATAGACATTTTTATTTAATTTCAATAGGGCAAAAATACTTGTATTTTTTCAAATACCTTGATCCCTAGACACTTATGATGTGTGTTGTGTTGATTTACTACTACCTAAAAACTAATGAATTCACTGGTTTTAATGAAATAAAAAACTTAACTAACGTTATAATTTTTATCAGCCGTTTGCGTACAACTGCAAGGCAAAAGCCCCCCATTCTCTACTCCAACCAAAAGTTATGTTTTAAGATACATTTTCAAAACTGAACCTACATTATGAAAGAAAACAGAATGTTAGATTTATAGAGAAATGTAGCAGAACATATTCTATCGGGAAAACGGTAGTGTAACGTAACAGTATATGGGTACACTTTGTCCACAGCTGCAGTGGCGGGTACAGATGCAAAATATTGCTTATCTCAATAAAATGTTACTCGCAGCTCCTTTACATAACTACCGTACTACATATCTAGCGATAAAGTACACACTTTGTTTATGCCAGTATAGTTAATCTACTAGAGTGATAAAAACTTCTAGAACATCGCTAACTGAGGTAGGTACTTACCGTAGAACAAAACGAATTGTTTATTTTAAGACAATATAGGGTAAGAATGAGTCTGGATTTATGCCCGGTTGACGGCAATGGGTTTGCCCCCTATTAAATGGGACTTAAACATAACCGGGGAAATGTGGGAGCACTATAGGTACATCTCTGCCTAACGCTTTGGGGAGACAAGGCGTGATGTTATGGTATAAGGTAAGAAAGAAAGAAAAATAAAGCTTATTCTGCACAAACAAGACTCACATAAAAAGACATAAAATACACACTCTGATACAAAGTAGACAAAAACACGTAAGTATTCAACAACAAAAAAATGTCAATTGTTTGATGTTATGGGTGTTATGGGCAGGTCGCGATTCACAATGGTCACATAAAAGACCCTTGTAGTGGCATCTCTTCAAGCAGTTTCATGCAAATGACAGTCTGCTTTCGTTATTTAACCCTTAATTACCAAATCAGTGCCAAATCAGTGCTAAATCAGCAGTACCTACTAATATCATCCCTAAACTCAATTTTAACGGGCATTAACTTCATTTGATACCCCAATTATTGAGTGAAAATGCAGGCATCCGTGAAAGGTCAAACAAGGGGCAGGTATCGGTAAGCCAGGCTGTAACTCAACAGGTATTACCGTGATCCTGAATGACCGGTGTCCGGCCGCGAATTAACATGGCCCCGGACGGTCCGGGCTGTCCAGCCGGACGATACGATTTATGGCACTGTTAATGACCCCACGCTATGATAACTGCTTATTTATGAACTGATACAGCGGGAGATTATGTTGGGTAGGGGTAGTTTTTGAAATACGCTTTGTTTGTTCTTGGTGATGGAAATATCAGAGGTGTTTATTTAGATGATAATTTGGCGAAAATTGGACCCTTTAGATAGGTACAGAATCTACCGGTGCACAAATCATTTAAATACAAAACCCGTTCACATATTAGTTTAACGTTTTATATTACTGAGAAAATTGCAGACTCCACACTAAGGTGGTACGAACATGTTGTACGTATATCCGATCACCATAATATATCGTGAAATAGTGCCTTTCCATGGCTAAGAAAAAGAGAAGGAAAGGTAGATTGCAAACTACCTGGATGACAAATGTCCGGAAGGACAAACAAAAGCTTGGCCTTACGGATGAAGATGCTTACCAGCGAAGAGAATGGCACCGAAAGACGCGTAACGAAAAGAAGCGAAGGCAAACAAGAAAAAGAAGAGTCGCAAGTTAGTGGTTGGGAGACTAAAGTAAACTGATTTTTAGATTAGATCATGTCTTGTCAAAAATGTTATAGGTACCACAATAACGACGAACGAATTAAAGACGCGATAGAGTGGAATAAAGGCTCCAGGTCTTTGCTAGGGATCTGTCTATTGAGCAGAGTCAGCATACGAAACTGAAAACCGATAAAGGCAGGATCATATCCACCAAGCCTGTTGAGAGAGATTGAGAGGTTCTATGGACAGTTATAAACGTCAACAAGAAACCCCGTTACAAATCTGGAAAACGAGCCAAGAGCTAGATTGACACTATACTGGAGACATCCCGAACGTCAACTTGGACGAGATTAAGATGGCTCTGAAGCAGCTTAAAAACAACATGACGCCGGGTGATGATTGAATTACGGCCGAACTCCTAAAGGCCGGGGGGAAACCCGTTCTTAAGGCCCTCCAGAAGCTATTTGATTCCGACATACTCGAGGGCAAAACGCCACAGGCATGGAGCAGAGGTGTGGATGCACTTTTCTTTAAGAAGGGTGACAATGTCGTTCTTAAGAATTATAGGTCCATCTCACTTCTGAGCCATGCTTACAAGCTGTTCTCCAGAGTCATCACGAACCGTCTAGCGCGCAGGTTTGACGACTTCCAGCCTCCCGAACAAGCCAGGTTCCGTAACGGCATTAGCACCGTAGACCACATACATAGGCTGCGGCAGGTTATACAGCAGACCGAAGACCGTCCGACCGTACCTTGGTTCTCCTGTGAATCTCTTCATTCCTGATTCGATCACGCAGGGAACTATGGCGCTATGTCGGTACATAGCCCGAAGAATTGCCAAACTTAAGTAACAGTGGGCAGGGCACATTGCTGGCAGAGCAGATGGCCGATGGGGTCGAAAAGTTCTGGTGTGGCGACCGCTTACTGGAAGACGTAAAGTTGGAAGGCCTGCCACAAACTGGACCAATGACCTTGTGAGGGCCGCAGGCGTCCGCTGGATGCAGGAAGCACAGAACCGGACGAAGTGACGGAGCTTAGGGGAAGTCTATGTCTAGTAGTGGACGTCTTTGGCTGATATGATGATGATGTTGACGACCACAATAACACACCATAAAATGCAAACATTTAATCATTATCAACGAGTTTTTTCCAGGAACTCACGTTAATGTTGTTTTATCTGATGCTTCCACTACAATAGTATATTTAGTTACACTACAACCACTAACTCGGTATTTATTCAACGTACTTACAACCAGTAACTCGCCTGAAGCGGAAACCTGAAACTTATCTGTGAAGACGTTATCGCTCGTTATGTTGTTGTTCCGACAACGCACTTATGTAGGTACCCACCGCCTTTCATGTTCCGAATCAATTACGTTACACCACTACGGATTAGTGATGTAACTATGAAGTAATTAGAAGGTAAATTATTTAGTATTGCTTCATGCATTCTTATGGTAGAGTTTTGTTGGTATCTGGAGTTCCTTAGTATAGATACGTAAAAGGCTTTTGAGTGTGAGAATAAAATGAGGTTGATACATAAGTAAGAACACGTGGTACTTGAAGGGGAAGACAAAAGTTTAAACAAAACATTTAAGTTAGGCAGCAATAAAAAAATGGAAAATACAAAATATCAAAATAGAAAAAAGTTATGCGTAAAGAAAGCTTGTATTAGAACTAGTCTTTTAAAAAACTATAAAAACGAACAGTTATTTAAAATGAAAGCCTAGAAAAGGTTTCCATGAAAGACAACTTTGAATGCTTGTTAGCAAGTCCATGGCGAGCTTATTTTCTACAAATGAGGAAGTAATTTGTGGAAAATAAGCTTCACAGCATCACTTGGCATCCGCGGGAAAAAATAAATTATGGATTTCTTGAACTTGGTAATACATTATTATAGACCACGGCAAATGCATATTAATAGTTCAAGCAAGCAAGAGGAGAAAATACCTTAGATATGGAACAAAAGTTAAGTTCACCTTGAATCACCTTTCTCCCAAACATTTGTATGTTAACAATTTAAATAGACCAATTAGGTTTTTATTCGTACAAATGTTGAACATATTTCTAAGAAGTTCGCATTATAAGTGCGCGAAAGCGAGCAATTGCGGTAAGTGGAAATTTTTCAGTGAATTCCACTCGGAGAATGCAAGTTAGCTTCAAGTGTTTTCCACTCCAAGTCTCAATTGGCCACAATTAAAGATTACTTTCTTTAACTTGAGGTACTAACTAGCGTTTTACTTTAAGCTAATTAATTAGTGAGTTCTAGAATACCTTTTGTGTTACAAACACAATGTATGTCTTCTCCTAACTTAACAGACCGTTATGTGTTGCTGGGGGTTGCTGGGAATTATGTTGTACCACATCTTCTTCCCAACTAAAACACTGAAGTGAAGGGCGTGCGTTTATAATTATTGATGTTCAAAAATAGATTTTCAGCCTAATTTATGTAAATGTATTTAGATTTTATTTGTTTTTATTTGAAGGTGAATAAGTGATAGACGCTCTATCTTTTACCAATTTCAAAGCTTCATTTTTTTTTCATAAGTTCCTTTAGATATCTAATACTAGCTTCGCTTTAGCGTGAAATTCCAACCTACGACCCACCTCATCGCATCCTATTTCCGGCCATGCTGTTACTTAGTTTTCTGACTTTGTTTCTTATTACTCGGCTGGCTCCTAAGCGTCGTAGCGTGATGTTAAACAGCGTCTTAAGAATTGCGCTATCAAAAACAAAAATATTTTTTTTTAACTCGACTGAATATTCCAGATATTAGCGCGTAGAAACAAGCAAACTCTTTAGATTTATTATTAGTACATATAAGTATGTATAGATAAGATGTTTTAGGCTTTGTTAAAAATCTTTTTAACAAAGCCTAAAACATCTCCATCGGTTTATTCACATAGCTAATTAAACTCCTTGCTTATGTGTGAATAGTTTACAAAGTTTTACCTCAACTCAGTTGTCTAAGATAGCTACTAATAGATCCACACATTACTCGCTCCATCGACGACACGCATAATAAACGAAGACAAGCGTGCGTGCGAAACACCAATTAAAGGCACTCGTAATTAAAACAGGATATATTTACGACACTTAAGACAACATGGCGCGGGGTAAGCAGCGAACGATAATTTACGATCGTCCTTGATTTCAACCCCTAACTTCCGCAGTTTTAGGGTTCAAACTGTTTGACCGAGTTTCTAAATTTATGTGAATGTAACGTGTCTAATAAAAGGCCCTTCTCGCATTAGCCGAATATCTCTAGCCGCCATGATGGGTTTAGTTGTCCCAAATGTGTGATAGAGAAATTATGCAAACGGGTTTGTAGGCACCGTTTGCATGGCAGCAGGTCCTCTCTAGATGCGGATTGTTGTCCAAAAGAGATACCGTCGCCCCTGGCACACAGGCAACTGAAGGAACACGGGTGGGTTTTAGTTAGTAAAAGTCTGACAAGCCCTCCCGCTCCATCTAGAGCGGGAGAAGTTATTTGGTGATTTCTCACCCTTAAAAAACAAAAAAAAAGCAGGTCATCTCTAGCTAATGGTTCTCTGTGCATCGTAGAAACGAACAGATGGAAGGAAAGTCACAGAAGAAAAAGTGGTTTATATGTTTGTAAAAAGTGGGTTATATGTTTGGTTGTAGGTAAATGTTGATACTTATGTTGGGTTTTATGGGTGCTTCCGATGCCCTCCAAAATTTTGTAAAACACGTGAAGGGAAACATTTTAAGTTCTCTGAGTGCTTCCTATAGTTGCCGTTATGAAGACAATGACATTAATCTCTTCTTTAGAGAAATCCTAACGACTGTCTTTAAGATACCAAAACATCAATAAATAACAGTAACCAATTAATAAACTATGCATGACATGATTACGACTTCTGTCGTTTCTAAATGCCCTGACAAGCACGATTTCAATCTTATTTATTTACTAACAAAACCAACTCCAAATCGTAACGACTCACGAAACAGGTGGACAATATGAAACATTAAGGAAACGACTTCCAAGTCCTCCCATCAGACACGATAAACAGTCATTGAGACGGTATCGATTTGCCATCAGAAAGTTGAGCCGTTAATTTTTAACGAGCTCGTCCCAGCTCCCTAATTCACTGCGATTATATCGACATTATAACCGGTTTAAATCGATTACCATTTTTCATCGAAATGCAACACAACACTGCGCGATCTGAACAGAATCATAATTAGGTATTCCTTTTTAAGTACGGTATTTTCGTTTCGAGTACATTTTAAATGACAGACTTTTGATTATAATAAGTGAATTAACCATGCAATTATTATTCAAGAGCTTGCTCTGTGGAGTTGGAGTAGCCAAATTACTTAAGTTTTAACTTGAAACAAAAACGTGAGATGAAAATTGGTTAAATTGCAAGCTTTTGTTGCAGTAAGATTGCTCTTGTGGGCCTTGTGAAAGTTTAATCAACACGTGAATAAAGTAGGACGCTGTCTGTGATTGTCCATGCATTTGCTGGTAAATTTTCAACGTATACGTAGTTATACTATTGAACTATTCAATGTAAACATTATAAAACAGAGCCCCCGTTGCGTCTGTCTGTCTAGTCGCGATAAACAAAAAGTACTGAATGGATTTTCATGTGGTTTTCACCAATAGACAGAGTGATTCATGAGGAACACTTAAGTCTATAATTTGTTAACGTTTTGTTTAAAGTGGTCAACGCGGGCGAAGCCTCTGGCAATAGCTAATTATAAATATTTTAACAAAACTTCATTTAATTTAACAGCCCTTGATTTATTTAATGAACTTACATTTTCTTTTATTAAAAACATTAATAAAACCCTTTACCTACCAAAGAAAAACAAAGCTCAAGTAAAAGAACGTGTATTTGTTAATTGTCACAAAATATCCATATACCATTTTAATGGTATTTGCGTGTACGGGTTGGCGTAATGTGCCTTTGACAATGTTACGTAAAGGACGGCGAGCTCCGTAGTCAACCCTGTGCCTGCTGTGCTCCTTAATAAATAACACCAAAGGGTTTCTACACGCGTCTAATGCTATTTGCTCACGCGACGACAACTTGACACAACTTTCTGCAGCGGATGATGTACAGCGCTGCTTTTGAAGTATTTTATTATAGTCTTTACTCAACAAAGGTAAAGCTATTTATTGCTATTTTTCATTTGGGTTATTTGAATAGTAGGAAAATTAAAACAAGTTTCTAACCGACATCAAAACGGAGGAGGTTCTCAATTCATAGTTTTTTTTTGTTTGTTCCGCAATATCTCCGTCAATAGGGTATTTTCCAATTTAATAAAAACTATTTTAATTTGAATGTTGGGACGATATGTATAACAGAAATATAAAAAAAAAATATTGATATCCATTTTCTCAATTAAAAACAATTAAAATCAAATTTATTTTACGTTGTTTTGAATTACCGCCAAAACGCTCCTTATGGTGACATTTTATCACGTGATATCGTAACGTCAGCTTTGTGTAAACGGCACCGGTACAAATACTTAGTTTGGCGCAGTTTTAGAAGTATTAATGCACAGAGGCACCGCACCAGTAATTTCACTTTCTATCCATTAAAAATCTTGTTCATTTTAAACTGGTTTTCGAAATCGAAATTCACTGGTTTACTTACTAACTACTTTAGTTTACACAAACTTGACGTCACGTGTGGTCACGTGATACAAAGTCATCATAAGGAGCGTTTTGGCGGTAAATTCAAAACAACGAAAAATATTTTTTATTAAAATCGTTTTTAATTGAGAAATTGGATATAAATCAATTTATTTTTATTTTTTTGTTACATATTTCGTCATTGTCTTCAAATTAGAATAGTTTTTAATAAATTGAAAAATACCCTATTGTCGATGAATTTCGAAAATTCATTTTTGATGGAAAGGGTACGCTTCAGGGGAGGTCCCATATAAATTTAATTAACTTTGCTTTAGTAGTTTAAACGTCAGCCTCGATAATACGTTTTTTGCCAGTAAAATACGTATTTCTATTTTGAATACAAAATGTCACATATTCTTGTTTTATTATATCCTAAACTATGTAGGTATAGCTATGATTTATGATCATAACACAAGGATTTATCAAAGTCAGACATAACATGGGGGCCATCTTTCCTTATTCAGTTTCCCTATTGTGTTGTTTTTGTACGATTTCAAAATAATTTGCGGTAATAATAGATCATGTATTTTAGGATCGAAATATTCCTTTGCCTTGTTATTGTTAGATCTAATTAAGTGTAATATTGTTATATTAAATTCCTTTGTTTCTAATTAATACTTGTATTTTCAATTTATCCTACCTATTATTATGTCTGTATTTGCCAACACCTTGATCAACACCATTCATGAAACTCATAAAATGGCCGACGATAAAAAAAAAGAAACTTTTGATTAATTGAACTAATTTGGATGTTCAAGAACGTGGTACCAGCAGGCTTAGCACGAGCACCGATTTGTCGACGGAAGAATAGGTCATGACTATTAACTCCCAACTAACATTTTGGTGATAAGAATAAGTGCTACATGAGCTATTTACGAGAATTTTGAGAACCTAAGGTCCTATAAAGGCACTAACATTTGGTTATATAGCGCGTTTTAGCTGTCTTATAACCCTGATTTGGGCCCACAATTTTAGTGCTTAAAGTGACTTAATAGTTGTAGAGTAGGTATAAATGAGTGACAATAAAGAGCTACAATAGTGCTATTGAAGCAGTGCTTACAACATTAAGTGTATTGTAAGCTTAACACAGGTTACAACTGCAACCTAAAGCAGTAATATAGTTATGAAATCCATTCTAATAACTTTTTTAGTAACATATTAGTGCTTCCTCGACACAATACAAATCTTAAGAATATGTTGCAGATATTGAGTAGCAATGAACATCACCCAAAGCGCCAACATTTTCACCTCTTTTCATAATTTTTGTGCTTTGTTACCGTCAATAGCGTTAAAATATTTAGCAGTATGCATTAACATCTCCGATACAGTGATACTTAGTGTTTGAAAGTGACTTTATGTATAATAAAAGAGGTAAGTCAATTTAATGTATTTTAGATTACTGCAAAGGTGTTATAATTATTAAAACTCACTGCTATGGTAAGTTTTTTGTGACAATGTGTATATGTTTTCATCTCAATTTTGAAGCGCCTCAAAAATAAACTGCATTTAAAGGTAGTATGTAAAAAAAAATTACTGCCTCAGTAATTTTTTAATTTACATTATGATGTATAATAGTTCCTAGTACTGTCTACACGTATTTTAATGGAAAACTGACAATAATATAGTAAATAAGTGGGGCAATAATGATTAGAAAAAGATATTTCCTTGAATTTTTTTATAGGTTAACTATTTATTTAATGGCGACAATTCTAAATTACCTACGGATGCTGATAACTCTTTTATTCTTAACATAGCGCTTAAAGAACAATTGGCAGCACTTCTAAGACACTTGCAGTTCTACAATATGGTTCTAAAAGTGAAAAGACAACAAGTTTATAGGTTCAGTTTACATAATGGTTCTATGTGAACCTGTAAGCTGAATACTTTCTGGGTTCTGTTATTGTTTGCATAAAACCTTTACATATCACGTACTTGACTGAATAAATCAAAGAATTCCAAATTCTATTATTTATAATAATAATGCAAACAAAAGCCTGTACGAACGTAACCTAAGTTATTATGTTTTGAATTCAAAGTTGTCTTTTACAATACTGAACTTTTTGTTGTATAATACTGAACTCTTTTTTTTGTATTTTGTTAACTAACTTTTAGAAGCTTAACTTGTATGTATTTTTATATTATTATTTAAAAAAAAACCTGTTGTTTCAGTAACTAATCCCAGCAAAGCAAAACAAAGTTTGGCAATTCAAAACTTACTGTTATCGAATCAAATACAAATCTTGGAGCAACTTAATACCATCACCAAGGTGCAAAACACCATAATTCAGAAAGTTGCGTTATATTCTGTACAATTAGAAGATGCAGTATTGCAAACTAATCAAACAATTGATAGAGATTCTCCGGTCACTGAATTAAATGAAGACAGATCTATACTATGTAACTCAGCTTTTTATGTCAAACCAGTTGATAACATCCAACAATTAAATGAATTAGAAAAGCAGCTATCAGAGAGCAGCGTAAGACAAAAGTGAAAACACAAGTATTCGGTGATAAGCTCTGGGTATAAGGCTAATGCAAAGGCAAAATGAAAGTTTTTTCAAGAACATTCTTAAGAACTCAAAAAAGAGAAAAATGGCAAAGAATCAAAGAGCTTCCATATCAAGAAAACTTGCAAAACTTTCAAAGGTACAATTTGATGACGAAATCAGTTATGAAGATACGACTAATGAGAGGGAATTAGCAAATGCCATTAATGAAAAAAGTTCAAATACAGAAAATAATTCAGAAAAAGAAAACGAAAATACAGATAAAGAAATGGAAATAGAGCAGAACAGTACCAACGAAAGGACAATAGATTTAAAAAAAAATAAGCTAAACAAAAGTAACACAGTGGAATAACGTACGGTCAAAAAACTGACAAACAAGAAATCAGTCTTGAGAAAACCACAAGAGATCCAAAAAAAGAACATTAAACTACTGTTATAGAAATGGAAACAGAACAGAACGATCTTGAAGAAACTAAAACATCATTTATTAGTAACTTTAAGAATTGTTCGTACGAGTGATTTATTGTATGGTTGCTTGTACGATTCTGTTGGTCCTTTTACATCTGTGATGTTAATGACAGTCGCGCGTACTGTGCCGGGTCGCAGATGTGAAAGGGCATATCACCGAATAACCATACAAATGACAATGCAAAAAGGGATGAGTACAATTAGAAATGTTTGAGAAATAATGCTCAAATTTTGACTGATTATTTGACTGACTATGTTATTTCCTACTAATACTAAAGATATTTTGAATAAAACCCTTTTTTTTAAGAATAATAAGTTTTATTTTTGTAAAAGAGGTAAGAAGTACAGAAATCCACTGATGTCAATGCAAAAAAATTTGCAATTTACATCTTTAGGATATAATACAATTTCTTTCGACGATAGTACGCTGCTTTCACTGGCTTTGTAAATATTGAAGAACGATGACCTGATTGGTTTCTCAAATACTATAGCATTTTTCCGATATTACTTTGCCGTGTGTATTTATTTCTTTATCTTTGACTGTCATATATTCAAGTTCAATGATATCATGAGTTACTAACATAAAATATTTATTTCTACACTTGCAAGATAATACGAAGTGCTCGAAGTGAAGAACTGTTACATTCTTGTGCTTAGTTAAAAAAGGTTTCTGAAACTTTTGATAAAGATGTAACGTTTTCATTTTGCTCAGATAATCTTTTTGCTACCTGGGAAAGCGATCTGTTCCCCTGCCTTAGCATGTTTTTTATTAAATATAATTAAGTCTCGATAGGCTTTAAATGTTGATGACCCGAACCTTTCCACTTCATCGGCTACATGTAACAAATTGTGGACATTACTAGTAAAATAATCTGCACCGTAAAATTGTTTATAATTTTCAACAAAATAATCAAACATCTCCCTGGCAAGTCGCAGCAAGTGAGTTTACTTTGGAGAAGAGCATATTGTAACACTGCAAGATAGCGTCAAAAAGTGACGATAACCGTCCGGGCGAAGAGCATGTGGCAATATGATTATGCTTAAATAATGTAAGAAAGTTCTGAATTCACTTGCTTTCCAGTACGCAAGACAATTTAGAGTTCTTACTGCTCTGTGGATTTCATATGGAAGTTTGCATTGGTTTAAAAATATATTTACATTCTCGATATCTTGTGCGATACTTTGTCTTAAGGTTACCAAAATTTCCGTCCCTCCATCCTATAAGCAACCTCTTCATAATTCCTAAATGAATCAAATGCAATGAATCTGAAATGGGAACTTGTTCAATCATGTCAATAAGTAATTTTAATAACGGTGAATCCATTTTGTGATGACTTCCATATATCTTTCTTCTAAAGTTTTCGTCAGTTCTTGGAGATGACTTTCTTGTCGAAAATACAACATGCGATATGTGTGAGTAATCGCCTACAGTTGTGTATTTTAAACAACCGTTTTTTCCATTAAAATTACAAACACCTGGAAAAGTAATAAAATATCACTAAGTTAATAAATAAAATGTCTTTACCTATAGGTACTAGTTGAAACGTATTAAGTATCTATTTAACTCAAAGCATTGTAAGCAAGCAAATAAGCGAACCTTTAATAAACGCGCGTGCAGGGGATCACAAATAAAATATCTTATTTTGACGTTCACATTAGTGCCTTTAATACAAACTCCTTGTTCTAATACGTAGCTCATTTCATTCACAAAATCTTCTAGAAATAATCTTAGATTTTTAGGTTTTCCTTTTCCGTAATAAATACCAATAATAAATTTAATGGATCACTGTCACCTTCGTACGTGTTAGCCAAAATAGGCCAGAATTTATATTTGGAGCTTTAAAAATAGGTAAGCCATCAAGATTGTTATTTAGGTGAATATTTTTTGGCAGCAGTATACAATTTTTAAGTACATTTGATGATGACTTAACAATCCTATGATGCCAATATTCACCACCTTCGATTGTTTTAAGACAAACTTCTGTCAGTGTTTGTAAAATCGGTGGTGGTAAAATATCTTTAAATCTTTTGTTTAAAATTAAAATCAAATCTTTGAAATCAGCTTGGCTTACATTTTTTTGTACAGCCCATGTTCGTAAATCATTCTTTAAATGTATACTTTGCATATATTCACTGTCTTGCTCGTCGTCCGAGGTGTTTCAACTACCGGGAGGAAACAAAATGTTATTCTCATTATTCGTCATATCAGTTTCCTGTTGTACGGAACCCTGTTGTATATTTGTTGCTTGCGCTTGATATATATCGGTACCAAGGTCACTGGGATTGTAATTGTAACTTATATGGATATGAGGACTGTTCCCTGGAATCATATCATAATCTATTCTACTTGTCACATTGTCATCCTTTTTTCTTCAATTAATGAAGTGGTACTTTTGCGATGATTCAATTATATTCTTGAATTCTTTGGAAGCTTTTCTCTTAACTCCACCGGTTTTTTTTACCTTTCCATGGTTGCATGGTGGAAACAAAAATATTACCGAATAAATCCGTTGCACAGTGTAAACATATACTTATTGTAACAAAACATAATTTTTGAAGTTAGGTTATATTAAGATGTATTTAGGTGACATAAAATTCTATAAATCAACGTAAAGTAATAATTAAGAGTAATAATGTTTACAGATATTGTTTATGGCCATAAAGAAGTATTTCTAAAAACTACTGTATTACCTAAGGTTGACCGAGTAACCCCATTATACAATCATGAATGGTTTAAAGGTGGTTTCAGACTCTTGTAGCAGCCAGCTCTTTAGGATTTATAATGAACGCTTATATAATACTAATAGCTTTCTTGTTAACTCTTAGGGTTCGATAGAACTCGTTAAGTGATACAAAGTATTTCACTAACTCTATTTAAGGACATCAGCTGTTAGTAAGTGTTAGTAGACACCTTACAATTACTTACAATTTTTTACGCTTCTTAAAGCTTTTACAGTAAGCCTTAGGGTGTTACGAAGCATCTAAATAACTCTGTTTAAAGAAAACAGCCGTTAGTAATTGTTAATAGACACCTTACAATTGCTTAAAGTGTTTTAGGCTTCTTAACGTTATAAGAGTGAGCTATAATACAATGGTTTCCACCAACTCCATGCTACCGCCTTAAGTAATACAATTTTTCTTTGTAGCTGTTATTATTCTTGAAGGTTTCATTATTTATCCTTAACACCACAGTAGAATTGAATGTTATTATAGGAGCTCTTATATATCATTTATAATACTATAAGAGCGACAAAAAGGTTATCCTTAGCGCCAAAATGTTTGTTGGGCTATATGATGTACAGGTACACTAGGAGAAGATAGCTACGTTTTTCTTTTAATTATCACAGTTATGCGTTCTAAACGAATCATGATTTTGTAGATAATCGTATATACTTTGTGGCCGTCGAGTAGTAAGTATGTTGTCAGTGTGATTTTAACAGTTCGGCAAGAAATATTCTTCTGAAATTGTCTACATTTCTACGGACCTAGACAAAAATCGTTAGAAACGAAAGACAAAATGACAGATTTTAAAGGGATATCTGCGGTGCGATGTCAAAAATGGAGTATGATAATGTCACTCTGTATTGAAAAAGCATTGTCTATTCTTCGTAGAAACAGAAAGCGTCATGCTAAGCCTGCAGAGTCATCATTCTCCTGCCCTTATCCCAATTTATTGGGGGTTGGCGCAACATTTTATTATTGTATAGAATCAAGTTCTTCCAACATAACAGACAGCTGTGCTGCTGGGGAGTTTGTTGCGCCACTTCTTCTTCCCAGCTAAAGCACTAGCAAGTGGTGAAGGGCGGGCGTTTTGGGGGACTGTCTTATGTAATTTTGACGTTCAAAAAGTGCTGACTCTCAGCCTAGTTTGAATAAATGACTTTTGATTTTGATTTTTTTTGCACACTTCTCTGTTAGTCGTCATCTTCGTGGTCACACCCTTTCTAACCATATAATCATACTACATTAATACCTACATTAATTAAAAATGATCGTGTTGCCTCTATACAATTATTGACTTCCATTCACAATTTGAATTTGAAATCTTGTTTATCGAACACATACAGCCATAAACAAAAACAACATTGTCACTCTATGCTGCCTTCACACAGAAAAATGCTACCTTTGAACAGAACGAAATACTGGCCAAACAGATATAAACTAGGCATCATTACCATTCTCAATTTAAACGACTGCCAAGAAAAACAACAATGCCCGATGTACGAGTACCAACGTAGTAGTGGAGGATCGAGGCTGGGCTTTGAATCGTTTTAGTACGCTTGTCAGGTGCAATAGCAATTTTACCGAGCTCAGTCGTCCCGGCCTACGCTCGAGCCAGACAGGCCTGTTTGAGAAACGGTTAGCTGAAACCTTTACTTTTATTGCTTTTTCTACTGAAACGGCCCTTTTCTATCTTCGGGTAATGTGTTTTTCACGTTTATTGGACATTTTTATTGATTAGGTAGGTTCGAGTAATGTGGATATTGGTGTCGAGCTCTCGTTTTAAGGAAAGAACCATTTTAATTAAGGCTTAATGTTCGGTTCCTATAAACAAAAACGGATCGTTTTTCTTACCAATGGGAGCATTTTTATTTCCAAACTGGGCAAATAAATAGTTTTATATGGTATATATTAAGGTTATTTTACCCGTGATAGATTGCGAAGGTTTTAGGTAGATATTTGCTTCATTATTGATCAAGATACAAGAGGCTTTATTACACGCTTTATATTAGCTTCACTTGTATGTTTGTTTGTATGTTTGTATGTAACCGACTCCTTTGGACGCTATTTTGACCCACTTCAAACGGTCAGATTTCATTGAAACTTTGTAGATTTATCGAAGACCAATGACAATTAAAAAATTAAAAAAAAAAAAAACAGAAAAAAAAACAAAAAAAATTAAAATCACGGTTTTCAAGCAAGCAGAACTAAAAAATTGTAAATAAATAATAGTTTAAAAAACTAAAAAACACGCTTTAAAAACCAAACTAAAAAATTTGAAAATAATTTAATTCTATTAAAAAGCGTGGGGTGCTTGACATTAATTGATTATAAAAATACCTCAAAAAGCACCCCACGCTTTTTAATAGAATTAAATTATTTTCAATTTTTTTAGTTTGGTTTTTAAAGCGTGTTTTTTAGTTTTTTAAACTATTATTTATTTTAACCTACAAATGTCCGTAAATTATAGGGATCGGCCATAAGACAACATCGACTGATGGCCTCGTTGGTCTGGTCTAGTGGTCGCAAGAGCTACTGCTGAACATGAGGTTCTGGGTTTGGATTCTAAGTCTGAAATTGTGTTATGAAATTTTTCTATTCGGAATTTCTCAGTAGCAGCCCGGAGTCTGGATTTTTGCCCAGTCGATGGCAATAGACTGGCCTCATAATACATGGGACTTAAAAAAACACAATTGGCAAAATATGGGTATACCTACTATATGTACACCTCTGCTCTTCTGGGAAACAACGCGTCACGTTATGTGTCTAAGGCAACAAATAGTTACTAACTAAAACAATATTGTTCTCTTAAAACGTTAAACGATCCTGTAACAAAACTTAATACATTTTTTTTTAACCTCTAGGGTACCTATTGGCAGGTACATTGCGGAGTGTCTACCCAACTAGATAAGTTAAGCATGTACTGCACTAAAAGCGAAGTACAACATTCTGATGGTACTTGCTCGTACCAACACCGAGGAGGTGACAACAATATTCGCTATTAGCTTGGAATATCGATTTTATGGATGCCGCCAAAATGTTCACTACTCCTGGAAGCGTATTGTGCACAGTCAATTCACGTCATCATTATGAATATGTATTCACTTGATATAGCTATTTTGCGTAATCACTTCAGTGCATCGTTTTCGCCGATCCGGACGAGTTTATTGCATTTGTCGCCGGCTGCATACAAAATTCAGCCAATACCTGAGTTATAACGCACGTACGAAACGAGCTGGGATTGTGATTGTGATATTTCTCTTGACAAAGTTGTCTGAAATTTATGTATAGTGAAACTATGTAGATAGCTTATACAGTGTAATGATTACGTTAATACATTAAAATGCGCAGCGGCTATTTCAAGTTTTTATCAGTCTGATAACAGAATAAAATTAACAATTACATTAAAAATAAAAAAATAAATTATTCATCAAAATAAATAGCATAAAATTGGCATGAAATCATTTAGATGTGTTAGTTTTCCCGGTTTTGGTGAGGTTAGGGTTAATAATATCAATGGTTATGTAATAGTTGATCTCGTAACAGCATTAGGCACTTATGACAACAATTCCCAGTATGTTGAAAATTCACTAGCATTATAACTGTCTAACTATCTCATAGATCAATAGAACTTGTCGTTTTATGACGTGCAAGTGATATTCAACCTTAAGGTAAAGCTATCCTTGATAAAGGCACCAGAAACGCGCGGGGCGAGGGTATCAACAATTCAAAACAAACTTTAACTACCTATACTAACTTTATGTAATTTTTACCAAATAATAAAAAAAAAATCGTTTAATTTGCTCAATACTAAAAAATAAAAGCTTGTAAAAAGAAGGTCCCACGGGTAGAATGTTAATTGTTATTAATCCATATATTAATACGTGTAGCAAAAACTTTGTTCCCCTTTCTACGAAAATTACGCGGACGGTGGAGTATGAACTTTGGCACAGTTAAAATTTATATAAAGAAGGAGTGCAGAAATCTAATATTTTTAAATTACAATGCATTACAAATACATTAAGTTTTGTCAAATGAATTATGGTCGAATTTCGACCACTGCGTGACCACATGAATACGTGGTTTCAATTACTGTGGTAATTTACCTAATCGCCACCCTGTAAACAAACAGAAAGTAAATGAAACTACAATTCTATTGTTATCTGAACAAGTAATATCCTTTCTCGACACAACGGCTATTCTTTATGAAGCTCGTGAAAGGACGTCATGAAAAGACTTCTCTTTTCGAACAGTCTGTCTTTGATTACCTTTCCCGACTGATGTCGCTCTATTAGGTGCAAAAACCCGATCGTATGAACAACGTTTTCTGCGTTCATCCCTGCGAGAACCTTCCTCATACAGTAATGTAGCAAAAGTCGCAGCTAAGTACGGGAGATTGCGCGGGGGAGCAATAAACTGCGCGGACAATTTGTTTAATCAAAAACAAATGTAGCTACTCACAGTCCTCGTAGGCCTGCGGAACCCCCGGCGGCGGGTTGTGTAACGCGACACTCTTTTGTTTTTGTTTTGACATCTGCCACGGCGAGGCAGATTTGTCATGTTAGATAATATTAGCATAAAAAATCTTTAATGATTAACTTTAATTTGGTTTTCTCCCCTGTTTCTTTTGAGCGAAAGAGAAAATGCCGGGTTTTTTCATGGCTCGGTTAAGCTGGCTGTTGTGATTGTTTGAGTAACGGAAAAGTTGACGTAAGTATTTGATAACAGAATTAATTAAATTGGCTTTCAAAAAGTTAGTTTGCTAAATAGCTGATAATGCACTGTATCCTACTCTCCTACTAATAGTATTTAAATAATGTGAAAATTGTTTGGTTTAGATGTATGAATGTGGCACGGATAGTTTATAACTTGGATTAAAACATATGGTACTTTTTATCCCGGCACTACGTTCTCGTGGCATCATTTCCGACCTCCACGCGCAAAGCTAGTTCCTATCATTAACTCCCTATCTTTTATTTTCATTATCACTCTTATTCTTTGAAAAAAACATAAAAAACCGAATTTCTACGTGTCCAACATCTTAAATAAGTCAACCTCAAGTTCAAACTTTCATCTGAAACGCAAACTAAGTTTCTCTCCGCAATCGGAAAACCTGAATCGGGTAATCGCATTTGCCAACCTTTGAGAAGTCGGCTTCGTTAATGTCGACTTAAATAATATTAATAGTATCTACTTGCTAAAGGTGTTTTTAAACAGATACTGTAAGCTGGGTTTCTAGATTATCATATTATAACGAATTAAACTCATATACAATGTACACTTTCACATACACACACTCAGACTATTACACATGCTCATGTACACATACACACAAAATCCACCCGCATTAAATCACACAAGCGCAGTCCTTTTAGAATTTTTGTATTTTATTTTCATTTATTTTATTATTCTGTTTTCAATTGCCCAATTGCAACATACTTTGTATTATGATAAGTGGAAGTGCGGAGTCACCTAACACAAGCATCTTCTTGCTTAAAAGGTGATCTCCAAATCACGTATGTTAAAGCTTTATATTACTTTTTTATTTTTTTTGTTAAACTATCATAGTGTCGAGAAACCATAGCTTGATTACTAGTACTCATTAGCCACATCATAAAAACTATTGGAAAAATAAAGGCAAGTGATTTTGGTGCGCAATTATAAGTGCTTGGATCATAGAGCAGCCCAACACGGCCTACAGAATTCTGCGATTTTCACAAAAAGGAAAAATTTCTTCATAAGTTTACAAAATATGTGACAAGTTTTCATAACTACCCCAAAAGACCCAATATTGTCACAGCTCCCAATTTACTATTCCTTGCACGAATTCACCATCTCATCTTCGAGAATAAACAACTTATTAAAATAAAATAAAGATTAAATTTCTACGCAAATACTTGTTTATCAAAAACTATAGCATGGCTTTACGACTTTTACCTAAGCTTACAGGCTAAAGCTTAGACTTAGGTAACACTAGGCAGGTACTTTCGGAATCCGGAAGGGAAACTTCAAACACCGTCCATCAGACTTCCAAAAGTTTCCTGAAGAACATTAGTTCTCAAACAGTGGCCGGCGAAACAATAGTGATCCGCAAGAACCTAAATAATATGATCCGTGCCAAATTTTCTTACTCAACGATCACATTGATGCAAACCGAATGAAGTTGTTTTTAGAATTATTGTTTTTTTTTCTCATACACAAAACGTATGTGCGATGGGAATTCCCATACGCAAAAATTAAGAACTTCCATAATATCTTTCATTGCCCAATTAACCCCTCTTGGGGAGGGATTTTCAATAAATTCTACCTAAGTGCTTACCTTTGTTATAAACAGAACCTTTATGCCAAATTGTTATGTTTCTAGACCCAGCGGTTTAGGCTATGCATTGTCTTGAATCCATTTATTCTGGATGAATTTAAGATTTTCAGTAGATAGTACTGTTAATGCATTTTCCTTTAGAGTTTTACGAATACTTATGTTAAAATTTTTGATACAAGTTTATTTTTAGGTGGACACAGTTTATTTTCTTCTGATCCGTGCTAACAACAAAGTAATCTAAGTGGTCTTAGAACAGAAAAAGGATGGGAACCACTGCTCTAGAAGAATATTCCCGGCGTTGATTGTACAAAAGCGGAGCATGTGACGAGTTTCCGTAACTTGCACAAATATTGTCGCGACATAGACATTGTTATTCGGCGCACGGCGCGTGAGCACGTCTCGAGCCAATAATTTCATGTGACTCATCTCGCTACAGTTTTCGCTGAAGAATATCAAATAAGTACGAGGATTTCGTATCGGTTTCGTTGGCCTATGTGTTACGTGTGCCCATTATATTCGCTTGGTAATTACATAATATTATCCAACTATAAGTATTGTACCTATGACTGTGCATTGGGCTGTTTTTGTGCTTATCCATTTTTTAGGGTTCCGTACCTCAAGAGGAAATAACGGAACCCTTATAGGATCATTTCGTTGTCCGTCAGTCCGTCTGTCTGTCTGTCTGTCAAGACAATTTGTCTCAGGAACGCGTGAAGGTATCAAGTTGAAATTATTATAAAATACGTAGCGCTAGTAGCTCGATTTTTTAGAGCTTCAAGGGACGGTTCCTTGCAGCTCTACAAAAATTGAGCTTCTTTGTCAACGCAATTTAAAAAAAAAACGGCCTTTTATGCGACATATTTTGATACTCGCAAATAAATCTACACCTATTCGGTACTTCCCGCTAACCTGGAGTCATGAAATTTGGCAAAAAGCAAGGTCTCACAGCACATGTAAGAAAAAGTATGAAAATCGTTATATTTGTAGGTTCTATCAGTGAAAAATGTTTTATTTGTGAATTTAAACATAAATTTGCAGTTGGACAATTGACCGTGGCGTATCAATGTATGGAATAACATGTGTTTCCAACACATAACACAACTATAATGTTTGGCTTGTTTTTAGGATTTTATCCCAACTACGGAACCCTTCATTGTGCGCAGTCCGACACGGTCACGGTCCGGTTTTTTATGTAATGAAATGTGTCAAGAGGGTTTTCGGATGTAAATACAGATCTAATTATAAGACTGCGGAATATTTTGCATTTCATTTATTCAGTTATCCGTTTCTTTCGACTATGAACATTCAGAATGCTAATCTTATGTGTTAAGTTTCGAAAACTAATTAGTTACAAGTTCAGGACAATACCTAACTAATTATCTTTTAACTCGGCGCAACACGTAATTAATCGTTTTCAGCAGGTGTTCAGTTAATTACCGCAGTATATATTACAAACTAATTAATTAATGAGCTCGTTTGATCAACTTCACATAATAAGCCGTTTGAATTTCCACGGTTCCTGAGCACACGGTGAGTCACAAGCGTGGCCAGTCATCTATCATAATACGATTAAGTCCTAGTGACTTGCCACTTTACTATACCGTACTGCCCCATTCACTTTGATAACTTTCCCCTTTTCCTCAAACAAAGTCACGACAGAAAAATATTACCTCTCCAACATATCTAAGAAAATCCAATATCATAAAACAGAAAACTGCAAGCCCTAAAAAATATCCCTTCAGCCCATTTAAGCCGTAAAAGGGAATGGAAAAGTTTTTCTAAGGAAATATGACGTACATAAATATGAGCTACGGACGATGTTCCAACATTACGGTGGAATCTTTTGAAAACTTTTTAATTTATACCCGATCCATGCGGCAGTTAATCCAAAGATCACGTGAACTCACGTGTCAACACAACACAAAGTTGACACAGTTATTTAGTATGGGAGCTTTATCACTTTGTCACGTACGTGTGGTGCACGTGCATTATGTTGTTGACACATTTACCGGTAACAAGTGAAGTTCGCGGGGACAGGCCGGCCGCGCGCGGGGCGTCTTGTCGGTCGGAGCGCGCGGGGCGCACTGGCGCCCTTCGCCGGAAAAACAAGTTTCCATGCAGCCTCCCCTGCCCCCCTACAGGATGCGCACTTGCACTGCCTTCGCCTTATCTTTCCGGGGAAAATATGTTTTGTTATACCAAGGTTACTCTCGCCTTTGTTTACGGAAATTGCATCAGTTTCGTGTTATGAAGCAAACTAGGTGAGAAAGCAACCGGCTTGTTTGGGGTGAGAGTTGCGAGATGAAAAGATGTTGTGTTTCATTTAAAAGCAGATATTTGTCTTGAGATAACCTTATGAAACGAGTAATGAAAAGCACTGTTATACAGGGTGTAACACAAACCCTATTGCTATCCTTAAGCAGTAAAGATTACAGCTGGTATAGAATCACTATACTTAGTTTCAGCTCAAAATAAAATACTCTAAGAATCGATAACAAATTTTCGGTTCCATATGTTTCTTAAATTCAAATCATAACAAACGTGTCACCGCACTACGTAGGTCAATAACTTTCCACGTTACTTGCACACAAAAACACAATCACAATAAATCTCTTCCGAGTGATGTGTTTGTTTTAATTTGATGATTTGGTTTCTAGTATCACTGTATTAAAATTTCTCATAACTTCCGAACATGTAGAGATAGGATTAAAAACCCTTCCAATATCGTTTGATATTATACAAAGAAGCCGTGCCCTTGGTATGTATATACCGTTTCCTTTACACGTTGTATATGTATATAATTTTATATTATTTAGTAAATAAGTTCGTTAATTAACCAGAGCTAACTTTATCATCATGCCATGCACATTCAAATCTGAATTTGTTAAAATATTATTATTTGTTTTTTTTATATCTTATCGCCTTTTAATTAATCCTTGTCATGGAAAAATTAACCGTGAACACGTTATCAACACCTGCCCCTAAACCAGCAACATTAACGTCCCACATTAAACTCTAAACACAATACACACATAACTCACCTGTTCGCGTATCAGCAGTTATTTATGTGTTCAGGGACATCGCGATAAGTGTTCGTCGAAGATTCTTGCGCAAAGGGCTGCTACGGCGTAGCTTCCTGCCTACGAAGCGCCTACGACATGTCGCGTCGTAGACCGTCGCACTAGTACGTATATCACTTGAACTTTCCGGTTGCACGTCCAAGTACAGACGATAACTTGTGTATTTTTTTGATCATGTTGATGAACGTATGTAAAGTGTCGCGCAGACGATGGGTGAGTTCGAAAGTTGAATGGACTTCGTAGCGACTACGTGTTGTTAAAAGTACTACGTTTGAGAGTACTTTTTGATGTTGTTTGTAGTGAGTTATTTGTTGAGTACACTTGCTAACTATGATGTATAAAGTCATGCACTCGAGTCTCTTAGATCTTAGACTGAAAGATGGGAAGCTGCATGCAGCTGATACTGCTACTAATTCACAATTTTATTTTATAATTTGTTACAAAAGTTATTAGTCTTTTTCCCTGATTTACTTTTAGGTAAATACATAAGCATTATTCCATCACCAGTGCTCTCAAAACGGTGAAGGAAAACATCCTAAGGTAACCGGCAAATTACATATTTTTTGTCATACCTTGCAATCAGTAAATTATAAGTTTTAACTTACTAAATAATTTGCGTAATTACCACATGTACCTATGATTATTGTGTGTTTAGTATATGTTGTTAACAGTTGAAACTAAAACCTGTGTTAAGCTTTGAAAGGTGTATTACTAGCCTCATAAAGTGCCCCAAATTATAATGTGTTAATGTATCTTAGGGTAAGTGCATTTGTTGATTGTTTCTGTCTATAAATAAAAATATTAGAAAATGAAATGAAAATGAAATAAGGTAACCGGCAAATCCTAGATCCAAAAAATCGAAGACGTGACACTCACCAACCTACACTGAGCCCGCGTGGTGGATTATGGGCCACTCCTTCTCACAGAGTTATTCCTGGTTATATTAAATACTCATAAAATTAACCCTTATAAGCTTAAGACATCTACTTATTTGACCAAAATGACGCCTTGCAATCAATTAACAACTTGCTACAACACCTGTCTACTATTTTCTCTAAGCCCCCCGACCATTGAACGTCAGGAGCATAAACCAAATTGCTGATAAAACGCTAGACGTAATCTTATTATAGCTAAGTCGAATACAAAACAAAGAGAATGAAGGCGAGCTACAAAATAAACTATTCCGAAGTCCGGGGTCAAGTCACGTACATCCCAATAACTTCAACTGACATCTTAAAGTAGGGGAATGGCTTTTTGATCTTGTTCTAAACTTCTAAGGCACGAGATCTGCACACAAAGGGATGTACTGTCAGTAACGCGCAAAGGAATAAATACATTTTGCATTTTGTGCAATATTTTGTGGAAAGTTATTGCATAGGGTCGTGGTCTGGAAGCGTATAGCCAAGTATCGAAAAGTTCGGGAATATGTTAAAGGTTTTCCATAAGCTGTTGATATTTTCCCCTAGCATACATTTTAGTTCTGACGTTTCAGCTACAAGTATTTCTTGGTGTATCTTGGCTACATTGATTTATACAGGATGAAATTGAAAACTTGCGTCAACTCGAAACATGAACTGTTAAATAATCATTATAAATTTTCTCAAATCTAAATTATTGAAAATAATCGTCTCAGATACTGCAAACTAAGTTATTGCCCAGACAAGAATTACCGACTTTACAATAAGAAAATTATCCATCAAAACAAATATGAAAATTAAAGTATCATATTTAGCGCGCAGCCGATAAGCAATACATTCACCGCACGAAGCTAGTTGGTAAAGCGTTGAGATCATTCACCTAATTCGGTCATCTACCAAATGTTGACCGTTTCTACCAAAAAAAAGGGTGCGCGTTGACGTTGTCAAATCTTTGCCTACGCGCACGTACTCGTATATGCAATGGTGCATCCTTTCCTTATAACACGTTGAAATATATAGTTTAATTTAGCGCACCTATTTAATTTCATTATGTATAAATGCAGATGAAACATTTGAAAACAGTAACTATATTTGCCCACTTATCCCCTAATCTTCATAACAAATTCCCGTTAAATACCGTTTTTTTTCTAATCTCGCTAACCTTTACTCTAAAGATTCAACGTCACTTTCGTCATTCTTAAAAAGTGTCACCTCCACTTTAAAAAAAAACTCCACCCCTAATTGAAGAGGTACCGCAACGCTCATCCATTTTTACGCATCGTCGCTTGTTTAAATTACAAGAGAACAGTGCACTCGGCCCTATTACATGAAACAGATAGGATACAGAAACCCGGCTCCGTACGACGAGACGCACACAGACATAAGCAGATATCAGATGCTTCACTTTTCGTCAACGTCTGAAATCGAAATGAGTGAAAAAATTATTCAATAATCATTGACTGATTCAATAATGAACCAATTTTGGATTTCAGCATTTGCCATCTTTCACTCACCTACGGAAAATCATCGATAAATAAAATGAAAGGAACAGTTGAACGTTCATTCCTATGTAATTTGGTCCACGGCACTTATGTCGTGGACTTGTACCGTGTTTCATTACACGTCTAAAAACGTGTAGTTAATGAAAAAAATAATGCATTCACTCGAGTGAAATCTCAGACATCTTCCATAGACACGTCTGCATACAGCGAGTGTAAGCGCACTCGCGAGTTCGCGAGTCGCATTCGATTGAGATCGCCGTGTCGTAGGTATGTTTCTGTGTGCGTGTATTGCTCGAGATATCAACCTGGCCTTCTGAACCTATCTATTCTGTGCCACTCGGCCCAGACCGAGCAGAACAAACCAACCCTCAGTGACTTGCACTTTGAATGCACATTTTAATGGGTTTGTTTTCAAAAAGGCCTGTACTTTAATTGCACTGAACTATTTCAAACATATTTAGGAAGCACGTGCCTCTAATTAGGAGTGCGTTTGTTTTAGATTGGATAGTTTGTTTGTATTTAGTGGTTCGACTAATAGCGAGATTGTTTGTAGAAGTAAATGTTTATTAATTTATTTATTTAATTAAAAGGCGTATCAACTACACACGTAACTAGCACTAACCCAGTTTAAGTAATAATTATATATCTAAGTAATTGTAACTACCTACATATTATCCTAATCCTCCTCAAAAGTAGGTCTGTTTGGTTGTTTTCATCCAAATCTGTTCAGAAATTTTGCACACAGATAGACTATGACCTGAGTAAAGACTTAAACTACTTTTCATCTTGGATTGTAGACGAAGTCGCGGGCAGTAGCTAGTTAATTACAATTGAAAAAGAATATAACTACGACGATACTAGGTCGGTACGACATTTAGTTTCCAGTTTATCCAAGAAAATCCAATAACAGTTGTATTATCTGTTTCTTCAAAAGCCAGCGTTTTTATATTTATTTACACTTCATGTGAATAACGCATCCATCTGCAATTGGAATGTATGATCTGGTTTCAAAATGGCCAATGAAAATAAAATTAATTCAATTATTGTAGCGTGAATACATACGGGAAAAAAAGCATAATTCCACATGAATTGAAAAATTAAGAATATTGGTGTATTTAATATTATTTTATTTACCCATTACTATCAAAAGTATCCGGCAATAGTTATCAGTTACAAGAGTTCAATTTTATTACGGGCCCACAATATCGGCAGCGGGTGCAAGTTCTAATGTAAGCACTTTGGATAGGGGCGGCCGGCCCCCGGCTTGAGACACAACACACGACGTATTGTATCGGCTGGTTATTCTGCAACCAAAGTGGCCGGAATAAATGTCTTTTGAAATAAGACCATTGAATAAATGAAGTGAAGGAAAGATAAAGGTAAGTATCAAAATGGAAACGAATGTTTGTTTTCTTTTTTTCAATTGTGAACAAATGTCTTTTTACTTAGCAAGACTTTTACAAATTACAAAATAATGTTTTGTTTTCCCTGGGCACCGGGAACACAATAAGGTAAAAGCTTCTAACGCAAGAATAATTTTGCTTTGATTTTATTAACGAAAGAAGTAAGTACAGGTATGTTACTAGGACAACTGATTGTTACTTCCATCTCAAATCTATTTAAAATTTTCATAATCCAAGCGTGACATATAAATTTCATCATACTATAATATTATTACCCCTTTATTTTATCATAAACGATGCTTAACGTTAAGAGGCGTTTAATCGATCAAAATCTATGATTAAACAGTCGCTAATCACTACTAACTTTAATCGACGTTTAAAAGCAAGGGGTATTATGTCAAAGTTTGGATGTTACGATACTTGGATGTTTGTTACTCAATCACACAAAAACGGCTGAACGGATTCGGATGAAATTTGACACACAGATAGTTTATAATCTGGATTAATACAAAGAATAGTTTTTATTCCTGTAGTATGTTTCCGTCGGATAATTTCTGACCGCCACGCGGGCGAAGCCGCTGACAAAAGCTAGAGTAGACATAAATATTTCTCTAACTTTGTACTCAAACAAAAGACGTTTCGTCGACATAATTAATAAACAAAATAAGATGTGTAAGATAAAATCGTCCCACACGTTCACAATGCTAAAGATTGCAGAATGTAGTTGTCGCGGCGGCCATCATAAATTGCTTGGGTTTGATTAAGGCGGCGCGGGCGCGATCTTGCAGCGGCAGCGCCCCTGCACTATGCACCGGTGCATCGTGATACAGGTTGTTTCAGAATTCCACCCTACCCTTATAGTGTAAACGAATCTATGGAAAATTTTAGTAGTAGTAAGATTCAAATATAGGACTATTTAAAAAGGAGAGGACACAATATTCAACAAAGAATTTTAAAAAGGATTATCAAGGCATTTTATTTGTTATGTTACCAGGAACCATTTCAAAATTATGTAAGCCTCATGACACTATTGTTAACCAGGATGCACATTAAACACTTCGTACATAACGCACACGCCTCTGTCCCATTCCCATTCACACGAAGCCTTGGTAAGGTCGTTAGATGCCGTAATTAAAAAGACATGCCCACTGACATTTAGGCCAAACATCAAGAATGTATTTAGAACAAACTATTTGAAAACAATAATTTAAATTCTAACCTTTACAAATAATAAATTAAACGGCAATTATAACTTTAGCAAATTATAATATTAACCAACTCAGTAACAAAATTCCGAATTCTAATTGGTTTCGGAGCCCGCTGTAGATAAATTTCGCCACATTGCCATCTACTTTTGGGATTACCGTTGTAAGAAGGGGATCGTTTATTTCCTTTCTATTGGAGCGTTTCCAAAACTTTTGCTCCAGCTTTCATTTTAAAGTACAAACTTATTATTAAATAGGTTAATTTTCGCTGTACGGAAAACTTATTTTTAACTAGCTCACACAAACAGATTCACCCGCGTGGATATCGAAAATTATCCCACGGGAATGGAGTACCGAGAAAAATAAAATAGGTGTTAATCCAGGTTATAAACTATCTGTGTGCCAAATTTAATCAAAATCCTTACAGCCGTTTCTGTGTAATTAAGTGACAAACTTTCTCATTAATATTAACCACTGAACTCGCAAACCCTTTGTCACACAGTAAATTTAATGTCGCCGTATTCTCAAATTATTTTACGACACGTTTACAAACTATAAAATGTTTGCGTTGTAAACTAAAGATTTAAGTGCTTCGCAAACACCTCGCTCGATGAGATGAATCAGCGAATATGTAGAGAGGACTTAACTATTTGAAATTACTGCCATGATACAATACAAGATAACTAAGTACTTACTAGCGAAAAATATTTTCGTAGGTTATCAAAAAAAGTCAGCTGTTGAAAAAGTGACCTACACGGTCCAAATGTATGGAAGTTTTTTTTTTAATAACCGACGAAAAATTTCAGCATCATGGACTGAATTCATAGTAACAGTTTGCGCGTCGATTTTTCGCAGTCAGTTTCTACCACCCTATATTATTCGCTATAAGCGTAAAATATACACTCTAAGAACCTAGGAATGCTGTAATTTTACACCCAAAATGATCTGAATGCACACTAATATATAATTCATGATTCCACTTACCCACTAAACATTCATAGGTATAAGATACAAAAAATAAAAATATTAAACTACGACAGATTGTTATTTAATTCCAAAAAGTTTGAGCACCCTTGGAGTATCGTGTGAATAATCGTACGGAGCAATGTTGGGATTTGATGAAAGAATCCGGGAAGTCCCAGGGGACGAGATGACGTCACCGATAGCCACCTCCAGTGCCTTTCAAGATTATTTTGAGGGTATATTAGACGCGACGATCAACTCTTATCGTAAAAGAATCTGAATTTGGAAAGGAAATGGGAAATGCTATAGTTGTAACAACCGTAAAATATGTCAAAGTAAAGCAAGCTTTATATGCTAAGAATTAGGGTGCTATGTTAATTGATTGCTAACTTCCAATTTAATCTAAATACTACTAGAACAAATATTTACAAATATCATAATCACCAAAATAACCTTTACAATCATCAATGCAATTAAAATCAGAACAGAAGAATACAACTATTACACAACTACTTAAATATTTACACTAAATAAACGTACATGCCTATATTAGGCCTTTCGTTCTTTTTCAAATAGTTTCTATGTTAAAGGGATACTTTGGAGTCTATGAATACAATATTACGAAACGTTATTAAAACGTCAATTCGTACAACTAATTTCCTAACTCAAGTGACAAGCAAGTAAGAAAAGATTGAAGACACAATAGGCAATGTAATTGATAAAGAACGATAAAATCACAAAAACGCGTAAAATAGCCATTTCCTAGGAAGACAATTTCATCCTTATTATTTATTATTTTATGAAGCTGCAACATGGTGCTTAATTGGATGACAGTCTAGCATAAAAATAGAATGTTAAGATGTTCTAGGTCTTGGAGACTGCCGAGATTGGAGTGCTCCGTGGGAAGTTTATTTTAGACGTCCCAGTTCTCACTAACCCCTTTCCGCTCCTAAGTATATTTACTTAGACCGGAGATAGCAATGAAGATAGTGAAAACAGTTAAGTATAGCTTAAGGTACGGCTGTTGAGACCAAACTTCTAAGTCATGCTGGTGATTATGTTCTATTTGTGTAGGCGTGTGCTGTATTATTACGTGAGTTGACTTGAACTGTACGATTACTGACTGGACAAGTCTACTCAATCTGTGTGGTTCTTTCCATAAACGACCATTTTAGACACCAATCACACCTTTAAACGATCTGACCAATATTATGGCTGGACTTTAAAAGAGACTGTTACTTCTGAGTTTGTTTCGGCCTGTCTGCTCAGAGTAGAAACCGTCCTCGTCTAGTTTTAAAAATATGATTGACGTGTAAAAGTGTTCGTACAAACCTACTTACAGAAATAATATAATTTATGTTAGATGTACCTAGGTATGCTACGCAGAGACGAATCTTTCACACATTGTTTGCATTTTGAAAGTGAGCATAACGCTGTATGTATTTAAATATAAATCTGTCTAATCTGCTGTGTCAAATATATAAATATAAATATTATATACTTAACCACTATATCAGCGTATCTCACAAATTCATGTGTTCACTCATTAACATCACAAACACTCACAAATAGACGCACCCTCTTACTCTCACTCACTCATTCACCATATCACATAACTCAAAGAGAAGTACGGACCATTAATACAACCTTAGAATACTATTTATTCCTTTGTTTTGTAAAATGCTAGCATTTAAGAACTCTATCATATTTTAACTTGAGGGGATTGGCGCTGTTAGCCGAAATACAGATTCCTCCTAGTTCGGTTTCAGATGCTAAAACTTTTGTGTACTTCATTTTACCATAGCACTTAACTGTCATGTAGTGTAATCTAAGTACTGTTTTCATGAAATAAATTATTTTTATTTATTTATTTATTTAACTGCTTTTTTTTTGTTCAAGCTGCTAAGCCCCTTAAAAGTTGAGCTGTGTAGTGTCACGAACTTCACACCTGTTCTTTCTTAAGCTCTCAGTAACTTTCACATCATAATGCAGTTAAAAAGCTAGTGCCGGCAGGCCGCAGCAGGCCCTGGCAGTACCGTGATTTAGGGCGGCGCGACGCACTGCAGGGGGGTGAAGCGAGGGGGGAGGTCCAGCGAGATTAACCATCGTCTGTTAATTACGACAAATGGTCATTGAACGACGAATAATGGTCCGGGGCCAGTTTTATCGGCCTGCATTGTAACTTTGCTGTGAGTGTGACCATTGACCAATCAGTGCGACGCTGTGTGATGACAGCTGGCATGTAATTGGTGGTAATTGTCCACGTCTCGTAGTGTGACTTAATTGAGTGTTGCTAGGCGGTGGGTTGGATTGTTGGGCTGGTTAATGTGTTATTATTTTGGTTAATTAAGTGTAATAATAGGTACAACTTGTATTGACCGACAATGAGAGGAGTAGGAAAACATATCAGAGAGGTAGGTAGGTTAACTAAATTCATGATTTGTTTGACTCTTACTACTTAGATTTATGATAACAACTAAGTAACCGAAATAAATCAGACAACTGCAATAATTTTGATTAAAAATAAATAAAAAATATTACAATGCATTTAACACGCGAGCAAATCCAAGCTTCATTTAACAAGTCCATCGGCCTAGCTAATGTGGCAGTTAATATTAGTAGTCATCTCGCAGTAGGTATATTTACTAGAGAGTTTAAATCCGGAGTAATCCGGACCCTGTAACAGGCCAACTAAACCCTTAAAACCAACACAACTATCAAATCAGCACACACACTAACTCGGCAGTGAAGAATTCCGCCATCTAGTATCGAATAGCGGCAATAAAAATAGTGACCCGTACAATCACGGGGCAATAAATTGCTTCAACCCAGGATAGAGGGCGCACTCATTTGTTTTTCAGCATTGTGGATAGCTATGTTTTCCTTTATTATTCCCAAATCAAATCTTTGCTTGTAACTTAGGGCTAATTTTAAAATCTAGAGATATTTTTTACCAGAGGAATAGAAATAAGAGTTTTTGTATGGAAAATTCGTTAATTTCTATTTTAAAAAATCAGCCCTTAGTGATAATGTGAATGTTTACCAGTAAGTTTTACGTGTGTATAATTTAACCTATTTATATAATGCTAATAATTAAAAAAATACGTAGTTATTTAACTGACCTAATTTTTCATCACTCATTGCATGGTCTTTATCTAATTCTTGCCTTACTGCCACACTCAGAGACGCCTAACGGTTACTTAGGGGGCCCCTTAGTAAAAATTTAAAAAAGTTTACTCTCAAGAGTCAGATAACGGTTCGTTAGTTGCCCTAAATGACAGTTAAAGTTAAGTACAGCAACACCTTTACTTAACTCGTTAATGATTGATTTTGATATTTAAGTTTGAGGAAAATTTTTTTTATCAGTGAATTAGCTTTTTTAATTTATTTAAAAGCAATAATGTCTGATTTAACAGACTTTATTGAGTTTGTGGACTATGCCAGAAGATATAGAGAAATAGGTCCGAGGCGGTATTTACGAGATTATTCTGATCCCTTTACTAAATACTCTATTCAAGAATTCCATGCACCCTATAGATTTATAGATATAGAATGTTGATGTGGAACAAATTAATGAAAACCCCGACAGCAATGTTTTTACTTTGAAATGTTTTTTACCTAAATATTGATTCCATTATGAATAAAAATGCATAAATGAATCAAATAATTATAGTTTTATTTTACGTTTCACCAAAAAGCGTCAAATCAGGATGACTGTTATTCAATAGATTTTTATTAAATTCTTATAATTCTATTTTAGCTTTTGCTAACAATGTTTTGTTTCTATCTTCCTCCAATAATGCTGTTTTTTTTTGTCGTTTCGCTTAGTATTTTAGTCAAAAATCACAGTTACAGAACTGATTATGATTTATATTATAATATAAATAATAGTTTTCGACGTGTTTATATAACTTTTTTGTGGTTTGATATCAACTGTTTTTAAATATGGCTTACCGATATGATATCGATGAGACGATTTGGAGATGCTTCCCCCTACCGATACTTGAACCTGTCATTTGCTAACAAACACTTAAATTGTGTCTCTGGGATACACCGTTGATTAATGGATTTAATGCTACTTAGTTAAGTAATCATTAGGACTAATTTAATGAAACTTTCTGAGTGTGGCTGTAACAGCCACACTCAGAAAGGTTCATTAAGTTCATTAAATAACTTTACAAGCACAGATTTTTTAAGAATCTAGTGCGTTTCAAATCCCATTTATTACTGACTTCAGGAAAGACCAAAGTTTCAAGGTCACTTTAATACTGTCTTGAGTAAAGACCAAAGAAACGACTGATGGACTGTGTGAAAGATAAAGGAAGAGGCATGTTGTGCCGACCCTAAAAAAATGGAATAAAGGCAGGAGAATGTTGAAGCTTTTTATTAATTAACCACATATCCGCTACGTTAAGTGACCACCTCACAGCCTAACCCCAACTAATGTTGCTTACCACACTACCAATAGGAACCATAAGATACGCCTTAAGGGATTAAATCAGGAAGTCCACCTGCAGTGTACTAATGACTGTACTGCCATTATTATCAATCGCCCTAACGTGGCCACCTGCCGTTATTGTTCTACCCCCCAAATTCACTGAAGCAGATTAGAGGGATAACTATACGTACCTACAATCCTACATGTTTAGGAGCACATAGGTACGCAGATAAATAAATTAGGACTGAACATAAACAAAATAGGTTGAAAATTCAACAGATCATATAGTATATAACACACAATCGGCTAACACGGTTTGGTGGAGCAGAAAATTCTACTCCTTCTGAACCACTTATTAATTAGGTAAAAAAATAATACGCCGAATTGCTAATCAGATTGTAAATTGAAGCAGATTATATTAAAATAGGTTAAAAATTCAACACATTCAATAGTCGAACTGCTCACATGATTTGGTGGCCTGAAAAGTCTACTTATTCCTTCTGAACCATCTAATTAGGTAAACAAACAATACGCTGAATTGCTGATCAGCAGTGGCTGATCGAAAATTTGAGAATGTCTCAAAACTAGTTAATGCTAAGCCCATGTTGAGTGCCACCATCTCTTGAAAGTACGTAGTCAATACGGAGAGTACGGTCGGCAGCTCAGTTGCTAAGGCTTCGGAAAGCTCTCAAGGATCGTAAACCTTCTGTCCGCAGTTTAATCTTCCGGAAAATTTGAATCCAGATGAAGGCTCGTCGCGAGAGGCAAAAGCCTTTTAATTAACTTCGGACATAAATTTTCATTGAAATTCAGATGTTGATGTTGATATTCCACTTTCAGCTTTTAAAATTCCTATTGTATTTCTTTTGCATTCTTATTATTTCTTGTTTTTTATTTTTTAGAGGAAAATTGGTGATTTTTCTGTTTCTTTTATTGATAGCAATTCAAAATAATTTCTTCAACACAAGTACTTTGATCGATACGCATTTTAATTTGTAAATCATTTTACGTTCTATACGCATTACGATGTATACATGTTCGTGGGTTGAGTTGCCATTGCCGTTACAGCAACCAAAAACAACGTTTAAAAATACGTTTACCAAACACTGCTATCAAAATGAAACAGTTTACAAAAGTGGGTAAAATAAATTGTTCACGGACGATCGTTCTGCTCTATCGTCACCTACGTATAGAGATGGAGTGAAAGAAAATAGGGCGAGTGCTCCCGGGGCCCGTAAACCTGCGCCGGTTTATCTTTCGGAAAATTTGTATTCGGATTAAGGACCGACCCCCTGGAATCTATGCCAACGCGTTAATTCAAGTACCCGAGAAACTGAAGTTGCCGAAGAAGATAAAATGTCAACATAAAAAGTAATTAAAAGCGTAATAATTAATTAAGATCTTGTTACGTATCAAGTTATTCAATCAACTTACGGGTAATAATAAAGTACAGCCTAAAAATCTCCGAAAAATTCAATAGAAAACGTCGCGAGGGAGGATCGTGTCAGATTTTGTTTTACGACACGGTCTGAAAACACCCACAAAGCTAGGTACGCGTATGCGGACCCACAAAAGCGGAAAATTCGATTTTCTGGCCCGCGCCTCTTAATGCGGCGTGGTCCACGCATTAGGCCCAACCCTTGCCGCAACGGAAACAGTTCGTTAATCAAATTCACTAAACCAATCTCCGATACAGATAGCGAAATCACAATATATTGCTTCGGACCCTGATAAAACAATCCACAAAGGAAATTGCTGGCCGCTATATTGACCGCCTCATTCGCGATGGCCGCCACAAAAAAGGTCGAAGAACACTATTACAGACCCGAATTGTAGATGTTTATTAGTATTTACTGAAGACCTTCTTTTGATCACAGTTTATAACTTGGATACTGAGTCTGGGAGCCTCAATTACATAGGTCTAAAAGCATTGGGGATAGCAGCCAAATCTTACGTATCTTAAACACAACCCGAGTAATACAAAACTATACATGTTATTGTTTTGGGTTCAAGATACGGCGGTAGATAGGTATTGCCTACGTTCAGAAATATACTGATGACGAAATAGAAACAGCAAAAAAATATTTTTGTTTTGCTTATCCCAATATATTTTCCAAATAACATATGGGAAACAAAGTAGGAAACAATAAAGGCAATATGGGTGTGCTGAAACTACTTTCTCACAATAACGTCGGGGTAATCGCAGTCCGATATAGGCGAGGAGTCGGCGGCAGATGTTGGGGCAATGTGGGTCGGCTCCTGATAAATGTTCGCGAGCCCGGGGGAATGGCGGAACGCCGCGGCTTCCACGCTGCGATAACGCGCGAATTAAACCACGCCGCTTTTAAAGCGCTAACGACTGGTGTTGTGCATTATCTGTCTCGTAAAGCATTGGGTCTGTCTGAACTCAGTATTATCGTCTGTTACTTAAAGATGTGTATTTTTGTACATGCTGATTATTTTATATAAAAAGGTTTTGCTTTCTTCTTATTGATTCTGGCTCTTGGATCTAAAACCGTTTTACTGCATTTTCTTTAGTTTCTTTCTCTGTTACGATCAGTCAATTTTTATGGATGTAAAAAGCATTAGCTCAGAAACAATCACCCTAACCAACGTAACAAAATCTGACACCAACAAGAGATCAAGTGACTTTTCTCACGTAGAGGGCGTCGCAAACATTCGGTTAAAGGGCACTAATAGTTAGTTAAGTGTCGGCAGTTCCCATTGACCCGCGCAACGCATTGAGCAGCCGGATAAGCGCTGAGCCCTGTACCGCATTAATAAAGGTAAGTGCGCCCGTGCTGCTTAATGTGTCGTTATGACCCGTCCTGAAAAACTTCTTCTATACCCCTGATACTTCCTTCAACAATCCAATTCCAATGCTACAGTATCAGCAATAAGATACAAAATTGTAGTAAACTTATCTAAGCCACATTTACGGGCAACCATGAAGAGCCTGCAATTTTAGCAGTTTATTTTTGGCAACTCAAAATAAACTTTATCACCGGTGACGATAGTACACATTGGCCTGTAAGTAGTGTTTCGATCGCAGCGAAAGTCCGTTGTACAAAACATTAGTCTGCGCTGAAAACTACGAGCGGCGGTGAAAGTGCTACCGACGCGAAATGTTAACACCCATGAATTTAGAAGGCTGAATTTATTATTATAGCATTGTTTTCATGATTGTATGCAGTCTAGGCTGTTTATTATGAAAATTTGCAAAGAGATTTTTTTACTGTTGTGTGTTATAGACGTTTTGCAATAGGATCGTTGCCGCTTCAGTACTAGGAACCAACACCCTAATGCGCCTGCACCGTAACATACTATCAATCAGAATCTGAATGATTTTGAAAGATATTGGTAATCCATCGCTTCAAATGTTCGAAAAAAGTAAAAAGTTCATAACGCAATTAATGTTGTTCAAATATCAAAATGAAAGCCATACATACCTGCTGTTAGTGTTTAACGCAGAAACGAGTTAAAATAAAAAATGGGATTAGGTTTATCTATAACTAGGTATACTAATATTATAAAGATAAAGAGCTTGTTTGGTTGAACGCGCTTATCTCAGGAACTACTGGTTCGAATTGAAAATTTATTTTACTGTTGCATAGCACATTTATCGAGAAAGGCTATAGGCTACATAACATCACGCTACAACTAATAGAAGCCGAGCAAACAGACAGAAACATAATCGGTGAAACCGCAGGGCACAGCTATATATAACCAGCCTGATACGATAAACGGATACAGTGAAACTTACCATAAATTTTACCTAGATTACCAACTCACTACAAAGTGTATACTAGGCCAAGGTACATAAACATACATCTATCTCCACACAACACAAAAAGTGTTTTCCGACAAACGGATTAGTCTCTCCCGACCTAGATTTTCTCTACCAGCAAAAAGGAACGCGTCCCGGAGAGGCGACCAACCCTAGCCGAGTGGCTAACGTAGGGACTTAACAACTTTGGCCTAAAAACTACGACTACTTCAGCTACGAGGTAAGAATATGTACACTATTATACAGGTGAACCTTAAGCAAATATATGTAGTATTTTGTTTTACTTAGTTCTGCAAATCCTATACCAATTTACAGACAATTTCTGCAAAAATAAACATGCTTTACGGGAGGTTCTATCTTAACTAATTATTTACCTAATCAGGATTTTCATTACGCAAAAAATACTTGGTTGCTGTTGGAGTATAAAAATATACCTAAAAGATGGTTGTAAGGTATGGTGATGGTTGTAAGGCTAATAAGGTTTGGATATGTTGTGCAAAACATGAACAGTTTCATCCTACTATCCTACTAATATTATAAATGTCAAAGTTTGGATGTTTAGATGAACACAAATGATACTTTTATTCCGGTAGTTTTAGACCTGCACGCGCTCAAAGCCGCTGGCAAAAGCTAGTTATAAGATAATTTTGTGCAGACAGATCAATACTCCCCCAAGCTTAATTGTAGGCGGGTGACACATTTAGAAGGTTCTATTTAAATAACAGTAGGTACCTGTATAGTCTCATCATAGGAGTAGTTACGGCTTGCGGCCGCTGTGCTCATCTCACCGGCGGCGGCGCGCGCACGACTGCGGCGACATCTGGAACAACATGCATAACATAACAACATAGTTCTGTTCACACATAAACAGACCACTATAAACATAAACACTGGCCACAAAAGTTCCACTGTGGAAATGTGGACCTAAATAAAGGTGGCGATGAAATCATTGACACCACGCAACAAAAAGAAGGCGGTGACAAAAAAATTAAATACATATCCAAAGTCACCGCCTTCCGAAATTAAAGTTATTTTTCACTTTGTAGTGTTTTTTCGGCAGTCGGTTGTTTATTTTTTTGGAAAAAGTTTTTATTTTTCACTTTTTAGTTATAGTACCTACCCCACTAATTCCAAATTTCATCATACTTGGGGTCAAAACAATTCATATTTATGCCATAGCAGCAATCGCGGTTTATTTACTGTTATTTTTTGAAGAGCTCCATTGTCCGTCTCCGAAACGCATCATCAGATCTATTTGAAGACCACACGGGAAGCACGAGCTTTCAAATAAAAAAAGAATAATCAAAATCGGTTCACCCAGTCGAAAGTTATGAGGTAACAAACATAAAAAAAACATACAGTCGAAATGAGAACCTCCTCCCATTTTTGAAGTCGGTTAAAAATAATAAACGTCAGTGTCCAATTTTCCGGCCTGATATTGTTAGACCGGAACGGGTTGGGGACTTACGCCATTTCAGGATTATTATATATGTTGGTTTTCTAGGTTTAAGATTCTACTTAATAACTGGGCTTTCAAAGCATGTAGGTAGTAGAAAGTAATTCCTATAAGCACCAGTCAGCCAGCATTCTCAACTAATTCCAGCAACTTTTGTGGGTAATTAATTGCGAACAACTCTTCCGGTATTAAATTTACCTTCTTTCAAACTCGCGAAAAAGAGGTAAAGATAACAATCCGATATCTACAACTCTATAACCCAAAATTAATATGCAAAACCGCACACGCAAATTCTTAAAGAAGTGAGTGCAAATTATTTAATAGAAGCATGCCAGCTGTTGGTCTGAAGTTGGTGGAACTTGTCCGGGAGCCTCATGAATAATTAAAAGCGGGAATAGGGGCGATAACTCACGGCCCGCGCCCGGACGCGCTCACAAAATAACACTTTTGTTGAGGAAACGCCGCTTTTTATGACTTAATTAGATACATCTCGGCCCAGGAGACGCGAGACGTGCTATGCGGAAGCGTGTGTACTCGTCGGAGCCGAAATTAACTTAACAAGGGTAAGTAATAAAAATGCTTCGTCATTCCAAGTTGGATTATGGCCACGTCACGCCGTACGCACCGGCTTTTGTTCTCCAAGTGGGTCGCATCAATTTGGAGGAACCATAGAACTGTAGGTAATGGTACCAAGTTTTTAGGAAGGTACACAATGCATAGTGATGGGAACGTGTCTATGCTTTGTTAAAATATCAACCTAAATACTGTCAATCCTGAACACAGGACTTCCCATTTAGGAGTAGGCAAGATGCTACGATAGGATAGAAATGCGAAACAGGTATATGGAAATAGGAGAGAGACCTAATCCATAATTGCTATAGGTCCTGGTAAAACATCGAAACACAGCACATAACACATGACATCTTTAAGCCCATTTTGTAAGATTACATTAGTTTTATTCACACCCAAAGGCCTGTACCGAGTTTTTAAGTTTTTCTTACCACATTCGAAAAAATAATGGCAATTATGGCAAAACCAACCTTTTGGGGGAGGCCTATGTCCAGCAGTGGACGTCTTTCGGCTGAAATGATGATAATGATGAATCGACAATATAAAGTTCCATCGTCCAATTGAACTATCTTTTTATCTCCAACATTTGCAAAAGTTAGTTAGCCATCTAATGGACCGAACAGACCACTATCTGGTTCAGACACATATTTATAAAATCGTGATTATCTAAAGTGCAGCACTATAGTTTTACCACAGACTGCAATAAAGAATGTTGCTAACGAATTTTCCAGTTTACAGCTTCAATGAATGTTTAATTTTGATTCTTGTGGCTTCAAGGTTCGAGAAAAGTGGGTAGTGCTTTCCGAGTTTGTACAAAAAGTTTAACTGGAACTAGAATTGTTTTAGATACTTTGTAACGACTTCCCGCCACTACGTCAATAAAGAAAGAATTTTTAAAAGGAAATGGTGTCTATTTTGGGAGATCATGCGTCACGTAAAACGAAGAAGACATGTACTTAGTGTTTGCCCTTTAACATCTATAGAAAAAAAAGCGTTACGTAATAATTGCGTAAAGGCTTCTTCAAACAGCCGCGACGCGACAGCGCGACGCAACACTTGTAGAACAATTTCCATTAAGTTTTCATAGAAATTGTTCTACGAGTGTCGCGACGCGACCGTCGCGTCGCACTAGTCTGCACGAGCCTTAACGCACTAACAATAGGAATGGCTTTCATTTACAGTTCAACAACATTCTTTGCGTTATGCTTATGTACCTCCGTTGTTGAGCAGACATTTTTATCGAACATAAGATGAAGCCATGGAAAAGCAATATCGTTCAAAATTAGTGCGTATACAGTGCGTTTTGAAATTAGGGTGCTGCATTGACACTGGTGCGAACTTTTATTACTGGACATACAAAAATTTTTTTTTCTGACTTCTTCCTGGCTGAATAGCTAAATATAAATATTAGGTAAATGTCTTATGTGATGTCCTGTGTTATATCTAATGTAAGACATTTACCTCGACCTAGTCGCATGATTTTTGTGTGAATCCAAGTAAATTTATAAAATGCTGGAATCTGAAAATCTTATACAATAAGTACCAATCTAAAAACCCCCAATGAAACCTTATCGTAACTTCGATGGAATATCTGAACTAACTTTCAGGTCCCGAGCTCATTTCAAATTCGCTAAGATACTTAGATAAGCCCAAGATAATATTCGAATTTGTGAATTGCGAATATTCCTAATGTCTTAAATTTGTAGTCTCTGCTGAAATCTAGACTTGAATAAATTTGATGACTACCTCGAATGTTTGACTTTAAATCGTAGGCTATTTATTTGTCCTCAATTTTTCGCGATAGGTATTTGGGAAAACGGGAGCATTTTGATTGTATTTTTTATTCAAAACTTTGCTTTACTAGATACAATTTTATTCCTCCTGTATTGTAGATACGTTTATAGGTACACACGGCTACACATCAAGCTACAAATTTCCAGTTTACGCTGATCTCGCACTGTATGGAAATCCTATACAATGCGAGATCAGCTTATACTGGACATATAGTAGTAGCATGATGTGTAGTCGTGTGTACATTAGTCCCATTTATAAAAGTAAATCGAACCCGATGGCCTACTAGCGCGGTAAAAAAATTAATTGTTCAAGCTTCTTGTCAAGTGGCAGCTCGATGTTTATATTTACGTTTGCGCGGTACTGCTGTAAGGTCCCATATCGCACAGCATTATGCTAAGAGGAAGCCTCTTGTCGCAGTGGCGACGTACACCAACACATCAAGCTACCCCAAACTATATTTTTTTTCCAATTGAACCTTATTTTTATGGAATAATGTTGAAAATCTATCATAGAAATTTGACAGATTGGGGTAGCTTAATGTGCTGGCGTCTGTACAGTTTCAGGATCTATGTATCATTTTTACTTTAACCTATATAGCCTGCACTTTTCTACTGCTGAGGAAAGGTCTCGCCCAAATCCTAGGCATCCTTTTCTAGAGCCACCTAGCTCCAACCGTTGCGGTACGCGAATAGGTCGTCTAGCCACGTCTATCAAGTAAGTGTTTTTTTTTTTAAAGCCTGTGTCTCTCTGGCAATAGACCATTTTTTCTTTCTTTTAATTATTTCTCGGATTTTGACGGCTATGTTGGCTGCATTGAAGTTGATTATTATTGGCCTTGCTAAAAGACAATGGTCTATTTCACAAAAAAATCAGGGGACGGCTTCAAAGCTATTTTGACTTTAATTTTTTCTATTATTTGCTGTCTCTTAGACAAGTATGACAGATTCATTGAGTTAGGATAATAATTTCCCGCGTATTGAACTGGATCTACTTAAAGAATTAATACTTTTAGCTCGTAAATTCACGAACGTTAGTAGCGATGATTGAAGTAGTCATTCCTCAAAGACATAGCGTCCAATACAGGACCACAATAGGTAAGTACACTCCAATAAGGAGATGACTCAAGACTTGTGGCAAACATTTTTTTCCTCATTCCCTTCTTATTTTCTTTAAATGCTCATACATTCACTTGAGTGCCATAAGACACCGTGTGTGCCAGTATCCCGAAGGTGATATGAAAAAAGTGTGTGTCGGCGGCATCGATCCAGAGCGTTTGAGATTCGCGTCACGCGTGCAGGCCTACTGCGCCGTCGCTATGGCAACGAGCCCGCCTGTACACACCGCACACATAAATGCTATTTTGGACACTAATAATATCGCTAGAGTAATAATAAAAAGTAAAAAAAAACAACCGACTTCTAAAGAAATAAGTTTAATTTCGGAAGTCGGTGGTTTTGTGTTTTCGTTTTTTGCCACCTTCCTTTTTGAAGTCGGTTAAAAATTAATAACTAAAGGAAGGTAGGGTTTTTTTTTGGGTGAGAAATCATCAAATAGCTTCTCCTACTCTTGGCAGAGCGGGAGGGCGTGTCAGACTTTTGCTGACTAAAACTCACCCGTGTTCCTTCAGTTGCCTGTGTGCCAGGGGCCACGGTATCTCTTTCGAACAACCCACACCCCTGGCAGGCATCGGCCTTGCGGACCCCACCAGTTGGTGCTGACATCTCTTTGAGGCGTGCGTGGAACACAACGCGCCGTCGTCCTGGGCTTTTTTTTTTTGGGTGGGAAATCTTCAAATCACTTCTCCCGCTCTGGGTGGAGCAGGAGGGCGTGTCAGACTTTTGCTGACTAAAAGCCACCTGTGTTTCCTCAGTTGCCTGTGTGCTAGGGGCCGCGGTATCTCTTTCGAACAACCCGCACCCCTGGCAGGCATCGGCCCTTCCGGGCCCCACCGACGCCCCGCCGACCCGGGCTCGGTCCTTACTGGACAGCGAGCTACCCATTACTCGCCATCCGCAACCCCGCGCCTACGGTGGCCGGGAATCAGCCTGGAATTGCCGATGCCCAGGGCGTCGGCTGCGGAGGCTAGGGCGCATATACTGCCTCTCCCTCACATGCGCCGCCTCCCTCTTCGCGAGGAAGCGACGGCTGACGGCTCTCGCTCCGTACTATGGTACGGACCAGCACCAGGTACCTGGTACCTGGACCGGGGCCGTACGCGAGAGATCGCCGCCGCCGAAACCCTCCACAAGGACACGGCGGTGCTCCGCCCAAGCCGGGCAGACCTCCCCGTATGCTCCACCGTGTCCTCAGGGTGATCTTCGCAATGGAAAGACCCGGGCGTTTCCTCCCGACTTATCCAAAGCAGGAACCTCCCGAAACAACCGTGTTCGGTGAGGACCTGCGTCAGGCGAACCGTCCGTAACCCACTAACAATCACAATCTGAATCATTTTGAAACATGTTGCTACTCCATGGCTTCATATGTTCGAAAATATTGTCTGCTCAGCAACAGAAATAACGCAATCAATGTTCTTGAACTGTCAAAATAAAAGCCATGACTACTGTTATATGTGATACCTACGCAATAACCCCACAGGACCTGAATTCACTATAACCACTTAACGATTCCTTACTCATAAGTCACACACGAATTCTGCTAATATCATATTAATAATATCGACAAATTGTCTTGGAACATACAGAAAATGACATTTCGATTTCTTACCGTTACATTGGTTTCTAAAACAACGATATTGACGTAGTTTGAACGTAGTAAGATTCTGCGGGGAATCATTATAACGATACAGAATTGGGGCCCAGGTCCTGTAAGCTACACTACCACAAAATACACTATCATTGTGTTGGAGGACCAAACGTTTAGGCAGCGGTATAAAAATAGAACACCTGCAGACTGTGTTACGTCTGCAAAGACCGGAAGTCTGTATAATACGTAAGATAGTATACTTAACTACATACGTGGCTTAAGTTATGACGTTCTACTCTTCCCACTTCAACAAACAAGGCCTTTAAAAAAAGGTCCAAACCCGTAGGAGACGGCATGCAGACCATGCTGCAGACGGTAGGTATGTATGCCGCAGACAGCGCTCAATGTCAAGTGTGAACTTATCGCCAGGACTCCGGAATGCAGAGGTACCTCCCTACCTACGCAAGTGCCGAGGGTACGACCTTACCGCCATGTCTCGAAGTTTGGAAACTGGGCACGCGCTAGAATGTGATAATTATTTGAATTTTGAAAACGAATTAGATACGAAAGTACTTGCGCTTATGTTGGTTTTGTAGGCTTTTCTTTTGGTTTTAGATTTTCTGTACTAAATAAATGTGATTTCTTTATTTTGTTTTTTCTTTCATCGGTTCTTTTGAAAAGAAAAAACTTGGAAGGTCACGATGTTGGTGTAGATATATCATTCGTTGTTAAGTTATTCATGACCTATACTATCTACACAAAGCTTTTTCTTTTTATATAGTTTTGAATGAAGGGCTTGTGGTTAAATACCCACTTAATAGTGGCCATCTATACATACCAAGACCCCTCCGTGCCTCAGAAACCACTTGAAGTCGTTGGTCTCGGCCGTCATACTTACGTGTATTTTTGACAGTCGTTACGGGTCGTCAGACAGAACCCCGAATGTCTGACAACCAGTCTGACCAAGGGGAATAGTATTACCCAGTAGATGGGTTATAAGGTCAGATAGGCAGCTGCTCCATGTAACTACCCATTACTCGCCATCCGCAACCCCGCGCCTACGGTGGCCGGGAATCAGCCTGGAATTGCCGATGCCCAGGGCGTCGGCTGCGGAGGCTAGGGCGCATATACTGCCTCTCCCTCACATGCGCCGCCTCCCTCTTCGCGAGGAAGCGACGGCTGACGGCTCTCGCTCCGTACTATGGTACGGACCAGCACCAGGTACCTGGTACCTGGACCGGGGCCGTACGCGAGAGATCGCCGCCGCCGAAACCCTCCACAAGGACACGGCGGTGCTCCGCCCAAGCCGGGCAGACCTCCCCGTATGCTCCACCGTGTCCTCAGGGTGATCTTCGCAATGGAAAGACCCGGGCGTTTCCTCCCGACTTATCCAAAGCAGGAACCTCCCGAAACAACCGTGTTCGGTGAGGACCTGCGTCAGGCGAACCGTCCGTAACCCACTAACAATCACAATCTGAATCATTTTGAAACATGTTGCTACTCCATGGCTTCATATGTTCGAAAATATTGTCTGCTCAGCAACAGAAATAACGCAATCAATGTTCTTGAACTGTCAAAATAAAAGCCATGACTACTGTTATATGTGATACCTACGCAATAACCCCACAGGACCTGAATTCACTATAACCACTTAACGATTCCTTACTCATAAGTCACACACGAATTCTGCTAATATCATATTAATAATATCGACAAATTGTCTTGGAACATACAGAAAATGACATTTCGATTTCTTACCGTTACATTGGTTTCTAAAACAACGATATTGACGTAGTTTGAACGTAGTAAGATTCTGCGGGGAATCATTATAACGATACAGAATTGGGGCCCAGGTCCTGTAAGCTACACTACCACAAAATACACTATCATTGTGTTGGAGGACCAAACGTTTAGGCAGCGGTATAAAAATAGAACACCTGCAGACTGTGTTACGTCTGCAAAGACCGGAAGTCTGTATAATACGTAAGATAGTATACTTAACTACATACGTGGCTTAAGTTATGACGTTCTACTCTTCCCACTTCAACAAACAAGGCCTTTAAAAAAAGGTCCAAACCCGTAGGAGACGGCATGCAGACCATGCTGCAGACGGTAGGTATGTATGCCGCAGACAGCGCTCAATGTCAAGTGTGAACTTATCGCCAGGACTCCGGAATGCAGAGGTACCTCCCTACCTACGCAAGTGCCGAGGGTACGACCTTACCGCCATGTCTCGAAGTTTGGAAACTGGGCACGCGCTAGAATGTGATAATTATTTGAATTTTGAAAACGAATTAGATACGAAAGTACTTGCGCTTATGTTGGTTTTGTAGGCTTTTCTTTTGGTTTTAGATTTTCTGTACTAAATAAATGTGATTTCTTTATTTTGTTTTTTCTTTCATCGGTTCTTTTGAAAAGAAAAAACTTGGAAGGTCACGATGTTGGTGTAGATATATCATTCGTTGTTAAGTTATTCATGACCTATACTATCTACACAAAGCTTTTTCTTTTTATATAGTTTTGAATGAAGGGCTTGTGGTTAAATACCCACTTAATAGTGGCCATCTATACATACCAAGACCCCTCCGTGCCTCAGAAACCACTTGAAGTCGTTGGTCTCGGCCGTCATACTTACGTGTATTTTTGACAGTCGTTACGGGTCGTCAGACAGAACCCCGAATGTCTGACAACCAGTCTGACCAAGGGGAATAGTATTACCCAGTAGATGGGTTATAAGGTCAGATAGGCAGCTGCTCCATGTAAAATACTGGTATCCAGCTGCATTTAGTTAGACTGAAAACCCACCCCAACTTTGTTGGGAAAAAGCTCAGCAGATATACTATCTACAGAAAGTTATAGGTATGTTATTAAAATGTTATATTAAAAGAATATGAACCCTTTCTCGGGTTTTAAAAACGGGAGGATATCGGAGACGACGGATAATAGTGAAGTTTTTATGCATGAAGAAAACACACTGCGCCGACCCCAGGTGATAAGTTAGAGGATGCTGATCTTATCTTATATAAAGTTATACCTACTAGCAATGTTCACTACTTATTAAAAAAATCATTTTAATTATCGTCATCATTCATAGGTCGGCGCCGTAGGTAACCTAGGTACACAGGGGCTATTGTACACACGAGTACACATCATGCTACTACTATATTTCCAGTATAAGCTGATCTCGCATTGTATAGGATTTCCATACAGTGCGAGATCAGCGTAAATTGGAAATATATAGCTTGATGTGTAGCCGTGTGTACAAACAAACCGATTTTAGTAAATAAATTATCAGATGCATGAAAGAAATGGTAAAAAAAATACATAGAAAGGTACAAATAGTACAATGGAGATCGATTCCATTAGATTAGCTCGTCAGCTGTCACCACAACGGTATTGCAATTAAAAACCCATCAACTATGGGGCGTGTATGACGTAGAGCATGTCCTGCGAACCACATGGCGAGCAAATGTTTTACTACCACTTACTTTTTAAAACATTGTAGGTACAGAGGCCAACACATTAAGCTACCTCAACCTGTAAAATTTCTTTGATAGATCAGCATTCTCCTGCCCTTATCCCAATTTATTTGGGGTCGGCGCAACATATCTTTTCCTTCCACACTTCTCTATTAGTCGTCATCTCCGTAGTCACACCCTTTCTAACCATATCATCATTCACACAGTCCATCCATCGCTTCTTTGGTCTTCCCCTACTCTTATAGCCATCGACATTCATACTCAAAACTTTCTTCACGACGTTTTTCTCATTCCTCCTTAGCACATGCCCATACCATGATAAACGATTTCCACACAACTTTTCAGTTATCGGTGCTACTTTCAGGCTTCCTCTTATGTACTCATTTCTTATTCTATCCCTCCGTGTAACACCACACATCCCTCTTAACATTCTCATCTCGGCTACATGCAATTGCTTTTCATTCATCATTCATTTCTTTGATAGATATTCAACTTTATTACGGAAGTATAAGGCTCATGTTCAATTGGGAAAAATTTACAATTTGGGATAGCTTGATGCGCTGGCGTCTGTACCTAGCCTACCTACATGCTTGTTTTTCTAATGTTCACTTAGTTTTAGAATAAATTCGTTATCAGAAACATGATCTTATTAATGTCATATAAAACGTAGACCTTTTTACTAAATTATTAAACTTGCATTTATTACCTAGACATTTTTTATGATGACAAGAAAGAAGTCGTATACTTAACTACCTAATCAACTATGACATAAAAAAGATCATTTAAGTACAATCATAGTATGTATAACTTTCCTGATTCAATTTTAAATAAATACCAACTGTACATATTCTTTCCAAAAAAGTAAAACTGCAGCGTCTGGTACAGACGCCTGCACAACAAGCTATCCCAATCTGTAAAATTTCTTTGATAGACTTTCAACTTTATGACATAAACATAAGGTTCATGTTCAATTGGAAAAAAAATACAGTTTGGGATAGCTTGATGTGCTGGCGTCTATACCTACCTACCTATCTAGTCCCAAGCGTAACAACGCTTTTTTTATAAAATTGCGCGCACGCACCTCACCCCTACACAATCAGCCCTATCGAAGCTATTGAACTATTAATAGCGACAGGACGCGCCCGCGCCGCCTTCCTGCTTCACCAATTAAACTTTAGACACTTGTTTACCTTACTAGCGGTTTTGAACCGTGTACTCGGTAGCAAACGTTCGGTCAATGACCCCCAACAACTATAAACTGCGGCCGATGAAAGAAAACTTTGATGACGTGTTTTATGTTCTCACTAATTTGGTGAAATTGGACTATTGTCTGATAGGTACTCCAGTGCCAGGTAGATAAGAACTGTAGTAGCTTTGACCGATTTATTATTAAATTAGAATATTTTGAGAGGACCGTGACTTACGATTTGGAGGTCGTCGGTTCGAACCCAAGCAGGCACTTTACTTTGTGTAAATTATTTCTTCACCGCTGCTCACGAAAGATGAAGAAAAAAAATCGTGAGCAAACCGCCATGTCCTAGAACCAAAAATTCTCGAAGACATGTGACATTGACACTCCGGGAAAATTATAGGCAGATTATGTTTTGGCGCCTTTTTTAATACAGATTACCTCATTGTATTGGCCGATACAAAACGTGACGATGTCATTGTTGTTTTGACATGACAGCCGTTTTCCTTAAACTTTTCCAAAGCGTTACAAAGTTTAGCACCAAAAAAGCGGAAATATGAGTTGGTGGGAATTCCGCCAATGGGCAAAGCCCGTATATAGGGAATTTGCCTGCATTAATTGAAAAAGCCATGCAAATGAAAAGTTGTTACAAGTTAATGGTCGACTGGAGAAAAAGTCACAATCGAATCAATGGATACAAATAGAAACATCTCCACGTTGCGTACCTATTTCATTTTAATTTAACAACTAAAACAATTGGAATCTACTAAAAGTCTAATCTAGTGAATATTTTATGAATCTCCATCCAATACTCATGAATAAGTTAAAGCAAGTTTTTCTAAGACGAGTATTAATAATAATCGGTACTTACTTACTTACCTGCCTAGATGCTTACCTCCTCAGATTCATTCAAAATTTAATTTAATCCTGTCTTTTAACGACCGACATAAAAAAAGCTCACAAAAATTATTTATTTAAAAGTTGACTCCTAGCCCTTCGATCCTTTTAAATTGCTTATATTCACGAACCATCTCGGTTAACTTTAATAGCATCTTAAATTAATAATGTTAGGTTTCTAGGTAATGTGTTTTATTGTTTTTAGTAGATATATTGATTGATATTTCATTCAAATCATTATTTCATATCCCTACCTTTTTTTAAACTGTTTGGATACAACATTGGTCTTAGCCTCAAATTCTTCTATTCATCTCGCGTGCTGTCCTGTCACAGAATACCGCGAAAATCCAAAATTAAGGTATGTAGGTATGGATAGAAACGAGTATACTTACTAGCCTATAGTTAAAATCACAAGGGAAGAGTTGTATAAATATTGCCTTATATTTCGGAGGCCCCGGCCATGATATATACAAGTTTGTTTGGTAAGTATAGGAATTGCCGCCAAAACATAGTACCTTGGCATTACCTAAGTAGGTGCCCTATGCTTAGGTTGGATAAGAGTTCTCACGCGGAAATGGACCAGTTAAAATTAGGTAGGTAGGTAAATTAACTTAGTTACACGTTAATTTCAAAAATGCTTACCCCTGTTGTCATCGCTTGAGCGAACACCACATCTCTGATTTCACTAACACCTTGTCTAAAAACGACATACAACTGTGACACCGGTAGCATAAGAGTTATATTTCACTAAAACCTAGCGATTATAACATTTATAACATAACTGGAGCACATTCGTCTGTCACAAGAACACACTCAAACAACAGACATTTCATCAAACTACAATAATCCTACTAAGCGTCTAAAACTAGTATAGTCTCACTTGCATACAATGTTTATATTACCAGCTGGTTTTACGTAACGAGCCAAACACCGCCCTACAGGCAGGGAACACCGAAAACTGAACCCACTGAAAGATGTTGTAGATATACGCATTCTACCGCCTATAGAAATGTAGGACGGTGGTCTGGCCTCAATATGTTATCACAGCGCCATCTATTATCTAATAGCCAAACTTATTGCAAATCCAGCATCATTAAAACGCGACCTGTCATACTGTTTTTACACTTTCTTCATTGCGTTACTAGATGGCTGGATGACTGGCACAGTCGACAAGTTCTAGTACTTTCAGATGAAAAATAAATTATATTAAAAATCATTGACATCTATATTACTGCGTAAGGACTGGGCGGACCACATGCTAAAAGCAAATTAAAATGTATTGATAAGTACTGGTAAAAAATCTATAAGTATAGTGAAAATACGTATTTAATTTGCAGATATCATAATGATTCCGTGCGAAATGAAGCTTATAGTCGTTTCATAAGACAGGAACGTGGTGAACCCTTTTTTTTCGAATCAAAACGGATATTTACGTGTTTGTTCCGTACACTTCAATGCGGACGATTAAATAAGCGATTTTATTTCTTTGTACCTGGAAAAATACCACACCCTGCTCTTACAAGGTCACGCCTAGGAGCAGACAACGCCGATTGACATCGTAGTTCAAACCGGTTCTAATAGATGGCGTTAGTGTTTTTTTGTAGGGCGACCGCGTCTGTCAAATGTTCGGAGGACCGTATCTTTATTATTTTTATCAATATTAAAAATACATATTATATAATTGTGAGATACCAAGTAAACTAATTCATTTATTTTTCTTTTTAATTTTAATGCAACTCCAACACGAATGAAATTAATGTCAATCGTATGTCAATCAGAATCAGTCAATGTTACTAAAATTCACAAAATGTCACTGTCAAATTCCGCGAAACCGCGATTTGTTTTTGTTTTTGGTAAAAAAATTAAAATAAAAAAAAAACTGAGAAAAGTAAAGCAAGAAAATTTTAAAATTACAATAAAGTATTTCATAGCTCCTTCATCATGGTAAGAGTATGGAAATTAGGTTTGATGAGTTACGACACGGCGCTCAAAATTCAAACGGCTCTGGCTCGGAAACACTTGGATGCTGTAATGAAGAATCAAGATAGTAACTTCGACACTCTGCTGCTTGTAGAACACAAACCGGTATTCACTGTTGGTAAGATGACCGACTATTCATAACATAACCTCAAAAGTCAGGTTTCGAAATAGGTCACAATCTTCCTGCCGGCCTATCCCAATTAATTTGGGGTCGGTGCATGTTTTCTTTTTCCATTTCAAAATAGGAACTTCGATAAATGCAAACAGCGTGCGGCTGTTATTATTGATGTTTTCTGTGAGGTCGATCGATCAGGTTAGGTCAGGTCCGTGGATGGGTGACCATCTTTACATACCAAGAACCCTCCGTGCCTCGAAAAGCACGTTAAACCGTTGGTCCCAGCTGTCATTCGTGGATCTTTGAGTCATTATGGGTCATCAGAAGCCTGAAAGTCTGACAACCAGTCTTACCAAGGGGTATTGTGTTACCCAGTAACTGGGTTGTGGAGGTCAGATAGGCAGTTGCTCCATGTAAAATACTGGTATTAAGCTGCATCCGGTTAGACTGGAAGCTGACCCCAGCATAGATGGAAAAAGGATAGGCAGATGATGATACTAAACTACTAACATACCTTATTTTTCAAGGTTTCAGAGACGAAACGTCAGAGCGGGAAGTGTCAAGACTTTGTAGTCTTGGGGCAGAATTTAGAAAGACTAACCGAGGTGGACTCATCACATTTCATGGCCCCGGCCAGTTAGTTGCATACCCTATTTTAAACTTGAAGCATTTCAAAACAAGTGTCAAATGGTATGTCCAAAGCTTGGAGGAGACTGTTATCAATGTCTGTGACGAATTAGGTAAGAAACCTTGTAATCCAACTGCCTGCCCATGTAGCTATAATTGGTATAGTCTTCATATATTTTGTAAGAGACCTCAATTAAGTATCTTGTCGTGTTTTATAAATCAATTGCAACTTCTAAACATGCTATTCACTGGTAGGTACTTAAAATAATCATCAACAGATACAACATAAAGAGCCAGTGGCCCAGTGGTAAAGGCCCTTTATTCCCAGTAGTTCCATGTAGCTAGTTCCACATGGAACTACTGCAACCTAAAAAATGAATATTTTGTACCATTCGTTCCATGTAATTTTAAACTAGTTTTAAAGCCGACATTGCTTTCATATGAAACTGCTGCAACTATTTAGTTCCATATGATTGCAGTTGAGTTCCATATTGCAACCTTAAAATGTGAAGAATATTTTGTGCCATTAGTTCCATGAAATTTATCACCTGTTTTACTAAATCAACTTCATTTAGTTTCACAATGACAATTATAAAGAAATACTAAAATAAAATAAAAAATAAAACAGGCTTTTATCACGCACTAAAATAATTAAATTATGTAAACTTTTATTTGTTACGATATATGCATGCTATTACCCTTGCCAATATTTTAACTTCAAGTCTTCAATGTAGAGTAAACGTAATCGCAATTGGAACATCGGGAATTAGGTCCCGTAGGTACTCAAAACAAAATAAAGGTCACCACTATCTTCCTGCATAATTTTATTCTTGTGAAGTTTATGATGTTCAAATAAAAATAATTTCAATAAGATTAAATAAAACATTGACGACTCCATCATGATTTTTAGGTTTCGCCATATTTACGGTTATTTAAACATAACCATTAAAGTTAAAGTTTAGTCTTATGATCACAAAATGTATAGTTCCTTTTTATGGGGTTAGCAACGAGTACGGCCTCCCCTTTTTAAAAAAACGCTCTCGGAGCGTCGAACGCATGCTTTCAATAAGATGTCTGATATTCTCGTCAGGAATCTCCTCCGAACAACTTTTCAGGAGTTCAATCAACTGGCGCTGGGTGGTTACATCCTCTTGAGCCGTTTCAGCTGGTCCCAAAGGTGTTGGATTTAACTCGGGGCTGTTAGCAGGCCATGGCAAAACCTGAATATTGGCTTCCTCTAAGACAGACATGGTCGCTCGGGCTGTGTGCGCTCGTGCATTATCCTGCATTAGGATGAAGCCGTCGTCTGCTCGTTGTGAAAACGAGATAACGTGGGGCCTGACAATATGTTCGATGTAACTTTGTGTTGTTACTGTACCCTCGTTCAGAAAAACAAGCTCAGTTTTGCCTTGTAAGCTGATTCCGCCCCAGACCATGATGACATTGGGACCACCAAACCTGTCACGTTCGTATATGCAAGGATGAGAAAAATATTCACAGCTGCTTCTCCACACTTGGACACGTCGATCGTCACTATAAAACTTCACCTTGCACTCATCCGTGAAGAGCACGTTGCGCCATTCCTCCATCCCCCATTCAAGATATTGACGCGGTTTGCACGCTGGCTCCCGTTCAGTTTAGTTTGAATTATTCGCCTTCTTGAACGTCTCTGGTCTTATATTGCGATTGCGTACAGTCTGGGTATTGAGAGTTGTACCCACGTTGTACCTGTAGTCCGGCGTAGACGATTTAGTACTCAATACTCAATACTCAATATCTTTAATGCTTTACCATAATGTGTACTTAGGTGGTAACTACATAATTGAGATCATTATGGACCCTGTAGGGCACAGCAAAAGGGTAGGAGAGAGGAAGCCCTGTTTTATTTAATATATTATTATTGCTATTATAATTCATTGTTATTTTAGTTGTATTATTTAATATAAAATATTATTTATTAAAAATTACCATATTGTTAATACATATTAATATATATTAAAACATGCCTATAGTTAAGTGATTATGATTAATTATTGTTATAAATTATGATTCTTAAATTATTTTTTATTATATTAGTAATTTCCTTAGCATAAACTATATACAATTCTTCTATTAATTATGCACTACCGGTCTCCTGGTACCGGGTCCACAAGTTTTGAACTACCCTTCTATGTTCTATGTTATGGGTTTGGTTTCCGCACTTAGTCCTTCAAGTGGACCATTGTGCGTGAGCCATGGTGGCCTTCGGTTTTTTATTCCAGCCAGCCCACCTCCCTCCAGAAGTTGGCTATGACTCCTGGTCTGTTGAGAATATCCGTGTAACATTTGGGTGCCCCGAGGGTCTCTGTTCTAATCTGGGCTACGCCTGTGCATTCAAAAAGCACATGCTTAACGGTTTCCTCAGCCTCCAAGCAAGCCCTGCACAAGGGGCTGTCCGTTATGCCTATTGTGTAGAAGTGCTTGTTTAGCGGGCAGTGTCCTGTGATGGTACCAGTCACCAGACGCAGATCTTTTCTGTCCAGGCGTAACAGACGTCTGGTCAGCCTGCCATCCAAGGATGGCATTGCCCCCCTAGACTGCCTGCAGCCTGGTGTCTGGGTCCACCAGCTCTCCGCTTGTGTGTGGGTGTATTCCTGAAGCCACCTGCGTAGTTGGTTGAAAGGGATGGGCACGATGGGTTCGGGACCACATACTGACGCACTGGATGCCCTCCTGGCCAGTTCGTCGGCAGCATCGTTGCCTAGTGATCCACTGTGTCCTTTTATCCATTGCAGTGTCACAGTGTTGCGGTTAGAAGTTGTTACTTTTTCTAGTGCATTGTGACATTCTAGTGTTAAACTCGATGTAATGTATCTTTTCCCTAGGGATTGGAGAACTGAAGCACTGTCGGAGAGTATACGTATGTGGGTGTCCGTGACCCCCCTGGCTTTTATGGCGTACGCCGCTTGTGTAATGCCCACACATTCCGCTTGGTATACGGTGTTGAACATTCCCAGCGGGCTGGATATATTTATGTTAAGATCTCGTGAGAAAACTCCGACTCCGGTTCCGGAGTCGGTCTTTGATCCGTCAGTGTAGACTCGTAGCTCCTTCGGGCCTGAGTGATCGTTTTGTTCTTCTGTGAGTACTACGTTGTAGTGTCTCTGGAAGTAGTGCAATTTCGGGGTTTTATCACAGGGTGATGCCATCATTGGTTGTCGTTTGATCGCATCTTCCTTAATGCGTGTGTGCTTAATTCTAGAGTCTTTGCCTAGGGTTCCTGCTATATCGAGCCTGAAGGCAGCCAGGGCCGCCTCCTCCCGCTACGAACGACCCTTCGTGAATATCCTAACTGCAGAGACATGGAACATTGCGATTGACCACCCTCAATCATTGCTACGGCTCTAATAGCAGTAGCGTTGTCCATATGGTGACGAATTCTTAAATTAAAAAAAGTTCAAGCAAGGTTTCATGAATAGTTTATATTCTTATTTTTCCTTTATTATTATTATTTATTTAATTTCAAACAACGCGACTCATAGTCTTAGTAACACAAACTTTCAAATATGTAAGTAAAACATTGACACAATATAACAATCTGTGATATCACTGCTGCAAGTTGACTGGCCCAGATGATACCTTGCAGCAGTGGCTCACAAACTTTATGTGGAACTACTGGGAATAGAGACTAAAAAGTTTTTAATACTCCCACTAGTTCCATACACGGAACTAGTGAGTTGCAGTAGTTCCATGTGGAACTAGCTACATGGAACTACTGGGAATAAAGGGTAACGGCCTTGACATATGAGTTATTATAGGTGGGATGGGCTTGAACCCAGACAGGCTCTTTACTTTGTGTCAATTATGTCATCACCATTGTTATCCAAACAATAAAGGAAAAACATGAGGAAACTAGCATGTCCTAGAACCAAAAATTCAAAGACATGGGACATCTACCAACTGGCTCCAACATGATTTTTAGAAAGTTAGGTACCTACCTACCTACTTGATTTTATTTTTCTATTGCAGGAATAAAAGGCAACAGATCACCATACACAGGAGTGTGGGTAGATGATAATAAAATTGCTGCCATAGGCATCCATGCATCCAGGTATGTGACTACTCATGGGATCTCACTGAACTGTGACAACGATCTGTCATGGTTTGACAATATTGACCCTTGTGGGATAGAAGATAAGGGTGTCACCTCACTAACCAAAGAATCAGGAATGCAATGCACTGTTGAGAAAATTACACCGATATTTGTCAAATGCTTTAACAAAGTCTTTGACTGCAAATCTGAGCAAATTGATGTACAATCTCAACAAGAGATTTTGAACAGTGTTTACAATAATCTACTAATGCAAAATGTTGTTTCCTAGAAAAAAAATATTTCAGTATTATTATTGTTTTTTTATTGTTATTTTGTTTGTAAATCGTTAGTTAACTGAATTTTTAGAATATTTTAAGGGAAATTGATCTAGTGACATTGTTACATGTATTTATTATAAATTTACTGTTTTGGGTAGCTACATAATGATTCAATAAAAAAAAGTTGTAAATTTGTACAGTTTATTTCATTTCTTATTTAAATGAAAAGTAAAATAAATAGATAAATTAAAAATTATTTTAAATAAATAAAGAGAAATCTCAAGTTGGGTTAAGAGAAACACAATTTTGTCAGATTGTACCCATACGTAGTTGTACAAAGTGCGCATTACATATTTCTTCAAAACCCAACTGAAAGTTCCAAAAGTCATACTAAGCATTTTAGCACAAAGTCATTAAGGTAACAGTATATTTACAAATTGTTTTAGTTTTGATGTCATAATATAAAATGTTTACCTCAAACTGTAGTAATAATATGAAGTAATATGATTAACATAGGTAGTGTTACAAAAAATGCAAATAGTTGTGACTATTATTACTCTTATTAATAATGAATTGTCCTATAATCTAAAATTACCAATATAGTCGGTTCAGAATAATCCCCTAAAATTAAATCATGATGAATAGCAACCTTAATCCTTTTTCAGGGATTATTCCAAACATTATTTTGTAACTACTGATACAATGAGTACTCAAAAATTGTACAAAAACTGGTCATCTAACTTAAACATCGTAATAAATGCATTGTCTTATACTGTTAAAATTATCTAATTAAATGTAATAATTACCCTTTAAACTGCAGTATTAAGGGAACAAAAGTAAGATTTTATACGGTGATTTTATCTATTCATACACCTACTTAAAATTAATAAATGCTTCTAAATGCAATAAATTATTCCTAAATTAAATGCAAATCACGCGGTGGTTACAACAATCATACCAAACTTAGGCGTCAAAATCATTTCCCGAATCTATACACCACGACAATATTCACGGAACTAAAACTAACTGGACGGATTAGTGTCTGAGAATACGTTGTTTACAGTTGTGTTCGTCAGTCATTTGTATCACATGTTCGTCAATACAAGACAAGCATTGGAACGATACTGTCCCCTAATATTTGTCGAGACCAACGTGAACATGGCCTCTTATGTAGAGTCAGTCTACGACATGTGCTTAGGCGGTGCCAGCCACTTGCGCATGTAGTAGCAAAAGATGGTCGCGATGTACAGCAGCACTAGCAGGGCGCACGCCACTCCCAGCAGCAGTACGGACGCCTTGCTGGGGCACGGCTCCACGATCGTCACAGTTTTTTCTGGAGAAATATTACATTGGATTAATATTTACTTAATAGATACGTAAAACAAAGATAAGAAAGCTAGATGAAATCCTTAAAACATGGACAGACGCGAATTCCACAGCATAATTACCTCCATAATTGGCTTCAGAGGCCACACCACCGGGCTTGTCAGAGCGAAGGAAGTCTGTGCTCTGTCGCTCATCACCGAAGTCAAGCACCAAGATCTCCTGTGAGATGTTCATATCCTCTTCCTGGTTGTGCGCTTCACTGGTCTCGTTGTGGGGCAACGAACGCTTCTTTCTGCCCCAAGACTCCAAAGAATCGCGACCCCATTCGCACACCGCCTAGAAACATTTAAATGATAAACGACGTGTCATTTGCGTAATTTTAGCGTGACTAACTGAATTAACCGTTGCTAATAGTCATATGAAATGAAAAATGCGAACACATATTCCATCAAAATTGTTGATTCATGTGTTACTCACCGGCTCACAAGGTCCAAGACAGTACTTGACGTTACATTGGAAGATGACTCCGTAAGACTCGGTGAACCTGAAGGCCTCGTATACAGATTGAAGAGCATTGCCGTCTGGAGTGAAGGCAGGAAAGATGGATGGATCCAAGGGGCACCTAAAAAATTAAGTCGGGTTACAAATCTATTCTCAAAAACGAACGTCTGCAAAAGTATAAAAATCCACAAACCCTTCATCATCAATGATCGGGAAGGTGCTCTTAGAATCCTTAGCCATAGCGACACAGCTGCGGGCGAAGATGCCATAAGGAGCTGAAAGAATAAAAAAAGCAACGTTAGAAACCACATAGAATTTCCAATAACTACCTATGTAGGTAATGCCTATCATATTAGTATGCTTACTGTCTTCGGGGATCTCGATGCGGAAGGTAAGCCTGTCTCCAATGCGGACGGTCTCCACCTCGCGTTGGCGCGCGTCCAAGATGCGGATGCGTGGAGGCGGTGCCTCCGGCGCGGCAGTGATGGAAATCATCTCCGGGTCTCTGCCATGCAAATCAAATATTAAAAACCTTGTCGCTACACAAATCACGTATACCAAGTAGGTAAGTAATTTTTCTACATTAATTTGCGTATTAAAATTGTTTATGGCTTTGAACATCAGGCACGGTTATCATCATGTATGCAACAGTGCCATAATGCTGCCCTACTCACGGCGATCGAGATGCTATCAGGCTTTTCTAAATTCATTAAAATTACATATGAACAGATGTTCGTGTTAAATTGCTCATCACGTGCAACAGCCGTATCTTGCTGATGTGAATCTAATTGTTACGTGTTTACAATGCAGCAACGATATTAGGTCGATGGAATTTCAAATCGTCTTGGCATGAAGGCATGTCGAAACAGCTCCCGTTTTTCATATTACTATAACATATCACGTAACTTGTCTCTTGACGCGGACGAATAAATTATACGGTAAATTCTCGAACTTTGCATTTTTGCGGTACCTTACCTACTTCATGAATGAAGTGTTTTAAAAAACCAGCTCACGATAAATTGTAGCGATACGATGTGAACGTCCTACTGACCTGATTGGTACCATTCCAAATGTGATGTTCTTCGAACTCATGTCGTATGTACACTTGACTTTGTAGATCTTGTCCGCTTTCGTCATCACTACGCTGTGGTGTTGCAAGACAACCGTGTTTGAATACACTCCGGTCTAAAAAAGAAATCATTCGTGTGAGCTCAGACAGACCATCAGATGAAGCCCAGTTTTCCAAACACTTTGGACAAGACAGGACTACTTACCACGCTCTGAGTGTTGCAGTCCTGGCCGGCCATGGTGAGGTCGAGTCGGAACAGGTCGCTGTTGACAACATCAATGTTGCAGGTCTCCGAGCGGCCCAAAGCATAGATACGTCCGTTGAACGGTTTGTTAGTACGTACTTGCACTGCGATCCTCGTATCCTTGCAAAGCACTGATACTGAAACAATGAAGTCTATGTAGAACACCTCACTTTCAGGGACTTTCGCAAAACAGTAGAAATCTTTTATCGAGACGTACCATCGTAGCACGTTCCAGTTTTGTCGCAGTTGGCATCGTTCCTCGTTAAGTTGCTTGTCATGTTCGGGTCTTGTTGGTGCTCAATGGTTACCGGCAGCTCGCCGGGAGGATTGGCGTTGCTAGGCGGCTCTGCAATAAATAGCAAAAGTTTAACACGTGCAGATAATTTTACGACTAAATAGAAAACCGAGAATGCAGCAAATTACAAAGTCGTTGGTTAATAAAGCCTAATAAATGCATGAATCCCGGGTGCACGTCTGTATGCATGGCGAAGCCCCGATTAGGCAGAGGCAGCCGTACGTGCGCTGCGTGTATTATAATAATCGAATCAAGATTGCTACAAGGTACTGCGGCGTACGCGGTGATTCTAAATGCAACCTTTCCATGGCATCGTACCTAGTTGGTGCAATTACCGTCCCCTAGTTAGGCAAGCTCCCTGTGTTTAGCTGTTCTGGGTTTTCGCACGCAATCAGTAAAGACGGGCAGTTGAAAGTTCTCATAACCTAGAATCTTTTGTTCGCTTTTAATACGTCGTCGTTAATATGAATGATGTTACAGCTTGCAGTTTAAGTGGTGCTCGTAAAATATTAACTTATTCTCATTTAGATTAACAACGATAGTTATCGGGCTTTTCGATCGCGGGTAAAATTTAAGTGTTTCAGCATATTGCTGGTTGCAAACATACTCATGACTTACACCCACAATAGATTTTTCTGAAACAAAAGACGTGCTTTCCATTCACAGTTTCTGCAGAAGCGGATGGTACCTCAAATTGGTTTCAGGAACACAAGACAACAGTAGAGAAATCGGAATGGCGCTCGTCGTCGTAACCGTTCCGAATCGATTCGTTAGCAGTGCCAATGTCTGGATACATTCACGACCGCCCGGCCAATAATAAGGTGACGTAAACGAGATTTGGGCCGTTGACCGCTAAGTGTTGGACAAAGGAGGATTTTAGTCGCCCACGGCTTACCCGTCGCCAAACGCCAAGCCATTGGCCGTTTATGGCGCTATGGACAATAGATGCTCGGAAAGGTGAATGAAAATATTGTGGATCAGATTTTTATGAAATGGAAATTGTCAAAGTTTTCTGTTTGCTCTGGAATTGAGCATACCAACGACGCTAAAGAGATGTTTAATGTTGTACCTGCATGTAGCACTATATTCAGAAGTGATGCTCTTGAATCTAATATTGAAACTACCGGGAACCTATATTAAATTATGGCATAAACACAATCTCATATTCTAGAGAGAAAAGTCCCTACAAAGGAAAGATAGAGACATAAATAATCAAGCAGTTAAGATAGCCGCCTTCTAAGAAATTGCAATCGAAGCAAAAAGTTATTGAAACGAAAGTCTTTCTAGCCGATAATGGCACATAGAAACACTATATATCAATTTTATAGCTATTTAATGTCTCACTAACAAATATTCAGCAAAAGGATTTTGTGCTACAAAGAACTTGCTAAAAGTTCTTGAATAAAGTGCCAACTGTCTATAATTCCTATTCGGCAAAACTATGCGTCGATTTCAACTGTCTATCATAATTTACATGTTGATGCCGAAGCCATCATTACGATTAATGACACCCCTCTACAAACTATATATAGATGTGCCTACAATATTCCTGTTTGGAACACATAACGATGATTTATGAGATACAACGAGACAATCGAGCAGACGTGTTCGCGGCTTAAAAATATAAAGTTATTTGTTTTTGTCATTATGATTTAATGCTGCATAATTCATTGATTATCTTCTCGTGTGAGATATCCTTTAGTCATTCCTAATGATAATTCCATAAGCTGCAAAAACAACGAGTTTTTATTTATAAATCTGACCATTCCGCGGATCGTGCCTGTTTCCGAGTCGCCGGAGTCGATGACACTGCTGCAACAACCGCCAGCATATTTGCAACGCTTCAACGATTTGTAAAAACTTATCAACAACTTCCCACGCTCGCCTTAACTAATGTTTAGCTTTAACAATGAGTTGATGCAAGCTTACGTGTTTAGTATGCGATTATGTACGAATATGGAATATAAAAATCTAACCGGAATTATATAATCTTTGTAGTTCGTTGAGAACATTAAAAAAAAACTATTTAAAAACCAGTCAAGTTCGTGTCGGACCAGGCACATGATGGGTTCCGTAGTAGGGATCAATTCATCCCAAGAAAAAACTTTACATTGTAATTGAAAAACGTGTTCACCCATACATTGAAATACGTCATGGTCAATTCTCCAATTGCTAATGTCAGTCCAAATTAACGTTGCTGTGAGACCTTGCTTCTTGCCAAATCACATGATTCTAGGGCAACAGGAAGTACTTAGCCTGTAGTTTTTGATTAATTTGTGTGTGAGCAAAATAAACGACATACTTAAACGTTCACTCAGTTAACCGACGGTTATCACAAGCATGACTTTATTGAATCAATAGTTATTGAGAGTTTATCTGGGAACTTCAGAAACCGGGCATTAGATGCTTGATTTTTTTAGAGCTCTATGGAACTATCTATAGACCTACGTAATTGATAATAAATTCAACATGATACGCGTTCCTGAGAAAAGGGGTCATAACAGATGGACAGAAGGACGGACAATTTAGTGATCCTATAAGGGTTTCGTTTTTTCCTTTAGAAGTACGGAATCCAAAAAATATATATATATAAAGACTCCGGGCGGCTACTGAGAAATTCCAGATTTAAAAAACCCAAACACACTTTGTCCGACCTGGGAATTGAACCCAGGACCTAATATTCAGCAGTAGCTTTCAATCACTAAACGAACGAAGCAGTCATTGTACAGTCTATATTCAAAGAAGTTATCGAATATCAGCAATTTCTCCGACTTACCTACATTTCGTAAGTAGGCTTCGCCTCGTTTTTTATAGGAACTCGATTTTACCAAAAAAAGATGAGATCCGAAGTAGTTTTCCTTTTTTCGTTTGTGGCTAAATTTGTTCACAGCTTGTCGCTAGATTAGGTTGAGATTAGACGTGGCCGCGTTCAATGAGAGATCTTAGCCGTTTTATAAGAACAAAATAACTTTGACAGCAATCTCATGGAGGCTGATAACAAAGCGTATTCATTTATTTTCTCAAAGGGCTTATGGCTAACTAATACCAGCCGCACGGGTCGATCGATCAGGTTAAGCTACGCTTGCCGGGGTTGGCCCATGGATGAGTGACCATCTTTGCCTCCGCAAGCGCGATAAACCGCTGTTCCCGACTGTCATTCGTGGATCTTTGACAGTCGTTACGGGTTGTCAGAACCCCGAAAGTCTGACAACCAGTCTTACCAAGGTATCGTGTTAACCAGGTTAACCAGTAACTAGGCTTTAGAGGTCTGGTCGCTCTATGTAAAAATCTGATATTCAGCTGCATCCGGTTAGACTGGAAGCCGACCCCACCGTTGGTAGATGATTCATTTATTTTCTCGTTTCAGTCTTTAGTAATTTCTAGCAAAATACAGTTGATTTCCCTTCAAAGCAACTATTTCGCTTCTATACGTAAAATTAAATATTTATACGTATAGAAACGTCATTTCATTGATGTAAAAACGCCGTAAAATATCATAGCCAAGGCTAGAAAAAGTGTGGCATTGATGCAGTCTGAAGCGGTCGCGTGTTCGGAAGTGTCCGCTTAAGGATATAACGGTCCCACTGGATATCAAGACAGGGTTTTGTATGCAATCTCGTTACTGAGAAGCAATGCCGTTATCTTGGCACTAGATTGTCGATGCCAGTAATAAACTTGTTTACCCATTTTCTCATAAATTCACGGTCCACCATCCCAAGACAACCTGCCGAACTAAATAGATAAGTAAATCTGTAGAAAGTGTGCATGCGCATATACTTCAAATGCACTTACATATTCATGTCTTTATTAAATACCTACATTAATCTTTGGTACTAAGCTGTGCCAATTTTCTTAACGGCAATTACCGGATTAAACCAGCAAGTAACATTTCAAAACTAGAAATATTCATTGAACGTTTAAAAGTGAATAAATTTCCATAAACGAGCATATTTGACAGTAACGCCGTATTTTCAATTTGTCTAAATCGTTGCATAAATTCAATTAAGTATTCGATTAGCAGCATGCGGTGCGCGGGCGCTGACCTGCGCAGCCGCATGTATCCGCGCGCGGGCAAGGCCGCCCAAGGCCGTTATACCCGTACTACTGCTGTTATAAACGATGCGCTTCAAATTAATAACCGACATTTTAATTAGCATTTACTTTGACAGATCGAAGTTATCCAAACGATGAATGGCTGTAAAAAGTTTGAGGAAAATAAATCTAAATAGAGAAAGATTTTAACAAGCTCGCATCCTATCATGTACTCACATAAGTAGAAATTCTAATGAATTTCTACATAATGATAGGTATACCTAAAATAGGTATAACTTACATCTCGAACTAATTGACAATTCCATTAGCCATTAAAATCTCGGTGTGTGGCTTGGCTTTCTAGTGGTTGTGCCATTTCCTCGTTAAGTATACGACCCGTGGTCTTGATTTTCTTAATGGTTAACCCTCCAATTTATGTAATTTCATAAAAGAGGAAATACTATAATTTCAGATGCAATATAATTTAATGAAAGTTTTCAGAGATATTCTTCGTGTTTCGTAGTAAAGCCATATTTCCCGTGTTCTATATCCGTCACGTCTATTATCTCAGATTTAGGGCTGCACGAAGCGGAGCCGAATTCACGGGCGCGGGCGCCACAAAAAATCCTATTCAATTTGTGTATGACCACCGTTATGAGAGCACGCACGAACGCCGCCGCCTGCGCCGCCGCGCCGCCTCCGCTCCCGCATACAATACCACTCTCTTTGTTACTTTTTGCACCAAAATGCAGCGACTGTTATCATGACTCGGCACATTCTGTCTTTGTAAACATAACTAACGAAATTATGCTAACGTATCATCGACAGCGGTGCGGCTATTCATCGTCAATACACCAATTACAATGCTAAATAGATACCGTCGAACAAGGTTCCGCTTGATCAATTCTGTAATGAATATCACTTTTATCGAATATATTAGTGAAGCCGCGTGCATCCGACGCGAGGCGTTTTTATTGCAGTGAATCAGTTTATTGATATCGTGATGTAACGACAATGGACTTTAAACGTTTCTATTTTCTACAGAAACGGCGCATCTTAAAATTTCTGACAACTTTGCTCCGGTATAAGAGCCTTTCAGAAACGTATTTATAACAGTTTCCTGTAATTTCTTCGATATTATTACAGTTCCTTATTTCGATCATCAGATAACCTCGGATCTGTGTAATTATGTCTAGTCTATTACGGAGGACGAAATGCAGGGGATCGAGTTTCATGTAACGGTATCAGTGCGGGAAAATACCTTGAGCAGCTGATTATATTATGTGTGTTTTGCCCTATACAATGAAAACCCGGCAGCTGATGCCAATCTTAATGCCATAACACGGCTTTACGTAATCGAGTAGCAAGCATTCCGCTCGCTTAAAGTGGAAAACCAACTATGGCTTGGAATTATCCCTAACAAGGTAAGTATTTGATTACTTTTTATATATAAATATCGTAAAAGTCGATGATTTTAACAAGTAGATAACTTGTTAAAAGCATCGACTTTTACAACATTTGTATATATCGCACACCTAGACCTTGTGGCGGCCATCTACAATGCCACATACGAATCTTCAAATCAACAAATGTGAAAAACACAAAAAGTGAAGTGGCGCCATCTACAACGCCATATGCGAACTACTCAAGACTTGACGTCACACCGCAACTACATCAACTACATCGCGCAGGCAGAGTTTACCACGCGATCTACATATCTACAAAATCCCGACATCAACCGTCGGGCAGTTGCCCACCAGACACAACACCCGTCTAGTCGGAGGATCCTCCTTTACCAATAGAGTATGAGTGAACTTTACACCCTGTTCCTCATACCTCTATAATCTAAACAGAGTTAACTCAAAAAAAGTATTTTTTTCAGAAAAGGTCAAAAACTGTTTACCGTGTTCCTGTGCACTGGAGAAGTTATCTGTATACATATTTGCTTTGCAAGTTCTACTAGAAAATTATTTTTTAATCTGTTTTATTGGACTCCCAATTTTTCACTTAGCTCCCTTTAGATCTAGGTGTGCGATATGTGAGCACCATGTAGGTAATCTATCATATAATGAATTTACCTTTCGTTGATTTATTTTTAATTATTTTCACCTATTGTGCCATACTAATTTTACTCTTGGTGCATCGTCTTCACATATCATGATTTAATTAGGAAATGTATCCAAATTATTACTAAACATTTATGCCTTTTTGTAATAAATGCATTGACTTTGAAGCCTACCTACTACCTATGGTTACCAACTAAAGGTAAATATTGTCCAAACAACTTTTTATAACAGCCGCCGCGATGAGTTTAATAAAGTACATCAATAAAAGTGAATACCCGTCTACTGTCTTCATCCGAAAGTTACAAGCTATGTAGTCACGATCTATTCCTTATAACAACATGGCAGAGCATTATTTTCTCTTAACAGCCAGCATCATCTCCCGTACTCGTAGTTGCAAATCGATTGTATCGGTTCGATCGAGGCGAGTCAACTCGATTAAAGTACATCGAACGCTTTTGACCCTGACCCTGCAGCATGCGGCGTGGCGTGAGATATGGAGTCTGCAGTGTTTACGTCTTGTTAGGAGCTCAGACTTGGAGTATTGCAAGATTCATGCTCTTAACTTGTCGAGAGCTACAGACTTAACGCTTTTAGGAAATGCAGTTACGTTTCCCTCATAGAAAATGCATCAGCACATTAATCTAAACTTGTTTAACAGTATAAATCTGTAGATGTCACTGGAGTTGGTATTGATGTGCCGATCAATGCTGGGTTTATGAGAGGACGCTAGCGCATTGGATTACCTACTTAATGCTAATACAATCTCTAACACCTAAATACTTCGCAGTACTGCAGTACGGTCGTTGATTCACGACGTTTGCTCACACGATTCTGTTTTAATGTTTTATCAGATAAAGTGGCAAAAACAATCTGTATTGTGTGTTATCATTTCTCACGACTACCGTAGGTGAGAAGTTATTCATCATTCCACCGGAGCCGCTCAGCAATGTCTGACAATTAACTTCCGTTGCTTCAGCGTACCCTAATGGTGTTATTTTCGAGATTTGCATCGCTTTATTGTTTAAAAAAATATTGATAATTAGTCCCTTATTGTGCTTTTAAGCCGTCACTAAAACTTATCACCTCGTCTGGTGCTAAATCTTAAAGACTAGAAACCTTAGTTAAGCAAATGAGTTATATTACTGAAGCAACATCGTTATCTAGTAGATAGTACTTGTGCAGCATCAATCTGGCGCGTCGTCGTAAAACATGATCATGACGTTAGCAAATACGTAATCCCGTTGCCCACTAACGAGCCCCGGTAATAGCATATTCTGAATAAAAACTCCTTAGAGTTATTAGGGGATAAACTGATCGGGCAGTTTTCCTTCGACGGATACTCGAGCCGTTACAAACGGACCACACGCCGATCTATGTAAAATGTACTCTGTGACGCCGATTGTGAAAGTACTAAACGGGGCTTTGAATCCTCTATGGTCCATCTGTATTAAACGGTTTGTTTTATTTGTTATATCTCTTAATGTTATATTTTAATACATTTTCTTCCAAGTCCTTTTAAAAAATTCTAACTTTTTCCCAAAAAATAAAACTATTTTTCAAATTTTAACTTTGTTGTCTTAGTTGTGAACGCTCTTAGGCATGATGTGGTTTCCTATAATTGAAAGATTACACCTAGTTTAAGTCTGATGTTGCCTTTGTGTTAATAATTGTGTATATGTTTTTTTCGAGATCCTAAATAAATAAATAAATAGAGACAAAACTCAAATCTCTTATTTTACGCCAAATCCGAATAAGCACTAAGTCGGTCACCGCAAATCACCGCTAATAATGTCGCACTACATTTCCCAAACAATAACAGATCTCGGAAATAAAAAAGAAATCACATACTTTTGGTGGAAAGTAATGCTTTTTTATCCAATTTTGTGGCAAAACGACATAAAAATAAGACAAAAATCGCTGATAATTTCCAGCTTTCTACGAAAGCGCGTTAATACTGGCGGACGCGTAACTGTATCGGACGTTGCACGTTGCGCTGATTACGTTGTTAACAAAAACCGTTCGCATGCCTTCCAATGTGTTATTATTGAGCTGTAGCTGTAGGTATGCTTATGCGTTTTCTCGACATACTGGCGATTTTGCATCATATTGTCAAGACGTTGACACTATTTCTTAAAAAAATGTATTCGTATTCGAACTACAGACTTTACTTTATCATTTAAAAAGTATACATGTCTACAATGAAACCATAGATTATCATTCAGCGCTGGAGCAACTTAATTGCAAGTTTTTCTCAATACTAACCTAATACGTCATTTTGCGCGTGGCTTCCGCTTCCTGACTGTCAGCTTTCAGAATATAAAGCTGCCTCGTAAATTAACGTGATTTATTTATTCGGCTAGTCTAACGCTAATTGTAACTGATAGCTTCTTCTTTATTTGTAAGATCGTTTTTACTTAAAATTACTGCACAAATGATAGCATGCTCACTGCACACGTAAAATAAAAAATAAAGTTCTCAAATAGAACTCAGAAAGAAAACTTATCTCAGAAAGATTTTATTTTAAGAACCTCGCTATTAAGCGAATGGTAGGTAGGTAATGGTAATTGTTAACCATTGCCATTAATTTTAGTTGAGAAAGAAAAAAGACAAAATTAAATTGGCAGAGAGTAGGAATGAAGTAATTATTGAGTTAATGACGTTGACGTTTACGCCAATCACTTTGCTGACTACTTACGATAGTTGGTCACATCATTATCGCGAAATACTTGGCACCAAACAACACTGGTAACCATATACAGGGACAGTTTATCCAGTTTATTCGTTCTAGGAAAAATATAGTGACATACAAATTGCTTTCACGTACTTAACGTATGCTTGTATGGACTACACGAAGGTAACGCGTGAGAAATATTAATCATATCCTCTTTGCGAATTTAATAGCGTATTAACGTCAACATACATCGCAGTTTTATATTTTACGATGATAAGTTTGACAGCACAATGGAGTCAGATTCCATGAAGAATACTGTTAGTGTTGAGTGTTTAAATAATGCAGAAGCTCGTAACGTGGATAGGTTGTAACGAAACCAAGTAACGAAGTGTGTTATTTACATTTGACCGCGTCGCTGCCCGCGAGGGTGAACGCACGTTTAGCCGGCCAGTGTACCAGCAACTTGGCTCACTTAATTGTGGGCGATTATTACAAGGTGTCATTAGCAAGGCCGACATTTATACTCCACTTTCTTATCTAAGACATATTCCATTTATTCTAACTGCCGTTCCATGATTTACACTCCCGCGAATATAAACATGATGCATTACAACTTGTAACGAAGTTACTTTACTAATATTAAACTTGCGCGTTTGAAGTTGTCTGTATCGTATTCGCAATCTAAACTAAGTAGTTTATGTAAATATATAGATAAGCTTTGAGATGTTGAATAAAATATAACGATGTTCGATGGTATCGAGAGCTCTCCGTCATAGCGGTGACTGAGCTCCTCCCTCAGAAAATATGGCGCTTTCAACATAAAGTACTGACAATAAATACGTCGACAAAATACACTGGCCACGATCTCTTGTAATTCAGTTCTAGGTGGCCGGCTTCCGCTAAATATACGACCGAATAATAAGCTATATTCCCCGTAGTGGCTGTAAATAACATATTGTATATATTCCCGTCTAAGTAAAGTATATGCATCAGCGCAGTTCCACTTTCTACGTAAAATGCATTCTTTATTACATTTTGGCCTGTGAAATGAAATGAAAATGATATTATGCTTTTAGTAATCTGCATTACATATGGATATTAAACCATAAGAACATATTTTCTTAACCAAATTTTACACAAGCCTAATTTATAAAATACTAACTGTCACCCGCAAAAGTCTCGATCCCATTGCAATATCGTGATAAAAAGTATCATAATGTCCTAATCCAGGTCATGATCTGCCTGTGTGCCAAACATTATCCAAATCTGTTCAGCCGTTTTAACGTTAAAGCGTAACAAAGAAACATACAAAATATCAAATTCTCTTTAAAATGCTAAATTTAATACCGCGATAAAATACCTCAACTCTGTCAGACTACTCTTTCAATTAGGTACACTACTTCAGCTTCTGAACAATACCAAGTAAATAATTTTAAATTATTAACAAATAGTTGGCTACAAAAATTAATGTGAGCTTTTAAATTCATTATTACTCCATCTTTTAAGATGATTGAGGTGCAGACCAGATACAGCACCGCGATCATGTAATTATGTATCGCCCATATGAAGTCATTACAAGATTTTAATTTATACCTAGTATTATTTTCCCATTATCAATGAGCGACCGACCGTAATAATAAGCTAAAAATATAAATAAAACATTAATGTCACCGTGTTCTACAGTTTTTTTATTTTTATTTTAAGCCGTCGAAGTGGTTTATTCAGTTTTTAGACGACTACAATTTACTGCGGCGTGTACCTGATGTATCTCGGCGCCTGCGCAGCTAGGACCGACTTTAAATAAAACAATGTTGTTATCGTTATAGCTTCGGCCCAGACTTCGAACTGGGTTAGTATTGCAAAATACATGCTAAAGATTAATGTATTTCGATTTACCTTCTTGAAAATATGACCATAAGAAAGTTAACGATACTCGTAAAATAGTTCGCTCTATCGATGCAACTACAATAAATAACACAGCAGCACTCGGTGTTATAGTACCATATTTAAGTAAAAAAAGACAAGCGAAAGCGATCTCTGCCATTACGTAAAAAACAAAAAGCTACTCACTCTCACAGAAGTTTTCGAAATATTTCCCGATGGGTTCTCCGTCATCGATGAGCGGTCTCTCAGCGTTCAGATAGGCTGAGGGTCCGTCAGGCAGGGTGTGGTGATCCAGGTGGTACAGCCTGCAGTTGTACGCGGCCGAGTGGGGGGGGCCCATGTACAGGTACGAACGACACAGGAACTCGGATTCTATTTCGCATGCGAGACGGCAAGCTGCTTCGGATGTCACCTGATCGAATACAAAATAGATGGCCATATTAAAGATAACATCGATGAGTGATTCATGATCGTTTATTCTTTGTAAGCACCTACGCAATTAGTTGTAGATTTATTTGACACATGTCGTTTGCAAAGGCGTAAGAAAATACATAATGTTGACGAAAATTAAAACTTTTTTCACTTTTTAGTTGATCCTATACAAATTTGTATACCGCTACAATGCTAAGTAGTAAATTACAGTGACAGAAAGTTGTTATAACATCAAGTTAAAACAAAATTACAACTAAGTGGAAAAAATACCTACTACTAATGTACTAAATGCACTATGCAAGCTAACTCAAAAACCACACAAACGAAGTGTTAAATTTATATGGGACCACTCCTAAGGCATATCCTATCCAATGAAACAGAATTTTCGAACTCGACCCACTATTGCCGGAGATATCGCTTAATATTAGAAAAAATTACAATCGAGTTAAGAACCTCCTCCTTTTTGAAGTTGGTTAAATACAACTTGATTTGTGTTACCAATACCTTCACTAATGTGAATGTATTGGTAATAAAAAATAAAATTGTAATAAAAAACTACGTTACGCCCTCGGCCTCCGCACTTAGATCATTTTATAAATCTCTAATCTGGACGCTGGAGTATGTGCTCCACTCATAAACTCATTTGTATCCATAACAAGAAGCTATATATCAATGTCGTAACTTTATAACTATTGCTTACGAAACTTAAGTTAATTGCAACGTCTTCCTTCTTGATTATATACAAGTGCACACGATTTAACCTCTGCCACTTCTCGTTAAACCAGTGGGACGCGGAAAAGGACGGACTTGAGGTCGAAACCTATTTAGGCGACAAGTTAAATTTATTAGCGACTTCACTAATGCCACGTTATTTTGCATTTGAATAAAGAGCTGTGATAGAAATCATAAAACCATCTCAAGATAGCATCGCAGAAATTAATAAGGGGACAGTAAAACACAATCCATATTTCTCCACTTATCCGACTCAAACGTTAATAGGTGGTTGTCAGCAGCGCGCTGTTTTCATCTTGCATATCATGTTACAAACGGAGTATAAATTGCAACGTCACAATTACTGTGACTTGGAGCAAAAATGAATCTTGTCATGAATTACATAGAGTTTTAATTGGGAGGGTGGTTCTAGTTACCTGTAGCTCCTTGTCGGTGTAGTAGTGTAGGCCAGCGTACTGAGCCACCTTGTCCTCTGCGACACCGACGCGCGGCGCCGTGAAAACTCGCTGCCCCTTGCACGCCTGCGACGCCTTCAGGCACAGGTTCTGCACGACCACACACCGACCAAATCACGTCAAATAACACACAACAATGGTAATAACGTTAACTGAATATATGTTTATTTTCACGAGCGGACACAAACGGACCGCATTACTGGTGTGATTGCTTTCTCTGAAGCCGGGCCGAAGCGCCACTTCGAGTCATTTAAAGCTGGTACGAAATAAATGAGCTAGCTAGGTAAGTACTAGCTCGACTGTTTTCTTGTATCGTGTATTGTAAAATATGAGAAACTGTAGAATGAGAAGCCTATTTTATGATGTCAGGTTAAATTGCTTTAATAAACTGGACGTCCCATTGTGCTGAAATATTGCAGTGGATTATTTACATATTGAGTGACTTTGTTCAGAGCTTAGTATGGACGTCAAATGTGGTTTACTTAGTAACAAAGTGGGAATTTGCTAGCTTTAAGTATTTTGTGTGAAACAAATGTTGTGTGGTGTGTAATGTGTTTTACCTCGAAGTAATCAGTGCCGGGCGTGTCCACGAGCTGCACAAAGTGTTGCGCCGTGCGACGATCTGAGTCGCTGAGCGAACACCGCATGCTGCCGTACTCATACTCCGCAGAACGACACGGGAACTTTTTCTATACAAAACATACAAGTCTATTTTACATACACATATAGTTGCGTGCGCACGACGTTCAATAACCATTTAACTCTGTAAGAAATTATGCTTCAAATCCAACTCTACATGTTATGAAAAATAAAATTAATCAGACAATAATTTACAATCTCCCAGTATACTGCTTACCATATCAATTATTCCACTAGCCAATCGCAGTGCTCTATAATCATATTAAATGTGCAGTTTAACAAAATGCATAAACTATCAACTATGTAAATTGTAAATATCTGTTGAATATCACTTATCCGTAAATGAAAAGATTACAATGTACGGATCACAGACTCATGTTTACGTAGATACCTCCTTATTATATTAATTTATATAATAACAGCTTGTTTATAAGCCTGATACAAAGTTGAATTACTACATTACATTGTATAAAGATTTTCAATAACTTTGGTGTCGAGACTATGTTAAAGGCACCCCCTATCATTGGGTCGGTATCTTGAGTGCCACTGCAAGTAGGGCGAAATCATAAATATAAATTGAATAGATAAACACTAAATTGCAGCGTGGAGGCGATGTTTTCTTAAAGCCTCATAGATAACTGAGCAATGCGACACGCCCTTAAAGACATCTAACGGATACGGAATAATCTATGACTTTGATATGCGTCCTCAAAATCCTAGTGCCCCAGAATTTGGTTTATAAAAATGCATTATAAACTTTAACCCAATATAAACTGAGACCTGTTCTGGCCCTGCCAGGGGTGCGGGTTGTTCGAAAGATACCGCGGCCCCTGGCACACAGGCAACTGAGGGAACACGGGTGGGTTTTAGTTAGTAAAAGTCTGACACGCCCTCCCGCTCCACCTAGAGCGGGAGAAGTCATTTGATGATTTCCCACCCAGAAAAAAAACCTTTTCTGGCCCAGTGGTAACGGCCCCGACTTATATCGTAACCCAGCCTGGCGTTTTACTTTGTAAAAATGTTCATCACAACTGTTTTCAAAACGGTGAAGGAAAACATCGTGAGGAAACTGACATGTCCTAGACCCAAAAAAAAAATCGAAGACATGTGACATCTACCAACCCGCACTGAGCCCGTGTGGTGAATTGAAGCCCACTCCCTCTCGAAGAGAGGAGGCCTGTATCCCAGCAGTGGAAACGTTATAGGCTGATTATATATTATAAACTTGTATTTTTTATATTTTAAGATTGTTCGAACTGTTAAGCCCACAGCAGACGATATCAGCAAGCTTGCATATCCGTTACAATTTGAAAACTGCAGCAACATTAAACACGATTGAAAGATAGGAAAAGCTAGTTTAGAATAAATAGAAAATATACGCTACCTCGTTAAGACAGGCGGCGAGACAGGCTTCTTTAGTGGAGGTGTAGATGACAGAGTTGTCGAGGCCGCGGAGCGCTTTGCCGGGCACTCGCTCGAAGGCCCAGGGCCGCAGACACACGCTCTCCGTGCGAACTTGCAGCTTCACCATGTAGTATGTGTTCACCGAGCGCTGCACCAACAACGAACATTAATCTCACGTCGCACTTCAACCTATCATTATCGATAATGCATTCAGATAAAATGAGCCCATTATGAATTGAAATACGACTGCTTCGCGCACAAATGACTCGCTTCTAATAAAACTCACACAAACAATCTCAGTGCTTGGAACCGTTGTTTATCTGCACATATTTTCACTTCAATTTCATTCATTCAAAATAAACAAAGAGCAGCCGGTGCGAGCTGCATCGTTTCACATCGTATATTTATTAGCAGCACCGTTCATTAGGCCTGAAAGCGATTAAACTGTCTAACGTTTAGCTGAACGGTTACCTACAATGTAGTGTGGCCGGCCAGTTAGCTTCCCTGGGACTCGTTGACCGATTTAATCTGAATTGTTAATCCAATCTTTGCATCGATCGGCTAATTGGCAGTGCTGAGGGAATACCGGTAGATAACCGAGATAAATTTATTTGGTTGTTAAATACGTAAACTGTTATCTATTGCACCGTACGTACGGTCAAGACAAAGCATGTCTTGAGATTATGAAGATAGTAAACAAGACTAGCTGTAAACGTAGGTTTAGTATGATAAGCTTTAAACGTTGGTTAGACAAGTACTTCAATTAAGTCGAGAAATAGGAATTTCCATTGGAAACAATTCCATTTCCTAGTTCTTATTGTCAGTCGTATCTTTGCTGAATGTACGGTAACTATAGCAGAATTTAACATTAAACTGTCGATGAGTACATACCTGAGGAGTGGCCATGGGATTGTTGGCCTGAGTATCGTTCTGCAGCAGACATCGCGTCTCTTGCACCGGTGTCAGCGGGTTCAGCACAAAGCTGTAACAAATGTTTTCATCAAACACATCCCAACACGCAAAAACGTCGTATAATTCCACTCTAATAAGACTTCACGTTATATAACGGTGGTTTTTGGCTAACTAAGACGTTACACAGACGTCCATCTTACAATGCTTCAGTCGCATGACTGTAATGGTACTGTCTTATAATATTAATTTAAAATGTTATCAGACCGGTGGTGGCACAGTGGTACCGGCCGTGACTTACGAGTTGTAGGTCGTAGGTTCGAACCCGGACAAGCACTTTCACGTTGTGTACCTAAATGATTCCAACACCACTACTCTCATATCGGTGAACATTCGGAAAACATAGTGACGAAACCGACATGTCCTAAAACTTAAAAAATCCAGCCATAAAAAGGGCCAGCGAGGTGGATTACGGCCCACTCCCTCTCACATAGAGGAGGCTTGTCTCCCAACAGTGAGAACATTAGGTATAGGCTGAAATGTATGTATATGTAAATGTCATCAGGACTAACTAATACGACGTAAAGTCGGTCTATGTACTTATAACGTTCAATGGTCATTGCTGACTTCTAAGTAATTACTAAACGCCATCATTGTCGTGTAATTTGGGCCTAATTCACGTTTTATTAACGTCAACTTGACTAATCAAAAACATTTATTTGTTAGTTGGGTTCTGCTAATGACATTTCGTGAATCATTTACCTACTCAAACGGAGTCGTAATTTCATACTTAGAATTAGCTACCAAACGGTAAATCTAAACGCATGAAACTTGTTATCGATATCAATTATCGAAAACACACGTCAAAACACAGTAAAGTTTCGCAAAACGGCTTTTAAGCGTCTAATTGTAATTTATCTTAACCGTTTTCTTTTATACATTCCCATTGTGAGCGGCACTAACTGTTGTTTTATTCCTACCGTTTGCAGTTAATCTTGCCAACATAGCGATACGGTCGTTTTTCAATAAGAGAGAGTCATTTATACCCACGGTGCTTCACCTGTAAAACGGCCCAAATTATTTCATTAGCTACGTTCATTCGCTATCTCTGCAGGATACGAATGGCACAAAGAAACCGTTGTACACCAACCTGTAACTAAATATCCACCGGTTTTCTTAGAAATGTGAGATACGTTTGATAACCACATTTTTGGCTCAATCAATTTACAATTAGCATCAAGAATATATTCTTCATGCATCAATCTCGTTGTTGGAATAACTTGTACGGTGCGAATTGAGCGCTGTACCTTCTCGAATTCGAACGACTGATACCTATTGATAAAGATATGAATCGAAAATTTGTGATAACTGTATCTAAAGCCGTTCTTTGTAAAATTCTCTGATATAGTGTCGTTTGGGAGTGTCGTGACGAATCGTCTGATATCTCATTCATTGAAATCCATTCAACCGTTTCGGCTAAACGTGGGAATAAAAAAACATTAATACTATTTACATCTGCTATCATAAATAAATAACGTTACTGTTTTAGCGTGAACGTGTTAACTGGTCATAGAGTAAATATTTGATGAAATATCTATTAGTGTCCATGATATGCGAACATCACGGTGGGTCTTGATATACCGTTATTTATTTAGTGGCAATTTACACAATAAAATAAATCGGCTTTGCCAACGGCTCTGTAGTAATTGAAGCATTTTATTTTAATTACTTCAACTTAAAGGATTTTTTGTGTGAATTGTAAAAAGCGGCAATTGTCGAACGGCACGTAGGCGGATAGATTTTTTAGTTGGACGTCTAGATAGACCATTGCACCAGGAAGTGTCAGACGGCCAACGGAGAGCAGAATGTATTGATAGGTAACGATAGCGGGACCGCAAATACCAAGCATTTTGGTGCAGAAAGGTGTCGTCAATTAAAATCTTGTCAAGAAAATTATAAAGTTTTAATTCCTCAGTTAAACTGTGCGACTACTTTAATAAGTTCATATTCGCTGGACATAATTATGGATTAAAGAGAGATTTGCGTTGAATAAAAAGGAAACATTATTATAATAAAATATTAAAATACTCAGCAAACTCACTCACTTCTTTTTTATCAGACTTCGTTACGATATAAAGACGACGATATCTCTACATCTCATTTTAATCTTCTTCAGGATGCAAATTCTCAATAAAAACAGTAGAACATCGCAGCCAGTTTTATAATAGTTTTATTTTAGTACTTGAGTCGTATAGTGCGAGTACAAGGGTATTTTAACACTAATCACACCCTCGCCAGGCTAATGATATCCATACCCATTGTAGTAAAAATACGTACACCAGTCCATAACTCAAGCGTCAAACCACTTTTTGGCCGACTACAAAAAAGAGGAGGTTCTGTTCTAAAATTAGATATAAGAAACCCGTTTAATGAGTTAAAATAGTGCTGCTGTACCTATTATCTCAATCGCAGATGCGTCATGTTAGAATCTGCATTACGTGTCTAGTCGGTAATTATTTTATTCGATACAATATATAATGTCCTAGTTTCTGCACGCTGCTTCGCCCGCGTGTTATGTCGATAAGAAGTAAATTCCTTTCCCTTAGTTCAAAGTATCCCCATTACTATTTTTATCAAAATCGGCCCAGATGTTTCGGAGATTACCCGGAACAAACAGACAGACGAACATTTTATAAATTGTTTTTTTTTAATTGTTATTAGAACCGAATATACCTATTTTCATATGAATTTTGTAGCAATCTGTCATTTTGTTTGTTAGAGAGACACTGTAATTAAACTATATTATTATAACTGTATTAACTTTATTTATTTGTATAGATGGGATCCTATTAATTTTCTAAATGAATCCTGTAGCTACTGGCGTAGAAGTGTCTAGATTTGAGAAATCAATTACACATGTCTTATAATAAAAATTACGTCGTTTGACCTAACCATGCATAAAAATATGTAGGTATTAAATATGTATGTTTCTTATGATATCCTAATTAGAACTAAATCTCCCAAGATAACTTGCATAATGACTTAACAGCCATCTTCCATTCCAATATATGTTTAATTAATTTTAATATTGAGAGACGCTGACATCGTTTTAATATTAATTGTCAATTATCTCAAGGGGGCGTCACAGTATAAAATCTAGTTGATAAGGCAATATTATTTAGGTATTATAAATTCAGTATTTAATATGAGATTATAAATGGCTGTGCTAGATTAGGGACAGTCTACACATTCCAATTTAATCGATTCAAAATCTCGTTAATATGCGAATAGAAGCTCCAGCGCGGCAGCAGTGTGTACACCGTCTAATCAGCCATTTCTTAATAACTATAATTAACACAGACACAATTTATTAGTTGTCGTGCTGAATTTAGAGTTCTCTACGTTTCCGTTTCCGGCTGACAATGAGAAACCTCTCTAATACCGATGTCGTCATTATTTGGAAACACATACGTGGGATATAGTCAAACAGAGAAATGATTATTGCCTACTATTAATTTATTTTAATTTATGACTGAGAATGTATATACATTAATAATATACATAGCTATGTCGGCAGAAATATACCAACAATTTTCATCATTTATCCCGAATTAGTTTTAGAAAGTTAAGGCCGCATCGTTCGAGTCGATAGTAATGCGGTATAGTCACGAGAAAAGGGTGTAAATGTTCAGCACATTTAGTTTATTACGTGCAACCATACCAATAAAAGTGACACCAAGACTCAACGTTACACTTCCCTGCAGAATAACGGAATTTACCGTTCCACGCAATATTTCGTGCTATAATAACCCGAGCTAGTTTACGAGATTATTCGCCTTATTAATGCGCGTGCACCTACACGCTATGATGGGCCGTTACAAAATAGCTCTAATTTTATCCAGACTTATCTTGCAAAGATATCTGGATAATTTAGCTAGCTTAGTGTTATTAAAAATCACCGTTTGGTTTATGGCTAAAAATGTAGACTCTCATCCAATATTTGTTGCACATACGATTAACAAGCAAAAGAAATGCACAAAATTGACAAACATTTATTTGTTGAATATGACTAAATTGACGTTGTGTATATTTTTGTAATGTGCGTTTTGTGTGTGCAGAATACACAATGTTTCTTTCTTTTTCTTTCTTGCTACTGAACTTTCGCTTTATATTCAAGATTCATTGATGCAAGAATAGACAAATTACTCGTTCATCTGCTCGAGCATTAGATTTTTAACCAAACACAATTCCTAATCCTAATCATTCAATCCACAGCCCATAACAATATAATCTTAAGCATTTGTAAGCTCGGCTCTGACAAATTACTGCGCTTTACTGAATAAATTACTGTTTATGCGCCTACTTGTAAACAAAGAATTCATATTAAAAAAAATGTTATGATTAATGCTTCGATAGAGCCCTTAAACTAATGACATTGCATTTCGCTTCGGTTTCAAAACGGACAGTAATAAATCTTCGGGCGGACTGTTAAAGCAGTAATTAAACGCAGATAGACTGGCAGAACTGTGAACTGATTTAGAATTCATCAGAGATGTGTGCGGGTGTGCTTGCGTCTGTGAATATGTATGAGTATGTGCGCAGGTTTGACAATTAATCATTGAGTACCTATCGCACGGGAAATCAGGCTACAATATGACGATACAGTAATTTGCTTGGTCTAAGTAACGTGTGAATTAGCATGCAAGTATCGCTTACGCTTTTACTAAGCTGCGTGCAAAATTACATGTGATACCAGCATGAGATATGCAGATGCAAACTTATGGGAAAGTAGGTTTTTTTATTAAAGATTGCAGTAGCGCATAATTAGTGACAGATCGTATCTTATCAACATGACATGTTTCATTTTAATGCCATCCCAATTAACCTCATATGCTGTGTTATGACAGTATTAAATTATATCATAATTTCGTCTTATTTTTTTTTTAATATATGAAGATTTCAAAAGGAAATCTTACTTAACTTACATAGAACATATGTTCAAAATATTCTCCTACCAATTATGAAGATCAGCAAACAGGTTCTAAGTCTCGCTGCATCGCTGAGTTCGTTGCCTAACGTAATGACGTGTTATACATTTGTGCCAAGGGCTTACAAGGACGTCAATCAAGCCGGCTGAAGTAATGGCAGAGAGAAGTATGAGCGGTATTTTTAGAAGCAAAGGCTAATGTGCATCATGTCACAGTGATCATTTAATTTTAGAGCTGCGCTTACTCGTATTATATCGGTACCGATAGCTAGTAGTTGCCGCGAGCGACGGAGACGGACTATTATTTACGTGACAGCATAAATTACTTAAAAGGTTGAGCAGAATTGCAAATCGCACACGTTCGATTACAATGCGATATAAATTGTATATTAAAAGAACATTCGTTTAGCTACATAATGTTCTTCAAATAAATGTCACGAGAGACTTCCTCATCAAGTTCGATAAATATGACACGGTTATCTCCCCATTTTTATATTGATGTTATAAAATAAATACAGCATAGCAAAATAGCAAAGGTGGTACAAACTGTACTATCAATTTACATTGGCGTATAATCCAAACCGCAGCGACTACAAATTGCGCATATTACATCGTATTTATAGAGATTACAAACGTCCTAACGTCATTACAGCGCCGAGGTTATTATGGGCGCACTAGTATCAAGTAGTATTTACGTTTATTACACAAATTGGTCGGATCAGACCGATCATCAGATCGGTGCAGTCCGTAGTCCGTTAGCCAGTGCCGGCGCGGCGCCCGCGCACCCAGCGCATCAATCACGCGCCGACCAGCTCAGGCGCGACCGGTACAAACTGTGCGGCATCCCGCGAAACGTATCGATGCATTTCATTACTATGCAGCACCACGGCCTTCAAATGTTGTGATGGGTGAATTAATGATGGATTTATCTCGCATGACTAATGCGCTGTTTGTAAACACGCTGCTTCGACAAATCTTTTTGAACTCTGTAATGATCTTTCACTGCCGTTATATTTTATCGGAGATCAATTGATGCTACCATGTAAACTACGGAACAAGTAGTTGTACTTGATTATATCTCCACAGCAGCCAGCTAATTAATGCATTCAATTAAGTTAATGTTGTTCATCAATCTATTTTCAGTTTTGGGGAAACTAAATACCAAGTGGAATCGTATGGTGAAATCACAAGAATATCTGCTTTTACTTTTTATAAATTGTACTTAATGTGGACGCATCAACAAACAATTAATCACCTAAGTTAAGCAGTCCCAAAACCTACAGAGAAAGCTTTCCAGCAGGTATGCTAAAATATTTGAAATATTAGTCACAACGATATGCTCGTAAAGATCTTATCAAACTTGACAACATCAGATAGTGGAGGTCGTGATTTCGATATTTAACCCATGATTTGACATCAAGTTAGAGTTTCGGTTAGACAGAATGGTCGCTCACCGAGCGGTTCGCTCCCGAATACCGTAAAACGTTTCCGAGACGAGTCAGTGGCACCACCGCACTGCGGTAAACAGTTACCGATTGTTAAAATCGCATTCGTCCCATTCTTTTGTCAGATCGCTGGATCGCTATTACTTTGGATCGATTCGAGATACGTACACATTACTAACTTACAATGGTAGATTAGAAGCGCGGGAAAGTTCCGTCTCGTTTAATTGAATACCGGATTGATTTTTGATCGATCCCGTTCAAATTGATTTCGAGGAATCTAACTAGCGTTTAATACTGTTACACGGTTGAATACAGTCTAATACAATTACAGTTTTTGCAGTGGAGTGCACGCTAACAGCTCTAATAATAGACGTATGGCGACATGATGGCGACAGCGCGACCGGCGGGAAAAATAGACAATAAATCATTTTTCCAACACTTTTCCGTTCTGTCAACTATAGAATCGTCTTTTTTTCAACTAGAGTAATGCGCATACCAGACTAGAAATTGCTCCATAAGTGCTTCATTGCCTACTTAAACAGTGTGGGAGAGAATGGAATGCATACAAATGTACTTATGGTGTTTGCTCCAAATCCTAGGCCAGGCGATTGCCACAGAGTGTGAATCAGAACAAGCAGACAATAACAATAAATTAACCAAAACCGCCAATAATCATGAAAACTATCGGGCGTGCTTGTGTTGCTAGCAGAAATATACATTGAAGACGTATGCGATCACTTTTACTGTTATCCAATTTAGAACGCGGCGAGGTCGGTTTCCGCTTTTACACGGTTTGTGGCTATGCCCGAGACACATTGTTATTAGTCGGCAGCAAGTCGCCGGGCCAGGCCAGGACGTGTGGCAGACTGACACACATCCCCACTCGCCGTGAACTCACTACATCATGTAAATTACGTGAACTGACGTCGACCTCACGAATCCAGGAGTTATAATTTAACTGTAACCGCGCAGATTTAGAATTCTGATTATGCACGTAGCCACTTCTGTATGTGTGTCGTGCCCTACCTTTCGTTTTTGGCATTTAAAAGGAAAAAGTTACAGATTACTACTAGAGATTTTAGATATCACTCTGTGCCTACAACACTACCAATTCGGAGCAACTGGCCAGGTTATGCAAAAAAAAGCATAAACAACATCAGAAAGTCAGTTACAATCTGGTCTTAGATTACTTTCTGTTGCAGCAACTAACTTTTCAATACAGTCATTGGCATGCGTCGTGCGTTGAAGCGATTGCAGAGGTCGACACGGTACACTTCCACCAGATTTCTCCACCCCACAGAATCAGAATCACCGCTGAATTAGTGATCTTTACGTCAATCAGATCTCTATCTGTATCAGAAGAACATTCGGGTCAGGAGCATCTAGATCTGAGATAACACAGACACATTGATTTTTATTTGTTTCGTGATCATTCGGACTGACGAGTCATGTCGTTTGACGTCGTTAGATGCGAAATTCTTTTTACTGGGTCAGATCAGCGCACGGATTGATTTTATTGACATTATCTTGTCGGTAGTAATTGATATATAATTAATATTAATGGGTAGATAAAGGCGGTGCCGCTACGGTTTTAATAAGCGTCCATGTACGGGCGATCGTATTTTGCCCATATTTGGTTGAGTCTAGGAAATACGGTGTGGTAATTAATAAAGTATGATGTGTGTACCTGAACGAGGCTGCCTGGCAGTCAGGTTCCTCTCGGCACCAGCCCTGGCACTCGTACAAGGACAGGTTTCGTACTGTGTAGTACGCTGTGCCTGCGAAGTCCACATCCGTTAGCTTTTCAAATGCGGTTCGACCTGAAACAAGCGAGGTTAATATTCAGTATAAGATAACATGGTCTCCTGTGATTGAGAGAAACAATATGATGTTTTTCCACTCAAATCTAATGCCCACTACGTTTTGTTTTTAAGCTACGTCTGGTTAGATTTGAAACTTTAAATCCACCGTTTCGATATGAGCCTGAAAATGATCCCAAAATGATCAGTGTTTTCAGCAGATTTGTACAGTTTGCACATATAATCATGATTAATAATAGTTTATTACAATCCACAGCTAGTTATCGTTCAAAGACAGTTTAATAAGAAAAATATCTAAATACTTACTTATTACAAATGTGGCCTGCAATAACAGTAGCGCCAGCCGCGCTAAGCGCAGCCCGTCACCCTTCATGCCGAAAGAACCACCTGAAACAAACGAAAATTATTTAGAAGAAAATACTTTAAAACAATAAAAATCTATGAATAAATAATATGTTTACGGTGTTTTTTCCTCACATATCATAATGGAAAAAAGATACGGTAAAGTTCAGTACTATCCGGTAATGTGGGTGTACTATGGTTGCACTTCTGCCTCCATCCCTTCGAGGATAACAGGCGCGATGTTATATTATGTTAAAAACGGTAAATGATAAATTATTCCATTACTGTAAATCGGTTTGTATAAACACTTTTACACGTCAATCATATTTTTAAACTAGGTGAGGTCGAGCCTTTCCTAGCTAACTACTCGGGAGAAACTCAGAGATCACAGTCTCTTTTAAATTCCAGACATAATCTTGGTCAAATCATGTAAATACCACGTAGATTGATGTCTGAAATTGTCTTTTGAGGATATCACCACATCGATTGATTTGACCTGTCTAGTCGCTAAAGCACCATACAAATAGAGTAGACCTGCTCAGTCAGTGCACGCATTCGTCAGGAATCGTGCAGCTCAACTCAGAACTTTTGGAGCTTATCGATTCGACGAACAATACCAAAGAAAGGATATTTGGGTACAACAAAACCCACGAAATTATCGCGTTCGCATTAATCATACCTAAACCGTAAATAAAAGAAGAACGTCTAGATTTTGTACAAAGAAATACATGTTTTTTTTTAAACACATTTGTGTGAATGATATCCGAAACTACATTATACCAATGAATTTTCTCAAAATCGATATCTCAGTGCGCCTTGTTTACCAAATAAGAAAAGTACTAGACCATAACATGCATGATATCTGCAATAGCATGCTATGTGCATTCCATTGAAAATCCGTGACTGTATTTCTATAGAAACTCTCCTTAGCGTCGGCATAAAATTCCCTTAATTCCCTTGCATGTCGGATCTATATCCCGGAGCAAGGCTTTTAAACAATCCGCTTTCTACGATGGCTACGCGGTTTGCATAAAAAGTGCTACGGCGTAGCACTTATAGCACTAACAAAAGACTGAGACGCGAAGTATTTTCGTCGTTTTGTACCCTTTTATTTTTTATTATTATTTTGTATTATCTTAGCATACATCAATACAATACGTTAGTAAAATCGAAAGTTGGTCAAAATTAGAACTGTAATAACAAACCAATGATTGGCAGATGTAGGCATGCGTTCTTTATAGAGGAAGCACAATCATATAAGCAATAACTTACTAATTTAGCAATTTAATGTACCGAGTAATTCGTAACAGATATATCATTTTAAATACGTGCGTATCGTGTCTATTACATTTGATATTTGATCTACATTTCATATACCAAATAGACTTGTTATAGTGAAATTTATCGCCGACAGGATGTAATTTAATATTATTGATTAAAAATGAAAGTAGGAAAGTAATGTGTTTTTCGGCGTTCATTGACTCATATCTATTATGTGTGTGTGTCTATGCACGAAGACTATTGTATGGCCGCGCTTGCGGCCGCGCCGATCGCGCTGTGATTGTTTAGCTCGCGCTTTGTGATTGTCGATGCGCCGAATGCAGGTCAAGATCAGCACTGCATGGACCCATGAAAGCTAATAGGAAAGTCAGTGACACGAATTTTCATTTACTTTTTTGCATCGCAATATCGCTTTCACTGGACTTTTTATCAAGTACAATGAATGATCATTTGTAAACGAGAAAGTACAACTATTGTTGTATAGTAGGTACTCTCTAGTCTCTGCAACGGCTGAAATAATTTCTAATACATCGTCAATGAATGAAATAGCTTTCAATCAATTCACAATGTCTCCACGCACTTAAACGTGTTCAATTTTATTTAAATTGCAAGGTATAAAGCACTCCTACGTTTTTTATTTGCAATTGCAATCAAGGAACGGAAATCCACAGAGCACAGTGTCATAAAACTCGTAATGTAAATTGCACTTTAACAAGTGCCGCTATTTTAATTAAGTTTCTCGAACGACACATGCGTGAAGTTTGTTCTGAAATACTTTGATTAAGTTAATCAGATAAACATTGATTAAAAGGTAACTGAACGAGACAGTCATCGATTGCGTGTTCCCATATTGCGAATACTTCAGACGATTTATAAAAACATTTAGAACATAAATTAAAAAAAGCTCGATAAAAATATTTGAGCTCTCAAAAACGAAAACTCATTACCATTAAAGCATTATTTGCTGTGTGAATGTGAATACCAGCACACGGCACACGAGTGTAAATGGCGTTCACTGTTCAATATGTACAAGTAATTGCACTTAGATACCGTTTGTCTAAGTACTCTTAGAGCGAAACTATTATGTGGAGTGATTCTCAAAATTCACCGGAAGAGGTGACTTCGCGGTACTGATTTTTAAACTTTAACGAACCACAAACTATTCAACGGTATTGCGGTAATGACAATTTGAGACAATTTGTCCTCTTAGTACAGTGAGCGTGAAGCAACAAAGTGCACGCATTCCGCACACTCCGGCGCAGATGAGAAGCGTGCCTAACATTTACACGCATTACGGGCATTACACACATTGCACTGCATTAACGTTCCCAGCAAATCTTTTTAATGTTTTCGGACAAAAAATTAGATTAATTCGTCTTATTACTTAGGTAAACATGACGAATGACGGCAAGTTATTAAACCTTGATGAGTGTGTAGTTTTAAATACCGTATTAAACTTGGCAATACACACTCACGACCTACTTGCAGTTTTATTAGCATCATGAATTCCTTTTAATTAGCATGCTGTTGAGTAAAGTAGACACTTTACTCAACTCTTTCAAAACATGCATGAATATTGAGAACACTTGACTGAATAAAGCATGAAAGTTAATGAAGTATATCCGTCCGCATACAACTATAATTAATCTGTACAATTTCAAGGAAGTTTTCAGCTCACAGTAAATCGAAAATTCGATGGAGGAGTCGAGGTCATAAAACCCAGCTTCGTTGTTAACACTAACTAAATCTAACAGTACATAGAACCTGACTAATGTGAAGAATTCACGGCACCAACTAAAACCTTGTAAGTCCAGGAACCAGGAACATTTCTAGTGAGATAGTGGAAAAGCCGCACTGAACAACAAAAGCTCCTTTTCATAACCCATTCAAATCGCATAACAACATTCAAAGGTCCTTAGTCTTTAACATAAAGAAGTGAAACAATGTACCCGCTGACATTTATGGCGGTCATATATGGTGGAACAACGGAGGGAGCCTGCGTTACAGTTAGTTCACCTATAACACTATGGGTATAGCCGAGATGCCCCGAGAGCGGAACATTGCTCCAATCTTGGTCACTTGGCACAATAAACAGTGAGTATCTAAGTATAGTTTAGTTTCGGGTAGGTGTGAGGCTTTGTAGGTTATGTTTATGTTAGGCGCGTTAATGGAGGCGCCATAAGCTGTTATTTTCTTTTTTTAGTGAACCTAAAAAGAAAAAACACCTTGTGGTGAGTCAGTTCGGTAAATATAGTGCTCTTAACGGTCGATGTATGAAAGTGTAAGATTTTTGGTGGTCGTTAACTTTGAGACGAACTTGTTTGGTTTATTTTATTATCTAGGCACACCCAAACCTTGTCTCGATGTCCATTTTATTTTCCATAAAACGTTGAAACTTCGCTCTAATCTTATCGTTAATTTTTATTGCAGAATGCACATTTACGTCTTCTCTTGACATTGTATCGAAAGATGCATCTAATTAGCAACGGAAGCAGTAACAGCTGCACCCATGACAACACTCAAGACGAACAGTTACCACTCGACGCTTAGCCCCGTAACACTAGAGTGCACTCAGTTCACGAGGTGGTTACGAAGATCATGCATGAGACAACATGGTGCCGTTAAGCGTGCACTACAAACAATTATTACGCACAGGTGACGCGATCACGTGATCCATATGTCACATAATGAGCGTAACAGTTATATCACGAGCAGCGCAAGTCCCAGCAAGCGGCGCGGGCGCAGCCACCGTGCTGTGCGCGCACAAATTGCCCAATTTAACGGTGAACTCGGCTCCGCGATGTTCACGTACTTCTCAGCATTTCTATCATCGCTCACTGAGCTTCGGAACGCTAACTAGAGACACTTAGAACAATAACGCTGTAATCTGTCCGCTGCTTAGAGCGACAGATCAACGAACAGTACTCTTAATTACAGGCTTGTAGTTTTATTACCTGAGATAATTCTATAATTAAACGGATAATAGGCTCCTAAGCTGTTTCTTGGATGTATGAAAAATTACATTGATAGCACCTATGTGCAGTAAACTGCAACTTAAAGACAAGTAGTCGTTAGGTTGATATTGGTTTGGCATATTTCAACATTAGGCTTTACAAAGTCACTTTTAAGATCTGAAATCTACACTATGTAACAACCAACTATTACAACTTTAGAATGGACTTTGTTGCGCGATTATAATGAGTTTTATGATTCTGGTTCGTTAACTACATCGTTTTTAATGGCTAGAGTAGGCATGAAAATATGCATTTATCAAAGGTTGTAAATATCTTGACCGAAGGTTTTATGTTTTTCAATATCGTCTCTCAAGAAATCTGTTCTAACTTTATTGATCTCAGACACTTTAAAGGACCCATAAACTTACGTTGCATTACAGTCATGTGCTCATTCTTAAACATAGTTAAATGAAGAACCCATCATATAAGGAAATAAAACCTACTTTCTCATTTTTGATCTAACAATGTCAAATAGTTTACCCATTGTCAATAGCTATGAACAGGAATGCGTAATCGAATGTTAGAAAACCCCAAGTTTTTGCTTCAGCGCCTTAATTATAAAGTAATGAACCGTGGTTCGCCTGGAAGGATTTTTCATTAAACATACAATGGCATTGTGTTCCCACACCGCGGGCTCTGAATGGATCAGTAGCCGCCAATCTCCGATACGACAGCATATAATCATTCCCATTGATGCCTTATACAAAGAAATTACAGTTTATATTTCCTGTTATTTCTGCACTTATTAGCACTGGATCTACATTTATAGAATCAATGTAAAGCTCATTACCACTTTGAAGCCAGATTCTCACGATTAAAGTGAGGAATAAATGTTCAAGAAGTCATCAGAAAATGTGTATAATCTAGTTTTAATTGAAGGAAATTACGATTCTTAAGATCATCCTATTGTACGTGTATGTATACGTTCTTCAAAAACGAGCTATTCGTGCAATTTACCAACTAGGTGCTAGAGTTTCTCTGAGAGAATTTTTTAAAGATATTGGTATTCTCACGGTGGCATCACAATTCATCTTCGCTAACATCTTATATATTAGGCAAAATATACACTTATACACTAAAAACAGTGATACTCATAATATTAATACTAGAAATAAGGACAAACTACGTGCTTGCTTTCACCGGCTTCATAGGGTTCATAACTCATTTGCTGGGCTTGGTATAACTTTCTATAACAAGCTTCCTTCTTCTTTGTTAGATTTACATTTTAATGCGTTTAAAGCGAAAGTAAAATCAAATCTTTGTTCGAAGGCATACTATTCTATCAACGACTACTTAAACGATAAGAATTGTTGGTCGCTGTGATTAACTCAAGACAACGTTTATGTTCTTTCACCAGAATTAGCCTAACTACTGACAGGTCATATGAATTACTTCATATCATTGTTTATTTAACTTGACTGCATAAACCATTTATTTTTTTATTTTTTACTATTTAAATTTTCATTTATCGTTGAATGATGGTTATATGCTATTATTGTATAGAATCAAGTTCTTCCAACATAACAGACAGCTGTGCTGCTGGGGAGTTTGTTGCGCCACTTCTTCTTCCCAGCTAAAGCACTAGGAAGTGGTGAAGGGCGGGCTTTTTGGGGGGACTGTCTTATGTAATTTTGACGTTCAAAAAGTGCTGACTCTCAGCCTAGTTTGAATAAATGACTTTTGATTTTGATTTTGATTTTGATTATATAAATAGGGTACATTTCTTTCTACTGAAATACATACACAAATCTTTACTTTTAAGTTTAATGGATGCTAAATAACTTTGTTCAGTTTATAAGGTTTTGATTCCACCTTATAAATTGGTGAAACGGGATCTCGACACCCACTAATTAAGACGAAGAAGGACATTAATCAACACCTCAAATACAATATTTGTGATGATTAAAATACCTAATTAAACAGAAAGCACCGGTTGACCCAATGCCCACAATTGTCAAATCATGTTCCTAATAGGCAAGCGTGCTCATCAGAACTTGGTAAGTGGTTGTAGAGAACAATCAGTGGCTTAGTGTAAGATACTGAGTCATGGCGCATACGCATATTCGGAGTGAGAAATAAACTGTTACTTAATTATATGTCTGATTATGGGCACATACAATCACACATATTAAAATTTTGAGGACCTACTAACCTCATAACTATTGTGGGCAGATATACCTATGCAAGTCAATGCTAATTAGTATTAATACAATAATTTATGGACAAAAATTTTAATTAATACTTGTAAAGCCAAATAAGTACGGTTTTTTTTTTGGGTGGGAAATCATCAAATGATTTCTCCCGCTCTGGGTGGAGGAGGAGGGCGTGTCAGACTTTTACTGACTAAAACCCACCCATGATCCCTCATTTACCTGTGTGCCAGGGGCCTCGGTATCTCTTTCGAACAACCCGCACCCCTGGCTGGCATCGGCCCTTGCGGGCCCCATCAGTTGTCGCTGACATCTCTTTGAGGCGCGCGTGGAACACAACGCGCCGTCGACCCGGGCTTGGTCCTTACCGGACAGTGAGCTACCCATTACTCACCGTCCGCAAGCCCGCGCCTTCGGTGGCCGGGAATCAGCCTGGGATTCCCGATGCCCAAGGCGTCTCCTGCGAAGGCTACGGCCGTTAGGGCGCATATACTGCCTCTCCCTCACGTGCGCCGCCTCCCTCTTTGCGAGCATCACTGCTTCGCTGATGGAAGCGACGGCTACCCATGCACTCTCGCTCCGTACCATGGCCTGGACCAGGGCCGGACGCGAGAGATCGCCGCCGCCGATCGCCTCCACAAGGACATAGTGGTGCTCCGCCCAAGCTGAGCAGACCACCACTGTGTCCTCAGGGCGATATTCGCAATGGAAACACGCGGGCGTTTCCTCCCGCTTTATCCGAAACAGGAACCTCCCGAAACGACCGTGTCCAGTGAGGACCTGCGTCAGGCGGAAGGTAAGGACACCGTGTCGCCTCTCAAGCCACTCCTCAAAGATCCGGATATGGACGTGGCATAAACGTGTAAATCGCTGTTAACCCCATCCTTAGTATTCAAAAAATAAAACGAGGCATTTTTTATGAGAACGGAACAACATATTCCTTTAATTGACCGAGATAACTGTCGTTTCACAGCCATTGAGGCTTAAATACATTTGTTCTGTAATTGCCTACACGACACACTAGTTGAAGTAGTGTGTCATGTCTTTGTATACTTCTGTTTAATAAATGGACGTTACCGCCATAGTATCGTATGTCCGCGCAGAGGTCACTGGTAATCCAATCTTTGTAAGGCACGAACAAAAAGCCCAGTCACACAAGTCTAGCATTAAGATCTTTTGATGTTGTGCGGCGGGGTCAGAGGCGCACGTGCCTACCCTCCCACTTTCAGCATCAGATAAGCTCACGTAAATAATAAGTGCATATCTTCCAATCACCGCTTATTATTATAATAAAAAAACTATTATCTAGCGGTCCGAATTGCGACGATCGCGCCCGTTCTCGTCTAAAAAGATAACAAGATCCGAATAAAAGCTTTTTGTTAAGCATACAAATTGAGTGTTTTTTGGAAATTTCATTTCAGTTTTCTAGAAAACAGTAAATTCCACTGCGTGCGGTTTTTGTGGGGACATAAAAAACGATTTCTAAATTGAAATCATAAAGAAGGCATGTTCTAATAACTACCTACGTGTCTATGGAAAGAAAACTATTTGAAAACGGGGACAAACGATTGTTTTGTCTCCGTAGTCGCGTACGATTACTTCGGGGGCGGACCAAATCGGACAGTATAAATCCGTATGTCACTAGTAGCAGTCACGTCACAAATGGGCCGAACTTGACCGAGCGCTAACGGTACTGCGCCGGCGCACCGAGACGCGAGACAATGCGTGTGAGCACACCGACAGGTTGCTCGCCTGACCCAATTATCTTTACCAACTGGGCCATCTGTTTTCGAATGCGTGTGAAATTCTTATACTTCTGTACTTTCACGCATGTATAAATGTTTCTGATAGTAATTACGCGAATTAAGGATTTTTAAGGCCGTATTGGACTACTTTTTTTTCTTTTCCTTTTCGCATTTTGTGAACGAAATAAACAGCTTTATGAAACTAACAAAATATAGAACAGCAACAAAACGAAACATGTGGAACACATAACTTTTAAAGCATGTCGGTCGAGAAGATATGCGTGTCTAAAGCCATAATTCTTCTCTCGCCAACAAATATTTGTACTCGTAGCCCAGTAACAAGATAACCCATTATAATGGTATTCATAGAAACAAACTTGCTTTGCTAGTTATTCTGCGGGCAATTAAATATTTCATGACAAACAAATGGTCCGGGATCGAAACAGGACTTGTACCTATACTAAACCTATTTGCGAATAAATAGCGCATTCCTCTGCCGGTGTTTCTTAAACGTGCTTTCTGTATTTAGCTCGTTTGCATCGCACCTCCATAATTTGAGAATTCCTTTTATTGGAACTAGCTGCCGGAGCAGGGTTGGCAAATGTCTGGAATTTTATAGGAATCGCACCCACACTAATCCTGAAACATCTCCTATACATATGCAAACTAAGCGGTCATTTGAAATTCTTAACTAAGATCGTGCTTACAAACATATTTAATTTTAGCATGTGACATAAATTCAATCATTAATCATACTCTACGGCCATTCTACGCATAAACGACTGTCAGCGTAATTCAATCCTTTTATCACTTTCTCCGATATTTTTTCCCCATCATTTTCTTTATTTGACAATTCCATTATTGTTTAACTACCTATAGACCTCTGTTGTAGCCAATATCAGTAGCAGCCCTACAAGTGTCCAGGGATCGCGTGTTTATCTAAGCGAGCAGGCGGCATGCGGCCGCGCCATGTTGTTGTCGACCCGACGACTTGTACAAGCCGCGCTGTCCTATCCGTGGACCACGCGGCAAGTGACAGCGGTAAGATAATAGCAATTATAGCCCTCTTCTGCATACAATGAGGTTTTAATTAGGAATGATTAACATTGAAATTATGTTGCTGTTTGATGCGAAAGTAACTTGAATTTCGAATGAAATAAATGTGTTAAATATCAATACGTGAAGGCAAAAAAAACGATTGCTGAGCCGCGTTTACAACTAAACACGTGATGATGATGAGGTTATAAATTGTGTTTTTTACCTCATATAGAAAGAGAAATCTTACAATTTAATATCTGTATAAATCGTATCGTGTTGAATGGAATAAAAACGCGTAAAAAAGCACCATTAACATTGTAACGCGGGGTCAGAGATTCTTAATCGATTGTCAATCACCGCGCTCAACACTTCACGATCAAAACATATACAAATACTGTAATGAACATCTATCTGCCTTTCAAATAAACTTATCGAATGTCATTAATTAATTGAAGACAAAAACTTTTAGATTTAATATAACCGATCGCAACATACTTTCAAGCTGTAATATAATTTTAATGAACTCTTACTTGGAGCTTATCTTCAGCTCAAAAGTGAGCTCTTAAGGCTAGCAGTAATAAATACACGATGTCGTTAAGAGGCGCCGCGACTGGCCGGCCTGGTCGTGAAACTACAACGTATACAGGCTGATCTCAAACAGATCGCGATATGTGGTGAAAAGCTTCGTTCGACAGACCCACAGAAGAAAGCGCCCGCGCAGTGGCCGTGTAGTTTCATAAACATTCGCGTTTATCGACAGTATATGGGTTAGAGAAAAGATTTTGTGTTTAATTAATTTTATGAAGGAAATTACATTTCTGATATGTCATGTTTACCGATAAAATATATACCGAGTAGCTGTGCGTTTCTTATATCTAAAATGGAATGGAAGTAGTTAAGTAAGTACTTATAAGTTGTGTGCTGCGTGCTTGGCTAGGCACGGTAGTAGATCCTTAAGTTATCGAATGCTTAAGCTTGAGAGTTTAAATACGCGAAGTGAGGTAGCAGGAAGTATCTTAGGCTTAAGACCTTAGATAATAAAGCCAGTGCTGACTTTTAGTTCTCTATCAATACTTACTTAAGGGAAAATTCGTGATTTGCAAATATTTAATTCAATACATGTAATTATGATTGCATTCTTTATAAATTTAGCTATTCTAATGATTACAAGTACATAACATTAAGATCTGATTCCAACATTAGTAATCACGATGCGAAATATGCCAATCGATTTAATGGCGTCGCATGCGCAAGCAAACGATCTTATCTAAATCATAATAGTGTGCATTCACACGGCAATCATCTCTTGTAAAGCTAAACATTCGGATACACAACAATTATCGCTATCAATAATAAAACATTCTCCTCAATTTATTTCGAATTAGAAAGTTTGAGAGCTAAGTAAAAGTTTTTAAACATAAGCTAGCCAGAGAGGCAACACCAAAAACATCTTTTATTTGTTGCTGTGGAGAGAATTGTATTGACAAAACGACCGTAACGAAATGTAAATTTATGTTCCGACAACGCTTACTGGCATTCAAAGCTACAGCCTTCCGCCGCAATAGCTAACAGGGAAACGGAGAGTAATGACTGGAATCCATGCAAACCTCACCGCAGACCCTCTGCGTACGCGCACGTGAGCCTTTATTTATTTGATAAGCTGAAAGAAACTTAATTACCGCTCTTACTTAATTCTTTCATCCGCATTCTAACATGATACTGAAGTTCCTTACGAAGGAAATAAATAGACCAGTTTTCCCACACGATATACTACACTCCTGAGAAATGTCAAAGCACGTTAATACGACACAGACTCACAATGAAGTTAATAGACAGTAATTTAAATGGTGGCTCCACCTCCGCTAACTGTACCGAGCGGTGATATCGACCGCATTATCACAAATGCGGCGTGTTTACAGACATTGTGTGTGTCAATTATGATATTGCCCATTATATGGTATTACCGGACCATTTCACTGGAAACACTTTATAAGAATCGATCGTTAAGTGCAGAATTTCACCGACCCCGGGCAAACTGCGTGTAGCAAAGCGCTGCCTGTCACTCATGCTTACAGAAGTTAGCGTGTTACATCTCAATAGCCACTTATTTGCATACAGAGGAACCCTATTAGCTGTCGCCTTCTACACTGCGGGTTATACATGTTTCTAACATCGCTAAACATACATACATACCTATGTAAGAGTTGCCTACTTACAACTACAGTGCCACAAATAGTTGTAAGAAAACAAAACTCTCATCCGGTGAAAGATATCCCACGTACCAATTGTATCTTGTAGACGAATGTAATTGAAATTCAAAACCGTTCTTTTTCAGAATAGTTTATTTGCCATCTTTCGCTTTCACTCGAATGTTTTACGAACTAAATTATATCTTACATTTGTCGATGTCCATTTTATTTTCTTTCAATTACAATAACAAAGGAATCACCTGTGCAAATTCAATATCGATAAATCATGCCATCAATGGGAGCCGTGTTTTGCCGCCCACACGGCGCACGCTCTAAACGTCCAGCCTAACAATGGCCGTGATATGTAATTTACTGTCCCCTTATTCATTGTGCAGGGACGTGGGCAAGGAGTCAGGGCAGTTCTTATTACGATGGCCAGACATAAGTTCCTAGGAAATATGCATTCTTGTCTCGTTCAGAACGAGTCGAACACTTGATGTGGCAAAAACAGTCGGGCGGAGTTCACAGACGTCCCACGGGCCGCCCATTGTCGCTACCATATGTACTGCCGTGTCAACACTACTCTCTAATAATGACTAATTGAGATTTGTGTCTACTACAGCTGTCGCGTCAAGCGGATGAGCTTTAGTTAACTTTAAAAATACATAAAGAAAAGTCTCACCTGTTCTGTGTAGTATGGGATTAGTTTCCTCCAAGTCAGGACACAAATCCTGTAACAAATGAGTATTTATGTTAACAATCGGATTGCGTGACCCACTCCTATTAAGCCCAGCCGGTCGTTCAAGTGACAACCACGTTATAAACAAACATCTCATTAATATGCAAAGCCTAGCTCTACATTCGCGTAACCATATTAAGCGTAACTACCGTTACATACACAGAAAAGATGTGTACACAAAGTCAAGGCTGTGCAATATTTATTTTGCCTCACAAAGTTTGACGTCTAATTGGTGCAAAATCAACACGAACACTTTCTACGTTCCAAATCCCAAATTGAGCTGTCAGTGATTACGAATCATGAGTAAACGATTTAATCAAACAAATGGTCTATAAAGTCGTGCACACGTATTAATATTCATAAAAAGAAGCTTGTAGTGGCCGCGGAATAAAAGAGTTATTTATACTGTGGCGACTGGAGAGGTGGCGCGGACGCAGGCAAGGCTGGCGCCTGCGTGAGAGTAATGATGTGACATCCGCTCCGACTGCCCGCAGCCCGCGATCCAGCACGCGGTTTTTAACACCTCATTAATCTTGCACAAAGTGAAATTGCAAGGTTTCCTCTTCCGCACATAAAAAATATATCAACCACAGCTTGTGCCATCGGAAACCGGTTTAATAATTTAGTAATATTTATCTAAATTTAAATCTGCTTCCACAAAATGCTTAACTAATCTTAATTTGTTGAACGATCTTATTTGCATATCCAAATATTATAAATTACTTATTAAGAAGTTATTCAACTTGTCAGTAACGGGATTATTTTGTATAAATCTTTCACTTTTATGTTATATAGTTTTAAATGTAGATTTTATCGTTTCATCTTGCCACCAGATGGGCCTTTAATTCACACTTTAAAGGAAACAGTAACGGTCAAGAGTGAAAGTAGCTTAAATGTTGTCTGGTCATGTTGCTAATTATTATTTTAAAGTTATTTATTTGATGAATATAAATTGTGCATGTAATGACTCCATTCGTTAAACATATAACTTGTTGATATCATGCTTTAATCTAATGTTCCGCAAGTAATACTTTTCATAGATAGCCCGGTATCGTCTAGTTAATAGGCTAAGAGCAATTTCTCAGCAGCCTTAGGACAATAGATACGGCCAAGGATAAATGCTAGCCAATGTAAGCATCGTAAATAAACCACGACAAGGCACGAAGTAGTCTTTTTCTTTGGAGCTTAGAAAAGAGCGTTAGACCGAAGCACATCGCTGGGGGCGGTCGTGCTGTGCTGCGCGGCCACAAAATGGAAAAATAAATTCGCATTGAAATGGTTTCTATCGATTGTCGGTCCAGTCGGTTCCCCTTTATCCGCAGCTGATCGCACTAGACAATGTGGTGGTGGGTGCGGATGAGATGCGGGGTGCGGGGCGGCGGTGCGCGCGAGGCGGGGCAGGGGCGCAAGCGCATGACCGCGCAGGGCGCAATGACCTTGTGCGCGCATTCCGCCCGCTCTTTCGAAGGCTCCCGCGGCCCTCCAGGCTCTCCCGGCTCTATTCTAGTCTCCCATAAACTACCTTAACACGGAGTACTACAAAACGCTCGAGTGTTATCTACATTGTGAGAATTGAATGGAGTTAAAAAGATAAAGACGATCGCACAACATGCAGAATCGTTTAAGAGAATTTACATACTATTTCATCTCGAGAATCTACAAGTAAAACACAAGTTTGTATACTGACAAAGTAATACTGACATACTCGTAACAGATCTTTTACAATTGTACATGAACGAAACTAGGTTAATAACCTTTGAGAAAACATTCAAGACGAACATAGTAAAAGCAAACAGGCTGAGTAAACATGGAAAAAATGTTCCCATCAATACGCATATAGACGCGACGCGCGGATAGCTTGGCGTTATTAGAAAAATAGTTTACTACGAACGAGTGGTTGTAAAAAAAATATAGTAAACTCGGAGGATGCTGCAGAAAATCATTTAAGCAATATCCTGCATTTGAAGGTAACGTACGGACCGTTTAAAAAGTGTATGACTTCTGTTTTTTTGCAAAATCATGATTGCATAAGCTTGTGTTTTATAGCAATACATGGACTTTTTATATGTGGGAAGCATAATCACTGGAAACATAAGCTACCAACTGATTGAAAATGTCAATAGGTGAGTTACCGAGCAGGTCAAATAACACGACTTTAAAAATTACATACATAAATACAAACTTAACCTATAACGTTCCCACTGCTGGGACAATGTCTTCGAATTTTTAGTTCTAGGACATGCCGGTTTCCATACGATGTTTTTCTTCACCGTTTGAGAGCAGAAATTATGAAATTATTTATACAGAGTAAAGCGTCTCCCTGGGTTCGAACGCACGACTCGTAAGTCGCGGCCGTTGGGCCATCACTGCACTCCTTTAAAAATTACTTGATCGGAATTGATATACTATACCAAATTCAATTAAACGCTTTAAAATTCTTGGAAGCTTTTTTAGTTATTTTTAACGAGTTAGACACAGGATGCAACGGTCTATAAATTGATCTAGTACACTAGATTTAAGTAGTTGTGACGGCACCTAGACGGAAAATAACGGACTTGCCAAATAATCGGAAAACTGTGAGTCAACAAACGTCACAGAAACAGTTCAGTGCCACTCGAAATTGGCTTCAAACTACCGACGGACGAAATGTCCACAAAGCGTGACAAACACATGTTACACGTTATGAGTACACTTCTGTATACTTAATCCTAAAAGAACCTTCCCAAGTGTTTGTTTTAAATGATGAAACGTAGAGTGGATTCAAACGAATATGCTAAAAATCCTTTTAAGAAAAATTGCGACTGCTTATTTTATATCGAAATATTATATTTGAATATTATTTTTTAGAGCTAATTATTTTCCTAACATAAAGAAAACTCACAAAAACTAAACATTTTTCAAATACCAAATTATTCAGCAGGATATCCTTTGAAACATACGTCATTCGGTACATAGCAGACCATATATTACACATCCAGCCTACATATGCTCATAGATCGTCACACTCGTACGTAAATATCTCGGTGTGTAGTATAATTTTACATTTTTATGACACACAACCGGCGCTATTAATAAGCCGCCGGCGACCGGTCTACGTTACGTCAATTACGCATCATGTATAATTGCTAGACGAGACCGGACCCGCCTTATATAGCACATACAACATAGGGCATTGCATAAGTTATGACGCCATTTTATTTTACTTGGACCTTGCACCCATGTTTTTGCCATTGAATGCTGTAATGTATAACGTTTATTAATATAATGTCATAATCTTTTAAAAGATATATTTTTTACGTGAAAAAATAGTTCGATTAGTTCTATAAGAAATAGTTTAATAACGAAAATATGGTATTTCTTAACTTTTTCATGGGAAAAAACAGTGTAAAGATACATTTATTTTCATAAAACATTTCATTTGCAGCTTTATAATATTATAATGTGTCTTTTAGTGAAACGGTGCCAGGTAGAAAATAAAATGTAAATGAATATGAAGTCGTCAGTAAAATAGGTTTATTCATGATTATTAAAATACAAGATTTATTCGAGTAGGTTTTAGATAAAAATACATGTGCAGAAACATCTCATTTAATGCACCTGCTTATCTGAGTGATTTATGTGCAGATATTACTCTAAAATGATTATGTGAGCCATACTAAAGCTGTCATGTACTTACTAACTAACGAAGGTAATGGTTGATGAAGAACATTCGTTCAGTTGTTGATATTTGACATAATTACATATTTATCTCGCAGTTTTTCTGCTGCCATATTTAGAAATTAAGTATTAGTATAAAATAACTAAACGTTCAAATAATTTTCTTATCGTATCTACGATAAGAAGACTATGTGGACCTACCCTAACATCCCCTCAGATTGATTTTGTCAAGACATCATTTCATTATGACAGAGTCTACACCTAAGGTTGCAAAACGGAACTTTATTTCCAATTCCAAAATAGCTTCAATTCAATCATCGCCATTAACAAGTTGTCAACCCTTGTTTAGCCGAAAACAACGGTTATTTCATAAACCTTTTTGTATTTTCTGGCAATAAAAGGCTTGCGATTCTATACGCTAACTGTATTTAGTTGTTCCCGCACTTAGAAGACATTGCAAGCGCATCATTGCGACGCTAATCCATGAGAAATTCGCCCATAAATCGGTGTAAATGTACGTAAATACCGTACAATTACACATAATTTAAACTGAATAATAAAGCAACATTAGTTAAAGATAATTAGCTATGGTAAGAGGTTGCATTCTTAAAGTTATGGTCATTGTTCTATCTTGAGAGCTCTATTGCATTTTACTTTTTCATTTTACTTGCTCGCTGGGAATATATGTTGGACTTAGGTCGTTAATTTGAAGGTATTCCGAAAGTTGTTAATTAGACGAAACAATACAAAATTACTGCGGCCGGAGTTCTGTCGTCATAATTAACGAACTATAAACGTAATCTATAGAATACTCTCCCATACATTGCCGCAGCATATGATCCTTAGTAATTGCAGAATAATGCTAATTGCGCTTCTAATTTTAGCCCATTCCATTGCCTCTCCACACCCACACAGTCGGCCGAATCAAGGGAAGATAATGATGAGGATAATATGGAAAACAATAGCTTCATTACTTACTGCAATGCAAATTCAACACATCCGACACGAGACGCTAAAATATGGATATAAAGAGACTTTTTAATCTTGATAAACTATCAACACATTGTATGCAAAAGAATAAAAGTACATTCCTACTTAGGTGTGAAAAGGATTGCTTGATTACGGAATGTAGCATAATAGAACTTGCAAATGGAAAACATAACTGTATCGATGTGGTTGCGATAGAATCTTTGAATAAACCACATTTATATGACATTATGAACAGTTCGTCTATCTGAGTAGGCTAATGTCACTGCTTTATGTTACCATTTGTGACTATTAAGTGATTTAGTTTATGTTTTAAAACAAAATTAAGACTGGTTCATTATTAGGCATTTTGTCCATTTACTAATTCTCGAAGTAGTTTTAAATATGAATTCATTTGTAAATGAATTTGTTAAATATTGATTTATTCTGACCTCCGGGCGATTGCCGGCTAAATATATGCTGATTGAGAAATAATATTTTATTTGCTATAAAGTTCATAGTATTTAGTGCTTTGGTAATGCTTGAAATCTAACAAGTACGTAGCTATGTGTTATTTCTGACGCCTCATGTACAGTCACCAAAAGAGATGAGTACCTAGTCGTCGGATATAGTTAAAGTTTCAACCGATGAATGTTTCCTACTATAATTTAATTTAATTATTAGAAAACCAAATACATTTTTCAAATTAATTTTCATTCAAAAACATCAAGGGTTTTCATTTTAAACTTCAACAGATGTCGGACGACCCTGGTGACTTATCACTTTTGGTGACTGTACATAACTACATAGTTAATAGTAATAAATAGAAACAGTAAGTCAGTACATGTCGGAACATTCAAAAGAAGATAAGCAATAAAAAAGCGAGCAAGTGTCATAACATTTATCAACATGTCAACGGTCATCTGTCCAGTTCAACTGAGGAACGTATTGCATAAATGCATGTAAGAACGCGGTCTGTTACCGTCTGTCCGCACTATCTCTGTATCAGTATAATGTAATACGATCACATCGCTCGGTCACTCTTTGTGGTGCTATCTCGCATCTCCGCCGCCGAGCAACTTCGCCTAGGACGCGCGGACGTACTGTCAACAGGACATACATGTCAAGAATCTGACACTGACAATGCCTTTATTTCGTAGCAGCCAGGGCGGTTTTCGAAGTCCAAGTTTTATTAGTGACTGCGATTGACCGTACCTCCGACATGGAAGCCAAGCAGACCCGTTAACATTCTTTTCGCAAACAACTGACGACCGACACAGTCCGATACGCCATTATACCAAATTTTACGCCTATAATTACAAATTAGAGGCCAACGAGTACCGATATAACAAAAGTGTTTTGTAGTAGGTTAATACAATTATTATCTTTTCCTTGTGTCTGTATCGCAATGCGATCGGTTAGTTATGTCATTATAAAAAGTGGTACTTACCATTTAACCGACTTTTTTACTATACGTCTCAAATAACGGTTCTCAAATTGACCTTTACTTATTGTGTTTTGATTAAAATGGGTGTTCTTTTCCAATAATAGTTTTTTAAATCGCTGGGAAAGTTATTCTACATTGTTTCTGAGAAATATGAGGTTAATCTAAATAGACATAGTAATATAGATTCACAGAAACATTATGAAAGTATGATAGGTTTAAAATGTTCGTAGAAAACTGATCGCGTTGATGTCTTTTGTATGGACGTGAAGTCGCAGCGATTTTAGATTTCGTAGCACGCCGTCTACGACGGTAGTTTTATAAATAAGCTATGAATAATGTCAAGTTTAATAGTGTCATCTTTAGAATCCCTTATAAAGTAAATTAACTAGATTCAACTAATGCGATACTAATGGACACATTTTCTCTTTTGGTTCATCATGAGTAATAGAACTTTCTTTTGATCATATCATTTTACTAAGTGCGATTTCCTCCTATTAGAAGGTAGAAAGTGTCGTGTCTCAGTTTTTCATTGAGTGGTAATGTCCGGTACAAAACTTATCAAACAATCGCGAGGCGACGTGACTTATTTGGTCGTTGACAACGATCGTTGACAGCGTGGATAATGTTATCGCATTGTTTTCTCAGCGAACCAGAAGCGGGAGCGGCGAGGCGATCCCGATTGTTGGCGTGCGGGAGGAGGTATTGGGAACTGCAGGGTGCGGGGGGCGGGAGTCACCGACCGACTAGAACGACGACGTCCCCACAATTATTATGTAATAAAAAATAATAAGAGTGGCTTCGAATACGACCGCATACCTACTGAGATTACGAGGAAGGAAACTTAACGATTCTATCCCTTGTGATGTGGACTTTGATTTATTTGCTTTTATCCCGAGTGACATATTTTACTTCATATTTTACGAGAGCTAAAAGCTAGTTATTTAGATGTCCCAAACATGCAATAACTCTATCGATTTTTATCGTTATTTCCGCCTGCACACGTTCTCGCGATCATTCAACCCTGCGGAAAATTATGCGTCCGCCATCGCCATCGTCGTACGTGGGGCTCTAAGTTACTCGAGCAGGTTACGCATGAAATAAACTTACTATAAAAGGCAATCTGATAAAAATCCCTATTGAATTACTCAGCCTTTTAGAAAATAATATCTGAATCTTCTTCTTTTCATCTTCTTATTTTTTGGTATTTATTGAGCCTGTAAACGCGAACCAACAGTACACCGCATTACAGTTCTAGCGAGCTTCTCAAGTCCGTCAACAAAGATCTGAGTCCGTCTGAAAGTAGTTCGAAGCTTTGGAGTGAATCCTACACCTGATTAATTAACTTTTTTATACGGGAAAACACACATCGGCAGTAAGGAAAACTGTCAAAGCGTGATGACGTTCATTCTTATTTCGGGCTCCAAACTAATCTTATTTCCATAAGAAGTAGGAATCGCCCATAACCTCGGCCGAAACCACGGAATTCGTGCTTAGGGAGTACGTAGACCTCCAGTTACTTAGAAAATATTTTTAAATGCTGGCTACTGCAACGACAATTCCGACTAATTGATCAGCTGCGGTCAATGTCCTCCCTTACCTACAATTGCTTGATATGGTGTGCCTACATAATAAAGAGTATTAGAGAGACTTCCTATTCTGTTCTATGCAATACGAGCATTACTTAGCAGAGCTTTGTCCAGCGGTGGACATCTTTCGGCTGAACTGATGGTTATGATAAAACTCTGTTAAGTAATGCTTCGAAGGAGGGGAGAGGAGAGGTTGGGGGAGGCATATAGGCCTACCCAATCTCTGCTACTGTGACCGGTTCTGTGCTTCCCGTATCCAGCGGATTCCTACGGCCTTCACAAGGTCATCGGTACACCTTGTGGGAGGCCTTCTAACTCTACGTCTTCTGGTACGCGATCGCCACTCCAGAACCTTTCGGCCAAAAATTAGCTGAGCTTAACTGACTTTTAAGTCCACGTTTCTTCACTATAAGTCAGAGGACATTCCTATCAAAAATCAACACACAGACATTGGGTCTCTTAAAATTCGATACAAATCCAAAACAATCAAAGTTATCTGTGATCGCATCTCGTCTACGCGTCGGTCGATCACAGATCCAACCGACCGGAGTCACTCGAGCGTTCCACTTCATTTGCATCACAAACAGAATCAAAGTAACAGATCATAGCCGCGTCTATGATCTGTTACGTCATCGGCTGATTATGATGTTATAATCATAACTTAACATCACCATAACGTAACATTGTGGTATGGTATTCAATCAAGGGGAACCACGGAAAAATGGTAAAGCAGAGGAGTATAAGTACACCTACGTATTATTTCCGTAGTGATGTTGAAGTCTAATCTAATGGGTAGTTCACCCTCATCACTGTTGAACTTAGGTCTCCAAGCTCCGCCACTTCAACTAGTTCTATGCTTCCCGCATCCAACGAATTCCTACGTCCTTTACAAGGTCATCGGTCGACCTTGTCTTGCCTTCCAACTCTACGTCTTCCGGTACGCGGTCGCCACTTCAGAACCTTTCGGCCCCGTCGGCCGCCTGTTCTGTAAGAAACGTGTCCTGCCTACTCAAGTTTGGCAATACATCAAGCTATGTTGGTTACCTTGGTACTCCTACGGATCTCTTAATTTCTGATTTGATGGTTTATGGAAACTCCAAGCATACCCAAAGGGCAATGGAGAACCATTCCCGTTCGGGTGACTTTGAATGGGTACAGTTACCCTATTGTTGTTACATGATTAACCTATATTAATCCCTCTCGAAAAGATGAGGCCTGTTTCGCAGCAGTGGGAACATTGTTGGCTAATTATGTTTATTATACCAACAATATGGGGGGCTTGTGGCTAAGTTATATCATCCACACGGGTCGATCGATCAGGTTAAGCTATGTTTGCCTCGGTTAGTCCGTGGATGGGTGACCATCTTTACATACCAAGACCCCTCCGTGCTTCGGAGAGCACGTTAAGCCATTGATCCCGGCTGTCATTCGTGGATCTTTGACAGTTGTTACGGGTCGTCAGAAGCCCGAAAGTTTAACATCCAGTCTTACCAAGGGGTCTCGTATTACCCAGTTACTGAGTTGTGGAGGTCAGATAGGCAGCCGCTCCATGTAAAAAACTGGTATTCAGCTGCATCCGGTTAGACTGGAACCCGACCCCAATATAGTTGGGTAAAGGCTAGGCAGATGATGACATGCTTATTATCCTAACCTAAAATAATGTCCCTATTGCTGGAATTCAGGTCTGCGCCCTGTGAGAGGGTGAGCCATTATCGATCACACTGCCCTAGTGTGGGTTACATTTGCCATTAATCAGACAGAAATCTAGACTGAAAGCTGCTAATTACTCATTTCTGATAGAAAAATCCAACAAAACTTACCCTGACTTGGAGCTTGCAACCGCTAAGGCAACAAGCCAGTCATGATGTCAGTAAGTGATAATGATATTATAAATGTCCATAATCCGACACAATGCTTCGTGCCGCCTTCCGTGCGTTGTCACTTAATTATCATAATGTAATGTGACAGGCATTACGACTACTGTTTCGTTGAATAAATGTTTTGGGCATTCATTTTGTGGGCAGATTCGAGAGTTGATAACTGTTGGAGATGCTTGGTACTCGTGGTAGAAATTGCTTTAACCTACCTAAATGTAAAATATTATTTACCGCATTTATGTTTTGGTTGAGTGAACATTCAGCTTGTATACATTGAGCTATTAGCTATCACTTGGAGTCGTAGTAGGCCGGTGGTTTAATGCCCGCTTCGTAAACATAAGCTTTCTAGTTGGCAAGTACTTTATTGAAATAATCATCATAATTATCATTCTCCTGCCCTTGGGGGCGTCCATTAATTACGTGAGCCGTTTTGGGGGGGGAGGTTGAGTCAAATCTCACCCAATCTCACGTGGGGGTTGCAGCAAATATCACGTAATTTATATTTTTTTCCGCAAATAAACCAAGTAACATTACTAGAAAACCGGGTTAAATTATGTGAAACAAGTTTTTCCGCCAATATGGCTAGATCCTACAAAATTAAAATTATCGTGGTTATGCGAACGCCAGAAAGTAGCACAGTAGCTCCTCGATTATTAAACCGCCACCGGCCAGCCAAGCCAGCCAAATGCAACGCATAAATCCAACGCAAATAAGCTCAGATTATCGTTTTTGCACACGTATTTGAAATATCTCACGTGAGATGGGGAGAGAGGAGGGTCGAGCATAATCTCACGACATCTCACCAGAGTGGGGGTGGGGGTCGAAAAATCGCCATAATTGCCTCACGTAATTAAAGGACGCACCTTATCCCAATTTATTTGAGGTTGGCGCAAAATGTCTTTTATTTCCACACTTCTCTATTAGTCATAATTTCGGTTGCCACACCCTTTCTGACCATATCATCATTCATACAGTCCATTCATCGCTTCTTTGGTCTCCTCCTTCTCTTATAGCCATCGACATTCACACTTTATTCAAATCAAATATTAATAATAAGTAGATATGCTATTCCAAAATAGTTTAGAGTAGGGGTAGCCCAGTGCTAATAGCCGTGACTTTCGAGATGTAGGTCGTAGATTCGAACCCAGAAATGCGCTTTACTCTATGCAAAATATTTCATCACCGCTGATCTCAAAACGGTGAACGACAACATCGTGAAGAAACCGGCATGTTCTAGAACGGAAAATTCGATGATATTTATTTTTATTTATTTATTTATTCATTTACTCATACAATTATTTTTACAGGCAGAACCCAAGGTAATAAAAGTAGTCATACAAGACGACACCCAGAGACGCCACTCAAAATCTGATCACACACCTACACTGGTCCAAGACTGACCAGTCCCAAGCAACGGCTCCGTTTGCCGGCCCAAGTACACATACGCATATATGACATCTACCATCCCGCACTGGGTACCCGTGGTGGTTTACGGCCCGCTCCCTCTCACAGGGAGGAGGTCTGTGTCCCAGCTGTGGGAACTTTATAGGCCGATTATTTATGATGTTGACGTTGTATGTATATATGCATGTCTCTAGTGCCCATACGAACAAAATTCTGATAATGGAAAAATTCATAGGGATTTCTGGAGCCAATAGTCTGAAATTACTAGCACTAGTTCCTTGTGGTGCCGGACGTAAAAGAATAGCACCATCCCATTTCTTCCCGTGGGTGTCGTAGAAGGCGACTAAGGGACTTACTACAGAATGGGCAGCAGCGTTCTCTATGCATTTTACCACCATACTACGGTCGCCAACACGCCTGCCAAGCGTGGCGATTATGGCAAAACCCCTCTTTTGGGGAAGCTTATGTACAGCAGTGGACGTCTTTCGGCTGAAATGATGACTAGAACGCAGGGAGCTAGCGTAACGATTCAGGTCACATGAGAAGCGCCCTATGTGATATTAATATTCACATGGATCTAATTACACTTGCCACCCCAGCACGGTTAAGAAAAGACTAGATCGGTTATGATCTGAAAATAGATAACAATACAAGTTTAGTTATTAGCTTGACCACTTTATTATAAAATGTTCATAATGATCTCGTTAAGGGAGCTCGATATTATCACTGGACATCTCTATTTAGAGATAATTAGTTATTCAGTGTGATTGTGTGATATGTGTGGTGGCCCTTAATGAATACGAACCGATAGCACAGCACAATAATTTATATCGGTGTTTAAACTCGAGCAAGCTTCGGAATTTACGTTATCTTTACGATTTATGGGATTTCTCAATGCATACAGAAATAATACAACTTTATCTTATATATTTTCAAGGGATTAAGGCATTCAATTCTCTTTTTCTACATTCTTTGGTCATACATTGACTTTGCGGGGAAAGCATTTAAAACATTATCTATCATAATTTGTATGAGAAAATTCTGGAAATGCAAACGTTTCCACCATCTGAATCATACTGATGATGATGAACGATCGCAAATATTGTTGAGCACATCGGCCCATTTGAAGGCTAACTCCCCTAAGTTTGTAACTATGAATTCCTAGACAGAAAAACCTCACACTCCATCCTGGATATTCAAACCAAAGGCCATTCCCTCGGCACCACGCTTGACCACTAGACCGGTGCTCGCTAAGAGTTTCTCGAAAATATGCAGTAGCAATTTGTTCTAGTCATGTGTTAGTGAGTAACGAGTGACCAGTGGTCACGGTCGAGCGCTGGTTGTTGTCGTGTGCCGTCGTGGAAGCAGGCCGCAGTCGCCACCGGGCGCCAGGCGGCACCACCGGCATGCTTCCCAAGATGACACGCACCACTGACCACCACCGGCAGTCGGCTGCCGTGTGACCGTCACACTACCCCACTTAACAGAGAAAATACACTAGCCACATAATCCGCTCAGCACAAATCAAGCTTTATGTATCACCAGTCAACCGTGCCATTAGCATTTCTCTCACTATCAAAAACCGATTAATCTGCTACCTCTTGTGCAGCAATAAATACATTGAGGTCACGAAATCGAATAGGTTAATAAAATTTATTAGTTCAAGCAACCGGGCATAAGCGCATATTCGTGGCGTGTGCACTTTCTCGCTTATTCATCAGTTTAGTGGGTCGCGGTTCAGCGCGACGTGTGCCCGCGACGCACGCGCTTATCGGTAATATCCCAGGACGTCTCATAGCCTAATCCATTATACCTTTTAAAGATACTACACATCAGGCATGTTAAGAGATACCGGCGAAACATAAGTATTGAATTTTTATCTGTGCAGCTTTTCAAATGGACCTTCTCCAGTCCCGACTGAAAAACTTGACTTCTTAAATTGCTTTTGATTAACAAACCAGTCTACTACAAAAATGCGCATTGTTAAAGTTAGCCGTCAATAAATCAGCAACGACTTTCCTTATTACATTTCTCAGTGCTGCCAACGCTCATAGCATTATCCATTCAGGACAGTTTATCGAGTTCGGAAAGCAGCGAGCTACTTACATGAATGAACTGACTATATTATTGGAACTAGACCGTGTTTGAAGTACTTTGAGCTATGTGAGGAAGTTAGGATTCCAGTGAAGGTATGTTTTCAATTCACGATTCAAGTTAAACATAAACATCGTATTAGGTACCTTATGTTCTATTTAGAACGACACGCCCACGCTCGCTAAACACTCGTCATTCGACAAACGAATAGCATGGAATGTGAAAAATTTCGTCTAACTGTTCCGTGGCGGCCGCGCATAGAATGAGATGCATACGATAATGTCCCCGCGTCGCTCTTAGCACACGTGATGATAGCAAGCCACAGAAATAAACTCCACCATGCATACGTCAGCATTATCAAAGTAATCTCCTTTCAAGTTTTTTAATCGGACTTACTGGTACCGGTGCCCTTACAGATGCGTTTATCATTAGACACCATATATGTTTAATCAAACGAGAAATCGCCCCGTCTCGGTTGCCCTATTCTATTTTTGTAAACGTTATAAAAATAAATTAGATTGCAGCGTGGTCTAAAAGGAACTCTTGACATTTAATCAAGTCGATTCTCTCCATCTGCTTTTCATACAATTTGTCGAAGTGATTACAGTAGCCTGTAATTGTAAAACATTTCTCAATTTAAAGATTCAAATAGACTATGATTATAAATTATAATGCAATTTGGCGTAACAATGCAATTTCAATAAAAATATTTTTAGCATTTCTTTCTAATTTTATGGTCGCAAAATAATGGTTCGGTACTTTTGTGGAAACTTATAAATAAATTGCTGCAGACAAAGTTACATGCTCTCAGCAATCACGAACGGCGATTACCTAGGAGGTTTTTTTTGAGTGGTAGGAATAATTTTCTTTTTCATATGCGATCATAAGGCGCGATTGAATTACACGGGTGTTAGAGAACATTCGGCGCGGATGCGCGCACGTGAGGTGTCGTGCGCCGATGTTCTGCACGAACACCGCGCACAGATTGATGAACCGCACTTTTTTTGACTTTTTAAATAATAAATCCTTTTGACTCATCCATGAAATATTCGCAACAATTTTTCCACAAAAGTCAAAACTGTTCTGATACTGATTGATGAATGATGGATTGTTACGATCTACGTATTAAGTACCTAATCGATCAATCTCGCTTTTTTGCTAAAATGACAGATCATGAGTATAATATTTTTTTTAGTTTCTCTCAATCCTTTTACAGAATCGTGACATACGCGACCACACAACGCTACTTTATCATCAATTACCGCGGGTATGTACGTCAGACTGGACAATCGAAGAATACTGCTGTTATTATATGTAACTGTAAAAGTGACGTGTAATGAGCCACAGCAAATCTCAAATAAAATGTGAAACATTACGGAATTGTAAGATTGTGGGTCGGCTGGGCGGCAGGAGGGCACTAGGTCGGGGGAAAGTAGTGGGCCTTATATACGCCTGCACGGTGCATGCCAACGCAATTACATCCACGGAATCCATGTTAAAGTTACGTTCCTGGCGAAATTGACACCTGAATAACCACTACGACTACATGTTACCAAAAGAAGAAGTTGAACATTCAAGATGCTTAAGTAAAAATAAAAACTGAAACTACAAAACTTTCTTCAAGAACAGAAGCGATATTATGCGCATGTATTTCAAAACCCTCTCCTTATAATGCTTGCTTTTTGTTCCGACATGGCCATCATGCAAATATGAGCCGTTGTTCCACGAAGCGTCGCTACCTAACATGCATAATACATAATGCCTATAATTTACACCTTACATCAACTCGGAACGCCAATTTAGAAATCGCATGTGACACCAATAGCCTGCCTTGACAATAAACTTGTACATACATACAACGACATCACCCCCTTGGCGGGGAAATGGCTGACCTCTGCGCAGGTATGTCTGGACATTATGCACGTACTCTTTTATACCAACCGCCATCGATTTATTGAACAGACATTATACTTTGCTTTTACCATCGCATCTAACAGCATCACAATCGCTTTGCAGTTTATGAGTAACGGTGACACTTAACCCATACTTCACTTGCATGGTTTTATGTGGCGAATTTTAGTACTACTTCTTTTACCGTTTGCTACTATATGTCACAGTAATGCGTAGAACAGTAAGAACTTACTGAATTACACGTTTCATTGCCTTTTCTTGATTTCGTATTTTGAATTCTAATACTTTCTATCAAAAGCTTTTTTAGAATGTACTATGGTGTTACGCGAAAGGATGTAATAAGAATCGAGTATATAATGGGAAGTCTAAAAAGTGGCACGGGTCACTGATATGTGATGTGGAAATCGGATGTACAGGTTAGTAAAATGTCGTGAAGCAAGTTTTTGGTATAAATGTGGAAGGCTTTACAAGGCAGGGGAAGACCAAAGAATCGATAGACGGACTATGTGAAAGATTGTAGGTATAGGTAGAAAACGGTTGATTACTGAAATAGCTACTAATAGAAAAGTATGGAATAAGGAGACATGTTGCTCCAGTGTTCATTTAACCATATAATAAAATAGTAACGAAATCAAAACTGTACATTGAATAGTTAAAAAGAGTCATTCATACAAGGTGTGGTGCTGAATACGAACGAGCCACATGCTGAAAATACAGTATTTAGAGTTTTTGTCCGTTTGTCTGTATGTATATTTGACTGACCCAAAAACGAGTGAATGAATTTTGGTCAAATTTGGCACATAGAATACGTTTAATTCCGGTAGTATGTTTCCGTGGGAGATTTTCCAACATCCAGGCGCGTGTGAATTCATATAAGGGCAAAGTATGATGATCACAGAAGCTTTCCTATCAACTACAACTCATCTACATCTGACAGTCAAAGGTGTTGCCCTGCATATACGTACCTACGAGTATATCCAAAATCACTCATTGACTTCATTATAGTCGATCGATCAATCAACAATGAAATAAACAAAACAACCAGGTGATTAATCTTTCGAGAAGACATTAGTAATTGGTACGGAAAAAACAACGGACAAAGACCTTACCAAACCAATAGTGGCTCCATACGGTCATGAGCTTTCAATAGGATAAATGGATCAAACCATAATGTCAATCAAATGTGAAAAATGAATAATTTGTTCGACTATTTCATGTTATTATAGTTTGTGCAGAGTTATTAAACAGTGGTTGAAATAATATTAATGAATAGGCCTACGGACGGGTTCGTGGCTCAATCATAACAGCAGCACGGGTCTATCGAAGTTGCGCTTGCCGCGGTCGGAACGTGGATGTGACCATTCATTACGTATCGAGATCCCTCGATGCCTCGAAAAGCACTTTAAGCCGTTGGTCCCGGCTGTCGTTCGTAGATGTTTGACAGTCGTTACGGGTTGTCAGTACTCAGACTGCAGCTATCGAAGCCATGCTGGGGCTACCGCAGGTCCACCTGTTCATACATCAGGAAGCGACGATGGCGGCGGTGCGTCCAAAGGCAATAAATCTCTGGAGGAAGAAAGACACACAAGACACCACGCTGCTTAAAGGAACTCAACAGTGAGTTCCCCATTACGAAAGCAATAAATGACCGGGTGCACAAACAATTCATCTTCGAGAAAAAATACAGAATCCAACTGCATTTGATGATGCGAAGGCTTGCGCCCCGCAGAGCTGCGTATCTTCACAGACGGATCAAAAACAGGTAGTGGCACAGGGCTGGGATCTTCTCGGAGGACTTCAACATCCACGTAGCCACACCATTGGGAGTCCATAACACAGTGTTCCAGGCCGAAAACATGAGCACCTCCCTTGCCACGTCAACTATCATGATCAGGGAAGTTAAGGACCACTCAATCCGCATACTCTCAGACAGCATGGCTTTTCTGCAAGCGCTGAACAGCCACACAGTTGATTCTGGGCTGATATACAAGTGCTACCAGCGCCTCAACGAGGTAGGAGCCTCAATAATATTACCATTCAGTGGATCAAAGGACACAGCGGTTCGGTAGGAAACGATGCAACCGATGAACTTACCAGGCGGTAGGTAATAGACCTACGGAACACTTTTCTTTCTGTAGTTTCTTTTTCATGAACATTGTTTCTACTTTTTCATTTAAGTACTTTGCCTACGGTGAAAAACAGCCTAAAACGCTACAATTTCAATTAGAAACTCATTTTATCTCCTACACTCTAAGTCACTATACTTAAAACACTATTAAGCTAAACCAACAAATTGGTATAATTTTAGTCATATCTAATATGTAATGAGCATAATGTATGGTCTTAAGTGGGCCGATCGGCGTTTTGGGCGTCGCGGGCGCACCCGGTCAAGGCCGCTTGCACTTGCTCGCAAAAAACCGACCAACTGGTTGTGAGCCCACGCATGCGGTTATCATACTCGCGTTTTTTGCGACCATATTCATATCTACGTCACTATATGCTCGGGCCGTTGCTCGCTTATAAGTTTTTGTAACAGTAAGCTTTATTTTATTAAACCTGTCAAGCTAAGCCTCTTAAATTTTCTAATCAACAAATTTACTTCTGCATTCTGATTCTAATACGCGGAATTTAAATATTTCGATTAACTTTGAGGGCGATAACCATCTCCGCAATTTTCTTTATTTATTCTACTGTCTAACTCATCAAGTTCTATGTTCTATTCGTATAGCAGACATTTGCATAATGACCACCTACGTTACTCACCGAGTACACTTTGCGACCCCGACAAATAAAACAGCCATCATCATTAACTGGCATGTCGAAGGCTCCGAGTCCATGATTCAGTGCAAACTGTGCGCGCCTACTGCGATGAGCAAAGTCATGTCAGGGGTCAAGAACACCATACCTAAGAGTGGCTAAGAGGTAGGCTTTTTTGTAAGCATCTAATTCCACTTTATCGCTAAAAATAAAAAGGTGGGTAAATCATATTTTTTCATTATCCCCAGTTCACCCAGACGGTGTTATTAAATTTTAATAACGTGCATCCTGTGCCAGACGACTTGTAAGTGTAACCTGTTTATGAACAAGTCTTAGAACAAGCAGATGTAGTTGCAACTTAGTTTTTTGTTGTTCCCAAATGATTTTTACTTATAATTTTGAAATGTATATAAATGGCCAGGACTTTTTTGTTTTAATTAAGTGTTAACGCTTCGGTTAAGTGCTTCCGGAGTCAAGGAAACGTCCTTGAAGTTTTACTGAAGTTAATTGAATCTCTAGCATCCATTACTTGTGGTTGTTGTATTAGAATAAGTACAGAAACTACCATATATGTATTTACATTTAATCTAAGTTTGGTGACTTGCAAATATCTAGTGTTTTTATATTATTTTTAGGATTGGTAATAAAAAAGTGGTTATTTTCAGGAGGTTCTTCAGCTCTGCTTTTTAATTGGCTTTGCTTCAACGGTCAGGTGAGTTATTTTTAAATAGGATTTACAAATTTAAGCCAAACTTGCAAAAATGAGTTTTAAGTTTGGGTCGTTTGTACATTTTTTGCAATATGTACCCGTTCCTATTTCGAAGTCAATAACTTCTAGTGTCACAAGCTAACGTTTTACTTGATTGATGATCCCAGTTTGAACTCAATATGCTCATCGTCCACAAAAGATAATTTGGCCGCCAGATTTTAGAGAAGAGTTTTTTTCTTTTCTACCAGTTTTTACTTCATCTTTGTCTAAATACTTTTTACTAACGCTATCACAAGAAAGCTAGAGTAATAAACTAATGCAACACATCTACAGTTAAGCGAAGATTTGAGATTAACTTTTACTTTTATCCTGTAAAGCGGAGGCGAAATCCAATCCAAAGTCTATTTTGTTCTCGGCAAAAAATAGTAAAACAATAGTGGACTGAAGAGAGGCTGGTATCTCACGCAAGTGCACATAATGGTCCACGGGACCGACGCCGACGTCTCCTACTCGTAATTCTCCAGTAATGACGGTAATCATTTTATCATCTTCGTACCAATAACATGCGTTTACCTAGTGCAATGGGGTTACGTCGCCGAGTCGGCAGGACCGTGCGAATAAATGATAGATGAGTCCGTATGTAATTTAGTTATTACGAATACTTTGCCGGTATTATTTCACAACATTGCTGGACTCGCTCGGTGCTTTGCCGTGGCTATGCGTGAAATGTCGGAATAAGGTATGATCGATATGGTGTTGAGGAGTTGAGCACTTCCGCGTTCATTTTCTGTTAAAGAAACAACTCAGAGAGCAGTAATTTAGTCAGAAGTATACCAATTATTTCTAATTTAGGTTTGACACAGGTTTTTTTTTAAATAAATTCTCTACGGTCAATTTAACAGCCCTATAGTTGAATAATTTAATGCTTTTCTATCGTGTAATAAAGTGCCGAAGGAGTGTTTCTGTATTTTATGATGTGCCTTCAATATTACGGTCGTTGTTCTTGCCATAACAATATTTTTTAAAGAATTTTATCGGTATTGTTAAGCAGCTTTACAAACTCTTATTCAGTTTTATTTTTCTAATCTTTTAGCCATAAAATGTTTATAAAAAGAAACAAGTTCTCTTTGACGGCTTTAATTGCGCGTGCGCAATCAAAGCTCTTCATTACCCTGAGCAAGTGTTTTAGCTGTGATACTAAGACCAGTAACTCATTTCTTTTTCTAATTCTTTTTAAATTCTAACTTGTTTGTAATTACAAATCTTATGTGTAGCCATGGAAGAGATTTTAAACGTTTTAGGATATTAAAAAAGTGATGCCGGTTTACCAGAGGTAAAAATAGACATCACGAGAACAATCCTTTTGCACGCTCATGTGAAAGTGAGTTCATATACGTTATGATTATTGTATATTCACGGTCGTTAAACAATAAATCATGAGTAAACTTAAAACAAAATATTAAAAAGCCTTTTTAACGTAAATTATTCAGTTGCATTTTGCTCTCCTTTACTTACCATTTACGATGCAACAACTGACAACATTTTCAGCCCACTTTTCCACTTCTGATTTCGTCCTTACAAGTAATTTGTCTTACAACTTACTTAATATTTTCTCTTACTTAACTAAAATGAAATAAATGTCATAAATAAAATACCTGAGTACAGCGGCACGCTTCACTTTCTTCAACTGTGTCACGTGATTAATGTTCAAGTGTTCACAAAACTGAACTGTGTCCGGGAACTATGCAAGCACTCGACCTGAACGGACGCACCGGCTAATGAATGAGAACTAGAGGGACCGACGCGGTTGCGGACCGGAGACGGGGCGCGTCAGACAACACAGTCACGCAGTCGACCAAGCGTCTCAAACGGAATGAAATGGTGAAGAAGACGCCACGGTCTTATATAGACGTGGCCGTAACCTGACGCCGGATAACGGACTCCCGCCGACGGACGTGCCACTCGACTATAGATCGTTCTGCGTGCGCGCAAGAGACACATTCCACCTCTAATCACAACCCTTCCCAATGTAACAGATAGATCGAATTTTCAATAAAGCGCCCCGAGCTTAACACTGCAATTTGCCAGCGTTGGCGTTCAAACCTAGGTAACCGCACCCAAACGCGACGACAGGACAACGGAACTCTAAATGGCATCAGAGTGACCAGATAGATTGGCACCGCTGCAATCTATCTTTATGATTTTCTTGTGAAAACTTTCCAAGAATAGAGTTTTCAGTCGGTTTAAATCTAAGGGCCAGAGTACTGGCTTTGTACTGGAGGAAAAGCAAAATACCTTTTTATGTAAATATTGTTTATCTATAACATAACAAATATCGAGGAAAAGAGAAAAACTCCAAAGTAAAATCTTACAGGACACGAATAAAAGACAAAACGTTCAAGGTTCACGCTTAAAGGGAAGAAAAACCGAGAAAATAAATCAACGTAGGAATCATCATAAGTATATTTTGTAAAATACAAAGCTACGAAAGCCAACTTTACTACAAACAATAAATACTAATAAGCGGTCTATTTCGGTAAGAATACACCCACTATAGTTTTATAATAGATTTAAAATGTACCTACAAAATAAAAATGTAAATTATTGTTCTATTTTGGAAAAACAAAACAAAATCGAAATGCATTTTTTCCCAAAGTAGAATCCAGCTGACAGAACCCTTGAATCCGTTATTACAACTTAATACTGGAGGAATTACCTACTAGAGACATAAAAATTTTCAGGAACTGTCTTTATCTACCGTGAAAATTCCCTTGTTGCTAGTTGCTTGTTGTTAGTTTGATTTATTGATTTATAAAAGCTCCCACAAACAGGCGCGACGCAAATCTAGTAGATAATTATGTTTCCGTGAAGTTTTCATAGAAACTGTTCATTAAAGTCGCGTTCTGCATGTCTGCGGGAGCCTTAAAGGCTCTAAACCACAAGTTGACAAGAATATATTTTTTCCAAATTTGAAGTAGCATAATCTCAGCAATTTTAAAAATAGGCTAAATAGCCTCTTTTAACATAAAACATGTATGATTGGACTACCTACTTATTATTTAATAGAACCATATAATACTGTCTTGTTTTATAGAGTGTGCAGACTGCAGACACACATGTTTTCATTAAAGTTACCCAGACCCCTATACTATTTTGTTGAAATTATCATCTGGTCTGATTGACTAAGTTTCCAAGGATTGGTATCGATGAATGTCTCGTCATCCAATACAACTACCACAACGTTACTGGCATCTAACCATAGCTACCGGTCCTTCAAGGACTCATTGAAATAGGACCATTCCTATTTAATGTAATGGATAAATACATAGTATCGATTGCAAATAAACCTAGCTCTGGGTCATTCGTTCCATGGGTGCTGTAGGAGACAACTATTATATGGCATTACATCTGTGAGATGAGTACCTGAGCATTAATAATGCCATGGCCAGTCACTAATCTGACTATTAAACGTGTTTTTATGGTATTTTCGCTCCAGGCCGCTTGTGGAACGTGGAATACTAACGTCTAGCTTGTAATATAAAATCCCCGGCAAAAATAACAGCAGGATTTTCGTGAGAAAATGAGATTATAACCTAGGTACTTAATTAAACTATTTATCCTCCATTTCAGTGAATTATGATGATACAGAAAAATACTTATCTATTTTAATACATGTAGGTACATTGCTTATTTCTCGTCACTCCACACACACACAGTTTTTAGTAATACACGTTTAATAAAATTACAATCAATCCTATATGTAAAGAAACAAAACATCTAAATATTTTGGATATACTATGTCAACTTTAACATTTTACTACTTTGTACACTAACAAGTTCACTGTTTTTTAATGTTTACCCTCATTTTACTTCTGCTGTACTTTACCTCGTAACTGAAACTAAATTATTTTCAAAAATAATTATTTTGTAACTAGTTTGTTCCGTGTGGTGCCAGATGTAAAGAATAGCACCATCTCATTTCATCCCGTGGGTGTCATAGAAGGCGACTAAGGGACTTACTAGAGATTGGGCAGCAGCGTTCTCTATGCATTTGACCACCATACTGCGATCGCCAACACGCCTGCCAAGCCTGCCAACGATTATGTCAAAACCCCCCATTTTTTTTGGGGAGGCCTATGTCCAGCAGTGGACGTCTATCGGCTGAAATGATGATGATGATGATGATAATGAACAACAATTTGCTACTATACGTATCTTTACGAGGAAAACTGTTCCATCGCAATACAGTTTATACAAGTACCGGGAACAGTCAGTTCAATACTAACAACCATATTAAGTTCCAAAACATACCGAAATAAATAAGTAACTACACTCGCTGCTTATTGGCAACTTAAGTTGAATTGTGAAAGATTGTTGTATTGGTCTCCAAATGCAAGGACTTTTTTCTTTCTTTCTCTTTCTTTTCTTTCTATCTTTGGACTCGATTGCTTACTAATACAGACGCGTACTGCAGAGGTTTAATCTAGGTTTAATCTGACTCTAGTAAAAGTTGCCTGAAAGGATTTGGGGGACGGCTTTGCTCAGCAGTTGGATAATGTAGTTTAAGTTTTAAAAAAACGTAGTGATTTCTGAAAAATTACGGTTTTACATTACAAACATACACATACTCGCGCCTTTATTCCTTGGGGATAGGCAGAAACTACAGAACGCTACCTACCGATCCTTACATACTCCTTTTGCTGCTACGTTCATACATCTATAGAGGCAGACAGAGGGCTTGTGGCTAAGTAATCACAGCAGCACGGGTTGATCGATCAGGTTAAGCTACGCTTGCCGCGGCTGGTCCTTGGATGGGTGACCTTTTTTACATACCAAGACCCCTCCGTGCTTTGGAAAGCACGCTAAGCCATTGGTCTCGGCTGTCATTTGTAGATCTTTGACAGTCGTTACGGGTCGACAGAAATCCCAAAAGTCTGACAACCAATCTCAACAAGGGGTGAGACTAGACTGGAAGCCGACCCCGACATAGTTGGGAAAAGGCTAGGCAGATGATGTTCATACATTTATCTATACACGCACGCCGGTTGCCGGTTGTCTTTCAATGAATAAATTATGAACAACATAGGCAATACATAGCATCACGCCTGTTGTTCGAAGGGTATGGTAGGTAATTTACACCAACATTTCACCAGTTATGTTCACAAAGCCAGACAAGGAAAATGGTACTTTTTTTAAGCTGGGAAATCATCAACTAACTTCTCCCTCTGTGGGTAGAGCAGGAGGGCGTGTCAGACTTTCACTGACTAAAACCCACCCGTGTTCCTTCAGTCGCCTGTGTGCCAGGGGCCAAGGTATCTCTTTCGAATAACCCGCACGCCTGGTAAAACATTGCCCTTGCGAACCCCATCAGTTTATGCTGACATCTCTTTGAGGTGCGTGTGGAACACAACGCGGTGTCGACCCGGGCTTGGTCCTTACCGGACAGTGAGCTACCCATTACTCGCCGTCCGCAAGCCCGAGGTGGAAATGGTCAAGATCACTCTATCTGACCTGGAAATTGGAGGACTCAGGACCTACACACGCACTTGTGGTTTTCAAGAATAAATAGATCAGATTCTCTGAAAACCATAATATATTTTCAACGAGCTTTCTCTAGGTTTACTTTTGCCAAAGGTAAAACTAGATAAACGTGTTAGGTTTAAGATCATATTTGTACACATATACAAGTAAATTGAAGCAATACCACTGGGCATATAAATAATGAAGAACACTTTTCAAAAGTGGAATTGCAAAATAATGCGAATAATAACAATAATATCTTTGAAGATACCGAATAATTTAATACAATTTTTACTTTTACAAAAATAATAGAAAAGATGATACCACCTCGCAAAAAATATAAAGCTCGAGTACATGCACTACATAAAATGATAGGTATTCAACTATTGATAGATATTACTGTTTCTTAAATTACAAACGGTTGGCCGTAATCGCAGCTATCTTTGCAGATGGACAGATAAACCTACCGCTGCGTAGGCATTGTAATAACTTAAGATTACGATAGATCAAATAATACATTACTCAAATTATTACATTTCAAACAACTACCATCAGACAACAAATTGTAAAGAACTTTCATTTTTCGATCAAAATTTCGAATCAATAACAAATCTATTATTAAAAATCGAGGTCTTCTTCAATATGCACGTACAAAATTGGATGCAATAAAAACTTACAAATGGTAGCGTCATTTAACGCATAGTTCTCACTTAATAGCTTTGTTGCAAATAAAAACAAATGTTTATGCGCAGGCGCCGTTTTTAATCTCACTTCCTGCGGTTTCCCAAAGGAGGATTTAAGGCCAGCGCTGAAGTTAGTACAGCAGTGAAAGTTAATACGCATTGGCTCGCTCATTATCTGCGCGATGAAAATCTTAAATTACACTGCACATGCCATGTTTTGATCTATTTTTATTTGTGTAAGATTCAATTAGTCGACTCCTAATGACGTACAGTGCCGTAGGCTTTGGATAAGAAAATAACATCTTGTCTGTGCTGTCGTGTAATGAGTGCGCTCCACGGCAAAAGAAAACAATTACGTACATGATGAGAACTTGTAATAATTTAATATTTTATTGCTTTATTCATTTAAGTTCGTATGCATGTCAAAACTTAAGTGGCAAATAAAAAAGCAAAAGAGGAACATATCAACTACAAATCACTCGGAGGCTGACATGACGAGCGCATTTATTAACATTTTGTGCAGATCAGAATAGCAGATTATTGGATAGTATTTAAATAATAGCCCATTGAACGATCGATGGTTAGTTAAATTATATTGATAGATGCACATAAACCGAAGGTAATTGATTTAAGAGATAGATAGCTCGAACGAAACTGACTCTAAGCAATGGGGTAGAATATTTGACCTAGAATTTGAGTCCAAAGTAAGACAACGGGTATCCATTATCTTGATTATACTAAGGAGCTTTTCTCTCCAGCAGCCTACATATACACTCATACCTGGTTCTTCAGAAAATCGTCATACGGACTTGGCTGAATTGTATTCTTTCTTTGTTATGTTCGGCTTCTGCCAAATGGTTACTCAAAGAAAATTATTCGAGTTCATTTTTGTTGAAACAAAAAACGATCAATTCGTAATTTAAACCAATAATAATATTGATATTACGAACATACTGCACAAACATTATCGCCAGTATATGCGCGTAATCACAATATCGTTGTAAAATTACAATAGTTGAATAGAGTAGCGCCATTAAACACAGTATCAGTATGAATGGTGTCATGGGAGCAATTTTCCGAATGATTTTAATGCATATAATGTGGGTTATTGTGCTAATGTGAGCACTTAATCCATTACGACACGATCTTGCATTAGAGGCTAGAGCAAATGTGAGGGAAGCCATGATCGTGGCCGGTGGTGCGCCTGGCAAGTGATTCACACACGCGATTTTCACTATATTCTAGACCTAACACATATCTACTATTCGTGTGAATGGTATAAAGTGGCTTTCAGGCAGCCTGGCAAGGTACATGACCTTGTCAATGATAATTTAAGTCAAACTATGAATTAATTATCAATGCATGTTGTAATTTATGTTTGTGGTGGTCCCATGCATATAACCTTACCACTAGGTTCAATATAATAACTTTTTTTTAAATACATATCAGTAAATAGCATTGTGCATGATTTCATTGTTAAGTGCAAATTGCATCAAACATTCTGCATCGACATCGTAGAAGTCAAATTAACGAAATAACTGAAAAAACACAGAGTTGCTATTTTTATGCAAATATGTTTACTAAAATAAACCAGCACAACATCAAAATAAAGACATGATAGGTAACATATCAACTGTAATGCGCATCACCAACTGTAATCCCCATTTTTCAGATTTTCAGTCAAAACATTTTCTAATAAAAGACAGTTCTTATTTGTTTTCAGTGACCTAGAAGTCTATTAACCCAAAATTATCGACGAAATTAAAAAGTATTAAATAAAAGGCCTTAATCAACCTTCTTTTTGAAAAAAAAAACGTCACAGGAAGTAGGCAATATCGAACAATTGTCGATATAATTTCTATCCTAATTAAAAACTGTCGGCTCAGTAACCTTCATTCGATTATTTCAATTCTTTTTCGCAGCTTTTATTTGGACTTCGACAGATGGAGAGAAGTTTTTGCCGACGATCAACTCGTCAATAGATCTGGGTCGTTCGTTCAAACTTCTATAATACATAGCACTTTTACTTCGCAAATAGATCTGTATTCATTTTTATTTATGAATACCACTCCAGTTATGATTTTATTTTTATATCTTGAATAACACTACTTGATTAAATATAAATTCTGTAAATATTTAATTCTCAAAGATGGTGGAGCTCTGAAACAAACCTGAAAGCTGAAAATGAATATGTTTCTCTCTAAAAATCTTCAAAAGAATTACGAGTACAGTGAATCTCTGAAGGAAGATAGGGTTCCTTTCATCACAGGTTTACCATACATCTATTTGAAGATTAGCACGACTATTTTAACAGCTTGTAAACACTAATTCAGGTTTATATTATATGTATCTTACGTTTATGAAACTACTACATACACATTTGTATTTTTTTATGTTCGTAGCTTTAGTTTTGGAAAGCCAAATTGCCAAAAAAACTTTACGTATTTTCTTATAAAAAATCACGTTACATTCCGCAATAAGTGGTAATACTCATACAGTACGACGTACGATGACAAGTGCACCGTGGTTGTCGTCGCAGGCGTTCAGGGAAGGCGCGCCATGCGCCGGCGCAGCCTAATCGTCGCGTAACGGTGGCGAACTGTAAAGCTCGCCACGGACCGCGGGCCGCGTGCTAAATTTGCCGAAACACCGCGATCTCTAGCGGGAAAATCTTAAATCACTCTAAATTCGTGTCGATGCCCGCCCATAAACGAAAAACGACAATATACGGACTTTCTTACCCATGACTGTATCAAAACATCATGTTTGAGGAGCTTCTCTCGGCAACACGGCCATTACTAAAACCAATATGTTGAGCTCACTGAAACCTTATACGTCGCTTAATTTCGCTTGCTATTGGTCAATGTCCTCTTAACCTTAATAATGAAAAGCTTTATATAGAGTTTTAAATGACTCATCGGGTACCATTTACAGATTATAGAATCAAAAAACCAAGGCCTATGTATTATGAGAAATCCTACAAGCGAATTGGTACCCTTGAAATTAGAAAAGTCAGTCATTCGTTTTCATTTCAGGATAAAAAAAAACTAAAATTTGGTTTCCACGCTTAAATTGGACACCTACTGAAGATACTTTCAGCAATCGCGTGTTGGGTTAAAGATCAAAGCATGAGGAGTGACAAATTGCTATTGTTTTAAATACAGCTGCATTTCTATTTACATTCCTCGAATCAAGCGGAACACAAGCGAAGTGTTACCGATTTGGAGAAATAATTAATGCAAGCCATTGATATTGTCGAACCTCTTACATCCTGCGTCGAATGACGATGTGACAGGCAGTATGGACAGCTGTCTACCCTGTCTATCCGGGTACGGTGACTCATTGTATGGTATGAAAATCTGAATAAATCAATTTAAAAATAAAGTAAATGAATAACTTGAAGAATATAAATGTTTTTGTGTGGTTGATGATGAGGCTCCCTTTTCCGCACGAGACTCCCATTCGGTCCGTTGTGCGTATGTGTTTCAGGTTAAAGCTGTAACAAAAAGGCTTTAAAAAACAACCTCCTGGCAAATTAGTGAAACATGATTTTTAAATCGAATAAGCAATAAAGCTTTCGTTAGCTATGACGAATGTAGACAGAGCAATGTAAAGCAATTTACATATCAATATTCCTTACATCATGCAATAAAATTCCGATGCGGAGTTCACCATCCTGATCCTGCCATTAGCGAGAACATATCCGATATTAATTACGACAAGTTCGCGTGTCAGTAACGACGCATTCTGTTACCGCAACAATGAAGAATTGTTACTTCAATCCAATCATGTCACGCCAACATACTATGAGATTTATCCCATTACGGTACTGGTTAATAGATTTTCTATTCTTCACACCAGTTTGTACTTTAATCGAATACATTTACATTTTCATAAAACAATGTAGTCTCAGCAGCTTCATTAAAATTTCACAATACTCATTATAGATATTTAATACAGTTTCGAAGAAAATGCTGGGTCACACTTAATCGACGTACAAAGTTCTACAAAGTTTCGTTTAACTGTCAGACTCACTTCCAACTGTTCGTGTACGCCCAACAATCAACACTTTAAAATAATAAACTATTTATCAACTTCACAGTCTACTTAAGGCTGCCGAGTTTTATTCGAACCAAAGTATCCGTGACTCTTCCACAGACAAAGGGTCATTAGCGAAAATGTCCGAGTCAACAATAGAACAAGCGAAACGGGAAATTGATGAATCCCTGGTTCTGAGCGCATTCTGTATGCGGCGCATCGGGTTGTCGTTCCAGGATCCCAAAAGCGGATCGGCTTACTTACGTCAGAAGCTGATGCTCATAGCTTCCGTCTGCGGCATCTGCTACCACGTATTCAGTGAAATCGTCTTCATAGGTCTCACATTGGCGAATTCGCCAAGAGTCGAGGATGTCGTTCCACTTTTCCATACTTTTGGCTACGGTGCTTTAAGTAAGTAACTAACTATGTACCACTATTCATTGAGGTAGTCTGACTATCTGTCTGTGTTCAAAGTACTTTCGAGAACTGTTACACAGGATGTGGTTTTCACTATTTGATGAAGTGTAGTCTTGAGAGAGTAACATTTATTATTAGGCACAATTTGAATGAAGCGTGAAGTTAAGTCTATTCATAATACGACACGCAAAGGTGCATGTCTACAGAGGCGTCTGTCTGTCCCACGTTACTAGTCTATTATTTTATTTCATCTATTTTCTGCCTCAATAATGTAACTTTACATTTCTTAGGTATTGCAAAAGTATTTGTGTTGTGGTACAAAAAAGACGTATTCCGTCAGTTATTGAATGAGCTGGCAGGAATATGGCCGATGCCTCCGCTAGAAGAGGAAGCGCAACTCATTAAGAGCAAGAGTCTCGCCGCTCTCCGTATCACGCATCGATGTGAGTATGTTTACATTAAAACATAACATTCTTTACTTTGCTATTCGAAGTGTGAACGCATGAAAATCCGGTCCGCTTTTGTGTGACACATGTACAAGATTGTTTAAAGTGAATGTTAGCTTACGATCTGTATCCAAATGTTATCACAGCACGGAATAAGGCCTGGGTGGCTTTCTCAATCTGCGTCATGTTTAGTAAATGTAAGTCGGTAATAAAACAGGTTTAATAAAACCCTTTCGAGCCGAGCTTGCCGAATTAACATCCAAACCGGCGAAATGTCATTTATTAACCCAACGAAATTGCTATTACATTGATGCATTTTCAACAATTCCTCAAAGTTGATTTTATTTATTTCTTCGCAGGGTATTTCTTCATGAACGTATCCGGGGTCTGGTTCTACAACTTGACGCCGATCGTCATCTATCTGTTTGGCCTGATTCAAGGCAAGAACGATAAGATTGGCTACGTCTGGTCATCGTGGTACCCGTTTGATAAACACCAAACGCTTGCGCACGTCACCGTTTATCTCTTTGAAATATTCGCAGGTAAGATTAGCTACTGTATACATAAATAATGAATTTATTTTTAGTCTTATTTCCGTTGAATTGTGGGCCGTTAAGTCATTTCTAGGTCTTCTGGCTTCCGTGATGGACTAGTTATTATAATATAGTGCAGCTATCAAACTCCTAAGATAGTTAATTAAAACCTAGTTGAAATACTTTATACGGGCGAAGCCGAGTGCCTCGTTCCACATCTAACATGTTTGATGCATCATCCATTATGGTTTAAGAATTATTCGCCATATTGTTGTTGTGATTAAAAAACATTGTCTTTCCATGTACTTTTATCAATATAAAGTGAACTAAAGTTATTTGAAATGCCATAATATTTACCTCCATGCCAAATCAAGACGTTGCCACATGGTTTTGACACTTACAAAGAGCACTTTTGCTTCTGAGATGGTGACCTCTACAAAGATTTTAATAGCACGTAATAACTTAATCGAATCTATCGCCTTACTTCTTATTCTTGGAGCAAAAAAACTTCCAAATAATGGTACCCTTACTTCTACGAACAAAACGTTTCTTTTATTGACATAGAGAGAGTGAAAGTCCTGATGATATAGAATCATCTTGAGGCTCCTATTATCAAATTGAGAGCTACATCTCCGGACATGGTAAAGTAGCAATTAATCCGGTAAAAACATTTGATTGTAGACTCTGGGCTCCTAAGAATGAAGGTGTAAACGGGATCGCATGATGAACTCAAAACAAATATCGTTTAGCTGTCAGCAGTAGAAATTAGATGTTATTCTGTTTTAAGGTGTTAATATGCTTGAGTCATGATATGCTCTAGTTAGTTCCTGCATTAGAATTTTAGTTAGTAGGTCTTTAAAAAAACATTTTGGTGGTGAGTTTGTTGCGTCACTTCTTCGACTAGTAGGTTTTTGAGTAAATGATTAGCCTTTTTTAAAAGCGTTGTTTTATTAGAGATTTAAAGTATAATGCCATGCCAATGATATGTCGCTTTATTCACATAAAACTGTTTTTAACCATTCAATGTGTAAAAGAAACCCTATTGCTATCCTTAAGCACTAAAGATAACAGCTGGTATGGAATCATTATACATAGTTTCAGCTCAAAATAAAATACTCTAAGAATTGATACCAAATTTTCAGTTTCATACGTTTCTTAAATTCAAATCATAACAAACGTGTCACCGCACCACGTAGGTCAATAACTTTGCACGTTACTTGTCAATATCACGATAAATCTCTTCCGAGTGATGTTCTTATTTCAATTTGAAAAGTTCGGTTTCTGGTATCAATGTATTAAAAATTCTCATAACTTCCGAACATGTAGATATAGGATTAAAACACCCTTTCAATATCGTTTGATATCATCCAAAGAAGCCGTGCCCTTGGTATGTATATACCCTTTCCGTTACACGTTGTATATCTATAATAAATTCCGCAGGATATAACAGCAACAATTTTTGTTCAGTTTTATTACTAATCTCTAACTTCTAAGCTCATTTTAACATCACAAAGCTTATTCTCTAGGTCAAACCTGCGTTTGGATTATGATCAGCACAGACCTCTTGTTCTCTGCAATGGCGAGTCATATAAGTATACTGTTACGACTGCTGAAGCGCCGGCTGGAGTCTGTGGGGACAACAGACAATGACCATTATCAGGAGGTACTGGGGGACATCAAGTTGCATCAACGACTTATCACGTGAGCTAACTGAAACATCAGTATTCTTTTGCCCTCATCTCAATTTATTTGAACTCGACGCAAAAGGTCCTTTCCTTCCATACTTCTCCACTAGTCATCATCTCACTGGTCACCCCCTTTCTACCCATATTATCTTTCGCACAGTCCATTCATCGCTTTTTCGGTCTTCCCCTGCTCTTAAAGCCGTGAGCTAATCCAACCGTCTGACTTTAATGACTACAAACCGAATAACACATCCAACTATAATTTATAACCCCGGCAGTTCAGTATGTACTTCCAAGTTAATTTACTACAGAAACACGTTTAAATACTCATTTACGAATGTTTACCCGGCCAAATCGTGTTCTTAGGTCAAAGAATCCAAACATTCAAAACACATTATGAATTTCTTCCGTTTTACCGTAGCACGTAAATTTTCTTGCGTAAGTATCTTTTTTTAGGCCTTCTGAGACGTGATTGATACAAAAAGTATATTTCAATACTTTTGAAAACTATTTAGGGTATTGTACTAAGTTTTTTCGCTATTCCAGATACTGCAACGATTTAGAAAACGCTTTCTCCTTGTCGAACTTCGTGAATATTATGTTGAGCTCGGTCAATATCTGCTGCGTGGTGTTCGTCATTGTGGTCAGTATTCCTGCACGCATTTGATTCATAGTGTACCTAGAAATAGTAAATTGTAGCCAACCGTGGTAAATTATTTGCACGCTTTGCAAAAAAAAAACCTTTGGCAGACGCACAGCATAGTGTTTTGCAGAACGACAGAGGGGTAATAATAACACCATACTTTAAAAGCACAATCCTACCAATATTTTTTCTATTTCTTAAATATTAACCGGCTGGTTCGAAGTGACGCGGGAAAAGATTTTCTGGAAGAATTTGGGGGAGTCTTTGTCCAGTAGTGGGATAGTACACGCTAAAAAACATATTAACTATAGTCTAATTTACGTTTTCCTGTATACTGTTTGGCACACTGTGTCTACATCTTTCATCTAACTCTCGCGGGTTTACTGGAAGAAATTTCAAATAAAATAAACAATACCTTTGTACTCTTCCTTGTATGTATTTTTCTATTTTAAGTGTTTTGTGTGTTCCTAATTTAATGACCTAAGTATTGTATGCCTTTTCAGCTCCTAGAACCGCTAATGGCAATCAGTAACAAACTGTTTTTGGGTTCAGCTCTAATTCAAATTGGAATGCTGTGTTGGTACGCGGACGACATTTTCCATGCGGTTAGTGATCTTTTTATTTTATTTATGAAACAAACTTTTGGTCAATCTTTGTTCCATTTCTTTTTTAATAATATTATGACCGAAATAGATGTCTCGAAAAGTGTGGTAATGAAATCTTTAAAACAAAATTCGGGCTATTATATCTTTAATGAAAATAAAGTTAGCTGAAGATGACTTCACAAGATTGGTTCTCTGAATTCGAGAGACTTTGAATCTTACAAACTTTGTGTATTTAGAGAAAATGAAAGAAACACGTAAATTACATACTTATTTTAATCTTTCTTCGTGATAATATTATTTACTGAAGCACTAACAACATGATATTCTTAGAAAATCAGTCTGACACACATTATAAAAGCTATTATTTAAATCTATGGCATTGAGAAGGGCAAAAGAACTTACTCGTGACTAAGAATACATTATGGGAAGCAACTTTAAAATAGCGATAAAACCATCTGTTTCATGCATTTTGATTTGGTTAAGTTTTCGCAGTTTTGTATGAAATAGTTTTTTTTCGTATAAATTTCATAGTTGTTTCTATTCGAGTGGGTTCATCCTCAACCATGTAAATAATGCAAATGAACACGATTAACACGACTTATTTCCTTTAGAACGCCGATGTGGCTGCAGCGGCTTACAATAGTGGATGGTACCGTACTAATCCCCGGTGTCGCCGCGCCCTGCTTTTCCTTATTCAGAGGTCAGTTGTATTCAATATAATAAAAACTTAATTCGACGCCGAATTAACCATTGAAGTAATGTAAAGATATTTTACTTATTATTACTTACACGTATCACTCGCAGTCTTTTCTGCTTTCTAAGTAGAAAGTGTCGTTTTGGGTGTTTCCTTTTGCAACTTTTGAGGTTCAAAAACTGCTGCGACGCACCTTCATTTGACCGATTACGATTACGATTTTTTATTCTGATTTTAAGTTTTCTAGTAGGTACCTACATAAATTGTTTCAATAATTGTTTCAGAGCTCAAAAACCCATTGCATTCACAGCCATGGGTTTTACTAACATCACTCTCGTGACATATTCAGCGGTAAGTGTTGTTCGCTGTTTTACATCCTGGGGTGGAACATTGGCATGCAATTTCATTTAAATAAATTTTAAATAAATAAATATTTTTTCTCAGAAAGGATAATTTGTTAAGGTCAAGGGTTAAAGTAAAAATTAAAATGGTGCTAGAAATGGGACCTTGTAAACATTATTTTAAGTTTTTAATCCTCAAAGCGATTACCGTGTACCTGCGAAAAGCTTTAATCACTTAATAAAGGTTACCGAATTGCAACCCGTTACAGCGACCGAATTACAACTTAGTTGCCATGTGACACCGGCAACATATAAACATGCTGCCAGCAACACTTCGTCGCTTTGTGTTGGCAGTAAAATGTATCCAGCCACATGGAAACAACGTTCCTATACAATTGATTACCATGTATGGCTTTATATGGGTATGAGTTTATAATACTGCCTGGGTGTGTGACTGTGGTCACTATACATACACCCGGCACTAGCCTGTTCTACAGTGATGTCATCGTGCTAAAATAACAACCGATAGAGAAAAGATAAATGCCAAACATATAAAAGTCGTTTCAAAGTAAAAGATTAACGAAATATAATCCTATAAAACATATTGTTTACAATTTATTAATATTATTATTATTTTTTTGCTAACGGAAACATACTAACAGTTATTACAAAGACGTCAACAACTTTAAAATACATTTTATAAAAAGGAAGTTAGAATAGTGAGATTATATTAAGTTGCTAATAAAATTGTCTTCTTTTCAGATTCTTACGAGATCTTACTCGTACTTCGCATTACTGTACACGATGTACAGTGAAAATTAGACACTGCTTAATACAGCTAACATTTAAAATAGCCACATAATGTAGATAAAGCTGTAGATGTGTAGATAAGAACAGTATCAATAGATGTCATTTCCCGTATTAATGCACAGAGTTATTCTATCTTAGAGATTTAACTAACCTCTTTGTAAATACATACAATTTAACATAGACAAGATAAATAATATGGCATTGTACCAAGGAGGTTTCATATTGGATGAATTGTTTATGGTTAATTACAGAAGAAAAAAGTGACAGCAGAATTGTTGAATTTTCCGAGTTTTCCAGTGGAATATTCAGTGGGAGATCGGGAATTTTAAGAATAGTAATGAAACCGTTTGAATAAATGATAGAATAAGATTTTAGACGAAGCAGTAAGTAGCTACTGCAAATAATAGCACTTAAGTAGGCTATAAAAATATAAATCTACACGCAGAAATATTATGATAATAAAATAAGGTCCATACGTCAGAAAATAGTAAGACGAGGTAATTTAATTGTTAAGGGCTATACAGTAGTTTCTACGCATCATACGTATCCTACGATAGTGCGATATAAGATGGCTTCCGCTACAATGCTCTGATAAAATGCCGCGAATGGAGAAACGACCCAAGTCTCAAACATCAGTGAAATCTGATTCTATTGAAAACCAAACACTGCCAAACATACCAGGATTCGAGAATAAAGCCACATCAAGTAGACATCCTAGAACCACACATAAATCTGATTACGGCTACCGTAAAGATAAAGACCGAAGTCCATCAAAGGCTTCAGACCAGGATCCTAACAAATACCACTCTCAAAGAAAGGCGTGTTCGGTACCAAAATTTGGCCAACATCGACCATTTGCAACCCGAACAATGAGTTACAATGTGGTGGGAAATAAATCAGCACTTCAAGTTTGCAAGTCAAAATACCAAATGGATTGCTTTTCTAAACAATCTTGTAAGAAGCCTGCAAAAAGTTCAACTAAGTTGTATGAGAAGATGGAATCGGTAAAAACATGCCTTTATAATCTTCTATTATCATGTTAAAGGTGTTACTTTATTAGAACAGCATGATGCAACAGCAGCTATTCACAACCATTCGACAGGCTATCGTATCTAAAATGACATTTCAATAATCTCATTTGGCTTACCCCTGACAACAAACAACTGTTGGAAGAATAGCGCTCGTCTATTTGATTTAATAGGGCCGATTTTTCAATTTATGACGAATAAATATTGTCGTTTAACAGCTTTTGCATATATAATATGTCATATTGATATATTTATTCTTCAGGTAAAAGTTATTTGTCTATTGAAAAACCAGCCCTCAAAATATTCTGGTTTAGGATTTGTGAACAACGTTTATAGGACTCTTACGACAACATTTATTGATGTCCGATTCGGTACAGGAACGTTTCGAATGGTTAAGAATAGCTATGCTGGTCCATTAAGAGTTCATTATGAAAAATTAAAAAGAACTAGGCCGAATGAGGAAGGGCTTATGCCATGCTGGATGAAATATAAAAATATGATATGCATAATAACACAGACTATTAATTACTTAACCTCATCATTTATAGACCAGCAGAAATAACACTGATGGCAACGCTGAAGAATGCATACACTTACCAAAACTTCAACCAGTCGAAGCACATTTCTTACGACTCGTATCTGAAGATGACGTCAACGAACTACAAAAATTAATAGAAGGAAATCGGAATACAAACTTGAATGTAAACTGCACGAATTTTCAGGTTAAAGACCCAATTACTTTCATTCAAGTTCAGTTATGCGTAAATATTCAATAAAGATAACACCTTACTTTGCAGGGAGTGTCGGCGCTCCAAATAGCTGTGCAAAACAGATCTCAAGCGATGGTGGAATTTCTCTTGAAGCTTCCGAATGTAGAAATTGGTGACTGTGTTTTGCAGGCTGTCCGATATAACAATATTAATATATTGGGTGAAAATAACCTCTTTCTTGCTTTCACTTGCCTTTTATAAACATTTAGGTTTTAAAGCAGGTCGTATGTTTACAGTGATGTTGTTGGAGACGCAGTGTAAGATCTCGCCAGGGTTGGAGTTCGCGGGGGCGACGCACTCGGCAGACTTCCCCGCACACGTTAGTCCTCTCGTTCTGGCAGCTCAGATGGGACACTATGAGATTGTCTCAATCCTGATAGATAGGGGGCACACCATCACCCGTCCTCATTTAGCTAACTGTATGTGTGTTTGTTGCAGGTGAGATCTTTAGAAACAGTTGTACGCGTTGACAGTGATCCACATTTGACTTAGATTGGGTTAATTCGTAAATATGTATATTTTCAATAACTCCGCAGACATTCTTGCTCACAGAACTTAATTATTATAATTTATTTAAAATCAATGGAATCGTGATCCCAATACGTTTCTATTTCGATTATGAATTATTATTAGGTACACAGGCTATTGAATTTTTATACCAATTTCAAATCGATTTCAAAGTATTAATATTAATGTCTTTATATATTTTAGAAAAATATTGACAACTTCTTTTTAGATTGCAGAAATAAATTATTTTTTACAATGGAAATAGGATTAAATTTGAATATTGCTAAGATAACGATAGAAGGGGACATCACGGTGCCCACGCGCAACCGGCCTATTCTTTTGCTAATTTTGTTTTACTGTTCTAACGCCGTTACTTTTATTTAAATGCATTCTTTTTTTAAAGAAATTGTTACATGAACAATGACCCACTGTATGAGGGCAGCTTTCGCCTGTCGGTATACCGCGCGGTGGCCTCCCCAGCATACATGGTACACGTCACTTCGGACCCTATTTTCGCTGCGTTCTGCCTGGCTGCTGAATTGGCCGACAATGCTGCCGCCTACAGGCATTTGGCCGCAGCCTATCTGCAGGTTGCTGATGATGTCAGCGCGTTCGCCGTTGATCTTCTAGGTGTGTACATGCATTTATTAAATAAATAATTTTAAATAAAAAAACAGTTCGATTCTTTTTCGTTTTAAAACCATCCGATCTTATAGTGCATTTGAAAAGACGTTGCCAGTACCTAAAGGTTAATTCCCTTGTAAGGAGGCGTCAGGTCAAAATAAACGTAATGCCATTGCAACGGAACCAGTACAGTCTGAATTTGAAAGGTCAAGAGGAAGTTTTCCAACGTTATCTTAAAAAATTCCATTCTAACATAAGAGAAACTACTTACATCAAAATTTGTAAAAAAGATAATCTTTTAGATACTAGAAAGTCACTATAATCTATGTTTGAATCGTTACCATTCTAAATAGGATGCTGTCGTACGTCAGAAGAAGTGGAATTTATACTGAAACAAACGTCAGGTGGCAAAGGACGTCGGCACTTCGTGTTGCCGAGATTGCTAATGGCTGTCGACTATAGGCAGAAGGAATTTGTCGCTCATCCTAACACTCAAACGGTATAAATAGTCGCCAAATTGTTACAATTACAGACTCATACAAACAGATTTTTCAAATCTTCTCTTAAAAGTACCCGTGACTTTCGGTAGTGAAAAATAAATTATGAAATTTGATAAAAATTTAAATTTATGTAGAAATATACTTAAATATTCTGACTTTGAGTCATAAAAGCACATTATTGTTTTATTATATCTATTAAAATTAAAAGTCATCATTTCGAATCTGTATATCACGTGACCTAAAGCACGAGCCGCCATGGTGTGACGTCATATAGGCAAAAACTGTCAGTTCAGTGTGAACAGCTAGGTACATATCTATCAACTTAACTTCAAGGAGTAATAATTGTGGCCAACGATAGCGATTGTAATTCATTATTTTCCCAAAAACCACCAAATATTTATAGCTGTTCCATTAATCATCAACCAGATTAACAGACTTATGAACTTACTAGCTTTTGCCAGCGTCCACGCGGGCGAAGCCGCTGGCGAAAGTTCCTGCGAGATCGAAAACTATCTCACAGGAACGTACACACAGATAGTTTATCCCGGTAGGATAAACTATCTGTGTGCTAAATGTCATCTAAATCCGTTCAGCCGTTTTTACGTGATTGAGTGACAAACATCTAAACATACAAACTTTCACATTTATAATATTATTGTAGGAATAAACATCGGCCTTCCGCAAGGTGCACCGATGACTTCGTGAAAGTGTTGGGTGTCTGAATATGTGAAGTGCAGGACCGGTCGACAGGGTGACGCTTAGATAATGATGAATATCTGGATGACGCTTAGCTCGGTTTTTTTTGGTTTGATTTTTTTTTGAAAATGAAACCTAGCTAGATCGATTTATCGCCCCCGAAAACCACTGCATATTAAATTTCATGAAAATCGTTGGAGCCGTTTCCGAGACTCAGATTACTTATATACAAGAATTGCTCGTTTAAAGATATTAGATAACACAATGATGATCTTCTAACATTGATAGCTAATCCTCAGGTACTGGAGTCGTACTGGCTTGGCAATTGGCACAGTTGGAAAACCAAACCAATAATCTGCAAAGCTTTCACAGTTCTGAGCCGAGTGCTCATAACACCATTTATTCTCATCGTTTGCATGGTGAGCATGATTATTGAATTTCGTTTTTATTCATAGTCATCTTCTGAACGCTTGTGGCTAAGTAACAACAGCTGCACAGGTCGATCGATCAGGTTAAACTACCCTTGCCGCGGTTGGTCTGTGGATTGGTGACAATCGTTACATACCAAGACCTCTCCGTGCCTCGGAAAGCACGTTAAGCCATTGGTCCCGGCAGCCATTACCCAGTAACTGGGTTGTGGAGGTCAGATAGGCAGTCATTCCATGTAAAATACTGGTATTCAGCTGCATCTGGTTAGACTGGAAGCCGACCCTAACATAGTTGGGAAAATGATAGGCAGAAGATCTTCTGAATGTACGTCAATGTAAAAACACACCTGCATTCCAGAAATTGTAATTATATAACTGTCCATGAAATAGCGAGCGAGCCTTAGGTATTTTGTAACCGGGCGCAAATCCAAAGTCTAGAATGCTGCTTACTGACAATTTTCAAATAGAAACTCCTAAAACCGGGACCAGGCGCGCTAGCGATTTTCAAACCAACGAGACAATCTCAATCTCAACAACGTTAGGCAATGAGAGCAACATTGCTATTTTGTAAAAATCTCACCATGAAAACTTGGTGAAGTGAGCGTGGAGTGAGCGTGAAGTGAGCCGTCAGTGTCATCCCAGTGATGGTAGGAAAAATAGGTAACCAAGCATTACATTTGCAGTCATTATCGACATTTTAATAATATTTTTGTGCTAATTCTGTTGATTTATATATTCTGTGTTTCTAATCTAAACAGTAACGTTTAGATGCCTAAACACTAACTTTGAAATAATATAAAAAGATCAATAGAAATTAGAGTGTGTTTGCAGTTAGCGCCTCGTCATCACCTGGTAGCGCACTGGCAGATCCCGTTGAACAAACTGATCACACACGTCTCCGCATACTTCGTATTCCTTACTCTGGTCTTCTTCATTTCTTACCAAGATAAATTTAGTCAGAAGCGAGGACCTCCAAACACAGGTTCGCGATTTACTTTCTAATGACGCTGATGAGATTTGTCAAGATTATCACAATTAATTGTACACGATATCCCAGTAAGCTTGATAACGTATCATTATAATGCGCTGCACAGTTAAGTTGCTTTGTAGCATAATCTGCTTAATAACATTTCTTTTTTTTTTTTGTCAAATATAATGAAACTGTTACATAACATGACATCACGCCTCTTTTACCCGAAGGCATAGGCAGAGCTGTAACTATAGTATAGACGCCAGCACATCACGCTACCCCCAGTCTGTCAAATTTCTTTGATAGATCTTCAACTTTATAACAAAAGCATAAGGTTAATGTTCAATTGAGAAAATTTGACAGTTTGGGATAGCTTGATGTGCTCGCGTCTGTCTTTCTTTCTTTTCTTAGTTGTCTGTCTGTCTTTTCTTAGTTGTTGAGATCAATTTAAACAGTCTGTTTGTCCCGATATTTTTGACGCTGACTGTACATAGATGTAAACTTTTAAATTATTGTGCTGAAAGAGAGGACTAAGATAGTACATACTGGAATGGACAGGCTTTTAACATATTCCTTCACAATCAGCCCGGTTTTTTTTTTCAAATATCCAATCATCATGCTGAGTTATAAGCCTTTTTGGTATCGCACCAGGTCTTCGTTTGTAATTTCGGGTGCGTGTCACAATTTTTTTTTTCTTTTTCATTAAATCCGTATTAGCCTCATCCATGTGATCTTTTCGGTGTGTTAGGTGCTGAAGCGCCGTTGATACTGTATGTCTGTGGCTACGCCTGGTCAGCCCTACGGATGTGCCTCATGCAAGGTCCTCATCGATATTTCAGCAAGATGTGGAACTGGACCGAGATCATTATGCTCATGCTGTTCGGATTTACTTTCGTCTTGTGGATCCTAGCTGCCATTGATGTTGCTATAAATGATGACGAATATTTAGGTAATACCTTTAGGTACTAGCCTAGCCTACTTTATAAACTATTATCAGGGTATTAGTATAAATACTGCAAAAGAACAAAGTTAACCTATTTAGCAGCTTATTTTTGTAGGATATATGTACAGTCATCAAAAGAGATATCGTTGTATCGTCGAATCTAGTTGAAGTTTAGTAAGAAGAAGAAATTTAATTTGATAAATGAACTGTATATTTTCTATTAATTTAATTTAATTGTACTCGAAAACACTCATCGGTGTCTTACTAAACTTCAGCTATTTCCGGCGACCCTGGTTACTTATCTCTTTTGGCGACCGTACATTCCTACCCAACAGCGTAAAACTAGTGAATCTACTGCTTTAGCGACTACTTAGCATAATTACTTTAACCACTAGATTTGACTAGATATAAAAATACCGCAAAGTACGAGTAGATATCATTGGTAGTTCTGCTCGAGCCCTAAGTAGCAAATAATTACATGAGATAAGATAGGCCAAGCATAATTCAGTAGCCTACCTATAACTATATGTAGATTAACTTAGAATTCGAATATCTTATAGTGTCTGGCATTGTATGTAACATCTAATTTGCAATAGAATACTCAATGTGACCTTTAAAATGTACAGAACGCAAATATTGGAACCAGCACGACCCAACTCTATTAGCCGAGGGCACGTTCTGCCTGGCGACTATATTCGCTTTCTTCCGACTTATGTTCCTGTGCCAGTTGAACTACCATCTAGGGCCGCTGCAGGTATGCTGATTTTACATTTAAATGCCGCATTGATTCTATGTAAGAATGCCCTCGTTAGAAGATGTTGCAAACATACCTTTATTCAAATTAGATCTCCTTCCTTGGCTTTACTGTTTCAAGAACCCTCTCTATGCAAACATGTAACATTGTACAAGTTATATTAGTTCTACATGAAAGCAATCGATGCGCACTTGACAGCTCACCACATGTACAGTTACTTTACAGGTGTCGTTAGGGAAAATGACTATCGACATTTACAAGTACATCTTAATATTTGCAATCATTATAAGCGCTTTTACCGCCGGCCTCGCGAGGTACTACCAATACTACGATGGAATGGTGCACGAAGACGAATTCGGAATGAAGACAGTACAGGTAAACAAGCAAAGCTAATTGACCTTAAAACCCTGACACAATGGACAGACCACACAATTTAACTTTAAAATATTGTTACTGTCAAATTAAACTTTAACCCGTAGAGACAATAACGGGGTATAATAGTCGTTACAGTCTTCCACATATGTCATTTTGAAACAGAAGTTAACAGTGTAGGTTAATACCAAATAAAAATGTTCATAGCGTAAGTAACTACTTCTAAACAAGCGAGACAGTTAAACTTTACGGGATTTTTATTTAAAAATGTTGATGTTTGAACGTTCATGCATTTTATTCGTATTCCTAAGGTTAAGGTCAGATCTGTTTGTATCTCTGGCCCGACTAAATCCGTAGTAAAATAAGGCGTTGGCGTTATAGCGGAACTTACGACCTCTTTACTACGTCGTGGAATCAAGTTTAAAGTTCATCCGATTTACTACTTAGACTGCACAGTGGAGCCCCTGTCTCCCATTTTACGTTTGTGAGCTGTAAACTACGTATAGTGACGGTAGCGACAAGGCCATAAACCCAGTAGTCCCTATCACCTAAGTCTCCTCTATGGTACGAGCTTTCGCGTTCGATCATTAGTTCACATTGTCTGCAGCTTATTTCACGGATCATTGCAACTTACAAAGAAACGTTTACTGTTACTTTACATTAGTTGTTGAACAAAAACCGGATGATCTGCCTATATAAAACATTGACATTGGTTCCCATGACTCACGAGGTGCTTTTTTTTATCAAAATAAACTGTTTTACATTAAATTAAAGAATTATGTTTCATTGAACCTTACGTTGAAATCCACTCGTTGGCGTGGGTTTCTGGGTTGAATCCCCGGGTCGTCCAAAGTGTTTTTGGATTTTCCATTAAAAATATAATCCAGTATCCAGATTTGCACCTTAATCCATAATGGAATGAGAGTTAAAATACCAAATACCACCTCTGCCAACCCCTAAAAAGAATATTTAAGCTCAATGTTGTACTTTGAACCTTCCAGGTGTCTTCATTCACAAGTTTCACTGATACTCTGAACACTTTATTCTGGGCTCTATTTTGTATGGCGCCCCTGGAAAGTGCTGATGTGGTGTTGGAGAACACGCGTGACCCGAGGAGCCTCGAAAAGTTTCACGAGAATAGACACGCGTATACCGAGCGTATTGGATACTTCTGCTTTGGATGTAAGTCACTCATAAGTGAAGATAGTTTCAATATCAAAGTACAGTAACCTATATTGGAATTAGGAGATAGTCTTGTTTGGCTCAAACCAAAACTAGGTACGTCCGAGCTTTGTAGATTAACATCAGATTTTTACTTTCTCTTCAAACCAGGTGATCTAGGCGTATCTAGTGCTCATATTCACGAGCCGCACGTTGCTAACGACAGAGACAACTGGCCCTGAATTCACAAGGACCACTTAACGATCCCTTACTCGTAACCACGTCAATCAAACACGAAATCTGCTAATATCGTAGTAATAATTTCGACAAATTATCTTGGAGCATACAGAAATGACATTTTGATTCCTTACCATTACATTGGTTTAAAAAAAACACGATATTGACGTAATTTAAACGTGGTAAGATTCCCTGGGGATCATTATAACGATACAGAATTGGGGCGCGCCGACGCGTGCAGCGTCGCCACGTCGACTCCAGTTGGCATCAACCGTAGAAGCGTCAACGGCTGTCGTCGACAGAAACTGCTGCAGCTGTTGACAACGTGCCGGTCGTGTGCATGAACACTAATTCATCTCATCTAAGTACCCTCTTTCTGTCGTCGGTTCATCTTGTTCTAACCATCCTTGTTTACGTTTCGTCTCTCCTCTCCAACCTAGCAAACCAATAAATTAGAGGAACCGACATTCCTTACTTTACATATATAATGATTACCTATTAGGTTTTCATAGCGATTTCTGATTTCAATTAAAGATTTCCACAAACTAATGGTTGCTATAGCATACCTACTCATTTGAAAGAATTTAAGAAACTTTAATTTAATTGCAGGCTTCGAAGTAATATCCGTAATAGTCGTACTAAACATGCTCATAGCAACTATGTCCAACACTTTCCAAAGGGTCAACGACAACGTTGACATAGAGTGGACATTCGGAAAGACTGAGGTAAGCTTACATTATTCCTAGGATCGTGTATTACATAATAGAACCTCCACAAACTCGTCAACTGAAGAATTTCACTGTTTTCAGTCATATAAGAGTACTTAACTGTTTCTATTTATGTTAAAATCGGCATTTTCAACAAGATTCCACAAAGTTATAAAGAAACTATAAAGGCAGACGGAATCCTATACAAAAGGGAAAATGCTATCGTTAAATTCACTCTATTAGATGTACCGCAAGTGTTTGTAAATATTATGTAAATGCAAATATGGTGAATGCACATGCACAACCACATTTGGTAAGAAGGTACAAAGGACCTAGGAAGTGAACTCAGTGCCCTTAGCTATGGAAGAGGAAACCTACTTGGAAACGTAATTTTAATAAAATATATAATATTTAATAGAATAAAACTAAGGTCTACTTTTCTATAAACTGTTTGATAGTTACCTACAACCCTAGGGTGAATTTCACCATTGAAACTCAACGCGGTCGGACCACTTAACCGCGTTCAAGAGCTGTCAGTATCATTATTGATACAGTATTTTTGACAATGACAGCTGTTGAACGCAGTTTAAAGGTCCGATCGCGTTTAGTTTCCTTAATTAAGGTTCTATTTACTGAGAATTTTTGTCAAAAGTGGTATTGCAAGCAATTAGTAGGTCTACTGTGCCTTATCGAAAACTCAACATTGTCATCAATGAGGACAAGTGAGCAAACATGCTTGCTTTTCGTGCAAACACTAATGAATGTTTAACATTCGTTCTAAAATGCAAGACCCTTAGGTACCCCCTGTTGATTGGGTTTTACGAGGTCCTTAATGGGTCAAGATACGACGGAATTTGCTTACCCTGGCCTGGCAACATTGTAATTACAGCTAGGTACGAATACAAACACACATTAAACAAACATTTATCTATGTGTTTGGTTATATTGGGATCTTTGGTGGTATCTATATCAAAGATCGTCAACCATTGAACCTACATCCAACCTTTGCTATAAGCTGCACCTGCCTTAGCGAATTGCCATTTGCCTAACCCTGTCAAGATTACATAGAAACGACCAAAAATCCTGTAAATCGCTTTACAGAGGGGCAATTGCGTTACACACTAATAGTAGGAATGCCTTTAATTTTGACAGTTCCACAACTTTCATTGCGTTGTTTAGAGATCGGATATTCGAATGCATATTTACCTAAAGTTAATTTTTGGTTATGAAAGTATGGAAGCGGCCTTTAAAAACATATTTTGATACCAGGAACACCGGGAATGCATAACTAGTCAGGTGTATAGTATGGAAGCGACTTTTAAATTATTAGCATTGCAAAACTATTCAGATACATATTTATTTAGAATCAATGTAAGCCCCGATGCAAATATATGTATGTAGGGTGTAAGGGAGGGGGTGGTGTATATTAGTAAAAAAAAACATACATTAAATTAAGATTATTTCGAAACATAAGCGCATTGCATATTAGCCAACATCGCAACTTTAGGTAAATATGCATCCGAATATTCGATCGCTAGTTATGTGGCTGAGCATACAAATTTTTCGAATATAATTATGAAGCAATGGTTTATTTAGCCTTTTCTCCTCCTTCCTTCAAAATGATTCAGATTCTGATTGATAGTGTGTAAGGTACGCAATTAGAGTGTAGAGCTTGAGAGCTCCAAGTGCTCATGTATGTAGGTACATAGTAGTACTCATAAAAAACCCAGGTTAACGAACTCGTGGGTGGTCTCAAGTCAGCAATAAAACTTTATAGTTACTTAACTTGTCCAAGTTCAGGTCAGGTACAGGTTTTCATCCAAGTGTGTTGACTATACGTTTTGTCGGTAAGGAAATTGTAGTTACGGCTGATGCTAACGATGTCCCTAAAAAAAAGTTGAAAGGGTTTTTTTTGGGTGGTCATCAAATGACTTCTCCCGCTCTGGGTGGAACAGGAGGGCGCGTCAGACTTTTCTGGCTAAAACCCACCCGTGTTCCCTCAGTTGCCTGTGTGCCAGGGGCCGCGGTATCTCTTTCGAACAACCCGCACCCCTGGCAGGCATCGGCCCTTGCGGACCCCACCAGTTGTTGCTGACATCTCTGACGGCGCGCGTGGAACACAACACGCCGTCGACCCAGGCATTTTTTTTTAACGTGGCGAAATGCCAATTGTGCTTCCACGGGGTGATAGCGCATATAACTCCACGGTGTCCTCCAGTGCCGCTTGAGGCGGGAACACGGAAAAGCGCTAGCCATCCGTGAACCCGCCGCGGCTGTCCGTCACCGGACCGTATACCGAATAACCCCTATCACCGGCGCACCAGGACACATGGCACGCCGTAACCACCCCAGGAACCAAATAGCATACGGGCCCCAGACGACCCCGTGTCTGGCACCCTTGGTTCCCTTGCGACGGGTCAGCACAGTGGCCCCGCCGCCTACCACTTTTCGGCCGCAGGGGATAGAGAGAGCGGCCAACGCTGTACCGACACTCCTCCTCCCCTGCGGCCCCACCGCGTCCGCCATCAAACGGCCCCGTCCAGGCCGCGGAAGGGAAGAGCGCTACTCAGAAGTACCGGCACTCCTCCTCCGCCGCAGCCTGTAACCCTCAGCCGCGATGCCTCCCATTCGACATCACGGCCCGCCTCAGCTGCAATGCACCTCACCGCAACCTCCCCGCTACGTCGTCGGCTTGGAGGCAAAAGCCCTGACGAGCGGCCCCACCTTGGGATTCCTCTTCGCTTCATCGTGGGGATAACTACGGCTACTGAGCCCCCCCGCAACGACAATGCATGAACCCATTGGGGGGGGAAGTTGAAAGGGTTATAAAAAAACAATGCAGATTGGTGCTAGGAATTATACGAAAAGCATCCTTTATAATACTTTTATTACTACTTTATTACGCTTAATCACCCATTAGACGACGGCATAAGGCGAGAACCTACCTATAACGTCTGAAGAACCTCTAATAGAGCTAATGAAGTTATAAAAACTGCAAACTAGGAGATATCACAGCTATTTAATAAGCATTTCTTATTAAGGAGGAAGCTTCACGGTAGCCCGCAAAATTCAAATTTTCTTAATTTTTGTGCAATTTACAGGTGAGTGTCAGGTGGTATGTTGATAAATATATGATTCGCGATAAGGAAATTTTATTTCGCTCACTATCATCAGCTCAGCTCATCTACCTTAAACTCGATGATTTCCACACGTTTATTGAAGGATTGAGATCGAACTCGAGAGCTGCCGTGTATTTTTTTCGTAAAATAGTTCTTATTATTAAAATTAAAAATTAAATTAAACTTTATTTCAGACTAAGTTCCATATTTTTGTTAGTACATATTTTGGTGTTAGTAACAATAGTGCTTAGAAATGTAGGTTAATATTGTTAGTTTTCACAAGACTTATTAATTATTTGATCCTAAGACTGTCGCCACCCAATGACCTGAACGGGACAGTCCGCTCTAGCAACGATCATTTTTAGAATGCAAACGATGTAGCACGGAGGCCACATTCTTTCTCATGATGGCACGGAAACCATCTCTGCGGGACTTCGCGAACATTCCCGAGGCGCTACAACGTCATGGCAGTCCCAACAGCATCCTAAAAGCATGATTAAATTGCACACGCAGGCCGCTGTAAGCTCGACGCGTGTATATTGTTTGCATTCATTAGCAAGCAAAGCAATCGTCACAGGAGCGTGGGGATTGGCATAAGTAAAAGGAAGCCTAGCAGTGGGTGAATTCGGGCTGATGATGGTGAATTTAACAACAGCAATGTAAATGACAGTTATCGCATCTTCCTTCTTCTATATTTAGTCGCTAGCAGCTGTGCAAACTTTTACAGCACCCACAGTCATGATCATATCTAATGATCCTAATGAACCTACCACCAGCACGGGCCAGCACCGAATTTTAGTCAACGCTTCCTCTGTCACAACATCATAACCCTTGCTCATTTTAAAATTAGACCAATGAAAGTTTTTCTGAGGAAACAATACAAGGTGATTATAGCCACTGCCTACACTTTAAAACGATAACACGTTGTTGTGCGTGTATTATTAGGGTTCAGGTAAATGTTATGCGAATTTAGTTTATACTGAATTTGATAAATATTTAATAAAGGTTCACAATAACTCGGTTATAATTAATACAGTAAATTAGGACGTGGCAAGGCGATGGTATGTAAGCGACTAGCGAGCCCGGCGCGGGCGCACCTGTACCATATAAAAAATGCAATTCAGCAATCGCATCGCTAGGGTCGCTACATCACACCCCCTCTTACACCAACAAAAAATTTGAAGAAAAACTTGTCAAACTATATGTTGGTCCTCGTCGAAAGAACCTTGATGATAAAAAAGATACTGGATGTAGGTAAGCGAAGGAGCTTTTCCAAAAACTTCCCTTGATGGATCCTAGCATATTCCTTGACATCGGCTGTATATTACAAGTTTTCTCAATTTAGGTTTAGTTTTTCCCTAAGTGAAGACAAGAACATAGGAAAGTACTTATTACCTACGTTATGGAAGTTTGGAAAACCGCTGCCTTATTTAATAGTAGGTAAACTTTTATAGAGAACAAAATTTTATTACTTCGTCCATATAAGCACACGTTCCTACGAACGTAATAAAATCGCTGCGGGAATTTTTCGTGTGATCAATGTTGATCGAAGGTGCCTACCTACCTATCTTCATAATTGAAGTAGTGGAAAATTATTATAATAATACCTACAGATTTATAAGACCTATAAACATTAAGCAATTCTGGAATCCTCCGTTTAGGGAGAACAGAGGGTTGTGTCGCATTCCTATCGACTACACCCACACGATTCCTACTTGTACCTTTTTTTTTTTTTGTTTTCGGGGGGAAACCTTCAAAAGGCGCCCGGACTTTGGGGATAAGACCGGGGAGTGTGGGATTTTTACCTCACTAAAACCACCCCGGTGGTCATCTTTCACACATAGAAAGGGCATCGTTACCTCTCAAAAGTCCTACTTGTACCTACCATAAGTCGAGGGCCAATAGGTAGGTCTATTTTCCATGTGTGCCTCACCCCAAACAGATATTGGCCCGCCATCCGCTAGGCTTGAATGACTTGAATGAAAAACATAAACTGTTTTCAGGTATACATAGACTACATGCTGCAGACAACGCTACCGTCACCGCTGAACCTGATCCCCACAGCTTCAGGCATGGGTAACGTCATGGAATGGTTCCGTGGTAGATTCAATCGTCTACCGGGGGTGTACGCCCGATGGTCTCCTCAATACTGTTGTTACATTGTACGTATATCCATGATGAAAGTGCCCTGCTGGTCTCGTGGTCGCAAGTGCGACTGCTCAGCGTGGGGTGCTGGATTAGATTCCTATTCACGTTAAGCCGTTGGTCTCGCGCCTGATCTCTCTCCGATCGTGTCGGGAATGCGCCCATCGGACTATTAGTGTGAGGGAAGAAAGTGTCACCCGTGTCTCGCACACACTTGTGCACTATACATGATAAGTTTTTATCCAGTGCGCAAACTGTAACCATGAATTCAGCATATCATTATAGACCCTCTAACGCAAAAATTTTACGTCGGTTTTACAAAAAAAATATAGTTTAAAAAACTAAAAAACACGCTTTAAAAACCAAACTAAAAAATTAGAAAATAATTTAATTCTATTAAAAAGCGTGGGGTGCTTTTTGAGGTATTTTTATAATCAATTAATATCTGCTTGCTTGAAAAGCGTGATTTTTTAAGTTTTTTTTTTGTTTATTTTTAATTTTGGAATTGTCATTGGTCCTCGATAAGTCTACAAAGTTTCAATTAAATCTGACCGTTTGAAGTGGGTCAAAATAGCGTCCAAAGGAGTCGGTTACATACAAACAAACAGCTTCACTTGTATGTTACAAGTGAAGCTAATATAAAGCGTGTAAAAATCAGCTGTTTCATAGAAAAGTGCAATACTTACGCGGTCATAATATATGGAACAGCTGTTGTTTTTTTTTACCGACGAAAAATTTCTGCGCTCTGTTCCGTCCAGAATGATATGCTGAATTCATGGTTACAGTTTGCGCACTGGATAAAAACTTATCCTGTATATCCATGATGGCGTAGACCTACACTTATGACCTTGTCACACGTACTAGCTGCTGGGAAGACGGCGCCAGAGCAGTGGCGGAAGTGCATGAATAAGCTGGCTATAGTGTGAAAGCATTTATACTTAGCTAACTTACCGATTAACTTCTCACTGGTATCCGGCGTCGCGTCCCAGACTGCTGGAGCGTGTGAAAAGGCACTAAAGGTATAATTTTTGTTTCCGCAAGTCGTACCTACTACCTCAATAAAAGTCAACTGCAGGGAAAGACCTATAAGCTAGTTGAGCTGTAGGTATGTTTGTGCTAAGTTACCGTTCGACCATGCTTCCCATAGAACGTAACGCAACTAGCAATAAATACCCGTATCAATGAATCGATGAACGATTTTACTTAATTCATAAAACAGACAATGGGACATTAATATCTATCTTGTGCCCCGTTTCTGAATAATTTAAGCATAACTCACTTTTTTCTTCCTCTTTGGTGTTATGATCGCGAGTGTGAGATTTTGGGTTTAATTACCTTCCAGGAAATAGTAGCACCTACCTAGCCTAGTAGTAATTTATGGGTACCTACCCAAATGTTCATGGTGTGGGATCTAGGGTACCTACCCAAATATTCATGGTATGGGATCTTTGGTACCTACCCAAATGTTCACGGTATGGGATCTTTGGTACCTACCCAAAAGTTCATGGTATGAGATCTTTGGTACCTACCCAAACGTTCATGGTATGGGATCTTTGGGTACCTACCCAAATGTTCATGGTATGGGATCTTTGGTACGTACCCAAATGTTCATGGTATGGGATCTTTGGTACCTACCCAAATGTTCATGGTATGGGATCTTTGGTACCTACCCAAATGTTCATGGTATGGGATCTTTGGTACGTACCCAAATGTTCATGGTATGGATCTTTGGTACCTACCTACCCAAATGTTCATGGTGTGGGATCTTGGGTAACCTACCCAAATATTCATGGTGTGGGATCTTGGGTACCCAACTAGCAAAAAATGTCGTACAAAAGTCAGCAGCACGTTTCTATTTCAGCTATTGGTAGTGAGACAGATCCTCAAATTGTCGAGCGAATGATCTGTGCACGTTCTGTGAACGCAATTTGGGCGCACTTCTCTCCGCTTTAAGTGATGTAAATATCGTAAGATTATTGTCTGAATAGCCAAATAGTCGAAAGAATATAGAGTTATCGCGACTCGAATGTTACTAGTACTATAACAGACATCAGTATGCCATTATTCTACACATCAGCTTTTCCCAAGTTGGTAGACTCTCTTTCATTGGACTTATTTATAGTAATATAGCAGTACGGTTGCAAGCACTCGACTCTTTGGTCGTATGAATACAACCAAGCAGCACTCTTAGACCGTTTCATTTATCTTAAAACGATAGCGCATTGTTGTTGTGTTTGTAACAATAAATTAAAATACATTAAGTATTTTGCCATATTATGCCATACAATTTTACAGCCATAGACAATTCGTGAACTATGTATTAACTCATAGGTCTAGGCTATGTGTTAACTCCCTATGAGTTAACACATAGCCTAGACCTATGAGTTACTCTTGTCTTACTTTCATATGCGGAATTAATGTTTTCGTCTATATTCCTTACACTTTAGTTAATATTTTCATGGGCCACTAGATTTCTTAGTAAATAATTAATCACAAATAATATTAATTTTATAGTTAAAATCAATTAGTCATTAATAGCAACTCACTCATCATCATAAGGCATTCACTCTGCTTTTAGCCGAGAAATAGAAATTAGGTTTCCATTTTACGACTTCTAGGAGCACCATTGCAGTTAGTTTAGGGTTCCTTAGCGCAAAATGTTAAATCATTATTCGTTCTATCTTTTACTTATTATTAGAACAAATACTGTCATTAATACTCCAGAGGAATATAAAGTGATTTCATTAGCTAGATTTTATTATTAACAAAATATGTTACAAGAGTGAATTTTACAAAATATTTTAGTGACAAATGGTAAAGTTGAAATTGAAAAACTGCCTACCATCCAATTAATTTGAACTTCGGACTCTGAACTATCATTGTCTTTAAACTCTGATCTGTCATTGTCATTTTTGCTGCTATCATTTTAATCAGATTCACCATCAGAATCAGAATCTTAATCAGTGGAGATGTTTTTGGATATTTTTTATTTTTTACTAGTAGTAAAGTGTGTTCTCGTTAAATTTTAGTAATTTCGTAATCACTAGAAGCGTGAATATTTCCTACGGAACCCGCACTTATATTACTTGATCTTTCTTCATCCGTGGTTATAGTCAATGTAGATGTTGATTGTTTCAATCGTGTATACATCTTATTTACTTTCCGTCGGAAATCTCCAGTTCTTTTAATTTTTTTCCACCGATTATAGTCCATTTTCTCAAAATTAAGCAAATAGGACAAAATGGCGTTTACAGTGCTGTAAAAGATTTTATTGAACTTTCATACCGCTATTACGCTGTATGATTGTTAACAAATAATGTTTAGAGCACCTCTTATGGTGTAAGGCTAAGGCCTAAGGCTGTAATAGATAATTCTAAAGCGTTTTCTCAACTTCAATAATTAGGTCGAATGAAAGCCTTGCAGTAATCATATGACATCAAGTGCTGTTATAGTAACCGAAATGCTATTTTGTTGAATGAACAGCGTTTACTCCACAATAATGCTGTAATAATTAAATGTCAAAATATCGTGCTACACAAGCTAGTCTTACGACAAATTAGCAATTCAAGAGCTTTCAAAGAGCTCTTATATGACTCACGGTTGCATGAGCCTCGATCGAGATATATCTTTATATAATGATCGTGTAAATTCGATACGAATTCGTCGAGTCCGCGTTTACTCGACATGTTTATAGAGCCAAAAGCAATTAGTGCTAAATAATCTAGAAAGCTGCTTTTATACGGCTTTTTGAAATAGTAGGATCTTTCATACGAGTTTTATTCGATCCATAGTCGTGAGAGTATTTGCTTATATGATATTTTTGCTAGTTGGGTAATCTACCAAAATATTCATGGTATGGGATCTTGGGTAACCTACCCGAATGTTCATGGTGTGGGATCTTGGGTACCTACCCAAATGTTCATGGCATGGGATCTTTGGTACCTACCCAAATGTTCATGGTATGGGATCTTTGGTACCTACCCAAATGTTCATGGTATGGGATTACCCAAATGTTCATGGTGTGGGATCTTGGGTAACCTACCTAAATGTTCATGGTGTGGGATCGTAGTTACCTACCCAAATATTCATGGTGTGGGGTTTTGGGTAACCTACCCAAATGTTCATGGTGTGGGGTTTTGGGTAACCTACCCAAATGTTCATGGTGTGGGATCTTGGGTATATACCTACCCAAATGTTCATGGTGTGAGATCTTGGGTAACCTACCCAAATGTTCATGGTGTGGGATCTTGGGTATATACCTACCCAAATGTTCATGGTGTGAGATCTTGGGTAACCTACCCAAATGTTCATGGTGTGGGATCTTGGGTAACCTACCCAAATGTTCATGGTGTGGGATCTTCGGTAACCTACCCAAATGTTCATGGTGTGGGATCTTGGGTAACCTACCCAAATGTTCATGGTGTGGGATCTTGGGTACCTACCTACCCAAATGGTTATGGCGTGAGATCTTGGGTAACCTACCCAAATGTTCATGGTGTAGGATCTAGGGTACCCACCCATATAGCAGATTGCTTGCCACCTGTTTATCCCAGGAAATATCAATTGGCTGTACAACGTTGGGTACCGAGATGTAAGCCTACAGACAGCATGTAAAAAAAAGCACAATATGTAATCATTTGAAGTGAACGGTAAGCAATTACTATCACTTCCGTTCGTTATCTCTTCTTCTACAAGTATTTACGTGTGAACTAAACGGAACATTTATCGCTAATTATTTGTGCATTAGGAACGTGATGTCGAAGCGTCTGTGCGGAGAGAGTATCCGGCGCTGATGTCTGTGCTGGTGCAGCGATACTTTAGAGATAGAGATAGTTCGCAAATGAACGCGCACAGGGTCGAAACCGAACTTGCGGCTATGCGCAAGAACCTCGCCGGAATTAGGGTCCCACGTAATGCGTCCTAAACTATTTGTTCGATCTTCACTTGTGACTTTGTGGACACTGCCTTATTGTGAGCATTTTTAACTTGCACGATTTGGAAATGATCTTCGAAATAAGGGTGGTTGACTATTAAATTAATAGTAGGTACCTACGTGGGAATAAAACACATTACTTGGGATTTTTCTAAATAAATTACTTTGAATGTATTCTGTACTTAATTGCATATACATCTACATTTCTAGTAGAAAATGTCAATTTATTATAATTTTCTTGATAAAGAATATCATTTTATTATTAACTTAGCCATTAAAAACAATTATGTCAATTAATTTTTTACGTAATAAAAGTCTTTAATACTGCATAATAATGTTTTAATACAAGTATTTATAACGTTGAATATACTATCTTATTTACAACTTATTTAACTAACTTATTTGACATGGATACACTGATATATAATGTATTTTCATGAGTTCACTTACACAAACAATAAACGATATCATAATAACTGAGGTAGGCACTGCCTAGTGGTAGTATCTTAAGCCACTTTGGAATACTTCAAATGTTTTTTTACTATTAATTTATTTCGTTTCCTCGTACTGCCTCAGTTTAAAAATACTCTGTATTTAATTTAATTTTGTGCTTGAAAACTTTCCATTCTGGAACTCATTTTGTGTGAGTGAGCGCCAAAAGTAGTACATAGGACGGGCACCACATGCGCAAAAGAAACTGCGCTTGCGCACATGCACTGACACAAGCTTGTGAGTGTGTGTGTGTTTGTGTTGTGTGTTTGTGTTGTGTGTGTTTGTGTTGCGTGTGTGTGTGTGTTTGTGTTGTGTGTGTGTGTGTGTATGTGTTGTGTGTGTGTGTTGTGTGTGTGTGTGTGTGTTTGTGTTGTGTGTGTGTGTGTATGTGTGTTTGTGTTGTGTGTGTGTATGTGTTTGTGTGTGTGTGTGTGTGTATGTGTTTGTGTTGTGTGTATGTGTTTGTGTTGTGTGTGTGTGTGTGTGCAGAATTTTGTTCCTGATGGGGGTCCCCAGACCGCACGCGTCTTTTTTAATGATGATAAAAGACCACTGATATTACCACTAAATAGTACCCACAAATATAAAAAAAGAAAACATCTGGCCCTTTACAGACCGTTTTTCAGTAACACTGGCATCACTGTTCACGACTTCCACTCATAGACAATCCCAAGCACATCCAAGGTTCGGGCTGGTTGGCCTCCGATCACATGCGCACATGGAACTTGCCCGCTTTAGTGACGTATTTGACGCCCTTGAAGGGCTTGTACTTGGCTCCGTACATGTCGAGGCGACTGACTCTGAGCCCACTGACGGCTAGTTGAGGTATCGTGAAGTGCACGTTGATGCTTGGGTTTGCGCCTGATGTGTCGGCGCCTGTTGCTACCGACACCTGTGAAGATGTTTTGGTGTTAATTATGGTGTGACTAGAAAATGAGGAAGAAGTTGCGCATGCACCGAACAGTGTCATAATAAAAAAAAGTCATAAGTCGATGTTATTTAGGTGAGTATGAAATGCATTAATGAATTAAATAGTTGAAAAACACCAAGAGGCATTGTGGCCAGCTTAAAATGTGTTGCGACTTCATTTGGTAAGAAATGGCAACTTTGCCTGTAGGTCAAAAGATACTACTCACTAGTAGTATCTTTTGACCTACAGGCAACTGTAGTATATAGTAACCCAGCCTACAGTCGAACGGGTGCTAAAATCCTACCGATATAACTGGTATCCGTTTAACATAATAGAATGAACTGTTTTCTAGAGCTCAAAATGGCATCATATTCTAAGAAAGACTTAATTATCACAATATACTCACACTTCCTCTTATGTTGGGCAGTTTTGGCAACTCGATGCGTCCTATATCCCATAACAGCACCTTACTGACGGGATCATAAGAGTATTTGCCTTGATTTGCGGTGAGAGAGCAGTTCAAGACACATTTAGGCATACAGATCTCTAATGCTACATCTGAAACGAAAATTAACATAGTATACAACTATAGTTCGACTTTTCATTGTATTGAGTAACTTGACAGTTCAAAGAAAAATAATGTTACCATGCTAACACTAATAGTGTTGAGGTAGTGAACGATTTGCGTAAAGAACGAATGATATAAATGGTTTCATTTTAATGAAACCCTTTTTTAACTCAACCCAAAAGAATTAGTTTGGGCACAGGTTAAGGGGGCATGTCGCAAAAAATTATAAATATTTAAGATGAAAGAAGTTAAAAAAAAAGTTGAGGGGGGTTAGTAATGTGGCCCCTTCGTCATGGAGTGCTTGCGTATCTCACTTATTAAAAGTAGAAGATTATATGTGTCGTATGGACCATGTTATTGATAATATCACTTATAATAACTACTAGCTTTTGCCAGCGGCTTCGCCCGCGTGGAGGTCGAAAACTATCCCACGGGAACGTAGTACCGGGATAAAAAGTATCCTATGTGTTATTCCAGGTTACAAACTACCTGTGTACCAAATTTCATTCAAATCCGTTCAGCCGTTTTTGCGTGAAAGAGTAACAAACAAACAAACATCCATCCATCCACCCATACTCACAAACTTTCACATTTATAATAGTAGTAGGATTACCTTACTATTGAGAAACAAAACATATAACAAATTTTAAAATTTTTAACAGTGCATGTCATGTTTTTAAGACAAGTCCTTAATTTTTTTTTTATTGCTTTTAAGTGCATTATTACTAATTCATTCAATTTCGTCCGTTCTTACACCACCTCACTATCTTTTTTTCCAAAGTCTGGCCTTTTCAACTGTCAATTTCCTGAATCCAATTAAAATTCGAACTATAGATTTGAAATCTAGCACAACAAATGCGCAGGATAATGATGACACTATGGTAAAATTGTATGGTCATAACTGCAGTGGCGTGCAGAAAGACACTGCCTACCCTACCTAAATCAGATAAATATGTAAAACGAAGATTATTTTATCAATAAACAAAACATCTTTATTCATAAATCAGTGCCACCTGTCGAGCGTCAGTCGTATCATTAGTATTATCTATACAATATCCCGTTCGTTCGTGCAATTTGACGCAACTTCGCATTGAGATGCACTAGCGCCGCTTAGTGCCTCGGGAGAGACACGAACTATTCGTGTCTCAATGTTTGTATGTTTGCTCTCGTGGTCATGCAGATTTATTCAGTGTGCGTTCCTATAAATACGCGGCAGACAATGTAACAAACAACGCACACAACCGTACAGGGTAGTCACTGGCTTTTTACGATTTTTAACAACGAGACGAATTACAAAACTTACCGAAGTTTTCCGACCAAAGCTGGTTATGCGACTATTTTAAAAAATAGCAAACTTCTTTGTCGTATTATTTACACATTCCGAATAATTCGGACGCCATTGTTTGTTTTGATTTATTTGTTTTGGTTGTGAGCTATGATGGCATGTATTTAAGATTTTAACATTGATAAATAGCGTGAAAAATAGATAATATTCACTGTGAAAGTTGTTCAGGTGGTGTGTGTACAGAGAAAAGAAAAAATGATGATTTCTTTTAAACTATCTAGTGGTGAAAAAAAATCAAGTCTCGTGAAAAGTAGTTGTACCTATATCGGATTTGCAAGTAATAGGTACAAACTATAGGTAAACTCAATCGTAAATTCAAAACAAAACAAAACAATATCACTACATAGTATAAAACAAAGTCGTTTTCTCTGTCCCTATATCCCTATGTATGCTTAAATCTTTAAAACTACGCAACGGCCGCTGGCAAAAGCTAGTGATTCATATAATTGCCTCACAGGTTGCATGCTTTGTAGGTAGGTACAGCAGTCGGTTGTTCTGTTTTTCTTTTTGCCTTCTTAAAAATGTCTGCCTACCCTGTCTAAAAACTCTGTGCACGCCACTGCATAACTATATGTTATAAATATCTACAGACAATACAAATATTTGTGTTTTATGGGAATCGAACTAAATATTTACCTTTGAACTGAAGAAACAAAATAATTCAAACTAAAACGTACAGGCTCTTACGAAAAATCCATCCTTACTTTCTAAAGTCCGTCCCATAGTTTGCTTGGGCCCAACCGTGAGGTCTAACCGTCCCTGGTCGCCATTAGACCGGAGCGTGAGGCTGTGTCGCACATACATCGGAATCGCCACGACGCTCTGAGATCCGATGTGATACGACATAAGACGGAAGTTACCGTCCGGTGGGATAAATGATAGTATTCTTTCGGACTGGAAGAGATGAAGATATTCGTTAGTTTTTATTTGCAGTAGGCAATCTCTAAATAGTAGATATACAACAACGGTGTTTATTTGCATATTCACTTAATACTTCTAAACTACTTGAAGGATTTAGATGTGGTTTAAACCAGTGATTCCCAAAGTGGCCCTGGTGGGACCCCTGGGGTCCATAGGAAAAATCGACAGGGTCTACGTTGGCGTGAAAAAATTGGAGGTTTTCCATAGTTAGATCTAATCTTCACATTTTATGACGAGTTTCGGGGATATTGTAAAAATGTCAACCAAATCCGGTAAAATTGTGAAAGTGGTCTACGAGAAAAAAGTTTCTGAACCTCTGGTTTAAACCAACATTAACAGAGTTTTTAAGGCGAAAGCGCGGGATTTGTCCACGAAATTCATATTTTCGTGCGTTTTTTGCAATTTTCAGCTCATGCTACGACAGTATAAGGTTGAATCGTAATAAATAAATAAAGCGACGATTTTAATTAGAAGCAAGTTTTATCATGGAATACTTGTCGTATCAAAATTCAGTAATTTACTTACCTCCCATCTTTTAAATCTTACACAAGGATGAAATGATACATCATCGAATAGACGTGGATTTACAAAAGTAAGGGTCAGATCTGGCATTCCACTTAACTTTATACAGCAATCAATCTGAAACCATAATAAAGCATTTGATTAAATAGACTGATATATTTTATTTGCAGCCATTTTATAGAAAAAAGTATATCATTATGTTATAAGTGCCCACTTCTCACATGCTGAAACAGACATAACTTTCTATTGTAATGTCATCATCATCATCTTCCTAGTATTTTTCCAACTATGTTGGGGTCGGCTTCCAGTCTAACCGGATGCAGCTGAATACCAGTATTTTACATTTAATGTAAAATGAAAAAAGATTGATTGATCTACAGTTAATTTCTATGAAGATGCAATTATACCATTCTGCAAATTTGATAAAGTTTATTTTTTTCACATTTTTTTATTGTTGTCATTTACTTTAGGCTACTTACATAACCCTGTATCTCCGCAGACACGGTAGCACCACTCTTATCAATAATGGCGTCGACTTCCTCTACAACGTCGAAGTAAGCCTCATTGTTCGCGTACTTCACTCCCGAGCGACGCCAAGGCACGTTTGACAGCTGCCCAGATGGCAGTATTGAAGAAACACTGGAAATATATGTTTGATGGTTATTTGGAGACTGTTAAAGGATCCGGGTTATGCTGGCACGATCAGAACCAGCCTATAACAGTGGCGACGGGTTCATAGAAGCCGATTACCATCGGCTTGCCTTTTTGAAATCCTACCTCCCACCAACCCACCTTTCATTATTTCAAAGTACAATTAATTTTTAATTTGAGTCCAAGTATGTATTACCGAAAAAATCGGCCTTATCTTGTGAGGGCACTATGCTTTCATCACGCGGAGGGAGATTTTTACACGCTTTATATTAGCTTCACTTGTAAGTTTGTTTGTATGTTTGTTTGCAACCGACTTCTTAGGGCGCGATTGTGACCCACTTCAAACGGTCAGATTTCATTTAAACTTTGTAGACTTATCGAGGACCGATGACAATTCAAAAAATATAGTTTAAAAAACTAAAAAACACGCTTTAAAAACCAAACTAAAAAAGTAGAAAATAATTTAATTCTATTAAAAAGCGTGGGGTGCTTGATATTAATTGATTATAAAAATACCTCAAAAAGCACCCCACGCTTTTTAATAGAATTAAATTATTGCGGACTGCCGGGACATAGGCCTCTAATGAACGACGCTGTTATATGCGTTGAGCTTTAGCACAGAGGCCTTGTGTGAGTTTCATTTAACCATCTCGATCAAACGCATCAAGCGCGTTTGGCGCTCCGGTTGCCCTAGATTGATAACGGACCAATCGGAGCGCCGAACGCGCTCGATGCGCTTAATCGAGATGGTTAAATGAAACTCACAGGGCCACAGATCATCATTTAAGTAAATTGTTCTGACTTCCACTAAGTTATTGGCCCACATGCCTACCAGAATGCAGTCACCATTCGAACTGATAGAGCATCCAAAAAACCTAATTCCTTCTTGATTTTAGAAAGTCAGGCATGCAGAAGGACAAGCCATAATATGGCCGAAAACACCCATTTTATGGTGCACCATGGCGCTATGGTTCAACCTTTATTGTGTTGTTATTTAATTGATTGTTACTTACTTTGATTTCCCAGTGACAGTATTGGCAATTGTCCTTAAAATATTTGGCGGTTTTATCAATTCTTTTAGAATATTGCTCTCTGTAGCTAGAGGGAAGCCATTGTCAAGCATCTCATCTAACAACTGTAAAATAAAATTTAAATTAATATTTTAGCTTAAGCAGTCTATAATATTCACACAGCTGGGGCACAGGCCTGCTCTAGAGGGAGTGGGCGACACGGTCACAGTGCGGGTTGGTAGATATCACATGTCTTCGAATTTTCATTCTAGGATATGTTGGTTTCCTCACTATGTTATCCATCACCATTTTGACAGGAGTGGTGATGAAATTATAAAACATAATAAGGGCCTGCCTGAGTTCAAACCCACAACCAACAGCTTGTAAGACAGGGCCATTCGCACTGGGCCACCACAGCTCTCACACACCAAAATCCATGCTCTTAAATTACTTTTTTAGTATAGTGTCTTATGGATTAAATCATACCTCATATACAACTACATAGTTTTCCTTAATTATAGTCTCTGTACAGTCTGAAAAGTAGTCCTGAAAAGAAAATGAAAACATCATAAATGCTTAGTCATCGTTTAAAAAGTTATTCATATTTGAACAGGTGAGAAACACAGTGTTATTTATTTCCAAATAAAGAGTTTTCAATATTGGATAGCAGAAAAAGTATGACCAGTTGTTGCAGTGGGGTTCAACTACCATCTTTATTTCTGAGAACTTATTTATTCTCACATATTGGCAAGAACTACTGAAAAGAGAACAGTGATTTTAAAAAAATCCAGCAATTACCCATGCTTTTGGCACATATAATAACCATTCAGCAACATGGGGAGAGGGAATTCAGAAGTACCTACAGTCACCAAAAGAAATGAGTAACCAGGGTCATCGGATATAGTTGAAGTTTAGTAAGAAACTGATGGCTGTTTTCAAATAAAGTTTAATTTGGTATATAAAATAAATAAAAATAGGTAATAGAAAATAAACGATTAATTTTTCAAATTAAATTTCATTCGAAAACAACCATGGGTTTCTTACTAAACTTCAACTATATCCGACGATCCTGGTCACTTATCTTTTTTGGTGACTGTGCATTTTAGTAGTGATGGGCCGAGTCGCTGTTTTTGTGGATCGAGCATGGGCGTTCCTTTTACTAAAGCCGAAAAGCCTGGCTTTCAATTCAAAATTAAAAGTAAATTTATCATTTACCAATCATGTCACAAGAATTGTTAAGAATAATAAAATTCAAACTACGCGCGTCGCACCGCGTATGGCCGGCCGCGCGCTAAACGTAGGTCCGATGCGAGGTTGCGAGATTTTCCTTTACGCCAGATACTCATTCATTAATATTTTTGATTTTGCACTGTTTTCGTCATTCATTACACAACGCTGCCTGACCACCAGGCCGCAGTTGCAATCTCGCTCTAATGCTATAAGGTCAAGGTGGCGAAGTCGCCACAAGTGCCGTCTACGGGGCAACACCATACACCGTCTCTACAAGCTGTTTCTGAATAGTTACGACGTTGCCAGCTCGGTCCGTAAAACAGAGTCACTATTTTCACCTACCTTTAAATTATAGATGACGTTGTATTACGTTCAATAGCAAAAAAACGGTTTTAAGTTTTTTTGTAGTTGAAAATTTGAAACACGAGTGAGTTGTGTCGACGTTGTAGTTAACGTGAAATGTGAATTTCAACGGATTTTTACGAATTTTTAAATTTAAATACATATTTACAGAAATATTTGCTGTGATAAAAACCTAATCTATAAATTCATTATTGGGGTAAGACTGTCCAATATTATTGGGAAAGGCCGTTATATGCCGATCTTGCCCCAAGCCAGATGTTGTTAACCTTTTTTTAGTAATACAGTCAAATCTCCTTATTTGCAGGTTTTTTTTTTGTGAATCGAGCATACTGTGATTTTATTATTATGGTTCCTTTATTAGAGACATGTCATGATAAAGTGATAGGAGTCTTACTTCATATCATTTCTAAAATAATCAATTATTTATTTTATTCTTCAGGTAAATTGTCATAAAATGACTCGAAAATACAAAAGAGCTGTCCGGAATGGAGAATTAAGTGGATATATGGCTGCTCGTATTTACAACATACCAAGAATGACGATCATGGAGCATTTGAATAATAAGAGGTGGAAATCAACTACTGTCGGGAGGCCTTGATCGTTCAAAAAAAGAAATAGGACACGCACCGTCAAAATAAAACGAATTTTAAGCCATAATGTTCTCTACATTATGGCTAAATACGTTTAGAGGTCGTAGCTTTGTAAGCATTTACAGGATTTAATTACTTTTTTTTATAATAGACTACATGTTGTAGGTAACTTAGTTCGTTTCGTATGTCCGTTGTATTTTGTATAAAAAATTCAATATAAATTTGAATTAAAAATAGAAATAAAAAGGGTTTTATTAATACCTTTCATTTCAATAATATGCTATCTGTTCAAAAAGTACAAATATAACCAAGTGTGTTTATTTGTTACCATTTCGTTTTTCTATGGTTTAAAAAGACCACCTCGATCTAGTTTGTATCGTCTTAAGTTGAACCTAGTCCCCATTTTTCCCATACAAACTTCGGGAGGGTATTACTCCACTGTTCGACAATGGACATCAAAAACTAAACATGATATGATTTTGTCTCATTATTAATATTGTCTGTATGGAAACAGAATACTAAAATAAAAAGCCATTAAAAAGTTAGGAGCCAACAAAGATTCGTTTTTCTTGCTAATTTTACCTAACTTTGGGCGTGTTTAAGTAATAAAAGAAGTGTAAAATCTGAAAAACCAAGTCGGTACCGACAAAGCTCAAATATCGAAAAGTTCAATAAACTTTATTGGTCATTGATTTATGCAGTGGTTTTTTCATAAAACCCGATCTTCCGAAGGATTGTTCTTAATTTTTTCCGCGCCTGTTGTACTATAAATGATCCTGCATCTAACTCAATAACGTTGTGCGTGTAGACTAGCGTCTAACTGCTCATCACTGATACTACCTCTATCGGACACGATGCGTGGTGAGACAGCGTGCATTTTAGCCAGGCCCATCAGTGAGTTCGAGCCCGCGACTAGGTTCCCCTTAATACCAATACATATCAATTTTCACATTGAATTTTAGATGCAATCAATAAACATTAAGTATGTTTATTGGTTGCATCTATATACCCTACAGTCAGAATATTAAAATATAATTTTACTGATCTAGATGTTGACAATCCCTGCCCTTGCAAATATACCGGACTTACCCCACTTCATGATTTTACCGCCATAAATTGAGATTGCTACCTTATATCTTGGCACTTAAAGCATGTATTTGATTAACTTTTATTTTCGAATATTTACTGAATATCGTTGCTGCAAATATCTATCATATTACAAACAATTTATGCTTATGACGGAGTTGCCCCAAGTACTTGGGGAAGTCCGTCTACTTACCACGTTTTAAAAATACACGCTTATTTTCATATTTGCAACAGTTACATTGACGTTTGTAAAAGTAACTGATAAATAAGGAATCATTAGTCATCAATAATATTCAAAACAATGTTTTAACTTAAATGTATGTTTTGAAAACATACATTTAAGTTAAAAAATCAGCCATAGGGTGTTTTTCAAATCAAGCTTGCTGAAAACAGGCATCTGGGAACCAGACATGAAATCTTTATACACATTTTTAGAGTTTATCTTCAGAGCTTGCTTAGACGGAAAGGTCATCTGAAGTTGCCGTTTTCGTGGTGGTGGTGTTTCGCCGTCTGCGATTGACTCGGATAGATTGAAGTTCTTGTGTTCATTGAGTGGCGTTCCACCTTCAGAACCAGAAGTTTCTCTTAATAAATCGAGATCAGTCTGAGCGGGGGTAGTTGAAGAATTGTCAATATAAATGATAGGATGAGCTTTTTTTAGGTGCTTTAACAAATTAGTCGTAGTTTTAAAGTCTTTAAATACGGAACCACAGTTTTTGTACTTTATTTTATCGCCGTCCACTATCTCAAAACACTTCCATACACCTGATGATTTTTTCGGAGCCATGTTGTAATAAACTTAATTACAATATCAAATCACTTCACAACTAGTACTAACAAACAATTAAATTCATTCACAGTATCAGCTTACTGATACAAAACAAAATGTTGCAGGTTCAAATTTTTCATTAGGCGAGACTCGAGTCAGTTCGACTCGCATAATAGAATCGAGTCAGCGAGAACAAGATAGATTTTTCCTGACTCAAGTACCGGAATCGAGTCTGACATACTCGAATCAAAATAAATTAGTATTCAAGTAAGCGAGTACAAAGCAGGAATCGAGTCAGACTCGAGTCAAGCCATACTCGGCACATCGCTACATTTTAGTATTTCCAATTAAAAAGGCTATATCTAGTTAAAAGGCTTACTCACTTGGAATGTATCAACAACTCGGTGCAGGAACTCTATCACAAACAATGGAGCAACTTCTTGCATGCACACGGCCACCAGAGCCACACCACCTCTCTGGATTGATATCAAGTAGTGGTGGGGGGCTGCCAACACTGGAGGAACATCCTAGAAACACAATATTTTCTGTTTAACTTACAAAGTGAACTATATTGAAGAGACAATTTTACAGTATATTCTTACATATTAGAGATATACTCAAATCAAATCAAAATCAAAAGTCATTTATTCAAATTAGGCTGAGAATCAGCACTTTTCGAACATCAAAGTACATGAGATAGTCCCCCAAAATGCCCACCCTTCATTACTATAAAACTGTCTCGTTGGCCAGGAGTCTCAAACCTGACAAATGGTGGTGTGACTTTTTATTCTAAACTAAGAGTATTCTCAACAGTATTATAGGCTTTGCAATGTTTTTTTTTTTTAATATTTATAATTTAAGCCATACTTACGTTGGGAGATGCCCGCTGTGCCTCCAAATAGTAGTCACATACTGATCTTGGGACCACACTCCGCCAATGTTTTTCGAGAAATACATCCCTGTGACAAATTTAAAAAGCTGTTATAGTAGACATAGACATAATGGATTTTAGGGCTTTTTAATGGCCTGAGATTAATGACTCCAAACATGTTTACTTGTTGAATAAATACTCTACTGAATAACCATTACATATTATAATATTAAAAAAATATGGCACTGGCGTTGTACTTCAAATAGCTGTAAAGAATTATCCTCCCTGGATTTACTGATACAAGTTACCAAATAAAATTTAAATTCCTGAGTTGATTTTATGATAACCAGTGAACAACATGAGTAAGCTATAATAAACATAACTATTTCTGGGACCAGTTTAAGTAGCAGACTAGTTCAACAAATGTTTAGTTTGATATCTAGAGGAACTTCACTGATTTATACTAAACTAGCTTTTGCCAGCGGCTTCGCCCGCGTGGAGGTCGGTGTATTGTACATATAAACCTTCCTCTTGAATCACTCTATCTATTAAAAAAACCCGCATCAAAATCCGTTGCGTAGATTTAAAGATTTAAGCATACATAGGGATATAGGGACAGAGAAAGCGACTATGTTCTAAACTATGTAGTGATACCTACCCAGATGGGTTTATTATAAACAAACTGTGAATCATTGTAGCCAACGACAACTACGAATGAGTTTTTAATATAGTTTTATTGAACTTCCACGGTTGGCAATGTAGTAAATAAGAGAATACGTTGTGTTTTCACTTCAGTTTTTCGACATTTCTCCAGTTTCACTTTACCCCTTGCAGCTAAACTGACTTCACAATGACAGTTTGATGCTAGCTTGACACTTGGCCACTTTCCGAATTAGAAAAATAGCGCTGTGAGCGCTCACATCAATAATTTGCGTTTCGAGTTAGATATCGCGATTATGACAGCTAAGAACTGTCATTTTTGTCATCAATACGGAACGCTCGTGAACGCGCTAACAGTGCTCACTAAATGTTAAAACCTATTTACACCATATAAAACTTGTATAGACCACAAATTTCATCTTCTTATTTGATTATGTGACGATTCTAGCCAGAATCACTATTTATTGTTAAAGGTTGCATAACATTAAGTGTGTGAACTCTTTACTTAAGAATATTTAAAATACTATGTGACATAAAAAAGAATAACAAAATCTTCTGACAGGTGTCTTGTGGTAACAAAAAAAAAAAAAAAAAGAAGAGGACTGTGTGTTCGTGTTGTGATAAAATATATACTTAATATTAATAATATCACCTTAATTCTAAATCGTGCTAAATAACTAAAATAAGGACTCGTAACAGATACGTCTAATACAATATACTAAATCCTTCATGGGTGCAAATTATCTGGTACTTTAAATCTCTGACGGAACTCAATCAACTATTTACAGAGGTGAGTCGAGTTATCCGCAACAGGTTATGGGCCCAGGAAAGTAACGTTTTTTGCCGTAATGGAAGGTTTTACGTCAAAATTGCAAATAGGCAATCTAGAGGGGAAAGACAATTGGGCCACATGGAAATACAAAATTTCCATAATGCTACGAGGTGTAGATGGCGCAATGGCAGCAGTCGAAGGAACCCTCGAAAAGCCCATTACCCCCGCCCAAGGAGCTGGTGACGCTGAGGTCGGTACGTATAATTTGGCAGTGGCTAAATATAGAAAGACTGAATGTAGCGCTCTGCTCATATTAACCAGTAATATGTCCGAAGATACACTTAAAAAAATAATGCGATTTGAAACGTCTAAAGAGGTCTGGCAGGAGCTACATAGATTATTTGACGGACAGTCTGATGACAGGGCATACAATTTGTGTGCAGAATTCTTCAGTTTTCAACGTCATAACGAGGATGACGTATCTTCCCACATGTCAAAACTGAAAAACATCTGGACAAATTTAAATGCAGAAATCATGAAGAAAGATGCAACTGTCAAACTGCCGGAATTATTTCTCATTTGTAAAATCCTAGATACCCTAGACGAAAAATATTTTGCTTTCAAATCGAGCTGGTTATTATTGAACCAAAGTGAACGGACAGTGGACAATTTAACGAGTCACTTATGCGCATATGAAAGAGCGCTCGGTAGTAAAGAGCACATAAAGCATGAGGCCTTAGCGGCAACACGCACAGAACGTAAGAGCAAGCAAAGTTATGAGAGAGAGCTAATCTGTAACTATTGTTCCGGTAAAGGACACAAAGTTCGAAAGTGCAAAAAGTGGATAAAGGATGGGAGGCCGCCCAAACCCAAACCAGGCACATCAGCAGCTGCTTCAACGTCAAAGCAAGTGCAACACATTTCTCTGTTAGTGAATGCCTGTTCCACAGGACAAACTCAAAACAAAGAAAGCTGGTTCGTTGACAATGGAGCCACAACTCATATTGCGGTAAGAAGAGCCTATTTCCAGGAGTTTCACGAATTTGATTCAGACCATACTGTATCGACTGCGGACGGAAGCGTCATACACGCGATAGGGAAAGGCACCGTTGAGGTGGAATCAAATGTCAGTGGCAAGAGGGAGCGAATAACACTCAACGATGTGTGGTTAGTACCATCACTAACGAAGAACCTCTTCTCACCGCTTGCGGCACAAGACAGGATGCAGAACAGCATCTTTAGTTCCACGACTAGAGAGTGCAAACTAGACATCGGAGGCAGAACTATAGTTGTTGGAAAGAGAGTCCATTATGGAGGACTTTACAGGTTGGACATGAAGACGCTCATGCCAATTAAACCATGGACCATAGAGGTCAACGCTGTGACTGGCTCTAATATGCTACAGCTATATCATGAGCGATTTGCACATCAGGACAAGAAACATGTGATCCGCCTCGTGAAGAGAGAGCTTGGAGTACAGTTGAGTCTTGACAACATCAAATGTGAAGGCTGTATTTATGGGAAGTCACACAGAAAACCGTTTAGCAAAAGGGAAAGAGCAACAGCAGTCGGAGAGCTGATTCACACCGATGTTTGCGGTCCCTTCGTAGATAGCATCTCAAAATACAAATATTACGTACTCTTTAAGGATGACTACTCTGGCTACCGAATAGTCTACTTCATCAGAAACAAATTTGAAGTTAAGAATAAACTTCTTCAAATGTTGCAAGAAGCTAAGACCGCTGGATATAAAATCAAGACGATTCTTAGCGATAACGGAGGTGAGTTCGACAACAGAGAAGTACGAAATATTTTACAGAAATATGGCATTCAACAACGGCTGACAATGCCTTACACCCCTGAGCAGAATGGATGTAGTGAGCGCGAAAACCGTACCTTAGTTGAAGCTGCGAGATCCATGATGCATGCAAGAGGAGAACTACCGCAAGTGCTCTGGGCAGAACTTGTCAACACTGCCGCGTATGTACTTAACAGAACAGGTCCATCGAGAGTTGAGGGTAAGGTGCCTTACGAGCTCTGGCATGAAAAAAAAACCCAAGATATGTCACTTGCGAGTTATCGGAAGTGAATGCTTTGCTCACGTTCCAAAACAAAAACGAAAGAAGCTCAGCAAAAAGGCAATAAAAGGCAAGCTTATAGGCTATGAAAACGATGATGGTTATCGTATTTGGGACGGCAACAAGATGCAAAGGTCGAGGGACATAACCTTCCAAACTGACGTCGAGTTCCGGATTTGTACAGGCGTTCCTACAGAGGAGGATAACCAAACGCTTACGCAAGAAGCTGTGCCTGAAAGTCCTATAGAGCAGCAGGAAATTAATCATGAACATGCTCTAGAGGGAGATAGAGAAAATGATGATCATGTACATGTTGAAGTTTCGGGAGATAGAAACGAAACCAGAGAAGATGACAGTACTAACGAAGAGTTCGTTGACGCTGACGAGGAGTTAGAGATAGTCGAACCAACGTTGTTGGACGCGAGGTCTCGATACAACTTACGCGATCGAACTTGCCTCTCACGTCCTAAAAAGTTCGAAGACTACGTGTGTTTCGTAGGCACAGAATATTTTCCCGAGACATATAAAGAGGCTATTGAAAGGGATGACAGCACAGAGTGGGTCAAAGCAATGACGGGCGAAATGAACTCTCTAAAACAAAATGATGTATGGACACTCTGTAAGCTACCTAAAGATAGAAAGGCACTCCCTTGCAAGTGGGTCTTTCGTATCAAGCGAAACCCAGACAGCAGTATCGACAAATATAAAGCCAGGCTAGTAGTTAAAGGTTTTAAACAACGGAAAGGAATCGATTACGATCAAACTTATAGTCCAGTTGCTAGAATGGCTACCATTAGAGCCTTAATAAGTGTCGCAGCCAAAGAAAAATTATATTTGACGCAATTTGACGTTTCAACGGCATTTCTCAACGGCAAGCTAAAAGAAGAAATTTACATGCAGCAGCCGGATGGATTCAATGACGGAACTTCAAATGTATGTCGACTTAATAGGAGCTTATACGGACTCAAGCAGGCTCCTAGATGCTGGAATTCATGCTTTGAGGAGACTCTATTAGAGAAAGGTTTTCAGCAAAATGTAGCTGATTGTTGCCTATTCACGAAGAAAATAGGTGACAAGAAAATCTTGATAAGTCTGTATGTAGATGATGGCCTTGTAGCCGCTACAGATAAAGATTTGGCAAACCAATTCCTTAAAGAGTTAGGGGATACTCTGAAGATCACAAGCAAGCCAGTGTCTTATTACCTTGGACTTGAGATAGCACAGTCGAAAGACGGCTCCATTACAATTAAACAAGAGGCGTACGCCAAAAAGATACTGGAACGTTTTAGGATGTTAGAATGTAATCCAGTTTCAACGCCAATAGAAACGACTTCTCAAGCAGGGAAAGTTAACAAGCAAAAGGAAGAGAAGACGTTCCCATACAGAGAGGCAGTAGGTGCTTTAGCGTACTTAATGACAGGGACGCGACCTGACATAGCGTATGCAGTTGGATTAGTTTCACGAAATCTGGAAAACCCGACACATGAAGATTGGCTACGTGTTAAGCGGATTATGCGCTACATAAAAGGGACTTGTTCTTTTGGTATAACCTATAAACCAGAACATGATTTAAACCTAATACAAGGCTATAGTGATGCGGACCATGGAGGAGACCAGCAAACAGGACGCTCTACAACAGGAGTTGCATGTCTCTTTGCTGGAGGAATAGTGTCATGGCTAAGCCAACGACAATCTTCAGTCGCTATTTCTACTACCGAAGCTGAAATAGTAGCAGCAAGTGAAGGCGCTCGTGAACTTGTTTGGCTCCAGAGAGTATTCAGCTCGCTTACTAACATGGACGGAGTACCCACATTAAAAGTAGACAATGAAGCCGCCATACGTCTTGCATATAATCCAGAGTTTCATAAGCGAACTAAGCACATCCGTGTGAGACATTTCTTCGTAAGAGAAACTGTACAAGACGGACTTGTGGATGTACAAAAGACCAGCTCTGCTACTCAATTGGCAGATATTATGACCAAGGCAGTTCCAAGGCCAAGACTTGTTATAATTCGAGAAGCCTTGGGCATACAATGCCATACACTTAATTAATGAGGGAAAGTGTTAAAGGTTGCATAACATTAAGTGTGTGAACTCTTTACTTAAGAATATTTAAAATACTATGTGACATAAAAAAGAATAACAAAATCTTCTGACAGGTGTCTTGTGGTAACAAAAAAAAAAAAAAAAAGAAGAGGACTGTGTGTTCGTGTTGTGATAAAATATATACTTAATATTAATAATATCACCTTAATTCTAAATCGTGCTAAATAACTAAAATAAGGACTCGTAACAGATACGTCTAATACAATATACTAAATCCTTCATGGGTGCAAATTATCTGGTACTTTAAATCTCTGACGGAACTCAATCAACTATTTACAGAGGTGAGTCGAGTTATCCGCAACATTTATAAGTTAGCTAAAACTATGATACGAATCAGAACATAACAGCACAAGTGTCATTTTTGACAGCGCTCACGGTGATATTAGTATAACGCATGGTCGGCGTTATCGCAAGATGGCGCATGTCATGACGTCATCTATGACGATTCACGGGACATCGTTATCGCGCTCACGCCAATTCGGAACGGGTGTGAGCACGCTCAAATCGATATTATCGTATCTCGGAACGTAGCCTAAGACTGCACTGCACTATTGCTCCATAACTGAAAGTGACAGTGACAATGTGATTGACATTTGACAATTATTATCTAGGATTAGGAAATGCCATGTCGCCATGAACTTCTAGCAGAAAGGTCGACATCAGCTCAATTGCCAAAAGGACAAAAAAAAAGAACTTGTACTTTGCACACACAGCAGAGTGCATTTTTAACTTGTACACGTGGTTTTGGATGACGGCAGTAATTCCATATTGTAAACAAAGAAACTGTAAATAGCACTTCATGTGCTAGTTAAAATCTTCATCAATTTTAAAACTTACTCTAGACAGAATACACCATCTATTTCTAAAACACAACTCTTGTCCAAAACTGGCTACAAATGAATGATCTGCTCTTTATGTCTAGACATAATTATTTTCTTACATAATTTATGATTACTGATTAAAGTCCAATAAATGCAGGATGCATATAAAATGGACTTGATACAGATAGACTGCATAAACAAAAAAATAATTCACCCCTGATGGCCGAAGCCTAGCAGTTGGTTACTAGTGATAGTAGATATTTATGAGTTAATTGGTACAGAAATCTATTAAGACTACTAATTAATGTTTGAAAAAAATCGTGATCACAGCATAAAGACATTGATTCATGAATTTTCTACCAAGATACTAAAGACATGGGCTAACAACAAATAAAACAAAACTTTCTGACTTTTTTTTTATTGAGACATATCTTAAAATATAAGTTTTAACGGTTGGATTTAGCAACACGCTCCAACTCATCCTTCTTCTTGATGGCATAAGAGTTTGATGAGCCCTTCGCTGCGTTTATGAGCTCATCAGCAACACACTCAGCGATAGTCTTAATGTTTCTGAATGCAGCCTCACGTGCCCCAGTACACAACAACCAGATGGCCTGGTTCACACGGCGCAGTGGAGAAACGTCCACAGCTTGACGACGCACAGTACCAGCACGACCGATCCTAGTAGAATCTTCTCGTGGACCTGAGTTGATGATAGCTGTCACAAGCACTTGCAGAGGGTTCTCACCAGTTAGCAGGTGAATGATTTCGAAGGCGTGCTTCACAATTCGGACGGCCATGAGTTTCTTGCCATTGTTACGGCCGTGCATCATAAGGGAGTTAGTCAAACGCTCAACGATGGGGCACTGTGCCTTACGGAATCTTTTGTGTGCATACCTGCCAGCAGAGTGGGGCAAGTATTTCGCGTACTTCTCTTTTACGGATATGTAATCCTGCAGGGACATGTCAGAAACCTGGACGTCATAGCAACTCCATCTTCCGAAAAGCTTGATTTCGGGAATGTCAGCGGCTAGCGGCAGCGGCGCGTTGTCAACAGCCATGCTGCCGCCTTCAGTTTCATCATTCCAGTTCTCCTCAGCCATTATGATTGCCTACAAATAAACATAAACTAATTAGAATCAATCACAATTCACAAACTAGGTAAAAGTTAACTTTATTTTAATAAATACATACTTTTTCAAGCTAAATAGCGATTCTAACCTCGCGTTGTCAAAAGAACACGAGAAAAAGGAAGTAGGCTTAAGTTTGAAAGTTGGCATTACGACTTTGGTGTTACAAATTTAAAAAATCAGGTAGCATTCCAAATAAGCATGGTGCTCATTCCACCCTATACAATTCGATTGACAATTATTTGGCTGTCTATCAAATTGACCCGATGAATACACTTACTTTTAGAGTTAAAGCAATTCTATTTAGTTGTGCTCAGTACTGAACCAACCACCAAATAAGACGGGTAGACACTTAAAAGAAAGTAATAAATGGGTTTACAGGTCATTACTAAATAGGAGATCATCATAAAGCGTAGATTTAAGCGTGGAATACACATGCTACTTTTAAGCAAAATGCTATTTAGTAACATTCAACTAGCATGTGTGCAGAAGCACATCAAGCTATCCCAATACGTCAAATTCCTTTGATAGATTTTAAATTTTATTACAACATCTTTGATCTTATGGGTCCCCCGTATTTTTGTAGTCAACAGCTACACAACGAGGCATATTAAAAAATATGTGTAAAAGAAGTCGTAATACAAAAAATGTATGCAACAGCTAACAGACAAATTCTTGAACTAGTGATAGTAGCGACAATGAAGGGTTTATGTTGTAGTTTTTATCCCCATCAGTCATCGACCGACTGTGCTCTTATGTCTGTGGGTTGTTATGAAAGTGACATTTCTTCATAATTTTTTAAATTTGACAATTGTTATGTACTTCTGTGATTCTGTCATTTTCATTCGGTGATTGCGCTGGTGCTTAGATTTCGCCGATATACAGGCAGCAATAATAAATACTAAGTGAATCCACCTGTTAGAATTCGTATTCAATTCAAGGATTGCATGAATAAGCGCAGTGCACATTACATTTACAAGCAATTCATCAGGTATTCAAAGTAAAGGAGCTTTATCCATCTTTAGGTTAAGATTTCCGTAACTGGACAAAGTTCGTTATGGCTGCGTTGAAAACAAAAAATCTGAAAGTATTAACGAGGCTTGTGCCTAGATATTGCCCACAAATAACGGCAACAAGAAACTTAAATCTCCAAGAGTTTCATAGTAAGGATTTGTTAAGGAAATATCAAGTTTCAGTACAAGACTTCCGGGTTCTCGATTCTAAACTGGACACCAAAGCTATAGCGGATTTTAAGGCTGATGAGTACGTTGTAAAAGCGCAGATCCTAGCCGGTGGTCGCGGTAAAGGCCATTTTGACAATGGTTTCAAAGGAGGTGTCCACCTAACCAAAAATCGTGATGAAGTTTTGAAATTAGCAAAGAGTATGATTGGGCACAAGTTGGTTACAAAACAAACTCCAAAAGATGGAATATTAGTGGAGAAGGTAATGGTGGCAGAAAGTGTCAACATTAAACGGGAGACATACTTCAGTATTGTGATGGAGAGGTCTTACAATGGGGCTGCAATAGTGGCTTCTCCTGCTGGAGGTATGGATATAGAGACGGTTGCGGAAAAGACTCCACACTTGTTGAAAACTGTCCCCGTTGATATATTTGATGGTATCACAGATGAGTTAGCCAATGAGATTGCAGAATTTTTGGAATTCAAAGGACCATTGAAGGCGAAATGTGCTGAAGAACTTAAAAAACTTTGGCAACTATTTATAAAGGTATCTAATCATTTATTTAAGAAAATATGCTAGTAGCACTGTACCATCGCTGGGCAAAAAGAAAAGGTACACCTGTTCTCTTTGCTTATATAAAAAAAAATGCTTTTTCTGTTTCCAGGTTGACGCTACACAGCTAGAGATCAATCCTCTTGTTGAAACTGATGATGGGCGAGTGATCTCTGTAGATGCAAAGATCAACTTTGATGACAATGCTAACTTCAGACAAAAGGAGATCTTTGCCCTGGATGATTTATCAGAGAGTGACCCTAAAGAAGTAAGTAATGAAGATTACGATGTATGCCTATTTTATTTGTAATTGAAGTATTCTCCTGAAAGTCTAAAGTACTGATGTGCTCATTACTGTAGTACTTAGTCTGGAACTTTGTGCAAGGGATTTGTATAAACATTACATTGTACAATCAATGTTCATTCTGACTATTGGTATTTGAGCTTTGGCCACAAGAGGTTAAATGATGTTAATTTTTATGAACTCCTTGGTATGATTGTTACCTAACTTCAATAACCTACTCCACTAGCATGAAAATATACACAACCATACATAAATGTTATATTTATCATTCTTCAAAATAATGTTTATCTCCTCTTTTATCTGAATAACCTCTGTTATCACTTATTTTTCTTTATTTGGTTATTTAAGTTGTGATAATATTTGGATGAAGATTATGTTGCCACTGCTTGAGATAGCAAGCTGATCTTGCTAGGGGAAATTCGCCTTATGAGAAAGAGTTATGTAACCAAACGCTACGCTTTTAATATGATTGTCCTAGTTAAAGAGACAGAAATAAAAAGCCAAACATATTCACTCTTATTCATAAACATTGCTTATAGTTAAAGAGATGATTAAATGTCAAAAATGTATGGTGAAACAGATGCTAATCACTAATCACAGATGCTACTTAATCTTAAGCAATGTTTATAGAATAGAATAGAATAGAATAGAATAGAATATAATTTTATTTGCTAAGAATGTAGGTATTTACAATAAGGTGGTTACAATAATATTAAAGAATCCTTGTACATTCTACCTTTTTGGCATGCAAATATTGATGCAGTTCATCATCAAACACATAATAAATCTTTACCGATACACTATACAACAAATTCTTTACAAATACACAGCTAAAATTTTTGTCAGCTAGAAAATCCGATACAGAGTAGAAACATTTATTTATTAGAAGTGCAGTTAGTTTCTTTTTGAAAATCGTTACTGGTTCCTCTTTTATGGAATTAGGAATGTGGTTAAAAATAGCTGGCACCATACCAAAAACACTTTTCCTCGACAAAGCAGTCCTATATCCACCTGTGCGTAACAAGTGTTGGTATTGAGATCGCAAAGTTCCATCTCGGTATCTGCTTTCCGATAGAGTTTTAAATAGATGTCGATTACATTTAACAAAAAGAGCAATTTCTAAAATATAAAGGCAAGGAAATGTCAACAAATTATGATTTTTGAAAATTGGAACACAGCTGTCAGTAACTTTCAAACCAAATATTGCTCGCAGGCAGCGTTTTTGGGCCTTAAAAATACTCTCTCTTTCGGTACAGTTGCCCCAATATATAATACCAAACCTTAAAATGGAAACGACAAGACTATGATATGCTAGTAATACTGTTTTGATATTAACTTTTTTTTTGAGATTATAAAGTGCGTATGCAGATGCGCTAAGCTTTTTACAGACTGCTTCTGCCTGAGTCTTCCATGTCAGTTGGCTATCAATTAAAATACCTAGAAATTTTGTAACATCTACTCTTTCCACATTATGACTATTATAATTAATACTAAGATCATTGATACGAAGTCTTTGGCAAAAATGCATTATCTTTGTTTTTTGTATGTTTATTTGTAAGTTGTTACTATTTAGCCAATTTATTATAGTTTTAATGGTGAAGTTTATATCGTTTTCATAATTTTCAATATTGTCGCATTTTACGAGTACTGTACTATCGTCGGCAAACAGTACCATGGGATGGTGGATTTGGCGTGGGAGGTCGTTAATGTAGATTAAAAATAACAAAGGCCCAAGGACGCTTCCCTGTGGTACACCGAATTTAATTTCTCTATTGGAAGACACGTATTTTTGTTCTAATTTAGACTTGACACATATTTTGTAAATTTCTGTCATCTGTTTGCGACCGGATAAATAAGTTTTTATTAGGTTCAGGATATTACCTCGAATGCCATAGGTGTTTAATTTTTGAAGCAGTATGCTGTGGTTGACAAAATCGAAAGCTTTCGACATATCTGTGTATATAGCACATATAGGCGTTTTAGTATCAACGTTCGACATACTAATATTCAACAGGTCAAAAATTGCCATGTTTATATTCCTATTTTTCCTGAATCCGTATTGCTCATGGCAAAGTATATTAAATTTAGTCAGAAAAGAAGATATTGCTTCATATATGACTTTTTCTATTATTTTAGAAAAAACGGGAATTAAAGCTATGGGCCTATAGTTCGACATATCATCTTTACTGTTCTTTTTATGAATTGGTTTTACAATAACAGTTTTTAACTTGTCAGGAAATGTTCCTGATGAAATGCTAACGTTAATAATATGAGCTAAGGGGTCAGCTATACTATTAGCAACAAATTTTACGACTTGAGTGGAAATTCCGTCATAACCAAAGCTCTTTTTGTTTTTTAGTGATTTAATTATTCTCATCACATCTTGAGGTATCACTGGTGACACAAATATTGAGTTTGGATTATGGTCTATTTTCTTAACGTCGTGCATTGGGTTATTAGGTATATTGGTAATTTGGTCAATGAAAAAATTATTGAAAGAATCTGCTATTTCTTTCGGATCCGTTATGGGCTGATTATTACTTATTATCTGTGAAATTGGTTCCCTATTCTTTTTGCTATTATTTATTATTTGCCATGAGGTTTTCGATTTATTCTTCGAGTTCTTGATCAAATAATTATTTTGGGCTTTCTGAGTTAATTTAATAATTTTTTTAAACCTCTTAGAGTAATTGACAAAAGCGTTTTTACTTTCTTCTTTTATAAATAAGGATTATGTTTTCGAACTTTTTTAAGCTATAGCGAATTATCCTTAAAGTAATATTTAATATATGGTGGTACAGCTTTTCTCCTTACTTATAGAAACTGCATTTCATACAAAATGGAATACCTTTTTAAGCGAAAAGGAGGAGTTTCTCAATTTGTCTGTATTTTTCTTTTTGTATATGTGGTCTGCGATATCTTCGACAATCATTTGTGGATGGATTTCGAAAATTCATTTTTTAATGGATAGGGTATGCTTCAAGGGTGGTCCTCCCACATAAATTTTATTAGTTAATAAAATTAAATTACTTGGGCAGTTTTTGCGTGAGCTTCGATAATACGTTAAATAGGTATTATCGAATCCACTTTTTGTATCTTGTTGATGTTGTAATACTACCTGTCTATGTTGTATACATAGCAAGTAGTGGTATACGAATTGATGTGGAGTATGTACCATGACTGAAAAGTGAAAAATAACTTTATTTCCGAAGTCGGAGGCAAAAAACAAAATACAGATGCGAAGACACCAACTTAATGGCGGGAGGGGTTCACATCGGCGTCGAGTCGACGATGAAGTACCTAGGACTCGTCCTCGACAGCCGGTGGATCTTCGCGGAGCATTTACGACGTTTGGCTCCCAGACTGGAGCGGGCTGGGGCTGCCTTGAAGCGGGTCCTGCCCAATCTAGGGGGGCAAAACGCCTCCTACCGGAGGCTCTACGCGGGGGTCGTGTGGGCCATGGCTGTATACGGGGCGCCTACATTGAGGCGCCAACCAGCACACCGGTTGAAGGCGGCCCATAGGGTCATGGCCATCCGGATGGTACGGGGATACCGCACGATCTCCGGTAAGGCGGCGGGCCTCCTTGCCGGATTGCCGTCATGGGATTTGGAGGCAAAGGTCCTCGCGCACACTTGGGAGTGGCACGAGGCGGCCAAACGCCGGGGCGCAACTCCGCTGCCGCGGGAAATCGCGACACAGCGGACAGAGCTCCGGCGGGAACTCATGGCGACGTGGAGAGTGCGATTGTCGCAACCCAGTGCTGGGCACGCCACGATTGCGGCGGTAAGTCCCCTCTCTGAGGAGTGGCTTGAGAGGCGGCATGGCATTCTCACCTTCCGCCTGACACAGGTCCTCACCGGACATGGCTGTTTCGGGAGGTTCCTGTTTCGCATAAGGCGGGAGGAAACGCCCGGGTGTTTCCATTGCGAAGATCACCCTGAGGACACGGTGGAGCATACGGTGGAGGTCTGCCTGGCTTGGGCGGAGCTCCGCCGTGTCCTCGTGGAGGCGATCGGCGGCGGCGAGCTCTCGCGTCCGGCCCTGGTCCAGGCCATGGTACGGAGCGAGAGTGCATGGTTAGCCGTCACCTCCTTCACCACTCCACTCCACTCCACCTCGCAGGAGACGCCCTGGGCGTCGGGCATCCCTGGCTGATTCCCGGCTACCGTAGGCGCGGGCATGTGGACGGTGAGTAATGGGTAGCTCGCTGTTCGGTAAGGACCAGGGTGCTTACTCTGGAATATAATTCCGATAGATCGACATTGGTCAAACGTCAGTTGGTTGAGTTAAACGTCAGAGATTGGCTAGACTCAGTGAGTCCAGCCAATTCCCGACGTTTGACTGACAATTCCAATGTCGATCTATCGGAATTATATTCGAGAGTAAGCACCCAGGCCCGGGTCGACGGCGCGTTGTGTTTCACGAGAAAAGAGATTTCAGCACCAACTGATGGCGCCCGGGCGGGCCGATGCCTGCCAGGGCTGCGGGCTGCGGGTTGTTCGAAAGAGAGACCGCGGCCCCTGGCACACCGGCAACTGAGGGAACACGGGCGGGTTTTGGTCAGTAAAAGTCTGACACGCCCTCCTGCTCCACCCAGAGCGGGAGAAGTTATTTGATGATTCCCCACCCCAAAAAAAAAAAGACCAACTTCCGAATTAAAGTTATTTTTCACTTTGTAATGTTTTTTTTTTGTTAGGAAATTTATGTAGTACTACAAATTCTTAAATCTTTTTCAGAGAGAGGCAGCTTCGCATAACCTTGTGTACATTGATATGGATGGCAGCATTGGATGTATGGTCAATGGTGCTGGCCTCGCTATGGCCACGATGGACATCATCACCTTAAATGGGGGAAAAGCTGCAAACTTTTTGGATCTTGGTGGTGGTGTTGGACCAAAACAAGTTTCTATTGCTCTGAAGATATTGGAATCAGACCCAAAAGTAAAGAGCGTCTTCGTCAATGTGTTTGGTGGTAAGATATCTTATGTTATTGTGTTATTGTATTAAAAGTTGTTATTAAAAAGGAGATTTTTAGATATTACATTTATATATTGTTTGTTTGCAGGTATTGTCAACTGTGCTACAATTGCACAGGGTATTATCGCAGCATGTAAGGAAACTCCTCCAAAACATCCTCTTGTTGTCAGATTGCAAGGCAGTAACTCGGACTTGGCACAAAAATTGCTTAGGGAATCTGGTCTACCACTTACGATCATCAAGGATGTTGATGAGGCAGCGAAAACTGCTGTTAAAATGGCACAGTAAAACGAGAATGTTGAATTGTTTGTTGAAAGAATTGTGATGACAATTCATTGATTTACATGTAAATACAATCACCAACAGATTGATTGGGCTTTATCCGAATTATTTTACTATGCTATATAATATCATGTGGTACCTGTTATTATAATGTGCATTAGGAGCTCTCTTAATAATGTGTTCAAAGCTATAGAACCATAAAACAGTAGTTTACTACTAGTGTGTTGCATAGCTTAAAATAAAGAAATGTAGGTACTTATTTGTAAATACTAAAACTGCCCCATCTTTGTATAACCTCGAGGATTTTAGTCATTTTCGTCGTAAAGCAAATTGGTTATGCTGAATACTACCCATACTAACCCTCTTTATAGAGTTTTCTCTAAAATAAATGAAAATCTTTTGAACATACGCATGATTCCCAATGCTCTAAGCTGGGTTCCAGACAAAAAAAAGTGTATTACAAGCTTGTCTGACTAAGAAATAAATAAAGACTGAATTTTTATTCTAACTTGCTAACAAAATTAAAAAATCTAGTTCTAGCTGTATTTATGTAAATCAAATGTCTTGCCATGAATTTATTATTGTTAATGTTTTGTATATAGTTCATAAATATAGAATACATTGTTACCTAGCATTTTATTTTTTATAGAGATAACACTCAAACGCAAATAAAAAATGAATAGCTTTATTTTTTAACAATTTATGACTACAGTACAGTAATTCCAGACGGGGTCCTATATTATCTAAGCGCGAAACAGGTTAATTTTTCTTCCTTGGGATGATGTGTCTGTTTTACTGTTGGACATGTTGGCTTGGATTTCTTCGTAGAGAGGAAGGTGAGCGAGTTTGCCACGGGCTGCTACTGCTGGCTTTGAATTCAACATCCGATGTGCAACACGAATTATGTCGTCAGATGTAATTTTTTCTGCAATAAGAAAAATAATCATCATCATTTATTTTTAGTCTGAGGTTCGTTTCTGGCTTAAAAGTTCATTTTCCTGTTATGGGGTAAGCAGGGTATTACTTACCAATTTCATTGATAAAGAAAGAGGGTGGCTTCCTCTTGCCAGTGGCAAGCACTTGTCGGCCAACATCTTCAAATACAACTGGTCTAGCTTCTAAATTCATCAATAACATTGACTGCAACTGGGTCTTTGCTCTCTGCAAATAATGATCGCAATCGTTATAACTGGATAGGGCCATGCGCGGTGGCTCCGAAATATTATTTCCGAGTCGGAAACTGATAGGGAACTCGAAGTTATCGAAAAGCCTACATAATACGCAAATTTAGAGCTCCATTTACACGGTGCCAGTTTCCGGAATGTTCAAGAGCAATAATCGCATGCCATAAAGTACGTTCAATAATACTGAATAGAGATGCGCAAAATGTGTCGGTAAAAAGAAATGAATGAAGTATATCTATTCGCTTAGCGAAGTAGTCCACTCATTTCCTTCAGTACTTCATTTAGTTCAGCAAATCAGAACGACTCCATAACAAAGATAACGATAGTGATTGACGAGTTACGACAAATGATGCACTTCATTAGTTCAGTTTTATACGTATGTCGATTTTTCTTCATACTTTATACAGGCTTAGGACTCAATCTAGAAAGCAAAACTATTTTTACTAAGTAATTACTACTTACTAGTAACTAATACCTAGAGACACATTGCAATGACTACTGATTGAATGATAAGTTTATTTTGTGTTATGAAGTAGTTCATTTCCTTCAATCGTTCGCGAACTACCCATGTCTAATACTGAATACATGTTTTTTTTATTCCATCGTCATTGCATGCGACCTCTGTTTACACCAAGGCAATAGGGTATTTTCCAATTTATTAAAAACTATTCTAATTTGAAGATTGGGACGAAATATGTAACAGAAAAATAAAAGTAAATTGATTTATATCCATTTTCTCAATTAAAAACAATTTAAATCAAATTTATTTTTCGTTGTCTTGAATTTACCGCCAAAACGCTTTCTTACGATGACTTTTCAACACGTGACCACACCACGTGACGTCAACTTTGTGTAAACTAAAGTAGATAATATGTAAACAAGTGAATGTCGAGTTTATAATTAACAAGATTTTTAATGGATAGAAAGTGATATTATTGGTGTGCGGGTGTGCCTCTGTGCACAAATACTTCTAAAACTGCGCCAAACTAAATATTTGTACCGGTGTCGTTTACACAAAGCTGACGTAACGCGAATTTTTATCACGAGTCACGTGATAAAAATTCATCGTAAGAAGCGTTTTGGCGGTAAATTAAAAACAACAAAAAATTTATTTAATTTTAACCGTTTTAATTGAGAAAATGGACATTAAAAAATATTTTTATTTAATTGGAAAATACCCTATTATTGCATGCAAGTTTTGCCTCGTCTAATCACTGGGTTGCACATCCTTGTACAATTGATTTAAGTATTGCACGTATTTGAGCTACCAGCCACGGCTATTTTGACGGCTTGAGTGGCCTTGAACGATGCAACACAGTTCATCATCGTATCACAAACAGGTCAAGCCAATTAAAAATGAAATATCTTACCCGAAGTTCAGTTTCTCCAACTTTACCGGCCATGTTAGCGAATTCCCGAGCAATAACTAGTGTTGTATCATAAATGCGGTTAGGAGGTGCGGCGGCGTGTATGCAGAACAAGCCTGTGTCGCCGTACGCGTGGTTGTACGCTGTGGCGTTGAACATCCAGTGATATCTGAGAACATAATTGGCTTCTGTTAATACCATAAAAAAAGTATATTTTGAATTGAATTTGGAATGCATTCAGGGCTAGAAAGTCGCTTCTATGCGAAGTATTAGGGCCTGATCACACGTACCACATCCACACCACAACTCAGCGACAAAATATGGGCAAGCAGTGCTTACGTGTGAACGGTGTCGCTGCATCCCTTGCAGTAGTTGCGTTGTGATAACTAGAAAATAAATAGACGACGCAACGTTGTGTTTGCGATGTGACCGGCCGCTAGTGTACAGTCTCGCTGATGGTTGCGTTGTGGCTGCGACGTAGCCTTGATGTGGTCGGTACCGCCACATGGTGTATCGGTACACGATTGATTTTGAATGCCAAATGGGGTCCAAGTGACTACAATATTCATTTTCATACGAATTAGCGCTGGTCCACGTCTTGTGGTTATGGTACCTACGTATCATCTGGCCCTTACTTCGGCCCTTATTTACGCGGTAATACTTTTCCTGAAATTGGCCCTGGCTGTGAGCCAAGAAAAAACAAGCAGAAGGCAGACATGTGCTACTAACCGAGCTTTAAATTAAATCAATACTAGCTGATCTCTAAACTGCTCCTAATTATACAAATTATACTAGTGGTCAAAATTCGACCATAATTCATTTAAATAGAAATACATTACTATACAAAAATATTATCTATCTGCAGTCATTCTCCATTAAACTTTTACTACCTATGCCAAATTTCATACACCTGGCGGTGTATGAAATTTGTATAAAAGGGATATACATTTCTTACATACATTTCTAAAAAAGGGGTACAACATTTTGCTTCACGTATTAATATAATGTATAGATTAGTTACCTATTTAGGACATTAGTGTAAAGCCGTGTGTACATTCCCTTGCCGGGGCCGCCAGCTGAGAACGAGCCACCGCCACCCATCATCATGTTCAACACACACGTAGGTACAAAGTCGGGGTCACCGTGAGAACAACCTAGACAAAGCAAAAATATTATGGAATAAAAACTTAGAATGACGATTTACTTCAACTACAAAATATGGTTTTTTTTTATTCATTAAAAACCAAAAGTCATTCATTCAAACTAGGCTGAGAGTCAGCACTTTTTGAACGCCAAAAGACAGTCTCCCAAAACGCCCGCCCTTCACCACTTCCTAGTGCTTTAGCTGGGAAGAAAAAGTGGCGCAACAAATTCCCCAGCAGCACAGCTGTCTGTTAAGTTGGAAGAACTTGATTCCATACAATAATAGGTAAGTGATTAACATTCAACAATAAATGAAAATTTCATTAATAAAATTAAAAAAGAAATATGGAAAGAAATATTATACAGTCAAAAAAAATAATGAGAAGCAACTCATATGATCTGTCAGTAGATAAGCTAATTCTGGTGAAAAAACACAAACGTTGTCTTGAGTTAATCACAGAGACTAAATCAATGACAGAAACCAACAATTCTTATCGTTTAAGTAGTCATTGATAGAATAGTACCTTAGAACAAAGATTTGATTTTCCTTTAGCTTTAAACGCATTAAAATGTAAATCTTGTTATAAAAGGTTATACCAAGCCCAACAAATAAGTTATGAACTTTATGAAGCCGGTGAAAGGGAGCACGTAGTTTGTCCTTATTTCTAGTATTAATTAATAATATGAATATCACTGTTTTTAGTGTATAAGTGTATATTTTGCCTAATATACATATAAGATGTTAGCGAAGATGAATTGCGATGCCACACTAAGAAAAACTCTAGCACCTATTTGGTAAATTGCACGAACAGCTAGTTTTTGAAGAACAAAAATATTTTGAATGTCAGTGGCTTTGCCCCACAGCAGAATGCCGTAGGACATAATGCTATGAAAATAAGTAAAATAGATTAACCGAGCTGTACTGATACTGTACTGTGATACCAAATAGATACTAAAATATAAGGCTTTGTTAGCTTTTGAACTTACTGAGTCGATAAGATACTTACTTTCCAACCCAATGACAACATGAGACAGTTCAGGGAGATCAGATCCTGGATACAGGGGGATTTCACAATCATCCTGAAATATTATTCATTCATTATAATCATGGATGCAATAAGTACATTTATTTTTTTGTAATGTGTAATTACCTGTTGCATTCCACCAGTGTATTGTGCAATTGAAGCATCAACATTCGGTTTGAATGTTTGAATTTGATCCATATGCCAAGTAGGCTTCATGTCCACGAAATATTTCTGCACATACTCCACAAACGACTCATGCTCAACCTATGGATTGAATAGATCATGAAAATGTACCCCAACCAAAAGGCATTCATTGAAACGAAAACTTCTAAAGGCGCATTTTGCGCTCTTTCTAAACAGTAAAAAGTAACTTAACCGTCACGGCAGAATCGGTGACAGAGTCCGGTACCTATACTCGTCTCTAGTCAGTTGGTGACGCTGAATCGGGTATACTCGGCTTCAGTCATAAGTTTTCACTTCTATAGTGTGGTCAAGCACACACCCCTTTTTTCATAGATTTATGGTTTGCAGAAAAAAGTGAAAATTTTATTATGATAATCTTACCCCAACAGCTGCAACAACCATTCTATCAGGTGTATAATGATTTTTGAGATAGTTCAGAATTAATTCACGGTCTATGTTATTGACATTTTCATTTGGACAAATTTTAGGAAGTCCAAGAGTGTTTCCTCTGTAGGCAGCCTGTAAAGAAAATAACAACATCAGTCAGTAAAATGATCTTATCCCTAAACAAATACCTTGGGTTGTATTAGGACATGGTAGAGCCAGTCATCATTGTTGCAATATGAGCAACAGAGATGAAGTAATACCACACATCTAGCACCATCCCTTTCTGTAAGGGAACAATGACCTTGACACTACTAAATAATTATGGCCTCTTGGCAAGCTGTACCACGTCATTAACAAATATAACACATATTTGTTTGCATAAGTCGACAACCTCACACACGGAGGACACACAGAAATCGAAGTGTGTATTTTCGCTGGGATGCACTCTGTTAAATTTTCAACTCTCGGCACAAGGCAGAGCGTTGCAGATCCAGTGCGCGAAAAAATCCCGCCGCGATTTTATTAAGTCCGTGTGTGTGGACGTCGACTAAGTGCGACAATATTGTAGTGTGATGTAATGTTTTGCAAACATACCATATGGATCATGTCCATCAGTATAGTCTCTTGCTCAGGCCTCATGGACAGGGTCTCCAATTCAAATGCAACAGCTTGTCTTGCTGCTTCAATCTCATCTGTTGTCAGTTGTGGTCTCAATGTCACTTCTGCTAAAACCTGGAACATGGAATTAAAAGGATGTAAACATACATTTTGGAGAACAAATGTGTTTTTGTGTTTCTAAAGATAACTGATGTACAATTAGCATGTAACATATTTGTTTGACCAGACTTTAAAATGATTTATGACAGTGAAAGAAGAGCTCATCAACATTCAATAAGAATCGCTCTTAATATACTATTGTTTTTACCTGAGTAACAGCATCCAAGCCTCTAGAATCAGCGCTGGTGGCATATACAGTGGTGTCCCGCGAACCTTGACAATCACAAATGCCTCCATGTCTCTCAAGCTCTCTGTGCATGACATCGCGTGTGGCATATTTATGTGTGGCCTGGAATATAACAGATATTTTTTATCAGTAACATTAGATTTGTAGAATAATATTAACTAAACCAAAACACTATAATTAACACTATACTTACACCGAAGCTCAGTTTCTCAAGGAAATGGCATATGCCATTGGGATAAGCAACTTCATATCTAGGACCGGAGTCAATGACAACTGAAAAAAAAGAACCAATACTAGTGAGTGTTCCCAAAGAGGTTAAATATAAAATAAAAGTACCTAACCTGATAATAAATAATAAGATAACTTTTTATTCAAGTTGTTTTAGTAAGTACGTCTATTAAAAAATATGCTACTAACCACCAGCAGTGCAAAACTGTCCAAACTTTCTTTCTGACGCCACTCGTAGTCCATTGCTGAGTACAGTAACCTCTGTTATAGCATCTTCAGTCTCAGCTGCAGAATAAATTACTGGGGGCAGGTTCATTGGTTCAGACAACGGTGGCAAAGGCGTTACAATGCCCCTGTTTACCACTGGTGCAGTTATGTTGATTTCCTGACTGTAGTTTTTTGTAGTCCATCTATTTGTATTGAACCTGTAAAGTTAATGATGCAATAAAACGAAGTGTTAGACGTACTGCACCAAACTCAAATACATTGAGATACGTGACGATCTGTTGAAATTATGTGTGGTTAACACAAGCCGTCTTGACAATAGAAAAATATGAAACTTACCCATTTTTCAAAGAAAATAACCTAGTGAAGAGATGTCTCATATCCATAGCATGCGCCATCCTCTCAGGGATTTAACACTGAATTTTTTGCACAGGAGTTTTTTTATGTTCCCTTTTTTTCTAGTTAAAGAAAAACCAAGTTTTTTTTCTGTACCTTGGGTGGAAATGGTATTAATTAGATGGATGATGGACGAAGCTCATGACATTGACAGACAGTCAATGTATGACAGTTAATAATTGTTTCATTCGTTTGCCTGGTGGTTGCCAGTAATAAACCAAATAATATCTGGAATAAAAAAAAATCATTTGCCAGAAAACGGAAATGCAAGAAATATACTATATCTAGACTCGCGGTAGCGTGTCAAGTTATGTTCAAGCATATAGTTCCTATCAGGTTAGGAAGACAAAGAACTCTTTAATTATTGCCCTTAGAAGAAAGGTAGACGAGAGAGTGAACACGCACTTCTGCCTGCACCACATGTGCCTTTAATCAGGCTCGGCGCAACCGGACGTGCAGTGCGTGATTTTTTTTATATTATTGAATCTTTATAACTATCGGCATGCAAGAGAAATTGGGGTTGGGGTGGGTGGCATTGGCAGTAAAACGGTTGCCGTCGTCTCTAATCAATTACAACCACAGTACAACTTACAATTCTAAATAATTGTGTGGCAATTTTAATGAAATAACCTACTAAAAGTAAAACTTTCACTTCCGGCTCTTTGACCACAACCTCACCTCCAATACGCGTAAAAGAAGACCGGTAAAAGAAGACTACTTTTTCGTGTCGCTGGCGAAGTTTTGGGCAACAAGATCTGAAATATCGTCTGTATTCAGATCTTGTGGGCCCAAAACTTTGCCACAACCAGGGCATCGTCAGTGGCAGCGCAGAGATCACTTCGATTGGTATGAGGTGGAGCATAGCTCCACATCCACACAATACTACCATCCCGTCGAGGTAGCCCCATTTAACAAGGTTGAAGTTATGTCTTCCCACTTGTGTCCGGAGACGGCTTATGGACTTCCAAGTCGCCCTCGAAAGGTTATCCACACTAATAAACCCTACTACGCAGACTTCACCTCGCCACGCCATAGTCATTGAGTCGTGAGCACAGCTCAGCACATGTACGCAAAACGTACGTAAAAAATCCTCGGGTTACGTCCCGAGATTTTTTTTTTTTGCATATTTGTTAATTCACCTCATGAAGAGGTGTATCACAGGTGCACGCATTCGGGTCGTGGGTCATCATTTAAACTAGAAGACGACCACTGCTGGACATAGGCCTTTTCCGAGCGTCACCACAATGACCGACCCTCTGCTTCACACATCCATCCAACAAATTCCTGTGGCCTTTACGGGTCTGGTAAGATGTAGTAATATAAAGGGTAGGGTTGAATGAGTTGAATCTGTTATTTATCAGTTCATCACCCACAAGACTGACGCTAGACAAAATATCGGTATTCAGCTGCAACCGCTGATGCTGATGCTGATGATGATGACACGCGTTGGACACCTTTGCCAATGCCCCTATATAATAGACACATAAACACATCATGCCTGTAATCCCCGAAGGGATAGGCAAAGGTAAACCTTTAGAAATCACCGCCCTCCTATTTAGTACATATTACTTCCTTAAAAACAGTACTCTCTCTTATTATAAAATGTACTCTGTGACTCTCTCCTTTCACGGCTGTCACTGTCAGTGTCACTTTCACTCCAGCTCCACCTCCAAAGTTCAACTTTTGGAGCTAAGAAGAAGCCGTTTTATTTATTTGATAAAAAACAGAGTTTTTTTAGAACTTGAATATCAATACTACCTACACTCAAGCATGCATACTGTTGAGCAGCAATTGAAGCAACTTGCACTCAGTAATATTTCGATATTATTCCCGTGGTAGTCTGTTAGAATATGTTTTTTTGGCGGAGTACTATGTATTCATTGTAATAAATCTTACTCACAGTATATTTAAATTTTAAATTAGTGTAACTGTGTACAGCCTTGGTCTTAGACGTGGGCAGCTATAATAAAACACAAAATGACTATCAAGATAATGAGAAAGGTTTTTAGTTCCTCGTCATACAACAAACGCCGTCATGTTTGTATTGTTGGTGCTGGACCTGCAGGGTTTTATGCAGCGATGCATCTTACGAAGAAGCTGGACTCTGTAAATATTGATATATTGGAAAAACTTCCTGTTCCCTTTGGACTTATTAGGTATGTTCCATTTCAACACATTTAAACAAATAACAATTATACATAATTCGCTTTATTCCAGTATTGTTACATAATATTTGGTGAAAGAAATAAGAGAGCATCTAAGTAAACATGCAAAAACTTATTTAAGAATTAACAAAACTTCCGTATTCATTACAAACAATTTTGTTACTGTCTAGGTATGGAGTGGCCCCAGATCATCCAGAAGTGAAAAATGTAATAAATCAGTTTACTAAGGTAGCCCAACAACCCAATGTAAATTTTTATGGAAACATAACTTTGGGGAAAGATGTAAATCTTCAACAGTTGAGACAACATTATGATGCAGTGCTTTTGGTAAGTATCCTTCCTTACTTTAGTAAAGATCATTATTTCAATCTTTTTTCATATAATTAATTAAAAACATCATAAACTTGTTTCAGACTTACGGAGCTGAAGAAGATAAAACACTTGGCATAGACAATGAAGATGCAAGCAATGTGATAGCTGCTCGCAACTTTGTGGGATGGTATAATGGACTCCCCTGTGACAAAGATTTAAAAGTAAGTTTAATTTACGATTTTTAAATCTACTTCAGATAAACATGTAAATTCATTAAACACTAGCTTCAGCCTGCAACTTTGTCTGCATGAAATTTTTCTTCCCCCAACCCACCGCATTGCATAACCTGTCTACATGATTACTTCGTTTTTGCCTAGCTTTTTCTGAATTTCTTACTTTTTGCCTGGCTCTTAAGTGTTGATGTGTGATGTTAAGGCGTTCCCCAACTGTCCTGACACTGACTGACTGTGTTTGTTTTTTCACTGTTAACATTTATTTAAAAACTTACTATATAGTATTTTTTTTTTTTTTTCTGGGTCAAAATCATCAAATAACTTCTCCCGCTCTGGGTGGAGCGGGAGGGTGTGTCAGACTTTTACTGATTAAAACCCACCCGTGTTCCCTCAGTTGCCTGTGTGCCAGGGGCGGCGGTATCTCTTTCGAACAACCCGCACCCCTGGCAGGCATCGGCCCTTGCGGGCCCCATCTGTTGCTGCTGACATCTCTTTGAGGCGCGTGGAACACAACGCGCCGTCGACCCGGGCTTGGTCCTTACCGGACAGCGAGCTACCCATTACTCGCCGCCCGCAAGCCCGTGCCTACGGTGGCCGGGAATCAGCCTGGGATTCCCGACGCCCAGGGCGTCTCCTGCAAAGGCCACGGCTGTGAGGGCGCATGTACTGCATCTCCCTCACGTGCGCCGCCTCCCTCTTTGCGAGCATAACTGCTTCGCTGAAGGAGGCGACTGCCAGCCATGCCCTCTCGCTCCGTACCATGGCCTGGACCAGGGTCGGACGCGAGAGATCGCCGCCGCCGATCACCTCCACGAGGACACGGCGTTGCTCCGCCCAAGCCGGGCAGACCTCCACCGTATGCTCCACCGTGTCCTCTGGGCGATCTTCGCAATGGAAACACCCGGGCGTTTGAAGGTGAGGACGCCATGCCGCCTCTCAAACCACTCCTCAAAGAAGGGACTTACCGCCGCAATCGTGGCGTGCCCAGCACTGGGTTGCGACAATCGCACTTTCCACGTCGCCATGAGATCCTGCCGGAGCTCTGTCCGCCGTGCCGCGATTTCCCGCGGCAGCGGAGTTACGCCCCGGCGTTTGGCCTCCTCGCGCCACTCCCAAGTGAGCGCGAGGACGTTTGCCTCCAGATCCCATGGCGGTATACTATATAGTTAATTACAGTTGTATTTTTCATAAGAATTCTAAAAGCCACTTTTCTTACAGATTGATTTGTCCTGCAGAAGTGCAGCCATTCTTGGGCAGGGAAATGTTGCATTGGATGTTGCAAGAATTTTACTAACACCTATTGATGAACTGAAAAAAACTGACATTACAGAACATGCTCTGAGTACTTTATCTGAATCTAAACTAAAAGAAATATATTTAGTTGGTAGAAGAGGACCTTTACAAGTTGCTTTCACTATAAAAGAACTCAGAGAACAACTTAAACTGAAAAATTGCAGAACAATATGGAATGAGAATGACTTTGCTGATGTGCACAAAGTAGTTCCTGATCTACCTCGCCCTAGAAAGAGATTGACTGAACTTATGTTAAAATCTTTAAATGACAAGCAAACAATGACTGATGATAGCAATATTAAATATTTCAAACCAGTGTTCTTTAGAAGCCCAAGTAAATTCTTAGTTGATGATAAGAAACAGTTAACAGGAGTTGAACTAATCTGTAACAAACTTGTTGGTGAAAGTTTGGAAGATCAAAAATGTGTACCTACTGAAGAAAAAGAAATACTGAATTGCAATTTAGCATTCAGAAGTATAGGTTACAAGAGTGTTCAAGTAGACAAAGGCTTGGTACTAAATCATGGCTTTGTAACAAATGAAAGGGGCATTGTTGAAGATGCATCATCAAACTTAGCCAGGCTGTATGTGGCAGGATGGCTGGGCACTGGACCTGTTGGTGTAATTTTACACACAATGGGAAATGCATTTCAAGTGGCTAAAGTAATACATGAAAATTTAAATAATATTGATGACCAAAATAAAGGTGGCTTTGAAGAAATCAAGAAAATCATAAACAAGAACAATAGCAATGTTATAGATTGGAATGGTTGGGAGAAAATTGATAAATATGAAAAAGAACAAGGTAAAATTCTAGGCAAGCCACGTGAAAAAATTTGTAGTGTAGAAAAAATGGTAGAAATCGCCAAAATATAAGGAGTAAAAATTATTTTTTAGTTTCATAATAAATTTTATTTAGTATTTGTAAGAATAGTTTTGTATAAATCAGAAAAGGGCAGTTAAACCAATGGATTATGTATATTTTTGTTGTTATTTTTATTAAAATAAAATATATTTTATTATAAACATTTTTCTTAAATTCACCACTTGCATCTAGAACCATGGTAATATCCATATTATAGGGTGACCACGTTATCTGTATAATGGGTGGAGGCGCGTTGCTCCTGGCCCGACTTTACGTTTTAGTATGTGAGTACGATCCCAGTCTAGATGAGCATAACATCGCAATTTAATGCAACATCCGTGCTGGCGAAGAAAAACATCGTGAGGTAACAGGCTTCTCCTAGAACCCAAAAATTAGAAGATATCGTCCACCAACCCCTATATAGGACTTTGAAGAGGAGCATTGATTTCAATACCTGTCTACATAAGGTCGTCGAACGCCTTGGGTTCGATCCTATTTCTATGAATATTATTTTGTAGCTGGTCAATAACGCCAAGCAGGAAGAAAGAAACGTTGAATTAAAAGACACTGATCCAAGTCCTGCTGTCATTTACTATTTTTATTTGTCAATGTCATTCTCATTGACATTGACAAATAAAAATAATTACGGAACGGTCAGACTCATTGACCGTTCCGTTCCGTCAGTTCTGTCAAATTGTGTTGACGAACGTAACGCGATCACGAAAGTATGGTTTGTATTATTTATACATTTTTACCACATAACTTAATTACTTAGTACTCCACAATATATGTTATCACATAATACCAGTAGCACTACCTTCTGATAACATATAAATTAGTTTCGAGGTTAGAAACAGTTAAAATACATACAATATTGTGCCCTAACCTGTAAAAAACTTATTTTGGTCAGAATGTTCAACGAAGTTAAAATAGGTGATTACATTATCATCCAAAAGCAAAACTTTAAAAAGCTACTCAAATTTAATAAGGCTGATTCGTCTATTAACTTGGGAAGAGACACTATAAATCTGAAAGGATTAGAGGGCACCCCATATTTCTCAGTATTTAAAATGATACCGAAAGCGAATAAGAAAAAAAAAGAATTCACTGTAGAACTAGCAGATGAAGCCGTAAAATTAACAGATGAAATTGATATAAAAATATCTGGAAATGACAACAGAAATATACTTGATGATGGACGCTCACAAAAGTTGTCAGCAGCTGATATAGAGACACTAAAAAGTGATTCTAACAAAGCATCTGATATTGTTGAAACATTAATCAGTAATTCCAACACATTCCATAATAAAACGGAATTTTCGCAAGACAAGTATTTGAGAAAAAAAGAGAAAAAGTATTTTGAATACTTTCAAGTCGTAAAACCAAATCTTCGAATCATTAGTGAAATTATGTACAAACTTGAACCAAATAAGATCCAAAACTTACGAATTGATACACTGTCACAAATCATAACAATGGTTAATATTCATTGTGAAGGGAATCACTTGTTATATGATTCTGGGTCCAATGGCTTAGTGGCTGCTGCATTATTGAGTGTCATCGGGCAAAGTACAAATGGTAAATTAGTACATATGCATCCTGGTAACATGTCACAGAAACAAGCTCTGTTGGCTATGAATTTTCCCGAAGAACAGATGAACAGATGTGTTTCGGTCAATGTTTATTCTGCACTCAGACAATTTTATCAAGGATGTGACACTCATAACACTACAGAATCAGAGAAGGACACGAATGGCACTGAGCAAAATCCATTAAAAAGGAAAAATGATGACAACACAGAAGAGCAAGAGCCTAAAAAAACTAAAAAAGATGATATTGACAGTAGTAGTAAACCTAGTGAAAATGTTAATATTAACATAGATTCTGAGCCCCCAAGGGAAAACAAAAAGCCAAAATGGCACTTTGACAATATAGCTGCCTCGGAATTGCTGCATAATAAAATGGATTCATTAGTTATAGCATGTAAAGAAGACCCACAAAATATTTTCAATGAATTAGTAACATTTGTGAAACCAGGCAGGCCATTTGTGATTTACTACAATGTTGCAGAACCATTGCAGCAGTTGTATATGTCACTTAAGGCACAAAGTAATGTCGCTGCTTTGAAACTATCATGCAACTGGATGAGAAATTATCAGGTAAGGATTTCTTGTCTATTTAAAAAAGTATTTTGTATGTAAGAGAACCATCAAACCAATCCTTCAAAATAGAGGTAGGAGTTTCTAAACAAATACAGGTCCCTACTTGCAAATAATATTACTATTTGCCCACTAATAATTAAGTAGGGTTCCGTGTGGTGCCAGATGTATATGTCCTATCATAACCCGAATTACGATAGGTATTCACCTCAGGTAGTGTGGTGCCGGACATAAAAGAATAGCACCATCCCATTTCTTCCAGTGGGTGTCGTAGAAGGCGTCTACGGGACTTACTAGAGAATGGGCCGCAGCGTTCTCTATGCATTTTACAACCATACTGCGATCGCCAACCTGCCTGCCAAGCATGGCGATTATGGCAAAACCACCCTTTACGGGGAGGCCTACGTCCAGCAGTGGGCGTCTTCCGGCTGAAATGATGATGATGGTGATGAACTAAGTAGGTGGGTAGAGGTAATGCTAAAAACAATACAAGTTTTGCAGGAAAGAAAAAGTACTGCCTCCACCACCAATTATTTTACCAGTCATGAACGTGTTGTTCAAAAATTGTCCTGTTTACAGCAATGCGGACAAATTTTTGATGCCCTTTGTTTCATTTCCCTTTTTTTATATACACGAACTACTTTGTATTTACAAAAATAAATATATTATTTATTCATATAAAATCGAAAAAAAAGATTAAAATGAGCATTCCAGAAGATTTTATATAAGCTTTATGATAAAACGTACGGCACGGTAGGCGCAGTGGTTAAGCGATTGATTGCTGCGCTGCATATAGTGGTTTCGATTCCCGCACGGAACATATATTTGTATGACCTACAAGTAGTTGTTCTGGGTCTGGCTGTTTGAGAATCAAGGTTTGTAAAAGCACCTGCAATACAGGAGAAATTCCTAGTGTGGGGCAACATTAAAACAAAGTGGGTACAATTACTTACTTTCCCTTATTTCTTTACAGGTGCTGCCAGACAGAACACACCCAGAGGTCACGATGAACGCCTCAAGTGGCTTTTTGTTAAGTGGTTATGTTCTTAATAAATAATATTGTACTTAAGAAGTATTTTTATCATAAGGATTGTGATTGTAAATAAAATAAACTACAACTTTTTATAAATTTATTTATTTCTCTCATTTACTCAATGAACATAATTATCATGTCTAAATGCATTATAAAATTTTATGAATCACTATGACTGACATGCAATGAATTTCGACTGTGTTTTTAGTAGATACATTTTAATATCTTCTGTTAAATTTCCTTTGTATTTTCATTTGATAACTTTCAAAATTTATATTCATACTTTAGTCCTTATGAAAAATTGGGGTATCTATCTAGGCAAACCTGATCATGTATAAATCACAATAGTAAATTTCTTTATAAAATTTCATAAAATTGTGGAATACAAAACCACCAAATACAAAATGGAAACATACATAGAACAATCACTTGGTACCGAGTTATTATTTATATCTTTCAATACACTGTGATGAAAAGCTAGTGTCACTTCATCATAATGTGGAGGAATGTATTTCAGTCTAATGTGGGTTGCATTTGGTGTTGCTCAGTGATACATTAACACTATTATTAAATGAAAAATAACTTAAATAATTGGTAGGTAGTACAAAAAATACATTATTCTATTCGAGAGGAACATTGATTGCTGCGACCTGCGTGAATTATGATACATATAAGCGCAACAATGAAATGAATTTGGCACTTATCTAATTATAAATAAGTTAGGCTTCAGCTTCTAAGATGCTAAGCAATTGGTTGTTAAGTTAAACGCTATGAACTGCTTGTATTGATAATGTCGTGCAACAGAAACCAATCATGTTACATCAAACCAACAACCATTTTCAAAAATAAGGACATTTATTTATTTCACGCCACATCCTACTTTATACTCGACTACTAGGCTGATATCACTAATTCTCATTGCCAATTGTTTTTAAATCTGCCAATTGCAATGGCTAGATCGTTGTATCTGCGACATTTCTTATAGAAACATCATTGATAAGATATAAATACCAAAAGGTGTGTCCACATTCAACAATCAGTAGATTGCTTGTTTTGTGTCATGGACATGTTCAATAAAGACTTAACTACATTTATAAAAAATGTTATCGCTGTCACTAGCACCATTTTTGTAGTTTATTTTTTACCATTACATAAAAGATTACATGCATCTGACTTACATGGTCACCGTTCGATTTCTTTCGACAAGAGGGGAATGTTTTAATCAAGAAATGAATGATATGATTATGATATGATAGAAGCAATAGCATTGAATATGTACGCCTACAAGCAATTCATATTATACAAAAATCATTACAAATAACTTGCGCTCTACACTTGTAAATATGAATTCATTGAAATAATTAAATAAGATATATTACTCGTATATTACAGTACATGTTATCGTTAAATAAAAATATCCGTTTTAAATATTATAATTTCTTTAAACCTAAAGTTCAATCTAAAACTGAGTAGCTAATAAAGCGGTAAGAGAAATCTAGAGATCTTTAGAATTGTCAGTTTAATTCAACAAGCGAAATATAACATTATAATACTCACTGGCTGACAAAGACGCGAAAAACGAAATAGTAAACAGTTGAGCAGCCATAATTTAAAATATTAAGGGTTGTATATACTCCGCCAATGTTTTGCTACAATACAATTTTGGCAAGCTATATGCTAACACTATTCAATAACGACCGATAAACATGCCGCTGAATGTGCTAATGCAAATATAGACGCAGATATCCCACCCATATTATATTTCGCTGAATGGAAATCATTTTAAGAATTTGTCTTATAACATAAGATAACACAATAATTCAAAACCAAAACAATAATACTGCACCGGAGTTCGCACCAAACAATATATAAATACACAAACTATTTATGCATGCAGTATCTTTAAGTAAAATATGTTAAATAATAACTTTGGTATTGGTGTTAACATATCGAAAGGCATACATCGCTGTGATAAGAACAACACTAAACGCTGAAGCCGTAGCGTAGATTCAAATGTGGTCAAGTCTCGGCTTGGCCGGTAGCGGGTCGTCACAAGGGCGTCGACACTGATTGACGGCGAGACTCGCCTAGCTATGAAGAGTCCTCGTCATACCACGTGCGGAAGTCGCAGCTTTCGTCATAATCATCCTGCAAACAAATATTACGTTATGCAATTTGCATTTTAGTTGTCCATTCTATTCTACAATACTGTTTACTTATAGTAACCAACTTACCGCCATCCAAGCATGGTCTAGTACATCTTCGGCAGCGAAGCGAAGTTCGGGCTGTGGACGCAGCATGTTAGCGACGAGGTCGATGGCGCCCGCTGATACACGCTCCCAGTGTGGCGCGGGGAACTCCAGACGAGCCGACAAAATCGCGTCAAACAACTTTTCTTGATCGCCATCAGGAGACGAAAACGGCGGGAAACCGCACAGCAAGATGTATAGGATAACACCAGCCGCCCATACATCGATCTGAAATAAAAACAAAACGGGATTAGCGGGACTGTAAGACTATATAGGGTCAGTATGAAGCGCGTCACTCATATTCATAACATTAGGCCAAATCAAACGTTCAAGTTCACACGAACAGTTAAGAATAGTGGGAAAAAAACGTTATCTTCATCTACAACCACTTTTACATAATGGTTTCAATGCTATCTAATGTATTGTTTAATATACTGTGAATGGCACGTTTCCGAGTATTATGAGGTAATTAATATACACGTTTAACGAACAATACATGCTTTATTAAGTGGTAATCGATGAATATTTACACATATTTTTAGTACTACTACTCAGTATCTACTCATTCCGATCCAGCCTGTCCCTTGCTACCCCCTACTAGCGATGCCCTAAGCTGAGGCCTTAGCGTGTAGTCGTTTAGTTTTAAATTTTTAAGCCCCGGCTGGAGGCCTAAATTTATTAATGTAGCCACAGGCAAGTCCGGTTAAGTAGCCGACAACCTCTAGGAGGTTGACCTGCGAAATGTCTTTCCCAAAAAAAAAGTATCAGCCCAGAGGTTGGATTTGTATGTTTCACAGTTGATGGCAATAAGCTCGCCCCCCTATTACAAGGGACTTATACATGACTGGCGAAATGTGGGTATACTAGATACACCTCTGTCTAACCCTTCGGGGATTACAGTCGAAACGTAATGTTTTTAAAGTGAAAACTTCCCTAAGCGCGTTGACATAGGTTCGCGTCACGGATATGTTTATGTTAAAGTTTATCTGTAGCTATGAGTATGACGTAATGCGCTTGACCCACTGTGAAAGCATTTCATAGTTTTAAGTTTTCATTTCCATGTGTTTATTAACCTCCGACGGAAAAAGAAGGTTGTTTTAAGCTTAACGTGTGTGTCTATGTGTCAAGGACTATTACTACAGTTAGTTTAAAAAGCAGGAAATAAAAATCTCTAAGGTTTTTGATTGTGTCAGGGGTTTTTGAATTTTATTTTTATTTTCTTTAGGCGTCCCCGCGACAATGCTTTGATCAAAATATTACCCACAACTTCTTATTGAACTTTAAGGGCCAATTCAAATATATTTTTCTTTATAGAGGTTTTTGTTTTTTGAATACCTTTAATCCATATCCAGTCTCGAGCAGTATTTCGGGCGCTACGTATGTAGGAGTGCCGCATACTGCGTGGAGTGGCCGCCACACCTCTACAGCTAGGCCGAAATCAGCCAGCTTTAGGCCGCGTATACTGCCGTCCGAACCCACTTCCACCTGGAAATGTATTTATGTTACGTAATTTATGTGTTTAACAATATAAGTTACAGAACAAAATATTAATATGTATTTTTTTACTGGGTTGCTTTATTAAATATGCAATGAAATAGTACTAATGAATATTAGGTATGATGATGTATATTTACAAGAATTAGAAATGTAATATTTTTAATAAATTGAAAGAGCCAATATTTTTATCATGCCTTCATTTTTGATGAATTCAATTAATGTTTTTTTTTTTTAAGTTTGTTAGTTGATAGCTTACCAATAGATTTTCAGGTTTGATGTCACGATGCACTATAGAAAGCGAGTGTAGATATGCGATAGCAGATGTTAAGTGGCCGATTAGCAAACGCGCTTGGGGCTCAGAGAATTTGGAAGCGGCCGCGATACTATCAAACAAGTCTCCACCTAAAAATATAAATAAATAACGATCAAGAGGAATGAGAATAATAAAGCCATGTTTTATTAGGTATCATTGAAGTATTGTTAATGATGAAATGATTTATTACAAGTCCCATTTATAATACACACCACTGACTAATTCCATTACAAGGAAAAGCCACTCAGGGCTATCTTGTTCCTCAATAAGTGAGACAATTCTTGGATGACACAGCTTCCTCATGACTCGAACCTGATGATAAAAGTAACTCTGTCATAAAATCACGAAGATCTAGCAACATTAATAAATAATAAGTTCGTTGGCATCACTTCAAAGGTCTAAAGCGAACGCGACGCTGAAAAATATTTTCTCTACACTATAAACAGCTGCAAAATGCGTCACACAGACTTTTCAAAAGCTGTTTGAAAATAGAAGCTTGCTAAAAATATTTTAATGCATCGCCAATGTTTTTTTTTAATATCAGAGATTCATAACTAGAATCTTTTGAATCTTTTGGTACGTATTTTAATAACAAAAAAAATATAGTTTTTAATATATTTACCTCTGCCTCCACATAGTGTTCCTTGCCTTTGCACTTGGCCTTATCAATAACTTTGAGAGCATATTCCTTGCTGGTGGTCTTGTCTTTACATATCCGTACAACAGCGAAGTTGCCATCACCTATTATCGATATGACAAATGGTACGATAATATACAAAGTAATGCTGGTAATTACAGAGAGAAAATAAAAACCGGTCAAGGCGAATACAACATTAGAAAATTTTATTTTTGGTAAAAAAACTACAAATAAATAACAGAAATAATTAATTATTGTAAGAAGAACTCTGAAACAGTCTTATTAAGATTTAAAAAAAAAAATAAGGAACATATTAACTTATCCAACAATATCATATTGATAATTATATAGTTAATTGATTTGTATTTGTAATAAGTGTAGAAAACTGCGAAAAGGGTAGTATTAAGATTGAAATTCCCTGACCGGAATTTAAATAATACACCATCACAAGACAAGTAGACATTGGAAACATTAAGAAGTGAATAAGATACGACATACGATAATGAATTATGGTTGTTAGATAGGAAGTTCGTATCTACCTATGATTCTGCCGACGCTGTATTTGAGTCTCAAGGGCTGTGGGAGTAGGGGCCCAGCGGATTCGTCGGCGGCGTCCCCGGCAGCGCCTGCGCCTGCCTCGCTGGCTGCGCGAGCTGCGCCACCGCCGGCTTTCACTGGCATACGCGGTTTAGGACCCGCCCTGTGAGTACAAAAACATATACATCGTGACATTTTAATCGTCTTACAACGGCAGCCCACTTCATGTATCCAATGACTACTATACATTTTTTTTTTTAGCATAAGAATGATAAAAAAATATATATATCATTCACAAAGACGCATGACGCAGTTTGAAACACCCTGATATGAAGATGGAATGAATTATGGAATGTAATGGTATAGGTATCTTCTAATACGTAACATTATTAATAGGGTGTGAAGAATTATTTATTATTCTTTGTACCTATTATCTTAATTAATGGTAACTATTTTTTACTCGCGCCTAGAGTTATTTTATGTCGGATACATTGAGTGGACCACCTTTGTAAGACGACTAAAATGTCACGGTGTATATATGTAGTTACACAGCTACAACTTTCAGGGAAAATAAGATGTTAATGAGGTTGGTGTTTCTATTCTTTAATTACATTACAAGACAAATTATTAGATAAATCAAAAAATTATAAAATTCAAACCTTGAATTTCTCGATACAGGAGTTTTTCTACATTGTAGCACAGCCTTATTTTCCTCGAATTCCAATTCAAAGTCTTCTTGGTTGACCCTGAAGACAATACATCCTGGAGTTAGCTAGCTTATAACCTACTAATAGAGTGATTTCTTAATGTTTTATTTTTATAATTGCTATGCTTGTGCAACATAGGTACCTTTCATTTCCATAAGCAAAGAAAACTTCTTCAACTTCAAAGAACTGGTTTAATGCTGTGACTACAGAGCCAGATCTCGTGAAGACTTTACGGACACAACCTGTATCTAATTTAACACATTCTGTAATGGCAGCAAGTGCGTGTTCCAAAGTGGGGCTATTTCGTTTGTTTAATAACAATCTGCACACCTGTGGACAAATATTGCGTTGTACAGATAATAATGTAAGTGGGTTTTTAACATTGTACGTAATTCAACATAATAATTACATTATTTTCCTGTTATTTGACGTACTATAGAAACCAGATTTTTCTATGTAATGTGGGTATACATTGATTCATAATGAATAGAGTTATCAAAGAATGCTCACAAATGCGTGGAAAAAAGATGTTCTAATTTGTAATCAGGGTGTGACACATTATTGCCCGTAAATTGATAAACAAAATTGGTATTTTACCTTTCGTGGTTTCACTCCATTTCTAATAATAGTAACTATTCGTGGTCGGACTACATTTTCCCCAGCTGGGCTAACTCGCGCTGTCCCGTTGCCAGTAGTACTACTACCATTTGCCTGAAATATTTTTATCTTTTAACTATTATAGAAATCAAGGAAAATTACTATAAGCTTACATAAATGAGCATGATCAACAAAGTGACCGATTTTTAACCAATACCTGCAAATATCGGGACAATCTGTTATTAGCTCTGGCTGGGGATGGACTTGAGCTGTCACTCAGAGACTCAGGGCCACTCAGTCTGAAAGACTGAGGGGTCACTGCACTGGCTTCATAATCTAGACGTTTGAAGGGCTCACCAAATCCACTACAAACATATGATTGCCCATCTTCTAGATCATCCAGTTTGCCTATCTGTAAAGTATTAGAAACATTTGTTACCCTTAACTGTATTTCATTTTGATGCTCATACCTTCATTACACTAGACACTTGTTATTGTGATGGAAACAAATACAATTAATTTAAAATGTTAAACTTACTTTTCTACCCTCAAGTGAATATATTGCCCTCACACCACTTGGCAGAGTTACATTGTCCACTAAAACCCTTGTTAAATCTGCTGTGAGGCTATCAAAAGACCTGTAACCAGAAACAAAATATACAGGAAATACATAATATTGAATATCAATTATTATTAACAGATTATTAACAAATTCACTTCTCTTTATGTTTCAAAACTCTTGATTTTAACTAACACATAGTTCTAGAATCCGTGTTCTGATTTGCATGTATTGTACCTATTAAAAAAATTGCTGTGATAATTACGTTAGTAGAATTCAGTTCAATTTGACTCAGTTCTTAATGTGCAAAGAAAATTAGAAAGCAAACAAAAGCACACCAATAGTAGGAAGGTAACAATATGCTTGTTCTTTTGGAACTAACAATTAGCATATAATCAGATTCAGTAGGATATTTATACATCACGGGAAGGAAAGGGAAAATTACAATCAGCCAATTATCATAGCATCCTGTAAAACCTTGATAGTATAATTGTTGCTTATTTCACTGATTACGACAAGTATACAATCAACTGACCTAGACTTCATAGGTTGTTTGTGGAGTGTGGATGTTATGATTAAATAATAATTATTACAATAATAAAGTTAATAATGATTAAATTTGCATTGGCTGAATATACCTCACTCTTTAAACTTTCCTTTGAACAATTTTTTACATTCCATTTTATTATATTTTATATTTTTATGTTAGCAAAATACACAAATTGTAAGACACACCAATAATAAAGCCGAACGGATTGTTTGTATGCACTAATCTCGTGAACTATTTTCATATTAACGTTCACATTTGAAAAAATATTTTTGCATAATAATATAAATAAATATAAAATAATGGTATTTAAATTAATTAATAGTATAATATATAAAATTAATAGTACATAAATTAATCATTAAAAATATAAATTAATAGCCCAATTCTTGAGAAAGGCAATAAGGCTATTTAACATCACGCTAGGACCCTTACGAGCCGAATAAAAGAAAAAAAACAAGCAAAATATAGTCTCATAAAGAGAGATTTCACTCAGTGATGTTTATTATTACCTCCCTCTTAATCATAATAATCTACTTCCTAACTACTTGACTTTCTCATAACAGTACTTTATCTCACATAATTATCTAGCTAATTAAATTGGAAACAATTTGGACTAATCAGAATATGTAGTGTGAATAAATAGATACTTTAGAATCACATAAATCTGCTGAATGACACAATAATACCTAGCTACAGAATTGATAACATGCAATTACCTGGTAGGTATCAACAATTGAATGTTGCTTCATAATTCCCAATTGGAACTGCAACTACTTACATAAATACTTTATAGACATCTAATTTAGAATATTCAGTTATAGGTATGTATAAAAGTGAAAGTGCTCCAAACATTTTCTAACTAGAACTAATTTTTTTTCTGTGTTTTCCCTAGTATTGTAGGTATATTACGAACCTGTATCTCTCTGGCAAGACTGGAATTATGACTCCAGAGTAGAACTTATCACCATTTCTAAAAAATCTGACTCGTTTGGCTTTCCGCGCGGCTGGCGTTCGGAGCAATACGTTACGTCGGTTCGTCCTAGTTTTCATAATTTCAATATCGCTAAAGTCCTTTTCCAGCTCACATACGGAGCTCGATCGGCTGCCACTACGGCTCAAGTTATTCTCCATCTAAAAAGTAATAGAAGTTAAATCAAAGTCACAAATTGGAGCAGCATAACGGATCATCTTTGCAACACGATCTAACCCTCACCTTCTTTCCTTTAGGTTCAACGAACTATTTTAGTTAAGTAATTAAGGAACGGGAAGTCATCACTTTTACTATGTTCTCATTTTGCACTTTGAAAAGTGCAAAATATAAAGGTAACGAAATTAGAATAATTTCTGTAAAACTCATGAATCACACAGAAATCAGCGCAGACAGCAGACCACAGCAGACACAGAGTACATACAGCCAGGGTTGACAATCTTAGTACTGGCAAACGGGTAATCGGTCTCCTATAAGTATGCAAAATAAGGTTGGACACCAAAAGTATTGCCGACCAATACATGAGACTGACATTTGAATTTTATCTCATTATATTGTGTTACTTTTATGAAACTCTCTCAGAGATGGCAGTATTCATGATTTGTGATTGTGTAGTTCTACTCAGTACGCTAGATGGCGTGAAAACAGTCATCCATTTGGGTCTTCGATGTGACCAGCCCTCGCCCAATTTCCATGAGCGTCTAAATAAATAAACTTATGTAATAAAACACAATACAACGGGAAAACATATTTTAAGATAAAACCTCAATCATTACGAAATAAATAGTTCATAAAACAATTTCAAGACCTATTAGTTGAATTTATTTTTGTATGCAACACTACAAATGTCAAACAAAACAAAATTTGCCGCTCGTTCGCGTTTGCGCTTGTTTGTCCATAACTGTTTTTTCCTGATTTTAATCGTTTAAAGTGCTTTTTCCACCTAAGTTCGTTGAGTAGAGCCTCTGCCCGTCGGGCCGTGTCGATTTTGTGCTTGTGTTGATTGTTAAAATCGGAAAAAGTATTGAGACAGGACTTTGACTAACTTTTGTGTTTGTGACTTTGATATCTACCTATTATCATGTCTAACAGAAAGTGTCGCATCCCCGGATGCTTAAATAGCTGTAAGTGTTTTATTTATAAAAGGCCGCTGCACCAAAAGCGTCTTATTGGGGCCCCCAAGCCCGCTGCCCAAACTCCGAGACGGGGAGGGGCGGCTGATATGCAAGCATTTCAGCACCCATATGACAAAGCTCTGTGGGAAGACTGCCACACGTAAATTTCAGGTTTCGTCTTTAGACTCCACTGATTATCTACTTTTTCGATTATTTCAGATACCAATGCGATTTTGCATAAATTCTCTAAGCCAGCTAAGGATAAGGAGTTTTTTTTTTAATATATGGGTCTATTCCATTGGTGGTGATATATTACAAATTAAAAATGAACATATTTTCAAATACCGCCGTGTATGTCGTGTACACTTCGAACAAAAATATTGCTGCGGGAATAATCGACTCAGCAAAGAAACTGTACCAACAAAAAACATGTCAGGTTAGTAATTATTAAAATAATAATAATTTCTTGGCAGATGGTGATATTAAATCCTTATTATTATAAATGCTAAAATGTGTTTTATTGGTTTGTCTGGTCAGTGGGTTGTCTTTATTCCTTTCAAGCAACAGAAGCAATTAGTTTTAAGTATGGTAAACCAAAGTTAACTGACTCCTTTTTCAAATATAATTTTATTATTATTACAGGATTATCTATCTTAAAATTCAACTCAGAAAAAAGAGTGTTGGGACCTCTCCAGATGTCAGAAGCATCTACATCAAAAGGTAAATTAATATTACTTTTCAAGATATTGCATGTCCCATTATGAGCTCTTAATTACGCCTCCACTGCTGGACACGGGCGTTATAACTGGTATTCTATAATATTCGGTGATACCCAATAACAAAATTGCCCCGAGTTGGGAATCGCACCTAATACCTCAAACCCAGTGGTTGCTTCTGCAACTGCTAGTCCAATGTAGCTTTACATAATAATATGATGATAGTTCAAACTTAACTGTCAAACCGCACTAATAAGACACAATGTAAAATCTATTATGTATAGTCCTCCGAGAGTTATTGCTGCTTGCTGAAATAATTTATTAATTGTTATTCCAGAGCCTGTTACACATTTGGACTCAGTGGATATGAAGCCACATACTCAAAGTGCCATAGAAGATACACAAACAAAGGAAAATCTTAGTAAGTGAAAAGATAATCTTAACAGCATTAAGCATCCTTTTTTTCGAATTGTCCTCGATTCCCTTAAGGCATAATTAAGGGGATCTAACCTTTTTGTATGGAGGCTGGCCAAGACCCGGTCTGCCATTTTCTTTTCCCTTTGCATCCTTTTATAATGCCTATATATTATACACAAACAAAAATTGTCATGTGATTATAATGTCCTAAACATTCACACCCAGTAATTAAAGTTAAAAATGGCCATGATGAGCAGAAATATTTTCGATTCTTTCATATCAAAAGCGGGCAGTTTAAGCTACAAAGAGCTTTTTCTGTTCGAAATGGTATGTGACATGATTATCTTAATGAAAAGTAATTTATTTAAATTGTCATTCCAGAACCTTACTTCACCCAGTTGTGACACAGGATCCAGAGAATTTGATCACTACCATTGCTGTGGAAGATGTACAAAGTAAGAAAAATCTTGGTAAGAAAAGAAAATTATCCTTAGTTTTCTTATTTAGTAAACAAACGGCATTATTTATAAGTACTTAAAATACTTAATACCAATACTCAGAAACTCTAATCAGAAAATACATAATATATGTTTTATTTCATTACAGAGCATCAGAAAAACCAAAAACCTACTCTCGTTACTAAAAGGCGGGTGAAACGTATTGCTGTAACTCAATCAGAGCATGCTTTATACAGAAAACTGGTGCTAGTTGGAGTACGCCTTAGTAAGTGCCGCAATAAGGTCAAAAAGCAGGCAGAAAAGATCCAGGCACTACAAAATCTAACAACCAATCTGCAGTTTTTGAAAACACTCGATGAATTCCCTAGTACATCAAAAGTTTTGACATTATTACAGTTCAGAGAGCCTATGAAAGGCAATAAAAGGACGTCGTTTTACTTTAAAGGAAAAAAATATTGCCTTGTCCTTCCTCAAATAGAGTGCAAAAGGGTTACAGGTTTCTTAGAAAAATATAGTGAGTGTGATGATGATACGGATTCGTATAAAATTAAAGCAAAAAAACTGATTAAGAAGTGTTTCAAAAGAAATAAATGAATAATTAAATCGAACTTTGTTTTATTGTTTAATAATGTGAATTACTTTCGCTTTTCTACATAGCTGCACGCGAATATGTAATTCACATTTTAAAATACCTACCTATCTAAATAAAAAATAATAAGGCTGAAAGTAGTAGGCGACGTACGTATGTGTGTACCTACGTGTGTGTGTGTGTGTGTAAGATTATGTTGGCATTAGTTCCAAAACAGGCGTCCAGAGGGCGACACTTGATGTTTCTCACTTTTGTCGCTGAGTTGTACCTCTATTCCCTATTATAAAAAAGTACTCTGTGCATACAGCAGACCAATCAAACGAACGAACGACTACGAACCAGATCAAAAAAAGTACTCTGTGAACCAGATGAAGAGTTGAACGTAATCTTTGAATGAAGTCATGAATGAATGTTTTTTTTTACTTCCTGCTTGCTGTAATAAACTCGCTTCCCACGGCAACCCTACATACGGCGCGTAATTTAACAAGACGTGACATCACAAGACTCGCTAAGTTGGGATTCTGTGATAAATTTATGAGGCAAGCGTAAACTTCGCTTCGATTTGCCTAAATGTACTGGTTTCGACAGATCGCAGCTTAAGTTTACGCTAAATTTCTGCTTTGTATCTTGTAACCCAAGTGTCTGACGGTAGAATAGAATGCAATTCAACATAATTATTTTTATTGATCTAAAAAAATATCCGTAGGTACAATCATTTTTTATGCTCTAAATATTTGATTTTTTAATTGAAAAGAGGGTGGAATTTGGTTGACCCGTTAGTAGAAAGTGCGAATAGGATTATCTATATTATTGCAGTGAAAATACATATAAATAATCCATTACCCAAGTAAAGCGAATATTTAAGAAAATACACCAAGGTACATATACATACAACTTTTATTTCATTTTATAATTTCATATAGGTACTACAACAATTTACCTATCGGTACAAATAAATAATTTTGATTTTGAATTAGAAATACTAGCATTACAAGCAGTTGAAGTTAGCTATTTTGTATTGCTGATTACTGATTGTAATAAGTAAAATTCTTATTATTTTGATCAATAAAAACTGCAAATTGAATACAAATATTAATTCGATTTCAATTTCGGGCAAACACTGAAATCCATAAGCCATCCATAAACTGATTGTTTTTCCACTTTTTCATGTCCTCCACTCGTGTCACATCTGTCTATGAATGACCGTGTCCGGGCCCCTTTAGTTACCACTAAAGGGGCCCGGCAAGGATGAAGTGATGACTGCGCGCAAGTGCACATCACAGTGTAAAGTATTGTGAGTTATTGTTAACTCAAAAGTTTGTTCTGAGACAAATACCATGGTCTAAATCTGCCTAAATTCATGTGTGAGCCAACAAATAATAAATTAATATAATAAGCTTAATGCCCGAGATTATAATTTAAACATACCTGGCAACACTCAATGGCCATCGAAATAAACTAGCCACGAAAAACAGGTGACGCATTTATCAATTTCGTTAAATGTCAAAAGTGCAGACAAAGAGTGTGATTATTTTGTAATTTTCCACGTTTTTATAAATTTCTGTGTAAAATGTCATCGAGAAAAAAGGTACTGCTGAAGGTAATCATCCTTGGCGATAGCGGTGTGGGCAAGACTTCGCTTATGAATCAGTTTGTCAACAAGAAATTTTCCAACCAGTACAAGGCAACAATAGGCGCAGATTTTCTCACAAAAGAGGTAATCGTAGATGATCGAATCGTCACAATGCAGATTTGGGATACTGCTGGTCAAGAGCGATTCCAATCCCTAGGAGTGGCGTTTTATCGTGGGGCGGATTGTTGCGTCTTGGTGTTTGACGTAACTGCCCCCAACACGTTCAAGTCCTTGGAAAGTTGGAGGGACGAATTTCTGATACAAGCCTCGCCACGGGACCCTGACAACTTCCCATTCGTCATTTTGGGCAACAAGGTGGATCTAGATAATCGCGCTGTTTCTGCCAAACGCGCACAACAATGGTGTCAAAGTAAAAATGATATTCCCTACTTTGAAACAAGTGCCAAAGAGGCTGTCAATGTGGAGCTTGCATTTCAGACCATAGCTCGGAATGCTTTGGCCCAGGAAACAGAAGCAGAGCTCTACAACGAGTTCCCTGATCAAATCAAGCTCAATGCCAATGACAATGGTCGGAACAGGGATGGTGACAACTGTGCTTGCTAGGCCCTAAGAGATACGCTTCAGTGATGGCAATTTATTAGTCTCAGATTATATAAAGTAAACATACATTAAAGTATAATAATATTCTGTAAGTAATGTTTCCTTTTATATCATGTAAAAATGTATAGAAATAAAATGTACCACATTCACACTAACATAATATTAATTGGTTTGATAAGCACTTTGAAATTAGCAAAATGATAATGCATTGTTACAAAAATATTTGTACAACTTTTGAGTTTTTTTTGTGTAAGTACAATATTATTTTGATTGTTTTTGGCAACTTTGGCAAACTCTCAATAAGAATTAGTTTCAGTCCCAAAGATTTAGAACTGACTAAAGAAGTGGTCTAATATAATCTACTTTAAAATTAATTATATTATAACTAATAAACTAGTTGGAATATATAGAAAATGTCTATTTGTTCAAGGTTACAGCAATGTAGCAGTAACCATATCTATCAGTTATCCTGGCATCTAACAAAAAGTTCTAAAGTACATTCTAAAAGGCTTTGGTTTTTGTACAATTCTTGTTATTATTGAAAATTTATAGGACAAAACGATGTTATTATTAAACAATTATTATTTAAAGCTCATTGTTTCAATTGCTTTTTAAAGACATTCTATATTACTCAGCTATTTATGATTGTGACACAATACATTAATGACAAAGTAAATTTTATTTGTTAGAAATGGGCTATGGATTAGTGTATACCAAAATTATGTATTATTGTATCTAATTATTAACAACATTTTATAAAACTGGAAGGTATGTTTCTTCTCTGCTTCAAGCAAAATAATATTCTTCTAACTCTTTGTTCCAAATGATAAGATAATGTATTCTCTATTGGTAGGTAATGTTGAAGCATATTGTAATTCCCGGTAAAAACAAAAGTTATTGTAGGTATAATTATTATGATTCAGAATTGATACGACTTTTAAAAACTTTGCCAATATTAAATTAGGTTTAACTATTTTATTGTTTTTGCCTCTAATAGCAATGTGCTAAAAGCAAACAAAAATGTTTCAAAATTCAATGCACTGAGGTTAAAAGAATATAATTTTGTACTGAAGTATGATGAAGTTCATTCCTCGTAACATTAATGATATACAAAATGTGATATTTTAAGTTGAATTCTTTGTTAAAATATGTCAATTATTATTTGTTCAGTTGCCTTTTGGTAAAAAAATAACCGAATTATACAGTATTGATGTGGAAATTCGACAACTGTGGCTTCTTCACTGGTCTGTTAACCATAATTGGATTATGATCATGGAAAACGGACAGTGTTTGAACAGAGTTTGTGCAACAATAAATATTTCTGTATATATTTGGATTTTAAACATTAGTTGTAAGTAGTTAATGGTAACATTATTATATTATAAAAAAAAACATGTTATTACTCAGCACTATTCATAACAAGTTGTGGGTTATGAGAACAAAAACGTTAAGACACTGACTCAAAGGAAAAAGAACTAAGTACCTACCTACCTTCATACAGTAGCTAAAAGAAAAGTATCAGATCTATGTCATTTGAATAAACATGGCTTGTTTGATTTCACATGTAATGGTACAAGCAGCTTTTAAAGCTACACTTAATGCAAAAAACAGCTTTTAGAGTTGTAGAAATTTGAGAAGCATTTGTACTGATGTCACTGTCGTTATTGGTTTAAGTAACCTTTGCATCATGAAGTCCATGGAATGTAGACAACTACTTATAAATACATACTATTAATGTTTTTATTATAAACCTCGCTTATTATGTTCATCGTCCACATGACCTTGCCTTTTATTTCAATACTTTAAAAAAATTAGTGATCAATATGATTCTCACGTGTTTTTACATTTCATATTTTTAATTATTGTAGTAAATGTATAATTTAATTACCTACAACAAAATATAAATTAAGATCTAGTTATAATAAAGGAAGGTAACAAACGATGTACGCTGTAATAATGGTTGCTTTTAATTTTATATTAATAAATAAAAAAAAATCATCATTCGGTTTTATTTAAAAGTTCTCGATCATAGCCTTTATTCTACAGGAGTGCCAATTTTTAATTTGCAACCGCACCCTTTTTTTTGTGGGTGTGAAATCATCAAATAACTTCTCCCGCTCTAGGTGGTGCAGGAGGGAGTGTTAGACTTTTCGGTCGGACGCGGAATCTCTTTCGAACAACCCGCACCCCTAGCAGGCATCGGCCCTTGCGGGCCCCACCAGCTGCTGCTGACGTCCTCCTGCGACGGGTCAGCACAGTGGCCCCGCCGCCTACCACTTTTCGGCCGCAGGGGATAGGGAGAGCGGCCAACGTTATACCGACACTCCTCTTCCCCTGCGGCCCCACCGCGTCCGCCATCAAACGGTGGCGACCCCGTCCAGGCCACGGAAGGGAAGAGCGCTACTCAGAAGTACCGGCACTCCTCCTCCGTCGCAGCCTGTAACCCTCAGCCGCGATGCCTCCCATTCGACATCGCGGCCCGCCTCAGTTGCGTTTGCTTAAAAATAAAACGGAATGTCGATAAATAAGTAAACGATAGTGGTACATCCCTATAGGAGGAGAAATAGTAATGACCTCGTTACGCAAATATACATCTTATGCGTAACGAAATACAGCTTTGAATTGAATCCATTTATTATAGTGACATCTAGCGGCGGGTAGCGTAACTTGCTCATTAAACTATTCCGTGTGCGCTTTAAACGGAAAAAGAGTAATAAATACGTAAAGAGAGTACACAATAAACAACTCTATAGTCATTCTACTGTGGTTTATTTTCAATTATGCGACGATTGACATATTTCGTGTTTTTATGTTCTGACGCGTTCATTCAATAATTAAGAGTAAAATACGATTAGTAAACTTCCGAATGTTTCTTGCATCTACTTAGATATGTACTTACGTAATAAGTTTTTGTATGCGGTTTAGTTGTACAAATGTTATTTTGCTAGAATAATATGTATATAAAGAGATAAATACATTGGTAGGTACTAAGATGAGTTTATATTAGATACATATTTAATATTGTGTGTCAAGGTACATAGTAAAACGGTAACTATTATATTATTTCAATTGGTTCTATAGGTTCTAATTTTTAGTTCTAGTTGAATACTGCCTATTCTATAAAGGAAATAAACTTTTTGCTAAAAAATCGTCGTAAAAAAATACGCAAGCTACCCAGATTATTTATTTTAAAAAAATACATTAGTTTTGTACATCGTAAAACTTCTACGAAGTTAACTAAACTTTTACATAACACATACATAACATCAGCCCGAAACCGGGCTCATTCGAAATTAAACCATACAAAAATAATAAGTATTCACAAGTAGATAACTACTTAAAGGGAAATATTCCCGCATTGTAGGTACGTAGGCATCGAAAAATACATCGTTAATTTTATGAATGAACGGCCGCGGGGCTCGGCGGTTCAAGAAGTTGTCCATTGCCTGTTAGATGGCGTTAATTAAAAAACGGCATGCCACCATATCAGATATAAGGGGAGTCTCCTCAAGCTAGGTACCTACGCTTATCTAAATTTGTAATTACTGGGAATCATTTAATTCTTATTTCGTAATAATATGTAGGTTACCTACTTCATCCCTACAATATTTATTTTACTCTGCATTCTTGCTGCGGTAGTATTCCTTCCAATCGAAATATACTTTGGAATGTTTCCGAATTATTCCGAAGTTTTGCAACGCTAGCTCCGGCCCAATGACAAACAATACCTACAGCAACAAGCGGATATACATAGTCCAAAAACCAACGTTAAAACACCAGATGAAAAACCCACGAAACCCCAGTCTCAAATGAACAGCCCCCAACCGGTTAACTCGTTAACGCCGTGCGTACAACGACAGGCAACACTATTACGGGCAATATGATAAGTCCGGGCACTATTAATAATGGCCGGTCTGTATTCATAATGCCCGACTCAATTGGGCAATGTGATTAAAACAGCATGATTAATCACTTTTCCCGGCCATTATGAATAATGCCCACCCAATCTTGGGTAAAGTAATAAAATAGGTGAACTGTAGTGTTTTTGTTTATTTATAACTTACTTATTTTTCATGAAAAGTAAACAAAAAATAAACTATTGAACATAGTAGTTAAAAAATAAACAGTTATAAATGTAATAACATCAGTTACCTACTTTTATTTTGATAAAAATATTACTTAAGAACAATAGTTTAAAAATTAGTAAACTGAGAAAAATCAACTGAAATATCTAACAATTAAGGACTGCGCAAGAAAGTTATTAAGTTTAGAATTATTTATTCTTGCAAGATGAGCTTTTGTGACATTTTGAATTGCAAAGAATGTTTGATTTCTTGCATTTACACCGTTTTGAATTGCAGTCACCACTACAGTTACAATGCTGGAAGCCTTGTCCATCAAAATCAGAGTCTCTTCGAGCACATTCTCGAAGAGTAGGTAATATCAACATTTGGAACATCGGCGATCGAAATGAACTTTTCTTTACACAGTAAACTTATTTCTGGAGTACTGTTGGTTTAAAATACCGTGTTTAGTTCCTAGTTTGTAAAGTTTTTCTTTTTCGACAGATATAATAATAGCAATTATATTACGAATATCCGTCTTGGCTCGATCTACATCAGGGTATCCTTACTCGAACGCTTTGACCTATTTCTGCAACAGGAAATTTTGCTTTTGAACGCGCCAACATTTTTTCGGCTTGCTTATCAAGTGATACTTTAGCTGCGTTACGAGCCTCCTGAATTTCGTTTGATTTTGTGTTTGTAAAGATGCACAGAATTTTCCTTTTCATTGCTCACATCGGCAGAAGGCTGTTGGTCGTCTGGCCGACGGTTCCCATTTATTATGTCCACAGTAGGTTGCTGATTTTCTGGTTGAATATCGGCAGAATGTTGTTCCAGTTCGGGACGAGCCTCCTGAATTTTGCTCGATACTTCATTTATTAAAGATGCAACGTTTATGTCATCAGAATTTTCCTCTACATTGATCATATTATTTTTGTCGGCAGAAGAAGGCTGTTGATCGTCTGGTCGAGGGTTTCCATTTATTATGTCCACAGTAGGTTGCTGATTTTCTGGTTGAATATCGGCAGAATGTTGCTCCAGTTTGGAACGGGGTTCAAGTTCAATCGTAACAGAAATAGAATCAGTAACAGCGGCTGAGTTTTCATCTGTGTTATCGCAGTCTTCATTTACTGCATCATCCTCTCTGTCCACAATTACGTTTTGACCTTCACCAGAATCACCATCTTTTAACATTGCCTCAAGGTCATCTTCACTAATTACTATCTTCGTTAACCCGTCAAATTATGGCAAGACTGATTTTAAACCTACTTTGGGTTTGCAGCCAAACATAGCTTCGTAAGGACTGCGATCGATGCCGGATTGGTAAGCTCTATTTTTTATGAACTGTACGAATCTTAACCCTTCCGACCATTTTGTGGTTTCATTTGTCTCCAACCATGTAAATACCATATTTTCTATATCCTGATTTGCTCTTTCTACTGAACCTTGAGATTGGCTATGACGGGGTTTGCCGTGTACATTTGGCATAGTTCGACAATAACTTTATTTACGAATTCCCTGCCATTATTACTGTGCAAAATGCATGGAGCTCCAAATATTGTGAAGATATCCAGCAAATGATATGCGACTTCTTCGGCTTGTTTTGTTTTTAATGGTCTTTGAATCACAAACTTGGTGAGGTGGTCTTGATATACCATTATGAACTTAAAATCCTTGTCTGCTTGTGTTTGCATGTCGATTAAGTCGACTTGGCATCGTGAGTTAAATTCACTACTTTTTATAGGCTTAACCACTAGCCCTTTTTTGGAACGCTTAATTTTTTTGACACGGTTCACACAAAGCCAAATACAACGCCACAAACTCTTAAGTAATATTTTGCACTTCGGTTTGAGCTCCTTCATCATCCTATTTCTACCTCCATGCCCGATAGAAATGTGAGTTTCGTGAATAATATCAAACGTTTCTTCCAAATAACAGTAATATTGAATTGGTTCTCTGTCATTTTTCACTGGTACTATTAATTTTTGAACTGTTCCGATCTTCACTATGTCATACCTCGACAATCGCTGATATTCCTCCGGAGTTTTGCTTGCGATCTTGTCTTTTGTCACTTGCACTTTGGTTAAAAATGAATAATACTCATCGCGAGAAAATAACTGAGTATTTTTCCTCATCGTTAATTTTAATTTATGAATTTCTTCGTTCAAACGTGTTTTCATATCCATCATATCCATGGATGCCACCATTTTGCGAGATAAACGTACTCAGTGCACTCACGTATTCTCGTTCCGAGTATTACTGCGAACTAATACGTCGCTGCGTGCGCGCACGGCCCTCCCTCCGCACGTACGCGCCCCTCGCATGTTGCAAGGCACGGCCGCGGCCTAATTTTCCACATTGCCTGGCTACAAGTAGGGAATTATTCATACTGCCCGGTCCAAGTGATATATTCAAGCTATCTCAAACACTGACTTATTACACGGGCTGTCGGGCGTTATTAATAATGGCCGGTCAAAGTGATAAATTAATCACTTTGCCCGGCGCTCTTGAGCATTATTAATAATGGCCGGTCCTTATTAATAATGCCCAGTTCATCACGTTGCCCGTAACATATACACCGTTATCACACGTAATTACGGACGACATTATATACACAATACACAGAAACCCGACCTATATCGCAATTAAATATACTTGCCCAGACTTGTGCATTGCAACTTTGAATGACCGCGGCGCACAGTGGGCCCATACTGAAAATTAGTGGACTTGGCAACAAAGTTACCATATCGATGCGATTTTTTTTTATATGACGTGTTATAATATTCCTGACAACTTTTATTCTTATAAAATTTTTTCTAAACTTGATAGTTTGTCTTGAAAAAAAATTATTAGATTATTTTGTATAGAGCGAATCACGTTTAATTTTTTTTCTTCAATTGTACTAATATGTTGGGTGTGTGGCGTGAGTATATGATAGCTAGGGTCATTCTCTATCCACGAAAAAAAAATCAGCGCCGGCCATCTGCGGCAGCGCGAGTAATCATTCGGTAAAAAAATAATAATTTGGAAGAATTTTTTTGTCATTTAAAATAAATTCAAAGCATATTTTTTGTCTCATTTGGCTGTTTTCACCTTCTTTTTAGTTAAATAAATAGTTTTAATAGCGCATACGTACTTAGAACTAGTAATTCTGGTAGAGATTTAGTTATTATTGCATGTTATCGGTACAAATGAGTCATCAATCACAATGCAGGTGCTCTGCATTGTGATTGATGACTCATTTGTTTGTGCGCGCATAACTAATGAGTCATCGAAAAATGCTCGTCTCTGATTGGCTGTGTTATTTTTTAACTGCACGTTATCTATTGTTGAATAAATATATCGTAATGTTTCAGGTTATACTAATTTTGTTAGTGATAGGTGAAATAATTTAAATTTGTACGGGCAAGTCGTTGATAATTACGAGTATCTACATAATCAACTGTATGTATATTATTATAGTATAAGTTATCGTACGTATGATCAATATGAAACGGTGAAGTAATTGTAGCCCTGAAAAGGGCTGTTTGTCATATTCCTAACCCTGATGGGCTTTTGTGGGAATAATTTAGAGCCGGATCACATTATTTCTTGTTCCAGAAGTGCTAGTGGGTCCGGCAAATTATCGGACTCTGCTATGAGGCATTCTTCTTCCTCCATAATTTCACTGTCACAGGGAGGCTCAGTAGTCTGTAACAACTGAGTTGCTTCAGGCAACAACTCATTATGAACCTGTTTCATTATTTTAGGCCTTATGTAGGATATGTGGGGATCAGAGCTTATTAGAAGTCCATGGAGGATGTCTTCGTTAGTTGCTATTCTCCCCGTTTTCCGAGTGTGCCTCTCCCTGACGTTTCTGAAGTCCTTATTACGGGCTTCCGAAGCTTCTTCAGATAAGGTACCTAAAACGAATAATTACATACATTTTAATTTCAAAACGCAATCGAGTCAAATAATACATCAAACTATATTTATTTTTTACTTACCGATTGGCAAAACACCAAAGTGGTTACAGATGTCTGCACCGTGCATTAGAAGTTTATGTACACTAACTGGCATGTAGTACCACGAATAGTGTTGCACGTACACATCAGCTGTTTCTCTACAGTATCTTCTAAATTTTTCACAGTCAATGTTTTTGCCTGATGATATGGCTTGTAGAATAACGGAAAATCTGAAAATCAGATTTTCGTCAATTCCCGTTATTCTGGAAGATCGTTTGTAATCTTGGAAAAAGCGCCTCGCTGTATTCCCGTCGTTTGTAGTTCCAAAACCCTAAAATGGGAAAACAATACTGTAATATACAATACATAGAGATATAATTCACAAACAACATAAAGAGAGCGAAAATTAAATACATACCTGTTTGACTATATCAATCAGCATTCCAGTTTGCTCACGAAACCAGGGCCTCAAAACGTTATTAAAAATAACGTTTTTAAAGCGTTTCGAACAGTTTTCGAACAAAATGTTGTACATATTTGTTCGGAACGAAAACGAAATGAGAACGATTTGAAAAACCGGTTTATTCAGCAGGGCGCAGCCGCGCACAGGGCGCGGCGACAAGCATTAACTCGTATGTTTTCGTTTCATTACATTATATTAAATCATAATTTCAGCCGAAAGACGTCCACGCACGCGCAGCTGGACATAGGACTCCCCAAGCTCAACTACTTCGGCCGGTTCTGTTTCCCACATGTAGCGGATTCCTGCGGCCTTCACAAGGTCATCGGTCCACCTTATGGGAGGCCTTCCAACTTTACGTCTTCCGGTACGCTGTCGCCACTCCAGAACCTTTCGGCCCCATCAGCAATCTGTTCTGTGAGCACTATGCTCTGCCCACTGCCAATGTTTGGCAATTCATAGGGATATGTCGGTTGCCTTGGTTGTTCTGCGGATCTCTTAATTCCTGATTCGCTTACGTCGAGAAACTCCAAGGATAGCCTTCTCCATTCACCTTTGGTAGATCTTAGCCTTCTAATAAGGCCCATTGTGAGCGACCACGTTTCAGTGCCATGGGTCATCACTGGCATCACGCACTGGTCAAAGACTTTCGTCTTGAGACGCTGCGGTATTTGGAACGAGAAGGTGTTGCGTCGCCTCCCGAACGCTGCCCAGCTGAGTCGGATTCGACCATTGTCCTCTTTCTCGAAGTTAGACCTACCTTACTGGACAGTTTGTCCTAGGTAAAAAACGTACTTGACCACAACTTCAAGTGTACCGTCTCCGATCGACATAAAAGTGGGTGTTACATGGGCTTGGATATGACCTTTGTCTTGTCCGTGTTCATTTTAAGACCCACTCTTTCGGAAACTCTACTAAGGTCATCGAGCATTGTACTGAGATCCTCCATAGGCACTGCCATGACAACGATATCATCGGAAAACCGACGTTGAGTGATGTACTCGCCATTAATGTTGATGCCAGCTCTTTTCGAGTCCAGAACTTTGAAGACATTCTTCAGTGCAGCGGTGAACAGTTTCGGAGAAATAACTTATCCCTGTCTCACACCTCGCTGCAGAAGGATAGGTTTCGTGGTCTGGTCCTGGAGTCAGACTGAAATGTGGCGTATTCGTACAGACATTTCAGCACCTCGATGTACCGATAGTCAATCTGGCACCATTAAAAAGACTGCCCATGTCTCGATCGAATCGAAGGCTTTTTTGTAGACCACAAACTCTAAGCGAGGCAGGTTGTACTCTTCGGTCTTCTAAATAACCTGCCGCAGCGTATGTATGTGGTCTACGGTGCTAAAGCCTTTTTGGAATCCGGCTTGGTCGGGAAGCCGGAAGTCATCAAACCTGCACTCGAGACGGTTCGTGATGACTCTTGAAAACAGCTGGTAGACGTGGCTCAGAACTGAGATGCGTCTATAATTTTTAAGAAAGGTAATGTCACCTCTGTGGCGTTTGGCTCTCAAGTATGACGGAATCAAACTGCTCCTAGAGGGCCTAAAAACGGGTTATCCGCGCGCACTCAGGAGTTCGGCCGTAATTCCGTCATTAACCGCGCGCCTTGTTTTTAAGCTGCTTCAGAGCCATCCTAATCTCATAAAAGCTGACGTCCGGGATGTCTTCGGTATAGTGTCGTGATAATCTGGCTAGGTCTGGCTGGTTAGGTCTTTTGCCAGATTCGTAACGGGGTTGCTTATTGACGTGTATAACGCGGATACGATCCTGCCATCATGTCTTTAGTTTCACAAGCTGGCTTTGTCCAATAAATAGATTTCTTGCAAAGCCCTTGGAGCCCTTGTTCCGCTTTATCGCGTCCTTAATGCGGTCTGTATTAAAGCGGCGAACGTCGCTTTTGAAAGACTTAGAGATCCGTCTATTGTGGTGTTGGTACTTTAGCGTATCGTGTGTAGACTGCAGGATCATTTTGCGCCTGTCCTCCAAGAGGTGGCGAGTAGGATCAAAGAGTTTCTTTTTACCATTTGTACGACGACTCTTGAAGACCTTAGACTCGACCTTATGGGCAGTTTCGACGAAGCAATCGTGAAAATCATTCACTAGTGTCCCTAGGCACTCGAAACGATTCTGAAGTTCGAGCTAAAAGCTCTCGGGGTTTCGGATTTGGATCGGTGCTGGACGGAGCGTAGACTTCATCAGACGAGATCTTTTTTTTAAATCCTTCATTAAGGAGCTTTGTGAAAATACTGACTGTGTCGCTCCATCATATCCAAATTTTGAATTTTACTTTAGTTTATATGAAGTATGAGTTTATATGATCGTAATATATTTTGTACATAGTTCTAGCCTCGTCCGACATAGGCTTGGCTATAACACTATTTACAGTACCAATTCCAGACATATTTATGGAATCAAACAAACTTCTCCTGAAGCGTTCGCGCCGCTCACACTCCATCAAGATATGATGTACATCCTCGATTATTCGCCGAGATCTTTCCAGCTTGATATTGATATTCAATGTACCTCTTACCATACGGTGATCGCTTCTGGTTTTCACCGCGTTGATCACAGAGATGTCATTGAATATTTCCAAATGTATGTAGATAATAATAAAGTCACTCGTTTTGATTTGCACCATCAAGGCTCTACCAGGTCCACTTTCTGTGTTCACGCTTTCTGAAGAAGTAGATCTTCATAAAGAGGCCTTCCTTTTCTATAAAACTGGCCAGTAAGTGACCCTGGTGGTTCCGACGTCCAACTCCAAATTACCCCATTCTCAGCTCAACATCGTCTCGTTGCCCAGTTTCGCGTTGAAGTCCCCTATGATAACGGTGAAATGAGTTTTAGACCATGATTTTCGATATATACTCATACATTGTCTCCACCTCATGGTTGGGGTGTGATGAGGTTCCCCGACCTCGTAGACCTGTATGACCTTCAATGAATATCTTCCGGATATTCTGAGTATAAGATACGTCACCCTGGTCGACACACTCTCGATCTTCACCACGTTGTTCACAAGGGACTTATGGACAATAAATCCGACACCGCCTTGAGACTGCTGATGGCCCTCCCGGAAATATAAGAAGTCACCGGATTTGAAGATTATCGAGTCCTCCTTCTCCAGGTTCTTTGGACTTCACATATCCCTACTATAACCCATCGTAACCCGCTCAATTCTTTCCCGAGTTCAGTGATCTTCTCGTCGCGCGTCGATCCGAAGTGTAAGTGTATTAAATGTTGGCAACATTTTACACACGTACACTCCGGACCGGTTCAGTTAGGTTGCTTTGGTAGCCAGATCTCTTCCGAAGATTCTTAGCACCGGTTTCCTCACCGTAGTCTTGACTGCTACCATAGCGAAGGGTAGGCGGGCCGCTGGGTACTAGGAGCCATTTTGCTATAGTGCTTGTCATTTTGGGGGGGTTTGCCAAATTCGCCACGCTTGGCAGGCGAGTTGGCGATCCCAGCATGCGAGTTGGCGATCGCAGTATGCTGGTAAAATGGATAAAGAACGCTGCTACGCATTCTCGGGTAAGAATCAGAGTAAGAATCACCTCCTACGACACCCACGGGAATGTGATGGTGCTATTTTTTTAAGCCCCGCACCACACGGTTAAATATTTAATAGTCAGAGATAATAGTACTTTAAGCTATAACGAAAAGAAAGACAACTCTAAGCCGCACGGCCGTGAAATACTTACTAAATGAAATTTGTAACATTCGTAGTTGCGTATGGAAGACCGAACAACCCAAAAAATTGACAAAAATGGTTAAAATCGGTTAAAAACGTTTTATTAATCGAAAACGAAATAAATTTGTTCCTTCTTCAATAACGTTTTATTTATCGTTCTGTTCGAACGTAACCGAAACAAATCGTTTCTTAGGTATTTAAGAAGAAACCGTTTCGAAAAATATACCGGTATTCGGGCCCTGCACGAAACTCTTGCTGTGTGGTATTTTTTTTAGCTTGTTCCTTATGTTATGTGGCCTTATGTTCGCCGCGAGCAGTCCATCGTTGAAAATCCAGATTATAAGATATATGGAGAAGACATTCCATACACCGAATCTTCATATGCAGTGAAGAAATTCCTTGTTTGTAAATTTCTTCACGAAGTGGTTTAGAAGTCAAAGCGTCTAAATTATTCATCTCACTCGGTTTTGCCAAGCAAATGGGACACGTTGCATATGATGGTACTCCAGCAATAATATTGGCCACTTTTCCATCAGTCATGGTCATATGCAATTCATGTGATACAATAATATTTCCACACTGTGTAGATATTCGTTCATCAATTTGTTTTTTCATCTCAGACTCTTCAGACTTTATAAAGTCAGCTGTCTCCGAAGTGAAAGTGAACTTCACTGGTCGACAGTACAGAGTTTAGCAAGGTGTGGGGTTCTCCCAAACTAGATTTTCATTCCCAGATGATGGCCTAGTAGACACTAGCCGAAGAGGGACGATGCTTATCATGACTACTGATGAATCATCGAACTCTGTAGCTATGTTTGACGTTTTCTGTTTATAGTTACTCTGCGACGAAGAACCATCAAGTCCCCATTTCCAGGTCAACTTGAGTTCTTCATTTTGAGACCTATCAACAGTATTTATATCAAGTAATATCCTCTCCACAGTGTGGTCCAATAGCGCTTGCAATTTAATGTGAGCTCCGTTTTCGGTAATCTCCATACTCTCTTGTGGTGGGTAACATCTTTTCTTGGCATTTACAAGTTTTGGATAAGATGGAAAGGCAGCACAGTTTTCTTCTTTCAGAAATTGTCGAAGAGCTAAGTACTTCCATTTCGAGAGCGCAACTGATGTATAAAGAGCTAAACATTTATCTTCAGAGACAGTACTTAAGCTCTGCTTTTTGAATAGTCTCTCTTCTACTTCGGATAGCGCATCTGGATTACTGGAAAGGTATTCGACCACTTTTGCCAGATTCGTTTTGCCGTTGTCTTTCAATTTTGTTATGTACCAGTGCTGCAACTGTTCTTCGGAATTTTCTTCTACTATGGAAGTAGAACGTCTTTTCTTTTGCTTATTACTTAACTCTTCGAACGGTTTTCTGTGCTCCTTTTCTGTAGATGTTCCCGCTTCCGCAGTACATACTGCAAGAGTAGGAACATGGCAATCTATATCCACAAGCTCAGATAAGGCTGCTTCCGAAAAGCCCATCACACTTCTCAGATCAACACTGTCACAAACAGGCCAGTTGATGTTTTTTTCCAACCACTTGCGATTAATTACACGATTCATAAAAGTTTTTTGATTTCTACTTGACTCTATCCACTTTTTATTTAAATTTACACAAAAAAGTCGACAGAACTCCTTGATTCGGTTCTTGTCTTTTTCAGAAACTTCGGTAGTCAAGACAGAAATGATACTTTCATACAGAAACATATGATTTTTCAGATCACCGCCACTTCTTAATTTCACAAAAAGATCTAGGTTGGTACAAAATCCAGCCATAGTTCTAATGTAAATATAAAAATACAAGTATTTCACTGTGTTCACAAACAAGCGACAAGAGCGAAACTAGATGGACTTAATGAATGTCTTTATATTTATAGTTAGTGTTAATTACTCAAGTAGTGGACATAACAGTGAGTGAAAATTATTCAGCCAATCAGAGATGAGCATTTTTCGATGACTCATTAGTTATGCGCTTAGCCGAGTGCACAAACAAATGAGTCATCAATCACAATGCAGGTGCTACCGATAACATGCAATAATAACTAAATCTCTACCAGAATTACTAGTTATAAGTACGTATGCGCTATTAAAACTATTTATTTAACTAAAAAGAAGGTGAAAACAGCCAAATGAGACAAAAAATATGCTTTGAATTTATTTTAAATGACAAAAAAATTCTTCCAAATCATTTTTTTTTACCGAATGATTACTCGCGCTGCCGCAGATGGCCGGCGCTGATTTTTTTTTCATGGATAGAGAATGACCCTAGCTATCATATACTCACGCCACACACTCAACATATTAGTACAATTGAAGAAAAAAAATTAAACGTGATTCGCTCCATACAAAAAAATCTAATTAATTTTTTTCAAGACAAACTATCAACTTTAGAAGAAATTTTATAAGAATAAAAGTTGTCAGGAATAATATAACACGTCATATAAAAAAAAATCGCATCGATATAGGAACTTTGTTGCCTAAGTCCACTAATTTTCAGTATGGGCCCACTGTGCGGCGCCTCAAAACTAGGCAAAAAAAATCAAATAGACGCTGAACTTTCACGTAGAGGCATTCATATAGCCAGCCTACAGGAAACAGGGATGAATTCAGGGACATACAGCTCCACACACTATAAATGGCACCTTTCAGGAACTGTGGGCAACACACATCAGGGTCTTGCAATTTTATTAAGATAAGAAGCCCAAATTTAACTAGTCAAAAGGATACCGACGCGATGTCGACTACCCTTGAGGTTGGCATGGGAAAATAATACTCGGCGACTTCAACGCTTATATTGGTCGACAAGATACACAAAATTTCCAACGCATAGGGTGGATCCAGCAAAACCTACACCGTGAAGTTTCCAACTACAGCGGCGAAGTATTACTGGATATAACTAACAGTGAAAAACTTCAAATTGAAACGATAGAAGCTAGATCATCATGCAGAATAACATGGTGGAACGGCAATCAAAATTGCTGCGCAATTGGATCACATCATGACGCCACACGCAATAGAAAAACTTTTTCACTTCATTATAGGTGAATGGGCCCCTGGCTGCATCTCCGACCTTAAGATAATCTGGGGACTGGTCCGACTGGTAAAACAAAATAAAATTGCAAACAAAAACCAAAAAACTAAACACAATACCCAAAAGCAACGGTAAGGTACGAATGCAACAACAATTGAGGCTAAGCATTTCAACCATAAACAATGCAACTATGCCGCGCTCAATGGAAATTCTACCAAAACAAAATACCAAGAACGCAAAAAAACTAGCAAATACAGGAATCCCCCAACAGATAAAAACATCAAAATACTCTGGAACACCATTACAGAGCAGTGGCGTGCACACAGTTTTTAGACAGGGTAGGTAGAAATTAAAAAAAGAAAAATCTTTACAAAATAAAAAACCCGACTGCCTAAAAGTGAACTTAAATTAAAAAAGATGGTAACAAGAAACTTGTTTCAAAAAGATGACTGAAGCAATCTCGTACAGTCGGAGGCATCTTCTTAAATTTAACAATTGTTACATTGTGTGCCACGTATCTAAAGGAACGTACACCCAATATATCTGCATGACCATATCTGTATACTGGAGGTATACTATCCTAAGTCCATTTTTTTCGACATTCAGTTTGTAATGTCCTTGAAACAAACATTTATAGATCTACTTAGTGGTATACTATTTTAAGTCCAATAAAAAAAATGGACTTAGGATAGTATACCTCCGGTATACAGATATAAACATTAAGACGTGGCTCGGTGGCTATGGCTCTACCGAGGCATTCAGCGTATTTATTAATGTACTCTGTGCATTCAGCGGCACTAGTTCATCGCAATGCGAAGTTGCGTCAAATTGTGCGAACGAACGAGTATTGTATCGATGATTCTAATGATACGACCGACGCTCGACAGGTGGCGCTTATTTATGAATCAAGATTTTTTGTTTATTGATAAAATAATATTAGATTTACATATTATTTGATATAAGTAGGGTAGGCATTGTCTTTCTGTCTTTATGGACTTCACGCCACTGTTACGAAGGTACTAAAGCCGCTGTACAGGAAACTCTGACTCCTCAGCCAATGTACTCAAGGAATCATCGATTAGCCCTTGCTAACCTACAAAAAGCCAAATTCCTGTATAGCAGACAACCGGATAACCCCAATAAGCATAACCGAGTAAAACAATGCCAGACGATACTTCAAAGGGTTAAACATCTGGAAGAACAAAAAAAAACATGCAGAGCCTGCTTCACCGGACTGGGAAAAATTCACCCTGCAAAACGCATGCAAATGCTCTACATATTCTACAGGAAAAATAAACAAAACGCCCAACAAAAACCGCGTACACCGCGATGTCTAAATGGGAAGAAATACTAAAAAACCGCGAGGGCTTTCATATACCAACGGTTAATATAACAAAACCGATAATCGAAGCACACTGTGAAGGACTGACGGTGGTCGAAATAACGGGAATCATTAATAAAATGCGAAACGGGACAGTACCCGGAACTGACTAAGTGGTAATCGAGCTGTTCAAAGTGATGTCGCCTGGACACAGAACACTCCGACTATCTCCGATCCCGATGACCCCATTACTCTCCTCCAAGAAAGCAGTAGGGCGGCCAGTACCTACAGTTCACAAACACAAACAACCGTCACTCCGACTTCGTCGCCGAGGTCCTGGCGCCCCGCGAAGACCCCAAGTTAACGATGACCCCCCGACCCTTGCTAGATTTAAACTCCCCGTTTAATAATAATAATGATATAATCCAGCCTGTCCATGAGCCAAGGCAGCGTGCAGTCGCTTAGTAATTTAACTAGTTTAACGCCTCTGGCTGGAGGCTTTGATGCACGACTGAAGTAAAGGCTACACTGTTTGCGGCGTACTGTCAGTCGTTCTATACATGCAGTCTGTGGGTTAACTACACGCAGAGGACATACAGCGCTCTACGCGTTCAATACAATAATGCATTCAGGGTGTTGATGGGGTTGCCACGCTACTTCAGTGCTTCCGGCATGTTCGCTGAGGCGGGAATAGATGGCTTTCATGCCATCATGCGCAAGCGATGCGCCTCCATCATGCGCAGGGTACGTGCCAGCCCCAACAGCATCCTGAATGCTATAGCGGATAGATGGGGCAGCCCCATACTGGGACATTGGATCCGCCTACATGCAACTGTGGCGTAGTAATAAATAAATATAGTTTTTGTTAATACTCCAGGATGTAAGTACTAACACTAGTTTCTAAGTGGTTTGTATACTAACCAAATGGATTTTATGGGTCTGAAATAAAAGATTTTATTTTTTATTTTTTTTATTTGAGTTTTTTAAGGCAAACACAGGATAGCCCAGTTAAGCAGTCATGGCCTCTCTAGGTCAACTGCTAGATTCCCAAAAAATACTGTACCCGACACGTGCCTTGAGACCGTACAGGTACCAATCCCAAAAAAAAAACTAAAGACGCAAACGATTATATAATCGCCGCATAACGATTTGTAACACGGGCTACAGAAGTTACGCCTCATACTTACAAAAAAAAAACTAGACGATACAATAACGCAGCTGGGAAATTACCAAGCTGCGTTCTTAAACAACAGATCAACAGATGACCACATTTTTACGCTCAAAAGGGTTCTAGACGAGGAATGGCGCGCAGGTAAACGAATTTACTTACTCGCCCTCGACATAGCAAAAGCCTTTGACAACGTCGATTTCAAGGCATTTAGAGAACGAACCAACAAATCGTTGCCCAACAGGATAGTACCTAAAGGCATGGTTGAACGAAAGAACATGCATCAAATGGTGCGGTCAGCAAAGCAATTGGATTGTTCAAGGAAAGGGAGTTTAACAAGGGTGCCCCCTGTCCTCTCGCCTTTTACACTGGTCATCGACGAAGTCCTTAGAACCCTTCAAGACGAAACCCATTTAGTCAAACTAGATCAGAACCGCGAAATTTCACTGCCCCTGGTATTATCATTTGCGGACGACCTTATTCTCATTACAGATGATCTAGAAGGACTAGAGCGCATCTTATACCACATTAAACCCTTACTATATAGCGTAGGCTTCCAAATAAACGAAACAAAAACAAAAAATATATTTGGGACCCCACAACATCACAGCAAACAACGTATTTGAACCTCAACGGAATAAGTATACCAACAGTGGACGAAATCAAATACCTAGGCACATATCTACATAACATCCCCTGGCTGGAGGCTTTTAGCCGAAAAACTAGATCCACAGGAAAGTTCGGTTAAGCAGTCACGGCCTCTCAAGGTCAACTGCGAGATGCCATTCCCAAAAAAAAAAAGAAACATAACATCCGCAAAGCACAATTAGAAAACGATGCCAACAGGCCACGAGAAATGCCAAATCATTACTACTCAACCTCAAAGTCAAAGATGGACAGTAAGTTAGCTAGACTTATGTGTCGAATGGTTATCGTACCTTATATGATAAATGGCTTAAAAGTATCGACCCTCACCAAGGCGAACAGATCAAGACTCAGAAGATATCAACGAGTTATCATGAGAGACTTGATTAACCACGCCAAGAATATGCCAAGAACTAAGAAAATGCACCTAATCTTAGACGGAAAACTCGTAACAAAACGCATCAAGAACCACATGATGTGTTACTTAGCACACGTCTTCAGACGGGATAAACCACACCTATTGCATGCCGCAATGCAGTATAAGGACAGAAATCTAAATCTAAGATATTCGGACGACCTATTTACACATGGAACGACAACCTAAAACAGGACATGAAATACTTCGATACTGGAGTCAAGTTTTGGAAGGACATGGCTGAAGACAGAAATAAGATCAAGAAAGCGGATATCTACAAAACACCAGAAACGGATAGCAGCGAGAACACAGAAGACGACTATGAAAACAACAACACAGAACATAGCGAAGCAACGGCGTAGAAAAGAGCTACGAAATCAGTTGAACCTACTCAAGAAGCTCGACCTGAATCAACATGCAGGCGACGCGACGTCGTGAAAAGATGCCCGCCCTCCTATAAATAAATACCACCCGTCTCTCCACTAGTCCAATGCTTACTCAAGGGTGCAGATCCGGTAGGCTCGCAATCCTTTTCTATCCTAAGGACACGTCTACCTGAACATTACCGCACTCCCCGATGTACTTCTTGATATGCAATGGCCTCTGTAACACCATGAAGCATGGGGTTCCAGAGCTAGTGCAAATCTTGGGGTTCATCCGATTAATCGAGTCTGGTCAAGCCACGCTGGGATCGGTGCATTTCATTCGTTCATTCATTCATATCAATAAGTCTAGATGAAAACCTATAATCTGAGATGAAAACATCCATTATTAATGGTGTTAAAAAAATTATGTTCCGAATTTCGTGTATTTGCTTGCTTGCTTTCAAAAAACTAACATACGACAAAAAAAAAATTGAGGGATTCCAATTTTAGGTAAGTTAGTTAAATTGCCAGTCGTAAGGTTTGAGAAATGTGATGGGAAATTAGAATCAGCTGTATTTTTTTATAATTTTTTTCTGGGTGGAAAATTATCAAATGACTTCTTCCGCTCTGGGTGGAGCAGTAGGGCGTATCAGAGTTTTACTGACTAAAACCCACCCGTGTGCCCTCAGTTGCCTGTGTGCCAGGGGCCGCGGTATCTCTTTCGAAAAACCCGCACCCCTGGCAGGCATCGGCCCTTGCGGGACTCATCAGTTGTTACTGACATCTCTTTGAGGCGCGTGTGGAACACAACGCGCCGTCGACCCGGGCTTGGTCCTTACCGGACAGCGAGCTACCCATTACTCGCCGTCCCCTAGCCTTTGCCTATGGTGGCCGGGAATCAGCCTGGGATTTCCGACGCCCAGGGCGTCTCCTGCGAAAGCTACGGCCGTGAGGGTGCATGTACTGCATCTCCATCACGTGCGATGCCTCCCTCTTTGCGAGCATCACTGCTTCACTGAAGGAAGCAACTGCTAGCCATGCACTTTCGCTCTGTACAATGGCCTGGACCAGGGCCGAACGCGAGAGGTTGCCGCCGCCGATCGCCTCCATGAGGACACGGCGGTTTTCCGCCCAAGCCGGGCAGACCTCCACCGTGTCTTCAGGGCGATCTTCGCAATCTTCGATCTTCGCAACACCCGGGCGTTTCCTCCCGCCTTATGCGAAACAGGAACCTCCCGAAACAGCCGTGTCCGGTGAGAACCTGTGTCAGGTGGAAGGTGAGGACGCCATGCCGCCTGTCAAGCCACTCCTCAAAGAGGGGACTTACCGCCGCAATCGTGGCGTGCCCAGCACTGGGTTGCGACAATCGCACAGATCCCGCCTGAGCTCTGTCCGCCGTGCCGCGATTTTCCGCGGTAACGGAGTTACGCACCGGCGTTTGGCCTCCATGCGCCACTCCCAAGTGTGTGCGAGGATCTTTGCCTCCAGATCCCAAGGCGGCAATCCGGCAAGGAGGCCCGCCGCCTCACCGGAGATCGTGCGGTATCCCCGTACCATCCGGATGGCCATGACCCTATGGGCCGCCTTCAACCGGCGTGCTGGTTGGCGCCTCTATGCAGGCGCCCACACCGGTGCCTCGTATCTCGTATAGGGCCATGGCAGAATCAGCTGTTTACGTAGATATTTGACAACGCGCTCGTCTCGCTCGTGCGGCTGTCTGTGGCTGCACGGTGTAGGTACGGTGCGCATGTGCATATTTAATTATTAGTGCGTGGGGAAAACATGCATATCTTTGAAACGGATTGTTGTGTTTAAATATTTTTTCGTGATTATGTTTTGAATTCCGGATTTGTGGGTTCCGTGTGGTGCCGGACGCAAAAGAATAGCACCATCCCATTTCTTATATAATTAGAAAACTTCCAGTTTCAAGTAGGTGTTAAATATAGAAACCTCCATTGTTCTTGAAATATCCATTGTTCAATTTCACGCCATCTGTCGCCATTGACAACCTAAGTTCTTACCTACCCTGCATTACATTTGGTTATCAAAAGGAGTATCTAATTTAGGCTATAGATAGTGTCATCACATCCTATCGCCTACGCAGCTCACAGCAACTTCCTGGAAAAATACATCTTATTCAGCTGTTTTTTTACTTAGGTATTACTTACTAGTACAGGTTCAATTATTGTATTGCGTTAGCACACGAGGTTATCGACATGTGGGATGGGACATGAACTCTATAAAGGTCTACAAATAACAACAGTACCTAGGTATCGAACTATCAATGTCGAGGTATCGAACTGGTCAATGGCCTCATAGCTAAAGAGCCTGTAAGCCTTGATCAACATTTGGTGAGGAAGTTCTAATTGGGCGGCTGGAACAAGTGCTAGATATAGGTATCAGTAGTAGATACTCGTATGTACTTCTGGGTACGGTACAAAGTAGAAGTTTGATCTCTCTCTAGAGCCCTAGCCACCGACTGGTAGCTTCATAGTTTGGATGCAGGGCCGCGCCGCCCCTGCGTGCGAAGTGTGCGGCGCACACAGGCGCCAAGACAATAGGGGCGCCGCCATCTAAATTATTTTTATTACGCTTACCCAACAACATATTCTTTGTAATGGAGTATCGATAAGTAAGTAGGTACAATAGGCGCAACATATGCCTTGTAAAAAACAAAACATATATTGCGCTTATTGTACAAGTCTCCCAAGATAATATGACGTTTGTGGTTTAATTTTTGGGTTTAAGTTTACATTAGTTACGAGCTCAGCAATAAAATCAAAAGAACCACCGTGAGTTTGTTTGAACGAGTTTATGGATGCAACCCGATGCGATGCGTGCGACACAAGCGGGGATTCCCCAATTTAAGGAACGAGAGAGCCAAAACAATTGAACAATCATTCAATCGAAAGTGTGTGCAAGGTGCGCATTGAATTTTTGTAATAAGAATAAGTTCTAGCACTATAAACAATGGTGCCGATTCTGTTGTCACAAAATTTTCTAAACTAGACTAAAAATTACCAAATTCTAGTTTAATCCTGTCAAACGACGTTTCCCATTCTGAAATTCACTAAACATGATTAAATTTTAGTTGACAAGCACTGATGACGTTTAGTTACTCAATTTAGTGAAAATGGCCAGTATGCTATTCTGTGCCGTTTTTCACCTAAAAATTTGATTGTCAAACTAAATCAGACTATTTTGAATCGCGAATAAAAAGATGTGGAATAAAATTAATTGTCAAGAACTAAACTCTACAAAGCGCATTTCTCGTATTTTCCTTAAAACTTTGGGAATAATTATGGAAGCCTATATTATTGCAGCTGTTGTCGATTCGGCAGAAAAGTAAATACATATAATTTTTTTGTTATTTAAGTGCAACAAAATGCATTCGTGAAAACACTAAGGGGTTTTAGTACTGTCCAAGTTCTTGTACAAGGCTATCTTATTCTTATTAAGTACCTACAGCTTTGTGCAAAAATTGGATAAACTCACTTCCAGGTTTTGTGAAATAAGAAATAACATTTTTTTTAGAAACCATCAAGAAAGCATTGAGGTAATATGTACTAGTTATCATTCCAACTCATTCCAAAAAAAGTCAGCTATTTTGTTATTCATATCTAAGTATGCAATTAGGTTTTTTTTTTTTTGAGGGTGGGATATCATCAAATAACGTCTCCCGCTCTGGGTGGAGCAGGAGGGCGTGTCAGACTTTTACTGACTAAAACCCACCCGTGTTCCCTCAGTTGCTTGTGTGCCAGGGGCGACGGTATCTCTTTCGAACAACCCGCACCTGTGGCAGGCATCGGCCCTTGCGGACCCCACCAATTGTTGCTGACATCTCTGACGACGCGTGTGGAACACAACGCGCCGTCGACCCTGGCATTTTTTTTCTATTTAACGTGGAGAAATGCCTACTGCGCTACCACGGGGAGCTAGCGCCGTTATGTGGGACTGTAACCCACTAAAACTCCACGGTGTCCTCTAGTGTCGCTTGAGGCGGGAACACGGAAACGCGCAAGCCATCCGCAAACCCGCCTCGGCTGTCCGTCACCGGACCCTCCTCGGAGGGGAATAACCCCTATCACCGGCGAACCAGGACACATGGCACGCCGTGGCCACCCCAGGAACCAAATAGCATAAGGGCCCCAGACGACCCCGTTTCTGGCACCCTTGGTCTCCCTGCGACGGGTCAGCACAGTGGCCTCGCCGCCTACCACTTTTCGGCCTACTTTTTGCCTGCCACGTCGTCGGCTTGGAGGCAAAAGCCCTGCCGACTGGCCCCACCTTAGGGTTCCTCTTCGCTTCACCGTGGGAGGTGACCACGGCTACTGAGCCCCCCCCCCCCCGCCGGAACGACAATGCGGAAACCCACTGGGGGGATACAATTAGATATAACATCATAAATAAAGTATGTAACAATTTAACACGTGTTTTATTTTTGACAGTATTTGGCAAGCGGAAGCGAACTGGCTTTGCCTGTTTAGGAAAATCTAATCTTTTAATCATCTAATATATAAAATTTCCATGTCACAATGTTAGTTACCGTACTCCTCCAAAACGGCTTTACCGATTTTTACCAAATTTTATATGCGTATTTAATAGGTCTGAGAATCGGCTACTATCTATTTTTCATACCCCTAAGTGATAAGGGTTGTTCACCCTAAATAATTTATAAGGCAAAACAACGTTTGCCGGGTCAGCTAGTATTATCTAAGTATTTAAACTGCCGAGCCAATGGAGGAGAGGCGTGAAATGGTCCTGCAGTCTTCAGACGACGCGCTAAAGTACCGACAGCTCAATAGACGGATCTCTAAGTCCTTGAAAAGCGACCTCCGCCGTTATAATACGGAACGCATCAAGGACGCGATAGAGCCGAACAAGGGCTCCAAGGTCTTTACAAAAGATCTGTCTATTGGGCAGAGTCAGCTAGCGAAACTGAAAACCGATGATGGCAGGATCGTATTCGCCAAGCATGAGCTGTTGAGAGAGATCGAGAGGTTCTATGGACAGTTATACACGTTAACAAGCATCCCCGTTACGAATCTGGCAAACGACCCAAGAGCCGGATTGACCCGACACTACACCGAAGACATCCCGGTCCTTAGCTTGTACGAGATTAGGATGATGACGGAATTACGGCCGAACTCCTGAGAGCCGGCGGAAAACCCGTACTTAAAGCCCTCAAGAAGCTGTTTGATTCCGTCATACTCGAGGGCAAAACGCCACAGGCATGGAACATAGGTGTGGTGGTACTTTTCTTTAGAATACCCTTTTTAAGAATTATAGGCCCATCTCACTTCTGAGTCATGTCTACAAGCTGTTTTTGAGAGTCATCATGAACCGTCTCTCGCACAGGTTTGACGACTTCCAGCCTCCCGAACAAGCCGGATTCCGTAAAGCCTTTAGCACCGTAGACCACATACATACGCTGCGGCAGGTTATACAGAAGACCGAAGAGTATAACCTGCCCCTCTGCTTGGCGTTTGTGGACTACGAAAAAGCCTTCGATTCGATCGAGACATGGGCTGTACTGGCTATCCCTTCAACGGTGCCAGATCGACGATCGGTACATCGAGTTGCTGAAGTGTCTGAAAACGCCACTATGTCAGTCCGATTCCAGGACCAGACTTCGAAACCTAGGATAGGTTTGCAGCGAGGTATGAGACAGGGAGACGTTATCTCTCCGAAACTGTTCACTGCTGCACTGGAGGATGTCTTCAAGGTTCTGGACTGGAAGGGGGCTGGCATAAACATCAATAGCGAGTACATCACTCACCTTCGATTTGCCGATGATATAGTTGTCATGGCTGAGACCATGGAGGACCTCAGTGCAATGTTCGACGATCTCAGTAGAGCGTCCAAAAGAGTGGGTCTAAAAATGAACATGGACAAGATAAAGGTCTTGTCAAATGCCCATATAATACCCACTCTCATGACGATCGGAGGCGCTACGATCGAAGTTGTGGACGAGTACGTTCACCTAGGACAAACTGTCCAGTTAGATAGGTCCAACTTCGAGAAATAGGTCAATCGTCGAATCAGACTCGGCTGGGCAGCGTTCGGGCTTCGCAATATCTTCTCGTCCCAAATACCGCAGTGTCTCAAGACGAAAGTCGTTGACCAGTGTGTGTTGCCACTTTGCCAACACACACTGGTCGAACAAGAATATTTACACTTTCAGGGACACTAACGCCCAGAGTAATAAATCGTCGTCGTCGTGGTCGCTCAGAATGGGTCTTATCAGAAGGCTTACCTAAAGTCACCCAAAGAGCAATGGAGTGGACCGATGACCTTGTGAAGGCCGCGGGAATCCGCTGGATGTGGGAAGCACAAGACCGGTCGAAGTGGAGAAGCCTGGGGGAGGCCTATGTCCAGCAGTGGACGTCTTTCGGCTGAAATGATGATGATGATGATTTAAACTGGAGAACATTTACACTTGAGAGCAATAAAATCGCACACGTTGACTTTTTGTTGTTAAAGCAGTTTTTTTCATAAATGTGAATACATATTAAAATAAAACTTACACTATTTGAATGTTTACTTCAGTACCTTTCTAATGATATCAAATACAGTGTAAAAAAAGTACCCATAGGGAGTTTTAGGGCACAAAACCCAACATACGGATAAAATTACCCAATTTAGCTTAACAAAGAATAAAAATAAAACTCAAAATGCTTGATCAAATTGTTTTTTAATAAGGTGTATTCCCTCCCCTAGCCTTGATTACAGCTCTTAATCGGTTTTTCATGGACCGTATTAATTTCACCATGAAATCTTGTGGTATGGCGTTCCACTCCTCTTCAATGGCAAGTTGAAGCTCTTGGAGGCGCGTAGGAGCAGGGCTTCTTGCTCGAACTCTTCTTTTTAGCTCATCCCAGACATGCTCAATCGGATTGAGATCAGGACTACGAGCTGGCCACTCCATCGCGGTGATTCCAACATCTTCCATGTAGTCGCAAACTGTTCTAGCGACATGCGGTCTGGCGTTGTCGTGCATTAAGAGAAAATCTTCTCCCATAAGCCACGCAAGCGGCCTCACATGTTCTTCGAGCACTTCTTCGACGTATCGTGCAGCCGTCAAACTTCTCGATCTCGGGCCGGTATTCGCCGTAGTGATGAATACAATGTCAGTTTTAGTGTCCAACATTATGCCACCCCAAAACATACACGATCCACCTCCAAAAGCCACACGTTCGCTTATGCAGCATTGTGAAAATCGCTCTGATGACCTTCTGTAGACCCTAGAGCGTCCATCATGACCATGTAAAGTCATTCTGCACTCATCAGAGAACATAACAGCCCGCCATTGGTCATACGTCCAATTTAAATGTTCCCTAGCAAATTGTAGCCGGGCTTGTCGGTGAGCTGTGGTCAATTTGGGACCATTTGCTGGGCGATGTGAAGTCATTCCTGCTTCACCTAGTCTTCTTCGAACTGTCCACCGACTTATACTGACATTGCGAACTTCTCGAAGCTGTTGTCCCAGTTGAACCGCGTTCAGTTGCCGATTTCTCAAAGACCTTGTCACAAGAAAGCGGTCATCACGCTCTGATGTTGTGCGTCGCCGGCCAGATCCTGGTCGCCGAATGTAGCCACCGGTCTCTTGGAACCTCTGGTATACACGACGAACAGAGTAGCGGCTCAAATTTAGCCGTCGAGCAACTTCACTTTGGTTATGGCCTGCTTCGAGCAAGGCAATAACTTGAGCGGCTTCTGCGGGCGTGGTATCCATATTTTTCCAGTAAATCCGTATGCTTCCAGTAGAGATGTTATCACGTTGACCTTCGGTATGCAACTGAATAAAAATTCTTTTTTTTTTTTTTTTTGGGAAGGGCATCTCGTAGTTGACCTTGAGAGGCCGTAACTACTTAACCGGGCTTTCCTGTGGGGACTAATAGTTTTTAGGCTAAGAGCCTCCAGCCAGGGCTTACAAACTAAAATTAAAAACCTACAGCAACTGCGCACTGAGGGCACCCCCTGCGGGGTACGAGCCTCGGCTCAGGGAGTCACTTTCAGGGAGGGCAGCAAGTGGGGACAGGCTGGATCAATAATTTCTTTATTATTAATCATGGGGATTTTAACTCTACTTGCTCAGCTTCGGCGCGGGCTGGCACTTCTGCGGGCAAGGGACGGTTGGGGGAGGATTCGTTTACTCGGGGTCTTCGCGAGGCGCGAGGACCTCGGCGGCGAGGTCGGAAATACGGTCTGTTTTTGTGTGCTGTGCTGGTGGCCCTACTGCTTTCTTGAAGAAGAGTGATGGGGTCATCAGGGTCGGAGAGGACATGTCGCGGCCGGCGGATTCGACTGATTCTACTGGGGACATAACTAGCGGCCTTCGCAATCAATGGATTGCGGTGTTGCGCGGCGGATTCAAAGAAACGCTTTGAATTACGTTTTAGGAATTGGGCTATCGTTGGGATTTTAAGGTCGAGATGGAGGATCTCGTTCCTAACATACCAGGGCGAGCCTGTGGCTTGACGGAGAAAACGGTTTTGCAATGTCTGCATCCTATGGATATATCGGGGCTTTGTGTGTGCAAAGACAGCACTAGCGTAGGTCATGATTGGCCTTATGCACGCCGTGTATATTCGCAACTTGCACTTGAGTGACAACTTGCTACGTGCGTTCAGAACAGAATGCAGCCTTCCAAGAGCGAAGGCGGCGCGTGAGCGCGCGTTCATAATGTGCTTATAGAAGGAGAGGTGCTGATCCATGATCACTCCTAGATATTTGGCTTGCTTCTCCCAAGGGATAGGCTTGCCAAACATGGAGATGGGCCGGGGGGGGTCGGGTCTGTGTCGCGGTTTCGAGAAGAGAACCGCTTGACTTTTGTCTGGGTTTACTTCGATCCTCCATTTTCTAAACCACGCGCCAAGAACATTGACTGCGGTCTGGAGTCTGGAGGATATCGCATCCTGACTGACCCCAGCGTAGTAAATGGCTGTGTCGTCTGCGAACAGTGCCAACTTTTCCAGTCTACGCTTGGGGATATCGCTAGTAAATAGCGTGAAAATGAGAGGGGATAGCACGGCGCCTTGAGGGACGCCGGTGCGTATGGGGTGGGGGGAGGAAATCGCTCCCTCTATGCGATAGCGAAAGGTGCGGTTCGACAAAAAGTCTCGAAGGATGAGTACGAGACGGTCGGGCACACCGAGTTTGTACAGCTTATATAATAAGCCGTTGTGCCAGACTTTGTCGAAAGCTTTCGCTATATCGAAGAATACTGCACCGGTCATAGAGCCGCGCTGGAAACCAGCGCTTATGTCTTCTACGATGCGGTGGACCTGTTGCACGCACGAGTGTTGGGTTCTAAAACCAAACTGCTCGTCGGGAATGAGGCCTTTCGTCTCGGCAAAATTTCTGAGTCGCTTATAAATAAGTCTCTCGTAGATTTTACCGAGCGAATTCAGTAAACTGATGGGGCGGTAGCTCGTGGGCTCGGACTTGGGCTTGCCAAGTTTTGGAATGCCGATGACCGTGGCTTGCTTCCATGCTTGCGGGAAGATGTTGTTGCTCAGGGCACCATTGAAGATGGTGGTCAAGAGCATGATCATGTGGGCGGGCAGCATCTGGAGCACCCTGTTGGTGATTCCGTCAGCGCCGGGGGCCTTGCGGGGTTTCAGACCTTTGATGATCTCGTGAACTTCGTCCGGGGTGACGAGAGGTATTGGATCATCCGGGTCTTCGACGGGCGGGAGGGAGGCTCTGCGTTCAACTTCGGCGTCCACCTCATCGAGGTGTGCCTGGTCTACTGGCAGAGAACTGGGCGTGCACTGGGCTTCGAGGCTCTCGGCAAGGCATTCGGCCTTGTCGATGTCGTCGAACGCGACTGTGCCGTCGGGCCTGGTCAGGGGGGGCATGGAGGAGACTTCTCGGGATTTGAGATTCCTCTGAAGTTGCCAGAAGGCTAGATGAGTCGGCTCTAACTCGCTCAGCATCTTGTCCCAGCCAGCGTCACGAAGCTCTTGCATGCGCGTCTTCACAGATCTCTGCAAATAGCGCATGTGAGCCTTGTTCGCATCGCAAGGAAAGTTGCTGTAGGCACGAACAGCTGCGTTCTTCTCATTTAGCAGTTCGCGTACATCGTCCGGCAACTTCCATCGGTGGTCTTCCACCTCAGGAATTTCCCTTGAACACTCGTTCAGGACAGATTGTACGTGACCCGTGAATGAGTCGATCGCAGCCGTTGTGTCGGCGACAGAGTCGAAATGGTCGGGTATGGAATTCAAGTGGGGGGATGTTTTGGTTTTCAGCGAATCGCTTACTCGCCTCCAGTCCGTTACCACTTTGGTGCGGGGGGGTTGGTCTGTATCTGGGAGACCCGTTCGCGGGGCCAGATGCATGACAACCGGACGATGGTCAGAGGTGAGCTCGTTTATTGCTTCTATGGAATCCAACCTTAAGTTGATTCGCTTCAGAATGGCAATGTCGAGTACATCGGGCCTGTGATTTACATCGTGGGGAAAGTGAGTTGGAGTCATCGGGGCGACGACATCAAAGACTAAGGAGGAACAGAGGTCAAACAGGCGTTTTCCTCTAGTCGTTTGTCTGGAACTATTCCAAGCGGGGTGTTTTGCATTGAGATCGCCTGCTATGATAACAGAGTCACTCATGCCTAACAGGGCGGAAATGTCATCGGAGATTTGACTGAAATCTTCCGGTTGGGGAGTGGGAGGAAGGTAGGCTGAGACTATCGTGACGGGTTGATGACCCGTCAGGCCTAGTCGACAGACTGAAACTTCTAACCGGTTGAGGGTGGGGGGATCCATAGGGATGCAGTGTAATGACCTTTTATAGTAGATGAGTGTTCCACCCTTATGACAACGCGACCTGTCGTTGCGCACTATACGATAGTTTGCAATTTTCGGGTCGCGGTTGTAGGGTTTTAAGAATGACTCTTGTACTAATAGTATGTCAATTTGATGGTCGCGGAGGAACTGGGCGATCTCATCACGTTGGGTTAGTAAACCGTTGGCGTTAAACGTTCCTAGCTTTAGGGATCGGGGTTTTAGTCTCGCGGGGGCCGTATTATTCATTTTGAGTTATTGAATTGGACGAGGGCTTGCGTAACGTCGGGATACGCTTCGTAGATGTAAAAGACCTTCGCGATGTCTTTTTCGTTTACGGCTGCTTGCACCTCCTGTGCCATGCGGTAGGCACGCGGGGTACAGAAACGGAGAAAAATGCTATTCAGTGTGTTGAACACTGAGGCGCCGTTTATGCTGGTCGCGGGGCCAGCGGTTTGCCTAGCTGCGGCTGCGGGGAGCGCGGCTGGGAGCGTCGCGGGGGTCGCGACGGCGGCGGGTACGGAAACGCGGGGGGGCGAGGTAGAGGGCGCGGGGGCGCCGGTACGCGGGTCCCTGAGCGGAGGGATGGGGGCGGGAGTGGGCCTAGCGGATGCCATCGCAGGGAATGCCTGCTGATGGTTAAGCTGGTTCCAGGGGCTCGACCTCTGAGGGCTGAGCCTGTCTGGGAGTTTGGACGACGGGGCTTCCCTCTGCTGGCGGGCGTCGGCACGCTTCGCCAGTTTGGGAGAAGAGGTTTTGGGTGCTTTCGAGCACCCTCTGTAGTTCGCGGGGTGACCGGATTCACCACATAGAACGCACGCCGGAGGTTCCGTGCAGAGGGCACGGTCCTTTGGCCGGGCACAGTCGGCTGTGCCGTGATCCCCTAGGCACTTGACGCACCTGGGTTTCGCATTACAGTGCGACTGTGCGTGACCGTACAACTGGCAACGGTGACATTGCCCGATTATACCGGATTTACGCGGTTTTTCAATTTTTAGTCCAGACAAGTGGCAAACCGTCTTGATCTGGAAGATCGGATTGTGGCCCTCAGTGGGAGGGCATACTACGAGCACCATGTCGAAGGGCACTCCGCGACGGGCACGGTGCATGCGGTGCACCTCTAGGATAGGGACTCCTTGGAGCTCAAGGTCGGCCTTGATTTCCTCGGTCGCAATTTCGGTTGGAATTCTTTTTATGACAACCCGTAATTGCCTGTCCTCTGGTAATGCGTAGGTGTGAAAGGACATGTATATCTGAGCATTTTTGTGAGGTCCCTGTAATCGCGCGACGTAGGGACCGTCACTTTGATTCCCTGAAGGGTCGATCGGGCGCTGGTGTAGGCTATGCGAGCCTCCGAACACCATTTGGACACATCGGTCCACTTCCCCTTGTCTTGGATGAACACCGGGGGCGGCGGGGGCACCTTTTTCCCCGCAGCGGTGCGGGGCGCGACGGTGGGTGCAGACGCGGGCGGGGATGCGATCGGGGTGGGGGCCGCGGCGGGGGTCGGCGACGGCGGGGTGGGGGGGCGCGAAAGAAGGGACGCCGAGACGTCCGTCAGCGCGATCTTGGCAGCTTGGGTTTTACCACAAGTCTTCTTCTTGCGTTTCTTCCCCTTGCCCTCGACAGTGGTGAAGCCACTCTCTTCTGTGGACGATGGGGAAGAATCGGAAGCAGAAGCGGCTGCTTTGTCCGAGTTCGAATCCGAATCACCAGTAAGGGTGTCGGTATCTGAGGGCGCGTCTTCGGCGTCCATTTCTTCGGCGGGCTCTTCCGAGAAGGCCGGAGAGGGAGGGCAAGCCGGGGTGGCCGGAGATGGAGACCTAGAATAGGTCGCGGGCGCAAACGTGGGCGCGGTCGGTATAGCGGTCGCGAGAGTGATCGCGGGAGGATTCGCGGGCGAGTTCGCGGAGGTCGCGCGGATCGCGGAAGCGAGTAAAGCGGGCGCGGGAGGCATAGCGCGGAATGCCTGGATTGTCCGTTCGATATCGTCGGGCAATTCGGGATGAGTGGACAGGAGAAACCTCATTTCGGCCAAAAAGGCCGATTTTGAGGTTACCATGGTCGCGATGGGGAGCCTACTGATTGCTCATAGGGAGCGGCCTACTTCCCTAAAAACTCCTAACAATCCTAACGTCTACTTCCCCGGGAGGATAGCCCGGGGATGTGTGGCCCTCCCTGCCGGGTGTAGGCAGGGGGGTGTGTACCTATTGGTGAGCCCTAAGCTTGTAAACCTGTTGCCAATCTTAATGTGCAACAGGGCCCTGACGTCCAATGCGAGGGGTGTTTGTCACCCCAAAGACACTGGGTGAGTAGCTGGGGAGGCAAAACTGTCACCAGTACCGACTAGGAGATCCCCCAAGGCCGGTGGTCTGGGACCCGTCCGATTGATGCCTAGCCCTGAAGGGGTTCGGCGGGTGAGTCGGGTCAACACCCCCTCGGATTCGTTGACACCGTGAGGTTTCAACCGAGGACCACAAAAACAGTGGATTTTACCCGGAGAGGGCCAAGTGAATTTAACACGAAGCTTTCTCCGTCAAAGAAATAATATGTCTTGAAAAAGACAGTTTTGACTGAATTAATCAGTGAAATAAATTCACCAACTAATTAAATCGTCAGTAGCCGGGGCGGCTACAATGTTCGCAGCGGGGCGCGGCGAATCTGGATAGCGGCGAAAAATCACGCAGCAGGCAGGAGCACTTCACACACGTCCGTCCGGGTCGAGCGTCGCGCGTAGAGTGAATAAAAATTCTTTTTTTTTTTTTTTTTTTTTTTTGATATGGGCATCTCGTAGTTGACCTTGAGAGGCCGTAACTACTTAACCGGGCTTTCCTGCGGGGACTTTTAGTTTTTAGGCTAAGAGCCTCCAGCCAGGGCTTACAAACTAAAATTAAGACCTACAGCAACTGCGCACTGAGGGCACCCCCTGCGGGGTACGAGCCTCGGCTCAGGGAGTCACTTTTAGGGAGGGCAGCAAGTGGGGACAGGCTGGATCAATAATTTCTTTATTATTAATCATGGGGATTTTAACTCTACTTGCTCAGCTTCGGCGCGGGCTGGCACTTCTGCGGGCAAGGGACGGTTGGGGGAGGAATCGTTTACTCGGGGTCTTCGCGAGGCGCGAGGACCTCGGCGGCGAGGTCGGAAACACGGTCTGTTTTTGTGTGCTGTGCTGGTGGCCCTACTGCTTTCTTGAAGAAGAGTGATGGGGTCATCAGGGTCGGAGAGGACATGTCGCGGCCGGCGAATACGACTGATTTTACTGGGGACATAACTGGCGGCCTTCGCAATCAATGGATTGCGGTGTTGCGCGGCGGATTCAAAGAAACGCTTTGAATTTCGTTTTAAGAATTGGGCTACAGTGGGGATTTTAAGGTCGAGATGGAGGATCTCGTTCCTAACATACCAGGGCGAGCCTGTGGCTTGACGGAGGAAACGGTTTTGTAGTGCCTGCATCCTATGGATGTATCGGGGCTTCGTGTGTGCAAAGACTGCACTAGCGTAAGTCATGATTGGCCTTATGCACGTCGTGTATATTCGCAACTTGCACTTGAGTGACAACTTGCTACGTGCGTTCAGAACAGAATGCAGCCTTCCAAGAGCGAAGGCGGCGCGTGAGCGCGCCTTCATAATGTGCTTATAGAAGGAGAGGTGCTGATCCATGATCACTCCTAGATATTTGGCTTGCTTCTCCCAAGGGATAGGCTTGCCAAACATGGAGATGGGCCGGGGGGGGTCGGGTCTGTGTCGCGGTTTCGAGAAGAGAACCGCTTGACTTTTATCGGGATTGACTTCGATCCTCCATTTTCTAAACCACGCGCCAAGAACATTGACTGCGGTCTGGAGTCTGGTGGATATCGCATCCTGACTGACCCCAGCGTAGTAAATGGCTGTGTCGTCTGCGAACAGTGCCAACTTTGCCAGTCTACGCTTGGGGATATCGCTAGTAAATAGCGTGAAAATGAGAGGGGAAAGCACGGCGCCTTGAGGGACGCCGGCGCGTATGGGGTGGGGGGAGGAAATCGCTCCCTCTATGCGATAGCGAAAGCTGCGGTTCGACAAAAAGTCTCGAAGGATGAGTACGAGACGGTCAGGCACGCCGAGTTTGTACAGCTTATATAATAAGCCGTTGTGCCAGACTTTGTCGAAAGCTTTCGCTATATCGAAGAATACTGCACCGGTCATCGTACCGCGCTGGAATCCAGCGCTTATGTCTTCTACGATGCGGTGGACCTGTTGCACGCACGAGTGTTGGGTTCTAAAACCAAACTGCTCGTCGGGAATGAGGCCTTTCGTCTCGGCAAAATTTCTGAGTCGCTTATAAATAAGTCTCTCGTAGATTTTACCGAGCGAATTCAGTAAACTGATGGGGCGGTAGCTCGTGGGCTCGGACTTGGGCTTGCCAAGTTTTGGAATGCCGATGACCGTGGCTTGCTTCCACGCCTGCGGGAAGATGTTGTTGCTCAGGGCACCATTGAAGATGGTGGTCAAGAGCATGATCATGTGAGCGGGCAGCATCTGGAGCACCCTATTGGTGATTCCGTCAGCGCCGGGGGCCTTGCGGGGTTTCAGACCTTTGATGATCTCGTGAACTTCGTCCGGGGTGACGAGAGGTAATGGATCATCAGGGTCTTCGACGGGTGGGAGGGAGGCTCTGCGTTCAACTTCGGCGTCCACCTCATCGAGGTGTGCCTGGTCTACTGGCAGAGAACTGGGCGTGCACTGGGCTTCGAGGCTCTCGGCAAGGCATTCGGCCTTGTCGATGTCGTCGAATGCGACTGTGCCGTCAGGCCTGGTCAGGGGGGGCATGGAGGAGACTTCTCGGGATTTGAGATTCCTCTGAAGTTGCCAGAAGGCTAGATGAGTCGGCTCTAACTCGCTCAGCATTTTGTCCCAGCCAGCGTCACGAAGCTCTTTCATGCGCGTCTTCACAGACCTCTGCAAATAGCGCATGTGAGCCTTGTTCGCATCGCAAGGAAAATTGCTGTAGGCACGAACAGCTGCGTTCTTCTCATTTAGCAGTTCGCGTACATCGTCCGGCAACTTCCATCGGTGGTCTTCCACCTCAGGAATTTCCCTTGAACAATCGTTCAGGACAGATTGTACGTGACCCGTGAATGAGTCGATCGCAGCCGTTGTGTCGGCGACAGAGTCGAAATGGTCGGGTATGGAATTCAAGTGGGGGGATGTGTTGGTTTTCAGCGAATCGCTTACTCGCCTCCAGTCCGTTACCACTTTGGTGCGGGGGAGTTGGTCTGTATCTGGGAGACCCGTTCGCGGGGCCAGATGCAAGACGACCGGACGATGGTCAGAGGTGAGCTCGTTTATTGCTTCTATGGAATCCAACCTTAAGTTGATTCGCTTCAGAATGGCAATGTCGAGTACATCGGGCCTGTGATTTACATCGTGGGGAAAGTGAGTTGGAGTCATCGGGGCGACGACATCAAAGACTAAGGAGGAACAGAGGTCATACAGGCGTTTTCCTCTAGTCGTTTGTCTGGAACTATTCCAAGCGGGGTGTTTTGCATTGAGATCGCCTGCTATGATAACAGAGTCACTCATGCCTAACAGGGCGGAGATGTCATCGGAGATTTGACTGAAATCTTCCGGTTGGGGAGTGGGAGGAAGGTAGGCTGAGACTATCGTGACGGGTTGATGACCCGTCAGGCCCAGTCGACAGACTGAAACTTCTAATCGGTTGAGGGTGGGGGGATCCATAGGGATGCAGTGTAATGACCTTTTATAGTAGATGAGTGTTCCACCCTTATGACAACGCGACCTGTCGTTGCGCACTATACGATAGTTTGCAATTTTCGGGTCGCGGTTGTAGGGTTTTAAGAATGACTCTTGTACTAATAATATGTCAATTTGATGGTCGCGGAGGAACTGGGCGATCTCATCACGTTGGGTTAGTAAACCGTTGGCGTTAAAAGTTCCTAGCTTTAGGGATCGGGGTTTTAGTCTCGCGGGGGCCGTAATATTCATTTTGTGTTGTTAAATTGGACGAGGGCTTGCGTAACATCGGGATACGCTTCGTAGATGAAAAAGACCTTCGCGATGTCTTTTTCGTTAACGGCTGCTTGTACCTCCTGTGCCATGCGGTAGGCACGGGGGGTACAGAAACGGAGAAAAATACTGTTCAGTGTGTTGAACACTGAGGCGCCGTTTATGCTGGTCGCGGGGCCAGCGGTTTGCCCTACTGCGGCTGCGGGGAGCGCGGCTGGGAGCGTCTCGGGGGTCGCGACGGCGGCGGGTACGGAAGCGCGGGGGGGCGAGGTAGAGGGCGTGGGGGCGCCGGTACGCGGGTCCCTGAGCGGAGGGATGGGGGCGGGAGTGGGCCTAGCGGATGCCATCGCAGGGAATGCCTGCTGATGGTTAAGCTGGTTCCAGGGACTCGGCCTCTGAGGGCTGAGCCTGTCCGGGAGTTTGGACGAAGGGGCTTCCCTCTGCTGGCGGGCGTCGGCACGCTTCGCCAGTTTGGGAGAAGAGGATTTGGGTGCTTTCGAGCACCCTCTGTAGTTCGCGGGGTGACCGGTTTCACCACAAAGAACGCACGCCGGAGGTTCCGTGCATAGGGCACGGTCCTTTGGCCGGGCACAGTCGGCTGTGCCGTGATCCCCTAGGCACTTGACGCACCTGGGTTTCGCGTTACAGTGTGACTGTGCGTGGCCGTATAGCTGGCAACGGTGGCATTGCCCGATAATCCCGGATTTACGCGGTTTTTCGATCTTTAGTCCAGACAAGTGGCAAACCGTCTTGATCTGGAATATAGGGTTGTGTCCCTCAGAAGGAGGGCACACTACGAGCACCATGTCGAAGGGCACTCCGCGACGGGCTCGGTGCATGCGGTGCACCTCTAATATGGGGACTCCTTGGAGCTCAAGGTCGGCCTTGATCTCCTCGGTCGCAATTTCGGTTGGTATGCGTTTAATGACAACCCGTAATTGCCTGTCCTCTGGTAGTGCGTAGGTGTGAAAGGACACACCTCTATACCTTAACATTTTTGTGAGGTCCCTGTAGTCGCGCGACGTAGGGACCGTCACTTTGATACCCTGAAGGGTCGATCGGGCGCTGGTGTAGGCTATGCGAGCCTCCGAACACCATTTGGACACATCGGTCCACTTCCCCTTGTCCTGGATGAACACCGGGGGCGGCGGGGGCACCTTTTTTCCCGCAGCGGTGCGGGGCGCGACGGTGGGTGCAGACGCGGGTGGGGATGCGATCGGGGTGGGGGCCGCGGCGGGGGTCGGCGACGGCGGGGTGGGGGGGCGCGAGAGAAGGGACGCCGAGACGTCCGTCAGCGCGATCTTCGCAGCTTGGGAATTTCCGCAAGTCTTTTTCTTGCGTTTCTTCCCCTTGCCCTCGACAGTGGTGAAGCCACTCTCTTCAGTGGACGAGGGGGAAGAAACGGAAGCAGAGACTGCTGCTTGGTCAGAGTTGGAGTCCGAATCACCCGTGAGGGTGTCGGTATCGGAGGGCGCGTCTTCGGCGTCCATTTCCTCGGCAGGCTCTTCAGAGAAGGCCGGAGAGGGAGGGCAGGCCGGGGCGGCCGGAGAAGGAGACCTAGAGTAGGTCGCGGGCGCAAACGTGGGCGCGGTCGGGATGGCGGTCGCAAGGGTGATCGCGGGAGGATTCGCGGGCGAGTTCGCGGAGGTCGCGGGAATCGCGGAGACGAGTAAAGCGGGCGCGGGAGGCATTGCGCGGAATGCCTGGATGGTTCGCTCGATGTCATCGGGCAACTCTGGATGCGTGGACAGGAGTAACCTCATTTCGGCCAAAAAGGCCGATTTTGAGGTTACCATGATCGCGGTGGGGAGCCTACTTTTTGCTCATAGGGAGCGGCCTATTTCCCTATAACTCCTATCAAACCTAACGTCTACTTCCCCGGGAGGATAGCCCGGGGATGTGTGGCCCTCCCTGCCGGGTGTAGGCAGGGGGGTGTGTACCTAATGGTGAGCCCTAAGCTTGTAAACCTGTTGCCAATCTTAATGTGCAACAGGGCCCTGACGTCCAATGCGAGGGGTGTAGAGACACCCCAAAGACACTGGGTGAGTAGCTGGGGAGGCAAAACTGTCACCAGTACCGACTAGGAGATCCCCCAAGGCCGGTGGTCTGGGACCCGTCCGATTGATGCCTAGCCCTGAAGGGGTTCGGCGGGTGAGTCGGGTCAACACCCCCTCGGATTCGTTGACACCGTGAGGTTTCAACCGAGGACCACAAAAACAGTGGATTTTACCCGGAGAGGGCCAAGTGAATTTACACGAAGCTTTCTCCGACAAAGAAATAGTATGTCTTGAAAAAGACAGTTTTTGATTATATTAATCAGTGAAATAAATTTCACCAACTAATTAAATCGTCCGTAGCCGGGGCGGCTACAATGTTCGCAGCGGGGCGCAGCGAATCAGGAGAGCGGCGAGAGGTGAGTCACGCAGCAGGCAGGAGCACTTCACAACACGTCCGTTCGGGGCGAGCGTCGCGCGCAGAATAAAAATTCCAATAAACTGACCTTTTTATACCTGCGGCTAAGGGTGCAAGTAGTGACAACGCAAACGCGTGAATTTGGGGAATTCGGTGTACGGTCGGTTTTTGTAAGTTACGTGAAGGTCAATGATTTTAATTTTATGTTTTTGTAAAGCTAAGCTTGTATGCTTTAATTTTGTCTAATGATTTTTACTCAATATCTTTCGATTTTAGAAAACAATCAGTAATAAACCAAATTACAAGGGGTGTGCGATTTTATTGCTCTCAAGTGTATTTCGGTTAAAATTAACAAATAATGAAAAAAATGAGATGAAACATGAAGATTCGTGAAAAAAAGAGGCGCTTCATATGTTTCGCACACAGGCGCCGTGGGGGGTCGGCGCGGCTCTGTTTGGATGGACCTTCTCAATGGGCTGGGTTACTATTTTTACATTGTACTTTTTTGCATTTGTTAGCTAAAAATATTCTGAATCATTTTTAGAGGATACCTATTGCTAATAAATTGCTTCGTAAGTACAAAAAATTGTCTGCTCCACAACGTAAAAAGCAATGAATGTCGTGGAGCTGTCAAAATTAAAGCCATTCCTACAGTCTACATAACTGCTGTTGATTTTATTAAGCCGTAGAAGTGCCTTTAGTTAAAAAAAAAATCGGTTGAAAGACACTAAATGAGACACAAAAGAAGTTTTATTTTTATTACTCTGGGCGTTAGTGTCCCTGAAAGTGTAAATATTCTTGTTCGGCGTGTAAGTAACCATCTTCCGCTGGATGATTTATGATTTTTATGAGTACTTAACTAATTGAAAAAATACAGTTGACAGTCACGGAAGAGCCTGCGTAGGTACCTACTTATCTACATGGCTAAAGCTACGAACGGTACGAACTAGACATGGGCAAAGTTGTTATATTTCAATCACGGTGACTGTTGTTCCTGTTACAAAAAAATCACAGTGAAAAATAACCGTGACTTTGTCACGTCGATATTTCGATAACGCACGTCGCATAGGTACTTGGAACGTCTTGTAATGTGACTATAGACGATTTGATCATTAATTCGTTTATTCACTATTATCAATAACAAATATCGCCAGCAGCTGTATTCGGTTTTATTATATGTATACTTAATTACGTATACACGTACGTGTATGCATGAAAAAAAAACAACAACAAAAAAGTATAAGAAATATAATACTATGGAGAATATTACGCAGGTATCAATATTGGATTGTACTCAATCTAATATTCATACCACATAATAATGAATCAGTCCACTAATATTTACCCAGTAATAGGTATGGTATCATAATATGCGTTAACTACTATGTTCAATAATAGGATTACCTAAAAATTACCTTATTATAACGTATCTAGAAGTCAAATAAGCACGCGCACGCGGCTATTAATGCTAATAACGCTCCTTCTCGCTCCCGCGTTTAGGAGTCGGGCGACCGCGGCCCCAGGCGCGGGCGAACGTTCCAATTTAATCTCGTTCCATATTGAACATGAACCATCGCAGTGACGGGAGTGAGACGCAGTAAATGTGACGGAAAGGAACAACGTTATTTTGGAACGACGTTATTTTCTAAAAAGTCACTGTGATATTCTCAGGTGGCAGATCACGATGATTTTTTCACTGTGACGTTATTTATCACCCATGTCTAGTACGAACTCGAACCACGAACATATAGATAACAACGTGGTGCCTGTAATAAATTATGCTGCATCCAAACATTTAGTGTGTGACAGTCATGGTATACCTATATGTAGGCGACGGTTTCACGTTACTTTGGTATTTCGCTGGAGTCATTCATGTATTGGCACTCAGAAGAATAACGGCTTTAATTCAGCCTGCGCATGCGGGGGGCAGGGGCGGGTCCGCGGGGTGTGGCTCGCTGTTTCAGCCGGCTAGTTGATCGCTCGTAAAATTCAGTCTTGCTTGTGACATGAAAGGGCGCGATCCTTCACACGTAACACGGTGCTTCGAGCAATGCATCACCATGAACAAACGCCAGGGAATGCATGTAATGGTGAGTATTTAGAAAATATCCTTCATTGTAACTGTTCTTTATTATTTTTCTCTTTTATGAAACGTTTGTTTCTAATATTGCTCGAGAACACCGTGGAGTTGTATTTCACAATTCCTGGTACAGTTCTAATTGCTCGTAGTGTTATTTAATTCCTTTAAAAAACTGTTACTGAGTTTTGTTTCGTCACTTACAAGTAATTTAGAATCACTGAAATAAAAATCTTATGTTCGTATTAAATCAGCGTGCAAAATGCAATTTATTAATTCGTATTATTGTACCTAGTTAATTAATTTGATTGTTGAGTTTAATTTAAAGCTAGAAATAAATCTATCGTGGTATATTTTTTGTTGCATTCAACTATATTTTTTTAAACTACTAACAACACATCTTCCGTGAGATAGGTAACAGGGTGTGTGCCATTTAATGTCTACGATAATCATGATTTTCTAAATGCTTATCTATTTTTGAAGATGAATTATATCAGATGACTATTTTTTTATTCGATTTGTTTTAACAGGATGATAGGTAGGTATAGATACCTACTTAAGACCTAAATTCGTACTTGCCGACTAAAACAAGCAGAGAGCGGTCATGTATCGGTCATTTATTGTATTTGGAAACCAATAAATGACTTATAATATGTGTATGTACTAGAGAAAGTAGCCAGAAATGACGAAATTATTCATTCATTCCATCATTATTTATGTACCGGTAAAAAGCGCAGGAAAATAAATTCTTATGAATTTACTTTTTTATTTTTTTTTATTTTTTATTTATTTACATTTATATACGGTTTCGCCAGGATTTTTAACAAAGTTTACCTTTATGGAAATATAACTAACTTAAGTACCTGCTATGTTTAAGCTTATAGGCATAAAGGAGAGCTTAAAATGTTATTAGAATCAAATTAAAAAAATATCAACCTACTGATGAGATAGGTAACAGGGTGTGCCATTTGATATCTACACTTTATCATCAATATTTTAATTAAAGTTTATTTATTTTTAATGATCTATTTTATCAGATGTCTATTTGTCGTTCAGTTTTTTTTTAAACAGGAAGATAGTTAAAGATATTAACTTAAGACCGAAATTCGTAACTTGCCTGACTAAAACAAGCAGTGAGATTGTTTACTGTAGGTACTTATTTACTAATTATGAACGAAAGAAGGTAGCTAGAAATGACGCAATTAGGAATTCATATTACAATATGAACAATACATCATTTACTTACCGGGAAAAAGCACAGGGGTATACCTAATTATCCATTTCACAAATATCGGTATCGCCAGGATTTTGTATAAAGTTTACCTTATTGAAGAACGGAACTATAGTTACAAACTAAAGCTTATAAGGACATATACCTAAATAAATTATATTAAGTAAATTTAAGCATAGCTACAGGTATAAAGGAGAGCTTAAAATATGGTTACAATCAAATTAAAAAACAACAAGTAAAAACAAAAGTGTTTATGTATTTTGCAGTTTCCTAGCTGCCCAGTTGTTCCTAACGAAGGTCGTAAGGAAAAGCTCACGTAAAACCTCAGTGAAGGTCAAAGTCAACAACAAATTGGTGGTATTTATTCGTTCGACGTAGACATTCTATCGTTACGTACGGCATTTTAGATGTCGATCTGGTGTAGGTATAGGTTTTTGCCAGCAGTAGTGTGTGGCAGTGATAACGACGAAAACAGCTTAAAAATATGGTATCGAAAATAATCAAGAAAGAAAGGAAATGCGAAATCTTTTATTTTTACTTTCTTTGTCAAAACTAAACCCTATACATATATAACTGTGTTTGTATATCAATAATACAACTTCAAAAAACAAAATGGGCATTTACAGTCAGTAGGTACTTAGGATATAAAAATATAACTCATTGACATTGGTAAATCAAGAAATCCTACCACCTACTATATCTATCTTCTATATAATTCAAGGGGTGAAAGGCTATCTGTTTCAGGCGACATTTTGGACGATATATAAAAACTCATTCACATTGGTAAATCAAAAAATCCTACCACCTACTATATCTATCTTCTATATAATTCGAGGGGTGAAAGGCTATTTTTTTGAAGCGACATTTTGGACGATATTGAGTTATATACCCAATAACTAACTCAATACTGTATATAACTCAATACCGTCCAAAATGTCGCTTCAAACAAATAGCCTTTGACCCCTCGATATATAAAAATGAATCCTTATTTCTCTTGGTCATGGCATCACACGTGAACGGCTGGACCAATTTTGCTAATTCTTTTTTTGTTGTTTTTTATTGTCAGGATGTTTGTTACTCAATCACGCAAAAACGGCTAAACAGATTTAGATGAAATTTGGCACACAGTTACTTTATAACCTGTATTAACATATAGGATACTTTTTATCCCGGTAGTACATACATCAAGGGGATTACATATATCAAGCCTAGCGGGAAGGCTCAGTTCGGCCGCCTACGCCGTCAGAAAAGTAAGACAATACACTGACGTTGATACAGCTCGGTTAGTTTATTTTAGTTATTTTCATAGTGTTGTGTCCTACGGCATTCTGCTGTGGGGCAAAGCAGCTGACATTCAAAATATTTTTGTTCTTCAAAAACGAGCTGTTCGAGCCATTTACCAACTAGGTGCTAGAGTTTCTTTGAGAGATTTTTTTAAGGATATTGGGATTCTCACGGTCGCATCGCAATTCATCTTGGCCAACATCTTATATATCAGGCAAAATATACACTTGTATACTAAAAACAGTGATATTCATAATATTAATACTAGAAATAAGGACAAACTACGTGTTCCCTTTCACCGGCTTCTTAAGGTTCATAACTCTTTTGTTGGTCTTGGTATAACTTTTTATAACAAGCTCCCCTCTTCTTTGCTAGATTTGAATTTTAATGCGTTTAAAGTTAAAGTTAAATCCACCCTCTGTTCAAAGGCTTACTATTCTGTCAACGACTACTTAAACGATAATAATTGTTGGTCGCTGTGATTAACTCAAGACAATGTTCATGTTCTTTCACCAGTATTAGCTTGACTACAGACAGGTTATATAATTATATTAGTTCATGTGTTGGTTTATTTTATTTGCCTGTACTATGTTTTCAATGTTTTGTTGGTATATAAGCCTGTGCTAGCTGAGATATGGCAAATTTAATGTTTTTGTGTTTCGTAATGTTAATTACCCACTATTGTATAGAATCAAGTTCTTCTAACTTAACAGACAGCTGTGCTGCTGGGGAGTTTGTTGCGCCACTTCTTCTTCCCAGCTAAAGCACTAGGAAGTGGTGAAGGGTGGGCGTTTTGGGGGGACTGTCTTATGTAATTTTGACGTTCAAAAAGTGCTGACTCTCAGCCTAGTTTGAATAAATGACATTTTGATTTTGATTTGATTTTTGTACGTTCTCGTTGGATAATTTCCGACCTCCACGCGGGCGAAGCCGCTGGCAAAAGCTAGGGCAATAAAAAAGATTAAATTCTTCATCTCTGAATCTCTGATGACCTACAGCTCAGGTAGTTCTTATTGCACAGCCAGTCGCTAGTCTCTCATGTTTATTTATGTCACAAACTTAGGAACAATGTGGATGTATATGTCCCATGCATACTGTAAGTTTGTGATGACAAAATAAACCAAAAATTTTCTTTTATCGATACTTAGATACCTACTTTACAGCCGATACTTTAAGAACCTACATCAACATACTAATAATACCATAAAGTTGGAAGTGAGTTTCATTACTGACTTCTGAAAAAATGTTTGATTTAATTCATCCTTTATTTTTATCCTCTTCATCATTTATCAACTTTTAGACAAAAAACAAAAGTGGTCCAGCAGCCATCCAACCACGAGATTGTATTTTTAACCGACTTCAAAAAACGAGGAGGTTCTCAATTCGTCGGAATCTTTTTTTTAATGTATGTTCCCCGTTACTCGAAGATGCCTGAACCGATTTGGAAAATTCTTTTTTGTTTGAAAGGTATATACTTCCCAGGTGGTCCCATATAAATTTTACTAACTTAGCTTGGGAAGTTATTGCGTTTGCACTTTGTGTATCTAAAATCAAAATCAAAAGTCATATATTCAAACTAGGCTGAGAGTCAGGTCTTTTTGAATATCAAAATTACATAAGACAGTCCCCCAAAACGCCCGCCCTTCACCACTTCTTAGTGCTTTAGCTGGGAAGAAGAAGTGGCGCAACAAACTCCCCAGCAGCACAGCTGTCTATTACTCGTAGTCGTAAGTTAGAACTTGATTCTATACAATAGTAGGTAAGTAATTAACATTACGAAACACATTTTTTTTTATTAAATTTGCTCTATGTCAGCTAGCACACGCACATATACTAACAAAATATTAAAAATAGGAACTCAAGCAGAAATAAATATTTAAAAAAAACGTAAACAGAACTGACAACCTAACTAAAAGGCTCCAGGCATAAAGGGCGTGCATGCTTATACATGCAATTCTGCATTATGTAAATACAGCTGTAATTTGAACTAACAACAGTTAAACCTTTGGAATAAAATTAATAAACAGTTATTACAATTAACAATAATAAAACCATGGTCAGCAAGATGACCACAAGCAGCACCCGTTCACGAACATAACACAAAGATCAGCCATTACCGTCGCCAACTTTGAGGGAAGGAGGCAACCCGACCCCCGACGCTATCGCAAGCAGTGACATCTAAGGGAGCATGACGAACTTGATGCCGGTATCTAGACGATATTCTACTACTTACTGTCATTGTTGTTTACATGGCAAGTAGTGGTATACGAATTGATGTGGAGTGTGGGGAAATTAAAGTAATTTTTCACTATGTAGTACGTTTTTTGGAAGTCAGTTGTTTTGTTTTTGAAAAAAGTTTTTGACCTAAGTATTGTATATAACATATGTACTACAGGTACTCTGTACTATAGTAATTTAATAAAATTGAAGATGACAGACAGTATGAACTGTCAAATAACAGCTTTTTACTAAATGATTATCAAATTACCTTTAAACGGTAAACTTTTAAACAATTAAACAATTTTTTAAAAAATTTGTCTGTTTTCTGTTTCGACTGTCTGTATGGTGTTGGTCCCATTTTGACGGGACTTTCACTGGCAGATAGCTGATGTTATTAGGAGTAACATACATTTTTCCGGTTAGCACATTCCCCTGGGATAATTTCGGTAATTTAAGCACAGCTTGTTTCATTATAAATCGCTTCTGAATGGAAACATGTGTCTTATTTCTTACAGTCACTTATAATGCTAAAAAGGGTCAGACTTAATATTTGTCTCTTGTTAATAAATGAGCTAGGTACTTAGGCTATAGGTGGAAATAAAAAACGAATGGCGCTGTTTTTAATTACACGCTAATCAGTTTTAAATTGAACATTAATTAATTTCAACGAAGTACCTACTCAGTTTCCAAAAGCGCGGCAAACATTTTAGCTCCATATTATTTGCATGCGAGTGTAACATGTCAAAGTAACAAAGAGCGTTTCCAAATGAGCCACTCATAGCTGAAAATAAATTGACATCGTCTGTCGAGTATCGACATTCCTATTTATGGTCATTGCCCCAATTGTACTGTTGTCATGGTACTCGAGACGTAACAATATGCGTAGCTCTCAATCATACAGAGATTTCATTTCTTAGTAGTTAGGCAGTCGGTCCATGTAAAATACTGGCAAGCTGTTGCATCCGGTAAGACTAGAAGCCAACCCTAACATAGTTGGGCAAAGGCTAGGTAGATGATAAGTAGTTTGGATATAGCATCGTTTGGACAACTTGGAAAATGTCGTAACTTAACTTTCAGCATCAAAGTTGCATTAAAACTGCAACAAGTATAACGGTCTAGTTATTTCAAATCTTGCTTTTTTGGTTCTTATGTCTTCTGTCTCGCCTCTTCCCAAATGTGTTGTGCTCGGCTTCCAATTTAACCGGGTTGAGCCGAATACCTACGTTCTAGTTCAGTTTTAGGTTCTATCCCTGAAGTACAGACTTAAATCCTGTGATTGACGGCGATTAGTCTTTCAAAAATTTTATCTGCTGTAAAATCATTTATTTGCGGACTAAGTAAGATTGTAATTGGTCGGAACTACAAAATAAAATTATTTCATTTCAACCATTATTATGTCAATTTTCTTGGTAAGTATGAATTATTTGTGATAAGATTATACTTTGTGACGAAACCGATGAATAGATAAATAAATTAGTAAATATTTAACTCATATTATAAATTGCTGCAGATTGGGTAGAGTAGTAGGTATTTAAAAAATTCCTTCTTCACATACTATCCAGAAAAACTAAATAAAGCCTTCTTAAAAGAGTAATGTCATATCTGTATTCCCTTTAGGACCAGAACTAGGTCAGCCCTTGTTCTGTTGAACAGGCACGCCTTGAGAAACTAGGACTGGCTCGGTAGGAGGACAACTAGTGGTGGTACTTCAATAAAATACTTTCTAGGAATCGGTACAAATGTACCTATCTATACGAGACGATACTTATGTTATATCTTTTAAATAGTACATGTCTGTTGGTCACGTTACAATAACATCCGAGCCAAATGGGCAACGATGATAAATTAAAATGATTATTTATTACTATTGTGTTCGTGTAAGCTCATGTGTGTGGATGTGGATGCCTGATGCACCTGTGTCCATGTGTTGTTCTCCTTCCACTTCACAGGCCAATAGGACATTTCATCATCACGTGTTCCATCTGCAAATGGGGCATTCTACTAATTAATGAAATGGTCTTTAATGTTTCTAGTAGTCAAAACGTTGACACTTTTATTGTGAGACATTGGCTCGAGTTATTCGGAGAGAGAAGTTTGCTTTATGTAAATTGTAGATATACGATTGGAATTTTACACTGGCAGTATATTGAAAACATTTTGTATCGACAAACCGTGGCACTGACGTGTAGTAAACACGTAGCAGACGCGTAGCAGATACGCGTAGCAGATACACGTAGCAAATATGCGTAGCAGATACACGTAGCAAATATGCGTAGTAGATACGCGTAGCAGTCACGTGTAGAAGAGCGTAGCAGATGTGTAGTAAACTCGTAGCAGTCGAGAAGGAGAGCGAAGTAGCAGTTGCGTAGGATACTCGTTGAGCGTAGCAGTATCGTAGCATGCGCGTTTGAGAGCGTAGTAGACGCTTAGCAGATGAACAGCATACTCGTGGCAGACGTATAGTCGATGCAGTTTGTGCTTACCGGTCGCGTAGCAAACACATAGCCATAGCTGCACGAACCGTTATTAAATATTATGGTGACATATTACTGTTTTCACTATATTCTATATAAAAAATGCATACGCTATCCAATAGCTTTTTCCTAAAATCGGGGATTAATTGCCACGTGGCTTTTATCATTACTATCACATTAATTTAGTATTTATTTGGCAAGTGCCGTAACTGAAGCCAATTTTAGAGCTCGCCGTCCAGTGTAAGATTTGTATGACTTAATTCTGATGACGTTTTAATTTTGTCAGTTCTTGATAAGTGAGCCCTCAAATGATAGGCGTTTATCAATGTCGGCCTAAGTCGTGTGATAACAGGGTTTGTATCACCGATCGTTGCTGGTCTACTGTGACTGTGAGAGTGCATTGTTGACTATTGTGATCACTGCCTTTCGTGATATGCAGAACCACGTGGGTTCACAAAAAGGTACGTTCAGTTTAGAAAATGTACTCATTTTATTATTTTCGTTTTCAAAGTTTGTTTGTAACCATGTGTTTACAACGACACAACAAACCGCTCTACAAAGGTGTTTATTAACTTGATATTTAATTGAAGTTGTTTTTATATTCGTTAATTGTTACATTTAATTCCTAAAAATTAAAAAAAATATGTTTATTTGGTCTCAAACGATTACATTTTAAAATTTTAAATGAAATAGCCCCAGTAAGTACTTTATAATACTTGTGTTGGGGTTGTCTCGCTCCATCCCATGATGTTAAACAAAATTGAGACTAAATAAAAAGGAATGGATCGGTCAAGATGTATGGGGTTTCCGAGAGATGTAAAATATATCTTCGCATGACTAACTTTTACTCTAAAATTAATTGGTACCAGTCTATGCTCAGATAATAAATAAAAGGGCCTAAAAATATTTCTACTGAATGTTCTTGGTTCAGGAAAGTTTTCGTTAGTACCTGTATAAAACCAAAGTTTGGCTTGCCCTACTAAAAAACTCAATAATACCGAATAATCGTGATTCGACACGCATTGAAAGATAACTCTTATCATAACTGCTATGATTACTCATGAGTTAGGAGAATCTATGGCTATCAGCTTTATCTATCTTAATATCTATCAATCTATTGCATTTAAGCCTCTAATCCGTCCCAATAGAATTGATAGGCTATCTATTGATAAGGGATGTCTATAATCTGATAAAAATGATATAGAGGTCGGAAGTATACGTGCACATTGATTAGCTTGATATAGTTTTGCGTATGAATGAGATATATTTTAGTCCCAAGGTTAAAGACTGATAGAAAACTTCGGTTTCTTCTTCTGAGGTTTTTTGTTTCCTTTAAACGTTTTTCTCTCATTGCTATCCTGCTCACATAGTACTCTTCGCTGCTTTCCTGCTCAATTATGATACCATAGTTCGTTTTTTTTTTGGGTGGGAAATCATCAATTAACTTCTCCCGTTCTGGGTGGGGCAGGAGGGTGTCAGACTTTTACTGACTAAAACCCACCCGTGTTCCCTCAGTTGCCTGTGTGCCAGCGGCCGCGGTATCTCTTTCGAACAACCCGCACCCCTGTGCAGGCCCCACCAGTTGGTGCTGACATCTCTTTGAGGCGAGCGTGGAATATAACGCGCCGTCGACCCGGTCTTGGTCCTTACCGGACAGCTACCCATTACTCGCCGTCTGCAAGCCCGCGCCTACGGTGGCCGGGAATCAGCCTGGGATTCCCGACGCCCAGGACGTCTCCTGATACCATAGTTCGTAAAGTGGTTTTTAAAGCTCATCATCATATTTATAGCGTTTACTTGTGGGACGAATTCTTAAAGAACATCTCTTTATAAGTAGGTAGTATGAGTACTAAGCCAGAGTGGTTAGAATAAGTACCCTACCAAGTAATTTTCCACTTGGGAATTTATTTTCCATTCAATATCTCAAGGAGATAACTTTTATTAGTACAGCCAATAATTTACTTTATTCTCAAGTATTTAACGAGTCGGGTTTATTGAGAACTGATCTTCATTTGTTTTATAAAAGTCGATGAAAGTTAATTATTTATTTAACTTTAGTATAGGCAAATACATAGGTCCTATAGTATGTACCTATGCTATTATATGCTATGCTTTTGTGGGCTAATATTTGTACAGTTTGGTGAAGAGTTGGGTTTTATTAAAACGTCCGCGCCGTAATATCCTTAGAGGATAAGGTGTAGAGTTCATTATTTTGAGTTAGTAATTTCTTCTCTCAAAAAAAAAAAACACTTTTGTTTTGCAAGGTTATATCTAAATTCTCGGGAGAAATTCGCGCCCGCCTTTTTAGGTTACACGTGGCGAAGTAATACAACATGATATAGCTATTGTTACTTGACCAACGCGTGGTAGCGCTTTGCATGTAAAAAAGATCTTTCCAAGTTTCAGTACCGAACCCGATCGTCCTTGTATGAAGGGCATTTCAATCAGTTGCCAGAGCTAACACTGGATGACAACGTTGCGTGACATCTCGAGCGTAGAATTACGAAATTGAAGTGTATTTTTCCTTACGATGACATTTTCATTATGAGAGAATCAGCAAAACACGTCAAACGCCTACGCTCCCGAGTACTCGAAGACGTTTAGAAGTCATTGTGACGCATGCGTGAATGTATTGATTAGTACCACGCTGATTTCGCTCTCATCGTGCTCTCGGAGATTCTCTGTCTATCTGAAACTTTCGAAGTTTAGATAAAGGACGTAACCTTCAACGTGAATTATAACGATGGTGAGATGACCTTGAGTAGGTACCTGCTTACTGTAAACATTAGTTAGGCGTATGAATGTATGAAACAAGTGCTTTATGGACAATTATTAGCTATATATAGCATCTCCATATTAATTGGTCTAAATTACGTACCCATCATGTATGAGCGGAAAACTTTGCGTTACATTACTAAAGTACGTGTTTAGTGTAGTAATGTGAGATTTACGAGTAGTTCTATAATGTAATGCTTCCAGAAAGCATGCGTGCTGTAGCCTGTAGGCCATGTCACATGACATCGTTCGCAATCTCAGAATAACTGGCCGTCGCGTCTAATTATAATACGGATCTCGGTGTTCTTTTATATCCACACAAACTGAGATAGGCGAAAGATAGTTTAGACATTGTACTAACCATATTAAGAACTTAGTGACTATAGGTCAGGTATAAAAAAATGTGTTGCTCCTAGGTCGTTCTATTTTACAGGTGAACAAACCACCAAGGTGCGCGGCGCGTTGGTATCGAGTTCAGTTATAACGTAATGTGTTAACAGTGAGAACAATGCGTCATACTAGCAAGTTTACCACCGCTCTAACAGATTTACCTTAATGTTATAAAACGTCGTGTGAAAAGTTGCTTTCTTCGGTTCGTCGCTCATTGAAAACTGTTGTTAGAAAGAAAATAAAATATTGGAGAAACCGTGTTTTGAGAGTTAAGAAAAATCTTTTTTTTGCACGATGATAACTTATGTATCTGCTACTTTACTAAACCACGCAGACATTGGACTCTTGTGGCTTTGTAATGTAATACTATTCATGTCGGTATTTATATCAATTTATCACCTACTTATTGCATTGCAATTCCAGGATTTAAAGGAGGCGTATATTAGAGCTGTCTGTAGCTTCTCACTGGCCGGACAAAGTTTGAGTAGTAGTCAATCGACACGAAAAGAAGAAGTAGATCAACTTTATTTCATAGTGCATTTACACGTTGCAAGTTTCTTGCCTAAAAACAATAAAATTAAAGCGATTAATGTCTTTCATCAACATTTAAACTTTATTTGTTGCTAAAACCTCTGTTATGCTCGAGGCTTAAGTGGGGACAAAGGCTTTATTTTACATAATCATCGTTTCAGCCGAAAGACGTCCACTGCTGGACATAGGCCTATCACTTCGACCGGTTCTGTGCTTTCCGCATCCAGCGGATTCCTGCGGCCTTCACAAGGTCATCGATCCATCTTGTGGGAGGCCTTCTAACTCTACGTCTTCCGATTCGCGGTCGCAACTTCAGAAACTTTGGGCCCCATCGGCCATCCCAGTGACCAATGTACCCAGCCTTTATTTTTATTTTGGTTAAATCCCTGAAAATTTCATGCCGTTTCTTGAAGAAGCCATTTGCCTATGTGTTGAATAGGTACAAAACCCATGTACAGATCGCGGCACGTAAGTTGAACCAAAATGTCGGATTTTGTTTCAACTTATCTGCCGCGATCTGTAATTGATTTTCAAACTTCAGTACACGTTACATCAATGTTAGAAGGTGCCCTCATTATTTTTCCGTGCGAGGCAACGAGTGCACGCGCTCCTACCTTCGGTTGTTTGTTCTGATTTTGGTTCAACTTACGTGCCGCGATCTATACTTCAGTCGTGATTAGGTAATGTGTAGGTAGGTCTGTCAAGAATCTGTTGATTCAATAAATAATTGTTTTCTATTAAACTGATTCTGTGTCAGGGACCTACTTACTACTTGAATTAGGATTCGCACATCTAGGCAATTATATTTTTTGCAAACTTTGCATTATTGCTAAACGTTGCTAAATGTAACATGTTTTATTTCATGTGCATGTAAATTATATTATGCTAATAGCATGTTTGAATCCTATTTTCTACGGAAAGAAAACGAAACTATTTAAACCTTATTTAAACCACCAAATTAAAATGTAACCTAATATCCTTCTGTTGTTCGATAGTAGATAATTTAATTAATTTTTTGTTAAAAACATAGCCTACAGCTTTTTCCTGAATTCAGTTATTCTAATCTTAAAATTAACAAGTAAAACTAGTATTTTGTGAAAAATAAATGCTTTCAGATAGACAGGTATAGGTGGTACCTGTGCATAGAAATAGTTGTAAGTGATATCGCGATCGCGTTTTCCAAAAGATTTGTGTTCATAAGTAATTTAATAAATGCCGCGAAGTATACTTTATTCAAGTTGGTGTGGTTACCAACCGTTTTCTATTACCGTAGTTAATTATAACAATACCATGCGACTGACAAGCCTATCTAATTAAAATTGTATGGCATACGACTCATATGTATTTAAGTGTTCATATCCGAAATTTAAATTCATAGGCACCTAAGTTCTCTTTCCTACATAAATAAATTGTAGTTAATAGGCGTTTAAAAACGAATATAATTTTTTACAAATAAAATACATAAGTACTTGTTTAAAAATACAATTTTTTCACGATTTTGGCACAGTTTTAAACTACACAATAACATAGTCAATTTTACTCCATTGATTGTTCTTTAGAACAATATAAACTAGAGTAGTTTTGGTGAGAAAATATCTACGTAAAACATACCTACATATTTTTTTGTATGAAAGATCTCCATGCATTTTGTTACGGCACAAATGTATTTTAGTACGTGTGGTTTGGATAAGTTTAACTAAACGCGTTCAGTAGGCGTTTTCCGTAATAGGATCCGATGTGGTGATAGGTTCGTAGGAGACTCGTGAGGAAGGTCATACGAAGGGCATACAGGACGCAGGCGACACAATGTCTGTGAATGTTTCCGTCACAGCCAGGGTTCATTTACCTCCCGTCAGTCAGACCTGTGTGAAATTTAATTTAAGTATTGTGTACGATAACATTTATTTATGGAGGTACGTGCGGCATTCGAATATTCATTTAATTGTATCATCCCGGCAATTCTGTATAAAAAAACCCTGTACCTAAATAAATAAAGATAAAAAAAAACTCATCTAGGTTATATTTACTGTGTTTGCGGTTTATTGCATTCAAAAAGTGTTCAATAAAACCACTTTTCTCGCTGAAATTATCCCCGTTTATACTTTTATAAAATACTGTGGCATGATGACAATATTTTGATACAGAAATAATCAGTGATCTTAATTCTTAAGTTCCTTGACAGTTACATCGATTCGTAGTACTAATAATGGCTCCTTGCCAACTCATATTCATGAAATTAATAATTAAAGCGTTATTCACTAAATTGCTATTTGCTAATTAACTGTAATTTTCAAACGCGATTCCATATCCCTTCACAGAATTGTGATCACATAATAAATTATGATTAATGGCGATTGTTTCACTGACGGAGAAAGCATTCATAAGTATATTATGACTGCTTATTATAAGCTTGGTTGACATAACATTAAAATAAAAATATTTTCTTTTTTTTATCGTACAGATAAGTTTTAAAACCACATTTTCATGGCGTTTATTTCCTATTGTCATAGGTATAAAGACGTGGCATGTGAAATGTGATGTGGCACTAGTGTGACTACTAGTGCCACATCACATTTCATATGCCACGTAAATAACGAGTATGTGAATACAGACATGCGATGGCACCCAATCAATAAAAAAGGTTCCCATTGTAGCTACTGAAATAATACCTACAGCATTTGATATTTCTGCTCTACTTTACGTTTATTTCTGTCAATGGCAGTTATTATATATATTAATACTAAATCTATGTACGCCAAACTCTATGTATATGTAGTCTCCATTTTCAAAGACATTTTTCGTACGTAACAAACGCTAAATATTTCGACGTCACACATCCGGCCAATATAATTTGCAGGAATATAAAATCTGTGATACCTTTATTCCTTTGTCTTAGGGTCGAAACTTGTTTGGGATTAAGGGACGAAAGTGCATTTAATTTGGGCGGCTCTGTATTAAGATGCATGGTACTCAGCTGGTATGTGTGATAATTGTAACGTGTGCCAAAGAATCGTCGTATCGGACCGAGACCGTCTAAATAAGCTTTGTTTGTCTTAAGATTTATAAGCCATCCACACCACAATTTAGAGCAGCTAGGTTTTCAAACATTTTTATTTTTTATTGAAATGGTATAAAACTATGTAACCTGGGTGTGCTGTAAGACAGATTTAGAGGCTGGGAATAAAGCAAAATAAACAGCATTACCAGAAAACATTCATCACGGTCTCTAGCGAACATTTATAGAGTAATTGAAATATTTCTCTAAAGTTTACTTCCCACGATTTATTCACCGAGATAAAACAAGACGTGATCCTTATTATTATTTACGTGAAGATAGATTTTAGCTCGGAAATGAATAAATTATTCAAAATGCAATGCTACGTTGTATTCGTTATAAGAGCATGACGTTTCAGAGATGTAAATTGACGCCAAATTAAAATGAAACTTGATGAACAAGCAACATTCTGATGATGGATTGCGTTATTCAATATTTTCATTTATTACAGACGCCGTCTGTACCGTTTTTAAATAATTAAGCCTTGTTGATCACGAGACGGTTTGCGATACACAGAATTCGCTGAACTATGTGATTCACTGCAACAATTTCACCTTGAAGTAAATTAATTACTTGCGTGGATTTTATAAGCGCTGTTTTCTGATATTGGTTTATTTTAATACTTTGCCGATAAGGAAATTCTCAATTTAGGCACTCAGTGATTGGGTTTAAAGTGGGTTTACACGAGTGGGTTTATTGGAGAAGCCTTACAATCGCGGCTATACTGTGCCGTGGTGGGGACGCAAGTCCCAACGACTATTACGTCACCATCAGTTGATGGACTGAACCGTACCTATTTTTCCTTCTAACTTGTTTTTCTGCGAGAGAAGTACCCCTCGTAAATTATGTTCGAAGGTGTAGGGAGCCTTTTTTGTGTACTATTTCTTTTTATTTGCTTCTTTCTATGATAATGAGGTCTCTTGATATTCGACTCTTTTTCTTATTGATTCTTTGCGATATTCGACCCTTATTATATGGTTACAGTTTATGTACATGGGGGTCAAGTCTGAAGGTCATCTGAAAAACAAACAAAATGTGTTTAAATCCATGAGATTTAATAACAAATTAATATCATCGAAACTTATAAAACGTAGTAATAATACGTCAGGTATTGTTTACTAAATTGGTCATAATGTGACAAGTACAGAGATGTGAATACGGCTAGATATCAAATCTCGTGGCCATTGATCGGTGGGCGGGCGCGCGGCGGCGGCAGGGCGGGCGGCGGCGCCCACGTGCTCGCTCACGCCCGGAATAGACAGTTCGCCCCGCGCAACTGCTCTCAGCTCACATCTCTCTGGCTCCAAAAAGTTTTGAACATTTACACATACATCGTCAAACGAAAAAAGGTTTTTTTTACACAAAAATAAATTTTCAAGTCAATAATAATTGTGATAGTAAATATATTTAAGTATAAAAAGAAGGTTGTTAACTTGGATTTGTCGAGTGTTTAAATAAATTATAAACTTCCTCGTGCTCGTATAGCAAAGGTCGTGTTGTAGACGTAAGTAATATTCTTAATAATTGTTCGGTCACGTCGTGTATGCTGTTTGACATAGAAATTTAAATACGTGTGGTATAAGTGCAGTGACATTGACTGGGGAAGGATCGTTCGTGGGTGTATTCAGTAGATCGTGTTATTTTGAATACGTTCGAATTTTGGCGGAGTGGTGAGTGTATCAGTGCGCTGATATAGCCGCGGTGAATAATCGTCACTTGTCGGCGCCGGCGCTGCGCGGCGGTGTGATTGTGCGGCGGGCGCATGTGCGATGCGATGCGGGACAAATTATCCGCGCTGTTGCGGAGCTCGGTACAGGCGCCAGCGCACCACAACGGCGACAAGCTGCATAATGATGCGTTCGGACCAGTGCTGGTGTTCACAGATGAAGGTGCTTGTCTAACTAAATTTTCTTGATCTTCACTTTAGCTTAATCCTACTGGTGATGGAGACCAAAGGAAACAAGTCATGAAGGTAACACAGTGGGGACAGTGTTAAACATTTAGATTTTCATTTTGTGTCTTTTTATTATTTTCCCTTTAGTATAATATGTACCAATTAAACAAACAAAAATCAATCTATTAATCAAACCGTGCCTCGATTGTAAATCATTCCCATTTAATCTGCTATGAAAATGATGTTATCATTCATCTGTAAATGTAACATCAAATATTTTGAAAACAATGCTTGAGTTGTGTGAAACGCTTGCGGTATGCTTTGATTGGTACAATAAAAGTACATAAAATGTTATTGTTTCAGTAAATTGTTCTGCCGTGCCACTTATAATGTTTATAAAAGCCTGTTACTTTATATTTATTAATTATTATACATTCCTTGACTATATTGTCTGGCTGGTGCCACAATTTAAACACAGTTTCTTGGTATTTCAGTGGATTAAACATCTATCTAATCTAATCTAACTATCCTGGGCCCCAATTCTGTATCGTTATAATGATTCCGCGCGGAATCTTTCAAATCAAACTACGTCAATATCGTTTTTTTTAGAAATCAATGTAACGATAAGGAATCGAAATGTCATATTCTGAATGTTCCAAGAAAATTTTGTCGGTATTATTGATACGATATTAGCAGAAATCGTGTGAGATTAACGTGGTTTACGACTTTACGAGTAAGGGATCGTTAAGTGGTCATAGTGAATTGAGGCCCTGTGTCCTTCCACTGCTGGGCAAAGACCTCCCTTTCCCTTTTCCATACAATTCTGTCTTTTGCTAGTGTACAGAATTAATCTTTTTATTATCTTTTTTTCTATTTGGTTGTAGGCACTATAGGTTCACCTCTGTCATACCCTTCGAGAAATACAGGCGTGATGTTTTTTTATTTTTTTATTACTAAATGAGCCTGCTGTTGAACTCGATCACGCCTGATCAAGCGATTGATGAGGTTTATGATGGATCGCCTGTTCACTCTTGTTTTGAAGGAAGACGGGTTAAATGTGGAAGAGAACACAGATGTAGGCAGAGAGTTCCAGATGCTATGTTATGTGAAAAATCTATGAAAAAGTAAGATCCCCTAGGAAGATTGATTACGTTAATACTAGCACTGAGAGAGGATATCCATTTAATTTAAATATTTATATGCTGCTTACCGTTAACATATAAAGCGAAAACTTTGAAAAATATTTTGTCCATTATTATTAACTAGCTTTTGCCAGCGGCTTCGCCTGCGTGTAGGTCGAAAATTATTCCACGAGAACGTATCAGTTAGTATCTCATGTGTTTAAAACAGATTGTAAACTATCTGTGTGGTACATTTTATCCAGATCCGTTCAGCCGTTTTTGAGTGATTAAGTAACAAACATCCAAACATCTAAACATCCAAACATTCAGACTATCACATTTATAATATTAGTAAGATGTTCAGAGTAAAAACTCACTCTCTGAAGCACTGCCTGGTCGAAAACTTGCTGTTAGACCTAAATATTTACAAATCTGCCCTTATGCGTCGGTCAATTACAATTTAATTGAATGTCGAGGCCAAAAACCAGACAGTTAATTGAATCCTTTTAAAGGTCCTATTTGCAAATTTGTGTAGGTTCTCAAATTACTTACTATTACGTATAAACTAACCTTTAGGCTCGACTGTAATTTGTGGATCTTTGACAGTCGTTACGGGTCGTCAGAAGCCCTAGCTGACAACCAGTTAGGACTGGTTCAAGGGGTCTCGTAATACCCAGTAACTATAGGTAGTGTCGCAGGAGACGCCCTGGGCGTCGGGAATCCCAGGCTGATTCCCGGCCACCGTAGGCACGGGCTTGCGGACGGCGAGTATTGGGTAGCTCGCTGTCCGGTAAGGACCCAGCCCAGGTCGACGGCGCGTTGTGTTCCACGCGCGCCTGAAAGAGATGTCAGCAACAACAGATGGGGCCCGCAAGGGCCGATGCTTGCCAGCGGTGCGGGTTGTTCGAAAAAGATACCGCGGCCCCTGGCATACAGGCAACTGAGGGAACACGGGTGGGTTTTAGTCAGTAAAAGTCTGACACGCCCTCCCGCTCCACCCAGAGCGGGAGAAGTTATTTGATGATTTCCCATCCAAAAAAAAAAAAAACTATAGGTTGTGGGGGTCAGATAGGCAGTCGCTCCATGTAAAATACTGACATTCAGTTGCATCCAGTTAGAAATAAAAATGTGATGTAATTTATGGATGGCCTTCTATAAATTACGTCATACAATTTTTTGGTTTTTTGACCGGCTCCCCAGTCCTAGTCACATGTGGTCACACTTGTGAAACTCCCTCCCCCTTGTGTGACGTCACATATTTTTCAATTTTGTATTTAGAAGTACATAATTAAATGGAAACAGCAGTTTTTCATTTGTTTTTATTTAATTAAAATTAAAAATTATCTTTAATAAAATTGACATAAAGTCAAATAATTTAAACACTTAATGGTGATTTTAACATATGAAGTCACAAAGCTTTTGATACCCCCTGGCCCTTGTCACACAATGTCACATTTCATTGACCCCCTCCCACCCCTTCAACGTGTGACGTAATTTATGGATGGCCCCTTAGACTGGCAGCCGAACCCACATAGTTGGGACAAGGCTAGGCAGATGATGATGACGTATATAACTTACCACACTGTATTAACACAAAATGAGAGATTTTTTACAGTGGCTGTTAAAACTGTGCAAGTTTAAAACAAAATTTGTTTAAATCATACAAAACAAGTGAGGAATAGTATATCGATTTATTGAATGGGCACAGTTATTCTCGTAGTACGTAGGCAAGGCCGTAGCATTTAGTATAGCCGTTCCGTACAACGTTATCATTTTCATGACAGTTTTCACCCGCCCACTGCACTGAAATAGAGCTCACACTACTTGCTGCATTAAACATTTACCCCTTTATTTATAAACGCTGTTTATAGTTAAGTAATGATAAGCGACTGTTTAACCATACATTTTTGACGTTTAAACATCTCTTAACTGTAATCAGCGTTTGTTTAAAAACCCCTAAATTTTGTGTAGTCTATTCAATAAATATGTTTATTTTCCAAACATTCGCGTATTACAGTTTACATTACGCTAATCAATAGCCTGTACCTACTGACAAGTGGTATTTAAAGCATCTCTGTATTGTTAATTAACAATAATGAAGAAACGCGTTAAATAAATGTACGTATAAAACGTTACAATTACTTGAAACCATCCTAATGGATACGTCCCCATTAGACATTGTCATGCTCTTGTTAATAATTTGAAGTGTCCCTAAACCCAGGTACTTTGTTTTATATCCGACCCGGTGCGCATAAAATCGGGCATGTGCCTGTCACGCCCCAATAACGGGCTAATCAACCGTGGATCTTCCACGAAGTCGTCAAGACAAGAAAAATTCAGTAGGCCCTACTGGTGACCTCATGGTCAATGTCAATGACCTTTAGGGGACGCCCGGGCAAATACGACAAACATACGTCCAACGTCCAATCAAATGGAGTAGCAATTTTATTTAAAAAGTGTTTTCGATTTTATTTTCAGAGAAGAACGGTAAACTTACTACGTCTATAATTCAAGAAGGTATTGCCTCGTGCAATAATCTGTAACAGTCAATTAGCTTGTTATAGATCTAGCCAATTACTTTTCCGGCGCAATTGCCTGAGCTGTTACTTTCAGCCTAGTTGAAGACGAAATACTTTTTTGAATGAATAAAGAAAAGAACGCGGAAATTTATATTTTGTAAAATTTATTTTCTCAGCGCACTTAGATACCGGTTCGCCGTTTTAAAAATCGCACTGTTCGATAAATATTTAGACAGACTTTGAGCGCAACGTTGTGAATAATCATTATGTCTTCCTGTTACGTCGTAGCTCGTGACAGAGCCCGCTTTTGCGTCATACACATAGGTATATTACCTACTATGTGAAGAAAAATCTTTTCGTCCATTCTGAAAGATTTTTCGTCTGGAATGTTAAACTATTATTTTATCAAAACACTTTATGTGTCAGTTCGAACAGTGGAGGCCCAGTGCGAGTAGTGGCGGGCAAGTCGCAACGACCGCGATTTACCAGTTTACCACTCGTAAGTCTTAGGCTCGAAATCAGACACGCGTTTTACTTTGTGTAAATAATTTCATCACCACTGCTCTCAAAACGGTGAAGGAAACACGGCGAGGAAACCGGCATTGCCTAGAACCAAAAATTCGAAGACATGTGACATCTACAAATCCGCACCGCGTGGTGAATTACGGCCCAGAGAGGAGGCCTATGTTCACGCAGTGGGAACATGATAGGCTAAAATAATTATGCTATGTGTCAGTTCATAACCACCTCTCTAGCGAAGCATTTACAAGATTCAGATACGTAAACGTTTTTCTTACAAATAAAATACTAAATTAGTGCGCCCTCCACTGACGACGATAAGTCGTGTGTGACGCTTGAAATCTCACCCATTCCGTATTATCTTTGTCCCAATTAGCTATCAAAGTAAGTAAAATAAAATGGTACAATATCAGTGTTCGCGCTACTTGAAAAGGCTTTAATTTTATGATAACAACAATATCTAGGTGAACAAACCTATCCTGTCAGTTGCTCACACTGTCCGTAATGTGTGTCGAACTAAATTGTTGCTGACATAATAAATACTATGTATGTAAGCACTATTGTTTTCCTAAGAATCGTATGATGTAGGTATGTACGTTGTCACAACAAAGTTCTACATTGTATTAGCTTTTGTACTCTCAGCAGTAATGTTGGCGCAGCCTTCGAGATTGGATAGTGTTTACAATCTGGGATTAGAGCGTGGCCTTTTGATAAATAGCGCTTGTATTTTGTCCTTCTAATATTTAGGTACAGATAAGTAATTTATAAGTAGGTATTTTGGAATAGTTCCAATGAAATGGTCAAAAAAGTGTTTTGAAAACTCAACAATGTGAATGCCTCATTCAATGAGCGCCACAGATTGATTTAATCAGCAACCGAATTGCGTAAAACACTAGCAATCACAATCTGAATAGTTTTGAAGTATATTGCCAATCCATTGCTTCATATATTCGAAAATATTGTCTGCTCAACCACGTAAATAATGCAATGAATGTAGTCGAACTGGCAAAATTTAAGCCAGTCCTATCTTAGTGTGTTACGCAATATATGGAAAATACACGTTAAACATACTTGCTAATAGAAGTTAAATAGGTATGTGATGAGCACAGATGATTAATGCTAATAGAAATAATATATTATTATTAGAAATTAACACAAATTCTTGAATGAAATAAGGTAAATCATACAATAGGTAGTTTGTAAGAAGTTGGTGTACGTGATTCTCTGCACACGGAGTGTTTTGGTTACACTGTGTCCGGTGTGTCATGTGATATGCTGTATGCATCATCAAAATGGAAACTGGAACTTGAGTTAGCAGAATCTGAGACTCGAGCTACACTGTTACAAATGCCCCATAATTACCACTATGCATATCGCACCTTTAGAATTATAGAGAAATATTTTGCTTGCGGCTAATTTCGAATTAGGTCTCTATAATTCTGAATTATACAGATCAATTTTGCTTGCGGCTAATTTCGCATTAGGTCTCTAAAATTCTAAAGGTGCGATATGTTACATGCCCGCTGGATGCGGGAAGCACAGAACCGGTCGAAGTGGCGGAGCTTAGGAGAGGCCTATGTCCAGCAGTGGACGTCTTTCGGCTGATATGATGATGACGATATGTTACTTAAATATCGTAAGTTCATGGCAATTTGTGGGCTTTTTTTTCATTGAGAGTCGACTATATGAAACTATTTTCTCTTTTTGCTGAACGAATTTCCTGAAAAAATAACTCTTTATTCTGTATCAGTAACGTATTTTTAAAAGGAGATTTTAGTGACTGAAATGTATTCTGAATCAAAATCAAAAGTCATATATTCAAAATAGGCTGAAAGTCAGCACTTTTGAACGTCAAAATTACATAAGACAGTCCCCCAAAACGCCCGGCCTTCACCACTACCTAATGCTTTAGCTGGGAAGAAGTGGCACAACAAACTCCCCATTCTGTTACTGTAGTCTGTTTTCCCCAAGAGGCCAAAAGGCCTCTCCCCATGACTTCCAATGCACCAAGCACTGATCGTTAACAAATATCTACATTAGAATAATAATTTGGAGTCACCCAGACCATCTGAGTTTACGGATGATGACGGAATTCTCCACTGTGATTCAATCTAGATCAAAACCGTAATAAATCCAATGCTTATCAATATTAACTGTTTGCGTTTTCAATATGATTGAGCTGAGACATTAGGGATAATAGTATTGATGAGATATCAAGTCCTGAGTGGTCTGTCTGTGCTCATCGTCACTTTATCGTTTTCCATAATAACATTAAAGATAAGATTAAATGCGTCACAATTTCATAAAGGTTACATTATGCTGAATAGCTACCAGTACTACCTAATGTAAGCCGAGCTTTCGTACTTCTATGAACGTAGGTACTGCTGCATGGTTACCTACACGGTAAAACCCTTGGAAATAGCTACTAGAGCACAATATTCTGTCCTCAATTAAAAGTGTTGGCATCACAAAACACACATTATAATAACTGAGATTGGCAAACTGTCTAATGTTCCGCGTGTTTATTACACTGTCTAAGCTTTTATAGATTTGTTTTTTTTTAACACAAGACAATTGACCTTTGCTCTCCTTTGACCTTTCGGTTAGATATTCCGCATCACTTCCTTCGGTGATCGTCTTTTAAAACAAATAGTGTGTGTTTTTAGGCCCTAGGAATTAGGATACAGTGGAGGCGCAACAATGGTCGGACTAAACATGTATGGTTGGTTGCGTAACCGACTGGACGCCGCCAACCCACTCAATCAGATTCTAAATCATTTTGAAGGATATTGCTAACACATTGGTCCATACGTTTGAAAAAATTGTCTCTTCAACAACGTAAATAACGCAATGAACTGAACTGAATTGAACTGTCAAAATGAAAGCCCCCAATTACCCCTCAGGTGAGATACCCAACATAAAGCTGTCTATATTTGCTGCCAGCGCGACTATGTTTGCGCCACTTTGTTGTATATTAATGAAATATAATCCTTAGCCATTTTTATTATTAGTTGTTCATTGCTTATTTCATAAATTGATTTTTATCAATAAATAAAAGTAAAGGTAGGTAATTATGCACACAATCGGTACCGCAATGACCATGCACCATAGCACGTGTATATGATTGGCAGTTTTTGCTTCATAAATCAATACTAATACGCCCTTGAATCAATTTAATTTTTCCTAGGCATAATCAAACTCTCACTTTATGAAACCTTTCTCTGAAATGAATGTTTTATTTAATGGTTACAAGAATAACCGTTTTTAGTTGTGCATGTAACTGTTTGCTGTTCATTTGTTTTCTGAGAGTATTTTGTTTGTTGACACGTTTACTTTACAGCATCAGGCAACTTTGTATGAAACAATCGGCAATCGCCATCATCTTTATTGTCGTTGTTCTCTAGAAGCATTTTAACGTAGGTAGTTACTAGTTTTCAATCGTGGCCTTCGGGAATTAAATTCTTTCCACAACTGAAATAGCTTTGTAGATAGTCGACATAAGTGTGAAAAGATCATTAGATTCTTACATTTTATTTACAATTTTATTCCAACACATTACTTGATAGTCCACGTAACAATGCTAAAGTCTCATTAACACTGATTTAGTGGCTATTTTGGCAACTGTAAGTGTGATTACGTCGGGTATCCAACTGTAGAATATTCACACTCAATTTATATTGTCTGTATGACATCAATGGGCGTGACTGCCACTATTTCAGGCTGTAGCACTAGAAACTTTGCTACAAGCGAAGGTCTGAAATACGTTTTATTTTAAACAGTAGAGTTACAAAATACACGTCTAATCTGTATTGTTGTTTTAAAAGCAGTAGGTGTAATTGAACGGTTGCCAAATATTTTATTTTATTAATTAAATGATGTTTTTATTGGTGAGATTTTGTAACGAAAAAGTGATTTAAGAATGGTATGTTTATTAGGGCGTCATGGCACAACTTTCCAAACGAGTCTACCTGCCTTTTTGTAATAGGTACTAACTGTAGATCTTTAAGTAGGAAAAATACAGCTACCAAAATACTATCTGCCTTTTGAAAGCTCTACATATCGTTATTATTTTGCCCAGTTTTGAAATACTGACTAACCTCTAATTTAGTATTTCTTGGGCACAATTGTGGATGTTACTGAGCCTAATGTCAATAGCTCGCAGTCACGGTAAAAATCTTTTATTAGGTAGCTACCAGCGGCGAAGTGTCGATTTTTTTAAGAGAGAAGCCGAAGCAAAGTCGGCTTTAACTTACTGACTTATCAATAAAGAATACTTACTATCATTCTAAAATTAATATAAGAATGTAAAGAATTAAATATAATAAATTTGAATAACTGATTACCAAATTAAATGTGCAATATTCCTCCATCTCGTTATCGCTGACGCATTTTTCTATATCTGTCTCTGTCATATCATAACCCGATGTACAGCGGCTTGCTCTCGTCCATATGAAGCGGTGCCACGTGATTTAAAATGACAACATTACGGGATCGCTGTTGTATGAACTTTTAGTTCCCGATTATGACGTTTTGGCGCCGGGTTGTTTTAGAACATTATTTTGTTGTAATGCAAAGCTAAAAATAATCGTTTTTGTTGTTTAAACGTTATGGTGAATTAAATACCCGTAGTGAAACTATATTTTTTGACAATAGTACCCACTATTAACGTATCATTTTTTAATAGTGATAGAGTTGCCGATGCGTATCCCCGAAGGGAAGCCGGTAGGTATCGTGTTATATGGTGCTTTCGCCACTGGTAGCTACGCAATTGGCTGTACAAGTGTATGTTTTAGACCAAATTATTTCAGTCAAAATCTCCAAAATATTGACAAAAATGTTTCATTTGTAATCAGCGAAAGTTGTAGATACTCTATTAACAAGAAAGAACACTGCAATATTTCTGAAGATCCCTTTTTCTGTAATATCCAATCCAGGTAGTCAAGTGGAGACTTTTGTACTCATTATTTTTAATGGCCATCAATCCTACAAGGCAAACTGGATAACTGGTTTGAATTAGGATTGTTGTGTCGCAGATCTTTACAGCATCTTAATTGCGTCATTATTATCAGCCTATAATGTTCCCACTGCTGGGACAGAGGCCTCCTCTCTGTGAGAGGGAGTGGGCCGTTATTCACCATGCGGATTATTGGTTCTAAAACATGCCGGTTTCCTCACGATGTTTTACACAAAGTAAAGCGCCTGTCTGGGTACGAACCAACGACCTAAAACTCTTAAGTCGCGGGCATTACCACTGCCTTAATTGGATAACACACCATAATTCAGAATCTGAATCATTTTGAAGGTTATTGTTAATCCATTGTTTCATATGTTCGAAAAAATTATCTGCGCATTGAATCATTGCACATTAACTGTGCAATGAATGATGTTGAACTGTCAAAATGAAAGCCAACTATAAGTGTGTTCTCGCAAAGAGGGAGGCGGCGCACGTGAGGGAGAGGCAGTACATGCGCCCTTACGGCCGTCGCCTTCTTGCGGACGGCGAGTAATGGGTAGCTCGCTGTCCGGTAAAGACCAAGCCCGGGTCGATGTGTTCCACGCGCGCCTCAAAGAGATGTCAGCGCCAACTGATGGGGCCCGCAAGGGCCGATGCCTGCCAGGGGTGCGGGTTGTTCGAAAGAGAGACCGCGGCCCCTGGCACACAGGCAACTGAGGGAACACGGGTGGGTTTTAGTCAGTAAAAGTCTGACACGCCCTCCTGCTCTACCCAGAGCGGGAGAAGTCATTTGATGATTTCCCATCCAAAAAAAAGCTTTATTAAGAAGTTTCTGAGAAATCTTACTAAATAGCACCGTTAGACAGGCTTTACGCCTAAGAAATCACGTAGACATTCTTGTTATCACAAGTTCGGAAGCGAGCGCAAAAATGATGACTAATAGTTTTAGCAGAAAAATAAATTAGCATATTTTCCCTTATCAAATTGAAAGTGCGTAGGTGCTTACCTGGCTCAGTATTTATTGTAATCAAATTGAATGTTGTAATGCTATAGGTTAATTGTGTCATGCCTTCGGTGTAAACAGGACAGTGATTGGTGAATTCAGCTGGGTTTTACACGGCGACTGTTTATTTTAGTCATCTTCCTTAAAATAAATTAATTCTTTATACTGTCTGCGTTCAACCTCAGCACACGTTCATCAAATATATCAGTTTATTGGAAAAACTCCTTCAAATATAACGTGTCTTGCGGTTTCAATTATTCTTAGTGAAGTAATAAAATATAATACCAATAACAATTCCTATATTTATTATTTGTAGTTGCAAAGTGGTTTTATCTTCGGTAACATAAAACCTAATCAAATAAAATTTATAATAGTGATTGCCTCCGGATACATAAAGTTTTATGGATTTGAAAAAGAAAAATGGTAATGTGTTGTTCTTTTTAAATAATGATTTTCTACTTCGACATTCAGGAAAAGTGAAATTTTATCCTTTTTCAGTTTGTGGTATTGTTTGTTGTTATTTTAAGTAACCGGTTTTATCATACGTCAATAAAATAACGGAATCTTATAGCAAAAGTGAAATTACATGGTTTGTTTGAAGCAAGTTGACATTATTTTAATAAATATTTGTGTTCAGATGTGTGTTTGTGCTATGTCTGCAAAAACGTTACCGTTACACAGAATTATTACGAAATTGCGTGTTATGCCAGTAGTTTAGTTAACACTTTTAATAATGTGATTGTGCTAATTAGCTACAAATTGTATCTAGGTAGGTACTAGTGTTTGTCTGCTACATTGTCCACGTGGACTCCGATGCAAACATTGATTGCAGCGAGCTTGATTTTCTGCAAACCTTTCAGTAAAAAGAATTAGGATTTATCAAGGGTTTTCCTGCACCCTTTAATCCTTCGGAGCAACATTATTTTATCTAATTTACATGTTACTGATTTTATACCACAGTTTATATAGGGTAAGTTTTTGCTCAAACTGCAACCATGAATTCAGCATATCATTCTAGACCCCCAGCGTAGAATGTATCGTGGGTTATACAAAAAAAAAACAGCTGTTCCATACAGTTTGGCCGCGTAGGTATTTTATTATAATAATGTTTTTTTTTTTGTACAACAGACAAAAAAAATGATATGCTGAATTCATGGTTACAATTTGCGCACTGGATAAAAATATATTCTGTGTAGCACTAGCTTCCGCCCCCGTCTTGTTTCTTGACCCACCCCGTCGTCGTATCGCCCGCGCTGTAATAATTTCGTTTAACTTAACGTTCTTTCTGACTCTTTTTCTTTTTGCTCGGCTTCTAATGACTCTAGCGTGATGTTGTAAGCGAGAATTGGGCTAACAAATTTAAAAGAAATTTTTAATCCGACTGGTTTTTTCAGAGATTGACGCGTTCAAACAAACAAACTTTTATTTGTTTAGATTTCACACTTGTTTTTTACAATAATTAGGTAGACAGGTCCCTCACTATTAGACACCAACTGCATTTTCGTCTATTCACTGAGGCTCGATTTCAGCCATGTACATTCTTTCTACATATTTTTTTGAATGTAAATCATATCTTAACCACTCTTAAAAAAGGCAATTACTACCTACCTGCGACTGCATCACAGCAAATGGGTACCGACATACACGTATGTAGAATCTAAATTCTAAGGTCGACGGCAGATGGTTTACGCGACTACGCCGTTGAGGCGTAGACCATCCATTCTGATGGATTCGGCTAGTGTGATTAAAGCATTTTAGGTACACGCGATTCAGTCTCTCTCACAAAACAGCACCCTAATTGCGTACACCCTAACCATTGCTTCATATGTTCGAAAAATTGTCTCCTCAACAACTTGAATAACGCAATTAATGTTTTTGTACCGTCAAAATGAAAACAATTTCTACTGTTACTGTGTTACGCAATCATCCCACGGCCAATATTTTTAACATAAGCAAATTTTTTTCCGATCTACACAGGGAGCGCACGCGAAGGCGGATTGGTATGGCGCGGGTGCTCAGCAGAGTGCGACGCAGAAGACGGCGCGGCGGGTGCGCTCACCGACGGGAATGTCAACCCAGGAGACAAGGTACACCAACCACATCGTCACAGACACTACCTCACATCACTAAAGTACGTCGTGTAAGCCATTTAAGAGACAACGGCAGTCTAGAAAACAAGGTACATACATATAAACTCAATGAGTTGTGTGTTCCTGACAGGTTCCCCTCTTTACCGAGTCGTTGTTATACGATAATGCGTACATCTCTGATTTTCTTAAAGCTTATTCTGCCGCCGTAAAAGGCTCCAGAACTATAAAGCATATCGAGGATACTACCTACACCTTCACACAGTAAATACCACATTTCCTTGACATAAGGATGAGCCGTAAAGATATCTAACATTAGCTCACCTTCCACTCTCCTACTTAAAGACCTCTAAAAACAAACCTGTCTTAAAATGAAGTGCAAAACTAACACACATAGTAAATGGCCCAGATCCTTGAATCGAACCTTCGTTGAAATTACGCGTTCACTCAGAGTCTGAGGAAAAGCAACGATGAAAGTTTTTCGGTGTAAGCCACGAATTGTAAAAACACTATTTAGCCACAAAACCCAGCGTTTGAAAGAAAAATCAAAACTGTTTTTCCGAGTGTTAATGTGATGAGCAGAGCAGAGCAGTGGCGTCCCAGTGGAAACAAAGACAGGTGCTTTACTTTGTGTAAATTATTTCATTACCATTGCTCTTAAAACGGTTAAGGAAATCATCGTGAGGAAACCGGCATGTCCTACATACAAAAAATCATATGTCGTCTACCAACTCGCACAGTGCCCGCACGGTGGACTGCAGCCCACTCCCTCTCAGAGAGAGGAAGCCTATGTCCTATGTCCCAGCAATGGGAACATAGGCAGATAATGAATGTGATGAGCAGTTAATGTGGTAGCTACTTGTATTCCTGGTTATTAGCTGGGTCATAAAGTAATCAGTTTATGATGCTATTATCGATCCGCTTTGATTTATCATTTGAAGTTCATACTCGTGTGTACTCATCTGTATGTATTGTATCTATGTAGGTTTAGTCAAGTGCAAGGTTTTCCACTTAGAAACAACTATCGAGAAAGATAATCTACAATCATGTAACCTACTTATTTTACTATTGATTTGTTTCTTGTCGGAAAAAAATTATATCCTGTTCTACAAGTAGAATTTACAAGAAAGAATTTCTTGTAGAAAAAGATAGGTTTCAGTTAAGTTTAAGTAGAACATTTTATTTGGAAAATGTCTCCCGAGGACATTCTTGGGAGGGATGACAAATTCAATAAAGCCTTCAATGTTTACAGTGTCCTTCTGTGTCGAAGTAAATCTTCTTAGCGGCAAAGTTGCAAGCTCTAAGTATTTGCAAAGTTCTGAAGAACCTAGAGTATTTTGATCTTTTTGACTATGTGCTATTTTTCTTGAGCCGTCTTTTGCAGGGACAATTTACCCGCAGCCTTTATGTGAGCTTAATATTTTCTTAGGCAACTTTCCTGATCGCATGTTAGTCCTCATGAAGTAAGGTACCTAAGTGCACTTAAGTTTGAGCAACTGGAAAATTGTGAGATGTGAGAAAGCAGAGTATAACCTTCATTTGGCCGCCAGTACAAGAACCGAATATTGTAGGAGGTACACTAGGACCCAAAAGGTTTTTGCCGTTTTCACTAACACTAAGACTAGACACCTAATTGTTAAAACAACAGTGCGCTTTTATGCGCATTCCATAAGATATTTTTTTGCAGAAAGAGCTGTCTAAAATATACCTGTCTGGTGTTTCGGTAATACATGTATTATAGTACCTACTAACGTGTTGTTTTTAATTCAATTACGCAGTTGGAGGGGTCGGACGCAGCTCCGGACGACCCTGTTCACCTCAAGAGACGGGTGGGACTCTTCAGTGGGGTGGCTCTAATCGTCGGCACTATGATCGGTATGACGTCTTTACTCATTGTGACCTGAACTTGCTAACCTTCAGTAAACCAGCTCTGATATTCAAATATTATTTCGTTGAGGAAAACGCTCAGGTATTCCCTTGCCCACGTTATTGTTGAATTCTAATGTATTCTATTGAATGCGGCCCGACCCAAACCTTTTGTCACTGGAGGAGGCAATTATTCGGCTCGCAGTTAAAATATTTTAATCAAGGATCCCAGTTTCAAGAGTTTATGAAAGCCTTATTCAATGTCAGATTGTGATGATAAAACATTTTTAGCTGAACTTTAGATGGTCATTAATGCCTTAAATTAAATATTTACCTACATTGGTTACAACTACAATGTATAGGTATTTCCTTACAAATATTAACTTCGCCTGCAAATAGTAGAGCCTTCCGCAAATATTATGGCAACACGACTTATAAATAATTCATCACGTGATTGTTTATTTCATGTTACCGACACACGTGCTTACCGCACCAGCGTCACGGGCATATTGGCTCGCCGAAAAATTATTCAGATGTGCATCTGGCTCAAGATAAACATTTACTTACGCAAGATACGTAATTAATTATAATAATCCAAATAAATTATAATTAGTACCCGTAGTATTGAAATTAATACGTCGGGCAGGAAAAAATGTTTTTGCGTTTCCTGAATTAGCCGCTGTGGTTACGCATGTAGGTATATTTCTTCTATTTACCTACCTAATTTTCTGTTACTGTGATTTATGTAGATGAGTTGCTGCAATGGCGATTCATGTCTCAGTACCTAACTACTCTTAAACAACGTGGGACTCGATTATGGGAACTGATGCTACTTGTTGATAGTAATAGGCTTCGGGCCAGCGATCTGTCATTGTTTTAGAAGATTGTTCTGTATAAACGTACACGTCAACACTGGCCGTAGCGCCGAACATGAACCGTGCCAAAGTGCTAACCACGTGTCGATATAACGCTTCAAACAATACGAAGTGCTCTGAAAAACAACACAATAAAAAGCCACACTCCTAAAATCTATGCTTAGAATATTTTTTGACGATTCTTACAATATCCCATGGCACAGGCGAAAGGATAAACAGCGTGAAAAGTTTTAACTCAAGGAAAAACTTTTTTTTCGGTGATACATGTACCTACAGTTAATTAGGTTATGAATAGGGAAAGGTGAAGTTCATAATGCTGCATAAAAGTACCGAATTAACTTTAGCAGTATCATACCTAAGTCGACAAATTAGGAGATTCTCTAAAATTTTCTAAGATTTTCCAAAAATCCATACTAGGAGCACCAAATTGTATTCCCTCCCGCCAGCAAAAACATGAAAATATGTATGCAATAAATTGCATAATGTAAAACTGTGTTTGTTTTTGCAGGATCTGGAATTTTCGTCTCGCCCTCTGGGCTTCTGGAGCGCACAGGCTCAGTGGGCATTAGCTTCATCATTTGGATGGCATGTGGCCTGCTCTCGCTGCTTGGTAAGTGGCACATAGAACAATAAGCACCCACTAATCAGACTCGTGACTGCCTGATGTACTTCAATCATCAATTTGGTTAACTGCCTCAACAAGCAATTGTATGTCTATTGGGAAGTTCTAACATTGTAACGTACGGTCGGGTGAGATTGCAAATTGATAGATTAAAGAATCCTATCAACTTTGTACCTACTTGTTGCGGTTTTCAATTTCTTATATTGACATTAACGTAATTGCTTTGCTTGTTTTGCTGTAGTTGACTATGGCACGTTTATATAGGTATTCGTTTTGGTGACTTAGTCTGACGACTTTGGAGACTTAGACGTCAGCGTGCTGTACCTAATCATTATTACCTAGGTATCTACATGAGGTCGTGGACATCATAAATTTATTTTCCAGACTCTATACCTAAGCCATTGTTTATTAATGAGAACATATTTAATTTAGGTGCGCTCGCGTACGCGGAGTTGGGAACGATGAACACTTCGTCAGGCGCTGAGTACGCCTACTTTATGGATGCGTTCGGAGGACCTCCCGCATTTCTATTTTCATGGGTAAGTTTAATTAAATGAAGGCAAATTAATTAGCCTGCTAATTTACTATCTGTGCTATGCTGTTAACTCACTATTTGTGTTTTCCTTATTGCAGGTATCGACATTAGTACTGAAACCATCGCAGATGGCTATAATATGTCTGAGCTTCGCAAAATATGCGGTGGAGCCATTCGTATCGGAATGTGAGCCGCCGGTCAGCCTCGTCAAACTTGTAGCGGTCATTGCTATTGGTACGTGAACGAAAGAACGAATAATGATAACCGAACATACATCGTACTAGTACAATTTGTTAGAGGCTTCAATAAGCTTGATTAAAGTTCGAAATAGACGAATACAAATTGATATAAAGCTAGTGTTAATTGAAGTCAATAAGATGTTGTCTGTTGGAAGCCATAAATAGTCAAGTCTAAATTAGATATTTTCTTTTCCAGTGATGATATTAGCGGTTAACTGCTACAGCGTCAATTTAGCTACGAATGTACAGAACATCTTCACAGCAGCTAAGCTGGTGGCGATTGCTATCATCGTGGGCGGCGGAGCTTATAAGTTAATATTAGGTAATGCAACCCCTAACACATGAGACCAGGCCATGTTCACACCAAGAGCTTTTACCCATCATCACCCAAGATGTTCCTCAAAGACGTGTTGAAGTCAGCCTCCAGGCTGATCAGATGCGGTCGAATAGGTATCTATCGGAAAAACTTCGAACTTTATCTTTAACACTCATCTACCTAGTCTACACATTGCATTGAACCAAAACAATTAAATTAACACACCCAAAAACAAAAGAGCAGTTCGTTATCAAATGAATCACCGTAACTAGACACCTAATTCAAGCTCAACGTATCCATTACCTACCTTTTCATTTTCCTAATGGGTTGTAAATATTTGTCCAAACACTGACGGTTGGTTGTTCGATATGGTGCAGGTAATACGCGACATTTACAGGAGCCCAACTTCGCAAGTAGCACCGCCACGCTGGGCAACATTGCCACAGCTTTCTACACTGGCCTCTGGGCATACGATGGTTGGAATAACCTGAACTATGTTACTGAGGAAATAAAGAATCCATCCAAGTAAGTGCTCATTTTTGTTTTTGTTTAACTTATCGTAGTTTTACTTGCACTCTGTTTTCGTTTCAATTCTGTACTCGCCTACAATGCAATCAGAAACCTTGTTATTTATTTACCCTTTTTATCCCTAGTGGCTTGCAAAATTAATTGTTGTTGAAATTGAAACAATAGGTACTTGTAGACAGCTGTGGCCTAAACCCAGGTCAAGGTTTTCAAATGCAATCCATTTAAGAATTTTACTACTACCTTGTGTAGAACAAAAGATGGTAGGTAGGTTACTAATTAATAATTCTGCTAAACTTATAGAAACTTACCGATGAGCATAATAATCGGTATCCCACTGGTGACGCTGTGCTACGCGCTGGTCAACGTTTCGTACCTCGCCGTGATGTCAGTCAGTGAAATGGCTGACAGCGAAGCGGTAGCCGTTACGTTCGGGAACCGACTGCTGGGCCCGATGGCCTGGCTGATGCCGCTCGCCGTGACTATCTCCACATTCGGATCTGCTAACGGCACGCTGTTTGTTGCAGGAAGGTACGTGACCATGACCTTTTAAATGAAGCATGTTAACTTTACCCTTCCTTTACTACAGTATTCATATTCAATCAGTAACGCTATCTGTTTGCTTAATTTTCCCGTTTGTTTGGTTTTCATAGACTGACTGGGTCTTCGTTTTGTTTTCTCAGGTTGTGCTTCGCAGCGTCTCGGGAAGGTCATTTACTGGACATCTTATCGTACGTTCATGTTCGTCGCTTCACTCCTGCACCTGGATTAATATTCCATGTAAGTTATAACTGGTACAAAATACGATAACTTTATAAGAATCATTTAAATACCTTGTACTAATGTTCCGGTCCTTTCAGTCTCTGATAGCAGTGGCGATGGTGCTGTACGGAACCATAGACTCGTTGATCGACTTCTTCTCGTTCACTGCATGGATCTTCTACGGTGGCGCGATGCTCGCCCTGATTGTGATGAGGTATACCAAGCCGCATGCACCCCGACCATACAAGGTAAGAATTTTTTAAGTTTTCGTTGATTCATTGGCAATGTTTTGTGCCACAGAAGACCTGATATTGTTTATTATCATCTTCGAAAGATGGCATTCATCACTCTCAACTCTGGCAATATCGCCTTTGATCGTTGTAATCCCAATAGTTTCATGTATTATTTTTATAGGTGCCGATAATAATACCATACGTTGTCCTGCTGGTGTCGACGTACCTGGTGGTGGCACCGATTGTGGACAAGCCCCAGTGGGAGTACCTGTACGCCACCGCCTTCATATGCACCGGTGGCTTGGTGTACGTGCCTTTCGTCAAGTGGGGCTACTCTTTGCCGTTCATGGGTATGTTTTTTTAATGTACGGTAGGGTATTTACCTACTGGCTGTAACTACGTCCCATAGAAGATTTTCTTTTAAACTAGGTATTTAATGATCTTGAATTTGTTCCAGATAAAATAACAGTTTTCCTGCAAATGGTGCTGGAGGTAGTGCCAACATCAACGACCTTCGAATATTAGGAAGAAGTCGGAGCTAAACTTTAAAGAAGCAATTGTGACAAAATTACTCGTCGATTTATTGTACCATATCTAAGTATTATTTGGATTTCGTACATTGTTAACTATTTTTGGTCCTGTTTCACCTACCTACAAGAAAGTTTTAAAAGGCAATGTAAAGAATTGAAAAATAATATATTTTGTTACTAAATACCTCAATTTCTTGGAGGCGGTGATGTACCTAGTTACTTAATTAAAATTTTATATAATTTTTTGACTGATAGGTATGTTCCTTATCCAAAATTATTGCCCACAATATTGTGTAAATGCAATAACTGTAAAATATGATTGTGTAATATCGTGTTATATTAATGACTTAAAAATTACATGGTATTTTGATGTTGTTGCAGCGTAAAGCTTTTTACACTTATCATTTTGAATTTTAAGAGAAAAATGTTGTACTTATGAAATATATTTGGTAATAATGCAGTGTTTTAAAGATGTGAAAGCCAAAAGGCAATATTTTTTGCTATAACTTAGGTAGTAAAGACGTCGTTCATTTCATTAGTTTGCACGAATCATTCCTATGGGGACATGCATTTCGAGGTGTTGACGGTGCGCCATGTTGGATCGAAGCGAGGTGATCACGATAGCAATATCTATTATGTGAGAGGTGAGGGTTAAGGATAATGGTTTAATTACACGATATGACTACCCATTACATTTATGCTCCATAGCTTTATGATAGCGTTAGAACCAGAACACTGGAACTTAGTCAATGGTCTACCTATTATAATAGGTAGGTACTTACGTATAGGTTCAGCCCGATTCGAAATATGGCGGCTCGAAACATGAGGTGAGTCACTGGGCAGTAACAGATTCACGTGTCAGCGGGGGTGAGGGGTGCGGTACTGCGCATCTAGTAGCGCATTTCAGAGCCACCATAAAGTTTGGATCGGGCTGTACTTGAATAAGGTTGTTAGGACCCTTTATCATAAGGTTGCTCCAGTCGATAGCCAAACTCGGTTAAGCTTTAAGTTGGCCGTGTGCTCCTAACCCTTTTTTATGTAACACAGTTTAGAGGTTTTAGATCTAAGTCATCTCTGTCAGAGGCTACTATCTATAAGCTAATCAATCAAGGATATTTTGTGTGAACTGTCCTTAATTCTCAACTACACAATGGGTCGTAGGAAATGATCCGTGGTATGCAGTACTTCTCGATAAGACTCGAGCCCTGTTCGCATCACTATGAGTGATTGTGCTAAACTCATAGTTTGTAGCAGCTCATCGACTCATTCATAGCCAACCTTAGAAGTAATGGAGTAGGTATAGCAATGTGTTTTATTTTGATAATATGCATATTTAATTGTATTCGGTTTGCATTAACTGTAATTCTTACAGGGGGTAATTATTAGTTTTGACGTACCTATTTGTGTAAGGTGCTGATACGCTAGGATTTTACCCAAGAACGCATGTACTTATCTGTAGTTTGCCACTTTGTACAATCAATGTAATACTAATGTATTTAACTAAATCTGTCAATAAATCTCAATCGCTGATTGTACAAGAAAGGTTCTAAAGGCGGCACAAAAGGCTAAGATTAATTACATTTAAAACGGAAAAAATCTCATCAATCTTGGGCGGATACTTTATCCCTTTTGAAAGACTAAAGTGTGTGTTAACAATAGTTTTAAAAATGTTTCAATGGTTGATGTTTGCGACCGGTAAAATTTGGTCCTATCATTCCTTACCGGGGCAAGCGATACCGTCGACTTTTTATTGAAGATATTTTTATATTTATGGATTGTATTATAATTATTGTTTTTATTACTTATTAATTTGAGGATCTTACAATTTAGGCACATTACAATGAATTAGAAATTTTCAAGCTAATTTTGATAAGTTGCCCAATCGTTTTGTTCCATTGTATTATCTAGCAGTTTGGACTTTTAAGAGTACATAATTTGTATAGTTACTAAATACTAAGCAAAAACGGGCACACAGAAAGTACACACCTAACGATGTGATATTGTTATGGGTAAAAACGAATGGTTTTATTTTTGTGTACAGAAACTATCATTAAAAAACATACCTATAGGTACTTACATAATATAAATGTGTGTACTTATCTCTGAAAGAGATCAGAATTATTTATTGTTATATACTACCATTGAAATGAAATTTTAAATAAAGACAAATAAACTATATTGGTGTTTTGTTTTAACTATCACTAATGAAATCCTAACTGAAGTGTAAATGTGTGAGTAAATAAGAAAAGGACATGTTATGTTCAACAATTTATTGTTGTCAATTAACAAAGATCACAGATCTTTGAACAGTTCTATACCATTTGAAATATTTTGGCGATACGGCTACATCAAAGAATGAGCAGGTGGGGCATGAATATAACATGGAAAAAGCAAAAACAAAAATCGCTTACTGTAAACTTATAAAATTATACACAAGAACGAACCTACTTTATACTATTGTCTATGTGACGATCATAACGCCAAAGCCTTAAAAGTAAAATAAAGAGGGATTTCGTAGTCAAAAATGGTATTATAGTAGTAAATATACTTTATTTATATTTTTAACATTCAACATAATCCTCTCATATAATTATAAATATTTCCGAGCCATTCAATCTAGACTGTATACATACTTACATAATATATTTGACAGTAGTATATATTGCACAAATTAAAAATATTGTGTGGTCACATTGCAAACGATAAAATATTACATGGTGGGGCTACCATACAGTCCAATAGATATATTGTTAATTATAAAACTGGAAAATGTGTATATCAAACTGTCACATTATATAATATTGAATAACAACTGGTTATACCCTACTCAACACACTTACATATCAGCTACCTAACTATGCAAATTGGCCAAAATATTTCTTAAATGGTATGAATTGACTTAGATTCGCTTTGCTTTGAAGGCATTCTGATATTCACATGGCATTATAATATACTATTAGTCGACGTACACAAGGACGTAGTAAAATTGCGGCGGGATTTTTTTGCGCACTGGAGTTTCAACTCTCGCGGTCTTATTACAAAAAAATTCTTTAGTACTGGTTTAAACCAAGACTTATAAGTCTGGGATTGTTACGGTACTAAAGTCAGTACCAGGATCAACATGCGTCTTTATTACAAAACAAAGACTATCTGAGGATCAGTTAGTACCAAAGAAGGTCCATGGTTCAAATTATATCTACAGATAATAAACAAAATTGGCATTCTTTCATTCGTTCATTCGGGCTTTATTTGAAACAACGTTCCGTTTCTCTAAATATTGTAATTAGAATAACACTTGAAACGATTAAATAATTATTTAACAATACAAGAATACGTCATAAATTGTTCTATGTTTAGGTTGCAATATAATGAACAAGCCCCACTTGTACTTTTGACGCACTTTTTGTTATAATCAAGTTGTCATATTTGTAACACCTCTAGCGTGAAGTGGAACGTACTAAATTCGGCGGCAGCGTGCGTAATTTGAGACGAATGTTTACTCTGCGTCCGTTTTGATAAATAAATGCAATCACACCATGTAAATCAGCTGTATCGTCTTGAATCTACGAATAAAACAATAATAATAGGATTTTGTCTAATGTTATAGTAGCATCGACTTTACTTAGGTACTTCATGTCGAGCCCAGTTGCGTAATGCGCAAACCACTTGCACTTCAGGACTCAATGGGCATCCTCAAGGGTCGTGGTATAAATCTTCACGTAAAACATTCACTATTTTTTCACCAAAACGTTTTGTGAACCTATACTTATATCTAAAATCTTCGTCACTCAATTCGAAAGGATTAACACGATAACGATGTCTGTAAGATCGCCGAGACGTCTTTAGCATATCCAAATCTAAGTCAATCATAATTGATATCCATTTCTATCGATTTGTAAATTAAAAGACACAAAAATAATCAACGCTAACCTCAAATTAATTCGTACTTAAGTTAAATCCAAAGATAAACTAGGGGTCTCGGCGGACTAACTTTAGTACCACAGATAGTTCAAGAACTAGAGATAAACTTCGTTTTATAATAACGTTTTATTTGGTCATGGTTTAAACCTAGTAACAATCACAGTACTAAATTTAGATCGCGTTTTGTAATAAGGCGGTCGGTGTTGAACCGAGAATCCAACAGAGTGAGCGCGAGTGAGTGTCAGCGCATCAAAAAAAAACACAGTGTTCGATTTTCAACTCTCGGCGCTGACCAGTGCGTTGAAGATCCAGTCCAAAAAAATTCGCCGCGATTTTAGTACGTCCCAGGTGACGTGGGCTTAGATAAAATTATGTAGCTACAACGGACTTAGAACCTAAGATGTGGTTTATTCTTCATCATGTGCCTGAAACAATGAGAACGGATGATTATACTTTCAACAAAGTTATGAAGTATCAACTATGTTTACAAATGCTGTAATAATGGCAATGAGGGTTTTCATGAATATTCAAGCCACCAGTTGGCGCCACTTCGACAAGTGGTCTTCCAGATTGACAATGAACTTAAAAAAATTGATGTCATTCGTTTCATTCTTTCGTTCACCATTCAGTCCGTAGGCGCTTTGACACTTGTTGACAGGAGCCCGGACCTGACGTCTCAGTGCTGCCACCTAGTGAACGTCATTTCAGAAAACCCTCATTGGCCTCGCCAATAACTTAAAATGTGACGAACTTTATAAAATATGGACACCCCCGAAAAGTGTAGCACAAGAAGTGTGGGGAAGTGGCAAGGACATCGATGCCCGAACTGTTACCATGGATTCAGTTTAGATTATGGACCCCCCGGAAATTTTAGTTGGTTATTTAAAAAAAATTACTATGCCATACATTTTGAGCGCACTTTTCTATTAAACAGCATAGCAACAGATATTTTTTGATATCCGACGAAAATATTCTACACTAGGGTCTGGATGCTGTGGTGAATTTACGGTTAGTTTGCGCGTCAATGTCCCTGCCACCCTGTATAGAAGTAAATTATACAAACAATGTTTTGTTTTGTAAAAAAAAACACACTTTTAAATATGATTTGTGCCCAGTTGATCGCAATAGGCTCGCTCCTTATTACATGGGAATCGAACATAAGTGCCAAAACACGGATATACTATAGGTACACCTCTGCCTAACTCTTCGGGGAATACAAGCGTGATGTTATGATGATAACAGTAGGTACATACTTGTCGAGTGTCTCCCAAAAGCCCAGTAGGACGGCGCGGTCGAGATGCCGCTTGGTGCGACTGAGGTTGAGCACGGTCACCGCCCACCGAGCCACGTTAGCGTCCAACTTCATCTCGTCGAACTTCAAGTGGAACGCACATACTGGGAAAAGAAATAGATGACACTATACAGCTTATTCTGGTAAATTTATTACAATACGACATTGCTACAGTAAATAGCTCACATTCATATGCACTCATTTTTTATTAAAGATATTCAACGGACTGACTTTCTGTCTCATCTACAACATGTAACATATGTAACTCAAGACCGTTTATCATACAATTACAATATTCAGTGAAAAGCATAAAACATTGGACAAAACTAATTTTTAATAAAGCTAACTGTTTTTAAAGTCAAAGTCAACTTGACTTTGACTTTGAAATGTATAATGGTTTCTGATAAAAAAACTGGCACACAAAAACCACACATGGAGGCGATGTAAATCTGTTCTGGTACTCTTAAGTTAGTACGGCCATAAAACGCAATTGAGACTGGAGGACAAATCAACCATAATGTCATAAACAGCTGTAACCTACAAGACTTTTTAAAGTGTAAAAATAAGCATACACTGCAAACTCACTGTTAGCAAATATTTGGACGGGATTGCCATCCCAAGGCCACCCTTTGAACTGCCAGGCTGGTCCCTGGACGAACACGGCGACGACTCGGTCCCATTCTGCAGCTGACAGTCTGCTTGGGTTGTCTACCACGCGATAAGGTACCTGGAACCAACAATTAATTTTAATTTAACCATACATTGTTTTGAAATTGGCTGTGCAAACGGGTATAATTTCAGCCAACCACAATTATTGATTAAGTCTAAGTTTTAAATATGAAGAAAACTATACGACGAAAATACGAGCACTACAATGATTCAATGAATGACTAAACAAACACTATTATTCTTAACAACAAAAAAAAACATATTTTGTTATTTCATGAACTAAAACTAACATTTTCCGACTGCATTCTGCCTATGCTATTTCAATAATATATTTTTTGTTTTTTTCTCATATAGAGTAAAATACCCTATTAAACCATATCAAGGCACTTTTGAATTATCTAAAAGTGCCTGTAGTCAGAAAGTTTAAGCTAGTCGCCCTTTCCAAAACGTAGATCTCTATGGAGAAGAACAGGCAAGAAACTCCAAGAACTCTCTTTTAAATCAAGATATTACAAAATTCTGTGTACATTATTCTTGTGTGAACATAAAAATATATTTTTGTATGTATGTAAGACTTACCGTCATAGTAGTCGCGTTGTTAGGTAAGTCCCCGCTGGGTCCTTTCCTTCTCTGCAATAAGATTTCATTTTCACGCGCTACGCCTTCAGCCTTCTTTTGTTCCACGGTAACGAATCTGAAGAGAATTTTGAAATGTTAATGACATAAATCGGCACGATAACTGGGATTATAAGTTATTGGGTAACTAGTACGCAAATGGCTTTATAATTAGCGTTATCAGTTGCGGTTCATGTTACTCTTCGCAACCTGTCTTCTAATTTCTCATGTAGGTATCTTTAGTTCATTGGAACTGAAGATACCTACCGTCAGTTATCAGGATTGCCTGATAACTGACGGTGTATCGGAATTGCACGTGACCCATAGTGCATAAAAAGTTTAAAGCCCGCTTACACGTATTTCAATATCGTTCTGTATCTGTAAATAGTGTAGTTTGTAAATGATGGGGACAGAACAATGTTTTAAATATGTTTAGCGTTAAATGCATTTAACGAGGTGTGGTGCAAGCAAGCATAAAAATAAAATAAAATGTCAGTACTCAGCCTCGATTATCTTGAGATTAAAACGAACTGGCTAGAAGAGGCTATGCTCTATAATATAGAACATAGAAAAATTACTCATAAACAACTTACTTAAGATCTTGCAGAGTGTCCTTAACATTGTACATAGATAAGACCGAGGTGGTGGCTGCGGGAATAATGATGATGGGCGTGCGCGACGGCCGCTTGCCCCCCGCGCCCGAAGGCGGCCGCGCCGCCGCCACCGGCAGCAGCTCGCGCCGGCCCGGGGTGCTCCCGCCCATCGATCCATTTTCTAGTCATTATGAAATCAGTAGAACGTTAACAATGCAATGCAATGTGTGGAAAAAGGAGAGGAGGAAGGCTTCTGGCCTGTATTAAGGTAATATGTAGATATTGCCTATTATCAATTAGTCTCTGATGGCTTTAGCTACAGTAGGGAAAAAGCAACATCACTGCACTGATTGATTTCTACATTACAGCACAAGTGTTATTCATTCATGGCATTTTTTTTCAATTTATCACAATACTGAGATGGGTCAGTTTTTTTTCTTAAATACGTTAAGGGCGCTTACACATTTTCTCTTGAATTTGAGCGTTTGACTCGTGATTTGATGAGTGTTTACGGTTTAGATATAGTAAAAAAAATATATATGTATATTTCCGGGAAATTTTCATTATTTGTCTTGAGAGCAATCTAAAAAATTTTTCAATTTGTTTAGGTACATAAGTCAGTAAAAACCTTGTCTCGGCAAAGGATGTTTCATAAAATTTTACTTTCGAGCATCTTTTTATACTTTGATATATGGAACATAATTATAATAGTTTGGTAATTTATAAAAATGTTTGTGGTAGGACTGTACCTTGTTATTTGGAATGCTCAAATAATAATACGCCAAAAATAATTCAGTAAAACTGAGAATTAAGGATAATTTTTCGTTCTAAAATTATATTTGTTATCTATGTATGTTTAATCGAAATTCAAACAAAAAGTATTTAATAACCAAGGTTACTTAGCTTGGAAAAAAATACTGTCTATTTAAAAGTAAAATAATATTTTTAAACAATTGTTGAATGCAACGCTATGAATCAGTAATAAATCTCGGGACGGCTTTAGCTTTAAGTCCGCGCCGGTTTGTTCCTGGGCGTCCGAATCATAACAGTTAGCATGTCTGAGTAGCGTACTTCATTAGACACACATGCGCGATCAGATACCACGCGCAGTTAAATTTACCTGAGACTAAATACTTCAATTTGTAATAGCCCTCTTGAGTAATTTAGAAGAAACACTTTACTAAGGCGGCCAAAGAAGCGCTTCCTCAACGATTGTTTCATGTTGGCAGAATCGATGCCTAACGCTTCTGATATAGGTACCAAAATACTTGTAGCTTTCTGATGTGGAGAGCGATCTAAGGTGTATAGAATCCGAAAGTTGGGTTTCCACGGATTTCATAACCCCCCTCGCTTTACATGCATGACGGCACATTTGTCCACACCAAATTCCATACTGATGGCGCTACTGAACGTTTCTGTTACCTTCAGAAGCTCCATCAGTCGCAAATTGTTGGGGGCAAAGAGTTTCATCATCCATGTAAAAGTAAAATGACACTGACGCAATACTTACGCGGCATTTGCCGAGGATGGTTTGGTGTTTGTGGCGCTCGAGCAGCTGCTGGAGCGCTTGGTCCCTCTGTCACTGACTTCAGTGTCATACCATGATAGGTACCCATGGTATCGATTTTGAAGCCCTCCGTTTCTGTAAAAATACAATGTAGATGCATGAAAAACATTCTCCAGCAAAAGAATCTCTATAAAAATCACGGATCGCGTGACTGTTGGGGAAGAAGCACGAAATAAGATGACATACCTTCTTTTTGTCTAATAAACCTTTCCTGATCGTATCTGTTGTACTGTGTCTGCTGTTGTGGGAGGGATGTGGGCGGAGGCATGACGATGGGTTGTGGCCGCGGGGCACCAGGCCGACCTTCCTCGCGCGCACGGATACTACCCAGAAGAGCCAGAATACTCTTTGCAAACATCTGAAAGCATATTCAATATTCATGTTTACACATGTTGTACTACACTGGACTGTATATTTAATTAGAACCTAAAAAAAAAAACAATTACTTCTGAATTATTTGAATACGAAAACAAGTTTTACAACCAAAAAATCAACATATTTTAATGGATGAATATTTTTATTTGATCATTTAAAAAAACCTGCAAACTTTTTTAAACTGGAAGCTTTCCAGGTCTTCCATTTTTGTTGCGCATTAATGTTTTGTCACCAATACATATCAAGAGTCTTTCCAACGTTACTTACTTTTCCATTACTTTGTAATACTGTTGTTCTAGTACGCCACTGTCTCTCGCGGCTGATAATATCCTTGGTTAGGTCTACATCATAGTCGAGAATAGCTCTGAAGTCTGATCCAACAACACCCAGTGTGTCAGCGTAATCGTTGCTCTTGATTGTGGTCCTCTTTTTAGCTAGACGTTTTGCTTTAATTGCAGCAATCTTCTCCACGGACATAGCTTCCGATAAGGACCTTTATAAAAATTAATAGGTATCATTTCAATCTAGCAGGCAGTGACGAGTTCCAAAATGGTACTTTGAAAATTTTTTGATCATTTTATTTAGATGAAGTCACCATAAATTGAGAACTTACAATGAATATTAATAACCATAAAAAATATCAATTAATGCTGTTCATTGGTAAGCACATCATTGGAGAACGGCTGGACCGATTCGGCTAATTTTTGTTTTGAAACGCTCATAATAGTCTCAATAAACTTTTAAGGGAAAGGACATTGGAAAAATAGCCCAGAAAAAAGAAAAACGAAGTGCTTTTTTCTTGGAATTTTTGTATGTATTACTGAAGTTTGGACTGGAAAACGACTGTCGGGTCAGCTAGTTGTCAATACAATTGAAAGAGCATCATTTATTGAGTTTTTGTCTTTACCCAATTTACATGATGCAAGTTTATTGCCTAAACAACATTGTTGTCTATCTTTAATGTAGGTACTTGGAAATCTTCTTGACAAATAAGATTGGTACAAGTACCCCACAAGTGTGGAAATATCACATCAGTTTTATTGTGGTAACAGTAAAACTGATGTGACTGTTTTATTTCGTGGATAGCATAAGCACTATACCTAGTGCTTATGCTATCCACGAAATAAAACAGTGAATTACCTAATTAGTGTTTTATTAAAAATAATCCCCTATTCATTTCAAGTTCATTCCTGGTCACCCCCGACGAGGAATAAGCTTGAAATAATGTCGTGTAGGGCTGTGAAGTTTACGCAATTTGATTCTCTAACTGACAATTGAAATAATTACATAGACAGGCTAGTGGCGTAGTGTTGGACAAAAGTAAACGAGCAATCTTGTACACAGTGTGTGGCTGTGGATCCAAATAAGTTGCGTGTTAATTCCACCGAAAAAACCATCGATTTCTCATTTAAGGACATAGTGAAAGTTTTAATGAAACATTATACCCCTAAACACCACCCACAGTCCGCCAGTTATCGCCCGACCTGGGATTTGAACCCAGGACATCATACTCAGCAGTAGCGCTTGCGACCACTAGACCAACGAGGAGATGTACTCATAATAGGCAACACCAGTGGTGTCCTTGTTCAAAATCAAAGGTATTTTTACTCACTGTATTCACATACTAGGCTGAGAGTCGACACTTTTTGAACGTCTAAATTACACAAGACAGTCCCACAAAATGACCCCCCTTATCTTTCTCGTTAATAGAACAGGTGAGATTCACCTGCGTGGACTCCGCGTAAGTGAATCTTACCTGTTCTGGACATCGCAGCACGGTGTATCAGCCTACTGGGTCTGATACTTACCCTATTCCAACTGCTAATGAGCTATTTGCTGCAATTGCTGGAGGAAAGTATTACACTACGTTACATTTAGATCGTGCATATACGCAAGTAGTTGTGGATAAAGACACTGCCAAGCTGTTAACATTAAATTCATGTAAAGGTCTTTGTAACACTGTTCACAGATTGGCGTTCGGAGTAAAAACATGTCCAGGCATTTATCAAAGATTGATGACACCTTTACTGGGTACAGGTATTTTAGGCATAGCAACAGTCAACGACTGGATGTTGTACTAGAACGCATACAAAAAGCTAGTCTGCGACTGAATGCAGGTAAGTGTGAAGTACTGCCAGGGGTGCGGGTTGCTCGAAAGAGATACCGCGGCCCCTGGCACACCGGCAACTGAGGGAACACGGGTGGGTTTTAGTCAGTAAAAGTCTGACACGCCCAGAGCGGGAGAAGTTATTCGATGATTTCCCACCCACAAAAAAAAGTGTAAAGTTGCTAGAGAATGTGTCGAATTTCTGGATTTTGCTATTAAAGCCGACGGCATCCATCCACCTCCTAGCAATGTGGAATCCATTGTTAAAACTCCAGAACCACAGGGTCTTCAGCCGCTACAGACCTTTTTAGGATTGTACAATTTTCACGAGAGGTTCATACCCCACAACGCTAGTGTCCTTGAACCGATCCATAGGTTGCTGGATAAGTCTCGCAAGTGGCCCTGGACAGAACGTGAACGAGATAACTTCGAGGCAGCGAAACGGTTACTTTCTTCGGACATTAGTTCACCATGATTTAAATTAACCCTTAGTACTCATTGCGTTAGGTCTGAGTATGGTGTAGGCACAATATTGTCTCATGTTTTGCAGGATGGGCAAGAACGGGCCAATCGCTATTAGTTCTAGGACATTAACATTCATACACACATTAAAAAAAGTTTGCGATCACTTTGATAAATATAAATCTTTTTTGTTACGGTAGATTTTATTATGATTTCTTCTTCTTTTTAGATTCTTTATTTAAAAATATAGATTTAGAATATAAAACAAAAAAACAGTTCAATTTTTTTCTAGGCTTCGGCAAAATGAAGAAGAAAACATTTGGCAAAACTGTCTCTTCGTCGACGAATCGCGAATCAGTACTCATCCAGATAACCGACGTGTCCGTGTCTGGAGAAGACCAGGAGACCGTGAAAGGCAAAGAACTGCCACTGGAACAGTTCAGCTTGGCGGGAAATCGGTGTCCTTTTGGGGTGGCATTATGATTGGAGCTTGAACGCATTTGATCCCGTATCGAGGCTTCATGACAGCAGACATGTATAGAGCAGTTGCTATTGATGTAATTTGCAGAGCATTCCAAGTACACCATGGGCACCAATTTGTACTGGTCGATGATAATGCGCCCGCCTATCGAGCTCAACGAGTCAATGCTGCTCTCCGAGAATACGACATCACAAGGTTAGACTGGCCTGCCGGCTCGCCTGACTTAAACCCAATAGAGCGCGCGTGCGATGCTCTTGAGCGAGCTGTTTGGAACCGTCAGCCACGTCCCCAGTCAGTGCCAGAGCTCCGGGAAGCCGCTATTCAAGAATGGGACAGGTTACCCCAAGAAATGCTGGATAACTTGATTCTCAGCATGACCAGGAGGAACACCGCATGTGTTGGAGCCACGGGAGGAGTTATATTATACTGAATATTAACCTTTTATTAGTAAATAGTTGTTTAAGTTTGGTTAAACAGTCTTTTTCTTTTTATTAAATTTCTGATTAATTTAACATTATGATTAATTACTAATTTTTTTTACAAAAAATTAAAACATAGTTTTATTTTTTAATTTCAAACAGGGTAATTTCTATTTACAGAAAGCACACAACAAAGAATTTTTCTTGATAAAGTTCAATAAAAAAAAAAATATCAGCATATGCTAGTGATCCCAACCTTTTTTGATGTGTGTACAAACGTAAATACTCTCAGCTTGATAAAGAAAATACAGCAATCATGTTCGGAATTCAAAAATTAAAAACTATCTCATGGGAAAAACTTTCACAATAGTAACGGATCACAAGCCACTGGCCAGTATTTTTTATCCTAAGAAGCCAATACCAATATTTTAACGCCCCGATTAGAATCGCTATTGTTTTAACCTCACATGGTTAGTAATAATTAACATATAAACCTGGTAACCAAATAGGAAATGTAGATGGTCTCAGTCGCTGGTCACAACCGGTGCCAGAGAAACCTAAACAACAGCTTAGTGATACTTTATTGATGGCTGAAACCCCCGAAAACTTCAGTTGATGTTAATCAGCTCCATCTGCTCCCAAAAACAGTTAAGACTTTATCAAGAGTCATGCATGCATGTTATCTGGTTGGCCAGTAATGGTGACATAGGAAGCTTTACACAGTTATTGGTTACATCATACAAAACTTTCTTTACATGAAGTTTGTATTTTGCTGGGTTGTTGTCGCGTGGTGGTACTATCCCCGATACTTCCAAGATATTTTACGTGCTTACGGGCTCACAGTGATAAAGTTCAAACAGAAGCTATGTGTGGTGGCCGGAATTAAACAGCGATATTGATACATTAGTGAACAATTGCAACAATTGTCTCAACAATAGGCACATGCTCACTTAGACAAGTTGCGAGTGGGATCTTGGTCTCATTTAAATATTGATTTTGCTGGGTCATACCAAAATCTAGCCTTTTTGATAATTGGCTATATTCACGATTGGCTAAAGTATTTGTGGTAAGTAACATGACTACCAGAAACTGTGATTCGGCATCTAAGAATGCTATTTGTTATACATGTATTATGTGATCTCAGATAATGGAACAGCATGTGTTTCAGCTGAAATGAAACAATTTCTGGATTCCTATAAAATGAAGCGAATCACTACAGCACCATATCATCCTGTCACTAATGGATTGCCTGAAAAAATGGTGCAGAGGGTAAGAACTTTATTGGACAGTATTCATCCAGTTGTTTATTGACTGGATGAATACTGTCCAATAAAATCCTTAAATGTCTGTTAACCAACACATGAGTGTCACAAAGTCAGACAAATTACCTATAATGTACAAAGGAAACACAGAGAAACGGACGTTGGTCAATGCGTGTTGTACAGAAATTATGGAAGAGAGCTATGTTGGTTACCAGGCTTTGTAACATGTAAAAATGGCCTGTCTAGCTATCAGGTGACATCAGACAATGGAGATGTTGCAAGCAGATATATTGACCAACTGATTCAGAAGAAGCCATCGAGCTCAAAAACAGGAGAGGAAGAGAAAAAGGATAAGGTACTGGAAGTGGAAAAGGAAGAAGGTATACAGGAGCAGGTGGAAAACTCAAGTCAAGAAAATTAATAAATAATCCAAATTCATAGCTCAGAGGAATGGGCCAAGATGCTTGTGATACCAAGTGGGACGGAGACCACTTAATGAGGTGGCAAACAAAAGAACAATGATTCTTCTTATGCAAAGTATTATTGCCGTAGCATAATCAGCCTATAATTTTCCCACTGCTGGAACACAGGCCTCCTCTCTGTGAGAGGGAGCGGGACGTAATCCACCACGCAGACCCAGTGCAGGTTGGTAGATGTTGCATGTCTTAGATTTTTTGGTTCTTTTTCGGTTCCCTCACGATGTTTTCCTTCACCGTTTTGAGAGCAGCAGTGATGAAATTGTTGTGTATCTTTAATGAAGGTACTTGTAAAACTTCTTGACAAATAAGATTTGTAGAAGTACCGTACAGGTCTGAAAATAACACGTTAGTTGAAGGCTACCTAGTGCTTAAACCATCCACGAAATAAAACAGTAAATTACCTAATTAGTGTTTTATTGAACATAATAGTGGCGACGAGGAATAAACTTCAAAGAATGGAGTGTAGGGCTGTGAAATTCACGGAATTTGATTCTCAAACAGACAATTGGAACAATTACATAGACAGGCTAACATTTTGCTTTGAAGCAAATGGCGTAGTGTACATAAGTAAAAGAGCAAACTTTTACACAGTGTGTGGAGCGAAGTTTTTGATACGCTTCTTGAGTTAATTACTCCTAAAAAAGCTAGTGAAGTCTCATTTAAAGAAATCGTGAATGCTCTAACGAAAGATTTTAGCCCTAAACCTAACGAAATATCAGTGTCATATAAGTTCTATAAACGTGACCAACAACAGAGCGAATCAGCAGCTGAATATATTGCCCAGCTGAGGAAGATCAGTTCTGATTGCAATTTTTCGGATTTAGAACGGATGTTACGTGATAGACTCGTGTGTGGAATGAAAGATCACAGACTGCAATACGATTTATTGAAAAGAGATAAACTTAGTTATGACAATGTTGTCGAGGCGATGTTGTCTGCTGAGAGTGCGGTAAGAGATGTTCGCATGATACAAAATGTAAATGGGAGTACCAGCAACGTATCAAGTGGATTCGATTCGACGGCGAGTACATCCACGACCATGCCACCAGCTCCTGAGCCGATGGACATCAACACTGTGCAAACAAATATAAAACTTTGTTACCGTTGTGGTGACCGCCATGCTGGAGAATGTCGTTTTGCCAAGGTTACTTGTCGGTACTGCAAGAAGGTAGGACATATAGAAAAGGTTTGCATTACAAAGAAGAAAGCCTCGAACAGAAAAGTTAATTTCACAGAGGAGGACGAGTCACAGGATCAGTTGAATGGTATATACAACATGGATAATAGTCGATTGCGGGTGCCCGCTTACGAGGTTAAGCTTCATCTGAATGGGATGCCAGTGACTATGCAGGTGGATTCTGGTGCTGGTTTCTCTCTCGTGAACGAGCGCACGTGGAGAGGCTTGTGCGACGCAAAGCCACGACCCGAACTGCGCGCCGTACACAACAATCTACGTACCTGGACGGCGACACCAGTTACTGTGCTCGGGCAGACAGTAGTGCACGTAAACGTCGTTGTAGCTAGAGGTTCAGGCCCCAATTTAATTGGGCGGGATTGGTTTTCTGCTCTTAATATAAAACTTTGTATTAATTTCGTGTCTAGTACTGGCATATCAATGGCTAATGAAATGTTACAAAAACACTCTGATGTGTTCAAAGAAGGTCTTGGTACTTACCGAGGGGAACCAGTGACTATACATTTAAAACCAGACGCTACTCCTAGGTTTCTTAAAGCTCGCCCAGTTCCGTTTGCAATTAAGGACAGAGTTGAAAAGGAAATAGATCGATTGATAACCGAGGGGGTACTACGCCCTGTTTCCTACTCACAGTGGGCTACACCAGTGGTGCCCATTGTTAAGAAAACAGGCGAGATTCGCCTATGTGGAGATTATCGCAGCACGGTGAATCAGGCTACCGAGTCTGATATTTACCCTATGCCCACTGCTAATGAGGTATTTGCTGCAATTGCGGGAGGAAGATATTTCACAACGTTAGATTTAGAGCCAGCATATACACAAGTCGTTGTGGATGAAGACACGGCTAAACTGTTAACATTGAATACATGTAAAGGTCTTCACACTGTTCACAGGTTGGCGTTCGGAGTAAAAGCGTGTCCAGGCATTTTTCAAAGGTTAATGACATCTTTACTGGCAGGTATTTCGGGCGTCGCAGTACTAATTGATGACATTATTATAAGCGGGCATACCTTGACAGATATGGGTCAACGACTGGATGCTGTACTAGAACGCATACAAAAAGCTGGCCTGCGACTGAATGCAGGTAAGTGTAAGGTTGCTAAAGAATGCGTAGAATTTCTGGGTTTTGTTATTGACGCCGACGGCATCCATCCAGCTCCTAGCAAAGTGGAATCGATTGTCAAAACTCCAGAACCACAGAGTGTTCAGGAGCTACAGGCTTTTTTAGGGCTGTACAATTTTTATGAGAGGTTCGTACTTCACAAGGCTACAGTCCTTGAACCGGTTCATAGGTTGCTTGATAAGTCACACAAGTGGCACTGGACAGAACGGGAACGAGAAAGCTTCGAAGCAGCGGAACGGTTACTATCGTCAGACATTACTTTAGTTCATTATGATTTAAATAAACCCTTAGTACTCACGTGCGATAGCTCAGAGTATGGTGTAGGCGCAGTTTTGTCTCATGTGATGTAGGATGGGCAAGAACGACCAATCGCTATGAGTTCTAGGACATTACATTCACACGAACGTAAATACTCTCAGCTTGATAAAGAAGCTACAGCAATAATGTGCGGAATTCAGAAATTTCATAACTATCTCATGGGAAGAACTTTTACAATAGTAACGGATCACAAGCCACTGGTCAGTATTTTTGATCCTAAGAAGCCAATGCCTCATAATTATGATATCGCCCCGATTAACTAGAAACGCTATTGTTTTGACCTCACACGGTTATAATATAACGTATAAGCCGGGTAAACAAATAGGAAATGCAGATGGTCTCAGTCGCTGGCCACAACCGGTGCCAGAGGAACCTGAACAGCAGCTTTGTGATATTTTATTGATGGCGGAGGCTCCTAAAGACTTTCCGGTTGATGTTAACCAGATCGAGCTGCTCACAAAAACAGATAAGGCTTTATCACGAGTCATGCATTACATTTTAACTGGTTGGCCAGCTAAAGTGCAGAGGAAGCTTTACACAGTTATTGGTTACATCGTACTGAACTTTCTTTACATGAAGGTTGTATTTTACTGGGTTGTCGCGTGGTGGTACCACCACCGCTGCGTAAAGATATTTTACGTGCTTTACATAGGACTCACAGTGGGATTGTTCAAACAAAAGCTTTGGCCAGAAGCTATGTGTGGTGGCCGGAATTAAACAATGAAATTGAGGCATTGGTGAACAATTGCACCAAGTGTCTTGAAAATAGGCACATGCCTCCCAAGACAAGTTGTGAGTGGGTATAGTACCTACAAGACCGTGGTCTCGCGTAAATATTGATTTTGCTGGTCCCTACCAAAATAAAATATTTTTGATAATTGTTGACTCATATTCACGATGGCCTGAAGTATTTATAGTAAGTAACATGACTTCAGAAACTGTGATTCGGCATCTAAGAATGCTATTTGCTGCACATGGATTATGTGAGACATTGGTTTCAGATAATGGCACAGCATTTGTTTCAGCTGAAATGAAACAATTTTTAGATTCTAATAAAATTAAGCATATAACTACAGCACCATACCACCCTGCGACAAATGGATTGGCTGAACGAATGGTGCAGACGGTTAAGGACAAGTTACGAAAAATGGATGATGTATCATGGGATGTGAAGGTACCTAACATGTTACTTGGACTGCGAGTAACGCCATGTTCAGGAACAGGAAAAAGCCCTTCAGAATTATTAATGAATAAGACGGTTAAGGACTTTACTGGACATTATTCATCCAGTCAATAAACAGCACATGAGAGTCGAGCAGCAAATTACAAATAACACACAAAGGAAACACAGAGAAACAGACATTGGTAAATATGTGATGTATATAAATTATGGAAGAGGGCCACGTTGGTTACCAGGCACTGTAACAAGTAAGCATGGGCCATCCAGCTATGAGGTGACATCAGACAATGGAGATGTTGTAAGCAGACATATTGACCAACTGATTCAAAAGAAGCCATCAAGCTCAACTACAGGAGAAGAGGAGAAGGAATCGGAAGAGCAAAAGGAAGAAAGTATACAGGAGCAGGTAGAAGAGTCAAATCAAGAAAAGGAACAAATAATCCAAATTCCTAGGTCGGAGGAATGGGCCGAGTTGCTGGGGATACCTAGTGGGGCAGAGACCACTTTTCGAGGTGGCAAACTGAAGAACAAAGTTCTTTCCCATGCAATGTCACCATATGCCAGGCCTAGCCACAGCCAGAACTATTTGGTGTAATGTTGTATTTAAGATTACTTTACTCATGTTGGGATAATTGTTTTATTTGTAGAATTAGGAAGATTATGATGCTTTATGTTTTGTTTATATTTCATTTATGTTTATAATATGTCCATGTATACTTGGGGGAAAGGTATGTTGTGTATCTTTAATGAAGGTACTTGTAAATCTTCTTGACAAATAAGATTTGTAGAAGTACCCTACAGACCTGAAAATAACATGTTAGTTGAAGGCTACCTAGTGCTTAAACCATCCACGAAATAAAACAGTCAATTACCTAATTAGTGTTTTATTGAACATAAATCTGTAACATTCTCGCTCTATGAGTGCAAGTACCCATTCATTACTGGCCTGTTCAAATGGTTGTTCAATATTTAAATGAATATTAACCAATGCAAATATTTGCAGTGTATGGAAGACTATACAATACAGGGTAGCAGGGATATCAACGTAAAACCTGATACCAAGGATTTAGTACATGTTCTGAACTCCCTGTGTTGAATTTTTTTAAACTGCCTAATAATTTCTACACTAGGGGGTTTGAAATCTTTTGCAGAATTCATGGCTGCAGTTAGCGGGTCAATGACCCTGCCACCCTGTACAGAAACCAGTTATGTTTCATTATAATGATTGCTTACTTGATATTATCAACTGTAACTGATGCTTCCTTGGTTCCATCCAGTCGGGCAGCCAGTTGTTCACGTACTTTCTGCACATGAGTTTCCTCAATACGAGGTTTCTTCGCTGCAGATTCACCTCCATCATGATCATGAGTGCGTTTGACCTACAATCACATTATTTATTTTATCTTTTCAGCAAAATTATTAGTACCTTAGAACAGGTTCGAACAAAATCCCATACCTGTGTTGGTATTTCTAAAGGTGCACTTTTATCAATAGATGCACAAGTTGCAGTTTCACCATTCAAATATGCCAATAATTCTTTACGATCTGGACGACGGACAGCAGGTATGTTTGCAGCCTGTAGAAAATTAGATAGTCACTGCATATTCATGCTGGGAGAGTTCTATCACACAAGAAGTAGCTGTACTTACAGCCGCCTGTCTGACATAAACAGGATGCGTCAATTGTATATTCTTGAGGATGAAGAGCAGGCATTCCAATGTATAATATTCCTTGTCGTTGCCTTCTTTCCCGGAACTAAAAGATGTAAACAGTTTGTTATAAAATCAGACATATTGTAACAATTTTCAGTATGTTGCAAATAGAAGTAAACAAGTGATACATACCCCCACATAAGATAGTTAGTTTTGACATTTTTGGGCCACGAGAATTCACCAAATATAATTTGATTTTCACGTTCAATTATTTCTTTTTTGTTTACGTTGTACTGTCGAAGTAAACTCAGCGGGTCGGCCATGATTACCTACTTCATTCACAACAGGTTTCACTGCTTAAAATAATTAGTGTAAAACGTAATTCAGTTACACAGAACAGCTAATAAAGTGTAATACAAAACGTATTATAATTATGTGCTTTATTTAACTAAACAGCGCGTTCAAATTCTAAGCAAGGGCCGATACACATCAACTCAACACACACACACACAAATTGTGACATTGTGACACAATTCCGCCATTGACCACAGACATTTAAACAATATTACAGATAAATAATTCCTACTTTGCACTCATTTTGTGCCACAGATTGCTATTATGTAGTAATTGTGTAAAAAATCGGACCTCCCCATGCAAAATCCGTATTGTATGGGAGGTCCGATTTTTTTTTTCATATTTCGACCCATGTTCTTTGGAGAAAGTTGTTCAATTTCACGGGTACTATCATCCTGAAAAATTTTAACGGTGACTAAAAATTCACCTTTTCATCTTTTCGAAGTTGTAGGACAATCAAAAATCCATGAAAAGAAATGCCTCCACGTTCTTGATATATTTAGTTCTTGTTATGTTTAGTTTATTTTTGTAATATTTTTGCGAATCTAATTTTGCCATAGCCTCCACATCTAGTAACTATAAATGTTTTAGATTTTGTTAAAGCGTGACCTATGAAGTAAAACATGACATGGTAAAAAACTTTATCGTAATGCCACACAGCAGTTCCATCTTCTGGGTTATTTTTTTTAAGCAACTTCTTTTCCCAGTAATACGGATAGATGGCGTTATGTGTAACAAATTATAAATTGTTTTCTAAACATGGCTGCCGGTCGAGTCTAATGATATTTTTTGTGAATTCTGCCCTATTAACTAATTTTAAATCAAATAAAAACTTTGTTATCGGTGTTAATATGACATAGTAGATGCAGTTGAAATAAAATGACTTCCACTCCAAAGACTGACAAATGCGGACAAGGTAAGTTATTTCTATCATAGTGCTTTTCATTCTGAAGTAATTTATTATAGTTTTTGTTCATCTGTTTGTATAGTTCTATTTATATTTTCTAACTCAATGCACATGAAATTGAACCACCTTACTTACGTAAATTAAATTGTAATTGTAGTTCATAAGCTCAGTCTCTTTGAGTAAGTGTAAGTAAGGAGCAAGTTATTTTACAAAATTGTATGGCTCTATACCTATAGTTCTCAGTGTTTAACTGATTATTCCCACCTTTCAATACAATGTTAATCTGCAATGTTGTCCTCAAAGAATATTTACTGTGTGAAACCCACAGAACAGTTTTACTTGTAAACTTTTTCTGTTTGTGTTCTGATACGGTGGCAGTTCTCATCACAGTTCGAATGTTCATCTTCAAACAGGGAATCTTAGTCGAGCAGATTTAGCTTTTTATTTCCACTGCACACAGGATACAGGTAAATTTATTTTATCATGAATTAATCATAATACAATTTGTAATATTATAATACCTAGTTTGTTGTGATTTCTTTAGTGTATGTAGTACATATGTTTTCATTCTATACATGTATACACAAATAGATATTTTGTGTTAATATTACTTATAAAAAAATCCTATTTTGGTGTTTATTCTTTTAGTAATTACCTATTCAATATAAAATAAAGATAAATTCACTTTTTGTTTATCTCAATTTGAAAACTATAAATACTGCAACCATATTATGTTTTCATGCCTGATTGAGTTATGATCAAAAATGCTGTTCGCAAAGTCACTTCACGATGTGCCTCATTTTATCAATGAAATGACCCACACAAAGCAATTGATATCAAATTGTCTCATCAACTTGGGACAGTATGTTGAAAATGAGTAAAACAGTGCAACTGAAATTTTTGCTGACTGAATCGTTGTTGTGATTACAAGCATAGCTGCACTGCTGAGCATAGGGTAATCCCCAGTTTCTTAATTAATATTTAACACCTCTGCGTACTGCTTCAGGCATGGCAAAATATTGAATGTAGAAAAAGACAAAACTGAAGAATTTTATATAAATGAAATTTTGATAAAAGTACACTAAAATCAGTTTTTGTGACACGTAAGGTATTTAATAAAAGCAAACAAAACAAGGAAATACTAGAAGGAAAGTTATAATAATAACAATATGTCATCATCATTTTGTATTTTGCCATAAATTATGAAGACAAAGCTAGGACCACAACAACTGTCTATCTCTCTGTAGTAGTTCTACTAATAATATAAATGTGCAAATTTGTGAGTATGGATGTATGTATAAATGCTTGTTACTCTCACGCAAAAACGGCTGAATGGATTCGAATGAAATTTGGCACACCGGTACTTTGTAACCTGGAATAACACATAGGATACTTTTTATCCCGGTAGTACGTTCCCGCGGGATAATTTCCGATATGCACGCGGGCGAAGCCGCGGGAGGAAGCTGGTTAAAAATAACTGTCAAATGGCTTTTAAATCTCTCGTAGACCGGCACGACGCGACTCTAGTGGATCAATTTCCATTTCAAGTTTTCATAGAAATTGTTCTATAAAAGCTCCTACAGGGTTTTGCCTTGCGGGTATGCTGCAGGCATTATTAGGCCGCCGGCATTTGCCGCAGAAACCAAGTAGGTATACCGCCGGGCTTGTTGGCGGGATGCCCGCCGGCCGGGCCGCCAACGTAGTGTGTAGGACCCTTTAGAGTCTAGACTCCGACTCGTCGGCGCATTTTTTACTCGTATTATGATTAAAAATTTAAAAGACGGTGATTGAAATGAAATTGAAATCTTTACTCCTAACAAGTAAATATTCGGTATATTTCTTTAAACTGAGGTGTGTTAAATTGAGGTGTGATAAATTGAGGTTAGGTTGGTCTAAAATCTACACTAATATTATAAAGAGGAAAGATTTGTATTTTTGTGTAACGAATAAACTTAAAAACTACTGGACCGATTAAATTCTTTTGCCGTTAGAAAGCTACATTATCACTGAGTAACATAGGCTATATTTTATCCCCGTATCCTAGCTAGTTGTTTATAGAGAGGTAAGATTTTCGTCGTAGGATTTTTGTCAACATAATTAATGATGTTTCGCTTTTCTGCGACTGATAAGGAACAACTTTTACATTTGTGAGCCATTGCAACTAGAATTTTTAAGGTGAATCTAGTCGACATTTTTTTCCATACAAACTTCGGCAGTGTATTACTCCACTGTTCGACAATGTACATAAAAAATTAAACATGGTATGGTTTTGTCTCATTATTAATATTGTCTGTACGGAAACAGAATACTAAAATACAAAGCCATTAAAAAGTTAGGAGCCAACAAAGATTCGTTTTTCTTGCTAATTTAACCTAACTTAGGGCGTGTTTAAGTAATAAAAGAAGTGTAAAATCACCAAAATCAAGTCGGTACCGACAAAGCTCAATTATCGAAAAGTTCAATAAACTTTATTGGTCATTGATTTATGCAGCGGTTTTTGCATAAAACCCGATCTTCCGAAGGACTTTTCTTAATTTTGTACGCGCCTGTTTTACTATAAACGATCCTGTATCTCACTCAATAACGTTCTGCGTGTAGACTAGCGTCTAACTGCTCGTAACTGATGCTACCTGTGTCGGACACGATGCTTGGTGAGACAGCGTGCTTTTTAGCCAGGTCCACCAGTGAGTTCGAGCCCGCGACTAGATTCCCCTTAACAATAGTGACGAGCAGCACTGTTTACATTACTTTCCATCAATCAGCACTGATTGTTTTACGAAAAACACGTGTCGAAACCTGTCGCGACTGAATCACAATACGGGATTAAGGGTCATATTGGTGGGAACGTTATATATAAAGGTTTTGGGTTTACAAAATTCGTTAATTAGAGCTATTTACACTTTTTTAGTGACGAGCAGCACTGTTTACATTACTTTCCATCAATCAGCACTGATTGTTTTACGAAAAACACGTGTCGAAACCTGTCGCGACTGAATCACAATACGGGATTAAGGGTCATATTGGTGGGAACGTTATATAAAGGTTTTGGGTTTACAAAATTCGTTAATTAGAGCTATTTACACTTTTTTATAGTTGAAAATTCGTTATTAAGAGGTGGTTCGCAAAAAAATTTCGCAATGTAAAGTATATTTTACATTGACTCTTATGGACAATTCATGGGGATTACGAAGAATTTGTTAAATCGAGGAAGTCGCTATATTGAGGTACGTTATATTAAGGTCGCACAGTAAATCTTTTATTATAGAATCAGTTTTACAGTTTACTTTCAGTGCAATCAGGAAATTAGGATAGTAAGGAATAGGAAACCTTCTTTTGGTCCATTAATTAATTGGACTTAGATCCAGAAATTCAATACCGAAAGTAAAATTAATTAATACTTCTAACAAAAAAGAAGAAACCCCATAGCAAACAATTGGCGAACAAATCAAATCAAAATATTTTATTTCACATAAACCTGCATGGGCACTTATGAAACCTCAGAAGCTAGGTGCACGGTTCCAATTTGTCGCTTCCTATAGAGTAGAGCCGGCAAGAAACTCCACATTAAAAATAAAATCTCTTTTTAAAATAATCGGCTTTTACAATGTTTTCAAATTACAGTGATAATAGGTATGGGAGGACAGTGCAGGCCTGTAAATAAGTACCAGGTACCTACTTAGAGAAATGAAAATAAAGAATAGAAAATCGTTTACAAATCTAGTCTGTAAGCCTACAATATTACCTCATTTACAATATGTAAACGAATCTACATAAATAAAATTAACCTATTTAAACCAAGTGACATGATTTCCATGAAAATCACTAAAAAAAAGTCGACGACAAAAATAATAAAAATTAACATTGCAGTTTGGGACTGCTCCCAAACTGCAATGTTAATTTTTATTATTTTTGTAGAATTTTACATAGTTATGATGTTAATGAGGTACCAAGGAAGCCACATGTGCAGAAGGAATTAATGCCAAACTTCCCTGTCTTCACGTAGTCTTTTATCTTAAAATATTCTTTTTATATAAGGACACGTTTGATGTGAGTTTTAAACATTCCATCGCTAAGTTCTGTAACCGACTTTGACAACTTGCTAGTTTTACTTAATCTAAATTTTGGAATCACAATTTCATCTTTACTACGTGTACCTATTTAGATTATGGAAATCGCCTCGTTTTTTTAAAGACCTAATTTTTGCGAACATACAAGATATTTTCTAGGATATACAGAGAAGGCAGAGTTAGTATATCAATTTCGTTTAATTTGTTTCTCTTTTGTAAAATGAAAATTGAATCTACGTCAGCTGCCGATCCCCACAGCAGAATGTCACAAGACATACCTAGTACTGTGAAATTAGCAAAGTATACTAACCTAGTACCCCAATAAGTAGGTTTGCCATTTTGAATATAGCCGATGTCACCCGAACTCAATCGAAATCAATGATCGGCTTAGCCGACTAGTCGGCTGGTCGGCCAAAGTCATAGTCGGCCCATCTCTAGAGTAAATGTTTTGATTTGATTAATTGTCTTCACTAATCTATAACATGTATATAAAAGTAATAATTGAGCTGGAGTTTGCTTTTTTGTTTGTACGCGCTAATCTGTGGAACTACCAATCGTATTTAAATAATCGTTTTGCAATTGATAGTTCAATTCTTGCGGAAGGCTACTTAACATAACGCTAGGACCTATAGGGGCCGAGCAAAAAGAAAAATAGTCGGAGAAAACGCTAAGCGATATGATGCGACGGAGGTGGGCCGGTGGGTCAGGGAAACAAGAAATTTCGGACACAGTCACGAGCAGAAGCTAGTAAAAGATGTAATCTGTGGTTGTGTTTCAAATATTCTTGAACTGATAGAAAGCTACACTACTGCGGAGTGCCATAGGATATTTTATGTTATAGCTTCCAAGCAGACGGAGTCGCGAGCAGAAAGAAGCTAGTATAAAATAAAATAGTTTATGTACTTCAAAATAATCTGTGAAAAAAATAGTATCGCGAAAACGCTGTTAGAGTAGAACCATATGTGATTTTCTGAAGGAGTGTTGGTTGTCTGAAGTGTTTTCACTGGATATTTTGGCCAAAAGACTAACCTCTTTGTTGACAAAAAAACCTAAATAACTTGCTTAGTCTGGCAACCCTAAGTGCCATCCGCCGCGCCGAGCACAGCATCCGCCGTGGCAATTTTTGTTCCGTCCCACTTTTCTGATTGGATTCGCTATATCGAGTTATCTGTGAAGTTAGTATCGTAGGAATAGAATACTAAAACTTGACAAGTCTTTCTTACACACGCAAGTGCGTCTACGCTCGTGAATAATTATTGAGCTACCTCCCTATTACCACCAACTCAATAAAAACAGGGTAATTAACAGCTGTAATTGCTTTTGATACCTCATGTAGGTTATTAGTTACCGTCCTGTTTGACCACGTCCATGGGTGACCACGGCAGATGCTGTGTCGATCTACAGACTAGAGTTGACTAGACTCTAGCCTGATCGTTATTCCGGCCTTGCAGTACCAAAGTGTATGCGTAATTTCAAGGTAGATCTAAAATAAAAAAGGTTTGAAAGGAAATTTTGAGGGAGAGGTCTTTGCTTAGTTGTGGGTGCCAAATCTTCGCTGGTAAAAGGACATCGAATCTGTGACGAATGACGATACACGTTCCTCATTTAATTTATTCAACAATCAGCGAGATACTTTTGCGTTTGCGTTCGAAATTCGGATCATGCAAACACGCTTTTGCAAAAACAAGAAACAAATTCAGAATTCCCCAGTATAAATTTACGGTAGGGACTTCCCCCTATGATGTTATGACAGCATAACTATTACAAAAGGCATACATTCATTGTCTATGTTGAACCTGTAAAAGAATGATTTAAAACTTTTCCGGCACCATGGTGGGACGATAATCCTATCTGAAAACCGTAACGGAATCGCGTATTCATAATGGGGCTATTAAAATGAGACATTCCTATGTCGAACGATACTGGCAGAGACGCGAGATAATTGAGAGCAGTGCGTTCTGTCTCGCACCACTAATTATAATATTTCCGAGGTTTTGCAGCTACGAGGTTAATCGACGATTGTTGTTTAATTTTGCAAAAAATTTAAAATATAGCTAGTCTTTCTGGTCTGCTACTGTCCAGTTACTCTACCATTGGGCACAGATTTTTCTCTATCTAAAATGTATCTATCAATGGGTTCAAGACGTAAAATAAATCATTGTTCAATCATTCACATCTCGCTCTTATTAATAATAACAGAGATTTTAAATTCATGGATTGTTGTCGAAATGGTTTGGATGAATAACACCTAAAATTGGAGACTAATAAATATGGGCCTCCCGACGACCTCTACAGTGAACGATCGTGGCTTATTGCCACAATTACCATGCTTGATACAGTCTGTTTGGTAAGTGTAGTCCGCTATGTGGATTTATGCAGACAGAAACTAACACTACTGACTACTATTGAGTAGTGACTCTATCCCACTGACATATATCCAGCCCGTATTTTTCTACTGCAAGGCATAGCCCCTCCCTCTCTCTTTTCTACACCATCCTGTCTTCAGCTAATATGGAGGCCAGTCCTTTCGGTAGGAGTCAAGTCAGGAATCTGCAAGATGCCTTTTACTACGGTTGATAAGATGATGGAATAATCTTCCTAGCTATAAGAGTTTTTGTAAATATTCACGTGCTTATTTTTGGTTTGAGTATTTCAAGCACATTAAATGACTCCCTAAAAATGCAGTATAGTTTAGAAATGATTAATTGCCTCTAGTCACGCACAGCAAAAAGTATGTTAGCCGCGTAGACAACACTATAAATGGGACATTAATTAATAGTTAGCTATCGTACCGTGCTACAGTTAACCGATATAACTTTTAGTAAATCGATGATAGATTCTTGTGTTTGTAATATACAAAGAACATAATGTAGTCCCTGTGCATAGACTTGATGGCGAAGCAGTCACGAACGCAGGCTGGACGTGATTGCGGTCATACAACCTCGTTTCGCTTATAAGAGAACAACGTACTGCGACTGTTATTTCCTGTAACCGTTGTAATTAAAATAAATGTTTTGGTTTCCAGGCTTCACGGTTCATTGTTATGAGAAGAATACGGGATAGTTCAAATGACAATGATTTTGTCGCGAATGTAGTTTATTTTCTAACGGGCTTTTGTTAGTCTTATGTTAATCTAACAAATTATTTTTTTGGAGACTAACATCAATTTTACTGCTATGCTATACCTAATTTGTAGGATATAACATTGATATGCCCCAACCAATATTTGAAACACTGCTTTTGTTATGTTATTCTTTGCTCATGGTCCATTACGCTTTTTAGGGCGAATATGAGATTCCTCCTTCTAAGTATGCCCCTCACTGTTGAGGATCGTAACACGTTCACTGGCACTTCCAGTTCCACATCTAGCTTGACCATCTTTCTCGGCTATGTCCTCTTTGTCTTTCTATTTTCTCTGCCACTACAAGTTTCTCACTCTTATCGATAACAGGCAATGGCCAAAAAGTGCATACAATAGTCGACCATTTATTAGTGATTCTCATGGAAATCATTTCACTTGGTTTAAATAGGTTGATCTTACTAATGTAGATTCTTTTACATATTGTGAATGGGAGAACGTTGTAGGCCTTACAGACTATATTTAAAGGTGATTTTCTATTCTTTATTTTCATTCCTCTCAGTACCTGGTACTTATTGACAGGCCTGCACTGTCCTACCATACCTATTATCACTGTAATTTGAAAACATTGTAAAAGCCAATTATTTTTAAGAGTAACCGTGGAGTTTCTTGCCGGCTCTTCTCCATAGGAAGCGACAAATTGGAACCTTGCACCTAGCTTCTGACGTTTCATAAGTGCCCTTGCAGGTTTATGTGAAATAAAATATTTTGATTTGATTTGATTTGATTTTGCTGGTTCAACTCTCGTTCATCTTTAATTCTCTTAAAAGCGTTGAAATAACTTACAGAAAATAAAAATATCCGAAATAAAATATTTTAACGGAACATCTATTTTAAATATTAAAAGCAGTTCTTGCGCAGTTGGTTGAGTAGTATTATGAAGTGGAGCTACATTGATTAGGTTCATATTTTCGTGCATCATCATTGCATCACGACAGTCTATAAAACATATTGTACGTAACTATCCACAGGAGTATTACGTTGACGTAAATTTTATTCGCATAATGTGTACTGTACCTCAACAGTTACCCGAGCTATTTCATAATGCTCCTCTGAATATAGAGACCCGTTAAATGGAACCCATTTGCACTTGCCACATGTTACCTCCATTACAAAGCTATTCACATAGCGTCTTCTATGCAAATGTGTGTTTAAGTGCGCCAATTCAATTCTCTTCGGCGACTCTTGATTGATGTTGCTGGTGGTTCTCATATTGTACAAAGTTTGATAGAATAGCACAACTGGATAACTGTTATTCATATTTTGATGAAAGTGAAAGGGAACAAGTAAAATAACAACTTTTCGAGATATTTTTTGCGGCTGCGTTCATATAATTGGTATGACATTAGATTTTAGACGAATAAATTAGATAATTGACCTACACGAATCAAGAATTATTTAAATAATTTATCAACGTCGCAGGCGTTTGGAGTAGTTTTTGTAAGTAGTGTTTGAGCGACTACTACTATAGGTATAATCAATTTACTCAAAAAAAAAAACAAATAAATGAATGTTTAGTATTTCCGCATTTCCATTAAGTAAAGATAACTTATTTTTTCGCCTGTGCGACACGATTATTTTTATACAAGGAGCATTTACTGCCTCCTCTCAAAAATCCATCCTGTAGGTATATATTCAAGTGAGAGTTTTGTGAATTCATGTTAAGTATACTTTTTTGCATTAAAATAATCTCCATTAGTAGTGACTCTTCAACGTATGACATAATCTTGCGACTGACTAACACTTTTACCACAGGATGAGCTGTCCACACTTCACATAGCCGATACGAGAGAAACAGCTACAAATACGATAAAAATCTAAGATTATAGAAAAAAAATACAAAGCCCAGGTTAAAGTTGGTTATTTCCTCCTTTTTGTTGATCAACTTGTCTAACGTTGATTAAAGTAACTGCTTGGCATTTCGCGCGAACAAGACTCAAATTGTTGCCTAAAATAACCATAATATTGCTTTTCCAATCTGAAATATTTTATTATGCCCCTGAGATAGACGTATGGTCCGTCTCGGCTATGTATTTACGCAATTATAATGGTATGGTGTTGCCACAACGTACGTAATGATCGTGCGCTCGATTTCGCAGTATTTTCATTAATATTTCATTACAAGTATGATGCTTATTTATGTTTAATTTCTTTACTATTAAAGAACGTGGCATATCGTTTATTGAAACACGCAATTATTGTAAGAAATAGAGTAGGTTAAACATTTTAAATGGACATTTCCGAAATATTAATGAAAATTCTGCAGTAGTGCAGTATAAACGTGAGAATACTTGCGTGTGAATTACAATATGCCAATCATGGCCAATTATGTACACGAATTGACAAATTGCTGTCGAAAGGTTTTTGACCTTCAAATGTTAGAACATTATTTTTATCGGTGGTCTAAAATACCCTATAATAATTTTCATAACTTTAACAGTGTTAAAATATGAGTGAAATGGGATGACTGGTAACTTCTTGTATCCACATGGAATTGAATATATGAAATATACCACTTTGTATTCCCTGTACTATTGCTACACATGCCAAAACATTTTTTTTTTTGGTAAACATGGGAGTCGTGTTTCGAAATCTTTGCTGTGATTTTCGCAACACGTCAAACCTTATGGATGGATTTTGATGGGGTTTTGAGTAAGAGTCACTAGTGCTATGTAAGTACGTTGTACAGAAGACTGATTGAAAATGGGCAGATATTGTATTATTTGCTGTGTGATATATTGTGTGGCCAGTAGTGACCCAAAGACATGTGGCAATACAGGAAGCTACGCTGGATGTAATCATTTATTTGCGATCGCGATTGGTAAAAAAAACATTGCAAGCTTGCTACCTCGAATTGCAGTATAATTCGCTTTATCATTACGGTTTCTTATTGTGAAGAATCGTGATGAGATGGTCGTCACCGCAAACGCAATGTTATCTTAACCATCACGATGTGGCGGAATGAGCCTAGATTTTATAATGTTCAACGACAAAGAATTAAAATAAAACTACAAAATATTGTTGAATCTTGATAAAATTACAACAACAGTTAAAACGTTGTTATAGGTGATGGTCGAAATGTGAATTCATTACAAGCAATGATATCGAACTTGAGCACGCAATAATTCAATGCTAACGGACGACGGCGTACCTTACATTATCTTGAGTGTAATGATCAGGCTGCAATCTACCTAGAAGTATATGATCCCGTTAGCTAGGTATCACGACCGCGGCTAGTTTATTGGAAAGTGAGTTACATGGACCGTGGCCGGTGGCCGAGTGCGCGTGCGCCTGTGTGGCTAGCTGCTGTCGGAAGAAAACCCTAATCCGACCGTTAAAGCAATAAATTCATTTTTCCTACAATAATTTATATGTTTATAATTACTGAAAAATACATATTATGAAGTATTTTATGTGTCGGGTTTATTTCTTAGCACGTAATTATTTTTTGCTGTCTTCAACAGCAACTTCAGATTTGTATAAAAGAGTACCTATTATTATTGGTCGAAGATCATTGCGGTTAAATTTTTGTTCCGTTGCTTCCACTATCTATTTGTATTCACCGTGTTGGCTGTCATGCCCATCTTGTTACTGTTAGGATGCTGTATCTATACGCTAAAAATGTAGTTCTGGAATACTTGCGTCAATGTTGACAATTATATCATCACATCGCCGTCAGTTTTTACATAAATTGAGATAATTACATTTATTCTGGAGTCAACATGGTTTTTTACAAAAAAAAAAAAAACACTAATTCTATCCCAGTGGTAGTGTTGCTGGAAAATTGTGGTGGTGGTAAGGACCAAATCCTGTAAAGGAATGTTATGTCCTCAAGGATATTGATTACGAAATTTTTTATAATTATCGTTAGTAAAATTTGATGGTTGATAAAAAGCACCCTAATTAATAACCGCTATTTATGTTGAATAAATCAAAATTAAACTTTTTGCACCGGCTTTCTGATGTTCTGATGTCAGCGGGCTCATAAATTATATTAGATTACGTACGCGTTTAATTACATTTCACATGAACATTACTTGTTATTATACAATTACCGGAATGATCCTCAGTTTTCCGCTTTCCATTTTGGCATCAATTATAATTGTTTTACAAATGTTTCCCTTGACCTTAAAAATTACTTTTTCACATGTGGCAGGAATGCGGGATTAGAATTTTGTACACACATAACAACAATCTTGGTTTGGTCAGTATTGCATAATATAAGAGAAAACGACTGTCCGTCTGCCTTATGATGTAAAGTTGTAAAGCCTACTAGAGTATAACCAATTAATACTTTCTTTGCCAAACTCGTCATATATTTTTGAGTATTAATTACAACACATAATTGAGAACACATCAAATACAATTTATTAAAAGAGCAATCCCACATTACGTCATTGAGTTTTGTCAATGGTCTACATTTATCTGTATGTCAGAGGAGACAATTTACTATTTGCAACTGCAAGAAAAGAAGAGATTACGATTGTTATGTAATGAGCACGCATTAGCGTAGGAATGGTGTATGTTGTTAGGACAGGTGTGCAATGGTCGGACGATAGACGTCGGAGATGTGCGGCGGTGGCTGCACTTTCACTCTTGTCGGTGTGACAGCACCGGGGTACCGGTCACAGGCTGGCAGTGGTGCCGCGCCTGTGCTCGCCGCCGCCGGCTGCGCCGCCCAGCTCCGCGACCGATCGACACCCTGTGTCAATACTATGGTCCGCTGCGCATGAGCTCGCTTACTCGTTGCTCTGCTGAATATCGAGATCGTGTTGTGAAAAAGCGCACAGATATTTTTAGATTAGGTGTTGTTCGGTCGTGTGTTGTTACAGGAAATTATCTGGTGTAAAGCAATCTTATCCATTTTTTTTAAATTTAAAATTAGTGTTTATTCAAATATTGTTAAAGTGAAAACAGTGTCCAAAATCAGGCGTTCGTTTTGCAGAGAAAGTATATATACAGATTCCGATGTCAAGTTTTGCCCTTAGTGTAATGTTTTGACTCTGTAACTTTCTCAAATACTCTCGTGATAAGACAAGTGGTTAATTAATTAATTACAAATCTGTGAGCTGATCATACAAGTTTGTGTTTTGTGTACGACTGTTGGATATTGAATCGCGTCTTGTGCTCGTGAACGAAATAATGTTACTGTGCTAATATTAAATCGGTTTAGTTTTATTGCTCTCGAATTTGTGGTGTCAAGGTTGACAGTGGACGCTGGACATCAGTCAGTGTAAAACAAACGCGCGTGATACTCATATTATGACGGCCATCGCCATCTAGACCGACGACGGGCACATGACATACTGTAAATAAATAATGATCTAATTGTATCTTACAACGAATTTGCTATTTATGTTTCTGACCGTAGCCTGATACAGATATATTAATATCGTGATAATGTAAAGCCATATAATAAATGGAGATATTTTCACTAAACAGTGAAACTTAGCAGAGGTACATTACCCACTTTCTTGGATTTCTAGAGGGCCCTCCTTTTCACTGCGGCACTAGCATCCGCTTCGCTGCTTGTGATCACCGGTTACTATGGAAATATCCGCAATGTGTGACCCCAACTAGAAACGAACAAGTCGTCAAAGTTATTGGGAATGTATACAGAAAGTGCGTGATAAACTGAGTCAAAACTTAGCTATTTCATATTTAAGAATAGAAAACTGATGAAAGGTAAAATAATAATTAAGATATAAGAGGACCTAAAAAGAAAATAAAAATGCCACATTACGACGAAAGTTTCATCCACGACGACAACCTTAATCAAAGGAGAAACAAAAGAAGCTATCACGTTTATAAAAATGGGTTGACTCCCTTGAGGTTGATAGAGACAAGTGATATGCTTCACGCTCTAGAAGAGAGAGGATCATCGGTAATAAAAAATAATATCAGAAATATTAAGTGCCGTGGAAATCGTTACAAACCTGTAGCACTAAATGGATCACAAAGTACCAGTCCAGTGAAATACAAAACCCCCGATATTATTGTAGACCACAGTCCACGAATGACTGTGTTCGACCCTAATAAATATTACGACTTACGAAACAATAATGTATATTCCCTTACACCTTGTAAAAGTTTTGACAATCTGACGCTCAAACCGTCGAAAAAAAACTACCTTTATAAAAATAAAATAAGAAACGGGAGCAGTCTTCAAAACTTGGTGGATGACGGACAGTTGAAGCACTTTGCTTCGCCATCGGAGGATCCTGACGCATCAGTGTCACGCAGAGAAGATGCCAGGAAGTCATATTCTATTGTAGATGCCCAAAGTCGACCAGCATACAGCCGAACTGCTCTATGTACTCCAGCGCCAGGACCAGGAGTTTACCGCCAAATACACAACGAGGGACTTTCTGGAAAGAACGGTACGAAATAAATTACGAGTTACCTAATTCATGATGTAATTAATACTAATGCTATAGCTATAACATAATGGTGTAACCTAATCTACATTGGTCTGAGTGTTATACTCAATATAACTATTGCGTTGTTATTTCCGAACGTTTATATCTTGTGGTTACGATTTTACCCATTTATTTTGCACATAAACAAAAATTATATTGATCTTACAATTTCTGGGTCATATTTGGCAAAAATATGAACTTACGTAGTCTTACTCCGGTATCAATCAGTCTTTCAGTTTTTCTCTCGTCGTGTTAATGAGTTATCATGAGGCATTTCCATAATACTAAACGGAATAGAAGCTGCTAAGCTTTAGATTTTTCTTCCTTGTTCGTATCTTTGCGCTTTATAAACAGGTAGTGCATCTAATGAATATTGTGTAACAAGACGTAAGAGACGCGGGAACTGCACCATTGTCTCTATTGTTATCATAATGTTAAGGCCGTTGACAAAAAAGTTGACTATGGACTAAACGATGCTACTACGCGACTCGTATTTCTACTTATTAATACATAATAATATAATTCATTGATTTAATACATTTTAATTTTTATAGACATCGGTTACCTAGAAAAACAATTAATCGAATTATAATAATATATATTTAAGTGCGTTTGTGTGTCATCATCGCGCTGTACACTTCAATAATTATTAAACGTACGTAATATGATAATTGATAACTCTGATTCATAACAACTAAGAAGTTTAAATACAAAACACCCAATCATAATAATTAATGATTTTAGAACTTAAAATAAAGAAATTTCAAGTCAATCAATTAATTTATTTTATTTCGTATTATTAATTTATACAAACAACTTTCGATTTCGAAAACTCATTCATTAGGTCAGTAGGTTTCCAGATGATTGCTAAAACGAGAATCTCACTTATTTGCATGATGATTAGGTGGACTTTCGTTTTCTAGACACAAAAAGGCGAGCAGTCCTGTTGATTTTGATTAATCTCATTAATCTCTTCAATATTGAAGTACTTACCGTCTAGCGTTTACCGATCGCACAAACCGTTTAGTCCACTCTCGGCCCCTCGACCCCTAAAAAAAGATTTGTTTCCTCTCAACCCTTAAACATAGTTCATACTCAACCCCCGGGGGGTGATACTGAATTTTCATACAAAAGACAGGTATACCTACCTCGTCTACTTTCGACCCCTAGTTCGGTAAGTACCTAAAATTAATATTTTGGTACAGTAAGGTACAGACTACTTTGGGGGTCAAGAGGACACTAAAACTTGGCTGGAAAATATAAAATGGACTAAACGGCACAAACTTTGTCTGCCTTTTGGCTGGCCCCTGAATTAGACGAACATGAAATTTTTAGAAGCCTGTTGTTTGTTTATACGCTCTATAATAAAATTAAATATTTTTTATGTTTGCTTTAACAAGCTTTCATTGAATACCCCGCACGGTGATCTTTCTTCTGAAAACTATAAATACCATTTTTGAAGTCACTATTTCTTCATTTAAACCGCCACAACTAAATAAAATGATTTAATACTTAAGTAGGTACCTAATTTCACTTGATAAAAAATAATTATTACACCACCGTCCTGATCCATAGATTATGTTGGGCGTCCACCGAGATATCAGTGCCAAATCCAAATCTGTACAAGACTTACGTCATGTCAGTGGATAGATAGCAGCTGGATGAGAGTAACCAAGGATTGAGTTAAACGTCGTGCTATTGGCGCTGTCTTTGTTCAGCAGTGGACTGATACACTGATCATAAACTTTATGTAGAACTCTTGCCAATGTTGGCACGAAAAATAAAAACAAAGTAGTGCCACATGAGCCAGATCACATCCAATAAATACAAACCACGATGTAAATACAAGAGATTATCTACATGTTCATGAATAAAATATGAGTGTCCTAGATGTTGCGAATGTCAGTAAAGCTAAAGATGCAATTTCAATGCCGTTTGCATTATGTTTGATCTAAATAAATCTTGCACAAAATAAATCTAAATCATGCGTTTTTTCCGTCGCGCCAATGCTAAAAGCGTCGTCGTCAGTGATCTTGGTACGCATAAGGGACTGCGTAGACAGGACAGCCGTGCTGTACCGAAGTCGCATGCTAAGTAGGACTTAATGCCGAGTGTGTGTGCAGTGTGCTGGTGATGCGTTATGTATGACGCACTCGGGCTTGGGAAGCGAGTATGTACCACGGCGTCCGTCTGTCGCGGGCGGTGCGGCTCGCAAGTGCGGAGGTTCACTGGTTCAGTCGACGCCAGTCGTCACTGCGACTTTGGGCGCGTCCTCCTGTCGCCTTCGCGTTTATTTATAAACTCACGCGTCATCAGCATTATAATTGATAAACTGATGTTTACTACGTTTATATTCTACCGTTTATTGTGACCCATAGTTCAATTTCCGTACTTGTACTACATTTTGATGTTGTGGATTACGGAGACCTGTTCTACGTCATAAGCAGCAACTGCAATCAGTTGAGGTATTTTTTTTCTTCTAATCAATTCTTCTTTTTACCCGACTGCGCCAGAAGAAGGGTTATGTTATTTTCTTTGTAGCGATTAATTGATATTGTTTGTCTATACATGAGCAGATTTTATAACATTTTTAACGCATGTTTTTTCTGTAATTATGCATTCTTCGAGTGCTTATGATACAATATGAAATATTTTCCTGTTAAAGAATAACTTGGCTGCCTGATTTTGTAGGCGTCTTCCTGCTTCTAAAGGATAAAATGTGCAATCAATATTCATTTCAGTTCACTCTAGTCTGAAGTACATAAAAATAATCATTACTTAGTCATTTAAATGATTTCTGTTTCACCACCCGGATCACATTTAGCCTGCTCGGGAGATAATTGCATACAAATTAATTTTTTTTTTTTTAGTTGTATCAAGACGTGTATAGTGCGTTTGCGAACACTTACCCTAAATGTTATTATAGCAGTATTTTATTTATTTGGGATCTCAAACTTATTTTCGCTCTCCGCCCGTAGGATGATTTTATTTTCTGCACTAAACTAAAGGATAATTTGTTGAATTACTATTTTCCTCATGATCAAATGCAAGTCTGACCTACCTGCTCATTAGTAATAATAAGTAGGTGTCAACTTATTAAGTACGTATACGTACCAAAGGCAAAAATGGAACGGAAAATTAAAAGGCTTTTTTGTGTACAAGTGACTTTCAAACTATATACGTACATATTTTATCAATAGATTTTTACCTACAGCCAATATTAAAAGTTTTAAGACAGAAAAATTATGTGAAAATCTAACACAGTTCTTGATAACCAGTCTATCTTAGCCACTCAAACTTATAAGAGTTCAATAATATTTAACTTTTTTTCCCATGTCCTGTAATAGTCCTAGACCAAGTGGGGGTTGTTCTTGGGTGGACTAGCACAGTGCATACAAGGATAAAATCGTCGGTTGGTGCCTCGTTCCATTTAAAATTGTCTTTGGGGCCTCTGCGAGTTGACTACGGCCACCTTCGTACACCTTCCAGAAGACCGAGACCCGATCCCCCATAGTCCCGAGCTATGTTAACATATTTATATATTTTAAATCTTTGATGAACTTCCAGTGGCCATGTACCTATCTACTTCAAATAAGAAAGGTCATCGTGTCGGTTCAACCGGAAATACCCTTAAATATCGAATAAATCCCACAAAAACATCAGCTACATAAATTAATTAAGAATTTTATGTTATTACTTTTTTTATAAGTTTTGTTAACGAAGGTCTAAATACAAGGTGTTTTCTTATGTTCAATGTCAGAAATAGAATGACGTAACTGTATGACTGTATCATGAGTAAGGTCGTCTAAAAAATGGTTACTTAAAATATGTTTACGCTAGTTTTTTTGTTTATCCAGTTTTAAAAGTAGTTGTACATTTTAGTTGTACTTATACAATTATTAACCAATTTCAAAAATGGATAAGGCTATAAATATGTATGTTCGTCTGTATGTATTTTTTTATGTATGATCATCCATATTGTTTTTTGTGAATTGTGGACCGATTTGGAAAATTATTTTTTCTTTTGAGGACGCTAGGGTAGTTTTTGAGTTATCTTCAAAAATACGTATTTAAGCAACTTTGTGTGCATTTAAATGCATTTTGATGATGTTATAAAAAAATCTGTCTCTGTTTAACAGCAAGTAGTGGGTGGTATACGAATTGGTGTCGGCTAGGTAACCTACATATAAAGTGAAAAATGAAATACGTTTTTCTACATAAATAAGTTGTTTATAAAGTAAATAAGTTGTTTTTGTTAATAAACGACTTCCAAAAAAACAACGATTTGAAAAATAACTTTAATTTCGGGAGACGGTGGCAAAAAACTAAAATACGGATCAAAAGATACCGATTGCTTTCTTTGTAGTGTTTTTTTTTTGAAGCCAGTATTTTTTGTAAAAAAAGTTTTAGGTATACTTACCTAAAACTTTTTTAAAACTTATCATAAATTAATAATGCTATAATAATTTTGATCGTTATTATTGACTGATGAATCAACAGCATGTGCTGTTGATTAATTGGGTAAAAGAAAAACTGTCTGCTCTGCATAGATTCCAGGTATTGTTCAGTAACTTACGGTTTGTAGATTAATGGCCCAGGTTCTTAAATGGATGCCTTTATTATGACAGTCCTATCATCCTATGCGGTGGCATACCTACAACACGAATAAGTGTCGTGCTACGTGTAGAAGTAGAACATTGATAATGGCTAATGTTTGATTATGGATGCATAATAAAATAAATCCAAGGCAAAAGTCTGTTTGCTAACTGTTGTATTTCCTCTAAATTCATTAGAGTCGTAATTTGTAGTAATTGATTCAATAAAATTACAGAGAACGAATCGGGCAGCGAGGGGAGCTCTGGGCACCGCGGGTCGTTGCGCGGCGCTAACAAGTTGGCGAGGCGCGCCCGCTCATTCAAGGACGACCTGCTCGAGCGCATCTCAAACATGCGCTCACCGGCGCAACAGCATCACCGGCCGCATCTCGCCTCCAATATCAGGTCAACATACGTGCACATCCGTTTCTATGATAACGCGCCATGTTTCCGCGCATTATCATACATCTGAAAAGAGTCGAACGTGATTTGGACACGCCCGCCGCTCAGGGGTTCCGTACCTTATTAGGCGCATGCTCCAAATAACGCTACCTCAATCTAAACAATCTCTACGTGACACCATACCAATGACATTTTAATGTTTGTAAACTTAATAATACCAGTAGCAAAGTTCAGTAGGTAAGGAAAACTAATCATAACCTTCATTTCACAAACGTTATCTTTACAAACTGCAGATGTTTTGTTGATTACATCTTATGGTGTAGGTACACACCTTATCTGGTAACTTGTTTACACTGCCATGAAATCTTTGTTACTTGTTATCTGTATTGATAAATTTACATACATAACTCTCCTATCTTTCGACTGACAGCGACAAGAAAGTGTTGCTTATACTAACTTAGTATTATCTTTGCCACTAGTGCAAGAACAATGTTATTGTGTTAAGTTTTATATATAAAAAAAGAATAAGTCACGTAAATAGTTTTGTAGTGTCGTAACTTGTAAAAGAAGTCGTATAGTTTCGTGAAGTAGTAACCAGACTATCGGGCTTGTTATTAGTGTGGACATTGCACTAAAATGTGGCATTAATTATGAGTCATGAGCACGACCCGCAACTGTCGGACTCATTAGTACATTGTCCGCTGAAATCTCATTAGTTTAGTGCGTGCAATGTTAAGTGATTACATTTTAATGTCCGCGCGGGCTGTCAGTGTGACCGAATCGCTTTTTATTTATTGAACGGCCGGTAGACACCAGTTTTTTGTTTTGTCTCAGTGAGGTTGTTCGAAAGTAGTTCTACGTCCAAGAAGTGCATGAAGCAAGTACATACTGTGATCGAGTGTTCTTTGCGATTCAACAGTGGTACCTCTACTAAATAATGTCAAACGCGTTGAGAACGCCTGTCGGCTGTTGGTTTCATAAACGAACAAATAAACTCCATCGGAGATTTGCTAAAAATGGAAAACGGTACGAATTTGTAGTTGATGAAGAAGTTGTAGAATTTAAGAAATCTATTCCAAAAATATTATCTATTCACTTTTAGAATTTCACAATAAGAAATATCTAGAGTGTAATTGTTTAGTTAATAAAGGGACTTAATCAATGTGCCATTTGGTACTAACACAAAGTAAATATGGGCAAGATAAAGAAGTATCAAAAAACAAACACAAGCAATGATGACTCGATAAAACACAATCTTATACGACTCACATCTGTAGTATTGCCTGGTCATACTTTTCGAATCAGAAAAATAACACTTGTTCTTCATAAAAAAATGGCAAAATAAATAAACTGTTCAAAATAAAAATACAAAAAAAAATATTACGCATCCAGCACGCATGTGTGACACTGAATAACAATAATAACAATGAATCACAACATTTTTAACACGCTTTTATTAGCTTCACCTGTATGTTTGTAAGCATGTTTGTTTGTAACCGAATCCTTTGGACTTACTTGATTTTGACCCACTTCAAACGGTCAGATTTCATTTAACTTTATAGACTTATCGAGGACCGATGACAATTCAATAATTTTATAAATTTGTCCCATATGGTTAAAAAACTGAAAAATCACGCTTTTGACTACAAAAGCGTGATTTTTCAGATTTTTTAGTTCTGCTACTTTAGCTAGCAGAACTAAACAATAGAAAATAAATAATAGATGTAAAAATCTAAAAAACACGCTTTAAAAACCAAACTAAAAAAGCAGAAAATAACTGTAAAAAATCGTGGCGTGCTTGATATTAATTGATTATAAAAATACCTCAAAAAGCACCTCACGCTTTTTTAAAATTATTTTCTGCTTTTCTAGTTTGGTTTTTAAAGCGTGTTTTTTATTAATTTGACAATTTCCCAATATCGAAACAATTTTGTCAGGAAAATATTTCTACAATTACACCCACACAATGCAGTTATTGTTGAGCTGTGATATGATCATTGAAACTAGGTACCTATTTTTTGTGATTGCGAAAATCTTTATACAATGGGCATAGGTAGTAAATCCAATATTCTAAATAAATATTCTATTTTCCTGTTTAATTTGGGAATTCCTATGCTTTGATCATTGTATAGACAATCTCATAAAATATAGGTACCTTGTAAATTCTAGTGTATCTACTATACTATAATCAGGAACTTGTTGCTTGTTGTTGTTTGTGCTTGTGCTTGTAATAACTGCCGCACGGGTCCATCGATCAGGTTAAGCTATGCTTGCCGCGATGGGTCCATGGATGGCCATCTTACGAGACCTCCCTGTGCCTCGGAAAGCACGTTAAGCCATTGGTTCCGGTAGTCATCTTTGACAATCGTTAAGGGTCGTCAGAAGCCCGAAAGTCTGACAACAAGTCTTACCAAGAGTATAGAATTACCAGTCTCACCCAGTGCTTGGGTTGTGGAGCTCAGACAGGCAGTCGCTCTATGTCAAATACTGGCATTCAGCTGCAAGGCTGGCTACTGGCAAGACTCGAAGCCGACCCCAGCATAGTTGGGAAAACGCTAGGCAGACGATGATGTATAAATACTAGTGTACGTCTACATTATTTTTCTATTTTTTAAACAATTTCGAACAAATTAACATGTCACGAGTAAACGCATCATATCATTATCTTCGTAAAAACCCCAAACACATGATTTCTCTCAAAATAAATCTCAGTTATTAAGTTTTATTTTATGCCATATTTGTTTACCAAATAAGACTACGTAGTAAAAAACATGTTACATGCTCGAGTTTCGTGACCTCAATGGTAATTTAAAAAAATAGTATCAGGCGTCTATGTTGTCTTTAGTTGAACTCGCATAGAGTAAGGTGAACCGGGACCTCCTACTTGAATATCAAATATAGCTTAGCTTTGTATTCGCGCACAGGTGTGGGCTTGCATGCAAAGCAGATTCTTTCGCAACGCATACCGTGCAATGACATTTTAAATGATCATTTGTAAATAATAGATAGTACACACTTTGATTGAAGAAACAAGAGGTTTATTTTTGGTTGCTGTTTAGTAATTGAATGAAATGTTTAGTGTTGTAGAGTAAATTTGGTGGACGAAAGCAATGTTCGGATTTCATTTTACTGTTCGTGGCTTTGATAATTGGCCTGTATAAAGGCCTCCTCAGTGACTCCTCAGTCAGTTAGACCATTGTTTCGTCATCATCGTTTCAGACGAAAGACGCCTACTGCTGGATATAGGCTTTCCCCAACCACCATGGACCATTGCTTGGTATTAATTGTAGTTAAGTCCTTATGATTTTATTTGTTTATGTTACAGCAGATCGCACTCGCCACTTAGCCCGAAAATTCGGAATATGGCGAAAAACCTTAATAACACCAATGAAGATGGGGAAGTCACACCTGCCAAAGAACTCGAACGGCTAGTCAAAGAGGTCAGTACTTCTACAAAGTAAATAATTCTAATACTTTACGGTCTATTATGTTGTTCTACATTTTTAATCTCACATGTCTATTGTCCACAGGTTACGTTCGGTTTAAAACATTTTTCGGATGTTATCACAAAGGGGAAACTGGAAATGCTCCCCGACAATGGCACTATTGTTTTTGAATCAATCGCAAATATACACAAAGGTAAATAAACTGAATAGTTTTAATTCATTTAGGTACTAGCTTTGTTCTTTTATCAATGAAGCAGACCTTACAAAATCTTTCCTGCTCTTCTGAAATTAATATAGGTATTAATTTCAGAAGAACGCGAAAGATTTTGAAATGTTTCGTAGTTAGGACCACGTTTTGACCCCACCAAACATTTGGAGTTAAAAGGCGAATGTGAGACAGCCATACATAAACTTCTGTTTAAACTGTTGTTTAGTAGTAGAGGTGGAAACCTAAAAATTTCTCTAGTTTTCTCCAGTTTTTCTGTATGCGGAGACCTCTAATTGGGTAACTTTAGAAATCCAAACTATTAAACTTTGTATCATAAAATTTTCAGCAATAAAACCATACTGCAGCCGATCCCCTCAACTAACAAGTGCCGTAAAGCGCCTCTGTGCGGCATTAGCAACGTTGATAAGACTGTGCGATGAGATCACGGCTCTGAGCTTGCGAGCTGATGCTAGTAATGAGGAACTAGATACTTCGGCTGAAGCGTTGTCTCCAGAGTATGTCAGCTCAGTAGTGAAAGGGGTGACGGGTGCTGTCGAAGAAGTGTCAGCGCTTGCGCAGCAACACATGACGCGGCCCGCGCTTTCCCCACGCCCCGCACTCGTCTCGCCGCGGTCTTCAACACAAAGGAATTCTTTGCCAGGTGCGTTATTCATTTCTGTTGAAACGCTATCATACATAATAGAGCCTCTATTACAAAACCACTGTGATGGAACTAATCAGTTCCGCTAATTAAATACAACGGCTAAATTCTAAGCATTATCATTTAACTGCTCATAAATACTGTGTAGTTTTTAGCAGCAAAACCAACAATCTTTAAATTGTTTTGATACATAAATTAGATTAAGAAAATATGCGTTTATTTATATTAGATGTAATCAATGAAGCATTTGTTACTGATAGAAAAATCATTGTAGAACTTGTTGGATTGTTAAAGAAGAAAGAAAGAAAGACGAAAAAAGGCATATTAAAATTCACCCAAACATATTTCATATACTTTTATGTCTGTTTTAGATATTCCGCTGACGCCGAAGGAGCGGTCATTGCTGACGGGCGAGGCGGGGTCGGAATCCAGCGGCGTGCGCGCGTCGCACTCGTCCGAGTCCGTACTAGACGCTCCCGACTCACCACCACCCAAGCCTGCCAGGCCCAACCGGTCAGTATAACATATTGGAAATTTAACTCTAACACACATACACGTAAAGTCTAGTTTCCGCTACAACTTTCATGACATATTGAATAGCACTAGTTGTTCTGAAATCAACCTAATTTACAGGTTTGTTAGGTTGATATTTATTCAAGTGGAAATAATGTCAGTTGGAAACAAAGATTTATTCAAATCTTTACACTTTTACTCCAACCTAACATCGATGTGCCAAGAGACACTACTCAAACGTGTCGACTACGTGAAAGTCACTCACAATAGCATATACAGTATTGATGTTTGGCGTAAAATTTTATGGCGACACTATAACACTTTCAAAGTATCGTTGGCCCCGTTAGCTTCAGATGCTTAGAACACAGAATGCAAATTTTAATTACTGTATTGGGGTTATTGGTTAATTGCGTATGTTTTTCAACTGTACGCATATTAATTTAGTTAATTTCAAGGACATTGGCGTTAGGTTATTGGGATGGTATGTAGTCTTGGTTAGATAGTTTAAATCTTAACGGTATGGTATGGTCAGTGAGAGTGCAATGTGTGTTTGCAGGAAAATCGAGTTGGCCCCACCTCTGCCGCCTAAGCGTAAGTCAGCGAACGACAACTCCCTACTGGCTCTCTCTATTGATAGGTTAGTTGATGGCTCAACTACGCTACGCTTCGAAAGCTTGATATCACTTTCATGCGTACTATTAGATACATTCATGTTTTAAATTATGGTCTAAAACTTTAATCATTATTATTTATTTTGCAAATATGATCCTTATTTTTTGGCAAGCACTCGGCAGCACTGCACAGACTTTTTTTTAAAATAGCAACGATTTATCATAGTTCTCGTTTTGTACTTTTACAGACTGTCTCTGCAATCTCATAGCAGTGGTTCGCTGGATTCGATGCTGAACGTGTCAAATGATGAGGAGAGGAACGCACACGACACCACTAACCACGACCATGTGTTCACCACGCCGCCTAACTCCGCCGAATTAGTTGGTCAGTATCAATATACCAATTTACTTTTAAATTTAATTGTTGGGGTGCAACCAGACAGCGGCATTATATATCGTACGTCTCAAAATAATCTGCGATATCCTCGATGGACCACTGTCTGGTTAAGGATGATGCGCTAAGACACCCCGTGAAATTAAAATTTTACAGAATTACTATAATTAAAATCATCAAAACAACTATGGTTTCCAGGTCTTAAAACTGAAAAGCCGGACAGACCAGTCTGTTTAGCCGAACATTTGGGCAAAAAAGCCGGACGCCCTTCATTTTTTAATCTTAGTACAACACTAAAATTGAAGAAAAAGTAAAACAAGGCTTTTTTATCATTTATCATAAAACCTTAAATTCTAATGAAACAACAACAAAATTTAATTAATCAGTCTTGTTTATTATAGACTGCTCGCTTGCGCTAGCGACACAAGCTCAGGTGGGCGGAGCGGAGACCAACACATGGCAAATGTAAAAAAAATTATCAAATTTAAAAAGCCTAACAAAAGCCGGACAGGCCTGACACCATATAATTTGGCCGCACATGCAACCAAAAAGCCTGACTGTGTCCGGCTTTATCCGGACGCCTGGCAACGCTAAATACAGCCCTCTAAATTAATATAATCCCATTGAATTACTATTTTATGAAACAGTCATTCCATGAGATTTTAATGATTATAATCCTATAAATAAAAATGTACGTGTTACGGTCGCAAATCATATTTTTGTTCAACATATAGCCTGACACTGACCTGGAAATTGCAAAAAATGTAAGATTTTTTTATTTCGCGGGTACCCTGGCAGTTTGGCACTCTCCTTAAGCCTTCGGTGTCACAACGCTGTCTCTCACCGTAATTTACCAACTAATAATTATTATTATCCTTCTGTGTCGCATCACTACGAGACGTACTGTGATCAACACTTTGGGGAGAGTAGAATTTTAGTTGATAGAACTCGTGTTCCTGCCATCATCTGCCTAGCCTTTTCCCAAATATGTTAGGGTTGGCTTCCAGTCTAACCGGATGCAGCTAAATACTAGTATTTTACATGGAGCGACTGCCTATCTGACCTCCACAACCCAGTTACTGGGTAACACGATACCCCTTTGTAAGACTGGTTGTCAGACCTTCGGGCTTCTAGCGACCCGCAACAACTGTCAAAGATCCACAAATGAAAAATGCATAGAAAAACCTTTTTATTTGATTTGTAACAAAACGTTTATGAGTAAGAGGGTTAGGTGACTCAGTTGTACAGGTGGTGGAGGACTTTGAACATTTACAGTGAGTATTTTATTACTAAGAACGGTATTTGTAATGAGAATTATTACGTTATAGGCATGTGCAGTTGCAACAACGTCAACGAGATGCGCACGTCGGTGGAGTCTCACGAATCGCACTTGAATTCAACTCATGCGCACGCAAATTCCAACCACAATCGGTATGTCTAACTATTTACGCTGTTAATTACAAGATAATTAGAATTAATAAGATAGAAGAAATAAATTGGTGCTTGAAAATGCTTATCCATAACTGTACTTAATTATTATAAATGCGAAAGTCTTAACGGGTTTACGTTCCTGTAATTTCTGAGAACAACGCGGGCCGCGGGAAAAAGCTACTGTTAAATATGATATAAAATGTATGGTACGTCTAGCAAGCTCCTTAGACAGTTTGTAAACATGCTGTATAGTAACTAATGGTTATTTATAAACATAATAAATCCAATTTTCCTTCCTGGACAAGTTGGGTCAGTATTTATTTCTGACACACATATATTAATAGTCCTAAACTGTATTGGGTTTAGGGAACAATGGCAGGTAATTTTATTTGCTTATCATTTTAGCCGCCTCCAAAAAGGAGGAGGTTCTCAATTCGATTGCATTGTTTAATATGTATTTTCCGCCCTATCTCCGACAAAACACCCATTTTTTAAAAGTATCTTAATTAGATTCTAAAATGTTAATAAACCACTAAAAAAACTCATTTTTTTCAGTATTTAATCGATTAGCGCAATAAAAATGCATTTAAATTATACATTTTCATATTTCACGCGTAATAACTTTTTTATAAAATAAAACTCCAAAGTTGTTCAGTTGATTAGTTTATTCAGCGGTATGACGTAATAACACGGCGGCTACTATTTTATGGTGTTCAAAAACAGAACATAAAAGTTGATCATTCAATTCATGAACTCTAAAAGTAATATTTTACGACTGCTTTTTGCCTAAATCTCAATATTATATTTTTAGATTTTGTCTCATATGGAGTAAAATACCCTATTATGGGTCAGATTCGAAAATTCTTTTACTATTGGATATCCTCGCTAGGATATCCATTAATAAAAGAATTTACGATATTACGTATTTAATCCATTTGTGTATCGATGATGATGTTCCGATACTTACCTGGCCTATAGTGGTATACGAATTAATGTGAGATAGGTACCATAGCTAAAAAAAGAAAAATATATATTTTTATTTTTTTGCAAAAAAAGGAATTGACTTCGGACAACCGAATTTCGGTAGTTGGTGGCAAAAAAAACAAAATACAGATCCAAACTAGCGATGGGCGTTGAATCAACGAACTAGTTGAATCAACCGTTGAGCTCCTGTCAACGTATTATTAATGTAAACTATTTATGAATCAACTAGTTGAATTTGTCAACGACGTTTATAAATATAACTCGTTAAATAATGAACTAAACCAAATTTGCAAACGTACTTAACGGACTGAGCAAAAAACTTACGTTGAAAATACCATCATAGATTTCGAGCGACAGTCATGTCATAGAATTTGAACTCTAAGTAACGTGTACAAGAGTTGATTTTTGAAATATTTATTTTAAGAAAAGTATACCAATATAAGAATCGTTGAACGTCGCAGCGTTGAATAAAAACTCGTTCAATGAATGTTCATTCACGTACACCGTTTACAACGTAAACCGTTCGGTTTACGTTGCAAGTCAACATTAGTTGCACGTTAACTCGTTGACGTTACGTTAACGGAAAAACCGTCAACGACCCATCACTAATCCAAACACCAATAAGTAACTTTTTTGTAGTGTTTTTTTTGGAAGTATTTTTTTTACTATTATTTTTTAAAGTTTCTCCAACGAGTCCGGGTTTGTGTCAGTCGGCCATGCAGAGATGTCTGCTGAGCACAGTTTCACATCTTCGTTCTCCTCACATCACTACACTAGCCATGCGGACAGGTAACCATCTTTGTATCAAACCTATTTATCTCGTTTGCCAGTCTTTTCTACTGTTTTTTTGCACATCCGTTTTTTAAAACACCTCTATTACATTTTTAATTATCACTCTTTTCTCTTATCTTCTTCATGTTCCTGGTTTCTGTGTTTTTAGAGACATTTAATATACTTTGAGTGTGATAAAAATAAAATAACATTTAAAATAATTAAATTAGATGTTATTCAATCTAAGTATGTCTATTTATAGCAAAGTATATTAAATATCTTAAGTATCATGCTTTCTGTTATTGTTTTTGCAGTATTTTTAACAGTACAGACTGTGTGACCGAAATGAAGTGCACACTACAAAGCTTTGAGAGCCGCATGAATGTAACCAATATGAACAGTATAACCACGCAACATTCTTCAAAGTGAGTGTTCCTCTGTTTTACCACACAAACACCCTTCTTACCTGCAGTTTTATAAGAACTTAGTGAATTGGCTTGTTTTTGTTTTTTACATGTGATTATATCTAATTAAAATAGTCTTAAAATTAATACACATACCATTAGTTATACATTTTATTCACATTCTAAAATAATTTCATTCCATTCGTGGCACAAACACAAATAACTAGCACTGATTAAATCTCTTAACTTGGATGTGCACAGTGATTCTACAATTTAACATACTTCGGTACATTAATTTTGTTACTTACTCAAAACATCGCAACACGGTATAAATTACATCACCAAGGACGCCCCGCGGACTAACCAATTTAGTTGTTTATTTTCGTAACTTGGTTGTTTGCGCCGCAGACTGGCAAGCATCACGTCAGACGAGACCGAGAAGCCGCCCGAGCTGCCCGTCAAGACGCGCCGGAACATTCTCGTTGACGTGCAACAACATTTCCCAACTGTCGAAATCAGGTGATTAGCACACGCAACCTTGACGCCTATCGCCGTCTGTCGTAAACAAGAGGTGTAGTGTGTTCATGGCGAATAATATTATTGCGTATGTTTGTAGGCCCTCGCCAGTATGTTCTCTGCACGGTGAGGCGCGCCCGCACACGTTGGCCGTGCACCAGCCGCCCAGACCGCCGCCGCTGCCACTCAAGAAAAAACACAGTCAGTATACTTTTTGTCAAACTTATTAAGCACAATCCTGAAAAAAATAAACTCCCAGTGTAAACTACTTGACCCAGTCTTGGTGGCGGAACGAAATAGTTCGTTTAAATAAAAAACGATTAATATAACTTTTTACTTCAATTTCTAACTACAAGCTCTTGGGAATGCCTGCATTGCATAATTGTCTACATTTAATATCAACAATGGGTGTAAATACTGTAACTGTCAATAAACGAAAACTGTTATGTATACTGTACACTGTCACATTGTCAATGGCACTTCATGTTTGTATGTTATCCTAAACAAGTATTGTTTTCATTTGTATGTGATTGTTGAGAATCTATAAATGCTTCCAATTTTCACTCAATGGTTCTGTGACTTTCTAAAAATTCCTTTGGTCATTGTGATTTCTTGGGCGCTATGGTATATGAATGATAATGTTATGTGTGGGGCTATAACGGCATGTTTGTCTGTTGTGCCGGTGCGGCGCGGCAGTGTTCCAAAGCGTCGCGTACAGCGGTGAGTGGATCTATGCATGTAAAGCGCTATTTAGCTCCAAAATAAAGCATCAGTTTCATTGATGCAAAATATGTGTTCCATTATGTTTTAGACATAAAGGTCCACTCCATGAACGGACATGTTGGAGACTCATCAGACGTGCTTTAGCAGTCAACAAGCTTCTTGTCACTTACACTAGCAAATTTAGGTGCCAATTTCACTCGATGTTTGGAGGTTCTGCCATGAATATTGTAACTTATTTATTTCCGCGATGTGGTAATAAAGAGGTTGCTATCATGGTGGACGCCTTGCTTGCTTTCCACGTGCGAAAATAATGACAACGTTTGTATAAATGAGCTTACGCAGCTTACATGCGTTGGTTAACAACAGCGGAACTTGGTCCGTAGTTAATTATCACGAGAGATGAGGAATGTATTTAGCGCTTCATTACGATCATGTGTTATTGCTGTTTCATGTTTTAATATGACTGTTATTTCTTCAGAAAACACATTTTTGCCATCGCTCTTAGTGTATCAGATCATCTTTTTGACTAACTGTAAGGTGTATTGGAATTAAACGAGTATTGATTATAGACTTAAAAAGATAAGATTACTTTTATCACTATTATCTTTCTAACTGAAAGAATATTTACTTTGCCAAATTATTAACTTTGAACAATAAAATCATCAAATGAAATAAGTGTTTAATTGAAATACGCCTTGTGATAACATAGTGGAGTGAAATATAACTGATGTGATTATCTGTTTAGTAATGGCGTATATGGAGATGTTTGGTAACTGCAGTCATCCGCCGAATGCTCCCGGAGCTGCAGCACCGCCGGACATGTTCCGTCACTCAATACACACGTATAACGTAGCCAGGTAATTAGAAAATAACCTATCGTTTTTTTAGACTCCATGCACCATTGAGCACTAAGCACTTTCCCTCTAGGCAAATCTCGTAATTTTACGAACGTTCATAGTCTGATCTGTCAAATTCAAAATAAAATTCAAATTAATTTATTTGGCAGAATATAGGTTTACAACTGTGGCACTGTATGATCCTATAACTATAATGGCCCCTTTACTAAACTCTAAATTTTATGTGTCGTTGTAGTCTGTTTTTGTTTCCTATTAAAATAATGTACATAATTAAATACTTATTTGCACACCATATTGGTAGAAACCAATATGGTGTGCAAATAAGTGCACCATATTGGTAGAAACCTATTTTAATAGGAAATGATAAATGATAAATGATAAATGATTTTATTTCTGTAAGTAGGTTTGTACAAACACTTTTACAAACAAAAACAGACTACAACGACACATAAAATTTCATGCATTAGGATTTTTAAGATACAAATTAATCAATGTCAAAGTTATACCTACGAGTGTGTCAGTTAAAAACATAAATATAATGTCAAAAATATTTCGAGTTTCCATAGATTTTGATTTTGAATGTTTTTAATTACGAGAATTGGATTTCTGGACTTATCTCTTACAGTATAAACTAAAGTGGTTGTTTTTGTCTGTCTGTTTATCTACTTACTTTTTCTAGACTACACAACGGATTTTAGTACGGTTTTCACTATCATTTAGAGTATTTTTTTAGGAAGGTTTATATGCATAATACATACATTTTAACTCGGATTTCTTTACTAAGTGAGTAAAGAAATCTCCATGTTTTGTCAAGTTCTATATACCTTGCGAAGCAGGGAACGGGTCGTTAGTAGTTAATAAAAGTCTGAAATCACCAACCCGTCTTGAGCTAGGGTGACGATCAATGCTCGTGCCTTCTTTGTATGAGGAGAGGCCTTTTCCCTGCAGCCAGACAGTTACAGGCTGGTATTATAATTGTATTATTCAATAATTTTGTAAATAATCTACTTCAAAAATAGACCGCGAAATTATTCGTTTAGCGCTAAATGTTTTCTGAGATTTGTGGTGCAACAAAACCTTAATGTTCGTTAGGCCGTGCAATAAAACACAGTCAACATTACAAGCTATTATTTTAATGTTCATTGTGCAATTAATGTATAACTTGACGACTCTGTGATGAGTGGTTAACAGGTATAAAATGGTTCTTTTAAACCTTTTTTAGTGCCAAACAAATCGGCGACGGCGCTATAAGTATGCAACGCCAACAAGTACAGCGCTCTATTGCGCAGTCGTTTACTGTACAGCACTTTGGAAATCCACCCATGAGGTATGAAAGCTACTACGTATTTATTTTCCTTTCTATTTGCGTGATTCATTGTAATACGGTATTTTCAAATTTATTAAAAACTGTTTTAAATTGAAGATTGGGTCGAGATATTTAACACAAAAATAAAATAAATTGATTTATATCCATTTTCTCAATTAAAAACGATTAAAATCAAATATATTTTTCGTTGTTTTGAATTTACCGCCAAAACGCTCCTTACGATGACTGTTTTATCACGTGATCACACGTGACGTCAGCTTTGTGTACGGCACTGGTAAAAATACTTTGTGTGGCGCAGTTTTAGAAGTATTTGTACACAGCACAGATTACAGCATGACACGGACGCACCGCACACCAGTAATACTACTTTCTATCCATTAAAAATCTTGTTAATTATAAACTCGACACTCACTTGTTTACAACTACATACTTTAGTTTACACAAGGTTGACGTCACATGTGGTCACGTGTTAAAAAGACCTCATAGGGACCATTTGCGCCCAGTAAATTCAAATCAACGAAAAATAAGTTTGATGTAAAACGTGTTTAAGTGAGAAAATGGGTATAAATCAATTTTATTTTTATTTTTCTGTTACATATTTCGTCGCAATCTTCAAATTAAAATAGTAATTAATAAATTGGAAAATATCCTATTGTACGCCATTTACCTAACTCTCACAGTTAAAACAATATCCCACTAATATTGTAATTTGAAAGTTAGGATGTTCGGATGTTGGTTATTCAATCAGGCGAAAATGTCTGTTCACACGTTTGGATTTGCATGCAATTTGGCAAACATAATAATATTGTTTATAACCTGGATTAACACATCCGATGCTTTTTATCCCGGTTCCAAAGGGATAATTTTCGACCTCCAGGTGGGCGAAGCAGCTGGTAAAAGCTATAAAATAATTCCATAAAAAAATTGATAACAGCATGCCAAACAATCGAGATCTTTTTTCAAAACCCACACTACCCACTACCACTACCACTACCACTACCACTACCACTACCACTACCCAAAAAAGTATTTGGCATTTGTTTCATGTAAATTATCATAATAACACCAAAGAATATTAACAGGCGCTATATATAACACTATGTTATGTTCTTTAGCAGCGGCTCAGAAGATAGTGTGAACATGAGTGGTACTAGTCCCATCCCGCTGGAGCCACCCCCGGCTCTGCCGCCCAAGATGAACAAGAGTAAACAGGTAACTAATACATTTTTAATTATTGGATGACGTCACAAGAAGCCCAAATGAAAACCGCTCTTACTGCTTTAAAATATGGGCGCTATGAATGCCAAATTGTAACTGGGCTGAAACATCAGTGTGCATTGTCGTGCAGTATTTCTGAACACTTAAATTTCTTTGCAGCTCTCAGTGAATTCAAGTAATGAGCTATTGCCTCCTCCATCGCCGCGGCCGTCATCACACAGTAGCTCCACTGATGAAACAGTGTTGAATAATGTAAGTTAAATTGAAGGTTCTTTGTGATTTCTTTCCTATTTATTTACCTGGTACATATTCTCAAACCATTTCTGTTCTAATTTGATTTTTTTTGGCAGTTAATGCCTATTCAGATACTGTGAAATAAGGCTAATTAGGCCCCTAATGAGCCTTAATTGATATTTAATTGCTCAAACTCATGATGGCGTCTTGTTTTAGAATTCTGATGAATCATATACAAGTACCACGGCACCTGCACCTGGAAAATTCCCACTTGAAGATGAGCTGGAAATGCTTGTGCAACAACCACCGTCGCCTTCGCCTGTGCCATCACAGGTAATACATTGTTTCAATACACTTAATTATTAGAAGAAGAGGCAGAAAATGTAAATGTTTTCATTTTGTACCAGAGGAGCGAAGGCAGCACGGAACCAGCACTGGCTACAGTGGAAACCAACAACGAGCCTCCTCAGGCTGACCCTGATGACATCATCCTGCAGACTGACATCAGCTCCTGGCTGGTGCTCAAGGGGCCCAGCAAGGACGGGCCCGAGGTGCGCGGCGGCCAACCCGACGCACTCATCGTACTCGCCACCAAAGCCACCAAAGGTCAGTCACCTGTTCAACATATCATGGATATGGGATCATTAACTTTCTTCGACGATAAGCATCATCTTGAATGGTTGCGATGATATTAAAGTTCCTCTTAATTCATCTCATTATTCAATTAAATGGTGGTTATAGGCATGAATGCATTTTGGGTACGAGACATCATACACTTTTAAAGACTGTACGGATTAATACAGATTTTCAATAAATTTTAGACTAAATATAAAACTACCACCATATGATCTGTAACTATATCTTTATCTAAGTCATGTCTTATCATTGCTTCTAACCTCTCAACTGTCATGCTTTCACTTTACAGAAACGGACGAGTGTAAGTGGTTGAACCATTCTTTAATATGGGGCTGGAAGTTTTACTGGTTTTTATTTTTTTACTAATATTTGTATGCTTGTCGGATGTTGCTTCGAGTAGCCTTGAAATGTGTTTTGAGTGATATTGCAATTCTTCCCTGCTTAAGACACTGAATGAAAACCATTTACTAATTAGCTATAGCACACATAGATCTGTCGAGACAGAAGGAACGTATTTTATCGAATTTTGTGTCAGATTCGACCAAATATGTGTCATACTTACTTTACGACTAAGCAAAGCAGCCTTAAAAACCATAGTATATGATTGTGTTATTAAACACCTAACCAAAAGCTTTAGATGTAGTTTAGCGCTGCGCAAATGAACTTCCGCTTTGGCTTAGCAATGTGTTATTTTGGAGTAACATACGTTTTTGAGTTTAAAAATTATTTAATAGCTACACCATCGGCAAAATATTTCGATTTGGTTACTAAAGTTTTGAGAAAAACGAATATATGTTACAAGCTTTTATTTTGCTTTAGACGTATACTACTCATTTTGAGTGTCCTACATCGATCGGTAATATCACCAAAACGGACGCCCAAATTGAGTAGTATAATGTACTACGAAGTTTACAGTTAAATGCGAGAGTCTCAGTCACAATGTCTTGTCATGGTATTTTTACAACTCTGAGTTGGATTGAAAAACTTCACCTACATATTTTTACGGTCGCGCATCATATTTTGATCAACATACAACCTAACACTGACCTGCGAATTAGCAACGTAAGGTAATTTGATATTCGCGGGTTTCCTTAGCGCATCGTTTAGAAAAGGAAAGATTAACGGCAGGTAGCAAACCACACAACGTATGTGGAGTATTCGGACTATTGCTACAATGCGAATATCCATCGGCATAGTAACTGTGGACTCCGCCATTATCTGTAAACTAGTGTATCTGTGAAGTATACTAAGTGCCACCTGTCCGTGCAGACTTCACGTACCAGGAGGCGTTCCTGGCGACGTACCGCACGTGGGTGTCGCCGGGCGGCCTGGTGGCGCGCCTGGTGCGGCGCGCGCACCACTACCGGCCGCGCGCGCACGAGCTGCGCTCCACGCTGTGCCTGCTGACGCGCGTCGTGGCCGACCTCACGTGAGTATCTGTGCTAACTTGCTGGCGACGTACCGCACGTGGGTGTCGCCGGGCGGCCTGGCGTCGCGCCTGGTGCGGCGCCCGCACTTTTCCCAACCTGGGCACTGTACCCAGGATTTTTCGACCACAATTTTTTTTTTGTATAAATGGAGCCAACGCAAAAGCCAACCATTTGAGACTAAGGTAATCATGGATTAAGTAACGATGTTTTGTTTGTTTTCAGGATGTCCGATTTGGATTGCCCGCTGATGCAGGAGATAATGGAGTTTATTTACTGGCTCGTGGACGCTGAAGAACTGATCATTGCGAAGGCTCTCAGGCAGATTCTAGTCGACAAACAGAAACAGCTGCACTTCCAACAGGTGAGTTCAGTTTCAGTTGGTGAAATTTCACATACATGACGGGTATATCCATATTTTTCTTAGCGTGCCAATGGCTATCTTACTTGAGCCGGCCCAGAATTTGACTACGAATTTGGCACCTTCAGTAGCGTCCATCAGTTTCTACAACATGCGTGAAACAGGACACGCTGGACACGCTATTAAGTGTCCTTACGTTTGTGGAACAGCACCACATTTACACTCCACAGTATAGAGTCATGTGAATCTCCACTTGAGCAGGTTTCCCATACTTCCAACCTCGGGCTGGTGTCTCTTCAAAGAATTCTTGGTTACCCAAGGCATTTCATATCCAGCTGGGTCATTCTTCAAAATTATATCAATATCAAATTATGAAAAAACAAAAAAAATCTCTCATTTCATTTTACCTCCGCGAGACCAATGAAAGAGGTCGTTTATTTTTTAATTGATGTAACAAAAGCGGCTAAATAATCCATCATTCTTACAGACAAATAACAGATACGAGTACGAAAATCCGTGCTTCGGCAGCGTATCAACGCGTCGCGACACCCTCCTGGACTTCAAAGCGACGGAGCTGGCCGAACAGATGACGTTGTTAGACGCCGCGTTGTTCGTGCGGCTCACTACGGCCGAGGTGCTGCTGTGGCCGCGCGACCAATCAGAAGAGAGCTCGCCTAATCTAACGCGGTTCACGGAACACTTCAATAAGATGAGCTACTGGGCACGCTCTAGGATTTTGGAACAGGTTAGTAGTCTTTAAATTTAGTGCGAATTTTGCAAAGGCCCTCACAGATGTTAGCTAGGGAAGTTATATTACCATACCTTCTGCCGCCAGGCAGTAATGCAGTGTGCCAGTTTGAAGGATATGGGCATTAAAGACGTTTGAAAGCTTAAATTCCTCGCCCTCGCTCTTCAGATCAGCATCAAATTGGCCAAAGATCTTTAGGCATTTTCAAGGCATTTGATTGCGTTGATCACGAAATCATGCTCTTGAAACTTTAGCAGTACGGACTTGGAAAACTTGCGCTCAGTTTATTAAACTCTTATTTAAATGATAGACAACAGCAAGTGTAAATAAAAGGTGTCGATTCACTCCGTTTAAAAGAAAAATGGGTGTTCCACAAGGCTCGATATTGGGTCCATTCCTCATTTTAGTGTATATCGATGATGTAGTCCATTTACAATTTACATAAGGTGTTATTTGCCGACGATACTTGCTTGATTTTTAAGCAGGTCCAAAAACATAGAATTAAATGAAAAATAAGAAACAAAGTGCACTTATTTTTTATTTAAAACGGGCAAGAAACTCCATTGACACTTCCATAGAGTTTCTTGCCAGTTCTTTTCCATATGTACCTACTACGCTTTGGAATGGGCAATGTTAATGAAAACAATACCTTAAATTACAGGAGGAAGCCCGCGAGCGAGAAAAGTACGCCAGCAAGTTCCTCAAAGTAATGAAGGCGTTACGCAAGATGAACAACTTCAACTCGTACCTCGCTCTCGTATCTGCGCTGGATTCTCCTCCTGTGCGGCGCCTCGGCTGGCCACGTTCCATTGTGGACACGCTGCACGACTACTGCACCATCATCGACTCGTCGTCGTCCTTCCGCGCCTACCGCCAGGCGCTCGCCGAGACCCAGCCGCCCTGCATACCCTACATGTATGTACATTATTAGTATTTATATAGCGTCTTTTACACGTTTATTGCAAACCTAGCCGACGATTCTAGCCTACGAAGTTCGCATGGACAACCTCTTATTTGTCGAGGTCTCTTATGTCACCTCGTGTAAACGAGGTTTACGAGATATGTATTCGTGAATTGGTTGGGAAAGTGATTTCTGTCAACATCATCATAATTGTTTTTTTTTTGCAGTGGCCTAGTCCTTCAAGATCTGACTTTCGTTCATATCGGCAATCCGGACCTCCTTCCGGAAGGCTGCATTAATTTCACCAAGAGGTGGCAGCAGTACCACATCATGGAGAATATGAAGAGATTCCATAAAGAGTGCGTAATCCACACATACATCATACGTAGTTTATTTATTTCATTATTTTCACTATGTAAAATCTAATAATAACCTGTTATTAAATGCATAAAATACCCCTGCAAAAAATTATCCAAACTGATAAATACTTCAGAATCAATATTTGGCTACATTTAAACTTGAAACGTTGATGCATGCAAGTAAATCAAGAATGTGTCATGGTATTTCTTTAGTAGTCGTAGTGACTCACTGACCTCACATGCCTGGCACGCAAAATTAATGTAACTTTTGTTAGCAGGCAGTACAAGTTCAAGAAGAACGAGCGCATCCTGGCGATGTTCAATGAGTTCGACGACGTGCTGAGCGAGGAGGCCATGTGGCAGGTGTCGGAGAGCATCAAGCCGCGGGGCGGCCGCGCGCGCGCCGCGCCCGCGCCGCGCGCTCCCTCCGCGCAGGCTGCCGCCTGACCGCGCCGCCGTCTGCCCGTCGGTACGGCACACTACCTATCCTACGTTTGCAATTAGCTAGTTCACTTTCTGAACATGCAAACCAATTTATCACCAACACATAAAATTCAGTTTGTACTACAACTTCGAATTTTTATACTTTTTCAATAGTTGTAGTAGTCATTCTGAAATCAACTCAATTTGTACTGTTATAAAGTTGATAATGATTAGATTCAAAACAATTGGAAACAAAGATTTGTTGCAACAAAACCTTGCTGCGTTTCGCCTGGTCTACAAATCACGAATGAGTTTCTGCTAATACTTTCAATGTTTTTCTTTTCCAGGTAAATTTTGAATCCAAAGAATATGAAGACGGAATAGGATATTAAACGAGTCGCTTGAGTTGTATGTCGAGAAGATATATTAATTTAGAGAAATTGTGATTATCTGTCCTAAAAAGGCCTAATTAATATTAGTGTATTTATTAATTGTGCGATTTTCTCGACTGTGATTGAACCGAGTGCGAGTGTGACGCGTGGACAGGTCGATGCGACGAGGATTGAGGTTATGCGCTTACGATTACAACGCTTTTCCTGTGCAACAAATGATAATAATCGAGTAAATATTATTTCTATCAGTATTTAAATCGAATAACTGTCGTCTATTACATATCAGCATGTGACTTGCATAGTGTACTAATATTGAAACGAACGACGCCTTGGGTGTTTAAAGTCCTTGAACCATCTCGTTGTTGTATTTGCCATTGATGTCATTATACATTATCGAGTAAGCCAGCTTCGGAAGTTAGCTTTCTATACATCGAATTAGAGGAAACTTTTTGAAGTCTTAGGAATGGTAGCAGAACTACTGTTTGAACATAGTGACTTAGTCGATTTAAGCATTACGAGTGTATTCATTTTTAAAGTCGGTTATTGTTCACCGTGTTCGAATATCATAATTATAACGCGTAAGTAAGTACCTATAGGAAATGGGACAGTTCATTTTAGTTTTAGTGGAAAGTTTATGTGCACGCTTCAGAACTCAATTTTCGCATGGGGCTTCCATAAATTTTAATGGAGTGTGAAGTTTTAATACCCCCTAGAAACAATATGACTTGTCATGAAGTTTTAAAATAAGGACATTATATTTTTAGATACACTTGTATTAAAAAAAATCCCCTCATAGCCAAGCATTATGACATAAACATATCATTTTTAAATGTGTGCCAAACTTTGAAACCAACAGAAATGTCCCATTTCTATACTTAGTACAAGTAATTACTTAATAAGTACCTACCTAAGCGAAAATGTTGCGTATCTAAAATTTGTAGAACTGCTCTAATGGTACAAAGTTAAAACAAAGACTCACATTTAAATATACTTAATTGCTTTACACAGAAAGCTAGTATAGAAAAGTTGGATAATTAAAATCTTGCAACATTTTTAGGCTATAATTGACCGTCGATGGGAAATACTACTTATAGGGAGTCTATTAGAAGTTTTTAAACGCATTGAAATACTAATATAATACATAATGAACTTCAATCGTTTATTAATAAGTAGTCCATACTTTCATATGAGACTAGTCTCTAATATTTTTATGAAGCAAGATGACGCTGTTGAAACGCGTCAATGCCATTTCATTCTTGTTGAAGTATTACTGTTAATGCAATATTTTTGTGCATGCTCTTAAAGTATTCATATGATTTTATTTTTGATATTCAAAAACTTTTTCCTATAGGTTGCTACCTGCAAGGAAGCTAACGAAATTACATACTTTTGAGATGTATACTTATTTACATTATTCTTCAGTGTTTGCGTAATTTTACTATAATGTAAGATTTAGATACAACGCTGCTAGCTCTGAAGCTACAAGTAGCTAGGTATTGTACGAAACTTTGGATAAATATATAAATTCACTTGATACTTGATAGTCTCATGTTCACAGTAACCGCATTTTTAAAATAGATAATGGTAGGTCAAATTCGAATAGTGTAATATAATCAACGTTTAATTTGCCTTAAGACGATCGAGTCTTCAATGAAATAGCAATAAAATTTAATTGTTGTTAGAATTGCTGCACAATTTGTGATACTAATCATGTAGCGTGCCGCTTACTACTCAGTCTTATTGACATCCTGTACGCGTAGGCAATTGTATTAGAAGAATATTATTAGTAAGCGTAATAAACCCCAATATGATAGTGTTGCCGAGGCGCGCACGTATGTTAACGATTGTTGCCGAGATGCCTCGTTTGTTGCGACTTGCGATTGTACGCGCAATGTATAACCGTGCTACATCAGTGTAATAGTAAAGATTTGAAACAAGCAATACCATTTTTAATACAGGCTAAGAATAAAATATATTTGCATCGATCAGGTAGTTCGTATATTCAAAAGGAACATAACGTTCCATGCAATAATAACTAGACCAATATTTAGAATGTTTTACAGTGCTTAACTGAATTATGTGCTGATATTGTATTTTGTATGTAAAATATTTTGATTGATAGTTAAGTTAATGTTACCATTCTTTATCTGGTATTATTATTTATTTAGTGTATTATGAAAATACGGAGCGATATAATTATTATCTAAAGTATATTAAAGACTGCCTAAATTAATTATTCACTGTATTTGATGTGTAAATTAGAGAAATATTTAAAATGTCCCATTATGTCACCAAAGGATGTCTTATAAGGGTGGAGTTGCATCAAAGTTGATCTCTGATTGACGTAACCACTTTAACATGTAAATCTATACAACTATGATTATGTATCTAGCTGGTTTATTTATGAAAATCATTTAACTTTGATGCAATCGCTCATGTGTGAGATTTCTAATCGCAATGTAGCCTTGGCTTAATTTTACAATACACAATGATAATTTGTCACAATGTTCATATTTATTACAAACATTAACGTATTCATAAGAAGTATAAAGATCACATTATAGTGAACAGCGTACATATTTTTGTTGTATTAGCAAGTTCAGTATTACATTAAATTAAAGAAATGCCATAATCTTATGAATTGAATTAAATATTAGTATATTTTTATCTTTTTTGGGACCGTTTTTTAAGTTTAATTCTTACTTTAAGTAAAGTTTTTTTTTATTACATATTATTATACTTTATTGTACATTTATTGAGTTACAAAAGTTGGTTTTAAAAAGTAATCCGAACCGCAGGTGTGTACAGTAAAATTTTGTGTGTCAAGTTCTTTTTGTAACTATTTTGTAAAATAAATATAGCACTTTATTTACAACAGTTTATCTTTTACTTTTAAATATCTGGAATCCCATTCAAAATCAAAATCAAAAATCAAAAGTCATTTATTCAAATTAGGCTGAGAATCAGCACTTTTCGAACGTCAAAGTACATGAGACAGTCCCCCAAAACGCCCACCCTTCACCACTTCCTAGTGCTTTAGCTGGGAAGAAGAAGTAGTGGAACAAACTCCCCAGCAGCACAGCTGTCTGTTTAGTCGGATAGACTTGATTCTATACATACTTAGGCAAAGTAATAAACATTACGAGACACAAAATATTAATTAAATAATTAGTCAAAATGTCAGCTAGCCATACCAATATATCGACAAATAAAATGAAAACTGTCGAGGCCAAATAAAGCCTAAAACAACTCATCATAGAAAATATTGTTATGAGTAGATCATGTCCATAACTAATGACTTAATAGATAGTTATAAAAAAAAATTGTTAGACAGGCAATAAACAATAAAATAATAATTATATGAACGCATATAACCTGTCACTAGATACGCCGATTCTGGAGAAAGAACATAAACATTGTCTTGAGTTAATCACAGCGACCAACTATTCTTGTCATTTAAATAGTCGTTGATGGAATAGTAAGCCTTTAAACAAAGGACGGATTTTACTTGAGCTTTAAACGCATTAAAAGGAAAATCTAGCAAAGAAGAGGGAAGCTTGTTATAAAAAGTTATACCAAGCCCAACAAATGAGTTATGAACCTTATGAAGCCGGTGAAAGGGAGGGGAGCACGTAGTTTGTCCTTATTTCTTGTGTTAACGGTGTGAATATCACTGTTTTTAGTGTACAAGTGTATATTTTGCCTAATATATAAGATGTTAGCGAATATGAATTGTGATGCCACCGTGAGAATACCAACATCTTTAAAAAAGTCCTTCAAGGAAACTCTGGCACCTAGCTGGTGAATTGCACGAACAGCACGTTTTTGAAGGACAAAAATATTTTGAATATCAGCAGCTTTGCCCCACAGCAGAATACCGTAGGACATAACGCTGTGAAAATAACTAAAGTAGACTAACCGAGCTGTATCGACGTCAGTGTATTGTCTTACTTTTCTGACGGCGGCGTAGGCGGCTGAACTGAGCCTCCCCGCTAGGCTTGATATGTGTGATCCCCACTGAAGTTTGGCATCTACTGTTATGCCCAGAAAAACTGCCGAGTCTACAGTCTCAAGCACCTCTTTATTTAAGACAATGTTGGGACCTCGATTTCTAACATTCGGTAAGGCAAACTTTACACATTTATATTTCTTGGCATTGAGAACTAGGTTATTTGCCGTAAACCAATCCGTAACCATTGAGAGAGCACTGTTTACGTCGTCAAAATCTTGTCTATTCCGGTCTACTTTAAAAATAAGAGAAGTATCATCTGCAAACAGTACAACATCACAAATACCCTTTAACCATTTCCCAGTCCTATGAGGCACAATAAGATCTATTATGGCGTATTGGCAGCTGTCCGACTGTTGAATATTTTCAAATGATGAATCATGGTCGGTCTGAACATAGGCTCTCCGAACCTTCGCGCATTTTCTCTCACGGTCGCCACAAGTCACCATTTGGTTTAAAAAATATATATAGATAACTTGCGCAATTTTGCTTTTCTTTCCTCGTTGGTAGGACAACGGTGAATCCCTTATTACAATTCAGTTATTCAGTGCACTACATACAGGCATTATACTGAATAATTTAAATGGCTAGTAAACAACACCAGCGATGATGCGACACACAGAGTACATTATTATAATGCGACATCAAGCGGAATAAATTGGGTGTGGCCATAGAGGAGAGTAAATAGATCGGCTAGTTGTGGCTCTTCCTACGACTGGCACTCACGAAAGAACAACTCAAATGAGTTCGATTTGGATTCTCAGTCACTGGCCGAATGGAGCGTACCAACTGCGGTAGGTGGCCCAAGGATTCAAAATTAAAATCAAGTCATTCAAATTAGGCTGAGAATCAGCACTTTTCGTCAAAATACATAAGACAGTCCCCCAAAACGTCCACCCTACACCACTTCCTAGTGCTTTAGCTGGGAAGAAGTGGCGCAACAAACTCCCCAGCAGCACAGCGGTACAGGGACAGACGGATAACGGACAGGGAGGGTGTCTGTTTAGGCTGTTTGTAGGCAAAGTAATAAACATTACGAGACATAGAACATTAATTAAATAATTAGTCATATGTCGGCTAGCCATGCCAATATACCAACAAATAAAATGAAAAGTAACTCACAAAGAATAAAAATTAAAAAACTGTAAATAAAGTATAATACTAAAATAAAAGCCTCCTGGTATATAGGGTGTGATAGCTTACATATGCAATGCTGGATTATTTTCACATAGCTGTTACACTTACGACCCGAGTTACAACTCGAGGCCACAAATGATAAACTAGGACCGTCGACGTAAAATAAATAAACGGGTAGGTAATTATTAGTAACAATAACAAAATCATGGTTAAGCAAGACGATCAGTCACCACAAGCAGCACCCGTTCACGAGCATAAAGCAAATATCAGCCATTACCCCCCTCGTCATATTTGTGGGAAGGTGGTAACCTGACCCCCGACACTACCGCAAGCAGTGACATCTACGCGAGCATGACGAACTTGCTGCCGGTTGCTCAGGCAAGAATAGAATGGTCAATTGTCGAGGTCGCTGGCCACTTAAAGCAATACAACTCATCATAAAAAAATTTTGATACGAGTAGATCATGTTAATAACTAATGACATAATAGATGATAATAAAAAAATACTTAGAGAGTCAATAAAATATATAAACAGGATAAGTTTTTATCCAGTGCGCAAACTGTAACCATGAATTCAGCATTTCATTTTAGAACTCCCAGCGCATACTTTTTTCGTCGGTAATACAAAAAAAAAATCAGCTGTTCCATACATTTTGACCGCGTAGGTATTGCACTTTTCTATGAAAGCTGATTTTTTTTTTGTACAATCGACGTCAGATTTCTGCGCAAGGTCTAGAATGTCTAGAATGATATGCTGAATTCATGGTTACAGTTTGCGAACTGGATAAAAACTTATCGTGTAGAAGTATATAAATAATTATATGAACCCATACAGGCATAAGTTCTATATATTAGTATCTTATATATTAGGCAAAATATACACATAAACACTATTCATAATATTAATACTAGAAATAAGGACAAATTACGTGCTCCCTTTCACCGGCTTCATAAAGTTCATATCTCATTTGTTGGGCTTGGTACCTATAGCATTTTATAACGAGCTTCCCTCTTCTTTGCTAGATTTACATTTTAATGCGTTTAAAGCGAAAGTAAAATCAAATATTTGTTCTATGGCATACTACCTATTCTATCAACGACTACTTAAACGCTATGAATTGTGATTAACTCAAGACAACGTTCGTGTTCTTTCACCAGAATTAGCTTAACTACTGACAGGTCATATGAGTTACTTCTTAACATTGTTTATTTTATTTGATTTTTTTAATTTTATATTAATTACCTATATATTCATTTATTGTTGAATGTTAATTACATGCTATTATTGTATAGAATCAAGTTCTTCCAATTTAACAGACAGCTGTGCTGCTGGGGAGTTTGTTGCGTCACTTCTTCTTCCTAGCTAAAGCACTAGGAAGTGGTGAAGGGCGAGCGTTTTGGGGGACTGTTTTATGTAATTTTGACGTTCAAAAAGTGCTGACTCTCAGCCTAGTTTGAATATATGACTTTTGATTTTGATTTTGGCATTGAGAACTAGGTTATTTGCCGTAAATCAATCCGTAGCCATTGAGAAATCCGTAGAAATATGAATTTATTACGTTTAAAGCTTCGTTATTGACCCCGTAATAACGTAGTTTATACAAAAGCGTTTCATGGTGCACGCAGTCAAAGGTTTTGTAGAAATTACAGAAAACTCCAATAGAATTTTGTGAGTTCTCCCATGCGTTAAATATGTGTTTCAACAGAGCAACACCCGTATCTGTAGTCGAACGACCTTTGGTAAAGCCATATTGCTCATTATGAAGGAGGCTATTTAAATTAAAGTGTGTTAGCAACTGCTTGAGTGTTAACTTTTCAAATATTTTGGTAAATACAGGTAAAATAGAAATAGGCCTGACATTACGAACGTCATAGCTCCCTATAGACATGGCCATGCTCCTTATAGACATGGCCATAAGCCAACAGGTTCGTAGATCCCGGAAAGATCTGTCAACATGCTGGATAGATTATAAGAAGGCCTATGACTTAGTGCCACATACATGGCTCATGAGGGTACTGAAGTTGTACAAAATAAACGCGACACTACGCACCTTCTTGATGTCGTGTATGAGGCAATGGAGGACGGTCCTTCTGTATCCAGGATGTCAACAGATCCGGGGGATCGATATACCGATTAGGATTGAGCGTGGAATATTTCAGGGCGATAGTTTGAGTTCGCTTTGGTTTTGCTTAGCCTTGAATCCTCTAAGCAGACTGCTGGGCGCGCCATCAGGATGGAATTTGGTGTGGACAAATGTGCAGTCATGCATGTAAAGCGAGGAGGGATTATAGAATCCGTGAGACCCCAACTTACGGTTTCTATACACCTTAGATCCCTCTCCTCAACCGAAACCTACAAGTATTTGGGTATGTCGGAAGTATTAGGCATCAATGCTGCCGACATGAAACAATCGCTGAAGGAGCGCTTCTTTGCCGCCTGAATAAAGTGTTAAATAGTCTTTTATCAGGCGAAACAAGGTGCGTGACTTCAACGGTTGGGTCATGCCGGTTTTGATGTATTCTTTCGGCATACTCAAATCGACTCAAACGGAACTTGACGCCCTGGATAGGAAGGTACGTACATTGACGGCATGTCAGATGCATCACCCACGGTCATCAGTGATGAGACTGTACATCCCGCGGAAGTGTGGGGGTCGAGGTTTTTAAATGCTAAGACCCTCCACAACCGCGAGATTTGCAGTCTCAGGGAATATTTCCTTCACACTGATGTGGGGATGCATCGAGATGTGGTCGCAGTGGACAAGAGCCTCACCCCGCTCTCCTTAGCGAAAGAGAACTGGCGCAAACCTGCAGTACTGGATACTAACGATCCTGAGGAAGTATGGCAAGGCTTCACGGACGCTTTTTCCGGGGTCTTCATGGGCCTGATGTGAACTTTTTGGCGTCTGTATCCTGGCTGCGTTTCGGCGACCTCTTCGGGGAAACGAAGGTTTTGTCTGTGCGATTATGGATGAAGTTATCATGACGAATAACTGTCGGAAATACATTGTCAAGGACAGTACGGTTGACATCTGTCGGGCAAGCCACCGTCCCGGTGAATCAATCCGACATATCGTTTCCGGTTGCTCTCGTCTTGCTAACGGCGAGTATTGCACAGACAAAATCTAGTAGCTAGGATTATCCATCAGCAACATGCTTTGCAGTACAACCTTGTTGAATCTGAAGTACCGTACTACAAGTATGTGCCCGACCTAGTTCTCGAGAATGGTCACGCCAAATTGTACTTGGATCGATCTGTCATCACTGACAGGTCTACTGTCACCAATAAGCCTGATATTGTGGTGATAGGTCGACGAGAGCGTCGTGCAATTATTGTTGATATCGCTGTCCCTCATGACGAGAATCTCGTGAAAGCTGAGTAAGATAAGAAAATCAAGTATCTTGACTTAGCTCACGAGGTTGACGACATGTGGGACGTGGACTCAGCAATCATTGTACATGTTACAGTAAATGGTCTAATAGCGAAGAGCCTCAACCAACACCTTAGGATGCTCTCATTGCACGGCTGGATCAAGAGCTTGATTCAGAAAGCGGTACTCCTGGACACGGCACTCATAGTCAGGAGGTTCTTTTCTCTGGAGCCCTGACCACTGGCATCTTGGACCCTGCTCCTGATGGTTCACCCTTGTTTGATAGAACAACGTTTGATATAATATTACTAAATCGAACAACGTTTAAGAAAATCATCACTTTGTATAATATCGTTTGACAGAATTTTCAGTTCATCGAATATTTATTTGCTATAACAACATTTGCGCTAATGATCAAAAGGTATAATGTTCATTCTTCAGGTCGACAGAAACGAATCGCTATAAATCCGACTCCACGCAGTCTTGTCTGCCCTACCCCTAGAGTGTAATTTAGAATCGCGTATGCGCGGAGGGGCGAGGCGGCCCGCGAGCTGAGGAGCGGGTGGTTGTTACACTCGCCGCGGCGGCTGAGGCTGGCCAGCAAGCCGAAGCCGCGGTGGTGAGTGTTAAACCATCTGCGACGATAAGCTCGCGAGGGACCACCGTAGCCCCGCAGCGCCGGAGCCGTGACAGAAACGAAGATACGATCTTTCGACTAAATCATTATTAGTGTAGTGAAACATTAGTTTAAATAAAATTAGTGCATTTGAAAATTCGGCGAAATGAAATTAGTTCAAATGAAATTAGTTCAAATAAATAATTACGCTAAATAAAAATTTACCAATGAATTATTCGGTCAAATGAATAATTCTTCGAAATGACTTTATTGCAACTATAATTCGATTTAGTAATATTATATCAAACGTTGTTCTATCAAACAAGGGTGAACCGCTCCTGATGCCGATGGGCCACTATTTTTTTATATTTTTAAATGTTTTTGTATAATTTTTGTAAAAATATTTAAAAATATCCTTAATATGTATGAAAATAAATAAATGAGAATAATAATATTTATTTATAAAAGGGGCATAATTACAATGTATCTTATCAGTTAAAATAGAGCACAGTTGCTTATTGCCTTACAGCTAAAGTAATTTAATTTATATATACTTAGTTTTCTATTTAACCTATTGTACAGAAATGGGCCTAAGAATATAAAAAAATCTTTCTACAAATACATGTTTTGAGGTTGCATTAGATGTGCATACTTTATCATTCCGTCTTTTGTAAGTATTGTCAGCAGTGTAGGTAAGCATGGTGTGCTGTTTTAATACTGAGTAATTTTCTATTTATAAAGTGTGTTAGCAACTGCTGGAGTGTTAATTTTTCAAATATTTTGCTAAATGCAGGTAAAATAGAAATAGGCCTGAAATTACGAACGTCATTTTTATTACCTGATTTAAATAATGGTATGACTACTACTCTTCATGAGGTCAGGAAAAGTTTCTGAATTAACACATTTATTAAAAGTTTTAAGCTTTAGACGGGGATGAATTTAAGGAGCGAGTGGTAGTTACAGGTATGTTGGCAAAAAACTAATTAAATGCCTGTGCTACGTCAGCTTCATTACTAATTAATTTGTTGTCGACCATAATCTCAACTTGCTTGTCTTGTTTAACCGACTTACCCGTTTCATTGTTAATTATTTTCCAAGTGGTTTTAACTTTATTATTAGAATTTTTAATTGTGTTGCTTAAAAATTTTGATTTTGCAAAAGCAAAAAGATTACCTAGAATCTTTTGAAATAATTTTGAATAGTTTTTAACAAACTCTAAGATAGGAGTAATAAACCTGCATTTTTTCAATCCATATAACTCGTATAGTCTCTCGCTGCTTCTGTAAATACCTGAAGTAGTCCAATGGTTAAAGCCAACGGAGGTGCCCAACGGGTTAATGTTAATGGTTTTGGTCTTGAAAGCAGATTGGTACTCTTTTTGCACAACATCAAAAAGGGCTCCATAAACATTCGGATTCTCGTGTTGTGCTATAGATGGTGTAATTCTATGAGCTATATTATTTTTAAACCTTTTGCACCGACTAGCTGTATAAGGCCTGCATTCAAGTGTATGCGGCTTACCACAGTGGTCGGACGTAAATATACTATCAAGACATGTTGACGAAGATGCCGTGATCCTAGTAGGTTCAAAAAACAAGTTAATTAAATTAAAAGATCTAAACAGATTGAGAAGTAATATCTAAAATGTTAATATTAACATCTCCACATAAAATTATACTTTTATTACTTGATTTTAACTTATTGAGTAAATCCTCCATTACCGATTTGAAACGAATGAAATCCCTAGAGGGGGTCGATAAACACATATTATAACGTATCGCTCGAGTTCAACACAAGACAACTCAATAGTGCGCTCAATAGAAAGGTTAACTAAATCTAAACGTTGTTTACATTTCAACTTGTTTGAAACAGGAACTAAAGATCCACCGCGAATAGCAGTTTTTCTTACAAATGCACTTTGAACGGTAAAATTATCATCATTGTTAAACACCACCTACTTCATGTTCTTTCAACCAGTGTTCAGTCAAACATAACACCTGAACATCATAGTTCTCCATGACAGTTATTTATGATACTAGTGCGGTAAGTTGGTTTTTTGTAAATACTAATTTCTGCACGAGTGTCATACAATGTTTTTCAACACATTTGCGAGAAAACAGTGTAAGCCATCAAAACATTTTCAGGGAATGATTGAGTATTTCTTCGATTCTTTCATGCTATAAAATTATTGTAAATCAATAAATAGCGCTCTCGCGATTTAGGCGGCAAGAGACCGCTTTCTGCAATTTGCAATTTATTCAAAATATCAGGTGGAGTTGATTCTTTAATAATATCAGATTCGTCGCTTGAACTCATATTATTATTTTGTTTATAAATATCAGTCGGAAAGTCGAAATAATCTTTGACGTTTCTAATATGAAAATGGCGCGAATTTGCAAATGGCGCCACATGCACGTGGTCAAAATTAGAACTAAATCTTTTGTCTCATTTACTCTTTAGTATTAAAAGTGAGACAAACGTATTGGGCAAAAGCGCTTCCAAGGAGGTTCGATCAATCAGCTTATTTATTTATTCTCGCAATGTGAAACTCCTTGGTGGAATTCATAAAATATTTTATGGAAATAAAAAAAACCTTAAAGAATACGCACGGTGCTATACAACGGGGTATGCGGTAAAATAGGTACTTAGGTGAGAGTACCTATTTTACCGCACGTTCCGTTGTATGGTGCGTAATTTTTAATTTTCGAACAATGTATACAGGCTTCGTAAATGCATTTATTGAGCAAACGTGGTGAAAATAAGCTTAACTCTGAGGAGTTTTTGGCGGGATCGCGTTGGAACATGTCGCACGACTTTTTATTTTCATGAAATTTAGTGAAGTAGCGAATAAAATTGTATAATTTTGGTAGTGAATTATGCAATTTAATTACGTGTGAGTGCACAAGTGTAGTGAAGGTGAAAATAAGTGACTAACGTGGACTTTTCGTGTTCCCCCCAAAAACTCCTAATAGGTTGTTGTAAAGTTACTACCGCTTTACAATAACTTTGACTTAACTTTGACTTGACTGACTAAAGACGACTATGACTGTTTTGTAAATTCGTGCCCGATGTCGGGCCATTTACTTGATCAAAAAGAAAAATTACTTGACACTGGCTAAATGCACAAACCATGCGAAGCCAAAACACAAAAAAAAAAAAGCTTAACTCTAGCTCTTTGCCGGACAGACCCTGCATATTTTGATGAACATCATTCAACATATGCGGCTCACCCGTTTTCACACCTAATAGTTTAAACTACTAGGCGAATCAAAAGTAGTGTTAGTACCACTACCTACTAACAGAAATGAAACAAAACATCAACGTATTACTTATGTCTGCGTTTATATAAGCTAATAGCCTCCCTATTTTAAGTCTAAACCTAATGGGCAGATACACTGTATTCCTTGTCGATTTTAACTTATCAACAAAACAACAGTTTTGTTGATAAGTTGAGAGTGTCAAAAATATAAGCTTTTCACTGTGGTGACTTACTTAAGAACTGCATAAGATTATTAAGCATATGTAAATAGTTGTTTCTTCTACTAGATAACCTCTCAAAATGTAGAAAAGCACACAAAATCATTTTATTACAATTAAACTTTAAAACCTCAGTAACACTGTCAGTGATATCTTCTTTTTTTACCTGTGAACCTACAACTACAGTTAAGTTGTTATCACACTCTTATTGATTTTTGTAATTGGTGTCATTATTTCCTTGATGAATTTTCAAGGTAAACAATTTTTTTGAGTAGAATTACTCAAGTTGTTACTAAATAATTTCCCTAAACCTCTTCCTAAAATTAAAGGACCATTGGTTCTACTTATTGTGTTCCATTACTGCCCACGGTTACTCTACGCATGTGAGGGTACTTGGTTCGCTTTGCATGAAAATGTAGGCGGGAATCATCCACTGCACCGCAGCAACGAATTAAGGATGCGTGGCTGGCAAACTTGAACCCGTGCAGCTATATGACATGTAACGAGCTCTCCGTGCACATCCTATGCAGTAGTGGAACTGCGCCTCGACACGGTGGAACGAGTACCTACTAAGTAAACCGCAGTCAGGTGCAAAAGGCTGACCAAAAACCTAGGCACCGACCGACTGTTCGGTTTTCGCCCGTTTTGGCAAAAAACACAGGTTTCGGCCAAAAAGTGGCCGACTTTTCTTTCCGATCGAAACTGGCGGCGTTCATGTCTTATCGGTTTTCATAGAATACGAACGCCTAACAGATAGACAGACAGCTTAAAGAAAGGGTCCCGTAAAAAATAGTGCTGATTTGCAAATAAAAGGTTTTTAGCAGACATGCTACATGCTGCTTTTAGCATCAGCGAGTAGGGATTTTTAGGTACGCTTTCTGGAAGATTGACAAATGCTATAAGGGCAGCAGCAGATGCATCTTACCGACTGTGCGTTTGGTTACAATAGTAATATCAAACTTTTCAGCGAGAACCTCAACGCTGCATCACGTTTTGGCGATTCGTTCCGTTTGAGTATGGTTTAAAAAAATCGTTTTCTAACTCTGCTGAATGTTTGGCGGAGAAATAAAGCATTCAAAATCAAAATATTTTATTTCACATAAACCTGCATGGGCACTTATGTAACGTCAGAAGCTAAGGTGCACGGTTCCAATTTGTCGCTTCCTATGGAGAAGAGCCGGCAAGAAACTCCATGGTTACTCTTTTAAAAATTATTGGCTTTTACAATGTTTTCAAATTGCAGTGATAATAGGTATGGGAGGATAATAGATAATTTGGGAGCAGTTAATAGACTACCACATAGTTATGCTGTTAATGAGGAACTAGGGATACCACACATGTGCAGTAGGAATTAATGCCAAATTTCCCTGTCTTCAACGTAGTCTTTTATCTTATTATATGTTTTTTGATAAGGACACATCTGATGTGAGTTTTAAACTTTCCATGGCTATGTTCTGTAACCGACTTCGGCAACTTGTTATAGAAGCGGATACTGTTTATTAGAAATGACTTGCTAGTTTTAGTTCATCTAAATTTTGGAATCATAATTTCATCTTTACGACGTGTAGGTACCTATTTAGATGATTGAAATCGCATCTTTTTTTGAAAAGACCTAAGTTTTTGCGAACACACAAGACATTTTCTAAGATATAAAGAGAAGGCTGAGTTATTATATCAATTTCGTTGAATTTGTTTCTAAGAGACTCACGAGGCCCCATTTTATAGATTGCGCGGATTGCCCTCTTTTGTAAAATGAAAATTGAATCTACGTCAGCTGCCGATCACCAAAGCAGAACGCTATAAGACATAGCTGTGGCTACATCAGTCAACTGCCTTATTTTTCTTACTGCGTAAGCAGCTGAGCTTAATCTATTTCAAAGAGCTTTAATGTGGGCACCCCATTGTAATTTTGAATCTAAAGTAATTCCTAGAAATACAGTTTCCGAAATAGCATCTAGTTTCTTGCCATCAACTTTTAAATTTAAAATTGTCGATAGGTACATCATCGAGCTTCCGAAAAGCGAATAAACCGCTGGTTGCAAATGCTAAAATTATGCGGTATTAAGAGTTGAATCAAGCATCTGAAAAATGACTAAATTGGTGATCACAAAACGTAGAATTAAATTTCGGTATTAGTTTTTAAGGTGAATCTAGTCGACATTTTTTCCACATAAACTTCGGGAGTGTACTACTCCACTGTTCGAAAATGTAGGTACATAAAAAATTAAACTTGGTATGGTTTTGTCTCACTATTAATATTGTCTGTACGGAAACAGAATACTGAAATAAGAAGGTATTAAAAAGTTAGGAGCCAACAAAAAATAGTTTTTCTGGCTAATTTAACCTAACTTTGGGCGTGTTTAAGTAATAATAGTACATTATGATATAAGTGCGGTAAGTTGAAAATCACAGCCGAGGCGATATTGCTAGCCCGAGCCGTAGGCGAGGGCTACAAGAAAGCAGAGGCTGTAATTAACAATGCGCACGTATGTCATACGACGTTTTATAACATATTTGCGAGGAAATAAATAAAACTCGGACTTTCTTAAACGAATAAATCTTTAATCACTTGTTAAAGCACTTAGAAAAAATTTAACAATTTGTAAAATTGATTATTACGTTGCCAGTTGGCATTTTTAATGTTGTCAAGTTATTATTATTAGTTACTATTTCACCAGTCTCTCACTCACTCTCTTGAGTGAAAGTAGGAGAAACGAGACTACAGAGTTCTGCAGTCGGTGGCTGCGACGGAGGCGGCTGCGGCGGCGGCGACGATGGTGGAATGTACGCGTGTGTGCTCGTAGATGGTCGAGAGTCAACACTTGGCTCCCAATTTACATTCCTTGTAATGTGGGAGCTAATTTCTTCTTTATTTCTCATCGAGTCATCTATGTCGCACTCGGCTACACTGTTCGATCGCCACTCTCCGTGGCGTTTTAGTGTCAATAAGTTCGCACCGGAATCAGCGAGCAATGTAGCCGAGGACCTTCTGAAACTGTGCCCCGTGTATTCATGTGGATCATCCAAATTTAAGAAAGTGACAATCTGTTTCGGCATTGCTCCAAATTTATTTAAGCCAATGGGTTGGCTAATGCATTTTGCATTTTGGTAATGTTGAAAAAATCTGTTAGACATCGCTTTTGTTGAACGAAGCGCTTCGTATTTCTTCATTATGTCGTGAAAAGGCTCCTGTATTGTATACAATCTTGGTTTAATAACTTCTAACACAGATGATAATAAACAAAGGTTATGTAGTGAAGCCGTTATTAAACATTTTATGGTAATTAAGGAATTTAATAAGAACTGATTCGTAATTTAAGACAGTTAAAAGTATCAATTTGAACTGACAGTAGTGTGCCAGTCATTTGAATCAGCCTATTATATTAAATAACAATAGAAAACCTAAAATATATTACAAGTCTAATTAAATACTACGTAAGCATTTATAGTAAGAACATCTACGTTATTTTCACAAGTTAAGACAGTTGTTTTTGTAATCATGTAGTCAAATTAGGTACTTCTACATTTGTTCAAGGCTTCGTTAATGTGACAGATGACATTATCCACCAAATAATAATGAACAATCTAACACGCGCGCATCAGCGCTTTTTTTTAAAGGCAAAAGCACAAAAACAGCCAGTATAACTAATAAAATAAATTAATATTTTTAAGTAAGTTATAGCCTCTGCTTTCTTGTAGCCCTCGCCTACGGCTCGGGCTAGGAATATCGCCTCGGCGGTAATTTTCAAAGCGCACGAAAGTCATACGACGTTTTATAACATATTTGCGAGGAAATAAATAAAAGTTGGACTTTCTTAAACGAGTAAATCTTTAATCACTTGTTAAAGCAGTTAGAAAAATTTGAACAATTTGTAAAATTGATTATTACTTATTCACAAATTAGCGATAAGCGCGCATCAGCGCTTTTTTTAAAGGCAAAAGCACAAAAACAGCCAGTATAACGAATAAAGTAAATTAATATTTTTTGTTACAGATAAATGGTTGTAATTTATTGTCAAAACTAATTAAATTAAAGAATTAAATGTTTATTTTTTTATATTTTATCTCTCAACGTTAATTTTATTCATAAAATGTTGACCACTTTTCTGACATAAAAACTCTTTGCTAATATTTAAAAAAGTACCGTTCGTTTTAGACGGAGTATCTTGATAAACCGTGCGTTTTACATTACATTAACGCACAAGTGCGTAATGACATACATTACGATATTGAAATTGGTGTAATAAGAGACCCTTTACGAGCAAATGTGTTATAAAAGAAATTAAAATCTCCAAAACCAAGTCGGTACCGACAAAGCTCATATATCGAAAACTTCAAAAAACTTTATTGGTCAATGATTTATGCAGTGGTTTTTTCATAAAATCCGATCTTCCGAAGGACTTTTCAAAAAAAATTACGCGCCTGTTTTACTATAAAGGATCCTGCATCTCACTCAATAACGTTGTGCGTGTAGACTAGTGTCTAACTGCTCATTACTGATAATAGCTCTGTCGAACACGACGCCTGGTGAGACAGCGTGCTGTTTAGCAAGGCCCGCCAGACCCTCCCACCAGACTAGATTCCCCTAAAGCAATGGACTCACCGCGTGGCGACCACCTGAGGTTTCACCACATCACCGTGTGCCACTGAACTTAGCTTGCTTTTGTTTTTTGATTATTATTATCGCCACACACAGCAGGTTATGCACAATCTAAAACTTTGCGTGACAGAGTCTTTACCCAGTTATTAGGTACCTACTCGGCGCACTAGGTTGTAGGTATGTCGTGATGAAAGTTTTAAAAGTATCGATATGGGGACTACTAAAGCAAAAGCTACAAAGGAGAAAACGGGCTCTACATTTTTATGACATAGGTACTTAGTTTTCGCTGAAAGTATGCGCCATCAAATTTTGTAATGAGCGGAAAGCAGATTAAACTCTGTACGCAGATTTTTAGTTTTGTTCCGTAGCTAAAAGCCCCATTATATACTTACTTACTCTTCATTTTATTTCCAATATTGTCAGTAGTGCATACACAAAGACATGGTTGCTGGCTGATACACACGTCATTGCATAATCACTAGAGTAGAACTTGATATTCGTCTGGGTGTGAATAATCCATATTGTTGGCGCTATTTAAAAACGAATAACAATTTATGACTTCACGGCTTTTTAAATTAAAATGATTAAAGCCATGTCTGATACAGCACCATAGAATAAAATTTTCTTGGTGAGTAACTAACATACCTATCCACATATTAGACTTACAACAAGAGTAATCTGAAATGTATGGAAGTAGCGAAGGGAATAGGTATGGTGTTGTAACATATCTGCAGATTATCTATTTATATAAAAAGAAAAGTCCTGACTGCCTGACTGACCGACTGACTCATCAACGTTCCGCCCAAACCCTTGGACCTAGAAAGCTGAAATTTTGCACAGAGGTTCCCTTTATAATGTAGACAGAAAAGGATTTTTCGAAATTTAACCCCTAAGGGAGTTAAATAGTGTTTATCATTCTGATTAAAAAGTAAAAACCACGTATTTCAGTGATTTGGGAAATTAGCCCTTGAAGGCGTAAAATAGGGGATGAAAGTATAAATGGGAAACCCGTTAGTTTTGTAGTTCAAACCATGAAAATTTGTATTTAGCCTTTTGGTTAGTAGTTAATAATTACATGTACCAGCGTTTTTGAAAAATCATCCCAGAAGAGGGTAAAATAGGAGATGAAAAATGTGTATAGGAAAAATCCGCGCGCCGAACCTTGTATACTATAATAAGCAGTGTGAGAAGACATTGTTTACCTGGATTAAGACATAGGGTTCTTTTAATCCCGACAGTACGTTCCCGTGGGATATTTTCCGACATCCATGCGGGCATAGCCGCGGGCAAAAGCTAGTAAGTTATGTTTTCTTTACCATCTGTGACAAAAAAAAAGCCCGAATTACTGTAGGAACAGGCCAATTGATTCAGATAAGATAATAGGTAGTAGATATCCATTTTCTGTAAATATGTAAGTATTACACAGTTTACAATAATTATTAGTTGAGCACGCGCGTGGGGCTACGATATAGTATGGCAGTGATATGAAGATTCGAATGAAGTTATTACGACGCACGCCATTTCGAAAAACTTTACGACTAGTACGCCAGTTCGAAAACACATTGAGTCGAAAACCGCTATATCGAATGACGTTGTCCTGAACACGCTGATTCGAAAAACTGTGTTAATGGTGCGCTAGTACGAAAGTCTTGGTATCGAAATTTCAGATTGAATTAATATGCTATTCGCAACAGTGGATTTCGATACCGAGACTTTCGTACTAGCGTACTATTGAAATAGTTTTTCGAATCAGCGTGTTCGCGACAAGGTCATTCGATATAGCGGTTTTCGACTCAATATGTTTTCGAACTGGCGTACCACTCGTACTGTTTTTCGAAATAGCGTGCATTGCAATAACGTCATTCGAATCTTCTTATCACTCCCATAAAATATATAGGTTAAAATATAAGCAAAAACTAAAACCAATTCGAACGAATATTGAATCGAAAGCAAACCAGCGCAAATGTTGAAGAGGGTATTATCAAATTGCGATTATTGTGACATTTGTGACTACCTATTGACATTTGTCGGCGGTGCTGCTAGTAGTTAATTGACTTTCTATCCGTAACTGCACTTACATAGATAAAATAAATCATAGAGATGGTTCAATTTATATAAAGAGAAGATAATGATAAGAAAACATCCAAAAATTATGTTTTATAAATTTAGGTTAAGAATAATTTACGAGTATATTTTAGACCTGCAATGCGTCTTGCTTTTTCTTCTTATGCGTTAAGTTATTATTTATCCCTGTTCTGGTTTTTGTTGATTTTATATGGCGACACTAGAAGGCATTTAAGAGCAACATCAAACAGAAAACTTTTAATAATGATTATTTCTCCACTTCTGCTATAAGGCATAAAAAGTTATTCAAAATTATTTACATATTTTTATTCAAATTAACTGCAACAAATTTATGTTTGTACTCCGCGGGGCACGTTTTGTCCATCTCCTTCATTTTGTTAAATTAAATGTCTGTTTTCTATTAAATTTAATTCAAAAACATTCATCGGCTTCTTACTGAACTTCAACTTGAAAACCCTGGTTACTTAACTCTTTTGGTGACCTTATTTTGACAGCCTGAGTGGCTATCCCGGGATCGAGCAATAATAACAAAACATTTATCGACATAAACAATATAAACTTCGTTTATTCAACGCTTTCGTGTTAACAGCCTGTTATTTACTCTATGGTTAACTACACACTATGGGAAACATTTTTAATGTAACCATCAATATTTGCATGCTATGATATAAGCTAAACATGTATGCTCTATAATGTACCTTAAAACAACTTTATATACCATGTTTTATGCAAATAAATACTATTACTACTATTACTATTACTAACAGTCCCGCGCCTGCCATGAAAGTCATTTGTTTCTGAAATAAAAAAAAACCTATGGTAAAATATTTGAAAGCTTTTTTTTTTTTTTTTTTTTTTGGGTTTGGCTTCACACGGTTTGTGCATTTAGCCAGTGTCAAGTAATTTTTCTTTTCAATAAAGTAAATGGCCCGATATCGGGCACGAAGTTACAAAACAGTCATAGTCGTCTTTAGTCAGTCAAGTCAAAGTTAAAGTTATTGTAAAGCGGTAGTAACTTTACAACAACCTAATAGGAGTTTTTGGGGGGAACACGAAAAGTCCACGTTAGTCACTTAGTTTCACCTTCACGACACTTGTGCACTCACACGTAACTAAATTGAATAATTCACTACCAAAATTATACAATTAAATTCGCTATTTCACTAAATTTCATGAAAATGAAAATTCGTGCGACATGTTCCAACGCGATCCCGCCAAAAACTCCTATTTGAAAGCTTACTCTAAATCAGCTTGACAGTTCGAATATGATTAAAGTTAATTGATTGCCAGCCTTTATATCGTAAGGTCGTCTTTTGCAGACAACCTCTACTGTATCCAAATTTTATTTTATTTTACCGAAAAGCTATATTTAACTGTAAAGTCTATTGAAAACCCTTCAGCAATTTAAAAAGCTTATTAAAAATAGATGTAACTAGGATCATCTAGAAAACCAACAGTCACGTCTTTTTAAATTAAAATAATGTTCTTTGGCTAGGCCTAGGTTCTTTCGACCCATTGACGTTTATTTAGTCACTATTTACCTACCACTAATGGCGGGTGGTCGCAAAACAGACGGAAATTACGAGATCAATCCCGTTACGTGAGTAAAATCGTGGGTAAACACAATAATCGCTAAATAACTAACCTATTACAGGATAAAATTTTAAGCAGTGCGCAAACTGTTACCATGAATTTAGCATATCATTATAGACCCGCTAGCGTAGAGATTTTTTGGCGGTTATACAAAAAGAATCAGCTGTTCCATACATTTTGACCGCGTAGGTATTGCACTTTTCTATGAAACAGCAGACTTTTGTTTGTATATTTTTTTTAATATTTTTTTTGTACAATCGACGTCAGATTTCTGCGCAAGGTCTAGAATGTCGGGTCTAGAATGATATGCTGAATTCATGGTTACAGTTTGCGCACTGGATAAAAGTTTACCCTGTATACACATTACTATGTAATATCAAAATAATAGCTTTTTACTAAATGCATCTGAAAGTGTATACGGTACCTATCCTATATTAAAAATCATTTTGTCTGTTTGTCAGTTTGGCTCAGCTACATATTCTCTGCTACGTAGCTACATAGTCTCTGCTACGTAGCTACATAGTCTCTGCTTCGTAGCTACATAGTCTCTGCCACGGAACAGAGAAAACATGGAAGTGCAAAGCAGGCGTGGCACGCGTGCCACAAATAAGCGTTGTTACGCTTAATTGGTCCCAGTCGTGTTCTAACATCGCGTCGAGTTGCTAGTCTCGCGACAAATTTATTTTTCCGTAGCTAGCCGAACTGTTCCATTTTGCAGCGCAAAAATTATAGTAGGAGAATAAATCTTAAAAATGAAGGCGTTTCGTATCTTCGATAAGTACGGTTTTATTTCTTTTCTAATAAAATCTTAGTTAATTTTAATTTACTCATAATTGAATATAACGTTTAGTTAAAATCAACCTTATGCGATTAAAATAGACTTTATTTTGGATTGATTCTATCCACTATTTTGTTCTGGAAAGTACTTCGCTACTCAATTAGTGACGTAGTCGGGTCGGATGTTGGTTTTATCGATGGATATCGATAAAAGAAAATTAGTCATTTAATATTTATTACAAAATAACATTACTATACAAATATAGGTTGTTTAATATTCATACACGAAATTTATTTTAAGAAGTGTTAATACACTACCAAACAGAAAAAGTTTGATTACATTTTTGCTTTAAAGCATCTATGCAACCTAATGGTTGCATATAAGCTTTATAGCAAAAATGTAATCAAACTTTTACATGAAAATAAAATAATTATAATAATTACGTCATTCTTCCTACAGTTTTATTACTGAACTCCCAGCAAGACTTACCCGATTTCTGGTTTATTCGAAAAAGTATCTATCGATATCGATAATGTAATTGAGAATTCAATGTATTCTGCACTGGTGTGACCTTGGTCAAGTAGCACTAGATATTGACCAACGACACGAATGTCAACGTTATCGTTATCTCAATTATGTCTAAAATTGCGACCACTGAGAATTCTGCTATCTATGGTCGAGTAGCGGAATTTACTCGGCAATCGAATCTAGTTTGACTTTAGATTACAAAACGTTGTAAATACTTTCTGAGCTAAAGCAAAATAAATCCTATCTATAGAGCATGTAGGTTTATTTCCAGACGTACGAACGACGACGTTATGCTAGTTTTGACTAAAAGTAAAACGACAAATGAAACGAATTGTTTATTTGGAGTGAATTATATGATTATCGGTTTATTTGTGTGAGTTTGGCGACAACGGTTCCTATAGTAATTTTGTTGCATTACAGTTCCACCTGTTTTTTCTTTTCCATGGTCTCTGCTACGTATCTACATAGTCTCTGCTACGTAGCTACATAGTCTCTGCTACGTAGCTACATAGTCTCTGCTATGTAGCTACGTAGGCTCAGCCTTGTTCGTCTTGCTCAGTTTGAATCAAAGAGAAGGCTATATAGTCATTGGTTTGAATTAATGACTTTTGATTTTGATACTATCTAAGTATTAAATAATGTTTCACCATTCATCTTGGCCACATACCCAAATTTTAGAACTCCCTGCCAGTGTTCCACACTTTGGCTATGCCTATATCTCTTAATACCTGTTCTTAATACCTGCAAAGAACCTAAGGCTTCTTTGACTGCACTCGTTTTATTTAGATCTCGCTGTCACGTTCCAATTGTCTAACAAAAAATAAACCTTTAGATACGTACCTAATGACAGTTGACTATTCCTTTGATGTTTTGATTTGCTGTTGACCTTTATTTTGCAGCTATCTAATAGAATAGCTACGTGCTCAAAGTTAACAGTGTCCTGATGAGAGCGCCCCAGGGTTCTTTAGAGATAACTCGAGTGGCGAAATAAAAACCACTCCATTTCGTAAGTAAACGTGTTAAAAGATAACCTGACTATCTAATTAGGTGATCGATTGTGATGTCCCGTTGTTAAGGTACCGTGAGTAGGAGCAGCATTCATTTAAAAGAGCGAGGAGAAATGTGACGATGTTCAGTGCGTCAGTGGTTCATTTGAGTTGGCGGTCGAACAATACCGACTCTTGTTAATATGAAACTGTTTCATAATATCATACTGATAACTTTAAGTACAATCTTAGTTACTTCTACAGCTGCACCAATATGGGAGGACGAGGATCCTGAGAACGATGGTAACTATCAACTTTTTCATCACGTTTTTCCTAGTCATTAATTTTAATGTTACTATACGTAACATCTTCATTGGCTAAGGCTAAAGAGAACGAATGCTATGCCCGCTATGATAGCTGAACTTGCATCAGAGCTGTGCTTTCCCTGTCAAGCGCATATATGGGTGCAGCGGATTGTGGATCTGCTCCGCTTACATGAGTTGTGGTTGTATGTGTTAGCATTCCTCATTGTAGGACCAGACACCATTTTAATATTTTAAATGAAAACATGTTGCTTTATAGGAAGCGAACACCATGTATCCTTGCGCCCTTTTGTTTGTAGGTACTCTGTGTAGTCTTTTTGTTATAACTCTTTATTCTGTCCAATTGCAATACAATTTAGATATCACTAAGTAAGTCCATGCTTTAGGTGAGTTTGGAGACTACTTTGAGGGTGATATGCTGCTGACGAAGGCCCAGCGAGAAGCAATAGCCGAGGCCTCAGACCCTGACAGTCGCAACGGGCTGCGGGATGTCGCCAAGCGCTGGCCGAACCGCACAGTAGTGTATTACATCGAAGAGGATGACTTTGGTTTGTTATTTGTATCATAGTTTTACTTTCGACGATTTGCGACTCAGTTTTGCACTTGTCTGCTCAAGCCTCCTCAAGTGTTAGCAGTTGACCTTCTATTAATTGTGGGACGCCCCATACTCTACACGGTTGAATGAAATGTCACTGTCCATCTTGTATGTATGATAGTCTCTTTGTCTAACATCCATACACGGATAAACTTTCCTAGACATTCCTGTAATGTGATTCGGTCATTACTCAAAACCTCACACAATGACGGAGTAACGGAGTAGGTAACCGCTCCGTTACCCACAAACGACGACGCGAATACTAAGTGCCTGGTGGACGCCGCAGGTTGCTCTAACAATGACGTTGATCACGTAGTACAACGAAAACAATATGTACCTACCTATAATGTCTATGAGACCATGTGCCCTATGTTGGTATTAATTACTAGCTTATGCCAGCGGCTTCGCCCGCGTGGTCGTCGGAAATTCCCACGGGATCGTACTACCGAGATAAAAAGTGATAATTCAGGTTATAAACTATATGTGTAATTATTTTCTTTTTCCATTACTTAGTACGATTAAATGTTTATATTAAAGAGTAAATGTAAAAAATAATTGTAAATCCCGACGATCTAGTGCTTGGCTGAACAAAAATTGTAGTTTTGTTTGCATTTAGTGATATAATCACGAAAATCTACTATAAATGCGTTGCTGCCTGCTCGCGTGGAATGAACGCTCTTAAGCTGTTTCTGCGTGATTGAATATCAAATATCCCAACATCTAAATATCCAAACGTACAAACATTCACATTTATAATATACTAGTAGTACTAGCTTTTGCCCGCGGATCCGCCCGCGTGGATGTCTGTTATCACGAAAAAAAGCGCCTAGCCTTCCTCTTTCTCCATATCCCAGGCTTATATCTCTGCCAAATATCATGACGATCGGCTCAGCGGTTTAGGCGTGAAAGCGTAATAGACAGACGGACAGAGTTACTTTCGCATTTATAATATTAGTAGGGATTAGTAGGATAGTAGGATTTCGTTTTCTGTGGATTTAAAACTGGATCAGCACCCTAATTGCGTCACAAACTATTAATCGGAATCTAAATAATGTAGAAGGTTACTGCTAATGCATTCTTTCATATGTTCGAAAAAATTGTCTGCTTAGTAATGTAAACAACGCCATGAATGTTGTGGAACTGTCAAAATGAAAGCGATTCTTACTGATAGTGTATTATGCAATTCTGATACCACCGACCTTGATCAAAATCAGATAGGGAGAATTTTGTGAGCTTGTGTAAATATGTGGAGGAAGGTTTTTTTCTCTCACTGGACCGTCTATGCACTAGCGCCGAGAATTCAAAATCAACAGTAAAACACACTTTTCGCGCTGAGATGCACTCTGTTCGATTCTCAATGATCGTGATTTTATTACGTCCGTGTGAACATCGACTTTATCAAAGATGGTAGTTATGTTATTTTCACCTGACTGCTTCAGGCGGTAGATGATGTTTTTCGAAGGTATGTAGGTATGTATGAATGTTTGTATATCTTTTTCTTTAGTACGTAAACGTACGGTTGTGTAAGATGGATTTTAATACACTCGAGAGCAATTAATTGGGGTCACATAAAGAACTCGGAAACTAAGAATGCTAGCTTAATGAAATAAATTGAGTTTAATAGACAGTCAAATGTTCCTGAAATGAAAGTAATAAAATCTATGTGTCAATTTGTATTATATTCACAGAAAATTACGTTAACAAAAAAATAACCAATCTCATCTTATAACAAAAATAGAAAATTAACTTTTTCTTCTACCCCCACGTGCTGTCATTACTACGGTTATGCGGTTTGGGATGCTGTACACCAAGTTTCTTATACAATGTTGGGGAATATCCTCCCATACCTCCACGATCGAACTTTGAACTTACAGTAACTTTGAAGTTATTACTACTTCCATTTAAGGAACATTTAATTGTCTATTAATAGTTATTTATAACACATTTGCTCGTAAAGGGTCTCTTATTACACCAATTTCAATATCGTAATGTATGTCATTACGCACTTGTGCGTTATTGTATTGTAAACGGCGCGGTTTATCAAGATGCTCCGTCTAAAACGAACGGTACTTTTTTAAATCTTAGCAAAGAGTTTTTATGTCAGAAAAGTGGTCAACATTTTATGAATAAAATTAACTTTGAGAGATAAAATATAAAAAAATAAACATTTAATTCTTTAATTTAATTAGTTTTGACAATAAATTACAACCATGTATCTGTAACAAAAACAAAAAAATATTAATTTACTTTATTAGATAAACTGGCTGTTTTTGTGACTTTGCCTTAAAAAAAAGCGCTGATGCGCGCGCATCGCTAATTTGTGAACAAGTAATAATCAATTTTAAAAATTGTTCAAATTTTTCTAACTGCTTTAATAAGTGATTAAAGATTTACTCGTTTAAGAAAGTCCGACTTTTATTTATTTCCTCGCAAATATGTTATAAAACGTCGTAAGACATACGTGCGTTTTGAAAACTACAGCCGAGGCGATATTGCTAGCCGGAGCCGTAGGCGAGGGCTACAAGAAAGCAGAGGCTGTAATTTTACTTACCGCACTTATATCATAATGTACTATTATGGTACTAGTGCGGTAAGTTGGTTTTTACAAACGAGTAGACGAATGTAAGCACGAGACGAAGTCGAGGGCTTACCATAGTCACGAGTTTATAAATACCAATTTCTGCAAGTGTGTCATACAATGTTTTTCAACACATTTGAGAGAAAACAGTACAAGCCATCAAAACATTTTCAGAGAATGATTGAGTATTTCTTCGAGTCTTCCATGCTATAAAATTATTGTAAACTAGCCTTTGCCAGCGGCTTCGCCCGCGTGAAGGTCGAAAACTATCCCACGGGAACGTAATACCGGGATAAAAGTATCCCATGTGTTATTCCAGGTTACAAACTACTTGTGTGCCAAATTTCATTCAAATCCGTACAGCCATTTTTGCGTGAAAGAGTAACAAACATCCGTACATACATCCATACATCCATACTCAAAAACTTTCACATTTATAATATTAGTAGGATAATTAAATAGCGCTCTCGCGATTTTGGCGGCAAGATACCGTTTTCTGCAATTTGCGCCTCATTCAAAATATCAGGTGGAGTAGATTCCATATAAATATCCTTTTTCCTCGGTTGAACTCATATTATTTTGTTTTTAAATATCAGTCGGAAAGTCGCAACAATCTTTGACGTTTCTAATATGAAAATGGCGCGAATTTGCAAATAGCGCCACATGCACGTGGTGAAAATTAGAACTACATCTTTCGTCTTATTTACTCTTTAGTATCAAAGTGAGACAAACGTATTGAGCAAAAGCGCTTCCAAGGAGGTTCGATCAGTCAGCTTATTTATTCTAGTAATGGGAAACTAGGTGGAATTCTTATATATTTTATGGAAATAAAAAAAAAACGTAAAGAATACGCACGGTGCAATACAACGGGGTATGCGGTAAAATAGGTACTTAGGTGAGAGTACCTATTTTACCGCACGTTCCGTTGTATGGTGCGTAATTTTTAACTTTCGGACAATGTATACAGGCTTCGTAAATACATTTTTTGAGCAATTAATGTGTTGAAAACACAATTTATTTGATTAAGCTTAGCATTCTTAGTTTCCAAGACTTTCAGGTATCTTTATGTGACCCTAATTCATTGCTCTCGAGTGTATATGAGGTATCATTAGATTCATCTTTATTGTGGGAGTTCCTTTTGCTATATGCATAATTTTTGTATATTGCAACTGCAAATACAAAAAAGGGCGGGGGAGGTTAAAAAAGAAAACTATGTAAGTTTATCAATATTGGTAGATACTTACTTATAAAAAATAAAACTGAGACTTAACTTATTTGCTTTATTTATTCCTAGCACTTCGCCCGCGACTCCGCCCGCATGAGATTTTGGCCCCCGACTGTACCTAAATCAGCACGAGCGGTCAGATTTTTTTGATGGTTTCTACCTATGTACACAGTCTGTGTCGAACGACCAGCCATTAGGAAGTTCACGTACCTAAATATTACTTATTGGTGGTTAGTATTACTAATTACCCGTGAATAGGTACCTACTGAAATTTAATGGACATTGAAACACAACTTCCATTGTTATAAACAATAAACATTGACATGAGTGTTTTAGCAATAAATTTCCTGCCAAATGATTAATTTCTGGTGTTACGTACAACCGCTAACTTATTTTACGGTTTTTACATTTGAGTAGTTACCGCAACTGAATTTCCGTAAACGTCGTCATTGATAACCTATCTTTTTACTCATCTTTAACTAAATTCCACAAAAACAATAAATCTCCCACTCTCTCTCTTCTTATAATTCAAGTTAAAGTTAAAACTTTGTTTGCGCGCGGCTCCGCCCGCGTGGATGTCAGTTATCGTGTAAAAAAGTAGCCTATGTCCTTCTCCATATCCCAGACTATATCTCTGTCAAATTTCATGACGATCGGTTCAGCGGTTTAGGCGTGAAAGCTTAACAGACAGACAAACAGAGTTACTTTCGCATTTATTATATTAATATAGTAGGGATAATAGTAGGGATTGACAAAATCAACTGATAGATTACGTACCATGATTTCACGATCACGTGAACGAAGCTGCGGGCCACAGGTAGTATCATATTGTTTGTTAGTATTATAGTATCTTACTTATTATGATTTTAATCAACAGATGAAGAACATGTGCAGAAGATTAAGGACGCTTTAACTGACATTGCCAACAAGTCCTGTCTCACGTTCCACCGAAGAAACAAGGATGAAGAACATGCCGTTCTTATACAAGTGAATATTTTATCGTTTACCTACGGTTTTCGAGATGAGGAGATTTGGGACAGCATCGTCATGATCAGCCCCGGATCGGGGAGGGGCAAACCGGGGCACCCGCCCCGGGCGGCACTTTCAGGGGGCGCCAAAATCATAATATAGTATTATAAAAAATAAAAAAACTTCTCCACAAAACGCCTAGCATACGGAAGACTGGTTGGCACACTGTCGACTTGTAAGAAAAAGGCGCTACACAGGCCCACACCTAATTAATTTATCTCATACGTTGGAGAGAGGGGCGTCACTATCAAGTTTCTGCACCGGTTCGAAAAAATCGTGGATCCTGGTCATGATCATTTCAGCCATCCACTGCCGGACATAAGCCTCCCCCAAGCGTTGCCACATCAACCGGTCCGGTAGGGCAAAAAAAGGTTTTAAAAAAAACCCAATAACGTACGTACGTTATTGGGTTTTTTTTTAAAACCTTATTAATTGTGTACATAGGTACGTACCTATGTACACAATTTATGATCAAGGAGACCATTCGCGTCGATCGCGTCAACTGTGTTGTACCATGACCTATCTATTCAGTTATTGTGTATGTTCCAAGCATAGGTAGGAATATAATGTCTGTTTCAGGGTAACAAGAGTGGCTGTTACTCAAACGTGGGCTTCAGCATTCCTGATGACGAGGGCGCAGTTCGACAAGTTCTGAACTTAGCCAAAGGTTGCTTCAAACACGGCACGGTGGTTCACGAGATGCTGCACACCCTCGGCTTCTACCACATGCAGAGCACTTATGACAGGGATGACTTCGTCACTATCGTGTGGGAAAATATTAAGCCTGGTGAGCAATTTTGTATCAAAAGATTAGATTCAGTAAGTTCATAGTCATACCCGTCGAATTTAGCAAAAGTTCAGTTTTGTAGAGCGTCGTCTCCATTAATTGGTAGTACGCATGTGTGATTGTCATAATCATCATGTTTTTAAGGTCTTGATTTATTGAGATAGCCACAGGCAAGTTCGGTTAAGTAGCCGATAATCTCCTTATTGGACCTACGAGATGCCAATAAAGAAAAATAAAGCAGAAGAATTGCCAGTTATGTTTAAGTCCCATGGGCCAATAGAAATCAATCAGTCCGGTCGGTTTTTACTATAAAGGGTCATTTCCTTTGATTCTTTGTTCCTTATAATGGTCTCACTTGACTGCTGACACAGGCCTCCTTTTGGTGTGAGGGAGTGGGCTGATGTCACATGACATCTACCCGCACTGGATCTACGTGGTGGTCTTCGTTTTTTTTGGTTCTAGGACATGCCACCGCGGTTTCCTCGATGTTTTCCTTCACCGTTTTGAGAGCAGTGGTGACGAAGTAATGAACAGAAAGTAAGACGCCTGTCTGGGTTCAAACCTATGACCTAGACCTCATAAGTGGCAGTTGTTATCTGTGCTCTGTTATAGTGTGACAATTTCTTTAAGTACTTCATAATTCCATGCTCTCTCTCTATGTGCTATAATATTACCACCCTGGACCCTGGTTGGTAGGTAGAGGTGACGCGGAGACTGTACTGTAGACCATCAGTACTCACTCAGCTGAATGTTGATCAAATAATGACTGATCATTAGCTACGAGCAACTTGCTACGTCGATATTTGTAGTCATTCAAGCTTTTTAGACGATCCAAAAAAAATTGGTACAATTGCAGTAGTGTTGTAATGTTGACATCTTACAGGTCACGAACATAATTTCGCAAAGTACAGCAATGACACGGTGACAGATTTCGGTGTACCGTATGACTACGAGAGTGTAATGCACTATCCGGAGAAAGCATTCTCAGTAAATGGCAATCAAACCATTATCCCGACAAAGGTAAAGTTACTTTTCAGATCTTTAAAAGCAGATCTCTTTACACATAAGATCACGCCTGCATTTCCCCGAAGTGTTATGCAGAGATGTAGGTACACCCATACTTCGCCAGTAGTTTCATGTTTTTAAGGTCTTGATTTATTGAGATAGCCACAGGCAAGTTCGGTTAAGTAGCAGATAATCTCCTTATTTGACCTACGAGATGCCAATAAAGAAAAAAAGCAGAAGAATTGCCAGTTATGTTTAAGTCCCTAGGGCCTATAGAAATAAATCAGTCCGGTCGGTTTTTACTATAAAGGGTCATTTCCTTTGATTCTTTGTTCCTTCCTTCCTTGACTGCGTGATACATACAACAGGTTACTCAACCACTTGACTCATGCAAACAATAGGGAACAAAGTAACGACCTGAATATTGTAATGTATTGCGTGCTTATTATATTGATATGTGGTACGGGGTAATTGATTCACATGAAACCCAAATTTTTATATGATACTTACCTATCCGTTGGTCCTGCTAGGGGTGCGGGTTGTTCGAAAGAGATACCGCGGCCCCTGGCACACAGGCAACTGAGGGAACACGGGTGGGTTTTAGTCAGTAAAAGTCTGAAGAAGTCATTTGATGATTTCCCCACCAGAAAAATTAAACCTATCCGCTGGGTGGTGGTTTTAGGAAGGCTTTAATAAACCTTTGGTCTTGGGAGCTGCTACCCATAAGAAGAAGCCGCCTTTATTTGATTTGCTAGCTTTGAAATATTGTCCAAGATTATTTGAAGCCAAAGCTATTTTGGGATGTGAGTCGGGCTTGATAACTGAATTTTCAGATCAGCGAGGTTAATTCACGTCTCAACAGTCGAGATCACGCCGACATTTATTACTTTATAGCGTGTAGCGAGCTATGTTACAGCTTTGCTCCACGACACTACATTTAACATAATCTGACACACTTTACTAACACTTAAGCATTTTATATTTCTAGGAAAATGTGACCATTGGCCAAAGAAACGGACTATCTGAAAGCGATATAATGAAGTTAAACAAAATGTATTGCGAAGAAACCGATGATAAGGAAATAATACTGATTGACAATAATAATGGCGATAAAGTGGCTGTGATTGACAAATAAATTATTAGCTATAAACCTAAATAAGATAATAAAGTGTTGTATAATTAAGTGTGAAATAAAACGTAAGATTACATAAGTACGTTTCATTCTTGGCGGAAAGCGAGCTACAGAGAGACTGCTATCCGTTTTCACTTCCTCATTACATGGCGGGCGGCGTAGGAGAGGTTTCCACCAGAGAGGAGGCTTAGTAACCACTCCCAGTATTCATAAAACAAGCTGTATTAACAAGGTTTAGCAACCTTGCTACCCAAGTATCAGTTTCGGCTGAGTGCGTCAATTAGAGCAAAACACTCAAACAATAAGTGCACTTTAGACTCAGCGCAACTTCATCTCGTCTCTTGTTGACGGGCATTCTATTGTAGTGTATGCTAAGTTGGAAAGGAGGATTATAAAGAGTTCTAGGAAATGTTGGGAGAAGTAACTAAGATTTTATAATAAATAAGTCACACTGACGGAGACGGAGTCTGAGGAGTTATAGATTAGGGCCTTCAAAACGTATTTTTGGCAGATATCGGGCGGCATTAATAGGAATTACTTTCCCAATAAACTAATTGTTACAATAAATTTATATTACTATTATTTTATCGTAATTACTTGTCATAGTCACGGTCAATTTTCTTTACGACATCGACCTCATTTCATACAAGGACACTTAAATAAAATATCAGATAGTTTTTGCATTCTTGAAATTACACGCGTTTTCGTTTGACAATGGCATTGAAGATTGCAGAATAATTTGCAATAATTGATAATAGTTTATTTGTATTGTATAATGTCCACAAACTAATCAAGAGTGATCCGTTGTTTTGCTCGGATGAATTTGCCGTAATAATTACAATGCTATGATTGGATAAGGAATGAAGAAAAAACCTTTCCTCGAATTAATGAACCGGCTTCGGGCTTCGTTAATTTAATGTTCTAGAAAGTTACTTACTCCTTAAAATGATGTTAATGGTCAGTTTGTCTTATTAAGGAGATATATTCACGCTACTAATTAAGAAGATAGATAACATCACGCCTTTGGTCCCGGAAAGGCTGGGCAGAGGTGTATGTATAGTACACCCACATTTCGCCAGTTATGCTTAAGTCTCATACAATAGGGGACGAGTCTATTGCCATCAACCGAGCACAAATCCAGATCAGGGTTCATCGTCATCATCATCATTATCATCATTTCAGCCGAAAGACGTCCACTGCTGGACATAGGCCGCCCCTAAAAGGAGGTGGTGCCATAATCGCCACGCTGGGCAGGCGGGTTGGCGAACGCAGTATGGTGGTAAAATGCATAGAGAACGCTGCTGCCCATTCTCTAGTAAGTCCCTTAGTCGCATTCTATGTATCTACGATACCCACGGGAAGAAATGGGATACTTCTATTCTTTACGTCCGGCAACACACGGACTCCGGGTTGCTATCCCACTGCTCATTTGATGGGGGTTGGGTTAAATGTAGTGGGCTTTTCTTTTCTCATGTCATCTCTTCAGCTCATATATTATTAAAGAGTTAAGGGTTTATTAACTTAAGATTTAAACATAGTCTTGAAATGGACTTCTTGAATAATAAACCCTATTTATAAGAATTTATAAACGAGGTTATTTTACCATCTACTCTTTCAGGAGTTATTGGTGTAAAAATATTGTTACAACAAAGGGTACAATTTATACGATTTCATGTCAATACTTATTTCACCGGAACGGCCAACTGTTGCTTTCCCTTTACTATTTCACTCATTCAATTACAAAAATGACAAGTTGGTGTTATTGTTGGAGGACGTAAACGTTAAGAATAACTGGAGCCAGTAAATGTAGCAACTCTGTGTTGCACGAGTTATGCGTGGTGGCCCGGAGTGCTGCCGCTGTCACCAGCGCCCGCGCTGACGCAAGCGTCGCCGTCGCAGGCGCAGTTGCGGCCTACCACCTTGTGAAATGGTCGTATCCGAAGCTATATTAAACCTCGCCCCACCCCGGCGGGTTTTGTCCTACACAAAAAATCACGCGGGACTGGAGTCAACCAGCAGCGGTTTAAAGTCATTAACATAAGTAAGAATTTGAAATATTTATAAAAATACAATACCGTTAATATGACACACTTTTTTCGGATACATCGTGTGAGTTAAGTTTACAAAAAAGCGAAATCAATATCGCATGCGTTTATGAATATTAATCGAAAGCAGGCGAAGATTTTATAGTTATCATGGGACGGACAAAGTTATCGGTGGTTCTCGTAATCGTCTGTGCGGTCAAGTGTTTGGCGATGACCTATGACGAACTGGAGGATTTTGCGGAGCACCTCAAGAAGACGTCGCAGCTAAGCCCAACTTTGAAAAGTAAGTGATACCGGCTTACTTGGCTTCGGCCGACTATTCTACCTTATTTTGCAATTTATTTATACAGTTTTAAAATCGGTGGTAATAACTTAGAATTGTTTTCAAAAGTAATAAATGTTATGTCTACCTAGTGAGGCATAATATATGTAAATTATTAAAACTTTAAAGTTAAGATTGTTTTAAAAGGTAGTTAATAACGAATCGAGTTACATCCTTATTTAGGGTCTCATCCAGCAAAACGTTTTTGCTATATTTTACAACCACCTCTCTTACGGTCGAATTCCCCATGTTTAAGGATCCTTTTCTCCGTCTATTATTTTATTTTATCTAAACATTTTTGGATAATTATAATAAGTATGTGTAAGATGAATAATGAACATACACAATTGATATGCGTATTCTACTTATTTGACGAGATGCATAATGCCATAGTTCCGAGTTCGACTACGGTTGTAGCTTATAGTAGCGAACGCCAATTGAAGAAGTTCAAGATCAGAACTCAACATACAGTTCTACCATAGATATAATTTCTTTGGGTAGAACATTATAATTAATAAGTAACGCAATAACACAAACTGATTTATTTTAAATTACAAGTTGATTAATTTCTACGAGGATAAAGACCGGTTCAAAAGGTGTTGAAAATGAAAGTGGTCATTTAGATTATTGTTTTTTTATTTTTTATTCCGGTGACCAACTATCACGTCTAGTCTGCGCAATAATTAATCGTTCAATTTGCCACGACTGTTAACTAGCATTGGTAGCGTATGCAAAATGTTGAAATAAAAAAAAAACTTACCTGCCTAGGTATATGTATTGATAAAGTTAGTCTAGTAATTCCGATCCATCACCAATAAATTAGTTCTATTGGTGGGTAAGATTTACAGGTGGAACCTTTATGGGGATCCCGGATCAGACAGAAACAATTAAATTTTTTTGTATCTCTACTGCTAAATTGTACTGCGGGTGTCACTTTACTGTTAATATATATAGGTGATCTTATCCAATATTCCACGCGCCATAGAAATAATATAGTTTTACTAAAAACATTGTTACTAAGTATTGGGCTATTGTATGGATTTGATATCTGTTTTATCACTTCATGTCGTGTAACAGAAGGCGTAGACCCCGACGTCGACTATGATGACGACGAAGTCGTGTCTGACCACGCCTGGGAGGAAAGTGGCAAGTTCGAGGGAGACCTGATCCTCAACGAGCGTCAGCGGAGGCTGATCGTCGAGGATGTCGCCGAAGGCCTCGCTAGGAACGGCATCAGAGATGGAGCAAAGAGGTGGCCGAATAATGAGGTCATCGTCTACATTCAATTAGAACATTTCAGTAAGTACCCAAATAGAGCCAACGGGGCTTTCCGCTGTCCGTACATACACCTGTCTGTCAGCAGGCTGTACCTATCTCATGAACCCTAATAGATAGACAGTTGAAATTTTCTCAGAGTGTGCAGCCCCGGATCTACAATTTTTTCGAACCGGGGCAGAAATTTGATAGTGGCGTCCCTGTCTCCAGCGTTTGAGCTATATTAATTAGGTGTGGACCTGTGTGGCGCCTTTTTCTTATAAGTCGACGGTGAGCCAACAAGGCTTCCGTATGCTAGGCGCTTTGTGGAGCAAGTTTTTATTTTTAATCATACTATATTATGATTTTGGCGTCCCCTGAATTTGTCACCCGGGACGGGTGCCCCGGTTTACCCCCCCAGATCCAGGGCTGAGAGTGCGTATTTCTTTTGCCGCTATAACAACACATAATAAAAACAAAATAAAGCTAAAAATTAAAGGGGGTCTCCATAAAAGATATGTTTTTTTACGTTTTTGCCTTGTTGTTGTGGTATACAGGGCGACACATCAAGTTGGCAGAAGCAATAAAACAAAATTTCGACGATCGCACGTATGTATGTAGTGACGAGGCGGCATTTTCTCCATAGGTTAGGAATAGGTTCCAGCAAGGGACAATGATAGGATCTAATGTGGATCTCATATAATTTTACAGGTAGCGATCAAGTGCACGCTATTGAAAGTGGAATAGAGGATCTTGCACGCGCGTCTTGTGTCAAATTCCGTCGGTACAAGAAAGGAGACCGAGATGCTGTCGTCATACAGGTATCTAATTGTATACCAATTTACTTATTATGGTTTAAGACTAAGCTTATCCTATCATGACACTCGTCCTTTGCATCTTACTAGCTGCAAAGTTAATAATTGCAATTATAGTGCAATTGAAAGTGAACATTCGGATTGAAATACATCTCTTGTAACTCGTACAAGGGTAGGTATGTAGTTGGAGATGTCTCATTTACCGTTTTAATTGTAAAGAAGAAGATTCAAATCGGATTCCATTTAATTCCGGCTTACTTGCCCTGATGGGATGAAATAGTGTATAATAATATAAGTAAATCAGAGAAGTATAAGGAGATCAGGAAATGTTCGGCGAGATTTGAAACTTTTTCCTAGCACACGTTTCTGTTGCAGGGTAATCGACGAGGCTGTTTCTCTCAAGTGGGCTACCAGGGCGGGTACCAAGTGCTTAACTTGTCGGGTCGGCACCCGGTTGGACGTGGTTGCTTCCGACATGGCACCGTCGTACACGAGATGCTGCATACTCTTGGATTCTACCACATGCAGAGCAGCCCCGACAGAGATGACTTTGTCAACATTGTTTGGGCCAACATAGTTCAACGTAAGCGACTTTTAAGAATCATGCATAGCATAGCATACTAAACCGATAAACACTTACGATTTTTGTTACATACTATCTAAGTGCTAAAGTCAGCGACCGGTAGGTACAAGCCTGTCACGAACACTTCACAATGCGAATGTAAATTAACCCAACACCTATCTAAGCAATAAAATTACGGTGTGAAATAAATTCGATTTCTATCGAAAGTTTCTTTGTATGTTAGCGGAATCTGAGGCTAAGTCGGAACATTTTTATAGTCGAAAAATCAATTTGTCGGAACATTTTTGTCGTGTTCGCTTCTGAGTCGATATTTATTTGTTTGCAGCGGCGAGGCATAACTTTCGCAAATACAACTCGTTCTCCGTGTCAGACTTCGGCGTGGGGTACGACTACGACAGTGTCCTGCATTACAGCCGACGAGCTTTCTCCTCCAACGGTCAGGACACGATTGTTCCAAAACAGGTGATTGAGATTTTTCTTAAAGATATTTAGGTAATAAGCTTTTTTAATATTGTATTAATCATGTCTAGTTTCAATAATTAATAATCTACTGATGAGTTTCTAGCCACACATCACGTGGCTACTTAATGATGTAAGGTCAAAAACTGATCAATTATAATGCTTCATTTTTTTCCAGGGTGGTGCTCAAATCGGTCAAAGAGTAGGACTGTCAGATAAAGATACACAAAAATTGAACAAAATGTATTGCGACTCTGATTGGGACAGCGGCCAAGCAGACGAAACCCCTCCTAAGAAGACAGAAACAAAAAAAAAGAACGGGAAGAATAAACCATTTGAAGGTCAAGGGATTGGATACCACCAAGGTAAAGCTGTGGCTATAAAAATATTACCGGCAGCTGAAACATATAAGTTACCTGACGTACCTAGTTTTCATGTATTTGATTATTTTAGTAAAGAGCCGCAAATCCTGTCGACGTCGGAAAACGAAGGCTTTCGTATTGGTAAAGAAATGACATATTCCTTCAATCCACCCGAAACTACACACCAGCACCAAACTACACCAGAAAGCCATTCACCCGTTGATTATGACACCGTGTCAGAATTTATTAAGAATCATAATCATAATGAAGAAAAGCTCCAGGGCCCAAATGTTGCAGAAGTGAAACAAAAGAATAGCCAAATTGTGAAGCATTTGGGCCATATGGCTAATCCTGAATTAGCTGGTCATATGTCTACACATGATGAACTTAGTCCACCAGACGCAAAAGTGGTCGATGCAGATTTAATCGATGCTTTTGATAGATTATCAAAAATAATTAAAATGCACGTTTATCCTTCCCAGACACCAGATTTAAGTGTTTATAAAACGAATGGACACTACCCTAACCATTATGATCCTCCACAAATAAAAGCAATTAGTGATACCCAGTTTGTTTCTCCAGTGCCAACTGAAGCAAATAAACCGGAAGGAGATAAGATGCACTCTGCTATTAGATTCATAAATAATATGTACGATGAAAAATATGAATCAAAAACAATAAATCCTTTAAAAGATAAACCGATGAAAATGCTACCAGATAAGGAAACTAATCCTCCATGGTATAAACATTATGAAGAAGAATATGTTTCTGAACCAGATTTTAAACCTCTAGAATATTATCGAGAAAATAATGAGTATACAGGTAGACATCCCCCGAAACAACATAAGGATGAAAAGCCAAAAGAAAATCAAGATGACTGGTTTCAAAAACATATTCAAGACTATCCTGATCATGAATATCATGATTATTCAGAGGACAGTTCGAAAGGGCATGAACATGACGGAGATGAGAAAGAAACTATGTACAGTTCTTCAATTCCAAAACGAACACAAGACTATTCTGCTTCTCGCTTTCCAGAAAAACTGACTAAAAACTGGTACAACGATGATAGTTACGACGATAGATGAGTTTTACCTACACATGTTAATTTATAAGTAATTAGGTATTAGGATAATGTACAGTTTATTTTAATTTTTGACAAATAAATGTGTTACCTATACGACTACAAGCCATTTAATTTTTAAACTGCCTACTGGTACCATAACAATTTACGGTCCATTGCCTAAAATAAATTGTAAGTTGTTACAACAAAACAAATGATTAATTTTCTTTCTTTCTTACCTATTTTGATGGCTGGATCTGAATCTAGCTCTCTTTCTGTGAGAAGAAGTCTAACTATGGCTAAAGTGGATACTAAGAACTAATATTTGCGGCGGTAAGTCCCCATTGCGAAGATCGCCCTGAGGACACGGTGGAGCATACGGTGGAGGTCTGCCCGGCTTGGGCGGAGCACCGCCGTGTCCTCGTGGAGGTGATCGGCGGCGGCGATCTCTCGCGTCCGACCCTGGTCCAGGCCATGGTACGGAGCGAGAGTGCATGGCTAGCAGTCGCCTCCTTCAGCGAAGAAGTCATGCTCGCAAAGAGGGAGGCGGCGCACGTGAGGGAGATGCAGTACATGCGCCCTCACAGCCGTGGCCTTCGCAGGAGACGCCCTGGCGTCGGGAATCCCAGGCTGATTCCCGGCCACCGTAGGCACGGGCTTGCGGACGGCGAGTAATGGGTAGCTCGCTGTCCGGTAAGGAACAAGCCCGGGTCGACGGCGCGTTGTGTTCCACGCTCGCTTCAAAGAGATGTCAGCAGCAACTGATGGGGCCCGCAAAGGCCGATGCCTGCCAGGGGTGCGGGTTGTTCGAAAGAGATACCGCGGCCCCTGGCACACAGGCAACTGAGGGAACACGGGTGGGTTTTAGTCAGTAAAAGTCTGACACGCCCTCCCGCTCCACCCAGAGCGGGAGAAGTTATTTGATGATTTCCCACCCAAAAAAAAAAAAGAACTAATATAATTTTACTTGCTCGGAGGTATCATTCTGGCATTACGTCACACAGCCTAATGACCGTGAGCATCACTTGGATAATGCGGGTGTTGCTTTGACGCCCGACAGTTGGCTTATTCTTTTTTTTTTAGAAATAGAAAATATTTATTGTCCAGGTAATACATTAAGCATACATAGGTTAACATAAAGTTGAGACGACATTATTGTGTAGTTTAAATATTACCTACAGCTAGTTACATAATATCATTTGCCAGTGAACTTCAAACTAGACAGTTAGTCTGTATCTTGGGGTTCAGGATACGAATTCTAGAATAGAGACTAGAGAGGTGCTTTTACGAGTGTATGTGTAAAGTTTGTTTGGTATCTGGCGTGTGTGTGATGTGTGGGTGTGTGGCGTGTACAGGTGTGTGTAAGTGTGTATTTTGTTCCCCGTACAAATACTTTGTTTGATTCAGTGTCAGGTCAGGGTCGTTATATTAATTGTTCCGAGTCATCACATCCAGTAATATGCAGCATTTTTTTTTACAATTATTTTGCATTCGAATGAGCTAGTGTTTTTAATTTCGCAGAGTTTGCAGACTTTATTGTACGTATTAATGAGAGAGTAGGCCGGGGAGCGTCTAGCTAGCAATGAGGTGACGTCAGGTGTTGGGATTCTATAATTTCTTTTGCTTATTATTGATGTTTAATCGGGCCTGCTTCTAATATTTTAGTGCGTGTTAATACAGGCAGAAAGAATGAAAAGCTGGCGGACTCTGAGAACTCTCGTTTCGCGATCGAGTAAATCAGTAGAAAACCGGTAGGTAGGGCTTCTTAAAAGTTTCTGTAAGGAGCGCTCTCTGTGCTCTTTCAGTTTCAATCAAGTAGGTCTTTCCAGCACTACCCCACACGTTGATGCAATACTGAATTATTGATTGGCAAAGCGCTAGGTAAACTTGTTAAATGATAAATGATTTCATTTCTGTAAGTAGGTTTGTACAAACACTTTTACACGTTAATTATATTTTTTTAAACTAGATGAGGTCGGCGTTTCCTATCTGAAAACTCTGAGAAGAAAGGCCGAAACAAACTCAGAGGTCACAGTCTCTTTTAAAGTCCAGGCATAATCTTGGTCAGATCATGTGAATACCATGTGGATCGGTGTCTGAAATGGTCTTTTGAGGAAAGAGCCACACAGATTGAGTGGACCTGTCCATTCAGTGCACGCATTTATCAGTAATCATGCAGCTCAACTCAGAACTTGAGCAGCTCAACGATTTGATGAACAATACCAAAGATAGGACATTTGGGTAGACCGCATAAAGTACTCAAACTGCCAGATTAATAATAAAAGTAACTAAGAAAGAGATGAAAAAAACAAATTGATCCACATAGTCCTCACATTCACAATAATTAAAACAATAATAATATTATATTTCTCAAAGTAAATATTCATGTCAATGTGTATATAATAATGATCAAATGTCAAAGAGTATAAGTTATTTTAGTTAACAAAAACAACATTTAGTATGCAAAAACTGGAGCAGGTCAATCCCGAGCTTTTGTGTCATCAATATACTCTTTAACGGTATAAAAGGCTTTCAGGTACAAATTACGTTTAATGAATGATTTTTTATTGATACTTAGATCTTGAACATGGCTTGGAAGTTTATTATAAAAGCGTAGGTATACATTGACATCTGAATGACCCACCTATTTTCTTGAGCCTTGTTGATGGTACAACAAATTTGTGTTTGTTCCTAGTGCCCATAAAAATAGTGAATTGTAAAAAAAAATACAGTGATATCCATAGTATATATATACTATGGATATCACTGTATTTTTTTAACAATTTTTTTTAAGGGCATATAAAAGATTTTCAAAAATGTGCTGTGAAGGCACAGTCATTACATTCATTTCCTTAAATTTCTCTCTGAGAGAATTTCTCGGATTTAATTTATAAATTGATCTAACAGCGCTGTTCTGCAAGACAAAGATAGACTGAATGTCGGCGGCATTTCCCCACAACAGAATACCATACGACATTACAGTATGAAAATAGCTAAAGTACACTAAACGGGCTGTCTCTACATCAGTTAAATTTCGAATTTTTCTAACAGCGTATGCTGCAGATCTTAGCTTTTTCGACAATTTATATGTGGGCCCCACTGAAGCTTGGCATCCAGAGTTAAGCCCAAGAATACAGTGCTATCTTCAGGATTCAATTCTTCGCCCTTTATCACCACACTAGTTTTCACCTGCCTAACGTGAGGTAGCGTAAACTTAATGCATTTGGTTTTTTTTTCATTAAGAAGTAAATTAATAACATTGAACCATTGAACTACTTTTGAGATTGCGCTATTTACATCGTCATTAACCAGCTGCTGACGTTTAAGTTTAAACAAAAGTGAAGTGTCATCCGCAAACAACACTATTTCATGATTATCCTTTATGAGGTAAGGCAAGTCATTAATATAAATAAGAAACAAGAAAGGACCAAGAATTGAGCCCTGTGGGACGCCCATTGATACTATTGATTTCCCATTTCCATCAACACACTGAATCCTATTACACAAATATGAAATAAGAAGATCCAGAGCGGTGTTCCGGATCCCGTAGTGGCGGAGTTTCCTGATTAAAGTTTCATGAAGCACGCAATCGAATGCTTTAGATAAGTCACAAAAAATGCCCAAGGCATCGTATTTATCTTCCCATGCATTGAAAATATGCCCTAAGAGTTCAACACCGGCATCGGTAGTTGAAAGAGCCCTTGTAAAACGGAACTGTTTGCTATGTAATAAATTATGTTTATTAAAAGATCTTTGCAATTGCTCTAAAATTAATTTCTCAAAAATTTCACTAAAGGTAGGTAGTACTGAAATAGGTCTATAATTAGAGGGGTCTGATGTACCTGATTTAAACAAAGGCACTATTTTACTATTCTTCATTAGGTCAGGAAACTCCCCACAGTCGATACAATTATTAAATATAAGAGCTAAAGTAGGTGGTACAATGTCTTTTTTACGTTCAAAGTATGACAGGTTTTAATTATATCTCTACAGCTAACATGTTCAAAATGAAATTCTGAATCACAAACATTAACATTTTTCTTAAGCAAAGACTCAGCAACAGAAGGTGATGAGTTTAGTAATTTTGTAGTTGAAACGGGAATATCTGTAAATAAATTTTCAAAAGCCGCGGCGACTTTCGAGTCTGATGTTATTATGTTGTCATTGATAGACAGGCTGTAGTCAGTATTTCGCTTACTAGACCTTCCCGTTTCGTTATTCATAATATTCCAAGTCGTCATAATTACATTACTACTGTTTTTAATCCTTGAACTCAAATAACGCGACTTGGCCATCCAACAAACTTTTTTAAATAACTTAGAATGATTTTTAACATATAAATGAAATTCAGCAGTGTTTACATAAGTCCTTTCATTGTACAGCTCATAAAGTTACTATTAATCGAAATAGTCCTGGGAATAAAAGTGGAATTGAATTTATCTATTAATATATTATATTAAGTGAAATATATCTTAAAAACTCATCATATAGATGATTAGGATCAGCATGTGTACATTGTTGTAGTGTGTCTGTGGGTAAACAGTCTCTTAGTCTACCCATGGTGTGAATAAGTTTTCTTATTTTGCCAGAAATTTTGGATATACTCGTATGGTCCTTAAAGGTTAGGTGGTTGTCGATAAGAGTTCCGAGGTATCTAAGAGAAGAATTACTTTCAAGAGGAGGACAGTCGCAAGGGAGAGTAGAAATGTTAGAAGAGTAGTGATGTAGTTGGAGTTTTAGGTGTACTGGTGGGATAGAAGCGGCGGTCTTGGAGAAAACAATATATTTAGTTTTGCTGCCATTTAGCGTGAGAAGGTTTCTGTCTAGGTTATGCGCGATTAGTGACAATCCCTCTTCTGCTAGACGATGTACATGTTCCCACGATTTTCCGTGAAATATTACGGCTTTGTCATCTGCATAAGGTATTATTTCAGCATTATTCACAGAGAGTTTAAGTATGTCGTTAATATAGACAATGAAAAGCGTGGGACTAAGTACACTGCCCTGTGGAACTCCAAAGTCAATGGGAATTTGGTCACTAGAAAAGGAGCTTACTTTTGTGTACTGCTTTCGGTTTGTCAGGTAGCGTTTAAACCAATCAAGGCAAATTCCTCGTATTCTTGCCCATTCTAGTTTCTGGAGGAGAAGGCCTGTTGAAACCGTGTCGAATGCCTTTGCAAGATCAAGTAAGATGGCAAGGCATTTTTCATCTTTCTCAATATGAGAAGAGAAACAGTCGACAAGAAGAGTGGCAGCGTCTTCCTTCGGAAGCCAAATTGGTTATAAGACAAGAGATGATTTATCTCAATGAAGGAAATAAGACGGGAGTTATCTATCCTCTCTAATACTTTAGAGACAGAGCTTAGTAATGCTATAGGCTGGTGCATGTTTCGCATGTTGTGCAGTTTTCTGGTGCATGTTTGGGACCACTTTTGTGGATGGAGAAAACCACACCTATTTTCCAACACTCTGGAAAGGTACCGGTCTCAAGGCTCAGGTTGAAGATATGCATCATTGGTACTATTAAAGATAAGAGCACTTTTGATAAGATAAACCGAAATTTTGTCAGGTCCTGGAGTACTGTCAATTTTGAGTTCGGATATAATTTTGATAATTTCGTAAGCATCTGTCGGTTCAAGGAGAAGAGACTGTGGGTTTGATGCGTCTGAAGTGTATGTATTTATTATAGATTCATGAGATAGGTTAAGTTTTTCTAGTATTTTGTCTGCCAAACGTGTTCCAACTAAGGTGAAGTGTGAGTTACAGGAGTTGAGTGTTTCTTTTTCTCTATTGGGGCTCAGTAGTTGAGAGGTTTCGTTATTTTTAGGAGATATGTGACCTTACCTTTGGTCACTTACAGGTTCCAGGGACCATCTTCATCTTATAAGCATCATTTGGAAGATTCCTAACAATGACAATATATATAATAACTTTCTATGAACTAATAACAACGTAACATAACATCACACCTTATTTCCCTGAAGGCTTGGGCAGAGGTCCTACGGTACACCCGTTTCGCCAGTTATGATTAAAGTCCCATGTAATAGGGGACGATCCCTTTGCCATAAACCGAGCTGCTACTGAGAATTTCCAGGTGGAAAAACACAATAACTTTTTTTCCAATAATCCCGCGCTCTGAATGGTAAAAACGTGAAAAAAAAAGAAAGAAAAGAAATACATTACGAGACGTATGTGGAACGGAGAGACGCACGAAAATAACTTGGTCAATGTCAGTACTGTCACGTCAGCTGTCAGCTGTCACTAGAAAAAGAGTGCCTTTTCCTTTACTTCTTGTGTACCTACTGCTGATTGATTATTTACTATTGTTTTTCGGTTTATTTGTCATTGCTTGATAATGAATTGGAAGATATGATAATACTTTCTACTTAAAGTTGTACGATAATCAATTTGCAATGAATATACAAAGTCGGTGACGATTGTAAAGGTTGTCAACAAATTATCGTATTGTTTAATGGGTTGTGCTGTGTCGTGCGTCAACCGAGCGACAATGTCGTTGTTTGGGAGACAAAATAATGATAATGATGCCCGAGCTATACTAGAAAGGAAGTTATACATTGCCAGAGAATCGCCTGAACCAGATTTTAACCTGTCCGAGTGTCAGCTGCGCCAAGTACCGTCCGGTACATTTTCATTATGCAAGGTATACCGAAAAGAACGTTTGTATTTGCACAACAACAGTTTAGAATCATTGGAGGAAGGAGGTCAATTGTCAGATTTATACCTTCTTACGGTAATTAATCTTAGCAGTAATAGATTTTCACAGCTACCTAGTAATATAAGATATTTGGTAAATCTGACTGAGCTGTACATTCAAGATAATCAAATTAAGATCCTACCTGATAATATACAGTTTATGCAGACGTTACAAATATTAGATGCATCAAATAATAAGTTACAAAGCCTAACACCATCAGTGGGTAAGTTGAAGAATCTAAGAAAGCTGAATCTCACTGAAAATAAAGATTTATATGAACTCTGTCCAGAACTATGTTTAGCTAATAATCTGATAACACTAATGATAGATGGTGAACAGTTTTTATTCCCTCCATCAGATATTGCCATACAGGATACTGCTGAAATTATGAAATATTTATGTGATAAAATGAATGTAAACTATAACCCCCCAATATCAATTGAACAAGATATGCCAACAGTTCAAATTCCAAATATGGTTCTGGATCCATTTGCGAGACACAATACACTAACTTGGGAAGAACAAGAAGCTGCCATCATAGAACAAGAACATAGGCTACATAAAGCAGCTAAAGAACAAAGAGAAAAGTTTTTAAATCAAGTATTACAAGAACAGATGGAGCTAGACAATGAGATAGCCAAAGTTCACATAGTGAAAGAAATTGATCGGCAAAACCTGATCAAAGCTATACAAGATGACGAAAAGGAAATTGAATGTTTAGTCAAGAACTTTATTCAGTCAGAAAATTTAAATCCAGAAATTATACAACAGCAACTTGCATATGAACAAGCTGAACACGACAGGCTACTTGAAATCACTCGACAGAATTATGATAATATTAAGAAGGCTGATGTTTTAAAAGCAATGGAAATGCTCATAGAAGAAGACTACTCAATGAGACATTCCAAAAAACATTATGAAGACTCTATGAACAATATGAAACAGAGTGTGCTCATACAAGATTTAGAAGTAAGTGAGAAATTGACAGAGTTATTAAATGCTAAAGATCAGTCACGCACAGTGTTAGTGGAACATCTTCTAGAAGATCAAGATATTCAAATGGCAATGGTTGCATCACTGCTGGAAAAAACTGATGCCAGAACTTGGAGTCTTAACCAGGAAATATCATTGGTTTCTTCACATTTAGCACGCCTCAGTGTTATTGAACAAGAAAAGAAGAAATTACAAATAACTTATAATTATAATGAATTGCTTCAACAGAGAATTCACTTGGTTACTTTATTAGATGATCTTTTTGGTCAACAGAATAAAAGACGAAAACAGCTTGTGGAAACTTTAAGAGAAATGGAAAGTGAAACAAATAAAACAAATGATTTTTGGTTGAAAAATTATCAGAAGTTAATCAACTCAGCACCAAGAACTTTACTGGATATAGGGAAAAGTTTGGACCCAGCACTTGCAAACTATCTCTTACAGGAAGGTGTTATACACTGTCTGCCGTTCTTGGTTAAATTCTTATTTTCTGGTGAACCGTTAATCAACATCACTCCCGAACAGCTAAAGTTGAGTGGTGTCTCATTGGCCTGTGACAGAGAAGGTATTATTAGAGCAATAAATTGTTATGTGGGAGCTAAAAGTCAGAATCACAACTTTGAAGCATCTTCTTCTGTTATGCCAAGTGCTCCGTCTGATGTAGAACTGGCTGAAGAACAGAAATGTACTGGAGTGGTCACAACTAATCAGTCTGATGATACAGTGATGGAGGCAGAGTGCGTTATTTGTATGGATGCTAAGAGCGAAGTAGTATTTGTACCATGTGGACACATGTGTTGCTGCCAGCCATGTGCAAGCAAAGGAATGGAGATTTGTCCTATGTGCAGGAGTACTATAGAAAGGACAATCAAAGTTATGGTAGCATGATGATTGAACATTAAGGTAATTAAATTTGAAAATGTTAAAATAAGTAATTTTGCCCTTCAGTGACATCTTTTTTAGTGGTATAATTTTCTATAGCCAGGTAGGAAACAAGGAAATGTGTACTAAAATTATATTTTTATTTTATTTCAGGATGTCCATCCATGGAGAAAAGAAGTAACAAAAGGTTATACTCAGCATTTATTACAACATTTTTAATTATGTCTGGTCATTCTTCATTGTGTAAGTTAATTAATTTGTCACACCTATGACCTCTTAATTAAAATGAATCATAATCTGTTAATCATATAGCATGACGTTTCTAAGCCATTATTATTATCTTTACCGTACTTTAAAAATAGTTAGGATAGTTCAACTTTATGAAAATAATGTTTTCACGTGATTATTGCGTCATGATTTTCTGGCTGGAAAAACCAAACACCAAATGGTGACACTGACGAAAAGTACAGTCATGCGACCAATAATAGTGTGGATATCATTGGTAAATACAAAAGCGATCTTCTCTTAGAATTTGACGAACTTAACAGAGACAGGTTCTTATACTTGGCATTAATAATGCCAAATCACTTTATTAATATTTACTCAATTAATAATGCAAAATCTGTCGATTTATAAATATTTTGTTATTTCAAATGTAAATCGACTTCCAATCACAACCACAAATAAATTTTACCTTACAGTTTGGTCATAGTAGGATAAAACAAATAGGAATGACTAGGTATATTAATCCACTGTATTTTCACATAAAAGTGAGTCATATATATCACATGACTCATATACTTGATTTGACATTTTTCTTGGCACACTTTCCATATTGAATATTTGCGTGACGTATCCTATCTATGAACTACAAGTTTTTATAAAACTTCAGTCAGTAGGTAAGTCCATAACTACCAAAGAATAACAGAAAAATCACGTGAACAAAACTACAATCAAATACTTAGTAAAAAACAGAAAATTACCTATAATTTTATGTTTTTAACTAAAAGAATATACGAGAATTAAACTTGCATATTTTTTACTGGAAGTGTACGGTTGGAAGTTGAACTTGAAGTTAGAACATCTTTATAAAAGTGATTTTTATCAGGTGATTTGTTTTAATACATTTTCTTCTTTGGGTATTCGAGTTAATTTTAAAAGGCATTTAGTGAAATTGAAAACACTATCGCCCTTATTACAAAACAAGGTTTTTCTTTAGGTATGGTCCATCGAGCCTATTTTTGAAATAAGAACCTAACAGAAATCGAAATACAGTTCCTTTTACAAAACTGACAACTTAGCCCAGTGCTAAATTGTCATTTTTGTATTAAGATCTTTACCCTAAATAGAAATAAAGTTGGTAATGCAAAAACTGACTTAGAGCTTTAGGCTAGAACTAAAGTTAGATCGCGTTTTGTAATAAGACGGTTTGAATTCAGGCGCCATCTGGCAACATTTTATGCAGGCCTTACTACCATTTAAGGTGCAAGCGCCAGGCTAGCTCACGAAATTCGAATTTTCTTAAGTTTTTTGCAATTTGTAGGTCAATGTCAGGCTGTATGTGGAACTAAATATGATTTGCTACCGTAACCGTATTTACGGAATAAGAATCATTAAAATCATCAATACAACCCTCTAAGTTCATTTAATCCCACTGAATGATTTTTACATGATATATTCAATGGAATTAACCCTTTGTATGCCGCGAACGTAGACCCACGCGAGACACAATGGCTTTTTAATTGTTTCTGTATTTACCAGTATTCTACCGGTTAAGGCTTGTGGCTAAGTAATAATAGCCGCACGGGTCGATCGATCAGGTTAAGCTACGGTTGCCGCGGTCGGTCCGTAGATGGGTGACCATCTTTACATACCAAGACCCCTCCGTGCCTCTGAAAGCACGTTAAGCCGTTGGTATCGGCTGTCATTCGTCGATCTTTGACAGTCGTTACGGGTCGTCAGAAGCCTGAAAGTCTGACAACCAGTCTAATCAAGGGGTATCGTGTTACCCAGTAACTGGGTTGTGGAGGTTAGATAGGCACTCGCTCCATGTAAAATACTGGTGTTCAGCTGCATACGGTTAGACTGGAAGCCAACCCCAACATAGTTGGGAAAAGGCTAGGCATATGATGTTGATGATGATGATATTCAATGGGATTAAATGATTACAATTCTGTAAATCCATTAATGTTACGGTCGCAAATTGCAAAAAACGGAAGAAAATTTGAATTTCGCGGGCTACTTTAGCGCATCCACCTTAACAAAAATAAGTAATATTAATATATTATTTATTTTAAAATCTTTTAAGATGTGCCGTATAATTTTTTCGCATTTATATACGCAATATATGTTTCGGTCAATGTGTTTTAATTAATAAGGCATGAGTTTCCCTCAGATATTGTAAGCATTTAAAAATAATCATAGCCTTTTAGCGTACTTCAAAAGTATTGAATTTTTATATTCATATAAAGAAGACTGCACCCACAACATGCCTAAGTGAATATGGATTTATATTGTTAATATAATGTAAATACATACTAGTCACTGTAATTTAACACATTAAGGGCGATTTTCACCAAACTTGTATACCTAGCATAAGTCTTATCCTGAGAATAAATTTTGATTTTTTGATAGATCTTCCATAGTAGAATTGTCAGACGTCAATTTTAATCTAGGGATAAAAGATTTGGTAAAATCAGCCCTAATTCGGTCCTCCAGCGGGATAGCGGATGTTGTGGCATAAAATAATTCGTATTTAAATTGTGAAAATATCTTGTAACATAGAACTTAATCAGCCACCGGCTGTGACGTTGTAATGAGAGTCAATCTAAAAGATTGTGCCTTTTAGTTGATACCAGTGTCGAGGCTGGCATTGTTTCCATCACTTTTCTACTAGAAATGTTCATGCAATGAACAAGTTTTAACATTACTGACGCTTTTAAATGAAAGAAAATACTTGCAAGGGCTGTGCCAATTGGATCATGAAAAAAAAACTAGTTTTAGTATATTATATTTTCGAACGTATCTTTGTCCATAAAACGCTCATTTATTCTTAATCTAAGTCATTATGTTATACTATTATGGATTTATAGTAATCTATTATAATATCGGAAACGCTTTTATATTATTAAGTTTTATTGGTTGTATATTTCAAAAGGATTGTTTTACTTTAGCCAAAGCACATTATTATACTCTGTAAAAACAAAATTAGTTTGTAAGCGAGTCGTACATGGTATAGTCGATGTACATCACTAGCACACGTCACTTGACTTTTATGTCAATGACATAAGGTTTAAATTGCAATGACTGATGAGCACCCGTGAAATGCATCGACTATAGCCTGTTAATAATATACCGTACATTGGATAAACATTGCAGTTACTGGCAATAATATGCGAATAATAGGAGTAATCTGTGTAAGGTCAATACAATGACTAATTTAGATGAGTTAGATTTAAACTCTTCCAATAAGCGGTAAAGACTAATTATTATAATAAACATACTAACATAGTTGTTTAAAAATACACATGAATAACTGTAAAGGTTTCCGAGATTACATTAAAACATCCATTTATATCATATTGCCATTTAGTACATAAATAAATAAATTAAGGTATTATCATACTCACATGGGGTAACCGAACATAAGAGTACCTATTGTTATGAAATATATTGGAACAAGTTAAGACTACATAATAGCAATAACATTAATATAAGATTTGTTACAATAATGCACAAATATTGGCAGTTAATGTGTATCGTTTAATATCAGGAAGCATCATGTATGACTTACAACTTTTGTGAGGAGTTAAAAGAGCGGCGTCGGTGTCATACATATACCTCTTTTTATAAAATAGGGTTAAAAGTTTGCAAATAAATGTACCGAAGACAATTAATGTCTACAAACGTATAGTATAACTAGGGTTGCCAACCTTTTTTTTAGAAGAAATAAAGGTTTTCTGATTTCAGGAAGGGTAAATAATGAGTACAGACGTATAAAAAAAGATTAGTACTTTGTTATTTTTATAACATAATTTTTTGTACATTTTGCGGAAAAAAATGCTGAATGTTGACGTGGCAGGAATTCATTCAAAGACAGAGTCTTCTATAGAGTATATTAACTTATTCTATTGCTTTTGTTATATATAAAGTATTAATACGACAAATAGAACACAATACAATAAATACTTTTGGTTGGCAACCTACAGTAATAACTATACGGAATTATTTCGGTTGTAACTCGATTTCACAACTACCCGACAGATGGCGTTAGTGAGACGTAACAAACTACCTTAGCGAGACCAGGCAAAAATAATTGAACCAACACATCATAACTGACCAAAATATCGGATTTAAATATTGCAATTAACTATCTAAATTTAAGATATTGTTGCTCTGATTGCTGATACCTACGGAATGTTCAATTGATACTGTAGATGACGGTATTTACATTTTTTGACTAAGATAGTCATATCACATAGTTCAGCTAATCAGACGCGACGTAGATATGACAATCTTGGTTATAAATATGTAGATCCCTATGTCTTTATGTATCTTCCTATTATTTATTGTTTTAGTTTAGTTTTTAATTTTGTTATTATATGTTCTTATGGGATGTCATAATGAATAATTTAATTTACGTAATCAGACTGAAGCTGATAATTTTCTTTGAAGAATAAAAAGGAATTAAACATTTTTTTTAGCTTATATTATTTATATATTAGTATTGTAGTCTTTAAAGTATATCTACTGTGTACATTACACTACCTGGCCGTAAATGTAACATATAATATAAGGTTTTATAAAAGTTATTCAGCTATATCGACCGTCGTTTTTCTTACCCTTAACGTGGAATCGCCAGGGTAGCTCGCGGAATTCAAATTATAATGATTATAATTCTGTCATTGTAATTCTTCCCCATAGAGATCCACGTTTTGGAATTGGCAACTAGCTTCACCGTTCTGACTGACCGACTCTTTGACTATGCAAAAGTGCCTGTAAATGTTTTAACTGAAATAAATGTTTTTAGTTTGAGTTTGTAAAGCCTTGACAAAAACAGATTTGATTTGACACTGACCTGCAGACTGCAGAAACGTAAGAAGATTTCTATTGCGAAGAGCGGCGGCCGCCACATAGCGTCAGTTTGCAACTTACCGGCAAATAAGGTCACTGAAGTTTCAGTGTTCAAAAATGTCTCAGTTCAATTAACGTTTCATTCATTATAGCTCGATGTGTTTACGGCCAGGTACTGTACATATTATATTTACCCACCTTTATCCATTTAATCTTTTGAAATTGTTCCCTTAACGCTTTGAGTGTGTTATTTGATATTTTGAATCGGCACACAAGATTGCTGTGATTTGTTAAGGATGTAGGTAAAGCATGCCTGTCACGTGATTGATATTTAACACCTGATATTCACGCGGACACGTTTATATACGTGCTGTGAAATTATTTTCCTACTTTTTGAATTGTTAACACTTATTTATGAAAAATATATAAGTTATAGCACACACAGCTTTTTTTTTGTAAAATTATTAATACCTACCTGTATGGCTATTCACCACTATTTGAAACGCTTCCGTACCGTATCGAACATCAATCAATGTTATCGTAGGAGTCCTATATATGCTGATCACAAATCATAAACTCGGTAATGTCGTCAGTTTACATCAAATAGACTACCACTATTCTTCCGACAGCTGATTGCCGTCGGGGGCAAGGAAAACCAGGTTATCGAGATGTAACATTTTCGGTAGGATAGCCTGTCGAATGCTTGTGAATAGCTATTCTGATCTAATACTTGGCGTATCGACAGGAAAAAGATCTTAGGTTACAAACCCTCGATAATTTCCTTAGTTCCTTTACATCAGGTAAAGTGTTTGATTAGATACTGTAGTAGTTCATAAAGTGTCGTGTAGTGAATTCTGTCTTCATTAAAAATATCTAAATATCAAATCTGTGGCAGGTTGCGACAGTATCAAGTTGATACGAGCATTAGATTTATCTGTAAACCCGAGTGCTCTGACATAATAGCCCTTTGTTACATGCGACGCGACCTATAATAATGGAGTTTACACGCAAATAGCAATTACGGCGAAGCCTTTCATGTCAACCCTCATTCCCTTCAGAAACATGAAGGCAATTTTCTAATAAAGGTAAAGAGCTGTTCTAAAATATTTGGCGAGATGTTATTATTACCTTTTACATTTAATGATACCTTTGAATCAGATTTTTTTGTGAAATGCGATGTATTTCAATCGTTGCTCACACGTAGATGTTTATAGGAACGAAACTGGCAAGTGCCATCTTAAGTTAAAACGTCCCTAGAGCACCTTTTTAGTGACGAAAAAACTTTTTGCTTACGTCAATATTTTCTATTTGCCGACGAATTTTGGCACGAAGGTTTGATGGCATTTTCCTACGAGTCAACAGAGGTAGAATAAATAATGGCCACATTTTTATTCAGCTCATGTCCTGCTGAGGGCGTCAACAACGCAGTGTCGAGGCGGCAGGGGGTAGCTGTTGTTTTATATAAGTGGAGGGAAAGCACACACTGAAATACAATTGCGGCCATTATTTTTTATAGGAAAATCAAACGATTTTCTCTGGTTTCCAAGAATTTGGAATGAATAACAATGACTGGCTGGATATAGACCAAGACGAGTATTTGAAAGCTAGTACCTACTTTTATCTATGCCAATAAATAAAATTATAGTGTTTGTTTGTAATGTCAAAATAACAGTTTTTTACTAAAGTCATGATAACATTATTTTTTTTATGTCGAGCTGTCTGATTGTTCCGGCTAACCTCCGAACACTTTTCTGCGAAGTAGTAATGCTCGCGTAGAGGCAGGCGGCGCACGTGAGGGAGAAGCAGTATATGCGTTCTGACTGCCCTAGCCACCGCAGGAGATGCCCTGGGGTCGGGAATCCCAGACAGATTCCCAGCCACCGTAGGCGCGGGCTTGCGGACGGCGAGTAATGGGTAGCACAGAGTACTTTTACATATAGGTAATGGGTAGCTCGCTGTCCGTCGACCCAGGCTTGGTCCTTAAGCCTGGGTCGACGGCGCGTTGTGTTCTACACGCGCCCCAAAGAGATGTCAGCACCAACTGATGGGGCCCGCAAGGGCCGATGCCTGCCAGGGATGCGGGTTATTCGAAACAGATACCGTCGCGCCTGGCACACAGGCAACTGATAGAACACGGGTAGGTTTTAGTTATTAAAAGTCTGACACGCCCTCCCGCTCCACCCAGAGCGGGAGAAGTTATTTGATGATTTCCCAACCTAAAAAAAAAAAAACCTCCGGACGCTTCCACTGGCAGATAGCTGATGTTATAAGGAATAACAAAGGCTATTTTCTGTCCCGTTAGCACGTTTCCGTAGGGTAATTTCATGGACATCCACGTGGGCGAAGCCGCGGGTGCAGCTAGTTTAGATAATAAAGTAGCTGATCATAAATATTTAAAGCAGTCTGGATGTATCTAACCTTGTGCCTTAGAATGAATTTGTTCAGCAGCGTGTCGGAGTAATTTTATGTAAATAAGCTTACCTACTTATAATATGGAGTACCGAGTGAGGCGCATCCCGCATGGGCTCGTTATATAAACGTCAGTCTCGAGATGTGAGCCGAACCGAGGAAATTGAATCGCAGCAGCTTACGTACCAATATCAGTAATGAAACTGAAACCGGAAGCGTAGCCCACTTCCCTTCCCCGCGCCCCCTCCAAATGTTTATGATTTTGTTGATATCGCACGTGCGTATAACGTAACTTACGTACGTGATCTAGCAATCACAAACTATGGTGTACGTTTAATATTGCGGTACCTACGTGTTTATGGTCTCATTGTTTAGGGGATCAATCACACTGAAACTTGGCGATGACAGAATATTATAAATTAATTTGTTACATAAAAATGTAAAGGGCGTTATCATATTTCGCGTGCATATTCGTTCCACATCAACAAACATTCTCAGCGTTTAGCCGTTAGCCTTGTACGTGATCATATAATTGTGATTACACAATTTTGATGAATATCGTCGCGTAGGTACATTTTTTCATAATGTACACGAAATTGCTCTACGCTTCGTAGCACCGTAGCACGCGTAGACTCTCATGTAGCGCGTTACGCGTAGCAATATTTTGCAAATTGTTACGCGTTTTGGATTCCATTTTAGTAGAATATTATGAGAGTTTTATTAAAAGTATATAGGGTTTTTCTTTCTGGCAGTAAGTGGGCAGGGACATCGACGCGCAAACTGTAATCATGAATTCCGCACATGATTCTAGACCCCAGCGTAGAAATTTTTGTCGGTTATTTATAAACATATCAACTGTTTCTAGAGTGCAATCAAAATGTATGTAAGTGCAATAAAAAAATAATCAAATCAAATCATTTATTTTACATTGTACTAAAATCCTTAATAATAATAATTAATAACCGACGAAAAATTTCCACCCAGGGGAGATCAGAATCATGTAAAGAATGGTCCATGGTAACAGGTTGCGCACCGGGGGTCCCTGCCAACCTATAAACTGTAATATAATATACAGGTTGGCATCATATTATGACGTAAAGAATATTATTATTATTATAAGGAAAAGATAACTTCCAGAAATTCGATTTTATGAACAGGTATGAGGGATCCGGCTCTAATCCGATGTCCTTTACGGGTGTTCCGATAAAGTCAACAGCGGGTATCTAAAGTATTTTGGACGCGATATATTGTGCTCTACTAAGCCGGGTTCACAGGGACTGGGATATTACTTCTTCGAGATAGGTGTCGCGGCAAACGAATACGACCCTTACACCTTTGCTTTAAGGGGGTTTCGCGTGGCCTTGTATTAAGCAACTACGGAATTTCCCATTGGTGACCAATGGATTGAAATATAATTTTAATACATATATAAAGTTTATATTTTATCTGGTATATTTCCCGACCGTCGTAATATCTAAAGATATTTCCAGTAGCGTGGGTTCGGTGTTTGACTTCGAAATAACTTTATGTGTAAACCTCCGTCCCCTGTAGATATACGTAGGAATAAGGTACGTAGTGGTCTCCCTGAAAGCTTTTATGACATGGTTCCACACAAGGGTCGTAACGTTCTCGATGTAGCGAGAGATTACTAGTGTCAATTTGCTGAAACAATTAACTCTGTTGTTAACCGCTGGCTGTACTTTGTTAGGACATTGCCTTGTACTATAGATAAGGCTTCTCTAGATATTACAGAAGGATGATGTGTTTCAGGATTGATGTGTATTATGAATTATCTGCCTAGCCCTTTCCCGACTAAGTATATTGGGGTCAACTTCCAGACTAACCAGATGCAGCTAAATACGTGTATTTTACATGGAGCGACTTCCTATCTCACCTCCACAACCCAGTCACTGGGTAAATCGATACCGGTTGGTAAGACTGGTTGTCAGACTTTCGGGCGTCTGACGACTCGTAGCGACTGTCAAAGATCCAAGAATGACAGCCGGGACCAACGCCTTAACGTGCTTTCCGAGGCAAGGGTCTTGATATGTTAAGATGGTCACCCATCCACGGACCGACCGCGGTAAGTGTAGCTTAACCTGATCCGTCGACCTGTGCGGCTGTTATTAGTTAGCCACAAGCCCCTCATCGTGTGTATTATGAATGTACGTAAAAATCGTCACTCCATTACGTAAACACATCATCCATCATCATCAGACGCACTGCAGGGTACCATCCGCACTTGGTTGGTATCCCGACCAGTCGTACTCAACGCTACTCCTCCACATTTATTATGCGCACAGCCTAAGTGTGGATCTCTCTGCCTGCGTCTGTGTTCCCTTCCACATTTAACCCGTCTACCTTAAAAACAAGAGTGAACAGGCATTTTTTGGGCACGCTTTATCCATCATAGACCTCATCAATCGCATTCCATCAGGCGTGATCGACGTCAAGAGCTGGCCGATTTAGTACAAAAAAAATCATCGGCTTAGCCGTTTTACACAAATATGTTGGAGTCGGCCTCCAGTCGAACCAGGCGCCACTGAATACCCCAGTATTTTACATGGAGCCACTGCCTACTTGTTCTCCAGTACCCAGTTACTAGGTAAAGGTACTCGGTAAGACTGGTTCCATTTCGCAATCACAATGTCCAAGAAATAACATGATTTGGTAACATTCTCCTCCTCAACTAAATATTAATCATATCGCCGCTGCTCGCTAATACCAGCATACATCAACATGCGGTAATTATCAGGCAGGATGCAATCAAATGGCAATCGTATCGGAATATATTTGGGCTTAGCTGGCTAAAGAGATTACGTCTCAGTCCTATATAACATCGATTTGCATGTAAATGAAGCTTGTTAATTCCCGTGTAGTGTCTTGTACACAATTTGCGCCCTATCTGTTTTGGTTTCTCCAAATATGGGTAATTTCTGGCACGTTTGTTCCCTCGTTGGTTTACTGGTCGAAAGTGCTACTGGTGAGCATGAACTCCTGTGTTCGATTCCCAGATCAGGCAAAGTATAGTTAGGTTTTTCTATCAGGAATTTCTCAGCCCGGAGTCTGGCAATAGATATGTCACCGTAAAATTGTAAAAACCGATAGATTATAATCTATGTCGTGAGATTGTGAACTGTCAGTAGATTTTGAACCGTAACATACTGTTTACAATTTAACGCATTATTTTTCGGTAGATTGTAATCTATCGAAGTGAAACCGTCAAATTGTGAACTGGTATCAAGACGGATAGTACCTTCCTTGCGCTATTATTAAATAGTCAAGTAACTGCCACTAACTTGGAAGTAGCGCTCGCCGGCCGCTGTCGCGGCACCACTTGTTTCACTCGCTCGGCTCTCGCGCGTTTGGTCGCAATTCTAACCTTTTTTTTTTTTTTTTTTTTTTTTTTTTGATGACGGGGGGAATCCTCATGGATGTCCTCCGCCCCGGGGAGGGCGGAGGGGTCTGTCAGACTCTTACTGACTAAAACCACCCCGGTGTTCCGTCTCTCACTTGCACCGGGGATCACGGGAACTGATGTGACTTCCGCGATTCGCAATTCTAACCTAACCTAACCTATTCGGTCGGTAAGCAGTATGGTGCAGTTCATAATTTATCGACAGTTTATAATCTCGCGAGATAGATTATAAACTAACGTTGTTCACAATCATATGGTGACACTACTACCCACGATCTGTTATCAAAAGATTCTCGGTTACTTTAGTCACATTACCTACGGGGAACCAGATAACATGGCAAGGTAAATGGGAGAAGACCTCGCGATCGATCACCTGATCGCTGGTCTGACCAAGTAACCGCCCTCATTGGACCCTCTGTTACGGCCGCCATGAGAGAAGTCGATAACCGCACGAAGTGGAAGAACATCGTGCATAAAGCCACGAAGGCTTTTCAGAGACGCGACCTTCAGTAATGCAGTACGCAACCAAGAAGAAGAAGATGGCAATAGGCTCGTCCCCTATTACATCTGACTCAAACATAATGGCGAGACCTTGCCTTGCGGGGATTACAAGAGCTATAATAAGTTATATTGTTGTCTTCGTCTTCAATGGAAAACAGCACTTATTTTTCTGACAAGGCGCACACTGCCACTAGTTCAGCAATTTTTCAGGCTATTTCCGTTATCCTGCTGGGGTCTACTTATGTCCTGGAATGAAAGTCTTTTGGCAAATTTTATGATGATGATGAAATAAATATGCATAATGTCAGAAAATATTTAATGAGAACCCCGTGAATATAATCTTTAAATTTAATAGTAGGTTTCTGTTTGAACATTCCAAGATTAATGTGAAGGATCAGAAAAATAAAATGGATACAAAAAATTATAATATCCTCATAAGCGTGAAGGCCTTCAGGATATCCGCTCTTGTAGTATGCGTAATTTAATTTGTCAAGAGATGAAAGAATATCATTATCCGTCGTTCTCTCCAGTCGCTTCGAGTCTACGACGCCTTGTTTGCATATCATACTTCTTTTATAAATTGCAATGTGAAACAAAATGTGAGGTTTAAGTATATTCTTTTATTTTTGGACGGTGTTAAACAAAAGAGTTTTTAACGCAGAATATAAAGCTCGGTAGGTGTACAAACACACCCGCCCATAAGCATAGTGTAACGGTTCACAACGTAAACAATGCTATTTGGGGCCTAAAAAGGTGTAGGAAAACATACCAAAGATCCCGACACGTTAATAATAAATTCTTAGAGTGTGTAGTTCCGTGGGAGGGCCGATAGGTAGCGCCACAGCCCACGGCTCCCTTCAAGAATGTAGTGAGGACCTACCACATTTACGTCTGTATGTAGATGGATACATATACGCTTAGAAACAAGCATGTTTCGTTTAAAAAATGAAAAATAAGGGCCTGATCAAACTCCATAAAAGTAAGTTTACAATCGGCGCGAGCTAATTTCATCCCGTACTTATCCCGCGCCGGGTTCGCCTCAGTTTTGCTATAATACCCTAAAATTAGAGCAGAGTTTATGGCATTTCATTCCATCGCACCGAACATCGATACCAATGGTCACTGGACACGTATTGCAGCTACTTGTTGTTACACTTGAGTAGGTACCTACTGTCAGACAAGATATGTAGTAGATACTAAGCCCGGTGTTGGTATTTACAATATAGGTTATGTATTTAATTGTTAAAACGCTTTTCAGAAAACTGAAAACAAATACCTACTCTGGTCCACTTTCGAAAACAGAATTTGTGAGTCTGGTCTTTCAGAGTTTCTCGTATCAAAATACATTATAATGAATATTAATTATTTTCAAAGTCAATAAAACTTCTGCGAATTGGTTGGAAACAAATATTTAAATAATCCTTTTAACTACGTTCTAGAACCTTTGTAAAGTTTTCTCTTCAAATTCAGAAGCCTTTGCTTATGTGAGCTCTAGTTATTACAAAATTATACTGTAACTATAATTTCTATGTTTATACAGCCTAATGTAGATTTTGTGTTATGTTCGTAGGTACATGTGTATTCAATTATACGAACTGGGTAAATTGAAAATGTTGTTCGTTGGTTGAAGGACACTCATTAGTACGTAGTTCTGTAATTCTGTTGCCTCCCGGGGCTTCCTTCGTCGGTTGAGATTAGTGAAAATACCCAGGTGGTATTTCTGTAGGTATGTTTAAGTTTTGAGCAAAACGTGTAGGTAATTTTTGTGACAATGTCATGATAGTGCTAATAAACATAATTATCGGAATGTAGAATACATACTTGTAGCTACTCATAGATAGTTACTACTCAAGATAACTCGTTGGTCTAGTTGTCATAAGTGCCACTGCTGAGTATATGCTCTTGAGTTGGAATCCCAGGTCGAGCAAAGTGCTAATGAGTTTTTTATCTCGAATTTACCAGTAGCAACCCGGAGTCTGCATTTGTGCCAGGATGACAAGTGGCTCACCCCCTACTATTACATAGGACTTAAATATAATTGGCGAAATGTGGGTGTACCATGTAGGTACACCGTACAGGTATGCCCAACCCAAAGAGTAAAGTAATTACCCTTCGGAAAAACCTTTTATTTTTTTGAGGTTAGGAAATCATCAAATAACTTCTCCCGCTCTGGGTGGAGCAGGAGGGCGTGTCAAACTTTTACCGACTAAAACCCCCCGTGTTCCTTCAGAGTTGCTTGTTTGTCAGGGGCCACGGTATCCCTATCGAACAACCCGCACCCCTGGCAGGCATCGGGTCTTGCGGACCCCAACAGTTGATGCCGACATCTCTTTGAGGCGCGCGTGGAACAACGCGCCGTCGACTCAGGCTTACCGGACAGCGAGTTACCCATTACTCGCCATCCGCAAGCCCGCGCCTACGGTGGCCGGGAATCAGCCTGGGATTCCCGACGCCCAGGGCGTGGAAACAAGGCGTGATGTTACTCTTCGACTCTTTGTTTACGTCTTTACTCATAGATTTGGGAAATACCACCGGGCTAATTGTATAACACTTGTATAATGGCTTTCATTCAGAACGTTCATGATAATTCATCAACATTTATTGTATTATTTACGTTGTCAATCCTACGTTTGTTTCAGACACATGAAGCAATGGCTTGTGATAGAGAGCCTGTTACAGAATAATTGAAGTGCTGGTACTTAATTGATTGATAAAACATAATTTTACGATGGACTAATAAGTCAATCGACCTAATTATTTACTGATAAAATGTATTTTTTCGGGCACTGGATTTTCAACTCTCAGTATTGTGCCAAGCATTGAGAATCCAATAAACCGCATTCAGCGCTTCAAGAAAACACACTGTTGGATTTGCAACTATCGTTACTAACTAAGCAGAACGTTGAACATGCAGTGTGTGAAAAAAATCGCTGCGATAAAAATGCGTCCGTGCGAACGACATGCAGAACTTTTACTTCAAAAAGTAATGACAAGATAATATTTATTAGATATGGAAACATTTTTCTCACATATTACATTGTTTTTAGGGTTCGGTACCTCAAAAGGAAAAAAACGCAACCCTTATAGAATCACTTTGTTGTCCGTCCGTCCGTCTGTCTATCTGTCAAGACCCTTTATCTCGAGAACGCGTGGAGATAACGAGTTGAAATTAAAACGATATACTCAAGTCAAAAGTCTCTTGAAGCTGTGAAAAAAAAAAAACAGATACGGCCGGCTATGCCGCAAAAAACGTATATTTCGACACTCAAAAGGGAATCAAAATTGATAGGGTACTTTCCGATGACCAAGAACTATAAAATTTGGCAAGTAATATCTACTTGTACTACTAGTGCAGGGAAAAATCTGAAAGCTATAATTTTACAAAATTAAATCATAAAAAATATTCCCTACCATTCACAACATCAACAAAAATTTCAAATTTGTACGGAATCCTTGGTGGGCGAGTCCGACTCGCACTTGTTCGTTTTTTTCAATGTAAACGGGATCTTGACTAAGTATTACATAAGCATGTCAGTGTCAAAAGAGGATTAATAGTTAACTCAAACAATTTTACTTGCAAATGGCTGTTTAATCCGGCAGTCTTAGCTGATGTAAGTACAGCACATCAGTGGAAACACTTGCACTGCAAATGTCGCTCTTACTGCTACGACATAAAGGTGCTGTTAATGTCAATTTGTTACTAGTGATATGAGGTTGAGTGTACGTACGAACGTTAACGTCAAGTAAGTAGGCAACTATCTAGTTAATGTTTGTGTTGGCAATGCTTGTCGTTAATTAAATAATTAATTAATTCCGGCCGCAGTTTCGCTCGCGTGGGATATGGAGCCTCGCGAAATCTGTTAGCTGTTAACTAACTTTTTTAGTACGATACCGATAAGATTAACTATTCTGTTTAATACGATAAGGTGCTCTGTGGCTTCGCCCGCAGATAAATTATAAAAGATTTTATTTCTGTAAGTAGGTTTTACAAACACTTTTACACGTCAATCATATTTTTAAAACTAGATAAGGTCGGCGTTTCCTATCTGACTACTCTGAGAAGAAAGGCCGATAAAAACTCAGAGGTGACAGACAGTCTCTTTTAAAGTCCAGACATAATCTTGGTCAGATCATGTGGATTGGTGTCTGAAATGGCCTTTTGATGAAAGAACCACACACATTGAGTGGACCTGTCCAATCAGTGCACGCATTTATCAGTTGATGTTGGAAGATATCTCACGGGGACGTGCTCCCAGGACAAAAAGTAGTCTATGTGACTCCTTATAACATCAGCTATATGTCAGTGAAAGTCCGTTCAAAATCGGTCTAAGCCGTTTCGGGCATTAGCCGAAACAAACAGACCGACAAACAAAAAATTAAAAATTGTTTTTTTTTTTGCAACCGGGCACCAATTCCATTCTAAGCCAGGCTGCTACAGAGAGATCAAAAATCCCTATAATACTTTTCTCGATCTGAGAATCGAACCCGGACCTCATGTTCAGCAGTCGCGCTTGCCATCAGTAGACTTACAAGGTAGTCTATAAAGTAAGTAGGTACCTATACCTATAAGGCACTTCTTTCTACTACATATTCTCTTTAGACTTGTTCTCGGTGTAAGCACCAGTAGGTTAGCACAGGCGATTTTTTAACGGGACGGTTTTTATGTCGATCTAGATTTTGTACTCTCGGCGTTGAACCGAGCGTTGAGGATCTAACAGAGTGCATCCCAGTGTGTCCAAAAAACACACTCTTAAATTTTCTATTCTCGGCGTTAGGCATTGCATTGCGCGGAAAAATATCGCTCGTCGGTGCGTGGGTTGAGGCTTGACTTAAGATTTTCTAACCTCAATAATTAAAGACCCAAGTAGCGGACGATAATTGGCGTATCTACAGCCAAATTATTCTCACGACGTTTCGATTCTAATTAAAAAAAATGTTTATTTTTGTTGTTTTTTTCATTACAAGTTACAATTTCAACAATACATGATAAGTATTTCAACATTTTTGTGGTGATCATAATAAGGTAATTCACACATATTTAGCCTACAGTCGCAATTTTCCACATTTAAAAAAATCTATTTTCCAAGTTTCCAACGAAGTAAACATATTTCAAAAACTAGCCCAAACATATAAATTGAAATAACTGTCGTTTGTAGCTACGTTGAGGGCTAAGCCTTCACATTTCCAGAATATCTTGTATTCATAGGTGTGTCCGTAACTTGGTACAGTACGAAGAGGTGCGACACAACTTAAAAGTTGCGTCTGTATATCTAATCGACGAATCAAAACTGGATACATAATATCAATAGCTAACTTTACTTCACGTGATTAACTTAACCCTGCGTCCCCTCGTCGCTGAGGCAAGATTATTTATGCTCGCTTCCTAAAAATAAGAACGACCCGTTTTGCGTACCTAATATTTTTGATTTCCAATTGGTAAGAGTCATTAAAAAAACTTTTTCTGTACGTACTACACTAAAAGTAAAACACTAGAAAGTGAAAAATAACTTTAATTACAGAAGGCGGTGACAAAATTTTGTAATACATATCCAAAGTCACCGCCTTCCGAAATTAAAGAAATTTTTCACTTTGTAGGTTTTTTCCGGAAGTCGGTTTTTTTTTTGGAAAAAAAAATAACTTTTTAGTTATAGTACCTACCCCACTAATTCGAAATTTCATTGGGGTCAAAACAATGCATATTTATGCGATAGTAGCAATCGGGGTTTATTTACTGTTATTTTTTGAAGAGTTCCGTTGTCTGTCTCCGAAACGCATCATCAGATGTATATGAAATTGAAATGGGGCCAAACATTAAAAAAAAATACAGTCGAATTGAGAACCTCCTCCTTCTTTTGAAGTCGGTTAAAAAGAACCTAAACTTATAGGAATCGAATAAAACATCGGCTGTTTTATAGAAAACTGTCAACGCGGTCAAAATGTAAGGAAAATCTATTATCTCTTGCTTACCGACGAAAAATTTTAAGGCAGGGGTTCAGAATCATGTACTGAATCCATAGTAAAAGTTGCGTGTCCCACACTGTATGTAGGCATATAAGTACGAATTCGTGCAAATGTTTTCGTGTTTTACGAATTTTACCGAGGAAACTTCTTAGTTGTGTCGTGCCAACCGTGTGGTGTGTAACTACGTAGGTTTGCGGCCCCGGTCCATGTTGCACGGTGCATTGAGCCTATCGGAATATTTCCTCGCTTTGATGTTGCCCCAATTACTACTGGACGTAGGCTTTTATGACGGAATTCTTTGAAGTTGAACTAGAAAATCAATTGAATCGTTTTATTTGTATTTTTTTTACATGACTTATTTGGTAAACAAACATGGCATGAAAACTATAACCTTACCATAGGTTTGTTAACACTTTACCTTCGGCTTGTTACTTAAAAAGATCAAGAAGGTCACACACTTCTTCATTTTTTAAACTAATACGGTTGAATTGCATCAAAATCTGCTTAGAATTACCTGTACATAACACAATCAACGCTAGACTTCATACACCCCAATTATAATATTAAATTATAAGACTAAAATAACATCTGTCATTTAGTTTAGCTAAACTAAATCATGGCAAGTTTCATATACCTAACAGTTATGAATATAAAGATAAGACGGAAAAATTCCGTAATTTGGTCGTGTATTTAAGTAAGGCTTTATTGATTTGTGTTAAGACTTAAATTTCTTCAAATTAAAGATTTTATTTACCGAAAACGCGGTGGTTCTAATCTAAGTAATGTATAAGATTTTTCGGGAATAAATTACATAAACAAATATTGACGGAAATTCATTCGGAAGCCGATTCTGAACAAACTACTTTCAGGTCTTTCGTTAATTCTGCTACGCCTTGTATACTCCATCAATAATTAATATTTTTCCTATGTGCTTACCAAGTAGGTACTTAAGAAAACTGCAATTTATGTACGGTCACCAAAAGAGGTAACCATTTTCGTCGGATACCTATAGTTGAGGTTTAGTAAGAAACCAAGGGATATTTTCGAATAAAATTTAATTTAATGAAAAGAAAACAAACAGTTCATTAATCTAATTAAGTTTCATTCGAAAACATCCATCAGTTTCTTACTAAAGTACAACTATATCCGACGACCCTGGTTAGGTACTTAGCTCTTTTGGTAACTGTACATAGAGACAAAGTTAACCTGTTATAAGATTTAACGGAGCTCTTCTGTTCTATGTTATCCTTAGTATGTTAGGACAAGCACCTAACACAGTGCAACTTGTTAAGTCAGACTAGTACAGTTTGGCTATTAAGGTTCCAAGTGGCACCCACATTATTATACATATTTCATGAAATGTCAGCGTAGGACTTGGGCAAGTTGTTTCCACGCAAGTACCTACATAATGTACCTAGCAACTCTGCAAGTTTATTTATAGTGTAGTTAACAGCCACTTTACTGGGTCCGTTACGCACTACAACTTTTGGGTCCATGCACCTTTTTGAGGTCTAATTCTAGTTTACGCAACTGTGAACGTTTTAACTTGTACTGAATTACCTATTTAGGGCAATTAATATGTGCTTAGTAGTTTTAATGGTAGTTACAAGTATGTGGCGGGCGATATGGCGCGTGGAACCAATTTGTTAGCAACAGAACTTGATGGCATTTTCTTGTTATTTAGCACATACTAGTTTCTCATTTTTTTGTTTTTGGGTGGGAAATCATCAAATAACTTCTCCCGCTCTGGGTGGAGCGGGAGGGCGTGTCAGACTTTTACCGACTAAAACCCAACCGTGTTCCCTCAGTTGCCTGAGTGCCAGGGGCCGCGGTATCTCTTTCGAATAACCCGCATCCCTGACAGGCATCAGCCCTTGCGGGCCCCACCAGTTGGTGCTGACATCTCTTTGAGGCGCGCGTAAAACACAACGCGCCGTCGACCCGGGCTTGGTCCTTACCGGACAACGACCTCATTACTCGCCGTCCGCAAGTCCTCGCCTATGGTGGCCGGGAATCAGCCTGGGATTCCCGAAGCCCAGGACGTCTCCTGCGAAGGTTGCGGCCATGAGGGCGCATGTACTGCCATACTATTTTCTCATTAGGTTACATCAGTTTGTTTGTTTTGTTTTTTTTAAAAACGTTGCGCCACACTAGGAATTTCTTCCTGTATCGTGGTTGCGTTTACAAACATAGAAACTCACAAATACAAACACCCAGACCCGGAACAATTACTTGCAGATCATACAAATATTTGTTCCGTGCGGGGATCGAACCCGCGACACGCTGCTCAGCAGTCGATCGCCCAACGGAACGGATCGGTCGGTCGAAATACCTAGTCTCAGCACATTTCAATAAATATCTATATTCACGAGTGGATTTGCAAATGCTTAGTTTGTAAACTATTCATTACTAGCCAATGCGTTGCAAGGCTGTAATTTTATTTTTGTTACGAACCTTCTCCAGTTTATGCGACACTAACGCATGGCAAATGATTTTTATATACATATACGGGGTCAAATTAAACCAGCTGGTAAAGCTCCGTAGGTATTAGGGCGCATTTCCACTGAAGCGGAGCTGGACGGAGCGGAGCGGAGACGTGCAGGCATAGACCAATCACAATGGTTGAAATTCTCGTCGCATCCACTCGTCTCGTCTGTGATTGGACGATCCCTGCACGTCTTTGCTCCGCTCCGCCCAGCTCCGTTTCAGTGGAAACGCACCCTTAAAGGTATCGTATCGGTATCTAACGATGATAAAACAAAAAAATCATGATATCTTTTTCTGGTGTCATCGTCCGCAGTGAAATATCACTTTAAAATCAGTCTTGTTTTTGTTTAAACTTCACAGACGTGATTGGTATATCGATATCTAATCTCGATAAAACAAAAGAAAACAGACTTTCTCAACTCACACTTCAAGTACCAAAACTGCCAGCGGTTATTGACCTCCAAAAAAAAATTAAATCATTTTTATTTTATCGTGTTTGGATATCGATACCATCATGTCTGCCAGACTTTTGCTAGCTAATTTGACTGACCCTGTCTGTATAGATTGTAAAAGCATGCACTTTATTCCTTTATTTCGGTGACGCTTTGTAATAACAGCCGCACGGGTCGACCGATCAGGTTAAATTACGCTTGCCGGGTTGGTCCGTGGATGGGTGACCATCTTTACATACCAAGACCCCTCATGCCTCGGAAAGCACGTTAAGCTATTGGTCCCGGCTGCCATTCATGGATCTTTGACAGTCGTTACGGGTCGTCAGAAGACCGCAAGTCTAACAACCAGTCTTACCAAGGGATATCGTGTTATCCAGTAACTGGGTTGTGGAGGTCAGATAGGCAGTCGCTCCATGTAAAATACTGGTATTCATCTGCATTCGGTTAGACTGGAAGCCAACCCCAACGTAGTCGGGAAAAGTCTAGGTAGCTGATGATGAGGTGACGTTATACCCGTTAGAAACTTTGGTACATAACGTACTCAGAATTAATGTAAGCGATTGTGGGTATTTGATAAGTGATGTGAATACCTACCTACATACAATTCGGGCACAAAACCGTCGACTTCGCTTTATGGTAAAGTCGCCTGGCGACGTTTCTGTCACCATTCCTTTTTATGAAACGTCTATAAATGCCCGGACTTTGGATATATATTTTATATAGGTTGACTTATTCGACCCGCACATTTCCTTCACGATGTTTACTTCCGCCGGAAAGCGAGTGACAAATGTTTTTAGGGAGTTTGGTAAGCCGGGATCGATACAGGGTCACCTATTCAGCCGGCTGCCGGCCAGCCAGGGTGCCAGGGTCACTCCGATGTGGATTAACTATTGCTGACGTAATCGCTAAGTCCTTTGAAAAGTATCAAAGTAGCTGCTCTCCGGAAATTATTGAAAAAGCTAAGTTGTAGGCAGGTAGGTATTGGTTGAAGTTTGCTAAAAATGTTATGAATTTATAATCCTACTGTGATGTTTGTTACTCAATTACGCCACAACGGCTGAATGGATTTGAGTGACTTTTGGCACACAGATAGATTATAACCTGGATTAATAAATAGGATTTTTTTATCTCGGTGATACGTTTCCGTGGAATAATTTTTGACTTCGACGCTAGTGAAGCCGCTGGCAAAAACTAGGGCAATAATAAAGTGCAAAATGAACAATGTTTTATTGGAACTGAAAACCTTTCAAAATATAATCGTTGATATTAAACCATTACATCACAGATAGTAACATCACATTGTAACAGTATATAGCATTATAACTGATTATATAACGTGTTACGTATCTAAGATTTGCCAGCTAAACATAATCAATAGCTATAGTTTATCTACAAACGCGGGATCTACGAGGGTAGACGTTAACAATTCGTCAGGGGAAGTAATCCATTCAATTAGTTCTGGATTAGTCGATTGCAGGATTACCCTAGTTGGTGGCAATAGTTTCCCAACACAACTCCGTGCAAACAGTCTCCGCTGTTGTTTCAATATACCTATTAGTTTACCTAGTTAATTATCTTGTATGACATAAGGCATCGTAAGGAAAGCTTGGAGTTTCTCTACGTGATAGAATCAGACATGAAAGGATCCACAGAACGAAAGTGAATTGACATAGCCCGAAGAATTGCCAAAGTTAAGTGGCAGTGGGCAGGGCATATTGCTCGCAGACCAGCTGACCGATGGGGCCGATAGGTTCGGGAGTGGCGACCGCGTACTGGAAGACGTTGTGTTGGAATGCCTCCCACAAGGTAGATCAATGATCTTGTGAAGGCCGCAGGCAGGAATCCGCTGGATGCGGGAAGCACAGAAACGGTCGAAGTGGCAGAGCTTGGAGGCCTATGTCCAGCTGTGGACCTCTTTCGGCTGAAATTATAATGATGATGATGAAACCGTCTTGGTCTGTTAGTTTGAGATGGTTCCCATATAACTCTATTAATTAGGTACTATTTTTGGTAAATAACCTTGTGAAACTCACTATTTGCTTTCCTGTAGTTTATTCTTGTAAAAACCGGAATTTTGTTATTTCCATACCATGCTTAGGATCTTACCTGCCTGCCATCTGTCATCTTTCAGGACTTATTTATTTATTTATTTATTGATAAGGCACTTTAATGTCTTATTCACTAAGACAATACACAAACAATAATCACATACAGTTTTAGGAATTGTGAATTAGTCACTTACGGAAGTGCACAGCACTAGCAGAGTAATTTACAGGACCTACATTACGTTAGTTAAAATGCATCCAAGTTATAAAATAAAATTACAAATGAAAAAATTAAACAGATTAACAACAGAAAATAAAAAGTAAAGGTTGACAAAAAAATTAATAGTGGTTACTACAATTTATTAATAAGCGGCACGTGTCGCACAGAAATCTCAATCTGTTTAGGTCTTTTAGTTTAGTTAATTTGTTTGTCGAACCTACTAGGATCACGGCATCGTCGTCGACTTGTCTTGATAATATATTTAGTGATTGTGATGCCAAAAATAAATTGGTTTTAAGTGACTTAACAACTGATCACTGCGGATTATTAGCTGGCTTCCCTTTGCCTTCAGATAAAAAGCCGCATAAAATAGAATGAAGGCGGCATATACAGCTAGGAGACGCCCTGGGCGTCGGGAATCACAGGCTGATTCCCAGCCACCGTAGGCGCGGGTTTGCGGACGGCGAGTAATGGGTAGCTCGCTGTCCGGCAAGGACCAAGCCCGGGTCGACGGCGCGTTGTATTCCACGCGCGCCTCAAAGAGATGTCAGCAACAACTGATGGGGCCCGCAAGGGCCAATGCCTGCCAGGCGTGCGGGTTGTTCGAAAGAGATACCACGGCCCCTGGCACACAGGCAACTGAAGGAACACGGGTGGGTTTTAGTCGGTAAAAGTTTGACAAGCCCTCCTGCTCCACCCAGAGCGAGAGAAGTCATTTGATGATTTCCCACTCAAAAAAAAAAGGCATGTACAGCTAGTCGTTGCACCAAATTTAAAAATAATATTGTTAATAGGATTTCATCATCTGTAGTAGACCACGAGGATCCTAATGAAATCTATGCAACCCTTTTTGATGTTGTGCAAAAAGAATACCAATCTATTTTCAAGACCAAAACCATTGATATTAGTGGCACCTCCGTTGGCTTCAACCAATGGGCCACTCCAGGTATTTATAAAAGTAGAGCGAGATTATACGAGTTATACGGTTGAAAAAAACCACAGATTTGATACTCCTTTGCTAGAATATATCAGAAAAAAGATCTGTGCTTTTGCTAAATCTACATTTTTAAGCAATACTATAAAAAATCTAATAATAAAGTAAAAACCACATGGAACATAATTAACAATGAAACGGATAAATCGATTAAACAGGAAAAACAATTAGAGTTTGTGGTCAACAACAAATTAGTTGATAAAGCTGCTGACGTAGCTGAGGTATTTAATGATTTTTTTGGCAACATGCCAATAACTACGACTCACTCATTAAATTCGTCCCCGTCTAAAGCTGAAAACCTTTTGCATAGCAGTGTGCCCAAATGTAGTCGTTTATTTAGTTTCGAACAAGTAACGCACGTACTAGCCTCATCCCGCAGCTTGAACATCAGACGGATGTTGTCAGTGATCCAAGGCGTAGGCCGCTTATAGAAGGTCTTTTTCTTGATAGGAGCGTGAAAATCAAAAAGCTGGAGCATGAATGAGTTAAAAGTGTGCGCCTTAGTATCAACATCACACATATCTCCTATAGTAGACCATGGTATCATGTTCAAATCATTATGGAAGTGATCCGGCATGATGTCTGAAAGAGAGCGAAACTCCACCACCCTTGGGCTTCTTAAAAACAGATTCGCATGAAAGAGTGGTGGCCAACCTCACTGATATGGTTCACCTCAACATTTCGTGTTGTAGCATCAGTGCATATGTTGTCGATGAGCGAACTACTGTTACCAACGAAGTGTGTCGCTGATTGAACTAACTGAATAAGGTTCAAGTAAAATCAAGTCCGTAAGCTGCTTTAATTTTGAGCTGTTTGCATCCAACAGATTCGCATTTAGGTCCACCCAACACTCCCAGATTATCATAAGGGGCCAATGCACTAACACTGGCAGTTATGGCGTTAAGAAAAAGCTCCAAATCCTGCCAAGGGGGGCGATACGCAGTCCCAATAAGAAGCTTTTTTTTATTTATGGTCAGGCCCAGCCAAAGTTGCCCTACATCAGAGTGTTCAGGATGAGCACACGCGCGTTAATGCCATTCTTTATATAAAAAGGCAACTCGCCGGCCACGCCCACCTCGGGTAGTCACAGGTCGCGGTATGTGCCTAAATTTGTACACACTAGGAGCGCGGTCCTCTTCCGCCTTTCGTAACCATGTCTCATTGATAGCCATGATGTCCACAGAGTGGTTACCCATGGCAATCAAAGAACTCATCCTGGTTTGTCCCTAGAGAGCCCGCATTAAGTAGACCAAACTTAAGCAGCACTGTAACACACTTAAGTCTAAAAACACTGGTGATTACATCATCTGAGCATCTCATCATCCATTGAACTTTTAAGTAATATAATCGATATCGCAGCCCCTATCTCGCTATTACTTTTAATAAATGTGTAAAGCCATACCATTATTTAAATCAGGCGATAAAAAAAAAAATTGGCAATTTCAGGCCTATTTCTATTTTACCGGCTTTTAGCAAAATATTTGAAAAGCTGATACTCAATCAGTTGCTAAGACATTTTAACTTCACGATGAACAATATGGTTTTACAAAAGGTCGTTCGACTACCGATGCGGGTGTTGCTCTGCTGAAGCACATTTTAGACGCATGGGAGAACTCGCAAAATGCTATTGGAGTTTTCTGTGATCTGTCCAAAGCCTTTGATTGCGTGCACCATGACACGCTTTTGCGTAAACTGCGTCATTACGGTGTTCAAAACGAAGCAGTCAACGTAATAAGTTCTCATTTGCAAAATAAGAACCAATGTGTAGATGTTAATGGTGTAAAATCCTTAGGGCTACCAGTTCAGTTAGGTGTACCTCAAGGCTCAATACTGGGGCCATTCTTGTTCTTAGTGTATATTAATGACTTACCATTATATTTAAAGGGTATCTGTGACATTGTACTGTTTGCTGATGATACCTCTCTTATATTTAAAGTAGATAGGAATAGACAAGAGTTTGACGACGTAAACAGTGCAGTCACAATGGTTACGGATTGGTTTACTACAAATAACCTAGTTCTCAATGTCAAGAAAACGAAATGTATAAAGTTCGCTTTACCGAATGTTAGGAATCTAGGACCGAACATTGCCGTAGATAATGAAGTACTTGAAACTGTAGACTCGGTAGTTTTTCTAGGCATAACAGTAGATACCAAACATCAGTGGGGTTCACATATATCAAGCCTAGCGGGAAGGCTCAGTTCGGTCGCCTACGCCGTCAGAAAAGTAAGACAATACACTGACGTTGATACAGCTCGGTTAGTCTATTTTAGTTATTTTTATAGCGTTATGTCTTGCGGCATTCTGCTGTGGCGCAAAGCCGCAGATATTCAAAATATTTTTGTTCTTCAAAAACGAGCTCGTCGACCAATTTATCAATTAGGAGTTTCTCTTAGAATTTTTTCTAAAGATATTGGTATACTCACCGTGGCATCGCAATTCATCTTGGCCAAAATCTTACATACTAGGTAAAATATACACCTATACACTAAAAACAGTGATATTCATAGTATGAGTACTAGAAATAACGACAAACTACGCGCTCCCTTTCACCGGCCTCATAAGGTTCATAACTCATTTGTTGGTCTTAGTATAACCTTTTATAACAAGCTGCCCTCTTCTTTGCTAGATTTGAACTTTAATGCGTTTAAAGCTAAAGTAAAATTCAACCTTTGTGCAAAGGTATATATACTATTCTATCAACGACTACTTATACGATAAGAATTGTTGGTCGCTGTGATTAACTTAAGACAATGTTTGTGTTCTTTCACCAGAATTTGCTTGCCTACTGACAGGTTATACTTATATTAACATAATTGTTTGTTTTTATTTGATTGTATAAATTCATTTTTATTTTCATTTACTACTTATTACAATGATTTTTATAATGTTGTATTGCAAGATGTAGTTAGCTAGCGACATCAACAATTTATCATATTATTCTTGCCTGAGCAACCGGCAGCAAGTTCGTCATGCTCCCTTAGATGTCACAGCTTGCGGTAGCGTCAGGGGCCGGGTTGCCTCCGTCCCTCAAATATGGCGAGAGGGTTATGGTTGATCTTTCCGTTATGCTCGTGAACGGGTGCAGCTTGTGGTGACTGGTCGTCTTGCCGACCATGGTTTTGTTATTGTTAATAGTTGTAACTGTTTATTTATTTTACTCCGAATGTCCCAGTTTAACATTTGTTACTTCTAGCTACAACTATGTGAACATATTACCGCATTGCATACGTGAACGGGCACGCCCTTTATGCCTGGAGGCTTTAATTTAGGTTGTTTTTATTATTTATTTTTGCTTGAGTAAATTTTTTAAATTATTTTTTTGGTATATTGGCGTGTGCTAGCTGACATATGGCAAATATTTTAATTTTATGTTTCATAACGTTAATTACGTACCTATTATATAGAATGAAGTTCTTCTAACATAACAGACAGCTGTGCTGCTGGGGAGTTTGTTGAGCTACTTCTTCTTCCCAGCGAAAGCACTAGGAAGTGGTGAAGGCGGGCGATTTTGGGGGACTGTCTTATGTAATTTTGACGTTCAAAAAGTGGTGACATCAGCCTAGTTTGAATAAATGACTTTTGATTTTTTGATTTTGTTGACTCGTGTCGCGATTTTATTGTAGTTTCCCATTAGACGGTTCATAGATGTAGTGCTACTGAAGTTAGTGCGACTTGCAGTAGTGGTAATGGTGATAGTTTTGCGACCACATCTAATGGCTATTGTTGAGGTACAGCTATACATAATTCCGCCAAAAGATCGGGAACATTTAGAAAACCATTTAACATTTTATAGAGAAGAATGTGGTCCGTCACGTTTCTTCGGTGTTCAAGTAAAGACATTTGAAAGTGACTGAGCCTTTAAACGTAAGAAGAATCCCGTGGGCTTCTAAAACGAAGGTATCTGGTGAAGCTCCTTTGGACACGTTCAATCTTGTTTACGTGGACGCGGTAGGTAGGGTTCCAAACTGGAGATGCATAGATGCTCACAAGGGTATTGAAAAGCACCTTTAGGGTATCGACTGGAAATCTCAACGTATTATTTTTATAAAGCCAGACATTTTTGCAGCTTTGGCAGTGATATTGTCGATGTGACTGACGAATGTAAGTTTAGAATCGAGTTGGACTCCCAGGTCACGAATTGTGTACACTATTTGTAGTGTTACCCCATTTATAGAATAAAGAAGTAGGTAAAGGTTTCCGTTTTCTGGTAAATGTTATGTGGTAGCAGTTTTTCACGTTGAGAGACATGCGGTTTTTAGGCACCAATCGTGAAGTGCGCCAAGGTCAGTTTGGAGTAAATGGACGTCGACTGATGAGTATATCTCTTTATAGATATTTAATTCATCAGCGAAAATAGAGCAATTGCTGTGTTTTATAGAGAGAACTATGTCATTGATGAAAATAGGAAAAAGGTTCGGGCCTAGGTGCGAACCTTGGGGGACTCTAGATGAAGAACAATAAGCTGGTGACTCATATCCTTTTACCACAACTCTTTGTTTACTTTCTGTAAGATATGATTTAAACCAAAGGAGCAACTTATCGAATATCCCGAAACCCTCAAGCTTCGTCAAGAGGATTTTATGGTACACCCTGTCAAACGCACTACTGAAATCAGTGTTAATTGAGTCGACTTGGGCGCGAGAGTCCATCAGTCTACTTACATCATTAATGCTTTCAGGACCTCTCGTTCTGTAAATACTACTTTGCCTAATGTATATTGAGGATACAGGTCCTGTTTGAGCAACAGCAGGTGAACCAGCCGAAGGAGTAAAGTTAGAGGAGAAATGCCTAGCAAAAAGGTTACAAATTTGGCATATTTCTGAGGAAATGTTGTTAGACTCAGACTTTTTCGCTTTGACGAAGAACCAAGAGAGCTTCGGATGACGTCTAATACTCCTTTCAGTAAACCTCATATAGTTTTTGTAGCAGCTGTTCATCATGGTTTTCGATCTCCCTTCTATATTCGAAGTGGTCTCTTGGGTTTTTGTAATCTGTTCTGAGTTTTTTTTTTCGTTTAAGAGTCTAATGAGAGGTTTAGAACCAAGAGGGAAACTTATCGCTTGGTTTTTTTAATTTGGGAACGTGCTCGTCAACTACATTATTAAGGTATTTGACTAACAGGAGGTACCTAAACGAAGGCGCTGTCCAGGTCGCTACATTTTGTTGTGACAAAAAAGCAGTTCTAATAAGAATGAGGAAAATGAGAAAATCAATACTAAAACATTTTTACCACAATGTGGCAAGTTTCAAAATACGTATTTTCTGTAGCAAACGATCTCCTGAATAAGCATTTTAATAAATTCAAACTTTTTCCTAGCAATTTGATCAGGAATGTAGGCGGAAAACATTTGGTTCGATAAAATTGGAGGCGTAATGAGGCGTACTAATGTGAAGGCTTATCCTCACCGTTTACGGAGAGTATAAAAACTGGCTCCGAATGTATGCGAGGGACGGAGGTACTTACCTTATGGATTAATGGTATACGTTTTGTTTGTTACCTATTAGGTAGGAGAAATCAGTCTTTTCCTGCGATGTCTGATTCAAATATTTTTTGGAGATACAATCACGAAGCAGTTCGAAGGTTCTAGAGATAAAAGGTAGGTCACATATAAATTCTAAAATACTTTATTCATGCGCTGTAAGTGTCGCGTGACCACAGAAGCTGTAAATAGATTGCGTTCTCATTATCTCCGTTCGAACAGATCTTAATGCTGTCGTTAACTGTGTTTACATTTCATTAATCTTCGGTTTCTTTGGTCATGTTTACACAAGACGGATTAAAGCTGTTACTTGCTAATGGGAGCAAGTTGTGAAGACGCATCTAGTGCGACACGGAACTTAAACGTATGTTCTGATCTCGCCGCCGGATACATGTGTACTGTAAGGGCTACAAGACTACCAGAGGACCGGTATTATTCAACCAGAAGAACATAAAAAAAATGAGGTTTATCCCAAACGAACAGGTTTACGCCAATTTTCAGTCTTTTCAAAACAAAATAAAACCTTTTCGAATATATTTGAAAGCTAAGAAATATATTTAAATATATGGTCGACTTTTGCAGACTACTTTCACAATAAACCCATTTTCAAGAAATAAAAAGTATTTTAATGACAAGTTGGTGGGTAGGTATACCTTATTATAAATGAAAATGGTTTTATACCACCATGTATATATTACAAGTTTCAGGCGCGTCAGATCAAGGAAAGTTTACTTTATAAAAAAAGTATTTAACGAGTGGCAAATTCAGTTGGGCCAGTGAAAACGCTGGCAACCTGCTGACTGACAATTTAATTGGTAAGTCAGAAGAATACGAAATTAAATCGAAAACTCTTTAATTAAATTAGATACCTACTATACATTTTTCTACACAAAAGGCTGACGCACTTTTAGAAGATGAGAATAATTTATTAAACTTTCATAAAATTAAACGCGAACTGAGAGCTCGAATATTTGGAGATGTAAGGCGGTTTCAAAGAGATTTTGAGAGATGGCGGGTAATTGATATCAATTAGGGTTGCGCTGGTGGCGGCTCGCCGCGGGCCCGATCACAATAGACTATCGTGGCCAAGAAATAGCCCCGGGAAACGCGTCCTTTTCACTCATCGAGATCCTCAAATTTATCTGAATTGTTTTTGGGGAACTTGGTTAATTCTACTGCTATTATACGTTTTAAATAGGAGCTTAAGAAGCGTGGGCTTTCGTTTATTTTGGTACAACTGATAAATGAGACTTGTGATCAGTCCCCAGTCGAGTGGAAGTTTGTGAGTAATCATTCATGAGGGACCCATTCGTTACCGAACTCTAATGAGGACGGTAGTGCTGTCGAGTAGTGTTATTGTCATCAAGTTGTTCAGTGAAGCACACGTGTATATTGTCGTTCTGTCGCTCATACTCTGTTAATGGAAGATTAAACTGCGGAACGGGCAGCGGGTCTCGTGAATATGGGGAGGGTAGTTACGGAGTTTTAACGACTAAGGACTTAGCGAGTCCGGGGAGCGCTGTGCTTCACGTAATTCTAGGGGAAGTTCGCAAATGTTCCTTTAGTGTTAGCGCATGTCGATTATGACGCGGTCGTTCAAGAAAACTTCGTGTTTGTGAAGTTTTTGGGTTCATTTCCACATAAAGAAACTTAGGGAAATTCATTACCATATAAATCGTAATGAGTAATTTTAATTCGTGTAGTGAAATATCCACTGCAGCAGCTATAGTTGAACTTCAACATAAACTTCAATTTCGTAATAAATTAATTCAATAGTATTGATATTCTTGATTTGATCGCAAATAGTCGGCAATATAATCAAATTCTAAAGTATTTAAACAAATTAATTAAGAGATAAAAGATTCAATTAGTCTTTTATTTGTATGTACAAACCTTTTCTAAACTGTGATTGGTATTCGGTATTTTATGTTTATAATAGAAAACGTAATCAATGTTATTTTAGAGACAAAATAACAAAACTTGTTTATTAAAAGCGAAAGGGGACATGACCCTCGTTATTGTATAAAATAAGAAAGTATACATATGTATTTAGTAAAATGAAGATTGATTTGAAAATAAATACGTAAAAAGATCTGTTCTTCGTCTTTATTTTCTTTTGAGAAATAACAAGTAGGATTTATACGACCAGCGGGCTTAGCATGAGCACCGATTTGGCGACGTAAGAATAGACGTGATTAAGTAAATGATATTCAATAGCAAAATTTAGCTATGTTTTTCTATTAATTATTATAGTTATCGTCCTTATCGTATATACTTTGTGTCCGTCGAGTAGAAAGTTTGTTGTCAGTGTGATTTTGACAGTTTGGGAAGAAATATTCTTCTGAAATAGTCTACATATAAAAGGACCTAGACAAAGATCGTTAGAAACGAAAGACAAAATGACAGATTGTAGAAGGATATCTACGGTGCGATGTCAAAGATGGAGAAACTAAAAGTCACTTTGTATTAAAAAAAGCACTGTCTATTCTTTGTAGAAATAGAAAACGTCATGCTAAGCCTGCAGGCAACCAGTTAGTCAGGAGGAATTAGTTCCAATTTCGATTGGATCTAGGTGAGACCCTCCAAATATAATAAACATGAGGGTCTGCAGAGTAATTGCGTATCACACTAACTGTATGAATGTTATAGAACTGTCAATATGAAAGCCATACCGCCTTCATATTGACAGTTCTATAACATTAATTGCGTTATTAACTCTGTTGAGCAGACTAATTTTTCGAACAAGTGAAGCATTGGATTAGCCGTACATTTAACTCGATTAGGTAAAAAAGTTTTGTATGGGACGGTCACATTCTATGCGCTATATCATCATCATCTGCCTAGCCTTTTCCCAACTATTTTAGGGGTCGGCTTCCAGTCTAACCGGATGCAGTTGAATACCAGTATTTTACATGGAGCGACTGCCTATCTGATCTCCACAACCCAGTTGCTGGGTAAAACGATACCTCCTGGTAAGACTGGTTGTCAGACTTTCGGGCTTCTGACGACCCGTAACGACTATGAAAGATCCACAAATGACAGCCGGGACCAACGGCTTAACGTGATTTTCGAGGCACGGAGGGGTCTTGGTATGTTAAGATGGTCAACCATCCACGAACCAACCGTGGCAAGCGTAGCTCAACCTGATTGATCAACCCGTGCGGCTGTTATTACTTACCTCTCCCTGCTCTATCACCTGTCTACGTTGAAATAAATTCATTTTATGCAAGCCACGAACTAAGCCTTTCAAACTTTAAATCTAGAGCTATTCAGCAACTAATCCTGAGTTCGTTACGTTGAAAGTCAGTGATACTAACAAGCGATGACTGCGTGAGTTCCTGTGCCTAACTTTTAACTGGCTCCCTAACTGCTCTGGTTATAAAAGAGTTTGCAGAACTGTTCTACGAGTAGGAATCGTATGGAGCCACCGAGCTATGTTGGGGCTAGTATAGCAATTATCGCAACAAAGTCAAAGTGAAATCATTTATTTCAAGTAGGCAATTTAAGGGCTAGTTTGAATATCAAAATGTACAAGAAAATTTAATTGATTCAAAAGGTACATAGTTTCGTATGGAGAAGAACGGGCAAAGATCTATCTTTTTGTTCTTTTTTATAAACAGTAGGTGCATTGAAATGAATAATATTAGTTTAATAATTATTTATTTATTTCTCATCACAATATTCTGATAAATGTTGAAGTTACAAAGAACAATATAGTCCATTCATGGGCTCATAGAAAAATATTGTAGGTCAGTCTTCGGATTAGCTTAGGCACCTGTCGTTCCCTAAGCTAATCCGTAGACTGTATTTCAGGCCACCAGCACCAGGTCTCCGCCCAGGCCACCTGGTCTCCTCCAATTACTCTTATGTAGCCTAAACATTATTATAAAATTAATAAACTTCCTCAAACATTTTGCACATAGCTTACATATTTCTCATTATTTAGTTTACTTAGCTTCAATATTGCCGCAGTAGAAAGTTATCGCCGCGTGAGTATTTGCCATGGCTTCTTAATAATGTGACTACACAAAGAAATCCTGAAAATTATTTCGTTTAATATCCATTTACTTACCTACTCTTTGTGTACCTAATAGAAATTCGATGTCTGAAGTGGATTCGTTGCTACGCTATTTGTTGCTAAGCGGCGAAGAAGATACTTGTGCGTATCTACTGGTAATTGATTTTCATTAAAGCTAACTAGTTAGAATCGTATCTAATTCGGCTTATAAATCAGGAGACTGGATCGATAGGCACTTAAATAAGGATTGGGGGACTTTTCAAAGGTGAACGAAGTTGATGTTGTGTATAAGAGCCTGCTAATTGGGAGATTTACGAAAGAAACATACGTTCTGTGAGTCAAATAGTAATCCACAATTTTTTTCGACGGTGGAAATTTCAAATGTCGTAAGGAGCAGGAGGGGAGGAGCTTGGGGGACGCCTATGTCCAGCAGTGGACGTCTTTCAGCTGATACGATGATGATGATGACGATGATAAAGAGTCAGGGATTTTAATGTTACTTACGATACTTGAAATTTCCATTGTTGATTTGTTTTTGAGAGAACAAGATTGCGTGTTGCCCATCAGGTCATCAATTAACCTGATGGGCAACATAGAATAGAATACCGTTTATTATGTTCACCATAATATGTTAGAGATAAATGTAGACATTTTACACAGGGTGACAACGGGCGGCCAGATCGCTACAAGCAATCTTTTAAGACGTCCTTTGGATATATAAAAATAAATCTACTATTCGCATATTGGAGCGCGTGAGAATACTTTAAAATACTGGTCTTTGAATTTGAATATGATCCAACGCTGGCTTAATAATCATTGGTTGCCCTATTGGTCCCTACTATTGCTATCGAGACAAAACCAGCCAAATGCGTATTGAACCGCACAATGAAGGGTTCCGCAGTTGGGATGAATTTATCTCAAAATCAAACTTGACTTTGTTTTTGAAAAATATACGGTACGTACCCTAAGTACAGGTTTTGATTTATTTGCAAGTATCAACATTTGTCGACTTATAAGTTTAAATTTGTGTGGAGCTAGTAAGCTAGCTAGTATTTGATATACTTTTTAACTTGATACCTCCACGGGTTCCTGAGAAAAATGGGTAAGAGACAGACAGACGGACGGAGAACGAAGTGATCCCATAAGGTTCCGTTTTTTTTATATTTGAGGTACTGAACCTAAATAAAAACACATACTTATTCACAGCAAAACGCCAAAACGTAACAGCAGAACTCAGCCAAGACTCATATGTTCACAGCGACGAAATTCTAACATTCGCGACATACTTCGAACATTCTTAAGAAATATGTCACGAATTCTTACACAAAACTTTTATGTTGCTGGAACAGAAACATAAAAGCAGAGGAATGGTCTGTCAACAAAGTAATAACGTGTGGTATATTATAACTGGGCGCTTAAAACACATGCGTACTCGTACCAGCGACGAAAGCGTTTACACTGCAGACTTTATGAAATTTCAAAGTTTGAGGCCTTGTCGGTAGCTAACTTTCTTTTGACAAGTTCCCTCGATATTCGCCGAGCCGACTCGGTCCAATCGAAAGTTCCCGTCGGTGAAGGTTCCGGGAAGAAAATGTTCGCACGCAATTTTTATATATCGATATTATTTTCTTTGCAGGCTGGTGTGCTGCGGAAGTGTGACGTCACGCTGACAGCTACGTCATCAATGAATAACGTAATAGCGATATGCGATATGCTGAAAGAAGCGAAAAGGAGCGTGAATAATGGCTGCGTATCCGTGTCAGATTTATAAGTTGTGCTCTATTTATAAATAAATCTGTTTTTGGGTCAATTATCTGCTAACATTTTGAATATATGCGAGTAGTATATCAATCTTAGCGCACCATGTAATTGGCAGAGTCGAATCTACGCTCAAGTTCAAACAGACGTAAAATTATCTCGGCGGGATTCTATCGCGCACTGGATTTTAACTCTCTGCGCCTAGGCCGAGAATTGAAAATCCAACAGTGTGTTTTTACGGCGCGCTGGGATGCACCCCGTCAGATTGTCAACTCACTTCAACTTCTTCTTCCCAGCTAAAGCACTGAGAAGTGGTGAACGGCGGGCGTTTTGGGGGACTGCCTTATGTGATTTTGACGTTCAAAAAGTGCTGACTCTCAGTCTATATCAATAAATGACTTTTGATTTTGAAAATCCAGTTCGCGATCTAACCCCGCCGCGATATTTTTACGTCCATGCGAGGATGGGTTAATCCTCAGTTAGCAAAAAAAATTAAAGGCTTTCATTTAACCAACTTTACTCGCTGTGATCGAAGGTAGTTTTAAAGTATTTTAAAGTAGCATTTTATCGAAAAGTATTGAAAACTTAAAACCTGAGCTTAAAATCTATGTAGGCCAATGCAGCTAGATGCTAAAACTTTTTATGTTCTTCAAACGAGACTAGTATCTCGAACGAGAACTTTTGCGAATTTCAATTTGTTATTGAGCCAAGTAAGCTGCTCTACATACATACATAGTACATGAAAGCGATGCAGACCGAATAAAATTGCAAAAATGTATCTTATATTTATTAATGTAATATCACATCCTAAATAATCTCACGTTGGTAGCTAAAGCTATTACAACGATTATGCGAGTAATGGATTTTTGTGACCATAAAGCACGTTAAGGGGAAAGCGCCAGGGTAACCGCGAAAATCAAATTTTGTCAAGTTTTTTGCAATTAGCAGGATTGTGTCACTGTACGCTGATGATTAAAATTCTGTAAAGCCATAAATGTTCCGGTCGCGAAACATATTTTAATCAACCCAGAAGATAACGCTGACCTGAAAATTTTAAAAACGTAAGAAAATTTGAATTCGAGGGCAATCTTAAAGTGTTCATCATAAGCCGTTTATCCCGGCTGTCATTCGTAGATTTTTGACAGTCGTTACGTAGCCCAAAAGGCTGAACAGTCTTATCAAGGGGTAAATTTGAGGGTTTGAAGGTCGGATAGGCAGTCGCTCTATTAAAATTATGGTATTCAGCAGTTGCATCCCGTTAGCCTGAAACGGCTAGGCAGATAGATTGAGCGTAAAAATCAGCTGTAAAATTGAATCATCAAAAATGTATAAATAATAGAGCGTATTTCGCGTAAAAATTGCAACATGGTCATACTTTTCGTAGTGCCAAATTAAGTGGTATCGTTGAATAGGATGCTTTTAGTTGTGTCATTGGTCTAAAAGACTACAGAGCCTATGGTTCTGGCTCGGTTCAAGTGTGTGTTCTTGTATCAGATTTTTTTAGTACCTGTCCGGCAGAATCTACATTTATGCCAATAAGGCACGCCATGACATGGGACTACAACATAAATTGAGTTTGGGTATACACATGAGTCCTACCCCTTCGAGGGATTAATATTATACATAGTTGGCATAGGATTACGCACAATCTGAAGTTCTTCTTCTGAAGTTTTTGGAAAATACTGAATGATTTTTCTTACACAAATACTTTACATTATTTAACTATACATAACTACAGTTTTAGTACAATGGACGGTGGACGTTAGTTTGAAGTAAAATTAATAGCTTAGCTGGCGTAAAAGTACTTTACTTCACAATCGAACTCGACTGTGCGACTAACGAAATTGAGTATCGGAAATGGGATTAGATTATAGTCTTTTATAACTGCAACTGTGACCCTAGATTGGATTTTGTTTTATTCGTACGTCATTTTGTTTACTAAATCTGAGTGTTTTTACTGTGATTGTATTTTGTTTATTTAACGTTGAGAGGAGACTAAAAAAATCGAAGACATGTGTCATCTACCAACCCGCACTGGGCCGCCGAGGTGGATTACGATCCACTCGCAGAGAGGAGGCCTGTGTCCCAGCAGTGGGAACGTTATAGACTGATTATGCTATGATTGATCACTGACAGGCAGGCTGAGTTCTGTGTGGTGTCGGACCTTATTTCGACCAAGGGACTTACTAGAGAATAGGCAGCAGAGTTCTCTATGAATTTTACCACCATACTGCGATCGCTAACCCGCTTGCCAAGCGTGGCGAGTATGGTGAGATGATGATGATGGTCACTGAAATCTGACGTAAACGATATAAAAGCGCATTCCAAATTAGCCAACATCTCAACTTTGGGTTAATAAATGCATCCGAATATCCGATCTCTGGTTATAACGTTAAAGTGGACGAAAATTTTAAAGCGGCTTTATACTTGCCCATTCTATACATTTTACTTCCCTGTGAATGTGATATCGTGATGCCGTGGACGACCACGACATATTATCGTCTCGGTAGAAATGAGATAATCGCAGAATATCTATAGGAACAGCACCGATTGCGTGACACATCATAAATCAGAATCTGAATAATTTCGTAGGATATTGCTAATCTATTGCTTCATATGTTCGAAAAATGGGTCTGCTCAACAATGTAAATAACGTAATGAATGTTGTAGAACTGTCAAAATTAAAGCCATACCTACAATTAGTGTGTTGCGAAATTACCCCGCAGGATAATACAGGCTTTCCTTTTTCAGAATAAATTGATCTTGAGCCGATCCTATCTACAGGCGTCAAGCCTATCCCGCTATCTTCGTCTGAATCCATATAATCCACGTCCATGTATACTGTTCTACTTGATTAATATCATATTTTTATAAAAACTATTTTTTACATTAAAGCTACATTATACTAAGTAAGTATCTAAAAAAATCTGGGCAGCATTATTAACTACATTCTAAAACGAATAGTTTTTTTTTAAATTATCGAACATTCATGAGTTTTCTTTATGGAAATTGAATTTCAAAAATATAATATTTTCTTATCATTATTGTTTCTAGCTTTTCTAAAAATATTTTAATAATGTTATGTAAAATAATACAGCCAATATTTTTGATGAAAATTGTTAGCTTAACAAATAATATGAATAATTGAAAGTAGAAAGTAAATGATATTTTCTTTTAATTTGTTTTTGAAGATATACTGTTACATAGGCTTTGATACTTAGAATTTTTATTTTAAAAGTTTTAATGTTCTAAATCTAATCTAATTGAAAATGGCAAGTAAAAAAATGATATTTTCCTTTGAAGTGTTTTTTGCTGGTATACTGTTATACAGGCTTTGATACCTAGAATTTTTATTTAAAAAGTTACTATACTTAGTCCCCAATTATTTACTTAAAAACTGTGGTGTTAATTTGTTATTATTACGAGATGAAGGCTCAGAGAAATGGAACTAATACCGACCGACCGCGGATATTATAACGTTCTACCAACGTAGTCGGAAGATTCATTTCCGTAATCGTAGCAATACATGTTATGGCGAACTTCACCAATGTAACTGAACGCGATCAGCACATCTAAACCGCGTTTAAGAGCTGTCAGTGTCATCATTTTAATTTCAAGGCTCACTGCCAGAGTCTGTACACGAGTAATCTATGGGTCAATAAAACCAAAGGATGGCTAAATGTCCTTCGCGTCCAGTATAACAATCGTTTCAGGATGTTGTTGAGGCTTCTTCGCTATTGTAGCGCATCGGAAATGTTTGCGCAAGCATGTACAGACGGATTTCAAGCAAGTAAATAGCGTTGCTACTGAGAAGAGTGAGAGACAGTCGCAACCTCATCCTGAGAACTGTAGCAGAGAGTTTTAACTCTCCAATTGTAAAACATTTTGAGCAGGTGATGATTGGTACTAACACTAGATAATAAGTTGTTTTAATATCATGTTACTAACACTCTATGGATTATTGACACTGAAATATCTTGAACGCGGTTTAGATGTGTTTATCACGATCAGATTCATTGGTGAAATTCGCCTTTAGTCATATACATACACTGGCGTGCACAGATTTTTTAGACAGAGTAGACAGAAATTTTTAAAAAAAGGACAGAATAACCGATTGCTGTAACTAAACAGCATGCAACCTGTGAGGTAATTAAATGAATCATATTGTTTTGTATTAAATTTACGATTGGCTTTACCTTTAGTTTGTATTAATTGCAAAACCGGTGTACAAATACTTGTTACGATCACTTGCTTTTTTTCACCGAAAGATAGTTTTAAAAACGTATAATTTTTTCTTTTCTCTATACACACACCACCTGAATAAGTTTCACGGTGAATATTATCTATTTTTCACACTATACTTAACGTTAAAATCTTAAATAGATGCTATCCTAGCTAATAACCAAAACTAAAATATATCAAAACAAACAATGGCGTCGGAATATAAAATAATATGACAAATAAGGAATGGCTGTTTATGTAGAGACAATTCAATGAAACAATGCTACTTTTTAAAATAGTCGCATAACCAACTTTGTTCGGAAAACTTCGGTAAGTTTCGTAATTCGTTGTGTCAAAAGCCACTGACTACCCTGTTCGGTTGTGTGCGTTATTTGTTACATTGTGTGCCACGTATGTATAGGAACGCACACCCAATAAATCTGCATGACCACGAGAGCACACATGTACACATCAAGACGCGAATAGTTTGTGTCTGCCTGCCAGGGGTGCGAGTTGGTCGAAAGAGATACCGCGGCCCCTGGCACACAGGCAACTGAGGGAACACGGGTGGGTTTTAGTCAGTAAAAGTCTGACATGCCCTCCTGCTCCACCCAGAGCAGGAGAAGTTATTTGATGAGTTCCTACCCAAAAAAAAAAAATTGTTTGTGTCTCTCTCGAGGCACTCAGCGGCGCTAGTGCATCGCAATGAGAACTTGTGTCAAATTGTATGAACGAACAGGTATTATATCGATGATACTAATGATACGACCGACGCTCGACAGGTGGAGCTAATTAATGAGTAAAGATTTTTTTGTTGATTGATAGTAGTAGTAGTTGGTAGTTTTCAATATTTATCTAATTTAGAAAGGGTAGACAGTGTCTGTCTGTCTTTATGGACTGCACGCTACTGTCTACATGGTATGTATTCAGTCCGCCACCGACCACTGGTGGACAATTGTTTCTTACTTAGGTACTTATGGAGGTAGTCGATAAGAGTACCAAATTTACCATGAAGTGGCTACGTGAGTTAGAGGCTGTTATTATGTTTCTCCCATCATCCTTCACGCTAGTACTGTCAGAGAAAATCGTTAAGCAAATTGACACCTTACGTCAATTTGCCGTTTTATAGCCAATTCATACATCTGTGAAATTATGATAGTTGTGATTTAAATATACGAACAATTTATAGATTTTGGCCAATTTGCTTAGCGATTAATTTCCCTGAATTTACATTTCTATCTTTAAGACGTATCTATATCTAATTATCTAGGTACATGTCATCGAGATACGTAGGTACCTGCCAAGCAAACGGAGTAAACCTATCTCGGCATTATCTTTATTACCTGTCTAAATAATATAACATTGTTACCTGCGATATCTGAAACCAAGCCTTTGTTCGGGGGTAGTCAAACGAAAACAGAAATCAAACAAATATTCGTAGAATCTGTACTTAGGTTTTGTTTCGAAATAATCGTAGCTTTCGAGAAAATTACTTTATTTTTGTCTTTATATACTCATTCTACTAAGGGTACTTGTCTTGCCAAATCAACTATTATTCTCGTGATATGTACTTAATAAACTTAGGTCCGATATTAATATAAATACAATGTCACGTAGGTGTAAGGGCTATTCTAGCGTTAACGAGAAGTCTACCCCGATAGTGATTGTGTCAATGACGTCACCACTCAGACGTTAATAATGTACGCCCGAAAGAATATAAGAGTAAAGAAAATAATAAAATAAATACTGTACGGTATTTGTGAATAAAGGTTGTAATTACAAGTGTCCACTACAGAGTTAACCGAGACTTTTCCCAATTCTTCTCGATCGATTAGTTCCAAATCCAAGTAGTTGAGGCTAAATATCAGTGTTTTTCTGTAACAGCTGCCATTTATTTGGCCGATACAACCTCATTACTGCTCAATATCGACGTCATTACTAAGGAAGTAACTTCTGTTCTAAGAAATAACCTAGAAAGCTACGGGCTGTCATATTATTTGGTCGAGGAAACAGGTTTTTTGCATTTTATATGTTTAAAGTTGTAGAAAATCTCTTTGGCTGTACTGTTTTGTATCTGGCTGGTTTTGATACCATTAAATAGATGACATTTCAATTAGTTAAAAAGATTTCCCGCCATTTATCAATTGTTTCGTGTTATTATTTTCGCCAAAATGAATGAATCTAACGAAAAAAAAAAATAGATACATTTTGAATTTTATAGTACAAAAAAACAACCGACTTCCGGAAAAACACTACAAAGTGAAAAATTGCTTTAATTAATTTCGGAAGTCGGTGGCTTTGGATATGTATTTAAATTTTTTGTCACTGCCTTCCGATATTAAAGTTATTTTAAACTTTGTAGTGTTTTTCGGAAGTCGGTTGTTTTTTTATCGGAAAAAGTTTAAATTTTTCACTTTTTAGTTATAGTACCTACCCCACACCAATTCGAAATTGTATCATCCTTGGAGTCAAAACAATGCATGTTTATGCGATAGCAGCAACCGCGGTTGATTTGCTGTAATCTTTGGAAGAGTTCCGTTGTCTGTCTCCGAAACACATCATCAGATCTATATGAATTTTAAATGGGACCATTTCGGAATAAACTCGTTTCGAACAAAAAAAGAATTTTGCAAATCCGTTTATAAATGACGGAGTTACGCCCGAACAAACATAAAAAAACCATTTTGAATTGATAACCTCTTTCTTTTTGAAGTCGGTTAAAAAAGGGCCGTCATGACAATCTGTAATTTTCACCAGTAGACATTTGACTATAAGGGTTAAAAAAACGCTTAAATTTGCCGTTTACTATTTTCTTATGAAACCAAAGCTAATCCGATCTAACATTATTAGGACGTTTGAGACAGAGCTTGGAGAGCTGACAGTGCGCGTCAATAATATGTGTAAAATATTACTCATGAAATAATTGATAATTCAAACATAACAAAAGAGATGAAATGACGTACCTACGTACTGTTACTAAACCCAATATCCGTCCCAACAAAGCTTTCCCCGTACCTACCTAATTAAACCGTAAATGAATAAATTAAACCACAAAATGAAACAGGTATAAGGTCCGAGTATTTGAAAGCAAATAGCCCCAAAACAAGCAATTATAATTGCCAAGGCTCTTGGTAATGTTATATAATGCCTTCAGGGTAAGGCTTGCATTCCTGTTGTAAACAGGTTTCGCTTCCACTCTCAAAATAATAATTGTAAAGGTTACGAGTTTTTACCCTATGAGGAAATTCCAGGGCGGCTTGGTAAGGTTTTGCTTTGTTGCCAGGCGTAGGCATATCAGCAAAGCTATTCACAAACATTCGATACGCTGCCATTCCATTCCGAAACGAACAACAATCAATGTTATCGTAGGAGGAGTATAAACACTGTTCACAAGTCTAAAACCCGAGAATTTTGTCAGTTTAAATCACATTGGTTACTCATGTGGTTAAAATCAAATAAACGACCGCTATTTCTCTGACACCTGTTTGCTGTCGGGAGCAAAGCAAATCAGGTTATCGAAATGTGTCATTTTCAATACGATAGCCTGCGGAATAGTTGTGAATAGCTTTGAAGGTAATATAATGTATTCGGTACAAGTAAGTGAAATCAAAAAGAAAAATAGTATTTACTATTTTCTGAAATTCCCCTATCGTGTAGAGATAACAACAATGTTCTGCGGAATTCCAGAAATCACTGTGTGAGAAAACTCAATACGGTGAGTACGGTGACTTAACAAGTCGAATTCAGATAGAATGAAGTGTAATGGACGGATAAATAAAAGTGGTACTTAACTTATATAGATACCACATACAGGATTTGCGACTGGTCCCCGAACGAAAGACGCAGTGCTAAAACGCTCCTAATAAAACAGTCGCACGTAAAATCGGTACTTTAAAAACTCCCCAGTAGGTACAATGCCAGAAAGAGATGAAAATAAAAGAATGGGTACCTAAACTTATGAGAAAATTTTCTCAAAACGTATTACGTAAACTCAGGGGCAGAAATAATGACATCGACAGGCCACCGAACTTTTTTAATATTGAACTTTTTTACCGAACCAAGTCTCCAAATATGAAAAGTGCTTGCGGGTAATAAATCATTTATACTGTTTGAAATTCAAAATTCGCGTTCGTTGACTTTTAAATGTCCAATATTAAGGGGCCAACGGAGGATGAATTGTCCATACAAACGTAATACTTAAATCATTTGCCATTTGAGCATATTTCCACCATATTATGGTGATATTCAGATTCAGACAGTATATATCTAGGTTCGTAGGGGTATTTTTTTCTAAAATACTTGCCTAAAATGAAGTTAGGGCGAATTGCATTTCGCACATTTTTACAGCGTAAATTACATGTTTTCATATAGTTTTTTTGGTAATATAACCAACAATATCTGTAATATTTTTATTCTAGAAACATAGCTCATATTATCAAGTTGTAAAATATCGAAAAATATATTAAAATACAATAAGTTTTCATTCATCATTTTTGGTATTACGGAACACATCCAAATACATCATAAATCTTCAGTAGCTTGTAGTGCTATCACGTCAAGCAAATGTCAATGTGTGTGTGATCGTACTGCTCACTGTAGGTGTGTATCGCTCGGACAGCCACTAACACTAGCGCAATGTGATGTTGAGTGGGGTTGGTTCGGGAGCGACACGCGTCGTGTCGGGGTTTGTTTGGTGTCAGTGTGAAACGATTACGATACAGTGCATTGCGTAAATATTTATTTGTTTTCTAAATTGTATTGTAATATTTCTGACACTATTGATCTATGCTATGAACTTGGATTTAGATTTGCCCTGTAATTTGGTTTCGTGTACTCTACATTCTTACGAACTTTGCTTTGTTTACGGACTTGGATATATTATTTACGACTCGGTTTGGATGTCAGCATGGACTCCGAATGTTGGGATGTAAATCACAGTAAGTATAACCCAATATGACATATATTATAAGTTACTTGCCTATTACTTTCTTGGCTACTAATTGCTTAGGTACAAATTTTTAAACTCAGCCCAATAAAATAAAGATTTTTACGAGGTCTGAGTTATAAGCTAGTACCTACCTAAGTATATTTTGTATAAATTTGTGTTTATCTACCTATCTGGGTAGGTAGTGAGGGAAGAAGTAAACAGAAGCTTCAAAGATACCTATGGAGTTTTATTTTTTTCGTTTCTCTACTCATGTAAGCAAGCGGGCGTAGGTAATTATCTCAAGGACACAGCTGAGACTTACATTTTCACCAGAGATGTGCTATGCTACGTTGCTATGGATACGCTTGATATTCACCAATCCACATAGCATAGCACTGGTAGAAACGGGTTCAACTAAGCTATGTTTTTTTTTTATGGATGGATGCGTGCTATGGATGCGAGCTACGGATGGGCTTCTGGTGTAGCTATCTGCAGAGCAGAATACTTGCAGTAGACTCGCGTTTACCGCTGAAAGTAGAAATAACATCGTGGATGCAAAAAGTTATTTTATATCTCGCAACGTGCTTCGCTATTGTCAATGCATCGCTTATACGGAGTGACAAGGACATCGACGCGCAAATAGTTATCGTTATCATGGATTCAGTACCTACATGATTCTAAATATCCCTGCGTTGATATTTCGTCGATTATTAAAAAAAACGAGTGAACCTTACAGTAGTCGCATAATTATGTGTAAGATCTGACATCTCACCTTGGTATTATGCAACATAAACATTATATCCTAAAAACAATAATTAATAATTCAGGTAATATTTGAAATGATTTTTTGTAAGTCAACATTCACACGGGATGTAATAAAGTCGAGGCGGGATTTTTTCGCGCACTGGATCTTCAACGCACTGCTCAGCGCTGAGAGGTGTAAATCGAACAGTGTATTTTTTTGACGCGCTGAGACTCACTCGCGTTGCACTCTGTTGGATTCTCAATGCTTTGTTCAACACTGAGCGTTGAAGATTTTAAACCCAGCCACCAGTGCGCTAATAAACCTGCCGCGATCTTATTACGTCCGTGGGAACGGTTCGACTTTAATTAACGTATATAGTTTTAATTATTTCTGGGATAAAAAATCCCTCAACAATTCTGAACAATCTACTATCATAATGTATATAGATTGAGTTATACTTTGGATAAGGAATTTCGTCAGGAGAGTAAAGAGTGAGAACACAAAATAAATTTTAATTCAAAGTCCTTGTTTTTCATTTATACGCTCAAAACGCTGTTATTTATCTGCACATTGCGTAAATAGGTATATATTATTGGAACATTTGTTTGTTAGTAATACTTTGTGTAACACTAATAATTAATTGTATTCATTATTTATAATTTCATTTTTTTGGTTTAGTAGAAAGAATAAGTAAGTACATAAATATGACAGAAGCAGCGTTCGTATTTTAAAGTTGAGACCACAGCAACGGGAATAAACAAACATAATTAGGCTTGAAATAAATAACGATAATAATAATAAATATTCCAATAATTTACATTTATGCGACATGCGTGTGACAACTATAGCGCCAGCGCCGCCATCAACTGTTCACTTTCTGCCTAGCGCTAGCGGTCGAAGGATCGCTGCGCTGCCGTTCGCTACGTGCGCGCGAGCCGCGGTAACGATACATAACCTATTGGAGTCACATAACGTGCCGTTGTGTACCTATTCATTTATTCAAGAACAAAAACAGCTTATACATTGAAACATTGGTCTACCATCTAGTTAGGAAACATATGTATGTATGACGTATCTGCTAGATTTTCTCTACAAGAGGCCTAGATCTCGAGTTATTCTAGTAAGTTGAGATACTTACATTGTAAAGGAATTTCCAAAAAACGCATTATTACTCTGTACATTTACTAACGATTCCCCAAAGTAGTCAACAAAAATAAAACAAACGATGAACACACCTAATTAATTATGAATAAATAAAAAATACCCACGACTCGTTATCTGCTCACACACACTGCTGCGCTCACGGGTTCTTTTGTCAAACAGAGATAGCAATATTCCGACGAAATTTTGTCTCCGACTCGAATCGTAGTTGCGAGCTTTGGTCGTCGGACTCTTAACTGCTGCCTTAAATATTTAATGTAGACTCACAACAAATAGCTTTTATAAAGTGTTTATGCACTTTCTCGAAATTGTATAAGAAATAAAATGAAATTTTCATGACTTAAGCGCTTATTCAACTGAAGTTTTATTATTGGTTTTTCGCGAATGTAAATAACACCAGCAAATGTCGTTAAAATGAAATAAATTTTAAATATCTACACAACGAAAGGCAGAAAATAAATGCGTCGTAATAACACCTAATAAAATAAAAGAAAACGATCCTATAATGGTCGATGGTCAGAATGTAGAACTTGTTAAAGAATACATTTATCTGAGTCAATCAGTTTCATGTGATAATCTCACTGGAAATGAAGTACAGAGAAGAATCGCCATAGCATGGAAAAAATACTGTGCACTGAAGGAAATAATGAACAATAAATCAATACATATTAGTATAAAGAGAAAGCTCTTTGAAATAGCTATCCTACCTTGTATGGGGTACGGTTGTCAAACTTGGTCGCTAAGAAAATGTGATGAAGACAAGCTAGCAATATGTCAACGCAAAATAGAAAGAAGCATGTTGGGAATCAGGCTATCAGATAAAATTAAAAACGAAGAGATCAGGAAAATCACAAAAGTGACTGATATTGTTCAGAGTGTGAGGGCACTACAATGGAACTGGGCGGGTCATATATGTCGGATGGCGAATGAGAAAATTATAGAATGGATCCCAAGAGAAGGAACAAGGCCTAGGGGATGCCAAAAAAACATGGGCAGACCTATTTACACAAAGAGAAGGGCCTAACTGGATGACCAAAGCCTGAGACAAATACTACTGGAAAGAAAGGGAGAGGCCTACGCCAAGGAGGCGACAACTACTTATCTTATTATCAGTTAATGTAAATAAATAATGACGACATACAAATATACAATTCAATTCAGCAATTATAATTCAATAAATATACAATTATAAATTAAAACTATACTAAATGATTAAAAATGTACCATACCAATGATCTAATTTTGCATGTTAAATTTCTATTTTTTTTATTGTGATATATGCATGCTACGAATATTTTTGTACAGAAATTGTGAATGAGTAGTATAATATCGTAGCCCCTATCTAGCTATTACTTTTAATAAATGTGTTGACTTAGGAACTTTTCCCGACCTCGTGAAGAGTAGTAAAGTCATACCATTATTTAAATCAGGTAATAAAAATAACGTTGGGAATTTTAGGCCCATTTCTATCTTACCGGCATTTAGTAAAATATTTGAAAAGCTAATACTCAAGCAGTTGCTAAGACATTTTAATTTAAATTGCCTCCTTCATGATGAACAATATGGCTTTACAAAAGGTCGTTCAACTACAGACGCGGGCGTTGCTCTGCTGAAACACATATTTAACGCATGGGAGAATTCACAAAATGCTATTGGAGTTTTCTGTGATCTTTCCAAAGCATTTGATTGCGTGCACCATGACACGCTATTGCGTAAACTACGTCATTACGGTGTTCAAAATGAAGCTCTCAACGTAATAAATTCTTATTTAAATAATAGGCACCAATGTGTAGATATTAATGGTGTGAAATCTTCCGGGCTACCAGTTCAGTTAGGTGTACCTCAAGGCTCAATACTGGGTCCATTCTTATTCTTAGTGTACATTAATGATTTACCATTCTATTTAAAGAGTATCTGTGACGTTGTACTGTTTGCTGATGATACCTCTCTTATCTTTAAAGTAGACAGGAATATACAAGATTTCGACGACGTAAACAGTGCACTCTCAAGGGTTACGCATTGGTTTACCACGAATAATCTAGTTCTCAATGCCAAGAAAACTAAATGTATAAAATTCGCTTTACCAAATGTAAGAAATCTGGGACCCAACATCGTCTTAGATAATGAGGTGCTTGCAACTGTAGAATCGGCCGTTTTTCTAGGCATAACAGTAGATGCCAAACTTCAGTGGGGATCACATATATCAAGCCTAGCGGGAAGGCTCAGTTCGGCCGCCTACGCCGTCAGAAAAGTAAGACAATACACTGACGTTGATACAGCTCGGTTAGTCTATTTTAGTTATTTTCATAGCGTTATGTCCTACGGCATTTTGCTGTGGGGTAAAGCCGCTGACATTCAAAATATTTTTGTTCTTCAAAAACGAGCTGTTCGTGCAATTTACCAACTAGGTGCTAGAGTTTCTCTGAGAGATTTTTTTAAAGATATTGGTATTCTCACGGTGGCATCGCAATTCATCTTCGCTAACATCTTATATATAAGGCAAAATATACACTTATACACTAAAAACAGTGATATTCATAATATTAATACTAGAAATAAGGACAAACTACGTGCTCCCTTTCACCGGCTTCATAAAGTTCATAACTCATTTGCTGGACTTGGTATAACCTTTTATAACAAGCTTCCCTCTTTTTTGCTAGATTTACATTTTAATGCGTTTAAAGCGAAAGTAAAATCAAATCTTTGTTCGAAGGCATACTATTCTATCAACGACTACTTAAACGATAAGAATTGTTGGTCGCTGTGATTAACTCAAGACAACGTTTGTGTTCTTTCACCAGAATTGGCTTAACTACTGACAGGTCATATGAATTACTTCATATCATTGTTTATTTAACATGACTGCGTAAACCCTTTTTTTTATTTTTTATCAATTAAATTTTCATTTATTGTTGAATGTTAATTATGTGCTATTATTGTATAGAATCAAGTTCTTTTAACATAACAGACAGCTGTGCTGCTGGGGAGTTTGTTGCGCCACTTCTTCCCAGCTAAAGGACTAGGAAGTGGTGAAGGGCGGGCGTTTTGGGGGACTGTCTTATGTAATTTTGACGTTCAGAAAGTGCTGACTCTCAGCCTAGTTTGAATAAATGACTTTTGATTTGATTTTGAATAAATGGCTTTTTTATTTATTTATTTAATAATACCTAATTGATACCTATCTTAAAGCAATGCAAAATGTCTTATAACAGCTTCATTGTTTTTATAAATACAATATAATATTGACTACACAAACAAAAACGTAACTGAAATAAACGAAATATTCCTTTTATTGTAAAACCAAACCGTTTCCTTTGATAACATTCCCTTCAAGTTTTGCGTTATGTTCCAGAACCTTTGAATACAAAGCTAAGTAATTTTAAGAAAGAACGCAAAGAAACCGCTGTATTTGCAGGGGTTCGTAATACGAATTGAGAACGAAAGTCAATTTTATAAAACACTTGGAGAATTGTAGGTCAGCTGTAACCCGACAATCTGTGTCGGACATCTATTCTAGCTGTTACAGCTGTAATTTGCTTGAGTGGGGACGGAACGTGTCGGTCATTCGATTAGTGTGGTGTGCCCGTGTGCCGTGTCCGCCACCACCGGCCACCGTCCCGTCCCCGTGCGCCATGTTCACACTCCACGGAAGCGCTGAATCCGACGAACGGGCTCGCACAGATGGCCAGGAAATTATATCTTTTCATTTCCTGCGAATAGTCGTAACATTTTGCCATTTTGCCGAGATTTGATGTATTACTGCGGAAAATCAAAGTTAGTACTAACACATTTTCCACTAGGGTACCTACTTTCAAAAGTGTATTAAGGACAAAATAAACATGCATACTTTCCAATTTAAATTTTCTCTATTTCATACCCACTCCAATATTATTTAGCCTAAAACTCTAAGCGTGAGATATATACTGAACATTGCATTAGTTTCCCCCAAGTTATCTAAGGACGAGTTTATCGCTTTGCGAATTAGTTACGAATTGAAAATGTCTAGTGGTTAGATCGGCGGGGTGTCACGTGGAGGCCTTCGTTATAGGCCGTTGCTAATTAAGAAGTTTCCCCTTCGATCGGCGCAAATTTTATTACGTCAGGGCTGTCCCAAAAAGCTTGTAAAATTAAATTAGTTCAAACGACGAATCGGATTTCCAATTTTAAGGTTGAGATGGCTGTCGTCCAAGAAACTCTGTGTGCACCCTTTGTAATTATGGTTCGTTAGAGTTTGTACTTACTTATTACCGTTCCAAATTGCTACCGATATCTCTATGTTTGCTATGGTAATTACTTGGGAAATGGCACGTGGTAATGTTACTTAATATGCAGTTTTGGCCGGATAAGGCCAGTCACGACAGGAGTGACACTTTCTGGTCATTCGGTAATTATTATTAAGCCTTTATTGCTAAAACTAAATAATGCTTAACTTATAAATGGACTTGTCTTGTCTTATAAATGGACGTGTCTTGTGACATATAGTCCTCTTGGAAAGAAGAATTGCTTGTACATGGAAAAGGTATTGGTCACTTCAGGAGATATTCAAAAGCAAACAATTTTCCATGACAGCTTAGAAAAAAGTGTCTCTTGCCATTCCTGACATATAGATGCCAAACTTGTGCACTGATTGGCTCAAATAAAACTGGAAAATTAATTTAATGTTGAATAGCGTCTCTACATAGTTACAAGTTTTAAACTGATGCCATTAAATTGAGGGTACGGTTATGAGTGAGTACGACATGCAGAGCCGTAAAGCGTGGTATGAAACGATATGGACCCAGCAGACGTTGAAATTACACTGATATTACGCCGATGAATTTGTAAATGATTTTCATTAAAATTTCTTGCTTTAAATGGAAATTTAAGTGAAGGAAACTGATTAATACGCAACGGTACTAATTAATTAATACGTACTTATGACTCATCGAAACAATTTGTCACTGGAAATTCACCTCAGTATATAGCCTCTGTACCCACCTCAGTATATAGGTGGGTACAGAGGCCAGCACATCAAGCTACCCCAATCATTTTATTTCGATACAGACAATAAAGTTAATTCGTCCAGTTAACTTGGACACGAATATGTATCGACAAACTGAATTAAGTCGCAAAAAAACAAAGATTATTCATCTATAGATTGTTTTCGAATGTGTCACAATTCCATAAATGTTCATCACCTATCGAAACATAATCTAAAGAAATTGTTATAAAACAGGGCTATATATAGGTACGCATTTAATAAGCCAATCAACTTTAAAACGCTTAAAGCACAATTGAGAGCAGGGGATTTAATTAAGCTACACAAGCTACAGTAACACCGAATACTAAGTCATTTCCTACACTCCACTCCACATCAACTCCGCCTCCATCAATGACATTGACAGTTAAAACTTGTTATAAATTGACATGCACGTAAATTTTCTTTCGTGGAGGAGAGGAGTTTTGTAGGGTATTTTCATAAGTTTCTGCTTTATGCTACTTATATGCTAAAGACGACTGTAGTAATATATGACAAATATGACGTTTTTTGACAAATATTTAACAGTTCGCTGAATACACTAGTCCGTGTATCGTGTGTCGTGTGCTGGATGCGGGAAGCACAGAACCGATCGAAGTGGCGGACCTTGGGGTGGCATATGGTCAGCAGTGGATATCTTTCGGCTAAAATGATCATGATGTGTTGATGATGTCACACTCAGTTGCATTAAATATCTTTCCCCGGAAAATATCTTTAAAAGAAAAGATAAATAGTTTGGAAAAAACGACTCTCCCTTTTAATAATTCTCTACATGTGACACCAAGTAGGTCCCTAAATTTCAAGCATTTAAAAAACCTAAATTATAATTTAATAAACTCATCATCTCAAAAATATCAAGTGGACTCTTAAGAGTCGCTCTTAACTAAAGAGGGTTTTATTAATTCGGGACTCATAGCAAATTACCAACATGAAAAATATTACAGAGAACTTTTTGAAATTAAGTGTCGGCATAACTTGTTAGGGCCTATGCACACGAAGTGCGTTAGCACAAGTTGAATATACAGCGCATTTTTGTTGCGACATACGCGCGTCTACGGCACATGAGAAACCGCCGTCGCAATCTACCCTTAGGCTTATAAACCCGAACAGCAATGTATACATCGGCTGATTGAGGCGAACATGTCAAATAAGCCCATACTTTAAGTCCGTCTGAAAGAACTTCGTCGACTCACACTCGCCTTAGGTCACCATGACGACGGCCGCAGAAACGCCTTCTAAATGGTATTTTTAGTCGCAAGTTTGAGCAAAGTTCGGAGGTTCTACGTATTTTAATCACGCGCTCCTTGAAATTACTTAAAAAAACATGCTGTCCTTATCAAACCCTATTTTTTATTGTACTATCTTTAGATACAAAAAAGAATGATGATTGTATGGTTAGAAAGTGAGTGACTATCGAGATGTTGACTAATATACAGGGTGTAAAGGAACGCTTCCGAAGCCAGAACGTAAGTTATATATGTCACCGTAAAATTGTAGGTACTGTCGCTAAATTGTAAACTGCATCATACATACTGCTTACAATTTAACGCATTATTTTTCTGTAGATTATATAATCTATCGAAGTGAAACTGTTAAAACAGAATCTGTAGCGCGTTAAATTGACAACTTTCCGAAGGCTGTCCCTGATTGGTCGTCTTACAGTAGGTCGTTCTGTGTCCATAGAGATACAAGCTGCACTTCTTTGATTAATCACAGATTCATTTTTTTTATTGTGAAAATCTGTGCTTGTTGGAGCGCATTCATAAGTACGTTCAGCTTTTACCAAAGTTCAACAATGTCGAGCACTGCAGCCCAGCAGCCAACAATAGCATGGCCTCACCTGGCCGAAGAATTAAGCCATATAAAAATGAATTCGTGCGTATGAAATCAAAATATTGATTATCAAAACATAGTTACTTTTTTATTGTTTTTGAACACGCAATACGCAAAGGGATCATCATCATCTGCCTAGCCGTATCCCAACTATATTGGGGTCGGCTTCCAGTCTAACCGGATGCAGCTGAGTATTAGTATTTTGCATGGAGCCACTGCCTATATGACTTCCACAGCCCGTAATGACTTTCCGAGATCTACGAATGAGAGCCGGGACCAACGGCTTAACGTACTTTCCAAGACACGGAGGGATCTTTGTATTTAAAGATGGGACTCATCCACAGACAAACCGCGGCATGCGTAGCTTAAACTGATCAATCGATTTGTGATACGACATAATAATAATTAACATAATTACAACCCCTACACATAATTTAATACATTTTTTTTATAATAAGTAGGTACGTGCCGTAAGTGTGTATTTTTCGATTGCAATATTGTATTCTGCGTTTCACATCCACAAAAGGGGGAATATAGCTTTAATCATATTTTGATACTACCGTTCATTTGAAGCTACCTGTTAAAAGCTTACAGTACAATTTGCTGTGATTGATAGAGCGGTCCATTTATCAACGTCATTTGCCGAATCAGCGAAATAAAGCCATTGGGTTGGGAGTGTTCCTCTTGTTTTATGAGCCGCTTCATTTTAAGATCCTGTGGTTTAATGTGTAATGGATGGATATAAATCAGGGCTATGCGGTGTTACTTACCTATTATTCCTACTAAGTGAAGTTCGGTTAAGGGTTATTCTAACTTTTATTAGTTTGAATTTCAGTAGCAACAAATTGTTTTTGTGGAAGAAAAGAAAATGTTTTGTTGAACTATGCTAGTCTCTTGTGTAGTATATATCCACCACCTAAACTAAAAACAGAATACTGCTATCTCTTACTGACAGACCGCGAAAGAAAAAGACAAGTGACGCTTTAGAACTGTCAAACTGAATTACGTCTCGATAGCTATGAATTTGATGAATTTAGTTCGTCGTATTTGCGTCGAAGAAAATCTTAACTAAACTCTTATTTATTTCCGTCTCTTTCTTGTTTCATTAGAAGGAAAAAGATAACAATAGCACTGGCCTAAATTAATTTTTAGTTGGTGCACAACAGTATCATCACCACTGTCTCATGCAAACAGTAGTGTAGCTGCTGTCACTATAGTCTATTCGCGTTAAGAAAATAGTGACTCATCCATGTCACTCAGCTTAGCCACGCCCCTTGACCAATTAGATCATAGTGAATTACAAAGTTGTATTCACATTGAACAGTTGAAGTAAGCCCTTCAGACATACACTATACTTTACTATGATCTAATTGAGATACGATACGATGAGTCACTATTTTCTTATCGCGAATAGACTATAATGTCACCTGCCACCTGCCACCTGCCTGCCAGCCACCATGAATGGTGCGAAAAGGCTGAAGGTGAGCCAGTGCCCGAAGGAGGAGCTGGCTCTGGTGCCAGTTGAGCCAGTGTCAATAAATCTACCTGCCTAGCCTTTTCCCAACTATGTTGGGGTCGGCCTCCGGTCTAACCGGCTGCAGCTGAATACCAGTATTTTACATGGAGCAACTGTCAATCGAGCCAGTGTCAATAAAGGTACATAAGGAATCAACAAGCTTTAAAGAATCTTTAATAGTTTTAAATAAAATGAATGACTCAAGGTGATTCTCAACATTAGCGACAATGTTCATGCAATAACGACGCATGTAAATTTTAAAGTGCCTCGTAAGTTCCGACCCAGAATCTATTAGGTCGGAAATGGCCGGCGGTGGTCGGTTCCACTTTTTATCAATTACCATTTTTCGCGTAAGCCTAATGTCATAATAATGTTATTTAGGAGTGCCCACGGTTACGAAGCAATTTATGAAGAGAATAATTCTATTTTAAGGCATAAATAAAATACGCAAGCAAAATGGTTGCTTGTTTGATATTTGAGGTAAGACTAACTTAAGTTGAAGTTAATGAGGAGTGGAAAATCTTGAGTTATTGTGTTGTTATTTTATTATGTCGAATTTATTTTGGGAAAATATAAGTACTAGGTACCTACTTTAGCTCAACTTTACGTAATAAAGTTATTGCTTTTACTGCGTGGGATAAATGAGGAAATAAAATATTATTTATATACTTGTAAAGGTGACGTTCGTAACTAAGCAAGAAAAAAAACAATACAAAGTATTAGGTTGACTTATGATATCATTATGTCTGTCCACGGCTAGGTAGGTACTACATTTCCATATTCAATTCCGAAGAGTCTGAATGAGTGATGATCAGTGATCACTCAATCAAAAGGACTTCAGTAATTTGGCTTAACCTTGGGAGCGGTCGATCTTTTTGACTCAGTCAAGATTAGAAAAATAATTGCATGACTGCAAGCAAAAGCAAGTAAGTTTAGAGTTCCACAGTTCTGTTTAAGTTGTATATGATAACAAAAATACAGTTGTTGTTAGTGACTCGAACTGTATTGAGTTTGTAAAGTGAGTGAGTACGCGTAAGGCCGTAAGCTGATGAAAACACTCAGCTTCGCGCTTGACGGCGGGTGGCGGGCGTGCAACGTCTGTACGTACTCGTAGCGCTATGATTGGCGTAGTTCTTCATACTTCAGGCAGATACAGATACTAAGATCCACAAACTGAGAATAATAAGAAAACTTGTTGGAAATATCGATCGATTACAGAGTCAAAAATACACGTGACTCGAAAACGTTAAAGAATAAAATTCAAAAATATTTATTTTTTTGTATAACACAGGTAAACAAAAAGTACAGATGTCAATATTTATGTATATAATGAACGCTATGTCTTACCGTCAACGGCAACCAATTATTCGAATTATAATTTCTGATGAATTAGAAATAAAAACAACAAAAAAGTATATCTACTTACTACTTGTTTTGTGCTAGATAGTTAGTCAAATCTAGACAAAGATGGTGTTCAGTATACCGAACACCGCGTCTCTTAAAAAATACCTGGTAATATAGCACGTTATTAGAGGCCATAATTTACTTCCTAGCGCAATATTCTAAGTCTAACTCGCTACCATAATGAAGTTAAATTAAATTCATTAGTCCGCTCATACTTGCAGCACCTCAAACTTGTAGGTAGACGCTGTTTGAACGACTCTTCTGTGTGTAGTTAGAGGCGCGCAGCAGAGCCTGCAGATAAGTCGACATCAGCTCAAGTACTATCGTGCGAGGAACGTTGGCTGACTTGTTCAAACCTAGTCTGTCTCCCGACTGGAATAGTTCTCGACGTTTCGAGTTCACTCCAGTCTCGAGCCCTACACGGAAACAGTTACTTCTTTTGTTTCAAGCTTCGGTTATGAACGTTTTAAACATTTGAGATTCGAATAAATAGTTGTAGTGACGTGACTCAACATTTGACAGTATTTGGAAGACATTTGACAGCGTTTGATTGGCCATGGTCATGAGTAGGTACAATGGTAGGTAATTCTGGTTGGTAGTCAGAAGGTTGGATGATTAACTTGCTAAATGTGTAGAAAATAATGGGTATATATTTTAATTGGGTTATAAGTATGTAAGAAAGAAAACAAAATAGATTTCTTTGTTTATGCAAAAAGATAAAATCACATAAAAATCATGAAAACAAAACAGATTTTTACTATCGAATATAAAACATAAATAGTCGGCAGCTGCACACCGCGACTGTGACAAGAAGGCTACCTACCACTCAGCATGATGCTGTGCTATGCGGCCCACAGCACAGCCCTGATGTTCAATTGTTCAGTGGCTACCCGATAAATATAAAACACTATGTATGTACCTACCGTGGACTCTCACTTGGCCTGCATAGCATACTCTGCGGATGATAACTTTTTATTTTCAGGAGAAGACATTAGACTCGTAGGTATGTATAATATGTACTGCTGTGGTTACAGCAAGAAAAAGGAGATAAGTAAAAGTGAGGTATGTTTAAGGAAAGTAGCTTTGGTAAGTCAAAATAAATGGCTCAGATAATCTTATAATAACGAGTAACATCCATAATTACCTTTGTGTGAAATGGAGACATGATTACTAATTAGTATTACATAACAGAAGTCGGTTAAAAACATCCTCCATCAGATGAACCCGAGTAGCGTACGCAGGAGTATAGAAATAATGAGAAAAATCAAGTTACCTCGTTATTTGACACTATCGCCGCCGGCAAAACAAGTGAGGAAATGAAAGACCGAGCAAATACCAAATAAAATAGCTTCGAGAGTATATCACTAAATTGATCCAACATTCTATACCGTAACCCAACAATACCGTCCGGAAAATTGGAGGGTTGCCATTTTTTAAAACAAAATGTCAACTAGCAAGACGAGCCCTGATTCGTGCAATGATATTAAATTTTACCTGAGACTTGATTTATGGAACGCGGGGGAGAGGCAATTTCCTCTGCGGAAGCGTTGCCATGGCGACATGTTGTTCGCAGCCTCCAGCGAGGAATCTTGAAAATATGACCCTAATGTGTTGGTGTTATTGTTACGTGTTTTTATCCTCGCCTTTTCGGGCACCGTAAGACCGTGTACACTTGCCTTATGACCCGGTTTGTGCTAGAACAAAAATGAATGTCGCAATGTTGCCAAAGGTCCTATAAATGATTGCTATGAATGGCGACTACTTTATTTTATTTAAACGTTTGTGGATTTTTCTTGGTTACACAAAAACTTTACTATGTTCTACGGTTTTTTTTTAAGGGTACATGGACAAGTGAAAAGATTTGAAAAGGTATTTCCACTAACGTGAATTTTAACCATAATAATTTATTTATTTCCATACCAAGTGATTAGGTACATTAAATTAAATTAAAACGTAAAATTAATTTAAAATATAATAAAACAAATAAAATAAAAAATCTTTATTTCAGACATGAACACATACATGAACAGTCCAAAGGATGGTTAGTGATGGGTTAGTAACAGAAAGTACTTATAGTCTTAGTGTTGTTAGTTTGGACTCCAACACAGTTAAATTGCTTAAGCCCGCCCTCGAGGCAGTGTGGAAGCACCATAGGTACATTTACGCCTCCGCCTAACTCTTGGGGAATCACAGGCATGACGTTATGTGATGAAATTATTTATTTACGTGTACCTATAGCTATTTCCACCCAGTGCCGTTGTATAAGACAGTCTGGCCTGATAACAATCATCTTCAGGATAATACTCATCATACAAATAAAATAAAATAAAAAATCATATAGGTACATGTCATTCAAACAAAGTACGTTTTTTTTTTTTTTCTGGGTGGGAAATCATCAAATAACTTCTCCCGCTCTGGGTGGAGCGGGAGGGCGTGTCAGACTTTTACTGACTAAAACCCACCCGTGTTCCCTCAGTTGCCTGTGTGTCAGGGGCGGCGGTATCTCTTTCGAACAACCCGCACCCCCGGCAGGCATCGGCCCTTGCGGGCCCCATCAGTTGCTGCTGACATCTCTTTGAGGCGCGCGTGGAACACAACGCGCCGTTGACCCGGGCTTGGTCCTTACCGGACGGCTACGGAAGTACGTTAAGCTCGCGCGTATTTTTACTTTTTATTGAATTTTTTCTCAAAAATATTGTTTTTCTAGTTAATCCGTTTTTCTTTCGATTTTGCCAAAAGCTTACAAGAAAGATTTATCTTCACAGCATCTCTTAGAGTGTACTTAACATATCCACCACGAAGCTCTAATAAGATTAATACGCACATTATGTTCCACACTTAAATACTTAATGTATCATGTTTCGGCTCTCATCTTTTTGTCATTAGGAGCACAATGGCGTGCGATATGAGCTCTCGACACAATTAATATTGCACGTAATAATAAAGGATGACTTTTACTCGACGGTGACGTGACAAAGATCCCGCCCTTAGCTTAGTCACGAGAATATGTGTTAGTATTAAGTTTCTATTAGACTTTGCTCAAGTAACCTTAGTGGTAAGCATATTTGAAGTACCCTTATTGCTCTACTGACTCAAATGTTCCGCAGTCCGCTTTTAGTGGATACGATGTTTAAGTTTTATTAAGTTTGAGGATGGTAATTAGTTAAGTGCTTCTTGTACGGTAAAATAGATCTCTCTAGATTAATCTAGCATATAAGTACTACGTTTTCCATGTGATGTTCTAAGTACAGCAACTTGTGGCTTTGTACACGAATTGCCTCTTGCTGTTCTATACTTACTTAAAATATGACATCTTCTAAACATTGGTCTCTGCCGAAATTGGGTCATTATTTGGGAATTACGAAGGTTGACAGAAGGCATGAAGGAATCTTAAGGTGTAGTGGGAGAAAAAGGTGAAGTCACCATTTGATTCAGGATTTTTTATCAACATGTACCCGAAAAATAAACTGACCGTCGTAGACACATACTTACGCTATTCCGCAGAAACTACAGGACCATTCTTACATTCTTTTGCTTGGTTTACGTTCATACATCAGGGTTATATAGGGTGACTGGTAATTACTGAACGATATTTAAATATGATTGTACTCATCATAACAAACAACTTTCCCAAGGAAACGATTTTTTTTTTAATTTATCCACCTTATTGACCACAACCCCAATTTTGTACCTAACAAGAATAATACACCGTCAACTGTTATTAAATTTAGTTACCTACAAACAAAAAATATGAATCCACTTTTACCATGCATTTTTTTTTTCATTAATTTAACAAAGGACTGCGCGCGGTATCGGCTGTGAGTCGTTTGATCCCGGGGTCAAGCAACTCACAGCTGATACCGCGCGCGGTCCGTGCGGTGGTTAAATTAATGACAAAAGAATAATGCAAGGTAAAAGTGGATTATTGTTTTTGTTTGTAGGTAACTAAATTAAATTACAGCTGATGATTGATCAGCTGATTATTCTTCTTAGGTACTTAATATTCTATTGGGGTGATTGGGGACATGCGCTGGTTAAATAAATAAAAAATCGTTCCTTTGGGAAAGTTGTTTGTTATGATGAGTACAATCATGCGTTTAAATATCGGTCACTAATTACCAGTCACCCTATACAACGTGTAACGGAAAGAGTATACACATACCAAGGGCACGGTTTCTTTGGATGATATCAAACAATATTGAAAGGATTTTTTAATCCTGTCTCTACATGTTTGGAAGTTATGAGAATTTTTAATACATTGATACCAGAAACCAAATCATCAAATTGAAACAAACACGTCACTTGGTAGAGATTTATCGTGTTATTGGCAAGTGACGTGGAAATTTAGTGACCTACGTAGTGCGGTTACACGTTTGTTATGATTTGAATTTAAGAAACATATGAAACCGAAAATTTGGTATCAATTCTTAGAGTATTTTATTTTGAGCTGAAACTATGTATAGTGATTCTATACCAGCTGTTATCTTTAGTGCTTAAGGATGCCAATAGGGTTTCTGTTACACCCTGTATACGCACGTCAGTTGCGAGTACTGACCCACCTGACCTTTTTGAAGAACATTACCAATAATGCCAATAAGGTCAGTGTATATCCTTCTATGGCCCCTCTCGTCCTTTCCACTTACATCTGTCTGTACCTTGTCCTAGAGCCAGAATAATAATATCTTGCTTCTTATCTCTTTGATTATAGATACACCTATAGACAGGTAATATTTCAATCTAAGAAAAATAAAATTGAAAGAAATCATAAGACACGTGAAAGTAATTATTCGCTCATTGTTTTATTAAAGTAAATGAATAAAGTTTCCTTGTAATATAATTTATCAGCCTCATCTTCCGCTTAATTACACTTTGGTAGAAATTGGGAAAGAAAAACGTTATAAATAAGATGTTTTATTCACCCTATGTCCGGGAAACCTTAATGTAAGCCCTATGATTTCTCCTGTACCGTTACTGTGTACATTAACTGCAACTAGGTACCTACCACAAATGCAAAAAAATGCTTTCGTCAGTTTCAAAATTATGCCTGTATCTTTTGTAAAGCTGTATCCAAAATGATTAAAATAATGCATGATATTAAGAAAGAAAGCTTGAGCAGTGGTGGCCCAGTGGTAATAGCCGGGACTTACAAGTTGTAGGTCGTGCGTTCGAATCCAGTCAGGCGCTTTACTTTGTGTAAATAATTTAATCAATGCTGCTCTCAAAACGGTGAAGGAAAACAAAACATCGTGAGCAAAAACGCCATGTCTTAGAACCAAAAACTCGAAGACATGTGACCTTTAGCAACCCGCACTGGGCCTGCGTGGTGGATTATGGCCTACTCCCTCTCACGGAGAGGAGGCTTGCTGTGTCCCAGCAGTGGGAACGTTATAGGCTGAGTATGAGGGAAGTATCAGGGTAGCCTGCGAAACATAAATTTTCTTTTTAACAATTTATCAGTCAGGTCAGTTATGTCAATTTATTTGTCAGTGTCAGGTGGTATGTTGATTAAAATAGTAGATTGTATGACAAGGGAGCAAAATAATATTTTTACGGCGAGGGCGCTATTTTGAATCCAGAGCGAAGCGAAGGATTCTAGAATGGAATCCCGACCACAGCGAGGTATTCTAAAATAGGATCCTGAGCGTAGCGAGGGATTCAAAATACAATGCCTGAGGGAAAAACATTTTTGCTCTAGAGTCATATACTCTACTTTTCATCTCCTATGAGAAAATAAATAAGAGACACTTTTAAGTAATTAATGAGTAAGTTTATTTAGATTTCAATGAACGATTCATGTTCCAAATTGAAATATCATTACTGCCTGCTAAAAAGTCTAGTGGAGAAAAGAGTTACTTTGCTCCCGCTTATAGAGGAACAAAACTACACTTTTCGAATAGAAGGGATGAAAATATGATTTACGACCGTAATCAATGTGTCTCTCCAGACACACTTTAATACAACACTGTCGTCATCTGCCCAGTCTTTTCCTAACTACGTTGGGGTCGACTTCCAGTCTAACCGGATGCAGCTGAATACCAATATAAGTAATACAATACTATACGTTAATTTAATCACAATGAATGACTTTTTCATGTCATGTAAATTAATATCATGCTTTCGTTTAATCATTTTGGAAAAAGCTTTCTCAGTCTAAAAAAATATGCCTGTATCTTTTATACAGGCATAAGTTTTATGCTGACGAAAGACGAAAGACGAGTTTTGTTTTGCACCTACCTATTTGCTGTAAACACTTAAAGGTACTGGAAAAAACATAAGGTTTATTATTGAGTAATAATAGTGCATTCATCTTAATGGGACACATAAAAACAAGTTCTGTAAAAGAACAATCTTCAAAAGAAGATTTAAAATAAGCAAAGGATTGCTATTCAATTTCCTTTACATTTTTACGTGGAAATGGTATTTTTCTATTTGTTCTTGTACGTACGTGTGTTCCTGTACGCTCGGTCTCACTGCGAGTAGAAATATCAAATTCTTTGAGTCGCAGCCGCGTCTCCGACGAACACTAGGGCGTCTTGTTGTGCACTCACAAACGTGGAATAATGTCGCATAGAGCATATTTTAAGAATTTATTGCAAAGAGATTCTATTGCTTTTGATTTTGAAAGGACAGTAGGTAATTAGTAGTCAGTTGTAAAAGTGAATCAGGACTTTGAAATAGACAACGTTTGCACGGCTTATAAGCTGATTCACACGAAATAACTCGCCCGAATCGGGCGAAATTTCACTTTTAAGTAATATAATATAGGGGACTCGCACGAAGTTAATTTATTTGCGGGCGAATCGAAATTTCCAGCGTGTTTTGTATTTTATATAGTAAAATTAGTTTACTACTCTCTAGTTTCCTAAACTTTTCGTTGTTTCCCTGACGTTTTTCCTTCGAGTCGTTCGCACGGACGTAAAAATATCGCGGCGGGATTGTATCGCGCATTGGATTTTCAACTGTGGGTGTTGAAACGAGCATTGCGAATCCTACATAGTGCATCCTAGCGCGTCCAAAAAACACAGTGTTCGATTTTCAACTCTAGGATCTAAGCAAAGCGTTGAAAAATTCCTATCGCGATATTTTTAATCATAATGTGGAGGGTCACAAGAGTCACAACTGTCTGTAGCTCTAAAGAGTGCTGACACTACCACTACCACTGAAACTGTTTTTGTGATAAATATTATAGAACCTGATATAGTTCTATTTATCGAATCATTGTATGAAATTAGTACACTTATTATATTATTGATTTGTGCAAGATTGCCTGAAGAAGTGCACGACTGCCTCATGGTTTTGTGTTCTCAAGCACTACTGCTGAACATGAGGTCCTGATTTCGATTCCTAGGTCGGGCAGTGTTTTTGGGTTTTTTTCCCGGTTGATGGCAATAGGCTCGCCCGTTATTATATAATAATGGGCGAGCCTATTGCCATCAGCGTCTTATATGGGACTTAAAATAACTGCGAACTATGGGTGTATTATAGGTACACCTCTGCCTTACCCTTTGGAGATTACAGACGTGATGTTATGTTTATGATTCGTGCAAGAATGTTACTCTTTATTTTGCATAGCGCACTATATTATTTTTAATATCTTCGTATGAAATTACCTGTTTTACAAATAAAACTAATCTGTTCTATTCTATTCTGCATAGATATCGAATGAGTTTTCTTTTATGAAAAACTGTAAATCCCCAGGGATTTAGTTTTCGCCTTGTAAAATGTGCAGGCATTGCATGTGTGACACGTGGAGAGACGCGAGCGTGCGCTCCGTCAAATACCCCGCTTTAACTTGTCTGTCAACCTCGGGAATTTATATTTTTCGTGCAGAATGAACTGTGACGTAAGCTATACCTATAGATTTATCATTTGTGGCTCTTGAAAGCTATTTCTAGTCTTTTATCTAATGATAAATAGTTGATTATCTTCTTAAATCTTACTGACTTTCTGTGTGACGACCTTTTTTTAAATAAGTTAACATGTGAAGACTTTTTGAGCATCTAATGATGCACAAAATGGAGACGGAGATGGCGCGATGATCTGTAGTAAAGATTGGTCTTTGTTAGCTCTGGACGGAAAGAGATGGAAAGAGAGTAGGGAGGCCTTTACCCAGCAATGAGGTGTTTTTGGCTAATAATAAATAATGACGCACAATTTTTATTAAATTTGGCGTTTTTGACTTTCTAGGCTTTTTTACACTTGGTCGCAGTAAGGTTAGGTTGGAACTGTTACAAAAATAGGAATTATGGAGGTTCACAAAATGAGACATAATCAGCCTTTATAGCTTTCTCTCATTGAGAGTGAGGAGTGAGCTATTATCTACCACGCGGCCCCAGTGCGGGTAGGTAGATGTCACAAGTTTTCGAATTTTTATCTTTGGTTCCAGGACATACCGGTTTCCTCACGATGTTTTTCTTCGCCGTTTTGATAGGAGTGGTGATGACATTATTAACACAAAGTAAAGCTACAAAAGAGTTCAAACCCGTGTCCCACAACTTGCAAGCCGGGGCCGGTACGACTAAGCCGCCACCTCACTCACTCAAGAGACAAACAACTCAAAAAGAGGCGCGATCATCATAATATTATAATATTTATTTGTATAAGATATGCGGTCGACTGATGATTTCCCAACAAAAAAAAAAGTAAAGATGCCACTTTACTTTTTTTTTTTGTTGGGAAATCATCAAATGACTTCTCCCGCTCTGGGTGGAGCTCCTGCTCCAGCGTTGGGCGTGTCAGACTTTTACTGACTAAAACCCACCCGTGTTCCCTCAGTTGCCTGTGTGCCAGGGGCCGCGGTATCTCTTTCGAACAACCCGCATCCCTGGTAGGTGGCATCTTTACTTTCCATAGCAACTGTACTCATGAGTACTATACAAAAATTTATCTCGATAACTAAAAACTCTTGCTGCAATTTAATATCGTAACGATACAGAAGTGGAATAATCTACTATTTGTAACAAATTTTTAGTAATCGAGACATATTTTAATAGAGTTCTCATTGGTAAAGTTGCTCATGGAAAGTAAAAATGCCACAGTTGACGGTACCGCGAATATTTTTAGGAACGCATAATAGGAATAAATAAGAGGTCCGATTAAATACTTGCCTTTAACTTTCTTTCAAAGGTTTTGCTAAATGATAAATGATAAATGATAAATGATAAATGATTTTATTTCTGTAAGTAGGTTTGTACAAACACTTTTACACGTCAATCATATTTTTTTTTAAACTAGATGAAGTCGGCGTTTCCTATCTGACTACTCTGAGAAGAAAGGCCGAAACAAACTCAGAGGTCACAGTCTCTTTTAAAGTCCAGACATAATCTTGGTCAGATTATGTGAAGACCATGTGGATCGGTGTCTGAAATGGTCTTTTGAGGAAAGAACCACGCAGATTGAGTGGACCTGTCCATTCAGTGCACGCATTTATCAGTAATCATGCAGCTCAACTCAGAACTTGAGGAGCTCAACGATTTGATGAACAATACCAAAGATAGGACATTTGGGTAGGCCGCATAAAGTACTCAAACTGCCAGATTAATACTAAAAACTAACTGAGAAAGAGATGAAAAAAACACAAAAAAACAATTATAAAAAAAAATATGACCCACATAGTCCTCACATTCACAATAATTAAAATAATAATAATATTATACTTCTCAAAGTAAATATTCATGTCAATGTGTATATAATAATTATCAAATGTCAAAGAGTATAAGTTTGCAAAAACAAAAACAACATTTAGTATGCAAAAATTGGAGCAGGTCAATCCCAAGCCTTTGTGTCTTCAATATAATTTTTAACGGTATAAAAGGCTTTCAGGCACAACTTACGTTTAATGAATGATTTAAATTTATTGATACTTAGATCTTGAACATGGCTTGGAAGTTTATTATAAAAGCGTATACATTGACATCTGAATGACCCACCTATTTTCTTGAGCCTTGTTGATGGTACAACAAATTTGTGTTTGTTCCTAGTATTTATACTATGGATATCACTGTATTTTTTAAACAATTTAATATTTTTATGCGCATACAAAAGATTTTCAAAAATATACTGTGAAGGCACAGTCATTACATTAATTTCCTTAAATTTCTCTCTGAGAGAATGTCTCGGACTTAATTTATAAATTGATCTAACAGCTCTTTTCTGCAAGACAAAGATAGTCTGAATGTCGGCGGCATTTCCCCACAACAGAATACCATACGACATTACACTATGAAAATAGCTGAAGTACACTAAACGGGCTGTCTCTATATCAGTTAAATTACGAATTTTTCTAACAGCGTATGCTGCAGAGCTTAGCTTTTTCGACAATTTATCTATATGTGGACCCCACTGAAGTTTGGCATCCAGAGTTAAGCCCAAGAATACAGTGCTATCTTCAGGATTCAATTCTTCGCCCTTCATCAACACACTAGTTTTCACCTGCCTAACGTGAGGTAGCGTAAACTTAATGCATTTGGTTTTTTTTTCATTGAGAAGTAAATTATTAACATTGAGCTAAGGCTGTTATAATATAGGTTTTATAGAACTAACTTTAAGTTTTCTCTTATAGATGTAAGTACAATTTTAAAATATCCAATAGAAATTAATTAGGTGTTTTTAATTGACATCAATGTCATGAAAAAAATCTGTTGGAAAGTTGTTTTTCATCAGTATTATCACATCCGTGAAGCAGTTATTGCATTTATTTACATTTTATTACGGAACAAAAATAAAAATTTGCATGTAAATTAAATTTTGCAAATGAATACGTTTCATGTAAACTGCCATGATGTTTTTAACGAAGCTTGTTACAGTTTGTAAAATTTTCCTTTTGCTTTATTATTTATAAATTTAATTGAGTGGTAAAAGTTTTGTATTTTATATCGATGTGAGTGATTTATGGTTCGTTGTCTAACTGTACTTATTGAAAGAAAAGCCTTAGTTCGTTTTCCACTATAATCGTTTGTTCTTTAAACTCAATCATAAAGCATTTATTTCAAATAAATCAATTACAGGCACTTTTGAATTTCCAATGGGTCGGTCAGTTACAAAAATAAAGCTAGTTGCTTCTTACATTGATTGGCATCCGCCATTAATTCGACGACTACCTATTGCTATATATATAAATATAAATATATATACTACCTAATATACTACCTACTATATATAAATGCCCAATTGTTTTTCTTATTCAACACCGAACTCTCGAGAAAATTCTCGAGCTCGTTGTGAACTTTGTTCCTTAATTTTTACAGTAATGAAAGATGACAGCTGTCAATATTTTGATATAATACTAAAACACGTGTCTTTCCAATCATCTAATTTTGATCATAATTCCTATTCTTTTCTATAGATAGAATAAAGAGAGCACGATGTTAAGTATGTGAAATTACCTACTTATGTACCTATTGTGTATCGTCGACCAGCCAATGATGTACAATGCGTGTACCTACAATAATGCAATGGATAGCGCAACGCATCTGAAGTGCTAGACAGCCAGGATACATTTCTCAACACTAATGCGTTTCTTTCTTTCTTTCTTATTATTTCTTTATTTTACTTTCAGGGCTGTACTTAATACTTCACTGACACGTTATAGTGTGCTTGTTACTGCCATCATTTAATATAATGAAAATGATGATGATCAACAACTTTATTGTTGCGCATTTCCCAAACCCAGATTTGAGTTAGATAGCCCGGGGAGAATCATCATTATTCTTCCGGATAAATAATGGGTTGGATGGACATAATTAAACTAGTAGAAGTAGAGGGTTCAATCTACACCTGCACTACATAATTATGAAAACAGAGGTGATTTGGTAAAATTATAACAAACTAGTTTTAGCTCGCGGCCGCGCCCGCGTGGACTTCGGTTATCGCATAAAAGAGTAGCCTATGTCCCAGGCTATATCCCTGCCAAATTTCATGACGATCGGTTCAGCGTAACAGAGAAACAGACAAAGACAGTTACTTTCGAATTTATAATATTAGTAGGGATAGTAGGGATTTGTATATTTCTCAACTTTAGGTAGGTAGGGAAACTGGGTTCAGGAGGAAATAGATATCGTTAGCTACACCGTTCGGGTTAGTTACATCATCATACAGCCTGGTAACGCCAGTCTCATATATCTACATACAACAGATTTATGTTCGAAACACCCGTCCAAAATAATAAGGTATCCGTCTAAGGGGCAACCCTAATACAGAGTTCCCTATATATTTCCTCAAACAGGAAGTATATTAGCAAGCTGGCGCAACATTCCAATTACAAATTATTCATATACATAAAGTCGCGGGGTCATGAAACGCGAATATAATCTGAATTCGACGTATTCACTCACAAATATACAACATCAAAGACCAAATTGTATAGAATGTTGTGGCAATTGAATACCCTATTCATAGGTGGTACATATCGCTACAATTTGCATGAAATGAATTACTTAGCTGCCTTGTCAAAGGGCCTCTAGGAAAGCGCTGATTGGTGTATGGTGTACCTATGTACACTACCGTCAACATCTATTAAACATTTTCTGTAGTGTGTGATCGTGGCTTACGCGAATTAGACTGCGCTCAAGCTATTGCCGCAGTTAAACAAGTTGAAAGGGTATCATGAGCGTTCTCTAAACCACTACTGACAGGTAATCATCTAAGATTTTACCATGAGGTCTTGGTTATCAAATGGTATGAAATGTGGCAAATAAACGCCACAACAATAAGTGCCCATTCTCCTGTTATGATTATGTTAACTTCTGAACCTTAAGCTCTGAGTTGAGCTCCTTAAGTTCTGAATTGAGCTGCATGATTACTGATAAATGCTCGCATTGACTGGACAGGTCCACTCAATCTATGTGGTTCTTTCCTCGAAATACCATTTAACATAGGCACCAATCTACATAGACTTCACATGATCTGACCCAGATTATATCTACACTTTAAAAGAGACTATGTCGTCTGAGTTTGTTTCGGCCTTTCTTCTCAGAGTAGTCAGATAGGAAATGCCGACCTCATCAATTTTTTAAAGTGTGACTGACATGTCAAAATGTTGTACAAACCTACTTACCGAAATAAAATCATTTAACTACCATAAGCGTTCGTGGTTCATTAAGCTATCCTTGAAGATTAGTTTTTCCTAAACGGCCTTCCCAGAAAGCTTCGAAGCCTATGTTTAGCAGTGGCAAAAGGTTCACTATAATAAACCTTCCTACTCCCTTTCCACTATACCAATTTCCATCACACCGCTCAAATACAAAGACGCATGAGTAATATTTCCCATATTACAATGAAGGCTATATGCATAGGATCCCGGGCCCGCCATACATCACCCCGGCCCTCATAATATTAGGAACAATAACGGCGTCATGTGTCCATAATGATGGCATGACTCCGTGGAAACTAAATGTACTGTCATCTAAACGATTCTTTATAGTAAAGATTGGTTGGACTTTTTTGATTTTAGGGTTGGTTTTATTGGTATTTCAATGGAAATAAATAAAACGTTTATTTTGTCTACACAAATTATGTATTTAATGCTATCTTTGACAGTAGTGCGCGGACAAGGAGCTAACTTTGTGAGAAACTGGAGCTTCAAGTACTTACTTCAGGCACCAGTTTTATAAAGGAGGAAATTGAAAACTTGCGCCAACTCGAAACAGGAAATTCAGTAACTGTTACATAACATTATAAATTGTCAGTTCCCAAATCTAAATTCTTGAAAAAATCTTGTAATTATCATCTTAGATAGTTCAAACTAAGTTATAAAAAAAATATCTTAATGTATCAAAACAAATTTTACAAAATTTTCCTTTCCTACGAAATAAAAAGCGAGCAAAGATTTTACCAAATCGCTTGCCTGCGAACACGTATGTGCATCTCTTTTCTCAATAATAGCATGCTCTAAATTTTCTTTAAATATTTTAGTTTGGAGCACCTATACAAATACCTTAACAAATAATACACCTAAACCTTTCCTATGAATCACGATTGCGGCGGTAAGTCCCCTCTTTGAGGAGTGGCTTGAGAGGCGGCATGGCGTCCGCACCTTCACACACAGGTCCTCACCGGACATGGTTGTTTCGGGAGGTTTCTGTTTCGGATAAGGCGGGAGGAAACGCCCGGGTGTTTCCACTGCGAAGATCGCCCTGAGGACACGGCGAGTAATGGGTAGCTCGCTGTCCGGTAAGGACCAAGTCCGGGTCAACGGCGCGTTGTGTTCCACGCTCGCCTCAAAGAGATGTCAGCACCAACTGGTGGGGCCCGCAAGGGCCGATGCCTGCCAGGGGTGCAGGTTGTTCGAAAGAGATACCGCGGCCCCGGGCACACAGGCAACTGAGGGAATACGGGTGGGTTTTAGTCAGTAAAAGTCTGACACGCCCTCCTGCTCCACCCAGAGCGGAAGAAGTTATTTGATGATTTCCCACCCAAAAAAAAACCTTTCTTATAAATCTCTCTGTCTATTGGTGAAAACCGCATGAAAATCAGTTCAGCAGTTTTTGAGTTTATCGCGAACAGGCAGAAAGACGGACATAATATGTAGTGGTGACGTTATTTAACAAAAAGCACAAACTCGACATAAAAAATCAACAATCCAAACCAGTACCAAATTTGTAACATAATAAGGAACGTGAAATACATAATTACGGTAACAAAGAGACGGAATCCTCACAAATGTACAATATTTCTGAGAAACATAACATCATTAGGCTATGTAATATGTTACAAGACATGTACAAAACTTTCCTAAAATAATAAAGCCCGGTGGGCATTCGAAATAACAAAAGACTACCCTAATAACTTTCCTTAGGTTTCAGAGATCATTGTGAAGGTTTTATTAAAAGCGTTGTAAGCCACAAAAATTCGCTCGAAATGTTTTTAATTAAGCCACTGAAACATTTGCTGAAATTAAACGGCTCTACTGTTATAAAAGCCTCTTTTATTATATAACTTAATATTATATTTATACTTTGTTTTCAAAAGCCTTGATTTTTTTATTTCATCTTTTGTTAAGTTAGGATAACAATTCATAATTATATGATAACATTTTTTATTACGTTGCTTTTGGGATCATATTGTACCGAAATTCTGCTTCCAAAATGTATTGTTGAAAGCTTGCTCAAAAAAATGATGGAATTTGAAGGTAATGTTTTTGGCTCTGACAAGCATAATTGTTTTTTTTTTTTGTATAAATTACTTAACAACATTTGTAATTAAATACTAATTGTTATTTTCATTTCTGCTATTACAAAAGACAGACTACTTAGCGCCCCATATAGATAAATATTCAGTTACCAGTGGCATATGGTGAACGGCTATCTTGTGCAGATAAATGCATGTGTTATTGTCAATCTGTCACTCCCGAGTCCTGTTACAACCGTACCTACGTGCTATCTATATCTATACTAATGTTATAAAGAGGTATAGTTCCTGTATAATGTACAAAATATACAATTTTACAAAATTTTCCGTTCCTACGAAATAAAAAGCGAGCAAAGATTTTGCCAAATCGCTTGCCTGCGAACACGTATGTGCATCTCTTTTCTCAATAATAACTGCAATGCTCTAAATTTTCTTCAAATATTTTAGTTTGGAGCACCTATACAAATACCTTAACAAATAATACACCTAAACCTTTCCTATGAACCAAGATTGCGGCGGTGAGTGCCCTCTTTGAGGAGTGGCTTGAGAGGCGGCATGGCGTCCGCACCTTCACAAATAGGTCCTCACCGGACACGGTTGTTTCGGGAGGTTCCTGTTTCGGATAAGGCGGGAGGAAACGCCCGGGTGTTTCCACTGCGAAGATCGCCCTGAGGACACGGCGAGTAATGGGTAGCTCGCTGTCCGGTAAGGACCAAGCCCGGGTCGACGGCGCGTTGTGTTCCACGCGCGCCTTATTATTAACCTGCAAAAACGGTCGAACGAAAAGAAATAGGGATCCCACGCGTGCGAAGCCGGGACAGGCAGCTAGTTTCGCGTAAGCATAATCAGCCTATAATGTTTAAAAAGGCCTCCTCTCTGTGGGAGGGAGTCAACCACGCGGGCCCAGTACGGATTGGTAGATGTCGCATATCTTCAAAATGTTGGCTCTAGGACATGCTGGTTTCTTCCCGATCATTTCTTTTACCGTTTTAGAGAGCAGGCACATACGACGTAGAACTCGTAAGTCGCAACCGTAACCAATGTATCGCCACTTCTCTCAATTACTAATATTCCGATAATAATAGAGGTATATAGAATACAAAACTGTGAGCCTCGAGATAAGAACGCCCTGTAGATACAATAAATATTATTGTTTGATTTATAAAAAACGCGCGGTTATTTTCCTTTACAAGAAAAATCAACACAAATTTAAAATTTCCCTCCCTTGTTTGTTATTTGTCTTGTTCAAACTGTAGGTACGTTTTCAATAAAAAACGTTGGAGTAAACAGCCGGTCCATTCTGTAAAATGTCAAAAAACATGGGTCAAGTGGGTTTGAAGTGAGCTGTCATTCGATCTGTGCTAGGGATTGACAACTCACGTCAAACTCACTTCACCCATTTTATCGCAATCGATTTTTAACCAACATCAAAACGGAGTAATGTCTCAATTCATCTACCTACTTATATGTTTTTTTATTGTATGTATGTTCCGCTATGTCCTGGAATTGTGGAGCGATTTAAATTTTTATTTCTGGATATTGTTGCGTCAAGGGTAACGCCATATTAATTTTACTAACAATGTTTTGGTAGTTTTTGCGTTGGCTTCGATAATATGTAAATGTAAAAAATGTAGAGTAAAAAGTAGTAAATAAAAAGATTTTTACAGAATAGACCGGCTGTATTGTGGCACAAAATTTTGGAGCGTGTTTTAATGCTCCTTGCATTCGCTGAGAACAGTGGAACAGCACAGTTTCGGTCTTTTTACGGCAACGTAGTTTGGCATTGCCGTGTTAACAAAACACGAATTGTTTCCCGCCGGACCTTTGAAATATGGGCGCAACGATAAAGTTTAAATTGCTCTTGTTTCATCTCTATATTATTTACTAGTTGTTCCCGCGATTTCACCTGCATCAGTCTCAATTCCGCGGGAATATCGGGACAATAAGTCCTATGTCCTAATCTAGGTCGTGGTCTACCATGTGCCAAATTTCATCCAAATTCATTCAGCCACTTTAGCGCGAAAGCGTAACAAACACTCGTTCAACTAATCAAATATTTTCACTTTAGAATATTGGTTTAGATTATTAGCTGTTGCTCGCGACTTCGCCTGCGGTTCAAAATGAAAAGAAGCCTACGTCCTTCTCCAGGCCATGGTCTGCCCATGTGCTAAATTTCTTCTAAATCCGTTTTTTTTTCAGGGTGGAAGTCATCAAATAATTTCTCCCGCTCTGGATGGAGCTCAGGGCATGTCAGACTTTTACTGACGAAAACCCACCCATGTTCCTTCAGATGCCTGTGTCCCAGGGGCCACGGTAACTCTTTCGAACAACCTGCACTCCTGGCAGGCATCGGCCCTAGTGGGGCCCACCAGTTGGTGCTGACATCTCTTTGAGGCGTGCGTGGAACATAACGCGTCGTCGACCTGGACTTTGTCCTTACCGAACGGCGAGCTACCCATTACTCGCTGTCTACAAGCCCGCGCCTACGGTGGCCGGGAATCAGCCTGGAATTCCCGATGCCCAGGGCGTTTCCTGCGGCGACTAGTGACTCACGTGCGCCACCTCCTTCTTCGCGAGCATTAATGCTTCGCAGAATGAGGTGCTGCGGTTTCCCATGCACTCTTGCTCTGTACCATGGCCTGGACCAGGGCCGGACGCGAGAGATCGCCGCCGCCGATCGCTTCCAGGAGGACACGGTGGTGCTTCCCCCAAGTCGGGCAGACCTCCACAGTATGCTCCACAGTGTCCTCTGAGCGATCTACACAGTGGTAACAACCGGGCGTTTCCTCCCGTCTTATCCGAAACAGGAACCTCCCGAAAATCCAAATTCGTTCAGTCGTTTTAGCGTGAAAGCGTAACAAACAAACAGACGAGTTCACTTTTACATTTAAAATATTAGTTAGGATGTCGTCGGTAACTCATCGCGTTTGGTTCTTGTGTATATTATGCCATACGTTGAGGTAGTTCTTGTGTATCGGAAAAAAGAACACAGCTGTTGGAAGCAAGAAGCACTCTTGATATTATTCTGGATACCGCTATGATTGAGTACCTGTCTTCATTTTCTTAGGGCTGATTTTTCAATAGTCAGATAACTTTTATCTGAAGAATTATTATGTCAATTTGACTTACTTTTTTTTCAAAAGCTGTCAAACCGCAAAATTTATTCCTCAGATTTAAGTTATCTGACTATTGAAAAATCAGCCCTAACTCTAGTATTACTTATGTTCCATGTTACAGAAGGCTTTATTTAACAATTTTAGTCTATAAATAAACAGCACGGGCAATTTTATTTTTATTCTGGAACATTTCAGATAAGTGATGTCAATTGATTATTTCTCTTTCCAATTGTTTGCGAGTCACTCAACTCAAATACGCGTAAGCATAAAAACATATACATAATAGATTGCATAAATAATACCCACTCAATGAAAGTACCCTACCCACATCCAAAGAATAAAATCGTGTGACGACTATACGAAGCCATTACTTTGATGTTTATTTCAAAGGGCGACCTTCATTTTCATATAATATTTGTGTGTTGACGAAAAGAATTGTGCGATTACCTACCCCGATAAAATAAACATTACAAAAATCTACTCACAGAACAGTGTTGCTATGCCACGTAACAGTTTACCCATTGACAGAATTCATCATCATCATCATCATCATTTCAGCCATAAGACGTGCACTGCTGGACATAGACCTCCCCCAAGCTCCGCCACTTCGACCGGTTCTGTGCTTCTTGCATCCAGCGGATTCCTGCGGCCTTCACCAGGTCATCAGTCCATCTTGTGGGAGGCCTTCCAAAGCTACGTCTTCCAGTACGCGGTCGCCACGCAAGACAGAATTATAGTATTTAAATTATTAAAAGATATCGTCATCAAGGCTTTAGGAACAGTTTTGTAAAATTGTACGCCTAGGACTTCATCCTGGGCTGTGGCAACCTCAAGTTTGTAATGAAACAAATAAGCAACTAAAAAGTTTTGATGTGCATTTGTTCACAGTTATTTTACCTCTGATTTTGTGTCATTGTCAAAATCAAAATGATCTTTGTGACCTTTGATGTAAGGTTGCTTCTGGTACTGGTACTGTCACTGACAAGCCTGTCGATATTACAGTGATCTTTAATCTTGTTACCATAAGGTTGCTGTTGGGTTGTTGCTGTCAGAGGTAAAAAGTAATTGAAAAGCACTGGTAGAATAAAAATAAAAATGTCGCTGGCAGCTGAGTAACATCCAACCGTTTTGGAATTAGAATAACTTTACTACCGGAAGGGTCAGAGCCAATGATGTGAGAGATCAAAGTGTAATCAACAGATAAAAATGTATGGTGGGTTCTTAACGAGAAGATTCGGTATGTGTCGGTCAAACAAACGAGTTGATTTGATACACGCGATAATTATCATGTAGGTACCTACCGTATTTTCATTATTTTTAATTGATTTGTGTTTTTGGAAATGTAAATTTTATTAGTATTTGCAGGACTTGGACATTTTAGTGATTCCAGCGCGGAAAGTCTCAAAAGAAGTCGTTATACGTACCTACGAGAAATATTTGTCAAACCCTTTGACATTTGGACAGAACAATGAAACAACTTTTTGAGTAAAAATTGTTGTGCATTTTGCTAATAAAGGCAAGCTTCTTTCATTTGGTGCCACCGTGTTTTAGATGTCGTAATTAATAACTTAATGACACTGGTACAACATTTAGTAACTGCTTTGCCCTACCATCTCAAGTAATTATGAGGATGACCTATTCGTATACCCAGACAACATTGTGGTCACATCTTAATCAAGACATCTTAAATGCATGTCCAATTGTCCAGCAACGTACATCTACGCCGTGATGTGATAATATCACAATATAAATTATTTCTCAGAAGATAATGATATCGCTATAAGAATAATACGAATTGCTAGTGTCGAAACCCAAACTGATCCTGGTTTCTCAATTCTTAAATATCAGTAAGACAATTAATCAAGTGTCAATCACGGCGGCCAACACGGGATTGATTGACAACCAATATGTTCTGGTTGAGTGGTAGATCATCTATTTATCATCAAACCATCACTGGCCTGAACTCCCGATTTGTATGTACTGTGCTCGGTTCAATTTTGTTTTTACAATGTAAACCATTTACGACAATGTTTACAAACAGAGTTTTAAAACAACAGCACGCGAACAGCTCTTGAATTGATTATAAATGAATAGGAAGCTGTATTATTCTTTTTTTGGAGTTATTTGCAGTTCCTGAAAATGTGCTTTGTTTCCCAGTTCCCGCTATAAATTGTACAAGTATAAAGGAAATAACGATGAAAATTTCTAGGGTTTGTACAACCTGCTTGTTGCGCAACTCCTGGGTGCTTTGACCGTAGCATAAAACTATAAAGTCCAACCGCAAATAGGTGAGTTAGAATAAGTCGCTGCCCGCAGAGCAACCTTTATTTAAATTCTCTAAAACCATTGTTATTGTATACGAGTGTCTCAACTATGTAATAATTTGTAGTGTAATCCTATTATTGAATTAATTTCACAGGGAAAAGCAGACTTGGGGCTGAGATTATGTCTTTATGGACTGCTGCTGTGTATGTTTATGACTGTGGTAATAGCCGTCGCATAAGCCTCGGGAACAGTGTATTTAATGGGCTGTAAATGAAAAATGGCGCAATTGTCGTGACGTACTTGCCAAGGGCACCGCGACTCCTTAGGGGCCGATGTGTGGTCATTGTGTCTTTTATCGTCCGTATGTGTTGGTCGGACGTCGGTACCGAACTGTTACGGTACTTAATTCTCTGATTTTACTGCCTTTTGGGACGAACAAAGCTCTGATACCGTCATTACAAAAATAATAAAATTCTGTGTTATACAGTGAGAGAATGAAAACGTTAGTCAGTCCTTTTTGGGAAGTGTACAAATTATGTTTTGCATCTGTAGGTTTGAAAAATCTTGAAAACATAATTACAGGCGTCGAGTCAACATGTAGGTATTCATTCAGCGGAAAACAAGGAAAATGTCAATAAAAACATTCGTACAACAAATATTCGTAACATATTTATTTATAAAATATATAATGCTGTATTTAAACGAGCATGTTATATTTATTTATGCTTCTGTTATATTTATCTTCCTTTTGATAGGTACCTGTGTAGGACGTTATTTGTTCTGGATGAGGAACAAACATAATAACTCGCCCTGAACCATTTGTGTTCTAAAACAAATAGAAAAATATAAGGTGGAATTTCTGAATCAAAACAAAGAGCAATTTATCCGTGGAAGAGATACGACGGCAGGGGTCAATCGATTACCTTATAGGTACATCCTTGTGACAAATAGTTCCATTTGCCGTTTCCAGATGGCAGGGGCTGCCTTTTACTGTGTAACCATTGCCGAAGGCAATTTCATATTTCGCAACAAGGAAAAGGATTTCTCGTCCAGCTTCCAATTGGAATCACGATTGCTCAAAGGAATCGTTTCGTTACGATTCACAGGTGCTTTCAGACGTTTAACTTGAAAATAATAATCGGATAAAGCTGCACAACTTTGCTAAGACTGGTTGATGTTCCCGACCTGGTAGAAAGGAAAATGAATTAAGCATAATGTAGAGCCTGAGAGTCCCAGATACTGGGTATTAGTAAATGAAACGCTTGTATGCGTGTAAATATGATTACTAAAGTTTATTCCACGTTAGGATCTTTACAGTTCCGCGCCTGTTAATCAACCTTTTATCACCGTTACAAATCTTATTCTAATCTATTTTGAAGGATGGATTCTAGACTGATCTTCTTGACAGCTCGAATGTGACAAAGCCATTTCGTTGCCTGCCTGTAATAGTATAATAGTACATAAAGGTTGCATTCGGTAAGCAACCAACCTTTACATGAGCTACGCCCACCCTTTAATAAAAGGATTAACGTAGTCATCTGAACAAGACTTTTAGAACGCTGCTGCCCATTCTCTAATACTTACTTCTAGGACTAAGGGATCTTAGTGGCCTTTTACAACACCCTCTGGATGAAATGGGATGGTGCCATTCATCGCCCGGCACCACACGGCGCACACGGCACTGATTATTTAGGACACTATTTCACAGTGTTTTGCTAAGTAAGTAATAAATCCATAGTTAAGGTTTTTTTTGTATCCCAACTTCTTTCAAAGGATATCAATGTCCCTCGACTACAGTATTGCCCAATCCCCGGGATTTCCGTCTGTTTTCCCCTGATAAAAGTGCCAGTTGATCGACAAGTATTGAACAAAGGTACGATAAAAGCTTACCTATATTTGCTTCGACAGTTGGATAGACAGATAAAGTGTCAATAGGATTGTGTACGGTGGCTGGGTACGGATCCCAAAAAACTTAGGATCCATTGATTGTGTGGAACAACAAAAGTTTTTACAAGACAACCCTTGTTGCGCGGTTGAAATACGTTTCACTCCGAATATCGAAAGCGAGATGAGTAAAATTTTATGCTTTACGGAGTATGCCAAGTGTAAAATGTAATGCTTTTTAAAATATTTGTGCATAAAACATTGGAATGCCTCTTTAGCAGTGGCGAAAGCATCATATAACACGATTCCTACCGGCTTCCCTTCGGAGATTCGCATCTCTACCGCTTTTGAAAAATGGCATGTCAATAGTGTCTACTATTACCAAAAAAATATAGTTACAATACGGGTATTTAATTTACCATAACATTCAAACAACAAAAACGCTTATTTTTAACTTTGTATTACTACAACATTTTTTTTTCTAAATAACCCGGCGCCAGAACGTCATAATCGGGAACTAAAAATTCATACAATAGCGATCCCGTAATGGTGTCACTTTAGGTTACGTGGCATCGCTTGATATTGGATGAGAGTAAGCCGCTGTATAATGGGTTACGATAAAGACGAATATATAAAAAATGCCTCAGCGATAACGAGATGGAGGAATATTGCACATTTTGATTTTTTTAGCTGTCCAATTTTATTGTATTTAATTCTTCGTATTTTTTTTTGATAATTCAGTAAGTGAAAGCCGGCTTCTCTCTTAGAAAAATTTACACCTCGCCGCTGCTCTTTAGTGTAGTAGTCGCCAGCGCTATAGCTGAGCATGAGGTCCTGATTCGATTCCCAGATCGGGCAAAGTGTCATTGGGTTTTCCATCAGGTAATTCTGTGAACAGTAGAATCAATCAATTTGCCGAGCCTTTTCCCTACTATATTGGTGTGGAGTTCGGGTTAACGATCCGTAACGACTGTAAAACATCCACGAACCAAACAGACGGGAGTAACGGCTTAACGTGCTTCCCAAGCACGGAGGGGTCTTAGTATGTAAAGATGGTCACCCATCCACGGACTTACCGCGGCAAGCATCGCTTAACCCGATCGATCTACCCGTGGCTGTTATTACTTAGCCACAAGCTTCCCTTCAAAACAAGAGTAGATACCGGTACACAATTTTCCATAGCAAACGTGTTGAATGTTTTGACTCGATGCTGTAGTGAACATCAGGGATCTGAGAATAAATTAGGTGTAGTTGTCACCTTCTCTGCTCCTGTTAATTAACCTAGCTCGATACACGAGGGAGCACTGCGGCTTAAATTCATTAGTGTTTGTGGTTTACACAGTCAACGTCAAGCAATTGGAAAAAAAGGGCAAAATGTTAAAGGCGAGAGCGGACATTTCCTCTGGGAAGCGACAGCCAACGAGTTTACTTTCTTTATTTGTCGACTTTCTTTGAGAGTAATCTTTTATCAACGACCGACGTGCTGTATGGAAAACTTTGTAATTAAGATCCGTTGGAAGGTCTGGGGTTTGGGACATAAAGAGTTCAGGATTTATAATTGTACATGACATGACACTGAAAAAAACGAAGAACTTATGCACACACATACACACCACACACTCACGCACACACACACCACGGACACGCTAGATACCACACATTCCCCCAACATATACGCCCACACGTACACCTTACTCACTCACAAATACACAATCATGCAAATACCTACTAAACATACTAACACCAAGCACCAATAATTAAAACTATTTCGTTTTTACACGCTTTATATTAGCTTCACTTGTATGTTTGTTTGTTTGTTTGTTTGTATGTTTGTATGTAACTGACTTCTTTGGACGCTATTTTGACCCACTTTAAACGGTCAGATTTCATTTAAACTTTGTAGACTTATCGAGGACCTACGACAATTCAATAATTTAAAAAAATATATAAAAAAACACGCTTTTGTTGTTAGCAAAACTAAAAAAATAGAAAATAAATAATAGTTTAAAAAACTAAAAAAACACGCTTTAAAAACTAAAAATTAGAAAATAATTTAATTCTATTAAAAAGCGTGGGGTGCTTTTTGAGGTATTTTTTTTTATAATCAATTACTATTAAGCACCCCACGCTTTTTAATAGAATTAAATTATTTTCTACTTTTTAGTTTGGCTTTTACAGCGTGTTTTTTTAGTTTTTTAAACTATTATTTATTATTTTTAATATTTTATGCCAATGGTTTTGTAAATTCTTACCGCCCCAAACATTGTAAATAAAATTAAAATGTAAGCACTACCCAAGGGGAGGAGACCTGGTGTCCTGAAAAACAGACCTCAAGTCTAGTTTAGGCACCAGTCTTCCATAGTATAATTATTGCTGTTACGTATTTTGTGTTGATACCTCTCTAATATACCTATATATTCTTGTGAGAAATAAATAATTAAAAATCATCATTATTCACCACACAAACTTTACACAAACACTCATGCCTACATGAATTCACCTCTCTAGTTTCCATTCCAGAATTCGTATCCTGAACCCCAAGATACAGACTAACTGTGTAGTTTGGAGTTCACTGGCAAATGATATTATGTAACTAGCTGTAGGTAATATTTAAGCAAGCTCATGTCGTCTTCACGAGATGTTAACCTGTTCTTGCTTACTGCATTACCTGTACCTATCATAAATATTTTCTTTCTTTTTTTACCTAAAATAAATCAAACTTCAAATTCTTTCAGTCGAAAATTTTGTGTTGTGTTGAGCTGTTAGCTTATATAATAATAATCATATATAGTTTATTATTTTCGTAAAGATAATTGCTTACAGTCATTTATTTATCCAATTTTGCCTTATTCTAGAACCTTTGTGAGAGCCTGTCTGAACTAGGTACGGGAACTTAAAGACAGATCTCTAGGCTCACACCCCTTTAAACGCATCATATTTTACGGCATTTTAATTCGCAGGTAGGTATATGCCTATACCTATTAAAAAGTAATGACGCAAATAAGGCATTGTATAAGTAATTGATGTTAATTAACTGGCTGGCAACTAAGAAACTTTATTGTTTAATTAATGCGTTGAAAAGTTTAAAAGTCTTCTGTGCCCCATTAGCCCATTTAGAAGTTGTCTTTTAACTTTGTAAATTGGAGTTCGCAAGCATTAAGGTGGAAATTTGAGAGGATAGGATGTTTATGTTGAGTATCCGAGTTGATAGCGTTATGACTTCTGATTCGCAGAACGTCATTTGTTTCAATTTGTAAGTATCTAGTAAATTCTAACTTTCGTTTTGGAGTTGTAATCAATGGCGTAATCTTTGTTTATTTATTATTTGTAGGAGTATTTCCATTTATGAATTAACTAGCTTTTGCCAGCGGCTTCGACCGCGTTGGTGTCGGAAATTATCCCATGGGAACGTGCTACTGGGATAAAAATAATCCTGTGTTAATCCAGGTAGGTTATAAACTATTTGTGTGCCAATTTTCATCCAAATTCGTTCAGCCATTTTGGCGTGATTGACCTTTTTTACATTTATACTATCAAGTAGAATATCTACTATTCGTTACCTAGTAAATTTTCTTAGTACCTCTGGCACTTAACCGTGGTTGTAATTTATGCATTGAACGCTAATAAAGAAACACTACAAACACATGATATACTGAGCCATATAAACACTCTGCCGCATAATTAATGTCCTGGCAAGAAACAGAACAGATACAATCAATTTAAATTAAATCTACGAGATTAAATTGAACGGCTAGCACTGCAGGCGTGAATTGGATTACCATGTAAATATTTGTGCCCAAGCCTGGTACTCACGAGATGAAGCAACTCGGTGCAATATCGCGGGAGTCTCGCCAAATAATAGGGCATGAATAGACATATTGGGTAATTGATGTAGCCTCTGTATCATTATTTAGCAATAAAAACTCCTTTCATTCAAATAGTTGAGCGAAGGCTGTGGATAGACAATGAGTTTGCCCTTGACATTGTCTCGCGATTAAATCTCGATGTGTGTACATCTTTCATACCTTTCATTTTCTAGCTACGTTTTTAGTCAATGTTTTTTTAAACATATACTCATAGGTGTCTCAGAAGTCTAGGTCAGATAAATATAAAAAGTGGTGTTTTCTAAAAATTATTGGCATAAAAAAATCGAAAAAATCAGCACCCTGTGACAGTTTTCAGTCCTGTTGCTACAAATCTCAAATAAAAAAATGTTTTGGGATCCTGAATAATGTTACTCTTGCCTAAAATGTACGACAAAAGTGTCACTTTTGCCCAACTAAATATTCAAACGACCAACTTTGGCTTTTAGATTTTTTTTTATATTTTCCTAATAACTATTATGACTTGGCCTATTATCCAATTCCGGACTTCTGTGAGTAGAATAGGATGAAAATTGCTATACTGACGAATACGTAACACTCATTTTGAATGTATGAATTAATCTTTAAAGTTTTCCTTATACTAACATTATATTACACCTTGTTTCTCCGAAGGGTTGAGTAGAGGTGTAGGTCCTTATAGTACACACACATGTCGTCAGTTATGTTTTAAGTCCCATGTAATATGGGGTACGTCTTGCCATCAGCCGGGCAAAAATACAGACATAGGTACAGGATTCTACTGAGAAATTCCAGATAGAAAAACACAATATCACTTTGTCCGGCTTGTGAATCGAACTCAAGACCATGCTTAGCAGTAGCGCTTGCAGCCAGTAGACCAACGAGGTATTTTTTTTTAAAGTAAGAAAGCTCTTGTAAAGTAACGAGGAAATGATTGGGGGAAATGTGAAAGATCCGCAACGTAGCACAATGAGAGAAATTGCTAGTTTCTTAGGTGCTTACAAATTGAGTGATCTTTATATAATTTGAGGTACTTTTTTCGTAATTTAGCTCCATGTTTCAATAATGTGTGTTAGTGAATTCACAGCGTTACTGATCAGGTGGAGACTTGCGTGACTCTACCCACACGTGACAAACTACTTGGAATGGCCAAAGAAGTCGTAGTTATTTTACAGCACGTTTTTTTCTTTCTTTATTAGGTAGGTACCTATATTTTCGAATTTTCTATCATGGGATGTAAAGTCGATAGTGTGGTCAAAAGGAAAATCCAAGATGGCGGCCAAGAAATTTTTCGAATTTTGACCCCACCACTGCCTTTAGATCCCCCAAAAATCCTGAAAACGACACCCATGATGGAAAATTCGAAAATATAGGTACCTACCTAATAAAGAAAGCAAAAGTCCGTTCGCGCAAAAGTCCAAGCGCGGTAATGTCTTTTCGTGCATGGTGCGTGGGTTCGCGCAAGTGTCCCCGATCCAAAAATAATGTGTCCATTGGACCCCTGACTATACATTATTCTCTACTGTTGGAGGTCGAGAGTGGATTTTATTTTCCAGCCAAAGTTTTAGTGTCCTCTCGACCTCCAAAGTAGTCTGTACCTTACTGTGCCAAAATATTAATTGTACTTGTCGAACTAGGTATCGAAAGTGGACGAGGTATACCTGTCCCTTGTATGAAAATTCAGTCTCATCCTCTGGGGGTCGAGTGTGAACTATGTTTAGGGGTTGAGAGGAAACAAATAAATAAATCTTTTATTAGGGGTCGAGGGACCGAGAGTGGAATAAACGGAAAAAAACACTGTTCGATTTTCAACTCTCGGCGCTAAGCAGTGTGTTGACAATCCATTTCGCGCAAAAATCTCACCGCGATATTGTTACGTCTATGTAAACGACGACTTAGTGACTCCACAGCGTTACTGAGGGCACATTTGTGCCTCGCTTGACTCTACCCACACGTGACAAATAACTTGGAGAGACGAAACAACATGCCTCAAGCGAATTATCATTACAGCACTAATGCGGTACGCCTTACCTAATTATATCACCTACAAAATCCTCGTAACATCGATAATGTTGTCGTAGATAAATAAAAGTCGATATATTAAGGGTCTTGTAAACGGAGAACAATTTTATGTATTGGGTTTTTCTATATGGAATTTCTCAGTAGCAGTCCGGGGTCTATATTTATTTATGCCCCGCACATGGCAATAGGCTCGCCCTCTATTGCATGGGACTTAAAAGAACTGGCGAAATTTGGGTGTACTATAGATAAGGACACCAGCAAACCAAGCTTTACCAAACTGTCAAATTTTCCCAATTGAAAATGAACCTTATTCTTTTTAATAGGGTTGAAAAACTATCAAATAAAATTGATTGGGGTAGCTTGATGTGCTGGCGTCTGTAACTCCTGTCCCACCCTTCGGGAAATAAGGTGTGATGTTATGTTAAAAAACAAACATCATACGGGTTTTTTGTTTTCAGTAAAAGTTACCATTTTTAATGTTTTCTTTAGTTTTAATAAAATTAAATGAATATCCCTTCAACGTATTCGTTTAGATATTTGTAATGTTGCCCACGATCTATGTTATTATTTCGTGGCTTGATTGGAAATATTACGTGTTAGATATTACTAAGTTCGAGAACTTTATTAGACAGTCTATAAATCACAGGAGCATAATGTAATCCTAGCTATGTCACGCGGTTTCATCCGTATAAGTCTCGATCCCGTGGGAATATCGGGAAAAAAGTATCCTAAATCCTTATCCAGGTCATGATTTATCAGTGTGTCAAATTGTATCCATATTGTTTCGGCTGTTTTAGAGTGAAAGTACATACAAACATCCAAATATTCAAATCTTTCCTCTTTTTATGTAAAATACTAGATTTTGCCTGCGCCACGCCCGTGTGGATATCGGTTATCGCTTAAAAGAGTAGCCTATGTCCTTCTTCATATTCCAGGCTATATTTCTGCCAAATTTCATGACGATTGGTTCAGCGGTTTAGGCGTGAAAGCGTAACAGCAAGCAGACACAGTTACTAGTAGGGATTAAGATTAGATAAGACTCAAAGTTCGCAGATAATTGAAATAAGTAACTAGATATTTAAATAGTCCAAATACAATATACTTAATATGTGTTGGTAGGAACGAAAATAGAATTGTATGGTAAGAGCTCCTACAAATGCTGATCAGAAATAATAGTCACAATCACAAATGTCCGTGTAATTTGGTCCCTGCTCTAAAACCGTACTCCATTATAACATTGTCGTGGTCGTACGCGGTCATTGTTTAACGATAATTGCTTACCTACAACTTACAAATATGTTCAATGTACTTACAGTGCTACAAACCGTGGTTGCCAACCGTTTGTCGACAGTCGACAGTCGAGTCTTTGTTCAAAATGTTTACAAACCCTTCCATTAAATTTCGCCAACGCCATGATACAAGCATTATGACATAATAATTTGGGACGTTTCACTAATTCAAGAGACGCAAGCAGACTCCTGCAAATTAATGTTGCACAAAGTAATTAGCCGGGAGAGCTTTACAAATGTTCTTGGCACCACCTTTATTGGGCTTAGAGCATGTTATGTTACTTACTACGGGGAAGCATTGTTTGTACAATGCCAAATTAAGAACAGTTTAAATTATTTTGTCAAGACATATTTGAGTTATATTGTCCTAGTTACTTATGTATATTTGTACAAGCAACTGCTAGGGGTATGTCAGTTTATAAATACTTTTTTATAAAAATAATATTTTCAACGAAAATACTCATCATTTATCTTACTTAGCCTTTACACAAATATGTTGGGGTCGACTTCGGGTCTAACCGGAAGCAGTTGAATACCACTCTTTTACTTGGGGCGACTGCCTATCTGCCTCCACAACCCAGCTACTGAGTAATACGATACCCCTTGGTAAGACTGGTTGTCAGACTTTCGGGCTTCTGACGGTCCGTAACGACTGTCAAAGATCCATGAAAGACAACCGTGGCTTCCGCGGCACGGAGGCGTAGTAAAAATGGTCACCCATCCATGAACCAAATGCGGCAAGCGTAACGGTGCGGCTATTACTACTTAGCCACAACCCCTTAGTCAATAAAAATAAACTGTAGATAGTGTAATTATAACTGTCTCGCAGACGATAGGCAAACAAATCTTAGTAACATCCTTACTAAATGAGTAGCATATGTATAATCGCGAAAATTTGTACGTATGGATTGTTACTCTTTCACGCAAAAACTACTTAATGGATTTGGATAAAATTTGGCACACTATAGTTTATGACCACGATTAACACATAAGATACTTTTTATCCCGGTAGTACGTTCCCGCGGTATAATTTCTGACTTCCACGCGGGCGAAGCCGCGAACGGAAGCTAGTACCTAATAAATTACACCAACCTTATTTTTGTAGCGTTTATTTCGTTCATTTATCTAATTATTTCCCCGAAAAAGGTTCCCTACCCCTACATTGATTTTATCAATGTACAACGGAATAGCCTGAATAGGGATGGGATGATTACCTGCCGTTCCGTTACATTCCGTACGCTATTTTAAATGAATCGTGTAATCAACCACGAACGCAGGTGAATGCCTAATTCGTTAGCTTTTAGTAGTCTGGCATCGTTGACCCATTTGTTCAGCGCCCAATCACAGGCCGAATTCAATTTCGTCCACTTTTATTCGCTACGATGATCTTGAAAGATACGAAAGGAAGAGATACCCTATTATTAATGATATCTCTTTTATTATGAAAGTTATTGGTGTGTTACTCGTCCATGCAAAAAGAGGATATTGGTACTTCGGAAACGGAGGATAGAGGTTGCAGGGCAACTAAAGAGCCTCTTATTGTTATAATAGTATTATTTTAGGTATACAGGGTCAAATTAAATTATCTGGCAATACTTTACGTAAATGCATTAAACGCACACTATGTAGACAAGCATATTATAAGTTAGATGATTATATCGTCGATAAAAATGCTTGGCTTAATGCTGGTCCTGCTCCACAGCCACCTGGGCATACTAGCTAAAATTTTAATATTTGAAAGAGAAGCTTCCCTTTTTTATTTTTTCTGACATTACGAATATTTTTGTTCATAATATTATAATTTTTGTGACATTACGAATGTTTTATTTTTGCTGAACCAAGTGTTAGTCTGTGTTAGTTACTTTACATACGTCAATATATATTAAATGTTTTTTCTTTCTTTTAGGAAATCAAATTTTATTAATATTTCAAATAGATTGCAAACTATAGTTTTGTATAATTTAGAAGCATTTTGTTTAAATTTTGTAAATGTGAGTACCATGCATCCGTTTATTGTGTTGTTATGATGTACGTTTTTTTTTTTTGTTTTTTTTTTTGTGGGTGGGAAATCATCAAATGACTTCTCCCGCTCTGGTTGGAGCAGGAGGGCGTGTCAGACTTTTACTGACTAAAACCGACCCATGTTCCTTCAGCTGCCCGTATGCCAGGGGCCGCGGTATCTCTTTCGAACAACCCGTACCTCTAGCAGGCATCGGCCCTTGCGGGCCCCACCAGCTGCTGCTGACGTCCTCCTGCGACGGGTCAGTACAGTGGCCCCGCCGCCAACCACTTTTCGGCCGCAGGGGATAGGGAGACCGGCCAACGCTATACCGACACTCCTCTTCCCCTGCGGCCCCACCGCGGCCGCCAACAAACGATGGCGGCCCCGTCCAGGCTACGGAAGGGAAGAGCGCTACTCAGAAGTACCGGCACTCCTCCTCCGCCGCAGCCTGTAACCCTCAGCCGCGATGCCTCCCATTCGACATCGCGGCCCGCCTCAGTTCCGATGCACCTCACCGCAACCTACTTTTTGGCCGCTACGTCGTCGGCTTGAAGGCACAAGCCCTGACGAGCGGCCCCACCTTGGGGTTCCTCTTCGCTTCACCGTGGGAGGGTGACCACGGTTACTGAGCCCCCCCGCAACGACAATGCGGGAACCCCACTGGGGGGGGGGTTATGATGTACGTTGACTTGAAAAAAGCATGGCAGTTGCGAGTATGTCATGCTCACATAAATGTCTCACTGATGGTGGCGCGTGTGTTGGATCATTCGGTTCCCTACAATATGGTTGAGCTGGATGGTGCTGATCCACGCGTCAAGTTCGTGAACGGGCGCTGTCGGTTGAGACTGGTCATCTCCTAACTTCCAGGGCTTATTTTTATCTTGTATTTAGAACTCTTTATATATATATATATTTTTTACATAGTTCTCACATACAGAAGCAACAAGAATAATGTTCCCAAGATTTTGTAATATTTCAACTTGATTTTAAAAGAGTGTCCGTGGAGTTTCTTGCCCGTTCTTCTCCATAGAGATCTATCTACGTTTTGGAATGGGCAACTAGCTTCAACTTTCCAACTGATCGACTTTTTGGCAATTCAAAAGTGCCTGTAAATGGTTTAATTGAAATAAATGCTTTGAGTTTGAGTTTGAGTACGTGTTGGGTATCCATATAGAAAACTAATTTAAAAAAAAACACCAGTATTTATTTCATCATTCCAACTTTGTTCAAAACCTTACATAACACTGTGGCATGTACACTAAGGCAACCAAACTGTTATGTTATGTTTTTGGAAATTCATAAAAACTATCTAAGTTCCACGAAAATTACAAAAACAACTGACCGACTACGGGCACTGTCCTTCGCCAATTGAATTATGTTATTTTTCGTGTTTTTTGTTTCATTCGTTTTCGATATTGATGCCCGGGGATACACGTGGATAAAGTATCACCAGCAAATTTAATTTGACCGAGCGGGCAGAATTTATCACAACAGCATAAAATATGCATATGGAATAAGTTAAAGGCTGTCAGGAACTCAGACTTGGCTCGCGTGGGTGTGTGTGCAGTCCCATTAAACGCGTTGTTCGCTAGCAGTTCTGAAGATAAATTGTCGCGAGTAAATTCTATTGCAAGTATAATATGTGGCGGTGTCCGTGTAGCCGACTGTCCGAAGTGTCCGGGTCCAGTTAACTGGCAGTTTGCGCGGCCGCAAACACCACAACAATATAAACGTGCCTCACCTCTGTCCTAATGTGTGTACATATACCAAAATGAAAGTTGAATTGCTACGAAGGTACGGAGATGCTTTCCCTAATGTGCTGTTTATAGTTGTAACACCAGTTCAGGGGTCGGAAAGCGTGTCGCATTCCTTCCCGAATTTATTTTTAATGACATTTCGAGCTTGTAGGTTGAGGTCGCCTGGGGAAAATATAAAAACAAAAGAATAGCGTTGGTGGAGATAATGTTATCGTTCCTTTACGCAAAGGCAAATTTTGAACATTTGAGGATAACTGGTGTAACTACTTACTGTCTTATACAGTCAGCGTGGGGATGATTGCAGCTTATGTGTACTTTTGTTAGCCTTGCGTGGAAGTATATATAGTTTGCATAGTTTGCGCAGAGAAAGCAGGCTCTTTAAAATGTAGGTAAGTATATTTTGAGCAGTGGTGTCTCAGTGGCAACGGCCTTGACTTACAAGTTTTGATCGTAGGTTCGAAGTCAGACAGGCGCTTAACTTAGTGGAAACTCTTTCATCACCACAGCTCTTAAAATGGTGAAGGAAAAAAATGGTGAGGAAATCGGCGTGTCTTAGAACCAAAATTCGAAGAAATGTGATATTTACCAACCCGCACTGGGCCCGCGTGGTGGTTTTCGGCCCACTCTCTCTCACAGAGAGGCCTGTGTCTCAGCAGTGGGAACGCTATAGGCTGATTATACTATATTTTGACGAAACGTCATTACAGTTTTAAGTTATTCTAAGGTTTTCATTTATTCGGTAACTGAGTTCAGTAAGTCTAAAAGTAGATACTGTAGTACCAACATTAAGTAATAAGTGGATGAACTGACAGTTCTAGTTCAATGGCGCCAACAGTTATGAATGCCATTTTCACATAAATCAAGACGTCATTGTCTATGTTTTATAACAAACTCGTACAATGTAGAAGCGTGCCTCTCTCACGTTATATTCTTCCATCATTTACGTCAAAGTTACATAAAGAAAAATTAACGAGGGCGAAGTCTTTAATCATCAGGCCTAATTAAAATTGATTAGCAGCGTAACAAGTTCCGATATTTCAGGTTTAAATGAAAAGTGTTACAGGCATATTATGTAGGCATTTACGTTCAAGAGAGGATAAGGAGTTTGTACGTGAGAAGGATAATATTGTCATTTCAGATTACCGTCTTTCAGCTACTTGGCTTGAGGGCCGAAGCTCGTGAGCGTCGGCATTATGCAATAAAAAGACTTTAATATTGCCATTTTGCAGGCAATTTAAACTCCAATTTTGTGATGGCACCTTCCTGTACAATGCCGTCTTTACGTTTTATTTGCGTTCGCCTGTTTAAACTTTGTTTTTGACTTAATTCGTTTTCAGATAATGTCAACTGCTCTAAAGATATAAAACAAATAAGAACGTACAGATTTTTATGGTTTTTGTTTTACGAGGCTGAATTTATTAGATTCATTGATTAAATTTTGCGTAAAGTGAAATAAGTATATGAAAATTAACACTGTTCTCATTTGCTAAAACTTTATGCACTTGAAAAAAAAAACTGTTCAAAGGCGGACTTAATGCTTGAGGCATTTTTTACCAGTCAACCTTAAGGTGATGCACTATTGCATATAGGTATTTAGTAGTATTGACGCTACTGTTATTGTTGATATCATTTTTTTTTTATATAGACTCTAAGTTTTTTATTTTTGTATAGCCACATCATTAAAAAAACTTCATAAATTATTATACATATAATTGTTTTATCGCCCAGTTAGAATCAGCCATTTTGAACTTAAATCCAACCACATTCCTCTACATTGCGTCATTTGGATCAACATAACGACTGTAATCTTCGAAGCGTTAGGTAGAGTTGTACCAACCAATGGTGCACCCACATTTCGCTAGTAATGATTAAGTCCTAACTCCCACGTCTACAACCGGGCACAAATCTAGACTCCGGGGTGCTACTGACAAATTATTAACGAAGAAACTCAGATTGCCCGACCTCGGAATCGAGCCCAGGAAGTCATGCTCAACTGCAGCACTTGAGACCACGCTCGCGGTCATCAAGACATTTGGATCATCAAGTTATTAAATAATTCTATTTTGAAATCCCCCTTGTCCTTGTGTACTTTATGTCAATGCATTAAGTTCAGAGTTTCCGCTGAAGCGCTGGGAGAGGCACTCCGTTTAATAACAGAATTTTAAATGAAGCGATTTAAGCACCTAATATATTGATAAACTTAGTTTAGTCTCAGCTTTGCGCCGCTGCCAATGGTCGGGCAGTGATATAACTGCCGCATTTATAACATTGGCCCATGTGAGGTAGGTATAGTTAGGCACCTATACTTGGTTAGTTTGTGGTTTGTTATTTGGAATGCCATATAAAATACTTACAGCTCTTGCTGTATAATTAAGTAGGGAATTTAATTGGCATTTGTGAAATAAAAAAAAACATTAGCAACTTTAAGATGTAGCTGCCTACCTTGTGTAGAAATTATTGGTGACTCATATAGATAATTGTGATAATGTAAATATCTACTCTGTAACACAACACCTGACTTTAGTTCCTAATCCTACTTTAATATGAAAGTATCGATGTTTATTACTCCATCATGCGAAAACGGTCAATCGGATTTAGATGTCATTTTGCAGACATAGTTTATAACCTGCATTAACACTTAAGATATTTATTTACTTTTTATCCCAGTAATACGTTCCTCCTGGTTAATTTCCGAGTTTCACGCGGGCCAAGCCGCTGGAAAAAGCTAGTTTTATATATACACACCTATTTACCCAAGTACTACATACAAAGCTATACTCCCGTTTGTAATCCTTATTGACATTTTATTCCGGGTACAGCTCTCGCGACGCAACGGTAAATAATACTTGTTAAACATAATATCTCGAACACAACACCTTCGCCGAAGAACAAGTAACTCTGTCCTGGGGGAAGGTGTCGGATCGCGAACATCCTCGTGTCATCCACCGGGACACGATTTACGAGTAGGTATTCCTGTAATACGCCCGTTGTTGGTTTTTAAATAAACTGAATGCATTTATTTAGGACAAATTAATAGTGGTGGCGAGACAACCTGGATGCGTACCGCCAGCCTGGTTCGAGGTGGCGTTGGAAAAGTGTTCCTGGGAGGACTTGGGGAGGCCTTTGCCCACCAGTGGGACAGTAGATGCTAAAAAAAATATGTAACTATAGTCTATTCCCGTTAAGAAAATAGTGACTCATCGATGTCTCTCAGCTTATTCATGCCCCTTGACCAATTAGATCATAGTAAATTACAAAGTCGTGTTCACATTGACCAGTTGATGTAAGCCCTTCAGACATCCTACTAATATTATAAATGTGAAAGTTTGTGAGTTTGGATGTATGTATAGATGTTTGTTACTCTTTCACGCAAGAACGGCTGAAAGGATTTGAATGAAATTTGGCACACAAGTAGTTTGTAACCGTATAATGATCGCCCAGTGGTCGAAATTCGACCGTAATTCATTTAAATTTTAGTCAACAATAATAAAAAAAAAATTAGCTTTCTGCACTCCTTTTCCATATAAACTTTAACCGTGCCAAATTTTATACTCCGCCGTCAGCGTAATTTTCGTAAGAAGTGGTAAGTACTAAGTTTTTGCTTATACACCATGACATTTTTGTCGTCTTACAACGGCAGCCCACTTCATGTATCTAATCATTAATAAAAAATAAAAATAAAAAATAATAAAAGTGACTACTAACCATTAATAAAAAAAAAAGATATTTTTTAACATATTTTAATTTATTAAATTAAAATATCATTCACTAAAACGCATGACGTAGTTTGAAACACCCTGTTATGGAGATGGAATTAATGATGGAATGTAATGGTAGGTATCAAATGGTAGAAGATATCTAGCTAGATATGTTCCACCGTTTGATACGTAAACATTATTAACAGGGAGGGTGTTTCATAATTCTAAACCATTATTTATTTTTCTTTGTACCTATTAACTTGATTAATAGCAACAATGTTTTAATCGCGCCTAGAGGTATTTTATAACGGATAAATTGAGTGGACCACATTTGTAAGACGACTAAAATGTCACGGTGTATAGATAACGTATAATAACGAAGCGAAGCTTATGATTAAGACTCCGGGAAACCCGAAATAGATAGTTTTTTTTTTTTTTTTTTTTGGGTGGGAAATCATCAAATAACTTCTCCCGCTCTGGGCGGAGCGAGAAGGTGTGTCAGACTTTTACTGACTAAATCCCACCCGTGTTCCCTCAGTTGTCTGTGTGCCAGGGGCGGCGGTATCTCTTTCGAACAACCCGCACCCCTGGCAGGCATCGGCCCTTGCGGGCCCCTCTGTTGCTGCTGACACCTCTTTGAGGCGCGCGTGGAACACAACGCGCCGTCGACCCGGGCTTGGTCCTTACCGGACAGCGAGCTACCCATTACTCGCCGTCCGCAAGCCCGTGCCTACGGTGGCCGGGAATCAGCCTGGGATTCCCGACGTCCAGGGCGTCTCCTGCGAAGGCCACGGCTGTGAGGGCGCATGTACTGCATCTCCCTCACGTGCGCCGCCTCCCTCTTTGCGAGCATAACTGCTTCGCTGAAGGATGCGACTGCTAGCCATGCCCTCTCGCTCCGTACCATGGCCTGGACCAGGGTCGGACGCGAGAGATCGCCGCCGCCGATCACCTCCACGAGGACACGGCGATGCTCCGCCCAAGCCGGGCAGACCTCCACCGTATGCTCCACCGTGTCCTCAGGGACATAGCCGAAATAGATAGTAAGGTACATAAACAAAACGTGCACGTGCAGTATCGAGGTCGATTCTCAGGTTGTTCAGAGGGTTTATGGGGTATTTCTATCTGAAAGTCAGCACCAGCCCGGAGTTCAGATTTGTGCGCGGTTGATGGCAATAGGCTCGCCCCTATTACATGGAACTTTATCCTGACTGGCGAAATGTTGGTGTTGGTGTTGGTTGTTGGTTGTGGTGGAACACCTCTGCCTGCCCCTTCGGGAAGTGACACAGGCGTAATGTGGTTTTCTGTAACAATTTTGTTTTTAATATTTGTGGATCCGTAACAATATTTACGGGATCAACTGTATTATTGGTAGCATTTTCCAACTATATGTCACAAATATAACAAGTTATAAATAGCACATACTTATCGTCGTTGAGTTACGGAAAACCTGAGGTCGGTAACACAATCGAACTTTTCCAAAATAATAAAAGTGAGTAAGTAAATATATATATAAAAGTTTATATGCCCCTTTGTCATCATATCATTATATATGTGCAATAATATAGGTACCCTTCTCTTCCAAGATAAGCACATATTCAAGAAATATGTAAAAACATGTTAACTGGAGCATGAAGTTTCTTAGTAATAATTCCCTCATGTTATTATTTCTGAATACATGATATCCAATTACATATATTTGCTCAAGTATCTATGAACCTTTATAAATAGCTACAAAACTCAGATAAATAACCTGTGTCGTTAATATATTACTAGCTGACCCGACAGACGCTGTCTTAACTTTGAACATTGGTTTATTATTAGAAAAGTTAATATGGTCGTTAAGTTTTCTTAAATTTTCTAATGTTACGCGCAACAGTCTTATTTTTTACTTTCATAAGAATCTTCTCTTGACAATAACAAACACAACAAAAAAGAATTAGCAAAATTGGTCCAGCCGTTCAAGTGTGATGCCGTGACCAAGGGAAATAGGGATTCATTTATATATTAAATATATCAAAATGAATCCCTATTTCCCTTGATCACGATAGATGTACATAAGTCTGGGCCGAATATAATAATTATTCCAGGCTTTATCTTCTCGTCTTTTAATCCCAAAATCGATTCAACTGAAATTCAGGCGCCGTACTTAATGGTACACTTGAGGCATTCCAAAAAAGTTTCGACACAAATCGAAAATAATTAAAAAGTTGCGTTTGGATTCCGCTTACGTTCACTGGTTCACTGCGACAGAAGAATAGACAATGAGGGGACAGATAATAAACAACATTACACTGGGCCAGTATTTCTTGGCACGCGGCGAGTTTCGGAACCAAATTAAATTGTACTGAAATTGACATGTTATTGACATTAATTTATGTAAACAGCGCCGCAGTGAAATGTCAACTTATACTGGGCCTATTGTGATTTGTACCAAGTAAGTAAGGTAAGTATTTATGGTACACCCAAGAACTCGAAGGATTTTTCCTGCGTACATTTGTTAGACTTTATCTTTGGCAACCCCAGTGTTTTGGGGGAAATACTGCTAGGTCGGATGGTCGGAGGGCTATTCGTCTAATGAGATTGCGTTTACTTTCGGTTTTTGCTTCCTTGCCCCCATAGAGTAAATGTGCGGCCTAAAGTTTGTGCTTACTTCTCTCCCGGGCCCTTTTTATTTTGTTTTGTATGTTGTTCAATGTTCAACTTCATTTGACGTTGATAACATACGAATGATTGAATTTGTAGTCGCCAGGTAGGCTGCGTGTACGTCTAATCAAAAAGATTTACGATACAACTTACGTTGCCCATATTACATAACACCACGCCTGTAATAAACAAAGAGTTAGGTAGAGGTGTACCCATAGTAACAGCCACATTTAACAAACTATAATCATGAATTTAGGACATGATTCCTAGCACCCTAGCGTCGACATTTTTCGACGGTTATTAAAAGAAACTTAGGGCCGTTTAAATTTATTATCAGGTATTAAAAAAATGCTGTTCCATACATTCTGCCCGCGTACGTATTGCACTTTTTTTATGAAACAGCAGATGTTTTTTTAATAAGCGTCGAAAAATGTCTACGCTTGGTTGTTCAGAATCATGTATCTATTGAATCCATGATAACAGTCGTGTCGATGTTCCTGCCAGTCCTGCCACCCAGTGTTTAATTCCAATATTGTTGGGGGCGACCCTATTGCCATAAAAGATACAAATGATGATGATTTAACTTCAATCGTGATTTAACAAATCAATCTCACTAATAATACTAGCAACTCTACCCAGTCAGCAGCAATATGTGACACATCATCGGGCCGGGAGTGTAACTGACGAACAACAATATTGGAGATTAACTCCAACAGGGCTACACTCCAGGCTGGGTAATCACATCTGTGGCGGCCAGTGTAAGCGGCCCAAACAACAGTCCTGTTAAATTGGATCCCGAAATAATTAAATTATCGGCCGACGATCACAAAACAATTTTCGGCAATATTGACTACGTTGCTGCCTAAATCGAATTCTTACCCCTAATAGAATCATTATAGCCAAAGACAACGAGACAATGAAAGGCTTTAGCAGAAAAAAATATCGGGAATATTTGAATTTTGATCGGGAGACCACTCAAAGTGTTGGATATTCCATTTTACTTTTGGTACCAAAGATTTTATGCTGTACCTACTATTCTTCTCACACAATGGGATTAGTTTACGCTTATTTATAAAGGTTGTTGTGAAAGCTCTGTCTGAGTATCAAATTAGAATGTTTTATTGTAATTTCGACTTCCTAGAATTTGAGTTTTGTATTGATGTCCAAAAATCAAATGTCAAAAAAAACTACATTTCAGGACCATACTGACGAGAATGAATCGCTCTTTGATCTGCAACAGGCTACATCTTGAACTGGTCTTTGTCGGGGCTATAACAGCGTGCTAACAAAGCGTGCTACATGTAAGCACGTCAAACACAGCCATTGCACTTTGGTCACCACATAAGCTGTTGGCACAAACGGCGAACTGAGCTCCGAAGTACACTGTGTACCATGACAAATACTGATTTAGGATTTATGTATGTGCCAAGTAGAAATTGATATTCTTGACTACACAAGAATATTGATTTCAATTAGATTGGAGAAACATAATATGCCTTCACAATAGGCATTTTATATGGATTCTGGTATTAGGAAACATCAAGGAGAATTCCATAATGTTTGATGACAAAAATCAAAATCACAAGTCAAATATTCAAACTTGGATGAGAATCTGCAGTTTTTGAACGTCAAAACTCAAAACGCCCGCCCTTCACTACTTCCCAGTGGTTTGAAGTTTTATGTAAAAAAACCATAAATAACTTATATGGAAGCCGATAAAAAAGATTGATATGGAAAGAAGGCATTAGTAGTCCTGATAAAATCTACTTTATTTCTCTTTATTTACCTTTCAATAGGAAGCAAAACTTGAATCAAACAGGCATACAATTCTCATACATATCGTTCATTTATGTAGATGCATTTGTATTTACATTGTGTAAAAACAAATGAATAGCAATATAGCATTCCTACATCACAATCCTACTCTGAATAGTGAATGTGCAAGTTTCATTAGCATGAGAGTTGCAAATAGCAAGTCTTCGTTGCAAGGACCAAACAATACGCAATCAGCGATAGACGCCAGTCCATCACTTATGAGCTGCATCCTAATTATTCATTCCTGTGCTTGTCTGTTACAATTGAAGACGATGAACATTTGTCCCTTGTCAGATCAGCATGCAAAGATAGAAGGCCCAACACAATGCGAACAAATACAACGCATTTGTACAAGTTTGCCCTTGGTATTTGAACTATATGTACTAAGTTACCTTAAGTTCTACCTTCGTATGCAAAGTTTCAAAGGCCTACAACTCCAGCTATGAAATATGCAAAGCGTTCTGCGAACGAATATTGACGCTCCAATTACATAGAGAGGCGCATGTCTGTGCCATAGCTGCGGTGTTGGACATATTCGTCGGCGAAACACGTAAAAATGGGAAAATAATTGATGAATCGGACGCGAAGAGCTTCACAGAAGGCATGCACGAACGCGTTTTAACGAATGAATGCTCACGAAAATTGGTTTCGTCACAATATTCACGTTGCCGTTACCAAAACTGCATATTTATTTGTCTTAATTAATCTGTCGTACCGTTTGCGATTTTAATTATAGCGAATTATTGTTACTTTTCCTGTTTACATGGAGTATAAAATACACTGGTCATGTTTTTCGAAATGTTTTTCGTTTGACACAGTTACTTCAAAAGAAATGCAGATTACGTTCGCTTTACCGCGACGACAAATAAGTTTGAACTTAATGCAAATAAGAAAATTAAAATTTCAAGAAGTTTAGAGGTAGCAGCCTCCACTCAGTACATTTTATGCTGCAAAAGACGGTTTAATGAGCTTTTATTATTCACTATAGACGGTAAATAAAGTTAAGTAAAGAAAAGGTATAAAAACCTCCGGGAGGTTTAACGTAGTTTACGTCGGAAAAAAGAAAACAGACTTTGTTTTTGTCTTTTCTTTGAATTCTATTGGAAGTCTAGATAAGGTATTATGAGAAAATATCGTCATGAAATATGTGCGAAGATAACTTCAAAATAGCGCGGTTAATTAGAGGGTATCAACTGCTATTTTTTTTTTAACACCTTTTTTTCTTCAAAACCCTCTAATTAACCGCGCTAATTCAAATTCAAATAAAAAAACACTTGAGAGGTGTCAAGGGACACCCGGATGGAACGAAGTTCCTTTCGATTAATTAGTGAAGGAATTGTAATAACATTTTAAAATTGTACATATACGTACACACACACATACACACATATATAAATAAAATAAATATATATATATATATATAATATATATTGTCTGTGTCGCTGTCTGCAGAGAAACACGCGCACGCCGCACGGCTTACAACAATGTGGCAAAAAGTGTCGTTACAACTTTTGGTCTTAATTTTTTCCGTCTAGCCCCCTTTCGCAACGCGCTATAAGGAACTTCGTTCCAAAACTTCGTTCCAAAACTTCGTTCCAAAAACTGAACTACTTAATGCAATGTCCTACTTGGATGTTTGATTAAATTGTTTAATACGAGCGCTAATCCTGCCGATAAACTGTCACGCAGTTTGGCTGGTTTATGGGATTTGTACAATTAGGTCTTTGGTCTTTGTTTAGGAATCCGATCCGTCCGATCCGTCCGATCCATCCGATCCGTCCGATCCATCCAATCCGTCCGATCCGTCCGATCCGTCCGATCCGTCCGATCCGTCCGATCCGTCCGATCCGTCCGATCCGTCCGATCCGTCCGATCCATCCGATCCGTCCGATCCGTCCAATCCGTCCGATCCGTCCGATCCGTCGGATCCATCCGATCCGTCCGATCCGTGCGATCCGTCCGATGATCCGTCCGATCCGTCCGATCCGTCCGATCCGTCCGATCCGTGCGATCCGTCCGATCCGTCCGATCCGTCCGATCCGTCCGATCCTTCCGATCCGTCCAATCCGTCCATCCGTCCATCCGTCCGATCCGTGCGATCCGTCCGATCCGTCCGATCCGTGCGATCCGTCCAATCCGTGCGATCCGTCCGATGATCCGTCCGATCCGTCCGATCCGTCCGATCCGTCCGAGCCGTTCGATCCGTCCGATCCGTCCGATCCGTCCGATCCGTCCGATCCGTCCGATCCGTCCGATCCGTGCGATCCGTCCGATCCGTCCGATCCGTGCGATCCGTCCGATCCGTCCGATCCGTCCGATCCGTCCGATCCGTCCATCCATCCATCCATCCATCCTTCTTTCCTTCCTCTGTCTGTGTCTCTGTCTGCAGAGAAACACGCGCACGCCGCACGGCTTACAACAATGTAGCAAAAAGTGTCGTTACAACTTTTGGTCTTAATTAAAAGTGTCGTTACAACTTTTGGTCTTAATTTTTTCCGTCTAGCCCCCTTTCGCAACGCGCGATAAGGAACTTCGTTCCAAAAAAGAATATATTTCAGATAATGGATCCATATAGTGTTAGTGTAGTGTGTGTGTGTGTCTGTGAGGGTGTGTTCGTGTGTAGTGTAGTAGTGTAGTGTGTGTGTAGTGTAGTAGTATAGTGTTCGACAGTTGTGCACGAAGAAGGATTTAACTATGTGAGTGACTGGTGCCTGAAGTAGGTTTATTAGACTTAACATTATGACATGTCATCACAGACTGACATTTAAATATGAGTCATTCGTTATCATAATAGTAAACGTCGATCAAAATAATACCAAGTAATTCCCCTCTCGTCTTCTCAACCAATTTCTACCGTCATCGTCAGCACAAAAGCCGAAGACAATGCCATCGTGATCGTTATTAACAACGTATATTTATTACATTTCGATTGTTTGCCTCCATCCAGTCAATTATTCGCTTGTCAGAGCCAAACAGGGATGGCACAAATTGGTTTATCTGTTATAAGATCATGGACATCCGCAGGAACTAATCAGTTGTGGAGGGATGCCGTAGATGAGCGAGGCTTTTGTACGAGGATACAATTATTTTTGTTGGGAACCATCGGCATCGTTATACATAGTTAATAACATCGTAATTTTCGAGTCTTTTCTATGTAAGTCCGTTGCTTGGTCTACTTATCTAATCTAGGCGTCATTTGTTTCAGCATATCTCCAGAGGGGTAATTGCGTAATATACTTACTATCAATAGAAATCGCTTCCATTTTGACAGTTACACAATATTCATGACGTTGTTTACGTTGCTAAGCAGGCTTAAGAAAGAATGGATTAGTATTAACCTTGAAAATTATTCAGATTCTCATTATTAGTGTTTTAAGGAATTAGAGTGCAGTTTCGTCTGTATTTATGCAACAACTTAAGTTTTAAAACTATCCTGTTAAAAACTTTATTTCTAATACTTCACAACGAAGATTGGTTTATCAAATCATGCCGAATGAGGTTTCTAAGAAATGCTTGTATTTGGGATGAGCAGCAGTATTCTCAGTGTGGTTTCGAAAACATCTTTCATAGCTATGCCTTTCGTATACCCAGAATCAGCACAGAAAGTGTTCGTGAAAATTTAAACCAACTTATTTTATTGTGATTAATCTTTTTCACCGTTATTAGAACAAATTATTTCTATAATCGTGTTCGTTATTACAGATCGGATATTGGTTTCCTTTGTCGCATGATTAAGCTTAATGCTTGTTAATTTAATGACGTCACGTGTTCTCTGTTGTGCTAATTACGTTGTATTAAGTCTTGAGGGAAGTATATCATTTTCTGTCCTTGTGGTTGCGGCTTCAGAACGTGTAATGTAAAAGGTAATTAATGTCAGGTCGCAGACACCCCAATATCTACTATTATTATATATCTTATATTATTTAAAATATTAAAAAGAGGTTTTAGAATAATCAAATATAAACTGAACTATTCCGTACAAATTAATATTTGATATTTTATTTCATGATATTAATATATTGTTTTATTTATGTCCATGCTGGACCAAACTTGGATGGGAGCGTTATTCCGCTCTTTTGTGAGTCTACATGTAGGGGGTATTTTTTAAATTCCGAACTACTGATCCGATTACGACAATTCTATCAATAATGCCAATAAATAAATTTTCACTTCTAAAAATGCTTAGAAATTTTTGGTTTGGTACACAGGAACACACGCAAATGACTAAAATCGATACACTAGGTGTATACACTGCTAAACTTTGTAGATAGCCACGTATACCTACCTACTATTTACATCTTAGCTTTGTTTGCCAAAGGTCGAAGTTTATAGTGTTTTTTTTTAGAGCTAGACGCTGGAGAAAAATGGCGGTCTGTAAACTTTTTCTTGCTCAAGAGCTACGTTTTTGTGAATTATTGTGGAGTCGTTTTTTGTATTATTTATTTTAAACTTTGTTTCAAGGTTTTGAAAAACAAACGGCGCTTTTCTTATCTACCTATACATCTGTACAAATAAATAAAATTAACGTGTGTTTTTGTAATGTCAAAATAACAACTTTTTACTAAATGCTTATGCAAATACTATACGGCAATAATAATAAAAAAAAAATTATAAAAGTTTTTGTTTGTCTGTCTGTTCGTTTCAGCTAATCTCCGAAACAGCGGGACCGATTTTGACGGGACTTTCACTGGCAGATAGCTAATGTTATAAAGAGTAACGAAGGCTTGTCCCGGTAGCATGTTCACGTGGGATAACTTCCTACATCCACGCGGGTGAAGCCGCGGGCACGGCTAGTATTTATTGTTTTTCGTAATTTCAGTTTGTTTATTACGGTAAAGTTAGTAACAGTAGAGAGTACGCATTATTTTCTCTATCTTCAAACCTTTTGAGCAAGAATATAATCTAATTATCTGCAATTTAAACGTAAACCTATAATCTCATGGCAGGTAGGTATAAAGCAAAATTTGTATACCTAAGGTAATATTCGAAACTAGTTCACGTTAAACGGCAGCTGGTTAGAGCAGTTTCCTATATTATAAGATCTCGCGATCTCGTGCACTTGGCCGCTGCTCCAGGCGGAGGTATACAGCCTCCCAACTTTGCTGCGTACCTCGTTAGCGTCGCCATATTAGAGGGCAGGACTGTTTGTCTTGGTAGACGATACTTTGCAGGATTAGTAAAACAACCAAAGTGTAAAGCTGCGTTAATTCCAAACGTATCATCGGCTGCCGTTTCTGAGCGTGAAGTCTATGAGAAAAGTCAGCCGCCGACAGACTGCTCACTATGAGCGAGCGTTACGTTGTGACCGCAGTCTGAGACTTAAGATGTGGTTAGATTTGCAATTAATTGCGCGATTATTGGCAAGTGTGGTTAACTCCCTGAACGAAAAATTGACGGAAATACCAATTATGTATACAAATTACCAAATATTGCTCAATTTTAGTCGCCCGAGTGAGTAGATTATTAAACTAAATAGAATCCGCTTGCTGAAGAGATTCAAAACCAACAGTAATATTTTCAAATTAGGTTCAGAATCAGCACTTTTCGAACGTCAAAGTACATAAGAACGCCCGCCCTTCACCAGATTAACTAGGCAATAGATACGCAATGCCCACTTTTCTGACTCGAAAACCATAGAGATATAGCAGAAGACTGAAGAAATCTCTTTGAAGAAAACTCATATTCGTGATAACCTGTGCAATCCTACCAAGGATAAATGTAACATCGTTTCGGCAGGTATGGCAATCTTATAACTTTTGTAGGAAGCTGTAATTTGAGTTTCAAAGACACGAAGCGTTTTTTCGTGAGTTTTAATTATTCTTCCTTTCCATGTTAATGAGGGTGAACCGTTTCGTTGCTGACTCACAATTGTGATTAAAATTCTTTTCACTAACTTAGGCGAGTGTATCTTTTGGTCCTGTCTTTTATATTCTACAACGATAATAGATTTAAAAGTTAAATATTTTCCTGAAAGAACGCTTTTCAATTTTCTACATCTAGGTATAAATAAGTAGTGCTTTTAAATGTTATTTGATCAAATAAATCTAGTTATTATCAGAATCATGAGCTCTCATTTCAAACAATATTTTCCGACAAACAATACGATTCTCTGATACCTAAAAATGAATTTCTCAAACCATAAATTTTTTACAAAGAAGGTCCAATTTCACAACAATTTGCCCGAATTTATGAAGACGAAGCTCAAATGTTGTTCAATGTGGGCGAAGCGACGGCTGGCTTCCCCTTTTGAAAATATCTTCCCACTGATAAAAATACGGGGCTCATTTTGGCCGTATTGTGGGTTATGTCACGTCAGACGAGCCCCACATACAAACCCACGTATTATGTAAATAAATAGATAAAGACAGCGATTCAATTATGGAACACTTCACGCACGGTCGCGATCCACGCATGTCAAGTAAGTCAAGATTTTCATTAATTAACTCAATTATATTCCCGCATATCAAATTCATACTAACTCGCACTGGCGTTGAATAATATTCGAATATTATATTCGTATAAGTGTTTGATTCGATTTCGTCAAACGTCTACGTGCCAGCATAAGTTTGCAAGGACTTTCAAGAACATGCTTTGGAATTTTCATTAAGGTTGATATTGTTATTGTGATCTGTCCGTGTTAACCGACATGAGATGTAGTCACATGTTGCATTAATTTAATATGAAATTGGTCCCATTTATCATTGGAGACGGTTGAAGTTGAAACCTCAAATTAAATGATGTCCGAGTTCATTGAATGGCAAACTTTAATTAGTGAGTTAAGCAACTTAAACTTGAAAGTTTTTTTTGTTAGCCTATGTGGTGTCCCACGGCTGGGCAAAGACCTCCTCTGTTTCCTTCAAAACCTACCTATCTTGTGCGTTTCCTGGCCATAGGTACTGGCCCTGTAAACCTTAAGTGAAAGTAATGTAAAAAAGAAGAGGGTGTGTGTTTATGAACACACGATAGAAGTGAAAACTTACGACTGCAGCAGATTGTACGCGATTCAACGCCGAGTAGAAGGGATCAGTGACTGATAGGAGCCGAGGATACCTACTCGATTCACAGATCCGAGCGTGACAGTTCAGTTTCGTTAACTGTTCTAAGATAGCGGTGTAAAGTGTGTGTTCTACTTTTTTTCCTCAAAAGAGCAATTCAAACACCAACCTAAGTACCTACATGATCTTCATATGATCTGACCAAGATTATGTCTGGACTACAAAAGAGATTGTGACCTCTGAGTTTTGTTTTGGCCTTTCGTCTCAGAATAGTCAGATAGGATGCGCAAACTAGATCTAGTTTTAAAACATGTTTGACGTGTATAAGTGTTTCTACAATGTACAAACCTACTTAAAAAAAATTAAATCATGTATCATTTATCAGCGCAAAGTGCTTAGCCTAAAGAACATTTCCCTTCAGAAACTTCGTAGCATCCGTATGTGTTACACCACTACTAATAATGACGTCACGTCATTTCAATCCATCGGACCCTGTGATCAAGGAGCTGATGTCGTGTCATCGTTTAGCGCATGTGTTCCTATTTCCCAACCGATAGCTGAGTCGTACCGTCGGATACAAGTGTCGCTAACGAGCACGTTATTAGAGCATGGCCACAGAATAGACAGGTACAGAGGGTCAGCTGCATACCAAGAAAGAAAGCGCACGACATACGACGACTCAACAAGCTTGACATCTCCAGTACAAGCTGTCCTTCCAATGCTTTCGAAACAATGAGTCATATTTTTGTTAGTATACTTAATAATTATGTTAGTAACCAAATATTTATTTAAATCTTTGGTTACTAACATCACACACACATCAACACAGCACAGTAATAGGTACTTCTTCTTATGCCTAGCTTTTTCCCAACCATGTTGGGGTCGACTTCTATTAGAACAAAATTTAATTATATTTAACTGGAAATTTATAGCCTAATATGTCGTCGGGCGTACAGTAAGTGCACGTGCACTCTTCACTGTGTATGCATTTGTTTGAGATCATAAACACACGAATATAATCGCGCCTATTAATGCGTGCGCCTGTTTTAGCTCGTCGTATGGAGCCGGCCTTCTGTGCACATCTCTTCTCTGGCACGGATGTACGGGTGTCTATATACCTACGCACACTACGTACCTACACAGGTACATACGCGCAAATACTCTCCTCCCCAGAAGAGCGTTCGCAACTGATTGCTCAATTAAGTTCAGCACAAAATCATCAATCAATCGCAAGCTGTGCTCAGTTTACCTTTGATTGATTCGCTCATTATACTACGCTGAGGTTGTTTACCGAACTCCGAAGAGTGTATTAGAGCAGCACATAATTATGTTCAGCGTTTCACAAAAATATAGAGAGTTACATTAGTATTACAAAAAGTTTACAAAACTTCTCACTTTTTGTTGCGCAAGTGGTTACAAGATGTCGGATTTTAATGTTAGTCGTGACTTAATTTTTCAACTTTCCTTAATAAGTAAGCACCTAAATAAACTTGGTGGTTCCTTGCTTGAAACAGGCAATCACAGCGTATAGGTAAATAGGTATGTTTTTTTTCAGCGAGGGTCGAAAAAATACATGCCTATTTCTCAAATGATGCTGTAGTGCCCAAAGGAGACCTCCACCGCGTCGAGCAATCGTTCGCGAGCCTTCATTCGCGATAACAACGTCCCTACGAACATCAGCTGGTGCTCGGTTCGAGATTCTTTGCTGTATGTTCAATACCACAACTATTTTCTACTACACCTTACTATATTTTATCTAGTTAGAAAACAACTTAGGTAAGTATATCTCTAGTATTCAAAACAATTTCAACATAGTCTTACCTTTATCATGCTCTTAGACCGAGTTCCAAACGTCGAGATACGAAGACTTACGAAGGTCTTCGATATCGGAAAGCGTACAGCGTATTCAAATAGACTTGGACAGGATACCTGGCAAGGCTCCAGCGATGACAGGTGGAGTAAGGCTGTTACAGAGTGTCGTCCAAGGCTGGAACACTTCCTGCCAGGGACGCGGATTTGTTCGAAAGAGTTACCGTGGCCCTGGCTTAGGCAACTGAAGGATCACGGGTGAGTTTTAGTCAGTACAAGTCAGACACGCCATCCCGCTCCACCCAGAGCGGGAGAAGTCATTTGATGATTTCCACCCAAGTAAAATTACTGGAACACGAGATGTCGGTTTTTCGACGGCGAGATGGGCTGACGACATTGTTGCCATAGCGTGCAAATGAGGCTGGCACAACAGCGTGGAGATTGGCACAAGAAAGGAGAGGCCTTTACTTAGCAGTGAGTGAAGTTCGGCTGTGGATGATGATGAGTCCCGGTTACTCTTTCAAGTAACAACTCCTAGTGGTGAATAACTTTACTGTGTCTCAAGTGATTATGATTTGCAAACAACTCACTTGTATTCCACACTAAATATAATTTAGATACTTACTGAACCTTAAATTAAAGTTCTAAATCATACGTGCTCATGCAGTAATGTCACCTGATAGCGACACACACATTGCTTTGTTACCTTCTCCCACAAAAAGCTATGATTGATGCTAACCGGAGAATGCTTAGTGCCTGAAGCGATTCTTCACTCAGCTTCTAATGTTGTGATCTCAAAGGGAAGGGGAACAATACGCGAGTCACTGAAACTCATATGTAAAGTCAGGGAAAGTAATTGTTAAGTAAATTTACTGCTAACTTAAATTGCCCGTAAATTCATAACTGTCATTATTTTACAGTTGCATGAAATGGATTTCAATATGACTGGCCAATATTGTTCTTTGTAACTATTTTATAAGGATTTTGTGGTGAGAAATAAATACATATTATTATAATTCTTTTTTATAGTTTTACGTATCTCGGCATTGCGCCGGATTTATGAGGTAGCACGAGTTAGATTATGATGAGAAGATGGTCTGATCGGATTTTGTGAAGGTGAGTGTGTTTGTCCATGAGACTGTGTTCGTGCTGTGCTTGCTGCACTCGTAAGTGAGTTAACAATTGATGTTTCGTTGTCATTTTGCAGAAATTTTCTGACAGCTCTGCAGGTGTACAAGATTGCTGCTTTCTGAAGAGTCTGATAGGTGTAGGGTGGTAAAATCGATTGTTTTTAAAGACTGGTGGAGCTGCTTAGGTATTACACTTATTATATAACACAACAAAATGATGTAGGGTTCCAAATCGGTAGACAATTATTTCCCCTGACTGTGTACCAATCTATACATTTCCAGTGTAAGTTGAGCTCTCAGTGTTTAGTGTTTCCTTACAATGAAAGGTCAGCTTATACTAGCCCTGTATAGTCGTCGTGTGTATCCACTTCTTTACCAAACGGGTAACATTGAATTGTTTTTAAAAGGTATTTTTGGAACACGGCTAAATTGTTATTGGATAAAGTGGTATTATCCACACAAAAGGCTTAAAATGTAAATTCTTGGGAAAATGTTATTTTTGTTACCTACATAATGAAAATTTACTTTGTACTCAAATAGATTATAATTTGTTATGAATTTGTGTAAGTAATGTACCTCAGAAGTAATTTATTTTTATTCCATTAGGACGCGTGCCCTTGCATTACGCTAAGCGGTTTAAAATAGCATTCAATTCATTAAACGTTAAGAGTATAATCCTCTTTATCTCGTTGAGTCCCTTTAAGGTTATTTGAAAATGCTTGCTTGAAAATACCGCCTGTCGTTACTTCTCTTTAGAGCTAAAAATAAAAAGAGTGCTATGTTTCGGATCAGAATATAAAATACAAGATTTATAAAACAACATTTTGATCGAAACGATCTCCACTGAAGCTCATTGTGCGATTTAGAGTAAGATCTTCTTAAGGTCACTTACTTATTCGAACTCAAGTTATTTACCAATATAATCATTCACTAAACTCGTGTTCGTCTAATGTCGGTATATATCATGGAATTAATGATCGTCAAGGTTCCAGAACGTATCACTGATGTACTTTGGCATTCCGATTTATATCATCTCGTAAATGTCGTTTATAATGGCCACAAGAAGCTTGACGAGCTCATAATATTACCAATGAACCGCGAAAACACATCTCGAAATTACGAATTGAAAAGGCAATAAGCAACCAATTGTTTCTATCTGAATTTATCACGTTGTTCTTCTTTTTTTATTCTAAAGCGATAAAATTGGCCCGGGATTCCGGAAGCAATCGCATGAAAGACTCCGGGATTACAATATCGGCAGGTGAGATGAATACGGTGGGAAGCAATAAGGAACTTTCTCGCATCACTCGAGGGCCTGGCGGGCGCGTGAAACGATCCCGTACTGTATACTCGCAACTTGATTGTGCCGCCGGGATCTCGTCCACCACAATGTTTTGTTTCCTCTGTTAAACTGTTATTGGCTGCACAGTAAAGGAGGAAAACTTTGACGTTTTACAAGTCTGGGGCATGTGCACTTGTGTGCTCGTAGGGTGTCGCGGCGACATGTTGACAAGAGCCATTTTTTTAGTCGTCGAGAGCGATGTTGCGATCGAAGCGACGAGAGAATCGATTAATTACAAGTATGACTGTGAAAAACAAAGAGTCTACGCCACAGTAATTACTGGCGTCCATTGTGCTAGTTTCAGATGCAAAACGGGATTCATGTTTGGAGCTCGACAACAAATTCAACAATTTGAACGTCATAATACGAGCAGCTTGAGCGTTAATTCAAAATCAATTCCAGTACAATATCGGCAATGAACGACTGGTTAGGTATAATCACAATCACCGATTTGGACTGTTCAGTGCCCGAACCGTATAATGGTTTAACACAAAATTCGATAGCCGTAAACCCGTAAACTCTTCACGTACCTACTGGACTAATTGCTATAGATGGATCGCGGGGCACGAGTTTGGTCTAAATTTCACTACAATACCGTCCATTACGGGGTTTATTCGTCCATAATTCAGAGATAGGTTTGGTAGCTGCAGGCGGACTAATGGGCGGACTGTCGCACTTCGTTATTCAATTTGAATACATCCCGAGGACAACTAAACAAACAGAGTTACAACAAACGATGTGTTAACTTGTTACCGCGTTTGTCACTGGCTAATCTGTCGATTCATACCTTTTTGTTACTAGTGGTCCTTTAGTGGTCGAAATTCTAGCAAGAATCATACTTTTTAAATCAATGTGATTCTAATGCATTATTAAATACAAATATAAGCTTTCTGCACTCCTCCATATAAGTTTGAACTGTGCCAAATTCATACTCCTCCGTTCGCGTAATTTTAGTAAAAAAGGATACAACGGTTTTGCTTCATTATACTCACTAGTGGTCGCGCAATGGTCAAAATTCGACCATAACTAATTTAAAACTTAATGTATTTCTAATGCATTATTAGTAATAATACATAAAAATATTAGCTTTCTGCGCTCCTTCTCAATATTAGCTTTAATTGTGCCCAATTTCATACTCCTCTGTCGGCATTATTTTAGTAAAAAGGGTTACAAAATTTTGCTTCACGTATAAATATTATATATAGATTATAAGCACAGATAAGCTTTACAGCGGGATAAAGGTCTTGTTTTTCTTCACTTTCAGCGGCTTCAAGTCTTAACAGGAGCCTAGCTAAGTGCTCCATTCTAAGACCCTGCCACAAACATCACCAAAAATCTCATATTAATTTCTACGCCAAAAGCTCGCATGTAATGTCTATCATATACGCTCCAAATAGGTATTAAGATGGACGTAATACTAAATTAACTCGCGCAGGCCGCCTTTATCGCCTGGCATCCTACTAATAACTTGCGGTCTCAAATGGTGACGTGTCGCAAGTGGCTATTGGCTGTAGCGAGCGGAATTGCTTATTGCCTGCCAACCGACACCCATCTACCTATATTACCAAGTTCTTGAGTACTACCCATCTCCACAACTACCTATAATACGAAGATCTTGGGTAGTGAGTAGTGACAGTTTCCATTATAGTCTTGCAATTAGAGTTATCGTTCAACTATAGTCTGTTTCTAACGTATCAAATGAAACTGTAAACAAATCATATTTAGCATAACTATTCGATAGCCTATGGTATCGAAATTGACATATTTCGTTAAGTTGATTTGCCTTGCCCCCGAAAGCAAATAGCTGTCGGAAGAATAGCAGTCGTCTATTTGATTTAAACTGACAAAATTTCGGGTTTAGAGGACTTTTACGACAACAATGGTTGATGTCCGATTCGGTACGGAAGCGTATCGAATAGTTGTGAATAGCTATGCAGGGTAAATTCATACACAATCACTCACTAAAGGTAATTCGTAATACATTAATATGTATTTAGAAGGTTTCAACTATTTTCGCACGCACTCTTTTTCCATAATATTATTAAATTGAAAATTTATCAACGAAAATTGTGGTTATAAAAGAAAACCTCAACTGTCAAATGAAGAATTAATTTAAGATGTCTGTTTAGTTTTTCAAATAATCAAACCAAGCACTCAGTTTGCATCAAATTGGCATTCACAGTTTTCTGATCCATTTGTTTACATTTTCGTCAGATAATTTTGGGCCAGAGCATAGCCAGATGTCTTGTACGTACTCGCTCAGGGTTCTAAGTAACGTCGTCGTCTCTTTCATTGTAACTTTGTTTCTTGAATTCTAGGAACTAGTTAAGCTCATTTTCGAGTCACGCATCCATAAAAGCATGTAGAATTGAAACTTTGTTGGATATAAACACTTTGATGCAAGTAAAATACATACCTGCCATAAGACAGGTCAGTTTAAAGTATGTATAATTAAATAAGCTGACTGACTGCTTCGTAGGTCTAGTGGTGGCAATCGGTACTCTTGATAAAAAGGTCCTGGCTTCGAATCCCAGGTCGACAATGTGTGTTTATTATAGGTATCATCATCATCATCATTTCAGCCGATAGACGTCCACTACTGAACACAAGCCTCCCCCAAAAGGGGGGGATTTGCCATAACCGCCATGCTTGGCAGGCGGGTTGGCGATCGCAGTATGGTGGTAAAATGCATAGAGAACGCTGCTGCCCATTCTCTAGTAAGTGCCTTAGTCGTCTCCTACGACACCCACGGGAAGAAATGGGATGGTGCTATTCTTTACGTTCTGCACCACACGGAACAATATAGGTATACCTCTGCCTAACCCTTCGGGGAAACAAGGTGTGATGTTATGTTATGTATTAAAATAAAAAATATATAATAAAAAAACGTCAAGGACCTATCTTGCTATAAAATATTGTTTTGTGTAGGTATAGTCAATGGCACATCAGTGGTAATAATATAATTAGACACTGACAGCTCCTTTATGTTGCAGCAGTAAGGCTGATATTTGCAGTCCAAATTTTAGAACTTCGTGTGGTTGACTGTACTTCGATTCAGTTGACTGAGTAGTTAGTTACTTAGTTTTTTATTGTTACAAAAAAAGGTTTGTATAACCTTTGAATAAAAAGAGCTTTATAAAATAACTTGAAATCTGCTAAATATTCCTGTTTTTTTTTAACGTTCAATAAAAGATTGTATAACAAGTTGCTTATCTTTCCCTTTCTTTCGTTTCCAAGATAAACGTCAATTCACAAATCGCATAAACTTTTGTTTAAGTTAAGTCCTTGATTGATCGCGACTGGAAGAGCTAAAACTTTTTCAATACATAAGTATTGGTACATCGGTCATGCAAGTGAGGCCGGTAAAATATTTTTTGTAATAATATTAAATATGTCTTGCAAAATAATAATTATTATAGCTGCCCCTATAACGAATTTTATAAAGAATTATGCCCGTTTCAATAATATCAAGAAGGTTATTAGGGTGTTTCTAACCTACGAAAGAAAAAATTTATAATTTAAATATTTATTGAATGTCCCACAGAGGCTTTTCAATTACATGCAAGTACACATAGAGCAGGAACAAATACAGTATAAGTATACAAAAAAAAACAACTGACTTCCGAAGTCGGTGTCTTTGGTTTGGTATTTTCGTTTTTTGCCACCGTGTTCCGAAGTAAAAGTAATTTTGCACTTTGTAGAGTTTTTTGAAAGTCGGTTGTTTTTTTTCTGTAATAAAATGTTTCATTTTTGAGCTGCGGTGACCGCCTCATACAAATTCGTATATCATCACTTGCAAAATTAATAACAGAGACAGGAAATTATTATTATTATTATAACATCATCAACATACATTAAGTGGAAAAAAGACGTATTATTTGAATAAAAAGCCACTCATCAAACCACTTGCCCAAAATATAAATACCTACCTAAGCAGATCCTTTCAAACAAAAGAAGAACTGTCAAAATCGATTTATAAATGAGGAAGTTCTGAGGTTCTGAAAAACATAAACAAATACAAACCAATTAAGAAGCTCTTCCTTTTTATGAAATCGGATAAAAAGAACCCAAATTAAATCCTGCACTTTGTGAATTGTGAAAAGCAGTGTGCTGTCACAGACATGTAGTTCTAGCGCAACAAAGTCTAACCAGTGCCAATATTATACCGTAAATTACTCCAGTGTTTGCATTTCACTGGGTTATTGTCTAGCGGTAAATTGAGGCATTAGTCTGACGCACGCACAGCGTAGACGAAGGTATATGCTCGTTTTCACTAACAATAGACGACACCTAAATGCGTTCCTAAATAAAAGCGCGCTGTTGGATTCTCCACGCTCGGCTTAGCGCCGAAAGTAGAAAATCCAACAACGTGCTTTTATTTAGGCTTTTACTTAGAAGCCGGCCGCGTCGAGACTGCGTAGCACTGCTACGTGAAGGAAAAATATCGAAGTGATTCCATACGAAATCATCATGTATCGAAATTAATAACAACGACAACAAGGGAACAAGGGTCGCAAAAGGTTAGTGAGTTATGTTTGTTAAAAAAAAACAAATAAATTAATGTTAAAGTTTTTCATAGCCTTAGAATAAAAATTAATTCAATAATCGACAAAATAAATTGGATGTGTAGTATGGCGTCACAAAAGGCCGCAATGCAGAACCGGGACGGGACCGGTCACGTTTGTCGCCACTCAAAGGTATGTCAAGCGAGACAATTGTGTCTACTGTCCACCATTTGCACACCACATACGACGATACGACGCGACAAATCAAGGGTAAACATGCATCAGTTTTAAAACATTAGAAAAATATAGAGTGTTATGAAAATATATAATTAGCATGGTCTCCTTTTTAAGGAAATTTCTCACTAACTGGTCAGCACTTCACGTGACCAGACGGCAGGATCGTTCTTTGGCCAAAGAATTAGCATTGCCATTCAACGTGGCAATGCTGCCAGTCTTCTGTGGGCACGTTTCTGGATGACAGCGATGCGAGCAAGACTTAGATGCATAAGTGTCTTTTTGTTTTTTATTTGTATAGTTAGTTAGTAATTTAAACTAACTATAAGTACCTAGCCTACCTAGTGAATAGTTAGTTGTATTTAAATACATACCGTAAAGTGATGTAAGTATTAAGTAATAAAATATTTATTCTGATCCCATTTAGTGTAGCCAAATAAACGATGGATGGACTGTATGAAAGATGAAATGGCTAGAAAGAGGGTGGGTTTTTTATGTTTTTTTTTTTGAGAGTGGGAAATCATCAAATAACTTCTTCCGCTCTGGGTGGAGCAGGAGGGCGTGTCAGACTTTTACTGACTAAAACCCACCCGTGTTACCCAGTTGCCTGTGGCCAGGGTCCACGATATCTCTTACCCCGTACCCCTGGAACTACCCGCACCCCTGGAAAGAGGGTGGGTGACATCCGATAAATTGGGATAGGGGCAAGAAAATAATGATGATACTTTGTATGACCTGCTTTTGGGGAACATAACGTAATGTAATGTTCTTTTGACTCCGTTATTACTGACACATACACATTGATATAGGATAAGTTTTAAACCAGTGCGCAAACTGTAAACATGAATTCAGCATATCATTCTAGACCCCCCAGCGCAAAAATGATCCGTCGCTTATACAAAAAATAATCAGCTGTTCCATACCTTTTGACCGCGTAGGTATTGCACTTTTCTATGAAATAGCTGATTAGTTTTTGTATAACCGATGGAAATGTTTTGCGCTGTGGGGTCTAGAATGATATGCTGAATTCATGGTTACAGTTTGCACACTGGTTAAAAACTTATCCTGTATACACAACTTGCACAACATATATATGTCTGCGTCATTGGTCTATGGGGGCGTCCAGTAATTACGTGAGGCAATTTTGGTGATTTTTCGACCCCCACCCCCACTCTGGTGAGATGTTGTGGGATTTGGTTCTACCTTCCCCCCTCCCCATAACCTCACGTGAGATATTTCAACATACGTGTTTTAGTGTAAAAACGTTAATCTGTGCTTATTTGCGTTGGATTTATGCGTTGCATTTGGGTGGCTTGGCTGGCCGGTGGCGGTTTAACCATCGAGGAGCTACTGTGCTACTTTGTGGCGTTCGCATAACTGCGATAAATATTACTTTGTAGGATGCGAAAAAACATGTTTTACATAATTTTACCTGGTTTTCTCGCATTATTTCTTTGCGGAAAAAATATAAATTACATGATATTTGCCGAGACACCCTCTCCCCCATGTGTGATTGGGTGAGATTCGAGTCAACCCCCTCCCCCCTTAAACACCCCACGGAATTAATGGACGTACCCAATGTTCGCAAGCGCAACTGCTGAGCAGGATTCGATTCTCGAGACGGGCAAAATGTGTTTGGGTTTTCTATCTAGAATTTCGCAGTATCAGCCTGGAGTCTGGAATTCTGAATAGTGCCTGGTAGATGTCAATATTATTAAATGGGACTTAGCAGAACATAACTGGCGAAAAGTGAGTGTACTTCAGGTACCCCTCTGTCCAACCCTTCGGGGAAACAAGGCGTGATATAGGGTAAACCCAGGATAGTTGCCGCAGGGGTATAGTTGCCCCGATTTAAATTACTCTAGTTTCGCGGATGAATATCATGCTATTTTGTTAATTTATCGAAAGACTCTCCAACTACCACTAAGTTGACCGAGTCGCATGTCTATGTACGATTGCATGGAAAGGCAAAATGCGATCAAAGTTTTTGCGGGATTGATGTCCTGTTTCTCGGCGAGACATCTATCCTAAACGTAATTTATATGTATTAGGCAACTATCCCCTATGTGGGATAGATGTCCCAAAATACAGGGGTCCGCAAAAATCGCTAATACTCTGGAAAAATTAAAGATAATGTTTTGTTAACTTTTCATAAAGTAGATAAAAATCAAAGTACCGGCCAGTTTTACAAATAAAGTATCTTGCTTTTTGCACTGAGAGATATAGAGTGATTTCGAAAAGTGTGGCAACTATCCAGCTTTTGCCCTATGTTTATACACCGTGACATTTTAGTCGTCTTACAACGGCATCCCACTTCATGCATCCAATGACTAAACATTTATAAAAATAAAAAAAAATGTATAATTAAAAAAATGAAAATATTCACTAAGACGCATGACGTAGTTTGAAACACCCTGTTATGGAGATGGAATTAATGATGGAATGTAATGGTAGGTAGCTAGATATCTTCTACCGTTTGATACGTAAATAGGCAGGGTGTTTCATAATTCTAAAGCATTATTTATTTTTCTTTGTACCTATTGTCTTAATTAATGGTAACAATGTTTTAATCGCGCGTAGAGGTATTTTATGACGGATACATTGAGTGGACAACCTTTGTAAGACGACTAAAATGTCACAGTGTATTATAATATGATGACGTTATTTTAATATACACAAACTACCTTTTACCAGCGGCTTCGCTCGCGGGGTGGTAGGAAATTAACCTGCGGGAACATACTACTGGGATAAATAGTACCCTCCGTGCTAAACCAGGTTATAAGAAAATACGTTTAGTATTTTTTGCTTGAAAGAGTAACATACATCCATACATCAATCCTCATAAACTTTCACATTTAAAATATTAGCAGGATTAGTACGTAACAATAGCCGCACAGATCGATCGATCAGGTTAAGCTACGCTTGCCGCGGTTGGTCCGTGGATGGGTGACCATACATCCCAAGACCCCTCCGTGCCTCGGAAAGCACGCTAAGCCGTTGGTCCCGGCTGTCATTTGTGGATCTTTGACAGTAGTTACGTGTTGTCAGAAGCCTGAAAGTCTGAAAACCAGTCTTACCAAAGGGTATCGTATTACCCAGTAACTGGGATGTCAGATAGGCAGTTGCTCCATGTGAAATACTGGTATTCAGCTGCATCCAGTTAGACTGGAACCCGACCCCAATATAGCTGGGAAAAAGCTAGGCAGATGATGATGATGAGTAGGATTTGTACGACCGTAGAGGTCGTTGAGTGGGACAAAAATAATAATTGTAAGAGTAGATATAAATAATCAGGCTGTACACAATGTATTGTCCAAATGCATTACAGCAACAACCAAAAGTATCAATAATTAATAAATATGTGAATGTGTATGAATGTGTGTGTATGTGTGGGTGTATGTGTATGTTATTAATGTGTGTTGTTTTAATTAATATTTTGTTAAGCATATTGTGAGGTTAAGTTTGTGATATTCCTGTGCAAGTCTAATAATTCTTTCTTTCTTTTGTTCTTTATCAAAATACCTTAGTACATTATGTTTCGGCACTTTTGTATCTACTTATATCATACAAGGAGATTTGTTATTATAATTTTGTTCCTATTATCATCAGCTATGTAGATACCGTTAAGTAGCTAGCTGTGAGATATGCTTTTGTGAAGCTAATGGCGATATGCGTTTACAGGTAATATCATTATTGGTATAGTGCCGCATTATCTCCAGATTGGATGCTGTAATCAGATTACCATCAGACTGTTAAGTGCGCCTCTTCATATTATCAATAGCTTTAATATTGATATTTCCATCAAAGTCTTGCCAAACGAAATTTAATTAGAAATCTCATAAATTACCGTTTTGAATATGAAAAGTAGAAGATAATTTATAAAGCGGCGTAATAATATCTTCCCCTAAAAGCCTCTTCAAATCTTAGGGAGGCGCGTTACCATAATCTTAGCTATTAGACAACCCCTTAAAATATACTGACTGGCATTATTTTAATGAATTTTGGATGAGTCCGTGTCAATCATTATAATAAATCTATAAGGCGTTTCAGTATAAATGGACATAATTATCTGATGATTTGTTTTCGTGCGATTTTGTATGCGAATTTAAATATTCTAGTGAGAGTATAATTTCCGGCTGATTTGTCGATTTGCACGAATTTACTCGCCCAAATCAAGCGAATGGACACTTTTAAATATTATATTATTTCCTGTATGCGACTTGCACGAACTTAATTTATTTGTTGGCGAATAAATAGTTATACGAATTAGACAGTTGGCACGTTTTGAATTTTATGCAAAAAGTTATGAGAAAAGGCCACTGCAAGTACATGTAATAAATAAAGTGCATAAAATTCAAAACGTGCCAACTGCCGAATACGTATTTCGTGTACTTGATTTGTCGATTCGTCCACAAATAAATTAACTTCGTGCGAGTTGCCTTTATAAAATAAAGAAAAGTGAAAAAACACGCCTTAATTCACTTTTAAAGAAAAGAACGATTCGCTCGCAAGAGATGTTGGAGTTAAACTCAGACTGCGCTCCACTTGGTAGGAAGCGCCGGAAAATGTTTTTGGCACTTTCTTAAAACGGTGGGTGGCACCACAAACTGACAAAACGAAAGGTTTTAAACAACACTGGACCATCTCCACCAGTTATGTTTTCAATACATGAGACAACGGTAATCTTACTGGCTGTTTCATAAATACACGTTTGAGCATAGACTAAACGAAATCCGCTAAATCCTAATCCGCAAACGTTTGGTCCCACAATACGTATAATAGGACGGTTCAAAGGAATTAAATTATCTGTGTAACGCTCCGTGAATTTTCCACTTGTTAAAAGAGACCGCTGTTCATAACGAAACCAAACGTAAGCATGAAATTCATTCATTCGTTTCATACAATGAGGCTTACACGCGGTCTTCAGTTGTGTTTTCTATAGACGGGGAACTTATTGAGTTTTGGGTAAACTCTTCTAATTTTCATAATTAACGTGTAATTATTAATTGTCAGTAAATTACCATGTTGGTCTCTTGGTTTGGTAGCAAGCGTGAATATTGAACGTGGGGTGAGTGGGGTCGAGGGTTCAATTCTCAGGTCGGGGAAAGTATTATTGAGTTTTCGGGAGGAATTATTTCCTTTTTTGAAGTTGGCATGGTGATGGACCCGTACCTCGCAAACCACGTTGCTGCGCCTGATCTCTCGGTGGTCGTGTCGAATTGCCGTCCCATCACCATCAGACTATGACAGAGACAAGAGATGCTTCCTGCATCTATATCTAAAATCAGTAATCAAAAGTCATTTATTCAGACTAGGCAGAGATTTAGCACTTTTTAAAGGTCAAAACTACATTAGACAGCACCCAAAACACCCGCCCTTCACCACTTCCTAGTGCTTTAGCTGGGAAGAAGAAGTGGCGCAACCAACTCCCCAGCAACACAACTGCCTACGCACACTTATCGTATTAGATGTCCATATCCCGACCGCGACAATGGTTATCCGCTGAAACTGGTCGCCATCCGAGATTTGGTCTAGGGGATTATGATCAATACCGGACTTTATACCTATTTTATTAAAGTTTTTAATATCATGCAGACCTCCATGGGCAATCCATACCAATTCCAATATTGAGTCATTATGGTTCTATTCGTTTCACCCCACACACATAAACGTTGCAAACCAATATCGCTACAGGATTTTGAGAGCCGGTCATGTGTAAAGCAGATAAAGGCACAGTTAGCACTATTCGGACCCTAAACGCTTTATTGTAGTTGCTATCACGCTCTCTATCACTATAAAGATGTTGATTGGAAAACCGAATTGTCGACGCGCCGTGACCCGGAAACAATAAAAACTTTACGGCCGGCGCTTCGGAAACACTCGGCTCCGGCCGCTAGGTGGCGCTGCGGCCTGTTGTCCTTTTTACGACCAGATTACGGGAAGATTAAATAAAAAACAGAATCCCCGAGCTCATCGCCATTTTTAAAAGGTTTCGTGTTTGTCCTAGCTGTGGACGCTCGTAAAAGTTAGTTCAACTTTATTTACAGCTGAGTTTTGTTCGTGTGCGCTAAAGTGGACATTGTTGTTTTAAGCTCTCGATATAGTTTGTTCTACATCTGTTTAAATAATTTATGGAATTTGTTCCGTGTTGCTGCTGACCCGCTCTGCTACTTTTTATGGCATTGTCAGTATTGTTACTGAAACTCAGCGTTGTAATACATGAGGCTGAAGTGATTACGCAGTTACTTATCTCTTGATTTATATTGTTTGTTTAATGGTTTGTTTGTACTCCAACACAACCTACTTTTTGATGAATTTTACAGAAGTAAGGTCAAGAATTTTCGTAAGTATGGTTCAGATAATGAGTTTTGAATTTTAGAGCGTTGACTTAAGAATGTGATTTTCTTTCCTGAACAGGAGAACTTTTTACGCAAGCTGAACAAGCACTGAGGGCTCAATTATAATGAAAGGCCTTTTAACGCTTTCTCGACCGCAACATTAGTTCCACCGGAGAGTTTAAAGTATTCTTAAAAGTATGGTGTCTGTCTATATTCTATAAGTTTGTGTGGTTGGTTTTTTAAGTATGTATTTAACAAGAAAAGTCTGTCTGTTTACTTTAACAAGTCCTCAACCAATATTTAGTGAAACATTAGTTTTAGGTAGGTATCCGTAAGGCGATCTGTCCAATATCAGGTGATCCATGTGAAACATAAAACGATGTCGCCACGTTGCTCGTTTCTGCCGATTAATCTATCTGTGAGACAACCTAGAGACTGCTAGCCATTAGGTCACAGCCTAATTTCTAAGAAAAATTAACATGACATGATAGCACCCTCCTTAAAATTATAAGTAGAGTAGAGGTGTACCTACACTTCATCCACCATCAAACACAAGATTTAATTTGAATGTTCAAACCTCACAGGTTCCCACCAAATAAATACGAAAGTGCGGTTAAAGCTAAAATGCGAATCGAAAGACGAATTTGTATTTCCAAAAACGTTTAGGACGCAAATATCCAGTGGCAAAGGCCGGCGCTGCGTACGACACTATTTTATATTTCTCGTCACGAATCAACCCTTACAATACGTGACTTTATGAAGGTAGCCACGTTTCCAGTCGTGTTCTATTGGATCATCGCAAAAAACCGGGGCCTTGACGTGCCCTCAATTCACTTTCGCGTGACGACCGTCAGCTAACACCTGCGCCGGTGAATGAAATCGCTTTATCGAGATTAATAAAACTACGTAATTGTATTAAACTACTATTGTTTACACAGTGTTAGGCAAAAGTGTGTAGACATTTCATCAGGTATGTCCCATGTAGGGCGGCGTGAACCTTGAGCCAATATAAAAGCATTATAGAAAAATCTGCCTATAATATTCCTATTGCTAAGACACAGACCTCCTCTCTTCAAAAGCTTCAAAGCTTGAGCTGTAATCTACCAAGCAAGCCCATTGCGGGTCGGTAAATGTCACATATCTTCGAACATGGAGTACTAGGACACGCCGGTTTCTTCACGATGTTTTTCTTTACAGTTTTGAGAGCACATGGAGTGGTTTACACAAAGTAAAACGCCTGCCTCGGATCGAACCCACCACCTAAAACTTGTAAGTCGGCTGTTACCACTAGCACTAATCCAGACTCCCGGCTGCCGTTGAGAAATTCTTAGTGGAAACGACTAATAACAAATTATCGAGGATCAGACGACGAACGATATTTAACGCTTTGTTTCCATTCAAATTATTATTTTTAGCTTGAATAAAGTTTTCATTGTATTTGTTGGTATATTGGCATGGATAGCTGATATAATTATGGCAAATTTTTCAATATTTTTTTTGGGTTTACTTTGCATATCTACTATTATATAGAATCACAAGTTTAACTAACTGAAAAATCAGCTGTGCGGCTCAGAACTTTGTTGCGCCACTTCTTCTTCCCAGCGAAAACACAGAATAATTAAAAGGGCGGGCGTTTTGGGGGACTGTCTTATGTAAAATTGACGTTCGAAAACTGCTGATTCTCAGCCTAATTTGAATGACTTTTAAGTTTGATTTTGACCAGCAGTCTGCGCATTCGCCTTAGTGCCGAACAAATGCAATGCAACAGTTTCAAATAGCACATGCTGAAATAAATTAAGTTCCTAAGTTTTAAGTAGCTTGGCTTTACAAATACTCCGAAGCTAATTTTAAATACTCTGCTCGGTCTGAATTATTACGCCTGACTAATGTGGTTCATTTTGCATGAACGTAGCTACTAATTTAACTGCCCGAGTTTCACGTTTAATGTTGAAATATGCACGAATACTCATTAGCTTGTGGGGATGATAACTTATTTATTAGCGCTTTATTGTGTTACTGCAAACTTAAAATATTACTACTGTGATTAATTAATATGTACTGCAAACGCCTCTTCTAATGATAACGTCTTCATCCTCTTGCCTTTATTCCAATTTATATGGGCTCATGGTGTTGCCAGTAATGACATATGGAACCGAAACGTGGTCGCTCACAATGGGCCTCATAAGAAGGCTTAAAGTCACCCAAAGGGCAATGCAGAAGGCTATGCTTGGAGTTTCCCTGCGTTATCGAATCAGGAATGAAGATATCCGCAGGAGAACAAAGGTTACCGACATAGCCCGAAGAATTGCCAAACTTAAGTGGCAGTGGGCAGGGCACATTGCTCGCAGAACAGATGGCCGATGGGGCCAAAAGGTCTGGAGTGGAGACCGCGTACCAGAAGACGTATAGTTGGAAGGCCTCCCACAAGGTGGACCGATGAAGAACAGAACCGGTCGAACTGGCGGAGCTTGGGGGAGGCCTATGTCCAGCTGTGGACGTCTTTCGGCTGATATGATGACATGGGGTCGGCGCAACTTGTCTTTTTCTTCCTAATTTCTCTATTACCGTCATCTCGTTTGTCACCCCTTTTCTAGCCATGTCATCTTTTTACAGTCCATCCATCGTTCCTCTACTCTTAACCATACCCATCCACATTCATACTCATAATGTTCCTTACGTGAATTTCTCATGCCTCAAAAACAAATGGTCATACCTTTTTGCTCTCTTCTAGAGCACAAAGGATTACAAAATTTTATTAAAACGGAACACAAAAAATACGACGTACCTAAACAAATTGCAACTTATTTCCAACTTCGCAGTCACCAGTGACACCTTAGGCAGTATATGCGCCCTCACGGTCCTAGTCGCCGCAGGATACGCCCTGGGCATCGGGAATCCCAGGCTGATTCCCGGGTAACGTAGGCACGGGCTTGCGGGTGGCGAGTCATGAGTAGCTCACTGTTCGGTAAGGACCAAACCACGCGCACCTCAATGAGTTGTCAGCACCAACTGGTGGGGTCCGCAAGGGCCGATGCCTGCCTGGGGTGCGGGTTGTTCAAAAGAGATACCGTGGCCCCTGGCACACAAGCAACTGAAGGAACACGGGTGGGTTTTAGTCAATAAAAGTCTGACACGCTCTCCTGCAGAGCGGGAGAAGTTATTTGATGATTACCCACCCTCAAAAAAAAACCAGTGCCACCTTCGGACACTTCGGCTGCTTCTAATCAATACATCTTTATAAAATATCATGAAGATACAGACCGAACATAAGTTAGGTTAGAGAAATATATATTTTCGAGAAAATCGACTACCAACTTAAACTCTCCGTATATTAGTATTGAAACTGTCATTCTTTCACAGTTGTAGAAATGACTATATGACAGTAAATTGATGTAGAGTGTCAATTTGCTTCAAATTATTTTGACTATACATAGACTAGGTTCTATTATTTCTCAACGCCCGGCATTTCAAAGACAAAGAACAGTGTTTTTTTGTTGCCAAACACTTGCATATAACTAGTCAGTTGTGTAATAAGAGGGGAGGGTGTATTAACCTCACATTATAGCAATATTTCGAGCTGCACCACGGCTGCTCGAAGGTTGTTAGCATTCAATACTAGTTCCGCGTCCACTCTGACATTGTAGTGCTAGTACGTGGCCTTTTATGCTCACAAAGTAGCTTCAACATATTTATTGAGACGTAAACTTGCCTGCATTTTGATACAGTTCAATATTAGTGAACGAATGCAGATCGGTAAATTTTTTATCGTTACTTGATTGCATTTGTCATCAATTTTAAAGTGCTCGCGATTGTCATTTGTTTCCAGACCTCTATGTCTATTTGATTGGTTTATTAAGCACACATTAAACGTGCAATGTTAGGAATTCAATGAATTTTAATGAAAAATTTCAGTCCTTGCGTGCGGACTTTTGACCTAATAGTTTTCAAAGACGTTTTACAGCACTATTTTCATCAACGAACGACTAAATTTAAAAACTCATGAAACTATGTGTAACTGTGTATCCTGTATGTACTGCCTCATTGGTCTAGTGGTTCGATTCCCAGGTCAGGCAAAGTGATATTTGATTATTCTATCAGGAATTTCTCAGAAGCAGCCCGGGTCTGGATTTGTTCCCGGTTGATGGAAATAGGCCCTATTAGATGGGACTTACACATCTATACTAATATTATAAAGAGGTAAAGTTTGTGAGGTTGTAGGGGGTAATCTCAGGATCTATTGAACCGATTTTGAAAATTATTTTACCAATAGAAAGACACGTTATTTGTGAGTGTCATAAGCTATATATTAACCCGAAAAATTAAAAGACTTTTTCATGGTTGTCGGATTTGCAAAGTAAGTCGGAGAAAAAACGGTCGGACGAAACGTTTCTTCCGAACGCTGCCTTAACGATGAGAGATATGTGATTGAATTCTAGAAAAAAGTTGTAGAACTTGATAGTGCCTACAAAAAAGTTGCCGACAGCATATGTCTTAATTTTATATTTAAGTCACAAAAAGTAGTTTTTTATAGTACTAACCAAACCACACTCATAATTTCATCACAAGTAAAAATGTTTACCGCTCAACGAAGTGAGCATGGGTCAGCTCATAACTGATGAAATGTAGGTCTACCCTGCAATAAGGTACACCTCTGCTAAACCTTGCGAGGATTACAATCGTAGTGTTATATTTATATATTCCCGACAAAAAACTGTACAAACCTAATCTGCTTTTTGTGCGATAAGTATGTTATCCGACGAAATAATAAACAAAACACGTCGCGAACGAAACAAATGAAAGGAAATAGATTTCATACGATATGCGCGAGGATGTATCCCATCCGTAACAACCAACACGTCGTGGGAAACTAATACAATGGACGTGAGATTAGAGCCACGTACCCGAATAAACTAAATATGTAAATAATATTTATACGAGAAACACAATACAGTGTTGTACCAAGTTTTGACGGAGGCTCGACTTTTGTCCCGGAAATAATGACATTATATTTTAGAAGTGTCAAAGGAGTTATCATGTTTTCGTTAAAAGAACATAACATAGTCAGGTTAAACCACGATGGCCGCGGTTGGTCCGTGGGTGGGTGATCGGCTGTCATTCGTGGATCTTTGACAGTCGTTACTTGTCGCCAGAAGCCTGAAAGTCTGACAACCAGACTTACGAAAGGGTATCCAGGTCAGATAGGCAGTCGCTCCATGTAAAATACTGGTATTCAGCTGCATCCGGTTAGACTGGAAGCCTACCTCAACATAGTTGGGAATAGGCTAGGCCGATGATGAGTAACATATCATGCGTAACATACACACAAGCATACATTTTTTTTAGGGTGGGAATTCATCAAATAGCGTCTCCCGCTCTGGGAGGAGCAGGAGGGCGTGTCAGACTTTTACTGACTAAAACCCACCCGTGTTCCCTCAGTTGCCTGTGTGCCAGGGGCCGCAGTATCTCTTTCGAACAACCCGCACCCCTGGCAGGCATCGGCCCTTGCGGACCCCACCAGTTGGTGTTATCAGCCTATATTGCTCCCACTGCTAAGACACATGCCACCTCTCCATGAGAGGGAGTGGGACATGCCGGTTTCCTCACGATGTTTTCTTTCACCGTTTTGAGAGCACTGTGATGAAATAGTTTACACAAAGGAAAGCGCCAGTCTGGATAGAACCTTAAACCTACAACTCGCATGTTTCCACTGGCCCGCCACTGCCCTCGTAACCAATGAAAACTTAGGAATAGGTGTACCTTATAGTACACCTACATTGCACCAGTTATGTTTAAGTTCCATGTAATAGAGGGCGAGCCTATTCCAATCAACTGGGCAGGAATCCAGAGTCCGGGCTGGTACTGAGAAATTCCTAATGCATAAACTCAATATCACTTTTTCCGACCTGAGAAACGAGGCAGTCGTTAATTAAATAAATAATATAAAGTTTTATACAATGAGATAGCGGAATCCAATAAGTCAGCAAGAATAACTTTTAACTGATAAGAGCTGCTATATTTTGTTAAGTATTTTCTTCGAAACAAACAACAATAGGATTTATTTATTTAGGCTCTCCCTAAACCTTTTAAAGCACCCTTTAGGGTCAAGAATGACTTAAAATCTTCACAAAGAAAGATAATATTTAGCTGAACAAGTACTAGCATCCCACAACGGTAAATTTAGGTACTCTCCTGGAGTTTGCAGAGGTCAGATGGCCTGCTTTTCTCCTGAAATCAGAAACTCACTGAATCACAGTGCGCTTGCTAATGAGCGTAGCGTACCTACGAGCAAAACCGACTTGCCAAAGCTAACCTAACCATACAACAAGCAAAACACTAGCAAAGCACAATCAGCGTTTCAACCTATAACGGTGCTGATCCACGGGTCAAGTTTGTGAACGGTCGCTGTCGGCTGAGACTGGTCATTTCCTAACATTCAGGGCTCATTTTTAATCTTATAATTATACTTAATTGTTTATAATATTTTTTTTACACGCTTTATATTAGCTTCACTTGTATGTATGTTTGTATGTTTGTTTGTAACCGACTCCTTAGGGCGCGATTTTGACTCACTTCAAACGGTCAGATTTCATTTAAACTTTGTAGACTTACGAAGACCGATGAATACTGACCGTTTGAAGTGGGTCAAAAACAACTCCAAAGGAGTCGGTTACAAACAAACATACAAACATACAGGTGAAGCTAATAAAAAGCGTTAAAAAAGTACAAACGGCTTAACATGCTTTGCGGGGCGCGGCGGGGTCTTGGTATATAAGACGGTCACCCATCTACGGAACAACCGCGGCAATCACATCTTAACGTTTTAGATCCGACCGAGTGGCTGTTATTACTTAGCCACAAGGCAGGCACACACGGTCAGGTAGGCACTGTGTTTCTTAATAATGACTCTAAGGTAAAATAACTTGTACACACGGCTACACATCAAGCTTTAATTTCCAGTTTACGCTGATCTCACACTGTACGGAAATCCTATACAGTGCTAGATCAGCTTATACTGGAAATGTAAAGCTTGATGTGTAGCCATGTTAACTAAAAAAAATTACAATCCGAGTGTGCTTCCTTGAGTTGATTGATGGAACTGGCGATGGCGTATACTTGAGTGGATTATATTCAAACAAAGTCTTTTTGATCTTTAGTTTAACCTCTGGCATGACTTCTTTGCAAGCAGACCACAATTTGTTTTTACATCTCATTTTTTTTTTAAGGATGAAGAGAGTGTTGAAGGTTCAATCCTATTCCTACTATCTTACTTCTTAATAATCCTACTAATATTATAAATGTGAAAGATTGTGTGGATGGATGGATGGATGTTTCTAAGCCAATCACACAAAAACGCTGAATGGATTCGGATGAAATTTGGCACACAGATAGTTTATAACGTTGATTGACACATAGGATATCTTTATTCCGGTAGCTTCGTTCCCGTGAGATCATTTTCGACCTCCACGCGGACGAGGCCACTGACAAAAGGAAGGAAAGGTGTTAAAATTTCAATCCTAGTTGGTTTTACCTATTCTTATCAAAGAACTAGTTTTTTCCAGCGGGTCCACCCGCGTTAATTTACACAAAACCTTAACAAATTGTACACGTAAACCATCGTCATGAAGCCTGAGAACACGGTGGAGCATACGGTGGAGGTCTGCCCGGCTTGGGCGGAGCACCGCCGTGTCCTCGTGGAGGCGATCGGCAGCGGCGATCTCTCGCATCCGGCCCTGGTCCAGGCCATGGTACGGAGCGAGAGTGCATGGTTAGCCATCACCTCCTTCAGCGAAGCAGTGATGCTTGCAAAGAGGGAGACGGCGCACGTGAGGGACAGGCAGTACATGCACCCTCACGGCCGTAGCCTTCGCAGGAGACGCCCTGGGCGTCGGGAATCCCAGGCTGATTCCCGGCCACCGCAGGCGCGGGCTTGCGGACGGCGAGTAATGGGTAGCTCGCTGTCCGGTAAGGACCAAGCCCGGGTCGATGGCGCGTTGTGTTCCACGCGCGCCTCAAAGAGATGTCAGCACTAACTGGTGGGGCCTGCAAGGGCCGATAACCTGCCAGGGGTGCGGGTTGTTCGAAATAGATACCGCGGCCCCTGGCACACAGGCAACTGAGGGAACACGGGTGGGTTTTAGTCAGTAAAAGTCTAACACGAAGAGCGGGAGAAGTTATTCGACGATTTCCCACCCAATAAAAAAACAACTTTTGTCGTGAATCATTCTGTCTATTGGTAAAAACCGCATGAAAATCCGTTCAGTTGCTTTTGAGTTTATTGCGAACAGACAAACAGACGCGGCGGCGGGGAACTTTGTTTTATAATATGGAGAGGTAGTGATAAAGCTTCTTCAAACTCAACTAAAATGTAAAGAGACAACAATTCATTGCAAAATGTCAGGGTCCAAAAAGTCGAAAGTTCAACATATTAGAGTGACGTCACATTGTGATGACCGCTAATTAAGGCTAGCCATCCACAGCGGCATTAATTATTGTCGCAACACAAGTGGTGTAACCAGTGCTGTACTGAATAAACAATGATCTACAATGCTAGTTCGTCCGACTTAATTATTGATAATTTGTAAACAGGTCCTTAATCAGAATTGAACATTGCTTCATTTTTACTTTTGCAGAATACTCTAGATCTTCCTCGTTTGTTCACAATCACAGACAGCTGTGCTGGTGGGAAGTTTGTTGCGCCACTTCTTCTTCCCAGCTAAAGCACTAGAAAGTGGTGAACGGCGGGCGTTTTGGGGGACCGTCTTATGTAATTTTGACGTTCTAAAAGTGCTGACTCTCAGCCTATTTTGAATAAATGACTTTTGATTTTGATTCAATCAGCTTATAATGTTCCCACAGGACACGCCTCGTAATCCTCAACGCGGCCCTAGTGCGAGTTGGTGGATGTCACATGTCTTCGAATTTTTGGTTCTAGGACATTCCGGTTTCCTCACGACGATTTCCATCTCCGTTTGGAGAAAGCAGTAGTGATGAAATTAAATACACAAAGCAAAGTACCTGCCCGGGTTTGAACTCACGACCTACAACTCATAATTTGGGAGCGATACCACTGGGCCACCACTGCTCCTGGTTTGTTTATTGTTGTTTATGTTTGAAACTACTGTATCTTGTGTTGTTTACCTATAGTTAGTTGCTAGAATGGTATTTGACAATACAATTGGGTCAAGGAGATCAAATCTAATAGGCAAACATAATTGTTAAATAAAAACAATTACTTAGTGGTCGCGCAGAGGTCGAAATTCGAACATGTTTTTTAATTAATTTATTGTATTTGTAATGCACAATTATATAGGGTGACTGGAAATTAGTGACCGATATTTAAACACAATACGATTGTACTCATCATAACAAACAACTTTTCCAAAGAAACGATTTTTTTTAATATGTAGTACTTATTGACCCCAATTTTATCACCCCAATAGAATATTGAGTACCTATCAAGAATAATACACCATCAGCTGTAATTTCATTTAGTTACTTACAAAAATAAATCCACTTTTACCATGCATAATATCTTTTTTCATTAATTTAGCAACGGACCGCGCGCGCGCTATCAGTCCGTACGGTGGTTAAATTAATGACAAAAGAATAAATCATGGTAAAAGTGGATTTTGTTGTTTGTTTGTAGGTGACTAAATTAAATTACAGCTGATGGTATATTATTCTTGTTAGGTACTCAATCTTCTATCGGGGTGATTGGGAACACGCGCTAGTTAAGTAAAAAAAATCGTTTCTTTGGGAAAGTTGTTTCTTATGATGACTAAAATCATGTGTTTATATATCGATCAATAATTACCACTCACCCTGTGTATAAATATATGCTTTCTGCGCTCCTTCTCCATTTTAAACTTTAACTTTGCCAAATTTCATAATCACGTGAAATTAAATCTGCGTGACTTAAGTGGGTGCACAGGTTTTGCTTCACATAATAATATATCGATTTATCATTAATAACAATAAAATAAATTTAGTCAGTTCAGTGTTTCTGTCTTTACAAATTATTTTAAACGAAATGCTTTTTCGATACAACAGCTTCGCATTGGACCATAACCAGAGATCGGATAATCGGATGCATATTTACCTAAAGTAGTAGTAGTAGTAGTAGTTATCAAATTATGGAAGCGGCTTCTTATAATATATTTATTGTAAACAAAACTCGGGATGCCAGGAATACCGGGAAGGCATAACTAGTCAGGTTTATAGTATGCAAGCGACTTCTAAATTATTAGGATTGCATAACTATTCAGACGCATATTTATTTAAAATTAACCCCGATGCAAACATGTGTAAGTCTGTAAAAGAAGGAGTGGTGTGTGTTAGTTCAAAAAAATATATTTTTTACCTTAAATGAAGAATATTTTCGATACAAAAGCGCGTTAAATATTAGCCAACATTTCAACTTTAGGTGAATATGCATCCGAATATCCGACCTCTGATCATAACATAACTTAAGCCCCGGAGTGAATAATATTGACAACTACCCATTGCCTCTGATGTTTTTGTAGAAATCCTCTCTTTAAAATCAACGGAACGAAAACCATTAGTCTGTGGAAAAATAATCATCAGTATATTTTTCGCCATCGCTGAACGAAAGAGTTGCAATCTAGAGAGGAAAGCTTTCAGCACTTTCAGCTTTCGTTTTATTTATTTGTTTTACTTCCTCTACATATTGGTCCTGGAAATTTCATCTGAAACTGTCCATTTTCTCAAATTTAATGAAAAAAAATCTTTTATACCGAATTATTTATCATGTCCTAAATATGGTGTTAAATTCGTTTTTGAATAGGTAGAGCCTAACAGAATAATATTAAGAACCTAGCAAGTATTTAATATTTGAATAAAACCTACGTCTTTTTATTAGACCAAAGAAAATACATAAAAGGTAACCTTCGACTTCAATCACAAAGAAGTAATAAAATATAAGAAACGTGGATTGAATTTATAGCGGTAGAAATGAAGTCTGTGGGTAGGGAATTGAAACTACCAGTCTCCTTCAAAAGAGCGGAAAGTCAAAGTTTACTGAATCATAGAGAAAATCCTTCATTATGAAATCTAAATTAAATAGCGAAATCCACTAAGTAATTTGAGTAATCATTCAGCCTTAGGTACTGGCAAGCTATCGGTTTGCGGATAAAACTCACAGACCGGCCAAAATTCAAATCGAGAACGCACAGTTACGGTTCAGGGATTATACGCCATAGACTATGTTAGTCGAAATTAATGATTTGGGATCTTCTGTTTACCCAAAATATTAAATTGGGGATTTGAACGTGCGACAAAATTGTGCTGTTAAAACGAAGATAACAGGGATAACAAGAGCTTATGTTTAATTAGAGTATTATTGCCATTAACTAGATACTTGTTCAGTTAATATTTGCTACGACCCCTAACTACACATTACAATGCTGAAACAGTCAAATGTTTCCGACTGCCTGAGGCGCACGCATATTGCTTACTACCTTATGAGAATCGTAGAAACAAACGCACAGTGCGAACTTGTGTGGAAATAGACATTTACCTTGCAATGCCTGCCCATTCATTTGACAATTAGAACGTTTTTGTTATTTCCGTTTTACACATAGTAAAATGCTTGTGCAATGAGATATACCTTTCAAATAATTCACAAAGGCAAAGCACGGGCTTAAGTTAGAACTATCAAGACTCGAGTTCGGGTTTTCCTGTGAGGCTGTGTTGTGTCTATCCCGCTCTAGCAGCCAGCTCAGCGGAGCTGTAAATTCTCCATCTCCTTCTAACTTGAGAAGGCTTGCGCGGAAAGAGAATGTGGGTAACGAACGACCTTTTGCCGTTATGGGCAAGCAGTGCGGCCCGAGCGTTCACCGGGAGCGGTACATTCGCTGTGGCCATAATACATCGCGCCGACAAACTGACAAGCTGAAAAAAAATTACGTAAATATTACAACACTCACGCATTGATTATGAAACGTCTGTAACTGTAAGGCCGAGTCCTGGACATCCCTACGTAACAGTGTGCATGGTGCGTCCGCGTTAAGTTTAATTGTGCGATCCTGTTTGACCCTGGTGATTTTATTTTATTATATTGTTTTGTAACCCTCTCCCGTGGTGTTCATTGTATCGTCCATTTCTGTGTTTCTGTTGTGATTTATTTCTGTATCTTTGGATTGTCACTGGAGTTATTGGTGAGTTAAAGTATTTTTTAATGTTTTATTTTTATTTTTATTTCTGTGATTAGCTTTACAAATATTTGCAATTCGATGTATTTTTGTACATGTCTATTTTAATTACGTGTATTGATTAAGTACCTATGTAAAAATTAAATGTTTTATCATTTATTTATGAATTGCTTTTTGACGTAATAAGAAGTGTTCAATAGAGTTGCTGCATGGATGTACGCTACCCAAGTAAATTGAATTAACTATAATTGTAAAGCTTTTGGAAAGTTGAGTATGCCACATGTATTTTTGGTTATGTTACGTAGCCTCACAGCTCGTTAATGGTTTGATGTTCACTGTCTCTAGAGTTTTATCGTAGATATTGTCAAATATTGGTAATAATGTTGACAATTATATTACAATTTATGTTATTGCCATTTGGATATCGATATGGAATTGAAACACTCCTAATTCTGCTTCCGACAAATAAGAGGGTTCTTCGCTCCTGGAATCCTGGTTTGAGTGCAGCTAAAAGATTAATTGTAGCGATTCATGAGGTCTCCCGTTTAGATTTCTTCAGACCAATTACTAAAAGAAAGAATAATAAAGAATAACATATATTTGGCAACAGTTCTAGTTCAGTTTCTAGGACCTAGTCTCAATTTAAAAAGACTACAAGATGGTGACTGATGCAGATGTTTTTATGAGCGTCCTGTCCCTGATTGGTAGATGAGCTGCTGAAGATCGCAGATCTCCGATGGGTGCCACCAGTTTAGAACAGACTGTTGTGGAATCTATGGGAGAGGTCTTTTCCAGCTGTGGTACATAATGTTGACAAGGATGATTTTAAAATTTAAAATTTCAATGAAGAGGGAGTAGTGAGAAAAAGATACTACTAGTACATTTGCCGTCGTACATACAGTGAAATCCACACATCCATCGGCAGATATAAGTTTGGCAATGATACAATAGGCGTGATCAACGCCATTGAGCCGGAACAAGATCTATCCCGAGTTCTTTTTGAGGATTCGCCAACAGGAAACCCAATTACTTGGGTATTGATCCGAAGACCTTCAATGATGAGGCAACTGTGTTTGCAGCTACTGAACCAACGAGGCTTTCGTTCTAATTTGCTCTATTATTATTACATGGTTTTCTGTGAGCCCAAAAACATCTACTGCTAATGCCAAAATGAGATGAGAACTAGAAAATCCGAAAATAATTAAGAGAGAGAAATATATTTAGGCCTTAAAGTGACCACCGAAATGAAAAGAGTACTTGTAAAAAAAGATTCGTTGACACGTAGGTACCAAAAAGAAACAAATTCAAAGAAGGTAAATATGCGGAAAATATGCATCAAATCGGCGCAAATTGGCCACCACTCAGTATTTTGCGGCGGCACGTGCATACAGCTTCTTCTTTGTGGCCAAAGAGCAGATTTTCACCAACAAGCGTAAGGAGATGCAACGCTAGGCTGTTCGCAGCGAGGAACCAAGTGACAGCCCCGCTGTCCATAAGCACATCCTGTTGGCTCTAACTTGATTGGTCAAAGAGCAGCTTTAGCCTAAAACTGCATAAACACAAGCTTTCATAATTAAAATCTCAAATAAATAGACCTGGTATTAAAACTTATACCAAGAAAAGAAAACAATGCGTAGGTGGAGCCTTTGGGAATTAATAGCTGACGTTTGTTTTTCGAAGGAGTAGGCGGCTTCGATTTTACTTCTATTCGTTGTAACGATATAAGCCTTAGGTAGGAGAAAAGCCTGTTACTGGATATTATTTGACACAAGTCTAACAATTTTAAGCTATGTGATACTTCAAAAGGGTCACCCAATCATGGATTAGTCCACGTCCATAAAATGTATGGAAATACGTCACCGTTAAAAAGAGTTCAGTATATTTTCCGTCGGCTAATCGTGGACGGAAATTTAAAACTGTCTTCACATATTTCCATATATTTTACTTCCCTGTATTATCGTAACGTTATCGTGGGCGTCCACGGTAATATTGTCACGTTAGAAATGATAAAAGCGCACAATAAGTACATTTATGATTCTAAACTAATCTTCATTTGCGAGAACTTGCGACATTTCTTTTAATAACTACTTATAATAATTAGTTATAACTAGTTATTTTAATGTTAATAAAGATTGTATACAACAAAAAAAAAACGAAACAAATTAATTAAATCGAAGTGTCTCTTTAGAATGTTAATAATGGTGTAGGTAGCACCCAAAATATTACAAATGCACCAAATAACTTACGTTTAACCTTAATCTATATTTTATTGCAAAGGACTTTGAGATTTCGCACCAATATATATTTATGGTGATGACACACCTACTCATTTCGCTATTCAAGTTAAAGAAGTTTGGAAATCCCTGAATATTAAACGTGACTTAGGTACCTATATGTATAAATAAGCATTGAGTCACAGCATATCGATGCGATCTAGTCAAAATCAATCTAACTAGTTTTACAACTTTTGAAGGGTCGGCTTAGTCTAACCAGATCCAGCTGAATACCATTCTAAACTGCTTACCCAATAATTGATTTTTGTATGTTTGTTTTTACTAATTCAAGCTAAAACGGCTGAACGGATTTGGATGTAGATGGGTAGACCGTGACCTGGATTAGGACAGATACTTTGTATCCCGATATACCTATGGGATCGAGACTTATGCGGGTGCAGCTAGTAAATTACATGGTGCGACTGCCTAGCCGACCTACATAACCCAGTTACTGTTTAACAATATACTAAGCGGTACGACTGGTTGTCAGACTTTTGGGCATCTGACCAACCGTAACGATAATTGACTGGAAACGATCTACGAAGGGACCAACAATGTCTTAACGTGCTTTCCGAGGTACAGCAGGGTTTCGATATATATGTCACCGTAAGAATGTGAACACCGTTAGTTTATTTGTCTTTTTAGCGAGATTATAAACTGTCGATAAATTGTAAACTGCACCATACTACTTACCGACCGAATAGGTTAGGTTAGGTTAGAATTGCGACCAACCGCGCGCGAACCGAGCTATCGAAGCGAGCGGTGCCGGGGAAGCGGCCGACGAGCGCTACTTCCAAGTTAGTGGCAGTTACTTGACTATACTATCCGTCTTGATACCAACCAGTTTAGAATTTGAAATGGTTTTTGCAGTTCACAATTTATCGTCAGTTTATAATCTCGCGAGATAGATTATAAACTAACGGTGTTCATAATCTTCCAGTAACATGTATAAAACAGGTAGTCATCCATCCACGAACCGCAGCAACCGTAGCATAACCTTCGATCGACCCGTGCGGTTGTTATTATTTACCCACGAGCCCAGACCGACACGATTAATTGTATTGTACATAACTTGTAATTCGACGAAGCACAAATAATTTTAATCCTGCGAAATAATGTTTACTTATAATTAATGATAAGTAAATAGCATTTTCAAAAAAAACAATGAATCCAGCCTTTTCAAAACTTCTATTTATTCTCCTGTTATTTAATAAAGCAATTTCGCAATACAATGAAACTGGTGTGTTCATTAGGGCTAAAGAATTTTCATGTCGAATAGATTGATCAGATTTTTTTTTAATGAAACTATTTCATCTTCCTTTAGAAGAATAGGATTGTTTTTCTTTTTAATATAAAAAGCCTCTTTCAAAGAAATAATGGCTTATTTTCATTAGTCGATAATTCGGTTGATATACAGCATGCGGTGGACTCCCCGCAGGCTAGTCAAGTCATAAGTCGATAACGCGGTCGGTACACCGCATCTTCGGGGAATCTCCGTAGCGGGCGTATTGACGACCGAGAAAGTGTGCGGAGACTCACACCCAATGATGAGCAATCAGCCTTCAAAGCAACTGCCAAAAAAAAGCACGGTGCAGGTTCCTTATACCGCAATCGTTCCCTATAGACTAATGAAAACGGTCCCTGCATTGGCCCTATGGCATGCGTTACAGAAATCTCCCGCACCCCGCATACGAACCCTATCGACCAATAACAATGAGCCAGAAAGCGTAAATAGAATAAACATTTTTTTTTTACGTTTTTGTCTCGCAAATTAGTAAAATCAGAATTTAATTTCAAGATATTATGAGGAATTGATGCGTCGATGGCAAACGCATTTTACCTATTTATATAAATGTTAGGATGGGAAGGCAAGCGTCCATTAGCATTCGCTACAACGCTATGTCCCTTTCAGCGGGTGGTTCTCGGACATTGGTCCAAGGAGCAAGGAACTATAACATGTACAACTTCTTTGTCTTGACTCAAATACATTTGGAACAAATTTCCCACGTATGCATGGACAAATTATACCCATTCTAGCACCCTCGGCATTAAGTTGGTGTTTTATGCTGAAGATCATAAGTTTAGTCTTTGATAGGTTCTTGGCTTGGAGCATTTAAATCTTGGGAAATTTTATTCTAGTTCCAAGGTAGAGGTTAACATTTTTTTTCGCTAACAATTCCCTTTCAACAAGCGGAATTGTTTTTATAAATAATATCTGTTCTTTAGATAAAAGATAAAAGCTATTATCTGTAGTCCACCGTGTTTTGATACAAATAAAAATATTCTATTCTATTTTAAAACAATTACGGATAATAGAAATCAAGTCTTAAACTACTGCTAGCAAGTTTCCCTACATCATTATCAATCATTCCATCGAAGGTTTCACAACGCAATCACAGTAATTTTTTATAATGATACGAAACGTAACTAGTTATATTACACGCGTTAACTAGATCCGGTTGAAAATGACAATTTGATTTGTCATTGTCAAGTTGACGTTAGCTATTGGAGTCGGTTTCAAGGGAAATCAAGTTTTTGCAGTAGAACGTGCTTCAATCATAGCTGTGATATATTCAAAATGTAAGTATTGTTGCTTTGTCAGAATTTACACATCATAATGATGTCAATGGGCAGCCATGTTCCATTCACTGCTTAGTACAGGTCACCTCTCTTTTGTGCTGTGCTTATCTGAAGGCAGGTTCTCGTAATTGAAAACGTTCAAAATCTAGTCGCATCGCACGGCGATAATCAAATGTCAAAATCTTGTCACAAATGTATGGAATCTCGAGGTATTTTTGACAGATTGAGACTGAGATCAAAATGTAAATGTTCTTAAAACTCCAAGAATTGCCGTGCCTATTAGCCGCGGCTTTTTGTAGGTTATCCACCCTGACCTGTTGGTCAGCCAGCTCCTATATTTTGCGTCATATTTACTTTTATACTCATTGAAAATATTGCCGACATCGACATATAAACATTGCCTTTCACACCCTGATTATAAAACAAGTGTCCGGGCACTTCGTTAGGATAATTATTACCTTTAATAATATGAGACGTTTAAGTGTCAGATAGTCTATTTCATTCAGTCGAGTCAAAAGTGAAATAACTGTAATTAAACTTAATTGGTCGGTCCCTTTTGCAACAAATGGAATGTCTGGCCACATGAACATTTAGAAACACAATTTTGGTAAGTATAGATGCTTATTACCTTACTAAATTGTCATATTTTTCACCATTACTCTATTACATTGTACAGTGGTTTGATTCAATCCGACAATGGTCTATTTGCTTTAAAGGATAATTCAATAAACCCTCTGAGACGCTCGACTTTAGCTGCAAAAGCTATGTCAAGGCTTTGTTGGTCACTTAGACGTTTTGTACTAGATAGAACTTCGCACATGTCCGCTTCAGGAATTGTAAAGCGACGCATTCTTTTCCTAACTATCTTTATTCCGCTCAAGCGGATCCTGGTTGGTTCTCGATTCAATCTCGTTCACTTTGTCCGTTCATTCTCTAACATTACACTTAATTACATTAGTCGCTGCTCACTTTTTCTCTTGTTTGGTGGTCGCTCCTAATGACGACGAAATTAGACGCCCTGATTCTCTGTTGAATTTTCCGACATGATTTTGTATTTAATTTAGCAGCGCTGCTAGTTTTTCATTTATCTGTGATTGGATATTATATTTCACTAGCTGACCCGCCCTGGCCTCGCACGGGTGGTGTTAAGCCGTGACTGCTCAGCTAATAAACTACATAGGTACACCGATAAATTAATAATGCACATTTATCCGCTACACTCTCGCTCTATCTATTGCAGCACTTTTTGAGATTAGCAATTTCGAACAGACATACGCGGCTGGCTTTTCTGTATAAAATACTAGCTTCTTCTCTTCGAAAAACCATCTCTTTAGCTTTATTATTAGTATATATACATAGCTGGATATTATGTAATGCAGTGTTGGTTCATATACCCTCCTATCTTTATTTCAAACTTTCTTCCCACTTCAGGGGTTACCAACGCTTTTGCATATGTCAGATCGGCACCATAATATGTTTCTCAATTACAATATTGGTCAATCTACGTTTGTACCTGCCTTTCTGTTACCCTTAAAATACGAGACTGACGTACTGCTGTCACAAAACATGTAGACACAAGTTGACTCCATTGAACGAAAGAAAACAAGCACGCGCACGTAGGCACGTACGTAGGTCTAAAACGAATGCCAGTCTCGAGTTCGCTTGCACTCGCTGTACGTGAAGTGTGTCTATGTGTGCATGCGTTTTCTCGGCTTATTAATCGACTAGCTTTTGCCAGCGGCTTCGCCCGCGTGGAGGTCAAAGACTATCCCACGACAATGTAGTACTGAGATAAAAAGTATCCTGTGTTATTCCAGGTTACAAACTACCTGTGTGCCAAATTTCATTCAGATCCGTTCTGCCGTTCTTGCGTGAAAGAGTAACAAACATCCACACTCACAAACTTTCAGATTTAGAATATTCGTAGGATTCGCACGAATTAATCGAAAGTTTCAATAATGTATTATTTTCTGTTGGCGATTAAAACTAAGTTAATTTATTTGTGGGCGAATCGACAACACCAGAAATTCGTATTAGATAATTGGCAAGTTCTGTAGATAACATGAGAAAATCGAATCAACGTTGTTACTATTTTTCATAAAATTGAAAATGTCTCTCAAACGGTAATACGCAGAAATGCGTATTACCGTTTGAGAGACATTTTGAAAAAATAAACTTCGTGCGAATCGAACAGAACGTTATTTAAAAGTTCGATTCGCCCGTTTCAGCCGAGTTAATTCGCGTGAATCGACTCATTAGCCGTTTTCTTTTGTAGCATAGAGCCAACCTTCTATATCCATATACTTTGTGCTGCGTTTAGACATCTATCTGTGTATATAGCTATATATACGTGCTATTCGCTATAATTCTGTCCAACATGTTAGCCTTAGTCCTACTTAGGTATAATGAGGTTTGACATGACTTATCAGCGTGCCCTTTGTTCTAGCAATTAAGTATTGTTCAACTAATTATAGGAAGTCGATGTTAATCTAAATTACCTGCATAAGATGATAATGATAATATTATGAGTAATACGTAACGTCGATGAGATGCTTAAAATTACACAAATGTTGTGTCTCAGAGATGTGATAAGAAATAATGGCAGAGAAGTTGTTTGCTATTAGTGATGGTTTGTTACAATAGTTTCTGATAGAAGTGTATAACAGGTTACATTCTTACGCAATCATACACTATCGGAATCGGAATTAGTAACACTTTCAACTGTATTTATTTAGAAGGTTTCAACTTTATATCTCACAACTTTCTCCAACGATTACCTATTCTTTAGTTTTTTTAATAAATTGTGATTGAAAAATATTCGACGAAAATTTAGGTTATAAAATTAACTTCCATTTGAATGTCTATTGAAAGCATCTGAAACGTGCTTAACGTGGCCTATGTGACGTGAATGTCGGGCTTCAGTATTCAAATAATCAAATGCGTTTTCTAATTTTATGTTATTTTGTTAATGTACTTTAATATGTTGAAAGAACTGTTTGATTTGTCTTTGTGAATATTTTTCAAAGGACACTTCTTGGAAAATAACTAAGAAAAGACAGTGTACTGTATAGAAAAACAATGCTTTTGTGTCTATGTTACACGTAACAAATTAGAATGTCATACTAAGGCTATTAGACACCAGCTGGGTGTCATGACATTGAAGGAACCGAGGTGTGGGCAGAAATATAGGATCCTCTATTCGAATGAGTCACAAGACTCACTATTGGAAACTTAATCGAGGTCGGTCAACATCCGCCTCCGATGCACTATACACATAACTCTTCGTTACACAACTGAGGTAGATAGGTACTTACTTTCAAGGAAAATAATTGTCCAGCAAGTTGACCATCTACGTCAATTTGCCGTGTTATAGACATTTCATACAACTGTTAATTAATGGCTTTTGTGATTTGATTACGCGGACAATTTGCATTGGAAGTCAATTAGATTAGATGAGACACAAGTAAGAACAGGCACACGGGTCGATCCAACAGGTTAAGCTACGCTTGCCGCCGTTGTTTCACGGATGGGTGACCATCTTTACATACCAAGACCCCTCCGTGCCTTGAATAGTACGTTAAGCCATTAGCTGGATGTCGTATGTGGATCTTTGACTGCCGTTACGGGTTGGCAGAGCCCGAAATTCTGACAACCAGTCTTACCAAGGGTTATCGTGTTACCCAGTTGTTTGGCTATGGAGGTTGTAAGGCTAGGCAGATGATGAGTCAACAATAATTTCCCTGACTTTACCCACGCACTACGTACTAATCAAGCAAAGAGATCACGAACAAGAACTAAAGTCTTCGAAAAAAGTGAGGATAAATGTGGTGACTACACTTACGTGCAACTTTTACGAATCACTTTAAGTACTGAATGTTTAAAGGTACCAATGTATCTTGGAACTGGTATCTAACGTGAAAGTTATTCTTGGTATCTTCTTAGAAATGGTACTGGTGGGTAAAAAAGTACCTTTCTTTTCACGTTGAAGGGATTGATCTATCGTTTAAATGCATTAACTTTCGTAGCGGATACGTACGTACAAACAGTTTTTAATTAGGCAAGTATAATTCAAATAATTCTCATTTTGCTTTAAAAATATTATAAACTATAGATGATGAATAACTCTTTTTAAGAACCGATTATAATTTCTATTTTGGGATCCAAAAAATACTAAATAGCCAAGTAACTGTGACTAACTTGAATGTAACGGTTGGTCACAGCTCCAACGAGACCTAATCTATGTGGTTAGGGTGCCGTAGCTTAGTTACTGCGAGAAAAGGGCAGAAAATTAAAAAGAGACTCATAAGTAAGCATCATTAGTCATAGTCATATCATATTTAAAAAAGTAAGCATCATTAGAAGTCCAAAAAGTTTATAGAGTTTCATTAATTGAAAAAATATACGTCGTTAGAACTTTTTAGTAGACCAGTTACATATTTCCTTTTTAATTAATCTTACCACAATTAATTTAGTTTAGTTCTTATTCGAATTCGGCCATTGTTTAGGCAAGCCACTTTACGTAACATTTGTAATCAGAAATAAGCTCGAGGTATTCCAATAACGGTTGTTCCAGCTCTTAATTGCAAATTAGTTGAGGAACTAACATCAATTCTCGTCTATTTAGTGGAATTAATAGTCCAGTAGCCAGAAAAATATGCCCTTCGATAATTCAAAAGTTTTTTATTTTCTCTGGGTGGATAAATTTAGTGAATTCAATGCTATGTACAAAAATGCTAACAGTTTAGAGTTATGCAATAGGTATGAAGTAGGTATTTCCTATTATTTCATGTTATAACAAGAATATAAAACTTAAATTAAAATGCTTTACTGATTCTTTATTAATACTATCTAAACTATATATTAGTAAAAATGCTAACAGATAGGTATTGTGGAACAATGGAAAACTGAAAATGTCCCGTAACTCATTCAATAAAAAATTTAAGTTTTTTAAATCATCTCCTTTACGGGCATAGGTATTAGTTACACCTTACAACAAAAGTTCTAACAACTAAGTAATATGCTGCAAAAGTAATCGTTTTTTTACGTTGCGATATGCGCAATATTGAATTTAAATTGATAATTTTGCGCCTACATATTCGTAATAATAAACTCAGCTTCCACACAAAAGTTTCAACAAATATGTGCTATGCCTTTTGTTTAATAAATAAAATACAACTTGGGTATTGCGGGGCGCGGTCAGCGCGGTGTAGGTACGATAATGCGTGCGGCGAGGTACGACGACACTCCACTGCGGAAGTGCAGATGTATTGAATGAGGCACGAAATCATTTCAATATTCTCACTTCTCACAAATCACTATACTCCGTTCGAAATAAGATTAGACTTTTAAATAAACCTTTTGTACAGTCCATTCAACTGATTTTGACTTCTATTGCTTTGGTAGCATGATAAATGGCATCTGCAGTAAGCAGTTGGTATTGTAACCACTTTTAATGTCATCCTTATGCATACGAAATAAAAGACGAAATCGGTTGGTCGGACTGTAAAAAGGTTTGTTTAAATGTCTAATTATATTTCAAATAAAGAATAGGTACTCTGTTCCGGTCCGTGATTTCACCCGTGTGTAACTAATTATTCATCAACAATTGTCATAATCCCGTCACTACCGTCTAAAAAAGACTGTTTTGAAAAATACGCTGTTGTTCGGTTCTTAATTTCAAACAACTTAATAGGTACCTACCGACCAAGATCGTAATAATTATGTACACTTTCAATATGTAGCTACTTGTTATAGTGATAGGGGAAGGGCACAGAGACAGAAAGTGGAGATTCCGTTACAATTTTTTTTCGGGATAGTTTTCCCGGGAAAAATACATTTATATGTATTTAATACATAAAAAAAAAATTATATTGAAGCGGTAAAATAATTGAATTCAATAAGTAGGTACCTGTTTTTGTTCCATCATTTTAAAAGTACCCTTAAGTGATGTCCCGAAAACCGAAACAAGAAATTCCTAAAAAAAAAAATGCTACAAATAATTTCTTAATAAACCTCTTTGTTATTGAGAAACAATATATACTTTATAAAAAGCTTACGTCTCTTAGTAGACGTTGTGTTTCATGTTGAAGATTCCAGTTCTCCGAGGTTGCAGTTCGCTTCATAATCTGTGCATTCGTTTGGTTTTTATTTTTTCTGGGTGGGAAATCATCAAATGACTTCTCCCGCTCTGCGCGCCGTCGACCCGGGCTTGGTCCTTACCGGACAGCTAGCTACCCATTACTCGTCGTCCGCAAGCCAGTGCCTACGGTGGCCGGGAATCAGCCTGGGATTCCCGACGCCCAGAGCGTCTCCTGCGAAGGTCACGGCCGTGAGGGCGCATGTACTGCATCCTCACGTGCGCCGCCTCCCTCTTTGCGAGCATCACTGCTTCGCTGAAGGAAGCGACTGCTAGCCATGCACTCTTGCTCCGTACCATGGCCTGGACCAGGGCCGGACGCGAGAGATTGCCACCGCCGATCGCCTCCATGAGGACACGGTGGTGCTCCACCCAAACCAGACAGACCTCCTCCGTATGCTCCACTGTATCCTCAGGGCGATCTTCGCAATGGGAAACACCCAGGCGTTTCCTCCCGCCTTATTAGAAACAGGAACCTCCCGAAACAGCCGTGTCCGGTGAGTAACTGTGTCAGGCGGAAGGTAAGGACACCATGCCGCCTCTCAAGCCACTCCTCAAAGAGGGGAATTCCTATGCTTTACGTAATCTCTCAAATGAGGTAAATCAAAAAGTTTCGGTTACGGCGTGTCATGCATATGTTACGTCTGCTTTACGATACGGGATTATATACTGGGGTAACTCCACCAACAAGGAGACAGTATTTAGAGCGCAAAAGAGATGTGTGAGGGCGATATACGGTATTCAAAGCACGGAAAGCTGCAAACCGTTCTTTCTGAATTTCCGTATATTAACAGTACCCTGCCTATACATATATGAGGTGGCCGAATTTGTCAAAACAAACTTCCACCTTTTTGAAAAATTACACAATTCGCGACATAGAAATAAAATAAGCAGTAAGCAACACAAAAAAGCAGTATTCCGTAAAAACTTCCTAGAAATAGCACCACATATTTATATATATACCCATTTATTTAAGAAGCAACTCAATAATCTACTGATAAGTAAGACATTCTACACAATTAATGAATACCTCTCTGATAGAAATTTGTGTGTGTAATACTAATAATAATACGTGTAATTAGGGAGAATACCTGAGTTCGTTTTGTTTTTAGTTTTATTAAAATTATCATATTTGTAATAGACATTACTTAGTAATTATGACATTATATATTCTGACATTACATACTTATTGATTTGAATTTAAGACATTTTCTATGGTATTATTTTGAGTTATTAATGAAATTGTAAAACATATTAAGGTGAATTTATGAAATAGTATAATTTTATTGGTTTAATATAATTTTGCATGCCTGAGTTGGTGCAACACAGTGGACTGCGTATTCACTTGACATCTAGAAATGTATGATTATGTATTGTGTTGAGCTAAAAATATTTTAATTTTAATTTACCGCCGCAATCATGGCGTGCCCAGTGCATTCGTTTGGTTAGATGACTAATTTGGAGAGGTCCAAATTAGTCATCTAATATCATTGATAGGGCGGGAGGAAACGCCGGGGGTTTTCATTGCCAAGATCGCCCTGAGGACACGGTAGAGCATACGGTGGAGGTCTGCCCGGCTTCCGCGGAGCACCGCCATGTCCTCATGGAGGGGATCGGCGGCCGCGATCTCTCGCGTCCGATCCTGGTTCAGGCCATGGTACGGAGCGAGAGTGCATGGCTAGCAGTCGCCTCCTTCAGCGAAGCAGTTATGCTCACAAAGAGGGAGGGAGCGCACCTGAGGGAGATGCAGTACATGCGCCCTCACAGCCGTGGCCTTCGCAGGAGACGCCCTGGGCGTCGGGAATCCCAGGCTGATTCCCGGCCACCGTAGGCACGGGCTTGCGGACGACGAGTAATGGGTAGCTCGCTGTCCGGTAAGGACCAAGACCGGGTCAACGGCGCGTTGTATTCCACTCGCGCCTCAAAGAGATGCCAGCAGCAAATGATGGGGCCCGCAAGGGCCGATACATGCCAGGGGTGCGGGTTGTTCGAAAGAGATACCGCAGCCCCTGGCACACAGGCAACTGAGGGAACACGGGTGGGTTTTAGTCAGTAAAAGTCTGACACGCCCTCCCACTCCGCCCAGAGCGGGAGAAGTTATTTGATGATTTCCCAAACAACAAAAAAAAAACAAAAAAAAGTAGCGCTGAGTACGACTGGTCGGGATATCAACCAAGTGCGGATGGTACCCTGCAGTGTGTTTGGTAGTTCGGTAGTAAAAGGGCGATAGTGGGATCATGAAGCCCAGCCACCAACGTTTCGTCACCTATGAGCCTTTTTTGCTCTGCGTTCCACCGAGTCAAGGGTAGCAAGCTGGTATTTTGCTGCGCCATCCCATAAGTGGCTGCAATACTCCACACAAGAACGCACTTGAGATTTATACAGGCTCAAAAGCTGTCCAGGTGTGAAGTATCTCCTCACCTTATGTAGGATGCACCTTATTTAGTTCCCATCAAAACACTCGACCAACCCGCACCTGACGATATACTGAAAGTTATATCTTGCAAGTGCAAGTTAACCTGCAAAGAAAATTAAATGAAATGTTCTGCTATGTACGTCTACTGCATAGATAAACCATGCAGCACAGCACACATAATTACAAGCGAGCCTGATTTGGACTCGGCAACCGAGGTCCAAATTAGTCATCTAACTAAACGAATGCAGAGATTATGAAACCAGGTGCAACCTCGGAGAACAGGAATATTCAACATGAAACACAACGGCTACTAAGAGACGAAAGCTTTTATAAAGTATATATTGTTTCTCAATAACAAAGAGGTTCATTAAGCAATTATTTGTAGCTGATGCTGAACCTTCCATAGCTTCCATGCTAATCCCCCTTATAGTCTTCTTAAATATTCTTCGTTATATTATGATAGTAAAACTTGTAATTTTTTTTATTTATTATGATTATTTTTTATTAATCGTTTATTTCAGGCTTTAGCACCCATAAAATTATAATTTAAACAAAAGATAAACTAAACAAACGAACATAATAACAAAGTAAAGAAAAATAACAATACAGCAACCCACCATTTCACACCAAGGAAGCCAAAACAAATGTAACAATGGTGAGTACATTTATTTTGTCTCCCTCAGTAAATGCACAGTATGAAAAACAGCTTTGACAATACTATTTTGACTTGCCACCACACGAGAAAAGAACAACGCCCTGAGCTTCCCCATGAGCGCAAAGAAGTCGGTTACTCTACTCTCAGCAAACATCTCAGTCGCACTGCACCGCCAGGGCAGGTTGAGCATGACCCGAAATGCGTTATTATATTGTACACGAGGCGTGTTGTATGCACTCTTCGTGTACTTGTACCAAAGTTGATTGGTGTAGAACGACTGACAGTAAGCCTGGAACAGAGTTATTTTACTTGTTTCGAGCAATGGAAGAAACGTCTATTTAGCATGTTACTTCTATATGCGATGCTACGTCTTTGCCTCTCCAGGTCATCGTCATCTTTTAAATTTTCCGTTATGATGTGTCCGAGATACTTAAACTGACTAACTATTTTTAATTTTAAACCACACAAAGTAATTGGCAAGACCTTATTAGGGCGATTGTCGTGTTTGAAAATCATTACTTCTGTCTTTTTAACATTATAGGTTAATTGGTGTAAGGGAAATTAGTTTTCTGAGGCCGTTGACCGAGGGGCTGAGCAGAACCATGTCATCTGCATAACTGAGCTTATTTAAACATTCACCGCCAATATGGCATCCGACTCTTGTGCTGCTCAACTCTTCAATCAGGTCGTTGACATATAGGTTATACATATACACTGACTGATTGACTGATGACTGACATATTAGTTAAAGTTGGTCTTCTTAATTCGTATACGTAAGTCTATTTATATTCGGGTGTTGTGCATTATGTCTTAGTTATTTTCGCTATTGACAAAATGCAGCTGTATGACTATTTGGTTCTATAGTTTTGATTATAATAAAAAAATAGTAGCATTATTATTTTATTGCTGCTTATTCAGGAGCTTGATTCATAATAGCAGCATTGCCGTTATCACACTTTCCTACTACACATAGTAAATTTATCGTCAACTAGTGTTGGGAGTATATCGTAGGAAGGCTGGAAGATGCCACACTATGATACGTAATATTTCAGAGCAGTAGATACTAACGTAACAAAGTGATGGCCGCCATACTAGAAAGTCAAACTGTAATTTAGTTACAATTGTACCCAAAGGCACTAGTGTTCTATGAAAATTGCAAAGCATCATGTTTCAAATATCACAATAGGAAGACAGTATTTAGCTAAACTTCGAGTAGCAGAGACAAAAAGTGTAGACTTCCTTACGACAATCTTTTTTTTTTGCGGGAATTTCTTGTTTCGGTTTTCGGGAGATCACTTAAGGGTACTTTTAAAATGATGGAACAAAAACAGTTACCTACTTATTGAATTCAATTACTTTACCGCTTCAATATATTTTTTTTTTAAATATATTAAATACATATAAATGTATTGTTCCCGGGAAAACTATACCGAAAAAAAAATTGTAACGAAATCTCCACTTTCTGTCTCTGTGCCCTTCCCCTATCACTATAACAAGTAGCTACATAGTGAAAGTGTACATAATTATTACGATCTTGGTCGGTAGGTACCTATTAAGTTGTTTGAAATAAAGAACAGAACAACAGCGTATTTTTCAAAACAGTCTTTTTTAGACGGGAGTGACGGGATTCTGATAATTGTTGATGATTAATTAGTTACACACGGGCGAAATCACGGACCGGAGTACCTAGTGATTTCTGAGAAGAGACGATAATTAAATGATTTCGTGCCTCATTAAATACGTCTGCATTTCCGCAGTGGAGTATCACCACACTTCGCCGTAAGGCGCGGCGCAGGCGGCGCACGCATTATCGTAGGTACCTGTACCGCGCCCTGCAATACCCAAGTTGTATTTTATTTATTAAACAAAAGGCATAGCACATATTTTTTGAAACTTTTGTGTGGAAGCTGAGTTTATTATTACGAATATGTAGGCGCAAAATTATCAATTTAAATTCAATATTGCGCATATCGCAACGTAAAAAAACGATTACTTTTGCAGCATATTACTTAGTTGTTAGAACTTTTGTTGTAAGGTGTAACTAATACCTATGCCCGTAATGGAGATGATTTAAAAAAACTTAAATTTTTTATTGAATGAGTTACGGGACATTTTCAGTTTTCTATTGTTCCACAATACCTATCTGTTAGCATTTTCACTAATATATAGTTTAGATAGTATTAATAAAGAATCAGTAAAGCATTTTAATTTAAGTTTTATATTCTTGTTATAACACGAAATAATAGGAAATACCTACTTCATACCTATTGCATAACTCTAAACTGTTAGCATTTTTGTACATAGCACTGGATTCACTAAAGCTATCCACCCAGAGAAAATAAAAAACTTTAGAATTATCGAAGGTTATGTGGAAAAATTATTGTATCCTTACTGGACTATAAAGCTAATTTCCGAGTTGACGCAAATAGCTCCCCAGACGGGATAACTTTACTTGGATAACATTAAACTTGCAATTTTCGCGTTGATACTCAAACTAGTTGGAACACCTGCTTTTACACGACCTTCAAAATATAAATTAAGCACGCCATTATTGCGAGCTCACAATGGGCCTCATAAGAAGGCTTAAAGTCACTCAAAGGATGGGAGAGGGCTATGCTTAAAGTTTTCCTGCGTGATCGAATTAGGAATGAAGAGATCCGCAGGAGAACGAAGGTAACCGACATACCCCGAAGAATTACCAAACTTAAGTGGAAATGGGCAGGGCACATTGCTCGCAGAACAGATGGCCAATGGGGCCGAAAGGTTCTGGAGTGGCGACTGCGTACAGGAAGACATAAAGGTGGAAGACCTCCCACAAGGTGGACCGTTCACCTTGTGAGGGCCGCAGGGGTCCGCTGGATGCGAGAAGCACAGAACCGGTCGACGTGGCGGAGCTTGGGGGAGGCCTATGTCCAGCAGTGGACGTTTTTCGGCTGAAATAATGATGACGATGACGCCATTATACAAACTGCCTCGTTGGTCTAGTAGTCGCAAACGTTACTGTTGGACATGACGTTCTGGTTTCTGTTCCCAGGTCGGGTAAAGTAATATTGGATTTTTCCATCTGGAAATTCTCAGTAGCAGCCCGGAGACAGGATTTGCACCCTGTTGATGGCAATAGGCTCGCCCCCTATTACATGGGACTGGACAAACACGACTGGCGAAATGTGGGTGTACTGTAGGTACACCTCTGCCTTACCCTTTAGGGATTACAGGCGTTATTGTATGTTAAGTTCTAATATACCATGTAAGTTAATGGGATATTCATTTTGACATTTATTTAGCTTTTTCAGCTTTAAATTATGGTGCCTTTAATCGGGTGTAAATTCAAAGCTGCACTTACAAAAAATCATAAAAGCAATTCCTACACATAGCATAGCCACTTAACTATCACTCATCTAGGACGTTTATAAGTGATAACAGCTCCCTAATTGTGTAACACACTATGTGTATCATTTGGAAGGATATTGCTAATCCATTGCTTCATCTCACCAACGTAAATAACGCAAATAATGTTGCGGAACTGTCAAAATGTAAGTATATTACGCAATTAGGTTCTCCACAGGAATATCCTGACATACAGACCAACACAATAGTAAGAAAACAGTATAAAACTCGCCTTATAAATAAATTCTTTACGTTTTCAAGATCCTAATCAAGGATCACAAAAGGCAATTTGTTAAATGTTCAAAAGATAAGCAAATAAATTAGTAATAAAAGCTAAACGTAGTGTTACATGACCCTGTATTTTTATTTGTTCACTAAAGTTGAGAATACAATACACCCTGCGCGGAAAACTTCTCCATGTTTGTTCCCCGCAAGGCTCGTAGTTGTAGTCAAAGGCTCGTAGTTGTAGTCAAACAAATATAGCTCTTATTCTATAGTGTCGTCAGTATTTACAGCTTACCACAAACGACAAATATTGTTAAGAGTTTCTCACGCTTACATTCGAGAAATAAAACATACGTTTGAAGTATTGAGTGTCATTTGGAATATCAATAGTATTTTTCTCTCTCGAACATAGAATAATAGTCTTTAAATTTAAAATTCCTTTTCTAAGAACAAAAGATTTTTTATGAAAGCTTAAATATATGTCTGGCTTCTTTAATTTACCGAATAACCTCGCATAAACTTTGTCCCAAGCAGTCAGGTAGTCACCTAAAATGGGTAGCTGTTTGAAAGTGTTCAAAAACACAAAATAAACTGGCGACCTTGTCCAATGTAATTAGTATGTAATAGACACTTATTCCCTTGGAGAATATATGCCACAACAGTATGACGCAACGTGTATCTGCCTTCAAAGTGATTGCATAAGGTCGTTCAGTGACACAACTTTGTCTTAGCAATAAGGTCTTAAATTCCTTAGGGTGTATGTCATATGAACAGGTTGAGAGTTGAGTCAGATACGACTGTAATACGTGCAAACACCTTACCAACGTTTCTTACATTTTTTTTGAGCTTTTATTTAGTCCTTTGCCAAGTCTTAAAGGACTTGGCAAGTCTTAAAGGAGAATAGTCATCCTTCTTCGCTGCTAATATTTTTGCAGCGAATAATCTGTGGTCACTGCAAAATTTATAGTCATCGGTGTGAGGATATACGGTTTTTTATCTACAACAAAAAATTTAATGTAGTTACTTAGTGATTCACAGTTTCCCTTTATTTATAGTTAAGTTCGTTAAAAACCTATAGTCCGTTATTTGAACAGTTACGTTACGTAATCCACTCGAGCATCGTAAAAGTAATGAGACTAAGTTTAACTTTTTTATTGCTTGATTTGAATTTCGATGACACTTATTTAAACCAAAGAACAAAAGCCAATATAGTTCCGTAGCTAGCTAGAAAATCCAATAAAATAAAATACTTCTAGCTATTAAGTGTTAAGCAAGGATTTATAGTGACAATGCCACTGTAAGATCTAAGCATCCTCCAGTGAATTATCTACTCAATGTGCGACGGTCGGTCGGTGGAAACTTGGGTGGCTGGCGTCAACTGAGCGAAGCCGAGATTTCACTACGCACGCGATATGCTACGAAAGTCACGAATAACTCTGGAACAGTCGGAACCAATTAGTCGGTAAATAGGTCTACCACAATGGAATATACGTCGCGACTAATACATCATATTTCTTGTCACGTATCAGGTTACCGTTCCTTTGTTACGTGAGCCACTTTCAGTCAGTGAATAGAGCCGAAGGACCGGGATGTGAGCTGAATATGATTAATAATAACTTACGCATAAATATTAACTGTGAATGGTTTGATTGGAGCCGTTTTATAGGCGCGTTTCTCAATGTATATACGGGACGCGGTACACTTAGTGGTGGTCGTAAATTAAAGTGACCTAGCTATCGATTGCTCTAGGAGTGCTCCAAGTATGTTGGACGAAGTGAACAAATTATACGATGCACTTAAGGGGAATCTAGTCGGGGGCTCGAACTCACTGGTCGGCCTGGCTGAAAAGCACGCTGTCTTAGCAGGCATCATCTCCGACAGAAGTAGCATCAGTGATGAGCAGTTAGACGCTAGTCTACACGCACTAGGTTATTGAGTGAGATGCAAGATCATTTATAGTAAAACAGGCGCGTAAAAAATTAAGAGAAGTTCTTCGGAAGATCGGGTTTCCTGAAAAGACCACTGCATAAATCAATGACCAATAAAGTTTATTCAACTTTTGCGATATTTGAGCTTTGTCGGTACCGACTTAGTTTTGGAGATTTAACACTACTTTTATTACTAAAACACGCCCAAAGTTAGATTAAATTAGTAAGAAAACCTAATCTTTGTTGGCTCCTAGCTTTTTAATGGCCGCGCCGCCTCTCAAGCTACTCCTCAAAGAGGGGGACTTACCGCTGCAGACTAGATTAACATTAAGGCTAAAGCGGTAGCAGTATCAGGTTATATGTTGATCTTAATATGATTCAGGACCGTAACAAATAATTATTTATACAATTATTTTCATAAAAATCATCAATACATCTCTTGTTCATATATTTTTATTCATAAATTGAATGACAATTGTATAAAATCATGATATTTCAGGCCATTTCTAACATAAGGAGTAGTATTGCTAATTCAATTCTGTAAAACAGTATTTTCTTCGGTCGTGAATCAAAAATCGTCGGTTCGGTCGTGAAATCATATACAACCTGAAAATTACAAAAAACGTAAATCAATTCGAATTTAGCGGGTTACCATAGCGCTTCGCCTTAAGGTGCAAACTCAGGCGCCCGTCCTTTTGCCATCGCTCGCGCGATGGTGGGTCCGTCCGACGAAAATGATCGTGCGACCGTACGTTTAAACATTCTGATATCTACTGAATGTCCTATTGAAGGTCGTGCGATCATGCGATGCGAGCAAATTGTTTAGTTTTCGTCGCGCGACCAACAGACACATCTGATGAGACCATCAGATGTATCTGTTGACATATACCAATATTCGTAAAAATCTTGTTTTTCCGTACGTCGAAATACTGATTGTGAAATTCACAGCGCTGATTTCTGTTTTTATACAGTATATTATGTGGTTTACGTTTTCTTTTTTAAATACTATTTACAAAGAAATATTGCTTAACAGCAGAAACTGTGCATCTCTGTCAAGAGCCATTTCGAGAGTGATCGCATTGCTCCAAAATAGGACAAACGGTTTTTCATCGCGTTTCATCGCACAAGCGGCAATAGCTAGCAAAAGCGCCACACTGTTTCAGTGTTCTACGAAAAAGAATGTTTTCTTCCACGCCTAATGAACAGTTTCATGGCTTTGAAATACAGATTTAATAAAAGATGAAATATTCTTTTAATATTGGTGTCTTACTTAGGTCCCTCCCTTTCAGGTTAACTTGATTTAGTTAGCCTTGTAAGTGCTTTCATTTCAACTGGCGTCGGTAAGTAACATCTCTCTGACTGTACCTAAACCATCAAAGTGAAATAAATATAGATGGATGTCGTACTTATTCCATTTCTAATGAATGGACGCGTACTTATAGGAAATTATTCAAATGGCAATAACAAACGTTAATTTCAAAATATTTCAAATTTATTCGAATAGTTGCCTAAATAATAATCAGAGTGCGTAATTTATACAAAGAGTAATGTAAAAATGTGTTTAACACGTTCCAGTAAGTAAGCTAAGTTACGTTAATTTATGTGAAATTATAACTCGGCCTTTATACGTTGGTACTTATAAAACAAACAAGTACTACAACTTATGAGGAGTATAAATTCGCTCGAATAACCGGGAAAAAACGTGTGTGTTACTTGTGCACAAGTTATATTTGTTGAATACGGTTGCTTTTTTCGCGTTAGAACCAATCGACCAATTCACGTGTTTGCCATTCGAGTATCGGCTTTTATTTCCTATTTTTCATTCCAACTAAAAGTTACAGCCGGGATTTTAAAAAAAGGCAGGAGATTTTTCCGAATTTTTCATTAACATTTTCCCATTTGCCGTAGAAAAAAAACACTTTTCAAAAAGAAAATTGGTACACTTTTCCTAAAGAAAACGTCATACTTTCCCCAAAGAAAATCGAATAAGGGGTGATCCTTTTAGCGAAGGAACTAAGGAACCCCGAAAACATAAGTAGGTAGGTATGGTGCTTTCTCCGCCGTCTTTGACACCGTTTATTCAATCTGTCTAATCTGGCTGGGATAGTCCGAGGCAGAAAACATGCCTTTGAGACTTCCCCGAAGCCTTCTCTAAGAAGCTGAGAACATCAAAGTGGCTGTTGTAGTGAAAAAGCTCCGGGTGGATATTATATTTCAGTAACTGCTGCACAGTATAACATTAGATTTGTCCATATATTTATTAAAGAAAGACGCTCTAACTGAACTATGTTAAGTAAATATGACCTTGTTGTGCAATTAAAAGTAAGGAATAAAGAATTGTTTTTGTTCAGATACGGGCAACTGACTGCCCCTATACTCTATTATATTATACGAACTTAAATAACACATAACTAGCGAACACTCGGCCAACCCCTGTTGAAAACACAGGCGAGATTTTATAATTCATATTCATTTCAATTTAGAACGAAAAGGTTTTATTTTAATCTACCACAGGCCTTTATTCATTTCATTATTGAATTTCCATTACACCCGATTATCTGATTTTCAATCAGATTGGTATTGAAAGAAACAAAAACCTAAAATATAATATTGATCACGGTAATTGAACGCCATCTTGTCTGCCTGAGGTATCATTTAAGTTATTATTACTATCATTATTCCTCTGTACAACATAAATCTAGAATTCTGAGAACTATGTTTAATTTAAATTAAGTAAGTAAACAATTATTTAAACTTAATTATTTCCAGTTTGCTTAGCAACAATTAAACTGAGAAGCCTAAAGTAAATGTTAATTTAAGTTGTAGGTATCTAGTGTCCCCGTAAAGTTAACATTTCTTAAACCCGTTAATTAAACTAAATTCCGTAAAAATGTTAACATTCATTTTGTGTTTTTGCCTTTTAAGAGTGGCTCGAGCTCGCGGAGCTCACGCATTGTCATTGGCTCGAATCCAAGATGTCTCGCCAAGGTTCAAAGGCATGGAACAAGTATTTTTTGTCTGGGGTATAATGCTATCATTCTCCTTGAGATAAGGCAATAAACGCCACTTGAAGGCAAAGCTCATTTATTTGCGGAAGACACTGCAGTGGAAGTGGACTCCTTTTTAATTTTCCCGCAGAGGATTTGGCCCCACTCAATTATTTTTAAGCCGTATTTCGGGATAATGGGGCTAGTTCCAACGAGGACTTATTTAAATTGGGGTCCTCTTGATGGCCGTTACTTAAGCTCTTATGACAAAACAAAATGGTTGTATGATTTGAGGTTCATTTGTTTTCTAATTAGTTCTTTAATTTGACCTAATATAGTTAATATACTAAAACATTATTATAATATAATTAAAATACTCTTGCTGCATATAAGATGGCAAAATGCAATGTTTTATTGTCCTTTTAATAATTTTGATTCATCCATGAACATGGAAAATATAAGAAAGCATTCTCTAGAAAGTACATGTACTAATGTACATAAAGATTTATTTACTTGTCGAATGAAAAATATTTAAATTTTGTATGACTCGCGTCGCATCAAAGCAACTTCTGCCATTGAAGACAGGTTCACACTTCATGCTTCATGTTTCGTTAAAATTGCCAGACTTTGTATCCCTTACCTCCCTTATCTCTTACCCCTCACGGATTTTCTCAGAAAAGGGGCAATTTAAGGGCCGAACCTTACAACGAGGTCGAAAATACCTATAAACTTTTTAAGAAATATTTCACCGTAAATTAACAAGGTCTATAACGAATCAAGACTTTCCATTATTTATTATAATACGTTGAAGGCACAGGCCGTGGGTGTAGCGTCGTAAGTAAGAACACTTCCTCCCCTGACAGTGTCTTGAATCTTTTTGTTTTGTTTGCGACATCGCCGAGTCCCCCGAGGACATCAATCCGTCGTGTTCGGGATAAAACTTGGCTCACTCTAAACATTAACTAAATTTTCTTCTCGAATAACGGTATACATACTGGAGAGTCGTGTTTTCGGGCATGACGTGCTCAATAATAAAACTTTTCCTGTAAGTGTACCCTATTTTTAGTATTTTGCGTACGCACGCACCTACTCGCCGGCTTCCCTTATAGCCATTCATAATATTGATGGAAACTCAGTGATGTCTGAATTTATACAGAACCTTTCACCTTCGCATTGTAAGTTATTACTGTGACTCTTATGTAATAATAAAATTGAAATCGAGGGTCCTATACGCTGGATGTCGAAAGGAATTTGCACAATTGTGTGACCGAAGCCATAATTTGTGTAGCGAGCGACTTATGAAATTGTGGAAAAGCGATGCTTTAGCAAAAAGTCCTCATCAAGTGAGGCGTTGAATCTCCGCGTGAGAAAGTAACACTTGTGTTTCACAGATTTCTAATGCAAATATCAATAGTTGGCGAACAAATACTTTCTAACTCGTCTGTATACTTTCACTGCTAATTATAGAATCGGAAGCCCTAAAATATTTTGCTTGTTGTATCGTTCATATTATAATCTGTCATGCATCACTAATTAGCATGAAAATTATTTAATATTGTGATAGTTCAATTCCGTTTTCTACATGCATAATATAACCCATAGGAATGTCACATTCAACAATGATTACCATTTTTACATATTTAACAATATCTGTGTTTTCATTTAATTCGTTACCAACAATATATCAGTTTCGTTTCTGTGCCTAATTTATACATATGCCGTCATTCTTTTGGCAAATAATTGAGGCAACGTTGTGAAAGACTTGTTTTGTAAAAATACGGTTTTCATAATCGTGTAAACACATTTTGATTGCGCATTCCACGTCGGCGTCACATATAATAACAATTATGTAAATAGCAGAATGAAGCAATTATACCCATGAAGTTTGATTTTTTTTTTTCGCAAAATGCCGACAGCCGCTGCTAGGGTTGGTTTCACGGCTTTCCATTAAATTCTAGACAAAAATTGTGAGCCCAGGAGAAATATTTTTTTGAGGCTTGATTTATCATTTAAGTTATTGAAAATGGCACTATCATTTAAAGTAGACTTAATAAACTGGTTTGTAATAATGGCCATGATATGCAAATACTACCTTACGTATTTGTTATCTTTATATGCTAAATCGAAATGTTCCTCATTGTTGTTAATCCACGATAATGTCGACCCTTGCCTGTCCCAGCAGTACCTACGGCGACATGTCACACCCGTCCTGTCAAGATTAGCTTTTTGTTTGGCTCTGGCAGCCCTATCCGCGGGCAGGCGACACTGGCACGCGAGGAATGTGACCGCAACGCAATGCCTTATGCTCACGACGGACGCGGGGCGGGTCGCGGGGTAGGCAGAGCTTCGCACTCGCACTGCCGTATACAACCCACACAATGCCGACTCACTGCACAGGGCAAAACCCATGAATCATTCACGCATCCACGGATAAAACTGTTTTTTTTTCCTTTTGTTGGGGGTCCTACGTGAATCGGGTTTTTCACTCGTTTTTCGACAACCGATCAACCATAAACACGTGAGACGAATGGTTTCGTTAAATCAAACTGAAGCTGATGCAAAAATCTCTAACACATTTTTCTGTGTTTATGAAATATCCAGTTCCTATACCATACTGGGCACTACTGGGCAGTTCAGATTTTGTCATAACCGCCACACGTTTCTATACAAAAACTGCAGACAGTACGTGTAAGTAGTATGTTTGTGCTAGATTCCACATCGTTCACGCTTGATTTCTTGTTTGAATTTCAAGATAGTTAGATAAGTGCCAGGTATTCATAAATTTATAACCAGATATCTGATTATTGCAATGCACCGTGAGCCGTTCATTATATCTAGTATTTAGGTAGGCTAGGTGCACTAATCACTCTGCTTATCCAGCTTGCTATGTTACTTATTTCTTGTGGCTTGACTGACCACTAGGTACTTAGATAGGTTTAATCTATGTTACAATACAGTTACAATCAACATCATGATTGTCCTAGATATGTAAACAAACTTACTAGTTGTTAGTTACAACTACATATGGTAGATTTTAAGAAACTTTCAAACACGAGCTGCACGATTACTGACAAATGCGTGTCCACTGGACAGGTCTACGCAGTCTGTGTGGTTCATTCCCCGAAATACCATTTCAGACAAACATCTACATGGTCTTCACATTATGTCTGAACTTTCAAAGATACTGTGACCTCTGAGTTTGTTTCGGCTTTTCTTCTTAGAGTAGTTAGATAGGAAAAGCCGACCACATCAGGTTTAAAAAATATGATTGACATGTCAAAGTTTTCGTACAAACCTACTTGCAGAAATATAATAATTTATCAAGATAAACAATTATAAATATTGACAGGAAAAGTTATTTTCAAAATACGTTAACATGAAATTTCATCAAAGGCTGTTAACCTCGCTTTGAACAGAAAATGGAAGCCGTAAGAAGCTTAACTTCAAATTGCACCATCATCTTCCTTATTGCACCATTCTTAAAACCAAAGCAATATAACTTTTAAGAACTGGCAAGAAAAATGGAGCTAACATTTTCAGCTACATATTACTTCCTCCGCCTTGGTTCCTCCGTATATGAAAATATCTTACTCGTAGGTAGTTTTTGCGTCAATCCACGCCAGAGGCCCGACCCGAGACAATATTGAAATTTCCTCGTCCGCTCTATCGATAAATATTGAGAACTCTCGATATAGTACATTTAAACTGAATCAGATGTAGCATGTCTATTCCAGAAATTGTTTGTGCACGCTGTAATTAATCAAAAAGGTTTTCACGGCGACGAATAGGTATTTTATAGAAAAGCTATTCAAACAATCAAATGATAACTTAACCTAAGACCACACACAAAACAACACGACTTGTTTCCCCGAAGGGCAGAGCTGTACCTAGTAGGGACACCCACATTTCGCCAGTTATATTTAAGTCTCATGTAGTAGAGGGCGAGCCTATTGCCATCAACCGCCTAATCCAGACTCTGGGCTGCTACTGAAAAATTCCAAATAGAATAACCCAATAATACTTTGTTTGACCTGGGCATCGAACCCAGTACCACTGGCTCAGCAGTAGCGCGACAGTAGATCAACAAGGCCGTCCAAGACCAATGTTAACAATGTAGAATGTTTTTGTATACCTTCCTACCACAAGGTGTAGGTACATTCCATTTTGTATGTCCCATCATCGGTTTTAATGACTAAAATAAGGCAATTACAATTCATTTGACATAGGATACCGCTATCTCTCTCCCTATCTCAATTTACTAAAATAATTGAATCAAGAATTAATTAATCAATGAAAATAACTAGATCGCCTCCATCGCCTCGCAAATATTTGTTGAAATTTACAATTAATTGATTCGAAACAATTTCGCTAACCGTTTCAAAACAAAAGCAAAAACTTTCTCCTACACTTTATCAGATTAAACATTTAACAGTCATTCGTGGAAACGCAGATTTTTCTGAAAGAGATTACATCAAACGTGCTGTGCCTAACTGCACATTAAGATTAAGAGATTTATAGTAGTTGACTAGGAAACTGGAAACAAGATGGTTTGTTTCTAAACAAGTTGTGATAAAACTGCAAGTGACATGAACTTACCCGGTACTTCAAGTTTTAGGATAAATAAACTTTGTCGAGTATCGTTTACTGTCTACACGATGCACTTTAGATACGATTGCAATGACATGCACTCTTTCTTGTTTTTAACCTCATCATCAACATCATATCAGCCGAAAGACGTCCACTGCTGGACATAAGCCTCCCCTAAAAGGGGGATTTGCCATAATCGCCACGCTTGGCAGAGCGGTTGGCGATCGCAGTATGGTGGTAAAATGCATAGAGAACGCTGCTGCCTATTCTCTAGTAAGTCCCTTAGTCGCCTTCTACGACACCCACGGGAATAAATGGGATGGTGTCTATTCTTTTACGTCCGGCACCACACGGAACCACTATGTTTTTACCTAGCTAGACTATTTTGAGACAGTCTATTTTTAAATTAGTGGTGGCCAAGTGGTAATGGCCCCGACTTATAAGGCAGGTACTTTTTGCCTAATTAATATCATCAACACTGCTCTCAAAACGGTGAAGGAAAATATCGTGCGGAAACCAGCATGTCCTAGAACTAAAAAAAACGAAGATATGTGACATCCACCACCACCACGTACATCCACCACCACCACCCACCACCCGTACTGGGGTCGCGTGGTGGGTTACAGCCCACTACCTGTCACAGAAAGGAGGCCTGTGTGTCAGCAGTGGGACCATAACAGTCTGATTATGATGAGACTATTTTTCTATTGTGAAAGCCTTTTCTGTTACTTTCCACTCCTAGTTTGTTCTGCCCTATCAGTCTCAGTTCACCTAGTTCCAAATAAATCTTAGCTATCATACCCAAATTTGAGATTTGAAGATGATTTCATTTCATTTATTTGCATACCATAATGATGACGTTATAAAGCTTATTATAATTACAAAAAGCCCCATTATCAAAGCAAATAGTGCCGGTAAGATGTTAAAATCCAACTAGTTCGAAGTGCTATTAAAGTGAGACTTAACAGAATTGTATAGCTACTTACAGGGATAAATAAAGTTGGCGAAGTTGCGACACAAAAACAGCTCATAATGAAATATGCTTTGTAGGTGAGTGAGGCAATTTTCGTCGCAGCCTGCTGCACCGTCTAGGAATATTACGTGTCACATATTAAAGCTTCTTCAAAATTTAACTTACTCTTCCGAGTCTGATAATTATATTTATCATTCTACTTTTTGTAGAATGATAAATATAATTCGAGAAAAATAAAAGACGTCTGGAAACTTTTCAATGAAATAGTGGTATTATTTACACGTAAATCGACCGCAAGTTATTTAAAAGTACTTCTCTTTGTTATGCTCGAATTGTAGTCCGAGGTCAGTGTAGTATTATTTGTAGAGCTTGACGTTAATCGTGAAGTAACCAGTCCTTGAAGTTATCCCAAATTATAGTTTTCCGATTGTTTGTACAGTCAGCTTCTAAAAGAAACAAAAAATCAAAAAGCCTTTCCCCAACTGTGTTAGGGCCGGATTCGGGTCTAACCGGATGCAGCTACATACCTATACTTTACATGGAGCGACTGCCTATCTGACCTCCACATGTCGGTTACTGTATGTACATTGACAAGAATTCATTTGATTGTCTTCATTAATTCCATAATACTGTCTCAATGTTTCGCTACAATTAAGTAACCAGTGTGTAATATGGTTTACATGTTTTTGAGGCTAACTGTATCTATAAGTGCAATCGATTACCAACTTTAATTTTATCGTGCACTTAAGACATATTTCCTGGTTTTATTTGTATCTCTGCACCTCTAAACCTAAACACCATAATCGATGGCTAATCTATAAAAGGCTGTGTTGTACACAATCTAAGTAGAACCACAAAACTCGCGAAATCATGATCGTCAATTTCAATTAAGTTTCTTTGAACAACGGGTGACTTTATAGTATCTCAATGTCTGCCATAATTCTTTTACGTTTTCGTGCCCTAGACGCGCTCTCTCAAATTCCTTAAATTAATTTCATATCTATATAAAGTTATTTTCAAGTCTTGAATCCAGGTAATTTTGTTCAAAAGCCAATTAAAGTTAGGCGCTACAGGCTCAACTTAAGTGACTTCCTAAGCTCTGACTTAGATTGCTATTGTGTACCTAATTGAGTTTTGAAATAACAAGTTTGATCTACCACGGAGCTACATCATGGAGATAGATGAGATAATCGCCGGTAACGTAATATAATTATGCAGTTTAAAGTTCTACACTATTTATTTCTTTGCCTTATTAATCGATTCGCATGAGTTTACTCGCCCAAAAGTGTGAGTAATGAACCTTTTAAATAATACATTATTTTCTGTAGGCGATTCGCACGAAGTTAATTTATTTGTGGGTGAACTCCAAAACCACGTTTTGAATTTTATCCAATATCGTTAAGAAATTGAATCGCCTACAGAAAATTATATGTTAAACATAAGTGTCATTCCCCCGTTTCGGGCGTGTAAATTCGTGCGAATCGGCTTTGATACTCTCGGTTGTTTATTGCGTAAAGGCAGAGATATATTATATAGATTAACAATGAGGTACTTATACTTGCTCCATTCGTGTGAACGGAACTTAAGTTACTCACGACATATAAACTTTACACCTAATAACTAATTCGATAACCCTTTATTGGAACAAACGATAAAAACGATTAGGTGTAGTATAGTCATATAAAGCTTGAATTATTTTACCTTTGGATATACAAGTGATCGTAGTCAAGCTATGGGCCTAAGTGACTCAATCCTAGGCATCGAATTGGAAATACTTGTACAAAATTTGATTTAGGTGACGTAATCACCGGTTCTTCTCGTACAATGTACTGATGATCTCAGGGTCAAACAATGCTTAGCAAAATAAACATATTTGGAGTCAAACTATATCCTGCTCAGTACACGCTCACAGGCGAAAAAATAAAATGGTAAACGTACGTCGTGGGTTTACTTGGTCGAAAAATTAACAGCAGCAACGACCGCGCTGTGATTTGCGAAAATAATTGGATAGGACACAGCTGGTGCACACCGGAATTTCCGCGTTCATTGTCAAGCGTTTCCCATTAAGCCGGTGTACCGTCCCCATGACAAATCGAGAAATTGACAAAGAGCCGCGTCCGTGGGCCGTGCGCCCTCAGCCAGCTACAGACACTCTTCAGTTCTGTTAATGACATTGGAAATCGACCGGGTGACTGTACGATTTTTCGGTGCCTTTAATTTAGTGGAACGCTCCAAACATTTCCGTTGGTAAATAAATTATTCTTCTGCGTGAAAAAATAGCACTGGTCTTTGAGTTTTTGCCAAATCAAATTAAGGATCGATATCGATTTGTCTGTGGCTATATTTAGAGCACCGTTCCTAGTGGTATTGGATGATATTCTAATTCAATTATCGAAATTGAAGGACATTTTTGCCAGACCGCGCCATTTTTAGGCTTCCGTAGCCAAATGGCAAAAGGGAACCCTTATAGATTCGTCATGTCTGTCTATCTGTCTGTCCGTCCGTATGTCACAGCCACTTTTTCCGAAACTATAAGAACTATGCTGTTGAAACTTGGTAAGAAGATGTATTCTGTGAACCGCATTAAGATTTTCACACAAAAATAGAAAAAAAAACAATAAGTTTTGGGGGTTCCCCACACTTAGAACTGAAACTCAATTTTTTTTTCATCAAACCCATACGTGTGGGGTATTTATGGATAGGTCTTCAAAAATGATATTGAGGTTTCTGAAATCATTGTTTTCTAAAATGAATAGTTTGCGCGAGAGACACTTCCAAAGTGGTAAAATGTGTAACTTCTAAAATAAGAGAATAATAAAACTAAAAAAAAAATATATGATATACATTACCATGGAACGAGATCTAGTAAGTAGTTTTTATTAATACGTCATATATTGTAAACCAATTTACCTTTCATTCAATCAATTCAGATATAAAAATAAAAAACACATTCAATTTCATAATCATAAACCTTATGCATAAACCGTGAACCATTATTTTGTAATAATAAATCTGTAATAGGTGCCTAAGTAAATAATCGTGGATGGATGACCATCTTTACATACCAAGACCCCACCGTGCCTCTGAAAGCACGTTAAGCTGTTGGTCCCGGCTGGCATTCGTGGATCTTTGACAATCGTTACGGGTCGTCAGAAGCCCGAAAGTCTGACAACCAGTCTTACCAAAGGGTATCGTAATACCCAGTAACTGGGTTGTGGAGGTCAAATAGGCAGTCACTCCATGTAAAATACTGTTATTCAGTTACATTCGGTTAGACTAGAAGCCGAGCCCAACATATTTGGGAAAAGGCTGGGCAGATGGTGCCCAAGAAAATAACATATCTACCAAGTAAGTTAGTAAAATTGGCCTAACAACATCATCGAACATCTTTCCAAAATCAACTCGAACTAGCCGTAGGCGTAAAACTTAACCCAATATCTCTAGAATAAACCCGAATTTAATAATAAAATAATCAAGAATAGACGTAATGTAGCATAAGACGCCATGTTCACTCTTTGCGTGGGAGAGAATAAACAAAAACTTTAATAAAGTCTCCGTGGTTGAGAACGAAAACAAAATGTTTCATTTCTGCCAAATACATCACTCGGATAGCCTTTCCGAAGGGTCAATATGTCGTACCATCGCCTCCATTATTTCAGCTACGAGACTTGATGGATTCTGATAAAAATAAAAAAAATCGCCCAAGTGCGGTTTAAATTATTGTTCAGTTCTCCAGTTATTTCGATATTTTAGAACAGGCATAACACTTAAGTCTTTGCAAAATTTCACGTTATAAAATTAAAAGTTTTATAATATTCTGCAGACATCTATTAGAATTCAGCATAGGTAATCAAGCCAGTCTCAAGAAATTAATATGCAAAATAGGTATATGCCGAAACAAGTCGTACAAGTTTCTAATATTGCTAAAGCATAATCGGCGCGAATGCGCAGAGCAGTGTTGATAAACAAGTTTAGATCACGAATCACGCGCAGGTATGGCATGTGAACGGCGACAAGGCGTGGTGGGCCGAGGTCGTCGAGTGCTCGCGACTGAAAGTGCGACCACTCAGTAGCCGCAGGAACTAACTTGCAACTAGGTGGAGACCACAGAGTAATGTCCAGTACATTACTCTAAGAAGGCGAACTGACACGTTCTGGCTTCCCACGACTTCGGGGTTTTTATGGTGACGTCATCGACGCACTACCTATACATTCAGTACACGGTTCTAAAAAATCTGCTGTTCCATACATTTTGATCGCGTAGGTATTGCACTTTTGTAGGAAATATCTGTTTCTATCGATGTCCCAGCCACCTTGTATAATCATTTCTTTAAGTTAAATAATGGTTTACGACAGTTAAACCATACATTTTTGACGTTTAAACGTCTCTGTACTTTAAGTTTATATACAGGGGGTATTTAAATTAAAAAGTCAAAATACGTCAGAAAGAATTTTAAGCAACATTAATATAAAAGGGGAAACGGGGTTCAAGTTTACTTAGGATGTGTAGGTATCTACATAGATAAAAACGATACAAAATTCACTATTGGCTATTGGTGAAAAGTTTAAAATACTTCGATGGACTATTTGTGATTAGCTATTTCAAATGAAGAGACGTGACTGGCTAATTGGTCTAAACAAATTATGAAGTAATGTGGGTGGACTGTTCTATATAACATTCTCTCGTCCTACACATAAACTCTGTTAACTTAAAGACAGGTGTAAAAGTTCTCAACAAACTAATTATGTAAAGTAAACACGCACGGTATAGGAACGGAAATATACCGAACTGCCACTGCTTATGATTATTGCATGTTATTGTTTCGATGTTCGAGTACATTAGCTAGTTTTCGTTTTGAAGTAAAAACTTATTGAAGGACATTTTGGGCTCCTTCTGAACAGTGAACGAAACTGAAACCGTAACACTCGGGTCGGTGACGGTGAATCGGACGGCAGGGAAACGAGTAATAGCCAGGACCGCGGGGCGGGTGATGGCTGCTGTTCAAAGAGCCCCAAGGATTTCAATCAAACAAACCCATGACGGGAACAGCTTAATCATCAAGGGCCAGGTCAACGGAACGCATTGTAAGCTGACCATACATACTGAAGCCTCTCGTACGGTTGTCAGTTTCCAAGTTGATAAGTCGGTTCCTTGGGGACTCCGCATACAACCGAGAACGCATTAATTTGGTGACAGCCACCGGTCAGTGCATTCCCGTCCGTGGGGAGAAGGAGATGGAGTTGAAGCTAGGCAATAGGATCTACCTGCATAATGTCATCGTGAGTAATATAATGGACGATTGCATCCTGGGCCTTGTTCGTTTTGCAGTCGGTTGGTAAGGGTCCCTACCACGAAATCGGTACTTTCGGCCAAAGTTACGGGCGTTTCCTACTCCGTATCACTTACGAACATATGATTAGTTCTGGGCCTGAACTAAGAATTAATGACATTACGATTTGACAGTTGTCCCTACTACCGACACGCTTTACCCGTCCGAAAATATGAATTTGACACTTGTTTTGACGGATCAACTACTTTCGTACGGGCCCGTATCAGCGTTGACGGACTTAGATAATTTAATAGACACTCTGAACCGTCAAGATCGGGTCGGTGACGCTGAATCGGCTATACTCGGCGCTGAATCGCGTATAATCGGCTCTAGTCGTTGTTACTCGTATCGTGTGATCTTAATCACACAATTTTTTTAAAATGAATTTACTGCATTTAAACATACTGTGGCGCGGGCGTACCGAACTAGTTCCTATAAACAGACTATACAAATAATTGTAGTGTCAAAGAATTTTCTAGAAAACATGTGTTTAGCAGTATTGCCATGTTTAGACAGAAAGTGTTTTGCTTCAAGGCGTATTGAAGCCGCTGTGCCATGTGTACTTAAAAGGCATAATAATATGATATTAGAGACTAGTTGACTAAAACTAACTTAAAAAACTAAAACTACTTTTCGACCAATTTCACAAACAGGTTTGTTTGTGAAATTGGTCGAAAAGTAGTTTTTAAATCAACACTGTCAACTTATTTTGCATATTTATTATTTAGAAAATATGAAATTAATAATCTTTGGGATTGTCTAAAAAGTGATGTTTTTATGCCAAAACTCATATTAGGTAGTTTTATAATAATTGACTAAGCGCCAGAAGAAACCCGCAGAAAACAACACGATACAATGCATCTATTGGAAAACATAGGCACAGATTTCCTTTAGTGTTATTTATAAAAGCTAGTGCTAGTGGGTGGTAGTCAGGTAGATATTCAGTTCGTGCAAATGCCTGTGTTGAATTCTGTATGACTAAAAAGGTTTGAGCCGTCAAAGCCTGGGGGCGAGTCGGCCGCTAAGTGAGTCAAATATTTACAAAATAATCGAAAGTTGTAGACGAAGTTTTATGGCGAATTCTGAGTAGAAAGAGACTTATAAAAACCTTTTTATTAAGTATGTGGGTGGTATTTTAATTCAAACTTAAATTGGAAAAGGTCATTCGAGAAAAATTTTGCTTTTGCTGGATGAAATTTAGATAAAATAAGCAAAAGAAAAGTTTTAATTAAAAGGGTCTAAAGGGTTCATTTTGTTACAAGTTTATTAAAATATTTCTGTTATTCTGAAATATTTTAATAGACATGATATTGATATCATATATACCTTATTAACCGCAAAACCTAACGTTATTGTAAGCTCATTTGATACAAAAACGTAACATCTAAAAAGTGTATTGACTTTTCCATTTTCTCTAACTATAAAAATGAGTGCGAATAAAGCAGCATTCAGTCGCGTTCAAGATCGATTGCATCCGGGGAGCGAAGGAATGTAAAACACAAGCCAAGTATTTATGTGACGGCTTTTACGAAGCCTCCGCGTATTTGTTTGTTGTTTTGTTTTCGTTGATGGGTTCATGCAGATCAGAAGGGAAGAAGTCAAACCTCCCCTTTAGGCCCTTTGTACACAAGCGACGAAAGTTTGATACTCGACATTTTGAGGGTCTCGGTGACTACGCTTTATATCACACATTTTGAGGATGAAAGTGTAACCAAGTGTATTGTTTGTCGCAGATTTTATGTCAGTATTATTTGCGGGTTCAAACGACATCCAAACAGTCAACCGAGTCTTTTGTCAGGCAACCGCTCGAGGCATAACGAATATTAGTTCACGTTTATCTCCGCCAAACATGTACCTTAAAGGTAGAGAGAGGCCAAAAAAGAACAGAAAATAAACTGGAGCGACTTTATGGTTGCACGATAAACCGTGACGTGATTTCGTCACAGAAATAATTAATTTTGGGATGGCTAGAAAAATATACGAACAAAAAGTGAAGGAAAAATAAGCTTTCATCATTTTCTGCTTTTACGAAGTTTACTAGCTTCGTGTTTAAGACTTGTTTTTCTTCGGTTAAGGCATATCTAGAAAGAGTTAATTGTAGGTGATACATTTATTCTTTGTGAAAGAAATTCATGCATAAATAAGCCACGACACAGCAAGGCCGAACGTTCTTTTATAGGTATGTAGACATGACCTCACTTTTTTATAACACTCTGATTTTATTGACGTTAAAACATTTGCATCTAATTGCTATTATAACGTTTATAAAATAAAGGAACAAGGAACAGTTTATTAGATGACAAAGAATATAAGCGACCAATTAATTCATCAAACTATTAATTTAAAGGCAATTCCATTTCCGTACAAAACAATTTGTTATTTTCAGACGAAATACGGTATCTACATAATATTTTACTTTACCATTCTTCTGCGTAACTAATCGCCCTAACTGAATCTGAACTATATTTTTAAATACTCTTATTTGTATTTCTAAATATTTATTGAAGCCAATAACGTAGCGAAAGCGAAAGAGTTATAATCAGCAGTGAAGTTTGAATTAAACTTAGTGGAATTATCGATTTAACTTCACCTGCATTATTTTCTTTTACAAAACAAAACAATAATACAAAGTTGTATAATAACAAGAAAATACCATGAAAACTTTCAAATTGGAATCAGACACACAAGAAGGCGTTACATTTAGATATTAAGTAATAAAATACCTGCAAGATAACTGATTTACGAAGTCGCCGACTTCGTAACAATTGAAACCGCCTTAATGTAATTTGGTTGTTAGTAAACCGACGGTTACCTATTTTATTCCAAGTTAAAATGTTAAACGGTTTTCGCACGAGCTACCCAACGAATTTAGCCAGAAATATTTTCGACGCTGTTGGAGAAATGGTAAAAGATTTATAACGATTTTCGTCGGCGACAGCAAGTTGCCGAGGCGGATATAAAAGTTTCTTATGCGGTGCTATAACTCTAAAACTTAGCTAATATTCAAGTCGTAATAAATTGCCGAGATAATGTTCTTTACAGATTTCATTAGGGGGATCACGAAGGCTCTGAAATCCTAATAGATTCAATGAAACTCATCAAGAATAATACTAAAATGTTAAATTAAATGCATCCCCTCGTAATGTTGTAATTTTGTCCTCAATTAAGTAAGACTGAGGCTTTTCTTTATAGGGTTTTTGTTACTTATATCAATTTAGATTTGATTAGTCGATAATTATATAGTGTAGCAGGGATATTAACGGGTAATTGAAACCATGAATTCAGCATATGATTCTAGACCCAAGGTAGCCCAGATATATTTGTCGGTTTTCAGAAATAAATCTGCTGTTTCATAGACAAGTGAACTTAAGCGGACAAAATGTATGGCAGAGCTAATTATTATTTAATAACTGAACGCAGTGGGTTTCCGTGTGGTGCTGGACGTAAAAGAATAGCACCATCCCATATCTTCCCGTGGGTGTCGTAGAAGGCGACTAAGGGACTTACTAGAGAATGGGCAGCAGCATTCTCTATGCATTTGACCACCATACTGCGATCGCCAACCCACCTGCCAATCGTGGCGATTATAGCAAATCCCCTCCTTTAAGGGAGGCTTATGTCCAGCAGTGGACGTCTTTCGGCTGATATGATGATGATGATGATGAGTGGGTTTCAAAATTATGTCAGTACATAATTTTGCGGACATAATCTACGGTAACAGGGAATGCGTCGACGCACGTGTTTGTTTTAGTTGATTGGAAGAATATTTTTTATGTTACATATTTTCATCAAGGCCAATTAATTAATTTCAATAAGGATTAACTCCTTCAAGCTTGAACCCACGCACAAATGAAAATTATTTCATATTGTTTAGATTTACTATTGTGAAAATTAATTGGTTTGTTGTTAAAAGCTGAATCAAAATCTTTACGTGAGTAAGCTCGATCAAAAGCCTAGAAGACAGAGCGTGGCAACACTGAATGGGCGCCACCTTTCATATCGGAGTGAATTCAATGAATGGTAGTTCCAGTATTGCAGAGGTTATTCCACTAATTGGAGGAGGGAAACGTTAATTTGATAACTCTACGTACATTTACATAATTTGTGGTAATAACAGCTTGATGGTCGATATTCGCTGCCATCGCGACGTGATTTCGTCAAACAAACGAGCTTCGCCGAAATTCCGCACAGCTGCCAACTCTTGTAACGTTATGCCAGTTTAATGTGTTCGCTACTTTAGTATTTATTATTTTGATAATAAGGATGAAAATAGCATGCACAGTAGTTATCGCGATTCCTATTTTGTATTGGATAATGATAAAATTATTTTGCGTTATACACAATTTTCAAATATTAGTCCCTTAGCCGATGGTGGAATAAACTTGGTTAGTTGTGATAATTGAGTAGCTGTCGTTTGCAGGCAGAACTACAATTTAGTTTAGTCGTAGCCTTTTAAAGTTGGGCTTGTCCGAAATGAATCGGTCGGATAATTTAAAATTGTTATTAACAATTTCCTTCCATGAATTTCAATTAAACATATAAATTGAAAATCTAAAATTGTTGCCATTCATTTAGGTTGTTATGTACATTTTATTTTACGTACAAAACAAAGTTTAGCCGAAAATCCTTCACATACAAGAAAAATGTTTACATACGCGTAATATGTAAATATGTAAAATCAACAAAAGATAAAGGATGCAGACAAAAAGGCATGCAGTAAATACGCATGGTATGGTAATATTCATTATCACTGATTGTGTATATAAGGTAAGGTAGGTAATAAGTTTTAATTGAACATAATTCAATTACGCAGGTTTCATAAGCAATTTTCGACTAAAGTAGGTATTAATATATATATTTATATGGTGTTACGAACACATTATATAGTGTAGGAATAGGTCTTTTCATGAAATTGCAATTCTTATTTCACAAGAAAAATGCTTTGGAATGTTGCGTGACTGTAAGGTATTTGTGCTCATGACTGTAACCCTTCCTTTTCCACAGTCGTGACTGTATACTCAGCTAATTTGTCGATTGTACGTAGGTACAGTTTTTTTCATTCTTGTTGTGTTGGTTTTTGTGAGGGTCCGCTGCACAAGGACGTTGCAGAACCGGCCGCAACCTGGCGTGACGTCATCCCCGAATTCCTATTTTATAGTTGGTATTTAAAAGTTTGGTTCCGTACAAGGCACTCAGTTCAAGCCGTCAGATACATTTTTCCACTTTGCAAACATAACATAACATCAGAAGGGCAATTCTCGTAATTTTAAGAACGTTCTCAGTCTGATCTCAGTCTCAATCTGTCAAAAATACCTCGAGTTTCCATACATTTTAGACATTTTATTGTCGCCGAGATGAGACTGCGACTAGATTTTGAACGTTTTGAAATAGTAGAATTGGCTTTCTAGTCTTTTTCGAAGACTTGGTTAGAATTTTATCGTTTTATGATTCCGGATTACCACATCACGATTCACAATCCAAACCAGCATAATTTTTATATGTGGTGTAAAGATTATTAAAGGCCTTACAACTGATTTTAAAATTATAACTTTGGGACTGATTCCTGATGTTGTCTCCTAGCAGAGGGCGTCCATTATTCACTCCCATCGGTTCTGGTCTTTTCGCTTCGTCTAGCACATCAGCACACATATTTGGGATTGACTAAACATTTTCTTTATTAATAACTAGCTTTTGCTAACGTCTTCGCCCGCGTTGAGGTCGAAAAGTATCCCACGGGAACGTATTACCGGGATAAAAAGTATCCTATGCGTTAATCCAGGTTATAATCTATCTGTGTGCCAAACTTCATCCAAATCTGTTCAGCGGTTTTTGCGTGACTGAGTAACAAACATCTAAACATACAAACTTTCATATTTATAATAATGATAGTAGGATAATTTCACCTAAATCCCCACCCAAAAGTCAGACTGTGACTGAGTAAAAATCAGAAACGGTATAGAACACTGTCTTTAGTCTGCATTTTTTATGTCTTAAACAGGCACGACAAAAACTTCGTCGAATCAAAAATCAATAACAGTAGATACCTATATTCGTACGTGATTCGGACCTAAAAATATTAATAAACATGAGCAGTATGTGACGATGTCCAATGTGGTCGGTTTGGTCCAGAAGGTGATCAAGTGACATTTAGTTTGTCTTCCGCGCCTCGGACAGTCGTAATTTTGGTACGCATCATGTGATATTTGCATAAACCGGTCCTTGCAGCCATCTTGGTTTTTTGTTACACATTACAGGTTAAGATTCTTTTGATATCCGCACAACAATCTTGTAAACAGTCATACGCAATAACGTAAAAGGTTAATTAAAATGAGTTTGTAATTGGTCATGTTTGCGGATTCATTAATATTAATAAAAACTACGCAAACTACGTGTTTTGTAACTAAAACCAATTTATGAATACACGTAGTATTTATTATAAGCAGTAAATGGTATTTGGTTAAGTTGTCGAGAAAAATTATCTTCTCATGATGTATGTAGCACATGTCGTAAACATCAAGTCATTCAAAAGACATCAACGCGTTAGTCATCAGAGACGTTTTTAAAAACACTTGTACTATTTCTATTGCTTACAAATAATTGTTTCTTTTGCTTATTACATAACATAACATACATAATCAGCCTATAACCGTCCTACTAGGACACAGGCCTCTTCTCTTCGCGAGGGCCCGTGACCACTGCGAGTTGGTAGATACCACAATGTATTAATATTTTTGGTTCTCGGAAATGCCGAGTTTCTTCACCGATTTTAGAGCAATGGTGATAAATTAATTTACACAAAGTAAAGCAGGCTTCGAACCTACAACCTACAACTCGTAATTCGCGACCGTTACCATTGGCCCGCCACAGCTCACCGCTGGTTGTTTGCTTTTTACGTCGCAGTTATTTTTAGGGTTAACTTTAGAATATAATTAGATTAACCTTTAGTCAGTTACGGTGTGACGTAAACATTTTAAGCCGCACCTTGAGGCCGCTTTGTTATTTAACATCAGACGAAATGACTAAATTATTTAAATTATTCCATAAAATTTAATAGATCAATTGATATGTATCATTTCATTGAATGTGATGAGAAGGCCGACACATTTAGCTGATTGGAATGACGATGCGTTAGTGGTTCGTTAATTAAAATTGTCAAAGGAAGTAAAAAAAACTTAGTTCATTTAGGTTTTTTGTTAAAAACATTTGAAAAATTTAGCGTAGTCTTGTCTCGGAATCAATTAAGAGATTTTTGACCTTCTATGAGTATTTCGTCAGTACAATTAAAACAGCTATCTATTGAAGATAATGATTATTATCAAATAGTTTATGTAAGAATGCGTTCTCATACTTCACATAGTTTCTTTTGGAAACAGTTTGAATACAATAGTATCTCTCTACGTCTAGCGAAACTTTTCTAAAACATATCCGTTTTAGGAGCAACCACACGACAAAAGAGTTCGCATTTCGTTTCATTGAAAACGCGGATCCATACAAACAAATTCTTGCGAAACCACCAAGCTGCCACAAGGAAACATTTTTGTTATTCAAATTCTTCGTATACAGAAATACCGAAGACGGCCGAGGAAGGCCGAGGGAGGCCGAAGCATTGGCCCGAGTAGCCGAGCTAGTGAAAGTGAATCGAGGGCGGTGGAGGGAGGAGGGGGAGGGAGGGCTGGCATAGAGAGGGGGAGGGGGCACAAGGTTGCGAACCGGCTGCACCGGCTCTAGACATGCCAAACAACGCATTGAGTAATAAGTAATAAGCGTTGCGTTAGCTGCCTTAATGATTCGGTGATGTATGGTGCCATTGTGATGTTGAGACACTCAGGTTTCCTATTCAGATAACGTGGAACAAGGTTAATTGTTTTGTATCCAAATTACATGTTATTTCAGCTAGTACCTACTTCATTTATAATCAGTCATTATGATTGCGTTAAAGATGTAATCACATAAAACATCTTCTAGCTCGTCTGGTTACGTGAGCACAACTTCAGGGTTCATCATCGCAGTGACTGGCATTCACTCGATTGTGCTCGGATTAGGAGTAGATCCTCAGTTGAACGAAGATTTATGCCTTACTGGGTTTTTACAGAAAATCCCGGTCATGATCACTCCTTCGACCAGCATTTGAATTTAAACCAAGTTGGGTCTGTAAACTTTTCTCTATTTTTATTTTTATCCTATTTACACCATCTTGACATGTTATTTCTTTTCCTCAAATTTCGAAATTTATACTTATCTTTTGTTTTATCGTGTCTACTTGAGAATGGGCAGCAGCGTTCTCTATGCATTTGACCACCATACTGCGATCGCCAACCCGCCTGCCAAGCGTGGCGATTATGGCAAATACCCCCTTTTGGGGGAGGCTTATGTCCAGCAGTGGACGTCTTTCGGCTGATATGATGGCGATGACGACACCTAGTTATATGTGCATACTATGGTCTCCCGTAATTAAAGGGGCACATGTAAAAGGACCCTTTTTATTGTTATGGTTTATATTGTAATAAATTTTTCGTCGGTAATACAAAAAAAAATCAGCTGTTCTATACATTTTGACCGCGTAGGTATTGCGCTTTTCTTTGAAACAGCTGATTTTTGTTTGTAAAACCGACGTAAAATGTAGGGGGTCTAGAATGATATGCTGAATTCATGGTTACAGTTTGCGCACTGGATAAAAACTTATCCTGTATGTGTATCCCTAATTGTAGATTCCAAAAATAAATAAACACTTTGCCAGAATCGGTATCCCTGGGTTAAAGAAACCACTTTTGTCGTGAATCACTCACTCATTCATCTCAATTATAGGAAGAAAAACAACATGCAATTGCAAGGGTCGTTTGATAGTTAGATCAGCTTCACTTATATGGATCGATGACTTATAAATATTCAACTAGCAGTAGGTATTTGCAATACATTCACGAAGTAACGCTAGCAAAATTCTGCAAGCAAATACAGTACACGTTAGTAAAACTCAGTCAGATACTTGACCACTCCAAACTTGGCAGGCGTTCACGTCAATACTCGAATTTGAAAGCGTACGCTTGCCAAATGAACAGGCCAATTTTTGTACACTGCCAATTCATTTTGGACTTAATTATAAAAGGGTTAAAGCGTAAAGTGTGATTGGGTTGTGGTTGAGGTGATCGCGCTCAATCAGTACGATCACACAAAATAATACCATTGAGTAACAAACATTATCGGCGCGCACCAGTTACTGAACTCGCCTGTGAAATAATATGATTGGCGTTACTTCAAAAACGAGAATTTATTACGCTCCAGTTATGTGTGTCCGTGTGCATTGAAACGTGGCACGTTGCGTATTTTCGCCGCAGTTATGAAATATTATAATTTAATATTGAGAAAAATTACAAAAATTGGGCCAGGATTTCATTATTCAATGGTAGAAGTCAGTCAAGTATAAAACATTCCGCGAAGCTGAGGCTGAGATACGGAGATTATTGAAATATTATGTTATGAAGAAACAAGCGCAGTCAGATGTGAAGATGATGGACGATAAGACAGAAATAAAGATGATATGTGAGAAAAAAAATACTAAGACAGTCAGACACCTCTCAGGCTGCTTGAATTCCATGAAAGGTGATAATTACACAATCAGAAAAACCAGACAAATCCATGCTATCAACGTCGGTTTATCTCGAATCAACGAAGCCCCGAGCTTCGGCCTGACGTCCAGAGATAAGTGTATTTTTTCAAGCCATTAATCACATTTTTCATTACGGCGAGGTTGCGATGACCTGGCAAAGGTTGAATTTGATCCTTTACTTGAAGACTCGAGACTTGACTCATGTTATTAACAACAAGATCATAAAACTACGTGGATTCTAGACTATTTTTTTTTTTTTGTTAAATTCGTTGGCAGTGTGGATCGGGGCTTGCATAATGTTCGGGTTACACCAAGTTCGTTTTTTAAAGCTAGGATAGCAAGTAATAGCCTAGCTTACAGTCAGTGGGTACTGGTACAGTTACAGTTCTAGCATTACACGATGCTAGTAAATTTTAGACCAACAAACAGCATTGCGGTGACTTAGTCCGTAGAGTCAAATAATCCGATTGGATACTATCTTCGCCGGTCACACGAGGCTAGTACACAAGCCAGGATAGTAAAATCCATGGTGCGGATCGCTTAGTCATATAGTTTAATAGCTCAGAAATAGAAATCCATCCTACTAAACTATCACACTATACTCCATTTATTTTAAAGCATTACAAAAATAACTGCTAAATAACTTTATGTATACAATTAAAGAAATTACTGCAGTTTACAGATATTTTGTATATTTTGGTCAATAGATTACATTATTTTGTATTTATCATAAAATAACAGTGTTTTTGTACGTTTATATCGAAATAACGAAAGAATGGTATTGAGAATAGCTTATTGTCACTCTCACTAGTTTAGTAGCCTAAATATGAGGATAGTTCTGTGTACACGAAGCTAGAGTGACTAGCTTGGTAGCTTACTAGCATTACCTTGTTTTCCTCGCCACAAAAACTGGCCTCGTGTGCTTCGGGCATTAGTGGTCAAAGCTACGTTGTGAGAATACAAATTCATCAGGGGAGCGGTTTGCGATGTAACGAACTCGGCGAGGGATTAATCTAATTTATACTTTATTCACATTCATCATAACATTCACATCTCACCACTACAGTATTTTTTTTTTTTGTAATAACCTGTTAGGTTATGAAGTTTATTCAGTGTAATAGAGCCGAGCATAAAAGTACCTAAATTGCTTTCAAAGAATTTGCCTAATGCACGTAAGCTTTTCGCTCGCTTGACACTCGAAAACTGTCTTTGTGGCCAGTTTACTTTGAAAACCATTTAAGAGCCTATTTCCTCGAGCCAACGCGCACCAATTGACTTGTAATTTAAATGAGGATACGAACTACTGAAGCGCGGCGTCGTACTTTCATTAGCATAGAAATAATTTCACAATAAACAAGGAAGAGTATTTCCTACGTCTAGTTTGTTATCATCTTGTTAATTACACTCTGTCCGTATAAAAACTTTTGAGAAGACGCTTTTCTTAATGAGTAACAATTCTACATTCGCTTTGACAATTCAAATTTTCCAATATGGATACTTTCCGTATTGGAAAATTCAATCCTCTCTCCACACCCAACCTAATATTTTATTTAACTAAGGTCAGCTACAGTTGTTTGTTACGAAGAACTTTTGTGCCCGTCGATGGGCTATTGACGTTTGAAAGTCCAGACAACTTCCGCGAAATAGGCCACTCGATGTAACCCTTGAAAGTTGGGCAAATCGCTGATAAATCCGGGCGAGAACCTCCATAAACCATTTATTATAAAAACTTACTAAGTTTGTAGACGGCCTTTGGTTTTATAGCTTAAGTATTTTATATTTACTCTCTCCTGAGCAATAAAACTGATTGATTATTATTTTATCAGATTACTCCGAAAAAGCAAGATCAGAACATGAGCTAGAAAATTAGAGTTAGCTAATAAATAAAAATTGAATCTCCTATTTTATCGGTATTTCTAACTGATGCTGAATACTAATTTTCTTTCACCATTTATTAATTGGCAACGTTACCAGGATTAGCAAAAGATATGGCGAAAGGACTTTGATAAGGAAATTGATTTCCAAAAATGCTTCTTCGCCTAGTTGTGGGGTGCTCATGTTACCTACGAAGGTAACATCCCAATGATAATCGAAAACTTATTGATTTCATTTACGGTATTTTTTTGCCAATTTTTTATTTTTGTTTCATTTCCTTTTAAAACATAATTGAATTCACTAAAACAACTTAAACTCAGCGTTTACGTTGTTTTTGTGAATTCAAATATTTTTTGTCGAAACGCTTGGGTCATGGGGCCCGAGTGCGCGTCTCCTCTTGAAGGAAATTTCTCGCCCACTGGTCGACAATTTACATAACCAGAAGGTTGGGTTGTTCTTTGGCCAAAGAATTTGTATTGCCATTCTACGTGGCAATGCTGCCGGTCATCTGCGCACGTTTCCAGCTGACAGTGATGCAGACTAGTACTTCGACGCCCGAGTGTCCTTTTGTTTTTGTATTTATTTTTGTAGCTAGTTAGTTAGTCATTTTATTTTGTACCTAGCGTAGATAGTAAGTAGTTGCGTAGTGTGTGTTGTGTGTGTGTGTTGGTGTGTGTGTTGTGTGGGTGTGATTGTATTATATCCTTAAATTTAAATAAAAATAATGATATTTTTAATAAATTAATACCAATAATTTCTTTAAATACTGGATAGGTTTTTTTTGTTTTTTTTTTTTCTGGGTGGGAAATCATCAAATAACTTCTCCCGCTCTGAGTGGAGCGGGAGGGCGTGTCAGACTTTTACTGACTAAAACCCACCCGTGTTCCCTCAGTTGCCTGTGTGCCAGGGGCGGCGGTATCTCTTTCGAACAACCCGCACCCCCGGCAGGCATCGGCCCTTGCGGGCCCCATCTGTTGCTGCTGACATCTCTTTGAAGCGCGCGTGGAACACAACGCGCCGTCGACCCGGGCTTGGTCCTTACCGGACAGCGAGCTACTCATTACTCGCCGTCCGCAAGCCCGTGCCTACGGTGGCTGGGAATCAGCCTGGTGCCCAGCACTGGGTTGCGACAATCGCACTTTCCACGTCGCCATGAGATCCTGCCGGAGCTCTGTCCGCCGTGCCGCGATTTCCCGCGGCAGCGGAGTTACGCCCCGGCGTTTGGCCTCCTCGCGCCACTCCCAAGTGAGCGCGAAGACGTTTGCCTCCAGATCCCATGGCGGTAATCCGGCAAGGAGGCCCGCCGCCTCACCGGAGATCGTGCGGTATCCCCGAATCATCCGGATGGCCATGACCCTATGGGCCGCCTTCAACCGGCGTGCTGGTTGGCGCCTCAATGTGGGCGCCCGCACCGGCGCCCCGTATAGGGCCATGGCCCGCACGACCCCCGCGTAGAGCCTCCGGCAGGAGGCGTTTGGCCCCCCTAGATTGGGCAGGAGCCGCTTCAAGGCAGCCCCGGCCCGCTCCAATACTGGATAGGTTAAAAAAAAAAAAAAAAAAAAACGTGTAAGTACCCTAAAAGGTGAACACGAGATCGTTTAAAATGTAAAACATTGAAAAGTATTGTTTTTATCACCAATAAAGCACAGAGGTCGTTGGCGTTAAATATTTATCACTTTGGGCGTACATTATGTACCTATTTTATAGGAGAATCGTGATTTATTTACGAGTATATGCCGTATTAAGTGTCAAATAGACCTTCATAGAGCTGTTAGCACGATATTGCACCTTGAAACAGTATAGGGTTGACCCGAAGTGCGTGTCCTTTGTGATCGAGTCTTTGGCTTGACATTGTTATGTATTATGTAACGGTTCGATTGAGAAATATGTGCGGCTTTGGCTGCTTTAGATAGGTGTATTAATTTGATGAAGGTGTTGTGACGTCGTGACCTTAAGCTCACAATCTCGGCTCTCAATTTGTGGCTTATAAATTGGCAGTAGAGATAGTACATTTTATGTACAGTCTCGACCATAAACACTTTACACTTACGCATACTTCAATAGCGATTTTCCCTTTATATAACCATTAGGAAAGTACCTATTTCATAGTAGTACGAGAATACTGTGCTCCTAACGCTATAAAATATCTACCAATACGTTAGGAGAAAATCGTTTTTGAATCTTACGTATTAATGCTCGTGAGTTTACGGTTAGACATGTTAACTAACATTATAAATGCAAAAGTAGGTTTATTTGTTTGTTACTCAATCATGCAAAAATGGCTGGATCGATTTGGATGAAATTTGGCAGACAGATACACCGTGACCGTGATAAGGACACAAACGAATTTTCATCTAAGATTGTAGACGAAGTCCCGGGCAACAGCTAGTTTTCTTTGTATGGTTAAACGTTGAGTGAGAAAATATTGCACACATTATATATTTGATTGAAACTTTTGATAATGTCTGACTTTACGCAAGTATTGTGGTCATTTAACATATCAATCGTTATTGTATCGAAACATATTTGGTAATATTTTGACACCGATACCTCTTAAGTAATCAGTCAGTAGACTTGTTATTTCAATATTTGGAAACTTAACGATTAAAGTTACTGTTAACGTCAATCAGTGACAAGTATTATAACAAACCTCATTGCAATAATATCATTAGCATTCGAAAAGTTTACATTTAAAAATCACATACTTAGATATTGTTGTCATTGACCTCCGGTATTTTATGAGTATAAAACATTAATATTAAGGAAATCTGGCTGTTTTGTCAAGTTAAGGGGAATCTAGGCGCAGTTGGAACGAACTCATTGGTGGGCCTGGCTAAAAATCAAGCAAAGCAAAGCACGCTGTCTCACCAGGCACCATGTCCGATAGAGGTAGTACCAGTGATGAGCAGTTAGACGCTAGTCTACACGTACAACGTTACTGAGTGAGATGCAGGATCATTTTTAGTGAAACAGGCGCGTAAAAAAATAAGAAAAGTCCTTCGGAGGATCGGGTTTAATGTAAAGACCACTGCATAAATCAATGATCAATAAAGTTTATTGAATTTATTGATATTTGAGCTTTGTCGGTACTGACTTAGTTTTGGAGATTTTACATTTCTTTTATTAAACACGCCCAAACTTAGGTCAAATTAGCAAGAAAAACAAATCTTTGTTGGCTTTTTATTTTAGTATTTTGTTTCCGTACAGACAATGTTAATAATGAGACAAAACCATACCATGTTTAATTTATGATGTGTATTGTCGAACAGTGGAGTAATACACTCCCGATGTTTGTATGGAATTTTTTTTCGACTAGATTCCCCTTATTGAATAGTTGTTAGTAGTCATGAGCGCCGGGAGCAGGACGGCAAGAGGGGTGCATTTGCATCTTAGCTCATTCATAAAATGCAGGTGTAAAAACATTCAAAATGCAATAAAAACACAATAATAGAGAGCTTAACCTATTCAAGGCGAAATCTTAAAATGTTCGAGCTCGCTCCGGTCGTATTTTTAAGCTTCTTTATACATATAAATCGACACAATTGTACCACTTTCTGTATGATTAAACAAACGATAGCCTAATAAATCCGAGGTGAAGTACAAATATGATTGAGCTCGCTTCGTGGAGCTGAAGCTGCGCCCCCTGAAAATAAACTTTCCGACGCCCATATAGTAGTATATAAATCATAACTACAACATAATCATAAAATCATAATATATTGAGATTTTTCTCTTCTTGTTCTCACACACTATTGTCTACATTTCTTTTTCACTTCTCTTTTCAAAGATCTTTTGGAAGCAATTTCTAAGAAGTTCTTCTACTTCGTAACTAAAATTATGTTTTTAGTTACTCATTAAGACGTTGAGTCGAATGTGTTGGGCTAACTAAACATACTCGTATGCGTCGGCAATGCGTCGCGAGTCGCGTCGTCCGTGAGAATGTGCGGCTAGTGTTGTAACCCACACAATAGCCGACAATAGGGGCAATTTAAGTCCGCCTCAGACACGCTCGGACTCCCCATTTGCATGCGAGAACGCATTACAACAACGCACATGCAATTAACTTACGTACTACACGTCCCAATATTTTAGTTAATCGACAATTAACTAAAGTGTGAATGAAAATTTCACCGCCCACATCGGATATTGTGAAATTTGTAGGCAGAACAGCTTTTAATACCGTTCGCTAAAAGGTCGCGGTGCAATTTAAAATTTTCTTTTACTTTTTAAGGTGGGCAATTACATAGGTTAAATTGCTATAACGAACGAGTTCCAACAACTTCTTGAATAAGTACTTTTCATTTTAAATAATTAATGTGCCAGCAGGTAAATGTAAAAAGTTTATATTTAAGAAGTTTATTAGACAAAATAAGATCTCGTGGTAATAAAGCACCTGAAGTACCTCAACTCGTCGAGTTTAGCGGAAGATAAAAAGCTAAAAAAGGTATTATGCGCGAATGCAAATTTGAGCGACCAAACAAAGAATTTAATTCCTTTGCAACCTTGATATAGTCTGATGGCTCATCGAAGTGTTCCGTGGAAGTAGACAGGTCCGGTTTATTAATTGCAAATTGCTGAACACAGCGCCCACGAAATATTGAGATGATGTCAAACAATATAATGGGTATAATGACGTCAGATAAGAATCCTGTCAGCTCCAATTCTCTGGCTGTCACATTCTAGCGTGACATGGTCTCTGATTAAAATTATAATAGCATTACAATAGCGGTTGTTTTGGGCGTTTTCGTCTAGTGTTTTAAGTGATCAAGTTTATCGCAGATGATTTCTTTTTGATGAGTACTTAAATGTAAACTAAATAACCTTAGATTTAAGAATCAAAAACTCACATAATTAGAAATACCCGTTTTCTCCTCGCCAATATTGGTATAATATGTTGTGATAAGTTGTTTTTTTTTGTTCTAGCTAATGTAATTAACATTCGTCTGCAGCGTGTCCCGAAATTAACGCATTCCATCAAACTCCCCAATTAGAATAGGTACTATGTTATAATCAAACTACACTGAATTTTTACTATCTTTACATGGTATAAAACAATGTCGCTTTTCGTGTCTGTACGCTTCTAACTTTTAAACTACGCAACGAATTTTAATGCGGTTTTCATCAATAGACAGAGCGATTCAAGAGGAACACGATTTACATGTATAATACACCGAGACCCACGCGGGCGAAGCCGCTGGCAAAAACTAGTATTGTATAAAACAATGTTTATTTATTAAATCAGTTATACTGACTGTGGGAGAATTTGTGGTCAGTCGCACACATATACGGATGCTAGCGTATGAGGTTCTTCGTCTGTTTTGGTTTGTTTTGACTATAGATACAGCCGAAGATTGACTGTAATTTACGTGGTATTAATTATATTAAAAAAAAATACCTATAACCATTGAAATCGATTCAGTAAACGATTGTCAACAAGCTACTTTCATAATGTCTGTTAATTCAGTTATGCATTGTATAAATACACAAATATCATCAGAAATTAGGGATCAATCGAGTGGAAGTTTCTTTAATGGGCTAATTAGACATAAAAGCGAATACATCTATGCTAAAATATTCTTAAATCAAGCTACGGAATAACAAACGGCGTCATTCCTACTTATGGTTCTCGTGACATTAAAACTTCACCTGTGCGGATTGTGTCTGCGATAAGGTCAATTAATTAACATATTCTTCAATGTGACTTTGAATATTTTTCTGTTATTTTGTTGATTTGGTAATAAAAGGTTTAATTGTATCTTCATCATCAACAATATCTGACACAGTCACAAGACTGTTAAATATTGTTTTAATTACAACTGCATTATTTTATTTTAAAGTTCTTCTGGCAGACTGTTTTCTGTTTTAGTATACAGAATAAGTTTATAAGAGCGTTCATCCCACGCTGGCTGGCAACGGCGCATTTATAATGGATTTTCGTGATTATTTAATTAAATACAAACAAAAGTAAACATTTATTTCAGCCAAGCACTAGATCTTTGGTATTTAAAAGTTCGTATGCTATTTGTCTTACAGTTATTTTGGTATTTACATATAAAAATCGGCATACCGTCAGTTATTTCCTATTTGCATTACTTAGTACGATTAAATGTTTTTATTAGAGAGAAAATGTTAAAAATAATTATAAATACCAACGATCAAGTGCTCGGCTAAAAAAAATTGTATACTGTAAATGCGTTTTTGCCAGCCCACGTTGGATGAACGCTTTTAACTAGTGCGCAAACTATAACCATGAATTCAGCATATTATTCTAGAACGTCCTGCGCAGAAATTTTTCGTGGGCTATACAAAAAAAAAACAGCTGTTTCATACATTTTGACCGTGTAGGTATTGCACTTTTCTATGAAACAGCTGAAGCTTTTTTGTATAACCGACAAAAAAGTTCTGCACTAGGGGGCCTAGAATGATATGCTGAATTCATGGTTACAGTATGCGCACTGGTTAACAACTTATCCCATATACCAATTTTAGGTTGTTACATACTTATTGTTTCTTTATATGTAGGCATACGTACGGTCACAAAAAGAAATAAGTAACCAGGGTCGTCAGAAATAGTTGAGGTTTAGTAAGAAACCGATGGATGTTTTTAAATCAAATTTAACTGAAATCATAGAAAACAAATAGTTTATTTGTCAAATTAAATTTCGTTTGAAAATACCAACCGGTTTCTTATTAAACTTCAACTTAATCCAACGGCCCTGATTACTGATCTCTTTTTGGGACTATAGGTACCTAAGACAAAATCCTAATAATATTAAAAAAGGGAAAGTTTGTATGTTAAGATGTCTGGATGTTTGTTACTCTATCACGCAAAAACGGCTGAACGGATTTGGATGAAATTTGGCAAACCGATAGTTCATAAACTGAATACATATGATACTTTTTATCCCGATAGTACGTTCCCATGGGAGAATTTCCGACCTCCACGCAGGCGAAGACGCTGGCAGAAGCCTGTGAAGAATAAAACAAAATACAAACATAATTACAAAGTTCTCAATTAAAATGATCCGATAGGCAGCCGGTCTTGAAATACGATAGGTATCGCATCAATATCGTAGCCCGCAGCCTCACAAGTCATCATTTTCTTATTATCGGCATTACCATAACAGATCGGCATTAAATAATTCGCAATTCATGAAACACAAAGTAATATTCATGAATATTGAGTATCCAAGTAACAAAATCTGAATTTGTTATTCGTATAATTTATTCGGAAAACAAATTATGCAGAGAATATAAGTTACTTGCTTTTGCCCTCGACTTCATCCTCGTGGAGGTCCTAAATTATGGCACGGAGTCCACTACCTACCTACTAACTATTTGCTACCGGGATAAAAATACCATATACCACATAGTCCTAACCTAGGTCATGGTCTATCCTTATGCCAAATTTCTTGCAAATTTGTTCAGCTATTTAGGCTTAAAAAGGGTGCTAGACAGATTCAGGGAAGAGAAGAGAGAGAGACAGAGTTGTTTTTGCATTAATTATAATATTATATTAGCACCAAATATCCTATGGACGAATTAGTATGGATAATAAAGTAATAAAAAGGAAGGCAATACATAATTATTTTAACCCTGACATAGATATATTCGAGTTGGCATTTGGCAATGAGTTGATGAGTTATATCGCTCGTTGAACACTCATTATTATGGAAACTCTTAAATTGGCACAAAATTGGCTTTCAAGAGACTAAAAAATCAATGTCAGTATAGAGATCTCATTCAGAGTTATAATTCTTTCGTAATCAAATCAAGTAGAACAAGCCAAATTTTAAAGTCCATCTTTATAATTTGAAAACTAATCTTAACTTTTCCATTGTTGCTTAAAACAAAGACAATATTGAAATGGTGTATATTGAAACGAGTCTCCCAAAACGCAATTAGAACTTCATTGTATCCGAGTCGCCTGTTCAAGTTAGCCACCTAAAATCTGCCAATCCATTAGATCTGAAGTATTTAAACTTCACCTTGACAGTTATGGCTTGTCAAAATTTCAAAAAGATTAAATTTCATGGCATTGAGACATTCAAAAGTGATGAACTGATGGCCTTTAACGAATTTTTATTAGTTATTATAATTAACCGTGATTGACAGTATCCTACGCTATGTATACTAATTACATTCAGTAATCCCCGTATATGGAACCTTAAACAAAAGTATATTGTTTTCTTTCAACTTCTTAGATTAGTTTTCTTCATAAAAATACCCTTTGAAAGTAAAAAATTGTATACCTTTCAGCCAGAATGTTATTAAATCTATTCAACAAAGAATACAGTCGTACCTAACAGACTTCATTCAAAAAATTTCTTCAAAACAAAGTTTTCTAATTACATGTTTTGACACGAAGTCTCGAATTTCGTTATTAAACGACTTTCTATTGTTATTTCTCGAGTTATTTTTTGATTACGTGAATTATTAGAGAGACATTAACGCATCACCGTGTATCGGCGCGGCGATGTGTTCGCGAGAAACTGTCCGTCGAGCCGGAACGCGCCGCTTTCACGACTCGCCCGGCGTACGCCGCACGGCGTCTATACTCTATACGTGACGCGCGATGACGTCACTACACGTTTCACTACCTCCGATAATAGGGACCTAGATGTTGAACCACCAGAAGTGACACTAATCACAGTAATCACCTAATGATTCAACATCAAGCATATGTTCGGCGATACGTCGTGTGGCTTTATTGGATTTATAATACGGTTATTCATTGCACGTCGAATTTATGTGCGATCTAGCGTACTCCGTTAGGTTTACAGTGAAACTTATTTTTGCAACTTAATTCGCTAAAAAAACAAATATGCTGCCAACAAATAAATCTGTCATAAACAAATATTGATAAAAATTACCAAATGTTTTACTGTTACGTGATTCAATGTATTCACAGAATTACGCAAATCCATCAAGATTTGAGCGACATCCAATTTATTGTCAAATGCAGATAGTGGTTATCTGTAGCTGGATTAGGTTTGAAATATAGGAAATTATGGATTATTTGGGTATATTCAGTGTGCCGGGCATTATTGGTACCTAATAGAAACGCCACAAGTATTATTTTCGGATGGAAGGATTTTCAAACGTTTCCAAAGCGATTTTCTTTTATCGCAAGATACACTAACGTGTAATATGTTTATGAAACTGTAATGGAAACATGATATAGTATATAGTAAAGTAGTAAATATAATATATAGTAACTACAAGAGTATTCGAAGATATGTCTGTCCTTCGGGACGAAGAAACCTGCGTAAATAACAACAGATAATATTCCTCTCGAGAACAATTGAACAAAGACGCAACCATGAATACAGCTAGAACATAAATATAATTTATTAAACACAATATTTACAATGTCACTTGTAACTCTCCTGGGAGACGGAAATAGATATTTTCCGGTTCTTAATGCTGGTATCAGGTCGTTAAAGCGAGTGCTACGCTGGAATGTTTTCCATCCTGTCACTCTTTATTCGTTCCGTCACCTCTACACTTACTTTTAACCAGCTTCCTTGAAGGTAAGAGGAGCACAAATAACAACTTATTAATAAGCTGACTCAGAATCGACCTACTTGTTTGTTTTGATCCAAATTAATAGCTCCATTAACTGTCGATTTTCAATTGACTTGGCTGACTACTCACTTGCAACGTATTGATTATGACAAACTGTGTGAAATCCAAACATCCGAAAGGCGACTTATAAGCGAAGGGGCTTCAAAGCAATCTCAAACAAGACCCCTGAAAGCAATGGACTAATGAATCAACGTGCCAAAGTGAAGCAAATCAAAACATCAAAGGCGGCGCATTGACAGCTGATATCGGCCATCTTTGTGGTCACGTCCTATCCCGTTCAAGTTTCGAAGGCTGTCACGTAAACTTTGTAGTAGCGTGACAGTGCCCGCTGTCTGACAATGTTCTAATAATCTTTAACAGTATCGCTGTTGGCGCTCAGCGAACCTATCTTAAAGTTTGCTCGCTACCTGACACCTCGTCTCGGGATCGCTGATTGGATAGCACTCAATTTTGGGGTTTATTGATTGCGAGAGCTTAGGGTAGGGTAGTTAGTTAACTTATCATAATTATTTACTAACAAATATTGTGCTTGAATAGCTCGACTCTTGAGCCCTCAAATTATATTAGACTCGCAAAGAAGTTTCTTAGCCATAAATAAGAATAAATGACGCATCCAGCAACTCTATTGAATTTAAAATCATGTGCGTGCGATTACAATCTTTTTTAAACTGCTAACCCACTTGAGCACTGCGTGCCAAGACTGATAAAGAAAGATAGTTTTCTTTAATGTTCGACAAGATCGCAGTTCCCTAATGGGAATTCGGGATTGGAAAAGTTCATCAAACGAACAATGTGAAGTAAGTTTTAGTAAGAACAATGAAGTCACGCTTGATTCGTTTGTTTCAGATGTGACAGAGCTACCAGCATGGTGTAGCGAAGCCTTCCAATTTCTCCACTGCCAAACATGGCTTTCTCCAAACCTCGGGACACTTCCGATGAACTTTAAAGTGGACATTCTAGTGGTGTGTGTGACAGTATCAATGACTCGGTGAAAATTAATCACAACAATGGGGAGGCGACGTTGGAGATTTGTTACGATCACGGCGTTCTTGCTGTTCGTTACAAAAGACACGCAGTGTCAAGGTAAGAGCTAATCGCTTAAGCGCAAACAACTTGCTCTCATGTTTGAGATTGTGTAACAGTGCACGGTAGACATGTAGGAGGCAGCGTGTACACACACGTAGCATGATTAAAATTGGCTCATTCTCTATTCATTGTCAATAATGTTTTATGTAAGCTAATCCCTCAAAGAAGTTTCTATTACATATTCCCCCTAGGGTATTCATCCCAAAACAGACTTTTTTAGTGATAATTTATTAATTATAGAGATTGATTACAAAATATAGTTCAATCGATGTATTTATAACATCATGAATTAATAACGTATCCGGTTTAGTCCATGTTCAACCATCACAATCTTTACCCCCGACCATGTTGAACCCCTAAATGTTTCCATGTTCAACCCCTGGGGGTTGAACATGGATTTCAATACATTGGTCATCCTTTCTTTGTCCATATTCAACCCATTGTTGTTAGGTAACTAATAATGACACTAAAGTATTACTGAGAGCAGAAGTGTATTTATTTTCTTTACAATTGATATTTCATAGGGTAAAAAAGAAAACATGGCTTTTTGGTTAACATTGATCATGATGAGCTACTTGGCGTTTATCATTTTTGACTTTAAACCTGTCTGGGTCGATACGGCTACTATAGGGGCGGTAAAGCATATAGGATGCTTAGTACTTCGGTCCTATCGGTACTTGCAGGTGTACTTCCAGTCGATCTTGAGGTGCAGCGATGTGCTACAATGTAGTATTCCAAACGAGAGACCATGGACGCAAACTTTTTAATACAACATGACCGTGATGATGATGACACCGATGATGTGGACATGTTTTAAATGTCCCATCACCAAAAAAATGTTTTACGCTGCTTATTATTTCCCTCGCCGCCTCAGATGCGAAAGCTATTATCCTATTATTTTTATATTTGTAATCAAAGAGCAGGACCTTTGAAAAATGGCAGGTACTTCTACATTAATCCCTCTCGAATATCTAGATTTTTTAACACCTACTGCCATAATTCGTTTAATTGTATAGGTCAGATTTCACATTTTTATAAGACGGAAATTCTTTGATAGTATCTTCACTTGGATCCTTTAAAGAAATTACGGCTTCACGATATGCGGATGGAATAGTCTTCTTGAAATCTTCGGTAACTTTTGTTTTACAAATCGAAATAACCTTTTTTACCTCGGTTTTAGCATAACTTGCTGGGCAACTATGCACTGTTGATTTAATCATTTGACTTTGTGTTTCCATAATAGTCAAAGTTCCATGACATTTAGGCCACTTAATACAACGCCAGTAAGTAGAACCATTCTTATATTTCTTTTTCTGGTAATATTGATGGCCTGCTAAAAGTAGTACACGTCCTCCGCGCTTAGAAGTCACGAAATCAAAATTAAATAAACCGCTACTCGTAGACGGAATCTCAGCCATTTTCAGAAATACAATAAGTGTCACTGTCAAAGTCACTTCAATCCTTTTTGTTTAATTATAACTATTAATAAAGTATCTAATGCAATTGCAACGACTGGCCAACTATTAAAGAGGTATAATAAACTCATTTGAATTTCAAAGTAACTGCAGAAATATAGGGCAAATAGCTAATAGATAAAACTTTTTCCAAAAAAAAACAACCGACTTCCGAAAAAACACTATAAAGTGAAAAATAACTTTAATTTCGGAAGTATGTATTTAAATTTTTTGTAACCGCCTTCCGAAATTAAAGTTATTTTTCACTTTATAGTGTTTTTTCGGAAATCGGTTGTTTTTTTTGGAAAAAGTTTTTATTTTTCACTTTTTAGTTATAGTACCTACCCCACTAATTCGAAATTTCATAATTCTTGGGGTCAAAACAATGCATATATATGTGATAGCAGCAATCGCGGTTGATTTGCTGTTATTTTTTGAAGAGTTCCGTTGTCTGTCTCTGAAACGCATCATCAGATCTATATGAAATTGAAATGGGACCACACGGGAAGCACGAGCTTTCAAATAAAAAAGAATCATCAAAATCGGTTCACCCAGTCGAAAGTTATGAGGTAACAGACATAAAAAAAAAATATACAGTCGAATTGAGAACCTCGTCCTTTTTTGAAGTCGGTTAAAAAAAATAGAGAAAAAAAGAAAATCTTTTGTGTTTTACTGTCCATTGAGGGTTGAACGTGGCTTAAAGACATTCAAAAATAAAAGTCCATGTTCAACCCCCCCAGGGGTTGAATATGGACAGCATTTAGGGGTTCAACATGGCCGGGGGTAAAGATTGTGGGGTTGAACATGGACTAAACCACGTATCCTTTGAATTTCCGAGTGACGTAATTTGCTTAGGTAAACAAAGGCCAAAGCTCCGTGTAGGTAGGAAGAAAATTTTATGTATGAAGATAACATTGCGTCGCTCGGGCAGAATAAGGTCATTTGAAAAACAGGGTACACAGAATAGGTCTCGTGTCAATACTGGCTTTATAACCTAGATAAACAAGGAGACAATAAAGACAGAACTGGCGTAAAATTACATAAAAAATGGCGTGCAAGCTGTGCAGCGTCGCGTGGGTGGACAATGCAAGTGACTACGCCCACGTGCGCCCAGTCACTGCTGCTCTATTTATTTATTATTCAAGAGTTGAGCCACAAATAGCAACTGCCTGTGATTGACTTCAAGTTTTAGTGCTTTTAAATAGATTTATTGCCGTTTTACAGCCTGCGAAAATATACAATTAGAACCACAGTTCACTTCTCTGTAACAAGGAATGGATCGTAATCCACCGCGCAGGCCCTATTTGTGTTGGTAGATGTCAGATCTCATCAAATTTTCGGTTCTAGGACATGCCGGTTTCCTCACGATCTTTTCCATCACCGTTTCGATCGCTAGATACTGATGAAATGATTTACACAAAGTAACGCGCCTGCTTGGATTCGAACCCACGACTTATAAGGCGCGGCCGTTAGCACTAGGTATGAAGGTGATAATAAAATCCTCAAAAAACCACATCTAGCTTTTATTTTCAAATCTTCTTGTTACGATATCTCTATAAATAAAACTACGTATTAGCTAACCATGTCTTTTCTCTGACATTTGACGCTGCGGGGGCTACTCTCTAACTCCGTCAACGAAAATACGGGGCCATCCGAAAATCCGTCCGACTCCTACAGCTGATTAATTAAGTTTTTTGGACGGGTAAAACCACAGAATAGAAAAAACAGTGGAAGTGCCTACGCAGCTGTCCCGCATGTCACAACGGTGCGGAAAATAATAACAACCTTCGTCAGTGGTATTAGTCTTAATTTTGTATGAACAACAAATTCAACTTGACGAAAAGCTTATTTGTTGTCCATACAGAATTAAGACTTATTACAACTGACGAAGGTTGTTATTCTCTTACATATTTCTCCGCATAATTGTGACACACGCGGTGACACGCGTGATAGCTGTGTGGGCACTTCCACAGGTTTTTCTATCCCGTGGGTAAAACCATATAGGGAGTAGGGACAGCTGTCAAATCGTGTAGTAATACATTCTTAGTTTGGGCCCCAAACTTCATAGGTCCGTAAGTGATACGAAGTTGGAAACACCCGTAATTTCGGCCGAGATTACGGATTTCGTGCTTAGAGAGTAGGCCCCCTGCTCTGTAATTAGTACCTTGCCTTTAGACGTTAAATATGACTGAGTAGCGAAGATTTTCCGGTTTTTCTTCTGATCGCATCTGGGTGCTTACTCTCGAATAAAATTCCGATAGATCGACATTGGAATTGTCAGTCAAACGTCAGGAATTGGCTGGACTCACTGAGTCTAGCCAATCCCTGACGATTAACTCAACCAACTGACGTTTAACAGATGTCGATCTATTGGAATTATAAGTAAGCACCCTGATTTGCGCTAAGTAGGTAGTTCGCCTTATATAGTAAAGTGTACTAATTTTTTTAAAGTATTATATAGGCTTTAATTTTTCAGCAGAATCTAAGTAGAACCTTCACTGACAATGAAAATGCTGAGGAAAAGCTGAATTTAATCCTCGTTACTTCAACAATTTTCTTATTAAAAATTTCCATTTCTTTTCTTAACAAATAATTTATTACCATTGCTGCGGTGAGCGCACGGGAAATATTGAAATCATCTATTGTGACTTTAGGAATATCAGTAGATTCTATTATTTTATTATACAACAAATATTAATTGCAATCACCACAATTCACTGCTCTGACATGTACGATATTTTGATTAGCAATACGGAAATTGATTGTAGCCATGTTAAATGAATTAAATGAAATGCGTGTCCACAATTTCATTTTAATAATGTCATGTTTTTGCATGAAATGAACAAATTCGTTAACAAAACTCACTCAATGTTAAAATGTAGGTCAATCATTTTAGAGTTTCCGGTAAATTGAAACATAAGGTCTATGAGACCTTGGTACAAATCGTTCGAGGATATTGCGTTGGATCTCAAGTTTACCAAATGCACTTAAGAACAGCATTGGTAAGACAAAAGAGGGGATATCAGGGTAGGAATGGTACTCGAGTTTTGTTTAAACCTCTCAAAATTGCTGTTAAAGCTAGAGATTTGGAGATAAGACGCGCTCCGGGCAGGCGCCGGCTAAAGTTGGACACTTCTGACAGAACCTGATGGCGGACTTACGATTTACGTTTGATTGAATGTTAATTAGTTGGTGCTCTAAGCGTTAATTTTCCTTTAAAAATATAGGATTTTGTGATGAAACACTGTTACTATTCAAACCGAAATGATATAAAACAAGCTTTAACTAGCGTGGAGGTTGAAAATTATCCCACAGGAGCGTACTATTGCGATGAGCAGTATCTTGTGTGTTATTCCAGGTATGCAATTACTCTTTGTGTATAACAGGAGGATAAAAAAAAACGTACCGAAATAAACACAGAGTCGTACAACATAACTCTTGTTACTGCTAATAACAATTTACAATAAAACGTGACGAAGTCGACAATACAAAAATGCGAGAGAGACAATGAAACGAATTTCCTAGTTCATTTGAAGTTACTGCTATAACGTAAATTAAATACCCTGAGAGAAAACGTACCTTTGTTAAATGTACCATAAAACATGAACGGGGGCTTTTATAACTACTTACTTTGTTGTAGTACGTTCAAATGTTATACAACGCTATATTACGAAAACCAGACCCTGCCGAGATTTTGATTAATAAAACGTGGGCTCGTGTCCATTATCTACAATCAAGAGAACGAGTAGTTCATTTTGAGCGTAATAGTATTGCCAGCCTAGAAGGACATATACACACACCTTACTGGTAATGTTCATCAGAAAGGTAAGGTCCGTAGTAGTCACGATCGGCGTGCGTGTATGACCTGGGGGCCTACTATCTAACTCCGTCAACAAAGATATGGGTCCGTCCGAAAGTAGTTCTAAAATTCTTAGTGAATCCTACAGCCAATTAACTAACTTTTCTTGGACGGGCAAAAACATGCCGGGACTAGGGACAGCTATCAAATCGTGTTGTTATTAATTCTTAGTTCGGGCTCCAAACTAAACTTCTATCCATATTGGGGGCTACTCTCTAACCCCGTCAACGAAAATACGGGGCCGTCCGCGAAATAATTCGAAACTTCGAAGTGACTACAGCTGATTAATAAAAATTTGTGGACGGGTAAAACCATATACGGAATAGGAACAACAGACTATCAAATCGTGTAGTCATTCATTCTTAGTTTGGCCCCTAAACTAATCATAGGTCCGGAAGTGTTACGGAGTTGGAAACGTTTAAACGCCCGTCACTTCGACCGAAACGGCGGACTTCGTGCTTAAGGAGTAGGCCCCAGATGTTTGAACATACACGAGGCAAAAGGAGTATAAATGACGGTCGGAACAGGCACCTTTCTATAGTTCCTGCCCCTTGGCAAGACGGGGCGACTAAAATCAATTCTCATCATCATCATTATTTCAGCCGAAAGACGTCCACTGCTGGACATAGGCCTCCCCAAGCTCCGCCACTTTGACCGGTTCAGAACCGGTTCCGGTTCTGCTCGCAGAACAGATGGCCGATGGGGCCGAAAAGTTCTGGAGTGGTGACCGTGTACCGGAAGACATAAATTTGGAAGGCCTCCCACAAGGTGCACCAATGACCTTGGGAGGGCTGCAGGAGACCGCTGGGTGCGGGAAGCACAGAATCAATTCTATTTCAATGTAAATGTTGACGTTCAAAAGTGCCTTTTATGTGCCTATTTGAAATAAATGCTGTGATAAATCTCTTGAAACTAAGATGTCGCATGTACCTTTCTACAATCTGTCATGTTCTGAACTTTTTTCGCAACGCCCACTGAAATCTAAACATAAAATGTATGCCCATCTAAAACAATTCCAACCTTCAGTGTGCGTAGGATGGTCCCCAATTAAATTCGACATTTCGGTTCCAGTTTTTTAATCCCCTAATGGGAAAGTTACTTCGTCTCGTCTCTGTTATATTTTAATCAATAAGTAATTGGAATTTCGAAGGCAATTTATGTGACACCGGTGTATAAAACTATGATCGTGTGGGCTACGAACATCTCTTATTCAAAGGTTTGCAGAGGTGCGTACGTGAGGGCCCTACTTAATTAGGGATCAAGTGGCTCAATGTGGAGCTCCCTCATATACTACACAGAGTATGTGGATCAAAATATTTTGCGTATGTTGCTCATATGTCTAAAAGTCCCACGCGTACAGAATATTAATTTGACGCTATTTACATTTTCATCATACGTCTTCTATTGATGTCTGTCTATACGTACCAACCTATATAAAATATCAAAGCTTGGGTAAATACCATATTATTTACAAAGATCGATAGAGTCGGGTAACGCATTTTGATTTATATTTTCCCTGTTCTGTATACCTGTCCAAGCTAATTTCACTCGATTGAACCTACATCAAATTTTGACAAGCTTATTACTTGTGCTTTGCACTCTGTTACCTGTCATATTCTAAATGGGGTTGGAAAGTAGCAAGCGAAAATATTTGTATGGGCAAAGTCAGCGTCGACCGCTAGTGTGAATATAATGAAACAGTAATTTGGGGAAACATTACAAAAGTTTGTTTCTTCGCGCATTAATTCTAAATTGTATTTTGATTTATTCTTTGTTACCAACATTCTGAAGTATGGAAACTTTAATCATTTTGTGTTGCTTTATAGAGGCATGCAAAATGGAGTTTGTGGTAAAGTTTGTCCTGTTGAAAAACATTCAAATCAGTTAAATTTTTACTATTTAGTAAGTTTGGAACGAACAAACAAACTCATAAACTTTCACTGCTTATATCTACTTTTCTATAGTGTGTAGTTGAAGTTAAATTTCATTGAGTAGACTTCAAGGTATTGTTCTGTCTAGACTTACTGTAATATATAATAAATCTTTTTGATCAATACGTATCGAAGTTATTCGCAATTTCTGAAATTGCTTACAGTATATTATGTAGATCTATACATCTTCTATACAAAGTGTCTGTCTTGTCAAAATAACAGCTTTTTACTAAATGCATATGAAATAAGTATTATTATACGGTGATTATAACAAAAAAAACTGTCATTCTGTCTGTTTGTTCCGGCTCATCATCTAAACGGCTGGACTGATTTTGACGGGACTATCGCTGGTAAATAACAGATGTTATAAGGAGGCTACTTTTTCAGTTCCTGTAGGATGATCCCGCATCCACGAGGGAGAAGCCGCGGGCACAGCTAGTTACTTCATAAAGTAAAATTAACAGGGACACCTAAAAGGAATTTGACATAAATCCCGCCGCAGTCTAAATACTCTGTGAATCCAACCTTTTTGTTCCTCATTCCAAGTAAACGGACCAATTGCACTTAACTTTTCCTCGTTGGTACACCAAAGAATTTCCTCAAGATATTAAAAACATCCTTTTACAGAAAAAGAAAAGAAACGAAACGGAAAATAGAAAAGCGGAGCGTTCGCGTTAAATGTCGCTAATTATAATACTGTACCCTCCCATCAGGAGTTTCTGCTAATGATAGTTACTTTTCCTTTTTGAAGATTCCGCAGATGAACGGCCCCGAGCAATTAAACCTTTCCGTATAAGATACTCTTTTCCCCTTCATTAGGGATCCATTAAACCGGTGGTAATTCGAACGGGTAAGATCCATTAATATTACAAAATGGTGAAACTACGCAACGCCCGGCTGCAACGCAGGTGTACCTTCTAAATATTCCACTAACTTCTCGCCTCCACCTCGCTTACCGGGAACTTTTCTATCCTATAAAACTTGATGCGCTTCCTTTTTGTTTGTTACTTACATTATCTTTAATACAATGAGGATAGGCGAGCTTTTTTTAACAAGGTTTCGTCATAAAAAGGTGTATTTAGCGAAATTTTGGGTAGAGCGGCATTATGTTTATGTCTTATCTTGTACAAAAATGGCTTTAGACTGCTTTTGGACAGACGATACAGACATGTTAGGAATAGTAATCTTTGTATTAGGCACGTACAGAGCATTCACACGTTGCTTATTCATATTCTGTTAGAATACTATAAAAATAATTACAAGATTTCCATTAAACTTCGCGGTTCAAGAAACTGAAATATCTCTTGCAGAATTTTTATGGTATTAAAGTAGGACGATGTACAGTCAGCCGCTAGGTACGATATAAAAACGCGAGATGCATACGGTCTATTTACGAGTTCTAATAACGGTTCGTAGTGCTCTGCGCAGATTGCTCAGTTTGCATACTAATAGCCTCGTCTGGACCGCATAGCGAATATCTGTTAGTGTGAAAGATTCATAACCTGATCCAGCCTTGGAAGTATACATGGTAATCTAAATTATTTTCACGAACCTCGTCGGCTTTGTCATTAATCTAATTGAGCCACAAGCTATTTATTTACTATGTGATATTGTGGAAGTATGCAAAATTAACTCGGATATGTACGATAGCTTTAGTTATTATTTGGATAAGATTAACCTCGGATGTTTGTTTTGATAGGGCCTGGTCGAATGTATTTACTTAGTAGTTAACCTTTAATGTTATCTATTTAATTGAGTCCTTGTACTCAATTAAATCTAGCAGCTTCACAGCGATCACTACGATCAATACAAACTCTTAGTCTAGCTTGAATCTCTGACCTTTATAGAAAAATATTATTGTCATGTGCAATTAGGGAGAATTTAAACCATATTCTTTATAGCCATTTATTTAGATTTATTAACCAGCGTCATCTAAAGAGTTTTAATAGCGAGAAATAAGCTTCAGTGACGTTAGCAAATTGGTAAAATGTTCCCATAATGAAGCTCTAAAAGGGATAAATGGGTTTACAGCTAAATTTTACAAATTGCTTGAAGATTTTGTCGGAAGACTTCTAATGTTAAATGATATTAGACTATGGCGCTAGTGATAAAGTTGTGATCATGTAGCACAGGCAGTGTGCTCCAGGGATTACACTTCGTCAGACTATGATCCAGTCCCTAAGCCCCCGGGCACCCGAGCACTGAGGAGAGACTAATCCAGTTTCCACGTTACGACTTCATTGGGAGCGCACTTTTTGAAACTAATGTTAGGGATAATCGTCTACAACGTTGAGGGTTTCGGTGCTAACATTATGATTACAAACTGAAAATTAAGTTGTTGTACCTACAGACTCATTTAAGTAAACACGAACCTATATAAAATGTTGGGGTCGTTGCGTGAATATTAATATTTAAAACTCGAGTCCACTAAGAGCTGGATACTTATATTCTGACATAACCTAAACGATAAGATTGTCTATAGGTAAGATAAAAGTAAACAAAACATATACTACCAGTTTTTATTTTGAGTCGTGAAAAAATTGCTTGCAAACATTTTACGGTTGAAATAAAAAGTGAAATGTTTACTTTTAAGCGAGCTACACATCGGGGCAGCGGTATTACAAAGAGCTTTTAAGCCCTTTCCACACACGTCACGTGCAGGCCGGGCCTTAGCCGACGCTAACCTGCCTGCCTAATTACCTGCGATTTACGGCGTGTGCCCCTCCCCTAATATTAATTACAACTTATTGTTCTAATGGATGTTGTTTTTAGGCCCAAGAGACCTTCTAATGAAAGTTCAAAATGTTCACAAAAAGCCTGGACTAATTTTTTGGTCGCATATAATTCTATTTAGCGCCATTGTTTTGTCGAGTTATAGATCTTTCTAATGCTTCGGGGTTTGTGGATAAAGTGAGTAATATCTCATGTTAAGCTACCCATTTCTACATATTCAGTTATAATGTTTAAAACCGAGTTTCAAAGTTTCCAAACGTAAAAACATGGCCCAATTTTGGGCACCCACTTACTAAAATATCCTCAACAAACATAGATTTTGAGCTAAAGGATAAGTGAGATTAGTGGGGACCATAATATAACACATTCAGTCCCAAAGGCCTCGTAAATCCTGACCGTTTTCATACAGACGAGTTAATGTTTCATGTGTGTCTACCATTTTTGCTTTACATAACGTAGGTGTATCCCGGTTAATGAAGAGCTAATACTGTCAGCCTGTCTAAACATAGACCTCTTTTGTTCCTTATTTTGACCCTAGATAAATTTATCTAATACCTTTAAACTAACGACTATAATCTGAATCTCTAAATCTGAAACGGCTCCAACGATTTTCATGAAATTTAGTATACAGGTTTCGGGGGCGATAAATCGATCAAGCTAGGTTTCATTTTTAGAAAACGACAAACCTAAAAAAAACCGAGCAAAGCTCGGTCATCCAGATATTCTAAATAATGTTGGTAAGGTACGTTGAGCTCATTGGCAAGAGCCACCAACAAAACTAGAAAAATATTATATTTTCATACTTCGGGTCTTATAAATAAACGGTGTGAAGATATGTCATCATCTGCCTACGTTTTGCCAACTAAGTTAGGGTCCACTTCCAGTCTAACCGCATGCAGCAGTATTTTACATGGACTACCTATCTGTGTCCACAACCCAGTTACTGGGCAACACGATACGTAACAATTAATGATACACATAGATATGAAATACTCGAAGTTTTTCCTCTTAGATATTAGGTTATTTTTAATAACAGGCTAAAATATGCTAGCTATTTTAAATTAGACTGTGCACCTACCCTAGGCGTGATGTTATGTAATTCTAAAAGAATAACATTTCTGGGGAGTTTGTTGCGTCACTTCTTCTTCCCAGCTAAAGCACTAGGAAGTGGTGAAGGGCGGGCGTTTTGGGGGACTGTCTTATGTAATTTTGACGTTCAAAAAGAGCTGACTCTCAGCCTAGTTTGTATAAATGACTTTTGATTTGATTTGATTTAACTAAATATTAGATGCCAGTGGAACTCCATTAGGTACAATGTGACTGAAGCCAAAGGCGAATCGACATTTTACCTAAGACCATAATTCTCTAATATTAATTAAGCCGATACACCTCCGTCACGTTCCTTTGTTACGTAATATACCTACATAGGTATCAATCACTCAAAATTTTGAGAGTACCTAGCATGAATAACCGCTATAAGTGAGTAACTGCGGGGGCGATGTTGCCATGACGACGCGTGTACTTGACATGTGTTTGTTTTACAGGAAGCCCTTTCATTCCACGGTGAGTCAGCAAGTTTGAAACATCGCCTGCGTTGGCAATTAGAATATACCTATCCCACTTTGTAAACATTTTAAAATTAATGAATTAAAAATAAAAGTAGAGTGTATGCTAAAATGGTGCCCGGGATATCATATTATTCGAACCTATTCAGTAGTTTATCACAATAACAGCCTATGTTATTTGATCGAGTGCAGTATAAAAATTCTATCCATCAATATGTATCCTAAATTGGGTCTGTCTAGCTTTTTCCCAACTATGTTGGGGTCGGCTTCCAGTCTAACTGGATGCAGCTATATACCAGTGTTTTACATGGAGCAACTGCCTATCTGACCTCCACAACCCAGTTACTGGGTTATACAATACCCATTGGTAAGACTGGTTGTCAGACTATCGGACTACTGACGAGCCGTAACGAATATCAAAGATCCACGAATGATAGCTGGGACCAACGGCTTCACGTTCTATCCGAGGCACGGAGGAGTCTCGGTATGCATAGATGGTCACCCATCTACGAACCATAGCGTCAAGCGTAGCTTAACCTGATGGATCGATCCATGAAGCTGTTATAATGTAGTTACGAGCCCCTCCCACAAGTATCGTAAGAGTCGATACCCCAAATAAATCAGAAAATCTTATGCCTATAAACGATTGCATCTGATCACATTCAGAAAAGACAAAGTAATTTATTTACTTCAACCCCTCACATACAGCCCAATAAGTGATTCGGTTCATTCCGTATTCATAAAGGAAAGTTTTGAAGGGACCTCACACGCCTACTCCTCCTACTTAGGTAGGTATTGCAACTCTGCTCTCATAATCAACCGTGGCGGATAAACATTGACATGAGCGATAAAACCGCGAAACTCGGCCAGTCTCAGGGGAAATTCCAGTTTCTTGCGACCTGAAGTCTTAATCAGAAAATATATTGGAGGCACCGTGAATGTTGTGTGGACCTGGCGGAAATAGGAGTCGCCAACGGCCTCCGCATAAGGGTCACTGCGACCGGGGCCCGGATGTTGCAGGTCCCTGGTGCGGCCAGTGGCCCGACCGCAGACGCTCTGGCCGAAAGGCTAAGGGCGTCCATAAGTGCGGACGAGGCCCGAGTGTCCAGGCCCACCAAGTGCGCTGACATGCGCATCTTGGGCCTGGACGACTCCGTGACGGAGAGCGAGGTGGTGGCCGCCATAGTCAGGACTGGGGTGCTCTGCCGAGCAGGTGAAGGCAGGCACCATTCGTCCTGACAACACGGGCATGCGAACCGTTACGGTGAGCTGCCCCGTGTCGGCGGCCCGAAAAATCACTGAGGAGGGCCGAAGGCTCCTGGTGGGCTGGGTATCCGCGCAGGTCAAGCTGCTGGAGCCCAGACCTCTGAGGTGCTTCCGCTGTCAGGTGGGTCACCACGTCGGAGTCCAATGCACTTCGGAGGTGGACCGCAGCGGTCACTGCTTCCGCTGCGGTCAGCCCGGTCACAAGGCCGGCTCATGCAATGCCGCGCCGCACTGCTATTTATGTGCGGCAGCTGGCAAGCCGGCCGAACACCGGGCTGGGAGCAAGGCCTGCGCTCCACCCGCTGAAACCAGGAGCCGGGGCAGGGGCAAGCCCTCCGCCACCGCCGTCACCGCCGTAGCTGCCGCCACCGCCGCCGCCGCTGCCGCCCCTACCATCGCCGTCGCCGCCGCTACCACCGCGGCAGGGCCCTCTCAGGGGGCTCCGGAGGGGGCTGAAATGGAATGCCAATAACGGCTCCATTTCGCCTCCTCCAGGCGAACATCAACCACTGCGCCACCGCTCAGGATCTGTTGCTCCAGAGCATGGCGCAGTGGTCGATTAACATCGCCGTGGTCGCTGAGCCGTACTTTGTCCCGCCCAGGGATTACTGGGTGGAGGACCTGAGCGGCTCAGTGACCATAATTTCGTCGGCCGCCGCCGGCACCCCGGCTCTCGAGGGTATCCAGAGAGGAAGGGGTTGCGTAGCAGCACGGTTCGGGGAGATTGCAGTGGTAGGGGTGTACTTCTCCCCGAGCCGAACTCTCGCCGAGTTCCACAACTCCCTTGAGGAGTTGAGAGACGTCGTCGTCGGGTTTCGTTCCCTCCCCGTGCTCGTCCTCGGGGACTTCAATGCCAAGAACTTGGCTTGGGGTTCCCGGTTGACGGATGTGCGGGGTAGGATGGTGGAGGACTGGGCTCTAGAGGCGGGCCTGGTCGTCCTAAACCAGGGTTCTGTCGCCACGTGTGTGCGGATGCGGGGTGAGTCGGTGGTGGACATTTCGTTCGCCAGCCCCGCTCTGTCACCGCGTGTCGTCGACTGGCGCGTCATGGAGGGGGTGGAGACGTATTCCGACCACCGGTATATCCGGTTTGACGTCTCCGCCCAGGCCTCGAGCGCGCCGGTACAACAGGCCCCGTGTGGTCCACGGTGGGCGCTGAAGCGGCTGGACCGGGAGCTCCTCCTGGAAGCCTCGATCGTGCAGGCCTGGGTGTCACCACCGGACAGGCCTGCCGACATCAACGACGAGGCGGAGTGGTTCCGGGAGGCCATGTCCGAGGTATGCGACGTGGCAATGCCCCGGGTCCAGCCAGGACGTGCTTCACGCCAGGTGTACTGGTGGTCGCCGGAGCTCACAGCTCTGCGCGACGCGTGCGTTGCTGCGCGGCATCGGTACACCAGGCACCGCAGGCTCCGTATCCGCCCTCCGGATACGGAAGCCATTCAGGCGGAGCTATACGAGGGGTACAGAGTGGCGAAGACCGCCCTCCGAGCGGAGATCCTGCGGGCCAGGTCACTGGCCCGCGAGGAGTCGCTGGAGACTCTGAACAGAGACCCGTGGGGACGCCCCTACAAAACGGTGCGGGAGAAAATCCGCCCGTGGGCTCCCCCGCTGACCCAGAGTCTCCGGCCTCAGCTCGTGCAGGACGTGGTGAGCGCTCTGTTTCCCTCGCGAGGGGAGCATGCTCCCCCGGCCATGGCTCCGCCACCTGCGGTGCCCGACGCGGACCACACCGACGACGACGACGATGCTCCAGAGGTGACCGAGGTAGAATTGAGAGTGGCGGTACGTAGGCTGAATGCCAAGAATACCGCCCCAGGACCCGACGGCTTGCCTGGAAAAGCCTGGGTCCTGGCCTTGGAGGCTCTCGGGCCTCGACTAAGAGGGCTCCTAAGCGCATGCTTGGAGGAGGGCCAGTTCCCACGTCACTGGAAGACGAGGAAACTGGTCCTCATCAAGAAGCAGGGGCGCCCCGCGGACTCTCCGTCAGCTTACCGGCCCATCGTGCTGCTCGACGAGGTGGGCAAGCTCTTTGAAAGAGTCATTGCAGACCGCCTCGTCGGGCGGCTGGTGCGGGTGGGGCCGGATTTGGCGGAGAGCCAGTTCGGTTTCCGCAGGGGGCGCTCCACGGTGGACGCCATCATGCGCGTGCGAGCCCTCACGACGGGGGATGCTGTGGCCCGGGGTGGGGTCGTCTTGGCGGTGTCTCTGGACATCGCCAATGCCTTCAACACCCTGCCCTGGAGTTGCATAAGGGAGGCACTCCGGTATCACCGGATGCCGACCTACCTCTGTCGTGTGGTCGAGGCCTACTTGACGGACAGGGCCGTCATCTACCCCGGTCACCTAGGAGAGTGGAACCGGCGAGAGATGTCGTGCGGTGTCCCACAGGGATCGGTCCTGGGGCCGCATCTGTGGGACATCGGATACGACTGGGTGCTGCGCGCCGACCTCCCTAGTGGCGTCAGCGTAGTTTGCTACGCTGACGACACGCTGGTCCTGGCGCAAGGGAGGTCGTATCAGGCGGCGGCCGACTTAGCGACACACGGAGTTGCGACAATCGTCGATAGGATCCGGCAACTGGGACTCGAGGTGGCCTTGCACAAATCCGAGGCCATGTGGTTTCATGGTCTTCGGAATGCGCCACTGACGGGTTCCCAGATAACGGTGGGAGGGGTTCACATCGGCGTCGAGTCGACGATGAAGTACCTAGGACTCGTCCTCGACAGCCGGTGGAACTTCGGGGAACATTTCCGACGTTTGGCTCCCAGACTGGAGCGGGCCGGGGCTGCCTTGAAGCGGCTCCTGCCCAATCTAGGGGGGCCAAACGCCTCCTGCCGGAGGCTCTACGCGGGGGTCGTGCGGGCCATGGCCCTATACGGGGCGCCGGTGTGGGCGCCTACATTGAGGCGCCAACCAGCACGCCGGTTGAAGGCGGCCCATAGGGTCATGGCCATCCGGATGATCCGGGGATACCGCACGATCTCCGGTGAGGCGGCGGGCCTCCTTGCCGGATTACCGCCATGGGATCTGGAGGCTAACGTCCTCGCGCTCACTTGGGAGTGGCGCGAGGAGGCCAAACGCCGGGGCGTAACTCCGCTGCCGCGGGAAATCGCGGCACGGCGGACAGAGCTCCGGCAGGATCTCATGGCGACGTGGAAAGTGCGATTGTCGCAACCCAGTGCTGGGCACGCCGCGATTGCGGCGGTAAGTCCCCTCTTTGAGGAGTGGCTTGAGAGGCGGCATGGCGTCCTCACCTTCCGCCTGACACAGGTCCTCACCGGACATGGCTGTTTCGGGAGGTTCCTGTTTCGGATAGGGCGGGAGGAAACGCCCGGGTGTTTCCATTGCGAAGATCGCCCAGAGGACACGGTGGAGCATACGGTGGAGGTCTGCCCAGGTTGGGCGGAGCAACGCCGTGTCCTCGTGGAGGTGATCGGCGGCGGCGATCTCTCGCGTCCGACCCTGGTCCAGGCCATGGTACGGAGCGAGAGGGCATGGCTGGCAGTCGCCTCCTTCAGCGAAGCAGTTATGCTCGCAAAGAGGGAGGCGGCGCACGTGAGGGAGATGCAGTACATGCGCCCTCACAGCCGTGGCCTTCGCAGGAGACGCCCTGGGCGTCGGGAATCCCAGGCTGATTCCCGGCCACCGTAGGCACGGGCTTGCGGACGGCGAGTAATGGGTACCTCGCTGTCCGGTAAGGACCAAGCCCGGGTCGACGGCGCGTTGCGTTCCACGCGCGCCTCAAAGAGATGTCAGCAGCAACAGAGGGGCCCGCAAGGGCCGATGCCTGCCGGGGGTGCGGGTTGTTCGAAAGAGATACCGCCGCCCCTGGCACACAGGCAACTGAGGGAACACGGGTGGGTTTTAGTCAGTAAAAGTCTGACACGCCCTCCCGCTCCACCCAGAGCGGGAGAAGTTATTTGATGATTTCCCACCCAAAAAAAAAAAAAAAAACCGTGAATGTTATAGTATTTCTTTCATCAGGTGAACCTTACCTGTCGATTTTGTGCCTTTTTGAGCGAGGGCTGATGTTTGAAAAGGATGAAATTATGTTGAAATTGGCTTAGAGATCGAGCTCCAGATAAGTATATGATTTATGTACGCTCTTTTCACTTTTGTGAATTCTTGTTTAAGTAACGTTTCTGCCTGTCAACGACAGAACTTGGCTTTTTTACTTTGGGACAAGGGACTAAGAATGTATTAACAATCCAATATTTCTTTCACTTAAACCTAAACTTGTTTTCCGTGGAGCTTCGCTTCTTATAAATAAATTCAGTTTACTCAGAGTTCTGACAGCCATATAAAAGAAAAGCAAGAGTACAATACATCAAAATTTATTCTAATCCATCAGTTCGCCGGAGTATATTTAGGGTTGGTAATTTGTTCTGATAAAAATACGGAAATTTTCCGGGATCCGCGAGGTCAGGCGGCAATCAGTTATTATAATCTGCCCCATTGCCAAATCTTCGTATAAAAGGAATGCAGTAATAACACTCCGTTGACTTCAAAGCATAATACATTTCGTCTCACAATAGGAATTCTTTTTTGTGGAATAATGAATTCGACGATCTTTATAAAGCGACGACAAATGAAGGTACCTTTATGTAGGTTCGTTGTAGGTAACTACAAAAACAGTCCTACATTTAAGATTCAGATGCTGTACGTAATTTCAAATGCGAATAAAACCGTTCGCCAATTTACATCGAACATGAAAATGCTCTTTTATCCATATTTACCTTACTTTCAATGGCACTCCTGACTCCCATAATATTAAATTTAAAAACGCTGAGCTTAGAGGCGTACCCTAAAGTGTAATCGAAGCATAAATCTCTTTAATTTGCTTTGAATTTTCCTTCAGCTTGATATAAACGATGGATCTTTAAAAATTTCCAGACAAATTGCGGAGACATCATGCTGATTTTAGTCAATTCTTAATTTATTTATTTATTTGAGTTATGCATTTCGCGGTTACTATATAAGCAAGTAGAGCAATTACTTAACATACTAATTAAAAAAAAGTTAATTAACTTACCTTGAACTTCCCTCGACACAAAATATGCGGACATTAAAATTATACATAATGTCGTGATTATTTGAGGCCAATATCCAAAACAATTTTTGGGAGGAAAAACAAGGGATCCTTTCATTAAAGTAATGGTTCTTAAAGTATCCCTTAAATAGGTTCTACACGTGGGTGTATTACTCTAAGTGGGTAAGAACCATTTTGTAAGCAGGCCAAAAGTTTCCCAGTCTGAAGAGTCCTTGTAGTTTATGAGTTATTCGGCTGATCGATTTCCTATTAAGCCAACGATACTCCCACTTGAGACCTGATGAACACCGCCGCCATTCTTAATTAGGGATATGATCCACAAGAAAGTAATTTCCTCGAGATTATCTTTCGGAACGAAATACAGGCCGAATCCAAGAACGTGATAAACTGTGAGTCATAAAATGTGATTAGACGTCGCGGTCTGCTCGAGGATATGGTTGTTTGCCGCACGCATATCGATGTAGGTACCTCATCATAATGAAGATTAAATCACTTCTAGATTTTTGTGATAGTAGTGCTAGAAAAATATTAACCACATATTGTTGAAATGAAGTTTGAATTGGAATTAAATAACTAGAAACGTCATGTACCGTTTTGAACTGACTTAACCAGGTTTCATTGAATAAATTACTTTTATAACACATTTGCTCGTAAAGGGTCTCTTATTACATCAATTTCAATATCGTAATGTATGTCATTACGCACTTGTGCGTTATTGTAATGTAAAACGCACGGTTTATCAAGATGCTCCGTCTAAAACGAACGGTACTTTTTTAAATCTTAGCAAAGAGTTTTTATGTCAGAAAAGTGGTCAACATTTTATGAATAAAATTAACTTTGAGAGATAAAATATAAAAAAAATAAACATTTAATTCTTTAATTTAATTAGTTTTGACAATAAATTACAACCATGTATCTGTAACAAAAACAAAAAAATATTAATTTACTTTATTAGATAAACTGGCTGTTTTTGTGCCTTTGTCTTAAAAAAAAGCGCTGATGCGCGCGCATCGCTAATTTGTGAACAAGTAATAATCAATTTTAAAAATTGTTCAAATTTTTCTAACTGCTTTAATAAGTGATTAAAGATTTACTCGTTTAAGAAAGTCCGACTTTTATTTATTTCCTCGCAAATATGTTATAAAACGTCGTATGACATACGTGCGTTTTGAAAATTACAGCCGAGGCGATATTGCTAGCCGGAGCCGTAGGCGAGGGCTACAAGAAAGCAGAGGCTGTAATTTTACTTACCGCACTTATATCATAATGTACTATTATATTTTTTGAGGCAAAGACCTTTTGTCAGATCATAATCTCATGTAAAGCACTAGGAAGTGATGATCGGCGGACGTTCTGGTGGATTGTCTTATGTAATTTTAACGTACAAAAAGTGCTGACTCTCAGCCTAGTTTTAATAAATGACTTTTGATTTGATTTGATCTAGGGTTAAGAAAAACAATATACCTAAGTAGGTACCTAATTACCAGCATTTAATCAAATTTAATAAACGAATTCTACGTATTTCTAAAACAGATTATGCACGACAGAAAACATAACTGTGATAGACAAATTTTGTCAATATTTACAAAAATTATAACAACATCGCGCCCTGTTTCCTCGAAGGGTTTGGCAGAGGTGTACCTATAGTAGCTACAGCCACATTATGCCAGTTATGTTAAAGTTGGCGAGTCATCAAGCTGGCGCAAATCCACACTTCGCACTACTTCTCAGAAATTAGAGATGAAAAACCCTATAACATATTGTCCGACCATATCATCATATTCAGCTGTACCGCTTGCGACCACTAGACCAACAAGGTAGGCAATCCGAACGAAAAATATTTCAAGGCTAAAACTGTTAGTCTCGACCTCAAGTACCTACCTAATAAAGAAGCATAAGGCCCCTAAGCTGTTCACTAAGGTCTACTAAACTGCATTATTTATTACAAGGTCAATAGAAAATGGCAGGAAAGTCTTGAAATATGCGCGTCATACATATTCGCGTAACAAAGAGAAGGTAAATTTATTCTACGATAGAGAATGTCCATTTATCACTATATTAATCGTTTCGTAGTCTCGCACGTAGCGGCTATAAATCCTGGTGGTTATTGTAGGTACCTTCGTCCTTATTACGGTTTAATGTAAACTATGTTAACCATCCTATATTACAGTGGTGTAGTCTATTGATGAACATTGGCATCATAATGACTGCTACTCGCTACAATGATAGGCCGTAAAGAAGTTTGTCGAAATCACTACGCTTAGCATATAAATTGGTAATTGCAATTATATGTATTTTCTAAGGCACCAGTCGCACCGCCCACGAGGAAGCAATTAAGTAGCTATCAATGATTTTCTCGCTCATGAAGCGTACAAAATATCGTAGGTCTTGTGTAAGTAAAAGAGATACTTACGAGCGATTTTGTATATCTATTTATAGTTGCTCGTTCACTGTTCACATCACCGACAAATACTTGTTTGTGGCAGTCATAAGATGTATCAATGAGAATACTCGCTTAGCGATGCTCGCATGGTGCGCAGAACACTCGCTGAGTGACTCACGCTTGGTAATTACGCATACATTCGAGTACTCGCTAAGGAAAATGCTATCTGCATGTCGTCTATCCTCTTGTTTTATTCCAAACACCTTCTACGACTCCCACAACTTCCAGAAGAATTTCTTTAAGCTTTTTTGAAATAGACGAATCTAGTTTTCACACAATTAAATCATTATTCAACTCTACTACTTTCACTAACTAGCAGTAGACTGATAGATAAAAAGATAAGACCGTAAATAATTTAAGCTTAGACTCTGTAAACTAAACATATGTATGAAATACGATTCTCCAAACTCAGAAGTAGCCTCGCTATTTGTATTAGAAAATTGTATTAAAGCCGACTCTAACAAAAATTCGTACAAAACAAACTCCGGAGCCATTACGATATTGTTTTTCCCCAGTTTCCCACAAGTGAGGAGTTGTTTTGTACACTAACTTGGTTTATGGGCGAATAATAGGATTACTTTTCACTCACTTATTAATCATGTTATTTATTATCTTCCCCTGTGGTTTGTGATGTATCATTCAATAACTTTCTTATGGACTAAGGAACTGTTAAATTATGTGACTATGTTAAGATGAACTTTGTTGATTTATTTGGAAATAACCTTGAAGAGAATTACTTTGACATTTATTATCTCAAATTGCTAAACAAGAGGCTTAATTTCTTTGACAACGTATTCAACGATCACTAATGCCCGAGATAACTGAGGCTTCATTTTCAAAGCTAGGATAGCATGCCAGAACCTCTGCATACTATCCTGGCTTGCTGTCCTAGCTTTGCACATAGTATTGCTGTTGTACTTGACGTCAGATCATTTTAAGCTGATACAGTATTCTTAGAAAAACAAAACGCGTAGTCACTGCACACTCGCCAATCGAATAGCTAGTACACAGGCCAGCACCCTAATTGCGTAACTCACGATTAATCTTAATCTGTTTCGTTTTGAAACAGATTGTTAAACCACTGCTTCATATGTTCGAAAATGTGTCTGCTCAACAACGTAAATAACGCAATGAATATTGTTGAACTGTCAAATTGAAACAGATTATGATTAATCGTGTGTTACGCAATTAGGGTGCTGGATAGTAAAATCAGTTTTGGAGGTGATACTAGCTCAAAAAATGTTAACCATTCGTATTAAACTATCCTTATTTGAGACGCTGGCTTACTAGCTTTCTCACTAGATTACTAGACTAGAAACTAAGTGAGTTTTGTGTAAACGAAGCCAGAGTTACCAGCCTACTAATGCTAGCTTACTATCTTGACTTCAGAAACTACCCTCGTTCATCCCGGGCATAAAAGATGAACACAAAAAATCCCAAAGAATTAATATTAGCAGATGTTCTGTAATTGATAAAAAAGCTCTATATTCTGCGAACACTGCATAATGCATACAAACCAGAACGGAGTGGCTTTTAACAAAACGTAGTTAGTTTCCATAAAATTGAGCAGTACATCAAAGTCATGTACAGTTGATACATTACGTACACATGTAACGTTCACGATTCGCGTAACGTGTGAAATATTCTGATATTACGTCACAACTAACTCGTCAATTGGAATAATTGCACGTTTTCTGTAATTCATTTTATGAGTTAATTTTGGATTCCTTCTTGGGATTACCCTGAGTAACTGTTACGTGCCTGCTGTGTGGTGTTGGACGTAAAAGAATAGCACCATCCCATTTCTTCCCATGGGTGTCGTAGAGGGCGACTAAGGGACTTACTAGAGAATGGGCAGCAGCGTTCTCTATGCATTTGACCACCATACTGCGATCGCCCACCCGCACGCCAAGCGTGGCGATTATGGCAAATCCTTCCCTTTTGGGAGGGGCTTATGTCCAGCAGTAGACGTCTATCGGCTGATAAGATGATGATGATCTGTTAACTGAAGGGCTGTCTTCAAGGTCAGCTGCCACATATTACAATGAGACAATATAAGATACATGTCACCGAGACATTGGGTGAATTTTAAAATGCAAACTTGAAAGTCGGATTCCTAACATAAAAATAGAAGTTTTAATATTTTCAGAAAATAAAAATAATCGTTCGTAACAACGAGCTTTGTCCAACCAGTGCTTACTTTAATCATGCCTAAAGAATTTATATTTTTATCAGGTAGTGAGGCCCGTGCTATCTAAATATATACTGCATTTAAATTTCCAACCAAGCAATAAAATATGTAATTCCAGACATTCTTCCAACCACCATTCTTCGCATCTGCATTCTGCGGAAATACCCGATACATTCCTCAGATTGTTTACGATTACCTACTCTTAATCCAACGTTTTACATCGCACGGTGCAAAACCAATAAATTCAAAGTTTTCCTACTTTACAAAACAATTACTGTAACATTTAATATTATATGACCTGTCTGAGAAGTATTAATTTTATTTTGTTTCCTTGTTTCAGATGCTAACTATTACTTATCACCGGTAGAAAAAAATTTTGCTCAAGTTCAACCGCCTTTATTTCCGAACACTCGCCCATCTTCATTTTTCGAACATGGGGACAACTACAGAGTTGCGCCAACTGTGCAGCAGCCGCTCTACAACGAGGGTCAAGCCAGATTTCCTAGCCCTAACTACAACCAAAATCCGACACCTTTTCAATTACCGACGGGCAGGAGTCAAGCAGGAACGCAGTATTATGTAAATCAACCCGAATTTACCGCACAACGACCAAGGTTCAGGCCAGCTTTACCGTACAATTTCCAATTCGTACACCCAGCCTCAACTAAAAGGCCCGACGTGCCACAAATACACTCTGTTGCGTATCAAAATGATCCGTCAAAGCCTGAAACATTTTTAGGTCAAATTACACTAAATAATCCTGATATTGACTACCTACAAAATAACAGATTTAAAAACATGCCATTTGACGGCAATAGCTTAAAGAGCAATGGACAAAGCGGTCACATTCCACACGATGAAGATATTGAAAATGATAACCAAGACTTATTTGACCATCACAGGGTGACCACTTATAATCCTCATAAACTTGCAATCAAACAAAGACTGAATGTTAAACCTAATACTCCACGATTCTCTCAATTAGATTTACCTTCTATAAATGAAAACACGGATTCTCCGAATACACCAATCAACGCATTTAACAAAAACAACAATTTCAATGCACCCAAAACGAACGCTAACTTATATCAAAGTTCTTCCACTGAATATAAGGGACTCCTAGATATAGAACCTTTACTAGAAGATGACATTAGCGATATTAGTTCATTTAGGGAGCTCATGAAGAATACTCAAGGTTCTTTTGATGTCGAGGTGATTAAATCCAATCAAACACAATCTGAATCAGCTGATGACAGTAAACCTGACGCGAGTTCGATGAATGCAGACAATTATCCAAGAGACGGTTCAGTCAAATCAACAACCACAACTACTACAACTTCAACATCTACTTCCACTTCAACAACGACTACGGAAAGTAGTAACCTTTCTGGTGAAGATCATGAAATCGATGATGCAGGAGACGAAGGAGAGTATGTGGAATATTACGATGATGTCGAAACTACTGAAGAAAAACACACCACCCAAGAACCAGAATCAATTGAACATGCTACCGACATTTATGACGAAGAATATGACACAACTGAAGAACCTGAAAAACCCACGGAACTAGCCAAAGCAAACAATACGGAATCTTTTGACGTTTTAGTAATGAAGCCTGAAAACACGATGGTTAAAGATGATAATTTTAAACATTTTGTGGATACCACTGTAATAGACCAAACTGAACACAAACATAGTGAAGAAAAAGAAACTCCTGTTACTGATTATAGTGCACCTACTTCGGAAGAAGACCTGACGTCGATAGAGACACCGTCCATCCTAGGACAAGAAGTTGTATCTGTTGTTACTACTAAGAGTGTAGTTAATGGTACCATATCTATTCCCGACGTAACTTTTGCACCAAGTACAACAAAACTAAGTCCAGCTTCAGAAAGTACTTCGCCTACTAGCAACCAAGTGAGTGACGCCTCTGTTCCAGTAACTACTGAAAACTGGATTGTAGTTGCATCAGTTCAGACAAGTAGAAGTGTTTCAGGTGCTCGTTTCCTACCTTTCCCAACCGTGGAACAAGATGAAAAGAAACAAGTATTAGCGGACGACAATGAAGAAGATGAAGACGATGTGGAATCTGTAACTAAAGACCCCGGAATAGAAACAATGGGTTTAATGAGTACTCCGTCGTCGACCGAAAATATTAACGACAAATTGGATAGTATTCAATCAGAGCTATCGAGTGCAGTTTTATCTGGATCGTTAGATAATGAAAATAAAAATATAGAGCTAATAACTGAATCAACTACCGAAAGTACGACAACGACAACTACTACTACAACCCCATCACCTATAAAAGTATTTACACTAAAGAGCACCTCGTCTCCTTCCGCAACAGAAAGATCATCTCCAGATCCACTACCAGTGCAGATCAAAAAATTCGCACATCGTGTAACTACGTCTACTACACCAAAGCCGAGGAAAAAACCTTCCTTAGTGACGGTGATGGATGACATAGCCGGACTATTGCCTGCCGGTTATAAATCAAGGCTCTCATTTAAAGATAAACGAACCAGCACTACCACCACAACCACTACAACAACTACTAGTGCACCAGAGACATATAGTGAGATCCCTATCATTAATGGAACACAAGGTCGATCATCCGGTATCAGCGCGAAAAACAAAGTTATTGTTTTAGATTATAAATCTTTACTTCCTAAAGAATATAAGCCTAAAGAAAATAAGCCCCAAGAAGATCTCGTCAAAAAACTACAAAAGGACGATCTTAGTAAATTATTGCCACCTAATTATAAACCTCCAAGCTCTGAGAGTCCTGATGTCAAATCAAGTTCGGTATCTGGTATTTTAGACAAAGTTCAAGAAGTTGATATTTCTGCTCTCTTGCCAAAAGATTTTAAGTTAAATACTACGGTGACAGAAAAATCAAAGGTCGCCCTCAAATTACCAGCAAACGCTGTGCCAATAGACGTATCAGCTTTACTACCACCAGGATTTAAATTGAATGAGACAAAAAACGAAACTCCGGAAGCACCCCTTATCAAGCTCCAAGTTGCTAATATTTCAAGTCTATTGCCACCTGGATTTAAATTAAACGAAACTATTGAAGAAACGCCCGCGCTACCCAGTAGTACGACCAAAGCTCCTGGAGGCATGATTAAATTGGTATTCCCCTCAAGGCCTGGCAGTAAAGCTCAAAGAAAAACGACTACTTCTAAACCATTGGGTCCTATTCCAGCGACACCTAAAATACAAAAGGGTTGGCCTATAAGGTATCTATTATTTCTCTATAATTTTAAAGTGGCTGCATTATACTATTGCACAACCATGACTGACTTTTAATTATTTTCAGGGCTTCTACTGAATTCACTGGTTGGCCATCGCCGTCTACAACACCGTTTTCTATAGAAAAACTTCTAGAAGCTCAAAGGAATGCCACTGCTACCAGTCCAATGCCAGAATTGAGTACTGAAGCAACGACACGACGCGCGACCACGACAACGACTACACCTGTTCCCCCTCCACCGACCACTCCAGGATTATGTAAAAAAGAGTGTGACATCGCTGCCACTATAAAAATCGTTTCAGGTACCAGTTTTTCTTGACTATCAGCACCTCAATTATGTCAAATACGGCTATAGATTTGCAATCGTAAATTCACATAAGATTGTACTAACTTTTTCCAAATAGGTCATCGGAATTTTAAAATTAAAAACTATCTATCTGTTAAATTTTCAGGAGTCAAATGGATACCCGAATTATTAGATCACAATACTGTAGAATGGAAACGACTTGCCACGGATGTAAAGGAAGAGGTAAGTTGTATATTATTAAATTAGGAGAATACCCCACTTCATCATCGATTATGTGCAAAAAACACATTATTTCCTTCGAGTTTGGAACGCTATTCTTTAACAATTCTTTTTATGTTCCAGTTGAATTCTGTCTATTTGAAATCAGACTATCTACAGAAATGGTATAAGGGTATTAGAATTGATGGGTTCAGCGAAGGCTCCGTTCTCGTTGACTACTTCATTGAACTCAAAGAGGTAGAAGAAAGAGTAGACACATTGGATTTAAAGAAAATGTTCCACAAGTCTCTTCATGACGCCAGCCCTGGTTCTGTGATAGAAACAGTAACACTAGCACCCAATGATGATGATGATTTTGATCCTGACGTAATGTTAGGTGATCAACCGGACGAAGAAAGGATGAAGAAAAGTAATGAGAAAATGACTAAGACAATTGATAAGTCTGCTGGGAAACTAGAAATCGGAAAGTTTGTTATGGACCCTGCTTATACCGAGTTTATAGGTGGGTAAATTATTCTTACTTAATTTTTTAATACTGTTTATCACTTTTTCAACATAAATGATTTTTTCTTTCTTTTGTATAGTCTTACCTAAGCGTGAAGCGCCAACGCCTGTAACTCCCGAAGAAGAATCGTTCTTGCCTCAGTGGGGCATCGCTGTGATTGTCATTGCTTTGGCTTCTCTTCTGTTCGTCGTTATATTTGGAGTCACAGTAGTAAGTTAACCCAAATCGAAATTCATTCAAGATATTTATGCGTTTGTAATTGGTAATATAACTCTTCTTTTGGTTCTTTCAGTTGGTTAATCGACAGAAGAGTTCGAAAGCGAAACAGCCAATACCTCTCAGCGAGGAAATGCTTCGCGATTTGGATAAGAGTCATATGGGAGGCTTCGATGACGTGCATCCAGTGAAAGAACGTGACTTGCCGTATCTCCCGTCGGGCAAGGTAAATTGAGTCCTAGTCCAATGTTTCAAACTGAAAATTATTTTATCGTATCTCTTATTTATTTTTGTTCCCCATCCAGCGTATGTCAACTGCCTTCATCGAGCAGTTGGCTTACCCTAACCCGGGTGACTCGTGGCGGTCGGAGTGGACACCGCAGCTTCAGAAGTACATGCAGCATTACACGCCCGACTCAGGACGAGGCTCGCAGATCTACGGGCCTGTTGGCAATGCTTATGGGTACGAATTAGTATTTGTTTTTAAAATGAAAACTTAGTTCACAAAAAGCTGTCTTTACTCAGTTATTCATAAAACTCACATGAAACAGACGGCAGGTGCGGGCCAGCTTACCGGATAAGTATCGCCCGATACTGTACCGATTTTTTGTATCGTTCGTCCAACTTTCAATGAAATACGCTAGAGACAACCAAAGCTTCCTTTTAGCACAAACTTTTACCGCAGTGAAACCCCGCCTTACATGTTTCATGGAAAACCGCTGCTGCTCGTTTCATGGCAAAACTTTAGCTGCCGGGGCAGGGTCGGCCAAGTTTTAAATGTGGGAAAATATTATGTATGTTAATAGATGTGTGTTGTGTCGACAGATACGGCGGAGGTTCGCAGCTGTACGGGCAGACGGGCGGCGGCTCCCAGGTGTACGGTTACACGGGCGAGCGGAGCGAGTACCCGCGCTCGCACTTCTCGCGTCGTCGCTCCGACTACGATAGCAACTTCTAGACCCTTCTAGAAATATATTCGCCTACTGAGACTTGACACAATCTTGACAATATCCCCTTTTTAATCTCGAACCCTAATTTATAATATTCGAATAGAACGTTTCATCCATTCTGTGTAGATTAGTCAATAACTTCAAAACATACTGTAACAGGTTGTGAAATAATTTTATCATTATGAAACCAAAAATTATTAGATCGAAATTAGACTCGTATTTCTGAATTTATATTATACGATACGACTTTACATTTTGCATGATATTTTTAGCAGCTTTTAGTCCGGCCTATTTAGGACTTAACAGTGCCAACCCAGATGGTTATGTCGCGTTTGATATTTATTTTGTAAACAACAATATTTCTGTAATTAAAAAAATAGTTATTAAATGGAAATTATCTGCCAAAATATTAACTATTTACGACTGATTGTGAGATGTAAATAAGTAGAATAAGAACTCACCAATATTATAAGTGGAGACTAATAGGTGAGGCTACGAAGTACTTGTGTAGATATCTCTCCGCATGCCTATATTTGCTCAGAACCTGTAGTGGATCGTGCCGTGGCCCGTGTGTGAGCGTGAAACGCCTCTTTGTGCCAAATGTTCATGCGTCTGTGTGTGCGTGTAAATATAACATAATATTCCTTTCGTATAGAGACATTAACGTTAGTGGGTATAGATATCGACCACCATTGCACAGGCCTTCCACTCCGCGCCGCGAGTGCTTGGTTGCGAACTATGTACGTGAAATGTTGTGTGTTCCCATTTTCAGAATAAATCATAATTATTCAATCATTTTTACTCATACTCAGTGTCATTGGAAACGCATTAGGTTAACGATCTTCATGTTGAAATTCATAATCTTAAGGATATAATTGATGATCGTCAATTTTAATTATTGCAAAAATCGTCAAACAGGTTCACAAAGACGTTAAATTGTAATTTAAATGTAATTAGCGATTAGCCACTTAAAATAAATAACAACCCTAATTAGTGTGGAAGTTTTTAAAACTTGGATTTACTTGAATGTGTCAAAATGATGAATTTCGTCAGATATATTATATTAATTGTATTTGTAAATTCCTCGAGTAACGAGCGTCACGGTCATTATGTACCTACCAATTAGATTAAGTATAGTAATTGCATGAATTCGTGTATATAAAACAATTTTTGTACATGTAGATTTTAATTTAATTATCGATTAGTTAGAGACAAAGTAAACCATTAAGATCCTGAATATAGATAAATATATAATGTACACTGTTGTTTCATTTATTACCTACACACGCTATTTGAATAACGGCTAAGATTAATATCAAATAATAAGTTACATACCCTATCTAAATACGTTGCCAATTATAATTCATTTAACTATTGCAATCAATAAGCGTTTAAATGTAAGTTGTTGTTCATGTTACACAACATTACTTATCATAAATATGTAGCCGATTTGAGCAGTATTTAAATGGATCGTTAATTCAATAATTATTGCAATGAAACCTTTCCGGACAACTAATAATCAGGTATTAATAAAAAGTTTTATGAAAGACGAACCTATTATGATATAATTTAATATTTACTTTAGTACACATTCGAAAATAAATAGAAAACCAATCACACATTAGGTACTATGAGTATGTAACCCCTCCGTGCCTCGGAAAGCACGATAAACTGTTGGTCCCGGCTGTCATTCGTTGATCTCTGACAATCGTCACGGGTCGTCAGAAGCCCGAAAATCTGACAGCCAGTCTCACCAAGTCGTCTCGTATTATCCAGCTCGTCTATCGTAACTGATTATGGAGGTCAGATAGGCAGTCACTCTATGTAAAATACTCTTATTCGGCTACATCCGACTAGACTGGAAGCCGACCCAAAAATAGTTGGGAAAAAGCTGCGCAGATGATGAAACTATGTAACTAATTATATTTAAGGAGAAAACCTCTCCAAAACCTAATTTAAAAAAAATATATAACCCTTAGGTTTATTTCTGACTACCTACTTAATCTGTCAACATTTTGTGTCGAAAAAGTGAAGTTCCAACATAAGCAGTTTGCATAAGAAGACTATACTCTTCTGGCCCCATTTAAAAAATATGCTAGTACTATAAACTTAACTCTCATACTCCATACAAAGTCCTTTCCCAGAGCACTGCTTACAGTGCCATAAATAGAAATATCTACATCTATAGTTCGTCGATAACTTTATTAGGTCCAATGATAAAGAGGACGACCCTCCGATTCCCAAAGGAGGCAGAATTTTAGGACAGACGCTCGCCGTAGCAAGGTTTCCATGCTTTTATAGCTATGTCATGGAAAAATTAACTGATGGAGATAAGCTGAGGGGATCCCACAATGGTACGCCGATAAAAAAGCTATGGAATGGCCGTTTATCGGGCACCCCGTCTCGATCTAGGAAACCGTTGAACATCTTTCGCAATGAAAATATACATTTGTGCGTCCTTTTGTTTGAATACAAAGTCAAGAAGAAGAAGAATCCTCAAAGACTGTAAAGATTCTAAGATTACTTTAAAAACGAAAGAAAAAATAAATGGCCCGAATTTGTCCCGTTTTCATACTCGATAATCTTTTCGACTTTCTTTAACAAAGGCACACAAAATATGTAGCTACCATGAACGATTGAAATCTGAAGATAAGTCTGATAGGTGTGCTTATGTAGACGGATTATGTATTTAAATTCCATGAATATTAAAGCGTTGTATTAAAGCTGCAGCCACGCACGCCTCCTAAGTCTGAACTCCGCATAATCTTTATTAACCAAAGGGAGAAGGGTGTATAAATCTCACACACCCACCTTCTGTAGATATTAAGCAGGTACGTATTATATTATTACGAGGGTCTGACGAACCCTTACGAAATAACAAACATATTGCATATTAATTAATACGTAAAGGGACACAGATGGTTGAGGTGAACTGGAAGCGCCATAATATGACGGCAATCAGTTGAATTGTGGTAAAGAAGATCCTTCGAAAACATTCCATTCGGATTTAGTTTTATCTGCAATGCGAAAAAAAAATGTCCGCTGAAACCTACCGATTTTTATTTATACTAGATTTCTGTTAAACCAAGTTTTGTGCTGGATTTTTAAAACAATAAAAGATGCATTATTACATTTTATTAATATTACAAATGTGAAATTTTGTATGTATGAAAGTTTGTTACTCAATTACGAGACAACGGCTTAATGGCTTTGGATAAATTGACAGACAGATTGTTTATAACCTGAATTTACAGAGGATAACACGCTTTTATTAGCTTCACCTGTATGTTTGAAAGCATGTTTGTATGTTTGTAACCGACTCCTTTGGAATTGATTTTGAACCACTCCAAACGGTCACATTTCATGTAAACTTTGTAACTTTTCGAGGACCAATGACAATTCAATAAATTAAAAATTAAAAAAAAAAACTGAAAAATCACGCGTTTGTAGTTAGCAGAACTAAAAATAGAAAATCATCAATACATATAATAATAATGTAACGGAGCGCTGTCTGTACATGGAAGAGATATAAGAAAAAATATTATTGGGACCTATATCAACGCAAATAGCACCCAAAACAATGATTGTTAGAATTTTTGACTGTTTGTCTGTACGTTTGTGCACGCTAATCCCAGAAACGGCTTATCCGATTTAGATTTGGTTCGCATTAATATATGTTGGTAAGTTTCACTTAACATTTATTGTTTGTTTCATGTCGATCGGTTCATAAATGAAAAAGTTTTGCCAATTTAAACAATCACGTCGAACATTTGTTTAACTATCTATATCTATCTAATCTATGTAGTATTAGGTAAATATACATTTTGTTAGTCAGTTTTTTAAACGCTTTATACATTCGAAATACCAGGTTGTCATAACTAGGTAGGAGCATACCTAAAATAGGTGTGTCAGCTAGAAAACGCTTTATGCTTTTGAAGTACCAAGTTGTCTTACTAGGTAGGATCTAACATAGGTGTGTCAGCTAGAAAACGCTTTACGCTTTCGAAGTATTAGGTTATCATAACTTGGTAGGAGATTATGTACTATGAGTCAAGATGTTTTGCTAATAGGTAACACAACTTATTGATTCTGAGGCGGTACGAAGTTCGCCGGGGCAGCTAGTAAAGAATAGTTTAAAAAACTAAAAACCACGCTTTAAAAGCCAAACTGAAAAAGTAGAAAATAATTTAATTCTATTAAAAAGCGTGGGGTGCTTGATATTAATTTATTATCAAAATAAGATACCTCTAAAAGCACCTTAAGCTCAAGCTTTTTAATAGAATTCAACGATTTTCTACTTTATTAGTTTGGTTTTTAGAGCGGTTTTTTAGTTTTTTTAACTATTATTTATTTTTTATTCCGGTTGGATAACTTCCGACCTCCACGCGGGCAATGCCGCTGGGGAAAACTAGGAATACAATAAAAACAAACAATGTAAATACTTTATTAAAGTAGATATTAATCTCATTCGTGTTGCGGTAATCAATACTGTATCAGCGCCTTATGTTTATGTCGATCAAACAAACTTTGAGGCTCAGAAGCTCTCTCAAGGTCTACCAAGGAGTTTACATAACGCAAACTTCAAAATTTGGAGCATTTGAACTTAGATCTCAGCACTTATAAAGCTTTACTGAGCTCCCCAACCCGCATTAATATAAATTCCCCCTTTTCGATTCGTGTTGGGTTTTCTCGGCATTATGGAGACATGTAGCGAGGGGCTGGAATGGGCTGAAATTATACACATTACCATGGAAATAAAAACTAGTCGGAATGTTTGTTTAGGGAAAGCGAAGCCGCGTCGGTATCAATATCACATTTATTCCTACCTGTAGTGCAAGGTTTTCCTTTTATCACAGAATATCAATTGTACCGCTCTTTCTCAAGCTAGTGTTTACATAAATATACCTATTTATTAACTAGTCTATGTACAAATACGTTTCAACAAGATTCTATTTAATTATTCTTCATTATTTCAGTACTAAAAGGCCACGAAACGGTTCTGATTTTATGTACCCATGTGAGTGCCTTATTTTATCCAAATCCGTTCCACCGTTTATGCGGGATTGAGTAACAAACATCCAAATACAGGATAAAATTTTAACAAAAAAAAATCAGCTGTTTCATAGAAAAGTGCAATACCTACGCTGTCAAAAAACTGATTTTTTTTTTTGTATAACCGACGAAAAATGTCTACGCTAGGGGGTCTAGAATAATATGCTGAATTCATGGTTACAGTTTGCGCAGTGATAAATTTTATTCCTCTATACAAAGTTTGACATTTTTAATATTAGTAAGATTAAGGTTCGCTCAAAACAAAACCAAAATGTATTATTCGATTACTAACCGATCCTAACAAATGAACATCTGACGGAAGAATCTGATAAATCTGCCGGAAGTGATCGTTGTTTGTTACCTAAAGGTTGAGGTCAAGTAAAGGTTGACTTGATCATTAGCATTGCAAATACGCGCTTTTTTAAGACAATGTCCTTTTTTGTCAAAAAACTGTTTGTACCTATATTATTTCTTTCTTTTTAGTTAATGAATAATCGGGACTACAGTTAATCAATTAATTCGAGCATCGAACCACCACTACCAATAGCAATTAAAATATACAACATCAGCCTTGTGGAAAGCTTCCACAAACATATTGTTATGTAGTGACACGTGCGTCATATCTTCGCCAAGTTTTTTGTTTGTTTTCAGTCTTTCAGCCTAACGAAATCGTAGTACACGTATACGCCTTAAATTGTAAGATTTCTTACCTTTCGGATTTTCTTATAATTTTCATGAAATTTAGATTTCTAAAGTCAAACTCAAATAAGTAAATACTTTTATTTCAAATAGGTACCTACACAAAAGGCACTTTTTCGAATAATAAAATTAAGTGTCATGGTGCGTGTATGTGAACTAGTGTCTCAGTGGAATTGTCTCAGTACCAATTCTACCAAGTTTGTGAAAATTGCAGCTTTACCGAGTAAGAAGTAGAGGTCTAAATAAATAGATTATCAAACATATATATACATAAATTATTTTTGGCGAACCTATACACGATAAGTTTTTATTTAGTGCGCAAACTATAACGATGAATTCAGTATATCATTCTAGACCCCTAACATTTGCTGTTTCATAGAAAAGTGTACGTTTACCTACGCGGTCAAAATGTATGGAACAGCTGATTTGTTTTTTTGTATAACCGACGAAAAATGTATACGCTAGTGGGCGTAGTAGGGCGTCTAGAATGATATGCTGAATTCATGGTTACAGTTTGCGCACTGAATAAAACTTATCATGTATAACAAGTTCCACATGGGAAGTGGGAAATTCTGTCATGAAATTCCTTCCTTTTATAGTGTGTGACGCTCACAACCAACCCTCCATCGGCGCGACGTGTAGGCGTGACGGTTCCGAAACAACAAAGCGAATACATTCGAAATTATTTATGTACACTTTAAAAGGCACCGCGTTCGGATCCGTACATATTTTACCGACGGGCTGACATAAAATATGTAATATTAAAATCATTCGCTTGTTTTTTGACTAAAAAATAATATTTCAGTGCAAGGATGCAAAATACTGAATAATATTTCATTTTGGTTCGTTAAATATTTATAGCTGGACTGGATTAAATCAGAACAATACTTATTTTTTAATGACGTGTTGAAGTAATTCTCGAATATAAAACACTGGAAATATCCCGCCACTTTATGTCAGATACTCACATTTACAACCCTCTGCATTGCGATCTAATATTGCCAGTAAATATATGGATATTGGAAATAGCAGTTCAAATGCAGACTGAATTTATTGTGAAATACGAGCAAAACAGTAGCTAAGGGGTGCTTGTGGCCAAGTAAAAACAGCCGCACGGTTCGATCGACCACGTTAAGCTACGCTTGCCGCTGTGTGTTTCCACTGCCAAGATCGCCCTGAGGACGAGGAGGTCTGCCCGGCTTGAGCGGAGCACCGCCATGTCATGCTCGTGGAGGCGATCGGCGGCGGCGATCTCTCGCGTCCGGTCCTGGTCCAGGACATGGTACAGAGCGGAAGTGTACGGGTAGCCGTCACCACCTTCTGCGAAGCAGTGATGCTCGCGAAGAGGGTTGTGGCGCACGTGAGGGAAAAGCAATAAATGCGCTCACGGCCCTAGCCTCCGCAGGAGACGCCCTGGGCATCGGGTATCCCAGGCTGATTCCCGGCCACCCGTAGGCGCGGGCTTGCGGACGGCGAGTAATGGGTAGCTCGCTGTCCGGTAAGGACCAAGGAGTTCATTCAGGTTATAAACTGTCTGTGCGCCAAATCAAACATCCAAACTTTCACATTTATAATATTATTTTATATAGACCACAATTATGAAGTTTACTTAAGTTTCAGTCAATGCCACTGAAAAGAGAAAGAATAGATAGAGAAATTTCAACAACAAATATTCGACGTGATTCTTTAAATTGACATAACTTTTTATTTATGAACCGATTGACATGAAACAAACACTAAATTTTTCACTATATATTAGTGAAAAACACATCTAAATCGGATAAGCCGTGTCTGAGATTAGCGTGCACAAACGCACAGACAAACAGACAAAAATTCTAACAATCATTGTTTTGGGTGCTATTTGCGTTGATAAAGGTCCCAATATTTTTTTTTTTCATATATCTTCCATGTACAGACAGCGATCCGTTACATTTTTATTATATGTATTGATGATGATGATATGAATCAAACCGTTACCCAAGAACAATTTAATCACAGATGGAATCGTGTGATAAGGCTAGTGACAACGTAATGGGGTATCTCGAATGAGTAACAGCGCCCAGTCAGCAAGTTCGTCGATGTAGGCATCCCGGGCTGTTTTTACTCGGAAAACTTCATCAAGTGCCATTATTAGTTCGGAAAGTGCACTAAAAGTGAGTAAAGTACTCATTAGTCATGGCTGTGTAGAGATTTAGAAGTTGGCGATTCAAGTGCCCATTCAAAGTTGAAATGCCTGTGTGCATGCGGCGCGGGCGCGAATTAACTTAATCACGGTAAGTGTTGCTCTTTTTGCAAACTCTTACTTTTAATCGAATAAGTGGTATTTATAAAGAAAGAAAAATAGACTTATGCATGTTGGACTTGGATTTGTTATTTTTTAATGTCTTACATGTTCATACCATTATTAACATTTGAAACTAATGGTACGTATATTCAACCTCGTAAATTTCATCACTTTTGACAACAATTCAAACAACCTAACTAAGTTGAAATAATCTTTCTGACACATAGAATGAATCCATTTGTCGATTTATGCCCTGCAATTGGCATTCAACATTGGTCCTACATCATTTGCTATATCACTCGATAAAGCAATTACTCTTCACATTTCATTGAAGGTTTAATCTAGGTAGGGACATCCAATACCTAGTAAACAAAAATACGCAGTTATGGGGACTGCTGACAGAAGAGAAAACTTAAAACTTTGAAAAAAACAACACGTCACATTAGCATATCGGTAACGCGAACCCATAAGTTTTGCCCCTACCAGAAATCGCTTAACGCGGCTAAAAAAGTGTTCACTTCAAATATGATGAAAAAATAAGCTCACACACAATAACAAAGTTTACCGTCCCTGTTGAAAGGTTCCAACCACTAGTGGATCCGAATTGGATTAAAGGAGCATTACTCACGCAAATAGACGCTGACATATCCGTAACATGGTTCCGTGTAAGGAACACACGACGAAGGATTAATACTCAAATTGTCCTCCTTTTAAAGCTTTGCTGCAGCTTTTAAATAGCAGTGGGCCAGGCAAATATCAACCCGAAGTTACGGAAGCAAAGCAGAGTGGTAATAAAATCACCCTCAGTTTTTGAAATCCCGATCAACTTGCAGATTTAATCAATCGATTCACAAGTAAGCTCTTTGATTGGTTGACCTAAAAAAAACCTACAACAATTTTGAATAAACACATCGAGAGCCACTGGCACTATCTTCTGCAAATAAGTTAAAAATGAAACGTTTTTAATATTTACTTAAGGCCCTGGTAACTTTAAATAATGTAGTTATGAGCGATAATACTTCTTATTGCAATCCGATATGGGTTAAAATCTGTTGTAATGAATACGCATAATTAACGAGCAAACGTACGTCGTAAAAGTGCAAATAAAATCGTATAAAATTAGATATTAACTGTTTAATAATAAATAATCCATCACTGGATGCAGTTTGGTATTTGGAATTTTATGGTATATTTTTAATTATAATTATAATTGTTATTGAAGGGATAAACCGATTTTAAAGATAATTAAGAGGTGACTTTGATGATTTTTTTGATGCATTAAAGTGTGTTTTATTATGATTTGAGTTCCATGACTGTATGCAAAATAAACTTGAAAATACCATTTATTTTTTTTGCTTTCAAAATTATTTACGGTTAAAGAGATACACTGGTTTTAAAAACCAACCTTTTTGATCGTTTTCAAGAAATCTCCGCCTTAATATAAAACGCAGTCACTTTTTGTGTCTATACGCTTAGAACTTTTAAACCACGCAACAGATTTTGATGCGGTTTTCATCAATAGATAGAATGATTCAAGAGAAAGTTTTATATGTATAGCACACCGGCAACCAAGCGGGTGAAGCCGCTGGCACGGCTAGTATGAAATAACATAGAAATGATTATAACTTGACTTGTTTGGCGGTTGGACTGATGTAAAACTCTACTAATCTAATCCTGACCTGAGTTTTAAAACCCTTAGTTAGGTGAACGAAAGGACCTTCAGGCCAACACCTAAGTACGCACAGACTATTTTATAACGCGACGATTATTTATCTCACTCCTGGATTTTCAACTCTCGGTGTTGAGCCGAACATTCAGAATCCAACAGATACATCCCAAAGCGTCAAAAATACACGTAGGTACGAGAGCTAAGACACCACGGTAATCAACAAAGAATACACTACAAACGAAAAGATTGCCAGTACCTGGTTAACCTTAAATCAGACAATGGGTAAAAAGACTGAAACGACTGTATACACACCTATTCCCTTAAATCACGAGCCTGCTGACACATTCTATTTCAGTTCATTCCAAGATCATGCGGGCGGAGATTTATTGTTTACCGATAAAATATTGTACGGTAAGAAAATTTTACCTCAACGAAGTATAGAAGACGGTACAGAAAATTGGCACTAAAAAGAAAATACCTTCTCGGAAACGTTTACGGAACTGTTTGCATATTCAGGTATACCGTATATCCATGTTCGTTCCAACTAAAGTGGCTAAGCGGGCAGCACCACACAATAAGCAAAGGGGATAATAAAAGGCGTCGCCATAACAGTTTCCATTAGACTAGCTACATTAATAATGGGTTTCCAAGGACCGTGGAATAATCTGGAAGCCGCGGCGTATTCAGGACAACAATGAGGGTAGATGGCAACGATCTAGCTACAGTTTTGAAAGAGAAGTTGATGTAGGCAGAACATCCTTTAGTTTTGTATTAATTATGTTTTGTAACTAAACAGTCAATCATCTTGTTTACGTAAAGTTATAATTGTATAGTTGTAACTTGCCAAATATTGAGACAGTCCTCACAAAGTCTAAATTTGGTTTGCGCAAACGTCTTTTATTGTTGTACCTGCGCGATCAAAATGTATGGAACAGTATTTTTTTTTTATTAACCGACGAAAATTTTCAAAACAGAATTCCAGAATCATCTACTGAATGAATGGTAACAGGTTGCGCGACGATGTCCCTCGCACCCTATATTATCCTAAAGTGTCCTTTAAATTGTTGTACGAATTGGCGCTGGTTGCGGCTCTTTCACCAATACACCGTGACATTTTAGTCGTCTTACAAAGAGAGTCCACTCAATGTATCCGATATAAAATACCTCTAGGCGCGATTAAAACATTGTTACCATTAATTAAGATAATAGGTACAAAGAAAAATAAATAATGATTTAGAAACACCCTTCCTGTTAATAATGTTTACGTATCAAACGGTAGAAGATATATAGCTACCTACCATTACATTCCATCATTAATTCCGTCTCCATAACAGAGTGTTTCAAGCTACGTCATGAGTCTTAGTGAATGAAATTTTATTTTTTTTAATTTTTCAAGTGTTCAAAAATATCATTCTTTTTTTAAATAAATGATTAGTAGTCATTGGATACAGGAAGTGGGCTGCCGTTGTAAAACGACTAAAAAGTCACGGTGTATAATGATATTTCAAACTCTTACAGTTTTACGGTAAAAAAGCATAGCATAACCTAATCAGCTGATGATGTTTCCCTGCTGTGACACAGGCCACCTCTCTGTGAGAGGGAGTGGGGCATAATCTACCACGCGGGCCCAGTGCGGGTTGGTGGAAGCCAAATGGAATTCTTGGTTCTAGGACATGTCGGTTTCGTCACCATGTTTTTTTTCACCGTTTTGAGAGCAGTGGCGATGAAAATTACGTTCACAAAGTAAAGTGTCTGCCTGGATTCGAACTCACGGTAATCGTAAGCCGGAGCCGATAACACTGAACCACCACTGCTCCCTGAGGCCCTAGTTTGAGTTTTATTTAACCATCTCGATCAAACACAGTGAGCGCGTTTGGCACTCCGATTGGCCCTGGATTGGTGACGGACCAATCGGAGCGCCGAACGTGTTCACTGCGTTTGATTGAGATGGTTAAATGAGACTCACACTAGGGCCTCTGATCAAAAGTCCTTCTCAAATCACTTTTCGTTTAACAAGAACTCACCTACTTTAAAGATCGATGCGCAGCCAGTCACCAAACTCAATGAGAACCTAATAATGTTTGTCGCTCAGTTTCTTTAGTCGCCTTAGTCCACGAACGCCTGACGCCACTGCAGAGCAAAAAGCAAGATTAACTGTACAGGCGCTTCGAAGTCCAAACAAGCAGCAAATAAAAAATAAACGCTAAGCGCTGTCTCTAGTCAGCTGAGGGCTATTAAGGTTTACTATTTTCTCTTATAAAAATGCCACTTCAAATTGTGAACTAGAGATACGTACTTTTGTAGAGGTAAGTTTGAGAACAAATGAAAGGTTTATAAATAGTGACAGGTAAGACTTTTCTACTTATCTAAAATATTTAAGTTTGCTTTCGATTTATATGAATGAATAAAACAGAAATACTGTTCATTGGGAAACACATCACTTGACAACGGCTGGACAGATTTGGCTACTTTTTGTTTAAAAATGTTCTTTATAGACCGAATTAGGGTTTTAAGGAAAGAAAAAAAATTATAAATTTCCCGTAAAGTTTTCAAATTCAGGAAACACTGAACGACCTTTTTTCCAGACCATATTCACATTTGAACAGGACTACGTTTATCGGGGGTAAAAACACTTGACATAAAACACCAAATAAATATTAAACGTTTCTAGATATCTTCTTGAAAAAATTCCATAGCCACAAATGAAAATATTTGTTCCTGTTGGCTACAAAATATAGAAGCAAAGTAAACACCTACCAATTGAACATTTAAAATTAGGCATAAGATATTGTATACTATCTGATTTTCCTTGCCAGAACCTATAATAAATAAACGAGATTAACTTTTCTGATAAATAGTTTTATTTCTGTAAGTAGGTTTGTACAAACTCTTTTACACGTCAATCATATTTGAAACACTAGATGAGATAGGCGTTTTCTATCTAACTTATCTGAGCAAAAATGTCGAAACAAACTCAGAGGTCAAGTCTCTTTTATAGTCCCGGCTAATCTTGGTCAGTTCATGTGAACACCATGAAGATTGATGGTTGAAATGGTATTTTGAGGAAAGAACCACATAGATTGAGTGGACCTATCCAGTCAAAACACGCTTAGTCGATTCGAAAACAAAACAGGACATTCGGGGAGGCCGCATAAATTACTCAAACTACCAGACCATGATAAAAGCTAAGTAAAATACAAAAAATAAAAAGCATGACCCACAAACCACAATAAGTATTTATATTGTTTGCACACCCACTATTTGACGTCAATCCAATAAATCCCAGGGCAACGTCAACCCTATAACTAACGTTTGATTCGATATTATTTTTCAACCCGCAACTACCCAGAACTGTCTAACAAAAAATCAAATTATACTATTCCAGTTTTCCCTCTGGAAATCAAACCAGCCATAGACTAACGTTATTATAACTTTTGATGTGATTCCTAGATTATATTTATTCTTAAATAGGATACATATTTTCATAATATAATCAGCCTATAATGTTCCCACTGCTGGGGTCCCCCAAATTCAAAATGCAAAATATTTAAGTTTGCTTTCGATTTACATGAATGAATAAAACAGAAATAGGGACACCTGTGCAGGTGTCCTCCTTGAAAGAAAGTGGGCTATATAATCTATCACGCAGGCCCAGTGCGGGTTGGTAGATGTCACATGTCTATAAGTTTTTAGTTCTAAGACATGCCAGTTTCCTCCCGATGTTTTCCCAAAAATATTTACACAAAGTAAATCGCCCGCGTGGGTTCGCAACCACGACCTACAACTCGTAAGTCGAGGCCGTTACCACTGGGCCGCAACTGCTTTTATAAGCTTAAATGAAACTGAGCCAGTCAAATCTGCCGCATGTCGGAAAACCTGTAGGCTAATAACCACACGGCTACCTTACAGCAAACGGCAGCTAAGTAGGTCCTAGGAGATGGTGAAGAAAACTCGGTGGTTTCATCAAACCTTATAGCAAACGGCAGCTAATTAGGTCCTCGGAGATGGTGTAGAAAACTCGGTGGTTTCATCAAACCTTATAGCAAACGGCAGCTAATTAGGTCCTCGGAGATGGTGAAGAAAACTCGGTGGTTTCATCAAACCTTATAGCAAACGGCAGCTAATTAGGTCCTCGGAGATGGTGAAGAAAACTCGGTGGTTTCATCAAACCTTATAGCAAACGGCAGCTAATTAGGTCCTCGGAGATGGTGAAGAAAACTCGGTGGTTTCATCAAACCTTATAGCAAACGGCAGCTAATTAGGTCCTCGGAGATGGTGTAGAAAACTCGGTGGTTTCATCAAAGATTTGCCACAGTCAGCAATAGATAGAAGACAGCAATGAAGAGGGTATGCCCTGCAGCCAAACGCATAGGGTAAATAATAAATAGACAGCCAACAGACAGACAGATGACAGACAGAAAACACAGTTTGATAGATGTGGCCAAGGATCATTAAATCCTTTCGTGAGTCATCATCATCTGCCTAGCCTTTTCCCAACTATGTTGGGGTCGGCTTCCAATCTAACCGGATGCAGCTGAATATATTTTGTATTTTACATGGAGCGACTGCCTATCTGACCTCCGCAACCCAATAACTGGGTAATCCGATACCCCTTGGTAAGACTAGTTGTCACACTTTCGGGCTTCTGGCGACCCATAAAGACTGTCAAAGATAGACGAATGACAGCCGGGACCAACGGCTTAACGTGCTTGCCGAGGCACGGAGGGGTCTTGGTATGTAAAGATGGTCACTCATCCACGGACCAACCACGACAAGCGTAGCTTAACCAGATCGATCGACCCGTGTGGCTGTTATTACTTAGCCACAAGCCCTCCTAAATCCTTTCGTGAGTACACTCTAGTTTAGCGTGTGCGCCATACCATGTAGCTACGCATTATTGAAAATCGTAGCCATTTTGCTGGCATCACTGGATTTTGTAGCCTTTGTATCCAAAGGTGGCCGTCCAATAAGTTTCGTTATAATTAATTTTAAACCCTTTGAGAGAATCCCGGCATTTCCACTTATAGTGAAATAGCGATTATTTGACACGTAAATATTTACGGGTGAAAGGATTTTGAGGGTTAGACATTTAGAGAAATTGTATTTAAAATGGTTAAAGGGTTAATTGAAATATCCACCCAAATTTTGGAAGGGACCTACCACTACTATAAACGATTGTCTACGAGAAATAGGCGAACCAAACTAGTCGAACCAAAATAAGTCTGTTACAGTTTTATTTTGTTTTTGAACAAATAGATTATACGTAGGTACTTCAGTATATTACTACGCTTGGCATACGTACAGATTGCTACAATACATAACACATAAGCAGCCTAGAATGTTCCCCCTCCCCGAATGTTGCTGGGAGCCCAGAGAGAGGGAGTGGGCCATAATCCACCGCTCGAGCCCAGTGCGGGTAGGAAGAAGCCGCATGGCATCGATTGTTTGGTTTTAGGACATGCCGGTTTTCTCATGAGAGCATAGCTGCAATGCAAGCTTACAATGCTCACGCTTTTGACATAGGTACTTAACCAAAAAGTGAAAAGATTTATTTATCTATTTTCCGTAAAAAAAATGATGTAATAAAGTAGGTAACTGGACTAACAAAGTTTAGAGACGTCGTCATTTGCCTAATTAAAGTGTGCCCGTGCGAACTTATATGAGAAATTCTCCCCGGCACGTACGTCGCCATAATTACTGTTAAGCTATCCACACTCCTCGGATCCTATAATGGAATAATAATACTCGTTCTGAAGCGTGACTTGGCTTCTAATTCCTGTGGTACACGTCCTTAGAGTGTACAACCTACACTGGAGCCGGCACGGCGTGCCCTCTAGCTCACTAACAATTTAGTCTGTCAGTTATGTTATGTTTGGTACAAGACAAACCGTACATAAATAAAGGTCATAATAATCACTAGGTGTCTAACTGCTGGATTGATCCAGAGGTCTAGGACGCACACCTTATATGCCAAAATTACCCTAGGAATAGGAACCTAGTTTGGTATCACTGTAACCAATTCGTAGGAACCAACTAACCCGGTTGCCCTTTCGTATCTTTACGAGTATGAACACAGCTTAAAGAATAAGGATAACACGTCTGTTTTCTTGTATCTCATCGTGAACCCGAATGTAGGCGTATCAAAGCTCAAATTAAGCCCACAAAAATGTAAATTGTGAACACGTGTAGATTTGCCTTTTATTTACGTCAATACACATGCCGTCTCCGATTTCGAGGTGTCTCTGCGACACGTGCGTATTCGTACACATTTCTCTGAATACAGTTTAATTCTGAAACTCGGCTTGAATACTCGTAAATGAATCTTCATTAGGGATCATTGTCTCTTGAATCATCGCTACAGGTTGTGAGCCAGCCTTCTTAGAAGGTAAAAAGGTACATTGGTAGGTACTTAGTTGAGAACTTGTCATGGTATAATAAGTCCTGTGTGTGTGAAAATGAACTGTTTTTTACTTTAGTAACTATCTAAGTTTACGTTAAGTTTTGCTTTAAGGCGCAGATTTCTGAAAAACGTTCAAAAAGGTGGTTTTTTAAAGCTATATGTATCTCTTTAACCGTAAATAATTTTGAAAGCAAAAAAAAATATGATATATTCAAGTCTTTTTTGCATACAGTTCATGCAGCAACTCAAAACATAATTAAACATACTTTAATACATCAAAAAAATCATCAAAGTCACCTCTTAATTATCTTTAAAATCGGTTTATCCCTTCAATAACAGTTATAAACATAATTAAAAATATACCATAAAATTCCAAATGCCAAACTGCATCCAGGGGTGGATTTTTTATTATTAAATAGTTAATATCTAAATTTATATGATTTTATTTGCATTTTTACGACATACGTTTGCTCATTTGTTATTCGAATTTTTTACAACAGATTTTAACCCGTACCAGATTGCAATAAGAACTATTATCACTCATAATGACAATATTTAAAGTTACCAGGGCCTCAAGAATGTTTCTACAACTTCATTTAAATGTTTAAATTAAGTAAGTAATGCTACTTACCTATTATTAGAATGAGTTGCGAATTCAAAGATTAAAAGTATTTTCTGAGAGACCCGTTTATGTTTGTTAGTCGCAGAGGGTAATAATCTACCACCCCTCCCATAATTTAAGGCCCCTAAGCTGTCTCGCCGCCCATGGGAAGATTATAAGGTCGACAAAAATCTACAGTAGATTAAATCGTGTTATCAGCAATTTTCGTTGAAAAACATCCCCTTTTTTGCCTCATTTTATTTAACTTACGTGGGTGTTAGTATGTATACCTACACAATCATTGAATACACGTGGTGAAACAGACTGTTGGATAAGATATGTATCTGTTTCAAACAGATACATGTGTTATCGAGTTCTCAAGGGCTTCAACCTGTATAATATAACTTGAGGTTGAGCTATAATCCATTGGCATATTTTAAGGGTTGAAATAACTGTTCAACTCTACTACTATTAGTAGACACCGATGCCAGAATATGAAAAAGTGCTGTTGTTGCTAAATTGAAATTTCGGGTAGGGTCCTTTTCCAGTAAAAATATGAAACAATGCAAAAATAATAAAAATTGTTCATATACGTGAGTTGGTAGAGGTACTGTCACCCCTGAAAGGTTTCCAATAAAGCGAAAGTAAGTCTTTATATTGTAGTAGAACAAAATGACTGGTCGGCCATAATTAAGATACCGCACGTTCCTGGTAAATTTGACTTTTGCAGCACCTATGTATACCGCTGGTCGCTCACAATGGGCCTTATCAGACGGCTAAAAGTCACCCAAAGGGCAATGGAGAGGGCTATGCTCGGAGTTTCCCTACGTGATCGAATCAGGAAAGAGGAGATCCGCAGGAGAACCAAGGCAACCGACATAGCCCGAAGAATTGCCAAACTTAAGTGGCAGTGGGCAGGGCACATTGCTCGCAGAACAGATGGCCGATGGGGCCGAAAAATTCTGTAGTGGCGACCGCGTACCGGTGGACGTAGCATTGGACTACCTTCTAATGCTACGTCTTCCGGTGATGCCAATGCTACGTGTTCCGGTTCTCCACAAGGTGGACCGATGATCTTGTGAAGGCCGCAGGAATCCGCTGGATGCGAGAAGCGCAGAACCGGTCGAATTGTAGGAGCTTGGAGAGGTCTATGTCCAGCGGTGGACGTCTTTCGGCTGAAATGATGAATGATGATACTAAGATTATGAAGAGGTAAAATTTGTTAGTGCATCCAAACTAACAAATTTTAAAGGGGTCTCTGGAACTACCATTCAGATTTAAAATTATTATTTTCATTAGATATCCCAATTCTGAAGGAAAGTTATAGGTTATATTATATATTTAACATCACGCTACGACCCTTAGGAGCCGAGCAAAAAGAAAAAAGTCGGAATGAACGCTAAGTGAGAACGAAGTAAAGGGCAAATAAGATGCGACGCAACGGGGCGGGGGACAAAATTTCACGCGACCGAAATCGCGGGCAGAAACTAGTGCTGCATAAAGTCGTCAATATCGTCGCGTGGCACAGATTTAATTTGCACCTCGCACTGTCACTCGATCTTAATTGACATGAATAAAATGCGAATGTGCCATTCAATTATCACACGGCCTCGGAAATTTTAATTGCGAGAATAAAAATATTAATTAAATCGCTCAACGTATTCGGACAGGTGAACCTTTTTCATGACCTATATCTTACGTAGGATTACGTATTTTTACATACACTATCTACATAGGAATACGTATAATAATAATAATTAATAAATTAAAACTTTATTCCGTTCAAGCCTGAGATGTTTATAAATGCCCTGGACCCCACACTAGGATTCCCTGTGTTGTGAGATCTAGTCTCTTCCCAAGTAATGTAAACATTTATATTTATTCGTAGAATTGATAATATTAGAAAATATAAGAATATGAACAAACAAGAATTTAAGATTCAAAACTTATGCCAAGAGGATTAGGTGCTTTTGGGTGTGATCGAGTGTGAAGTGTGGAGTGTGTGTGAACTGTGTGTGGTGGGGGTTTAGTTGGTGAAAATGGGTTGTTTGGTATATTTTTCCTTTATTGTTAAATCAGATATTATGACTGTATGTACACAAAGTTTTCCGTATGAGATTGCTATTTGCATAGATATGTGTAGGTCACATGGGACAAGTGAACATTAGTGGCCCAGTGGTAACGGCCACGACTTACGAGTTGTACCTAGGTCGTAGGTTCGAAACCAGACAGGCGCTTTACTTTGTGTAAATTATTTTATCACCAGTGCTCTCAAAACGGTGAAGGAAATCATCGTGAGGAAGCATGTTCTAGAACCAAAAATTTCAATGCATGTGACATCTTCCTATCCGCACTTGGCCCGTGTGGTGGATGACGGCTCCTTCCCTCTCATCGAGAGAAGGCGTGTCCTAGCAGTAGGGACGTAATAGGCTGATTATACTTATGCTACATGGGACAAACAGTGAACTCAAGAATCTTCTTCAAATAAATAAACACCGCTATCGATCCGAAGAAAATTCTTGAGTCATACTACTATGATGAAAGCAATATAAAAATGAAAGTAATAACCCTTCAAATGATTTGCAATATATTAACTTATATAAATTTAAGAGTTCATAAATACTTTCTTAAAAAACAGAATAAGTTTTTATCCAGTGCGCAAACTGTAACCATGAATTCAGCATATCATTCTAGATATGCTGACCGACGTGAAATTTCTGCGCTAGGGGGGCCTAGCGCAGAAATTTCACGTCGGTTTTACAAAAAAATTAATAGCTGTTTCATAGAAAAGTGCAATACATACGCAGTCAAAATGTATAGAATAGCTGAGTTTTTTTTGTATTAACGACGGAAAATTTCTGCGCTGAAGGGTCTAGAATTATATGCTGAATTCATGGTTATAGTTTGCGCACTGGATAAAAACTTATCCTGTATAGGGTTTTAACATCAAAATGAACGTTTTTCTGCAGTAAATACTTCTATATTTTTTGTTAGAGCCTGTGAAACTGAATATTTCACTGCGGCGGCAGATTTAGGTGAAATTAATTGTACAGTAACGGCCATCCAACCGCAACATACATTTTCCATCAGAGGGATTTACCCGAAGAACACCCTCGGGGTGGGTCTAAATGAACAATTGAACGCGCACTAAACTCTTTGTATATGGCATATATTTGATGGCATAGATTGTTTCACTAGGTAGTCATGAGTTGTAGAACTGATTAACACAAAGAAGAAACAATCCATTTGTTTATTTTATGAAAATGTTGTGTGAATTTTTTGTTGATTCAAATTTATAGAAAAATATGATATTTATATGTCAGCTAAGCTGTTATTAAATCTACGTTTTAAAAACAAAATCACAGTCTTTTCTACCGTTTAGTTATAGTACATAACCGTGCAATAATGGCCTACTTACGTCACACATATCATATACTATTTTACTATTACTACTATATGATATGTGTGACGTAAGTAGTTACAGCAAGTGTGACTTAAACCCACACTTAAGTCAAGATTTTCTGTGTAAAAATGGACTACTTAAGTCACAGAAAAGCGTGACTTATGTACGGGTTTAGGTCACACAGTACTATGAATAATATTTATCATTGAAACTAGGTACTACTCGGCAAAACACTACAATATTCCTAAACAAAATAACAAAAAGTAGGTTATATTAGTTACCAGAAACATAATTAATTAAGACGTAGAGGTGTTACAATATTTCCCAACAAAACAGTTTCTTGGAGCCCTTACTGGTGCTAATTAACCGCTAGGCTGACAAACGATAACTATTATGACGCCTAAGATGACGCTTAATTAATGCGGAACAGGGTTGAAGAGTAACTACGTAAGAGTGACGCCTTCATTCCAAACAGATGTATACGTAAAAACAGATGACATACCACTCAAACTGCCTGAAAAGGTATAAAGTATTCTTAAACTATTTTTTCGCAGCTCTTGGCAGTTTCCATAGAAAAGAGCAGCAACTTTTATTTATTATTTTCTGTATATTAGTACCCTGGTTTGTGTGACATAAATAAAGTAGGAATAAATAAGTGAAAGAACCAACAAAATGTGTGTGCCGTTGCCGAGAAAATCGCACAGTCGCACACGTACGTGTGCCACACATTCGTCAAAACAAACTTCAACATTGTTCCAAAAACAAACTACGCTCAACATAAAAGGCTTCACTTGTTTTAAAAACAAGTTATTTGGCCAATTATGTCTACAAACATGATTGTAGTGGAACTGTTATTATTCATAAAGCTTCATAGTTCTACAAAGCGAACAAAAAGGCTGTTTTCTGTACAAAACAATAAGTAACCGCGTGCGGGCGACAGTCGAGCGGGAAATTGTTCACGGGAGCGATTAAAGCGTGGAAATTGTTTCGCAACAATGGTGGTGACACGGTTGCTAAGGACGCCATTAAATCTTTTATCTTGTTCGACAACGAAAATTGTCAATGAGTTTGAGATGCAACAGGGTTGCACTGAAATTGATACCTTTATTTTATCTTTCTGAGAATCTTACATTCATTAACACATTATTACATTCAATATCTATCAATTTTGTTATTAAAAACTAAACTAGAATATCTAATATTAATTAAGGGTAACCGCTAGGGTAACTATAATCATTGAAAACTAAGTTCAGATATTCTAATCCCACTAGTTTTTGGCAGCGGCTTCGCCCGCGTGTTGGTCGGTGTATTATACATGTCGCCGCGAAAGCGCCTATCTGTCAAGATTATAACGTAATCTTATGCGTAACTATTTAATTTAATTGCAATAACACCATTAAGCCGGTGCTCCTGTCCTCTGGAATACTATTATAAGCATTTGCATGCATCAGTGAAGTGTCTATTGATTTCCTTGAGAGCAACGCCATCTATTGGCCAGGTTGTAATACAAAACTCGTAGAGTACTGTTGGTTTGTTAAACTAGATAAATAACTATAAAACTAATTACGATGTCTTAGTTAAAACAGCTACAATTAAAAGGCAATAATTGTTTTATTGTCTTTGGGCTTTTAGTCATTAAACCTTTTGATCATTTGACACAGTACATTTGTTTATGATACATTGCTACCTACTGTGCCGAAAATGGCGCGGATTGCGAGTTTTATGATCAATAACTGACTGTTACATATTAATACGAGAACTAAATCAGTTTCAATCAAAATTTACAACTGATAAAGTAACAAGATTAATTTACACACACATTTATTTGTGAATTCCTGTTGTTTGATTAAATTCCTTGGAAATCCGGAAATGTTGTAAGGTAGGGATATTTGTGAAATAAAATGTAATGACTACTAATTAAACTTTCACCTTAAAACGCCATTGGATTTGTGAAAGCTAGCATTGTTTAATTATTAAAGTATTAACTGATACCATTTGACCATTGTTAGTAAATTTTATAACACTTACTAAGAAATAAGATTCAGTACCGCTTTCTGTGCGATACGCAGTACTTCCGCCCACTCGGGGAGATGAAAAATAATGGCGGTCGGACAGCATCGCTATGAAAGTGTGTACAAGGACAAGAATTGTAAATTGTGGATTATGAAATCTCTGTAACATAATGTTTTGATTTAAAAGAGTGTCCGTGGAGTTTCTTGCCCGTTCTTCTCCATATGAGACCTACCTTAGTTTTGGAATGGGCGCCTAGATTCCCTTCGTAACTCAAACTATCTGATTCACTACTAAATGAAAAATCCAAAGTGTCTGTAAAAGATTTAAGTGAAAATAAATGGTTTGAGTTGTGTGTGAGTGTTGTGTGTGATTAAAAACCAACTACCTATTTACTTACGAAGAATTACACCAGAAACATCAGAGCCGGCGTGCATTGGGTTTCCCGCCATCTTATACATATATACCTTCCTCTTGAATCACTCTGCCTATTGATGAAAACCACATTAAAATCAGTTGTGGAGTTTAAAAGATCTAAGCGTACAAACACGAAAAGCGACTTTGTTTTATACTATGTAAAGATTGAAAGACAATTTCGAAATAGTAACGACTATTTCGAAATAGACTTTCAATGGGATTATGTGAACTCAAAGGGTTGTATTGATGATTTATTTTCGCGGGTTACCTAAACCCCCATTACGACTTTAATACAATTCTACTACATAGAGTTTTGCTACCGACATTTTAAGTACTATTTAATACGAAAGCCTTCCAAGCGACTTTTTTACACCCGTTTGATGAATCAAAATAAAGTTTTCAAATGCTTTTCAGAAGCAAATGAGTAAAAAGGCGAAAAGAGAAATTTACATCTTAGTAAAATGGCGTTCTTCGCTGAAAACTTTTATTAATTGAATTTAAAAGTTACTTTAAAATTATAGAGTAAAAGGTCGTATCAGCGAACTGTTAAATTGATCTTGGAGAAATCCAAATTAAAGGTTGTCACTTAAGTTTTGGTCTTCTAAGAAGGCGGTGAACGGTCACACATTAACGGCTGCCCAGTTACAGAGCGTTTTTTGACACCATAATGTCAAGTATTAGGCCATAATGTTAATTAATATTAATTTTCAGGACAGCCCTTAAATTATGACAGAACCCGTCTTCTAGGATATCGTAACTTTAGTAGGTATGTACGGTCACCACAAGAGATGAGTAAACAGGGTCGTCGGATATAGTTGAAGATTAGTAAGAGGCCGATGGATGTTTCCCAATAAAATGTAGGTAATTTAATTGTTGATTTTGCTGCACTGCTTCTTCTTCCCAGCTAAAGCACTAGGAAGTGGTGAAGGGCGGGCGTTTTGGGTGACTGTCTTTGTAAGTTTGACGTTCAAAAAGTGCTGACTCTTAGCATTGTTTCAATAAATGATTTTTGATTCGTTTAGATTTGACTGGATTTTCGACTCTCGGTGTTAAATCAAGCATTGAGAATCCAATAGAGTGTATCTCAGCCCGTTGAACACACATACTGTTCGATTTCCAACTCTGGGCGCTAAGCACTGCCTTGAAGATCTAGAGCACAAAAAAATCCTGGCGCGATATTATTACGTTCCTTCCGTGTGTACGTCGACTAATAGAAAACAAACAGTTCATTTTATAAATTAAATTTCATTCGACTACATACATCAGTATCTTACTCAAATTATTTAAATGTTATTATTTATATTAAAATGTTTAGACTTATGCTCACACACGAATAAATATTTATGATTACTCTTTGTACAAGCTTAATAAAATATGATTATGTTTATCGTCTCAAAATGTTACTTTTATTTATTTATACGTCTATGAACGCTAACTTGAAGTTTGTATTATCTTTACTCCACTCGATCAAATATTTTTTTAAGTGTACCTATAACAAAATGAAGATATCAAAGCTTGGCCTCACCTTCAAATACATCTTCAACTCAAAACGCAATTAACCTTTTACCAAAGCCATGAATATTTTACGTAGTTACATAGGCTAAAAAACACTCCAAAAAGATTTTCCACACTTTTCTTCTTAAAAAGAACTCAATTTGGATTGGAGAAATATGAAAGGGATCAACATCAATTGTAAGAAAAGAAAAGTTTTTTTATGTCTCGACAGACATTTCGGAACGATATAAATTTCTGTATTTACATACCAATGGCTATGAGGCGGAGATACCCAATTTGGAATCTGAAAAATATTCCGATATTGTCCCAATTTCGAGAGCTTTCTGTTAAACCACCAGCTCTAGTTTCATGTCCGGGTTACCGAAGAGATAAGTTTAAAGATTAAGCTAGAGAGAATATCTAGAAAATTGTGAAGCATCAACATAATTTTTATTTATCACAGTATTTTTATCTAACGAAGCCACGCGCGTTACTTGTGTTTACCAAGTGTAAAAAGACGCTGTGAATGTGTGCGTAAAAACGAGTAGCATCAGCACATAACACAAATACGTGGGGATGTGTGTGTGTGTGTTAAGTCACAAACATTTCCGCCTTCGCCATTGTCTCGGCCGGTACTGAGAGCTTCTGCACTTACTCACTCATTCACAGCGTGTTTGTACACTTGGTAAACACAAGTAAAGCGCGCGTCGCTACGTGAGACAAAAAATCTATACAATTTGTAAATAGTGCATCGTACGGGCGTATCCCACACAAACCTTATAGATTCTGGTACCTAGATAACCAAACTACTGAATATACGATTACGGTTTACATGTAAGTCAGTCTTTAGGAAGTAGAGGTTTCCCTGGTGAAAATACATCACATCACTACATACACAACAAAATAAAGGTTTTCAAAGGTTAGTGACAATTACTTACCTCCTTGTTCTTTGTTAACACACAGCTGCGTGAAGACCGCCTGGTACACACCACACAACAGCCACACACTTAAAAATGTAGGTACTGGGGAAGTATGTCTATACCTACTTACATTCAGTATATTATTGGTTACTAAAGTTGAAAAAAACTTGATAATGATTTCTGTTTTGTTACACCGCAACACATTACAGTTTTCCAAAGAAAAAATTGAGCTTAGAGACTCACCTACTATCTGCAGTAATATGAACGCGTGATGATCAAGCTGCCTCGTCTTTTCCGCAAAGATGTTAATGTCGGTTACTAGTTTAAGTGGAAACAGCTGAACACCAGTATTCTACATTGAGCGACTGCTTATCTGACCTCCACATCCCAGTTACTGGGTAAAACGATACCCCTTGAGCTTCTGAATACCCGTAACGACTGTCAAAGATCAAGAAGAAGAAAGAACACCACAAGCGCGTCGACAAAGTCTAGTGAGTCACTGGATGACTGGACTGATGCAGATACAGCGAGCGAGCGAGCGCGTGATAGCATGTGCAGGAACGCAGGAGAAAAGACAGATAATATGGTTTGATAACGTGCTTTCCAAACCACTCCGGGTTTGGCATATAATGGATAGTCCCGATCTATGAACCAACAAAGGCAAGCGTAGCTATTATGATTAACAACTCCTTGCAACAATTCCACAAAACTTTTGACTGAGAAAAACAAAGAGATAACTTTATAGAAACGTGTATTGCAATCTATTTGTTTAATCTATGGTGCAATGATAGTTGCACTACTACAAAAGGCGGTGGTGAAAAACTTAGAAGCATTGTCTCTTTCTTTGGAGTTCGTGCTTATTCGGAAACACGAACATTGCCGAAGTGCAAACCTTTTCTAGTTTACTTGCACCTAGGTATGTTTTGGATACACTTAGATATAAGAGCATTTTAAGTATGTAACAAATGAATTGGAGCAAAAGATCATTTCAATATTGAGGACATTATCTCACTCGTCAAAAGTTACTCGAACTCAAGTCATAGTCATTACTTCGACTTTTATGTTTATTAGCCTTTCAGTCAAATTTGTTTCGAATCGAGATTTGTTGAAAAGACGCTGGTGTGGCGATTGTTTTTTTTTTTTGAAATGACATCTCGCAGTTGACCTTGAGAGGCCGTAACTGCTCAACTGGGCTTTCCTGTGGATACTTTTAGTTTTTAGACTAAGAGCATTAAGCCAAGGCTTAAAAACCTACTTAAACTAGAGCAACTGGGCACCCTCTACGGGGTACGGGCCTCGGCTCAGGGCGTCACTAGTGGGGGGAGGGCAGCAAGTGGGGACAGGCTGGATCAAAACAGTTTCTTTATTATTATCAATAGGGGATTTTAACTCTACTTGTTCAGCTTCGGCGCGGGCTGGCACTTCTACGAGCAAGGCACAGTTGGGGGTCATAACGTTAATTCGGGGTCTTCGCTGGGCGTGAGGACCTCGGCGGCGAGGTCGGAAGGACGGTTTGTATCTGTGTGCTGTACTGGTGGCCCTATTCTGTTCTTGGAGAAGAGTAATGGGGTCGTCTGGATTGGAAGGGATATGTCTCGGCCGACGTACTCTACTGATTCTACTGGGCGTGTGACGATTGTTAGATCAGTTTAAAATAAATCCACAAACGATACTTATGGCTGTTAGTCTATTTCACTTCACGTAGGCACACTACAGTAAAGTTTTTACAACAAAATCAATACAATATGAGATAGTTCAACTTTTCCACAAGAAAACGCGAACACGACTAACCATATTGTTTGAATTTCTAACAATAATGCAACGAGGTAGGTTACATAAAAATTAACAGCAGGAAATAATCTTCGAGTTCAAGCATCGATATTTTTAAAACGAAATGTTGCCAACTGAATAAATTACTAATGAATTGATATTTTCTTTTTTCTCCTATTAAAATATAACAGTTTATAGAATACCAAATGTCATTAAAACAACTTATTTCATTAAAGTAAACTAGATGCGTATTTGTATTATTTAACACAAGCTTTAAAGGCTCCTACACATTATGCCGGCGGGACAGCCCACGGGCATGCTGCCAATAAGGCCGGCGGCATACTCGCAAGGCAAAACCCCGCAGGCTGTGCCGCCGGCATAGTGTGTAGGAGCCTCAAGACTCGATCAAACGAATTGTTGCAAGTAGGTACGCATTTACATAACACAACATTACGCCTGTATTTCTCGAAGGGTAGGCAGAGGTGCACCTATGTACACCCACATTTCGCCATTCAATGAATTAGTTGCGTAACAAAATCATTAAAACAGATTTTTGTGATATTATGGCACGCTATGTGGATGTTGTCAAAAACAGATTTATAAAACAGACAAGTGGGTGTCGGATTACGCACATTGATGGGTCCCGTTTGGAATTAATTCATCCTGCGAACCAACATTGCAGTTGAAAAACATGTTCTCCCACACATTCTAACTACAAGTGTGCGTTGGGCGACTGCTACACGTTAACTTATTAAGGGGAACCTAGTCGCGGGCTCGAACTCACTGGTGGGCCTGGCTAAAAAGCACGCTGTCCCACCAGGCATCGTGTCCGACAGAGGTAGTATCAGTGATGAGCAGTTAGACGCTAGTCTACACGCACAACATTATTGAGTGTAATGCAGGATCATTTATAGTACAACAGGCGCGTAAAAAATTAAGAACAGTCCTTCGGAAGATTGGGTTTTATGAAAAAACCGCTGCATAAATCAATGACCAAAGAAGTTTATTGAACTTTTCGATATTTGAGCTTTGTTGGGACTGACTTGGTTTTTCAGATTTTTCACTTCTTTTATTACTTAAACGCCCAAGGTTAAGTAAAATTAGCAAGAAAAACGATTTTTTGTTAGCTCCTAACTTTTTAATGGCTTTTTATTTTACTATTCTGTTTCCGCATAGACAATATTAATAATAAGACAAAACTATACCATGTTTAATTTTTGATGTACATTGTCGAACAGTGGAGTAATACACTCCCGAAGTTTGTATGGGAGAAATGTGGACTAGATTCACCTTAAGCTTAGCAAGCTTACGGCTTATTTTAATTTCTGAATTGTAATTTCATTTTTGTTTTTAATTACGGACGCTTTAAATGTGTACGACTTTTTAAATCGTTCTCACATTTATAATTTCAACCTGGATGATATAACCAACTTTTTGTAACAATAAGTATAATGATTTAAAAAGAGTGTCCATAGAGTGTCTCGCCCATTCTTCTCCATAGATACCTACTACGCTTTGGAATATCCAACTAGGTTCATCATTCCGACTCTTTGATCATTCAAAAGTGCCTGTAATTGGTTTATTTGAAATAAATGTTTTGAGTTAGAGTCTTATAAAACCTACTTAGTCGTGATAGTTTTCCTTTTAACTTCGTTATATATACCTACTCCTGCCGTGAATTTTACTGAAATCCATAAACAAACACTTAGCTGGCAGGTGCAAAGTGCTAATTATTATCGGAGGCAAGTGTCGCCTTGACTCTGACAAAAATTTGCACTTTAAAGCTTAATATTTCGCAAACGAATCCCTGAATCAATAAATAAGTAGTTGCGACACTCACAGAAATATAGTTATAATCATTAAATACCACTGACTACTACCTACCTTCTCTTTAAATTCAAATTACACAAAATTCAAACTTCAATCACGAAGTGGGCAGCAGTAATATAAACCACAGTAATTATTCAAATGGATATTTAGCAATTCTGCTTCTATTTGCACCAAAATGTCGAGCCATAAATAAACAAACGTCCACTCTAAACAAAGTAAATAGATGAAAAAATTCTTCGATACCTATTTTATTGAACAATGCAAAAGGTACTGACGCCAGCACATCAAGCAACCCCCAAAACTGTCAAATTTTCTCAATTGAATATGAACCTTATACTTATGTAATAAGGATAAAAATCCATCAAAGAAATTTGACAGATTGGGGTAGCTTGATGTGCTGGTGTCTGTACATTGACCCCTTTATTTTTAAACGCTGCTTAAAGTTAAATAATGATTAGGGACTCTTTAACCATACATTTATGACGTTTAAACATCACATAACTTTAATCAACGTTTTTTTAAATCAACCCCTGTGTATTTAGCTTAATGTGGATGCGCTAAAGTAAGTCACGAGAGTTTTTTGGCGGGATCGCGTTGGAACATGTCGCACGAATTTTCATTTTCATGGAATTTAGTGAAATAGCGAATTAAATTGTATAATTTTGATAGTGAATTATTCAATTTAGTTACGTGTGAGTGCACAAGTGTAGTGAAGGTGAAAATAAGTGACTAACGTGGACTTTTCGTGTTCCCCCCAAAAACTCCTATTAGGTTGTTGTAAAGTTACTACCGCTTTACAATAACTCTGACTTGACTGACTAAAGACGACTATGACTGTTTTGTAACTTCGTGCCCGATATCGGGCCATTTACTTGATCTAAAAGAAAAATTACTTGACACTGGCTAAATGCACAAACCGTGTGAAGCCAAAATCAAAAAAAAAAAAAAAAAAAAAAGAAGTAAGTCACGAAATTAAAAATTTCGTTACGTTGTTTTTTTTTTCAAATTGCAGATCAGTCAGTGTCAGGCTGTATGTTAAACAAAATATAATTTGCGACCGTAACACGTATGTTTTTACTGGATCATATTAATGATTAAAGCCATCAATACAACTGCCAGGGGTGCGGGTTGTTCGAAAGAGATAGCGTGGCTCCTGACACACAGGCAACTGAAGGAACACGGGTGGGTTTTAGTCAGTAAAAGTCTGACACGCCCTCCTGCTCCACCCAGAGCGGGAGAAGTTATTTGATGATTTTCCCACCCACAAAAAAAACAACAACTTCATTTAAACCTATTGAATGACGGCTCTTAAATAGAAAATTAAATAAACCAAATTGCATTAAACACCTATTATTAACGCTTCAGAGAACGGTCAAATAACTATTAAAATTTCGTAGGAATAAATTGGCTTCAAAAATAAATTTTCTAAACAATGTGGCTAATTACTTTCTTTTTAAGCTTTTAAAAGATAATTAAACAGAATGGTTAGCTTTTTCATTGAAAATAATAAGGTCTGATTACTTTTTCATGTAATTTCCTTTTCATAACTTTACTAAACTCGCAGCAGTTACTTACTTTATTTTCGTAACGAAGCCTAAGCGTACCTACAGATGGAGGTATGTAGGTAAGTGCGTAAAAAATATTATAACTAATGGGAAACCTTTTCTTTAAATCAGTACTGTCAACAATAATTTCATCAATTGAAATTGAATACCTAATTTACACAAAACGGCGTTTCAGATGAAAATACCAATGAGCATCATACAAAAATGTAAAGACGTTAAGAAGTCATTATTTGCCAGAAATGTCCAAAATACATGGGGCTGCAAATTTGTGTCAAGTGACACTGGCTGGTGAGTCACTCTACAGTATAAGTTTTATCCAGTGCGCAAACTGTAACCATGAATTCAGCATATCATTCTAAACCCGCAGAAATTTTTCATCGGTTATACAAAAAAAAATCTGCTGTTTCATAGAAAAGTGCAATACCTACGTGGTCAAAATGTATGGAACAGCTGATTTTTTTTGTATAACCGACGAAAAATTTATATGCTGGGGTCTAGAATGATATGCTGAATTCAAAGTTACAGTTTGCGCACTCGTTTAAAACTTATCCTGTATAGTGGTCATGCTACGCGTGCAGAGCATCGCATCGAAGGTTGCTTGTTGTGCATTTACCCTCTTGTTTATAAACGTTGCTTAAAGTTATGTAATGTTCGACTGTTTAACCGAATATTTTTGACGTTTAAACATCTCTTAACTGTAATCAACGTTTATAATTAAACCCCTTAGTGTTTCATATATGTTTGTGTGGGGGCTATCTTCTGATGATAGATGATGTAAGGATCCCAAGGGAGCTGCTGTCGTACCACGTCCACGATGAACTGGTATATTCCAGCACAAGCCTGATGATAATGAAGTTGCTGAACTACTACGATTACCACTTCTGGTAAAGGCTATCCTGCGCCGTCATCAATTTTTTGTTTCAGTCCTGTGTTGAATCTGTTACATCAATTAATCTAACTGTTCTTAACGCGAGTTCTTTGCTGTTTCTGCTGCCAAATTTCGAAGTATTTCGCTTAAAATTATAGCAGAATTTGTTAGATACCTACCTAAATAACAATCCTAAATTCATAATTTCTATTAAAATATCTTCTTTCTGTTTTTATTCCGATGTCATCTAGTTTTAAAAATATGATTGACGTGTAAAAATGTTTGTACAAACCTACTTACAGAAATAAAATCATTTATTATTTTTACTTAACCAAATAAGAACCAGACTAACAAGAACTACACTAAACGAGCTTAAACTAATTAGTTTCAAATTACTTTTATTTTATATTTAATCATACTCTCTATTCAATGTTATTTAGATCGCACGCCGTTCGTCTTTGTTTAACTTCTTTATATTATGTGGACAATGTTGTTGGTTATATATTTGTACTCCCATGTCAGCTTCCAGTCTAACCGCATGCAACTGAATACCAGTATTTTATATGGAGCGACTGCCTATCTAGCCTATCTCTATTAGTTGCTAATATAATATACGGGATATCAACTGAATTTGATACCTACAAGGTAAATACATAATAGCAAAAAAAAGTTTATAAAATTCCTTGACATACAGTTCCTCACTAATGACAAATAGCAAAATACGTAATCTAAATACAAAGAAAAGCTAATAAATAGATAAGCAGCCCAACAAAGGATATCTTTTGACGGACATCACAACAACTGCGCCTACAAACGGGGCGCGAAAAACATTTTCCCGTGTTTTCCTTTTTAATCTTGGAAGCCAAACGGGGGAAAGCTCGAAACGACCATTAATCAGATGTCAACACACATGTTCCCGTATTGAATGAGGCGTTCTCTGAACTTACGTAAACCGCCCGAAAAGATAGTCGGCAAAGAGAAATGTGTCACTTTGACCCGATAGCGAATCTTTCAATTGTAGACGCGCATTGTGCCCGGGACATCGCGATGTACAAAAATATACGTGCCGAGGTTGATGTGATGTATCCATTTCTTAAGACCTTATTCTGCTGACGTGCAGAGTTTCAAAATAGCTTAGCCTGTAACATGAGGATTCTAAAATAACTTTAGCTTAGATAGAAAATATAAAGACCCAGGTCCAATCGGATTCCAGTAAGCCGATCGAATAAAGATTCGGAAAGGCACTAGGATAGGTAAAAACAAAGTACGTAAGTAGTTATCATGTAGGTCGTGACCCGTAGAAGTTGTCTCACTTGTTCAACGTATCTTTTACTGCGTCCACAATAAACTTAATTGGCACAAACAAAAGCTGTAGCTTCACTTACGTAAATAAACTTGGGGATGTAGAAATTGGACTCACGTTCTGTAGTTACTATACGTGTATATGGAAATAAGTTTCTCAGAATTGGTAAATAAAGGAACTCCAGACACTTGATTACAATTGCCTGTCATAGTAATTTTGGGTATTATTGAAGTGAACACGAAACTATGAAGTTTTGAAAATGAAAACTTTTCTTAGGCGCCTTTTGCGCTCTTTCTGAACAATTAACGAAACTGAACCGACGGACGACTGACGGTGACGCTAAGTCGGGTATACTGGGTTCCCTTCGATGGGTAACGCTGAATCGCATATATTCGGTTCCAGTCATCATCAGATTTTAAAATTAGAAAATCATATAGTTTTCACGTCTGTCGATCGTGTAGTCATAAAACCAAACACCCTCTTTTTATTATTAGGTAGCAATATTTTTAATCTTTTTCTTTCCGTTGTCTTGAGAGTAAACGCTTATCAGCCCTCACAGAATGTCAATAAAACATTAGCGATATTAAATTCCGGTAACAAATACGTCGGAATCTATCCGGACGGGGCCGGACGGCGCCGGACGTGTGCGGATAACGAGCGTCGATTATTAGCCGGGATTTGTCAAGTCGAGATTGTTTTGTCGGGCCCCGAATTTAGGTTGGCGTCGTCTTGCTATGTACAGATAAATCCTTCAGATATAGCTATTTTGTGGGCATAGGCAGCTATGGAAATAATAAGGACAGCTACGGTTTCAGTGGGCTTAAAATGCACTTGAGGATAATTGTGCGCAAACTCCCATATCATTGTTTACGAGATACTATGTATTTATGTCTGTGTACATACAATCAAGCTTAATGTGTATTTTTTATAGTTATATTGTTTCATTATAATTACATGCGGACATGTATAATTATAGAAATAATTACAATACGGATTGTTTCTAAAATATTTTGTTACACAAACCCGGGACATGGTCCTAGGATGATATTTCCAATCTCATTAAAAGCCCCCACGCTCGCAGGTATCCAATACCTCAGGAATACAAAGTAGGCAATTTATGACCAAAAACTCGGAACTTAGATTGTGTTATATATCAAGAATACGTTAATAGTATCGTGTTTGCGTACAAAAAAAAAAAACAAACAATCAAGATACACAAACAAAGCTTTCAGACAAATATACTTACGTATAATTTATTTTAGTCTTTCCGACATTTATTTATTTATGGTAATAACGAAATAAATAACGAGCATAGACTGACTAGAAACAAAACCCAGGTAGCCACAAACCCGTAACTTTAGAATTGAATACTGGAATACATTTAGAGTGGGTGCGTCCCACTTAAAGAAAAGCATATCCCGGAAAGTGCTGGAACGAGGAAATACAGTCTCTTTACATTCTAAGTAATGGACCTACGTATAACATGGTAGGTATTAGATATCTACCGTGTTCTACAGTCGGTACCTACATTACCTTTACGGGATTTGTTCAGCTGTGGACTATGAATGACTGATAACCGAACATTACTTAAAGTCTAAATGATTAATAAAACCTTTGTTTCTAATAAACAATGTTTTTAAATATTCTAGTACTTAGAACCCTTTTCCACACACATTTCGATGCCACTGATTAGACTCTAGCTTAAACAAACCAATCTTGCAGATTTTTGTTCGTTAAAAAGCGACCAATATTTGAAATATTACGAACATATCATATCATCAGGCTTTATCATTTTTCAAAAATATCGACATTTTATTAAAACGTGACATCGGGAACATCTATTGCCTTGGCAAAGAGGATAGCATCTCAGTATTTGACAGATTTCATATAGCGTATAGAGATGAAAGAGATATCCGTGAATAACGACCCATATCGGAATATAATTCGTTACTCAGAAAGGTCTTTTATTTCCGAAATAGCAACATATCCTTCATAAGAATTGACAAATGTCATACACACCGCTTTTGTTTCTTTCGGGACGCGGAACAGATCGGTGGCAAATGGAAGCGCTGAACAAGATAAATAACCACACTTCACAGAAAAGGACGCTTTGGTTTATTACAAGCTTCCGAAAACTGTTAATATGTTATAACTTCTCAAGTGTATGAGTTTTCTTTAAGTAAACACCAATATTTACGTACAAAGATGGCAGTTTTAAAATGATGTCGTTAATTCACAGTTAATTTACATAAAAGAGGCCAAAGGAGTATGTTAGGATCGTAGCAGGTAGCGTGCTGTAGTTTCTGCCGGGTAGGCAGAAAAAGGCATGGGAAAAAGCGTGAGCTTATGTATGTGTATAATCACAGATAATTGGGTTAACGTTTAATCTTCGTTGGTTCTACTTAATATAGAACACCGGTATTTTTATTTTCTTTTCTAGAGCCAACAAATCCTTAATTTTATTACTTTACAAGGCAGGTTGTTTTTTCATAGGTCACCTACCATCTCAATGAAACACACATACATATTTAAACAGAAAACAGCCACAATGCGGCTCCCTGTGAAGATAAATATTTAAAGGTGAACCTGAAATATTTAAATCTACTGGAGATTTACCCAGGCTTCCTTGAGTTTTCTGGTTGGCTTCTCATCCATGAATGCAGTGGGGAAATCATTCCGGGCGTCGAAAAAATTACGAATTCTTGTCGAGGAAAAGCATTTCCTTAGGGGGCACTCTAACCGAGGTCATGATTGGAATCCGACTGACCAGCACATAATCAGGTCATGTGGTCCAATTTGTATGTATGTATGTCGTGACCATATCGTAGATTTGTTCACTTCATGAAATGGCCATATCGTAATTTGCTCACTTCATGAAAAGCTCAATAATTTCATGAAATGGTCGCAATTTCATGAAATTCTCGTCTTCTTCTGGTTCTTATATTACAGAAGAAGACGGTCGACGTCAGGTTGACGGAGCCCCACTGCGTGGAGCTCCTATTTCTGTGTGCAGGGTTTAAAGGAACCTAACCAAACCGAACTTCGGGGTGCCCCCGACGTCGACCGTCTTCTCGTGAAGAAATTCTCGAGCATTTCATGAAGTGAGTAAAACTACGATATGGCCACGACATATATATTGTGTTTTACGAGTCCTCGGCAATAGCTTGGCAAATATTCATGGTTGGGTAGGTAAAGGACAGCGGTGTTCCCATTTGTTTTCTAGTATTTACTTATAAATACTGCCCAAAAGCAGAGGGAGAGCTGTGGTGGCCCAGTGGCTGTGACTTACACTTACGGCATACGGCAGGCTTTTAACCTTGTGTAAATATTTAATCACCACTGCTCTCAAAACGGTGAATGAAACCATCGTGAGGAAACACCGGCCTGTCCCAGAATTAAAACATTGAAGACATGTGACATTTACCAACCCGCGCTGGGCACATGTGGTTGATTATGGCCTGTGTGCCAGAAGTGGGAACATGATTATGTACTGCCCAAAAGATACTCCAGTCTTGACAGACATTATTATCAACATTAGTAGGGCCCATAATTGGCAGTTTTATTCGGACAGCGGGCCGCCCTTCACTTGTAACTAAAACCAGTTTAAGCTGGCCTATTATTCTTTTGAAAATTCATGCACCGCAAGGTCTGCACACGCATCACAAGTATCTTACTCGTGTTACATTATACTCAATAGTTCGCTGAGTTCCTAGAATATCGACGAACACACGAACGTAATAAAGTCGCTGCGGAATTATTTCGCGCACTGGATCATCAACGCACTGCTAAGCGCCGAGAGTTGAAAATCGAACTGTAAAACGATTTTCCTCGCGCTGAGATGCACTCTGTTGTATTCTCAATGCTCGGTTCAACACGGAGAATTTAAAATCGATCCGCGATTTTATTACGTCTGAGAGAACGCGTGATAAGAGCACAACAAAAGTTCGCAAGGTCGTGGTCACGGGGGAACAAACTACAACTGCCTCACTGCCCCGTGATCTACCTACTAACCTACCTACACATAACATAACCTTACGTCTTGTTTCCCCGAAGGGTTTTTTTTTTGAGGGTGGGAACTCATGAAATAACTTCTCCCGCTCTGGGTGGAGGGCGTGTCAGACTTTTAATGACTAAAACCCACCCGTGTTCCCTCAGTTGCCTGAGTGCCAGGGGCCACGGTATCTTTTTCGAACAACCCGCACCCCCGGCAGGCATCGGACCTTGCGGACCCCACCAGTTAGTGCTGACATCTCTTTGTGGCGCACGTGGAACACAACGCCCCGTCGACCCGGGCTTGGTTCTTACCGGACAGCTACACATTATTTGCCGCCCGCAAGCCCGCGCCTACGGTGGCCGGGAATCAGCCTGGGATTCCCGACGCCCAAGGCGTCTCCTGCGGCGACTAGGGCCGTGAGGGCGCATATACTACCTCTCCTTCACAAGCGCCGCCTCCCTCTTAGCAAGCATTACTGCTTCGCAGAAGGAGGTGACGGCTATCCACCAATGTACTCTTGCTCCAAACCATGGCATGGACCAGAGCCGGACGCAAGAGATCGCCGCCACCGATCGCCTCCACAAGGACACGGTGGTGCTCCGCCCAAGCCGGGAAGACCTCCACCGTATGCTCCACCGTGTCCTCAATTCCCCGAAGAGTTAGATAAAGGTATACGTATGTACACCCACATTTCACCAGTTATGTTTAAGCTCTATGTAATAGAGGGGCGAGCCAATTGCCAGCAACCGGGCACAAATCTGTACTACAGGCTGTTACTGAGAAATTCTAAATAGAAAAACCCGACACTTTCTCGGAAACCTGGGAATCGCACCCAGAACCTCATGCTCAGCATTAGCGCTTGCGACTACTAGACCATCGAACCAGTCGAGGGACCTCTCTACGCAACGTAACAAACTTCAAACGAAAATATGAACGATAAATACCAAATTACATATAAAACTTCTGTAATACAATTTCCGTTTACTTTCACATAAATAGAAATGTTATAGGAAAAGAAATCCCGGTTCCGGTAGAGGTTTACAGAAAGCCATAGGCGTAATTGTGTTTTTATATGCAAAGGTCCATATCTGAAAGTAGAAATCCTGTTTTATGTCCCGTAAACAATTGAACAGCGACTCTTTTAAAGGTATAATATGTTTATCTATGATATTATCTTGTCAGGTACACAAAGGTAAGGTATAAGTGAAATAAATACGTACCTAGTTGGTTGAAGCAAAAAGACATCGGTATTTTTCTAATAGCTTCTGCAAATGGTAGTTATATAAAAGCAATTTTCCTTGGGCTTTTCATTGAATACAAAACACGAATGTATGAACAACCATGTCTAATTTGCAGCTTTTGAAGAAAGATTGGATATTTCCGGTACAATATATTTGGGTCTGTGATCCCTGTACCTTCGTTTGTTTGTTACTCAATCACGTTTCAGTGGGCGACAAGGAAACTTGGCACAAAGGACGCCGATGTCACACAAAGACACGTTTTACCTCCAAAGGATAAATAGTTCCATTGGAACATAAACCGGGAGAACTAATCCAGTAACAAAGAAATTAGTTTCAAGAAAACGTGTTATTACAATTAAGTACAAAGTCTTCAAGTGAAATATCCAATAACAATGTTGAAGTTTGTGAAGATGTTAATAACACCTATTCAAAATAACTCTGAATATTGCTGTTAAATGAAATAATGACTTGACTAACAAGCTGGCTACCCCGGCTAAATTCATTAACTATATAGCTACCGAAATAAATTTTCCGAGAATCTGTTTGTAGAGCAATATAACGGACTGGAATTAAATATTTATCGTGGTAAACGACGGCAAAAGTTCACCTTGTCAAATTAATATAACAAGCTATTTATAGGTAGCAATAAGAAGGGACTTAGAACTGGAAAATCAATAAGTAAGGTGGCGATCCAATAAACATCACCGAGGCCCAAGACTAAACTTAATTACGTTGTTTTCTGTCGAAGTTAGTTAATCTCAATAGGCCAGTTTGAGTGGCCCTGCTGGGCGCCAATGAGCCCGCGTTTTTGTTCTACTCCTTAATGAAGAGGGAAGATTATTGTAAAAGTTTGACACTGTCAGCTTGAACTTCAAACACTTTCGGTAATCATTAGACAACAAAAAAGAAGTTTGATGACAAGGTGTCGGCACCGACAGACTTATGAAATAATAATGTTTGGGACAGTCGATCGTATGACGCGACAAGAATAATAACTGTCACTTTTGTAATAAAGGAGCAGGTGCGAATACTGTGATGCTATTATTATGGACAAATATCTTGAAATATTTGCCTTTCATTACGACTCAAGAATTCAATGGTTCGGGCTCATGATATCATTCTATTGAGTTTCTTCAGAGCTCGACTAGCACCTGTAACAATTCTCATTTTTCTTGAATTGTCGATCTATACAAAATAAATCAACCGTAAGTAGGTACGTAATGCAAACATGAAAAATATTTACATTCCTCTTGAGATTTTATTAAATATCCGAAATGATATTACTATGGGCACGACGATATTTTCTTATAAGTAAATAAAATTAGGGTACCAAATGAAAATATATCGAATACTTTGAAGTTGAATATCTTTAGAGAGATTATTAATTTTGTTTACTTTAACGGCGTTTTAGAATAAGGCCAAGATATATTTTTACCGACTTCAAAAAAAACATTCCGAATTGATAACCTCCTCTGATTTTATTTTTTGTCTGATCAATGCCCTAGATTGATGAGGAAAGTGGTGTGATTACTGGTACCTAGGACCTACTGATTAAATTTTTAGCTTTTAGTACATTATCCTATTATATGTCTTCATTATACTTATTTTTATCATTTCATGTTGATAATATTAGGCTGGCTTAAGTACGTTGCGCCGCTCTGGCGTAACGCGTAACTTTCAAAGCTGCATAAAATGTTTCAAGTACTTAGAAGGTACTTATATTTTACTAATAATTTAAGTAAATATTACATTTCATAACATAACATCACGCTTAAAATCCACGGAGGAATGTAAACATTGTAAGGTAATATTTAAGTTAATAAATTAATATTGTACTTTTAAGTACCTATATTATTAGTTGTATCTATCGTAAAACCTAATCCCTAAGCATCCCTTATGAATCTACTGCTTATAGGTACGTATACACTAGAGACAAAAACGTTCCCAAGCAATACACAAAAGACATAAATGCTGCAACTTGTCAATAACTGCCTAGATTTTTGCCAACAATTTTGTGGCCACCTTCTAGTCTTACCGAATGCAGCTGAATGTCAATATTTTAATGGATCGACTGTTAAACATCCACGAATGACAGCCGTGACCAACGGGCATTAGCGAGCTTTCCGCGCGTCATAGAGAGGTCTCTGTATGTATATAAAATAGTCACCCATCAATAGACCAAGCGCGGCAAGCGTAGCTTAACCTGATCGATCGACCCGTGCGGCTTTTATTAATGAGCCACGAGCTCCCAATAATGCTGCTACTTCTCTCTTTTAATATTTATCTTACACTTTAAGCACATAAATGGTCAGAGGTGGACTTTACTACAAACATTTTCCACTAGTCAACCTTTGGGTGATGCAGAGACAAACATAAATAATACATAATACAAAACACAGTCAATAAAAATACAATCAAAGGACTAGTTCAACAAATAGTAGACCACTAACCCGCATGCCACTATAAAACATTTGAACGCTACAAACTTTATACGAGTCGATACTCCAAGACGCGCCACAGACCACAACTTTTTGTATGTTCTCCAAATTGGTCTGTACATTTTAAGTACGCAAATAGGTGTGGTAGTCCATAGTACATCATGAGTCGTAGACAAGTGATACTAACGAGGCTTTAAACACGGTTCGTTAGACAAACCCGAGTACCTACGGACTGTGAGGCAGAACCATGCTTTTAGAAGTTAGGGTTGTCACGACATATATCAGGTAGATTTTACAACTCGCTTTTACATGGAAATGTCTATGAAACTGTAAAAGTTGAAATGATTATAATATCGCTAGAGGAGGGTTTATCGAAAAAAAGGATTGTTCAACCAAAGCTCCCACATATTTCATACGCTCACTCAAGAATTCGTTGGCAACCCTAAAAGTTAAAAGGCGAGGTTGGCATGATAAATGCAAGGATAAATGACTGTAGATACGTTTTCGTTGAAAAATATTCGGTTTGAAACACTTGGCTCCCTCGAGGCTCATCATACAAGAATAATAGCTAACAACGCAATGGGGCAGAGATTTGACTGACGTTCTTTTCATATTTCAACATCGGGCGAGAGTAGCAGCTTTTGCAGTACAGCTGCGTAAGTACCTAACTGTACCGTAAAATATTATATATTAGTTAATGTTTCATTTGAACATTTGGAGAATTTGCTTTGCTTACCTTAATGCGACCGTTACTAACATGAAAAGAAATGAGATTGTGTATTCTGTAAATAGAATATCGGAATCACGTCATATTATAAAAAATAAGCTAGATGAAGTCGTCATTACCTGTCTGAATACCCCTTAAAAGTAATGGCGAAACAAACAAATCAAGGGTAGATTTACTTATATTAAAGTTCAGACATGATCATAATGTTGCTCAGATCATATCATTATGCAGACAATGTATATTAGTGCCTGAAATGGTATTTTGAGGAAAGAACCAAATAGATTTGAGTGGACCAGTCCAGTCAGTGCAAGCATTTGTCAGTAATCGTGTAACTCAACTAACCTAAGATACTGGAAAAATAAGTATGACGACGTTTTTTTTTAATAGGTAGGTATTGAATTATGTTCCTTCTATCAGTGTCGTAATATGGCTGGCGATAAATCAAAAGGTATCTTACAGTTATCTTCAAGTCATAAGGGAAATACAATACAGACATAACATCTACTTTTTATATAAGTCTACCCGTAGAGGTTAGAAGATAATAATATTCGAAAAATTTATTATATTACGTTTATAAAATTCACTCTGGCATATCGTCAGATTTATCTACGTATAGAGGCTTCACCAAATGGATGTGGGTAGATGGAATGAGCACTCAGATAAAATAACTTTTTATTTCCGTTCCAACAAAGTGAATAACCTCCAAAATTGATATTTGATTAAAACGTTTGTGAGCGGATTTTTTTAACAAAATTTCATTTTATCGTCGGCCACAAAATGGTAAATGGGAAAATTCTATTTGTAGGCGTACTTTTATAAATTCCACTTCTCGGAGCTTTTAATCGTGGGCGTATGTTTCTATGTCTATTAGATTATAATATTTATTTTGGTTTTGAGTTATATTTGAAAAGTTATGGTTGATCCACGAAGACATTTCCACGCTGCAGCCTAACCTAACTTGAAAACGCTGAAGCTGAAATCACTGCAAAGATAACCAATTGATTGGATATCGGCACAAGCACACAAACTGACACAAAATCACTCTCATATCTCAAGTACCTAAATGCAATCAGGAAATGAATCACAATGTTGGAGCAAGTCAATATCAGTTCGTACGTTTCCTTCCATACATTGGCCGTGGCCGTTTGCGACGGAACTTAAGCGGGGACTTAATGTAAAAGCAGTCGTGAGACGCCCCCCTTTGTCTATAAAACAAAGGATATGAAGTCGGTCGTGTAAACTTAAGAGTTCCCTTGTGATTAAATTTTAAGACACTTTTCATCCGACTTTAAAGTTTATTTTGCTCCATCTTTGACAATAAATATATATTTTACTTTCTAATCTTTATTATTCAGAAGAAGAAATTCACTTCAATGCGGTTGCTTTAATTCACATTTTGATGAAAAGACTTGCAGAAACCTTTTAACAACAACGCTTTGTTTGCGAGTCCATTTCATTAGTCATTGGTGCAAGTATATGACTAAAAGAGGAAGGAAGGATTAAAATGGAAGTTGAGGAAAACGTAGAATATAAAGAAAATTGTTAAATAAAGTGAAGTTTTATTTAAACTATACGCACAATTGATTACAATTTACAAAAGTTTTTAATTAAGTAGTTTGTTCAAGCGTCACTTTCTTCAGAAAGTTACAATTTTACATGCATTAATGCTTGTTTAATTTTCGAAGAAACGAAAGAGGTTAACATTCATTTAGGGCACTCTCATTATTTATTTTTGATCTCTGAAGAAATTAAAATAAGTTTTGTTGTTCGTAATCACTCGTTTTTGCTCATACAACAATATTACTTTGGTAGCAGAATATTATTATTATTCTAGCTTTTGCCAAAGGCGTCGCCCGCGTTGGTGTCGAAAATTGTACCTCAGAAACGTACTACCAGGATAAAAGGGGTCCTATGACTTAAACCAGGTGATAAACTGTCTGTGTGCCAGATTTAATCCAAATCTGTTCAGCCGTTTTTGTGTGATTTAGTAACAAACATACAAACTTTCACATTTATAATATTATAAGTAGGATTACTAGGATGTACTTAGGTTATCCGTGTTCCGTGTGGTGCCGGACGTAAAAGAATAGCACCATCCTTTTTCTTCCCGTGGGTGTTGTAGAAGGTGACTAAGGGACTTACTAGAGAATGGGCAGCAGCATTCTCTATGCATTTTACCACCATACTGCGATCGCCAACCCGCCTGCCAAGCGTGGCGATTATGGGAAAACCCCGCTTTTGGGGGAGGCCTATGTCCAGCAGTGGACGTCTTTCGGCTGAAATGATGCTGATGATGACTTAGGTTATCTATAATGTTCTGTCATGGAGACACGACCTGAAACTTAGTATAAGTAAACAAATGTACCTATTTTTACATTCTTACAATTTCCACGCGATACAATCATTCCAAATATTCTCATTTAGGGTAAAAAGATGCTGAATTCACAAACGTTTTATTGCTTTGTTCTCTGTAAAAATAAAAACAGCAGCCTCCTGTTTCAAAATTAAAAGCTCGTTTAAAAAATCCTAAAGTGGGCGATTGTTCTAGCCTACGCATGTTTTGAAACAATAATAAATACAATTATGCACAATGCGCATATACTGACGAACAACATTTTGAACAGTCAAATATTAGAAAGCTCAGCGTTGCAATATTTCGTGGGTAGGTACCTGATTCAAAATATTACATTATGACAGCGTTGGTATTGTACTTTTCTATGTAAAGGCAGACTTTTTTTTCATAACCGACGATAAAATTCTACGAAGGGGCCTAGAACCATACATGTGCTAAATTCATAATTAAAGTTTACTGTTTATGTCCTTAAATCTATTCGTTTTTCAGACTTTACCAAAAACTTCTTATTTTAACTTTGAAGCTTAGTTTGTTAATTTAATTGATCATTGTGGAATTGTGCATGGTGTGGACTATTGGCTATTTATAAGTGAAGGAGTACACCTACTTTATACCTAATGTTGCCCTTTGTTTATGTGTCGTGGGACACACAGAAAGTATTGCGATAAAAAATGTTCTATAGGTAAATATTTTTTATTAAATCTTTTGAAAGTCACCACTAGCAAAGTTTCATGCGTTTGAACCAGTTTTTAAAACATTTTTTCCAGTCCGCCGCAGACACTTCGTTTACAGCCTGCTCGAACGCTGACATCGCATCTTCCGGCGACGAAAATTGTATCCGTTTGAGCTGATTTTTTATCCTCGTGAATAAAAAGAAGTCACACGGTGCTAGGTCAGGGCTGTAAGGAGGGTGACCCAGGAGTTTTACCGGCGTGCTGTCCAGGAAGTCCTTCGTTTTGGGCGCGGTGTGCAAAGGCGCGTTGTTGTGGTGGAGCAGTAGCCCGCGGAGCCCAGTGTTTGGTCGCTTGTTGGTCACAACAGAGACAACTTCTGCCAAGTATTTGGTAGTATACCATTCACCGTTGATGCTTCTTTGGTTCCGTAAAGGAATTTATACCAAGTAGCCAGTCAAATTAAAAAAAACTCGCGATCAAAATCTTCCCCCCGCTTCTAGATCGCTTCACTTTGGTAGGCGTTGATCCGTTTTGAAACACCCAATCCGTCGACTGGCGCTTTATTTCTGGATCGTATTGATAAATTCAAAACTCATCACCTGTAATGATGTCGTACACGAGACGAGCCTGATTCAAATTTGTTTATCATAATATCACGGCACCATTCCACCCGGGTCTGCTTCTGAACATCGGTGAGGTTGTGCGGCACCCAGCGTGAAACTAGTATCCTCCTCACGCGAAGATGCACGTGTAGAATTTCTTGAAGGTTTCCTGATCCAACCTGCAGTATGTGCTGAATGAATACGTAACCCGCCCATAGTTATGGATTAAATTTTTCACTGCTAACACGTTTTCTTCCGTAACAGCCGTCAAACTTCTTTCTTCATCTCCCAAAGTTAGTCGACCGCGCTTGAATTCGTTATACCAACGATACACGGTTGTCTCAGAAAGGCCCTCATTCATGAATGCCATTTGAAGTCTATCGTACGATTCGTCCGGTTTCAGGCGACACTTGAAATCGTAAACAAACATATCGCGAAAATGTCCCCAGCGCAGATCCATTTTTTAATATAAAAACTTTTTTCTCAATACTTTCTGCGTTGCCTGCTAGGTTTTTATATCGTTTGAAGAAGATGATAAATAAATAAAAATGATTTATTAACGAACAATTTATTCTCCTCGTCAGGTTCCATGCCAATGAATGGCATAATAAATATATCAATATGCAAATACAAAGGTAAGATATGTTTATTATTGAACAATGTGCAGCGAACATTTTACACTGTTCCGTTCAGATTTTCCGAGCGAGCCTGAAATCACGTCGGAAACGATGTTAGAACACAATACAAAATCAAAATCAAAATATTTTATTTCACATAAACCTGCAAGGGCACTTATGAAACGTTAGAAGCTGTCAGTGCACGGTTCCAATTTGTCGCTTTCTATGGAGAAGAGCCGGCAAGAAACTCCACGGTTACTCTTTTAAAAATAATTGGCTTTTACAATGTTTTCAAATTACAGTGATAATAGGTATGGGAGGACAGTGCAGGCCTGTCAATAAGTACCAGGTACTTAGAGGAATGAAAATAAAGATATATAAGAATAGAAAATCGTCTATAAATCTATAGTCTGTAAGGCCTACAACGTTCTCTCATTCACAATATGTAAAAGAATAATAATAAGTAAAATCAACCTATTTAAATCAAGTGACATGATTTCCATGAGAATCACTAATAAATAGTCGATATTTGAAGTGATGTATAATGTCAAATAATGACGAGAATATAACAGAAATTGTAAAAAATAAGAATAATAAAATTTAACATTCTAATTTGGGAGCAATTAATAGACTCTCACATAGTTATGCTGTTAATGAGGTACCAGGGAAGCCACATGTGTAGAAGGAATTAATGCCAAACTTCCCTGTCTTCAACGTAGTCTTTTATCTTATAATATGCTTTTTTATATTAGGACACGTTTGGTGTGAGTTTTAAACTTTCCATCGCTAAGTTCTGTAACCGACTTTGGCAACTTGTTGTAGAAGCGGATACTGTTTATTAGAAATGACTTACTAGTTTTAGTTAATCTAAATTTTGGAATCACAATTTCATCTTTACTACGTGTATTTAGATTATGGAAGTCGCATCTTTTTTTGAAAAGACCTAAGTTTTTGCGAACATACAAGATCATTTCTAGGATATAAAGATAATACGTATATTGTGTTCATAAATCGATTAAACCGGGGTAAGTGACGTATCACTTACCCCGGTTTAATCAACGTTACAAATATTCAAAATTATATCATAACACAATAACAATGAAACGTCACAAAATATTTCCATCATCTCTAGAAAAAATACAAATCAGAGTCAATTTATGTAAGTGTATTAGGATAATTGCGCGAGTGTCATCTTGTCACCTCATCCAAACAAACAGAGTGTCTGTCGGAGTAAGGGGGGGGGGGGGCGTAAGGAACAGAACATTATTTAAATTGGACCAATTTTTGCGCTTACCTCTAAATGGAAACGTGACTCGTTTCAGAAACAATTTGTAAACAACATAGCGTTCGCATAATTTGATGACTTATCTCAGCTTCAAGAGCGAAACAACTCAACGTTGATAAAAAGAACAGAATATACCTTTACATTCAAAAAGTAATTTTTCAACAAAACTTCGGTTGTCTTAACGGCGTCCTTTGTCGATGTGTATTTCAACATTTCTGTGAAGCACTCTCCACTGGAACTTGTATTAAAATGATTGAAAACTCGTGTGTTACTTTTGATGCGGTCCAATACTTTTTGTATTATCTTAGAGCTTGAGGCCATTCGAGGAAAATTCGCTCGCTAAAGTCGTATTCTTGTCTCGCATTCCCGCTCCGCTTTATTTATTTCCGGCACACTTTCTCTCGAATGAATCGTGGAGGGAAAAACAGTTCTCAGAGCTTAGTCTAATCCTGTACGTGTAGCGCAACATGAGCTCACTTACTGAGAGATTTACGAAAATTGCCGACCCATGAATATCGTGCTCTGCTCCCTTTACTGATATGACGTCTCGCTCTTTAAAATGTCTATGCTTCGCTCAGTATTCATAAGTACCGGTAAATATGCTGCAAGGCTTTTGTAACTACAAATAAACGAAAAAGAATAATGTAGCCCACGATCCCATATGACTTTTGACTTTTTCTTCCATATTAATGTCGCGTTTGGGATTGCAACAAAGTAAACATGCCAAGAAAGAGAAAAAAAAAACAAAAGAAAAACGAAGCAGTAAATTCACTTTATTGGCGATAAAAAGATATCATCACGCCATGAGTCTTAGATGTAATGTGGTGTCATCAGAAGCGACGACGCTATGAATGCGTGGTATGTCGTGTATTCATGTTACGTTGGAAGATACCCCTGGATAGAATGTGACAGGTGGCGCCACCTGCCACGATTCTCAGAGCGCTTTCAGATTTCAAAATAACGATATCCGGTCCTTTTGTCGGAGGTAAGTATTTATATTTTCTTTTTAAGCTGTTTCTGAATTTTGCGTGACTGAAAGATAAGAAACGATGATAAAGTTGTCCTTTATATTTTGTGATGAAAGGAAATATTCCTTTCCTGGAAATTGAATCAAACAGTAAGAATGTCCTTCTTATGAGTGTCACTAACATCAATTGGTTTGTATTGATAGCTCTATCTTCTAGGAATAACAGCTTCAATGGTTTCAGCAGATCAAAATATGAAAGAGAACCGGGACAAAATAATTCCGTTCTTTCCTGGGAGCAGACTACATCGATTCAAATTTCTGACACCCACGTTATTGCTGCGTAAGTAATAAGTACGAAGTTTTGATAATAACATTAGCATTTTCAACGCAAACGACGACAAAATCCCACATAACCTAATTGTTCAATTTATAATATTGCATTTCCTAGGGGAAATGAAGTATTCCCTTGTGGGGGTGAGTTGGTTGTATATTCAACAAACAACAAACCCTTGTTACACTGACTGCAGACGACATATAAAGCGGAATATTCACCAGGCGAGAAACCGACAAATGTTCGCAAACTCGGGTTCTGTGTGTGACATCGCCATTCACGGACCGGACATTGCACTTTAACACATTTATTTACATTTGGTTATACTGGAAACTGGCACAAAAGTAAAATAGATATAAACGCTGTAGACAGAAGACAGATACCTACAACATTTTTTTTTAGTCACCTGGGTATAAAAATCGATCGCTGTTATTAGAATTTGGTCTTTGTAGAAACAAAGAATTTTTTTTGCCTAGAAAGGCAAAAAAAATGTCAGGCTTTTCCCATAGTTGAAGTTGTTGTTAAAAGTGATTATGATACTAGCACTGAGAAGGACGTGCAATCCGCAGCAACGTAGATGATTAGAACTCTCGTTACTCTCAGATCTCCATTAGAATTTTTAGATCTTTCACATGATCTGATCTAGATTATGTGAGGACTTCAAAAGAGACAATTAACTCTGAGTTTGTTTCGGCTTTTTTTCTCAGAGTAGTCAGATAGGAAACGCCGACTTCATCCAGTAAAAAAAAATGTTTGATGCATGTTTGTAAAAACTTACAGAAATAAAATCATTTATCATTAAACGACGACCAATATAGACAATAATGTCACGCAAAAATTGTCCAGAGTGCCACTAGGCGGTCAGAAAATTTAGAGGAACGTGTGCATATAAGCTGGTAGTGAATGCACGTCTTTACAAAGTGGATATTCAAATCACGCGACAAGTTCCAAGACCGCCGGATAAAGTTTTAAACTTATGCTCACTTGTTGTCTTTATGTTTCACTCACTAAGGATTTGACTAAGGTGCACTGTAAATAATAAAACATTAAACAAAGCTTTTCGTTTCTCATATTCGCCTTTGGGTGAATTTCAACAATGGAACTGAACGCGATCAGCCCAAATCTTAACCGCGTTTAAGAGTTGTCAGAGTTATCTTTGCTGTGGAATACTGGACCTGACAGCTCTTGAACGCGGCTTAGATGTGCTGTTTCATTGGTTAAATTAACCCATAAAAGTTATCTGTCACACAAGGTTCATAAAAATAGATCATGCAGTGGTTAAAAGTTCAGTAAACGACCACGCCGAATGAAATAAAACCTTCCGATTCTGCGCGAATAAGTGTGCGAGGTTTCATAGGATTAAATTACTTCAAAATTATTTCTGCTCCTTCAGTTCCTTCGGCTGTGATAAGTGCGCGTTTGGAAGTAGCAAAGCTGACGGTTTAGGGTACGCCTGACGTACCTACCTGCATTTTAAGTCTCGCAAAATAAAAATAACCTTCTAAAGACTTCGCAATTAATCAATTTGATCTAGGTACATAATATCTTCTTCTTTTATGGATCAATGAATACCTGCTTTTAAAACAATTATTCTGTAACTTTTCTCAAAAATAAGAAAGTCATTACTTATAAGAATAAGAAGGTCACGAAATGTTTCCAATTATCTGATAATTCAATATCCAGTTTATCGGGCATTCTGATAGTTACTTGGGTCTGTATTCGACAGCACATTATAATTACGTCTATAATTGAGATAAGACGTGTCTCGGACAGTTTATATGAGAACAGATAATCGATCACGTACCTACAATTATTTCAGCAGTTAATTGAGAAATATTATCAGTAGCTATCCTGTACGACCTCCATTCGTATTACGTGGACAATTTAATAGCAATCTTGGTTCTGACATGTTGTGATGAATATAGGTCTACCTACATAAATAATTTATATCTGTAATGGGGATGAAGTGCTGAAAAGCATTGTATAAAATGTACGGTAGAGATTTTGAGTAACGGTTTAGATCTTTTCTGCAAGGAAAAATGGTAGTAACTGGTAAAATTTTTACACTTAATTCGTAAATCACTTAAGATGAATCTAAAAACTACAATGGAGCTGGAGCGTTCTTCCGTTTTAAAACAATTTGTTTAGTGAGTGAACACAATATATTTTAGTGGCGTTACCGCTCCGAGAGCCGCGACTGTTGGACAAACAAAAACACACTCGGCGCGGGGTCGAGAGCGTCCGCCTGATTGATGACTGCTTCGTCGACTTTTTTCGATGACATTATCTTCTCGATGAAATCGTAAAATAAGTTTAATGGTGCGAATATATTTTTTTCCATTACGTTCTATTCGGTTTGATCGTTTTGATTTGGATTATTGATTTGAAGAAAATCGTTTTCCGGTTTGCTTGGGTTGCAAAATCATGTTTTTTTTTACTATTTGTTTGGGAACACAAAATATTATGAATATTAAATCATACCTATACCTGTGTCCGTTATTAAAAAATAAACTTATCTGTATCATAATATTCATAGCCTTCCCCATAAAACTGACTTATCTCGGCTAAAATTCATGCATCAAAGTTGAGAACAAACATACTCCTTATTCCATTTTGAAGTAACTTTCAGTTTCCGTGTTTCGGCACCGAGAGCCCAGCTGCTTTTACGCGCAGTTACGACGGATTTTACGATCGGCCCAAAAGCCACATCTCTTTGTCCGCTTCCGCGGCGGTAAACGCCTCCTGCCGCACCCACAAAAAAGCCTTCGACAAACATCCACAGCCGTATCGAATTCCGCCCGACTTTTGTCAATCACGCCTCCGACTTAGATAAGATTTTAAAATCGTCTTTGAGCACCGCTTGCCGACGCTTTGTTCCTCCACCGTTCCTCATTCTTATTTATGAGATCGAGGTCACATTGGAAAACGGCAGCTATATGGCTTTTCTCAGCTTAGATTTATTTTGGATAAATTGCTTCCACCTTGCTCTATATTTTTACCCCGACACGAAAAAATAAAGACTGGCAGGTGAAACAGCTGCAATCAATTTTCGGGCCACATATGATCAAAGTCTATTTCATTCAATTTCACCTAGTGACTTTGCCGACTACATCTCTTCTGCTACATAAATTGGAATTCAGAAAATCAAATGTAGCCTTTGGGTACAGAAAACATGAAATGTTTCACAAAAAATATCGCCACAATTCCAATAACGTCCGTCAAATCCTAAGTGATTGAAGTCAAACTTTTCGGAGATGTAGGATCTCCATTGTCAATTTGAAGTGAAATTTTGTTTAGATTTCTGATGTACGCGCCGCTAGTATCCGATGGGCGTGACGTGGTCGCCGGTTAGTAACATCGCGTCAAGCGACACTGACAAATCGTCGCCGGCGACAAACGGCGCGCCGGTGCCGTATCGCAGCCACCATCCGGTGTAGCCGCATGACACCTGTCACGTCGCACCCGATGTGAAGTTAACCACCCTCATCTACATACATTAGCTCGCCAACTTGCCTTCCACTCATATTAAGACGACACAGCCACCGGCACAACTGACAAATGTGTAAACGGAGATGTTCACTTTTAGAAATATGATCTTAATAAGGGCGAATCGCTCTACACATTGTCTTGTCTTTCTCAATCTATATACTACTACTACTACTACTATACGTGAAACCAAAACTTTGGACCCCTTTTTACAAAAATTACGAGGACGGAGGAGTGTAAAGACACAGTTAAAATTTATATGGAGAACTAATATTTTTTAGTATTGTTGAATAAGATTTAAATGAACTATGGTCGAATTTCGACCACTGGGCAACTAGTAATTATTGATGTATTTAGATCGGTTCATATTCATTTTACAAAAATAGGTAAGTAGAAAATCTATGTTAATGAGCCCGCACTATAATAACAAATTGTAACTTTCCAGCTGACGACATTGCTCTCACCTACCTCATCACTGACTGAGTGACGTGTGTAGGTACACAATTTATTCGCTAAAGCTAGTGCAAAGGGTTCCTTTGATACATTTTTAATAGGCGCAATCCCACTTGGAGTAACCTTGTAATATTAATAGCTTAAATTTTCCTCTATAAAGAATAATTTTCATTTCACAAATGCATTAAATATGTACTTTATTTCAAGTAATGGTGACCCATAAAGTTCCACGATTAAACCGAAAATAAAGTATTATATCCTGTGTTTTATGGGGGCCCAAATTGCTTCCTATACAAACTCATTATGAATATTAATTAGAAAATATCCTTTGATACGATTATTTTATAATAACGTTCAGAATATTCGTTTAAGCTGCGTGGTTTTGAGAAACAATAAACAGTTTATTGAAAGATCAATAATTAATCCACAATCATTTTCAATTTATAGAAAAATGGATGCAATTTATTCAATTTTGGTTTTGTTTGGGTCGCTATGAATATCTTTAGTGCTTAATTAAAAATGGAATAAATAAGAATTTTCCGGAAATAATAAATCTCAGAAACAATTTGCATTAACACACAGATCTGTGAAATCGAAGAAAAATACGGAATTACTGCGTTATCTCTCATCTTGTTACCGTTTCGTTGTCAAAATTATGCACAGTTCCGCTAGTAATTTCTACCCGAGGGCCTACGAACGTTCCATTCGTTCATAATGTTGAGAAATAAAAATAAATTACATTTATAGGGTTGGCTTAAAACAATTGTCACCACTGAAAGGGGTAAGTGATAATTTTATAATCTGCGCGCGGCCGGACGCGCTGATGGCACTTCCATTATCTAAATAGCCAGGTTTAATTAAATTTCCTCCGTCGTGATGAAAGAATAATTCTGTTTTAGCACCTCTACACTGAATGTTTGTTATCTATTATCTATACATGTAATACGGATTATTTTTAATGTTCTGCTGTGCCTAATAGTGTTGTTATCGTCGGTATTAAAATTGTTTGCAACGGTACTAAGCAAATAGTACCTAAATACACCTATTTTACAAAGGGAATTAAAAATAAACTGGCGAAATGTGGGTGATCTATAAGGTGTTAAAGAATTTATGTTTAGAAATTTAAGGAGTTGTTTAAAATGACATTCAAACCATAATCAAAAAAAAAATATTTATACGCAACAATCCGTTTCAAAGATATGCAATATTTTCCCCACGTACTAATTTATTAAAACTGCACATACGCACCGTACCTACACCGTGTAGACACAGACAGCCGCGCGAGCGAGACGAGCGCGTTGTCAAATATGTAAACAGCTGATTCTAATTTTCCCATCACATTTCTCAGACTTTGGACTGGCAATTTATCGAACTTACCTAAAATTAAAATCGCTATTTTTTTTTTGCAATATGTTAGTTTTTTGATACCGCGCAAGTACACGAAATTCGGAACATTAATTTTTTAACACCTTATACAGTGTTCACCTCTGTCTCTGCCTAACCCTTCGATGAAAATGGACGTGATATTATGTGGGTTCTTAGGAGTAGCTAATGACTGAGTTATTAATCAAAGTACCCGCATCCTCATAACTATTGTAGTCCTCATACCGTTAATACTTTGTAATTTTTAAAGGAGCAAGCTTATTTTATATTCTACACAAAACTCTCTAGTTAATAAGTTGTTAAATACTTTGTACTCATTCAAGAACCTTTCTAAAAAGTATCTACATAATATCTGCGAACCTACTTAAATACCAATGAGTACCTACTGTTTTCATTATAAAGTCCGTAATTCCAAGTTTCCCTCATTATATATTCGTGAAAAGGCGACAAGCGACAAACCCTCTTCACATTCATACATGATATTTGTCATATCGCTGCCTTGACCACGTCCGCCATTGTATCCTAAAACATCGTCAGAATTGTAATTCGTATCGTGAACAATGCCATCCTGAAACCGTGAAATATATTGTTTTAAATTCTTCATTGTATGAAATGTTCGCAGAAGAATTTTCCACCGGTAACATTTTACCGGGAACTGCGCTGAATTCTGTACCTACGTTCCTTTTTATTTGTGAAATAAAAGTAACTAACTAATCCTGGCTTCAATTTCCGAGACCGGCAAAATATTATTGGGTTTTTACACCTAGAACTTCTCAGTAGCAGCTCCCTTTTTAGGCCCGGTTGATGGCAATAGGCTCGCCCCCTAATACATGGAACTTAAACATAACTTACGAAGTGTGGGTTTACTGTAGGTGCACGTCTGCGTAACCCTTCGGGGAGTACAGGCGCGATGTTGTGTTACGGCTTCCTTGCTACAGCGCTTGCGTAACACTTGGAACGGCATCCTGAAGATGATTGTTAACAGGCCAGATGTCCTATACAACGGCACTGGGTGGAAATAGCTATACGTATATAAATAATAATTTCATCACATAACCTCATGCCTGTGATTCCCCAAGAGTTAGGCGGAAGCGTAAATGTACCTATGGTGCTTCTACACTGCCTCGAGGGCGGACTTAAGCAATTTAACTGTGTTTGTGTCCTTACTAACAATACTAATATAGACTACAAGTACTTTCTGTTGCTAACCCATCACTAACCAACCTTTGGACTGTTCATGTGTGTGTTCATTCTGAAATAAAGTTTTTATGTGTTAAGTAACTGGGTCAACAATTCACCAATTCAGTAGTAGCTATGAAATTCGTGCGTCCAGCTTACATTTAATCAAACATCGGGCACCGGAAGTAGTGTACTGCGACCCTTGTCAAATACCTTCGATCTATCACCTCACAGGCACACAGTAAGTCAGCGCGGCCCGGCTATACGTTACCGTATAAAGTAAACTGCGTGCGTGGCTTATCCTTACAAATATATAAATTATGCCAGACGAAATCGTGTCTTCACATAATTTTTGGTTTGATGTTTATTGAAAAAAAAACAGCCGGAATATTGAAGGCAAATTTAATTTTTTTCGCTCTCGGATCTCGAAAAGAAAATAATTTCTTTAAATATAAACAAATTGGTAAAATAGGTAAGTTCCCAACTCGACTGCCCTATTTACGGATTGCGTATTACACTACAGGAAATACAAAATTGTAAGGCAGCAATGAAATCTTGAAATTATTGGTGAAAAATTAGCAACGGCCATTAGGCATGTTGAATTGGAATAGGATGGAAACTATTTACTACGTTTTATTAAAAAAATAATCGGATAAAGGTAACTTATAATTCGGCACCTGAAGACGAAGCACATTCTCTGAAATAAAGGCCTACCTATGTGCTTGACATGAGTTCAAATATTCACTCTAGGTAAATAACATATTATAACCTAAGTCGTTAAACCGCGTCATAATTCTTGGTTAATTGGAGACCCATAACATCGCCAAACTATTCCCATTCTAACGGTAAAGTATGCCAAAAACGCGACTAATAGCACTAAACGATAATGAAAACCTACGAAGGGATATATTGAAGAACACATAAAGGACTGGCTACAACCGATGGATAATTTAGTGGTAGAACAATAATTCGTCGGCGCCATTTATCCATTCGAGCGCGGGCCGCTTCGCTCGCTCGCTCGACTCGTAAACAGACGTAATAAACGCTAATGTATCCGCACAATATTTATTTATTTAACCATTTATGCTCACACATATAAACAGAAAATAAAGAAGGAACAGAAAAATACATACAAAGGTGATGCTTATTTCTAAAGTAATCTCTTCAAGCATAACTGTGCTATCACAGGTATGCTTGATGATTTAAAAGAAGATAAAGAGATGTAGACAACGTGTGTAAGAAATAAGAGAAAACCAAATACATAAAATCTAAAACAACTCACTTATTTAAATATAAACATATAATATGAAACAAATGTGTTGCCCAGTGGCAGGCGCGGTCTGAGGGGGGAGGGGGGTCCTAGGGGTCATGACACCCCCAAAGCCGTAAACGTAAATAAAAAAAAAATCGAAAATATAATACATTTTCTTATTAATATGTAGGTAGTCTTTGTCTGTGGCCCCCCCAAAGTCTTTGGCTGCGACCGTGCCTGCCCAGTGGTAACGGCCGCAACTTACGAGTTCTAAGGTCGTAGGATCAAACCCAGACAGATGCTTTACTTTGATTAAATAATTTCATTACCACTGCTCTCAAAACGGTGAAGGAAAACATCGCGAGGAAACCGGCATACTCTAGAACCAAATATTTGACAACATGTGTCATCTACCAACCCGCAAAGGGCCCGCGTGGTGGATTTTGGCCCACTCCCTGTAACCGAGAGGAGGCCTGTGTCCTAACAGTGGGAACATTATAGGGCGATAATGCTGACACAATATGAATATATACTTACATATTGTTTTTTAACATACACTTACATAATGTTTTTAATATCGAAACAATGTTTTATACTTGAAGCCGTAGTATTGCACGCCCCGATATCGACTAAGCTTTGACTCGAGTTAATGTTGGAGCCAAACAACCGGCTCGAATCTGAGCATTCGATGCTTTTAATGGTAAAATATTGTCGTCGGCGAATAATGGCGGCTTAGCGCCGTTCTCAAGATAATACGAAAGTAATTAAATTGAATACAGTTAAATGGTCTCATTAGAAATAAGGGGCTCATTGTGGCCAGATGATAATTAAAGAAATATCATGGCATGAATATTATTATTCCTGCTTCATTATAAGTATGCGTTTTAATGAATCGAATTATAAAATTGTTTAATTCCGTTTCAGATACTTACAGTATCGAAAAATCTTTTAGTATTTATTGCTATCTTGGTTTAACTATTCAAACCATGAGACTTAGTTCTGCTAAAATGTACCAATCCACAAAATTTAAAAATGGATTTCTTTACGCCAAAATGGTCCTAATATGGTTTGTTAATATCCCATTAATAAATATTCAATACATATAGAAATAAAAATAACTTCATATTCTTCTAAATGTGAGTTTGATTTGTTTGGTGAAATTCGTTCTGCCAAAATGAACTATTTAGTTTTTTCGCAAAAGCATTAGTTAAAATCTTTCTAGTTTGATGCTGAAACTGCAACAGTGAGAAGAAACAAGCGTAATTTTTACATAGTTTGCTTACTTATAAGTACTAGATGTTAACCGTAAAAATACGAAGAACTACGTCCAATAATGCCAACTATAAGTACTATTACGAAAGGATTTTAATAGGCAAGAGATATCGAATATCGACGTTTTTTACGAGTATCGATGTGAAAATTCCCTTCCATAAGCTATAAAAAATAATTCGGAGGAGCCAATCGGTTCCTTCCGGTAAGTATTGGCGCAGTAATCGTTTCCGTTATCGATAACCTTTAAAAATGTAAAGGCCTGAAATTCGGTAGATTTACTTGCCATTGGGATTTCTTATTTATGTTCGTGATTTTCAGATTCTTTAGGTAGAAAAAAGTTTTGTAATGTATAAAATTCAGTAGGTACTCAAAAGGCACATACATCACGGTTTTTCGGACACTTGGTAATTCTACAAGTTACGATACTAACATAATAAAAAATGGTTTGTATTCTTTTCCTAATACTTATTACGAAATACCTATGCTGTCTAGGGAAAATCTACGTACCGGCTCCATTTCACTGACACGTGGCACGCACATGGTTACATGCATTCTCAAAAACATTTGACACTCGTTTTTATGCGGCTGTAAGGTGCATGAGGGGCAACATGGCCGTTAACTCTTCGCACTAAACGTATATCCAGTGTAGGCAATCAAAAACGCTAGATTCCCCGCGTAGAACATACGTAGCAGCGTGCAGACGCCGCGTAGCGCTATGCTACGTAGGGCTGCGTAGGCCCTTCGTAGACGCAGCATGACTACTTACACTGCGCTGGCTGTCACGTAGACTACGCGAGTTTCGATATAATCATTACCAAAATTGATTCCGAGATGGAAAAACCACTATTACCTTCATTACTAAATGGTTTAATAAACAAAAGTGAAATATGCGACAATCGGTTTCTGATTTCAAACAGGTACTTTAGGAGTTATTATTTAATAAATACGCTCATTATTGTAGCTAAATGCATCAATTAGTTACAAACACATACGCACACCTCATTCATACAAAATCCTTAACCCGCCACTTCGTCATCCGACAAAATAACATAAAAAATGTTTGCATTGTTATGAATTTACGTGTGCATACATAATATAACAGGCTTACCGTCATCTGAGCACGTTGATGTATTTTGACACGGGCCTAATATACCAGGACAAGGAACAATTTTCACGTCCAACGTACTCTAATAAAGTGATTGATTGAACACAATTACCCTTCAGGATAATACACAGCCGAACATTCGAGAACGAATTGAAAAACAACAGATCAAAGTGTGTTTGGGAAATGCCCATTGTTTTAACGTTTATTCGATTCTAGGGTACGTTATTGCATCTACATTGCTGGCTTTTATCGGCCTTTTCAATTACGAGGTTTCAGTTTTGGCGGATTTTTGTTTTATTTTGATTTCTCTGTTAGATAGTACATTGGTTAGGGGAGGAAAATTTTCTTCTTTTTTGCGAGAATTTAAATTATTCCTTGAGATTTCCGTCAATATTATAAGTACCTTACCGGTTCTCGTTAATGTAAAATCCGTCAAAAGTGAAAAAAGGAATTCATAAATTGCTTCCTGGTTCTGTCAAGAGTGACAACAATCTTAACTTTGAACTTTTTTCACCTTTTTAATTACTGAAACTGTAAAAATTATGAAACCTCATAGAATTTAACGATTTTGAAACTACCTGTAAAACTGTACGACCATCAAACATCATTTAACATCACGCCTGTACTCACAGGGATAAGCAGGGATAGTATAACCTCTTGCAAACTTGTAATAAAATGTAAAAGAGGTAATATCACTGGCAAGTTGTAGTCGTAACATGTTTTATTTATCCGCCTATCATAAGGACGATGTAGGGTAGTGTTCCGAGCTATGAAAAAGTCGGCCAGCGATCGCAAACAATAATACTTTACTAAAGTCTGCGGAGGTTTATGAGACAAGAGACGAGCTGTAACTCGTATTTCATTTGTTTCAGACAAAACAACTATTGCTGTGCTGTTGCCGGCAAAAAATAGACATTTGCGACCATCGGTTTCATAAAAGCGACTTAGTTAGTAGCGATTATTACTAGACTACGGAAAGGGTTATGATTTTGACCGCTATGAATGTATGTATGTATATTCATCTTTTCCCTGATAACTTATAAACTACTTTTCATAATTTAACAAATGAGATATCGTTGGAAGCATCTTGATTATTGGGCACGCCACGATTGCGGCGGTAAGTCCCCTCTTTGAGGAGTGGATTGAGAGGCGCAACGGCTCCTCACCTTCCGCCTGACGTAAGTCCTCACCGGACACGGTTGTTTCGAGAGGATCCTGTTACGCATAAGGCGGGAGGAAACGCCCAGGTGTTTCCACTGCGAAGATCGCCCTGAAGACACGGTGACTCGTACGGTGGAGGTCTGCCCGGCTTAGTTGGAGCACCGCCGTGTCCTCATGGAGGCGATCGGCGGCGGCGATCACTCGCGTCCGGCCCTGGTCCAGGCCATGGTACGAAGCGAGAGTGCATAGGTAGCCGCCACCTCCTTCTGCGAAGCAGTAATAGAGGGGGCGGGCGCACGTGAGGGAGAGGCAGTATATGCGGCCCTAGTCGCTGCAGGAGACGCCCTGGGCGTCGGGAATCCCAGGCTGATTTCCGGCCACCGTAGGCGCGGGCTTGCGGACGGCAAGTAATGTGTAGCTCGCTTTCCGGTAAGGACCAAGCCCGGGTCGACGGCGCGTTGTGTTCCACGCGCGCCTTAAAGAGATGTCAGCACCAACTGGTGAGGTCCGTAAGGGCCGATGCCTGCCAGGGAGGCACACAGGCAACTGAAGGAACACGGGTGGGTTTTAGTCAGAAAAAGTCTGGCACGCCCTCCAGCTGGGAGAAGTCCCATTCTGGGTGGAGCTGGACGAACTGGAAAGCTGGTGTCAGATGTGTATTTGACGTGTGTATTTGATGACTTCCTAACCTAATGAAAAAAGCATCTTGATTATATGACGTCACATTAAATTGAATATGAGGCAAGAGTCCTCCAGACGGGCGAAGTGACGGACTTAATTTCTTTTTTCTATGATGTCGTGTCGTGTATCAAATGAAAGAGCTTAATTAGCACATTTCAAAAATGTATACATTGTGAGCTAACCCCAAAATAATTAAATAAAAAGTAAGTTCAAACATTTAAACCCGACTACTGAAAAATCACCTGCCTATCGGCCTTTTACAGGAACATCTACAAATTTACAATGGTATGCGATAACGGCTATACCATAACCAATATTGAAGCTATTTTTTTATTTCTGTCTGAAATAATGTCTGGTTTCTTACTTTTTAGAGGGTGATTTTCGAAAGTCGGGTTTTATTTCATTCATTAAGTGATAAGCAGCAGTGTCTTCTTTCCTAGATTATTAATAGCAACCAGTATTTAGTATTATACATTTTTGTCGTTCATTGTAACGCTCATTTGTAAATTCAAGCTAAGCAGTTAATTTTATTTTACTTTATCAAAATTCATGGAGGAAAAATAACGATAATAGAAAAGATAAATAACGATAATGGAAAGGAAAAATTAGGCGTTTTATTTTATTATTAATGTGTGTGTTGTTTACTCCAATACAAACGAATTCGCAAACCGAACAAGCGGAAATTAATACATTATTTTTATTTACAACGTTGTTAAATAGTCAATATGTGAACGCTTGAATGAAATAATCAATTTAGGATTAAATTTTATTAAAACATACACGACCTGTCCGCCGGAATTGTTTTAAATTATTCATGACTTTGTTTTGCATGCTATTCATCAACGTGCATATTTGATAAAGCTTAAATATTTGCAATAACAATCCCACATAATAATTCAAACAAGCTTTTGTTTTGTTATTATTACGGGCTATAGTTATAAAAGCAAAAAGCCATGAAGCCAATCCAAAGACTACTTAAAAACTTTAGAAACGAGTGAAGCTATCAAGGCAAAAGCCAATCACAATAACGTCGCAGATCCACTAGGTAAACTCCGGGAACTAACTAATCCACAAAAAGCGGATTACAAGCAGGATTTATTTTTAAATCTGATTATAGTTTCAATTTGCCTAAACTGTAGCTCTATTTCAGTCAAACAGAGTGCGCTGTACTGCGTTTAATATTTGCATTCTCATTAGAATATTTTTCTTAACCCACTGAAGGGTCTGCGCTAACGTACTAACAAGGAAATTTAGAATTACCTCCCATGTTGTAGGTACTATGTCCGATTAATAATTTAATTGGTCGTCGCCATAAAGTAATGCAATAGGTTTAATGAAAGCTAGTATCCACATTAGCGTTACATATGTATGTATGCAAATTACGTCCAAATGAGACGAAGGCATACCTATATGTCCAAACTTCGCTCCTAATTACCCGCTAGATAATTCAGTACAGGCGTAAAGTAATAAACAATTGATTATTTTGAAATGGTATTTCATTACATTAATGGTGCAGATGCTGCTTTAAAAACATAATGTTAATTAGATAGCATTAAGAAAACAAACGTTAATTACTAAAGCGCAGAGCCTCCTGGAGGAACATTTAAACATATTTCATAATCAGAGCAAGGTAGAACAGGAGAGGAAAAGCTTGTATTTAATATTTTTGCGGGATTATGTCGCAGTAACACAACATTCCGAGCTCAAAGCTCACTAACAGGAAAAAGTTTTTAGCGAAAAAATGTAGTACAAATTGCCACGTTCAAGTGTAGTTATTACCCCATTAGAGTGAGTGACTGCGCCGCGCCGCTTGCCGCGCCCCCACGCCCCCTGCGCCCCCAAAATAGCGGAGATTGAAGGGATAAATCTCGCAAACTATGTAACAGTGCATTGCGGCATGAGCGCAACTCATTGTGGGACACCACAACTGCTCAAGTTTCGGCTGTTTTACTTTGTAGAAGAATTCATTGCCAACCACAAACTGCTACATCGCCGCCGCATCTAAGTAATTATTGCAAATGAATGCACATTTCTGTTTGTAACCCTGGCTACCGTGACTGTAACTGCAGCTTGTTACATTTATATTTATTTATTTTATAGTCTTTTTTCAGAGTGATAGTTAGTAGAAGGCAGAACGTAAATATCAGTTCTGAGTAATTGTCTGCCCTTTGACAAAGGCCTTTCCAAACCCTTCCAATTCTCGCAGCTCCTTGCCTGTCTAGTCCATGTCTTTCCAGCTGTCCTCACCAATTCATCCTGCCATCTTTTTAAGGGTTTTCCTTTCTTTCACTTTCTCTCCTTAGGGTTTCCCATAGGGTCACTATTTTGTTTCATTTTCCTAATAAGACATTGTAATTGTATCGTTCTCATGTATTAATACCACATCGGTACGTTAGATCAGTTTTGTTAGATGTATGGGCGTTTATTTTCAAAATTCCCTTTGAATCTAACCCCAGAGCATGAGAAACAATGCATGATTTATGATAAGTATACGTTTTTATGTTTTTGCCTACCCCCATAATCCCAAGGACGTGTGTTTTCGACGTTATGTTGTATCTAATTTCAGTGCCACAATAATAGAAACGATAGCATCCGCAATTCAACCATTTAAACTCATGACATTTTACGGAAGCAGTATCGAGCTACGCCAATATACGTATACCTAGAATGGACCATACATTGGCGCGCAATCACCAATTCACTGCTAGCCTGTTGTTACTGGCACCACGCCAAGTTCTATTTCTATAATTTTCAGTTCCGTATAATGTTACTTTGTTCGTTATTACTGCTTATATCTTATCGTGTTTCGATTCTGTAATCTACATTGAAAATATGAATGTACATAATCCAATTTGAGAGAACAATGGTCATTTGAAACGTTAAATACTGCTCCAACTTTAATTGGGTTTAGTTATATTATCTTTGAGCATTGTAACTGAATAAGAATACAACAGTATCAAACAGAGTTATCAAAACTAAAATATAAACAAAAATTATTGCCTTCGTATTTCTCACCCCATGTGGGCAATGCTTGTTCGTATTGTTTAAGCTTCCGAAGCTGTTTTTTACTGGTCGAAAGCTGACTCCTAGTTAGAAGCCAGACCCACTCGTGTGGTTTGTAGCTTTGGTAATTTATGTCACGAATTCAATCCAACACAAAAATATCAGGGTGCAAAAATAAAGCTTTTCCAAAACCTCAAGAGATCGAAAACCAACCGTTCCTCGAAAATCAACTACTTAAATAAACTTCATTAATACCGCGTGAATTAAATACCTATACATAAACGCCTACGCTACTGAAATCCAATACCAAGACACATAGCTACCTAAATAAATAGTGGGAGTTCGGCACAATCTCGTGTGACTAAACAATTCATCAGTCACATTAGAAACGATCTATATTTAGCAATGCTGAGGAAAATCACCGTGGATCCAGCGAATAATTATGACCCGCCCCGTGATTCATGATGACAGACCTTCCCAAAGGGAGCAATGAATCAGGAATCGGAAACCTAATCCGGATCAATGTTTGAGATGCTTAAATAAATTAATGTATTGTGATTTAATTGGACAGATTTAATAGACCTTGGAAACACTAAAACAATGTTATAAATGTCATTATAATTTTTCTAACAGGTGATAGGAAATAAGTGCATTCGGAAAATACGAAAGAAAATCTGAACTCTATTTGTTTCGAAAATAGTGTTCACTAGCAGCAGGACGACGGTGCCAAGGTAAACAACATTGCAAGTGCACTATCATTAGCTAACAAGTATCCTGTGTATCTGACACTTCGCAGACCTCGGCAAAGACGTGGTTTTGAAACATGCTAGCCGAGCATTCCTTTTATAACGCGGACGCACACCGAGAAAGGATCACAAATTCAACCATAACTGGGGCAAAAAGGGATAAAATGCGTTTTCACGGACGGAGGGACGGACTAAATAACAAAACCATTTGTGCGATGAGTTTCAGTACTTGCACACCTACCTGAATTTAGGAGAGTACCGTCCCGGGAGGTTTAGGTTGGATTTGCCTCGCATTTATCATACTACACACTTCATATATCACATTTCTCATCGCTTCGTCCACGACCGTAATATCAAAAAGGATTTAGAAGTGACTTCTCGGTCGCGCCACGTTACATTAAAACTGTACATTTTACCACGAGAAAAAACGGTAACGACGAAAAACTTTTAAGTAATTACTTACTTAAAACTTTTTTCTTTTCCTAATTATGATTGAAAGAGCTTTTTTGTGCCTTGTCTTTTATTTTAAACAAGACAGAATCTGCAAAGTAAAACACTGGTGGATCTGTACAAGCTGTCGTGATATCATCATGACTTTTGATAACTCTCATAGTCTCATCTAGCAGTCAGAACACGAGTATGTTGTACAGATGAGTTTAATTCATTATAACTGTGTAAATCCATGTTGATATGTATGTATGTGCGAGATTACGTATAATTATTAATGAGATTCATGTGGTAAGTGTTTTCGAACACTAAAATAATTTTCGTTCAGTTTCAGCGTTTTTGTAGATCAAAGTCACCTACAATAAGCCATTACAACGATGTGTATGTTAATGCAGTAAACAATCGAACATTGTTCGCCATTTACGACGTGATATGAAGTCAATTAATCGTAAAACAATACTTTAAATGAAAACCTGCATGATTAAATCCTAGCGTGATTATAGATCAGCTGTTGATTGTCGGCTCGGAAGATCATTCACTCAAACTGTAAGATTCATATTTTTTCATTCAGGCGTCACACAGATTGATTTCTACAGTATATATGTACGTATATGTGTTTAGCCACACATAGATCATTTTTCAAACACAGATTTTCTTGGATCATTTTCACCTAATCGGTGTGACTCGCTATAAACCGTCAGCTGCGCCATTTCTTTAGAGATTTTCGTTAGTTGACTGGTGACAAGGTGTGCGTTAGCGTGACACAGCTACCAATCCCCACGTAATTGTTTCCGACTGAACTGTTAGCGAATGATAAACAATTACCTACCACGTCGAGCTTTTGTGTGACAGACGCTCCGCAATGCCACGCCGGCGGAAGAAACTGATTGAATCATTTTAGTATCGGTAAATAAACGAATAAAGATACAGCTTGTATCAATTTTCATTCGCTAACAAAAGTGACGCAGGCAAAATTTAATTATAATTACTCGGATCTTCGACAAATAAATAAATAATAAATGATAAATGAACCAACAAAACATTGTTGAAGTAAGATTGTTCGCGTTTGTTTTAAGCTCGATTCGATCGCGCAAACAACTCAAGAACCTTCGTCTATCCGAAGATATGATCAATTTATCCCTGGGTTCGGCTCGCTTGACTTAGTAATTATGAACTCAAAACCAATCTAGACGTCGTCGTTAAGGCTTCTCGATCAAAAGAAGAATATTAATTGAAATTACGTACACAGACGGGTTTTAATAAGATAATAATAGAATAGTTTCCATTTTGTTTAAATTGCAATATAATTTTTACACAGTCTTGTTGGTCTTGTGATCGCAAGCACTACTGCTGAACATGAGATCCTGGGTTCCATTCTCAGGTCGGACAAAGTGTTATTGGGCTTTACATTAGGAATTTCTCAGTAGCAAGCCCGGAGTCTGAATTCGTGCCTGATTGATGGCAATAGGCTCGCCCCCTATTACATGGGACGTAAACATAGCTGGCGAAATGTGGGTGTACTACAAGTACACCTCTGCTTAACCCTTTGGGGATTACAGGCGTGATGTAATTTTATATAGCTGTGAGATAAAATCTATAATGTAGTTCAAAAGCAATGTTGACAGACACCTTCTCTCCAGTCAACGTTCGCATATATTAGCAGTGCCTATTGCCATTGAGAATGTTCCCGCAAATTCGAAACGCGTAACGTTACCCAATTCATCGAAGCATTTACTGGAAACGGGCATTATTGCTCGCTTCACCAATCCTCTTGACGGAGCCGGAGAGAGCTTGATATGATCGTCAAATATATAATAAAGATATGTCCCTATATACGTCCCATACTATATCGGACTTTACGACGAATGAATATAACTTTAGGAAAAACATTAGATGTATAAACACTCCTTTTATAGAGATAGAGAGAAACATCAACAAAATATACATTATCTGGGATACATATGGCTAAAAGCCATACTCACAGCTATGAAAACAAACCAGATTTCAATTGTAATGGAAACTACGAGTATAAATGGTACGGTTTAGATTAAATTGTATGCTTACATAGTGAACAGTCGGTTCGGTTACCAATGCTTATTGACCGCGGCAGACAAATATTTGTGTGTGCGGAATCAATCGCTGTTCCGATCATGGATTGTTTGCTATAGGGTGTCTTCCAAACGACACTAGTTTAATAATACTAGCATTCATTTACGCTAGAATTCATACCTTGGTGTAATGCATTAGTTATAAAAGGTTACATTAAAAAAAAATTGTTTAAAACCCCCGACGCAAACAAAACCTCTAAAACGAAAAAAAAAATTGGCCTTTTAAGCTGTAGGTAATATTTTGATCAAAGCATTATCACGTCAGTCGTCGTTCCGTTTGGTGCCGGACGTAAAAGAATAGCATCATCCCATTTCTTCCCGTGGGTGTCGTAGAAGGCGTCTAAGGGACTTACTAACGAATGGGCAGCAGCGTTCTCTATGCATTATGCCACCATACTGCGATCGCCAACCAGTCTGCTAAGCGTGGCGATTATGGCAATTTCCCCCCGTTTTAGGGGAGGCTTATGTCCAGCAGTGGACGTCTTTCGGCTGATATGATGATGTCGTCGGGGGACGGCTAATGAAACTGTTATCCTTTCTACAATACCGTAGTTACATTCATTATTTCTGGGCATCGTCTGTTTGGCGTTTTCATTGGCCGTCCCCCGACGTGAAAATCCTTTGATCAAAACATTACCTAAAACTGCCAAACTTAAAATGCCAATAAATATTTTTTTTTACTGCTTTTAAAACTTAATACAGTAATAGTAAACATGCTACGATCGACACGACACGCTTAAATCTGCGCAGTTTTACGTATGTTTCCACAGTGAAGTTTGTTAGTAAATTTATCCTCATTCCTGGCCCTGATCACTATTTATCTATAACCTATTCATTGATACCTTTTCAATGAGCCCAGACACGATAATTCTGCTGTTTGGTGGTGGGGATCCTGGAAATTCCAGATGATGCTCCAGCATCAGTTCAAGGTTACTTAGTTCGTCTAATATAATTGAAGTAATAGGATACCTAATTTCAACTCGATCAGACCTGTGGAAGATGCTCAAATCTCTTCATCAACCAAAAAAGAGCTGATAATTTCCAAACGGCTGAACCGATTTTGATAAAACATATCTAAGATCTATCTCAAGAAAACCTACTTTTAAATTTTAAAAAGCCGCACAAAAATCGGTTAACCCGTTTAAGACCTACGGTGCCACAGACAGACACACATAGCGGTCAAACTTTCAAACCCCCCTCTTTTTGCGTCGGGTTTTAAAAAATACAGCAATTTATAGGACGGTATGTACCTAAAATGTTTGTCATTGTTTTTTTTCCTATCTTTTTAAATTAAAAGAACATTAAACAGAACGCAGCAAACCAAAACTCAATTTTTTTGCATATATTTACACAACTCAATTAACATTTTTCTTTTTCTTCCTCAACGGATATTTTACGAAGCGCAAATGAAAACCATAAACAAGTTAATTTATGGAGGTACCTACATACTAAAAGTAATGCAGTGAATAATATGTTATTATATCAGACACAACACAGTCCACATAACCCTCATATAAAAACGAGAACTAATCATCAACAAAAAAGAATAGACGGCCACACACAATCTCATTATGAGAAAAAACTGGTTGAACATTAATTAACTAGCTCGCGGCCAGTACTTGCACATCAAAGTCGACTCTGATTGAGGAAGACTCACATCTACATACATATGGAACAGATACACATAGCTACACGAACATGGTCGTTCATATTCGCTGGATATTTGATCTGCTCGGGAACGTCTTCATATTTTCTCCCTATCTCTCGCGTGTATCAGCTTGGAATATATTCTGTTCTATCGGAATAAGTTGGGATACGGTCGCGAGTGCCCGAATCTAATTGAGAACGATTGATGTGCCGCTAGGGAAGGGCGTCCTAACCGCCAGCGCCACAATTAGTCTGCTACACTTAATTGCATCGATATTTCTTTACAAACAATCGATACATGAGATGAATGTCTGTCTGTGGAGATTATTATAAGCTTTCTTTTGGCTTTGCAGAACGTTACCTTAATATGAGATTAAGCGAAGTTGCTTTCGAAGTGATTACACCTAGAATGTTTTGACTATGTCTGCCTACGGCCTAGATATAACATCTTCAGTGATAAGATTTTCTTTTTCTTTGCAATTTTGGTCATTTATTCAAACTAAGCTGAGAGTGAATCGCTTAACCACTGCGCCAACTATGCCGACAATACCATGCCGATATTATTAAGTACGAGTATACGAGATACAAAAAATAAGAATCGCAGATTAAGTTAAGGCTGATGGTCCTGTCCTATGGATTGTTATTGATTCCAAACAGATAGTTATCCGATGCAGCACACCTGGGATTAGTTAACCAACTATACTCCATATTTATGTCTGTATTAGTCAAACACGTTTCTGGTCTGATTCAATTAGAATTAACGGATATCTCTCTGTTGATTAGTAAACACTTCGTTAGTGATGCGTTTCCTATTATTAGCCGTAGAACCCATCAACCGTTGTAGTCTTACATTCCATAGACGATATAACGAACGGAAATAATAGGGAAAAAAACCCTCAGGATTTTTGGCAAATATTCGATGAAAATTGACTTTTATAGAACTATCAGGTTTCGTTTATAAATGTTATTACAATTCATAAAAGCCACAATTATGGAAACATTTTGAATAACATGGTCCGAAATTTTCAGAAATTAGGTTCCCTTTAGTGTGTCTGAGTCCTTGTCGGAAAGCTTATTTCCTTCATTCTCATTTGAGATATTTTCTTGATTACTTAGAAGCATTTTGTGGAGAACAAGGAGAACGATTTTATCACTAAATAAAGGAGATGGTATGGCTCAAGTATCAAAGAAAGTAAAATATTTCAACATGATGACTGACTACTGTTGGTTGATGAAGAGTGATGATCCAAACCTGAGCAACAACAGAAAATCGCCGAAAATGAAAGTTCCAAAATTTTAATTTTAAAACGATGTTCATCCCACAAACAAGCAGACAAAGAAAACAAATTGTAAGTACTCACATATTTTGATACTTCTGTGTCTTTTACCTGAATAACCCTATTTTTACGTGATTTTTATAAACGAGTATTGTAAAAAAACACTGACTTGACAAAAACAAAAGGTTATGAAATTCCAAAACCCTATAAATCAGTACTGAAGTCGAAACAGGTAAAAATGTAATTTGGAATGTGTTCGTATTTGCAGTCAATGTCTGCAGTATGGTAATTTGTTAATATTAGTAATTATAAACAGTAAACAATTCAATTCAGTATTTTCGGCAAAGTAAAACCAAAGATGACACGGACTTTGATTGTAAGGACCAAGCCCGGGTCGACGGCGCGTTGTGTTCCACGAGCGCCTCAAAGAGATGTCAGCATCAACTGATGGCAAGGGCCGTGGCCCCTGGCACACAGGCAAATGAAGGAACATGGGTGGGTTTTAGTCAGTAAAAGTCTGACACGCCCCATTTGATGATTTCCCCCCAAAAAAAACACGGACTTCGATTCCAAAATAACAACAGTGTGGAATTGTGTTTCCGAGATCCATTTATTAAAAAAATATTTGTTTTCTCACGAAAGAATGTTGCTAACTGACATGTAGATTGTTTAATATTAGGAGACAAACGTAATATTAATACAAAATAACTTCCATAGTAACATAAGTTCATTGAGAGTTATGAATAACTATGACATGCATATATGGTATGCTAACACGAGTATGTGCGCTTGTGCGCCCCCGGGACCGCTCGTTAAAACTTTACGTCTGATCTGATCCATATCCACTAATGATGAACAGCCTCGAACAGAACACGCCATTAATATGAAAATATACCATACGACTTTTCCTTTAACATTTTATTCCAAATATGTACCTATATTTAGTCAGATCTGATACATAAAAACGAATAAAAAGAAAGCCAACCTCCTTGCTTACGCAACTCGTAATTTCTTTCCTTCAGTGGACATTTATGGGGCAGAAAAAACAAACGGGCAGTCTTTCCATTATTCGATTTCCTTTCACTTCCATATAAATTCCAAAATAAATTATTGTTGCGTTTTAAAATAGGTCGAAGTTTTTCCTCGTGGGGGAAGTGGAGCGCGTTACTGCGACACATAACATTTATAAAACAGTATATCTAAGTGATAGCGAGGCACAATATATACGCAGTGAGAGCGAAGTGTTCAAGCGTGGGCAGAGATTGCAACGGACGCTTTTCACTATATCCAGCGGAGCGCGAAAACGCCACCGATAGCGCGGGCCGCACGCCCCGCGCCTTATACACCTAGTGCTGCCGAGATTAGCATACTAACTCCGGACACGGGGATTTATACACGTTAGGCACATTTAGTAGCAAAACTATTGCAAGATTAAGTGCCAATTTCACCAATGAAACTGAACGTGATCAGCACATCTAAACTGCGTTCAAGAGTTGTTAGTGTCAATATTCCACAACAGCGATGACACTGACAGCTCTTGAATGCGGTTTAGATGTTCTGATTGTGTTTAGTACCATTGATAAAATCTGCCAGTAATAATGCCTAATATTGATAGCTCGCAAACATAAACCCTTTTTTCTGATTCGATTAGCAATCAGTATGGAAATCGCCTATATCACTATAATTGATTGACGGATAAATCTCTATTGTCTGTTTCTGCAACCGGCAGAATGCATCTTACTATGATTGACGTAAGAATATAATTGACTAGCAACCCGCCCCTGTTTTTTTTTAAATTATGACTTGACAAAACATCGAGATAATGTAATAATTATGTTTATACATATAAACTTTCCGGAATAAATTCTCTAAATGGTGGTAAAAACTGCGTCAAAATTTGCATTATTAAGAAAAAAAATGCGTTCATACAGGCAGACGAAAAGCGACTTTAATTTGTAATCTGTAAAGACATAGTTTTTATTCGCTTATTTTAATTGTTGCTACTACGGCGTAGCACGCTGCGCACTGGTTACGCTGTCGTAGCAAATTATAGGGCAGCTACGCTCGCCTACGCGTTGACTCACATTGCTACAATTTTATTACGAATCGGACTTGTTTTCGTATGCGGTTAGAATTTCATAAAAATCTCGTTTTATAATTATATAAAAAATCGTTTTTATACGTTTTCGTAAGTGACATTAGTTAAAGAAGGATCGTCAACATTAGTTAAAGAAGGATCGTCAACATTGATATCAGTCAATAGATCGACGATAGCAGCTTAATTGCTCTCTATTTCGGCGCATTTATATAGCAGGAAAATCCCGTAGTTTCCCACAACAACACGCATCACTAAAACGATTCACCCAACAAGTTATGCCACAGCTATGTGCTTTTTGTTTTGTGATACGCTAGTCTTTGTTTCACATTTGCCTGTACCTCGCGTTTCGCCTATAAATCCCACTGAATAGAACATATTCGAACTTGTAACGTATTGAATGAAAACCAGAATTCTAAAATTGTCTGTTGTTTTGGACAGTTTTGTTATGTTTCGGTTGAAATGCAAAATATAGAGACTTTTAACGGTTTGTTTTCCCATAAACAATGGCCGGACTATATGTCACGTGACACACGTGTTGTGGTTACTGATTGGTCAGTTGTTCGTACTAACATTTTGGAAATAAACGTTTAATAAAAGTAGATACAACTCTACTTAACGGCATATAACTAATGACTCAATCGTTAATTGCGTCTGTGTATAGTTATTTCTAACTAAAGATACAACTACTCAATGCACAACACATTATTATACATATAATTGTATCTATGGTTTGAAACCAGACACTGCATATTTAAAGCCACTATTCACCTCCAGCTTCCATATTCACATAACAAAGCTAGGAGCACAATGAATCTGAACCAAGAAAGGCATACCTCAATACACAAATCAATGCATAATTTTCCATTACCCCATTGCCCAGTGAATTAATATTCTATCGACAAAGGCCGCACTCCGGGGCAGTTCTATTACTATTTAATCTAGGCTATAATTTACTCGGTTAAGATACGCCGAGCTCAGGTGGTCCACTTCGCTAAGTTACACCCTCACACCTTAATATCTAAACGGGATGCAAAATTGAAGCTTGAACGAGCCTGACCTACAAACCAGTTGCCGGGAGGCAGTTAATTCTAACATAAATTTAGCCTCCCGCAACATAATACCGATATAAATAGATACGTGAGGGTACGCGTGTATATGTATATAATTTACGAGGGAGCTATATTTGGCTTTGTGCTATTTTTGTCCTGCTGTGTCATGTGTGTGTTGTAATAATTTTATTAAAATATTTAACATTATTAAAAGAACAAAGCCTTTACCAAGCTTAAAAATAGAATACATGAAACCTCATCGGATTTTATTGTTAGGTAAAGGTATCTCCAAAAACCGTATGTGGAACTCAATTTAATGTGAGCAGAACTTTGTCCAGCCGCACAGAGATGTTGCAGCTAGATATTGTTTCTTTGCCCAGGGGCCTCCCCGGGCAAAGACATAGAGATATTCTTTCATCTCTTTGCCCAGCAGTGCGACATTATGGGCTAAATAGATAGACAGATAGATAGTGTCTATAGGTATGTAAGTAATATGAAAATAATGTTATAGAAAAGTCTACAGCACCAGGTAATAAAACTTTAATGTTTATGAATCCGAGACCAAAGAAAACCCAGGAACGTATCAACTGTTTAACTTTCCTTATAACTGCAACTAAGAATTGAAGAACATTAAAGTTGGACTCGACTTGAAGCTCGTTGCTAAGTGGGTACAACAGTGCAACTTTAAGCAAAGGTATTCCCTACACATACGGGCTTCCATTTTAACTCATTTATATTGAATCAATAATTGAATGGCCATAGAGGCCTATATTAATAAAAATATAGAATGTGCAATATGATCAGTGTACTTCTGCCTCCTGATGCGATACATTAATGGACATCTACTTCGATGGACCTTTTGACATACTAATACATCAAAGGACATTGAAGAGGGTCGCACATCCGCCATTGTGGAAAGGTAATACGCCCATGTTACCTCATCATAAAACAATCTTGTCGCATTTCATCAACAAAATGAAGTGGCCGTATAATTTCTACGTAACAAAATAAAAGGCGTGATAGCAACCGAGATTGCTCTTAATACAGTGCGATGACGGAGCGAAGTGAAACGTAATCTGACAGAGCTGAAATATCACTGATCTGTTCCAAAAATATAAAACTGATACATATACATAGTTATCGTGTCGGACGATAAATGATTCAGGGAAGAAAGGGTCCTCCTATTTATGATTTTCCTACGTGTATAAAATTCTGGATCCCACCGATATAAGTAATTCTGTACCGCTCAAATATATAGCACAATTTCCTGTTAGATTCGACGGACGATAGTACTATTATGTTTACTTTTTTCCGGTAACGTATAAAATATGTTGATATTAATATATCAACATATTTTTTAAAAACGAAGCTTTAGGCAATGCAATATCAATAAATGAGATTTGTTGCCTTATTTTTGTAATACCCGGACTTCCTTTTTCCAGATCCGACGGAATTCTGGAAAGAATTCTCCACTCCCTCCAACTTTTGGCCCTTGCCCAGGAGTGAGTTAGCACTGGCTAGAAAAAAAACCCAGTCAAGTATTAACATATTTCTTATGTAATTTCACTGACATTTGTCAGTGAAATTACATAAGAAATATGTTAACTCAATGTGAAAAGAAAAATAACGTATATTAACAAAACATGCAAGTAAATATAGCCTGAAACTACCTGCTTCATGTTATGATTGCCTCCTATCATCAAGGGGGGATTTGGCTCCTATGCTTGATGCGTTATTACGACGCGCAAAATTCATGAATTCCTCGTGCCTCGCCGGCCTCGTGTTTGCAGTCGCTAGAGCCACGTTTATCGCAAGCTGCAGCATACGTGGACCTAAGCCCGTTGTTACTTCAAATCCTTTGTGCAAGCTATTATCAACACACCAAAATGCTTCACGAGCGACTTTGTTCCACTCCTATTAAGCTCAACGATCCCTGGTTAGTTTGCAGTAATCCAAAGCTGTAAACAGAGAGCCTCACGCCCACAACGATCTTAGCCAGTGATTAATACAGAATATCAGATGAGGGGCGCCACCGCTGATTATAATCGAGTGACTGTCAATCCGGTTGCTATTTCATGACGAGGATTTATGGAGCGAAGGCTCGATATCAGCAGTAAATTATTTACCGTCCGTCGATCTCGCCCGGCCCTCGTGATTAATGCTCTCCAGTAATGTAAAAACGTACTATGATACGACGATCGTAACAATTTTAGGATGTTATTACTACGAGGATATTAAAAATTTAATTTCGGCTCATAATTCCTTGAGCACATATCGTAACATCACGTTTTATTGCGCGCGCTGTAAAACCGCTACAGATATATGACAATATTAACTCACTTTTAAGCTACGTAGCACCTATTCAATTGCTAATAACGCGTATTCGCGTAACGTGTGATTAATTTTAACAGCTTTCGAAGAAATACGATTATGTCATGTTTGTTTCCCATAATATCTGCTCGTAATTCACTTTACGCGAGACGATCGCAGTAGAACTCAAAAGGTATTAAATAATTAAGAGTAAAAGATACACATTTATAAACAATCAAAATTAATAAAAAGTCGCAAAACACATGAGCTCAGTTGATTATACAAGAATGCTTAATTTATTGTAACCGCTTATCATGGGCAACATGCACTCGTGTCCAACAGCCGCCTAATCCTCACAAAATGTAACGTGTCCGTTGGAGAGCTGGTGAATTTCCGAGGCCAGCATTATCGGAGAGGAAGTTGCATTCACAGTGACAGGCATGCGGCTAGCCGCGACACGCTTCACCCCAACGTTTTAATTAGCCCTCTAACAGGGTCAAACTTTTGCTAACTGTCCTCCCCAACACTAGATAAATGCAGTTTCTAGGTAGGTACTCGAAAGACAAGTAAGATAACTGAGAAATTAGCTTCGAGCAAAGTTTATAAAAACCCTTTCGGAATAACTTTGCACACCCACAACTTTAATAGAATTTAATGAACGCCATCTAACTTAGTTTATCCCAAAAAGTATAAGTATTAAATGATAGAGGTACGAGTAAATACATCCATATGAATAATTTAGATAAGATTAAACATACTCAAAAGTTCGACCACAGTTCCTGGGCGAAGTTTCTGTGAGATACTTAAAGCAGATAACGAGATAACCCGTTCTCGAACTACGGAAGTTTCTTTTCAATTCGGAAAGTTAAAAATTGAACTTCCTAAAAGCAATTCAGAAAAATCTGAAGCCTCGCTGTTCACTGACAACGCGAAAGAAGTTTCGTCACAGATTAAAAAAGTTTTAAAGTGTTTCCGACTATTTCCCCTCGGCGATTTTTTAAGACGCTGAAGTTGACACCAAGAAAAGAGGTGAATAAAGTGTAAACAGAAGTATGCAGACACTAGTGTCGCAGTAGCTTCATTTCAGCATTGAAGCTGTTAAATGCCCCGAAGAATAAAAGTTTTCTGTGGAGCTATATATACCGAAATAAGTTCCGGAAACTCGACACTATCTCAAATTAAGTTAAATAATGTTATCAAAGAGATGCAATTTAAATTGAAGTAGTTACCTTCGAGCCGGAAGCGAAACTTTTCTCTTTGAAGCTGAGATATTCTACACTTAATCGTGAAGTACTTATAGTAAATTATTCTCCGAATAGAAGCTACCTGCACAGAAACTAAAATGTTCACGTATTCAATATGTGGGTATGATAATAATTTAAAAGTGTTCATAAGGCAGTTTAAATGCATGTCGAGCACTATAAGGTTATATCTCAAGCGGCCGCCCCACCCGACTGCACAGTAACTGCCCGTTAAAATGTAAATTTATATTACGAGCAATGTTGCAGAACTTCCCGGGATCCTACGGTGTCGATAATTAAAACATGGCACGAACTAGAACATCAACTAACATTAATCGACGTGAAAATCTTGAAAAAACCCCGATCAGACCTCGTCGGTAAGAAGTGGTTCCGTGGCAAATGTCTGAAGTATGTTCAACTTTGCCTGTGTTAGTGTCATGCTTTTAGCGCACTACGTTCATCTCGATGAACAGGGATTAGAGGTATTTTGTCGCGTTACTTTGCTAACGTTATTAGTAGCTCAGTATTTAAGGAAAACTCTCTTAATTGAGAATTTGAGAGAAGTTAAAGGGGTGAAATAGGGGTCGTTTTGAAATGCGTCCAACCATACAAAATATTATGTTTATTATATCTTTTCAGCCCACTCTAGTTTGTTTTTTACTACGACGTAAGCTCTTTTTTTCTTTTTTGTATGGCAACCTATTAACAACCTACACAAAAAAAAAAAAACTAAAAGGTTGCATGCAATAAAAACATACGAGAACAATGTTGTAGGTAGATTGTTATTGTGGAGCACGTTGTATTTATGCACTACACAGACATGTTTTAGACACTAACAAACCCGTGAACTGAGGAGGTCATTCCGTGCTGCCTGCCTGCAAACTGTAACAATATTAGCGAAGAATATTAACAATATTGCAAGTCCGGCATGGCATGGCCGCCAGGTGGACACTCCACTATGTGTATTGCTACAGCCGACTATCCTTTGAAACTAAAACTGAACTATGAGTACAATTTGCAGGTATTATGTACCTATGTTGCACATCTAATAACGGCTTTTAGTTTTCCTGCTAAATCTGTTTGTACAGGGTAGGTATTTTATTATTTTAATCTTAACATCATAACGCCTTGGTTCCCTGAAAGGTTGGGCAGAGGTTTAACTATAGTACACCCACGGTTCACCAGTTATTTTGAAGTCCCATGTAATAAGGGGCGAGCCTATTACCATCAACTGGGCACAAACCGAGACTTCGGACTGCTACTAAAAAATTCCAGATAGAAAACCCCAATAACACTTTGCCCGACCTGGGAATCGAACCCAGGGTCTCATGCTCAGCAGTACGGCTTAAGAATACTAGACTAACGAGGCAGTCTTTTATTCTACTGAAATTCGTAGTCAGCTATTACAGCGTTGGCCATTTTGGTTTTAGAAACAATTTAAATTAAATTCCGTTTACCATCTCGTTTTTACCTAAAACGGATTAAGTTTTTTAATTATGAAGTAATTGATTAAAAATATTGTTTTGCATTGTAAAACGATACATATACCTATAGTTTGGTATGTTTTATCAATAACGATATCTTCATGTTGTGCTGGATAAGCAACATATCGACATAAAGAATAACAATCATTGATGGGAAAGTTTGATATTCCATATTTCACGTCACACCTATGATTCATTCCCAACATGGCAGGTTGCGCTACCGACCGGTTTTTACGACAGCACACATCGGCTTTTACGATGATTATATTGATTTCATCTCGATACTTTCTTTCACGAGAATATTAGTGTCCTATGAACAAATTACGGTATCTTTCCAAAACCACTCGGTGAATTTTTCAACAGTATTTTTACACTGGAAGGGAAAACGAAGAGTTATATCAAACCGACTTTGATTAATATAAAGGATGTTTGCGCGCCGTGATATCAACCAGGTGTCTCCGACTAAATTAAATTTCTGTCACAGGAAAAGAGGGCGTATGTTACTTATACACGTCATAACAAATAAAGTTACATTATTAGGTACGTCTCAAATTGCCTCCAAATGTTCATATTTGCGTAAAAAACTTGATAACGATGATACTGCCGGGAGTTGTAAGGTTTCTTTTGATAAATAAAGATATATGGAATACATTTTCCATTTCCTCATTCAACGGTATGCTTCGTATTCACCGAAATCGTGAATACAAAAATGTGCAATTTGAGTTATATGATTTTTATGTTAAAATTGCGGACAAAGCTTCTCGACTTTGTCCGCAATTCAGAATGAAAAATAGCTTAGGTCGTTACCCAGGTCATGTTCTATCCGTGTGTCCAAATTTCAACCAAATCCGTTCAGCCGTTTTAGCGTGAAAGCGTAACAAACAAACTTATTTGGCAGTTAGGATAAATAATGATAAGTAATCATTGAATCTTAATATAAGATACATCCCAATTATCTTAGTAGTTAGTCAGACCCTATCCACAAATGTAATAAATAGATATGTCTAGCATGTGTAACAACAAGATATACCTAATGACGTTCATAATTGTCATTATTTTATAAACATAACATAATGTTGCGCTAATGATCTCTAATGTAGAATTGTAACCATGCTTGTTCGCCCTAGGGATTTGTGCCAAAGCACTGCATCAAACCACCTTTATCGTAATGCGTTTATAACTGAAACGCATTACCTACATTATCTGCTTTAACTTCAGTTTCCTGCTTCTGAAAGTTCTCCTAATTTAGTTACGTACGATAAAAACTATTTATTAAAAAGAAATCCTAAAATAAGGTAAAAATTTGTGCCTACAGGAATAACGTTACAGTAGGTCCCAATATTTGTATGTTTTAAACAAAAGTGATGCTTTAGCACCTTCAGAACATTAATCATATCCCTTAATGTTTGACGCAGGTCCTCACCGGACACGGTTGTTTCGGGAGGTTCCTGTTTTGGATAAGGCGGGAGGAAACGCCTGGGTGTTTCCACTGCAAAGATCGCCCTGAGCACACGGTGGAGCATACGGTGGCCTGCCCGGCTTGGGCGGAGCACCGCCGTGTCCTTGTGGAGGCGATCAGTGGCGGCGATCTCTCGCGTCCGGCCCTGGTCCAGGCCATGGTACGGAGCGAGAGTGCATGGGTAGCCGTCGCCTCCTTCTGCGAAGGCATGATGTTCGCGAAGAGGGAGGCGGCGCACGTGAGGGAGAGGCAGTAAATGCGCCCTCACGAACCTAGCCTCCGCAGGAGACGCCCTGGGTGTCGGGAATCCCAGGCTGATTCCCGACCACCGTAGGCGCGGGATTGCGGACAGCGAGTAATGGGTAGTTCGCTGTCCGGCAAGGACCAAGCCCAGGTCGACGGCGCGTTGTGTTCCACGCGCGCCTCAAAGAGATGTCAGCACCAACTATTGGTGGTCCGCAAGGACCGATGCAATAATATCCCTTTATTTTAGAATACATATTCTCAAAAGAACGAAATCGGTGTCTGCCATGCAAATAGGTGAACGCAGCGCCCAAGTTATTGCCGGGCCGAGAATTATTGTTCCCTCCCACCACTAAATTGTATTAGGACGCTTTTATGCGCAAAACTTCCACATTCAGACAAAGCATTGTTCTGCAAATTGATGTTCCAGACTTGCACACACGTTTATCACCGAATATTCTTGGATAGAACTAAGTTTTTCTTACAAATCGACAGCACAAATCCACCTTGTTAGTTTGTTACTACCGCGATCTCTGTTCTAAGAATCCGAGGTAACGAGAGCTATTCCAGTTGATTAGCCGATTAGTTAGAACAATTAGAAGTGGGGAAAGGGGATAATGCACGAACATGCTTGATAACGTGTTGGTTTATCTTGTAAATAGGGTACTTCAGACTTGTTTGCTACGTAATAATAACCTGGCTGGTCTGAAATACCTATACAATCTTCTTGGTAAAACGTAATTTTATCCTATCTAATACACTACCTAATAAATTAAAACAATATAAAGAAAAAATCCACTGGATGTTTAGGGTAATAAATATGTGGAAAATGTGAGCAGTTTTATCGGGGATCCGGAATTTAGGACACGATATAGTTTTCGGTCGAACTCGTTTTTCTGGCTGATTCAGCACAGTTTGGCAAAATCATTTTCCTTTCAATTTTCCTTTTACATTAATGCTAGCCATCAGATGAACATGAAACTGACTATTGGATATGTGGTGACTATATATCATTGGTATATGATATATACCAAAATCAGAAGCAGATTCTCTTTATTCACAGTCATATTTATGTTTCCAATATTGTAATTATTCAGTGTTCTGATTATACCTATAAACTAGATATAAGAATCCTTTTGGCTTGAACTTCTAATATACTCACTACGACACTCTATTAAAGCCAGATCAGGCAGATAAAAACATAATCTTGTTCATCGGACGCATAAAATTAAGTTCAACTCTAAAAATAATCAAACTCGATAAAAGTAGACTAGAATTGGGAGTGTCTTTGTCTTAGATACTAACCTTTTATAGGAGGTTTAACTAGATTCAACTACACTCGTGAGCAATAAACTGGAATCACTTCATCGCGCGTTGCTCAAGACAATTTTTTACAATTTCTATGAAATGAGCTGTGGATTGTGGTATATCACCTGAAAGGTAACTTTGTTAGCTTTCAAATTATATAAAAAAAGTACCAAAAATTTAGAGAATTATTGCAATAGGTTGAAGTTGTGGACGGCTAAATGAATAGGAAGTAATTTGAAAAGATAAAAAAAAAATTTACAATTTATGTTATTTACTCCTTAATATTTTGTGATACCTGGCCTTAATGACTGCCTGTAAACGGTTTTTCATTGACCAAATGAGTTTCCTGATGGAATCCTGTGGGATTTCCTGCCAATCTTTGACTAAAGCAGTTTCCAAGTCTTCTATTGACGCCGGAACTGGACATCTTCCTCGTACCCGCCTTTTCAACTCGTCGCATATGCCCAGGGCGTCTCCTGCGACGACTAAGGCCGTGAGGGCGCTTATACTGCCTCTCCCTCACGTGCGCCGCCTCCCTATGTAATCGGATTTAAGTCAGGGCTAAGGGCTGGCTAGTCTAGTGTGGCAATCCCGACTTCTACAATTATACTAACTATAACGGTACTGTCTAGTTAGTCACTGCAACGGTGTGGCAGCTGGCATTATCGTGCATTAGCAGGAAACCTTCGCCAATAAACCCAGCGTAGGGGAGCACATGGCCTAGCAAAATGTCGTTGATGTATCTTTCTGCGGTTAGCTCCCCTCCCCGACCTCCAACAGGTACGAATATCAATTCCGTTTTTGCTTTAATAGATATCCCCGCCCACATCATACAGGACCCACCCCCGTATGCCACTGTTTCCGCAAAACAGCATTGTGCGAATCACTCCCCCGGTCTCCTATAAAGTCTCTGTCTACGGTCGCTACCATGCAGGCACATCCTGGATTCGTCCGAGAACAGGACTCGCCTCCATTGCCCGATATCCTAAGTGATCGCGAGCAAACTGAAGCCTGGCTTTTCGGTAGGCTGGAGACAATTTAGGTCCCGTGGCTGGCCTTTTCGGGGTCCAGTTCGCTTCTTTGAGTCTTTGCCTCACTATCCACTCGCTGACAGCCTTCCCTCGAACTTCTCTGAGCTGCTGCTGGACGTCCACGCCAGTCAGTTGTCGATTTCGGAGAGAAGAGGTGACAATAAATTGGCATCGCTGTCGTCCAGATCCTGGTCTCCGTCCATTTTCTTTTAGCTTCAGTATTCCCAGTGCCGTAAAATATTGAACTGATGATCAATTTTCATAAACGCCCCCTTTTTGTAGGGTTTTAGGACTACCAAACAATATGGTGTTTTGTTTTAAAAATTGATGTGTTTTGTTTTACGTTCCATGACATAAGGTGAATAATCTTTGATTGTGATATTGAAAGCTAACAAAATTGTCTTTCAAATGATATGCCACAATCCATAGTTCATTGTATAGAAGTTGTAAAAATTTGTTTCGAGCAGTGGACGATGAAGTGATTCCAGTTTATTGGTCGCGAGTGTAGATTAACTACTAAAAGGTCAATCGAAAATGTCGAATTATATTTAGGCCACTGACTAGGCTATAAATTGCCTAAAATTTTAATAACCTTATCGATTTAGGCTGTATCGACATGGATTCCACAAAAGTACTTTAAAACAAATGGTATCGATATTGTTAAATAGAAATTGAAAAAGTTCGGAAAGACGAATAAACGCGACATTCGTAAATGAAACCCCTGAGGGCTAATCCGTCGAAACTTTTATATCTAGTACTAGCAGCGCTCCGCAGTTTCACCCGCGTAGTACCCGTTCCCGTAGGAATATGGGGATAAAATATAGCCTATGTTACTCAGTGATAATGTAGCAATCTAACGGCAAAAGATTTTTTTAAATCGGTCCAGTAGTTTTTAAGTTTATTCGTTACATACAAAAATACATAAATACAAATCTTTCCTCTTTATAATATTAGTGTAGATAGGTAAATCTTGTCTTGTCCCGCTAATCAACTTTACATTTTAACAGTTTTGTCATATTTCTATTGTCTTCTATTCCATAGATAAAAGATGTCTGACTTTGGTAAAATCTGCCCTTACAAAACACCATTTGTTTAACATAGTTTACCGCGAACATTGGCGAAGTAAGTGACAGGGTGATGTCACGCGTGCCAGTGATTCTTCAGATAAACAACTGGGAACATAGTTCAAGGGGTGCGTAAGATCGCTTTATAGATAGTTGTACAAAAGTTTAGCCTCTTACATTTCTACCTGTACCACTTGCTTAATGCGGGCTGTTTCGAACGATTCACCCGCATGTTTATTTTCTTCACAATCGAAACAAACTTTCTACGAAATCTGCAGTAGTAGAGCAATCCTTATAATACCTACTCATTAATAAAATAACAGTTATTTATTTAAAATATTTACATAGTTTAAAAACTAACGGTTTTAAAATAAGGGCAATGTAGTCCAGGTGCCCACTTAGTTTTCCGAGACATTACCAAGCGGTTGATAGACATTACACGTAACCGAGGGCTGGTTTATTTTTGGCCAAAGAATCAGCTTTGCCATTCAACGTGCCAATGCTGCCGCCGTTTGTCCGGCACTTTTCCGTTGACAACGATGCACGCGAATGTTTTGATGGCCTCTGATTAATTATTTATTAAAACTTAATGCACAAGTAAAAAAATACTGTACAAAGGCGGACTTAATGCCTGAGGCATTTTCTACCAGTCAACCTTAGGGTGATGCAGAGAGAAAACATGACAGGTGGTGGTAGCACCTGTCATGTTTTCTCTTTTTCATTTTATGTTAATTAGGGATAGGTTACTCGAAAAATACCACATACTAATACATAGATACATACACATATATAACGTGACAACAAACGTAACGTGACATAGAGGGGCTTGTGGCTAAGTAACAATAGCTGCACGGGTCGATCGATCAGGTTAAGCTACGCTTGCCGCGGTTGGTCCGTGGATGGGTGACCATCTTTACATACCAAGACCCCTCCGTGCCTCGGAAAGCACGTTAAGCCGTTGGTCCCGGCTGTCATTTGTGGATCTTTGACAGTCGTTACGGGTCGTCAGAAGCCCGAAAGTCTGACAACCAGTCTTACCAAGGGGTATCGTATTACCCCAGTTACTGGGTTGTGGAGGTCAGATAGGCAGTCGCTCCATGTAAAATACTGGTATTCAGCTGCATCCGGTTAGACTGGAAGCCGACCCCAACGTAGTTGGGAAAAAGGCTAGGCAGATGATGACATACACATATATAACGAAAATAAAACTTTGTCTTGAGAAATAAAGATAGGTAGAGGAGAAAACGAATCCAGCAAGTCAGCGCTAGGATGATTCTGGCAGCTTCTTACGAATATGCTCACGTGCGTAATTATTTCCTTTTCTATGTACATTAACAGTTAAATTACTTTTAGTTTACTTAATGTTCATAGTAAAAATATCTTTAAACTTTAGCAACCTATTTTGTTGTTACTTTGGCAACACACTGTATTATAAATTTTTCGAAATATTTTCACGTTTCTGCAACCGTGCTTACCTTTTTCCCCTTTTAAATGTATAAAGGGTTTGGTATTTGAATGAATTTTACGAAGAATTCGTGAAAAGGTGTCCAAAACATTTCCATTAAAGTGATCCTTGAATACCAAGTAGCACAATTAGAATTTTTTAAAGGTATTGCCGATTGATTGCTTTTTTGTCGAACTAGGCAATGTGGAGTGCCTGCTGAGGAGACGTTGAGAATCCAATAGCGATAATGAGGATGTTTAAATAAAAATCTCTTGCAAGACTTCCATCCGAACGAAAAAAATTAATAAACAGAACAAGAAGTTCTTATTAGTATTGCAGAGCAGGTATGTAGCAATCACCAAAAAATACCTAATTAGCTGAGCAACACTGAATTGAGTCACCAACAATTAAGCCACAAACAGGTGAACCAGTACCTATACCGACCGTAACCCATCTAAAATTATTAGAACACTAGGATGTTGGCGTTTATCTACAATTATTAAAACAAAAATAAATAATAACGCTTGTAGAACTTTTCGAACATAAACATAAAATGAAAGCGGAAAAGTTCGAAAGGTTTTCTTTCGCCGGGTAATGTTAAACATCCAAAATTTTAATCTTTTCTTTACCGAAGCTGCCGAAGTACAGTAGCTGTTAATTTTTTATGATATTCTAGTCAGAAAATTTAATTAAAACTCGGGATTGACCTTTTAAATTAACGAGACCTGTATCGTAAGACCACTCATCAAATAATTTCCATTCGGACTTACGCGCGCGAATTGTGCACACGCGTGCTGAGTCTCCTTGTGTTGTCGCGCGCTGCCATAGTGTTATTGCCTAACTCACAAAGATACTTTTTTAGTGTTGGGAACGCCTGTTATCGATAAAACGATACATCGATTCGATCGCTCGCCATTGAGCAATTTGTAACACGTTCAAATTCTGTGGGAAAACGTGGACGAGTGGAAAATACTAAAATTTGGTCTATCTGCTACTATTAACGTGCTGAAAACCTGATCCCGTCAAAACCTCAAACTGGTTCAGTGTTCTTCGCATCAATCAACTCCAAGAAACGGACGTATTTGCTGCTCGTCTCAAGCAAGCTTCTACACCAAGGAGAAAATCAGGTCATATCCCACCTATTATCCTACAAGTTAAATCTGAGTGGACTCATCTCGTCTTGAAGCACGCCAAATTTTTTTATCTACAATACAGAGGTAACAACAAAATTGTAGTTTCTTGTTATAGTCCAGAAAGCCACCAAGCAGTAAAAGATGGTTTCCGAGCTGCTGAGCTAGCTTTCCATACTTTTCCGCGGAAGGATCTTCGACCTACCTGCCTACGTAGAAGATTGCTTAGCAGAAGAACTCGAGACTCTGGGTTTCAAAGATGTGATTGTTCGCAAGATGAAGCTGCCTGATAACAACAAAAGCAATAGAGCTGTTCCTACCTTCTTAGTACAGCTCCCAGCAGGTAGTGACCTTAGTAAATTTCTAGAAATTAGATACCTTAGCAACTGCGCAGTGCAACTCCGCAAGTATCAAGCAAGAAATCCTTTTGGTACACAATGTTTCAGATGCCAAGGCTCCGACCATTCCTCAAGAATTTGCAATTTAAGTCCACGTTGCGTCAAGGGCACAGAACCCCACCCCTCGACTGACCGTCCCAAAACAGACAGAATCAGTCTGGCACAGTGCTGCAACTGCAAAGGTAACCCAGCTAACTTTCGACAATGTATCAAGAGCCAAAAATACTTGAAACTTGTACAGAACCGTCAAGAACAAATAAAAGCGATTCAAGACGCTAAAATTAATGCGAAAAGCAGTCATGTTGACGGGCGAAGTTGGAACACTGTCGCTGCAAATTCAACGGAATCAAGCACCACTGGAGCCCAGCCTCAAATTGGAACGCAAGATCAGACCACTGCTGACATGTTAGCAATACTCATGACAATTAAATCCATCAAAAACCAATTTGTAACCTGCAACAGTATGATGGATAAGGTAATATTGATCCTGACCCACCTTGGCCAATATGTTTGATGGTAACGACTTGCGTATCTTATACTGGAATGCCGATGGTATTCGGAATAAACTTACGGAATTGTTTGTCCTCTTAAGTGACTTATCCATAGATATTGCAGCTTTGTGCGAAACTAGGATTTCTACTCATCTCAAGCTCGAAACTCCTGGCTACAATTGTTATAGGCACGACAAAAAGGCTGATGGCCACGGGCAGGGAGTGGCACTGTTGGTCAGGAGTAACTAATGCATTCCCTTCTTGCCACTCCAAACACGCATAACTTAGAGGGTATAGGTGTCCAGGCAACCACTCCAGGGAAAAATTTGGCTTTCTACTTTACTTACCAGCCAAATCTCCCTCTGCTAGACAGTGATCTGGACTTATTGCTGGGTGCAAATCACAAGTTTCTGATAATGGGTGACCTAAATTCCTAACACCCTTACTGGAATTGCACTACCTCTAATCCACATGGCAAAATCCTATGCGATCACATGGTAGCTAACGATTATGAGATACTGGCACCTTTTTCACTTACCCTAGTGCACTACCAAAGGTCTCACGAACCTTCCACACCAGACAGTGTATTAGTGAACAATACTCACGACGTAATTGAACCCCAAGCTCTCACAAGTCTCTCGTCAATTCAGGTGATTTGACGAGAGACTTGTGAGAGACTAGCTTGCAGGTCCAGTACACTTCACAGTAGGTGGAACGTGTAGTACTAAGTCCCAATCATCATTTAACTTTGCCAAAGCTGACTGGAAATATTTCAGATCCCATTTAGACAGCAATATTACACTATCTAGCACAATATTAGACTCAATACCCTGTATTGACACTGCTGTAAATAATTTTACTGACAGTGTGCTAAATGCACGGAAGGCGAGTGTTCCTACCATCGAAATAAACAAAGGTCTTTTAAAATTGCCAAGGCGCATTAAGAGCCAAATTAGACACAAAAATTACATATGTAGAAAAGCATTGAATGAGTACAATCCTTGCCTCAGGCGTCAACTGTTTTTTAAAGTCAACCAGCTACAAAACTCTATTAAAGCGAGTATCCAGACCTTGAACGACAGTATTTGGAATGAAAAGCTCTCAAAGTGGATAACCCCAGTAATGATGTATAGAGTCTAGCTCGGTCAATTAACCATAATCCCAGTAAGATGACATCCTTAGTATCAGAGCAGTGTGAAACTCTTGCCGATGCATTTGCTGGTAATATGAGTCTCACTCATCAATGGACCAGCGATCTCTAAACTAAGGTTGCTGTCAAGGAACCTATGGTGACATTACAATTCTAAAGAAATAAGTAGTCACTCCCCTATAGTTAGACCTAGGGAATTCAAAAATAATCGCGCTCAAAAAACCTGCGAAAGATGGCAGCATTCCTACAAATTATCGTCCTATAAGCCTGCTCCCGTGCCTGGGCAAGTTATTTGAATCTCTCATTCTTACCCGTCTGTTAAAAGTTACAGAACATTTACTGCTACCATAGCAATTTGAATTTCGTAACGCACACTCCACCACTCAGTATTTGGCCAGAGTATCGTAGCTTATAGCACATAACCTAAATGAAGGCAAATCGACGGGAATGGTTATGGTAGATATGGAAAAAGCCTTTGACACTGTCTGGTACGAGGGACTACTTCACAAGCTAATTGTTAACGACGTTCACTTGTCAAAATAGTCCAAAACTATCTATTTACCCGTCATTTCGAAGTTTCCATTAGTAAACACTGTTCAATGGCGAATTTGATCATATCTGGTGTACCACAAGGTTCAAATTTAGGACCATTTCTCTTCATCCTGTATCTGAATGACGTACCTAAGCAACCTAGAACTCATCTCGCAATATATGCTGGTGACACTGCCTCATATACTTCTTCAGAGGATATTGATTTAATAATTGGGTGGCTTCTTGGGTACTTGACACGTATTTCACCAGATGGAAACTAAAATGAAACTCCAGTAAAACGGATGCTATTCTTTTTACGCGTAAACGATCATTACCCCCCAGGAGCATTAACTTGAAAAATAATTCCATACCTTGGAGCCGTTCGGTCAAATAACTCGATGTAGTTTTAGATGCTAAAATTAACTGGAATGAAAACACCGATGCACTTCGAGAAAAGGGTCTTAGGGCCATGAATGCGTTAAAACCTATTCTTAACAGGAAGTCTGAGTTAAGCGCAGCCACTAAGTTACGCATTTGTACCACCCTCGTCCGATCATTTCTGACATACGCTGCGCCAGCCTGAAGTAGCCTGACTAATAAAAACTACAATAAGTTGCAAGTTGTCAAAAATAAGGCAAGAAAAATGTTAAATTTAAAACGACTTACACGAACAAATAAAATTTCCAACGATTAATAATTTTATTTTAAAATCAGCCCGAAAATTATATTTAGTTAAAAACCCGAAACATAATAACCCACTAATTTCATCCATAGGTAAAAGTAGATCTAATAACGTATTATATTCAAAAACGTACAATCGTTATCGTTTACCACATCACTATTTTCTGAGTGAATAACATCACACACTTATCACCGGACTGACCGTGCTGCCCTCATCCGGTCGCGGTCCAGCCGCCGCCGTAAGCATATTCGGCGAAAAGATTTCGCAAATTACCCTCAATTTAGTATTATTATAATTTTTTCTTTGACTTAATAATGACAAATGTTATAATCTAACATTTAGCACTTGTAATGTTCTATCCTGCGCTTCTAATATCTTTTGTTTTTGTTTTTGAATTAGTTATAGTTGGTATATAGCAGGGGTCGCCAAATGGCGGACCGCGGTCCGCATCCGGACCGCCGCGAAAATGGGTCGGCGCGGCGCGCCGACCCATTTTGTGCGGACCGCGAGAACACAGCAACTTACACTACAGAGTACGTAATTTAATAAAAATATAACCCACCTATTATCTTTGTTGACGTCAATTCGAAAACGGCTGAACATCTCCAGGATTTAATGTCAATAGCTTGCACCAATTTTACTCCAAACTTCAGACAGATAGTCCGCAACAAAAAATGACATTTTTCTCATTTATATGTAAAAAATACCTTTGTTATTTCCGTAATTACATTTGTTTATTAATTTTTTTTTTCTATAAAATGTTGTGCGGACCGCGAAGGTCATTTTATTACTTAAAATGGACCCCGAGCGAAACTAATGGGTGACCCCTGGTATTTAGTACAGTGGTATGCGTTTAAAGCCAGTGCTGTTAAGACTTTTGTGCCGTCAAATAATATTGTGTTCTTGTGAACTGATAAACTAATGTTTATGAATAATAATAGTAAAGTTAGTGTAAAATGTCTATAAAGGTAAGTTGTAAGCCTAAGAATTTGTTACTTATGTAGTTGTACTCAATTAGAACAAGATCTTATTGTATGCACTCTGTAATATTATGTTTTTAATAAAGACTTTAAAAAAAAATACTCGTCAAATAAAATTATCAATAAATTCATTACAGGCAAATATTTTTAGTAGCAGAGCAGTGGTGGCCCGCCTGCTGCCGTGACTTCCGAGTTGTGGGTCGTGGGTTCGAACCCAGGCAGACACTTTCCTTTGTGTAAATTATTTTATCACCACTGCTCTCAAAACGGTGAACAAAAACATCGTGAGGAAACCGGTATGTCCTAGAACCGAAAATTCGAAGACATATGACATCCGCCAACACGCACTGGGCCCGCGCGTTGTATTACGGCCCACTCTCACAGAGAGGTCTATGTCCCAGCAGAGGGAAGATTATAGGCTGTTTAGGTAGGCACGTATTTTGAATTAAACTTTTTAGTTTTAAAACATAACATATTGTCTCATAAAATATTGCCAGATTTCGATAAAACTAAATGAAGTGAAAGTCTGCTTAAAAAGAAAAAGTAGGTATCATCATCATCCACTGCCCGATTTCACATTCCATAGGCCACACTTTTCTTTTACCAATCCCCACGCTCCTATGCCAGCCTCATATTCTTATTCATTTCAAAACAAAGATGTTAACAAAAAGCTTAGAGCTAAGAGCCGTTGTAGACCATGTTAGAGCACAGCAAAAGGTATTATTTGATACCTACATAATTATTTCTTAAAAACCTAAAACTTAGTATCCAGGTATCCAGGTGTACCCCGCTGTGGTAGGTATCTTTCACTCTTTGCATCAAGAAGTAAAGTTCTCTCAACTAAACAGTGCGACCGCGACGGTCCAAATAAAGGGCCTCCATTTCTGTAGCGCACACTGCACTATTGCGGCAAAACACTGAATGGGCAACTAGGCAAACATCACGAGTACCTTTCGAGGATTTATGAGCCCGTTAGCTAATTTGGCCCTGAAAACCGCGGGCTGTAAATCGGAGCGGACGGGAGCATTAATCACGATGCCGAGGATTTAAGCCTCGCTCCACGATTTAACGCCCGGTCATTGCGAATATCAATACAGAAACTATCGCTGCGGTTTGTACGTATTAAACGTAGGTATACCTTCTGTGATTACGCAGTTAGCTGCATGCAGTGTAAATGTTAGGTAAAGTAGGTCCAGTATGTTACATACTAATCTATACTAATATTATAAAGCTGAAGAGTTTGTTTGTTTGTTTGCTTGAACGCGATAATCTCAGGAACTACTGATCCTAGCCCATTTATCGAGGAAGGTTATAGGCTATATCATCACGCTAAGACCAATAGGAGCGGAGCACCAATGAAGAATTTTTCAAAATCAGGTACATTTTTTTCCTTTTGAGAGCTTCCGCTGCGTGCGCTGCGTAAACGGTTAAAGTTTCGCAAAAATATGACATAATTGTTCCCCTTTAAAAGTCCTAAAAAAAAGTCCGCGTCAGCGTCTTTTAAGGTTGGCTCACTGTAAACTTTTTGTAACACCTATAACACCTTCGCAAATAATGCATTAATCGCGAAGGTGTTTTTATAAACATGATATTAGTCCTTATCCAAATAAATATTCGCCACAAGTATTTAATTTAAAACAAAATTGCCCTTTACATCTTTCGATTTCAATGAATATCTTAGAAGATATCGCAGTTTTAAAATAACATCGCAGCAAAATAATGTGATATTATAAAGCTTAAGAAATTGTTTGTTTGGTTGGTTGAACGCGCTAATCTCAGGAACTACTGATTCGAATTGGAATATTATTTTAGTGTTGGATAGCCGATAGATCGAGGAAGGCTATATGCTATATAACATCACGCTAAGACCCTTAAATGAGAAATGATTTTATTACTGTAAGTAGGTTTGTGCAAACACTTTTACACGTCAGTCATATTTTTAAAACTAGATAAGGTCGGCGATTCCTATCTGACTACTCTGATAAGAAAGGCCGAAATAAACTCAGAGGTGAAATGGTCTTTTGAGAAAAGAACCACACAGATTGAGTGGACCTGTCCAATCAGTGCACGCATTTATCAGTAATCATGCAGCTCAACTCAGAACTTGAGGAGCTCAACGATTTGACGAACAATACCAAAGAAAGGACATTTGGGTAGGCCGCATAAATTACTCAAACTGCCAGACCATGACTAAAAGAAGAAAAAAGAACCACCCACACAGTCATCACATTCACAATAATTAAAGCAATATAATACTTTTGTTGATCGAAGTTTACAAAGTAAATATTCATTTTTATGTCATTGTTTAAACAAAATTCATAATGTCAATGTCTATATAAACAAAAAATACGAAAATAATCGTGGTGAGATCATTTGAGGACCATGTAGATTGGTGTCTAATATGGTCTTTTCAGGAAAGAACCACACAGATTGAGAGTACCTGTCCTTAGGAGCCGAGCAAAGAGAAAAACTCACGAATACGAAGTAGTCGCACGGGGAGGCGAGGCGAGCGACGGGGTGGGTCGGGGAGCAAGAAATTTGACGCGAACGAAGTCGCGGGCAGAAGCTAGTATTTGATGTAATGTTTTTTTTTAATGTTGAAGATATTGACGTAATTATAATCATGAACAAAAAGGCTTTTAAAAACGAACATAATACTATTGGGTCGATTTTGAACTTAGGTATGCAGTAGTCACGGCATCATAGAGTAGACAATAAAGATTAGAAAGTCAGACAATAATATAATTTGCAGGCTTATATTAAAAACTTGTAGGTACGTCTATAAAATGAGTAGTAAAATTAATTAGAAGACCGTACCAATATCTCCTTCACGTCAGTTATCATGATTCATCCTGTTCTGATCCGTCACGATATTTTTGGAAAAGTACTGCTACTTTTATTTACTACTTCTGTCAAGTCATTTTTTAAAGAGATCTCGCTAGCTTGGTCAAGTAGAGCCACATTTCTTTTGCGTCTGTTCTCTTGTTTAGGATCTAAGTCTAATAATTTGAGGGATTTCATGGCTGCTACATTCTGCATAAACAGGAGGTTCGTTGGGTTTTGAAAGCAAGTAGCAAGAGGCTTTACGGTCACATCTGTGAAATAAAAATTGATAATGCGGTAATACACTGATACAGATGCCAATTACATCATATTTTATAAGTTAAATATAAACTTGTATTACTTACTAAGTCCGGTAGTACAGGAGAATAAGTCAATATGACAATGGTTTATCATAGCTCTGACGGTGTAGGAAATCATGTTTCTCTTCCAGATCTGCGCACACGCAGGCTCGTAGGTGTCGGTGCAGAAAGTGGGGCAAACGTGTTTGCAGGCCTGGTGAGCCCCCACTATGCTGAAGTCAGCCACACGACGACCCCCATCTTGGTATACATCGGGCGTGATCCTTCTTTGTGTCAATCCGCACAACTCATTTTCTACTTGTTTAATTTCTACAATTTTCAATGTTTAAAATTAAAATATTTACATAACCTGTGTAAATGCTTATCTAAACTTGAAGACGCGTTTCCGTACTTTACATGCATTCCCCACATACTACTCATTTTTCGCAATTGCACGACTATTTTTACGATTTTGAGAATTTCTATAAGCAGGTAAGCATATAAAAAGTTACCATAAAGCCAACACAAGAAATACACATAAAACACCCTCCCCGAATATCGATTCCAATTTAGGAATATGGAAATCTCGACATAAAATCTACCAACAAAGTCGTTTTTGTTTCCAAATCCAATTGAATACTAACTCGTTTATCCTATAAAATATAAATTGTAAATGTATTTAACGAACCAACAAAATATTTATCTTCGCACTCCGCTTTCTTCATATGGCAATAATTTTTAAATATAGACTTAATTTGAATGCCATCTTCTAACTCCGCTATTCCACAAACTTCAGCGAAAATATTAGAACACACTAATTTGTCACATTCTTTTCCTAATGTAGAGATTATGAACAACACTGAAAACAAGAAGAGTCACTTCTTCGCTCTTGTTATGCATATTTTTTATACCAAATAATCCTTATTCTGTCTTATTGTCATTACGTTATTGTGGCTTAATTTGCTTTGCTATAATATTTCAGTACCTACCTTTTAAATAAAATTTTATAAAATCAGAAAAGAAAAATATCCTACACAAGAGTAATTTAATTTGCTAGGCGAGCATCAAAGCGGAATACATGGAAATATTAGATTATGTTCTTATAAAATTTAACGCGCGCTAAAACTTGCTGGTTTTTATGCCAACCGCTACAAGTAAATGAAATAAGCAATAGATACATAAATATGCATTCTATAAAAATAATTGCTAAAATCTTCAGTTCTATAGTAGCTTCTATTAGCAAAAATGATTAAAAACAGACTAAACAAAATGAAAATTAACGAATAACGCATTGTTAAGAATGAGGTTATTAAATTCATACTTACTCAACAAAATACATGAAGCTAACATTTTTCAGATTCATTTCATATTTAACGTCGCCTATTGTCACACTACTCGGCACGTGGGTCGAGCTACCGTATTATTAGAATTACTTTTTAATGTTCGCACAAGAGATTTACGTTATAAAATTTAATTAAATTTGCAATTCGTCAGCGTGATAACACATTTATCTTTGGATGGGAATTTTGGGACACGATTTTGTGTCGTTAGTGCGTTCGTATTTATTTTGCAAGAGTAGGAAATTATTCTGTCGTATGGGGTGGATCGCAATGGGCAAGGACGCGCTGATTTATGGCTGGACGTTAAGTTTGGAGGCCGGGACATTAGCGGCGAGTGATTGCCGCGCCGCGTCGCCCCGCGTCCTCGCCACCAAGCTATTCCAGCTCACTAATTTTCGATGCTCATTTAATAGGCATACTGTGATTTGGGACGACATTGATGTGCCGCATCGTTACAATTACTATTTAACTATTTGTCTGTATCATGTCCGTGTAGTTGCTGGTTTAGGGTTGCCGCTTTGCATTATGATTTTTTCATGATATGATATTGTAGTTGTACCTATTTGAAGAACTGAACTATATGAAATTACAATTGTTGGCCACGGAACCCTGCTTCCATCTGAAAATCTATCTACCTACCTCATAGTTATAATATTTATCTATTTAAGTATCGTGGGAGCATTATAAATAAAGGTAGATACGACTTTATAACACATATTTTATTTAGTAGGTATTAGACACGCAAGTCAAAATTTTATATTCAATGTAATACAGGGTTTAAAATATAAAACTCCATGAAAACGTTGGATAAGATTAAGGTTTATTATAGTTCTTGTAATTTCTGGCGGCACTTTATGGATTCCCATTACAGCGAAACGTAGCGGTCCATAATTTACGATCTTTAAAATTAAAATATTTTTCTTGCTCTAAAACCATACTTTCTTCAGAGCGTACCTACTGAACTTTTATTAAAATGTATTTTTTATACACTTAATAAAAACTGGCTGCGTAGAAAGGAGCTACAACGACACCTCGTACAAATGGAATTGTAATGTATGACCAGGCTCGCCCAAAATAAGGTAGGCTATATCATTATTAAGGTAACACAAAAGTAGGTAGGTTAGATATGTTACTTAATCTCTAAATAACTCACATCTATAACTACTTAATTTAATATTAAAGTACATTTTTCCGTAACTAACTATTTCTCGATTAAAATGAGATTTTAATAGGTGATCTACGTTATTGAGAATTAGGTTTAATATAAAATATTGAAATACTACTGGTGACGTGATATTTCAAACTAAAATTCTTACGATAAGCTTAATCCTGACTGTATGATGTGTAGAGCAGCGTGAAGTATGAATATGCAGTCGTTAGGATCTGAAAAAAATAATTTTATATGAAATACTTTTCTCCAAAAGTTGTAAAGGAGCTATTGCAACAGACTTTGTTTCTTTAAACCTATGCTGTTATTTATGCGTGACGAACGGCTTACTTTTGGCATCAAGTAATGCTCTTAGGTTAACTTACACTACGCCATAAGACAATCAAAACGTAGAACCTAGCCCGAATCGCGTATACATGCTGAACAATACGTATATCCGTCAAAATAACTTTCCATTCCTAACTCACATATTTAAAAAAAATTGTTTTATTGATATCATACAGGATAAGTTTTTATCCAGTGCGCAAACTGTAACTGCGAAGAAATTTATACATTATACATTTTGACCGCATAGGTATTGCACTTTTCTATGAAACAGCTGATTTTTTTTTTTGTAAAACCGACGTAAAATTTCTGCGTTAGGGGTCTAGAATAATATGCTGAATTCATGGATACAATTTGCGCAGTGGATAAAAACTTATCCTGTATAGACAAATGCCTATATTTGTCTATACAGAAATAAATAAATAAATGCCGTACACAAATGCATTATTCACTGTGATGTTTTTGTAACAAAAAAAAACTGTCCAAGCAGATACTCACTGAACTATATGTCATCATTGTGATAGCTCGAAATTTGAGGGCTGTGAAGTACAAAGGCCTCTGTGATCTGCAAACAAAACTCTCTTTAACATTCACAATTTTATACACCGAATAAACCATAGTGTTTCCTGTAAGCGGATATTTGGACTCTACGTATCAAATACCACGTAAATAACTTCAAGACACATTAAATAAATGTGTGTGGTTCAAGTATTTTCTATGGCCCTAATGTGAGTTTCATTTAACCATATCGATCAAACGCATCGAGCGCGTTCGGCACTCCACCTGGTCCGTCACCAATCCAGGGCCAATTGGAGCACCAAACGCGGTTGATGCGTCCTTTTTTTTCGGGTGGGAATCATCAAATAACTTCTCCCGCTCTGGGTGGCGCAAGAGGACGTGTCAGACTTTCACTGACTAAAACCCAACCGTGTTCCCTCGGTTGCCTGTGTGCCAGGGGCCATGGTATCTCTTTCGAACAACCCGCACCCCTGGCAGGCATCGGCCCTCGCGGTCCCCACCAGCTGGTGCTGACATCTCATTGAGGCGCGCGTGGAACACAACCCGCCGTCGACCCCTTACCGGACAGCGAGCTACCTATTACTCGCCGTCCGCAAGCCCGCGCCTATGGTGGCCGGGAATCAGCCTGGGATTCCTGACGCCCAGGGCGTCTCCTGCGGCGGCTTGGGCCGTGAGGGCGCCGCTCCCTTACGTGCGCCACCTCCCTTCACCAGTGCTCTAAAAACGGTGAAGGAAAACATCGTGATGAAACCTCCATATCCTAAACTCGAAGGCATGTAATATATACCAAGCCGCATTGGGCCCGCGTGGTAGATTATAGCCCACTCCCTCTCGAAGAGAAGAGACCTGTGTGCCAGCAGTGGAAACATTACAGGGTGATTATGCTAGCTCAGTAGTAAATTATGTCTAGTTTACACGAGCCTTAGAACTTGTCACTACTGCCTCACCTATACTCAGCTTGTCGCAAAGTAAATAAGATCGGCCCGTATTTACACTCACTGGCTGTTTCACCAATACTAAGCACTAATTCAGCATGTGTAAACATACTGAGTATTGATTTAAGTGACAAATTCTAAGCAAGCGCGTATGTAAACTATGCTAAATTAAACACAGTATCCCTACTAACAGGAATGCCACGCGTTTGCTTACTATTAATTACGGATACTTCACATCGTGGGTTCAAAAGTAAAACAAAAGACGAAATTGCCAAAAACAGTGTGCTACAAACGAGGGAACGTACGTGAGTTAATAAGCAAATAAGGCTACTTGCACTATAAAGTGTAAGAGCGTACCGTCGGAGTACCACGAGCATCGCGCGTCGGCTTCTTGTGTTGCTTTTATACCATCCGCTTTCATACACCGCGTCGGCTACACCAATGCTCTGCGAGATTCATTGAAAAACACACTAAAAATATTCCACGTCTGGTGCAATTTGTATGTAAGCTATTACACTGAAATGCACAAATTTACTTTGAGTGCAGGAAAAAGTTGGGTGTTTTTGTAAGTTAATTTACATATCACACTGAATGCAGTTGTGTTATTTTAGGAAACTGTTTGTTTTCCTCTGTTATGTTAATATTTAAATTGTACTGTGATATTTTATTGCAAATGTTTAAAAATAACTGAATTCTACAAATTGTTTGGAAAAGTCAAATGAACAAAAGCTGACACTCACCGCTCTGTAAATATCGTCTGCATACCAGCAGACTATGAACATTTGAGTTAAGGCTGCACCAAGATAAAACTTATTGCTCATTTCCATCCACGAATCGAGAAACTGTAAAAGAAAGAAGACTATTGTAATACGAACACACCATTTATTTCATATTCAACTTATTCTGATTTATGTTACTTACAACAATGGTGAACATAACACAGCAAATATTTACTGAGCTTAGCAGGACGTTAATAAGGTTAACAACTGAAAAGGCGTCCTCCAGATCATTTATGTACCTTAAAAACGTATATCTCACTTTATTATTTACCCTTTAGATATCATCAAAACATCTAAACTAATATACTTAATACAAATTAAGTCAATATTATTTCTGCCCAAAAATCAGCATTGCCATACAAGGTGGCAATACTGCCAGCCTTTTAGGCACTTTTCCTGTTGACAGCGATGCGGACGAATTTTTTGATGCCCTTTTATTATTTCCCCTCCTTTTATATACTTGTACGTATTATTATTATTTAAGACGGTAAGCTTTTTAAATTATGTAGATATAAATAAATATACCTACCACGAGGAAAATAAAAGATATGATTTGATTTATTGTACCTATTTGTTATGTTTTGGCGCTAAAGCGGCTGAGTGGATTTGGATGAAAATTGTACCTATTTGTTACGTTTTGGCGCTAAAGCGGCTGAGGGGATTTGGATGAAAATTGGCACATGAGTAAATGACCTGCTACCTAATTGCGTAAACATATTATTGGCAAACGATTCAGACTAATTTGCTACGTTTCTATCGCAGTTTGCTTAGTTTTACGAATTTCGTATTGCGTAACTGGATATCGGGATATAAAGTATCCTATTTTCTGCATAGGATACTTTTAATCCTTAAATTATCATGAAATAGAGACTGGTGTGTGGGTGAAATCGCGAAGCGCATCTAGTATCTACCTAACTATTAAAGTTTATCTAAAAAATTGAGATCCACCTGATGAGTCTCTGATGTATTTTAACAACCTCGACGATATCGTTATAACAGTCATTGCTTCCAGTTTCCATTGAGTCCTTACTATGAACGGTTCCCAGATGGCGTATTTGATCCTGCAGTAGGCGCAGGAGCATGCTGATATGGCTTGCCATAGTCATAAATAGTAGGTCAGAACCAAGCATGCAACAAACTGATATACATCCTGGAAGAACGAAAGTACCATCTTCAATTGATTAAAATTCTCTAGTACAATACGCAGGCCCGGATCTAGGGGGTTCCAAAGGGTGCACTTGCAGCTGGCGGCAAAGATTGGTGGCAACCAGTCACCAGCCAGTTTTCCTCATACAAATTCACTATAGCTAACAAGCTCTATTATAACATAGTAATTAATGATTTCGTTGAAAATAAGTTGAGAAGAATAAACATTTATTTGCTCTAATTGACATTTTTTTTAAGTTGTAGATATTATTTACCAAAATTTGCCTAGAGGGTGGTAAACTTGTACTCTGCACTCCCTTGTAAAATGTAGATCCAGGCCGGATAATAGGAAAGAAAATGGAATTATGCACCTCAGACATACTGTATTTTATTCGTGAAAAAAGCACCAAGACTACACAACATTTATCCATCACAATATTTATTCTATCTGACATCATAAAAGACATCATAAAAGACTATTCAACAAAATACAAACCAGCGCATGTTTCAAAAATGTACAACAAGCCATGGATGACAGGCTTGGTTTTATCAAAAGGATATGCCATCTGCCACACGTAACCGAGAGCTGACGGAATGCCGCGCATCTTACGGTACCCGAGCACAGCGATCGGCGTCAAGTTGTATAGCCACACTCCCAAGATATTCCAAAAGGCGTACACTGAAAAAGATCGTTATAAAGCAACTTCAACGCGATTCACTGTCTGGAAGAAATCTCTAAAAAAGCGAAGCGTCTGTGGTTTGGTAAAGCGAAAATCTTGCAGCTGAGAGAAAAGGTAAAAGATTTTCTGAACGTAGTAAAACACTTGGTGACTTTTTGTTTTTCAGAGACTTTTCAGTAAACGTTATTTGTGAAAATGGGTTTCTCAATGATTTTATAGAATACATACATATACAAGCTTCTGCCCGCGACTTCCGTCCGCGTGAATAACAAAATAAAATATATCCTATAGCATCGCATCGCCCGACGTTTCTTCGTTTTCTCTTAGTGTTCTTTTTTACGGTGTTTGTTTTTTTACTCGGCGCCCTAGTGTCGTACCGTTATTTTAAATAGCCTGTAACCTTCTTCAAGAATTGGCCTATCAAATGCAAAAAGATTTTTTCAAATCCGACAAGTAGGTCTAGATTATTCCCAAAAGACAAATTTACAAACAAACAAATTTTACTTATATTAGTACTTACTTATAAATTCAATTTCATATTGCTATAGGTAACCATGGTGATAACTAAATGGAATAACTATTCTTTAATGTACCTACTGTGCTAACAATACAAATCAAATCAATGGCTACACATAGGTCATACTTACTTAATTGTCTGTGTTTCAGTGCTGAGAGGCTGTTCCGCTTTACCTCAACCCCTTCTTTGTCTTTGATAGAAACAGGCCATATCTCTGCCAGCTCAACCACTAGTTGCCTGAATGTATGTCTCTTGTACCAGATGGTTACCAATTTGCCAAAACCTGGAATTCAAAGAGGTTACTTCAACATTGTTTCGATTTCACTTGACAGCCAAATAAACAATGTAAGGAATTAAAATAAAAAATCTGTGGGTTCTGACTGTAAAATGCATGTCATGGAACCGAATCATGGTTCGTGCGAATAGCAGAGTAGAATAAAATACAGGTGAGTGGTAACGCCGGGAGGAGACGCCCTTGGAGGACATATAGTGATCTTATTACGGTGATGTTTTTTAGAAAGATCAGGTGCGAATTACCTACTCGAAACCGGCGTGTATGACCAGATGTATAAACGTATCCGAGGCTACATTAGTGTAAGGATCGTAGGAGGTGGCTTTCTGTAGCTTCTGCTTACCCCCATGGGAAGAAAGTGTGAGTTCATGTTCGCGTAGGTATGTAAAATAAAGTTTTTTTTTTATTATACAAATTTTGAAAGATATTCTGAACAACTGTTACCCTATAAGGGAGAACCAAAATATAAGTAAAACAGCATTCAGTAGTTTACGTATTTCGAACGCCCCGATTTTAAGACGGTCATTTTCTTACCCTTTAAACTTTAAATATTACTTACTCATTCTGTTTGACTTTGAGCACCCGTCCTGTAAGAGCTCTTAGCAAATGTACCATTCAAATGAGGTACAAGTACCGAGCTTTTTTGTTTTTTCTTTTCCTTAAGGTTTAGAACCTTAAGGAAAAGAAAAAACAAAAAAGCTCGGTACATTAATGAATATATTAAGCTGCTTATCTAGACATATGATATCCCTGATGACCTAATATCTAACATCATATACGTCACGAGAATGTGCTATTGTGACATAATAGAGCTACAATGTACTGACTCATAGTACCATATCCAACGATGTGTAAATAACAACCAACTAATTCCTCTACAGTCGCGCTACGTATCATCTGGCAAACAACATACACTATCTCACCAGCCAGCATCAGGACCAACATAGTCGACGACGTAATGAACGTAACAATAGTCCATAAACTTTCGTAAAAACTCTTCGATATGTCGTCTATGAACGAAAGCCCTATTATGCGAATACAAAAATTGCAAAGGCTGAGCGTTTCTTGAATCTCCTTCCGAGCAACATCTAAGTCTTCGCCCAACATTTTCGAAAACTGACCACGACAATCAAAAAAATATTGTATCAGGAATACTTTTACCTACCACACCGCCACTGTATATGTATCTTTTATTCTTTCTTTCATTATTTAATAATGCACTATCTAGAAATAAATCGGACATTAGCGACCTTCAAAGTTTGTAATTACCAGGTAGAAGGTTCTTCGGAAAGTTTTTCTGTCACTCCCAAATCTCGTATCTTCTAAACATTTTTATTCCTTACAAACTTTTCCTACATTTTGGCTTCGTAAAGTAATTTTGAATATAAATTATTTTGTTTTCCACGGACAAGTAATGGAATTACTAATGTCTCCACATTAGTAATTCCATTACTTGTCACTCAAAAAGTATTTACATATATCTATTCTTCACTCTTACTTGCGGTTTCTAAAAAGAGCGCAAAGGATTTCCCAACTAGATCGTTAACTATTAGATTCCCTTATTTCATTCTCCCGATGACAGGACCAATTTTGAGCACCCGTTATCTAACCTGTAAGAGCTCTATAGCAGTACCATGGCTTTCTAGTTTTTCTGTTAATCTATCATTAACGAATAAGCCGATTATTTACACATTAGCTTCTGCCCGTCGTTCGTGGAGGTCATAAAACAACTTATGAAATTGGTAATAAGTAAATTTTAATCTACAAGTTAGAGGTTTGCTATATGTTAATTGTTAGTGCGCAAGTAATTTTGTCGTGAATAGTATGGTTTTTTTTCATAACATATGACGCGCCGCGTGAATAATCAAGAAAACAGATAGTAAATAGTATTTTCATACATACATACTAAGTCTGACAAGTGTACTTGTGACGAAATAGCTAGTAGTTGTAAGATTAAGCATTTTGGTGATCTCGTAAATTCCTTTTAAGTATAAATTACAAAGATTTTTAATGGCAATCGATTGTTTTGCTTTATAATGCTGAATAAAACTGCACACATGTCTTGACACTAAGCTATAACTTGAAAAAAACTAGTCTCATTACACTAACTTCTGAATAACAAGTATATAGTTGATCACATTTCTACATTACTCAGATTTTTATGGTTCTCTAATCGAACGAATAAAAACCTTTTATAAAGTGGAATTTTACCGCCCGGCTTTCACTATATTGATTACATTTAAAATCACAGCGTCTTTGTTTGAACTTCTTTCGTGAAAAAAATATCTGAGTATTAAAGAAAATCCTTAGCCAAATACTTTAGTGCTACTAGTGTGATGTTTTTTTCGACAGCTTACTTTCTAATTTTTTCTCGAAATATCAAATTTTTCATGTGTTCGGTACATTGTTCTTCTTCGATATTTGTACAGCTGCCATCAGATGTACTCTCTTCTTGCATGAATCGCAATACTGTTTGACTTTTTTGGGGGACGGAACCCACTTCGGGTGGGACCGGGTTCAGTTTTGTTCAAACTATTTTCACAAATCCCTTGATGACCTTGGACAATTACTACTGCTGATTTTTAATTATTCTTTTAACAGTTTTCTTTGATATAACTATTTCTCTTACGTTTTATCCAAGACTTTCGATCCATAACGCAAAAAATCAATACGTACAATAATATTTTAATTAAGCTGGTATTTAGCCATGGGCGCTATAACAATACAAATATAGTCTTTAATTTGAATAAGTTAGTTTGCAACTCTCTTATACTGAAAAAAGCTTAATAAAATATAAATAATATTGTTTATTCAGCAGCTGAATAATTAGTAAAACATAGAATCTTATCCAGTTTAAAGATAAAATAAAAACAAATATTCAGTATCAAGCTGTATAATAGAATGATGTAACAATATTATTCCGAAGGTGATACTTTATTCAGCAATTAGCTGTTTCAAACGCTACAAGCTTAGTACTGCTTTAATAATAGCAATACAGATTATGGTTATTCAAATAAATGCTACCAACGGGGCTGTTTTTCAGCTTTAGGCCACCTGAAATGCGTAATGCTAAATAACGTCTGTATAATAATCTTACGGTGATTGGTTATTAAGCGTAAAGAAGGGAAGGACATAAATACAGAATTTATTAAGCGTTAAGAATTTTAAGGGTCCTCAACTCAACCTAATTCAGCATTTGGCTATTCCGAAAGCTCTTATACAAACTATATTCTATCTTTGAACTGTAAAAAGTTCTAAATGTGAACTGTTATCTTGCTTATGTGTTACTTGGGAAGTTCGTCGAACCACAAAAATATTTGCTTCGTTAAAAGCGGACTAAAATAGCGTTTCTTCTATACCTATGTCATAATTGACTGCTTAGCGCGATAAAAGAGTAGAGTAATGATAAACATTTAACAGGTTAAATCTTTCAACATCTGCAATATTCTAACCTTTTTACTCTTCTTGACCATTTCTTTTTTTTTCCATAGCAAACAGCGTGACAATTAATAGCCTACACACTGACCAGACTTATACGGGATAATAAATGCTAAAACAAACAAAAAATCTAAAAACTATATTTTTGGCACTAGAATCGTTCCCAGACCTCATTCCTGATTCATTGTACAGTTTTGACTTCGCTACGATTTTAATATAATATATGTAGAGATACTATACGTTATGATGAAATTAATTAGGTGTAATTACTGCCAAAAACGTCAAGGTATAGCTATTAAGACATCATATTATACTCACTCATAGTGTCATATCCAGCGATGTGTATGTAGCTGCCCAGAAATTCCTCTACAGTAGCGGTATTAATCAACTGTCCGGCAACATATGCTATCTCACCAGCCAGCATCAGAACCAACAGAGATGACGACATTATAAACGATAGATATGACATTAAACTGTTGTAGAAAGTTTTCGGTACGTCATCTATGAATGAAAGGCCTATAATGCGAACACAAAAATTGCAAAGATTTAATGTGTCATGGATCTCCTTCCGAGCAACTTTTTTCTCGTCCTCCGACATTTTGGAGCACTGATCAAGACGAACAGAAAAAGACTGCGTAAGAAAAACCTTTACCCGTCTTCTGGTTAACTTGTTAATTTCTTTTATATTTCACTCATTACATTACATTATATTTAATTATATACAAAAATACGTAGAAATTTTAAAAATCTGGACAAGTAAACCATACATTAGCGACCACCAAAGTTTTTAATAACCAGGTAAAAGTTTTTTAGAAAGAACGAAAAACTTTTACCTGGTAAAAAGTTTAGTTCCACCTCTATCAAGTATTTTTTTAAATATAAATAATTCCAACTTCATTAATAAAGCATGATTCATCATAGGCTGACCACGAGTACGTTCCTGTCTGCGAAATCTTATTTTATCATTAGGCCATAAGATTGAAATAGTGTACTAGTGTCATTGTGTAAACTATAGACAGTTATAATGGTAGAACATTCACAACTATTAGCTTTTGCCAGCGGCTTCGTCTGCGTGGAGGTCAAAAATTAACGCACGGGAACGTATTACCGGGATAAAAAGTATCATATATGTTGATCCAGGTAATAATCTATCTGTGTGCCAACTTTCATCCAAATCCGTTCAGCCCACGGTTCAGCCGTTGTTGCGTGATTGAGTAATAATCATCCAAACACACAAATTTTCACATTAATTATATTTGTAGGATAAGGAAATTAGTAGGATTAGGATTAATTATCGCTTTACCACCCCCAATTGGAGCTACTTCAGATCTCGTCCGAGAGTGACTGCGCATCTCAATACGCCACGCTCTGTAACCACGAACAAACCCTTGTAGCTAGGGAACCACCCTAGCGCCAGCACACCTGCACGTCGCCCAGCACCGACTGCAGCGCAGTGCACTCGGCCAGCAGCGCGCTGCTGCGCCAGAGGTGAACAACAAGAGACCCTAGCGCCAGCACACCTGCACGTCGCCCAGCACCGACTGCAGCGCAGTGCACTCGGCCAGCAGCGCGCTGCTGCGCCAGAGGAGAACAACAAGAGACCCTAGCGCCAGCACACCTGCATGTCGCCCAGCGCCGACTGCAGCGCAGTGCGCTCGGCCAGCAGCGCGCTGCTGCGCCAGAGGTGAACAACAAGAGACCCTAGCGCCAGCACACCTGCATGTCGCCCAGCGCCGCCTGCAGATAAATAAGTAACTTATGACTCTTGTCTATTTTTCAATGAATGTTTTACTCAAGTGTCATTGCTGTTATAATATCCAAGAATGGAAAATGTTACATAATTAAAAATTGAAAGCAAATGTGTCATTGACGAAAACTACCACCTTGTTATCGAAGCTGCCTGTGTATTACGGTCCGGTACATTTTGCCCCAAGCGAATCTTGAGACTGCCAGTTAGTGTTTCTATTTTATGCTCTAAACTGCTTCAGAGTAGCTTTAGGAAGGTAGACATTATAAAAATATAAATACGTTTATAGAAGGTATTGGTCCACTACGCCACTTGTCTTTCTTCTTACTAATGACGTATTCTTGAAATCTATCACATTATTATTGAGGTGATAAAGAATGACAGTGGCAGAAATATACAGTCTATAGAAAAAAAACAATTAGTAGGCAGCTACTCACGTTACGGTACGTTATAATAAACTAATTACCATTTCACTGTTACAGTCTGCTAGATTTCTGACTTCATTATTCCAATTTCGCCGCAAACGATGTCAACTGCAATCATTGAAATCATCATGTGCTTTGCCGACCAACACCCTTGATCTACATTGATAATAAGAGTCCAGTTATCCTTCCTGAAACATTGAGGTTCTTCATAAACTGGTTAAATGCAGAGATGTGATTAAAACGTGACTCTGAAACAATGCAATTAGCATGGAACACGCTTGTTCTATTATCTTTCACTTTCATTGTTTGTACTGATAGATAACACTCATGAAAATATTTCAATGGGCACCTTGTTATCTTGAAGATTATTAAATTATTTTCATCTAGGTTAATCATTTTTCCCCGAGAAAATATCAGTAACACGAACCGTGGAATGAGATAGTAACTTCAATTTTTTTATTTGCCTTCTCGTAGGTTCCTCAGACACATTCAGAGAAAATGGAATATATGTATATGAAGGTTATAATAAGCTACAAGTAATCCCCATTACGATATTCTACGGATATGAAATGGCCAGTTTTTAGTAAAGACCTACTTAGATTGTCAGTTTAAATGAAACAAGTTAAAGACGGTAGAGATAGAAGTAAAGTTTTTTTTTAATATCTTATTTTACGGAAGGACGAAAATAAGAAGGTGGCTGCGAGAAGCGATAGCAAGTTGTAAGTGAAGTCATAAACGGCTCTCAAGTCCAACGTAAATTATTAGTTGCAAGAGGCAACACCTCCCGTCTCCACGTCGGACGCCCAACTTAAACTGCATTTCGTGCAACGCTTCATGCAGCTACAAGCAACTTGTCGCCAAGCACGCCGTTCTCCTTTGAGGTGAACTAAGTTTGGATATTAATAAAGTTGTGGTTCTGTCCTGACAGAACACCCTCATAATATTAAGTGCGGTAGTTAAATACCCAAATATACAGCTGATAGTCGAACATGTGAACTAGATAGACCTTAACGAGTACTTAACCAACGGTAATACCAATCAGCCATAGAAAGAACCGATTAAAACACAAAATCCCACTATAAAGGCCATACTTCTGTCTACAACATAGTTTGCCAACTATAAATTGGTTGACATCCTATATACACTACATATCGGCTCCGAAATTTGTATAGGCCCAGAATGTAAACAAACTATCGACCTCAAATCCTCGAAGTGAAGCACGCCAGCTCACCTGTCCCCGGGATTATTCAAGGCCCGCATTTAGCTGGCTTTACGGGATTACGGAACGACGCGGCATCTCGCGAAAGTAAGCAGCCGGATGCTTGTTTATCCACTGACAGATCTTTACTTTGTTTTACTTTTCAAGTCACGCAACGCAAGACTGTTCCCTAGGTGACCGTTGTAGTATCACAGTACATTTGTACGAGTAACTTAGTACTGAAAGTGTTACAATAGGACATTGTCGTGTTAAAATGTTCTGCACGCTTGTGAATATTTCTTGGTTTTGTTTGACTGGCGACAACATTGTTTCATGACAACCATCACTGTGTTCGTAGTTTGTACGTGTGTTTTAACAGCGCAAGAAAAAAAGTTGGGGCAAACATGAGCGAACGGTAAGCTGAAAGGAATATATGTATGTAATATAATTATGTAATATTGGTTTTGTAATAGTTTTGTAACAAAATTTTAAGAACAGCAGGTTTCTTTATCGGCAAAATTGAAATTGCCGAAAATAAATATTCTGGCCGGAAACGAAAACGAAATTCGGTCGAGCTCTACTTTTACTTCCTTTATCATTTCAGAAAATAATTGACATACATTTTTAAACAATATCCAAGATTCAACATCTTGTCTGATCAAAACATCTACACAAAATTTCAATTACATGTAACATGAGTGCTGCATAGGGAATCTCATTGGCTTTGCTCTTGTAGCAAAGCTGGTAAGGAAGGAAAAATGTAGGGGCTCCGTGCGGCTTATCTCTTTACGACGACCGGTATGGGAAGCCTGCTAGACATTTTAAAGGATTACACTACTTGTGTAGGTGTACTGCACTGACTTTTTAAATCTTAATAAAATTCGACTTGACCAAGGTGACAATTTTGTGTTGTAATGTATTAAGAAAATTGTAGCTAAGAATGTAAAATGAGTCTGAAATGTTGTATTTTAAAATAGAATGAAGGAATGTATCAACTTATGTATAGAAATATATTCTAGACGAATACAACCCCTTTGTCTTGATTCTGTAACAATTATGGCTTACCACACAGAGACCCCAAATCGGTTGTTGGGCTGTGGTTTATCTAAGTTAACTTAAGACAACCACTCAACGTTGATACAACTATAACTACTTACTATCTCATAATGGAAATTCCTATAACATAAATAACACTGATAAATTGACACTCATCTAACTCGATTAATATGATGTAATGACTGTGTAAAATAAATATTAATCTTTTTATGGTGCAGAAAATAAATACAGCATAAAAAGTGAAATAACCTGACAAGGGCAACTGACAAACGCAGCACAATACATATGCAAATAAAATCTGTCTGTACATCTTTGCAAATTATTTATATATGCCAGTCGTTATCATTCGGAATTTGCACTTACCACGAATTTCAGTAACATCTGCAGTGCACTGCGGGAGTGACCATTAGCGGAGATCCGAAGATATCTTAATAACGACGCTGCCGCACCAGCTGGCGGACCAAAACAGCTTCGTACTCCGAGCTAGCCGCTTAATTAAATATCTTACCACGTATTAAGATTACTTACTTCTAGTTGGTTTTCCATGAAATGTTACCTTCATTTAAAATCTTTACCCACACAACTGAAATATGTGCTTTGTGCTATTTTAATTAAGCGAGCCATTCTCTTGTTTGAATTAAAAACATTGTTGAAAAAATGTTCTTCATTATACTCTGAAATGTAGAATTAATTATATCTTTTCAAATGAGATAAAATAAAGTTGAACTAAAACAAACAGAGGCAAGCACAGAACAGGAGTACTTTAAAATATCAAGGGCGATGTCTGGTGCGCCGCGTCGCCTGCAGCGGCCGGCGACCGCCGCGTCTTGGCCGGCTCCCGTCGCCGTCTCCACTTCAATTTGCGCCCAACCGCACTCCCAACAGAATTCAATTACGAGTACATGAATAAACATTCCTTTTTCCTTTGCACGCCAACTTCGTTCGGATACGTATCGAGTGTAAGTGGAAAACTGTAATTGAGTGAAAAAAACTGCACCCGTTTAAAATATCACTTCAATGTTCACATTTTCAATATATTTGAGGCAGATATTTTGTGACTGTTTCATAAACAGGCTAAAACATTTTGAAACAAGCTTTATGTGCGAAAATATTTTTAGTAAAAGCACAATGGGAAAATATAAGGTCGTTTATACCTCCATAAAACCAACGATCCAATACATCAGGAAAACAATAACCCTGGTGTTTCACACTGAAGTAGACATATGGGAAATGGACAAAAAATATATTCGAGCGGAACCGTTGGAATTCTAAAGCAATCCATTACGTGAAGCAAAAGCAAATCCCGACGAACGATGCGCTATAAATCCGCAGTCGATGACAGATCTCGCGCGCGCGCAGCACCGCCACACTGCCTTTAACACTTTATATGAAAATGTTAAATTTAACTTGATTTACAACAATATCGTAAGTCATGTCCTCGTATTTGCATAACGTATGTACTGCAGCATATTCAGTATTTATGCATAAAGCATTTTATGCAAGTTTAGTAACTAGCAAATATTTTTGTTGGGAATTATTATTGTTCTCAATAAATCAAAGAGTTAATACAGTATACAGAGCAGAATGATACGGAAACGATTATGACGTAATTAGGTATTCAGACATTTACCTGACAGTGAAGGACGCGAAGAACATCTCAAACTGTTTTATTATGAATGACTATAGGCAAGTCCAGAGATCCGGGCCGTGTCGTCTATTTTTCAGCTGACTAAGCATTGAGAAAATCGTGATAACCGATGCCAAGTTTGTCGCCTTTGAACTTGCTGAATTCAAAATACCATTGTGGATAAGTCATTCGTTCAAGGCTCGAGAGCAGAGCGCGAGAGGCAGAGTTCGGGAATTTTTCAGAATAAAATTACAAATAAAATTGCGAATCAAACATTTAATAACTTAAAACACTATGAATTTGCGAATAGTTTTTAAACAATGTGTGTATAAAAACGTATAAAAATTGCCAAGAACTTTGACAGCTCTAAGGCACAGACAGCTACAGAAATCTGGAACCGACATGCAAGTCACTTCATCGTAACCAGAAGCTAATGGCATTCGGGCGTGGGTACTCAGTGCTCACTTAATTAAGTCACTAGTGAACGAGTTGCGAGCCACATGTTGCAAATACTCCACTATGCTCACGGTACGCCACTACTTGCTAAGTGCGGTAATAAAGAACATTCTACTTCAAGCACAAACTTAATTCCCTCCGCCGATAATTATAAAGTTTTGCAAGACTGAAACTTTGCTGTTTTACTTACACGCATCTTGGCTCTTCCTGAAGTACCATCATAGGTTTTCTTCGAAGGAAACTGAGATCCATGACATATTCCACTGCATTTTATGTTTTTGTTAATAATGTTAAAATAATCCTTGATCCATAAAATCTGATAAAGCCCTTCATATACTTACATTCTGTTTTAATAAAGCTTTTCGGAAGTCATTGGCAAAAAACTAAAATACAGATTAAAAAACACCAACTTCAGAAATGTAAGTTATTTTACACTTTTAAGTGTTTCTTTCTTTTTCATATTTCACTTTTTAGTTATGGTACCATTTTTGTGTACCTACCAATTCAGTGACAGAAAGTAGTTGATGAGAACTACAATGTATCATTAATTTATCCATCGGCAAAAATCACAAGCAAAGCCACCTACACCGTTTTCATTAAACACAACATTTTCCGTATCCGTAAATAAAATCGATTCTCGATACAATATTCTAGTTTCTGAAATTCTGACGACATAATCGAATCTGTCTGGTAATAACAAATTGGTAACCGCATTACCCTACATTGTAAGTAAAGCTGACAATATTGAGTGTCTGTGGCCTACACCTTTTTTTTTTGACGGTGGGAAACGTGGGAAATCATCAAATGAGTACTCTCTCTCTGGATGGAGCAGGAGGGCGTGTCAGACTGTTACTGACTAAAACCCACCCGTGTTCCCTCAGTTGCCTGTATGCCAGGTAGGGCACATTCTTTGGTTTTTAGGCGGCTTTTATACCCTCCCCCTCTCCCTTAGCGAATGTCGTCGTGAGATTTGAGGCTCCTCCGCATCACGTATACTTTGTATTACCTATGGAAAATGTTTTTAGAATTGTTTTAATAAATAAATATGATTAAATTCGTTTTTGAAAAAGCACAAATATTATTATAACATTAGCGGACCTCACAGACGGTGTCCTGCCCGAACAGCGCCACCTACCGAGTCCCACTGTGAATCTAAACCATCCAGGACCCCACTCAAACACACAATTTCATCAAAATCGCTCTAGCCGTTTAGGGGGAGTTCAGTGACATAAACACGTACAGAAGCATTATTATATAAAGATACACGCCACACATTGAAAGCAATTTTTTCGTCGCACAAAAAATACACGTGATTATCACACTATAACATTACTACATACACAACAACGATTTTTTTTCTAACGCCCAAAACTAAACGTCATGTGATTAAAGGACGACCCCTAACCATCGTCGTACCGTGATTCTGAAGTACCGCGTAGGTACTCGAGTGTCGTAATAAAACCCGAGTGAACCCCTCACAGCCAACGAGTTAATTTACTTCAGTGATGATGTTTACCTTTTCACGGCTAGATGCTTTTTTCAAGCCCCTTTTAAGTGCTGGTCGCTTTTATAACTTTTGCGTAAACACTAAGACGGTTAGGTACTCTGTGATACATACCTTGATTTAAGCTGAAGACTTTCTCTTTTTGGTTCTCTTTATTTTCCACTAGGTAGGGATTGCGCTGAAATATTTTGAAAGTAAATATTGTAATAGATATCGATTCAAACTCACGTTGATTTTGCTTTTAACAAGGGCCATTATGTAACTTAATAATTCCAAGGAATATTACATGATAAAGTACGTACCTACGTACAGTTTAACAATAAGTAATTCCAATGTCTAAGATTTAAAAATTACCTTCACCAATTGAGAACTTCTCTTCAGAACATGCGTGTTATTTTTTTTAAATAAAGCTGCAGCCTCGATTTATTCTTCAAATTGTTCTTATATCATTACAAAACAAACTTAATTAAAAATTACAACCTTCGACAAAATAAAAGTTGCTAACTTTTATATCCCGCCAGTTTTGTTAGCTGTCAAAATTGTTTTTGTTTATTACCTTATCTAAAAAAGTAGACATCTTTAATGCTAGGAAAAATGTTGTATGCTCTTTAAGGAACGTGCACGAACTATACATGGCAGCACAAATCGACATGAGCGCCACGGTGTAGTCAAAAAAAGAAACTGCTTAGACCTGTCATCGTGTTGCCGCCAATGTTTACGTTAATGTTTACATTACATTTATATCTTTTCTAATTATTAAAATTATAAAATATAGGTTCCGGCCGATTAATAATGATCGTCAGCGTGATCAAAATATGTGCAAAGGCCCAAAAACTCTTCCGGGGCCGGGCATGTCTTAGATGTAGAAGAAACAGTTATGAATCCTGAAAATGCAGTAATAACTGGCAAAATTGTAGCTCAAACGACGATTTCTAACGTTTATGATGTCAAAATAACTGTTAAGTATTTTCTGAACTCATTTTGCACGTAAATATTTTGTCTATATTATAATTTATGTTCATGTCGCTTTCTTTTCAACTTAATTGCATTATTAAATATTAGAAGAGCAAATTACAAATGTAAGGCAGGCCTATCTGTAAAATGTAGGCAGATCTGTGCTTTAATTTAGTTAAAAAATTCTCCAGATAGTGCTATAACGAAAAATAACAAAAATTATTTCAGGTTATGTTTAATTAGATTTGTTTGTACTGAATACTACTACTACATACAAAACTGAGGTATTTTTACAAATAACGTTGTTGAGTAAATTCTAAATGTTTTGAAACTCATAGTCGTACTTTTTTTTTTATTGCATTTATCGACTTTTATCGTTTATCACGTAACCAAGGAAAGTAAGTAATATCCGTAGGAAAGTAATAGAATTTCACACCATTTGATTTATTTTGTGTTTTCTTTGAAGTGTTCGAGCATCCAGAAACACAACAATACATTTTCACATACTAATTATGTTTTTTTTTTCACTTCATAAACGAGATTATTTTATTACGTGAAGTGTCAATTTCAAGTAATGATTCTGAGAAAACTTCGGATTTGCGCCACTAGATGGCAGACCCTTCGTCGTGCACGTTCCCTATAGGTACCTACTTAATTGAACCAAAAAAAGGTATTTCCAATGTATTCATAAATTCGTAAATATTTTGCCACGACCATCAATGGCCACAACAGTAGAAAAAAATATTGTTTAGTTTATTGTAGTAAAAAAATAATTTAAAAAATGGCTTATATGGCTTTTATATTTTTTTTAAATTAACCAGTTTCATACCAAAAAAGGTTTTATTTATAACAATTTATGGTTATGTAAGCAATGTAAGCTTTTAGAAACGATAGTATAAATAAAATTACCTACATTCAGATTTTCAGAGAAATCCAGATGTAGGTAAGTATCTGCAGGTTTTTAAATATATTTATCCAACCTAACTATAAAAATAACAGAAAATGGATAGGTACCTTTATTGAGTAACTGAATCCCGATCAAACTTTAAACGTGCACTACTATGATACAATCTCCGAAAGTTCGCAGTTTCTAAGGCAACAATACAAAATGGTTTCCGTGTTATGAATGCATTCCCTGTATTTTTATTGTATCTCACTGGAGTCCACTGCAGCGTATCGCATTTTTAGCAGTAAATCGTTCTCTCCAACGATTGCTACGTCCTACGTGGTGCCATAAATCGTACTCTAATCGACGCGTTCATTTCTCGTTGCTACGCTAACGATCGATTCTCTCATTTAAATCTGCTCTTGTCTGTAAGTACCTACCAAACCTACTTACGCCGCCTTTTTTCCATCGTCTCCCTTTTAATTAGAAATGGGTTCCCAGTTAATTTCCTTTTTATAGAGCCCGAGGCGTTATCAATCTTTTAACTTTCGTTGATTAGCACTCAAGGTTGATTAGGTGCCTACGAGTATTTACCTACTATTTTGTTATTATCTTAGGAAGTGCTTAAAATGGAGCTTGTTTTTGCAGCTACATTTAAAGTATCTTTTAGGGTTCCTGTAATGAGACACTTATGAAAAAGATCACGTTTCGTTTAGAAACGAAAGCAATTTGATGATAAAAGCGTACAAATATATCTCCAACATCTCAATAACATTGAAATCTCAGCCCAGAAAAAATCAAATTATCACAGATCTGCGCACAGTTGTGTATTTATTCGCCGGACCCTTTCAGGGAATCGTATTAAATCGCCTACTCGCTTACGTCCATACGTAGTTACGTCCTTCTTCCTAACGAGAGCAATCACAAGGATGCCGTAGAGGACGGTCACGTGCGATGTATTGAAATAAGGACGCTCTAAATAAACTTTCCTTTCCATGGCCCACTTCCGAAAATTCCAGAGAGTTGTATTTCACCGAAGCCGTTTATTGCGACTGTAAAACCTTCCACACAACAACACTGGCAATAAGCGAACATCAAACGAAGCAATATACTCCGGTATCAATGGAAAGGTTTTGTATACAGAATGTGAGAATGAATATACATAATTATTATTGCTGTTTTCTCTATTTTACGCCTTTATATGAGGGAGACATTGCGTGGGAGGGCACCTAATATCAGAAATTCATTTGCACGGATACGAGAATCAGAAACAAGCAGCAATTTTAACTGACACAAAAGTAATTGCCCACCCTTGCAATAGGCGTCTAGGTAGTCTCGCCACCTCTACTTGGCACAGCAGCGTGGTGATTCGTATTCTGTCAGTTCATTCAACGCCTAAAATGCTGCGCGCCATTGCTCCATGACATCATCAATCCGTTATATATTACATCCTTTTCAAGGTGGCCCTGGAAAAGCTTGCCTGGAAGGATTTGGAGGGCTTTGCTCAGAAAAGGGACAACGTTGCCTAATAAAAAAAATGCGTTCAGCAACAAAATACCAATTTATCACAACCTACCGTGGATTTTTGTAGGACGATCAGCAATAGTAATGCAGCAGCCATCTGTGAAAAAATAATGGCATGCTGTGTGGTTTATTACAGCAATATTGTCGTAGTATTATTCGCTGCGGCGGTTAAATGTCCGACCAGCAGCATGTTCAGCTATGGCCATTGAAACTATTTTACAAAATCTACGCTTGGGAGTTGAAACATCTGGCCTAGGTCTAAAATGTACATAGGTAAATAAAATCATACGTGGTTGTCTTCTTTTAGCAGTTAGACCGATGGCGTAAATAAAAGTAGGGTCGGTAGAAGACGAAAGCTCCGACGTCAATTTTTTATTTCATTCCAAAAATCGATCAAAAAGAAATTCAGTTTGCCGCCGCACTCTTTGTTCCAAAAACATTGGCATACTTTAAACTGCCTCTCAACAAATCTCAATAAACCGCGATACTTCGACTTCGTATAAAGTCTCCGACACGCAATTTGCATTTAGATACGTCAGTCACATTCCGCATCATGACCCGGTAACCTCCAACCGCTTCTGTTTTACGTGTTCCACTAAAATTACACGAACTCCCGATCCGAGACTTTCTTTTTAGCGAAAGGCACATAATTTAAATGTGAGCAAATCCCCGACGGACTGCGGAGAGGAAATTAAATAGTCTCAAACCTGTAAAGTTTTTTAACCGTTCTAATGAAGGAGCAACGTTCAGATGTTCAGGGAATTATTTGACAAGTTGCTTAGTGTAGAGTTAGAAAATACTTCTTCAGGTTTGCGCTCCATAATACATATTTTTCAAACATGCCAAAGCACCAATGGCTTGACCAACACACCCTGCACTATACATAAGCATATTCTTATATGAAAACAAACTGGCTCGGCCCCTCCGAATATAGAAATGACGTACGCCCCATATATTTGCATCTTAAAAGAGCAAAAGTTTACCCATTCGAATGGCTGAGTTTTATAAAGGTTCATAACGCTTAGGATTCACTTTGGCAAATGTGGGTGTGTGAGCAATGAAAGCAGACGGAATATTATAGCACGTATTATATTAAATTGGTCTAATTGTAGCATCAAAGAGTACCACAGTAAATAATCAAGCCAATAATTTCGACAACAGATAGCTTAGCTTAGCTTAGCTTTTCTGTAAAAATCTCACCGTGAGAGCATAGGTGAAGTGAGCTTAAAGTGAGCTGTCATTCTATCTGAAGCTAGAAATTGACACTATTGACAGCTCACTTCAAGCTCAATTCACTTTACTTTCACGGTGAGATTTTTACAGAATAGCACTACTGTTGTGAAAATTACGGTGACACCATTTTTATCTCAACCACAGTCACGTTGGTGTTGGGAATTTGGGATAAGCATAACTCAAATGAAGCAATCGCGTTAGTGCGTGCTGGACCTAATACAGGGCCAGTCGAGACCCGCTGGAGGGTGGTGGACGCAAAAGTTGTTCTACCAGGTTTATCACGTCGTCCCTCCCGCGGTCGCACAAGTTATTATAATCTGACGACCCATTCAAATGAAAGCAGTGCCCGAGGGAGGCTGGATACACATAAAGCTGTGAAAATCTTGCGGGCACCCCGTGGGAGAACAATCGCGTGCCTGTCCCTCCTAAGATAGGCACGTGTGTGATTTGGGCTTCATTGTGCTACGTTATAAAAAGGTTCTTTTTGTGTATTATGAAAACCCAAAGCCCTTTCCTTGAGCGCTTTGGAAAGAAAGGCCCAACTCGGCCCAAGTGCTTTTAAAAACGAGAATATCGAATAGATGTTATTATACCGCAAGTCCCTACCTCTATGAATGCATGTCAAGATGAAAAATATGTTCAGACCTCAAATCCCTATACATAATGTGTGGAAAATAGTTTACGAGAAAATTCTGGGAATGACATCTTGTAGCATTTCACAAGTAGTCTTGCATATTTTCTAAAATTTGTATTCGTCGACCATATAAGTACCTATTTGTCTGCTAAGTCAGTGTAGTTGGCAGTTAATAATAGAAAATCCTCAATTCGAATAGTATTTAAGAATGCAGGTAAGTTTATTTTTCTACTCAGTCGAGGTGTCGTGTTCGTGTTGTGTCTGCTAGCGGCAGCGTGAAAGCGCTCCACGTTTAAATAAAATAAAATCAAACGCCTGCAGTTTTAAAGGCTTCAGCGCGACTCTTGAACGACGGAAATGCCTGGAGCGTCACATTGTTGTTCATTTTTAAAATATCTCTCTTTTTCAAGCTTTCTTTCTACGCTTACAATCTCAAGTTTTCCTGGAATGTAACGAGCGAAATAAATTTTTACTTCGTCCTTTGCTTCTTTTGAAAATAAAGAATAACGTAGCAATAAAATTATACAATGGAGCAAGCACTTCTTAATTTAGAACTAAGATATTCAGTACATTAATGTCTACATAGTAAAGTAGAATACAGGTTGAGTGATTAATTATTTAGGTTTTTCATTAGTTAGATTGCCCCAGTAATTAATAATGTGATTGCGTTGTTGCTACGATGACGTAGACGGGCACGTGGCACGTAGAGTCTATAATTATCTTGTAGTCAGTGTAGGATTTACACATTGCCGTAGGCTATAAAATTTTTGCCGCCCCTACTAACTCTTTTGACTTGTAATATTGCAACGCTATTGGAATATTTACAAAATTCTTTTTCACAATTAGTTTTTTTATATGTTAGTAATTAGTATTGTAGTTATACGGTAGTTCAATTAGTCACGGCGTTTAGTAATTTTTCATATATAGACATTGGAGTATTCGGTATAACTACTGTATGTATAGTAGGTAGGTACTAAAACATTTTAATTTTGTTAAATTTTCGAAAAAAAAATTGCCAAATTTGCCGCCCTAGGCTCCAGCCTACTCAGCCTGCTGGTAAATCCGCCACTGGGCAGAGTATAATTCTACTGTGCTTGTGGCTAGGGCAGCGAATTAGGGAAGCACATATAGTACATGATTCTGAACCGACGAAAAATCCCAACGCAGCGGGGTTTGAAAACGTTACACGGTTATTAAAAAAAAATGCTGCTCCATCCAATTTGACCGCATAGGTATTGCACTTTTCTATGAAGCAGCACATTTTTTTATAGATAACCGACGAAAAATATCTACACTATAGAATCTAGAATCATGTGCTGTTCATGGTAACAGGGAATCGACGTCGGGATGTCCCCACCGCGCTGTATTTGAATATCTATATTTCTCAAAAAAATCCCATGGTTTAATAAGTTATAATCTCAACTGGCTTACGTCTACTTTTGCACCATATTTGTTCCATCTTCAATCAAAATGTTACTAAGGTTTATCTGCGAGTTTATCTAATGTTATCCTCTTTAAAACAAGTCCTAAGAACACATTGAAAATTCATGTTTATTCATTGTAAAATAAACATATGTATTATGTTGTTCACATCGTCCACTTCGTAGGGCCTTCGCATATAATTAACAATTGCCTAATTAGGGAAACGCAAACATTGGCGGACTTTATTGAATAATCACGACCCGTCGTAAAAATAAAGCGTGAATATGTAATATAGCCAACCTACCTATCTTTATCGTACAAAATAAGTAGGTATTCTCTTTTTGTCTTTACCTTTCAGTATCTGCACTTGTATGACAAATATGATATTCGTATACTCTATCCGTTAGCATTGTACAATAGACTACTACAGACTACTCTTTATCTCGGGTCAATTGATCAGGTTAAGCTTCCCTTGCCGCAATCGGTCCGTGGAGAGGGGAGGATCTTTACATACCGAAACCCCTCCGTGCCTCAAATAGCACGCCGTGTTATGCAGTTGATCCCAGGTGTCATTCGTAGATTTTTGACAGTCGTTACGGGTTGTTAGAAGCTAGAAAGTCTATCAACCAGTCTTACCAAGGGGTATCGTGTTGCCCAGTAATTGGGATATGGAGGTCGGATAGGTAGTCACTCCATGTAAAATACTGGTATTCAGTTGCATCCAGTTAGACTGGCAGCCGACCCCAATATACTTAATAAGGAAAAAGATACTTGGATGGATATAAATACAATGAATGGAATACAGCTATGCCTAAGTGTAGCAGTGGCGAAAGCACCATATAACGCGATTCCTACCGGTTTCCCTGCGGGGTTTCCCATCGGCAACTCTATCGCTATTAAAAATGGCAGGTCAATAGTGGCTACTATTGTCAAAAAATATAGTTATACTACGGGTATTTAATTCACCATAACATTCAAACAACAAAAACGGTTATTTTTAGCTTTATATTACAACAACAACAAAAAAATTTTATAAATTAACCCAGCGCCAAAACGGAAAATAAATAATAAATAAACATATCGGGAACTAAAAATTCAAACAACAGCGATCCCGTAGTAATATTACTTTAGGTCACGTGGCACCGCTTGATATGGACGAGAGCAAGCCGCTGTACAACGGGTTATGACAGAGACAGTTATAGAAAAATGCCTCAGCGAGGAGGAGATGGAGGAATATTGTACATTTTATTTTCAGCTGTTAAATATTGTATTTAATTCTTAACATTCCTATATTAATTTTAGAATGATAGTAAGTATTCTTTGTTGATAAGTCAGTAAAGCCGACTTCGCTTCGGCTTCTGTCTACAATTGACACCTCGTCGCTGAAGTGTAGAAATGTTATATAGAGTGACACGAGGGGCGGATTTATGTTTTAAACAATCTAAAATAACATCGATTCGCATTGGTAATCTTAAATTGTATGCAGAAAAATGTAGTAGTGTAGAACCTACGTAATAATATGTGAAAGAAAAACCCGCATTGCTAAGATCGCCCTGCTGAGGATACGGTGGAGCATACGGTGGAGGTCTACCCGGCTTACGCGGAGCACCGCCGTGTCCTCGTGGAGGCGATCGGCAGCGGCGATCTCTCGCGTCCGGCCCTGGTCCAGGCCATGGTACGGAGAGAGAGTGCATGGCTAGCAGTCGCTTCCTTCAGCGAAGCGGTGATGCTCGCAAAGAGGGAGGCGGCGCACGTGAGGGAAATGCATTACATGCGCCCTCACGGCCGTGGCCTTCGCACGAGACGCCCTGGGCGTCGGGAATCCTAGGCTGATTCCCGGCCACCGGCGAGTAATGGGTAGCTCGCTGTCCGGTAAGGACCAAGCCCGGGTCGACGGCGCGTTGTGTTCCACGCGCGCCTCAAAGAGATGTCAGCATCAACTGATGGGGCCCGCAAGGGCCGATGCCTTCCAAAGAGATACCGCGGTCCCTGGCACACAGGCAACTGAGGGAACACGGGTGGGTTTTAGTCAGTAAAAGTCTGACACACCCTCCCACTCCACCCTGGGTGGGAGAAGCCATTTGATGATTTCCCAATCAAAAAAATTGGTTGCCTGTAAAGTCGGTATACGGGCGAAAGTTTTACGTGACAACGACTTTGAGTGGTAAAATAATTTTAATGTGAATATTCATTCGTATAGTAGGAAGAAGGATGAAATAATAGTAACAATTTAAAACATTTATTTGTACAAAGAATTATATTTAAAACATTAATTTATACAAAGAATCTCGCACTGAATTTCATATTAACAAAATTTTATTTTTACCTTTACACATACATACGTATTTATATACAAATATACATACAATAACTTGCACTTTTTATGTCTGTCTCTCTCGCTCTTAGGCGGGCTAACCATGCCCGAGTGGAAGGGACGCGTGCCTCTCACTCGCTCTCATTGTGAGCGCATAACGTGAGCGGAGCGTAACGCAGTTTCTTGAAGTGTCACCCGGCAAACCAATTTATAAGACGTTGTCACGTCAAAAAAAATTTAAAAAAAAGCCGCAAGCACAAGCATTTACCATCACAAAAACGTTAACATCATATTTATCGGTCTACTAAATAACAATTGACTTTTTTATGATTCAATAAAGTTCTGTGACTAAAGCACGAATAGAACTCGCATTAATTCCATTAGTGTACCTTTTATGTCGAATTTTAATACTGGAGAGTAAAATAAAATTACGAGCCTCGCAATTGGACGTTTGACTGTTTATAATGCTATATAAATAGTTACTTGAACGTTTAAGGTTCAAGTGTATGCTATTGATATAAAGAAATGAATGGTAAGATTATTATGGAAATGCTGATAACTGAATCGTTTTATGTAAGAGGAAATAACCATGCATAGTTCAAGGACGAGAAAATATCCAGACGACTGATTTTATTTAGGTACAACTGCAGGTACATACAATGCCTAAAGAATTATCCATTGAGTTAAGTAGGTAAATATGGACAACTCTGAAACCAGGTTAGAGAAAGTTCTAAGGAACCACATCGACTCATACCTGGATTATAAGAAAAATCACCAAATTAAAACTGAGTAGACCAAGATCATTTATGTTTGGAACGCTACGCGCAGCATTTAGTTCTAACACACAAACTGTACCAAAAAAAAAACTCCAGGAAGTGGCAAGAATCTAGAAAAACATTAGGTTTAAAAAACATTCGTTAAAAAATCTCCTTGCGACGAGATGAAAAGTAAAACAAAGTACTTACAAAAACATAATTTACACTAAAGAGAGGCACCATAATGAACGCTAGCAAATGTAAGTACCTCTTGGTAAAAAATTCGTCGCTTCTAGGACTACTTAGTGTTAATCCAAGACCTCACTAAGGACACTTATAACGGTTGCCTGCTTTATGAAGCTCCGCAAAATATTTTAATGTGAATTATGAGTGTGTATTTTTAATGACTGAAAACTTATGTTTCATGTTCACTTTGTTCACATCTCAGATGAGGAAGCTGAAGTGAAAAAAGAGATTGTGAAAATAAAGCTGTAAACTTTACGAAACTTTATAAACTGCATGTATGACCAGCCGGTCTATTACGTAAAAATCTCATCGTGAAATCGTAGGTGAAGTTAGCTGTGATGCTAGCGTTGTCACTTTTGACAGGTCTCTTCACAAACTCGCTTCACTTAAATTTTTACGGTATAGATCGACAGACGTATTCATGAACATATACGAAGCAAAAGTAAAATGATAGGATCGTAGCAGATCTGTAGTTCTACCTATCCCCGTAGAAAGAAGGCATGAGCGTATACAGTGGCGAGAGTGATTCAAGAAAATCAAAAAAAATCAAATCAAATTATTTATTTGCATAATACAGGTAGGTGAGATGTTACAAATAAATATAAAGTACACTGTATCATTACCTAATAAGATGTGCAAATTATTACATTATCGATAATCTAGTTGTATAATTATTAAAATAACATTTCATTTCATTCATTTCAAGAGGAAGGTTTATATGTATAATACACCGACCTCCACGCGGGCGAAGCCGCTGGCAAAAGCTAGTTATTAATAAATCAGCTTCACCTGTCGAGCATCGGTGGTATCATTAGCATCGTCGATATGATGCCCATTCGTTCGTACAATTTGACGCAACTGCGCACTAGCGCCGCTAAGTACCTCGGGAAAGACACGAACTATTCGCAGCTTAATGTTTGTATGTGTGCTCTCGTGATCATGCAGATTAATTGGGTGTGCGTTCCTAAACATACGTGGCACACAATGTAACAATTTACGCACACAATTGTACAGGGTAGTCACTGGCTTTTGACACGACGAATTACGAAACTTACCGAAGTTTTCCGAACAAAGTTGGCTATGCGACTATTTTTAAAAGTAGCAGTGTTCGATTGAATTGTCGCTACATAAACTACCATTACTTTTTGTCATATTATTTTTATATTCCGATTTCCGACTTATATACTTATAACGTTTGTTTTGAATTATTTGTTTTGGTTGTGAGCTATGATAGCATGTATTTAAGGTTTTAACGCTGATAATAGTGTGAAAAATAGATAATATTCACTGTATAAGGTGGTGTATGTTTAGAGAAATGAAAAAATTATGCATTTTCAAAATTATCTTTCGGTGATCATAAAAAAACCTGTGATCGTGAAAAGTAGTTGTTCACCAGATTTGCGATGAATACAAACTAAAGGTAAAGTCAATCGTTAATTCAATACACAACGATGAAATAATTCATGCCACACAGGTTGCATGCTGTGTAAGTACAGCAATCGGTTTTTCTGTTCTTTTTTTTATTTCTATCTATCCCTGTCTAAAAACTCTGTGCACGCCACTGAGCGTATATTGTGTGATGTATGTAAAAATAGTCAACACCACATCTCATACCACCTAGCATCGTTTTTTGCCTAAATATAATTCAAATGTCTTCATGTAATTTCAATCTTCACATAAGTTCTTAGTTTTTTTTTTTTTTTTGTAACCCCGGCCATATGGATTCTATTTCTAGATACGTAAGTAATTTCATTCGTTTGTCATTCTGCAGGCGGAAATTAGTTTCTTTATTCGCATCGACTTTTTGTCGCGCGTGCCTTCAGTCTCCTGCCGGGAATTTCTTCCCTCTGTACACTCATTACCGACGGAATTTCCAATCGATTGAAGACAAGCCGAGCAAATATACAATTTGTGAGGTCTAAGAAAGATTTCGCAAAACCTTAGATAAATTGGTGAAGAAAATTTAAATCAAAAAGTAATATTTTTCGCAATGTGGTTACATATATTTTTTTATTCGGAAGATGGCACAGGCCTTTAAGATTACCATGTCCCGCTTTGATGTGTTCATTTGCATTTTAGTTTGAGGTTACATCTGTAGCAGAAACAAGTCAAGCTAGGCATTTTACGGCAAGACCCATCAAAACTATAGATGTCGATAACTCATCATCAATCATGCATCTCTTCCTGTATACTTTGAACGTAACGTAATAATCCACATAGAAAATAACGAATAAGTAGGTAAATAAGTACAGTGTTTCCCTACCCTAAAAGGTTTTCGACAAACTTCTGACGCTAAAGCAATAAAATAAAGTCCTAAAGGTGCCTTTCTAATATCTAAATCTTCAACAAGTTGACGTGCGATCATTCGACCCAACCCGTCAGGGCTCTCTTCAAATTTAACATTTTTGGTGAAGAGCCGTCAAACAGAACAGTCGCATTTATTCGCACTTTTTACCATATACTGATGACGCGATATAGATATCGAACCATTCGCTTTGCTTTGAATTTTTTTAATTGACATCCAATGTCCCAACCTCTCTAAATAGAGTTATCAGAGTTAAAACACCTCGCAAACTTTAAATTCCACTCGATTCCAAACACTCGAATCACCTACGTTGGAATATGCATAGATAAATATTTACTTATCTTGCAAGTTAAACATCGAACTTCATACTTAAGGTACTAAGCAAACGTACCAAAGGCAACGTTTCGTAGTCAGCACCTATACCTACTGTGTATACTTAATACGAGTTGGCCAGCCAAAATCAGCTAATTATAACTCTTTTTCTATAAATAATATTATTTTATTGACAGACCTATTTAATTAAGTGCCTTGGTTTTTCGAGACATCGTTGCCGATGTCTCGAAAAACCAAGGCCGCCCTCGATCAACCGCTTGCGCGGTTGGTCGAGGGCGGCTAACCTTTTTTTGGCCAAAGAATCGGCATTGCCTTACTGCTGCCAGTCTTTTGGACACTTTTCCTGTTAACAGCGATGCGGACGTTTTCCCTCTTTTTTATACATGCATAATTCTTAATATTATTTTAAGTCTGTTAGCTTATATGTTTTGTAAATATTATCGTTTTTAATAACATTGATTATGAAGATTAACCTATGTAGGTACCTATAATTAATTGACGAATATAAAACAGTTTCCTACTAGCAATTAAATTAAATGATAAATCTACGTTAAATTCACGTTCTATTAAAATAATGATAACCATTTCTGACAGCCAGAAGTAGTTAAATAACACTAACTGAAACGATTTCGTTGATCAATAACGTCATTCGAACTGAGTATACCATGTTATGCTGAGATAAAAAAAAAACGAAGATCGTATCTTTTAGGCTCACTGACGTACGATGACGTACGTACAAAAGTCTTAATATTGCAAGTGCTTCAATATGCCAGCATTATAAAATAGGCGTACCTCACGACACAGCACAAATTGCGCAAGTTTCCAGGCTCAGCCGTGCGGAGTGCACCGCAAGAAGTTTACAACCCAAGATCGTCTAGATAGGGCACGCAGTCGCACCGCGCCGTGCTGACTAGCAGAATGGAAATACAAGCACACTTCACGACCCCGAGAATACCTGCTTTTTAATAAAACCAGAACTCCTTTAGCTTTATCTTTAAAGAAGGCTTTCTACTGTTCTATTTGTAGCTATTTGTCTAAACTTCTTGAATAACATCGTCTGCTCTATTTTTAGTTAATTCATTTTTTGTATATTATCGGGCTAAAACTGAATAAGAAAATAGCTTTAATGCCGCCAAAAGAACCACCTCAGCAAACCATAGTACTTACTAATTCCATGCAGCAAACAAAAAAAATGCTGAATCCATGCTGAAACTGTTACATAGTCACAATGTCATAGATGACATTATCAGCGATAACAATGTTGATGGTTGACAGCATCAGCAGATTCGATGGTGCTCTTGCGCTCATTCCACTCAAACAAGTTGTGGATCCTAATAGTGTTTCGTATCTCATTGTGATGTGCTTTTACTTCATTTACGTCCTTCTACTTAGAGCATTCTACGATAAAAACAAATATCCGTATAGACGTCTTCAGCCCCAGGGTAAACAGTTCTTTCTTGTTTAGCTTAGGGAGGGTAAAGTCACGACTAACTTATTATTTTATGTTGTCACCGTTCGCTCATGCAGTCGTCAACCTTTTGAGACAAACCTACCGCGGCAAAGAAATCATACTTACATAGTAGGCAACCCCTTAACACAACACACTTGTGATGAACCAGTCATATATAGTATTAAGTTCATAGTTGTAATTGCAATTGCTGGAAAGCACTACATGTGTTGACAACTCCCGTGATACTAAACCAAAAAAAAGGTGGAAGTCGTCAATTGCTAGGTCGGTACTTGTATCAGTTCGTTCATGTAGGTACGCAGGTTTTCCGCCGAATCAGCTGTATGGACATGCAAAATTACCAGCTTGCAAGGCCGGACAATATCCGGCCTTGCAAGCTAATTGTTGACAAAAAAATTGCAAACCGATTGGATATTCGTCAACTCGAAATATATGGAGCAATCAGAAGCAATATTCCCGAAACATACCCGCAATTTATTGTTGTTGCTCCAGATTTCTCCACTTAATTGATCCAGATTGACACATTAGTGTTGCCGAGCAATAATTGCTCAAAAAATTGCCCGTGTAAGAACGCCTTAACTCTCAGTATCTAACTGAGACCAATTCTTTAAAAAAAATTAACTCATAGACAAGGAGTAGGTAGGTACTTCATTCATAGAGTATAGTAATAGATTGACTTCACTGCTACAAGCTTTCCTCTATGGCTACAAGGATCTTGTGGCGCTCGAGGACGATAACAGGGCGCTGTTGGTAAACATTTGTGCAATTGTTTTGTGGAATGTCACATGAAATGTATTCAAAAAACAAAATGGCGACGCTAGTTCCGATTTTGCCCACACGCTAAAATAACCTTGAAGCCCTCACGTCTAAACTTTTTACTATCAAGGAGCACATCAAGAAGAGATGGCAGATGTCATATGACAGTTACTTATTTGATAGAATTGTTTTGAGAAATGGTTTTCTTCTTAAAATAGAATTAAATAAATAAAATTAACAAATGCTCGTTCTATTGACCTGCCATGGTTCTGACATGGCGACATATTACCGAAGCCTTTATTATTATAGCATTTATACGACACGTGTCGTCGCACAGGATAACCCCGAGGTCGAGTCCTCAAGACTGGAATGTAATAGAATCACTAGCAGAAGAGCACCCATTCTTGGTCGGCCTGTTGAGCGGCACCAAAGATTATATCTGCACGGGTAGTATCATCGGCAAGCGGTCGATACTCACGTCGGGCAGCTGCGTGTCCTACGATCCTAAATATGTCCTAATAAGTGCAGCCATATACAACAAACAAATAAGTAACAATACTGTATTTGATGTGGCCTACACAAAGCTCCACGGAGACTATATATTCGATCTGAAAACGTCGGATCCCAATGTCACTCGAATGCACAGCAATATCGGGTTGGTGTTCTTGAAGCGCCCCGTCTTGGAAGTGTTTGTTATTGCAGCTGATATAGGAAACTATTACGCTTCAGAGTTAAAGGAGAAAAAACTGATAGCAGTTGGTTATGGGAGACTCGGTACGTCTGACATGGTCGCATTGCAGCACCAAGCATACCATCAAACCCCGTGCACGAATCCGAAGTGGTACTATTGCGTGTGTGGCATCGAGTATTCAGCGTACACGAAGACCTATAATTACGAGTTTGGTACCGGAGCGCCAGTATTGTTCGGCCACCAGCTCGTGGGCATCACCGCTACTCCTTGTGGAACCCTTTCGATGAAAAACTTGGGAATTAAATATAATATCTTTACGGTGATCGGGCCGTACCTGCCGTGGATAGAGAAATCACAAAAGAAACCAGTAGAATTACGAATGCGTGCCACTAGTGGTGACACCAACCTGCAACCAAGTCTATTAATAAAACTTTTGTGTATATTATTAGTGATTAGTAAAGCACTTTTATGAAATAACGAGATTTTTTCCTCTTTATCAGATCTAAGAACTAAAATGGTTAAATTAGCACGTTTTATGATATTGACTCACTATTCGCCAATATTCATTCGGAAATTAGCATATATTACGACCTAGAACTTGTTGCGACTGTAAACCACACAAAGGTACGAAATAAAAAAAGAGGTAAGAAACGGTAGCAACTCAGACATTGTTTGAACGCGATCCTGTAAGTACCTACATCATGTTCTGCTAACATTCCAAACTAGTAATTGAGATAGCTAATTTGTCAGGGCCTATTTTAAGATATTGAGGGTGCATTGCACTGGTATTTATCTATGCGTGAGAGATATTTGCTAAGAAATAAGTATAGCTACTGCAGCAGTGCTCGTCTGGTAAACACAGTGCAGTGCAGTCCTCCTAAGCAAGATCTAGTGGTTTGTATCAATTTCAACACCAAATTAAGTGTTCATACATTACCTATTAAATACATGAATGAATGCCGCTATTATTCTGCAATAACGGAAATACGAATCAAAGTTAACACGATAAGTAAAACACACATTCATAATATGCAGATATTTTTTATTTCTTCATCAAAGTTATCAAAAATCGTTAACACAACAATTTTCTGATAGTTATAATCATATTGATAACATGATGAGTTGGTGTAATTAACAAATAGCTCTAAAACAATTATTTTAACCTTTGACTCTGGGTCCATCATGATAAGCCACTGTATTTTATTCTCCAGTGAGTTATCTCTTAGCGTCAGATGTGTCTGTGAAACTCTTGTTCCGTCTTAGTGAATGTAGAAATATTATAATAAACGAAAATGAATGTTTGTAAGGTGTTCGTGCGAAAAATGAGCCAAAGGAAGAAATGGCAGCCCTTGCGGAAGGTCGGCATCATTGGAGTACCGTTTGAGAAGGGACAGAAGAAATACGGAGTGAGCGTGGCGCCTGCCGCGATGCGGTACGCTGGTCTTCTAGAACAACTGAGAGAAATTGGTAATCTCTTTTATTCTAAATTAAGAACTCATCGTGAAAATTGTAGAGCATGGTTTTGTAGTTCACCGAATAATGATGGGCCAAAACTTAAAACGTTTTGGCCCTTATAATAATAACAAGTTTTTAAGCCTCAATCAATTTAGGTAAGTATTTTTTTCTGCCAATAACAAGTTAGTGATTTAAAAATATAGTACCTAGAAAATTGCGTTCTACTATACATAATATATTTTGGATCTGGCTTGAGCATAATATTGCACGAATAAAAAGAATGTCGCCTATGGTGGATGCGACATAAGGTAGCCCGCGAAATTCAATTTTCTTAAGTTTTTGCAATTTGCTGGTTTGCCCTGGCGGGCAGCGCCAGGGCAAACCAGCAAATTGCAAAAACTTGCGTGTACTAAAGTGCGTATTACACTATCCAATTTGTAGAATCTCTCAACTAGGAACACTCTAATTATGAAATTAAAAGCTATTGATCACACTGGCCAAATCGAATTCTAAATCGGACAGATGACTCTTATGCGCTTATGAAGTAGAATTACATTGGGATGCAACAATTTAGTAAAAATAGTGCGGTCGGGACCTTCCATCTCACTAAATCGAATCAACTGTTCTAACTTCGATTACCTACATATTTCAATTTTGTAAATAGATTTTCTACAAATCAGACAGTGTAATACGCACTTATGTATATGTAATTGCACGAACAGTCTGGTTTTAAATCAAACAAATTATGATTGTTTTAGAATCTTCGAAAGTTGCGTGCCGCGTCTTGCTCTTGAGTAGTAATTGTATCTACCGGGAATTTCTTTTAAAATACCTAAGTGTCTTGGTAGGTGTACCTACGAACTGAAAACCATGATGCATACTTGACAAATTGAAAAATAAATTAAATAGAATAAAGTATACAATTACATACCATTGTTACAATTCAGACGGACTCGACGTAAAAGATTATGGGGACATCGAGACACCTGGCATCGAGGAGGTGAAGATGGAAAACATGGCACACTTGGCGCTGGTGTCAGCCTGCAACAAGAAGCTGTCCCACAAGGTCTCCCAAGTCCTTAAAGACGACAGGATTGCTGTCACTATAGGAGGTGACCACTCTATCGGAGTCGGTAAGGAAATCACTTAATAGTGCATGTGGTTCATAATTTTATCGAAATTCGATTAATTTTCGCCGACATTTTTGATCCTGGAAATACTTTCATAATGTATTAAAATTGTTAGATTTATAATTAAGTACGCACTATGTCTTTCCGCTGGATGCAGGAAGCACAGAACTGGTCGAAGTTGCGGAGCTTGCGGGGTGTGCGTTACCCAGGCCAGATGTTGTCGAAAATGGTCATTTGAATCTTATAGATAATTAGTTTTGCGGCTTCTGTAATTGTTGCGCACATTTTTAAATTTGTTGCGCTTATAGTTTTTTAATTATTTCACAAAAACATTTCCTGCTGGGGTAACGTTACCCCAGCCAGACATTTTTCTTTCTAATGGGAATATTTAAATAATTACTAGCTATAAAATTAGTTGTCTAGATGAAGTAAATGTTGTGCCTTATTTTGTATTTGTTATTTCATCGGTTGCGAAGTTATTCGAGATTTTGCTGGGGTAACGTTTTTGGTTTTGCTAGATCTTTGAAATGGTTAAGCGGATTCTTATCATATTTTGTACATGGCTTCTTAGGAATTAGTTTAAATTTGTTCTGCAATAAAAAAAAAACAAAATAATACATAGCTTAAAGGTTATTTCATTAAATAGAAAAACACTTCAATTGGTCCCAGCACTCTCAATAAGAGCTCTAAAGACTTACTTTAAACGTTATTTTAAAGCTTGTAACTGCCTTCAAATGTACGTGAAGTTTCATTAGTATCCTGTAAGTATTTAACAAGTTATGATGATATTGAGTTCTTCACGAGCACGGTCTTGATGCGCGCGGTGTTATTTGGCCACTGGATTGGATATATGAACTGAATGTCATGTCAATTATTAGTTTTTTAGTTCAGTTGTATATCAGTAAAATTTCAGCTCAGTACATTGGATAATTAATGAGATAATACGATTAAAGTCATCAGGAAGTGAATGACCGTGGTAACCCGACCAAGTTTAGGTGGTTACGAAAAAGCGAAAACGCAGAACATTATACTATCTTTTGAAATGTTTAGTATAATACACCTTACAATTTCGGTACAGACGCGTACACTGTTAAATACATTAATAATATAATAATATCTGTACTATGAAAACATTATTATTATCTTCCAGTTGCACAAACTTATCAAAAATCACTGATATAACATGTCGTTCGGTGGGACGCGGAAGGGGTGGGGTGAAGGGGCGCATTGTTTGCATATCGCACTAAACATGCTCCGTAATCACATAATTCATCTTGTAGAGTGCGCATGCGTTTCGGCAGTTCCGTTTCCTGTTTTTGCAAATATTTATAGAGTGCGTGAGAGCTAATGTAAAATAATAAATGTGGCGAATTACTGCTAATGTGGAGTGCTTCTATTGATGATCATAGTTATGGTGCAGGTTGCTTGATGAATTCACGAACAAGGTAAGCTTGTATAATGTAACTACAGAAATAGTAGCAAAATTATTATTAATATGTACATGTTGTTAGGTACTTATCTAAAACTGTATTTTTTTAAGGCTTAAATATTTAAATTTAGGAACTTATTATTTTCTTTTCTTTCGTACTTAATTATTACCTAGACTGGAATTCTCAACAATGATAACGACATATTTATCCTTCGCTACATAGTACCTATAAAACAAAGTCGCTTCCCGTTTGTCTGTCCCTGTTTGCTTAGATCTTTAAAACTACGCAACGGATTCTGAAGCAGTTTTTTTTAATAGATAGATTGATTCAAGTGGAAGGTTTTTGTGTATATGTATATTGTCAAAATATGACTTGAAACTTGATTAATGAAATTCATGACTTAGCGACCGATTTTTATCGTTATCAATGTCGGGAGTCGGGACTACCGCAACAGGTAGGTATTTATTTATTTCCACAAACTCCTTGGACACGTAGACTTTAAGAAATCCATAATTACCTTGTTGCGACACTCGCGTTGATATAAACTCGCAAATAGATGACGATTCGAGTTTCAAATACGTAGGTAGCAAAACTACAATTGAAACCCCATTAAGGATTTAGACAAAAAAAATGTACTCTTTGTTTTTATTGTAGGCATAAACAGAATGGCAACATAGCAATAGCCGTGGGCCGCGATGATGGACGCGGTGATGGCGACATAATACCTACGTATGAGTGTGGTGGCGACTATGGCTGCGTGGTGAAGTTATAAAAAATATCGTTTGACGTTCTCCTCTACGTCTGTAAAACTCTCAATCTACGGTGAGTACATACTTATATCTAGCTAGGTATATATTACTACGATTTAGGTAAGTTGACCTGCTGGCCACTGTTCAATCTTTATTACTATGGATCATGACTTAAATAGATTATTACAAATGTAATGTGTAGGTAAATAAAAATAACATGTTATGTTATATAGTTTGTACGCACCGTAAGTTTAGTGTTAACTGAAAAAAACCATTGTATATTATTTATTGTCTGTGATCATTACACAGTCCAATATGTGTATATTTAAATAAAAACTGTAACTGTGTACTGTGTATACTGAAATCTATAATTTAATTAAAAAATAATAGAAAATTTCAAAAAAGCAAAATTACTATCTGTAATTTTAATCTGTGATTGTTTTTAAGTATAAGTTTAATAATACTTTAAAAGTTCAATTGAAATGATTATATTACCTGTCAATAAAAATTATTTAATAATCACGTAGTTTTTTTTTTAAACTTGTGTACATGTCTGTACTAAATTTGTAACACTATCCTACATATTTTAGAAGGTACCATAATGTTTTGCGTTTTCGCTTTTTCGTAACCACCTAAATTTGGTCGGGTTACCACGGTCATTCAATTCCTAATGACTTTAATCGTATTATCTCATTAATTATCCAATGTACTGAACTGAAATTTTACTGATATACAACTGAACTAAAAAACTAATAATTGACATAACATTCAGTTCATATATCCAATCCAGTGGCCAAATAACACCGCGCGCATCAAGACCGTGCTCGTGAAGAACTCAATATCATCATAACTTGTTAAATACTTACAGGATACTAATGAAACTTCACGTACATTTGAAGGCAGTTACAAGCTTTAAAATAACGTTTAAAGTAAGTCTTTAGAGCTCTTATTGAGAGTGCTGGGACCAATTGAAGTGTTTTTCTATTGAATGAAATAACCTTTAAGCTATGTATTATTTTGTTTTTTTTTTTTATTGCAGAACAAATTTAAACTAATTCCTAAGAAGCCATGTACAAAATATGATAAGAATCCGCTTAACCATTTCAAAGATCTAGCAAAACCAAAAACGTTACCCCAGCAAAATCTCGAATAACTTCGCAACCGATGAAAGAACAAATACAAAATAAGGCACAACATTTACTTCATCTAGACAACTAATTTTATAGCTAGTAATTATTTAAATATTCCCATTAGAAAGAAAAAGGTCTGGCTGGGGTAACGTTACCCCAGCAGGAAATGTTTTTGTGAAATAATTAAAAAACTATAAGCGCAACAAATTAAAAAATGTGCGCAACAATTACAGAAGCCGCAAAACTAATTATCTATAAGATTCAAATGACCATTTTCGACAACATCTGGCCTGGGTAACGCACACGCTTGCGGGAGGCCTATATCCAGCAGTGGATGTATTTCGGCTGAAAAGATGATAATTATGATGATGCACTATGTTTATTTAGGGCACTTATTGTGATCTGCTTTGTTGCAACGTTTCAGGCACAGTTGACGGGCACTACCAAGTTAACAATGACATGATCCTCATTTGGGTAGATGCTCATGCAGATATCAACACTAACAAAACATCGGATTCTGGCTCAGTACACGGAATGCCAGTCGCTCTTCTAGTCAAGGAATTCTCTCATTACTGGCCTTACCTACCCACAATGGACTGGCAACAACCCTTGTAAGGAAATTCACTAATAAATTTATGTAAAATAAAAAAATGTTCACTTTGATATCGGGAAAAAATATATTTCTTTATCCCAATCAGATCTACGTGTGTTATAGTAGGTAGGTACCACCTAACTTGTGGCTAACCTACGGCTATAATGATTCAGCACAGCACATTCAAACGATCTTGATTCTTATGGAAAGTTTTTGCAGGTTCGCTCTCTAGAAAATGCAAGTAACATGTCATTAATTTTGCAAGCGGTGTATCACCATGTAGGTAATATTGCAGAATGTTTGAAAGGAGACCTACTGCTAACGGCGGTGACTTACGAGTTGTAGGTCGTAGGTTCATACCCAGACAGACACTTTACTTTGGGTGAAATTTTTCATCATCACTGCTCTGAAAACGGTGAAAGAAAACATCGGGAACAATATGTCCTAGAAACAAAAATTCGAAGACATGTGGCATCTACCAACTCGCACTGAGCCCACGTGGTGGATTACAGCCCACTCCCGAGAGGAGGCCTGTGTTGGATCATTATTAACTGATTGTGCATTAGGTAGGTATGCTATACCTACGTTTGAGAGTGGCTATTTAAAAACTTACCCTCCCTTGCAGATTTTCCATAAAAAGCTTAGGATACATAGGCCTACGTTCCGTAGACCATTATGAGAGGCTTGCCATAGAGAAGTATAACGTACCCACATTTGCTATGGAGGACGTTGAGGAGTAAGTACCTATACCTACTTAAGTACCTAGTATTACTTTATGGAGTTGTGATTTTTATAATCTATGTTTTTCTTATCTTTTTTAGGTATGGGATTAAGAAGTCAATTGAGCACGTGTTAAAGACGCTGGACCCTGAAGGACGCAGACCTATCCACGTCAGCTTCGACATAGATTCATTAGACGCATTAGAAGCACCGAGTACTGGCACACCAGGTTTGTATTCACAATAACAGGTATTTTGTTTTGAAACAAGACGTCTCCCATACGTAGGTAAAATTTTGCATTTGATGAGTTGGTTCAAATAGTTTGATAATCGTTTAGTCAAATTAGGCTAGAAAAAAAAAGCCGGGCTTTTTGAACGTCACAACTATTAGCATGTTACAAAATACTGAATCAGTCACAAAAAGCCAACCCTTTACCATGCTATTTGATTGTCTGCTCAAGACTTGTATCTAGTTACCTGCTATTATGTAAGTATTCTGTGGTTCAGCAACCTACTTGCCGTAACACACCATCAATCATAATCAGAGGCCCTAGTGTGAGTTTCATTTAACCATCTACACCAAACGCAGTGAGCGCGTTCGGCGTTCCGATTGGCCCTGGATTGGTGACGGACCAATCGGAGCGCCAAACGCGCTCACTGCGTTTGGTGTAGATGGTTAAATGAAACTCACACTAGGGCCTCTGAATAATTTTGAAAGATGTTGCCATATCCATATCCATAGCTTCACATGTTCCAAAAATTTGTGTCCTCAACAACGTTAATAACGCAATGAACTGTCAAAATGAAGGTCATTCCTATTGTTAGAGTGTTACGCATTAACCCCTCTGTAGAACATAATATAAGACTGAACTCTTAAGGAATGTCTGAACATTCCTACTGTGTGTGTGTGTGATTAGACTTCAGATTTACCTAATAAATGATATTTTACAGTTCGCGGAGGTCTATCTCTTCGCGAAGCCATCAATTTAATGGAGATAGTGCACGCAACTGGTCGCCTGCGGGCTGTGGACCTGGTCGAGATAAACCCTGCTCTGGGTAACGAGAACGACAGGAAGCAGACTATTGAAGCAGGGATGTGTGTTCTGAAGGCAGCACTGGGCTTCTCGAGACGAGGCACTGCTCCCCGCGGCGTGTTGGACCTGCCGATACAGGACCCTGAACCTTAGGAACGATGACTGATTACCACGTAAATCTAGGAAGATACTACCTATGATACTGTTTAACTATACTAGCCAAATCTTCTATGTATTATAATACATGAAGCAAAAACTTTGTACCCTTTTTTACGAAAATTACGTGGACGGAGGAGTATGAAATTTGGAACAGTTAAAGTTTTTATGGAGGAGTGCAGAAAGCTAACATTTTTTTTATAATAATGCACTAGAAATACATTAAGTTTCTAATTCATTATGGTCGAATTTCGACCCTGGGCGACCACTCCTATTTATAAATTCATGTCTTCAGTACAGATAGTATTTTTTTTGAAAAAATACATTTTACGTAGTAGGTAAGCCCACATAAATATGGCACATAGTTTTTAGAAGGAGACTGTCATTAACAGAGATAGAGATGATCCTACAAAGCAGATTTTGTTTCTAAGGCTTGTTTTGTCATAAATATTTATTATGTCCGGCCGAGTAGGAAGTATCTAGGATCGTCTAATTTAAAATTGCACGCCCCTCCAGTGCTTGTTCCATACACATCTAAACTCATTAATAAAAAGAGAGAAAAATGTAGCTTTTGTTTACGTAATTGTTTTGTTGTGTACGCTTTCACGCTAGAACGGATTTGACTTTTCTCGTCTCGGATCGAGACTTATGGGTGAAACCGCGGTGTGCAGCTAGTTACAAATACATAATTGAATATACACCGTGACATTTTAGTCGTCTTACAACGGCAGTCCACTTCAGGTATCCAATGACTACTAATCATTCATTAAAAAAAAAAATTTTTGGACATGTGAATAACAATAAATAAAAAAATATAATTCACTAAAGACGCATGATGTAGTTTTGAACATCCTGTTATGTAGATGGAATGAATTATGAAATGTAATGGTAATATGGTAGGTAGGTAGAAATCTTCTACCGTTTGATGCGTAAACATTATAAACAGGGCGGGTGTTTCATAATTCTAAAGTTCTCATTATTTATTTTTCTTATTACCTATTATCCAGTCCTACCTAGTATCCTAGTACCAATTAATGGTAACAATTTTTTAATCGCGCCTCTAGGTATTTTATGTAGGATACATGGAGTGGACCACCTTTGTAAGACCACCGACTAAAATGTCACGGTGTATATTTTAATGGACGGGCGTGCAGTTTCACATTAGACGCTCTCTACTGTTATTAGCTAAGTATTTTGTTGCATGTAGGTTTACTAAGGACACAGGTATAGTCAGCAATAAAAAAAGATCAAACTTGAGTTTTTAAACCATAATTATTGACCAAAATACTTTACCTAAAACAATTGCAAAGGAAGTGATATTTAAATAACAGGTACAAGCTTTATTGTTAAGTTAAAGTGTAGGTTAGCTTTGCTGACCATACCTACATGCATGTTTGACGCCAAAGATTATGATATCTAGGCATGCACTTGATGAATACTAATGTTCACATGGGACATTGAATGCGCGTCTATATTATACTAGTGACTCACAATAAAGTATTACATGAAAGTATTGTTTTATTACTAACTAGCTGATGCCCGCGACTTCGCCTGCGTGGATGTCGGAATAACGTGTTTGTGTAAATAGCTTTCCAATTACCGCTTTATAATTGCCCATTTTTTTAAGTATTAAAATGGATATAGTATGTTATCCTTAAGAGAAGGTTAGATATAGGCCATTGCGGACTTTTCTGTAGACCTTTATAAAATACACAATTACACCATATATCATTTTGTTATATCTCAAAGGGTTTAGGCAGCGTTTTCGTTGAAAGCTTCCAGACGGCTTATTTTTTTCCGACACCTCCAACAAATATCATTATATTTTAGCCAATGTGTACAAAAATTCGACAAATTATATACTAAAACCTTTCTCGAGAACTACTCAATGGATTGGTGAAAACAGGATGAAAATCGGTGAAGGAGTTTTTCGTGTTTATCGCGAACAGACAGACAGACAGACGCGGCAGAGGACTCTGTTTTATAATATGTAGTGATTAAAAGAGAAAAGTTTAAATCAGCGTAACAATCGCAAGTATTGAAATCATAAACTAAATTTTATAGGTTTTTCTATTTGTTAGTTGGCTGGACAGTCATGCTATTTAATTTTCTAAATGTCCCAACATGATTGTGATTCTGGTGAGTACCTGATTTAACTGGTTGAGTATTTACTATAAAAAGAGACCGAAAAAAACTCGAGATACTTAAATACAGGTTCAAGATAAATTAGCTAGCAAAACTTCTCAGAAGTTACAGGTATCGATACCTAAACACGATGAAAAGATTTTAATTTTTTTGGGTCAACGACCGCTGGTAGTGTTCTAGCAGCGGTCGTTGACCCCAAAAAAACTTAAAACACTTTACAACAGTTAAGTAGGTACTTAAGTAGGGGTTGAGAAAATCTATTTCCTTTCGTTTCATCGTGTGTTAGATATCGATGCTAATCAAGTCTGTGAAGTTTACAAAAAAAAACGTTTTTTACGCTGATGTTTCATGTGTCTACGCTAAATGCAGTTGATGACCCATAAAAAGGCAGCAAATTAATTTATTTTTTGTTTTATCATGTTTACGATACCCATCACGTCTGCGGACTTTTGCTAACTAATTTAAATAGCCGGATAAATCACTTTTTCGCCATTCAAGACCCAGGTGCTTGAACTTGGCTCATTTCGACCTTGCGCTGAACATTAAAGATATTCGATAGTGGATTAGTAAGTGACCAAGGTACACTGTACTATTTTACTGGCTTATTTTAATTTCTGAATTGGTATTTTATTTTTGTTTTAATTACGGACGCTTGAATGTGCACGTCTTTTTACATCGTTCTCACATTGATAATTTCAACATAATGATGTAACCAACTTTTTGTAACAATATCATGATTTTAAAAGAGTGTCCATGGAGTTTCTTGCCCGTTCTTCTGCATAGGTACCTACGCTTTGGAATGGGCAACTAGCTTCATCTTTCTAACTCACCGACCTTGACAATTCAAAAGTGCCTGTAATTGGTTTATTTGAAATAAATGCTTTGAGTTTGACTGTGGTCGTACTTACTGAAGCCATATAACCGACCACCTTCATATTTATTTTAATATGATTACACAATGCTTACAGATTATAAGTTTGATTACGGTAGCGAACTGTCTAGAACCAATAGTAAGCAACGATATTAATGATGATATAAAAACGATTATCGGCAAATACTTGAGTAAAGTACCCGACATAGAGCCACGATACGTTATCAACGACAAGTTATCAAGCGTGATAAATCACTACTTTAAAGGGAAGATATCCTCGCTACCCTTGTACAAGATAAGTTTGAAGATAGATAGGAATCCAGTGAAGATCCCATGGACTTTGGACGCAGTAGAAGAGTCACAAGGCGATACTGTAATGCAGAGGGCCCAGTCGACCGAGCAACAAGACAAAATTGATAAGCACGTTAGACATTACAAAGTGGTGAAGTCATCCGATCTTCATTCATCGACTGAAAAGCCCGATAGGACGACGAAGGCGTCAACGACGGCCACAAGGCCCGCCACGACGCCGCCGCCCCTAAAGGAAATACAATAAAACAAAACATATTGTTTGGTTTTTTTATTTCTATTGCTTGTTTATTTCATCTTTACGTACTAACAGCGTGTTGATTTGTCCTGTACATTCTATTTACAAAGTAGCTCATAGTAAAATAAATATGAACTTTATTGGCAAACTTATAATAGATATGTCATAACCGAACAAGACTTGTAATTTACATGATGGGTAGAAGTACATATACATCAATTTGTAAAAAAATTGGGTAGGTATTTATAACAACTTATCTATGCAGGTACAAGGTACGTATTATCAATTCACTGTTTTGTGCGTTTGTAACATATTAATAAAACGTGTTTATACAAGGTGTAACAGAATAAAAGCTAGTCCTGAAAGTAGTTTGTTCTCTGAATTTCGAACCGAGCTCAGTTTCTTTTAGCAAGAGAATTTAAAAAAAATGTATTTTGCCATACCTACCGCCGATTGAGCAACTGAAAATTAAATCTTATTTCAAGTCAACAACGCTCAATATGCATAACTGGATTTTCGTAATAATAACAGGCAGCTTTAAAAAAAATGTTTTGGTCGTTGTATTATATTCATTACTCTACTTCGGGTGTATTTGGTCTTACGTTAATTATGTTACATATTGTTTAACTATCAAATCAATATTAACTTCAAGTTCTCAAAGTAGAATATCAAAAGAATACCTGTTTCCGACATATCCTAAAGTATTAACACAGCAATGGACATGTTTAAGCCGACTATCCTATTAGATGCACACCAAACCCTACTTCCGGTCTTTGGCGGATATAATAATGACTTAAAATCGATAACTGGTAACTTTAGGATTTTCTTTCCTTGAAAACATGATAAAGGCATAATGGCGTGATAACAGTTTTAATTACAAGTAAAACAAAGGTTTTAAAATTACCCAAACTTGTGTACGATAATTGCACATTTAACATTCGCACTACATTCACAACTCACTAGAAATGGCAGACTATATATCTCCTTATTTAGAGCACCAACAAAATATTCATAATAATTTATGAAATAACTATACATTATTAATTATTCAATAGTAGTACCGTGGCTGTGCAGATAATGAAATCGACGCAAGCGCCCATTTAACATTACTTTAAACATATTTAGGTACGTTTCAGTATGGATATCCCAATATATTCCATCCCCTTAATAGTCGAATTAATTGTGTACTATTCTACAAAAATCCCTTTAAATCAACTGAAATAATAAATGTTATATTAAAAGAAGACTTACTGTCTTGGAATCGAATTGAATTTTAGTAACTTCTAGAAAAGAATCAAATTAAAATTTCGTTGAATTGAATGTAAAAATCTACCTTGAAGATGTTGGTATAAGTCAATATATTTGATATTGTTGCTGGCTATCAAAATAGGTAAAAGACTCAAGTTTAAGCTAATCATGTAGGTACCACACGTTAATATAATAATAGCTGAACTAATAAAAGATATGGGATCAACTGGTTTGCCTAATTAAATTAAAATGTCTAATGAAACAATAAAGAAATAGTTCATAGCTAAAAACACGCTTTACATTGGATTAGAAGTTTACTTGAGCTCGGTAATGTTTCTGAAACTTATTGTTTTTAAGTGACATCTTCATCTGCCATTTCGCCTGTACGCGTTTCATGAAGTGTATGTCACGTGCTTTCCTGTAAAAAAATACATTTTATTTAGAAATTACCTATATAAGTAAGTACTTGCAGAGTAAAGTGCGGTGGTTTGTGGGACTTGAATATTTTCCCACTTCCACGTCGGGACGCGAGTTTCGATCCAATACATTGAATGCTATCTCTACACTTGGCGAAATGCACTTTATTCCAATAACAATAGGGTGAATTTTGTATTACCCAAGTAACAAATTCTCAAACAAGATCCGTTTCGTGCGTGCTGTAATCAGGCGTTAAATAAGTGGTTATATAATTTAGTAGATTACAATTATTATCAGCCATCCTAAATGGATAACAATTATTCGAAAAAAAACAATAATGGCTGAGCAGCCCATTACGCTTATTATTTTTATTTTAGTTGGTAAGTTAACTTACTTTGCAGCTAACGCCTGTTCTTTGGGCGCCCAACCGAGAGCCCGGTAGACACCAAGTAACCTGTGCAGTTTGCGGTCTGATTTCTTCACTAAAGCCTGACTGTTTGTACTCAAGTTTTGTTTGTAGTATCTGAAAGTCAATAAAAAAATCTATATGTAAAGGTTATAGACATAAAGGCAGAGTACTAGCGAATTTCAAGTAGTACTTAAATAAAAAATATGATAGTAAATGATAAGACATAATATATTGTAGTTTTTCTTCGTCCATTGAATATGACGCAAACTATTTTGCTCTGATAATTATGAAAGAACATCTTACAAACATCATTATTACTATTTATAAGATTCATAACGACATACATAATCAGTAGGAAACTAACTACATAGTCATAGTTTTATTTGAGTTGCAATTAATTTAGTTCCAATCAACTTTCCGATGCAAAAGGTCACATTTATAGCCTTGTACTCGCTGCAGCTGTATACGATTTCGCATAAACAACTATGCACTACCTACTGTAGGTATATTAATAACTGATTCATTTTATTTACTTAAGGTGAAAACAAATTAAAAGAAATGGATCAAGCCACAAGTTTAAATATGAAACAGGATTAATTGTAGTGATTACTACAGCCACAAAACCTTTGGCATAAATTTCACAAATAGAGCTTGCAAACACCCTGTGTGTACAGCTGCTTTACAGACTATACAATCTATTTGTTAGGTGTCATAAACAATAGGGAAGGTCCATTGAGTATGTAGCCATTGTTGATCGAAGGTAGCCTGTTACAATTTTTTGGCAAAACAAATGATGTGTATCATAAGAGATCAATAACGCTCCTTCTGGCGCAGTTGGGTAAAAAACAACACATGAAATAGTAATTAATACTTTGAATAAACGCCTATTACAACTAAACTTACTTCATAAGTGATCGATGGCCGACGACGACGCCGGAAGGTAGCACCAGTTGGTAGTCATCACCCTGCAGTGCTGCGGGACCTTCTAATTCTTCGTCAACTTCCATGTCTACCTCGCCATCTTCATCTTTATTGTCTGGGTATGAAGTGCTAAAAGATAATAACAAGAGACAGATTAAAGAATTTTTTAGTAATTCCGTGATCATGAATGTTATTCTGCAGCCCATTTTATAGTCCTTTAATTTATACATTTACTTAAAGGGGTCATTCAAGTATTACGTAAGCACTACAGGGGGCGAGGGGTATTTCGTTTGCTTATTTTTGATGACATGGGGGATTGGAGGCTGGATGGTGATTACGTCAGCAGTATTTATTTTTTTCTTTTTTGGATTTTCTACAAAATTTAGTTGATTTTGGTTTGAACCCATATGGCAACCCTACTTGTCTATGAATGGCTCGAAGAAAACGATGACGATATTCCAAAATTATACGAAAGTGAATTAATATACCAAAATTTTAAAAGAAGTTTGGCTTGTTCATTACTAAAAGATTATAATAACTGAATACCATCTCAATAAAATTTGCTTAAATAAATATTACATGCGTCAAAGTCCTCTATTCCAAGCCTAGCCTTATTTCCACTGACACTGACAGACTTATAACTGCTGCTCATGAATCAACAAATAAACCAGAACACATTGAAAAATGCATTTCCAATATTTACGTGAGCATTATAAGCGCTTTGCCTTACTTTTGCTGACGAGGTGGAGGGGGGGGGGGGGGTCACACATTACAAAAAATTTGTTTACGTAATACTTGAATGGCCCTTAATTTTGTTTTATGACATCCACAGGTACTCAGAAGGACTCAGAATAGATTATTTTTTAAGTTTTGTAATTTGTACAACTTTAATACTATATGAAAACAAACTATTTTACCTGTAATCATAAAAATCAGCATACTCTGCTAAGGCAAGCCCTTCATGCAACATTTTGCAATGTCCCTTGTCAATCATATGGCCCCGGACTGCCTCCATAGAGTAAAATGTTTTGCCTGTATCATTGCACCAGAGGCACATGAAACCTTGTGAAATCTGTGGAGAATAAATAAAAACATTACTTACATAACAAATGGCAAAGAAAAACTCTGTTGTTCCTTGTAAATATTTATTCCATTTTCTATTTGATAGAATCTGTGAATATTACATCAGAATTGTAGTGTTGTGTAAATTACATAACACATAATGCGACTCAGCCATAACAAACATAAAGTTTTTTTATTTGATACATATGTGCAGAGAGAAAGTAAATAGATTAGGATGCATGGGTCTGTAAAATAGACCGCAAAAAAAAAATAAGTTCAATAGTATTGGTCTTACCTTTTCTCCTAAATACAGCAGAAGTTCCTTCATGTCGATACAGTATTCAACATCAGGAATGAAGAATGAATGGGCCTCAGACATGTGCTTGAGATTCTTGACCATGTTCTTACTGTGGTGGCCACAGAACAGGCAGTCTCGCGGTTTGATGAGAGAATCACTGCCCCTGATTCGACATTCCTCCCACTCATCGGAGTCAAGCTAGAAATAAAAACATTATTTTGTAGACATCTTATTATTCAGGGATTTATTTTAACCAGTATTATGTAACTTTAACACTATTTTCCTACCCTAACCCTAACCTAATAATAAGTTCTGCAGTAGATATATGTTTATTAAACTGATAGTACATTCTAGTAGTATCAAGTCACGGATGTCATTATTTTTCAAGGGATAGGATGTGGCCGCCTAATATTTAAGAACATAATCCATGAGAATTAAAAGCACTGTTTCACAATAAATTGCAATAAGTGTAATTTTGTCAGATAGATAAGTTCTGGTCAATCATGCATTCATGGTAACATGTACCTCTTCAATTTCAGAATCCGTTTCAATGTCCTCTTCTCCAGAGTCATCAGCAGACACGACAACAAACTTGCTTGGTTCCTTAGCACCAATTGCACTGGAAGCGTTTGCACTGGAAGCGTTTGCATTGGAAGCGTTTGCATTGGAAGCGTTCGCACTGGAAGCATTTACACTAGTGTCAACCTTCACAAAACTGTCTGTATCTGAATTACCACTGTGTTCCTCCTCCTTATTTTCAATATATCTTTCCTGAGACAACTTGTGCTTCTTACTGTTCAAGTGATTGTCAAAAGCATTCTTTGTGTTGAATAACTTGGAGCAATACTTGCAGTACTGTGATTCATCACGATTTAAGTTCTGGCTCTGTTCTCTGTGTTCCTTAGCCCGTAGTTCAAACTCCTCAAGAGTTACGGGCGGTATTAAAGCAACTTTTCTTTTCAAATTATACCTATGCCAGTCTTCTTTATAATGTTCACGTTGTAATTCAGGCGTTTTGAACATCACCTGGCAGGTTATACAAGTAAATGTGTCTGGCATTGTTACTTATTTTCTCACAATTCACAACTAGACGTAATCACAGCTAAATGAACACTGGTTTCGATTTTACTTTCGTTATTGGTTAGATTTTAATATGAAATTAAAAGGAACGGTGAATACGGCGATAAAACTGCTATAGTTGATGTTGAACAAAAAAAAACGTACAAATACGTCGCACATTAACATAAGGCCCATTAGTGATGCACACTTCCCAACCTAACCACGTTTATTTTGTAATCGAATCAAATAATGCCAAAGCGTAACTAGGTCTTCACGATGGAATGAAACCGCAAAGGCGCATGGTTTAACAATTGAATCTTTATACTAAAACCTAGACTTAAACCTATTTGCAAATAAACATTGAAATACGGCTTAAAATATTATGTATATAAAAGTCGATTTATGCCTAACATAAGTTGAGATCAAGTGCAGCACTATTTCTTCTTTGCAATTTTGCATCTGACATTGACGGTTTTTAGTCAGTTGCCAGTGTAAAGAAACTACTCTAGGTGTTGTGTCAAATCACCGCCGCCACCGCCTCAGTCAGGTCCGCACATGCGCCCTTTACATGGTACAAGTTTATTGACTATGGCACACCATAACATAGATACAAAAATTGACTGGCACCGTCTATACAACACGTACAATTATTGCACGATACGGGCAAACTAGTTACCATTCAAAACTGGTGTAAGTGTAAACTACTACAATTATGAGACTGGAAGCTCGTTATAGGTAGCACTGTTCACCGTCTACAAGCCACCATTGTTTTGTTAATGTTTACTTGTGTATCGATAACAAAGTAAATGAAAACGAGATAAATATGTATGCGACATGAAGGGTATAGTGCTAACCTTCAAGTCACATACCTACATATTTAACTAGTTTTAAAAGGGTGAGCTAAAGGCTCCTACACACTATGCCGGCGGCCCGGCCAGTGGGCATGCCCCCAACAAGCCCGGTGGCATACTCGGTTTCTGCGGCAAGTGCCAGCGGCCTAACAACACCTGCAGCATACCCGCAAGGCTTAAACCCGTCGGCTGTGCCGCCGTGTGTCGCTTGTTTAAAAAAATGTATGGACACTGACAGCTAGCTGTTAAATTTTTGGACGTTAGAAAGCAACGACATCTGAAGTGGGCAAGTGGCAGATTTTATCCCCATTGTGGTTACTGAATATAGGTGATTCCCACTTTTTACGTAGTACTCTGAAGGCCCGTCTTTCACACATCTGAGTTGACTTTCACACAGTTGAAAGTCAAAGCAGGATTTTTTTGGATTTTCAGTTATCGGTGTTGAGCATCGTCCGTCGAAAATCGGATAATGTGATTTACTGTTCCATTTTCAAGTCTCGGCGCTAAGCAGTGCGTTGAAAATTCAGTGCACGAAAAAATACCACCGCGATTCGATTACATCCGTGGGAACGTGGCTAAGCTTCCAATAATATCAATCTGCCTTTGACGGATGTAAGGCCCACAGAAACTTACGGCCGTAAAACGTTCAATGACAGTGATAGACAGCAGGACTGATGAACCGTTGACAGTTGACATTTCAGTGTGTGTCAGTGTGTCTGTCAAAAATGTCAGAAAGCGGAAAGTTGATGTTGACCGATTGTATTACGAAAGTTTACAAATTAATTATAAAAAGTTGCCTCTACCCGGTCATGTGGAATCATTGACCTCTTATCACTGTGGTGTAATAATATTAATTAGTGATCTTCTTATTCATTAGAAGTTCAAACCGTCAGGATGTTGGAAACTGATGAAGTTGATGATGATTTCTTTACTCCAGTAGCTGGGTAAGTTTTAAATGTTGAAAGTTCATTATTTGTTTGGTATGCGTTGAAGTAAGTCAATAATTTATTAGAATATATTATTCCACCATACCTAACTTATTTGATTTTATTTGCATAAGAACACTTATTTAAACCACACCTTAAACTTCATCATCATGTTATCTTTTCAGCGCATCTCTGGCCAATATATTTGGAAATGTAACTAAAAGAAATGAAGGAAAAGCAAATGCCTCATTAAAATATGTCCCTCCGAAGCCTCAAAGTATTCCACCAAACCAAGAACAAATAAAAACTACAGAATGTATATTTGCCTGTGCTCTTATTGGCCACGAGTGGTAAGATGATATTTGATATACTACGGATATTTAGTTTTATTTGCAAAACATTTGCATTTTTAAAGCAAGTAGAATTAATTAAACTATATTGTATCAACTTGATAAGAGGCAATAATTATTTTTTCACACCACTCCAGTATGTATTTATTTATATAAATAAATAGATATGATGTTACTGTCAGTCAGGTCCTTATGAAGGCAATTATAGATGTTTCACATTCAACATATCCCTTTTCTTCCTGTGGGTGTCGTAGAAGGCGACTAAAGGACTTACTAGAGAATGGGCAGCAGCATTCTCTATGCATTTGACCACCATACTGCGTTCGCCAACCCGCCTGCCAAACGTGGCGATTATGGCAAATCCCCCTTTTTGTGGAGGCTTATGTCCAGCAGTGGACGTCTTTCGGCTGATATGATGATGATGACATCTTTGTAGGTTCATTCTACATGTTAATGTTTATCCTTCTATAACTTTCAGGTTCAACAATGTCTACACGTCAAGAGGAAAACTAGGCTTTGCCGTTGTTAAGATTCAGAAAACTGGTGCTCATAATATTGTACTCTATGACACCAATAAAACCACTCTGTCATGTGCCACACTTTCGCCTAATTTAGAGGTCACCATTAAAAACAATACTTATATCTCTTATTATGATAATCTTCGAAAGTATTGGAGTATATATGGTACAAAAGAAGAAGTGAAAAAGGTTGCAAAACATTTAACTAGTTATGAAGTAAACATCCAATATTCATCATACACAGACCAAGGTCCACCCGAACCTATTAATATTGAAATTAAGGCAGATGTTACTTCAGAACAAAGTGAGAAAATTGATAAAGGAAGTGATACAGATTCTTCCATTAACAGAAAAACGAAGGCTTCCATTTTAAATCGAATGGCCAATATGGGCCATTCAGTTTTGCCGACTCGAGCTGTACCTGTAGAAGGAACTAGTGACTCATCAGACACAATGGAAACTGAAGCCCATCCAAAATCTGTAAGACACAAACCATTTAAAAGTATTATCAAGAGGAATAATATGGAAAACATGTCTGAATCACAGCAAATATCTGAGTCACATCAGAGAACAATAGTGCCAAAAACTGAATCCATTACAAACATTCCATTATACACATCCCAATCTGGGCAGTTATTACCCATGACAAGCACTAATCTCATCACAGGCCCTTGTAATGAGATGAGTATGTTTCTATCAGAACAAAGAGTAAGCAACAGTGAGTTAAGAATAAATATGAATAGGATAACAGACAAAGTGGATGCAGTTATAGACAAATTTAATCATTTTGAACAAAAAGGAAATACAAACATACAAACAGATATTTTGATGAAGTTACTCACAGAGTATGAAAATAAAATTAAAGTATATGAAGAATTACTGAAATCTAGATGTGATAAAAATATTGATCATATAACCACATCTATAGATGCTAATAATGATAATCAAATTGAAATATTGACGAATAAAATCACTGAATTGGAAAAGATTAATCAGAATAGAAACAAAGAAGTACTAAACCTCCAGGAAGAAATTAAAATTTTAAAATCTAAAAATGCTCAGGATAGAGTTGTCCTTGAAAATAATGAAAGTGAATTATTGACAACAATAAATCAGTTAGAAATCAGTCATAAAGAAAAAAATGAGGAATTAGCAAACATTCGAAAGCAATATGAAAACTTAGCCATCAAAACAACTGCCAGTAATGATAATATTGGTGATAAGGTAAAAAACATAATGAATGATACATTTCAAACCATATCTGTAAATTTTGATAACAATGAAAGTTACACAGGTGAAACTGCCAAGAAAATTATAGCAACAGTAATAAAAAAAATAACTATACAAACGTTAAGTGAACTGTAATAATTTACTGCTTCTTTGGTCCTATTGGGGTAGTCCCCTATTTCCATAAAGCCATTAAGTAACACACCTTCCATGTTTATTTTTTTAATTGCAGATATATACTTTTTTACTTGTATAATATTAAATTTAGAAGTTACACTAGCCTATGTAAATAAGACATATGACTTATATAACCGATGAAGTTCTATCAAGCAGCTGTACTGATATTATATGAACATGTCTCAAAAACCTTAAGATACTTAAGAGAAGAATTTAAATATTTTTATTTTCGACAACTTCTTGTGAAATCCATACTTTGGCTGACACTCCATTGAGGTGGAACATTGTAAAAGGTAACCAGTATGTTAATTAGTGCAGCGGAGCGGAGTCATCACCTAATAATACTGTGCTAGAAGCCTAGAAGTAATTAATTTCACAACCCTCTGCTGCCCCCCCTCAATGAAGTCCCATCCTTGAGGCACCAGCTTTGCCATGCGCTTTAACTCTTGAACGGAACTTTTGCTCAGTTTCTAACGGCCCTATCCTAGCGTGATTTTAAAAGCCTTCCTCAAGAATTAGGCTAAAAAATGCAATAAAAATAGCTTTTCACATACAACTGGTAGTTCCAGAGATTAGCGCATTCAAACAAAAAACTCTTCAGCTTTATTATTAGTATAAAGATATAGAAGATGGATTATATTAGAATAATGTATTAAGGGGGCGTAGTAAGCCAGAATAAAATCAAGTTTAACCGCGTCATTGCCTACCCCTCTCTTCATACACGACAAAAACAAAACACAATCCCTTCCCGCCAGCAGAAACTTTTCGCCCGGCGTATACCTACCTAAATTCATTATTTGATTTGATGTTCTGTAGTAAGTATACGCAAAGTAATCAGATGAACCGGCTCTATACTTATGTGTACAAGTAAGTTTATTATTCAATATTATTGTCCGTGAATCTGATACCGATGCTGGCGGGCTACTGTTTCAAATGTTTTTATTTACCTTAACCTATTTATTAGAAGATATAAATAAATATATATCATTCCAATGTTTATTTGTGGGCATTATTAGAACTCTCGCTCTGAGGGTCCCGTCTCAAAGTTGTGCCCGCAGCTTCGGTTAAAAAAAAGGTTACTTCAAAATTTTTGACTCCGGATAATCACTATCACTACATAATATGAAACGAAGTCCTTCGCCGCGGTTGTCTGTCTGTTCGCGATAAACACAAAAATTACTGCACCGATTTTAATGCTGATTCACCAATGGATAGAGTACTTCTCGAGGAAGGTTTTTAACCAACTTCAAAAAAAGAAGGAGGTTCTCAATTCGACTGTAAGTTTCATATAGATCTGATGATGCGTTTCGGAGACAGACAACGGAACTCTTCAAAAAATAACAGTAAATAAACCGCGATTGCTGCTATCGCATAAATATGCATTATTTTGACCCCAAGGCTGATGAAATTTCGAATTAGTGGGGTAGGTACTATAACTAAAAAGTGAAAAATAAAAACTTTTTTCAAAAAAAAACAACCGACTTCCGAAAAAACACTACTAAGTGAAAAATAACTTTAATTTCGGAAGGCGGTGACAAAAAAATTAAATACATATCCAAAGTCACCGCCTTCCGAAATAAAAGTTATTTTTCACTTAGTAGTGTTTTTTCGGAAGTCGGTTGTTTTAGTTTATAATTTGTCAAGTTTTTGTATAAATTGGGTAAAATATAATAATATTTGTTGGAGGTGTCAGAAAAAAGTAAGCCGTCTGGGAGCTTTCAACGAAAACGCTTTGAGTTAAAACAAAATGATGTATGGTGGAATTGTGTACCATATATAGGTCAACAGAAAAGTCCGCGATGGCATATGTCTATCTCTTAAGGATAACATACTATATCCATTTTAATACTATAAGGGGTGCGGGGGGACCCTTGCGTTGCTTACTGTTTCGCTAATGCCGAACGATAGCGCGCGTGATCCTTTAATAAACTGACTTGTAGCGAATGGAGGTGACGACTAACGACTGTGTTTTCTTTCTGGGTGTTGTTGGAAAGTTATATTGCGTTCGATATTGTAAGGTCACATTTTTGTTTTGTATTTGTTGTCTTTAGGTAGTCGGAACATACATATTATAGATGCTTGCAAACATACTTTTATTTCATTGAGTTTTAATAATTTTTGTTTCATGTTTGTTTCTTTAGGTAGTTAGATACCTAACTACTTACTTATTTTTAGTTTGGAGCTCGTTTGTTGTCTTTAGGTATATAGATATTTCGTAAATTATTTTAAAATTAATATTAGGGTCGCATTTATTTTTTCTAGTTGTAATTTGGTACAATTGATTGCTTAAGAACATGAGTATTTGAGTGTTTCGTATTTTAGTTTTGTGTTTGTTGGAACGGGATCAAAATTTACGATTACTTTTGGTCGCGATAACCGACATCCACCCGGGCGAAGCCGCGGGCATCAGCTAGTATAACTATAAATAAACGATTTTCGGAAATTTTCCTGTAGGTACCTATTTGTGCTGTGAGATATTACTTTTTGTCATGATGCTGTTCTCGTTCCCGTTTTTAACTTTGAAGTAGGTAGTAATATCAAGCTTTTTAAATGATGACGTCATAAAAAGAAAATTAAGGACGAACAAGTTTGAACAAAAATAAAAAGAATAAGATAAGCTGAGAATAGGTATTTGTTGAACCACAGTGATCACAATCCTATGCCTCGAAATGGTTTTACAATTACATTAGGTATGAATTTAATATGATCATTGTCTATTCCCTTTATTTTCAATGAAATTCAATAGTCCAAAACATCTGTTAAATTTGCATATACTATACGCTAAGCTTGAATTCAGAATTTTAGATCATAATCATTTTTTGGAACTAACTAGGAACTCAATGCTGACGTGACAAATTTTTAATTCCAATATTACCAATAGGGTATTTTACTCTTTAAGAGAAAAAATCTAAAAATATAAGTAATAGTGAGATAGCTTAGGCAAAATGCAACAAAATATTGTTTCTCAAACATGCATGTAAATATTATCATTATTTACGAAAAAAGAACACGCGAAGTATCGAATTTACGGACAAAGAAAATCAAATCCATTGCAGGAGCATTTTTTGAATTTGGAACATTACAACTAGGGATCATATCGAGGGGTGAAAGGCTATTTGTTTTAAGCGACATTTTGGACGATATTGAGTTATATACCCAATAACTATCTCAATACTGTATATGATTCAATATCGTCCAAAATGTCGCTTAAAACAAATAGCCTTTCACCCCTCGATATATTTATTAGTCTATGCTAGGGATGCCTCGATACGCTTTTTTCCGATACGATACCGATACCGACTAGAGGTGAGACAAAAATCACGTCACGACCAAAAAAACGTTGCTATCTCTCTTCTCAAATGATCACTGCGACTTGTCATGAAACAATATCGTGACAAAATCACTTAGATCTGTCACATAGGTCTGTATGAGTGGAAATAAGCACTCAGCTCTTTGTCACTATAGTCACCCCGTTCACTCTTTTAACAAAAGTCACATCACGAATAGTAGTCACGACTCACGACGCGAAACGAAATTTGCCGAGAAAGAGCGGGATGCGAATGCGCTCTTTGACTGCGACAGCGACAGCGATTGATTCCTTGTTTCTGTTGCTTTCACACAAGCATGGCTTCGGCATAGCTAGGTTTATAGACCTATTTACTGTCAGTTATAAAAGGCGTTTAAACAATTTGTTCATTTGAAAATAGCCAAGTTAAATTATACGAGTAATTAATAAGATTTTGTCGATATGCTGTTTGTCTATTACGCAAACGAAACATTTCTTTTGTATAATGTTACGTAAACTTATTTTTACTGTAATTTTAAGGAAATTTTAGTTGTTACTCTAACTTATAATAAAATACCTATTATAATTTAAAAAAAAAATATTGATTAAATAAACCGAAACATGCCACACAATCCTTGGGTGACAGTCCTAAGCCTGTAAAAACTGTGAAGGTTGTTTGGGATCAGCTATCGAATCTATATTCTGCAACAACAGTAGCGGTTACACGTGAGTGATTTTAGTAAAATCACACATGTGACAAAGTCACAGTGATATTTCACTGTGATTTTTTTGTAACTGGAACGACAATCACAGTGACAGGAAAATCACGCTTTTGACCATCTCTAATACCGACGCAGTTATAAAAATATCGGCCACCGATTATTGACTTATTGATTTCAAAAATTAAGGTAAAATAAATAAAACAACTCAGGTTATTTTTTAAATTAATATAAAAAGAACAAATACCTAACAGGACAAACTAAATAAACCCGTTTATAACTATAGACAGGTTGAGATGTGTTATTAGCGTATTTAGCATAGTTAGTTCGTGCCTCGTTTGCAACGAAATAGACGAGACAACACCCGCGTTTACATTAATTTTTAAAGCGCGAAATTTGAAAAGTATCGTTGAATCGGCCATAAAAATATCACCGATGCCGATTTATCGGCAAACTTCTAGTATCGCCGATATGTTGGCATCGGTATCGGTATCGGATGCATCCCTAGTATGCACAAACAACAAAAAAAATCGGTAGGTCCCATTTGTTCTATGGAACATGACGTAATAGAACAAATTGAGAAAATATTGTCCCTATTCGTACTATAGAACAGTTTGTACTTTTTCTTCTCAAATTGTTCCATAGAACAAAGTAAGTATATAAACTTCTTGAAGCTGATATGTAAACTGGCCACTCGAGAATGATTTGCTACCACTTGTCTTAGTGACATTGATGATTAGATGGTTACTCGCCGACAGAAATTTTAACGGATTTTGAGAGAGCTGCAGTCGCAGGGTACTCACTTCTTTATTGTTGTTTGTTTACATTGATTGGATTGGATCTTTGCTAATCGTAATGTAAATAAACTTAAATTTTGATAGTTTGAATTTTCTGCAACGGGGTCGTGGAAAAGTTTTACAGCATGGTGATAAAGAATATTACCTACAGACAAATTATACTAGAGAAATGTCATTATGGCGATGTAAAAAAAACATTAACAGGGACAGGTACATATTAGAAAACCAGCTACAGTTAACTGTTGGAGAAATTAGCGTAGAAATGTTTTTGAACAAAACTATTTATTTGTTGACTTATTAAAGAGCACACTGGCCGTTCACAAAATAATTCACAAAAAATAAGTGAAAATTTAAATACTTGTTTTGAACAAAACTAAAAGAATCTAAATTAAAATGAAAAGGCGAGTTTTTGGCGGGATCGCGTTGGAACATGTCGCACGAATTTTCATTTTCATAGAATTTAGTGAAATAGCGAATTAAATTGTATAATTTTGATAGTGAATTATTCAATTTAGTTACGTGTGAGTGCACAAGTGTAGTGAAGGTGAAAATAAGTGACTAACGTGAACTTTTAGTGTTCCCCCCAAAAACTCCTATTAGGTTGTTGTAAAGTTACTACCGCTTTACAATAACTCTGACTTGACTGACTAAAGACGACTATGACTGTTTTGTAACTTCGTGCCCGATATCGGGCCATTTACTTGATTTAAAAGAAAAATTACTTGACACTGGCTAAATGCACAAACCGTGTGAAGCCAAAATCAAAAAAAAAAACAAAAAAAAAAAAAAGGCTTGAAGTAATCCGAAATACTATAGATGAAATGGCTTTGACAAGTTTGTTTAAGTACATGAAATCAAATATTGATTGTTGTCTCAATAACCCGACGTCAATATTTGAAAATATGTATTTTATGTTAAAACAGTTGCAGTTACCAAAAACAATCTTGATAGATTTATTTTTTTACTCTTTGCAAGATTACAGTGTAATTATGAGTGAAGGGGGTATGTCATCCATGGGCCGTTGCCAGGACTGCCTACATCTTCGGTACCCGATGCATAATGACTACGAACCCATCAAAATTTATGTTTTATATTGTAAATTTTGTGCTGGACAACTCTTTCTACAAAATAAGTATTTTCCGGGGACTATTTAATATAAGAATATATTAGCGGTAAGAAGAATTGTTTTTAGTTTGTAGTAACAGAAACACGTATTGTTAAACTGCTGTTTTGGTTTTATTTTTGAAATTAAAAATATTATGTAGCGAGTAGTTTCATATTTTTGATAGTGAACTGTACCTGGTATTAACGTCAGTGATTAATGTCATTCACGTCTTATTTAACTCATCATGGAAAAATTTGGGAAAAGCGATTCCCATTTAGTTCTGTGCATTCACAGACAAATAAAAACAGGAGCAAAAGCTAGTATGTAGTTCTATAGTACAAATAGGGACAATATTTTCTCAATTTGTTCTATTACGTCATGTTCCATAGAACAAATGGGACCTACCGAAAAAAATCTAAAACTTTTATCCCCCAACCCCTAAACTAGGGGATGGAAGTTTGTATGAGACTTCCGCAATTTTGACGCTAGAGGTCTGAAAATTGATAAAGGGACTCCTTGTTATTATAAACAAAATAAAAAATAGTAATAAAAAAGAAAAAAAAATATAGCAAGTTACAAAAAGAAGTGGAATCCCACCAAAAATATTTTCATCAGTTTAAACTAATGTACTGTGTGATTTTCATGTAACCTTTGCCAAAACGAGACGATGACTCGCACTGTCAAAAAGTTATCAGATCTCATTTATAGATAGAGTTAGAACTTAGAAGCTAATGTTTTCACCTATACCAGGGATAAAAAGTAACCTATGTCTTATTCCAGGCTATACCTAATCTATCCCTGTACCAAATTTCAGTCATTGCAACAAGCGCGCTTGAATTTTATGCTCGCGTCCGTAATTTTTTTGCGATTACTCCTAAGATATTAGTTTAAATTGTATGGTGTAAAAGAGTAAAATAATGTGCATGAAATGCTTAAAGCCTTTAACTTATTTTAAATGATAAGGATTAATACCGTATTTGTGCAAACAGCTTTATTATTGCAAATTTTTTAAAGTATTCAAATGGATATAGTATGTTATCTTTAAGAGATAGATAGATATAGGCCATTGCGGACTTTTCTGTAGACCTATATAAGATACACAATTCCACTTTAGATCATTTTGTTATATCTCAAACGGTTTAGGCAGAGTTTTTGTTGAAAGCTCCCAGACGGCTTACTTTTTTCCGACACCTCCAACAAATATCATTATATTTTAGTCAATGTATACAAAAACCTGACAAATTATAAACTAAAACCTTCCTCGAGAACCACTCTATCCATTGGTGAAAACAGCATGAAAATCGGTGCAGTGGTTTTTGAGTTTATCGCGAACATACAGACAGACGCGGCGGAGGACTTTGTTTTATAATATGTAGTGATAGTGATGCCTTCTCTTCGCACTTCGCAGTCACTCGAAACAGATAGTAGAGAGCGCACATCGACAACAATGGTAAATGGTCATCTTCATCAGTATTGCTCTCAAAACGATGAAGAAATACATAGTGAGGAAACTTGCATGTCCAACAACCAAAAATTTGAAGACATGTCACATCTACTAACCCGCACTGGTAGGCCCACTTGGTGGATAACGGTCCACTCTCCCTCACGGAGCATTGTAGGCTGATCATACCATGCATTTTTATATTTAACAAGGATGAAATTAAACCAAAAAATATTTTTAAAAGTCGAAAAACGCAGAGGTTCGGAACAAGGTTAAACGGTAATCACCTAATCACGCTAGCGTCGTCCGGAATCCCTATCATACTGCTTCTTGTTGGCATAACAAGAGCCCGTCATCCCCTTCTGACCTAACCTGTCCGAGTCGGGGTGTCCCGAGTCCCGAACTCGCTCTTGCATTGCATCCTTAGTTCTAGTAGCTAGTCGGAGTTTTTTACGTTCCGTTTTAGGATTTTGCACGATATTTACACCACATGTGTCAGATTTGGTTGTCAATCACCCATTTTTAACCGACTTCCAAAAGGAGGAGGTTCTCAGTTCGTCGGAACCTTTTTTTTATTTATTTTTTATGTATGTTCCCCGGTTACTCGAAGATGGCTGGACCGATTTGGATTATATTTTTTTTTGTTTGAAAGGGTATACTTCCCAGGTGGTGCCATGATCATCAAGTCAGGATCTGATGATGGGATCCTGGAGAAATAGAGAGAACTCTTCAAATTTTATGGGCACACTTGAAGTGATTTGGATAGTTTTTGGAAGAGTACTTTCTCGGAGTGGTCCTATTTCAATTTGGTGAAGGTCTGATGAAGAACTTCGGAGATAGGCAACGGAACTCCTCAATAAATGATAGCAAATGGACAGGAATTGCAGAAATCTCATGTCTGTCTATTGTTTACCTAAACCACTTCGTAACATAACATCACGCCGGGGCGCTGTGAAGGGGTAAGCACACGTGGATCAATAAAAAGTGAAAAATAAAAACTTTTTTCAAAAAAAAAACAACCGACTTCCAAAAAAAAACCTAAAAAGTGAAAAATAACTTTAATTTCGGAAGGCGGTGACTTTGGATATGTATTTTAATTTTTTGTCACCGCCTTCTGAAATTAAAGTTATTTTTCACTTTTTAGGTTTTTTTTGGAAGTCGGTTGTTTTATTTTTTTAAGTTTTAACGTTCCGTTATCCCTTTTGGTTGATTTGAGGTTAGAAACTTATTTTGTAATTTTCTCGAAAAATATGCATTACCTTTTAATAAGAGTGGCAGCGTTATAATCGGGGACCCAAGCCCTACCAGTTTTCACCATTTTTACCCCCCAACTCCTGCCAAAATATACTAGATCCAACCCTAATCTCCATCAGCCCACAGCCCATAAACCCATAAACAACTAAAACAACCCATAGCATAGGTAAAATGTACTCTGTGAACAACCCATCAAAACACCTGCAGTGTTGCCAACTCCAACAAAATGTTCCCCCTAGGACCAACTTCAAATTCCCCTAAAAACCCCTATAAATTTTGTTGTACACTCGGTTTGAGAGGTAATTTCAAATATAAATTAAAAATACATTCAAGTAGTATGAAAAAGCTCGATGAGACAGTAATTTCTGTTTTCTTTTGAATAGCAAGTTGTATATTGGTCATAGTGCGAAATTCACCCACCAGTGCCACCTGCGTGTTGCTTAGTACAAGACATGAAGTACGGCATTAGTGTAAACATTTTTTCAAGGCAACCTATTATAATTGAGCAAAAAGAAAAGTGATTCTTTAATTTTACGTTCAGTTTATAAGAAATGTTATTGCAAATGGAAAATTCTTCGAAGGTTTCGAATATGTAAAATTAAAAAAATATCTTGAATAATCTACCCCTAAAAATCCCCCTAAATAAATGTACCCCCTAAAAAACACCCTGGACATCTTGATTCGCCCTAAATTTGGGGGGAAAACCCCCCAAGTTGGCATCACTGACATCTGTCAAAAGAGAAGTCACTGCTGTCTGTCAAGTGTCAGTTAAATGGAGACAACTTCTCAAGCGATCTCTGGGAATTGCAGAATAAATTATTAATATTGTTGTTCTTGTTCATCAGTTTACTATTTTTCATGTGAGACTAATGGTTTGATTAATTTTAGTTATCAAACATGGATGATTTACAACAATCCTTAAACCAATATGAAGAACAGGTATTAAAAAAACAACTGTATGTGAGTTAATCAAGAACACTAAGAAGCTTATTACTATTTTAATGTATTTCCAGCTGGCAATGGTCAACTTAACCCTCGAAACTGTTAATGAATCAACGGAAAGAGAATCCTTATTAGCTTTGCAGTCAGATTTGCAACAGCTTATCCAACTGACGAGAGAGAACTTGGAAGCCCTGGTTCCTAAAGACAATCAGCCGGTTGAGACACAATCTACTGAACCTAAAGATGAAATGGATGATGAGTACGCATTGTTCATGGTAAATATGAGGAATCATTGTTATCAGCATCACCTATGGTCAAATATTTCTATTTAAAAGCACTATCTAATATATAGTTGTTTTATTGCTTTCAGCAAGAGATGGCTAAAAGTGGTGCATATGAAGAAGCTAAAGGGGTAAAATCTGGAAACTCTGAGGATGCAGCCAATGCTGACAGTGATATTGAGGTATTTTTCGCATAACATACAATTACTAGTTCTACAAGATTTCATAAAAGAGGAGATAAAATACTAGTTATTTTCTGGTAATGAACTCTATAATAATGATTAACTAGTATCACTTATGTAAGGTATTCAAAAAATCTAAAGCATCTAATTGAATTAATAGCTGCTAAAATATTAACACTTTCTAATTTTATTCAAAGCAAATATCATTTCTGCTTCAAATCACTAAATAATCTGAAATTTTCATAGGATGAGCTGTCGTCATTACTGGGCATGAAGTGTGCTGTGTATCATACACACAAGTGGGGTGGCCAGCCAGGTCTTTACAATGCTATGGTCAGTTCTGTAGTGCCCAGACAGGATGAGGACCAGTTCCAAGACCTTCAAGTTAGTATATAAATTGTTTTTAAATGATCATTGATTCATTCATATATCCTATGAAAGAGACAGAGTTTTTCGTTCAATCGTGTTAAAACATAGCCTTCTTACATCTATTAACTATTCAAAACATTACAGGGATTATCTTATACCATATTTCCAGAGACCAAAAATCAGAAATGAAATTAGCACCATGTTTTGTACAATTTGTTTTTGCTTCATTGCAGGTCCGAGTTCTGTTCACTCATCCAACACACGCTGAGATGTTGCCCTGTCCTTTCTTCCTTGATGGTGAATGTAAATTCAGTGATGAACAATGTAGGTGAGGCATATCATGATTCCCTTCAAAAATGCCACCTTAAATGTAGTGTCCTAATTAAATCTAATTTTATTGATGTTTCAGATATTCCCATGGTGCTTTAGTACAATTATCGAATTTAAAAGAAGCAATAGAACCTGATTTTAGTTTAATTAAAGTAGGTAGTAGAATATTGATGAAACTGAAGCCACCTGATAATGAGGTAATTATAGTTTCTGATAAACTGTTTATTGTGGATCAGATTACAGTCTCGGATCATCATTTTTATGGCTTCATGTTTGTGACAAACAAGTCTAAAACCTTATAAATAGCCTTTATTAGCAATCTTTGGATTTTCCATAGCTCTGCTCAGGGTTGTAAGGTTTTCTACTCCATGTCCCACAGTACAGTTTTAAAGTCATCTTCCCATCTTTGTAATGGTGTTCGTCTTTATCTCTCCTTCTCTGGGATACCGTCAACTGTGGCATCTTTACTTTCCATGAGTAACTTTACCAATGAGAACTTTAAAAAATATCTCTAGATTACTAAAAATTTGTTAGAAATAGTAGATTATTCTTCTTCTGTATCGGTTGGATATTAAATGGCAGCAACAGATTTTTAGTTATCGAGATAAATTTAAGCACAGTTCTCATTGGTAAAGTTGCTCATGGAAAGTAAAGATGGAACAGTTGACCCATTATGTTACATCTCTGGCCCAGCTTCCGTGTTTATTCAGAATGACTGATCCCTCTAATACATGTTTTGTGTTAATTACAGGAAATAGGTTTAGCAAAAAAATCAACTGAAAAGTATCACTTATGGCATAGAGCAATAATAAGGAGTATAGACACAGCGAAAAGAACTTGTTCTGTTAAGTTAGAACATGGTGTACATACAGGGGAAAAAAGGAAACATGCAACTGATGAATATAGAGTGAAAGTTGAGGAAATTTTTCCACTGACCAGTAAGTTTCTTTTATAGAATTTGAATTTCCACATTGATTCTTTGTTTAGTAAACTCTACGAGCATGTCATATGAGGGTTATAAGAACCGACGTACTGACAGCAATTATAAAAATGTTTCAAGTGATATATTATTCAGTATACTATAAAGGAGTGTCTGGTTTGTGGTATCATTACTTTCTGTCATATGACTCATCTACTTTTTACTTTTCATGTAGCTGAAAATGAAGAAAGTGATGACTCCAGTGATAGTTTAAGCGATACAGAATATCCACAAAGCAAAGCTATGTGTGAAGAGACAGTAGTTGACAATCATGCACTTACTGTTCAAAGTAGTCTTCTAAACCAAAACATCACCCCTATTGGGCAGTGGGAGCAACATACTAGAGTGAGTATGTATTAACGTTTATAACAATTTGTAATAACTGCTAGATGTAAAGATATAAAAATTATAAGTTATTTTAATTTTACAGGGTATTGCCTCGAAAATAATGTTTGCAATGGGCTATGTTGCGGGGACTGGGCTCGGCGCAGCAAGCGACGGTCGCGTTCAGCCGGTTGAGGCGCGCGTTCTACCTGTGGGGAAGAGTCTTGACCAGTGTATGGCTATCTCCGAGAAACATGCTGCTCAAGATCCATTAAAGGTAGCATATTTAAAGATAATCAGAGTTTACATTTCGTAGATAATATTAGTACTCTTTGTAGATTTGATAGGTAATAACAACATTTTTTTTTATTGCATATAGGTAGAGCAAAAACTGAAAAGATTACAAAAGAGAGAAGAAGAGCGTAATAAAAGAGCCTACGAGCGAGAAAAGGAGAAGGAAAGGCGAAATGTGTTCAATTTCCTTAATAAAACGTTAGGAGATAAGACCGAAGCAGAAAACGAACCGGAAGCATCTCTGGATATAAAGCAGTCTTCAAGTAAGGACTTAAACATTGAACATTTCAAAATTACAGAAGACAAAAAACGAATTGAAAAGGAGATAGTAAAACTGAATAGTTCATTAATCAGACATGCTTCTGGATCCAATGGTCACAAAAATATTAATCTGCAGATTGCAGAGAAAAATAAAGAACTAAACTATCTTGTGCAGAAAGAAACGCAAATATCTAAGGAGCAATCACACAGAAAAGACAAACAGAAAATGACTGTTTTTTAACAGAAAGTTTTACCTAAGGACAATACAGGATGGCACGGATGTCGACGCACAACCTGGTATCATAGATTCAGTACATGATTCTGAATCCCCGTGTGTTGAAATTTTTTGTCGAAAATACGAGGATACTAAAAAAAATTGCTGTTCCATACATTATGACCACGTCGGCATTTATAACTTTTCTGTGCAACGCAAATTTTTTGATAACCATAAAGTCTGCGCTAGGGCGTCTAGACTATATTTTATTGTAGTCTGTGCTTGTGCTGAATTCATAGTTTCAGTTTTTGCATCCATGTCCTTGCCACCCTGTATAGAACTTAAGTATTTAGAAAAGGTTACAAATAAATTATGAAATAAAAGTTTTTTTTTTTTCATTTCATAATATTTTTTTTTAGAAACCTTGTAGGGTTGAGAGAATCTGGGCTTTCAATATTTTAATGATAGTTGTGGTTAACTCAATTGAAGTATATTTGATACTGAAACAATAAATAAACGATTTACGAATTCCATGTGAGCAAATAAAATCTTTGCTCACAAAGTGCCTTTTGAAATATTTCGAGTTTGCAGTAACTCACGGATGTATTACGATCATGACTAATAGGTAAATTTCCGTACCTGTAAACCAAAAAATATTTAAGATTTTTTTAAGAAGAAGGATTTATAGGACACCTATAAATCATATTTTCAAAACATTGCTTTTTAATATCTTTTTCAAGCTAGAGACAAAACGAAATGTATATAGATTATCGATACAAGGTCGATCACCCTTCCTTCGTTGAAAAGTAGCTCATGTCACATTAATAGCTTGAGTAAGTTGGGTAAACTGCTAGGTTTGTTTTTCTGTTAGAAAAGTGTGTAGTAGCCAGAGGTCAGGATTTATGCTGGGGTAATAGCAATGGACTCGCCCTTACAAAGGTCATTGGACTTCCTCTAATGTGGTCATCCTCGATTAGTAAGCTCTAATAAACATCTGTGAGTAATTAATTAATTAATGGTGTCAGAAGTATGAATCAAGTTAAATAAACGTATGTGATACGGTGCAACAGATGACTGTTTCGCCCCGATAGTAGTAGGAGAAAGTGTAGTGGTGTCAAAGAAGCAGATGCCAGTTGGCAACAAAAATGAAACACTTAGATAATTACAAATTTCTATATTTACATATGTGATGTTTAGTTTAAAATAAGCGTACATGGCATAAAATTACAATTAATATATGACATATTTTTCTATAAATTAGATATTTGTACTATCAATCAATATTAACAAAGTACTTAAAATGTTAATGGGCGTGTGACTAGCAAATAATATTTGCTGAATTTTATAATTATGGATTAAATTTTAGTGACAGTGGGTCAAATATGTTTACCACTAAACTACTCAATATTATAGATAATACCTAAATTAGGTACGGAATTGTGGCTATCATTACCTAATTTCATCATTATCCACTTGCAGCGTTAACTCTGTTGCACATTAGATATTTTTAGAAAAGGTACAATTTATTATAATTAAAAAATGAGTATAAGATGTTAACTATTATAAAATTTAACTTTGCATTGCCATAATTCAAATAATAACTACTAAAACCTCTTAAAATTGCTACGTGAGCAAGATATTTGTACTTTTCCTCAATCAGTTTTCTTAAAGTGCTGATGTCTACAAAAGCATTCCTCAATGCAATATAATTTAGTACTAACAAGATTTAAAAATTGGCTAATAGACCCACTGTGTGAAGTTCCCAGGACTACTAGGCTACTGAATCAATACCAATGTCAGCCCCAGTATATCATGATCAACATAACACTGTGCATTCATTATGTTTATAGGTAAAGGTTAAGTTATTTAACAGAAGTCTAAAAACATGGTCTCTTAACACAATTTGCCCATTCTCGTATGTCTATCATTATCTTTCTAAATAAGGCACAATTCACATTAGAGGGACAATGTTCTTTTTTTAAATTGAGTTTAGGTTTTTTTTTAAGCAACTTCTGAATTTGGAATTTCTTCTTAGTCCTTTACCTATAAAACTTCTTGTGCACATCTGACACGACAATATTCCTCCAAACGCTTCCAACATGTGACTACTATCTGTATCTGTGTTTGCAACAATACTAATATGTATAGTTATCATCTAATTATATGCTTATGCATTGAAAGTTCACTATAAAAATGTCCTAGACAAATTCATCACAGAGATTTTTGTTATATCCTCATCAAGATAACCTTATTACCGTCACCATCCATTCTCGCTCATACATCCATTGAATTATATTTATTTTAATATCTATATATTACATTACATAATGCAATAGAGAGTGATGAAATAAAGAGAGACATTCTTTGTACTAAACTAAACGTCTTGAAATTAATAAGTACACTCATATGAGACTCTTCGCCACGCAAGTTAAAATAATTACCCTATGATTTTTTTTATGATGAATTACATTTGTGATGTCTTTATTACGTGAGTTGTGATTAGCCGCTTCTCTAAGCATCGCAATGAAATAACGAATACGAAATCAAATCGCGGTCACAACTAATGTGACAATGCTTGAGATGAGATTCGCTTCAACTGGCGTTGTGTTTAATTACTCTATTATTATATCATTAGAAGCGGCGGAATTTATGATTAACAGGCGGCTGTCACTGCTGCCTGTCTTAAAATGATTCCGATATACCAATAACAATCGATATTCGGGTGTATAACAGAGTTATTATCCATACACATCAATAGATTTAAGGTATGTGTATGTAAGGACAATCACTTATTGATGCTATAGCGTTGCTCTGAGTCGGCTGACGACGCACGCCATTACGGAGTCGACGTTGTCGAGCACGGGCACTCCCGAGCGTTTCGCTAAGTCTGAGAGGTAGTGACGGCCCCGGTTGTAATCCTTGACGGCTGCTTCACTATACTGTAAAGAAATAATTGCTTCATTAGTATTGCCAAGTTGATATAATCAAACCAAACGTAGGAAACTTTAGCTCTTTTTCCAGAAAGGACAAGACCAAACGATACAGCTTCACATATAGGTGCTAATAGATAATAAATTGATCTAAGTGAAAACGAGTATAGTCGGTGCAAAGCACGAACGATACGACTTTATTGGTAATGACATTAGGTTTAAATTTCAATGACACGTCATGTGCAATAACCAGGGTTGCTAAGGTATTAAAATGTTTAATATAAATATAGGTTCAACTTACACCATGTGCTAGCTGCGGGTCCATGGGCTGCACTAAAAGCACGGTGTTGGCAGGACGCAGTCCCATATAGTGTGCGGCGAGTACCATAGCAGCGAAGCATGGAGAATCCGCACTCATGGCGAAAACTAGTACGCGTGAGCCTAGTAATAGGTCTTCGTCGTATGTTCCTGTAACGGAATAATTTGTTAGGAGAGTTACAATACACAATTATGGTTGTCGAGAAGTGTTTTCTTGCATAATTAGCCTCTTTTCAGTGAGAGACAGCGGGCCGTTTTCCACCACGCGGGCCAAGTCCGGGTTTGGTAGATGTCACAGGTCTTTCGAATTTTTGGTTTTAGGACATGCCGGTTTCCTCATGATGTGTGATGACTGATGATTAAATAATGAACACAAAGCTTGGTTGGAACCCACTAAGTCGCAGCCGTTACCACTAGGCCACCACAGTTCTCAGGTTTTGTTTAATAGCAATCTACCAACAATTTCGGCTAACCAGTTTTGGGCTGATTTGATTTTTTGCTGGTGATTGTCAGAGACTCATCTGGCACTAGCTGGCCATTTTTATGCTGACTGGTTTTTTGAACACCCGTCAAACATGCTCATTGTTTATGTGTGAGTTAATTATCCATAATTATGATGAAGAACCCTGTGCAGTCAGCATCCCTACCATGTCGATGACTGTCTTATAAGGTCGGTACGATAGAAGTATAATGGATGACGAGTAATGGCGAGAATATGCGTAATAATAACAAACAAAATAATTAGTTACCTTTGAAGGGCTGCGGCGTGACGTCTTCCGTGACAGTATAGAAGTCGGACGCGCTGAGTCGATCATTCCTATCGGCTCTATCTTCAGGCGTACGATCTCTTAACTGTACGTCATCAGGCAGTTCTAACGTGGTACTCGAAGGGCGTGGCTTTTTATCGTGACGCGGTGACTCGGGGTGCGCGGGCGCAGTCCTTCGAGCAGGGGTCGAGAACATTCGGGTGTAGTCGTTGGCTCGTGGCACTACGTACGTGAAGCCTTCCCTTCGTAGAACGTCTTCTGGTTTGGTGTTGTGGATCTGGAGGAGAATGGATTTACTTGGTAAAATGGATCTTTGTGAGAGTAGTTGAAATCTGAACACGTGTTAAAATCGGTGGTGGATACAAATAGATCAGTGCCTACATCATGCTCAACTTGTGCATAATTGTCTTTCAGGAAATCAGGCATACGGAAGTCAACCTCGCTTTTCTACAAAATCAGCTTGTTTCTTGTCAACCAAACGTCTATATTACATTTTTATGGCGCCTTTAATGGTAGTTTTCCTGTGACTGTACATTTTTGTGGGAGGATTCGCGTAATTCGCAAAATGATTATTCACCGGGAAGGTCCCGCCGAGGTACACGTCATGCGTGGGAGCGCCCAGCATGGCGGGCAGGCGCTCCAGGCGCCGCTCGGTGCCCGGCGTGAACACTGAGTCGCCGCTACACGCGCCCGCCGGCCCCGCCGGCCCCACCGGCCCCGCTGGCCCCACGGGCCCCGCGCCTGCGCTGTCTGCTGCAGGCCGGTGACCACCGTTCTGGAAACAAAAAACAACCGGTAACTAAGCGACTCAAAGTTCTATGGTTTACTAACTTAAGTTAGACGAAGAATAACTATTACCGTGCCCAATTATCAAAGGGCACTTTTTGATTTTCGTATTTTTTTTATTAGCAGCTGCTGTTTATTTTCTTTGTTGTATGCTTTTATGCCGGAAGCTCTTTTTAGCAATTATCTTTTTGCTACATGGTGGACTAACGACCAGATGAAGGTTGCTGGAATTCGTTGAACCAATGCCTCTAGCAAACATTGGTTGAGAGTTGGGACGATGCTTGGGAGCTATTACTATCAGTTGTCTAAATGATGATAATAATTACAGAATAATGTATGTGTTGCTTACCTTAGGAATGAATAAACCAAGCTTTCGTCCGTACGCTTTAAGCCTAGGGTTCACAAGCCGCAGTCCGTTGTTGGCGTCTCTGGCGGCAGGCTCGCGCGGCTCACTGCGCAAGTCGCCGCCCGTCGCCTCTGACTCCGTACCATTTCGACTTTGAGACTCTGCAAGTAAAAAATTGACAAATTATATAATGTGCAAGACAAAGGGGTATCTTTCATATTTACAGCAGCCACAAATAACAATAAGATGAAAAAAACTATTTATTACGAATTGCCCTCGTTTGTTTGCAATGAGCAAGTAGTATATACCAAGAGTGAAAACTGGCACATAACTATTGTACAAACAATCAACTTTAACAGCAAGCGAAATAGTTAAAATACGTTGTCTTTTGATTTAGAAAATAAAAAAGATTGCAAGCAATAAAAGGTTGAAATGACTAAGAAAAAATTGCCATATTTATGTGATCAAAACAGAATACATGAAATTGCACAAGCTAGCATAAAATTTAAAACAAGTAGAGTAAGTAGCACCCAAAATACCGAAATAATGAAAATGATAACTGTATGAAACAAGTGGAGCGTGGGACGGCTGTTACGTACACAAACGACTTCGTTAAGGTCGTGGGTAGACGTTGAATGCAAGCGGCTCAAAAACCATTCCTTATGAAAGTGCGGCGTGCGTCCGGAAGTGGACGCGTTGTCGATGACATGATGATGATGCAAAGTGAGTAGTGCGCACACGCACCGGGAGTGGGCGGGGACGACGGGGTCGGCGGGGACGGCGGGGTCGGCGGGGACAGGTAAGCACGCAGCGAGCGGAACGCGCGCCGCACGCGCGACGCCACGCTCTCGCTTTCCGCTACCACGCGCGGGCTACTGCGCCCTTCAACAAACACCACCCCTTACCACACACCCGCCACCCAAATATTCTTAACCAAATATACCTATATGGCGTTACGTAACCGTGAATCGTAAAAACACTGCCAAATCTTCCACTATGTTTCCACAATAAATAGTCCATGTTAAATGCAGCGTAAGCCGTTAATGTTGTTGCTTTCGATAGATTATCGAAAGCGACAACATTAACGGCTTATGACACATTAAAATACGTTTATGGACGGTACATTGGCGGAAAACGACAGCATTTTAACGAGCTCTACGGACATAAAGTAGGAGTCGCACTGACCTGCGTCGGCGGCGAGCTCGGCGACGGCGGCGCAGAAGGTCTCGAAGTCGACGGGGTCGGCCGCGGCCGGCAGGCAGCGCTCCGCGAGCTCGCGGGGCGCGCGCGTGGCGTCGCGCAGCGCGGACACGGCGCGCGCGCGCGGCAGGCGCGAGGCGCGCCCGCCCGCCGCGTCGTAGGCGCGCTTGAGGCGCAGGATGGTGTGGCCCAGCGAGTGGCGCGGGTGCGTGCGCGCGCCCCGCAGCACGGCGCGCGCGCACCGCAGGGCGGCGGGGATGTCCGTGAAGGCGGGCAGGCCGCGCCGCTCCACCGCCTCCTGCAGCGTCGCCCGCGCACGCGACAGCTCCACGTACTCGCTGCAGTCATACAAATCATTTTATTAGAGTTTACATTCTGCATACAAATTAACACAATAGAGGCACATGGAAGCAACGATCGTTACGCGTGATCTTACTCTATGGGTTAGAATGACTGACGTCAGTACTTAACGAGATGATCGTGTTTCTACCTTTATCGACTGTTACGAATGCTTTGACGTCCTAATGTTTGCTTTTTAGAAAAGTGACACTATATGTTTGTTTTGGTAAATTAGCTTTTCATAGTAAGCTGTGAAAAGCATGTCAGACATTTGACGTGCTAGGTTTCAATTATGTGTTCCGACCGACCGACCAATATCAAACGACATAACTTATCAGATCATTCATCTTTTCGAAGAACTTGACACCAGGATAAAGATAGTCAGTCAGACAAGATGATGACGAACGGCTATCGCTCATCAAATCGCGCATCAACTTCAAAGACATGAATCATCCTAATCCTCGTGATGACGATCGACTGATGACAAATTAATCATTTTAGTTTTTTGTCCTGCTTGGCTGTGCTATTGCTAATCTCCCTATTATAGTTTATTAGAAGACCTGTGTGTTCAAATGCGGACTAAGCTAAGAATCAATTGTAGATTGGTCGATGCGGGTCTTAATTCTTTTTGCGGCTATTAAGGATATTCTGTTCGCTGCTGATAGATCTCGATCAATACCAGGGCCCAGAAAGACTGCTCAAGACTCGGCAAGGACTTCACTTGACGAGTACTACTCTTAACCATATATTATACACGTGCAGCGTGTGAGATGTTATTCCATCTGATAATAAGGAATTGACACTAATGACAGCTCACTTTAAGATCACTTCAACTAAATTTTCACAGTGAGATCGTTACAAAATAGATCGGCTGCTTGAAGAGTCAAGCCTCAATTAGCTAAAAGTACGGAGTAGATCCTCTAACTTCTTCTACTCAAATTTTGTTCAACTAGTGAGAAGCTATCAAGACAGCTCGGTTGTTCGCCTCGTTTTAATCATGGAATGTGCAGCTGGTTCTGATTGATAGGCAGGAAAAAAGGTGACGCATGTCCTGCGAGGGGGCGCCACTAACGCTGGTAAGTATTGTGTCTGAGAAGGGTGATACCCTATTTGGGTAGATCTTTTTATTTGTTTGTACGGAGTAGATACTGACTGGTCTGAGATGGTCTCGTGGCCGATGTTCTGGTGGCGCGTGTAGGGCCGCAGCACCAGCAGCAGGTCGCGCGGCGCGGCGGCCAGGTGCGCGGCCTCCACGCTTGCGGCCACGGCGCGCGTCTCGCTGTCCAGCACGAACAGCAGCGCGCGAGCCGCGGCCTTCGCGCGGTGCTCCACTTCCATCAGCTCCGTCGACCAGTCTTCGACTTGCTGCATAATAGAATATGGTTAGTTTTTACGTGAATAACATTTAATTAATATGTATACCAGCCTATACTTGTCCCACTCCAAGGCAAAGGCCTCTTCTCAAACAGAGAAGGCACGGGCATTTATCAAAACGCTGAATTCAGACTTTTATTAACTATGGGTCCAGATTTACTCAACATATTTTTCGTTCATCGATGTCAGAAACGTCTAAGATAAACTTACATAATTATACAAATTGAAAAGTCACATTGCTACTCTACACAAATACGTCTTTTCAGATGGAAGCCACATTTTGATTGAGAAAGATTTTAAAACAGGCCTTAAAAGAGACCACAGGACAGGCAGTTTTAAGATGTTAAATTCGAAGCTATAGCTCTGTAGGTTTTTTATTGAATAAAACTTCTATAGGTCATCCTAATGCAGGCAATCGTTATAATTATATGGTTTCGGGCGGGTGAGAAGCAGTCTTTAGTGCTTATTGTGGAAATGCGCACGCTCTCATAGTGCAATAGTTATTTATAATGGGTGCAGTAGTATAAATTATATTCTTTATCAAATATAAATTAGACGTCTGGGTCACTTGCAGAGTACATGCATTTGTTAGGTACTTATGTAACGTCACATGAAAGTGTCTACATAGCAGAAATAGTTATGGGTAAACCAATATCGTAAAACACTTTGGCTTCAAGCGTTCAGCTAAAAAGTAAGTGGGTATGACGTAAGTACATGATTTCATGTATATTTGAAACCGTTTTCTTTTCAAGAGATATCCATAACGTTTTTGTGATAGATGTTTCAATAGAACGTGTCATATCTAATTACCAAAATCATATTTATCGAGAGCACGTTTCATTCAAAGAAGCTGTCAAACCAATATCCGTTATCAGATGCATTAGCTATCTGTTATTAACTGGATAATGGTCTTCTTGTGAACATATTTTTATTTTTTATGTAGCTACACGTAAGCCCAGTTGATTCTGTCCATCGACTCATTATCAGTGGCCTTTTAAAGTTGTGCCCCGATGTTATTGTAATAACAACCAACGTTATGAATATTAATGGTCGCCCACACCTTATTGTTGTATTAATTGTACCTAATTATAGTTTGTTTAAATATTTCACGAAAGAAAAACAAACTAGTTTACGAATTCAATTTGCAAATTGATAACGTCATCTTCAGTTATTAATATTTATTCTAGCTGATAAACTTGAGTGAAAAGAACTAAGTACTTGACTGTTGCAAAAAATAAATAAAGATAAACGTACCATTTTGATTTTTCTCTGTCATAAATTGTACTTTTTTGATTAATCGAGCGAATACGACATTCATTGATGAGAAGAACTCGTGTATAACTTTGTGTTTACGCTTTTATAGCTCAACCATAATTATTGCGCTAGGATCAGCGTCGATTAACAAATTAATGAATTTATTGAAGCTGCGCGTGTCACACCACAACATGTGACTAGCTCAATATGGTACATTATTTTTCATCTAAATTAAATTGGACACGAGCCGACAATCAACAGCTGACCTGCAATCACGCTTGAATTATATCACACAGGTTTTCATTTCCAGTACTGTTTTACGATTAATTGACTTCATATCACGTCGTAAATGGCAAACAATGTTCGATTGTTTACTGCATTAACATACACATCGTTGTAATAGCTTATTGTAGGTGACTTTGATCTACAAGAACGCTGAAACTGAACGTCTGAAGACACTTATCACATTATACTCTATCAATGATATACGTCATCTCTATTTACATACCAACATGGCTTTACGCAGTTATAATGAAATTAAACACATCTGTATAATATTGTTTTATAGTGAGTACTCGCTGTATCTAATCTAATATGGGCATATCACAGTCTTGTGGTAGTGACAGCAGTCAACGTACATAAACTAATGAAACATTACAGTGGCCTTTCATTACCTATGAACTTTCTGGTAATCTTAGACACTATTGACTACGTAAAGAAAAACATCGTATTCGTAAGGATACCTGGAATCAGAGTGAGACGAGCATCAATTAAGTACCACGCTTAATCAAATCAAACGTGGTACCTACTTACAGTAAGAAGTAATCGAAGAAAACAAAAGATAAACATAGTGTTCCTATGCTCGGCAGTAGGAGAATTGCTATGAATAATGATGATGATGATGATTGTAAATCAATACTCGTCTCTTCTCCTTGTTTGAGAAAGCCCTTGTCCTTTTTTTTTTCGGTAGAGAATCATCAAATAACTTCGCGTGTCAGACTTTTACTGACTAAAACCCACCCGTGTTCCCTCAGTTGCCTGTGTGCCAGGGGCCGCGGTATCTCTTTCGAACAACCCGCACCCCTGGCAGCCATCGGCCCTTGCGGACCTTTGCCTTGCACTTGTAGTGGGTCAACATAGGTCGATATGATTAATAATGATACTGCAATAGTAGTGTTCAACTCACCGGGTTAAAATAAGTTATGCCCATCTTCTTCAGCATCGGAATAGCTATGTCCGATCTCCAAGTAGTGGGGTTGCAGGACCCGCCCAGGAACACTTCGCAGGGCGGAGGGGGCGCCTCGCTGCCTGCGCAACACCATACGTCAATAATTGTCACGATGCTCAAAGTAGGAACACACAAATACGTAGGCATATATATACATAATTGGCATAGAGGATGGACTGTGTGGTAACTACTGTATAAATTGATTTTCCTTTGCAGGAAATGTAATTTAAAAAATATATAGGTTTTTTAACCAAGTTTATTTCATCCTATCAAAATTCCAAAGAATCTGTTGATTGTATGTGTGCTTTGCAATAAGCTCCGACTATAAATCTATTCTAGCTGATGTACACATAACAACTTATCACGTGGTTATCAGCCCACGCTTTTCATTGCAAACACCATGTCTAACGTAGTGTCTACGTCAACAACATGAATAACTCCTTAGATATTGAATGAAGGACGAAACAATCAATCACCATGTGAACAATATTTGATCTGTTCTTTGAGACACAACTCATAATGGGAAGAGTTGACCCTATTTCTAAGATGAGCTCGAGGCACGCAAAAGAACTACTGTTAATTGTTAACAATTGTACTGCGGTTGGACACGCAAGCAATGAGCTCAAACCAAAGCGGTTTGTTACTATTTGTTGAAGATTCATAAGTGGCCTATACAAACCAGTATCTTATGTTTAATACATGACGTCGGATCTACGTTGAAACAAATTCTATATCCAATACCAATTCGAAACCTTGGCGCCGATACTTATTATACGCGATACAAAGAACTAAGATGCATACCAAAAATAGTGATAAACAATTAATATATGCAAATGTAATCTATCTGCATGATAAATAGGTGCATTGATAATAATGGTAGTTGATAGCAACATGGGTACATACGGCGTGGATTAGAAAGCATCACGGCCAGGCGAGTGCCGGTGCTGGGTTCGTTCAACCAGCGATACTCATCGTCAATGATTGATGAGTATCGACCTATCGACTGCGTGGGCTGCACATATGTAGGCCGACCAGCGTACTACATTAAACACCTACTTGCATACTCGTAGATTAATGATTACCATAAAAGGTCGCCCATTCGGCCGAGACAAAATTTAATTTAAAAATATCATTATTTTGGTAGGTTCTACTTTTGGTCACATTATGTACTTATCACCAATTAATAGACAATGGTCTTTAAAAGTTCGTACCTACTTCCTATAGCTACACCGTGATATCTTTATCGTATTCATCCCGTGGTGTGCTAAGTTTATTTCTGTAGCACTATTGATTAGTGAAGTGAGGATATATTTATTAAATGAAAAAATTACAAGCACACATGCACTAATTCCAACTTGGAACAAATCCTAGTGATTGCTTAAACTTTTCAATGTTATTTCTAATGAATAATCCAACACTTTCCAACTTTCTCGCATTATGATTGCAATGGATATTCAAGTAGGTAATATTGAAATTGAGTCACCACTATCCGGGATGAAGGCAGTCAAAATTGCACGGTGCATTATATATGCACCGTGCAATTTTGACTTGATCAACCTGACATTTTCTATCTGCTAAATGATCAATACTCATTTAGGTTTTTTTTGAATAACACATAAGGTACACAACACAGAAAGACACGCACAGGTAAGTATTCATTCATGTTTACACTGCAGTTTATAAAACGTGGCCAACCAAACACATCAATCCAATTCGGGATCTTCGTTCAATGCCAAAACGAAAACGTAAACACAACGCCAGATCAACAAACGCACTAACATCGGCTGCTCCACACGCACACAGATCACAGATTTGAATAGAATGTCCCTGAATTGTCACAACTTCAACGTGAACTCACGACACATGTACCGAAATCCACAGTGTACACAGCCATCCTCTTTTACTTGTGTCACTCAGTAAAATATGTATATGATACAAAACATCGTGGGAGAAAATCATGAAGTTTATAACGGAGGAATTGATTATGAATATTATGGGAAATAGGAATATACACAGTGTCGAAAATAGAACGGGTTTTCATTGATGAAAATAGTATAGAACTATGGGAGAAACGCACAGGGTACAATCATTGTAGTCGGCGGCATGGTTGCGGATGTACCGTGCAGACTGCGTGCACGCTGTCCACCCGCGAACGGTCGGCGGCCAACTGGCGTCCGTTCGCAACTTACATCTACACCCAAGTACTAGCCAATTCCGCATTTTAAAATATTCCGTTATTTCTATAGCACTACAAAGACTTATGGTGTTGATGTTGACCATAAGTCATCCGCAAACCTGTATTTTGTCATCTCATCCACAAATGATTTTAATGAACATAGGTATGTCATCAACACCATCATTCGAAGAATCAAACTGTTCAAACGGTCTTAAATTTTAGCCTAGTCACACTATTTATTTTATGGATGATGGATAAGATTCATGCATTCAACTCAATCCTATCATGTTGCACCACTTGCACCAATGATGCTTAATTAATGAAAATCAGATTTGTTTATCCCAATTGCTACAAATTCGTGCCTGTCGAAAAAATTGCATGATAAAAGTAAAAAACTGAAATACATCGATGAATAATTACAGTGTGGTACAAAGATCGCTATGTAAATAGAAAATAAAGAAAAAACTATTGTTTGTTTGTTCTCAAGAAGTCGTCATTTAACAGAATATTTCTTCCGGGAGATAAGGAAGTTGACGCAGTATCGTTTCATCGTTTGTTTACGTTAGGTATATCTGTAGTTGTAGTAGTGCGATGTCATCTGTATTATGTTTTCGTAGCATTTAGCGGCCGAATTCGTGGGCGCGTAGTACACTGAGCGGAGCATCGCGCCCTCGCTTCCGTACTCTGTTTATAGTATGTGCGGAAGAGCCTGGGAGGCCACGCATCATATTTACTTAGTGATCTCTGCCTTTTACGAATTACCGTGCGAAAGCGGAACTTCTTTCCGATATGTATTACGAGACTCACATCTAAGCGCCTCATTTCGTTCCATATAATGAAAATGAAACTTAAACTTTCTCTAATATTCCAAAGATAGGAAAAGAGGTTTATGTCTGATATTTTTAAAAGCTTCAGCAGCTTAATTTAGTTGTCTCTAATATTACACATTAGTCAGATGCGCCGGAGATTGACGCAAATCTAGTATTACATGTGCGGGTGTAAATAGGAGCGAACGTAGTACAATGACTGTGTAGCATAGGGCAATCGCATTAATAGCAGAACAATTAAAAACATAGATATACGCAATAAGTGATGACCACATGTCCCACGAATGTGAGTTAGTTCCTATTTGTTATTATGAATATGAACATCATCGCTGTCATCTTACTGTGTGCTTAGCGGAGCGAGTACGTAACTGTTGATAAGCTTCTGATTGATATGTAGCTATAAATTATTTATTTCTTTGCCGTCTTTGTTGGCCTTCTATCACCAGAGTCGTAACGAGGGTGGGGCAGGCGGGGCACGAGCCCTGGGCACCTCTCGAAGGGGTTGCGGAACGTCGCCAATTATTAAATTTAAAAATAAGAAAATACTTCAATAAACCATTTCATACGGTTATATATCTAAAAAATCTGAAGTGCTACTTGAATTCATTGTGCAATATGGGGATGAAAGCGTATTTCCAAATCTGCCCATTTCTATTCAAATTCTGGTTAACATTGCAGCATTGCAAGTTGTGAGCGAGTTTTTAGCAAGTTGAAATAAATAGCTTCGTCATTGAAGGTTATATTGGTCAAGAAAGGTTATGCGACCTAGCTTTGCTCAGTGTAGACCGAGAAGATAATTCATGAAGGGGTCGCAGATGTGTTGCGTGCCCTAGGCGCCATTTTTTATTGGTACGCCCCTGACTATCACTGTCTCTAATGTATGTGATTTATAAAGGTAAAGAAGTGGTCCATCCTACTATCCTACTAATAATATTATACATGTGAAAGTTTGGATGTTTGTTACTCAAACACGCAAAAATGGCACACAGATAGTTTATAACCTGGATTAACACATGGGATACTTTTTATCCCGGTAGAACGTTCCATTGGGATAATTACCGACATCGACGCGGGTGAAGCCGTTGGCAAAAGCTAGTGTGCTATAAATCATCCGAGTCAGTCGTATTTCCAAACTGATGAAAAGGAAATCGTAAATCAATTACACATTCCATAATTACGACGGTATATAGGCACCACGTAGGTTTGTATCATGTGTAACTATTTAAAACCAAATAAAAAAGCAATATATCCTGAGTCATTACTAAATAAAGGTAAGCTATACGTACCTACTCTAAAACAGTAATTTAAGAACTATTTATATTCGATAAGTATTGACCAATCGAAATCAGTAATTCAGTAGCTATCAAACAGCCTGATAACAGATAGAATAGCGTGGGAAGTGGACGGCGACACCGAATTTATAGTGTATGAGATATTGTTGCGTAGCCATAGGGACTATCAATGTGTATTTCTGGATTGGTACCGTGCGGAAAGTTTAGTCACCATTTGTTTCATCACGGGACGATCGACCTTCCGCAGCACGAGTGTGCATCCTGAAGCGGGGACGGGAGCCCCAGGCGAAGCCAACAATTTTATTAATCACAACAAACTTTCCGCAAAGTCAGCCTTTATAGCCATTTCAGTAACTTCGTGACGGGACACAATAAGGTCACTTATTTTTTTTTTGTGTTTTAAACCGGTATTACTATTCTAAGATTCAAACTATTCTTACCGTTCACGTGTTTACAAATGTTGTCCTTATCTCTGAGCTCCTTGTCTACGTTCCATTGTGGCGACTCCGGTTTGTTCGAACTCCTGCGAATGAAAACTGAAATTAGAAATAAAACACACTCGATGAACTTGCGTAGGCGTTTCCGCATGATAGTGCAATTAATGATGCAGACATTGAATGAAATCATTTCTAAAGGGTGAAATTTTACTAAAGCTGTCCTTATATGTAGAGATTTCTTGCATGACAAATATCATATTGTTTGGCATGCAAGGGTCAACGCACGCGTCATACGTAGCCCCAGTCCTCAGTTCAAGACCGAGGAAAAGGAGAACGATCATTTTTACGTCATCGGTAAAATTAACCTGATTCATGTCGTGGTCGCTGCGGCCAATAAGGACATTGCTTGGGTCTTTAATTATGTCGTCGTAGGTATTTTTAATATAACACTAACAGGGTTTATTATACGTTATATGAATTCCCATGTCAATTTTATTGTTAGGTACTAAACTGTTTCCTGTTCAATTGCATGTCAAGTATTACTATAACTATGATTTAACAGTAGGGTAGAACTAGCGGCATTAGCAACTGGTCCCAGTTTTAAAATTCTTAAGAAATACCAAAGTCTGCTAATTATCTAGACAAGGTAAATTTTTTACCAGTACGCAAACTGTATCCATGCATTCAGCATATCATTCTAGATCAGCATATACATTTTACGTCGCTTATACAAAAAAAAAACAGCTGTTTCAGAGAAAAGTGCAATACCTACGCGATCAAAATGTATGGAACAGCTGTTTTTTTTTTTTTTAATAACCCACGATAAATTTCTACGCTAGGGGTCTAGAATGATATGCTGAATTCATGATTACAGTTTGCGCATTGGTTAAAAATATATCCTGTATAGAATCACAATTGGGGACGTTTAAAAGCTTGGAGCCAAAGCATCTAGTAAGCAAGTTTTGATTCATAAAGTCGTTTTACAAATTGCTGACTTTCTTGACTTTATTACGTAAATACTGCGACGTCTTGTAAAATCGGTCTAATTATTTCTCATAATTGAAAACAATTGGCATTTTTGTTTTCAAGTTAATTTTACAACCATGTCACATAATAATGTAGAAGTTATTGACACGGAAAAGTGTATTTTCATTTAGACAAAAAAGAGACAAAGATGTTGACGAAAGATCTGGAACAACCTGGGGCGGAAGGAAATAATGTGGGTCGAAACGGTTAATTAGTAGAAACTGACTAACGACTGACTAATTCTGTAACAACCATGTGCCGTCGCGTCACAAGGGCTGAGTGACTAAAATTATTTTCTAAAGAATTTCCAAGAATCTCGATATGCAAAATATTTCGAAATATGGAACATGTCCCATATTTCGAAATATTTTCCATGGGAGAACCGTCAATTATATCCAAATATGGATATTTGGGTGGAGGTGACGGGCGCCAAAAAGTGTAACATGAGGTAAGTCGAGGATTCGGTTTATTTAAAAAATTAGGTAAATACTTATATTTCACGGTAAGTAAGGTAGAGTATAGTATACCTAAGTTACTGCTCGATTTTTACGACCAATTTTGACCATATAGTCGCCGCAACCAAGGGGGAATCCAAAGTTGAGCATGTCAAAGTAAACTTATGAAAAATATCATTTCATACCGTGCCAAAACCTTATCTTATGGGTCGGGTTTTAGAATCATATTCGGCCAACAAAAAAATAGAAATAATATTTGTCACTACTGCATGTACTAACTGAATGAATCGATTTACCGTAGTAATTCTAAATTGGATTGGATTCTAAATTGACCTCTTAAAATATTAAAATTAAAATAGGAACTTCGCGATTTACTTCAAAATAACATCAACAAGTTTAAAGTAGAAACAAATGGAACACTTACTGCCTGGCTTGCCTCGAACACCGACGCAGTTCAGCTGCGAACACGCAGAATTCTCCGAATGTGAGAGTGAGCGACTTGCGGCGGGCACACTGCCGCGCGCAGACCAGCATTTCGAATACTAAAACAATAACAATACAGTTAAATAATAAACAAATGTTACCTGGGAAGGGGGAACACAGGAATGACATCAACTATAAATCGTCATGGACAACTGAGGAAAAAGTAACTCGTATTCTTATTAAATTTTTTATTGTAGTTGAACTTAATGAGCTGTCAGTGAGGCTACAGTAATAGGTTCTAAAGTAGGTACAAGTATTTGTAGATACACGCGTCTTCAACGCGTACGCGGATGCTACGTATCTCATTATGTAAATTTAATGTCCCAGAATGATAAAGCAGTAGTCATACCAAATTCTTGCTATAAAATAAACTTTAAGAAGAAAATTAATGATTCAGATCATATTTCTGTTGTTTTTTCTTTATCAAAACAAAAATCAGGATCTCTCAAGTTTTTAGGAGTATTATTGGTTTTGTTTCGTGGTAAATTGCGGTCAGTTAACGTCCGTGATTATTTCGTCCTAAACGAGGTTCGTAATCTAGAACCACCAGCCGGACAACCTTTAAATACAAATTAAATGTTTCTAATTTACACAACGAACCCACGCGAGACGAGACTCATTTCGAATAATAAATAAAGTACATGGCACAGTCACGTCACCCTACGAGGCGACGAGGACTGAAGTCCAAATAATTTAGATATTAATAACTGTGTGATTTAATCATAACTTAGAAGTATGTGTTTCCAGAGCGCAACATAATACTCTTCCTGATTCAAGTGACTAACAAGTTTAATACGGTCTAAGTACCTGAATATTGAAGAGCCTCATGCATACATGATGCTTTTCAATAGACTTTAGATGAGAATTAATTTGACATCCTCATATCAGAACAGCCTTATGTAAAACAACACTATTACAATTCCAACAACGTGATGAGACGATCAGGATTTTAAATTGTATAGTTTTCAATATTATGTACTAGAACGAACAAAACCGGTTGCTATTTACAACGATTTCAACAGCGAGGATAACAAAGACAAGTATCTAGTTAGGTATACATACACTCATCTAACGACTAATATTTACATATATTAAATGAATAGCAATATTACAGACATTCAGCCAATTGTACTATTATTATACAACATGAAAGGACCTTCTAAACAATATTTAAGTAAATAGGCCTGTGTAATATTTTGTGATTCAGAACCGTCTCGTAGTGAATGAAAGGCACATCATTTTCCGGACCAAAAGACGTTTTATATGCACTTTCGTTTACTAATTAGGTATAAACACATTCGAGGAAGTTTAATTGTTACGACAATTTTCAAGTAACCAAAACATTTTATTATAGTGAGATAAGTTGACTTGCCTGGAAATGAGGGAACATTGTATTCCAAGTGATGCACGTTTCACACACAAAATAAACCGTTTATTTTCACACACATTATTCCTTGTTGTCTGGTATACTACTAATAGCCATCTGCGACAATGCAGAAAGTAAAAGAATACAATATGGGGCTTAGCCAGGATGGATCATTCGGATGGATGGGGCATATGCCAAAAAACATCTATGTGAATCTAAATGGTGTCAAAAGCAGTGCCGGTACATTACTTTTGTCGGAAGAAATGACACTGGAAAAAAACGTGGACTAACAAGTATTTCCAGGATATCATAATTTAACTCTCGGTCTAAACAATCCAACTTCATGACACGATTTAGGTAAGGAACATAGTTCCAGTGCTAGATCTCCACACCAAATTATTGACTGTTCATTATAGCCAGGTAATTGTAAGTGTACCTACTACCGCCAACGAAAATATTAGGCTTCATCATTTCAACCGAGAGACATCAACTGCTGGACATAGGCCTCCCCCAAGCTCCGCCACTTTGACCGGTACTGTGCTTCCCGCATCCAGCGGACTCCTGCGGCCATCACAAGGTCATCGGTTCATCTTGTGGGAGATCTTCCAACTTTACGTCTTCCGGTACGCGGTCGCCACTCCAGAACCTTTCAGCCCCATCGGCCATCTGTTCTGCGAGCAATGTGCCCTGTCCACTGTCACTTAAGTTTGACAATTCTTCGGGCTATGTCGGTTACCTTGGTTCTCCTGCGGATCTCTTCATTCCTGATTCGTATTTTTTTTTGTGCGTACTGTGTCTGTAATTTCTGTAACTGGTATTAAACCATTTTAATTAAATAAATAAACGAATAAATAAGTAGGGAAACTCCAAGCATAGCCCTCTCCATTGCCCTTTGGGTGACTTTAAGCCTTCTTTTGAGGCCCATTGTGAGCGACCACGTTTCGGTTCCTTATGTCGTCACTGGCAACACGCACTGGTTACAGACTTTCGTCTTGAGACAATGCGGTATGTGGGACGAGAAGATATTGCGTAGCTTCCCGAACGTTGCCCAGTCGATTCGGATTCGAAGATTGACCTCTTTCTCGAAGTTCTCCTACCTAACCGGAGAGTTTGTCTTAGGTAAACGTACTCGTCCACAACTTCGAGTGCAGCGCTTCCGACCGTTATGAGAGTGAGTGTCACATGGGCATTAGACATGACCTTTGTCTTGTCCATGTCCAAGGCTTTTTCGTAGTCCACAAACGCTAAACAGAGAGGCAGGTTGTACTCTTCGGTCTTCTGTATAACCTGCCGCAGCGTATGTATGTGGGCTACGGTGCTAATGCTTTTACGGAAACCGGCTTGTTCGGGAGGCTGGAAGTCTCTAAAGAACCTGCGCGCTAGACGGTTCGAGATGACTCTGGAAAACAGCTTGTAGACATGGCTCAGAAGTGAGATGGGCCTATAATTCTTAAGAAGGGCACTGTCACCCTTCTTAAAGAAAAGTACCACCACACCTCTCTGTTCCATGCTTGTGGCGTTTTGCCTTCGAGTATGACGGAATCAAACAGCTTCTGGAGGGTTTCCCGCCGGCCTTTAGGTGTTCGGCCGTAATTCCGTCATCGCCTTGTTATTTTTGAGCTGCTTCAGAGCCACCCTAATCTCGTACAAGCTGACGTCCGGGATATCTTCGGTATAGTGTCGGGTCAATGTAGCTCTTAGGTCGTTTGCCAAATTCGTAACGGGGTTTCTTGTTGACGTGTATAACTGTCCATAGAACCTCTCAACAGCTCAGGCTTGGTGGATTCGATCCTGCCTTCATCGGTCTTCAGTTTCGTAAGCTGACTCTGCCCAAAACAGGTCCCTAGCAAAGACCTTGGACCTTTATTCCGCTCTATCACGTCTTTTATACGTTCTGTATTAGAGCGGCGGAGGTCGCTTTTCAAGGACTTGGAGATCTGTCTATTAAGCTGCCGGGTACTCGATCGCATCGTCTGAAGACTGCGGGATCATCTCGCGCCTCTCCTTCATGAGCTGCAAAGTAGGATCAGAGAGCTTCTTATTTTTATTGATACGACGGGTCTTGAAAACCTTACACCCGACCGTATGGACAGTTTCCACGAATCCATCGTTAAAATCGTCCACAGAGCTCCCTAGACACTCGAAACGATTCTGAAGTTCAAGTTGAAAGCTCTCGGAGTTTTGGAGTTGGATCGGTGCTGGACGGAGCGTAGACTTCATCAGCCGAGATCTTTCCAGCTTGATATTGAGATTCAATGTGCCTCTTACCAAACGGTGATCTACCAGTTTTCACCGCGTTGATCACAGGGACATCGATGATTACTTGCTTCTTCGTCGACACAAAAGTCAATCTCATTTTTGGTTGTACCATCAGGGCTCTGCCAGGTCTACTTCCTGTGCTCACGTTTTTTGAAGAAGGAGTTCATCATAAAGAGGCCTTCCTTCTCCATAAACCTAGCCAGTAGGTGACCCCGGTGGTTCCTGCGTCCAATTCCAAATTGCCCCACTCGCAACTCATCATCGCTTCGTTTGCCCAGTTTCGCGTTGAAGTCCCCCATGACAACGGTGAAGTGAGTTTTGGAACCATGCATCGCTCTGGAAATATATCCTCAAACATGGTCTCCATCTCATCGTCGGGGTGTGACGAGGTCGGGTGTAAACCTGTATGACCTTCAGCGAATACCATGCGGATATTCTGAGTATAAGGAACGCCACCCTGGTCGACACACTCGATCTTCACCACGTTGCTCACAAGGGACTCATGGACGATAAATCCGACACCACCTTGGGACTGCTGGTCGCCCTTCCAGAAATAGAGCAAGTTCTCAGATTTGAGGATTATCGAGTTCTCCCCCTTTCGTCGGACTTCAGATAACCCTACTATATCCCATCGTAAACTGCTCAATTCATCCTCGAGTTCGACGATCTTTTCGTCGGTCCGGAATTTACGCGTGTTATATGTTTTATTACTACTAGAGAATGGGCAGCAGGGTTTTCTATACATTTCTAAAACCACACTGCGATCGCCAACCCGCCTGCCAAGCGTGGCGATTATGGCAAACCCCCCAAAATGATATTAGGCTTAATGTCAACTTATCTCAAGGATAAACGAGCATTAACTTAATATTGACACGCAATAAAAGTTTATGAGTGTGTGTAAAGACACTTTAATCTTATAAAGAATGAAAGGACAGAGTCGGACGTCCGTGTGAAGCACGCAATAAACAGTCGGCGAATCAAACGTGGAGTCATGAACTCATTCGGCGGCAATTGGTCATCAGTGAGCAATAACGGTGAGATCACTGGACGCGCACGCGCACACCTGCCACAACAATAGCGGATATCTACCGTAATTATACACGTAGTATCCTATTCCAAGCGTAAAATAACGATTACGTTATTAATTGTTATGATTGGCTATAAGCCATTTGGATTATTAATAACCATGGTTTTGTTCATCTAAACTAGAATACAAAGATCAGTTTGCATGGTGTGGATAAGTTAGAACAAAGCTATTTTACTTAATCAGCCAATAATGTACCCAATGCTGAGACACAGGCCTCCTCTCTGTGAGAGGGAGTGGGCTTTAATCCACCACGCGGGCCCAGTGCGGGTTGGTAGATGTCACATGTCTTCGAATTCTTGGTTCTAGGACATGCCGGTTTCCTCACGATGTTTTCCTTCACCGTTTTGAAAGCAGTGGTGATGTAATAATGTACACAAAGTAAAGCGCCTGCCTGGGCTCGAACCTACGACCTACATCTCGTAAGTTGCGTTACCACTGGGCCACCGCTGCTCTCAAGCTATTTTGTTTCGAGTTAATTGCTGATTTAATCATGAAACAATAAATTTTCATGGCTGAAATCGTAGCATTGAATGCCAGTAGAGCATAAAAAAGATCGATATTATAAAGCTTTGATTTCAGACGGAAATGTTTTCTAGTTTCGAGCTTTTCTTTTCAGGTTTACCATGGCTGGGATAAAGTAAGTCCAACTTTTTTTTAGCTATAATAAAATAAATTATAATACCTAGCTGCAACTTAGTAGTTGCAAGTCGAACTCATTTCTTCTACACTTTTTTGCTCTTTGGCAGCTAGATATAATTTATTTTATTATAGCTGCGTGTCTCTAAGAATCTAGGCATCACGCATTCGATCTAAAACCTAGAAGAAAACGTAAACGATATGACCCAGTTTCAGAGGATGTTATTATGGACTTGGGATGTTTAAGCAATCACGCGAATTTCGAAATGGCGTTATATTTGAAGCTGCTGTTTGAAAACCTTTTATTTGTTTTTTTGCAATATACTAATTGGCTTTACCTTTTTGTACAGACGCCAGCACATCAAGCTACCCCAAACTGTCAAATTTTCCCAATTGAACATGAACCTTAGGCATATGCCATAAAGTTGAAAATCTATCAAAGAAATTTGACAGATTGGGGTAGCTTGATGTGCTGGCGTCTGTACCATCACCATCATTAGCCAACATAACAGCGATCTTTTGCTGGATATCCTAGACATGCCAAACAAAACAATGCAAAACCAACAATGCAAAACAATTAATGCCAATGCAAAACTTTTAACGTTTATTAAAAGTTTTACTGAAACTTAAAAAAAACTTTTTATGCGTTGCAGTAAAATATTAAACTAGATTTATTGTAAAAGCTTATATTACGACTGTAATTTTTAGCCACGTTGTAAATATAATTATTGATAAGCAAATGACGACATCGATAATATCGGAAGGAGTATGCAAAATTGAATAAAACACATTTACGATTCAACCAAAAGACCTTTATCATTCCATTCCAATTCCCCGGATATTATATCGATATCAAAGTGCGTATTTACATAATTAGGATAACGATTACAATTGGGAATCACAGAGAATTGTGAATTTTGTAGGTACATATTATCTTTAAAGGATCACTTTTAACGATAAGACCGCCCATTGTGTAACTCCCTTGTCAAATTTCTTAATTTATGTACCTGGAATTTTTATTTCGTACATAATAAAGACTATTTAAGCTATCTATTATAATCACATAAACTTGACTTTAATTAACTTTTTTATACACTGATAAAATATATCTAATTTCTTTTAAAAATGCCAAGTATTAGTCAAACTGTCTGAAAGTAACATTGTATCTTTCATAATTCCGAGTATGGCTGGATAATTTCAGATACTTGGAGTTTCAATTTATGAAACAATGTAACACAAAGACATTGTAGTTCAACTTGTATGTTTGTTAGTGGTCATTAACTGTGTGACCCGTGAGTTGATTGCGGTTGTTAGATTTATGGACGATAAATATACAAAAAGGGCGAAGCTTAACGTGGCAAGCCCGTAAATTGTTTTATATGACAGATAGTAATCGTAGAATACATTTGTTCTGTGCGATACCATCGCCGCCGTAAGATGTCTGCTCGTTGCAGTGATAAATTGATCAATATTCGTTAAAATAATACCACTGTCAAATTCCTACGAGAAAAAAAGGAAAAGGACCATCGGCACCGTGGTTAGTACAATGCGCAGAGAGCTTTCGTTCTGGATGTCAAACTTTGCGTATGTACATTGCACAGCATTAGCAACGTCTGAGTAACTGCTACGCATTGACTACACTAGCTAGCGTAGTAGTTGCGTCTCGTAGCAGTCGCTCAGACGCTGCGTAGAAGTCGCGTAGCGGTACTACGCGGTACTACGAGGTCCCGTAGGCCGACGTAGGCACCGCGTAGCAGACGCCTAGGTGCCCGCTATGTCAATAGTCCAAGACCAAGCGCTAGGTGTGCTGCGTAGCTGTAGAGCAAACGCCGTTCTATCGCTATACTTTCGTCGAGGAAACACTACTCTTGAATTTATTGTTGTCCTCTAATTAAAAAACAGATTCTCAAAACATTCTTACATGTTTTAAATTATAATCTGAATGAATGTCTCTCTATACTTTTGTGGACTCTTTACTCGAGAATGCGCCATGAAAGTGCGAAATAGGCCTCACGCCTCAATTTTCTTAAATTATTTTACAACTGACACTTAAAATAATTAAAAAAGTATTTGAGACAACAAGCCTTTTCATTTGATTTGCCACACGGTACAGTACTTAGGTACAGTTTGCAAAACTGTTTTTTTTTTCGTATTTTAATTGCCCCCAAAAGTGACCCCTTACAAGTCCGTGTACGTCACGTGGTTCACAGAAATTAATATGTGTACCGGTAACATAATCCAGTCGATTTTGTGCCAATTGGCTCTGACAAACGAACAAACAGACACACTAGTCATTCTAATAGGCCCTTTGTAAACACGTTTTTCTTGCCGTGTAAAACTACGTTTTATTCGCCGTGTGTAGGCTCGGTCGTCAGTGTTGTATGGATCATTATGGCAGCTTGTACAAGGAACCGTTTTTTTCTACCGCACGGTTTATACGCCGAGTGTAGGCACGGTTCGTCAGTTTTGTATGGATCACTATGGACACTTGAACAATATGGTAAAGGGTTTTCTACGGTGCGGTTTATATGTCGGTTCATAATGAAACCGTACCGTGTACAAAGGGCCTTAGTGTTCCGTTTTTCATTCGGACCTACCGAACCGTAAAAACTAGCTCACTACAACATTTTCTGAGAGCTTTTTCAAGGGGGCGGTGCTGGGGGCACATGACATACGACCATGCATATCAGGTTCAAATGGGGATATAGTAGTTCTACAAACTAGCTTTCCGAAACACCTAGAAATAAGTGTTTCATTGTATATTATGAACACTTCATCTAGTATACTATAATCAGCAGGAATTTAAAAGCTATTGTTATTTTTTGCGATAGGTAACAACACTGACTATAAGTAAGTAGGTACCTACAGTAGAAGTAAACGAGTCATCGATATTTCGGGTACTTACCTACACGCAGTATTTGAAATGTGTTTGAATCAACAAGTACTCATTGTAAACAAAAGATAACAATCAATACTTTGAAATAACTGTAGTAGGTACATCCTACCAAGTACCTACTAGTTTTATAAATGGGAAAGTTTGTATGTTTTGATCTTTACATGTTTGTTACTCAATCATGCAAAAACGACTCAACGGATTTGGATGAAATTTGGCACAAAGACAAGAGTTTATTCACCTTAACACATACAATACTTTTTATCACAGTAATACGTTCCCGTGGGATAATTTCCCCTGGATTGATACATATGACACTTATTATCCCGATAGGTTCCTGTGGGATAATTTTCGACCACCACACGGGCGAAGCCGCTGGCAAAAGTTAGTATCAGTATATTTAATTAAAACGTTTTTAACACGTTTCATTTTTGATTGCAGATAAATAATGAAATGCAACGTATAAGTACCCGATTATTATCTGTGCAGTAGTAACTGTCGCAATAACCAACTAATAATACAAATGTGAAAGTTTATATGTTTGGATATTTACATGTTTGTAGCTCAACACGCAAAAACTGCTCAACGGATTTGGATTAAATTTTGCACACAGATAGATTATAACTTGGATTAATACATAAGTCATCCGAGAACTATGTACTACGGGGACAAAATGTATCTTAAATGTTAATCCAGGTTAAATTATCCCAAGGGAACGTTACCCTGGGATAATTTTCTATGTCCACGCGGACGAAGCCGCAGGTAAAAGCTAGTATCCGTATATTTTATTAAACCGTTTTTAACACGTTTCATTTTTGATTGCAGATAAATAATAAAATGCAACGAATAAGCACCCGATTATTATCTGTGCAGTACTAACTGTTGCAATACCTCATACTGGGCAATTAATTAACTAACAGCAATTGGCAACACTCGGAACTGTAATATATAATTTTTACTGGCGTATTGACATTTGCTGTTGAATCAGCCTGATGATGGTGATGTCACCACAGTATCGCTTATCCAATAGGTGAGCCGTCATCAAAGCGTATCAATCATTAGCCTGTATGTACGTATACCTAGCTAATCACAATTCACGCCACATGACTGCACCTACTCTTCATATTATTCGTACTCATGTTCCAAAAACCCGACTAGAAAATTAAGCTCTCAAAGTAAAAAAACAACAAAACATTATCATCTGAAAGCCGTCGCATGCCACTTTGCCCTAAAGCTTATGATTTTTTTTTTTGAGGCTGGGAAATCATCAAATAACTTCTCCCGCTCTGGGTGGAGCAGGACGTGTCAGACTTTTACTGACTAAAACCCACCCATGTTCCCTCAGTTGCCTGTGTGCCAGGGGCCACTGCATCTCTTTCGAACAACCCGCACCCCTGGCAGGCATCGGCTCTTGCGGACCCCATCAGTTGGTGCTGACATCTTTTTGAGGCGCGCGTGGAACACAACGCGCTGTCGACCCGGGCTTGGTCCTTCCTTACCGGACAGCGAGCTACCCATTACTCGCCATTCTCATCTCAATGCCGTCGCATGCCACTGTGCCCTAAAGCTTATGATCACATACTAATGTTAGAATGTGTTGTTTAGGTGGCATACGGCTATGACTTTCAAATGAGAATACATTATATTTTCTTGTTTCATTATTTTTCAGTAGTCGGGTTTTTCGGTGCAGTGATGTGTGTTTCTGAAGTAATTTTTTATTTAAATTATTTCGGTTAGCTCCCAATATGTATTTTTCCTGCTAAGCCCTTTCATTTAATACCCAACACTAACAATGTTTTTAGTTCTGCACTTTATGTTTAAGGCACCATATTCATGATTTTTACATATTCAAGTTTTTAATGTGACGTTCTATAGCCTATAACAAGCGGACGTTCAAGACGCTTCCAACGAAACCTCATTTGTCAAAATAGGTTAAGCGGTTTAGAAGTTACGAGGGAACAGATGAACATACATAATGTATATAATGTTCATCTGTTCCCTCATAACTTCTCGTTTCTCTTTCGTACACCTACATACATACATATACCGGTCAAAATCATACCCTTTCAGCTTCGCCGTAGTCGCGTAAAAACATTATATACATGCGTAGGTAATAGGTATAAACGTTAACATACCTAATAGACATTTGCCGTATGCTACGTATCAATGATATCATATTTTAACATAGCTATGTGTGTAAGGCAGGAACCAAGATAATGGATCATGGTTAGTGACACAAGTTGTTGAGAGATCAATAAGGTTTTAATTAATATTATTAGTTTCGTATTAAGCACATTTAATTAATTAGATAGATGGGTCAAAATAGATATGTTTATGTAAACAGATTGAAGCTTTATATTTTATACGCCAAAGATTCACCCCAGACCCATTAATAATAGTTCTATATATTACGTTCCTGTCTGTCCATCAGCTACTTGCATGATTTGAAATAATGAAATTTGAGTACTTATAAGCTTATTGATCCAAAACGGAATGGTGCGTAGTGCCTATGCAAGGCAACTTGAATGCCCTTGTGATAACAGAAACGGAAAAATATGGATAACATCGTTTGGCATAAGATAGCGAACTTTGAAGTAATATTGTTACAAATCGATGTTTTAAGGCTCGCGCAGACAGACGCGACGGGCCTCAAAAAGAACAAATTGCTATAAAAAAATTACAGAAATGGATCTACTAAAGTCACGTCAAGCCGGTCTGGGGGAGCCTTAAGGTCGAATACCTTGTAAAACGTACAGGCTGTACCGCAAAAGGTTGATAACTGAAGCAAGGATGTTCATTAGTTCAAAAGTTATTAGTTAGCATTACGCTGGCAGGATTAGCATTACGCTTTCTATTTCTACTCTACCATATGATAATGAATCCCATGCAGATTTCGGCTACGGTGACTGTCTTTGTTTTCGACCAACTATAGGTTATGAGCGTGTGGCCATGTTCTTTTAACCGTCTCGACTATAGGTAGCATCGATCGCGTCCAGCGCTCCGATTGGCCCTTCACCAATCCAGGGCTGATATGGCTAATGTTACCTATCTTGACTGTAAAGGTACGTGCGTGTATTGATATTCTACCTTGGAGACGTTTACTGAACTAGTAACTGTATCTCGACTATTAGTTACATAGCACCGCCTCGTTTCCCCAAGTGTTGTGTAGAGGTGTACCCACATTTCACCAGATATATTTAAGCCCCATGTAATAGGGGGGCGACCTTTGCCCAACCTGGGAATTAAATCAGGACCTCATGCTCAACACTAGCGCTTGCGACCACTAGACCAACGAGGCAGTCACTCAAGGACTATTATCGTCAATCAAATATCGGTATTTTTAATATGCGTGCAGGCAATATCTTCTACTACGCAATAAGCGTAGACTTCAGTTACCTCACCAGGCGCCTGAGGGAACTGATACGCATTCCACTGAAGGTCCAGAAACTTCACTGTAGGTACATATCAGGTGCGTAAAAAATGATTACTAAGCTATTAACAAATAGTCAATCACTGACAAAATATTTGATGACGCCATCGTTATCACTGCCAAGATACAATTATTTTATCTTCGACCAGTGATAAACTCTTTATCTTGCTAGCTACTTATTCATTGGTAATAAATGCCAAAACAATAATAAATGTTGGTGACGTCATTGCGTCCCTATAGCGACCGTGTACAGGGCACTTCCTTTATACTAATCCCTGGATTTAATTACTGATATCTAAGTTTTACCTACAATTTAATTGAGTAATTCTAAATAATGTTTGATTCTTTAAATTGATTATTCGAAGTTTTTTTCTACGGAGCAGAGGTATCTTTTGAACGATCTCTAGAAAACTTAAAACGTTGTTTGTTGAATATACCGGGAATACAAGAGGCCACTAAAGTCACAACAGCGATTACAGAGACAAAATCTTGGTATTGGACAACAAAGCATTCATGTAAGGAACCAGGCCGCACTGGTGCAGAATCCAAACAAAAGCAAAAAACGCACAATTTCAACTTACCCTGAATTCTGTGTCCTGACTTTATAATACGTACAATATAATATAAAGTATGTTTTTTTTTAAATATAAAAATGTCAGCACGCAATAGATTTCCGTAAATAATCTATTCTTTATTCTACACAAATAAATAAAATTGAAGTACCGTTTGTAAAAATAAAGCTTTTTAAAAAAAAGCATATAAAAGTATATATGGTAGCTATGACAAAAAAAAACTCCTTTTTTAATTGTCTGTCTGTTTGTTTCGGCTGGTCTCCGAAACGGCTAGACCGATTTTGACGGGACTTTCACTGTCAGATAGGTGATAGTTTTGTCCCGGTATCACGTTTCCGGTGGAAAATTTCTGAGATCATCGCGAGCGAAGCCGCGAGCACAGCTAGTTATTAAATAAATGCTACGCGGTCGTCAACTTTATACCCCAGGGGAAACCGGAAGCCCAACTTTTATAATCCCGTCCTAGTAAAAATAGCTGCTACAGTTATTTCATGGCTAACGACTTCATTGTTACTCATTCTTAATGACTCCGTAGTGCCGGTATTTTCTTCATGTACTAGTAGTTAGGCCCTTTACTTACCTATACATACATAAGTGGCGGGAAAACCAAGCGACCTGTCAGTCTTAAAAATAACCATTAGCTAGTAGGTTGAACGGTTAGGTTATTGTCTTGTGTGACTAAAAGTTGACTAGGTCCAGACGAGCATTTTATACGAACACGTTGGTGATGATATTAATGTTATTAAGAATTATTATCACGACAAATAACGACGACAAATTGAGAAGTCATCATCTGCCTAGCCTTTTCCCAATTATATTTGGGTTTCCAGTCTAACCCGATGCAGCTGAATACCATGAAAAACATGGAGCGACTGCTTGTCTGCGGCTCTAGTGCGAGTTTCGACCACGTTCGGCGCTCCCATTGGCCCTTCACCAATCCAGGGCCAATCGGAGCGCCGAACGCAGTCGATGCATGAAATCGAGATGGTTAAAAGAAACTCAGACTAGGGCCTCTGACCTCCACAACCCAGTTACTTGGTAATACGACTAATAGAGAAGTAGATGCATTGAAGAAAAATGCATGATGAGCCGACCCTCAATAATAAATTCGGATATGGGCAGGAGAATGATGAAAGTATACATATTATGGTCCTTACCCTGAGTCTTAGTAGGGTATAATTCGATGTCGTTGAAAAGGCTCTGCACGCGGTCTGCAGAGGCCGGCTCGTCGGGCGGGCCCACCCGGCACTCCCATGCACTCGCTACCTCCCTGTAACAACAACATAATGTTCATTCATATATTATTACAAAAAGATATGTACTCTACTTTATCTGATACTCCTGTAATGCTGATTTTATCTAACATCACCATTAATAACCTACCTAGGGCTCGATAAAGTTAGTATCACCATACTGAAACAGCAATCAAACTTTGTGTCGAATATTTAATTAAACAAAGAGATATGATGATCTAATCTACTTTTGTTGCTTTCAATAAATAAGTATTGTTTTATCACAAAACCAAATGTGAAAACGAGCTTATAATCAATGTGAGTAAAATAAAATAGAGACATTTTTGAAACGGAGCAGTTCGTAGGAGTCTGTAACGTCTTCCAAATATTGGTGTTAAATGAAGAACAAAGATAAGGCAACACTATAAATATTGTGTTAGATACCTAATCGGCCGGGTAAGTCATTCATGTGACGCCACGCCATACACTACCTATGTACTCACACACTTTACTACGTACTCGTGCAATTACGTGATTCATGTTAGTAGAATAATAACCACAACCCCACCAAAGTCATCGAGACCATAATGACAATTTATGTGCGTATACAGTACCTATATGTACATACGTTATTTAAGTAGGTACTGAGAAAAAGCATAATTAATACATTCAATTTTAGTAATAGTATGTAAATCGTGGCCGGGTGGTAACAGCCGCGACTTACGAGTTGTAGGTGAACTAGGTCGTGGGTTCGAACCCAAGCAGGGACTTTACTTTGTATAAATAATCTGAAAACCACTGCGCTCAAAACGGTAAAGGAAAACATCGTGAGGAAACCGGCATATCCTAGAACCAACTATAGGGTATTTTACTCTATACGAGAAAAAATCTAAAAATATATTATTGAAATAGCTTAGGCAAAATGCAGTCGGAAAATGTTAGTTTTTAGTTCATGAAACAAAAAAATAAATTTAAAATGCAATTTAAAGATTTTAGTTTTTTTAATCTGTTTTTGAACACCATGAAATAGTAGCCGCCATGTTATTACGTCATACGGCATGTCAACTGAGCAACTTTGTAGTTTTATTATTTTAATAATCAAAGTAATTTTAATTTATATCATATTTTGCATTCAGGAACTTGCAGCAAACCAACGATAAGTGGAAAAATAAGTCATTTTTAAATTATAAACAATTGTCTTATAAAATGTCAGCGCATTTGTTTTTAGCAAACTGACGTCATAGGGCAATATGGCGTCCACTGCGTCCAGCGTTTTCGCCAAAATCTTGAAATTTCGTCAAATTTGATAATGTAAAATTTAAATGCATTTTTATGGCACTAATCGATTAAATAATAATGTTGTGTTTTTTTCAGTGGTTTATTAGCACTCTAGAATGTAATTAAGACACTTTTTAAAAATGACATCCGCTAACCCGTACTGGACTCACGTGGTAGATTAAGCCATACGGCCCACTCCCACTCACAGAAAGGCTTGTGTCCCAGCAATGGGAAGTGTGGAAAGATTATAAGCTCATTATGCATGCATTATTTATGAAACTCGTAACGACCTTCACATTTTAAAGCCATTGTAAAATTATGGAGAGTTTCAGCCTACGACTAGTAAACCGGAGACACGGTTCCCTTCTATGCTAAGTGGATAACTCAGTTGGTTTAAAGCTTACTTAAATGTACGAAAGCAAACTAGTGTAAATACATCAATCAATAAATTATATTTAGTAAGCTAATTAGTGATGTACCGACTAGTCGGGTAAGCCGACAGTCGGCCATATTTGTAGTCGACGACTAGTCGGCTAAAACCACTGACTAGTGGGCCCATTTTTTACTCGTATTAATATGCTTAAAAATTTAAAAGACGGTGATTGAAATGAAATTGAAATCTTTACTGTTATATTTTTGTATTATAGAATCAGTTTTACAGTTCACTTTCATTGCAATCAGGAAATTAGGATAGTTAGGAATAGGAACCCTTAGTTTGGTCCATTAATTAATTGGACTTAGATCCTAGAAATTAAATACCGAAAGTAAAAAGAAATAATACTTGTAACAAAAAAGAAGAAACTCTATAGCAAACAATTGGCAATGAGTAGGTTTGCCATTTTGAACACAGCCGATGTCACCCGAACTCAACCGAAATTAATTATTGCCTTAGCCGACTAGTCGGCCATTTTGCAGCCGAATAGTCGGCTAGTCGGCCAAAGTCATAGTCGGCCCATCTCTAAAGCTAATTAAACCAGCAACGTAAGCTCAATTGTACAAAACTTTATAATCAGCATACCTAGTTTTCATGGGAAATAAATGAACTCCACACCCACGCCGCGCGCAATGATATCAAAGTAACCGCTACTAACTAAACCTACGCAATTAAAAAGATGTGGGAAGGCGAGACAGCTTTCCGTTCTGTTGCATCAGCACCACACTTCTTCGATCCCGAGTGTAATCGCAGCCGTAAACAAAGTTTTCTGGCGGTCGGCAGACAGAACATCAACTAAGGGCGTTGGGTTACCTATAAAAGGCGATAGCGCCCGCGATACCGAATGTTCCCACGTGAAACAAACAGGTGATCGCTTGCAGAGAAATAGCATAGATACTATAGGGTTTGTAGAGTTAAAGGCGCACTTAATATTTTCCCATGCTAAAGCTAAGGCTTTAAATCTAGCTTAGCCGCTTTCGTTTGTTAAACTTGGCCCCTTCTCGTATCGGCTACACAAAAATATATTACCTAGTCCCTACTATTTGCATTTATACATCTACGGAATGCTTATTTTTAAAACACATGTAACAGATTATATGGTTACTTACAATACTAATTACATTTTCAACTTACGAATGCTCAAATGATAATCCATATTTACATGAATTGGGACAAGTTAAAATCACTTTAAAATTAATAACATAAAATAAAATAAAAAATGCACTTGTAAATAACAACTTCATTATTTTCTGTATATATCACCGGAGCCGGATACTAAACGATACGCTCTCGGGGCAGTGCCTAAGTGCGTCTACTCAAGTCTACTGAGTTCGTATAATACAAATTGTGCCTATATTAGTAGTAAATGTGTAATCTTTTCGCAGTAGCGTTAGCGCGTTTCGCATCCAGTCGAGTTCTCGATATTGACCCTAGCGATAACCGTTCGATAAATATATAAGACTATTTTTCCTACTTAATTAAGACTATTTTGCCTTTTGCTAAAGTTAAATTAAATAGGAACACTGTGCATAATGTATGTAGTGTTGTTAAATTAATTTGAATGGTTATTTTGGTGTTCACTATGATCACCAGTTATTGCTTTGCGTTTTAGAATAAAACCACCAAATTAAACATCTTGGGGAAAACGGCGTGTCGTGGAACCAAAAAAACGAAGACGTGACCTCTACCAACCCGCACTAGGCCCGCGTGGTGGAGAACGGCCCATACCCTCTCACCGAGAGGAGGCTGTGTCCCAACAGTGGGAATTTTATAGGCTGATTATATTATACAACAACTCTAAAGGAACATCTAGTCGGCGCCAGGGGTAGAGCAGTCTCTTGGGGCGCTGCCATTGAGTTGTCCGCTAAGTTTTATGTACTTACAATTACTCTTATAATTTAACATTTAGGCATTAATTCATTTTAAAGTCTAATAACAATCTGTAGCGTTTAGAAATTCATTAAACTACAATAATAATGTTTCTACACTTTTATCTACACTACGTGCAAATAAAATTAAAATTTAAACAAACTTCCGTAAACAGGTAAATTTGAGCGATAATTTTACTTACTGCGCATTACTCGTTGCTAATCTAGTGTACACTATTATGATCATCAGTTAGAGTTTTGTGTTTTAGAATGAAACCACCAAATTATCAATAAGTATAATACCTACAACAACTGAAAGGGTAAGGGAACGTCTAGTCGGCGCCGGGGGTAGATCGGAACTGTCTTGCTATTGATGCTCGCTACATTTGAATAGCATATAATGAAATTACTCAATATTAATTCATTTTCAAATTAGGACATTCATCATATCAGCCGAAAGACGTCCACTGCTGTACATAAGCCACCCCCAAAAGGGGGAATTTGCCATAACCGCCACGCTTGGCAGACGGGTTGGCGATCGCAGTATGGTGGTAAAATGCATAGAGAACGCTGCTGCCCATTCTCTAGTAAGTCCCTTAGTCGCCTTCTACGACACCCACGGGAAGAAATGGGATGGTACTATTCTTTTACGTCCGGCACCACACGGAACAACAAATTAGGACTTAGTGCATGCAATCAAAATAAATGTTTACAAGTAAACATCATTTCAAAAGAGTAACAATGTAACTATTTGTATTGCTTGCCTGATAACCTAAATTCGTTTAGTTTGCGTCATTTCCATTCTTTCCGTAAGGGCTTTGGTCTTGTAATGGTTTATGTGGCGTTTAAAAATTTGTAATTTTCAAAAGAATCTACATCTCGTCATCTTATCATCTGTAATAAGTTAATAAATAATCCGATTGGAATGAAAAGTTAAGAGGTTTCTAGACCTCATGATGAAATGAGTAATCTAATAAGCGGTAGGCAGTAATTCAGTTATTGAATGTAAAGTTGACCATTACATTAGTCATAATGACATTTCATTGTCAGTCCCTTCAAACGAAACAGTTAGTTGCATGAGTAACCCTCCATCATTCAATTTAACGTTCTAAGAAGACGAATAAAGGTAAGTCGCTGTCGCCGAAAACTTAGGGTAAATTTGGAGGCAACTATGATTATCATATTATAGCGTTACCGCTGTGACTCTGACTCGATTCTCTGGAGTATACATAATTTTATCAATATTACATTCTATTGCAACCAGAATACAATGCAATCTCATCGAGTTATCGAATAGATAATGATCGGACAGTTTTCAATAGAAGGTCATTTTTCAAACACCTTTTTTCATTTTTCAGTACCTTTAAGGCAGGTAGACACGACGCCGCCGTTTTGTTGTTACAAATCCATCTAAGGTTAAAATCATCAGTAATTTGTCTCGTTTTGTGTTTCTGCATACTGTTTGTAAACGTCGTCGCTTAGACGCTGGGGAGACGTTGAGTAGACGTTGTCTAGACGCTGCGTAGAGTGCGTAGGCACAGCGTAAATGCTGTGCAGACACGGCTTACCCTGCGAAGTGTATCAGTTCGACACAAATCATTAAGAAAATGGAATCTGACTAGGAAAATATATTACTGACTTCTTTGTTAAAAAGAAACCACTAGCAGCGTGATTTTTTTGTCAAATGATTAAAATGACCATTATAATACTCTTTCGTTTCCATCACGTTTGTATATTTTATTTTTATATGTCGGTGAGGAAACTTGGTGTACTCGTAAGTCGTACCCGTTTGGTCTAGGAGGTGTCAACCCTATTTAATTAACTTCTAATGCGAAGGAAAGACATATATTATCAGAATAGAATACAATACATCATACTATATATTGTGTGTGTTTATTATGTCATATGAAATCACATAATTATGTAGATTGGATGTTTAGGATAGGGCACTTAAAACATTGTACCTTTCCCTATGTTGAAGAGGTCACTGACCGCGCTGCTATTGGATATAATTTCAACTGCAGCAGGATTTCGTGCGCGGACGGTTTGCAGTACTTATACTCAACAGTAAATTATCTAAAGCGCTCGGTTACAATATCTAATAATTTTTAGTAATTGCTCATTTTTGTTTGTATTGATGTCGGTCAAAAACGAGCTAATGAAAAGACTGAATCTTAATTTTAAAGCTTAATTTCCCTAACTATTTTATTTGTGGAACCGACCTCAACGTTGCTCTATCGAACATGGCTAAATATATTATATTTTCCAATGCAGCCGCGATTCTCAATTGCCGCAAGTTTTATACGTATTTACTTTTTTCCACAGCTCAAAACGGAATGGTATAATGACATTCAACAATACCGATACCGATAGTAAAACTACAAACGAAAAGCGCGTGCGACCGAGTTGAGTGCTTACAAAAATATACCATGACATCATGGTGTGCGAATGAGACGTGCTGTTCGGTCTCACTCACACATGGCACGCTTATAAATACACGAGTGCATTTACTCCATTCGTGTTCGATTATGTATGTTCGATTTGGCAGTCGACATTAAATGGCGATTAAGAGATGGTTTTACAGAACAAGGTCGATGAAAACGACTCAAGTTATTTACCACATTTATAGCAATTGTTCCTACAAAATAAAAAATGGTCATGCCCCATTTCCGGACGGATAACGGAGTTAACGACTGCTTGTTGTTTTGTTCAGCTATGAAGTGTGAGATCATGTATGCCAAATTAGATATTATATTATAATGAATAGCTTTAAGTAAGTATTACTTTTTTTTTTGCTGCGCAATAAAATTGCCTTTTGAAACATTTTATTTTAGGAATAGTCGAGTTTAGTTAGTCTTTAAAAAACCCCAAAAGTTTTACTAACCTCTTTAAGAAAATATATAAGTAGTCACTTTTTTATTTCGCATCAAGCAATTAAAATATCATACTAGAAACCTATTAGTATGTTATATTATAATTGAGCTACTTCACACATACTATAAATGTCCACAATAACAATGACTGAGTAAATAGCTTTGCAATTCCAATGTTAAATTTCAATCATAAATGTAAGTCTATGTCATTGTAATAGTAGTCATAAATTAGCATTTTTAAAATATTTGTGCATTTATTAATTGTACTCAGTACGTGACGTCACAATCACATAGTGTCAACTGTCTACAGTAGGCGACAAAAATGCTGGAAGCATAATGGTCATGACTAAGAAAGCTTTTGGATCTGACGTCATTCAGAGTTGTTGACCTGAGTTCACGTCCACGTATCAATCATTGTAGGAACTCACCTATGTGCTTCGAAATTGATACACTTGGTCAACTAAAATAAAAATCCACAGACACCGAATTCCTAAATTAAAGTAAATTTTCACTTAGTAGTGTTTTTTTAGGAAGTCGGCTGTTTTTTTTAGTTTTAATTCCTTTATCAGAGACTTATGGTAACTACGTTAATAAAACGAACTTATGAAATCATTTTTAAGATACTAGATTTTAGGTTGTTTCTGTTGTTAGATTAGATTTAATTGAACTAGCCATTTAATTAAAAACACCAAATTTCTTCATCATATGGCGCGGGCATTAAATTAATGTTAATAATTTATACCTAATACATAAAAGATAACATGACAAATGGCGATGATATCATGTCTAATTTCTATAATGTTTATATTTCCATTAAGAATACGTACAACTGCAACAAAAGCTATCAAACTAGAAATGCTAATGAGATTTTTTATACTATCTGAGTATTTAGAGAATCACAGAAATCACAGATAAATACTAGGAAGTATGATTCAACTTAATTGGCTGTAGATGAATAATGATCATATTATTCTTTGTCGAATAATGTCGAAACAATTCTCATTGCACAAGGTGTGCGAATTTGCGAATTAAAATGTCATTGCGAGCAGATGAGGACATCCATCATTCCAAAAAAACATCTGTGTGTAGTCATAAAAATAAATACAATCCGCGTCTAAATCAACAATTGGTGTAGCATCGTAATTAACGACATCACCTCCACCCCGCGACCTGGGTAAACAACTCACCATGATGTCATGCATTGCTGATGTTGTTGACCTAAGCACAAGACGCGCGCCTGTTGTTCCACGCAACATATGTTACAACTTACAATATTATAATCCGGATTGCCTAAAGTTAATTCAAAGATTTGATTGTTCCTACAATAACTGCGCACATTTATAACAATATTTGAGCTTGATTGAACGGCTCATTAAGGAATTCGATGTTGTAGCATCGCTAGCATATTGCACATCATTGTATTTGTCCAGATGTTTGACTTATTAACCTAGTAATTAAATTCCTGTATTTTTGTCTTACCTGGCTAATGTTCCCTTCCATTTGATTAAACCGTTTGGTTTATTCGTTGTCTGGTCCTCGATGACTTCGCATTTAATGGGTTGGGGCGGGTCGAACGTAGTAGCGTGCAGAGGTGGTGCGCATGCAAGCGGCTCCATCCGGCAAGAGATAGCAGCCCGTTTAGGCGGCGTCGCTCGCGGGTAGGTGTGGTGGCGAGCACTGCTGATCGCGGCTGGCTCGCCACGCCTCTGTTTTGGTAATGTCCTGGCACATAACGCACTGGCTGCATTCTTTAGATGAGATCGAAATCTGCTGTTGTTACTTGAAACACTTAGTACACCGCCCTCCATCTTCATCTCCTCAACCGCATTACTTTCACTGCACTAAATGTATGTTTGAAACCATGGTGGTATTCAACCACTTCATCACTGTTAGTATCACCTTTTTAAATCCATTTTAATCTGTTTTGTCAACACTTTATACTTCCGTCGCAATCCTTTCCGAAGACAATGCCGTACTTTTCATTGTATTCAACCTTATATACAAAGAGACGTCATTACTATGTAATCTGTGCTATGGTGAAGCTTTATCTTTCCATAATATTTTTCGGATGGCTAGTATAACTTTGCAGAGGCATTTTAGTTACAAACAAAACGTCAAATATACTTACATAAGAAATCATAATTATCAACTTGATTTTGTAATTCAGTTGATATTTCGCCACTTGCAGTCTTAGGCACGACAGTCACCATGAATTCATAGCAGGCTTCGAAATATAAACTTTGAAATTGACTTATTTTCACATACATATACTTATTCTTTTATCTGTTCAGTGCAAATACCTATGTATGTGAACTTTTGACAAATTTCCAATTAGATACACTAGCCATCCAAAAAGTACTGGGAAGATAATGGCTGACACCCGAAATATATAATGTATGTATCTCGATCTCAATCTCGACGCCAAGGACTGCTGCAATCATTCGAACGATCTCCTCTCGCGTGCCATTTTCCGTCATTCTTTAATCTTTATTCTGTAATTTGCGCTCTCAATCCGTGTATTGATTCGCAGGCTTCATCCAAAAACTAGATAAAAAATATCAGGCTAGAATACTTAGATGTCAAAAATTGGATCAAGATTGATTATTAATTTCGGGCGTTAGGTAAATTTCTAACGAATACCAAAAAATTAGTGGTGCAAGTGCCTTGATTCTAAGATTTTTTTTGTTGCATACTAAATAATAATATTGAAAAGTCCTTGATTATATGTCGGCATCAAAAACAGCAGAATAACTTTCTCGATTCGTAAACCTAATCCTAAACAACGCTTGAACAGTAGATCACGCAAGACGTATAAATAAACTGATCAGGTTAACATTCTCACACGCACATTGAGATCCTGCTCTCATTTAAAATTAAAATAATGTGAGGTGGGATTCAGTTTTGCAAGTCACCGAAGGACTACGTCATCTTGGTTCATTATCTTGTACAACTTGACCTTAATCTATAAAAGCTAAAAGGTATTGCAATTAAGTATAATTTGATGACTAAATACGATATTGTTTATGTGCCTAACCACCCACAAGTCACTACTAGCGAACGGTAAAGCGAATTAGTTCGCTAGCAAAATGAGTGGCGTTGCGGTCTACTTGGCGAGATGCATGCTCGACTGCATTGCGGCATCGAAATTGTACAAGAACGTCGTGAACGTCATTGTGAAGACTTTTTACATCGTTACTGAGTGAGTTTGCAGAAATCATGAATTTTTGGCATTTTCTCCTGCTACGTGGTGACTAGCTGACTATTTCAGTATTCACATTTTTATGTTTTAATGGCATGAAAGGATCACGATCTTGCGGAAGGCTTTGCAGTGGAACCGCAGGTCTGACGGAGGGTGGAGGGGGGAACGGTCGTGGGCGCGCTGACATCACCGCCGGAGCCAGCCGATCTTACATCACCGTCGACTGCCTCCCACTGGGTACCGCCTGCGCGCCCGCACCTCCCCTCCTTAACTCCTTTACACTTATTGAAAATCAATAAGTGTATACGCACAATATTATTACACATGTATTTACTTGTAGAAATTGCACTGTTTCCATGCTCATCTCAGTCTAACATCAATAACATAGTTTATTTTATAGGGTTACTAGTTCCTTATTTCAGGTTTGTCACGGACCGCATAGGCTTATGAAATTGAATTTCTTTGAAATAAATGGTACTTAAACATTATTATTTTGCAGAGCTACCACAATTACCAACTACTTTACAACAGAAAGTACGATAAACTGTAATAAATAAACCGTCGAACTATAGCCAAGGCTATTTCTTCAAGAAATTAACCATAAAATCAATTATTATTGCTGTCCAGCAGAGATCAAGGCTAATATCGCCCACGACAACCGCTTATTATCTAATTTCATAACAATTAGCATTCATTCATAATTGTTACCTTTATTAACCAGTTAATAAGCATCGGCGGTTGTCATTATCATTTCAGCCGAAAGACGTCCACTGCTAGACATAGGCCTCCCTCAAAAGGGGAGTTTTGCCATAATCGCCACGCTTGGCAGGCGGGTTGGCGATCGCAGTATGGTGGTAAAATGCATAGAGAACGCTGCTGCCCATTCGCTAGTAAGTCCCTTAGGCGGTTGTGTCTAAGCCGAACTAGGAAAATGAATGAAAATGTAACCTTTTATTATTTCAGAAGATGACTACGAAACACCATTCAATAAATTTTGCTAACTATATACATATTTAGTTTATTTGACTTCCAATCAAAAAGTTTAATTATTTTATTGTAAATAATTATTTTAATAAAATTAATCTTCATAATTATTATATTAGTTTCTAATTTTATAATATTTGACCCATCAGCAAGCATATTGAACTGAATTTATAATTACTATGAAATGATATTTTGTGGTCGGATTATAAAAAAATAAGTTAGCAGAGGCTTACGAAAAAATGTTTAGCAGTTGCCGAATAATGTAAAACACCGAGTTTAGCAAGTAACGTTCAAAACGTTGATAACAACGTTTTGAACTTTAACTAATTAGTTAGCATTCCTCGTTTTGTTACATTTAAATAGTAGAAGTACATTACAAATGTATTCAGACCGCAACAATACCTAACTTCATACACCTGCTTTTGGTCTGCGGGAAAAGTTAGAAAGATGATGCCAATTACAAACAGATGTATAAGATATATTTTCGAGGAAATACGTAGCGAAAAAAATCTGCCCAAATTCAACGCACAACGCATATAGTATGTTCTCGGACTCTGAAACCAAGACTACATAAATTATGAAGTAACTTCCTAAATACTCATACTCAACAGAAATTACAAACACAATAACTGCATTGTATTGCTGTGTTCTCTATTCAGTATTCTACTAGAGCTAACAGTTTACTATTAGAGGTGATACGATGACTACTATGTTCCTATTAACCTCAGTGGATCCTTTGATCGCAACCTTACAATCATGTTTTATGTGTCGTGTTGCTGTTCATGAAACGTAAAGCACTATGCATCCCCACATTTCCCACGGCAATGATGTCAAATTAGTTTATCAATCACGGCGGGACGGATGCGGCGCGGAGTCGCCGGCCCGCCGCGGTATGTGGGTGGTGTGTTCTGTAGTGCGTACAAGCCGTTGAATTCACGACACGATGCTAATCGACCGGCGAGATGCGCACAGCTATTTGATACAGTCAAAAAGATACTCACTTTATATTTGAACTCCTGGAGATAGCTGTACTGTACCTGTACGTAATTAATCGACAGGTCGAGCATGTTCGCTGTAGTCAAACACAACGCATTTCAGATTTAGACGCGGAGAAAAATATAGCTACATCCAAACCGTTAGTTGTTAACAATTGGTATAATAGCTTAAACAGGTTTAACGGCATCTCGTGGTGTGCACGCGGATGTGGCCGATAATTCGAGAACGATTGTGCCGAGTCGTTGCGAAGAGGCTAAGTATAGTCCATTGATCGCCAACAATAGAGGTCCGAGGTCAGGTTTTGTGGCACAGCGATTGTGTTCTCATCTAAAGAACGACTTCAGAACATCCTCGCAATCTTTGCACAATAACGTCAACTAACAAGCGGACAAAAAGGCAATCCAGGTTACAATATCCTCTAAGTGTGGGAAGAGAACATCGGGGTGGTTTTTAGTCAGTATGAATCTGGCAAAAATATTATCAAGCTTTTTCCCAAGTTTGGTGGGGCTGCTTACAGTCTAACCGAATGCAACTGAATACCAGTATTTTACATGGAACGACATCCAGCCTACATTACCTACCGTAAAACTGGATGTCGCTACATGTTTATATACCTATACAAACCTACAAAACCTGTATGGCAAGCGGTCATTTCTCATCCACACAATTTAGGATGGACCACTTTTCGTGAGGATTTTTATGAAAACATTAAACCTTAATCTACTGAAAAGTTTTCTTATTGCTTCTAGTAACCGGAGCATAAAAGTTCAAACATCTCAACTGGCTAAGAAAGTAGATTTGAGAGGGATACAAAAACGACACCTGTTCAAAATTCACCCTATCTGACTTTGCCAAGCCTGATCGAGCCGCACCAGGTGTAGCCTTCAGTATTTTAATATTTTTTTTAGTTAAGCATATTTATTGTCTCGCCTATCGTAACAAACATATATCATATGTAGTTTGAAATACACTTAATGGATATTTTAATTGTTAACTAAGATTTATGCACAACAAACAGCTTGTGTGTGTTTACCTCCCACAGTCTTCTTTTATAGATCTTGGTGCTTAACTTTTACTATAAATGTCAAAGGACGACTAACTAATCCGACTGCTTATATATCTGCCTATTAGCTAAGCGTTCAGATTTAGGTATACGACCTCCACATGGCACACGGAGCGCCTATCTCATACGATTTATATCTCGAAATAGAATGCTAAGTATTCCGGATTCTGTTTGCAGCCATATGAGGTATTTCTATTAGTCATACAGTATAATGATGTGGTTTGATTTATTTATTTGCCAGTGAGCAAGAACCAAGCAGGAAATTAGAGTTAGTTGGTAAACGTAGGGGACAACAATTTGAAATCATAATTCGTAGCTTTCTATACACGTATCACACGAATCATGCATAAATTAATATTTATCTTATCTTAAAAAATGTCGCATTTTAAATAATGTATTCTACGTATTCTGAATCCATCAAGTTGCTACACATGTAGGTGCTATCGGATCTGAAATAATTTCAAGGTGACATAATATTTGGGCGAATGTACCTAATTTGTTTATAATGAAGAGTGATTAAATCGATATTTGTGGCTAGTAGGTAACCTTAATAATTTTCGAAATGGAATATGCGTTATTTGAAATTGTCTGCGTTGTATATTTAAAACAATTCATTTTAGTAACTTTGGGAAACACTAATCAACCAAAGATATGTTCCAAAAACTGCATGGGCTCAAGGCTTCTATTGCTCGTATTGGTTTCTAAAAAATATCCGAGGTTCATTTTAATATTACAAACCCGTACATGAGCAACTTTAACAAAAAACGGGCACATGACCAATGAAGTCATCGTTGTCGGTGTCGACGTCCGTCATCAATACAAGAAGCATCGAATCAGGCAGCCGTTGCAAATCAAAATCGTACCGAGGCCAGGGAAACACAAATATTCACTTTAAATTAGTATTTATAAAAATGTACTTATTCAACGCGTTTTATTGTTTTCCGGAAGTAGGTACAAGCGCTCTTTCTTTCTTATTCATGGAAATTAAAGCATGGAATTGAGTTTTGTGACCTACTCCGACTATTAACAAATGAGGCCATTGCAAACAAATGAGGTCATTCATTTAATAGGAAAACCAATTAATGACAATATCCTTTATCTATTAGATAAAATGAAGGAATGAGTAACAGTACCGTTAAAATTTCAGTTACTTAAAGATACTCTACGAAAATACATTGTTTTTAGTTATACAGTATCAGTTTTGGAAAAACAGATACTGCATATCACTTCAGTGACCGTCTGTTGAAAGCGATTTTTTCTACACCTTTTAATTATTCTACGTAATCATTTGAAAGGAGACTGGGCAAATTGGTCTATAACCAATAGAGATTTGATTGATTTCCCACCTTCTCAAATAATACATAAGTACCTCAAATTCAAAGCATTTATTTCAATAAAACCGTTTACAGGCATTTTTGAATTGTCAAAAAGCCGGATACTTATGTCAGAAAGTTGAAGCTAGTTGCCCATTCCAAAACGTACCGAGATCTCTATGGAGAAGTATAGGGTAGGTTAGTTATGTATTGTGAGAAAACTTGTCGTTAGTTCCCGAGTTGGCCTAAACTAGTCCATTCCTACATATATTACTGCATTAGGAGATCAGTTATGTAGCTGATAATGACAACATACGTAAGATCTCCTAGCAGAAAACTTTTTGTAGGAAATCATATATGGAAGACTTTTAGCATTTCCTTTAATACATCTTATTCATATTTTTTTGTATTGATCACAGGAGACAACTTTCATTTGCCTGGTTTCTTTTTAAACTAAGAGCCAAGAGAAACAAATCTTAAACAAAATAATTTTGAAAAAACATTGCCATTCACTGTACCGGATAAAGTAGGTATTCTGTGGCTGCAATTTATTTTGCGAATTGAGTTGGTCATTCAACTCCGAGAGAATTCTATGACAACACGTAATTAGATCATTCGCTCGTAATATCACATTCTACAACAATTTAAATGGCCTCCAAATTGTTTAAAATTGTAACAACTAGTAGATCTTTGTAATGACTTGGGATTGATTTTGAAAGCTGTAAAGGTTTTGCAATCTCAAACAAATAATTTCAACATTACTAAGTGTATCTGTAGATATGTGTATACTGAACAAATATTCCAAATTGTTTAAATAATTCAAGACTACATTTGTATATGAACATGCCAACTGAGGTGTGTAATGAATATTCATAATTTCATAGATATGTCAGATACACCTTATCACACTCTACTTGTGTACTAAATGTAAGTAGGCATACATATGTACATAACAGAGATATGATAGGTATAATACCGCTGCTGATATTGTTGCAATATTGAATATCGGTTATCGATAAAAGGTGTTCAAAGAGGGCTTTGAACAGCTTGTAGTTTGTGTTTTATGGGTAAACTTGCATATGTTAGGGTGAGTACCTTTTGATACAGTATCTATAGTTTAAAGTTTATCTGATTATGTAAGTTAATTTAACCGCAGCGCTACTTCCTCGTTGAAATTATGAATCATCTAACATTATTTATTGTCATTGTTCAAAGTTAAAGTTACAAATGATGACAAATAAATATAAAACTAGCAATATTTAGAACCTTAAAATAAATTAATGCAGAGAACTGTAAAAAAATTAAACATTATGAACTAAGTCTTTGGTGGCTTGCCAAACTTCGTTGAAATTAACGTCAGCGTAACTAAATAGTCGAAACTAACCGTTCGAAAAAGTAAATATCTTAATTATGTATTATGTGTTTATACCCACGCACATATTGACGAGTCAGCAGCACTTGCACCACCCAATTCTCATAAAAGCCTTACATATCCCTCACCACAATTCGATAACGAGCAGAATACAAGTATCAGTAAGTATACAGTATGCTATCCATTACTGACATACATAACAAAAGTATGTTTCTAGTTTTATTCACCCGTATGAGCTAAACATAGCTATGGCAGTTTTCCACTACTGTTATATTATGTTCATAAATCAATTTTACACAACGTCACTGCAAATAAACTGGCATGTTTGTTCAATTAGAGAAATTCTAAAACTTGAGCGTAATTTGTCCGCGCATGTACCACGCGGCGGAGTTGATCGCGCAGCACTGGTGACCGGCGAACGATAGCGACACTCCGACCCTACGACTGGTACCACGAGACTGGTGACGAGACGCACTGACGCAACAGCATCGCAAACACAGAGTACCGCGCCGTTCGCGGCCCCATCGCGGCTACAACTGATTGTACCAGCGGGCAGCGACGACGCTAAACAAGCATGCTTACCATGCAAGCATTGTATTGTAGCCTCGACGGACGAAGCTGATAACAACCTGCGTGCACGTCCACCTTTATCTGATTCTATACAATACATTCGTTAAGTACTAACTTCAGCTACATTTAATTACGTAGTTGACAAGTTTGCTACGTATGTCCCTCCACGGTGAAAATGTATTAATGAAAAACAAGCACAAACAAAATGATAAAGACAAAGCTGAATGATAAATGAAGATACAACAATACTTTCAAAACATCAGGGCAGAATTGAATATTATACATTCAATATGGCTAATGCTAGGTCTGCATAAACGTAGGACAAAAAACTCAAAGCGTCAAAAATAATTAAATAAGTTCTAATGTACTTTTTTCTTGCAACACCTCAACGCAAACTATTGCAACATTCGATTAGAAGGACATTACTATTGAAATAATGACTTTGTGAACAAGTAGCAGAAATACCAATGTCAAAGTATAATCTATATTTAAAAAAAAATTAATCCCTCTTTCCCTTGGTCACGCACACGGCATCACACGTGAACGGTTGGGCCAATTATGCTAATTTTTTTTTGTTGTTTGTTATTGTCAGGAGAACGTTCTTACGAAAGAAAAAATAAGAAAGTTGCGCGTAACATATATATTTATTTAAATAAAATGCGAATTCAATATTCCTAGTAAGGGGAATCTAGTCGCTGGCTCGAACTCACTGGTGGGCCTGGCTAAAAAGCACGCTGTCTCACCAGGCTTCGTGTCCGACAGAGGTAGTATCAGTGATGAGCAGTTAGAGGCTAGTATACACGCAAAACGTTATTGAGTGAGATGCAGGATTTTTTATAGTAAAAGAGACGCATAAAAAATTAAGAAAAGTCCTTCGGAAGACCGGGTTTTATGAAAAAACCACTAAATAAATCAATGACCAATAAAGTTTATTAAACTTTTCGATAATTGAACTTTGTCGGTCCCGTTTTGGTTTTGGAAATTTTACACTTCTTTTATTACTTAAACACGCCCAAAGTTCGGTCAAATTAGCAAGAAAAACGAATCTTTGTTGGCTCATAACTTTTGAATGCCTTTTTATTTTACTATTCTGTTTCCGTACAGACAATATTAATAATACGACAAAACCATACCATGTTTAAATTTTTAATGTAGACCATCGAACAGTGGAGTAATACACTCCCGAAGTTAGCATGGACAAAAAATGTCGACTAGATTCACCTTAACACAGGACAACGTCTGTCGGGTCAGCTAGTATAAATATAAAAATTTCAACGTTCTACTTCTCTGGTTTCAGGAAATTTACTGGTGTTCGTTAAATAAATTGGATGTTTTTTTAAACTTTTACTTATTACTGGATATAGGCACTTTATATGTCAAGAAAATGAAAATTAAGGTGGTAAAAGGTTCTTAGAAAAGGAGTCTTCTTTTACTCGTTTACTAGATTTGTAGAAGATTTTCTATTCGTTATTTTCATTCCTCTAAGTACCTGGTACTTATTCACAGGCCTGCACTGTCCTCCCATACCTATCACTGTATTTTGAAAACATTGTCAAAGCCAATTATTTCAAAAAGAGTAACCGTGGAGTTTCTTGCCAGCTCTTCACCATAGGAAGCGACAAATTGGAACCGTGCACCTAGCTTCTGACGTTTCATAAGTGCCGGTTTATATTACAGGAAATATTTGAATTTTGATTTTGACTAAAATATTACCCTGCCCAGCTAGTCTGCACGATATGCCAGTCGACATTATTTGTTTCACTGTGTTTATTTATTTTAACGTTTGCACGATGTGTGAATTCTTGAGACGCGTGGGTGTTTCAGCATATTCAAATTAGTAGTCAGGGCAAGGTCAAAGGTTCTGGCCAGCTACCGGCTTCATGATATTGTCCACTCATCGTTTGTGTGACAAATGTTTTTCTTTAGACATTGTAGCAGGTCTCTTTAAATGATCGCATCGAATCTGATGTTTCTCAGGGTACTATCCTAGGGCCCGTTCTAGCTTGTGTGAAACACCGGGGAAGAAATTGGTGCATACCACAGTTACGGTGTGATGTGAGAATGATTATGCAATAACAACGCTGCAGAAACTGCAAGATGAATTTTACAGTTTACTAAACGTAACAAAATAATATTAACAGCTCATCAAAAGGAAAACCTTCGTTTACAAGTTTTATATGACTGTGAATGATATATCACTGTAACGTGCGTCCACATCTGATCAAAATGAAAATTGGCATGCGCGTAGGTTCCTTCAAAAAATACATTTTTAAGACTTTTGTTTAGAATAAAATTTCGGAACTACACATTCACGTCATAATTCTCATTCTCAGTGCCAAAATTTCAGTACATACGTTTACAATTTACATTAATTTATTATAATACAGAAGGTAAAGTATGTGTAGGCAACTTCTATATTTTGTGTGATGAATTTAGCACGTCCCAGAAATTTTATGATTTCAAATGGGAAAGCCTAGCCGGATAATTCTAATCACAAAGCTTGTTTTCTAAAACTAGTCATAAAATTATTTAAACGTAAACTGTATATTGACCGGAGTGTTGAGAATTGGCAGATAAGCAGGTCGTTTATTTTCTAGAAATGTAAACATACCTACTAGGTGTACACCGAATTTATTGAATGACTGAAAATAATACTGACATAAAATTAATTTACTGATGAGCAAAGCTTGTGTATTGTAAATCCATATAATTTATTTGCAATAATGTACGATCACAATACAATCTGAATTGACATTGACAACACCCATTAGTTCGTACCCGTTTTTATTTTCTCATTATTTGAGTAAACAATGATCAATCAAAGAACACTGATGCATTGCCCGAGGCACCAACACAACATCCGTTGTCGGACAATGACCAAAATAAAGTTGATCGCAGCACATTGCGGGGAGCATGCTGCTATATTTTGGCAAGTCGACCAGTGCGTGTCGCGGGCGCCTGATGGCATCATCGCTATGGAGGATCGTGACGTCACCGCGCCTTTTCCAAACGTGGCCGCCAGACGAAAATAGTCCCCGCCCCGCTGCCGACCGCGGCCCCTCGCCTCGTCACCGACCGAATTAGCGAGCGAAGCGGTCGGCATTCAGCACCGGCGGCACCGACCAGCCACGCCAACCCAACAAAGACAATCCATTCGCAAGTTCAGATGGTCGCCTGTTGACCGCAGGGACAGGCGCAGGTGTACACAGGGATGCAGATATTAAGATTTAAATGATCTGATTTACATGATGTAATACAATCCTGTTATAGCTGGTATTCTTTGAATGTTCCGTATAAATTTATAAATGTTTGTGCTTTTTTATTTTCGGTAAGGTAGTTAAGTTAAATGGTACTTTTAGAGATAAAGGCTGATAAGATTATAACTTTAAAAACTTTGTGGTGTCTTCAAAGAGCTGTTTATTTTATAGTGTAGGTATATGTAATATTGTATACCCCGCACGATGCCATATTTTAAAATTATCTGGTTTTCAGGCGATTAGCGATTATTCTCTGTGTTAATTTTATACAGCTCTTCTAAAGATTAAGTGGTCGGTAAGTAAAGCCTGGTGTTTGCCTGCCAGCCAATGCTGAAATTTTCTATTTCATTCGTTGTGGAAGTCATTGGTAGGCTTAATATTATTACTTTGTGGACGTTTACGGTCCGATAAGGTGATGCTTAGTAATATTTATTACACTCTCGAAGGCTCGACCCACGTTTGTTTGATGTGATCATTTTTTTTAAAAAAGGTAGTGTGGCTTTTTAACCCACTCCATCGGGCAGTGGGTGACTCTCTATGGGGTAAAATGCGAAACGTATTTTTATTCTAGACAGCCTTTTTTATTATGAGTTTACCTACATTTTGTTAAGGATAAGAAATTTTGAAGGGAAGGTACTGGCCCGATATTAGCCACATTTCAGCGACGTAACTTACTTAATAAAAATACAACAAAGTAAACAAAATAAAAAAGACACTACGATAGATTCCGCACCTTGGTGATGTTGGAACATCACCATAACATGCATGGACCAAAAACCGTTTGAACTATGTATTTTTCGGTGTTTCATAATAGATTTTGAATGCGCAACATTATGTAGCAAAGACTCGTTGAAGGCCACTGGATGACAGCCCACTCGTTATATCCGAGTAGGCAGTCAGCAACCCATTTATCCTAGCGCCCGCACGTGCATAATATGCAAGAAACGCAGCATTCTCCTATTCTGCTCTAGCATCAAAGAACGAAACCATCTACGTCTGCTGCCATTTGCTCTGTGCATCCACCTTTTAGAGAAATATTTTATTAGACTTCAGCTTTTTGGTGCTTTTCCTTTCGTTACATCTTTCTAATGGTTTCTTAGCACCTGTTTTATAAAATAGCGTTTTTACACATACGTATTCTTCTTCGCCCTTCGTCTCGCTGGAACCGTTGTTGGAAATACTGGTGGATTAGATGTATATGAATGTCACTGTTACAAGAATCAGTGTCCTAGTTCTCTAGTTTATTGGCGTCTATGGTTACTTAAGTTTAAAATAAAACTAAAGTAATAAATTATTTGCATAGTTTGCAGGTACAGTAAATAAGATGACAGTTAAAATATGGGTGAAGTCCAGACATAATCTTGGTCAGATCATGTCAACAGATCAATCAAATATCTAGGTATTGTATGTATTCGGTAATGGTTTATTTAAATTGGATATTTAAATGAATGTAAACATGCAGTTGACTATGTCAATGTCCTTGACTGTGGGCACAAATTAATACTTTTTACATATCTAATGAACGAATGAATCTTTTGAAAACTATCAAACCCGAAAATCTGCTTCAATTAACTTAAAAAAAAAGGATTACAAATTATGAAAATTTCATCGTTCTGTCGAAGTACCTAGTTTACTCAAAAGGCTTACAGGTAAACTATTTATTTACTTCAGATTCAGAAGCTTTCGTATACAGTGGCAAATTAAATTAGCGGTTGATTCATGGAACGCGCTAATCTCCAGAGCTACTCGTATTTTTTGTAGCTGCTATGAGAAAATTGAAAATTGGGCTATATCCCAATTCTTGAGACTTTCAGCAGAATCGTGTAGGCCATTTCACGTTACGCTGCGATCCTTTGAGGAGCCGAGCAAAATGAAAAAAAAAAAACAGAAGAAAGAACGCTAAGCGATGTAGAACTAATAGCATGCGCAGCGGGACACGTGGCTATCATTTTACTATATTGTGGTGGCTTACGACTTCCACGGGGACGAAAACGCGGACAGAAGCTAGTATAAGATATACAGGTTAAGTTTTTATCCAGTGCGCAAACTGTAACCATGAATTCAGCATATCATTCTAGTTCCCCCAGCGCAGAAATTGTTCGTCGGTAATACAAAAAAGAATCAGCTGTTTCATAGAAAAGTGCAATACCTACGCGGTCAAAATGTATGCTGAATTCATGGCTACAGTTTGCGCACTGGATAAAAAGTTATCCTGTAGATTCCCAGCATATCTGTGAAGTTTCGCCAGATGATTTAATTTGACCTCATAGAAATCCTTTTAAGACGGGAAACGTTTATCGACCGTCCGCTCGTTTGCAAAAAACTGAAAAAATAAAATGTTTGATCATTTCTGAAATTTTCGCATAAACAGGAATTCTGAAACATAAAGCAACACAGGTCACCAGCAGACCCGCTGGTGGCACGTGTTGCTCTATGGCTGGAAGGAAAGGAAACAAAAGAATGGCACAAGAGATTTTATAATACACTAGCTTTTGCCAGCGGCTTTGCCCGCGTGGAGGTCGGTCTATTATACATATAAACCTTCCTCTTGAATCACTCTATCTATTAAAAAAACCCGCATCAAAATCCGTTGCGTAGTTTTAAAGATTTAAGCATACATAGGGATATAGGGACAGAGAAAGCGACTTTGTTTTATACTATGTAGTGATAGTAGGGGAGTGGGGGCTAGTAGTAACAGGGTAAGTAGTAACAGCTTAATTACTCAGCAGGTTTCGAATCTTTTGTTTTAATTTACATTTAATCTGCTCCTTATAACGACGCCTACGACATAAGCACAGCCTGTGCGGCGCTGGCGAGCACAGTGAGTGGTTGCGAGCAGGCGCACCATTTTTGGCACGTGACATAAAAAAATCGTAAAGTTTGATTCTAAATAACTACAATGTTTTATTGAAATGAGAATCTACTAATTTTTATAGTGAATATATTAAGCTATCATAAGTACTTACCTAACTAATTTCATTTCACAACAATACATACTTTTTTTTTAAATAAACATATTCATAATTTTGTCATGGGGCTAGTTGTAACGAAATTTAGGGGCGCATTGTAACTGGTTACAACTTGCTCCTTTATATTTTTGTGAGTGATCGTTATATACATAATAGATCGTTTTATTACTGACCCGTCCCCTGTGTTCCTGATTGTCCTAACGCTACTGCAGAAGCGGTCGTAGTAAAGCTACTTCGCAGAGTGAAGACTTGACATTTGATCTCCATGACCCCGAATTGCTACAATCCGCTCCGCAGTTGAATATAAGAGTCACTGATCTTATTAACCAGCTGATAGGTGAAATCTAGTGAACCAGTTCCACGACCGTCATACAAAGTAAATCAATCGGTTTTTCACCCTTAAAATTAAGTCCACTACCTAAGGCTCCACCTAGGAAATAATCTAACAGAGCTGGAAGCAAGCGGAAATCAGCTATATTGACTGATACTCCAGATAAAGAAACCTTAGAGAAAGAATTCGAAGAGAATATGAAAAAGAAGAAAAAATACAAAAGGAAGGGAAAGGGTAAAAGAAAGACTAAAAGGAGAATCGACCAAAATTCGGTTAAGCTATTGACTGAGAAATTATTTTGACTGTTGATAGAAGTATTGTTATTTTGTTAATAAGACTAAGTAGATACTAAAAGACAAAAAAGATGTCTAAATGTTGAAAAAGAAACACTGTTAACCTCATTAGTTTGTAATAAAAACGTTATAAGTAATATTTTTCATATTTATTTACAATAAAAGGCAAAAAACCATATAAATATGTTATTTTATTATGTTGTTACTACTTGTTACCCCACGACAGTTAGTACGGGGTAAGTTGTAACATGCTACTCCTTTCACAAAAAGTCATTTAAACAGTTTTCTATTAGTTATTTAAGCCTAATTATCATTGTTATCAATACCTGATTAGATTCCCTTCCACTTAAAAGCGCTACATCATTAAAACACTCAATATTTTTACTTCCACATCGAAAAAACTGAAAATTGTTACAACTAGCCCTCCGCTCCCCTACCTCTATGCAGTCTGTGGTGACAACTATTACAATGTTCGTAGATACCTATAGATATAGCAGACTCGAAATAGCATAATGAGTTACCTATTAACTTCATTGTATACTGCCAAAATGATTAAGAAAACAGGAAACCACTCTTGTTGATTCTTTATCATTACTGGTCAAAGTATAATGTGTCAGGGTTTCTTTGTTAGTTATGTTAAGGAAATGGGAAGTAATTTAGAACTTAACATGCTCCTTTCGGATCCATAATATGTTTTCTTAAAGTTTTCTGAGACACACTTGAGAATTTTTAGCTTATCAAAAAATCTACTGTGCCGAATTCCCAATTGTCGAACGACAATGAGCGACCTCTAAACATCGAGCTGCAAACATAATGAACACAAATATCACGATATTTAATCGTTTTATTGATAGAAGCACTTATTACACTTACCTACTGGTATACTACCAACACAGGTAATGTCTTTTTTTAATTTTCCAACTGCAATCAACTGCGCTAGTCACGCGTCTACAGCGCATGGTAATGTCGCCATCTACGGAAGCATTCTCAAAGGGTTACAGAAAAACCTGTTGCTATTTTCTGTTATTGCGAGGCGCCTGCTGTTTGCAGTCATTGTTCAGTTTTTTTTAGGGGTGGGGGGATATCGTCAAATAACTTCTCCCGCTCTGGGTTGAGCGGGAGGGCGTGTCAGACTTTTACTGACTAAAACCCACCTGTGTTTCTTCAATTGCCTGTGTGCCAGGGGCCACGGTATCTCTTTCGGACAACCCGCACCTCTGGCTTAATTATGAAGGTTTAGGTTACATTTGGAGCTCAAATAGAGAATTAGGATAAACCTCTATTTGAGCTCCAAATGGCTGTCAATCTTTTGACAAGGTGATATTGTGCAGATAAGGTATGCTTTCAGAGAACCTATGTCTTATGAACTTATTATATAGCATATAGTTAGTATTAGTAGGTATATGTACAACAGAAACGGACTCTACATCAACGAGTTAAGAATCAGGCCATGCAGAACGATAAGATAGCGCTGCAATCGCTGTGTTAACAATTATTTAAAAAAAGTGAATTGTGTTTGTGAAGACGTTTTGCTAAGCCATTCATTGCTGAAAACGCGCGCGACAGTGAATCGGTTCCGAGAAACCTACTCGCGTTTCCTGGAAGCGCTACTATGAACGCACACATTTGCAAATCGCTGCGTAGTCAATATGGCACACATAGTCGCCCACGGCCCTGATAACGCGCTGCCGTGACGACTTGACGAGACGTATCGGTGCTCTCATTAACCAACCAACTCGTATTGCGTGCCCAGCTCGGCTTACACCCAATCAAACAATTTGTTGCACTGAAGTTACGTCGCTAGCAGGAGTCAACCGTGCCAACACGAAAAATCAAATACAAAATACAATGTCACCGCCACCCAACATATTTATTTGTATGCTGATTGCAGTGAAAATGCAAACAGAAACATGGACAACAAAACTATATCATTAAAAAAAACAAAAACAGTACAGAACTGCTGCATCACGTATAAATACGCGTAAACACAATTAGCAACGTACTGTAAGATAATATAAATACCGTAAAGATCGAAGCTAGTTATTGACAGGCATTGCCAATAATGTGAGCTCAATAAAATGATTGTAGAGCACCGGGGTCAGCGGCAAGATGCCAACGGTCAATAATGATGGCTTGACATCCGAACTGAATAGCAATCAATCAATTAAACTCTTATTTCATTGCCAAGAATATTTTGTTTGTGTTAGTCGTCGGACGTAACTCGTTTAATGTTTAAATGGTAAATCTAAATGAAAGACTAATTTCATTAAAGCTGCATTTCTATTTACACTGTACATCCCAAGGTTACTAAAATACCATATTTACAACCTATTTTACCTTTGGTTGTCATTTTGCCAAAAGTTGCAATTAAAACATGGTTTATAGTCATCGATGATATGATACCTAATTTAGTAGCGTTTCGTGAGGATGTGCTGCTAACGTGTGTGATCACGTCAATGAACGCCCTTCATTGCACATTTTCGCTGCGTGAATACTGGGCCTCAAGTCTGCTATTACAATAGTGTCAGAATGGTCTATCATTGATTTCATAATTGTTGATTTTGACAAGTTTGGTAATCTACTAACATAATGGCGTCATTATGACTTTCCAATGATCAGCCACCGACACTCCATTGAAAGAAATGGCATTTATTGGTAATCTCGTACATAATGACAAATGAATGACTGACTTAGGCGGTAATCTGCTAAAATTTAACACTAATAAGCTATTATATAATAATAAGTAATATGTAAAAATATATATTTAAATGAAATCGGGCATGAATAAATGTTCAAATTTAGTAGTAGTTTTTGGAAAATCATTTCTACTAACGGGTTTTATAATAATGGCAATACGACAATGCCATTATGACACAATTCTATTACGACACCATTGACCGACCAATGATCGACCATTATGAATTTAACAGATTACGAACTTTTAGCAAAATGACAATGGGATCGTGTTGGAATGACAAATTTATAAAAATAGCAGACTTGGGCCCCTGGTCTATTTTTCAAGTAGGTATTGATATACAAACACGATTTATACTTTTTTTTTTTGTAATAAACACCTGCCTATTTCGGGATGAGTACCTACGTTCTAGTAAAAAAACTCAAAATGTAATATGATGAATGAGACAATTTCTAGTCAATTTTTGGATAATCAAATAAAAGTTAAAATAAATAAGAGTACACTCACTTGGTGAGGCTGGAGGTAGCATCGCAGCGCGCGACGGCGGCGGCGGCCCGGCGCTCCGCAGCCGCGTCTACCATGCCTCTGCATCACCGCGATGGGCATCACTTGCGAGTCGCGCCACCTCGCCACCTCGCCCCGTCACCTCACCACCACCCACCACACCGCCACTACCACACTGACATTACAATGTACATACAGAACCCTCACAACCTGCCTGCCTGACACCTGATCACTTGAGGTTGCTATTCAATACGATACTATCGAGTGGGGTTTCAAACTAAAGTTATACTTCGCCTATACCGACGATTGCAAGGCTACATCCAGAACAAATAGAGGACCTGAAACAAATAAAAACTTCATTATAACTTCAGTAAATAAAAGATCTATAAAACCTGCGTTCGTAATGTTGATGAGGGATGATATTTATCTTTTACAAGCTTCCGCCCGCGACTTCGCCCGTGTGAACTTGCATATTCCCTCGACCTACCATCGCATTGCTTCGCCTGCCCGCGCTATTATTTCGTTTGCGTTTAGCGTTATGTCTGACTTTTTGTTTTTGCTCGGCTCCTAAGGGTCCTAGTGTGATGCCTTCCTCAAGAAATGAGGTATCAAATCCAAATAGATTTTTTCCAAATACGTCTATTAGTTCCAAAGTAAAGCCCGCGCGCGCTCTTCGGCGTTATTATTAGTTTATATAGATATCGTAGATACCTATTTTTTTTTTATTAGCCTACACTGTCCTACCGCTGAACAAAGGCCTCCCCCAAATCCATCCAGGCATCCTTTTCCAGGGTCACCTCGATCCAACCGTTGCAATACGCGTCTAGATCGTCTTGCCACCTCTTCTTAGGCCGCCTACAGCGGCGCCGTCCATCCTCAGGCGCCCGCTGTGTGGAGATTATTTATTGCCCAGCGGTCTCTTTGCATGGGGCTGGCGTAACCCGCCAAGTTCCATTGTAGCCTGGCAGCCTTTTTTCCGACGTCTAGGATACTAATAATACGACATTAAAATTCTTTTACCCGTACAATTTTTAGGGTTCCGTACCTCAAAAGGTAAAAAAGGAAGATCACTCTCTTGTCCGTCTGTCTGTCTGTCCGTGTGCCACCACCGATTTTTTCAGGAACGGGTGGACCTAGCAAGTTCAAATTTATACCAGATACTGAGGTTTATTAGGGCCCTATTAGGTGTATAAAAATCAAGGTCCTGAGTCAACACGATAAAACGATATAGGCAAATTAAGATTTTCGCGGAAACTTGTAAGTACCAAAATGAACCTTAAGTTTCAACTTTTTTATTTTTAGGATTTTTTCCTTTACTTGTGCTGTAAGACCTTGCTTTTAACTAAAATTGACAGATGTAGGTCAACCGGAAGTACCCTATAGGTTTTGGGTCGAAAACCTATATGGTAGTTCCCGTTGACCTAGAATCACGAAATTTGGCAAAAAGTAAGGTCTTACAGCACAAATAAAGGAAAAATTCCAAACAATAAAAAAGTTGAAAATTAAGGTAAATTTTGGTACTTACAAGTTTTCGCGAAAATCTAAATTTGCCCAATCTTTTTAATTATAATATACCTACAAATTTGTACGGAAACCTCGGTGGGCGAGTCCAACTCGCACTTGACTGGTTTTTGTATAGAAAATTACCTACGCGTGGCTCAACAAATAATATGTTACCTCAGTCGCAGACTGTTAAAGGAATACGTGAAGGCCAAGGAAAAGGAGACGGGGGGGCGGAAGGAGAGGAGGTTATTGTATGACTTGGAAAATTTTGGGAAATCTGTTGAATGGCTAATGAATGGCCGATTACGCCAGAAAAAAGAATAGTTTATTTCTAACGACCGACACGTGCGTGATCAAACAAAATCGATAAAATCTGTAAATACTAGCTTGGCTCTAATTGACCTTTTTTATTAAAAGGCAGTCTGGCTACCATCTAGTGTCAAAAAGGACAATTTTTTAGACAAAGTTATTTTCGGATCTAGTAACCTTATTGGCCTTCAAGGCCAATAAGGTTACTAGATCCGAAAATAACTTTTCCTGGAAAAATCCCTGCCTTAGCAATAAATTTCCTGATATTTTGGCAACAAGAGTATCTTATTTTAAAAACTGGCGGGTGGGTTTTTTTTTTTTGGTTGGGAAATCATCATATAACTTCTCCCGCTCTGGGTGGAGCAGGAGGGCGTGTCAGACTTTTACTGACTAAAACCAACCCGTGTTCCCTCAGTTCCCTGTGTGCCAGGGGCCGCGGTATCTCTTTCGAACAACCCGCACCCCTGGCAGGCATCGGCCCTTGCGAGCCCCATCTGTTGCTGATGACATCTCTTTGAGGCGCGCGTGGAACACAACGCGCCGTCGACCCGGGCTTGGTCCTTACCGGACAGCGAGCTACCCATTACTCGCCGTCCGCAAGCCCGTGCCTACGGTGGCCGGGATTCAGCCTGGGATTCCCGACGCCCAGGGCGTCTCCTGCGAAGGCCACGGCTATGAGGGCGCGTGTACTGCATCTCCCTCACGTTTTACTGCTTCGCTGAAGGAGGCGACTGCTAGCCAAGCACTCTCGCTCCGTACCATGGCCTGGACCAGAGTCGGACGCGAGAGATCGCCGCCGCCGATCACCTCCACGAGGACACGGCGGTGCTCCGCCCAAGCTGGGCAGACCTCCACTGTATGCTCCACCGTGTCCTCTGGGCGATCTTCGCAATGGAAACACCCGGGCGTTTCCTCCCGCCCTATCCGAAACAGGAACCTTCCGAAACAGCCGTGTCCGGTGAGGACCTGTGTCAGGCGGAAGGTGAGGACACCATGCCGCCTCACAAGCCACTCCTCAAAGAGGGGACTTACCGCCGCAATCGTGGCGTGCCCAGCACTGGGTTGCGACAATCGCACTTTCCACGTCGCCATGAGATCCTGCCGGAGCTCTGTCCGCCGTGCCGCGATTTCCCGCGGCAGCGGAGTTACCCCCCGGCGTTTGGCCTCCTCGCGCCACTCCCAGATCCCATGGCGGCAATCCGGCAAGGAGGCCCGCCGCCTCACCGGAGATCGTGCGGTATCCCCGGATCATCCGGATGGCCATGACCCTATGGGCCGCCTTCAACCGGCGCGCAGGTTGGCGCCTCAATGTAGGCACCCACACCGGCGCCCCGTATAGGGCCATGGCCCGCACGACCCCCGCGTAGAGCCTCCGGCAGGAGGCGTTTGGCCCCCCTAGATTGGGCAGGAGCCGCTTTAAGGCAGCCCCGGCCCGCTCGTCTGGGAGCCAAACGTCGGAAATGTTCCCCGAAGTTCCACCGGCTGTCGAGGACGAGTCGTAGGTACTTCATCGTCGACTCGACGCCGATGTGAACCCCTCCCACCGTTATCTGGGAACCCGTCAGTGGCGCATTCCGAGGACCATGAAACCACATGGCCTCGGACTTGTGCAAGGCCACCTCGAGTCCCAGTTGCCGGATCCTATCGACGATTGTCGCAACTCCGTGTGTCGCTAAGTCAGCCGCCGCCTGGTACGACCTCCCTTGCGCCAGGACCAGCGTGTCGTCAGCGTAGCAAACTACACTGACGCCACTAGGGAGGTCCGCGCAGCACCCAGTCGTATCCGATGTCCCACAGATGCGGCCCCAGGACCGATCCCTGTGGGACACCGCACGACATCTCTCGCCGGTTCCACTCTCCTAGGTGACCGGGGTAGATGACGGCCCTGTCCGTCAAGTAGGCCTCGACCACACGACAGAGGTAGGTCGGCATCCGGTGATACCGGAGTGCCTCCCTTATGTAACTCCAGGGCAGGGTGTTGAAGGCATTGGCGATGTCCAGAGACACCGCCAAGACGACCCCACCCCGGGCCACAGCATCCCCCGTCGTGAGGGCTCGCACGCGCATGATGGCGTCCACCGTGGAGCGCCCCCTGCGGAAACCGATCTGGCTCTCCGCCAGATCCGGCCCCACCCGCACCAGCCGCCCGACGAGGCGGTCTGCAATTACTCTTTCAAAGAGCTTGCCCACCTCGTTGAGCAGCACGATGGGCCGGTAAGCGGACGGAGAGTCCGCGGGGCGCCCCTGCTTCCTGATGAGGACCAGTTTCCCCGTCTTCCAGTGACGTGGGAACTGGCCCTCCTCCAAGCATGCGCTTAGGAGCCCTCTTAGTCGAGGCCCGAGAGCCTCCAAGGCCAGGACCCAGGCTTTTCCAGGCAAGCCGTCGGGTCCTGGGGCGGTATTCTTGGCATTTAGCCTACGTACCGCCACTCTCAATTCTACCTCGGTCACCTCTAGACGGAGCCATGGGCGGGGGAGCATGTTCCCCTCGCGAGGGAAACAGAGCGCTCACCACGTCCTGCACGAGCTGAGGCCGGAGACTCTGGGTCAGCGGGGGAGCCCACGGTCGGATTTTCTCCCGCACCGTTTTGTAGGGGCGTCCCCACGGGTCTCTGTTCAGAGTCTCCAGCGACTCCTCGCGGGCCAGTAACCTGGCCCGCAAACTGGCGGGTGGGTAAGCTTGAATATATGCGTGTGAGACGCGGTGGGGACGCCGCAAGGGGCCGCGGGAATGTAGGTACTATCGGGTTAAAAAGTACCCTATATGTTAATACAGGTTAACTGTCCGTGTGTCAAATTTCATCCAAATCCGTTCAGCCGTTTTTGCGTGATTGAGTAACAAACATCCAAACATCCTCACAAACTTTCACATTTATAATATTAGTAGGAAATCTTATAGTTTCCCTGACAGACAGCTGAAATTCCGGGTATGTCAGGAAAATTCCTGTCATCTGGTAACCCTACATAAGGTACGCCACCAGGCATCTGTGATTCCGTTTGAGCGCAGGGATGGCGAACCTCTGTACATCGACGTGCCATTTTTTTTTTCACATAATTATTTAATTTGGCCATGATGTGCCAAAATGTAATCTTAACACGGAATAGAAAAAACAAGTGGAATTGCAAAGTAGGCGTGGCACGCGTGCCACAAATAAGCGTTGTTACGCTTAATTGACCCCAGTCGTGTTCTAACATCGCGTCGAGTTGCTAGCCTCGCGACAAATTTGTTTTTCCGTAGCTATGCCGTATTGTTCCATTTTGGAGTGCAAAAATGATAGTAGGAGAATAAATCTCAAAAATGGAGGTGTTTCGTACCATCGATAAGTACGGTTTTATTTGTTTTCTAATAAAATCTTAGTTAAAAAATAATATAAGGTCTAGTTAAAATCGACCTTATGCAATTAAAATAAAGTTTATTTTGGATTGATTGTATTCACTATTTCGTTCTAGAAAGTACTTCGCTTCTCAATTAGTGATGTAGTCGGGTCGGATGTTGGTTTTATCGATGGATATCGATAAAAGAAAATTAGTAATTTAATATTTATTACAAAATAACATTACAATACAAATATAGGTTACTTTACTTTACTTTACATTCACACACGAAATTTATTTTAAGAAGTGTATTAGGTTGCATAGATGCTTTGTAGCAAAAATGTAGCCAAAAGTTTTACATAATAACGTAATTATTATAATTATTTAATTTTCAAATAATAAGTACTACGTCATTCTATCTACAGTTTTATTACTAAGCTCCCAACAAGACTTATCCGCTTTCTTGTTTAATTCGAAAAAGTATCTATCGATATCGATAATGTAATTCAAATTTCCATATATGCTGCACTAGTGCGACCTTGGTCGAATAGCACTAGATATCGACCTATGACGCGAATGTCAACCTTAAGGTTAACACAATTAAATTTAAAATTGCGACCACTGACAATACTGCCATCTATGGTCGAGTAGCGGAATTTACTCGGCAATCGAATCTAGTTCGACTATAAATTACAAAACGTTGTAAATACTTTCTGAGCTAAAGCAAAATAAATCCTATCTTTAGAGCATGGAAGTTTATTTCCAGACGTAGGATCTGTGGCTTATGCTAGTTTTGACTAAAAGTAAAACGACAAATCAAACGAATTGTTTATTTGTAGCGCTTTATATGATTATCGGTTTATTTGTGTGAGTTTGGCGACAACGGTTCCTATAGTAACTTTGTTGTATTGCACTTCCACTGGTTTTTTCACTTCCGTGGAATTCACTGTGGCGACGCAACGTCACCCCCGTCGCCGTCGGCACCGTGTCGCCTCCATTTTCCGAGGGCACTGGGCCCTGAGACAAAACACATTTCGGTTAGCGTTCACGCTAGACACGCTAGAAAGATCACGTCGTGTCCTTTCCGCAGGTAATGTCATTCCCATACATTTTGGCGTAGCGTCTAGCGTGAACGCTAACCGAAATGTGTTTTGTCTCAGGGCCCTGTTACGAAGGCCTACCTATTCAAGCCCCTAACTTGACTATCTTTCTTTTCGTAATTTTATTTATATTGCAGAGGCCAGCCAGATCTAGATAGTACCCGTTCTCCCAAACCCGGCCAAGTGCGAGTGGGACTCGCATACGAAAGCCGCCGAAAAAAATACGTTTCTTGTATGGACAGCCCCTTTTACGTTCGACTGATCGTTTTGTTTTTATTTGTTGTTTTAACGGCAATAGAAATACACATTCTGTGAAAATTTCAACTGACTACATAGGTATTAAGGTTTTTGATATATACAGCCCGCTGACAGACAGACGGACGGACGGATGGCCGGACAGGGGAGGCTTAGTACCTAATGGGGTGGCATCTGGGATCCCGTTGGCAGGTAGCTTGCCTACCTGGTCGGGGTAGTTTTGGTGCCCCTAGACCGGTACCTAGTGTGTCTAGGGGCAAAATCCGGGGCTGGCACTCCCAATACACGCATGAATGAAAAATAAAATTCAGTGCACCCTTTGTGGGATCTCATAATTAAAAAGATTATGATGGTTCTAAGTGCCTTGTTTTTTTGCCAAATGTTGGTGAGATGCCTACCTATGCGCTTCTCAAGCAAAAAATGTATCCCTCCTTCGTGTAAACGGAGTAAATACCTAGGTTTATAAACGGTGGAAATTCTGAAAAAATTGAGACTGGTAGAATTTAAAAATCCTTTTTCTTGTGTGCTGTCGATGTAGTAGTGCATCAATGACGTATTTTATAGGTATTTATTATCATTGTAGTGCATGCGGTAAATATTCATCCCTAATTTCCGACAGCAGAACCCTTCAATGTGGTGTGTATAGCCCGACACGAATTTGGCAGGTTTTATTAGTAGGTAGATGAGTACTTACATAAATATTACTATACGTATAGGTACCTACTTAAAAAAAGCACGAATCTATAGAGTGGGCTGAGATTTTACACCTATTCATCAATACGTTTTACTTAGGTATCTACCTACCTACGTTAAGTGTTTTTTTTTCGCGTTTCAGTTTACCTACACCAAAAACATTTTTTTATCACGTTCCTTTATCAGCCATCATCACAATATATCAAATTTATTGCTTTTACATATGGATTACCTACTACTTATTTATTTTGTTTTACATTTACTAAAGTAGGAAACAAAATATTGAACAGCTAGTCAGTGGCCTAAGCATAAAGTTGTTGACGAAACAGATTAAGCATAGCAATGAAGTGTAAGCCAGTATTACAATTTTATGTATGAGATCATCGATATGTATAAACAGCAAATGTAATAAATATAAATATGACTCACCCGTTATGTACTCTGCTACAGAAAGACCGTGTAGGTTATCATTATCACTATTGATGAACGTCACACACAATACATTGAACACACACGTCGTCACAAATCGCCCACACACTATCATTTCCGAGTTTTTGAATGAATATTATACAATGTAACTAACCAATGACATTTTAGATACAACAAATGTAACTAATTTCTACTACAGACAATATCGTTTATGATCTGAGAGAAAGAGAAGCAACGCTAAAAACAACAAATTCTTGGTATTGAATTTCTATAAATTTAACGAGTGCTGCCATCTCTGAATTTTCTTGAACAACATTTAGCGATGAAATAGAAAACACAGCCGTTTGACATTAGCTATTATGCTTGTAAGGAGGTAATAACATGAATGTTTGAAGAACAGATTATGATGATTTTGTGAAGTATTATTCTATAATTGCATTATTTATCTCTTAATAATTAGAACTATTGAGAAAAAAGATTGAAACTTACATAAAATTGGATTCTAATTATTTTTCATTTATGAACTCTGTAAAGTAAACGTCGCTCCAAGGCTACTGCGTTTAAACAAGTACAACTTTTTTTGTGACAATGTCTGCATCTGTTGATTAAAATTTGAAACATAATAAGCTTCTAAACAAGGTCAACAGTTTTCATCAACTCGTAGTGAACGAAAATAATTAAAAATAAGTGTGTAATATGTCCATACATTCAAAAATCGTACATTGTATGTGTCATCACCAAATATTCAAGTACAAGTGTCCGCGAAAATGATCTGTACTTTGTTTTTCGCAATCACAACGTTACATGAACATGGATGACCTAAAATGCGAATATGTGAAGAAAAAAAGATGTTTGGGACTCACAAGAAGTGTAAACTGAAGTAATTATAATGTTTCGCACATCGATTATCGACAATCATTTACCTTTTCATGCCATCGCTTAACGATCGGTGAATTGCTTGGTCACAAAAGTGAAAATGTGATGTGTCAAACTGATTGTTTACCTCGCGGACAGGTGAGTGGTTTGTAGAAGTGGTACGCGAGGGCGGCGGGAGGCGGGCGGTATGTCTGATCGATCAAGTCCCGTGAACGGCGGTTACGAGGCCGCAAGGCTCACCGTCCGCAAGGATCTCTTCCCGGAGGTTCGTTTACCTAAGCTGGCGACTGATGGGTCTGAAGCTGACTCCGATCAAGAAGAAGTCGAGTCAGGTTCTGGTGTTAAGCTGGAGACTGATTTCGAACAGAGCATAGACGAAATCGCCAGTCATAAGGCGCAAGTGGCTAATGGGGCACTGCCGTGTCCTACGCGGTCGCGACACAGGAAGCACAAGCACCGCTCCCGACAGAGTTCTCAATCCTTAAACGTGAATGGTTGTCTTCCTCCAAAAAGTAAAAGGAGAAAAGACTCATCAAAAGATTCATCATATAGAACACATTCTAAACATAGTGTTGTGTCACAAGTGAAAGGTGGTAAAAACTTGAATTTAGTGAGTAGTAGTGAGTGCCAGGAGGATGATGACGACGACGAGGAGGCTGAGGAGGAGGAGGAAGAGGAAATGGAGGAAGAAGAAGATGCTGACGATAGTGAAAGTTCAGAGGATGAACAGCTCAAGCACAATTCAAAGTTACCGTTAACTAATATGCCACGACAAAGTGGTAAACCATACAGTCATGAACTTAGTCAATTATCAACAAAAAAAAGTAAAAAGGAGTCTAGAGACCGTAGAGCTCATGCAGTTATACCATGTAGTGGCAAGCCAAGGTCTATGTTGGACATTCGCAGTTCACGAAGTAAAAAGAAATCGAAGAAGTCTGAGAGCAGCGCACCCACATATCGAAGCCAGATAGTCGATACTAACTCTATGAAGATTAAGATTAGGAGGACAAGTGTTCATGAAACTGTAAGTAATTGCTTTATTCTCCTTAACTTACCTTCTTTGGTTGGCTAGGGATTGACTCCACTCAATGATGCTACTTGAGTTATAGCTATATGCATTACATAGAGATCACAAAACCATGAATTCTTAAAGCACATGATATAAATGCAAGATGCTGACATTAAAGTCTTAGGATTTGGGGGTTTAGATAATAGTGTAACATTTTACTATTCTATAGTTATTCAAAGTACCTACTCATTGTTATAAACTTCAAATAACAGCATTATTATTACACTTTCTCTAGACAAAGTAAACCTCTTTGAATATCAATCATTGTTGCAATTTTCTCAATCAATAGCTAATACATAAACTGCTATATTTGCTCACAAAGCATTGAATGTAACAGTAAGTGCATATCAGTGAGCGTCACTTTCCATTCTCAGCTGTAACTTGTTTTCATGTTATAACACCTAACTTGTTATGGATAGGTTATATAAACATTTTTTAAGTACACAGGGCTAAACATCAAGCTATATTGTATAGGATTTCCGTATCGTGCAAGATCAGTGTAAACATATTTTTGTTGGATTCATTTATTCAGTAGATTGGTCCTATATGTTAAAGCTCTCAATGCCAATATGGTAGGGTAGTATAGTAACTGCTTACTATTGCAGGTTCCAACAGGATAGTAAACACAAACAGCTGTCACACACTTTGTTCTTGATTTATTCTTAGATCAATGCGTAAAAGTAAAAACCAGACTTACCTGTGTATAACTTCAATAAATAAGTACTGTGACATCTTTAGCCTCTTTGTTTTTCACTAAATATGGGTGCATTTTCTGAAATATTGTAGGAATATTATGATGACAACATTAAGAACTTCTATTAACCCTGCACTATGCCTCAGAAGAGTTCTTGATCTACTATAAATACATAAACCATTACAACACCACCCTGTGTACCCCAACAGAGCAGGCAGAAATGTACATTGCACCTATATTTTGCTATTTATGTTTCAAGTCTCATGAACTCCCAATACTTAATAACAATCCCATGGTTAGTAAAATATATGTAGATCTATATTATTTGTTAAGCAATCATAGCCGTATTTGCTTGGATGATAATACAAAATTTTACAACAAACAAAAAACAGCTGTATGATCAATTGATGAAATAAGAAACGGAAACATCCCAGAGTAAAAAGATGCTATGGCAAACCCACAGAACTGAAAAAAACAGGGCAAACCAAAGACTGAAAGTCAATTTCAGTCATCTTGACTGACCTGTGATTAATAAGATTGGTTTAAAATATATGATGTAATAATATCTATACTTTGTTATCTTGGCATAGTGAAAATTGGCAAAGTAATGGAATAATAATAGGAAAAAATGCAATACATTTAGATTAGGTATTCTTCGAAAAGTTTCATCCTTCCAATTTTATTCACAAAATAAACTGACAAGTTATGTTTAAACAAGTTATATTGTTGCATATTACTATTGTTATTCAGTATCCATTGTATGAAAGTACAGTTTTAAGTTTAAAATCTGCTGTGCCCATACTAAATAATGAAATAATTAATTGGAGAAAGTAGAAAACTAGCAGCATAGCAACTCAGTTATTAAACTGCTAACAAAAAAGATCTATACCCACTATGATGAAAATGGGGCTTATGTGGTGTCCACTTTTATGAATTTATTAACAAAACAGTTTGTACTTATGTAGTTGTGACTTAATATACTTACTATTTTATTTTGTACCAACAACAATGCAGCCAAGGGTGATACTCGGACGCGCTTTGACCTTTAAACTAGTGAGTTCGGCTTTTTTACAATTTTAAGATAACTTTTTCTTTCAATATTTTTTATTTGTTATAGAAATTTCAAAAAAGTATGCTTCTGACATCATTTTTTTCTTCTTTTACCTTACCATAAAATGCTCACAGACCATACTATTGTATGCTAGGCTCATTTCAGGATCACGCTGCAGCAATTAGCCTTTCACTGCCTCTCTTATTATCCCTATATTGATAATATAATGTCACTTTATAAAATGAAACAAAGTGTTTTTTCTTTTGTTGAATACCACTATTAAATATAACTAAAACTAAACTACCAGTATTCTGCAGAATACCAATGAACATCATAGTGGTCTTCACTTGCCACTCATGCAAACAAAACATTTGCTATTGCTTGTTCTTAAAAGTGCAGGCATGTTATAATATTGGAATGTCCTAAATAAATAATGTTTATTTTATTAACATAATATCATACCTATAAACACATTTCGCCAGCTATGTTCAAGTCTTATGAATACCCGGGAGGCTCTTGCCATTATCCAGGCACGAATCTGGACTCCAGGTTGTTATTCATAATGGAAAAATCGAATAAGTAACATTTTCCTTGACCTGGGGATTACACCCAGGACTCATTCTGGAATCACGATTGCGCTCACTAGGTCTTGTTGGCCAGACAGTCACTTTACCAGTTTTCATTAATTCACGTAATAACTTGCTTGAATCACTCGATATCTTGTATCTTGTTTAATTCCTATATTTATTATTCAACATAAAGTGATCACGCCCTTATTTTCGGATGGCTAAGGCAATGTGATAATGAAACCACAGTTCAGTTCATTGTACCTACTCTTTAGAGAATTTTCGTTTAATCTAAATTTAAGTAATATAATAAGTATTGTAACTAGTGACACATTCTAGAAAACACGACATTTTAAATGGCCTAATATTACAGATAACACCAACGCCAACATCGGTTGCCGATATTGGCCAAAGGAAATCTAAGAAGAAACGGGTGGCGTCGCCGGCTAGCGTGAGTTCTGGCGAGGAGTATGACCCGTCGCGCGGGGACACGGCCGCCGCCATGAGCGTCGCCGCGCCCAAGCCGCGCCATCCTCCGCAACCCAAGACTCCTAAGCCTAAGAATAAGAAAGCAACCAGTTCTAAAAGTAAGCAAAGTAAGTACATCCTTAACTCACTCTATTTATCTATTACAATTTTTGAACATACAGGGGTTTCCCAAATAGCACCGCAAGGTGCATCCGTTCTACCTCAGCTACATGTTTACATTTGATAACCGCCAGAAGATAACAAGATAGCATAGCCTTTGTATGCTACAATCATACCTACGAGTATTTTTGGTCTTGATGTCTTTTGATATCCTTGTGTAAGAAACTTACTAACGTAAATTACCCTGCAGCCTGTTCTTAATAAATGTGAGTGCGCAATTCTTTCACAAACATCTGCATACTTTGCTGTATTGATAAGCAGCAATCCTCATAATTTACATATCTTAACTCTTCAATGTTACATTTTTGCAGAGAAAAGTGAAAAGACTGAAAGAACTAGAATTAGTGGAGCTGAAAGTAAAGAGACTGGACCGCAAAGTCCTTGGGGACATTCTATGCCTAAGGAGATTCTATTACAGATATTTGAAAATGTTGTGGCCTCTCAGGGCACATTGCCTTCTGTGATCAGGTAAACACTTGCAGGAAATCTATATTGACAATGTAACTAAGCTTTATACATAATACTCACTGTGCTTTTACATTTATTTCCAGAATTGGTAGAGTATGTAAGTTATGGCACAGTGTGAGCTGTAGACCAGAATTGTGGAAGAATGTAGACCTTGCGCAATACACTAGTGAAAAATGTAAAACAGATTACAAACTGGTGTGGCTCCTGGAAAACCGGTTACCACAATGCCAAATCTTAAATATTGGTAAGTGAATTACTGTGCTGGTTTACTTTGTGGTGTGATCCATTTAAAAATGGTATTTTTGTTCTTAACACAACCTACACCGCTTTCTGGTGTCTTGCAAAAAATTTATAGATAGATAATTAATTTGTTCCTCAAAAATCCTAATGCAGCAGTTGTTATTTGTTCTTGCTTTGTTTTATTTAATTAAAATAATAGATCAAATTAAATTATCTACACACCATTCGTAATGGTAGAATGTAAAGGGGCCATTATACTTTTAAGATCATTGTAAACCTATATTCTGGCAAATAAAAGATTTTTTATGTGATTCATAGTTATTGCCGACACTAGGCTCGTTCAAAAAGGTTTTAGCTTTTCTACTTCATTTTGAAGGCCCAAGATCCAAATCAGTTTGTCAGATTATATTATATCAGACGACATATCAGGGATTCAAAGGAATTTGTGTTATTGGAACCAAAATAGAAGATACAACCTTAATGAAAGCGATGCCCAATACCATCCTTCACAAATTATTATTACATATTGAGTTTTATCTTACTCTACAGCTCATTGGAAAGTCAGCAATGTGTCGTGGGTGCTCGCCTGCGTCGCTGACTACTGCCCTCAGTTGGTGGAGCTGAGCGTTGCCGGCTGGAGCCGCATCACCTCCGAGCAACTCTTCGACCTCATGCAGGCCTTGCCCAAGCTGCAGAGGATCGACTTGTCGCTGACGGTATGATATTTATCATCTCAGGCTATAAAAGCCATACTGCATAAAGCTCCTTCATGGAGAAGATGATCCTTTTCGATGTTACTACTTATTTATTCATTTATTTATTAACTATGGATGACTTACAGCTAAAACAAACAGATTAAAAAATAGTATTGAAGCTGACCGGCAATTAAAAGTCTTCATTTCTTTTGGAAGATTGAAAAAAAAATTTGTGAACAGCACAACACAACTACCGAAAAGGAACAGAAAAAAAACCAGCATAAAGTTCAAGCTTAAAATAGATTCACATTTCATCTCAAATACAAGAATAAAAACCTGAACATACAAAATCTTAATTAAAAAAACCAAGGCTCAGGCACTTTCTGGGCGAGGACACACCTGTTGTGAAAGGATCAAAATCATGTTGTTTATACATGCTGTTAAAGTTGCTACTTGCACGCACTATAAATGAATTCTGCCTGTAATTCGTAGACGTACATGGAACACGCAACGGTGCATTCCATCGCTTCGACCTTCTGGGAACATTAAAATAAAATTTGGATAGAATATCGGAGTTATTAATAAATTATTGAAAATTTTAAATAATGTAATAGTCAGTGATTGCTCGCCGATTAATTAGGGGTAATTTAAGATACTTCTTACTGAGGTTGAGGTAATCTTGAGACCAGTAGGGCACTTTCTCATGATAACACAAATACTTGATGAACCTTTTCTGGATGCTCTCTATACGATCGCTGTACTTGTGATAACATGGATTCGAGATTTCAAACGCGTATTCCATGTAGCTTCTAACAAAGGTACAGTAAAGAATTTTTAAAGTTTTGGCTTGAGTGAAGCACCTGGACAGCCTCATTATGAAACTAGTGCTTTAGATGCTTTAGCGACTATGACATCAAAATGAAATTCAAACGTTAGCCTGGAATCGTGATATACCCCCAGCTCACAGATGCAATTCGTTCTAGATAGTACTTGATCGCCTAAAATATACGATGAGGGTATAATTGCGCGCTTTCGAGAATATGTTAGAAGCGAACATTTAGCAGGGTTAAGATCAAGCTTACTCCCACGACAATAAACCTCCAGACGACGTAAATCATCCTGAAGTGCAATCACGTCCACATGTGATGATATCAAAACACAGCAGTTTGAATAAAATCAAGCAAGAGTTGATGTCGTTAATATAAATAATAAAAAGTAATGGGCCGAGCAACGAACCATGAGACTCCACTGAGGACAGGCACCCAACCAGACATATAATTGCTAAAACCTACTGCTTGGAACCTGTTCTCCAGATAAGAAGAAAACCATCTGAGTAAATCACCTCATATCTCCATACCATATAACTTTGATAGTTCTATCTCGTGGTCAATCCGATCAAAATCTTTACTGTAATCAGTATAAACAACATCAACCTGCTTACCGTTATCCATGGCGTCAGTAATGAAATCATTGAGCAGAATTAGGTTGGTGACGGTAGACCTTCGTTTCAAAAAACCATGTTGAAAGGAACTAAAAGAATTTTTAAGAGCACTACACCTGGTTATATCTGGTCACAGAGCTTGGATATCGGCCTGTAGGTTACAATCTCTGTTTTGACTCCTTTTTTGTGAATAGGCGTTATGAAAGCAGATTTCCAAAGTTCAAGTACAACGCAAGTATCCAAAGATTTCTTAAAGAGAATCGAGACTTTATTTGAAATTGGATGAAATATTATCTGGGCCAGCTGCTTTAGAAGTATCCAACTTGCGAAGTAAGTTATAAACTTCTTCAACGTTCACTACAATGCTACATTTATCAGATAGGCTGGAAGATTCAGTAAAAATAGGGGGTGAAGAATTTCCATTACTAGGGCTTGTATCCAGAAATGTAGAATGAAAGTACGTAGAAAACATTTGAGTTGTGTCGTTTTTTAACGAAGGTCCAAAAATACATAGGATTTTCTTTAGTGGATTTTTCGGTTAAATTCAAATAATTTTCATAACATTGCGATTCCAGTAACTTTACCCTTTCACGAAGAAGGTTAAATGTTGACTCATCCGCTATATTGCCGTACGTCTTATTTTTTTAAAATATTTGTATTTTTCTTTAATTGTTTTAATTAATGCCGAATTGTACCAAGTTGGATATTTTTTGCTACGATGTAATTTTTGTGGAATGTATTTTGTGTGTAAATTGAGAATAACTTGATTGAAAAACTTTAATGATTCATCGATTGATCGTGTCGCAAACTCGGATTCCCAGAGTCGTGGAAATTTCTTTGTTGATAGATTCATTGTCACCCTTGTCGAACAGATATTGCGTCCGTGACGCGCATTCAATAGAGGAGCTTAAACGAAATCCATATTAATTAGTAGTGCTTGGTGGTAGGCGTCAATGGGAACAAGCGGGCTTGAATTAGAAAGTACCAAACCAAACCAAAAATTTTACCATACCTATTAAGAACACCATTATATTGATCAAAATCTAGGGTACATAACTCGTCACCAGGTAAAACTTCGTCAGGACGATTCGGGTTCTTTAGGACGACCGATAGATTGTCAGATAGGACCCACTTAATACCGTAAAGTTGTTGTGACCCAAATGATATTAAGCATTTTGAGCCATTGAAGTAAATTGTTATAGCAAAATAGGAAAGTAAGTGTAACAATTAAGAAACATATTAGACAATCTTGTTTAAATCTGATTCCTTTCTTATAAGAAAAACTTTCTTTTTGGATTATTATTTTTAAGTATATGAATTTTACCATAGGTACTCATAATGTTTTTCCTTAGCAATGCTTTTAACATTGGTTAAAAGCTTTTTGTACTCCACGCTTAGATAATATGTACACGCTGAGATGAGCCTTGAAACCCGATGTCACAAGTGGATAGGTCCTACTTGGCGGGCGCCCCGCGGAGAAACCTTCCTTTACATACCGGTTTAAAAAACTCACTATTATTAGCTTTTCATTGGAATTAAAAATATAGGGACCTTTGAAATATAGTTCACCTGGGTTTTGGGACAGCTGTAATTAACTATACGGCCGATATCGTTGATAATTGAGTACAAATTGTCATTCTTTTTTATAGGAACCCACTTAATTTCAACGTTGCTCAGCCTGGAACTCTGTGCATACGTCGAGAATAGATACTTCGTGCTCGCCAAGTCGGTCGGTAAACATTTCACTGATTCCTGAAGCTTATCAAATTCAGACACTTTTGCTTCAACTTTCACGAGTCTTGTGTCAAAAGCGTCGAGTCTCCCACGAATGCCCTCACATGTCAACTTAAGCTCAGCCAACTCCTCCTTGATCACACGAATATCGTCTACCAAGGTCGGCAAGTGAAGTAGCTGCCGCTTCATGTCACGTATCTCGCTTTATATGGTATCTAGCTACGCAGGTTTAGGAGTAGGCACAACTAGTGATGGGATTCTGTAAGTGCGGCATTTCCACTGAGCCATCCTATTGGCACCCAGCTTTCTCCATCCGGTTTCTGAGATGTTTGCACATCCAAAATCTAGTTGTTTTTTTCCAACTGCCACACTGGACGCCATCTTTGCAAAACTGCGCACGTTTGTCATTTTCAAAATTATATCATTTGAACTGAACTGAAGACGTAAAAAGGTTGGCGATATATTTCTTTTGAGTGGCGCGTACTGTGCGTCTGAGTTGCGCAGATTATAACTAAGTATCGTCTTTTATACACTAAAATTCCAAGTGAATTAAAAACTTTAGATCTTAGGTTGTTTAAAAAAAAAGTACATGAATGGCTGAAAACGAATAATTTTTACAGCATTAAAGATTTCATTGACGGGAAACATTTCAAATTTAGTCAGGAATATTTCCATGCTATGATATACACTAAACATGTATGCTCTATAATGTATTTTAAAACCACTTTACATACCACTCGCTTTTGCTAGCGGCTTCGCCCGCATGGAGGTCGGTGTATCCTACTAATGTTATTAATGTGAAAGTTTGTGAGTATGGATGTATGGATGTTTGTTAATCTTTCACGCAAAAACGGCAGAACGGATTTGAATGAAATTTGGTACACAGGTAGTTTATAACCTGAATTAACACATAGGATACTTTTTATCCCGGTGCTATGTTCCCGAGATATAATTTCCGAACTCCACGCGGGCGAAGCCGCTGGCGGAAGCTAGTTATACATATAAACCTTCCTCTTGAATGACTGTCTATTGATGAAATTCGCTTTAGAATCCGTTGCATAGTTTAATAGATCTAAGCGTACAAACACGAAAACCGACTATGTAAAGATGTTTAATGCAAATAAATATTATTTCTATAAGTCGTGACCCTACTTTCACAACTCTGTATAATTGAATTCATTGATTGATACAAAAGTATGATTTACATTATAATCTTTGTTCTCCAAATAAGATCATTGGTTCGATAGTCTATTCAACGACTATTTATTTACAGATGCCAGCCAGCACATTAAGCAACCCCAATCTGCCAAATTTCTTTGATAGATTTTCAACTTTATAATATGAGCGTAAGGTTCATGTTCAATTGAAAAAATTTGACAGTTTGGGGTAGCTTGATGTGCTGGCGTCTGTACATATGCCCTCCGTATTGGTCGTGACATAACATCACGCCCGTTGTCCTGAAGGTTCAGGCGAGTAGTGTATGTTACGCCCACATTTCTCTAGTAAAGTTACTTTTATACAGTAATTAATGTTTGTATTGTTACAGTCTGAAACGGGTGGTTCGAGTACGTGCATGTCAGCGGCTTCGATGACGCGCATCGCGGAGAACTTCGGCGCAAGACTGACGCATCTCATGCTAGCGAACAACAAGTTCATAGCTATGCCGCAGATTCTGCAGTCGATAGCGGTATGTGTTTACAATCTACCTTGTATGATCTAAACCACGGCTGCCCAATCAATTTTAAACGTGGGTTATAATTTTGATTCCTTGTCTGCCGGCGGGCTATCTAGTAAATAAAACTTGCCTACAGTTATGGTAAATACCTACCTATTAATTAACATTAAACAAAACTTGTAAGTTACTCATAGCTTGAATAATAAAAACTTCACTGATAAATTTGAAGAGGTTTTTATGCTAACAACTTATCTATATTTGGCGACAAATCTGAAGTCAATAATAAAATCAAGTCTGAAAATATGTTATTGTTGCCTGATTGAGAAATGATAAGAATCGGTTTAGAAGAAGCAACATATTTTGTAGGCATAGTTTGAAGTCCTGAAATCTGTTCTCAAAAGACTATCGCCCAGCTTTTGGCGAGCCAATTCAAATGCGTTGGTGGGGCCTCCACGGAGCCTTCGGAGACCCTAAGGTCGTGGGGTTGAGCAGCCTTGATCTAAACTAATATTATAATGATATTTGGTTTTTGTATGTTGGTATGTTACGCTTTCACACTAAGACGGCTGAATGGATTTGAATAAAATTAAGCACTTTGGTAAACCATGACCTGCAACCAAATCATGGTCTGCCAAATGCATGGTCTGGAAAAGTATTTTATGTCCTAACATAGGGTACTTTTATCCCGATATTCCCACGGGATCGACACGTCGTATGCGGGTGAAACTGTGGGGGCAGGTAGTAATTAACAGTTTTAAAATAAATATTAAAGTGGAACTGGGTTCATCAAATTTTACAAGAGCATTGGGCATAAAATATATATATAATAATATTTCGGGATTTCCTGATTAAATAGGCGGGCAATCACATTACGTCACGTGTTTTTCTGTAAACAATCATAAATTATGGATTTTTATTGTTTAAAGACTTCATTTACGAGGCCATATATTAATAATAACTAGATTTTGCCAGCGGCTTCACCTGCGTGGAGGTCGAAATTATCTCATGGGAACGTACTATCGGGACAAAAGTATCCTATGTGTTATTCCAGCTTACAACCTATCTGTGTGCCAAATTTCATCCAAACCCGTTCAGCCGTTTTTGCTTGATTGAGTAACAAACAAACATATAAAACACACATTTTCACATTTATTATATTACTAGCTTTTACCAGTGGTTTCGCCCGCGTGGAGGTCGAAAATTATCCGACGAAAACATATTATAAGGATAAAAAGTACCCTATGTGTTAATCCAGGTTACAAACTGTCTGTTTGCCAAATTACAATCAAATACGTTTAGCGTGATTGAGTAACAAACAAACAAACAGCCAACCATACAAACTTTCACATTTATAATATTAGTGGGATGACCATCAAAGTGATTGAATAATGACCCAATTTTTTTTTTTCAAAAACTCCTATCGATTCTTATTCATTTAATCTCATTTTGATGATTTAATAGAGACATGACACAGAGGATTTGTTAACAAATAACTTGCCTCTGTTGTGGAAAAGAACAATCTTTGTTTTCAGTGACCGGCACGAATTTTGAGCGCTCGATGAAAGAGTGGGGACTTTTTTTACCAATGCGCAAACCGATCCCCACTCTTAAACCAAGTCCTAAGTATTCGTGCTAGTCACTGTACCCACGTAGGATCACTAAATTCTCTTTGACAAATTAGTTATCTATCCTATACCTACAAATATTATAAATGTAAAAGTATCTCTGTCTGTTTGTCTTTACGCTTTCACGCCTAAACTGCTGAACCGATCGACATGAAATTTGGCAGAGATATAGCCTGGGATATGAAGAAGGACATAGGTTACTTTTTTACGCGATAACCGACATAATGTGTAGCAAAAACTTTGTACCCCTTTTTTATGAAAATTTAGCATAGTTAAATTTAAATGAAGGAAGAGTACAGAAAGCTAATATTTTTTATATTAATATGCATTACAAATACATTAGGGTTTAAATAAATTATGGTCGAATTTCAACGACTGGGCGACTACTAGTTTGGGAGTAATGGCACCATTTTCCTTTGAAGAGGGTATAGGGCTGGTGCTGGTACTGCGACTGGGGATCGCTAACATGTTTTTTTTTATCTAATCAAACCGCCACCCATATTTTTTGATGATGTCATTGTATTTTAAAATAGTTGTATACTGTGTATATTTCTAGAGCCACTGCATCAACCTGGAAGTGCTGGACATATCCGGCACGCTGGCGGCGTCGCACCCGGCTGCTGTGCCGCTAGAGGCGCTGCAGAAGGGCTGCCCCAAGATGAGGGTGTTCCGAGCTGCTAACTCGCAGCTAGTGCTGGCCAATGCCACTACCGCGCAGCAGGTTCGTTTAATCTATATTATCAATTCACGCTACGGTTACAGCCCAATACTATAGTTTTTGATTATTTTATTTTTTAATTGTTTGTTTCTTTTTAAATCGTTTTCAAAAATAATTAAAAAGCAACATAATTTAAAAGGGTGTCCTTGACAGTCTATGGCATTTCTTGCCAGTTCTTCTCATAATATCCGGAATGCAATGCAGTTTCCTTCACTTTTCTGAATGACCGACTTTGACTATTTAAAAGTGCGTGGCAATGGTTTCATTCAAATAATTGCTTAGAGTTTGAAGGAATACTTCGAAGTTACTTTAGTGTTCTATATTTTAGACACTATAAGTTACTAGCATGGTTACATCTAGTTCCAAGCCCAAGATGCTGCTATTCGAAGACGCTGATTTTGTTATTATTTTGGAGCTAATTTATTGACAGATGGAATGCAAAGGCTGGCCGCTGCTGGAAGAGCTATCGATAGCGGGCGAGGCGGCGACGGAGCGCGTGGGCGTGGGCGAGTACCGGCTGGGCGACGAGGCCCTGGCGCGCCTGGTGCGCGGCGCCACGCGCCTGCGCCTGCTGGACCTGCGCGGCCTGCAGCGCCTCACGGACTCCGGCCTCGTGCGCGTGCCCGCCTGGGACCTGCAGCACCTGTTCCTTGGCGGTAACATACACTTAACGTCTTTTGTCATATGAACCATACACTATTTAAGACTACATTGTGATGTCATATCTCAATATTCTAGTATCGAGACTTAAAGGAAAAACACGTATTTTATTATTCTGACCAAAGATCTTATTATTTAAATTTGGATACTAATAAGTATAAGTATCGCGACTAGTGAAGATTATGTATTTCAGTGCACCTTTACTTTTGTAAGACGTCGCACGAATATATTGGACGTGATTTTGGTAAACAAAGAACTAGAAGCATTTCATACAGCCCATTATCATAGCTGATCAATTGATAAGTTAATAATGCCCGTTTCCACTCACACTAGGACATCTAAATCGAGCGCGTAAATATTAAGCAATTACTGTTTTATTTTAATAAATCCTTCAATTGCCAAGCCTTTTGCCAACCAAATGTTGAGGCTTCCAGTCTAACCGGATGCAGCTGAATACCAGTATTTTACATGAAGCAACTGCCTATCTGACCTCCACAACCCAGTTATTGAGTAATAGGATAGACTTGGTAAGACTGGTTAGGTTTTTTGGCTTCTAACAATCCGTAATGACTGTCAAAGATCCACGAATGTCAGCCGGGACCTTCACGAGTTACGATCAAACGCATACCATGTATATAAAATAAATCATCATTCATTCGTTTGAAAAAAAAACTGGACCTTTATCGCCTGCAACAAGTGGTATTTTTATAATAAAATGATATGTGCAGGGTGCAACGTGACCCGTCAAAGCAGCGCGTGCCTGGAGCTGATCTGTGAGAAGTGGTCGCACAGCCTGCTGGAGCTGGACCTGTCGTGGGCGTCCGCCCAGCGCGTGCTGGACGACGCCGTGTCCGCGCTCGCCGACTCGCCCGACAGCAGGCTCAAGTAAGTACTGTTCACAATATTACTGACACCATATTACAGAAACTTCGAGGTTGCGTCAAGTCGTAAAAACCGTACGAAGCAGTGTCGTGTCACTAGTCTACAATAAGTCAACTCTGACGCTGAAGTCACGCTTAATTATGTCCCTATTATTTCAGAGTACTCAACTTGTGTGGGTCATCAGTCTCCTTGGAACCCATAAAGAAAGTTCTTCTCAAATGTCCCCATATTGAGTCTATAAACCTTAGCTCTTGTCGCGCTCTTCCAAGAGGAATGAAACGCTTGTACACGGGGAAAGAAATACAAGACCTAAAAGATAGCTTAGATCCAGAAAAAATAAAAGCCAAAGAACAAAAAGAAGAGGAGAGTGCGAAGGCAAAGAAAGGCGTTAAAAAGTCAGCAGCTGACTCCAAATCAGAAGTCGCTAAACAAGAGCTCTCTGCAGACGCTTTCGATAAATCTGACACCAAAACAGAATCATCATCTACAAAGGATACAGCCTCGTCTTCCGTATTTCAAGAACCGAAAAGCATTTCAGAGTCACCTTCGACTGTGGCAGATAAGCAATCGGCTTCAAAAAGAACGCCAGTAAGAGCTTCTCCAGATAGTAAAACACTCGAAAGAAAGTCCGGCAAGGATATGATGGCTACTGTACCTGAAGGGAGAAGATTTACAAGGGGAACCACTCCAAAACTATTAAGTCCCGCTACACAGTCAAGACCAGATTCTTCTTCCACCCCTAGGTCGGATCCCGTAAAAGACCGAAGTCCTCATTTCAGTCCAGTCGCGAAACCAGACAGTCAAGTACAAAATAGTCCAGATGTCCAAACAGAGTTATCAAATCAAAGCCAAAAAAACAGTAACACATGGAATCTCGGACAGTTTAAAACCACACCCACACATAAGTCTGAAGCCAGTCCTTTAAGTAGATTAGAAAGTCACACTAAATTAAAACATGGTAAAGTTATAGAGCAATGTAGTCCAACCACCTCACACGATAATAAACCTAGTCCTGAAACACATAGTATCAAACAAGATAATATGAAGAATCCTAATAGCTGGAATTATGGTAATTATAGTCCTATGCCCCGTCAAGACAGTCAATTCTCCTCCCAAAGGAGTCCCTATTCAGCTCAACCAAGTCCTGCTCAACCTAGCCCTTATTCCACACAGCCCAGTCCGTATTCGACCCAACCGAGCCCATACTCTTCACAGCCGAGTCCTTATTCGGCCCAACCAAGCCCAGATACAAGTCAAATTATTAAACCAGAATTGCAGAAGTCTAGTGCTTGGAACACAGGAAACTATAGTCCTATGCCCAAACATCACCCACCATTTTCACCTCATCCATCAACCCATGCTAGTCCCGACCCAGGAATCGGTTTAAAAAGCGATAACCATCGAAGCAATCCGAATAAAACTCCGGGACATAGTCCAATGTCGCGACAAGACCGCATGCACCATAGCCCTTATTCACCCAGACCAAGTGTAGATGTGACTCATAGTAACAAAAAAAGCCCTGGAATGGGTAACTACAGCCCGATGATGCGACCAGATTGTCACTTGCCTAGTCCGGATAGAGGCTCGACCGCAAGACCTACAGTCGGTGGAAGGCAGCAAGACATGTACGGAAGAACTGTAAATAAAGGGCTCGATATGATGCACAGTAGTGCACCTCAACCCGAAATTCCCAACTCCTGGGGAATGGATAGATTTAATCAGATCAGTAGCGCCAACACAAACGCAAGCATCGAGTCACTGGTCTGGGGAGCGTCATCATTCAGCACGGAGCCAGCTCCGCTGCCGCCACGAGTTGACAACATGCCCGCCATGCTCAACACGCCATCGCCACAGACATGGCCTGGCTTACCCTCGTTCGATAGCAGTGTTCAAAGACCTAATGACGATTTAAGTGATCCGTGGACTTTTGGTCAATTCCGTGAGCAGCCCCACCACGTGCACAACACTTTCGTGGATCAGAACAGTTTCGACTTGAGTGCTCACTTAGGACAGGCGCACTCGTTACAGAGCTACTTGGACGACAACTTCCCAGAAACGTCTCGGGTAGAATGACGCTCTCGGCCGCCTTCCTTTTAGTAACGCAAATGAAACTGAATGTTGTTATGGACAAAGTTTATTAAAATATGATAAATTCCTTCTTTGGGGAATATAGGGTGATGTTGTATTTAATAATGATTGAACAATTATATTATAGACATTGTAAATAAGATTTATTTAGTTAGCATTAAGAGTAATGAAGCTAGGAATGCATTAATGTTATTTTGCAGCCGATAGTTTATGAAATGATATAAATAATAAGAAAATTATAATTATTAAGGATAGTAAAATTCATCCATCGACTTAGATATTGTTGGATTATACTCATGAGTTAGGTTTTAAAATGAGTCTTTGTTTTAAAATGCCAAAACTTGTTTTCACTGACGCCAAAATGAATTTCTATCCATTTTATTTGCTTTGAGTTTTAACTTTTATAGCATTTTTCAGCAAAAGGTTTAATTTACCTTTGTTTCATTTGTTTAACTTTCGATTAAATCATTACAATAGCATAAAAACATTCCGTTTTACACTGTCTGTGAAATTGTATACTTATAACACTCAAAATTGCCGACACCCAAAACCTTTACTTATTTATTTGTGTTGTTAGATATTTTAGGAATTGTTGTGTTAACAATGAGTAAAGAAAAGTTTTATTGTTGACGTGCTTTAGAGTAGGCCATAGACATAGGTATAAAGTTTACATAATTTTGGTTTATAACTCAAAATAAATAGAGAAGAAAATACCGCGATGGGTGTCTGATGGCGTTAGATGTTACACATATGATTCTGAAAAAGTAGTTAACTAGTTGCATGTCATTCTTATATATTTAATGTTTCCACAGTGTTGTTAAAACTTTCCATGCTCTAGCCAAGCACTTCATCCAGTATATCAAAGTCTATTCAAATGAACCTGTTGGCTAATCTCGTGTCAACTTATATGATTGGTTGTTGTTCTTTTAGTCATGCAACCACTACAGCTAGCAAGAGATGATAAACATAATTAAATAAAGACTTGCAGTAACTGAGAATCACATTTTCATTGACCCGCAGTTACTGATTGAAGAACATCATTCGACAATTTGTTTGCGGCCAGTTTAAATTATAGAAATGTTATAAATTAAATTGAGCTCACTGTTTCTCTTACTTCACAAAAAAACAAGCTATGTCTATTCTAATTACTGCACTCTTGAAGTATTTGTTTTGTAGAATTTCTAAATAGAGTTTTACCTATGTAAACTAGTGCAGCTAATATTGCTAAGCTATTGTGAAAGTACTTGTAGAGCTAAATGATCAAACTCAGCATCATTAATTCTTTGACAAAACCCCATTATTCAAATCGTATGTTAATTGTCTGGCCTTGGTCTTCTCCATATTTATTTTTCCATGAAAGCTGATCAAATCTGATTGATGATGATTGGACTATTCTTGGCTGCCAAAACGTATGTTTGCTATTTTAATTTTATCACGCAGTTGTCTTGGTGTAAATGATGCTGTTTTGTTATTCAACTGACTACAAGTGCTTATTCTATATATCATTACTTTCTGTTGCATTTTAAGTTTTCGGTAAAATTGAATTACTGATCATTTAGATTTAGATCAACCCTTGCATTATAATGTCAGGTTCAGGATTTATTATATACGTATTTGGTCTTTATTTGTTTCATCTTACTTTGCTTATAATTGTATAAAACATAAATATATATTTCCAAATTCCTATGTTGTTACAATACAGCGGCGTGGGTCTAGAGTTGCACTGTTTTCCAATTGGAATAAGAATCTCAATAAACACCTGCATAGTTATATTCATTATTAGCCAATCATGAATTGAGTATTACAATGAAATTAAAACTCTAGATCTATTGCGATCGATTTCAAAAATTAATAAGCGTGCTTGACTTTCTAATATCATTTTATATTTTTATACTTTAATTAGTAACGATAATAATGAAGTTAGATTTTTGTAGGAAGAGAAATCAAAATATCAAACCTAAATATTTATTTTAAAATTAAAGGCAAGTACAAAGTGCTTTTTTTATAAATTATATGTATAATATATTGCATAGGTACATACTTCGTGTTGTATTTAAAGAGACCGTTAAAAACCACCAAATATTGTTTCCAATACCTACATTAGCCTTATAAATGCCTAACTTTTAACTGAAGAGATATTTTATAGTTTTATTAACTTATTAAAAATGAAAAATTATTATCTTCTATACATAGAATGTATAAATATAGTATTAGGTAAATATTATGTTAAATAATCGTGTATGTATAAAATAAAGTTGACTAATGTCTGTAAGTTCTGTTATGTAGAGATTTTTGTTTGTAATATTGTTACACTACGAAGCGGACTTCTTACAGGTGGTCCAATTTTTATAATCTAACCAATAAAATATCGATGTGGTTGTACATTTACATTTTGAATAGAATGTACTATTTATTAAACTTCTTTTGTTGAGAAACATCATCCCATCTATTTTATCCACGTATCCCACTTTTGAATATTACCCAAGTAGCATTGCAATCTGTATACAAGCTGTATTTAAGTCCGTTTTATACTAGAAGCTTTATATTTACACTGTATAAAGGCTGTATAAGCGCTTATACAGTCCTTATAATTAGAAAGGGCACATTTTATACCGCCTTTTGCGTTATTAGATGTGTATAGTTTCTGTTGTAGTAATAAAGTATCTGTATAATAGCTGTATTAGAGCTGTTATTCGGTGTACAAAGAAACCATTACACTGCAGATATTATCTTATAAAGAAGAGTGGTCTAAATAGGTTTTTGAAAAGAATTACAAAAGAATAAAAATTAGACGAATTAGATTTTTAATGTAATAGAAACGTGAATGGCGACATTATTATTTATAATATTTATTTGTAAGTTAACATTATCTTGGACTTAGATATCTAAAGGTATTAATTGGTGAATTAAAATTGCGGATTCAAATTTATTGTGAACCTGTTTTTTCCGTCAAAATATTCAAGCGCCAGCAAAATAATCGATCTAATATAAAAGAAAAAACACTATGTATATGGTAAGTCATTGTTGGTTTTTAAGGTTAGAATAAAAATCAATTTTAAAATAACAGAAATGAGGGCACAGTGTGATATTTGTGCCCTCATATAAAGAGCTGAAAATCATGGTATGGCTTTAACTGTTGTAAAATATATCTTAAATTATATTTCAAATTTTGTTTTATACATTCGAAATTACGTAAATAGCGACTATTTGCTAAACAGCCTAAAAGGTAATCGGAGTGTGTTATAGTCTGAGTAGCTATACTAAGTAAGTTAAGGATTATATTGTACAGCTTTTGGCTTTTAATCAGCTTTATATATTTTTTTAAATTCATCATTTGAATTACTTGCGCTGGAGCATGAAGAAACGTCATCATCGGGTTCCGACTGTCGACCTAAATCTACACATTTGACATAACTGTTATGATCATTATTATCACTGTTTAATGTTTTTACTACGGACGGAATTGACGGTTCACCATAAAGTCAATCGAGAGGCTGTGCTAGTAATATAAACTACAGCTGTACTATAGCTGTCATTTTTTTTTTTAGTTTTATAACACCCTTATATGTAGAAGTCATAAAGCCACTGTATTTACAAGAGTGTACAATTATGCCATAAAAATAAGTTTGAGTTTGCTTATACCATTGTACAGAAACAAGTCTTAAGTGATACTATAATAACTAGAGATCGGATAATCGGATGCATATTTACCTAAAGTTAATTTTTGGTTATGAAAGTATGGAAGTGGCTTTTAAAAACATATTTTGATGCCAGGAACACCGGGAACAGCCAGGTGTATATTATGGAAGCGACTTCTAAATTATTAGCATTGCAAAACTATTCAGATACATATTTATTTAGAATTAATGTTTAAGCCCCGATGCAAATATACACTGGACAGCAAATAAACCGAGCCACCCGCTACCTAGGCACTCTAATTCGATTTTCTCAAAAACTAAAAAACCTACAATTATCAAAGTTGTACCTACAGAAAGTGCGTTTCATGGTGATTAAAATGAAAGGAAACTCATTGGGTTTAATCAATATTTCAGTGTTTATTAAGGATTTTACAAAGAAGAGTCGTTTTCCAGTCGTGACAATCGTTAGTACTGATAAAGTGAAAAAAAAATTAAAGCCAAAAACAAAGATAAAGTCAAAAAAAAGTTTTTAATCAATATTCCGTATTCCCTCCCCTTGCTCGGATAACTGCCAGCATCCTTGTATTCATCGACCTTACGAGCCTGACGATAAAATCTTGAGGAATTGTATTCCACTCCTCTTCAATTGCGATTCGCAGCTCTGGAAGCCTTGTTGGAGCAGGTACCCGGGCTCGAACCCGACGTTTCAGCTCATCCCATAAGTGTTCTATCGGATTCAAGTCCGGGCTTCGAGCTGGCCAGTCCATCGTACGAATGCTGACGTCGCGTAGATACTGGGTCACCACATGAGCAACATGAGGCCGTGCATTATCATGCATCAATTGCATATCCTGTCCGATATATCCTGCGTAAGGTACCACATGGTCTGCGAGGATCTCAGTAATGTAGCGATGAGAAGTCAGTCCACGTGTACGGCCCGTCGGTTCGATGAAAACTAACGCTGTATGTGCTGTTAACGAGATGCCGCCCCAGACCATTACAGATCCTCCTCCATAAGCAACAGTTTCCTTGATGCAACACTGAGAATAACGTTCTCCAGGGCGACGATATACTCTCTGACGTCGATCACTTCCATGTAGACTCACCCTGGTCTCATCAGTGAAGAGTACATTACTCCACTGCTCTAATGTCCAATCCCTATGCTCTCGAGCAAATTCAAGTCGTGCTCGACGGTGTGCTACCGTTAATGCTGGGCCTGTTGCAGCTCTTTTTGGGGTCAGGTTCCGTTCAGCAAGTCTCCTTCTGACGGTATCTGAACTTATGACCACTTGGCGTTCGTCACGCAGACTTTGTTGGACTTGAACTGCGTTGAGGTGGCGATTTCGCAGAACAGTAAGGTGGATATATCGATCATCTGCTGCTGATGTAGCCCTAGGTCTGCCCGTACCTGGACGGCGATCGAATGCTCCAGTCTCTAGGTATCGTCTGTAAACTCGTTGCACCGAAGATCTGCTGATTCGAAGCCTTCGAGCGACTTCACGTTGCGCAATGCCTGCTTGAAGTAATGCTACAGCTTGAGCTGCTTCCTGAGGTGTTGTATCCATTATTAATCGAAAAAAGTAGCAAAAACACACGCGTCTGAGCAAACGATGGACAAAAACTAAAGAAATGATAAGAAATATCCGACTACCCTCATTGTAGAGAAAAAGAACGCTAATTTCAAACTCTGGTGAAAACAGAGCAAATCGTTAGAATTGTGTTTGTTGCTTGATTAATGTGAGTTGACGGTACTTTCGAATTAATTTGCAGTCATTTTAATCACCATGAAACGCACTTTTTGTAGGTATAACTTTGATAGTTGTAAGTTTTATACTTTTTGAGAAAATCGAATCAGAGTTCCTAGGTAGTGGGTGGCTCGGTTTATTTGCTGACCAGTGTATGTATGTAGGGTGTAAGGGAGGGGGTGGTGTGAGTTAGTAAAAAAAAAACAAATTAAATTAAGATTATTTCGATACAAAAAAAAAAACATAAATTAAATTAAGATTATTTCGATACAAAAGCGCATTCCATACTAACCAATATCGTAACTTTAGGTAAATATGCATCCGAATATGCGATCTCTATTATTAATACATAGAGCTGTAATAAGTAAGTGTTCACATGCAAAGTACAGCTTGTATACAGTTTTAAACGATAAAACCAGATTAAGTGTCACAAAATACTTAAGCTGTATAGTAGAGTTTAAATATTCTAATTAAGTACCCTGAGCTTTCGCGGATCCCTTAATAAAGATTTTATACAGTTTGAGCTGTATAACACGCAAGTAATAACTCATAAATCACTCTCTAAATGTCTCACACGTCTCTAAAAGACCTGTAAGTTCTAAATAGGCTGTTATATTGATGTTGAAAACGCTTGCGTGCTGCTTGGGTAACGTGCCCTCGGCGTCAAGCGGTTTTATTTACGTATACGACCGCCAGTCAACATATAGATAGATGACTATCCATACTTTGACTGGCGGTCAAAAGGTTAAGGCCAGCGCACGCCGGCAGACGGCATTGAGGAGAATTTGCAGGCGGCCAGTGGACGCCGGCAGACTGCATCGAGGAGAATTTGCAGGCGGCCAGCGCACACGCATGGGCAGTGGTGGCCCAGTGGTAACGGCTGCGACTTACAAGTTGTAGGTCGTGGGTTCGAACCCTGACACGCGCATTACTCAGTGTAAATTATTTATTTACCACTGCTCTCAAACGGTGACGGAAAACATCGTGAAAACATGTCTTAAAACCAAAAATTCGAAGACTGTGACCTGTACTGGGCCCTGGATTGTGGCCCGCTCCCTCTCACAAAGAACGCCTGTGTCCCAGCAGTGGGAATATTATAGGCTGATTATTCAGGGCTAACTGAAGATTTGCGATGCCGCCAGCAGCTGCGGGCGTGCTACTCGATGTGGCGGAATGCCGGTCTCCACACAATCCTCACCTCAGTGCAACCAAACGGCTAGGAATATGGACTTGGTTTCTATTCCAAAAAATAGTCGTAACGCTATGCCAAAACTCGAAAATAGTCATTAAAAGATCCTAGAGACATAAAGGTGTCTTGATGTGGATTACGTGGTGAGCCTTTCTCGCCGAAATCCTCACCTGATTACCGCGGAACGCTTACGTTTTTGAATTTGGTTTCAAGAAATAGTCGTCTTCAACCATGATAATTTCGACCTGGTTTACTATGTAGAATTAAGTTAAACTTCCATGTAAACTTCTACATCATTTTTGAGTGGAGTATAGTCGAGCACAAAATGATTAAGTGCGTGGTTTTAATCACGGGTTTTAATGGTCACCTTACTTTTTGGTTGTATTAAAAAGGGTATTGTTAGTTATGTAGCTATTTTAGATAGGTAGAGGAGAAGGTGGTAATGTGGTCCCCGCAGGTATTATGGCCCCCTTTGATATTTCTTATTTAAAATCACTCCATCTAGTGAAACTTTTGTTAAAGGGAACATTAATATGACAACTTTGAAATAATACCAAAAAATCTGAAAGAGGACAGCACATTATCGTGTTTTACGAATCAGTTTACACCTGCACTCGCCAAAACTTTGTTATTGTGCTGTAATTAATTCAATAATTTTGTAAATATCAAGTGATAGCTGCAGAGAGTTTGACAATATGTTTAATTAACGTTTTCCTGCAGGATTTTTAAGGTAAATATGCAAATTATTCGATTTTTTATATTTATTGAGGTTTGTTAATAGATTCCATCATATTGGTAATTTGGCCCCCTATATTGCTTGCATTATGGTCCCGGGGGCCATATAACATACAGGAATGGCATTTGAATTTTTTTTTGTTTACAGATGCCTAGACAAATGTTGTTTTCCCCAGAGCATCGAATAAAATTAAAAAAATAAATTGTGCGAATCTTTGCGCTCAGTAGAAAATCGTAGACGTGTACGCGGACGCGGACGTGGACGCAGCCATCGAAGTAGCCGAGATGATGACGCCAGCAGTTGTAACCGGTACCAAAGAGACGTGATATCCAGCAGTAGCTCCGATAATAAAGAAGTTGTAGAAACCGACTCGTCTGAATGTGATGAAAATGTCTGTCCATCACTAGTAGGTACCTGAGGACTCTGATACAATTTGTATACATTGTGACACCAGTTATTCTAGCGACAGACGTGGAGAAGAGTGGATTCAGTGCCAGAGCTGTAACTTATGGGCTCATACCGACTGTGCAGGTCCTGAAGGCTAGTATTATCTGCGATTTTTTTCGTTATGTTCTATACATTTAATTTGCGCCCTAGGGTGCCATATAACCCTCACATGATCCCAAATTGTTAAATTTCCGTTTTTTTTGAATAGGTACTTATATATTTTAATATTCTGTCGCATTTTTTTTTATTCCATGGTAAATCATTTATACCTTTAAACAATATGGGGCGCCACACTACCACCTTCTCTATTGTAAGTAAGCGTTATACAACATTATTTTTAGTATATGCGAAACCTGAATTTAGTTTGTTCAGAGTAAGTACATGAACCAATTAAATACGTATTTGCACACCATAAATGTAATGGTAGAATGTAAATTGGCCATTATAGTTTTAAGATCATACACTGCCGCAGTTGTAAACCTATATTCTGTAAAATAAATGAATTTGAATTTGAATACCACTAATTTTTACACCATGTTATATTATTTCCCAAAAAAGTTTTGCAAGCACCTATGATGGAAAATGTTATGAATTTAATTAATTACAATAAAATCGCCATACGGTTAGGTATCTACTGCCTAAATTATTATCAATGAGCACAATACGCTGCACTCGCGGGCGGCGCGGGAGACCGCGTGGTGACTATGTTTATTTATATATACAACCAGGTAACATAACGTAGGTTTTGAAAGTTTGTACATAGATTCTTTACATAAAAATACTAGACACGTGTTTCGGGTTTCGCATATACTAAAACTAGGGTTGTATATCATAATCATGACATATTTTATAATATTACACTACCCTATGATTATGATACACAACCCCTAACATTGACAAAGTAAATAAAACCTATAGCAGGCACGGCTCTACAAAATCTTGGTTAAATATTTTTTTTTTAAATTACGCCGTGGCCGCGCCATCGAAACGGACACAGTTTATGAGATGGAAAAAGGATAAAACCCATAGAGCAGAGATTAAAGAAATCAAATATTCTGTGTTTTATTTATGTAAACTTTTTTTAAGCCTAGAGGATTAATTTGAAATGGAACCATAGATTTTGGAATGCGTTGTTCGTGTCCGTTCCAATGGCACGGCCACGGGGATATTTAAAAAAATCTAAGATTTTATAAAAAATTGTAAAAGTTGATTCTCAAAACCACAAATTTGTCAAAGTTATGGTTAAAAAGTTATCAAGGGTTTGAACGTGGCCGCGCCATTGATACGCGGAGAACCGCCACGGCCACGAAGATCTTTAAAACTAAGCGTTGCAGAGACCTGAAATGTTGGTAAATAATAGATTGAATTTGTAAAAATATAGATCTTTTTTTGAAATATCGCCGTGGTCGCGCCATCAATACGGACACATGTTGTTCAGGTATCTGATACTGGAGAACCTGTCAGTAAAGCGAATGAAAACATCGAAAAGCGTTGTTAAAACATTTTATTTAGACAACAAGCATACATAACGTGATAAAATATTTTATGCTGTAACGAGGTATGTAATTTCAATTTTAACTTAGAATTAGAAACATTATAAAAATTGCATTGCAAATATTTATATTATCCGACATTGTTACAAGTCGGATGGTAGTTTTAAAGGGATATGTTACATTAAAAGGCTCGTCATTCATACATACATCAGGCATGTCAAATAATCGCTAAAATAAACTCAAATCAAGGTGGATATTTTATGAACCCTAACAAAAGGGAACCCTTTTTGGCACAATTCTTTTAAATAATTGGAATAAGGAGGCAGCCAGCACATACACACAGAAAGCCTATCAGGGAAGTTTGGTGAAATATTGACACGGGTGCCAGTAAGCCGAACGGGTACGTGTCGGCGTTTACGGTCTGATATTTATTCCTTGGATTCTAAAAATATAACCTGAATCCATTATTATTTCGAAAGTATCCTCTTTTAAATACTGTCAAATATTTTTCATTTACGCGCTAGTTTCATGCCAATTTGTCTTAAGTAAAAAAATTCGCAAGTTTCGAGTCGGACTCACGCATTACAGGTTTCGTTACGCCAAAACTATAATAGGTTACCTTAGTTACAATGATATTCTATTTCTTTTTTGGCTAGCTATTCCGGTTCTAAAGATACCGACGGTGTAGTAATAGTCTTGTTGACGCCCTTTGTGTTCGGAACCCTAATCAAGCAGTCGAAAAAAATGGAATAGCCAACCTTATGTACAAGGTCGACCTCGTCAATTCGCGACTATAGATAAATTAGTTTGCAATTCCAATTTATGTCATTTAACCGGTGACCCTTTTACGGGTGATTCAACTCATGTTTGCGCCACATTTGATTGAATTTTGAGATTCCTAAAATAATACGTTTCGATTTCATGTAGACCTTTAAAATATTTGAACTCATCCAGACATTTGAAAAAAATCTATAGCTATGTGCGTTTTTTTGCCACTATCAGGACCTATTAATATTTAAAAAATAACAATACTATAATCATAGACAGACATTTACAATAAAGCCACGAAAATAGACGAATGGAATGTAGAAGTTCAAAAGAGTAACTACTTGTACGTTAAATGCTGTCATATTCTTCATAATTAAACTCAGTTGCAGGTGAAGGTCCCAATAAGTCCTGTTGAGGATTAGTCGTCTTTTTATCACTTTTAGATTTCTTATGTTTATGCTTCTTTTCTTTTTTCTCAGTTTTCTCATTGTAATCTCCCTTATCTTTGTCCTTTGATTTCTTCTTCTTGTGTTTTTTCTCCTGCTACAAAAAAATAACATTAGCTTTACGTTAACAACCATTATGTACTGGCCCGCGAGGAGTCGCTGGAGACTCTGAACAGAGACCCGTGGGGACGCCCCTACAAAACGGTGCGGGAGAAAATCCGCCCGTGGGCTCCCCCGCTGACCCAGAGTCTCCGGCCTCAGCTCGTGCAGGACGTGGTGAGCGCTCTGTTTCCCTCGCGAGGGGAGCATGCTCCCCCGGCCATAGCTCCGCCACCTGCGGTGCCCGATGCGGACCACACCGACGACGACGACGATGCTCCAGAGGTGACCGAGGTAGAATTGAGAGTGGCGGTACGTAGGCTGAATGCCAAGAATACCGCCCCAGGACCCGACGGCTTGCCTGGAAAAGCCTGGGTCCTGGCCTTGGAGGCTCTCGGGCCTCGACTAAGAGGGCTCCTAAGCGCATGCTTGGAGGAGGGCCAGTTCCCACGTCACTGGAAGACGGGGAAACTGGTCCTCATCAAGAAGCAGGGGCGCCCCGCGGACTCTCCGTCCGCTTACCGGCCCATCGTGCTGCTCGACGAGGTGGGCAAGCTCTTTGAAAGAGTCATTGCAGACCGCCTCGTCGGGCGGCTGGTGCGGGTGGGGCCGGATTTGGCGGAGAGCCAGTTCGGTTTCCGCAGGGGGCGCTCCACGGTGGACGCCATCATGCGCGTGCGAGCCCTCACGACGGGGGATGCTGTGGCCCGGGGTGGGGTCGTCTTGGCGGTGTCTCTGGACATCGCCAATGCCTTCAACACCCTGCCCTGGAGTTGCATAAGGGAGGCACTCCGGTACCACCGGATGCCGACCTACCTCTGTCGTGTGGTCGAGGCCTATTTGACGGACAGGGCCGTCATCTACCCCGGTCACCTAGGAGAGTGGAACCGGCGAGAGATGTCGTGCGGTGTCCCACAGGGATCGGTCCTGGGGCCGCATCTGTGGGACATCGGATACGACTGGGTGCTGCGCGCTGACCTCCCTGGCGGCGTCAGCGTAGTTTGCTACGCTGACGACACGCTGGTCCTGGCGCAAGGGAGGTCGTACCAGGCGGCGGCCGACTTAGCGACACACGGAGTTGCGACAATCGTCGATAGGATCCGGCAACTGGGACTCGAGGTGGCCTTGCACAAGTCCGAGGCCATGTGGTTTCATGGTCTTCGGAATGCGCCACTGACGGGTTCCCAGATAACGGTGGGAGGGGTTCACATCGGCGTCGAGTCGACGATGAAGTACCTAGGACTCGTCCTCGACAGCCGGTGGAACTTCGCGGAACACTTCCGACGTTTGGCTCCCAGACTGGAGCGGGCCGGGGCTGCCTTGAAGCGGCTCCTGCCCAATCTAGGGGGGCCAAACGCCTCCTGCCGGAGGCTCTACGCGGGGGTCGTGCGGGCCATGGCCCTATACGGGGCGCCGGTGTGGGCGCCTACATTGAGGCGCCAACCAGCACGCCGGTTGAAGGCGGCCCATAGGGTCATGGCCATCCGGATGATCCGGGGATACCGCACGATCTCCGGTGAGGCGGCGGGCCTCCTTGCCGGATTACCGCCATGGGATCTGGAGGCAAACGTCCTCGCGCTCACTTGGGAGTGGCGCGAGGAGGCCAAACGCCGGGGCGTAACTCCGCTGCCGCGGGAAGTCGCGGCACGGCGGACAGAGCTCCGGCAGGATCTCATGGCGACGTGGAAAGTGCGATTGTCGCAACCAAGTGCTGGGCACGCCGCGATTGCGGCGGTAAGTCCCCTCTTTGAGGAGTGGCTTGAGAGGCGGCATGGCGTCCTCACCTTCCGCCTGACACAGGTCCTCACCGGACATGGCTGTTTCGGGAGGTTCCTGTTTCGGATAGGGCGGGAGGAAACGCCCGGGTGTTTCCATTGCGAAGATCGCCCAGAGGACACGGTGGAGCATACGGTGGAGGTCTGCCCAGCTTGGGCGGAGCAACGCCGTGTCGTCGTGGAGGTGATCGGCGGCGGCGATCTCTCGCGTCCGACCCTGGTCCAGGCCATGGTACGGAGCGAGAGGGCATGGCTGGCAGTCGCCTCCTTCAGCGAAGCAGTTATGCTCGCAAAGAGGGAGGCGGCGCACGTGAGGGAGATGCAGTACATGCGCCCTCACAGCCGTGGCCTTCGCAGGAGACGCCCTGGGCGTCGGGAATCCCAGGCTGATTCCCGGCCACCGTAGGCACGGGCTTGCGGACGGCGAGTAATGGGTAGCTCGCTGTCCGGTAAGGACCAAGCCCGGGTCGACGGCGCGTTGTGTTCCACGCGCGCCTCAAAGAGATGTCAGCAGCAACAGAGGGGCCCGCAAGGGCCGATGCCTGCCGGGGGTGCGGGTTGTTCGAAAGAGATACCGCCGCCCCTGGCACACAGGCAACTGAGGGAACACGGGTGGGTTTTAGTCAGTAAAAGTCTGACACGCCCTCCCGCTCCACCCAGAGCGGGAGAAGTTATTTGATGATTTCCCACCCAGAAAAAAAAAAAAAAAAAAAAAACAACCATTATGTATTTTAAATAACAATGGATGAAAAAGATTCTGCTATTACCTTGTCACTACGCTCTTTGGCCGTGTCTGGATCTTCGCCGCCTAAAGCAAAGTTTAGAAGTTAGAACGACAATTATTACGAGAAACTACAGATAATTGAATCCGATCATTTTATTTCAACTCTTGCTTACCTTCAGGGGATCTTCTTGCACTAGTATCTCCAGCCCAAAGCGGGAAACCGTTATCCAAAGTTATTTGTGCGTCAAGGTGACGACTGTTTTCAAATATAGGCATACTACCTATATCTACGCTATCAATATCGTCCTCTTCGTCCATTGTAACACTACTCATAATTTGGCCAAGTTTATTAGTGTCTTCATCTTGATTTTCTCTTGAACTAAATTCTGTTGATAATTTTGTCTCTGCTCGAATGTCCGCTGACGAACTAATTTCGAAGTCCAAATCTTCCTGATCGATTGTTACTTTGGGATTATTCATATTCTCATCGTCGCTGAAATATTATCATAGTTATTAGAGATGTACCTTTAAGACGTTTATCCCAATAATAGAGGTTTCCTACCTTTCAGTGTCATAAGCAACATCTTGATTAGAGCCAGATATTGCAGGGAGGTCTTCCAAAAAGCTACTATCCAAAGTTCCCGCATAAAACTCGTCTAGACATCCAGACGACGCTGATACATTGGCACCGGATGGCGTACTCTGTCCACTAAAATACGCAAAGAAACCAAACAATAAAATAATTGTCTCATAAAGGTTATTCGAAGCTATTTTATAAAGCGTTACAAACGTGTGAATGCATCACGACACTAGTTGTAAAGTCCGCGAGGTAAAGGAGTTGGCCACTGTATTCTGACTAAATTGCTGCAAAAAGTTGCCGTTGGCAACCACTCCCAAAAATAGTAAGATAACAGGTTAGTGTAGGTAAATTTGGAGAGTGCTCTTACCTGTCTTGTTGAGGCAGACGATGTGGAATCATTTCCATGTTAACTGGATTTTTAGGCCTTGTTAAGTCTGAACTAACATAATGATTTTGCGTGACTTGACTCGGCGTTTTCAATCCATTGCCGGCCAGTGACTGCGCTACCTGCAACAATTATGAATAAAAATATGGAATAGTAACTAAGGAAGTATAGGTATGTACCTGAAATGAACGTAGTAGTAGGCAATAAAAAACTCACAAGTGGGTTTACACTAGGGGGCACAATCGGTTTGCCAGCGCCGAGCACAATGCTGGGAGAACGATCACTGGCAGGTCGAGGTTCCGGCTGACCCGCACTCAGTCTCCGCTTATTTGCAAGACGATCCACAAACAGGTTATAGTGGGACTCTTCTGAATTCTGGAAATAATAATCACTGATTATAACAAAAATCTGGACAAGTGCATGTCGGACCACGCACATTGAAGGGTTCCGAACAAAGAACAGAGAATATATAGAAGTGCCCCTGCTACATTGGCTAAGCACGGCAACCAGTGTCGCCGAACTCACACATTTGCATATCAAATTGTCCATTACACTCAAAAAACAGTGATATGATTGGCTACAAATTATGAACGCAACTTTTACAAATCATCTTCTTATTGCTTTCATAAATTAAGTCTGATTACAACGAGTGAAAGTTGTTATTATTTGTCATGACGCAAGCAATAGAGATGTTTTTCGTCTAAAAAGCTTAAATAGACCAATTTACAACGAGTTCAGCTACTCAACGCTCGATGGTGCCGTAACCAATTCCTTCTATTCAGAACGCTAGCGCTTTTGAAATAGATGTCATATTCGCATGCACATGTAATCTCTTTTGCTACTCAGAGATGTAGACAGATTCGATATTTCAATATTGATGTTACGCATTTTATTCGGGTGAGCAATGTAGTGATTGGTTAACATTATACAAATGCTTAATAATGGAAAGTCTTAGTAGGTATTGCTTTTTCGTTCAAATATCTATATCCTTTCTTTAAAATTTGCTATATCCTGATCTTCGTAATACTCTGAACATATAGTGCTTGATTTAGTTGGCATCCAGTTTTGTCTTCCCGTAGCATCTATCCATTTTTCCTTATTAAAAGAATCTTGGGGAAAACTGAAATATTTAAATACTTTATTTGAGGTCTATCTATAGAGAAGTTAATGTATTACGGTTAATATTACGTAATATAATATTCATTAACTATTAGCTGCTGCCAGCGACTACGCCCGCGGAAAGTAGAACATTATCCTGAGGGAACATACTTTCGTGACGTGGTCTACCCATGTACCAAGTTTTATTGAAATCCGTTCAACCTTTCGAGCGTGAAGAAGTAAGAAACATACAAACCTTCGGCTTATAATATTAGTGTGATTAGCAACCCCCACCTACACTTCGGACGGATGCAGGCTACGTGTTTTTATAACCTCGAGATTTCTGTGCAATCTTAGTTAAATATTTACAAATTATACACATGAACCGTCCGACATAAATTTTCTGGATGATGGTGCCAGCCATGAAATGAAGAATTAAAAATAAATAAAAATTATCGATACCGACCTACCTTCCGGATGTGTCCCATCCCTAATTGAGTAGCGTCGAAGTTACTAGAATTTATGTTACGATTTCCTAGATGACGACTATATTGTTTATAGTTTGCATTGAAGTCATAAAATGTGGTATTGTCATTAAAATCAAATATATTAAAAAATAACAAAGTTTAGTACTTCCCGATGATACGATACACCTCCACAAGATACATTTTATTTTCTGCTTTCGTTTTTGCAGGTCAAAAACCGCACAACAAGGCATAATTTGTAATATTTCGCGTATTACTGAGACAACCAATCGCGACAAGTATCTGACGGCGAATGAGCTAAATGTTGCGCATCTCGGCTTAATGTTGACACGCGCGCGATATCTGAGGGGCCGTTCCTCTACTTTTCTTTATTCCGTAGTTCCGAATGTATATACATAGACGAATGCACAATTGCACAGTATTGTTTTTTTATGAACCACAAAAATAAGTTTGTATTTTATAGTATTTATGATTTACAACAATTAAGCATCCCAAAAATTCATGAGACATGGGAAAACCCCAATTTTTATACATGTATTTTTTAAATTTCCTAGAATTCGTCACAGTCGTCAGTAAATATCACTTGTCTAAACTCTAAAATTGAATGACCATCATTGCTTATACCATTGGGTACCTAACACTAATACAAACCTTTAGAGGAAACTAAAGTTTTTACCTCTTTCTCGAAGTTGGACCGTTGGACAACTGGACAGTTTGTCCCAGGTAAACGTACTCGTCCACAACTTCGAGCGTAGCGACTCCGATCGAAAAAAAATGTGTGACGATTATACATATATATAACCATACTAAGGTACAGCTTTTTAGTACCAAGTTTAAAAGTTTGAGTTAAACCGCGAACACCGACAAGCCTTACCGTGAACACCTACGAACCTTAAAAAATCTAATTACAGGTTTAAAAAAAGTTTTGTCATATTTACTAACCTGGAAGTCATCAAGTTCTTTTTCAGTCTCTTCCACATCTCTCTGGTTTCGCTGAAGTTGTTCTAATAAACTTGTTTTCTGTAGTCGTAAAAACGGTACATTAAGGAATTTGTGGAGTAATCTTAGTCCAAATCCATTTCTCATTGAAGACTCAGCATAACGCACGGGGGCAGTCCTATAAAAGTGAAATAATTTATGAGGTGAATGAGTTTTTTCCCTCTATATTATTATCCTCCTTTGAACCTTCACAATAGATTATTATGGTGGTTCTATACAATATCTGCGGATCTGGATCAAAAGGTACTGGCATCAACTCACTACCATACCTGATAAGTTTGGCATGGTGAAGGGCTTGTTCAATGTGGTGGGGGTGAACTTGTCTATGGTGCTGCATGTCACAATGATTCCCCAGCACCACAACCGGTATATCTGCTGGTACTTGAGATAGCTCCTTCACCACATAATCAAATGTCCTGAAAAAAAAGTTCTCCATTATCATATTGTAAGTTAACTAAATATTTTACTAAAGACTTGGTTATAATTGGAGTGAGGTGATAAAAGATTCATTCATTGAACCCAAATCAGCAATTATAACATTATTTATGGGGGGAAGAGAGGTCTTTGCCCTGCAGTGGGGGCACTAAAGTGATAACGACTGTCTAGCAATCTATTTTTGACAGTATGACGTAAAATATCAAACTTTTAACAGTTGTACTCAATTAAAAATGAAGTATCCTATTATATCCTCTTCTTGAAAGAATTTCTGTGGCGAAATTCCTAATAGAAAAACGCGAAACTAAGCTTAGGATTTTGCCCGACAAAGGAATTGAACCAAGAACCCATGCTTCATGCTTGGCAATCGCGCTTGCGACCGCGAGACCAACAGGGCAGTATTCTATATTGCTTGAAGGGAGACTGATATTTTTGGCGGGGTATCCACGTCTGTTAATTGACGGATTTTTGTAACAGCGTAAGTGGCTGAACTTAGCCGACCTGCAAGTGATGTTAAATGAGGACCCCACAATCACCAGGAACACAGTCTTTTCAACGAGTGCTAGTATTTCCGTTTTAGTACGTTACTTTCACTGATTCTAACATTCGGTAACGCGAATCATGTACATTTAATTTTTCTTCTCATTTCGGACCAAAATAGCATTATTTGCGTCAAGCTCCTGTGCACGTCTGTTTACTTTAAAAATCAGATAAGTGTCTGGTTTTTAACATTGTTATTTCAAAAAAGTTGCTTACAGCGACAGTGAAGACGCTCACATGACGGGCAGAACACTCGCTGACAGACTCAGGTACAGTGACTCAGGTGACAGACTTGGTACATAGCCATATCAGCGATTACCTAATCGCTCGTCGCTGTCGCGCACTCGCTGTTCGTTGCTCTCCAACTCGATTTCCACCGCCGGCGATTATCGAGAAGCAACTAGTCGCCAACGAGGAAACGATTAGCTATCGACTATTTTCTAGCCCAAGTAACGTGCAATAGTTGTAAGCTCGGTGGGTCCCGTGTCAGTAAAAGAGATGCATATATTAAAAGTGGATTGCTAACAGGCCGGAACACTCTTTCCACTAGTTTGTCGCAACGACAAGATCTATCAAAGAACATACTCGCTAAGCGACGCTCTTATGGCGTGCAGAACACTCACTGACAGAATCTCGCTTGGTACATACGAATACCAGCAAGTGATTGGGCAGTAATCCCACTTGTTGCATCTGCTCATAGCCCAGCAACAAAATTATCCAAACTACACACTAGCTGTTTGTTGCTTGCCAATTTATTTCGAGTTGCCAGCTCTAATTGGTTCACGCTATTTCTCGGCCGTGGGACAGGTGCCTCACGCCATAGAATATATATTCAATTAGCCTTTCCCTATGAAAATAATTCTTCACACAAAATATTACCATTGTCCATATAACATGATATACACATGATATGAACATACAACACAAAGACGATAATTTACATTAAAATACTTGTGTGTGACAATACTGTCTTCCCCATGGGAAAAAGGTGTGAGTTTACCTATGTACCATAAATTTACATTTCATTTATCTTGCTTTTACCATGATTTTCAATACAAATAACAATGTTATGTTTGTATGAAGACTTCAGTAGGTACAATCATGAGAACATCTCAAGTTTTAAAACAAATAATATTAAACAAATTAGTGGTAAGTATCTAAAAGAAAACACTAAATTAAAAGAAATATTGGTATTTCAAACTAGGAGTGGGTCGTTCACGTATTTACCGTCGACGAAACGAAACTGGTTTACCGCATACAATAAACTAGTTGATAAAACAGTTTAATTTTCGACTAGTTTACATAATAGACTGAACAGCTTATAAACGAATTTATGCTCACGGAGTTTATCCACCGTTTATTGTACGATCAGATTAGGTCGTTTAGTTGAAACTAGTTTACTAATCGACGGATAGATGAACTGTACTTGGGAATCGAAATGAACTTCTCTTCATACTTTTTCCAGGGTTAGGACTGGCAGGCTGACTAATAAACTTGTATATATGATAAACTAATTCAACGAAATAAATAGAGATCGGTATCTATCGTTTTGTTATAGAGTCTATTTTCATTTAACAGCGTTCGCTCAGTGAGATAAACGTTCGTTTCTGCATGAGAGAGAGAGAGAGAATCAATAACAAACGGCCTTCGGCAGTGTTCGTGTTCACTCGTTCCGTTCCGTCGAGCGTCGACAACGTGTACGGCGAAATCAAGTTGTCGCCGCCGCGGGTCGCATGCGTAAAATGTCGTTCACGAATAAACTGGTTTATCTGTGGACAGTAAACTAGTCGAACAGTTCAGGTCGATTAAACAGTCTAAAAAACCAGTTCGTTCATTCAACGCTCACCACTATTTCAAACATATCAGTAGTAATTAGGGCTCTCTTTTAATTGGCTAAAAATAATTTAAAATGTAGGTCAACGGGGTGACTGCAAACCCATTTTTTCAAAATCGCTCTTTTTCAAAACTCACTTCAACTGAGTAATTGTTTTTGGCTTACGGTGACAGTGTAGAGAAAGTGTGGTGAAAGCAAAGATATGACTAATTTACATTAAAGATTTCTTTCTGTATTTTATAAACTTATTATTAAAATTTTGCCATGAATATACATACCAAGGTTTTGTTATATCAAGCATCAGTATCACACCATTAGCATTTTTATATACATCTAAGAATGTGGCATCAAGAACCGGTGTTTCATAGCCGTCTTCAGATGCTGCTGCGGCAGATTGGTTTTCTAGTTTTAGACCCAAAGGAGGTTTCTTCTTTGTACGACCTTTATCTACTACTTCCCATACTTCTACCTTGAAAATAAAACATCAAATTCAAAACGTGTTGCAATATGTGGAAATAAAATATTTTATTCATAAGCATTTTATATGAACTGTGTATTCTTTGTGAAACTTGCATATTTAATCATTTTAATGAATCAATATTATTTGGTGTAGTGTGGAGTTACAAGCTTTAATAATAGCAAGATGTCATTTTTATTAAGTATCCTAAAACAAACCAAACAGACATTGTAATATTGTGTTACTTTGTACTTTCACTCACTTTAACAATGTAATCAGTATTTTTATATGTCCAGTGTATAGGAGCAACTTGTATTTGATCAGTTGGTGCATAGTCTTCGATAAATGGTCCACCTTGTAGACGCTGCAAAAGGCATGATTTGCCAACGTTTCTGTCGCCTTTTATCAGTATTTTCACTACAATAAATAAATCCTGATTAAACTCATGTATGAAACAAAATTGTAGAGAAACATGCACACTAGAAACTTACTGTTAAAATGAACTCCTTTAGAAAATTTCTTCTGCAAAGAAGAAGACATTGGCAAAGGAGCTGGACAACGATCATCGCCGCTTCTAGTTAGTTTTTTGAGAGCAGAAAACATTGTTGATTCTCTTTTTAGATAATCAACTAACTAATAACGTGTAAAATATATATAAATAGACAACAACACTTAGCTGCAAGAAAATGAAACCAATATCAGCTGGTGTTCAAAAGTAAAATAAAAAATATTGACGAAAAAATTTGACATCTATACAAAACACTCGACAGCGACATCCACAGACTAGGGCTGGCCCCTATTATAAAAAAGTACTCTGTGGGCTGGCCAGCAGTAGCGCCAACTTTTAATATACCACTAGGTCCCGGAATTTATACAAAATCAAATCTCTGACGAATTAGTTTTTTTCACTGTTTGTAATTTTAATCAAAGCAAGGGGAAGAAATAAATGTTCCGGATATCTCGTTACTAATGTTAGTACTAGTGAGAGAGTAACAAATTTTATGAAATACAATGCGATTCAACCCGGTTTAAGTTTATGGATTCAACGAACGATGATATGCAACGTCATCGTCTTTAATTGTGACTTGAAAAATCCGGATTCCAAAGAAAATAATGCATAATAACTGAGTCTTGGCATTAATTAAAACGTTAATAATACTCGAATTACATCATTTCTTTGCAAGCAGTAATTTTTAAGTGACATTGGTTGACAGGTAGAGGTCATCGACGTGCCCATTATTTGAATCGAATGCATTGTACCCAGAAATAATAGCTAATGTTCGTTTGGTTTGGTATAGTTGTAAAATAGCAGTTAGCTATGAGTTAACTATAACTTAAGTACAAACGCCAGCACATCAACCTATCCCAAACTGTCAAGTTTTTCTAATTGCACATGAACCATTGTAATAAAGTTGAAAAACTATCAAAGAAATTTGACAGATTGGGCTAGCTTTAAGTATTGGCCTCTGTACATAACAACGTACTTTATAGCGAAATATCTACCGATGGGCAAGTTTACCTTAATTTCGAATAATTATTTCTGTACAAACAGGATGGTCAAATTATACAAATATTGTTACGAATTATACAATCTGGTAGCCCTGCTATGTTCTACACACCCGTATCTATTCTCCACAGATAAGCAACACCCCGCCACAGATTATGGTTACTGGTCCAGTGTCGGACGAAAAATACAAATCTTAAGTTTTTTGCAATTTGCAGGTCAGTGTCAGGTTTTTTATGATATTGCTGATAGCATACTGCTAGAGAAACAATTATTTTAGGTTTACAATATTTATTTTACGTGAGCCATCTTCTACAGGACTACCATGACACCTTTCATCTACTTATAAAATATACATGACCACAAACAAATACAAGTAGGTTACATATACTTAACACCCCACCTCGATTAATAGTGTTTTATTGAATCAAACACTCTTGATCGCTTAAAAAAAAAATCAACACATTCAACATTTTCCAATAAGAATAAAATAAAATTATTGTGACACTAATTATCAAATGAAAAATATAATGGTCACCCTACTATATGTAAACCTATTTACATAATGTTAGCATATATTTAACCTCTCACACATTTGTTTGAATCTATCAACTCCTAAAGTTTTTGTAAAAATATCAGCTAAATTTTCATCAGTATTTACATATTCAATTTCTAGCTCCTTTTTGAAAATTAAGTCTTTTATAAAATGATATTTTATATCAATGTGTTTCGTTCTCTTACTATTTTCAAAAGTTTTAGTCATATCAATAGCACCTTTATTGTCCACATAGAGAACACATTTCACACCTTGGCTTCTGTTGATATTGTTGCATAGACCCTTTATATTTATTAAATCGCACGCACTAGTGGCTCCAGCGACATACTCAGCTTCTGCTGTCGACAATGCTACACAGTTCTGCTTCCTCGAGAACCATGCTACCACATGACCGTTTAACAAAGTAACAGATCCACTGATACTTTTTCTGTCAATGTGATTACCTCCCCAATCTGCATCAGAGTAGGTTTCAATACTATTCTTCTTGTTATTCTTGACATAGGTCAAACCACTTGTCTTTGTTTCTTTCAAATAGCATAGAACTCGTTTTGCTTGTGTCCACAGATTTAAAGTAGTTTTATCTGAATATTGACACAGAAATGTTGTACTAAAGGCAATATCAGGTCTTGATACCGTCGCTAAAAAACATTAAACCTCCAATCAATTGTCTGAAAGGTACATCAATACACTTACTATCTGAATCTGCTTGAAAACCTTTCGTCATTGGACTTTTTGTTCCATTTGCCTCAGTCATATTAAATTTTTCCAACATTTTATCTATTTGCCTTTCCTGTGTTATTTTTAGAATATCTCCTTTTCTCTGTATTTCCATTCCAAGAAACTTATTAACTTCACCAAAATCTTTGGCTTGAAATTCTTTCTTTAACTCTTCTTTTACGTAATTTATTTCTTTTTTATATCCTGTAATTAAAATATCGTCTACGAAAACTATAATGCAACATTTATCATTATAATACATGCAGAAATCATTATTTGATCTTATTAGTCCTATTTTCAGAATAAAATCATTTAATCTATCATTCCAACATTTTGGACTCTCCTTCAATCCATATAAGCTTCTATTCAGCTTTAGAACTTTATCTTTTTGCTTACATTTTACTCCTTTTGGTATCTTTAAGTATACATCTGAATCTAGTATTCCATTTAGGAATGCTGTCGGAACGTCCATTTGGTGGATTTCAAAATCATTTTGTACTGCATGCGATAAGAAAGTGCGGACAGTGCTCATTCTTGCAACAGGGGAATAATTAACTGTAAAACCATCATCTTTTTGAAGAAAACCTCTTGCAACCAGTCTCGCCTTCTTTAGGTTATTATCTTTCTTCACAAAAATCCATTTAGCATCAATTGCTTCTTTTCCATTTGGCAAATCAGTGATTGTCCATGTTTCCATATTTTCTAAAGCTTTCAACTCTTTAACAATTGCTTCATTCCAGCCCATTTTTATAGCTTCATTGTAACTTTTAGGAACATCTTCCATGTATGTATTATAAGCATAGTGTGTCTCATATTCTTCTAATACTTTTGGTTTAACAATTCTTCTTCCACTTCTTGTATATTTTTCCTCTGGTTCCTGTATTACCTCTTTAACTTGTTCAGTTGCATCATCAAATTTATCCTCATCATCACTGTCTAGATCATTTTCAGTCACAGTAGGACGTTGTGTAACTTTAATCTCACCTTTACCTTTTCTTTCCTTTAGTCCTGATGTACTTGGCTTGCTTTCTTTTTCATCTAATTCTCTGTATATTACTGACCTTAAATTGTCTCTTTCTATTTCTCTTATTTCATCATATCTCACATTTGTTTCATCAAAATGTACATCTCTTGAGATTTTAATTACATTACTTTCTGGATCCCACAATCTATATCCATTTGGACTATATCCAATAAATCTCATTGCTTTTGCTCTTTCCTCAAATTTTGACTTCCTTGGCAATATAATCATCCATGCTTTCGATCCAAATATTTTCATATTATCTATATCATATTTACCATGATACAACTCTGCTGGTGTTTTAAATTTTATAGCTGCTGATGGACATCTGTTTATTTGATACATAACACACTTAACTGCCTCTCCCCATAATTCTTTCGGAAGGTTGGATTCCATCATTAATGCTCTTGCCTTATTATATACAGTCCTGTTCATTCTTTCAGATACTCCATTCATTTGTGGGCTGTAGGGGTTTGTGTACTCCATTTTTATCCCATCATTTATCGCAAATTCGTTTATTATTCGATTCTTAAATTCGCCACCATTATCGCATCTTATCCTTTTTACTTTATTTTGTTTCTGTCTTTCTAAATATCTCACATAATCTATTAAGTTTTGTGTTGCTTCATGTTTATACTTCAACAGATATATTACTCCAAAATGTGTATAATCATCTACAATTACCTGGTAATATCTTTCGTCATTTATGCTGGGTATATTTACTGGACCAGCAATATCAGTGTGTAAAAGTTCGCATACTTTTTCTGATCTTGGCATTACCACTGGATAGAATGGTAATCTCGTTGATTTTGCTCTCATGCACACATCACATCTTTTCTCATTATTTGGTAACTTTAAAGTCCTCAACCCATTTCTATTCAAATGTCCTACTCTTTGATGCCATAGGTTTGTATCATTTGCTGTTGTATAACATTCATTCTCTGTTTTTATTTTCAGTTGCAGTTTATATAATTTTCCACATTTTTCTCCATATACTCTCAAGTTATTTTGTACAATTTTTACCACATTTCCCTGAAATATTACATGACTATTCTTCTCAACTAATTTACTTATTGAAAGTAAGTTTTGCGTTAGATTAGGCACAATTAAGGCTTCAATATTTATGCATCTGCCTTTTTCTTCTGTATTTAATATTCCTCTCTCATTTGCTTTTAAATATTCGCCATTCGCAACTTTTATTCTTACTGGTTCTGTTAATGTTTGAATTTTAGTCATATAATCTTTGTATTTATCCTGTACCATGTTATCTGAAGCTCCTGAGTCTATTATAAACTCTATTACGTTTGACTCAATGTACTCATTTGTTATATTTATTGTTTCATCATATGCCGTGAACATATGTTTTGTAATGTTTGCTTGTCCATATCTACCTCTATCAGTTCTTCTGCCTCTTCCAAAAATATTTCCTCTAAAGTATCTACCACCTCTTTGGTTACTCCTGCATTGATGTGCTTTGTGTCCCTTTTGCTTACATTTATAACATACTATATTTTCCGTAGTAAAACTCGTCTCGTTATTTCTATTTTCACTATCACTTTTCAGTTTTAGCTCAGCATCCAACAATCTTGCTTTCACAAAATCAGTTGTGATTTCCTTTTCTGTTGACATTGTTTCTAGCGATGTTATTACATTTTCATAATTCTCTGGCAGTGTTAATAATAAATGACACACTTTATCAGATTCAGTCATGCTTTCTCCAATTTCAATTTCATTGATTATGTTATCAAACCTTAGATAGTGGTCCTGAAGGTTTGTATCTTTTTGACATTTCAAATTCAGCAATCTTCTCTTTAGTTGCAATTTATTGAAAACAGATTTTCGTTCAAAGATAGCTTCTAAACATTTCATCATGTCTAATGATGTTGTACACTTCTTTATATATGATATGTACTTATCTGATACACATTGTACGATTATTGACCTTGCTTTAATATCCATTTCCTTACTTGATTTCTCACTTTTTATCGCTTCTACAACTCCTTTTTCTTCCAACAGTAAATTTAATCGAAATTTCCATGTTTGAAAATTTACTTCCTCTTTCAGAAATGGCATCGCTTCATATTTTCTCGTTTCCATTTTTATTTTATTTCTTTTGTTTTTCTCTGATAGCTCAAAATTTTCTTCTCATTTTAATATTTTCATTTCATTTACCATTTTTCTTCTTTATATCAGCACAAATATGCGGCCCATAACCTTTTATGATATTGCTGATAGCATACTGCTAGAGAAACAATTATTTTAGGTTTACAATATTTATTTTACGTGAGCCATCTTCTACAGGACTACCATGACACCTTTCATCTACTTATAAAATATACATGACCACAAACAAATACAAGTAGGTTACATATACTTAACAAGGTTCAGGCGCCAGCACATCAAGCTACCCCAATCTGTCAAATTTCTTTGATAGATTTTCAATTTTAAAGTTCATGTTCAATTGGAAAAAAATGACAGTTTAGGGCACAGAGTACATTCTACCTATGGAGATTTACATTTTACATTTGGTTTATGGTAGCTTGTAGCCTTCTTGATGTGCTGGCGTCTGTATCTGGTTGTACAGACGCCAGCACATCAAGACACGCCTACTACAATCTGTCAAATTTCTTTAATAGGTTTTCAACTTTATAGCTGAAGGATAAGGTTCAAATTTGATTGAGAAAATTTAACAGTTTCGAGTAGGTTGACCTGCTGGCGTCTGTACATTTATGTTATTGATTAAAATAAAAATCGAGAACTAAGACCACTACTGCTACGCATACTCCACTCCACTCTCTACTTTTTATGTTTTAAAATAATAACTAATTACTTAGTATCATTATAACTAACTAATTAATAAATACAGAGTAAAATTATGCTAAACATAATCCAATTGTAAAGTAAATGTATAAATCTGAAGGTTATGCTGGTTGTCATGTTGCTGCGCATTTATTAACCGACTTCCAAAAGGCGGAGGTTCTCAATTCGTCGGAACCTTTTTTTTATTTTTTTTTATTTATAAAAGGGGTTCCTAAATGTTAATTTAGTTCAAATAATCGAAATAATTTATTTAATTACATTTATTTATTTTACAAGTGTACATGAAAATTATTTATTGTTACATTACTCTTTACAGTTGATCAGCAGCACTGTTTAAAATTAATAGATAAGTTCACACCGTAATCTCAAGTGGGTAGGCAAAAACTACAGACAGCCATGCTAAGATCCATAGGGTCAGTCTCTAAAAACAGGTGAAAGATCTGGTATAAAATGTTGATTTCACTTTTTCAGTGCCCTTTTGTACTCGGTGTACTTTTCTTTTTCAACTTTCCTACACTGAGTCCAAAAAACTTGCTGTTGTTGCCCTGTTGTCTCGGTTTCCTGGACCACTGTCACCTGAATAAAATTGGAAAAAGTCTTGTCCGGACTTTCTGTAAACTTTCATTGTTTATGAAAATCCCTTGCTGTACCTAGCTACTTTCATACATGATATTTCTTTGGACATGCTAATAACTCTATGGGTGCTGAACCACTCTAATTAGTAGATACACAGTAGTTTCCTGAAATCAAACAATTAGTCCCACTTTGATTTCTTCTTTTCAAAAAACTCTTTTCCATCTTGATCTACAGTAGCATAGTATCCCATTGACTCGTATTTCGTTCTCATATATGCCATATAACCAAGGGCAAAAGTGAAACATGCAGCCCCTATGGTCATTACAACAATATTCTGGAACAAAAGAATAAAAAATATTTAATTAAAACATAGTATACGTCTGTGAAAATGGATGAAATGAAAGATTTTGTCATAATAATGGTACTTTACTCAATGGTCATTTTATTGAAAGATATAAAAATAAATGAGTCAAATATTTTTTTTAAACAATGTTATTAGACATGTTTGTGTCATATTTAGTAGAAAATTGTGTTTATTGTTAAGTATTTACACTATCAATTTAAATAATAGGTATGTAAATTGATGGTGCCTGGTGCTAGCCATACCACCAATCCATGAGTAGCGAGTACAGTCAACTTCCTTGGATTTAAATCCAGAGACCTTGAGTTAAATTAGCTATTCATGGTACTTTGTAATTTCCTCATAGTTTATAGTGAATTATTCACACTTCGTTTTTATTACCTAAAATTATTATTTGCATGTACACACTTAAAACAATCAGTAATAATATACCAGTGTAAATAATGTTACATAAACATTGTCTATGTTACATGTTATTACTTACAGGCATTAAGTACTTACAGGCTTCGCATATAGCTCAAAATTAATAACTCGAAATGCTGTTGTCGACCTCATCGACCGAATCCCATCTCCAGGCTTTTCTTGTTTATTTTTCGGCTCCATGGTAGTAGTAATATAGTATCAGCAGGTTATCTGATAGTGCTTGTCAGGATTTTATTATTAGGAGTTTGTCTAGCTAGTTCATTATCTGTTCTGATTCTAAAATATTATTCTTTAAAGTAAGCTTCTGAAGAATAAATGTACGATCATCATCACCACAATCATCACCCCGTTCAGAAACGAAAAACACTCGATAAAAAAGTACTCTGTGAACACTCGACTTTTGATTTTTTTTTATCCACACTTCACAGAATACATAATGTACTCTGTAATATTCTAATGTACTCTGTGCTCTGTACAGAACTGCAGAGTACATTATTCTATACCCATACTTCCACAGGCACAGTCAGTGTTGCCAACTGCTATCTTTAGTTAGTAGCTAAAACATTGCAAAAAGTTGCTAAATTGTCAGATTTTATAAAATAGCTTAACGCTACTTAATTGTAGGTTACTGATAGTTTGGTACCTGGTTAGGTACAGTAAAAGAGTACTATGAGACTCATTACATATATATTAGTCTATGCTATGAGACACCGGGTTGTTACACGATGCGATAGACAGAAGGAATTGACACATTGACATGTCTGTTAGAAAAAAACTCCATAGCAACGGTACATGTCATCAAAAGAGATTATGCTCTGTGATGCATGCAAACTCTAACACTCCTCCTCATCACTAGCATAACTGCTATATTAAACCGAGTGAGGATCCCAATCCATCCAGACCAAAGCCTTGGTCCAGATAAACTCTTAGTTAACATATCTGCCTCCATGTGGGCACTTGGACGGTATTAAATTTTAACTTCCATCAACTAACTTATGAAATGTAATTTCATATCAATGTGTTTTGTCTTAGAGCCGATCATAGGATTTTTAGTCAATTGAATGGCAGCCTGATTACCGTTGTATATTTTGATTATGGGTTGTCTCCATTCTGAAATATCATTTATCAAACGTCTTAGATGAATTGCTTACTTAGCAGCTTCAGCCACACACTTTGCTTCAGCCGTTGATAAGGCTACACACTTTTGTTTTCTGCTTTCGCAGCTAACAGGAGCACAGGCGAGTTTGAAACAGTAACCACTGTACGATCTTCGATCTATCGCACAAGATGCAAAATCTGCATCAGCTTGTCCATACAAATACATTTCCGTTTTCTTGTAACAAGGGCCCATGCTTTTTGTCCCTTTTAAGTAACGGAGTACACGTTTCGGGCTCTTAAAATGTTCCTCTGCAAAACAACTGTTGAACTGTGATAAATAACTCACACTGAACATTATATCAGGCCTGGTGGCCACGGCTAAATACATCAGTGTGCCAATCAATAATTATTGATATGGTAATCTTGCATCAAACTTTTCATTTTTTTTTTTGTAATTTGAGAGGTGTAACCGTTGGCTTACAGTCTTCCATGTTAAAATTTCTTTAACACCTTCTCAATATACCGCTCTTGATATAATTTGATTTGGTCTCCTCCTTGCCTTTTGATCTGCATGCCTAGAAGTTGTTCAGGCTCTCCTAGATCCTTAATTTCGAATTTTTCACTAAGCATCTTTATTTCTTTTAATTTGGTTTCTCAAGAGTAAGCTATTTACAGATCATCCACGTATATAGCTATCATCGTTTTAGCTCCTCCTTTCTTTAAAATATACACGCAAGGATCAGCTTCTGATGGAACAAATCCCATTTTTTCTAGTTCGCTACTCAGTTTCAGGTACCATTGTCGACCTGACTGCTTCAAGCCGTAGAGTGCTTTTTGGAGATGACATAAGTATGTCATCTCCAAAAAGCACTCTACGGCTTGAAGCCGGTAGAGGATTTGAAAAACATAAAAGGAGAGAAAGTTCTCTCCTTTTATGTTTTTCAAATCCTCTAATATTTTCTTAGCTTTATAGAACAGTGTTAAATCATTGTTACTACTTTCTTCCACCATTATTTATACCACATAATCTTCCAAGTAATCTGGCATCTCCATTGCTATCTTATTATCTAAAACGCCATTTAGGTAAGCTGTCGTGACATTCATTTGGTTAAGTTTCAATTCCTCTTCCACAGCTACAGCGATGATGCTTCTAATTGAACTTAGTTTTGCAACGGGAGAATGTCTCACTATAATCGATTCCAGGTCTTTGCCTAAATCCACTTGCAACTAGTCTCGCTTTCTTTACCTCTGCGTTTTTAGGTCCTATTTTCTTTTTCAAAATCGTTTTGATATCTACAAGATTCATATGTTTTTCTCGTTTTACGATATTCCACGTACCGTTCTTTACGTGTGCTCTGATTTCTGCTTTTATGGCATCATGCCAGTACCGTTCACCTCCCTCTTCTTCTTCTTCTTCGCATAGATACATGTTATTAGTAGTCGTTTCCTAGTCGTTTCTGCCGTTTATCTCATAATCTTTAGCCCATACTGGCAATTGTCGTTTTCTTTGAGATTGTCTTCTGCTATTGGCATTATCATGAACTTGTTCACTTTCGGTTGCTTCATATTCTTTATGTTGTTCGACTACTTCATCAACGTTTTCACTAAATTCATCAAGTGCATCATTGAACGTGTCGCCGAAAACATCGTGTGGTGGAGTATCAAGCTGAGTCAATGATGGGGTTTCATACTGCGTCGAAGAACTAGGTATTGCATCAGAATTTGGCGATTTATGTTTCATATTTATATCGATTTTTATATTCTCAGTTGTTTCTTCTTCTTGTTTCCTTTTAGGTTTTATATTTGTATTCATATCTCTTCTATTTTCCCTTGTTTCTTCAAAATTTGCACAGTTCTTTCCGTAAAACATGGCATTTACAAATTTTACGTCTCTACTTATCATGAATTCTTTTGAATCAGGAATGAAGATTCGATACCCTCACACCACATTTTGCGTAACCAACAAATACGCCTTTGGCAGATCGAGTAGCAAATTTCCATCCTCTTTTAGGTCCTTTCCTTAGAACAAACATATTCTGACCGAATATATGTAGGTGTCTTGCAGATGGTTCACGACCAATCCATTTTTGGAAGGGGGTCTGTCCATGCAGGGCTTAAGTTGGGCATCTATTCGTTATATAATTTGTGTATGCATTCATACACAAATTATGTAACGAATAGATGCCCAACTAGCATAACTGTGCATTTGCCCACAGTTCCTCTGGAACTCTTGATTCAAGCATAAGGCATCTCACTTTCTCGACCAATGTCCAATTTTCACGCTCTGCAAGTCCATTACTTTGAGGTGTATAGGGTGACGTTAGTCTGCGCTGTATTCCATGTTGCATTAAATAATAATTAAATTCTTTGTTAATGTACTCGGTACCATTGTCCGATTGTAGATATTTAATTTTATGCTTTAATGCATTTTCCACCATGTTTTTGTATTCTGTGAATATCTGGAATACCTCTCGTTTATTTTTCATAAAATATATGTAGCAATATCTTGTGAAATCATCAGTAAAAGTCACGAAGTATCTTGATCCAGCATGAGTTTCAACTTGCATAGGTCCACACACGTCAGTATGAATAATTTCGAGTGGCTCCCTTGTCTTTATACCGTCTGTGGTATTAAATGGTAAGCTCGTCATCATTACTTTCAGAGATGTTTCACAATCTCCCAATTTTTCCTTTTCTTTCATTTTTAATCCTTTAATTAGATTTTTCTTGGATGCTGCTTTCAGGTCAGATTCATTTAGATGTCCGAGTTTCTTGTGCCAATTCATAATATCTGTATCTTTTTCTACTGTATTGGCATTTCTACTTCGTCAAATCTTACGTAGTACAAATCATTCTCTCTATTTGCCTTGAGTATAATATTGCCGTCACTATTCTTCATTAAGGCCTGATGTACTATCAGTGATTTTTCCAACTGAAATCAGGTTCATGGACAATTCAGGTACATATAGAGAATTATTTATGTCGTATTGTCCACCTTTTAACCGACTTCCAAAAGGAGGAGGTTCTCAATTCGTCGGAACCTTTTTTATGTATGTTCCCCGATTACTCGAAGATGGCTGGACCGATTTAGATAAAAAAAATTAGTTTGAAAGGTTATACTTCCCAGGTGGTCCCATGATCATCAAGTCAGGATCTGATGATGAGATCCTGGAGAAATAGAGAGAACTCTTCAAATATTATCGGCACACTTGAAGCAATTTGTGTAGTTTTTGGAAGAATACTTTCTCGGAGTGGTTTCATTTCAATTTGGTGAAGATCTGATAAAGAACTTCGGAGATAGGCAACGGAACTCCTCAATAAATGATAGCAAATGGACTGGGATTGCTGAAATCTCATGTCTGTCTATTGTTTACACCAGTTAATAACATAACATCACGCCGGTACGCTGTGAAGGAGTAAGCAGATGTGAACCACTAAAACGTGAAAAATAAAATACTTTATTCAAAAAAATAAACAACCGACTTCCAAAAAAACACTAAAAAGTGAAAAATAACTTTAATCTCGGAAGGCGGTGATAAAACAATAAAATAAATATCCAAAGTCACCAACTTCCGAAGTTAAAGTTATTTTTCACTTTTTAGTGTTTTTTTGGAAGTCGGTTGTTTATTTTTTTGAAAAAAGTTTTTTTTACTCTTATCGTAATTTTTCCTCTGCCTTTTACTTGGGTGACATACTGATCGGAAGCTAGTTTTAATGTGACTCACTGTTTATGGTGTCAAATTTTTCCCCATCTCCACACATGTGAGATGTACATCCGCTGTCGAGGCACCAAATATTTTTCTTTAAATGGTTCGCAGACGTTAGGCAAATTGGTTGCACACAGAAACTTACACGATTTGGGTTATTATCACTATATCCAGCTCTCGCTTGGCATTCAGAAGCCTTATGTCCCTTTCTTTTGCATTTGTTGCATCTGAACTTGAAGGTTCCTCTGTTATTGTTGCTGCCTTGTTTCTTATTTCTGCTATAAAAAGCATCTTCCGCATTATCTCTATTGCTGCTGTTTTCTGGCTTCACTTTCCTCAATTATTTTAATTTTTAAATTATCTGGACTTGGCAAACTGTCTCTAGTTTCGATGGCAATTCTGAAATTTACAGAACTTTGTGGCAGGCTATACATCATCATAATACTTAATAGTTCTGGATGGATTTCCACACCCATTGTCATTACCACCACATACATGAAATTGCTTAAGTGATCTTGCACATCGTCCTTTTCAGCCATTTTCTTTAGGTCAAGCTGTTTAAGCACAGTTGCTTTTCGCGCGGGTCCCGAACTTTGATGAATAGACTTTAGCTTGTCCCAAACGTCTTTAGATGTTTCACAGCCAGTTACCTGCTTGAGCTGAGGTGGAGACATCAATAGCATGATCTCCGCACGAGTCATCGTGTCCCTTTTTAGGAACTTCTCAGTCTCTTCTACAGTCGCGTTCACAGATAATTTTTTAGCTCCACTCGCGTAATAGCTCATTTATTATGAGGATGGCTTCAGCCTGTACGCACCAGGTATCATAGTTCGTTTTACTTAGTAGTTCTATACGATACGATGACGACATCGTTCCTCGAGCTAACCACGCTCTGCTACCAATTGATACCTGGTTTGGTACCTGGTTAGGTACAGTAAAAGAGTGCTATGAGACTCATTATACATATATTAGTCTATGCTATGAGATACCGGGTTGTTACACGATGCGATCGACAGAAGGAATTGACATGTCTGTTAGAAAAAACTCCATAGCAACGGTACATGTCATCCAAAAAGATTATGCTCTGTGATGCATGCAAACAGTTACACTAAAAATTGCCAAATTTTGACAATCATGTTTCGAATAAAACTAAAAAAAAAGTAATTTAAATTATTGCAATAATGTTTATTCATCAACTAAAATAGGTGAAAGGAAGATATCAGTGGTTGTGGTTTAATATTTTCTTTTGATGAGTATTTTTATTTAGACACAATTTTCACACTGTTGCGCCTTGCGCCGCTGCCTGACACCGAAAAATAGCTAGACCTAGCTATAAAGTTGCTAAGTTGGCAACCCTGGGCACAATGTTTATTCTTTGCCTTGGTGTCCAGTGTCCACAGTCCACTATTGACAGTGACACTGACAAGCGCTGACAACTGACAACTCAAACGTAGCGTCAACCAAGAAGCGGTATAAAAGATGAGGCAACACTCTAAATACCTAAGTGAAGACGACTGTGGGCTGACGCTCTCTTTCTAAATATATACATAAGAATGAGACAGTGATACGTGTTTTCTCTCTCTTATGTATGTTTTCAGAAAGAGAGCGCTAGCCCACAGGTTGTCTTCACTTTTTTATTTGGAGTGTGGCATCCACTTTTATCTATAAGCTTCTTGGTGTCAACAGACAAGGGTATTGATGAAGGAGGACACAGAATCCCGAGAATCGAAAACTCAAACTAAAACTCAAACTCATTTATTTCAAATAAACCAATTACAGGCACTTTTGAATTGTCAAGGTCGGTGAGTTAGAAAGATGAAGCTAGTTGCCCATTCCAAAGCGTAATGTAACAATATCGATATTTATTTTAAAACTATAAAAAAATAAAAAGCCCTGGCTGGAGTTCAAATCTGTAAAAATTACAGCACCCACGCTGGCCGCACGCGTTACACCTACTACAGCTTGACTTACAAATTGAAAACTTCTTCCTTTTAAAATCGATAAAAACATCTATATTCTTACAAAAACAATTATTTGGCCGTACCTTGAAAGACGAACTATCTGAATGACCTCCAGACTCCCTAACCACATAGCGCCGCAGATAGCGGTGCTGGCCTGCTGGGAAGCTATATAATTGTGAAGAGTCTCCTGGCAGGACGGCTTGTGGTAACTGTAAATATTTCTACAATCCCGAATTACGTATACTGGCCATTCAAGTTGAATTGAGTATTTGCATGCGTTGATACATCGCAATTTATTTTCTGTTGGGATTATAGATTATGTTGATTTTCACTACACACGAAACACACGCAGCGACTCCTTGGCGATTTCAAAACATCACGTCCACACAGTTTTTGACCACCAATTTATTTGTCACACACTATGGCGATGGCGTGTGGATGTTAATGTTGAAATAACTTGCTGGCGTACTGGCTGGCGAGTAGTCGTCGCTAGCGTTCAATGTTGCTGCAATTTTGAGCATTTGTAATGCACACACATTAGTAATGCTCAAAATTGCAACTATCATGTTTTTAAAAGACTATTGGTTATTTAATATTTTGTCTATTAATTTGAGAAGAATTAGAAAAAAAAGAGAAGACGCCAACTGAACTCTATGGTTTATGGCTACTATTGGCTACGCCAATTTAGTTGTCAAAAAAGATAATTATTTTCGGAATATTCTGAAAATGTTGACTATTACCCTATAGTTACTTGTTAAGTTTCAATATTTTTCCAATTTATGTTATTTTAAAGTTTAATTCTTTATAAAATGGAGTCGGATTCTGCGCTTCACGCTGATGTACCTGATGGCGCGGAAGTGTTGCCTCTAGAAGAGAACCAAGCTGATGAAGCTGTCGATGCTTCCGAAAGTAATGTAACAAGTAACGAAGAAGCCACTGCCGCTGAAGAGTCAGGTAATCTTTTATTACAAGTAGTATGTTAAGTTTTATACATTCCAAATTAGTTCTTGTTACAAGTAACACCGTTATTTTGATTTGCATTTTGGTTTTTGTGGTGCCATTTCTTAACTATGTGATAGTGCTTTTACTTAAAAGCATTAGTTACGATGCACGATTTAAATGCAGTCATCAAATACATATCAAACATACTATTGTAGCATCAAATGGAGGACCTACCAGCAGCAGTGATGGCTTGAACATTGATGCTGCCGCACAGCTAGCAGAAGGTGAAGAACAACAGGCTGAAGAAGGTGACTAGATTTCTAGACTAGCCTATTGTTTTACAATACAAATTTATGACAAACCAGATAGTTTCAGAGATTACTGAATGATTGATTGAGGAAAGACATGCTATGAAATATTGTAATAGTGGATGAAATTTCCTAAACTATAGATTATGTTTAAACGTGTTGGTCTGGTTGAGGTTAACATAGAGATTTAAATTATTGAGAAAAGTGGAAATTCTAAGAACAGAATTTAAAACCAGAACATGTTAACAAACCATGTTCTGTTCTTTAACACCAAGTCATGCAAAGATTTTATGAGGATATCTTATGTCATCCTGTAGAACTTTTGCAAAATTTCACATTGCGCAAACACCTAAAAAATTATAAAGTTTAATCAAGTTCAACTTTTTTGTGTAATAAAATTGTACCACAGACAGTGTACAAATTTTTATTTCTATACCTATTATTAAATTTTACGTTCTGTGAATGAGAGCTGATTTTAATAGTTTTTAGTAAAAATAGTATACGCTTTTAACTTTAATTCAATTTGAAATGGCTTCTACCGCAGTAAACTCAATTTGTGAAGCATGTAATACAATTGTTTAATTAAATTAAAAATAATTAAGTTTTTTTGTACTTTAAAAATATCCTGAGATAATCAAATGTAAGTGATAGTGATGCCAATATTTGGCAGTTCTCAATTATCATATAAGTACAAAAGGCACTCTTACTACTTACTACTACTCTTACTACTACATTACTGTTACTTGGAGAACTTACGAGTGTAAAAACAAGCAAAAGAAACTCCAGTCTTGGCTTCCAGACTTATACAAGATAGGTTTGGAGGCGGTAGAGGGGTCTAGTGAGCAAGCAAAAATAAGATGTCATACCCTTCGTGTTTTTCTATGAACCATTTGAAATAGGAGCCCTTTATGGTTTTAAAAAATGAACAAAAAGGGTCTATCCTACCCAAAAAAAAACCTACCATAAATAAAACACCAGCCCCCTTATTACAAAACAAGGTTTTTCTTAAGTGATGGTTTAAGCCATCGAGCCTGTTTTTGAAATAAGAACCTAACTGAAATCTAAATACGGTTTCTTTTAAAAACTATCAACTTAGTCCGGTGCTATGTTGTAATTTTTGTATTAAGAACTGTATCCAAATGGAAATAAAGTTGGAAATGCAAAAATTGGCTCAGAGCTTTAGGCTAGAACTAAAGTTAGATCGCGTTTTGTAATAAGACGGCATGTGTTAAAGTGAAGTGTTTCCCATGTTCTTAATATTCCTCCTGCATGGTCTTCATAGCATTTTTTAGGTTTAACACTGCTATGTTGCTTACGTTTACTCTTCAGAAAATGCAATAAATTATTAACCTCACAATTTGTATGGAGTTTATAAATTATTACATTTTCTATAACAATAACATAATAGTTTGAAATGTTTTACAGAGATGGGGATGAATATCTTATCTATGATTCCTTCATGCATTCTCTATACATGTCTCCCAACTTTTATATTTTATTGTGTACTCTGAATACTTAGGTCTGAATATTTGACTGAAGTAAATCTTTATCTATACTTCTAGCAAATGCTGAAGCCGAAGCAGAAGCAGAAGCAGAAGAAGAAATGGACATTGATGACACTGGAACGGTTGCAGATGAGTCTGCCTATATCGGAGACAACTGCTTGTCTACACCTGTAAGAATTTGATACACTTATCACAAGACTAATGGCGAAAACTTCATCAAAGCCCATAAAACTTTCATTGCTGGCACAGCTCTGCAATTTGTGTATAAACCATTTATTTTATAAATTCTGTACCTAATTACAACACTTTGTTTATATAGGACAATGAGAGCCAGCTGGATCCAATGATGAAAGAACAAAGCTTGGATGAGGCTGAAAGCCTTCCAGAAACTGCTGAGGAGTCTCCAGACCAGTCAATCAGCTCAGCAATGCCTACTGATAGTGGAGTTGGTGAGGGGGATGGTGCACCAATTGTGCAAGATGGTGAAAACTAGTGTATTTTTATTGCCTGAAAATACAGCTTGTTAAAAATACCTTAAACAGACAAAAAATATTGAAATTGCAGATGAATCTAGTACTATGGACGAAGATATGGGTGGTGGAGAGGGTGTTGCAAGTAGCGACGATGTCAACGACATCAGCAGTGCGGCGCAGGACGTTCTCAGCACTGGCATAAGGTATGTTTACACTATAAATATCATTATTGACTTAATATTTTTTAAATTATTAGTAATGTGTGCAATTTCTCTTCAGTTCCAGCACAGCAGAGAGTGGCGCTGACATTTCTAGCAGTGGCCAAACAGAGGCACCTCTTATTTCCTCCACTGCCAATGGACCTGCAGTTCTACACTCATTCTCCCTTGCACCTCAACAGCATCAACCCAATGAGTTAGTATTCAATTTATGAAAAAAACACAAAATAGTCATACACGCTCTATTTATTTAGCAACTACGTTCTAAATTGAATGAGCAAGCAAACGAATTTGGACTGACTGTAGCGTGTAGGTAGAGGAATGGAATGCCTGGGCCTCGACTAAAACTATAGTGCGGAAACCGTGTGGAGGCCGCGCGGTGTGGTGATACCGAGGAAATTCCATGCTGTTCCTTAGTAATTACAGTTTCCACTAATTTATACGGGACCGCGGCCGCGTTCCGCGGCTGCAGTCTAAATCTTCGGCAATTATGATATGGATGTTCATTGTTATTTCGTGTTTTAGATTCAGCGACGCAGACACGTCCGAAATGGAAGGTGCAGCCGACACGATGCCGACAGTCAGTGAATCAATGCCTTTGCTCACCATGACTGCGAATGGCTCTGCACTACTCTCACCTACTTTGCTACCAGGTAATACATTCTTGTGAATTGAATGTCCTTCTATATCACACTTTCGAAAAAGTTGACTTTTAAGTTTAATATACAGGAACCCTAATATGAATCCTTAAAATTAAATATCTTTGCAATATATGCAAGTCTAGCTTGCTTGCCCTTGTTTGAAAAGCATTAACGGGGTTTATCCGAATTTGCCCGTTTCAGAATCAACATTAAATGGTGAAATTAGTGTATTAGGCCCTGAAAAAAATATGTGTCATAGATACATCCTTGACTGAGGGAAATTAACGATTTAAAACACGATAAATTGTAATTTGCTCGACGAAAAAAAAATCCGAAACAGGGTCGATTTCAAAACTATTTTCCGTCTCATTTCCTAATAATAGCGCAAAATAATGTGGAAATTGCATGTACGATGAGGGAATCGTATTTAGGAGGCAATTTAACGGTTGAATTTTTTAGTTTAGTAGATGTTTTTTGAATAAAGTTAAAAATATCTAAATCGGGCTAATCGGCTCGCGCTCAGAGTCCTGCGGGACGTCATCGAGGGTGGACCTGTGTCAATATTTTCAGAAACTCGCTCATCCTCCACCTGTACAAAAAAATAAAATAACAAATTAAATTATGAAATTGCGATAGCTCCGAAAACATATCTTCTAATTATAATTCTTATAGTTTTATTTCATAAAATTGTTTTCGAAAATATGATTATATCTAGGCAATATGATGACGTTTAATTGTCATCTTTAAATAGTGTTGACACATAAAAAAATATTATAGATAAAATAACTATCGTCGTTTGTGAAGAAGTTTGTACAAATCACAGTTTACAACGATTTTTTAAAATCAGATTCATCCATATCCACTATGATAATTCCTCTCCACCGAACTGTCTTCGCTACTATCATATCCTACATTAATATTATATATTACACAATGTGTCTGGTTGTCCATTGTATACTAATAATACAAAACAACTTTCACTCTGACACCAACAGAGAAAATTAGGAAAAAATTGCTCAATAAAAATTGCTATAGGTATTAACACGACCAAATGTGAGGAACGCGATAAAAACGGCAATGATATTTCTAGAATAGCAAAGCTCGTAATATAAGGTTTTTCTCGAATCCGTGATTTTAACATATTGGTTTTCAATTTTGAATACAAAAAGTCACTATCGTATACGATAAAATATTTTAACGTTCTCGAAAAATAGCGCCGTGTGAACGCAGTCAGGTTATACGCCAACAGCCGACCTATTCTGTTAAAATTTCACCGTGAGAAATTAGGTGAAGTGAGCTGTGATTCCATCGGTCACTAGGGATTGATGCTAATGACAGCTCACTTTAAGCTCACTTCACCCAAATAATCACGGTGAGATTTTTACAGAATAGCACTGCCGCATATCTCGTTGCTCATGTTCCCAGTCAAGTTCGTATCTATGTCATATACCTGCATCTATGACACTTTTGTTTTGGTAAATAGTCCAATGCGTCGGTAATCCGACAAGACCCGGGACAGATAAGAAATATACACTAAATTAATTTTGATGTTCTAAAATAATAGTTTCGATAAGTTATAGCTGGAGCAGTAGGTACGTTACTAGACAATAAAGTACGGCAATTGTTCCTTCAGGGGGAAGGAAGTTGCTCGCGTCCGTAGGATTTACCATCTTTTCCTAGACCCACACTACACGTCTCCCCCGGGTGGTGCTAAACGAGCTTCGGGCGGCGGTTAACTAACCCGTCCAAGATCAAAGCGATGGAGACAGGAAATGGTCTCCTCACCCGCTGCTCTGTGGAGTCAATCTGCAGAATCGGGGACATTGGCTTAGCCCAAGGCGGATTAAATGTCTACAGTGCCCTAGGCTAGCACCTCATCAGCGCCCCTCTGGTTGCCATCTTACGAATATTATAAGAGCGAAAGTTTCCGAGGCTGAAAGGATGCATTTTTGTTTCTCTTTCACGCAAAATCAACTTACTGGATTAGGAAGAAATTTGTATGAAAGTAGCCTGTTCATTGAATAGGGTATTTTACTCTATATGAGAAAAAATTAAAAAAATATATTGAGACAGCTTAGGTAAAAAGCAGTCGGAAAATGTTAGTTTTAGTTCATGAAATAACAAAATACATTTTAAAATTCAATTCAAAGATTTCTCTGTTTTTGAACACCATGAAATAGTAGCCGCCATGTTATTACGTCATACCGCTGAATAAACTAATCAACTGAACAACTTTGTACTTAGTTTTATTATTTTCGTAACCAAAGTAATTTTTATTGAAATAATATCTTACCCCCTCGTAACCCCCCCCCCACTTAAAAAAAAATTCAGTCTTTCAATTGTCATCAGCCTATCAAAATTTAATTAATTGATTAAAACAAAATTAAAACTTTAATTGAAAAAAGGACCACGTAGAAGTAACATCGCCGTGATGTAGAATAAAAAAAATACTCACAGTTTAAATCAATTGGGAGTTAAACAAAATTTGTTAAATAAGTTTCAGTAAAATCTTCTTGTCAACTTTTTTATTCGAATTTTCAAATTTTGTAGGTTAAAACTCCGTTCGTTTTTCTGTGTACCCCTCACTATACCCTTGTTGGTACAGCGGAAGATCAGTTTTAACCGCTGTACCCTAAGGAACAGGTGTCATAATTTTTTTATACCGATCCCTTCGAAGTACCAGGTCGTCATAACTTGGTAGGAGCTCACCTAACATACATAGGTGTGTCAGCTAGAAAACGGCTTATGCCTTTGAAGTACCAGGTTGTTATAGTTCGGTAGGAGCTCATCTAACATAGGTGTGTCAGCTAGCAAACGGGTTGTGCCTTCGAAACACCAGGTTGTCCTAACTTGTTAGGAGCTCACCTAACTTAAATGTGACAGTTAGAAAACGCTTTATGCCTTCGAACTACTACTACCAGGTCGAACTACCACGTCGAGACTACCGTGTCGAGAGAAAAAAAGAATCCTCAAATCAAGAGTGGCAGTAAGACAAAGTACTTAACAATAAACGCAGAAGGCTCGATAGCCCCACAGAAGATCAAAATAAACAAACATCCACCAAACGGATTAACGACACAATCCCCGTGCAAAAGACATTTGATATTCTCAGCGATGAAGATCCTATAGCTGTAAAAGAACACAAAGAATACATACCGAAGCCTGAACCAATTTTTGGAGACTGGCATAGTGGATATAACACCCCTAAGAGATCTCTTAAGCAAAATGATTGAAAGGAACAAGTATACCATGACAACACTAAAATCAGGACACATAATTAAGCGAATTCCTGCAGACATTGAAACCTACAAAACAAAAAGAGATAAACTCGTCGAAAAGGATATCAACCACTACACCTACAAACTCAAGAGCGAAAGGGCCTACAGAGTAGTGGTTAGAGGTCTGCACGCCTCAGAAAATATTGATATGGTCAAAGAAGATCTACAAGCAAATGGACATGAAGCTCATCAAATAGTCAATGTGTTGCGTCGAACTACAAAAGAAAAACTTCTCTATTACATAGACTTAGAGCTACGAGTCAATAACAAATATATTTCCAATGTTAAGTACTTACATCAACCACGTCAAAGTAACGATTGAAGCACTCTACAAGAAAAAAGAGGTGTTGCAGTGTAAGAGTTGTCATAGATTTGGACACTCGAAAAATCAATGCTTCAGACCCTTCAGATGCGTTAAATGCGGAAATGACTACCCAACGACATCGTGCACCAAACCCCCGAAGACAGATGCTACCTGCGCTAACTGCCAAGGGAAACACCGGGCAAGCTATAAGGGCTGCAATAAATATAAACAGTACAAAGAAAAGATACTAAAAATTAAGCCTGTCATCGAACCATTCAAATAAACACTTGTGACCAAAGAACAAAGACCCAGGACTGGCGAAAGTGTTAAATCGACGTATCTTCCAAGAACCAGCTATGCTGAGGTTCTGGAAAACGAAAGCGACAAGCCTGCAACACAATCTAAAGTTTTCTCATTGGAAACTAGCCAACATAATATCACCAGTCAACTGGACACAATGTTCAATAGATTCCAAGCAATCATGAAAAACATGATGGAGAGCATGATGGATCAAATGATCAAATTAATCATCCGCCTGGCTCCACCGAGGGACTAAATATCCGCATCATCACTTGGAATGCCAATGGGCTGACCGACAGACGGCAAGAGCTTGAGTTGTTCAACAATATTGGGAAAATCTATGTCGCACTTATATCGGAAACAAGACTCACCCAAAGATCACACGTAAAATTTTAAAATTACATAATCTATAGGACAGACCACCCTTCCGGTAACTCCCACGGCGGGACTGCTGTAATGGTAAAAAAATAACATTAAACATTATCCGCTTGAGCCTTACAAATGGGAGGATATACAGGCTACATAAATTAAAATACAACACAAGAACAATGACACAGCACTCTCTGCAATCTACTACCCACCTAGACATAAAATAGTTGCTGGCATTTTCAAGCAATTCTTCAAAGGGGCAGACAACTACATAAAGTCACACTAGACCTAAATCTAGAATGCGTCTCACGGAGTGCCAATATAATGGCCCACAGATCACAATAAAATACTAGATCTGCTAGATTTCTACTTAACAAAGAACCTTGGGCGCAACTACTTACAGATTGAAAAATATGAGGATCTGACATCAGTCATTTTAAATATGTTCAAACAAGCTGTTCACTAGAGTCACCCCACTTTCACACACTAACAAAAACACCATCTGGGACCTATACAGAGAAATTGCAACAAGTAATTTAAACCTAAACATCAAATAGAAAACAGGTGAAGATCGATACCATTATCAAAACGTTCAACAGCACAATATACCAAGCGGCAAACGCTTCTACACCTAAAAATAGAAAAGGCAAAAGAAACGGAACTTCCAAGGAACATTATGAAGAAGGTTAACGAACGGCGAGAAATGAGGAAAGAATGGCACAGAACTAGATATCCTACGGATAAAACTAAGTTTAACAAAGCAACAAAAGAGCTAAAAGATATGATCAAGGAATACGAGAACCTTTGCCTACAAAGACACTTATCTTACCTAACCCCACAAAAGGGTACCAATTACTCGTTATGGCGTGCGACCAAGAAACTTAAGCTACCAAAACATCATATCCCGCCATTGCGAAGACAGGACAGAAGTTGGGCTAGATCTGAAACTGAAAAAGCAACTGCGTTTGCTAAACACCTGGAAAAGGTTTTTACTCTGTTATTTTGTACTGACATCAATAGAGACGAGGAAATAACAGACTACCTCCAGTCGCCAAATCAATTATGCTTCCCCATAAAAGCAGTAAGTCCTACTGATTTAACCTGTGAGATTAAAGCTCTTCCATCAAAGAAAGCACCGGGCTATGATCTATTAGACTCCATACTGCTAAACAACCTTCCCAAAAAAGGTATAATGTTCTTAGTGATGTCTTCAATGCCTGCCAGAGACTCCCACTACCCACACCAGTGGAAACTTGCTCAGGTTGTTATGATACCTAAACCTGGTAAACCGTCAGAAGAAGCCTCGTCCTATCGACCAATTAGCCTTCTGCTTTTGGTTGATAAGTTGGTTGAAAAAAATATCCTCAATAGAATGCGCCCTCATCTCAATACCATTCTTCCTGGGCATCAGTTCGGATTCAGACAGCAGCATGGCACCATTGAGCAGGTACATAGGTTGACAAATACCATCAGCAACACACTGGAAAACAAAAAATATTGCTCGGCTGTCTTCCTAGATATCAGCCAGGCCTTTGACAGGGTCTGGCATGCCGGACTCCTGTTTAAGTTAAAAAAATATCTGCCCCACTCCCTTCTTTTTCCTACTGAAAACAAGTCTGGTGTTCCACAGGGGAACATCTTGGGGCCCGTACTTTATCTCATATTTGTAGCCGACATACCAACAGATGACAACACCTTCATCGCCACATATGCTGACGACACTGCAATGCTGTCAGTACATACCCAGATGTTGCCTCAGCGAACCTTCAGAAACACATAGGTATGTGAAATTGAGGAATGGCTAAAAGATATGGCGTATAAAGGCGAATGAAAGCAAATCTGTTCAAGTCACATTTATTCTAAGGAAAGAAAATTGCCCCCCAATTACACTAAATGGTGAACAAATCCCACACGAAGATAGTGCAAAATACCTTGGCATGCACGTGGACAGAAGGTTGACTTGGCCGAAATATATCTGGAGTAAAAGGAAAACCCTAGACACAAAGCTGAGAAGCATGTACTGGCTGATTGGTAAAAAGTCTCAATTAACCAATGAAAGCAAAATGGTGATATACAAAACTATATTAATGCCGGTCTGGACATATGGAATGGAGTTCTGGGGAACAGCAAGCAACAGCAATATCGACACCCTGGAATGGTGTCTGACTAAAGCTTTGAAATTCATGTTCAACATCCCTAAATGCATACACAATAAATACATCCTGCAAGATCTGAAGCTCAAAACTGTAAAGCAAGAGATCGCTGCCCGTAGCACAAATTACCAGAAAAAGCTCACAAAACATGTCAACTGACTGGCTGCTGATTTATCGGGGTCCGGAAGTATTGTATACACAAGACTTAAGAAGAACAGTGTTCCAAGTTTAATTAAAAAATTCTCAGCTGAATGAGTGAGAATGGTCAATGGACAATTCCTCATTGTTACAAAGACCAAATGCAGAAGAAATTCGAACAAAGGAGCAGCTAAATGTCCATGATAGATTGCTGTGATGAGAAGGATACATAATAGAAAAAAAAAATTGTTCCTTCATATGTAGCTCACAATATTTACGGTTCTTTCTGAGCGGTGGCAAACACCAAAAACAAAAGAATATGGTTACAGTGTAAACGAAACAGTACGACCATTTTTAGCGTATTCTACTTAATAAAAATTTGAAATTCTGCCACTAAAGATGTAAATAAAATAGTGGATGAAAATTTGTATGGAAATCTACCATTTTGACGAAGAGAAATACCGTCGGGCGCACGGCTCGTCTACTTGATAAAATTCTTAAATTCACTGACAACTTACGCTTAGCCTTAACCTCTGGGTCTGAAAGCATGATTTCGATATAAAGACATTTATTTTCTCAAAGAGCAGGTTTTTTTTCGACTTCTCGGGAGGGTGTGTCAGACTTTTACCGACCACCGGTGTTCCTTCAGTTCAAACTTAAATTCTTAAATTCACTGACAACTAACACATCACACCTAGGGAACGCGTCGAAAGGTGGCTGATAGGGGAATGACCAGCATCACGTCGCGTAGGAGGGATATAAAATACCTCCCGCGGACCCACAGGTCGGAGAAGGAAACTCCGTTATCAAACCCCTGCTGCGGGCTTCCTCAACATATTCAGAGTAGAGGTCGTAGACAGTGATGGGTGCTTGGGCTGGAGCACTCAAAAAGAGATGAGAAGTGCTCATGATGGGCCAACGGCGGCACTCAAACCCTGCAAGAGGGTAACAGTCTTGACGTCAGGTGGCAACCGGCTGTAAAAACACACCGGCAAAACAAAACAATCTCCTAGTATGAAAGCACAACACAAGAGAAAGAGTATAACGGTTAGGGCGTCCCCCGGTTAAGCGACGGGTAGATGCGATCATAGGCGAAAAATGCTAAGGCGTCCCCTGCAAGCGACAAATCAAGACGCAGCGCAAATAATATGCGCATAGCTACATGGAACATCGGTTCCCTGACCGGACGCAGTTAAGAACTGGCCAACACATTACATAGGCGAAATATAAACATCTGTTGTGTACAAGAACTTAAGTGGAAAGGTTGAAAATCTAGGGACATTGGTAGGAACTATCAACTTTTGTATAACGGCACATCAACAACAAGGAACGGAATTAGCATCATCCTCGACGAAACACCAAAACAAAGAATCATTAAAGTGGAAAGGATAAGCGACAGAATTATGTATGTTAAACTAGCTCTAGATAACCAACCAACTTTAAATGTAGTCTCAGTATATGTCCCTCAAGTGGGATGTGACAACGTAGAAAAAGATCTGTTCAGGGGAAGCCTGGAAGACCTTTTACAAACCATACCCTTAGATGAGAGAAAGTTAATAGCAGGTGATCTGAACGGACATGTGGGTTCGAAAGCACCAGAAAACTCAGTCATACATGGAAATTTTGTGTATGGCATCAGGTCAGAAGGCACTTCGTTCATGGCCAAGGCTGATGCATACTTCAAAGAAACACTAGAAGACCCAAAAGATCGCAACATTCTTTGGACGACATTCACAAGACCGCAACACTCTGTGGAACGACTTCCACCAGTTTTGCCTGAAAACCGCCACAACTACCTTAGGCGTCACAAAAGGAAAACTAAGGATAAATAAGGACCCTATTTGGTGGGATGAGAATGTTAAAGCTCAGATAAGGGAAAAGAAAGTATATTTCAAGAAATGGCAGGAAACAAAAATGGACACCGATCGCCTGGAATACAACATAAGGAAGAAAAAGCTAAGAAATGTGTTGCAGTAACAAGAGCATTGTCCAAGGATGACTTTTACAAGGAATTAGAGAACGCAAAAACAGGCGCGGAAATATTTAAATTAGGAATAATCAAACGAAGGATATCAAACTTAATAAATATGTTAAAGATTCATCTGGCAAATTGTTAACCGCGGCCAAAGAAATTAATAAGAGGTGGCAAAAATACTATCAAACACTTCTCAAAGAGGAGTTTCCACAGGAACAGCTAACAGCTCTCCCATACACCGTAGGACCAGTTGATGCAATTTCACCCGAGGAAGTCAAAGCAGCTATCCAAAAAACTTAAAATAGGAAAGCCACGGACAGCCACCAGACGAGATTCCTGCTGAGCTATGGAAAAAACTGGGATATATTTGTATAGCATGGTTGACTAGCTTTTCAACGAAATTCTAATAACCACCAAAGTACCAGATATGTGGAGATACAGCAACCTGGTACCTTTATATAAGAATAAAGGGGATGTTGCGGACTGTGGAAATTATAGAGGAATCAAGCTAACCTCTCACAACCTTAAGATTTGGGAAACTGTCTTCGTAAAAAGGCTAACAAAAATAACAAATATAAACCGAACCAGTGCGGATTTTCCAGCGGTGTGTCCACTGATGCAATTCACTCAGTGAAAATACTTTTGGAAAATTACAAGGCTCGCAAACAAGACCTCCACATGGTTTTACCGACCTCGAAAAGGCGTTTGATCGAGTTCCGCGAGAGTTTATCTGGTAAGCACTGAGGTCACAGCTAGTACCGGAGCATTATATATCGAGCTCCTTAAAGACCTGTACCACAAAGTATCTACAATAGTGGTCAGCCCAGCAGGAACAAGGGAAGCATTCGAGGTCAGAGTAGGTGTTCATCAGGGCTCGACCCTGAGCCCTCTGCTATTCAACCTGATAATGGATGTTATCACTTCAAAAATACAAAAACCAGCACTGCTGTCACTGCTATAGTTGAGGAATTCAAGTATCTGGGATCCTTTGTAGCACCAAAAGCCATGTAGAGAGAGATATACACAATAGAATCCAGGCAGCCTGGCTGAAATGGAGATCGGTGTCTGTCATCCTATGCGACTCCCGTATGCCGATTAAAATCAAGGGCAACGTATACAAAAGGGCAGTAATACCAGCCCTGCTATATGGATCTGAGTGCTGGCCGATGAGGAAGAAAGATGAACAGAAAATTCACGCCACAGAGATGAAGATGCTACGCTGGTCTAGTGGAGTTTAGAAAATGGATCACATAAGAAACAAATATATCCGTGGTACTTTTAAAGTCGCTAAAAAACACGAGAAACTTAGAGAAAACAGCCTGGGCTGGTTCGGCCATGTGATGAGGCGAGATGATGACCATGTGACTAAAAGAATCTTAAATATAGAAGAGGGGAAAAGAGGCCGTGGACGACCAACAGTAACTTGGCTACGAACAATACAAAAAGACATGATAACGAGCAACACTACAGATGAGACAACCCACAACCGTATGGTGTGGCGCAGAAGTACTAGGAGGGCTGACCCCAAATAAATTCAGATAATAGCCAGGAGAATGAAGAAGAGACTGACAACTAACACTTCTCTGGAAAGTCTCTAGTTGAAAGGTCTGGAAGCATGATTTCCAAATGTAACCATTGCAATTTTTAATTTTCACCTTACAACTGCAAAGCCATATGTATCTGTAACTAGCTTCAGCTCGCGACTTCGTTCACGTGGATTTCGTAAGACACCACAATATACTACGTCTATATTGTATGGCAGCCACATTATATAAAACTTCCCTGCACACAACAACGTCACATTTGTAGTTTTGCTCTCAACAGCCTAAATATACAACGAGAACAGGACTGGGGTCGCGGGAGTAGTGATGGTAAATTCCCGAGAATATTCTCGTTGTGAGAACTTTGCTGTTAAGTAAGTTCTCGAGAATATTCTTTTGGAAGGGAATTTACGAGAATTTAAAAATTGGATGACTGTGTTGAATCGGTCTATATTCAGAGTAACAGTTTTGAGTGCATTTGAACGTTTTACGAAGATTACATTAAAATAAACTACTCTACAACTTAAATTGTCAGTAAATTCTCCTGAGCGAGAACATTCCCGAGAATATTTCCGAGACAATTCTCATAAATTCTCTTAAATTTCGTTTGGTATAAATGTTAAATTAGGATTTTTGTATTAAAACAAACTTTATGAGTTACAAATAATTAGCTTTAATAAAATAAAAAATAAAACATAAGAAAGGTTTACGGTGTAAATAATTAAAAACAAAATAACAATCACAATCCCAACAATTGAAAATTGAAATAAAATTACTTATACTATTCGTTCATTGACAACAGTTGATCCATGTCATCTAAGTTGATATGGTCTGTTTCCGTCAAGATTACTGGCTCATCGTCTGCCTCTTTTTCAGATGTGCTCTCTTCTGATTCTAAATTGAGTGTACGCTTTTCTGTTTCTCTTGTGGTAGATGTACTTGGTTGTGGTTCTTCGGACTCTTTGTTTATTGATTTTTGCTTATTTATGATTTTCCAATTGTGAGCAATCAGGCAAATTTTGACTGCTCTTTCGGTATCGAATTTATTACGTTTTTTTTTCATGTATATTTGAAAATGTGGAAAAAGAGCGTTCCACAGAAGCAGAAGTTGCTGGAGCAGTCAAAATTTTCATGGCCATTACTCCTAATTCTGTTTTAGGATATAATGTTTGCCACCACGCAACTGGCTTGACTTTTTTAGCGGTTTCCCAAATAAATTGCTTCTTCGCCTAAAATATCAGCGACGGTAGGTTTCTCTAGCAGTTCTTATAATTCGCCGAATGTCGTATGTATCAAATGGATAGAACAGTAATCTCCTTCTAACTTTGTTATCCAATCTACGATTAGTTTTAGTAATACCTTTATTTTCTGTTACTGAGATCGTTAGGTGAGTCATCGATATTCACCAATCATATCATCGGGCTGATAATAATTGTATCGGTATGTGTATAGCTGCCGAAATATCGGTATTGGGTTAGTGTAGATATCTGATAATATGAAAACGCAAAATAGGTAACTTACAGGACACTTATCCTACACAGGGCATTTTAAGTATTCATTTTACTTGTACCTAAAACTAAGGAAAAAATATCGAACCTAAGCAAAAATAATTCAGTTTATCAGCTGCAACCTATGTTATACTGAGGCATGGATTGTCCGCTAAATGGTTGACAGTTCATCGTAAATGAATACGTCGCGCTGCATTTGAGGGAGGCGTAGGTAGCGTTACTAAGGCCCACAGGCCCGAGCAACCTAGCCTTATGAACGAAAGTTATTTGGTTCGGTTCGTTAATCTTCGTAAATGAAGAATACTTGTGACAAGACTGGTTGATATTTGAAAGTACTGTTTATTTGGTTGTACCAGGAGAGGAAAGCGGCGCGGGCGTGTCATCGTCGGTGGCCGCAGAGGGCAGCGGGACTGCTAGCGAGGGCGAGGGCGCCGTGAGCAGCTCGGTGGCGTCAGGCTCGTCGGCGTCGGGCTCGTTGGCGTCGGGCGCGGTCGCGGCATTGTCGGCCGCGTCGGGCTCAGCCGCGCCTGGCTCAGCCGGCCCGCCGCTGCCGCCCAGTGACGCGGCGCACGCGCTCGCCACGCTCGCCAGCGCAGCGCTGCACCACCAACACGAACAGGTTCCGACACAACCTTACTTTTAGACTTTGTGGTATGAGTACCACAATGCTTAGGAGATGAGTCTCTTAAGCATTGTGGTATTTTTACCTGACTGCGCGTCGCAAAGGAGGGTAATGTGTTTAGAAGCCTATGTATGTTTGTTTCACTGTGGCACTTTTAGAGACTAAATGCGTGGGCCGATTTTGATGATTCTAACGTCAATCGATTTGTCTTGATCTTGCAAGTGTCACTAAAGACATGACACATATGGCGACAACCAAAGGCCATATTGTTAAAAAGAAAAATATTAAGTCGACGTACTATGTCAAGTGGGGTATCACTGAATAGGTATTTCATCAAATCATCTACGTTACGTTATACCGTATGATTTTTTTTACCGTCTGGAAAAAAATAGGGCATAATAGGTGAACGGAGTAGAAGCCTATGGCATAGAAATTTCACTTCTTTTTTTTTTAAATCCTAACATGAAATGAACCTATCAATAAATACTATTACTTATTTGTAGTAAACTTTTCATACTAAAATTAAAAAAATAATAAAAATAGAAAAGAGTAAAAATATCGGCAAATAATATCAAAACCCAACTTATAGGCACCCTACTCTACGCGCAGAAATTATCAATGAATTCGTAGCGACATTCAATCCTTTGATTGAAGCCGGCCGGGGATAGGTAACTACTATCGCAAAATATCTTTCCTTAGGCGTACCGCTCACGTGTCACCGCATGCGCATCCCCTCCCGCCCGCGCGCCCTTCAAACCGAGTACCGCGTCTCGTGCTCTCTCTCTCTAGTCACCTGCGATTAGCCATAGCGTGACGTCGATCGCTGTTTTTTTACGTTTGAACCGTGTGTGCTTCGACTGGCCAGTGATTGTTTTCATAATGACGTACGCATACTCCAACTCCACCCGCAGGCGAACATTCTATGGAGCGACGAGTCCATATTTACCCGCACTGGTATCTACAACGTACCTACACAACGAGCAATGGTGGAGTTTCAAAACTCACTTAAAATAAACGAACACGCTCATCAAGTTCTATTCAGTGTCAATGTTTGGGCCGGGATAATACACGTTGGCATAATGGGTCCAGTTTGTATCGAAGGTCGATTGACAGGGATAATGTATCGTGAAATTATACAGTCCGTTATCGACACAATGTTGGAAGACGTTCCTCTGGACTATCTGCCGGACATGTACTTTCAGCACGACGGGTGTCCAGCTCACTACGAGCGATCTGTGCTCGCGTATTTAGATAGTGAATTCCGTGATAAGTGGATAGGTCCCGGTGGACCTGTGAACTGGCCGGCGAGATCACCAGACCTAACGCCATTAGACTTTTATTTGTGGGTTGAACTAAAACGCTTAGTGTACACCGAAGAAGCTCGTAGTGTAAATGAGTTAAAACAGCGAATAATAGACGTTTTTAATATTCTGAAAAGTGACAGAGACACGCTTAGGAGTCTAACAACCAATTTGCAAAAACGTGGGAGTTTGTGTTTAGAAAGAAACGGTGGACATTTAGAACAAATATTGCAATATCGTTGAAAAGGTACTTTTTCTTGTAAATAATAACTCATTTTCTGTAATTTTGTAAAAATTAATCAGTATTATTATTTGTAAATAAGTTGATTACGATCTTTAAATACGCCTAGTAAGTTGTAGTATCCGATTTGGATTAAACAACCTTGTTGGAATCCTTTTTTATTACACATCACGTTAAAACCTTCGAAATACATATGAATGTGAGTGATTGTATAAGTATTTAACATCAGCGGTTTGTTTACATTTCTATCAAAGCTTTACCGATCTTACGAGACGTAATTTATTTGGTTTACGGTTTCAAGACACGCGTCACTCAGTGTATCAAATTATAAGCCTACTACAACTACATACAGCACGGTGACGTATGTAGGTACACGCGCAAATGTGTGCGTGAGTGTGTAGGGATCAGGCGGTATCGTCCTGTGCGCAGGAGAGCGAAGTTAGTGCTAGCGTCTCGCTCACACTTCCATCATGCTTCATTCATGTGCAATCGCAGCTGACGCCGTTTACTATTACCTATTTTGGATAATATTAGTTTTACGCGAGTGCCGTAGGATGTATTCTTTTTCATGTATTTTAAGGATATTCGGAACTTTTATTAAATAAATGGTACCAGGTAAATATTAGGGTATATGAGTTCTATTCTACTTACACAAAACGTCATATTGTTGTCCAGACGCTAAAAAATGTCAGCCGGTATATAGGTTTCTCTAAAATCATTTATCATTTTGGATCTATAACGATTTAATGAAGATTAGCAACCATTCTCACAAAAAATTTGAAATATTTTACTAAAGCAGTGATAAAGTCTTAAATAATCGTATAGCATAAGCAGCATAAAATTTAACGTTCCCGCTGCTGGGACATACGCCTCCTCTCAGCCAGAGGGCCGCAATCTACCACGCTATGGGAACTCTATCGCAACCCTCTCGAGTTTGTGCTCATTTAATTCGTCTTGACAAGTAATCTGGTTCTAAATAAAAATTATAACTGAACTAGATAAGTAACATCATAAATACAAAAGTAAAATAGATAAAAGGACTTTTTTCTTTCTTAAACAAGCTTTTTATGAACTAAACAGTACTAGGTAAATTGACTTGTTTTTTTTTACATTGCAATCAGCTACCCAAGCCTTTAGCAGATGCGTTCTATGCTTGTTGGCGTTCCGAGTACTGTCCTCTAGTGAGGGCCGTCCGTCTGTGTTGGTTGACTAGGTCAAGCTATGTCCCATGTGTGGTGCCTTTTCAATCGACGGTGTTCCAGTGGGTTGTTCAGTACAGAAGCCAGGCTGTTGACGTGCTTTTTAATGCGCATTTTGCATAATTTTGTTTTTGCTCTCTTCCTTTACAGTGGTGATTTTGAGGCAGTCATGTAGCATGTAGCTCAGACATTTTGGTAAACCACGGAGCATTTGTTATGGTTTTCAGAACTTTGTTTTGGTATCTTTGCAGGATCTCTACATTGTACTTTTTAGCTGTTCCCCAAAGTTCAATTCCATAGGTCCATACCGGCTTCGGGATAGCTTTGTAGATAAGTATTTGGTTGTCGAGAGATACTTGTGAATGATCCTAGTAGCCATTTCAGTGATTGCAGGCGGTGCACTATGGGAAAACCCCATACAAGTCTCAAAACTGTTTTACGTGAAACTTGTTGTTATGGAATAAAAATAATAAATTAATACAGTCCGATAAATAAGCTTTTTTCGCTATTTAAAAAAAATCTATATAAATAGGTATCAAAGCTAACTCATGTTCAATATCGTAAGTTTGACGCAATACGTTACTTCAATTCAAATCCAAATAACTCGACAGTTTTTGATGGAAATGTACTAGTATTTTACATTTTTGGAATGCTTATATGAGGACATAACGTCTAGTAATTAATATTATATATAATAAAATTAACCAATTTCGTTTGAGATGGTATATTTTTAAGGTTATTTTATTTTTTAACGAGACGTTTACCCTTTACCGCTGCTTGCCGCCATCTGGAATGGCTATTGATTCAAAATAGTTCGGTGAATACGCATATAGTGCAGCCCGTAAATATTTATAATTGGTCTTATATGCCTTCCTTCGTGCATAAAATACTTATCTTACTTATATATACGGAGAAAAAATCATTGAGTACTATGCTATTTTACCTATCGCACAGTTGTCCGAAGATGCGCAAGAATCCCGTAATAAGGGTTACAAAAAGTTTAAACTTCATGATTCTAGAAAGTGTTCAAGAGCGGCTACAAATGATGAGGTGTTCCACACCTTATTGTACACTTCTGATCCATACATATCAAGTTTTGTAAAATACCTCAGAAACAATATCGAAAAACTTTTAAATGAAGTCAAGGCCCTTCTTGCTGTCAACGAAAATCTGTAGGAGCTTTCTGAATTTTGTACATTTTTCTTTCTCTTATTATTTATATTTTTCATTTTATGTAAATTACAAAAACATTCGAATTTTGTTTTTTTTTTCTTTCTTATAGAATGCATGTGTTTTTTTTAGTTTTATTTTTTAAATTAATGAATAAACAGAATTTTCATAATCAGAATTATTTCCATTAAACCGTATACATCCAAGTATATGTATGCAAAATTACAGCTTATTTAGTTTTGAAACAACTGAGATACGGAGTTTTGAGACGAAACATTCACGATTTTCCCATAGTGCTGCGTTTCGTTTTTTCTCAAAGTGTTGTCTCCAGGTTTGTTTTCTGTCCAGGTGCATACCGAGGTATTTGTCTGGTGTTGGGGAGTACATCGTTTCCGAGTTTGACTGGTGCACAATTTTCTTTTCGAAGAGTGAACGTTACATGTACTGATTTGCTGACATTCGCTTTGATACGCCATTTTTCCATCCATGTGTTAATTTTATCGAGGTGTACCTGCAGCATTTGCGATGCTTTAATTCGATCTTGGTTGTTACTGAGGGCTGCGTTATCGTCAGTGAAGGTTCCGGAGAGAATATAGTCGGTAATGGGTAGGTCAGCTGTGTATATCAAATACAATACCGGGCCCAATACCGAGCCTTGTGGCATTCCTGCATTTATGTCATAGCAGTTGGAGTACGACTCGTTAATCTTAACTCTGAATATACGGTTGTGTGTGTGTGGAAGATTAAGCTAAAACAGGAGACCTGGGTGCTAGACTTTGTCAAAGGCTTGTTGCACATCCAAGAAGACCGCTGAACAATATTTCTTTTTCTCCATTGCATTTCTCTATGGACTTGTTCTGTTGTCGAGTGTTTGCTTCTAAATCCATACTGGTGTTCTGGGATTACTTTGTTTTCCTCCAGTTTAATATTTAATCTACGTGATAGGACTTTTTCAAATAGTTTTGAAATTACTGGTAGGAGGCTTATGGGTCTATACGATGATGCAAGGCGGTGGTTTGCCTGGTTTTAGAATCATTATGATTTCTGAGACTTTCCAGAATTTGGGGTAGTATGACAGCCTTTTAATTTTGGGTGGGAAATCATCAAATAACTTCTCCCGCTCTGGGTGGAGCAGGAGGGCGTGTCAGGCTTTTACTGACTAAAAACCACCCATGTTCCCTCAGTTGACGGTGTGCCAGGGGCCGCGGTATCTCTTTCGAACAACCCGGATCCCTGCCAGGCATCGGCCCTTGCGGGCCCCATCAGTTGGTGCTGACATCTCTTAGAGGCGCGCGTGGAACACAATGCGCCGTTGAGCCGGGCTTGGTCCTTAGCGGACAGCGAGCTACCCATTACTCGCCGTCCGCAAGCCCGCGTCTACGATGGCCGGGAATCAACCTGGGATTCCCGACGCCCAGGGTGTTTTCTGCGGCGACTAAGGCCGTGAGGGTGCATATACTGCCTCTCCCTCATGTGCGCCGCCTCCCTCATCGCAAGCATTACTGCTTCGCCGAAGGAGGTGACGGCTACCCATGCACTTTCGCTCCGTACCATGGCCTGGACCAGGGGCCGGACGCGAGAGATCGCCGCCGCCGATCGCCTGCCTCCACGAGGACACGGTGGTGCTCCGCCCAAGCCGGGCAGACCTCCACCGTATGCTCCACCGTGTCCTCAGGGCGATCTTCGCAGTGGAAACACCCGGGCGTTTCCTCCCGCCTTATCAGAAACAGGAACCTCCCGAAACAACCGTGTCCGGTGAGGACCTGCGTCAGGTGGAAGGTGAGGACGCCGTGCCGCCTCTCAAGCCACTCCTCAAAGAGGGGACTTACCGCCGCTATCGTGGCGTGCCCATAGTATGACAGCCTTAAGATACCATTGAACAGCTGTGTAAGGAATACTATCGCCTTTCTGGGTAACTGTTGTAGTACTTCGGCTTTACAGCCAGGATTCCAGGAAAATCCTAGAGCCTATTTTCGATCTAGTTTCCTTATCTCATGATATATTTCCTTTGGTGAGCAAGTCTTTAGTGGTGGGCTTAGTTGAAGATGAATCCGATTGCAGGAAGTTGTTTATTTAGTTTTCAGTCTGTACAACACTGTCATTTGGTGCGAAGACTTTGCTAAGAAGTTCTCCGAAAGCTTGACATCGTTCCTCATCCGTTCTGGCCCAGGTACTGTCTATCTAACTGTAACCGATACTGTGCTGGCATAGGTGCTACTTTGTGGACTAATCATTCTTTGCTCAGGTCGATAAGTTTTCTAGTTTATTTTCCAGGGTTTAATCTTCGATGTTCTTTAAGAAGTGCGGCCATTTTACTTAGTGCCTTTTTGTCCATTGAATGTTGACTGTTGTGCCATACTCTTCTGAGTCTTCTCGTTTCCAATACCTTTTGCTTGATTTCTCTTGGAATGTCACTACTGTTGGTTTTATGCATCGTCTCCGGTGTACACTTCCATACTGCCTGTTGTATTAGGTTAGCAAAATATGTAGTGGCCGAATCAATATCGTCACATGCTTTCAATGGCAATTTTAATTGGAGGTTTGACTCAATAAAAGCTCTAAAGACATCCCAGTCTGTTCGCTTATTATATAGACATTCCTTTTTGTTGTTGTAATTATTGTTGCACTTATCGTTCCTATCACAGGTGTGTGGTCAGAGCTACTATCTAGGCAACTTTCAACATGCAAATACAAGTTTTGGAGACCCTTAAATATAAAGAAAACTAAGAGATCTGGTTTCTTTATTGGGTCTGTAGGCCAATATGTTGGTTGTCCTGTGCCTAGAATTTGCAGCTTGTTTTTATCTATGCTTAGTTTTACTCTAGTGATGGTTAGGCGTGATCCTCAATGTAACTTTTGTGCATTCCAGTCACCTCCAGCCAAGAATTATCGTGTACTAACACTGATGTAGCTTTTATCTCCGAGGTTCTATAATCTTGTGAAAGTTAATTTTTACTGCTTTTTCTTATTACCACTGCAGTTCCATCTGGGTGGCAGGTCGAGTATGTACAATAATTTTCCATAACGAAGTTATTGTCTGTAGTAAGGTGTGTTTCGGAAACTAATAATACATCAACCCTGTGCAGTTTTATTGTTGCTATGATATCTTACTTATGGTGCAGGAGGCCATTAACGTTCCACGTTGCGATCTTTATGGTAGCCATTTATCATACGAGTTTATTAATAACGGTTGTGAATAAAGTCATCATGTTGCCCATTTGTTCAATAAGCTTCTAAAATCTAGCTTTTCAGCTTGTTTTGTGAGTAAGACTTCTAGTTTAGATTCTTCTTTTGTGTGATTGTGCTGACATTGGGCCGCTCTTGCATATGTCTAGTCAGGAGTTACACGGGTCAGCAGTATATTTCTGTCATGATTTTAATTGTAGTGTGCTCTATCGTTAATTGTTGCTGGTGAATTGTCAGTGTCATATTTTCTCATATTGGTTGTTGTTTGATTGCTATCGGTTATCTGCGCCACGCTTTCTGTTTTGAGAGCATAAAACTTATTTAAATATTTCCTTGAAAGCTTGAAACGTGAAGGTCCTTCTGACACTTACAAGATAAGCCTCAAGCTTTATGAAACAACTAATAATAAATAATAATTAATTGGTCGTTCAATATATTCTGGTTCTAATATTTGATCCTTGTACTTATTTCAAAGCATAATTAATAAAGATATGCATCAGGGTGAACTCGATTCTTTCAAATTTCTTAGTGATCATGGCCTCTTGGAGTTCTGCTTCTGCATAAACACTTAGTTTTAACTTATTTTGATGTTGATTGCTTAAAGAATGTAAGTTTCATTCTGATACTTTTTTATAGGCCGAGTCGGAGGAACCGAAACCACATGATGAAGATGCGTGGTACACTGTCGGGATCGTGAAGGGCAACTCTTTTACGGTAATTATTTGATAGATGTAATACAAACTCGGCTGTGCGTGTGGAGAATCGAGTTTCAGAAAGAGACTCACGCAGACATACAGAAACCAAGCTGCTCTTTTTCTAAAATTCGATGTGCTGTATTCACGGTTGCGTACGGAATATATTTTTATTTGTGATTCATGTGTTTTACTAATCTGTTTTGTTTAAAATCTAGGTCCAGAACTACATTTCTGATCCCAATGTGGACTTGGCCAATTTGTCTCTGGATAATCTGCCGGACTTAACTGGGTTACCCACGACGGCGCTCGAACACGGCACAGCTTACAAATTCAGAATAGCTGCCATAAATTCGTGCGGGCGTGGCGAGTATAGTGAAGTGAGTAAAAAATTGAATCACTTTAAGCCTACAATCTTTCCCTGTTATGGGATGATTGACAAATATAAATTCGCCACAATAAATACTATTTCTTGTTTCATAGGAATCTGCATTTAAGACCTGTTTACCTGGATTTCCGGGTGCACCGTCAGCCATCAAAATATCGAAGTCAGTGGAAGGTGCACATTTGTCGTGGGAACCTCCACAAGTGGCTGCTGAAGGAATATTTGAATATTCAGTGTACCTAGCCGTGCGGTCTACTACACCATCAAAGGTAATGAATTAATTTTGAGCTATAAATTGCCAGTTTTAAGTTCTATCAGGTCACATAATTGTGTTACCGAAAATGGAGTTAAAACCATGCGTGCCAACGGAACGAATGTTCATTCAACTGTATACTATCCTCGTTTCTTACAACTTATGAATAAACAACGTTTTTGTTTTTAGGAGCCAACAAAATCACAATTAGCGTTTGTACGCGTGTACTGTGGCAAGGCCAACACTTGCGTGGTCCCACAGGCTTCGCTCAGCGCCGCGCACGTTGACTCCTCCACTAAGCCAGCCATCATATTCCGCATCGCCGCACGAAACGAGAAAGGGTACGGCCCGGCTACTCAAGTCAGGTGGTTGCAAGGTATGTCTCAAATTTCTTTTTCAGAAATGATTATACTTTTTAGGATACATTTTGTTATAAGGTCCTACTTTATTAGTCCCGGTCTTTTTGGATGAATATCAACCATAAACAAGATTTAAACTGAACGGGGTTGGATGAAAGCTTACAGGAACTTGTGATATATTGGATGATCCGGATTTGCAAGATATTCTTTTTTAATTGCAATTGAATCACAAACAAACGCTTCAAAAGAAATGTGTCTAACTAACAGTTGTGGAAGCGCAAAATGAATGTTATGAAAATGATTCACGCTAAAAAAACCTCGTCTGTTAGGGGTTTTAAATGCATCATCAACATATAATTATATTTGGGAAAAGGCTAGCCTATTCCCAAATATATTGGGGTTGGCTTCCAGTCTAACCGGATGCAGCTGAGTACCAGTATTGTACATGGACCGACTGCCTTTCTCAACTCCACAACCCAGTTACTGGGTATAACTATGCTTGTCTTTCTGCGACTACAGATTTACTTTTGATTAAACTAATCAATGTTTTTGTATCAGAGAGGAAAATCTAAGCAGATGTAGGAATCACCTATCTTTATTTTTAAATTATCCATTTATTTATTTGTTTTTTTTATCAACTCTGAACTAGGGGCCCATCTACTAACTTCGTTATTTGAAGCTGATTGATGAATACGCAATAATGGATTAACATTTCTAAACTCCATGACTACTTATTATAAAACAAAGTACTCGCCGCGTCTGTCTGTTCGCAATAAACTCAAAAACTACTGAACTGGTTTTTATGCGGTTTTCGCCAATAGACAGTGATTGGTGAGGAAGGTTTATGTGTATAATTTGTTATGGTTTTGTGTAAATTGTTAACGCGGGCGAAGCCGCTGGCAAAAGCTAGTTAGTTTAGATACCTGTAGCCAGCGAAAACGTCCTTAAGGTGCGCTTACACGAGCAACTAAAATTGCTCCATCTTGGGCAATTCTTTTTAATTATGACGTCACGACTACATCCAGCAATTTAGGGCAATGGCAACATGTTGGCAGAGATACGGCCACACAATATGCAGCAACATAAAAAACTAGACAATGTGCGTCCCCCACTGCCTCCGCCGCCGGCCGGTTCTTCTCGTAAAAACGAGATGTAGTTGTACGTACAAACGAGATAGAAAGAAAATTGACTAAAAATTTCCAAACCGATTGGATGAAGCAGAAGCAATATTGCAGAAACACATCGGCAATTTATTATTGTTGCTCCAGATTGTTCCACTTAATTGATCCAGATTGATCCATTAGTGTTGCCGAGCAATAATTGCTGAAAAAATTGCCCGTGTAAGAGCAACTTTACGCACATATGCGTAGAGTAGGTGACAGCAGTGAAGCGTGCTCTCCGTCAATGAGCTCCCATCGCGGCCGAATACTTATTTTATCTAAGACACCAGGTTAATCGTTTGCACCTGGTTCTCCATTCGAGGTTTTTACGCCAATCAGTTAGTATAAGTAAAATAAGTAAGTTGCGAATAGGTAATTTGTTATAGAAATATCACTTTGGTTAGCGCGTACCATGTTGACGGTCGTACTCTAACGAAGCGCACTGTTACTTAGTGGTATGTATTGATAATTGCTAGTGATCACATTGCGGCAGTACCTATTTTAGAAACTATACGGTAGGTCCTTCTATTCGGTGTAGTTTTCAGTGCTTTCAGAGTGCGCGTTTGAACGTTTGCACAACCATGTGTACACTTCAGGTACTGTCACAAAAAAACAAACGACTAACAGACGTGGAGAGGGCGGGTCCAAGAGCACGCCGCCCGCGCATTCGACCGTGGACGATTAGCTGCCCGGGCCGGAGTCAACGGTCGCTGTCGGTAAGCTACGTAGATAGCCGTTTTAAATGTTCACTTTTTCCGAGTTATTTTAATTTCATTATTCAATTCAATCACGTGTCGATACTGCGTTATATGCACCGCGAATGTGGATTGTTATATTATGTTTTTATTCATTTTCTTTTTTTTTTGGTGGACCAGGACTAATAAAGTAGGACCATGTATTTTTATTTGTAAGATTTGTTTTATTATTTTTCTTCTTATAGAAAAGCTCTCTGATGCGACTGTTGTAAGAAAATGTACTTTTCGGTGTATAGAGCTTAGGAGTAGAACCTAAATAAGTCGTATAGGGAGAGACACTCTTCATAGGGGTGCAGGTATGGGGAAAATAAAACTACGTACTGATAAAGAGGACCTTTTTTTGCGCTCGCCTAGTTTTTTTTGTTTTGTTACTTATTATTTTCTTTTTCTTATTGTCTACACAGGATGCAGGGTTGTGGTACCTTATTGATACAATTCCCTTGCATCCCTATTCCGAAATATGTTTGCAATGTAAATTAAAATTAAGTAAATACATAATAGCTTTTGTTTTGACAGTACAGAAACTTACAGTTCAACCAGAAAATATATGCGTTTCTGTTATCTTCGTGTTTTCGAATTAGCACGAACGTTGCGCAACAGAGTAACCCCCACAAGGGCAAGCTTCCAAGTTTTGTATCACCTATCTATGCGCGTTTGCATGAAGTTATCTCTTTGTCTGGCTACCCACTCCTTATGCAAATCAAGATGTTAATCTACAATTTTGTAATCTATTGAGTAATGATACTACAAAAAAGGCAAGTACAACAATCTGTCTTCTAGTCTAACCGTAACGGCTATCAAAGATCAATGCAATGTCAGCCGCGACCACCAGCTTAAAGTGTTTTCCGAGGCACGGAAGGGTGTCGATATGTAATGGTCACCCATCCACGAACCGACCGCGGCCACGAGCCCTGACAAGTACTTCCATTGGTTGTTACTGCTCTATATTAGAACGTATCATCGCACGTTCCTATTTCCTAACATAGACTATGATTCCCTAAGCGTATACTTTTCTTGGTTTGTCTGTACAGTCAAGTTTTATAAATCTTCGTCACTTTTCAAATTTTTCTTTTATCAAGACAGGATTACCAATACTTTTTGAAGCTACGGCACCTAGCAGACTATTTCATATAAAACTTTATTTAATTACTTGGTAACAAATACCAAAATAGCATACACCTTTTAAAAATGTGGAATTGACATCAACCTAAAACCTGTTTAAAGGACTGACTATTTTATGAAATGCAAGCTTTTTCCCGCGGCATCGCCCGTGTGTACTACCTAAAATCCTATGTCCTAACCGAGGTCATGATCTATCTGTGCGTCAAGTTTCATCCAAATCCGTCAAGGCGTGAAAAGATAACAAGCAAACAGAGTTACTTTTGAATGAATAAAATCCTTATGTAGTATAAAACAAAGTCGCTTTTCGTGTTTGTACGCTTAGATCTTTTAAACTACGCAACAGATTTTAATGCGGTTTTTACCAATAGTGATTGTACATTGTGAAGATAATTCGTTTCTGTAATATTGAACTGTCAAAATGAATATGATAGCTATAATAAACTATTCATCCGAAATAATGCACAACATTGTTTAAGCAACGTGTTCGTGTGTCGGAGGCAAGATGGAATGTTGCAGTGTTGCTGGCAGCAGCAATATACTGCTAGCAGGGTTTTGTTTTATTCTGTGTCAATGCATGACAGCTATCACGTCTTGTCGTTACTTTAAAATGAGTAAATGTCTGTTTTCTTTTGCAGATATAAAATCTACAGGAGTGAAGAGAACAGGCGAAGGCAGGTTACCGGGTGCTTCACCTTCCAAACAACCTAAGCAAATGTTGCACTAAGTGTTGAGTTTGAGACAGTTTTTAGACGTTTAATATAGACCAATACATTAGTTTGTACAGGACTACTGATTATTCAACAAGTTTTGTTTAAATCAAGGTTAGTACCTAACTAACTATGTTATTTTAGCATAAGTCACCATTGAGAGTGAAATCTCACTATACCGATTTTATAAACACGGAAATCATTAGCCTATCAATTCTTGTACACATTTGACTCTGCCACTTCCCTCTAGCTAGTATTAATAATATGTTGATTGTAAACTATAATTTTATGGACTCGTTACCGTTGGTCACGTCAGGCGGTAATAATAGACTGATTGATGTATTAGACGCAATGAGATGGATTGCTAAATATGGAAATGTTATACACATATCTGTGGAATATAAATATGGAAATAATGACTTTATTTTTTTTATCAACCTGGATTTATGTACTTATGCCTAAAAGATATGGAAAATATTAAATTGGGTTCTTGAGCCAATTTCACCACACGTAAGATTTAATTTATAAGTGAGAATTAATTATAGTTGACAATTTAAGATATCTATATGACTTGTCTTGTGCAAGAGTAGTGAAATTGGCGGTTAAGGATAAAAAAATACATGAATTCCATTTGGCTTTTAATACTTAATTACATATTATTGAGTACACTATACATTTGTTTCATTGCTATAAAATGCTATCTATTCAAAACTCCGGTAGGCATTCCAAAAAAAATAAAAATACAAATTATTATTATTATTATTATTTTATATCTTTCGTTTTATAGAAAACTTCCTATATTCAAGATATTTGCGTTTTATCATGATATTAAAGCAGTATCACTAGATTTATTATTTGGACAAGTTATAATTTTTTTATTGTGATATAGGTTCGCCTGACACTTGTAGACAGCGTAGAACCTTGGTTACTGAAAAGAAAATTATTTATTTGTATTAAATTCATGCGTAACATCAAAAAATTGTATTTTATATAAGTCAACAAAAAAGCCTTACCAATGAAGTAGTTCCAAAGAGTTTGTACCATCCTATGACGATATTAGAGAGGTTAAGGTCATCGAGCATGATCTGCGCCACACCCATGAACACCTTTTTACCCTCTATGCGTCCATAATCGCCCCAAACTGTCACCTGTATGCAAACAATTTACATTCTACTTGCGTTTTTAACTGCACGGATTGCCGATCATAGATTTAAAAGTATTATACCTAAACCAGCAACAATTAATAGTCTAAGGACAAAACTGTTGTCGTTAGCCACTGGAAATCAAACTATTACACGCCACGCAGATGTCAGCTTCGCAATGCAGGGTAGCTCGAATTTCAAAATTTCTTACGTTTTTTGCAGTTAACAGAATTGTGGTCACTACAATCACCAATACAAAACCTAAGTTCGTATTACGAATACTTTACTACGTAATTCGAATCAAAATTGAAATTCGAATATTGCGAGGTACCTTAACCCATCCACCTTAAAGAAGGACGCAGCATATACGATGGATATACGGATCCAACGGTAGTGTCGAAGAAAAAGAGCCTTTCTCTATGGATTTTCGTCTAGTCACTTTCAAGTGCAACTAAATATCGGGGCATCCGTCACCCGACTACACAACAGGCATTCGGGCATGTTTTTTTGGGTGGGAAATCATTAAATAACTTCTCCCGCTCTGGGTGGAGCGGGAGGCCGTGTCAGACTTTTACTGACTAAAACCCACCCGTGTTCCCTCAGTTGCTTCTGTGCCAGGGGCCGCGGTATCTCTTTCGAACAACCCGCATCCCTGGCAGGCATCGGCCCTTGCAGGCCCCATCAGTTGTTGCTGACATCTCTTTGAGGCGCGCGTGGAATACAACGCGCCGTCGGCCCGGGCTTAGTCCTTACCGGACTGCAAGCTACCCATTACTCGCCGTCCACAAGCCCGCGCCTACGGGGGCCGGGAATCAGCCTGGGAATCCCGACGCCCAGGGCGTCTCCTGCGAAGGCTACGGCCGTGAGGGCGCATGTACTGCCTCTCCCTCACGTGCACCGCCTGCCTCTTTGCGAGCATCACCGTTTCGCTGAAGGAGGTGACGGCTAATCATGCACTCTCGCTCCGTACCATGGCCTGGACCGGACCGGACGCGATAGATCGCCGCCGCCGATCGCCTCCACGAGGACACGGCGGTGCTCCGCCCAAGCCGGGTAGACCTCCACCGTGTCCTCAGGGCGATCTTCGCAAAGGAAACACTCAGGCGTTTCCTCCCGCCTTATGCGAAACAGGAACCTCCCGAAACAGCCGTGTCCGGTGAGGACCTGTGTCAGGCGGAAGCTGAGGACGCCATGCCGCTTTTCAAGCCACTCCTCAAGGAGGGGACTTACCGCCGCAATCGTGGCGTGCCCAGTCACATGCTGGCATGAGTATAGTATGCGGCGCTTGTATGAATGTTCTTTACTTGGCGTATTTGTGAAAATATCGCCTAATTTATTTTATTTTAGCAATTAGATACTTGATACACTATGAATCGAGTATATTTTGCAATACCCAAGTATCGTGAATATCTTGGCAAATACGCTAAGTGACAGAATAAGCCCACGCTCCCATGGACATAATGAAGTGATCGTGGGATTTTTTCGCGCACTGGATCTACAACGTACTGCTTAGCGCCGAGAGTTGAAACTCGAACAGTAAACACGTTCGATTTTCGACGCGCTGAGTTGCATTCTCAATTGTATTCTGTTCAAAATCCAGTGGGCGAAACAATCCCGCTGCGATTTTATTATGTCGGTGTGAAGGTCGACTTAGAGAAAAAATAGAAAAGCTCACCTGTAATACGCAACCTTTGAAGTTTTCTCTAAAGGTAAGCGTTTGTTGGTAAAGTGGGTCGAGTGTTCGGCGCGCCGTGCTCGTCTTAGCTTTAGCGATGCAGCGCTTGCCACTCACTAGGTACACTTTAATGTACGGCGCGGGCAGGGTTCGTCTACCTGGCTGCGATACCAGACCTCGAGCACGGATTACCTCCACCTGAAACAGCGTCACGACGCCTCAGTACTCCAAGAAAAACAAAGAATTCCAGGTGGACAGATCCTATTCTAAGTATATTTATTTGGTGAGACTTTTTGGATGATGTGAAGATTCGGTAGACTTGCACCTTTGGCCCGGTAAGGCAAGAAACGTTCCACGAACCTTAAAGACCGAAAAGTTTGCGGTAGGTAGTACAAAATTAAATTATAACGCTGTTCTTTTAAAGTTTTTTTTGTTTGACCTGCATCTTAAAGAAGCATGTCTTAGACTTATATCATAATTGATTTTTGTGTACTTCAACAGAATCAAGCATTAACCTCAAGAAATCCTTTCTGGTAACACATAGACAGTTGTACGTCGCCCTGCGTAGGTGCCCCAAGCAACTGTCTCCCGACCAGTTGTCCTGGCCCTAAGCCATCGATGAAGTCTGATAGGCCGCCGCCGTCCGAGCCAGAGCCTCTCATACCAGGAGACCATCTAAAACACGTATCATGTAGTTTATACACGTAACTTGTTATCAGCTAAACGGATACCATTATTAGGAACTGGTGATGCCTATCATCTTTTGGCAATAATATCAATTGAATAAAAGCAATACCTACTTTATATGCCTATTACTTGTAAGTGTAATGAATAAAAACAATTTACAAAAAATGATTAAGTATTGAAATAAAATATGCAATTGTGTTATTTAAAATATTTTAAAACAAGGTGTAGGTAGGTATCATATAAAAGGTAAATGTATGTAATGTAATAATAAAAATGTAGACCAGACCTTTTTAGCCACTACCAAAGGGATAGTTATAAAAAATAAAATAAAATACAACATTTACAACATTGATACAATAGTGAAGAAGAGGGCGGTAGTCGTTCGGATGCATCGATTGGTAAAGTTAAGGCAGAGCACGTGGATTCCAGGTTCTAGGTTCTATTATAAAGTATCAAGACATCTAACTAGTAGATGTAATTGTGTAAAGGTGCAAGAAACGCTAGAGAATGGTCTGCATCTATTGAGTAGAAAGGTAGTAGATTTAAAGTGGATTAAAGATTAAATCTATGAAGGCAATGTTAAAGAAAATAACAGTAATGAAGTTTGGTACACAATCCATTTCTATTCTAACTTCATATCAGTCTATCTACAATTTTATTTCATGTACTTCAAAACTATCACAGTTTTCAGCTTCATGTTTCTAATTATCCATAACCAACAACACCACAACCAACCTGTTCTCTTCTTTTATCTTCTCATTTCATTGTCATTAAAGAAACTGGTGCCTATGTCCTCCAAACCCACGTAGAAAGTATGTGTTCGATTTTAGTCACCCTATGCATAACTTACTATGGAAAATGACTAGTGATTATTCCGGTGAGACATGCATGATTGTTGATGTTGGTATGTGTGTACATCGATCAGACAAAATTGTGTGTAACAGACCAAAAAAAGAAGTGCATACATCATAGGCTTTCAGGCAACATTTATCATTCAATCACAATCGTGCGTCATGAATGCAGCTTCGTCCTCGACCGACGACATCGTCTCGCCGGCATGTGACTGTAAATGTTATCAAACGTCGGACACGGAGTTGGAGACACCGGAGGTAAATGTAGCTGTCTCTTGCTACCTACTTAACGAGAGGGTGCGATGCCTATGCAAGAGAAGACACGTGCGTGCTGAACAGAAAAGATGAGTGAAACACACCAATTTAACTGGAATCATGCTTTGACAAGACGAAAGGCACACAGAGAGGGGCAAAGTATGTAGAAGACGAGCAACATCGAGGCGCACATACAAAAATGGAACTCTGCAGGCAGCTGGCGAACTGCGGCTTAAAACGGAGCGGCCGAGCGCGACTTACGAGGATCCCTCCGAGCTAGATATGGACACGAGGCTGGTGGCGCACACCTCGTGCGAGCGCTTGAAGGCGGTGGTGGTGGTGCCGGAGCGCTTGCGGCGCGCGCCGCCGCCTTCCGTGCGGGACGCGCGCGCTACAGCACAGTCCGCCGAGAACACCGGCGCAACATACATTTATTACCCGTCGAAAAGCACATTACACTACTTAGGTTGGATGTCATACCTTTGCGAAACATTGCGTTTATTTTGAAACTGAGCTTTAACAGTTTGAAACTTGAAGGAATATTCTAGTTTTTCATTATTGTTAATGGATACAAATTATTTCACATAGGTATACTATTAGAAATTTTGTAAGTTACCGTAGTGTTTTCCGTATTACAGTAGCTGATTTTCTGAGCTAAGTGCGGTTATTTACACAGGTATTTATCATTCAAGTATGTATATTCAAGTTTCTGGGTGGCCAATCAATGTAACTTAGACATTAATAATATACATGGGTAGAAAATAGGTACAAATATATTTTAGGGGTGGGTTAAAACAAAAACTTTAGGGTCATAACACAGTGTAACTGGTGTCATATCACCTGACACGGTGAATATTTAAACACTGGTTAAATTAAATTTCTAGTCCTCCGGATAAGAGAGTGTCTACTAAGACAAGTCATCATCATCTATGGAAGTATAGCTCTCACAGGGGGTACACATATTTGTGACAATTACTTTCCATTTTATTTTAAAACATTTACCAAATAAAGCTCTACATTAGCTGACTTACATAAGCGACATTGCACATTTATTTGTTTCATGACTGTAACATGCTGTGTTTTATAATTAACCATAATTATTAAATATGCTATTGCAGATGGCTTCTCTGTCGTTTCTCGGTGACCTTCGTAACGCGGACGAGTTATACGCGAGTGAGCTACCGCCCCGGGCGAGTGCACTATTGTGTCAATGTCGTCTGTGCCGAGCACCGCGAACCTGTCTTCGTCATTCTCGCTGGAGGCTGACGAGGCCCGTGACACGCCACCCATGCCACCTCGCATTTCGGGCCCCACTTCCTCGCTCCGTTGCACCGTAAACGAATTTTTTCCACGTTTACCAAAACCTAACCTCCGTTTTCGTCCTGCGATTATCGTACCAACACTTGAATTGTTTACTAAATTAAAATAAATATAAATTGTTAACATTCAAAGACCCAAAATGCATTTAAGGGATAAGTCAGTTAACATCAATGCTGATATGATGTAATTCACCTGTTGCTGACAATTGCGAAGTGGAATTGCTCTTCTTGCCCATACCAGGACCGAAGTAGTCCCTAGGTTCCGCCTTCAGTAGCACATCGTCGCTGGCAGGCTCCAGTTCACCTGTCCCACCAAGAGCAGTGTCGCTGAGGCTGCCGTCTTTGGTAAAAGTTACACCTTATTTTTTAATGTTAGTTTTAGGCATCAAACCACCTTTATAATATTCTATGAGTTACCTGCTTTTTCATCTGGCGGCACATCTGCGTTGCTCAAACTTCGAGTGAATTGTCCGCGACGCGACTCTCGTCTCTCTAGGGGCTGTTGTTGTTGGCTGCCGCCATTGCCGCGTCCGTTCTCTCTTCCACCGTAGTCATTACTGCGCTTTGAATTCCGTCGGTGCGGAGGATTTTCATGTTTTTTCGTCGATTGTTTTTTATAAAGGTTTATATCACGTCGGTTAAAATTTTGTTGAGGTTGTGGTGCCGGTTGTGTTGGAGGCGTAGCGCAGGCAGTCGATTCGTCCAAGGAGGAAGGGTCCATCGCCGCATCATGAATGTTTTGATGAGTGTCATCAAGTGGCAGGTGTGAGGCGACGGGAGTGAGCGCACGACGGGGCGAGCCGAGGTTCGGGGGAGAAAGAGCAACAGACAAAGAATTAGCCATAATACTAAATTCTCGATCTAGATGATTTGTCGCTGCTACAGAATACGACCGGGAGCGAGCTTTCTTAATAATGGAAGGCAACGGTTTTTTGAAGGAGAAATCAATACTGGATTGCGGGGAAAGAGAGTTAGGTGAACGATATTCTTGGAAGGTGGGAACTTCGTTTATACTAACGGTATTACCGTACTTCTTTTTGTCTTCAGCTTTGGACTCAGTAGGCGTGTCTAAAGTATTTTTTGTAGTTATGCTCATCCTCTTAAACATGTTTTTAATTTGATCGGGTGTTGATAAATCTGGGGGTGAACTAGAGCGTGAGCTTTTCAGTATCACTAATGAATCAGAATTTCGTCTTCGCTCGATTTTTGTTTTACCTTTTTTATCTACTTTGGCCAGTGCTGTGTCAGCTTTGGGGCTGTTGACTACTTCTTTAATTTTATTTACGTCCAACGACTTCGGTTGATTAGGACTTTTTTGATCATAGTTGGTTTTCAAATCGAGAGATAGTAATTTTTTTCGACTTTTTTGAGATATAATTGGATTGTACTCGGTAAAGTTAATCGATTGGCGCGAATCTGATGCTTCGAACGAGTAAGTTTTATTTGATTTGGTGTTCTCTAGATCTAAACTATTCGGTTTCTCGATACTAACATGTATTGTAGGTTCAGCTTCACTACCGTCGCTGTCATAACCGTGATATTGAGAATGTATTTCTACTTTTTGTACTAAATCTACAGTATTACTACTTATTGCAGCATTCTGATTTGCTTCTTTACTTATGTTAACAGTCGGAATTTCAGGAAGTGATCTTACGCGCGGATTCGGTAAACTTTCTACGTTAGGGAGTTTCCTTCGACTTCCTTTACTTACATGTGGTTGATAATTATCTGTCGCTACATTAAAAGAGTTTTCTGAGTACCAGTTCCCAGATTCAGGTTGAACTTGCACTTTTTTTCTGCTAGGATGCATTAATATTTTAGATGTTGTCGGCACTGGGCCATAATAAACGTTTGTCGGTAGAGATCTTTGCTCTCTATTTATAGATATAGTTGTGACAAGCGGTGGTCTTGTTGTACGGGATAGTGCCATATGAAAGATGTAATCTTTTTTGTTGTCAGTAATTTTATACGTATTGGTGTATACAGGGTATTCGGGGCAACTGTGACTTCGTTTGTAAGCGTGCCGATGGGAGCGATCGCGAGTGCAGGAGCCGGCAGAGCGGCTGCGAGCGAGGATGCGGCGCAGGCGGCGCGAAGGGCGCGCGCGGTGCGCCGGCGCCGGCTGCGGGAGCGTGTCGGCGCGGGCACGCAGGCGTCGCCGCACCGCGCGCTCGGCACCCGCCGGGATACAGATGGACGGCAGTAGCCGGTGAGGGGGACGATCAGTACGGCGATATCGGTACGAGTAAGGGACAGGGGTAGCACTATCGCAAGAAGAAGAAGTACTGTGAGGAGGGAGGATTCGCTTCCGGCTGTAAAGTTATGTTAATAATAACTTTTACTTTACTTCTTGAAATTGCGTGTATTAGGAGTAAACGAAAAAAAAAAACAAGTATTTATAGTAGTAGGTAATCTGCTTTAGGTGGGTCGTAGAGGTAGGTGCGTCGTATGGTACCTGAGCATCCTGGTGGGTCGCGGGCGCTCGGACTGCGTGCTGAGTGCGCTCGACGTGATGGAGGCCACGGACTCGAGGTCGGAATCCTGCGCCGCCGTGTCGGGCGACAGGCGGCGCCGCTGGGCCCAGCCGCCCGCGCTCGCGCCCCCTCCCCCGCGCGCCGCCAGCTCGGAGTCAGACAATCCTGCGTAATGTCTTTCCCACCCTACATTATAATTGCTCTCACTGATATACAAGTTTAATGATACCAATACGATTAGCTGTTTCTCTATAATGTGCATTCGTGAAGACTACACATTTCTGTTGTTAAATATATTTTTACGTTGGTACTTAAACTGATGGTTGATTAGTTAATTCATTTTGTAAGTGTTTTAAAATTCTAATAGGCAGATATTTAAATCACACAGCTGGCTGCCGCGGTCTCTGTTGTTATTAAGTGGACATCAAATCTGTTAATTTTAAGGAGTAGTGTAAGTTTTAGGTATTACCTACAAGAACTAGGACAAGGTGACACAGTGTGAAGTTTTAGTAAGCTGACCATACACGCGACGGAATACTTGACATTTACGCCTGCACTGGTATTACTGACCATGTGTGTGGCCCGGCAAATGACTCGTGTATTCTCATAGTATTTTGGACGTAGCGTTTGATAGGCGACCTTATCTGTCAGGTACACCGGTAGATGCACGGGGACATTTATAGAGTGGTGGCAGATTATTGGGGCAGGGCAGCGTGTATTGACCTTGTGGCGTGCTGCGGTACGTGAGTGTCGCGCCAATGTGATGCGGGGCGATCCACTTACGTTCCTCGAGGTCCGCCGACACTTGCGCGCGCACTGCTCTCTGCCCACCCTGCGGGGACATAACATACTATTAGTTGTCTTATTGATCTTATTTTTGTTCTTGGCTTGCGTCGAACGAGTGTATGGTAACTGTGATTTAAGAGTAGAGGCCAAAAACAAAACAATAACATAAGGGACTTGCCACTGGGCTATTCTGAAAAGTCTCACCGTGAAATCTAATGAGCAGTGAATTGTGTTAATCCCTAGCATCAGCCGGTCTATTCTATAAAAATATCACCGTGAAGATTTTGGACTTTTTTTTCACCGTGAACTGAGCTTAAAGTGAACTGTTATCCCACCCCACCTGATGCTGGTCGTGCTAGGGATTGACAGCTCACTTCAATCTCACTTCAACTAAGTTTTTTACAGAATGGCACTGCAGTTGTACCTACCTAGGTGCGGGTTAACGGACACGCTCACTCCGCCTAATTTAGGAACTGCGGCTGTTCATGGTTAAGTACTAAGGCAAGTTTGGCTAACCAGTAGCAAATGCCATTTAGAAATTAATGTGGTACCTGGTGATGAGGTATTTGTGGCAGTTGTCGCTTCTTGGGACTCGTTGTGGGCGTGGCCGTGGCTGACCGAGACTGAAACCGCGGCGCGTACGCGTGCGTTGGCAGGCGTGATCCGTCACCCCGGTCCTCGTTCACTGGAATATCACATTTTATTGCTTTTTCATCGACGCATACTTCCTACAAATTCTCATATTACATGCCACTGAAACTTTGGTTTTTATTCATATTGTTAATAGTAATACATTCATAACAAACAAGGTAGTCTTTGAAACATACATAACAAGTACAAACTTACGAAGGTTGCCTTTGAAAGATAAATCATTCATTAGGTTACTTATAACATTTAGAATGACATGCAATTATTAGATATGATATGGATTACATTAAAATTAATTAATTAATGCGCTGTATTCATAGATTTGCTTCCATACTAATTTTTAACTTGAAATTGCAGAATCAGAATACAACGCACAACAAACACCCATAGTGGATAGCGTGCTCATATCAGGTAGATAAGGACGAGGTCAGCGGAAGATGCATGAAACAAAATCAAAGTGGAGAGAGCTAGGAGGTGAAACAGTAAGTGACAGTAAAGTGGTGATGAGCGGACGCGGCGAAAGAACGTGCGTGTCTCGACGACAGTGTTCCGTGCGGGGTCGAGGCCCGCTGTCATAGCGACGTCCACGGACCAATCGGAAACAGATCGGAGCGCCGACGGAGCCGGACGTCGGCGTCCGCGGTAGCGATTGGTGGGTAGAGTCGAGGGCGCCGGGGCGGCACCTGAGTAGCGCCAGGCGTCGCGGTCGCTGGGCGGCGACAGCGAGCGGCGCGGCGACTTGCTGCGCGCGCGCGCCGGCCGCGCCACGCCCGCCGCCGACTGCGAGCGCGCCACGCTGTAGCCGCCGCTCTACGCACACCAGCCTCACAGGTTAGCTACTCACAGCTGACTCAACTAAACATACTATTATTATTCATTACCTAAGCTAAAAATATCTCATATTCTGATGAGTGGGTTTACTCATCTGAATAATTTTTAGTTTAGCTTTATGTGTTTATCCAAATAAAATATAATATAGGCAACTATGCTTTACTTACAGACTATTTTCAATCAGTAAATTAATGCTACTACAGCTACGCAGTGTTCTATGACTATAGAAAAACGTGAAATGCAAGGTGTTTTTTTGTTGGAATACCTGTTGTTAAAACATTGCAATATGTCCTGTAACTATGATGCTAGAAATTGTACTTACGTCAGTCGTTACACGTAATGTAAAATTAATGGGCAAGCATGCGTCACTGGTTGCTAACACGATTATCGGTCGATGCGATCATTTGTCCTCAGAGGAATATTGACTAAAGTTCCTCAGATAAATTGTATCTGGAAGTCATGCAAATAAGCATTTATTTGTTACTACGTGGGATTCGAACCCACAGACCTGAAGGGGTCTACTAAGAAATCTCATCATGCGCTCGAGTAAGTTTAACTTCAGTATGGTAAGTAGGTAGATGGGTACGTGTTATAATCCGGGCAACTCACGCGTTCTCTGTTCATGCCGGTCCTCACCCTGCCCGCCGGAGACATGTCGCGGCGGCTGGAGCGCGCGCCATCCATATCCATTCGCTGGAAAGAAATAGTTAGCGCCAAACTGATTTGCGTTGCTCCTGACCAAGAGTCCTACATACCCATGTAGGATTGTAATCCTTAGAGGGAGGTATACTCTTTTTTTATGGGTGTTGTAGAACTCAACCATACCTTGTATTTTTTTATCTATAATCCTTACTCAAATAAGTAGTCTGAACGCTTCATTGTTTGCTTCATCAACCTCACTACATATTAAGGTAGCTAATGGAAATCTGGTGGACGGCTAGTATCTACCTATTATTTTGTTATAAGGTTTCTACGATTTTCAAAAAGAGTGGCTTTGTAGAGCTTCGCCTGTAGAACTCGATGTGCCATATGAAAGATCAAATTATGTTTTGCTTACATCATGCGCTGGCGGCGGACTGGAGCTGGATGCGAGGCTAGACAGCGAGTGATGGCGGCGCAGGTCGCACTCGCTGGGTGTGTCGGAGTCGGACAAGCGTGATGTAGACGTCGACGGCGGAGACAGGTGCTCGCCGTCCGCCTCGTCTTCACGATACCTCTGGTGAGTTAACATTCGGTTAGTTATCTATACAAGGTGTAACAGAATCAACTCAAGACCGAATGAAATACCTATGTTGAAAGTTACTGAAATTGATTCAGAAGTCAATAAGGAACAAGTTACCTCCTTTTTGACTTCTGAATAAATTTCAGTAACTTTCAACATAGGTATTTAATAAATAAAATTAAGTATACACCGTGACATTTTAGTCGTCTTACAACGGCAGCCCACTTCATGTATCCAATGACTACTAATAATTAATTTAAAAAAAAATGTTTTTTTAGAACATATGCATAATTACAAATATGAAAATATCATTCACTAAGACATGCGTCATACGCCATGCGGCGTAGTTTGAAACTCCTTGTTATAGAGATGAAATTAATGATGTAATGTAATGGTAGGTAGGTAGATATCTTCCACCGTTTGATGCGTAAACATTATTAACAGGGAGGGTGTTTCATAATTCTAAAGCATATCTTAATTAATTGTAACAATGTTTCAATCGCGCCTAGAGGTATTTTATGACGGATACAATGAGTGGACCACCTTTGTAAGACGACTAAAATGTCACGGTGTATAGGGTGACTGGTAATTATTAAGTTAATGCCAAGAAAACTAAATGTATAAAGATCGCTTTACCGAATGTAAGACATCTGGGACCCAACATCGTCTTAGATGATGAGGTGCTTGCAACTGTAGAATCGGCCGTTTTTCTTGGCATAACAGTAGATGCCAAACTTCAGTGGGGTTCAAAAACGAGCTGTTCGTGCAATTTACCAACTAGGTGCTAGAGTTTCTCTGAGAGAATTTTTTAAAGATATTGGTATTCTCACGGTGGCATCACAATTCATCTTCGCTAACATCTTATATATTAGGCAAAATATACACTTATACACTAAAAACAGTGATACTCATAATATTAATACTAGAAATAAGGACAAACTACGTGCTTGCTTTCACCGGCTTCATAGGGTTCATAACTCATTTGCTGGGCTTGGTATAACCTTCTATAACAAGCTTCCTTCTTCTTTGCTAGATTTAAATTTTAATGCGTTTAAAGCGAAAGTAAAATCAAATCTTTGTTCGAAGGCATACTATTCTATCAACGACTACTTAAACGATAAGAATTGTTGGTCGCTGTGATTAACTCAAGACAACGTTTATGTTCTTTCACCAGAATTAGCTTAACTACTGACAGGTCATATGAATTACTTCATATCATTGTTTATTTAACTTGACTACATAAACCATTTATTATTTTTATTTTTATTAATTAAATTTTCATTAATCGTTGAATGATGGTTATATGCTATTATTGTATAGAATCAAGTTCTTCCAACATAACAGACAGCTGTGCTGCTAGGGAGTTTGTTGCGCCACTTCGTCTTCCCAGCTAAAGCACTAGGAAGTGGTGAAGGGCGGGCTTTTTGGGGGGACTGTCTTATGTAATTTTGACGTTCAAAAAGTGCTGACTCTCAGCCTAGTTTGAATAAATGACTTTTGAATTTTTTTTTTTTTTTTGAATTAGTGACCGATATTTAAACACATGATTGTACTCATCTCAACAAATAACTTTCCGATAGAAACTGTTTTTTTATTATTTATCTACCTTATTGACCCCAATTTTATTAACCCAATAGAATATTGAGTACCTAACAAGAATAATACACCATCAGCTGTAATTTAATTTAGTTACATACAAACAAAAAAATTAATCCACTTTTACTATGCATTAATCTTTTTTTCATTAATTTAACAACGGACCGCGCGGCGCTATTAGCTGTGAGTCGCTTGACCCCGGGGTCAAGCGATTCAAAGCTGATAAAGCGTATTAGTTTAGATAACGTGGATTATATTTTTTTGTATATAGGTAACTAAATTAAATTACAGCTGATGGTGTATTATTCTTGTTAGGTACTCAATATTCTATTGGGGTTATTGGTGACATGGGCTAGTTAAATTAAAAAAAAATCGTTTCTTTGGGAAAGTTGTTTGATATGATGAATACAATCATGTGTTTAAATATAGGTCACTAATTACCAGTCACCCTATATAGCCATACCTACCGCTGAGTAAGCCGAATAAAATTCAAACTTATTTCAAGACTCAAATTTAAATGCATAACGTAATGCTAGGCTCAACATGTTATGTTTAATATTAAGAGTTAGCTTTAAAAAAAAAGTTTGTGAATTGTATTATGCTTTTAATTCAATACTCTAATTGGGTCTTGCGTTAATTAAGTACATAAGAAAGACTGAAAATCTTCAAAGAAGACTAGCAATTATAATACTTTCAAAGCATACGATTAGATAAAATGAGAAAGTGTTTCAACCGCTTTAAGAGCAAGTTACATTCATCTGATCATTCGTTTCATAATATAATTACAGTGTTATTATGATCTCAAGCTTGGGCACTTGTTTCTGGTTATGCGATCTGCCGCATTACAAACAAGCAGTACCTGCTGCATCGTCTTTAAATAACTCTATTGTTAAGATCTTCATTATCTTGACGCAATTTCTCGAGTACGCGACGTTTTTCTCCTACTGAGTAAGGCCAGATCTCCCGGGAGTCATCGCTTTGGAATGTCTCGATCAGAAACCGTAGCCGCATTAGAACTATAGTGTAGAGTCGCTCTTATAAAGCGTTTTACACCTTAATAGTAAGAAATGTGATTACACTAAACTAAATTTTATTTCCGTTCGCTAAACGATTATTTAAGGGAATACGGAAGAATCAAAATACTTACGCTGAAGCTTCCCATCTCCTCATGCGGCTTCAACGTGTACCAAGTAGGGTCGTGGTTCATCACTATGTTGTCTAAGTCGAGAAGAACTTCTCCGAGGAAATCGTTTGGGCCGTAACGATTTAAGTCCCACACGGTTACCTAAAAAAATAATGAATGTGTAACCGTCACAATATATCGTCACAGACCACAGTATATTTTAGGCGTTTTAGCTACAGAGGTTGAATTTAAATTTGATTCGTGTACGTTTAAGTTGAAAATTAACTACTTAAATAATAAATTGAGCTAAATTAAATTGCGTCACAAAAAAGAAACTGAATACAGAATTCTGTCAAACTTCGGTTACTAAGTAGCAAGATATTTACCTCTAAAGTTCTCCTCTTTATATCTGTGATACGAATCCCACAATAGATAAAATTTTGATTCCATCGTGGTTCTAAGGTGTTAGCTAAGGTTTTCGTTCGTCGTTTGCTCTTCTCGCTTTTGTCCGGTAGTAGGAATATTTTCGCGTATGGACACCGAGGTGATCCATCAGACCGGGGAGTGAGACCGCTCGCCGATATAACTGTGACGCACAGCTGAGTAGCGGTCACGTCGAAGTATATTTTGAGCTGTATAATGAAAAACAAAATAAATCTACTTAGTCACAAGTTCTATCGATTGGTTACACGACACTAAAGCAAGGCTTAATTCTCTTGTTTCCCAACAAACAACGTATTTGCAAAAGCCGCTCACTGCGGATGGGCAATTTGACCTAGTTAAGTTTTTGTTACAAAAACCTCAATAAAACGAGTAAGCTGGGATTGGAATTGCGCCAGATTAATAACATAGGCTGGCCCCTGGAACTTCGCCCGATTACAGTGACTGGCTCGCACTCTTAAACATTTGGGACTTTGGCTACATGAGTTGGGAATGTGGGAGGAGTATAATGAGTTCCCATTTTGATAAAAACGGGACACGCTCCTATTTTTGGATGAAACCCGCAGAGTATGATGTCCTTTCTTTCTTTTATGATGTCTCATCAGCACACAAGCATGCGCCAAACGGCAAATCCTGAACTAGTTCATTCACGATAAGTACCTAAACAATTTGTATCACTACAAATAAAATCTTATTAGGCTAAAAGTTACAAGTCACAAACCTGGATACGTCCAGCAACATTAGCGTTGTGGTGGTTATACCGCGCGGGGCGGCGCCGCGAGTGCACGTCGGGAGAGCCTGGTGACGTGACGAGGACGCTCGGCTTCTCGCAACCACCCATCACCTCCGTGTATACTTCTGCGTATGTAGAACAAACTTAACTCTTAACAGGAAAATGTTCTTGCAAGGCCTACAGTTATGGATTTATTTTAAAAGGGTCTCAATTGCAACATTTTTAACTGACAATTCATCCAAAGGGGTAATTTTTTTGTACCTAATAATAAAATTGTTTAAAGGCTCGTGAAGTCGGGAAACCAATTTCCTTCCTATAAGATAATACTAATGGAAACTTCTGCCAGAAAGTAATTTGTTTAGACCAAGCGCTTGCACGAAAAATTATTAAATATTTAGCGCTGAACATATTTATATTTAAAACATCTTTATATCTTTGTTATTGAAATAATGGACAAAAACAGAACTAATACGAACTAAATACGTTTAGATATGTTATAACAAGTTACTTCACTATGATTGTTACTCTTAATCATGATATTGGAAGATGCGAAGGTCCTATATGCTCAGAGGGTACCTTTGTGAGTTCTCCACGGCAGGGCCGGGTTGCGAGTGGCAGTGAGTGGCCGCGACACCACCAGCTCCACGTGCAGGTCATGTTTACTGTCGGCGACCACGGCTGCCACCTCGTCAGCACTCCGACCCTGGAGTGGCACGCCGTTCCATTGCAGTACTTCGTCACCTGAATATTGCAGTGTAGTTATACATACATAATTAAAGGCGATTAGATAAATTAACGCGATTTTTTAAATGTTTTGTACAGATTTATGTTTATTACTGAATTGATTTATGTAGATTATGTACCGTAACTTCTACGAATCGAGCCACATCAGTAATTGAAATCTCAACTTACCTATCCTAAGTTGTCCTTCTAGGTCAGCAATGGACCCTTTTTTTACTTTTTCCACTATTGCGATTCTCGTGCCGTCCGGTAGGAGCTTGCCGCCCACCACCTTTAGCCCGAGGATAGCCGCTGAAGAGTGCGAGCTACCTTCCACGACGCTCTTCCGGAGCACCATGTGACCGATCATGCGTGTGCCGTCCGCCGACACCTGCCAGCTCAGCGGGAACTGTCCACAACACTATTAAATTAATTCTTTCATCATCAGCGTCACTAAATTATTCGACACTAAAGAGCTCTATTAAATATGTTTTTACTGTTTTATGAGAACTTGCCTACATTACAATACAGTAACAGCTAGTCCACGAAGCTTTAACACCGTGTAATTTACAAGGAAGTGCACACTCAACATAGATAGGATGTAATGCATGCCCGCCAATGCAATCATGCTACAGCCAACAATATCCATCGAAATTAATATCGTCATAAACACGCTTTCTACTTTTTTTGTATAAAATAAATATTTAAAGTGGTCAGTTAAGTATCTACTACTTATAAACTTTTGAGTAAAGTATGTAGGTAAAAGTTATAAGGCCTATTGTTGTACAGATGGGAAAACGTGGATTTTATATTTGCTAGTCAAGTACGCTGAACGAAATGAAGACGTTTTTCATACGGAATAACTAAAACAACTCAATATCTGTAAACATTTCCTAGATATTATGCATAATCCAACTGCAAACTGAACTAATAGATAAATGAGTACTAATTTGAAGCAACTAACCGACACAATTTGAAGCGGTCTGTACCTTAGGGCAATCGCCTCTGTTCGAATCTTCACTGGAGGTGAAGGTGCTAGAGGTATCGATGCCCGAGTCTTTGGTGGCGGAGTCCTGGCTGGTCTGGCGCTCGGGCTCCCAGCGCAGCGCGGCCCAGTCGTGCGGAGCGCCCGACGCGTCGCGCCCCCCGCGCGGGAATGTCGCGGCACCTTCGTGCCCGTCAAAGCGAACGGTCTTTTTTCTCCTCTCAGTAAACCGTCTATTGTCTGAGGAATCTTCCCACAAATAGGCACTCTTATACACAGCTCGATCTGGGCGCGGGCCCTCTTCTGGTGCATATGGGCGCAGGTACGCTCCTTCGCCATCGTCGCGGGCCCGCCACCGGCAATCGGTCACAGAATCGAAACTGCGTCCGCCTGACGGCCCGTTCCTCGCCACGTCGAATGGACCGCAAGCCTCTGCCTCGTAATCGGCCGGCGAATGATTAATCAAATTGTAATAATTGTTGGCAGCCACGTTGGCGCTACGCAGATGCGGGTGCCGAACTGGAGCACATTCCTCTAGTTGTCCTAAGAATGATATCGAATGAATAACAACGTTTGCCTATACAAGGCATCTTGTCATCGCCTGCGTCCGTTTATTATGGACCCACGCGCATGTACGCGCCCGGAACCAAAATGCATTTATCAGTAGTACAATAATGTCTTCCAACAAGTCGGGATTCCTATTCTATAATTCCTCAGTTGCAGCATTTGTAAGAAGGCTTTCTGAACGTTTCTTATGATTATTTCATAAACTAAAACTGCGTGTTTCTCCGGTTCAAAATAAAGTAATCGAAAGCGGTGATCATCACGCACAAGCGGAAAGAATGTGTCAAACTTATCCGAGTAAGACAGTAAAACAGCAACAATAAAATAAAGTACACGACCACAAACAATTCTAACGGATTTATAGTAAAAAATATGAACAAGTACACTTCTTTTCGCCCAAGCATGCGTTTGTTTGAACCATAAATTTAGTGCGGAAGCCACCTACAAAAATAAAATTTTACCGTGTTTAAAATAGGTTATGGTAAAATATCACCATTTTTGGTTCAAACAACTGGAAACTGTAAAATGAGAAGAGCATTTACTAATTAATCTTGACATTTAGGTAAAAGAAATGACGTTACATATTTAAAAAAATGGTCTCAGTCGAAATGAGAAAAATGAGTGAATGCTCTTCTTAAGATAGGTTTGAAGACGGGTGTCTTCGAAGAGATAGGACGTTATTAACAGCCATCACAATTGGTCCACCAGAGAAAGAAGTGTTATACGCAACAGTAATACTGATCATCACATCTAAACTTTAGCAAAATATTACAACGCATAATTAGATAAGTTCCCGACAAAACTCGCCCTCTCACCGATAAGAATTTATTCATTTTCTCGTTTAACATCGTCTGACGCTGGCTTCTGGAACTCTCGGAACTGCTCTTATCATTATTTGTACCTGCGAACAGGGGATGGCGTGGTGAGGGCCACTCGTCGCCAGATCGCAGGCGCCAGGCGGTATGTCTCGCGGGGCCGGGCTGCCGGGCTGCCCGGCTGCCCGGCTGGTACCGGGCGCGTACATAGGGCATAGTGCTAACAAATGAAACGTACGCGGCGGCAAACGTACATGTACAGTAATAGTAATGCTCCAAACCTAGCACCACACTGATTGACTCCTGTGTGCGAGGTTTGAAGCCTTGAAGTTCTCTGAAAATAAGACTGATTGAGCAAACAAGTGTTTTTTTTATGTCTTGAATGTAATAATATTCGGGCTCTAAAATGTTACAATGGAACACGATTTTAATTGACTACATGATTCAACGTGATGGAATACATATATGGATACAGATAAGTTTAGGTGCTCAACACTATCAGTTTCAGTGAGATATATAATACTTAGATAACTAACAGTCACAATTACCTGAGGCTACTTAAATTAATGAACACCTCGCACGGAACACCTTAACTTTATCATCGCCTAATGCCAGAGATGAACATGACAAACGTTACGTATACGGTTAAAGTACATGTACCTACTTAATGTATTTGTGGTGTAGTGTTGTGTGTAGGGTTCATAAACAAAATTAGCTTGGATGGAAAGGATCTTGTAGTGTTACAAGTGAAAGGATTGGGTGAGGGGTGTTAGGCCAGCTTGCATACTTACCGCGATCACGATACTCGTCGTTCTCATCGGAAACGCACTCTGGAACTTCATCATCTGAAGAGGAAGACCGCGGCGGGAGGAGGGGGTGTGACGCTGGCGTGAGCGGCAACAATTGGGATTGGGGAGGTAACCCCGATTCGACCACCCCGTATGCAGCCTTTTGTCGCGGGTGTACGAGATGCGGATGAGTTCTAGCCAGTCCTTCAAGTTCCCCGTAACATCGCTGATCTTGTTGACTGTATTGGCGACGAAGAGCGCTGCCTGATCTCTGAAGTGGGAGATTTTCTTTCTCCGCGGCACTATGTGCCCGCTCTAGTTTGGGTCGTTTATCGAATGACCCGTCAGGCTGTGGCGGTAGACCTCGGAGATCGTTTTCCATGCGCCATAGCATAGAATCTTGTCCAGCACCTTTGTGGATCCATTGTCCGGTTTTAGATAACAATTCTTGTTTCTTGCGGCATAGTATACATACCCATATAACCTGTAAAAACGGACACTTGTCAAACATTTTTGTGATGAGTAAAATGTATTGTAATTTCTTACTCCTTGAGTTGAGAACACCAGTGGTCAAGAGTTCACGTTTCAGGGATTGTATGTGTTACCATGAAACTAAAATAGCACGATGTCTTTTTGAATTTGATTGCCAAATGACCTATACAGGCTGGCAGGCATATCGATGCTCATCCTGCTACCATGGTTTCAGTACATGACTAAAACAAAAAATCTACTGTTTTCTATAAGAGCGCAATACCTATGCGATGAAAATGTATGCAACAACAATTTTTTTTTTTAAATATTCGACAAAAAGTTTCAACACGGGGTCGTCCAGAATCATGTACTGAATCATGGTTGTGCGTCAATGTCCCTGCCACCATGTAACAAGTAGGAAAAAGACGAGCGAGGATCTGAAAGGTATCTAGTTGTTCATATAAATATTGTTGACCTTGTTAGAACGAAGAGTGACTTTGCCCCCGCATCGGGCGCAGCATCTGACCCTGCAGTAATGGCATGAGTGGCCGACGCCGTCCGCGAACTTAGTTTTGAGGCAGATGTGGCAGGTGGCCGCAAGCTCTACTCCAGCCGCGCGGTGCATCTCATTCCGAGTCCGGATCGTCTGCTCCAGCACCGTGACTTCATCTTGCTTACGTCTGTGGTAAAGTTCAATATAATAAACAATGTCACTTGTTCAAATTCATTTATGAATAGGTACTATCCAAGTTTATCTTACGACTTCACTGACATACGACGAAGAAAGACACCATGATTCGTTAGGAAATCAGTATGACGATTCAGTAAAATTCTCACCGTGAAAATTTAAGTGAAGTGAGTGGTTAATAGTGTCAGTCCCTAGCATCAGGTGGAATGACAGCTCACTTCCACCTCACTTCACCTTAGATTTCACGGTGAGATGGTTACAGAATAGCGATGCTGGACATACAATGAATATCAGTCTGAGATCGCCAATTCGCCTTGAGTAAGCGTGCATGGTAACCAATGCTGTATGTGAAGAGGCTTTTGACTTGCGTGGTACAAGAATGAGCTGGTACTATAAAGTTTAATATCAAGCAATATCAGCTCGTTGTGCATTTTGGTTCGCTTGTAATTTGAGCAGCACACTCATAAATACGGTAGGTCCAAACTTACAATGAAATTGCAATTAATAGAACCTAGTCTTATTTCATTTGTGGGTACAGACAACGTCAGTATGTGCTAACCCCTCAAGTTTTAAAATGTTACACTGCTACAACATTGAATTCGTTACAAATAATCTAAAGAATACTTCAAAAACTGTGAATTTTTTCGACTTGGATTCGAACCATCGCATCACCGAACGTCATCATACTCATGTATACGTTCACTTAAAACGGCAGTATGCAGACGACATAACAGACCACGTGACACTTACTTAGTTGATGTCAATATAAAATATTTCTAGCGCTTCCTATTTTAACGTTTGTGTTATACGGATGACACTTGTCTAGGAACCCGTTTGGCAAAATTAAATAATAGCAATAGTAAATATTATGACATGATTATGAAAGTATTTAATTCTTTTTCATTTTTAAATTCTTTATAAATACCTATTACTAAAACAATATAGACAAATACTTTATATAAAAATAAAATAAAATTGCATGACAAAAAGACCATTTCGTGACTAGGATTTGAACCTCCAATCTTATGAACGGCAAGCGGTCTTAAAAACTCCGGTCTAATTAGACGTTTAATAATCTACCGTAAATGTTAAGCTTAATCAGTAAAATAATACAGTAATTATAATTATAATGTTTTTGCAAAATACAAAAAGTAACTTGGGCCTAGCACGGATTTTAACGCACATGTCTTTTGGAGGGGTAACCACTAAATGGAGCTTTGTGTACATCATCAAGCTCCTGCAATTATCCCGATTCAATTATGAGTTGGCGCGGCATGTTTTCTTTCATATAATTATGTCTATTTAGCTGCTATCTCAATATCGCATTTCTAGCCATATCTTCTTGCGTACAATCCAACCATCGTTTACGTCGGTAGGTACCTACACAAAATTTGAGATTACCATTACCACAGCCATTACTTCCGAGATACATAACATCACGCCTGTAAGGGTTAAGCAGAGGTGCACATATTGTATTGTAAGGTCTGCGGTACAGTAACTGTAATGCTTGGTTTTAACCTTTTCACAACAACAAATGCATGGAAATAACATTACCCCTCGGCTGTTAGGCAGATTCATTGAGTCCGATAACAATAGAAAAGGAATTGTGTTAATTACTTAACATTTGAAGGTTTATCCGTCTGGCTAATCAAAAAAAATAAAAGGTTTGATAGCATTCGGAGGCTCTTCTGCAAAATTATTTAAATACAGGACTAAATTCCTTTTTAATTAAATAGACTATAGGATGTAATTCGAAAATAATTGTGTAATATTTTTTCTATTACTTGCTATGCGTCTACTTTGGTATTATGTACAATATCTATCTCGTATGTAGGTCAAAAAGTAGGTCAGATATATTATAAATTGCAATCCTACACTCTCTTTATACTAAGGCGAATTAAGACTATTAGTTTCAGGATCTCAATTTAATTCATTGAACAGAAACAACACATTGTGTTATTACCAGTTTCCGCACGTATCTTTGAAACGTTAACTCGATAAAAGGATAGATACCCCGTTGTGCAATATAACGCCTCACTCGATATTGATTAAATTTAATCCAAAAAGAAAATGTCTCACAGTTAGAAAACATGTATCGTTAGTGAGAAAAAAGGACGTAATTGAATTATTATATTATAATTTATATTGATGCGTCATTAAATCCACTGCATGTTTAATGCGACACTCCACACGCGCGATAACAAGCCATATCCCTGCCATCAAACAGCAAACAGGAGCACGAACGAAATTATGTAAAGCAATAGAGAAATATTGAAATATAAAAATTGAAGCACCAAGTAAAACTGTTTATCTACGTCAATACTGAACCCAACTTATGGACACGGCCTCGCACGGGATACGTTTGTGTTCGAAAGCAGGAACTGAACAGGATCAGATAACACAATAGCGGCGATGCCAATATGCAGCGACGAGTATGCAATACTTATTATAAATACCACCCGAATAGAACAATGGTTAGGGATAGGATCACGGCACTTTCACGAATAACAGTGGTGCAGTACGTCGAATGTGCCTAGGCGACACGGGAGGGGCGCGGGTGGTGGGGGGCGCGGGCACACCTCATGATCTCGTGCTCGCGCTGCTCCTCCTGACGCTGCCGCATCATGACGCCCTCGATGATGGCGCGCTCCTCGGGCGTGAGGTGCGATAGGTCCGGCATATCGGCCATGGCGGGCGGCAACCGCGTGCGGGACGCGGGCCCGCCGCGTGCTGCGGTGCTGTGCCCGCGGCGCGAGCTCGGCGCCACTCCACTCGGAGGTTTATTTAATAATGCCGGGCGGGCCAATGGCGCGCCGCCGTGCTCTGACGTCAGCGCGGTTATTGATCGTGGCGGCAGGGCGCGCCAGTCGCACACACCGCCCGCGCGCCCTGTCCCCCGCCTCTACGTACATGCGTGCGCATATCAACTATGCAACGATCTATGTACAAATCTGTACTCACCAGCTGCTTACATCTAATTGTTAACTTTGAGATTCCAATGTTTCACGGTGGTATTGATGTTTCACAACTCCAGGTTATCGGTAAAACAAGTCGAGTCACTGGACGTGTCAGTCAGGTTTATAATTTTCTGAAATTCTTTGTTAAATCGTTACTGATTACACGACTTTTGCAGCTGAAGTTTGAAGTCAGGTATAAATCAATTATTCTAACGATCACTAAGCTTGTAACTACCTACGTTAAAACGTGGTCAACAAGAGTTTGCCGGTGACTGTCTTGTAACAGTACCTACAGTAGACAGTTGAAAATGCTGTTTTATTAATAAGTGAATTTATATTATGTGCCTTCTAAATAAAAGTTACATCTGCCAAATCATTCAGTGATCACGAAGACCCGCCTCAGCAGGAATAAGTTCAGGAGTGACCGACAAAAGGAATGTAACATGCCTCTCTTTATTCTAAGTAGTTCATCGCTGATCTAACAGATGCCACCACAGGCCGCGCTACGAGTTTTCATAACTTACCACTCATAAGCTTTATTCTTGGTAAAAGTCGTAATGTAAACTAGAAAATTAATAAAGCCGTGTCGTAAAGTCGCATCCTACCAATATAATAAATCTGAAAGCTTGTATGTTTAGATGTTGGTAACTAAATCACGCAAAAACGGCTGAACGGATTTGGTTTTAATTTGGTATACGTCGTTTATAAACTAGATTAACACATAATATAATACTTTTTATTCCCGTAGTAAGTTTCTGGGGCATAATTTGCGCTGGCAAAAGCTAGTTACTAATAAGTAAGTAATAAACTGTTGAATACTTTTACGTAGCTGGAGTCATGTTATAGTATTACCGAAACAGGCGCGTAGTAGATGATAGATACGTTTCAATGTAAGCAACGTGTATTCATTTGTAGACGTCACTACCTGCCCAATCTTCAGTCCGAAGTGGGCATCACCGTAGCAGGCGCGTAGTCGATATTAGCTACGTAGAAGCCAGTAGTAGCAGGCGCTGTTAGTCGATGGTAGCTTCGTCGTAAGCAGCAATGTGGTTACACCGTAGCAGGCGCGTAGTAGATAGTAGCTACGTCGTAGGCAGCGATGTGGGCTGCTCCGTAGCAGGCGCATAGTCAATAGTAGGCTACGTCGTAGGCAGCGATGTGGGCTGCACCGTAGCTGGCGCGTAACCGTTAGAAGTGTTGCGCGCCACACTTAATGTCTGGTAACATAAGTTACCACTAGCGCCATCTAGTATCGAGTAGCAGAATTAATAGAATCAAGATATTTCTAGAAATCTCGATGGTAGAACTTGCTAGAACTATCGACATCTGTTCACTCGGGGCCGGTATGTACTCGAACATTCTAGATGCTTCGACAGTAGAAGGTTCGCGAACTATCCGGGGGCCCTATAAAAGGCCGGAACGGATCACGACCCCGGCAGTATTGGACAAGCTATACATGCGAAAAACATCTAAAGCGATCTTCAAGTGCGACTTAGAGTGATCAGTAGTGCAATTGTGTTTTGTAATTGGTGTATTTGAGTTGTTATTAGGTTGTTTAATTGAAGTGTCATTTTTGGTGATTTATATTGGTAGTTTTTTAATTGTCACGAACCCCAAGCTCGTAACAATTGGTGTCAGAAGCGAGGATTAAAATCATGCCGATTTTAACTAAAGATGACACGGAGGGTATCTGTACCCGGAGTCAAAGCCAGCAGGAGACAGATCAGAGGCGATTCGGTGGAGCAACGCCACAGACGTCGGAGGGCCAGCTACCGACCACGGAGGCCGGCCCGTCCACAACTGCTCCAGCATCATCAGCACCAGATTTTGCTGCTCTGATGATGATGCTGCAGGAACAGGCTCGCCGAGAGGATGAGCAGGCTCGTCAATTGGGAGAACAGCTTAAACGGGATAAGGAGGAACAGGCTCGCCGCCGACAGGAGGAGCAGGCTCGTAAATTGGGAGAACAGCTCAAATGGGATAAGGAGGAACAGGCTCGCCGACAGGAGGAGCAGGCCCATAGATTGGAAGAACAGCACAAACGGGATAAGGAGGAGCAGGCGCACCGCCAGGAAGAGCAGATGCTCCTCATGAAGAACCTTCACGCAACCTTCGGGAAAGACATGAAGGAGGTGAAGGAGAAGGTCAGATTAACCAGTTTAATGACGTCATTGCTGATGTGAAGCAAGAGTTGGGTAATCTTTAAGCTAGTTCGTAAAGTGTACCAGTCCGTACCTGCGCTTATTGATGGGAACCTGGTGCAGGCATTCATCGACGGCCGGCATCCGCGACCTTGAAGTTAGAGCTGCTATGAGGATCGGTCACCACGGGGTGCTTAAGGACGCCTTAGCCCATGCCTAGAGGTGGAAGCTGCGCGGCAGGATCATCGTTCCCATCGCGTCAGGGAGGTTGTAGCGGCTACAGTTCGCGATCGGAATAAATGAAACAGCCCTAGGTGCTACGGCTGTGGGGAAAGGGGCCAGCGGGGGGGGGTAGCGATCCAGTTGCCCTAAGCGAACTGCAGAAAGGGAAGATGCCCGGTCTTCAGAGGGCAGTGCGGCTAACAGCACCGCCCAGCAGCAGCAAGGAAACGAGTAATAGCCAGGACTGCGGGGCGGGTGCTGGCTGATGTTTAAAGAGCCCCAAGGATTTTGATCATACAAACCCATGACGGGAACGGCTTAATCATTAAGGGCGAGGTCAACGGAACGCCTTGTAAGCCGCCCATAGATACTGGAGCCGCTCGTACAGTCGTCAGTTCCCAAGTTATAAGTCGGTTCCTTGGGGACTCCGCATAAATTAATTAATTAAAACGCATTAATTTGGTGACAGCCACCGGTCAGCGCATACCCGTCCGTGGGGAGAAGGAGATGGAGTTTAAGCTAGGCAACAGGATCTACCTGCATAATGTCATCGTGGCATCGGAGTTATGGAATGTGGACGAGAGGAAGTTTTTATGGAAGGGGCGTTACCAGGGAACGTGTACAGCCTTAAGAAGATTGTTCTTCCTCCGAGATCAGAAACGATTGTGCCGGTTAGTCTTCCTCGGAATTCTAGGCAAACTCATCATTGTGTACTCGTGGAAAGGGTAAACAAAGACCTTCCATGGAAAGTGGCACGGACCTTGGTCAGAGCCACCGACATCTCAGGGGTATGCATGCTGAACCTTTGTGATCAGGAACAGATTATTGAAAAAGGCAAACTGATTGGTACATGCGAGGAAGTGGATTAGTTGCGTCGATGTCGTGAAATGGCCAAGGCGAAGAAGATGTTACTCAGTACGCCGAAGTTTTCTCTTTAAACCATGCTGACATTGGGAAGACTGCCTTAGTTCAACACAAAATAAACACAGGAGAAGAGTTACCTATCCGTCAGCGGCCAAGGAGATTGCCGGTAGCGCGTGAAAAGGAAGTGGAAACCATGATTGAGGGAATGGTGAAGGATAGTGTTATTGAACCTTCATCTAGTCCATGGTGTTCACCTGTAGTGCTGGTAAGGAAGAAGGACGGCAGCATGCGGTTTTGTGTTGACTGTCGTCGTCTGAATGACGTTACGAAGAAGGACAGCTACCCTTTGCCAACGCAACGCACGGATCCAGAGAAAATCGCCGCTGTCACCGATTGGCCAGTTCCAAAAGACAAGACGCAGGTCAGAGCATTTTTGGGGTTGTGCTCTTATTATCGGAGATTTGTTAAGAACTGCGGATATAGCCAAACCCCTTCATAAGCTAACCGAGGAGAAGCGACATATTTTCTGCTGGGATGAAAGTTGCGACATCGCATTCCAGGAGTTAAGGCACCGACTGTACAAAACACCTATTTTGGGCTACCCTGATGCAGGCAAGGAATTTATAGTTGACACAGACGCAAGTGACATAGGACTTGGCGGTGTGTTGTCTCAACGGAATGGTGATCAAGAGGTTGTGATAGCGTACTTCAGCAAGTCGTTGTCAAAGCCGGAAAGGAACTATTGTGTCACGAGACAGGAATTGCTTGCTGTGGTAAAGTGGAACAGCATTGCTGCACTGAAATGGCTATTGCAGTTCAAAAATCCAGAAGGACAAGTAGCGAGATGGATTGAGCTACTGCAGGAATACGACTTTGTGGTCGAACATCGCAGCGGGAAATCTCATGGCAACGCAGATGCAATGTCCGATCACAGCGCAGCGATGCGCGCTTGGAAACCGACGCGGTTGCGCTGCACAGCCCGAATATTTAATTAATATTTTATTCGCGTTTTGCGCAGCGTTAACTGCTGCCCGATTTTGTACGCAATGGCCACGAAGCAGCTCATTGCTAACGAGCTTTTGGCATTCGTCAAGCATGCCATCGACTACATGGACGAGGTCAGCGTGTTGCAGAGTTGCAAGTCCTCCTTCAAAGAGGAAGATGTGTGCAGTGCCAAGTTGCCGCTGTTTCAATCACTCGACCAAGTCGGACAGATGCCATCTCGCCGGAGGGATGGTGACCAGAAGAGTCTGCAGGACATCATCGACCTGCTGAAGAAGACCGATCCGGATGACGTGCCAGATTTTGTAGCCAAGGAGCTGCACAAGCTGCCTCCTGTTACTTTCGACCACGTCGACGTCACCAGGCTGCTGAAGGACATCACGTCTCTGAAAGTGAGGCTGGCTGAGATGAAATCCAAGTTGGAGTCATTGGATCCCATCATTGGTGAATTGTTAGCCGAAGTAGTGTTGTTGCGCAACGCTATCCTGCCAAGTAGGTCACCGGAAGGCTCAAATATGAACACACGTCGCGGGGCACATAATACTTCTGTCTGCAGTTTTCAGTCGGCGAGTGAATCTACGTCACCGGATCTCAAGAATGCAAGCGTTGCATCGTGTTCCGCTGATCGCGTCGTACCTACCGGGGAAGCGACGCGTGTAATAGGTACATCGCTCCCCAAGCGTACCTATTCTGCAACTGTCGCCAAGACAAAACCTGCTGTGTCGCAAGCTAAACGACAAGCAAAAAAACCAAAAGGGGGAAAGCAGAGTCGCTCAGCAGCGAGTGCGACGAAAACTGTTGTGATGGACCACGAACAGCAGGTTCCACCGAAGAACACATACGATGAGGATGGCTTCATCAAGGTGGAGAGAAAGGGCACGCGAAGAGGCTCACACTGTATGGTTTTATACAATACTAGCTTGTGCCAGCAGCTTCGCCCGCGTGGAGGTCGGTGTATTATACATATAAACCTTCCTCTTGAATCACTCTATCCAATAAAAAACCCGCATCAAAATCCGTTGCGTAGTTTTAAAGATTTAAGCATACATAGGGATATAGGGACAGAGAAAGTGACTTTCTTTTATACTATGTAGTGATACCCTTCTCTAATGATTATACAATATACCCTTTTCTAATGACCGTTTATTAAAATATTCTCTCCAATAATCATAGCATATATTTTTAAATTTTGGTAAAATTTCTAAATAATCTAATATAATATTTATTTATTTTCCATTCCTAGCTGCTAATTTCGCCAGCGTATCAGCCTCTTCGTTGCCCCGCAATCCAATATGCGATGGAATCCACTGCAACCTCAGTTGGGTGCCTTTTAAAATAATTTAATCAATTTTAGATAAAATACTATAAGCTATCGATGCACCTCTGAGACCAGAGGCGCATCGAGCTATATGTTGTAATGAACTTTTGCTATCTGTACAAGTTACAACATTTTTGTATTCACAATGATTAATTATGTAAGTCAAAGCCTCTGAGATTGCAATGAGCTCCAACGTCATAATGGATGTATGTTCACTTATTTTAAAACAATTATCCTGAGTGCTTATATCAATATTAGGTATATAATATGCAGACCCATGACCTTCTACACTCATCGAACCATCTGTAAATACATAAAACCAACCACTATACTTTATATATAATTCACTAATAACTGCATATTTTAATATATTACTATCGTACGAACGTTTAGATTTTTTTATTGATTCCAAATTTATTAAAATTATTTCCTTTATATTCATATTAGTAATCCATATTCGTAACGTATACATGAATAGTAGACAGGAAGAAGCTACCTGCAATTCTTTAACCTCATTCATAACTGATACTAATAAAGGAATGGTTTTATTTTTCCAGCAACAATTTTGTCGAAGAGCGTAGAGTTTCTCTAATAACTGATAACTTAAATTATTTTCTATAGCCTTTGACTTTAGACAGATTTTATAAGCTTAATATTTTCTTCGTAAGTACAGTGGAACTACACATAGCTCACTTTCCATCACGTGAATCGGTGAAGTTTTGATAAAACCTATTATCCTCATAGCCTGATTTTGAATTTTGTTTAATTTATTCAGGTGGCATTTTGCGCTTGCGTCATATAAAAAGCAGCTGTAGTCTATGCGACTTCTGATAAGTGCAATTTATATACGTCTTAAGTGTCTAGGATGTAAACCCCAGGAAGCGCCTGCCAAAACCTTAAGTAAATTAAGACTCTTCTGCACCTTTTCAAAAGTCATGTTAATGTGTTTACTCCAGCGCAACGATATGTCCAACCACACACCCAAATATTTGTAATTGTCTACTATCTCTAATTATTTCTTATCTAATTTAAGTTCTATTTGTAATCTTCTAAAACATCTGCTAAAAATACAAACCTTCGATTTGTCGTCTGATAATTGTAACCCTATTTGATCCAGAATGAGACAAAATGCATTTAACGCTGTTTGAAATTCTATTTGACTTTCTCTCCGGGCATAAAATACAAAATCATCTGAATATTGACACATCGTTACATTTCTAAGTATATTAAAACATTGAATTGTAATTACGTTAAATAGTACAGGCGAAATCGGATCGCCTTGCGCTAATCCACGATTTGTATATCTTTTAAAGTACTTATATTGATCGGTTTCATCTTTCATAATATGGTGCCGTCCACTTAGAAAGTTCCACAGCTACTGACAGAATTTTTTCCCAACACCCATTTCGTCTAAGGTACTTAACAATACATGTATTTTAAAACGTTATTATAGGTATTAGTGATATCCAAAAAACACGCTATTGTCGAAATTTTATGCGAAAACTGGGTATAGGTAAATTTGGCTTACTAATTTGACTAGACAGTCCTGACACGACTGTCCTCTTCTGAATCCAGAAGTGATCGGGGAGAGCAGTCTATTCTTCTCTATATACCACTTTAACCTTTTTGTTAACATAGCGTGAAAGATTTTGCATATACAAGAGATTAAGGAGATTGGTCGGAGTTTGCTACCACCGTCAGGTGTAGGTTTTGGTATGGTGTCACCAAAATATCACGCCATTGTATCGGAATGCTACCGGTATTAAAAATGTGATTACGTATATCCAATAAGTACAATTTGCCTGCGGGAGGTAAATGGTATATTAGGGAATATGTAATCCCGTCGTTACCGGGTGCTGCATCCTTTCGCTTAAAACTGTTACACGTTTCTTGTTAAAGCCAACCTACGTTGCGCCACTAAATGTGAGAGTGTTGTGTTCCAGTAGGGTTTAGGTCGAAAATTATTTTTTGGATTATCACAGCTCCTAATCCAAGGTATGTATTCATCGGCTGCTTTATTTATCTGTTTGATAAAATGATCATATAAGGATTGCACACTAAGTGTATCCAAAGGTAATAAATAATTTTCTAAGGATTTACTATACTCTGACCACTTTGCTAGCTTGAACTTTCGCTTTTTTATTATACAACTATCATTTGTATTATTACTATATTTATATGAAATTTTAACAAACTGATGGTCACTTCCGAGATTTTCGTTCATCACCCTCCAGCTTAGCAAAACAGACAAATCGGTCGAAACAAAAGTAACGTCGGGAGATGTCATCTGAACAATATTATCTACCAAACTCTAGTAGCACTCCCATCGTTAAGAGGAATAAATCCGGCATCTACGGCCGCATCATAAATTTTGTATTCCTCTTCCATCGGCTTTAGAGGACCAGGTTGCAGATGGCCGTTAAAATCCCCAGCTATTATGCATTTATTGGGATATAATGAGAAAATATGTTCCCAGTCAGCAAGGCTTGTGCGAACTGAAGAAGGGCAATACGACAATATTATATTTTCAATTTCTTTACAATTTAAAAGCTTAATTGACATAACTTCCATGCCTGAATTTCTAGTAGAAATAAAACATTGCTGCACCTTTATCGACTTACAAATAATAATAGCTATCCCCCATACCCCTTCCATCCTATCTTTTCTAAAAATATTATACCCACTTACTTACATTGAAATGAGATTCAGGTTCCAGCCACGTTTCGGATATTAAAGCTATAGATATGTATTTTTTCTTGCGCCATTAGCAACTCAAACTGTGTGTTTAGGTCGTAAGCTTCGTGCATTCCACTGTACAATACGTAACGTAGACTTTTTTGTTGCATTGTTAGCCATTGTTAAACATAGATATAAATTTAGTACAAATGTCATCTTTCTTCAAACTTTAACAATCAGTTGACCTAATATTTCCATAACAAGTTTACCTAGTTGTTTAAGTTTGGTATCCCTGACGGTGTCAGACATACATATCTTTGATTCTCTGGAAAGTACTAAAAAAATCTAAGTTGACGCTTGAGTCTTTCGTACCTTCTGGGTTTTTTCTTTCTCTAATAGGTGGGTGGTGATAACGAAATCTCATTTCCTAAACTACACCTGTTCGACACTCTAGTCTCCATAGTCTTCTTTTTCGCTACCTGTTCTTGCTGACGTACGTTTTTTCTTGAGTTCCTCTCTTCAGTGAAATTATTTAGCATAATATCATCATTTCTACTACTCTTAGCCATTCATTATGTTACAAGTATCCCTTTATATGTTTCCTGAGTATTCTGTTTATTTGCATGTTGTGAATTGATGTCGTTACTATTTTTTTCAATTTCCCCCTTATTAACTATATTTGAAAGAAAACAGAAGTCAAGAAACAAGTGTGTTCTTGACTTCTGTTTTCTTTCAAATATAGTTCTAATGCTTTTCTGTAGGTGTAGTTTTGCTTGGACATAATGTCTCTGATTTCTTTCTCTTTTAGGAAGATTGGACATTTCTTGTATATGGCCATATGTGGGCCTGTACAATTCACACAAACATACAACAACACACACACTGTACATACTGTTTTACAATTTGAGTGATTACCACCACATTTGGGGCATATATTTTTTTTTATTGGACATGTTCTGGAAAGGTGACCAAATTTCCAACATCGCGAGCATTGAGAAACTGGAAAAGTATAAGGCTCCACTTTGAACCTGCAACCGTACCCAAATACATACGGCGGCAAAGTGGCGCCCTTAAAACAAATTCGTATTGTCTCTGAATCTATCCATTCCCCGCTGTCGGACATTCTCTTTAGCCTTTGATAATAAAATCAAATCAAATCAAATCTATTTATTGCATTCATGTGTGTTGCTCACATGACAGATTTTCAAGAATTTCTGTTTTTCTGTTCCTAGATCTATCTGTCTTAAAATACCATAACATAGGCAAGTTTCGTCAGTCCTCTGAATTCTGTATCCTGAACTAATAAAACTTTCACAATTTAATAATTTCAAACCACTTTCTTTATTTTCAAAATAGATCAAGACCCTGAACGCACTTTTATACACCATCTTTACAATTTTTTCGACTTTTAACGATCTCAAAAGCTTTGCCATGGCCATACTAAATTGTTTTGGTAATGTTTATTTTCCTGTCACACATAATATATACAAGTGTAGTTTTCTTCAAAGTTTCTACTACTTTCTCCCATTAGATTATCACTTATAGAATCTTTCCTATTTGCTCGCTTATGCTTTCTAATTACTGTTACAAATCCATCTTCTTCTACTATTTCTTCATCTTCTTGTCGCCCTCTCTTTACAAGTCGTTGCTCACTCTCTTCGTTCATCTCCATCTCTTCAGTCAAATTTAGGTTAACTTGTTGTTCTCTCTGAGGTACTGGCTCCTGCTATGTCATCACTACCACTCGAAGCGCAAATATCCATGTTAGTATTTATATCAGCCATTTATCAATAACACACGATAATTTAACCCTTTTCTTGGCAAAAAATAAAAATATGAAATTAGTTTTTTTCTTAAATTTTGTTTTTGAGGACAAGTATTGATGATTTAGAAAAATAAAATAAAAAATACAGGGTGTTTACTTTTGGAGATATTGTATGTATCTCATGAGAGACATTGCCAAGTATCTGTTCTTTTCTTCACATGAGTCAATGTATCTGAGAGGATACAATGCTCAAATAAAATAAAACTTAACATAAAACTTAAAAACAAAATATAATCAGATTTACAGAAAAAAATAAAACACAAACATTAAAACACCTTACAATTTAATGTTAGTTCATTTCCAGTGTGACAAATTAAAATTCAGTTCCGATTTGGGCATTGTATATACCTATAAATAGGGAACCATCATCTAATCAATGCTAAATCTTGTTTCATGAGGAACTTTTAAAAAGTTTTCGCGTTATTTTATTATCAGTTGTCGGATTTTGAAATAAAGATCACCGTCATCTTCTAAATTATTATTGAAATACATGTAACTCCGTATTTGCTGAATTTATTTTTATGACATTACACTGGCTATTTATTCATAACGTAAATCTTGGGACCTGTAATCTGTATAAGCTAACATATTTACGATACCTGCATGGGTATCGTCAATATGTCAGTTTATACAGTGTGTGATTATTGTGTACAAGCTATGAAATCTTGAATACCTATCTTGGCGACTAATGTTAAATGATTTTCCAGTAACTTGAGTAGAATATAAGTTAGTTTGATGGGATATCATATCTAAGATATCATCGGTAAAAAAGCATTTGAAATATTCCAATGGGGTCTTGTGCATTTCTTCTGGAAACTCTTTGTCAATTATTTCTGCACAATGCTGAAAGCGTTTGTTAGCCCACTTAAATTGCAAGGGCCTCTGGCGAATAGGCCGCTGGCGTGTAATTAAAAGCGGAGACTCGGTTACTGCTGCTTGAATGGGAGGTATTTCTTCATCTGATTATAAATTGAGATTCTCAAACGAAGATGGCAACGAAGGTGGATTGGACTATGAAAGACTGTCCAACCTTGCTTTGGAGACGGGATGTATTTAAGTATCTCAATCTGAAGTCAAACTCAAAACTCAAACTCAAAGCATTTATTTCAATTAAACCATTTACAGGCACTTTTGAATTGTCAAAAAGTCGATCAGTTGGAAAGTTGAAGCTAGTTGCCCATTCCAAAACGTAGATCTCTATGGAGAAGAACGGGCAAGAAACTCCACGGACACTCTTTTAAAATCAAGTTGAAATATTACAAAATATTGGGAACATTATTCTTGTTGCTTCTGTATGTGAGAACAATGTAAAAAAATGTAATTATAAACAATTCTAAATACAAGATAAAAATAAGCCCTGGAAGTTAGGAGATGACCAGTCTCAACCGACAGCGCTCGTTCACGGCGTCGACAGCGATGTGGGCTACAGCGTAGCAGGCGCATAGACGATTGTAGCTACGGCGTAGCAGCGATGTGGGCCACAACGTAGCAGGCGCGTAGTCGATAGTAGCTATATCGTAGGCAGCGAGTTGGACTGAACCGTAGCAGGCGCGTAGTCGTTAGAAGCTACGTCGTTGTAGGCAGCAATGCATGTGGGCTCCACCATAGCAGGCGCGTAGTCGACAGTAGCTTCGTCGTAGGCAGCGATGTTGGCTGCACCGTAGCAGGGGCGTAGTCGATAGTAGCTACGTCGCAGGCAGCGATGTGGGCTGCACCGTATCAGGCGCGCAGTCCTCCCATTAATATTATTATACTCTTTGGCTGCTACTATCGACTGCGCCAAAGAATATAATAATATTAATGGGATGTAACAGCTACGTCGTAGTCAGCGATGCATGTGGGATCCACTATAGCAGGCGCGTAGTCTATGATCGGCTAAATAATATAGCCAGCCATTAAAGTTTATTTATATTTTTGTATTTTTTATCGTTCCGATTTTGCCCCACGTTCCCATACCTGAGGTTGAGTATGTACTAATATTTGTGCATATTACATTTGCTCGGCGCATCTCCAACTGGATAAGAGACAACATTTGGCTGGGTCGACGTATACCTTCAAAAGTGTGTTATGAGAAATGTAAGCGGAGATTTCCATTAACGCAGTTGCAGATACGTGGCACACAGTTGATACTTAAACATAGGGTTATCCGCATTTACGGGCATGTACTGCAAATAATATACTCAATCAAAAATAAGTTCAGTTTATTTATCTGCTATAAAAATAAAACAAATAGGCCAATAGGTTAAAATAAATGACTCAATTAATTTTACCATCAAAAATTAATCACAGTCCAAGGGCGGAGGTGTACATTCTCCAGGTAGATGATTAGCACAAGGGTTGTGGAACAAACTTTTAACACCTCTTCTACCCCATGGAAACCTCTTCGTACGTCTTCGCATGTATTCATAGTCACGACACTCTCCTTTATGGTATTTTTCGTGTCCAGACGAGTGAATAGCTTTAAGGATCATAAGCGGGACACAAAAAAAGAAAAAGAAATTTCTGTATCTCCTCCAGTTTGCAGCATGATATGTCGGACAGCACGGATTTGCTGGAATAGGTCCGGGGCGACAGTCTGCCGGGGGACAGATGGGCCGACCCGTAGGGCACGGACAAGGACTACAGACGCTACGCGGTGGCGGCCGCGGAGGGCAATTACAGCTCCCGTAATATCGAACCGTATTGCGAAAAGCCAATCCCATTACTTACGGATTTTTTAAATCTTTAAATTTCCTGTTTTGTTTTGGATTACTTACATATTTACGTAAAATTTTGTTATAAAACTATGATGAAAGCCGAAAATTTAACTTAGTCAGTGACGTAATTTAGTCTGTTATAAATAGTTGACATAAATATATTTTTTTACCTTCCGAATAATGTAACCAGTTCTTGGCAGACAGAATTAAATTATCAAAAAAAGTTTTAGACGCGTAGGTACAAAAACGAAATTGGTAAAATATCGTAAAACCGCATGCCGCTGAGGAGTAGCTTGGATAGCGTTTAAGTTCATCATCAGCATAATTTTAGGATAAAGACGTCAACTACTAGACATGAGCCTCACCTAAAGATTGCCACTACGAGGTCTTGAGCTGTTCGCAAGTATGGGCACACCAGCAAGATGTTTTGGACCAACATTTATTTTACTATTTGCTCTTGCTCGTAGCACAATATAATGGAAACAACTAAACACCCGAGTTGTTTTTAGTACGCAATCAGCACTTCTGAACCGCGTTCAAGAGTTGTCAGTGTCAATATTCCATAATAATTTTGACACTGACAACTCTTGAATACGGTTTTAAATGACGTTCAGACCACAGAGTACATTATTATATCAGACTATTGTAGTCTTCGACGTTCAATTTCATTGGTGAAATTCGTCTTAAGCGTCATGCCAGCCACAAATAAACAAACACAGGGCTGATGGTTAAAAAATAACAGCCGCACGGGTCCATCGAAGGTTAAGCTACGCTTGCCGCGGTCAGTTTGTGGATGGGTGACCATCTAATACTTACATTTAATCGAGACCTTCCGTGCCTCAGAAAGCAACTTAATCTGTTGGTCCCAACTGTCATTCGTAGATCTTTAATAATAATAATATAATAATAAGTTGTTTATTTCTCCTCACAATGACAAACTTATTCTAGGTTTCACATATTCAGTCTGAGTTAGGCGAAATGCCTGTATTACAAATCACCAGGTCCCCACCCCACGGAAGAACAGAAAGTTTTACTTAACAAAATATGATATTATAATACAGTGTTATAAGTAAATAAGGAGATTTAAGACTAAAAACATGTAATAACAATTTGGGGGTAGAAGCTAAAAAGAAACTATCAACAAAAAGTTAATCAAGGCGCCTGTGTCGTGTGTATAATGCTAATGTGTAGTGTTGAGTGTCAGGTGTAGTATGCCGATGTGTAAGTGAGAGGGTTTTGGTACAAGTTATAAACTCATATCGTACTAATTTAATTTGAATGAAGTAGACTTTCTGTAAAATTATAATCCAATTTTTTTAACTAGTCCGAAACCACAGACTTACATTTGGTCTTTGGCAAGGGATATAGCGTTAAGGCTCGGTTTACCTTATTGTATAGATTTGAACCCTGGTAGCAGAAAAAACGATGTGCAAACTTAGTTTTGAATGACGATGAATAACAGACTATATGTTTGCGACGTTTGTTTCTGATTCTTTCTGGTTCAAAAGTTGTTAGGGCATGTTGTTTCATAACCGTTCTCAAGATGAATAGCTGTCTCACAGTAAGTACCTCCCATTTCGAGTAGAGATCAGTAGTTGGGTGATAAAAAGGTAGGAACAAACTAACCTTTAGGAGTGCTCTTTGTGCTCTCTCAACTTTTAAGAATTGAGTTTTATATGCGCTACCCCATGTGGTGATACAGTATTCAAGCTGAGACTGACAGAGAGCATAGTAGACCGACTTTATAACAGATTTAGGTGCAGTGTTTCTTAAGGCTTTAAATATTACTATAAGTCTACGCACTCTCGCTGAAAGAAGATCAACATGTTCATGAAATTTAAGATTTCTGTCAATAATGACTCCTAAGTACTTTGTTGATTCAGTGTTTTTTAGGTTAGGACACTTACAATATGTGTCATTTGCATTTGGGCACGAATGGGAGACAATACTCAAAGAGTGATCCGGTTTGTCATTAGGTTGAATGGAAAACGTGATGAAGGTCGTTTTTTCTGCATTTAATGTAAGTAAATTCTTATTTAACCAACCAGTCACAGTGTTCATGCCTATCTGAGCTTTGGCAAAAACTTCATGCCAGGAGCTCCCACTGAAAAGTAAGGCCGTATCATCGGCAAACGCAACAGTTTTCGAATCCGGAAACATTAACTGACATATATCATTTATATAAACTAGAAACAGTGTCGGTCCAAGAATACTGCCCTGTGGAACTCCAAAAGTCACCGGGACCTCATCACTAGTTATGTTACCGATTTTAACACACTGTGTTCTATCGGTTAAGTAGTCTTTAAAAAGTTTTAATTGTAGATCCCGGATACCCAGGCTTTCGAGTTTTGTTAACAGAATAGGGACAGAGACTGTGTCAAAGGCCTTTGCTAAATCTAAAAATATTCCAATCGTTTTCCTCTTTGAATCTATGTTGTTAACTATATAATTTGTCAGTTCTGACACAGCGTCAGCAGTGGATCTCTTGGCTCTGAAACCAAATTGTGCTTGTGAGAGGAGATTTTTACTTTCCAAGTAGTTAACAAGTCTTTTGTTAATGATGCGCTCTAAAATTTTTGATACGGTAGGGAGAATTGAAATTGGCCTATAATTATTGACACAGTCTCTGTCACCACTCTTATGTATCGGGTGAACTCTTGACTTCTTATAGATCTTCGGAAATATGCCGGTTGTGAGCGACAAATTACATACGTATGTTATAGGTATTGTTAGAATATCCATATTAGATTTCAGGATGTCACTAGATATCAAATCAAGGCCCACCGAGCAATCACTCTTTAACCCGGTTATTAAAGACCTAACCTCATCTTCATCCGTAGGGAGCAGACAAAAAGAATGGCTACACGAGTTAATAAAGGTGTTGGGTCCCGTTTGTAGATTATTGTTAATGATTTTTTCTGCTAGCGTTTTACCAACATTTGCGAAGTATTGATTAACATTGTTTGCTGAGTTTTGGGGGTCATTGGTGCTTATAAGCTCAGTCGGGCTGTCTTTGGGTTTAGTTGAGTATGTAATCTCTTTAACTACTTTCCAAATTTTTTTACTATTTTTCCCTGCGTTTTGGAATTGTAGCTTCTCATATTCTCTTTTAAGTTTTTTTAATAAAGACGAACAAAAATTACGGTATCGTTTGTATGTAGTTTTATGTATCTCATTGTCTGGGTGTTTCTTTACTTTTTTATATAGATTATCGCGGTTTCTAATGCACTTTAGAATGCCTGGGGTTACCCACGGTTTTAGAATTTTTTTCTTGTTTGATATTTTGACTTCTTTAGTGTTGTTTTTGATAGCCCTATATAGAATACTGTGGAAGAAATCAGCAGCCTCATTGGCGTTTTTAACTGTGTATAGTGGACTAAAGTCAACACTTTTGAGTTCCGCATTTAGAGAGTTGTGATCTAAGTAATTTATAATTTTGGCAGGTTTTTGTTTGGGAAGACTAGCTATGTACAAAGCAACACTACTATGATCTGTAATTGTTGTGTGGAGTATAAGACAGCGAGCCATTAGCTTTGTTTTTAGAAACGTGTGATCCAAACATGTTTTATTGTGCGTAGGAGATGTGTATGCTGGCATCATACCGTGGAATGCCATCATATCAAGATAAGCAGAAAGATTGCTGTCAGCACTATGCTCGGCAATGTTAATATTGATGTCCCCCAATAATATGAGATTTTGCATCAGCGAATATTTTAATAGTACCTGATTGAGAGATTGTAAAAAGTTATCAATATTTCTGTACCCGGGTGGCCTATAAATGGCCAAGGCTACTGTGTCTTTATTTAGAGTAATAGCAAGACAGTTTGCGTCCTCAATTACAGGTTCTTCAACTGAGATAAACAAACCGTTCTTGTAGTACACAACAACTCCTTCATTCTGCGTAAGGTTGTTAGTGGTGGCAAAACTGTCATATCCATCCAAGGAGGGTAAGAACACAGTTGATGGCAACCAGCATTCCGTCAAAACAATGCAATCCCAATCCACCGCAGTTCTGGCTATTATCGGTAATAAGCCGGGTAGGTTACATTTAACACTCCGAATATTTTGTTGAAACATTTTAAGACATTTTTTGGAGTTTGGTAACATACTCGAGCAGTCCTCCGCATCACAGATCACAATATCAGCAACATTAAAAGAGTCTATTTCACTTTGTAATTGTGTTAACTCGTTGAATTTCTCCCAAGTAACAATATAGCAGGATCATAGTTGTGGGTTAATTTGTCCATAGTATTAAGTGCTGATATATTTTCATGTGAAATTATATTATTACATATGAATTCCAATCTTGTTGAACGGTTAGGAAAAGTTTTAAAAATGGTATTAAGTACGACATAATATTTTAGAAGTTGTGTGACGCTTTGGAAGCGTGGATGTGTTATGTGAGTATATTTTGGTAGAATATAGTGTAAAGTAGAATTAATTGGTTGTAATGTGACAGTTATTTTTTTATTGTTATGTATGCAGTGTAAGTGAAAAGTGTTGTGGTAGGCGCTTGTTAAATAAGTTATGTAAAAAGTAGTGCATGCAGTTGGAATGAATACAAGCCGTTCAGAGAGTAAGACTAGTCAAATATTTTTTTCTATGCTTAGAAGATCTTCTTCACAATAAACACGTAGACGGGGTTGGCCTTCCTTTTTCAGAAACACCTTGCCAAACGAAGTCCAGCAGTGCTCGTAATTATGTTTTTTGGCAAATAGTCTGGTTATGTAGTGTAGACGTCTGATAGAAGCAGTCAGAGATTCAGCCACGTATATTGGCTTTGCTGGTCCAACCATATCTAGATCTGTAGTACTCAAACGTTTTTCACGATTTGCCTTATTATATGACCCCGTAGCCTTTATAAACTGTTCTCTCTTTATGGTTGATGTGAAGTCTACGATTATAGGGCCTATGGGTTTGTCTTTCAGCTTTAGACGCGATACATCTCGAATATCGGAGTCCGGGATTGGAACATTAATAACATTTCCAATCTTTTTAGCTATCTCAACTAGCTGTTCTTTGTTCTCAGGTACAGTGACTGGGACATTTCTTAACTCGATCATGGTAGACCGTGCGTTTTTTTCAAAATGTTCAATTTTTGCATCCAAAGTCTTTATATGGCTCTTTAATGAACAGTTTTCCTGTTGAAGAGTTTTCAAGTCACTAAGAACGTCATCGTATTTCTCGGACAGTAAAATCATTGCTTTATTTATTTCAGCGTTTTGGTTTGTTAGTTCCTTCAGAGATAGTTCCAAGGTAGAAAATTTTGCGTCTTGGTGCTTTTTTATTTCGTCCATTTTGGTCAATAAGTCGGACAGTGAGATATCTACTGAGCTTGACGGATCATTTAACCGGCGTTTGGTTCGCTTCGTAATGTTCGAATCTATTTGTTGCTGACTTTCAGGTGTATAGAGCGCAGGATCCGAACCAAAATGGGTGGGAGAGATAAGTTTAGAATTACTTTTCGGGGGGGTACGTCGAACATTCATTGTATTTAATTCTAGCTTTTGGTGGTATTTTTAATGTACGTCAGTACAATTACAGTTATGTTACTACGATATTATTACACCTTAAACTACAGACAAATATTTACCCGCCAATCGCTGTCGCTTATGAACTGCGGCAAGCATCAACGCGCATGTACTGGTGAGTTGCCGCTGTGTGCCTTAAGCCGCGTACGCAGCGAAGGATACAAGTTGCGTCGACTGTCGCTGTCCTGCTCGTGCCGCGTCACTGCTCAATTGCAAACTCCGTCAGCGTACTGCGCGCCTAGTACTTATGTTAATATTTAACTGTTTATTTTCGGGATAAATTTGTATTTTTTGACAAAGTGGACACGTCTAAACTCATTCGAGATCCGCGGGGAAGGAATCTTTAACAGTCCTTACGTGTAGTCAGAAGCCCTAAGTCTGACAACCAGTCTTACCAAGGGATATCGTGTTACCCAGTACCTAACTGTGTTGTATAGTTGTATTCAGCTGCATTCGGTTAGGCAGGAAGTCGACCCCAACATAGTTGGGAACAGGCCAGGCAGATTGATTGCTGCTTCGCGTTTCTCTCCAATAGCGTATTTGTGTCCCACTCAAAAGCGGCTTGACCTGCGGGGTAATTGCGTAAAATATTTTTTTCCAGACCTATCACTCTCATTACAATATTCTCAAAAATTACAAGAAAATCATGCATAGTCGTTTGGTTAAATTTATAAATCTATAAGTATGTGAAGCTTTTTGCTTCACGTATTAGTGCGGTGTAGCTATACTTTTAAATATCAAGACTTCTAACCCTTTTCTATCATTAACTTACCTCATAGTCCCCCCCAGTGGGGTTCCCGCATTGTCGTTGCGGGGGGGCTCAGTAACCGTGGTCACCCTCCCACGGTGAAGCGTAGAGGAACCCCAAGGTGGGGCCGCTCGTCAGGGGTTGTGCCTCCAAGCCGACGACGTAGCGGCCAAAAAGTAGGTTGCGGTGAGGTGCATCGCAACCGAGGCGGGCCGCGATGTCGAATGGGAGGCATCGCGGCTGAGGGTTACAGGCTGCGGCGGAGGAGGAGTGCCGGTACTTCTGAGTAGCGCTCTTCCCTTCCGTAGCCTGGACGGGGCCGCGACCGTTTGATGGCGGACGCGGTGGGGCCGCAGGGGAAGAGGAGTTTCGGTATAGCGTTGGCCGCTCTCCCTATCCCCTGCGGCCGAAAAGTGGTTGGCGGCGGGGCCACTATACTGACCCGTCGCAGGAGGACGTCAGCAGCAGCTGGTGGGGCCCGCAAGGGCCGATGCCTGCTAGGGGTGCGGGTTGTTCGAAAGAGATACCGCGGCCCCTGGCATACGGGCAGCTGAAGGAACATGGGTGGGTTTTAGTCAGTAAAAGTCTGACACGCCCTCCTGCTCCAACCAGAGCGGGAGAAGTCATTTGATGATTTCCCACCCACAAAAAAAAAAAAAAAAACTTACCTCATAGTGAAGAAAATTATTGATCGAAGAAAAATACCCTCGTAAGTAAATTTAATCCTGCCAGGAGGGCGGGTTGTTCGAAAGCGATACCGCGGCTCCTGGCACACAGGCAACTGAGGGAACAGGGGTGGGTTTAGTCAGTAAAAGTCTGACACGCCCTCCTGCTCCACCCAGAGCGGGAGAAGTTAGTTCCCGATTTCCCAACCAAAAAAAAAGAAGTACATTTAATCCCATTGAATGGCTAGGTACTTCATGAAAAATACATTCAATCGGATTACATGAACTAACACGCTAACTGTATTAGCGGTTTTAATTATTATAATTCGGTAAATACATACCGTGTTACGGTCGCAAATCATATTTTGTTCAACTTACTGTCTGGCGCTGACCTGCAAATTGTAAAAAAACGTAAGAAAATTTTAATTTCGGGGGCTACCTGGTTGAAATAATTGATTTGCTTGGGACGGTTTCATATAATGTTGGAATTTATGGTATGCCTTTCTTCTTACCCAGGGGCGGATCTATATGAGGGCTTTTTGGGGTGCAACCCAGGTACAGGTTTATAAAGGGCCCCAGCCCCATTGAAGTCAATGGACAATATTGTGTATACGGAAAATAAATGAACTTTAAAGAAATCCTGTTATAATCTAGCTTCTTTTTGGTGTACTTTCTCGCACAAACACAGTCATTCGCAGTCGAATAAGATTCATACATTTCCAGTATAAGCTGATCTCGCATTGTGTAGGATTTCCGTACAGTGCAAGATCAGCGTAAACTGGAAATGTATATATAGCTTGATGTGTAGCCGTTTTACTCGTCGTCAAAGTGATGCTTATAGTTGTGCTACGTTTTTTATTTACTTATAAGTTAAAAGATAAAAAGACCGGATCCTTCTCTTATTTTAGTTATAATTGAAAGTAATCAATCAGCAAAGCCAGTTATCATTATAAGATTTTCTGCTTTTAGTATGTAAGTATAAAGAAAAAAATAATGCTACCAACAACGTTGAGTCCTGTCCTATATAAATACCAGGGACGGCCAAGAAAAATCTATCGTTGAAATGGTACGTGATTGTTTTTTGTTTTTTTTTTTTTTTTAGGCATTTGTTGCGTCTGCCCCAACACCATTGCTACACCGAGCGAATCTTCGAGCCAACATGTAATCTTGGACCACCAGTGCCCTACGCTCCCTTTCAAAATGCCCTAGATATTTGAATTTTGTCACTCTTTTGATGTCCAAGCCGTATAGGGTAATTTCAGGCATAGCATCTGGGCATTCACCACCGGCCCCAAATACACACACACACACACACTTTCACACTTTTTAACATTATAAACAAGTCCGTGTGAGGCAGCATACGCCTGACAGGCCCTCAGCATTTCGTTCACGACCAAACAACACACATAGCTGTATAGCCACTGGACAACAGCGGCTATACAGCTCTCGAGTTTTCACCTTTTGAAAACTCGAGCCTGTTATGCTTTCTATACAAGGGCTGTATAACCGGCTTCACACCTCTTATAATTCTAAATTTGACCCCAAATTAACCAGTCTTGAGCATACTTATGTAGAGCGTATTCAGAGCATTGTAAGAGCTGTACATGGGCTGTACAATAGCTTAGTAGACAGCTGTCAATAGGCTACTACCCAGGTCCTTTAATTCTCTTAGGGTGAATTTCACCCAAGTTTTATACCTACCTAGAATAAGTTTTAACCTGAGAATAAATTTCGAATTTTTGACAGATCGACCATAGTAGAATTGTCTGACGTAAATTTTATTCTACGGATAAAAGATATCTGACTTTTGTAAAATCAGCCCTTTTTTTTGGGCGGGAAAACATCAAATAACGTCTCCCGCTCTGGGTGGAGCAGGAGGGCGTGTCAGACTTTTACTGACTAAAACCCACCCGTGTTCCTTCAGTTGCCTGTGTGGCAGGGGCGACGGTATCTCTTTCGAACAACCCGCACCCCTGGCAGGCATCGGCCCTTGCGGGCCGCTTCAGTTGGTGCTGACATCTCTTTGAGGCGCGCGTGGAACACAACGCGCCGTCGACCCGGGCTTGGTCCTTGCCGGACAGCGAGCTACCCATTACTCGCCGTCCGGAAGCCCGCGCCTATATATGTAGGTGGCCGGGAATCAGCCTGGGATTCCCGACGCCCAGGGCGTCTCCTGCGGTGACTAAGGCCGTGAGGGCGCATATACTGCCTGTCCCTTATGAGCGCCGCCTCCCTCTTCGCGAGCATTACTGCTTCGCAGAAGGAGGTGACGGCTACCCATGCACTCTCGCTCCGTACCATGGCCTGGACCAGGGCCGGACGCGAGACATCGCCGCCGCAGATCTCCTCTACGACGACACGGCGGTGCTCCGCCCAAGTCGGGCAGACCTCCACCGTACCTACGCTCCACCGTGTCCTCAGGGCGATCTTCGTTGTGGAAACACCCGGGCGTTTCTTCCCGCCTCAGCCCTTAGACAGCTAAAAGATGGTATATGGCTTAATAACCGCGATTGTTAAATCTGCAAAGAAATAGCAACAAAAAACTATTTGTGCAGTGCAAGTGTTACGTCTATGCGGTCTAACTACAGGATACATTTTTAACCAGTGCGCAAACTGTAACCATGAATTCAGCATATCATTCTAGACCCCACCAGCATAGAAATTTTTCGTCGGTTATACAAAAAATATCAGCTGTTACATATATATTGACCGCGTAGGTATTGTACCTTTCTGTGAAACAACTGATTTTTTTTATAACCTACGAAATAATCTGAATTCATGGTTACAGTTTGCGCACTGGTTAAAAATGTATCCTGTATAAATCTGTGGGCAAATATAATTAATTTCCAATTTAAGGTAAGTAATTTTTCACGTTTTATTTTGTATCTCTATTGGTAAATTATTGTACTGCGGGTGCCACTTTACTGTCAAATACACGCGCCATAGAAATAATAAAGCTTTACTAAAAATAAACAAATTAATTCTTGAAGTAACTGATCCATAAATTTCTGCCAAAGGCTTGGTGCTACTTTGACTCCAAACATCAATCGATTGACTTTGTAAATACCTTTGTGTGTACTTAACGTTTGTAAAAGAGCGCTTTCTTCATCCATGACCATATCGCACACCTAGATCTAAAGGGAGCTAAGTCAAAAATTGGGAGTTTTGACTTATGATTCGGCGGAGGCAATCTCTCGCGTCCGACCCTGGTCCAGGCCATGGTACGGAGCGAGAGTGCATGGGTAGCCGTCACCTCCTTCTGCGAAGCAGTGATGCTCGCGAAAAGGGAGGCAGCGCACGTGAGGGAGAGGTTTGCGCCCTCACGGCCCTAGCCCCACCGTATGCGCGGGCTTGTGGACGGCGAGTAATGGGTAGCTCGCTGTCCGGTAAGAACCAAACACGGGTCGACGGCGCGTTGTGTTCCACGCGCGCCACAAAGAGATGTCAGCACCAACAGATGGGGTCCGCAAGGGCCGATGCCTGCTAGGGGTGCGGGTTGTTCGAAAGAGATACAGTGGCCCCTGCCACACAGGCAACTGCAGGAACACGGGTGGGTTTTAGTCAGTAAAAGTCTGACACGCCCTTCCGCTCCACCCAGAGCGGGAGAAGTTATTTATCGGAATCGCTCGCGTGACATGTGACTTTCTCGCAATAAAATTATCCTTTGTGTTCATTCAATGAACAAGCTACCTTCATACAAAGTTCTTCATAATCTGGTAATTTGTTTTTGCGTGAGAGAAACAACCTCGGAAACTTTTGCGCTTATAATTTTCGTAAGATGGCAACTAGATGGGCGCTGATGAGGTGCTAGCCTAGGGCGCTGCAGACATTTAATCCGCCTCTGACTGTGCACGTACCTTTACAGTGAAGAAAGGTGCTAATGTACGCCACAGCAGACAAAAGACTCGTAACCTATAGTTGTCGAAAACAAAAACAGTCACCGTAGCCGAAATCGGCATGAGATTCATTCATTCACAAGAAAAAGCGTAAGGTACAATCGATTGTACCAAGACATAATAATTTCGCTGTGGTATAACAAACACCAAAATTTCACCATTGCATAATCAAGCTGAAATTTTCAAAAGTTGGCATATACTTGCCAGCCTTTTGATTACATCACCCGGACGTGAGTCGATCCGATGTCCCGAGAAAGTAAGCGAACACTTGGGTCCCATGAACTTAAATGCTTCAAATTCTATACACCGTGAAATTTAAATGGTTGTTTTCCCTCTGCAGAACAACTTGCCATAAGGAGTACTTTCGAAGCATAGAGTAAAAGTAAAAAAAATAGATTTTTTCGTTTTAAAATAATTAAAAAAATATTCATCAACTCGATAAAACACTACTCGATAGTAACACTAGAGGTAACTTGTAGGTACTACTCGAATCGCACGCACCTCCGACAAAGGGAACAGCGATGCATAAATGTTCAATGCAAGATAAACTCTCGCACGTGGTGATTTTTCACAATGGTTAATCTGCCATTTTTTGTTTCTAATATTTTATTTGTTTATAAAACGATTGTATTAACAAGACAAAACCATTTCGCTGCGGGAAAACAACCATGAAAATTTCACGGTGTATAATTGTTGTTTCTCTTTCTTTTCATTTATTGAGAAACTATCTTTTCAACCCAGAGCCTACTCTCGCAGAGTAGAGGTTTTTTTTTTGTATGGCATCTCGCAGTTGACCTTGAGAGGCCGTGACTGCTTAACCGGGCTTTCCTGTGGGGACTATTAGCTTTTAGACTAAGAGCCTCCAGCCAGGGCTTACAAAACTACGCTTAACCTATAGCGACTGCGCACTGAGGGCACCCCCTGCGGGGTACGAGCCTCGGCTCAGGGAGTCACTGTTGGGGGGGCAGCAAATGGGGACAGGCTGGATCAAACAATTTACTTATTAATATATCATGGGGATTTACACTCTACTTGCTCAGCTTCGGCGCGGGCTGGCACTTCTGCGGGCAAGGGACGGGGGGAGATTTCGTTTACTCGGGGTCTTCGCGGGGCGCGAGGACCTCGGCGGCGAGGTCGGAAGGACGGTTGTTTGTTTCTGTGTGCTGTCACCAGTACAGCCTACTGCTTTCTTGAAGGAGAGTGATGGGGCCATCAGGGTTGGAAAGGACATGTCTCGGCCGGCGGATTCCACTAATTCTACTGGGGACATAACTAGCGGCCTTCGCAATCAGTGGATTGCGGTGTTGCGCGGCGGATTCGAAGAAACGCTTTGAATTGCGTTTTAGAAACTGAGCTATTGTGGGGATTCTGAGGTCGAGATGGAGGATTTCGTTCCTAACGTACCATGGCGAGCCTGTGGCTTGGCGAAGGAAACGGTTTTGTAAAGTCTGCATCCTATGGATGTATCGGGGCTTTGTGTGTGCAAAGACTGCACTAGCATAGGTCATGATTGGCCTTATGCACGCCGTGTATATTCGCAACTTGCACTTGAGTGACAACTTGCTGCGTGCATTCAGAACAGAGTGCAACCTTCCTAGAGCGAAGGCGGCGCGTGAGCGCGTCTTCTTGATGTGCTCAGAGAAGGTGATGTGCTGATCCATGATCACTCCTAGATATTTAGCTTGCTTCTCCCAAGGGATAGGCTTGCCAAACATGGAGATGGGCTGGGGGGGGTCAGGTTTGTGTCTCGGTTTCGAGAAGAGAACCGCTTGACTTTTATCGGGATTTACTTCGATCCTCCATTTTCTAAACCACGCGCCAAGAACATTGACTGCGGCTTGGAGCCTGGAGGCTAACGCGTCGGGATTTTTCCCAGCGTAGTAAATGGCTGTGTCGTCTGCGAACAGTGCCAACTTTGCCAGTCTACGTTTCGGGATATCGCTAGTGAATAGCGTGAAAATGAGAGGGGAGAGCACGGCGCCCTGAGGGACGCCGGCGCGTATGGGGTGGGGAGATGAAATCGCTCCCTCTATGCGATAACGAAAGGTGCGATTCGACAAAAAGTCTCCTAAGATGAGCACGAGACGGTCAGGCACACCGAGTTTGTACAGGTTATATAATAAGCCGTTGTGCCAGACTTTGTCGAAAGCTTTCGCTATATCAAAGAATACTGCACCTGTCATCGTACCGCATTGGAAACCAGCGCTTATATCTTCTACGATGCGGTGGACCTGTTGCACGCACGAGTGTTGGGTTCTAAAACCGAACTGCTCGTCGGGAATGAGGCCTTTCGTCTCGGCAAAATTTCTGAGTCTCTTATAAATAACTCTCTCATAGATTTTACCGAGAGAATTCAATAAACTGATGGGGCGGTAGCTCGTGGGCTCGGACTTGGGCTTGCCAAGTTTTGGGATGCCGATGACCGTGGCTTGCTTCCATGCTTGCGAGATGTTATTGCTCAAGGCACCATTGAAGATGGTGGTCAAGAGCATGATCAGGTGAGCGGGCAGCATCTGGAGCGCCCTATTGGTGATTCCGTCAGCGCCGGGGGCCTTTCGGGGTTTCAGACCTCTGATAATCTCGTGAACTTCGTCCGGGGTGACGAGAGGTAATGGATCATCAGGGTCTTCGACGGGCGGGAGGGAGGCTCTACGTTCGACTTCGGCGTCCACCTTAGCGAGGTGTGCCTGGTCTACTGGTAGGGTACTGGGCGTGCACTGGGCTTCGAGGCTCTCGGCAAGGCATTCAGCCTTTTCGATGTCGTCGAACGCGACTGTGCCGTCGGGCCGGGTCAGGGGAGGCATGGAGGCGACTTCTCGGGATTTGAGATTCCGCAGAGTAGAGGAGTGGAAAATTTAAGTTCTCGTTCCTGTACATTGCGAGTTGTTGTCAACTTGTAAAATGGGAAAACTGCATTGGAACTTTCAACAGCGAGTGAAGAGAACTCGAAATTTTTTAGCCTGTTGTCGACTTCTGCAAAAAACTTGGAGAAATTAATTATGTTTTGCAGATTTGTAGGGGTTAAAATCACAAAAGGCCTCTAATTTACTACCCTAACTGCTCCCACTTTGACGCCGGTACCTCAAACAGCTCTAATTTAACTACCAGCGGTCTTATATTTGCGCCGTATGAAGCTGTGGCAGCCGCTTTTCCACACCTTGCTGTGTTTGTTGGTGTTTGGGTCGAATTCGAAACCATTCTTGGGCTGGCTGATAATCGGTTGGCTATGGTCGATTACGTCAATCAAAGACAAGTGCCGCAAACGTTTACGTCAAAGTCACACTTTGACACATTCTTCGATGTGATGTGATGACAACATTTTGTAAATATTCGATTGAAATACAGAAATGATATCGATACCGGAAATTTCAATTGTCGTAAAGGACAAAACACGAGTTTTCAGTAGAGACAAAAAACAAAAAAAAAAAATATTTTTGTGTAATATCTTTTTCAAACAAAGTACTATATTCATGGTGTCAGAAGAAACCCTCACTATTTTTTCTTGTTCTACCCATATAAATTAACTAAATAAACAAAACTTAATTATTGACGAAAATGGAAGTCCTTTACAGCCCAAAAAAAAATTACTGAAGTACTTTACAGCCACGAAAAATTGGTTATGATAAAGTCAGATGTGTCGTAAAGGATTAATCTTGATCATTAATGGGTAATACAAGTCAATTAAATCAGAGACTAAGGGGGTAAAAGGAACAAAAAAACTAAAGTTCTAAATAGAAATACCTACAATAGGTAGTAAAACTAAGTGAAATAAAATGTTTTTTATTATTTTTATTTATTATTCAAAATATTTAGTAAAGAAAAGTAACAAAAACGTTATTCTAATAGGAACTAAAAAAAATATTTCCAAATAAAAAGCTTATTTTGTAGAACTCGTTCATTAATAAAACTGAAAAGTCTCAAATATAGCAAATTATTATAAAAACACAACACCCGACTGCTAAAAAAATAATTAAATATAAAGTAACTTCAGTCTTTTTAAATTATTAGTAATGAAACTTAAACAGAAAGGTCTTAGAGATCAAGGTTTTACTGTTTATTTTTTAAATAATCAGCTAATAAACTAATCGACTAACTAGTTTTTTTTTACTATTATTAATGAAACTGAAACATTAGAACAGTCTTAAACTTAATAATAAAGTTAAAATAACCAAAATAATAACAAATTTTGCTCACCAGAGCTCAAAACTCAAATAACTCAAAGAGAGACATTCTAAAGTATTAATTAAATGACAATTAACTTCAGTCTTTTAAAATTATTAGTATTAAAACTTAGGCCCAGTTTCTTATCCGTAGTTAACTCAACCAATGGTTCCCGTAAAACACAATTTTTCTTCATTTGTTAGCCTCACAAATGTTCAAATAAGTTGGAGAGTTAATTATTTGACCATTTGTAAGACTAACAATTGAGGAATAAACGCTTTTACCGAAATTTGAAATCATTGGTTAGCATATTTAACCATTGGTTAAGTTATCAAAAAACTGGGCCTTAAACAGTAAAATCTTAGAGATCATTTGTGTCAATATCGTCTTCCTCGTCAGTTTCAGGAAGACTGTCTTTAACAGTTCCTAAAGACGGTAGATCTATATACTCCTTATGAAATCGCTTTGGTATAGTTCCGTTGGTACATAAACGCTTTAAATCGTTATACTTGGCGACTGGTATAGGGTTAGGTTTGTCATAAAGCCTTGGTAAACCAATAGTAGAAGTACCATCTTCTACTTTGTTGGCACCTGTTAGATCTTGGTTTTGTTTTTTTGTTTTTTTTCCTTTGCCTTTTCCTTTTGATCCTCTTCCTTTATATTCATCATATAATGTTACTACTTGAGCGTCTTCGTTTTCTTTCATTGAATATTTTACTTCCATACTTGTAGCATTTTTTTTCTTGAAAGTGACAATGCGCATTGCTTTTAGCTGTATTTGCCTTTGAGAAGTATTGGTAAATTTTTCAGATACCAAGCTGTCCCAGTTGAAAAAATCGGAGTACTCCAAAACATTAATTATATATGGTTCAGGACGTTTTCTTGCAGATTCCATGTACGTCGGCCATTGACTCGGACTCCAAACAATCATTCGCCTAACCTCGCGTTCAATGACTGCATGCATTGAATCGACGGGCATATAAGTATGCCCAGGTAATAAGTAATTTATTTGTACCACTTCAACGTTTTTGGAATTCTGTAAAAAGTAGTGTAGGGCTGTGAGAACTATCTTATTTTTGTTCTGTCCAGGGCAAGAGTCGCAATAAAGTAAAACATTTTTTACAGGACGTTTATCAATTTCTAGTAGGAATTTATAAATACAAGTAGCAATTTCATTGCCACCCCTTTTTCCATCGCTTTCTCCCCATATATAGCAGTGTCCTTTGTTGGCTTGGCTTTCATAGAATGTACAATTATAAACGGCGTATTTTCTAGAGTAATATAACAACATACTGTCTCCATGAGGAGTATTCAGCACTTTTTGCAGGTCGAAGCTAATGGTGAGCGTATCGTTGGAAGTTAATTTCTGATGGATTTTAAATCTTTGGTAGCTAGCCTTTTTTTCCTCAAGATGAACAGCCATGTCCTTGATTTCTTTTTCTGATAATAATTCAGTATTTTCAGCTTTTGTACATGTGACACATTTGTCTTTTTTGGGAGTATGAAATCGAATATTGTAATCATCATTAAATATTTTGGTAAAAACTTTTTCACTTAGGTGTAATTTAGAATTATTTTGGCAGTGTTTGAGATAAATCCTAAATAAATTTGTAGCACTTTTAAATTCCTGAGGTAAATATAGACATGAACTCTTTTTACGACAATAATGCGACGGAACGGCTGGAAGGCTTTCGATAAAAGCTTTTGCCAATGCTTTATCTTCATCACTATACTTCTCTGCATGACATGTTCTCTTTTCTACGCTCGCCATATTTTCGTGTGCATTTTTTACTGTATATAAAATAAACTTTTGGGTAATATCTAACGTGTTAATCAAAAACTTTTGACAAACTGGTCTAGATCCTTCACCTTCGTTTATAACGTAATCAAATGATTGGCCTCTTCTGCTGTCTACACATTTGGTTTTTTTTCTTTTGATTGGAATCGGTTGTGCACATCTTACGATCCAGTCTTTTCGACGTTGAACATCTAGAGTCCAGAAATAATTAAATAGGCTCATTCTTCTATCCTCTGATACTTCGTAGCATTTTCTAGCACATACATCAGGTAAGCATGGGTTTCTTTTCATTGACTTCTCTTCTATTATATTTCCTGATCTTGTTTCATATGACTTACTAGAATTTTTTTGTTGTTTCCTAAGCTTACTTTTGTTTTCCTTTTTGGTTTTGATTTTAATTAAGTTTTCTTTAATTGTCTTTTCAGTCTTATTTATTGTTTTTTGTTTCTTTTTCGTACACTTTTTATTTTTATTCTCACTATTAATTGAACTCTCGGACTCATTCATGCTCCAAAGATCGGAACTACCTGCTGAAAAGTCTTCATTATCAGAAAGATAATCAACGTAGGATTTTAATATCTTATTAGGAAATTTCTTACTAAGTTTAGAGTGTTCAGAATTCATATCATGATCACTGGTGTCAGTTATTGGATCAAAAAAAGATGTATCAAACATATTGATAAGCGAAGGAGAACCCTTATCCTCTTCTATATCCTCAGATTCGTGTTTAAAGACCACTGTTTTCAAAGAAGTGTACACCTGAGGTTGTTGAAATGATGTAGATTGGTCATCGTTGTCTGTTACTATTTCAGTACAAGTAATGTCACGGGAATGATGCGCCAGTGGCTCATTTATAACGTCAGAAGGAGTAGTCCGAGTGATCTTCTTTATTTCAGGTTCAGGCACAAAGACAACATCACCCGGAGGCATGTCCTGGATAACGTTAGCGGTAAGTTCCTCATCAATAGGAGTAGTCTGAGTGATCTTCTTTATTTCAGGTTCAGGCACAAAGAAAACATCACCCGGAGGCATGTCCTGGATAACGTTAGCGGTAAGTTCCTCATCAATAGGAGTAGTCTGAGTGATCTTCTTTATTTCAGGTTCAGGCAAAAAGAAAATATCACCCGGAGGCATGTCCTGGATAACGTTAGCGGTAAGTTCCTCATCAATAGGAGTAGTCTGAGTGATCTTCTTTATTTCAGGTCCAGGCACAAAGAAAACATCACCCGGAGGCATGTCCGAGATAACGTCAGCGGTAAGTTCCTCGTCAATAGGAGTAGTCTGAATGATCTTCTCTATTTCTGGTTCAAGCGCAAAGACAACATCACCCGGAGGCATGTCCTGGATAACGTCAGCGGGAAGTTCCTCGTCTATAGGAGTAGCCTGAGTGTTAAATTGTTGTGATTTTCGGTTTTGACATATTGCAAGCGGTGGTGGTAATAATATTACACTATTATTAGTGGGAACTACAGAATTTTCACCAAACTTAGTGGATCGTAATAATCTTTTCAGCTGCTTTTTGGAAACTTTTTCATTTTGTTTAATATTTACTTTGCTTTGTTGTCGAATTATCTTAGAAAATGTGTTCGCTCTTTCACAATAACTTTCTTCATCTGTATCATCTATTATTTCACTACTATTAGTAGAAGATTCAAGAGAGTTCCCACTAGGACGCTGTGTTTTCCTGAAAAAACAAACTCAGTAAGCCTGCAGAAATCGCATAAATATCTGGGTAAAAAGCAGCTTGTGTTAAACCAGGTGTCCAGGTGTCCAGACATATCAAGTTTAATTAGTACGAATAACAATTACACACATAATATACACTTTCGCTTTTATCATCATCATCAGCCTTTTAATGTTCCCAACTGCTGGGACACAGGCCTCCTCTCTGTGAGAGGGAATGTGCTGTTACGTATCACCACGCGGGATTCGCTTTTATATTAGTGTGATATTAATTATAATTAATTTAACTTACGTGACTTTATTATTATCGATTTCATAATATTTGTCTTCAACCATTGTTTCTTCAGGAATTGAAAGTTCATTTTCAATACCTGTACTGCTTTGGTCAGCATAACAATAATGCTCAGCGTCGACTCTAAAATAGTATACCAAAAGATCATTATCAAATAAAAATAAATTATATCAAATCAATAGGGTATAAGTTTATTGGCACAAATCGGCGCTTGATGTTTGTATGTATATAAGTCCGACGATAACTCGCAAACCCTTTATCCGATTTGGATGCCATAAGTTTGTAACTTCGACGATGAACCAAATCAGTTTCAGGGTTCCGAAGATATTATGAGATTCGCAAGTTACGAGGTCAAAAACGCAATTCACGCGCTAACCACTAGTAGTTTATAATGTGTACCAGACGAACGTCGTAAAGGATATCATAGCAAACAAAATCTTGTTATGATGTCCTTTACGACCAATACTTTAACCACAAAATCTTGTTATGATGTCCTTTACGACCAATACTTTAACCACAAAATCTTGTTATGATGTCCTTTACAGCCAATACTTGAACCCCCTTACTTATAAACGACTAGCAGCTTACCTACTTATAAACTTTTGTCAATTGTCTTTTGTTTTTTACCGTGACATGAAATTACAAAGGTGATAGACAGAATCAAACGTTAGATACATAACTTAATCATCTTTTAATCGTCGTAAATAAGTAAGGAGGTAAGATTTTATCTGTGTCGTAGGATTCCTACAAAATTTATCTCAATAATGATTATCCCATACCTAAGTTTCTCAGGCTCTGGCAACGTGAAAAAAAAACAGAGAATAAGATCATAATTCCAGATTTAATTTTCTTCCAGCCCACAGACATGTTTTTCAAATAATTATAAATCAGTAGGTATCAAAATTCAGATCTCGTAAACATCCTAGGATTTTCAAATGTTATTCCCAATATAACTTTCGTCGAACAACATCGAACCTACCTACGTTCACTTTAGTTTAATTACATTATCTACTGACATTAAATTATGATTAAATCACTTACCGTAACATTTTGCTTTGGTACCGCGATATTGAGTCTACTTTCCTTTTTCTGGATTCTAAAGAATTCCATAGCTTCTTTGGTATTTTTTCCGTCATTCTTTTCTTACAAAATAAACACGTCCATGCAGTAACGATGTCGCATTCGTACAAAATGGCGTAGCGAAATGGATCGTATGAGTCGCGGTCCTCCCGCACCCGTTACTTACACCCCCGTTGCCCTAGGCATCGTGCCTCCGCGCAACTTGTCGTAACTCGTCGCACACTCCTTTGCGCCGTCGGCAATAAGAACGAAACAGAAACTATAATTGTGTTTTTGTTAAAATTAGGGTCGTAAAGGACAATAAAAAAATAAGCGTCCTATACGCCCTAATTAGGTAAGTTAAAGCAAAACATAGATTTGGTCGTAAAGGTTTCGATTATCAAGTAACAGGTTTACGACCTTTCAATTGGTAATAATAATAATTGTTTATAATGTCGTATACAAAGTTCAATACAAAAATGAGGATTACGACCTCATAAATAATTAAAACATGACTTTACGCTCCCTAATGAAAATTATTTTTACGATACATCCCAAATAGTAAAAAAAATCGCGCTAGAGCTGTTGGAAAGCCAGGTCGTAAGGGGCTTTTTTTTTAAGATAGAATTTTTTTAAATCTACCAATCGATAGAGCTCGCGACGCTGATTCGAAATATATATATAACTCATTTTCGGCAAAATGTCCTTTACGACAATTGAAATTTCCGGTATCGATATGTTTTGGTTTCTTTAGATATACTATTAAATCTTTTCGTATTGTAATTGTAATGCCATTTTAGACTGAATCTCATGTAAAACTGAATAATATTGTACTTCGTGTAACCGATAAAACAATTCGCAACATAAATTTTGTAGTGATTTGTTAATTTCCCACTTCAGGAATGTGATATACGATAAAATAAAAACGTAGGATTGGTCAACACTTATCTTTTTAAAATATTTGTAATTTTGTAGCGTAATGTGAAGATTATGTTGCTATCTATACATTGTCAGTTTTCGTAGTTATCGATGTGGGAGTTACTGTGTACTTTATGTGAGTTGTAAATTGTTTATTTTTCTATTGATACTTGCTTGTTTCGGAGCTACCTGGGTGATGCGTAAAAATATAAATAACCTTGAATACTCCTTTCCTTGAATGCGGTATCCCCTCCAATTGGGGTGATTCATTTGGCGATGGTGAGGCGTTCAGCGCTGCAAGGCCGGCTGCCCGGCGAGTCGGCGCCGCGCCGGCAAATGATGTCATAAACATTCTGGTAGTGTTTGTGTGTGGTCGCCGTCAGTACAAGCTATAAGCACTAAACATTATTATATTGTTGTTACAGTATTATTACTTTCGGTGCTCAAAGCTAACAATACCAGTGAAAACATGGATTCAAAAACCCTTTCTTCTGCTATTGCCCAATTCTCAGCCAAATTCTGTGTTGTAAGTATTTATTTCAGTATACCTATTGATTTTACATCTACCTCTCACATTACTATTCAAAATTTTAAATATCACAGCAAAGGAATACAGTATGTTTATAATTTTGTATACTGTAAGCATCTTACAAAATGCTACAATGGCTTTCCCAAACATTAAAATTACAAATATGGAAAAAAAAAATTAGTAACACCTATAATTGGGAGTACTCATTTCTCTATGGTAGATATTCTATTTATAGTTTCAAACATCCACCCACATATAAAAATATTGATTTGTGGTGAAATGGTTGTATTATTGTTTTTTCCTAATAGAAGTGTTGCAAATCCAATTGCACACCCAATTATTTTATGAGAACTTTTAGTAAGTATTTTTTACTTTCAATAATTCTTCTCTGATTACAAGATACTATACTAGGACAAGATCTTGTGTTACAATAAGGAATGCATTTTCATTATATTATTTTCCCCTTATCCCAATCAATTCACAGACTTGAGACAACATAATGCTCTGTAAACAATTTTTACATTTAATCAATTTTGCACTAAGTGTTTCAGTGAGTGCTCAGAAAAACATATAATGATAATGATAAATTCTGATAAACCTATGATGAGTCCTCGACAGCAAGTACTAAGGCCAACAATAATTATTTTCATATAAATTATGGAAATTATTACTAATGACCTCCGTGGAACCTAATTTTACAAAAAATTTGAAATTACTTGTTGGGTGTGTCTACATTTTACTAGTTATTTTTAAGTCTTGTGAATTAAAAAATATGTGAAATACAATTACTCTTTATCCCATACTTGCCTAAAACAAATTATATCTATGTATTAATATGTGAAGCAAAAACTTTGTATTCTACTCCTCTTTAAAAAATATGCAAACGGAGGAGTATGATATTTGACACAGTTACAGTTTATATGGACAAAGAGTTTAAAAATCATATATTTTCATATGATAATGCATTAGAAAATGCATTAAGTGTAAAGTTTAAAGTACAATTGTATGGGGTAAAACTAATTGCTTTTACTAATTACTAAAGCCTCAAACACCCCTCATTATTTGTTTAATATGGCGAACATATTCATTCCCTAGGAACTAGAGAAAGGCAAGAGTGTGGTGTCATCACCCCTGTCAGCAGAGTTTGTACTAGCTCTGCTGGCTTTGGGCACAACTGACCCGGCACATTCTGAACTACTAACAGCACTTGGATTCCCTGATGACAAATCTGTAAGTATACATGTGATAGTAATATACATAAATAAATTCACAAAAATAATAATAATAATAATAAGTTTCCAGAAAACCAGCAGATTGATGTTTTCTGATTTACTATAAGACCAACAAAACATTAGCAGCAAATTACCCTTAATAAACAAGAAACCGTGCTAAGAAGGAATATCTTACTTTATTCATACTCTCACTAATCAATTGACCATGCATGACTGTATTTGGAATGGGTAAAGGTGACCAATTTTTACCTACTAATTAGACATAATGTAGGTATACATTATGTCTAGTTAGTAGGTTAAATATTAAATTGATCATACTAGGTAACTGTTGTCACAAACGTATTTGTCATAAACACTGCAGTAGCTGCGTTAATTGTGTGAGTTACTCTTGCACAATGTTTAATGCTGATTAATGTACAATTCCAGATCCGTTCATCATTCGCTGAAGTATCGTCCAAGTTGAGGTCGGTGAAGGGAGTCACATTAAATGTAGCGAATAGAGTGTATGTACAGGAAGGTCCTTATGACCTACAACCTAAGTTGAAAGAAGATGCAGTTAAGGTGTTTAATGCTGGCATAGAGAAGCTGGACTTTAAAACTGGGGCAGCTGCTGCCAATGTCATCAACCAATGGGTATGTGACCAGTGGTACTGATAAATAATCACCAGCAGAGCTATGCTCTGCATATTTAGTATTTGAAAAAAATAAAATCATATTGGGTTGTATTTTCAGGTTGAAAACCAGACCAATCACAAGATTAAAGATCTACTCAGCTCAGACAGTGTGGATGGTGACACTCGTCTAGTTCTCATCAATGCTCTCTACTTCAAAGTAAGTCTTATTTTCATATCATTTCTTACAGTATCAATAACATCATTTAAATTCTTACTAATTCGTATCTAACGTTTTTCATAGGGTACATGGAAGAAGCAGTTTGATCCCACACACACAAGTGAACAACCATTCCACATTACTACCAACTCGTCAGTGAACGTGGCTATGATGTACATAGAGGATCAATATTTGTATGGTGATAGCAGTGACCTTGGGGCTCAGGTATAAATATAGCCTAGGGTAAAAACGCGCCAATATGTCCCATGTTGTTCACACTGAACTTGTTATGCTTGTTATAAAAATAAAAAGATACTGCTAACCTCAGATTAGTTAACGTTTACATTTCAGAATAATATTAATGTCTGTCGATTCCGCGAATACCTACGCCGAGAATGTTCTGTTTTACACATTCTCCCTGCAATTCTGGCAGACAACAACATTATCATGTTTGCATTATGATATGAAATAATAATTCATTTAATTGTTTTTTAATGTGAGATAAAATTGAAATTCATAAAACCACATTCGGTTTTTTAGGGAAGGACAATTATTGATCGGTCCTTGAGCCGTGAATAATGAGCTTTGACCTTTTCCTTCCTTTCTTTTCTTCCTTTGACCTTTCACAATGAATAACCTTCAACCATATTGTATTGTAAGCTCTTTATTGAATGGTTTTTATATTTCAGCTGTTAGAAATGCCTTACCAAGGCGGAGAAACCTCGATGCTCGTCGTGTTACCAAATGAAATTGAAGGTCTTGATAGTGTTTTGTCCAAACTGGCTAGTGGTTTTGATCTCATGTCAGAGGTGGATAATATGTACAAAACTAAAGTGCAAGTATCTATTCCCAAGTTCAAGATTGAAACAGAAATCGATCTGACTGAAGTGCTCCCCAAGGTTTGTATTTTTACTTTATAACCTAGTTTCTGCTCGCGGCTTCGCCGGCCCCACCTATGGGGTCAATTTCTGAATCTAAACCGTCCAAGGACCTACTCAAACACACACAAAAATCTTCATCAAAATCGATCTAAGTAGTTGTTTAGGATGAGTTTAGTGACACACGTACAAAACAACTATAGGTACGATAAAAGATTAAAATCGTGTAAAACGATGCGTCACACAATACTTGGAATTATTCAATAATCTAATTTTTTTGTGACTGCAGCTTATCTGGGATTAATGAAGGTCATAATGAATTTTGAACAGTCTAGCTACACTTTATAATGAGTACCTACCTACTTTGAAATGGACCTGACGCGGACGCCTTGCATAACAACTTCAAATAGTCTTTATTGCTTAATAGGGTATTACACTCGTTTTTGAAGTGTCTTATTTAGATTCTAGAGTGCTAATAAACCACTAGAAAAAACACAACATTTTACCGAATAATTGCCATAAAATGCATTTAAATTTTACATTTTCAAATATTGCGCGTAATTTGACGAAAACGCTGGATGCAGTAGACGCCTTATTGCTCTGTGGGTATGACATCAGTTTGCTATTATACAAATGTGTTATTTTTCTACGTATCGTTGGTTTGCTCTTCCTGAATGCAAAAGCACTAGCAAGTGGTGAAGGGTGGGCGTTTTGGGGGACTGTCTTATGTAATTTTGACGTTCGAAAAGTGCTGATTCTCAGCCTAATTTGAATAAATGACTTTTGATTTTGAAAGTATTATTTAAATAAAAATGACTTTAGTTGTTCAGTTGATATGACTAATAACATGGCGGCTACTATTTCAGGTGTTCAAAAACATTTAAAAAACTGAAATCTTCAAATTGTATTTTGTTGTTTCATGAACTAAAAGTAACATTTTCCGACTGCATTTTGCCTAAGCTATCTCAATAATATATTTTTAGATTTTTTCTCTTATAGAGTAAAATACACTACTTATTATTTGTTCTAGCTCGGAATACAAGCGATATTCAGCAAAGAAAATTCGGGCCTGACAAAAATTTTGAATGTAGAGGAGCCTCTGTATGTCTCGAAGGCAGTGCAGAAAGCCTTTATTGAAGTAAACGAGGAAGGTGCGGAAGCCGCCGCGGCTACCGGTAAGCGTCATAATATTTATAGTCTTACATGTCTTAATGCTATACAAAGATACTTCCAACATTATTTTTTATCTTTACTTTGCTTACTAACATCGAATTTATATTGAAATGACTTAGCATTGGTCATTGATATGATTATATTTGATAACAGAGTTTCCATGATTGATTAGTTACTGGGCAGGGCACAATATAAATTAACTTATTGTGTTCGAGATATCTTACATTGCTAAGCCGTATGGTATTGTAATTTTTTCGAAATAATCTTATGACTTGGGTTCATATTGCAAGTTCCCGAAAAGGTTACAACAACAATAACAGGAAATGTGGGTAAAATAACAACACTGCACATTTTTCTATGAGTTGCAAACTAATTTGTTTTCTAACCAAGCTACAAAAATAATACTTTATTATTATTATCATCTTGAAACTCCAAATACGATTGAAGCCTTTTTAAGGTTCATGCTTATCAGTAGCATTTTGGCATTAGTGGTACTTTTTTTCCGTGATGTGGATCAAAGGAAAAATGAAACAAGTGTTAAAATACTTAACTATAAGAAAAGTAAACATGGCTTACTCCACCGTGCTCAATTGCGTTATTTATATTGACTGCTAATGCATGTTAAATATGTTTTCATAACTTTCCTTTCGATGTTTCTGCTTCTTACTAATTCTCAATGCACGTAGTTCTAAAATAGAGGTTCATAACACGGGATTAGCAGCGCTCTACTATCTCCCTAAAATCTACTTCTATCTTGGGGTGTGGCGTTGTGTTAGTTTGTTATGCTTTGTGGTGTGCTCTTGTTGGGCTGTTGTGTTGTGTAGTCGTGGATCGTTTGACTGTCGTGTGGTGTGTGGATGTGCAGCGATGGCGACGCGTCGCGCGCGGTCGGTGTCGGCGGTTTTCGAGGCCAACCGGCCGGCGCTGTGGCTGGTGTGCGCGGCGCGCCAAGTGGCGCTGCTGGCCAGCTACAAGCCGAGCGCGAGCGCGTCGACTTCCTCGCGCGATGAATTATAGTGGTATGTGTGGCGCAGGCATGGTGATGATGCTGCGCTGCGCGCGCCCGCCGTCGCCGCGCTTCCACGCCGACCACCCATTCCTCTACCTGCTGCTCGGCTCCGATCGCGCTCCGCTCTTCATCGGAGCATATCACGGCAACAACTAGCGCGTACGAGTATCAACACTAGAAATTCGCTCTAGGCATTTCGTGACACAAAGCACTTAAAATTAAATCAATCCGAATGGTATCTATAACTGATTTTCCAATAACACCGATATATATCTTTAATCATATAAAACACTGGCTAAGTCTTTGTCACCGTGAAAAGAAATGGGTCACCTATCCTGGAAACAAAACTTGACATTAGATATCCGTTATAGACAGCATTTCGGTTTGATCACACGTTGTCATATAATAAATATAAATTTTCAAACCAGAAACTGTCTAGTTAAAAAACTGTATTAATTAACTGACTTGTTTCTAAATAAAAGGTACTCTGAAATAACAATACTTAACCTATCTTGTAATAATGAACACTGTGTATAACAATAAATAATGTTGACCTATCTCAGGAGAATTTAAAAGTTTCCCTTTTTGTACGTTATTATTATTACTGAGTAAGATTTTATTAAAGTTTAATCTTTTTATATATTTTTTAAATTCACCTGAAACCAATACTCACAAATAACATTTTAGTGGCAACATTGTCACTTAAGGTTCCATTGACAACCAGCGGCGAAGAAAACATAACAAAAAACACTGAGCAAAGTTGTGTCTTACTGTACTCCGACTCTTTCCGAGTGGAAGTCTAAAAAAAACATAAACACTACCAACCGCCTCATCATTCTATAACCTTCCACTAATCACCACCGTACAGCAATCACTCCTGTTACCAGCCAAGCAAAATCAACACTATTACAACACAATAAATACCATATTTCAAAAAAATATTTTGTTCCACAAAACACGAGCTCTGCTTGGTTTGGAACTGCATACAAAGCATTTTAATAACGTTGTTTAGACCTAAATGAATATACTTCGCATTGCATTTTCTTCCCGCGATTGTTGAAACACTTACTTCAGCTGTGCTCATCATGTACAATTCGAAGCCGTTTGCCGTTGCATTATGAGTCATCTTATACCGACTTATCATAAACACTTTCCCCCATTGATTAATCCCTATCACCAGAGTATGAGACTAAAACTTAAAAATTATCATTCATTAACTTTAATTTAATTATCTTAAAATATTTACATACTTAAAAGCTAACAGTCTTAAAATAATAATATGTACAAGTATTTTTTTAATCATTATCATCATCGTTTCAGCCGATAGAAGTCCACTGCTGGACATAGGCCTCCCCCAAAAAAATGGGTGGGGGGGGGGTTTGCCATAATCGCCACGCTGGCGATCGCAGTATGTAAAATGCATAGAGAACGCTGCTGCCCATTCTCTAGTAAGTCCCTTAGTCGCCTTTTACGACACCCACGGGAAGAAATGGGATGGAATGGGACGGTCTTTACGTCGGCACCACACGGTACCGCTGGCAGCATTACCACATTGCATGGTAATACTAATTCTCTGGCCAAAAAATAGGCCAACTGAAGAGTCGACCAACCGCATGGCAATGTCTCGAAATTTAACACCTAACTTTAATTGACCAGCATAACAGCACATTCCAACCAAGTTAAAATGTTTTCTTGTGCGGCTGTCTCTGGGTGCGACAGTTTGAGGATGATTTTTAAATTATCCTTAAAAACATGATCAATGATCTTGTTTTTTTTAGGAAATTTTATGAAATCATTAAAATTTATAGGCCTTGGTAATTTCTTTATCACCAAAAGGTTGAATATCACTTACATATAACGACAAGATAGATTTGTATGTCTATGTGAGAGATAGTTTCAAACTCAGTGAAGTTATAATTTACTGGAAATTGTTGTCAAAAGTGCTAATGCAACAATTAAGAGGTGCACTACATAATAATATACAGTCAGCAACAGAAGCCGATAATCGCTGTTACTCGTACTCATTTTCATCCATTTAAATACACACAAAATTCGATCATTCGAAAATTCTGCATTTTATTTTTATGTAATAGCTAGGAGTTCATACTATGGGAAGTATTTAACTGCGAATTAATGGACACTTATTTAACTTTCTAGTATTTTCTCACGGTTGGTTGCTTTTACTTGGCTTTTTAGGACCCCAAAAAAGGGATTATTTGTGGTTCACTAAAAGAGGCGCAATCATTATATTAGACGTTCACTATTATTTTCAGGAGCGCAAATCGGAATGAATACACGTTCGATTAAATATATGCCTTATAGTAATTAATAAAATTAGTTAATTTCCCAATTGCTCCGATTTTTTAATTCGACTTTTGTTTTGCTGACCATAAGCCGTAGTAGTAATACCAAAGCGAGGTTTTAAGTTTTCTCCCAGCTGCATTATTTAAGGCTTTCTGGCATAGCTTACGTTTTATAAATAATTTGAATTTATTATGTAGGGTAACGTTGCGTAAGTCGTAACCGTAAGGAAGAACTACTGTACTTCTATTTAGGGGTAGGTAATTCAGATTAATCAAAATCTCTTGTGTCCACTGAATCTTTATTTATTTCGCTATCAACCAATATTCATAAAATGACTGAAATCTTTTATCATAAACATTAATAAAACATTTTTGTAAAACGCACAAAAACCTTTATACATATTTAAAGGTTTTTTGTGCGTTTTACAAAAGAGTTGTTTTGGGGCATGGGCACTTAATTCGAACCACCTATAGCCTAAGTAGTAATTAGAATAACGTGTCAGTACGATACATAAATCTAAAGAATAATTAATCATGACGTCATTTTTACCAATTAAAACTACAAACAACTCATTTCTCAGAGGATGAAGTGGATTCTTCTCTTTTTGGAGTCATCTTAATAGCACATCGTGTAACTGATAATTTTCCTCAAAAAATCGTTAGTTCTATAAAAGTTAGGAAGAAACTAGACTTCCAATTTATTAAATGTTGTTGTAATATAGGTTATCGTCCCTTTTTGCTCATTCCTTTGTCATATTTTTTGGTCTTCGTTCTCCTGGTACGATTTTGGAATTCTCTGCAGGTACTAATTTAGCAACTGGGCATTCAAAGTTAAAAATCAAAACCACAGTCAAAACTTTAAAAACAAAAACGCCATGAACAAAAATAACATCTTCGTGGTCGTAATATTTTTCAGAAACTACTTACAGATGCATGAAAATCTTAATTTTTGATAATTTATCTGCTCCGAACTCTAGCGGTCACGGAACTAAATAGCACATTTCTATATTATTACATGTCAGTTTTTATATGCAGGAGAGCAGAATATATTGCTGTAGGACGACTTAGGCGTTAAGCGCTATTAAACACGCGCGCGCGCGTTAAACACTTAAGTGTTTGTATATTTTTTTAGGTACCACGTAGGTACCTAATAAGTAATAAAAATAACTCCTTGTTTAAACTGCATGGTGAATTGCATGTCGATGTTGCACAGGTACCTAGAACACTATTGTAGGTACTTGTTGCAAGATAAGTTAATTAGTTACATTCCAGCGATGCTTATGTTTTTAGCTTGGCACGTCTGTCCCCGTTACTATCGTACTGAACAACGATTAGACGATGCATTCAGGTTATATAGGTAGGTTACTGTTAAACAAGCTCTACAGTAGGCTCTAAGTAATGACAACTTTGTGCTTTGGCTTGTCGTTAAGGGTCTTGTTATTTTATTTCGTACAGTTTTGTGCTCGACTGCTTGTTGATCCGCTGAATCATTTTGTTGTCTATGGTAACGGAATTGGTGTCAAAGTCAAAGCATTTATTACAAGCAGACCGGCCCTTCCTGGTGTCGATCGTAGTTGGGAGGGTCCCTCATTTCATGGCGGCGTACTGCGGCAACGAACAATGACAAGCATGGGCTTTTGAATAAGTGAAAACCGATTATGGAAAATGTATCTCTACGTAAATAAAATTAAACCTACGCTGAAATTACCTTTGGTTATGATTGGCATGTCTTATCCTTAGACTATTTACTCAATAAGTGGTTGTATGAAGATTATTAAGTAAGTCCCAAGTCGTCTAAACAGAAGCCATGTGACGTGTCTCTTCAGAGATATAAGAAAACTGTTAGGTAATCTTGGTCAGTTTAAGGAACGCTTCTTCGTTGACATGATGTGGTTCGCTCTGCGCTTCTGTCTTAATTCAGCTTTTAACGTAAGTTGTTTGTTGTTTGAATACATCACTAAATGTGGTCTTGTAATTTGTGGTTCTTCGAAAATAACATGACACATCTGATTATCTACCTACGGTATTCCAGCGTTTGGTGTTTGTGCGCTTTCTGCCATGGTGAACCTGACGCCGGTGCCAAGCTTCGTGGCTGACCGGCCCTTCCTGGCAGCCGTCCTTGTTGGAAGGACTCCTCATTTCGTCGCAACATACTGTGGAAGTGAAAAATGACAATGACACGGTTACTTACTTTATTTACTCTGCAGCAATTTAGCTCTCCCATTGTTTTTACTTTTATACCGTTTTAAATTTAAGATAAAAATACAACATTTAACCATATTTATGTAATAATATATGTTTATTTTTAATAATTAAAAATTATTTTTACCTTAATTGTTTTTAATAAAAGAAAAAGAATATATCGAACAGTGTAATGTTGGGTACCTAAATAGTCACACGCAGTGACTTATCTCACGTCCACTCATAGATTTTGAAATCGCTAGCCTCAAAATTACTGCGATAATCTTTTTACATCGTTTATTAGTTTGTTACTTGTTTTAGTTAAATCATGGGACCAAATAGCATATTATTAGATACATGTCAGTTTTTGTAACCAGGAACACAGGTATTGCTTTGTGCGCTGGTACGTCTAACGCAACCTTACCCTTAAGGTGTTGAACTTACCTAAAAGTCAAAAAAAAATCCCTAAATAAACTGTTTGGTAAATTGCAGGTAAGTGTTACACAGGTAATAGAATACTATTATTAGTAGGTACTACTTACTGCAAAATAAGTCAATTAGCTTTTTTTTGGGTGGGATATCATCAAATAACTTCTCCCGCTCTGTGTGGAGCAGGAGGGTGTGTCAGACTTTCGACTAAAACCCACCAGTGTTCCTTCAGTTGCCTGTGTGCCAGGGGCCAGTGTTATCTCTTTGGAACAACCCGCACCTCTGGCAGGCATCGGCCCTTGCGGACTCCACCAATTGGTGCTATGATATAGATGTCTATCCAGGCTTGGTCCATACCGGACAGCGAGCTACCCATTACTCGCCGTCCGCAAGCCCGCGCCTACGATAGCCGGGAATCAGCCTGGAATTCCTGACGCCCAGGGCGTCTCCTGCGGTGACTAGGGCCGTGAGGGCGCCTATACTGCCTCTCCCTAACGTGCGCTGCCTTCCTCTTCGCGAGCATTACGGCTTCGCAGAAGGAGGTGACGGCTACCTATGCATTCTCGCTCCGTACCATGGCCTGGACCAGGGCCGGACGCGAGAGATCGCCGCCGCCGATTGCCTAAACGAGGACACGGTGGTGCTCCGCCCAAGCTGGGCAGACCTCCACCGCATGCTCCACCGTGTCTTAAGGGCGATCTACGCAGTGGAAGCACCCTGGCGTTTCCTTTCGCCTTACACGAAACAGGAACCTTCCGAAACAACTCGTGTCCGGTGAGGACCTGCGTCAGGCGGAAGGTGAGAACGCCGTGGTGCCTCTCAATTAGACATGGGCAAAATGTATCACTAAAAAGAAAAGATTGAAATGTATATTTCGATCACTGGGATATGTATCACTCTTTTATATCTATATCCTTATGTACTAGATCACGCCCGTGCGCACGACACGCAGCGCATTGAACTGACCCGATCCCGAATGGTAGCGAACGAAGGTCAAGGTTGAACTAATGACGCAAACTGATATTTTGTTTAATTTGAAATCGCAAATCTACTTTTTTTCTATCCTGATACTAAAAACGATGTCTTTATGACCGAAATTAGTTTGCATAGTTTACTAAAACTTTTTAAAGGAAAGTACACGTACAGTTATAACCAGTATAGTACTTAAATATTCACGTTCCGCTTACCGACTTTATGCCCTACGCACCGATTATAGAGTTACTAATTTACTTTTCTGTGCCGACGTATATCAGTTTATAATGGTCAAACAACTCACTCTATCCGTCTTGTGAAAGCGCGACAGAACATTCTAAATAGTGAGGTGCGAAAGAGACGCCTGGACTTTCCGAAAAAAAATTTACGAGTGTGGCTATGCGGTTGTGTTGCCGATACAGATTGAAAAAAGGCCGTGAATCCGTGAGTGAGTGAGTTGTAAAGATACACTGATACATTCGCATGTGAATGGATATAAAGAGTGAGTGATGGAAACGGATTGATTCATATCTTTTGTATCTATCTCTCCTGAGTTACCCATCTCTACTCTCAATCCACTCCTCAATGAGGGGACTTACCGCCGTAATCGTGGCGTGCCCAAAGTCAATTAGTTAGTTACATTCCAGCGATGCTGTTTTTTGTCTTGTCCCGTCTGTCCAGGTGCGGTCCCGGGGGGGGGGGGGAGGCATGACTACCCTATATCATTCAAGCTGTGGAGAGCCTGAATGATTTTCTTGTCTTACTAACATAAAGCTGTACTTGAACCACAGAGAGGCAGTCATGGGGACTGCATACAGAAGTGAAAACTTAGAACTGGGTATAAAATAACAGTGTTTTTTTTAGTATCAATTTAATTGTTGCATCATAAATATAATATTTCAGAATTTGTAATTCCTAGTTCTTTTGGAATGATCAAAAGGAAATGCAACCTACGCGAGAATACAAAATTTGCGAGCTCGCTGCGCTCGATCTTGCTCTACATTCTCATAGTTACATAGGCTAGCTAGAATCAATTCTACTTTTTCGTAAATTTTATAGTTGCCTAATTTCAACGACTTGACTCGGCTTTCCTGCATACATCAAAGTCAAATCGACAATCTAACTACTATTTCCTTTTAAAAAAGTAGTTTGAGGTCACATTATTACAATTTTTTTTTAAATACATGGATCATTTTCCTAGCCCGAGTAATACGGTACCGATATGTCCCCCCCCCCTTGAGCTTCATAGAGGATCCTTTTGTGAGACTAAAGCAGGAACAAGCTACAGCACTTTTGCGAGTATGCAACCTTATTTTCAAGCTATTTGTTGGTTGGGTGTTATTCTTAATGCTGAACATTAAATATTTTGTTTTCTGTGCATTCACTGTGAGATGGTGTGATGGAGCCAAGACGGAACTAAAGCAAATCCTTCATTAGCCAAGCTGAACACTTCAGTCAACGGGCGTCCATAAAACAAAAGTACCATGTCGTCAGCAAAGGAGGTTATTTGTCCTTGTTTCATATTGAGACTACTGAAGCCATTAATATAAGCGAGAAATAATGTCAAAGCTGGATACATATGTGATGTGGAACTACATAACACAACATCACACCTTTAATCACCGAATGGTTAGGCAGAGGTGTACCTACATATAGTACATCCGCATTTTGCCATGTGACAACATCCTCCCCCCCCCCTCATTTTGTTAACTACTGTACTGAACAACGGTTAGTTAGACGGTGTATTCGGGTTTTCCTCCATATAGGTAGGTTACTTATGTTAAAGACGCTTTACAGTAAGCTCTAGCTAGATAATGACAACTATTTGCTTTAGTTTGTCGTTATGGGTATTTTGATGTCGTACAGTTTTGTGTTCGACTGCTTGTTGATCCGCTGAATCATTTTGTTGTCTATGGTAACGGAAATGGTGCTCCTTCTAAAGATCGTGATGCACTTTGTATTTGTATTTCAGCAATGGGAATCAGCATGTGTTGTGCGATGTTGAACGAGCCTCCCGTCCCCCGTTTCGTCGCAGACCGACCCTTCCTGGTGTCGATCGTAGTTGGGAGGGTCCCTCATTTCATGGCGGTGTACTGCGGCAACGAACAATGATAGGCACCATGGCATGGGCTAAGTGAAACCTATTAAGCAAAATGTATCTTTGCGTAAATAAAAATAAAACTGCTAAAACTACCTCCGGTTTTGATTTGCATGTCTTATCCCTAGACTATTTACTCAATAGGTAGGAATCTCGTATGAAGGTTATAATTAGACATATTTTCGAGAAAATTCATAGAACCCTGTTTTATGTAGGTAAGTCCTGAGTGGTTTAACGAAAGCTACGTGACGGTAACACTCCAGAAATCTCAGAAAACTGTTAGGCAATCTTGGTCGATTTTAGGAATGCTTCCTCATTAACTTGACGTTGTTCGCTCTGCGATTCTGCCTTGATTCGGTTTTAATACGTCACTGAATGTGGTCGTGGATCTCTTATTCTTCGAAAATAGCAGGACACCTTATCTACCTGCTGTATTCCAGCAGCAGCGTTTGGATTTTATCGGCTTTCTGCCATGGTGAAACTGACGCCGGTGCCAAGCTTCGTGGCTGACCGGCCCTTACTGGCAGCCGTCCTTGTTGGAAGGACTCCTCACTTCGTCGCAACATACTATGAAAGTGAAAAATAACAATGGCACGGTTACTTACGTTACTCTGCGGCAATTGTTACTCTCCCCATGTTTTTACTTTTATACCGTTTTCAATCTACATTAATATTATAAGAGGAAAGATTTGTATTTTTGTATGTAACGAATAAACATAAAAACTACTGGACCGATTTTAAAAATTCTTTCACCGTTAGAAAGCTACATCTTTACCGAGTAACATAGGCTATATTTTAATCCCGTATTCCTACGGGAACGGGAACTACGCGCGTGAAACCGCGGAGCGCTGCTAGTTTAAGATAAAATACAATATTTAACCATACTTATATTCACATAATATATTTTTATAAATACTTAATCAAAATTTATTTAAACTTAATTGTCTTTTTTAAATAATTATTAGAAAAAGAATTGCTCTCGAACAGTATAATTGTCGGGAACACAGTCACACGCTCCGACTGTAAAATCGCCAGCGAGTCGCCACGTGTGTAGATACATAGACTACCTAGCATAAGGACCTAGTTGAAATTGACTTGGAAGATTGCAAGCAAACAGATAGACTATGTAAAAGCTTTTATTAAAGTGCTTTTGACAGCACGTAAGTAGGTAATGAACACACTAATGAGTTTACCTACTATCCTTCCTACTGGAAGATTCATTATTTTGAACGCTGATATGTCGATATTAATTTTACTCTTTTAGGAAAGTCAGATATTCTTACTTACCTATAGTCCGTTCAACAGATTTTGATTTCTATTCCATAGGCATAAGGATTTTATTTAAAGAAAAAAAATGGTTGCAAAATACCAACTGTTTACTGCAGATGCCATTATATCAGTTATCACGCTACCAACGCAATTGAAGTCAAAATCAGTTGATCGGACTGCAAAAAAAGGTTTATTTAAATGTCTAATCTTATTTCAAACGGAGTATAGGCTCGGTTATTCTGTGTGTGCTTTGCTTTTAATAAAATCCTTATGCCTATGGAATAGAAATCAAAATCGGTTGAACGGACTATAGGTAAGTAAGAATATCTGTGGTATAGGTACATATTATTTCCTGCGGCAGATATGATGACTACACTAAGTACTTGTAACAGTAGGTCATGTAATTTTGTGGAAGGTCCTTGAAACCAAATGAAAATTAACGAGCCATAATCCTTAAAACACCTACACTCTACTGCTATTTGAATGTCGTGACCGTATTCATACTTGACCCCACTGACCTAATTACGACTGTACACAAAATTTGGTAGGTACTCAGTTGGTAAGGTCACTACAATTATTTGCTATTAAACTTACAGAAATACAGATTCCAATGCCTATATCTGTGGTAGATCCCATATAGGGGTCTTGGAGTAAGTAATAATAGCCGCACGGGTCGATCGATCAGGGTAAGCTATGCTTGCGCGGTTGGTCCGTGGATGGGTGACCATCTTTACATACCAAGTCCCCACAGAAAGCACGTTAAGCCGTTGGTCCCGGCTGTATTTCGTGGATCTTTGACAGTCGTTACGGGTCGTCAGAAGCCCAAAACTCTGACAACCAGTCTTACCAAGGAGTATCGTGTTACCCAGTAACTGGGTTGTGGAGGTATTCAGCTGCATCCGGTTAGAATGAAAGCCGACCCCAACATAGTTGGGAAAAGGCTAGGCAGATGATGATCTGGGGTAGATCCCCAGACACTTAATAGCAATAGCAGCTTCAGCGGCGAGGTGTAATTTTTTCTAAGAGAGAAGTCGAAGCGAAGTCGGCTTTAACTTACTGACTTATCAATAAAGAGTAAGTATTCTTTATTGATAAGTCAGTAAGTTAAAGCTGACTTCGCTTCATCATTCTAAAGTTAGTATAGGAATGTAAAGAATGATAGTCAATATAATTGAACAGCTGATAACCAAATAAAATGTGCAATATTGCTCCATCTCGTACTCGTTCATCCCTTTCTTCGATCTAAAGTGACATCATTACGGGATCGCTGTTGTATGAATTTTTAGTTCTCGATTATGACATTTTGGCGCTGGGTTAAAATACAACATTTTTTTTTGTTCTAATACAAAGCTAGAAATAATTGTTTTTGTTATTTGAACGTTATGCTGAATTAAATACCCGTAGTGTAACTATGTTTTTTGATAATAGTAGCCACCACTATTGATAGAGTTGCCGATGCGAATTTCCGAAGGGAAACCGGTAGGAATCGTGTTATATGGTGCTGTCGCCACTGATAAGTTTTCTCTTGTCCCAGACCCAATGAAAAGTTAATTGTCTAAGTTCACACGGACCTAATAAAGTCGCGACGGGATTTTTTCGTGCACTGGATTCTTAACTGTCGGTGTTGAACCGAGCATTACGAATCCAACAGAGTGCAGCGCAGCGCATCGCAAGACCACAGTATTCCATTTTTAACTGTCGGCGCTAGCCAATACGTTGAAGATCCAGTGAGCTTAGATAAATATAATAAGAAATCGTAATTTACATACATTAGAAACACTTGCAGCGGTTGGCATACAGAGAATGGCTGCAGATGTCGGCTTCGAGTTCTTCGGGGACCATCCGCTATTATTCGTGATCTTTCGAAAGAAATACCCAGTATTTTTGGCTTCCTATAGAGGTGACACTGAAGAAGATGACGAGTGGTAGTACGTAAGTACGTCAATCTACTTTACGTTATCTAAGTATACCTATGTCTTTAGGTGGTTATTAATGGTGCATGAAGAAAGACAACGTAACGCCTGTATGCCCTGAAAGGGTAGTAAACAGCCTAACAGCAGTAATAATAGCCTATTACCATCAACCGGGTAAAATCAGGACAATCATCTTAGCGTGCAATCTAAATAAACTCGGCCTAGAATTCAGCTAAGTGTTTAACGACATCACTAGCGTCCATCAGTTCCTGTACCGTGCAGCTGACAGGACACGCAGGATATTATATTAAGTGTCCCATCGTTTGTGGAACAACACCACATATAAATTCCAAGCGTAGTCGTCTTTAATATGAATCATCACCTGAACAGGTTTTGCGCTTCGGCGAACCTGGGTACAGAGTCTGTTGAAAGACCAGGTTACACAAGGTATGCTGCATGCTACTAATAATTTTCTAATAGAAAACAAGCCGAGTACGAACTGCGGATCCAACCTGGGGACCACTGAACCAAAAGGACAATTAATAACAAATGAGACAATGTTTAGGTATACATATCCACCTTACCAGTAGAAAATGTACAAAATAATAAGTTCCTAGGTGATAATGTATTGCCTTTAACATTGTGTTTCTATCATATTTATAATTATTTTTAAACATATAGGTATCTAATTGATTCTATGATTATTTGTTGCTATCTATATTTTTTTTGATTTAGGTAAATATTGTATTAAAAGTAGAGAAACAATTTTTATTATTATTGTGATACGTCCTTGTAACATAAGGTCCAACAGAAAATCAGCAGGCACTAGTTGCCTGTCATTTATGCTGAACTGGGCCTATTTGGCGCAGCCGTAATACACACAATACCATTTTAAGTTTTTGTGTGCCATAACCTGGGTCAAATATATTTATTTTCTTTCTTTCTGATGTTCACTAAAAATAATTAATCCAAAAATATAATTATGTAGTACTTACAGTCAGACGTCCCGTAGAATTCGTTTTCCAGCTATTCAGCATTTCCTTGAGAAAATCTTTGTAAAGTCGATTGTGTTGTCGGTTTATCTTCACGCTCTTAATCAATAAATGTTTGATTAATTACATGAAGGTATATACAAGGCGTACTTTACACTTGAGCAATAATGAATCTTCAAAGTAAAAGATAACACGTAGTCAGCACAAATGTTGGTAATCAAATGTGGACGTACTTTAGGTACAGACATAAAAGCCTTAGTATTGTTCTACTTCTACCTACATTAATCATAACTCAGCTAATACTTATTTTCATGTCGTTTTTGGCTTCCACTTTAGGTACCTAATAGTTGCCACGCACTTACCCACTTAATATGCGAGAATCGAGTAGAAAAATACCTATTTGGTATCAGGTATACCACAGCGCCCACCGAGCTCGACCTGTCCGAGCTCCCGCTCTCAATACGTAGGCACATGCTTGCCTGCTTGAGGGTCTCAGTATAACTAGTACCTACACTAAAATTGAAAAATGGATAGCTTATAAACAATCACCAAAGTAGCTTATCAAAATATGGCTAGTAGCCAGCCTTCATTTTCATATAACACTCCATATATTTTCCAACAGATCCAGCTTCTTACATATAAAGCGCCGTTAAAGTAGGACATTCAGTAAATACTTTGAGTTGTTGCCAAAATTGGAAGATTCCAGACTACCTAATGCTCATATTTTTTCCATTCTATGTTGGCTGTGTATCTTCTATGCTCTGACCTCTGCAAAGGAGGATGTAGATGGAGATCGTATTTTCCATCAGCTAGTTTATCGTTCAGTCGTGTTACTTACCTACCGATAATATTGTACTTAGGTGAATAATCCATGATCACATTTTGTACTTCAGTTGTTATAGTGTTTATGTAATACATAAATCGAAAACATTTAAAAAAAATCAGATAGCAGAATCATGATATATTGATACAAACTACATAAGTAATAAAACAGTATATTGAGAATAAACCATTTGTTTCCGCGCTACTGTAATAATTTACTGTTCGTCACACTGATTCTTATTTGTGTTTGAATAAAGTGGTGTTATCGAATAATGCCGGATTAATTACTCCCATTAATTCGGCGTTAAGTGCTTACTTAGTTCAATGTTATGCGGAACTGACTGTATTTACTACAGATATGACAGAGTGCTCACAGTATCGTCGTAACTCTTGGTTCGTGCAGTTTTAACGAGCTATCTCGTGTGAGCTTGATCATCTGGTCGTGATTTTAGTGTGTTAATCATGTGCTAACACCTCTATCTCGCTGTGTCGCTAATTATATAGTAACTACTCATAGATATATAGATACAATCTTGCGTTATTGTAAGATAATATTATTTTTCAGTGAAAAGCAGACAAGTTCAGATCAGAAGCATGAAAGCATGTTATGTTTTGGCATCTCACTTAAACAAAATCTAACGTTATTGAGAAATTGGTCAGATGTTTGAAGTAAGATATGATTCCAAAATGTGCATTTATTATATTCTTTTTACACATTAATTTAGTGCCTGTAAAAACCAACGAGATAGCAATTTATAATCTTCGGCATGTAAGCCATATCAAACCTCGCTCTCTCCTAACGAGTATTGAAAGGTTAAGCAAACAGTATTGTTTTTTTAACAATAAATGGCTTGAATGTGCAGCAATAAACAATATTTATGATACGATGAACAGTATCACCAAAAAAATTCTTGGAGAAAAGTTTTTACCGCAAAATAGAATACAGGAGTTAAACTCCATCATAAACTCACATTTGTCCGAGTCACAACCGGTGTACAGGCGGCTTTACATGACGAGTCCTACCGGAATGATGAACCTACGGCCGTTGACGGATGCGCACGGCCCAGTGCCTGCTAAGTCATACCCAATCTATCATCCGGGACTGCTAAATCCACTGCCGAGACTTGACGTGAAGCACAGTACGAATGCTGCGTGGAAAACACCCCTACACCCGCATACTACTAGCGGTCTAAGTTCGCCTGCGCAATCTACACACGTTAATAGTTCGAGTTTTGTTTCTCATAAGCGACTGAAGCCGCCAGTGACGATGACGAAAGCTGTTTCTGTCGTTCCACAACAAATGATTGAGAATAAAAACTTGTCTTCCATTAACAAATTTACCCAAAGCCTTGATGACTTTGAACGACAGTTTTATAAGGTAAGTTTTGCTACAGAATATGTATCTTACCAGTAGAAACCTTATTATTCATTGGTACCCAAACACTTATTATATACACAGCATTTAGGGACATATTGAAATATACATCTCAGACTTTTATATGTCATTAGTTTAATTTTGGAAATTACTATATCAAATCCATAACTTTATTCATAAGCCAAAACATATATTCCGTAGGTATATAACGATTCATTGATCATCAATGGAAACAGGCGCAAATATTTCCTTAACCGATTATTTTCCATAAAGGCCACGTCGATAATAAAAGTGCATTGTGACAAGAGATACTCTTGTTGAGGACTATTCAGCTTGCTTAAGTGTCTAACATATCTACCTGCACGAGGTGCCACTGCCCAGGCAGACAATGGCAAGGCTTGAGTCCGAAAGACGTCAAAATCTCTGTCCTTCTTCTGAATAATTGGTATAACTGGCTATCCCACCTACGGGATCAGGATCAAGAAGCACCGGATACAGGTCTGTTATACAGATATGGACTACGACATCGACTGGCTTTTTTGTTTCTTGTCACACGAGACCATCATCAAAATACTTTTTTAATCAGGAACATGAATCATTAGATATTGACACTAAACACGGATTTATGATTGAACTTGAACAGAATTTCACTAAGGCAAAGTCACTATTTTTTAACAGTAAGTAAGTAATTATGGAACCATGTCACGTATCCTGGCCCGTTGTACCAATAAGCATCCATACACAGCAATCATATTATACATACAAAAACACAATTATATTCAATATTAACTGAGAGGTGCTGTGACCAAAGTGGACCTACACTCGTGAAACACATAAAATGTGATTTGTTGTTTGTTATTGAAACTAGTTGCAAGGCAATAGATTAATCCGACCGCACTGTATGGTTATCAGTACCGGTGTAGTTATAAAATTGAAATTCAGTCTACTGTATTATCAATTGGAATTGAAATAATGTTAAGCCGTCCTTAGCTTTAATCATTGACCTGAGTTTATGTAGGACATGCAGTCATGGTCCTGCATAAAGATACCGTAATACCTAATCAAATCATGAGTGAATCAATGGTATACATTTTAATAAATTTCATGGCAAGTAATTTATTGCATGTAAGATTCAGTAGTTGGTAGACCCGATTTCTTTATTCAAATTTAAGTCGACGACGTACACACGTAATAAAATCGCAGCCGGTTTTTTTCGCGCAGAGTTGAAAATCGAACAGTTAAATACATTGTTCGATTTTCGACGTGCTGATATGCACTTTGTTAGATACTCACAGCTCGGTTCAACACCGAGAGTTTAAAATCCAGTGCGTGAAAAAATCCCACCGCGATTAAAATGTTTAAGGCCGTTAAAAAAGTTGACAGCATTGTTGCAGATAACGTTCACGAAGCTAACAGCTATAAGTCCTGTAGATAGACAAGAAAATGGAATGAGCTTCGTCCAATCAGGCTTCTTTTTACTTCTGACCCTGATGGCTCTCTGGAAAGAAGTTGACCCTGATACCAGGACTCAAATCGACCAATGTATTGGATTTAATGTATCGGACATGGTATTTATCCTATCTAATTACCAACTTACATTTAACTGGAGGTCACCTTCGTAATCAACATACTTTAGTAATTAACCCCCTTATTTAAAAACGTTGCTTAAAGTTAAGTAATGATTTGCGTCCGTACATTTTTTCTTATAAACATCTGTTAACTTTAAGCAACGTTTATAAATAAGAGAGCTAGTTTTAGCAGTAAAACGTAATCAAGCAAAGGTTGTCTGTCTAGTACCGAACTACATTACCTACCTAATGGCTGAAACAAATCTAGGTAGATACCGGTCAACTGTGGCATCTTTACTTTCCATGAGCAACTTTACCCATGACCACTATAGAGTCTGTCTCACCTAAGAATACCCCTGAGAGTGGCGCTTCAGTCGCTCTCAACATTCGAAAATAAGCTCTATTAATATAGATTTATGTAAACTACATTATAAGTTCCAATAATATTCCGTGGGACTTTTACATGACGCGGACTTTACTTAAATTTCTCTCGATAATTAAAAATCTATTGCCGCCGTTAAAAACCGAACCGATACAGAAGTAGAATAATCTACTATTTGTCACAAATTTTTAGTAATCGAGAGATATTTACATACACTTCATATGGGTAAAGTTGCTAATGGAAAGTAAAGATGCCACAGTTGACGGTACTACTAGCTATCCCTATGATTCCTTCCCTTCTAGACTAATATTTATTATTATTAATTAAAGACATTAGCTTTTAAACTATGTAAATATTATAGTAATAGAATTATACAATAAAAATTCAAAGACAGGTAAAAAAATCTAATACCAGGTACACTCATCGATCTGTTTGCTCACCGTAGTCATTATGGCTATACTAAGTATCTGGCACTTAAAAATAGATCATAGTGGAGGTTAAATAGGAAAGTGGGTAACACACAACACGCATTCAACATGATCATTTCAGTTTAAGACAAAGTAAACATACGTGGGCCTCTACTGAAAAATCCACAGCGATCTTGTCCAACTCTGCACTCATCCAGGTCGCCTATTTTACAATAGAGCATGGCAGTTACTACCACCGGTTAGTTTTCGCCCTGAAAGGTAAACTTTTCCCAACAACCTAAAGAACGTATTTCGTATCACAACTAAGGATAGCATAAATATTTTTGCTTACCAGGATAGCGTTGATCTTGTGAGACATTTCATATCAACGTTGCCGAATTCTTCGGACAAGCTGAAGTTGCGGCAGTCTTCGCGCCTGATGCTTTGGCCAGGGAGAGAAGTAAGCCCACGGTTCCAAACCGGCGCGGCCGCAGCGCTGAAGCTCCAAGTAGAGCGGTTCAACGGCACAGAAACATCCGACACAATCGCTACCATACTCAACCAAAAGGTGTTTCTAAACTTACATTTAAGATTTTTCAGAGTAAATACACAAATAAAACAGGGGTTTTCCACATATGCCTGGCATAAGTAGCTGTCCTTAGCAGTGGCGTGCAGTCCATAAGAACAGAAAGACACTTCCTACCCTACCTAAATCAGATAAATATGTTAAAATAATAATATTATTTTATCAATACTTACACAAAAAATCTTTGTTCATAAATCAGTGCCACCTGTCGAGCGTCGGTCGTGTCATTAGTATCATCGATACAATACCCCGTTCGTTCGTACAATTTGACGCAACTTCGCATTGCGATGCACTAGCGCCGCTGAGTGCCTCGGGAGAGACACGAACTATTCGCGTCTCAATGTTGTAGTATTCTCTCGTGGTCATGCAGATTTACTCAGTGTGCGTTCCTACACATACGTGGCACACAATGTGACAAATAACGCACACAACCGTACAGGATAGTCACTGGCTTTTTACGATTTTTTACTACACGATGAATAACGAAACTTACCGAAGTTTTCCGAACAAGGTGATTATGCGACTATTTTAAAAAGTAGCATTATTGAATTTTTGCTACATAACCAACCCTTACGTAAAGACAATCGTAAATTCAATACAAAACAACATGATTCATTTAATTTTCTCACAAGTTGCATGCTGTAGTAGGTAGGTACAGCAATCGGTTATTCTGTTTATTTTTTTTGCCTTTTTTCTTCGTTTTCATTTCTGCCTGTCTAAAAACTCTGTGCACGCCACTGGTCCTTAGTGCCTGCATCACATTTATGATAGAGAACAGTTTGGCCCAATCATAATTAATGTAATGTGAAATGTATAGGTGGAAATTGACTCCGGCGGTGCGATACACGACACATTCGATGAGGATGACGTTTCGGGGGGCGTCACCTCGGTGCTTGTGAGCACGCTGTACGTGCGCGGGCGCTGGCGGGCCGCCCCCACCGTGCTCAACGGCACGAGGTCCTTCCGCGACGCCGACGACGCCCCCAACCGTACAGTACGCATGATCAGGATCAACGACGTCATGAACTATGCAGACCTAAGTGAGTGGGATGCTCAGGTTAGTCACCAAACTACGCCTCTGATAGTTAAAAAGTATTTTTATTTAAAATCAATTTTTGTAAACAAAAAGTTGAAATGAGAATTAAACATGTTGTTGCCTCCTCCACAAAGTGGTTAACATTGAAAGTAGGTAGAATGAACATATTAACGAGCCTGTAAGTTACTTTTAGTCATCATGAGGAATGTAAGTGCCAATCAGGACAATGTAAACGAACACCACCACAACAAGGTTAAGTCTGTTCAGTATATGAGCGAATTGTATCCAGTCGAAGGTAGGAGGCGGCTTGTCACCAATAATATCCGAGCTATGGCCAGTCAGCTCTTTAGTGTCAATAGCATCGCTTGGGTCGAATTCGGTGAATACCACGTACTTACCGGGACCATTAGCCACCAATCGGTTCACTGTCACAATAAAATTAGGTGCTGGTATCTTTCGCCGTCTCAAAAACATTAAAAATATGGTTTCTATTATACCAACCAATGTCACTATCATCGAATCACGAAGGAAAAGTAATATTATTGGCGTGTCCGCACTGTGTTTCGGAATATCGTATCCAATTTCGGTAAGGAACATGAAATGTCCATACAAACTGAAACAGATCAACATTAGTCGCGTGTTATCCTTAGCGTCCATTGCTAGAGAAATCAGAGTGAGCAACACGATGACGATTGAGGGCACCACGACGATAGCTGCTGGTCCCGCTGCTATCCTCTTCATTACAAATGTATATTTCAACATTGGATACGTACTGTTAGGACAACAGCTGTACTTCCCTGCCAAACGTCCGTTCACTACGTGCAACAATTTCCAGCCTGGACCATCTTGGAAGTCGTCCTTCACAACGGGTTGCTTTTCATAAAATGTATAATTAACTTGTTCCCCTGTATTCATCCACGATCCGAAATACAAAGTGCAGTTTTGTACATCGTAAGGCCAGCTCCGCAATGACGTACGACAAATTCCGGAATGCGCTATGTGAGGTACACACGTGACGGTGCCATTACTGCTTAGCAAACAAGTCGTGTAGATCTGGTCCGACTGGTACATGCTAGCATCCGCATTGAACAGCGCCATTCGCGGCGTCCAGATTTCGTGGCTTTCCATTTGTGTTTCTGCTATATTACCATAATCTTCTGGTCTCCAACTTAAAAGTTCGTCCTTCCATGTCAGGGCTACCCAGCTGTGAAGAGTGAACGTTTCTTCTAAAGTATCGAAGCTTATATATTTTATGGCAAAGCGTACTTTCACAGTCACAGTTTGTTTGTGATCCTTCACTGGTCGGAAATCATAATTGTACGCACAGAGTAAATCCTTATGGAGCTTCGCCTCATTATGAGTGGTTTCTTCGCGATCTGGAGGACAGTCACACCTGACGAGGGTCCCAGTGACCACTAACAGCGCACAGAGCGCGAAAAGAGTACCTCGCGCCATCGTGACTGAAGCGACAATGTAAGCCGTGATCAACAGAGACCAACACATTTTCGCTGGAAACCTAATACTGTGAGCCGCCCCCTGCGATAAATGTTGATACCCGCCATTTGCAGATGACAGCTGTGACTTGGTACCATTTGTTCTATTTAGTGTTATCTAATATCTACCTACGAATAGGATATATTGTACTAAATTATAATGAACAATATCAAATTCTCATAACAGATAGTGCGCGCCACGGATCTTTGTGTCTCTGAAGACATAGCAATGGCTAGTCTTTTTGCGTCTATTTCATCGGAAGTAGAAGGAAATCCCTAATAAAAATAGTAGAAGAAAACGGTGTCAGGCATTAAACGATGCTTCGAATGTAAAACCTCCTTATTTTTGATAGTCGGTCCGTATTAACAATTGTTGCAGTTGCAAAATGTTGTGGACAGGGACTATGTATGGAAATTTAGTTATGGATATGCACAAGCCAATAAGCAAAATCTGTTCAGATTTGTGGCCCACGTAGCTGCCCTACGCAACAGCGTAGCGTAGTCGCGCCAGCGAGATAAGCGACTACAGAAGCAAGCTACGCGCTACGTTGACAAGTTACGCGTTTACGCCAGCGAGCTACGCGACTACACCAGCAATCTACACGCTACGCTGACAAGTTACGCGCCTACGCCAGCGAGCTACGCGACTACACAAGCAAGCTACGCGCTACGCTGACAAGTTAGCTATGCAACTACGCGAGCGATGTGTAGCCCACGTAGTTGTGCTTGACTACGCAAGCAAGTTATGCTTTTTTTTTTTTTGGTTGGGAAATCATCAAATAACTTCTCTCGCTCTGGGTGGAGCGGGAGGGCGTGTCAGACTTTTACTGACTAAAACCCATCCGTGTTCCCTCAGTTGCCTGTGTGCCAGGGGCGGCGGTATCTCTTTCGAACAACCCGCACCCCTGGCAGGCATCGGCCCTTGCGGGCCCCATCTGTTGCTGCTGACATCTCTTTGAGGCGCGCGTGGAACACAACGCGCCGTCGACCCGGGCTTGGTCCTTACCGGACAGCGAGCTACCCATTACTCGCCGTCCGCAAGCCCGTGCCTACGGTGGCCGGGAATCAGCCTGGGATTCCCGACGCCCAGGGCGTCTCCTGCGAAGGCCACGGCTGTGAGGGCGCATGTACTGCATCTCCCTCACGTGCGCCGCCTCCCTGTTTGCGAGCATAACTGCTTCGCTGAAGGAGGCGACTGCCAGCCATGCCCTCTCGCTCCGTACCATGGCCTGGACCAGGGTCGGACGCGAGTGATCGCCTCCGCCGATCACCTCCACGAGGACACGGCGGTGCTCCGCCCAAGCCGGGCAGACCTCCACCGTATGCTCCACCGTGTCCTCTGGGCGATCTTCGCAATGGAAACACCCGGGCGTTTCCTCCCGCCCTATCTGAAACAGGAACCTCCCGAAACAGCCATGTCCGGTGAGGACCTGTGTCAGGCGGAAGGTGAGGACGCCATGCCGCCTCTCAAGCCACTCCTCAAAGAGGGGACTTACCGCCGCAATTGCGGCGTGCCCAGCACTGGGTTGCGACAATTGCACTTTCCACGTCGCCATGAGATCCTGCCGGAGCTCTGTCCACCGTGCCGCGATTTCCCGCGGCAGCGGAGTTACGCCCCGGCGTTTGGCCTCCTCGCGCCACTCCCAAGTGAGCGCGAGGACGTTTGCCTCCAGATCCCATGGCGGTAATCCGGCAAGGAGGCCCTCCGCCTTACCGGAGATCGTGCGGTATCCCCGGATCATCCGGATGGCCATGACCCTATGGGCCGCCTTCAACCGACGTGCTGGTTGGCGCCTCAATGTAGGCGCCCGCGCCCCGTATAGGGCCATGGCCCGCACGACCCCCGCGTAGAGCCTCCGGCAGGAGGCGTTTGGCCCCCCTAGATTGGGCAGGAGCCGCTTCAAGGCAGCCCCGGCCCGCTCCAGTCTGGGAGCCAAACGTCGGAAGTGCTCCGCGAAGTTCCACCGGCTGTCGAGGACGAGTCCTAGGTTCTTCATCGTCGACTCGACGCCGATGTGAACCCCTCCCACCGTTATCTGGGAACCCGTCAGTGGCACATTCCGAGGACCATGAAACCACATGGCCTCGGACTTGTGCAAGGCCACCTCGAGTCCCAGTTGCCGGATCCTATCTACGATTGTCGCAACCCCGTGTGTCCCTAAGTCGGCCGCCGCCTGGTACGACCTCCCTTGCGCCAGGACCAGCGTGTCGTCAGCGTAGCAAACTACGCTGACGCCGCTAGGGAGGTCGGCGCGCAGCACCCAGTCGTATCCGATGTCCCACAGATGCGGCCCCAGGACCGATCCCTGTGGGACACCGCACGACATCTCTCGCCGGTTCCACTTTCCTAGGTGACCGGGGTAGATGACGGCCCTGTCCGTCAAGTAGGCCTCGACCACACGACAGAGGTAGGTTGCCATCCGGTGACACCGGAGTACCTCCCTGATGCAACTCCAGGGCAGGGTGTTGAAGGCATAGGCGATATCTAGAGACACCGCCAAGACGACCCCACCCCGGGCCACAGCATACCCCGTCGTGAGGGCTCGCACGTGGATGATGGCGTCCACCGTGGAGCGCCCCCTGCGGAAACCAAACTGGCTCTCCGCCAAGTCCGGCCCCACCAGCCGCCTTACGAGGCGGTCTGCAATGACTCTTTCAAAGAGCTTGCCCACCTCGTCGAGCAGCACGATGGGCCGGTAGGCGGACGGAGAGTCCGCGGGGCGCCCCTGCTTCTTGATGAGGACCAGTTTCCCCGTCTTCCAGTGACGTGGGAACTGGCCCTCCTCCAAGCATGCGCTTAGGAGCCCTCTTAGTCGAGGCCCGAGAGCCTCCAAGGCCAGGACCCAGGCTTTTCCAGGCAAGCCGTCGGGTCTTGGGGCGGTATTCTTGGCATTCAGCCTACGTACCGCCACTCTCAATTCTACCTCGGTCACCTCTGGAGCATCGTCGTCGTCGTCGGTGTGGTCCGCGTCGGGCACCGCAGGTGGCGGAGCCATGGGCCATGCTCCCCTCGCGAGGGAAACAGAGCGCTCACCACGTCCTGCACGAGTTGAGGCCGGAGACTCTGGGTCAGCGGGGGAGCCCACGGGCGGATTTTCTCCCGCACCGTTTTGTAGGGGCGTCCCCACGGGTCTCCAGCGACTCCTCGCGGGCCAGTAACCTTGCCCGCAAGATCTCCGCTCGGAGGGCGGTCTTCGCCACTCTGTACCCCTCGTATAGCTCCGCCTGAATGGCTTCCGTATCCGGAGGGCGGATACGGAGCCTGCGGTGCCTGGTGTACCGGTGCCGCGCAGCAACGCACGCCTCGCGCAGAGCTGTGAGCTCCGGCGACCACCAGTACACCTGGCGTGAAGCGCGTCCTGGCTGGACCCGGGGCATTGCCACTTCGCATACCTCGGACATGGCCTCCCGGAACCACTCCGCCTCGTCGTTGATATCGGCAGGCCTGTCCGGTGGTGACACCCAGGCCTGCACGATCGAGGCTTCCAGGAGGAGCTCCCGGTCCAGCCGCTTCAGCGCCCAGCGCGGACCACACGGGGCCTGTTGGACCGGCGCGCTCGAGGCCTGGGCGGAGACGTCAAACCGGATATACCGGTGGTCGGAATACGTCTCCACCCCCTCCATGACGCGCCAGTCGATGACACGCGGTGACAGAGCGGGGCTGGCGAACGAAATGTCCACCACCGGCTCACCCCGCATCCGCACACACGTGGCGACAGAACCCCGGTTTAGCACGACCAGGCCCACCTCTAGAGCCCAGTCCTCCACCAAGCAAGCTTGAGTAGTCGCGAATCGCATAGCTATACGAATCCTCTTCAATCCATCCATATTTATTTTTAACCGACGAAAAAAAGGAAGGAGGTTCTCAAGTCGACGCGAATTTTTTTATGTATCACTTTTTACAGAGTCGTCCGATTTTAATAATTCTGAATGTATTGGAAAAGGTATATGTACTTTGAAGTTCCTTAGTGTGTTGTACAAAGTCAGCCTACAATGTTACCACTGCTGGGAGACACAGGCCTCCTCTCGGTGAGAGGGAGTAGGTAATCCACCACGCAGGCCCGGTGCAGGTTGGTGGATAATGTCACATGTCTTTAAATTGTTAGTTTTAGGACATGCCGGTTTCGTCACATTGTTTTCCTTCACCGTTTTGAGAGCAGTGGTGGTGAAAAAATTTACACAAATTAAAGCGCCGGACTGGGTTCGAACCTACGACTTACGACTCGGTAAGTCGCGGCCGTTACCGGGTCGCCACTGAGCTACCAGTTGCTCGCAGCTGTTGTACGCAGCTAGATAATTGGATTAATGTAGCTGACTTACTTACGTGGCTTCCCTGTGCACATGCTGTGCTGCAATGGAGCAGCGGCCTCATAATTTCAGCCGAAAGACGTCCACTGCTAGACATAGACCTCCCCCATGCACCGCCACTTCGACTGGTTCTGTGCTTCTCGTATCCAGCGAATTCGTGCGGCCTTCACTAGGTCATCAGCAGCGGCCTAATATTATGATACACCGTGCGACAGTGTTGATGTTCAGTTATTATGTTATGTGTTCCAGTAGTTAAGTATACCTACAGTTTTCGTTTAATTCAAGCCTCATAGGTAATAAATATTTTAGTTTATTCAAGATTTATTAAACCTTCTGAAATACAGGTCGTAATTCTTTTTTTTGGGATCAATGGTCTTTTTTAATAATTTCTAATCATACATACCTATTCTAATACCTTGATTACACGTACCGAGTAGGTACGTACAGTGCGAAGACAGAGTAGGTACTCGGCTGTAAGGCCGGTAGGTATACCGAACACTCGGCCGAGTGCTGTCTTGGCACCTGTTATGCCTTGATCACACGTACTGAGTAGACGGGCGGCACACAAAATAATACTAGGCGGAGAGAGTTGGGTGGACTAGTAGGTGTTTACACGTATTTTTTAATGGCACCGAATCGGTCAGTCAGTTCCGACGCTGCATGCTAGCGAGATCATGGATCGAACAAAATAATTAGAAATTGTAAGGTTGCGTGCTACGAGCGACGTGAGTGTGCCGAGTGGCGATACCGAGTGCATGTTTATACCCGCCGAGTGAGCAAACGAGTCACGTCTGGTAACTATAGAACAGGGCCCGGGTAACTGTCTCGCCCTTTAACTCGGCCGAGCACTCGGTGATGTGTTTACACGTAGGAACCGAGCACTCGGCCGAGAGCCCTGTATCGCCCATCAACTCGCTACGTGCGATCAAGGCATTATCTCACTGTCCGCCATTTTGTTTCTGTACGTGTGCATTAAGAGAATAACGAACTGTTTGTATGTTTATTACAGGCCTTAGAAATTTCTTATGCAACTCCGGGCCTCAGTCTCCTGATGTTGATACCTCACGGTAACTCACTGAAGGGTCTGGTGCAACATGTAAGCAACACAAGCATCGGAGATATAACAGCGAAGATGAAAACCATGAGGGTAGCCGCCACTGTACCGATCTACACTTTACGCATGACCTTGTTGCTGCCCAATAAATTGCAGGCCGTATGTCTATCTATTTTTTTAAATGTTTATATCATTTTGCACCTACTGTAGTGCATTATCGTACTGGAAACAATATAATTATGTAGCATAACCAAGTTCTAACCTTCATACTTTCACCATAATTCGTCTGGGACGAAGGTATGCCTACGAAAAAGTGATGGGTGAATAATCACCCGTCACTTTTTAGGAAACCAATTGTTTCCTTTATGAACGCTGGCGGTCAGCAAAGTCGACAGATATACGTAGATGTATTTGTCGACTTTACTGGCCGTAGTAGGTACCTTTGGTCTAGCAGTATTATACCTACTGCGATAGGTAGAGTTGGGAGGGTGATAAGAGAGAGAGAGAGAGTGCCAAGCCTTATGTTACAAAAGCGAACTAAGGTACATGTTTCAAAGCTTTTTTGCTGACAAGCTATACCTACTTTCTTTCTCAGCGTCTCGTTTCTACCCTACATCGCCTGTCCGTGTAAGGGTTAGGCAGAGGTTCACCCAATTTCGCCCATGAATGTTAGGGGAGAGCCTATTGCCATCAACCGGGCACAAATCCAGACTCCGGGCTGCTACTGAGAAATTCCAAAAAACCCGTAACACTGCCCGGCCTGGGAATCCAACCCAAGCTCAAGCTCAAGCTCTTTATGCTCAAGAAGCACTTGTGACCACTGAACCAAGGACAAGTGATTTCATCTAGGTACTGAATATTTGATTGACTTATCGATTCCTTTTTGTCAGTTGGGTATACCGAGACTAGTAGACGTCAACGACGTGACGTCTTCCTTGAGGCTGTCCCATGCTGTGCAAAGGATCATGTTCTGGGCAGAGGCTGGACGCAACGCATATAAAGATGACGGTAGGTACCTACATCTACATACGTACATGTATTTATATTCACTCTTCCTACTCATACTTGCTACAGCCGTGTATATCGAGTATTAAAATAAATGAAAGCTTATTTCTAAGAAATGTCGAGATAAGACGATAGATAAGTAGAAATACATTCTTGCACAGATGAGCAACTGAGTGACAGACGACGCTCTACAAAACCATACTTTTCTAAAACTCGATTAGCTATTTTAATGGACGAGTATTGTAGTTTCTATGATATTCTATTGTAGCAACATCATGCCTGTTTGCCCAGGAGGGTTACGTACAGCAGGCTTAGCAAGAGCACTGTTTTATCGATGGAAGAATAGACATGACTATTAACTAAATTATGTTCAATAGGAGAAGATAGGTAGCTATGTTTTTCTAATTATCACAGATAAGCGTTCTAAACGAATCATGATTTTGTAGATAATCGTATAAACTTTGTGGCCGTCGAGGAGAAAGTTTGTTGTCGGATTGTAGAAGGATATTATCTACGGTGCGATGTCAAAAATGGAGAAACGAAATGTCACTTTGTATTGAAAAAGCACTGTCTATGCTTCGTAGAAATAGAAAACGTCATGCTAAGCCTGCAGCAGTTACACCCACATTTCGCCGGTATCAATTACCTAATAGGGGGCGAGCGTGGACGGATAGACATACGGCTTAGGCTAAAGTAATATTAGCGACACGTTTTGCCAGTTGGGTCTATAAACATTTTGTAATGTTGTATGAATTTTACTTCAACCTTTTGCACCACAAATATCATAAACGTTACCACCACCTAAGTAGTCAATAAATAAATAGTAAATCTGAAATCTTTGCGACGACTTCTTCAATAACGTGGCATTGTTATCCTTTTCTGTTATGTTATGGTAAACATAACATTTTGTTACACAGTATTTTATTTAGGTACCTCACTGAAAAACATGATTAATTTATTAACAGAATATAATCTGAAATGGTGGTGGTCAACGTATTCATCATACCTACTCATACATACACAGTTTTAGATAAGGCCACCCATCAATTAACTATTATCACGTACGATATCGCATTGCGAGTGTATGTATGTTTATTCTGATAATAATATCGATTACGTATGTTTTCAGGTATCGAGTGGGACCAAGCTCCAGAATTAGAAATCATTGTGGATAGACCCTACATATTTTTCGTTCGCTGGCGTAACGTAACCCTAATAAATGGAAATTTTGTACTGTAATTTACAAAAGACTTAATAGAAAACTAAAACTCCATCTTTAAACATAACGGTTTTTTATTTCTAGTTCCTACTTCTTAATAAAAAGACTTTGGAACGTTCGTGGATACAATGCTTGTTGCTGTTAGTAATTTCTCTTGATTTCATATGGGTCACTGATTTTATGCTGTCCTGGGGGCTTGCCCTGTGGCTCGCATAGCAGTCGTCCGTGCGTTTGCACCGCGATCCCGCTGCGGTGGAATATGGCGCTCAGTTCCGGCGTGCTCGGCCAGTAGGGGGCGCGCGCGAACGCCGCGGCGGTGTCGCCGTAGCAGTCACGGATTATCAACACTTCACTCCCACGACGACCGAATACTGCCCATTGATCTGCACTCTGGTCTAGTAACGAGTATTGACCTGCTTACAGATTTAATTATTAAATAATAGATAGGTAAAGATAGTTTAGAGACCTCATATAGGATTCATGAACCTTAATCATTCTATCAAAATTAGGGGGTTTACTTAAAAATTGAATGTTACTATCGAGATAGGTAAGTACATGACTAAATTCCGTTTACTACTGATGACTCAAGCTGGTATCAGCCTAACAGGAAGTTAATGCTTAGATAAGACTCGCCTACTTATCTTGCACATTCGCTAGGACCTGCTTACTCTTCGTTATAGTAGTTATAAGTAGGAGGTAGGTACATAGTTGCTTTACCGAGTTCCTTCTCCGTGATAATAATATTTTCCATGAGTCCTGATTCTGCACCGTTGCCCATTAAAAAGTGTTTCCCCAGCGGAGTCTCCACTTGCAATAGGCAAAGATTCCATTCCACGCGACCACCAAAATCACCATACTTCGTGGTGTATTGTTCTCGTTCCTATATACACAATAGATTTTATTTAGTATACAAAATAAGTGCACATCACCTGATTCACCTGTGAACGCAGATAACACTAACTTCATTTAGATAATAATCAAATAACAAGTAGGTACCTACCATAGCGTACTACGATTAAACTAGATGATACAAGAATAGGGAAGTCTATTTTTTATATACATATCCTCCATGGGTAATGTTAAGATGCTAACCTAGTAGCATCATAAAAATTAAGGACGTTATCACATTTTCGAATCAGTCAAGTTTAGGTACCTGAGTCGCAACCGAACAACATTACGCGCACGCACACATTGAAACCATTGTCTGCTCGATATTTATACATGCAGTACTGAACTAATCTTGGTACTAGAACGTATTTTTCACTTTTTTATTTTTTATGTGTAGTTTTGTAAGCCCTGGCTGGAGGCTCTTAGTCTAAAAGCTAAAAGTCACCGCAGGAAAGCCCGGTTAAGCAGTCACGGCCTCTCAAGGTCAACTGCGAGATGCCATACACAAAAAAAAAAAAAATCTTGAATGACAAATACGCGTAGGGTTCGGGTCTTCGGGTACCTCCGTCAAGAACGAAGTTTCTTCTTCTTCAACGATGAAAAATTCATCAGCCGCCATCTTGGATTTCTTTTTGAGCTCACTATCGGCTTCAGCACCTTCGAAAACCATGAAAACGACGACACCCATGGTGACCAATTTGAGGTTTTCCGCAGCCTCAATCTTGGATTTTCATTTTGACCTCACTAATGTTTTCAGCACCCTCGAAAACCATCAATACGAATTTCGTGATAAATTCATTCCGCAGCCGCCATCTTGGATTTTTATTTTTACCTCACAATTGTTTTCAGGACCTTTACATATTCCTAATCATCAGTACCTCCATCCTAAATTCAGACTATCTTAAATATGTACGATATAAAAAATCATTATTTGTTCCGCCATTTAGAATTATCATTTATTTATTTCTTGACTCCTTATTCATACTTTTGGTCTGAAAAGTATCACGATTTTGCAATCACAGTATAGAGCACGGCATTCACTTTTGATCGTATTTATTTTTACAAGAAAGCGATACACCCGTGCTTCCCAGGGCGCGTCTGAGCGCGGAATGACAGACAAACAGAAAAGTTATTTATTAAATTACTAAATATTTTATTAATTGCTTAGAAGACTATATAAGCCACAATTTCTTATTATTTTGGAATTAAAATATGCAGTTGATCTTGCTATAATGGAGGAACCATTTGACCCCTTTTTTGTCATTTTCTGCGATTATTGTGGTGGTGAAAACGGAATTGTGTGAAAATTTTGTATGGGGCTATGCAATTTATGTGGTGTCGTCATTGTGGAGAGGACTATATTTTCTTTAATTTAAGACCATTATTGCCTCGCAGTTGTGATTCCTCTTCATTTAATTGGTACCAGAAAACCAGCGGTATTTGTAGAAAAATGTGATAGCGTCCATAAGGTGTTATGCCAAAAAGAAAAAGAAAATGCCACCATGTATCACCCTACTGTACTACGCAACAGTGGTGATTCTGACCAGGGTTAGTTTAATATATGTAATACCGATATCTAGAAGTGTTATTTAGTTTGGAATAGCAGTGTATTACTCATTATTTAGTAAGTAGGTACCTACCAATTCCATAGTAGCTCTAACATGAAATTTAAAACAGTCTAGACCCTTCGGCTGTGTGTATACGGTCATCCAGCTTCCAACCACGTCTTGAACGTTTAAACTATGCCCCTTTTTAAATAAAGGGCAAATGTCATACACCGATATATTACGTATTTGCACTAGATTATCACCACTTGCCACAAACAAAATAGTTAAATTAATTATACATTTAATATTCATTATTCAAATCAAACTCGTTTACTCGGAGAGTCTGCTTTACGAGAAGTAAAGAGTGTGGTATGAATCTCAACGAGATAAGCTTGTTTTAAGAATATCTTATTAAATTAAATCAATATTGAAATTACCTTCCGTTGAAATTTGATTCAAGATTACCAAACACATGAATGAAAATATTTAACCGTTCTCCTCACTATCTCGGTACCTACTCCGTATGGTCTCTTTAATTTACATAAACTACCAGTAATTATGCATAATAAAACAACGCCTTTCTCTGTGGCTCGTAGGCTGGCCGCCATTGCTCATCACGTAACAAAATCACTTTATAGTTCGCTATTTCTGATATCCGTCAATCTCGATGTCCCCCCCCCCCCCCCCTACTGTGGTGAATATTTATCGATTGTAATTAATTAGTAACAAGGTCATATTGATGTGTAATATTATATTTTATTTACATAATCAGCACGGAATATAATTAAGACAAAAATGGTTACGGTATACAATATCATCGATGCGTTTACAGCCGGTAACAATCTACAAGCAAATACCATCTAAGCAGGAAGCCCTGGACGAAACTTTTAAAGAGTATTTTTTTCTTTAGATATTATTAAGTAGTTAACATTATACATAATAATCTACAATCGTTTTCTAGAATACATATTTCATTGAACTATTCATAAGTTCATACTAACGATGTATATTTGATAACTATTATTATTTTTCATAATGTGTGAAGCGAATTGGATATAGACACATATTAATATCTACATGAACATACATAGGTACATAATGGTTACTTTATATGGCCTTTAAAAATATTAATTAGTCTCTAAATAAAAAATAGTACCTAACCATCACCAATTTTTTTAAATATTACGGCAAGACTTGAATGACATTACCGATCATTTATAAAACTATAATCATCATTGATCAATAAAAACAATGTTACGTTGTATAATATATTTTAAACCGAAAATTATAAATCGTCGTAATAAACGTATAAAAATATTTAATATGATGAACAATAAGTTTAATTAGGCTTACATATCTCTGTACCTATGTTCATTGCTGGTGATTATACAAGTACGTTCCTCTTTTCTCTTACAAAATAATGTTAGACTAGTTGTAAATACTTCATGTGTATTTTGGAATACTGCTTCCTGGAAACAAGGAAAAAATACAAATTAAAATTATTACGAGTTTTCAAAATCATAAACTGGTTTTGTGAGCGATACAGTAAGCTTATAACTAAAATGAGAGGTATCGGATATTTCAATAATAGATTTATCGTTTCTTATGTAGATTTTTATTTAATTGAAAGTTTATAAGTGTAGATACATTTTAACATTCTTATTTCTGACATTGTCGTTATAAATACTCGTTGACTAGTACCATAACTTTATAATAATACACTATAGACATAACAAGTAGTCCATTTTCCTGCTCGCAGCCGCGCTACTGCGTGAGCCAGTGGAACATTAACGAAATCTAATCACTTTCAAACGGTTACAACAACTACAATAATTTACAGTATCACACACATTTGAAACTAATGCAATATAGGTCAATTAGTCAAAAAGTTAACAGTGTAATATTAAAATGTGTAGCATAAGTATTCATTAAAATTTGTAAATCATCAAGCTGCCGTAACTGGCCGTGGCTTACAAAGTGGATCTTAAGTAACTCCTTTAATGTCTATCATTATTATATTATAACAAACGATCGATTTAATTCATATTATTCTTACTTATATTAGCATAAATTTTATAACAAGCAAGACAAGATACTGTAATGTTATGGTATAAATAAGTAGGTAATAGGTACATGAATGTGGATGGCAAAAAGGGTGCGTGAATAAAATTAGTACAATGGAAATGTCTAGAGATAGATACATTATGTTCGCATTAGCACAGTACCTAATAATAACTAGATTTCACATTAATAACGGTTGGTATGCGAAAGAAACTTCAATGAATTCTCTTATTCCAGTTCACACGTATGCGTAAATAACATTTAAAGCTCGTCAAAATCCTTTCAGAATTCGATCACAAATTAACGCTACCAAGCAACAGTTCTATGTTAACATTTTCGAAGGAAGATTGAAGAAGCGTGGCCAATACACCTAAACCTTAAGACTCGAATTGAATTGTCGTAATTTCTACCTTACAAATTACCTCATAAGTTTCATTTTGGTCGACAACTAGATATTTATGCTAAAAATAATTTTGCTTATGAAAAATCATTAAACCCCAACATAGACGCTGGAAGGCTAATAAAAGCAATAAAAGTACATTTACGATACATAGGTAAAAGGTATTTTAAATTTATATAACCAAATGGGTACAATATTAGTAGGTTCATGTACACCTAAAATATACATGTTAATAAAAAATCACGAAAAGTAATGACCATAATGATAGATAGCTACATAAACCATTATTAGTACTTACACCAAATTACACCATAATAGTGATAATAATATAGACTGTCCTAAATTTAACCATGCTAAACTTCGATCAACAATATTGTTGATCGAAGATACTAAAGCCAAGAAAATCTGGCTCATTTAGCTAATGGTGCCAGCATCTGTTCAGCCCTAATTTAATATAGAAGGATAATTTCACAATTTCAAGCTTGTATAAATGTCATGGACAGAAACTGCAGCAAATCTAAGAATCACTACCTCTGCAATGGCCACATTTCATAATACAGTTCTATTGGTTGTATGAAGATAAATTGGGTCAGATGATGGATTTTGTTGTGCATCTAAATTATAAACTGTACTAAGGTTTTTTTTTTATGCGCGTAGCAGGATAGTATAAGGAAGAGAAAATACAGCTGTGTACACAATAGAATCATTATCATTAAAGCTGATATCAGACGTTTCTATAATTTTGTTGGTATCGTGTGAACTGGAATGAAACAAAAGTGAGTCGTCTGATATCTGCTTAGGTTACAATTCTGTCAGGACTATCAGGAGTGCTACACAACTGTTCAGGTCGGCATTAATCTACCCCAGCCAGTAAAATCAAATATATTGTGTTGGAAAAGGCCGCTCGGATAAGCCGCATGTAACTAAACGGGCGGTGAAAAAAAATGTAACATGCAAATTCAGTGTAGGTAGATGCTGAACGGAGTTTGCCGATCGGCACGAGCCCAATAAAAGCCGAATATAATAATATGTAATAGGTAATTGCTAGGGGTCATCGGCTTTGTTGTTCAACAAAATATGTGCTGGCGGATCGAATGTGCCGACCCGAACAAGAAATGGAGTAACACGCGTCACAATACCAAATTAATCGTGTTTGTGCCGCAGTGGGAGTGATCCTTTTGATAGGATGGATGAGGACCGGATGAGGAATTGAGGATGATGATAAATATAATATAACTACAGTATGTTCCTATTATAAATGTTTTATAACAGCTTTTAAACATGTTTACGTTTGGTACAATTTACGAATTACCAGATCAACAATTATGTTCAATATATCTTAGTGGACATAGCGAGCTCGCAACTAAAACCAACTACCGTATGAATACTAGTGTTTTATCAAAAAGTCCTACTTACCGGTCAAAATTGTTTTAATGAATGAGATCACTAACTAGATTACAACTGCAGGCCGTAATTGTAATTTTTTACTCAATTTATGACATCATCCACCCCAACAATAGGAGGTCAATTGTTTGTTTAGTGCGAGTTCATAGATCAAATAAATATTTTTTACAACACTTAAACAGTACTACGTTGGAATGTTAGTTTTAAAATGTTGCAAGATTCTATAAAATAAATACATTTTACGATCACTCTTATTTCGGATAGACCTCTGTGTAGGCATATTTTTTATTAACTTGCCAACTTACAGCCTACGCAAACTATATGCACGAAATTAAGCTATTGTTTACATTTACCGAACCCCATTTTTATTTCACATATTGACACATTGTATTTTAATCGTTTCTTTAATATAGTTAGAAAGTGCAGTAAATCTTACCGGCTTGTCTGAATGTGAATATATCTAAAAGAAAAACTAGATTTTCTATTTTAGTCTGAGCAATCCCTGAGGACCTGATTAAATATGTGATATTGAGCATTATTTTATTCTAATTCAAATAGGTATTGGGTATAAAGGTATGGGGTTGTAACCCAACAATATAAAAAAAAATATTTTTCCAATAAAACAACAAACATCAAAGCTACACTTTTATGGTACCCACGCCACGCGATTAAATTTAAAGTGTTAACAAATAATTAAAAAAAAGAGATTTGAGGAGTTTAATACAGGTGAGTTTGTGAAGATGGGCTGCATGGTAGATATGCCAACCGTTAGGCACAAAAGACTATCTCTTACATCAGGGTGTGGAACGACAACATGAAGAAGAAGTGATGGTTGCAAAACTCGCAAAGGATACTGCGGAAAATGTGCGAGTGCTACAGCCCCTTGCCAGAGCCAGTTGGATGAATGCCATGTGGCTTTAGTCGGGGAGAGTGTGACCGACCCCTCCGCATGCCTCTCAGAGCGAAGGACATCATCAGGAGGTTTCAACACGAAGAAAAGGCATACGAAATTTGATGTTAAGATGTTCATTCAGTTTTCAAGTTTGACATGAGACCTTTATTTGGAGTCCGTCTAATTTTTTTTATAAAACAATTTAGACATTTTTGGTCAAAGATGACGTTTGTAAAATATTATAATGATTTCATAGAAAGAGGTAAAAATTGCGACTGTTTGTGTCAAGCTTATATAACTTCAATTTATTGCATTGGAGTAAAGTTACATACCAATGGGAGGGTAACTCCTATACTCCAAAGATCACTATACCTATTTTGCTTTGATGAAAACCTTAATAGTTAACATTGTAGATACATAAACTCACGCTTTTTCCGATGGAGGTAGGCAGAAACTGATGATTGTTATCTACAGTTTTGTATATACACCTACAATTCTACTTGATACTGACAAATGGCATTACACCTGCGCCATGTAGTGAATGGTGATTGATTATGTGACCCTAACCAATTAAAACTTGACGCGAAATTATTCGAATAACCTCTCTTACATTGTGCACAAGTCAAGTAATGCCATCATCAATCAGAGTTAATGAAAATGAAATGAATGAATGAATGAATGTTACTTTCACCTCTTATTAATCTACCTAAAAAATGTCTAACTTGATTTTATAAATACTGTAATTAACCATTTCTTTAAAGAAAATACGTACCATCAATCAAAGATCTGTAATTACTCTACCACAAACCGATAATAATTGCACATACGAATTACAAACATGTGAGGTAAACATAAAGACACATGGCTAATATTGGACAATTTACGATACTGATTTTTTGCCACTAATAAACTCTGAGTTCATGTTAACATTTCATCATTATCTTAATTTCATTTTAAAAAGTTGATTTCGTTAAACACATCTCCAATTGACTACAAATATTTGTCCAAAAACTAGCTTTACTCTTACATATTATTAGTTTTAAGGCCAAATTAAAGGATTTTTTTAAATAATTATCATTATGCATGATTACTAAAATATTATTAGTTTGATAATGCAAGAGTAGTGGAAAAAGACCAGTACAAAACCATGTGTGTACATCATGCAAGATACATATTAAACTCACTTTAATAATTATGTCAAATGGAAATAATATCCAGGGAAACATTCTATACAATTGGAATTACTGTATTCCACTAATATTACAGTGGCTACATCACAGATTTCTTAAAATTTTGTAGTATTTTCTAGATTTTAATCAAACAAACTTCATAATCCTTAATTACTATAGGCCTGGTCAGACTGAATCTAGTTTGGTAAACACATTGGAAAATACATATGCAAAAATGTGTCTCTGCCCAAAGGATGTTTTTTTAAACACTTTCTTTTTGTTGGTTAATTTGATGTTTTCGACATGCATCAACTATGTTGGCATTTAAAAAAATCTAGGTCCAATTATTATTGATGTATATTTAAAATAACTTAAATTTCATATAATGCTGCTTGGTGTGATTGTAATCCTTTAAACCCACTGTATCTTTGAGAAGAACCATTAAAACACTAACCTGCATATAAATAGAGAAACAAGTTTATTAATATGTTTATTGGTAATTATATATCAAGTTTTATAGCTAAGTAGTTGGACATAAAAGTTTCATTCAATATTTATTGAATTAAGGTATTGTGTTTATCTATAGGACATGAAGTAGAGTTTATGAATATAAATTTTATCCTTATTAAATAACAATGTAATGATCAAATAAATATATATCTTACTCATATTAAATGATTAAATACTTGCAAGGTTGCAGATTAGAGAGTTTAGCTATTTCCCAACAACCATTATGTTTTTTTTTTGTAACAATTGTTATGAAAGTAATACAGAAAGTCACTGAATGTCTGCCTACTTTGTTAATAATATAACTGAAAGTTATTTTGAAGATGCATAAAGGTACTTATTTAAGGGATTGACATTTTGATGTAGTGCTGTATTTGCTAGTTTAATTTGAAATTCCATAATTGACCCCACCTGTGTTCAAACCAGTGTTTTCTGAGGCTCCAGTCGGAGCAGGTGCAGGCATGGCGATGGGAGGCGCCATCTCTCCCTTGGGACGGCCTTCTCCAGCCGGCTGCGCGGTCACGGCCGGCACGCCGTCTGAGTCATCCCTCTCCAGCGTGTGGTAATCTCCGGACTCTTCTGGAGGGCGAGGCTTGCACTTGCCGCAGCAGCAGTTGCAACAACAGCACAGGCAACAGCAGAAATAGCATCCGGTCAAAATGCCGCATACGATAAATAGGGCCTTGCACCAAGTGCTTGTCACTACGAAATAGGCGTTGACGTTTTCTTCTCCGAATTGTTCAGCGATATAAAGCCCGAGAGATCCATAGTTATCGTATATGTTCCGTTTTGTAGCATCGCTTAGAATCGTATGAGCGCGGTTCACTTCTTTAAATTTATCGGCAGCTTCAGGATTGTTAGGATTTTTATCGGGATGATATTTTAACGCTAATTTCCGATAGCTTTTCTTGACGTCGTCTTGTGTAGCAGTTTTTGGAACTTGTAGTATTAGATACAGGCTGTCTCCCGCAGTCGATAGTTTCCTTTTATCCATTTTAATAGTCCAATTTAGTAAACTGTTTTTTAAACAACGTGAACGAGAAATTACAATGCAAAACTAAGACAATCCCTGAAGAATTTAAGAATTACGATAACACGAACATCTCACCCTCACGTCAATGTTGCCAGTTGTAATTTTAGTTAAAATTATTATAAATGTGTGTCTTGCTAGATGGCGTAGGGTAGGGCACGCCTGGACTGTGCTTGAGGCGCTAGGAGTATAGTGTTCTGTGGCTTGAGGACTCGTATCTGCGAATCGTCTTATGTGTCTTTCAGTGTGTGAAAAAATTAATCGTTAATGATATAAATCAAAAATGTTCCAAATACCATCCGAATTCTAATCTAAAAGCAAACTTAAGTCTACGCAGCACAAAGATCTCGTTTTACTCATTTGGGCAACGAACAAACGAGTTAATGTCGTTTTTATTTTTATTTTCCAACTTGAGCAAACTTTGTTGAGCGCAAAAATGCTGCCCTAACATGAGTTGGACCTAAAAGTACTCTGTGGTTGGACTGGTAAACGCTAGGAGTACCTAATAATTGTGTTCTGTGGGTTATGCTTTATGGTGCCTTAAAGTAAAGATGGTCCGTAGACAGAGAATTCTAGCCATACTCTGTCTACAAGGTGGGCCCTTAAGTAGTATATTTATGTAGTCCGTGGTTCCCCGTTACTGTTACTTGACGCACAAATATGGAATAAGTATGTACTAAGGGAGTACGGACGCATGGCTCTAAATCAAACTATACATTTCCAGTTTTGGCTGATCTCGCACTGTACGAAAATCTTATACAATGCGAGATCAGCATATATTGGAAAATATAGCTTGATGCGTAGCCGTGTGTACTATAGCGAAAACATGCAAAAAGGTATCTATTGATCTAAATTAAATAGTCCGTAAAATGTATTAATTCACAAAAAAAGGAGAACTTTGTAAGCAATGGGAAATTGCTACGTCACAAGCACTTACAGTCATAAAAGATTCAACGTCGTATTCAGATCATTTTAGAGTTACATACTTTATGAAATAAGGATATTTTACAGGTCAGAGTATATCGAATGTAAAAACACCTTATTTAAAGAGCGATTTACTTTTAAAAGCTTATTGTTAAGTAAGTGGTCCAATGTCACAAAACAAATTAAGTTTGATGTCATTTTAATGTTCCTATTTTACTTCATATTTTTATTAACAAATATGAAATGAAGCCGGAAAATATACGCAGAGGTCACGAGGCAAAGCAAAATTTCAATCGCGGTAGTGTTCCGCAATCGCTGGAAAACTGTTTCCTAGTGGCAAAACAGCGCACGCTAAGTTTCAAATTTTCATCGGTTTAGAGAGCAACGAAACACGGGCGCGTGCTAGAAATTGTGCTCGCATGGTAGGAATGGGGTGAATGTACTATGGCAAATAGGAAAACAGTGGAAGCTGTAAACATAACTATGCAGGACATCCACAGGAACCAAGACATGATGGGTGGTGTTACTGTTCTGTTTAGAGGCGATTTCGAGCAAATACAATCTGTGTGACACGATCACACGAGGAATGACGCTTGCTTACGATGTGAATGTTTCTTTAAAAGATTGACTTTATGGTCGCAAGTTGACCGCGAGACTGCGCTTGACCGTCAACATGAGTTCGGCTAAGCGCTAATTAACGTTCTCAAAAATTCTTCGATGTCCTTTTAAAAGTTGGTGAACGCACTCTACCAGAGGAGAGCAGCCAGGTGGACCTGCCAGATGCTGTTGGTAGAGTAGTTCCTACTTTAGCAGCGCTGAATCATCTAGTGTCAGTTGAGTACTGTACCAAGAGAATTCCTTGGTGTGTGAACGGCCCATTTTAACGTCAAAAAATGATCAAGCTGCAGATATCAACACATGCACATTATTCTCTCGTAAGTTAAAGTGGGTGAAATTATAAACACCTCCATTAAGACTGTTAAGGATCAAGATAAGATTAACTCCGCCAAAGCTGTGTAGCTGAACACGGCTGAAATTCGTGTTTTTGCAGAATATTATCATCGAGGCGGAAGTTCTAAAAGGTTGTGATGTTAGTGAGACAGTGTTAATACCACGTATACCACTAATTCCTTCCAGTTTATTGCGTGCCATTCCCTGTGAGCGTATGCTTTGCGATGACTATCAACAAGTCAGAGCAGCCACTGTAGGCTGCGGGTATCAACCTCAAGATAAGCTGCTTCTCACACCGACAATAAAATTCAATTAATGTAGCTTGCTCCAGCGGCACAAGTCCTGGATATCTGTATATTTTAGCTGCTGTGAACAAAACAACAAACGTAGTATATAGGGAACGTGCACGACGAAGGGTCTGCCATCTGGTGGCACAAATGCGAAGTTTTCTCGCAATCATTACTTGAAATTGACACTTCACGTTATGAAATCGTTCCGTGTGGTGCCGGACGTAAAAGAATAGTACCATCCCTTTTCTTCCCGTGGGTGTCGTAGAAGGCGACTAAGGGACTTATTAGAGAATGGGCTGCAGCGTTCTCTATGCATTTGACCACCATACTGCCATCGCCAACCCGCGTGCCAATCGTGGTGATTATGGCAAAACCCACCCTTTTGGGGGAGGCTTATGCCCAGCAGTGGACATCTTTCGGCTGAAATGATTATAGAAGTGAAACAATCATAATAACTAAGTGAAAATGTATAGTTGTGTTTCTGGATGCTCGAACACTTGAAAGAAAATTAAAAATAAATCAAATTCTATTACTTTCCCATGGATAGTACTCACTTTCCTTGGTTACGTGACGATAAACGACAAAAGTGGATAAATGCAGTAAAAAAACATGTGTAATGATGAGTTCCAAAACATTTAGAAATAACTTAATAATGTTATTTGTAAAAATACCCAAGTTTTTGTATGTAGTACTACTATTCAATACAAACAAATCTGTGAGTAAACATAACCTCAAATAATTTTAAATAAGTTTTGGCCTTTTGACATATTCTGACCACGCTGACGATCATTATTATACAGCCGGCACCAATATTTTATAATTTTAATCATTAAAACCAATTTAAATATAATGTTAACATTAACTTAAACATTGACGGCAACACGATGACAATGACAGATCTGAAAAGTTTCTTTTTTGACCACACCGTCGCGCTCGTGTCGATTTCTGCTGCCATCTATAGTTCATGTACAGACGCCAGCACATGAAGCTACCCCAATCTGTCAAATTTATTTGATAGATTTTCAACTTTAAAACTTAAGCCTAAGGTTCATGTTCAATTGGGAAAAGTTGACAGATTGGGGTAGCTTGATGTGCTGGCGTCTGTACGTAGGGAACGTGCATGAACTATAGATGGCAGGGAAGTTTTATAAAAATGTCGCTGTTTATGTTGTATGTTATGGTGTGGTGTCTAAGGACTTCTACGCGAACGAAGTCGCGGGAAGTTATAACTATATAAAGCTGGTAAATTATTACGGTCGCGAATCATATTTTGTTCAACATACAGCTTGACACTGACCTGCTAATTGAAATTAAAGTAAGAAAATTTCAATTTCGCAGAGTTGCATGTTACCCTGGAGCTTTCACCTTATATATAATTCTCGAAGGCCCGTCCACACGCAGAATCTGCAATAAACATACATAAAATATAACAAATATAATGTAGGTATTATCAGAATCATAATTATTAAAATCATTAATACACATCACACGCAGCGTTGCCAGAAGGTTACATTTCTTACATTTTTCGTAACTTTTGACCCCCTCGCGTAACATGTAAGTAATTTTTATATTTTAAGGCAATTCTCGTAACTTTTGAGAACAACGAGATTTGTAATACTAGATGTTTATTGCAAACAGTTTACGAACGCATCCAAATTGAACGCACCTAAAACTGGCGCGTCTAAAAGTATTTCACTCCTCATACTCAGAGATGGCTCTGATTGAAACGCGCCATGACAAAATGAAACATATTCACATTCGTTAAAACTTGATTTTGCTTGAGCGTGTGCGCGTACGTTTCCTACTTTGCGAGTTTGCGCGGTATTGTAGGTACTTAACTCGAAAAATATTTAATGGGCTGATTGTGATTTGTTTTGTTGAATGTTGCGTAGTGTTAATGTTTATTGTCATTGAACTGTGAGAGGTGCGCGAGAGAAGTTCCGGTGATTACCTACATTTATTGTTTGGTAAGTAAGTAAAACTATATAATTAAACAATACTTTTTTAGTTTTCGTCATAATATAAAAAACCTGTCTAATTGTCATGTTTTTTGATTTCAGAAAAAAAGAATAATTTTAAAAAGTATAGAACAAAACTAATGAAAGCGATTCACTAGTAGGTACTAGTGAATGTGTGTGTTGTGTTCATACACAATAGAGGGAGATGACAAATAATCAAAAAGAACTTACATTAGTAAGTTTTTTTGTTTTGCGATTTTGCCCTTTATTATGAGCCCTCTTTTTATTTTTGGGTGGGAAATCATCAAATAACTTCTCGGGTCAGACTTTTCACTGACTAAAACCCACCCGTGTTCCCTCAGTTGCCTGTGTGCCAGGGGCCACGGTATCTCTTTCGAACAACCCGCTCTCCTGGCAGGCATCGGCCCTTGTAGGCCCCACCAGTTGGTGCTAACATCTCTTTGAGGCGCGCGTGGAACACAACGCACCGTCGACCCGGGCTTGGTCCTTACCGGACAGCGAGCTACCCATTACTCGCCGTCCGCTAGCCCGCGCCTACGCTGGCCGGGAATCAGCCTGGGGTTCCCGACGCCCAGGGCGTCTCCTACGAAGGCTGCATGTACTGCCTCTCCCACACGTGCCATGCACTCTGGCTCCGTACCATGGCCTGGCCCAGGGCCGGACGCGAGAGATCGCCGCCGCCGATCGCCTCCACGAGGACACGGCGGTGCTCCGCCCAAGCCGGGCAGACTTCCACCGTATGCTCCACCGTGTCCTCAAAGGAATCTTCGCAGTGGAAACACCCGGGCGTTTCCTCCCGCCTTATCCGAAACAGGAACCTCCCAAAACAACCGTGTCCGGGGAGGACCTGTGTCAGGCGGAAGGTGAGGACGCCATGCCGCCTCTCAAGCCACTCCTCAAAGAGGGGACTTACCGCCGCAATCGTGGCGTGCCCAATTAACAGCAATTAGCAGCAGAATATATGGTGAAAAAGTACGTTAAGAGGGTTCTATACAAAACGAATATTAGTAGTTAGTTCGGGGTAAAACTAACAGATGCACCACCTCTCGTGGATTTGGTTCAAACTAATAGAATAAGTTAGGTGCTAGACTAGACAGTAACAACTGTGAAGATGGCGCTGCGAACAAATGAAACTAGAGTCTGTTTTATCATAAGATTAAATACACCGTTAGACATCATAGATTCATTTATATTTCGCCATTTTGCTGACATCAATTTGCCTCCGACCTCGAAAACACGAAACTTAAAAAAAAATGTAACATTTGCAGCAAAAATGTAACATTCCAGGAAATGAAACGTAACTTTTTACTTAAGGGCCATGGCAACACTGATCACACGCTGTCTCTCGCACACCGGTGGACGCGCGACGTCTCGCTGAAAGAAAAGGTTTTACAGAAAAAACAGCGACAATGTAGCCGTAGCATCATAATAAAAAGGTTGTTTTTTTTCCCAGGCAACTCAGTTCAGTTTGTCCGTCAACAGCTTGTCAATGTCATTAATGAATTTCGGCCGGCACCACGATTTTAATTTTAACTTTTGATTTCCTGTTTTCGTTATTTCAATTAGCTGCTAAGTCATTGAAGAAAAGTTTACATAACGTGGTCCCGGCGAAAATCAATCGGTCAACTGTTCAGGTCAATCCAGTCCTGCCCATCGATCAATAAAGTTAACTCTCGAGCAGAATAATTTGAACCCATAAATATTTCATAAAACAGTTCGTCTGTCTAGTTATTTTTAAGATATGAATGTGTGAGGACTCAAGCAATTATGAATTTGCGTGGTTTATTTAAATTGTACCAAGACGTTTTACGCAGAAGACCATTCTTAGTACAAGCAGTACAGACTGGAGCTCTCATGGGTTCCGGTGATTTAATCAGTCAGACCTTCATCGAACGCAAACATATCGCAAATGTAGATGTCATAAGGACTTTAAAGTTTTCTTCTATAGGTTTTTTTGTAGGGGTAAGTAACCTATTCAAGGACAGTTAAAAAACTTCATTTGTAGCCGCCCCTAAGACGACCCACTGACCAGAATCTCTCTTCTGCACCATCGAATTACGATGCTTTAAAAAAAAAACAAATATTGGTTCATACAAACAAGAAATATTTATTGAAATGGTACTAATAGTAATATCATCTAGACCAGCATCGCAGCTGTATCCAACTTTCCTGAATTCCTTATTCTTAAGGGTTGAATCCTGACTGTTACGCCGCTGTCTTATTGCAGTCTTCGCAATGTAATTAATTAGAATTCAGTTTAATCATAGAATAACTAATATAATAAAGTGGAAGTGTTGGTTTGGTTTTTGTTTAAACATGCTAATCTCTGGAACTACTACTCGGGTTTGAACAATTTTTTTTGCATTTTTTAACCCGATTCTTGAAGAAGGTTATGGGCAGTTATATATTTTACATCATGCTATGACCCTTACGAGCCCAGCAAATAGAAAAAACTTGTTTTCACTTAGAATTCTTTCAGAAAGAATTCTAAGTGAAAATGTAATAATAAAAAAATGCGGTTGCATAGCATTGCCCTCACATGCTATGGGTGATGTGATGCGACGCAGTGGTTGGGAGGGGCTGTTATTTTAGTATATTGTGTATCATACAACTTCCACGCGAACAGTCACAGGCATAAGCTAGTAATTAATAAGTCTCATGAATAACACTGTACAGACTGCTATAACTTCAAATATAAAGCATCGGTTTTCAACCAATTGCATTGCAATAAACATATTTGAAGTGCACAGCACAAGGTTACAGTAACATTGCAGTCGGGATTGAGTTAATCCAAATCTTTATGAACACTTGTCAAGGTCTGTCCAGTAGTTTGAGCCGTCTCTGTCTGCGAATAATGTGTTTCAAACAGTTTAATATGTAACATTTCCTTTATCATTTTAGGGGCCTGCATTGCGTGTCTGGTATGGAGCATTGTACAAGTACATAGGTTCCAGTGGCAGAACTGTAGCCTTGAAGAAAGTGTTCATTGATCAGATTGTATTTGCACCATTATTTTTATTTGCTATTCTTAGTGCAGTGGCATTTATGCAAGGTAAGGACTCTGATAAAATTATCAGTGATTTAGAAGCCAATTACTTAGACATTTTAAAGTCAAACTATTTATTGTGGCCATGGGTACAGATAGTAAATTTTACCTATGTTCCCCTCCAATATCAAGTTTTATTAGTTCAAGTAGTTGCACTGTTCTGGAATACATATTTGTCTTGGAAAACAAACAAGCAAGCATGAGTGATTGAACAATAGTTGGCAAAAACCATTTTTCAATTACTCAAAATCATATAATTTTTTAAGTTCAATTACTTGTAGATCATATTATTGTATTATGTACATAAATTAAGTTAGACATTTTTTTCTTTAACTATAGCAGATTAAACGCAATCTCGAATAATGTTAAATAAGCACATTTTCTTTCTCGTCAATTAAATAATGGTATGGTAGAAACATAGTGCGTTTTATTTAAGGCGCTTGCCCTACCAAAACTTCGTGCCAACCGTGTTTTGGGCAGTTTTTTGGAGCTATCTATTCGTTATTTAATGAAATGTCAACTAAAAAAAATATATATTAAAATCCTACATAATCTTGATTCCACAATAGTTGTTTTCGTTTGTATTTTTAAGTAGGTAGTATTTGTTTAACAAATCTCCATACCACAGAAATGAGTAACGATGATTGAAAACATGCATCTCCTCGTGAAGTACCTAAGCATTATTTTAGTTTTGCTATTGATACTAATGGATAGACAATTTAATAATGAAAATTTTGTAAAAAAATATTTTGATTTTGATTTTATTACGATTTTATTCTAACATCTGGGTGTATTTACTACGATATTCATGCACGGAGAATCGAGATTCAGTCGGCCGTAAGGCCTCGAGAGTTTTTTTGTTTTTTTTTTTTTTGGCTGGGAAATCATCAAATGCCTGCTCCCGCTCTGGGTGGAGCAGGAGGGCGTGTCAGACTTTCTGACTAAAACCCACCCGTGTTCCCTCAGTTGCCTTTGTGCCAGGGGCCGCGGTATCTCTTTCGAACAACTCGCAACCCTGGCAGGCATCAGCCCTTGCGGGCCCCATCAGTTGCTGCTGACATCTCTTTGAGGCGCGCGTGGAACAACGCGCCGTCGACGCTAGCTTAGTCCTTACCGGACAGCGAGGTACCTATTACTCGCCGTCCGCAAGCCCGTGCCTACGGTGGCCGGGAATCAGCCTGGGATTCCCGACGCCCAGGGCGTCGCCAGCGAAGGCCACGGCCGTGAGGGCGCATGTACTGCATCTCGCTCACGTGTGCCACCTTCCTCTTTGCGAGCATAACTGCGTCGCTGAAGGAGGCAACTGCTAGCCATGCACTCTCGCTCCGTACCATGGCCTGGACCAGGGCCGGACGCGAGAGATCGCCGCCGCCGATCGCCTCCATGAGGACACGGCGGTTCTCCGCCCAAGCCGGGCAGACCTCCACCGTGTCCTCAGGGCGGTCTTCGCAATGGAAACACCCGGGCGTTTTCTCCCGCCTTATGCGAAACAGGAACCTCCCGAAACAGCCGTGTCCGGTGAGGACCTGTGTCAGGCGGAAGGTGAGGACGCCATGCCGCCTCTCAAGCCACTCCTCAAAGAGGGGACTTACCGCCGCAATCGTGGCGTGCCCAGCTATGGGTTTCGACAATCGCACTCTCCACGTCGCCATGAGATCCTGCCGGAGCTCTGTCCGCCGTGCCGCGATTTCCCGCGGCAGCGGAGTTACGCCCCGGTGTTTGGCCTCCTCGCGCCATTCCCAAGCGTGCGCGAGGACCTTTGCCTCCAAATCACATGGCGGCAATCCGGCAAGGAGGCCCGCCGCCTCCCCGGAGATGGTGCGGTATCCCTGTACCATCCGGATGGCCAGGACCCTATGGGTCGCCTTCAACCGGCGTGCTGGTTAGCGCCTCAATGTAGGCGCCCACACAGGTGCCCCGTATAGAGCCATGGCCCGCACGACCCCCGCGTAGAGCCTTCGGCAGGAGGCGTTTGGCCCCTCTAGATTGGGCAGGAGCCGCTTCAAGGCAGCCCCGGCCTGCTCCAGTCTGGGAGCCAAACGTCGGAAATGCTCCGCGAAGTTCCACCGGCTATCGAGGACAAGTCCTAGGTAATTCATCGTCGACTCGACGCCGATGTGAACCCCTCCCGCCATTATCTGGGAACCCGACGGTGGCGCATTCCGAGGACCATGAAAGCACATGGCCTCGGACTTGTGCAAGGCCACCTCGAGTCCCAGTTGCCGGATCCTATCGACGATTGTCGCAACCCCGCGTGTCGGTAAGTCGGCTGCCGCCTGGTACGACCTCCCTTGCGCCAGGACCAGCGTGTCGTCAGCGCAGCAAACTACGCTGACGCCGCTAGGGAGGTCGGCGCGCAGCACCCAGTCGTACCCGATGTCCCATAGATGCGGCCCCAGGACCGAACCCTGTGGGACACCGCACGACATCTCTCACCGGTTCCACTCTCCTTGGTGACCGGGGTAGATGACGGCCCTGTCCGTCAGGTAGGCCTCGACCACACGACAGAGGTAGGTTGGCATCCGGTGACACCGGAGTGCCTCCCTGATGCAACTCCAGGGCAGGGTGTTGAAGGCATTGGCGATATCTAGAGACACCGCCAAGACGACCCCACCCCGGGCCACAGCATTCCCCGTCGTGAGGGCTCGCACGTGCATGATGGCGTCCACCGTGGAGCGCCCCCTGCGGAAACCAAACTGCCTCTCCGCCAAGTCCGGCCCCACCAGCCGCCTGACGAGGCGGTCTGCAATTACTCTTTTAAAGAGCTTGCCCATCTCGTCGAGCAGCACGATGGGCCGGTAAGCGGACGGAGAGTCCGCGGGGCGCCCCGGCTTCTTAATGAGAACCGTTTCCCCGTCTTCCAGTGAAGTGGGAACCGGCCTTCCTCCAAGCATGCGCTAAGGAGCCCTCTTAGTCGAGACCCGAGAGCCTCCAAGGCCAGGACCCAGGCTTTTCCAGGTAAGCTGTCGGGTCCTGGGGTCCACTCTCAAGTCTACCTCGGTCACCTCTGGAGCATCGTCGTCGTCGTCGGTGTGGTCCGCGTCGGGCACCGCAGGAGGCGGAGCCATAGGCGGAGGTGCGTGCTCCCCTCGCGAGGGGAACAGAGCGGTCACCGCGTCCTGCACGAGCTGAGGCTGGAGACTCTGGGTCAGCGGGGGATCCCACGGGCGGATTTTATCCCGCACCGTTTTGTAGGGACGTCCCCACGGGTCTCTGTTCAGAGTCTCCAGTGACTACTCGCGGGCCAGTAACCTGGCCCGCACGAAGACCTCGAGGGTGGAACCCGTATCGGTTGTCACCGCGTCGGCTGGCCGCAAGCGCACTTGCTCGCCTACGCCACATTATCAATAGAAAATAATATAAGTGTAATAATTTTGTTATTGACATTTGTTTTGGTTATAGTTTTTTTGTGTTATTTACTGCGAAAATCTGACTATTTTTAATCGCGATTAAAAAGGTGTGGAATAAAATTAGTTGCCAAGAACTAAAATTCACACGACACCTCGACTTCAGGAGGCTTAGCATGACGCTTTTTATTTCTACTCTACTGTAGAATAGAAATGGCTTGTCTACATTTCTCGATGAAAAACTGTCAACTGTCTATACGGAAACGTCATTTTTGTCTACTCTTCCGACGACAAAACACTTGTCTATGGTTCTCCTGCTAAGCCTGCTGGTGCAAAAACAGTACTGTATCTTTAGTTCTTTTCTTTTGCTTATATTTCGAAAATGGTGTCTTATCGCAAAAATAATGAAAATTTCGAACCCCTTTGCAAACTTTGAAACCTCTAAAACCTAACATGTAGGTAATAATTTTTCATATTTTCCATGCAAAAAGTGAAAAATTTCAAAAACAAAAAGAAAACCGACTTCCGAAAAACCACTACAAAGTGAAAAATAACTTTAATTTCGGAAGTTGGTGACTTGGTATATGTATTTTAATGTTTTGTCACCGCTTTCTGAAATTAAAGTAATTTTTCACTTTGTAGTGGTTTTTCGGAAGTCGGTTGTTTTTTTTTAAAGTTTTTATTTTTTCTTTTTAGTTATAGTACCTTCCCCACTAATTCAAAATTTTATCATCCTTGGGGTCAAAACAATGCATATTTATGCGATAGCTGGAATCGCGGGTGATTTACTGTTATTTTTTTTAAGAGTTCCGTTGTCTGTCTCCGAAACGCATCATCAGATCTATATGAAATTGAAATGGGACCACACGGGAAACACCAGCTTTCAAATAAAAAAGAATTATCAAAATCAGTTCACCCAGTCGAAAGTTCTGAGGAGACAAACTTTAAAAAAACATATAGTCCAAATGAAAACTCCTTTTTTGGAAGTCGGTTAAAACGTGTCGAGGCTGCCCTACTGTGCGCCTCCGGCTCTAAAAAAAATACGGGGTTGGGCAAATAAGTACCACGTTGCGAAGCCAAAAAATATCACGTGGAGTCGCGATTGTCAAATTCGACTTTAGTTGTGTCGAAATTATTTTTAAACTAGCTTCCGCCCGCGGCTTGGCCCGCGTGTAAGTCGGAAATTATCCCGCGGGAACGTACTACCGGCAGGGACTGCATACCGATATAATTTTGGTATCGGTATCAAAGTATCGATATATATACTGATATTTGGGTATCTCTTTATCGATATTGATACCGATATTTCTATTCAGTATACTTATATCTATACTTTAATGTGCTTTTATCAGTATTGATACCGATACTAAAATATCGATATATTACCAATACCTTTACCCGTGATAACCCGTGGCCGCGTCATCTTTGCGATTTACGCCATCCGCCCCCGTCCTGTCTAGCAACGGTCGTGATGATGTCTATGTGAATGTTGGTTTCCAGCCAGTGCAGTGGTTGATGTATCAAGATGGCTAGTTTGTATTTTTTACCGTTAAAGATTTTTTTTCGTTTGTATCTAGCTAGACCGGTGTCTAAAGTCTAATCTGAGAATATTGAAAGTAGGTAGGTATCTATTTGTCTTATTTCGATTGAAATAGAGATACAAAACATAGTACACGATGGGTACGTAAACTATTTCAGGTAGGTAAGTAATAATATTATAATGTAAATTATGTGTTGTTCACCCTTCCCCTCGATCCTGTAAACTAATTCACATCATTGAATCCGTTAGTCACCAGATACTTTCATTGCAACCTACCCATTTTAATGTCTCAGGTGATGAAACTTGGCTTGATGTAATCCTAACATCCGCACCCTCCCTTGTTTCCTCTCACGGCCAGTGTCCCGCGCCTGGATTTTCCCATCATGACCTCATTTTCTTCTCATATGTTCTAAAACCACCTAAACCCTAAAGTTCCGCACATGCGGCGTTTTGCGCGCATGGACGTTGAGAAGCTGCGTCAACATGCGTCAGACCTCAGTTGGGAACTCCTGGCAGTAGCGACAGATGTAGACAAAAAACTGTGCATTTTCGAACGGTTGGTCCTTGCTCTCTACGACAGTCACGCGCTCCTGTTAAGAAGGTTAAACTTCGGCGTCCTCCTGCTCCTTGGTATCGTGCTTTTCGTAAATTTAAAAAGGATCGCAGTGAAGAAAATCGAAAGTTGCTAGAAATCGGTGTAATCAGATGATACACAACGCTAAACGCTGCTAGAATATAGCTACATTCTAGAAACCATACCTTCTTTTTCAACTGCTGATATCTGAGAGTTCCTTGGTACTCTTGGCTTGGTATCGGCAGACCACGTCATGTGGATTTTCCCAATACAATTGGCCTTGATGATACCAACCGTCATTTCACAACCACTTGTCATTTGGATTCCCAAATGTTGTCCCAGACGGTCGATTCCATTACTGGCCTAGCTAGTTCCGTCATAGAACCATTTCACTTCTCTCCGGTCACCTCGGACGAAATTAAAAAGATCATCCTTTCCATAAAACCCAAGGCTGTGGGCTATGACGGCATCAGTCGTAGTATGGTCGTTTGGATCCATGATAGCCTTCTCCCTCCTATTACCCACATTATCAACTTTTGATTCCAGACAATTCCCATCCTTGTAGCGTATCCGTCCGCCCACTCCCGAAAATTTCAAATCCCTCCCTACCTAGTTACTTTCGACCCATTTCCATTCTCCCATTCCTGTCTAAAGTGCTTGAAGCCTGCGTACACAATCAGTTTACGTGGTTTGTTCACTGGAACAACCTTGTTAGGTCGTTTCAGTCTGGCTTCAGGCCTGGGCACAGTACCGCTTCCGCTCTCCTTAAAGTGACTGGTGACATTAGAGAAGCAATGGAGGATACCAAGGTTACCATTTTGATATTAATAGATTTCCCTAATGCCTTTAATGCCGCCAGCCACGATATTCTCCTCTCTATCCTCTCTAATCTTATGGTTTCGTCCGAGGCTCTGGAATGGTTCGCTTCTTATTTTTGGGGACGTCAACAGTCGGTTCGCATTGATAAGAGCTCGTCGAGTTGGCGTGACCTGGATGCTGGCGTTCCACAAGGCGGTATTCTTTCTCCATTGTTATTCTCTATCTTCATTAATTTTATAACTTATTGTCTTCGGTGTTCGTATCATCTTTATGCTGATGATTTACAACTGTATTCAGCTGAGTGGGTGGAAGATTTATCGGGTGCTGTAGCAGATGTGAACCGAGATTTAGATTCAATCAAAAAGTAGTCTGACAGTTTTGGGGTGTCAGTCGACCCCTCTAAGTGTCAGGCCATTGTAATTGGAAGCTCGCGTATAATGGGTAGGGTGACGCTTGGTTCTCTTCCTCCACTTATTTTCGATTGTATAGAGATTTATATTTATTGTTAAACCTTCAGAAAATTTTACAGTTTGGGGTAGCTTGATGTATTGGCGTCTGTACCGTCATACCCATTACCCCTACTGTTTAATATCACGGTTTGCATCTTGACACGGCACTTAGCTGGCAACGCCAGGTCTCTAGTCTTAGTCAAAGGGTCAACGGTACTCTGCGATCCCTGTATCGTCTATGGAACTTTTTGGCTGCTAAGACGAAAACCACGCTTGCGCAGACTTTGATTTTCCCTATGATCGACTATGGTGACGTGTGCTACTTTGACTTGATTGCGGTTTTGCTGGATAAGCTCGACAGACTGCTCAACAAATGTATACGGTTCATATTCAATTTAAAAAAATATGATCATATGTCGAGCTATAGGTCTGAGCTCAAATGGATGTCCATTCGCCAAAGAAGTTTGCGCGCTTTGACCACGCCTTTCTCCATTCTCAACTCTCTAACTCCTCCTTCTTATCTTGTGTCTCACTTCCAACTTCTATGTTATTCTCACGCTAAAAATTGCGTTTTTCTAAAAATCTTCTGCTACTCTGTCCTTCTCATACTTCTGACTTTTCTTCATTCGTCCTTTCACATTCAGTCCATTCTTCTTTGGAATGCGCTTCTTCTCGATAACAGGACGGCCACCAGTCGGTATGCATTTAAGCGGAAATTGCAGAGTTACTTTCGAAACAATAAGCGTAGAGTCATCTCATCACCTCTCCCTTTAATCAATATATATGTATTTAATATTTATATATATTATAGTACTACTCTGTCAAGAAAGTACCGGGAAAGGATCAATAATACACAAAATGTTAGTAATAACTACTAGTAACTATTAGTATATTTTGAAGGCGATAAAATAAATTTGGATGAATACATCCAAATTTATTTTATCGCCTTCAAAGTATGCTCCTGCAGAAACGAAAGAAACAGTTCTCGCCTCCTTTATGTCTTGTACCGAATGAAAACGGGTGCCGAAGTGGTAATTTGAGTTTAGGAAAAAAAAGAAATCGGCTGGAGCCATATCTGGTGAATAAGGTGGTTGCTCGAAGGTATTTGTTGAGTTTTGATCTACTTTGGCGTGGTTTTTTCGGTTTTGGTTCAGTTAAAAGGCGCCACTCCGAAGCTTGTTGACTAGTTTGCATGTCAAAGTCATGGGTTTACCCCATGTCTCATCACCCGTAACAATGTTTAATGAATGTTGGGTTGGAATTGACTCGTTCTAGCATGTCCTCAGCGACTCCTATGCGATGGAGTTTTTGGAGAAAATTCAGGTCTTTTGGGACTACCCGGGCTGTAACATGTTTCATACCCAATTGATCTACCTAACTAAAAACAGCACTGTATTTAATATAAATAACAGATGTAACTGAAACTCCGCGCCAAAATGGAAAACAGTTGCACCAATCTAACAAAAGAAAAAAAAAATCGAACTATAAACTAATCATCCATTCCCGATAGTTTTTTGACTGAATGTAAATATATATGTATATTCTAAGTTTATAATCTATTTATGTCTTAGTGTATCCTGTTATGTATAATTAATTATGATGATTGTTCTTTGAATAATATTTTGTATAATTATTCCTCTTAACTAAAGCACCTGCCATCTAATCCCTTCACCACCCTTGGTTGACTGGTAGAAAATGCCCAGAAAACCTTGTTTAAATAAATAAATAAATAAAAATTTATGTGGTTAATGTAGTTTTAAAATGGTTTGTTGGTACTTACGTGAGGTTGGTACCTACCTACAAAATACAACTATTTGTCAGTAAAGACAAATTAAACACAGAAACATACGTATATAATTTATCAGTGGTTAGAAATGTACAAAAGAATAAACACGGCGCGCGGCTCACGAACCGCTATTGATCAAGGGCTCGCCGCTGACTGCACTGTTGCCGTTCCGTTTCGAGCCGAGGTCACGCGCCGGTGGCGCGATGTGCGACCTCGCAACGTTGTGTTGCACCCTGATATCAATACTGAGTATCGATAAAATTACCGATAACTTTATACCGATACTCAAATAAGTGATACTAAATATCGATATTTATCCCAGTTATCGATTCCATCATCGGTATTTTCTTTAAAATATCGATATATTTTGGGTATCGATATCAGTCCCTGACTACCGGGATAAAAAGTATCCTATGTGTTAATCTAGGTTATAATATATGTGTGTGCCAAATTTCATCCAAATCCGTTCAGCCGTTTTTTCGCGAAAGAGTAACAAACATCCATACATACAAACTTTCGCGTTTATATTAGTAAGGATTTAGATACCTTTTTTGCAAAATAGCTTTAAGATTCTTATAGCCAAAAGTGGGGAATTTCTCTTGAATCGACACCCATGACGAAAATTTGAGCTTCTTTTGCAGCCGCCATCTTGGTTTTTAAGTTTAACCTCATTATTGTCTTCAGCATCTTCGAAAACAACAACCATGACGAATTTTTGATATTTTTTGCAGCCGCCATCTTGGATTTTCATTTTGATCTCATTATTGACTGTTTCTTTCTTTACATAATGAAAAGTCAGTTTTTTGTTTTGTGGCGATTTCGAAATGGCGAAAAGTTAGAAGAATTAATGGACGAATTATTCATTAAATATTAAGATAATTCCTCATTATCATCATCATCAGCCTAGCCTTTTCCCAACGATGTTGGAGTCGGCTTCCAGTCAAACCGGGTACAGCTGAATACCAGTATGTTACATGGAGCGACTGCCTCTTTGACCTCCACAACCCAGTAGCCGGGTAATACGATACCCTGGTAAGACTGGTTGTCAGACTTTCAGGCTTTGACGACCCATAACGACTCAAAGATCCACAAATGACAGCCGGGACCAACGGCATAACGTGCTTTCCGAGGCACGGAGGGGTCGTGGTATGTGAGGATGGTCACCCATCCACAGACCAACTGCGGCAAACTTAGATAAACCTGATCAATCGACCCGTGCGGCTAATATTACTTAGCCACAATAAGATAATAATTTAATTATATTATTTTTATTAGTAAACCAAGCATTCAAAAAAATTTACTAAGATTAATTATAGTCACTGAATTAATGATGATAATTCTTTTTTATACGCAACACTAAACGTTTCATTCTTTCTTTTAAAAGGTTTTTTTATTTTATTGAATGCCGTATCTGTGAATTCTAACATCTGTGATTTTTACGTTCAAAGCAATAGCTTTGCTCTGGCGAATACGCCAGATGGCCGTTACGAAGTTTTGGGAAGTATTGTAGAGGTGGGCAAAGAGGGAACGAGTGCTCAAGGTTTTTTGCTCGGTGAAACGCCTTAACATTTCACCCTGACCTGAGATAATGATATCAGATGGTGTGGCATGAACTAGCATGGGATCATGACACACTAATCATTATCTGATATGGGTTTACTGCTTGATTTCGAATGTCATTGCATGGCTAATTCCCCGAAGTCATCAGATCGATCGTCCGAAATGCCGAAATTCCATAGCATCGATGTAGGACTATTTCGAATAGCCATTAGATCAAGCGTCCGTTTCGCCGAAAAGCCATTGCAACGATAGTCCTATCCATCGAATGTCTATTTGCTCGACGTGCTAATATGTCATCTAACACACCACAATGAAACATTACATTAAACATAAAAACATATGCAGTTACGTAAGATGAGTAGAATAATGACAATAAAATTACTTAATATTTATAATAATAACAATTACGGTATTCATAGTGTTAAGTATAAAGCAAAAATTCTAATAATGTAACTCAAATATGTAAGTATGTAAACTCGAGGAAATTAATTGCTAAGCAACATAACTACACGTTGTGGAGAGGTGCAGGTGCAGGCAGAGGTACGCGCCGATGTATTTTTTACCGGCGGCGGCGGCGTCATCGGCGTAATCGGCGTGGATGGTGAAAATACCATTAAAATCAATCCACTATAACAAAATTCTCTTTTCACAAAGAAATTACAACGCCCGAGAGGTGGTAAGAGAGGCAGTAGTTGTTATTTAAAAAAAAAAAATACGTAGGTATATACATTAGTAAATATATTGCTAAAAAATATAGATTCATCTCACTTTTGAGCCACGTGTACCTGCCAACTGTTCTCGAAAGTCTTTAAGAACTGTCTCACGAGCAGACTTTTGAGATAGATAACCAGAACAAGCCCGCTTTCAAAAAGGCTTCAGTAAGAACCGAAGCCCATCATCCATACCACAGAGTACATTATCCATACCTACTGTGCGACAAATTGTACAGAAGACCAAAGAGTAGGTACGATCAGCCGCTGTGTATGGCATTTGTGTATTACATTACATGGAATCCATCTAAATATGGGCAGTTCTGGCATCTCTGCAACAATGTCCAATTCACTGGCGCTACATCGAACTGTTGAGATGCTTATATGACGCTGTTAAAATGAATGTCCAGATCCTTAGTAAGAAAACCAACTACGCAGAGGGATGAGACAGGGGGATGCGATACCCGAAATTGTTCATCAATATGTTATCTTCGAGACACTACACTGTATTTAATAATCAACGTGCACGGGGAGTCCATCTCACATCTTCGCATTGCTGTTGATATCGTCATAATGGCAGAGTCGTTGGAACAGTTACCCCAAATGCTACATAGCCTATGAAAAAAATGAAGCATGTGGGCGATTGGCCTCGGCATAAACTTAGACAAAACTAAGTCACTTCCAAAATACACGTCTTGCTATGTTCAACATTGCTGTAGCAAATATGGTTTTACATAATTATAAAGTCATCAATACAATTAACTTAATTCAATTCGATTGAATGACTATTTCGAATAATCGAACTTAAAACTTGTTGAACTACTTGCGCTGTGTGGTACATGTAGGGCCCTTTTCCACTGGCCAGCACTGACTCTGGCAAAGCGACCGCCAAGAAAAGAACCGTCACCGAAATTGAAGACGCCACTGGGAAGCGGGCGCCAAAATTGTGTAGAATTAGGTAATAGGCCAGGCCATACCTTGTAGATCGCCTTGCGAAAAATGCCCAAATCGAGACACAAAACTGTATTCAAATTCTCTGAGCTTATAAACGAAAACAAAACAGAAGATACTGTCTTTGTATGTCACTGTCAGTATCTAGTTTAGGTTGTCAGTGTCAAATGTCACTTTATTATAACCACAAATTCTACTTTATCAATTGATAAATAATTGGTAGAAAAATTTTATTTGAAAAATACATGTCATTCTCATTCAGTCGATCTGTCGATGTAGTGCTGTGGTATTGGAAGGAAATATTGGTATTCAAGCACTTGCAATTGCTTTTCGCCCCATTTGGCGCACAGTTAATTTAGTGCCAAACTTTTGCGCGACATTCACAAGGCAGGTAATTCCAGAGAAAGTTTATAAAAATGTTTTTACCCATAATTTAGCCGATATCATATATTATTTTATTAAAGTTCGACCGGTCGTTAAGACTTAATCGAGGCTTACGTCACGGTAAGATTTTTTCACATGGTGACCATGATGTGCCGAATGCGTAGCCGCACCGAATTTTAAGTTATTTATTATTTGATTTATGACATGGTCTCGGTTTCTTTTAGTAGGTATAGCTATCCCTACTAACTAAATACTAAACTAGGTAAACTAGTAAACGAGCAAAGATATTTATTTATTGTTATTTAACAAAATCTTTGTACACACCTTGTTGGTTGACTGTATTATACTCAGGATGCCTCAAGGCATTTTCATAACTTATCATTTCCATTAGTTATTTAGGAATTACTAACGACCAAATTCTGCTCCGCCACGGTTTTTACGACTTTACCAAAGATTGAGATTTCTATAATATTATGTTCCTTGAAAATTTTTATGTAATAAACAAACCTTTTACAATAAATGGTCTAGAATCTATACAATTTATTCTGGAAGGTTTATCTAGAGTCTAGCATGTCTAGATGATTGTGAAAACCACATCAAAATACATTGTGGAGTTTAGAAGATTACACTGACAGGCATGAAAAGTATTTTGTTTTAATACTAGTTATTTTAGGTAAGACAGAAAAAAAATCAAAGTCAAGTCATTGTTAGTATTTAAAAAATCCATTGTTATTTCCATTACTTCTTTAAATACTAGTGACCAGCCCCTGCTTCACACGGTTTTTGCGACTACAAAACAGGGATGTCTTTATTATTATGGTAATTCAACATTTTAATGCTATATACACCTAAACCACCCAGAATAAATGATCTAGAGTCTATAGCATTTGTTCTGGAAAGTTTGTGTATAGATATGGTGGTGAAAAATGCATCAAAATCCATTGTGGAGTTTAGAAGATTACACAGACAGACATGAAAAGCAACTTTGTTTTATACTATTTAAAGAACCATAGAATAAATATTTTTTGTCAAGTTTTATCAAAATGGGTATATCATAATCACATTTAGTCACTTCCTGAAGTTACTTATTTTTTTATCTACTTAATACTTTTGAACATTCCCGTCTGCCATCCTCATCCATACAGGTGTCTTATCGTACTTTTATTATTTCAGAAAACCACCATGGAAGGTTTATCATTGGTTTCATCTAATAAGATATTTGGGGGTCATCAGAAGGTTTATTCCCATGAGTCTTCTGAACTAAAATGTAAGATGAACTTCTCAGTATACCTGCCGCCCCAGGCGGAGTGTGGTGATGTCAAGTTGCCTGTTATATTCTACCTCTCTGGACTGACTTGCAGTGAGCAGAACTTCATCTCTAAATCAGGGTTTCAAAGGTATATCTTTTTCATTTGTTACTAATGCCTAGGGAAGTCTTCACCTTTAACGGCCTCACTCTCTCTAGGCTATCACAAACATAGCCATAGTTAGGGCTCGCGCCAAAACGCAACACCTTTCAAAAATTCTCCCTAGCTTTGTTGCAAAATGACTCCCATGACCACTTTGTGTTCATACTAGCAATAATGATAAAAAGTGGTGTAACACAATCGATTCAGTGACAGCACCTTATATCATTATTTTGGTTTCACACATGAAACATTACATTTTGAATTCAGAATGATTGCGCAGTACAAGGTGAGTTTTTTTTATTTAAACGCGATGCAACCCGTTTCGACTGTTATGTACGCTTAGCTTTAGGTACCTATATTATATTTCCTAGGTACATTTATTAATCCCTATCTCTTTTACTACATAACATTAGGCCGGCTGCAATATATTAAGACATAAAAAGTGTGTTTATGTGGCTTTTTGAACTTATGTAGATTATAAAACTGTATGTTAATTACAACAATAACTTGCTAATTATTGCCCTTGAAGCTTATCATTAGCCATTATAATACCTACTTATTTCTTCTTGAGACAAGAGCACAATTGTATCAGGACATGCTTGACATAAATATATGATACTATTCTACAGGTATGCAGCAGAGCATGGAATCATTGTTGTGGGCCCAGACACATCTCCCAGAGGTGTAAAGATCCCTGGTGATGATGATTCCTGGGACTTTGGAGTAGCTGCTGGATTTTACATTGATGCCACTAAAGAACCATGGTCAAAGAATTACAGAATGGGCAGTTACCTCAATAAGGAACTGTATGAATTAGTGCTGCAAGCATTTAGCAATGTGGTTGATGCTGAGAGGATAGGCATTATGGGACACAGGTAAATCTTTAAAATATACCTACGTACTTTTTTAATCAATTCGATTTTATGTCAGTTAAGTTTTTATGCTATGGCTACACTGAGAGGTCGACTATTCATAACCCTACAGCGTAATAATTATGTTCACACATTGATGTTTTAAGTAACAATGAAATGAAAATAGAAAAATCTTAAAAAAAAAACAATGAGAAGAAAAAAATTGACACCAATGTCGAATTTTTCCTTCAGAAAGTAAACTAAAAATGAAAATACTGCCACACACAACATAGGACGCGCATTGTGTATTTGTGCTTTATCTGGCTGGTGATAATTAGTTGGTATTCAAACAAAGGCGCGTACTCATGAGTGCAAATTTTTCCTTCAGAAAGTAAACTAAAAATTAAAATACTGCTACATGACATAGGACAGCGTGAAAAGGCACGCGTCTCGCATGCGGGCCTTCCTCGAAGAGTTTGCATTTCATACTTTATGCCTCTTGTCATAACGAACATATTCTTAATGTTAAAAAGGTATCTGAAAAAAAAAATGTATGGAAAAACTGTCACACGTCAATTTTATTTCCATGTCTACTCTCCTCCCTCCTTTCATCACCCCTTTAGCTTAGGCTTTAGCTTGCGTAAAATTAACCCGGTGTCTCATGATCTTTTATTTAACAGAATTAAGCATAAGTAGTAGTATTTGCGGTTATTTAATGAAACTCGCAAACAAAAAAAGAACCATCACCAAGAATTAGGGCCGGTATCAGTAACGATATCGAGCACAGCGGGTTCATTACAATAAAACGTTGAATAAAGTGTCACGAGCACGACGTAAACAAGTCGTTAATTACCGAAATGTTTTCGTTAATCTAAGTAAGTGCTTTTTCGTGGTTGCCAGCTTTATAGAACAATTACCGGCATCTCTGATTATCATTTACGACATTATTAGCTGGTTGGATAGCTCATGAAATGAGGATGTTTAAGAAATAATTTACTCAGTTTATGGAGTGACAAAGGTCATGTTAAATGCCCATGTAACACACTCTCATGACGATTGGAGACGCTACACTCGAAGTTGTGGACGAGTGGGGAGTGTGGAGTCTTTGACCAGTGTGCATTGCGAAAAATGCCCAGTGGCCAGTGATAACCTATGGCACAGAAACGTGGTCGCTCACAATTGGCCTTAGAAGGCTTAAAGTCACCCAAAGGGAAATGGAGAGGGCTATGCTCGGAGTTTCTCTACGTGATCGAATTAGGAATGAAGACATCCGCAAGAGGACCAAGGCAACCGACAGAGCCCGAAGAATTGCCAAACTTAAGTGGCAGTGGGCAGGGCACATTGCTCGCAGAACAGATGGCCGATGGGGCCGCAAGATTCTGGAGTGGCGACCGCGTACCCGAAGACGTAGAGTGGGAAGGCCTCCCATAAGGTGGACCGATGAAATTGTGAAGGCCGCGGGATTCCGCTGGATGTGGGAAGCACAAGACCGGTCGAAGCCTATGTTCAGTAGTGGACGTTTTTCGGCTGAAATGATGGAGTACCCCTATTATGTTCTAATTTTGCTACTTAACTTTTTATAATTACTTTTAAGTGTTTGGTATTTTTATTTTTATGGATCATTACCCACAAATCTTCGCAGACAGGTCAGCTGCAAATACAAACAGTAATGAATGATATTCGGTTCGTTAATTTAGCGATAAAAGCGAAATTATGACCACTTTTGAAAATCTGACGAGATTTAAATGATTCTGAATAGTACCTCTATTCAGAATCATTTAAATCTCGTCAGATTTTCCAAAAGGCTCCATCAATCTGTCAGATATTTGTATACTTATCAATTATCAGAAGCAGGACAATGAACACTATCACTGAGAATAACTTTTATACGTGCTCCATATTCTTAAAAAAAAAAATCCAAATCAAAATTTTCGAGAGTAAAATGAGAAATTCTCAAAGTAATTTAGTAAAAGCCCACAATATCTTCGTCAGATTTGCATATTTAAGTAATTTCGAGAGGCCCCGTACGCTGAAACGAAAAACAACGGCGGTAAACATTACGGTATTTTTCCGCCCCTGCCCGTAGGGCTCCTATCACAACGTGACACGACGTGAATACACGTCCGATCTACTCACCTATCAAGTTTTTCTGCAGAATATGAATACTGGAAAACTATGGATTCCCTTACCTACAAACTGTGCTAGGCACCTCGGTGAACACACACTTTATACCCATTCTGTATTTGTCATAAATATCATACAATTGGTAAATTTTTTGTTAGAGATCCTAAATAAATACCTAAATATTACCTTTTCAGCATGGGGGGTCATGGAGCTTTAATATCCACCCTTAGAAACCCTGGTTTATACAAATCAGTAAGTGCATTTGCACCTATCTGCAACCCTATGGAATGCCCATGGGGTGTCAAGGTCTTCAATGGGTATTTGGGAGAAGACAAATCCAAATGGGCTGAATGGGATGCAACAGAGTTAGTCAAGAAATATGATGGACCTCCACTCACTTTACTTCTTGACCAGGTAAGATAAGTCAACAAAATTAATTGAATCAAAATCTTTTTACTTTCATATCATAACATTCATCCCTTTTCATTTTGAGTAGTCAAAATAAGAATATTTAAGGAGTTAATTTAAAAAATACCTAAATGTTCAGGTTGTTTCCAAAGCTAGGCTTTTCTTTAGCGAGTTGTCTTTCCGCTGCTTTGGGATCACCCACTGATACTTACTAAAATAACATTTAATATGTTTTGTTTCTTTTTCCAGGGGTCTAGTGACAAATTTTACTTGGAGAAGCAATTACTTCCTGAAAACTTGGTGGAAGCATGCCGGTCAGTTGGTGTGCCAGTCATACTTAAATTACGCGAAGGTTATGACCACTCGTACTACCACATCTCCACTTACATCGGCGAACATTTCGACTTCCACGCCAAAATACTGAAGGCATAATTAAGAAAACCATGTTATTGACATAGTCAATATTGTGAAATGCATTTTTATTATCTGTTTTTATTTTTACAGTAAAGTTGTTATTATAAATAATAATACATTTCTTTCTATACACTCACATTTTCTGCACATATTAACGCTAATTTAACCTTTTGACCGCCCGAGCGTATACGCGTCGGCGTCCCTCCCACGCCAAACCACAACTTTGGCGCTATTATTTTTTCAAAAAAGAATAGGGAGTCCAAAATTTTATCGATAACCAATTAATGATTGCTTTTCGTCCCCTATTTTTTTAAATAAAATATTACTCTTAACATCTTTCTTTTATTTAATTTGACCCTAAAATGTTGTTTTCTTGTCGTAGCCGACGGTGGCGTGTTGGGCACGTTTTCATTTGTCGGCTATACCCGACGTGGCGTTCCACGACGGTGGCGGTCAAAAGATTAATTTCTATCACCACCCATTAATGAAAACAATTTTTTTTTTCCAAATAATAAAATATAATTTGTCAGGTTACATTTTTTAAATTTTCTTAACAAATTTGTTATACTATGTGTTTGCCAGTTCGTCTAGTTGCTACCTTCCCGTGTCGTTTTTCCTAAGAGTATGGTAATACTGTAGGAATTTATCTCTGTTCCCCCATATGCTGGTGGTACCCCAGTGACACCAAGTCCTGGAAATTAAATTGACATTGAGGATACAGATATGTAGGATATGTGCATTGACTACACGATAGGGTATTTAGCTTTGGTCCAATAGGTAGGTAGGTACGAACTTTACACAGTCCGGCCGTCGATACCTGTCAGTGCGATAATTCTAGTAACTAATAAAGATCAAATCCGCAAAACTCGTTTTCGTTTGTATGAAACTGACAAGTGTCACGAACGCATTCTCTCGTCGAACGGACTAGTATGACACACCGAGTTTTAAGGTTTCCACCCACTATCCTCGGTCTGTACCGTAACTCAACTTTCCCATGGATGTGATAAAATCGCGTCGGAATTTTATCGCGCATTGAATTTTAGAAACTGGAGTGTTAAACCGAGCATTGAAAATCCAACAGAGTGCAGCGCGAGTGAGTCTCAGCGCGTCGAAAAAACAGTGTTCGATTTTCAACTCTCGGCGCTAAGCAGTGCGTTGAAGATATGGTGCGCAAAAAAATCTCGCCGCGATTTTATAACCGTGGGAAAGTGGGCTACAACATGCGAAAATATATATATTTTTTAACACCCACTATACCGTCACAAAACACGGCATAAACGTGCAGGTCCGGAGGCGCGACGGTGCTCGCAGACCGCACCCTGCCGCTCGCGAACCTCAAAATAAGGACCGTATAGTGCATCACCGCGTTTTATAACGCGGTGTACAAGCGGGTGGAGACCTTTAGCAAAAACCTGTCAAACAGGCGTTGGTGACAGAGATGATGGTAGCACTGCCCAGATAACACCACATCAGTAGTTACAATTTGACAGTGACAGGGCCGTTATGTCGTAGTAGTAAAGCGGTAAGCGGTTTTCGTAGAGCAAGTGTTACCACTAATATCGGTTGACTGTACAAACTCGATATTTTCCTTAAACTCGATATGTCATATTAACAACCGCATACTGTACAGTGTACATACTCTCTCTTGAAATAAAAATATTACCAATTTTATCAAAATGTATAGAATAAATAAGTTCCGTTTTCAATTTAATAGGCGCAATCATTCTAGCTAAATTTTGGGCCCAACAAATTTAGAAAACTATACATTTAAATTTTTACACACTTAGATCATTTAAAGTGAATCAACTTGTTGAAAAGCGGCCTGACCAGTGATCAGTAACAAAACTAAATAAATTTTCACTTATTGCCACTATTTTTTAAATCCGAATTATAAGTCAACCTACCTTCTACAACCAGTATGTATTAACGTCTTCTCACCTTACGTCCTGTTAATATTCTTGTACACACACTGCCATAAACAATATTTCAGTGTTATTATTATCTAATATATCGTTTTGCTATTATCTATAGCGGACGTTGGGTTAGTTGCTATACTCACATTCCAAATAAAGCACCACCAAGATGCGCCGCGTGATCAAAGAATTTCCATCCGAAAACTACGCCAGCTAAGTCAACGCTCATTATGACCTTTATAGCCTGCAACATAAACATCAAAATATTTATAAAGGTATCCTTATGATAAGCTACCCATAGCAACAATTAAAAGTATCTGTTGTGTTTACCGTGCCAGCAGCGAATGTGTACATAGGCAAAAAGATTATGCTTAGTCTGGTGTCAGGATATTGAACACACACATAGGCCAAAACAGACATTATTGCACCCGACTGAAATTAAGAAAAGAGGAACATTAATTTTATTAGAGGTTAACAATATCCTATAATTAATTTCCAACGACACCGGAAAGTGCCATCGGTCATTTGTGTCCTGCGAGCTAGGTGGACCGCCGACTTAGTGATGGTTGCGGTAATGAGCAGGACCGCTTGTTATGGCCATGGATGCTTGGGGGACCCATGTCGAGCCGTGCACTCATTCGGTTTTACAATCTCGCACTAAAGCAAGCTAAGTAGTTGTATTGCCCGAATGTGTAAAGGCTTCTTCAAACAGCCGCAACGCGACACTTGTAGAACAATTTCCATTAAGTTTTCATAGAAATTGTTCTACGAGTGACGCGACGCGACCGTCGCGTCGCGCTAGTCTGCACGAGCCTTAAAGGGTAAAGGCATATGTTGGATATTTTTTTTTATTAAGTATGCAAAAATATTTATTTAAATTTTTTATTCGTATGCAGGACCGCATATTTCGCCAACAAAAAATCGAAAAATACATCGCGGAATTAAAACGCAATATTTTTCCATAACATTTAAGTTATGGATTTCCACAAAGTAAAAGCTTGGTTCCATAACTTAGTCGACGTTTACATGGACGTAATAAAATCGCGGCGGGGTTTTTTCGCGCACTAGATTTTCAACTGTCAGTGTTGAACCGAGCATTGAGGATCCAACAGAGTGCATCTCAGCGAGTCGAAAATGGAACAGTATGTAGTAAATGGTTTGTAAATCGGGATTGAAAAATTACAGTAGTGTAGTAGTGGGTTGTTTCTACATAATATTTGACTTTATTGAACTTTTAAAGTATACTTACCGCACCAAGACTAAGACCAGGTTGGTTAAGTAGAACCTTGTACAGGAAGCTGGCAAAACTGCTAATTACACCAGCACTCAAGTACATGGCTACGAATTGTTCCTTTCCTAATGAAGCTACTGCAGCTGTTTGGAGAAAAAATATGTGAATATTATCATTTTCTTGGAAATCCTTTTCTTAAGTACTGCACTGCCGTCCTTTAACTAGAAAGGCGTTAAGCCCTAAAAGTTGTTTCCGAGAAAATGGCAAAAAACGCGTGAATCGTTATTTAAAAACTGATACGTTACTGATTCTATGACACATCAATTGATACTATATAATAATCATTGCATCTGGCAGTTAGTATTTTAAAGAAGTACATACATTTAGCTAAGTGTGAGTTAGACGCTTTCAAGTGATGGAATCATCCAAAATTATGTTACTTAACGGCCTTGGGAACTATTTGTATCATAAAAATATTTGATAGACAGAAAGATAGTCAATTTTGAACTCTCTTAGATTCTATTAAAAAGTAAAAATTGACCAAGTGAGGGTTAATGCCTGTCTAGTTAAAGGACGGCAGTGCCATACATTTATTTTTGTGTGGTCTGACTATAAACCTTCCTAAGATCTTCCAAGGTATGTTAAGCATAGATGAAATGCAATTTGGAAAGTTAGTCAGTTAAAAAAAATTAATAAGGTTGTTTTATTTTGGTGTTAGGTCAATATTACACCAATAACTGGAGGTTTTCACCCACTATCCCGATGTGTAACCTGACCGGACTGTATTGGCACATGCAACAATTAATTATAGAACCCATGAACTCAACTCATTCTGTGACTGTGTAGGATATGTTACGGTATGGTTATGGAAAGGAATACTGGGTAGCTGGCTGGCTGGACCTTTACAATTAACATTCTACATAATTTCTTTCATTATCTTTAATGCTGAATTAATGCATTAGACAGAAAAATTAATTGAATATATAGTTTTCAGAAGTTCCCTTTGTTTTTAAAAGCAAAGATACATGCATAATAATTTATAAAGGTACTTAACTAACCTGGCATGAAGCTGTATAGAACATACATATTTGCAGCCAAGTGCATTGCTGAGTAATGGCTGAATGTGGACAACAACATTGGAAGACATCTTGAACCTGATTATGAAATCAAATTAATTCAATTATTGACTTTTACTATTCACCAAAAATAATATAATTCTCATCGCTTCAATTAAATGAAAACTTACTTCCTGATGGGTTTGAACAGAAGTATTTGATCATATAGGGCTGCAGAGCCCTCACACGCCAGGCTCCAAACACCAATACATTAGCAGCCAATATTGGATAAAACACTTTCTCACTATCTCTCAGTGACCTCCACCATTTGGTTAGTGGTCCTGCCTCTGCTTTTTGCTAAAACATAATTCAATAATTAATTCCTAATGAGTTTGCCAACTAACCTGCACAAACATTCAATTATTTTGGTTAAAAACATGCGAGATTTTGTGTCTGGCTTCAAACTGTTATTTTTAACACCATTTCAAAGTTTGGTACATACAAGATGTGTCTTAAATTTTCTTTGCTGAGCACTCAACCAGTTGCTTGGTTTACTGAGAAATGATGAGGCATGTGCACGTAGAGTCTCATATTCCCAAATGACGCAGCCAGTTAGACTTCCAGCAGTTACCTAGAAATTATAACAAATAATAATTTATTATTAGCAAAAGTGTAGCTACTGTATTTTATATTGGCAAGAATTGCCCATCAGCCAGATCAAAGGCTTGTACTGTCGTCATGTTTATTAATTAGCTTTCATCAATAACAATATATTTAAAAGTAATGAATTATTGCTTATGATAAGTATCATTCTCACCCCAACTGTAAAAAAGAAGGGTTTCCACAGCGCCCTAGCATAGAGAGGGCCGGATTCTATTTGTATTTGTGACAGTGGATCGGGCTCGAGGACTGTCCGCCGACCGCCTCGCCGACTGTTGTGAATAGAGTTGCGGACCACCAACCGCACATTACTGGGGCAACCACGGCCTTGCTGGAGAAGCAACGGCCTACTAAAATGTGCGAAAACATAATTAAACTTCAATTTATCAGGAATTTAACCAGTGATTATAAATTTTTCGTACCAACTATTTGTCATCTCGGCCGCACACCAAACATTTCTAAAGAACATTATATTGTTTTTTTTGCTAAAGTTATTCTGTTACATTATTAGAAAACCAACGTAGTTATTTTGTATGTTATGCAAATGTATTACAAAACATTTAGGAAAAATTTCAAATTGAATAGCTTTTTGACAACGACAATGACAACTTGACAAATTATTTAAAAATGACAATGACAGATGACTGTGACACTGTACTGACAGTAGCGACAGTAGCGCCCGCTAGTGCAAAGTAGGAGTACTAGCGTAGAGTACTAGTCTTACCTTACTCTTTGCTTTCCGCATTCCATCATCCTTACTCTTCTGGTTTCTGGTTTACTCTTTTGGTTTTTCCTTTGGCCAATTTGTCTACATCAATATTTTTAAAACGTCATAGCATAGTCAATCGATAGTATAGCCAGATTGCTATATCGTTCTTGACCAATCTGCGATGAAAACATTTTTTTTAACGCTTGCAGAATGTGCAGCTTGGAGTGCTCTCGTTTCAGAAGTGGGAAGAGACCTGTTGCTGCTAGCTGTGATTCGTTTTAAAATCTGTGGAGCAGCGTCGTGGGACGTGGTGAGATATCCTTCTGCGAAAATGTCATGTCGCAGAAGAAGATAGTGGAAAGGGAAATTTCGGCCCTTCCGGCCCGCAGAAGGTGCACCGGGCGCAGGCAGAGGGCAGATGATGCCATCTTCTGGCCTCCCTAAATGGGTCCAAGGACGGGAACTAGGCACGTCCGCCGCCCTATCATAAACGTTGCATGCGCGCCCTTCGAGACGTCGAGGGGAGTCAAACACCTCACTCCTCCCACTTGACCAGACGGAGTCCACTGAAGCGGGCTGGCACTAGTTGGAAGCTGCGTTGAAGATTGCTTTAGTGCCCCCGTAGTCCCGATGCAAGTGTGCTAGGGCATACGGGGTGGTTTTAGTCAGTAGAAGTCTGACAGACTCCTGAGGACCCACATTCATGAGGATTTCCACCCCATTACAAAAAAAAAAGATTAAAAATCAACCGCGCTACATACAGTTGATTTAATACCAGTGAACGACTATTTGATGAGTCATTCAATGGAATGAAAAAAACTTATAGCGTTGTATTTTAATTACGCAAAGCAGCTAAGCCATATTTGTTATCGTCGCGAATAATATTCTGTTTAACATACAGCCTGACACTGACCTGCAAATTGCAATAAACGTAATAAACTTTCAATTTCGCGGGTTACCCTGAAGCTTTCACCTTCAGTGACCTTCACCGGTGGATGCGCTAAGGTAGCCCGCCAAATTCAATTATTCTTATGTTTTTTTGCAAATTGCAGATCTGTGTCAGGTAACCAGGTTGAATGTTGATTAAAATATGATTCGCGTCCTGGCGGTGGCGCTTTCCCCTTAACTTACCTAAGAGTTCTACAAAAGGTAGTAAAATATGGTTGTAAAAATTTCTACAACTAGGTATACAATGCAATTGCATTGTGTTGTTGTTGTTGATATTTATTGTTGTAGTTGTGGGAATCAGTTTTCAAAAAATATATTTTTGAAATATGATTCCCTATGGCTCCTGAGTTAAGAATTTGCCAAAATGGGAAATCCTATCGAGTATCCAGCTTGTGTATCAACACTCATGCCCTCCGAAAATCGCCCGTACTGCCAGGACATAAGGTGTAAAGGTGTTGTCAATGTCAAATTGGTTCCACTGATGCACGGTTGATTGACATTACTGTGAAAAATAAATGTCATGCATATTTATCAGCCCGACCTCAATAATCGATTTTATCACGAAAAGGTAATTACACTTTGTTCTGTAGGTACGTGCTTCGTGCGATTCATTCACAACTAGTTCTGATTTGTCATCGCCAATGACAGACGCGTAGCGGGAATAAGAATTTAATTTACATTTTACCGTGATAAGATAACAGTGCAAGATTAAAGCCGGTACCCACTACCAAGTAAAAGGTTTTCATGTAAAAATGTCGCGTCTAGACCTGGTTATATTTGGCGCCACTGGCTTCACAGGCAAGCAGGCTGTGATTCACATGGTAAAGTTCGCCAAGAAGTATGAACTTGGATGTTGGGGAATCGCTGGTCGCTCTCAGACGAAACTTGCTGCCCTAGTGACGGAAGTATCTAAGAAAACAGGGGAAAATCTCACTGGCGTCAAGATCATAGTAGCAGACATAGGTGACGAAAAGGCCCTTAAAGATATGTGCGCTCAAACAAAAATGATAGTGAACTGCTGCGGCCCTTATCGTATGTACGGGGAACCTGTAGTTAAAGCGGCGGTGGAGAACAAGACTAATTACGTGGATGTTAGTGGTGAACCACAGTTCATGGAGTTAATGCAGCTCAGGTATGATGAGCAAGCGCGGGATGCGGGAGTTTTCGTCGTTAGCGCGTGTGGTTGGGACAGCATCCCGTGCGACATGGGCGTCATTTTCTTGAAAGAACACTTTGCAGGAACACTCAACTCAGTGGAGTCCTACCTGAAGACTTATATACCACCGGAGATTGCAGCAGAGTCTCGGAAGCGTGGCCTTATCAACTATGGCACTTGGGAGTCACTTGTCTACGGTATTGCTCACCAGAATGAGCTTCCAGCTTTGAGAAAGAAGTTGTACCCAGAGCCGTTGCCACGCTTGAAGCCAAAGTTGGAACGACAAAACCTACAAAAGAAAGATAACAAGTGGTATCTTCCGTTTCTTGGGGCTGATGAATCAGTGGTCTATCGTACCCAGCGCTACTTATACCATAAGGAACAGCAGCGTCCAATCCAGTTCAAAGCATATTTCAAATCTGGAAGTCTGGCACAATCAATCTTCGCCATCTTTGGTGCTGTTTTACTTTTCATCATGACGAAATTCACATTTACAAGAAATATATTGCTCAAGTATCCGAAGATTTGTTCTTTGGGCATGGTGACAAGGGAGGGTCCTACCGACAATGTGATGAATAATACCCACTTCACATTTGAACTTGTTGGGAAGGGTTGGGACAGTGGTGATGATGTGGAGAACACAAAGCCGAATAAGACTGTTGTTGCTAAGGTGTCTGGAACAAACCCAGGATACGGTGCCACCGTGGTTGCACTTTTAATGGCAGCAGTCACCATCCTTAAGGAGAGAGAAAAATTGCCTAGGGCTGGTGGGGTTTTAACCCCAGGTGCTGTTTTTAAGAACTCCAAAATTATCCAAAAACTTAATGAAAACAACCTGAATTATGAAATAATAGGTAGCAAATAATTTTGTAACTTTTCATTTTTTTATTTTATTGGGGCTACTAAAAGTGAAATAAGTTTAGTTGAAGTTTTTTTATTTTCTTGTGATGCTGTGTAACATCATAAAATTAAATACATTATGGAATGTAGGTAGGTAAATACATATGTATATTATTAAATATAATAGTCAACCTGACAGGTGATTGACTTTAGTTCAATAGGCTAAACTATGATTACATCCTTATTTAAATGAAGAACAGGTAATGGGCACTCATGATAATTCTTGATTTATGAACTGTAGAACACAAAACTAGTAGGTATTATTGATTATGTATAAATGGACCAATAAATTACTTATTTTCAAAATTATTTTTGATTTTTATCCCCACCCCAATGGACGGTATTTTTTTCGAGCTCCTAGTTCTGTAACATTTAAACATTGCGCTGCGACCCTTAGGAGCAGAGCAAAGGGGAATGAGAAATTCACGCGAAGTCGCGGGCAGAAGCTAGTTTTTCGTATTGGGGCTCATCCCTGTTAATAATTACATTGGAGGAGGGGGGTTCTACTAATAAGTCGTATTTAAACAGAGTAGAGTCAGGTAGTCGCGCGCATCACTCTGCGCGCGACGCTCGCCCCGAACGGACGTGTGTGAAGTGCTCCTGCCTGCTGCGTGACTCACCTCTCGCCGCTATCAAGACTCGCTGCGCCCCGCTGCGAACATTGTAGCCGCCCCGGCTACAGACGATTTAATTAATTGGTGAATTTATTTCACTGATTAATTCAGTCAAAACTGTCTTTTTCAAGACATATTATTTCTTTATCGGAGAAAGCTTCGTGTAAATTCACTTGGCCCTCTCCGGGTAAAATCCACTGTTTTTGTGGTCCTCGGTTGAAACCTCACGGTGTCAACGAATCCGAGGGGGTGTTGACCCGACTCACCCGCCGAACCCCTTCAGGGCTAGGCATCAATCGGACGGGTCCCAGACCACCGGCCTTGGGGGATCTCCTAGTCGGTACTGGTGACAGTTTTGCCTCCCCAGCTACTCACCCAGTGTCTTTGGGGTGTCTCTACACCCCTCGCATTGGACGTCAGGGCCCTGTTGCACATTAAGATTGGCAACAGGTTTACAAGCTTAGGGCTCACCAATAGGTACTCACCCCCCTGCCTACACCCGGCAGGGAGGGCCACACATCCCCGGGCTATGCTCCCGGGAAGTAGCCGTTAGGATTTGTTAGGAGTTTTTATAGGGACTTAGGCCACTCCCTATGAGTGAATATTAGGCCCCCCCACCATGGCCAGTAACATGGCACCCCCCCCGTCCAAGTCAGATTGGATGACTGGACTTCGTCACTTTATCGCTACGGATCCAAATTTCGCGCTAGAGCTCGGAATTGTCCTCCGCCCAATAGCGCACCTTATGTTCCCAGCGAACATTTCCAAGCCCATTCCCGCGACCATCACTTTTTCCGATGCTCCGGAATCCCCAGCTTGCCCGCCCTCCCCGGCTTTTTCCGAAGAGCCTCCGGAAGAGATGGACGCTGAAGACGTCCCGTCAGACACGGACACCCTTACCGGTGATTCCGAATCAGTTTTAGTTAATGCCCCGCCCGCTTCTGAATCTTCTCCCTCATCCACCGAGGAGGTGTTTACCACCGTCGAGGGAAGAGGGAAGAAGAGGAAGAAGTCCTGCGGTAACTCGCAGGCCGCGAAAATTCCTCTCACGGACGTCTCAGCGTCCCTCCTTACGCGCCCCCCCACCCCGCCGCCGTCGACCTCCGCCGCGGCCCCCACCCCGATCGCGATCGCGTCCGCACCCACCGCCGAGCCCCACACCGCTGCGGGGAAAAAGGTGCCCCCTCCGCCCCCGGTGTTCATTCAGGACAAGGGCAAATGGACCAACGTGTCCAAATGGTGTGCCGAGGCTCGCATAGCCTACACCAATGCAAGGACCACGACCCAAGGCATTAAGGTGACCGTCCCGACGTCCCGTGACTACAGGGACCTCACCAAGCTTCTCCGTTACAGAGGTGTATCGTTCCATACATACGCTCTGCCGGAAGACCGACAAACAAGAGTAGTCATAAAGAAGCTACCTAAAGAAATCGAGACCGCTGACATCAAGGCCGACCTTGAGTACCAAGGCGTCCCCGTTTTAGAGGTGCACCGCATGCACCGAGCCCGTCACGGTATGCCATTCGATATGGTATTAGTCGTCTGCCCTCCCTCAGAGGGACATAATCCGATTTTTCAAATAAAAACGGTCTGCAATCTCTCGGGCATCAAAATCGAGAAACCGCGCAAATCAGGCATTATCGGTCAATGCCACCGCTGTCAGTTATACGGCCACGCGCAGTCGCACTGCAACGCCAAACCTAGGTGCGTAAAGTGCCTAGGCGACAACGGCACAGCCGACTGTGCCCGTCCTAAGGACCGTGCCCTCTGCACGGAACCACCCAGCTGCGTCCTCTGCGGCGAGTCAGGCCATCCAGCCAACTATAGGGGGTGCTCGAAAGCACCCAAATCCTCATCTCCCAAGCTGGCGAAGCGTGCAGACGCCCGCCAGCAAAGGGAAGCTCCGACCGCGAGACTTCCGGATCGTCTCAGCCCTCAAAGGCCGAGTCCTTGGAACTATCTGAACCATCAGCAGGCGTTCCCTGCGTTGGCTTCAGCTAGGCCCACGCTCGCTCCAATCCCACCGCTCGTGGATCCGCGTACCGGCGCCCCCGCGCTAACTACTCGGTTCCCCTACCCCCACGCGCCCGTCTCCATCGCGTCCGCCGTCGCCGCGCCCGCCGCCGCCGCACCCGCCGCCGTCGCACCCGCCGTCGTCGCGCCCGCCGCCGTCGCGCCCGCCGCCGCCGCCGCCGTACCACCCGCAGCGCGCTCCGCAGCGCGCCAAGCCGCTCGCCCACCAGTCGCAGTAAACCAGCACCCTGGTCCCGCGACCATGAACCCTATGGACGTGTTCAACACAATCAACAGCACGTTCCTAAAGTTCTTCTCCCCTCGTGCCCTCCGCATGGCACAGGAGCTCGATGCAGCCACTAGGGCTGGAGATTTCAAACAGGTTTACGCGATCTAAAACGCGTACCCGGACATTACGCAGTCCGTGTTCGATTCCCAACCAAAATTCGGTACCCACTATGTCTAACAAAATAGTCGCGCGTATCAAACCCGGATCCCTAAAGCTAGGAACATTCAACGCAAACGGTATCCAATCCCAACGTGATGAGATCGCCCAATTCCTCCGCGACCATCAACTAGACGTACTCCTAGTACAAGAGTCATTCTTAAAACCCTACAATCGCGACCCGAAAATTGCAAACTATCGTTTAGTGCGCAACGACAGGTCGCGTTGTCACATGGGTGGAACACTCATTTACTATAAAAAGTCACTACACTGCATCCCTATGGATCCCCCCACCCTTACCCGATTAGAAGTTTCGGTCTGCCGACTAGGCCTGACGGGCCACCAACCCGTCACAATAGTCTCAGCCTATATCCCGCCCACTTCTCAAGCAGAAGACTTTCAACCAATCGCCGATGACCTCGCCGTGCTTTTAGAATTGAGTGACTCTGTTATCATAGCAGGCGATCTCAATGCTAAACATCCCGCATGGAATAGTAACACTTCATCGACTAGAGGAAGACGATTGTTCGACCTCTGTTCCTCACTAGTCTTTGATGTCGTCGCCCCGATGACTCCAACTCACTTTCCCCACCACGTAAATCGCAGGCCCGATGTACTCGACATTGCCATTCTGAAGCGAATCAACTTAAGGTTGGATTCCATAGAAGCAATAAACGAGCTCACCTCCGATCACCGTCCGGTAGTCATGCACCTGGCCCCTCGCACGGGTCTCCCAGGATCTGACCATCCCCCCCTCACCAAAGTGGTAACGGACTGGAGGCGAGTAGGCGATTCGCTGAAAACCAACACATCCCCCCACTTGAATGCCATCCCCGATCACTTTGACTCTATCGCCGACACAACGGCCGCGATCGACTCATTCACGGGTCACGTACAATCTGTCCTGAACGACTGTTCAAGGGAAATTCCTGAGGTGGAAGACCACCGATGGAAGTTGCCGGACGATGTACGCGAACTGCTAAATGAGAAGAACGCAGCTGTTCGTGCCTACAGTAACTTTCCCTGCGATGCGAACAAGGCTCACATGCGCTATTTACAGAGATCTGTAAAGACACGCATGCAGGAGCTTCGTGACGCTAACTGGGACAAGATGCTGAGCGAGTTAGAGCCAACGCATCTAGCCTTCTGGCAACTTCAGAGGAATCTCAAATCCCGAGAAGTCGCCTCCATGCCTCCCCTGACCCGGCCTTTTCGACGACATCGAAAAGGCCGAGTGCCTTGCCGAGAGCCTCGAAGCCCAATGCACGCCCAGTTCGCTACCAGTAGACCAGGCACACCTCGCTGAGGTGGACGCCGAAGTCGAACGTAGAGCCTCCCTCCCGCCCGTCGAGGACCCTGATGATCCATTACCTCTCGTCACCCCGGACGAAGTTCACGAGATCATCAAAGGTCTGAAACCCCGAAAGGCCCCCGGCGCTGACGGAATCACCAATAGAGTGCTCCAGATGCTGCCCGCTCACCTGATCATGCTCTTGGCCACCATCTTCAATGGAGCCTTGAGCAATAATATCTTCCCGCAAGCATGGAAGGAAGCCACGGTCATCGGCATCCCAAAACTTGGCAAGCCCAAGACCGAGCCCACGAGCTACCGCCCCATCAGTTTACTGAATTCGCTCGGTAAAATCTACGAGAGACTTATTTATAAGCGACTCAGAAATTTTGCCGAGACGAAAGGCCTCATTCCCGACGAGCAGTTCGGTTTTAGAACCCAACACTCGTGCGTGCAACAGGTCCACCGCATCGTAGAAGACATAAGCGCTGGCTTCCAGCGCGGTACGTTGACCGGTGCAGTATTCTTCGACATAGCGAAAGCCTTCGACAAAGTCTGGCACAACGGCTTATTATATAAGCTGTACAAACTCGGTGTGCCCGACCGTCTCGTGCTCATCCTACGAGACTTTTTGTCGAACCGCACCTTTCGGTATCGAATAGAGGGAGCGATTTCATCCCCTCACCCCATACGCGCCGGCGTCCCTCAGGGCGCCGTGCTGTCCCCTCTCATATTTACGCTATTCACTAGCGATATCCCCAAACGTAGACTGGCAAAGTTGGCGCTTTTCGCTGACGACACAGCCATTTACTACGCTGGGAAAAACCCCGACGCGATAGCCTCCAGGCTCCAAACCGCAGTCAACGTTCTTGGCGCGTGGTTTAGAAAGTGGAGGATCGAAGTCAATCCCGATAAAAGTCAAGCGGTTCTCTTCTCGAAACCGAGACACAAACCCGACCCCCCCCGGCCCATCTCCATGTTTGGCAAGCCTATCCCTTGGGAGAAGCAAGCCAAGTATCTAGGAGTGATTATGGATCAGCACATCACCTTCTCAGAGCACATCAAGAAGGCGCGCTCACGCGCCGCCTTCGCACTGGGAAGGTTGCACTCTGTTCTTAATGCACGCAGCAAGTTGTCACTAAAGTGCAAGTTGCGAATATACACGGCTTGCATAAGGCCAATCATGACCTACGCTAGTGCAGTCTTTGCACATACAAAGCCCCGTTACATCCATAGGATGCAGACGCTTCAAAACCGTTTCCTTCGCCAAGCTACGGGCTCGCCATGGTACGTTAGGAACGAGATCCTCCATCTCGACCTCAAAGTCCCCACAATAGCTCAGTTCCTTAAACGCAATTCAAAGCGTTTCTTCGAATCCGCCGCGCAACACCGCAATCCTCTGATTGCGAAGGCCGCTAGTTATGTCCCCAGTAGAATCTGTCGTATTCGCCGGCCGCGACATGTCCTCTCCGACCCTGATGACCCCATCACTATTCTCCAAGAAAGCAGTAGGGCCACCAGTACAGCTCGCAAACAAAAACAACCGTCCTTCCGACCTCGCCGCCGAGGTCCTCGCGTCCCGCGAAGACCCCGAGTAAATGAAACCCCCCCCAACCGTCCCTTGCCCGCAGAAGTGCCAGCCCGCGCCGAAGCTGTGCAAGTAGAGTTAAAATCCCCATGATTTAATAATAAGAAAATTGTTTGATCCAGCCTGTCCCCACTTGCTGCCCTCCCTAAAAGTGACTCCCTGAGCCGAGGCTCGTACCCCGCAGGGGGTGCCCTCAGTGCGCAGTTGCTGTAGGTTTTAGTAATTAGTTTGTAAGCCCTGGCTGGAGGCTCTTAGCCTAAAAACTAAAAGTCACCGCAGGAAAGCCCGGTTTAGCAGTCACGGCCTCTCAAGGTCAACTGCGAGATGCCATACAAAAAAAAAAAAAAAAAGTAGTCGCGCTAATAATAAAAATATGCAACGAACGAATGTCAAGTTAAGGTGTCAAGGATAATATTATCATAATTTTTTTATTGTTTTCGCGTAGAACTAGGTACCTACTTGTGGACTGGATGAGCGTTTCAATGTGAACCAGTAAATCCAATAAAGTTGTTGGGTCACTAAATGCAAACGTAGGTATTGTTTTCTCGACTTCACGCTAGGTACCTTGCATTGCACAATGGTCTCGAATATTCACGACTTGAGAAGCCGGCGCTGACAACGTAGCCAAGTGGTGCGTAACAGACAGTACAACCCCCCCCCCCCCGCTGTAGGGAAACTAGAAAGTAAATCACTTTACCTAGGTAACAAGGGTAACAATATAAACTTGTCTCGCATCTCATTCACTCGCAGGCGCTGTTCCTGTACAGTGCAATTAAGAGCAATTGAGTATGAATAAACTGACCATTTATTTTTGTCCTAAAACGGGACGCCTTAAAGCAGGTTAAGAATTAAAATTAACACATTTTTTTCATCAGTGCTATTGTCATGGGCGGGTACAGGGGAGGTGGGGCGGACACAAGAAGCAAATGGGCAAAGAAATTCAATACTTAATATTTATGGGAATAACAACTGTCTGTGGGCATGTGCCTATTGATTAGCGTCATTATCTTTTAGTTTCACAATTAAACTCCAAGCAGTAAATGGTAGACACTAATTGAGCTGTTTCTGAGTTAAACTGTCTTTTCGTTCCCCATCTAAATCGGATCGCTAGCTTTCTAGCAAATCGCGAACATACATACATACATATACGGGTAAAACAGAAAACCACCTTTTTCGAAGGCGTCACGCCACCTGATTTTACTATAACAGATTATACTATATTGAAATACGGCATTTGGTAGATCTCTAATATGAATCTTTCGCGCTGTTTCAGAAAACGGGACTATTTTGCGTCCCGGAACTTTGTATGGGGACAACGGGACTGTTGACTGAGAAAAGGGACAGTCCCGTTCACAACGGGACGCATGGTCACTTTAAGTATGAATCTTATTAGCTGCAGAGAACTCTTTCACCTTGAATTTGAAATAAGCTCAAAAGTTCTTTACGTTTTTATTTTTGAAGATAAAAATGTTATTTTTACGCTGATGTGTATAGATCGGATATTCGGATGCAAAATCACCTAAAGTTGAGAGGTTGGCTAAAATGGACTGCGCTTTTGTACCTATTTAAAATTTAATGTAAAAAAAAATGTTTTTACTAACACACACCACCCTACCACACCTACTCTTACAGACTTACACCCTAGGTACATAGGTATAGGTACCAAATTTCCATCGGGTACATTTTTTAATAAATATGCGTCTGAATAGTTATGCAATCCTAATCATTTAGGAGTCGCTTCCATATCTACTATACAACTGACTAGTTATGCATTCTCGGTGTTGCTGGCATCCCAGAATTTTTGTACAAAAAAATATTTTAAGAAGCCGCTTCCATATTTTCGTAACTAAGAATTAACTTTAGGTAAATGTGCATCCAAAATCAAAATCAAAAGTCATTTATTCAAATTAGGCTGAGAATCAGCACTTTTCGAATGTCAAAATTACATAAGACAGTCCCCCAAAACGCCCGCCCTTCACCACTTCCTAGTGCTTTAGCTGTGAAGAAGAAGTGGCGCAACAAACTCCCCAGCAGCACAGCTGTCTGTTTAGTTAGATAGACTTGATTCTATACATAGGTAGGCAAAGTAATCAACATTACGTGATACAGAACTTAAAAATTTGTCATAATGTCAGCTAGCCATGCCAATATCCGATTATCCGATGCCTACTGATGTGTCATGTTTATTTTTTAACCAACTTCGTTGTGCATAATTTTTGCTCTTCGAGCAATATGACTAGGTAGGATAGATTTTTTCTATGTAAAACATAAAATGTAAAAAATCTAGTACTTTGACTTAGTTCATCAGGTTGAGAGCATGTTGAGAGTCATAATCATAACACAATGGTCAAAATACAAACACTGCACCACCTGCAACTTGGGAGTGGGGCTTGAAATACCGGTATTTTTGGAAACCGGTACCTACCATTGGCCTTGGTGTGATACCCGTACCAGACGTAGTAGGTAGATACCTACTATTGGTCTTTCTAATCAGTATCGGTGCTGTACCGGTAACTGCCAAACAAATATTTTCGTAAGGTAGAGTGAGGAAACAGATATAGGTAGTAAGTAAAACGCATACTGACGGTACAATGTTCTTCGTACAAATACGAGAAGTGTACGACTAAACGCCGACAGAGTGAACAGCGACAAGACTACTTCGACGGGACTCTTCGCCGACAGGATACTTCGCGGACAGGACTCTTCGCCGACAAGGGTCATCCTTGCGCTATTACTAAATAGACAAGTAACTGCACCAACATGGAAGTAGCCCTCGTCCGCCGCTTCCGCGGCACCGCTCGCTTCGCTCGCTCGGCTCGCGTGCAGTTGGTCGCAATTCTAACCTAACCTAACCTATTACCTACCTGATGAGCACTATTGTGGAGTACTCTCCACAATATATTTACGGGATTGTCCATTTCTAATGTGTGCAGATTTTTTTGCACATTTCTCATTGACTCAGGCAGCAGGTATCCATACAATGTTTCTTTATATCCCTCTAAGCTTCTGATACCTTCATACACAGAACTGAAAAAACAGTTCATCAGTGACAATCAGTTAACATTTATTATTATGTCAGCAACACTTATCAAAAAGGAAATCCACAGTTAGCAAATATAAATTATGTGTCCTTATAGGTACTTCGTGTAAGATAGAAAATAGTTTTCTAAAAAAGTATTTAACTACTTGTAAACAAATTGGTTTGTATTTTGTTGTTGTGTATTACTTATTTAAAAAAAAAATCTCATCTCTGGTTAGGTGGTAACGGTACCCAGGTACCGAAATGGCAAGAACCATAACCTATGTACCTACCGATATAGAACCTGTAAATACCTACTTTTTGTACCGTAGCCCTGCTTGAGAGTCGTACGCTGCAATACCATAATAAAAGGTTTAGGTACCTAATTCACAAAACAGAGTGAACAAAAGTAGGTAAGAAATAAGTAGGTTAAGTTATTTAAAGTTACGAACAGGAATCATAAAATTTGTTACCATTCATAAAGCGTTGCTTTTGTCTTTCGTTATATTCATATGACTTCTGAGAAACCAATGCCTAGTAAGTAAGTAGGTAGGTAGTTAGTAGCGCCTACAAGTTCTCAGCGCGGCTAACTATCATCAGGTGATCAGAAACAGATTCGGACGGAGATTACCGAACACGTTTTTCGGTAAGACGGTGCTGCCCCAGACTTCCTTCCTACCTACCTTAGGTAAGTTTACACGCGGTGGTTCTTCGCGGTGGTGTTCGATTGCATTTGTGGCATGCTGAGGGAGTGGAATGACGACTGCCAGCCTTTCCCTTTCAGTGTTCCTAAAATTACCATAAACTATTTATAAAAAAAACTAGATTTTGCCAGCGGCTTCGCCCGCGTAGAGGTCGAAAATTATCCCACGGGAACCAGGATAAAAAGTATTCTATGTGTTAATCCAGGTTATCTGTGTGCCAAATTTCATAAATTTCAATTTCTATATTTAATATTATATACAAACAGGATAAGTTTTTATCCAGTGCGCAAACTGTAACCAAGAATTCAGCATATTATTCTAGAAGCCCTAGCGCAGAAATCTTACATCTTGATTTTTTTTTGAGGTCTAGAATGATATGCTGAATTTCATGGTTACAGTTTACGCACTGGATAAAAACTTATCCTAGGATTACGTAAAAAAAAAAAAATTTTCCTGAATTAAGTACCTTCGTTTAAAAATAAGTGTTGTCGGCTTCCCCTAGTTATTGTGTTTGAAGGACTCCTTAATCGGATCAGAATAGATACATACCTACCCTAAATTGAAACTGAAACAAACGAGAACACGAGAAACGAGACATGAGAAGTATACAAACAGACATATCTACCTGGACCATGGAACCTGGGAAAATTGTTGTAGGTGGTTTTTATACCAAGAAATTAAATTAACGGAAAAACGATTTATCTACCCAGTACTTGTGATGTACCGTTGTCTGTATACTATAGGTTGATACTTCTGATCAGCAATCCCCACCTTTAACCTTTTATCACTATTCTTATCAACAGTCACGTGTGAACAGTGAGTGAATAAAAATACAACATTATTTCGCAACATCCAATAAATCAAACATAGTCAGATTCATCATTTCAGCCGACAGACGTCCAGAGCTGGACTTAAGCCTCCCCAAAATAAAAAAATGGGCAGTGTTTGCCATAATCGCCACGCTTGGCAGGCGGGATGGCTATTGCAGTATGGTAAAATGCATAGAGAACGCTGCTGCCCATTCTTATTAAGTCCCTTAGTACCTTTTACAACAACCACGGGAAGAAATGGGATGGTGCTATTCTTTACGTCCGGCACCACACGGAACATAGTCATAATACTTACAAAACTTAGTACCTGTACCTACTTTGTGTAGGACTGCAGGGGTACAGTCGAGACAGCAAGTAGCAGTATCCAGCGGGGTAACTAGGTAACACACTAGCAGTATGAATGGTTTTCATTTTGACAGTTCACCACACTTGTTTTAAATCATCTCCCATACCCTGCCATCTGAGACGGCTGCCGAGTTCGGTCGAGTGATCTATACTCCATAGGTTTAGGTAGTTAAATAAAGGTAAACAAAAAAAACCACGTGACTCATAGATGCGAAACCTTTTATTTAAAATGTTAAGATCATATTATTTATAGTCATATAATCATAGGCTCTTTTAGGAATCTGAATCAGTATCTGATGAACGAACTATCACATTAATTATAAATCGTTCCGTTGTATCATCAATTATTTTCCTAGCTATAATATTATTAATAAATAATAACACAATTTAACAAAATCGAAACGCATTCGGAAAATCGTTGTATTTTCAAAAAGGTTTAGGGAACCTGTCATTTTGGCTCTTTACAATACGTAGATTATAAAATATTAAGTATAATATTGTAAAGCAGTTACATCTAGGAAAAGTAGCTTCAGAATAAAATTGATAAAGTTTATTATATATTATTAAAAAAAAAAAAAAGGTTCCGACGAATTGAGAACCTCCTCCTTTTGGAAGTCGGTTAAAAAGAGGAAACTATCGTATAAATCGAAAATAAATATGATTTTGTTACACCGTATTTTTAAACAAGAAAGTGTCAACTATAAAGAACCCTTTTTACGGTTTGTTTAGCTTTATTTAACTATCTAAACCTATGGAGTATAATTGATTGGGAAACATTAATAGACTATGGTATAAGTGATTTTCTTTTGTCTTGTGTCTCGTTGTTGAGCAGACAAAAAGCAGACAAAAAGCAGACAACTTTTGTACATTTGAAGCAATGGATAGCAATCTCCTTCAAAATGTGATCCGTCGTGATTGACTGTGTATTACGCAATTGGCGTTGTACTTCGTAGCGCGATCATGAACGTATTCATTGTTAACTTTAGATGGTAATAAAATAAATCCTTTTAATTTATACTATTTTATACCACTAATTAGAAATGTTATACCTCTCAATTATCGTAGATATAAGGTTGTGCTGGGAAGATATCTTCCCAGCACAGTTCATACTAATATTATATGTGAAAGTGTGTTTGATTGTTTGTCCTTCTTTCACGTCGAAAGGAACCAATGAACATTTCATCATCTTGTGGAAATTGTCCCTTACAATTACAAGCCGTTTTCATGATTATTTTCCGAACATAGACAGGTAGTTACCTACTGTCTACGACGAGACACTGGAGCTTGGTGCTCAATAAAACGTAGGAGTTTTACTTTAAACTATGGATTTAATCCAAATAACAGTAGAAAACATTACACTTCGTTCCAATAGGATTTTACATTAATCAATATATATATTATAAAAGAAAGTGTACAATGTGCGTGCCGCTAAAACTCAGAAACGAGTGCCGGTACGATCAAGGGAGTTATATGGTGTGGTAGCTCTCTATCTGCCGTCCATGAAGAAGGTTCCCATTTTTACCTGAAGGGCGTGCTTTTGAAGATATAAGAGCTGGAAGTTTCGCCCTCAATAAATTTCTAGAACAGTCCAGAACGTTCGAGAGTATTCGAGAGCATTCCACAACATTCTGGAATGTTGTGGAATCATTGTGGAATATTCCAGAACACTCTCGAATGTTGTGGAATATTCTGGAACATTGTGGACCATTCGAAGACTTTTTGTATGAGTGGAGCTACCTATTAATAGGGGTACATTAAGCAACATTCGTCGTGGGTTCGAACGTTCCATAACATTCTGGAATGTTGTGGAATTAAAAAAAAATGTATCTCATTAATTTAAAATGAAATCTTTTATTACAACTACCACACAATCTAATATGAACTCCCTGAGCGAACCCGGGTAACCCAGCTAGTTTTAAATATAAAACAAAAGGAAAAATGTGCGGACGAATGTTCTCCTTATATAATTCAAGTAGAAGTTTTTCCTTAGCCGATTTATTTTGTGCGTGAACTACCGTCACTTATTTGCAGCTGTTCCGAAACTGTTAGCAACAATTTGACATGGACTCTAAAGTCACTAAAGCATCAGGCGCAAACATCTTTCCCGCCGTTAAAGGCCTCCGGCCTTTAACTCTCACTCGATTTCAAGCGACTCTGCCCTCTGCCTGCGACGGAGCATCTTCCGTCGCAGGCAGAGGGCAGAGTCGCTTGTAAGGCCGCCGGTAACTTCCCTGTGCTGTTTGAACATCTGCGACCCGACATATTCCATCAGGACCCGGAAAGAGATTGCTGATTTGGCCCGTACGCCAGCACAATGGTGGTAAGTTGTCTTCCTGAAGCAGTACTAGGCCGCCGACGTTAAGTGGGGTATCATTGGTGCGCCATTTTGACCTTTGCTGCAGCTCAGCCAGATACTCCCTCTGCCATCTCCTCCAAAAGTGCTGCCGGATTCGTTCCAGTCGTTGGTAGCGCTTCAGTTGAGTGGACTTGCAGTTTTCTAAGCTCGGTGAAGGCGGCGCAGTTAGCGGCCGTCCAAGCAGGAAGTGCCCTGGGGTGAGGAAAAGGAGGTGATTTGGAGACGTGGACATGGGGTAAAGTGGGTGGCTATTTTAATATGGCTTCTACTTGGACGGACAACGTAGATATCTCTTCAAAATTTAATTGCGGGACAACACGCAATTACGTCTTACACGTGTTATATGATGTTTAGCGGTTTTACTCCGGCCTCCCTGATACCACCAAAGTGGGGAGCGTAAGCAGGTGAAATCAAAAATGTTATCTCTTCTTCGTTAGAGAAATTTGTAATTGCTTGGCGGGTCCATTTCAAAAAGTTGCCAATTGCTTTTGCAGCAGCCACAAAATTGCGGCCGTTGTCACTAAAAATTTCAGTAGGCTTACCCCGACGGGATACGAACCTACGCAGGGTAAGAATGAAAGCGTCCTTCGAAAGATCACTTACCGCTTCCAAGTGTACGCACTTGTACTTTATGCAAACAAAGATACATAAATAGCATTTTGTGACCCTTGATCCGCGACCTTTCCTATTTGAGACATAAAAGGGTCCGGCAAAATGCACCAATTACTACACCAACGCTACAAAACGGGAGATCCACCGTAACGCGCTGAGAGGGCAAGTTCCCCATTAAGTCTTGGCCTGATGCAATTGCGCACAGTCCTCCTACCGAGGTGTCGCCCATTGATAGGCCTCACGTATTGCCTGACACTAGCGAGCAGAAGCTGTGGGCCAGCATGTAGTTTGTGTAAGTGTTCCCACTCAAAGATTCATTTTGTGATATGGTGTGAGAGTAGTTTAGGGTGTTTGCTGCAAAATGGGATAGCCGAAGCATCCAGTCGGCCTTCTACTCGTGTCATCCCATTTGCGTCCATGAAAGGTGTGAGCGCTATGATGGGTGATTTTGTACTAATTGATTTTTCTTTAGTTAACAAATCGTACTCCGCAGGAAAAGTTTCCTGTGGAGCCTTACGGCATAAAAGATGAAATTAATTTTGTGATTCTTCTAAATCAAGGGCATCAAAACGCCGACAATTAGGATTGTGCAAATTATAAAAATATCCGTAATCTTGTTTTATCTTATTTAATTTACTATATGTATTTATGAAATGGAATGATTGAAGAAGTATCTATCTTAGCAACAATGTTTGACTTCATTTCAGGAATTTCAAATTCGTGTTTACTTGGTAAGGTAGGCCAAGAAGATTCGCCTTGAAGTAAAAATTCAGGCCCTGACCACCACAGACTACGAACTTTAAGCTCTTCTGGATAAACTCCGCGCGAAACGAAATCAGCAGGATTCTCAGAGGTAGGTACATAACGCCAACAAGAAACATCTGACAATTCCAGTATTTCTGCTGTTCTATTAGCCACGAAGGTCTTTAATCTTCTAGAGCTAGTATGCAGCCAAGCAACGTCAGCTTACGTGCCACTGGGTACCTCAAGGAATCGGCAATGTCCTTGCAGAGTCGAACAGCTTGTAAGGCGGCACACAGCTCCAAACGAGGTATAGTGCAGGCCTTGATTGGTGTCACCTTTGACTTTGAACACAAAAGGTTGACATGCACGATACCTCCTTCATGAATCGACCTTATGTAGACGCAAGCGCCATAAGCTCTTTGAGAGGCGTCGCTGAACACATGTAGCTCTGTAATATCAGGTGAGTCACATAGAACCTGCTTTGGCAGTGTAAATGTAGCTGTATCTTGTCTAGCTGACAAGATAGATTATTGGAAAACTTACTCCAATCTCTTTCTATTTCCTCGGAAAGAGGTTCGTCCCAGCCAATCCTGTCAAGCCAAGTTGCTGCATTATTAATTTAGGAATAATAATACAGGGGCTGACAAAACCGAGAGGGTCAAAGATTTTAAACGATGTTGATAAAATATAGCGCTTCGTGATTTTGTCATTGATAGGGGGATTTTGGAAAGAATAATGTAGACTATCAGAACTTTTAGAATTCCACCCTAAACCGAGTGCATTTGAGGAATCACTAATGATAAGCATAACTGTAGAGTTTTCAGAGCAGGCTACAAGAACGCTAGACGAATTGGATTTGTATTTTTGTAGATTAAATCACGTTGCTTTAAGGGCTTCCGATACAGATTTCTGAATAGGTATTAGTTCTTTGTCAGAATTACAGCCCGAAATTAAGTCGTCTACATATATATGATGTTGTACAATCGTTCTAATGAGTGGATGCCCACACTGCTCACCCGCCTGCCAAAGACACCTTGTACTTAAAAAACTTGCGCTTATGAAACCATAAGTCACCGTATTTAAGCGTAACGTTTTAAGGGGCTGACGCTCGCCTTCTCTCCAAAGAATAAGCCCAAGATTTCGATCTGACTCGTCCACTAATATTTGGCGAAATAGTTTTTCTACGTCTGCTGCTAAAAGATTTTTGTAGAAACGAGCTCGAATTAATATGGAGAAAAGACAGTCTTAATTTGAGGCCCAACCATTTGTATGTCATTGACAGAGAGGCCTGAGGAAGTGCGAGCTGATGCATTGAAGACGTCGCGAATTTTTGTCGATTCACTGTTTTCTCTGAACTCAGGATGGTGAGAAATATCATAAATTAGATAAGAAATAGCATAAAATAGAATTCAAATTTCAGAGAGATGTCCTAATTCTGCATATTCTCTGATAAATTCAATATATTGCGACTTAATTTCAGGCTGTCTTCTAAACCGCCGTTCTAAATTATAAAGGCTTTTCTTGGCCATTTTGTCACCGAGACAATCCGGTGAGTCAATAAGAGGTAACTTGACAGAGAATCTGCCGTTTACTAAGCGGCAGGTGTGCTGCGAAAAATGCGTTTCTCATGCCTGCTCGCCTTCACTGAAATAAGATTTAGATGGGGTTTCTTCAAGTTCCCAAAATCTATTTAATTTTAATTCTAGGTTTTCATCACGACAAAAACGGGTAAGTACATGATTGCATTTAATATCCTTAGGTCGTTTATTAGCAGGGGGCGTCCAACCAACCAGCCCAACGTTCATCCGTACAATTTAGGACAAGTGGGGCCTAATGACTGCTGCTCACAACCAATAATGTCCCAAAATAAATCTGAGCATATGAGAATATCTATGAAAGGAGACTGATAGAATTAATTATCTGCTAAGATAATATCTTAAGGAATATTAAACTTATCATATAAAAAACATACTTACTAAATAAAATATCGTTAAAGTATAAAATATTAAAGCTTATGCTATACTAAATCAACTTCTGTGTTGCTGCAATTAAAGTGAATAAAAAAAAGTACATAAATCACACAAACAGTTTATCTACGGTCGAGAAAGATAAGAAGGCGTAACCGGTTCCGTGAGCCTAGTTCGAGAGCTAGGTAGCATGAATTTACCGCGAACTCCAACAAAGACAAAAATGTTTGGCAGGAGTGTGAGTGGTGGATCCACCTCTAATTTGTCCAATTTTGAGGATGATGAAGGTCAAGTTAACAAAGACTCAAGAAAGAGAATACCGCATACCCTGGAATAGGTTTTCAAAAGAGATTTAGCCCAATTTCGTAGCGAAATAATGGGCTGTTTAAAGGAAGCTATGAACAACCAAATTGATAATATAACACAAATGCGGAACGAAATTAATCAAGATATTCAGGATCTAAAATTAACAACTAACCTAACAGAAGAATATAAGAAACTGCATAAATTCGTGGAAATTATTACAACTGAACATAAAATTACTCAGCCCGAAAGATCACCGAAGAGGGTCGAAGGCTCCTGGTAGGCTGGGTAGCATTTCAAGCTGCTGGAACCCAGACCTCTGAGGTGCTTCCGCTGCCAGGTGGGTCACCACGTGGCAGTGCAATGCACCTCGGAGCTGGACCGCAGCGGTCACTGCTTCCGCTGCGGTCAGCCCGGTCACAAGGACGGCTCGTGCAATGCCACGCCGCACTGCTATTTATGTGCAGCAGCTGGCAAGCCGGCCGAACACCGGGCTGGGAGCAAGCCCTTTGCCCCATCCGCCAAAACTGGGGGCCGAGGCAAGGGTCCGCCACCTCCGTCACAACCGTAGCCGCCGCCACTACCACCGCCACTGCTACCTCCACCATCGTCATCGCCGCCGTTACAACCGCGGCAGGACCCTCTCAGGGGGCTCCGGAGGGGGCTGAAATGGAATGCCAATAACGGCCCCATTACGCCTCCTCCAGGCGAACATCAACCACTGCGCCACCGCTCAGGATCTGTTGCTCCAGAGCATGGCGCAGTGGTCGATTAACATCGCCGTGGTCGCTGAGCAGTACTTTGTCCTGCCCAGGGATGACTGGGTGGAGGACCTGAGCGGCTCAGCGACCCTTATTTTGTCGGTCGCCGCCGGTACCCCGGCTCTCGAGGGTGTCCAGAGGGGAAGGGGTTGCGTAGCAGCACGGTTTGGGGAGATTGCAGTGGTAGGGGTGTACTTCTCCCCGAGCTGAACTCTCGCCGAGTTCCAGGAGTTGAGAGACGTCGTTGTTGGGTTCCGTTCCCTCCCCGTTCTCGTCCTCGGGGACTTCAATGCCAAGAACTTGGCTTGGGGTTCCCGGTTGACGGATTTGCGGGGCAGGATGGTGGAGGACTGGGCTTTAGAGGTGGGCCTGGTCGTCCTAAACCGGGGTTCTCTCGTCACGTGTGTGCGGATGCGGGGTGAGTCAGTGGTGGACATTTCGTTCGCCAGAACCGCTCTATCGCCGCGTGTTGTCGACTAGCGCGTCATGAAGGGGTTGGAGACGTATTCCGACCACCAGTACATCCGGTTTGACGTATCCGCCCAGACCTCGGGTGCGCCGGTCCAACGGGCCCCGTGTGGTCTGCGGTGGGCGCTGAAGCGGCTGGACAGGCTTCTCCTGAAAGCCTCGATCGTGCTGGCTTGGGTGTCACCACCGGACATGCCTGCCGACATCAACGACGAGGCGGAGTAATTCCGGGAGGCCATGTCCGAGGTATGTAACGTGGCAATGCCCCGGGTCCAGCCAGGACGCGCTTCACGCCAGGTGTACTGGTGGTCGCCGGAGCTCACAGCTCTGCGTGAGACGTGCGTTACCGGGTGGCACCGGTACACCAGGCACCGCAGGCTCCGTATTCGCCCTCCGAATACGGAAGCCATTCAGGCGGAGCTGTACGAGGGGTATAGAGCGGCGAAGACCGCCCTCCGAGCGAAGATCCTGCGGGCCAGGGTACTGACCCGCGAGGAGTCGCTGGAGACTCTGAACAGAGACCCGTGGGGACGCCCCAACAAAACGGTGCGGGATAAAATCCGGCCGTGGGCTCCCCCGCTGACCCAGAGTCTCCGGCCTCAGCTCGTGCAAGACGTGGTGAACGCTCTGTTCCCACTGGAACAGCTTATTCGAATCCTATTTGTCGAACAGATGCCAAATTGTTAAAATTGGTAACTACAAAAGTGTTACCCAAAAAATTACATGTGGAGTTCCACAAGTATCCATTCTGGGACTACTACTATTTCTAATTTATGTGAACAACATCAATCAGATAGGGTATCCAACAGGTAGGGTAACAGGATATCTAACACTTTACGCAGATGATACTAGTCTATTTTACTTCGGTCAATCTATACACGATATTATTAGTGAGGCGCAAAACCATTTAAACGTAATAAATGAGTGGTTTCTACATAACTTACTCACCATAAATACTTCGAAAACATCTTACATGATATTTGCAGCCAAAAACAAAAAGATTCCACCCCATGCCCCTTTAATTGTAAATAATCTTACCATCAAGCAGTCCAGGACTGAAAAGTATCTTGGTCTACTATTAGATGACAAACTGTCCTGGAAACCCCATATCGAGCATATAAAAGCCAAACTTGTGTCACTTTCGGGAGCTCTTCGCAAAATGGGAAACTGCTTACCACCTAAGACAAAGCGCACTATCTACAATTTATTACTAAAACCTAATCTAGAATACATGACTGAGATTTGGGGATCAGCATCAAAGACTAACCTCAATTCCATACAGAGGACGCAAAACAAAATTAAAAAACGGTTAAATTGTTACGACTTCCTAACACCTACCAAACAGCTATATGAAAAAACCAAACTTTTCAATCTCCGTCAACTATACGATTACAATACTTGCATATTAGTAAAAAAGATTTTAGATAAAACTACACGAACCAACATTAAACTTACAAAAAAGACATACACACATAACCTAAGAAATAGAAACGAATTACTTCTGCGTTTTCCTAGAACAGTTAAATATGGAACAAATAACTTTTTATATGAAGGGGTTCAATTATATAACAATATACCAAATGAAATCAAAGAGTGCAAACGTATTAATATTTACAAAAGAAAACTAAAGGATTATATTATGCAAAAAGTAATTTCCATATAAATATTATGACAACACAACACATGAAAATTATAAATGATCATCGGTCTCCGAGACTGTATAATTGTCGCACACAAGCAAACGCGTGCGCGCACTATGCTACGTTGTTTGTGTTCCTTGCAAAGAGAATCAGAGGGTACCTTGGTGTCAAATTGGCCAGCTGTTAACTTGTTTTATATGTAACTACCTACTTTTTGGCTTTGTTTGCTGCTGATCTCATACGTTTGTTATTGTTATTTTGTGTATTCTACATCTGCATGCTTCGTCTTTTGTCATTTTCGAATGAGAATAAAGATTATTTAAACCTAAACGATCTAATATTAATTACCGCATTGGGGAAGATGTTAGTTCTTTACATAAACTCCCATATCGAAAATCTTCAAATAAATCTTCAGTCGACGAATATCGTCCAATAGCGATACTATCTTCTCCAGCGAGAGTTTTCGAGAATGTCCTACATCAAGGAATTTACAAGCAAGTGAAGCAGTACCTGTGCAATGAGCAGCTAGCTTTCGCGAAAAAAGATCCGTCAATACTAACTTACTTACACTAGTTAATTATATCTCTACTAGTCTTGATCGTAGATGCCAGGTAGACGTTCTAGATTTTCAAAAAACATTCGACAGAGTCATTGTTGACTAACAATTTGCTGTCAAAGCTCAGTGGGATAGGTGTTGCTCCCGAGCTCCTACGGCTACTTGCAGATTATTTGCAGGCCCGACAACAATTTGTCAGATTAGGTGTGTACGAGTCACACCCATACCACACCACACTCGCTCGGGTGTGAGTCAAGGTTCGGTGGTTGGTCCTCTCCTTTTCATTTTGACGATTAATGACCTCCCTGATGTAGTTGTGAGGGCCAGATCCCTCTACGTACATTTGTTTTTTTATAGACCGTCAGGATTGAGGAGCCACCTTCAACGTCCTGTAACTTTTGAAGGGTTTTACTACAAATTCCAGGATCGCGGCTACAAATTTGCCTAATTTACTACTAAATATTGGTAGTACCCTCATTCAAATCTGAGACATGGCTCCTCAATCCATACGGACACTATAAGTGGAGTTTAGAGAATAAAATGGAATTTAATAAATCAAAATGCTACGTGATGTATTTTGGTCGAATGCGGCGCCTAGTCAACTTCCAATATAAACTGAATGTAGATACAATTGCAAGATCTGATTTCATGAAAGACCTAGGTGTCATATTCGACCCCACGCTCACTTTTCACGACCACGTCACATCCACTGCTAAGGAGTCCTTCAGGCGCCTTGGCTTTATTTTAAGAAACTGACGTGATTTCCACAACCCCTACGTTATCAAGCTTGTTTTTGGGGCATTGCAAGTCCGTAGCAAGCTTGAGTCTAGTGCGTACGTATGGAATCCTTTTGAGAAGCAGTATGCGTTAGCTTTAGAAAAAGTTCAAAAAGCATTCCTTAGATGGCTCTACAAACACTTGTATGGGTTTTATCCTTTCTTGTATCCCACTAAATTCCTCTTGGGTTGCCGTTTCAATTCTCTAAAAGTAAGACGGTCGCGCGATCAGATGACCGTAATATTCAAAATTCTTAGGGGGATTATTGATGTTCCTGATCTACATAACGAAGTTTGCAATCTATTTGTCCCAGACAATTAGGTACTGTCGTGGCAGAAAACACCGCTTACTGGCTGTTCCAACTTGCCGTACTGTTGCACACTCCTAGTCACCTATTCCTCGGACATTAACCGCTATTATCGCTCTCCTGAACGCGAACAGATCTCGATATGTTTGCGAATGAATGGAAGATGATGCTGTCAGAATGTTTGAATTTTTGTGAGAAGAATGCATGACTGTGTTAAATAGATTGTAGATATTGTAATGTGTATATTGATATGTTTAAATAGTGTAATTGGCTTCGGCCGTTCTATTTAAAATAAATAAATAAAAGTTAGAAATAACGTTGAATGATAATTGGGCAATGCAATATTCAGTTATCATTGTTGCCAAAACCGATTACCTTTGCAGCATTGATAGGGCAGTCCTCTAATGATAACCTTTGTTTCAGGCCTAGACTTATGAAAGAGGATTGGCTGCCACAGATTTACTAGTCTTGGGATTGACTATGTCAATCAAGGCAGTACAAAGAAGAGCATATTTGTTATCTTGATTGTTACAGTAAGCCAACGTCTCAGAAGGACTGTCGGTACTAGTACTAGGTAAACTGTCAGCTTTACCGGTAGGAAGGTGCACTACAAAATTGTGTCTCTTGTTGCATGCACTACAACGGCCAAAACGACATCTAAATGTAGGGTGAACTGATCTTAAACAATTAAGACACACATTTTCAATTTGGTCGCCTCGGCTATACCCTCGCTTATGCTCTTTGCCTTGATGGTGAATCAAATATTTTATGATCAGCATTACAGCATGGACAGAGATATGACGAGGATGATTGTGTTTGTGGTTGGTTACTACTACTAATGTACGCTGCTTTAGTATGACGTGTGGTCCGGTTTCTTTGAATGGCCTTCTGGACGCTGTTTATCATGCAATCATGAAAAAATTACCGTAGCAAGTTTGAAACCACCTTTAAACCCAGGGGTTTCGAAGTTCTTTGCTTCATTTACTAAGTAAGTGTAAGTTCCGCCCTATGTGCTGTAGTAAAAGTGTCCAAACGTGATTTTTTTTCTAAATAATTTACTTGGCCTTTGACGGAACTACGTCTAACATTTAATTCCGCCAAGTTTTTGGCATCATCGCCTAACCCCATTATCAGTTCCGCCGTATCCGATTCGGATCAGTCTCGGTACAAGAGCACTGACCGCATGTCTGTATGCAAATAAACAGACTGTTTATTTCAAACAAAATTGTCACGAAAAATGAAAGACGAATGCTCTCCTTAATAGAAAAAATTTAGTATTAATTAATCGGAAAGGCAGGTAGAAGTTTTTTCTTAGCCGATTTATTTTGTGCGTGAACTACCATCACTTATTTTCCTGATCCGAAACTGTTAGCAACAATTTGACATGGACATTAAAGTCACTAGGCTAGGCAGGCGTTTGCGCTTGGTGCTTACCAAGCGCAAACGCCTACCAACAGACTTTTTGACTAGTTGGTTGTGATGTGATACTAATAATATGACATATTTAACTTACACCACAACTGAAGAGGAGGTGCATTACTGTAGATTCTGCAGCTACCGCTGCACCACTGTTAGGCTACATGTCATAACAGACGCACCACTCGTACAATATACCTCCTAATTTGTTAAAAGCAAACCTGTCATATACAGATGACATACTAAGATGTTCTGTGAAAAATTAGTTTGCTCATAATTGCCATGTAGGTGTTATTTATACTTTATATCACCTACTATCTATCACTAGCTGTCTACTGATAGTGAAAAACCAGTTTGCCTAATATGACCATTATTCAGAATTTAGATCTTCAAAGTTTATCTGAATATTTAGGGACCAATCGGGTAATTGCCCACTGGTCTTGGTCATAAAGTAAACGCCCATAGTGGAGAATAATTATTCGTAGGTTATAGCGAACCGCACCTTTAGCGACTTAACATTTTTTCCTACTACGTAACGAGATCAATGAGATATGAAATGACATGCCACGGACATACGGTAACTCAGACACAAATTGCCAAAATAAAATCTATGACAAAAGCATTAAATAAATGAAAAGGTCAAGATTATTAAAACTGCTACAGAGTGGCGGAATCAGATCCTTATGCGCAAATTTTAATGGGCTAACATTGGCTTTATTAAGCCGGTTCGTCAGTTGAATACAGTTGGTAACGTTAAGGGTTCTTTTGCTACGGAACAAACATTTTTATTGTGTTCGCGTCTGAGGGGGGTTGGAGTGGGGTGGCTAGAGCCCTACGCGCATGCTCCATTCAGTCGGCGACCCGGTGCGACCCTCGGCAACTTCAGTCCACACCTGAGGAGCTCAAGGCGAACCCTCGTGCTTCTTCACTACAAACGATTTTAGGACTATAAAATCCTACCTTTTCAAAAGTAAGTGATTACGTTTTTCCTATATTGAAATATGTTTGATTAGGTAACTGAATCAAAAGTGTAACGCCTAATTAGATTTTCATTGAGGTGACAAGGTGTTTAGTATCGACACGTGTTATAAGATAGCTGTGACATGAGCTGACACTTTAAAAATATACAACGACGATGGAAACTGAGGACGCATGTGACGCAATTTTGATCCAATTTTTACTACAAGCTCCTTTCAAAAGAACACGAGTTAGATTTTCAGTGTTTATTTTGCATTGGTAACTATGTCGCAGTGATCGTTCTTTAGTGAGATTTTAATAAATCAAATGGCGTCGAATCGATATCGTGAAAACATGTGGACAACCATTTTGGACGCTCGCTTTCATTTATTATGTATGTGGTGAAAGGGTTTACCCTATAATAAAGACTAGCGATGATCTTATTTGAATCGTATAAGAAAACCGATTGTTCTATGAATTAGGTAGTTCTATATATGGATCATAATTAGTGATCGGACGTTCTAAAAAAGAGTCGTTCTAGAGAACTGTCAAAACTGTCAATCCCTAGCATCACGTGGAATGCTTTAACATTATTTCCATCAATTCAAGCTTCACCTAAGTTTACACGTTGAGATTTATACAGAACTAGCTTTTGCCAGCGGCTTCACCCGCGTGGAGGTCGAAAATTATCCCACGGGAACGTACTACCGGCAAATATGTGTTAATCCTGGCTGTAATCTATCTGTGAGCCAAATTTCATACAAATCCGTGCATGATTAAGTAACCAATATCCAAACAGCTAAACATCCGAATATACAAACTTTCTTAATTATAATAATATTAAGAATAGGTTAGTAGGATAGTAGGATTAGGATAGCTTCTGTATAAATTTCACCAATCTCACGAGGTATTTGTTAAGGTATTAATTTGTAATCTAGATTTACGAAACAAGCTTCTCATTATTTTAATTTGTTTTACAGAAATGATGAAGCCAAAATTAACTCCCCATCGTCATCTATACGAAATACTATTTAAACATCTAACATTGTGACGCACAACCACAACATACGTTTCGAATTACTTTATTTCTAAATATTTAAACATTTATAACTGGTTTATCGATTGATTTTAAAGTCGTTACTAATTAATACTTATAATTAAATCTTTAGCTATTACATATTCTATAGTTATTTTTCTAAAAGGAATGGAAATTCGACTGTTTAAAGTTAAGAAGGGATTGTTTTCAACAAGTGTTAAGGAATTAATATAGATATAGAGCCAAGCTTATTGTTAACTATGGTTATATTTGCATTTGGTTAGGTGCTACAGAAATGTTCTTTCATAACAAAATTGGTTAGTAGAATTAGATAACTGGAAAAGCAAAATAATGGAACCGTTTTCTGATGATTTGCTATGGCTTGTGGTTAGCGGGTTCGTGGTAGCGTTCGTATTGGCTTTCGGCATTGGTGCCAACGATGTGGCCAACTCGTTCGGCACCAGCGTCGGCTCCAAGGTGCTCACGCTCACGCAGGCTTGCATTCTTGCGACTATCTTCGAGATCGCCGGCGCAGTGCTTATAGGTGAGTCACATTGACATTTTATCACAGTAATTACTAAAACAAAACAACCTTTGTTTAAAATCGTTTAAATAAACTGACGTTATTTGCTGTCCCTACAACCTGTGGAAGGTGTTCTACTAAAGAGTAGAATCCCAGTAACGAACATGCTATGAACCGCGAGGTGAACTTGAACCCCAATGTTATAAGAAACCTGCCAGCAAACAAATAATGGCTTGGCTTGACATTTGTGTAATTTAAGTACGTTTAGCTCACACTTCATTTTGTAACTTTATTACCGCTCATCTTCACAGGATATAAGGTATCGGACACAATGCGTAAAGGCATTTTGGACGTGTCTTTATATGCTGACGGTGGCGAGAAGTTGTTGGCGGCTGGCTGTCTGTCGGCGCTGATATCGGGTGCCATCTGGCTGATCGTGGCTACGGCACTGCGGCTGCCTGTCTCCGGAACCCACTCCATGGTCGGGGCTACTGTGGGTTTCACACTCACAGCAAAAGGCCCCATCGGTGTGCGCTGGTCTACCCTCGGAGCTATCGGTAAGTCACTCTTTACCTTTCGACTCTTGCAACAAGGACGGTTTATTACACGATTCGACCGAAATTTCATCGTGGGCGAATCGAAAAATCCTGAATAATGTATTAGGGAATTGGCACGTTACGCAACGCAATAACATTCATCCTATTTTCTCCTATTATCTATTAAGGCAACAATGTGTTTTTCTTAAGTATTACATAACATTAAAAACAATAAAATTTCGAGCGTTTCGGGCGACTAAATTCGTGCGAATCGACTAATAAGCTACAAGGACCGATCAGGACTAATAGCTTAAGTTAATATTACATAATGTTAGCTGTAGTTGTAATTAGTATCTTCCCCTTGTGCAGTTATTTGATGTTGTATATCCTTTAAATGTCAAAAGTAAAAACATGGTTTTACCTAACCTAAATACTTAGCTGATTAATAGTCTAAATGAGCCCAAATTAGAGGAAGACTCATGAAAATACGCTGGGGTCGTTTGATATCTTTGGAGTTATGGCCCATTTGCTTGATTATTCAGTATTCAGTACCTATTCATAAGTACTTACGCCTATTGTTCGATGTTTTTAATTCAAGGTTATCAAATGGTTTGCGAGTAGGGTTACCAGATCCGAAAATAATTTTTCCTGGAAAAATCCCTGCCTTAGCAATACATTTTCTGACATTTCGGCAGCAAAAGTATCTTATTTTAAAAACTCGCGGGTAAGCTTGAATATATGCATGTGAGATGCGGTGTGGTGGGGTGTGAGACACCGCAAGGGGTCGCGCGTACGTACTACCAGGATAAAAAGTATCTTATATGTTAATCCAGATTATAAACTATCTATGTACCAAATTTCATCCAAATCCGTGTAGCCGTTTTTGTGTGATTGAGTAACAAACATCCAAACATCCTCACAAACTTTCACATTTATAATATTAGTAGGATTTCTTATATTTTTCTCGTCAAAAAAAAATCCTGACAATTTCCAATTTTCCCTGTTTCCCTGACAGACAGCTGAAATTCCGGACATGTCAGGAAACTTCCTGTCATCTGGTAACCCTATTTGCGAGGGATGTTTTACGTACCGGAATACAGTCAATTTCTAAGTGACGACATGGGATTAAGTTCTTTTGACACTGACATAGATACCTACATTCACATACATATTATAACATCACGCCTATATTCCCTGAAGTGTTAGGTAGAGGTGTACCTATAATACACCCCATTGCGCCTGTTATGAAAGCCAGTGATGAGGTCTTCGCTCCGTTATGAGTTGTTCCATTTTCATGAATGTATGTGGTCAGTTAATTAATCTAGATAGCCGTTATTAAGCCAGCCTACTGAAATTGGATATGTAAGTAAGTGTATGTAGGTATGTGTGTTTATTCTACTCGTATTCTGAGAAAGCTATTAACATGAGCATCGTGTTCAATGTGGGTATATAGGTGCTTGAGTTTCATTATAATGGCTGTCAGAAGGAAATTTAGTGTTCCTTGACCTTGTACTTAATTGTGTCGAATCATACTTAGTCTCTCGCGCGGTCAAAGGAAGCGGAGGGACCTTGAATTCCCGGGTTCAATTAAAGAGAACGATATGGACGAAGTACCTATTTACATTTACGTACCGGTATTGTACTTTTTTTTGCTACTTAATGAAATTTATGTTTGCCTCCTTTTATCTGTTTCGTAGCAACCGTAGTAAATCGCGGATTTGTAGATCAATTTATTAGATAAAAATGAGTAGACTATAATATACAGTATTGTCTGCAAAGGTGTTTAGTACATAAGTCATAAGATAAAGAGATAAGATTTTCAGTAATAGACGAAAATTAAGACGTCTGCTGCGTAGATTGCTACGCAGCAGACGTCTTAATTTTCGTAGCACAGCAGTAGCACTTTGTAGACCTGCGTAGACATATCTTATGTATATCGTCCTTTGTCCCCAGTGGCGTCGTGGTTCATATCCCCGGCACTCAGCGGTACGGCATCAGCCCTGCTGTACTGGTTCGTGCGTCGGTTCATCCTGAGGTCGCCGCAGCCCATCAAATCTGGCCTCAAAGCGTTGCCCTTCTTCTATGGAGCTACCGTGTCCGTGAACGTGCTGAGCGTGGTGCATGACGGACCTAAGTGTAAGCAGGCTCTTACAAAAAAATAAGGTTGAATCATCCTCAAAGATTAAACGAAGTACGTATAATTCGGTTATTTCTAGAATTCGTAGCCCTTGGGTTGCGTAGCAAATTGCTACGAAAGGCCTACGAATAATAGAACGCAACAAGTATCGATTGAGAATGCTGCATTGTAGCTCTTTAGATACTGTTCTCTATAGAGCTAAATGTACTTACACCTATGTATTAGATGTTCGGTCAAACATAGATGTGAATGTGCCGTCGTAACATTTTCTGGTTGGACAGAATTAACGCATGAAATCAGTGATATTTAGAATTATAAATAACCGTAATTTTTTTCCAGTACTGGCAATGGACAACATTCCGCTGTGGCTGGCTCTAGTGTCCTCGATGGCGGTTGGTGCGTTCGTTGCGGTCTGCGTACGCGCATTCCTTGTCCCCTATTATCAACGCCGGCTCGTCGCGCCTCCTGTCAACTTCTCGCTTGGATTATCAAATGGTGGGGATTTTTCTTTCAGATAAATGAGAGTCTAATTTTGATTGTTATCAAATGTTCCAACAATAACCCTTATAATATAATATTACAGAAACAACTCCAGCGAATACTCCAACACACTCCAATAAAAGCAGCGTCGCGCAACGTCCAACGTCCCTCCTGTCTGAAGACGGCAAAGTGCTCGAGGCCATTGAGGAGAGTGCGGAAATGGTCACCCTGAGCGACGCAGACAAGACCTCTGTCGGGGTGATGAACGCCAGAAACCGCGCACTGCTAGCCACTATGGACGACTGCAGCATACTGTCCAGGAGCCTCAGCCCACCCAACAAGTCACGGTTACAACTCATAGATGCGGATCCTCAGATTAACACCTTGAAATACATAGACGAGACGTTAAGTTGTTGTAAAAGTATGGACTCTGCACAAATGGCCGGTATGGGCGAGAGCTACGACTCCAGGAATGGTTTTCTGGGGTCTTGCGACACGATAGCGCGCGGGGAGTTCGACAGATTAGCGGCCGCGAGGGCCACACACTGCGTAGAATTTGAGACACCACCACCGAGACTAGACAAGGTGAGCTTATCTTGTAATTGCTTCACGTGTTGTCTACCTGCAATCACTTGTTTATTACTTGAGCAGTGTTTACACTGTGAGCAGTGGGTACCCAGTGGTGACGGCCGCGGCCGATTGCGATTTGTAGGTCGTAGGTTCGGACCCAGACAGGTGCTTACTTTGTGTAAATTATTTCACCACCCCTGCTCTTAAAACGGTGAGGAGAACATCGTGCGGAAACCGGAATGTCCTAGAACGAAATAAAATTAAACTTTTTGAAAACAAGCTTTTATTTAATTGCCCTAAAAAGAAGAAAATAAACTTTAAATTAAATCAAACCAATCAATTTAGTACATGTATTACACGATTTATTAAATGATGTGAAAGCTTGTCGCGGCCTGTGCCCAGCAGTGGGAACATTATAGGCTGGCATATAGGCTGTTAATGAAATATTTACTTATGTTGCTAATCTCCCTACTCTCCAGGGTCCAGACGGTGGCAGCGCGTGGAGCATCGAGCGCTGCACGGCGGCGGAGCTGGCGAGCCGCGCGGCCATGACGCCCAACTCCAGCGCCGCGCCGCTACTGCGCGCCGCGTCGCCGCCGACGGAGCCCGCGGCCGCGCCGCCTCCCGACGAGCTGCGGCTGTTCTCTTTCCTGCAGGTCCTCACCGCCACGTTTGGTGCGTTTGCGCACGGTGGCAATGACGTCAGGTAAAAAGTCGCTTAAATTATGTTCCCACTAAGTTGATACCCACCTCTGCAGCTAGACCAATGTAATGGATTGGCAGTGTAACGGATCATTGAACTACAAAAGTTGTCCGTTAAAATGACAATGCATTGCGGTTCAAACACAGTTGGTGTACCTTATTGTTTAATACCTACATATTGCAGTGATCATCATCGTCATCATCACTTGATCAGCCTACAGCAGTCCACTGCTGGACATAGGTTTCTCCAATTGCACGCCATTCAGCTCGATACTGCAATGATACTTGTGACGAATTCATTTACAAAAATTAAAAAATATAACATGGTTCTTTGATCCGCAGTAACGCGATCGGCCCTCTGGTGGCTCTCTGGCTTTTATACTCTGAAGGGGGCGCCCACTCCCGCGCGGAGACTCCTCTAGCCATCCTAGTGTTCGGCGGCGTGGGCATCGCAATGGGCCTGTGGCTATGGGGCCGCCGCGTCATCCGCACCGTCGGGGAAGACCTCACCAAAATCACTCCCGACACGTTAGTAGAGCTTTTACTAATTCATGTAAATAAATAGGTACTTATTTAATCACGATTTTGCTGTCCCGCGATTTTTCGATAAATAATGGTTTATTAAACACAAAATTAGCGGTCTAGTGGTTCAGTTCCTGAATCCTGAGCTCATTATTTGCATGTTTAGGAGCAACGTAGGTAAATTAGTAACGGAAATAATTAAAAACAAATAAAATCACCTTGCTAAGTTGCTAATATGTGTTTAAATCATTATTCATCATATCGATCATTCATCAGATGACTTAGCTATTTCATTAGAGTTTAAAATCCGGGAATTATGTCAATTGTCTATTGCAAATTAAGTAATATATAAGGTACACAGGGGCTTTACGATCGAGCTCGGGGCGGCGCTGACGGTACTGGTGGCAAGCAAGGCTGGTCTGCCGGTCTCCACCACACACTGTAAGGTCGGCTCTGTCGTCTGTATTGGCTACTTCTCCGACAAGCCCGTCGACTGGAGTTTATTTCGGTATGTTTATACAGATTTTAATGTTTCCAGCTTGCAAACAGAAACTATGGTACTGCGGGTTAATTGCGTAGCACACTAACAGTAGCAATCGTTTTCATTTTGACAGTTAATTGGGTAGCACACTAATAGTAGCAATGGTTTTCATTTTGACAGTTAATTGGGTGGCACACTAACAGTAGGAATGGTTTTAATTTTGACAGTTAATTGGGTGGCGCACTAACAGTTCGAATGGCTTTAATTTTGACAGTTAATTGGGTGGCACACTAACAGTAGCAATGGTTTTTATTTTGACAGTTAACTGGGTAGCACACTAACAGTAGCAATGGCTTTCATTATGACAGTTAATTGGGTAGCACACTAACAGTAGTAATGCCTTTCATTTTGACGGTTCAACAACATGCATTGCGTTATTTACGTTATTGGTCAGACAAGTTTTTCGAACATACCTACTTATGTAGCAATTGATTAGCAATAACCTCCAAAGTTATTCAGATTGTAATTAATAGTGTGACAGACGCACGGGTCGATCCATCAGGTTAAGCTACGCTTGCCGGGGATGGTCTGTGGACGGGTGACAATCTTAACATACCGAGACTCCTCCGTGCCTCAGAAAGCACGTGACGCCGTTGGGCCCAGCTGTGATTCCTGGATCTTTGCAGTGGTTACGGGTCGTCAGAAGTCCAAAAACCTGACAACCAGTCTACCAAGAGGTATCGTGTTACCCAGTAACAGGGCTGTGGAGGTCAGATAGGCAGTTGCTCCATGTAAAATACTGGTATTCAGCTGCATCTGGTTAGACTGGAAGCCGACCCCAACATGTTGGGAAAAGGCTAGGCAGATTCACGCAGATTGATTGCCGCAATTTGGGTGCTGGTTATACCTAACTGTTTGTATGATATTTTATGACGCCATAATGACAGAATTTGACTAGTAGTTATGTATGTACCTATGTTCGATTTTTGCCTCTGTTATTGTTTATGATTAATCACGTTGTGCTATGTACGAGTACCAGGATTGTAATGGGGCTTTCCCTGTTATGTTATCAATTTGTGAGTAATGATGCCATGTTTTGTTTAACAGGAACATAATATTCGCGTGGGTGGTGACTGTTCCTGTCGTTGCAGGCATCGCAGCTCTCGCCATGTTGGCTCTAGAAGCGTTTGTCGTATAGATTACTTTACTTAAACATTGACGTGTAATATAATAGGTAACTATGTGCCTAGAAACTAATAATACATAAATGTCTAGTTTTCCTCCTCATTGTATCGATGTATCTCTTGTATCTGCTGAGATAAACTCGGATATGTGGCCACGTCGGCATCAATAAATAATTTACGGAATTGAAATTAAATTGACTGTAGCGTAGCGCAAAGATTCTTTTATTAGTATTTACTGCAATCTCAGCTTAAGTGAAGCTAATGCTAGCCAAGTAGACAACAAGCAATAGCTGATTAAGTATAAGTTTACGAATATAAACACCACAAGGTGATAGTTTGACATTGAGACATTTTGACAACAAATAGCCGGTTCAAGATTTAGGTAAATCTTAAACCGGCTATTTGTTGTTCAAAATGACCTCATTTTTAGTAACGCTTCTAGAAATAATTTTAACAAGAATAGTCGAATGAACCTATTTGAATTTTCATTATTTTATTCGATTAGTGTAAATGTTAATTGAGCGGGCGTGGCTCCAAACATGACATGTGCTGTGTGCCTGAGGCGTAGTTCTGAACTAAAGAAAACGCAAATAAATCTGTTTTATTAGTCCAAGTATTTGTATCACATAGAAATACACGAGTAATATTGTTTTCCTTCTTGTTGCTCTACTACAGCGTAATAGTTGTAAGACTAATTAATAACTACTGATTAGGGGTCCTAGTACATGTTGGATTATCATCTCTGCACCTTTCCCGATACAGTTATCAAATTCTTATTTTTGTTTTAGTAGGTACCTATATGTACTTATTAGATTGACTGTGATTAAAATCTAATTAAAAATCTAGATATCGATACTTACTTACTTATGTAGGTACCTAGTTACAATTTCTAATGAATCTGATTGTCTGTCATCTAATTATTTATGAATTCGACATTTTTAAATCATAGGGATCAACTGTTAAGGCCGTACAAGGACTTGCATTGTTGTATTGGATGAAATTGTTTTATGATTCCCTTTGTAAGATATTTGCTAAAGAGGATTGTCAAAATGTTACTTTGTTTATACATTTAAATTCAAAGTATCTTTGTGATACGTGTATTGCATTAAACTTAAGTTACGAGCCAAACTAAAAAATATTATTTTAGTTGCCCGTGTGATGTTCTGCGAATACTTGATCAAGATGTAATAGCTCCGGAAGCGTCAATGAAAGCCTTTTACTTCAGTAGGTACCTGATTGTACGTTAATACTCCACGCATGCGCTCCCGGAGTTGGCGCAGATACTAGTCTTAATTACTTGCATGCGAGCTATGGTTGTACCAGTTGCACTGGCCTAATGAACGGTGTGTATTTTCACGTAAATAGAGGACTGACTGTTAGGTGTAGAATGGGGCTTAGAAGGGTGACTGTGACTTGAATTGATATTACCTACTACACTACAAATTCTAATTGTGATTCTAATTGTCAACATGTCTGCATGTTGATTTGTTTAAAATTGTCGCAAACCTGTAAATGTTGACGTGCTTGCGTTTAACTATCACTTAACGCATGCCTACTTTTGTTGTACACAACATAAGTAGGTAGGTATTTGCAGATTGAATTTGGTATGTTAATGCTCTGTATGTTCACTTTTTTTCTTGGTACATAAACATAGAGGTAGATAGCATAGAGTTTGTGTTAAATATAGTCTTGTGTAGTTCGCGAACGATGAACGAATAGGAACCGTTTCTTAGCACTGTACTGACTGTACTAAAAGAAACGTTTCCGAATGCTGACTTGTAATCGGTCTATTAGTTCTAACAGTTCCTCGTACATTTATAAAGAGCCGTATCGTATGTCCGAACGAGAACGAGAATGACAGCGATTCAGCGACTGATTTGACTGTTATGGTAAATGTTTACTCTGTGATCTGTATAAGTACTGCTGAGAGCGAAGACCGAATAGAGCTAATAGAACTAATAGAAAGAACTAGTTCGTTCACTGACCGAAATGAACTAGTACGGAGCGATCTTAAAAATGACCGAGCAGGCACAAGACTAGTAAAATAGGAGTAGGGCTACCTCCATGGGAAATGTCAATTGTGTTGTGCTGTTGTTTGCACAACTTTACAAAAGTTCTGTTTGGACCTTTTTGCATGAATTTGCAAACCGTCCCCTTAGTAACAAATTAACGTAACTTGACTTTGAGCAATTTTGAGTTAACTTAATAAAAAATTTCATGAAATAGTCATTCTGTGCTAGGGGTTCTAGGATAATATGCTGAATTCATGGTTACAGTTTGCGCACTGGATAAAAACTTATCCTGTATGTAGGTATAAAATATTAGAAATTGAAATTTATAAAATTTGGCACACAGATAGTTTGTAACCTGGATTAACACATATACTACTTTTATCCTGGTTCCCGTGGGATAATTTTCGACCTCTACGCGGGCGAAGCCGCTGGCAAAATCTAATTTTTTTTTATAAATAGTTTATGCTAATTTTAAAATTTCTTCCCAGTTCTGCCCGTGGGTGTCGTAGATGGCGACTAAGGGACTTACTAGAGAATGGGCAGCAGCGTTCTCTATGCATTTGACCACCATACTGCGATCGCCAACCCGCCTGCCTAGCGTGGCGATTATGGAAATCCCCCTTCTAGGGGAGGCTTATCTCCAGTAGTCTTTTGGCTTATATGATGATGATGATGAGTCATTCATTGATGACTTTAATATTAATAATTCGGTAAATACATATGTGTTACGGTCGGGATTAAAATTTTAATGAGAATATACCATCTTAAATATACGGATACCATCTAGTATCTCAAATTAACAGGTTCTATTTAGGGCTGATTTTTCAATAGTCAGATACTTATCTTTTATCTGAAAAATAATTATGTCAATTTGAGGTATTTTCTTTATAAAAGCTGTCAAACCGCAACATTTATTCCTCAGATAAAAGTTAGCTGACTATTAAAAAATCAGCCCTTATACACAAGACACGTATCTCGATGAAACTTTTTTTTCTAAAATGGTGGTTTACCAGGCTTTTGACGACAGCTTTGAAAGGTAGTAATTATATACTCATTATTGTATCGTGTCGCGCAATCTTTATCTAGTTTATCCGTTTTCTCAAATTTGACACTCTCTAGTTACCAAAGTTTTTGTGTTATTAAGGGGACGATACTGAGGAACAAGTTCAAATGTACCTACCTACGATTCAAAAACTAGCTTTTACATTCTGGTCCAGTTCGTTACTGAGCATAGTTTGTCAATCTGCCTGTCCTACCTATTATGAAAATTGTATCTAAATAAGAAAGTGTTACATCGGTATTGCATCGGGTTTTCATAAACAACTTAATGTGTCGCATACACGGACGCATATAAAATTACAAAATAATTAACAATAGGCGATATTATTGTTGAATAAACATACTTAGTTGAAAATATCGCGTTTAATTTTGTTCGTTTATTGTTTTCCTAACCTAACCTCATAATGTACAGACGCCAGCACATCAAGCTACCCCAAACTGTCAAATTTTCCCAATTAAACATGAGTCTTACGCTTTCGAAATAAAGTAGAAAATCTATCAAAGAAATTTGGCAGATTGGAGTAGCCTGATGTGTTGGCCTCTGTACCTACCTACGATGGAGAATCTCCACAGTAGATAGGTACCTATCTACTGTGGAGATTCTCCATCGTATGATTTATTGTGTATCGTGTGATTTAGTGTGTTATGCTATTGGCGTACGCCAATAGCATAACACACTAAATCACATTATGAATCAGTTTGAACGATATTGCTAATCCATTGCCTCATAGGTTCCAAAAAATTGTCGGCTCAGCAACGTAATAAATGTTGTTGAGCTGTCAAAAAAAACTTAAAAAAAATAAATAAACAACCGACTTCCAAAAAAACACTAAAAAGTGAAAAATAACTTTAATTTCGGAAGTCGGTGACTTTGGATATGTATTTTAATTTTTTGTCACCGCCTTCCGAAATTAAAGTTATTTTTCACTTTTTAGTGTTTTTTTGGAAGTCGGTTGTTTATTTTTTTGAAAAAAGTTTTTTATTTTTCACTTTTTAGTGATTCACATGTGCTAACCCCTTCACAGCGTACCGGCGTGATGTTATGTTATTAACTGGTGTAAACAATTGACAGACATGAGATTTCAGCAATCCCTGTCCATTTGCTATCATTTATTGAGGAGTTCCGTTGCCTATCTCCGAAGTTCTTCATCAGATCTTCACCAAATTGAAATGGAACCACTCCGAGAAAGTACTCTTCCAAAAACTACACAAATTGCTTCAAGTGTGCCTATAAAATTTGAAGAGTTCTCTCTATTTCTCCAGGAGCCCATCATCAGATCCTGACTTGATGATCATGGGACCATCTGGGAAGTATACCCTTTCGAACAAAAAAAAAAAATTATCCAAATCGGTCCAGCCATCTTCGAGTAATCGGGGAACATACATAATAAAAAAAAAAAGGTTCCGACGAATTGAGGACCTCCTCCTTTTGGAAGTCGGTTAAAAAGAAAGCCTTTGCTACTGATAGTATGTTACAGAATTTACCTGCAGCGGGCTTACCACGAGAACCGTAGACAAGCGTTTTGTCGTCGAAATAGTCGACAAAAATGACGTTTCCGTATAGACAGTTGACAGTTTTTCACCGATAAATGTAGACAAGCCATTTCTATTCTACAGTAGAGTAGAAATAAAAAGCGTCATGCTAAGCCCGCAGATGTAACTTACTACAGCTGTGGCGAAAGCACCATATAACACGATTCCTACCGGCTTCCCTTCGAGGATTCGCATTGGCAACTCTATCGCTATTAAAAAATGGCACGTCAATAGTGGCTACTATTGCCATAAAATAAAGTAACACTACGGGTGTTTAATTCACCATAACATTCAAACAACAAAAACAGTTATTTTTAGCTTTGTATTACAACAACAAAATGTTCTAAGTTAAGTCGGCGCCAAAACGTCATAATCGGGAACTAAAAATTCATACAACAGTGATCCCGTAATGATATCAGTTTAGGTCACGAGGCATCGCTTGATATAGACGAGAGCAAGCCGCTGTACAACGGGTTATGACAGAGACAGATCATATAGAAAAATGCGTCAGCAAGAACGAGATGGAGGAATATTGCATATTTTATTTGGTTTTCAGCTGTTAAATTTTATTGTATTTAATTCTTTACATTCCTATATTAATTTTATAATGACAGTAAGTATTCTTTATTGATAAGTCAATAAGTTAAAGCCGACTTTGCTTCGGCTTCTCTCTTAGAAAAATTTACACCTCGCCGCTGTACTACAGTGGAATCTCTATAACTCGAACCTCAAAATCCTCGAAATCCTCAGTACCTAAGTCGAAAAAAAAATGCCATTTCCTTCCGCTGAACCCCTAAATACGCGGTATCTCGAATCATTTAGACTTTGTAACTCGAACAAAATGTTATTTCCCTACGAAGTATTGATAATAATTTATACTCTATATCTCGAATTTCAAAAAGGAAACTCCCTTATGTCGAAGTTAGTAAAATACAACGACGTCTTTGGAATTCCCCGAAATAATAGCAATAAAATCCAAAATGGATGTTCGGGTTCGGGCTTCTAATCTGTTGTTTTTGTCTTGTACACGTGCAATGAATGAAAACATTCATTAAACTTTCTATTGTTCGTCAGTACTTATTGAGCTGTTAAACTAACAACAACATAAGTACGAAGCATCATTGTTCGAGTTTGAAAAAATAACTGATACAAAATCTACAAATTGTTTAAATCAAAAGAAGATTACGGATATTTTTTAGTGTACAGTTTACTTCACTATTATGTAATTTGTTTTAACATGTAAAAAAATATACTATAAAACTTAAGTTGAATTGTTATTCAAATTTGACTCTACAAATCGAAAAATATACTTAGAAATCGCGTCTTTGTAAGTCGAAACTTCAGCAGTTAAATCATATGTATTTCGAAGTTCTTGTTAAGTCGAAAACTCCTTAACTCGATTTTTTTGCATTTCCCTTAACATTCGCCTTATGGAGATTTCCCTATACAAGATAGATTATAATACTTAAGTAATTTTCCTGTTGCTCTGCCGGCCTAAGTACCTACTTAAATCAATAAGCTAGGTCAGTAGGTACCTACAGAAGTCTATTTGCGTCACGCTCATACGTAGTTACAGGAGGAAACAATGCAGGTAAGTAGCTGCTTGTAGCAGGCTAGCTCTTGGTTGCATAATAATTATACATATATTTAGATGGTTAAAAATGAATACCACTAAGATTTTTTATGTTGAACGAAGTGAGTGTGTGGCCGCAAGCAGTTTTTTATTTTACCACCAATCAGCAATTTAGCCATTGCTGGATAGCCCGCAGACTCATGATAAATTTTGTGTGCTAAACAGCCGACAAAAACTCAAGACCTGTTCCATGGTACCCCACGGGACAGGTCTTGAGCGTTTGTCGTGTTTTTGTAAATTTAAGGTTTTTAATCTACATAAAATTTGGGTATTAGCTAATTTATGTTGGGAATTCCCCGAACTGTAAACTGATACCGTTATCCATCTACATGGAACCGACCTCCTTTGCCCAAATTCTTGCAGAGTGAGACAAAACATGTCTTAGGTATCGGTAATCTCGGGTATTCAGAAACTTACAAATCCTTTGAGAATCGCCGAATCTTTTTTAAAGCAATAATAACATCACTTCATATCATTTACCTGTTGCTTGTACATGCTTCTTCTTGTACATGTTCTCAAAATGGTTATAATTTCAAGAGCAGACCAATACGCCCCTTAAGTCGATAAATGTACTCATACGAACCTTGAACCACCATGGCTCATTAAGACTTCCTATTCCCGGAAGTTAATTTATTAATTAGTGTTGAATGTTGATATCAACAGTCTACAGTATGGATGGTCTGTGCTCAACACAATTCTATAAAAAAACGAATCGGCTATTAGCTACTCATGAGCGAGCTGGCTCGTGAGTTTTAGGTTCCGTAGAAAGTAGGTAAGTCTAAAGGAGAGAAAGCTGTAAGTGTCTGTTCCCTAATAGCTTTGGCAAGAGCTGGGAGTATTAATGTTTAGCTGTAGAACCAGGATTCGTTTTTTCGTATTTTAGAATGTGGGTGTACACTGTACTATATTAGAAACACCTCAGGCCTCAGCTTAACCTTTCGGGTAGAAAAGGCGTGATGTTATGTGTAAGTATGCATGTACCTAGCAGTTACTTTTATTGCACAATCAAGATCATATTCATACAACGTACATAAGTGGGTACTGTGGAAGCACGGACGAGCTCCCAAGTAGGTACCGGATGTGTAATAAATATGATTAAAACTCAATGGGGCGTTTAAACTGTGGGATTCCACGGTTATTTCAAGAGTTAGAACATTACAAGGCCGCGCCTGTCAATATAATGAAAGCTCTCGGAACAAAACATAAGTAAAAATTATTTGACGTTTTTTATTTTAGAGCTTCCTGATTGTTCGAACATAGACACAGCCCAATCATGACCAGGTAGTTGTTCTGGGTCTGGCTGTTTGTGTATGTGAGTTTAAATGTTTGTAAACGCACCCACAATACAGGAGAAATTCCTAGTGTGGGGCAACGTTTTTAAAAATTGCGAGTCGGACTCGCGCGAACTCGGACGAAGGGTTCCGTACCATTATCTATAGAAACGGCAAAAAAATCATGTCTGTTGTATGGGAGCCCCCTTAAATATTTACTTTATTCTGTTTTTTAGTATTTGTTGTTATAGCGGCAACAGAAATACATCATCTGTGAAATTTCAACTGTCTAACTATTACGGTTCATGAGATACTTATAGCCTGGTGACAGGCGGACGGACAGCGGAGTCTTAGTAATAGGGTCCCGCCTTTGGGTACGGAACCCTAAAAACATAAATAAGAATGTAAAGAATTTGTCTAGACTGAACAATAAGATATAACTAAGCTGCTATGACATCATTATCATTTTGACAGGGAATACTAAAAGGTCGTTCGGTAAAGTCCGGATGAGTTCGGATCGATTCGTGTCAGACACTTTTTTTTATATAGGTGTCGGGCTTTGTTCAAGAGAACTTTGTGTTGTGGATCGACTACGACCATTTGCAGCTTGCGCGTTGCGTCCGACAGACTGGTGCGAGCGGTCGCTTCGTGAGTCGAATCATTCCCATCTTGTTTGTCCGGTTTGTATTTGTGTCGTAAACAAAATTTTTATTAATTCCATAACCAGTTTTCGTCTCAAATCGGATCAATGCAAAGGTAAGATGAGTTTTAATTGCGTAGTTTTAACACTTAACCCCTCTAACCTTGATACTCGGAACAGTGAACGACCGAGTTGAACAGTGTTTGTTTTTTAAGAGAGTCCTCAATGTGCAGGCCACGTTCAATGTTTTAATTAACACTTAAAAAACTGCAGGTTCTTAGAAGACGCGCTTGATTTTTTGCATGTACACGTAGTATACCTACGTTATTATGTATGTACCTATGTTTTGATTTTATACGGGGCTACGATTTTGTGATACGGGTTTGCTTTTCAAAATACGTTTGTCTGAGAATACTTGACTCGACATGTTGGCAGTTTGCTAGCAAAATTTAATTAATACATTTGAATAATATTATTCAGTATACCTACAAAGCATTTGAACTACTCACCAAACGAAGGCTGAAGATAATTAATTGGTACCTAATGCATTGACGAAATAAATAATTCTGAAACTAAGATTGAATAAATACCTACGTTAGGAATGTAATAAGTAATTTCTCTATCTGTTGTTAAATAAATGAGAGACAATGTTTGCCTTTGTACCCTTATTTTGATTTAAGTAGGTAGGTACGCACGGCTGCACATCAAGCTATACATTTCCAGTATAAGCAGATCTCGCATTGTATAGGATTTCCGTACAGTGCGACATCAGCGTAAACTGGAAATGTATAGCTTGATGTGTAGCCGTGTGTACTACTTATTTGTGTAATCAGTTAAATAAACATAAGTAGATCTGACATTTTGATTGAACGTTTATTTAGCCTAATGGCCACCATACCACTACATCAGCATTCTTCTGCCCACATCCCAATTTATTTAGGGTCGGCACAACATGTCTTTTACTTCCAACTTCCCATCTCGGTAGTCGCCCCTTTTCTAGCCATTATCATCTTTCATACAGTTTATCCATCGTTTCTTTTGTCTTCTCCTACTCCTATGGCCAATCATACTCAAACTTTCCTTATTCCTCCGCATCTGATAGGAAAGCGATTATCAAGGTATGGGACCTTGATAATCGCTTTCCACACGTTCAGTCATTCACCATACCACATTTAGGTAATTCGGTCGGTAAGCAGTATGTTGCAGTTCACAATTTATCGACAGTTTACAATCTCGCGAGATAGATTTTAATCTAACGGTATTTACAATTTTACGGTGACAGATGTTTATTATGTCTAAACCTATAGTGAAATTATACCTACTAGCTTCTAGATTTTCAGATCACTAAATATTATTTAGTGACCCAAAGATGGTGCAAAACAAAACGAGGAAAATCTAGAAGCTGGTAGGTATACTACATAAACACCTAATTACATTTTTTTTCCGAAAGTGTAAATGAAACTGGTGGTTAGGTACTTTGCCTTTCTTGAATTTTTTGTTCCGGAGATGGTTCTTCGAACGATATTATTTGTTTATTTTAACTCACTAACAATATCAATGTGTTTAAGTCACATGCATTTTTTAGTAGACCTACCTAATGTGAGTAAGTACATCACTATGTACTTACTCACATTAGGTAGGTATGTATTAAAAAATGCATGTGCATGTGTGTGCAGATTCAGATAGAAATTTGATACGAAATTATGCACTCGCACTGCACACTTGCATTGTGAGAACTACGCGGTAGTAACATGATATTACTAGGTTCCTGCATGTTGGTTATCTCAAGGGGTTATCTACACATCATGCAGTTCGATATAAAATGCAGTTGTTGAGTAAATAACACATAATGTAGATAAATATCGATCTCTTAGTGGCTTTACTTTATTTGATTTAATCAGGTAGGTATAGTCCGATTCAAACTTAATGGCGGGTCGGAACATAAGGCCAGTCGCTCCGCAGGAAGAAATTCAGGTATCTGCGGTGGTGAGGGGTGAGGTACTGCGCAGCGAGTAGCGTACCTGCTTCAAAGCCCCCATAAAATTTTAAATCGGACTTCACCTATAGTTTTGTAACTGCAGAAGGCCACATCTGCTCAACGCAGTTATTGTTTGTTCCGTACCTACCAACGTACAGACAGTTTAAGTCACGATGACGCACCCCTGTTTGCCCCGTTCCTTTATTTTTGATCACTGCTCACTCTCAGTACAATTGAACAATTGGATTGAACTATCTATTATATCTACCCAGGATTCTATGAACTCACCATGTGGCTTCTATATTAGTTGCCAGTAAGGCAATGTTAACTAATTACATGAATAAATACTAATAAAAAATAAGGACTAACATCGTCCAGTGTCAAAATAAATCAATTAAAACTATCTGCCCGACGCGGCGACGCGTCGACTGTGTCCATTGTCCAGACTTGTTCAATTTTTTCTGACATTAAACGGGGCATACCAATTTAAGTGTGGTTTGTGTGTTGTGGGCCTTCATCATTCACCAACTAAATTAGTTGTTTTTTTTTACAGACCGGCCATGGACAACGACGGACTCCCTCTGTATCCTTCGGAGTTCGATAACCAAGTTCAGGTAATTTATAATGATAATTGTTTCTGGTATAATAGTTTTAACTTTTACAATGTAAATATCATTGACTCGGGCAGTTAACCGCGCGTTAGCGGTAACACTTGCACCCCAAACATAATCCTTACCTGCTACGACACAAAGGCGCTGTTAGTGTCTAAATTCACTGCAAGACAACGCACAGTTTTAAGTAACCGATGGGTCTAGAAACATAAACTTTCGCGTAAGAGTTAAGGAAGGATTTCGAATTCACCCCCTAATGGCAGTGGAGTGCACAGAGTTTTTAAACAGGGTAGGCAGAAATTAAAAAAAAGGCAAAAAAAACCCAGAATAAACGATTGCTGTACCTACACAGCATGAAACCTGTGAGGCAATTAAATAAATCATATTGTTGTGTATTGAATCTACGATTGACTTTTTTGGGTGGTAAATCATCAAATAACTTCTCCCGCTCTGGGTGGAGCAGGAGGGTGTGTCAGACTTTTACTGACTAAGACCTAAACCGTGTTCCTTCAGTTGCCTGTGTGCCAGGGGCCACGGTATCTCTTTCGAACAACCCGCACCCCTGACAGGCATCGGCCCTTGCGGACCCCATCAGTTGGTGCTGGCATTTGTTTGAGGCGCGCGTGGATCACAACGCGCCGTCGACCCGGGCTTGGTCCTTACCGGACAGCGAACTACCCATTACTCGCCGTTCGCAAGCCCGCGCCTACGGTGGCCGGGAATCAGCCTGGGATTTGCGACGCCCAGGGCGTCTCCTGCGGCGACTAGGGCCGTGAGGGCGCATATACTGCCTCTCCCTCACGTGCGCCGCCTCCCTCTTCGCGAGCATTACTGCTTCGCAGAAGCTACCCATACACTCTCGCTCCGTACTATGGCCTGGACTATTGCCGAACGCGAGAGATTTCCGCCGCCGATCGCCTCCACAAGGACCCGGCGGTGCTCTGACCAAGCCGGGCAGACCTCCACCGTATGCTCCACCGTGTCCTCCGGGCGATCTATGCAGTGGAAACACCCGGGCGTTTCCTCCCGCCTTATGCGAAACGGGATCCTCCCGAAACAATCGTGTCCGGTGAGGACCTGCGTCAGGCGGAAGATGAGGACGCCGTGGCGCCTCTCAATCCACTCCTCAAAAAGGGGACTTACTGCCGCAATCGTGGCGTGCCCAATGATTGACTTTACCTTTAGTTTGTATTAATTGCAAATCCGGTGTACAACTACTTTTCACGATCACAGGTTTTTATTATTTCACCGAAAAATAATTTTGAAAATGCATAATTTTTTCTTTTCTCTATGATACATATTTTGACTTGCGATTGCACCACATCAGTAGATCACGCATGGGCGGGTCGCTATTCACTAGGTACATTATAATAAAACAAAGTCCCCGCCGCGTCTGTCTGTTCGCGATAAACTCAAAAACTCCTCAACGGATTTTCATGCGGTTTTCACCAATAGACAGAGTGATTCATGAGGAAGGTTTAGGTGTATAAATTGTTAAGGTTTTGTGTAAATTGGTTAACGCGGGCGGAGCCGCTAGCAAAAGCTAGTTTATTATAAAAGGATGGACCTAGGTATTTCATAGCATTCTTTGTTTTCTTACAGATAAAGAAGTTTAACCAAAAAGCCCCGGTCCCAGCGGCGGTGCAGCAAATGCCGGAGCCAATGCCAGTAGCACCAGCGGTATTTACAAACAATATTTTCTTTCCTACACTTTGATTACGTATATTTTACATACCTATCTCCATATACATTTGTACCTACATAAGTCATACAAAGGCATGAGAAGGGCGAAGACGGTGAAATATAAATGACTAGCGAGGGTACTGCATTTAGAACGACTTGTTTTGAATTATGTTTTTTCCGTCAATGCATGTTTCTTCTTTACCGAATCTTATATCTGAGGAATCTGTGGGTTAATAGTGCATGGAACAGAGCCAACAATGATTCTGATATAGTGTCGGTACTAACAGTACAGTTGTTTCAGATGCAGCTGCTAGGTCCCGAAAACACGGTGACGACTTGTCAGTTCTGCCACGCGTCAGTCAAGACTGCAGTCAAGTACACGACCACGTCGCGCACGCACATGGCCGGCGCACTCTGGGGCATGCTTTGGTATGTAAACTACGTTTCATAATTTAGTTTCCGACAGGCGCGGTCCGAGAGGGGGGTCCTAAGGGTCACCCCACCAAAGCCGTAAACGTAAACCTTCTTAAAAAAGTATTTTTTCGAAAATATAATACATTTTCTTATTAATATGTAGTCTTTGTCTGTGATCCACCTCCCCCAGTATTTGGCTGTGACCGCGCCTGGTTTCCGATTGCCGTTTCAGAAAAGCATTTTTAAGACGTTCGCATGGACGTAAAAATATCGTGGCGGGATTTTTTCGCGCACTGGATCTTCAACACACTACTTAGCGTCGAGAGTTGATTATTCAAGTGTGGTTTTGGGGCGCGCTTTTTCGCAGATTCCACTGCAGAAACAAAACGGAAAAAAAAGATAAAAAAATAAAATAAAATGTACTTTTATTCTAAGGTGCAAACCCTAGTGGGACGGGATCCAACACGATTTTAGAGTAGTGGAATCTTCCCCACCAAATTGAATTAGTGGGTCAGATTCCATTGAAAAATTTTAGGCATTCCACTTTGCCCCAGCAGTGGGGCGTGGTGGGGCAAAGTGGAATGATTCATATTTTGGATATAATTTACGTCAGTGCGAAACTGGCCTAACGCCTAAACACATGTTTTCATGTTCTTTTAAGAGTAGATACCTACTAATCATATCGCAAACAACGTAGTATAAACGAGAGTAAAGGTAATTTGTTTATTTTTCCAGTTGTTTGTGCTGTGTTCCGTATGGCGCTGAATCAGCTAAAAACTCCGACCACTACTGCCCCAACTGCCAGAGATACCTTGGCACATATGTCAAGTAAAGACAACGGTACAACAGTCTATGTATTCATGATTTTTTTAATATACATACTTGTTTATTTATATAAATATGTATAATAGGTTCATACAGAAAACTTCTCGTATACGTTATGGATGATTCAGTTAGACCCGAAATAAACCAATGACAGTCACGCCGCGGATTTCGTGCGATTTTTATTTTGTTCATCCATATCTTTAAAAGTTGATTATTTTTTGGGTCAATGACCGTTCTTGATGATAAAACCTTACAAGGAACTTGTTATTAAATGTTTATCTCCTTAATTAGCCAACATAATATAAATGTTCTAAACTTATATTATATATTATAATCTCTGGTGTACCGATGTAGCGGTAAAGAATGTGATAATTATGAAATGTTTAAAAACTCGAATGGTTCTCTAAACAGGAAAACGACTGATTTTTATGTAGGGTGAGACTTACACTATTATGTATGTATGTATAAGGTGTGCAAAAACCTGTTAGTTTGAACTTTTGTAATGTCTTACTAGCAGGTCCAAGAGGAAAACAAGATGAATTCTATCTTTCTGCGATATATATCCGATACGTATCGAATTTACGACGTTTATGTCGTTTTTTATTTTAATAATGTTAAAATATAAAAATAAATGTCTATACAATATCAAAAATAAAAATAAAAACTTGATAATTTGTAAGGTTCTCTACAAGCATAACGAATTTGATTGATTTTGTGCCATACTTATTAGTAGATAGTAAGACATAAATCCACATAACATCCAATTGGTTATACTTAATGGCATTGTCAGAAAAAGCTAAAAACAGATTAATGAATCTTTTGTTTCTATAAGATTGTCACAATTTAACATCGATGGATTTACATTATATAATATTTCTATACGAAGAAATACATACAACATGTCATTCTAAAAGATGAGATTTGCCAAATGTATGTTTCGGCAACAAACAAAAAATACGTTATCAATTTCATGTTTGGAATGTATCTTATTTTTGTACTTATTTTAAATAAAGCATTTATTGTGAAAACACACGTGTTTCATTGTTATTAAGCGAGATAAGTGATGGACGACCTAATAAAACTTCAAATAGTTCATGATAATTATATTTTGGTATATTACACTTAAAATCGTATCACAAGAAAGTATCTTTTTACAAAAATAGAATCAAAGAAAACATACAGGTAGTCGTATGCGCAGCGTTCAGGCGACGTACTGGTTGGTGAGCGCACGCAGTAGCCTGGCGCGGCGTATGGCGGCGGCTTCTCGCTGTATGTCCTCGCTGTTGTTGGCGTTGAGCTCCAGCGCGCCCGCCGCGCGCACCGCACGCGCGCGCCGGCCGCCCTCGCCGCGCCGCGCGTGCAGCGCCACGCCCACCTCCAGCAGCGTGCCGTCCCAAATGCAGCCGTAGTAGCCGTCCATAGCGTCAGCCGCGGTGCCCGTCTGGGGAACACGAAATCTGAATTTGTAGCAGAACTCAAAATCGAAGCATTTATTTCATTTACAGGCACTTTTTATTTCAGTTAATCGCAAAGTTGAGCGCACACAGATTATTAACATAAATTAAAAATAGAATAGGTGCCATCACGCTGCCTTGTGGAACTCTGTGTTGTACTACTCATGTAACTGTTATTTTAACGCTCTGTGTACAGTATTTAAGGTAATCTTCGCAAATCTCTAGTTGCATTCCCCTTATACCCATGCTCTCCATCTTCTCTATGAGTATGGAAATAGAGACGGTGTCAAAGGTTTTAGCCAAATCAAGGAAAATATGTAAAACCTTTTGCGCACCGTCCCAGTTCCTCACGATCTGTTAAGTCATGGACTGCGTCCGAAGTGGGCTTACCGTCGGGAAAACCGTATTGGTATGGGGATAGAAAGAAGCTTTTTGATTTCCAGATACGTTATTAATCACTTGTTCATAATACGCTCGAGGATCTTGGATAATGCAGACAGAATAGTAATGGGTCTATAATTAGTTACTCGGTCTCGATCCCCACCTTACAGACAGGAATAATTACAGATTGCTTAAAGACCTCCGGGAATTTACCTTTGGAAAGGGCCAGATTGCAAATGTGTGTCAGGGGCGGAACTATAATATTTATGTTTTCTTTAATTATTCTAGCAGATATATCATCCCAACCAACAGCACAGTTGATACGTAGGGACATTATTAATGAGTATTTCAACTTCATCCACGGCAGTAGGAAGCAGCACTATTGGTGAGGGGGCAAGAAACTGACTGTGCTTTTGCGATGGTTTGATGGAGTACCTTGTATTTTCTCGGCTAGGCTTCTTCCGATGGTAACAAAATGGTTATTAACTAATTCGACTGGTTGGTCTGGCGTGGGTGAAACTGTTAGCAACTGACTTGGGGATTCTTAAGTTTTAGTTCTATTCGTGATTTTGTTGATTGCTTCCCACAGTTCTTTACTATTTTGGCTAGTATTTTATTTCGTTCTGTTCGTGTTTGTTTTTAGGGTTCCGTAACCAAAGGGTAAAACGGGACCCTAATACTAAGACTTCACTGCTCAGGCTGTATCTCATGAACCGTGATAGTTAGACAACTGAAATTTTCACAGATGATGTAATTCTGTTGCCGCTATAACAACAAATACTAAAAAACAGAATAAAATAAATATTTAAGGGGGCTCCCATACAACAAACGTGATTACTTTTACCGATTTTATAGATAATGGTACGGAACCCTTCGTGCGCGAGTCCGACTGGCACTTAGCCGGTTTTTTTTTTGTAAAGAATTACATAAGTTTCTGTAACGAGTGTATGAAACTAATAGGGATGTGCTTCTGGTGGATATTTTATCCTCTTTTGCATGTTATCTCTATGCGTCATGCAGCAGAGAAGTTCTGGTGTGATTCACGGCATAATTTTTTTGCGGTTGGGTGTTAATGGAGTTCACTAGGAATTCTTCTGCCATGATGGCATCTTGCATTTCGCAAATTGTACGTAAATCAAGTGTTTTTAAGTCTGCCGATAGTTGAACGTAATTTATTCGCGTAAGTGTGTTGGAGGTCCTCGATTTTAGTGTTACTTTGTGTAAAAGAAAATTATTGTTTCGTTATCGGTAAGGGCAGAATGCGCCAATTCTCTTATCTGGTGAGGAGCGTATGGGCTAGTAGAAGACCAAAGGTAGCTATGGTAGGTAGTCATTTTTGTTCGGGTCCATCGGGGAAATAGTTTTACAGCAAGATCGTACCTTTTCTGCGAGGCACTTGAAGGCGGTAGTGTAGTCAGGTTCGTCGGGAAGCTGGCACAGCGCGGCGGCTTGCGTGGGCGCATTGAGTGCCTGGCAGCACCGCGCCGCGCGCCGCGCTATGCTGGGCTCGTCGGGAGCGCGCTTGGCGAAGTGCCATGAGCCTGCCGCTGCGCCGCACAGGTATCGCCGCAGCGCTGCGCCCCAACGGCCCTCGGCCATCTCCACGTCGCCGTATAGACGGAGCCTAATGAGGAAAATTACGAGTGATATTTACGACCTTGCAATTGTAAGCCCACGTTTCCATGGACACAATAAAACCGCGGTGGGATTTTATTGTGCACTGGGTCTTCAACGCACTGGTTGCCGCCGAGAGTTGAAAATCCAGTGCTCGAAAAAAAAAACAGCCGCGATTTTACTACGACCGGGTGAATGTTGACTTAGAATAAGGTGGAAGCTCTAGGGTAAATACTTAATACATACATACATAAATCCATGCCTTAATCCCATGGGTAGGCAGAAACTATTACTATAGCTAATATAAGTCTGATATCACCAAACCGTCTTGAGCAAGCGTGCATGGTCAATGCTCGTGTCTTTCTGTAGAAGAGGCCTTTGCCGTTCAGTAGGACAGTAATAGGCTGGTATGTATAAAGGCACTTTTCAGGCAGAAAACGGTAAGACTCAGTAAGGAGAAAAGTATAAGTTAGAAAATTGTACAGATGCCAGAACATCAAGCTTCCCCAATCTGTCAGATTTCTATGATAGGTTTTCAACTTTCATCCAAGAGTTTAAGGTTCATGTTCAAATGGGAAAATTTGACAGTTTGGGGTAGCTTGATGTGCTGGCGTCTGTACATACTTTGTGAGCAAATGTAGGGTTGTGGCATAAATCCTACTAATATTAAAAGTTTGTGAGGATAGTTGTATGGATTTTTTTTACTCTTTCACGAAGAAGCTACCAAACGGATTTCGTGAAATTTGGCACACAGATAGTTTATAACCTGGATTAACACATAGGGTACTTTTATCCCGGTAGTACGTTCCCGCGGGATAACTGCCGACCTCCACGCGGGCGAAGCGGCTAGCAAAAGCTAATTTTACAGTAATTTAGAACTTACCATGACGTATTATAAGGATACAGTTTCAAACTCCTTTCAAGAAGGTCGGTCAGAGATTCCAGCACAAACTTAGCGTTATAGTTATTCACATTTGATATGTTATTCGGCCAGAGATTGGTATAATCCACCACAAGTTCTAAGGAGTTGTCATCTATAAGAACATTGTGTATTCTGGCGAGGAGTGAGAGCATCACGCTGACGGCGAGGGGTTCTCTTAGCGTGGAAAGGAACCCGTTGAAAGCGTTTCGAGCTTCAGAGACGCCGGGGGCTTCGCGGGAATGTGTAGGGTTTCCACCTGCAGACCTCTTCACCGGAACGGGACCGGTGCAGTACACAGCTACGGCTGAAAGAAAGGAAAGGTAGACCTAGATCAAATAAAATTATGCCGTTACAAATCAAAGTAGCGCGTCATATAACTAATACGTTAATTGAAATAAGATTCGAATTACAATTACTTAAAACCGCTCATAAAATTTTACGACATAAAGACCAATACAATAAGATTACCCAGACATAAAAAGGCCTAACATTAGAGCGAATTGTTCGAAATGTTGATTGAAACTGTTCTTCTATGTATTTAAAAAACCCCCGACCCAAAAAAATAACTCTAAAAAGTAAAAAAAAAATATTTTTTGGCCTTTTAAGTTGTAGGTAATATCTTGATCAAGGCATTGTCAAGTCGGGGGACGGCTAATGAAAATGCTAGGCCACCTCTTTTTGGCTTAAAAGGCCAAAAAAATTAATGTTTTTACTTTTTAGAGTGCTTTTTTTTGGGTCGGGGGGTTTTTTTTAATTTTTAATTTAACTTTTATTTCCTGCTTTTTAAACTTAATGTCTCGCTTAAATCTGCGTAGCGTTGCATATGTTTCCCACAGTGAAGATTGTTACTGATTTATCCTCATTCGTCGTCCTGGTCACCATTTATCCATAACTTATTCATTCAGACCTTTTCAATGAGCCCAAACATGATGCTTCTGCTGTTTGTTGGTAAGTAACTTGGGTATCCTGGAAATTCCAGGTGTTTCTCCAGCATCAGTTCAAGGTTACTTTGTTCGTCTAATATCATTGAAGTAATAGAATTTCAAATTTCGACTTGATCAGACCCGTGGAAGATGCTCAAATCCCTTCTTCAACTAGAAAAGAGCTGATAATCTTTAAACAGCTGAACCAATCTTGATGAAACATATCTAAGAACAGTCCCGACTAATTCACCTTTCAAACAAAAAAAAAACAAAATGAAAATCGGTTCATCCGTTCGGGAGCTACGATGCCACAGACACACACACACACACACACACACACACACACACACACACACACACACACACACACACACACACACACACACACACACACACACACACACACACACACACACAGACACACACACACACAGACACGTCAAACTTATAACACCCCGGCCTTTTTGCGTCGGGGGTTAAAAATGGCACTTACCGAAATCCCACAATGGCCTAGGGAACTTCCTAGTGGCTTTCCCTCGCTGCAGCTCAAAGCAGGCGGCACATAGATCTGCGGCGACCTCACCCGGCCCCGTCGTGATACTCACTCCTTCCCATTCACACGCATTTACCAAACAAATCCAACACGCTTCGATTACCTGCGGATAAACGGAAGTAATTCATGAAATATCCGAAAAAATTGCAAAAATTAAAGATTGTTGAAAAGAAATTGCTCCGTGTGGTGCTAGGCGTAAATTATAGCACCATCCCATTTCTTTCCGTGGGTGTCATAAAAGACGATTAAGGGACTTACTAGAGAATGGGCAGCAGCGTTCTCTATGCATTTTACCATACTGCGATCACCAAACCGCCTGCCAAGCATGGCGATTATGCCACACCCCCCAAAACTGGGGGAAGGCAATGTCCAGTATTGGACGTATTTCGGCTGAGTGATGATGATGACAGACATTGTTTATATCTCTCACCTGTGGTCTAGGAACGACGACTTCTCCGGAGGTCACGGTAGCGATACAAGTTTTGCATTTGTTTGCCAACACAGTCAAATTAATCCTGTGATGTGGCCATTCGCTCAACATTACATTGATTTGTAGCAGAAGAACTTCCCAGGACAGTTGACGACACAGCCGGTATAGTGTGGGATCGTTGCCAGAGCCCAATTGGCTGCGAGCCTCGCCTTCTAGTACTGAGAGCAATGATAAAGCCGCGCGGGCGCACCCGGCTTCCGCTCTTGCTCGCGCCGCCCCAGAGACAACGTAACCAAAGTCTTGCAAGAATCCTCTCGGCAAAGATATCAACGCATTACGCAAGTCTCCCGCTGGCTTCCACGATGGGCTTATCTTCCACAGAGGTGACGCTGGAGCCATCATCGCCAACTTCACCAAACACATTCGAACTTCGTCAGCCGTCGAAGCCTCGATAAGGCGCTTCTTGAGTCTCCCCAACTCTAACTCTGGCACAGACTTAAAGTCAAAGTCTGGTGTTTCCCAATCATCTGTAAGTAATTCTCGTGGAATATCCATGTTTTCATCGTCGATGTTGACGGGATCATTGAGAATCGTATTTAATTGCTCATCGGAAACTAACTTCTTCCTTATGATCTCGGCTGATTCACCAATGTGCTTTTTCAAATACTCGTCTATTCTATCAATTGGGAGTCGACACTGTGATGTCGCTAAGTGAAGGTAAAACGTTCTTAAATTTTCCCAGTCGGCTTCTGATAAATCAGACATTAACACAGGGGCGAGTGCCCAGAACAAAAGATCAAAGAACTTTATGCCAACTGTTTTGAATTTGTTCAGGAAGTCTTGATGAGTAGAGGGCAGTCCTCCTTCTAAGGCATATCTGACGGCATTCAGCGCCGACACTCTGTTTAGTAGATCACGTGCTACGGTAAAGGCGCCACTTGAGGCAGACCCTTGAATATCAAGCTCAGCAACTTGCCTATGAATCATTGGGATCTCCCGCGTCAAGTTGTCAGCTTGTAAAACTGCGATGATTCCTGTGTAATGATTTGCTATGGAATCTTGAAGTTTTTGTAACAATGAAGGCTCCTCATTTAACACTTCATAGCCCAAATTCAATGCCCTTATATATCCTAAGATATCATCTCTTGCCATGCTTGCATAGTGAAACTCTCCCCAGGGCATCACTCTGTGTGGACCATATCCATAGATTGATATTTCTCTCTCTAGCAGATTTGAATTTTCTCGACATCCAAGTATATGCTTCTTGGCCAAACTATGTTGACCATAGAAGAAATAATTATAACATAAGTCAAAATGTATTTGCATTGCGAATTCATGCTGACTGATCAGAACACCACCAGCATTCCAGTTATGGTCCATATCACACGAGTCTTCAGTAAGATGTACAAAAGTATCACTCACAGGGACTTTTATCTTTTTCGATTCTTTACGACCAGTACTTGATGTTGGTTCATAATACGACAATATCTCATCTAAGAACAAAATACTTTGCAAGCGAGAGGCTTCGCACATTCGTAAGATTTTCTCGAAGTTTTGATTTATAGGAGTGTAGGCGCTGTCCAGTTGCATGCCAGGTCTGTCATAACAAAAAGTGTGATTGTAGTAGCTGAATCTATTAGGCGTATAATAATAATTATGTAAAATAAGATTACTTGCACTGAAATTCATATATTATAGTTTTTCAATATAATATAATTTAGCCTTAAATAAGAATCTTGCATTCTTCATTGAGATTAATATGTACTAACATATTACCTCAATGGCATTCTTAATTCATGATAATGGAGAAACACAAAACTATTAAGTTTACATTGAAGTAGTTTTTTATACTAAAACTAGCTGTGCCCGCGTTTTCGTCCGCGTGGATTTTTCTATAATAAAAGTGCCGATGTTACTCCTTATTACGTCAGCTACCTGCCAGTGAAAGTCCCGTCAAAAACGGTCTAGCCATTTCAGAGATTAGCGGGAACAAACAGACAGAAAGACAAAAATTTTAAAAATGTTGTTTTGGTATATGTACCGTACTTATATGTATTGTTATGCATGTAGCAAAAAGCGGTTATTTTAATATTATAAACAGACACTCTAATTTTATTTATATGTATAGAAGATTTATAGATTATTTTAATCAAATTTTGGTAAATTAATTAAATAAGCCGTATTTGAAAATTCGTTAAAAACAGGTACTTACATGTGGATGTAAGACATTTTGTTTGACTTGGCATAAAGTGCTGCCTTCACCGGAAACCTTACTATCCATCTGTGGTACAATACCAAAGCAAACTGCACCTGTGGCTGCTGCAGCAACTCTGCTGGTATTTCCTGCAAAAAGATAGATTTTTTTTTGGATTCCATTTATTCCTAGACACAATTTATGTAAATTTAAAAAATAGTCCAAACAACTAGAGCACTGGTTGGTGCGCCTTGGGCAGGAGAAGCCAATTTCCAATGTGGTTTGTTGTAAACTGGGTTTATTGATCACTAAACAGACATTTACAATAAAATATGTCTATATAATAACACAACATAGTACTAGATTCAATTTATTACCTGCGGAGGCAAGGCAAATGCTGCATTAGTTGACATATACACCAAATCCTGCATTAACTGCTGCTGAATCTGAGGAGGCAGCTTGTTCTCAAATATATCTGAAAATTTTATAGGAATACTTAGTAGAGCAGATAAGAAAGTTAGAATAAGAATGAAAGTGACAGATTTCTCTCTTTCTAACTTCATAATAAAGAATTCTGTTAAAACAAAAGTTTACAGGAGTTTTGTTTTGACAGAATTCTTTATTATGAAGTTAGAAAGAGAGAAATCTGTCACTTTCATTCTTATTCTATTCATTTGGAGCTCATTCAGTCAGGTCTGTAGCTACCTAATATAGTTATAGTTAGTATTAGGTCCGCATCGTAACCGCCTTCAAAAATCACACAAGAATGAACAAAGTACCTATAAAATGGCGAAAGTGCATAGATTACTTGTTTGCTTTGAGTTTTCAAAGCATTTATTTCAATAAAACCATTTACAGGCACTTTTGAATTGTCAAAAAGTTGATTAGTTGGAAAGTTGAAGCTAGTTGCCCATTTCAAAATGTACACCTGTATGGAGAAGAACGGGCAAGAAACTCCAAGGACACTCTTTTAAATCAAGATATTACAAAACCCTGGGTACATTTTTTGTTGCTTCTTAGTGAGAACAATTTAAAGAAATTAAGAAATAGTTCTAAATATAAGCCCCGGAAGTTAGGAGATGACCAGTCTCAACCGGTGGCGCCCATTCATGAACTTGTACAGTGGTACATACTTTGATTGATAAAATACAAAAATAAAAAAAATGTGTAAAATGAAATGGTAAATTCATATCATGTAGGTAACTCTTAATATTTAATATAAAATGTAATAAATAAATTCTATTAAATACTGAGGCTTACCTAAATTCCAATGTAAAGTTGAAGCAACTTTCAAAGCAAGGATCTTCAGAGCCAGTTGTTTCCGTGTGAAAAGTGCTGGTGCAGGAGTGGTGGCCAATGGGGGGGTCGGTGGAGCATCCACATCCACCACGCGCTCACTAGTGGGTTTGGAGGTGCCATTCTTGGTGTCAACTGATAGAAACTCCTCTATCAACTCACATGCTGTAGGTTCTGTGAACATGGCATTAAAACACAACATTTAGTAATTTTCAAATTGGTTGAATTTGAATTAAACAATTTAATTTGCAAAATATATTGTTGCCTACAGTTTATAATAATAGTAGTAATAGTTTTTGGTAGCTGTCAGGTAAGACTGGTCATAGTCACCTATGCAAAACTGAGAAATATAGCCCAAGAAATAGTTTCCGGGTAAGTAGTGTTTGGAAATCAAGTCATGTTCAGTAAAAATATAGATTTCCTACAAAACTTTAAACATGCAATAGTCATAGGTAAGTATTCCATGAAATTGTAGTCAACAATCCTAGTTAGCATAGTTTCCAAACCTAAATTTTTTGTTTGTTATTGTTGTTGATTTCTAGTAAACAATATGTCTTACCTGGATTAGGTTTGCTGAGATGCTTCTTCAGCAAATTTGGGTCTAGAAGAAATTCAAACCACAGGATTGTGTCTGGAGAGATAGGCACGGTGCCTGGTCGTAGTAGGTCTACGTCCATTGAGTTGAGTTTATATTACTTATTATAACAATTTGCTCATTTTAGTAAAACACACAATGTTATGATCATTCAGAAGCTATGACATTTCTAGACATGGTTTCAGTTGAATTTGTTTTTATTTATGAATCTTTGGCTAAATAAATAAGACGAGATGAGCTACGCTGAAAGCTGATGAAGCCGATTCACATATTTGATTGAGTTCGAGTTGACATTGACAGTGACAGATTCAAATGTCAGAATTTTTTTTTTTTTTTTTTTTTTTTTTTGATTTTGGCTTCTCACGGTTTGTGCATTTAGCCAGTGTCAAGTAATTTTTCTTTTAGATCAAGTAAATGGCCCGATATCGGGCACGAAGTTACAAAACAGTCATAGTCGTCTTTAGTCAGTCAAGTCAAATCAAAGTTATTGTAAAGCGGTAGTAACTTTACAACAACCTAATAGGAGTTTTTGGGGGGAACACGAAAAGTCCACGTTAGACACTTATTTTCACCTTCACTACACTTGTGCACTCACACGTAACTAAATTGAATAATTCACTATCAAAATTATACAATTTAATTCGCTATTTCACTAAATTCCATGAAAATGAAAATTCGTGCGACATGTTCCAACGCGATCCCGCCAAAAACTCAATGTCAGAATTTAGAAATTGCCATTATGAAGAAATAGAATAGACAGGCTATACTATAACTTTTTTTTTATTGTAGCTGCGGGCCGGCCTGCATTGAAAAAAATGTTTTATTCTTGGGGATGATCTTAGACTATGAAACTGGCAGTTGAGTCCGAGGCTCTAAACAATCCTTAGACCATTTAGCGTAAATAGTCTAGGGTACAATCATGTCTTTGGGCTAAGCCGATTGAGACAAATAAAAATGTAAGGACATTTTGCATCAATCTAGCATTTCCATTTCGACTGAAAACGGTCGCCGCCTTTATTGCTTCCGCGGTCGCTAGAGTCGTGCTCGTAAATACCCTGACGGGCTACTATCATAATATCACTTTGTACTTACTAATAATAACAGAAAAAGTTTAGTTCTTTACATATTTTTGAGTCCCCTGCGCTTTTAATTGATAGAATTTCAATTAGTTTTTTTTAAAGTCTAGAATAATAACACATTCAGGATTCGTTCAGGAAAGGAAGTGGGATCTATTTATGAGGAAAACTCGATAGCAAGCTAAAAGCAGCCTTACGGCGGGAACTGCTAGTCATTTTAAATATTACACTTCAGTGGGAAGAGAGGGATTATTACCTACATTACAGCTCACTTGGGTAATCTACCATAAAAAGAAACAGAATTGAGTGCAATAATTGTACAGCATTTTTATTAATTATCCATTAGATCAAGCTTAAGCTTTCTTTTTCGTTTCCAGAAACATGATTTTATTATGATATGACACACACATTTGAATATTTTTATCAAAATACACATGTAGGAAATTTCATTTCAACATGTAGGTACTTACAGTATCCAGGAAAGTTATTAGATGCTTTTACTAAAAGAATAGCCTATTTGATTTATAAGCGTTATCTATTCGATAACCAATATCGGTGCTTCATTGATAAATATCATAGTGTGTGCAGACTACTTATTTTCTGAATACGGAGTTGGTGGTTGACCATTGTAATAGAGGATCGAATAAAAATAATAAATACGATCTATATACGTTACGATTACTGTTTATCAATTAATCTTGGATAAATCGCTCTTTGATTAGTAGTTTGTGTGGTAATCAAACATTCCTTTAGTGTGCGTGTAGGATTTATCAGTGGTGACACTTGAACGTTATCATTGGCAGCGCATTTTTCTAAACAACAAGTAAGTTTAATATTATTTATATTTTCGTTGTTATTTTTTCTATTAAACCAAAATATTAACGATTTCGTATACTTTGTTACGATATTAATGATACATAATTTCCCTTATGTACCTAGACCAGTAGGTTCCTACAACTTATTTAGCGCTATGATTTTTTCAGCATTACACAATACACTGAAAATGCAACCGATTGTCAGATTTTCAACCGTGAATTTGATTTTAATGTGCATCGGATATTTATATAATTATCTTTATTTACTTACCGAGTCAAAGTAGGTATGTATTTGTATACAATTAATACGTTAATCTAGATTTTGTTGCAAAACCCGCATCCATTTTCTTGGAATAAGATAAAAAAACGTATGAAAACATGAGGTCTACGTTTACTTGTGTACCTATATGAGTTTTACATTTCACTAACATATCCGAAAATAAGATAAAGATAGGTACATATCGTAACAAATTTTCAGGGCAGTATTGAAACTATGGCGAAATGTACCGGTTGTCTTAAGACTTAGGTAGTCTGTCCCATAATCAAAGTAAAAATAATAATAATAATTATTATATAAACATGTCGAATTGATAACCTCCTCCTTTTTGAAGACGGTTAAAAAAATGACGGAAATCGACTCATTTTGGTTGCTTTTCGAGGGTACTCAGGTAGGTTGGACCTACGGAAAGCTGCCGTATCTATTGATCGTCATCAGTATTAATTTCCTGCCATGTGTGTTATCCCGCAGTGGAGTCCAACGCGTATCATCAGATAGAGGATCCCGCGGGTATCGAGATGGAGCTGTTGCACGTCGGCTCCGAGCCGGTGGGCATGCGGTGTCCTTTCTGCTACGAAGATGTCATGACAAAAGCCCATTATAAAAATTCAAAATTCACACACATCATCGCTTTAATCCTTGGCATATTCTTTTGGTGAGTGTTTTGGTAATTTGCAACCTACATCTCATTTTGAATAAATAGGTAAGATTATCCGCAACACGATCCTCAGCATGATCATAGCACTGCTAGGCACGTATAAAGGGTTCAAAGCCACGCCCGCCGGCCTAGTAATACAATGCCGTTACACTTGTTCGTTAATTTAATTACAACCGTCCCCCTTATTTGACCTTCGCTACCAATTTCAGTTAATATTATTGCACTAATTATAACGTGCATATAAACATGTTTGATTTCAATATCGAGAAGTTAGAATCATCGAGCCAATGATTTACCTCATATAACCTATTATACTTACCTAGTGAGAGGCTGCTTTTAGCTTGCTATCGAGTTTTCCTCGTAAATAATAAAGTTTTAGAAACATTACGTGTACAAATTTCAGAATATACAGATAGCCTCAAGTATTCAAGCTACCTTGTCCAGTTGAAGACCAGTATTTTACGTGGAGCGACTGCCTATCTGACCTCCACAACCCATTGGGTAACACTAACGCCTTGGTAAGACTGGTTATGAGACTTTTTGGGATTCTGAATACCTATTACGACTGTCAAAGATATATCTAGGAACGACACCCGGGACCAACGCAATTTCAGCGTCACATTTTAAAATGTGGACCGCTCTCGATTTTGCGGGCCATCCTTGCGCTGGGAAAGGCATATCAGATGGGATTATTACATCATAAGCCCATCTAATTAGCCTTTCCCTGTAAATACCAGCGCGGACATTCATAACATTTAGCAAGTAACGTGACGTGTTTCTCAGGGTAGTATTCTCGGTCTCCCTCGAAACTAAAATACATTATAACAAAGTTGGGTTATTCAGTATCAGATCCATAGCAAATAATGACCTTAACATTAAGGATAACGATGACTGATCAAATACTGCTTTTGAGAAATTATAAATTACTAGCTTCTGACTGCGACACCGTCCGCGTGACATTTCTTGTTCCTTCAACTTGTTCTTGTCGCGTCGCATCACCTGCTATAAATTCGTTTTCGCTTAGAGTTCTCCTTAGGCTCCTAAGGGTCCTAGCGTGATTTTAGGCTATCAAACGCAAAAAGATTTTTTATATGTGGCTGGCAGTTCCAGAGATTGGCGAGTTTAAACAAAAAAAAAACAAACATCCTTTTCACTATTAGTCTAGATATAGATATAGATTTGTTGAAAATATAAATTGGATTGATCGTCAAGGAAACTAAAAACATGTCACTCTGTGAGGTAGTACTCAAACTTGTAGTGTTTCCTTCCCTGTAAATCTCTAACTGGTGGAATGTTTTCCTTGAAATTCTAGTTGAAACTAGGTACCTTTACCAATAACATATTCTGTGTAAAATTTTATGGTAACTTACTAATGTTCTAAATGTGAAAGTTTGTGAAGATGTTTGGATGTTTGTTACTCAATTACGCAAAAACGGCTGAACAGATTTGGATGGAATTTGGCACACAGATAGTTTATAACCTGTATTAACACATAGAATACTTTTTATCCCGGTAGTACGTTCCCGTGGGATACGATGCCGCTGGCAAAAGCTAGTACATAATAAAGAGTATTCTGTTCTTCCTGACGCTTGTGGTGAAGTACATTACAGCCACATGGGTCGATCGATCGTCGTCGGTAATTACAGGGCAAAATACTTCGGTAATCCAGGTACCCTACGTGAGATTGTCAGCAACACCAAGGCGTTGCTGGCCTTTCTCGAGGAGCTGGGGTGGATCGAATAACTCATTCTCCCACCCGTACGCAAAATACGCGCCTTGACGTGGAGTTGCGGAAAACAGCCCGTTTTACCTATTACCTATTACCTATGGGTCGATCGATCAGGTTAAGCTACACTTGCTGCAGTTTTACTTTTTATGTATGGCATCGCGTATTTGACCTTGAGAGGTCGTGACTACTTCACCGAATTTCACTTGGTCCGTGGTTGGGTGACCATCTTTATGTACCAAGGCCCCACCAAGTCTCGGAAAGCCCGTCAAGCCGTTGGTCCCGGCTGTCATTCGCGGATGTTTGACAGTCGTTACGTGTCGCCAAAAGCTCGAAAGAATGACAAACAAGTCAAGACAAGGGGTACCGTATTACCTTACTGGATTGTGGAGGTCAGATAGGCAGTCGCTCCTTGTAAAATACTGGTGTTCTGCATCCGGTTAGACTGGAAGCTGACTCCAACATAGTTAGGAAAAGGCTAGGCAGGTGATGATTCTATTCTTTCTGAATATTTTTGATTAAAAGAGTTCTTAACTATTTCCAGGTGGTTATGTTGCTGCATTATTCCGTACGTCACGAAGAGGTGGAAAAACGTCGAACATTACTGCCCCAACTGCCGCCGGTTTTTGGGCATGTATAGTAGACGAACTGCTATATTGTAAGGTACTTCTACCCTTAACAGTTTCATTAGTTGTACGTTCCTAAATATATTTTATACATAACGTCTGTCATCGGCAGATGGTTGTGTCTGTATTTCTCGGAAGGAGTAGAGAGTAGTGTTTAGTACATCCACATTTATTTAGTTATGTTACCAGCCGAATCTACTCTAAAGATGTAATGTTAGGTTTATACAGAGTATATTTCAGGTCTAAAATGGGAAACACAGGCTAAAATTTTAACCAATGCACAAACTGTAACCACGAATTCAGAATATCATTCTAGACCCCTATCGTAGAAACTTTTCGTCGGTTATACAAAAGAAAAGAGTTCGGGGTCTAGAATGATATGCTGAATTCATGATTACAGTTTGCGCAATGGTTAAAAACTTGCCCTGTATAAATGGGAATATAACTTAGGTTTTAAATCATAAGTACTTAATCTGTATTTGTATTTATGTAACTACTAATTTCACAGTGGATACGCGGAATCAGAATCGGAAACCAATTCCTAGGTAGGTATTTTGTTGGGGTAGAATAGTGTAGTCAGAACGTGATAGTAATAGTCTTTAGGGTTTTATGAAATACCTACTTAGTCAATAGGTACCAGTACCCTAATTATGTAACACACTATTAATCAGAATCTGAAATAATTTTGAAGGTTATTGCTAATCTATTGCTTCATATGTTCGAAAAATGTTTGTGCTCTACAACGTAAATAACTTAATGAATATTGTAGAACTGTCAAAATGAAAGCCATTCCTACAATTCGTGTGTTACACAATTTCATCACATTTTTCAAACATGTTTTTTACGTGGTTAGGTATGGTTAGCATATATGTAACTACTCTACATGACCAGGGACAGCTGATTTCAGCTGATTTTTCAGTACTGAGTCGAATACTTAGATTAATTTATGGATCTATGCAAAGCTGAAAAATAAATTGGCTTATTCCGCAGACATTAAGAAAAAAAATATTCCTGAACAATTATTTATTTATTTATTAAATTATAAGTAGGTAGAAATCGTATAAAAGACCCTTGAAAAGTTTATCACAGAATTAAATATACAACATTTTAATATATATGACATTGTCAGCGAAACTTTTATAACAACTTATATTTTCATTAAAATATACCTAATAGTTAGCTATTATCTAACACATAAAATAAATTATAAATTCGACAGGTATTTGGTCAAATGTGATCAAATATCTACATAATAATTATATTATTTAATTTATAATAAGCCACATAAAATTATGCGTCTTAAAGTTAAATTCAGATTTTTTAGGAATTTTAGATGCCGCTTCATCATGGGTACATTTATCGTAAATTAGTAAAATAGATATGTACTTAAATACCAACATAGTAGGTATATGCGGTTCTGCACTTTGCGATGCAATAAAATGCCATCCCAACAGTGAAATGTCGATTTTGGGAAACCGTGCAATAATTTAAGAAATACATATAGATGTTTAAAATTGAAATTGATGTTAAGTATGTAATACTTTATAACAATGAATATAACTTTTCAGACCATTAGGATTCGTTTTTTTTTAAAGTCCTGAAGCTATTATTGCTACTTATTAAACTATAAACAGATAAGGTACTTAATATACGTCTTCGAGTGCAAGAAAGTTGACATCAAACCATCTGGCAGAATGGGTTACTTACCTATATGAGAATTGAGATACATTACATGAGATTTTTTATTGTGACGCGTAAAACACCAACTTCTTATTAATAAAGCTTTTCGATATATGGAAGATTTGATGAAATACGAGAAAGAGGAAGATGATTATGATCACGATGGTGTATAGGAACCGACGAACGCCTTGCACTGAGGACAGTAGTGGTTGGCAGTCTTGCAAGACCGCATGCAATACGGCACGAAGCAGCCGCAGCAGCATCTGTGAACAATGTAATACAATTTTTATAATCAATCATATTTCTACTTATAAATAAATTCTCTTCACTGTTAAAAATGAGGTTAAGACCACGGCTGATAATTCTGCCTCTATATATATGGTCATTTTCTAATAGCGTGAGTAGAGACGTTGGAGCAACAAAGCGATACCTACGCATGATTTCAATGAATCATCGTTGGGATTGCCTATTGTAAAGTTTGCTGCTAATTAACAGAACATGAGTGGACCTCCATATAGGTACAAGATACATACGCATTAAAACTATGGAATTTGCCTAGAAAATTGTTTCTGCTTTACGCGCAACTGGGTTTGTGAACTATCCTTGTTATTTTCGCAGGAGACATACTGATTGTTATTTAAATACTTTTCCTACCATATTTAATCAGTAAGTACATATTTAAACTATAATATTTACATAGCTAACTAGCTCACAGACTTAAATAATATTAATAATAGTTATATGAAAAAAAGGGGGAAAAGAATCACATAAATAATTATGGGCATAAAAAATTTGTACGCATCGCTGTCAACAGGAAAAGTGCCCAAAAGGCTGGCAGAATTGAGACGTTGTATGGCGATTCTAATACTTTTTTTGGCCAAAAAATTAGGCCAGCCCTCTGATCACGTGAACTGTCGACCAACCCCTTCACGATGTCTTGAAAAACAAGTGGGCACTCGGACCCCATGGCCCTAGTGTTTCAACCCCAAACGGCTCAAATATATTACTTCCAATAAGTTTGAAATATTTTCACCTACTAAACAATCTGACTATCACAACCCTTAATACACGAAATTCCTCATTATTATCATGACCATGACAGTGTTATGTTGTCAAAGTAGACGTCTGAGGTGCCAACGAGGATCTTAGGTCTTTCTTATCAGTACGCAACGTCAGCGGCGGATTCTTTAGACTTGTAAACAGGTGATTGTGGTCGTTATCAGAGTCCAAATGTAATAATTTTACAGCTGTTGTTGTCGGTGTTGCGATATATTTTTCTATTACTTGGTAATTTTAGTTTAGTAACAATGCTGTTACCTGCACCTAATACGTAAAACAACGTTTCTAATGAATTTATAACCATTAGTCATACAAGTACGGAAACTAGTTACGAAACGTGTCTACCAAAAACTAGTTCTTTGCGTCATGATTTGTTGTAAAAACACAAGTTGTTTTGAATTTATTATCCAAAATGATGTTCGTCGAAAATCTGATGGAACTAGAAAGAGTCGGTCCTTTATCAGTTGACCTCAAACATGAAAAATATTGACGGATATTTGAACACAGTGGTTAGTTGTTCTTGTGAATACGGATTAAATTTTCTTATCGTTTAAACAATATAATATTCTTGCTTACCCAGCTAAAACGCACAGTGCTGCTGAAATTATGTGTGTGCGGTTATTGGGGACATATTCAACTGTGGTCACGATAGATTTGTTGCAAGTTGGGCAGTTTGTTCCTGAGGGTCCAGGACCCATCTTTCCTGGCCGGGCTCCCGGCAGAGGTGGCGGTGTCGTGATGACGTTGGTGCGCGCCCCTGGGGCCGGTGGAAGCACCAAACCAGGCGGTGGAGGAGGGTTGTCGCCAAAGTACGATGGTGGCGGTGCAGGGTTAGGCCTCGTTTGTTCGTACGGTGGCGGGAGTCCCATTTTGTTTTCCACTGAAATAAAGCGTTTAGAATTGCTAAGTTCTGTTGTCATATTCCATTTTGCGAAATGATTCTTGCAGTATTCGTGACGAGTCATCAGTTAAACAAACATTACTGGGAGACAAATGTGATGCAAGTCATGTAGGTAAATGGTGTGCTTTTTGGGTCAAGTAAAATTTTTTAATGCAGATCTTGTCTATTCTTTATCTAGACAAGTTATTAGTAATCGTGTTAGCATAGTATTGAGAAAAGCCAAATCCAAATGAGAAGTTCGTGCTAAAAGAATAACATGAATGAGACCTATATTTTGGTTTGCTAAGAATAAGCCGCAAAGCATTTTTGTCGACTAATCCACTCACTGAATGAGTCATGGGATTTATTATAGAATTCGTGAATGCGAAACGGTTCAAACTCTAATCGATTTAAAGGTCGTGATCTTAAAGATTGTTGTTTTGGAGGCGTTCTTTCGTGACGCGCGTAGGTAACCACTGCGACATCATTTTCACAAAACCGCAAAGTTAATAAACCTTTTTCGATGTTTGAAATGATTAACTGAAGGAAGAAGTTACCGAGGTTGGATGGTTCGTGTCGGTTAGTTTTAATGTCCTCGCTGTCCTATTTCGCTTACTCCGCTTTGTTATTGACAAATTCTAATAAATATAACCAAAGACATGAAAACTTGAGGAAAACGTTCTGTGATTTCCAATTAACATAATTAATCCAATTTATGGAAGTTTACCGTCCTTCTAGGATGCCAATGTAGGAAGCAGAAAACAACAATGACTAAATTATGCGTGATGATTAAACATGTAACACGAGGTTAATTTGTGTTGATAAAGTTTTGTTGTATTGTCCGTTCGACAGATATTGTTCGTTTTAGCTCCGTCAGCGGGGGACGGTTATGATGAAATTACAACTGGCGATATTCAGGGCGTGACTACATAGCTACAAGGCTTTACAAACGGAAAGTGATAATTGGGGCTGCCTAGAATTATAAGAAATAATGTGCGATTTAATAGAGCTCATTATTTAAACATTATTACCTACTGGCGGGCGTAATGAACATGATTAAATACTCATTGTTCAAGTTTTTGGTTTTTTTGGTTGTTTTACCTAAAGCAGATTTGGTTTTAAATAGTAGTAACGATAATTTAAAAAGACGAAAACATTATTTAATAGGTACCTAGCTAGGTAGGTACCTAGTGCATCATTTAGTATTGTTGTATAAAGATGTTAAGAAAATGTTTATATTGAAAAAGCTGGGATTAGATGTTTCTAAAGCATTTTCCAATTCCGTCTAGCTCATACACAGTACAACAATACCACTAACTAGGAAAAGTATACGCATATTTTTGTAGCTATGGAATGGCATTATGAGGAATAGTTTTATTGAATATCTTCCTTTTGATTTTTTTTGTACCCGCTTAAAGTTTTGTTCGGGTTTTTACAGTGTTGTATACCTATCTCTAAAACCAGTTTACTTACTTGTGGCGTCCATAGTGTGATGAAATTCAACCTTCGGCCGATTTCTTAATCCCTTAATTGAATATTAGCACAACACTTACAACTGGCTACAGTCTCTGTATCAACAACAATGTTCTTAATGTAACAATCTGTTTTATTTAACACAATATGAAAAAAAGAACTTGTTTGAATATCGTCTACGTTGTGATCTTGCGCGGTTTACGCTGTGAGTGAATGCACTCGAAGACTGCGCGGGCGCTTTACGTCACGACTGAGGGACAGAGACCTCCCGCGATCTCTGACCAACGAGAGAGACAGAAGATGTGTCGTCACGTAACTTGTTGTTTACTTCGTATAAACTTACACGTTTGCCGCCTAATTACAATTACAAGAGTAATAAATGCGCAATACCATTGTAACAAAGCCTATGTTTATCCGTTCGTCACATCACAGGAGAGACCGCACTACTTGGCAACTGCAAGGGATTTCTCGGGGTATTGTCTAGCGAGCGCCACCATTGTTGATGCGGAATGGATCGTTAAACTTACCTGTATGGTATGCGCAGGCATTCAACAATTGACATCAACACTGGACCACCCACAAGGAAACATCGAGTCGATATGATGATGATTTTAGCAATCATCATTCATACTACAATGAGCGAAATAATTTAAGCACTATCCGAACTAAGTGCATTGGCATCACTTAAAGAGTTACGGGGACCGTTATTGAAATGGTTTTTACTCAGGCGCTTGACGACAGTCTCGCTTGATGATTTCTTTGGCGATGAGCTGGAGAAGTGCATTTGGGTGGCGTAGAGTTGCATAATCACTTTTGAAGTTTAGTTAGCTGAGTGTGTCCATATGGACCATTTTAAGTTTAAAAAGAAGAAACATTAAAGGAAAGACCTCAATTACATTACACCTAAGTGACATTTACCTATGGCCGTGTCTGATTGTTATCTTTGGATTCTTCTATGTCGATATCTGCAGGCTATGGAGTATATAGCCTAAAATGAATACTGTAAATATTAATATTTTATTTAGGTACTTACATGAAGGTTTGGTAGTACATGAGGGTCTTACAACAAGCATAATTAATCACACATAAATATATATATATATATATGTGATTCATAACTACTACTACTACTATACTAGTATATATATATATATATATATAAATACTAGTTGTGCCCGGTTATTTTTTATTATTTATTTATATTATATATTATATTAATAAAAACAAATACATTTTCTAAGATAAAAGTAGCCTAAGTTTCTCCTTATTACATCAGCTACCTGCCAGTGAAAGTCCCGTCAAAAACGGTCCAGCCATTTCAGAGATTAGCGGGAACAAACAGACATACAGACAGACCGACAGACAGACAAAGATTGTAAAAAATGTTATTTTGGTATATGTACCGTATATATATTCATATGCATGTAGCAAAAAGCGGTTATTTTAATATTACAAACAGACACTGCAATTTTATTTATATGTAAGTATGTATATAGATTACATGGTGTAGGTAGGTAGGTAGATGAATTGCTGCTCTCCTGACTAGATGATTGAGTAATCTGTATTTAGGAGAGACAGTTATTTAGTGATGAGACAGATACTTAAATTGAGAGTCGAACTCCCAATTTGAGTATCACAATAATCATGTTTTAATATAAAGCTTTTATATTAGAAGCTATAAAATATACTTAACACAAAACACGAAAGAAAACAAATTAGAATAAGGTTGTGTTGAGTGTTGGTGTTGGTGGTCACTCGAGTTGGCAAACTTCAGAAATAAATCATGAATAAAGAATTTGTAGAAAATGTATTTTAATGATTTATAATAATAAAAACTAAAAAAAAACAACCGACTTCCGGAAAAACACTACAAAGTGAAAAATAACTTTAATTTAGGAAGTCGGTGACTGTGGATATGTATTTTCATTTTTTTGTCACTGCCTTCCGAAATTAAAGTTATTTTTCACTTTGTAGTGTTTTTTTCCGGACGTCGCGGCGTCGGTTGTTTTTTTTTGGAAAACCTTTTTATTTGAACTTTTTAGTTATAGTACTTACACCACACCATTTCGAAATTTCATCATCCTTGGGGTCAAAACAATGCATGTTTATGCGATAGTAGCAATCGCGGTTGATCTGCTGTCATTTTTTGAAGAGTTTCGTTGTCTGTGTCCGAAACGCATCATCAGATTTGTATGAAATTTAAATTGGGACCATTTAAAAATAAACCCCTTTCGAATAAAAATAATTTTGCAAATCCGTCTATATATGACGGAGTTATGCCCGAACATACATAAAAAAAAGGTTGTACCTTCCTTCATCAGCTCAGCGTCATGAGATGATGATGACCATACGCAAATGTCTCAATAGCTTTAGAAAAATATGAAAAACATTGTTAATACTTATAACATTTCAGGGGTGCCATCGATTTCCCTAGGATACCATCATCAGATTCTGACTAGGATAGGACCACTTCAGGAGTATACTCTTTTAAATAAAAAACGAATTTTGAGAGTCGGTCCACAAATGTGGGAGAAATCGGTGAACATACCAAAAAAAAATACATACAGTCGAACATATAACCGCCTCCTTTTTGGAAGTCGGTTAAAAATAGGATTACAGGTAATCTGGTAATACAACATTATGAGCAGCTAGTCGCTCTACATAACTCGATAACCCAAGACAATGCTCATGCAATGCAATGACCCTATTTGTAATCAACAAATATATATAATATATAATATAGTCAAACGTCACTGTTGCTAGCTGCAGTGGATGTGCACGTACCACTAATAATACAGATGCCTTTTTGGGAAAGGCCTACCCTAATATGTTTACTAGTAGACTATCACATTCATAAGATATTCATGGTGCGTGTTGGACGTTTTCAAACTGCATAATAATACTGTATTACTCTAAATACGTATCATTGAGAACTAAACTAAATGTATTACTTCCAACTGGACTTGAGTAGGTATCTTTGGAGGCCGTTGCTTTGCTGAGGTTTTCGTAAAACGGTGATTGTCTTCCATCTTTCCCTTCGGATTTTCTTTGCCTTTTTTGTGAACAGAGATAACAACTGATGCCACTTGGAAAGCTGCTACGCTAGAATGGAATTGGGCTAAACACATCTGCCGCATGCCAGTCGACCACTGGGCCAACCTTACGACCCAATGGGTTCCTCTTAAGACGGAGATGGCGGGATGAGCTGGACTCCTTCAACAAGAATTGGTCCTTCGCAGCTTTAAACAAAGAGAATGGAAAGAGAGTATAGGCCTTTGCCTTGCGATCAGACATTACAGGTTTTGAATCATTATAATTTCCGCAGCAGCAAAACCTCTAGCTTTCGATTCCTATGTCCATTTCCTTTTAGTTTAAGCTTAATATGACAACAGATATAGTTCTTAAGGCGTTCTATTCCGGTACCTGAAGGCTTAGTTCTCCATGAGTTCTATATATTGGCTCAGCTGTTTCGTTTGCGTTTTCTTGTGAGAACATCAAGTATTTATGCATAGGGCATTTAAACGGAATGTGGCGCAAATCTAATTACTGGGTGGCTGCACAATATACCAGGCCACTCAGAAAGTATTGCGAAAACCTTTGTATGTATGAGAGACCGGCCAGTTATAATCTATTTTTGAAAATATGATTATTTGTAAGTAAAACTAGTTACGTTCCAATTTCAAAATTAATCTGCACCGGGAACATTTTCGCGCTATGATTTTTTACGATTTCAAGTGTCGCCTGAAACCGGAGGAATGGTTCCATAGACTTCGAATGGCATTCAGGGATGAAGGCCCTTCTAAGGCAACCGTGTATCGTTGGAATAACGAATTGAAGCGCGGTCGACTAACTTTGGGGGATGAAGAAAGAAGCGGTCGCTCTTTGACGGCTGTTACGGAAGAAAACGTGCAAGCAGTGAAAAACTTAATCCATGACAATAGGCGAGATACATATCAAGAGATTCAGCACATACTACAGAATGGATCGGGAAGCCTTCACGAAATTCTGAATGTGCATCTTCGCGTGAGGAGGATAGTTTCACGCTGGGTGCCGCACAACCTCACCGATGCTCAGAAGCAGGCCCGGGTATAATAGTGCCGTGATATGATAAACAAATCTGAAGCAGGCTCGTCTCGGCGTGTTTACGACATCATTACAGGTGATGAGTCTTGGATTTATCAATACGATCCAGAAACGAAGCGCCAGTCGACGGTTTGGGTGTTTCAAAACGAATCAACGCCTACCAAAGTGCAGCGATCTAGAAGCGGGGGGAAGATTTTGATCGCGAGCTTTTTCAATTCGACTGGCTACTTGGTGTCAACTCCTTTACGGAACCAAAGAACCATCAACGCTGAATGGTATACTACCAAATGCTTGGCAGAAGTTTTCTCTGTTGTGAGCAACAAGCGACCAAACACCGTGTCGTGGTGGAGCAGTAGCTCGCGGAGCTATCTCCGCGAGCCACTGCTCCACCACGACAACATGCCTTCGCACACCGCGCTCAAAACGAGGGTCTTCCTGGACAGCACGCCCGTCAAACTCCTGGGTCACCCGCCTTACAACCCTGACCTAGCACCGACTTCTTTTTATTCCCGAAAATAAAAAATCAGCTCAAAGGGATACAATTTTCGTCGCCGGAAGCGACAGCGCCAGCAGCGCCGGCAGCGTTCGAGCAGGCTGTAAACGAGGTACTTGCGGCGGACTGGAAAAAGTGTTTCGAAAACTGGTTCAGAAACATGAAACGTAAATGTACGCGTACTCTACGCATGTACGTTTGAAAAGATTTAATAAAAAAATATTTACCTATAGAACATTTAAAACTTTAATGTAAAGCTTTCTGAGTATCCCACACGTATGTATGTGTGTGATTCATACACCAAACCTCACCAGTAATTACCCGTTCCTGGAAAAAACAACTCTGGTGTTTATGAGCCGTTTGTAGTGTGGGTAATATTGTCTTTACCAGTCTTTACTATTATTATAATAAAAAGGTTCTTGTTTTTAAGTTTGTATGTACAGGGTAATCTCTGAAATCGCTGAACTACCAGTCGGATCTGAAATATTCTTTTTGCATTTGATAACCCAATTCTTGAGAAAGATTATAGGGTATTTAACATCACATTAAACCCCTAAGAAGCCGAGCAAAGAAAAAAAGTCGGAAAGAAAGTGAAAACAAAGTTATAGCGCGGGAGGGCGATGGCCGTTGAGTGTTAAGGGGCGCTTACACGAGCAATTAAAATTGCTCCATCCTGGTCAATTCTCGTCAAATATGACGTCACGACTACATCCAGCAATTTAGAGCCATGGCAACATGTAGCAACCAACCAGCCAGAGATACGGCCACACAATACCCTGCAATATGGAGCAACTTAAAAAAAAACTAGGCAATACGCCATCCCCGCCGCCTCCGCCGCCGGTCGGTTCCTCTCGCAAAAACTCGCAAAAACGAGACGTTCACACGCCAGCACATCAAGCTATCCCAAACTGTCAAATTTTCCTAATTGAACATGAACCTTATTCTATTGTGAGAACGTTGAAAATCTATGAAATAAATTTGACAGATTGGGGTAGCTTGATGTGCTGGCGTTTGTTCAAAGGAGATAGAAAGAAAATTGACTAAAAATTTCCAAACCGGTTGGATATTCGGCAACTGATGGCGACATTGAGAAATGTTAAAATATGTGGAGCAATCAGAAGCAATATTTCCGAAACAATTTCCGCATTTTATTGTTGTTGCTCCAGATTGCTCCACTTACCTAATTGATCCAGATTGATCCATTACTGTTGCCGAGCAATAATTGCTCAAAAAATTGTAATTGTAAGAGCACCTTTAGATTTATTGAAACATTAATTAGTTGAGGCTACTTTTTCAAACATTAGATATTTTAGGTTTTTTATTGTTATTTAATATAATAGGCTGATTCAAAGGACTGGCACAATACTGTCAGTTCATATTGATACTTTTAATTATCTTAAATTACGAATCGGTTCTTATTAATTTCCATAATTACCATAAAATGTTTTATAACGGTTTGATTACACAACTTTTGTTTATTATTATCTGTGTTAGAAGTTATTAAGCTAAAATGTGTGACGATCTGTAACTTGTTCAAAATGGCTGGAGATGTTTAACGTTAATTGACATTGGTAGGATATAAAAAGGGTTAGGGTAGGGTCAGTTGCTCGGTAGATGTTCTGTTGGTTAGTCCTATAGTGCTGTTGTTGTGTGGAATAAGATCGACCAGATGTCATGTAAGTTAAGTAATTTGATATTATACCATAATTGTTGCTTATTATAGCAATGCTGTTGTATAAGTTACATTATTGTTAATATTGCTAATGTTAAATCATTTAAATGGAATATTCATGATCTATTCCTAGCTATTGTTATTAAATGGTAATAATTTAGAGTTATCTTGGACAATGGTCCAAGGGTTGAAGTTAAATGTACGTAGGATAATGATAATTCATGGCAATGTAAGAGATGTGTTGATGAAATACTTCAATACTGTTTCCATGAAGTTTCTTGTCATTCTTCTCCATGAACACCTAGTTTTGGAACGGACGACTAGCTTTCTGATTAAATACTGACAAGCCTAATTGAAATAAATGTCTAGTCTTGTCTTTCTGTGCTTTACTTCATGAAATCCTTTCCCTACAAACATATATTCATAAGAATCTTCATATACAGTAAATGAGCAGTAACCATTCTGATATTCAAAGCTTGATACTTGTTTTATATATATACACTTATATTATATACCACCGATATTCTGACACATGCAACCTGTGAGGCAATTAAATTAATCATATTGTTGTGTATTGAATTTACGGAAATAAAAAAAAGGCAAAAAAACAAACAGAATTGGTAACCGATTGCTATACCTACACAGCATGCAACCTGTGAGGTAATTAAATGAATTATATTGTTGTGTAATTTACGGTTGACTTTACCTTTAGTTTGTATTAATTGCAAATTCCGTGTACAACTACTTTTCACGATCACAGGTTTTTTTTTATGTTAACCGAAAGATAGTTTTGAACATGCATCGTTTTTCTTTTCTCTATTCACACACCACCTGAACAACGTTCACAGTGAATATTACCCTTTTTACACGCTTTATATTAGCTTCACTTGTATGTTTGTTTGTTTGTATGTTTCTATGTAACCGACTCCTTTGGACGCTATTTTGACCCACTTCAAACGGTCAGATTTGACAGAAAAAAAAACTTAAAAATCACGCTTTTCAAGCAAGCAGAACTAAAAAATAGTAAATAAATAATAGTTTAAAAAACTAAAAAACACGCTTTAAAAACCAAACTAAAAAATTAGAAAATAATTTATTATAAAAATACCTCAAAAAGCACCCCACGCTTTTTAATAGAATTAAATTATTTTCTAATTTTTTAGTTTGGTTTTTAAAGCGTGTTTTTTAGTTTTTTAAACTATTATTTATTTCACACTATTATCAACGTTACAACCTTAAATACATGCTATCTTAGCTCACAACCAAAACAAATAAATCAAAACAGAACGGAACACAAAATAATACGACTAATGTATTAAAGTAAAAAATAATGGTGGTTTATGTAGCGACAATTCAATGAAGCAATGCTACTTAAAAAAATCGTCACATGACTAATTTGATTCTGAAAACTTTGGTAAGTTTCGTAATTCGTAGTGTCAAAAGCCAGTGACTACCCTATACGGTTGTGTACGTTAATTGTTACATTGTGTGCCACTTAGGTATAGGAACGCACACAATAAATCTGCATGACCACGAGAGCACACATATAAACATTAAGCCCCGAATAGTTCGTGTCTCTCCCGAGGCACTCAGCGGCCAATGCGAAGTTGCGTCAAATTGTACGAACGAACAGGTATTGTATCGATGATACAATACCTGTAATGTTGCTGTGTTGTTGTTGTTGTTGTTGTTGTTGTCTGTAATGTTTTAAAATATTTGTTTACCTATGTTGAAACTGTTTTGTACTCCTCGTCACTCGTCCCTAAAGGTTCATTGGAAAACCAGCGTCAGACAGCATCTGTCTGGCATTAATGCTGAAATGAACCTTTTTGGCGCGTCCGTGAGGCACACACTGTTGTACCTAGTTAATTATATTCACTTTTTTGTTATTTATTTTGTGTTTCACGAACTGTGTCCAAATAAACGGTATTCTTTCTTTCTTTCTATACTAATGATACGACCGACACTCGACAGGTGGAGCTGATTTATGAATAAAGATTTTTTGTTTATTGTTAAAATAATATTAGTTTTAAATATTTATATGATTTAGGTAGGGTAGGCAGTGTCTTTCTGTCTTTATGGACTGCACGCCACTGTAGTTTAGATATTCCTTTTGAGGTAGCAATTTTATTTTTCACTAATGGTTAACGTAGGTCCACCTAGTAGGTACTTCTACAATTTTGGAGTTTGAGACTATAGGGATTTAATAATAAACTAACGCGATGGATTGACTATTTGCGTGGCAAGAGGAACAACGGAGATGTTAAATATGGTGGCAGTCTTCTTGACGTAATCGCCAAGGCTTTTGTCTTACGCACAGGTTGTGGCTGGTCAGCTCCGGATACCTGACAATGTACGGCGCGGCTATCAGCAGTATCAGCACAATAGCCGTAGCGTGTAAAAAATAGTCGTGTTGTGAAGAATTATGTTTATTTTTGGATTCTCAGGAACCACATGTTTTTTTTTGAGTTGGAAAATCTTCAAATAACTTCTTCCGCTCTGGGTGGAGCAGGAGGGCGTGTCAGACTTTTACTTTACTGACTAAATTCCACCCGTGTTCCCTCAGTTGCCTGTGTGCCAGGGGCCACGGTTTCTCTTTCGAACAAGCCGCACCCCTGGCAGGCATCGGCCCTTGCGGGCCCTTTCAGTTCGTGCTGACATCTCAATAAACACAATAAAGTCTTAGTATGGTAACATTATTTTGCTTCGAACTGTCAAGTTGACTAGCACTAAAAGGCCAAGTGTATAGGTATTAATTCTGCGTGCACTGTAGGTGATAAATGGAAAAATTTGAAACAGGTTGGGAAATATATTCTCTGGTCCATTAATACGGTAAAAGTTAACTTAAAATTGTATAACGCCATCTATGGGTACTTCATTTCAACCGTTGCTACCAATGCTTAGTAGCTCGCTATTGGGCGGGCGGAAAATTGTTTGTATCGCGAGAGGGCGGCTGCGGCGGCGGGCGGAACCTAAGGGTGCGCGCGCACCATTACATAACGGTAGCGAAGGCTTTGCGGGCGCGCGCAGCGGCGGGTGCGGGGCGCGGGGCGATCGATGCGCGCCCGGGGGGAGTCAGTCGAGCGGCGAGCGAGCGACATGGCGGCGCGCCCACCCCGCGCGGCGGCCCCGCGGCCCGGGCCGCGCGAGTAGGTCGCCATGCGCGATGCGGTATGAGGCAGCGCCGCGCCCGGCGGGCCGGCCCCCGCTAGCGGCGCCGCCCCCGCCATGCGAGCGCCGCCGCTGCTGCTGCTGCTGCTGATGGCGGCCGCGAGCTTGGCCGTGAGTCCGCTCGCGCGCATCAACCCCTGGCTGAGCGCGTGCGACCTGGAGGAGGAGGGCGCGGGCAGCGTGCGCGAGTGCGGGGGCGCGGCGTGCGGCGGCGGCGGCGGCGCGCCCGACGTGCTTACTTTGCGCGACGTGCCGCACCTGTGCTCGCTGAATTCAGCTGCACGCGCGCGGCGCCTCGCCGAGCTGCGGCTGCGCGCGTGCTGCGAGCGCTCGCCCGCCTCCGCGCTGGACCGCGGCGCGCGCGACGACGTGCTCGCCGGCGGGGAGCGCTGCGAGCGCGCGCTGCACGACCTCCTCGGTCTCGACGCTATGGTCGCGCGCGTGCACTGCGATTTTGTCGACATCCTCAGAAGATACGATTGCGACCAGCCCTACTCCGTGCACACGTGTCACGAGTGCCAGGTGAGTGTCACCACCAGACGACACCGTGCGCTCATCAGTCGGTCTGTTCCCATGTGTAGTAACGTTTACAGTGGTCGCTGCAACAACGGAATCTATCACAGTCATCTTTGAAACTTATAACCACATAGACTAAAGTGTTTCTGGTCTAAATGAGTAAAAAACGCTCGTTTTTCAAAGGATGTCGCTGTGTGGGTTAACCCTCAAATGATGCGGAAATTATCATTAATTTGACGTGATTTAATTTCAGTTGCTTATAAAAGATCATGGTAGCGATACATCACCAGTACATTGCGTGAAATTGCTTCCCCGGTTAGACGATTATATGCGTGTATCGATCCAGTGAGGCAAGGCACGTTTCTTAACCTAAGTATAGTGCGGGCAGAGCTGGAGGTCGCGTGGAGGCTGGCTGGTGTCAGTGTGTGTGATGGATCCGCCGCCCGACCATTTGTCAGCGCGTAGTGCGGGTGACAGGCGGCCGCAACCACGCCATTACTGTGTGTCTGCCGATGAAAACTACGACACAACTAGCAATTGGATAATGTATAGGAACATTTATACATTAAGGAACATATTTTATACTGTTGTAGATACAGGCAATAGTTTGAAATCGAATGCAAATATAGAGATAAATTATAAACAAATACTATGCAGATGACATCCATCCTGTTTTCATCACACACACAATCATCAAAAAAATTACCTTTTATCTAGCCAATATTCATTCATGCTACTATATAGTTGTATTAGGACAATTTATTATAATCCTACATTGCCATTATGTAGGAGGTTCTTCATAAATACGTAGGATGTCAAGATTCACACACTCTCAGATGTAATATATTGTGTGTTAATGCAGGGTTAATGCGGGCGCCAGATACACGCCCCTGCCACTAGTGTAGTGCCTGAGGAGGAGGCTCCAACTAGGGTGGAACTGGTTAATCCCTCACCGAGATAACGCAGATCGGTAGTCCCGATACTGTCGCACAAGACCAACCAATTAAATTCAGGGAAACGTGAATGATTGCTGTCATAAATGACTCGATTCACCGGTAATGGCCGGCAGTTACTGAGAAAAACATATTCTTCGGGAAGTTATTGCACTGTCGTGCGTCAACGATTTCCTTGTAAAATAATTATCTTGTAAATAACAAAGAAGAAATACAAATAAATTAGGTTAGTTACCTACTCATTAAAATCCTACTTCATTTTATAAATAAATAAAGAAATGTGAAAGTTTGTATGTTTGGATGTTTGTTAGTCGATCACGCTAAAACGGCCGAATGGATTTGGATGAAATTTGGCACTTAGATGGTTTATAACATATATTGACATAGGAGATACTATTTATCTCGGTAGTACCTTACCCTGAGATAATTTTCGACCTCCACGGGGGCGAAGCTGCTGACAAAAGCTATTTACTAATATTTAGTCTCACGGTCGGTCAAGTTTTGCAACACCTATTTGCAAGTTTATCCCATACCTATGGTAACTATGGTCATACCATAGGTACTGGATAACGTCATGCGATGAATCATAGATAGTAAACACATCAAGAAGCAGCCATTCAGCAGCAATATGACGTGGAATCGATACAATAGCTACTAACCGAACAGATGGCCCGGTTAATCACGGAAATATAACAGATTTATTAATAGATGTGCTGTTGTTCTGAGATATTGCAGGCGGAACTGAAGTGGCACATCTATATTTTATTAATCTTTGTATATGCCAAAAACAAATGAGGCACTCGAGTCAAGGTTTTGTAAATAAACAGAAAACCCACTTAGTACTTATATGAAAGGGGTTTTCTTTACTCAAATATGTTTATAGTAAAATCACACTAAACATTAATGTTTTCTGTCTCGAAAGTAGCTCAATGTTATGTCAATTTCATAAGCAAGCCTTTTCTAATTTTAACTTAAAGTAAGCAAACCCCACGAACGTTACGCAACGCTTGAAGACCTGTCGCCAATATGAATTAAAATAGACATAATATAATGTACACGCTGCACCCACCAGAATAGATGTAAGTAGCTTCCTTAGTTTCTACCTAGCGACTGGGAAACAAGGCTTGAGTGTCTGTGTATACTTGCTAAATATTTTGTTAGAAACTGGCTGTTGCCCGAGATTTCGTCTGCAATTCAGAATGAAAAGTAGTATATGTCCTAACCCAGGTCACGGTCTATCTGTATGCTACATTTCATCCAAATGTATTCAGCCGTTTTAGCGTGAAAGCGTAACAGACAAACTTACTTTCGCATCTAAAATATAAGTTAGGACTTTTTTGTACATAATAAGTATACTCATTTTGATTGACAGATGAGGATTGTATACCTACTTTAGCATTGCTTTGTTTGTATAAGTATTATTGAAAGCTGACGGGTCAAAACAAATACCGTAGCAAACATAACAGGATATATTGTTAGTTGTCGTTAGAAGCCCGAAAGTTTGACAAATCAGTCTTACCAAAGAGTATCGTATTACCCAGTAACTGGGTTGTGGAGGTCAGATAGGCAGTCGCTCCATATAAAATACTGGTATTCTGTTGCATCCGGTTACACTGGAAGCCGATCCCAAAACAATTGATGTAGATTGGTGTATGATGTTAGTTATGTGTGGGATCCTAATGGGAGCGAACTTATGGCCTTTCAGGCACAAATGTAAGACCTCAATAATTCTTTGCCCGATTTGAGAATCAAACCCAGAACCCAACGTTAAATTTAACTGTCGCACTTTATGGCGGATTCCTTTAATTTACGGACAGTTGTAGGTTAAAATTAAGACTCTTCTATCTTTACCAATATTGGAGCAAAGACACAATTTCTTCGCATAGTAGACCCTCCCTATTTGCAAGTAGCTGTCGCAGGTAAAATTGGCTTACGAAACTATTTATTTAGCGAGTTTGGAAATAAAAAATGCTACCATTGGTAAGCAAAACGATCCGTTTTTGTTTATAGGAACCGAGCATTAGTGATGAGGCCATCGAGGCAGACATTGATCCTTTCAACATATTAAAGATTATCATGTATCTATACGTATATTAAGGTATACAAGAAACATACATATACGGGTAGTCGGTTCATAAAAAAAACTTTTCAAAAGCTCTTCTCCATTTCGCATAGTTTTAGTTTGGTCGACTTTGTTCGATATTTATTTCACTTCCTTAAGCTGCTTGTATTTAGTTTTCCTTAATTATCCCTAAGTTATTTTTCCTGTTACGGAATTTTGTTTTCTTCATACATATACAGCCATATAATATTGTAGGTACAGGTTGGTTCCGTTATTGAACAACTTATGAATCTAAGAGAACTTGCGTAATACCTAACCTAGTTACCACAGGAGATTTCCAGCAATCATTACATTTTTGTAGTGAATTTAATCAGAAACATAAAATGATTTAATAATAGACCACACACTGTAACTTATTTATCCTTATAATAACTATCATAAAGATTTGGGAAATTAATTTTTGAAGACTGTTTTTCTATTTCTCTTCCTATTCAAAGATATTTCCCTTGAAATATACCTTGACGCACTAGTCTTTCCTCAAGTATGATATACTCCGTTCCGCTAAGCGCACTGATTATGCCAATACTTCACCAATACCCCCAGGAGCATCTATTGTAGGTCAGTATTAGGCAAACGTTCCAAAGTAGACCTTTATGGGTTGTTATAAAGCTACCTTCTGCAGCTCATTTTAAAATACGCTATAATCTGAATAGATATGATTATATTGATACAAATACATTATTTATTTACTTACCAAGTATCTTAAATCTTTTTAGTGCACTCTCACTATTGTAGTTACTTTTACTGTTTTCATTGCCATTGGGCGTTTTTATATTTTCTAACGTGACGATGTTATCGTAGACGGCCACGGCATCACGACAACGTAGGGAAGTAAAATGTTAAAAAATATATGAAGACACATCACGTTATAGCGTGATCTAAAATCCTGCACAAATGGCACCAAACGTTTATGTAAATTTTTATAAACAAATTTTTCTTGGAGTTAACATCAACGGTAAAATCGTAGACGTCGACGTTGATTCTCATTATAAAAGTGCACATTGCGGGGTTGATAAAAGCGACATAGCCGCAGCACAATAAGTGTATGTGACCAAATTCCATTTTCAAACCAAGTTCGTGAGCTACAGAGGCTGACGTAAAAAGAACACAACCTCTTTTAAGAGTTTAACCTAAAATAAAGCTGGCTGAAACCCTTTGAAAAATGTTAAGGATGCCTTTAAAATGAAAAATAAAAATACAAGTGTGTTTTTAATTTAATTATTGGGAATAGGTATAACTCTATGGGTGGTATAGATTACAGCCAGGCAGTTTTCAGGTTTTATAATGATAGAACTAAGACTGAGATTAGGGTCAATATTAAATAAATCGAATATTTCACTACATGTTTTCCAGTATATAATATTAGGCTGATAATTATTTGTATTAAATGGAACTGTTAGATATTTTCATGTCTATGGTTGGTAAATCAAACCATAAAGCATGCGCCTAGGTCGTAGATATAGGTAAAATAAAAATGAAAATGGGTAGTCAATTAATTAGTTAAGGTTCCAAATGAATGAAATAATGTAGTTGGATAGCTAGGTTAGGATTCAAAAGTGTTTGCAATCAGTGTGATAATCCATGTCTGTGACAAGTTTCATACAAATATAGTAGAGTCGAACTTATGAGATTATTAATTAAGTAGCAAACATTCAAACATCCAGCATGTGGTTTCCTTTGAAATAAAATGTTTATTTATGTAAGTAGATCTTTTAAGATACTTTTACACGTCAAAATTTTGCGCCGGCATTTCCTAGCTGACTGGTCCCTGAGAAGAAATGTCTTTCTAAAGTCCAAAAACTATATAATTAGGATTTTATGTGAGTCTAATAATTCAAGGTTATGTCTGGCGAACTAACTAACAATGCAGGGTCATCTCTGGAAGGGCCTTTCGAAGAAAGAGCCATTGCAGCCTTGAGCTGATCAATTTCAATCTGATGTTATTTTAATCTGAGGTCTGCTCTATCGTCGATTTTATTGTTGGTAAATACAAAACTAGAATTTGTTTAAAAATACTAAACACGTACATTTTACAGTTTAAAGTTTTGGTTTCCTAAAAAAACAGTGAACGGTCACATCGGGCACACATACAAAGCGTTTTTTTTTATACCTTAATGTCAAATACTAGTAAAAAATGTTTTTTTTTTATGACGGCCGGTAAAATATGCACTTTCGTAGGAAATCGGAGCTAATGAAGCCGGTAGGTAAGTACCTAAGCACTGTCCACTGTTATTACTTTAATTTCTTTTATGTTATCTACGTTTATTAAGAGATGGTTGTCAAAGGATTGCCTGAAGGTGGCGTGTCGGTAGCCATTTCCTCTTAACGGCGATGTCACCTGCAGTTGAAACATCTGAAAGCTTTCAGCCGTTTGCCACTCCGTTAACCCCACCTATTTTTATTTTATTTGTAAAGTAATAAAATCCACCGGGAAGTAAGTGCCTGGATTTGTTTGGCTTAGCGGAGGGATATTTAAATATTGGATATTGGCGGATTTTCAAATCCAGAATGTTTTATTTTTCAATATTTACGAGGCGTTTGTTTCTTCACGTTGATTGGGTAGTATATGACTTGGCGTTCGGTTCGTGGATTCAGTCAGACGAGCCCCAACCTGAACTCTGAAAATGCAACAAACCATTTTTTTTTGTTACAAGTTTGTTTAAGATTACACCATTTCGTTGCAATCCAATGAAGGATTAGGAATATAATTTCTTTAAATTTCTAGCATTTCTCATGAAGACCACACTAAATGCTACGCATGCTCATGTTTTTGCCATTCTGATTGAGTTAAAAAGCTCTTTGTTATTATTTTAATATTTATAACACATTATTACCTGCCTATTATTTATTGTCCCATTGTAGGCCAAAACCTCTTCTCATACAAAGAAACCCACGAGCGTTCATCACCACGCTTGTTTAATACGCGTTGGCGATTTCAGACTTATATCTACTATGAGTCCACCTTTCCTCACGATGTTTTCCTTCACCGATATCTGTGATGTCCAAGATAAACTAAATATGTAACGGCCGTGATTGCCCCAGTGGTTAAGAAATCGCCTCTCCTGCACGAGGATTTGGGTTCAAATCCGAGCAAGTACCAATGTGACTTTTGCAATTCATTTTTATCACTCATCATTTGCCTAGCCTTTTTTGGTGGGCTTCCAGTCTAAATGGATGCAGCTGAATGTCAGTATTTGAGCGACTGCTTGTCTGACCTCCACAACCCATTTACTAAGCAAAGTCCAGCTATCCCCTGGTAAGACTGCTTGTCAGACTTCCGGGCTTATGACATCCCGTAACGGCTGTCAAAGATCCCGAATGACAGTCGGGACCAACGGCTTCAAGTACTTTCCGATGCATGGAGTGGTCTCGGTAAGTCCTTCCAACTCTACGTCTTCCGGTACTCTCGGTTAGGAGAGCAATGTCTGCCCTGCCCACTGCCACTTTAATTTGTAAATTTTTCGGTAAAATTGACAAATTGATTGGCATAAAGAAATCCGCAGGAGAACCAACCACCTTGGTACTCCTGCAAATCTCTTCATTCTTGATTAGGTTCCTGAAAGTAGTTTTATTTTTTTCAGACGTAGCACCTTCCTTGAAATTATTATCTCTAGTAGTAGGCACCGACTAAATATGTAGAGTGTCTGTTTCATTTTACATAAATGTATTTCTATTTAAAGATTACTCCTGTGTATGTGAACCTACTCGTTTGTATGTATTTACACGACATCTATCAAACCTAGACATCTCGCAGCGATAGAATCGTATTGTTGATTGATAGTAATTTTGTTTATCTTCGATACCACTCATGGTTATTGTAGGTAGTTTACCTACATATTGTTTGGTAGGAATAATTCTGTTTTCAACATCCCGTGAAAAATTGTATCTCTATATTGTTATTAAAATCGTACCTTGTCATTCATTCTACATATAGCAAAATTATTCTCGTCAGCAACATTATCGATCAGTGCAAAAAACAATATGTACGTTGATTTTGGTTTTGTTACTTAAACAAACAAAATCTTTTGCTTCTATGCCTAGCTTAGGTAGGTAGGTATGTACATAAGTAATCCAGCGATAGATCGCACGACCAAGTTACCATCTTCGATCCATTTATTAAAAAATCACCATGTACGGTCTTAATAGAAATTAATTTGATAAATGAACTGTTTGTTTTCTATTAATTTAATTTAATTTGAAAACAACAATTAGTTCCTTACTAAACTTCAACTATATCTGACGACCATGGTTACTTATCTGTATTGGTGACTGTACATCCATCTGCGTATCTCCTTAAATACAAAGGTGTAATAATCACGACATTGTTATAACATTCGGTACCATCGTTGACAAAGTTTCAGAACAAAATGCCCTCCATAATCATAATTCATGTTTGTTTGTTCGTCTGGTGTAAGAGTGCAGGTGTTTTCCGTGAATTAATTTAATATGTCAGGTAGCAATCCCGGGCCCACCCTGCGTAATCACGAACCCAACGTATCCATTCTTGTGCCATTGTTTTGACACTAATGATTTAGCGTGAGTGTTAAGTTTCTTACTATTTGTTCTCGTATTTTATGTGTTATTTTCCTTTGAGTATTTAATAAGGACGTTCGTTACGAGTAATTTAGATCCGCAAGGTTCTTTGATTGCAAAATAAACTTGTTGTTAAACTGTTCAAACATACTCTTTTTTTTCTACTTGATTCCACTGTTGAGCAAAGGTCTCCTCCATAGCTTTCCACTCTTCCCTGTTTTGCTTTCTCAGGCAAATCTTCCACAAACACCTCTTTTTTTTTGAGCGTGGGAAATCATCAAATAACTTCTCCCGCTCTGGGTGGAGCAGGAGGGCCACCCGTGTTTCTTCAGTTGCCTGTGTGCCAGGGGCCACGGTATCTCTTTCGAACAACCCGCACCATAAACGCCACTAAGACCACGTTCGTCCAGTGGTAAAAATATCGCGTCGGTATTTTATGGCGCACTGGATTTTCAACTCTCGGTGTTGAACCGAGCATGTAGAATTCAACAGAGTCCATCTCAGCACGCCGAAATAACACACTTTTCGATTTTCAACTCTTGGCGCTAAGCAGTGTGCTGAAGATAGTTTTAGGTCTGTGCGAACGTGGACTTACTCATCACACCAGCGTTTCCTCGGCCTCTAGGCGTGAAACATACATCATCATCCCACTAATCCTACTAATAAATGTAAAAGTTTGTATGTTTGGATGTTTTTTACTTAATTACGCAAAAACGGCTGAACGGATTTGGACGAAATCTGGCACACGGATACTTAGTTTATTACCTGAATTATTACAAAGGATCCGTTTTTACCCCAGTAGTACGTTCCCGTGAGATAATATTCGACATCTACGCTGGCGAAGCCGCGTGCCAAAATAGTCATTAAATAAAAATCATCTCATCTCTCATCTCATCATCATCAGTAATTGATCTAGTATCATTCAAATTAAAAACTATACTCGATCAGTGGTACAAGCTTCAGTTTCGATTTTCAAAGATCAGTTTAATTTAAACGAACCTATTCATAGAAAACTGTGCGTGACAGTATACGTTAGTACTATGGACGCTTTACTTTTTGCTTTTTCATACTCGATGTCTGAAAACCGTAACCGATCCTCCTGACCTGTACCATAAATAATGACTATGACCAATAAGTATGGTGATGGGGTTGGCATATCTTCAAGTATTCTGTTAAGTCTATTAAAGACGTCTATTATTGCCGATTTATAAGGGCAGTTTTAAACTAAGTTTGAGTCACGTCGTTATTCAAAGCTAAAACAATAATTTAATTTGGCATATTTGAAAACTATTTTCCGATTCACTTAATATGACTTTTAACTACTTCTTGTCGTGTTAGGTACTGATTTAAGTACCTAACACGACAAGAAGTAGTTAAAAGTAGGTACATTATGGATTTTTCATGTAAAACTTAAACAGTCTTTCCTCCTATTATCTCGTTTCTTAGAAGTTCCAATCGTATTATCGTTTGTTTATCATGATTAAACTGTATTTAATGATGGACAGTTATTAAGATTCATTCATTCGCTAATATTGCATGCTTTTCTTTAATAGTACGTACATGCATAGTGATAGGCATTAACTAAAAACCGAAAGAGTGTGGTTAGTGCGATTGTTATGACAACTGCCTGACAGATGCCTGTAGGTACTTAGAAGTACTTATATATTACAATTACAATGCCATTTGTAGTATGGCCAAAAGGTTAAACACCCCTATAAGAAGTAATAAAGGAGTCCATCTCAAACAGTTGAATAAAAAAACCCCCGACCAAACAAAAACTATAAAAATTAAAAAAAAATATATTTATTGGCCGTTTAAGTTGTAGGTAGTATTTTGATCAAGGCATTGTCAAGTCGGGGAACGGTCATCGAAAACTCCAAAAAGAGGAGGCCTAGCATTTTCATTAGCCTTATCTTTAACCTATTCATTGAGATCTTTTCAATCAGCCCAAACACGATACTTCTGCTATTTATGATGAGTTACTTGGGTATCCTGGAAATTTCAGGTGTTACCTTGTTCGTCTAATATCTTTGAAGTAATAGAATACCAAATTTCGACTTGATCAGACCCGTGGAATATGCTCAAATCCCTTCATCAACCAGAAAAGAGCTGATAATCTTCAAACGGCTGAACCGATTTTGATGAAACATGTCTAAGAATACTCCCGACTAATTTACCTTTCAAACAAAAAAAACTAAATCAAAATCGGTTCATCCGTTTGGGAGCTACGATGCCACAGACACACACACACACACACACACACAAACAGACTAACATTGACGCCGAATTATCTCAGTGTTGCCTTACTTTGTATTATAAATTATTATTAACTGACTTCAAAAAGTTATCAATTCGACATGTTTATAATATATTTTTAATGTATGTTCAGGCATAACTCCGTCATATATAAACAGATTTGCAAAATATTTTTTTTTGTTCGAAAGTAGTTTATTTCAAAATGGTCCCAATTAAATGTTGATGTAAATGATCTGATGATGCGTTTCGGAGACAGACAACGGAACTCTTCAAAAAATTACAGCAAATCAACCGCGATTGCTGCTATCGCATAAACATGCATTGTTTTGACCCCCAAGAATGATGAAATTTCGAATTGGTGTGGGGTAGGTACTATAGAAAAATGAAAAATAAAAACCTTTTCCAAAAAAAAAACAACCGACTTCCGGAAAAACACTACAAAGTGAAAAATAACTTTAATTTCGGAAGGCGGTGACAAAAAATTAAAATACATATCCAAAGTTACCGACTTCCGAAATTAAAGTTATTTTTCACTTTGTAGTGTTTTATTCTACCAATATACGTTACGGTAGTAAATCCCGTACAATCAGTATCACAATAATTTAATTTGTAGTGGAAGGAGTTGCTAGCTGTCATGCGACGTCCGCGTCGGTGTGTGCCTGCCCGGAACCGGCAGTTGTTACATTCTGTATAGTGGGCGGATACCTTTTGTCGACCGTCTTCAGTTTCGCATTGCTCAATGGAGAGCCTTTTATCAGAAAATTGAATATCAATAAGAATCTCAGATTATTTGAAGTAGACTAGAAATTAGGAGAAATAATTTAGCCTTTCGAAAAAATATTTGCTAAGAAATGTCGAAAAAATGTTAGTTAATAGGGAATGTTTCTTTACGCGGATTTTCTATGTATTAGGTAAGCAGTTATGTGGCGTAGGTTACTTTTTAAATTATTACAAGTTAAAATATAATTCTAAAAATACATCTTATTGACTTCCCTTGGGTTATAATGGTTTATGTAAAAGTAAAATATTCAGAATCTCGAATAAAACTCCTCCCCACTCCGTCTGTAATTGAAGCTTGCTTGCCGACTCGATACTTATGTTGTAGACGTACATTCGTAAGGTTAGATAAGTCGTCTCGAGTGCCGAAATCACCTAAAAGCAAAGTACGGTCGCGGGGGCCGGCTCCGAATGAAGTTTCATTCAAAAACATGCCTCGGATTGAGGTTAAGTGGCGGTGCGCATGCGTACGGGCCGCGCATGCGTCCTTTGCTGCTGTCTCGCAATGATTTCACCTACCTTCAGTAGCATTTTGAATTTTACATATGTTCACTCTTGTCACAGATATCGCCAATTTATTTTTAATATAGTTCCAGCTTTGTGTCCATGTCACGCTATGGATCCTATCAGCAGCTCGCAAATGAAACGTTGTCACGAACTCACGACCGTCGATAATTTGCGTCGACTCCAAGGCTTTATGTTATGATTGAATATTGTCAAGTGTTTCACGTCAATGTGGACTTCAGCTACCGTGTTAATGATGTGAGGCTGATCATTATCATCATTATACATAGTCGTAAATTCGTTAATTTAAATATGATAAAAGTTACTTTGAAGTTATCCTACGTAGAAAATGTCACGAGCTGTGAACTCCGCAATGCGAAAGTGAAGTCAAGACACATTCCTGCCAAAAAACCCTTTATTAATAAGTTGCGACTATCAATACCGCGAGTTAAATAGATTTACGCAAAAAAATAGGTCCCAAAACATTAGAGTCGTCGACACCTAACCAGAGATTCGAGTGGTACTGTATCCGAGACAAAGGGAACAAAAGGCAGGGGAATTACGGTTTGAAGCCTTTAGGAGCGAAGTTCTGTAGAGCCTTCATTAAAATCTGCGCTTATGTAATTAGATATACTTACGGCTCTCAGATTCCACACATGAATTAGCCGCGGGAGAGGTTTCTTCGTCGAATCAGGTCACGATATTGATACTGTACGAGATGTTGAATGATTCGAACGCATTGAAAAAATAAGCGCACCCAGCGTAGTGATGATGAATCATGTTGATGATGAATTATATTTTACATAGATAACATAACATCACACGTCTATTTCACGAAGGGTTAGGCAGAGCTTCACACCTATAATCACATTTTGTCTGTTATGTTTTAAGTCCCGCATTGCCACCAACCAGGCACAAATCCGGACTCCGAGCTTCTACTGCGAAATTCTAGATAGAAAAACCTAATAACACTTTGCCCTACCTGGGAATCGAATCCAGGACCTCATGCTCAAAAGTAGCGCTTGTGACCACTACACCAACGACACATATTTATTTCCGTAAAGTAGTTCAGAAAAACACTGTTACACATCAAAAATAGGTATGTTTTAAAATCGGGCGAGTTCAGTGGTTCCTATCCGACTACTGTGAGCAGAAAGAGCGAAACAAACTCGGAGGTCACAGTCTATTTTAAAGTCCAGACATAATCATGGTCATGTCATATGAGGGCCATGCAGATTAATGTCTGGGATGGTTTTTTGAGGAAAGAACCACACAGATTTGAGTGGAACTATCCAGTCAGTCAGTGCATAGGTGCACTTCTTAGGTGACTGGGTACCTTATAATTATTTTTATAACGCGCATTCTACTGTTGTTCGTACAGTATGAGAGAAGAAAATTTGTCAAATATTTCTTTTGAGAGTATTTTTTACCCCTTGAAACTGCGCCGGACGGTACTTGAGTATTGTCACTCGCGGAGGCGGCTCTACAATAAAATATAATAGTGGCCCCTTGTTATGACGAGATACAAAGATATGCTTTAATTTAATTATTATACATTCGTTTATTAAAGTCAGTTTGCAAAGTAGCTTCGATACGACAAATAGAAATTCATCCTTTAATTATCCTTATTTCAAAAAACGAATACCCTGTTTTACCCGGTTGTTCATGAGATCCGGCTAACTTATTTGTTCAAATTCTCTAACATTTTTCCATTATGTTTTAGATAGTGCCTGTCTGGTATATGAATTTATATCTGGTAGCAGTTTCACGAAGCTCACATACTATTATTATGTCGAGTTCTAAGTCGAGCACCTACGACAGTTTCAGCACGTGAAATAAGCAATGTCATTGTCACAGCACGACACTTGTCTCTACATCCTGTGGACTGATTCTGTCGCTAGCTTCAGAACTACCATTAAATATGTAAATCGTGCTCTCTCTACATTAAAATCTTCACGCAGTGTCGTGATGGGATAAACCTAGAGAAATTAGGGTGAGTGAAACTTTACATTCGAAACATAAGAGTTGCAGTGTGGCTAAATAATGAGTTACTTAAGGTAAAAAAATGACTGAGTTTTTTGAACTTATGCTTCGTAATGCATTTAGAAAAATTTTTGGAACTACGGCAACACGGCAAGATTTTTAAGATCTATGTACGCGTTTCGTTAACTATATCACAAGTTATCTATCAAAAGAGAAAACAAATAAAAATAATTCCGTCGGATTCAAAGTAAATGAACGTCTGAACTTTATTCCACGGTACGAATTTAACGTTTAACCACGGGTCACATTTATTCGATTGTAGGCGTAACTAAGAACACTCGATCGGTATGATTGGCGTTCAGTAAAAAGGACTATAGTGGGATAAATTTTCCTGTTAGTAGAACGGTGATGAAGTCGGGTCGGCGCGGCCTGTCTCCGGCGCTCCAGCGCCCTGACCTACTTGCATTACGACCCACATTTACACACACATTCGGGAATTTTAATATGACTTGTCGCCATTGAGGGAGACTCGTATTATAGAAGTAATATAAAATAACACGTTAGTACTGAATATTGTAGTGGTACTGACCGAACAAGTATAGGATTATATCCTCACGTACACGTCTTTTCCCGATTGGGATAAGTAGAAATTACAGAACACCACGTGGTACGGTTTCAGCAGATAATTTTACTGCAAACCACCCCTTTATATTTCAAAAGATTTGTATGTTTCAGTTAAACAGCTATAAGAATTGTGTAGTGATTTTTGTAAGCTAAGTTTTAAATATACCTCTATCAGCACATATTAGGAGCGTGGTGCATTGTAGGATTGTATTCTTTCCTGGTGATTCTTACCGAAGTTACTTATACCGTATTTTATACTAAAACTTTCTTAATATAGTGTAAAGATAACTATTTCTAAGCTTTATAGTTACTGACATCTACGTACATCTTGATCTTTACACTAACTTTCTTAGTAGAAACGCAAATGGTAAAGTAGCTCTTCTTAAATGTGAAGTGAAGAGTCACTCTGGGCTTGTTTGCATACGCGAGCATACGGCAACTTCTCCGCAAATTAGTGCTCTTGTAACACTCGGCTCTAAAATATTAACTCTATACGTTTACCGTTGCCAACTTACACACACAAGTATGTACGCTACATTACTTGAACAAATACCTGTGTGTTGTGGGAAGTTTGGGAGGCTATTAGTCCATATTAAACGCATTGTGTAGGGTGGTTACTGCTGCCAGACTTTCAGATTATGATCTTTATAGCAGGGAAGTGATGTAATAATTTTAATAACGTACGGAGAATTTGTGGTGCGCGTAAGACCATAAAATAATTATGCGACATTAATCATATCCAAGCGCTCCTTTATAGGGGTGTAACAGAAAACATAGCCATATTTTCGCGTGGATAATCATCAGCATATGTCCATTCATTGTCAACGTCATACTGTGAACATTCAAACGAATTATCTTCGAAAGTCTCATCCAATAAATAAGCCGTGGTAAAGTTGATAATCCGTCAGATTGTCGCTTTATTGTGATGCAAGCCACTCAGTGCTGACGGGCCTCCCGAACTGCGTCAACGCGTTTACATAGTCATGTTTTATTAATGCGATGCATAAATTACTTTGTGCAACGCTCGTTTAGTGAGGAAATTACCGAGCCTCACTCTTAGTGGAATACTTTGGAAGGCTTCCATATTGACACGAGACCGCGAGGCGAGGCGCTTTGATTGTTAATTTAAACTAGTAAGGCTTCGTAGGGCTTGCCGCACATCACTGGTTGACGTTTTCAAGAGAATTGTTATGGAGTTGTTGTTGTCAAAGTTTTCAATAAATTGCGAGTTGCGACCGATTGAATACGACTCCTGGGTGGACTTCAGTTTGAAACCTTTAATTGTCTTAATATTTTGTTATGGCTCAGAATTTTATTTATTTGTTCGACATTTAAGCATTAACATTTCCCAATTTCACGTAACAATTGGTTACATAATGTGAGAGTATTTTGGAGGTTTCACTAAGATCGGAATCTTAGTGAAACCTCCTTTCCATTATTTTATGGTTATGATTATGATGGTGATACAATCATCACCATCCTAATCAGCTTCTAATGTTACCACGGCTGGGACACAGGCCTACCCTCTGTAAGAGGGAGTGGGCCGTAATCCACCACGTGGGCCCAGTGTGGATTGGTAGATGTCACATGTCTTCGAATTTTTGGGTCTAGGATTCGCCGGTTTCCTCACGATGTTTTCCTTCACCGTTTAGAGAGCAGTAGTGATGAAATGATTCACAAAAAGTAAAGCACCTGTTCGGGTTTGAACCTACGACCTACCACTCGTAAGTCGCGGCCGTAACTACTGAGCCACCACTGCTCTCAGTACAATGCAAACAGTACATACCTGCCTATCTCTTAACAAATTGCAGTCGTGATGTTCTAGTTAATGTTTGATAGACAGCATCAGTTATATGTCCTGTGAATTCGCCAGCCTCTGTGTCCGAGCAAGCAGAAAACGGCTTACGATAACTCGTAGCTTCAGCGAAATACTACGATAAATCAATATACGAGTAATTTCTGGACAGACCGGACCTTGAAACACGTGCATACATACGAGTAGATAGCTTTGCGTTATGCAACGGGTTCAAGGACGTGCATTCGACCTTACTAGGTATATTATATCTATAAAGTGCGTTCGTTTTCCGTACGCAAAATACGCGGATTGACGTGGACTTTTGGACACCAGCCCGTGTTGCCTATCTTAAAAGTTTCGGTTTAAAATCTACTTTACCTACTTAATATCTAAAATTTTATCATTATTTCACTGGCAGACAGTACACAGCCTAAATAACTGGGTCTAGACTAGCTGCATGAAATTTTCCTCAAGACTTCTTTATATACCTAACTAAGGGTTTTTGAAAATCTCTTCCTTGAAGGGTGAAAATTTGTATGGAAATTCGTCATTTTTGCCTATAGGTAATTCCATTGCCGCTTGCCGGCTAGTTTTGTATTATATCGTGCTTTTATAATTTCTAACGCGACGATATTGTCGTAGGCCATACGTGCACGTTATAATGTTGTCAAGGATGGAAAATTAAAAGAGTCTTCTTATATTTCCATAAATTTTACTTCTCCATGTTATCGTGCCGCCTTGATGTGGATTTGGTCGTCCACAAGAATAAAAGCGCAGATTATATAGGTATCAACACTTTCGTAATAATGAGGGGATCCGAAGGAGAACTAAGGTAAACATAGCTCGAAGCATTGCCAAACTTAAGTGGAGTCCACATTGCTCGCAGAACAGATAGCCGATGGGGCCGAAGATTCTGAAGTGACGACCGCATACCGGAATACGTAGTGTTACAACCCCTCCCACAAGCTGGACCGATGACTTGGTGAAGCCAGCAGGGATCCGCTGTATGCGAGAAGCACAGAACTGGTCGAAGTGGCGGTGCTTAGGGGACGCCTATGCCCAGCAGTGGATGCTTTTCATCTGAAATGATGATGTATGATAGATTTCGTCATAAAACAAAAAAAAATAGTGCTGAGTAACTGACCTACGTCAGGTCAGTCATTCGACATGACTTCATATTGACCGAATATGCTTCGACGACTCACAGAGCAGTATGTAGATACACTCCTACGGCACCCTTTTAAGTAAACATTATTATACACACTATCGATAATGACAAAGAATAACAACAATACACATGCAGGCAAACACCGCCCGCCGTCCATTAATTTAATGAAGTGCACTTAAAACGTACTAACTAAAAAGACCGCAGTGTGTCCGTACTTTAATATTAACGATCAATAAGTATCATTAGGTTTTAAACTATACGTAGGATGGCTGGTAAATAGTCTGGAATATTGCTCATGTGGCGTACTTAAATATACCGTACATGGTAACTTGGTGTATGCGAAGTTATACTTTTATTTTGAAACTAAGAATAGCATTGTGTGTGTGCTATTCTATTTTATAATATCCTGCATGTTTGCGTGTGGAGCTGTTATAAATGTTTTTATTCGAATTAAATTTGAACTCAAATGTCGGGTTAGGTCAAAAATTATTTATTCTCGGTCCATCTGAGTACTTCAACGTACTCCACATATTCTACAAATGTGTACAATAAAGAATTACGGCATAATCAAGGTCATAGATGATGGTGGACTATAATTTTTTTTGCCTATAATTCCGTGGAACCCTAAAAACTTTGCGTTGAAAACAACGAAGCTGTATGTAACACGAGCTAAGTTGCCGAAAGTTTCTCGTTATAATTAGAGGGCGGCAGGTCTCGAAAATTAATACCCTCTCTTTTTGTGGCGGCTGCGAGTTGCGGCCGAGGCACCCCGGTCGGGCTCATCTTAAAACATATAACATGTTCCCTCGCATCATTGTTGTATTTAATTACCGTCTAAATTGCAACAAATTATACCTATACTATGTTGCAATGTAGATGTGTTCCTATAATATGTTACAATAAGTTGGCGGCCAAAGGTTGGTCGCAGCGCATCCACGAACAATGTAGTACAATAGTTCTCGTAGCACTTCGTAGCTTCGTAGTGACGTAGAATGAATCACTTCGTTTTATAAAATAATGTTGTGGCCTGAATCTGTATATTTGAGCGAGTTTATTATGATATTCAGAAAATACATTAAGAGGTTTTTTGCACATTTATGATCAAAACTGTAAGCTACTCGAAGTAATCGTAGTTATTGGTTTTTTTTTTTTTTTTTTTTGGGTGGGAAATCATCAAATAACTTCTCCCGCTCTGGGTGGAGCGGGAGGGCGTGTCAGACTTTTACTGACTAAAACCCACCCGTGTTCCCTCAGTTGCCTGTGTGCCAGGGGCGGCGGTATCTCTTTCGAACAACCCGCACCCCCGGCAGGCATCGGCCCTTGCGGGCCCCTCTGTTGCTGCTGACATCTCTTTGAGGCGCGCGTGGAACACAACGCGCCGTCGACCCGGGCTTGGTCCTTACCGGACAGCGAGGTACCCATTACTCGCCGTCCGCAAGCCCGTGCCTACGGTGGCCAGGAATCAGCCTGGGATTCCCGACGCCCAGGGCGTCTCCTGCGAAGGCCACGGCTGTGAGGGCGCATGTACTGCATCTCCCTCACGTGCGCCGCCTCCCTCTTTGCGAGCATAACTGCTTCGCTGAAGGAGGCGACTGCCAGCCATACCCTCTCGCTCCGTACCATGGCCTGGACCAGGGTCGGACGCGAGAGATCGCCGCCGCCGATCACCTCCACGAGGACACGGCGTTGCTCCGCCCAAGCTGGGCAGAATCGTAGTTATTGGTTTACTTAAACAAAAGAAGGATAGTCCTCTCCTTTTTCCATTTATCTAAATCTACTTTGACTGTGCACCTCTTACATAAAAAGATGAAATCACACCATTTATCGCACACTTAATGGCATACAGTAAATATTGACTAAACGCTATTAAATTAAACACTCGCGACAGTTTACATTATTTACTAAAATCGAGTTAACGACGTTCCCTCTCGGATGCTGAACTGATAAAATATAATTGCTTCGTATTTTCCGTAGCAAGCGATATGTGAAAATTGGTAGCGCTGGTAAAAACGAAGCAATTATGTAACAACGTCAGCGAATTAGTGTTTGTGTTGGCGTGAAGCCAAGTGCACGCGGATGCAGCCCGACTGCGGCGCGCCGCGGAACTGTAGCGACCGGCGGCTCACCCATGTTGGATCAAATAAACTGTTTATATTATATATTGTTGCCCCCTGTTGGCCGTACGCCGTCAGGTGGAACGGGTTGCTATCCGTCTGTGAGTTTGATCATCAATGTCAGACACAGTTATGATCAAAAGCTTAGTGTTCGCTTTATTCTAATTTTGTCTGTATCCTGTCGTTTCTGGCAAACATGAGGCTATCCTATATGTTAAAAGTTATTGTAATGGCAGATGTGCAGCAATGCCCTATTTTTCTTTTTCTTTGTGCTACTAGCAAGGCACTTATGTTTCGTAGATACTAGAAATATAAATGATTTATTTTCCCATAATGTTGGTACGAGTATACAGATATGATGGTTATTTTGATGCGAGTCAATCTACTACTCTGACCAGATACTAATCTGGAGATAGATCATCAATTATTTAGTTAAACGTCGTCATAACATGTTCTTTTACAATATCCATAGCGGTAGATAAGCCTGTATATACATATATCTTCGGCTATATTACCTTCAATAGGTATTTATCTCGAGTAACTTTCAACTCGTGCGGGATGATAAACAAGTGCCTTGTTTTTATTCTTACCTGATTATCATGAAGACTATTATATTAAGAAATTGTGTGGGATGTAAATAATGCTTGTTTCCTTCGTAATACCCATTTTCCTTTAATGTATAGGAAATACTTCGTATATAGGTATATGAGGCTCCCGTTCCAAACACGTTTATGTTTATGGAGCAGTAGAAACGGTTGCGACTTACGATTGTAGGTCGTAGGTTCGAACTTTGACAAGCGCTTAGTACTACTATTTTGGATCACTTACTACCGTTACTTATTGTATCTAACTGTTTTCATTGCCTCTGTTCTCAAAACAGTGCCAAAAATTCGAAAACATGTGACATCTGAGCCCGAGTTGTAGATTACGGCCCACTCCCTCTCATAGAGAGAGGAGACCTGTGTCCCAGCAGTCAGAACATTATAGGCTGATTATGCTTTTATACATACTTCCTTACAGTTTAGGGCGTATGACATTTCCAGCCAGTTATACACGGTACAGTTAAAACTGGTTGAACACATTGAACGCTCCGAAAGCGTTAAAAATGACGGAGTTTTTCTTTCTACATGTTTGTTTTTCTATGCCGTGTTTACGAATTTGATTAAACAAGTGTCACTTGCTTTCAATGCAATTTGTTAATGAACGTGTCGTTAGTTACTTTGCCGGACTTTGATCAAGATCCATTTGAACTTTTATACGCGGACGAAGCAAAAGGAGTATCGTTTAAGACAATTCAAGTTAAGTTCGTAACTCTAGCTCCGTTAGTTTCTGCTCAACTTGAAAGGTAAAAAAAGTGAACTTATTGTGGCCGCGTGTATTTAAATGCGTTTTTTCATGTTAGCTGAACATTTTGTGATAGAAAAAAAGAATAATAATGAAAATTCGTTTATAAAAATAAATCACCTTAAAAGTCCTTAGTAGGTAGTCAGATCTAACAGAATCACGAACTGAATCGTAATTCTTCAGGTCTCGTTGCAAGCATTTATGTCAAAAGCTAGTTCGCGCATTTCAAAACCACACAAGCAGTGGTGTCACTCAAAATTTTATTACTGAGACGTTATAAAAGTGGCTCTCCACTGAACATCGGTAAGTGAATAAATCGAGTAGTCAACTAGAGCGGTAACCTGTCGCGTGGCTGAACGGCTTACAGCCTTCCGCCCGCGTCCGCCGCGCGCCTCTAATTGGTAGCTTAATGTACCAAACCATGTGTAATGTCAACATAATTGGAACAGCCCACTTTTGCTATACACTGATTATGAGTGGTCGTTCGCACCCGTCCGTCTTTTCTTCGATATTTTTGGGTTGAACGGTCTGGCGGTTTCATTGATTGCTCGAATTTTTAGATTACAGTTCTACGACATATATTGCAAACTGTACTACAGCGTTTTTATTTTCATGAAACGTCGTCGTTCGTTTGTTCGTTAAATGAGTTAAACCCACGTGAAAATACTATGAAAGTATTAAAGCTAAAAAAAAAACAGTTAACTATATCTGTCTCGCTATTTTAAGAGGAACGTAGTTAGGTGTTTATCATAACATTGTTGGCTAATTAAAGAGTACATTCTCAAAATAGAAAATCATCTAACGGGAAATCTATTCTGAACATTAGGTACCTACTTATAATTCTTCTAAAATATACGTCTTCCGCTGACTATTTTGTGTAGATGTAATGATGAAAATTCCCACATCGATAGTCGTAGGCAAGACACTTATATAGCTTTAATAGAAGCGATCAGTTTCTCAATATTACATTACCGCACAATTACTGGCTTTTAACCCACTCATTCCTTCTACAATGTACTCACCACGTTTATATTCCTGCCCACAAACGACCCTGCTGAACTTGAACGATGACCGACTTGACCGCTGATATTTGACACCATGTTGATATTGTCAAAACTATCCCACGCACTAGGTGGTTTGTGACGTTATTGGTAAACAGGTGTTGAATATTAGTAATACTGATAATAGAAGTTCGCTCTATTCATGTACTATAAGTGAAAGATTGGAAAAAAATACAAATTAAATTACTTGTAGACTTACAGACGATATTACCGGCTGCTGTAATTAACTTATTGCTGTAAATTTTAACGAGCGGCTTGATAACTTGAGTTTAGATATTGTATACCACACATACACACACACACACACACTCGGTGGTCGTGTGTGAGTGCTCGGCGGGCGCGTGGCTCGCCCGCTCTCCTGCACGCGCCACTTCTTCACGGTAAAAGAAACACTTGAAATTCGTCTACGCCGCTCGCCGCTCGCCTCGCCTACTTTACTTTAGGCCCGTTCAATTTAGAGCCAACTCGAGTTAGCTAGTCACGTTTCGATTATTTTACATACTTTTCTATACCTTCTCATGCCCACTTGGTTACAGGATATGTACGGACATCATATTCAATACGGTCATTCTTTTATCTTATGAGCGCTCCACAGCGGATTCTGTTAATTAATGCAGACTGATGCTGCATTGTATCGAACAGAGCGACTCTCATTTGTACTCAACGAGTACTTTGGACCGTATCGATGTAAACAGTAGCGAACCAATTGCCACGATAGCGATAAGAGGCATAGAACAATCTCTAAAACCCTTTATGTTCAGGATTCTGTTCATTCCAACGATAATTCAACGTGGCTGCTGGAAATAACAGCGATTTACTGCGGAATAAATTACTGTAACACAACACAATCCGATTTTAGTATTAAAGATCAGCTAATCTAGTAACAGCCTACGTTTATTGTACTTAGCTTTTATCGAATAGTCCGGAATTAAGCATGCAATCGTACATTATTTGTGTGCGTTTCCCCCGTTTCGCACATTACCGGTAACATTAAATAGGCCATCGTTCTGTTTGAGTTGAAATCATAAAAGTTGTTCTCGTCTATTAATCCGTGGAGCGGGTGTGGGCGCGGGGTGGCGGCGCGGCGGGGGACGGGTGGCGCCGATCAAACAGGCCGGGGAATCAATATGGCCGCCGCCCAGCTGATCCGTGACCTCCGCATCCCGCGCCCCCCGCGCCCCACACCCGCACACCCTCGCCGCCCGCAAACTTGACGCTTCTCTTTGCAAGTTTTCTCATGACGATCTCGATGTTGCTCATTGACTATGCTTATACCGCACTTATACCCTCTTATTATTTTTCCGCCTAAATGGGGAAAATAATTACTACCAAATTCCAGTGTTTCATATCATTACTGCCTACTGGCTATTATTTTTTGGTTACACAGACTATGTAACTAAATCTTTTCCGGAGATCCAAATTCGTTTCGTTAAAGATATGAAAAGTATTTTTTCCGTAGTATTTCTACTTCCCGCACTGACATGATACTAAAAAAAACATCATAATTAAATTTTCATGAAAAATATTAATCAAGAGAAAATAAATGTGTGCGTCGTAGCAGTTGGCTACAAGCGCTACGAAAGCTACGAAAAAGAGTTACGATTGTGCTACGGGGTGATCTCTCCAAAAATATTTAAATGAGGTATGGGTACTGCAGGTAAAGGGAGGGAGGAAGGGGAGTTACGCGTTTGAGTCTAGTGTAACGGTTCTTGGAATTTCAGTAGCGATGATACGCTGACCCGATGCAACCGAATGAAGGTCATATACTCAATGAACGCGGTATGTGTAGTGAGTTCCGAGATATGACTTAATGTATACTGAATTCCGAGGTTGCGACGATTCCAGTTATCCAGAAAGCTTGGTTCACTTAGTGAATATTCATGCCACTTCGTTATTGGGGTTAGCAGGATGGTCCATCCATATGTTTTTGGAATTCTTAATACAAAATAGTATAGATTATCCTGCTTTTGTGGTCTTAATTTTTTTTATTCTGTCAGCCTTCGTTAATGTTTATTTAATATACAAATACTTTTTCAGGTTTGAATATTCTTGATTAAGTAAGCAACTATCAAGCGATGTTTTTACTAAAATATTTTGGAAGCGACGTATACATTGCATGGTGGGCTACGTTCATTATGAATTAACCTGAGGGGCAATTCTCGTAATTTTAAGAAAGTTCACAGTCTGATCTCAATCTCAATTAGTCAAAAATACTTCGAGTTTCCATACATTTTTGAAAAGTTTTTGACACTTCATTGTCGCTGAGATGACACCGTGACTAGTCGCAGTGTGTGCAGTGTGTAATTCTCGTAATTAAAAACTGACCTTCAATTACAAGAATTGACCTTCTGATATCTGGAAGTCGTCTGTCGAACAGAGGGACATCAGGATAGTCTCGTACCTACATGCTTTATTTTGTTAGAGTCCACCTCTGATTTTACGAGTGGCAATTATGAATGACCGCTGAAGCATAAGACGATTAACAAGGTTAGTTTGTAAAGTGCGGTTAATTAAAAGTTATGACTGAAACAGACAGCGGCTGCATTATCTATAACCGTCCTCTGGGTTATAAAAGTTGATGCTGGTCCGCATATAATGACGGTATGATAATAACATGTTTACTCTGAAATAAGAATTAACAATCAGTATTATGAGCTTAAAACTGGACTACGAGCGGTGAATTGTTAGTGGCATGGTCATGAGCAAATCACAGCTCATTTGATTTTCGAGCCATGTTGGAGCTGTCGAGTTTTGTTTTGGTGATTGGATGACATTATTGTTTGCCTATTAGCTTTGCTCGTCGAATTGATCAACTCTGAAAATATACCCGTTTGATTTTCATGATTATTTGACGCATCTTCAGCAAACGACGAATAAGGAAAGCCCCTAGCAACTGCTGTCTCATTCAGATTATATTTCTATTCGAGTTCAACGTCTCACCATTCAACTTCAAACTAAGCTCCTTCTTTCATTCTTATCACTGCGTGTAACTTTTAAAATTGATGTTTTTCTTCCATTCAGTTGACGACTTTAGTTTTAAAATGTGTTTTCAAGCGGAGTAGAAATAGTTTTACGATTGCTGGCACACTTAAATAATGTCTTCTCTGTAAGATAGCATGTTGTATATTACTTTCTGTTAAACGGCTCTCATGTTCCTATTTAACCTTCAGTATGCGTCATTAAACATTCAGACAGCAGTTGAGAGGATTTTCTCTTTTAATATTTATCGTTATCGAGTGTGGTGGGATCAAAAAAGAAGATCTCTCACGGTCGTGCGGGACGTCTCAATGGATTGAATTACGCGGGATTGTGGGTAATCGATATGATACCTATTTATTAGGGCGATTGTGTGTGTGTGTGTGTGTGCGTCTTCGTCGGTAAGAGCCCTGGGGACTGCCCGCGTGCCCGGCTACACGTGCTCCGCGACCTCCGCTAGCTGCTCCTGTGTTTTGTACTCCAATGACTACTAAACAGGTGTTGTTCTTACAATTACTGTATTATTTATACAAAGTTCATTTAGATTTTCAATTTCGAATATATACGCAAAATTCATTAGTCAATGATGATTAAAGCATCTTAAGTCATGGAATTTAACATGTCTGTTGTTATGTTTCTGCATACGATTGTTTACGCGAGAAAGTACAGTGGTAATAAGAGACAATGTCGACTAATTAATTGCCAAATCGATCAGAAGACTGTTTTGGGACGTCAATTGTTCGAAATGATTCAAGTACACGTCAGACGTCAATATCAAATCGCTATCCGTATCCGCAGCATCGCAATTAATCCTAATAATATCTATTATTCCAATCAAAAACTTTGCTCGCGCCTTGTGTAAGAAGCAAATTCGTACAGCCGTGATTTGCGGGCAGGCACCGCCGCGCGCCGCCGTCCCTAGTTAACTTGAAATTCTCTCGAAGCGAAGGAGCGAACGGTTTAAATGCAAATAAGATTACAATTAGATATTTAGATCCTCTCACAACCCACTTATTTTGAAACAAGGTTTTTAATACCAGCCTTGTTTAATTAAGTATTTCATAGACGATACTGACAAACAAGGCTGTGTTAAAAAGGTAGCTTGTTTAGAAACGGTTTCATTCAAACAGTTGTTGTTAGACCTATAGACAACGGCAAAGGAATATGAAGAATGAATGACTGATGAGATTCACTCATTCAGTCATCAATTCATCATAGTACAATCCTACGTATGGTATATATTATAGCAAGAACGAGTTATGGTACGTAATTACGAGTCTACGTATCTTTGTATAGTGCAGGAGTGCGGTAATACGCCTCGCAAAGTATGTGTCGGTTGCGTTGGCGAGGCCCTCGTGTCGTAATAACGGTGGAGTTCTCTCGAGGCACAATGCCTTGGCCGGATTACTCGTCAAACGACTCGAGATGTCGAAATTCATAAAACTCACCTTTTTTGATACGAGCTCGAGAGGTTCGTCACGATGCCGCTCTCAACATCCTCCTCCGAATTGATTCCCACCCCTGTTTTATGTTTATTGCTATTTTTATTTTACTGTGACAACATGTGTTTCGATGACCCTGTAACTGTTCAATAGAAAGTTTCACTTTGCTGTCTTCCAGTGCAATGTTTGTATGCATTGAAAGACTTGTTCTTCTACTTGTACCTAACTAAATGTAAGCGCTTTTGTGATAGTTCCACATTGAAGTAGATACTTGGGTATTGTTAGGATTGCTTGAGGTTCTGCATTGAATCCTTGAACGAAATCTGCTGTCATCACTTGTTGGTTTCGTGTTACTATGCAGTTATAAGCTTACACTTTAACTGTGCAAATCAATTTTTTAAGCATTAAATAAAACGGAAAATTAATCCTATTAAACGAAACTTCCAAGAACAGGGAAAACTGATTTTTATCTGATAAATTATGTTTCATTTATTATTGTTACTGCTGTAAAACTCGACTGCATTTAATTATGCAACAACAACAACACAATTGCCACAATACTGCTACAATACTTCTACGAACATTCCTAGCCGTATCGAACAGCTGACATACATCAGTGCGGTGCTAGAAACCGACTCGATACACTCAAGTTAAAAGCTTGTACAAATTCCCCGAATTATCGGGATTTCCCCGATACATTCTGTATACTGAACATGCATTCAGTAAATTCCTGGATATGAGAGGGCAATCCCTAAAGCAGCAACACCGGTCACAACCCGCTTGACCCAAAAACCCGGTGGAGTGGCGCGGAGCGAACGATCGCGCCGATAGCGCGCTACTCGCCGCGTCGACACCTCAGCACTAACATATGACAACCGCATTGGCTCGTCTACCCACTCAACAACACACCGACATGTCTACTTTATTAATTAACAAGATACACTTCCAAAGGCTTCTGATGCATGTCTACGTCGTACGACGAGGCCGGAATGCCATTCGTTTGTATCGGTGTTATCATCATGCGAAAGTCTGCTTCGAAGCTTATGCACATAAACTCATCTCTGTTTTTGATAGTGCAACCTATACATTCCCTGTAAGTCTGTAATTTATTCTTTTTTTCTATACTTTAAAAAAAAAAACGTTGCCCCACACTAAGAATTTCGCCTGTATTGTGGGTGCGTTTACAAACATTTAAACTCACATACACAAACAGCCAGACCCGGAACAACTACTTCCAGTATTTGTTCCATGCGGGAATGGAACCCGCGACACGCAGCGCAGCAGTCAATCACTTAATCACTGCGCCAACCGTGCCGTCAGAATTGAACCTCAGAGCGCTTGAATTTATTAATTACCACTATAGTTTATGTATCAGTTGAATACGAAGAAGAAGCTTTAAGTGTAATATCGAGACTGTTCATCAGTATACACCGTGACATTTTAGTCGTCTTACAAAGGTGATCTACTCAATGTATCCGTTATAAAATATAATAATATATAATATAGAGGTATCTAGGCGCGATTTAAACATTGTTACCATTAATAAAGATAATAGGTACAATGAAAAATAAATAATGCTTTAGAATTATGAAACACCCTCCCTGTTAATAATGTTTACTTATCAAACGGTAAAAGATATCTACCTACCTACCATTACATTCCATCATTAATTCCATCTCTATAACAGGGTGTTTCAAGCTACGTCATGCGTCTTAGTGAATGGTATTTTTTTTAAATAATGAAAATGCAAAAAAATATCGTTTTTTAAAATAAATGATTAGCAGTCATTGGATATATGAAGTGTGCTGCCGTTGTAAGACGACTAAAATGTCACGGTGTATACGACCGTACTACGCCAGCATTCAAAGATAATCATGTCTAAACGTAGGTATTATGCACCTGTTGTCTATTTATCTATTTACTTGAGTTACACCAACGTCCTTGTTGAGCACTACTTGACCTATAAACTAACCATTTGTACCAGTCTGTTAAGGATCCTTATCAGTTTGCAAATTAAAATTGCTCTGCTATTAAAGACCTACACATGATTATAACCCTAACCTACCTACGAGCAATTCTTGTATACATATATCTATACTTAATATTACAAAGCTGAATTGTTTGTTTGCTTGAACGCGCTAATCTCAGGAACTGCTAGTCCGATTTAGAATGTTCTTATAGTGTTGGATAGCCCATTAATCGAGAAAGGTTAAAGGCTATAAAACATCCCACTAAGACCCTTAGGAGCTGAGCACAGAGAAAAAAGTCACGAATACGAAGTACTCGCACTAGCAAGAAATTTGACTCGAACGAAAACGCGAACAGAAGCTATATATATATAATCTGAATCTTGGAAACGGCTCCAACGATGTTCATGAAATTTAGTATACAGGGGGTTTCGGGGGCAATAAATCGATTCGTTTCAATTTTTAGAAAACTTCAAACAAAAAAAAAACCGACTAAACCTCGGTCATCCAGATATTAGAATTCATTCCGTGTATTCATGTCATGACAAGCGCTGGCTCGCCCACTTGACCAACACACCTACTCTGTCCGTACTTTACTAATTAACAGAATACAATTACAAAGGAATGTCAACCGTGTATCAGTTTCATCGCTGGCTGAAGTCAGCTTGCAGCTTTGAGCTTATTACCTGATTAATTAATAGAGCTACTTTGTCATTGACATACCACATGAAGGCACCAGATATATATTACGTAAATAAAAATAAAAGCTACAAAGACGCGATGTGGTGTGCGATGTTTGAAGGTTTGATATTTTACAATTTGTCAGTCTTGTTTGCATGGTCTTTCGTCGTTCTTCTTGCAAGATCAAATAATTGTCAATGTTTCATTGATAACTAGCTGTGCCTGTGGCTTCACACGCGTGGTTTCTGAAATTATCCTACGGGAAAGTGCTAGCGGGACTAAAAGCCTATGTTAGTTGTTATAACATCAGCTTTCTGTCAGTGAAGGTCCTGTCAAAATCGGTGCAGCCGTTTGGAGATTAGCCGGAATAAACAGATAGACAGACAAACAAATAAAAAAGTACCGTATACTAAGTAAAAGGCTCTTATTTTGACAATACAAGCAGACAGTTCATTTTTTTTATTTGTATAGATGTTGCTAAAGAAAAGTGTATATAGTAAGTACAGACGTCCGCATATCAGTGGACACATGCACTGAGCAAATCGCCCTTACTGTTACGACATAAGGGCGCTGTCTATTTCAAAGTGTTACTATTGGTGTGCGGTTGACTGTAAAGCAAAACTGAATATTTTTATTTATATCGGAAGCAGAAGTTACTCTTAATACTTCATTGAAGTTAGCTAAAATATTCAACTCGCTTTAGTTACAGATTCATTAGAATAATGCATAGTAGAATAAAAGCTTTTTGAAATAGGTCAAAGTAATGACTATTCTGTGGAAAATCGTAAAAGTGACAGACAAGGGAATTCATCCACGTGGATATTGAAAGCGCGAGTATTCATCGTTTTTACGGGTTTCTGTGTATCACCAGTAAACCTGATAAAACAAAGTATTTATCTACTATTTTCAGCCCGTAACTTCGCCCGTGATTTCCTTGTTTTAATCCTAGTATCCTACTATTATATATCCTACTTAATATTATAAATGTCAAAGTTTGAATGTTTGTTACTCAATCACGTAACAACGGCTGAACAGATATAGATGAAATTTGGCTCATGGGTAATATGTTCCCATGAGTTCCGTGTGGTGCCAGACGTAAAAGAATAGCACCATCCCATTTCTTCCCATAGGTGTCGTAGAAGGCGACTAAGGGACTTACTAGAGAATGGGCAGCAGCGTTCTCTATGTATTTGACCACCAAACTGCGATCGCCAACCCACCTGCCAAGCGTGGCGATTATGACAAATCCCTCCCTTTTGGGGGGGCTTATGTCCAGCAGTGGACGTCTTTCGGCTGATATGATGATGATGATGATGAATATGTTCTCGTGGGATAATGACATTTTCGACTACCACGCGGGCGAAGCCGCTGGAAAAATCTAGTATAAAATATATATCCTATAGCATCGCATCGCCCGCCCGCGAAACTACTTCGTTTTCTCTGTTTGTTTTTCTTCTTTTTACTCGGCTCCTTAGGGTCGTAGCGTGATTTTAAATAGCGTACTTTCCTCAACAATTGGACTATCAAATGCAAAAATATTTTTTTCAAATCCGACTGGTAGTTATAGAGATTTCTCCTAGGCCTACATACAAACTTTAAACAAATAAATTTTACTTCTTCAAAATATATTTTATTTTATTTCACTTTAAGTTACAAACATCAGTGTAGCCCTGGCTCTTGTACTAGGAGTTCTTGTATCGGAAGAGCCAACTTCCTGTATCACAACAGCCAATTACAGTTTAGAAATGTCTTGCAGGTATGAAGATTACATTTTTGGTTCGATGTTGAGATCATATTTTGGGGGTAATCCTCTCGCCGCACAAAAGGTAAAGACAAAACCAAAGATTTCGATGTCCGCAAAAAAGTAAATTTGCAGTTTGTAGTGTTATTTTTGGAAGTCGAAGGAATTTTTGTGTAATGAGTTTTTATTTATCAGTTTTTAGTTATAGAACCTACCCCACATGAATTCGTATATCACTACTTGTTATGTAAACATCAGTTACAGGAAGTTAATACAACAAGATCAACCTACAATAAATGGAAAATTATTGTCTTTTTTTTGTGTATGGCATCTCGCAGGTTCTTAACTGGCCTTGCCTGTGGGTGCCTCAATAAATTAAGGCCTGCAGCCAGGGGCTGCAGAACTTAAAAACAAAGCGACTACACACTAAGGGAACCCATGTGGGATATGGATCTCAGCTTAGGGCATAGCTGGGGTAAAGCAGCAGGGAACAGATTGGATCGGATAAAAAACTACCCACGTAATGTTATTAAAATTTATACGAGATTATCAAAAATTAATTCGAAATCTGTCCACAATTGACGAAAATATCGCTGAACATATACATATAAAAAAATATACATATATTTACAGACCAGGCAACCAGACCACCAGACAACCTCCTCCTTTTTTAAGAAGTTGGTTAAAAACCCCGGGTGCGGAGTTCATAACTACCTACTGCTAATTTCATGATGTTGACTTATCGTATTACCTACAACATAAAAATTGCAAATGAATTTTTACATTATACCGACATGAGACATGAGCAAAGCCAATGTTGGTTTTGACGGCGCACGTAGTTATTATTTACGCGTAAAAATATAGCGGCGGGATTTTTTCGCGCACTGGTTCTTTAACGGACTACTTTGCGTCAAGAGTTGAAAATCGAAAACTGTGTTTTTTCCGTTTAGTCCACTCTCGGCCCCTCGACCCCCAAAAAAAGATTTGTACATTTGTTTCCTCTCAACCCTTAAACTTAGTTCACACTCGACCCCCACAGGGTGAGATTGAACTGTCATCCAAAGGACAGGCATAACTTGTCCACTTTCGACCGCTAGTTCGGTAAGGACCTAAAATTAAAATGATGGTACAGTAAGGTACAGACTACTTTGGGGGTCGAAAGGAAACTAAAACTTGGCTGGAAAATAAAATCCACTCTGGACCCCCAAGGGGCGAGAATAAACTATAGTCAGGGGTCCAGTGGACTCATTATTTATGGGGGGGGGGGGTGTCGAGAGGCCGAGAGTGGACTAAAACGTTTTTCGAGGCAATTGGGATGCACGTTGTGAGAATCCATCTCAATGGTCAGTTCAACACTGAGAATTGAAAATCCAGTTCGTGATAAAATCCCGCCGCGATACTTTTGCGAACATGGTTAAAGGATTTATGCAACCAGTCGCTTTATCAAGATTGGTGTTGGTTTATTGAAATTAAAAACAATTGGGTATTTTACTCTGTAGGTATGAGAAAAATCTAAAAATATATTATTGAGATAGCTTAGGCAAAATGTAGTCGGAAAATGTTAGTTTTAGTTCATGAAATAACAATATAAATTTTAAAATACAATTTAAAGATTTCAGTTTTTTAAATCTGTTTTTGAACACCATGAAATAGTAGCCGCCATGTTATAACGTCATACGGCATGTCAACTAAGCAACTTTGTACTTTTATTATTTTCGTAACCAAAGTAATTTTTATTTAAATAATATTTTGCATTCAGGAACAGCAAACCAACGATAAGTAGAAAAATAACTCAAATCAAAACAAATCATTTATTTTGCAAACATGGGTAATTGGTACATAGTTGTTTTCTTAAAAAAGCAGTCGTCCATTTTCTACCGTCTCATGGGCAGGCAAATAATATTCAATTCCAAAATTAACGAAATTTCATTGAAACCACTACTCATTTTTTAAATTATAAACAATTGTCTTATAAAATATCAGCGCATCACTACATAGTATAAAACAAAGTCGCTTTCTCTGTCCCTATATCCCTATGTATGCTTAAATCTTTAAAAGTACGCAACGGATTTTGATGCGGGTTTTTTAATAGATAGAGTGATTCAAGAGGAAGGTTTTATGTATAATACACCGACCTCCACGCGGGCGAAGCCGCTGGCAAAAGCTAGTTTGTTTATATAGCAAACTGACATCATGCCCACAGAGCAATATGGCGTCCATTGCATCCAGCGTTTTCGTCAAATTACGCGCGAAATTTGAAAATGTAAAATTTTAATGCATTTTTATGGCACTAATCGATTGAATAAAAATGTTGTGTTTTTTAAAATGGTTTATTAGCACTCTAGAATCTAATTAAGACACTTTTCAAAACTGAGTGCATACCCTATTAAGCCAGGATTGCGTTCTTAAGTTACTATGATTTTTAAACTACCTTTGTATAGATACTAGTTTACACATATATGTTAACCGAATTCCCCACCACAAATATCTATGTTACCTCTTGTGTTTCTATTGTTAGCTTGACTAATACTTCTCTTTAATTTAGTTTAAAACGTCGTTTCTTCTCCATAGTTTATATCAGTGTCTAATAAATAGGTAACGGATTGTTGTTGTAGGTAATTGTTTGCTTTGGGTACCCTGTAATTATGTACAGGTAATTGTAGGTGTTGCCGACTTTAACCTGTCTCCCTAATAATACAGTGATTAACAAGTCGTTTCTTTAAGGAATTTCTAATTTAAATTACCAGTCTATTGGATCGTGATTGTATTGCAGCTTTTAACGTTGTATTGGAGCGATTAAAATCGTATAAAAAACAATCGACTTCCCAAAAAAAAAACACTACAAAGTGAAAAATAACCTTAATTTCGGAAGTTGGTGTCCTTGGTTTTTGTATTTCGTTTTTTTTTTTCACGTTTTAGTTGTGGATGACAACATCTACAACCAAAACGTGAAAAAAAAACGAGCGAAACAAATTTGTGTGAGGTAGGTACAAGCCTACCTCACACAAATTGGCATTACCTTCACTTGCTTAATAGGTAAATAACAGTCACAGGACAATATTATAGCATCATCAGGATAAATTAAGTAGAAAAAAGTACCTACGTATATTTGATATTGAAGTTAACTAAAAAAACACTCGACATTTCTAGGAGGATACAGCACCATAGACTATGGTCTATGGTGCTGTATCCTCCTAGAAATGTCCACTATGTATACTCTTCGGTCTTCTGTATAATTTGCCGCACGGTGTGGATATGTCCACACCGTGCGGCAAATTATACAGAAGACCGAAGAGTATAATCGGCCGCTGTGTCTTGCGTTTGTGGACTATGAGAAGGCTTTTGACTCTATCGAGACCTGGTCTGTTTTGGAGTCTCTGCAGCGATGCCAAGTCGACTGGCGATACATCCCATTCAAAACACGTAATTCAGTCACCGCTTCTTTAATATTACAGAAGACTTCTCGACCTCTTACTAACTAAAACACAGTCTTACTCTTACTCTCGCCTCCACTACATTCACATACTAAGCCTCCTCATATCACCATCACAGAACACAAAATACACACGTTTCCCAGTCACACACCCACACACTCACATAACGCAAGAAAACACACGACTCCCACTCACACACACAATCAACCACACAGTAATTTTACTTGTTTTAATCTAATTTTAATTTAACTTTTAATTATTATTTATTATTATTTTTTGTATTCTTTTACTTTGTTGCTCATATCGTCTTTCATATTTTTCTCTTTAAATCACTACATAATATAATCTTTTGTATAATATCTTTTGTAAAACCTTACCAGCTCTTAATTTCTATTAGGGCAAGTGGCAGTAGAACTCCTAAGTCACAGGTTTTCCTAGTTTAGGAGGGTTTCAACTTTGTGTTCCTTTAATAATTGTGAACTTTCGCTAGTTACTAAGCATATTGTAAGGACTTGTATCAATAAAATAATTATTAATATTATTGCGGTACGCATTGGTCTCCGGATGAACTTGGACAAAACTCAGGTTATGTTCAACGAACACGTTACTCCGGGACCAACTGTTGTCAATGGCGGTGCTCTCAATGTTGTTCAAGCATACGTTTGCCTCGAGCAAACTCTGCAGTTCGGTAAGAACAACTTTGAGAAAGAGGCTAACAGAAGAATTCAGCTGGGTTGGGCAGCATTTGGGAAGCTTCGTCGAGTCTTCTCGTCGCGTATTCCACAGAGCCTGAAGACTAAAGTCTTCAACTAGTGTGTCCTACCTGTTATGACCTATGGAGCCGAAACGTGGACACTCACGGTACGGCTGGTCCATCAATTCAAAGTCGCTCAGCGAGCTATGGAACTAGCTATGCTCGGAGTATTAGAAAGCTCTGAAAGCTAGAATCCAGACTGAGGTGATCCGGCAGAGAACCAAAGTTGTCGACATAGCTCACAGAATTAGCAAGCTGAAGTGGCAATGGGCCGGCCACATTAGCCGTAGAACCGATGACCATTGGGGTAGACGTGTTCTTGAGTGGAGACCGCGAATCGGCAAACGTAAGGTAGGACGCCCTCAGGCTAGGTGGAGCGATCTTCGCAGTGTGACTGGTACAGGACTGGATGAGAGTTGCCGAGAATCAAGCTGAATGGCGTGCAATTGGAGAGGCCTATGTGCTGCAGTGAACTGCTCTACGCCGATGATGATGATGATGAAAAAAACACTAATCAGTACTTGCCCTAATTTATATGGGGCCACTCGGTAAGTGTAGCCTTTTAAACCAAAGAAGAATTTTGTAAATCGGTTTATAACTGACGGAGTTCTGAGGTAACAAACATAAAAATTAAAACGAATTGAGAACCTCCTCCTTTTTTAAACGTCGGTTGAAAATTCTAGTAAAACAAAGTTGAACAATTTTACAGTACATTTCCAGAATTTACAAGGTTGTAATAAAATTTTCTGTATATTTCTACTCATAGCCATACTCATAACATAATTTTTCATATTATGGCAGTAATAAGCACGGAATCCGACCGCTAACGCTTCCAAGTTCGAAGAAGATGGATTCGATCTCCAGATCGAGAAAAAGTATAATTGAGTTTTACTGTAAGAAAATTTCTCGATTACGGTCCGGAATTGGAACTGTGCCCAATAAATAACGATAGGCGTGCCTTCTATCACATTGAGACCTAATACCGTCATTGGAAAACTGGGTTATATGCGATAGTACCCTTCTAACTATTCCGCCGGGAATTATAGGGAGGAAATGAAAGATCACTTCAATGAAAAATCAAGGTTTGATGTTCGCATTAAAGTTTTATCTCCGTTTGTGCTTTATGAAAAAAGATGAGGGAGATTAACTCGTGCCGGCGTCGGTTTCGGTTCGGATTTTTTTTTGTTTATAACGTGTCGTTTAAGTATGGTAGCGCTAGAATTACATTTAAAACTTATGCCTTACCCGTTCCTATGACTTTCCTAAGTTATTCCATAGGATGTCTCTAAGGAAGTAGGTACTCATGAAAGTAAAAAAAACGAAAAAAATAGGAAAAAAGACGAAATTTTGCTGCGCTCGTCTATTTTAGTTCCGATGTCCAAGAGCTGAAACATCAATGAATATGGAATAATTATATTATCATTGTTCAGTTTTCAATAAGTCAACAAAAATCTGAAAACCATTGAATTCTAAAATTGAAGTAACGCCGGAATAAAGGAACTTTTTCGTATTTTTGTAAGGATAAGATTGAATGGTTTGAATTTTATATTAGCGGGCGATTGTTATCTGCGAGTTTTCAATAAACATGTCAAGAAGACATATGCCGCCTTATTACAAAACGCGATCTAAATTTAGTACTGTGATTGTTACTAGGTTTAAACCATGACTAAATAAAACGTTATTATAAAATGAAGTTTATCTCTAGTTCTTGAACTATCTGTGGTACTAAAGTTAGTCCGCCGAGACCCCTAGTTTATCTTTGGATTTGACTTAAGTACCAATTAATTTGAGGTTAGCGTTGATTATTTTTGTGTCTTTTAATTTACAAATCGATAGAAATGGATATTAATTATGATTGACTTAGATTTGGATATGCTGGAGACGTCTCGGCGATCTTACAGACATCGTCATCGTGTTAATCCTTTCGAATTGAGTGACGAAGATTTTATAAGTACAGGTTCACAAAACGTTTTGGTGAAAAAATAGTGGATGTTTTATGTGAAGACTTATCCCACGAACCTCGAGGATGCCCATTGAGTCCTGAAGTGCAAGTAGTTTGCGCATTACGCAACTGGGCTCGACATGAAGTACCTAAGTAAAGTCGATGCTACTAAAACATTAGACAAAATCCTATTATTATTGTTTTATTCGTAGATTCAAGACGATACAGCTGATTTACATGGTGTGATTCAACCAGTTGTCAGCAAAACTGCATTTATTTATCAAAACGGACGCAAAGTAAACATTCGTATCAAATTACGCACGCTGCCGCCGAATTAAATACATTCCACTTCACTCTAGAGGTGTTACAAATATGACAAATTGATTATAATAAAAAGTGCGTCAAAAGTACAAGTGGGGCTTGTTCATTATATCGCAACCTAAACATAGAACAATTTATGATGTATTCTTGTATTGTTAAATAATTATTTAATCGTTTCAAGTGTTATTCTAATTACCATATTTAGAGAAACGGAACGTTGTTTCAAATAAAGCCCGAATGAACGAATGAAAGAATGTCATTTTTGTTTATTATCTGTAGATATAATTTGAACCATGGACCTTCTTTGGTACTGTTAACTAATCCTCAGATAGTCTTCGTTTTGTAATAAAGACGCATGTTGATCCTGGTACTGACTTTAGTACCGTAACAATCCTAGACTTATAAGTCTTGGTTTAAACCAGTACTAAAGTATTTTTTTGTAATAAGACTGATGGTGTGTACGGGCGCGCCCGGCTCGCTCGGCTCTCTCGGCCGACAGCCTGCGATGTCCTCACAGCCTCCGCCTGAGGTGGTGCGGGGGCGCGGGGCCGATGACCTGCCCTTCATCCCTCACCTCACTTCCCCAGCGACTCCTAAAATACATGAATGTCAACCTTAAAACCAAGGTCTTAAAGATAATTTTCCCAAAAGATATGTACATAAGTGAAGGTTTATCGGAAAAATTGTCATGCGCCATTCGCAATAGTATTTCAAGTGAGTTTGGTGTAAATTATTTCGTCAAAACAGAGTCTATTTGGATATAAGCTCTGACTTTTATCGTGCTGATTCCAATAGGAGATAAAATTAGATTTTTTCACTGAACGGCGAGAATATTTTTACTTTTGTTATATTGGTACATTTCAAACGTTGTCTGTTTGAAATCAATAAGTTACAATTAGAGTAATTAAGATATTGTTTAAGCGTCTGTTTTCTTGTATTTAGGGATACATAGTAATAGGGAAGGTGAAGTTACACAATATATTTTTATGACTAGATACTACATGCTCTACGTTTACCTATGCAATCTCTACGACAATATTTGTTACGAAATAGTGAGATTTAGCCTTCTAACTGACATCAACATCTCAAAAAGGCCAACAGAAATAAAAGTAGGCACTAGATACGCAGGTTTCCAATAGAATCAAATCCACCCAAAAGTCCGCATTTCACAGGAAGTCGCTGCTGACATCTGACCTTTTTAAACTACCGGTGTCCCACGGTTCAGTTGTCAATTTTCGGGCTGTCAGTTATCCGCGTGAGAGCCGGATCGATGTGGCTTAACATGTGCCCGGCCATCGAAGTGCCACGATTACATGCGTAAACAACGGTCACCCATTCAAGCTTAACCGCAGTAACATTGCTTGACCGCGACAATCGATCGATCTGGGTCGTAACCCGTAGCCATTAGCTACGAGCTTCTCTACAGCCGAGAGCTGAATGAATTACGTACTTTAAAAAGTATCTTATGGCCAATTCTCGTAATTAAAAACGTTCAAAGTCTAGTCGCAATCTCATCTCGGCGACAATCAAATGTCAAAAACTTGTCAAAAATGTCGGTAAAGTCGAGCTATTTTTGGCAGATTGAGACTGAGATCAGACTGTGAACGTTCTTACAATTACGGGAATTGCCCCCTTTTCTTGACCATCGTTTTCTGGTACAAAAACGTACGTTAATTAATGAGTTAAGGCTCGTAAAGGCCACCATGTCAGTTGGCAGCGAGCTAAACTGTGTAGCAGCTAGGAAGCGCTCGTATATGGTAATGGTATCATTTCGCGTTGCAATTTGCTAACTTCGCAATACTTTGGCTGTTGGAGTTGTCTGCAGGGTTGCAGTTTTGCAGTATAGCTTGAGCATAATGACTGGTTCAGACACTCCGCAGTGCATCCAATTTGCTGATTGCATTGGTTTCATGTGATAGGTAACGAACCTTAACGAACCTTATATCAGGTAGAGAGGTTTTATTTGTAGGCAAGTATGGTAAGTCTGAATTTCCTGCTTGCAGTTGGCTTTCTAACTCAAATTATTGATCATAAAATTAATTTATCTGTAATTGCTTCAATTTCATTATTTTTACCTATTTTGCTACAGTAATTACATTTACCTCCACCAAACTGCATAGCAGTTTGTTGGTAGACGTAGCTCCATTTTTATACAAACTTTTAATTATTAACATTAAATTTATTTTTTATAACGTACTTTTAAGAAAGAATAACGTACTTTTTGTAAGAATTTTGGATTTGAAGTCCGGATCTTGTTTGACAGCCAAGCGTGCACTCGTAGTTGCAACTTGTTTTGTTATTCTCTGATCGGCATTGGTTATCGCGATCGATAGAGGTGGTTATATGTCGGTGGCCACGTGCACCGGTCGTGCAGGCCCGCCCCCCCCCCCCCCCCCCGCCCGCAACGTGACAGGCTCGCCACGTGAATTACGCTTTCACGATTAATCTAACCGCTATGGGCTTCTTTCATGCCTAGCTTTGTCGGCCGTCCGTCATCGCCAGCGTACCTACCCACTTTTCCGTAACATCTTAAGGAAATTTTACAATGTTTTCCTCAATCAAATAATACACAATTGCCTGTTTATAACGATATTGTAAGACATCCGATTTAATTACTTGGTTACTGAGAAAGAGGTCGTGCGGTGCGAGTTACTGATCAACATTAAAGTGAGTTGTGAAATACACTCGAATGGACTTTTGTACAACTGTGTTATTTAAAACCTCAGCACGGAAGAACATGAATCAGGTAGAACGAGGTAGACCTCTCGGCCACCGCATTAGTTGCCAATGAGAAGCGTATTAACTGCAATAGATATCAAATATCGTGTTTGGCACCCATCGCAATCTCTTGCTAAATCTTTTAGAAGTTAAACGCAATTTCGGCATACAGACTACTTTCTAATTTTATGAAGTTAAAGACAGCCTATGTCTAGACAGCAAGCAAAACGTAAATAATTCCTGCAAACGTAAAGTTAAAATAGCTCACAGAAGGTTTACAGGCAGAACCAAAATAGTGTGAAACACATTAGACGCTATCGGTGTTACGTCATGTGCCTGCTGTGTCGAGCTGTCAAAGTAGCATCGTGATATCCATTTGTGCTGTTGTGTCTAGGAGGTCGGAGCAAGTTGCCCACTCGACGTGGGAAATGTGGTGCATATTTGATGGCTGGTAACCGTCGGCGCGCGCATCAACAATTTACGTCGTCGCTTACCTAACCGAGCCCGAGGCGATGCTTAACTACTCGACGCCCGAGTTGTCGATCGATGTTGCCGTTTAAATCAGAATTAAGCTTCTCTGATGAAGTGTTCTGCATTGTTTGAGTACAGCTGGTTCTCGGGGACACTCGCCTGCAATATTCAAGGCGTGTGATTAATCATGCCGCCCACTGTCGGAAGCCTGTCTGATAAGCGTTTAATTTTGATCGTTGTTAATTTCACGAGAGGGTTGCGCCGATTAAATAGAAGGAATCGATCTACAAGTCTCTGATTGAGATGTTCGCGGTAGAAAGTTAACTTATGGTGTTATGATATGCCGCCATCCTTCCGGGCCTTGTGACGCCCGACCGACAGCACGTGGCCTGAATTCACAATAGCATTTCGGAACATGTAGGAAATTATTTACGAGAATAACTGAAATCCATCACCGTCACACTTGTAATCCTTTAAGAAGCCACAATACCTATATGTGTAATATAATACAAAAGCAGTTTAGGCGTTCAAAGAAAACAGAATAACCAATCTCACTCACACTCTATTAGGCAATTTCAATCAGATTGATAACGACGGAAAATTTTAATGAAAAATTACTTCATTATTCAGAGTTTAAAAGCCTCATTGTATTTATTAGAAATCCTTTCATTTAACGTTATTAATTTTTCAGATGTCCGACAAGTGTCGCGCTTCTCACATCTAAACTGTAATTATATGTCGATTGCCAATGTCTTTTGAATCACAGAACAGCAACACACAAATTAAAAATAAAGTACCTATGACGAAAATAAAATCTCTATTCTTAAACTAAATTACTAAAATTACTTGCAATTATCGCCACGCCACACAATTCGTGTTGAAATAAATAATTTAATGTTAATGCCATACGTTATGGTTGTCGGAAAACAATTTTATGACATGGATTATTAAATTGCGTAGCTTCGAGTGAGGAGAAATTTTAATAAAGCCCCCAAGAGAATTTCGTCAGTGTACTGAGTGCGACACTGAGTTGAGCTGATAGTGATGTGCCAACAATTTTAGGCCGATTAACTAATTACTGTATATTCCGCTTTTGGCAAACGTTCATTATTTAGTGCACTGCTTGTCATAGCTGAGGAGTATTGATGCGGCTGATTCTGTATAATCCAGAATAATGTTGGCTGTAATGTGATGATTTTGAATTATTCTTGACTTTAGTTGTGCATGACGTTTAATAAAACATCGGTTCCATGTGATAAGGGTTTTTTTTTTAAATAACAGCGATTGCATTAATCTATTCATTCTAAGACTCAAAATGGTACCTTGTACGACAAAATAGGCTATTAATATTTGTAATCAAACATTGGTTTAATGATTTTGCTTTTGATATCTAATAATATTGCTACAGTAGGTACTGACTGCAGACATAACTAACTATTGAAAGTACTTTCTTACAGACCACTACAGCAAAGATTTTTTAAAAGATTTAATGAGAATTGGTTACAAAGATTAGCTTATTTATTCGTTATATTTTAAACTAGTACGATAACTTCTAGTTAAGAAAACAAAGTAAGCTACATCGAAACTAGGCGTAAAATACGCCCCAAAGTAGTGGACCCAACAGTATAGTCTAATAACCCGATTTTGACCTCGTTCTGACCGCATTTGGTGTGTTTTATTTTTCTTTCAATGTCTTCACTTATGCTTAAAAGACATAATTAATATTTAGCACGAAGTGAACCCATCTCTTCTAATAACTGCGAAGGTATTTCGCAAAGACAGTTGCCGTACTTTTGTTTATAATTAATTCAGTCAAGTTTCAGCTTAAAGACGCCTCGTCTCGTCTCGAGGACCCAAACTACGGGGTTGACTTATTTATTCACTTTCAACGTATATTTCACTTAACTTTTACTTACGCACACTTGTTTAAACAGTCTAAAGATATGACAGCCTCGTTGGTGGAGTGGGCGCTTGCGCGTCAGCTGTGCGGTCCAGCCTCCATTTGTTAGACAGGTCATAATGTTGTTATTTCTAGTTTTTTGTTGCAGCAGTCCCGAGACGAGAACGCTTAATTATGTTTGGGCAAAAATCCCAGAGTCTAGAGAAAAAATACTTATGTGGGGTAAAAGGGCATTCGTTCTATATAATAAATACGAAATGACTTACTTTAAAAATCATCCCCACGATTGGCTATGTTTTTTATTATTATTATGTAATGATTTAGATTTTTCATGTAAATAAAATTGGTTAGCAGTATAATATATAAGGTGTAAAAAAATAATGTACATTAACACCTTATTTAATAAGACACATGCTTATAAAGCGTAGGTAGATATTTATTACAAAAAATACATCGCATTTATATTTTATCGTGATAAACTAATTAAGAATCCAGAAAACTGTTGCACAGTGCCTTCATATATAGCATAGGCGAAATAATGGTACACGCTGATAACATGTGAACAACTTCCCAACATACGACGACCAGCGATTTTGATAATGCTTGAGGCACGCTGTTTGGGTAGGGTTCTCATTAAATGCATTAATGAGGGCTGCTTCGGGTCTGGACTCATTCATTGCATTCTTCTTTGTTGAACTAAGTATTATTAGCAATTTCAGTTCTTAACTGACTTTCGTCACGTTGTTTTTATTATTGAATATGTGCAACATAACCGCATGATGCACTACCTATCTCGGTTTGACCACGGGAAACACTTAATTCAGCGATTGCAATGTTGCCGCTTTGTGCACGCTGTGGGGCTTATGGTGATTATTTTTAACCGATCGCAAAAAGAAGGTGGTTATCAATTCAACATGTTTTTTATATATATATACATATACTAGCTGACCCAGCAAACGTTGTTTTGCCTTATAAATTATTTAGGGGTGGACTACCCCTAACATTTAGGGGGATGAAAAATAGATGTTGGCCGATTCTCATAGATACCGGATAAGCACAAAAAATTTCATCAAAATCGGTCAAGCCGTTTCGGAGGAGTATGGCAACGAAAACTGTGACACGAGATTTTATATATTAGATTTTAAATGTAGGTTCGGGCATTACTCCGTCATATATATATAGACGGATTTGTAAAATTCTTTTTTTTATTCGAATGGGGTTATTCTGAAATGGTCCCATATAAATTTCGTTTGGATCTGATGACGGGTTTCGGAGACAGACAACGGAACTCTTCAAAAAATTACAGCAAATCAACCGCGATTGCTGCTATCGCATTAATATACATTGTTTTGACCCCAAGGATGATGAAATTTCGAATTGGTGTATACTAAAAAGTGTAAAATAAAAACTTTAAAAAAAAAAAAACGACTGACTTCCGGAAAAACACTACAAAGTGAAAAATAACATTAATTTCGGAAGGTGGTCACAAAAAATTCAAATAGATATCCAAAGTTACCGACTTCCGAAATTAAAGTTATTTTTCACTTTGTAGTGTTTTTCCGGAAGTCCGTTGCTTTTTTTAAAGTTTTTGAGAGAAACTAATTTCACATTTGCAACTACCATGATATAATTTGTACAGATAAGTTTTTTACTATCGACGCTGGGTGTGTCTGGATATTCTCCTTTGATTTGTGACTAGTTGATGACAATATGAGACTTTTACGTAAATGCGTACGCTCTTTTACCTACCCTTTTGCGAAATCCGTAATGTTATGTAATGTTGTCAAAGAAAACAAAATCGTGTCTTTTTATCAAGTCTTGCATAAGTTGGTTTTAGGCCGGACGCGGTCGGTTGATTATATGTCGAGATAACGGTAGAATACCGTTTGTAATCCCGATATCCCTAAGATCTATGCTTATACATATTGGGATTTGGGATAGCTATCCAAAATTTAAAGGGACTAAACAATATCAATATATAAATGCCACATTTACGCACCTGCTAGTAAAAAAACTGTACAAAGGAGTATATTTATTTTTTACCAATTTACCTTAAAACAGTAACAAACATGCTCCACAACAGACAGAAGTTAGGATCACAACGAAGAGGGATAATTTATAGTCACATCATATAATTTTATATTGGTTTCTGCATATCTCTCACGACGGAAATAACATAACGTCACTTTATAGAAAAGGAAACCAGATCATGAATTCGATTTACAAAGCCATTGCATCTATCTTGCAGAAAGTAACCGTTTCGATAGTAGAAGTTAACAAATTGTTACAAATGGCGAGGGCTGGGGTTCGTTCGACGGGCGGAACCGGCGCACAATAACATCTGCCGGCGGCGGCGCTATTCACCCAAGAGGCTGCGGATGCGGCCCGGCGCGACCCGTCGGTCGCGAGCCCACCGCGCCGCAGTCCTCTCCGTAGCCGCGTAGCCGACCGTAGCGCTACGGCTTCAGGCGTAGCAACATTTTTCCGCTCTCAATTCCAACATTGTAGCCGAGTATTTTAAAAATAATGACTTCCTCGCATGGAGTATTTCAACTTTATTTCAAGTTTTTCGCTTAGCTAAACAAAGATTTAATAACAATACATGCTCAAGTATATAAATAAATAATGATGCGACTTTGTTTGCATTTCAGTTATGTTGTCTAGACGAATTTAATAACGGTTTATGAGATACTGGCAGAGGAAAATCAATGCAGCATTACGATAAAATTTACAGTATGCAAAGGTAATTAAGATCTTTAACACGGCCATTAACAAATTCGATCTCAATAAGTAACTAATACCGTTCATTTGATACTCCGAAAAACCGGCACGTTTTAATGTCAAACTCAGGATCGAGTTCATTAATTTTAAGAAAGAAAAACTTTTTGTTTTTCCTCAAATAATAGAACGAGGCTTTTCTTAAACCCAAGGTTATTTGTTTTCTATTGAAACTAACTGTGGAGAAAATATTCTAGAGACACAACTTCATTTTGAGTTTTGATTTTAGAAAAGTTGTGTATTTTTTTTTTGTTTTTAAATAGTTTTAATTTATATAAGCATTACGTTAGCAGTTTTACTTTACTGAAGTGCACAATTTAATTTCACTATGGATTACATAAAACTGAAAATAAAAGACAAATAACAACCATTCAGACACGTTGGATATCCTCCAAGAACCAGTAGTAGTTGGTTGGTGTGACCAGAGATAAAGGACGGATACAAATACATGTTTTGTTTTAAACGGCTTATCTTAGTTCCGAGTGGTTCCGACTATTTCCGACTGCTTCCGAGGCGGCGCGGCGCAGGTAACGGAAACAAAATGTCTGATCAACCGAGGCCGGGATAACGCGATAAGAGGATTACTCCACGCCAGGAGGCTACTGTTTGTTGGCTGTCTGTTTATTTTGTTAATTTTGCTCTTTATTCTGAAATGCTCGCTATTAATTTACGTCTATTTGACTCATTTGAGCGCTTTCTCGGACTTGAGCTTGTCTTCGTTTCTTATTTTTGATGATTCGGTTTCTGGGTTCACATATCGTTAAGTTGTCTGCAATTGTATGTTGGTGATTGGCTCGTTGCTAAGAAGCAACCAACAGTGATGTGTAGGATTGCTGACTTGTTGAGGTAATAATACTGTACAGCAAAAGAGACTGTGAGACACTAAGATCGTCTACAAAAACAGCACCGGGGGGCCTTCATTGCTGACTTGCCTCCAACATAAACATAAAAAAACGGCCGGGGTCACGGTAAGCTGAAAAAATAATCACTGATAAATAGTTTTATTTCAAAATCTCATTCAACAACCGATTTCGTTCAAACCTTCAACAAATTGCTTTAAAAAATATCAGAATAAATAAGAGCTAAACTCAATTCGATATAGTTATTAAATCCGGTAGGTTTGTTTTAGTAAGGCACGCTACTTTGTTTTTTTTTTTAATGATCAAAAACGTTCCCTTTCAATTACATCTTTAGATATAATGTAGGCACACATTATTTTATTAAATAAGGATGTAGTGATCTTCCACCAACGATGGATATAGATGTTTCTGTCCTTCGTGTCCTAATCCCGGCAGCTAGGAGGTACCTAAGCATAATACTCTACACGTATTTAGCTAGCAATACTGCTGAGCGTGAGGTCTTGGCTTCTATCTGGATAGGTACACCTCTGCCCAACCCTCCGGCGAAACAAGGCGTGATGTAGTGACGTTATGTATTTAGCTAAGTTCGGAGCTGACACAGTTAAGATTCCCATCGACACGTTTAGAAGAAACAATATATAAATCACGGAAAGATTTATAAATTCCATCCCTAAAATGTCCCTTGAAAACGTTGTCCTAGTAAAATATGATTATGAATTGATACATTTCTCAGCGGGGCGGGTACTAAACTGTTTGGCGGCACCGCTAATGGTAGCCCATATTATGAGCGGAGCATGATTTGATAACCGTGAGTCGACACTTGTCCGGCCGGCTCATCCATCAGCCATGTCTGCTATAATTCCCACTAATACATTACACTCCTTTTGGTGTAAATAGTTTTGCTGGCCTGATAAATTAAATTAAATTTAAGCCGGGGTACTGGAAGACGTAGCCTTGGACGGCCTCCAACAAGTTAGACCGATGACCTGGTGAAGGCTGCAGGAATCCGCTGGAATCGACAAGCACCGTACCGGTCGAAGTGGCGGTGTTTGGGGGAGACCTATGTCCAGCAGTAGACGTTTTTCGGCTGAAATGATGATGATCATCATAAGCGGGGGTTCAGTTGTATTATATAAATCATAATAAGACATAGTTCTGTAATTCTATCATTCTCACCCGCATGTTGAATTTCCTGAATATCTTTTTAAGTTATAGAACAAATTATACAGCATTTTATCATTGAGTAGGATGTTCATAACTTGCGATTGAACTCCACGTTCCTCATACCGTATCTTTAAATCTCGGAAGAATGGAGAGAAAATATTTTACTCAAGACATATGTACTGCTCCAGTTTCAAAACTAAGATTCCCCATAGGTATCGTAAATATCCGAAACTCGGTCCTCGATATTTTATTAGATTTTCAACGGTCTATGGTACGGTATTTACTTTAAAACATTTTATCTTTTGTATTGTTTTACTGCAGAAGCTCAAAGTGCAGGCTATTAGTTTAACAACACTGATTATTCTCGGTAAAGCGTAAAACCTGTAAAGTTTTTGCATAACTTAGTGTGAGGTTAAGTTCTGCATAATTTTTTTCGTAGAATTGTGCAATTTTCATATAAACAACTTTTTATTGAGAATGTTCTGAGAACAGTGTTCGTGCCTAGGTTTAATGTGTTTCCAGAATATGTTTTCCTAATTAAGTACTGAGTACTACTGTAGTACTAATGTAGTAATTTGTATATAACCAGAAGCAATAAATTAATGTGGTCTGAACTGTCGATAATACAGCTATATCAATCGCTAGTAGACGTCGCTAAAGGCCATAATCATTGTATTTATTATCAGTAATCCTACCATAATGAATGGGCAGCTAGTGCCAAGTATACGTCAGTTAATGGTAATAGAACCATATCGCTGTAAGGGTTGTGTGTGTAGAGTGGACAGGAGAATTACAGAGAGAGGAATGGTAACTTGAATTCAAAACCTTTAAAAAGATTACACACAATTTTACTAAATATTTGTAATCTACATTAAACAACAGCAAAAATATGCACGAAAGTCGGCGAAATATTGATGTATAACTACGATGTACCCTACTATCCTACTAATCCTACTAATATTATAAATGTGAAAGTTTGTGAGGATGGATGTATGTTTGGATGTTTGTTACTCAATCACGCAACAAAGGCTGAAAGGATTTGGGTGAGATTTGGCACACAGACAGATTATAACCTGGATTAACACATAGGATACTTTTTATCCCCGTAGTACGTTCCCGTGGGATAATTTCCGACCTCCACGCGGGCGCAGCTGCGGGTAAACGCTAGTAGGTTAAATATTTTAAGGCAAGTAGGTGTACTTAAAAAAAGTTAAGGAGGAAGCGAGGGCAGCCCGTGTCATTTAAATTTTCTTAGGTTTTTTGCAATTTGCAGGTCAATGTCAGGCTGGACGTAGAACAAAATATATGTTTCGCGACTGTAACACGTAACAAAGGGTGTAAAAAGACATCACATAGCCGCCAGTTACGCTTTCTGTGCATCAAACAAAGTAACATTGCAAAAAAAAAAACATCCTGGGAAACGACTTTGTGTCAGTGTCAGTCTTACGGTTGTGCGCAATATAACGCGCGCAAAACATTGTGCTCATGGGTGCATGTAACGGTACAGGGGTCAAAGGGGGATTTAAAGTTGTGTTTTATCATTGAAAACTTGTTTTTGTAAAAAAATGTCAGTAAAAGTTGTAATTTTTACCTTCAGTATCTCCGTAACCAGAACTTTCCCAGGTATGGTCGAGAGCAAAAAAATGAATATATGGAGGGGGACTATTCGTGACTCTCGGCTTCGTTAAGTGTCTTTTTACACCCGATATACACCGTGACATTTTAGTCGTCTTACAACGGCAGTCCACTTCATGTATCCAACGACTACTAATCATTCATCTAAAAAAAAGATATTTTTGAACAAATGCATAATTAAAAAAAAACAAATATTCACTAAGACGCATGACGTAGTTTGGAACACCCTGTTATGGAGGTGGAATTAATGATGGAATGTAATGGTAGGTAGGTAAATATCTTCTACCGTTTGATACTGTTTACGTATCATATTAACAGGGAGGGTGTTTCATAAATCTAAAGCATAATTTATTTTTCTTTGTACCTATTATCTTAATTAATTGTAACAATATTTTAATCGCGCCTACAGGTATTTTATGACAGATACATTGAGTGGACCACCTTTGTAAGACGACTAAAATGTTACGATGTATAGGGATTTATAATAATTTAAATCGTCATTAATAATCCGCTAAGTTCATTTAATTGCATTGAATGACTTGTTCATGAAATAGTAATTTAATAAGATTTTATGAGCTTAGAGTGATATTGATGATTTTAATGATACTGACCTGAAAAAACCGTAAGAAAATTTTAATTCCGCGAGCTATCTTATCGCATCCTCCTTAACCGACTTTCATAATCCATCTCAACAACCTATCAGCGATAACCAGATGAAACCATTAGTTTACGGCTCTATTTCAAATGACCGAATACTGTGACCGCCTAAATTGTGATAAAGCATTTCAGTCGACCCTATCTTAATATGCGAGTTTATGTACATATATACAGTCAAGACACTGCCTATTAGAACGTAATGTATTTATCATAGTGAGTGAGTCATCCGTCGCTATTGGCCTACAGTGTACAATATAGATGCGGCTCTTAATTTGCTTGCGAGGTCACTGGGCCGATAACCGCACGGACTTGTTCGACGTACGTGTGGCTATTTAATCGCTAATGCTTTCATAATCAAATAATCTTCTTGTACTTTTGTATTGGCGTAAAATATATGCGAATAGCTAATACCATAGTAAAAATATTATCCAACTAGCTACGTTGTAGCGGGGATGGCTAAGGGTGCGTCAGATGTACAGTCAAGTTTTTATAACTTTGTCAGTTTTTATTTTGATTCCTTTAACAAGTCAGGACACATAGTACCTTTTCAAGCTACGGCACTGAGCAGACTATTGCATAGAAAACTAATTTAATTATTTGATAACAAAGATCAAAATAGCGTCCAGCTTCAACCAATGTCGAGTTGACTGCAACCTAAATCCGCTTCAATAGCATGGCCATTTTCTGAAAAAAAAAAAAAAAACAAAACGCGAAGTTCTTTATATGATACTCACACACACACACACTCGTATAGACGGAGAGAGAGTATTTAATACAGAACCATCTTGAATAAGTTTTTGTTGTCTCATAAAGTTGTCGCATGTTGATTGTTTACCTCACTATTGGCTCCAGCACCCTCAAAAACCATGTAAACGACACTCTTGATGAAAATTTGTACATTTTTGGAGCCGCAGTCTTGGATTTCCATTTTAACTTTACTATTGGACTCAGCACCCTCGAAAATCACGTCCCATCCATCCATCTCTCCATCTCTGTTTCTATTATCTTTAAAAGTAAGAGACAGAGACAGAGACAGAAAGTCCCATAGAGGTGGCATGACGCTTTTTCGTTACGTGACGATTTCTATCAGTTTAGTCCTTACCGCAAGCTGCTTTAAAGAAGTTCGTACTAAAAATAAATGAGTTTACAGTCTGTCAGCGTCACTTATTTAATTCAGTCTGACATATAAAAACAATGGCTTAATGTCGTTCTGCGGTTTTGACATTACGGTACAATATAGGTATAAATGCTGAGTCGGAAAAAGATTCTATCGTGAATTGATTGAGCAGACAAAAATAACGGCGATGATCATATTTTTGGTGTGACTGTACGTAAATTTAAGTATCGCCTACTTCACCTAGACCCTAGGCTACTTGAGTATAGGATGCGGAAGGAGAGCCTCCACGACCACTGGTACTCTGTACTCTGGGCGGTCAACCTCGCTGTTAACTGATAAGCTAATAATTTCACGACGACATAGTCTATTTTGTAGGATAGCTTGCGACGACAAGAAAAATTGTATCGGAAAAGTCGACTTAAACGGTTCCATTAATCCACAGCAATCTTTCCGGTTTAGGAGGAAAATATCAGTATCTATATCATACCTTAACAGTGGAATGAGGGTTCTCTGTAGTTGACTTTTAAGGTAAGTATTTGGGGTCTGACAATATGATTGAAGAGACAGCATAAATGTTATTTACTCTCCTTCCATTAACATGGAAGATTATTAGTTTTTGGTAGCTCCAGGTTAAATATTTCAGAGCATCAATAAACTTTTGTTATGATTAAAGGATTAATAAAATGGTTCATTTTAATTTAGGAAGTAAAACTTGACCAGATGTATGAGACCCTATATTAAACATCTTATACTAAGCTTTAATATTACCCTTAGAGTGGGCGCGCCGTAAAACGTCAGAAGGCTCGTGGGAAGCATTTTGCCGCTCATATTCATTGTTAATTTTATGTAGGAATACTGTAATTAAATTAATAATTTTTTTCAGGGTTTAAGTCAAAGACAATTTATTAAAAAAACAACATATTTATTAAGAAAAATGAATATTTGAATATAAAAAAAATATATATACAGGGTGTTTGGCAGAACGTTGAACATACGAAAATGGTGGATAGGTGGGGTCATCTGCTACTTACTCAGCCCTAATTTATTTGGCCCTAGCCCCTTGGATATTTAATTATTTTTTTCCTGATTCCCCTTAATTAAACCTATTCACAACTTAAAAAATGGCATCAAAAAATTCATCCGCATCGCTGTCGACTGGTAATGTTCCTAAGAGACTGGCAGCATTACCACGTTGTATGGCAATACTTAGCCGCTGGCCAAGGTAAAAACCAGCCCTTGGGTCACGGGAAGCTGCAACCAGCCTTTTCAAGATTTAAATCTCGAAAAGGCTGGTTGCAGCTTCCTATATGTATTTAGAAAAAGTAGCTTTATTGCGGACTTGTTTAATTTACCATACATAATATTAATATAAATCTCGTAGCAAGTAGTAGGTATCCCGTATTTCCAACCCTTATAACTTGCATAGTGCATGGTGACAATATTTACAACATATGTCTAGGATTAACATTAATAACAAAATACCTGGAAATTATCCACATTTTAAATTAAAACGTGTATGAAAGATTTGTCAAATCTCGAAGCATCTCGTAGTATTTCGTAGCGCTGCAGGAACAGGAAAATGTTCTCCTTTTTTACTTTCACGGAAAGCCTTGTGCAAATATAACCGTATCAGGAATTTTGTACCCACGTACTAAAATAAAACCTCTCCACTAGAAGTGAATAAACAACTAGGTATCAATTTATTGACTCACGAAAGTCACTGTTAGTTTTGTCTTGGCTTATTTAAAGGTAATAGTATAAACAGAAAGCACACATGGATGCGGTTATCGAGCGACACATCGCGCCCACTCTATGATTGATTGGATATAGGGTTGGAGGCACGTCACCCCCCACCTGCCCCCTCGGCCCCGCGGCGTTGGATCGAGGCACCGACGCCCGCTGAGACGACGTTGCTTGACATGATGTTCATTTGTTCTGATTTGTTAGACACCCGGGCACACCGCGCTCCGCAACAGCCAACATTACGTGATTAGAAAATATTATTATGATGTACCTCCTGGGATACGCAGCGGATAGTGCGTGGGTTTATTGTTGTAGCTATGTGATGCTTCGTTTTTTTTACAAGAAACCGTTTTGTGAAATCTAAGTTAGTTAAACCCTTTTTAGGCCCTCTTAAGGCATATTGGTATAGTCAAGCGTGACGGAATCAAACTGGTTATAAACACGCAACCACTTTGTTTATATTAGAAGTAGTTGCGTGATATGCGGGTTCTTATTTTATGGAAAGCTATTGCTGCCTAATTTTCTTAATAGATACCTACTTTAGAAAACGGGTATCCGACACAAGGAAAAACCCGTTTTTTTCACCTTTAATAAACTTACAAAATTACAACATCACAGTCAGCCTTTGCTGCTTACGTCAAAAATCTTTGTCAAATGTTTATTGGCCAAATGCAGTGTCAATGAGCTATTAGATGAACGAATGGTCGTAAAAGGGCATTGTATTGGATATTAAGCGATCGGGGTGTGTTAATTGGGGCATCCCCGACTAACGTGCAACATCAATTATGCGATACAACGAGGACATTACACCTTTATGCCGGGCGTTAACGGTTACACAATATTTGTATTACATTATACGTAATGTCATTAGTGTTCTGTTTATTAATTACGTCGGTTAGGGGAGGTTAATTAAGTTTTTAATGCGGCTAATACCTAATTCGTTTATAACATATTTAGTTAGTGTTGAAATTGAACTCTTGGCCGGGAAGTTGCCATGTTCAGCCTTCTAGTTAAATCATTTTTTTGTAGATATTAGTAAAAGTAATAATTTTCGAAGATCTGGCAACAGTGTAATATAAGAAAAAACACTGACCCTCTTACTAATAAACACAGAATATAGTTATGCCAGGACTAACAAAGGAATAAACATAAATTTTCATAGGTTTCAGCTTAGAATAACTTTATTCCGTATTTATTAATTAGTAAGAGGGTAAAACTTGAAACCGTAAGAAAAAAAAATAAAACAAGAAATCGTCGAGTTTACTAATTTACTTCTATTGAATGCAGCGCAAACACATGTGGTGCCTTGAAATGTTTTTGAAAGAATTGGTTTGAAGCAACACTATTTACGAGCGATCCCTATCGCCTGTATCTACTGCATCATCTTCCTATCTACCTAGTCGTCCTATTGTTACGCGCGTCTGAAAGCTCACTTGATTTACGATGACTGTTTGTTCCTCGTACCTACTAGGGGAGGTTTTCGCAATAACACTGCAACGTACCTTTCATACATGCACCGTGAATACCGCTTAGGCTTGATAACTAATTAATCACCAGCTTAGTGTGCGTGATTTCCTGCGGGAATGAAAAATGCTGTCACGATAAAAGTGAGAAGGGTCCTGCGGCACCACTAGCTGTCACCGCGAGTACTTGCACGATTCTATCTGTAAGTTTAGAAGCACTACCGATTGTTATCTAGATTGTGAGGAAGCGGATCCTTTGTCTGATTATTTAGTAGTTAATTAGTTATGATATCAACCAAATCTCAACTTTGGATGCAAGTTTTAACGGATAAGTAGAATATAAGCCTCGTGATAAGTTTAGAGGATTTTCGAAGATGTTTTAAAACGAAAAGTAAAGACGAGATTTGCTTGAGAGGCGGCATGGCGTCCTCACCTTCCGCCTGACACAGGTCCTCACCGGACATGGCTGTTTCGGGAGGTTCCTGTTTCGGATAGGGCGGGAGGAAACGCCCGGGTGTTTCCATTGCGAAGATCGCCCTAAGGACACGGTAGAGCATATGGTGGAGGTCTGCCCGGCTTGGGCGGAGCACCGCCGTGTCCTCGTGGAGGTGATCGGCGGCGGCGACCTCTCGCGTCCGACCCTGGTCCAGGCCATGGTACGGAGCGAGAGTGCACGGCTAGCAGTCGCCTCCTTCAGCGAAGCAGTTATGCTCGCAAAGAGGGAGGCGGCGCACGTGAGGGAGATGCAGTACATGCGCCCTCACAGCCGTGGCCTTCGCAGGAGACGCCCTGGGCGTCGGGACAGGCTGATTCCCGGCCACCGTAGGCACGGGCTTGCGGACGGCGAGTAATGGTTAGCTCGCTGTCCGGTAAGGACCAAGCCCGGGTCGACGGCGCGTTGTGTTCCACGCGCGCCTCAAAGAGATATCAGCAGCAATTGACGGGGCCCGCAAGGGCCGATGCCTGCCAGGGGTGCGGGTTGTTCGAAAGAGATACTGCGGCCACTGGCACACAGGCAACTGAGGGAACACGGGTGGGTTTTAGTCAGTAAAAGTCTGTCACGCCCTCCCTCTCCACCCAGAGCGGGAGAAGTTATTTGATGATTTCCCACCCAAAAAAAAAAAGACGAGATTTGGACCTCTGACGATTTATGACAAACTCTGTATTGAAGTTCGGTAGAGAAACAATTCCTAACAACCAGTTAGTCTCTGATATCGTAGAAACTACTCTAATATAATTAAAATGATTCCTATATAGTGAGTGACATCGCCTAGTTTAGTCAGATTTAGGGCTGATACTTGTGAGTCCATTGCGCGTATCACTACTTCTATTGGATCGTCGATTACCGCTCCGTCTTCCGACTCGAAATCACTATACGGATCTTAGTGCCCGCAGATCTATGTCGCAGAGCGCTTTAAACCATTTATGATTCTACATCAAATCTTATTTGTGTGAAGAGCTTCGACGTGAAGTTCGGATCTTTTACCTGAGTTTTTAAAGTTTAGAATGCAATAGCAATGCACTAGTACTATGTTAGAGGATGTGGTTTTCGCACGGTTTCCACACTATGTCCTTCAGGTAGACCATTTTACGTGAGCCACGGCGGTCGTCGGTGATTATTCCGACCACCTCACCTCCCATGTTGATTGCATCTCCTGGTCTGCTAAGAACATCTGTGTAAGAGCTGGGTTCCTGGAGAGTTTCTGTCTTAATCTGAGTGACGCCTTTGCATTCAAAGAACACTGGCGCAGAGCGCACTACGTTATGCCTATTATGTGAAAGTGTTTGTTTTATGACCAGTGTACCATGATGGTCCTGTCACCAGGCGCAGGCCCTTCCTGTCCGGCCGTAATAAACGTTTGGTTAGCCTGCCATCTAAGGATGACATAGCTTCTCTGGACTGCCTGCAGCCCGATGCCCACCAGCCCTCCGCTTGTGTGCACCTGCACTCCTGTAGCCACCTGCGTAGCTGGTTGAAGGGGATGGGCACGATAGGTTCGGGTCCACAGACTTACGTGCTGGATGCTCTTCTAGCCATCAGCTCGTCAGCTGCGTTGTTGCCTAGTGATCGGGTGTGTCCTTTTATACATTGCAGTGTCTTTTCAAGGCTAGGCACATGGAGTTGCGGAGGGAATTTTCGTGGGTGCCATTAATTAGTATGATTATGTCACCAGCGGTGTAGCTTAAGCTGAAGACCGACCGATAAACCTTCGTCATTGAGTGTTTTAGTGAGGCTGTCTACAACCCGATTCCATAGAAGGCGAGAGGACGCCCCTTTTCGGACAAACCTTCGTCACGATGGCCCTTGCCAGCCACTCAGGCTACTGTATCTGTCGAGGGCCATGATGATGCTTTTAAATATTTGTCAAATGTTGATGTCAATGAAGGCGGCCAATGCTGAGCATTTGTAGTCCACTGCGCTTTTCATTTTGGGTACCACGCTGTGAGAACTCTGTTGATCTCGGTTTCTCCATAAGAGTCATCACAGTCTCTCGAGGGTTAGCAGTAGAAAGGATGTGAAGCTAGGCTTATAGGCCTTGGGTTGTATATAGTCAGTTTTTCCAGTTTGGGTATGAAAATGACTTTCCCTTCGCACCATGCTAGGGGTATGTATCCCAGTGCTATGGAGTCACATGATCAAAACCCCCATTGTAGTAGGGCTGGGAAGATGCTATGTAGCCTGCGGACTCATATGACTGAAAGGTGTAGATAGCCCACTTTATCCGGTCTTCTGTTACTATGATATACTGTGAGCTCTGGACCAGTCTTGGTCCGTTGAGGTCCATTCTGGTTCAGCCACTCACGTCCTGTACTATATGTAGTCTGGAAAGGAATCTCGAGAAAAACTTTACTGGTGTTATAATAATAATAATAATAAATCATTTATTTCAAGTAACATAGACTCATAATAATAGGACACGAACATAATAATAAGACAAGAACACACAGTCATATTGATAAAATTACACACAATTTAAATTAAATCTAAATTTGAAACATTTAAAAATAAAATTTGAATAAAATGAGCATATTAATTAACAATTACATATTTCAATTTTCAATTTCAATCTACGCGTGCTACGTGTCGCATAGAACAATGTGTCACTATAGCACAATCGAGCCTTTCCGCAAGTGCGGCCAGCATGCTGTGCATGTGCTCCCTCGCACGCGCCGCACCAGCGAAGTGCTACGCTTGCGCATTGTTGCGTAGAAACCGGGCTTCCGCAAACATCGTTGATGCGCTACAATAGCGGCGGAGCCCCATCATCATCCTAAATGCGTTGTTAAACTAGACGCGAAGGGCGCTGTACGATTTTTGCATGTAATGTCCTTAGACTGCATGAGTACAGTGTGGTGCAGTAGGCTCTAAAAAGAGTTATTTTAACTGCTGTTGAGCACCGAGCAAATGTCAGTTAGTGTTATGGTGTGTTATGGTCAGTTAGTGTGTATGAATTATCGGGTTTTTTAGAGTTCCGTTCTGATCAATTGATAGGATTTTCCTTACCTTTGCCATTTCATGAATGATCGAACACTTCATGAAATGATCTATTCTAAGATCTGGCTACTATAGGTGCATAGGAAACGGTGCATAAGTTACCCTAAGCTTGTGATATGGCCTTCGGGAACTTTTCTTGTCTGGGATCTCTTTCGAAATGCTCCGTGTACGGGATCGCACGTTGATATGGGCTATCCGCCAACAGCCCACCCGCTCGGTTGCAAGAGAAGAAGTGCCTGGCAGTCTGGATCGCCCCAACATGGATGTACATTCGCGTTGGAGCGATCCAGCTAGCCCCGAGAACAGAAACAAAAAGGTTTGTTGAACGTGTGTTTCAGGAGACTTATCGACGTTGGGCGTGCAGTACAATGGTGCCACTGTGGGTGGAAGAAGGGGCAGAAGAAGGCAGCGAAGAGGGTGGCAGGTCGCGGCGCGCGCCTGCCGAACACGCGGCGCGGTGGCACGCACGACACCTGGAGCGCGTTGGGCACCTGGACCGGCGGCGCGGCGGCGCGGGTGGGGTGGTGGGTCGCTGGGTGCGCGCCGCCGCCGCGGGTCCCGGCCGGCCCATCGTCCGCCTCAAGCCTTGCCTTTCCGTCTGCCAGCTCGTCGAGCAACACTGCCCATACTTCCTGCCGGCGGATCGCGCGCCCGCATACCCCACACAGTACGCCGGCGAGCCTACGTTCCTATGTCTCGGTGAGTTTCCATTATTTGCCGACTGCAGTTTAACCTTCACAACTCAAATAGTCGAAGACGTTATCCTAATGTCCATCCAGTTTGTTTTCAACTGTTTTTAGAGTACTGCCTGCTTGTGATTTCATAGTCATATTTATAGAAATTAGCACAAAAGTTGACATAAACCTTCAAATAATTTATACTGGTTTTTTTTTTCATAAAAACTAACTTTAGTGAACTATTGTGTTACACCCAAAAACTAACCATTGCAGATAGCTTCGATGTGCAAGTAAGTACTGGAAATGTTGTACATATAGTCTTATATTGACTGTCCTAGGCATCAGCTTCGTTTGATTACGAGTACCTAAAAACTGACAACTCTTATGTTTCCCTTTTGTTCCTTCGGTTTATATTGTTTATTATTCATTTTCGGATATAGATTCAGTCCCTAATTATTTAAGAATATCTACCTAATTGAAATCCGTTTACTAGATATATGAATGTGATAAGAATTCCGTATTTGGTCACGTAACAGTGAAAATAATGGTTAGCCTCAGGATATTTTTATGAAATTCACAAGCGTCTGCACACTTAAATACGTTAAATGGTCAACGGATTTCAAGATTAGGCGCAATTAGCCTTCCGCTATGGCTTGGCCGCAGTTCAAAACGATAGAGCACAAAGCAGACACCACCTCTGGCGAGTTGCATGCTATGCACTTTATTTTTCTTTGTGCTCGTAGAAGTCTTTGTCTCCGAACAATTGTTGCTTAGCACTTTTCGGTTCAACTTTCCTTCCATTTTAAATTCTGGCATCAGTTCGGAAAACTAAGTTTATATATTGTTTTGCTTATGAACTAAACACGATTATACAGAATGTTCGTTTTTGGGTTGGAAATCATCAAATAATTTCTCCCGCTTTGAGTGGAGCGGGAGAAGTCAGACTTTTACTAACTAAAACACACCCGTGTTCCTTCAGTTGCCTGTGTGCCAGGGGCCACGGTATTTCTTTTGAACAATCCGCACCCCTGGCAGGCATCGGACCCCACCAGTTGGTGCTGACATCTCTATTATACAGACTGTTAAAACACATTTATGTACAAAAGTACATCATACTATGTAACTATGCAAAACAGATTGCTGGGAAACGAAAACTTTTATTTTTGACAATACATGATTTTTACGTATACAAGCACGTTTTGAGTGGGTTACACTGTGCAAAACATGCGTGCATTGTTGAAAAGCAAAGCAATAAGCAGTACAGTTAATTTATGTAATATAAAACTCGTTAGTAAACTAAAAAAAAACAGTTGGATCGATGACTTTTAATTTCTCTGTAACTGACCGTAACCAAAAGTTGGTATGATCTAGTCACAATGATTGGAAGAGCAAGCGACTATCGACTTTGTTAAACGTCTTTTTTACACCCGTTATAAACGGTCACAATGACTTGTTTACATTAATTGTAATATGCATATGCTACATTAGCCATATAAGATCACACGCTCGTAACCTATAGTCGTCACAAACTAAAACAATTACTGTTGCCGAAATTGGCATGGGATCTATTAGATTAGCATATGTATAGCATGATACGGTTCGTCTAATATACTGTGACTCCTGTTTCAGACCCGCGCATCCCGGAGACGGGTGCGCAGGCGAACAAGTCCAACTACGGTCGGGACGAGTGCTGCTACTGGTATTGCGAGGGCAGGCTGTGCTACCGGTGCGAGCTGCGGCTAAACGAGACGGCGCGGCCAGAGGCAGAGCGCTGCCCGCCGGTGGAGGAGCGCGGCGCCGGTTGCTCCGTCCCGTACGCAGCGACCGGCGCCGGCCCCCCCCGCCCACCACCCCCGCGCGCCCTGCTCGCGCTGCTGCTGCTCGGCCTGGCCGCGCTCGCACGGACCCACTGGACCGCCCCCACACGTTTAGTGAAAGTGCGCGATTCGAGGTTATAGTTTTACGTTCACGTGCGCCGCACCCGCGCGTCCCGCGATCGCCGGCCAGCGATCAGAACCTCTGTTAGTGCAGAACTTATTATAATAAATAGCGTGCGGTTACGAGACCGACGGGGGACGCAGGCGGCGGCGGCGGAGCGCGCGCCGCCGCACCGCCGCCGCCCGCTACATATACTCTAAGTTAATAGTTGTGTCCGCTCGTTGGTTACACCCGAAACATGGAAACACCAAATGTTCACTCATAAATTAATTTATGCATTTATCTCGTAAGCGCTGTTTGCCGATGTTCCGGCCAATATGTTAATATTTTTGGCACGATTTGTAAACAAAGATACATGTTTTGCGTTAAGCGAAGATGTTGCGTATATTTTACATAGTGTTTTACAGTTACATTGTCCATAAGGCACACAGTTTGAGTTCTGAATGCTGATCTAGTTTGTGTACCTTCATGAATAAAAGCAATATTTTACACGAAATTGTTAAGAAGCATAACTCAATAAAGGTCGCTCAAGAAGTTCCAACCACCGTATTCCGTACATAGGTACATATGTACGAAGCGTACCTTGTGTTAGGTATCATGTGATGATACTTTTATACCTACTACATTATTATGTAGACCAGACCCCCTGATGCAATAAAATACTGATATATAACATACGCGCCATAATCGCAAGCTTTGACAGGTTGAGATTCTCAGCATCCTCATCCGCCGTGGGATAAAGAGTAGACCTCACGTCTAGGATCTCTTACCGTACCTTAGTTTGTACCTCCGACGCACAAAGTTAACGCGACAAGTTTCGGGAACTCGATCCGGACGAGAGAACTCTACTCTTTTGAACATGTGACAATAGGTAGGTATACTCGTACTGGAGGATGGTTTCTTAGAGAGTTATTTTTGTAATGTTGCACTAGTGCAGCGAGTGCGGGTCGAGGTCGCGGCGGCAGCACGCGGGCGGGCTCAGCACAGCCTGGCTCACACCGCCGAGTGACTCCACAGAGCGCCTGCAGCCGCCGCTGCCGCCGCGACCACGCCCGCCCGTCCGCACGTCAACGCCTAATTAATAGTGATTACATGATTATGTATAAATGAAATAATATAGGATTAATAAAGTAGTTGTTGTTTTGTAAGAAGTAAAATATTATGAATAATGCATATAATGAAAGTTATATGCAATATATTCCGTCTTATGATCTAACATTTTGGTAATACAGAATGGTTGAAAATGATTTTTATATGAATTGATTTTAATATATATTATTGTATATGTATATCGTGTCGACTATTGATAATGGTAAAATGACGTTCATCGTATTGTTGTTTCAACATTTATAGGTAACAACATTTGTTAGTTTTGTTTTATTTTCGAAGAATATTAGAAGAGTATCGTTAAACATTATGTGATGAAAAACATAATTTAATGGTTATTAAGACTTTATTGAATGAACATTTGTTGAGAATATTGCCCTCGGAAGGCATGTAGTTGTTGTATTCAAATAAATGATAATAATATTAAGTAAGTTATTTTTTACGTTTTTATCGTGTGTACATATGTCAAAAACGGTTTGTTGTTTCCACTCCCATACTTAATCGTCGTCACCGAAGGTGCTAAAGGTCTATTAACGCTTCTTAAGACTTGGTTTGTGTCAACTTCAATATGAGCTGATCTGTGTGTCTGTCTGTGTGATGCGCACGGGCAGCCTCGCGGTACTTCCCGCAGTCTCGCTGTACTGATGCCTCCACACTCATATCACTCGACGTTTACAAAACTTCGTCTACAAGCCTATCAACTATTTCCATAGTATTTTCAAGTGAATATCCTTTCAGTAAAGAGTTCACTATATAAACTAGGAGTATTAGAAAGTGTGAGCAAGTCGTGACAATAGATCAGTGAGTCGTTATTGTTTCAGGCGAGTACGTTGTTCGCTCGTACTCCTCAGTGCCTTCACTCCGAAGTGAACGCGTCCTGCGCCTCATAGTTGTGCTGTCACAGAACATTGAACTAGCATGAAGTCCACGTCGGACATTCGCCCTACAGAACTGAATGCGCGCATACCTACCCGTTTGTTTTAGCTAAATGCATCAGTTTACCACTTGTTGTATTGCCTTCATCTCGTAAACGCTGTGACAGGGAAGGTTAGTGTAGTCTCTCCATCGCATCGTCATTACATTTGATAACCGCAGTTGAAAGTAAAATGTTAAAAATCATAGTGTTAGTCTCTTCAAGAGAATTTATAGTAGGTATTAGAATTCGAGAGATGTTAACAATAAAAAGTTTGAGATCGATTGTTTGCAATTAATTGACTACCGTTATTGTAACACTTGAATTGAAGTTCATGTCGAAAATTAATTATGTTTGATAAATTCACAAATTTAAATAACTTTCATTTCATATTAAATCTAAGAATCTAACTAGGGGAAGTTTCTGGTAAATTATCTTAATAGGGGAAGTTTCTGGTAAATTCATTTCAGAGAGTCAGGTCTTTATGCACATAAATTTATTAAATAAACAGCAACATTTTGCGAGTTGATCGTTGCCCTACTGCGTAGGCGCTCTTTCACGGTATCTACGTGTATCTATCTATATATAAATTAAATTATCAAATGTCTAAATTTAGTAATAGAAAATGAATTACTAGAACATAATTAATTGGATCAATTTCGAGCACTCGTTAAAACTTACACATTGACCGTGCATTTCTTCTTGTGAGTGTTTCCACTCTACACTATCGATGTCTTCACTCGTTCACTTTTTAGAGTAGATAGTGAAAGACCAAAAGAGAGGAGTTCGGTTCGGATGTTAAGTACTGTTACTTTGATTTGTCATCTGTTCAATAACGACAATCACCCTACCACAGCCTTGCAAGTATATGGACAATTTGCAGCAAATATATTATATACAACACATGTTTTGTCTCAATTATATAAACTATACCCAATAAACAACACAAGAGCGCAACGAATAATATCAGTTTATAAGCAGTGTCCACCTGTTCCCGAAATCATTTTGATGCAGACATCGAATCAGCTATAATTTAAAGAAGATCTATAGTAAAACCCGTGACGTGAGACAAACGATGACGATCGGTGCGCACGCTCGCCGACTACACACACGCACCCTCGCACGCGAACACACAACGTGCCATTCTCTCTAGGTTTAGTGTAACGGGTGCATTCTTAATATTTCGTTAAACGTTTGGTGATAGTGTATACATTATGTTTTGAAATAATATACGTATGTTTTGATGTACATAAATAAAGTGTAAATGTTTAACGCACAAATAATATGATGAAAAGCTGATGTAAAGCAGTGTACGAAAACGTATGTATTTAGCTGTAAAATGTAACTGGAAAGTAAAGATTAGGGAATAATGAACGTAGGAACTCCCATGCTCCGTCTGCTGCCGAGGTCTCGTTCGTTTGTCCGCCATATCGTGGTCCTCTTGCTGACGTTCCGTTGTACTCCACTCTTTGCTCGTTTGCCACTTCCAGACTTCCTCGGCTCGCTGTCGCCCCATCCGGTTAGGCAGCGAATCTTGCCTCAAGTCCATTTCCATGTAAATAATTCGATAATCAGGAATTAACTAGTTGTACTGTTCTATATTTTAAGTCCCTCACCTTAGGTTGCGCGGCAACTCAGTTGACTGTCACACACACGCACAAAACAAGCAGAAATATAGGCTTTCGGGGTCGTCCATCGATGATTAAGCATTTTATGTGTATTTACGTACACTATTATTCTGAAAAGTACATATAGTGTAATATGTAAGCAAAACACCAAATTGTAGCCTTTACATTTTCTGCAGTTATCCAAAAGTAAGAGACATAGTAAGTAATAAACAAATCAATGTACGGAATGTTCAACATGTTTTCAATCGCTGTGATATGTACTTGATTTCATATAACAATGTTATATTCAGTGGGTACTGATAAGTACTAATACATATGTATTGATGGTCTTTCAATGAAATTTTTCCGTAATAGTAATGTTAAAATATTTTATACAACTTATGATTATTATTTTCGATGACTGCCATTAGCCGTCACTATGCTTAGGGGTATTAAAAGTAAGATGTGGCTCAGCTGTGGTATTAAAATAAATGAGTAAAAATATACCTTTTATGTGAAGCGTGTTTTTAACTTCATGGCTTAACACAGTGAAGTTTCTGGTTTGAATAAACGAAGTTAAATTTTAAAAAGGTTTGGAGTGGGAACGAAGTAGTACTCATAACTATTCAAGATTTACGACTCATCACCTAGACTTATCGTATTTATATTTATTATAATACCACATCCGAATCTTAAGAAACAACGAATATGATTCACGGTTGAAGATTTTGTAATGCATGTAATCTGTTTCATTTGTTTTAGTGCAGTAAAATAATGTCGAGAAATATGCGGATTTCTGAGATTCTGGGTTGTATAATAAGCATCGCACATAAAAATACGGAAAATTATGAAATTGTAGACGTTTTTATTTGTGTTGTCAGTCTGATATTGTGCGAATCCTCTGAAGAAGTATTGTGATCGAAATCGGGTAACGTAACGGTTATCGACTACAATTAACACGATACGATATGGCCTTCAATTGCTTAGGCAAGAGTTAAGTAAATTAAGACACATTTGAAAATGTATCAAGTCTTATGAAGTTATGGTGTATCAATACATAATACATTTAAATAGATTTAACAATTTGTATGTTATTTTAAACTGAAGGTTCATAGGTAAGCGATTCATTCTTCAACCCCGAAAGTTTCTCTTTAGAGTACATTGTTTGAATTAAAATCGTTGGGTAATGTTATTTTTATTATTTCATTAAATCCAATTTGGTTACAGCACAAATATGTAGATAAATCTAAGTCATTTCTGGAATTATGCAGTTATATAATATATAAAATATATTATCCATGCAGTATATAAGGTACACGGGTGGGCAGGTAACTTGACATTATGACATGCATGAAGTCAATTACTTTCGTGGATGTGAGCATCCGAGGCTAAGAAATGTGCACGCAGCTGGTAGATAGATTTAGTGATTTTAATGATGGAGGGACTTTTTAGTGAAATATGTGGAACTAGTCAAGTGAAGTTTAATATTTTCCTAGATAAACGAGTTTCATTACCAGATTTGTACCTATTTTGTTTTGTGAATAGCGCAATGATTAACATAGGTGAGTATTCGGATAACAATAATAAAATTAAATACTTAATCATTATGCTTTTTTTTAATCAATGAGATGAGATTAATAAAATAGTATTTATTAACTGTTTTCATAAATTTTGTCTATTTCTTTTTCAAATAAAAACTCTAACAAATAACATAATGTCTTTTGTCCATGAGAGGTAGGTAAAATTGTATAATACTGCGTTTAGAGCAGTGGTGGCCCAGTGGTGACGGCTGCGACTTACGTGTTGTTGGTCGTAGGTTCGAACCCAGTCAGGAACTTTACTTTGTGTTAATTATTTTATCACCACTGCTATTAAAACGGTGAAGGAAAACATCGTGAGGAAACCAGCATGTCCTAGAACCAAAAAATTCGAAGACATGTGACATCTACCAACCCGCACTGGGCCCGCGTGGTGGATTACGGCCCACTCCCTCTCACAGAGAGGAGCCCTGTGTCCCAGCAGTGGGAACATTGTAGGCTGGGCTTGAATACTGCGTTTTAACTTTGTGTACTTGTCCAAGTAATTTCGCCGCAATACTTTGACAAAGTAGACTGTAAGTTAACTCACGAACTTAGAAAACGCTTCAAGTTAACTCAGGTCTGAATAACTTTTTTTTTTAATTTATCTATTTAAAGAAATTGTAATACAGAGGTGTTACTTAACTTCTGAACAAATATTAAAAATATTTGCCATTTAAAATTCATTGTTTTTTATTAACAAAATAAGCAATGTCAAAGGTTACTGTTGACTCGTGTACTAGCGCCAAATTGTTAATAGAGACGTCACATGTCTGTATTTAATACACGTTTAAGAACATAGACGAATCTAGTGCTGTTGGAAGTTAGGAAGGTTAAATGCCTGCGATCTATCTACTTATTTGTTTCATTGAGAGGTATGTTCATAAATTAGTATAAATATAATGAATGTCATTAGTGTTATTTCCATTAAAAGTTAATGTTTTGTATTCATTTGATAGCGTTACGTTGGCTCTAGGTGAGACTTGTAGCCGTTCATCTAACCGTACCGTTTAGTTACTCTTTAAGTACGTTTTGTACTGTTTACACTGAACGTGTGGTTGCGTGTTCGTATTGAGTTCTACTAACGTATTCTGTACAGAATCGCATCGGTCTCATTTATTCCTGATAAGTTCTAGATCATATAAATATATGTATGATTATGAGGACTTTAAAAGCACATGATATACCGAGGTTGAATGTTTGTGTTAACTATCGTTTTGATAAACTATGTAGTTAGGATTGCACTGTTGATGAAAAGTACATTAAAATAATTGTCGATCTGTCATCAGGACTGCTTAAACATAATTTTAATCTCTATAAATAATATCATTAAATTGCCTAATTCATAGTGAGAAAGGTAGTGTAGAATAAAATCTTAACTCATAATGATGACAAGGGTAAGCACGTCGAGGGCGAGCGCGGCGCGCAGCGCGGGCGCGGGTGCGTCGCGGCGCCTTCTCTCACACGCGGGCTCAGATATATTGATATGATCTAGGATGTGTTTGTAGGTGTTTCTCGAGTAGTGATCGTGTAATAAGTCTTATGTTACGCCTTCTAAATGATTATAAACTGTTAGTGTGCGACGAGGGCTCGCGGGTGGCAGCGGCCACCACTGCCGGCCGCTACGCCGCGCCTACGCCGTAGGCGCGGCGTAGCAGCCGCGAAGAGCGTCGTGGGCCGCGCCAACGTCGCATGTAGGCATCGTTCGACACTCGAAGTAAGATTAATCACGTTCGAATAATCGTAGACAGATTTTGAAATTTAATATTATTTGCATTTTCCTAAGAGTTTAGAACGATTGAGACAGTAGGTCGCACGACCGTGTTATGATGAATTGTGAAGATGTTTATTAAAAAAATGCGTTTATGAAAATGGAATAAAAACGAAAAATATTGTCATATTTAATAAAACTGTAATTAATAACTTAAGAAGAATTATTGGGAAAGCAGAAAAACGTTAAATAAACCGATTAAAAATACAAACGCGAGTCTTATTTCTCCCTGGGGTGTTAAGGTTTCAAATAAAAAGCAGAAATATGGTCACTTTAAATATTTTAATATAAAAATCGTCACTTACGTCAATATCACACACGAGCTTACATCATCTATTTATCTTAAGTATAAAAACTATGACTTCGCATTAAATTATCGTTCTCGCAGTATAAAAAGGCGCACTTGTCATCACAGCAGCGCATTCGCTATACACAATATACCGAACGCGTCCAGGCATACACAGCACACATCACAGTCAGTGCCGCGATCCGCGCGGCGCGGGCAGGGGCCGGGGCTCAGAGGCCAGGCGGCCGAGGGCCATGGGGCCGGAGGGCGCTAGGCGCGCGGTTGCAGCGCCTGCGTTACCAGCGCCACTAGTGTCGCCAGCGCCGCCAGTGACAGCGGCGTCAGCAGGCCGCGCGCGCTCGCACCGCTGTGCCCGCTGTTGTCGCCAGAATCCGACCCATCTGCATACACAACACTTTATGCTTAACACGAAATATAACACTTTATGGAAACCTCCACGTTTCCCAATGACTAGAAAAAGCGGGGATGAATCTATTATATTTTATCAATTCAGGTAGCTCATTCTTGTTCCTCCTCGCAAATCACTTCCTTTACAGGCTAACCTTCAGTTAACCAAACAAATAATCCTTGGGTAACTTAAAGAATACTTATTCATCCCTACTTTGGTCTGTCTGGGACAAGTGGACGTGCCGACATTGGATCATGCTGTCGTGCTATTGTGTACTGTGAAGTTTACCAATCTCACATAAAGTGACAACTTAATAAACATGTGCATTAGGACATTTGACACATAACAAAATGATTACACAAAATGTAAAATGTGCGAATGTCTGATACTGTGAACTCCATTTCTCAAAAAATGTATGTCTACAACACCGATCAAGACATTGACAAGTAAACAGTAGTTGCATTCCACGAGACCGTGGCTATCGCATTTTAAACTTTATGTCAATGATTTATTATTGATTGAGCTAGTTGACGTTCGCTCGTAGTTGACATCGACCATGAACGAGATTAAGTGGGTTACTGTGATAGTAAAACGAAATAAGAAATGGAGTTGACAGTAGAAAATCAAAATGAAATTAAAATAAACCTACAGATGCGGATGAGTGAAGACGCGGCGGAGGTGGTGAAAGCCTCCTATTAAACAACGCGGCTCGGGGCCGCGAGTGAACCTCATGTTACAGTCTAGCGCCTGAAGACTGAACGCTCACCACTGAAACATCAACTTGCCTTTAGCAACATTACTTTCGTTCCCCGACACCGGTACCACTAATATGTGCAACTACTACTAACTACGACACCATACTATTTACATGGTTGGTTTTTGGTGATGCTTTCGTCTCTCCGTCCACATAGTTACAGTACACTATTCGTGAAGTCAGAACGCTGTAGTTTATAGTTAAAAACGTAATTACGGACACAATAGTCTTTTGTCATTTGAAAACCATTTCACAGTAATTACTGCTTATTTTGATTTGTAATTTGTCTCTTTAATAAGTTACTCTATGAAGTGTGTACGATTTCATGAATAGTTTAACCTTTTTATGCAAGTTAGACGAATCACACCTTAAGTCGACTATAGACATGCATTACCTACTACTTCTATTCAAAGTATTTTGAAAGGCTCCGTTCGGTAAGTTCTTCATCCAGGAACCGTTTAGTTAATATTTCCACTAATTTCAACATTCAGTTGTCTGCCGTATTATTTTATATCAAATAAATCTACTTTGATGTTAAAATATTAACTCGCTGTGACACAGTGAGTCGGAGTCATGCTACACGCTTGTGTTAGTCACAAAACTAATCTATTAGAATATATGGACTTGAACATTTATGTCAATACTAATAATTACAATCAGTGTTCATTATTCATGCAACTGTTATATTTTTTCTTATCTGTTTGACGTATATCAGTAATGCTGGGGAATCATTAAGTATTTTACTTATGTATTTAACATTTACAACATAAATAATTAGCTGTTGTGCACAATCTGCATCGACAAAGCAGTCGAAAAAACTGCTATTTATTTGTATGTTGTTTTGTTATTATTTAGTTCTGTGATACACAGTGCTAACAACTCAAATCAAACGTGCTTTTATTTGCTGAATGCTGTTCAAAAACTTTATCTTACACTGATACTGATCTTCGTCGAACCGACGAAAACAAACGCTGCAAGTTATTAAATGTTCAACACGACTACGTTTATTTTATGCTTGGACACTCCTGGAAATCGATGAGTTTCATATAAAACATAGGTATTGTTTTAGTACTACCTTATCACCAGTTTCGTGAGAAATTTAAATCTGTGTTCAAACTAATTGTACTTAACGTTAGTTCCTAAACCACAGTAAAAGAGTACCTAGATCCCGAAATGCTGATAACTAGACTTTCTTAGGTAGACAAACACAGGCAGCTGAGGACCGTCTTATCGTGGAATGGCTGACTAGCCCAACTTCCTGTGTAGCCTGGCTATCTAATGGTTTATCTACCTAGGAGCATAGATGAGTTAGAAATAAGGTAAGTATGAGTAAGCGCTTTATTATAATATTGTACAAAGCTGTATAAGCTAGCGTGATCACCTCCACCACACGCAGGCACTAACTACCATGCTAAACATGCAAGTGAAATGAAAGTAACGTACAGGCAGCGCGCGGCAAGCTCGCCGGTACTAAAATCACCGCTTAGGTTCTATAATCTCACTGGTATTCTTATATTGTATGTAACTAATTGAGTCTTTGTTCTTTATGTAATTTTTCTATTTACAATATTCAGGAACACTCCACCGAGGCTATTTCCTGAACCAGAAGAATGATCTGGGAGCGGATGATTTTACACCTAGAAACAAAACACACACAAACATGGACACGAGAACACGCCCCAGCCACCGATATTTTAATTGATATTACAACATGGTGACTGATTGTTGTTGGTGACGTTATAACTAAGTGATTAAGACACATTTAAAATTTGGTGCAAACACTCGACACTATAATAATAGTGAAAATTGAATCAACACAAATTTGGTATTTCATACTTGCCGGATCGACGACTATTTTATTAAATATGATTATTGTTATGACTCTTATCATTAAATAGCTCGAAGATAAAATGCAGAACTACAGGCTATTTTAGTGCTTAATACCTGAAACCGTGGACATCTGATGGCTATGTCATCCCATATTACCATGATCGATTCGGCAAATACATTTCCATTTTCAAAAGTTTAAAAATCTTTAAAACCGTTTACTAATTTGGTGCTAGTGCTAATAAATAACTGTGCTTGCATTGCAAAGTGAGACTAAAACATATATTTTTCACTGAAAACATTGCACAATTCGACTGCGTTGTAAAAACTGCGGCAAACTAGATCCAAATAAGAGTGATACTTCAGTTTTGTTTTTGTGAATTTGCCACAGTTCTTGACAACAGCAGGTAGGTACGGATGCGCCCAGAAGCCGCGAAGTCGTCGAGGTCGAGGACCGGCCACCGTCAGCCGCTGCACTCATTCAACAAGCCACCACACAGGCAACACCTCTCAGTATTAGTTATATTGAGGCCATCTTAAGCAATGTGCTCATTTTTGTTAGTAGGAAACTAAGCTGACTGGATTAATTCAGCCAGTACCAGGATTAGTTGCTTTTCGTAAAAACAAATTAGCTGTTAATAAAGCTGAAAATTAGTTAGTTTCTACGTAGTAAATCGGTTAGTAAATGAAAAATCTAGTTAATGTTATTGAGTTAGTAGGTACATGAAAACCGTAACCGAAATTAACGTAGACGGTTATTAGAAATTACAACAATTAAATTGTAACAAAATCAATAAAGGAGTAGGTATTGATTAACAATTCAGTTGGTTCTATAACAACATACAATAATTATTGGACAACAGATTTACGAGAAGGTTTACAAAACAACTAATAGACAAACATCCACATAGACACAAGAGCAAACATGGAACGGTGGAGTCAACGAGTGGTTCGTCCCTACTGTCATTTATTAATTAGTCGGTCAGCTATCTTTATCACAGTCAAGGGAGTTTTATTTTAATTAAGGTCAATGTATTATTTATCTCTGGGGAGCTGTTTCAGGTTGAAATAAAGCATTTTATAGTACCTTAGCTTAAGGCACAGTGATGTTAAAACAGAGAAATTGGTCAGTCAAAGCACATACGGCATAACTGCGGGTATTTCAACATTATTATTACGTTACACTGATCATAACGTGTAGTTCTTTCTTAGTAGGTGGATTTTGGACTGTAGTTTATCACATTATATGTGAAGTTTTCAGATTTAATCTGAAAAGTTGGTCTTTCCAAATGTTGCCAACAAGTCCATTAATTTTGGACTCGCGTTGAAGTGTTTTATTGTGCGAGCAAGAGGCATGTTTTTTTAAAGTTATATGTGTAATTTGAGCTCAAGGCCAAAGCTGTCATTGAAGTCAAACAAAACCATTTAAAGATTATTTCAATAGATCTGAGTGGTTCGCACGGAGTGTGCTTTCTGTCTGTAGCAAAGTTTTGAAAGTTATCATCGTCGTTAGTCACACTACGTGTCAGTCACGGCAATGCGTCAAAGAGACTTTGGTCACGATGTCGAAGTCACAGTCGCGCGGTCTGGGTGTCCGCCTACCTGCGTCGAACAGAATGTCTCCGACGTCGTCGTCGCCTTCGGTGTTGTCGGACAGGCGCGCGTTACCTCCCACAGTGCCGCGCGGCGCGCTACTGCAGCCGAGCCACCAGAATGCTGTCGATCGCGGGAACGCTGGGTTGTCTGAGTCCACCTGAACATTAATTAAATGTATTACATATTATACATTATAAATTGTGTGCCTTTTTGTGCTTAACATACTGTCAATACCACCCGCTAAATGTCACGTAAAGAAAGCGCTCAGAGCAGATTCCACGGACCAGCTTTGTCCAGCAGTTGTCAGATTGAAGATAGCTTTGTTAGGTACTTACACTGAAGGTTCTATCATTAAACCGCCAGTACGATCCTCCCTTGAAGAAGTACGTGTAACCGTTGGTATATTGTAGGGCAGCATCAATGCCGTCAGGGATGCCTTCCCAGTTGGAGAGAGGCTTGGGGTAGGTAGCCTTGACGGGCGGCCTCTGTGACGGGTCGAAACGCCAGAACTTCGAGCCTTTGTAGAAGTAGATCTTGCCATTGCCTGACCAGACCAGAGCAGCATCCAGATTGTCTGGGATACCGGTGAAACCTGAGCCAAAACGTCATGTATTAGCTGATTTGTGTATTATCGATAATGTTTACTTTCAACACGAAAGGAGAAATTATAATAAAAATGTGCATTAAAATCTATGCAGGGCTCATAATTTCCAACCAAATAAACAAACAAAACATACCTTCACTGATGTCTTTAGGATAGTCCCCATCAACCTTCTGTCCGTTGTACCTCCAGTACTTGGATCCTTTGAAGAAGTACGTCTTGCCGTTCTTGTAAGTGAATGCCGCGTCTATGTTGCCGGGCAGACCAGGCCATGCGCGGGAGATCAGGCGCGGGTAGCCGGACGCGACGCCGTCCTCCGTAAGTCGCCAGTAATGCTCGCCTGGAAACGAAAGAGAGGAAGGTTGAGTTAGATAATCTTTTGATACAACTTTCAATTTTATTTTATTTTTGTGCTACTACAGCTAGAAAATTAAAAGAAAAACCGAATCATCCACAATGGTTTCGGGTGGTTTGTCTGCTCCTTCGTAATTTGAAGATCAGCGAACAGGCAACAGAACTGACTACAATGCGAATTCACTCAGACTATTATTGATGGTGCTGTCTATAAAAGTTAGTTTTTTTTTCGTCCAATGAGTTACGGGTGAATAAAATTCCTCAAAACATCGCTTCGTTGGCAAATATAAAGTACAATCAATCAATCCAAAAAGTTCTAACACGCCTAATTTCCATACCTTTGAATATGAAAGTGCCGCCGTCCGCAGAATTGAAGATGGTGTCGAACTTAGGGTCGCCACAGAGGGCGGGGTCTTCAGCTGAGGGTTGCTGCGTAGTCGCGCGGGGCACAGAGGGCGCGGCGGGCACCGGGCCACCGATGTCCGTCTGCGACTTGTGACCGTACAGAGCCTGTGGATAACATAAATGTCAGATGTATTTGGATTTGAGGGAAGACTTTTTCTTCGTTGTTGTCGCCTTTTTGGAAGTAAAGTTATGTCACAATGGAGTCGGCGGTTTGCATAGCAGAACAAATGTCTTGCGGGGTAGTAAAAAAGTGATCTCTGAGTTTTTAATTCCTAGAAAAACAACACACAATCCTATCCTACTAATATTATACAAGTGAAAGTTTGTAGGTATGTTTAGATGTTTGTATGTTTGTTACTCAATCGCGCTAAAACGGCTGCATGGCTTTGGATGAAATTGGGCACACAGATACTTTATAACCAGGAGAACACATAGGATACTTTTCATCCCGGTAATACGTTCCCGTGGGATAATTTTCGATCTACACGCGGACGAAGCCTCTAGCAAAAGCTAGTTAAATCCAAATAAATAAAACTGTGAAGCTTTTCCTAACGAAACTTGATATAATTCTAATTAGTATTTACCTGAATTCCTTGAATGTCATCCTGGTCAAGCTGGAAGGCTGGATCGTATCCTCTGTAGAAGGGAGCCATAAGTGCTGAGCGTACGTCACTGTGGGACAACCCTAGTGAGTGACCAAACTCATGCGCGGCAACCTGCGGATGGGAGGATATGTTGAATGGACAAGTGGTATTTATTGAATTTGGATAGGAAATTGTTTTTACATGGAGATCTTGAATGTTCTGCCTCATTGTGTTAGATATTACTAGAATCAACTTTAAAAATGAATAAATAGTAAGTAATTTAAGAATTAAACGATATGTGGAACAGTAAGACCCGAGGTCTAGTTACTGTTCCACATATAGTTTTTTCAAGCTTTTGAAACTGAAATTTTGTAGCTTCTGTCGGCAAAAGCTACAAAATTCCACGTTCAAAATCTTGAAAGAAGGTCTTAAATCTCCATAAAACAAGGCAACTTTTAGCCAGCTGTTGTCCCATAATTACCTGGAAGAGATTGGTTCCTCGCCTCGAGTTGATGGACCACATCTCGGCGTCATCGAAGTGAGCATCGCCTCCGTACACCTGCACATACGAGCCATTGAGGAAAAGTGGAAATCCAACATGATTATAACCGATGAATCAATAATTGTCATATTGTTATAAAACCTTAGCCAACCGCACTTACAATTCTTAGTAGGTAATTATAGTGACTGATTCTGCAATCATTTATTTTAATTTTATAGATACAAACGGCGTTTGTGAGATTCTACTCCATATCGTTGTACTATCCTAATATTGACGATTCTGCTTCTTCTTTGCGTGTCAATAACAATCTTAATACAGTCAGCCCAGAATTTGGCTACGAGCTTGGCACTTTCGGCAGCGTCCATCAGCTCCTGTAGCGTTCAGACAAGACACAAGGACAAGATATTAAGTGCCCCATATTTGTGGGAAAGCACCACATTTACTGTTTGTTTTGGTTTGTGTGTTCAAAACCAGACTATCAGGACTTTGTCAACATCCTCAACTTATTGAACATTATAAATGAGACTTTCCCTGTTGCTTTCCTTCATATCTCTATGATTAAACATCTCATTGGCAATCGTTTAAAGATTGTGACACACATTGTTAAAAACACCGATACTTGCACAATAACAGTTTCACATGATATCTTGTGTCAACTGTGTCTACGTAAAAAATGAATAAAAGACATCCAACGTTTACTTTTCATATTAAGGCTAAGTCAGTCAGTAAACCACAAAGATATTAACAGGTTTTTCTAACTTTACAAATATTCACGTCTTTCATCGTAATTTATGCAAAACTGACTAAAAAGAAAAGTCTGTGTTATTCAGTGTTTAGTGGCAGGCCCAGAAAATATTGGATGGAATAACAATAATGGTTAGAGCACATTGTAGTAAACAGTACAAATATAGTAATTTGTTTCGCACAATAAAACGTTTTATTATCCCATTATCAGTACAAAGGAACTTTCACTATTTAGGCGACAATCTGTTACATCCGTTATTTTTATTTGTAACAACATAATGGGACATTCCATTTTGTTGTAAGTTCATGTGTCAGTTCATCAGATAATACGGAAAATAATTGCTCGTTCCTTATCTAAAAATAATTGAAAATCTTATTAAATCATTTAGGCTATATTTTAATAGGCGAACTAAATACTTTCCATGGCTTCTATTATTTGGATCACAAAACTATCGGACAATAATGTAACTAAATTAAAAAAAAATCAGCTAGATTCGTCAGACATTTCGTCAGGTACTCTACGATTAGCATCGTCACTTACAACGAAACGAAATAAAAAACTATGCTGGTCAACCTATTATAATTCCAATTGTTTATTGCGACACGGCGTGAATAGTAAAACATCATTTGCCTAAATGCTATTTAATGTGGACAGAAAAAGCTTTATCCATGCTGAAAAGGAATTGACCGCGCCGTGCTTTAATACGACTTTTAAACCATAATACCTATGTAGAAGAAAAGTAAAACTTTATCTGTGATGTGATTTTAAATATAACTTACAGGGAAGTAAGCATGGGCAAGAGTGCCTCCAGGACCATCGAAAGGATCGCCGTCTCCGTGCTCTCCTTTCTCAAACCTAGAGGGAAAAGAAATTATGTTATCAAATTATGTCTTCAGCACTTGGAAAACTAATTAAAACACTACGTAATACGAAAAACCATGAAATAGCAGTCACAATCAATAGTAATAAAATGTTCTACCCGATCAATGAACATCGAGAATCAACAGTAACTTGCAATACTACAAGTAGTTACGCGTCCATTCAATGACAGCCATTCACGTTACGCAACAAAGATTACCCGCGGATTGTGACCAAAAACCTATTATGAGTGATTCAAATAACCCTACGTACAATACGGGTGGCCACTGGCACGATTTCAATATCTGTGCACAGATCTAAACGATGCACGGTGGCCGCTTATACCACGAAACACTCATTTTATTCTAAATTCGTTTCGCACGAACAGTATTCAAATTTTTGAATAAACTTTCGATTATGCACGTTACAATGCGAAATTGAACAGAAAGTCGCAGAGCCAAAATTACGGATTACTTAAGACCAGACTGGACTAAAGTTACTTTAGCAATGTTTTTTGTAGTTTTCTGCATTCAATGCCACCTGTTGAAATTTATATTAGTATAACCATAGAAATTATATTAATAGGTGAAACGGACATACGAAACCGAATTTGGAACTGGCTGTTATTTTTATATAGTAATGCAACTTTCAATTCAATCTTTCTGTACAAGTTTCAAAATAATGGTGAAAATAACCGTTGTATGAGTTATCATACAACGGTTATTTACCCGTAGAGGTTACTCTACGGGTTATTGAGAATTGACATGCAATCTTAATCTTAAATTTAGAGTAACATATCACAGTACATGATGAACTTGCCTGATTTCAATGTGGACTTGTCCGGACCGCTTCTGAGTGAAGGTAAGGTCTGTGTAGTCTGACCACACTGAGAAGGCTTTGGCAAGTTCAGTGTCAACCTCAGCACGGTTCAGCTTAGATGGGTACTTCGAGATCCTGTAGGTGAGGTTCTTGACACGCCACCTTGAACCTAGACAAACGATTTGTGTCAATAATAAAGGCAGTTCACAGAATATGTGTGTTTGTTGAGGTTGATCATGGTCATGTACAAACCATTATTTCATTTAAACAACAATGACAATGAATAATATTTAGATGAAGGTACACTCACCCTGCAGCGCGTATCTCTTGGCTCGGCTCTCTCCGAAGCCTACTTTGTCTCGCACGCCGCACCTTGGCAATGACATTACTTTGGTAGTTTCCTCATCTAATTCACCTGTAAACGAACGTATAAACACATTAGATTTAAAGATCTTGCTTCTGTGATATGCGGTTGCAAATCGCCATGTCTAATATCATCTTTGTTCTTAATGCTATGGCAGTTTAGGATCGTGCGTTAGAACAGTTGAATTTCAATTATTATCTCATTTGCATCGTAAAATACTGCGGAGTGTCAAAGGACAAATATAGACTTTTTGTAACGAACGATGACAAGGAAGTAATTACAGAATCACATCGACCAAAACCGCACACGGAAACCGATGAATAATGAGGAACCATGGTCGCCGCGACCGCTGATCAGCTGTGAGTTGGAATTCTACGGCGACGCGATCGATTTACATTCATAGTTACGGGGAATAACAATGTACTTGTTAAAATACGCCATAAGGAAAACTACTTCACATTTAATATCTGTAATTGCAGGAAGAGGAATTAATGAACGCGTCATTTATATAAACATAAATTTACATAGATGATGTTCTTATGTTTCAGGTAGGTTACAATTCATGATATAAATTAATGTAGTCCGAAGCCGACGTCATCATTAAATCTTGAAAGGCATCATAACGTAGTGTTTGTGACAAGCTCGTCCGAACTCGTGCAGTGACCGATAATGAATTATGTATTTATATGTGCCGTCTGTGCGTTATTTGCTTACATAACAACACTGCCTTCAGCCATAGTCAAGACCAATAAACTACTTCTTGTGTCAAGGCACGTACGTGTATGAAGACGAGCCGAGCTCTGCCCACATAATTCTAGCGTGTTTAAATACTCGGTTGTGGAGATCGCAGACTTATAAATTGCTTCGTGGATGTGTGTGATTGTAATAACTGTGATGAGGACCAAGGCTGCCCGACCAACTGTACAGAACTAACGACCGGCTAATTCAAGGGTTACCGTTGAAATGTTAATATTTGCAAATCTCATATTCAAAGCAAGTATAGCGTAGCGTTATCGTCATAGATGATCACAAAGGCTTTTGATCTATTCTGGTAGATAAAGTAAAAATGTCCATTGAGGAGTCTGGCTGGACTCTGGCTTATGGCCAACTGACAACCCTGATGAAATTACTAGTTAGTGGACAGTTTCTGTTGGAATTACCGTTCTGTAAGGTCAAGGAGGTCCGGAAGTGGGGTAACATCACATTAATTATGTCAACCTGTGTAATCCAAGAAACGCTTGGTCACTACACATGTACACGCACCTAGGCATACTTCTCTGTTACCGTACTTCATTACATAAGTAGCTATAATAATCGATGCAGTTTTATATACGGAGTTGATTAATGATCTTTTTAATCCAATTAACATAATTGATTTAAACCAGTATTTAAAGATGGATACAATTATAATTTATGAGAAAGAATTCTAATTTATGTGGCAGTCATACATTATCTTTTTATGATCTTGTATGTGTTGATTGATGGCAACGTTTTTTATTGTTTGTTTGTAATATTATAATAAATCTGTAATATTTTCCCATCAGCGCGATCGATACAATATTAATTTAATCAAAGTAACAGATCGTAATCATGGCTGACGCAAACTGTTTTACATTACAATTTCAACAAAGTAATGATTGCAGCTTTCTTAGACCACAATTGATTGTCTCTTAGTCAAAGTGTAATGGTCCGTGAACATTTGAGGACGGCGGCACCTTCGAACAACATTTACTTAACTGAATCATTCCTTAGACATTGTTAGCACAGGACACTATTTAATAAATTAGTTTTAACACGAGTCACAAAATAAATATATTAGTCAGTATTTCACCTACAACAGATCTACCCGTAGCAAATATTAATATCAAATAACTTGACAATTTAAAAAACAACAATAAAATTGGACTTTTCACGTTCCCTGGACGTATAATTATCCTTTCGTAACATTTATTACTAAATGATGAATGTACCAGTTGGTAGTAAATTGCAGAATAATGACAGGCTTTCGAACGATTAGCCGATGTATTTTTAAATAGGCTTACCTGTAGCGTTGAGTCCGGCAAAGCTCTGGAACTCAGCGATAGCTCGTCGCCACGAGCCCTCGTCCATGATGTGCCCACTCGACGGATTCCTCACAGAGGGATTTAGATATCCATATTGCGCTAAGTACATCTGAAAGTACACATCTCCTTCAGTCTGCCGTACCCAAGTTTGGAGTAGGCCTCTGTTCTCATACGAAAGATGTCTAGCTACTTGTTAGATTGTGCTCAATAGTGTGCATAAGCTTCCATTTGTGCTTGTCTAATGTGAATTACGTTCTAAGTGCAGTCCTAAACTTCAGTCGAATGAAAACAGAGATCTAAAGACAAAAAAATATAAAGACAATAGAGCTAACAGCTCTATGATTCACAAAAAGTTGCGTTTTTAATTAGGCGTTGAAATGGATTTCCCTACAATTAATTTTAGGAACATAATTAACGAATATAATACAATTTTGCTGTCAACGTGAAGTGACGTGGTCTAAGCTACTAATTAGCTTGCAGAGCTCTCGTTTATCTCGTGCAAGTACTTGCTGACGTTGTATTATCTCACCTCACCGCAAGGTTACCCAGCCATTGTTTATTGTCAACGCGCTTGATAACGTGAACCACGTCGTTAGAGCAAATACATGGATAAGAAGATAATTTCTTATCCGACATGTAACTTAGTTAATTCCATTCATTTTGCAACACAATAATCTCATTATTGAGAATTATACCTATATTATATCTAAATAAGCAGATGTCTTAAGCTTTAACTTTAAGTTCATAATGTAAAGAAAGGTTTCGTATATCGTTAGAGGGCAGCATTCGCTTGTCGTGGATAGGATACGGAGACATGGCGACCTTGGGCAGTGGCGGTGCGCGTGCGCTGCATCTCAATGCGCGCGCGCATATCTCCGCACACCAGCGCGAGCGCCTGCAGGCTCTTTGTTCCCCCTCACGCCGGGGAATACTCACAACAATGTCACTGTTAATCCCGCAGTCAATACCCCCAAAAGCCCGTGTTTACTATTGTCTGTCCAATGCGTCCCATGCCACGAGAATACTAAACATATTTTCAAAGATTTCTTCTATTTGTTAAGCAAATCAAACGTACGTTTTACAGATATCATCACGAATAAGTGATTGACCTCAGCAGGCATGAAATATACCTAGAAATACTTGCGTTTTATATTTTATTGCTGAGTATTCCATTGTTTGGACTTTTATGCAATTTACACAAGTTAAATCTTACGAAAAGCTCTCTTATATGCCCAGTACATAATGTATTACATTGTAACTTTAGTACTGAACCCAACGCATGCATTTTTTGAATGCAAATAAATCAATGTTTACGTCGATGACTAACCGCGAGAGAATCGGTCAGTTTTTGGGTGCGTTGGGCCAGGCCATTGACACTGCAGCACAAAGTTGCAGGCCATTGTTTGTTACACAAACCGAAACATACGACTTGTACGTCTCACCTCATACCAATGTAAATATTGTAGCCTGCTATTTGGTCTACATATCGTATCGGTAACAATGTTCCTGAGCAAACTATTGTTCCTTACATGTAATGATTCCTTGGAAACACGCGGTGGTTAAAGGTACACAACGAGCATTGTCGGGCAACTGCAAAAAGTAGCGTCTCGCCGGTAAAGCATATTTATCTTAGGCTTCTAAGTGAAAGGAATAAGAGTGACCTGTATTACAGTGGAAGGATTATTGATGGAGGCGTTCAAATAATGGATTCGTATGAGCATATCGGGGTCAGTGTGTCCCCGTGAGTAACGGGTACTGTCGGAGCCTGCGCCCGCGCTGATCTTACGGCGCAGCCTGCGGCGCTGTGCTCCACAGACCTACTTAACTCATGCAAATTTCTACAGCCTCAGGGGACGTCCAACGGCACGTATCACGCATCATCGTTGTATGACAATGCTAATTGGAAAAAATAACTCCGTTCCGATGTTTGACGTCTCAAACAACTATACACTTCCACCAGCATAATGCAGGTAATGGTAATACCTGTCAGATCTCACTTTGGACTGGTTTTAGGGGCAATCATATTTAAAGGAGTTTTTAACGATTTGGACCGTTGCTGGTAGGTAATTTCCGCGTATTCAATTTGTGCAGTCTCATCGTAAATTATAGTGCTACCTGTAGTTTGAGCTTTCACTTCAAGCTTAAACGAATAGGAGCACGCTCCAACATACATAGGCAAACTGTAAATCGCAAACTTAAACAACTGAACGTGATCACACTTCATGTAGACATTAAGGATGTCGAGAAGTTATGCCAGTTATTTTCAATCGAAGTAACGGATCGGCTGCGACTAACGGGATTTTCAAAAGAAAGAATAAGTACGTACCTACGTGTCGAGGTGTGAATCAAAATATCCGAAAGCACGTGCTGGCACTGAGTCATCACATAACTAATGCGTTTGCGTTTACTACGAGCTTCGAATGACCCTACCATTCGAATTAATTAAGTTTACAGAGCTCATTGCGAGTACAGACGATTTTTATTGCGAGCTATTAAAACAACGACGATGCATGAAACTGAATCATGTAAATACTGAAACTCTGTTTTATTTATTTACATAACTATTTAAAGTCAAATTTCGAATCAATTTACTAACTGGTATAGTGCTCTTTTGGTCAACCAATTTTATACAGTTCACTAATTACAATCAGAGGTGATCGAATTTTCAGTAGGTACACACATATCATGTATGAATCCATGAGTATGAATATATAATGGCTATAAGAGTACCAGGAGACCGAAGAAACGATAGATGGACGGATCGAGAGATGACGACTAATAGCGCTGACCACAAATAAATTAGGATAAGGGCAGCAAAACGATGTTGATGATACATATATATCGTTGAAAAAAGCGTTATTGAGTTTAAACTTACTAAAAAATCCTGTGCTAATTGTCGTGTAAACAAAAGCAGGTCTTCTTGAAAAGAAACACTTGTGTCCATTGACCTATTTATTTTATATCATGATTCATAATTTCCTCTGTTTGTTAAATTATATAGGTAGGTAGTTACTCATTATTAAAGCCTAATCTTAGTCATATTATGTTAGTAATATCCACATCCGGTTCCTGACCTACCTTTTGTTTATTTAGTATGTAATTGTTTTAGGTATTGTCCCTACATTTAGTGGTATCAGTTTATTTTATCAGAGATAGAAGATGTCCTTCCAATTTCATGGTCTTTAACGCCTTGATAGGTATATTAGTCACAGCGCGCAGCGTTCTCTGCCTAAAAAGATTGATCAAATATTGTACTTTGCTAAACAAATAAACTTGTAACACTTACTCACAAGATAAACAGATCTACACGGTACTTATGTGTCAAGTATTCAGATCATTCACTAACCCCTATCACCCATAAACCAAAATTACTCATTCCTCTAAGTTTACTATTAAACTATAGCGAAACTTTTATACGTAGCTCCGCATGCAAACACAATATAAAGACTGTCAATAGAGCAAATATAATAATTACATTAGCATACGATGTTACGTAACATAATGGAGTATGATAATCGTTATTAGTATTCAGAGAGGTACGACAAAAAAGGCGCAATATCACATGTGCAAGAGAACGCCATGGGCCGATTATCTATAGCCAAGCGATTACAATGTAAACTATGCTGGTATTTAATGACACCTATGTATGATTGCGTACTTTACTTATTGTACCCACTGACATTGGCTCGGATTCACGTGGAACCATCATTAAATTGCCCCTCCGGTATTATGGCAAAATTGAGAGCCGTCCATACAGTGCCATAATGTATTGTGTAACGATAAATCACCATTAATTTGCATGAGAATTGCTTTTTATCATGTTAGAACAGATACGTTCGAGTCATGTAGATGATGATCGTGCTCTTAGGAAACAATGTTTATGTTACTCAATCTAAGTATGAAAATGCATTTAAATAAATGACACCAAATTAACTACTAGTATTTTCTTGATCTATTGTACGGCTGATGGTAATTTTCTGTCTTATTATAAAACACGATCTGACTAAGTCTTCGAGACTGTTTTTGTATTTCGAACTTTAGTAAAGTTTTTAGTACGAAATTGAAAACCTAAGACCGGACTAAGTTGTTAGTTTTGTATAATGGAACTGTATTTCGATTTCTGTCAGGTTGTTATTTCAAAATCAGGCTTTATGATTTAAACCATGCCTAAAGAAAAACATTGTTTTATAATAAGACCGTTAAAATTATTAAATTAATAAATGTTTATAAAACAGAAACACAAAAAAGGCGAAGTAAGAATAATTGACCACTAGATTCTCACAGGTGAGCGAAAGTTATGCTATCATCTCCAATCCTACCAAATAGAGCATGTCCCTTATTAAGTTAGAAGCATGTAGTGCACATGTTCTAACAAATACAACAGGTTGCTCATTACAGGCTATCACAATGGCCAGCTAATTATAATCAGTAGTCCGAAGTGCTTAATAGGGAGTTGTTGTAAATATGCCTCGCCTGTCACGCGAACATGTTCCAAGAAATGCATCTGCTCTCAGCTATCACTCAGATATGCCTCCTTCCCCGGAAGATCTGACACGTGTAGGTATTCGTCATGTTAAGCATGTGCCGAATATGCCGAGATGTTCTCTATGTCGCATGGTGATAGCAGTTATGCTTTGTCAAAGATTGAAGACGACACGTGCTAACTGTACCGAGATTGATTTTTCGTGTTTCTAGATGGTCTCTAGCCATTAATAACTAGTTCAACCTGTTAAAAAGCTTGGTATTCTAGAGGCAAATAATCGACTATTGGTTGTTTTGTGTCAGACCTACTTACGATTTTTTCAGTCATGTATTGCAACGTGTTTTTTGTATGATTTATTTTACATTATCAAAAGCCAACAATTTACAAATAGATAAGATAGTGTGCATTAATCCTGAGAAATATAAGCAGGCAATAAATACAGTGCATTTATCTTGTTACGATGCTAACGACCCACGCCGCCTACGCCACTTATATTGCAGCACCTCTGTACATTCCATCTGCTATTACAATAACGCGAAAACCTTATACAGGATGTATTCAAATCAAGATGCAACAAAAACACTTAGTGGTAGTACAAAAAGTAAAAAAAATATATTTTGTAATAATGTGTTGAATGAATGATGAAAAACCGATCAAGGGCGAGTCAGACTCGCAGATGAAGGGCTTAAGGAGCCCTTCGTGTGCGACTCCACAAGGCATAAAACGTTTTTTTTTTTCGCGTCGCCTTTTAGTTATCTTAACTTTATTTAATTTTTATGCTTTGTTGTTATACCAGCAATAGACACACACACATTCTGTGAAAATTTCGACTGTCTACTTATTTTGATTCATAAAATTCAACCCGTTGACAGACTGACGGATGGATGGATGGACAGCGGAGGCTTAGAAATAGGCCTCCGTTGGCACTGCGTGTCAACCCTAAAAATTAATGGTAAACTAAACCAACATAAGTGTTTGTAGTGAAAACCTTTTACAACAACGACGACTAATAGAGAAGACAGTGATGACGATGATTGAAAGTTAATATTAACACATTGTATAAAAATAATAGCGCAATCTCTTGCTTCACATTACACTGTCGCGAATACGTTTAATTTAATTAAACGTATGTATATGTATCACGCAATTGCATGAATTAATACAAATTATCGATGTTCTCGTTTTATAAACCACGTGGGGACATGCCTATAGAGTGACATGTTTTCACCACTGCGCCACCAACTACTCGTGGACTATATTAATGCTAATATCGTGTTAGCACAGCCTAATCAGTTCACTTGTCATAGTTATTTATTCACTATTAATCTAGACATAATGGCTTATGCGTAATGATTTATGTCACATCTAGGTAATAAACATATCAATATTTAAGTATGCACGGTGTTAGGAATCACCGTTAATTGAGGGGATCGTGGCTAAGGAGGGGCTCATGGCTAAGTAATGACAGCAGCACGGGTCGATCCATCAGGTTAAGCTACACTTGCCAGGGTTGGTCCGTAAATAGGTGACCATCCTTACATACCGAGACTCCTCCGTGCTTTGGAACGCACGTTAAGCCGTTGGTCTCGGCTGTTATTCGTAACTATTATATCTTACCAGATATGTATTACCCAGTTACTGGGTTGTGGAGGTCAGATAGGCAGTCACTTCATGTAAAATACTGGTATTCACCTGAATCCGGTTACACTGGAAGCCGACCCCGACATAGTTAGGAAAAAGGCTAGGCAGATTATTTGTTAGAAAACACCCTTAATAAATAAGCTATAAAACTCAATCGCAAACGCAAAGAAGTAAATGACAGATATTAATTATGTAATTAACCAATTACAGCCTAAGCTCGTTAATTCTTTCACAATGTTGACAATAACACTGATTAAGTACCTACATATCGTAAGCGCATCGGGAAAAATGGTTTTTCTGATGTTCATAAAATTACCATTCAATTCATATCCAGCACATTTGTTTACATTTTTCTACGCATTTATAACAATATTATGTAAACTTTTTCTGTTTACATGAATATAAAATGCCGGTGAGCTTTGTACACGTGTCGTCTCCATAATTAATCCATCTATATTTTCCTGTGAACGTGAGACGTTTCAGGAATGTTCATATATGCGACATAGAAAAACAAATACATAAAGCCTTCCATACATTTTTCATTTAAAAATACACATGTTGAAGATAAATGGCTCCCATACAAAACATAAAATGAATAATTAATTTGAACATGTAACAACACAAAATAATAATATAAGTTAAAACAACATGTTTGTTTGTCCATCCTGTCATCGGTTTATGTTAATCAATCACATTAAAATGCAATTTAATTGCTTTTTGCGGTATATTTTTATTTTTTCAGAGTAAACAACAGCAACATTATAAGCGACATTTTTATAAATTAGCATTTTATTATAGATTTAATATGAATTCAGAAAATGATTGTAGACCCCAACATAGAAATTAGAAAAGTAAAAATAGAATATACATTTTCGTACGTTAATTAAATAAAATAAATTTTGACTGTGTAAGTTGTAAATATTGAAAATAAAAGATTTTTGTATGAAACATCAGATTTAGTTTTAAATAACCGACGAAAAAAATCTACGCTTGGTCTACAATCATGTGGTGAATTCACGGTAACTTTTCGCGCGTCGATACCCCCTACGCCCTGTATCTATCTGGGTAGACTATAAAATAAGAACAACCTAAATAATTCAGGGAAAACATAAGCCAGTTATTATTAAAGATGAGGTATTTATTGAGCTTTGGTGTACCTAACCTGTGGTGATACACTTTTTTTTTTTGAGGCTGGGATAATTAAATAACTTCTCCCTCTCTGGGTGGAGCAGGAGAGCGTGTCAGACTTATACTGACTAAAACCCACCCGTGTTCCTTCAATTGCCTGTGTGCCAGGGACCACGGTATCGGCTCTTTCGAATAACCCGCACTCCTGGCTGGCATTGGCCCTTGCTGCCCCCACCAGTTGATGCTGACATATCTTTGAGGCACGCGTGGAACACAACGCGCCGTCAACCCGGGCTCGGTCCTTACCGGATGTGGTTATACCCGTTTGAACTTATATTCCTACCTACTGAAATGTTGAATGACCATTGATAAACTGCGGTTCAGCGATAGGCGCATGAAAGCTGCGCAGCATGCGGCCCGCTGACCGCACTTATTCATGCGCACGCGCAAAGAATGGATAATTACCTCGTAATTAGTTTCAATTACGATGCGATTGACAAAAGATTAAAATAGAATTTATCGCGTGTGAAACCCCACTTTTCCGTAGTAGAATGTAGAAAATGTTTTTTGCGGTAAAGTTAGCCCGCCCTTTGTGTGTGTATCTTCGCGTTTGTCACGTGGACCACAGCACATTGTTTTACTTTTCAAATGTAATAAATAGACTTTGATCTGATGATTGCTTGCCAATCATCGGCGACCCTCACGTGTAACGAGTTTTTAAATACATCGGGTCAAACTACGAATGGACAGGATTCTTTTCTATATACGAATGTGGCGGTACCTACGTTACCTACCGCATTGTAATTAATTCTTAGAACAGATAGATTACATGGCTTCAACTTAAATGCTCAACCTTATCCTATGATAGGGTATTATAGGATATTATTGTGGAATGTCAGCCTCAGTAGGTTTGCAAATAATGTTAGGCACCAAGTATTTATATAACTCAACCAACATTACTTTGTACCTTTTATTAAATTCTTGCGATTTTTTTTTGTTTTTATTCAAAGCTAATGAAGCAATTGTCCTTTTTCGCGGGATAAGTGACTGAAAAACTCACTTCATCGATAAATAAGCGACACGTGTAGGTAGTAATTATTACTGTTGAATTTACATTACATTAGCCACCTGTTAGATGAACTGTTATAATGTTTTGAAATAAAGTAATTTTCGGACTTATCAGACTCATCAAAGAACAACTATGAAGCCTAAATCCCTATTTCACGACTGTAAATACGACGTAGGTAGGTCTGTAATGTATGGATATGGCATGATATCATAGTGAGATCAAATGTGTGGTAGTAATCAGATGGTAGTGACGACGTCGTGAACAATAAGCAGAAGCGATCAGAGGACGGTGGCCGTGGCGCGCGTGCCGAAGGTCGCCACGCGCTTCCTGCGTGCGTGACACGCATGCGCGCCGACCTGCCACCACCACCACCGGCCACCACTCACCACTAACTCTCCCCCAAATCTCCACATCTCCACAAATGCATACATGCAGAAAGCACATACAATCCCGTTACCAAAAAGCAGTCCGTTCAGATTACGGTAATACAGAGGTGACCCGGTCGCTTTTTGTCTTCGCTGGACACAACCTATTGTCCAAGCATTACACACGTCTGATCGGCACGCTTTACCGAGTTAAATAAACATGTCTTTACTTTAGCTTTTAGATAGCATATTATCTGTCTTTCCTCCGCTCAATTTTTTTTAAATAGAGTAGTTACTACCTACCTATCTTTTAAGAGATCTGGTGACATCTCACAGTTCGTCATCGTATTTTTTTTGTCATGTTCTGCGAAATCCTAAAAAAATATTTATTTCCCAGGATCGTGAATCGTGACCAGGGTTAAATGACTTGAGGTCAGTGGCATTGTTAGTTCAAAATATTTTGGTTTTGATCACGATCTCAATAGCTTGTCGGTAGTCGGCAGGCTCCGGTGTGATCTTGAGATACTGAGATACGCATTTCCCGAAACGCATAACAAGGAGGCGGTCGACACCTTGTTGACGGTTAGATATGCACGCGGCATTTAAACTAGCACAACATACTCTAAATAGACTACTGCGGAGATGATAGAACAAAACGGCATAATCTTTTTAATAAATATTGAAACATCAATAAAACCTAAATGAGGCACGTCAAAGATTTCATCAGTTCATTGTTCTAAACATTCAAAGGAAATTTTCTGAGAGATGTCCCCTCGTCGTGTGGGACACGCGTCGAATTTTTATATCGCATTAATCGAGTCGAGTAGGAATGATGAAAACAAAGAACATCACAGGTTCTTGGCACTTTCTGGCTCGGCTATTGTTCTCCGGAGAGCCTTAGACAGGAGAATGACCCTCTCTATATGGATACGTTTATCATAACAGTACCTGTTTCAAATGACAGGAAATGCCTGGCCCATGACAATGTACCGACCATAACATCTTGGGTTTATCACGTGGGTAAGGTACAACGACCTATAAATTGTGGCCGAAAATACCTGCATTACACACTGCCATACAAAAATACCTTATCGTGACTTAATTCGATGCTGAACGCACGACATTTGTCTGTCCGGAGCCGTATCCTAGTAACGATTTCAGAATTTCAATATTTTGTACCGCTCGTTGCAGCCGGAACATTAGTTGGTTTCATGTTGTTTCAATGTAATTTATCTATTCTATTCTATATACATAAGAGACACGGAATTAAATATAGGATAATTTGACACGGAACTGTTATGACGAATGACATTTTTATTAGCGCAATTGAGAATGTAAACAAGTCTGGCGTGACAACGAGGTGGCGATGCTGTATTATATTTTATGGTTTTGCCATGTCAGCGAGTGTCGTACGCTCAATTAAGAGTGGGCTTACCTATCTGTTAATCATGCCGTGAACCGGTCTTCATGGAAACGAATTAATGAAACCACAGATTGCTCTTGTCTTGGTAGATAGGTATTAAGCCTGGATGAGTACTAAGTCAATTTATAAGACTTCGAAATCGCAAAAATGAATGAAGCCACATTGCTGTATATAGGCTTTTTTATTGTTGGTATCTAATTTTTCAGTTGCGAAAAGTTTAACCAGGTTACGCCACCATGATGTGGCTCTACAGATATTCGTTCAGTCACATTGTCGACATTTCTATGAATCCCGTATCAATAAAAACGCCATGCTTTGTACTTTACAAGAGCAACCGATTTATTGTTATTGTTGCTGTAACGGAGGTCTTCCTTTCAATTTTCAATTTTGATTTTTCATTGACGAAAATCAGTTTCGCCTACAAAATGATTAAGGACATAAATATCTTTTTGAGAAGGTAAAATATTAATCAAGTGTAAGTATCATTTGATTGGACGATCGATTTCAATCCCAGAAATTAACAAACACCACAAGTAGGTACAGCCCCACAAAAAAGTAAATTTAAAAATATCTAAAAACCCGACTGCGTCAAAAGTGAACTTTAAAAAGATGGAAACAAGAACATTTTATATTATGAGGTTGACTATTAAATTTAATACTATAAGCAATCTCATGCAGTCGAACGTGAAAAAAACATAGGCTGATAATCACACCCTCCCTTGCGACGCGCAGTCGGGTAAAAAAATAACGTTTTACGTTTCAATCTTGTACTAGGCTGGCATAATTTTACCGGATAGACTTCCTCGCATTATTAACTACAACTTGTGTTGTTTAGTTCCAGACATAAGATTTAAATGTCACACAAGCAAAGAAAAGCGCTGCGAATTGTCTACAATACCTATGTATAACTATGTAAATAAACTAAGGCAATGAAAAGCGGTCGCCCATTGTAGCAGTATTTAAAATATGAATATAAGTATCCAAAAGTTCGCCATACGACTGGAAGCGGGTTAGTAGGACGCAAATTAGCCTTGACATAACCACGGCTGTTTTACACGGTTTTTCAGACCTTATCGTATAATTGATTAGATTGTAATTTGGCGATTCGCAATTTTATTTATCCGCAGAAATTACATGACTGTTCCCACATAACAGATAATCTTTTAGCTGTTCTGTGTATGTTATCATCACAAGGTATTGAAGGTATCTTTTACTCGTGGCGTGCGACGGACCCCCCGTTATATAGCCCAGCGAGTCTGGAAAGCGGCTGGGTAAGAATGGATGTGGAAGACAAGAACTGGGAGTAATGGGATAACATGGTACAGGCCCATCTCCAGCAGTAGCGATGCGAGTTGATTGATAGTCACACAGGTCAGAGTTATCCATGTATATAGATGATGTTAAATGTATTTATCTATTTCTGAAGCTTTGTCCAAGAATGTTAAGGAAATGCATCTTTATGCTCTAAGACTTTGGCAAGCCTCCACAACAAAACGTGATTAGCTTTCAAATTGATCAATCTTCTGCTATAACTTTCCTTTGTTGGCCTCAATCCTCAATAGTTATATCATTCCTAGTTAGTCCCATTTATGAGAGTGACTGTATAGAATGTAAATAATGAAGCTGATTCATAATAAAAGGGCTAAGATCATCGTTTGTTTTATTTTATTGTTAGTACCTAAATCGATTACTTTTTATTGTATTGGGCTTGTGGTTTCCGCGGTTACACAACTTATCTGTCTACTAGAGCAGTGAGAAAAAGTACCTACCTACCTTTTCCGGTTTTATATTTCCACGCCCACCTCCCTTATGATCCATAATAATTAATTGATGATACCTAGGACTAAAACAGAACTGGCGAAATTTAGGTAAACACCTCTGCACAACCTTATGGGAAATACAAGCGCGATGTTACGTTAACATTATCAGCAATTAAATATTTTGTATCAATACTGTCTTTATTTATAAAAGATTCCCATTTAAACAACAAGCCTGCACAACCAATAATGATTAAATAAATATTATAATAATACCCATTTATATTCCAACGAGTAATTGATTTAATAACGATATTGAATTCAAGACAGCTTACTAGAAATTATTAGCAATATATGACTGTAATAGGAATGCCTACTTATGCGGCATTAAGTTGTGAGTCGGATAAGGCTGTGGTTATAAGTCAGCAGGCAGCGAGGAGCGGAGCGGGCATAATCAGACAAAAATATTCCTACTGCTGGGACTGGTCTCCTCTATGTGAGAGGGAGTGGACCGTAACCCACCACGCGGGCCCAGTGCGTGTTCCGGGACATGCCGGTTTTCTCGCGATGTTTGCGTCCTGGACCGTTTTGAGAGCAGTGGCGGTGAAAATAGGTAAACGAAGCCTGTCAGGGTGTTGTCATATAATGTGTGAACCTTCGCCTATACAGGGTGGTAGGGGAACGCTTCCGAAGCCAGAACGTAGGTTATATACAATTTAAATGCAAACGGATACCAATAACGTTTCTTCTTAAATTGGTTATTTTGCAAAAATTTAAAACGTTCCGTAAACGCTTCCGTAATGTTTGTACTTATTTTATTTTGGCGGCGCTTTATAAAGGATGCCTAAACCTAAAGTGGCTCTTGGACTTGGGGTCGTTTTTAAATGGCTTTAATCTCAAATAATGGTTAATTTAACTGCTCTGAAAGCGTAGTGTACAAAACATGCTAAAAAAATTAGGTAAAATTTGTAAAAAAAACTAGATTTTTTGATGGTACTGTATCGAGAATAATTAGCTATTAGGAACTAGCCCTATCACCTGTCTTCGTTTTCGGAAACGTTTCCCTTACACCCTGTATTATACTAATACATAATGTATTTGGTATTTTGCAAAACAATCACAATTATGAGTCACCGAAGTAAGTCATCTGAGAATTTAAAATTAAGATTCGTTCTTTTTGTCATCTAATCTTTGCTGTTGGCATAAGATAAGCTATTAGGAACAATAGTAGCCTAACCGTCGTGATAGAGGATAAAAACAGTTTTCAGAAAAGTATGTAGGTACTCTTGAAAAAACTTCCTAAAAGCTTGACCGTGTTTACTTCCTTTTTCAGATGTTTTCTTATCGATTTTAGTTCAGTAACCCCGCCACGCTATCGGCTGCCACATAACCGTAGCCTTGAGTATGTAGAGTGGTATTGCGTTGCCGTGCGCTCGCCGGTCGCTGTGCTCTATGACCTAGAACTTGACGGCTAGCAAGCTCAACAACTCGTGACTCAGGCGCCCGCGCCGTATTCCGAGAAACGATGAGATTTTATTATTTACGTGTATCCTTTAGAATCCCGTAGAAGTAATAATTTATGCTGCACTGAGTGTGACTCAGTTCGCGTTTGGAAGTGTTGTGTGCACTATCCCTTTTGTGAGTAAACTTTTAATTGAGTAGGTATCAAACATAGTATTGGAATGATTTTTCTTTTCGTATTGTGATGTTATTGTATGCATGCCTAATGTTATGACACTGCGAGTCCCAGATGACATGATTGCTAGATTATCCGGAAGTTAGAGTATAAGGGAACGTGATATTTATTTTTATTTCTATCAATGAGCCTGTTGATGTTGTAGGCTGGGATTTTCTTTCGTTAAAAACTGTTCCTTCATCTTGGCATAAAAAAAATATTGCCTTCTTAATGTAGGTAACATAGAAAGGATTTACAATTTGTAAAACTGGCCATATTTTATTCTCGTGACAAATTATATAAAGCTATAATAGAAACACTAAATTCAAGTAGGTACTAGCAACATACAGAATTGTGCGAGGGAGGCGTCTCCCCTGCAGCGGGGCAGTACAGGCTAGTTAGACTAGATTAGATAGAAATTAAAGTAGCTTTATAACAAAGGTCTACTTGAACATCCATTATATAATCTTCATATTTTTAATCATTAATTTTTTTCACTGTGAATGACTAACAAAAGCCTGTGCCAGTTGTCGTTGTTCTCATTTCAAACTATATATACAATGTATAGGCACGTCTTATCAACCAAAATTGCTTTATCTTAAAATACGTCACCAACAGACATCTTGATAACTTCTCTACTTTTAAAATAGCAATTAGGACAAACAAACTCAACAAAAATCTCGTGTTTGGAAAACCTACAATGTATTTACAAAGAATCAACATTTCAAATATATTAAAGCGGGTAGTATCAGACCGGACTCGGAAAAATGATGTTGATTCCATGATTAATTTATAGCCATTGATTCATATACAACATTAGCGTATTTTACAAATACTACATAAATGACGTAATGCCCATTGAAAAAGTATAATGACCAATATCTTGCTACACCCATACACACACACTTAACAAACACGTCGTATATGGTGCGCGTGAGTCACGATCTGTGTTAAACAAACGAAATGAGAAGACAAACAAAGTGTTCTAGTGTCGAAGCGAAAGGCGGGCTACTTATCTCAGCCGGACTACCTCGATTTATGAATGAACACGTTACTACAAACACCTACGAGTGTCTTACTCTCTACCTAGTATCATTGAATGGGACTCCGATTCAATTTAATTCAGAAGCGCTGGTGAACGGCGTTCTGAGAAAAGTTGACTCAGCGACCGCTATGCGCGCGCACCTACATATCATTTCCGATTCCGATGATAATAATAATCGATTATTTACAGGATGTTGAGGAAATCCGTATTACAATAAATACCTTACTAATAACTCTAATAAGTACTTTGTCAAGTCTATTCAGTACTATCGTTATCTACAATGATTAAGCGAGATATTAAATTATATGCAGCTACAAAGAAAAATGCATTTCAACGCCAATATTTCTAAATTATTGCGATAGAAGAAGCAAAAACTGTACAGTTCGATTTGCGAACGTTTTTCTTTTTATGCAAAAAATGTAATCGACTTACCATCGCGTTGTCTGCATTACCGAAGGTTGGCGCGGCGCTACTCCTGGTCAAGAACACCAACGCCACCGTCGCCGTCCACAGTATCCTCAGACTACTCCTCAAACTGACGAACGCCATGTTTACTGGTGATAACCTTAATCTTCTACTAGATATGCTCATTTGATATTTCCTTATGTTATAGTTTTGTAAAAATTATCTAAAGGACGGAATAATTGTCATTACTCTTTTGTCGTTTTCTTAACCTATTTTGGTTTGTAAGTAAGTATAGTAAAATATAGTCGTCGATATCTTCGAGCACCACGATGATATGCTATCTGAAACAAAGAATTAGTAACAATTATTATCGCGACATGTGAACAACCTAACCGCTTACGTCACCGTCTTGGGAATAAAAATGCATTCGCGATCATTTAGATAAACAACTAATAACGAAATCCCAATATCGTAAGAAAACCGGTAATGTGTCAATGTATATATATTATTCATAAAATATAGGCATTTATATTTTATTTATAGGTGTAATCTTTACGTTAGAGGTTTTTGTAGAGGTCGGCTCTGCGTCACATTCGCGACATCGTTAATTGCTGTGAGTCATTGGCCATCATCTGTACACTTATGTAAGATCTTTCTGGATTATCAAGACATAAGCTAAATACATAATAATTATTATGGTATTGTAAATATAAAGATATACCTACATTGAAGATTACTCATAAAAGGTGCTTAAAAAGAATCTACCTACTCATTTCGAATTAAAACTTTCAGAAAAAAATGTTGGTGATTTCAAATAGTTTTATACGACATTTTAAAAGGTCAAATAGACTTTTAAAGTTCTAAAAACACTACGTTAGCTATAAGTGAAAGTTTTCTTCAGCAGTCTTGGGACAACGCGAATACACGGTCTTGTTTGGTAACAAATTTTTTTACAGCGTATTCTTATCTAGTAAAGTGACGAAACTATTTGCATTTCTTCAAATCAAAATTATCATTATCATCTAATGCAGTCGCCTTTGCTGAGAATGATAGCACCATACCAATAAAAACTAATTGCACTTGCACTACAGCCGTTCATAGAAATAGGTCTGTCAGTCATACACCGCTAGATGACCTACATATTTTCGACGTGAGTTGCGAAGGGCTTGTCAAGCAAACACCTAGCATTATCTTCGTAAATGATAAATTGTTTGTAGCCAACGGTACAGAGTAGGTATATAGTGGCTACACAATGTGGGGAACTGATTAGATATTCAGCTGTATGAATTGCACGTCCGTATACTCAAGAGATTTGTGATTCACCGCTGATTTAATCATTTGCTATAACAAAGCAGAAGATTAGCCCCCATATTTAAAAACGCTACTTAAAATTAAGTAATGATTAGCGTCTGTTTATCTAGTACATTTTTGACGTTTAAAAAACTCTTAACTTTAAGCAACGTTTATAAATAAGGGAGTAAGAGTATAGGTACAGATAGTTTTCTACATAGAGGGGCTTGTGGCTAAGCTACGCTTGCCGCGGTTACTATGTGGATGGGTTACCATCTTTACATACCAAGACACCTCAGTGCCTCGGAAATCACGATAACCCGTTGGTTCCGGCTTTCATTCGTGGCTCTTTGACAGTCGTTACGGGTCGTCAGAAGCCCAAAAGTCTGACCGGGCCTAGAGGGCTACTCTCTAACTCCGTCAACGAAAATACAAGAACCCAGCGTATGGGTCGAAAAATAATTTGTTCATGTGCCCACAACTCGCATCCGAGTCGTCCCTGTAAGTAGCTATTGATGACTTCTGTGCATGCCCAGGACCCGTAGCGTAGTGAGTCTACTTATAGCGACGACTCGGATGCGAGTTGTGGGCGCACGAACGAATTATTTTTCGTACTTGGCATCGAATGTGTCAGAGAGTTAATACTTAAGTGCGTCTGCCACACCTGGGACTACTAACTGTTACAACAACTTTAATTAATGTTTCACGCATGTTTCATGAACTATTCTCTTAATTTCTTGTTTTCTGCCACATTAAAAGAGGAAGCTATATTACTTAACATTGCATCGCTAGTATCACTTCATAGACCGCTACAATACAAGGACTAAATGAAATGCCATAATAAACTTCTCAAAACTTTTTATAAGTGAACTTTAAGTGGTTTTTTTTTTAATAAACTTAATTAAACTAGAAACTTGAATGGCAACTCTGTTTCAAGAATCCACAAAAAACTGCTGTGCATAACTACATAAGCAAATGCACAAGCAACAAAATTTCCGGGTACTAATTATAAGCAAAAATTAATGGTAAAAAATTGCTACCTTCTAATAACAACCTTTGAATATCATCTAATAATATCAGATAAATACTCAACTGCATCCGGATGGACTAGAGCGGGCTCTAGCATAGTTAGCAAAAGGCTAGACAGATTCTGATGATGATGACAGAAAACTACGTTTTAATATATAATAGCTTTTGACAGCGGCTTCGCCCGTGTTAACAAATAATTCACCTAAACCTTCCTCATGAGTTACTCTGTCTATTGGTGAAAACCGTATGAAAATCTGTTTGGTAGTTTTTGAGTTTATCGCGCACACGCAGACAGACAGACAGACGCGGCGGGGGACTTTGTTTTATAGTGATGTCATACATGTGATTGATTATAATTCAATGGCATAGACATAATATATCCGTCAGGTCAATCTCCACGACCGAAACCGAAAGCGCGGATCTATGAGAGGTGTCGCCAGCAATGTTCCGCTCGCGGAAGCGTGACGGTGCGGAGGTGACGCTGCGCCCGCGCCGGTTTCACCGACATTGGATTCGAATCTCTTACCTAACACCATTTACTCCAACATTTTTTTTCTATGGCATCTAAACGATTGCATTCAAATATTTTCAGTTATCTTAGTGAAACTGATTTTATTTAATTACTGTTTAATTGATCCGACCCCGACAATAGAATTGCAATCGATAACCCGGACTGTGTAAATATGATGTCAAGCTAAATCATGTAATTGATAGATTAGTTCAAGCGTTCCAGAGCACTTGCTACACTTAAACGGTAGCTTAGTGCTGACAAACAACATACAAACATAACATCACGCCTTGTTTCTCCGTAGGGATGGGCAAACTCCGGGCTGCTACTGAGAAATTCCAAATAGAAAAGCCCAATAACACTGCCCGACCTGGGAATCGAAACCAGGACCTCGTGCTCACCAGTAGTGCTTGAGACCATTACACCAACGAGGCTAGAAAAAAGGCAATAATAAACAAAGGTGGAATTAATCATTAAAACAAGACAGGCATTAAATTGAGAGCACTAAGAACTGTGTTTACAAATAAGTTGTTTTATCCCATTGAGTGCAGCGTACTAAGTCAACATAATATTATGTAAAAGACTTAACTGTTTTCCTTATTTTGACCACAATTTTAATCATATAAATGCTTATATTCTTTCACAAACTATACCTACGTCATTTCAAATAAGAAATTTCAGAGAATCAGTAGGACAAAGTGCTTTTAAACCTGTTTGTCTTAACATTCGTAATATTGGAAATTTTATTTAATGGTTTTCCCAATTTATTTCGTTTTATTAAAATGATGATTCATAGGTACCCATAACTTAGCAAATTTGGTCTTTTAATTTAATTTTTGATACTAAGAATTAAAATATGTTTTACTTATTATTTGGTGTTTATGGCTGACGGTATGAAATGGGAGAGACAAACATATTACGCCGACCCCTAGTAACATGGGCTGGCAGAAGAAGATACCCACGGAATTTCACGAGCCTACCCGAGAGCCTTTAAAGTTCGTGATTGACATCATCGGTTCATTGTACATGCGCTGTGATAACGGCGGGTGCGATTCTGAGATGCATCTCAATGAGAGCGCATGCGCCGTGTGGTCCCGCCTGACGTGCGCCCGCGCCGCTTCGCATTGACACGGCATTGGAACGCTTCCTGCTTCCGGATCCCCGCGGGCAATACTAATAACTTACCATTATCGAGATATCATGCTAGTAACCAGTGTGTGTGTGTTTATTTGCAATATTGTTGTAATGGAAAAATATCTATAATAATGTTTCACCGACGACTGAATATTGAATTTCTCGGTGGTTTAGTGGTTGCAAGTGTAACTGCTGAGCAGGATCATGGATTCGATTCTCAGATTGGGTAAAGTGAGTTTTAACATCAGGCATTTCTCAGCAGCCCTGAGTCAGGATAGTGTCCGTTTGATGGCAATGGGCTCGCCCAATAATTAATACATAGAACTTAAACACAAATGTCGAAGTGAGGGTGAAATACCTACCTATACACCCATGCCAATACCTATCTCTTCAGGGAATACAGGCACGCAGTTGTTTTACTTATTTTCCAACCAATACCAAAAGGGAATTAAATTCCCTGTAGTTTTAATGATACTCTAAGTACACCCATTTTCCTTGTTATTCGTGTTACATAAACCGGTAACAAATGGTGGAAACCGCCGAGGCATGAGTCAAACAATGTTTTGGTTGAATAAACCTCAGGGTCACAAGTGACTCCACATCACCCTTACAGACGTCAATTATTACGAACAGAGAATATTGTGAACATTACTAAGCCATAGCTTAGGTCATAATTATACCTGAACGTTAAACAAATCTGAGGTTTCCTATGCAAAAGAATTTACATATTATTAACTATTTCTATCTATTTTTCTAACATCGTGTTAGAATAAAGGAAATCGTTTCCTCGATGAACACTTGTACATTTGTATGCGCCGGCTGCCATTATTGTATAATTGCGTTTTATTGTATTATTGCGCTTTTGATTAAACAAATAAGTGGGTAGTGATTGGCGATACATATGGGCATAATACTAAAGCTTTGAATCCCAGCCTGAAGCTTTATGTGAACATAGACACAGTTTACAAGGAGTAGCTCTTCATTAAACTTAATTGGAGCTTTTGCTTAAGTAGTTGCGCTAGTAATCGGTATTATTATTATTTTTAATTATATACAAATCTAGCAATCCTAGTCCCAGTCCCATTTCTTATCCGCAATATTTCAAAATAATTAAACTGTAACACGTTACCAAAGAAAGCAGTCCGAGGTTAAACTTTTTTACATACAAACTGAGAAAGGTTGTTTCTATTCCTACTTTAGCATTGAATTTAAGTAGCGACCACATGCATAATTAATGTGCCCATGCTTCCAAACATTTCGTGTCAAGTTCGGCGGCCCGACAACGAAATGACTACACTGTGACTCACTACGGTCGCAGAACAAACTAACCGAACATGTTTGTTTACTATACAACTTAGGGCACTCTTGCCATCCACTTTTATTAAATTAAAAAGATCCTAATGGTCATAATTGAGGACCTGTTATATCGATTTACTTGTACAGTTACCTGTGGTTACCTACGTGATATATTTTGTCATATTGAAAATATGACAACCGCGCATAGCCAAACTTTGACTGCGAAAGTTTATGTAAACTTGACAGTGTAGGATACACGCTTAAGTTATTTTTGAAAACACAGAAATATTTCAATTTAATGTAAGTGTATGAAGAAAAGTACGAACTTTCAACTGGCCCCAAAGTTAATGAGTCATGAGTGTGGGGTACATAAAAGCAATTTACCTTACAACAGGTATATACAAACAGTGAACTTTAAACAAACTACAATCAGGTCAGACAGATAAAAAGTAATTAAACATTGACAGAAGCGTCATATCGGAAACTCGTAAGTCAAATAAACCGAAAGCCCTTCTGTAAAAACGTTTTCTGATTGCACTGTATTATCAATACTTCAATTTATAAAGTTATCAATACATTCTTCACACAACAAGTACAGTAAACTAAAGGAATGCTCAAAGAATGAGTTCATACAGATCTAAGTGTTATCAGATAGATAATGTTTACGTCCTTATCCACGAAAATTATCTGATAAGGGGAGAGGCACGCACGCTTCACTTCTTTCTTTCAAACACTTGAATCTTTTAATGTTTTGTTGGATGTTTTATAGCGTCTGCAAATATTTTAAAAAGAAAGTGACTTTTAACATCAGTCAAAGGTAATCTTAGCAGTCTTATCAAACGACGACAGTGTGATAAAGCATAGACAACACTACGTTGGGAAAATTGGAGTTAAGTTTCATCAAAACATTTTCTTAAGTATAAACAAACATCGTGTCAGTTATTCAATAACTTTGACCGGTAGTGAAACCAAGATATCAGTGTACACGAGTTTAGAGGCAGGGGTCAACGTAGTTGTAAATAAAAGGTGCTCCTATTATTGGGATAGACGACGGTTTACTACGCCGGAGCTACTGTACCGTAGCATTACGACAATGTCAGCTGATGACCGTGACACCAAACCGGCAATACTCCAAATCACCAGATTTCAAATATTGCACAGATTTCATAGACTTCGTGAATTAACTTTACAGAAAGGTGAAGGAATCACGTGAAGCAGTTAGTTCTGTTATCTGTATGGGCCAGTTTAATCACTCAATGCTATCAAATTGATGAATGGTTATAAAGTTGACTTTAGTGGTACCTTATGTGGTTATAGTTAATCAATAAACATGTTATCCTAACTCTTGCAGACTTGTTTGTTAGTTTTTTTTATAACACATGACCATCGTTATGGTGACGAGCAATAAAAATAACTACAATTATGACGTGCGGTAATCAATGTATCAAGCGATCTGTCCTTTGTCCGTCTAATCACACAGACAAACACGGAAATTTTATCAACTAACCTGTTAGTCTGGTCCAGTGCGAAGTTCACGCAATCCTCACTACTTGAAACGTTGATGTCTTCGGTTCACTAGTGCGATCACGTCTCGTACTTCTATTACTACCGAAATTTGTAAAATATCGAAAAAATAGAGTCTTTTCATGTATAAACAACAATCACAAGGCACTCTCGAGTCACCGAATGTCCCGCTTTGTTCACTTTTTTCTTTGCAATTGCACGAAATTTCAAAGAAAATGTGTTTGTTTCTGTGGCGGGAACGGCTGCGATCGTTGCGCCACCGCGTGACACGACCTACCGCAGACCGCGAGTTTGGCAGAGTGTGCGCCGCGCCGCCGCGCACTCCTTATAACGTACGCGCCCCCACCGCTCCCGCCCGCCGCGAAGCCTCCGCCCGCCCCTACGTACTGCAACTTTACAGGAAAACTTTATGCGCTTTCGTTGAATACTTTAACTAGTTTTTTTGCACTGGCTTCCAGTTTCCTCAAATTTTACCTGACATGCATGCATTATTAAGATTCATCACAGGCATTCGTAAAAGCAAAGTTCGATAACATCTAAAAAGTAGTATTACTCACGATCATATGCATCATTCCGACGTAATATTATGCTTAAGCAAAACTTATCTAATCGCGCGGAAACCCGTTGTTAGCTATGAAACACTCCTGAAAAGGTTCATTGGTGCATTGTAAATATCTATCACTCACCACAAACATGGCTAAGGGTATACAGCCTCAGTTTACAATGCAACAATGCGTGCGCCAAAGGCTGAATTACGCGCCGAGAATGTAGCTGTTGGAGTCGCATCGCAACGTCAACTTTAAGGCGTTTGTGGTGCGCATACCAACATGCTACCTGAATCTGGTGATGGAAGAAAGCTTTTGGCCACAGGATGTGGTATTCCGCCGCTTTCGCGGACAAGTGCCACCGGAACGCACAAAGACTTATTGCAAATAAGTGATACTAACATAGTTTTAAGTTTTATTTTCTAACACAATTTGTTATTATAATATTTATGTTTAGGTTATGGGTCTTTGTAACTTGAAAATAAATGGTTTATTAATTATTACAATATTTTATGGCGAATCTAATAATAATAAATCTTATGTTGTATTTAACTTTTCATTTAAGTACTTCGATTATTTTACTAATTGAATACATACATTTTCCTGTAGAACTGTAAGAAAAACGATCGAATTATAATTGAATTATCACCTAATTGAGAACAATGGATAGAGAAAATGTTAGACATAGCTGTAATTACATGTTGTTACATGCGACGTAGGTTAAAAGGAAAATAACTACAAGTACATAAGCCGAGCTCAATTACATAATACAGAATCGTGCAACCATTTTGCCACGTTCCTTCATAATCATTTATAGGAAATATCAAAATTTTCCATCAATTTATATTTCGGAAAACTTCGATAAAAGTTAAATTAAATTTCTTTCAGACAATATAAGGCAATTATAGGGGTTGTTCGTATACCCATCATCATTATCATTAGAAGATTATGTAGAAAAATACACCGGTCATTACAAAAACCAGGGACCAAAGTGTGTGTGTGTGTGTAGTTGTATGTCTTGATTGCTATAGGAACGTTCTCCACAGTATAAAGTTCTTTGGGGAAGTCCAATATTCAGTCAAGACTATTAAAAGGTTTAAATGATTGTTCAAAACCCGCTGAAGATTTCCCGTGGAAGATTATTTCCTAAGAATATGTAAAATCACCCGTCAAATAAACTAGCAAGGATGATTATTAATATATTAGACCTCAATAATTACATTAATTATAATAATAAATGAGTACATAAGTGGAACCGCCGGTTCTTAGTAACAATAACATTATTTGATTAATTCTTGCTATAGAATTGAAATGGTGAAATACCCATAGTAAATTACCTGGCGTACATTTGTAAGCCTACAAGTGGTATGACTAATGTGCTTCAAGTGGCTACCGATACAAAACAACATTTATTTATTTATCGTGTTTGTTATTGTGTATGTACATCTGATAATATTTACATAATAAATGATAGTAGCTGACTATCTCAGGAAGTTTGAATAGTGTTGTAACTTCGTGAAAGGACAGGAGCGGAACATTAGTGTGAGTGTTTTCGCACTGGCGGATTGTTCAGCGTAGTAGTAGACGCAACGTAGACGTCGCGTAGATGCTCGTAGACGCTGCGTAGAGGACGCATAGATCATTTAAAAAGAGAAACGATGCTCACCTATTTTTTGAACGCACTAAATTAGTGGTTACTAAAACAATACAGTTATCTGCAAGGTGCAAGGAGTCTCGTGTCTCATCAATAAGATGATATATGCCCATGTGCACAAAACGAAAGCTTACACGAAATTCTGCTTGAAATTCATTTTAAATAAATGAATAAATCGCATATGATCTTGAGCATCAAGGGATGTACGAAATTACCAGTTATTAAAATAAGAATATCTAGACTAATATTATTTAATGGGTCTATCGGAAAATAAGGATAACTGAAACATATGAATACATGGGTCAAAATGTGTCTGGGATTTTCAGATATGAAATTGTTTGTTTACTGTGTACTCGTGGTTGGTACAGTGCCAACACCACTGGTAATAAGTGATAATCGGAACCTGATACACATACATCTGCTAAAAGGTACTACGCACTACGTAGGTACTATACCCTTTACGAGCCACGCGTTACTCGTAACAATTACGTTAAAACGTGTATCTGTACTTATAATAAGAACATTGACTCTTTAATAACGGAAATTTAATCAATTCGTAATATTGTGAAGCTATTGCACCATGAGTAGATGAATATTCAACATTGTTGACAACTACACTCGTGTAGTTCGACTGTACCAAGACGTGCTACACCCTGTATCGTTGCATGATCTCCTTACTTCGGAACCTTGGCGGTTTACTACGACATGTCCTACCTTGAAGATAACTTTGCACGTTAAAGCTACGTTACGCTAGTTTTAAAAGGAAATCTCTAACACGGAAAGGTTTCATTCTCTTGCAAATACAGTTTTCTTTTTCATGCAAACTTTTACGCACAAAAATCACATGGGTAAGACGATTTAAATAATATATAAATTTAAATAATTTACCATGTTGTAAATACAGGAAACTTTATTGGACCTCCCCATTCTAACCACCAAGCACGTCCTAAAAGGTAAGGTAAAAGCGATAGTTTCCGAAAACCAGGACTGATTCACGTGCATAAAGCATATGAATGCGCATATGGGTAAATGCATTGCTTAACCACATTCTAGGTACTAACAGCAATAGTACCCCTTTTCCCGGTAATCCGTCACCCATCTATACGGGTAACGGGGTATCGAGTAGGTACGTGGTGTTAGCTCATCGAACATGACAATACCGACCTTCGGAATACCTGTCATGACAAAGCTATTGTGTGTGGTGACTAAAGCTCGAGGGTGGTGGTTGGTGGTAGCTTCCCTTAGCCACGGTGAGTCGGTGAGGTGAAGGTCGTCCATACGGTATTGTAGTGGCATCGTGGTCATAACGGGCGATGCCGCGTTTGATGCCGTGCCAACTTTCTTTGTTACAATGTGGCGGTATTGTTTATTGTGCCACCTGGCTTTGCGAACGTTTCGGGTAGTTTAGATTAATCACATTTTCCTTGTGTTTTGTTCGCGGTGTAACGTTGAGATGCAAGTTCTTATCTAGGAGCTTTTGTAGGAAAATACGGAAGACAGATTTGCATATTATTTCTTTCAGAATTTTCATAATATTCATGGCTAGGAGTTCTTAGATTTTACTTTAAATTCATTAAAATGTGACAAATTTTATGTTGGTAGGGTAACTAAATAAAAGCTTGATATTACTTATTTTATTTGATTGATTCGTGTAAATTCAAGTGTATGTGAGTAGGTCATATTATAATTGTAATGTCTAACACCGATATATACAGTTAGGTAATATTTAAAGGGGTGAAAACTTCTAAGATAATAATGCACGTAAGATTGCTTTTCGTCATGTACATATATGTACCCAATCCTTATTGTTCATTGTAGTTATGTTAAGTTCTGGAAAATAATCCTACAATGCGTAATGCCTCTAGAAATTCGTAACATTCAACGAAATATTCTAATTTCCATGAAAAACGTTGAAATTTCTCAAGGCGATCACAATAAAGCAGCAACGAGTTTGTTCTGGGAAGCCCGCGCCGAATACAGCGGGCTTCGAATCTACGATCAAGCCCGATTACAATGGAGGCCGGTGATTCAATCTACCCCGACTCACTCATACACTTAAGGGGTAATTTACGACCCTAGGTTTGAGGTTTTCCTAATAACAATTTTGATTCCTTTCCTTAACTTACGAACAAAAGACATTCGATTGTATTTAAGTGAAATGGCCTTTTCATTGTGCGGTTAGAAAAATCAAGCCAATATTTGAGTTTCCAAATGACTAATTCAGTAGATTTTCAATCGCTTTGATTTAGCTATCCTCACGTACATACACATTTTGAATATAATAAAGACACTGCGCTCTACCAGGAAACTTGCGAAAAGTCAACATATTTTTTTAAGTTTTCTCGGATATAGCGTGGGTTTTTTTTTAATGCAAATAAAATTGTCATTCAAAACATACTTGCGAGATTACCGAGGAGCTCAATATGTAAGCAGTAAGAAGGTAAGCATAATATATGTGTACTGAGTTGTCGGATACGGACATTATACTTATTCATCTTGGCTAGGAGCATAACTCAATAGAGCAGGATGCCAAAGACATTGAGTTGTCAGTCCAGGCTTATTCCCTCTTCAAGGCCTACTATAACCTACCTACATAATAAAACCTATTTCATCTCGTGAATCAAAGTAGGTACTCTGGTACACTTATAATCAGTCTAATTGCCTCTTTCATCTCGAGTGACATAATAAACAACATTACAATAGCGTTACTTTAGTTCCCAGATCACCATTAAAGTAATCGACATAAACATACTCATTAAATTTTATGGCTTTGCCTGGTATTACGATTACATAATGCTGTGGCGCTGAAGAGTCATCGTGTCACGATAGTTTTCATACATGTGTTTTTTTTCTACAGCCAAGTTACTAAAGCAGTGGTGTCCTAGTGGTGACTGCCCCATACGACTTACGAGCAGTGTTGCCTACTGCTCTAACCAGTTACCCTTAGCCAGTAGCTAGATATTTGCAAAAAGTTACTAGATTGTGAGATTTTTTTACCCAAAAAAGTTGCTAGAAATAGCCAAATGCTATTTTTTTATTACTATCATGGTTTGAATTGTAATAGATTAAAAACAAGTAACTAATATTTTCATTATTAAAATATAAACTTACACTAATGTTTTTTAATCAATGAAAGTAGCTGAAGAGAAAGATGTCAATGGCTGCGGTTTAAAATTTTCCTTTGATGTGTATTTTTCAGCGATAGCTATTTTTTAAAGAAAAAAAGAACGAACGCTACATAATAGTTCTGTTGTTAAAGTTTAACATAAGGCAAATGAATTATTCTATAAAATCACGGATTTATCATTCTACGCGCACTCTAAAATTGATCACGTTAAGTTATTTCTTTTTATAATCTACAAAATCTCGAAAGTACCTAGGTACCTACGTAAAAGTAGCTAAACAATCTCGCTACAAGTTTTATTCATATCACCGAAAACTTGCTAAATCTAGCTATAAAGTTGGTAAGTTGGCAACGCTGCTTACGAGTTGAGGGTCGTAGGTTCGAACCCAGACACGCGCTTTACTTTGTGTTTCATCACCACTGCTCCCAAAACGGTGAAGGAAAACATCATGAAGAACCCGGCATGTCCAGTAGGCTTGACGCTTTCTATTTCTACGAAGAATAGAAAGTGCTTTTTCTATGCAAAGTCACATTTCGTTTCTCCATTTTTGACATCGCACCGTAGATATCCTTCTACAATCTGTCATTTTGTCTTTCGTTTCCAGTGTCTATGTCCATATAAATGTAGACTATTTCAGAAGAATATTACTTCCCAAACTGTCAAAATTACGCTGACAACAACCTTCTACTCGACGACCACAAAGTATATACGATTATATCTACAAAATCATGATTGGTTTTGAACGCTTGAATAACTGTGATAACTAATAGAAGAACACAGCTATCTCCTCCTTTTGTACATCATTTAGTTAATAGTCATGTCAATTCTTCCGTCGACAAATCGGTGCTTGTGCTAAGCCTACTGGAACTAAAAATTCGAAGCCATGTGATATCTACCAACCCGTACCGGGCCCACGTGGTGGATTACGGCCCACTCACTCTCACAGAGAAGCGACCTGTGTCCCAGCAGTGGGAATATAATAGGCTGATTATTTAATTTACCAAGGTACGTAAAACCTGCAGAACACGATCGATCATCATCTGCCTAACTATTTCCTAACTATATTTTGGTCTGCTTCCAGTCTAACCGGATGTAGCTGAATATATTTTACATGGTACTATGTGTTCCCTGTGGTGCCGGACGTACAGAATAGCACCATCCCATTTCTTCCCGTGGGTGTCGTAGAAGGCGACTAAGGGACTTACTAGAGAATGGGCAACAGCGTTCTCTATGCATTTTACCACCACACTGCGATCGCCAATCCGCCTCCCAAGCGTGGCGATTATGGCAAACCCCCCCATTTTTTTTTGGGGGAGGCCTATGTCCAGCAGTGGCCGTGTATCGGCTGAAATGACGATGACGACATGGTTACTGGGTAATACGATACCCCTTGGTAAGACTGGTTGCCATACTTTCAGGCTTCCGACGACCCGTAACGATTGTCAAATATCCACAAATAAACAGACGAGACTAACGTGCTTGCCGAGGCACGGGGGAGGCCTTGGTATGTAAAAATGTCTCCCATCCACGGACAAACCGCGGCAAGCGTGGCTTAACCAGATCGATCGGCACGTGCGGCTGTTATTACTTAGCCACAAGCCCCTCAATCGATAATTGTTTAATATCGTAATTACGATTTCAATAAAAGGCGATAATTGCTCAGTTCCTACGTTGCTCAATCGCATGTTCTATCAAAGATAAGCTCTAACAACCGGGCCCTCTCTCTGATTGAATTGAATGGTTAACGCTGACAGTGATTGATTCCAACAACAAGGTAACCATGTAACCTTCTTTTAATTAGGCACGCCACGATTGAATGAATGAATGAATGAATGAATGAATGAATGTCTTTATTTGCCAGAAACACGGTACTTATAGGATATTATTTAAATATTTGGTTCAGCAAGTTTCACCGACACAGCGGCATGCAAATACAATCTAAAATTAATAATACAAATAATTCAAATTAATAATGGACACAATACAAATAATTTATACAAATCATTTTAAACATCAAATAACAAAAAATCAGTGTCTACACTTTGATGCAAGGTCATAAGTATAAAATTTACAAGAATTTTTATGAAAGAACTCATTAACAGAATAATAACACTCGTACAACAACCACTTTCTTAATTCAGTACAAAATTTTGTAAAGGGAAGTTGCGTAATAGCTTTAGGCAAAGCATTGTATATTAAAGGCGCCATGTAGATGCAACTTCGCCGATAAAGTTGTAACTTAGGCACAGGCATTTCAAAGTCCATGTGCGTAGCTTTTCTTTTATTTGTTTTGTTGTTGATTGCGGCGGTAAGTCCCATCTTTGAGGAGTGGCTTGGGCGGCATGGCGTCCTCACCTTCCGCCTGACACAGGTCCTCACCGGACATGGCTGTTTCGGGAGGTTCCTGTTTCGGATAGGGTGGGAGGAAACGCCCGGGTGTTTCCATTGCGAAGATCGCCCTGAGGACACGGTAGAGCATATGGTGGAGGTCTGCCCGGCTTGGGCGGAGCACCGCCGTGTCCTCGTGGAGGTGATCGGCGGCGGCGACCTCTCGCGTCCGACCCTGCTCCAGGCCATGGTACGGAGCGAGAGTGCATGACTAGCAGTCGCCTCCTTCAGCGAAGCAGTTATGCTCACAAAGAGGGAGGCGGCACACGTGAGGGAGATGTAATACATTTGCCCTCACAGCCGTGGCCTTCGCAGGAGACGCCCTGGGCGTCGTGAATCCCAGGCTGATTCCCGGCCACCGTAGGCACGGGCTTGCGGACGGCGAGTAATGGGTAGCTCGCTGTCCGGTAAGGACCAAGCCCGGGTCGACGGCGTGTTGTGTTCCAAGCGCGCCTCAAAGAGATGTCAACAGCAACTGATTGGGCCCGCATGAGCCGATGCCTGCCAGGGGTGCGGGTTGTTCGAAAGAGATACCGCGGCCCCTGGCATACAGGCAACTGAGGGAACACGGGTGGGTTTTAGTCAGTAAAAGTCTGACACGGCCTCCCGCTCCACCCAGAGCGGGAGAAGTTATTTGATGATTTCGCACCCAAAAAAAAAAGACCTGCTTCTGAGTCTTTACACAAACAGAAAGTCCTATCTAGTAGAATGGCTCACAGTTTTTGAAACTTCGTTACACAGTGCGTTTGTAGGTCCGCACTAAAACAAATGAACTTTGGATATAACGTAGAAGTACCTAAGTAAGATATCAAAATCCACGATATTTTGGGTTAAGCTATTAAGCATGATCAATACAACTGAGTCTGATACTCAGTTTAGGCAAAGCGCTATTCGATCTTCCGTGTCTTGCCATGATAGACGGTTAAAAAGTTGAAAGAAACATTTCAGGACTTGAGCGATATTTATTCGTATTGTTTTTGTAACTTAAAATGCGCTACAAAAAAGAAGATTTAGACTTAAGGACCGCATCGTTGTAACGTCATCTATCAATCATTCTCCACCGTAGCAATGAAATAACACATATGCATGCATATCTCGCAGACAAACATAAACAATAATAAATGTGGCCTCAGCAGCGTTCTCATTTGTCTTCTTTAACGGCTGCCCTAGACTTACAGCGTGGGACACATTCCGAACGTGTGTGGCGTTCCGTGGACGGCTAGCAAGCTCGACTGCAATGCCATTCATCGTGAGGACTACTCTAGGACTAAAATAGACCGATTTTTCGAGTTAAAAACACACTCGAACTCATATTTATAGAAATCACTTGTAGTTAATTGAAAAGAAAAACCGTTTTTAACCGCATACTTTGAAGTAATATAGGTATATCTACCGGTTTTCGATATATCAGGAAAACCCAAAAACAACTTAATCAGAAAATACAAGCTTTAATAAACGTTATTATACATAGGTAAAACCCATCTGTGATACCTTCTTATAGGTCTAGAAAAATAAAATTATATTATTAAATTTAAATCTATCAATCAGTAGGTACATTATTCGGTTTTAAGCAAGCGTCTACTTCGAGAAAGACAGATTAAAACCACTTGGTAAAAAAATATTTCTTCATTATATTGCTCAGCCTATTGACCTTTAAAACAAGTTCATTTTTAACTGTATCATGCCTTAATTATGCAGCAATGTTCTGTTCGCACTAGAAGCAGTTTGGCAAGAGATCCAAGCTATTGCTAGTCGGAACTGATGCGATTCACGCGCACTCTTGACATTTGCCAACGACCTTCTAAGTCAAGTCGATGAACTTATATTTAAATTACTTTTAATGTAACCGTAAATATTTGACTTACAATGATAAATCAATTTTGAAAAAAAAATACTGCATTGTTTGAGGATTATGTACCTAATGTGGTGCAACGGGAGGAAAACCTTCAGAACATTTTTACACAATTATGATTCATTGTCCAAAGCACTTTTTAATGGTGTCACTTTGATAAGGTTGAAAAGTTCATAGTTTGAAGTTTCATTAAAATACGAGCGAAACTTTTTAAAGACATTCTAGCCCTCCGGTGGTCTTAGGAAAGCGCAAAAATTTGAGTATCTACCTACATAGATCTGGAATTGCGAGCGATTGTATTAGCCATCGGTCGAGTAAAAACAACAACACATTCGCTGAATTCTTGCACGAATTGAAGGTTTTTCAACTCGAAGCTTCGCCTGCATTACACCGCTCTGCATCAACTTAAAAGTTCGCACAAATGACCTAAAACGTGATGTTCCACGCCCTTTAAATAACGTAATAATTAGAAGAAAAAAAAAACGAAGTTTTCACTTTATGTAACACGTACCTATTACTAACATTCAAACATTCCTTACATTTTTTTAAATGTGAGTGTAACTCAGAATGTCTTGTAGTGAATTTGCGAAGCGGCCATAAACCGGACGATAGTAGTAAATGCCACAACCATACGAATTCAAATCGACGTGTGCCGAGAATGCGTGAAACAAAACGATGCTTTATAACTTGAAAAATATTTTAAATTGTTATCACAAAGCCCGTAAATCCCGCATACCAATAAAATAAATCGCGTAAGTAAAATGTTTACTCATAAAATAGACAAAATACCAGTTAAGCTTAATACATATTTATCTTCTAAATTCCTTGAAATCGCTGCATGCCATCGTAACTTACACTGCGTTGCTGTGAATCGACAGATCAATTTACATCGTTCGTTTCATCTAAGTAGCAGCACGTGTCATACATTTTTGATATATTTTTCTCTAAGAGAATAAGAGCAAGTGACAACTAGTAAGTACTGCATTGCTTTGTCGCGCACTATTCCGCACATTAAACAAAGGTTTTTTGATTAAGATTATTAAATTAACGCAAGCTGTTTATACAACGATTACATGCACCATAATGTTCTGAATTCACGTGTAAAAGTATTTAAAAAATATTTCTTTCGTATAGGTATACGAAAGAAACATTTTTTAAATACTTTTTTAAATGTTACCCAAGATTAACCGTAACCATATGAATGACCTGGAAACCTTCATACAATAAGACTTGTATGTATGTTTTCATTGCTGTGCTACGCTGAAACAAAGAAAACTGAAAATATTACGCTGAAGACTGAAGAAACTGTACAGTTAGTAACAGTTCAGTTGCATAAAGAGCAGAATGGTTCTGTTTGGCAGTCATGAATCATTTGGAGCCGTTACTGAACTTTACATGAACAATCACTACCTAACCAAGTAAAGGCCTTATTGAAATGTACTTAGGTACCTACTACCTATATGGAAAGAGCGTATGTATATTTTTAGGCGCCATCGAATCATTTAATTAAGGGATATGGTGAGTCCATAATTCCACGTTAGGTAAGGCCGGTCATCCAGATATTTCCAGATTTGGTATAGGTACCTATGTTCTGAAAAAAAAACCAGTAAGTTTTATTCAAAATTTAGATAATGTTTTCCTGTCTAACAATTAGCTAACCAGTTAAAGCTGTAAAAGCCGTAACATTATGCTTATCATGTAGTACTTGTGTGTGTGTTTTATGTAGGTACAACTCTGGTGTAATACTCAGATCTGTGCTCAGAACCATGGGGAACGACCCAATATTATGGATATTTTATATCATGCGAACAGGTAATCCAACTAATTAATAATTATGTGTTATTCCTTTCTTCCTTTTTTATATATGCTCCACTAAACAAGAAACCGGTTTAAAACAAATGACTCAACTGATCAAAGGGCGTCCCTACCGTACCAGTCAATAAACCCAGATGTCAACTGTGTTGGCATCGGCCAACACAGTTGACATCTGGGTTTTCCTAAAAAAACATATATGAATTAATATACTCTAAAATATTAAAAGTCCCCGTCATCATGTTTCCGGAAAGGTGTTGATACGCGTTTCGTTATAAACTGTCAAACTATTTAGAGCACAAGTCAGTGAGTCACGTCGTCTTTCTAAGCGACTGCTCTTAAAGTGAGCGTCCAAATTCAATAAATTGTTCTCACACGCCCCACTATGATTGATGCATCATCGTTCCGCTGTTCGGGCGTAATAAAAATATTAAAGGAAATAGACACAGACACACCTTCCTGCCTAAATTGTAAGAGTCATCTAAGAGTTTCCAAAGTAGATATAGAAATACACGCACATAAAGCCTTGTATGTTCCTTTTCAGAAGAAACATTTCTTATATGCTCTCTAGTAAATAAGAAATGTTCTTATGCCCTAGTATTTTTTCTCTAAATGTTCTTCGGTAATCTTCAGGATGTCTCCTTCACTAAAGTATGAGTCAACAAGCCTACTTCACTCCAGTAAAAATCACGTTCGTATTTTAAACCCAGATTATAATTTGAAATAAAATGAAATGAAATCTGGGTTTTTATTTATCTCAAGTAAACCAATTACAGTTAAATTAAATAATTAGACATTATGAACAAGTATATAAAGTAAAAAACGAAAGAGCTCACTGGGCATCAAAGAATTCGTCCGCATCGCTGTCAGTGGGAAAAGTGCCCAAAAGGCTGGCAGCGTTACCACGTTGGATGGCAATGCTGATTCTTTGACCTAAGAATAGGCCAGCCCTTTGGTCACGTGAAGAGTCGACGAACCGCTTGGAAATTAAATGAAATCTTAAAAGACACTTTTACACTTTATATTTTAAAAACTAGATGGCGTCGGCATTTCCTAGCTGACTGTTCTCTGAGAAGAAAATCCGAAACAAACTCAGAGGTCATGGTCTCTTTTAAAGTCTAAACATTATATAATTTGAATTGTATGTGAGTCTAACAATGCAGAGCAATGTTTGGAAGGACCTTTTGAAGAAAGAGCCATTGCAGCTTTGAGCTGGCCTATCCCAACAGACGCCATGTATGTATCAGTCACCGTGTAGCTCAACCCTTTTTTAGGGAGCTCAACGACCCGTCACAAGACGCTACCAGATTTGCTGGACATTTGCGTAGGCCATTTACAAAATACTCAAAACCACCAGATAGTGTAATAAAGTTATGTGTTCAATCTAGCCTGCATAGTACTCACATTCACAGTTAGTTTCTCTTTAAGTGCCATCAAAAATAATTTCACCTAGATCGAAACTTAATTATAAAATGTCAACAGTATTCTAATACTTTTAGCTTATACAATAGTTTGTTGCTTGAGGGTACATTGGGGCAACTTAACTAGTCCCAAGCCTTTTTGTCATCCAAGTATTCTTTAACTTTATAGAAACCTTTTTGACAGAGTTTCTGTTTAATAAATGATTTAAATTTATTGAAGCTTAGTTCTTTAACATGGCTTGGGAGAGTTTGTTGTAAAAACGAATACTTTGGCACTTAAATGAATTACTAATTTTTTGTAGCCTAGTCATGGGCACAATAAGTAAATCTTTATTTCTAGTATTTATGCTATAAACGTCGCTGTGTTTAGAGTATAGATTAATGTTCTTTTTAACACAAATAAGTTTCTTATATACATATGGAGATGCGACTGTCATTATATTTATTTCCTTAAATTTATCCCTCAGTGAATGTCTACAACTTAAGTAATAAATTGCTTAGGTTATAAATTTGACAGATGTTATGTGAAATTCATGTCAAACACAATTTAAAAAAAAATAGGAAACAAAAAAAACAAACACAAAAGACTTGAAATGTCAGGTTAGTATCTGGGCTTAAAAAACAAACTTTAAGCACCTTAGATCACCTTAAAAGTAGCCGATCAAGTCAGTCGACCGGTAAATCCACATTCCATTTCCATTATTACGCAGCTTCGTTCTGACATAATAGACAACCGAGGATCTATGATTTATTTACTATTTTTAATTTAGAATAATAATTATACCTACAGAAATGAATCGGACAGTTACATTTGAATATCTTTTTGCTGTAGAGTAGGTATTTATCCGGATGTGACACACGCAGCAGTAGTAAAAAATATAGGTAGGTACGCTAAATAACTATGTTTTTTATTGTTGTATGAGTTCCATATTTTTAACCGACTTCAAAAAAAGGAGGAGGTTCTCAATTCGTCTGTATGTTTTTTTTATGGTTGTTACCTCAGAACATTCGACTGGGTGAACCGATTTTGATGATTCTTTTTTTATTTGAAAGCTAGTGCTTCACGTGTGGTCCCATTTCAATTTCCAATTCAAAAAATCCCATCTAGATCTGATAATGCGTTTCGGAGATAGACAACGGAACTCAAAATATGACAGTAAATCAACCGCGAATGCTGCTATCGCGTAAATATGCATTGTTTTGACCCCAAGTATGAAGAAATTCCGAATTAATAAAATAAAAACTTTTACCAAAAAAAAAAACAACCGACTTCCGAAAAAACACTACAAAGTGAAAAATAACTTTAATTTCGGAAGGCGGTGACAAAAAATTAAAATACATATCCAAAGTCACCGACTTCCGAAATTAAAGTTATTTATCACTTTGTAGTGTTTTTTCGGAACTCGGTTTTTTTTTTGGTAAAAGTTTTTAGAAGTTTAATAACTGCCGTTACCGAAACCTATTAATTAATGTCATACATACATAAACCCACGCCTGATTCCCCTAGGGGTAGGAAGAAGCTACACTTGATCTTTATGTATAGATCGCTCGAAGGAGTATGTACGCGTTTTGCCTCGATTATGTTGATACATCTAGTCATACATGCACGCCGGTTGCGATTATTGTTTACTGTCACTGTGGCCGAAATCGGCTAGATGGCACCACTATCAACATTTCATTGACAACGATAAAGTAAAGCTTTACAGAACGGTGTTCTCTCTAATCCAATCAAGGCTTCTTCAAACAGGCGCGACGCGACACTTGTAGAACAATTTCCATGAAGTTTTCGTAGTAATTGTTCTAAGAGTGTCACGTAGCCCCTGTTTGAAGAAGCTTTCAGATGCTGGCCAACTCGATTGAAGAAATCAACGGTATATCATCATCATTATAGCCGAAAGACGTTCAATGCTGGACATAGACCTCCCCTAAAGATTGCCGCGACAACAGTCCCGTGCTGACAGCCTTCAGCGGACACGATATGGGTAAGTACGTGCCTATACTTCGACTAAAACCACGTTTTATCGCGTACTGGATTTACAACTGTTGGTTTTGAACTGAGCATTGAGGATCCAACAAAGTGCATCCCAGCGCGTTGAAAAAACACTTGGGTTTTCAACGGTCGGCCTTATGCAGTGCGTTCAAGATTGCAGTGCGCGAAAAAATACAGTCCTTTTCATTGTCATTTTTGCGTCTACCTTATTTATTATTTTTAGGTATACCTACCATCTCTAGAAATATTGTATTTATAATTATAATCCCACGTTATAGAGTGCATCCCACTCTGCTAGATTCTCATCGCTTGGCTCAAGACCGAGAGTTGAAAATCAAGTTTGAACATGGGCAGTTCCATTAGCCCATGTATTGCATGCCCATACTTACAAAAATTTTCCTATTTAACTTTTCTAGAACTGAAAGAATTTTCCTATTTCTTGTACTGACCTATATTCTATTAGCATATTTTAAAACAACAATAAGATACATTTCGTTCCATCATAAGGATACTCACAATTAATAGTTTATGGGATTTGTGGTTTGCAATTAACGAGAACCGAAGTGACGCCAATAAGACTGTCCTATAAAATTTAAATACAAGTGCTTGTAGTAATATGTAGATAGCACCAATGTCTCGTGCGTCAATACGAGCTTGACAACCTAAAAATCTCATGTGATTCACACTAATTAAAGAAAATGAATCACTCTCGGCCCCATTAATGTCCATCTTCGTATACGTGTTTATAGGAGTAAGTCCATTAGTACATTCAGGATAAAACGTATATGTCTTTATATGTCATAACAAAGGGCTGAATTGAATTACCCCAACCAAATTGTGCAATGGATCACATGGGAGGAAAGTCTGATAATTTCCCCCACTTCAATTTTACTTCGATATTATGGAAATGAATGTCATCACAAGGATTTAACGTACTTGAGAACTGTTTAAGAACTTACAATGTATAATAGTATTGCAAAAACTTTAACGTATAAACTAAGTAGGTATTGTTTTTCTTTTAAACTTTTAACCCACCCGCAAAAGATTTTATACGCCTATAATTTCTGTATATACATTAGTAGAAGTAATACCTTAATTCTGTTACTATGTTCTATGGTTTGATTTCCGCTCTTAGTCCTTCAGGTGAATCATTGTGCGTGGGCTATGGTGGTCGTCGGTGACTATTCCCACCAGCCCACCTCCCACCAGAAGTTGATTCCGTCTCCTGGTCTGTTTAGAACATCTACAAAAGATCTGGTTGACCATAGGGTTCCGGTTCTAAACTGCTTGACGCCTGTGCATTCAAATAGCGCTGCCCTGCACTGAGCACTGTCCGTTATGGTTAATTGTGTGGAAGTCTATCTTTAGTGAGGAGTATTCTGCGATGGTCCTAGTGTCCTTGTCACCAAACGCAGGCCGTTCCTGTCTAGGCGTACCTAATAAGCGCATGGTTAACCTGCCATCTAAGGATGACATTGCTTCCCTGGACTGCTTGCAGCTTGGTGTTCTCTCTTCTCTTGTGTTTGGATAAACTCCAGTAGGAGTAGGAGAGTAGGAGGAGGCAGGAGACTATTACTATAGCCTCCTGCCGTCGCTGGTTGAAGATGGGTAATCTGGTTCGGGTCCACAGCCTGAAGTTCTGGATAATCTCCTAGCTGGTTCGTCTGCTGCGTCGTAACCTAGTGATCTGCTCGTTCTAGTGAATTGTGATAATCTAGTGTTAGCGTCGTAGTATTATTTTTTCCTAAGGGTTGGAGAACTGAGGTGATGCGGGAGAATAATACGTATGTGGGTGTCCATAACTCTCCTGGCTTCTATGGCGTACACCGCTTGTACAACGCCCATACACTCCGCCTGGTGACTGATGATGAACTCTTTCGGGCCTGAGGAGTCACATTGTCCTTCTGTGCGTATTATGTTGTTTTTTAATTTAGTGTAGTTTTGGGGCTTTGCCGCAGGGTGATGCCAGCATTAGATGTCATCTGATCGTATCTTGTGCTGCTGTTCGTACTCGTGGTAGTAATTTAGATACGAAAAGTGTAGAAAAATAAAACAAAGGAAGACCATAAATTATGAGTACCAAGCGCGGTTGTAAGAACCTATGTGTAAAAAAAATTGTTTCCTTTTGTAGACTGTAATGAGTCTGACGCATAATTTCGAATCCATAAGTTGATTATTTATTATGAGATGCGCATGTCACCGGTGGAACAAAGCTTTGAAACCTTCACGAGTTGCCAAGGGCATGCTCAGTACTTAGTCTTAGTACTTGTGCATTATTATAATTAATTACACTTCCTTGGCTTATGGCTACAGCACTGTACCGGTACCTGATTGTTTAGCCAATTGTTACAATACATCTTTCTTCATTTTCAATCATTTGTTTGTTTATTCCTATAAAATACTGCAGGTTCACCTGAAAGGTATAAGTTGTCTTGTTTTTTGTACCTACTACTTATACCAGTTAAACATATTATTAGACAAAGAGTAAAATGGTGGGGACAAAAGTCATTCACTAACGCAAGCAGTGAGTCACCGGTAAACATAGTAATAACGGTGGAATGGACCGGTTCTCCACCGGAGATCTTCGATAGTGGAGCTCACATATTCTGGGAACATCCTCGCTAAAAAATGAGGATTAGCCGCAAGTAATAGCACTTTCTAAAACAAAGAAGACGCAGGATTATTTTGCACAAATAACATTGGAACCTGCCAGGTATGCAAGCTATCGCATTAAGTAAACAAATTGTGTAAATATATGTTATTGAGCACATGAATACTAGTGGTATTCGCTATTGCTGGACGACGGCCAGTGCTAGGGTGTACTAGGCACACATCCAGCGCTTCCTAGTACACTGACAGCATTACCTTCATATGTTTACGGAATACCTAGTGCCTTAGTGCAGTAGGGATGTATCACATTAGCACTCACCGCGCCAGCCGCACACTTGTTACACTATTCTGCGAAACAACAGGAGGCAATGACCTAACATATAGAAGGCTACCGACATGCAGTGTCAAAGTACAAAGCACGAGGAAAATAAGTTCCGCTTAACATCATCATCGTAATTAAACTATGGAAGATACTACCCACCATATGCTCATTATTAAAATGTCCGGTATTTGGCACAAAAGTGTGTGGAATATAAACATGGTAATTACAAATCGCTTAAGATTCATGTGTTGTAGTTCGCGGACTTTGTACGAATCGATGGAGATGAACACGAAGGAGGAAGCGATAGACCATAACCGCTACTGCGATACACGCAGTACATAAAACTGTTGACGAACGATAACTAGTCGATTAGTGTCGAGGCAGTCGATATCGTTCGTGATATGTCGTCCATTGCTCTGTCTGGTCATTTGTGCATGCAGTAGGTACGTTGACCATAGCAATAGGGTGCACGTCAGGTCAGCGTAGTAGTATCCGCCGGTACCGAATCGCCGGCAGGGCAAGGCCGGTGGAACTTTGCTTGTACGAGGTGTGTTTGCCTGCTCGGCATCTCGGACATGGCGCGCTAATTCCGCGCGCTCACACTGAATCACTAATCATCAGCAAGCAGCGAGCCCTATCAGTATTCTAGCAGCACACCCGACTGCTCCGTACGCTAGCAAATCGCTAAAAATACAAGATGGACAAGGGCACTTCATGGCCGATATGACCTTACCTGAATCACATAAAACAGCTATGTGAATTACATGTTTACTTCCTGAAGTTTAAAACACAAATTCAACTTTATATACCTAGCGTAAAACCAAATATGCGTTTCGAAGAAGTAGCAAAACTTCAGGTTGTTGTATATAGCTATACTCGTTTTAATAATTTAGTAGTTAATAACTACATGAATGTATGAAATAAATAGAGCTGTAAAACTGTGTATAAATGTTTTATTTAACTGTATATTTATGTACCTATAGTATACACACTTACATAATATCTGGCTACTCTTCCAACAATAATTTTGCGAAAAGAAACATCTTTGTTAGATTCATATACACACCTATAACACCGCAAAAAGTTACCCTATGTCATTATTAAGCTTAACACGAATGAAAGGTACTTCCAATCAGATTAGCTCACAAATAAGTAAATGCTGGTCACGACAGTGAATTTTTTAAGCCATGTCAATATATAAACTCTAGGCTTAAAGCTATTTATAGTGTAGGAAGACATCTTATTTTATATTATAATTGCTTAATCATTTTATATCATTTTATAGTTAAATGAAAAAGTTACATTTATATATCTACAAAAAGATATTGTTAAATAAATTTCATTAAATTGAACTTTCATTCAAATTGCAAATTCGCTTCAAAGAATTAAAATTACTCAAATCTAAAATCTAAAAATCTATAAACCTAATTAATATTACAACCATCATCACTGGATGGCAAACGTTACACAAAGCAATTCGTTACAGGCATAACTAAATAGGACATCTAGGTAGGTAGCCATTTTATTATCGAGTGATTCAAACTAGTGTATGAGATAAGAGTATCAAATATAGAACCTATGTAGTAAGAAAACATAACTATGTGTGTGTCATATGCTTTTGATGACGGTCCTAATAATTGTCGAATGTTTTCTCACTAGGGTCTGGTAAATTGTCAGGTAAGACGCCGCGTAGGCGCTGCGTAGCGTTGCGTAGCGTTACGTAGCGCTGCGTAGCGTTGCGTAGGCGCTGCGGTAACGGCGTGAACATTACGTACTATTATTATCGTTTCAATGCTAAACATTACTATTGGCTTACACCTGTCAATTCAACACGAATGAAGATTTTAAAAAGCTATCGGAGAACCCATTGAATGTATTTTGTTCAAATGAAACAGTTTATTCTGAGGTTATACAAAACAACATACATATTAGGTGAAAAAGTAACATACTATCAAATAATGTAGCATACAACTGCAAATATTCATCTTACACACACAAACATTTATTCACAAAAATACCTAAGTACTCAAGGACAAGAAATGCTACTGAATCCAGGTACATCAATAATCCCTTGTTGGAAGACCTGTACGTCTTGGTTATCGCGCATACGCTCTGCGAGGGTCTTCTCTTGCGCGAGCGGGTGCCATGCGCCGAGAGTGCACGCGGCGTCATCATGCGCAACGTGGTAGTGGCACCGGCGAGTCGCGCGCGCAGACGGCACGTACTCGAGCATGCGCACGCGCGCGCAACGGTGAAGCGCGAACCATAGACCTGAAAGTTAGCTATCTACTTAACACGAGACTGACAAAGAGAATCTCTGACTGAAACACTCTCTTGAAATAATGTTGGGTTGCGGTGAATGATGAACGGTTAATGAGCTAGACTCATCATCATCTGCCTAGCCTTTTCCCAACCATGTTGGGGTCGGCTTCCAGTCTAACCGGATGCAGCTGAATACCAGTATTTTACATGGAGCGACTGCCTATCTGACCTCTACAACCCGGTAACTGGGTAACACGATACCCCTTGGTAAGACTGGTTGTCAGACTTTCGGGCTTCTGACGACCCGTAACGACTGTCAAAGATCCACAAATGACAGCCGGGACCAACGGCTTAACGTGCTTTCCGAGGCACGGAGGGGTCTTGGTATGTAAAGATGGTCACCCATCCACGGACCAACCGCGGCAAGCGTAGCTTAACCTGATCAATCGACCCGTGCAGCTATTGTTACTTAGCCACAAGCTCCTCCGTTAATGAGCTAGACTAACAGTATTATTAGGGTTAATTTTCTTGTCACTTTATTTAAATTTTTAGTAATCTTGTAATTTCAATTTTCGTGATGAAGCTACGAAAAGGAACTTTTATCTTTAACATCAACATATCATTGATATAAGTAGGGATACATAGATATTATCGGTTAAATGAAAATAATGTCAACTATTTTCCGGGAAATCTAATAAGTAAACATTCACTTTTTCAATAACGCACCTATAAAGCCTGATGACGGAGGGTTTCTCCGTAGACGGTAGGGAGACGTGTCTTGTAGTACCGACCATAATGCCCATAGCACTTGGGGGTTCAGTAAATGAACATCTGCGTTGTGATTCTGTTCTAGTAGCCTGAAACAATGAAAGGGCACATTAATGAGGAGGATAAAAAATCATATTTGTCTCTTAAAAAAAAACTGATTTAAATCGGTTAGCTTCGTGAACTTAACTAACAATATAACCTAACCTAACTAAGGCAGACATAACTTTAAAAAAAAAGTAATAAGTAACACTTACATCGACCTTCAAATAAACATTTAATCGGTTAGAAAAGTAAAGTACCTAATTTAATATACCTACAAGCGCTGTTAGCCAATTCGGATACTAAACTACAGTAGCACTGGCAGTCGATGGATAGCCGGCAACGACCTCTACTGCCGCCGCCGGTAGCAGAAACACTCCCGAAAAGTAAACTTACTTCTTATAAACGGGGAAGAGAGGATAATCGGGATAATGGTACCAGTCTTCTAGTGTTGATGAGTAGTTCGCCGGATCCCATATAAGAATGGACACATTCCGAAACAGCGGATCTTCCAAAAAGTTAAATTCAGGCTTCGCTATCACCTGAAATCGAAATAAATTTCTGTAAGCCCCGAAAACTATTTAATTTACAAAAATAAAACCTATTTGGTTATATTCGTGAATATTTTATTTGCTACTGGCTTTTTACAATGATAACCATTGTGAAAGCCATTAGAATTTATTTAATGTTTTTTCTTTACTGAAAAAGCGCGTTATTAATTTTGTCCTTCTAAATCTGCCTGCCTCTTATTGCCACTGTTGTGCAACCTCTATAGAAATATAAAACATACTGAAATTACTGGCAAAAAGGTGTGAAAAAGAATAAGTGAGTTTGATTTTAATTTTATCCTGTTATTCTTCTTGACAGGCTTCTTGAGTTCCGTGTGGTGCCGGACGTAAAAAAATCCCATTTCTTCCCGTGGGTGTCGTAGACGGCGACTAAGGAACTTACTAGAGAATGGGCAGCAGCGTTCTTTATGCATTTGACCACCATACTGCGATCGCGAACCCGCCTGCCAAGCGTGGCGATTATAGCAAATCCCTCCCTTTTGGGGGAGGCTTATGTCCAGCAGTGGACGTCCTTCGGCTGATATGATGATTTATCTTGATAAAAGACGTTCAGAGAAATTGGCCTATTAACCACTTATTAATCGTTTTGGTGTAAAAGTTTTTAGTTAGATTCGAGTTATACAAAATATTATTTAAATATTGTGGTGTAAAGAATTAACTATCATTTTTTTTAAAGGTACAGTAGCCAACCTACCTGTGAATTGAGCACTCTGAAAGTAGTCTTGGAGCCAACACTCTCCGTATAATTTTCTGTGGGCGCGTTGTTGAATCTCAATACCATGTCGTGAGAATCTGTCGAAATTATTATAATTTAGACACACTATCAGGTAGTTAGATGATGCGTATGTATCAAAAAGCTTGGAGATATTTAATGACTCTTCGATGTCAGTTCAATGTCGGAGCCACCACAATATTTTCCAGGAGCCTATTCCATGCCAACGTGAAATGTTCAACGGCATTTCTGAATTTTCCCATAACTTAAGAGAATGCCCACGCATTTATACGTTTGTTTGTACCTAAGCTTGCTCATCGGGAACTTATGTATCTCATCTGCTAAGGTCTCTACCTACCTAAAAAGAGTATTACATTTTATACAATTATGTAAACTGTCAACCTCCGGTAATTATAGAAATTAAAAGCTTACTTTTGGGCACACATTACCTTATACCTACCCTTTGTTGTAACTCTTACGTGATTTTATTATCTATATTTATTGATTTTAGTGCCCTGACGTCGGGCTAGACTGCCTTACATTAGGACACCAAAATGAATAGGGATTTTAACAGAACTAGGTACTCAACTAAAGGTATACAAACTTCCCGCTGAGTAATTCAGTTATTATATGTAAATATAGGTTATGAATGCCATGAATGGGTACAACCCAGTCAATGACTAAACTTTCATATAAGAAGGTAGGTGTATCATACGGCATTTAGTTATTTCCTTCCGGATCAGAGTCTACGACAAACAGTATGACAAAAAATATGTTTTTGACCGCGAATCGTGACCATAGATCATTGTCATAATACTCGTAGTTATAATTCGTACAAGGCCTTGGCTCTTGTAACTCATACAATAACGATTGCAACGACTCTTTACGTTTGTAAAATAACGTTATCAGACCTTGTGGAGTGTTTCCGCTCCATTTCAGCAATTTTGAAACATTCATAGACAACAAATTAGTGAAATCTTTTTTCTTTGTATTCACTAAGTTTCAGTACCTAGCGCCTACTCGTGCACCGGTAATGCTACTCGAGCCTCACTCAAGTAACCAAATAGGTGCACGTGTTTGTAAAACACACAAGTTCACACTCGCGAATTTGGTAGTGACGTTGAGAGTGAATAAGAAACAGAAGTCAGCAAAATACATGCTCTCTGAAGAGATCAACAGTGTCAAATTACTACTTAAGTGTTCATTTATAAGAAATGGTTAGTTAATAAGAAAAATTAGTCAGAAGTACCTAAGGATGTAAAGAATTACAGGCATGTATAAAAATATTATGTACGTAAAAAAACTCTACATCTTTTTGAAGCGAAATACAAAATTTTCAAACTGTAATAAAAACTTTAAAAAATAGATCAACCTTTTAACTTGTAATAAGTACCTATATTGCAATTAAACGAAAGAGCATTTAAACATTTACTCGCTCATAATAATATTACAAATTAGAGGATTACATCCAAGATTGGAAATACATATAAGTACTGTTCCTGCTCCATAGGATAATCGAGATACTAGACAAAATCAAGCTGGTTGCTAAATTATTTATGCAGTTTACTATTTTTATGACACATTACATTCCGTGATTACTTTAACTCGCACACTAACTTGTTAAAATGTTTGAATTTATCTGAGAATCTGTTATTACTTCATTTTTCATTAATTTTACCTCTCGTGGTATGCCACGATACGTACACGTATATATTATTAAATAATTAATGTAACGTACACGTATATATTATTATTATATTATTAAATAATTAATGTACCTACTTATAAGTACAAAATATTGTAAAACATTTCAAAAGAGCATTTCCCCCGAAACTAAGTTTTGGAAAGGGCAACTAGAATCTGTTCTATTTACTTGTTATTCATTTTGACGTTTGAAAGTGCTTTAAGCCTATTTAAAATAAATGATGTGACTTCTGCTAATTACACTTGGCTTAAAAATAATATAATTAAGTCATCCACAGAAATACCTACAACATGCAATATTCCGCACGCCACCGCCCGCCGACGCGAGGGCCCGTACATATAAGAAAGCGGAACAATAGAAGTAAACAACGAGATTGATAATGAAAGACCTGTTAATTACACCTATTCTTCAACTGTAAACGGTCATTTTTTCTGCCATTCACTGAGTTATTGGCGGATGTTTGTACCTAGATACTGGTATAATACCTGTGTAGGTAGGTTTCTACGTTAGTAACTATAACCGAACTAATCAGTAAAGAAATAGAAATAGGTAAATCATGAATTTGTATTTATGGAATTCAGTAGGGCTGGTCACGTGTTCACACTTCGAAAGCAAAAGAAAATGCCAATGGCAATACAAGACCATTTAATGGAAAATAAAACTGATCAATAATGTATGTGGCAACAGGCGCAGCCCTTTAGTTTAGCACAGCTACAGAATGCTAACATTACATTTTACTTCGTTTTGTTATTTTTTGTTGATCAAATGAGAGGAAACAAAAATTACCTACCTACCTACTGATTGGTCAATAACCATTCTAATCCTCAGAGGAAAATCAAAGAAAAGGACGACGGGCTCAAGCGTCTCCAAAATTGAAAGTTAATTGTTCTTTGTTTTCGTTAAACTATCCAAGAAGCCATATTTATATACGTACCTAGATATCCTCCATGTTCCCAAAATATGAGCCCGCAAATTTCTTACTTTTTTTTGGAATTTGCAGTATCAAGCTGCATGTTCATTAAATAATAATTCGCGACCTTAACAAGTATGTGTTTGTTACGGTACCTTAGCGCTTCTTCCTTAACATTTACTTATTAGATACAAATAAATAACTACCTCGGTTTGTATATGAAAGGATAAGCTCACATTCCCTTGGACCGTTACTGCCAACATTATAATATAATACCAGCAATATAATGGCTCAGAGCGCGGGAAGCTCCTTGTTGCCGGCGTATTGTATGTTGGAAGCGCACAATGGTACAACATGAATTATGCACGCCCTTTACGTGTGGGTTGATGACACTACGCCAACAATACCACACGTATTCTGGACAGCTTTTCTTTTATTACTGCATAAAATACCTATAGTTAGAACATCCTTGCTGTCGGACTTACGGTACAGATCTATCGTATTTTATAGTTAAAATCTTTCTGCTGTACTGTTTGTATCTGGCTGGTTTTCATACCATAAAGGAGATGATATTCTAGAAAAAGTAAAAGTGATTTCCCACCATTTATCATTTGTTTTTCTGTCCGAAGAAATGAGCTACATTAGAGCCACACAGAGTACGTCAGAATATAGAGCTAATATAAGTACGGCAATGGGTTCATGTCACTACCTATAAACTGGCAACAAGCTATTGAACAAAATGGCAGACATACCTATGTAAATTATGAAAATGAAATTTTGAATTTGTAAGAAATATGAAAAAACTGTTTCGCCGACCTAATATTTACGTACCCCTTATCTTTATCGCCATTTCTCTAGAAGCCAACTTTTCTCTGAATTATAAATCAAAATGAGTGCAAAAGTTTGCCATAATAGCGCGGTTTCGGCGTTTGAAGTCCGGTCATTTATATAAATCATACATCTCCCACTGAGTTCTGCACTTTTTTTATTGCTCACCATAAAAATTACAAGAAAAATTAGATGAACGATTACGTAGTATCAACATAAACAAGTTGTTACTGTAGTTACGATTTGTACCTTGATAGCGTCAACTTGACGCAAATGCAACGAAATCTTGGTTTAGCCTTAGCCACCTGGGTTTCCATCAGACATGATAATCATGGGCCTCCATTAGCATGGGCTAGATAAAATAATACAATAGATACAGTCCTTATCATTAATGAGAATTCCTGGATGACAAGAAATATGTAAAGCAAGCTATAACTGCTGTAAGTGATTATTCCAACACAGGAAAAATAACTCAAAACAAGTCATGTCTGAACACGAATCGAGCTCGAGAAACGAGGGGGTGTGGCACGATACATTTCCATGTCATTCGCCACTCCCTTTCTTTAGCACAGCCTGCCGCAGATGAGCCGATATGAAGACGAGTTTCAAGTCAAACTCCGGCAAAATGCTTTCCTCGGAAACAAGCTGTTTAATTTTATATTACTTACACTTGCGATACTTAAAGTTTCTTTGAAATGCGATGCATCTTTCTCGTTTTCTTGCGATTTTACATTGTCGTAGAACTCTCGACATTGTTAAAGTCTGTTATTTTCCTGTGTAAGTAATGTTTTGTTTTATTTTGCAGAAAGTCAATAAACGTTAATGTTTGGCTCTGTTGGCGAAATTCTTGCATGTATGTTTCTCAAGTTCGCTTTGGCTTGCAATCAGCTGAGTCTGGAGAGAATATCTACAATAAACACAATATTGTGTTTGTCTGGTTACAATATGGTACAACTGTAGGGTACCTACAGTAAAAAAAGCTTGCTCAGTTAGGTAGGCACCTAATTTGGAAGCGAAAACCTATCTAGTGTTGAGTCTTGAGAAGTCTACCTGGCAAAGTTAGAACTTTTTCAGGTAGACAGTTTATCACAATTCAATTCGGGACATAGATGCCCTGAAAAGAATTGTGATAAACTGGGTTGATTTATTCATTGTTACGGAGAGTTATTTACGTCCTGCCGTATGTAAGTACCTACATGTAAAGGAAAAGAGTACGCAAATCTTTAATAAACAATAAGTAAAGATGTCCTTACACGTGCCACCCCACTCGGAAGCATGTGTCATTGTCTGTTCCATGTCTGGGCTATAAAGTTATCAGCAGATTTTCGAGAAAGGACAAAGACATGTGGTTACTCAGTGACTAACGCAAATGCAATAAAATAATAATATTATTCTTTGCCATTGTGAATCATCAAATTTTTTACCTGACATTTAGCACGCGTATCCAGGTGAATTTGAGCATAAATAATGATATTTTTGTGAATGAATGAAAACAGAAATATATCGATTAATTTTGCGATAACCTACGTGACTAATTAAAAAAATATTGACTTATGAAAATAAATACCTAAACACCTAAAATAAATACCTACTATTAGCATAGCTGATATAAGTTGGATTTTCCGGTGCGGACGCGTTGGAATTACAGAAGAGCAGCGCAGGCGCCATCGCAGGCGCCGGCGCCACTGGGCCAACCTATCATAGTTAACGCAATCAAATCAGCATATCAAACCATGCGTTTCTATAAAAAACATACATAGTGACGTGAATAAATCAAAGCGTGATAACAGAGTGTATAACGAGCAAAGCTGTAAGTAGCCATTTGCGTAACAATAGCTGAGACTTTACAGCTTAGGGTTGACCAACCGGACCGCCACACCAAACGACACCCAAATTACCTAGGTACCATGTTTTTTTTTAAATCGTATTCTCTATCTAGGTACACACGGCTACACATCAAGCTATACATTTCCAGTATAAGCTAATCTCGCATTGTATAGGATTTCCGTCCAGTGCGAGATCAGCGTAAACTGGAAATATATACCTTGATGTGTAGCCGTGTGTACTTATATCACAAAACAGTGTGAAACGATTAATCAACGAAAATCAAACAATCTGAAATTGGATGAGTGTATTTGAGCCCATATAGGCGTCTAACTTCTAGCCTATCTAAAGGTATACCACGTACAGCACACCTTCCCTTAGGTAAGACAATAGTCCACCCCCTATCTCACTACGACTGCAGGGAATAACATCAATAAACGAAGATACTTTGTGAATTCTTCGTATCCTGCTTCTGTTCACAAATCAGTGTCTAATATACCATAATATGGCGACATTGGTGATGAAACTTATCTACTTGTAAATAGAGATTCTTTGTAGCACCCATGTGCATGTTAGATTGTGAAATTGCTTAAATATATAGGTACCTACATAATAAATAATGTAAGTCTTGTATAGGTTATGCGGTACAACCCAGTCATTGACTACACTTATATAAGTAGGTAGGTGTATAATACGGCATTTAGTTCTTTCCTTCCGGGTAATAATTGGATAGAGTCTTCGACAAGCAAAATGACAAAGAAAATATGTTAAACGACCGATGTATACACACCAATAATCACCACTGTTTTCCTTTGAAGGGTTAGCAGAGGTATCATTAACTACAGTTCCACCCACATTTCAAAATCCGATGACCTACTGATATTTTACTGATTAAATTAAATCAAACATAAATGTATATTACTAGGTAAATACCTATGTTCTGTAACCTAATTACAATCAGCCTATAATACTGCCACTGCTGGGAGACAAGCCTCTTCTCTAAGAGAGGCAGTGGGTCATAATCGACTACACGGGCCCAGTGCGGATTAGTGAATGTCACATGCAAAGAAAGTGCGTGAATCGATTTAAGTCCGGGACCGATACCACGTGGTCACCATTGCTCCACTTCGCCAACACCTAATCAAACAATTTAGGTAATAAATAATAGTATAAAAACTAAAAAACACGCTTTAAAAACCTAACTAAGAAAGCGTGTTTTTTAGTTTTTGAAACTATTATTTATTCTCTATTTCTTAGTTCTGCTAACTACTAAAGCGTTTTTTTTTTTTTAATTATTTAATTGTCATCGGTCCTCTATAAGTCTACAAAGTTTCAATGAAATCTGACCGTTTGAAGTGGGTCAAAAAAATCCAAAGGAGTCGGTTACAAACAAACAAACATGCTTACAAACATACAGGTGAAGCTAATAAAAGCGTGTTAAAATAGTGCATACCGCATGTTTAATTGAATTAAACACTGTGGACACCTGCATCATAACATTACCATACAAACTGGCAACAGCATACATACTGACAATAATGTAGCTATTTAATCTGTTTCACTGACTAATCAGTGAAGTCCCATGGACAATAATTCGTGTAATTCGCATACGATTTGGGCCGTTCGTCGAAGAGGCCGGACTACGCATGTCAATGCGTTTCACAAAGCGAAGATCCGATGCGATAAGTGGCACAATACACGGTCGATCACCTACCCATACTGACCATATGTACACGTATTATAAAGCATATGGATATTCAATACGTAAGATAATGCAACATAATCTAAAACATACAAATAAATAAAATGTATTGTTTGTAATGTCAAAGTAACAGCTTTTTACTAAATGCCAATGAAAGTATACCTATACCTACGGTAGGTATAACAAAAATCTGTTTTGTAAATATTTATTCATGTCTGTCTTTCTTTTTGTTCCGGCTGATCTACGACCGGACGGACCTATTTTGACGGGACTTTCACTGGGAGATAGTCGATGTTATAAGGAGTAACATAGGATAGGCCTTTTGTCCTGATAACACGTTCCTGTCGGATATTTTCCGACATACACGCGGGCGAAGCCGCGGGCACAGCTAGTATTTAAATTAAAAGGGAAATAGCGGTCTGCTTCTCAAGTCTTATTTCTTATATAATGAACAAAACTAGTACCTACCCCTGTGTACCCACTTATCTATACTTTTCCAAAGCCATAGATTCTAATTGAATCACTCAACCTCAAAAATATCTTAAATGAATTTAACGTTAATGGGCTCATTACCGGTTTCTGACATAGCTAACAAGAAAAACAAATAATAAAGCTTTTGTTACTAAAAGCACATTTGGGGCGATAACTGTAAATGGACTAACGACTTAGTAGGCATACCTACGTGCTGCTGAGAACACTCATACCCGGCCGACTCATGTATATTGTGAATCATGCGCAGTATACGCATCGCCTTAGAGGCTTTGAGAATAGGTAACATCAATTTATACTTACTAATAGAAAAGTACCTACGTCGTAGGAGCAAGCTACTCATTCATATTTTCCAGAACTGTAACTATAAATAAAGTGATCCTGGACTACACTAAGTCCAACGAACATTTGTATGCCGAAGAAATAGCAGAATAGCGGATCCAACGTGGGTTCTTTTCTTGACTGTGCTGGGACTCTGGGAGACTAGCTGTGGCAGTTGCTCAACTGACTATAATTTTTTTGTCATAATTGTAGCAGAAAGACGTCCACTGCTGGACATAGCCAAATAATTCTTTAGTAGATAGCGCGAATAAGAGACACCTAATTTCTACATAGGAAATTAGATAGGAACAGGAACAAGTAGGTACGTGGCTTACCTATAAATTTTCCTAATTCTGAGCCAAGCAAGGCTCCAGCGCTTGTGACAACCGCACAAGTGTTATATTGCCGTCCCTCTTGCAGTGGTGCTCTTGGTATCCTATACCCGAGCCTCGCAAACGGTTCATCATCAGCTGTCACAGTCCGTAACTTCACACCTTTCAAGGCACACATCACCTCGTCTCTAGAACTCGTCTTGCGATTACTGCTGTTATATTTAACATCATATGTATTGTGAGCGTCTAAGCCCGATGTAAACACTTTGCTTTCCCCCATAAGTACTCTATGAAACTCTTTTAGCAACAGCTCCTTGAACTCCGCGCTTCGTTCTTCACAGTCTGTTGATAGTAAGTCGTTGCAAACATATTTATCGCTGTCGAACTCCAATAACGGCTTGTGTATGTTGGGGAACCTGGGACTGCCATTACTTTTTCTCACTATGTTATTGGACGGAAGGCCATATGAACCAGCATTCTTGTTAGATGTTTGGCTTGATCCGCCACTGCTCCAGTAACCGCCGACTGCCGACCTCCGGTTTTTGCGAAGGAAATCGATTCTTAAAGTAGAGTTAAATGGTAATTTAAATTGTAGTTTTTCCGCTCCGTAATTAACACCAGAAACCATTGTTTTAGGTGGGTTTTCTGAAGTCCTGCTAGAATTTCTCTGCTTTTCGTCGTACATCCAGTACTGATACCAAATTAAATACAAGTAGCCGCACATACCAAAGCAAAGTATGTTAATAAATATCCAAACCGACATCGCAGCAGCTTTCATGTTTGTTGTATGTTAAACCACGCACTGAACTTAATTTCAATCGCTCGATTATACTATGTAACATAAGACGATGATTTAAAAACACAGTTAACTGTTATCTAACCTTGAATACAAAAATCACAACCGTAAAATAGAAGAGAATTGTTTCGGCTGAATCTGTATTCGTTGGGCGGAGTGCGATCAGCTGATAAGGCGTGTACTGCGCGTGCGTACGATCGGCTGCAAACGCCGCAGCGCCCTTTGTCTTATTATTGTGATAAGTTTACCGGCTTCAGTCAAACTAGGAGGACTCCATAATAAATAAGGGAAACGTGTTACAAAAATGCGAACTTACTAACCCTACACAACCGAACTTCATAAAAAGTTGGAACGTTATACCTACTTACGTGATAAATATTTTTGTTCCATCAAATGCCGATCTCCAGCTTGACTTAAGTACTTACTATCTTAAGGGCAATCATCCAGCGCGGGCTGGCAACGTCGTATTTATAGTGATTTTTCGTGATTATTTAATTAAATATGAATCAAAGTAGATACCATTTTTTTCAGCCAAGCACTAGATCGTTGGTATATAAGTATACCTACTTATTTTTAACATTTACTTTAAAATAAAAACATTAAATCGCAGCTTGGGGGAGGCCTATGTCCAGCAGTGGACGTCTTTCGGCTGAAATGATGATGAATGATGATGAATCGTAATAAGTACTGCAAATAGAAAATAATTGACGGTATGTCGATTTTACAGTAAATCCCAAAATAACTATCAAAAATAGCTTACAAACTTATAAATACGAACAATCTAGTGCTTGGCTGAAAAAAAAATTGCACTTTGATTTAAACTTAAAAAGATAATCAGGAAAAACCATTTGAAATGCGACGTTGCCAGCCCGCGCCGGACGCACGCTCATAAGTTGGTTACAGTTATAATGTTGTTGCTGTTAGTGTATACAATACACTATAATAGTCTAGCTAATTCAAATAGTCACCGTAGTCGAAATCGGCATGGGATGTATGATTATTTCTACATATCTCGGGACCATACGCGGTTCCTGGTCTTTTGGAAGGCGTACAAGGGGCCGAAGCCAAGTCATAGAAGCCTCTTAGACAATTTTATTGAAATACACCACCAACCGACGATGGGCGACATGATGACACCGGCGGTGGGGATGTGATTATTACACTAGTCTACAAAAAATTAAAAAAATGTTTTTAACTGATATGGCTATAGATGTATCGTTATCTTTTAAGGGTACCCTCAGTTTGAGTCAGAAAGTAAAAAAAACGTCTTCCACGTATAGATTTCGAGTTGTACGAAAATTAAGTTAAAAAGAAGTATATGAAATTTTCCTATTGGCTATTATAACGTTACAATATCAAAATAAATAGAGGTTGTTTTTAGTTTAAGATCTTTATTTTTGAGGCAATGATATGTCCATGCATTGTAACTGTTTTATATACATATGTTTTTTTATCAAATGGAGATTTTTTCTTATATTCTGTGTTGATTTTCCTTATAATAACAATAATCCCACATCATTGCAGGATCCTAGCGGCCTTGACATCTACATTCCATCCTTAAAATATCTTGGTGTAACCTTTCTCCCTGCTCATCATTAACATAACCTAAATTTTTGGTTAACTTTTAAATTTGAACCCCAATTCTGATCTTGATTCAATAGAGGAAAACCAAAATACTTGAGATATGCTAATCTAGTCACTTGAGTTATTGTTCAAGATTATGATTTAGGTGTATACGAACCACAAACAAAACAAAATGAGTCTGCTATTTTTTTACAACCACGTTTTTTTTTTATTTTAGACAAAAAAAAATCACTTTCCGAAGCTATCACAACAATTTTACAACTACCTTCAAGTGTTGAATTAATTAAAATCAAAAAACACAGACTGCACATGTAAAATTTGTTAAAAATACCACCTATTATCAGATAACATTAAATGATTGTACATTAGGATCGTCAAGTAAAACAAATGCATAATAATCAGGAGTTTATTTTCAAAATAGTGTTTCACATAAGAAAAGCAGATCCGATAAAAGCAGTTTTTCACAACCAGTGGGATTGATTCTATTTCATATTTAAGTAGTTTAGTGTAATAATATGATATAGTATAGGGCAGTAGGTGAATTTGAATAGAGTTAGCCTACAATGCTTCAGTATTGATAAATACATAAATACCCATAAGGTAAAAACTTTAAAACTAGGCTTACATAGTAGTTGGTTCACTTGTGTACCTTGTACAGGATATGGCATAGTCAAATACGAGTACAAACCATTACAAAAAAAAACAACCTCTAAACACGTCAATACAATTCGCGATGATACCTATACAATAATGGTTCAAGTGAGAACAGTTCTGAACTGCTCAAAATATACTTGTCTCCAGGACCTGTTATCTCCATAATTCCTTTTTTTACTTAACTGAAGAAACCCACCCGCCCATAGTTAAAAACAACGGTTAATTCCACCCTTTAAGGAGGAACCATCAGGGTAGCCGCGAAATTCAAATTTACTTGGGTACGTAACGTTACGTTACACATTCTTTTTTAGTTATTTTACACAAATTATCTAATGTCTTATTTATTATTTATTTTTTATTTCTGTATCGATCCGTTACATTCACAGTGGGCCCTATCAGAATACCAGCGCTGCGACACTCTTTTTTAAATGTCGCAGCATCATGCTGAGATAGAGGGGGGCTTTTGGCCCCGTACTGGACATTTTTTAAATTTTATTTATATTTTATTAAGCATATTATCTGTTCTGCGAGCACACTGCAGGGCACATGCCCTGCACACTCCTATGCGAATCTAATAAATACTTTTCCTTCTTTCTTTCTTTACGTCTTCTGCAATTTGCAGGTCAGTGTCAGGTTGTATGCTAATGTCGATTAAAATATGATTCGCGACTGTCACAAATATGGCTTTACAGAGAATTATAAATATTAGAATCAGCAATACAACTCCTTAATAGAACTGGCCTCAAATGTCATGATTTCGTGAAATAGTCATTCAATAGGGTAATATGAACTTAGAGCGAATGTATTGATATAATTTTCACGATTATAACTAGCTGACCCGGCGAACTTCTTACCCCAAATAAAAGTTGTTCGAACTTTTTGTGAGACTAACAAACTTTATATATTCTCACCTTTTAAACCTTTCTTGAACTTCTACAAATACTTCAAAACCAAAATTATCCAAATCGATCCACCCGTTCTCGAGTTTTTGTGAGACTAACCAACGTCAATTCATTTTTATACATATACCGAGACTAGCTTCTGCTCGCGACTTCTTTCGCGTCAAATTTCTCGCTACCCAGACCCACCCCGTCGCTTCAAATCGCCTGCCCGTGCGAGTACTTCATATTCGTGACTTTTTCTCTATGCTCGGCTCCTAAGGGGTCTTAGCGCGATATTATATAGCATATAGTCTTCCTCGATAAATGGGCTATCCAACACTAAAATAATATTTCAATTCAAACCAGTAGTTCCTGAGATTAGCGCGTTCAACCAAACAAGCAAACAAACTCTTCAGCTTTATAATATTATATACCTATAAGTATAGATTATATAAAATAATATTTAGCGCACCATATTTAGATTAACATACAATCTGATACTAACCTGATCATTATAAAAATAAAAGGAACTTCGTTCCAAAAATAAAACGTAAGAAAAGCAGGCTACCCTGACGACCCACGTAACACAAATAAATACTAAACTTAAACTTTTACAGTAAGTCACACTAAAAATATAAATAATTTGCCCTACACGGTACACCTACACCTTCACAGCTAATAAAAATCATTATTAATCATTTACATATTGCACAACATATAAAATATTTAAGACGTCGTTATTCATTATGATGAGATTATTAATTGCTATATTACAGATTTATTATACAACTTTTTATTCACTTTTTTCTTCTTACCTAGGGGGACAAAAATACAGAAATTGACATTGTTGTGTAATCATCTCTGTAGAAAAGTAAATAATAGGACAAAGTTTATACATATATACATTAACTACAGGATGTTTCTACTTTGTACGAATGCAATATCAATTCTACTTTAAGTACGAAGGTCTAGTTACAATCAGTCTACTTACAATATTAATATTCAGTTATAAATATTCAGACTAGATATTATGAGTAAGGATACCCATCACCAATTTAATCCAAAATATCTTTTTTGCCACAATCAAAGCACAGCTTAACTTTTTGTACTTTATGATAGAAACCAGTTTTGCTTAAACTTCTATGTTCAATGCTTATTTTCCAATATCACTGATCTTTTATTCATAGAATGATAATGACGTAAAATATTCAAAATGATTCCTTGGAAAAGCAGCCCTACAGCTACGATTTCCTTGAAGAGAGGTGGCTGCATTTAAATGCCGCAGTGACAGCTGTCATGCAAATGATGACAGCAGTAAAGATTTAAATCGTTAGATTCGCTTCCCGCGTCAAAAGATAGTCCCGTTGCTTTTTCGTTTGACACCTCTGACACATTGGCGCCGAGACTTTATTTGATTGTCAGGGAATCGGTATTTAATCATATGTCTTATCGGTATGGATGGACAGTTTTTCGCGTGACTTAGTATGGTGAAGATAAATCTTGGGGTTTGACTTTACGGGAGTCAAGATCGAAAACACTCCAACTTACATTCCTTAAGGTTGAAGCGCCAGGGTAGCCAGCAAAATTCAAATCTTCTTAGGTTTTTTGCAATTATACAGGCTGATTTTTTAGTCACCGTCCAAATTTTTCGAAGAAATCGGACCTCCCATACAAAATCGATCAGCTGATCGATTTTGTATGGGAGGTCGGATTTTTTTTTAATATTTCGACCCATGTTCCTTGGAGAAAGTTGTTCAATTTCACGGGTACTATCACCCTAAAAAATTTGGACGGTGACTAAAAATAACCTTGTATAGTAGGTCAGTGTCAGGTCTTATGTTGATTAAAGTATGATTCGCGATCGTAACACGTATGTATTAACAGAATTTTAATGGTTAAAAATAAAATCATCAATACAGCCAGAGGGCTGTATTGATGATTTTACTTCATGAAAAATATCTTCAAAGGGATTAAGAGGGCTATTACGAATTGAAGTATTCAGTTTTAGGTAAATTTAACGGCGCGTGGTAGCTGATCGCGCGTGTGTGTCTAGTGAAGTTCGCTACTCAGACATGCTAACCATTATGATTCGGACGCCCAGGAACAAACCGGCGCGGACTTAAAGCTAAATCCCGCGCGTCCGGAGATTTATTACTGATTCATAGCGTTGCATTCAACAATTGTTTTAAAATATTATTTTATTTCAAGCAAATTAACTTAGTAACCTTAGTTAATAAATACTTTTTGTTTGAATTTCGATTAAACATACATAGATAAAAAATATGATTTCAGACGAAAAATTATCATTAATTCTCTGTTTTACGGAATTATTTTTGGTGTATTACTGTATGAAATAAAATAAAATATTTGAGCATTCCCAATAACAAGGTACAGTCCTACCACAGACATTTTAATAAGTTACTAAACTATTACATGTTCCATGTAACAAAGCATCAAAAGATGCCCGAAAGTAAATAATTTTATGAAACATCCTTTGCCGAGACAAAGTTTTTACTGACTTGTGTTAACAAATTTAAAAAAAAAATATTTAGAGCGATCCCTAGACAAATAATGAAATTTTCCAGGACACATATTTTTTTTATTTTTTGGCTATATCTAAACCATAATCATTCATCAAATCTCGAGTCAAACGCTCAAATTCGAGAGAAAATGTGAAAGCGCCCTTAAATGAACTTAGGGCGAAATTCACCAAACTTTTATACTTAGAAAAAGTCGTCTTATCCTGAGAATATATTTTGAATTTTTGACAGATTTTCCATAGTAGAATTGTCTGACGTAAATTTTATTCTGCGGATAAAAGATATCTGACTTTGGTAAAATCAGCCTTTAGAGAAGTTCATTTAATCCCTTTGAATATATTTTTCATGAAATAGTCATTCAATAGGAGCAAATTAATTTTAAGGGTTTTATTGATGATTTTAATTCTGTAAAACCATATTTTTTCGGTCGCGAATCATATTTTAATCAACATACAACCTGACAGTGACTTGCAAATTGCAAAAAACGTAAGAAAACTTTAATTTCGCGGGCTACCCTGGCGCTTCCACCTTAATGAAAGTAAGAAAGATAACGTTTTAGTGACGGCATTCGCCCGTAAATTGCGGACACTATTTGACAGCTACCTCTTCCAGTAAACCCTAGATTTAATGACTTACCGTATGCGTGACTTAACCAATCAGCCAGATATATTTCCATATTAAAATGTTGGTTACTTGACCATCGCAGAGCATAGAGGCCATACCACTGACTTCCTAATCCATCCTTATAATTCAGACAGTTATTTACGCATTAACGTGAATCTCGATTTTAGGGACGCTGAAGCTGGTTCTCATTAGCGGCTAGAATCTAGCTTGTGGCTGAATTGAGTGGATTCCATGTGGATTCATGTCAAGGTAAGTCCCAAGAGTTTTGTTCAGTGTGGGTTGTTGTTCCACCTGTTGTAGGGTGGAGGGTCGGGAGTGGCGTCGCGCCACGAGAGCAGCGTCGAGTAGTGCAGGAGAGGGACCATCGCGCCGCCTAGCACCATTGCGCCGAATGTCGGCTTGTGAACTAACCTATAATAATAATATAATACATATATCGTAAGAATATTATTTCAAGACCATTTTTATGACACCAATGGACTAGGAAAACTTAAAGTAGCACAGGCAAATATTGAATTGCATAATACTTACCAAGGTATAGCCACGATGAATAACGTATAAGAAAAAGACAGGACCAAGTTCACCCAAAACCGTGTACACCGCCTTAAATTACTGGATACCCATTGACATTGTAAAACTGGAAAAAAAAGGACTACTTTATAGTCATACACATAAGGTTGAGCTTCAATTACTGCCCAAAATAACGAGACGGCGCGGGCGCTCATTTTATTGACAGCAAACGAAATAGGATTGATTAATTCGGCAAATGATACAAGGTCTTAATAAATTTGTCTCAAGGCGAACTTATGAAGCCAGACAGAAACGTCTAAGAAAACCCATTTATCATCTGCAGCTAGTTTTCTAATGATATTTCATAATACACCTTATATTATGTGACATAAAGTGCAAGATTGTACAAGCATCAAAGTGACCATCAAACTGCGGAATACCGCTACGCTCGTGTCACACGAGCGTGCGGTATTCCAGTAGTATTCCAGCAGTACACAAATCGTGTGGAGTCGTTTTTTGTTTAGCTATTAAATTTAAAGGTTTAAACTTACGTAGTGTCACCCAATCAGGATGCAAAGTCATCGCAGACGCAAAAACTTGTACAAATCCCAAAAGTCGATATTTCCATGTGTGCACATTTGCGTCTCTCCTCTCTAAGTCATGCAGCTGCGTCAAACTGTAGGAACCTTTGCGAAATAGACAAATGGGATCAGCAGTAGGGAACCTTGTGGGACTGTAAGCTTGCAGGATGCCACCTTCTACTAAACCTACTGCTGTATACTGAAAGAAAAATAGAGATTTAAAGACATTTAAAAAAAAAATGACCACGCGCTTTTACTACATATTCTATGCAAACATAATTCGTAGATTTACTTGAGAAAATTAAGTATAGTGCAGATACTATCTGCTTCTGTATTTTGAATATTTGAGACATTGTTGGTTATCTTCATTCAGTAGGTTATTGCTCAACAAAGTCTGAGGCAACAGCACCCTAACCAATTTTTATATTTTTAAATATAATCTTACAATATCATCCTCACGCCCTGCATATGAGAAGTGTATCCGAAGGTCGCCTATCTCATGTTCCAAAGCACTCTGTCCATGATAGTAAAAACCTGAATGTAGTTTAATATCACTACGCTCTGGTCTAGAGTCTGACCAAATCTCGTAATAGTCTACTACTTTACGCTTCACGTCAATCCCTGAAAATAAAGTCGAATAGAATGTTAACGATAAATTTATGATATTCATTTCTGTGAACTGATTAAAAATACATTTTAACACATCAAAATTAAACTAGGTATGTTTTAAAACTTTTGGTGTTTCGTTACTCTGAGAAGAATAACCGAAACAAACTCAGAGGTCACAGTCACTTTTAAATTCCTGCTGCTCTTTGACGTGGAATTGCAGTTAGCAGACTGTATTACTTATTATGTCCAGACATCATGTTGGTCTGGCCATATGAGGGCCATGCAGATGAATGTCTGATATGGTTTTTTTTTTGGGGGTGGAAATCATCAAATAATTTCTCCTGCTCTGTGGTGGTGGAGCGAGAGGGTGTGTTAGACTTTTACTGACTACAACCCACCTGTATGTCAGGGGCCACGGTATCGCTTTTGAAGAACCCGTACCCTTGGCAGGATGTCTGAGATGGTCTTTTGAAGAAAGAACCTAACCACACAGATTGGAGTGGACCTGACCAGTCAGTGCATGGTTTTGTCAGTAATTGTGTAGCTCAACTCAGAACTTTAGGAACTCAATGTTTCCACAAACAATATCAAAGAAAGGACATTTGGGAGGACCTTGTTATCATATCACCAAGTCATAGTACCCTTTTCCTGCAGATGCATTCCACAGAGCCCTTATAATTTTCATAACATCCAAGTGAAACCAAAAATCTAAACAGCTCAGTCCTGCTCTGCTTTACTCATTATATCAAACCTGTATAAGAATGGTTATTCCATCATTTATCTATCTTCTGTAAGTAGTAGAATAAACAGCTAAGTTAAAAAAAGAAAACAATATGTTCTGATATAATACCTAAGTAAAGCCATCCAATCTTGACATTTTCTGCAATATGAGTCTCACTGAACATGGGCATGGAAGAAGGGTTGTGATGCCCGGGTCTGATGTAGAACAGGGAGGACTCCACCACATAGTCCCGCCAGTCTTTGTGGTACCAGTATGTCTTGCGAGACTCGTCAGCTGGTTCACTTAGAAAATTCTCTTGTTCTCTAAAAATAGATATAAGTTATTAAGTTTTTTATGAAAAAAAATACTATGAATTAGTCCAGTTAGTTGGTTATGGGCATGATTTGATTTTTACATCATTACAAAAATGTGTTTAAACACACACTAACAGTAGAAGACATGGGTTGGGTTGATGATGTTGGCAAAGTCGCGGGAAACACATGGATGAAAGACGCACAGAACTGAGAAGTATGGAGCAAAACAGGGGAGGCCCATACCCAGCAGTGAGTGATTTCGGGCTGAGATAATGATGAACAGACGAGACCACCTGACAGGTGTAGACGAAACGATACTAAAACTTTTTACAGTATTTTTTTCTACTATATCTGGTGCTAGGCTACATTCTCACTTACGTGGTTTCTTCTATCCATTGATACATTTGTACTCTCTTCCGCAACTTAACTGCTTGTACTTGTATATTATAGTCCGGCTCAGATATTGGTTCTAGTATTCTCAGGGGGCCTACAATGTGCACTACTCGGCCCTCATAGCGCGCTGCTTCGTCACTAGTATGAACGTCAATACTCTCAGCTGCCGACACCAGTTCCTCTAGCATCAGATTACTTTGAATAGTTTGGCTCTGAAAATTACAAAACAAAAACATAGAAATACTTCCTCAAGATTCTATAATAACCTTAAGCATAGTAACGAAGAACAAGGTAATGACGAAGAAGATTGTTAAATTTATTTATACTTTTTTTTCTATAAATTTTATTTTGTTATTAAACTATTAAGAAAACTAATAGTAATAAGATGAATCAGTCTGAATAAAGCTGTGATGATTATTAAATATTACCAATTAGGTAGATAGTTGAGACACATACTTAAAAAATGCTGTGATGATTATTAAATATTACTAATTATGCTGAGGCTCATTCTTGAATAAAAATAGTTAATTATTAATCTTAGAAAACTGTGATTTTTAATGTTTAGTTCCTGTTTCAATGAGACTACAAGTACCTGTTTAGATGCTAAGAAGATTGTCAATTAACAATAAATAATTTTCCACCTTGTTTAATAAATAAAACACAAGTTTTATTTATTAAACAAGCTTTATATCTTTACCTGATCATTTTATTTAACAACATGACTTTAGTTACATTACAAGAAATATAGTCCAACTCCGAATGAATGAAACTGCATATAAAACGATATGTCTTCATTGATGTATTTTAATATCCATGGTTGGCGATCTTAGGATGTTTAACATATCCGTTTGGAAGCACTAACATAATTCTACATTTTCATAAAACATTTTATTTAAATTCTATTTTATAAACTGTTTTCTTCTTTCCTGCGTATAAAAAGGTATCATAGACATGTCTGACATGCTTTTAGTTTAATATCAGCATAGAAACAGTCATCTATCAGTTTTTCCGAGAAAATATTAAAAAGAAAATATGTATATATACCATTATAAAGTTCCTAAAGCTAATAAAACATTATAGAAAAACAAAATTTATAATTGTACATAGAATTATTTCTAGTGCAGTTTGAACATAAATAACGCTTTCCTGTAAACCTCGGTTTTTGACATGTCTCTATGTACGTAGGGACCGTCGATATTATAGTGAAAATTGTTTTTTTTTCGTAGTGTATTTTTGTGGTGTATATTATAGAATATATAAATAAATAATACCAGTCCTAGGCTGCTCTTTTGGCCATAAAAGTTGCTTACCTCTGCCCATAACAGAAAATATGTAACACCAGAAAACAAAATGAGACTCAGAATAGTAGTGAGCCATGTTTGCTTGAACTGGTTTCTAACTGCTGTCCAGTCCATCTGAAAAGAGTTTTAGTATTAGGGTTCTGGAAAGGGTGGACAAAGGGTCGTCTAAGGGGCGAATGAACAATAGTTTAAATAATAACATTATGTAAAAACCAACACGGGAATATGTAAGCAAAAACTAACCTTCAGCCACAAACTGTTTATTATTCCTATATTCTAAGTCACTAATACACTTATTAGTTCACGGAAATTGTTTTTACACAGAGTACGTATCGCTTTAATTTTAATTTAATTCATTAACTTTTAGAAATAAAACGTAAAATATGGTTTAACGATTCGATTTGCTCGTGAAAAAATCACATATTACAAAAAAGTACTCTGTAATTCACATTGACAATACTCAACTGTCAACATTGACAGATTTTTTGACTGAAAAGGGCTACGTTCCGAGTTACGATAATATCGATTTGAGCGTGCTCACACCCGTTCCGAATTGGTGTGACACAGTGGAACGAATGTATGGGAGCGGTTGGACGTAGACATGTCCGAAAAAAAAGAGTAAAATTATGCCAAACTAATGATGCCATCTTATTCGATTACTTAATGCCTTCATAACTTGTGGTGATGAATTTCTTCATAACTCCCATATTTCGGGAGTAATTTGAGAAAATGTGAAATTTTACTATGAAAATGAGTGTATCGAGCTCTCTCCCTCCTGATTCCGGGCTTGTTTCAAGTAGCGGTCTCTAATATCATAATGCTAATACTAAGAGCTATATTTAATACTAAGACACATAGTGCGCCAAATGTGCACTTTCTGGGATAAAGAGTGATGTTTATTTTATAACACAATTTTTTTATTTTTTGTTTATTTTGTTGATTAAAACCGTTTTTCTAAAGGTTTACCTTATTACAATAACATTTCTGAGCAGCCAATTAGAGAAGATATAAGCTAATTAGGATATATAATTAGGGACTTAAGGTTTACATATAAAACTGATGCACTAATGATTACTGATAAGAACATTGCTATTATTTAATTACTAAATGGCTCTTAATACACTAATTTAGCATGCATCATTTACTAATTATCACAATAACTAATTACCTTGCAATATTTAACAAAGGATACCTGGGATACCTGGATTTTATATAAATAGGTCACTATTAGTAACTTTAAAATCAGTGTTGATTTACACCTCGTTGTATCCAAGCTAATCTCGCAATGTATTTTCCAAATTTTAATACAAATCTTGATATTCACGTTGCTTTATGCGCACGCGCACATAAAGATTTACGCGACTTTAACTATTTGTTCAGTGTTTTAAAAGATAACAGTTGTGTTCAGTTATGTGAAAGTGCTGAAACAAGTTTAAAAGACTGGTGTCGTCGATTTTGCTACCGCATTTATGCAAAATGGACACAGTCTGGAAGAAGCACAGATAAGTTTCGGAAGAAACATGAGATTTGGCTACAGGCTGCAATTCAATGGCCGGAATTACAGAATGAAAATATGGAACCTTCTACAGAAAATATAAGTGACGTCATCGAGCCCATAATTTCTCCTGCTAAATCTGATGCTTCAACTTGTACACATCCTAGTCCTCGTAAATCTTTTGAGGACCTTAGTAACCGGCAAAAAAGAAGACGCACTGAAGATAGTCTTTCATGCAGCAGTAGCAGCGCTGAAATTATGTTTTCGGCCGAAAGGGCGCTTCAAAAGGCAGGACAAAGCGATACAGCTTATGTTATGAAATACTTGACGGAGAATCCAGAAGAGGCCTCAAAAATCAAAGCCTTCATTGAAGGTAAATCAATTCAGGTACGGGAAATATCCCCTTTGAAGGCATTGGCTCTTTATGTATCGATGAACTTATCGAAATGGCGCTATAACACTCTTCGGGATTTCAACACTCAAGAAGGAGCTCTTCAATACCCGAGTTACTACATGTTGGTTAAAGAAAAAATTAAGTGCTATCCGGCCAAAGAAGATCTCACAGTTACAGAGAGCTCTGCAAAAATCAAATTACAAGCCTTGATGGATTTAACCTCAAGAAGACTTATTAGGTCGTTAGAAACCCCTGTTGATCCCAATCAACAGCTCGTATTGACCAGCAAATGGGGTTTTGACGGATCATCTAGCCAAAGCATTTATCATCAAAGGACGAGTGAAGATGAGCAAATCGATCTTGCTAGTAATTTTATGATTAGTCTTGTACCACTGCGGCTCGTCTCAAAAGGTGTAACAATTTGGGAAAACGAGCGACCATCTTCCACTTCATTTTGCCGGCCAATATTGTTTAAGTTTATAAAGGAAACCAAAGAAAATGTGCAGAGAGAGATGGCTGAAATCGAAGCAGAGATTGAAGCCTTAACTCCATCCACCATCACTGATGGAATTAGTGTCAAACACCAACTGCTGTTGACAATGATTGATGGTAAAATTCATTCCATTATATCCAATACAGCAGCTTCAGTGTGTGACATATGCAAGGCTTGTCCTAAAGAAATGAATAATTTAGAGTTAATCAAAGATAAACACGCAAACGAGGACATGTATAAATATAGCTTAAGCACCCTTCACGCTTGGATTCGCTCAATGGAATGCTTATTACACATTTCCTACAAATTAGACATAAAATCATGGCAAGTAAGGGGTGATATAGCAAAAAGGCAAGTTGATGACAGGAAGAAAAGAGTTCAAGAGGCTGTAAGAAGAGAAACGGGCTTACTTCTCGATGTTGTGAAACAAGGCAGTGGATCCACCAACAATGGCAACTCGGCAAGGAGATTTTTTGAAAACTACACTAAATCTGCTGAACTGACCGGAATAGATGCTATGCTTTTAAGAAAAATCTGTGTGATCTTGCAGTGTATTTCATCAGGAGAGAAGATCAACGTAACTAAATTCCGAGAGTTCTGCTTTGATACTGCTAAGCTTTACGTGGAGTTATACCCATGGTATTATATGCCTTCTTCACTTCATAAAATTTTAATGCATGGGCCAGACATAGTTCAGAACATGTCAATTGTGCCCATTGGTTTTCTATCCGAAGAGGCATCTGAGGCTAGAAATAAAGATTTTAGAAAATATAGAGAGGGGCATTCTCGAAAGCATAGCAGTATCTCATGCAATGAAGATATTATGCACAATCTTTTACTGTCTTCTGATCCACTTGTTACAAGTATCCGTCCAAAAGGAAATAAGTTTGTAAAAAAATCTTCTTTTAAGGAATTTTATGAGCTTACGGATTCTGAGAAAAGTGATATCGAATTTGTTAACATAAATGATTTAGCGGACATCGATTCTGAATTTGAATTAATTGATGATGATGATGATGACGAAGATAATTAAATGATGTTATTGTTTTAAAATGTGTAACTTAGTAAATTAGAGCTTACATCTTAATTATTTATTGTACTTTTAATGAAACTAGGTAATTTATTATCAACTTACTTAAAAGTCATACTCTCATCAGTTCTTGTGAATATTTTTGTTAATATATATTTCTGTATATATATATAATATATTTATAGACCTCTTAATAAGTCTGTCTGCGGTTTAAAGTAAATACAAATGGGGAAAAAACGTTTTTTTTTTTAAATTTTCATTTCCTTTTATCCCAGAAAGTGCACATTTGGCGCACTATGTGTCTTAGTATTAAATATAGCTCTTAGTAATAGCATTACGATATTAGAGACCGCTACTTGAAACAAGCCCGGAATCAGGAGGGAGAGAGCTCGATACACTCATTTTCATAGTAAAATTTCACATTTTCTCAAATTACTCCCGAAATATGGGAGTTATGAAGAAATTCATCACCACAATTTATGAAGGCATTAAGTAATCGAATAAGATGGCATCATTAGTTTGTCATAATTTTACTCTTATTTTTCGGACATGTCTACGTCCAACCGCTCCCATACATTCGTTCCACTGTGTGTGAGGGCGATTTCGATGTCCCGTGAATCGTCATAGATGACGTCATGATATGCGCCATCTTGCGATAACGCCGACCATGCGCTAAACTAATATCTCCGTGAGCGCTGTCAAAATCAAAATCCAAAGTCATTTATTCAAACTAGGCTGAGAGTCAGCACTTTTTGAACTTCAAAATTACATAAGACAGTCCCCCAAAACGCCCGCCCTTCACCACTTCCTATTGCTTTAGCTGGGAAGACGAAGTGGCACAACAAACTCCCCAGTAGCACAGCTGTCGTTATGTTAGAAGAACTTAATTCTATACAATAATAGCATATAATTAACATTCAACAAAAAATGAAAATTTAATTGATAAAAATGAAAAAAAAATGGTTTATGCAGTCAAGTTAAATAAACAATGATATGAAGTAATTCGTATGACCTGTCAGTAGTTAAGCTAATTCTGGTGAAAGAACACAAACGTTGTCTTGAGTTAATCACAGCGACCAACAATTCTTATCGTATAAGTAGTCGTTGATAGAATAGTATGCCTTCGAACAAAGATTTGATTTTACTTTCGCTTTAAACGCATTAAAATGTAAATCCAGCAACGAAGAGGGAAGCTTGTTATAAAAGGTTATACCAAGCCCAGCAAATGAGTTATGAACTTTATGAAGCCGGTGAAAGGCCGTAGTTTGTCCTTATTTCTAGTATTAATATTATGAATATCACTGTTTTTAGTGTATAAGTGTATATTTTGCCTTATATATAAGATGTTAGCGAAGATGAATTGCGATGCCACCGTGAGAATACCAATATCTTTAAAAAATTCTCTCAGAGAAACTCTAGCACCTAGTTGGTAAATTGCACGAACAGCTCGTTTTTGAAGAACAAAAATATTTTGAATGTCAGCGGCTTTACCCCACAGCAGAATGCCGTAGGACATAACGCTATGAAAATAACTAAAATAGACTAACCGAGCTGTATCAACGTCAGTGTATTGTCTTACTTTTCTGACGGCGTAGGCGTAAAAATGACAGTTGTGCTGTTTTGTTTTGAATCGTTACATATCTTTAGCTAACAGTATACGGTGCTTCTGGCTAGAGCCGCCACCTAACCAAATCAGAAGACCACATTTGTGGTGTATACAAGTTTGATATGCTGTAAATAGGTTTTAATATTGAGTGAGCACTGTTAGCGTGCTCACGAGCGTTCCGTATTGTTGACAAAAATGACAGTTTTTAGCTGTCATAATCGGGATTTCTAACTCGGAACGCAAATTATTGATGTGAGCGCTCACAGCGGTATTTTTCTAATTCGGAATGTGGCCAAGGTGTGTTCAAAAGATTATTTTTAATTTTGTTTCCTTACATTTGTAAACAAATGTAGGGCATTTGTAAAAAACAAAAATAGTAAACCAAACGCGATATTGGATAAATGCACAAACCATACGAAGCCAAAAACCAGAAAAAAAAGCCGTGTTCACTATATACAATTTCATCCAATATGACCAATGACCAATTTTTTTATTCGTCTACTCTGTCCCACTGCTGAGCAAAGGCCTCACCCGAATCCTAAACATCCTTTTCCAGGGCCACCTGGATCCTACCCTGTCAATGGCCAAGTATTAGCCTTGAAAAATAAGAAGGCGCAGTCCGAGTCCGCGCCGTTTATATTCGTGAAAACGTTTAGTCAAAAAACAGGTGGTACAAAAAAAAATGTTATTTTTAAGGGAGGCGTTGAATGTCGCCAATTAATTGGCGACTTTCAGCGGCCCCCTTTGATAGGCGTCCAGGGCTTGTGCCCTGCCTGCCTCACCCTAGTTACGCCTCCAAAGAGTATACAGATTGGACGCCTCTGTCCGTAGCTATTGCATTTGCTCGGCACTAGATTTTTTATGGTCATTGCATTCCTTTTGATGCAAGCTTTCTTCAAATGCGTTTTTTTTTATTTCTGAGCATATTTACGGCCGATCTGAGACGATTTATGGAGTTATTTTGCTATTATCAACTTCATATTAAATTTTTATCCTATTTCGGCCAACATTTTTGTTCTAACTAAAATGAGAGTTGAGTCGTTTCAAAACGTTACGCTACACTAATTGGAATTTCGACTCATAGTGAAAAATCGTCGCAGGCAAAGTTATCATGCATAAAAAATGTTATAAATATGACCTAGGTATCTTTTGAACGATCAACCATTACTATAGTACTTAAACTTTAGTTTCGCGGTTGAAATCTTACATGTTTTTGTAGGTCGAAATATCGAACTTACTACCAGTAGTCCGAGCGAAAAAAAGTTTAAAAGGTTTGTTACCGAATTGGGAGTATTACATTCATCATCTGCCTAGCCTATTCCCAACCATGTTGGGAGTTTTTATTTTATTTTGGGATTGGTTGCCGGAGGGAAATATTCCGAATTATTCCCGTCGTATTATTCGCGAATCATTCGGAAAGTTTGAGTAAAATTCGGAATTATTCCCCGAGAATAAATAATACTTACAAGGAAAATATATCTAGCTAGAGTTTGACTATTGACCGCTAGATGGCGACGCAACAACGCGTTATTAAACAAGACAAGTAAAAGTTGACTTTATGTCACTCATTTTAAAGTCTACTTTCTTTTAAACTCAAACATATTGTTCGCGAAGATTCCAACTATGCACATGTCACAGTCAGCTATTTAATTAGAGATTACCGTTATCGATTAATTTATCGATATTTTAAACTTGCAATGTTCTCTGTGTTCTATGCTTTAACAGGAAAAAATTTGCCCTGTGTGCGGTTTTAGTGTACCCGTAGTAACTAATCGGGTAATTTAATATCTATCTCTTAGGATAGAAAGAAACGCCACAGGTGTATCTTTTTATGAATAGAATAATTTTCATAATCGGATCAGTAGTTTAACATAACAATTCTTAGTTATACTTTCTATAATCGTAATTATGTATTAGAATATATTTATATAAACTCTTGATTTCAAACATAGTAATATTTATTGACTCTAGCCGTTGACTATATTTTGCTTAAAATTAAAATGGAATGTCGATAAATAAGTAAACGACAGTGGTACATCCCTAGAGGAGGATGAATAGTAATGACCTCGTTACGCAAATTACGCATTCAGCTTTGAATTGAATGCATTTATTATACTGGCATCTAGCAGCGGGTAGCGTCACTTACTCACTATTGCGTATGCCCTTTAAACGGAAAAGTAATCATTTCGAAAAAAGAGTACACAATAAACAACTCTAGTCATTCTACTATGATTAATTTTCAATAATGCGACGACTGACATTTTTCTTGTTTTTATGTTCTGTGTACGCGTTCATTCATTATTTATGAGTGTAATACGATTTGTAAACTTCCGAATGTTTCTTGCATCTACTTAGATATGTACTTACGTAATAAGTTTTTGTATGCGGTTTAGCCATAGAGTTTAGCTGTCCAAATGTTATTTTGCGAGAATAATATGTATAGATGCCAGCACATCACGCTACCCCAATCTGTCAAATTTTCCCAGTTGAACATGAACCTTAAGCTTAAGCAATAAAGTTGAAAATCTATCAAAGAAATTTAACAGATTGGGGTAACTTGATGTGCTGGCATCTGTACATAACATCAGCACAACATTTGGCCTGTTCGAAATTTAACCAAACAAAAATAACATAATATGTATTCACAAGTAGATAACTACTCAAAGGGAAATATTCCTACATAATAAGTACGTAGGCATCGAATAATACTTCGTTGATTGTATGAATTAACGGCTGCGGGGCTCGGCAGTTCACGAAGTTGTCTATTGGCTGCTAGATGGCATTAATTCAAGTAACGGCACGCCGTATCTGATATATGGCGAATCTCCTCAAGCTACCCACGCGTATATTCGTAATTACTGGGAATAATTAAATTCATAATTAGTATGTAATAAAATGTGGGTTACCTATTTTATCCTTACAATATTGTTTTTACACTGCATTCTTGCTGAGGTAGTATTCCTTCCAATCGAAATATACTTTGGAATATTTCCGAATTATTGCGAATAATTCCGAAGTTTTGTAACGCTAGACTTGGGACAAACAATAATAAATATTATGATTTACGACAATTTTACTGGATGGATCGTCTATGGAGCGAATTAGACAGAAACGGCTTAAGGTGGAGACGCGGTGTACGCAGTACATTCTGTATTAAAACGTTAACCATTTTTATACAAAAGTTCCGACCTCGCCGCCGAGGTGCTCGCGCCTCGCGAAAACCCCTAGTTAACGATGAGACCCCCAACCATCCCTTGCTCGTTGAAGTGCCAGCCCGCGCCGCAGCTGAGCAGGTAGAGTTAAATTCCCCGAATAATAATTATAATGAAAATGTTTTGATCCAGCCTGTCCCCGCTTGCGCCTGCGCCGCGCCTTCACCTTACGCCGTTTCTGTGTAATTTGCGCCTAGGGTTTCCCTTACCAGCAATTGATCTGTCAGTGATGCCAATTTAGCCTCTTCGGGGCTAGACCTAGCCCTTTTTCTTCATGTTCAGCCCCGAATATAATGATTTAGCCCCTAGCCCGTAATCTCGCCTGTCAAAACCATATAAACATAAATTACGAAACAGAATGAACTTTGAGTCCCTAAATACCATACCATAAATACGAACTGGCCTTTCTAAGTTTAATGTAAGTAAGACCATAGAATCTCCTTTAAAAATAATTGTATCCAATTTAAATTTATACTGAACAAGACTGCGCGCCTTAATGGGGCCCAAGCCCAACCATCAACGTCCTCAGCGCAAAGTGAAACCCTTCGAGAGGAATTACATGAAGACTGCTATTTAGTATTAACTCCTAGTTTTATAGTAACTTAATGATTAAACAATATTTTATAATCCAGAATTATGACTTTTAATAATAATTTACACAGTACTTATTCATGACATCCATTTTACTAAAGAATCTTTATTTTTATTTTTATTTTTTTAGTAATTTAGCCCTGTTTTAAAAAATGTACTTAATGAGCCCTTTTAGCCCCAAAACCTGACACTGACACCCAGTTGGCAACGCTGTCTGTCAATGTAAAGTCAAATGTCAACGTTTTATTGACAACAAGAAACCGTGCGTGTTTGTTATTATTTACATTTGCAAAACGCTAAGAAAACGATAAATTAAAACTAAAATAATTAGATAAAAGAGTAACAGACTATAATATGCGGTCGTATATCAAAAGATTGAGATATTTAAGTGGTGGTGGTTTACATATCTCTTATTTTTCTCAAATTTCATCGCGAAAATTCCATCACAACTTACCGATTTTGGATTTTTACAAGAAAACTACAGGTGATTTAAGTTTATTATTTAACATATATCATTTAGCTAAAAAAGACTGTGATTGTGAATCATAAAATTATTTCTTAATTGAATAAACCCATAACAAGGTTTTGTTTTTAATTAGAACCTAGTTTGTTATAAATTTGTATAACGTAACTTTTGGTAGTACTATCACAGACCACATCCTTCAGTTGAACACAAGCTCAATAAAAATAGGTTAGATAGGCAGTAGCTCCATGTAAAAAATTGATATTCAGCGGCATCCGGTTACAATGGAAGCCGACTCCAACATAGTTAGGAAATGCTAGACAGATGATGACGATAAAAATATTTTTATTTATGTTATAGGTGAATCAATATCAGACGACTATCTAACCCTATTGAAGAGGAAACACCCACACATTGATGAGGTAACTGATGACCGCTTGCAGTGCATTCTGCAGATATTACAAAAGTTTGGTATCACACCTGAAGAGGCTTGCCGTAACCTCCATGTGTTTAGTATGAACCCAATCACTATGGACAACTACGCGGAAATACTTAAAGAGTGTGGTTTTGTCAGTGTTTCTGCTAAACATATCATAAAGTGAGTAGTGGGTTCAAAACAAGTAATGCATGGCAATCGATTTGAAGTAGTCGAGACACAAAACACTTATCATAATTTTGCACTGACTTTCAGATACCACACACTTGTAAAATCAAGAACATTAGCTCGGCTGAAAAAAGAAGGCTTGCTTCCTACAGACTTTAAAATGGAACAAATGATATTAGACAAGTTCCAAGAATGGCCTGCCAGTAGGAAAACTTTACAAAACTTCTCTGATACTGATACATCTATATGTAAGTAAAATGCTATCATTTTCTTATTATTCACAATAATTATGTTAGTTTTATGGATCACCTATAGGCAACTTGTAGGCACTTTTCAAATAAATACTGGTACCCTGGAGGATAAACCAAAATCCTCTATAATAAACAACTACGCTCTAATAAAACACTTTTTTGACTATATATTGCAAAGGCTAATGAATTTTTTTTGAAGTGAAAACTTCTTTGCGCACTTTTTGGGTGAACAAAAATCATGGAACTCGCGTCATCGACACAGAACGCTTTCCAGCGAGCGCACGGATGAGTCGCTCGTTGATATCTATTACACGTAATTGTTTTTTGTAAATAGGAGTACCAACAGATAATTTTATGATTTCAGTAACAATCCGAATGAGTGTGCTAGAAAGATTTCTTCACTGGAAGCTCACAGTGACACCAGAAGAATTTCAGAAATACTGTAGAAACTACCTACCACTAAGACACAAGCCAATGTCGGACATTCAAGAAGCAATCAACATCGCACTTAATGAAATAAAGTTTGACAATGCAGGCATTAGAAGAAATGGCTTTGTCATATCTGCAGATCCTTTACATACTAAACTTATATTAGAGAATGTTGGTACCCTGGCTGGTATGGACATTCGAGATGCTTTGAAAATAGAACCTGCTATATTGAAGAATAATTATAATTCTGTAATACAAGTTCGAGATGTTTTAGAGGTACATAATACAACCTTTGTTAACAACTTTAGTAGACAGGCACCATCTGTTAAACAAGATCAGATTAAATTGTTTGGTGAAACTGTACAGACTTCATTACTGTGAAGCTTTGTCAGTTAATTTAATGTAGGTTAATTAATCTAATTTAATCTGTTCATATTTATTTATTTAAACTTTTCGCACACTAACAAAAGGTTCAAAGGCAGACTGGACTGGACTTATGCTTTAGGCATAATCTTTTTTAGTTCATAATCTTTTTTCTTAACTATGAACATTTTCTAAATGAGAGTGTAAATTTATTTTAGGAGTACAGAATATCATTTGAAGCTCAAAGGCGGTGTTTGAAGGTATACTGTATGCGACCAGAGACAGTCCGCGAGCGCCTAGAGGAGCTCAGGAGCTCAAAAGAGTACCAAGTACTGTCCACAAATCCTAGGGTGAGAAATGTTTGATTCTGACGTGTAATTGGAAATACGAACTTATGTATATTATGGGTGCAAAGTTTAATTTCATGTCGTCAAAATTATTGTTAAGGCAGCAAATGGCTGCAATAGAAACTGTACTCAATGTAACCAACATAAGTTTGCGTATCCCAAAGCACAATGATACAATTCATAATATATTAATGTTGTTGTCTTTCAATCCCCAGATTCTCCTACTCGTTATACACAAGAAGAAAATGCTGAGCCGTCTTACCAAGATAGAGTCTGCAAAAAAACAGTGCTATAGTCTGAATCACTTAGTTTCGTCTACAAAGGTGTTCAACAAGTGAGTCGTGCATTTCATATTGAACATATTGCTTTCGAAGAAAGATGCCTTGATTTGATTGGTAGAACCACAACGAGCCACTACAACTTAATGGCAGCTCTGAAGTTCGCTACTCGCTGCGCAGTACCGCACCCCTCAACCCCGCTGAGACGTGAATTTGTTACTGCACAGCGACTCGCCTCATATTCCGAGCCGCAATTTGAACCCGACTGTATTGTTGTCGACAAAATCCTTGCCCAACGATAATCATAACCTTGCCGATTGGTTGATGAATCCAGCTGCCGACTGCCCTGACAACTCTCCTCAATCCTCCTACAATAGAATTTACATAATTTGCAGGGGCATAATTTATATGAACGTGGCAGGCACTGCTTTATGTGATCGATTCTTTTATACGTTTTTAGTTACAGAATAAACAACACACACATAACAATACAAATGAAACATACACACATACACAAACACACTTAACTACATTAAGACCGTTTATTCTGAAAGTTGGCAACGTCGCAAATAGCTGTCAAATATTTACCTGTTTTTATTAATTTGTTCATATTACTGTATGGGAATATGAAATATCGCTAACTAGTGACCTAAAATATGAATAAGGATTTTCAATTATAACACTGAATTTGACGTTGTACCTAACCGTTTTAGGTGTAAAAGGGTAATTTGGAAAGTTTCCAAGTTCTTTTTTTACATCTAAAACGAAATATTCGGTGTTAAGATATTAATGATTGCATTTCATAATGAATATTTTAGGTCACTAGTTAGCGATATTTCATATTTCCATACAGTAATATTGCCAAATTAATCAAAACAGTGAAATATTTGACAGCTATTTGTGACGATGCCCATTTTCAGAATAAACGCTCTTAAACATCGATATAAAGATGTTGAATAAAACTATTCTGTAACTAAAAACTTATCGACGGATCGAGGCACCACATCACTAAAAACGTGTAACACTAAACGAATTTAAAGAATCTTGCAAGCGGACCCTACTAAGCAAACAAGCAATTTATTTAAATAAAAATCTCTCTCTATTAATGCATTATTGATTATTTTTCTTTCCGTAGTTACATCAACAGTTTCGGCGACAAAGTATGCGGCAGAGACATAGCAATACTAATATCTTCGTCTCTTAACAAATTGCCGGCCCACAGCGATGGCACCCAAGGAGCGCTCGTCAGCAATGTTTTGAGTCAACTCAGACGACACAAGTACTGGCTACACGTCGCCATGAACGTTATTGATGAAAATATTCAGTTTCTTAAGGAGAAATTCAATGATCAAATCATTTTTAATCATTGTTTAATACTCCTGTATCCTGTGTGAGTATTGTTTTGAGTTCCGTATGTATTTTGAGTGCAAAATTCTTTAATGCTCGGTTCCTATAAACAAAAACGGATCGTCTTGCTTACCAATGGTAGCATTTTTATATTTCCACCCTGGGCAAATTAATAGATTCGTGAGCTAATTTTACCTGTGATAGCTACTTCCAAATAGTTAGGGGGGAGGGGAGGGGGTCTACTTTGCGGAGGTATTAGGTATTTGCTTAATTTTAGGTAAAGAAACAAGAATCTTAATTTTAACCTACAACTGTCCGTAAATTATAGGAATCGCCCATTTATAAAAATACGAGAGTGTTTTTTATTGTTTGCTAGAATGCAAAGTTACTTTGTATAAATTCACCATAGTTCTATTCTGTCTACGCCAAAGCAGGACGTATCGTGATAGCATAAAAGAGCATGGCCAGTGTCCAGCGCCATTTTATGTTTTTGAATTTCGTCCAAAACTCTCCTGATTCTCTTGCTGTTATCCCAATTTATTTGGGATCTGCGGAATATGTCTTTTGCTTCCATTACTTCTATTTGTATTTTTCTTCTATTTGTCGAACTTAGTTAAAACTCACATTTTATTAGACCATCATCATCTACCTAGGCTTTTCCCAACTATGTTGGGGTCGGCTTCCAGTCTAACCGGCTGCAGCTGAATACCAGTATTTTACATGGAGCGACTGCCTACCTGACCTCCACAACCCAGTTACTGGGTAACACGATGCCCCTTGGTAAGACTGATTGTCAGACTTTCGGGCTTCTGGCGACCCGTAACGACTGTGAAAGATCCACAAATGACAGCCGGGACCAACGGCTTAACTTGCTTTCCGAGGCACGGACGGGTCTTGGTATGTAAAGATGATCACCCATCCACGGACCAACCGCGGCAGGCGTAGCTTAACCTGATCGATCGACCCGTGCAGCTATTGTTACTTAGCCACAACCAAGGCCCTCACATTATATGAGACCATTACCCGTAAATATAATTTTGTAGGCATTTGATTAATTACATACTTTTTATTTCCAGTTCCGAAGTAAAATACTACATAGACAGCCTGTTAAGCATGCGCGAAGGACGAGATGCAAATGAACAATTGAAAGACGATCTAAACTACAACGTGCATTTTAACAGCCTCACTGATGACCAGATTCTTAGCTTAGTGCTGTATACCATTGAAAAGAAATACCACTTTAGTGGCGATGGTATTTGGGCACGCCAGGACGGTGTTAGGGTTGTTACACAAACTAACTGACGGTATTGTGACTCGCGGACGCTATTAAGAGGTCACGCGATGAGAAAGTTCAAACGTCAAACGGCGTCGAACGCAAATTGTTAGTATTGTTTTATCTACTATAGGTATCTTTATTTATTGGAAGGATCTAGTGATTGAATAGTTGGCCAGCCTGCCGGCAGATGGGTCTCTAAATAGGTACTTATCACTTAATTTTACAAAATTTGGTAAGAATCTTTTCTGTGGCTTACACTGTAACCTCGAATTGAACGCCTGCGCTGTTTCGAAAACTGGAATATGAATGGTTCACTTTGATAAAGCTTAACAAAGTATCAAGATTATTTAGCTGAATTTGTTTCATGTTACTAAGACCTTTATAAACCTTCCTCATCTTAGCTTATTGATGGCAAACAATTCAAACAACTTTGGCCCACAATTCATCTGCGCCAACCCCGCTCACTGACGCAGCCATAAGATCGTCAAATGCACAAGTAACAGGGCAAGCAGCGTGGGATAGAAGGTGAACCATTGTCTGCCTATCGCCTCTATAAATTACAAGCTGTGGCGGACGCAATGCGATTTCTTATCGGCAAAAATGACGAATAGAAGTTCCGAATTCCAGAACAGAATTACAAAAACAAGTACAGAATTTAATCCGTTATTAAATAAAAACCTTCCTTAGAGCTCGCCTTCGTTACTTAAGGGATGCTTGTGCTAAATGATGGCCTCTAGAACCAGCAGTTTACACTGTTCGTTGTCTGTCATTGAATGATTTTAAGATGTTTATTATGTAGATTTTCTAAATTATGAAAATGTGTATTGACTTCCGTGTACATATATATAAATGTAAGTAAAGGATGCTGGTACACAATTAAATAAAAAGTCACTTTAAGCACATTTGTATTATAATTTTTCGTCTTCCTTAAAATTAAATATTACAAAATATCTAGCTTATTGCTCTCTTAACTTAACATAACTTATATAAATGCTCTATTTAACAATACACATGCAGAGGACACAAATAAAATGTTATTTAACTATTTATAGATATACCCTGCCATATAATTTTTTATAAACTGTAAAATGTTAGCAGATATTTATATTGCTGGTTTATATTGTTGGCAATAGGCTCACCCCCTATATGCGGCTTAAACATAACTAGCGAAATGTAGGATACACGTTTTATGTTTTTTATGTGTATATTTATATTTTGTATAATCTTTGGCCCTTTTCATGAGAACAAAAATATAGATATTGATTTTTGTCCTAATTATACAAAATAACTATGCTTATACTGGACCACATTATCGATCTTCGGCGACAATTCAAGATGTCGCTAATACCTAAGTAGTTGAATAATTTGTAAAAAAAAACAATCTATTCTACATTTTTACTAACAATTAACCAAATTAAGGAAAATAATTTGCGATAACGTGTCCCAAATATTAAAATAATAATCACTTATCCTAAATACATAAAATGGTAAAGGAATGGTTAATAATGACACTACGTGATGGTATAACAATAAGGGTTAAGTGCTATAGAATATTATTTCTTCAATAGAATATTAATTAAAGCATTCACCATGACAAACCCACTTGTACACCATTTAAAATTCAACACTCTATCGATAACTGCCGTCATAATAATATTCAACACCCAATGAAGCTAGAACACTATGACTGTAGGTTTTATACCTTCAGCTTTCTAAATTCTGGATCATAAAGTAACTGGAGTCGAGTCGCCGTCTCGCGTAGTTGGGTCCGATACTACGAATTATCCTGAGTGCACCAGTACGTAATGCAATGCCCTCGTCGTTGTCATTGACCCGCCGACCCCAGTTCGTGGCATGACGAAGGAAGGTTCTTATTCAGGATGCACAGATTAGTAGATATATAAGCTAATATGGCTTCACTTGTCTTGTGTTGAAGTACCTAAACGTATTTCTTAGACGTAGAAGCATAAGCATAGCATAATCGGCCTATAATGTTCGAACTGCTGGGACACATGCAGGCCTCCTACCTGTGAGAGGTAGTTGGCCATAACCCACCACGCGGGCTCAGTGATTTAGACGTGACAATAATGAAACTGGGCACGCCGCGATTGCGGCGGTAAGTCCCCTCTTTGAGGAGTGGCTTGAGAGGTGGCATGGCGTCCTCACCTTCCGCCTGACACAGGTCCTCACCGGACATGGCTGTTTCGGGAGGTTCCTGTTTCGGATAGGGCGGGAGGAAACGCCCGGGTGTTTCCATTGCGAAGATCGCCCAGAGGACACGGTGGAGCATACGGTGGAGGTCTGCCCAGCTTGGGCGGAGCAACGCCGTGTCCTCGTGGAGGTGATCGGCGGCGGCGATCTCTCGCGTCCGACCCTGGTCCAGGCCATGGTACGGAGCGAGAGGGCATGGCTGGCAGTCGCCTCCTTCAGCGAAGCAGTTATGCTCGCAAAGAGGGAGGCGGCGCACGTGAGGGAGATGCAGTACATGCGCCCTCACAGCCGTGGCCTTCGCAGGAGACGCCCTGGGCGTCGGGAATCCCAGGCTGATTCCCGGCCACCGTAGGCACGGGCTTGCGGACGGCGAGTAATGGGTAGCTCGCTGTCCGGTAAGGACCAAGCCCGGGTCGACGGCGCGTTGTGTTCCACGCGCGCCTCAAAGAGATGTCAGCACCAACTGAAGCGGCCCGCAAGGGCCGATGCCTGCCGGGGGTGCGGGTTGTTCGAAAGAGATACCGCCGCCCCTGGCACACAGGCAACTGAGAGAACACGGGTGGGTTTTAGTCAGTAAAAGTCTGACACGCCCTCCCGCTCCACCCAGAGCGGGAGAAGTTATTTGATGATTTCCCACCCAGAAAAAAAAAAAAAAAAAACAATAATGAAACGAGAATTATTTGGGTTAAATTGGGTTTGGAATTGAAAACCGACTGACTTACTAAGTCCGTATATCGATTCTGGGGTCTTACATTTGAACTTATCTGCGCTCAATATAAAGCAATATTGAAAATAATCCGGTTTATTTTACCATTCCACCCTGTGGGGTAAAACTCTCACTCTGTAAAACGACGAAAAGAAACAAGAATATTTTGTTATTAAAATAAATACAATTAATAAACTATCCTAACTAATCTAAAGTACCTAAAACTCGATCTCTAAATAAGCACCTATTGGATGCTGCGCCCGTGTCTGGGCGACTTACTTAATTAATTTTTGGCACAAACTGTTCACGTTTTAAAAACTTATTTACAAACTTACTACATATGTAACGTATAATCTATCACTTACGTTGATACGAGAAAATATTGTAATGTCCTATACGTTACTATATTTTCTTAAATAAAAAAGTATACGATTAATTATAGAACTTATTAATATAAAAAGATGCAATGTATCAACGATAACAAGCACTGTCAAGATAAGGCACAAGGAATGCACGAGAAGCGAAGTCTACGAGTATTTTACTCAATTAGATAATAGTTTCAACTACCCGACAAAATGCTAATAAAACGGAGCTTCCAGAAATGTATTGTGAGGCCACGAGAGTTACTTCAAGTCAGCTTTCAGTCAAGCATTGTCACATATTACTAATTCTAAGAATTCTCGATCTCAATAGCACTTTAACGGACAGTACATACTATTCGAAATTATAACTCTCACCAATATTTTGGGTCGCTCTGAAGTAAGCGCTTCCTTGCACCCCTGGGTACGCCCGTGCGTCCTATGTGCTCAGACACACGAGCGGCATGCGGCAGAGGCAACTGCAACCACATCTCTCGAACATCGTCGACGGCCGCTGCCGACACATTTACGGCTGCCATCGACAACGTGCCGCTCGTGTATGAGCACTAACACTCTCCCCTCTGATTGTCTGCCGTGCAATATACGCCAGTTTCAGAGCAGCTATAAACTTTGGTGAAAGTTGTACTAAATAAAGGTAGGTAAGCTTATAAATTACACAAAACCTACAATTAAGTTAAACTTTAAAGAGGCACATTTGTTTATGTCTAATTAAATTTAAATAAGTAAATATTTACATTATTGCAAAACTTTAAACGCTTCATAATTTTATAACTATAAAAATATAAAAAAATATTTAGATACTTACTTAGTTCAATATTTAGATACCAATTATGGAATTTATATTTTAATACCTAGACAGTACCTATACCTATATAGTATACATAATATTCTAATTATTATCCACTTTATATGAACTCATTACTGAATAAATACACGTAATCAGTAAATTAATTCATATGAAAGGTAGATAGCATGAAGCATACCTACACTACTTTTAATCAATGAGAACAAAACAACGGTAGATGAGCTATGTGATCATTTCCTACCATCCACTACATCCCTAGCTAATACTCCCTTTCGAAATTACTCTGGCTTGGAACACTAACGCTAGGATAATTTCGAAAAGGAGTATTTCAATTCAAAAAAGGAGGCAGCGTGGTGTACGCCTGCCCAGTGCTGGGCTCCATTTTAACGACGACGGGCTGTGTCAGGTCGGCGTGGCGCTCCATGTCGTAGTGCTTGTCATGCGCCGCGAGTGCGCACTTGTCGTACTCTTCGGGCGGCGCGGCGTACCGCGGTGGCTCGTCTTGCAGCGCACACGCCGCGTACTTGTCCTCGTGCTCATGCGAGCGGTACTCCAGCTTCTCATCGTGCGAGTGCGCCTCCATCTGCGGCGAGTGCGCCGCCATCATAGGGTAGTCGCGCACGCCCAGCGGAGGTGGACTACCCTCCCCGTACTCGTAAGAGTGCCTCGGCGCGAACATCTGCCCGTCGTGACCATTGAGGACGGTCGTATAAGAATACGCAGCTGGCTGTGCGTTGAAGCCCGGGTATCCACCGCTGCTAGATGACAGTAAATGATGCGAAGAGAGTTCATAGGAATGCTGGTACGACCAGGAGTCTGACGGGGCGGCTAGCCCGTTTTGCGGGAAGGCTGGCAAGTTGCCACCGATGCCGGAGAAACCACCACCTAATGTTGTTGAACTCGGTGAACTGGAACCGATGTACCCTGTTTTGCGTGGAGGCTCTCGTTTACGCCATTTTGCTCTTCGGTTTTGGAACCAAACCTATTGAAAAGCATATTAATTAATACACTGTATTTAATGTAGTGAGGCGCTGACGTAGCTCCAGCAACATGTTAATACATGAAGTAGATTGTTTACCAACCTGCACTCGTGATTCGGACAAGTTAAGTTTAAGAGCCAGTTCTTCTCTTGCGAACACGTCGGGGTATGGCGCGCGCTCGAACGCTCGCTCTAGTTCCTCCAGTTGATACGCCGTGAAAGTAGTTCTGAGGAAGAAAATATGTGTTTAAAAACTTAACAAGGTACCTAAGTAAAATCAATCAAGCCTTTTTGAGAACTCACACTAAACAGGGAAGATACTGTATCGTTTGGTGCAGGCAGGTGTAGTCGAAGCTCATGGGTAGTTTTCAAACAATAAACAACCCCCGATTGTAAAGTAGGTAACTTATTATACTCTCAATTATTCACAAACAAAATTCTTATCTATCATTCCCGAGCACACATCTACCATCTGACGCGTGCAATATGGCTGCGGGCCGCACGCGCAGAAATTGATTGAGCGTGAAACGAAATTCACCCCCGTTGCGCGCGAGCACCTCTAATTGCCTGCCAATTGACTTTAAACTTATAGCGGCATCGTGTTATTAATTGTTACACCACATTTTATTTGATACTTTATTACGACACATCATTGTGCCTATCATCGCGGTCTTTAAAAAAATGGTTTCTAGAGTAGACACGTCACTATGTCCCTACACAACACTTTTTTGTAGTTAGCTATGGTACATTTTATTTCCAAATCCATAAATGCGTAGTGACAGTGTATTTTGCGATTTGAGGTGTTTGTCACTAACCTATAAATTAATATGTACGCAACTACTGCTGAATTAAAAGAACCGAGACATGGTTGGCATAGCTACAGTACCAACTATTTAATTCGCGTTGTAAATATTTAGAGATGAACTACATAATTGTTCCCGTACGCTATCTACGAAGCGATCACTGAGCTGGTGTTGCAACTACATTCATTAAGCGCTGTACCCTCCATTCAAGAGATGGTGAGATAAGGCAATTGACTCCCCGCGGTCATACGGGTAATTAATCTGAACGAAACACGTCGCGTTTGTAGTTTTATAGCGGTTACTGCAAGACGCCTATATAAAGTGCTGTTACTTAGAAAAGGGTGCCGCCAGAGGTTTTGTCTCCATCATATGGGTGTCGAACCGTTATGAATTATTATTTTCACGCCATTTTATCTTATCTGAAAAATCTTAAAGCTATTTGTTAACTTAGAATTAATAATTAAAAATAATTAAAATATTTTTTTTATCCCGTATGTAAGTACCTAGGTGGCTATTATTCCCAAAAGTGCTTTGGGTTTTTGAGGGAAACAGTAACGAAATAACGATATTTATAACTGAAATACAATTTAGGTTTAACCATCTTAAATTCATGGCTCATTTATAATAATGTATTGCTATTATTTTCCACAATCACCACACTTAGTATAGAAATTGTTGATCGCTGTAGGTATTTGGAGTTTTGCCCATCCTCTTTACATGGAGAAAAAATTCTTTGCCGCGAAACGAACGAACTTTATTCAAATATATATTATAGAACTTTCTTAACCAGTCTTACCAAGGGTTATCGTGTTACCTAATAACTGGGTTGTGGACGTCAGATAGGCAGTTGCTCCAGGTGCATCTGGTTAGACTGGAAGCCGACTCCAACATAGTTGAGAAAAGGCTAGGCAGATGATGATGTTATAAAACTTCCACAAAATATGAACGAATGAATATTTCTAAAAACATTAACATGTAATAAACCACCATCCAACCATATGGTTTTTATCACGTATTAAGAATCATCGTATTAGTTATGCAAATAATTGAGTTAATAGAACAGGGGTGGTTTGCGAGGATACGATACAGTTCAGGGAGGGTGCGCCTGCGCCACCTGTGACAGCGGCGCGTGCCGATGCACGTGGAAATGATACTTCGAACCAAAAGATTTGAAGAGTAGTTTGTATTGTCAACTAGCTGACCCGGCTAACTTCGTACCGCAAATAAATTTATATTTTCTCATCATTTAAACCATCCTTGGACTTCTACAAATATTTTTCTCTATAGTTTTTGTGAGACTAACAAACGTAATTCATTTTTATACATCTATAGACAGATGTAAAAATCATTCACTCGTATCACTTTCCTTTTGATAACACAAAATTCGTTGCTTCAGAACGAATGTTTGAAAAATTACGATATTTTATATTTATTTCTATTCTATTATGAGGTCGTTGTTACCTACTACTTACTATACGAGTACTCCGAGATGAAACACTGAAACAAACTCAGATGTCACAGTCTCTTCATTGCATTGGTCTGAATATACAGGCTAAGTTTTTATCCAGTGCGCAAACTGTAACCATGAATTCAGCATATCATTCTAGACCCCTAGCACAGAAATTTTACGTCGGTTTTACAAAAAAACAAAAATCAGCTGTTTCATAGAAAAGTGCAATTACTACGCGGTCAATTTGTATGCAACAGCTGATTTTTATTTTGTATTAACAACGAAAAGTTTCTGCGCTGGGGGTCTAGAATTATATGATAAATTCATGGTTACAGTTTGCGGGTTCGATTATCGTGTGCAACAAATATTTGTATGGAATAGTTGTTGTAAATCTAGATGTTTGATTATGCTTATAAAACAGCCTGGGTGCAAGATAAATCGTTCTACGGGGCATTTTTATTGTCTTTTTATAATAAACTAGCTGACCTTCGTACCGCCATATTTTATTTCTCCAGTCGCGACTGGTAAAATCAAATCAGTTGGTCGATTGGTATATAATAATGTACTCTGTGGTCGATTGTTTCGTTAAAGATCTATCAAAGTCTTCTGTCACATAGCGTCAATCACTTTTTGTATTAGATTGTAATAATCTATATGTTTTTTTTTTCTTACTAGCTTTTGCCAGCGGCTTCGCCCGCGTGGAGGTCGGTGTATTATACATATAAACCTTCCTCTTAAATCACTCTATCTATTAAAAAAACCCGCATCAAAATCTGTTGCGTAGGTTTAAAGATTTAAGCATACATAGGGATATAGGGACAGAGAAAGCGACTTTGTTTTATACTATGTAGTGATTTGAACTGAATGTCACCTATCGGTTATCTATCATCATCATCATTTCAGCCGAAAGACGTCCATTGCTGGATATAGGCCTCCCCCAGGCTCCTCCACTTCGACCGGTCTTGTGCTTCCCACATTCAGCGGATTCCCGCGGTCTTCGGCCCAAGGTCATCGGTCCACCTTGTGGGAGGCCTTCCCACTCTACGTCTTCCGGTACGCGATCGCCACTCCAGAATCTTTTCAAAGTACTCTCCACTAGCCTCTATACAAAGTTTCATGTGTCTGAACCAGTTTTCGAAACACTTTTCCAGTCCGCCGCAGACACCTCGTTTACAGCCTGCTCGTACACTGACAACGCATCTTCCTGCGACGAAAATTGTATCCCTTTGAGCTAATTTTTTTATTTTCGGGAATAAATAGAAGTCACACGGTGCTAGGTTAGGGCTGTAAGGAGGGTGACCCAGGAGTTTGACTGGCGTGCTGTCCAGGAAGTCCCTCGTTTTGAGCGCAGTGTGCGAAGGTGCGTTGTCGTGGTGGAGCAGTAGCGCGCGGAGCCCTGTGTTTGGTCGCTTGTTGCTTACAACAGAGAAAACTTCTGCCAAGTATTGGGCAGTACACCATTCAGCGTTGATGCTTCTTTGGTTCGGTAAAGGAATTGACATCAAGTAGCCAGTCAAATTGAAAAAGCTGGCGATCAAAATCTTCCCCCCGCTTCTAGATCGCTTCACTCTGGTAGGCGTTGATTCGTTTTGAAACACCCAAATCGTCGACTGGCGCTTCGTTCCTGGATCATATTGATAAATCCAAGATGCATCACTTGTAATGATGTCGTCAACACGCCGAGACGAGCATGCTTTAATTTTTTTATCATATCACGGCACCATTCCACCGGGGTCTGCTTTTGAGCATCGGTGAGGTTATGTGGCACGCAGCGTCAAACTATCCTGCTCACGCGAAGATGCACCTGTATAATTTCGTGAAGGCTTCCCGGTCCATTCTGCAGTATGTGCTGAATATCTTGATACCTAACTCCCCTATTGTCATGGATTAAATTTTTCACTGCTTGCACGTTTTCTTCCGTAACAACCGTCAAAAGGCGACCACTTCTTTCTTCATCCCCCAAAGTTCTATCGTACGATTCGTCCGGTTTCAGGCGACACTTGAAATCGTAAAAAATCATAGCGCGAAAATGTTCCCGGCGCAGATCCATTTAAATTAGCTCGCAAACAATGTGAAGGGAAATTTTGAAATTGGAACGTGCCTATTTTTACTTATGAATAATCATGTTTTCAAAATAGATTATTACTGGCCAGTTCCTCATAGATAAAACTTTTTTTCGCAAAACTTTCTGAGTGGCCTGATACACAAAAATTAATCTCTATTTCCCTTGGTCACGACATCACACGTGAACGGCTGGACCAATTTTGATAATTCTTTTTTTATTACGTTTGTTATTAACAGAAGGATCATAAGCAAGAAAAAAAGAAAGTTGCGCGTAACATTATATATATAATGTTTAGGACAACGTCTGTCGGGTCAGCTACTCTGTTGATAAAAATAAATAAATCACGAGGTTAAAATATGTAGTAATTTTATAATGCCGCCATTCCTATGGTACCTATAACACTTCCAGTTCCACCATCACGTCCTCCTGCCACTATCCGAAAATATTTGAGGGCGGCGCAGTATGTTTTCCTCTTCCATACATCTCTATTAGCCATCATCTTATTTTCAACCCCTTTCTAACCATATCTTTCACACAATCCATCCATCATTTATGTGGCCTTCCCCATCACAAAGCCATTCACGTTCATACTCAAAACTTTCCTTACGGCATGTTCCTCATTCCTCTGCATCACATTCCCATACTAACCGATTACCCTCCCCACAACTTCTGAGGCACTTGCGGACTTTCCCACTTCATACCTACTTATTTCTTATTTCTTTATCTGTATTTCATCCATTCGCGTAACACCGTAAATATCTTCGGTTTCTATCAGACATTCAAACTGTGCAAATAGACATCTTTTTCAAATTATATTATACACTTAGGAAGCGTCTTATTAAAAGCTACGGAATTCTACGTAGCGCTCCGCTACGAAAGCTCTACGAAGATTATTCGTAGCCGACTTGCTACGCGCAAGACTGCTACAACACGGTCATCTTCGTAGCAAATAGAAAATTCGTAACCGCGTAGGCAAGTTCTGTACAATTATTTGTAGCAAGATTTTCTTACTGGATTAATTTCTAAGTAAATGTTTAATTTGTTATTATTCTTTACATTAAAGTGGAGGTGAAAATAATAAACAGAATAAACACTCACCTAGTTTTCTTCTTCTTGATTCCGTTGTTGTCGCTCTTCTTCTTGTCACTTTTCTTGGAGGTGGTCGGCGGCGGCGGCGGGTGCGGATGCGACGCGGGGCTGGGCTCCGGCGCCTGCAGCAGCAGCGGCTCGTCTTTGCGCTTGTGATCGGTGGCGGCGGGCGCGAAGCCCGGCAGCTCGTCGCGGTACAGCTCGCCGATGTCGCCCACCACCACTGCCACGTGTCGCTCCTTGCCGAACTCGCCGAACATGTGCTCGTCGAAAGGCCCCTGCTCCATGTGCGGCCCCGGCTCGAAGGCGCACTCGTAGCGCGGCGCGGCCCCAGGCCCTTCGCACACGTACATGTAGCCGTCGGTGGCGGGCGGCGGTGGGCCCGCTACCTCGGCGCGCACCTCGCTCGGCTCCGTCGCGCCGCTGCTCAGCTCGACCACCGAACCGAACCCGACACACAGATTTATCTATCTACTCCGATATTAAACAATTTGACTTCATTTAACCAAACCCCCGGGATCGACGAACGCTCGCGCCGTTCGTATCCTCGTGTCCGTCCCGGTTAAATGGCTTTAATCAACTTTAACGAACTAACCGAATTTGCTCTACGGTTGGTCAATTTATATTACCATAATACGTCGCTCGACGTAGGTTTTTAACCAATGAGTAGCGCGACCGAGACAGGCGAGAGCGCGGGTGCAAGTGCTATTCTCGCTCATAGTGTGGGGCCGGAGGGGACAGATTCGACTACGTGGAGCGGGCGCTTAGGACAGTGGCGCGAGTGTGCCGGAAAGCCAATCGCAGCGCAGTGCGGCCACTCCCACGGCACGGCGCGGCGCGGCACTGCGGGCCCCCCTCGCGCGGCGGCTGCGGGCGCGCGCGGCCGCACCGCCGTCGTCGGCGCGCTATGCGGGATTCCCACAAACTCTCCCGATATTTGTTTGTATCGGTGCTATTGTAGGGCGCAAACGCCCACATCATTATTTTGAAAGTCCATAGTACTTTATTGTAAATCCGTATCAACACCACTCATATGTCTCACATGATTTATAGCCGTGGGAAAAGAAACACATCCATTGCAAATAATAATCGTATAATCACTTTCACTATCCTAATACGTAAACCTATCTGTATAATCCACTAGTATTGAAATTGTTTTCGACACTACTAGTTGAAATTAAGGTTTGACAAGTAATAACCTGTTTTAGCTTATGTAGGTACACTAACCCAACTCAACAATAAAAAAAATGCTAAACCGAAACCAATGCACCAGAGCACACGATACTGTATCACCGGTAGAACAAGGCTCGCACGGATGCAGCTGTTATGAATGCGCGCTACGTCGAGACAGCGACGCGGCGCACTAATGCCGATCGACGACACCATCGCTTAATTATGAATTAACAGTTATTGCTGGCTATTATTAATAAAACATTCGCCCTGACTATTGGCACTTAGATTAGCGTCGAGGGAGTAATGGCGCATTTCAACAATTTCGGTTGTTATTTAATTGAAGTCAATTTAGATGATCAGAGTCTATTTAGGTTGGTGCTGGCGCTCGCCAGCGGGATCTCTGCTTCATTGGGCTTATTGGTGACTTTCAGACAACACGAATTGCACTCGCTGATGCACTTCTCGCCGCATTTGCAGTTTTTGTGCTTTGAAACAAATGGGTCACGGTCAAACACATTCTTAGTGAGTCCCGTGTGTTCATAGTATTTTGTTCTAGTGCAATGGTCTGCTAAAAGGATTTTGCTAAAAATGGATTGTGTTTTGTGCCACAAAACTGTGATGACTGTGTAGTGCAGAAACCGAAGTTGGAAGTGTTATGACGATAGTAGGTGCGTGCTATGTTCGGGGATTCTGTGTTGTCCGCATCGGAACATTTCGTGCCGCCTGAAATTAAGCGCTACTTACGTAGGCGCCCGAATAGTTAGCGTAAAAACTTTAGCGGATTTCTATATCGTAGAAATCGTCATTATTACCGGTAAGTAATTTTATTAATAGTAAAGGTAATGTCGAAGCTATAGAGTTCGTAAAGGTTTTTAATATTATTTAACTTGTTAAGAACACTGTTCAAGTGCAGTTTTATTCTTAGACAAGTCTTGTTTATTATCAGAATTCAGTTATTATTTCTATACCTGTTCAGTGTATAAAAAATAAGTGACGCTTACTTTGCGAGACAGATCACACACCCTAGGATAAAATGATATTTATATCAGTTTCAGTTGAAGTGATGTTCCTAACCGTGCAAGTAGATATCGATTCGTAACACAAAAGGCTCAATGCTAAGTACCTGTTTACAGTCAAAATCCGCAGGGGAGGAAGGGAATTCCGTAGGCAATACAAGACAATTAATCCGATAACAGACTCTTCACTTTTTGTTCATTTTGCTTGAAAAATCTGAACACAAAACGAATCGAAAGTGAAAAACCGGCCAAGTGCATGTCGAACCACGCGCAGTGAAAAGTACTTACCTAGTTCCGTAGTTGCGATAAATATTTACATACAGAGTACCTATTGTTTTTATCGACTGCAAAAGTTTGTATAAAATTTTTAGAAAAAATCCATGACTAACAATGTTATTTCAGCATTTCAGCGGTTTTAACCAAAAATATATCCACAAACTTTTGACTTGAATAGTAAAATCACTAAGAAAAATCATGCTTATATTCTGCTCGATCCTCTGTGGCTACCTCGAAAAGGAAAGTGTTACGTTATATTTATAAAGTAGGTACTTAAGTAGGACATTTATGTAGTTTTCATAATACCCACAATGTTTATTTTTCGTGTTTTGTAATAACGTTAAAGTATCCACGTGCATATACAATGACTCGTTAACTTGTAGACCATACTTAGTTGTGATAGTTTCCCTTTTAACTTCGTTATATGTACCACTATCGTGAATAATTTTTACAAATCCAAAAAAAAACGATTTAGCTGGTGGGGACAAGTGCCTAACAACAATTTGCACTTTAAAGCTTAATATTTAGCAAACGGATCCTTGAATCTAAATTTTTCATGACGTACTTAAAATATGCTAAAACCCCGTGCAATGACACCCCTCATAATAAATAGTAATGTAGTAATCGCGTTAAAAAAGAATCAAGTCGAAAGAACCGTCTGATATCGGCTTAAGGTAATTTCAATAAATCTAAATCATTTAAGACAGTGAACTGGCCTAGCTGGCTGTAAAATCTATTTCAGAGCAGATTGTAGAAACTTATCATTTTTCTCAACATAGATAGTAGGTCCCAACTATGTTAGGGTCGGCTTCCAGTCTACCAGTTACTAGGTAATACGATACCCCTCTTGGTAAGACTGGTCATAAGACTTTCAGGCTTCTGACCACCCGCGTAACGACTGCCAAATATGTACAAATATCCGGGACCAACGGTGATCTCGGAATATTATGCCACGAGCCGACAGCGGCATGCGTAGCTTAAACTTTTAGCGACGAATAGCCACGAGCTCCATATGAAATTCATATGGCAATCCGTTACAATAAATACGGTAAAAATAAAATAAAAACGATAGGTAATAAACGGTTGAAGGAGTCCCTTTACCGTTTTGGATAAGATAGGATTTTGATGCTTCTGCTGAAACGTTACTTTGTAAAAAGAATTTTAATCACATCAGTATCTACTTAAATACTTATTAGCGCCCTATTCCTATTAGTAACCTATTCGTTAACCTAGGGTGCATGGATCGTATTCAAAAACTTTCGAAAGGATCACGAAGAAATTTGCATTGAATAAATTGTTAAGTTTTAAAAATAAAGTACTGCATATTATAAAACAAAGTCATCCTGCCTCGTTTGTCTCTCTGTCTGAACGCAAGCAGTTGTTACTAATGGACGTAGTGATTCATGAGGAAGGTTAAGGTGTATAATTCATTAGTATTTTGTGTAGTAAATTGTCTGAAATATGACAATGATTGTTGACGATGTCGGAAAAATACATGCCAACCTTTACTGGCATGCGCCGCGTAAACCAATAGAGTTACATGAAAACAATGGTAGTACGTTCCCGTGGAATACTTTCCGACATCTACGTATCAAAGTTGCGGGTAAAAGCTAGGAATATCTAATATTAAATTCTGAGTTAATTGTGCTAAGCTCCAAACCATTTTAATCGAATCGAAAGTACTCATCTTGTCTCTCAAAGGTATGTTATGTACACATATTATAAATTAAGTCGCTCTTAGTACCTGTTTGTGTAGCCGTGTTGTTCTTACTTAAATTACGCGACGGTTTTTATGTGGTTTTATCATCACTTAGATAATTAAATACGGAAGGATACGTGTATACTACATGATTATTAACTTACGTATGAAATCTGGATGTTTTTTCAAGTCTTAAAAACCGTGCGAGCGGAGTGTCGCTAGTTTTCACATAAACCTTTGCCAACTGCTTAGAAGTGACTTTCGCCTGACCGTGACGATAAAATAAAAGATTGTGATGGAACATAGTTTGTCCCGGAAAAAAATCCATAAAACTCGGGTCACTTATTCACAGGCGTCGTATAAACTAGAATGTCAGTGTCTATCACTACCTACCTATTGATTTAAAAAAATGTTACCTTTTATTCAGACTTAGCTAAAATCTTGAACCGTCTATTTAGGAAAACCAGATCCTTTCGGCTAAATGATGATGTATCGCAATACAAATTCATCCCTTAGTAGTTAAGGCAAAAACAAATGATTTAATTTTACTTCACAGTAATTTAAGGCTAAGTGTATGTCAAAGAATACTTGTTTCCCCTCAATCAAACGTTTTAGGTCAATCAACATAGAGGTCCACAAATTACACCTATAGCGTAACAGCGTAATATCACCACATCAGAGCCATTTAATATGGACACCCATTCCCGTTTTAATTGTGAAGTCTTGTTAGTCCTGCTCTATAGTTTGTCTTGACCATCAACCGGGCACAAATTCACACTTCAAGCTGCTGTTTATTGAGAATGATCGAATGGAAAACTCTATAACACTTTGCCCAACCCGGGGATCGCACTGCGTGAAGCTTAGGGGTCGTGCTTACGACCACCCACTATATCTACTCCTCACGTCACGCTTGTGACAAAAGAATTAACAAGTTAACGAAGAATTACACACTTAATAAAGTCGTTACATCTTATACTTGTTCATCACTTTTCATTTAATGTAGTCTTTAAATTTCAAGTGGTCTCACATATATACCAAATTAGAAACACTGGTTTTGATTGAATCTACCCAATAAACTGTTGTACCCAATAAACTGTTTAAGCGTTAATTAGAGCTTTTTTTAGAACTTAACGGGATATAAAGGCGCTAGAGCAGGAGCATTTACAACTTTTGCCGACAAAAGAGCAATAGACAAGCAAAATATTTCACTTAGAGCTATACCACAAAGTGACAATGGCGATAACAGGCAAAATTTAAAGGTTAAAGACATACAGCAGCAATTTTTAACACTACTACACTACAACAAACATGAAGAAATTATGTTATAAGCAAGGGATGTACAATGTAAACTAGTGTGAATTGAGCATGAAAATTCACTATAATATTTTCCTTTACTTCACGCAGTTTATAATATCAAATTAAACGCGATACCTCAATTACATTTCTTTTATTCTCACCACAAAACAAATCAACTTAGTTTTTCCTTAAATGTAAAATTTTCAAATAAAGAATTATTTATCACAAATAATTCTATATCTTGTCTTATTAGTTACAGTAGTTACTGACGACGATGAGTTATTAGGTACAGTGAAGACGACTTGGTTCTGTGCTTCACCACATACGGGGGAGTTATCTTGGTGTGCATACTGAAAAAAAAAAGACTTAGTATCAATGTTTTGTATGGATCCCTAAATTCATTTGCCCACCATCTTTAGGTTACGAATTGACTGTCAGAAAAACATAAGAAATCACGGTTTAATTGAAGTATTTTGCTTCATTGAGTTCTAATACTACTAGCATGATACCATAAACTAGAATAGGCGTTTTATTAAATTATTTCAAAGTTTAATGTTACTCCGTATCTATAATATTTATTTCAGTAAATAAAGGACAGACATCGGGCGCATGAATAATTTGTTACTAATACATATACTTATTCACAGTGTACTTACCTTCGCAGTAAAACGTCCACTTCTGTGTCCACTAAGTTGCAACTAAAATATTACTTTTAATTTCATTTTCACAAACAAATAATTAAAATTACTTTATAATTGTATATATTTTGGTGATATTTATTTTAGAAGTATATATGTATGTTTGTATGTATGTATAATCTCATATTATGTGTGTTTATTTAAATTAGAGTTTAATTTGTAATTTTATGTTTTCCCTTCTACTGTTATTACACGCGTTGTCTACATCTCTGTTATCTTCTCTCCTATCGCAGGTGTGCTAGAAGAGATTTCTGTAGAAATAAGCATTACCTATGTACGTATTTTTCTGTTTCTTTCTTCTTGTCTGTTTATATGTGTGTGCATAAATGGTTAAATAAATAAATAAAATAAATAAGGTGATAAAAACGTGTGCCCATTTAAGGGGTATAGTAGAGTTATAGCGCGCTCCACTTATTTATAACTGTAGGATCTGGGTAGCGCTCTAATAGATTTACTATAACTCTTGTATTAACGCCTAAGTGTTAGTTAGGTTTAAATACCTACAAACATATAATAAAATAGTAGCGGACTTAAACGTGTACATTAAATATTTTTGTAAAACTTTATTGCTAAGAGGTCAGAGAACGATTTTTGCTTATGGCAAAAATATAGTTTTTAGAATGTTCGCCTGATTGTGTGTTTTCTGTTTGTATGAATGTAGCACCCCGCAAATAATACAAGATAGATTCAGTTCAAATTTTGCATAAAAATGTCTTGTCAGTCTACAGGCTATAAATGCTATGGGGGATGAACAATATTGTAATTTGTTTCGTCAAAAAAAAAAATCAACAGACAATTCTGTTGAATTTTTTTAGTAAGCAGTAAATAATCTTTCAAAATAACCGAAATCTCGCAAAACAGACAAAAATCCTTATAAAGAGGAGCTCATTCATAAGATAATAATTGAAACAATTTTTCATGTTGTGCATTAAAACTTATGAAAATTTATTATTTTAGCTGTAAACGCACGTCTTTAAAATCAAGTAAATAATTGACAAAATTTCTTATACGGCCTCTTAACTTTTTGAGAAACTTTGATCTGCATTCACAGATTTTGAAAAATGTAGGTACATCACGTATCACGTATGTAGTCCGCAAGAAAATGGGCAATTATAACAAAAACTTTTTTAATACGAATCGATTCTGTTTCTTATAAGAACACACTCTAGCTAACGTACTAGAAAAGTCAGAAAAAAATAAATCTGTGATGATAGTAGGTGGGTTCAATCCGGATTTTTTTTGAGAGGAGTTTTATGTACTACAATATGATAGGTTCGTAGAATGTGGCTACACAGAAAAACATGAAGTTTTAGGCCTTTTCTGTCGTCTATGGTTTTAATATTCAATTCCAATCTATAAAATGGGGTCTCGCGAGTCTCTTATAAACAAATTCAAGGAAATTGATATACTAACTCTGCCTTCTCTTTACATCCTAGAAAATATCTTGTATGTTTGCAAAAACTTAGGTCTTTTCAAAAAAGATGCGATTTCCATAATCTAAATACACGTAGGAAAGATGAAATTGTGATTCCAAAATGTAGGTTAACTAAAAGTAGCAAGTCATTTCTAATAAAACGTATCCGCTTCTATAACAAGTTGCCAAAGTCGGTTACAGAACTTAGCGATGGAAAGTTTAAAACTCACATCAAACGTGTCCTTATCAAAAAAGCATATTATAAGATAAAAGACTACGTTGAAGACAGGGAAGTTTGGCATTAATTCCTTCTGCACATGTGGCTTCCCTGGTGCCTCATTAACAGCATAACTACGTGAAAGTCTATTAACTGCTCCCAAATTACAATGTTAATTTTTATTCTTTGAATTTTTTTTTACTATGTCTGACATATTCTCGTCATTATTTGACATTTTCACATTATACACCAATTGTAATATCCACTCTTTATTCGTGATTGTTATGGAAATCATGTGACTTGGTTTAAATAGGTTGATTTTACTTATGTAGATTATTTTACATATTGTGAATGAGAGAACGTTGTAGGCCTCACATACTGTAGATTTGTATAGGTCCGATTTCTTATTCTTTATTTTCATTTCTATTAGTAACCGGTACTTATTGACAGGCCTGCACTGTTATAACCACATACGGGGGAGTTATCTTGGTGTGCATACTGAAAAAAAAAAGACTTAGTATCAATGTTTTGTATGGATCCCTAAATTCATTTGCCCACCATCTTTAGGTTACGAATTGACTGTCAGAAAAACATAAGAAATCACGGTTTAATTGAAGTATTTTGCTTCATTGAGTTCTAATACTACTAGCATGATACCATAAACTAGAATAGGCGTTTTATTAAATTATTTCAAAGTTTAATGTTACTCCGTATCTATAATATTTATTTCAGTAAATAAAGGACAGACATCGGGCGCATGAATAATTTGTTACTAATACATATACTTATTCACAGTGTACTTACCTTCGCAGTAAAACGTCCACTTCTGTGTCCACTAAGTTGCAACTAAAATATTACTTTTAATTTCATTTTCACAAACAAATAATTAAAATTACTTTATAATTGTATATATTTTGGTGATATTTATTTTAGAAGTATATATGTATGTTTGTATGTATGTATAATCTCATATTATGTGTGTTTATTTAAATTAGAGTTTAATTTGTAATTTTATGTTTTCCCTTCTACTGTTATTACACGCGTTGTCTACATCTCTGTTATCTTCTCTCCTATCGCAGGTGTGCTAGAAGAGATTTCTGTAGAAATAAGCATTACCTATGTACGTATTTTTCTGTTTCTTTCTTCTTGTCTGTTTATATGTGTGTGCATAAATGGTTAAATAAATAAATAAAATAAATAAGGTGATAAAAACGTGTGCCCATTTAAGGGGTATAGTAGAGTTATAGCGCGCTCCACTTATTTATAACTGTAGGATCTGGGTAGCGCTCTAATAGATTTACTATAACTCTTGTATTAACGCCTAAGTGTTAGTTAGGTTTAAATACCTACAAACATATAATAAAATAGTAGCGGACTTAAACGTGTACATTAAATATTTTTGTAAAACTTTATTGCTAAGAGGTCAGAGAACGATTTTTGCTTATGGCAAAAATATAGTTTTTAGAATGTTCGCCTGATTGTGTGTTTTCTGTTTGTATGAATGTAGCACCCCGCAAATAATACAAGATAGATTCAGTTCAAATTTTGCATAAAAATGTCTTGTCAGTCTACAGGCTATAAATGCTATGGGGGATGAACAATATTGTAATTTGTTTCGTCAAAAAAAAAAATCAACAGACAATTCTGTTGAATTTTTTTAGTAAGCAGTAAATAATCTTTCAAAATAACCGAAATCTCGCAAAACAGACAAAAATCCTTATAAAGAGGAGCTCATTCATAAGATAATAATTGAAACAATTTTTCATGTTGTGCATTAAAACTTATGAAAATTTATTATTTTAGCTGTAAACGCACGTCTTTAAAATCAAGTAAATAATTGACAAAATTTCTTATACGGCCTCTTAACTTTTTGAGAAACTTTGATCTGCATTCACAGATTTTGAAAAATGTAGGTACATCACGTATCACGTATGTAGTCCGCAAGAAAATGGGCAATTATAACAAAAACTTTTTTAATACGAATCGATTCTGTTTCTTATAAGAACACACTCTAGCTAACGTACTAGAAAAGTCAGAAAAAAATAAATCTGTGATGATAGTAGGTGGGTTCAATCCGGATTTTTTTTGAGAGGAGTTTTATGTACTACAATATGATAGGTTCGTAGAATGTGGCTACACAGAAAAACATGAAGTTTTAGGCCTTTTCTGTCGTCTATGGTTTTAATATTCAATTCCAATCTATAAAATGGGGTCTCGCGAGTCTCTTATAAACAAATTCAAGGAAATTGATATACTAACTCTGCCTTCTCTTTACATCCTAGAAAATATCTTGTATGTTTGCAAAAACTTAGGTCTTTTCAAAAAAGATGCGATTTCCATAATCTAAATACACGTAGGAAAGATGAAATTGTGATTCCAAAATGTAGGTTAACTAAAAGTAGCAAGTCATTTCTAATAAAACGTATCCGCTTCTATAACAAGTTGCCAAAGTCGGTTACAGAACTTAGCGATGGAAAGTTTAAAACTCACATCAAACGTGTCCTTATCAAAAAAGCATATTATAAGATAAAAGACTACGTTGAAGACAGGGAAGTTTGGCATTAATTCCTTCTGCACATGTGGCTTCCCTGGTGCCTCATTAACAGCATAACTACGTGAAAGTCTATTAACTGCTCCCAAATTACAATGTTAATTTTTATTCTTTGAATTTTTTTTTACTATGTCTGACATATTCTCGTCATTATTTGACATTTTCACATTATACACCAATTGTAATATCCACTCTTTATTCGTGATTGTTATGGAAATCATGTGACTTGGTTTAAATAGGTTGATTTTACTTATGTAGATTATTTTACATATTGTGAATGAGAGAACGTTGTAGGCCTCACATACTGTAGATTTGTATAGGTCCGATTTCTTATTCTTTATTTTCATTTCTATTAGTAACCGGTACTTATTGACAGGCCTGCACTGTCCTCCCATACCTATTATCACTGTAATTTGAAAACATTGTAAAAGCCAATAATTTTTAAAAGAGTAACAGTGGAGTTTCTTGCGGTCTCATCTCCATAAGAAGCGACAAATTGGAACCGTGCACCTAGCTTCTGACGTTTCATAAGTGCCCATGCAGGTTTATGTGAAATAAAATATTTTGATTTTGAATAAAAATAAATATATTGATATTTATTTTTATTCACAATCAAAATATTTATATAGGATAAGTAACTGTTAATATGAACACCCGTGTGTTCACATTTTGCTGCTACAGTATTTTGGTAATAACCGTTCCTCAGGAATAATCTGTAAGAATGTATCAATTAGTGTATCAGTGTTGTGCCATTAGAAGGTAGTGTAAGCAGGAGTTAAATGTAACAAAAAACATGTCGCACCCGACCCCAAATAAATTGGGATGAGCGCAAGAGAATGATGATAATTATGATGATGCAGGAATACCATTCATTCACTAAAAACTAAAAAGTTAGTTAGCAAAGGGAAATTGTTAGGTACTGATGGCTGCGGGTGTCAAACTTAGGACGAGTTGCTTCTCACACGGAGAACTGTAGGTACCTACATCGTTTGACCCCGCATCACCAGTCGTGACTCTTTATATATTTTGGCTGCCGAGACGAAAACTACAAACTTAGTATACTTACAGGGAAGTTTTATAAAAATTTTGGATGTTACTTTCGTTCATTGCATTATCATCTATAGAAATCAAAAAACTGGTGACGTCTGACGACTGCCACGCGATCGACCATTTTAAATTTTTATCCGAATACCCGTCGGCATGTCCAAGATACTTTAAGTACTGAGGTCCTCAGTATGTAGATACTTATAGCACCCAACAAAAACTTTTCCATGACAACACAATCTACATACTGCCGAGACGATTATAAAATGTAGGTATATGTGTCTAACCCACAAATCCTTCATTTAATTTCGAGTCCACAGAGTTTATGTACTCAATTACTATGTAAATATTCTAGTTAAATAGGAGCATGTCAGGAAAAGGCCAGGATGATGTGCAAGTGAGTCATGTGACGGTCGGCGCGTAGGCGCTTCACATAAAATCTCTCTGGCGACGGAGCACGCTGCACGACGCAGAATCTGCCGCCCGCTCAATTGGACTCAATTGCTTTAATTGATTTCAATTGAAATGACCTCGCGCACCGGCTCACGGCTCCCGCTCCTAGTCTGACACTTTTACATCTATCTTTTTTGGAACTGACATAAAAGCTCTAAGATAAATTTCATTGCCCCCAATAAAACGAGCCATTCGTTTGTCACTGCAATATCCTGTACATTTTGTGTTTGTGTCTATGTATCGAAGTAATAACAGACTTCAATAAACTTATCACTTTATTTTTTAACGGTTATTTTCTGTACCTACCTACCTAACTGTGTTTCACAATTGAAAGAGATAGTTCAAATATTTAAAAAAAAATCAATGTGTTGGTTGTACCATAATTGGATCAACAACACCAAAACAAATAAACATGTTGACTATTTTGCAGGTAATTATATCAAACTTCCTCGGATATTCGTTCTTTAGTAGGTAGAGAATTTACTAAACAGATCCCATTTTGAACTATGCGCATTCTGATCATTGATCTGATCATTTAAAACATCTTAAACACACGCAGTTAGCACAGGACTTTCGAAGCAACAAACTGTGATGTATCACAGTTTGAATGTTGGTTTGAATGTTATAGTAGGTACTGGTATCTATACTAACAACATCCAAAAAAAATCAGTGCAGTACAATTGTATGCGACTTAACGTGCTTTTATATGTTTGGTAAAGTTTTAAACACTTTCCCAATGGCGTCACTTTGACAAGAGGTCTTCCAGTTCGACAATGAACTTAAAAAAAATCATTCGTTTCATTATTTCGTTCACCATTCAGTTTGTAGGCGCTTTGACACTTTTGACAGGTGCCCAGACCTGACGTCTCAAAGCTGCCACCTAGTGAACGTCATTTTAGAAAACCCTCATTGATCACTAGCTTTTGCCAGCGGCATCACCCACGTGGAGGTCGAAAACCATCCCGTGGGAACGTACTACCGAGATAAAAAGTATCCTTTGTGTTAATCCAAGTTATAAACTAAATAGCTGTGTGCCAAATTTAATCCAAATCCGTTCGGCCGTTTTGGCGTGATTGAGTAACAAACATCGATATTTCCAACCATCTAAAATCTCATCATCCGAACGTACAGACTTTCACATTTATAATATTAGAAGGATAGGAAGTACGATAAAAATAGTAAGTATCAGTGATCTATGAAAAATTACAAAATACTTTTAGACCAGTGTCCAGAGTAGGTACGTCTCAAAAAATGTATTTTAATTCCAAAACAGCCAGTCGTTGTTAAACATGTTAAATAATTTAATATTTTTAAAACTCATAATTCAAATTCAAAATAATGACCGTAGGTATACACGATGACGGTATGGCATTAAAAAGACATCACACATTTTGGCACGTGTTCTATCCGGTGCACAATTGGTCTTAATTAGGAAATAGCGGCGCGGGCGCAGACGCCGTTGTGCCGACCATCTTCAACCGACGCGCGACGTCAGTTAATACTCGTAAATAATGATCAATATACCTACATCAAATAGTTTTTATTAAATTCAATAAAATTTACAACTATTCACTACGTTCGTTTCTGTTCAATAAGTACCATAACTACTACTACCTTTCCTACAAAATAAAATATGATGTAGGTTATCGCTACATGTTAGTTCACGTCTAAAATTATTTAAAAAGCTATAAAATATAAATAAAAATTTACATCAACGCAAATAAAGCTGCTGTGTTTTCTTTTTAGTTAGCTTTTTAGCTTTGTTTTTACCGCTGCCCCAAAAGTACGATTTGAATTCCCTGTTTCCCGTACTAGTGCTTGGTTCATCACCATTACTATTTAAATCTGTGTCGTCTAAGTGGACATTTTTACCGCCTCCATAAGCAACACTCCGCCGAAGCCGCTGATCATTTACAACTTCTTCTTCAACTACATCATCATCACTAACGTGTATCGTCGTCGTCTCTTCTTCAAATCTTAATTTCTTTCGAACAAGGCCAGCTTCTGGCTTTTTATCACTTATTGCACCAGGGTTTGCTATTACACTAACAGTCTCAGGTGTAATGAGGCTGCGGTCATATTCATGACATTGAATTTCTTTCTCTTCTGATTGAGGTAGGTACTTAGCTTGCATTTCAACATTTTGTACCACATGAGATGAAGACATTTGCATGGAAACTGATCTAGCACGTCTGAAAAAATGTAACATACTTAATTCGTCCGAAGGTTCTTTACATGTCATTTCTAAATCTAAAATTGATCTTCGGTCCACCGACCTTCGTCTACCTTCGTAGTGAGCCACTATATCTTCACTGTCTGAATCAAATTGAGTCCTTCGCTCATTTGTTATGGTGTTATCTATTACTTGCATTTCTAAACTTGATCCTGTTTGTACTGCGGCTTCGGTCACAAAAGGAGATCCCATCTTACCTAATTCTACTTCGGCAAACGAAAAGAACCGTCGGTCTCTAGGGTCCATCGCATCATATTCTTCTTCAATGATTTGATCGCCTGAATTTTTTTTCTTACGAAAACATCTGAACAATCGGGAAAATCTACCAAAAAAGGATCCGGCAGTCTTTTTCTGTATTCGCATATCCGTGCACATCATATAATCTTGCATGGCAGCGTTGCGAAAAATGTCTTTTGGATCGTCAGTATCATGTGGGGAACGCATAATAGGATCCAAGTACAAACTGAAAACAAATCCAAATCTGAATTTAAATGGTTAAAATATGATCATTCAAATTGAAAATCGGCATTGACACGATAAACACTCGATCCTATAAATTGGCACACATACCTACGTGTTATGAATACATGCGTACCTACCACTAGCCACTACACAGTTGACAACCAGAGCAAAATTAAGATACAATAGTAAGCTCCGTGTTACACGGAAAGTTAGCCACTATAGTAAGTCTGAACAAACCAAGTTGGTAGTTCCGAAGAGGCTGTAGCTAGGCGGCTACCGTGTGTGAAATTCGCTTTTAGGAACTAAATGATGATTGTGTTTTTTAGATGCAAGCTGAATACAAGCTCCTGGATAAAACTTTGCCTAAAGATTTGCCAGTTTTTGCCTAGACATAATCATAAACAACTCCGACATCGTATTATTTATAAATATTGAAAAAATCTCACACATTCTCAGCAGCGTCGGTGTATATGAAGAAAGCATCAGACACTTTGGGTACACATCGCTTGAGCCAGTAGTGCACGGTGTACAGGATGGTAAGTAGCACCGCCAAGAACGTTATGGCTGCGAGACAAACGTTGTGCTGGAGCCCTGCCGAGCCCCCGCATGTCAGACGATCTTCATCGTATATGTCTGTTTGGAAAAACCTTTTTTTATGGTGGCCATCCGTAAATTGTCCTTTGTTTAAAACAGGACTAACGAATCTTAGTTGGACTTTGTTCTTTTGCCAACATGGGCTGACACTCGAATAGTATAACAAGTATAGTATAACAAGCTTCCTTCTTCTTTGTTAGATTTACATTTTAATGCGTTTAAAGCGAAAGTAAAATCAAATCTTTGTTCGAAGGCATACTATTCTATCAACGACTACTTAAACGATAAGAATTGTTGGTCGCTGTGATTAACTCAAGACAACGTTTATGTTCTTTCACCAGAATTAGCTTACCTACTGACAGGTCATATGAATTACTTCATATCATTGTTTATTTAACTTGACTGCATAACCCATTTATTTTTTTTATTTTTTATTAATTAAATTTTCATTTATCGTTGAATGATGGTTATACGCTATTATTGTATAGAATCAAGTTCTTCCAACATAACAGACAGCTGTACTGCTGGGGAGTTTGTTGCGCCACTTCTTCCCAGCTAAAGCACTAGGAAGTGGTGAAGGGCGGGCTTTTTGGGGGGACTGTCTTATGTAATTTTGACGTTCAAAAAGGGCTGACTCTCAGCCTAGTTTGAATAAATGACTTTTGATTTTGATTTTGATTTTGAGTAAGGATAAGAACATCTAAAGGCAAGAAACACAAGGTAGTACGTACCTACCTGCAGTGGGCGAAATTACAAGGGAATAATATAGTCTGAAATATAGGATAGTACCGTATGATCCACAGTTTGGCACGCCGTCACAGGCGCTGAGCGAGTCGATGCAGACACGCGCGCCAGACACCTGGCACTCGAGGTGCGCGGTCGCGCAGCGCGAGTCACTCGTCAGCAGCGTGCGCGCAGGTGTCATCACCACCGTCATGCGCTCCAACTGTATACACACATCTTTAGTTTTTTCTAGGGCTTAATTTGCAGATCACCTATCGGACTGTATCCAATTCAACCGGCAATAGGCTTACTGTAAATGCATACCATGTACAACGAGTGTTCTCAGTGAGAACATGGGTTCGAACTCTCGTTTTACACTAAGATTGTTCTAGAAGTAAGTTCTGCCATGAACCTACTTCTAGCACAATCTTGATTTAGTTAGAAAGGTTAATTGGTTCATTTGAATTCAAGTAAAATTAAGTTAACAGTTCTATAAAACACTAGCTGACCCGACAGACGTTGTCCTGTCTTAACTATGAATATTGAATTCGCATTTTATACATCTGTTACAAATTTCTTAATTTTTTCTTTCATAAGAACCTGCTCCTGACAATAACGAAAAGAATTAGCAAAATTGGTCCAACCGTTCACGTGTGATGCCGTGTTCAAGGGAAACAGGGATTCATTTTTTTATATATAAGACTAGGTACGAATAGTCTGTAATGTTCTAATTTCAATGTCAAGTCATATTTTCAGATCAAACTGAATTGTTCGCGGGTAACTTATTTTTCCGACTGTAGTCAGAGTTCCAGCTGTTGTCATCATTTTAACTATACCCATTACGTAACAACAGAAGTTAATTAATTATGTTAACTAACAGTAAAGTTGGTGATAGCGAGTACTAGTCTGGAAGAGTTGAACAGGTAGACGTGTCTGGCAGCCGCCTCGTCGAAGTCACAGATGTTGAAGAGCGCCGGCCCCACGTACTGACGTAGGTAACGAAGCGCCACGCGGTCGTGGATCTATGCATATTAACTCAACACAATCATTTATCCATAAAACTATTATTCAACATGCAATAATAATTATTATATTTTCCAATCAGGGAGTTCCAGGGTTTCCAGTTTTCGTGGAAACAACTATCTGCCTCAATACAATACTTACGACCTTATTCATAAATATCTATGGTGTTACAGTTTTACTCTGCTTTCGCTTCATTATATTCGGATAGAATTTATAAATAACTACTTTGTATGAATTTACAAGTTAGAAAACTTGTTGAACAAGAACAAAAACAACAAATAAACTTAAAAGTAACAAACCTCATCGTCTTGCAGTTCAATAAGGCGCTGAAACTCCTGCGCATCTGCTATCTTGTCAGTGTGCACGGTGGGGGAGAGAATCTCGATGTCGACCGGCAGGTGGTGCGGCTTGACGTGCTCGATGGGGATCGCGTGCATGAATCGCTTCTTACGTCTCATCATATTGCTACTTATAAGACGTAAGCATGTTACACGTGTATACGAATCATCATTTATATACTATCTCCATAGAATGTTATTATCCTATTAACCGTTATTCCAATTTATTTAGAGTAAGAGAAAGGAGATGGTCCAAAAAAACCCTGAATCGACTGGGAGAAACTGGGTGCTAATAGGTTAATTGTAATGACCCAAATGGTTCATTATTAGTAGTTCATTGTAATGAACCAAATGGTTCATTACAATGAACGGGATGGTGGGTGGTGGTGATGGTGCGTTAACTAACCCACCGAAAGAGTAACGCCGAAATCAATGGGGTATAAGAGCTAATTGAGCTATAGGGTGACAAAGCAAGTGCTGTGAAAAGGCAAATACTCGCTGACTTATATTAACTAAAGGTCGCAGCACACCGCGGGCGCGGCGGGACGGGACGGCGCGGCGGCGCGGCGACCGACGCGACGCTGAGCAGTTGTAATGTACAGACGCCAGCACATCAAGCTACCCCAAACTGTCAAATTTTTCCAATTGAACATGAACCTTAACTGTAGGTAATAAAGTTGAAAATCTAGCAAAGAAATTTGACAGATTGGGGTAGCTTGATGTGCTGGCGTCTGTACTAGATATTACGGATGACGCCACACAGAGCCGTCCCGCTCGCGCGACGCGACGCGACGGCTCTGTGCAGCGACCTTAAAGAACGTCATAAAATAACAGCTATTATTGTTTTGTTTTCAAGTGTTCTATTGTTATTCTCTTGTCTTATCAATCGGGTGACCGCAATAAATAGTAATCAATACTATAATCCTGTCATTATTATCCTAACTATAATAAATACGAAAGTGTGTTTGTTTGTTAGTTCGTTGGTTACGCATTCACGTCCTTTCCCAAACGATCATCATGACGTTTTGCATACACGTTGTCAGGTGTATAGAAAAGGACTTAAGGTACCATTCATCCAGAAAAAAGTACTGTCCCGAGGGATAGAAAAACAGGAGAGAAGCCGTGGGCAAAAGCTAATCGTTAATTTATTATTGATATTGTAAAAACTGGTAAAAAATTTGTTAGTCAAGATTTTTTCATATTTATTCATTTATTTATTTTTTCATATAATACTTTGTCAGCCTATAGCTGATATGCCTTTTTTTTCTTGATTACGGGGGGAAATCCTCATGGATGTCCTCTGCCCCGGGGAGGGCGGAGGGGTCTGTCAGACTCTTACTGACTAAAACCACCCCGGTGTTCCGTCTCTCACTTGCACCGGGGATCACGGGAACTAGTGTGACTTCCGCGATCCCCGGCTAGTGCCAGCCCGCCTCTGCGGGCCACCTCGCGATAGGGGGGGAGTGAGGTGTTAAACTCCCCCCTTACGTCATAGAAAGGCGCGCGTGGAACACTACGCGCCGCCATCTCGGGTCCTAAGAAGTAGGGGGCAACGAATTTCCCCAGATCCGTTGCCCCTGGACCCATTTAGGGGGGCTGGAAGAGGGCGTTGTCCGCCCTCCGCCGACGCCCGGTGCGTCTGCTGCGGATCGGGTTAGCGGAAGCAATCTCCCGCTCCCTCTCCGCAGCCTCCTTCTGCGACATGACTGTTTCGCAGAAGGATACCACCGCGTCCCAGGACACCTCGCTGCCGAACATCGAGTCGACAACGGCCGGCAGCGACAGGTCACTGCCGACACCTAAGATGAGGGCACGGCGCGGCTCCTCCCAAGCGGCACACTCTGCCAGCGTGTGCCACGCCGTGTCCTCCCGACATAGGTCATATGCCTACCCCAACGATTTCGGCATTAAATTGTGCATTAAAATTAAAGTACTGGTACCCATTTAGTCCCAATGGAGTCAGGGTTTTTGGTCTATACATGTATGGACCATGTCCTTAAATGCATAAAATCTCATTTATTCCTATCTCTGCTAGCACATCTGTAGCATGTCAACTTTCGCAGAAAGGACACATCTTTCCTTCAATCTGTCTCTTTTAAGTACCTACCTAGTTTATTGTTCTTCTCAACCCACAACCACGTAAGTAAGCAAGTTAAAGATACACGAACTAACCAAATCATTGTTACGTTGCGTATGTAACGAGAACTTCAAATTACCAAGTATACTAACTAACCTTGCTGGCAATAATGTTACGTTAATTCCTGACTTTTCTTGATCCACACTTGACGTCACGGAATGGTTCAGCATGACAGCCATTAAAGATGCCGCTTGCACCATGTTCTCCCACGATTCGTGATCTACTAGAGTCATGGGTTTCACGCTGGAAGATACATAACTTTGTCATTCCGATTCGACCAGATTTATTATAATAGGATAAAAAATCTGTTTGACGTACCTACCTACAATGTTAATTAATTCTAATAATATGACAGTAAATGTGGGATGCAGCATGGGTCGACAGCCTTGCGCCATTCCATCTTCCTAGCACGGCGGGCTGTGCTGGGACGGCTGCTGCAGATGCGGAAAACCTCAAATGGCGCAGATATTCCAATCTTATTGAAACTTATACATATATTCGAGCCATTTGGGGTTAAAACTCTAGGGCCATGGGGTCTGAGTGCCCACTAAGTTGTCCGAGACATTGCCAAGCGGTTGGTCGACTCTTCATGTGACCAGAGGGCTGGCCTATTTTCTGGCCAAAGAATCAGCATTACCACACAACGTGGCAATGCATACCAACCTTTTGGGCACTTTTCCTTTTGGGCACTTTTCCAGTTGATAATGATGCGGACGTATTTTTCGATGCCTTTTGATTCTTTTCTTTTTATATAACTACTTGGTACATATTGTTATTTTAAATCTGTTAATTTCTTAATTTCGTAAATATTTAAATTGTTTGTCCCTAAATATATTTTATTTATTTCAAGAAGAAAATGTAATAGGACCGCAGAGTGAAATGCAAAAGTGCCCTTAATAGATGTGAACTGTATTTTTTGTACACTTTTCTGAATCCATTGCAATAGGCCATTATCATACGAATAGGCGATCGCTTAGCAATTATTATTTCTTGCAGTATTTCTTTCTTATTAGGTATCTATGTTCGGTCTTATAAATTGTCTAGTAATTTTAACTTGTTCTATGTGTCCGTGTTCAGACCTCTATTTAGGTTGATACATACCTACCTAACTATAGCACAAATTTTTCGATAAAACAATTTTCACAAGTTCCCGCCAATAGGTACTAGGCCCATCGTTTTAGGTAAACTATGTAGGTTAATTTGTAGGTAATGTATTACTATTAAACTTATCCTACAGGATAAGTTTTATGCAGTGCGCAATCTGTTACCATGAATTCAGCATATCGTTCTAGACCGATAGTGCAGAAATTTTACGTCGGTCGTCGGTTTACAAAAAAAAAATCAGCTGTTTCATAGAAAAGTGCAATACCTACGCGGTCAAAATGTATGGAATAGCTGATTGTTTTTTGTATTACCGACGAAAAATTTCTGGGCTGGGGCGTCTAGAATGATATGCTGAATTCGTTATTACAGTTTGCGCACTGGATAAAAACTTATCCTGTATACCTAAATATTGTGCGCTAGTGCGCATCGTTTGAGAGAAATATAGTTAAGCAAATGATACAAAAAACATACGTTGCAGGCGTAGTAGCAGTAGTGGTAGTGCCACTCACTTCAGAAGCCAATGTTTCTGGATTCGTCATTATAATACTTTTCTCGATATCATTATTTTGTCGTGTAACTGAAAATAAACAAATATTACTTGTGAAGTTAAAATGACAATGTTTTTATTTTTAAATTAAGGTAACTTATAAGTTTATATGTCTATTTTGTTATTATGACTTACATGTTTACTTATCTACATAAAGAAATAATTTAATTGCTTTTTTTTAATAACTATTTGAAAATATAGAATAATGAGGAATAGTTGTAAAATGTTTATTAAGCATGATTGATTATGTACATACTTGGTAATTAAGACTCAATACCGTTTAATATAACTCGGTCGACGTCTAGATCTGGGGGCAGTAGAGGTCCACTCCTCCCAACATCGATGATCATAGAATCATTGTTATTCATAGTCTGCATTGAATTGGACAATTTATTAGCGTCTTGTGACAAACCCTCCGCATTTGATGTGTCATCTTCTTCTAGATAATTTGTTCTGGAAATATTGTGTGCAAAATTTTATGAAATAAACTACATTTTATTTTATTGGTTTGTTTTTCATTTAAACAATAACTAAATTCATCTTAAAATGGTATAAAACGTAACATGTGGGTAATGTAACTAATCAGTAAACAAGTCATTAAGGGGCAGCCAATAACAGAGTTTAAATCCTAGTGTATTTTAACTTACGACATCCCTAGGAACACAAAGACTCCCTGAATCTTTTTGCAACGGCATGGGGCTACTCGTGGCAAGACGAGATAAGAGAATACCTGTAGCTGGCAGACGGTTGTCTCCAAGTGATAGAGTCGGTTCTGTACTTGGTAGAGATGAGCCGGGCCGTGCTCGCCGGACGTCGCGTGTACCATGAAGCATTTGGCACTAAGAACACTGCAGGATCCGAAACATTGACATTTTTATTTTCGTCTCGTACTCGGTAGAGATGGTAGTGAGTTGCTATGTAAGTAGGGTTGCCCACTATACTGTTTTCACTCTAAAATACAGTTTACAGTTCAACAAAAATAAAATATATGAATATACAGTTTTCAGTAATATCTAGAGCTATACCTAAATAAAAAGTTCATCTACTTCCTAGAACATCGTGCATGTACCAGGGCATGGGTGGTTCAGCTAGCCTTCATTTCAGAATGAACCTGTTATGTCCCGAAATTACTAGAAAGAAGAATTTTTCAGAATACCTTTTAGATACTGGTATTACAGTTAGTTCTGCCACCTCAGTATTCACAGAATTTGTGTTTTCAGTGATGAATGCTAAGTGGTAAGACGACAGAAATAGAACCGCAACGATTTAATTTAAAAAAAATTAAGGCTTCACAAGCGTTACCAAATACTATTTGGTGACGCTTACGATGCCTTCGAAATTGGTGGTAAATTGATAAATTGCGTGAGTAGTACCTACTAATTAATTATGTATCTACTTAAAACAATAAAAAAATACTTAAAATATTGTTTATTTTTCCGAGATAGGTAACTATTAAACTGCTTATTTTTCCGAAATAATGTTTATTTTCCCCCTTTGACCATATTATAGGTACCTATTTACTTTATTTATTGTACAAAAAGTTGGCAACCCTATACCTGGGTATCCATAAGGTCACACTGTTGCTCGTAACTGTTTTGATGAAAAGCGTTGATGTATTTAATATACAGGTATGATTGACTGAACTTCCAAAAAAGTTATAGTAGTAGTTATCAGCTCGATTATGAAAGGAGATATATTTATAGGTAAGTGATAATCAATCATTCACAATTAAAAGAAATCTAATAAGGGTAAGTTGGTAAGTAGCTGTATATCTATGTACATCAGAGGGATCCTGGCAGCTACACCTAAAACATCTGCATAATAACACTGTACCAACCAAATGAGCAAGTACTAACTGGTGCCAGCAGATATTACAAGAATGACTGTATCAATTAAAAAGACATTCGTATTATGAATGAATCTACTTATGAACTTCGTGTGAATGAACGGACGCACTGGGTATAGTATAATAATCTGTGGGCTACGCGATGAAGTGACTTCATGGCTGAAAATCTGACCTACTTATCATTCATTAATTTATAAAATATACCTACACAATCAGATCACGATCTATGTCTGTTGAGTGTGGGACTGTGGTCAACGTCAGAAACGCCGGTCAACAGTCGTATTTAGCTTTGAAATTGTGCCTAAAAATTACTTATCAATCGCTAATGGGCTCCTGGGTCCTTTGTCTGTAGCAGCCTTTTTTTGGATGAGAAATCATCAAATGACTTCTCCCGCTCTGGGCGAGCTACCCATTGCTCGCCGTCTGCAAGCCCGCGCCTACGGTGGCCGGGAGTCCGCTACGGACTCCCGACACCCAGGGCGTCTCTTACAGCGGCTAGGACCGCGCGGGCGTAAGGATTGCCTTTCCCTCACGCTCTCCGCCTCCTCCTTCGGTCTGTAGCAGCCTAAACTCTCGATTTTGTTGCATAAATGTTATGTTATGATCAAATCAACGATAGTATTGTAAACGCTTTAATCTCTTCCTATACTCCACGAAGTTCCATAATCTCCACCCTCCTGCCCTTATTCTAATTTATTTGGAGTCCATATATACATCTTTATTAGTTTCTTCCCAGCACTGGGAAGTGGTGAAGGGCGAGCGTTTTGGGGGACTGTCTTGTGTAATTGTTACGTTCAAAAAGTGCTGATTCTCAACCTAGTTTGAATAAATGACTTTAATTTTTGTTTTTTATTTTATTTCGTCATCTCAAAAATCACTTCCTTCTTAACCATATCATCATTAACGAGGAAAATAAGCATAAAGGGAAACAAGACAACGTCCCGCCAATAAATAATACTGACCACTTTCATTATGTCCTGTTTTAGCAAGCCCTTGTAAAAGATTAGCAACATCTTTGTCAATTTTCATATTCGTTTTAGGATCTTCGTCTTTAGTTTTGCTGAGGTTTTTTAAGATGGCATCCACTATTTCAAAGGGATTTGAACCTTGTTCTGTTTCTTTCTTGCTGTTTAATAATAAGTCACTTGCTTGAGCGTCAAAATATGTGGGTTTTTCATATGGCGCTTGTGAACTGAAAATGTAATATAGGGCGGCGCCTATTAGGTGAGTAATTCTGTTTAATTCAGGTAGGTTGGTAAGAAGTTATTGAAATAATTACGTCTTCTGGAATAAAGCTTCCTTTTCAGCCACCAATTTCTTGTTTTTCTTAAAATCGAGTCTGCTGTTAACATTGTATTTATATTTACCACGTTGTTTACTCCTAGGATATAGGCGAAGTAAAGGATATGATAATCTGCAAGAATTAAAATGTTTTTTCAAGTAAGTAATGGTTTCAACGTATTCAATCAATTTAGCCTAGCAGCAGTTCACTGCTTGAGATAGGCCTCTCCCAAGTTTCGTCACGACACCTTTTTCTCCGCCTTCCGCATCCAGTCTGTCTCAACTTGTTAGGGACGTTTCTATCAATTATTTCATAAGATTTCACTTGATTTATTGTTTGTTTTGTTTAAACTGTCAAGTATCAAGTAATTAACACAATTACTTTTCTATTGTTAGCAGACTCAATGAGTCTGCCTAACGACGAGGGGTTATCACCCATCATCCAATCCATTTTTGAAGTCTTCATTATTCATAGGTGGACTGTGATTCTTCCTAGCCTTTTCCCAATTATCTTGGGGTTGGCTTCCAGTCTAACCGGTTGCAGCTGAATATCAGTACTAAACATCGAGCGACTACCTATCTGCCCCCCACAATCCAGTTACTGGGTAATACGATATATTCAGTAGTGGATTGTAATACCTTATTAGGTAATAAGGTATTACAATGAATAAAGAAGGTAGGTACCTTAAGTCAAAAGTGAGCCACTAAATGATCATAACTTATAGCTCACCACAAGTCAACCCTGTTCCAGATCAACCAACTCTAGCTGCTTTTTGTACCTATATCCACGATGAATCCTAGGAAGAATTATACCATAATATAATACTACATCACCTGGCGTCTGGTGTGAACAGGTCAGCATTCAGGTCGACCTCGTACCGCTGAGCGCCTCCCTCGTCTGCGTCGCTAGTGCGCCGCCCGCTCACCTCGTCTGATATCGCGAACTGGACCAGAGGCAGAACCTTCGTCTTGTAGCTCACGCCAGGCCTAATGAACATTTTTGGACTGATCAACGACCTATCGACTAACCCTCCGGGGCCGGCTCTGATTGCCATCGACGAGGTAAGAAGAAGAACTGTCATGCCTGCTATTATATTATACGATTCTGATTTAATTGTTGAAGTAAGTAGATATTCTTCACGAGTGGAAATACCTAAATGTAAGCACAGTCACGAACAAATAGGTATACCTTACACTTACGCAACATTCAAAAGCGATTTTGAGAAAAGAGACAACCTATTTCATAATAGTTTGGTTTTGAAAATACTATGCACATACTTACTTAACACCATAAAATTTCAATGATTAGGTACTTTTGGAGACAATCGCTTTTAAGTCTCTGGGAATCGCTTTCAGTAAGGTATTTACGTTCATGATTATATCTACATACAGCAGGCGCACCTAGGAAGACAGCCACGCTACCACTCTACCGACCGGCTAATAACCACGGCTGAAGCTATTCCAATTTTACGGAGAAGATTCTATACATTATGTTGGAATAGGCATTGTTCTGTTCTCCTAGCAGTCAATTGGTATGTTAGCTGAAATACGACCCCTCAAAAATTCTGATCCATTCATTATTATTTTTACGTTTCTGTAACGATTTAAACTACAGAAATTAGGGTAAACACGTGTGGCATTTAATAGAATGTTGCATTACCAGACTTAAAAAGTTTTTGTGAGAGTCCGGGTAATAGATAAAATATGTAACTTTCTTTGACGCAGGTCGTTTTCCTACTAGCCTTTGTTCCTTCAAATAATACAAATATTTGAAAACCTATAAATATTGACCAGCTAATGAGTTGCTATACCTTTTTTTTATAGTACCTTTTCCGGCGCGCACCCAACCACTTGCCAAAGTTTCATATCATTATCGTTCGAGCTATTTTCGAGTGTTTATGAGACTAACGCACGGCAATTGATTTTTATATAATACTGATTTGAAACTCAAACAATCAACTTTTGTAGACATCGATTAGCGACATAGGTAAATTATTTTATGTGATTAACACTTTACGGTGGTTCATGTATTTATTTCCACTTTTGCAATGGAAACCGCGCTGTGTTGCGCTTCGCCAAGTCTGCCCTGACTATATAGTTTGCCCATTTAGGCCCTTCTATGCCACAACTCTGAACGATCCCTTTCCCTTTCAACTTTATAGGAGAGCACCCTTTGAGAGGGTCCTTTGCCACTGCGATCACATTAGGATGGATGCACCTAAACATCAGTTTTTTCTACTGAAACCGCGAATACCTGTCGGGCTGCTGGATGGATCAAGTAATTAATGGCACAACTGTAGGTAAATTGGAAATCTGTAAACTAATATAATAAAGCTAAACAGTTTGTTTGTTTGTTTGAACGCGCTAATCTCTGTATCTAGGTACTAGTCGGTTTATTTTTGTATGTGATAGCCACATTCATCACTTACACTGGGTAATTGCTTCATAAAAATCGTTAATAGCTTACGATTTTACAAAAGCTACAATCAACTTGTTCAGTTCATATTTTTTCTAAAATTATAATTTTAAAAGAATTTAAAGCAAATATACCTATAGTTGACATACAATAGGTGCGTACATGTAAAAATTAAAAAGTAAAGTGTGTAAGCCACCAATTAATTGCCATCAATTTTAATATTGTCTTTACAGGGGCGGCAATAACCTGCGTTTACCGAAATACTAATCGCTTTTCTAACGTAGGTAGAAAGGTCTCATGATACGTCTCAGGGGGAGGCCTGAGGCGGGATATGTCGAAATTGGTAACAGCGTGACGGACTTATTCTGTTAGATCATCCGCAGTTCAGTAGTAGGTACAGTACCTAGCTATCACTTTAACTATGAGCACTAAGGACAGTTTTCGTAGTTCAAGCAGTACTGCCAGTTGATATTCAGACGGATTTTTTTCCGCTCTGGATTTTCAACTCTGTGTGTTGAAGCAAGCATTGAGAATCCAAAGGACTGCAGCAGAATTGAGTCTCAGCGCGGCGATAAACACAGTGTTTGATTTTTAACTCGAAAATATCCCGCCGCGATTTTATTACGTCCGAGGGACCGTACTACAGACCAGTCAGTGCAATAAAGAAATTTTCAATTACTTAGGTTTTACGTCAGTCATAGTATCAAATGACTCCTCGTAGTCAAATATAGTGCCGCTGGGTAGGTCGCCGGGCACCATGATAGCAGACACGTTGACTAGCGGCACCTCCACGACAAAGTCATCTACCGGATTCGTAGATTTCTTCAACACGTCCTCCAAATTCTCCGTTGAAGAAGGCGTTGTCCTCCGTCGAGTAGTTCTTTAATCAAGAGAATTCACATTATAATGCCGACTTTGTCGTATATAGGGTAAAACCAGGAAAGTTGCCCCAGGGGTATAAATGCCTAAATTGTAATTACTTTAGTTTCGCGGATGATTCGCATGCTCTTTTATTAACCTATCGAAAGACTCTCTACCTATCACTAAGTTGACCGTGTTGCATGTCTCTGTGCGATTGCATGGGAAGACAGAGAGCGATCAAAGTTTTTGCGGGATAGATGTCCTATTTCTCGGCGGGGCATCTATCCTAATCGTAATTTATATGGATTAGGCAACTATCCCCATGCGGGATAGATGTCCCAAAATATAGAGGTACGCAAAAATCGCTAATACTCTGAAAACATTAAAGATATGTTTGTTATTTTTTGTAAATTTGTTATAAAAATACCAAAGTATCGGCCAGTTTTACAAATAAAGTATTTTGCTTTCTATATTGAGAGATATAGAGTGATTTGCAATAGTTCGGCAACTATCCGGCTTTTACCCTAGCTGATTCTGAATACGATAATTTCAACGGAGTTGGACAAGTAAAGGCCTCTTTGAAAACCCAATCCGGTGGTGGCAGTTAAGTATTACAGTTAAAGCTCAGATGTGATGACGTAACGGACGTAAATGTAGTTGCCGGTGCCAACTGCGTCAGACTGCTTAAAAAGTGAGCTTGTTTAAACTTTTTATTTGTAGACGGTATTTTTGATTTAAAAAAAAAAAGTTTCTAAAAAATAAAACTCTTTTTTTCTTTTATCATAATTCTTGATTATTTTTCTTAAATGGGTACTAAGCATATTTTTTAATATTTTTACAAAAATCATACAAAAACATTTAAAAATAGTGGCCCACCGGTTTCAGGAGCAGGGTCCAGGGCTGCCGGTGGTCAGGGCTCTAGAGAGAGGAACCTCCTGACTATGCGTGCCGAGTCCGTATGCGTGCCGTATTTACTGCTTTCTGAATCAAGCCCTTGATCCAGCCTCGCAATGCGAGCCTCCTAAGGTGTTGGTCAAAGCTCTTCGCTATTTACTGTAACGATTATCGGTACAATGATTGCAGAGTCCACATCGACCACGTCTCATATGTAGACAACCTCGCGAGCTAAGTCAAGAATTATTATTATCATCTGTCTGTTACGTACCTCCTCGTAGTAGTTGTGGTGGTCGTTGGCTGTGTTGTTTTCAAAGTATACCGGTTCTCACTTGGGGTTGGTTCCGACTTCATCACATTATCCGGCAAGGCGCCCCAATACCCGCCGAAGGTCTCCCCTATTTCGTACACTAGCAGCTGATTTTTACTGTCACGACAGGAGTCTATCAAGCTCTTGTCAGACATAAGCTGGATCACCAATATTATGTTACTGCCTGATTCTGTCCTGTCAATAATATATTTATTATTATACATGCAATGCGTGCCTTTTTTTGTTTTTGGATGAGAAATCATCAAATGACTTCTCCCACTCTGCCTGGAGTGGGAGGGCCTGTCAAATTTTACCGACTAAAACCCACCCGTGTTCCTTCAATTGCCTGTGCAATGCGTGCCTCACTGCGTGCAGTGGTAGCAAGCGCGAGTGCTGATAATGAGGTCCCGGACTCCCGGAACGTCCTAGATTAGATTATTAGCAGCCTGGAGTCTGGATTTGTGCCTGGTTGATGGCAAAAGGCTCACCCGCAACCTATGGCATGCATCGGATATCCGCAATATGTGGTACTTAGTGATATCTACCTCTGCCTATCCCTGCAAGAGCTAGGTACAGGGCACCGTAATGTCGTGTTTTTTGCTAGCTTCGGTTGACTTTAACGCAACTGAAAATGCTTGCAGCGGAGCTCGATCAGTCGTACTCAGTTCTAGTTAATAATTAGATAGGTACTGCGTCGTTTTAGAAAGTTTGCTTTTGAACATTACCTACCCGGCGATGTTTTAATCTATAAAGCTGAATGAAAAATTCAACGCATCAATATTCACTTAATAAGAAGATGCTGGGTTGGGTCGTTCTTTGGCCAAAGGATTAGCATTGCCATTCAACGTGGCAATGTTGCCAGTCTTCTGGGCACGTTTCCTGATGACAGCGATGCGGACGAATACCTCGACGCCTAAGTGTCGTTTTTTTTGTATTTATTTGTACACACCTTTAGTTTTGATGTAGGTATATTAAAGAAAATGTAAACCAATTACAGTTAAATTAAATAATTAGACATTATGAACAAGTATTTAAAGTAAAAAACGAAAGAGCTCACTGGGCATCAAAGAATTCGTCCGCATCGCTGTCAGTGGCCAAAAAGTGCCCAAAAGGCTGGCAGCTAGAAGACAGTTTTTCACATTTCATTGACGACAAAATTAAACATTTCAATGATATTTCGGATAGACTTTCTAAAATTAATTTACATTCGGCTTTCACCCTTATCAGATACTGCTGTTTCGGCCCAAATTTCATGTATTTTCTCCGCTCTTCCCCTATATGGAAGCAACCACAACTTTTAGACAAAATCGATCAAATTATTCAAAGCACTTTAACATCCATTTTAAATGTGGCATTGGACGACCGCTCGTGGCTACAAGCCACACTACCCATCCGTTTTGGTGGGCTCGGCGTCCGCAAAATTTCTAGTGTAAGCTTACCGCAAAATTTCTAGTGTAGCGTTCCTGTCCTCGGTCCACAGCACCGAAAAGTTAACCACAAAAATCTTAGCCCCGTCTCAGGTTGACTCTGAAGTGCCGTGTTTGACCGATGCACTGAACGCCTGGAAGGTGGCTTGTCCGAATACGGTTCAGCCCGTGAACCCATCTTCCCAGAAACAGCGGGATGAGCCGCTCTGCAGGTTGGTACGGAATAATCTCATTAATACGTCTACCAATACTGCTGAGCGCGCCCGCCTACTGGCTGTGGGAGAATGGGAGTCGGACCTATGGCTTCAGGCGCTACCGTCACCTAACATAGGTACTATGCTGGGTGACTCTACCTTCCGGCTCGCTACAGGTCTGCGTTTGGGTGCTCCTTGCGTGGCTCCACATGGCTGTCAGTGCGGTGAAGCAGTTGATTGCCTCGGACACCATGGCCTTGCTTGCAGCAAGAGCGCTGGTCGGCTGGCTCGGCACGCCAGCATTAATAACATCGTCCGTCGGGCTCTTGTTACCGCCGGGGTGCCAGCTGTCTTAGAACCCAATGGCTTGGCACGCGACGATGGGAAGAGGCCAGACGGAATGACCATAATGCCTTGGAAGTTGGGTAGGCCTTTGGTGTGGGATGCAACCTGTGTCGACACCCTCGCGCCATCCCATCTTCTAAGCACGGCGGGCTGTGCTGGTGCGGCTGCTGCAGGTGCAGAAAGCCTCAAACGGCGCAAATATAACAACCTTATTGGGAGCTATATGTTTGAGCCGTTTGGGGTTGAAACACTAGGGCCGTGGGGTCCGAGTGCTCATCGAGTATTTCGGGACATCGCCAAGCGGTTGGTCGACTCTTCACGTGACCAAAGGGCTGGCCTATTCTTAGGTCAAAGAATCAGCATTGCCATCCAACGTGGTAACGCTGCCAGCCTTTTGGGCACTTTTCCCACTGACAGCGATGCGGACGAATTCTTTGATGCCCAGTGAGCTCTTTCGTTTTTTACTTTATATACTTGTTCATAATGTCTGATGTAGGTAATATGTTACTAAAACAAAACACTTATTATCCATACGAAGGTACTTGCATTTTATACAAACCTAATACTAACAAAGCAACTATAAGGTAGTTCCAGTCGCGAGAAGTGCAGTATTTGTGAGTAAGCATCGATGACTTGTCTACCGAGGAACACTGAAGGCATGACGCGCCGCCGGCAATACTCTGACATATCCTTTTGATAGACAAACTTGCGAACAGATATTGCTAAATCCGCTTCTTGCTTTACAAACAATAATAGTAGCAAAAATAGTCTCAAACAATACATATCTGTTATTATTCGATAGGTATCTACTATTTCGCCATAGTTCGAAAGTGGCATAGCCCTGTAGATACATTTTTAGAAAATAATTCAAAAACCACAAATCACTAACGAAGCAGCGGTAGGTAGGTACGTTTAAAAATAATGTTCTTAGCAATCTCTCAACAGCAAGTTTTGATTCACAAGACCCCAATATAAACTATGGCACATTTTTTTCTACAGTATGCCAAGAATTCAATAAAGCATGTCCTGTAAAAAAGTTACAATCACTGTTAGTAAACCAAAATTTAGCGAATGGGCCACAGCTGGCATTAGAAAAAGCAGAGATATCTTAAATAATTTGTGTCACGAAAAATCATTGACTTCTGATCAGGCCCTTCATAATTATGTAAGAAACTATTCTTAGATATTCAAAAGAGTCTGCGCTCAAGCTAAATCTAAATGATTAAGTAACAAAATGAGTAAATCTTAAAATAAAATAAAAAACTGTGTGGCAGGTAATTAACAAATAAACTGGAAACACACAACAGCGAGATCAGAATGAGTTAGCTTTAAAAATTGATGATGAAACCATTTCAGATAAGTTAAAAGTAGCTGAAACTTTAGAAAATTTCTTTACCAACATCCCAATAGAGGATAAGAAATCTCTCTTGTCATCATCTGTATTAGCTAAATCTCTTCTTAAAGAAAACTTCAGTAATGACATTCCAAGTTTTGAATTCAAACCCATTTCTATTGCCACAATTAAAACAGCATTTAAAAGTCTTAACATAAAAAACACTGAAGACTTATGGGGCATTGCCGTTAAGGATCTTGAAGGTTTCATTGACACAATTGCCCCTATCCTTTTTTTTTTGTGGGAAATCATCAAATAACTTCTCCCGCTCTGGGCGGAGTGGGAGAGCGTGTCAGACTTTTACTGACTAAAAGCCACCCGTGTTCCCTCAGTTGCCTGTGTGCCATGGGCTGCGGTATCTCTTTCGAACAACCCGCACCCCTGGCAGGCATCGGCCCTTGCGGGCCCCTTCAGTTGGTGCTGACATCTCTTTGAGGCGCGCGTGAAACACAACGCGCCGTCGACCCGGGCCGACACGCCGTCCGCAAGCCCGTGCCTACGGTGGCCGGGAATCAGTCTGGGATTCCTGACGCCCAGGGCGTCTCCTGCGAAGGCCACGGCTGTGAGGGTGCATGTACTGCATCTCCCTCACGTGCGCCACCTGCCTCTTTGCGAGCATAACTGCTTCGCTGAAGGAGGCGACTGCTAGCCATGCACTCTCGCTCCGTACTATGGCCTGGACCAGGGTCGGACTCGAGAGATCGCCGCCGCCGATCACCTCCACGAGGACACGGCGGTGCTCCGCCCAAGCCGGGCAGGTCTCCTTCGTGTGCTCCACCGTGTCCTCAGGGCGATCTTCGCAATGGAAACACCCAGGTGTTTCCTCCCGCCCTATCCGAAACAGGAACCTCCCGAAACCGCCGTGTCCGGTGAGGACCTGTGTCAGGCGGAAAGTGAGGACGCCATACCGCCTGTCAAGCCACTCCTCAAAGAGGGGACCTACCGCCGCAATTGTGGCGTGCCCAATTGCCCCTGTCCTAACAGGCATATTTAATCAATGTTTAGTCACCGGTACGTTTCCTAACTTCATGAAACATAGTAAAGTAGTACCAATTTTCAAATCGGGTAGTAACAGTGATCCCTCTAATTATAGACCTATATCTGTGCTTCCAGCATTGAGCAAAATTTATGAAAAAATCATGCTAGACCAGATGTTGTCACATTTTAACTCAAATGGGATTTTACATAGTCGACAGTTTGGTTTCATGAAAGGTAAGTCAACGACTAACGCAGGAGTACAACTCATCAGTCACATTTTGGAATCCTAGGAGAAGTCCCAGGATGCAATTGGCATTTTCTGTGACCTCTCAAAAGCGTTTGACTGCGTTGACCACAGTACACTCATCTGTAAATTACACCACTATGAAATTCGTGGACGAGCTGCTGATCTTGTACTTTCCTATTTATCAAACAGGCAGCAAAAAGTAAATGTTAACGGGGCAACGTCCTCGGGGTCTCTAGTTAAGATGGGCGTGCCTCAAGATTCAATTCTTGGCCCTTTTTATTTCTAGTATATATTAATGACCTTCCTTACCTGATGACTAACTTCTCGGATATAATTTTATTCGCTGATGACACTTCTCTTATTTTTGGAATAGATAGAAAATATTCGGATGTCTTACAAGTCAACGATAGTCTAGCTGTTCTCTCAAAATGGTTTGCGGTTAATAATCTTTTACTCAGTGCGAACAAAACTAAATGTCTTAAGTTCTCATTACCAAATGTACCCCAAGTAGGCCTAAATTTAAAACTTGATGGCAAGAAACTAGATGCTATTTCGGAAACTGTATTTCTAGAAATTACTCTAGATTCAAAATTGCAATGGGATGCCCACATTAGAGCTCTTTCGTGTAGATTAAGCTTAGCTGCTTACGGTGTAAGAAAAATAAGGCAGTTGACTGATGTAGCCACAGCTAGGTTAGTATACTTTGCTTATTTTCACAGTATTATGCCTTATGGTGTTCTGCTGTGGGGATCGGCAGCTGACGTAAGTTCAGTTTTCATTCTACAAAAGAGGGCAATCCGCGCAATCTATAAAATGGGGTCTCGCGAGTCTCTTAGAAACAAATTCAACGTAATTGATAAACTAACTCTGCCTTCTCTTTACATCCTAGAAAATATCTTGTATGTTCGCAAAAACTTAGGTCTTTTCAGAAAAATATGCGACTTCCATAATCTAAATACACGTAGGAAAGATAAAATTGTGATTCCAAAATTTAGATTAACTAAAAGTAGCAAGTCATTTCTAATAAACCGTATCCGCTTCTATAACAAGTTGCCAAAGTCGGTTACAGAACTTAGCGATGGAAAGTTTAAAACTCACATCAAACGTGGCCTTATCAAAAAAGCATATTATAAGATAAAAGACTACGTTGAAGACAAGGAAATTTGGCATTAATTCCTTCTGCACATGTGGCTTCCCTGGTACCTCATTAACAGCAAAACTATGTGAGAGTCTATTAACTGCTCCCAAATTACAATGTTAATTTTATTATTTTTAATTTTACAATTTCTGACATATTCTCGTCATTATTTGACATTATACATCACTTCTAATATTGGCTATTTATTAGTGATTCTCATGGAAATCATGTCACTTGGTTTAAATAGGTTGATTTTACTTGTGTAGATTCTTTTACATATTGTGAATGACAGAACGTTGTGGGCCTTACAGATTTTCTATTCTATATTTTCATTCCTATAAGTAGGTACCTGGTACTTAATGACTGCACTGTCCTCCTATACCTATTATCACTGTAATTTGAAAACATTTTAAAAGCCAATTATTCTAAAAAAAAAAAAAAAAAAACAACAACATTTATTTCTAGCAGCACACTAACAACTTTAGGAATAATGGATTGCACATAATATTTATACAAGGTGTAACAGAATGGACGCAAGACTCGAAACCAGCCCGTTCCCAATCGACCACTGAGTCGAATTCAACAACTTTAACATGGGTATTTTTCAAAAATTATATATTATGCCTCACCCACCACTGATAACCCAAAGAAAACCCAATCCCATTTCAAGGTGATTAAGGGTCAAGTTTCAATGCATAAAGGAAAGCTAATCGAAAACACGATTTTCGTAATAATAACAGCTAGCCGTAAAAATGAGAAAAAAAAAAGAAAGTGATTCGGTCATTGTATTAGGCTTTTACCTCAATACTCAATATTGGAGCGTGTGAGGTCCCGCGTTACTTACGTTACACGTTGTATAAAAAAAAAACAAAACACAAAACAAAAAAAAAAACAGATCTCAAGTCGAGCGTATATGGTTGTTAGAGAGAAATTCACACTGACCTCCGTACTAGTAAAAACTGTATCACGGTAGGTCAGTCTTCCTCGTTCTCCAATAATCACATGTACATTATCAGTGAACATATATTTTAAGATATTTAGCAGGTAGTTCGGCATTATTTAATACATTGCTATCATTTACAACCAAAAAGGTGGGTAAAATGAGAAATTATTATGTACGAGTATATGCAAAATATTTAGACATTTTTTTTTTTTTTTAAGAAGCTGTAGTGTTGGTGTTTGTCTGATGCTGTGTGTTGATGTAATTGGTGTATGTGACTGAATGTGTATTTGTATTTATGATAGGCTTACTAATAGCTTTTCTGTGTTAACATAATCAATTTGAAGTAGAAATTCATTTAAAATCTTTTTGCAATTATAGATTGACAAATCACGTAACTTCAAACTTCTAGACAACTGATTGTATAAATGAGGCCCGATATGGTCAAAAAATTTGCTAGCAAAAACCGTTTTGGTTCTAGGAACAGAATATACCAAATCCTTTCTACGTCTGGTTGTCAAAAGAGGTAACTTAGAGTGTTGCTGTAGGATCGAAGTTTTTATAAACAATTGTCTAATCGTCAGTAATGATAGTTCTTTATATAGTGTATGTGTGGGATACATAAATCTCCTGAAATTCATTACCTTAAGCACAGCTCGCTGCGCTCTTTTTAGGGATAAAATTGTTGTTTTAGATGCGCCTCCCCAAGCAGTGATACAGTAAGTTATTATTGACTGGCAAAGGGAAAAATAAATAGTTCGTAGTAGTTTTGGTTGGCAAACATTCCGCAGATTTTTAAATAAGTGGATCATTCTCCTAACTCGAGTAGTCATAGAGGCTATTTGTTCCTTCCATGCGAGATTTTGGTCAACAGTAAGACCCAAATATTTGATGGAAGATACCTGTGAGAGACTGTAGCAGGAGCAAGACATAGGATTTACGCAAGAATGAATTTTAATGGAAGAGGAATTAATCGGTGGTTGAGTACTATCACGAATGCTGAAGGCAATGTACTTCGTTTTTTAGGCATTTAGGGTAAGAAGGTTGCGGTCAAGCCAGGTTGTGACTAGACCAAAACCCTCATCTGCCAATTTAAAAGCCTCGCTCCATGTGTTGCCTTTAAATAAAAGAACTGTATCATCGGCAAATATAATTATTTTACCACGTGTGAGATGAAGGTCACACAAGTCATTTATGTAAATGAGGAATAAAGTCGGTCCCAAAATGCTGCCTTGAGGTACCCCAAATAGGACTTTTTCTGGTTGACTTGTGTAATCCTTCATTCTCACACATTGCGTCCTGTTTGACATGTAATCGGTAAACAAGTCCAGCGCAACACCACGAACACCGATGCTCTCCAACTTTCTTAGGAGTATGGGAACGGAAACCGTGTCAAACGCTTTTGCTAGGTCCAAGAACACACCTATGGTCTTGTCACCCTTATCCAAACCATCGACAACATATGATAGAAGCTGGTGAACAACATGAGAAGTTAATTTATTACTCCTGAATCCGAACTGGTTTGCTGACAGAAGCCCGTTGGATTCTAAGTAGCTTTTCAAGCGCTTGTTTATAATACGCTCAATGATTTTAGATAGGGTAGGCAACAAGGAGATTGGCCTATAGTTTGAAACACAGCCTCCGTCCCCAGACTTATGTATAGGAATAATGACAGAATGTTTGAGGACGTTAGGAAAGATGCCTTTAGTCAGGCACAGATTACAAATCAGAGTTATGGGTAATGCAAATATCTCAACGCCTAATTTAAATAAGATTGAAGGAATCTCATCCCAGCCACTGGAATTAAATGATTTTAAATTAATTATTGTACTTTTTACTTCAGTTTCCTCCGCCGGCAACAAGGCGAAAGATTTAAGAGACAAAACGTTTGGGTTACATGTTTTAGCTAAATCATCTTCGTTTTTTTGAGTTCTTACTTGGATGCTACGAGCAAGTTGACTTCCTACATTAGAAAAATAATTATTTATATAGTTAATAGAATCTTGGGGGTTATTTTTACTTTTCAAAAGGTCATCAAAGTCTTTTGTGTCACTTTTGTATATACAGATTTCCTTAATTATTGACCATTGTTTTTTTAGATTATTTTTGTGAATGTTTATTTGTGATCTTAGATATTTATTCTTTAGGTTTTTTAGTAAGTTTGCACAAGTATTGCGATATCTTTTGTAGGTTATATTAAGTATCTCATTGTGAGGGTCTTTTCTAAGTTTTTGGTGCAGATTATCTCTATTCCTCATACAACGACAGAGTCCAGGTGTTATCCAAGGTTTAATGTTGCGTTTCCTGCGCGACAGTTTACAGATTTACGTATGTTTATTGATGCTATCTCTTACTGTGCATAGAAATTTATTGGTGACTTCATTAGCGTCATCAGAATGTCCACAGTCCAGTCAATTTGTTTTAGATCATCGATGATTGCGATGTAATTTACTTTTTTATATGTTGTCTGTTTTCTCTCAGACGCTACAGATTTTTTAGGGAGTGATATCATAACGCTGCAGTGATCCGTAATAGTCGATTCGCATACTAGGGTTAAAGTATCGCAGTTACTTTTGACAAAGCAATGGTCCAGACAATTATTTTCTCGTGTCGGAAACATATGTGATGCAAGAAGACCGTGCGAAGCAAGGAGGTTCATATATTTCGATGTTTTACTGTCAGTACCGTCCCTAATATTAATATTTAAGTCACCCATTAGTACGATGTTTTTATATCTTTTATATGTTTGTAATACATTATCTACAGCGCTAACGAAATTGTCAATATTTTTAAACGCGGTTGGTCTATATAAAGATATAATTGCTAGATCGTTATTAATAGTAGTAACCAAACAATTAACATCACAACCTTCTCCCGTAGGTTCTGACACAGAAACTTTTAAATTCTCATTAACAAAAATCACAATACCATCGTTTTGGTTAATATGATTAGTAGTCGCGAAAACTTGGTAAGAAGCAATATCAGGTAAGGTTGTATTTTCTGAAAGCCAACATTCGGTTAATATAATAAAGTCAAAAGAAATGTCAAGTCTAAACAGAAGTACACGAAGTTCATCAAAGTTATGATTAATACTCCTAATATTTTGAGTTAACACTTTATAGGTATTAGTTTTATCAAACAAAATTTTGCAGTTTTCCGGTATGTCTATGCATTGAGCATTCCCGACATTGATATGTTTATCAATGTCTGAGGCGATGTTAATTAAGTCAACCATATTGTTTTACAAAAAAAAGTAAACCCATCTACTTTAAGGAAACGCCAAAATGCAACAAACGCGTGATTATGCAAAATAATGAGCGAGTACAGTCTATCAGAATTCTGTGTAAGATGTGTTGTGATTGTGTGGCGTGAGATTGTAATTTTGAGTAACATGAAGAAATTAAGAAATAAGAGTAAATTTTAAGAACTATGTGTGTAAATCTTACGGCTGCTAAGAGCTTAACAAAAACGAAAAGTAGAAAATGGGCATGCAATAAACAAATAAACCAATGTAAACAAGATAATATGGTTTTCATCAAAAGTCATATTCTCGAATTGGCACTTAGAATGTTAGTGTTCTCAATATCAGCAACAATACCTTCGATATGTTCTGCGGAGTTTATGAGTATGGATGGCGATCCCTCACTCTTCTTAATGAAAATTCTTCCATTGGAGACCCAGCAGAACTTAAACTCGTGCTTTTTCTGCAGTGCCCGGGCTAAATAATGTAGTTTACGTGCATTAGGAGTCAGGGATTCTGAAACATATACTGGGAGTTTCTCACCCGTGATCTGTAGTTGATTTGTGTTCAATTTGTCTTCCTTGTGTTTCTGATTATATAATTTAATAGCATTAAGTATATCTACACGTAATTTAACCGTCTGATACTCAACAACAATGACGTTGTTTTAACTAGATTTCTTTTTATACACTTGACGAACATTACCAGGGGAGATGGGTAAATCAACTGCCTTGTGCAGGTACGACACAATTTCGCTTAAGTTATCAGTGTTAGATAAGGGCACGTTTTTAATTTCAATAGTAGTCTCTCGCTGTTTTCTTAGCAAATCTTCAATTTGACCTTCTAGAACATTAATTTTAACATATGCCTCTTCATTGGCTATCATAATATTTCCAAACTTATGTTTCAAATCTTTGCACATAGTCACAGACTCATCTAGAGCTTTCTGCAGGATTGTATTAGACTGGATTATTTCTTTGTTTTGGTCTTTGATTTCTTTAATCATTTCATTCAGTCTGAGAAATTTTGAGTCTTGATCTTCTTTCATAGATGAGAACATATTCCTTAATTCACAACGCAATTCAGAAATTTCATCATCAGACTGACGTTGTTTTCTTTTTCTTGAAGACACGAAGTCAACGTCTTCTGTAACGCATGTAGATAATTCTGGTTGCGACGCGTAGGTAGTTTCTTTGGGCGAACGTAACATGTTAATTTCTCTACAAACCTTGCGTATACTGTGCAAAGCGCTCCTTATCTAAATCACGACCTGAGCGCGTGATCGAACTTATTAACGAAGCGACAGTTAGATTTCGACCTTAGGTACTTGAAGCTATGGATTATTTTAACTTTACTCAAAACTATTTTTATTTTGAATAATATTTTTTTTTAGTGCGGCCTGACCGTTAAACACGTCCATTCACTGCGAATACAAACGAGGAAGGAAAAAAAAAGGAAAAAGAGTAACCGTGGAGTTTCTTGTCGGCTCTTCTCCATAGGAAGCGACAAATTGGAACCGTGCACCTAGCTTCTGACGTTTCATAAGTGCCCTTGCAGGTTTATGTGAAATAAAATATTTTGATTTTGATTTTTGACCTAAGTAAATAAAGGTATCTTACCCACTTGCCGTTGGGCACGCCACAATTGCGGAGGTAAGTCCCCTTTTTGAGTTGGGGGGAGTGGCTTGAGAGGCGGCATGCTATCCTCACCTTCCGCCTGACACAGGTCCTCACCGGACACGGTTGTTTTGGTAGGTTCCTGTTTCGGATATGGCGGGAGGAAACGCCCGGGTGTTTCCATTGCGAAGATCGCCCTGAGGACACGGTGGAGCATACGGTGGAGGTCTGCCCGGCTTGGGCGGAGCACCACCGTGTCCTCATGGAGGCGATCGGCGGCGGCGATCTCTCGCGTCCGGCCCTGGTCCAGGCCATGGTACGGAGCGAGAGTGCATGGCTAGCAGTCGCTTCCTTCAGCGAAGCAGTGATGCTCGCAAAGAGGGAGGCGGCGTACATGAGGGAGATGCAGTACATGCGCCCTCACGGCCGTAGCCTTCGCAGGAGACGCCTGGGAATCCCAGACTGATTCCCGGCCACCGTAGGCGCAAGCTTGCGGACGGCGAGTAATGGGTAGCTCGCTGTCCGGTTAGGACCAAGCCTGGGTCGACGGCGCGTTGTGTTTCATGCGCGCCTCAAAGAGATGTCAGCACCAACTGATGGGGCCCGCAAGGGCCGATGCCTGCCAGGGGTGCGGGTTGTTCGAAAGAGATACCGCGGCCCCTGGCACACAGGCAACTGAGGGAACACGGGTGGGTTTTAGTCAGTAAAAGTCTGACACGCCCTTCCGCTCCACCCAGAGCGGGAGAAGTTATTCAATGATTTCCCACCCAAAAAAAAAAATCACTTGCCGTGGCAATTAATATTACCTGATTAAATTAGGTACCTGCCTACTTGTTTAAAACTTTTTTGAACTATTTTAGGAGTTTATGTAGTACCTCCTACCTATATTAAACTTAAATAACGAAGGACAAGAAAGTCCAAACAATAGCTTATTTTGGCCTTTGACTAACAAATTTCTACGAAAGACCAAATATGACAGTCAAACGCTGAAACTCAATACAATCAAATCGAGGTTTTTCCCAAACTATACACACACAACTTAATAGATTCCTGTACTGTACCCACAGGAATGTGTTAAAAAAACATTTATTCAAACTAGGCTGATGTCAGCACTTTTTAAAGTCAAAATTACGTAAGACACTCCCCCAGAACGCCTACCCTTCACCACTTCCTAGTGCTTTAGCTGGGAAGAAGAAGTGGCGCAACATACCCCCAGCTGTAGCACAGCTGTCTTTTGAATGTGAATGCCGAAACAGGTTGTTTTGCTTACCACGTTTTACTTAAAAGTTGGGTAGGTTCTAGGTAAGCTTCTAGGTTTTCCTAAAAATACATCCGTCCATGGCAGAAATTGGAATCTATTTCGGGGTTAGCCGAAAGGCGTTGGTCAAACCGAGGGATAAACTAGTCATTCCGCGAAGAGGCTACATACGCAAGTAGCATTGCAAGCTGTATACAAGCTGTATTTAAGTTCGATTTTATACTAGAAGCTGTATATTCATGCTGTATAGAGGCTGTATAAGCGCTTATACAGCCCTTATAAGTAAAAAATGGGCACATTTTATACAGCATTTATTTTTTCAGTCAGCGTAGCAAACTACGCTGACGCCGCTAGGGAGGTCGGCGCGCAGCACCCAGTCGTATCCGATGTCCCACAGATGCGGCCCCAGGACCGATCCCTGTGGGACACCGCACGACATCTCTCGCCGGTTCCACTCTCCTAGGTGACCGGGGTAGATGACGGCCCTGTCCGTCAAATAGGCCTCGACCACACGACAGAGGTAGGTCGGCATCCGGTGGTACCTGAGTGCCTCCCTTATGCAACTCCAGGGCAGGGTGTTGAAGGCATTGGCGATGTCCAGAGACACCGCCAAGACGACCCCACCCCGGGCCACAGCATCCCCCGTCGTGAGGGCTCGCACGCGCATGATGGCGTCCACCGTGGAGCGCCCCCTGCGGAAACTGAACTGGCTCTCCGCCAAATCCGGCCCCACCCGCACCAGCCGCCCGACGAGGCGGTCTGCAATGACTCTTTCAAAGAGCTTGCCCACCTCGTCGAGCAGCACGATGGGCCGGTAAGTGGACGGAGAGTCCGCGGGGCACCCCTGCTTCTTGATGAGGACCAGTTTCCCCGTCTTCCAGTGACGTGGGAACTGGCCCTCCTCCAAGCATGCGCTTAGGAGCCCTCTTAGTCGAGGCCCGAGAGCCTCCAAGGCCAGGACCCAGGCTTTTCCAGGCAAGCCGTCGGGTCCTGGGGCGGTGTTCTTGGCATTCAGCCTACGTACCGCCACTCTCAATTCTACTCGTAAAGGATGAAACATCTCGGCCTTTACATAATTGGTCCACCTCAAAATGCTGTGTGAAAAGGCTATCAATATCGTCATATGACGAAGCAGTAAGAGAACTAGATCTCATGGTTCAAATCAATCATCATTTGAACTACTTGCGCTGCTTTATGAAGAAACGTCATAATCATGTTCCGAAGGTTGAATTAAATTTACACATTTAACATAACTGTTATGATCATTATTAACCCTGTTTAATGTTTTTTCTACGGAAACCTCTTCGTTGGACGTCGACGGAATTGGCGGTTGACCGTAAAGTCTTTCCGAGTGACTGTCATTAATACAAAATAAAGCTGTACTGTAGCTGTCATTTATTTTTTAGTTTTAAAACACCCTCAAAAACAGAAGTCATAAAACCACTGTATTTACAAGAGTGTACAATTATGCCATAAAAATAAGTTTTCGAACGGAGTTTGTATACACCATTGTACAGAAACAAGTCTTAAGTGATACTATAATAATACTAAGAGCTGTAATAAGTAAGTGTTCACATGCAAAATACAGCTTGTATACAGCTTTAAGGATAAAACCAGATTAAAGTGTCACAAAATACTTAAGCTGGATAGTGGAGTTTTCATATTCTGTTTAAATACCCTAAGCTTTCGCGGATCCCTTAATAAAGATTTAATACAGTTTGAGCTGTATAATGACTCATAAATCACTATTAGAAAGACTAAATAATTTTTTGACACTCTTGTAAGTCTCTAAAAGAACTCGAAGTTCTAAATAGGCTGTTATATTGATGTTGAAAACGCTTGCGTGCTGCTTGTGTCGACCATTGACTATAACACCTATTTTGCTGCCCTTGTACCTACTATACAAGGTGTAATTTTATGCAAGGTGTAAAATTACACCTTGTATAACTTGGGGTTGGCGCTACACGTTTCCTTTTACAATTTGTTACTTTACAGATTTTTTATAGGTACAAGTAAATATAGAGGTACCTAAATCTTGTAATATGAAGTAATACAGTAAGCAGACTCATCTACTACATCTGTTAAGAACCTGAATATGGTTTATGAAGTTGCGGAGAAATTATTCCTCAGTTATACAAAAACAATCAGCTGTTCCATACATATTGACTGCGTAGGTATTGCACTTTTCTATGAAACAGCTGATATTTTTTTGTAAAATCAACGTAAAATTTCTGCGCTAGGGGGTCTAGAATGATATGCTGAATTTATGGTTACAGTTTGCGCATTGGATAAAAACTTATCCTGTACAGTCTCCCTTGCGCTTTTAAACTGATGTGTTGCGGTGCGGGTCACGCGACCCCTATCATTGTCCCAGCCGACGCATAGCGGCGTCACGCTACTCCATATTTTATAACAAAATAATTTTAGAGAGGACCATCGGGCAGTCTATAGGTGCGTGATGTAGAATGAACATGGTAGATATACCTATAGAATACCATGTTAGGCTATGTAAGCAAAGCTACGGATAGTGGGTAAATATATAATTGTAGCTTTTTAGAAGGAAACTGTCGGTGTGTTTATTGATATAGCTCGCCCAGGGTAGTTTTCACCGTCATCATCTGCACAACCCAGCTATGTGGATCTGTATTTTAGTTTTTGTCTCCGACTTCCGAAATCAGAGTTTTTTTTCACTTTGTAGTAGAGATGGGCTGACTATGACTTTGGCCGACTAGCTGACTAGTCAGCTACAAAATGGTCGAGTAGTCGACTGCAAAATGGCCGACTAGTCGGCTGCAAAATGGTCATCGCTTTCGGTTGAGTTCGGGTGACATAGGTAATGTTTGTGACTATGCTTTCGGCTCGTAGGTGGTGCGCGGCGGCCGGCGACAAGGCGGACTTGTCGGGGCATGTTTTTGTTTACCTTGCATTTTTTCTATCATTGTTTACGTGCGAGCCGGCGTTCCTTCCTATACTAATTTCCTATCCTATTCTAGATTGCATTGAATGTAAACTGTAAAAATGATTCTATAATCAAAAATAATAATAGTAAAGATTTCAATTTCATTTTCAATCACCGTCTTTTAAATTTTTAAACATATTATGTGATTGACTGACAGGTTTACTAGTAAAAATGGGCCCTCGGCGGTTTTATCGACTACAAATATGGCCCATAAGGCCGACTCGTCGGTACAAACTGTCAAATTTTCCCAATTGAAAACTAACAAACAAATCTAACAGATTGGGGTAGCTTGATATGCTGGCCTCTGTACATCACTACTTCGTAGTGTTTTCTTCGGAAGTCGATTGTTTTTTTTTTTTAAACTTTTAGTTATAGTACAGACGCCAGCACATCAAGCAATCCCAAACTGTCAAAATTTCCCAATTTCTATGTACCTTATTATTTTGTAATAAAGTTGAAAATCTATCAAATAAATTTGACAGATTGAGGTAGCTTGATGCGCTGGCGTCTGTACCTACCCCACACCAATTCATATTATGACAGGAAGTAGCAGACTGTCATCAAGATACGGATTAGTCAACAAAACGGAACGCTCGTGAACGCGCCAACAGTGCTAACTCAACGTTAAACCTATTTACACCATATAAAACTTAATTTCTTCTTCTTCTTTGGTTTTTTTTTTAGGTGGCGACTCTAGCTAGAAGCATATTTCTAATAAATCAAAATCAAAAGTCATTTATTCAAACTAGGCTGAGAAACAGCACTTTTTGAACGTCAAAATTACATAAGACAGTCCCCCAAAACGCCCGCCCTACACCTCTTCTTAGTGCTTTAGCTGGGAAGAAGAAGTGGCGCAACAAACTCCCCAGCAGCACAGCTGTCTGTTAAGTTGGAAGAACTTGATTCTATACAATAATAGCATATTATTAACATTCAACAATAAATGAAAATTTAATGAATAAAATAAAATTTAAAAAAATGGTTTATGCAGTCAAGTAAAATAAACAATGATATGAAGTAATTCACATGACCTGTCAGTAGTTAAGCTAATTCTGGTGAAAGAACACAAACGTTGTTTTGAGTTAATCACAGCGACCAACAATTGTTATCGTTTAAGAAGTCGTTGATAGAATAATATGCCTTCGAACAAATATTTGATTTTACTTTCGCTTTAAACGCATTAAATGTAAATCTAGCAAAGAAGAGGGAAGCTTGTTATAAAAGGATACCAAGCCCAGCAAATGAGTTATGAACTTCACGAAGCCGGTGAAATGGAGCACGTAGTTTGTCCTTATTTCTAGTATTAATATTATGAATATCACTGTTTTTAGTGTATAAGTGTATATTTTGCCTAATATATAAGATGTTGGCCTATTGGCCAACATCTTATATATTAGGTCTTGTGTATATATATTATATATTGGGTCTTATGTATTAGGTCTTGTATATTAGGTCTTGGTCGCATCGCAATTCATCTTTGAATTGCGATGCGACCGTGAGAATACCAATATCTTTAAAAAAAATTCTCAGAGAAACTCTAGCACCTAGTTGGTAAATTACACGAACAGCTCGTTTTTCAAGAACAAAAATATTTTGAATGTCAGCGGCTTGACCCCACAGCAGAATGCCGTAGGACATAACGCTATGAAAATAACTAAAATAGACTAAGCGAGCTGTATCAACGTCAGTGGTGCCGATTCTCTTGTCACAAAATTCTCTAAACTAAACTAAAAATCACTAAAATTTAGTTTATTCCTGTCAAACGACGATTTCCCATTCTGAAATTGACTAAAGTGACACAACATAACTATATTTTAGTTTGACAGCACTAAGATTGTACTGAGTTTTTAATTTAGTGAAAATGGTAATTTTGCTATTCTGTTGTTGTCAAATTCATTATTCTATTCAATATAAAATTTTGACTGTCGAACTAAATCTGACTATTTTTAATCGCGATTAAAAAGGTGTGGAATAAAATTAGTTCTCAAGAACTAAAATTCACACTGACACCTCGACTTCGGGCGCAAATACAGTACTGTATCTTTTTTTTCTTTTCTTTTGCATATATCTCGAAATCGGTGTGTCCTATCGTAAAAATAATGAAAATTTCGACCCCCTTTTATGAAACCCCATACACCTCTAAAACTCAACATGTAGGTAATAATGTTTCATATTTTCGATACAAAAAGTAAAAAAATCCATTTAAAACACGTTGAGGCTGCCGGGCCCCCTGCGCGATTCCGGCTCTAAAAAAAACACGGGGTAGGGCAAACGTGGAGTCGCGTTTGTTAAATTCGATTTTAGTTGTGTCAAAATTATTTTTAAATTTAGAGATCTTTTTTTGCAGAATAGCTTTAAGATTCTCATAGCCAAAAGTAAGGAATTTTAGTGATAGTTTAGTAAGTTTAGTTCGGTGTACAACAGAATCGGCACCATTGTATTGTCTTAGTTTTCTGACGGCGTAGGCGGCCGAACTGAGCCTTCCCGCTAGGCTTGATATATGTGATCCTAACTGAAGTTTGGCATCTACTGTTATGCCAAGAAAAATGGCCGAGTCTACAGTTGCAAGCACCTCATTATCTAAGACGATGTTGGGTCACAGATACCCTTTAATATAATGGTAAATCATTAATATACACTAAGAATAAGAATGGACCCAGCCAGCATTGAGCCTTGAGGTACACCTAACTGAACTGGTAGCCCGGAAGCTTTCACACCATTCATATCTACACATTGGTGCCTATTATTTAAATAAGAATTGATTACGTTGAGAGCTTCATTTTGAACACCGTACTGACGTAGTTTACGCAATAGCGTGTCATGGTGCACGCAATCAAATGCCTTGGAAAGATCACAGAAAACTCCAATAGCATTTTGTGAGCCCTCCCATGCGTTAAATATGTGTTTCAGCAGAGCAACACTCGCGTCTGTAGTTGAACGACCTTTTGTAAAGCCATATTATTCATGATGAAGGAGGCAATTTAAATTAAAATGTCTTAGCAACTGCTTGAGTATTAACTTTTCAAATATTTCACTAAATAAGCCGGTAAGATAGAAATAGGCCTAAAATTTCCGACGTTATTTTTATTACCTGATTTAAATAATGGCCAATAATGACTTTACTACTCTTCATGTGGTCGGGAAAAGTTCCTAAGTCAACACATTTATTAAAAGTAATAACTAGATAGGGGGCTACGATGTCCATTATGTTACTTATAAGTTTAATAGATGATATAGAAGATGCCCCGGTAATCAATCAGTTAATATGTTAACTAAAGATATGATACGGCTCTACTAAACAAAACAGCATAACTGTCATTTTTGACAGCGTTCACAGTGATAATAGTTATTTAGATAATAAACGCATGGTCGGTGTTATCGCAAGATGGCGCATGTCATGACGTCATCTATGACGATTCACGGGACATCGTTATCACGCTCACGCCAATTCGGAACTGGTGCTAGCGAGCTCAAATCGATAATACCGTTATTCGGAATGCGGCCTAAATACGTAGATATTACCTATCGAAACTAACGCAAAAACTGTCCAAACAAAGTTAATCTCTATCAATTTAAAAACGATTTTTGAAATTAATCCACAATTTATTGTTGGAGATATCGTGGAAAATACTTACATACGAATTGAGTACCTCCTCCTTTTTGAAGTCGGATAGAAACTTGCTGGCTGCCCCCAAAATATATTTTTTTAATACCTTGATCCCAAGCAGGGACCGAATTACCGGTATTCTTTTAATGTAACGTTACCAATTACCGTTAAGTTAACGATAAAAAAGTAACGTTAATAATACCGATACCCGCAGTCAGTTAACGTTATCTAATGAAGAGAATGAAGTATAGTACTTCCAGTATGAAGAGAATGGGCAGCAGCGTTCTCTATGCATTTTACAACTATACTGCGATCGCCCACCCACCTGCCAAGCGTAGCGATTATGGCAAAACCCCCTTTTAGGAGAGGCTTATGTTCAGCAGTGGGCGTCTTTCGGCTGAAATTATGTGATGATGATGATGAATTACCTGTATTAGTATCGGTAAAAATAACCATTCCTATACCGGTAATTTATATGTCTATCTCTTTGTAACTATGACGGTGGGGACTAGCATCTTTCGGTATGTGCACAGAAACAATATTATATACAAGCCGAACGTGCGAATACCCTCAGCGTGTGTACAATATTGTTTCTGTGTTGCAGAAAATTATAATAAACAGGGTGGCAGGGCCATCAACACGAAAACTGAAACCTGAAAACTGAAACCTTCGGCGTGTATACAATATTGGTGCCGAATCTCTTGTACACCGAACTAAACTAACTTAGTGATAGATTAGTAAGTTTGTTTAGTGTAGGCTATGAAAATCTTAGAGCTATTCTGCTCCACCCAGAGCGGGAGAAGTTATTTGATGATTTCCCACCCAAAACAAAAAAAAAAAGGTATTTACTGTCTCGTAAAAATAGTAGATGCATTAGAATTTTCGTAATGGTAACATTACAAACTGCTGATTGTCAGAAATGTCAAATATATATGTCAGTTCATAAATCAGTGATGCCAGATAGGGGGAATCCCCCCAAATTCTGGGGCTTTTTTAAGTTATGGGGGAGAATTGGGAGACAATATTTTTGGGGAGATATTTGGAGAGAAAACTGGGTGCGGAGGGAATTGGGGGATTTTTATCATCACAACTGGCGGCACGGCACTAGGAATTTTGTCGTTGCCTTTTCTAACGAAGTTGTGGAAAGAGCCTTCTCTCAAGTAGCTATTATTAAAGACAAACTTCGAAACAGATTGACCATTCACACTGCCGAATCCATCTTGAGAACAAGATATACATTGCTAGAAGGATGTGTTCATTTTAAACCCAATTCAAAGATGCTAAACAGATTTAATTCAGAAAAAATGTAGGGAACTGCAAACGACGCGGGTGAAGAGGCTGATTTCGTCATAGACGCTATTGCTGAAATTGTATAAAATTGTGTCTTTAATAAAAATAATAAAAAGTGCCGTTTGTCAAATCTTGAATTTTGGGGGGATTTCCGGGAAGGTTTGGGGAGAAAGCGAGACGATCATCTGGCAACACTGTCATAAATGTGTCAGTTGTCAGCTGTCGTGACTGTCGCACATAAGTTGCTTAAAATCAATTTTTACTTAGGTTTTATTTATTTGAAAACTGTATTTTAGCTAAATTAATGACATCATTATAATATAGAAAATATGACTATCGCAGAATATATAGCTTCCCTTGCGCAAAATCCTTATTTTGGGGCTGGTTTTGGTTTATTTGGCATCGGTGCTGGTGCAGCAATATTACGAAGAGGTGTACAGACGTCTATAATACTATTTCGGAGGCATTGTATGATCACTCTCGAAGTTCCATGTAGAGACAAGTCCTACCAATGGTTGCTGCAGTGGATAACACACAAAGGTGCCAGACAAACTCAGCACTTAAGTGTAGAAACGTCTTTCCTCCAAAAAGACACTGGCCAAATAAAAACTAAATATGACTTCATTCCCAGTGTAGGTCAACATTTTTTTAGGTAAGCCTTCAAGTTCCACAACAGTTTTTTTGACTTTTAGGGTGACAAAATTAATCTGGCATATTTCAGGTATGGTGGCACATGGATCAAAGTAGACCGCACAAGAGAACAACATACTTTAGATCTTCATATGGGTGTTCCATGGGAGACTGTAACCCTAACAGCATTTGGAAGAAACAAGGAGTTGTATTTTAACATTTTAGAAGAGGGTAAGATATTTTATTTGAATTTAATAATAATATTGCGTACCTATTACATAATTTTAATTTGTTCAGATAACTAACTGACTAACTGTTGTCATGCCCTAGTAGGGATTTACCAGCTTAAGAATCATGATAATATTATAATGTATGAATTTTGGATTCCAGCTAGAACAATGGCTCTAAAGCAGCATGAAGGGATGACAGTTATGTACACAGCCATGGGGTCGGAATGGCGCCCATTTGGTCATCCAAGACGACGTCGTCCCCTTCCCAGCGTGGTGCTCCGTGCTGGCTTGGCAGACAAAATCCTTGATGACTGCTTAGACTTCATCAACAGTCCCCACTGGTATACTGACAGAGGAATCCCATATCGGAGAGGTAAATGTTCAAAATATTACACAATGCAGAAAGCATTTTGTTACCTCTCACCTAAAACTGTTGCTGACTAATTAATTACGTCATAGTAGAAATATTGTATTCTCTAAATATACATAAAAATCTTAACTCTGCCAAGTATGCGGAAATGTCTAAAAAGTGTGTCTTGTTGAATTTCAGGTTATTTGCTATATGGTCCACCAGGATGTGGAAAATCTTCATTTATAATGGCATTGGCAGGTGAATTGGAATACAACATATGTGTACTGAATCTATCTGAAAGAGGACTCACTGATGACAGGCTAAATCACCTTCTTAGGTATTTTTTTAAATTATTTTTATACAACTACAAAAAAAAACTTGTTATCCATGTTCCCTGTGGGTCAACCCATTACCAGGTCCATGGGTAATTTTAATTACCCATTGTTCCATGGCATTAGGGATTGTTCCCAGACTTCTGACTACATCTATAGAAAATGAAAACCATCAGTTACATACAATAAAATTTACTAATTCATAAGCAAATAAAATCATTCTATCATTGGAAACAAAAAAATATTCCATCCTTGGGAACAAAAATAGTTATATTCATACCAGATCCAAATTGAAAATAGTGAATTCATAAACGATACACGAATGAAATTAATTACTGGCGAAATATCAGTTGGATACGCATTAGAAATGCTAATATAGTTTGAGTCATACTCACTAGTCATTAGTGTATCGTATCAGTTATTAATTCAATCATTTCAAACATCAACATCATTCATTTTCTATTTAATTCTGGTATGAGTATGTTTTTGTACCCAAGCATAGCATTATTTTACTTGCTTATGAATGAGTAAACTTTATTTTTAAACTTTACTTTACTTTGTAGGTGTAAAACAAAATTAGTGCGTTTAGTCAAAAATATATAGTGAAAATAATCAGCTTGGAATGTTTCGCAATAGGTAAATATAAACAAAAAACAAAACATGTACACAACGGCTGGGTATCCGACCAAATTCGATTGACTACAAAAAAGGTTTGCGTTTCGATGGCGCGACCACGGCGATAATAAAAAAAACCATACCAAGATTTTGTTAAAGTTGATTCCTAAAACCATAAATTTGGCAGTTTTATGGTTAAAAAGTTAGTTATTTTTATAAATTCAATATGTTATTTACCTAAATTTGAGGTCTCTACAACGTTTAGTTTTAAAGATATTCGTGGCCGTGCGGTTCTCCGCGATGCAATGGGCGCGGCCACGTTCAAACCCAAAGTTCATTTTCAAACTTTTTAACCATAAGTTTGACAAATTCATGGTTTTGGGAATAAACTTTTACAAATTTTACAAAATCTTGGCAAAGATTTTTTTATTAAATATCGCCGTGGCCGCGTATGCGTAACTCCAGCAAAATGTTGCGCATTAGAGAAATGAGAGGTCGCTATTTCGTAGCCTCCGTAACTTAAGTCGGTTTATAAGAGAATTGCTGACACTTTCTTGTTTTTGAATAACTTTTATTCCATCCAGGATTTAAAGCTGAAACTTTCAGGGATGTTTAATAACAAAATGAAGAAATTTGTTCTCAATAGTCCATCGCTTTGTATTCACAGAGAGCTGTGTATTCAATCGCCAAGAAACACTGCTTGAAATTTGATGAGAAATCTCTTTATATCTTCATATCGCATATTTTTAATACAGATTTATACAGCCTAAAAGGGTGTATATGTTAGTTATATGTAACTGCTTTATATTTGTTTGTAAACGTACTAGTTTACCAGTAAATCGATTTTTTCTGATTCTTAAAAACAATTAATTACATCGATATTTGTTGATGAATCGAAATACTTATGTTTGAACTAATTAAGGCCTTTAACTGGTATTTTTTTCAAACTGCTGCGACGAACAGTTTTCGAGATTTTGAAAATCCCAAAACGTTACCCCAGAAAAATCTTGAATATCTCAAAAACTATAAGATGAACAAATTTTGCTATTGGTAAACATTTACAACCCATCAAAAGCTATATTTTCATGTACTTGGTTCCAGGCTAAATGCCTTTTTTGAAAAACATTTTGCTGGGGTAACGTAACTCCAGCAAAATCAGTTTTTTTTTTTCGAATAACTTCGAAAATACAACTTGAACAAATTTTGGTATACTTGAACAAATTGCAACTAACTATGAACTAATTATCTGTAAAACTCTCATTTCTCTAAGGCGCAACATTTTGCTGGGGTTACGCATACCGTGGCCGCGTCGTTGAATCGCACACCAAAAAGTGACGGATTCGTACATAACGATGATCTTCTTTTTTGGACCTATTAAAACTAAGCTGTTGTCCGTACAGTCGCGTTCACACGTTTGTTGGCAATTAAGATGGATTTCAAAATCCATCTTGTTTCACCACTTGTTTTTTGCTTTGAAGTCCCCATCATAAAAATCCACCCAGTTTATTAACAAAACAAAAAAAAAATGTATCCAATGCGTCATGCATTTCATTTTATAATTATATATGTTTCAGTGTTGCACCTCAGCAGTCAATAATATTATTAGAAGACGTAGATGCAGCCTTTATTTCCCGAGAAGACACAGCTGCACAGAAGTCGGCATATGAAGGTCTTAATCGCGTAACGTTTAGTGGACTCCTCAATTGCCTTGACGGTGTTGCTTCTACAGAAGCCAGAATAGTTTTTATGACTACAAATTATCTAGAAAGGTAAGATCTCCGCACGTTACACCTATGCACCGTCTCCTTTATTCATAAACGCTGCTTAAAGTGAAGTAATGATTAGCGACTGTTTAACCATACATTTTTGACGTTTAAACTTTAATCAACGTTTATAAAAAATCCCCGTGTGTACTGTAGTGTGGTTGTTAGTAGTCGTAAGTACTCCATTGTCCACCCTCCCATTCGGTCCATTGTGCGTGGTGGGTCCTGGCCAGCCTAGCTCTGCCCAGAAGCTTCCTAGCAGTACACAGGTTTAGTGGAACAATCTCACTTTTCCGAGGATTTGCTTGCGGCGGCCTTGCATTTCAAGATGACATGGGCGGCTGATTCCTCGGCGTTAATTAAGCAGGCCCTGCAGAATGGATTGTCTGTGCCGCTTGCATTTCAAGATGACGTGGGCGGCCGATTCCTCGGCGTTAATTAAGCAGGAACTGAGAAAGTTTAGAGCCATTTTAGACTGCCTACAGTTAATAGCCCGGGACCATTTGTCGTTATGTTAAGGGAAGGCGTTAAAAGTGTGTACACAATTTTTTTATTTTATTGGTGTAACAGACCCAAACAAATTATAACCGGCACGGCAGCACTGTGAAACTGCTGGAATAAGGTATCGGAGGAAGCAGCCGAGGCTTTCCACTTAACTTTTCGACATAAGATCGACTTTTTCGATTTTCATAATGGAAACCCTACTTCCGCTAGTCGGGTAACACCCAGGTGGTGCCTACCGTCAGTAATGCGGGGCGGTTACTAACTACACTGAGGTGCCACCATGGGATCTGTAGGCAACGGTCCTCGCGCACACATGGGAGTGGCGCGAGGAGGCAAAACGCCGGGGCGAGAAATCGCGGCACAGCGAACAGCCCAGTGCTGCGTACGCCACAATTGCGGCGGTAAGGCCCCTCTTTGAGGAGTGGATTGAGAGGCGCCATGGCGTCCTCACCTTTCGCCTGACGCAGGTCCTCACCGGACACGGTTGTTTCGGGAGGTTCCTGTTTCGGATAGGGCGGGAGGAAACGTCCGGGTTTTACTACTGCGTAGATCGCCCAGAGGATACGGTGGAGCACTGCCGTGTCCTCCTATACACAATCGTTGTTTTCTATGGACAAAAGCTGTACAGAGCTGAATAAGTGTGAGACTGAGTAGTCCCTAATGAGTATCTCGCCGTCCGGTAAGGACCAAGCCCGGGTCGACGGCGCGTTGTGCTCCAGACGCGCCTCAAAGCACCACAGACGTCAGCACCAAATGGTGGGGTCTGCAAGGGCCGATGCCTGCCTGGGCTGTGGGTTATTCGAAAGAGATACCGTGGCCACAGGCACACAGGCAACTGAAGACACACGGGTAGGTTTTTGTCAGTAAGTCGTATCCGCTCAGAGCGGGAGAAGTTATTTACCCTTAAAAAAAACCACATTGAAGTCAGGATAAAATGTTTGCTTTGCAATATTTTTTGCAGATTGGATCCAGCTTTGATTAGACCAGGCAGAGTAGATATGAAAGAGTTCGTAGGCTATTGTGATCAAGAACAAATAGAACTTATGTTTCTGAGATTTTATAAAGGAGACAAAGCGCCGGAACATTCAAAAACATTTGCGAGGAAGTAAGTAAATTTCTTAGCTCTTTAAATATGGCATTATAATAAGTATATACTATAATTTTTATTTTATGTTTTTTAGGGTCCTGGAGCAGAAGAAAATGGTGAGCCCAGCACAAATTCAAGGATATTTTATGTTCCACAAACATTCGCCACCTGAAGAAGTTTTGTTAGACGTTCAAACCATATGGACACTTTAAAAGTTTTTTTTTTTAATAAATTTAGTTATAGGTTGTAGAAAAAAAAACCAAATAAATTGTTTTGCTTTTATTGTATAGAATATAATAATATTAGAGTTGTAACCGTGAATTTTCATTGAACTCTCGTTCAGTTACTATTATTATGAACCTACTTAAACGATAATTGGTTTGTTTTCGGGATGTAGGTTAGTACAAACACTTACACGTCCATCATATTTTAAAAACTGATGAGGTTGGCGTTTCCTATCCGACTACTCTGAGAAAGGCCGAAACAAACTCAGAGGTAGAAGTCTCTTTTAATCCCAGACATAATCTTGGTCAGATCATGTAGACTTCAAGAAAGTTTTTAGTTTGTAAAACTACAATGGAAAGATTAGAACAAATTATAATTACGTAAGATTAGAACAATTTATCATAATATTACAAAATACTTAATACCTACCTAACAAGTGGCTAATCATTATCAGCCAAACAATATTATAAACAATCTAGATCGCGAGTTTTTAACTTGAAATCCCATTAAAAAAAAGCTAGTCCTCTTTAAGTTAGTATTTATTTTTGTTTCGTTTCTTTAACAACGATGGTACACGCAAGGGGAATGCTAGTATTTTTTCTAAGTAAACAAGTTATTTAAGTTGATTAATATAGAGAAAAACCGAAACACAAATACAATTTCCTACTTACAAGAAGTCAGGTGAAAAATATTTATACTCCAGTAAAAGACGTCAATCATGTGCGTTTCCATGGCGCGATGACGGCGGTATTAAAAAAAAAACCATGCCGACGTAAGAGTTGAAAATAACGTCGTCCCCGAAGCACGAACTAACTACACTGGACAGCAAATAAACCGGGCCACGCGCTACATTGGAACTCTGAATAGATTTTCTCAAAAAGAACTATCAAACTGACTACATAAAGTGTTTATTAATATGACTATACATATATTCTAAAGTACCATCAACCATGTGGTGCCAGACGTAAAGAAAGCACCATCCCATCTCTTCCCGTGGGTGTTGTAGAAGGCGACTAAGGGACTTACTAGAGAATGGGCAGCAGCGTTCTCTATGCATTTTACCACCATACTGCGATCACCCGCCTACCAAGCGTGGCGATTATGGCAAATCCCCCTTTTGGGGGAGGCTTATGTCCCGCAGTGGACATCTTTCGGCTGATATGATGACAGTCAACTCACATTGTAATCAAGCAACAAACACAATGCTAACGATTTGCTCTGTTTGACCAGAGTTCGCGATAAGCGTTCTTTTTTTTTAATCGGTCAATACTAGATAAGACACCTCAGGAAGCAGCTCAAGCTGTAGCACTACTTCAAGCAGGCGTTGCGTAACGTGAGGACGCTCGAAGACTTCGAATCAGCAGATCTTCGGAGAGTATATGATATGCAGTTGATGCATGATAATGCACAGCTATGTTGCTCATGGGTTGTGACGCAGTATATAAGCGACGTCGGCATTCGTACGATGGACTGGCCAGCTCGAAGTCCGATCTTGAATCCGATAAAACACTTATGGGATGACCTGAAACGTCGGGTTCGAGCTCGGGCACCTACTCCAACAAGGCTTCCAGAGCTGTGAACCGCAATTGAAGAGGAGTGGAATGCAATGCCTCAAGATTTCATCGTCAGGCTCGTGGGTTCGCTAAATACGATGATGCTGGCAGTTATCCCAGCAAGGGGAGGGAATACTGACCAATGTTTTCTTTTGTTTCTGGCTTAATATATATATATATATATATACTAGCTGACCCAGCAAACGTTGTTTTGCCTTATAAATTATTTAGGGTGAACAACCCTTATCACTTAGGGGTATGGAAAATAGATAGTAGCCGATTATCAGACCTACTGAATACGCATGTAAAATTTGGTAAAAATCGGTAAAGCCGTTTCGGAGGAGTACGGTCACTAACATTGTGACATGGAAATTTTATATATAAGATATATATTGCTTTTTCATTTTATAGTTACTAACGATTAACACTACTGGAAAACAACGCTTCTTTGTAATATCCTTAGTAAATTAATTAATCTATTAATCATGGAAAAATACATTACAACGTAGCAATAACTCATAAGTAAAAAAGTTAACAATAATACTTAGCGGCATCAAGGCTTGTTGAGGCCTTGAAGCTGAAGCGGATTACGACAATTGATTGTTTTGAGCAAGCAAAAGAAATTATTAGTCAAGTCATATGTTGCTTGACCAAACTTTCGAGCATTTTGCAACACTTTTTTGCTAACATCTCCACGAAATGTCTGAAATATTTCCCATTGCCAATAAGCAGGAAATTTTGTCACATCTAAGATCACCATATTTTTATTTCTAACTTGGAGAATTAAATTATTTTTTAAGCATGCTAATGTCAGACAAAGTCGTACCGGTAATTCTTTCAGATTATCTTGCTTGAATACAACTTTATATTTAACAAGATTATTGTAAGTTTTTGGTAAAGGTAAAATAGGATCTAATAAAAATATATTGTGCAACTGCAAAAGATCCTTCACATACCTCACGGGCGAGTCTGTTTTTGTGTTCGGAAAATCAGTTGTATCGAGTATTAAATATTCTGGTATCGTATTTGATGTCATTGAACCAGACATTTCTTGAAAGGCATTATTTGTATTAATAGTTGACATTTGTGGAGTTTGTGAACTGGCAAGCATGTTATTCGGAACAAAAGCATTTATCGGTTGTTGCTGCGGCCAAAGTTGACTTACGAACATGTTAGTACTGGTAGAAACAACAGTTGTTTGTTCTTTCATTATATCTAAAACTCTTTCAGACATCAACTCAGATGCTGGCTTCACTTTAATTCTTGGGACAGTTGTTTCTGTTTTACTTTTCTCTTCGGAAGTAACAGATTTTTTCTTATTACCGTCTTGGTCTTGTTCTTTACTTGGTATTACTGCTAAGGAAGTAGTAGAAGTAATGATAGGCCAACATGAGTTAATATCACTATTAGTAGTATGGGTTATACTTTCTTGGGCAACTGTCTTATTAGATCTTGGTTCATTGCCTAGTCCCACTTTCTTCGGTAATTGTTTAGGATTTGCTACAGGGTTGGCATTTAACAGTTTTTTAGCATCAGAAGTAGATGCTTTACCATCCAGATATGACAACATGGCTGGCATTGCGTCCAATTTAGTCTGATTGTTAATTTGTTCTGGCTGACTTGTTACAATGTTCGGTGGCATACTGCTTCCAGTCTTTGCTGCTGTAGAATCATTACAAACTGGAACATTGCTCAAAGATTTGTTAGGGGCAGCAATGGTAATTGAAGTATTGAGTGGTACCGATTCAGATGGCTTCGGTTGAGACATTTCAGATACGTCAACCCAACCAGATTCATCATCTAAGTTTAGGTCGCCGCGTAGTTTTGTTAAAATCCGTATGTAATTTGTGTCTTTATAATACAACGACTGAGTTTTCGCCATCCACACAATTTCAAGCCTTTTATGCTCCATATACCGTAGTAGACCAGTACAATTGAAACCCTGTTTATTAATAGTTTTTCTTCCAATGCTTAGTAATTTATGTTTTAATTGAGATTCATTGTGAGCAGTAGCTTTTTCCTTCTTTTGATCAACATTCATATATAACATATCAACATCTGCCGACTCAATTTTCTTATGGTATGAATTAACACACATGGATATTATTCCCTGTATTATTTTATAATCGCCAAGATTAGCCTCTATGGGTCGCTTAACCTTTCCACTCTTCTCCAATTTACCTTGGTCCGATTCACTATCAGATGAATCATCAATGTTTATGCATTGATCATTTGTACCCTCAATACTATTTCGAACTGTACTTTTATCGTCCTCCTCATCAGATAACAATTTGTTACTATTGCTTCCTATAACAACTGTTTCATTGGAACTTCTCGATACAGGACGCGTTTTTTTTTCTGTTGGTTTAAATTCAATTACTTCCTCGCAATCTGAAGACTGTTGACTAAAACATTTGTTTCTGTCTTCATTTTGCAGGGAACTCTTAAAATTGCTAGTACTAGCAACATCTTCTTTTGAATAAATGGTATAAAAATAGGAGTTACCAGGTGCAACAATTTTTTTGCTACTGTGAACTACCATGTTCCTCAAACCCGTTATATTAGGTTTATCATCGATTTTGATCAAATTTACTGTACATTGTCTGTTAAATACATGTTTATATTTTTCCCTGAGGTGTTCATGAGTCCGGTTATGAAAAGCAAGAGCTCTTCTATTCAACCAAACACTATGGCACAGCTTACATGATATAATTTTTTTGAAATCTGCCTCCCATGGCATTGGACTTTTACTTCTCTGTCTTGAGGATTTCCTTTTTGGAGGTTTTGAAGTTTGGAATGATTGTTCCGATTCGTCATCACTAGATGAAGACGATTGTAATATCAGTCTTTTCCTTTTTGGCTTTTTGTTTTTGGAGTTACATGGTTCATTTGTTATTTGATTCGTTGGTTGGCATGGTTCTATGATTTCAGGAGCTTGTTGGCTTGAACTAACAGTGTCTTGTTGTGGCTGAATACAGAATATTTCCTGAGGATAAAAAAAAACAGTATATGAATTTGTGTTGTGTTTCTAGTTGTTTCTACATGTACATTTACATTACATCATCAGATTAACACTAGTAAAAGCAACCCACAATTACAAATAAGTCACAAAATATTACTGAGACAAAACCACCTGACATTAGGAAATAAGTTTACAGATTGGGAAAGTTTTAGCATAGACTTACAAAATATTATTAAATGATAAATGATAAATGATTTTATTTCTGTAAGTAGGTTTGTACAAACACTTTTACACATCAATCAGATGTTTTTTAACTAGATGACGTCGGCGTTTCCTATCTGACTACTCTGAGAAGAAAGGCGGGAATAAACTCAGAGGTCACAGTCTCTTTTAAAGTCCAAACATAATCTTAGTCAGATCATGTGAAGACCATGTGGACTGGTGTCTGAAATGGTCTTTTGAGGAAAGAACCACACAGATTGAGTGGACCTGTCAATTCTTTGCACGCGTTTATCAGTAATCATCCAGCTCAACTCAGAACTTGAGGAGCTCAACGATTTGACGAACAATACCAAAGAAAGGACACCTGGGTGTGCCGCATAAAGTACTCAAACTGCCAAATTAACATTAAAACTAACTGAGAAAGAGATGAAACACAAAACAAAAAGGAACAAAAAAAAAAAAAAAAAATGACCCACATGTCCTCACATTCACAATAATTAAAACAATAATAATATTATACTTCTCAAAGTAAATATTCATGACAAAGTGTATATAATAATTATCAAATGTCAAAGAATATAAGTTTCCGAAAACAAAAAAAAAACATTTAGTATGCAAAAATCGGAGCAGGTCAATCCTAAGCTTTTTGTCCTCAATATAATGTTAAACGGTATAAAAGGCTTTCAGGCACAACATACGTTTAAGGAATGATTTAAATTTATTGAAACTTAGATCTTGAACATGGCTTGGAAGTTTATTATAAAAGCGTATACATTGACATCTAAATGACCCACCTATTTTCTTGAGCCTTGTTGATGGTACAACAAATTTGTGTTTGTTCCTAGTATTTATACTATGACTGTATTTTTTAAACAATTTAATATTTTTATGAGCATATAAAAGATTTTCAAAAATATACTGTGACGACACAGTCATTACATTAATCTCCTGAATTTTTTCTCTGAGAGAGTGTCTCGGACTTAATTTATAAATTGATCGAACAGCTCTTTTCTGCAAGACAAAGATAGTCTGAATGTCGGCGGCATTTCCCCACAACAGAATACCATACGACATTGCACTATGAAAATAGCTAAAGTACACTAAACGGGCTGCCTCTATATCAGTTAAATTACGATTTTTTCTGTCAGCGGATGCTGCAGAGCTTAGCTTTTTCGACAATTTATCTATATGTGGGCCCCACTGAAGCTTGGCATCCAAAGTTAAGCCCAAGAATGCAGTGCTATCTTTGGATGGATTTGGATTTCATTCTTCGCCCTTTATCAACACATTCGTTTTCACCTGCCTAACGTGAGGTAGCGTAAACTTAATGCATTTGGTTTTTTTTTTTCATTAAGAAGTTAATTATTAACAAATTGACCTAAACACTGCATTAAAAAGCAAAGATCAGTAAACAAGTTTAGCAACAATATTCCAACAACGTGCTTGGAAGAACACACCACAGTTTATTGAAAAATGTAAAGGAAATACCTACCCAAAGGAAATAATAGCACTATTATATGAAAAAAGGAATCAAAGAAAAATATGGCAGCAAACTAGATTTCCGAAAGATAAAACACTATTGAATAACCTATCGAAAAGACTACACACAGAACAATACAAACTTTTCAAGATGAGGCTCTCAATACTTACCTACGGCAGCTAAGCAGCGATCATACAACGCAATACTCTCTTTGGAAAGCAACAAAGTCATTGAAAAGGCCAATCACATCAATTTCCCCATCAGAGATGATAACAAAAGGGGGCCATAAGCAACGAGCAAAAAGCCCTAAGATTTGCACAACATTTAGAAACCTTGCAGCCAAATTACGGGTCTGTAGACAACCTGCAGTCTGCCAATATTCTGCAAGATCAGAGAATTAACCTTGTGGCCCCGAAAGAAGTTGCAAAGGAAATTCAAATCATAAGCCTAAACAACAAATCCCCAGAGTATGACCTAATTACGGGAAAAATCTTAAAACATATCCCACATAAATCCATCGTTAAGCATTCATGCTAAAGCATGTTCCTGAGATATGAAAAGTTGCTGAAGTGATTATGATTGCAAAGCCCGGTGAACCACCTCACGAAGCATCATCATGCAGGCCCATTTCCTTGTTGCCGATACTATCAAAGCTGTTTGAATTTTTTTATTTTTAAACACCTAAAATCGATTATAAACGAAAGTAACCTGATCCGTGACCACTAGTTTGGTTTCAAATAGAAACATTCAACAATAGACCAAGTACATAGAATTACCAACATCATTGAGAGAACGCTTGAAGATAAAAAAAAGTCTGCTCCCCCGTGTTTTTAGATGTGGCACAAGCTTTTGATAGAGTTTTGCATGAGGGTTTGATATATAAGTAGGGCTTGCTATTTGCAAGCCCTACGGCCCTTCGGAGTTTTTTTTATTCGAAATATTCGTTTCTTTTTTTCGGGTAATATTTGAATATTTTAAAAATAAGCTGTTTTAATAATCATGTGCGTATATATACAGTAAGACTCTGAGTAATATCAAGTATTAAATCAAAATTTGACTGCTAAATAAAACTACATGAACTTAAAGGCCTTTAGATGCAAAAGCGATCGATACACTGACAACCAACCACAAGACGAGTCTTATTAACCGCTGACGTACCGATAACGTATCGAAATCTGAGATCTCGATTAATAAGTATTAACACCGAGAAAGGATTTGGACGAGGCCTTTTCTCAGCAGTGGGACAGTGTAGCTCTATTCTTACTTATTCTAATGTAAGTTTTGGTCACAACTAGGGCTTTCAATACCGGTATTCCGGGATCCCGTGATCACGGATTTTATTTTGGCCTCTTACAATACCGGTATTGACGCCAAAATACCGTGATTTCGGTATTACAAACATTATATCTGATATTTATGTGATCTTATTCTCACACTTGTTTTCACCAGCGTTCACACCCCGCGCCTCGCCTGAGACAATGCTCGAAATCGAGCTGTACTACTTATGTCGTGTTTGTTATTGTCAGTCAGTTTCGCAAAGGCGACGGGATAACGTGTATATACTTTGTTATTGTGTAGTGTTAACTTGTGACTGTGAAGTTGTGAATGTTGTGATCTACTAGTGCGTATTTTTTCTAGTTTAATTAGATTACCGACGTTACTGCCTCTTCGTGTCTTACCCAAAACGTTCTTGGCGAACAACATGTAAGTAGCAAACTCAAGTAAACATAAACCTTGCGCAGTTATGTAATTGTTTATGTTTTTTATTTTGTGTGCCTACTGTGCAGATATTTCGACACGGCTGCGCGGCTGGACAGGCGTATATGGCCCTATGTAGAGTAAAATCACTTAGGTTCCCTTTCGTAACCCTTTGGCGGCATAAACGTTATGTTCTTGTGCTACCTCATGCAGCTTCCGCCAGGAAGTTAGTATTAGTATTTGTTAACAAGAAAGTCATTCCTGTTCCAGCGCCCCACGCTTTTACAATCAAATATTATAATTAAAAGCACATAGTTTACACTTCAGCCCAGAAATAGAAACAACTTGAACGATCCATAATTTATTTTTTGTTTTAACGTGCATTTATAAAAGCGTGTTTTTCTAGTGTTTTCTAAACGATTAATTTTCTTAAGTAGGTTATTTATGTAACAAGCTGAGAAGTTCGCTGTCTGATTCAACATTGAATGGGCTTTTCTTTTTGCGATCTCACTTTCAAAATAAACTAAAATAAATCGTATAAAATTCAGAATTTTGTATTAAACTTTTTGTATTATTGTGTTATTTAGATACTTTTACATTTCTTCAATTTGTTTTTCAGAAATTGTAATTACCGCTTCGTTTATTATGTTACTTGTTTAGTTTTAGATTTTTTTATTGTTTTTTTATTAAATAATTATTAAGAATGTTACTAAAATGATTACCAAATGATTGCTAGCTAGTTAAGCTATACTTTACTTACTTACATTTATACAAATAATGATACCTATGTTGATTTTTACATGAGACACGATGACATTTAGATAATAATAAGAAATGTATATTTTTTTGTTTTTCTATATCAAAAAAATATAATTTATACATTATAACTGTACAAAGTCCATGTGAAATGCCTTTATGTTCCTAATTCCTAGTCCTACCTAAATAATCAACCAATACCAAATTGTTATAGGTATAAGAGACCTATGTATAAAACGTATTTATTTTATTATTTTCAATAAATAAGAACAATAAAGACTGATTTGAAAATAAAAAAACACGTATGTTATTGGTTTTATTAATGTCCTAATTGAACTTGCGTTCAATACCGAATTACCGGTATTGATAGGTACCGGGATCACGGTATTGACAATTCCAATACCGGTATTGATATCGGTATTTAAAAATCCGGTATTTGAAAGCCCTAGTCACAACACCGAACTACAAAAATGATATGCATATACCTAATCAAACAGATTACCAGAGAGTAGTAAAAACAGTATCATTGGGAAAGGGCTATCTTCATCATCATCATCATCATTTCAACCAAAAGACGTCCACATCTGGACATAGGCCTCCCTCAAGCTCCGCCACTTCGACCGGTTCTGTGCTTTCCGCATCCAGTGGATTCCTGTGGCCTTCACAAAGTCATCAGTCCACCTAGTATGAAGGAGGTCTTCCAACTCTACGTCTTCCGGTACGCGGTCGCCACTCCAGAACCTTTCGGCCCCATCGGCCATCTGTGCTGCGAGTAATGTGCCCTGCCCACTGCCACTTAACTTTGGCGATTCTTCGGGCTATGTCGGTTGCCTTGTTTCTCCTGCGGATCTCTTCATTCCTGGTTCGACCACGTGGGGGAACTCCAAGCATAGCCCTCTCCATAGCCCTTTGGGTGACTTTCAGCCTTCTAATAAGGCTAAAAGTCGCTCACAATGGCGACCACGTTTCAGTGCCGGTCATCACTAGCAATACGCACTGGTCAAAGTCTTGAGACACTGCGGTATTTGGGACGAGAAGATGTTGCGTAGTCAGCCGAGTTCTATTCGACGATTGAACTCTTTCTCGAAATTGGACCTACCTAACTGGACAGTTTGTCCTAGGTAAACGTACTCGTTCTTAACTTTAGCGTCTCCGATCTTCATGAGAGTGGGTTTTACATGGGCATTTAACGTTACCTTTGTCTTGTCCATTTTCATTTTAAGACTCACTCTTTCAGAAGCTTTGCTGAGGTCTTCGAGTATTGTACTGAGGTCTTCCATAGTCTCAGCCATGACAATTATATAATCGGTAAACCGAAGACGAGTGACAATGTACTTGCCATTGATGTTGATGCCAGCCCCTTTCCAGTCCAGAACCTGTAAGACATCCTCCAGTGCAGCGGTGAAAATTTTCGGGGATATAACGTCTCCTTGTCTCACACCTCGCTGCAGAAGGATAGGTTTCGATGTCTGGTCCTGGAGTAAGACTGACATAGTGGCTTTTTCGTATAGATATTTCAGCACCTCGATGTACAGATAGTCGATCTGGCACCGTTGAAGAAACTGCAATACAGCCTATATCTCGATCGATTCGAGAGCTGTTTGGTGGTCCACAAACGCTTAGCAGAGAGGCTTGTCACTCCTCGGTCTTCGGTGTAACCGCAGCGTAGTATATGGTCTAAGGTACTAAAACCTTTACGAAATCCGGCTTGTTCGACAGGCTGGATGTCGTCAAACCTGCGCACGAGACGGTTCGTGATGACTCTCGAAAACAGCTTGTAGACATGGCTCAGAAATGAGATGGGCCTATAATTCTGAAGAAGGGTATTGTCACCGTTCCTAAAAAAAAGTACCACCACACCTCGGTTCCATGCCTGTGGCGTTTTGTCCTCGAGTATGACGGAATCAAGCACCTTCTGGACGGCCTAAAGAACGGGTTTCCGCCAGCCCTTAGGAGTTTGACCGTAATTCCGTCATCACCTTGTAGTTTTAAGCTGCTTCAGAGCCATCCTAATCTCGTATAAGCTGACGTCCGGGGTGTGTTCGGTAATCGGGTCAATCTAGCTCTTGGGTCGTTTGCCAGAATCGTAACGGGGTTACTTGTCAACGTGTATAACTGTCCATAGAACCTCTCGATCTCTCTTAACATTCTATCCTGTCTCTTATGTGTTTTCTGCAAGCTCCTCCCATTATTCTTTAAGATAATTTCGTTTCTATTTATGTATATACATCCAACGCTCACATTGTATACCATGTGCTAAACATACTTGATGGTAAGAAGGCACTTGTCGACCACACAGCACACATCCACTATGCATAAACTTAAAAAAAAATGTATCTTGTACAGGGTTCGCAATCTGGTATTATGGAAACTGGTCGAATATTCGAATACCACAATTTTTGTATTCAAATAATTCGAGTATTCGAATGCAAGCCCTATAGTATACAAGCTAAGACTAATGCTGCCCAATGATTTTGCCGATATCTTGCAATCATACATTACAAATAGAATGTTTAGAGTAAGGCACGAGGATGCTTTTTCCGAGCTCAAAATGATTAAAACTGGCGTGCCTGAAGGTAGTGTGCTGGGTCCAGTGCTCTATCTGTTGTACACGTATGATATACCAGAGCTAGAAAAGAATACTATTGCAACCGTAGCGGACGACACTGCTATTATGGCTACAGGGTCATGCCATACGGAAGCAATCGAACAGGTACAAATCGCTTTAAATAAAGTTAATGACGGCACAAAAATGGAGAATCAAGTTGAATGAATAAAAGTCGCTTTACATTGATTTATCCAACAGGAATTGTGATTACCACCCAGTCTTCATAAATGGCCTACAAATGCCATACGCAAATACAGCCAAATATGTTGGCATAACGCTTGACGCGAAACTGTGCTGAAAACCGCACGTCAAAAAGAAAACACAGGAACTAGACATGCATTTTAAAAACATGTAATGGTTGATTGGACAGGATTCCTGTCTATCGATACACAACAAAATTTTATTATATAAGCATATTCTTATGCCAATATGGACATATGGCATCCAACTGTGGGGCTGTACTAAACCGACCAATATCAAAATTATACAAATATTCCAGAATAAGGTACTCAGGAGTATCGTTAATGCTCCCTGGTATATAAGAAATGACGACCTCCATCGTGACCTGAAAATGGAACCCGTCACCAACATAATCCAAAAATTTGCTGAGGCCCAGGAACAACGACTCCACCAACTTAATGTTAACTACTTAGAGTTCGACTTTTAATTGTATTCAGTAACTTGACAGAACAAAAAAAAAATTTTTGAAGAAGGGGTTTAGTAATGTGACCCCTTCGTCATCGAGTGCTTGCGTATCTCTAAATGTAGAAAATGATGTGTCGTATGGCCCATGTTATTGATAACATTACTGATGCCTTTATAATAAATACTAGATTTTGCCAGCGGCTCCGCCCTTGTGGAGGTCGGAAATTATCCCACGGTAACGTATCACCGGGATAAAAGTATCCTATATGTTAATCCCGGTTATAAACTATCTGTGTGCCAAACATCACCCCAATCCGTCCGGCCGTCTTTGCGTGATTGAGTAACAAACATCCAACCATCTAAATTCAATGCGCAGTGGACCATAAATGCTCAGCACTAGCTGCTTTTATTGACATCGAGGGCGCCTTTGACAAGACCATGTTCAACAGCATCAGCATGGCCCTCGACAGACACAACATAGACACGACCCTGAGTGGGTGGATCACCAATATGCTCAAATTGAGAGCGGTACAAGTCACCGTGAACGACACTACAAGGGCAGTAGTGGCGAAGGGCTGCCCACAAGGAGGCGTCCTCTCGCCGCTTCTATGGAACCTGGTCGTAGACAGCCTCATTAAAACACTGAATGACAAAGGTTACTTCACCGTAGGCTACGCCGATGATCTAACCATAATAATAAATGGCACCCATGAAAATACCCTATGCAACCTCATGCGCCAAGCCTTGAAAATAGTCGAAGACTGGTGCAACAAACACCAACTATCCGTAAATCCCACAAAAACCGAACTGATCCTCTTCACGAAAAAGAGGAAACTCGCGGAGCTGACACTTCCATGTCTGTTTGGGTCTACACTAAGCCTAGCAACTGAAACCAAATATCTGGGCATTGTTTTGGACAAACAGCTGAATTGGGCAAAACATACCAACTACATCACGACAAAAGCCAGCATATCCCTGTGGCAGTGCAAGCGAAGACAGCTGCTTGGCAGGAACTGGGGCATTAGCCCCAGTGCCACCCACTGGCTATACACCACAGTTATTCGACCGATCATCACATACGGCTCAATAGTCTGGTGGCCCAGAACAGACTTAGGCATAGCACAAAAAGACCTCTAAAAACTGCAGCGGTGCGCCTGTGTGGCAATCACCAGCTGCATGAGAACTACACCCACCGCTGCCCTACAGGCAATGTTGGGGCATTATACAAGCGGCGTACGCCATAGAAGCCAGGAGGGTCACGGACACACGCATACGCATACTCTCCGACAGTGCTTCAGTTCTCCAATCCCTACGGAGAAAATATATTACATCGACTTTAACACTAGAATGTCACAATGCACTAGAAAGAGTAACAGTTGCCAACCGCAACACTGTGACACTGCAATGGATAAAAGGACACAGTGGATCACTAGGCAACGATGCTGCTGACGAACTGGCCAGGAGGGCATCCAGCGCGTCAGTCTGTGGTCCCGAGCCCATCGTGCCGATCCCCTTCAACCAACTACGCAGGTGGCTTCAGCAGTACACCCACACAACAAGCCGAGAGCTGGTGGACCCTGACACCAGGTTGCAGGCAGTCTAGGGAAGCAATGCCATCCTCGGATGGCAAGCTGACCTGCGTCTGGTGAGGTGGAGGAAAGACCTGCGTCTGGTGACTGGAACCATCACAGGACACTGCCCGTTAAACAAACACTTCTACACAATCGGCATAACGGACAGCCCCTTATGCAGGGCCTGCATGGAGGCCGAGGAAACCGTTGCGCATGTGCTTTTCGATTGTACAGATTAGAACAGAAACCCTCGGCGCACCCAAACGCTACACGGATATTCTCAACAGACCAGGATTTATAGCCAACTTCTGGAGGGAGGTGGGCTGGCTGGAATAACTACCGAAGGCCGCCATGGCTCACGCACAATGGTCCACTTGAAGGACTAAGTGCGGAAAGCAAACCCATAACATAGAACATAGAACCATCTAAATATCCAAACTTCCACATTTATAAATACACATCTGCAACTGTTTTATTTTAAATTACCTTACTACTGAGAAACAAAATATGTAACAAATTCTACAATTTTTAATAGTGCATGTCGATTTTAAGATAAATTTTGCTTGTTCATTATTTCAAGTTATTCAATTTCGCTCATTCTTACACCACCTCACTATCTTTTTTTAGTCAACTGGCAAGTTACTGATTACAATTATAAATCGAACTCGATACGTTTATTTTACGACCTTGGGCAATTTTTGTATAAATAATATTACAAAATGCGTAAAAAACAGATAACACGCTTTGTAACCAGTTTGAACTACGACGACACTGAATATCTGCTCACTTCACAATCATAGTGAGTTCTCTAACTCTCCGTATTAACCTCTTTACCTACCATTAACACAACAGCTACATCACAAAACACACGCACAACACTTATATCACATAACACACGCATCACACCTACATCACATAATACACAAACATAAGTACTAACGCCTGGGATAATACTTCACACACTTACTATAAGCTAACATGGGTTGCACCTAAGTAGTCTAGCAACCTAACCAGTCCTAAACAGTCTTTAACAACTTTGATTTTTTCATCCTCGCTACAATGCCCATTGATTATTTATTTACTTTTCACTGCAAGGTAAAGTTGCCAATAATGGTCTTTTTTTTAATTTTTAGCTGGTTTCTTGTTTCGTTGCGCCACACAAAACATTTGATATAAGTCAAGTGTTCTTGTTTAAATAAGTCTCTTAATTTAAATCATCTCAACCCTGCAGGTGTCACAAAACAGATATATCAATTCATGAAAACTTTGCAATAAGCAAGTTTTTGAAAACTTTTTAGTTTCTAAATAACAAATTAACATGTACTTCAAAATTAGAGCTTATCATTGCTTGTATTATTATATCTATTGCTGTATACTGACAGGGTTAAGTTTTAATGGGTCTTTATGAGCAAAACTGAAACTAGAAGAATAGTGAATAGTTCACCTGGGATTTTTTTAGCCTTCACTGTCCCACTGCTGAGCAAAGGCCTCCCAAAAACTCATTCAGACATTCTTTTCTAGATCCACCTCAATTCAACCCTTGCGATACCTGTCTAGGTCGCATTAATATTATTTCCTTTATTTCAACTTAAACACATATAAATTATATTTTTAAATATTAGAACATAAAACATATAAAAACATTTAAAAATATAAAAAATAGTAGCCCACCGGTATCGGGAACAGGGTCCAAGCTACCGGCGGTCAGGGCTCCAGAGAGAGGAACCTCCTAACAATGCGAGCCGTGTCCAGGAGTACCGCTTTCTGGATCAAGCCCTTGACCCAGCTGCCCAACGAGAGCCTCCTCAGGTGTTGATCGAGGCTCTTGGCTATCAAGCCATTGGCTGTGACGACTATCGGTACAATGATCGCTGAGTCCACATCCCACATGTCGACAACCTCGCGAGCCAAGTCAAGATACTTGATTTGTTTATCTTTCTCGGCTTTCACGAGGTTCTCGTCATGCGGGACCGTTATATCAACGATAATTGCACGCCGCTCTAGTCGATCCACCACCACTATATCAGGCTTATTGGCAACAATAGTCCTGTCAGTGATGATGGATCGATCCCAGTACAGTGTGACATGTCCATTTTCGAGAACTGGGTCGGGCACATACCTATAGTACGGCACTTCTGATTCCACAAGGCTGTATTTCAGAGCCAGTTGCTGGTGGATAATCCTGGCTACAAGGTTGTGTCTATGCAAGTATTCCTCATTAGCTAGACGAGAACACCCGGAGATAATATGTCTGATTGATTCACCCGGACGGTGGCATGCCCGACAGATGTCAACCGTGCCGTCTTTCACAATAAATCTCCGGTAGTTGTTCGTCATCATAACTTCGTCCATAATTGCACAGACAAAACCTTCGGTTTCTCCAAAGAGGTCACCGAAACGTAGCCAGGCTACGGACGCTAGTGGGTCTACATCGGGTCCATGTAGGACCCGGAAAAAGCGTCCGTGAAGCTCCTTACTCTGCCATACTTCCATGCGATCTTTAGTGTCAAGTACTACTGGCTTGCGCCAGTTCTCTTTAGCCAAAGAGAGCGGGGTGAGGCCCTTGTCCACCGCAACCACATCTCGATGCATCCCCACGTCGGTTCCCAGGAAATATTCCCTAAGACTGCATATCTCGCGATTGTGGAGGGTCTTAGCGTTTAAGAACCCTCGACCTCCACACTTTCGCGGGATATACAGTCTCATTACCGATGACCGTGGGTGATGCATTCGATATGCAGTCAGCAGCGTACGGACCCTCCTATCCAGGGCGTCGAGTTCGGTCTGAGTCCATTTGAGTATGCCGAAAGAGTACATCAAAACCGGCATGACCCAACCGTTGAAGGCGCGCACCTTGTTTCCGCCTGATAAAAGACTATTGAATACTTTCTTCAGACGGCCAAAGAAGCGCTCCTTCAACGATTGCTTCATGTCAGTATCATTGATGCCCAACGCTTCCGACATACCCAAATACTTATAGGTTTCGGCTGCAGAGAGGGCTCGAAGGTTTATGGAATCCGAGAGTTGGGTTCCCACGGATTCCACAATCTCCCCTCGCTTTACATGCATGACCGCACATTTGTCCACACCAAAATCCATCCTGATGGCGCTACTGAAGGTTTCCGTTACTTTCAGTAGCTCCATCAGTTGTAAATTGTTGGGGGCAAAGAGTTTTAGGTCATCCATATAAAGGAGGTGAGATATAACCTGACCACCTCTCTTCAGCCGATAGCCTATACCTGAATCCTCCAGCAGTGTGCTTAGAGGATTCAGGGCTAGACAGAACCAAAGCGGACTCAAACTGTCACCCTGAAATATGCCTCGCTCGATCCTTATCGGCTCGCTATTCCCATGGATATTTCGACATCCTGGATATCGAAGAACCGTCCTCCATTGCCCCATACATGACATCAGGAAGGTGCGGAGAGTTGTATCTACTTTATACAGCTCCAGCACCCTCATGAGCCATGTATGTGGCACCGAGTCATAGGCCTTCTTGTAATCTATCCAACATGTCGAAAGATCCTTTCGGGAACGACGAACCTGTTGGCTAATGGCCATATCAATGAGGAGCAGCTCCTTAGTACCGCGGGACCCATTCCGACATCCATTTTGAGAGACAGACATGATGAAGTTACTGTCTATATGATTGTAAATCTTAGCTCTCAAAATGGATGTAAGAACTTTATAGACCGTCGGTAAACACGTGATCGGTCTATAATTTTTGGGTTCCGCGGTACTACCTGATTTATGGAGCAGGTGGGTTATTCCTGTCGTTAGAAACTGGGGTAGCGAACCAGATTCTAAAGCAACCTGGTACTGAGCTGCCAAGCGAGCGTGCGACCTTTTGAGCCATTTAATCCAGAAGTTGTGCAGCCCGTCCGGCCCTGGAGATTTCCAGTTCGGCAATGGACGGACTGCACGAGCTACATCTTGGGGGCAGATGGTAATAGCCCCCATTTCTGGTATTGGATCGCAGGCTCGCTCGACTTCCCGAGCCCAATCACCTTCGGTATGACTGACAGGCACCGACCAGATACTACGCCAAAAAGAACACATGGCATCATCATCCGGTAGGCGCGTGTCAGCCACACGTTGGTCCGGTCGCTCCCAAGCTCTATATACCCACCTTTCATCACTTTGGAAAGTGCGGTTCTGGGTGTATCGGTCTACTCGCCGCTTGTACCTACGAATACGGTTCGCCCATGCATACACTTTCTGCTTCAGGAAGTCAATGCGCTCTGTGACACAGGACATATAGTCTTGAGGACTGATATCAGTCCCCGAGAACGCCCGTCTCACAAAGCGCATCACTCGAGGGCGAGTATTGCCCTCCCTGAAGCAGATTAGTTTGCCGATGAGCGTTCTGGCCCCACCAATACGGCGTTCAATTCTGCACTGCCAAGCTGGTGCGGCTGGTTTCGGTCGAGTAGTTCTTGAATCATTCGTGAATTTCACGTGAGCTACACGACATGCCGCTACAGCCGCACAGTACAGAATCGAATGAGTATCGGTGAGGTCTTCGCAGTCATCAAAATAGTTTGACAACTGCGAATCCAGAGTCGCCACCAGCACCCTATTTTTGTTATGCATGGGTAAACGAGGTAAACGTGGTCTAAGTTCGGGCGACATGAACCGATATTCCCGAATCGCACCGTCCAAAGCACTCCTCAATTCCTCCAAGCATTAATATTATTATTATATTAAATAATATTAAATAATTCTTGATAAGATTGTGGTCAGTAAATGTTAGATGAAGAATTATAATTCCGCATCTAACATCTCCCAGCATGGCATCCGTTTGTGACCCCAAGGAAAGGAACATGCTCAAAACATGATAAGTAATTGAAAATTTATGAGAACTTACTTCCTTTTTTGTCACCTTGTTTTTCAAGTCAGATTGCTTCTGACAGAATGTGGTCTTAATTGTATGGAACTTGTTTAAAACCTCTTTACATTTCATACATATTAATTGCGGCAGACCATCAAACGGCTCAACCTGAAATTAGAAAAAAATATTTGGAATAACTACTTATTGTTCTCAAGCAAAAATTAACTAGACAGTATAGTACTCCGAGAATATTTTGGACTAAACATAGAAAATCAAAAAAATAATAATAAAATAAATTAATAAAAATAAGGGGCATACAAGTGTGAGTACAGTTCTTACTTCTATATCAAAGCAGTATTTAATTTGCTGCTGCACACTGGGTACTATCTGGTACTGTCCTAAATCTTCAAGACATAACCGGCATGTGACAAAAAGCTTTGGGTCAACTTGTCTTTCATCCATGGTTACTTTGATCCTGTAAATAACATCAATTTATAGATTAACCATGGTAACCTCACAAAACAGGTTCTCTCCCTAGCTAAGCAACAACTGAGTAGGTACAGTCACAGAAGCTTTAATAGGCCACGGGTTATTTAGTTAACATTTATTTGTCTCAGGAGACACAGACACAGCAGAAACGCTGCACGGCCTGGATATATAAAATGATGAGACCGCAGCTTCTAAACTGCCCGGTGGTAGTCGTGTACATAGCAAAGTATCTTGTTTAATCAGGTAACCTACATGAGATTGATAGTAACACCTAGGTGTTACTGGCCTTCCTTGAAGAGCTGGGGTGAATTTTATAATCTATTTTCCCTTCAGTACACCAAGGAAGAGCATTGCCATGAAGTTACAGATACTAGCCACTATTACCTAAGCACAATAGAGTAGTATCTAAGCTTTAGTAATACCTACTAAGCACTAACAACCAAATGGTTAAAAAACCCAGACCAACTAACTAATCAACAGGTTAACCGAAAATTACAATAGCCAGTAAATAAATAAAGGCAGGATAGATGTGTATTTTAAACATACAATAGGTATACTTCGCGTCAAACTTTATGGCGGCTCTGAAGTGCGCTACTCGCTGCGCAGTACCCCACCCCTCAACCCCGCTGACCCATGAATTTGTTACTGCGCAGCGACTCGCCTGGTGTTCCGAGCCGCCATAAAATTTGAATCGAGCTGTACCTACTTACATATTATTCAACACATAATCGGTGAAATAGTTGGTGGACCTTTTAAACATCAAAAGCTTATATGTTCAAACATATTTCATTAAAAACATAAATGTTTATGGGAAATTTTTAATAAATTTGTGGTGTACAACATTAATTTCAAAGAAGAGAAGCGACTGGGAGACACTGAGATGAATAAACAACGATTGAATGAGTCTGGCCTTAGCAGAGGTTCTGTCAAAAGTTCAGGCTAGAGAATCAAATTTCCCTGCCGAAATAAGCATGCATGCACGATCAGCATGGATCATAGATCGGTCAGTGGGAGCTACAATTTTTGTGAAGTCCCAAGTAAATTTAGTAAACTCACCGAATAATTTCCAATTTCTCAAATCATCAATTTATGAAATGTTTGTTACACTAACTTATCTAGAATAATACACACAAACGGAATACGAAGAACAAAATAAATCCTGTCTAGGTGTAATAAATATGTTCACGACAAATATCAGTAGATGTCATAAAATGTACAATATACTCTTTGTAATGTACTCTGTGGTAGATATAAATTAATAAATGTTGCTACATTTAATAATGTCGCATTGTTTACTGAACATTCACATGAACATTACAAAACGAACCAATCTAATAAAAACAAATTAACTAGGTTATGTTGTGCAATGATCACGAAATGATTCGCAATTTTCACAGTACACTAATTCGCTCTCGGGACTCACGGATTCCCTCGGCCCTCGCCCAATCATCAATCAAAAGACAGTAAGCCTAGCCAGCCACGCCGTATATAATAATGTACTCTGTGGCCACGCCACAGAGTGAGCAATAGACGCAATAGTGTACAGGTACTCAGCAAGCTGATTTGATTTGAAACAGGAAACAGTAAAGTCCGTGTACGTCATCTGTTGTCGAATAGCGAAACTACATCAACGGTACCACCACTCTGCCATCTTCTGGAGTATAGCTAACCTGACTCTCTGAAATATAGAACAAAGCTCTGTTAGCATAGCACCTTGTTTCAGTAAGTTCGAATAGATGGCGCTATTAAAAAAAATACAATTAATACCATGATTTTAAAAAAATGGCGACTGGATATGTAATTAGGATTAAGATCTTTTCGAGACCTCATGTTGAGCTTTAATGCAATCAGGCAATAAAAATGATTTTGGTAATTTCAGGCATATTTATATTTTATCTGCTTATACAAATAAATAACGTTTATTTTATCTCTAGAAATGAAAGATATGTATTACTTAATAATAAGTCGACATGTATATTTACAAAAATTTGTAATGAGGCTAAAAACTGCCACTTGCTCACTTCAGATGTCGCTCCTGCCATTGTACCAAGAATTTAGAACAACTAGCTGTTACTATTCATACATTCTTTTGTAAACGAGCAACGTCTTTTACTCAAAATAAATTAATACGTCCCGTTGCGCAGCTGTTGACTGCAAAAATCTGGGGACCGATGTACCTATTCCCCAAAGATGTGAAAGGAAGAAGACTACGGGAGAGAGCTCTCTGAAGAAAAAAATGGAGTGAGTGCGTATGTGAGTTTAAGTGTGTATGTATGGCTACATTTATTGTACTTATTTGATAAAAAAAAACTTTGCTCCTTATCATAATATTTGAAAAGTAACACTCAAGCAGTCGCTTAGACATTAAATAGATTTCATGATGAAAAATATGACATTCCAAAAGGTTGTTCGACTACAGATGCGGGTTTTGGACTTCTGAAACACATATTTAACGCATGGGTGAACTCGCAAAATGCTGTTGCAGTCATCTGTGAACTCTGTAAAGCCTTTTTTTTGGCGTGGGAAATCATCAAATAACTTGTCCCGCTCTGAGTGGAGCAGAAGGGCGTGTCAGACTTTTACTGACTAAAACCCACCCGTGTTCTTTCAATTGCCTGTGTGCCAAGGGCCACGGTTTCTCTTTCGAAGAACCCGCACCCCTGGCAGGCATCGGCCCTTGCGGACCCCATCAGTTGATGCTGACATCTCTTTGAGGCGTGCGTGGAACACAACGCGCCGTCGACCCGGGCTTGGTCCTTACCGGACATCGAGCTTATCCATTACTCGCCGTCCGCAAGCCCGCGCCAACGGTAGCCGGAAATCAGCCTGGGATTCCCGACGCCCAGGGCGTCTACTGCGGCGACTAAGCCGTGAGGGCGCATATACTGCCTCTCCCTCACGTGCGCCGCCTCCCTCTTCGTGAACATTACTGCTTCTCAGAAGGAGGCGACGGCTACCAATGCACTCTCGCTCCGTACCATGGTCTGGACCAGGGACGGACGCGAGAGATCGCCGCCACCGATCGCCTCCACGAGAACACGGCGGTGCTCCGCCCAAGCCAGGCAGAGCTCCACCGGATGCTCCACCGTGTCCTCAGGGCGATCTTTGCAGTGGAAACACCCGGGCGTTTCCTCCCGCCTTATGCAATCTCCATGTCGCCATGAGACCTCGCCGGAGCTCAGTCCGCTGTGCCGCGATTTCTCACGGCAACGGAGTTACGCCCCAGCGTTTGGCCTCCTCACGCCACTCCCAAGTGTAACGATGGACATGGAGGCGATTTTGATAAAGATTCAGCTGAAATGGTGTGGTCATGTACAGAGCAAGGATAAAATCAAAATCAAAAGTCATTTATTCAAATACCATACCAGTTGACTACCAAAAAAAACCACTTTCTAGTCAGAGCTCACCCAAAGAAAACGTACTCAGAGTGGGAAATACCCGCTCCACAAAGACATATTCAAATGTCACCGTACTTGTAGCATGCCTGTGGATCGTTGGCAAGAGCTTGCTCGAAACCAAAAAAGTTGGCGCAATGCAATCCACAAAACAACTGAATGCTTTGAAAGTAATTGTAACGGCTAGTGCTTTGCTGATACGCTGTGCAGGGTGTTAACGATTAGCGCCATACTGTCTAAATATTTACAGTAGTAGTCCATGGCTAGGTCATGGTTTAGGTTGATGGATCTGACCACTCGCACTTTCAAGTAGGAAGGGTACCGTCCTTGGTAGTAAGGAGTTAGGGACTTGCCAGCACCGGCTTAACTAGAGTTCGGTCAGGTTTTCGTAAGGCCGCAGTTAGCGGGCGTTAGTAGCAGGTTATAGTACGCCCGCCGGTAGCGTGCAGTTAGGAGGAGTAAGACTTTGGAGCAGCGTGCAAATATGTAGATGCCCACCCTTCAGCATGGATGGAGAAACCAGAAAAGCGCGTTAGAGAATGCCTGTTAATTGTGGTGCGCAAGCATCAATTCGCATGCGATGTTCCCCGCTTCCTTCCCTTTAAGCCATCCAGAAACGGTGTAAGAATCAGGATAGTCAGAAGCTCAACACATTACAGCGGTTTACAGGCAAAGAGTTATATTGTAATCGCTAGCACCGGATACGGTGAAGAGGACTAATAAAATATTTACACGCTATCGGTCTGAGTATCGGGCACTATCAGGCACGCCCTGCTCATCATTCAAGAAGTTCTCTTCCTTATTACGGCGAAGAAATCATAATTGGAGGCATCCACAAACTTTGTGGAAGTACTGCAGTTCCGGGGTTTTCCCAACACTGCTCACAAAGCATCGTACTGAACATGCAGGGCGTTGGAAGTAACTTTATCCACACAGACTGCATGTGTTAAATAGTCACAGAAGGCTCTGAAAAGTAACAAGTTTACATCTGTGGTACATCGTGCGAATTTGCGGGCCATTATATTGCAGCGAACTGCCAACGCTCTCCTTTCCCTCATTAGATCTTCAACGTGCTGTAGCGGATCTGCATGTGACCCAAATATTTTACTTAAGACATCCTCCCAACTCACCGATCTTAAGTGACCGCAGATTATGGGAGCCTTCTTCCCTGCTTAGTATAGCATGAGAAAAGTCTTGCTATCGTTATATTAGACTCCACGTGACAGGGCTTATGTCCCACAAATACGCAGAAAAATCTTCTGAGTGCGTTACCTGACAGGCTCAACAGGACCTTGTCGTCCGCATAATTAATATTGTTGACCATTTTTCCATCTTACCATCTATTGAGCATCCGACCATGCTCTACTGATTCTGTCAATCAGTTGGTTCACATACAAGTTAAACAGACTCACAGAAATCAACCCACTTTGCAGAACACCGCATTTCAGATTGTGATCCTGACTATGCGCGTTGACCTATCAGCATCTGACAGCATTATTTTGATTACTGTACCAATATTTAGGGAGATAAACCAGCTCCCTCAGCACAGTGGTCTCTTGAAGCAGTTTATGCCATCGAATATCATATGACACCAGGACGAAGGCTCTTGAAAAATTAAAAAACACTCATATATTGGTGTTTTCAATTATGTGTCTGAAGGTGATCGGTCTCCCGGGTGTTTCCATTGCGAAGATCGCCCTGAGGACACGGTGGAGAATACGGTGTAGGTCTGCCCGGCTTGGGCGGAGCACCCTGTCCTCGTGGAGGTGATCGGCGGCGGCGATCTCTCGCGTCCGACCCTGGTCCAGGCCATGGTACGGAGCGAGAGTGCATGGCTAGCAGTCGCCTCCTTCAGCGAAGCAGTTATGCTCGCAAAGCGGGAGGCGGCGCAAGTGAGGGAGATGCAGTACATGCGCCCTCACAGCCGTGGCCTTCGCAGGAGACGCCCTGGGCGTCGGGAATCCCAGGCTGATTCCCGGCCACCGTAGGCACGGGCTTGCGGACGGCGAGTAATGGGTAGCTCGCTGTCCGGTAAGGACCAAGCCCGGGTCGACGGCGCGTTGTGTTCCACGCGCGCCTCAAAGAGATGTCAGCAGCAACTGATGGGGCCCGCAAGGGCCGATGCCTGCCAGGGGTGCGGGTTGTTCGAAAGAGATACCGCGGCCCCTGGCACACAGGTAACTGAGGGAATACGGGTGGGTTATAGTCAGTAAAAGTCTGACACGCCCTCCTACTCCGCCCAGAGCGGGAGAAGTTATTTGATAATTTCCCACCCAAAAAAAAAAAGGTGATCGGTCTGCTGCGTTTTTATAAGACTGGCAAGGATTTACGCAATTGTTGTGACCAATGATAACGACCGGTAATTATGGTCTTCAGTTGGATCCTATTCCTATTCTTTATTATTGGAAACACAACTAAAATTCATCATATTATCCGGGATCAAGGAATGTCTTAAAAGAAAATTAAACTACATCCGATCAAAATCAGAACCCTCCATTTTGTTCGCTGTAGTCACGTAAAATTTGACAACTTAGACCCCGTTGTAAAGTCATTTTTGACATTTTAAATAGTTTGTGAATGTGTTTTATTTACGTGAATTTTTGGGTTATGATGCCGAAGCTCACTAAATTCAATGTTTTACTGTCACGCCTATCACTCTTCCAACTCAGTAATGATGGAAATGCTCCAATATGTTAAAAACTCACTGTTCACTCGTGAGGTGGCTGCACTGTTGAGTGTTCCCTAACCGCTGTTGCGTAATTTAGTTTCAATCAATTACAAATGAAAATATAACGACAAAAATGTGCGACTTGGAGAATGGCCCATTAAAATATGAGTTAAAGAATTGATATCAAAGCAGATTTTGTGGAAAGTTAGTAACTTTTCAATGTTTTCTCTGTGGAGCCTTCTCCCTAAGGTTTCATAAATACCTATAATCATATATTTGAAAAATAAATGGATTCCCATTTATTTGCAATGAACAGGTGCGCAAAAGGTATCATTTTATTGTTTGGTTATTTATTTTTTGGTTTCTTTTTTATTTATTTTTGCGCTTTAGCGCAAGGATTAAAAAGTTGCAATTACATCAACAATTTACTGAAAACAATAAAAGAACCTTTCGTTACCCTTAATTTGCCAAGTTCATTTTGTATAACGGAACAAAAATTTGTAGAAAATAAAATTCTTGCATTAGCTGAAGCCTTCATCGCTGACCAAAAACGCCCTCTGTTGTTAAGTAAAGAGTAACTTAATTCTACAAGAGAGGGCGCTAATTGAACAAATAAATGACTCTTTCTCGGATGTACTTGCACATTCTAGTATTTAAATTTGTACTTTAGATTATTGATAAAATAAGTACCTACGAAATGGAAAAAAACTAGGTACTCACGAATCAATTTTGCAGAAAGATTCAGTCGCTTCACTCACTCGTCACTATTTACATTAATTACGTTACTTTGGATAACCTCTTTCTCCAGTCTCTCGATCAGGCGGAAAAGCAAGTTAAAAAAATAGCTTTTGGAGTAATTTATTCACACACGCACACCTACTTTGCTCAGATTACCTACACAACAATCTCAACCTGACTCAGTGAACTCAGATCTTGCTACATATTGTAAAGGTTAAATAAACCGGAAATTAGTAGCGCCTCAGCATTAAAAGTAATACAAGGTGTTATTGTTCCAGAACATTCCATATTAGTCACAGTTTATGCCATCTTGCGGGCAATAGCCCAAACTCTAAGAAGATCATTCTATGAAATGATGTCTTTAATACGGTGACGTACAATAGATGGCGGGTTGAATCTAGTATCCTTTATCAGGAGTTGGGAGGTAAAAATGGTTAAAACTGGTAGGGCTCGGGTCCCCGTTATCACGCTACCACTCCTATTAAAAGGTAATGCATAATTTTCGAGAATGTACAACCGTGTACGCACTGTTTCAACTAAGTTTCATACTGTTTTATAAAATTAGTTCTCGATGCCTCGATAGATGGCGTTGCACGATTATTTAACTCGCGGTGTTAAGATTTTCCGTCGATACTTTCTATGGACCCTCTACATGTCGTGAAAGTACGAGCGCCATCTCTCCTTCACAGCGATGTCCTCGCATAGCAGGTTGCAGCGAGGGTCTTTGACACAGCGGCACTTGGAAATAGAGATGAGTTGTAACAGGTTAAACACGATATCTGTTATCACTGTTACTGTTACTCAAAAATAACAGATCCAAATATCTGTTATTAAATAACAGCCTGTTATTTTTGTACGGACGATAAATACGTGTTAAAATCTCAATTGAATATCTTCTTTATTTCGTTTCGATGTTAGTCGAAAATCGTTTCCGAAGTACTGACTAGCAAAGAATGACGGGGTAATGAGAAATTATAGACTTACGTTTGTTTTTATTTTTTTTAGACATCCGGTTAGTCTGTAAGCCGACCCCAATATAGTTGTACAAGGCGGGGCAGATTGATTGTTTTTGATTGACAATTTAGCTTTAAATAAATTGCAGGTCGCATAGTAACCACCTATATTCACGAAATGGTCCCACACAACACTAACTCTTCTATTTACATTAGCCATTTTTTACTATTCACAAAGTAACTACCAAATTAAAAAAAAATATATATATTACTGCTACAACCTACAACTTATTTATTACTAGCTATATTACTAGCTAACTATAAAATGAATAACCTAAACTAAAAAACTATACTAATACATAAATCGAATTTAAACACTAATACGCCGTAAACATTGACAAATATTTTCGAAAAAATTACAATTACAATCCACCAGTTATTTCACCTTTCGTAAGAAAGAAAGTAGAATTAAAATTTCAAAAATTAGTAATTTATAAAAATGTCAACAAACAAATCAGCTAAATTACTTTATTGAATATCATCTTTTTTCTATCAAGATAAAGTCGTACGTGTATGGAATATTTTGCGACCAATCCCGTCAAACTTCAAACCAAAGACAATTTAGATAAAAGGGGTCCCTACACGATCGCAAATATTTTTTGGTTGCATCTTTTTTACAAATTATTATGGAATTAAAATATTGTTTATTTCAAACCTGGGAAATTACGCTCAATAAAATTGATTTCATCTTTAATGTGTTATCAAGAAAATCGTATAAAACAGGAATATTTTGCGATGAATTCCGTCAAACCAAACATACAACATAAAGGCATTCGGGCAAATTGCCTTAAAGAAAAATAGAATAATTTTTTAAGTTTTTTTGTAATGGTCACTGAGCAGTAACAGATAAGTAACACGACCAAATTTAGGAGTCACATTTTAGAAAATGTTGGTTCTCATCGGACCATCAACTGTATTTTACGGATTATAAATACAAAGTGCTTCTCTTTTTAGCGTAGTTTAACCGCTTTAGCAAGAGTGAGAAGTAAACATATCGAAGTAAATAAAAATAATAGGTGTGTCTCTTTTTAGCAAGGGTCATTCTTTAATGAGGAAGAGAGAGAGAAAGTAACAGCCGTGGTAACAGCCTGTTATTGTGTGGAGACTGATATATTGAAATAACAGTAACAGCCGTTATAACAGTCTTTGAGGGTCTGTTATTTAAGTAACAGATAAGTTATATTGTTAGTAACAGTTGTTATTTGTTATTTTTAAAGATATGTTATTTATATTTGTTACGATAAATACGCCTCACTCCTACTTGGAAATATCCTGTGCCGCTTTGACCCTGGAGCGTGCCAACTTGTAGATGAGTTTCTGCCCTTCAGCCGATTCCAGCTTATCGTAGAGTGGTCTCGTCTGGCTCTGGCTACGGCTCTCTTAGCGGCACGTCTCGCACCCTTGTATGCGTCGCGATCTTCAGGAGATTTGGACACTTGCCACTTTTTAAAGAAGGCTTTCTTCATCCTCATCTCTGGACTGTGTCATTCCACCACCACGTCTCTTTGTCACGTTTGCGTCCAATCTTAGTATCAACGTACCAAGCGCCGCCTTTGCCGCTCCAGTAATAGCTGCTTGAATCCTGTCCCAGTGGGTACTGGTTCACCATCAATCACCGCGCATGTGTCGCTGGTAGCTATGGCGAACTCTTGGGATTTTACTTCATCAAGCAGCCACCACCTGATTTGGCGTCGGCAGTGCTCAAACCGTTTGACTTTAGGCTTTACGCAGAGGTCCATGACAAGTAGACGATGCTGTGCAGTGAGACTCTCACCTTACAGGCCAGACCTTACAGGTTGCTACTTTGCCGATATGGTGCCTCCTAGTGAGGACGAAATCGATCTGGGTAGCGTACCTCCCGCTCTTGTAGGTAATAAGGTGTTCGGGATTCTTTTTGAAGAATGTATTCACGATGGCAATGTCGGCGGCCGCACAGGTCCGGAGAATATCCTCCCCTTCCGCGTCGCTACTACCATACCCAAAGCCCCCATGGATGTGCTCAAACTCCGCCTTCCCTCACCCACATGGCCGTTCAGGTCACCCCCCGGAACAATATCCTGAGATATTGGGATGCTACGCAGCACTCCACCAAGTTTGTCCCAGAGAACAGCCTTCTCGGTATCGCTACAACCAACCTCAGGCGCGTAGGCCCTTAACAAATGGGTCACAACCCCTTCAAGCACGATCATTAGCCAGTCGCTGATGCGCTTCACCAACAAGACGTCATCTTGTACCTCCCTGGACAGCGCTACGGCAACTCCGTTCTACCCATTCGGTGCACCCATGTAGATTAGCTTTTAGCCATTCCCAATGGATCGGGATCTGCTGCCTTTCCCCGAGTCTCCTGCAGGAATGCCACGGCCACCTTCCACCTGGGTGAGTATATTGGCCAGCTCTCTCGCGCGTCAGTCCGCGTACCAATGTTCCAGGTCGCGAAGTAGATTTTTTTGGGTTGGGGCTCTTTGGCCGTGTTCACCCTCGACACGGTAGCCCTCGTCCACTCGCCACAGGAGTCGGGTGAAGCTCCTGCGCGCCGTTTAGCGGCGGCGCCCTACCCATGGCGTAATTGATTGCTGTACTGTCCATAATGATTTGGCTAATTGGAGCCTTTACAGGAACGACTGCCGTCCGACCTCCCAACTCCGAAGGGAAAGCCTTCGCCAGCGCCTCGTTCGTCATTCTGTTGGTGCACTGACTTGCAGGTGAGGTTGGCTTAGGCCCTAAGGTCTCGTGGGCCCCATATACACCCTAAGATATTACTCTCATAACACTCTCAAAATACTGAATCAATTATAAATTTAAAACAGTTACTTATGATTATGAGTTACTAGCTGACCCGGCAAACGTTGTTTTGCCTTATAAATTATTTAGGGTGAACAACCCTTATCACTTAGGGGTATGGAAAATAGATAGTAGCCGATTCTCAGACCTACTGAATACGCATATAAAATTTGGTAAAAATCGGTAAAGCCGTTTCGGAGGAGTACGGTAACTAACATTGTGACATGGAAATTTTATATATTAGATTAGATAGATGATGTAAAACCGGCCTAGTGCGTGTCGGACCACGCACAATGAAGGGTTCCGTACCGACTTAGATATTACTGCGTAAGGACTGGGCGGACCGCACGTTAAAATTAAAAAGAGTCCCAGAAATAACCACAGTTAACCTTCAAAACGTATTTATTATTAGTATATCAACGTATTTTATCAAAACTTATTTCTTAAAATCAATACCACGGTACTACAATACCACGATCGCTAGCTGCCGACACCCATACCCATGAGGTCCCATCGGAAAGTGCCCCATTTTAGTCAAGACCTTGCAAGTTGCAAACTTGCAACTGTCACCCAGTGTGCCCAGCTCAATCAATTCAATCTACCGATCTTATTTCGATATACATTTCCGCCGTCAGTATGGCCATTGCAATAATTTTAAACTGTAGATTAATTTGATTACTAGATTTCAAACTGTGTCGTTTTAGTTATATTACTAAAACCTTACACTCGAGCACCCTGACGACGTGCATGTCCTCATACACGTATCCGGCGAAACCTACATACACTCGGTAAAAACCGAGCATATTTTGAAACAATTACAGTAATGGGTAAAAAAGAACATTTTAAGGCGAAGATTTCTGGAAAACGCTCAAAAAGGTGGTTTTTTAAAACTCTGTTTGTATCTCTTTAACCGCAAATAATTTTGAAAGCTGTAGCCGACGGGCATAGGGTTCGGGCCTCTGAATGAAAGTACTTGGTATCTTCAATCACTACTTTTAATCAAAACCAAAATGGAAAACACATAAGTATCAGGGAAACACGAGATTACGGGTTTAATTAGGGATCTAAGATGGCCGGCACTTTACGAGCGCGGCTCGAGACACGTCGCGTGAAGTCGCGTCACATTGGCATGACACTGGCGTCGAGAGCAGACTTTTGCGCGAGAGGCGCTTGCTGAACACTCGCGCTAGAAGCGGGACGCGCGGGAAAAATAACGGCGCGTGATTGGTAACCAACAACAGTGGCGCCAACCTTTCTAATGCTACCGCGATCATCCGATTGGATGTTATCAACAGTGCGACCAACATCATCGTTGTCCTTCTGGTCGTGGGGTTGCCGCGCTACATCCTCTCCCTCTAGATCACGATTACGTACTCGATCGTGGTCTAGCCCTACATTAATATCATCGGGAATGGGTTGCAAACGAGGTAGGCCTCACTTTTTCGTAGGCGCCAGTGGCTGAGTGCAGTCACCTTCTCGTCCTCGGAAAGGGGTGAGCTGATTGGCATGGAACTTGCCCCATACCTCACCAGGATTTACATCAGATGCGATCAGGTATGTTGTTGGGCTCAATTTCTTCTTCACAACATACGGCCCATCCCTCTTAGGAAAAAACTTAGCGGTCTTTGACTACTTTAAATTCTTCTCCTATTCTTCTCGAACGATCAGCATATATCTTCCTTTTATCCTGCAGTTTTTCTACTCTATCACGAACTTCACTCAAAGAGTTTAAAAACTTGTCAGGTAAGGAGTGATCTGTGGTACAAAATTATCCTTCCGTAGGACTGCCCTAGGATCATTGTACACCTCTAACGGTGACCTCAGCCCACGTGCAAACGTCAAATATGCAGGAGTAACACCTGTCACCCTGTCACAGACCGCGCTGTTCATACTGAACCCACAGAGTACATTTTACATGACTGAATCGTACTATCGGTAGCTGCTTAGGCCATGAGGCGTGATCCGTACCAACCTACAGAGCCAACTGGGTCTTCATATCCCGGTTTTTTCTTTCCGCTGGATTGGCTTCTGGGTAGTAGGGTATTAGATCTTGTGTAATACCAATAATGAACATGCACTTCTGCATGACTGCTGAGACAAATTGAACACCATTATCTGAAATGATGCGACGTGGTAAGCCGAACCGAAGAAAATACTCTTCTATGAGTACTTTCGCGCAGGCGACAGAGGTTGCTTCTTTGAGAGCATACAATTCAACCCATCTTGTCGCGGTATCTTCTACTAACAGGATCCACTACTCCCCGTTTTCGCCCTCTGACAGTGGTCCAAAAAAGTCGATAGCCAAAAGTTCATTGCGCTGGTTTAAATTCGGTGTTTGAATCAGACCAGGTGGCTTTTCATTTGTCGCTTTATAGCGTTGACATGAGGAACATGATTTTACGTAATCTGTTACTATTCTTCTCATGCCAGGAAAAAATAATTTTGAGCAATTTTCTGGTACGTTCTCTTTTTTCCAGGATGTCCTGCAATTGGATTATCATGACATCCCCTTAGAATCTCCTCACGTATGTTTACAGGTATTACCAATTGCGGTGACTCGTTGTCTGTATCTGGGTTATATCGGTAAAGGATACCGCGTTCTCAAAAAAAAAAAAACTCAAAGCATTTATTTCAATTAAACCATTTACAGGCACTTTTGAATTGTCAAAAAGTCGATCAGTTGGAAAGTTGAAGCTAGTTGCCCATTCCAAAACGTAGATCTCTATGGAGAAGAACGGGCAAGAAACTCCACCATGATATAACCATGTTCTGCCCAACGACGAGAGGCAACTTCTTCTGTATCTTCTAATTCCTTTATAATTTTATTCAAATCCCGGTCGGACTCTTGTGGTGCACGTAGTTCCGTAAGATCTCGCGTAGGCAAATCAATAATAACAGAACATATTCCACAGGATTCGCGAGATTCATCTGTACAGACAGGGCGGCTGAGAGCGTCAGCCACCACATTTAGTTTTCCGGGAGTGTACTCGAACCAGATGTCATACGCCTGAAGTTTTAGTGCCCAACGCACTAAACGACCAGTAGGCGACATTAATGACAGCAGCCATTTCAAAGGCTGGTGATCACTGGCTATAATTACTGGATGACCATCAATGTAACCTCGCATACGGTAGACCGCCCAGACGACCGCCAGAGCCTCCCGCTCCGTGGTCGAATAATTCCGTTCCGCTGCTGACAACAAACGGCTGGCAAATTCGATGGGTCGTTCTTCATTCTTCTCACCTTGAAGCAACACTGCGCCTATCGCATAGTTGCTCGCATCCGTGCGCAGGATGAATGGCATAGAGTAGTCTGCCTGTATGAGGATCGGCGCTGACGTCAGAAGCCTTTTCAAGTTACTGAAAGCTTCAGCCTGTTGTGGTCCCCATATCCAAGGTTGATTTTTCTGTTAAGATATTAATTATCTGTGAACATGATGTCTGTCACATCTTTAGTTTTGTTCACTCTCTGGGATTTTGGATTTTGCCTAAGATGGCTGTTTATAAGAGTGTAACAATAAAAGATAATTGTATTAGATTAGATGTCTTGTTTTATTATAGTAATCACTAAAGTTTTCATAGGTTATGGGCCCAGACGCCAAATAGTGTCGAGTAGGAAGTAGATTGTCGAGATTTTCAAAGATTTAATTTTATGCAACAAAAGCGTAACGAAGAAAAGAAAATGGCCGGGCAGCAAACTAAGTTGTTTTACAATTTTCCCCAACTAAATCCAGAAGCTTTCGACAATTGGATGTTCAGGGTGAATTGTATTTTAGAAGAAAAGGGATTAAGTGAAGTTGTGTCGTTACCAAAAATCGAAGACTGTAATAAACAAGACGATGCAAAAGCAAGAAACATTATTGTTCAATGTCTAACGGATCAGCATCTAAATCTGATAAAAGAATGCGTTAACGCAAAGGATATGATATCCACTTTGAAAAGTACATTCCAAAGAAAAAGTGTAATCTCCAAATTAAGTTTGCGAAGAAAACTTCTAAACATGAAACAGCAAGGAAATCTTCAAGAGTATTTTTCAAACTTTGATAACTTAATCAGAGATCTAGAGGTATCAGGAGACAAGATTAATGATACAGACAAAGTATGCTATCTATTAACAGGACTGAGTGAAGAATACAACCACATAATTACAGCCTTGGATGCGGTGAACACTGAAATAAAAATAGATTTTGTAAAAACTAAATTACTTGATCATGAAATAAGAAAAGAAACAGTTACAAACGAGCCACATACATCTTTTATATCGAATATAACCTGCTATAAATGTAAAAAGAGGGGACATAAGTCCTATGAGTGCTACAGTAGAGGACGAGGCAGAGGAAGAGGATATCGAGGACCAAGAACTCGTGGAGGAACTGCTCATCCTGCTGAAAGTCAACCAATTTTTATTGCCTCAAATGAAGCACTTGTATGTAATAGTAATGATGGAATATTAACATTTGTTGTGGATTCAGGAGCTACTCAGCATTTCATAAAAGAATCTTATGAGAAATACCTCACAGATGTCAAGCAACTGTCACAGAAATTAGAAATCAAAATTGCTAATGGCCAAATACTGACAGCACATAAATCAGGATATCTTGATGGATATTACAAAAATGAACCATTAAGACTGGAAGTCATACTTGTACCGGGAATCAGTAACAATTTAATGTCGGTCAATAAATTAGCAGAACGAGAAAAGCAAGTAATTTTCAAAAAGGATAAGTTAATAATAACTGCAGGTAAAAAGAAATATTTTGGAGAAAAGAGGAATATGTTATATACCTTCTCAATAAAAATAAAAGATAAAGATGAATGTAATGTGATACAAGAAGATAATGACTTATGGCACAAAAGAATGGGTCATATGTGTAGAAAACATCTAGCTATATTAGGATTGCCATACAGTAAGGAAGTGTGTGAAGCATGCATGAGGTCAAAATCAACCAGACTACCATTTAACAGATTACAAAGTCCAAGGTCAAGTAAGATAGGAGATTTAATACACACTGATATTGCTGGACCAGCAAGAGAAGCAACTAAACAAGGATATAAATATTTCCAAACAATAACAGATGACTATTCTCATTATACTCAGACGTATTTGTTAAAAAGCAAAAATGAAGCCACAGATAAATTAATCAATTATATAATAGAACAAGAGAGGCAAGATGGGATAAAAGTGAAAAGGATCAGATGTGATAATGGAGGGGAATTCACAGCGGAAAGTCTCAAAAAGTTTTGTTATGAAAAAGGTATCAAAATTGAATACACACAGCCATATAGCCCACAGCAAAATGGGAAAGCTGAACGTATGAACAGGACAATATATGATAAAGCGAGAACCATGTTAGATGAATCAAATCTACCAAGACACCTATGGGGTCAAGCAATCTTAACGGCTACTTTTCTTATCAACCGATCGCCATGTTCTTCAATAAATTATCAAGTACCTGCGAGGATCAAGAACAAGGAATTAATTTTAAATAAAATCAAAGTTTTTGGATGCAAAGCATGGGCACATATTATGCCCAAACAGGATAAATGGTCAAGACGAGCAGTGCCAGCTCGAATGATAGGATATTCTTTGAATGGATATACCTTATGGAACCCAAAAACTGATGAGATATTTGTCTCAAGAGATGTAAGATTTGATGAAACAAACATAAAATATCAACATGAAGAACAAAACAAAAATATAAAAGGATACTTAGAAGAAAATGAAATTCAGAAAGAAATGTGTGTGAAACCAAAAGAAAAACAAATAATAAAAGAAACAAAGTATTCAGAATCAATACAAGAAGAAGAAAGTTTTTATGATCCAGAAGAGAATAATTACTCCACTCCAGAAAAACAAAACGAAGAAATCAAGCGAACAAGAAGTGGAAGAGAAGTAAAAAAGCCTAAACAATTTGATTTAAATACATACGAAGATTATTGTTTACTTTCAAGTGAAAGCGATCCTGTCACATACACAGAAGCCATTCAACAAGATAAAGAATGGAAAACAGCAATAGATAAAGAGATTAAGTCATTAAAGGAACAAAACACATGGATAGAATCAGAATTGCCAAAAGGAAAAAGTGCTATTGACACAAAATGGATTTTCAAAACAAAATCGGATGGAACTAAAAAGGCAAGATTAGTTGCACGCGGATTTCAACAGTACACAGAAGATTATGTTTATTCCCCTGTAGCCAACATAACTACCATAAGAATGGGATTATCAGAAGTAATAAATAATAACTGGGAAACAAAGCAGTTGGACATACCTACAGCATTTCTAAATGGAAATTTGAGCACAGAAGTTTACATCAAAGTTCCAGAGGGAATAAGTTTGGAAAATAAACAAGAAGGAACTGTTCTGAAACTTAAAAAAGCTTTATATGGATTGAAAGAGTCACCAAAATGTTGGAATATAAGATTTGATAATTTCTGTCAAACAATAAACATGAAAAGATCAAAATATGATATATGTTTATACATAGGAAAAGATATATGGCTCATATTATTTGTAGATGATATTTTACTGATGGGAAAGAGTAGTGAAATAAATAAAATATCAAGAAAATTGCAAGAAGAATTTAAAGCTAAAGATATGGGAAGAGTATCTAACTTCTTAGGAATTGAAATTATCACAAAAACTGTTTATTAAAAATTTATTACTAAAGTATAAGATGCAAGATTGTAAAGAAGTGAAGACGCCGATGGAAAACAATTTTCAAGTACCTGAAACAGAAGAAATAATTAGTGATATACCTTACAGAGAATTAATTGGAAGTTTAACTTACCTGGCTACAATAAGCAGACCGGACATCACTTTTGCAACTTCATTCCTCAGTCGATATCTTGATAAACCCACGAGAAGCTTATGGACAGCTGCAAAACGTGTATTACGCTATCTGAAGGGCACAATTAATAAAGAGTTGACATACTATTGTCAAGAGAAAGAAGAAAACACTAATAAATGTTCTAATATTTCAGCATTTTCAGATGCCGATTGGGCAGGTGATAAGATCACAAGAAAAAGTGTTAGTGGAGCACTAATATATCACCAAGGGAACCTAATTGCATGGTCATCACGAAAGCAGAGGACTGTATCTCTCTCCAGTGCTGAAAGTGAATACATAGCTGCTGCAAGTTGTGTCAGTGATTTGTTATTTGTGAAAGGATTATCAGTAGACTTTAATGAAAAGTGTAATATTGTGCTTTATGTGGACAATCAGAGTGCAATAAAAATGATACATAATTGTGAAAATACAAAACATTCCAAGCACATAGACATTAAATATCATTTCATAAAAGACATTGTAAACCAAAATTTTTTGATTGTTAAATACGTAAGTACCAGTGAAAATACTTCGGACATTATGACGAAACCACTGTGTAGTGTTAAGTTTTGCTATTTTCGTGACAAGCTGTTAGTTTTGTAACATTGTTTTTCATAGAATGTTTGCATTGTTTATATTTTAAGGTTATGTTGTCACTTGTCACTAGCTTGTCAAAATTATCTGTCAAAACTTATATATGTCAGTTTTAGTGTTGCAATTTCAAGAATTTAAATATTACTAATTTTGTGTTGCCATGTTAAAGTTAAAGTTTGGTAGAATTTATTTTCATTTATTTATAGAAGCAATTTGTAAGTTTTCACAAACATAAAATTGAGGGGGAGTGTTAAGATATTAATTATCTGTGAACATGATGTCTGTCACATCTTTAGTTTTGTTCACTCTCTGGGATTTTGGATTTTGCCTAAGATGGCTGTTTATAAGAGTGTAACAATAAAAGATAATTGTATTAGATTAGATGTCTTGTTTTATTATAGTAATCACTAAAGTTTTCATATTTTCCTCGTCAATCTTGTCAGTGGCTTTGCTACCTCCGAAAACTTAGGAATAAACTTCCTAAACCAGGAACATGTATGTATGAATATTCTGAGGTGTCCCAGTGAAGACTGCTCTTTCATGTCTAACATGGCTTGAATTTTTCTTTCATCAGATCACATAACCTAAATATTTAAAGGACTCTCTTGCGAACACACACTTTTCTCGGTTAGCACGCAATTTGAACTTCATCAGCTGTTGAAAAACGATTCCCGGGTTTTCCAGGTGCCTTGAAAAATCCCCCTGCGTTATAATTAACAAATCGTCTCAATACCCTAGTATTGTAACGTCCTTTACCGCTGCTGAACCGGATCGCATTCTATCTATCAGATGCTGAAAAGTAGCTGGCCCGTTCTTCAGACCGAACAGCTTTCTTTTAAAACGGAAGGTTCCCAAAGGGGTCACGAAAGCCATCCCTATCCTCTTCCTTAACTGACACTTGCCAGTACCCAGATCGCAAATCTATTGTACTCATGTGACAATATCCACGTTTAGTAGATTGCAGCAGTTCATCAATACGAGGCATTGGATAGGCGTCAGTCTTCGTAATCGAAATTAATTTTAGATAGTCGACGCAGAAACGAAAACTGCCGGTACGTTAAGTACTAGCAGGGCTGGAGCAGCCCACGCAGATTCGCAATCTTCAATAATAAGTATCTTCCGTCAACATTTTGGTAAGGTCTTGCTGCATAATCTCCTTTGCAGGTGTCAGGCGATATGGGGGCGTCGCTTTCGGCGAATTTTTCCCGTGACTATATGATGCTCCCCATATGGAGTCGGCTCCCCAATCGTATTAAACACGTCTTGGAAATCCGTGAGTAATTTAGCAAGCTCCTCGCGCTCCTGATCCTTTAAACCTGCACCCTCGTCATCGCGTAAAAAAAACCATCGCGGCGTATGAATGTAGACGAGGCGAAAACGTTTCTAAAATCAATTTAATACTTTTGATCACTACTATCTGAAAAATGCCAAAGGCACTGCTTGAATTTGATAAAGAGGCACTGTTAATAAAATCGATACCTAAAATCGTTTCATTATTTTGGGCTTCGGGGAAAATTATGAACTCGGTGGACACAACTTTACGAAAGAGTTTCACCTGTACCTCTGCAACAAGTACCTTTATTTCTATTAATTTTTGCACGCACCTGGCGTGCAAAAATTCGCCAGGCGGATGTTTCTAGTGCATTGTTGTAAAGGATTGAACCTCCATTAGTTCGACCCTGTACAGACGCGAGGTGTTGATTACAATTTTGTAGTCTGTTATTTTTATTAATGCCCTGGCTGGAGGCTTTTAGTTTTTAACTAAAAAGCAGTTCACAGGAAAGTCCGGTTGAGCAGTCACGGCCTCTCAAGGCCAACTGCGAGATGTCATACCAAAAAAAAAAAGCGAGCGCAAGTGCCACCCCCTGAGACACGTGTCTGTGAAGTGCAAAAATGATAAAAAAAGTTATTATTTCTATCTGTTCAGTGGACGGTTGTTTAAATTCAACATTAAACTGTGAATTGTCGTTTTTTAAGCTACCACTTGTTTCAGAGAGGCAAGTACCTAGGTATTTGCTTTTGTTTCGATGGTTCACGAGCATTAGGCCCTTTCCGCTTACCGAAACTGTTCAACACGAAACTTCAGTTGGCCAGCGAAGTCAGGTATCTTGGGGACACCTTGGACAGTAAGCTAAACTGGAGCAGTCATCTGGACACCAAGCTAAACAGGGCATGCATCACCTTCTGGCGGTGCAGGAAAATGATAGGTAAGAAGCCCACTTCTTACCTATCATTTTAGGGGATAGGCCCCAGCCTATCCCCCAAAATTATACTATGGCTGTACACCGCAGTGATCCGCCCCATGATCACCTATGGAGCCGTGGTCTGGTAGCCCCGCACCAAGCTAGCTACAGCCTCCAACAAACTACAGCGCATGCAAAGACTAGCCTGCATGGCTACCACGGGCTGCATGGGACTACCGCTGCTCCACCTGTTCATACAGCAGGAAGCAACGATGGCGGCGGCGCTCGTCTTAAGGCTACACATCTCTGGAGTAAGAGAGACACTCAACACACCGCACTGCATAAGGGACTCAACACTGAGTTCCCCATCACGAAGGTAATAAATGACCGGGTGCCCAAACAATTTATCTTTGATAAAAAATACAACATCCAACTTCATGAGGATCGACGATGCGAAGGCTTGCGCCCCGCAGAGCTGCGAATCTTCACGGATGGATCAAAAACAGGAAGCGGCACAGGTCAGCACCTGTGCCACTTCCTGTTTTTGATCCATCCGTATGTTGAGGTCCTCCGAGAAGCCTCCAGCGAGTCTTCTCGGAGGACTTCAATATACACATAGCCACACCATTGGGGGTCCATAACACAGTGTTCCAGGCCGAATGCATGGGCATCTCCCTTGCCGCGTCTGCTATCGTGGCCAGGGAAGTTAAAGACCACTCGATCCGAATACTCTCAGACAGTATGGCTGTTCTGCAAGCGCTGAACAGTCACACAGTGGACTCTGGGCTAATATACGAGTGCCACCAACGCCTAAACCAAGTAGGTAGCGTCAAAAAAAAAAAAACATTACCATTCAATGGATCAAAGGACACAGCGGTTCGCTAGGTAACGATGCAGCCGATGAACTTGCCAGGAAGGGGTCGAGTATGGCACCAGTGGGACCAGAACCCATCACGCCTCTCCCCTTCGGATATCGGGGACCAACATCACATGTTATGGCTGGACCTAGGTGAGTGCAGGCAGGCTAAGGAAGCAGTTCCTACGATCGATGCCTGCCTCTCAAAACAGTTTCTCCGTCTAATTAAACTACAGCTGCGTACAGTAGCTGTAACAGGCCATGGGTCATTTAACAAATATCTCTTTGTCATAGGAGTAACAGACAGTCCGCTGTGCAGGGCCTGCATGGAGGACGACGAGATAGCAGCGCACGTGCTGTTAAACTGCCCGGTGGTCGCTAATTACAGGGCAAAATACTTCGGTAACCCAGGTACCCTACGTGAGATTGTCAGCAACACCAAGGCGTTGCTGGCCTTTCTCGAGGAGCTGGGGTGGATCAAATGACCGATTCTCCCACCCTTACGCAAAATATGCGCTTAGACGTGGAGCTGCGGACAACAGCCCGTATTACCTATTACCTAAACCAATAGTTAGTGCGTTTAGTGAAAAATATATAGGTAGTGAAAATATTCCGCTTGGAATGCTCGCATTAAGTAAATATAATCAAAACACAAAACATGCAAACAGCGGCCAAATTCGATTGACTACTTAAAAGCGACGGATTCCTACATATCGCTTGTTTGCGAGAAGCTTGACATAATTCAAAATGACCAATTTTTGGGTACGATGATTTTAAAGTTTAAAAAATTAAAAAATGTAGGTATAGTACAGTATACATTGAAACATTGACGATTTATCAGTCTCAATGTAAAACTAAAATACAAGACTAAAATGCAAGAATTTTTGTTATAATTTTTCAAGTTTTCAACAATAGGGTATCACTTGTGACGTTATTCCAGATGACGAATTATTTATTTTTTGTATTATTTAAACATAAGTCTATATTGATAATAAGTATTTTATTCAGATGAGTTTTTAATTAAATTAAGTCATTATTTAAAGCAATTTTGCTATGTTTATCATGAGCCTTTTAATTTATAGTTAAATAGACACAACATTTACTGTAGGTAGCTTAACTAGGTACTTAAGAAATAAAATAATCAACAATAACTTTTAGTTAAACTTAAATTAGGTACTTTAACATTGTTCCTATCGTGTGCGTTACCCAGGCCAGATGTTGTCGAAAATGGTCATTTGAATCTTATAGATAATTAGTTTTGCGGCTTCTGTAATTGTTGCGCACATTTTTAAATTTGTTGCGCTTATAGTTTTTTAATTATTTCACAAAAACATTTCCTGCTGGGTTAACGTTACCCCAGCCAGACCTTTTTCTTTCTAATGGGAATATTTAAATAATTACTAGCTATAAAATTAGTTGTCTAGATGAAGTAAATGTTGTGCCTTGTTTTGTATTTGTTCTTTCATCGGTTGCGAAGTTATTCGAGATTTTGCTGGGGTAACGTTTCTGGTTTCGCTAGATCTTTGAAATGGTTAAGCGGATTCTTATCATATTTTGTACATGGCTTCTTAGGAATTAGTTTAAATTTGTTCTGCAATAAAAAAACCAAAATAATACATAGCTTAAAGGTTATTTCATTAAATAGAAAAACACTTCAATTGGTCCCAGCACTCTCAATAAGAGCTCTAAAGACTTACTTTAAACGTTATTTTAAAGCTTGTAACTGCCTTCAAATGTATGTGAAGTTTCATTAGTATCCTGTAAGTATTTAACAAGTTATGATGATATTGAGTTCTTCACGAGCACGGTCTTGATGCGCGCGGTGTTATTTGGCCACTAGATTGGATATATGAACTGAATGTTATGTCAATTATTAGTTTTTTAGTTCAGTTGTATATCAGTAAAATTTCAGCTCAGTACATTGGATAATTAATGAGATAATACGATTAAAGTCATCAGGAAGTGAATGACCGTGGTAACCCGACCAAGTTTAGGTGGTTACGAAAAAGCGAAAACGCAGAACATTATACTATCTTTTGAAATGTTTAGTATAATACACCTTACAATTTCGGTACAGACGCGTACACTGTTAAATACATTAATAATATAATAATATCTGTACTACGAAAACATTATTATTATCTTCCAGTTGCACAAACTTATCAAAAATCACTGATAAAACATGTCGTTCGGTGGGACGCGGAAGGGGTGGGGTGAAGGGGCTCATTGTTTGCATATCGCACTAAACATGCTCCGTAATCACATAATTCATCTTTTAGAGTGCGCATGCGTTTCGGCAGTTCCGTTTCTTGTTTTGGCAAATATTTATAGAGTGCGTGAGAGCTAATGTAAAATAATAAGTGTGGCGAATTACTGCTAATGTGGAGTGCTTCTATTGATGATCATAGTTATGGTGCAGCTGCTTGATGAATTCACGAACAAGGTAAGCTTGTATAATGTAACTACAGAAATAGTAGCAAAATTATTATTAATATGTACATGTTGTTAGGTACTTATCTAAAACTGTATTTTTTTAAGGCTTAAATATTTAAATTTAGGAACTTATTATTTTCTTTTCTTTCGTACTTAATTATTACCTAGACTGGAATTCTTAACAATGATAACGACATATTTATCCTTCGCTACATAGTACCTATAAAACAAAGTCGCTTCCCGTTTGTCAGAATCAGAATCAATCAGAATCAGAATCAGAACTTTATTTGCTATGAATGTAGGTACAGTTATAAGATGTTGTACATAAATTGATGAGATCGGCTACAGTCTACCTTACGGCGTGCAAATTATTAGGTACATAAATTAAACTATTAATACAAATTAAATAATGTCAGCAAAACAAAACAGAAATTAAGGTGATGTCAATTAATATTAATCCCATATATATCATTTTGTCTGTCCCTGTTTGCTTAGATCTTTAAAACTACGCAACGGATTCTGAAGCAGTTTTTTTTAATAGATAGATTGATTCAAGTGGAAGGTGTATAGGTATATTGTCAAAATATGACTTGAAACTTGATTAATGAAATTCATGACTTAGCGACCGATTTTTATCGTTATCAATGTCGGGAGTCGGGACTACCGCAACAGGTAGGTATTTATTTATTTCCACAAACTCCTTGGACACGTAGACTTTAAGAAATCCATAATTACCTTGTTGCGACGCTCGCGTTGATATAAACTCGCAAATAGATGACGATTCGAGTTTCAAATATGTAGGTAGCAAAACTACAATTGAAACCCCATTAAGGATTTAGACAAAAAATATGTACTCTTTGTTTTTATTGTAGGCATAAACAGAATGGCAACATAGCAATAGCCGTGGGCCGCGATGATGGACGCGGTGATGGCGACATAATACCTACGTATGAGTGTGGTGGCGACTATGGCTGCGTGGTGAAGTTATAAAAAATATCGTTTGACGTTCTCCTCTACGTCTGTAAAACTCTCAATCTACATAGTTATATCTAGCTAGGTATATATATAAATAACATGACCACATTATGAAAAATGTTATATAACATGTTATGTTATATAGTTTGTACGCACCGTAAGTTTAGTGTTAACTGAAAAAAACCATTGTATATTATTTATTGTCTGTGATCATTACACAGTCCAATATGTGTATATTTTAATAAAAACTGTAACTGTGTACTGTGTATACTGAAATCTATAATTTAATTAAAAAATAATAGAAAATTTCAAAAAAGCAAAAATACTATCTGTAATTTTAATCTGTGATTGTTTTTTAAGTATAAGTTTAATAATACTTTAAAAGTTCAATTGAAATGATTATATTACCTGTCAGTAAAAATTATTTAATAATCACGTAGTTTTTTTTTAAACTTGTGTACATGTCTGTACTAAATTTGTAACACTATCCTACATATTTTAGAAGGTACCATAATGTTTTGCGTTTTCGCTTTTTCGTAACCACCTAAACTTGGTCGGGTTACCACGGTCATTCACTTCTTAATGACTTTAATCGTATTATCTCATTAATTATCCAATGTACTGAGCTGAAATTTTACTGATATACAACTGAACTAAAAAACTAATAATTGACATAACATTCAGTTCATATATCCAATCCAGTGGCCAATTAACACCGCGCGCATCAAGACCGTGCTCGTGAAGAACTCAATATCATCATAACTTGTTAAATACTTACAGGATACTAATGAAACTTCACATACATTTGAAGGCAGTTACAAGCTTTAAAATAACGTTTAAAGTAAGTCTTTAGAGCTCTTATTGAGAGTGCTGGGACCAATTGAAGTGTTTTTCTATTTAATGAAATAACCTTTAAGCTATGTATTATTTTGGTTTTTTTATTGCAGAACAAATTTAAACTAATTCCTAAGAAGCCATGTACAAAATATGATAAGAATCCGCTTAACCATTTCAAAGATCTAGCAAAACCAGAAACGTTACCCCAGCAAAATCTCGAATAACTTCGCAACCGATGAAAGAACAAATACAAAACAAGGCACAACATTTACTTCATCTAGACAACTAATTTTATAGCTAGTAATTATTTAAATATTCCCATTAGAAAGAAAAAGGTCTGGCTGGGGTAACGTTACCCCAGCAGGAAATGTTTTTGTGAAATAATTAAAAAACTATAAGCGCAACAAATTTAAAAATGTGCGCAACAATTACAGAAGCCGCAAAACTAATTATCTATAAGATTCAAATGACCATTTTCGACAACATCTGGCCTGGGTAACGCACACGTTCCTATCTAATTTTTGGACTTGTCTTGAGATGAGGAACTTTTTACTTACGTATCTAATTTAAAATAATATAAAAAATCAACTTAATGCTTATACTACGACTTTAAAGAGAGTTATAAAAGGAGCGTAATATCTGGGAATGGCATTTTTTCTGATCAACTCCAACAAACCGTCTTTTATCTTCTTATTCAATCCGGGTTTTACGTCATACGCTTTTTTGACTTCAACATCTACAGTTTTTTTTTGATCACTTCTGCTTTTTACCCCCAACAAAAAAACGACAGGGTGTTATAAGTTTGACGTGTCAGTGTGCGTGTGTGTGTGTCTGTCTGTGGCATCGTAGCTCCAGAACGGATGAACCGATTTTGGTTTTGTTTTTTTGTTTAAAAGGTGAATTAGTTGGGAGTATTCTTAGACGTGTTTCTTCAAAATCGATTTAGCCGTTTGAAGAGTATCAGCTGTTTTCTGGTTAATGAAGGCATTTGAGCATCTTCCACGGGTCTGATCAAGTCGAAATTTGGTATTCTATTACTTCATTGATATTAGATAAACAAAGTAACCTTGAACTGATGCTGAAGCAACACCTGGAATTTCCAGGATACCCAAGTTACTCGTCAACAAACAGCAAAAGTATCGTGTTTGGGCTCATTAAAAAGGTCTTAATGATTCGGTTATGGATAAATGGTGATCAGGACGAGGAATGAGGATGAATTAGTAACAAACTTCGCTGTGGAAAACATACGCAACGCTGCGCAAATTTTAGCGAGACATTAAGTTTAAAGAGCAGGAAATCAGAGTTAAATTTAAAAATTTAAATACCTCTGACACAAACAAAAACTCTAAAAAGTAAAAAAAAATATTTATTGGGCTTTTAAGTTGTAGGTAATATTTTGATCCAGGCATTGTCAAGTCGGGGGACGGTCAATGAAAACGCCAAACAGAGGAGGCCTAGCATTACACCCATTTGAGAACAGACACCTTTCCAATCGAGAAAATCATCATTGTTCATTATAATTATTCGCCCGAAAAGGTGTAGGTTTTGATCTAGCAACTTTGACTGCACTAATAGAGGCCTCAGGGGTGTACATGACCACTTCTGATTTGCTTTTTAACCTGCCTTTCAATGAGGGAATGTGCAGTCACCCTTTTGGGTGTGACTGCACATTCCCTCATTTAAACCCTCGTTGAAACCCCGTTTTGGGTGTGTCCCTTAATTAAATATTTGTGAGTAAGTAATTGTTTTTATGTTTGGGTAATGTTGGACAACAAACATGATAATAGACAACATCATTTTATTTTTTTGCTGACCCACACAGTTATCGGTATAAAACATTACATCCACTATGCTGTTTGTTATTTTGGGCCAGATTTTGAAAATATTTAAATACGCAGATGCCCAGATCATTAACGCCCCTATTGGCTGTAGCTTCATCCCAAACATAACATTCTACATCTTTAGAATGAAGATCGTATATAGTGAAGGTAAGACATTTAACTTGCTTACATAATAAAATAATGAGGTAACTCCTTTGCATCATCGTTTTCTAAAAATCAAGTAAACAAGTAAATGTTTAATCGACACAAACAAAGTGAATAAGGAAATATAGGTTATAAAATACGTAACTATAATTAACCTTTTTCATGTGACACTGTTTTCAGAGGTCCATCTACACTGTCATTAACTAAAGCCAACATTTATCTCCCTCTCAATACTTCAGCCAACAGACTTCCACTGCTGGACATAGGCCTCCCCCAAGAAAATGGGGAGTTTTGCCATAATCGCCACGCTTGGCGATCGCAGAATGGTGGTAAAATGCATAGAGAACGCTGCTGCCCATTCTCTAGTAAGCCCCAGTCACCTTCTACGACACCCACGGGCAGAAATGGGATGGTGCTATTCTTTACGTCCGACATCAAACGAAACACATCTCCCTCTGCTATTGCAACTGGAATCCATTACTATCAAAGAAGTACCTTAAACATAAAATTGTTATTATCAATAATGACTTAGTATAAAATAGTGCAAATAACATCAAGAAATATTCTGTAGCTTTTACAACAAAAACAATGTAACATAAAAAGTTGCATTAATGAAATAGTCTATTTATTTGTTTTTGCTATCAAAAATGTATATTATCGAATTATGACTGTCGGTATTTATTTGTGTTTCCAGAAAGAACGGCCTAACGCAAAATATGATGGTGTTTTTTTAAACGTATTTCAAATAAAAGGCTGTCATAAGTATAGTAATGTCATCTTTCTAATAGAGGGTTACGTGATATTATTGACTTACCTTGCAAAAAGAACGTTTTAACACAGAATATGTCGTCGTCGCTCAAGTCAAGCACGTGCACACACTAACACCCATATTCTAAGTCATAACCTCATGATTTCCTCGACTCGACTCAACCTCACTTAGGTAGTTTGATATTCATAGTTGCAATTTTACTCCTCATCTTAGACAATTTCCTCAGTCGAGGTGAGTTTGAGTTGAGGAACCAACTGTCAAATATAAGGTACGTCGGCATCTACCTTGAGGAAGCTTTTAACCGAAACAAAGTGTATTTTATCACATTTTCGTAATGTCTTTTGAAGAGTTTATTGACTATAGTGTACGATAATCCATATAATTACGTATCGCGACGCTATTTACGAGATGCAGGAAATCCAATTGAGTTTTATGATGAAAATGAATTTAAAATTAGATTTCGCTTTATAAAGATGTTGTGGTGAGCTTTTTGTTACCACTTTTGTTTCAAGATATTGGTGGTAACAGACGTGGATTGCCAATTCCGCCCATAATCCAAGTATTAGTATTTTATTGCAACAGGAAACTTTCAAGTAAGTTGGTGTTAACATTTTTTGCGCAAACAAGTTAACAGTTCAACTTTAGTATTTTAGTAGTAGTTACCTATCCTACTTACATACTTAAATTGGTAATGTATTTTCAGATTGCTTGCGGAGATTTGCACAAAATCAGTCCGTTTATATCATTGGCTAAACTTAAAAATAAGTTTAGTCAATATTATACAAAAACGCTCCCGCGCTAGCTGAGATGCTACGGTCCAGTGTGACCCAGATTAAATTTTACGAAAATACCGAGGCATCTCAAAAAAATACTGAAATATACCGACTTACATAGGACAGATATACCAATAAAAATACTGATTTTCTTAACACGTTTTATTTATTCATACTCACAATAAATGTTAGAGTTATATTTTAACATCCTTTTCGAAGGATTAAAATTTACACAACATCCTTCATCCTTAACACCTTGCTTTGTTTTTAAAATAGCTGACACATTTTTGTTTATAAATCTGTTTCTTGAGTTTTTGGCGGGATCGCGTTGGAACATGTCGCACGAATTTTCATTTTCATGGAATTTAGTGAAATAGCGAATTAAATTGTATAATTTTGATAGTGAATTATTCAATTTAGTTTCGTGTGAGTGCACAAGTGTAGTGAAGGTGAAAATAAGTGACTAACGTGGACTTTTCGTGTTCCCCCCAAAAACTCCTAATAAGTTGTTGTAAAGTTACTACCGCTTTACAATAACTCTGACTTGACTGACTAAAGACGACTATGACTGTTTTGTAACTTCGTGCCCGATATCGGGCCATTTACTTGATCTAAAAGAAAAATTACTTGACACTGGCTAAATGCACAAACCGTGTGAAGCCAAAATAAAAAAAAATAAAAAAAAATCTGTTTCTTTGGTCCGTTTTAATTAAATTTATCTGTGAAAATATGCGCTCGCATGCAGCATTCGACACCGGTATACATAGAAGAGATTTACTAAAACTAGTTATATTTTTGTATTTAACATGCCATCACTGTTAGAAATTTTCCCAACTTCCATCCAAAATTGTTCACACGAGATGGGTGAGCCAGTGCTGGAAGATTGTAACAAATCACTTACTTCGCGATCAAACTTTAGGGTTCTATATTCTTCGTCAATTAACTGCATTTGTTCTGGCTGTACTTCGCATGGGAAAGTTTTTATCACATTTTGTAAACTGCGAAATTCTAGCACGGCAGTGTGTGGGTCAAGAAATTTCAGTTCTCGAAAAACTGGATTTTCAAAAGGCAAACGTGATTTCAATTGCGTGCTCAACTCAATTAAAAATGATTGACACCTTCTGAAAAACTCAGCAGTCTGTTCTTTCATGTTTACATTTTCTCTGTGTTTGATTAATTCTTGGCCTACTTGAATACCTAAGTACGTATCTTTCAATGGCAAATAATTTACATTAGACTTTGGGTCTAACGTAAATACATTGTCCGTACGTTTGATGTAATTAGCTTTCATGAAGCAACCCAAAATCGACAAGTACATACTAGATGCATCATCATACAGTCTATCAATGCACGGATAGTCGCCTTGAAAAATTATGTTAAATTTGTTTACAATCGGCAAAATGTAATCCAAAAAGTAAAAGTACAATTTGTTTATATCAGTGGTAAAAGAATTAAATAAAAATTCTGATGACATATTGCGATCACTCAAGTATTGGTCTTGAAAGAACAATTGCAATGCCCTCCACTGCTCAATTATTCTACTAATACAGGCATGAAGTGAAAGCCACCATATGTCATAATGACGCAAAATTCTGTGATTTTCAGTGTCTGTGAAATTTGGGAACTCAGCAAATTCTCTTTGACGCTTGCTGTCCTTAGTCTGAGCTTGCTGCTTTGAGAAAAATATCCATATACTTCTTTTACTATTTGTTCTAAATTTCTAGGCAGTATTTTACAGGCGTGGCTAACACTTAATGCTGCAGAGTGACAAACATATTTTATGAAAAAGCACCTTGAGTTTACTTCTTTAACTTTTGCAACAATTCCAGAATGTTGACCAAACATCACATTCGTAGTATCAGCAGCGAATCCTATTACGTCTTTTATTTCTAAACCTAATTCGGATAATTTTGATGACAACGAATTAAATAAATGACCTGCGGTCTCACCAATTAAATCAACTAAATCAAGGAATTTGGTTTGTACAGTACATTTAGTTTCAGAGAAGTATTTAATTACTATTGCCAATACTTTGCCTGTTGCAACATCTGTACTCTCATCGATTATAATTGAATATACTGGTTTACCTGAAGGAGATGCAGTACCAAGTACCTATGTCTTCAATCATATCTTTTTCTAAATTGGGTCCTAAAACATTATAAGTTATAGCGGCTGCTTTGGTTCTCTTGCAGGAAAATTCTTTCGCAATATCGGAATCGGTAAAACACTTCACTAGAACATCACTAAGATGGTCCATAGCTCTAAATGGGATGTTGTGTTCCGACAGAAAACTGCATAAACGCAGCTCAGCTTTCTTGACTTCGTCTTTCAGTGGGGCCTTTTTGAAAAATGTATCAACCTGAAAATTTAAAAAATACTTGGTTGCTTAGTTTTTTTTATAACAGCGCCGCATTTCATAGCTGTTACCTAACTGATTTTGAGAAACAAAACTAGGATCATTAACTTTAAATTAAAATATATCCAAACTCCTTGAACTAGGTAAGTAAAGCGAGTTATGCTTACTTTTGACTGTCCTTTATATTTTATCAAGTTCGATTTATGCTTTTCAGTATGTGCATGCTGTTTTATAGATGCTAATCTACTTTGCAGTTTCGCATTGTATGCTTTGCAAAATGCGGTGAACTCGACATCTTTATAACGTGAAAGCCACGAAGAAAATTCCGGAATTTGTTCCCACTTAGCTAAATAACTTTGCTGAAAACTAGACATGCTGTCCGGATGAATGCAACTAAGTTAATAAAAACAACGAAAATCGCGTTCTATTTATATGATGACAAAAACATCTCCTATTTTGGGGAAATTGCCGAATTATCGAAAGAAAGTCCTCAAAGATTAGGTAAGTCGAATGCAGAAGAGACAATCATTTCACTTGAACCGTATTAGACGATTTGATACTAGTAATAAAGTATATTTTAAGTTTAACTACTACCTATTCATGCAACTGAAAACTTAAAAACTAGACGTTGTTTTGAAAATTATAGATAAACTAGCGGTCCGTCCCGAATTCGTCCGGGTAGACTGATATTCATGAAACAACGAATTTGAATGTATGCAATCTGGAAATTACGCTCTATCTAATAGTGCAAACCGCATTAAAATCGGTCTAGCAGTTGTAAAATTTTAGGCGAACATACATTCTGCAAGTCTGATTAATACTATGTATTGATTGATAATTGTAAATGTAGTATTACAATACAACAACGCCGACAACGGCCGTCTTTCTTGTCATATCTGTAACTTACTCATCTTTGCTCATAGATAACATGTATAAGTATAAACTAAATCCGGGAAAGTCCCCAATGTTCGCGTTCCGGGGAATTCCGCAAACATTGTCGCAAAGACGATCACTCACTACGGTGTTGCCATAACTTCAACCAAAATATACCCAAAAACACTGCTGCCAGCAATATACCTGAAAATATACTGATGTTCGGAAAAATCGATGAAATATACTGAAAAAGTATTAAAATACTGAATCTGGTCACACTGCTACGGTCTCGAAACAAAACAGCAGTACCAGTAAGAGTGCGACGGAACATAAAGACACTACCTCTCTGGCTCTCTCATTTTTGTACTTAGCGTAATGTCGTTTTTGTAGAAAATAGAATAAAATTTTCTGAGTTCATCTTTATACTTAACTCAAAACTGCTGATTTTTTAGTTATGTCAAGCTTCTCGCAAATAAGCGATATACAACGTGTCGTTTTGCATCCTCGTCAAATTCAAGGAGGTAACTATGCTAATGATTCTCGACACGAATCAATAATAAAATAAGTAGGTATTCTTTTTTTTTTTTTTTTTTTTAATTTTAAAACGCGGCCCGTGTGATACCGCACTGTAACTGGGTAACCTGGGTTCAAACAGTCTTCGTCGCACAAACCAGTCCTCGAATTACTTGTTGCGATTTTTTATTTTACGGATATGAAAATACAGTCGAGAACGCAATGGTTCAATTACATTGCGTTCTCTACTGTATTTTCATAGCCGTAAAATAAAAAATCTACTTATTTTATTATTGATTCGTGTCGAGAATCATTAGCATAGTTACCTCCTTGAATTTGACGAGGATGTAAAACGACAAACGACACGTTGTATTTTGCAATATTATTCAATAACGCATGCATGTACACTTTGAAACTTTTTATGGTTATTATAAGCTTCAAGAAGGACCCGAATACAGTTTTCAGCGAGCTTATACGTTTTCACATTTAGGCGCTACGACATTTTATCGGATTTTCAAAAAATCGCGATATCTTGAAAATTATTCATATTTTCTCAAATCGTATCTGTCACAAATTTGCACAAATTATGAACTACTCGTGTATGTTTATTCTACAGGCGCACATACAATGGTTTTAAAAATACACGATTCTGCAAAACGTTACCTACTCCAGCAGGAAGTGCAATAACTCAAAAACCTGAAGACGCACAAATTATATTTTCGGCGCACATTTTCGCACAAATTTAAGCTCTCTGCCAATGCAGAATATTTATCTCTCCGATCATTCGTCATTGAGGTCATATGTACTAACAACATATTACTTCAATGTCATTCGTTTAGAATTTTCCTGTTGGAACAACGTTACTTCAGCAGGAATCGTTTCTTCCGTTTTTTTTTTCAAAACCACAAAGAGCATAAATTTTTAATTTGGCGCACATTTACAACAGATTACGCAGTAATTTATGTTCCATTCACATCACTCAAGCTTAGCACACGAACCGTAGAGAAGCGTTTTGTCGACAGTGATGCCAACGTGGGGGTTTTCCCCCCAAATTTAGGGGGAATCAAGATGTCCAGGGGGTTTTTAGGGAGTAGATTATTCAAGATATTTTTTATTTTATAAATTCGAAATACATATTCCTACGAAGAATCTTCTATTCGCAATAACATTTCATAAAACTGAACGTTAAATTAAAGAATCACTTTTCTTTTTGCTCAATTATAATAAAAGAAAATATATACACTAATGCCGTAGGTACTTCGTGTCTACTGTACTAAGCAACACGCAGGTGGCGCTGGTGGTGAATTTCGCACTATGAGCAATAACAACTTGCTATTCAAGAGAAAAAAGAAATTACTGTCTCACCGCGCTTTTTCATACTACTTGAAAGTATTTTTAATCTATATTTGAAATTACCTTTCAAACCGAGTGTACAACTAACATTTTAGGGGTTTTTGAAGTTGGTTCTAGGGGGAACATTCTGTAGGAGTTGGCAACACTGTTTGTCGACGGAAGAGTAGACGAAAATAACGTTTCCGTGTAGACCATTTACATTTGTACCGAGAAATGTAGACAAGCGGTTTCTCTATTCTACGGTCGAGCAGAAATAGAAAGCGTCATGCTAAGCCTGTAGGAGTCACTTTCCAGCAGGCTTAGCACGAGAACCGTAGAGAAGCGTTTGTCGACGGAAGAGTAGACACTAGTAGTTCACTGAGGGATAAATTTAAGGAAATAAATATAATGACAGTCGCATCTCAATATGTTTATGAGAACCTAATTTATGTTAAAAAGAACATTAATCTATATTCTAAACACAGCGACGTTCATAGCATAAATACTAGAAATAAAGATTGACTTATTGTGCCCACGACTAGGCTCCAAAAAATTAGCAATTCATTTAAGTGCCAAAGTATTCGTTTTTACAACAAACTCCCAAGCCATGTTAAGGAACTAAGCTTCAATAAATTTAAACCATTTATTAAACAGAAACTCTGTCAAAAAGGTTTCTATAAAGTTAAAGATTACTTGGATGACAAAAAAGCTTGGGACTAGTTAAGTTGCTCCAATGTACCCTCAAGCAACAAACTGTTATATAAGCTAAGTGTTTAATAGATACTGTTGACATTTTATATTTAAGTATTGATTTAAGTGACATTATTTTTAATGACATTTAAAGAAAAAACTAACTGTGAATGTGAGTACTATGCAGGCTAGATTGAACACATTACTTTATAACTCGTCTGGTGGTTTTGAGCATTTTGTAAATGGCCTACGCAAATGTCCTGCAAATCTGGTAGCGTCTTGTGGCGGGTCGTTGAGCTCCCTAAAATAGGGTTGAGCTACACGGTGACTGCTACATACATGCCGTCTGTTGAGACAGGTCAGCTCAAAGTTGCAATGGCTCTTTCTTCAAAAGGCCTTTCCAGACATTACCCTGCATTGTTAAGACATAAAATTTAAATAATATAATGTTTGGACTTTAAAAGAGACTATGCCCTCTGAGTTTGTTTCGGCTTTTCTTCTCAGGGAACAGTCAGCTAGGAAATGCCGGCGCCATCTAGTTTTAAAAAATATTGACCAACAAAATATTGACGTGTAAGTGTCTTTTAAGATCTACTTACTTAAATAAACATTTCATTTCATTTCATTTCAGACAAAAATAAAGTTTAGGTGTAAGTAAACAATTGACAGTTTAGTACAGAGAAATATAGACAAGCGATTTCTATTCTACGGCAGAGTAGAAATAGAAAGCGTCATGCTAAGCCTGCAGCTGGAGTAACGTACACTCTGTTTGGTGGAAATCATCCCCAAGACGTTTGTGGAGGTATGCAGGCTTAGCACAAGCACCGGTTTATCGACCGAAGATTAGACAAAAATGACGTTCCGTTTAGACAGTACGTCGGCAGCAAAGTAGAAAGAGTAATTTGCACTTTTTACGAAATTCATTATTTTAAATATTAAGTAATTCTTAACGCTTTGTTTTAAATCAATTACCGTGCCCCCCAGCGCCCATCAAAAACGAACCCTTTGCGTATAAAAATGTACTCTGTGCCTTTGCGTTCCTGCATTTTATGTGTGTACTTCTTAATATAAATAACAGGTTCTCAGTCTTATAAATTCTTATGCAGCACGGGTACGAAAACATTTGCTGTATTAATCCGACTGGGCGGTCAATAGATTAGAGACATTAATAAAAATAAAAATAAAACTGTAAAAATTTCTTATGCTTTATAATTACAACTATTCTGTCTAGAAGATTAATAGTTAAGTATTGTAATTAATTAAATAGCGATTTTAGTCCTACAACAAAATTCATGATTACATTCAGGATTAAAACAAGCACATTTGTCAATTATTATTTAAACACTATCTAAATTGATATTCTTGAAATATCATAATCAAATATATTTCACAAAATGCATTTCATTAACTGAAATTAACATATAACAATTTATCCTAATGGGTATCTGTATAAATCACAAAATACTCTGGGGATACTTCAATTAACGAAAACATTAAGTAATTAACCATTTAAATTGCATGAACTTGCAACATGTTATCACAGCACTCGCAAAAATTGCAGTTGTCAAAAGACGAAATATTTACAACATGGAGTCATTTACATTATGATAGCCCCAGAGGAAAGTTGAGACTCGAAGAGCAGTCAATTTGATATCATACACCATTAACAATAAAAGTAAACTTTTTACTTAGTTTACAATTCATTATTATATACCTAACTAAACAAACGTAATGTAATAATTTATCTGCGATGACGTCGCTTCTTCTTATTGACACGCACATTTCCGTTTTGGGGTTGATTAGACGTTCCGCTGGACGATGGGGGAGCTACCGGCGGCGGAGCCACGGGCTGCGGGGCCACCGGAGCCACCGGAGCCACTGGGGGCGGCACAGGCGGCTGCTGTACTATCACGAGCCCAGTCATAAGGTGGCGTTGTTGCATGTTATTATTTTGTGTGGGGCCATTCTGCCTTTGTGGAACGTTGACAGCCCTGGGAGCTGGCACAGGGGGCTGTGCGGCGTTAAGGGCAGTCCTAAGACGCTGCCGCATGCGTCTGCGCGCACTACGTGATAGTTGCATGGCTTCCGCATTGTTGTCGTTATCAGCTATTACAGGTGGTAGGTTATTATCTATAACAGGCGGAGACTCCTCTTCAGACGAGGTACTGGTGCGTTCATTCGCGCCAGTGTTGTGCCTGTTTTCAATTCTAGCTCGCATTTCTGCTTCGGAACGCACTAGAGCGTTTGCTTCACGTCCAAGCGTAGCAAATGCTCGGGAGAGCCTGGCTACGTCGTTTTGTAAATCTTGCAGGAAAGGCTCTAAATCATGAGCGTGTGTGTGCGAGTTTTCGCGATTGTTGCCGCGGTTGGCAACACGTAAGACAGCGCGAGGCTGAGTTTGGGTCGCCAGCTGTTCAGTTGGCGTACGACGAACAGATAGTTTCCCGCTTATGGATACGGGTGCAATTAATGCTCTCGCGTCTATACCACTTACTACCAAGCAATGCCCACGTTTCTTTAAAGAGCCTTCACACGATCTTACTGACCATACCTGAAAATAAATCAAAGTTAATACCTTATTACATCAACACTATGAGTATTGTACTGTTTTTCATAATAATCAATATTTTTGCTTACACAATCAGAAAAAATTGCTTCTCGATCATTGCCAGAAATAGTGACTGTGTACGAAAATTCGTGTGCTACCCAAGGGGATGCAGCCATGGATAGCCATGCACATACATTATCATCTGAAACAATCAATGTTTCAATTAGTTTCTAGTAAAATATAACATTGGCACTACATAATTAAATAAATATTGCTTTTGCTTACTGGTTATTTCAATTATCAAAAAGAATATTCCCATGTCTGAGACTCGTACTGCAGTAACAATTCTTCCAGGTACTGTAGAAAACTGCCACGCTTGTACATATTCACCATTTTCAGATTTGCCCTAAAAGAAAGTAAATAATACTATATTATTTGTGATAAAATAACAAATTGTAGTCCAAATTACCTGCCAAGTTTAATTTAATAGTGCGTAATATGCTGACAGATATTTTATTGAAATGTGAAAAAAATAATTTATTAAATATTTTACAATGACTGATTAAAACAACTTGGGTTACCTCAATAAGTTCAGGAGAATGGAAATAGCGTAGATGATTGAGCAAGCGAGCTGCAGGTAGCCTGACTCCATTTACAGTCTTGCACGAGAGACAACGAAAGAGACCTTTGCAAGCTGGTGGAGGTCTCTGTGTAGATTGCTGTAAACGTAAAGTAAGTGAGAATACTTAAAAAAGGTATAAGTACTAAACTCTAAGTCACTTAGTCAGATGTGCAAGACCATGACTGCCATGAATGTTGATGTCGTTGGAAGTTTTTTCAATTACATGCATTATTACTCACACTAGACTGCTCGCTTGCATCATCACCTACACTTTCATTTTCAGGTACTTCAGTAGTGTTCTCTTTAGCTGGTGTATTATTCTCAGAGCAAGAATCTGTAGTGACTTTCCCACCAAGTTTCTGAAATTGCAAATAATGTAACAGAATTATGTTTAGTATACAATAACGAGCTGACACAACAGACTCTGTCCTGTCCAAATCTCAATCATATGTACAAAATTCCTATTGAAAATGCAATTTCATTTCTCTTGTTTATTCCGCTGTTCCTTCAGGTTTTTCCATTTTTCTTTTCTCTCTCAAACAACTCTAAAGCAGTTGCTTTGCAGCGAAAAAAAAAAATATTTTTAAATTTGTTAAGCTGTTAAGTGAGACTAACAAACAGCATTAATTTTTTAAAATATTGATTTGGACACAATATTTGCTTTCATTTATTTATTTATTCACAAAATCCACAGCTCTTTAACAGTTTCACTTAGGATAAACAAACTAAACTTATAGCCAATTACGGATTTACAATTTAATAACTACACTTGATGTCATGCTAGCACCCTATAAGCATATCTAAGTGTGCAGTGTGGGTGGGTGTGTAGAAGTGTTTGTGGGTGTGTAGAAGTGTGTGTGTGTGGAGTTGTAATGGTGTATGGTCACGGATTACTTTGTTCAGTTCTATTTAGAATTATTCATATTCATTTGAGTTTAATTTGAGTTGGCCTTTTAACCGCTTACATCGGATTAATCTGACAAATATTTTCGGGTCCATTTCGCCAGGGTCGTAATTTAGCTCGTTTAATCTGTTGTAAAAAGTTAAGTATTGCACATCCCTCTTTGTTGTAGGTATTTATTTTTCGATTCAATGCCGAGTGCTGGGGGCACGACAACTGTTATGAAGTCGGGCAGTTAAAAGGTTAAAGGCCTTGAAGGTTCTCAGTGAAAGTATGATATTTTTAACACATTAAATCAAAGATGGGTGGGGATGGGTTTGAAATGGAAAATAATATGAATATTAAATAGGAATACTTACAAAAGCTCTTAATTTTCTAACATTTGCAATGAGTTCTTCCATAGCATAATTTCGAGTTCCGAAAAACAATGCTCTACAAACAGGACACACATCAAGGCGCATTTTGCATCGTCCACATACATGGTGGCCCTCATTACATTGAAATATTTGACCTGATGGGATCTCATAGCAGACAGGGCATTGAAGTAGGTCATCTAAATCTGGCAGTGCATCAGGCTGGAAAAATTAAAACATTATAGAAACGGTACTGAGTCAATTTTCGATTCCAGGATTTTTTTAAATGTCTGTCTACCACATTATACCTGTATAAGAGATGTGACCCAGGATGCAGACAGAGGAAGTGTTATCATCGTTAATCTATACATCTATACATATAAATAAAATTGGAGTGTCTGATTGTAATATCAAAATAACTGCTTTTTGCTACATGCATATGAATATATCTGTCTGTCTGTTTGACTTAGGCTACTTTTATTTTAGAAAAATCCATGCGGACGAAGTCGCGGGCACAGCTAGTATATTATTTAATTATATTTTGGTTTCATTATGTGCAAACACACAATTTTTAAAACATACACCACAGTTGATAAAAGATTGAAGGTAAATAAAACTATTAATTTTGTAAGGTAGGTATAAAAATGTACATAAGTCTGTCTTATTTGTTATCTATTTGTTTCTATACTATGTGTATAAATCACCCAGTGTGGGTAATTTCAGCAAGGTGACTTTTGCAAGGCATTCTTTTAATAGTAACACAAAAAATTAAAACAATAAGTGAGTACAATCTCAATGCCTGTAGGCGTTTTATAATAAGATTGTAGGCTTTTGATAATCTCTTAATTACAAACCCAAACGGGAGAGGATGAGGTTGTTGTAGGTAAGTAGGTGGATATCTCAAAATTATTATATTGTACTAATATTAGAACTCATTGGAATGAATATCATAAAATAAGCAAAATTAGAAACCAGGTTACTGCAAGTTGGTACAAATATTTTATTCTAATACTTTCTAATTTCTTGACTTTTTCATGAGTTTCTTTCCAAAGTAGTCTTAACTTTACTCGAAAAGTAAGCTGTAACTAAGGAAATCAATAATATTATATGTAAATCACAATGTTTATTATTCACAAGTAAACTTTCAGAATAGAAGTGAGGAATAGGGTATTAAATAGATAATTTTTCCATTGCGTTCTATCGATTCGTGGATAAGGTTTTGTAGGAAGGTAGTACAGAAAATAGTAAAATATTAGACGCAATTTATAAAATCACACGTGTAAATTATTGGTGACGTTTTTTTTTTGGTAAAGATAGCAGTGTTTAAAACAATTATATATAGTTATAATGGTAGATCCTTTCATGTTTCTAGTCTTCCCTTTGCTAGCCTTTACAACAAATAATAATTTAGTAGAATTGCGAAACATAAAATGGTGGAGCTATTTTGATGTGTACAACAGCAACCGTACAATAAACAATTCAACAATTGTATAAAAATAATAAAAAGCTAGTCATCGGAAAACTTGAGTGTGAACGTAACTGAATAATATGGTGTCTACAATTGCAACAAAAAGCGAAAATCGTTTTTATAAAAATTATCGACCAAGTCGACCAACGGACAAGGTTGAACAATGGAAGCTCTATTGTTCATAGTACACTGTAACAATTTTAGTATACATACCTTAACCTCCACCTGTTCCGACATAGTCAATTTAATTTCTCAGCTATGAAGAAAATAAATCTTTAGTTAGCATAAAACTAGCCAATTGAACAGTGAAACTGGATAAATTTCTACAACACAGCTGTCGTTTCACAAATGGCGTCCATTTAAAATTACATGTACAGTGTTGTCACTGCAAAATAAAAATACTAGAGGGTATTATCACAAAATTATATTCGTTTTTTATGCTGTATTTTTTTGTACTATCTATGGTTGGAATTCCAAATAAGTGCACAGAACACGAAATAAACTCCTCATAACACAAGTGACCTAAAATCTAAAATAATGTACTCGATGACAAGTGGGTATAATGACAGCTGTAAGCGTAGACAGAGAATATAAGAGTAGGGGAAGACCAAAGAAACGTTAGATGGACTGTGTGAAAGATGACCCTCTAGAAAGAGGGTGACTACCGTTAAGACAACTACTGTAAAGTATGGAAGAAAAATACATGTTGCGCCGACCCCCAAATGAGGGCAAGATAATGATGATGCCAGACCTAACCACATGACACTTGCCGGCCTTGCCGTACACTTCTAAGTTCTAACTTTAGGAAGTTAGGCTTTGTCCACACTATATATGGTTTTATTATATCCGTTCTCGGGTCCTCTGTTAAGGAAAAACTACTCTAACGTTCTGGACGTTAGGAGCCAGATTAAACCAAACATTGACTCGGACCATTACTTGGTAGTATGAAGAATAAGGGCTGGCATATCGTAATACAAATACACCAAGACATATTGGGACTAAAGAGGGAAAAAAAGGCCAAACTGAAGTATATGGTCACTGTTTATTAAGAATTAACGCAGTTATGGGCAATAAATAAAGAAGGCGATGGCGATTCAAATGATATGTGCCAAATTACACCTTTATAGTAATATGAGGTAAGCTGTTGATAGACGCACAGACGGACTGAAGGAGGGACATGGCGAAACTATAAGGTTCCTACGGAACCCTATAAAACGCCCCTTGGTCATTGGTGTAGCCGTGTAGCTGTCATCGTACCTATGATTGTGGACACCGATATTATATAAGTTTATAATCTATCTCGTGAGATTATAAACTGTCTATAGAGTGTGAACTGTACCATACTGCTAACAATCATCATATCAGCTGAAAGACGTCCACAACTGGACATAAGCCTCCCCCAAAAGGGGGGGTTTTGCCATAATCGCCACGCTTGGGAGAACGACGCTGCCCATTCTCTAGTAAGTCCCTTAGTCATTTTTTACGACACACACGGGAAGAAATAGGATGGTGCTATTCTTTTACGTTCGGTACCACACGGAACAATAAGACGTCTTAATTTTCGATAGTTTGTAATGAACTGTCACCGTATGATCGTGAACACCGTTTACACCGTTAGTTTATAATGAGAGATGTGCCCACTACGACTTTGGCCGACTAGCCGATTAGCTGACTAGTCGGCTGCAAAATGCCCGATTAGTCGGCCGCCTACTCAGCCAAGCCGATCATTGGTATTGGTTGAGTTTGGGTGACATCGGTAATGTTAGTACGTGACTACGCTTTTGGCTCGTAGGTGGTGCGCGGCGCACGGCAGCAACAAGGCGGACTTGTCGGGACATGTTTTTGTTTACATTGCATATTATCTATAATTGTTTACGTGCGAGCCGACGTTTCTTCCTATCCTATTCTAGATTGAACTGAGAGTAAACTGTAAAACTGATTCTATCATAGAAAATAGTAGCAGTAACAAAATGACATCTCTGACGGCGCGCGTGGAACACAACGCGCCGTCGACCCAGGCATTTATTTATTTTTTAACGTGGAAAAATGCCTACTGCACTACCACGTGGAGATAGCGCAGTTATGTGGGACTGTAACCCGTAAAACTCCACGCCGTCCTCCAGTGCCGCTTGAGGCGGGAACACGGAAAAGCGCAAGCCATCCGCTAACCCACCGCGGCTGTCCGTCACCAGACTCTCCTCGGAGGGGAATAACCCCATCACCGGCGCACCGGAACACATGGCACGCCGTAACCACCCCAGGAACCAAATAGCATATGGGCCACAGACGACCCCGTGTCTGGCACCCTTAGTACCCCTGCGACGGGTCAGCACAGTGGTCCCGCCGCCTACCACTTTTCAGCCGCAGGGGATAGGGAGAGCGGCCAACGCCATACCGAGACTCCTCCTCCCCTGCGGCCCCACCGCGTCATCGGATTCATCAAACGGTGGCGGCTCCGTCCAGGCCGCGAAAGGGAAGAGCGCTACTCAGAAGTGCCGGCACTCCTCCTCCGCCGCAGCCTTTAGCCCTCAGCAGCGATGCCTCCCATTTGACATCGCGGCCCGCCTCAGCTGCGATGCACCTCACCACAACCTACTTTTTTGCCGCTACGTCGTTGGCTTGGTGGCAAAAGCCCTGACGAGCGGCCCCACCTTGGAGTTCCACTTCGCTTCACCGTGGGGATGACCACGACTACTGAGCCCCCCCGCAACGACAATGCGAGAACCCACTGGGGTACTGACCGAATAGGGTAGGTTAGAATCGCGACCAACCGCGCGCGAGAGCCGTTCGAGCGAAGCGGGTGGTGCCGCGGCACGGCCGGCGAGCGCTACTGCCAAGTTAGTGGCAGTTACTTGACTATTTAGTAATAGCGCAAGGTACTATCCGTCTTGATACCAGTTCACAATTTGACGGTTTCACTTCGATAGATTATAAATCTATCTATGGAGAGGGCTATGCTTGGAGTTTCCCTACGTGATCGAATCAGGAATGAAGAGATCCGTAGGAGAACCAAGGTAACCGACATAGCCCGAAGAATTGCCAAACTTAAGTGGCAGTGGGCAGGGCACATTGCACGCAGAACAGATGGCCGATGGGGCCATAAGGTTCTGGAGTGGCGACCGCGTACCGGAAGACGTAAAGTTGGAAGGCCCTCCACAAGGTGGACCGATGACCTTGTGAGGGCCGCAGGAGTCCGCTGGATGCGGGAAGCACGGAACCGGTCGAAGTGGCGGAGCTTGGGGGAGGCCTATGTCCAGCAGTGGACGTCTTTCGTCTAAAATGATGATGATGATGACTACTTCGATGCAAGTTACCGCGAAAAATTATTTCTACGGAGCTACTTGACTTAGATAATCTGTTGCGAAAGATCCTTACTGATAAACTATTAGACTTTGTAATACCTGCTCGTTTTCCGTTAAGCTTATCATGTTAGTTAACTACATTTCTTTTATTTATTTATTAATTACTATAAATTATCACTTATCAGAATGAAAATATGTTTTGAATGGGCCTAATAAATTATAAACTAAAACGCATAGTGAACAAAATAATGTGTATTCCAAAATGGTTTGCACAGTACATAATACACGATCATAATATGTATAATTAATCATAATAAAAGTATACGAGTATTTAATCAACTTGACAAAAATACAGAGTTAGATATAACAAAAATGTCAAAAAAAAATTTTTACTTATTATAAACAATGTTTTAGTACCTATGCTATTGATTGGTACAAAAATATAAACGAATCGAAGAATTCGAAGGGGAAAATTAGTTTTATTTCGTATAGAAGTAGCATATACATGTAAGCAAGGCCTTCTAAATACGTTAAAATATCCATGCCATCTTTTAGATTGAGATAGTTTTGAAGTTCGATTCGTCTGTATTAATTTGTTTTGTGTGCAATAAATTAACTCTATCTTGCATTGTATTACATTCGATTTTAGTAAAATGTAATCAGTTTTTGGACAGTAATTTATGACGTATAGTACAAACTTATAAAAAAAACTAGCTTTTGCCCGCGGCTCAAAATAAAATGTTTTTTCGCGGTAATGTGCATCGAAGTCAAGTAGTATCGCAGTGAAGATCTATCACGGTAAGGTGCATCGAAGTATTGTGGCTTCGCAGAGACGGTCTTTCGCAGTAACGTGCATCGCAATTTTGTAGCATCGTATTAGCAATTATCGATATTTTGTGCGTCGAAATTCCATATTCTACTCATTGTAAACAACGGTTTACGCACTTACCGACAGGGTTCACAATCTGTCTGATTTTATCACCCGTTAAATTGTCAACTATCCCTGATTTGCCGACCGTGACGATAGCCGAATTGGTCGCAGTTACTAAGCCGATAGACTAATATATTTATAAAGTGAGAACTAAGCCAGGGCACCCCGAAGAAATAGGTTAGGTTAGAATTGCGACCAACAGCGCGCGAGGCGCGAGCCGAGCGAGCGAAACGAGCGGTGCCGCGGCAGCGGTCGGCGAGCGCTACTCTACTTCCAAGTTAGTAGCAGTTACTTGGCTATTTAATAATAGCGTAACTGCGCAAGGTATTATCCGTCGCATTCAACTTTGATACCAGTTCACAATTTGTCGGTTTGCCACGGACAGATTATACACTATCGAAAAATAGTGCGTTAATTAAATTGCAAATGATTTTTGCAGTACATAATTTTTCGATAGTTTATAATCTCGCTAGATGGAAATTCTAGATTATAAAACTGATGATGTTCATAATGTTACGGTGACATAGCCATATACAAACGTATTTCTAGGGTTCCCTAGTATGCAATAGGAAAAAGTTGAAAAATCTCAGCATGAAAAAAACATTATTTTCAGATTTTTACAGAAAACTGTCAACACAACGAAACGTCGGGGTGGTGTGCGAGAGAGAGCCCGTGAAGTGTAGTTCACTTTGTAATCTTGTGTAAAAAATATCATTTTATGCTGAAAACTACATAGATGTACATACTTTACTTTAACTTTACGTTTTTGTTTTGAGGGGTAGGCACAAGGGCACGTGGGGTATTGTACGATCCGAGAAATAAAAAATAAATCAAACCCAGCTGCAACTAAAAAAATTCAGAACTAGCTCACTTTTCTAGCAGTCTGATGCAGTTGATGGGAGTTATTTTAGTTCAATGTCAGATTTGTTTTTTGTTATCAACTGCATTTTCAACCTGTTGTATTATATTTTAATTTTATAAATACAAAACCTAGTCTATAACCATAGCGCGATATAGACGAGGAGCGATAGTGTAATTCGCGTTATAGTGACATTGTAGCCGTAGTATAAATGTGACTTTGCTATTTGGATCAATAGATAAATGGTATATTTTCGGTTACAACCGTAGAATATGTTATTCGTAGTTTTTATAATATGAATTTCTAACTTATTTTTGTGGTCGAAAAAAAAATCAATACGGTTCGTTCGTCGTAATCTTATCTATAGACCAAGTAACACCATCCCAATTATGAAACCCTTCACTCTTCGTGGTCCGAATTGTGATGGGTCGTTGACGGTTTTTCCGTAGTAACGTCAACGTTGATTTACGTTCGTCAACTAGTTAAAATTCGTCAACGAGTTAACGTGCAACTAATGTCGACTTACAACGTAAACCGTTCATTCATTGAACGAATTTTATTCAACGTTGCGACGCTCAACGATTCTTATATTGGTACACTTTTCTTAAAATAAATATTTCAAAAAGCAACTCATGTGAACGTTACTTAGAGTTCAAATTCTACGGCATGACCGTCGCTCGGAATCTATGATGGTATTTTCAACGTATGTTTTTTGCTCAGTTCTTTAGGTACATTTGCTTTAGTTTAGTTGATATTCATAAAAGTCGTTGACAAATTCAACTAGCCGATTCATAAACAGTTAACATTAATACGTCGACAGGAGATCAACGTTTGATTCAACTAGTGCGTTGATTCAACGCCCCTCGCTAGTCCGAATCCTACTTGGTCAGTATTTTTTAAATCGGTGTTTGCCGTGTTTGTGTACTTTTTGGTTTGACATTCATTAATCTATTTCATCTGTGCATTCATTCATTCAATCAAATGTCATTTTGGCCACATTCCGAATTGGAAAAATAGCGCTGTGAGCGCTCACATGAATAATTTGCGTTCCGAGTTAGATATCGCGATTATGACAGCTAAGAACTGCCATTTTTGTCATCAATACGGAACGCTAGACCACAAATTTCATCTTCTTATTTGATTAGGTGGCGATTCTAGTCAGAAGCACTATTTAGTTATAAGTTAGCTAAAACTATGATACGAATCAGAACATAACAGCACAAGTGTCATTTTTGACAGCGCTCACGGTGATATTAGTATAACGCATGGTCGGCGTTATCGCAAGATGGTGCATGTCATGACGTCATCTATGACGATTCACGGGACATCGTTATCGCGCTCACGCCAATTCGGAACGGGTGTGAGCACGCTCAAATCGATATTATCGTATCTCGGAACGTAGCCATAGTCGGACTGTCGTGTGTCATGAACGATGTGTCATGTTTTTTACGGTCTATGTTTAATACAGCTGTCTATGACTGTTTTTATGTTTTATTTTGTGTGTCTTCTCCTCATTTTTAAAACCATACTTTTAATATAAAAGATTTTCTAAATATAACATACAGACTACCCGAGTAATCTGAGCACCGGTAGCACCGGAAAATAGTAATGCGAAAACTATGGCACCATCTAATTTTCTGGTTTTGTTAATGGTTTTCAGTTTTTGTAGATGTAAGTTTCAGTTTTTGTCTGAGTTTTTATTCTTGTAAAAGTTAGTAATTTGTAGTGATGACCGTTGATTATATCGCTGTATCACTTATGTTAAATAGTCTTCAAATACTGTTAATGCTTCTATTTGTAAAGAAGCTCAAAAATATTTAAACATCTTGATTTTCCTTCCTGTATTCTGTGTTTGAAATTGTTCAGTTATAGGTATTTTGTTATTTTTTAGTTGGAAACTTACAAAGGCTTCATGAGAATATATACTCGTCAATCGAGGGAGGAGCGGCATGTTTCAGACGATTAAATGGAACTCATCAAACAGGGTGTTCATGTATGTGACTGCAATTTTCATGATCATATTTTCTATTTCAAAAGCAAAAAAGGACAGTGCCCGGTAGAAACCCATAGACGTAATAAATAACTTGACATTAAAAAATAATTCCACAAAAGAAAAATAATTGTATTTCAAATATTTTTCCTTAGGTGGTGACAATTACAATGACTTTTTATTAACGTCTTTAGATTGTCATATTTATTTTGCATCTAGTTTGATTCGGGGCTATATTCTTCAATAAATTGCATTGCAAATTCATACATAATGCAAAATAACATAGGTGAAAATTGAAATTTTTAGCTGGTGATAATGGTGCAGTGGGTGTGGTCCATATGATAAAAGAAACCAATGATGCTCATTGGCTGATACAAAACGCTACTGCTGGGCCTTACATGGTTATTTTGAGCACTTCTCTGTTTCCTGATGTTATTGAACTTCTCATGGAGCAACCTGCCATTATTGCTGGGATTGTGGTACATGACAATATTACAGCAAGGTAATTGTTATTAAAATGACCCAAGTTTTTTTCTATTATTATATCAGCTGCAGGCCAAAGGCCTCTCCTGTAACAATGAAGGCACAATCATTGATTATCAAGAGTGCATAATTATCAATATTGTTTACTGTCTTACAGTGCTGGATCATTCAGTCAAGAGTCAAGATGTCCCAATGAGTATTCATCAGCTGCTGGAAGTACTTGCTCGGCCACTGCACCAAACGGTATTTCATGGAATGAAAAAGGAACTGGACTCCTACGTAAAGATATCCCATTCCCCATATTTTACATGCCACGGTCAAGATCATCAGAGATTGATAAAATTGATCAATGCTATACAAAGTATGTCAATTATATTACAAGACTATGCTCATGTCATATATAGGCCCTACAAAAAAATTGGATGTTAATTGTCATATTCTAAATTGTTTAATGAGCCATTGTCATTTTCAGGTATAATCTTATAGACAAATCCAATCAGAAGGGGAGACCACTTTGCTCAGTACAATTGAATTCCTTTATGTTTGCTGCGGTTGACACTGAAGTATGTTTAAGAAGGTTGGTAGTCTGGCATTTACATGGTTTTATATCAATTAGGTAAAGGTACGTCACTATTGCAACTTTGTTTTGTGCCAACATTTTTTAATTCCAATGAAAACTTGAACAAATAATCATTGTGAAAACTGTTTGAATAATAATTATGTGTTTGTCAGTGAATTTTTAGCTTGCAGAAAGTGGAATTTTAATATATACTCTTCATTAATTTAATGCACTTTTTTTATTTACAGATCAGCCTCATCAGCGCTGTTGACACCTACAAAAGTGTGTGATCCTTTGGGTGATCACAATGTCTACTATTCTCTCTTCCCTAGGACAATGGTTTGTATTACTTTCCATATTCATATGACATTTGTGAAGGGTGAGTATCTACTCAACCTGCACAATGCTGCCCTGCTAATTGGGACCAGCAGACGCCTGCCAGGGTCGAAAAGTTCTCAACTCAAGCTGTTACCACTTACTGAAAAGCGCAGCGTAGGGTCCTCGTTCACAAAGTGTACAAGCCAACTTGGTGAAGACACATCTAGTGAATCTACTAGATGTGGGCAGCACAGGATAAAATATAATTGTTATGGTTTTATTATTACAGAACAATAAGAATTCTCAAAACGTAACATTAGTGACAGCAAGAATTGACACAGCTTCTTTATTTGATGGTGAGTCAGAACAAACATTTTTAAATGTCCTAGGCTTGCTGCAGTACGAAAAATATTTCATGTGTTATTATCAACATTCTATCTTCTCAGGAGTATCTCCTGGAGCAGCGAGCTCCGTGGTCGGCATGGTGACACTGCTTACAGCGGCCACAACCCTGTCTCAAATGATTTCCGTTACAGATGCGCCATCGTATAGTAAGGAATTATATTCAGTAAAGTACTCGCTAAACTTTGTGGGCACCGCGGTCCTTAAACGCGGGAGAGAGAGATATCACGATGCCCAATAGCTTCGAGTGTTGGCGTTTAATGTAGTTGTGTTATGTTATTATTTCAGATCAAAATGTGCTATGGACATTATTCAACGGTGAAGCGTTTGACTACATTGGTTCTCAACGTGTCGCGTACGACATACGGAATGGTGAGTGGCCGGCCGGCGCGCCTCTGGCGGTGGGGGATATTCGCCTGCATGTGGAAGTGGGTCAGATAGGCGGCTCCCTGTCCAGACTTGACAGCACTTGGCCCATCCACGCCTTCGTCCCGTACGTTAATGATTTACCTGAGGTAAGGGACTTTTTTCAGCTCTAGGGGAAGGTCTCGGTCTTCTTACCAGAATTCCATAAGTACTAAATAAAATAGAATACTGTTTATTATGTACATCAAACATATAACAGGTATAAATGTAGGAATTTTACATAGAGTGGTAGTAGTACTGAAGATACTTTCAGCAAAATATTGAAATTCAAACATGTTTATTGCAGATAGCAGAATTCCTCAACATATTTTTAACTAACATGCCGAAAAACATGCCGTTATCGACAGAGTACTCCAATAGTTTCCCTCCATCGTCGCTGCATTCATTTCGAAGAATTCTTAAAAATGAAACTGAAAGTGGAGCGTTACCTGAAGTTCTATTGGCTGATTTCAATGCTACATTCACTAATATGTTTTACCATTCTGCCTTGGATGAATATGAGAACATTGATTTTAGTTATCACAATATAACAGTCGACAATAATGGCACATGTGAGTATGAAATTAAGTACTTAGTTTTTTTGAAATAAAACATTTAAAAACATTATCATTCTTTTGCGTCTCAGTGAGGTAAAAATAAGCAATGTTTCGAAATTTCCTTACGTCTAATTCATTTTCAGTTATATCTACCAACGCCCTCTTGGCAAACGGAACGATGAAAGAGACCGACTCGCAAGTTAAAATCGCCCTGCTCGCAACAGGCCTAGCACGAACACTGTATCAAAGAGTTACAGGAAAGGCCTTCATTGGTGATATTTCTGCATCGGCGCATTTGGTAAGTGTGATTTTTTTTCACAATTTAAAATTAAGTGGCGTCGTCTGGGACCTCTCGTCCCATCGTATACCTCATCCACCGCTGTCTATCATTTGAGAGCACGTAATAATATACATGTAGGACTTGAAGCCTTAACCTGCGGTGGCTCTCGTTGGGCAGCTTGAATCAAGGGTTGGATTCAGAAAGCGGTACTCCTGGACACGGTTCCCATTGTTAGGAGGTTCTTCTCTGGAGCCCTGACCGCCGATAGATTGGACCCTGTTCCCGATATCGGTGGGCTACAATTTTTATATTTAAAAATATAATTTATAAGGTTTTAGTGAAATAAAGGAAATAATAACATGTACTACTATATTTTCGTAATACAGCAAAAGATGAAAAATTCTGACCCGTGCTCACCAAAAAATAAAGTTGGCTTACACTGAAAAGCCTGACTGATGGGTGACTGTTTCATTGTAGGTAGACGAGATGCTGTACTGTTTCCTGCAGAGTCAGGCGTGTCGCTTGATACAGGCGGCGGAATATGCTTCGAGCGGGACCGAAGAGAACCCGCCGGAGCGGCCCGCGCCGCTGTACGTGGGCGTGGCCGCCTGGTCCTCCACCGCGCCCGTGTTCGCCGGACATCTGCTGGCTCTGCTCACTGGCACACCCCTGCCTGTCAACCGCACCGAGTGCTACGATATGAATGCGCCTGTAAGTACAGCTGTTTCTATAAGTCGAAACCATACCATTCTTAACCACTCGTATGTGTTTCTTGTACCACAGAATATGTCTGATGTTTCAGGGTTTTTCACAATACTATCTTAGAGGTTGGAATCATAGTGGAGTTTGTATACAGACGACAATGAATATCAGCGCTGCACTCAGCCCTGCATTTACTATCCCAGGTTAGTCCATTATTGCTTATTGTAATGAGATTTGTTACAAGTGGCTGTCGTTAAAGACTCCTGCATACAGGCGCGGCGTGTCTCTTGCTTATGAAACAATTTCTATGAAACTGAATGGAAATGATTCTACAAGAATCGCGTCGCACATGCCTGCACTTAGGCACACGCCTGCGGGAGCCTTAAGAGGCCATATACGAAATATTTCCGTATTCACTGTTTTACATGATTTTATAGACGCTATTTTACAATTAAAATACTGTATTCTATAAGTTTTAATGCACCACACGAAAGATCGTTTCAATGATTAAAAACTAATATCAAACCCTTTACAGTCAAAGAGATGCCTATGAAGATACCACACGGGAAAAGATGTCATAATTATCTTTTACCTACACATACACAATATAGAAACTATTTTAATCCTCGTCTGTTACCTGACTTATTTATTCACTTTTGCCATTCTTCATTAAGTTTCTAAATAAATCGTAATTTGAACGAAATTCGAATCAGACAGCCGCAAATTGCTCAGGATCTTCCCACCAAGTCTTTTGGCGATCTACATCAATGTTAAAAAAATCATATGTAAGTAAATAAAATAATGTAATGTCCCTTCTACTCTAGACTACGACCTAAAGTCGGGCGAATATTCGACTTGGACGGAGTCAGTGTGGCAGGCGATGTCGGCGCGCCTGTTCGTGTCGGCCAGCGGCGCGGGCGCGCGCTTGGCGGCCGGCGCCGGCGCCGCGGCCACGCTGCTGGCCGCGCTGCTCACGTACTGGCTGCAGAGACACGCCGCACGGATATTCACTGACGCACCCGCACACTCTATAGTCAACGACGATGCCGCTTCTGGGTAAATACTTATTTTACAGACATTCAAGAAATATTGTGTCCTGCAGGCTTAGCACGAGAACCGTAGAGAAGCGTTTTGTAGACGGATGAGTAGACAAAAATGTTTCCGAGTAGACAGTGGACAGTTTTGACCGAGAAATGTAGACAAGCGATTTCTATTCTACGGTAGAGTAGAAATAGAAAGCGTCATGCTAAGCCTGCTGATTGTGTCTTCAGAAAAAACAGGTGTGTAGTACTCGCAACCGGCGTGCGAGCATGACTAGATGTATGACGTAAACTAGGCAAAAGGAGTATTAGATGGATCGTAGGAGGTGGCGTTCTGTAGTTTCTACCTACCCCCATCGGAAAAAGGCGTGAGTTAATGTATGTATGTGTCCTGATAGTCCAGAGTTTATGCTCTCGGTTCAAATCCGGGCAAGGCAAAAAATCGTGAGGGAAACCTGGACTTATAGTTAATATAAATCTGATATCGCCAACTGTCCTTGAGCAAGCGTGGTGATCAATGCTCTTACCTTCTCTGTAGGAAGAGAGACCTTTGCTCCGCAGCGGGATTATAATAGGGTTGGTATTGTTAAAAAGAAATAGTTGTGCTCTGTGCTATGTTGTTGAACAAATCTATTTGCGCCAGATCGGTCTGACCAAATGCGTGCACATACTCCAGATTTTGGTCCGATCTGCCAGATGTGGCTGCTGACATCAAGAACTCTATGCCAAATAAGTTAATTCTGTGATATTTTTGTTCCAGCATACTGAGGACTGTTAACTGTTGAGAACAACACCGAACGAAGTATTAGGAAAGAAGACTGTTGTTTGTGGGCTTACATATGAAGCAGTCGAAGCTTCGAGAGGTATTTTAGAAAACATTCCACGTCGGTGTAGTAAAATGGACACTACCAAATAAAGGTTAAAGTCAAAGCCCTCTTCACCATGATTATTAGAATAAGTAAACTAGGAAGTTTATTTGAATAAGTCTTTTCATGTTTTGCTAATATACGTTCCCTGTCTATATCCTAATCGAATTAGAAACAAACAATAATATAAAACTCACAGTATGTAATAACTTCATCAACTGAACTCAGAAACCATATATGTATTATGGTGGCTATACACCTTAAGGTCTACTGCGCAGGTAAACTAGAGCCAGTGTTAGAATAGACCTGTCCAGGTTTTGAAGTGGCGCAGGGAAACTGCGCAAAATCGAAAATCCGTTCTTCACACACTGAAAGCGAAGAGAACTGAAGAGTCTGGCATATCCGTGGGCATACCATACACGCTACGAGGTGTAGTCGACATGCCCACGTACACCTGCACAGAACCTATCCGGTGGACCGTAAGACGTTTAAATAGATTTAATTGGGTACAATTTAAATGATCACCAAAATAATTTTTAGAACCTAACACTAAGTACCAATTAAAATATGTGGGTTGTATTTATATTCGTTTTGCCTACCAAAATGGATAAATGCCCACCAAATCTTGTTTCTCTGAAATAGTAACATTAATACCCAAAATGACAGTTGTAAATAGCTTTAGTGTAATCAAATTATCCAACCTGAATCAATATCTTGTACTACAAAATTTTGTGAGAAACGAATCGCTGCAAAACCGACTTCACGCAGTCTTGTCTGCCCTACCTCTAGAGTGTAATTTAAGCCCGCGTAGGCGCGGAGGTGAGCGTTAAAACCATCCGCGACGTTAAGCTTGCGTGGTGCCGCCCAAACCGCATGTTGCATGCCTGCTTGCATGTTGATAATATTAAAAAACATTGTACCATCGACCGTTAGCTTTTTTGCCTCAGTAAAACTGACTAAATTGAAAGTCGTGAAATAAAATATTGGTACCTAACATCTATAAAGCGATGATATAAAATATTTGTTGTGAAATTAACTTTAAAGACGTTTAGAAATCTTTATGGCATAGAATAAAAAGGAAAATAGGTTCATTTCTACAATACTTTAATAAACACAATTTGGTGAGCATTTATCCATTCTAGCAGGTATTTTGAATTTTTTGGTAGTAAAATAGGTACTTTTCTGGTAAGTGTTTAAACACAAGCCGATTTAATTTACTCATTTTTTATTTATATTGACCACACCCTAACTCAAGTTAAATGACAATCGAAATAAAAGTTGTTTATAATATGCGTCATTTTTTATTTGCTAAGTTGTAATAATACGCCCTTATTTTCCGATGCCGCTTCCCCGATTCCTAGTGCCTCATCGACCCTAAGGCCTACTTCTGAAGCTATTTCCGTACCTCGTTGGTGACTGTGACAATTACTCCGATATTTTGTCAAGATAGAAGTTCCAAAGTCGCCCGCGAAATTCAAATTTTCTTACGTTTTCCTGCAATTTGCCGGTCAGTGCAAGGTTGTATGTTAATTAAAATATGAATCGCGAATTCGCGACCGTAGCACGGTATATATTTACATAATTCTAATCATTTAAGTTATAAATACAACCTAAGTTCATTTAATTCCATTGAATGACTATTTTATGAAATTATTATTTATTTAATAAGTCAGGTGTTTAGTATAGAAGCGACTTCTAAATTATTAGCATTGCAAAACTATTCAGATACATATTTATTTAGAATTAATGTTTAAGCCCCGATGCAAATATATGTATGTAGGGTGTAAGGGAGGGGGTGGTGTGTTAGTAAAAAAAAACATAAATTAAATAAAGATTATTTCGATACAAAAGCGCTTTCCATATTAGCCAACATCGCAACTTTAGGTAAATATGCATCCGAATATCCGATCTCTAATAATAACCCACAGCCTGGCAGTGCCAGGTCGTATGTTGATTCTTCTAATCATCAATGGATTTTTTCCCCACCCGCTAATTGCAAAATACATAAGAAACTGAAATAAGTGGGATACCGTGGGGCTAGCGAAGCACCTGTCTTCGTGGAAGCGATCGGCGGCGGCGATCTCTCACGTTCGGCCCTGGTCCAGGCCATGGTACGGAGAGAGAGTGCATGGGTAGCCGTCACGCTCACGAAGAGGGAGGCGGCGCACGTGAGGGAGAGGCGGTATATGCGCCCTCACGGCCCTAACCACCGCAGGAGACGCTCTGGGCGTCGGGAATCCCTGGCTGATTCCCGGCCACCGTAGGCGCGGGCTTGCCGATGGCTAGTTAGAGTCAGTTCACACCGAGACGCGACGCTGCGCGCAATTTTAAGATCATGATACATAATAGATCTTATTTACTTCACAATAAGGTATACGGGCTGCACAACACGGTAGTAGTGAAATTATACCTTTTCGTGTTTTAAATAAGTTAGATATTCTGTTGCTATCTAAAAAAGTGCGCGGAGCGTCGCGTCTCGATGTGAACTGACCCTAATGGGTAGCTCGCTGTCCGGTAAGGACCTAGGCCGGGACGACGGCACGTTGTTTTACGCGCGCCTTTAAGAGATGTCAGCACCAATTGGTGGGGTACGGAAGGGCCGATGCCTGCCAGGGGTGCGGGTTGTTCGAAGTGATACCGCGGCCCCTGGCACACAGGCAACTGAAGGAACACGGGTGGGTTTTAGTCAGTAAAAGTCTGACACGCCCTCTCGCTCCACCCAGAGCCGGAGAAGTTATTTGATTTTTTCCCAACCAAAAAATAAAACGCCGGGGGTACCTTAAAGCTTCTACCTTATAAATTAAAAATATTTTCGGTAATTTAAACAACACTAGGCTTCTGGCCACGTGGATGTCGGAAATTGTCCCACGAGAACGTAGGTACAACCGGGATAAAAAGTATTCCATGTCCTAACCAAGGTCATGGTCTAATTCATATTAGGGATGTCATGGAAGTAAAGGTAACTTACTTCCATCCTCCATGCATTTATACTTACGTTTCGTTTCTCATGTTTCTCGTTTCACGAGGCTGGTGTCAATGTCAAAGTGACAGCTAGCTGTCATGTTGCTATCACCATCATCATCATGACTTCGTCTTTGATTAGAACGGCGAAATGCATTACTAGTGCTATAAAGTTTCCGGCCGCAAGAGCATCATCCATTGCAAATAATTTTATAAATTGTCCTGTTTATCGACATTATTCGCACAAGCAGAACCCTAAGATGGCAGATAGGACATTACCTCAAGTATTTAAGTATGTAGATGATAATGTAGAAACTTTCAAGCAACTTTTAAAGGAAGCGGTTGCTATTCCATCGGTGTCGTGTGACATCAAGTACCGCAATGACTGCGTCCGAATGGTGGAGTGGATGAAAGAGAAGTTAAAGGAAGTTGGCGCGACCACTGAGCTCAGAGATGTAGGTTATCAGACTATTGATGGACAGAAAGTCAAACTGCCCCCCGTTTTAGTAGGAGTATTGGGAAATGTAAGTAAAACCCTTATTTTACCAAATAATTTATCAAATCAGCCCACATTTGCCTACTCGGCTAATTTTATTTAGTACTGGTTTTTAAAGGTGGAATTTCTGGGACCCTTGATAAAATTAAATAACAGTGAAGTGTAAAATACTTATAATTAAATACTTTATACTATTTAGGAGACGCGAGAACTGAGCATTTTTTTCATTAAAGAGATTATTTGTTATGAAAATGAAGAAAGAGAAACTACCAAATACTAGTCACAATACTTATTAATAATTTTTCAATGTGTAATTAAATTATTCTAAATTACATAATGTAGTCTGTTATCTTTGCCTGAGGTTTGATGCTATGCCAGTATTTGTTTTGTATTTTCTAATGTATGTTAAGGGCCAACATTTCTAACAATAATGCAAACCAAATGTAATATCACAGGTGTTCTAGGCAATAACCAATAACAAGAGCAGGGCGCCTGTATACAACCTCACATGTCTTTCTTCGAAATACTGGTGCCTAGTTTTAGTTGGAGCCTTTTGTAAACTGGCAACATATTATATATTTACTGATGTCTAAATATGAACATATTCTTAATAGAAAACGCCTCTGCACTATTAAGAGTATCAACATATGAAATATTTTTACAATAAAATATTTATTATGTATTTTTTGGAGTTATTGAAAATGTTATGTTGTATTGAAATACATTTTATAGACTTTACACTGTACATCAATTGAAAAACAATTTTAATTTTTGCTCAGCTCATTTATTTCAAATTCCTGAAACAGAAGTGCTATTTGGATATCTTTTTAGGTAAAGTTTTTGGATATATTCATTACATTAATGAGTATATCCAATAGACAGCTTTACCCACATATATATCTATGTTATTCCTGTTTAAAATATACCATGTTCATAATTATATATCTTTGAACCACTGGTTACGTAGAACATGCACAAAGTAAGGCTAAAAGTAGTCTCCAATCTTTGCTAAACCTCATAGGAAAAAGTGCAGGATTAGATTGAACATGTAGCATAACAGCTATTGATGCTCAGTCTGTTTGCCAGTTTATGGGGTGATCTGCATAGCTAATAACTAATATTTGACAGGCTATCGTTTTGAAAACAACACAATTTAATAACCTGATCTGTCTTACCCCACATAGCAAACAGCTATCAGAAGAATATCAGTTGTTAATTTGATTTAGGGCCGATTTTTCAATCCCAGATAAAAGTATGAATAAAGTTATTAGACACTTTATTCGTCCGGTTGTCAATTTTTCAATTAATATTTAACTGACGTTTTCGGGTTTTGGATTTGTGAACAGCGTTTAGAGGGCTCCTACGATAACATTGATTGATGTTTGATTTGTTATGGATGCATATAGAATGATTATGAATAGCCATGCTGCACCTTAATTGCGTAACACACTATCAATCACTATCTTAATAATTTTGTAGCATATTGCTAATCCATTGCTTCCTAACTTCGAAAAATTGGTCTGCTCAATGACGTAAACAATGCATTGAATATTTTTGTACTGTCAAAATGAAAGCCATTCCTGCTTTTGGGCCCCTATTACTGAACCACCCATATTATTGAATTACCTAAGACTCAAGCATTACTTAAAACTAGTTTAGAGCCATTTGATTGGATGAAACTTGTTTTAAGTAATACGTGAGACATGGACTGAGGTTTTGTGTTACGCAACTACCCCGTTGAACAAATAAAGGCTCTTGCCATAAAACTTACAACCATTGTGCTATACTATTTTTATAGTATGGTTGTATGAAAATAGATTTCCATAATCATATCACATTTTTATTGTTTTCTTTTTGCATTGTTTTAAAGCTTTTGTTTTAACAATTTGCTATTATGTTTTATACTCTAAGGAACAATAAACTTTACGTAATGTACCTACTTATAATTCCGGCATTATATGCCTCTATAAATATTCTTGAGTATACATAGAAGTTCATTAAATAAATTCTCTAAATGATGGATGAAAACTTCATGAAAATGCGTTGACTAGTTTAGAAGAACAACGCAGTAATACGGACAGACACGAAAAGCGATTTTCATTTATAATATTTAGGTAATGCTCTGCATTGCAATGCCTTTTCATTTCATTTATTTTTGGTAGGATTCTTCTGACGCACACAACATTTTACTTACCAGGGTTTCATCACAATTGGTCGAGCTATTTTTGGAGACTAACGCACGGCAATTGGTTCTTATATGTATATAGGCTGACTGGTAATTAGTGACCGTCGTGACCGATATTTAAACACATGATTGTACTCATCATAACGAACAACTTTCATCTACCTTATTGACCCAAATTTTATTACCCCAATAGAATATTGAGTACCTTACAAGAATAATACACCAGCTGTAATTTAATTTAGTTACCTACAAACAAAAAAAAAATCAATCCACTTTTACCAGCAGCAGTGAGCACCATGTATCTATCATAAAATTAATTTATCTGTAATTGCTTCAATTTCATTATTTTTACCTATTTTGGTATAGTAATTTTGTTCTGGATACATAGTTTTCACACATAATTATACAATGAATGTATGTTAAATATTGTAGTTAAATCATTTTAAAAGAGTAACGGTGGAGTTTCTTGCCCATTCTTCTCCATACGAAACTACATTTTGGAAGAGGCGACTAGAATCAATTCTATTTAAATGTAAATGTTGGCGTTCAAAAGTGCCTTTTAAGTGCCTATTTGAAATAAACTTGACTTTGACTTTTGACTTTGACCATGCATTATACTTTTTTTCATTAATTTAACAACGGACCGCGCGCGCTATCAGCTGTGCGTCGCTTGACCCCGCGCGTCGCGGTCAAGCGACTCACAGCTGATAGCGCGGGCGTAGGGAAAGTTGTTTGTTATGATGAGTGCAATCATGTGTTTAAATCATATCAGCCGAAAGACGTCCACAGCTGGACATAAGCCTCCCCCAAAAGGGAGGATTTGCCATAATCGCCACGCTTGGCAGGCGGGTTGGCGATCGCAGTATGGTGGTCAAATGCATAGAGAACGCTGCTGCTCATTCTCTGGTAAGTCCCTCAGTCGCCTTCTACGACACCCACGGGAAGAAATGGGATGGTGCTATTCTTTTACGTCCGGCACCACATGGAACATGTGTTTAAATATCGGTCACTAATTAACCAGTCACCCTATATACAACGTGTAACATAGTTAACGCAAGGCCTCATACACCCCAATTAGAGAATTGCAAAAAAGAAGAGAATTTTAAAAGCATAATACCCAACCAAACCAAAACTTATTTTAAAGCAAACTATTGTACATATTATTTAGAAACTAGCGTTGATCCCGGGATTACTTTATGCATTTCAAATATAGTCTTATTGCCTCAAAATAAGATTTAACTATCGTTCGCTCAATCGGCGGTGAGTATAGCAAATCAAGTAATTTTTGAAAAAATACCTTTATGTATTTTAAAATTCGCTGAAATCGATTCATTAGTCAATTATGACCAAATTACTTTCAAGACTTGCGCTTATTCTGTTACACCTTGTATATATAGATAGGAGCCAGAAAATCAAATAAGTTTTACTTTAATAAATTTTTGCTTCATTATCAATGATACTTAACCAGCTAAGTATAGGTATGTTTGACGCTTGTTTATTACAGTTACAGATTATTTAATTTACTACATGAATAAACTCGTTCCTTCCTCGTGGTCAAACTTAATGGTCAAACTGATTTGACTACGAGGAATTCTGTTCCGGATAGTCAAACTACTTAGTTAAACAAAAAATATCCACCCTTTGTTATGTTCGTAAATATACTAGTACAGTCATTAACAAAAATAATTATCTTAGTTTATTTAAAAAGTACCCAACACTTATATCGCCATGCATTAATTGCAGCTGACACTTCATTATGACATCATCTCGACATATTTGGTCTTGGCGGCGGATAGATACTTTTTCATTAGAAGATTTTTCTTTTTGTATTCAGGTTTCAAGTAAACGAGCAACTGTAATTGGATTATGACGTTTCATGGATTTGTTTAGTTGGCCGTTCCAACTTTCGACCACATTGTTTGTGCGATGTCTCTGGCCATAAGAAATTTTTGAGTTTTGGTAGTATTGGGAGTATCAGTATTTATATACTCCCATCCTTCTTAAATTTTATTTTCGGTTAAAAAAGCGAGCGCTGCACACAATCCCACTACTATCCTGTCATCTTTAGATTTAATTTTCATTTGTTTTGCCTTTCTCCATTGGCTATTTGAAAAATGATAAAACATTTTACAATTTGGATGTCCGGAAAAATTGTTATTAATGCATTGCTTGCAGCTAATTCAAAATCTAAATGGAAAATTTTTGGTGACCAATCTTTCAATCGTGACTTTATCATTGAAAATAAAATAAAATATGATTCTTCTTTTTTGTCTGTCATTAAAACATACGCCACAGGAACCGCATTTGTGGTTGTGATGGATTTGTCAAACTGACACGGATGCAGTATATTTGGCTAAACGGAATTGGACAGCTAAAGAATGTTCCGTCACCGAAAAACTCATCGGATTTTTCTATTATTGCCTATTCTTTTTGGAGCAGAAAACCATAATGCGACATTTCTCAGTATTATAATCAGCGAATAGAAAGGACTGATATTTATGCAAAATATTTACTTGTGTGAAATCGTTGAAGCATGTTTTTTGCCTGTTGCTATATAAAACCGTTTTGACGCTATCAAATGATGGAATTTTAAGTTCAATATTCTTGTCTCGTTTTTCTAGCGACGTTTTCATATCTTGAAACGCCTCTGGGATGGGGATATCTTTGTCTTTAACTTTTTGTTTTAATTCGTCAATAGCAATATCAACTTCATTTTTATAGTAATCAGCGTTACATGAGTGGTCATTACATTTCACCATAATGTCATCCTAAACAACAAAAAAAATAGTATGGTTAAAATAATAGGTACCTATGTAATAATGTGTAATTAAAAACGATATCTAAATATGTTTTAATTTGAGTCACAGAGTACATTTTGAGTGGTCATGTGGCATGTGTCATCAAATTAACATATTGTTTTATTTATAATTGTACAATAAGACTGCAATGTATACAGCTTGATAAAAAGTTTAAATAGCCACTCAGTTTGACTATGAGGTACAGAATTCCTCGTGGTCAAATCAGTTTGACCATTAAGTTTAAAAATTATTGTTAATGACTGTACAAGTATACAAAGGGTGGATATTTTTCGTTAAACTAAGTAGTTTGACTATCCGGAACAGAATTCCTCGTAGTCAAATCAGTTTGACCATTAAGTTTGACCACGAGGAAGGAACGAATAAACTGTGCCTACACCTTTCTTAACTATTAAATAGGTAGGTATATGTTTTATTTATATAGACTTTTTTAATTTTAGGACCCCAGAAAGCAAACTATTTGCATTTATGGACATTTAGATGTTCAGCCAGCATTAAAATCGGATGGATGGACCACAGAACCGTTTGAGCTTGTGGAACGTGAAGGCAAGCTGTTTGGTCGTGGCTCTACTGATGATAAGGGCCCAGTACTTGGCTGGGTTCATGCTATTAATGCATACAAAGCCGTTGGTGAAGAGGTAAACACAAACAATAACGTTGTAACTTATCATTATATTCAATCATTTATGTTGTATTTTATGATCACAATTTACGTCCTTTCTACTGTTGGTACAGTGAACATTGCTGCATTATTTATTCTAATATGTAATCACTTCTTATCTCCTACAATAGCTAGATATGTATACAAATATAACTGAGAAGGTATATCTGTAGGCTTAGTAAGACGCTTTCTATTTCTACTCTACCGTAGAATAGAAATCGCTTGTCTCGCTCGCATTTTTCGGTACAAAACTGTCAATTGTCTACACGGAAACGTCACTTTTGTCTACTCTTCCGTCGACAAAACGCTTCTCTACGGTTCTCGTGCTAAGCCTGCTGTAATTATAACTTTCTTTAAGTATATGCTTCTGCCCGTGACTTCGTTCACGTCAAGTGGTGGACCCCGTCCCCCGTAGAGAAGCGTTTTGTCGACGGAAGAGAAGACAAAGATGACGTTCCCGTGTAGACAGTTGACAGTTTTGAACCGAGAAATGTAGACAAGCGATTTCTATTCTACGGTAGAGTAGAAATAGAAAGCGTCATGCTAAGCCTGCAGATGCAAAAAATTTTTTTCAAATCCGACTGGCAGTTTCAGGTATTACTTCGTACAAACAATCTTACAAACTTTACCTCCCTATAATATTAGTGTAGATTCGTTTCAAAGAATTAAATCTGAGTTTAATTATTTCCAGCTGCCCGTGAATTTGAAGTTTGTGCTTGAATGTATGGAAGAGTCTGGTTCAGAAGGGCTAGATGCTCTACTCTTAGAGAAATTAAAACCAGAGGGATTCTTTAAAGATGTAGACTATGTGTGCATATCAGATAACTACTGGCTTGGCACCACTAAGCCCTGCATCACATATGGCCTGCGTGGTATCAGCTATTATTTCTTGGAGATTGAATGCGCTCAGATGGATTTACACAGTGGTGTCTACGGCGGAACTGTACATGAAGGTATTATTTGATTGGATATATCTCATTTCTTGTTTTAATACTTCCTAGAGTTGAACCCGTGCACAATACTAACCACTTACCCACTGCGCTCATCGAGCCGTCAGTACATTCCCAGAGTTACACGATAAATCGAATAAAACAAAACCTTAAAAAAAATACAATAGAAAACTAATTCAAATATACATTTTATGATGCATAACCTGTGATGAGTATATCGCTGTAGCTACAACATGAACAATGGTATATTATCTGACTATTAAAACAGTTTTCATATACCTGCTATAAATCAAGACAAATGTCAAGTAGTAGTTAGTACCTACCTATTCATTGTTTGTTAAAATATTTTTTATTATCTATTTTACTCTTCACATTTGCTTGCCAACGTCTTTAGATGTTATGCTACCTACAGTATAGATAGGTACATAAAACTGATAAACATTCAATTATCCTTTCACAATACTTTTATCTTGTTGATAAATGCATACTTGTCTCATTACGAAAGCTAGTTACTATGGAACTTCATACTATCAACGCAACACATATCTTAATTATACAAAGATTTCATGATGAGTTAAGAAACAGTTATTTGGCCACTGAATTTTGATTATACATAATTATGGATTATAATCTAAGTACATTAAAATCGATCGCGCCTGATAAAAATTGAAATGCCTAAAATTTTTGTGTGGTTTGAATTTGAATGATCAATAGTAAATATGACATTTCTTGCCCGTTCTTCTCCATAGATTACGTTTTGGAATGCGCAAACAGCTTCCAGTTTCCAACTGATCGACTTTTCAACAGTTCAAAAGTGCCTGTAAATTAATTGAAATAAATGCTTTGAGTTTGATCAACAATTTAGCGACACAAAGAACTAATGCCGACGCCGTCAATTGAGAATAATTGTTCAATTTACAGCGATGACTGATCTAATTTATCTGATGAATGAGCTTGTGGACAAGAATGGCAAGATTCATATCGACGGTATCTACGACTCGGTCGCGCCCCTGACAGAGACTGAGAAGAAGCTGTATACGAATATTGATTTTGATACCGATGGCTACAGGTACGATGTTCTCACATTTATTCTTTTTTAACTGACTGCGTCAGAAGGGCAATATTCTTTTTCAGGTACTGGATCGTTGAAATAAAACGTTTTCTACTTTTGATTTTTAGGGATCATAAGTAGATCGAACAATCATGAACATAAATGGGTTCGAAGCGTTTTATTTAAATTAATTAAAATGACGTCGTATCTTCTTGCCTTACAATAAAGAGTACCTTTTGGATAGCGAAGTTATAATACCTTATTCAGTGCGACAAAAGCCTAAAAATACAGTGGCAATAGTGTAGGTAATTATTTAAAGATGGAATAATTATATTCTTCCATTAGATCCCTGGTTTCCCTGAATAAGGTATGGATGGTAGATATACCTAACTCATTTCCTAGAAACGCTTAACGTAAAAACTTGAACTCGCAATTTCGCTTCTACCTACTGTAAGTAGCTATCTACTCTTTAAGGAAGAAGGAAAAAATAGTACTAAAAGTAGATGTCCAGCAAAATCACTAAAACAATGTGAAATAAGTAGAGGCGAGTATTTGTGCCAGCTGTTGTAAATGTAAATTGATACGGTATCTGAATGCTGTTTGCGGAATGAGTCAATATTGAATTATCTCATTGTTTACGGTATTGCGGTCTGTGAACCGTAGACTTTTGATTCGTATTACACAAAGTGCAGTCCTTACTTACTACATATTAGACATTATGTGTTTTTTACATTGTGGTAACTTGAAACCAATGCTTATTCATCATCCATATTCCGTACCTATATGTAATCGTTCAAATAGTTTCCTAGTATTATATTATAGGTATCAATAGTACCTATGATTTTTATCAGTAAGGAAGACGCTAATGAGCGGAGTATCTAACTAACTGGGGACCTAATGGATACTGAACAATATTTTTGGCACGTGAATATATGATCGATCAGGACACTAGAGTGGTATCAGACTGTCCAGAACGATTGCTAATATCAATCAACAAAATATGGATCCAGTTGTCACGAGTCACGATAATTAACGATAGTTATTTTTTCTTTGTAGAAAATCCATAGGTGCTCCTAAATTGGCTCACAATGGCGACAAGGAACAAATACTCATGCACCGCTGGAGATACCCAAGCCTTTCACTACACGGCATTGAAGGTATATCTAATTGTATTAACTTTTATTTAGTGATGGACTAATATGCGTAATGTTTATTTATTTTATGTAATAATTTGTCATCTAAATACCTTTTTAGGAGCTGCTTTCCAACCGGGAGCGAAGACTGTAATTCCAGGAAAAGTTATTGGCAAGTTCTCCATAAGAATTGTACCAAACCAGGAACCCGAAGAAATAGAGAAGCTTGTCTTTGATTTCATCAACAAGAAGGTTAGAATTGAAATTAGAAATTCTTTTTTTAAAATAGCTTAGTCACACAATATATTTATGGTACGGGATTTACCCGAATGCCTCTGTGAGCGATAACAAGACTGTCATCGTTTTACACAATGGTTTGAATAATTGTCATATTTAAATTATACCTAATGACAAAAGTAGTGGGCAGATTTTGCAAGAGATGACACAGATTTTACCACAATAAAGAGAAAAATTTTATTTCAAGAATGTTCATACGATTATGAAATTATTCCTAAAACACACACACATACACGCAAAAAATTACGCTGAATGGAAGATGTTAGGAAGATTTTAAAGTGCATTTTTTGTACACCGAAAATTAAATATTTAGTATTTATTTTTTATTGAAAGCAATTCAAATATTTTGATTACAACTTTCAGAATGCACCCTCTCAAATGATTGTTTTTGTTTCCAGTGGGCGGCTCGGGGCTCTCCTAACAGAATGCGCATCACGGCGCAGAGCGGGCGGGCGTGGACAGAGAACCCGGACCACCCTCACTACCAAGCTGCGGCGCGCGCAACCAGGATGATCTATCTAGTAAGGCCTTTTGAGTCCACTGTTTAATAGCTTCAAAGCCTAAATACATTATAGGCTAGTGCAATAATTTCCCTTCAGAACACTTTGTAATGATATGGTTTGGGAAAATCCTAGTTATATAATAAATGTGAAAGTTTGTGGTACAAAAATGACTGAACTGATTTGGATAAAATTTTGCACACAGATAATTAACTTAACCTGGATACTTTTCTTCCCGGTAATAAGTTCCCGTGGGAAATCCAGGTTATAAACTATCTGTGTGTCAAATTTTATCCAAATCCGGTCGCCCGTTTTTGCTTGATTGAACAACAAACAAATATTACTAGCTGATGCCCGCGGCTTCGCTCGCGTCGATGTCGGTTATCGCGACCAAAAGTAATCATGCAATTTTGATCCCGTTCCCGCAACCCATGGGAACCTATTCCAGGGTTAAAAAGTAGCCTATGTCTTATTCCAGGCTATAATCTATCCCTGTACCAAATTTCAGCCATTGCATGAAGCCAAGCGAAGCGCTTGAATTTTATTCTCGCGTCCGTAATTTTTTCGCGATTACTCCTAAAAAATTCGTTTAAATTATATGGTGTATACGAGTAAAATAAAGTGCATGAAATGCATAAAGCCTCTAACTTGTTTACCACTCTCTACATTGGTGATGGTATCATTGGATTGGCATGAAAATCAGTGCAGTAGTTTTTGAGTTTATCGTGAACAGACAGACAGACGCGGCGGAGGACTTTGATTTATAATATGTAGTGAAGTAGGATAGTAGGATTTGTTTATTGTACTTCTGTAAATTAAAACACATAAACATCACACCTGTAATCCCCGAAGGACACTTAAACCCACAGTTTGCCAGTTATATTTAAGTCCCATGTAATAATGAGCCGATTGCCATCAATTAGGTACTATTTCAGACTTCAGGCATCTACTGAGAAATTCTGACGTAAAGACCCAATAACACAGAAATTATGGTATAATATCGGACTCAGGTAGGCCGAAGTAAAGAAAACCTGCTCAACAGGCATAGCATGACGTTTTCTATTTCTACGAAGCTTATACAGTGCTTTTTCAATACAAAGTGACATTTCGTTTCTCCATTTTTGACATCGCACCGTACATATCCTTCTACAATCTGTCATTTTGTCTTTCGTTTCTAACAATCTTTGTCTAGGTCCTTTTATATGTAGACTATTTCAGAAGAATATTTCTTCCCAAACTGTCAAAATCACACTGACAACCAAACTTTCTACTCGACGGCCACAAAGTATATACGATTGTACGAATCATGATACGTTTAGAACGCATAACTGTGGTAATTAATCGAAAAACATAGCTATCGTCTGCTATTGCACATCATTTAGTTAATAGTCATGTCTATTCTTCCGTCGACAACTCGTTGCTCGTGCTAACCCTGCAGGTGGAGATTTAATACCTTGTTCAGCGTGACCTGTTGTCTGCACGTTACAGGATCTGATGGACGCTGCTGAAAGTGCCAAGTTCGTAGATAACGTGGTAAGAAGATGATATAAAATGTTTTTTTTTTAACTTTAGACGGAGCCCGACATGTCCCGCGAGGGCGGCTCCATCCCGGTGACCATCACGCTGCAGGAGGCCAGCGGCCGCAACGTGCTGCTGCTGCCCATGGGCGCTGGCGACGACATGGCGCACTCGCAGAACGAGAAGATCAACGTGCGCAACTACATCGAGGGCGTGAGTATACACTTACTACATGACTAGCGACCCGCCCCTGCTTTGCACGGTTCTCATAACTTTACAAGAAATCTAGATTATTTTATAATAATACTAGCTTTTGCCAGCGGCTTCGCCCGCGTGGTGGTCGGTGTATTATACATATAAACCTTCCTCTTGAATCACTCTATCTATTAAAAACACCCGCATCAAAATCCGTTGCGTAGTTTTAAAGATTTAAGCATACATAGGGATATAGGGACAGAAAAAGCGACTTTGTTTTATACTATGTAGTGATATAATTATATTAGTAGTAGTAGGTAGTGGTTATTAGTGTTGGTAGTTATTATTTATATATTTTGTGTATTTTATTTATGGGCCTTAGTTGCCTGATAGTAAAATAATTATTATCTCCTTTATTCCATTAAATACATATAAATTACATTTTTAATAAAAAAACATTTAAAAAATCGAAAACATTGTGGCCCATCGGCACCAGGAGCAGGGTCCAAGATGCTGGTGGTTAGGGCTCTACAGAAAGGAACCTCCTAACTATGCGTGCCGTGTCCAGGAGTACTGCTTTCTGGATCGAACCCTTGATCGAGCCGCGCAATGAGAGCCTTCTGAGGTTTATGGTCGAGGTTCTTCGCTATTAGGGCATTTATTGTAACGATTATCGGTACAATGATTGCAGAGTCCACGTCCCACATCTCGACAACCTTGTGAGCCAAGTCTAGATACTTGATGTTCTTATCTTGTTCAGCTTTATTATTATTATTATAATACTAGTTTTTGTCCGCGACATCGTCTACGTACGTCTACGTGTTTCTTTTTGCTAGGCGCTAACGGTCCTGACATTGCGTAACGTTAAATGGCCTATAGCCTTCCAGAGATTAGCGCGTTCAAACAAACAAGCCAATTCTTCAGGCTTATCATATTAGCATAGATAATATCTAAGTTTAATATTAATGTATTATACACATAAACATTCCTGATAAACGCTCTAAATGATGTTGAAAACCGCATCAAAATCCATTGCGTAGTTTAGACGACCAACGGGGTTACTCAGATAGACATTAAAAGCGACTTTCATTTATAATATGACTCGGACCTTTGATTCGCAAACCGATCAAAAGAATAAAAACAAAAGGAAACATAGGGTTAAAAAATAGACGGCTTTATCGTAATCAGCGGTTTCTCATGAAAATCCGGATGATCTGCCCGAGTGACAGGAAAAGTCATATCGGACGTCTACAGATGACAACCACTATCCCACACGATTGCCACCTTCAAAACATGAATAGGGACTTACCATTATTAGTACTTAAGGTTACAGCTTTACTCATGTACCTTTTATCGGAATTAGATGACTTGCTTCAGACTTAAACTCACCTGGAATCGTCATACATACTTCGGCAGGTCATGGCATACCCTGTGTTGGGCCTTACCTGTTCGTGGTGACCGAAAAGTGACAATTGTAATTGGGTCATCTAGTTTTGGTCACCGACAAGTTTATATTGTTTTAAGGTTGGCCATATTTGGTGTTTACCTGAGTAGGTTGTGTTTTCGTGAAAACTTATTCCGGTCAAAACGAATTCGGCGAGCGACCGAATGATTTTACAGATACTGTTCGTCATCTCCAAATCACCAAGGCCATAAAAAACCTGACTGAGTAAAAAAAGTGAACTTTAAATAAGAAGGAAACAGGAAACTTTTGTTTTAAGAGGTTGACTGTTAAACTGAATACTTTATGCAATCTCATGCATTCGGAGGCATCTTCTTAAAATCCACAATAAAGAGCTTTATTGCCTCTGACTAATGGCCCACTCCCCTCACAGAGAGGAGGCCTGTGTCCCAGAAGTGTGAACATTATAGCCTGATTATAATTATAACTGTCAGTTATATCAAATAGTCCCCTGGTAATACCGTTAAGTTCTGCTTAAAAAGCGATGTCATTTAGATTTAACCATAATTCCGAACTTCCTTCACTGTCAGGCTAAGCAAGCTAGCTGTGCTTGTTTATACAATTTTACCGCGTAGGTATTGAACGTTTCTATGAAACAGCTGATTTTTTCTTGCAAAACCTACGTAAAATTTCTACGCTAGGGCGTCTAGAATTATATGCTGAATTCATGGTTACAGTTTGCGCACTGGATAAAAACTTACCCTGTATTAGGTACTAAAGAAATATTATCTATTAACTTGCCATCAAACATTAGAAGGAAAAATAGGATTGTTTATTGTTTGAATGCGGGTGGGGTCTTGCGTTACAACTTGTCCTTGTGTCTACAATACTATGCAACATCGAATATGCAAAACGAGACGGAAAAGTCTATATATGTAACATCACGTAATTGTTAAGTCATTACGGATATAAATGATAATTCGTGTCGTAACGTAATTCTTATGACACCACTATTTAGCACTTTTGCAGGGATGTTGAAATGTTTGAAATCATAACATAACGTCATTGTCTACCTATGTATGGGTAGTCAGGGAAGTAAACCACACCCACATTTCGCTATATATGTTATTATATTAGTCCCAATTAATGAGGCGAGGCTGCTGTCTTTAAATGGGCACAAATGTGGACTACGATCTGCTACATAATTACACTTTACCCGACCTGAGGATCGAATCTAGGACCGATAAGTCAACGAGGCAGTCGCCTATCTTCGAGTACTCTAAAATCTTAAATTCATTCACTGACAGACAACACACAGCCTAAATCGCTGAGTGTAGAAGCATAAAGTTTTGCAAAAGAGTTATTAACATAACGACGCGCTCCCTCCCTTAAATGGGTTAAATAGGGGATACAATTTTTTCGGGGAAGTTTCTCAATTTTTCCAATGGGAAATCTCATCATATTAATTTCATCACCGCTGCTCTGAAAACGGTGAAAGGAAAATATGGTGAGGAAACCGACATGTTCTAGAATGAAAAATTCAAGACACGTGACATGCACCAACCCGCACTGTGCTCGCGTGGTGGATTACGGTCCACTCTCTCACAGAGGGGAGGCCTGTGTGCCAGCAGTGGGAACATTCTAGGCTTATTGTGATGTTGCGGGGGTGTGAAATCCTATCAGCTTCGGCTTGTATATGTAAATATAAATCTTAAATTTGTCATAATTTTATTTCACCACAATTAAGCATCTTTGCAGGGTTGCTGAACAATTCCAACAATATTGTGATATCATTAAAACAACGAAGACGTGACGTGTGATATCGCAAAATTCTGACGCGTTCGTGTGTTTGTAAACAAAATCCATCCACGTAAAAACCCTTTTATTTTCCCGTCCGAAAAGGTGGGCTCGGCTTCGTGACTCTTATCACGTTCATAAAAAAATCCCGAGTCGAAAACAATATATGAAATAAATCGATTTCCTCTTCTTTACTAGGTATAAATGTATTTAGGTTTTTATATTTAAAATCAGCAGCTTTTTTGAATTAATATTTTTATGTAGTGATTCTGTGAAGTTAACTATTGCCTAAATCTAGGATGCGATTGCTTTTTAATGGTTTGTAAAGCTTTTTAACTAGGTTCTTTAACGTGTATGTCCCTTGTTTTTCTATTTGCCACTAGAACTGGCTTAAAAGGTCTACCCTATTTTTGGTAATGTATGCACAAAAATAATTGTTGACTAGTCCTATGAGCGTAGTTATAATTATAATTTTATCACTATAATTGTATAATATTTTGGACTCTTTAATCTTGCAAGGTTTTTGCTTGATTGACTTGTGAACATGTTGCCAGCCAAACAATTGAAGGATTTTTTATAGATAAATCCATAATTTTCCTGGTTGCGGTATTGAAACCATTTTTTTCCGAAACAAATAGCCTACCCACTGTACCTGTGTAAGCGGAAATTCCTCAAAAATATTTCCTTTATCTTTACCGAGTATAATTTAAATCGTTACTAGATCAATCAGACCGACTGTACTAACAAAAAATATGAAGTTACCTTTATTTTTCATTTAATGTTGAATTAGTTCGTAGTAATTATGATAAGAGACTAGTCTTACTGTAGTGAAAGATCCGTGACTCATCGATCTCAGAAGCGGACCTTTTAGGTATACAATACTCATTTTAAAAGAGACCTAATATTTAAAGAAAATACATTAAAAAAGACGTCTGGTCGTGTGTTGCAATGGGCTTTAAATTGTGAAATTGCAATTTCGAATAGCTCCATCAGCATTTCCGCTAACATGTGCTCTGAAATTTCCAATGCACATAGACCGAAATGCTTAACATTATTTACGGTTAATTTATCTAATCACCAAGTACGTAACTCTTCAGTCGATATATTGACTACTACAGTATTCATTTTTTTAACTCATCATTTGCCTTACCTTTTCCCAACTATTTTGAGGTTGCCATCCAGTCTTACCAGATAAAGCTGAATACCAATAGGTACTCCACATTAAGCGACTGCTTATCTGACCGCTATAACCCAGGGTAATACGATACCCCCTTTTTAACTGCTCCTTATAATTAATTTAATTATTGTTACAGATAAAGTTGTTCGCGGCTTACTTCCACGAGGTTAGCAAACTCCCAAAGCAATGCAAGTAAAAAGTTTAACATAAGTATATTTTGTGACTTTGGACGCGAGAACGTTTTTTTTACGACGAGCAGTATGTTCAAGAGGGATTGATTGTCTGCATTCCTACCGTTAAGTACACATATTGCATAATTATAATTATGTATGTTCTATCTCGCATAATATACCTCGGTGCCTTATCCGTATGCTTGGGACTGATGTACTGAATTATTTTATTTTTTACATATCGTAATCTATTCCTTATTTTTTATATTACGCAGATTAAGTTCAGTTTTGTATTATGTCATTTTATTTGTTTTGCTTTATTTGCCTGTATCGTTTAAAATATTTTGCATAATAAATTTTTCATATATTATTTGACATTTTTATTTAACTCCGATTAATCAACATTCTGATGTTACACGCCCTTTAGCGTTTCGTCATCGTTGAATCCGTAATCTACACATAATTACGACGTGCGACTGACGGATTGGTAGTCGCAGTTTGTTTTTGTTATTCAAAATCAAAATATTTTATTTCACAATAAACCTGCAAGGGCACTTACGAAACGTCGGAAGCTAGGTGCACGGTTCCAAGTTGTCGCTTCCTATGGAGAAGAGCCGGCTAGAAACTCCACGGTTACTCTTTTAAAAATAATTGGCTTTTACAATGTTTTCAAATTACAGTGATAATAGGTATGGGAGGATAGTGCAGGCCTGTCAATAGGTACCAGGTACTTAGAGGAATGAAAATAAATAATAGAAAATCTGTAAGGCCTACAACGTTCTCTCATTCACAATATGTAAAAGAATCTACACAAGTAAAATCAACCTATTTAAACTAAGTGACATGATTTTCCTGAGAATCACTAATAAATAGTTGATAATTGAAGCGATGTATAATGTCAAATAATGACGAGAATATGTCAGAAATTGTAAAATTAAAATTAATAAAATTAACATTGTAATTTGGGAGCTGTTAATAAATTCTCACATAGTTAATGAGATACCAAGGAAGCCACATGTGCAGAAGGAATTAATGCCAAATTTCCTTCTCTTCAACGTAGGCTTTTTTGATAAGGACACGTTTGATGTGAATTTTAAACTTTCCATCGCTAAGTTCTGTAACCGACTTTGGCAACTTGTTATAGAAGCGGATACTGTTTATTAGAAATGACTTGCTAGTTTTAATTAATCTAAATTTTGGAATCACGATTTCATCTTTACTACAAGATATTTTCTAGGATATAAAGAGAAGGTAGAGTTAGTATATCAATTTCGTTGAATTTGTTTGTAAGAGACTCGCGAGGCCCCATTTTATGGATTGCGCGGATTGCCCTCTTTTGTAGAACGAAAACTGAATCTACGTCAGCTGCCGATCCCCACAGCAGAACGCCATAAGACATAATGCTGTGAAAATAAGCAAAGTATACTAACCTAGCTGTTGCTACATCAGTCAACTGCCTTATTTTTCTTACTGCGTAAGCAGCTGAGCTTAATCTACTTGAAAGAGCTCTAATGTGGGAACACCGTTGTAATTTTGAATCTAAAGTAATTCCTAGAAATACAGTTTCCGAAATAGTATCTAGTTTCTTGCCATCAAATTTTAAATTTAGACCTACTTGGGGTACATTTGGTAATGAGAACTTAAGACATTTAGTTTTGTTCGCATTGAGTAAAAGATTATTAGCCGCAAGCCATTTCGAGAGAACAGCTAGACTATCGTTGACATGTAAGACATCCGTATCTTTTCTATTTATTCTAAAAATAAGGGAAGTGTCATCAGCGAATAAAATTATATCCGAGAAGTTAGCCATCAGGTAAGGAAGGTCATTAATATAAACTAGAAATAAAAAAGGGGCAAGAATTGAACCTTGAGGCACGCCCATCTTAACTAGAGACCCCGAGAACGTTGTCCCGTTTACATTTACTTTTTGCTGCCTGTTCGATAAATAGGAAAGTATAAGATCAGCAGCTCGTCTACGAATTTCGTAGTGGTGTAATTTACAGATGAGTGTATTGTGGTCAACGCAGTCGAACGCTTTTGAGAGGTCACAGAAAAGGCTAATTGCATCCTGGGACTTCTCCCAGGATCCCAAAATGTGACTGATGAGTTTTACTCCCGCGTCAGTCGTCGACCTACCACCTTTCGTGAAACCAAACTGCCGACTATGTAAAATCCTATTTGAGTTAAAATGTGACAAAGTCTGGTCTAGCATGATTTTTTCATAAATTCTGCTCAATGCTGGAAGCACAGATATAGGTCTATAATTAGACTATTAGAGGGATTACTCTTACTACCCGATTTGGAAATTGGTACTACTTTAGTATGTTTCATTAAGTCAGGAAACGTACCAGTGTATAAACATTGATTAAATATGCCTGTTAGGACAGGGGCAATTGTGTCAATGATATGTTCAAGAACCTTAACGGAATGCCCCATAAGTCTTCAGTGTTTTTTATGTTAAGACTTTTAAATGCTGTTTTAATTGTGGCAATAGAAATAAGTTTTATTATCAAAAGAAGGGGCATAAGGCTGCCTTCCATCCTTTATTATTCGTAGCTTCCACCCTTTCGAAGCAGTCTGATCGCAGCTTTGTTATTATTTTAAGGAAGAAGGGTGACTTCTACCAATGTCAAGAATATAAAAATTATTTGTTGGGATAAAATAAACGTTTATTACTATTACTTTACCTAAATGGAGAGGCAGGGACATCGACGCACAACCTGTCAGTATGGATTCAGTACATGATTCTGAACCCCTCTGCGTTGCAATTTTTCGTCTGTTTAAAAAGTAATATTGCTCTTTCCATACATTTTGACCACGTAGGTATTCCACTTTTCTCTGGGAAGCTGTCACAGACAGAGGCTGACTCGAGTCGAGTCGCGCCAAGTCAACGGCCTCCCAGTGTCCCACAGAGACCCGACACAGCGTCCCGATTGGAAGGGTCAGGCCGCGGCCAAGCGAGCTCTCAACGAGACATTAACACCTCGGGGGGATCATAAGCGGCCGCGTCTTGATCAATCCAAGCGGGCCGCTAAACAAATCACGCCTAAGCTGTTAGCGCCACCCTAGATGTCGCGATCACAATCGAACGCACGGGGATTCTAAGTAAGGACGTATCGGACCGGATGCTCAATGCTATCCAGAAGCAGATCATCGTCGAGGCCCGGTACCCCAAGCCAGACACCCCAGGCCCGCCTTTAAAAGCCAAACTGGTGTATGCCGGGGGTGCCCATGGCTAAACGGCACTGTCCCCGCACTGTCTCTCCTCACTAGCATTCCGCTAGTGAGGAGCCCGCCGTTCACCACTTCCTAGTGCTTTAGCTGCGAAGAAGAAGTGGCGCAACAAACTCCCCAGCAGCACAGCTATCTGTTTAGTTAGATAGACTTGATTCTATATATAGGTAGGCAAAATAATCAACATTACGAGATACAGAACTTAAATAATTTGTTATATGTCAGCTAGCCATGCCAATATACCAACAAATAAAATGAAAACTTAACTCAAGCACAAAAAATAAAAAAGTAAACAAAGCATATACAAGTAAAGTAAACAAAGCATAAAAGCCTCCTGGTATAAATGGCGTGATAGCTTTACAATGCTGGATTATGTTTACAAATGATAACCTAGGACCATCGACGTAAAATAAATAAACAGGTAGGTAATTATTAGCAACAATAACAAAATCATGGTCAGCAAGACAACCAGTCACCACAAGCAGCACCCGTTCACGAGCATAACGCAAAGATCAGCCATTACCCATACGGGAGTACTGCGGGTTGGCGCAAATTCTGTGGCTGCCAGCAAGCCAACAGGGCAAAGAATACATCGGGGCTCGCCACCCTTCGCAAACCTGATAACATACTCACGACGTCGCCTGAAGAAGCAAGACGCGTCCTAATTGAAGCTCACTTCCCTGGATGTGTCTTCAAGCAGGTAATCGACTGGCAAGACGTTATTCGAACACCATCAGAAAACGACTGGCGGTACGCACACAGGGTGATCACACTGGAGGATCTCCGATGGGCCATCCGAAGCTTCCATCCTTTCAAGGCAGCAGGCCCCGATTGAGTGTTCCCCGCCTTATTGCAATGGGGGGGAGTGCCTCTAATGAGAGCGTGCCTGGCCTTTAGGTACGTTCCCAAGGGATGGAGGGAAGTGAAAGTTATTTTCATCCCAAAGCCAGGTAAAGGTGACTATACTAAAGCCAAATCCCACCGACCAATCAGCCTAACGTCTTTTCTATTGAAAACAATGGAAAGGCTATGTGAAAGGGAGCTGAGAGACAGCGCGCTCAAAACTATAGCGCTACACGGTAACCAACACGCATACAGCTCAGGTAAGTCGACCGAATCTGCTCTTCATCAAGTGGTCAGTCAGATAGAAGAAGCGATACACCAAAAAGGCACCTGCCTGGGCACTTTCATAGACATCGAAGGAGCCTTCGATAAAACCAACTTCTCCAGCATCGGTAGCGCCCTCTCCAGACATGGTAGAACAGGTACTAACGGAGTGTATTACTAACATGATTAGTAAATGAATGGTTCGCCTTGAGGATGAGCAGCAGCTGGCCATGATAGCCAGAGGGTGCACCCAGGGAGGAGTGCTGTCCTCTCTTCTATGGAATCTGGTGATAAATGACCTTATCACCAAACTCAACGCCAGCCACTACGGCCGTAGTGGCTGGCGTTGAGTTTACAATAGGTTTACAATAGGTTATGCGGACGACTTCGCAATCCTTGTTTCGGGGAAGGCAACGGGAACGATCTGTAACCTCACTCAGCAAGCACTACGTATCGTAGAGAGATGGTGCAGGGAATTTGAACTATCAGTGAACCCCACCAAAACTGAACTAGTCATGTTCACTCAAAAACGAGCATTTGGCCTTTTTCGCCTACAGAAACCCTTCAATACAGAACTTCAGTTGGCCAACGAAGTCAAGCATCTCGGGGTTACTTTGGACAATAAGCTAAACAGGAGCAGTCATCTAGACAACAAGCTGAACAGGGCCTGCATCACCTTCTGGCAGTGCAGGAGAATGATAGGTAAGAAGTGGGGTCGATCACCTAAAATTATACTATGGCTGTACACCGCAGTGATCCGGGGCCGTGGTCTGGCGGCTCTGCACCAACAAACACCAATAAACTAGAGCGCATGCAAAGACTAGCCTGCATGGCGGCCACGCGCTGCATGAGGACTACTCCGAATGCAGCAATCGAAGCCATGCTGGGGCTACCGGCGCTCCACCTGTTAATGCAGCAGAAAGCAACGATGGTGACGGCGCGTCTAAAGGCTATACATCTTTGGAGTAAGAGAGACACACAACACACCGCGCTGCTTAAGGAACTCAATAGTGAGTTCCCCATTACGAAGGCGATAAATGACCGAGTGCCCAAACAATTTATCTTCGAAAAAAACACAGAATCCAACTGCATGCGGATCGACGATGCGAAGGCTTGCGCCCCGCAGATCTGCGCATCTTCACGGATGGATCAAAAACAGGTAGTAGCACAGGGGCTGGAGTTTCCTCGGAGGACTTCAACATCCACATAGCCACCCCATTGGTAGTCCATAACACAGTGTTCCAGGCCGAATGCATGGGCGCGTCCTTGCCGCGTCTGCTATCATGGCCAGAGAAGTTAAAGACCACTCGATCCGCATACTTTCAGACAGCATGGCTGTTCTGCAAGCGCTGAACAGTCATACAGTTGACTCTGGGCTGATATACGAGTGCCACCAGCGCCTCAACGAGGTAGGTAGCCTCAATAATATTACAATTCAGTGGATCACAGCGGTTCGCTAGGAAATGATGCAGCCGATGAACTTGCCAGGAGGGGGTCGAGTATGGCACCAGTGGGACCAGAACCCATTGCACCACTCCCCTTCGGGTATCTACGCACTCTGGTAAGGAAACGAACCAGGGATCAACATCACAAAATATGCTTGGACCTAAGTGAGTGCAGACAGGTTAAGGAAGCACTGCCTGCGTTCGATGCCCGCCTCACGAAACAGGTTCTGTGTTTAACTAAACCACAGCTGCGTACAGTTACAGCAGTTGTAACTGGCCATAGGTCATTTAACAAACATCTCTTTGTCATAGGGGTAAACAGACAGTCCGCTGTGCAGGCCCTGCATGGAGGGCGAAGAGACAGCGGTTCATGTGCTGTTAAACTGCCCGGTGGTCGCTAATTACAGGGCAAAATACTTCGATAACCCAGGTACCCTACGTGACGTTGTCAGCAACCCCAAGGCGTTGCTGGCCTTTCTCGAAGAGCTGGGGGATCGAATAACCGATTCTCCCACCCGTACGCAAAATACGCGCTTTGACGTGGAGTTGCGGATAACAGCCCGTTTTACCTATTACCTAGAATCTACAGGTATACTAATAATATTATAAATACGTAAACTTTGTTAATTTGTATGTATAGGATAATCTCTAGAACCAGTCGGATTTGAACAAATGTTTTTGTATTTGACAGCCCATTTCTTGGGGAAGGTTATGAGCTATTTAACATCACGCTACGACACTCAGGAATCGAGCAAAAAGAAAAATAATTCTGGGATATGACGCGGTGGGTCGGAGGATGACATTTCACGCGTTTGATGTGTAAGTGGCGGGCATAAGCTGAAAAATTGATAACAGGCTAAATAACTTCTGAATTATAGTTCGAAATTGCGCGCAAGAGATGATTGCCTGTGCTGTGTTCGAGCTGTGTGCGTTTCAATGGCGCGGCCACAGCGATAATGAAAAAAAAAAACTTTGCCGAGCTTTGTAAAAATTTGTAAAATTTTATTCCCAAAACTACAAATTTGTCAAAATTATAGTTAAAAAGTTATTAGGGTTTGAATGTGACCGCGACATTGAAACGCACACGTTCGAGCTAGATCTGTATTTTGTTGCTTTGTCTGCGCTGCCGTCCTTTTATAGTAAGGTATTAATCCTCACTTGGTAAATTTTTACTTTTTATTCTTTTCTCTATCACAGACACAACTCTCACTTCTCTAGAACAGAACAAACATTTTTACTATACAAATAGTTCCCAAGATATGAAAGTTTGTAGACCGAAATAAAATAATTTTGGATGATTCCATCACTTGAAAGCGTCTAACCCACACTACTTAGCTAAATTTACTTTAAAATACTTTAACTGCCGGATGAAATGATTTTTATCGAGTATCATTTGATGTGTCGTAACGTAAGTATCACAGTTTTTAAGAAATAACGATTCGCGCGTTTTTTGCCATTTTCTCGGAAACAACATTGGCTTAACGCCTTTTTAGTTAAAGGATGGCAGTGCACTGTTCCTTACAACAAACTGCAATCACGAATCTGTCTGCCATATGGTTTGAATGTTCATTCATAGTGACGATTGTAAGGTTAATAAGATTATAGAAATTACGGTATGATAATGGCGATGTGTAGTATAGATAAGGTTAAGCCGTTGGTCCCGGAAAGACAGAAGCCCGAAAGTCCGGCAACCAGTCTTACTAAGGGGTGCTAACCAGCAACTGGATTGTGGAGGTCAGATAGGCAGTCGCTCTATGGAAAATACTGGTCTTCATTTGCATCTGGTTAGACTGGAAGCCGACCCCAATGTAGTTGAGAAAAGGCTAGGCAAATTGATATTTTTTTCTGCGCTGACCCTTACAACAAACCAATCGCGAATCTGTCTACCATATGGTTTTGAGACTTCATTCATAGTGACGGTCATTGCGTGGTTATAGAAATTACGGTCTGATAAAGACGATGTGTAGTGTATATAAAGTTAAGCCGTTGGTCCCGTCTGTCATTCGTCGATCTTCGACAGTCGTTACGAGTAGCCAGTCTTACCAAGGGGTATTACCCAGTAACTGGGTTGTGGAGGTGAGATAGGGAGTCGCTCTATGGAAAATTCTAGTCTTCAACTGCATCCAGTAAGACTGTAAACTGATTCCAATATGGTTGGTAAAAGGCTAGACAGATTAATATTTTTTTAAGTAATCACGAATCTGTCTACCATATGGTTTTGAATGTTCATTCACAGTGACGGTCATTGCGAGGTTATATAAATTACGGTCTGATAATGACGATCTGTAGTGTAGATAAGGTCGATGTTTAGTAAAACTGGAGAATTTTGGTAAAAGATAACCTCACGTAAGGGTACATACTAATTAAGAGGTGTCTAGCCAAATTATAGGTACATAAATAGTGAATACCTACATATGTAGCAATAAATCTATATAATCAGCTTAAAATGATCCCATTGTTGAGACAACACGGGCCTTCTCCCTGTGGGTAAGAATGGGCCATCGTACACCATTCAGGTGTCCCGCGAGATGTTAATTACTAATTGCAGTTATTAGCAGATGAAAAGAAGCGAACCTGTCCCTTTTTTTGGAACTTTATACAACGTCCTGGTGGATGTTATCCAAGTATTACCGCTGAGCTTGCAACTACCGTTACGGTACCGGTATGGAAGGACCAATTCTCATAAACGTGCTCAGCACTTTTTTCGTGAACTAACTACTATCTAAGTTTAGCATTAAGTTCATAACTTGTGTAGAGAGAGAATAAACGTTTTATATCTAATACTTTTAAACGAGCAATTCTTGTGTATATGTATCTCGGAAACGGTTCCAACGATTTTCATGAAATTTAGTATGCAGGGGTTTCGGGGGCGATAAATCAATCTAGCTAGGTTTCATTTTTAGAAAACGACAAACCAAAAGAAAAATCCGAACAAAGCTCGGTCATCCAGATATTTATTATTATAGTACACCGTACTGATAAAAACTTAAATATTTTAACAACACTACTTTTGATAGATCTTCTAGAAAGAACGCAATAAACAAATACTTCAATAAGTAGAGTCGTACTTTACACTGGACTTAGATTAGATAAAGGGTCAGAGTAGGAAGTACGCGATAAGGAAAAGAAGAAGAAATAACATAGGTAAAGGTAATAAAACATAAATATTATGTTGTTCTGGGGATTTCTCAACTCGTGGTCTATCTGCAGGCTATTGATGTACATAAGGCACAGTCACGCTTATCGATCTAAGATGAATCTGTTTCTTCAATCTGTTGTGTAATAGAATGGAAAATTAGCAGTAGGTAAAGTAAAAACAAAAAAAAATTACGAGCATAACAGAAATAATAATAACAATAAAGATTATTTATTTTCTCTCACAATGGTTTTGTAGCACTTAACAGTTTTGAACTATAATAATTCTTATTGTGAGATCTGCGGGTCTAAAAAGGCCACATTAAGCAATTCCTCTAAAAGTGATTCATTTCCTGAATTCCCCTATGATTCTGCTATTTGACATTTTACTTTAATAAAGCAATTCATAATTTGGTGACCATTTTACGAATTTCCATACAAAACTGTCAAATAGATGAATTGCTTGCTGTCAACGCAGATAATATTATGAACTGTCAGTTTGTGACAATTTCACGATTTTTAATATGATTCATAATATGATCATATTATGATTCTGCCAAAGTGGCCTTTTTAGACCCTCTGGTGTATGAAGTAGGTTTTCTAAAAAACCTGTATTAGGTACAGATCACCAGAAATTAATCGGTGCTAGGTGTATGATCTGGCTGAAAACTGCTTTCAATACCGTCATAATTTGATGACATGGTTGAAGCATTGGTTTGGCGATTGGCCGTGACGTGTCGCGGGTTCAATTCCTGCACGAAACAAATATTCATAATAATACGATTGCCAGATTTTTCTGGGTTTGGCGGGTTGTGTATGAGTTTGTGGGGCGAAGACTTTAAAAAATGTACAGAAACAGCACAGTGAGGCCGCGCTACAGCTACGCACTGCTACGCCACTACTACGGTACTGCTACGCCACATCTACGCTTCTGTAAGACTACAGCTACGGCTACGCTAAGCCAGTAGAGCGACGAGCGCATATTATTTGGGTGGCTGTAGTACATCAATGTAGTTACATAGGATAGAATACTCTCAACTGTCCCTGCACTCGCTCCGTTTTGCAAGCAATTGCAACTGATAAAGGTTTTAGGTTTTATCCACCATTTCTGTTACCGCTTTAGGTGTTTTTATATTTTCAGTTTTCTTCTTCTTCTTCAAGCTACACTTACGAGTGTTCACTTATCTAAACTATTCTACAGGGTGGCAGAGAAATCGACGCGCAACCTGTTTACCATGGATGCAGTAGATGATCCTGAAACCTTCTGCTTTAAAATTCTTCGTAGGTTTTTAAATAAAAAATCAAGTTAAAATCATGTACTTACCTACTGAATTCATGGTTCTTCATAAAGGATGTTGAAAAAGAGAGTGAAGATTAAAGAACAGATATATTCCAATAGAAAGTCGACATTTCGTCGATCATTCTATTGTTCTTCGATCATTTCATCTGAAGGCGGGGATGACCATTCAAAACTAGGTATCGCACCAAACTCGAGTAGGTCAATGGCACGGTCTCTCAAGCTTTATCCATACCGAGTAGTAATACATACATTATATGGTATTTACATATTGAATAAAAGGAGGTTGACCGTGACTGAGCTACGATCGTCACGAGCGACTCTTGGAGGCTCGAAAAAGACACTAACTTTTAGATGGTCGAAATAATGTGCAGAGGAGGAGAGAGATATTTAGGGAATATAGCTAAGCTTAAGAATATTTAGACGAAGCATAGCGAGTTCAGATGTTGTCATAAAATAACTTGCAGTGTAGGTACGTGTAGGTACCTCATCAAGCGACCCTCACACAAATAATTGCTACTTACTTTAATGGCCTTAAATTGGCAGTGAGTGGTTGTTAACAAATTGTGTTTGTATTGGAAGGTAGCTAGGTACTTTTTATTTTGTAATCGTATTAGTTTTAGATGCGACAGTCAAGGGACCTGCCGATAAACGCTGCCGCTGCTGCGGCCATTTTTGACAGACACACGAAGTCTTACAGTTATGTGACCAATACAGTTAACGGTTACGCGCAACGATTAATTTATCAGAGATTATATCTCATTTAGCGCGCTTTTGATCCGATGTGTATTGTGTGGGCGATTTAATAAAAAGTATTTTTTTAATTTTACCTCCCGTTGACATCGGCTGGTGAGCTAACGCATACCAGTTTACAATACTAACATAAAAGAGGATAGCGAGCGGCCCTCATTCACTCAGTCTGTCTCCGAGTCTCGCTGCAGTGCAACGTTACGCTCCGCATGTTATTTTATATACCAATGTACCGTGCATACAATTTGTATTAAACCGGTATATTATTGTGAGACGCTTCAGTTATTAAATATTTTAAATCAATTTAAAAAAATATTTGGAAAACCTTCGTGCATCATAAAACATCACTTGGTGAGTTATTTGTTTTGTTTCATTTTTAGTTCGTACCTGTTGTTTATTTTGGATGGCTTCAGTGATTTTAGGAAATCACAGTATTCATGTTTGCTTTAGAATGGTTTAAGATTGAACTTATCTTTAGATAGAGATGTCATACCTAGATACAAACTCTCAAACAGTTTCTGTATAATTAGTTGACAACTGTTGTTCAGTAATCAAACAGACAGGTTCTCACAAATCTTGTGTAACTGTGCAGCGCCAGCGTGTGTATCAACACACAACACAGGTCCGTCACCGCCTGGCAGATTATCATGCACGCTTTCTAATTTACTGTGACGAATTTTCGCAACAGTTCGCGCACATAAACATCCATGTCGCTTTAATTCGTTGCACATTACTAGATACATACCTGTTTAAGGCTGTTTAATCAAAATGACGTTTTCGGGATCTTTATAAGTAGGTAGGTAGGTACTTTAATAATAATGAATAGCACGTTTCTCTTTTGGAATTAGCTTGTCTTTACTAGTACCAATACTTATAGGTGTCTGGACATAGTCCACATTTTACTTAACTGAAACTTCAGATATTAACGTCGTTAGAAATACCATTTTCGCAAAATTCGACATAAGAAAGATCAGACCAAAGTTTCAAAAATCCTTCTTGGTTAAAAAGTTTCCTGGATCCTTACACACATCTCTAAAACAATTTATTACTCTGCCACTCAGTTTGGTACGCAATCAAGAAACAAATGAATAGATAGGAAACACACAAGCAACACCCAGTGTAAGATCCTGAAAGCAGTACAGCTTTTTGAGTGTAAGACAAGCGTTAACAAGGTCTTGCCTACTTAGAATATTTACAAATCATTCTTCGAATGAGGAGGTATACGTAAGAACTAACTATAAGCTCCATGAATGATAACTCTCTTTTTGAATGTACTTTTGTCTTATCTGTCGCCCTTAAACGATACTATCTTTATGACTATGATACCGATGCGATGGTGCGACTGGTTTAACCATGCACTTCAGAGAATTTAGATAATAATTAATATTATCAGGTACCTAACCTAGTAAGATTATGTCCTCATGTGATAACCAATTGTGAGTACGCTTAGAAATAAACATTACTATTATGCAAGTACCTACTTGAGGAATCATGCTGATGATATGCATTACCAAGTATTTTCTTAAAGGTTAGAATCACAATTTTTTTACGTTTTCTTGGAAAATTGCGGAAAAAAAAAATATTTTTAATAATAAGTAAAACGACGTATTATTTTACAGATATTTATAGTAGATATATTTTGTTGCTTATCTAAATAATGTTCTAGGAGCCCCTCAAATTGCGTATGCAATGAGCTCACATGTGTTATTTAAGTATTATTGATTATACATAGCTACCGTAGGTATGTGCACAGTCTTGCTTGATATACTTTAGTATCACATGTTGGAAGAAGACAAGCTAACAAGGCTTTCTTATCTTTTTTACCTAGTTTCTTCTTGTAAATATTTCGTTATCTCCCATATCTACAAGGGCCAATTTCTCCCGCCTTAACATTATCGGGTAAATAAAAGATCTGTTCTGCAGAATCGGTTTCCCTTTTATGTTCAGGCAAAAGGTATATAAAAGAAAATGAAACCCAACAAGCCAACAAAGGTTCGAACATTAACATCAGTTAAAGAACGGTCGTGAAACTGAATAGAAAGTTCTTATTATATCTACACAATGGAGTAAACTACTAATGATCATCATCATAGAATATCTGATATAGAAACTTGTTTTCTCTATTTCTTTAAAAGATTTCTTTTTCTGCAACACTTGTGTGGAGGTGAAATATGAGGCGAAGTTTCAAAAGCTTATGCGAAAATCTTAAAACACTGAGCTTTAAGATTTCCACTAATGCTTAAAGGATAAAAAAAAACAGTGTTAAGGCGTAATTAATGTTATCCACTGCTAAATGATAGCTTCAATAGTTTTTCAGAGGAATAGGTTTTGCAAAGTAGATTTTGGTAACACGGAACAAAGCTAAATAAAAAGCTTAATATGATTGCACTTTCTCAAAGACTTCTTCAAATTATTCTACGAAATCACTTAAATACTTCAAAATATTTTCTTCAATAGCACACTCAAATACTCAATGTGTATACAGTTATAATCGACGGTCAATTGTTATTCCGTCAGCGTGCCGGTTCTGTTCGAGGATCTTATGCAAACGTTACGCGTGCAATGTGGTGTGTGGTGGCCTTAATGTTTCCGAAAAATGGACCAAACGAGCCGAGGTCACCAGAAACACTCATAATATTGTTCGAAAAAGGTAGAGACAAACAGTTTTGGAGGACGAAGTCTGTATTATTGGTATAATGGTGCTGACATTACGGGGGAGCTACTTGTAAAGAACGAATACCTAAGTATGTAGATTTGGTCTAAGCTCATTTTACTTCCAATTAAAGCGTACTTTAATTGGAAGTAAAAGGAGCTTAGACCAAAAATAAAAGACACCTCAAGCTTCCATCTGGAAACAAAGATAGGTTTTAGCTTGGTGTAGAAAGATGAGAAGATTGGATGGCAAATACCGTTGTATTGTCATCCAATTCTTCTCCTTGTTTATTTGTCTATGTTCCCGTGAACAGGGACGAACAACTAAGCCCGGGTCGACGGCGCGTTGTGTTCCAAGCGCGCCTCAAAGAGATGTCAGCAGCAACTGATGGGGCCCGGAAGGGCCGATGCCTGCCAGGGGTGCGGGTTGTTAGAAAGAGAATCCGCTGCCCCTGGCACACAGGCAACTGAGGGAACATGGTTGGGTTTTAGTCAGTAAAAGCGGGAGAAGTTATTTGATGATTTCCCACCCAAAAAAAAGGAAAAGAAGAACTTCGATTTATGAGTCTTTGAATCTTCTTCTTAATGGTCACTAGAAAAGTTTTTTATATCTCGACAACAATTTCGATTTTCAGTTACCACTTTTTTGAGTAGGCTGCGTATCATTAAAGGTATAATGCACACTTGCACAGATTTCCGAGTCTTCTCAAAATTGGGATGGTAAAGTTCTAAATAGTTTATGATTTTCTGTTGATACCATAAGGATTCACAACATTTTACCACACTGCTTTGCATTTTATTTTTCCAAGCACACTTATGAGTATGAGCTTGGAAAAAAATGTCAACGTGTCAACAGGATTTAATGAAACGGTTTTTTTTTAAAGATAATTGTTTTCCGTAATTTTCCGTAAAAGGTTACATCATTTTTTTTACTCATATGACGCCCCAATAAATACATTAAATTAGTTTTTACCACGAAGGTAGAGGATAGAGAGGAGAGAGATGGAGAGGAGGATAGGTTGCTGAGATGGCAACCCTTTCGGTATGGGCACGCTCAGCACTTTTTTACTGCAATTTTATTGTCATGTTTATTGTTCTTTTTTTATGTGTTTGTTGCTGTTGTGTTGTCTGTTTCGAATAAATGCTTTCTATTTTATTCTATTCTATTCTATATCGTGGAGTACATCAGGATGAAGACTCAGTTCACCTTGAGTATCCAGAAGTTGGACTCGCTTCAAATCTTTTGTGGTGCGGGTTCCAACTCATCACCTAAAAACATTAATGAAGGAGGAATTTTGACGGGTGTCGTGTATCGGCGATACGCAATATGTCGCCCACGGAACGTAGTACCTAAATAAATTTTGTAGTGATTTTATATCTATTATGTACTTATTAGTTTTTTACTTTGCCTATGGGCCTTAGTTGCCTGAAAATAAAACAATTATTTATTAATTTATTTGATTATTTATGTACACACAGAAAAATACATAGGGATACGATATAATTACAATTGGAGTTCAAACTACTTTTTTCTTAAGAAATTTCTTTCTTCTTTCTTTATAAATGCGAAAGTAACTCTGTCTGTCTGTTACGCTTTCACGCATAAATCGCTGAACCGATCGTCATGAAATTTGGCAGAGATATAGGTTTGGGATATGGAGAAAGACATAAGCTGTTTTACGCGATAACCGACATCCACGCGGGCGAAGCCGGGGCAAAAGTTAGTATACTACATATTATTAGGTTTTCCGACAGTTTCACACTTTCACTAAAGTATCTTCAGATTTTTCTTAAACTTTTCCCTTCAGTTTTCTGTACTTAAATACGTTTTATGGTAAGTTTCTTATACACAAACGATGTGCGAATGTGCGAATCAATCAAGTCACTGCATTAAACTTAAATCTCGAAAGCTGAGTGTTGCCATAAAACATTCATAAAAAGCCTAAGGTTCGCTGCTCGTTTAATACAACCGTTAGTACATTCAGCAATACGCGATGCGCATACGGCGGAGCTTGTGGCGGACGACCAACACATAAAATGCGATATAAGCCCAATACTGCTTTAATCGAACTTGTTCTAATACATAAAAAATGCTGGGATTTATTCCTTTTCACTTGAGTAATCATGAATTATCGGAATAATATTATAATCATTTAAAGGTGCGCTTACACGAGCAACTAAAATTGCTCCATTTTGGGCAATTCTCGTCAACTATAACGTCACGGCTACATTCAGCAATTTAGGGCAATGGCAACATGTAGCAACCTGTTGCCAGAGATACGGCCACACAATATGGAGCAACTTAAAAAACTAGTCTTTGCGCCTCCCCCGCCGCCTCCGCCGCTGGCCGGTTCCTCTCGCAACAACGAAAGAAAATTGACTAAAAGTTTCCAAACCGATTTGGCAACTCATGAAACATATGGAGCAATCAGAAGCAATATTGCTGAAACACATCGGAAATTTATTGTTGTTGCTCCAGATTGCTCCACTTAATTGATCCAGATTGATCCATTAATGTTGCCGAGCTATAATTGCTCAAAAAATTACCCGTGTAAGAAGCACCATCGTTGCTCTGTTGCGGGATAAATATATGCATTGCAGATATTTATGAGACAATGATGGATGCTGGGTGTTATTGAATTGTGGGAGAAACCACAATAACATCTTGCGGGAAATCCAAGGCCTTTTCAATTGGAACAATGAAAATCCGTGAAATTGTTACTGCGCGCGGTGACACCGAGAGCAGATGCAACTTATTATTCGGTAGGGTTTAAATATGGTGTTCTGTGCTATGTAGGTAGGTACTACTATAAGATATACTTACCGCTTTATTGTTAAGTGTTAAACACATAACATCACACCCGACTGCCCCGAGGGGTTAGGCGTACTTACAGGGTAAGTTTTTATCCAGTGCGTAAACTGTAACCATGAATTCAGCATATCATTCTAGACCCGTAGCGCAGAAATTTTTCGTCGGTTACTTATACAAAAAAAAAAATCAGCTATTTCATAGAAAAGTGCAATACCTACGCGGTCAAAATGATTCTGCACCCCTAGCGCAGAAATTTTAGTCTAGAATGATATGCTAAATTCATGGTTACAGTTTGCTCACTCGATAAAAACTTTTCCTGTATAAACATAGTACACTCCATGTCGCCGCTTTATTGATGTATGTTGTTAATTCTAATAAACGGCTAGGAAATAGGTTCCAACCATGCACACAATTACTACTACTTAAATGTACCTACGAACTCGTGAACGAATTCCGTCATCATAGAATATATGGACTTTGTGTTACTCTTTACCGAAACCATATAATATAAATTATTTGTTCTTATGGTGAAATCAATATCCACATTCTAAACAATAGAGCACAATGTGGTGTTTATAGTGTGTCGTCACAGAACACAATGTGGAATATGAATGGAAAAACAATAGACTTACTGTCATCCGAACCTATTCCGAAATCTAGTTTCTCCTTTTCATATACGTGATACCATACAAAAACCATTGTTGTCATAACATTGTGTTCCAATCAATCACAGTTTTTGAGGCAGACATTTTTGAATATTATCAATACCGTAATGACACGGTTTTTCTGTCCGGTTGTGTAACAAATGTGTCGAGGATGACGTGTTGCCTGACTTTCGCTGCAGCATTGATTTCAAAGGGAAATCCAAGTATTGAGCGGTACCGAGTAGCGGTGGCGCCACTGTATGACCTACTCGCGACTCGCGGGAGGCTGGGATTCCCTGTGACGTCACTCTGCTGAGCTCTCGAACTCTCAGTGCACGTATGCACCATCTGATTAACTGATAATATAATTTCACCGCGAAGTTTGACCCTCTGATAATATAATTTCACCGCGAAGTTTGACCCTTCCGTCGGTTAACTGACCCTGTAAGAAATTTTACGATACACGACAGCGCGTAATCACTATTTATTTATATTCTGATACACTATTCATTAGGTAAAACCAGATAGTGTTACAGTTGGTTAATAAATGTGGCGATTAAAATGTTTTTGTTACGTTATCAATCCATGTTTTAAAATTACGAATATTAAATCAAATCGAATGTGCACTAAGTACTTACTTTAATGTAAGGTCAAATGAAACAACTCAACAACTCATCATTTCTCCGAAACGGTACACTTTACGCCCCACTTTCGTTTACATAAGACAGATCAATCCATGTTTTAAAATTACGAATATTAAATCAAATCGAATGTGCACTAAGTACTTACTTTAATGTAAGGTCAAATGAAACAACTCAACAACTCATCATTTCTCCGAAACGGTACACTTTACGCCCCACTTTCGTTTACATAAGACGGTGTTATTTCTTGAACATACATGTCATATCCTTTTGTATGAGTCACTGTTAAGATTATGGAGGTTACATCTTAAATGTTTTCTGTAATCAGCGCCAGAACACAAGAGGAAAAACAAGTCTGAGAATCGACTAATGATCCTTGAAGGTTTTCTGAATATGAACAGAGTTGGGTGAATTATGTCATTGGCCGCATTTGTGCACTAGGCAACACATTGAATGTGCACGTTATGTATAAAACGTTATAACACGTTTGTTCGAAGCATGTATACGTACGTAGTACTTGATTGCAATATGTAGACGCGTGTCGGTTATCAGGTCAAGCTTTAACAAGCGTTACATACAATACGGCTGGGGTTTTCCCATCCGTATAATCAATGCATTCCGGAACATAGTGGGGACAGATGATACGAGTAACAAGCCCCGGACGACGCTGAGTGTGGTAGATTCGAGGCCATTAATCAATCACACGCCATTGCCGGACATGATTGAGCAGCTAACAGATATGACCCTCATTTTTGAACCTAGATTATTTAATTAGGCATAGAGATCTGATACACGATAATTAACTATAGCTTTCACAAGTTGTTTATATACCTACAGGTAGGTAATTGGTCTACCTATCAGTCAATTTTATTGCCAGCATAATTAAAGCGAGCATGATTCAGTCAAGTTCCAGTTTTGTATATTGCTTTGAAGAAATTAATTTGGATAGAATACTAAAACTTGTTTGAAAGGTTAAAATAATCAAAATAAATTCAAAAATCATATATGTAAGTGGGTACCATCTTAGAATATTCTAATAAAGAAGATATTTAGATAGTTTCTTGCTTCCCAATGTTCTTATTCTGCTGTATCGTACAACCATAAAACAAATTATGATGGCTATATTAATAGAACTATAGGTAATGAGACCCAAATATATCAAATGAGCGGAATTTAAAAGCCGAGACGAATCGTAGGTAATGGCATGCTGTGTGTTTCGTGGGTAGCTGACCGCACTGCCCCACCTCTGCTCCGAGGAGAAAGCGCGGTGAAATGCCCACAGATAAAATACATTGTCTGGTTTAACTAAGCGGTTTTTATCATAGTCGGAACCATTGAACCGTGTAGGCTTGTTACGTCATGTTTGACAATACCAACCTTCTGAGCATAACAGATGTAATGAGGCCGAATCTGGTAGTGTTTTCGATATTGGTAGGTACTTACCGTATTTAAGTTAAGCAAAACGTACCAAAGCATTTTAGATAGTAGGTATGCTTATCTAGGTTGCATAGGTATGTTTATGCTCAGGTATTTTGGTCATTTATCATAGAAAATATACCCAACTTGCCCAAAATACAAACCAATGTCTATCAGTGACTAATGCATGTTTGCAAAATGTATATATGCAGCAAAGTGACTGACCACTAAGCAATCGTCTAAAAATGATTTGCTTTGTAATTTTCTAACATACGTCAAATGATATTTACTCGAAAAACCCTATTGTTCCTCGATATTTTAGTATTTCCAACTCATCCCTACTTGTTAGACCAGTGTAAACAATAGCAATCTTGGCACAATAATTTAAAACATGGCCCAATTATAATGTCAAAAATTATGTGTAAAAACATTTTTCCCCTGCAAAGTATTTTTTTTCTGATAGTATGAGCTATTACATCTGCATTTTAACATGTTAGTAATTATGAGTCATTAATGATAGGTAGGTATAATTACATGTAAACATCGTATATATTCCATGAACTGGAACAGAAGTAGTCAATACATGTTAGGATGTTAAACGCGCAGCAGTTTAGGTACCTCTCGCTTTGATTTTCTCCTACACTTTAATACTTGAGGAAACTGTTTCTGAAATATGTTGTCTTATTGTTTCAGTGCCATCATGTTGAAAGCAATGGCGGTGGGCCTCCTGGTCATTGCGGCCGTGAATAGCCAGTGTTTCTACAAAGATGACGCCTCAAAAAAGTTGGACCCTGAAGCTCGCACCTCATTGTACCGAGGACAACTGGAGTTTACTCTCAACTTGTTCAGTGCCATCAACAAGGCAGTTCCTGACGACAACATCTTCTTCTCTCCTTTCTCCGTGTACCACGCGTTGGTCCTAGCTTACTTCTCTGCTGGTGGACAAACTGAACACTCATTGAAGGAATCCTTGAGGATTGCTGAAAGTATGGTAGGTAGCACGTTTTTTTCTATTTCTGATGATACCTAGTATTGTGTTTTTTCTTGATCAACAAAAACAAACTACCTATTCGAAGTGAAAATTAAGAACTGTACCTACCGCTTTATTTGAAACAGGAAATAATTTTATCAGTATTATTATATAGTAGAAACGCAATTGGTTTGTTGTGAAATGAGTGTTATATGAATCATCGAAGACTGATAAACGAATGGGTATGTGATTACTATAGAACAGAATTTAAAGAGCATCGTTTTATCCATTCTAGGACAAGATCAACCTGATGACGGCATACAAGGTGGACCAGCGATCGCGGGCGAACAACAACAACAGTGACAGCTATGAGTTCACGAGCGCCAACAAGTTGTTCACGGACAACGGGCTGCAGGTGCGCCAGTGCATGCTGGACCTATTCGGCGAAGAGCTGGAGACGCTGGTAACTATCCCCACTGTTCTGTTATTTGCTACAGACTGTTAGACGAAACTAAAGCCAAAGAGTGAGCGCTTTGGCTTTAGTTTCGTCTAACAGTCTGTCCTCAATCTGCAGAAAGTTTCATAATCGATAACCTATTACAGCCTACGTGTCCTTAGTTGCCATTCTGTACAAATATAAAGCGAACGGGCAACGTTTACTATAGTATTATGCCATGTACGTGTTATAGCTTTTCAATAATCTCTACAGTTTAGCTACTGCGTAGACGCCAATTTTTCTACACGGAAACAATGACAAGGAAAATGGAGTCTACGAGTCGTAAACAAAAGTATTAAGTCTAAAATTTAAAAACAATATATATTATTTGCAGAATTTCCGTGACAACCCCGAGGCTGCTCGCGTTTACATCAACGATTGGGTCAGCCGTGTCACCAAGAACAACATCAAGGACTTGTTACCCGAAGACGGAGTCTCCCAGTCTACTAAACTGGTACTCGCCAACGCGGCATACTTCAAGGGCGTGTGGGCCTCCAAGTTCCCCAAGGAGAGGACGAAGAAAGAGGCTTTCTTTGTGTCCGAGACGCGTCAGACGCTCGTGCCGTTCATGAAGCAGAAGGGAACTTTCCACTACAGTAAGTGATTACGTTACACAAAGTGGTCATGTCTAGACTAGTCAAGGCCAACTTGTGTACTCAAATGTTGTTCAAGTCATAAAGATACGCAGAATAGCGCCAAGATTTATTTTAAACAAAAAATTGCATATGATCTTACCTCCTATCCTAGTCCAAGTTTAATAACGAAATCTATCATAATTTCATATTTAATGTTAATTGTCCTTTCCAGTGGTAAGCGATGAGCTCGGAGCCCAGATCCTGGAGCTGCCGTACAAGGGCAACGACATCAGCATGTACATTTTGCTGCCCCCTTACTCAATGAAGGAAGGTTAGTCGACTTGTCCATTTTGTTTTATTTCATAGCACCAACTCGGTGATTTCATTTGCCGTACTGAAAAGGAAATATCGCAACTCAGATTAGTAGCTACCAAGTCTAGCAAGAAGAGGGTCATGCCCACGACGTCCAATTAAATAAATATGAGTAAAAATCGCATTAAAAACATTACAACAATCACTCTGGTGATGCGCTGTATGAATTCATAATTTTCTCTTGCAATCCTTAAAAACGTAATTATTTTACGTTTTTTGCATTTTCAAGGTTTCAGGCTGTATGTTGAACAAAATATGATTCCCAACTGTAACAAATATGGCTTTATATTATTATAAACTCACTGGAATGTGCGGGTTGTTCGAAAGAGATACCGCCGCCCCTGGCACACAGGCAACCGAGGGAACACGGGTGGGTTTTAGTCAGTAAAAGTCTGACACGCCCTCCCGCTCCACCCAGAGCGGGAGAAGTTAATTGATGATTTCCCACCCAAAAAAAAAAAAACTCACTGGAATTAAAAGAACATTTGAATTTCGTGGGCTACCCTGTTCCGTGTGGTGCCAGACGTAAAGAATAGCACCATCCCATTTCATCCCGTTGGGTGTCGTAGAAGGCGACTAAGGGACTTACTAGGAAATGGGCAGCAGCGTTCTCTATGCATTTTACCATCATACTGTGATCGCAAACCCACCTGCCAAGCGTGGCGATTACGGCAAATCCCCAAAAAAAAATGTCAAGCACCAAAGTTTTGGAGGAAGCCTATGTCCAGCAGTGGACGTCTTTTGGCTGAAATGATGATGATGATGATGATGGGCTACCCTGGAGCTTCCACATTGATATACCAGGTCCTGTTAGTTTTTAGGAGACGAAAATGTACTCTTCTAAATAAAAATATCTACATCTTATAGTATTGTAAATAATAAATAAATCCTTCTGTATCCTTACTAATATTATAAATGTGAAAGTTTGTGAAGATGTTTGGATGTTTGTTACTCAAGACTCTAAAACGGCTAAACGGATTTGGATGAAATTTGGCACTTAGATAGTTTATAACCTGGATTAGCACATAGGATACTTTTTATCCCGGTAGTGCGTTCCCGTGGGATACTTAATTTTCGACCTCCACGCGGGCGAAGCAGCTGGCAAAAGCTAGTCTTATGTATATATCATATGTACTTTCCCTGCATCCGGTTAGACTGGAAGTCGACCCCAACATAGTTGGGAAAATGCTAGGCAGGTGATGATATACATATATAAAAATGAATTCCTATTTGCCTTCGTCACGGCACCACACGTGAATGGCTGGGCCAGTTTTGCTAATTCTTTTTTCTTGTGTTTGTTATTGTCAGTATCTTTATTGATATGTCGCATCATGGTGGCCGAGATGCGAAACATCGGGTCTTCTTCACGATCCGACATATTTTAGGTAGGTGTGGGCACTGTAGTGGGTACTCGTACGAAAAGATAATTTGAATTTAAAATAACTTTTATAAACTGGCCAGTAACAAATTAAATAAACATGTGCAACGGAAACAAACGCGTGCGTTGGTACTGAGCGTTTGCCTAGGCTGTCCGAGCTCGACTGTCCACTGTAGACTGTCTCCGCACTCGGTCCCTACACCAGTCCTCGCTGCATTCCCTTCACCGACGATCGTATCCAAGCAGTAGGGCTCCATGATTATTCGTATACGAATCAAATTAGTAGATGGCGCTGTCCACTGTACTTTGGCGCCATCAATCCACGACATCCAACTTCCGAAAAACACTATAAAGTGAAAAAGAACTTTAATTTCGGCAGTCGGTGTCTTGGAAGGTGGTTGTTTCTTTCTTTGAAAAAAGTTTTCATTTTTCACTTTTTTGTGTGGTGTAGTACCTATCCCACACCAATTCGAAAATTCATCATCCTTGGGGTATTCTCAAAGTCAATAAAATCAAAACAATGCTTCTTTGTACGATAGCAGCAATCGCGGTTGATTTGCTGTCATTTTTTGAAGAGTTACGTTGTCTGTCTCCGAAACTCATTATCAGATTTATATGAAATTAAAAAATGGGATCATTTCAGAATAAACCCCTTTCGAACAAAAGAAGAATTTTGCAAATCTGTCTACAGGTATATGACGGAGTTATGCCCGAACATACATAAAAAATAAGCATACCGAATTGAGAACCTCCTCCTTTCGAAGTCGATAAAAAATGAATCCCTATTTCCCTTGGTCACGGCATCACACGTGAACGGCTGGGCCAATTTTGCTAATTATTTTTTGTAGTTTGTTATTGTTAGGAGAAGGTTCATAAGAATGAAAAAATTAAGAAATTTGCGCGTAACAGAAAAAATAAGAAAACTTAACGACCTTAATAACTTTTCTCATATTATTATACCAAAGCGAATTCAATATTCATAGTTAAGACAGGACAACGTCTGTCGGGTCAGCCAATCGGTTATAAAATTCTGTTAATATGCGGAAATATACTACAAAAGAAAATACAGTCGTATTGAGTACTCCTTTGAAGACGATTACAATCTTTGTTTTAAAGTCAAAAAACACTTTCGATCCTATCACCTCTCGTTTGTGTTTGATACAGATCTGAGCGCTTAATCTGATATGAATGATGGTACTTACTGTTAGCCGTGCTTTCTAGTTCACTCGGTTAATAACGGTACATTCCAATTTTAGTCTTATGGATTATTTCTTGCTTTATTTGACCTGTTGCTCTCGAGGTTTCATCAATCATACTTTACGTTAATACTGCTACTATTACTCGTGTGACTCCTGGTCGTACCTAGTCGATATGATTTAGTCATTATCCTGAGGCTGGCACGCGTTCTACTTGTGCGCGTTCCTAGCCTCGTTCTGGACAAATATGTAGCATACTAAACATTTTTGAAGGGGCAGAAATATCACAAAGTTATTCACAAAATTATTCAGATAGGTACTTACCTAATTGCTAGCATGTGCTACGTTATCATAACATTGGAGTATCAGGTAGAGGTATTAGACTGTCCCCCCAATAATTTATGCCAATGAAGAATATATTGCTTATTATACGCTATATGGTGCTTTGTCAACAGGTGTAACCAACATTATTGCGAACCTAACTCCTGAGCGCCTGGCTGCCGTGGTTGAAGAAGGCTACATGGGTCGTGAGGTTATCGTCGAAATTCCCAAGTTCACTGTCGAGAGGAGTCTTCCCATGAGAGACGTAAGTGCAAGCAATTGCTTCGTAGACTTACAAAAATAAGATTACTGCCACCATTACCCATTACCATTATATTTCAATCCACCAGACACAGAGAATAACTGAGATAATTTAGAGAACGGCATTTATCCTTTTTAGGTAGTCAGAAAACCTTTAGGCTTCAGCAGAAGTCTGAAAACGGGACAATCCTTATTTTTGTAATGATTATAGGATGGCAGAAGATGAGGGTATCATAACGATTTTTGTGTTATACAGTGGTTATGGTACTTTTTAGGGTTCTGAAGCCAAATGGCAAAAATGAAACCCTTATAATTTCAACATGTCCATCTGTTCCGTCCGGGTGCCACACAGCCATTTTGTTCGAAGACACATACTCTTTAGATATAGTGTACATGCACTACATCGATAATATTGGAAAGAAGGTGTATTATGTGCACCGCTAAACAATGGTGTAGTAAAATAGAGGAAAAAATATTTGGGAGTGGCACTCCACCCAATGGATGAAAAAAAACACTCCACATAAGTTATTGATCGATTCAATAATTTAAAAGATTATGACGTTTAATTGACTTTGCTATTTAATTGAATAGTTTTTGAGATATCTGATATTTTCGGTTACAACCGCAGAAATAACTTCGTTTTTATAACGAATAGGTGTCCCAAGGAATTCTAAAACTAATAAATGCTTCATTTGCTTCAGGTATTGGAAACACTAGGAGTGGGTGACTTGTTCAACGAGACCGCAGACTTCACCACACTGTCTGAACAGCGCGGCATTCTCTTCGACGACGCCGTTCACAAGGCGAAGATTCAAATCGACGAGGAAGGTAAGAAACCGCAAATCAATTAGTGGTTAAGAGCTACAATCGACAAGTCATTGTCGAAATATTACTCGTAACTCGACTCATCATTATGCTAAAGCCCGTTCTCACAAAACTCTGAATCACACGGCACTTAACGAATTAGGAACTTTCACTATTCTGCAAAAAGGAAGACTTTAAGGAAAACTATTTAACCATAGCTTTTTAGTATTTTATTTTGACATTTATCTGAACAAGTGTAGCACCTACATTAAATTAATGTAAAAAGATTAAGACTGAGACAAACAATCGTAGGAGAAGTTTTCTTTTCCGTGCACCTTTTTATTTTACCACTTTTGACTCCTAATGCCTCATTATTAAAGTGTATGTTTGTTTGCAGGCACAGTAGCAGCAGCAGCAACAGCGATCTTCGGCTTCCGATCGTCCCGGCCGGCGGAGCCAAGCCGCTTCGTTGCCAACTTCCCCTTCGTGTACCTAATCTACGAACGTCCCACCAACTCCATCCTCTTCATGGGCGTCTACAGAGACCCCAAGAAGTAAGCTTCGAAGGATTGAAGTATTAAAGTAGTGTTTAAATAAATTTTATACAATATGTATGACATTTTTTAAACTACATAGTATTAATAATGATCTGTATGTAGCAACGTGGTTGAAAATTCATGAAAATAATTACGTACATGACGACTTATGTTAATAAAGACTCTTTGACACATCCGGAACATGACATAGCATTGGTTGCCAATTAAAGAAAATAAGTTTGTTTCGCTAAATGTTCAGCAAAATATTTAATAATTTCAATTTCATTAGATCCTTTAATACTGTATACAAGTAATATGTTTAATACATAAAATGTAACGTCGTTTTTAGTTATTAAGTTCACCTCATTTTAACTCATTGAATAAGACAATGTTTAGGTATACTTACATAGGTTCATAGACGATAAAATTCTCAATTTTGGACACTTGTTAAGATATAAATATTTTCTGGCAAATGTTGTTTCGGTGGTTGTAGATCATCATTTTGTGTATTTATGTAAAATGTACAGCGATAATGATTACATACCTACTTTTGTGATATCTAAACTAGGGTATAAACCCAAAGGCGGTCAGTGCACAGTTTTAGCTACCTATTTGATAAGTTAAAAGTAATTTAGAGTAGTTATGTATTTATTTATTTTTGTTCTAAGACATTTTAATGCAAGATCTTGTTTAACGTCGTTGAAATTATTCCATTTAATCCATTCTAGGACACTGAACGAATTATAATAGAAGTTTAATTGTTATGACGTCGAGGGGCGTTTAGTATCCCGCAGTGTTAGGTATTTTTTTGTAATGACGTAGTCAGTATGTTTTTTCTTACTAAAGTAACATTTAAAATTATATGATTAAGGACAATAAACTAAGCTATGTCTACGTGGCATAATCCAACAAATTGTATTTTATTTGAACCCTGTGAATGTTTTCACACACATACAAATTGTGTCATGAATATTTGCCAACATAAAATCCTTTTTTAATTTTTAGTTTTGGTACCTAACTAAGTAGTAACCTGCTCCACACCATTTTGCATACCTCTATTTTTTATGTAACCAACAGTGGCAGGAAGAATAATAACATTATCAAGGTACACAAAATGGATTTAAAGTGTATTATCGAAGCTAACGCAAAAACTTAGGCAGTACTTGCGCCCTCACGGCTCTAGTCACCGCAGGATACGTCCTGGGCGGCGAGAATACCAGGCTGCTTCCCGGCCACCGTAGGCGAGGGCTTGCGGATGGCGAGTAATAGGTAGCTCGGTGTCCGGTAAGGACCAAGCCGGGGTCGACGGCGCGTTGTGTTCTACGAGCCTCAAAGACATGTCAGCACCAACTGGTGGGGTCCGCAAGGGCCGATGCCTGCCAGGGGTGCGGGTTGTTCGAAAGAGATACCGTGGCCCCTGGCACACAGGCAACTGAAGGAACACGGGTGGGTTTTAATTAATAAAAGTCTGACACGCCCTCCTGCTCCACCCAGAGCGGGAGAAGTTATTTTATGATTTCCCAACCTTAACAAAAAAATTACTTCCCTAGCAAAGTTAGCAAAATTTATAATGGATACGGGGTGTCCCCCCTATCCATTAAAAAAATATTTTTTGAAATCGATGAATTGAGACCCTCGTCCTTTTGAAAGTCGGTAAAAAAATGGTGATGTAGTTTTTAACCCGTTTAGCGATCGCTTATTGGAGGCTTAGCATGAAGCTTTCTATTTCTACTCTACTGTGGAATAGAAATCACTTGTTGTCTACGGTTCTCGTGCTAAGCCTGCAGGAAGCAGTTTCGGTCGAAACGGTTGTCTACTAAGAAAATTCTATGGAGCAAATTTATAAAAGTAGTACCTAAGAAGTGGAGGATAAGGAAAGGATGAAAGAGAAAGGATTAAAGTAAAAGGAAGATGATACGTAAGGAGATGAAAATAGCGTACTATGTTAGTATAGTTATAGTAGGCCACTCCTCAGTGGGAACACTTGTACCTTGAGCTGGCCTAGCGTAGTATCTACCTATGGAGTTTCAATAGAACAAGAGGCCAGCTGATACCTAGCGCTAGTCATAGCATACAGCAAATTAAGTTAAATAATAATTAAGTTTAATAATAATAATAATTAAGTTAAATAAATAAAATTGAGTGTCTATTTGTAATGACATAATATCAGTTTTTTACTAAATGTATAACAAAGTATATACGGTAGGTACCTACATAAAGCGATAAAACTATTTTTGAAATTTTCTGTGAGTCTATTTGTTCCAGCTATTCTCCGAAACGGCTGGAACGGTTTGATGAAATTAGGTATGGGGATACTCTAAACCCTAGGAAAGGACAAAGGCTACTTCTTCGACATAAACGCGGGTGAAGCTAGTTAAAAATATAATCTTAGAGATACTCGTCAATGGTCTGGAAAAATGCGTTGAGACTTTCATGTAAGTAGGACGAATAACTGAATCTTCAGCAAAGCAATTATAATCGTATAATGTGTGTAACTTTATATAAGCTTAACCTTAGTTGTCTCACGATTACTTCCTGCCTCTCATTATCAAAACAGCAGCTTCCATAAAATGAGTAAAATGACAATAAAAATGCCATACACATTTCGCACGGATGACCAACTTTGCACAAACTACTTTGATTAAATGGCTCGATCGATTAATGACTCAACATTATGTAAATTAAAATGTACACGGACTGCGAATGACTAATTTGTTCTTAATATTTTCTGTAAAAAAATATTCTTCAATGTCTAGACAACAAAGTATCGTCTTAAGGCAGCAATTTTGAAGAAAAAAAAACACTCAGTTCCATTGTGAGCCTGGTTTTGTTCGGAATACAAAGCAACTGAATTAGAATACCACATTAGGTTATTTTTGATAATGTCGTCAACTGCAGAGGCATGTGTCGTATATTTCTTCAAGAAGCTCATAAAAGTCAAAGTGATGTAGAATTAAATGGCGATGCATTTTTTTCTCATATGTATAAAATAAATGTACGTTTGCAAAAAAAATTACGTATTTATGATGCGATCACTGACCGTGTCGTATTTGACGAAGAATGTGCTGAGCTGACTGAGATCTCTAACCATGACAATAAAAGATGCAGCGTGCTGCCAACCTCTTAATAATCGATATTTGAAGGTTGAGGGAATGAAGTGACATCGCTTATGAATCCATTTTTGGGTAGTCCATCGAGTGCTACTCAGCAAACAATCGATGGACACAATAAGAGAATAAATTTTCGGAAGTCATCTATTAGTGCACCTACTATCCATTTACGGGCAAATACGATCACTCAAACAATTAGCAGTAAAATTATAAAAACGTCATTTTGTCTTTGTTTATTTGATTTGATTAGCAGAAACGCAATAGTACGTTTGCTACTAATTGCATATTTTGTAGTTACGTCGTTTAATCGAACCTCTCTGTACTAAAACTTATTGAGAGTTCAGTTCAGCGCTAAATTTGCAATTTTATATATTGTCAAGTAAGTTTAGTGTTCGTGAGTCTCCTGTAACTCCAATAAATTAACGTTGTTATGGAGTCTACATCGAGGCGATGTTATCGCGCACTGTCCACTTATCTCTGCTCTATGTAACTTCCGTGTAAGATCTATAGTAGAAAGTTAGAGCGGTTAATGGAAGCTTCATTTTGGTAGTTGATTTTTTACAAATCAGCTTTAGCGGTTTTCTAATCGCTGTGAAAAGGTTAACCCTTTTGATTGGAGATGACGCGTGAGTTCAAGTCAAATGTACCTACCTACTTAAATATACGTTTGACACGATGTTTATGATAGATTGGTATCTGGGTAACAGGCGGATTAAAAAGCGAATTAGAGATCGTCAGGCCCGACGCCCAGCCAACATGAGGTAAACATGTTACATGCTACTCTATAAATAATTGTCAGTCATTCAATAAACATAATCTTTCTTTTACTGCAAAAGGTTAAAGGTCAAAACAATTGTTAACGCTCTTAGATCAGTTCACCCTGAATAAGTACAGTTATTAATAACAAAATATTGCTCAGCCAGCAAAAGTTACTGGTCAGCCTCTACGTCTGATTGAGACCTTTAAGAAATTCCAATTCCGTTCCGTGCCTAATAGCAGGATGAGCATCAGATGTAGTGATTATGGACAATACGGCCTCCGCCCAAACAACATACCGCGGCCGCCGCCGGTGCATTACTGCCGCTGAGAATATATTGACGATTACTCATCTATTACCTACTACTAACTGTTCATGTGACTAGACATGAGTATCCGTTCAGTTGAAAATGCAGAATGCTCAGTTTTCACTCATAATGTACGATTTCCTGTAAGCGCGCCAACTAATGACGTCTGGTTACGTTGTGTACTGCGTCTGTTGTTTTCACTCTGCGTATCATTTATCATTTTAAAGATTCGTTCGTTTCGTACAGTGCTTTCAATATTACATTTTGGTATTAATAATGGTTATTTTACTTTAACTGCGGTTTAGCTATACAAAGTAGGTAATAGTGTTAACCGGATAACTGCGGTCAAATTTTTTAACTTAACCGTGAATCATTTTATTTAATTAACTGGTTAGTAATTGTCGAATTTTGCAACTTTTCTCCCACGTTCTGTATCGAGTGCAAGTAATTTGGAAAAGGTACGTAGGTACTCGTTTCTTCGGCAAAAATTAAGTCTCGTTGTATACGAAAATCCACCATTAGACACCATTAGATGGCTTGTATAGCTGTGATCGATATGGTTATCTGTGGATAATCCAGTAAACCTCCAATCTCTCTATTGCTTATGGACCGGTGAATAATGTTATTTGGTAAAAATTCTACAGTTTTTCAACGGTAAAGCAATCAATCCTTAAATGTTTGAATTTAGAGGCTATGTGAACTTAAGCATTAAGTTATATCAAAGTGATAACTGGAAAATCGTCTCTAATTTATGATGATTGACGGCCCATCAGTAGGAGAAAGTTGAAGTGCCTCACAATATTCACAAGTCTGTTTACATTAAGTATGCTACAGCATTTGTATATTTTCCTTTCATGCGATAACATATCATACGGACACGACATATGTTGGACTTTATATGCGCTTGTTTTTTTATTAGTCGTCGGAGCGCGCGTCAACAGATATACCTATGTTTATATGAAGGAAGGTCGTCCGCTATACTTCCGTTTTGCTGTCCGCTTTCTTGAGCTCATAACTTAGTTATTTTGAATTCGTACGATCGCTCTGTTTACTTTATAAGGATTAAGGATTGTTGTCTGCCCATAAGTATCGCTTTTCCCTGTTGCTATTGAAACGAATCCAGTTTTTTTTTTTCCATTTTATTGCGCGTATGTTCTGTATATGAATAAGGGAGGTGTTTATCTACACCATTTATCTAAAATTGTTTCTTCACCTTTTTATAATTTAATATGATTTAATGACCTTATAAAGAGGCTGTTTCTTGTTTAACGTCATTTAGATAAAGCGATGGTTGGACTGAAATTAATTGGGCGCGATGTTCTTTGTGCTGGTCGGCGGGACGGCCCGACGGACGATTAATAAAGAGCACATAAGTAAACAATGAGTGGAAAGCAGGTACGTAAATCCATCGGAAGTATTTGTGGCGTCGATAGCATCGGTCCGTCCACAATAGAACTAATTACCGCCTTAGGTCGGTGCGTGTGCGCCGGAACCGCGGGAAACAATGCCCGTCGACTACCCGCCAACTATTTATATAGGTATGCCTTTTGTTAACTCATCTAACGTTATCACAATGGCTTCGGTGAGGCCCTAAACTTGGTAAAATGTTTGGAATGAACACTTAATCTGGGGCATTGTTCTTTACTTAATTAATGTTTTTGTTTTTTTACGATTACTTATCTAATTAATAACCAAAAATGGTTTAAGAGCGTCTATAACACAATCATCCTAAAGACCCCTTCAGGTATCAACCAACCAACCAACCATGGGTATAACCCAACTGTATTTTATATTATTCTGCAACGACTGGACGTACCCTCGATATTTGATGAGTATTTTTTTCCGTATTGGAGTACTTGTGCAGCTACAACTACTGCAATGCCGGCCATATTTGAAATAACGATTAGGACGTACCTACTTAACTAGGTTTATCTGAAGTGTACGGGTAGATAAATTAATATGTGCCATTGTGTGCACATTTATAAACCCAGAAATAATGCTGAAACTGCCAATTCGAATTATAAATCACTTCATTTTTATTTTGTTTTTGGGTTTTGCGGTTTTACCGGAAAACCCCTGTCGGAGATATAATTTGAGTTAAAAATAACTTCACATTTTTTCCTGGTTAGTGCAAATTATTTCTTTCTACGTATTATTTAAAGTAGTTGATCATGAGTGCAGTTACTTACTTCTATAGCTAAGAGAAAAGCCCGGAAAGGAAGCTGTTTCATCCGAGTAGTTAAATATTAGTGAGTGGTCTTGACGACTTATTTTTATCTTCCGCAGCACTGAATATTGACAATCAGCTAACAAATTAAATGGCTATTAGTTAACGTAACTGCAGCAGTAGTAGTGGCGCAGTGGTAATGGCCGCGACTTACTAATCGTAGGTTGTGGGTTCGAACCCAAGCAGGCGCTTTACTTTTTAGAAATTACTTCATCACCCCTGCTCTCAAAATGGTGAAGGAAAACATCGTGAGGAAACCAGCATGTCCTAGAAGTTTCCAATTTTGGAAGACATGAGATATCTACCAACCTGCACCGGGCCGGTGCTGTGGATTGCAGCCCACTCCCTCTCGGAGACAGGAGGCCTGTGGCCTAGCAGTGGGAATATTATAGGCTGATAACAAAACGTAACTCCACGTCTGGTTCTCCGAAGGCCCACACATTGATGCATATGTACCTAAAGTACACCTACTTTTCGCCAGTTCTGTTTAAATGCCATGTTCATACATATGGCATTTAAACAGAACTAGCGAAAAGTGTATGGATGTACTAAATAGAAGGCGTTTGCGTCTTGCCATTAACCAGACACAAATCAAGAGTTCGGGCTGTTATTAAGAAGTTCACAATGCACTAACTAACCCTTGTAGCCTGCCTACCCTCCCTGTGGTTCGAACCCACGGCCATATCCCTAGGATCAGTGACCAACGAAGCAGTCAGGCAATTCAACGCTGTCAGTTTTCCTCCTTACTTAGGCCTTTCCTCATACAGATATTTTTTCAAGTAGGACCGTCTTAATTAAACCATTCGCAGTTCTGGTGCGAGTTTCATAATTTAAATATTCTAAAATTTCCACGAAAATTACTCATTCTTTTAGACTTTAAATACGTTTCAAAATCTGCATGAGGTGTTCACGACTGAATTACAATCGTAAAAGTAAATATGCAGTGAATGCCAGCTCATTGTTTACAATACATGCTGCATTAAAGGTACTCGGTTCACTCTTAGCTTGTGTGAAGAGGCCAATGATATCCATTTGATGTCAATAGCTGGTAGCAGTTGGGTGAGAATAGCATAGGATCATGTTAAATGGCGTCCGATTGAAGAAGCCTTTGCCCGGCAGTGGACGGTTACAGACTGTTGGTGATCAAGATCATGTTCCTCCCCGCTCTTATCGCAGTTTAATTGAAGACGTCACTGCATATTGATTAAGGAAAAAAAACAAAATGTCATATTATATAAAAAAACATTTTATTAGCAAACTAACATAGGAAAGTAAAAATATAAGAAATTCATTATAAAACTGTAAATGTTGTAAAAAATTATGGTAGCTACATTTATTATATTACACGTACCTTACGGTGTGATACTGATTTAACGTGATCAGATCTAATCTGACTTTATGTCTGACACTAGGCTTCCACGCGCCATGCTCTTGCGCAGCTTGCTTTAAAAAGTTACTTATCTAAGAGTTTTGTCAAAAATAAAAATATTTCATTGGGTAATTTTAATGCGTTTATTTTTTCAGTTACATGTTATTTCAATACCGTTGGTGTCACTTTTAAGAAGTTCATTGGTTATTTGTATGAGAAACACGAAAACATTTCTTGATGACTTGTCTTCCACATTTTCAGTTAAATGGTTGACGGAAAAAAACCCAATACTTACAGTCAATTAACATGCAAAATTTTATTTTGCTTTTTGTCAATATTCGTAGGCCTTTATAGTCTTGTTAGGTATGTCTAAATATACTCGCGGTACAATAACAGGTTCTTATAAAAAACGTGTCTCGTTCGTCAGAGGTGGAGCAGGCGGCGCAGGGGCAGTGCACGTGTCGCCTCGTGTTCGGAAGACCTCAGTGATTGAATCAGTGCAGTGAGCTGCTTGCGAGCACCACACTCACACTGTCTAATAGATATACAGATAAGCAAAAAATCACAGCTCCGGTTAATCAAAATACAATTATGTTTTTGTTTTCATATTTTCTTCACCTTAAAATATAATTCTAAAAATAAATAATGAAGTATTGTACAGGACGGCTCAGCTTAAGGGCGACGTAGATAAACCTTTTCAATGTTTATAATACTTATAAAATAGGACAAAACTTACTTACGACTATTAAATTATTAAGAATTTCAGTTTGAGTGAGTGGAATAAAAATAAAATTTATATTAAACTGGAGTAATTAAGATGAATTAAGATAATGTTAATTGAAATGAAATAAGAGCTTCTTCAGCTTAGAGAGAGGACCTTCAATAAATAAACAGTATTTACAAAGTATTGAACATTACTAATCATCGTCGATAGCGAGTCATCCACGTCTCCCTTATAACAACTCCGATACTATATAAAATTAAATTATTCATGCAATAATTACTCATAGATCCTTATAAACAAGACATAATTATCAATAAAATCTAATAATCAACTCAGGAACAAATGCAATAAAAATCGATCAATATAATCCTTTTCAAAATAATGTACTCAAAAACCAACATAATTTAATATATTACATGAATATATTAACAACCATTTATATGCACTCACATAATTTATGAAGGTATCCATAGTATCTTAAAGTAATCTGGTAAATCTCTCAATGTTTCTTATTTAGGTACTTATTAAAACTATAAATTCGCTAGTAATTCAAATACCATCTAATGAGATACAAGTGGTAGAGTATAAAATTTACTTCCAAAGTCAACTTTTTATAAAATCCATTCATGATACATATTTACAAGATAATGAGTATTGTTAAAGAGTTTCCTCTGGCTTTACAACTATACTTTTAAACATATTTACGACAATCTCAATAGAAAGCTTCATAGTACCTACTTTTAACATGCACGTACTAACCGAGGAGACGGTGTAGGTACAAAATTCAGTCTGAAAATCATTTTAGAAAATATGCCGCGTGAACTGCGATGCAATATAATTTGTTCTGTATATAACAGTATGATAATTTAGTAGTTCCTAATAGACAAAAGCGTTCTTGTAGAACTTTCATCTTTAATCGTATCAACTAGGTACTTATAAAGCGTTCATACAAAATTATTGTAAAAATAAACCGAAATACTTAAAGGGTTGAGACTCAGAACTATAAAAACTTAAGTAAATCTCACGCAAACACTTATATTTGCAGTTTCGCAGTCACACAGGAGCGTCGAGGGGCAGTGTTCGTTTACAAATAGCTAAATACTGAACATTTCTTGTTCATCAGTATTACTACTGGCAAGATGCATATTTATAACGGCAACTTAACAATTATAAGTAAGTAGAGAAGCTAACAGTGGTAGTTCCAAAACAGAATATGAGAAATGTCGTCCAACTAATAATTAGTCCGAAGTTAAATCCTACATACAATTATTTTTGAGACTGTAAAATAACATACAAATAAATTCAACATTGGTATCTTTATCTATAATGAACGAGCTGCTGCGTTCAATTAATTTGTTGATTTACAATATTGTTTTATTAATGTCTTCCTGATTAATAATAGGGTTTTAGAAATTGCCAGTTTGTTTTAACGGTACTTGTACCCAGGTAAGTGTAAATAATTAAATATGTTGCCATTATCGGAGCTAGTAGGTAAAGCTGTTTCTAAAATTAACAAATCGGTATAGACGTAGGTAGATATTTATGTATTCCGTGTAGCTTGTGGACGGAAGGGTCGAGTGACGAAACGACTTTAAGCAAATGATAAATAAAAAAACTCTAGCTACATGATAAATTTAGACGTAAACCAGGTAAAACCATATAGTTAGGTATTTTATATTCACAAGTTAGTCGGTAGATAGGCAGTTTAAGCATAGACAAATTAGTTTAAATAGAATTCTAATGAAATAGTTTAATAGAAAAAAATGACTAGGTCGTGGCGCATGACATTGTGTGTGATACCTCGCGCCTGACGTGCGGAGGCCGAAATATTATAACTTGACCTTAATTCCGGTGGTATAATTTCAATCACGGTACATAATTGACCTATTGTAATAGACCCTGCATGGTATAACCTATTAACGTATTTATTGTACTGCGCTGATACATTGATCAGTCAGCACGTAATGGCCTAACAATACTGCGACTAATAAGTAAAGTGTATCTTGAGTTAACTTCTGTTTATTTTCTCTTATACTTATGACTGCATAAGTATGTAGCCGTGACCATGTAAGTATTCTTTTCTAGAAAAAAAACACATTCACTTGTACTAAATATTCATCAAATTGAACTAACTGCCACTACTAAAGAAAACTGTTTCTTAGAAAAATATGTTGATTATATTATTATCATGTTGCAGAATTAGCTGATTTACACTAATTTAACTAATATTCGTAATGATACTGAGTATTAATCGTAATTATGTGATAATCATTATTTAGCACACTGGCTCGCCCTATTGTGAGGCTGCACTTAGCAAATTTGACTTATGACGTGTTTTTAAATTCATGTGCTCTTAAAGCGCTTTCACAAAACTTTCTGGCTATTCGCTACATCTCGCACGATTGCTATGAAAGAGTCTCAAATGAAAATAAAAAGAAAAACCATTCTTTCACATCCTCACGAAATAACGATAACATTAAAGAAGAAACAAACTGAGCACAAACAACCTGACTGCATAGAAAGGTATCTGAAAATGTCAGTGAAACAGATTAGAGTGATGTCTATACTCGTATTAGGTAATTACTTTCACTAAGAGGAAGGTAAGCATGCACAGTACTTTCATGCACTTTCATACTCAAGATTACTGTTTCATGGCTAATAACTGGCGGTTAATAATGGGAAGACATAAAATGTTCTCTTACATAGGTGTGCGACGGTAAACAATGTTTAAGAGACTATCTAGGTACGTATATATAAATAATGACAGGGCGAGGCTCTGTGTTATAAACACACAGACGGAACAAAGAAAGGCCAATTTGTTAGACGAGAAAGGGAGCACATTTTAAAGACCGCGATTGAAACAGCGCTTGTATTTATAATTTATAGCAATCTCAGGGCAATCAGGCCTCTCCCAGTATGAGGCGAAAGATGTAATATAGGGAATGAGAAACCGTTCACTGCGTCGCGTCGTCCGATATGGACACTCGAATAATGGTCCCTCCCGTCCCGAACAAGCTATTACGTTCCAATTTCCGAGGAGTACATTATAATAATAGAGCAAGTATTCAACTTTTTGTACAAAGCTTTATCTTAAGCATCGCAGACTAACTCTAAGTAAATAGAAATGTCGAAAATGATAGCGCAGCCATACTCGAAAAAATAAAAATCACTGTTCAAACCGAGAGGAGTACAGTGAAGAGATGCGATAGTTGAGCGGTGAAAGATGCTGGGTTCTGAATACTCGTTCTTTTAGTCTTTTTTTATTTTTATTTTTAGAAAGTTCAGTCGGTCGCACAGCGGGAGAAATTACTACGGCGCCGCGGCAACCAGTAACACCAGCGGTGCTCATCATTGTTCACTATTTATCTGATGTTACTTTGAGACACTTTGTCGATAATCCACCGTTTAAGCAAACACTTTAACGAACTACAGTAGGTGCCAGCGGCGTTTCGGCGTACCATTACTTATGTATAACAAGGAACTAGCGTCAGATATCTACCTACTTATACCAAAATGCATAACGTTGTTTTACAAATATGACTTCTAACGTAAACTAGTATTTATGACTAATAAATATGCAATGTAAGTTGATTTTATATAATCTTGTAAAACACTTAAAAGTATCTGTTCTTAGCTAAAGCTAAAATGTATACGGTAACGGGCGGAATTACATACAAATTAACAAATAAGATTAACGGCCGAACCTTCACATGTCTCTTTCGTAACTGTCTTATTTCTCTATAAATTATTACTTTATTAGCACCTTACCAAATTCATCTGTGATATTTTCAGCCTTTAAGTATGGATTATAAGAAAATACATTTGTTATTATATCACCATGATAAAGTTCAATTGACTATCAATGGGGTGTGAGCGGTGTGCGGTGCGCGGGCGCGCGTTACCTCTGCTTGTTGGGCTTGACTGCGCCGTTGGCGGCGGCGGTCTTCTGCGCTATGTGCGTCTGGTAGTGCTTGGCGAGGTGCGCCTTTTGCCTGAAGCTCTTACCGCACAGCGAACACGTGAACGGCTTCTCACCCGTGTGCGTCCGCACGTGCACGTTCACTGAGTATTTGTCCTTGAATCCTTTCGAACAAATGGAGCAGTAGTGGAGAGATCTCTCTTTCCTCACTCCATTCGACGTAGAGGTAGCCGCCTGAATGGCCGTCCCCGACTGCGCTTGCGGCGTCGGCGCCGGGTTCTTATTCTGCGGTTTCTTGTATCTTCTATTTCCCGGCTTCGTGCTCGTCACGGTGGGCGATGCTGTCACTATTTGCAAGTGCTGGTTCAGCTGGACCTCCCCGGCGGGGATCATGGTCACTAGTTCACCGTTGACGTGATGTATGTTATAGATACTTCGCGTTGGGTCAATAGGTTCTACGGTACAGAACGGTTGCATCGATTCTCCGAGTTCCGTTGCTATACTTTTCAACTTTTCGTAGTCTTCCGGGTAGTTGGTATCTAGTCGTGACAGTAAAATGTCGTCCACACTTTGCGTCGATGATGGATTTTCTCCATTTGAGACAACTGAGTTGCTGGGGTCTTCTAATAATATTGAAATATTTAAACGATTAGGTGGTGTAATCGCCATCAAGAGTGCATCTTTGCTGTCTTGGTACATTGATGGTACATCAGGTTTGTTGTTGTTGGTTGCGATTACTCTTTTCAGTTCACTACTTACATCGACTTTTGCAGGATTTTTTTGTATAGTACTATATCTAATAAAGGCTTTTCCCTGTAATGCGCTTCTGAGCAAAGATTCATTCGACTCTGTATTTTGATCCGTTATTTTCCAATCATTGTTATTGTTATTAAATTCTACTTGACTTTCTAATAAGGCTGGTGTTACGAGAATAGATGAACTATGAGAGTCATCTTTTTTGTCACTACTCTGAAAATCACCTTCTTCGTAACTGTAGGGTTCCACTTTCACTAAGTCACTAGTACTCAAATCAGCGTGTTGACTTTCTGAGTCTCCATCCTCGTAAGTGAAACCCTCTACTTTTGGTAAATCTTGGTTGAAATCATTGGGGAATCCGTTCATATTTAATATGGATTCGAGATCTAAGGAGTTGTGCGGCTCTATGTCAGTTGGACTAGACATAGACACGTCTTCTTCTTTAGCCCAGTATCGATTCGAACTAGTTTCCGTCATGTCATGATTTAATACAGTCAGTGTGTAAATTTGTCCGTCCGTGTTGTTTATTAATTTATTTGAAATTGCCGTGTCTGTGCAGGGATGCGTGCCACTAATATCGCTTTCCTGGTTCCAGTAAAACTTGTTGAGATCCTCTAACATGGTAGTATCTAAGCGATCACGTTCGCGGTCCACGTTCCAAATGGAGTCGAAACTCTGTAGCGTCGTGGAAGTGGTGGCTGTGGCCATGCCACTGTTGGCGCCGATTTGCGCACCACCCACGCTCAGCAAGCTATTATTGTTCTGTTCTTTGGGCTCCTCTGAGAGCAGTGGGTTCGACCTTGAGTCGGGTGATTCCATGAACACATTTACAGAACGCATCTGTTGTTTGTATTGGGCATCAGTAACCTCGTTGGATGTCACGAAATCAAAGAAATCCGACTTTGACAGTTCTGGGGCAGTGGCCGTCATGACTACCGTTTCATTTACAACCGAGGACGACAACTCGGTTAGTTCTCCTGTCAGTTTTGCTATATCAAACTCGCAATGTTTGTGTTCAGTTTATCTTTGTACTACAATAAATATATCTAAATTTAAATAAGTGAATAACCCGGTATGACTTGTACTTTATTGGCAGTCGCTAGAGCGTCGGTAACTGAGAGTGCGGGAGTGCGGGGCGCGGGCTGGGGTGCTACTCGGACGTGCCCAACGTGCTCGAGTCAATCGGCGGACCAATCCAGTGTGTGAACTTGATCCGTACGTTCCTTTTTCCCATTATTCACCCCAACCCTATCCTTGTTGGTCGAGAACTTAATTAGCCAGGCTTTTGGCAAAGTAAGTGCAATTGACCATATTATCCATGATATTATGAAGGTGTTCGAAGCCAAGGAGCGAAGTCAATCTGGAAAAAGGAAAAAAAAAGGTTAATATCATTACTCAATTGACAAAGACAACATTATTATAGCTATATCTACATATTATCTACTAGTGGAGTACTGGGAATGGTGTTGTAACGAAACTATACCGCGTCGGCAACGCATATCATAAAGCAGAATATATCCGTATCTAAATGTTTAATTAATAAGCTCGCTCCGAGTCTTTAGATCCTGTACAAAACCAGGGCGAGCAAGTCACGCGTCGCGCCTATCAGGCATCACGTAGCGCCTGCGCGCTGAGCCCGCACCGCCTGCGCCTGCGTGCTGCTTTCCAAGCCAAGCCGGCTTTCAGCCCCAAAACCAAATAATAAAACTGAACATTAAATTTTATTAAAATGAAAGCAGAATTGAGATCATCACACGGCATGTAATTCTAGTGGTTGTCTAAATATTTTTACTTTCTACATTATCATACTCATTTCCACATCCTTCGTTGTTTGTTTGTATCGTATTTTAAAGTGTTTAAAATGTGTAATTGTTTTGTTATGTTATATTTAACGCTGGAGGTTTCCGTACGTGTTCGATATACATGTCGTAAAATGAGAAAGGTCTGTCAAACGACACGATGAATTGGAGCAAGCGCGAGGGACCGAAACACTCGATATTAAGTTTCATCTGACAGCTGATACAATGGTAACTCGTGGATATTTGACGAAATATTATTTACTTGCTGTATAGTTTACAGACACTCATAATATACTAGGTATATATAGGGGAGCAGGGGGGAATTGGAGCCTACTAAGGAAAAAGTTTAATAAAAGGCAAATTTATGAATACTTTAGGATTTTTTTATTAGAAACTAAATCCTTATTTACTTGACTATCATTTAATCACAGCGTCAAGGTTACATTACTAGGCATTTGGCCACAGATAAAGTTTTTCTAAAAAAACAGAATCGCTCCCATTACCCGACTTTGCGGGAAATGAGAGCCTATAAATTCCCATATGTGTAATGGGAGCTACTTAATTATTAAGTCAGTCTCAAAAAATCCTATAACTCAGTCTGAAATGACACTTATTCATATAAACATTAATATAAACGTAATCGTATAGTAATTAACTTTAAGGATCCAAGCAAAACACGCAAATGTAATCAACTGGGCTGTCAGAACCAGAGCATTCTTTATGAGCCCATTTACCGCAACCTCTGCAACGGTACCACAATTCGTTACTTTTTCCTGTGTCACAGCAAATAGCACACAATGTCTCTTCTTCTGAATATTCTGACTCATCGTCGCTAAGATTCTCAACGCCTTCTTCTACAGACGTGTCAGTTTCATCCTCGAAAAGTTTCTTTTTGACTCTTTTCACTTTTTCTTTTCTGTTGGTTGTCTTCTTTCGTTTTTTCCCTTTTTCTGCGGTACATTTTCTTTCTTTGGTGCTGGTTTCTCCCTTCTTTTTTGGATTGATCTTAGTTTTACATTTTTTCTCTAAACGTTTCTTCTCTTTCTCTTCTAACACTGTTTTAATTGGCGTGCTAGAAAAGATTACTGAATGTTGTTTTTGTCACGAAGTCTTATTTTTGTTAGATATGTTGGGTAGTGGACTCACAACAGAAAGAACTTTCGCAAAATCTGATTCTTCTGCAGTTATGGGACAAGCCGATGTTTGGGGATCAAAGTGAACAGTAACTGCCTGCAGAATGTTTGACTGCTGTTGTGTATCGTTTGATATGGTTGGGTTTGTATACAGTGACTGTTCTTGAACGTCGGTTTTTGTAAATAAGTTCGTTGCTGGTTTCATAACAGCACGTGACTGCTCTTGTTCAATATTTGGCATGGATTGAATCAGGACAGAGCTATCCATTTCCAGCTCTTGTTGAACACCACGAGATGTAGACGGAAGTGGGTCAGAGTTACCAGTAGCTAGCTGTTGAGAAACGGGTCTCTGAGACTGAGTAACAGCAACCGAACTTGCTTGCTCATTAACTTGGTTCTGATCTTCACCCACGGCTACAAAATCGTCTTCTGAAAATACAGCAGGGTTCATGGGAAAAATTCCCGTGGCTTTGAATCCAGAGATCCCTTTGTCTAAGCTTGCTACTCTGGCATAAGCTTTGTTGAACAATCCTGCAATCTCATATGGTGTAATTTTTACCATATTTCTGGATTTTATAAACATGTCGCATTCCTTGTTGTAGGCTTTCTTGAGCGGGCCAAAAAAAGTCACATCTAGAGGCTGTAAGCGATGTGATGAATGTGGTGGAATGGAAAGAATTACGACATTGTTTGCTTTAGCCACTTCCCAAGCTTCTAAAGTACAATGGCTATTGTGGTTGTCCACAATCAGCAGAACAGGTTTTTCAGCAGTGGGCTTTGAGTGCTCAATGAAATGTCGCAGCCAGCTAATGTATATGCTTTCATTTGTCCAACCGTTATGAGAACATGTATAAACAGCTCCTGGTGGACCATCTTTTTCTAGCTGTGGTTAGTGACGTTGTCGAGGGAAAATAAAAAGAGGAGGGATGAAGGATCCTGAAGCACTCATAGCACAGATAGCCGTGACGTTTTTACCTCTTTCCCATGATGTGACTGTTCCAACTCGTTTTTGACCCCTAGGCGCTATAATTTTTTCTGTTTCCTGGACCGTCGTTACGCCAGTCTCATCCATATTGTAAATATGAGACGGCAGAAAGTGGTGTTTGGTCATGACATTCTCCAGATTTTCAAAGAATCGATCCACTTCGATTTTATTAAATCCAAGTATTCTATTGATGCTTGTCGCTTCTGGTTTTCTTATACTTAAATCAGGATGTCGTTGTAAAAAGCCAGTTAGAAAATCTCTGCCCGCAGACTTCTTGGCTTCGTTAAATCGATCTGCGACACCAAATTTTTCAGCCATGGCGTAACATGTCTTACAAAACTGAGCCCTCGTCAGTCCGTAAAATTTATTTGACATCTTATGGAGATGATCAGCCAGAATGACTTCTTGTTCCTCAGTGAACACAGGGGGCCTTCCTAGCTTTGGAGGACATTTGTAGCTAGCATTACTAGATTTAGCTAATCTGAACCTCTTTTTCAAGGTGCTGTAGGGTATTCCAGTCTCTTTTGATACCTTGTATACGGATGTACCGCCACGCCGAAGTTTTTTGACAGCATTTTCTAAGGTTTCAACAGTCCAAGACGCTTTCGTAGTGGTGCGTTCTCTTTTTCTTGGCATTTTGGCATCTGAAAAAAATAAATACATATTAAATTGCATATGGGGTAATTGGAGCTACAAGGGGTAATCAGAGCCTAATAAGCTCTGATTACCCGAATACCTCCATGTTGAAATTGAATAAAATGTTATCCTAAATCTAGCTTGTAATGAAATCATACGCACAAATACTCAAAATTGATAACATTAGCTATAAAACAAAACAGGTTTGATTGTAACAAACATATAACTTCACACATACCTGGCCGTTGAAATTTCGTATTTTTTGTAAGCGCGGAGCAAAAAATCGACAAGCGTCCGTGGTCACATGACGCGTGGCACTGGCGAGCTTAGCGCGGCAGGGGAACGCGGCCGCAGTGTGGCGAAGGCGCCCGAGAGGCAACCGAGTGAATACAAGCTATAGTTTTGTCTCTAGTCGCACCGCTCCCATTACCCGCTGGCTCCCATTACCCCCTGCTCCCCTACGTATTGCTGGTATTCATTCTCATGTTATTACTATGTGATTAACGTATACGATTTGATGATTTATCAAGAAAACTGTGTAAACTATGTAGACACATATGCACATAATTATACAAAATACAGATATTTACAAAAGTCTTTGTTTGATATTAACGAATTCGTGGTAGATACTTAATTACGTAGATGGAACATTAACTTTTTAATTGAATTCTATATGTATATAATTCTAATGTATGTTTAGCAGGTAACTGCTAAACATACATTCTGATAAAAAAAAAACAAATAACATATCGTGACGTCTTCGAATGCGCTTAATAACTGTTGTTAACTCCTAAACGGAATGTAATACTTGTGAGCAATAAAAAATTCTGGAACGAATCTTTAATTATGAACAATGACGTTATTTTTGTTTGAATGTTTGTAGTTGTTCGGTCTTGTGTATTTTGCTACAATATCGAATGAAGTGTGGAATTATAATTTATAAATTATATTTACTAGATTTACAAGCTTTAAGGCACAGACCGGCGCGACACGAAAGCGCGATGCTGGTCTTGTACATCATTTTCCATGAACTTTTCAGAGAAATTGTTGTACGCATCGCGCCGGTCTGCAGGAGCTTTCATATGTGACACAAAAATACAGTAGATACTGTAATGAATATAACTTTTATTTACACTACATCTATTAAGTTTTAATTTCGGATGATTTCCTATTATTTTGTTGATTAACTTGCAGACTATCAGCGCTGGACAATGAAGTAAGCATTAAGCTTAGCTCAGTGATGATCATAAATTAATATATTCACTCTGTAGCGAGTGGCTCGTAAAATTCTAAATTCAATCAGTACTTTACGTCATTGCATCACAAACATATTTTAACTGTACTAAATTGTGTACTGCCTGTCATTAGTTTAAACGAAACACTAAGTTAACATGCGAAATTGTTGTGCAACTAACACTGTTAAAAATAGTGCTTTTGACAGTACTTAAACCCTATTTCATAATCGTGGAACGTTCCGAGCGGTGGATTAACTTTAAATTGCTTATAGGAAACATTGTCGATGGTTCTTGAGGCTTAAGTATCTATCATAAAGGTAAAAATATTGGTTTAAATTGCTGGTAAGTCTACGTTTAGTTTCGTAGTGGGTAATCCCAGGCTTTGGTAGGTAAAGGTGCAGGTAACCATTATAGTTGGCTGTGCTAAGGTCGCCGCAGTGGTTTTTCTGAGAATCTGGTCTCGTAATAGCATCGTACGCTATTAACTTTACCGATAAGCGTCGATTATTGCCATTGGTTCGGGTTCGCGTTCGCAACACGGCAACAAATAGTTTAGCGAGCCATTGTAGGCATAATGTGTTTGCATAATTAAAAAATTTGGTCACCTTTTAGCGATATAGGTACCTACACGGGTTTTCTGATTTAAATTAATGTAGGTTCTCTTTGTTTCTTCTCAGAAAACACCAGCTGCATGAAGTTAGTTTATTGAAACTTCATATATTTGACCTAGTTTGTTTTATGGTACCTACCTGTATTCAAGTTGTAATTTGACTTCGAAGGTTGATGTAAATCTAACCTGATTGATACAAAACAATAGTAATCAAGTTGGTTGTTCAACTAATTGAGTAATTAGTTAAAACAAGTATTATCGACAAGCAAGGATGTGAATTTGATGACTTTGTACTGAGCAGTGGCAGCGCGGCGCGGTGCATGTGGGTTAACGAGCGCGGTTGCGCCACGCACGCTGCGCCCGCGCCGACGCCGACCACCGATACCAACAAAAATAAACTGCTATACAAACTTTATATCTCCTATATTGTTACTCTCAATATTTATTTTGTTCGTAACAATATTTTTGACAGGAAATAAGCTTATGTAGAAAAGGCACAAAATATATTTTTAATTAGTTCTCGTAGGCTGTTTCGAGTTTTTATCAGCAGTCAGGAACAGGGTCGGTAGTGAGAAGACCCGGCGATGTATACACAAGTTACTAATAACATTTCTATTACCTATTGATGCGACTAATAAGGTAGAGCTGCGGAGAAACCTTACCTCTCTTATATATCTAGAAATCTTAAATTGCGATGTTCGTTAGTGCGAACACCCATTACATTTTATACCCATTTGTACTATTTCTACCTTCATGCCATCTCAGGCAAGTAATTAATGCTGCTAAAAGATTTATGAACCGATATCTCATTCTTAAATTAATTGAAGAATATATTATTATAGACGCACTGGACATGATGGCGTAATAAGCTTTGTGTTATGTTCAGTTACAACTTTACTTATACAATAGCTCTTGTGTTTTTTTATGAACGAAAATAATGCATGTCCTTTTATAAAATAGTTCACTTCATATCGGTATCGTAGATCTAGTTCGATATCTTTAATTAACACGAATAAGCGGCCTCGATATCGCAACTACAATGGCCGACTTTATCTCCGCGAGCTATCGAACGATGTCTACAAATTGCGTTGTATTTACAACAAAAATACGCGGACAATTAACTGTGAAGTTCCGATGTGACGATAATGACTAGTCGAGGAGCCGCTAGCCGGGACTGATCCAGCGCATGATCCAAGTGTTACGCGGAGCAACCAGCGCGGCCCGAGAGTCTGCGTCCGACACAGATCAGACTGCGATAGCCGCGACCACATTGTGACGGTTTTAATTGGACGTTTTACATAGAATTGATTCGAAATAAACCTGAACATGCCGCTGGTCATTCTCTGCAATTCAAGGCGACGCTCGACGTGCAGCACGATGTTATGATTGTGTGTAACTGCGAATTGATTACGTTGTTATTTTTACAATTTAACTATTTGAACACAACGAAATACTCAATTAATTAGTTAGCCAGGGCCCAGGAATTAATTTTGGAGGTAACTCTTTGAATCCTAAATCACTTTAAATGTTATTATCGAGTAATTAGTAACTAAACATGAACGGGTTTGTTTATAAACGATGATTAAAGTTAAGAGACGTTTAAACTTAAAAAATGCATTGTTAAACAGTCGCTAACCATTACTTAACTTTAAGTAACGTTTATAAACAAAGGGGTATGTTAACATGAGTAGGTAAACATTTAATTACCTCCATATCATTGGGACATTAACGGTAATACGTAAAATTTATAATTTATTTTATGACATAAATGACTAATCATTAGCTGACATTTTAACAATGGTAACATTCTTAATAGCTTTGAACTTGTACCTTAATGACATAAAGAGCCATAATTAAAGGAATGATTTGTAATGTGGTTGCTCTGTTTCATATCAATTGGTATTAGTAAGGCAGCCGTAAATGGGAGCTGGTTGCAGCTCGGCCGCATACCAGAGCGCGTCGCCGGCGCGGCGGCGGCGCGACCTCTGACATTTGAGCAGAAGATGACCGCTTGCTGCGTACGAACAGCCTTTGATCTCTTATACTGTTGCAATTTTATGCCAGATTATTATAAGGAGTCGGATACCAGTAAAAGTGAAATTAACGTTGCGTACTAATCTGTTGGCGGGCGTTACTATAAACTCGAATGACATGCGGTTCATTGCGGTTCATGCAATTAAAGGGCTCGCCACGACCGTGTTACTAAGTTCCGAAGATTCTCCATCTTCAGCCGAGTTAACGTTTCTAAGCGCTCCTCTATCAACGGCTTACTTTTATAACTTTCCACATTGATTGAAAACGCGTTTGATGTTTCACACATGAATGAACTCTAATTTAAATAGGCAAGTTAGATTCGATGAAATATTTTTGCAATTCAATTACCTACACCGGTGCTTATAATTCTCGAAATCTAGTAAAACAATTAATGTGGTAGATAATAAACGTGGCGGTACTATGTACGAGTCAGTAGTATAAAGCTGCTATAAATGCCAATATAGGTTTTTTTTTTTTTTTTTTTTTTTTCTGGGTGGGAAATCATCAAATAACTTCTCCCGCTCTGGGTGGAGCGGGAGGGCGTGTCAGACTTTTACTGACTAAAACCCACCCGTGTTCCCTCAGTTGCCTGTGTGCCAGGGGCGGCGGTATCTCTTTCGAACAACCCGCACCCCCGGCAGGCATCGGCCCTTGCGGGCCCCTCTGTTGCTGCTGACATCTCTTTGAGGCGCGCGTGGAACACAACGCGCCGTCGACCCGGGCTTGGTCCTTACCGGACAGCGAGGTACCCATTACTCGCCGTCCGCAAGCCCGTGCCTACGGTGGCCGGGAATCAGCCTGGGATTCCCGACGCCCAGGGCGTCTCCTGCGAAGGCCACGGCTGTGAGGGCGCATGTACTGCATCTCCCTCACGTGCGCCGCCTCCCTCTTTGCGAGCATAACTGCTTCGCTGAAGGAGGCGACTGCCAGCCATGCCCTCTCGCTCCGTACCATGGCCTGGACCAGGGTCGGACGCGAGAGATCGCCGCCGCCGATCACCTGCTCGAGGACACGGCGTTGCTCCGCCCAAGCTGGGCAGACCTCCACCGTATGCTCCACCGTGTCCTCTGGGCGATCTTCGCAATGGAAACACCCGGGCGTTTCCTCCCGCCCTATCCGAAACAGGAACCTCCCGAAACAGCCATGTCCGGTGAGGACCTGTGTCAGGCGGAAGGTGAGGACGCCATGCCGCCTCTCAAGCCACTCCTCAAAGAGGGGACTTACCGCCGCAATCGCGGCGTGCCCAATGCCAATATAGGTCGATTGCGGTTTACACACTGATTTATGGCAACTGGGAGACCGGTGGCTACGCAAGGATGCACAATCTAGTCGTGACATTAATGGCGGTGATTACTTACTTACGCGCAACTAGAGTGCGTCGAATTCTGACGTAAAATATGGTTAGTATTTACATTGGATAGTGGTGCTCGAGTTCCCACGCGGTGCGAATACTGCGCCCGCGCCCGACACCGACTCAAATGATTGGACACATGCTAATGTTGCTAAGATAGATTTCAACGATTGAGAATATTTAATACACTGTGATGTCACAGTAACTCGTACATATCACTTATTGACAACACAGTCAGAGCAGTGCCCTTTTACTGGAGACGTCTACAACTTAGGATATTTATTCCTACGTTTATGCAGATGCCTAGAGTAAACAATACAAGAAATCTTTTAGAAAAATCATAACTGGTCCCGTTTGTTTGTGCTGTCTATTTGAATAAAACCTAAATTTATTGCAATTTTGAATACAATAAAAACAATCTAGCTTTCTATTAGATATCTTATTTATGTGTTACCAAATAAGAGATGTTTTATTGATGTATAATCGCTAGGTATAATGAAGTAAACTATTAGATTCTGCATTTCTATGAGCGGGTGTGCCGACCTGTCGTGCAGGTTTAGCTCGTTTAGGAACCAAAATTATACTTAGATGACCGCTTTGTCCTAGAGAATAGCTCAGCGGCTCAAGCTAATTGGACACATGAGCAGATTACGTTACGTAATGTAGCTGATTTCGTGGATTCGATTCACGAACTTAATTAGCTCATCAATTCTGGCATCGTTAAATAAATAGCCAATAATACCGATATCAAATTAGTACTGTATAATTAGATAAACGTTTAGTCTTCTAAAAATGGTCACATAACATTTATTAAGTTAAAAAGAAAAAAAGTCAACGTCGCATTTTTAGTTTGTAAACAAGATAAAACTAACGTGAACTCTCCTGCGATGAACCTTATTTCATTAATTACAAAAGATAAAATCTTAATAAAAGGTCTGAATGGACTTTTATTAAGGTTTGTTTCCAATACTTATATCACAAAGACACGATGCTTGTGCATAGGACAACACTGTGTGGGGATAAGCGTCAATCACGAGTTCGTGTTGAAATAAGCCATGATTGGCCTACATCACAGGTGCACTCACAAAAAAGAGAAACTGCAGTATTGCGGCGTACGAAAGAAAATCTTATTATCGACATAAGGGGCGATATTCGAGACGGCCGTCTGCTCCAGTTACAGAAAACGCTCCCTCCGATTTGGATCCGGTTCGATCTGGTTTCGTGCGAACCTACCTTCACTCTCTTATGGTGTTTTAATCACTGTTATTTACGTGAGTGGATTCCTCCGCAGACATTATCAGAGCAAAAATCGATATTGTTAAGTAAATAAAAAGAAACTGCTTCCGCGCAATTTAAGCTTCCTCTTCGTTTAAACTACTCTGGAATGCACAAAGTTTTTTCTCAGTCAATTTAAATTACAGGTATGCGTTTAAGACATATCGTTACGTATTTTGCTTGAATTATAATAAAGGCACACGAAGTCCAACATGTCTCGTTAAATTAAAATGTACCTTCATCAAAAATATTATGCAGTTAAACTAATCAAGGAAACAATGACATAGACGTTCAATACAATCAATTAACTTCTCGTAGATACTACCTCTAGATGACTTTTACAAATGTTCTTATTATTCGTGAGGTACATAAATGTAAGTAAGTCGGCGCTCACCTGATAAATCAATTTAGAACAAAAAACTGTTTGGAATGTAAAGGTCGCGTTAAAAAGATGTTGAAGCAACTACATTTGATGTCCAGACAAAAACTCAGTTAGCGTTTGACAGACACAGCTTCTCTTGTATGGAGAAAATAAATGAAGATACTGACTAATTGGTAGTTAACATGCATGTTCGATTATGTGCGAAGCGTGTTAATATAATACAGAGGCAAATTGGCGTTAAGCTTTTGACAGGCGGGTCAATAAGTGGCTGAAAAACGAAAGTAGCACCTGGTGCAGTCTTGCTTTGTTATTTTTATCGGATAGTTTTACGAATATTAAATTACCCGGTCGGGCTTGGATGTCACGGTTCACTTTGATACTTTTTTGTACGTCATTGAGCATTCTTTTTTACTGAAAAAAATTAACCGTACATATATACGACGTGCCACCAGCAAAGGTAAGTTTAGATTTTTACACGCAATGCAGTTAGTTTAAGAAAGTGTGAAGTACCTACTACCGAACCGGATATCAAGCAGATTTCTATTTTTGTTAGATTTCTTAGCTATTGATTCTGATGAGTGTACATATCCCTAATAATCAGGGTTACGTCTGACTAAGCAATGCAACCGCGATTGTCTGTGGTTAATGTATGAGAAGATGTATGCATGGATTAGTGCTGAGGAGCTGACGTCACGGAATAAAGAATACGGTGAACCAGCACAGTGATATGTACAACAATTATTATAAATACATTCTGCTTTAACGGTTTGTAGTGGTGGGCCAGTGGTAACAGCCGTGACTTACGGGTTGTAGGTCGTAACCTGACTGGAGCTTTACTTAAATGTAAATTAAGTGTAAATTATTTCATCACCACTGCTCTCAAAACGGTGAAAGAAAACATCGTGAGGTTACCGGTATGTCCGAAAAACAAGAATTCGAAGACATGTGACATCTACCAACCCGTACTGGGCCCGCGTGTAGGATTAGAGCCCATTACGGAATATTTTACGCTGATGGTATTAATGATTGCCGAAAACCGCCGTCTACATTAAGGTAAATTTGTCTACAAATAAAAAGAAAACCACGTTTATAAACTCCATACAATAAAGTGATTCCGGATTTTGTGATTATAAAATAACCGAGAGCAAAAGTCAATGTAATTATTCGGTCACGTATTGATCTCGGTATAAATAAACGAGTTGTTGCAACTTGTTACTTGCCATTCGGGAAGTAAAATTATAGCGTGCATAAGCGCTAATGTTTATACGAACTCCATACACATATAATTTTAATGTATAATGACCAGCTACCAACAATATATGTTCGTAACTACAACACTACGTACATGCGTACTTATTGTAATGATGAAAACTTTTGCGTAAGGGATTTCCCGGCCGCATTATGTTTTCTGTAAATACCTAATTAAAATTCGGGAAATCTCCATTTAGCTCAAACCGTAAAATATATTTTCAACAAAAGCTTTTATAGGATTAAAAAACTTAAGTTACAAAGTTGTGAATTACCCAATTTCAAAAAGCTCAACCTGTTAATTTCAAAAAGCTCAACCTGTTTGCCACAATATAAATAATGATATGCATTAATAAAACATGCAGTTTCTTTTCGTTCGCGATTAGCATGTTGCCGAATCGAATGCAGTCGCTGCATGAATTCCATTTAATAATATAGATAATAAATTCAGATTGGAGCCCACGCTGATTACCGTAGCCGCAATATTTTAATACGCTATTCATATCTATTTGATTTTATATAAATCATCTCACTTTTTTCGCCGACATGTGAATAGGATACATATTAATAACACTCTTATATTAACATAATATTAAGTAATTAAGGATTGGAATAATTATTTAATCGTTGCCTATTCTTAAAAAAAAACCTGTAAACGGTTGCGAACTACATACGGGCAACTATTTTTTATTAAATATTTTAATTAGATATGTTACACCGATGCGCTAGGGAACTTTTCCCATTATACATAGTAATGGATAAACAATTATAAGCCGACAACAGTCGTGTAATAAGTTGTATCTCGGTTCGCAATTACTAACGGGTAGTAATATCTCACATCGCGCCTAGCAATATGTCTGGCACGAATCTTAATGAAGCTCATCTGTTTAACTGCAATCACAAGAGGCTAGATGGTTATGTGCACCGAAAACATCTATACATGATTGAAATGGTATCTCTCCTATATAATCCAATCAGTAGGTAATCAATCAACTTAAACGATTTTTATATGCGCGCCAACCAATTTTGCACATACAACATGATTAAAATAGTGGCGGAAGACAAGCGTTATTATATACTTAGACTTTTAAAACTGCGATGACGTAAATCAAAAGATGGCTCTTATAGCAGGGCGTTGTCCAGCCAGTTTTAGCAATAATGCAAAATTTGTCATAAATATTTTTAATGAATATTGCATTCGATAATGTCATACAGTTAATTTATAAAAGTTATAAGACAGCTTGAACTTCTACTATATCAAAAAAAAATTTTTTATCTTAAACAAACATTATTTATTCAAAGGATTATAAATTGATTTCAAATGCCAACAGGGATGTTTCAATTTCGATCACTAGGAATTTACACAACCCCCAACTTTGGATATCTTAGCACGACATGGCCATAAACAGCTTCCAAGTTACCAAGTAGTCTACAGAAGCAGTAGTCGTGTCCCATAAGTAGGTAAGTGTGCATATAACAGCGCACAGATCGCTTTCCACGGTGTAAATGACTTCAGGTTAATAATTTTCAAATCGTGATCTCACATCAATTTATTTCACCATTAATAGTTTGTCCTTATTTATAGGTATTATCACGTCTATCGCTCGGAGAGCCGGAGCAGTTTCGTAAGCTGCAGTTTAACATCATTTGCATATTCCACGGCGGTGTCGATGTGGCCCCGTGTTGTACATCGAGCAAACCACTAATAATTACTATTCACAGGCTTCATGTATCTATTTAAACTGAACCATTTTTCGGGCAGCCTTCACTTGTGATGTTAAGTTTGATGATTTAGAAAAACTATTGCTAGGAAATGCCTGAATAATATAATACTTGACGTAAGAAGCTTTATTGTATTTAATATAATGTTATTAATCTTTAAGTACCCGTACCATTATTTCAATCAATATTACGGGTGGCATCTATGTAAGTTGGGACATTATAGATGGTATTTAATGACAGGAAAGGACGATTACATTTAAATCAAACATGCTTTCACCGAAGAGTAGTTCAAAATTTGAATAAGATATTAATATCAGTTGTTTAATAGCTGTTGTCATGTCGGTTACAAATTAGCGCAAGCAGTGCTCGTGCTGCTTGCCCGCTGCGCGTAGGCAGAGGCACGGCTGTCGCTGGGATGATCCAGATTCACGACGAATCCTTTCACTGAGCGCAGCCTTGAGCACGCCGAGTCCCAGGACTGACCATTACCGACGCACCGTTGTTGATGTCCTATCGATTAACATAGATCGGTACTAAAAGATTTAGTGCGCTCAGACTACCAACGTTTATAGACTACACTATTGTGTTAGACTTCTCGCATTTACGATATGTACAGCTAGTGAATTGGGTTATCAAATGTTAGGCCGGTCCCAGGCCATCCGAGTCGATGACGAAAAATACTGGACATATCCACCAATTAAAGCTCGAGCGACGAAGACGGTGCGCTTGCGCGTTGTGCCGCACCGCGGCCGGCCACGTGACACGCTCTTTTGCAATTTAAATCAATAAACAAGAGATCGTTATTCGCGTTGTTAATGGCATTTTTAATTGGCTCCACTTTTATTTCTTTGTCTGTCCTGTTTCTTTTATTAGGTCGGTTGGAAGAGTTCAGTAATCACCGAAAGTTTAGTCATTCATGCCAAGTGAGAGTAAGAACTCACAATGGATGCACCACATCGTAATACTTATTTAGATATTGCTAATCGAATTTCGTACACTATAATTTGCGGTTATTATGTTGCGCTTTAATGTTCTCTCTCAAAGAAAGTAGTTGTTGTCTAAACGTAATACTTCAAGTTTGTTGTTTCACTTGGAATATTTTAAATTATTTTCCTGTTCACATCTAGAATCATTTCTACATGTATAAGAAGCATTGAAGTAAGATGGGTTTAATAAAAAAGCCTTAGTATCCACATTAAATCTTTAAATATCTCTTCCGTGATTATATATTTTAATTCCGTGATTATGTCTTCTTCTACATTAATACGCCCTTATATGGTTTCCTGGTTCGTCTTCTTCATAAACTGGCGTAAAAAACGGTATGTTAATTGCTAGTGACACTTTACAATTGAACTTTCGTAATGAATATAGCCAAAATTACAACTCTTAAGAAAAAGCATGCGCAGTGCGGCAGTGTGGCTGCCAAACCTGAATGTACTTTTTAATTGAAGGGTTCATACTTTGTGGCGGTTTATCAAGGTAATTGCGGCAGGTTTTAAGTGAAAACATATTTTATTTCATATTCTTTCTTAAAGTGCTCTACATATTGACATTTAAAGACTGCGAACCGCAATGTTGAATAATTAATTACAAAATGTAGTATTACTGCTTACTTTATGAGATAAGAACTTTACCAGTTATGTGCCTACCTACGTGTCTAAAAAAAATTCTAGAGTTTTTATAGTCTACTAACATTTAAAATGGTTACTTACCCACACAAAGTTTAGTTTAAACCCAATTTATAAAAAAAATTGGAATCGTAGTTCTGTAATTAACGAACGAATAACGAACGCTTCTTGCACGATAAACAAAATCTTGTTTTAACTTTATGACGTGTTTGTGTATCAGTAGTTTTTGAGGGTCTTTTGTAAGAACCTTGAAGTCCTCGGGTTCCTCCTGTCTCTTAGCGAAATATTTGGAATCTGTTTATATACTTCCTGTTTACCTAGAAACTTTAAAATAGCAGCAAAATACTCCTTTCAAATTAAACTTTGTTCATGGCTGGATTTGAGTTGAACGATCTTTGATCTTGGTTTCCTTTTGTGCTTTTTGGGAAAGATAGAAGAGAGAGTATGTTTCAGCACCTTCAGCCGTACCAGCGATACTTTTATTTTGGCGATACTGTTTCCCTCTTGACATGACAGGTTTGATGTTACAATCTAAATAGTTACTGTTACTGTTATCCCACATCATCTCACGGCTGGGCAAACGCCTTTCCCTATGAATTCCAACTCTTTCGATCCAGGGTCAAAGTGGACCAATGGTCGTGTGTTTTCTTCAGCTCGTCCCACCACCTTCTACGGGGTCGGTTAGGGCCCAGCCCTTTTAGTTCTAAGTAGTTTTTTGTTTCATGTTCAAAAGTAATTCGCTTTCGAGACAGCAATATTCAAAAACTTTCCCAAAACGTATTTGCAAAGACAAATAGTTACATTACAGTTAAGAATGTGACCTACATTGTCTTGTTGTAAATAATGTGAGAGAATACATCATGATCGAACAATTTATCATAATATGCACTCTCACTTAACCAGGTTTCTTGTAGTGCAGGGATGGTGAACACGTGGTACGACAGAAATTCTAGGCACGTTCGATTTACGTTAAAAAGGTCGCCCTAACGGACGTAAATTTGTTTATTTATTTATTGATAAGGCACTTTTACGACTTATTTACTAAACCTAACTACTACAACCTAACTAAAACAAACTAAATAGTTTAAAAATAATTTAAATTATTTTATAAGACTATTATTTGTTTTAATTTTGTCTATTATATAGATTCTTATCAATGGCACGTCTGAAGCACATATTTTTTAGTTTCAATGACACGCATATGCAAAAGTGTTTACCATCCCTATTGCTGTGCGCCCGCACTGCGCCATCGCGTGGTACTCCGCGCTCCGTGCCAGATCGGCACGCTGCGTACGCGCAGATTTTGTACCACTCAGCGAAAATATTTGTAAGCCCAAACGGCACATTACACGGATAGCGACTAGATTTATTATAACATAACACAGATTTATTATAGCACCTTCACTTTTGCTCGAATATGACAACATTGACTGCAAAAGATTTATTGTAATTTGCTTGACAAAATAAACTATATGTACAACGCTGCGAAATACTGAAATTTTGGAAATATAATAGACTTAAGATAGCTTTTAGCAGTGGTGGCTCAGTGGTAACAGTTGCGAGTTACGAGTTGTTGGTTAGGTTCGATCCCAGTCAGGGACCAAGTCAGGGGGGGTTTTCAGGGGGGGGTTTACTTTGTGTAAATTATTTCATCAACCACTGCTCTCTAAACGGTGAAGGAAAACATCGTGAGGAAACCAGCATATCCTAGAACCAAACATTCATAGATATGTGACATCTACATCTGTGGACCCAGCAGTGGGAAGATTGTATGCTAATATAGCTTTTCTATATATTTTTATAAAATAAATGTATTTATTGTTATGTTATAGTAAATGCATTAATGTGTTTAAATGATCAAAGCAGAGAATTCCATCTGGGAATTAGCTGCTCTGAATAGGTTTAGTTGTTTAGTTTTTTGCGGAAATTATTTGATTTATATTTAGTGTCTATAGATAAAGTACTAATAAAATATATAAATCCTTCAAATTACATAACCTACCTATGCATTGAAAATTGTTACTGAAGGCGGCAAGTCTTAAACTGATTTAAGCGTAGCGTAACAAATGTTAGGCAATTTAGATTTGTAGATACTCGTACAATTATAATTATCATAGGTCTGTACCGTTTCTCTATCTTTTATTTGTTGGACAAATAGAAATTAATAGGAAGTATTGTTCTCTGTTATAACTTGTTGCCCATTGAAGCAATTTCAATTGTGCATACTTGAAATTTTATGATTTATTAGCTATTCTAAGTTGTAGCCATAGAAAGTTCAGTCCTCTGAAATACGAATACAAAGGGCCTTTAAAATGTTTAAAACAAATCACAGCTGCATTTCGTTTGAAAATGCTTAGGAAATAATGTCCGTCCAATGAAATTATATATTTACTAGGATATCATAAAGTTACTGCGAGTATTATGTAAAACTATAAACTCAATAACTTTCCAACTTTAATCTCAGTTCGAAAACAGAGCTATTAAATAGTAAATGTTTCTAACGTTGCTCTGTTGAAATCTAAAAATTTTGAATTACAAATGTGCGTGAGTATTTACGACGTGTACGAGACATAATTCAGTGGAAAGCGGGAAGTTTATCAGCATTATTTATGCGACAGGATTGACACCTGCAACCCGGTGGCGTCGGTGGCGTATAGACGAGAACGCGCGACGGCCTGCGATCCGCGAGATCCTCGCCTGTTACACTGATGCACATTTGTGATAAATTAGACACGCCACACTCGAGAACCAATCTCGACGGTTTGCAATCAGTTTTGCGAAATGCTCGTTTCCTCGTAAATTGTTGGAGGTACTCCGCGAAATATTGCCGCGCACGTTGTGACGTGTGTTGTGAACTGGACATGCGTTCTTAGCCTTGGAGATTTCAGAATGCTAGAAGTATTATTGTTGCTTTGTTCTCTTCACAGAGTTAAGATTAAAATGCCGCATAAAACTTAAAACAAGAGTGTATGTAGGATACAACTAAGAAGTTAGTGATTATAATTTGATCAATTTCGTCTGCAACTCATCATCATTTCAGTAGTGCTTGCAAAAGTATACATATATCTAGTTGTGCTGTGAAAAGAAAGGCTGCCGTAATCACAAACATACAGATTTACTAACACAAATTGATTTCTAATTCAATGTTGTCGACGAGAACCAGTACTGGATTAAGGATCAATAAGATAGGGATTATTAAGTGGTCAGATTAGATTCTAATCATTTAATAACTTTGACCAGACAACAAGGTCCGTTTCCAAATTAAATTGACTATACGGTATATCCCTAGATCAATCCTTGTTTGATTTGACTGATCATTCTATTGAATGCCAATTTTTAACAGACTTCAAAAAGGAGGAGGTTGTCAATTCGTCGGAACCTTTTTTTATCTGTTTCCCGATTACACGAAGATGGCTGGACCGAATTGGATTTTTTTGTTTTTTGTTTGAAAGGGTATACTCCCATGATCATCAAGTCAGGATCTGATGATGGGATCCTGGAGAAAGAGAGAACTCTTCAAATTTTATAGGCACACTTGAAGCGATTTGGGTAGTTTTTGGAAGTGTACTTTCTCGGAGTGGTCCCATTTCAATTCGGTGAAGATCTGATGAAGAACTTCGGAGATAGGCAACGGAACTCCTCAATAAATGATAGCAAATGGACTGGGATTGCTGAAATCTCATGTCTGTCTATTATTTACACTAGTTAATAACATAACATCACGCCGGTACGCTGAGAAGGTAAGCACATGTGAAACACTAAAAAGTGAAAAATAAAAACTTTTTTCAAAAAAAAATCCTCCGAAGTGGATGTCGGTTGTTTTTTTAAAGTTTTTATACTAAAGCACATTTTTTGTACTCACGATTCGTTTATCTAGAACATAACACAAAAGCTTCACATAATTTGTTTGTTCCGATCAACACGTGAACGTACGATCGTGATCTGGATGAATATTTAAGATAATTCCACAAATGTTTATTTAATTAATTGCTTTACATTAGAATGTATTTATAATATCAATAAAAAATAATAGAATTTAAAGCAACTACATACAATTGAAACGTTACGTCGTTCAGTTTATGCTGTGGGTATGAAAACAAAACGATTAAAACGCCAGATAGTGGTTCACAAATTAGTCGGTAAACAATTTCACTTATGATTAATTTGCTACAATAATGACAAAGATTGAGCGTCGCTGTGTGGACGCTCTCTATTCAAATACCAACATACTTTTTGTTCACGGGAATGCAGTTTAGGATTTCTCGTTTTTTTTTATTCAGTGTTCATGCTACACTCCGCTCAATTCACTGCTTTCATGAGATTATAAATATAATTAGGTTAAGTAGGTCCACTGAAGATATGCCTTTGACTTTCCTTATTAACCGCATTCTTGAGATAATACAGTCATATCAACAAATAATCTGATTATTTTATTAGCACCCTTAACCTTACAAAGAAGTGATCTTGTGGCACATGTGTATGATAACAAGGGCCTATAAACGCGTTATTAAATAAGAGGCCCTTGTTATATATTTATAAATATAAATAATAATGTATTCTGTTTAGGCAAATGACGGTCGGTGTTAGAGACCGTCAAATTGTTCTTTAAATGACAACAAGCTACGACTCTTTGTTGTTTGAAATTCATATACCAATAGTATAAATAAAGCTGGACTCATGGCTTACATCAACCTACACTGCAAGTAACAATTCTTATAGGTACACTTTACGATTGGCATTATTGAGTTATTGTAAGCAAGCCAAATAAAACCAAGCAAAAAAGAGGTATGAACTCCGTATTTTTTTTTTGGGAGGCAAATCATCAAATAACTTCTCCCGCTCTGGGTGGAGCAGGAGGGCATATCAGACTTCTACTGACTAAAACCCATCCGTGTTCCCTCAGTTGCCTGTGTGCTAGGGGCCACTATATCTATTTTGAACAACCCGCACCCCTGGCAGGCATCGGCCCTAACGGGTCCCATCAGTTGGTGCTGACATATCTTTGAGGCGCGCGTGGAACACAACGCGCCGTCGACCCGGGCTTGGTCCTTAGCGGATAGCGAGCTACACGTTACTCACCGTCCGCAAGCCCGCGCCTACGGTGGCCGGGAATCAGCCTGGGATTCCCGACGCCCAGGGCGTCTCCTGCGGAGGCTACGGCCGTGAGGGTGCATGTAGTGCTTCTCCTTGACGTGCTCCGTCTCCCTCTTTGCGAGCACCACTGCTTCGCTGAAGAAAGCGACGGCTACCCATGCACTCTCGCTCCGTACCATGGCCTGGACCAGGGCCGGACGCGAGAGATAGCCTCCACGAAGACACGGCGGTGCTCCGACCAAGCCGGGCAGACCTCCACCGTATACTCCACCGTATCCTCAGGGCTATCTTTGCAATGGAAATACCCGGGCGTTTCCACCCGCCTTATCCTAAACAGGAACCTCCCAAAACAACCGTGTCCGGTGAGGACCTGCGTCAAGCGGAAGGTGAGGACGCCGTGCCGCCTCTCAAGCCACTCCTCAAAGACGGGACTTACCGCCGCAATCGTGGCGTGCCCTGAACTCCGTATTTAAGAGAAAAAGTCTTTATTTATATCAATCGGACAGACAATGGACAATATAATGGAAATAATGTCGGCTTGAATAGTTTTTGTCAAAGGGTTCTCTTTTTGGTTCATGACATCGGGGATATACTCAGGTTATTTACTTCAACGAAACGAGATCTAATAAAAACTCTACATTAAAAAGGAAATAACTGGAAATATGCCAAGTTAAAATTAAATAATGGTTCTGTAAAACAGGATGTAGGTTCGAGGACGTATTAACCAGACCACTGAACTAAGTTTAATGGAACTCTCTCTGCATTCTTATTTTTATTTTGACGACACACTGGCATGAGTGAATAAGAAATGAAAAGTGATTTAGGTACAATTTCACCAATAAAACTGAACGCGATCAGCACATCTAAACCGCATTCAAGAGCTGTCAGTGACATTATTGAATTTTTACACTGACAGCTTTAGAACGCGTTTATCACTTAGTTTAAACTTTACACCCTACGATACCTACCATACGATTTACTGAATTTAGATCTGCTAAATTTTCCAATAAATGGCACAGCGCGTTGATGTCTTTTATATTGTAAACTATTGTAAAGCAACAAACGGCTTAACTGAGATGAAGTAGTGGCAATATACTAGATCTGCACAGTTTACATCAGACAGACGCTTTTACGCGATCGTGCCAGTTAAGTTGTAGCATTATGTATGATCCTACAGATTCATATCTATTAACATTACAACCTATATACGTTTTCGATAAATATTTGAAGTTTAAAATGTTTTTTGCATTTAATTTAGAAGTCAATAAGTATTTTTAGTATGCCATCTTTGTATAAAACAATGTAGGTGATAGTTACCTGAATGTCAAAATCAGGGCACAGCACCAGCACAACTTTCTAATCTCATACATTTATGTATATTAGCGTAATATCGACATATACAATTTAAGTGCTCTGTACGGTCGTGATCCTTCTGCTAAAGTGCACGATATAAACAAATTGGTTCAACTAGTTGTGATGTGGTCTAAAACGTGCTGCGAACGACTGACCTCGACCCGAGAGATGCGAGAAATTGAAAACACGCCCCACTTAACCTGGATACTGAATCCATTAGGCGATTAGACTAAACGCATCAATAAAATCTGTTTTAATTAAATACGCACTAGCTGTCAAAATGTGTTTTTTACTGCCGCCACGTAATTTATTACTTTGACTGACACGCCTTTAGAAACATAAGCGAAAACATTTCTTTTGTCCAATAAAGTATGTAGGCTTTAAAGCACAACAGCCATATTGCTTCTTTCGTTTCCTCAATACGTTTGAATTTAATGCGTTTTGTTAATAACTGACTGCAAGCTCGTTCTCTTCTAACGACAAGAAACTTTATGGTAGTGAGATTATATTCCATAATTATTAAGTAAAACATTATAAATTATACGTGCTTTCACATGTGAGACGGATCGCGTCGCCAACATTGAAGTAAACTTTATCTGAGGTCACTTGTTAAGTTCTAGTGCCCATCTCATGCAATATTGATGGTTTTTGCTTATTTGAAATTGTAATTTGCGGCGATGGAGAAGATAAAATAGACCCTTTACATTAACTTTATATACCGTTTAGTTAGAAAAATTAACATTACAAATACGCTGAAGCCATCAATATTGCATGAGGTATTGGAAGTAATGTCGAAATCTGTACTTTATCTACACACCATACTTTGATTTGCGGCAGAACATTTTGTGATCTTAATAGATGTTATTTTTCACCACGACCACAAAACTTATTAATATTTTAATTGGATTCCGACTTTAATTTCATCTAAAGACGTTTTAATGAAAAAGAAACTCGGTAGCTAGTCGTAGGTCGAGTAACAATGGTTAGAGATGACCCACAAATGTTGCCATGGGTTTCCTGGTAGAGTCTTGATATAAAAAAAAATAGAAATGGCCGTCTATCCAATAAGTATCTCGTCAGTAATTATACAGGCGTGATTTGAATAGATCGCTGTCAGTTTGGCGGAGCGCGCGGATATTTTGGCGTTTATTATTTTACGTATTAGCAATTTTTCAAGACTACTATGTAGATACAATAGGGTTTATGCTTTGCAGGTGAATAAAAAACACAAACTGAATAAAAAGATCATTAACGCCTCCTTCTTATGTATATTTTTTTTTTAAGATTGAGTCTATTTCTCGTTTAGACTCGACATAAGTCCAAACGGGACATATTAAACTTTCTGAAAACCAGTTAGTTTCTATTGACGACGACACATTAAATATTACAAAAAATTTGCTATTTGAACTACAGACCGCCCAGAATTGGTCCTTTTAGTCTTTAAATCCCATTATGTCAATTATTAAGTCACAATAAGCTTTTGTACATAGAATATCCATTCACCAGCTATGTAATCATGGCGGACAATAAAGAATTATTTAGCGTTTTTATTTGACGTTACAGTTCAGCATGATCGCTATGTAATTTGAAGCTACAAACGTCGCGTGCGCATCGCTACTCATTCGGTGCGTGGAAATAAAAACAAGCGAGTCAGAAGCTGATCCAACTTATTTTGTTTACATTTAATTTATGTTCAGTTCAATATTAATTAATGTTTACTTTGTTTTCATGCCGAAGCAAAAAGAGCAAGAATACACGAGTTCTGTATTTTGTTACATAATATAGGTATTTATTTATTTATTTATTTATTTATTGGATCTCCAATAGAGGCTACACAATTACATGCAAGGATACATAGACCAGGGACAAATACAGTGTGCGCTTCCAATTATAGGAAACCACATCATTTACTTCTAATCCAGGTAAGTAAATTAAGTTTAACAATGTTAAAATATCAAAATATTTTAATTAAAAAAACATAACACATAGGTGTGCTGTTATTACAAACTTTTGACTTTCTGTAGTTTCGGTTCTATGGTACATAAAAATTGTATTCAAAGTACCTAAACATGGCTACGTCATAGAATTTCCATATTCCATTAAAGGGCTTCAATTCAGTCCTCTTTACTTAAATTTCAGTAACGTGTAGAATAGGTAAAGCGTGGGAATGTTTAGTATATATCTCATTTGTTTAAAAAAATGCGATGAATTTCTTAAACACCTGCATAGCATTAATCACTCATTAAATACGATTACGCTTAAAAAAGATACAAGGTAAGTTTTAAAAGTTCATAATCAGCTTTTGGTCTTGTATAGTATTCAAATGTTTCGCAAATAAAATGAGGTTCATTAATCAAACCGTGCAAAGGTTAATATATTAATAGAGCGTTCAAAACTTTAATTGATAATCATTATTATTATGAGCCGCTCCACGTGGCACGTGGTCCGCTATCTGCTATCGCGTATCGCAGCGCGCCATGGCTCCACGAGAGCCGACAAACTGGAACCTCAATAATAAGTAAAAAAACTTAAACAGGATTCTAGTATAATCCGCGACATGATTAAATGCGGAAAAATATCAATGACAAAACGCGACATAGTATTTGCCTTAGTTAGTATACATGTGTACCAAAGTTGTATTGATTTAAAGCGAGGTGTCGGCGGACGCCGGCGCTTGCCGAATATACTTATGACGAATATGCAAATATTTTCCTACAATATATATTTGTATAGGCCTTCACTTAACAATATTATGGATTGGCAATTAAATACATTATGTAAATTCTTGTACTTTTTGGTGTGGAATAAAATGTGCATAACATATTGAAATTTATATGAATGTTCAAATATGTACCTGTGAGACTATTTCTGTTTGCTTGACGTTGTTCAAATCTATTAAACACATCAAATAATGAAAAAGCTACCAAGAATTTGCTGCACGCATAAGTTTCCAATAAAGGGCGCAGCGCGTTGATGTCTTTTATATTGTAAACTATTGTAAAGCAACAAACGGCTTAACTGTAATGAAGTAGTGGCAATATTATAATGTTGTACATTTTGGAATTACTTGTTGATAACACCCTGCTTTATGCAGTAAATTGGCTCTATTTTAGCAGTATTAAGCTACTAAACATTGATTGTGCTCGAGCACTGTTTCGTACCGCGTAAATCTATCGGTGCTCTAGATAGATAAAATTAAAATGATACCTGGAAACACGCTCAAGCTGAAGGTAGTTCCGTGTCTGTTGACGTCCGGCAAACCTTCGACATTTCCGAACAAACACAGTTGAATCACCCGCTCAGGAGCAGCGCGGGCTGCGGAGGCTGTGGGCGCGCGAGGGGCGAGCCCGGGGGAGCGGGTGTGGTGGGGGGCGCGGACGCAGCGTGCGAACATACGCCCGCGAGGTCGCTGTCTTTTTACTCGCATTACCTTCTGACATTCGAACTTAATGGAGTAGCCTTATTGAAATTTAAGCAGAACGACTACCGACGTAATGGACTGAAATTAGGTTATCGTAACGAGAAAACGGTCTTCGAGTGGCCATCTTTAAGCTCTCGGCGGCCCAATAGGAATTCGAAACATTCAACAGAGGCTGTGCGCTTCAGAAAGCTAGACGTCTCGCTCGCGGCGCGCCCGCGGCTCGCATGCCAGAAAAGAATAGATATAGGAACACGGTCCTATCGACGAATAGTCATTGTTCTTGGCCGTAATGGAACAAAATAAAGACAGAACAGCGGTTTTCGTGACTGTGAGACGAAACTATACAAGTTAACGAGAGCGAGTGAGACAGAAGATAAGGTTTTTAGGGTCGATGGCCGAGGGAAGGAACTTAGAATTGGTTTTTCTTAAGAAATATGCTTCATGTAGGACACGTCTATCACAAGTTTAAATGTTGTGTCAAGCCACTGTGTTTATTGATGATAACAAATTATTATCGATGTTTAAAGACATTAATCAGCGAAGCCGCATTGTTTCAATGCATATGGAAATAATTTGTCTAATGGGAATCTTGCAAGTAAACCGATACTATAAAACTATTAATAATAAATTAATTAAGTTCATAATGTTATGAAAAGGTAATTAACTAATTAGTATTTAATCATAATTGTTTCCAGCAACAGTTACGGAGCGATGACGCAACGGTCAGCATGAATCAGTGTCCAGTGCATCCCGTGCGTCCCGCGGGCACGCAGCGGCTAGCGGGACCGAGTGCCCCGCCCCCCTCCCGCCACACCCCGTGCGGCCCCCGCCCCCCGCACACGGACCGTTACGCCGGCGTCCTTGGCTGAGTTCTTTCTTGCGCGGGCGCAGCAGGTCGGTGTGAACTCGTTCCGCGCTGCCTCCACTGTGCACGTGTGCCCACTGTGTTAGTAACCTAGCCTTGCATGTATGTGTGGGTATGTATGTGTGAGTGCATTAGATTACTCCTAACGGATATTACGGAATTTGTTAGATAAATACCTCAAATATGAACGGGCTATATTAAAACATAGTCTTTATATAGAGCAAATTAGTTTTAGTAGTTATTTTTATAAAAACGCGGAGCTATTAACATTTAAGTAAAGCAATATCTGTAAGTAACTTGCAGCGCCGAGTACTGCCGACGCCTGCTTGTCTATTATGAATCTTATTAGAAACAGCTAGCCTACTTGACATTTTCCTATAACTGAGCAGTTTATCGCATTTCACACTTTATCTATTAATAATATTAATATGGTATTGTTTTCCTATTGCAACTAAGGAGAGTGTCTATGGGGAAAATGTATGAGCTGATATAATTGATCGATTATTGGAGCAGCGAGATCAGACAGTTCCGTCGCCATACATTCGGCAGCATCTTCTTGGACCAGCCACCGCCGCACACCATGTCCACGACACGACAGCGATTTGTTACTTATAAAGAAACATTTCAATTATTTCAAATCAGAACATTCAATGCAATTCATTTTGTAAGGTAGGTACCTTACAAAATGAATTGCATTGAATGGAAGCAAATGTTATTGAACTTGTAATTAACAAACAAGTCTAGTTAAATTAATGTCTGAATGCAACGTAATGAGCGCGACCCGCGACCCCTCGTCCTAGCTATTGTGAGATTACGATCTGCTTATCACATAACTTACGATTACGGCCTTCATAAGCCTAGGCTTTATTGCTTTTTCCAACAATTCTGGGGTCGGACTTTACCCTAACCCAACAGATGCTTCTCAATATTACGTTGACGCCGTCATATTGGGCACAGCGGCCTCTTTTAATTTCCCTTCTTTTGAGATTTTATTTTGTTTTTACCAAGAAAAGATAGGTTAGGTTCTTCATCGCAGTCCATTTTGTTATCAATCGTTTTTTACATAAAAGCGTTCAACGCACGGCCTATGCGGCTACACCGCGCCTGCTACGCAAAGCCTACGCGGCTACACCGCACATGCTACGCGAAGCCTACGCGCACACACTGCGCCTGCTATGCAAAGCCTACTCTGCTACACCGCGCCTGTTAGACACATTCTTGGCGGCTACGATGCGTTTTCTACACTGGGCCTTCACGGGTACAACGCGACTTCTACACGTGACCGACGCTATCTTCTATCTTTAGGCTAGGTGGTCATGATTTTTACAATACGTTATTCGTATCGTAAAAGTTCCCTCAAATACAATGAGTGGTCTCAATGTGTGAAGAAAGTCTACTCACCCGAGCACGTGCCCGAACTGGCTGATTCAAACGCAGCTTAACCTCGCAGATCAATCGTTTGTTATTCAGCCACGAGCCCCCGATACACGTCACTAATGACATTTATCAATAAATATCAAAGCCTTACGCAACATCCTTTATTACTCACAATCCTATTTGATACAGACTCATACACGACACAATTATACAGATGACCTACATTGCGCAGCCTTAAAAAATACAACACGACAGAGATTCCACGAAAAGTAACAATAGTCTCGTTCATAATGGATTTTGATATTGGAAAAGATAGCTTTTTTTAAGGTTTTTTTTAACATTCTACTTAATGCGTTCTTGTGGGGATTTCCTTCACTTATTATGGGGAACAACGAAGGTCGTTTTTTGTTTCTTTTATGTATCTACTTATGAGAGTACTGTGGCCGTGATGGAATAATTGGACGTAGTTACACGAAAAGGATCCAAACCACATGAAGTTCGTTCGTTCACGCGCTTTTGGACTAAGGATTTACCATCTTTGGATTACCCGTACTTTTTATTGATTTAAGTTCAAATAATCTGATATCATAATTAGATTTAGGTACGGTAACGTCTATTGTTTATGCGGCGTACTTAGTATAGTTCAGTGATGGTTGTTGACCTACTAATTGGCAAACCAACGGGTGTTCACATTTTAATTAGTTCAATAAACAAATCAAAACAAATACAATCTTCTATCTGATGAAGAATGCCGAATATTATGAAGAGAATCCAAACAACCTGCAGAAAACTATTTTTAGAACATTTAGCTATACAAGTTTCGAAATACGAACCAGTAAAGGTCGGTGGAACTAGCTGCGTTACACCGGCGCCGATCAACACTAAAACAGTTACAGCCGTCTTTAATTACTTTTTGTTCTTATTACCGATTTTATTTTCGTACTCGAAAGCTTTTAAGATGGCGCTAATATCGTGCACTTATCGAGCGTTGAGCAACGAGCAAGGACGATCACGCGGCTGATCGTGCGGCTGTCGCAACCACCAGCGCCTGCGCCGCGCCGTACGAGCGCAGCTATCAACGAACATGTACTACTAGAGTACTACCCGCTGGTATCGACGCGCGACTTCACTCAGCCGACGTACGACACTTGTTTCGCGGCTAAAGTACTTGACTGTAAAGTAGGTACTGTCGGATTTTCATATATTTTGTGTAATTTACTTACTATGTTTAAATAGTCTATGTTTTGAGACATCAGTTACAAAAGTTTATTTAGATTGTATCAAGTGTTGTGTGGGCCGAGCTTGAGTGTGTCAATAATGCTTCTGATAACAAGTTATCATACGAACAAACACACGTGGCCACAAGGAAGTTTCACACTGGCACAGCCTCCATCTACTTTATAATCACACATATATGCATGTACCATAATCGCATAAGAACCATTAAACCATTATTATGGACCATAAAACATTTTACAGCAATATTAACTCCAGCTCAGTCTACTGCATCAAATAGTCATAAATGATAACAAATTAAGGAAGTCAGAACTAAAATATTGGATAACTCGTTAAATAGACATTAGGTATCTGATTCTTATACGCTAATGTAGTATTAATAACAGTAACTTATAGCAGTCTTAAGTTAGAACACGCTTCCCTTTAATAAATATGCGAGTTCGGAGTTACAGCGACATAAATTTTGTTTATGCGTCGACAAAGTACAAGTGAGTGCCTTCAGGCAACGTGGTGGATGGGGGAGCATTCGAAGCCGGAGCGCGCTCACCGGCCGCAGGTCTCGGCACGCTCTTCCTATGAACATTTACTGAGATACCGATACCGCGCGTCTTTGTAACAACTCAATCATTCCTACACGGATCATGCGAGAATTTGTTTTCTGTAAAACAACATGTAACTGTGCCGAAATTAACGCCGCGCTATTGTAATGTCAACTTTACGGGTATACGATTAAATGATTAAATAATAAAACGTAACGCGTGTTGCTAAAACCTCATGCGCCTTACCTACGTATCGCGCCATGAATCAGATTAAACTACTTACACACGTTTATTAGACGCACACGGACGCTCGGCACTGACGTGTGCTTAGTGTCGGCGTCGTGCACGTGCACAGTGCGCGCGTGTGCGTGCACACACACGCTGCCCCGGGAGGTTCAACGTACCAGTCGCCACTACGAGAGTTCCTTGTTCCACTTTACCACTGACACTATATTATTATTGTTCCAATAGAGTTTCCGATTCGGCCGAGGCTTTTTTAGAGTCCTTATTTTTATCTTCATAGTTGCTACGAGAAATTAATTTCTGACGGTATTGATTCCTTATCCTGACTAACTTTATTAATAACAGTATCTACATTTGTTCTCGTAATTCTTTTGTAATAAAAGTTATAAAAAGTTACATTAGTTTTATGCTTACAAAGTAAGCGATAAAAATCGTTGAAACTATATCACTTAACTACCACAACATTTATTTAAATAAAAACATTCCACATTAATTGGTCCTGCATACCACGCTTCAATCAGTCGAGAATTTCGATTTCAAAGTTTTAATAATAATTTGACCTAGTAAACGCACTACAATTTTGATTTCCCTATATCCGATGGCCTTGGATTTTTATCAAGTCAAATTAAAATATCCAAGTGCTCATTAAAAATAAGCTTTCAAATAATTTAGGCCACTAACACCCTTACAAAATTACGCAAAGACTGAAATTGTGTAACCAATTTTGAAAACATATAATTGTGAATGCAATTACTGTTCTAAAGTGCGCACAGTATAAAAGTTTAGTAGTGTAATAATAAGTTCCAAAGTCGTAAAGCGATTCAAAGTACAACACGATCATTAAATCTTGTTATTAAAATAAATGTCAATTAACGAGCCACAAAGGCTAAATGTACATTGAAGATAAATGCTTAGCTATTTATGAAGTTCCATTAAAAGCTGTGCCATGGAAAAGACATCAACGCGCGATACGCTGCGTATAGTTTATGCACAGTTTATGAGACACAAAATGGCGTATGTAGTGTAAAATGTTACTTAACAAATAGTGTGTAAAAATTTAACGTACTTACAGCGCAGTCTATTTGAGTACGTCATGTTTTGTAAAAAATGTTGTTTGACAAAACTATGAATTAATAACTAAAATACTTCTGCCGACTCAGTGACCTTTGTTGATTTAATTAAAATAGTTAGTACGTATATTTGGTCGTCGATTGGTTCTAACATCATCATAATTCACCAAGAAAGTGAAAATTATAATGATACAGAACTCTGTGAATTGATTTTTTTCTTGGAAGCAATAAAGGCAAATAACAGTCTTGATGTTGAATCATGTTAGTTTAAATTACGGTCGTATCTGTACCACGAGTTTTTTCTACAGACATGTGTCTATGTGTTCCAACAATTAAAGAACTACATTCCAGATTTCTCGGTTATTTAGAGATTATAGCTGTTCAATATAGGGTATCGTTGGAACGAGATTTCGCGAACTACATTATACATATAAATAGTGCCTAACTGTGCGCAATACCACTTCATAAAATATTAACCGGTTTTGCAACATACCAACTTTTGTTTTTTTTTACACTCAGACAAAGTTTTATTTCTTTTTTTATTAACGTTATTAATAGTTGTGCTAAACGCATGCTAACATGTTGTTGCAGACTAATAATAATGTGGTCTTACGACACTGCGCTTATAGTTATAATATTCTCCGAAACACAGTAATGCACATATATTATATTTGTTTAAATATTAGCTTATGAATGAATTATCATCGGTTGCTGTGCAAGCTAGTTCTAATAGTAACGGTGAACTTTTAGTACGAGTAGGCCAAATAAATGGAGCACTATCATTTTAAAACAATGCATTCAAATAAAGAACATGAATGCTACACAAATAACAGATAAACAGGGCTGTGTTTCTCAAACTATTGTATAGGTAGTACCGTCACACATCTGTATGTTACTCAATAAATATTTTATTTCGTGTTTGAAATGTTTTCTATAGATTTATAATATTATATTATTGTAGGTGATTGATAAATATTTTTACATGGAAAGTAATTGATGACCTACACCGTGATATTAATTCGTACAATCAATAAAGATGACACATTCACAAAGCTTAACATTTGTACTTTTATGTGAGCTACAACCACAACGAAAGTCATATTTCACGAATGTCAGACTAAGATTAATCAAAGTTAATAAACGATGACCATTTCTTTTTTACAATATAGTAAGCATAATATTATTACGGGAATTTCTGTTTTCTCAAAATTTAAAAACTTTTGTTGAATTTTTTGTTATTGTAAGTACTAATTTATTATTATGCAGCAGTTCAAAAATATTCTCTGTCGTCAGTAACGAATGACGCCAATTCTTATTGCGTCACCTTGTCAAATAAAATAACATAAAGTACTGAGTATCTTTGTGCTAAAGCGGTTGCAGATTCACGGTCACAGTTTTTTGTGACGAACCATCTAACGGGTTAATGAGTCTTTGGGCATCGTTTATTAGGAAAAAACTTGAACAAGGAAAGTCTGATGAAGCATTACATGAGTGGGTCTAACAATTGTATAGTTTAAAAAAACACTATAGGTAATTAATGTACTATAACTTTTTGAAGCAATTTTAACAGTAATAGAGCAATTAGACCCAAAAGCTACTAAAAGCCATCTCTCCAAATTGGGAGGCAGACTAAATGACTGGATATTTTTCGTTAAATATGAACTGTACTTATGAAATAACAGCCTCCTACATACATTCTAACATTACTAATCACGGCCGGCATGAATGAAAACGTCAATGTTAGTTATTCAGAAAAAAACTGACAATCTTAACAATACATTATTATTTGGACGATAACGCAACAATTGTAGAAGTTTTTATTTAAAAACATAAATAACAAAGACCGTTTTGAAGAACAATATTTATTCCTAATCTAGCCACTTTTTATGCTAATAATATTCCATAACTAACATATGCATACATATAGATTTATCTTTGTGATTGATACTAAGAAGCGGATGAAATTGTATAAGAAATATTGTCGGTTAAATTTGCCATTTCCATATTAAGCAAAAGGATATGAAGCATCATCATCATTATGATCGAGATGAAATTTTAATAAAAAGTAATTGATCGAAGTTTGAGTCTTATTCCTATTTTAATAAGATTAAAAATATTGTATAGTAATATTGCAAACTATAGCGAAAGCTGCCAGCACCAATGAAAGCAAACGTGTTTTAGTTTTCGGTATGTAAAATTCTTTTGGTGCTAGCTTTGGAAATTTTGAGCTAGGATTGACGTCACTGACTACCGTCTAAATATAATATTTTTATACTCAATAGGTAGGAACTAAATATTAATGTAAATTCGCGGAACGTGATTAAATGTAAATACGCAATACGAGTTCCATTTCAACAAATTTACACCAAAAGCTATTTTCGACATCACCTGACCAAATGACTAGATGTTTGAATAAGAAACTATAAAAAACTGATGATCTTATATTTTACACGTGTTTCAAAAACTTTGTGTCAATCGTATGATTTTGCATCTTTTTTACGTTAATAAAAAATTATTGCAAGTGTTCAGTTATTTTGTAAGTTCAAGGATACGAGCTGATTCATCTTAAACTTTTTTTCCAAACGAATTACGTATAATGTATACATACAAACATATGTATATAGACGCAAACACGATGTCTGTGCTACGCAAAGGTTACCACAGGTTGTCTGTCAGCTCACACGCGCTGAACATCGATGTGACTTTGCGGACCGCCCGGTGCCCTGCCCTTGACTCTTGCCCTACGTTAATGGTATACAATCATGACCAGAACAGCGTCTTTAGCATCCTCCGACGCGTCTGCGGTTACAGTCACGACCTCACTATAAACTCAGATTATATTTGGGCACTGCCCAAACCACCATGATAATAAACCAGTATAAACAAAAGATTTAAAGGTACCAATATAATCTCTTAATAATGCGGTTCATGAAGTGATGTGGAAATTAGTGACCATAAATCGACCCAATTTATGTAATTTTTTGTTGTAATAAAATCTGCGAAGCCTTAATAAATCGCGCTCAAGCCATACTTGAACAAAAGCATTGTCTACCAAGTGGCTGGACAGATATACCAGTTGAAAGTATTAACATATCGCATGGTGCCGGTTGCGTTCAGACACCAGGAACCATAACTCAATATACTTAATGTGTTTTAATAAAAATGAGAGCCTCGAAGCCTTAATAAATCATGTTCAAGCCGGTGAGTGGTGACGGACAATGTTGTCCCGCATAAGTGCAACTTAGGCTCGATATAGTTATTGTCCATCCTTCATACGATTCTATTCATTAATTCAGTTCGTTGCAGATTCAATGAGCAGTAGCAGCGGCGGAGGTGCATACAGACGAGATGACTTGCGATTGACTTTCACCTTCGTTGTACAGTCATGTAACATTCACATCATTTCTCATTCCTAGTGGAACCTTGACAAATTGACAATGAGAAAATGTCACTTAGTCAAAAATAGTTTAAAACTATAAAATTAATTTTATGGTGCTCACCTTTTGGTTTGATGCGACACCTGACGAGTTTATATCTGTAATAAAAGAATTGAATGTTAATTTTCATCCGAACATCGATAGTAAAATGTGTGAATCAAACTTTGATCATAAATTCCAAAACTAAAACCTTGGATGTAACAAATATTTTCATATGATAATTATGAATGAGTTCTTCTCAAGCATTATGAACGGGACACAAGCATTTATATTTATTTTTAAGAAAAGAAATACCTAGAGTCCATGCAACCGTTTTTATCACAGCAAAGTAAAAAGAAATAACAATGAAATTGCACCAAACTCAATAAAATTGTTAAAATTGGTCTTTAGCGAAGTCTTCGCGAAGGTTTTGAGGATTATAAAGAGATGATTTGCTGCAGGATTGAGAGTAAATTGGTTTTTATTTTCAAACATTTCGGCGTTACGAGTTTCAACGGGAGTTAACACTGCCAACTTTCTACACGACGTTATTATTGGCCATAACTGTGGTATTCAATACCTTGTTCCATATTTAAAGCATAGTCGTGGTGGGAAGGAAATTCAGATGATCGGTCGTGATAAACATATAATAGACTATGAATTAAGGACTAGTTGTGGTGTTCCAATAAAATAAATGTGTATTCAATTAAATAACAGTAAAGAGTACAATTCACTCTGAACATTTAAAGTTAATGCCCTCAACTAATTTCAATTCGCATGCGTGTGGTGTGATATATAATTATATTAATTCTGAATGTGGAGAATGAAGGAAATTATTCATAAGTAGTCAACCATTTAGGTAGTTTATTTACAAGCTTATGCGCATACGCGCATAAACTGGTCCATTAAAAGTTAAAAGGTTGTTTGTTTAAATAGTTGGAAACTGGTGCAAAATAAAAGTGGTGCAAACCGCAGAACCAGTCCTGCGACAGGAAGCGGCCTCGAGCCGCGCCCCCCTCCGCCGCCCGCTCGTCTCGCACGCCCCCCGCTCGCCCCTCACCTGCTGCGCGACCACCTGATCCAGACAAAGCGTGTCCTTCGCGTAGTGACGCATGCAAGTGCATTGCACTAATAATACCGAGCAAGTCCTTTCCATGTCCGGTAGGCAACACGCTACGAACATGACCAATAAGTGTCGTATCATATGATACGCGAGATCTTGCATAAAGCCGTATCGATGGTTCAATCACTTGCATAATCGTCCGTGTTCAATTGCTTTACATGTTCTAATTTATATTTCAATATCTTAGTTCTGCATTTCCTTATTTGCTATCGATATGAAAATATTTCAATAACAGGGAAATGGCGGTAATAAACATAATTGAATACCATATTTGTATGAAACAATCGATGGAACTGAAACAATCATTAGCGCGACAGTGTGCAGTGCTTTGAATAAATAAATAAAAATCAAGCAATAGTTTAATAGGTGTATACGAGCAATGATTCCGATAAGTTCTTATCGCGAAGAATAATATATGTTAATTTGAAAATGTTACGTTATGTTGCAAAAATGTATTAATTACCTATCTATCTACCGATGTCGAATAATTAAAAATCTAACATTTACATACCCATACACAGTACATAAAACTAACGACTTTTTCCCATGAGTGCTGACGGTAGTAAACATTGAATAACGATATTTTGCTAACTTGATAAATTGAAGCCCGGCGACACATGTGCGTGGGAGGAGCTTTGCTTTATGAATATAATAACGAGTCGTGTGAAGATGCTCTACTACGCGACTGACAGCTTGTCGACGCTATTATGTCATGAAAACAAGATTCATGAATGGAATACAGGATTCAAGGCATGTGCTAACAAGCAGATACTTTCTTCGAGAAGATAGTCATCATTTTTCATGCAATAGTTAAGTGCTAATAAATTAATTCTATGTTGAGAGTTCATAAATTAATTCTAAAGCCTGACATAGTATTAGCGGTGACATATCTTAGAGATACTACAAATATAATATGTTGCATTTCATAAAATCACTCGGTTGCGATTTTATCTGAGACTCCACAAACATAAACGGTTGCGCATAATGTGACAGAGATCTATTGTACCGATACTGATAGCTCTCTATGTGTGTGGAAAAAAATGCAATATTAGAGGTACCACTATGCATGTAAGATTTATTAATGTTATTAATTAATTCATTAATTCGTAATTATAGTGTCTCTCATGTGGATCTAAACTATATCCGGGACTGCAAAGGGTGATCCAAGTACCTTGTAACATCATTGCATCGACGTCGAACTTAAGGAATCCGAACCCTGTATAGGTGCATGTAGGTATATATATGTACCTATAGATTCTAAGCAGCTGGCCTTTTCTGACAAAGAAATCTGTTACTAACTATATAAATCGTGACTGAAATGTATCTCAAATAGAATTGTTATTGTGTAGAGAGTAAAAGAGCAATGTTGTTGATGCGCACGCGGCGCTTGGCGGCCGCGGCGGTCGGCGCTGGTCGGGCGCGCCGGCACGAGCGCTCAGCACAAAGCCGCTCTGCGTAACAGGCGAGTCTCATCGGACCGCCCAAAGAAACGATCTCATAGAAAGTAGAGCAACTCATTTATTTATTCAGTGCAGCGGCGGGTGCGAGCGAGAAGCCGACGCGAAACTGGCTCATTAAAATAAAAATCCGATTTTTGAGTGCAACTCGCGAAATAAAATAAAAGTTTCCGACGAATTTTGCTCGAGTTATTCCAAAAAAGGCGCGCGAAACGCCTCTGCGACGAGATCACAAGATACAAGTGCGAGGTGAAACCGACCGCGACAGCCTCCGGGGCTCCGGCACACGCGGCCGTAGCCGCATGCGATTACTTTCATACGTCGATGGCTAGAACGCTTTGCTGTTGTGATTTACAAATACATCTTCATTAAATAACCAACATCGGTTCACTGAAAACACCCTATTTGTCGAGCCACAATATGAATTTCTTTTCCGCATTAATATGAGTGTTTTCACTGTAAGAACCGAGCCATTGTGCGAACATTACACAGCCCGGCGTTGCATTAAGCGCACGATATAATGCAGCTCTATAATCATAGTCACGAGTCACGTTATCCGCACCCGCATTCGCTATGTAAATAATACCATACACGACATTCCGCCGTTCGACAAAATATAAATCGTTTCTCATTTTGCATCTATCGTTGAGTGCGAGATCCACATTAATGAATAAAAATACATTTGTATCGATTGCAAAAACATTACGCAGGTTTGTGTGGGCAAGTGCTCTCGATCTGCATTCCGCGATGGAAGCGGTCAAGCTGGCCGGCCTGACATGCTGTCATTATTTAATGATATTTTCGCGTACGATTTTCTTCATTTATGTTCGGTTATAATCGCGTCGGTCTGACTGATATGTTCAGAACAGTTTACGTCAATTATACGCATGGAATTAACAAAAATCAAAAGAGACGACGATTGTGAAAGCGCAGTTTAATCCTTCTAGCTTTTAATGTATGAATAAAATTTATGATTTACTGAGTCGCGAGTCGCAACCACTTTATACAGTAATGGTCAATAAAAATTATTTCAGACAGCGATCTCATTTGTGTCAATTATATTTTGGAAAATGTTTTTATCGACAGCTATAATAATAAAAGCAATCAACATGTAATTTGTGTTCGCAATCTACCTACATATTAAAGGTATGAAGGATGCTCGTATTTATCAGTTAGATGCTTACTAGTTTATCATAACATACGTGTAATTATAATAATGAATTGATCGAATGGCTCGATTGGTTCCGGAGCTAACTTGTCTTGTAATTAATGCAGAACTTTGAACTCTTGGTAGTTACACATAACTTTCACAGTCAAATGTGTCTATTAACTAAGGGTATCTAATATGTAACTGCCTTATGTGAACATTCCCAGTGTGGTAATAAATAAGCTTCATACACATTAAAGCGCATCTGGCTTCAAAGTGTGTTCCCCTGTAGTTAAGGCTAATAGCTGATGATTTAGGCTTATTTGCCTGTTTAGTACAAACAGTAAAATCTTAAACAAAGACACATTTTTAATCATAATTTAAAGTGCCATTTTAATTAAGATGATACCACCATCCCATTGTTTCAGATGATTATTATCAGATGGGGAAGAAATGATGGTCAACGGCGCCCTGCGCAAGCTGTTAAGACTAATTTTATAATTATTCGTTAACTAAATAAACAATACTCAACGTACATAGGAGTTATATACCACATGGTATTTACTACCACATTAACTCGGATTTAACTACAAAATAATAATTTTAATGGTCATTATTACTCAAGAAAAGAGTACCTATGTAAAAATACTACGACTGCAGCGCTAGATTCCTGAAATTCCTGAACAGTGTAAAAATTACATTTAGATTTAGCTTTATTTGCATTTTTATTATTTGTAACATTACACAGTAGGTATTATATTTGGATTGAATTTTAGGTATTCTTCTGTGAGAGAACAAAAATTTTGTATCGAAGGCGTATGATGCGAGCGTGCGCGCTCGCCGACCGAGCTGCCAGATCAAGTTGTCACGTCAATCAAGAGGAGAAACGGACCTGCACTCGACTTACTTTTTAACTTACTTACACACTTTGGAACATATCATTCAATTTTATGTACCCATCTATAAGTATCCAAGTTCACTTAAGCTTATCTTTTCGTTTTAAAACCCGATATTTCTTCTTCGATAGGTAGGGCTTTCGCTTGTAAAGCCATTACCTCGATTTTGGAGTCTTTAATTATGGCTTTATCGTTTAAAATGTAATTAAGTACGTAGAAGAATTTATTTAATCTGGATTATCATTACGGTAGCGGGTAGACTGAGGTACACAAAAGGGCTAGATTGGAACATAGGTAATGCAAATAGTATCTACCATTACGGAGATATACAAATAAATAAATACCTATCCTCTCTTGCTATTTAAAAGTTATTTACACTAAGGTACGACAAGCTAAGAGTTTTAGAGTAAGCATAATCAAATCGTCATCCTTGTCCCTATTCATTAATCATAATAGCAATTGTAATAATAAAAGCATGGCAGAGTTCCAAAAGACATTTTCTCGAACAAGGATTGAATAAATATTTGTCACTGGTTCATAGTATGAGGTCGAAGTGTGAAGTGTCTCGGCGTCCGAGTGAGCAATCATGCTCCGATGTTTACAAAAGCCGCTACTGTGCGACGCGTACGCATACTCACACCTGTTAATGCACAATTTTATACCCATTTAATGTTTTTAGAAAGCGTATGTATTAATCAAGTTAGTAAAGTGTTAAATATGAGTAGTTTGAGTGTGTTTCGAACAGTTATGTTGTATGGATATTGCAAACAGAGATCGCTTCCTTGTCCTGCTTATTATTAAGCTGGGAATTAAATAACAAATAACAGCGTGCAGTATAACCCCCGTGTCATATTAAATAATATAGATAGATTACTAAAAACACTTCATCCACAATGTTGCCTGCTTCAATATATTTAATGAAAATTAATTAGTAATAAAATAGTTGGTATTTTATATTTACTTCATCTATAAATCGGTGTCTCAATCTCAACGCAGCTGTCTCACAGATTTTCCTTAAAATGGAGACTTGCTGGGCTGTTTACATAACCTAAGACTTAAATAAATTGAAATATGATAGAATACACTAGACCATGTAATTACTACACTAACGGAGTAAATACAAAAACTACACTATATAAAATTACCTATAAGACGACTCAATATAAATACCTAACCTAAACAATCGATGTATGGATTGTAAATCAAAAATTGTAGTACGCCACTGTCACATTTTTCACGTAGGCATGTAGGCAGACTAGACACAGCCTCGCCATTACGTCGCGCTATTCACAAGTCATAGCACAATTGTTTCACTAATGTAATGAATCATACTTCAAAATCTGTACCTAGTTTCTTTAAAAATGAAAGAAATGTATGTCCGAAAGCGCCGCGGCGATGTTTTGAGCGCCGAGCGATACCTATGAAAGAGAAACGCTCCGCATGTTAATATTGTAGATAATATGTGTGTTATGTTGCATACATTGCGTAACAAGGCCGTCTGCAACAATGTGTAGAAATTTATAATAGTTAATTAAGTTGGAATACATTAGCATCTTATCGTTGGCTAATAATCATCTAATTATAACTTATATTATTGACCACATGGGTTAACGTTTATTTTTCGACGTCATATTAGATCCCATAACTGATCGCCCTTTCTATATTTTATACAGCAGTACCACAAAAGCTCTAGTGCCCATGTAACGAACCTACGTGTGAAAACAAAGGAGAATCATTATTATCAATAAAACAGGCGCTTTCTTCGATCACATTCATTGACACTGCATTCCTATTGTTTCATCTGCAGACTTAGTAAATTAATATTTTCTATTGATTTCTATTACAATACAACGCTCTCAAATGTCAGCTTTAGTCCAGAATTTAACGAATATAGTACCTATGAACTTAGACTATCGATTCAACATTACATTAAGCTATTAAACATCGAATAAAGCAATTTATTTTCTTTGGCAGGCTCGGTCTTAGCTTCGATTTCGTTAAAACACGTTGAAACAATTCTGAAGCCACCTGCTTGACATTGTAAAATAGGTACCAATTTATTTGTTTCTAACTTATCATTGTCTCCGGTCCACTTGTTATGTGAAATCTCCCCATAAAACTAGTCTAACCAGGGAAAGACCTAACATTATATTTTATTAATATCTAGTTCAAAATACAATGGTCCGAAATTAAACAAATTAATAAGAAATTGTAATAATCCATTATTTAAAGATTATTTCTGATTGGAACTCAGTCGAGTAGATAAAATCCTTATAACAGGTCTACCTAAATCATAATTAAAAGCCCGAGTCGACGTCATAATTTAAATTAAATCCAAATGAGTACGTTTTCGTACATAAAGTTACTAGGTGTGTCTTTTAGATTTATTTATGGACTTATTAAAAACTCGCTGGTAGTAAAATATTAAGTTTAAAGCATTTTAAATTACGGAAGACCAAACATGCCTACATAAATCAAATGTGCTGTGTGTGTGCAAGATTGCAACTCTGAGATTCTGAGACAGTCTTAAATCTTGTAGTGTTACAGGAAAGATTGACTTTTACCTACATAAAAAAAACAAGGTTCTGGGGCTAAATAAAACTTCCTGATCAATTATATCAATTCCTTAAAAGTAAACGAATGATAATAATTTTATTGCTTTTACGAGTTCACCTTTAACCTCGTCGCAATATTAGTTACACGTTTGTACAAAGGCGGCTGTGATGAATGCTGACATTACGAAGATCTGTCGCCTCTGGCTGATGTCTTCCTAGTACATACCTGCTCTCCACTTTATTGTTGTCAAAGCTATCAAGACATCTTCCAAGACACACTAATGTCTGTAATATAGGCGTTTACCGCGAATGCTGCATAAATGCCTGCTATGAATACCTACATTTTTATATGTCATGATATATCATGACATTGCGGACACATCCGCCATCGCCCGCGATCAGGATCGGGCGAGTCACGAAGCGTTTGGTATCATATAGATATAATGCACTTAACATTGTGTTGCGTCCGGCTCGTTGCATAACATTTACCGGTAGCTAGGTACTACCTGTCACAGCGCGGGAGTTACGTCGGCTACCTACTGCGGTAATATTAAACAATAATTACTACAACTAAAAGGTCGAGACCGCAAGCAGAGCGCTCACTCTATTATGGACGCAATAAATGCTCCGGGCATAAAGTTTAGGGCTCTATTAACTACGATACCGCTTAACTTGTACATAATAACGTTGCATTATTTTATATTATTCTTCCAATATACATATTAAGCCTACCTTAACATAAAGAGAATTTATATATAATGTCGGCGTTTACACATTAGTATTTCTCATAAATCATTGGCTCTCTGCTCACTGAAATTCAGTTTTATCGCAGACATTATTCTGCATGCTCAAAAATTACGTTGCAGTCATGATATGTTTTCTATGTAAGTAGACCTCACAAACATTGAACATTTTTATAATGGGTATAGAGAACACGATATCCACAAAGTCGTTACAAGTGGTATTTGGCCATAGACCCATTGAATTCGGCAGTGTAACGGTACTTTAGCGAGTCACTGCTAGTATTTTTATACTATGTACAAAACTTTTTGTATCGCGAATCACGAGCATGTACGTACCAGGTATGTACCTAGGTACCATCGCCGTGGGCGGCTGATCGCTGCCCCGCTTCTGCATAATATCTAGGTGAATCGTAATGGCAAATTCCAGTATAAGTGAGAGTGCCTGATTTAAGATAAGATTGCAGACTTTAGATGTAGAATTGATGTCGCATGTTGTAGTGAAATATGGACACTGTATATTCTGAACGACTGAACAGATAATTGTAAACCAAAGTTGAGAATCAAACTACTTTTTGCAAAATATTTTAAGAAGCAATCTCGTCTTCATCACAACAGGCAATAACCGAACAAGTCAATAAGCGCCGATATAATAGTATATTGTAGGAAAAATCCATTAATCAACCTGACATTCTAACCATGGATTTAATGGCATATCAAGATCGTAATAAAACATAAATAGAAATTCAAGTACCTAATAATTATTTTCTTTTTATATGGCATCAAGTATTTTTTCCAGTACTTTTAGGTGTCTACAAGTGTTAACCTGTATGTGTCTATGTACCTACATTATCACACACTGGTAAATAATCGATACTGATAATGAATTGAACCTTTATGAATGCTTCATGGCGGATTATTCAAAAGATTCTATAAATCCAAATATTATATCCATTAGTTACTACTTACGATGTACCAATGACACGAAGTGCAATAAAATTCTGGGACACGTTAATTTATATCAATAGATAATATTATTTACTACAAAAGCCAGTTTATTTATCATCCTAAAACTAGTTATGGCATTAATTTGATTTCAATAACGTTTATTATCATCAAGATTGTTAGTATTTAACCTCTGACTCTCGCTGCTTAAGCCCATCAAGTGATTTCACTTTCTGTGCGATGACAAGACGTTTATGTGTTAGAATTAGTAAGATTTTCCTCAATCGCTGGCAAAAAACATAAATCGTAATTAACAACATGATAAAATATTAATTGGTAATTAGTCAATTAATAAAAACATCACCAAAAAAATACATTTGCATAAGAAAGTTCACTAAAGCAGAACCCGATGCATATTACACGCGTCTAAATGTCAACGTCATCGTTGCAACTGCATAATGCGCTGTTACTATGCATAAAAATACCAATAAACATCGGAAATTATCATTTAAATCGTAATATCTTGCACCAGTGACTAAACACAGCAATAAACGTGTTATATGGTTCCTTCTAATTATATTATGTTGTGCAAAAGCATGTGAGCTTACGAAGCTCGTATGGGATAAGTTTCTCGTAATGTATTCTGCTTTATAGTTACTTCTAATATAACGTACCATGGAAAAAACCATGTTCCATAAATTTTTTTTCCAAGCGGGATCTGTGTAGTAAATTAATGTGAAAATGGTATCAGTCACTTCAATTTAATATGTTTTACAGTACATGTCAAGTTACAATACAATAACTCGCGCTTTTGGAAAATGTTTTTCAGAACTTTCATGTATGTAGTACTAGCTTTAGCCAGCGGCTTCGCCCGCGTGGAGGTTGAAAATCATCCCACGGGAATGTACTACGGGAATAAAAAGTATTCTATGTGTTAATCTAGGTTATAATCTATCTCTGTGCCAAATTTCATCCGAATCCGTTCAGGCCTTGGTGCGTGATTGAGTAACAAACATCCAAACATACAAAATTTCACATTTATAATATTAAGTAGGATTTATCTATTCAAAAGCTCTCCAAGGTTAGCGTGTGTGATTAAGTCTTAAGTCTTAATGTAGGATCATCTCTAATGGAACATGCGTCTTGGTCCTTTTTTCGCAAATGGTAAATCGCTCCCAATTAAGTGCCTATCTCCTTGTACGAAGTATCGAGCATCGTCGCTGGGTTGCTACGGCTTGTTGAGGCCCTTAATAGGTAAGAATAACACCGTTTTTGGAATTTTTGTTGGTCTGCCCGTTAACTTATGGGACATCAATTAGACCCCCTTGGACCCCCCCCCCCCTTGGTCCCTTGTTAATACTTTGAACGAATATATCTGATGATACATTAATGTACTCGTGGCAAGTTTATCTCGTAAAGCCGAGACTTTTAATTCGATGTTCAAATTGGATCATTGGAGTTAAAATATGAGAAGAATATATCATATATTAATGAATCTGTGATTTCGAATTTATAGTTCATAGCATTTAATTACTTGTGTCGATGGCTGTGTATACCCACGGGCCGCGGACCGCTTGTGCCACGCGCCCCAACCGGATGTTCCTCACCAAATGCACAATCACACTAACACAAACTCTCACGAATTTTTCTCCCAACGCTTTCACGTCTTCCACTAATTATTATCCACTTTATCGGGCATCTTCAATTTGATTTACGTCTAGCTCTTACACAGCTCAATTGGTACACTTTTTCTTTTCGGCGATATAATTTAAGTCTACATTAGTTGCGGGCGGTGCCGATACCGCGCGACTAGCGACCACTCGCGGTACATACGCGCGTACTTGCCGCCAGACTGGCATTACATTATTACACCTATAACCTAATGAGGATTTTGGTTTTAATTGCGTTTGTTCGACGCTGCTATAATTAGTAATCGTTTTAGTTAGGTACATCTAAGGTTTACTACTTAGAAAGTTATGTTTAATTACAAATTCGAAGTTTATGACGCAGATCACACAATTATGTATTTAACTGTTTTCCGTACATTAATTGTATTTCTGAACTCCCGTTAAAGTCTATATAGTAGGGCTTATTTTCTGAGAAACCTCCTCACAGGCTTCATTCTTTATGGAAACATTAAAGTTTTATTAATATCAGATCACGTTTATATTAATTAAATTATAGATATAAAACATGAAAATATATAAAGAAACTAGTATAACGCAATATTATGTTCATAAACTAAAATGATTGTTTTGTTCTTGTTCATAAGAGTCGATTTAGAAAATTTGCACAAAAATTTGTCTCTGCACAATGAAATGGCTGACCCTTCGTACGAATAATATACAACACATAACAACCTTTTGACCTTCTTAATAGGCAATAATTAAAAAGGTCAATTGGTTGTTTCATGTACTACTGTACTATGAAGAATGCTTATAACAAACGGCTTTCAAGTCCATCCATAATGATGACTATCTTATAATGGAGTGTTTACAATCAATGAGGCTAATTAAAATATCAATGGCTATAGAGATGTATGGAAGAGTCTGTGTGTATACTATTGTATGATATGATAAGAGTCTTATGTGAGGCAAACAGAATTTAATTAACTCCGATTAGTTCGGCGGGCATCAAACAACTTAACGCACTTACCTACATTTTATAATTGACCGATTCTTTCGATGTAGAAGAAACTGAAGCTTATAAATAAATACTTGTTGAGAAGAACATGCATGTGTACTTATAGACAGTATAACATTAGAGATTCACTTCCACGTACACAGTACTGCGTGTAATTCATGCTCGCGTTGAAATCTATTCCCCTTCAGAATCATACATTCTTGTGTTTCAAACATTGGTCAGAAAGTTAGTCTTATAATAACACTGCTACGTGTTTTAATATTAGAATCCAAATAGGTTTATGTACCTAGTACCTCTACATTTAAATTACTCGTAACTGTGTGGGCTTTAAATCATAGTTAACCTATTTGAGTAATAACCACAAAGCTGCTCATGACTAACCTTCCAAAAATATAAATTCCATTGTTTTCTTTACAATAAAACGCCATTTTAGCAACATGTCTAGCAATTATCTCTGTCACAACACAAATTTCAAACAAATAATGAGACGTTCGAGTTCAATTGGTCAATCAATAACCATGACAGGCGCAACGTGTGCGCAGTGCGCAGGCGGCGAACAGTGAACACCGCCTCACCGCACAAAGCGGCGACGATCAAACATTATACATTCAACTTTCTTTGTGAATGAACTACTGAAAAAACAATTTAAAATGTTGCGAAACTTAATTTTTAATGATAAAAACTTTTATTAAGTAAATTTTAACTGTAATTATAATAATGCAAACGTGAACGTTAATGTAAGGTTTTCATCACGACTTTCCTACGTTGTCTCTTTCGGCGTCATCGTCCGCGCTGCGTGTGATGCAAGCTAACATTAACCGTAACACGAAGTCAGCAGTGCGCGCACGCACGCCACACACACGCCACTCCAGCGCCACGCCATCACCACACTGTCTAGTGACTCATTATAGGCCACTGCCAGTGGCGTGAGAATCGCATCAGACAAATCGTGATTTGTCTAGATAATAGCAGAAGCGCGGTTTTTATTTGACATAAGTGTGAGCCATCATGTTCATTAGGCATTACAGACTTTCTTTTTGAGTTAAAATAGGACCAAGTGAGATTCATTATGATATTTCATCTCATTGCTCTTGTTCCTAACTGCCGACTTCAACATTTTCAACTACAATTAATAAAAATACCCAAACAAAGAACTTGGGACCTCTTGAGACAGAAAATTTATCCGTTTCTATAAGAAAATTAAACCAATTTGAAATGTAGCATTGTGAATAGCGACAATGACAGAGATGTGAGAGATCAAGATTCAGTTGAATTTCTATTCAACTACAACTATTCACCATAGCTCCAAAACCTGCTTATCAATAGCAAACCATAAAACAATAGCTGAAGTTTCAGCATTCTCACGCTCAAATAAGATCGTCGTAGGTAAGCAAGTTGACAAGTATTTTACGTAAAGCGGGAGTCGTGGTGTGTTACAAAACGCGGGGTATGGCGTGACGGTATGTCGCCGACTCGCCGTGCTCCGCCGCCACGCGAGCAGCCATCATGCTCAGCCGCCTAATGATATCACTGAGCTGCGGGCTGTACACACCCGGAACAAATCAACCAGATAAAGCGCTAGATATTTTTTATTAAAGAGGATAAAAATATATACACTGGATACAAACGAATAAAATTAAAATATAATATCCTAACAACGAAGCACTAGATTTTTTTCTCCTCTGATTAACAAAATATAAATTATTTTCTTGAACGTTGAATGAGTGTTTAATTTTTTATTTACACCATTTTAAATAACTTAAATAATACATAACAATGCAGGCAATTTACTTTATTTCAACCGCCTGGATGAAAATACTCATACGTAAGAACAGTATAAAATATTGCTTACTTGTTGTTCTGACAGAAGTAGAAAGTAAAACTTACTTCAAACGCTTTGAGGACTTATTCAAAAATATATAAATCAAACATGTTATTACAGAATTGTTTTGGGTAATAAGATTTCAGGAAATACCCAGACGCTTTCGATTCGTCTCAGACGCTTGTCACGCCCCACTAGTTTCATAAAGAAAATAGACGAGGTGATCTAACACATCATTCTATAATGTTAAAAATATTTACAGTTATTTACATTTCAACTAATACATCAATTCACAGCTATTTATTTGAAGAAAGTACTAAAAGAGATGCTTGACCAACATTTGTGGTTTTTGTACCGTTTACGTGTTATTATTGCCAGACTTCAAACGTTAAAGTACTTACCTAAGATTTTTTGGTATCAACAAGACTGTTTATTTTTCACTATCAGCTGTGCAACTTGAGACTAAATGGGTGAGTTTAACATTTTGAAAAAATATTATTCTAATGTCCAATTAATCAAAGCTTTCGTAAACGAAAGTGTTTCCTTTGTATTGTGTCTGAATATTTTAAAAATATTTTATACGATAATGAGTAACACAAGCAAGCGTATAATATAATTGTACGGAGCATAGAGTGATCATTTTGGCGTGATAATAGAGCAAAGCTCGGCGTGGGTAGCGGTGGTGGCGGCGCGAACCGGATCTAAGCGCGCGATAAATCATGTTGCGCGCGAGTCTCGCACTTCGCCCCGCGACCACTTCGCACGCCCCTCGCACTGTCCACGTAAACAATACTTTTAAAGCTTATGTCGTCAAAAGCCCTTTAAAAACGTAATATTAAGTAATTATAAATTAAAGTTTATGCACAGCACACCTATACTTCGGAACTACTTCATTATCAAAAGTTGAAGCTCATTTCTCTTTTCCCCTAATAGCGAATAGATTATCTTCAGACTCACATAAAGCTAACCTATTTATACCTATCACTATATGCCCAATCTAGTCCAAATTTCCATTAAATCGAATCACTGAACAGTGAATATGAAAGTCAACTTAAATTACAGGAACCTCTGAACCTAACCCATCCCGCTTCGAAGTTTCCTGTATTCATACTGCTCATTAGGGTTAGAGAGATTTAAGTCAAGTTAGGGTTAAGTGGTATGGGCATTTGTTTTTGGGTACAAAATGTATTAAAACATTATAACAGCACGCTCTATGCTAACCAGACAAACGTGTTTGGCTGCAATGTTCTACAATTGCATTACTCTTGTAATTGATCCATTAGGTGCACTCGCTAAGATGGAAGACAAACTATTATGAGTATTGGCAGTGTATAAAATGTAAGAAAAGCAGGTTTGATAACTTAGCATTTTGACAGCTATACATAATGCACGTATCAGCTAATATTTAAACTTACATGCCCAACTTAATATTTGCCCGTTATAATACACCATGGTTATTTGTTTACACCATCTGAGAGAGCACTAAATCATTTCATGTACCTGGATGTACGCATATTGCCACGGTTTTATATACTTATACGCATGGTAGGCTATAAGTACTAACTATTTAAAACTCAAAGATGCCGCTACTAATAAGGAACACTAAGAAAATAAATATAATCCAACTAATTGTTAATTTATTCCGTAAAAGTGCATTGAATGAAATACAAATTCCATGCATACATAATAATTATGTTCAAACTAACATACAAAATTATAATCTGTGAAATTCATGCTATTAAAATAATGTTCGGCTTAGCCGAGATGTTTCGGTTAACTGTAGATATTTAGGCACCAGACAATAGAAAACCGTCATAATAGGTGGCTTTAGGTACTTAACCTTTCCTATTAGCGATGTTTCGAAATTAAATATCAATATTATGGGAGGAATTTTATTGCCGGTCCGGTAGCTCGTCCCACGCGAACTGAAATCGAAAGAATAGATGCCAAACACGTCCATGATAAAAATACTTTCAAGTGAACACGAAAGTGTTATCAGTTTGAATGGCCCTCAGTGATTGTTTTAGAATTTGGAACAAAATCTCAACGCGTGTGTGTGTACAGTTGTACACAAAGAACAAAAGTGCACGTTGAGATTGAGAACAAATGTCTGCACAGTGCGAAGTGTGCACTCGACGGTGGTGTGAGCCGTCGCCGGCGACTCGGCGCGCGGCGTGCGCAGCGCCCGCCTCAGCCGCGCAGCCGTGCGGCCACTGCACTCGCTTCGATTTCACTTTTATTAGCAATCCACTTAATTGGATACCACAGTTGCGGTTTTATTCATTTTGCAGATTCATCTGGGACGCATTTTTAGTATTGTAATAATGACAGAGCCAGATAAGGCTTTAGTTCTCACTGGGACGGGGGAATAAATGAAGGTAGTTAACGTTACTTTATGTTACTTGCATTATGAATAAAACGTAATAATTTATATCAATCTTTATAATCTTAGACTTTTGAATTGTCATTCTATGGATTAGATAAAGAAACGTGTGTAACTTCAACACAAGTATAATTCAAGCAACGTGTTTTCTAATAGACATTGTTTCAGAGTCAAATCAAGTCTAAGCCTTGCTGGTCGATTAGGATGCTTAGAACAGCCTGTCGAATCCACGACTCAGACGCCACCTACGTTACACCACAGCACTCGGGCCTGTGTCTTCTCCCTCTCAACCCCAGCTACCTTCCAAATATTAACAATAATTGTCTTCAAAGTTCAGATAAACAACATGCACCTAACTTCTCAAAGGTCCACAAGACAAAAACTGTAGGTATATTTAGGTAAACTTCCTTGAAATGCTCCGGTTTTATCGTTAAGCCACGAAGGTCAGTTGAACCGCTGGAAAAGTACAATGCGAATTAAAAATTTAATTTATACCTAAAACTACGCTTGTAATCCCACGCTCGACAGCTCGGATTAAATGACATTAATGGAGTTTTTGTACAGCAGCGCGCTGGTGGAGCACAGCTATGGATTGTGAACCTAGTCCTGCGGCTGCCAACGACAGCCTAATGCCCATCATCCACAATTCCACAGACCCGCTACATATGACGCAGGACGCTCCGTAACTACAACAAACAATGGCAAACAACAATGTATACGTGAATACAACTGCATTCAATTACGTACGTACATGAAGTTCCTTAACTCGTTTATTTTTGCGCAAATTTCGTACATATTTGGGCAAAATTATTATACAGGAAATAACCCAGAAGGACGTCTGAGATGCTGCTTGCATGATTTAATACTTCCTAATGTCTAATTCAAATCACGTACAGAGCTAGGCCCCTGTAATACAAATGTCGGAATAAAAATAACTCTGAGCTCATGGACTGATGTCTAGAAAATTGAGTTTAGTGGGTAAATTTAATTAGGACATAGCGCCGTAGTATACAATAGTACAATTTGCATTACCTGCCGATATGTATTGTACTATTGTGATACTGCTAGTTCGGTTCTGCACTTGAATGTAGGTAGTAATTTAGCCGTTTAATTTCCGCGTCCAAGAGTCACTGAAGGACGTTTGAAATGTCATTATCTCAATCGACGCGTGCTTTTGTACTCTTATTATTATTTCTTGCTGAGATCGATTTGTAGCACAACAGATGAATCATTGTGGTTTATTTTGTTTTATTAATTAAAATGTTAATTAATGTTATTGTATCATTTATACTATCTTATCCATATTTAGAAACAGATTATTCTAAAAATTCTTATGAACTGCCCACATTTTATAATCACACATTTTTTTATCTATTAGTTTTATTTTTAAATTTAGTTAGATACTTTCAAAAAATGCTTTAAGCATTTTATCATCAAGCTTTTTGGAAAGAGATAACATGTAAATATCATTATGCTAGTCAAATGTTAAAGTGGGAATATTGTAGCGGGAATGCCTACGAGCTACGGCTCTACGAAGCTACGACCTGCTACGGCTACGGGCGCGGTGCGGAAGCCTGGGACGCGCCAATTGCAATGAGGATTTGAAATGAGGCTTCATACATTTAAGTCTAAGTCCATAATTGTTCGTCTTAAGCACAAATTACTAATTAATGATAAAAACGAAAATAAACCGGAACTGTTTATATGTACAATCATGACTTTCACTTGCACTCTATCATAGAATATTCCAACAACAAACCAGTTTTTGATTTTGTGACTAGTTAGAATTTTAGCTAGAGCTTTACAATTTTTTACGCTGCATATTAATTTGCTTATCGTACGACGATAAACTAATGGAATTCTATTCGGATTTCATTAGAATAACGAACAGGTTTCCGTTAAATTATGGGTTAGAAAATGAAATTGCCAAATTAATTGCTCATAATATCAGCATAATTTTCGAATGACTTCGTGACAAACAGAATAAAATAATGCAGTATGCTGCATCGTTTCATATGCGCTCATATTCATAGTTCCGGGGTGTCTGTTGCACAGCTTTTTCTCGCGTGTTAAGAATGTTTTGCAAAACCATAGTTATTTTAATTCTTGGTGACAAGGGAAACCCCCTTCCTAAGCTGTAGCAGAATGTTAAATATGTTGAGACAGACAGCTCGTCGGAACTCAACAACGACGCTCGAGTAACATTACACATGCAGGTAGCAGCAAGTGACATGCGGTCAGGATACAATGATTTGTGCCAACACGACTTCACATTGAGGAAAAACTTAGAACATTTCGGTAAGAGTAGCACACAGGAGGTAAAACAAAAAGCAGTCTACACGTGTATGTCCTCATTATACCTCTAATAGGAGGACCCACTTCCTAGCGGCCAAACAAACAAACAACTTAAGTTAGTGCAAAATGCTAAACGGCCCGTACTCGTTCTCCTCTGACACATACGCGGCAGCCTGATTGTCGACATACTTACGGAGAATAATGGCCTCTCCTTACTCATATTGATTAAAGCACATTGATATAATGGATTCAGATAAGCGATAACTGCATTTTTTGCCTTCAAATTAAAATACTTATCAGAAAAATTTCCGCTTGTAGTTAAAAAACGTATTTAAAGTAAAATTACTAGGTATAAAATGTAGATGTACCGAATACATGTTAATTTGTTGCGGAATCCGAGAGCAATAACCGACGGCACTGCTAGCGGTATTCGGCGGTTTCTTCGACTCTAATATTCGACAAAAACCACCGTCTGCTGTATGTGTGCCTGTGTTTATGCACTACTACGAAACACTTCATATATATGTTTGATTTGAGTTTATTTCTACATATTAAGCTTAATGTGGAGATTAGTCACGCTACGGCCTTTAAAAGACGCGAGTCCGCGTATCTCGTATCATATATTTTTAGATTTCGGCAACAATGACGTTATCAGTACACATGACTATAATCTATGTATTTGCTGTGTGTGTAATTAGCTACAGAACCTTTAGCTAAGAAAGGTTTAATCACTAAATATTATAAAACAAAGTCCCCCACCGCGTATGTCTGTCTGTTCGCGATAAACTTAAAAGTACAGAACGGACTTGCATGCAGTTTTCACCAATAGTGATCATAAAGAAGATTTAGGATATAATTTATTAATGTTTTGTTTAAAATGGGTAACGTGGGCGAAGCCGCTGGCAGAAGCTAGTTAAAATATAACGGTATTATATTAAAGAAAGAAAAAAAAAGAATCAAGAGCGGAGTCAACGATGTTTTCTTCTGCTGTTGTTAATTTTAGCTGTGAAGATTCTCTGTTTATTCTAATAAATTGATCATTAAGATCACGGAACAGAGGAAACAGATATTAAGATGCATGTGGATTTTTTTTTCATACCTGTAGTATAAATTCAAAACCGACAACCACCTATCGATTCGGTAGAGTAGATTGGCAACCAATAAAAATTTACTTTACAGATAGTATCACAAGCAACTTTCTTTACAAATTAATTACAATAGAATCACTAACAGCAAACTACTTTGTATGTTTTACCCATATAAGAAATGCTAGAATTATGTATCGGAAATATGTAAATGTTTATTTATCGATTTACCCTAGATATAAATTTCTAAACCTAAAAAAAATACTCACAAAATTCGACGACTGCTGTGCTTAACACTGTAAATTCTTCTATAACTTTATGTTTATTTTATAGTACTTTAACCATTTGAGAAGCAAGTGTTTTTAACGTACGAGAATTATCATGTCGTAACTTTGTAAAAACCAAATTGATTGATTGAATTGCCTAAACACCCATCAAGAACTACGACTACAGATGGTAGACGTAACTGTATGTGTATTCAGTTATTGCCTATGACTAGGTGTGACACAATTTTTCATACGGAATTAAATTGAAAAAATTTATAAGTAGTTATCAATTTATGAGAAATGTATTGTTGTGATTCTAGTTCTGCTTAATTTATTTCTTCAGTATTTAATAAGGAGGGCGAGTGGATGAGTGACTGATACCTATAAATACATTTAGAAACTGTTATTTCTTTAAGTACCTGCCCAGATAAAATCTTCGCAACTTGACGTATATTTATTGTGTGATGAATAAAAGTGCAAAGAGACGAGAGAGGTCATTTCCAAAAGTAAAGAAATGGCACAAAGTGTTCATAGGTATCATCGGAAAAACCACGTTTATATCATTCCTTTTTCTTGAAACCAAGATTAAATTGGAATCTAAACACAAGAGATAAAGCTTGTAAACTTCTAATTAGTAATTACGTAAACATTCCTTACCTGCGAACAGTGTTTTTGTGTCAATCACGCTTTTACTGGCATACAAAATTTTCCTCATTGCGTGCCGAAAGTTATCAATCAGCTAGAGCCTAATGAATTAATCGACTGTTTTTGTTTCAGGGGTAAAGGTTATACACTGTACGGCAAGGACAAACACTTTCTGCGCAGGAGTGCACGTCGCGGTCGGCCGAGCACCAACCTTCCGCGTCGCGCCGCGCCTGCGCTCCACACGCGAGGGGTCAAGGCTCCAACACTGCCCATTTTGCTCTAATTTACACAACCTGATAGTTTTCTTTAAGTCATTTGCAATTTAATTAGTTCTTTGCAAAATTTAAATTTGTTTTTGCGGGTGTTAAGGTTGTATTTCTATGTGATTCACCTACTAGGTGGTTGAACAGAATCTATCACAAGATTTATTCAATCCTCTTTAGCCTATGTTCTCTCCCTGCAAGGCAAAGGTCTCCTTTTCTCCTTTCCACTCCTCTCTATCTCGAGATAAAGCATCTATAAAATCTTATAGAATCCTAATCGACACGTAACCTGTGTGGAGGCGAACGGCGGCAGCGATCTCTAGCGTCCGGCCCTAATCCAGGCCATGGTTCGGAGTGAGAGTTCATGGGTAGCCGTCACCTTCTTCTGCGAAGCAGTAATGCTCGCGAATAGGGAGGCGGCGCACGTGAAGGATAGGCAGTATATGCGCCCTCAGTCGCCGCAGGAGACGCCCTGGGTGTCAGGAATCCCAGGCTGATTCCCGGCCACCGTAGGGACGGGCTTGCGGATGGCGAGTAACAGCTAGTTCGCTGTGCGGTAAGGACCAAACCTGGGTCGACAGCGCGTTGTGTTCCACGCGTGCCTCAAAGAGACGTCAGCACATACTGGTGGGGTCCGCAAGGGCCGATGCCTGCCAGGGGTGCGGGTTGTTCGAAAGACATACCGTGGCCCCTGGCACACAGGCAACAGAGGGAACACGGATAGGTTTTAGTCAGTAAAAGTCTGACACGCCCTCCTGCTCCGCCCAGAGCGGGAGAAGTTATTTGATGACACATTCGTGCTTCTAAAGTTAATAAATGAAGCGTGGGCGGTTCCAACTTTGAAACAATTATCGGACTCATCAAACCCAACAATGAATATTTACAATAAAAGTTCGTGTATTATAATTATTAATTACATAATAAACAATTAACGGAGAGAGATTTGTAAGCTGTCATTACGGCGGAGTCGATTCATTGCAGAGTATTTTACACCTTCGAATTGGCGAGAGTCAAAGATTATTATGTTAGCTACGTACAGCATTGAGTTACGTGGCCACCGTCTCACGGTTTTGATTTGTGATTGGCACTTATGGAAATTCAATTGGTACTCTTATTTTTTAGTTTAAATAATCATAACTTTGGCTGTAAGAGCTCCGAAGAGTGGTAGTGAGAATGTACATTCTCTATGCTTATTTGGAATACCAACATTAAATGCGCCGTTACGACGTGTTAGAACATTAAATACTCAAACGATACATCTAAATAAGTGATATGGTCAAAAGGAAAGAGATTGACTTCGCTCAATGACGTAAAGTTTCTAAAGTATTGATAAACTAAGCGAAACTCCCTTCAGAGCGTGTAGTCGATTCCCGACGAACGATATCAAACATTACGTTAGGCCGCTTATTCCACAGAAAGGTTACCGTTTTCACATTACGTCGTAAACAGCCTTAAGAATGCTATTGTTCAACCAACTAGCAAACAGTACTCCATGTAACTATTTTCATTCGCAAGGCTCTCTAATTAATCAATTACAATGTGCACAAGTAGGTACATAAGGAATACATAATTTCTTCACTAAGCATAGTACAGGCACATTATTGACAGCGGACACAACTTAATCGTTTTATGGTAGTTAATTGTTTGAAATCGCATATATCTATCTACTAATATATATCGTATCTTTGTAATTATCAAACAAACTATTAAGTATTCACTTTCCAATGGTTTTCTCGTTTCTACATGGACGCGGACGCAGAAATAAAGTGTTATTCATACGACGCTTGTGGACAAGATATTCTATTGTTCTTATCTTAAACCGATATAGTACTTACTCTAGGTTATTGCACGTTTGTTTGCGTGGCCGATGCGAAACTACCTTCTGCCTTAGATATACAATTACATATTGTATGTCCGCATGTATGAAGTCTGAAAGTGGTACCGGTACTCGTAACTGAAAATGTGTGGAAATCGGTTGTCATGGTATGGGCATGTGCTACGGAGGTATGAAGAAAATGTCGTGAGAAAAGTTTTGAGTTTGAATGTCGATGACTATAAGAGTAGGGTCTACCCTATGTAGCAGAACTTTTTATGTCATAATATTATTTTGCTTAATTGTGAAAAGCATAAACTTTATTTCGTCGAAAATCGTTAGGCACACACTTATATAGCATACATTCAAAACTCATAATTTTGTAAGTCAGAATCATCTTTAGGCATAAATGTCATATTTAAAAAGTAGAATCATCATATCGCAGAAAGTTCACAGTCAGAATCGTCTTTTGGCATAATTAAAATAGGTAGAATTTGGTTCTAGCCCTCGCCGGCCGCTGCCGCGGCACCGCTCGCTTCGCTCGCTCGGCTCGTGCGCAGGGGGTCGCAGTTCTAACCTAACCTAACCTAATCTTTATTGCGAGTATTTAACATAATATTTAACCTAATGTAAATAGTTCGGTTCCGGGTCGCCTACCAAAATATATTCGCTCTAAATAAAAGTTAACCTAAACGAAATTATGCGGAATATTAACTTTGCCAAAGTTAATTATGCCAAATAAAATTTTGCTATCTTAAAAGTATGCCATTGTACATTCAGACAAATAAACATTCGGCCAAACAATAATTATATTAAATATTTTTTATGCCCTAAAAATATTCATTTAAAGAAGATTATGCCAAGTGTGTTATGCCAAATAAATTTCGGAGCTTCAAGATTCTGCCATGTACCCATAAGAGTAGAGGAGACCAAATAAACAATGGATGGACTGTGTGCATGATGATATGGCTAGAAAGGGGGTGACTACCGAGATGACGAGTAATAGAGAAGTGTGGAAGAAAAAGACATGTTGCCCCTGTTGAGCATGTATGGATGTCCGCATTTATCCGTTTTCAACATTTATATCGTAACACCAAACTGAAACAAATACTATAATATATTTCAAAAGATTTAGTTACTACATGCATTACTCAGTCAAGGAAAACAATATTAAAAACTAGGTTTTTTTAGTCTAGACAGTTAGTTGTCTCAAAACACTGCCTCCAAGACGTTTTATTTCTTAAAATCTCAGTTGAGAAAAAATGGGTTGTAGTTATTTTAGACATTGCCAAATAAAAAACCATTTCCGGAAAGGTGACTCGCCATATCATGCGAGGTCTCAAATTGATACCATTTTGACGTCATGCCTATGCCTATCATAAGAGTCAAAGAAAATTCTAGGACTTTACTCTACGAATTTCCATTTTACGCTTACACTTTCATCAAGTTCTTGATCATTTGTAATGTACCTTTTCACTACTTGCGATGATAAATTGACAAAACACTATATAAATTAGGTACTACGCATCTAAATAAATTAGTATAATTTACAAAATTATTTTATTCGACTTCTAAAATAATATATATTATTTTTTGTTTAAAACAGAGCTGAGAGTTTGTTTTTGATAATCTAGTGGATTTTACTAGGGTCAAAATTTGTCACTTGATTCGTATAAACCTAATGAACTCATTAAAAAAAATTCTAACCGTCGTATACCCGCGGCTTTATTCTTAGCTTTTCCAGACAACATTTGTTTTAAGGTATGGCGGGCAATAATCAAAGATCTTATAAAGAAAGTGTAGGTAGTTGGTCCATACGCTATAATAGGCATATCACAAACAGACTAATTCGTATGTGACTACATTTCATGCTAACAAAGTAATCAAGATTTTCCTGTTCAGATAACTTATTTTCAGTGATTACAATATACACAAATTCTTTATGTCTGATTGAATTACTTAATCTCAAACTTCTGGAAAAAAAATGTTCCTAATTTTCTGTTTTGTCAGTTTAGGCGTAAATATATTTTTTACAGTGACCCACTATATGACGTCCTAATCGACGCCGACACAAATTGCTATAGAGAGTTACTAATTGTTCAAAACTAGCTGACCCGACAGACGTTGTCTTGTCTTAACTATGAATATTGAATTCCCATTATATATGTGTATTTAAATATATATATATGTTAAGCGCAACTTTCTTTTTTTTCTTTTTTTTCTCCTGAATATAAAAAAATAATGATATATGCTATCGTGGATGGCAACTTAAAAGTGTCTTCTAAGCCTTATAATATATTTCTAAGCCTACATTTTACTTCCCTGTGTTATAGTGATGTCATGACGTGGACGTGAAAATCCACGACAATGTCGTCACGTTAGAAATTCTAAAAGCACACATTATATGCCATTAAAGTTGCGTGCCACCACAAGTAATTTTTTAAGCATTTCCGTTCGTTATTTAAATAAGATCGACTAGACACACCGATTTTCAACGTTCGGAATTGGAACACAATTAAAAGGACAAATCGTGACGCATTATAAGGTATAGTTAAGAATATCTGTGGCGGGTGAGCCGTCGTGTGGAGCATTTGATTGCGTAACGCGATCATGCGCCGACGAGCCACGACGACCGGCACTCATGCTCAGCATCCACGGAGCTATTTCTATTCACTGCTCCTAACAATACACATTAAGCCAAATACAAATAAGTAATGAAGGTGCATTCAAGTTTTTGAATTGGTTCAGACAATGTCCTCCAATGTACCACTTTGCTTTGCTGTGTGCATCCCACCAAGCTTATGAGAAAAAGATAAATGTCAGATAGCAGAGTAAGTGCGATCTTGGCAATATTAGATTTCGATTGTGGTAGACTATTCTATACCAACACGCACTGGGCCCGCGTGGTGGATTACGGCCCACTTACTCTGGAGGAGGCCTGTGTCCCATCAGCAGTGGGAACAATATAGGCTGATTATGATGAGAAAATTTACTGCTATGCTTCTTATTCTACAGCAACCAATTCCTGAACATTGTCAAGATCAGACTGTCTACTAAACGGCACACAAAAGTAAGAAACAAAGCATTTACTGACAACTAAGTATTTTAATTTCTAAGGTATAAATATCCATAAAGATTGCTTATCCCAACCTTAATCTAACACCACATAGATTATGGTCATCTCCGGATCATTGGTATGTACAAAATGTCAGTGTATGTATAAATTCTCTCGATTACAAATCAGACTTACTTCCCGAATACTCTCCGGGGCAAAAGCGAATTGATTCTACTATAAGACTCGTAAGTAATAGCGTGTTAGGTTGAAAGGCCCCAAAGGTGCATAAGTCAGGTTGATAGCTCAGCACATTGGCCTCAAGCGCAATAGCGACCAGATTTCTTATCTTTATGATATTGATGGGTACGGTGGCTATATAATAAACACTTAGGGTACTATGATAATTTTCTCTAAGCCGATTTTGTGATTTAGATATTTTGATTGTTTACGCCAATAATCTTTTTAAATTACTTAAGTACAAAACACTAGGCCGAAATTACGTCGCTTAATTTTCATTGTAAATTAAGTTCGCCGAATTTCCGTCAAGTGATTTTCCGTTTTTAATTTAGTATTTTGTTGTTTTTACTTGTAGAGAAAAATGCTTTTAAATTAACTAAGTACAACACATTAGGTCCAAATTACATCGCTTAATTTTCAGTGTAAATTAAGTTTGCCGAATTATTGGTCACGTATTTTTAAATGAGGTGTCGCTACGCCTATAATAATGAATACCTGTAAGTGTATCCGACATTTCTAGGCATAATAAATAAAAGCTAAATGGACATTTTTGATTCGTGGACAAATATATTAAGTAGATATTTATGTGCTTCGCAATAAGATGCCATTCATCAACAGGTTATTAGGATTCTTGCTTTTTCAGCTTACTGCAAGTCAGCGAGGGCATTACATGCAGTGATGTCACGAAATCAACAAGCCATTCGAGTTCGACTGAAGGTAGTGTTGCGAACAATACACGCTCCCCTTGCCGGCTCCGAGCTAACAAGCTCCATCACCTTCATACCATCTCATTGTACTATCGCCACGGGCTAATTCGTACTGTGACGTCGTATCCTTTGTCCAATTCAATACTACTCTCAAGGTAACCGCGGCCCGCTATAAAATACTTAAGACAATAAAACACTTATCGTTGAGATATCGTTAAATGCTTTAATAACTGCAGATCGGCTAACAATTAGAAGTATGGAAGTTTTATCAAGATTATTGGAATAACGGAATTCTTTTGGAAAAAATCGCCACCGAAAATGTTTATTAATATTATGGGCGATTCAATAAATGGCACAAGTGGCAAGTATTTTGGAAATGTAGGCGGGTAACTGTTGAAATCAATATTAAGTTTGGTAAAAGAGCTACATAAAATATTCAATTATATATTTTTACTTGCATATTCTGTAAAATATGCAAACAGTAGGTATACTTTTTAGGTGTACCATCATTAAATATATATTACTAAGTATGCATTATAGGTATATAGGTAAGAAGTATTTCTTATAATCTAAAGCAATAACTCATAAAGTTAATTCTGAACCGGATATAAGACAACTGTACCTATAAACATAAGTACTTGCTGCAGACCCCGGTTTTATAAGACAGCAAGTTTTTCTTCCGTTCATACCTGACTTGTAATTTAGCTTAAACGTTTTTATTAGTCTCGACATGTAATTTGAGTGACACAGAATCAGATCAACAAAGTCAGAGCAACAAAGTGAAAATGCAACCTTTTAGATTGAATTTAATAGAACAAACGCCAATAAGAATATTATTGGACAAGTGTGGTTATGGCAAATTCTAGCTGTTTCTCATTAAAGTTGACACACAGTAGATATGTCCAATGCCATGTGCTTCGTATCCATTTGTACTTTTTACTTTATGTAGCTACTACTACTTCTCATTTCAACAGAAAAAAATTGTATCTTTATGCCATCTTTCACCCTTTAATTCATCATTACACGTGACAGTAAAGCCGCGTTACATTTCCATGTATAATTGACAATTATTTTAACAATTTTCCTTATTCTAATAACTATCGGACAGGCTTTATTTGAATTCTCTCACGAAATCTATGCATGTATCCGTTACCTACATTCCGTATGGTCAATCGTGAGAAAAATATAGAGAAAATTTAACGTATAGATAGTTAGTGTATGTCATATTGTATGTATGTAGTGCGCAATGTTCGCACGAGTTCAATAGGTACTACTGCGCGTTGAAGTCTTTTGAACGGAACATGACACGGCGTCGACACAATGCGATCCTGTCAATATCTATGATGGTAGGCGCCTCAACGTTCAAGTACGTTAACAAAATGTATTGTATGTATATAGTATGTTATGATAATAACAAATATAGTTTGATATAATATGAGTAAATAACCTTTGTATAATAGAGCTTCCAACTAAAGGCCGGATACGTCAGTGCCGTTGGAACGTGGCTAGTGTGTTTTAGCTGTCTTTCCAAATCTTGAGTTTTCAGATAACTATGCTGAACTCAAAGACCAAAACTGAATTCACATATTATATTCTTGTTACAATAAGCTCCAGACGTAATAATCAATACAACTTATAAGGCAAACTACACAACAATTGCCTCACCGCCCACATTTATACTCTCCGACTGTTTCATGAAATAATTACATACTTTTTACTTCATCCGCGTTCATAAATGTCAATATTATTATCAACCAAATGATAATTTCTTCATCCGTGGAAACATTAATTTAGCAATAGTTATCGCAACCGCTATACTGGTTTATAACTTAAATTTTACAATTATTTAACACTTAAATCTTGTCTTTATAAATTTAAATAAACATACCTTCTTATTAGGTACTGGATTAACATGTCAAGTAATAATAACGTATAAAAACTGATAAACGAAATGCAAACTCACCTTCGCCTATGATGAAGCGATCCAATAAATATTCTGAAATCGGATTAACACTCCAGTGAAATAAGCACGAGTCGTAGCACTTAGTCTGTAGGTAAGGTAACGCGACAAGGGTCGTGTTCAAGAACAGGCGTCCGCGTGGGGGAGCACAGGGGTGGCGTCCCGAGACAGTCCAGGGAGGTATCGGGCTGCGGAGAGCTTCGGGGTGCCGGCGGCGCGCGGGTGGCGGTCCAGCGTCCGGCCGCACTACGCGCCTCGCAACGGTAAACTGGCTGGCAGCGTCGATACAGCCTCTCCCTCGCTTGTATGAGTGCTTCCAACCTCCCTCCCGAACAAATAGTACCGTACGCCGCGCTTGTGTCTCGCTAACATTTATTATACTTTTATTAGTGTTCGCGTGCGCCTGCATGTGTGCGTAACACCGACACGCTGCGACGTGACGCGGCCTGCGCCTGTGTGGGTGTTGGAGTAGGTAAAGTAACTACCTATGCGTGCTTTGATCTTACGATTCGGTATGCACGGCCGCGCGGGCGCACGTAGCACCGCGGCTATACTTTACTTCTATAATATCTAGTCAATAATTTTAGTTTGGGTTTGTGCAACACCACACGTCGTGTTGAGCCAACTATCTAGGCTAGTAACCGGTATACACAACCATAAGTATCTTCACTTAAGAAATACTTATTTTTACGTAATCATAATGAACTCATAACCTATCAATAAGATCGCAATATCTTTAATTACACGTTCACATACAAACTTCATCTCACACTTTAAGATACAAATACTACTTTACACTTTAACCATACATTGCAAAACTCCTTGGCCTAACTGACTGTTGAACTGCCGGGAGGTGGGTCCTGGGTTTGATCTCTGGGTTAGTTGAACTGTTGTTTCAAGAGGATTTGCCAGCTGTTACATGGGAATCGGACTAATATAACATGGGAAGACACTGTACTATTTTCATGTGTCTGTGTTCTGACCGGTGACACAACTTTTTTTTTCTAGCAGGGTAATCCCTTCGAGACTCCTGCCGACCCACTTTACGGTTCCTCCTGCCACTATAAGTTCGGATTACTTTATTTAGTACATACTCGCACATGCTTTGCATGAACATACACCCGATATATCTAGTAACTAAATATATAGCATTTGAAATACTTAAACGCAGACACCTGAAATAAAAACACAAGTACGAGTATATCTAGGTATTTGCTTACTTCGCGGCACGAATAAATGCCAAGTACTAGCAACGTGATATTTAAAATCACTCGACCTAATCTAGCGTTCAAATGCCCGCCTACTATTATGTTTTATCTTTTTATGAATATGGTGTTGTACTTATTGTACCTACTTCATGAACATTGCCAAAAATAAACTTTTGAAGCAGAACTGTAAATCCTAGATAAGCAAGATAACGTCAAGTTGATTCAGATAAGGTATCAACGAGAATAAATGTGGGCGTAAGAATCGGAGCATACGTTACGTGCTTCAATTTAGGCTGAGCTTTACCCGAAGGCAAAAAAATAACCGAAACGTTAGATGTCATTTGACTTCCAGATCCAGACAGAAGCTGCAAGCAATGATTGAGTAGACAATGCTTCGCCCTTGGGACTCCAAATTACTGACATCCGAACTAACCCAGACTGACCGTCCAAAAAGCACTGTCGTAGTCATCGATCAGATCTTTATTGCTATGACCGATGGTCGTAGTTTTTTTTTAGGTCTGTGGTCGGAGCCGCATCTCGTACGGTATTTAGTCGGTAAATGTAAATACAGGCAGAAAAAAAAATACTTGCTTTATACGTAACTCTGATTTTTGTTTCAGTCATAAACTGACACCGTAATAAACTAAAAAAAGATTTTAAATTAAAATAACAAACCTTTAACAGAAGAGATGTTTAAAAACTTAATAATTAAAGAATAAAGTTATTCCAAGTTTAAACCTATGAAAATGTATGGTTATTCCTTTGTTATTCCTGGTCTAACTTTATTCCATATATTTTAATAAGAGGGTAAGTATTTACCCAAGTTTTTATGCTGACTGTGATAACCAAAAATGTATGAATATGAATAATGAAAGTAGCCTTTCGCTAGGAAAAAAAGATGCTGCGAATCTTTGGAAGAAAGAGAAAAAAATTGGATGTTATTTTACAGACGCCAGCATATCAAGCTATCCCAAACTGTCAAATTTTCCCAATTGAACATAAATCTTATCTATTGTGATAAAGTTGAAAATCTAGCAAAGAAATTTGACAGATTTAAACTTGATGTGCTGGAGTCTGTACGTGGAAATATCATAAATATGTCGGGGGTTTCTGTGAACATTATTGATTTCACAATCAGCCTATACTTACTGTTTCCATTGCTGGATGCAGCCCTCCTCTCCATAGGAGGGAGTGGGCCATAATCCAACAGGCCCAGTGCGGATCATTGGATGTCACACGTCTTCGAATTTTTGGTTCTAGAATATGCTGATTTCTTCACGATGCTTTCCATCGCCGTTTTAAGAGTAGTAGTGATGAATTTAAATACACAAAGCGCCAGGCAGGCGCCTGGGTTAGAACTCACGAGCTGTAACTTTTCAGTCAGGGCCGATACCTCTGGGGGTCTATTCTCTTAGCATGAAGTCGGTAGTTACGACCGAAAATATGGGCGTTTCCTGAAATTAGAATTCTATACCTCAACGTTCTAAACTTCTGTAGCCGTCGGACGGTCGTAATCCTACAAAACGCCTCACTTGAAGATGAAGTAAGAAATTCTTTATGATTTACTACCCCACCGTTTAGGTTTTGACCATGCTGTCACCGACTTACCCTGCAAATGATTAGAAAGGCGCCTCTCTGAGGTTCTTCTTCCAGCAGTAAACCACATCTATCAGAATTATTTAAAATACAGTCTAACAATCATGGGCGTTGCTAGGGGCGGGGGGGGCAAGGGTGAGCAGCGTCCACCCCAGAAACTTCTTTGCCCCCCTAGAAATTAAATCTTCCCGCGGTAAAAAGTATCTTCCCCAGAATACTATTATATCTTCTTGCGAACCTTTATCGCAATCCGTTTAAACGTGGAAAGGTATCTACCATTAGGTATAATGACAAGAATTTCTTTTGTATTTATAATTTTAGTAGATTTAGCTATGAGACTTTTAACTTTACTTAGGCATTTAGAAATACGCCACACCAACATGTGGCGTATTTCGTCAAAAGGAGAGTGAATGGGACTTGGTACTGCCCCCGACAAGACGAGCCAAAAACAAAAAGGGGTACTTCTTACCTTTTCTCGAAGCGTTTCGTCGTATTTTCAAAGCTTCGGGCTGGACGATGCTAAAGAGCTCGAAGTCTCAGGATATTTAGCAAAATTAAAAAAAAAAAACAAGTTTTGTTTATCCAGCTTTTACACTTTGGATTTTACACTAAAACGTGGTCGCTCACAATAGGTTTTATTAGAAGTCTAAAAGTCACCCAAAGAGCAATGGAGAGGGTTATGCTGGGAGTCTCCCTACGTGACTGAATCAGAAATGAAGAGATCCGCAGGAGAACCAATGTTACCGACGTCGCCCGAAGAATTGCCGAACTTAAGTGGCAGTGGGCAGAGTACATAGCTCGCAGAACAGATGGCTCATGGGGCCAAACGGTTCTGTTAGTTGTAGTAGTAGAGTTGGAATGACTCCCACAAGGTAAACCGATGATTTTGTGATGGCCGCAGAAATCCACTGGATACTGGAACCACAGAACCGGTCGAAGTGGCGGAGCTTGAGATAGGCCTATGACCAGCAGTGAAAGTCTTTTGGCTGAAATTATGATTTTAATGATGAAGCCCATAGGAGTCTCTGTGCTGCGAATCGGCCGAGCCGTACATTTTGACCCAGATGTAATGTTTGTAGAGTTGGGGGCTTTGATTTACATTAGATCTGATAACTTTTTAACAGTGCAAGCGCTCCTTAAGTCTGGGTAGCCTACTTTTCATTTTTTAATGGGATTATTTATTACTTGGCGTCATTTATGATCTCCATCTCCATCTAGACGGCTGCCCCCCCCCCCCTTAGACAAAATCCCTAGCTACGCCCATGCTAACAATAACTACTTAGCAATTTAGTTTATGATACTTGTCTGTTTTTAGGGTTCCGTACCCAAAAGCTGCCCACGGGACGCTATCATTAAGGCTTCGCTGTCACAGGGTTGTATCCATCTTTTGATCCGTAATACGTGGCATTTAAAAATAATGAAAGAGTGGATCCAAGAAACGTGTTTTATTTTGTATTTAAAAAAATATGTCTAGATTAGTGTTAAATATTGTACGGTAGTAGTGGTACGGATCCCGTCGTGTTCGAGTCTGGCACTTGCCCGTTTTTGTTTTGTAGATGTGGTACGCTTTTACCTTATGTCTATTGCAGTGCAGTAAATGTTTTGATTCATAATTACAACTGAAATACGGTTTTACCGAATATTAATTTTATAAACCTTATTCTTCAATAATTAGATTAAAATAGTACTGAAGCCACATTTAAAATTCTGAAATAGCAAACTCCATACATACATACATTCATACATATTACATACAGACACAATAACAAACATATTCACAATCACAGGTAAGCCAAAATAGTATTATAATAGTATTGTAATAGTATTATAAGTTTTCATTTGTTTCTTTTTCTTCTCCTATGGAGCTTATATCATAAGTTCTCATTTGTTAATCTACGGGTCGCAGCAATGAGGAATAATACCCCACTTTAATACAGTATCAACTAGTACGGGGGGTATTGTGACTGTTCCTGGCGGCTTTTAGTATACATTGTAATGTCAGCAGTATCGTAAGGTAACAAATTGTGCACAAACCAATAAATAAATAAATCCGTTCCTTTCCAGTCAGGATATTTATTTACTCCTTGGTCATTACCATATTACTACCAATACTATGAATACTGGCCTGACTGCTAAAAAACATCGAACCGAATAATAACCGAAGTTCCGGTAGATGTCGCTGTAAATCTACAGAAAAGAAGTGGCTCTTATTTAACAAAGCACTATATTTTGTATTTTATCAGAAACTTTTCATCAGGCTCAATTGGTAATTTCAATATAAGTACCATAATTAATAATTTTTTCCATAAATAAATAATAATAATTCTTTATGGCAACTGCACTTTAATAATTATTTAATCTGTCTTCACTTTTTTATTAATCTGGCATCCCTGCCGGGTGTGTGAGCGACGTACGAATTGTGTATCTGTAATTTACTTAATTTTAAGTGTAAACAATGAGTTTAATAAATTGTTTAGCCGTGCGATATTGAAAATTTCCCTAATCCCATTGCCAATGTCGTAATTTAGGTGTTTTATACGCTTTTTATATTGATGTGAGGTTCTCGTGCTTTGTCTTCGTGTGTGACAATATACTCAAAATGGCGCATCAACTGGCACCGTCTGTAAATTGTTCATTGGACGACATTGACCTCAGCGCATTAAAGGTAAACTTTTAAAGTAAACCATTATTATTAATTATACATCCTGAATATCCAGAAAGCAAGGGCTCCCTAAACTTCCAGAAAAAAAGTAATCAAAGGGCAATGATCTCACAGGGCGTGAATCATAAGTGAAGGTTTACTTGAAATGGCATAATAATCTTTTTATGCTATTTCATTTAATTTATGTGTCATTTCAGGATCCTGCTGGTATATTCGAACTCATAGAAGTGGTCGGAAATGGCACCTATGGACAAGTATACAAGGTATGTACTAGATTAAAAACTGGAGCGCAATAATAAACTACCCGTACGTCTAACTATACCTATCAGTAATTAAATTTAATGCTTTTATTGGATCTCTCCTTCTCGGTCTACTTACAAGCTGTAATACATGACATGGGGCTAGTAAAAATTAACTTAATAGGCTCCAATGAAAGCATTACAATTAAAGAACACTGTCTATTAATGTCAATGAACTTCATTAGTTCCCATCAGTGGACTTTCAATAGGTACCACTACATTTTAAAGTGTTGGATAATTTTGTCTTTTGTCTACTTCTCTATTAGATTAAGTATTATTTTCAACTCGGTCAAATAATAATAATATAAAGATTAAATTGGTCAATCTTTGAGAGTAGAAAAATATATGCTCTGTTGATTTATACACTCACACATCTGGGTCAACGGGTTGTCCGGTGTATTATTGTTCTCCAATAAATGAACATTTGTTCATATTTACAAGTTTGTGGCATGACCTACAAAATAATTAAAATCAATTACAAGGATGAAATTTATAGTTGATTATTTAGATCATTTTCACCCTACTGCTATTGAAAAGGTGTTTAAACACAATAATTGAAATAGTAGACAGCAAAACAGTTAGGTACTATGTTCATTACATTTTATATAATAAAAATAATAAATGAATGCATTTGGAAACAATTATTAGTAAAAGATACAAGTTCTATAGGCTCAAGAGGCACGTTCACAAAGTCATATAGGTACTAATCTGATCAAGACTGTAAAAATATTATACTACAACTGTGATTAGATTATCATAATTTATTATTATCAGCCTTAAACATGACTGGATAGTTATTTGTCCTATAGAATGTTGCAGTGGTCACCTTTTTCAACTCTATCCAAAATGCTGCATGCAACCCCATAATGCAATTTTTTTATTTACAACAGTAAATTTTTAAGATACCGAAATTAAGCTTGTGATTACTTATGAATTTAAGAACTATAACATTAGTAAATTAGTGATTCTTGCATTATCAACAAAAACATGTCTTGTATTAAATACACAAAGATGTACTTAAAAATCAATGGTTTTTGTTGGTTTTCAATTAGATCTTAGTATTGTTAATGTTATGTAGTAATTTGGTTGTAAAAAAATAAAACCAGGTCACATCAAATAAAGACTAATCTTTAGAAATAATGCAGAGTACAATCACATTCACATAACTCCATTCCAATAATCAAATCTGATGATCAATAGGGGTGGTAGACTGTCTGGTCCTGGGCCTTTACATAAATTGAGTCTTTTCAGAGCTCTAATTACATCTCTCTCTCTCTCTTGTGAATTTAACACTACTTAAAGAGTTTTGAGGATACTGACTAGTGTCAAGACATGGGGCAGTTTTTGGGCTTATTGATGGAACGAAAGTCGAAGAGGAGTGTGTGGCAAAAAGCTTACAACCGTCTAGACCTAAGGCAGCTGTATTGCCTTCTAGCTTAATTTCTGATGGTATATCAACAGATTTGGACTTTTTTGACTTAAAGGACCAGAAGAGTTTTGGATTGTGAGTGATGCCCCTCTTGCTGCCACTGACATTGTCTTTGTAGCTATCTTTGATAATCTCCTTTGCTCTTTGACCCAACATTCTATACTCGTAGTTGTCACGGGGATTTTTATATTTCCCAAAGCGGATTCTTAGTAAAAACTAAGAATCCTTTTCGTTTAAGAGCCTAATTATAGATTTTGGGAACCAAATTGGGTATTTATTCTGTAATATTTTTGTTTTAGGTATGATCTCATCTATAATACTACTGAGATTTTTATACAGTATTTTCACCATAGCATCGACATCCTGACACCCAAAAAAGCTTTCAATCCAGTTTATTTGGTTCAATCTTTTTTTAATTAAAGTATAATTTACGTATCGAAAATTGTACCTGGCCAAAGGTTTACATTTTAGCATAAGTGGAGAACTATTTGCTCTTACAATTTCTAGAGGTGGATGATAGGAATCTACCACAGACAAGGGAGTATTGCATTCGTGAAACGCTACAAAAGTTGCTTAGAACCAGGTCAAGAGTCTTGTCAAGAGAGTGTTTAGCAGTATTTAATTGCTCTAAGTTATTTTAGCATTATTGTGGTGGTGATGTGATGTCTATATGCCCCCTGGGCCCCAATTCTGTATGGTTCTTATTACGTTCAAATTTTCAAACTACGTCAATATCGTGTTTTGTAGAAACCAATGTAATGGTAAGGAATCGAAGTGTCATATCTGTATGTTCCAAGACAATTTGTCGATATTTTTTAGCGTGTTTATGTCGTATGTGATCTAAGGAATTGACGTGGTTTCGAAGTAAGGAATCGTTAAGTGGTCATAGTGAAGTAGGGCCCTGATGAAAGCGAGATTGCAGTCTCCTGCTACTAGTGTATAGTCGCCTGTAGTGTCGATAGTGTTGTACTGGTGGTGGTAGATAGACGGCACAGATATTGATATACCGTATATTTTGGTCTATAGAGATTTTCAGTATGATCCACAGGTTTTCTGTATTGGTTTCCCAACGTGACATGCGAGCAGAGTCGATGGACTTTAATACGGCTATAAGTACACCTCCGCCTTTTTTATACCGAGGGTAGTTGAGGCTCTGTCTCTGCGGTAAATATTGGATCTGGAATCAAATATTTCGCCGTCGTTGATACCGTCGTCAAACCATGTCTCTGTCCCAATTATGACGACATAGTTGCATGTTTGAATGTTTTGCCTGATATCTGTTAATTTGGTTTTCATTCAAAAATATGCATTACGAATGAACTTAGCGAGTTTAAAAAAGGCCTTAACTCTTAAGGCCTTTTTTTAACCTCGCTAAGTTCATTCGTAATGCATATTTTTAAATTTGCTGAGTTTTCTGCAGACATCATTTGATTAGAAATACGTACTGCGTACGTATTTCTAATCAAATGATGTCTGACTATCAATAAGCTTCAAGAACTGCTACTGCAGTTAACATTGCACATTGTGATCTAAAAGCTAACAAAATGCTCATATACTTTGAGAGAATTACATACATGCATTTCAATATTCACTCACAAAACTGAGTGAATATTGAAATGCAGAGATTCAAATACAAACTAAGATAAAAAATTACATTACATACTTATACTTAGGTATACATATTATATTATTCTTAGTCATTCAAATAATAAATGGTTAACTTTTAGGGACGTCACACGAAAACTGGGCAACTTGCTGCCATTAAAGTTATGGACGTCACACAAGATGAGGAGGAAGAGATAAAGCTAGAGATAAATGTGCTAAAAAAGTACTCGAATCACCGCAACATTGCCACATACTATGGAGCTTTTATAAAAAAAAGCCCTCCAGGAAAGGATGACCAACTGTGGTTGGTAATGGAGTACTGTGGAGCTGGTATGTGTCCCTTGTAGTTTTTATGACTTATTTGTAATATGAAAAATACCCTATAATAAAGTTGTGAGTCAACATTTATGTTTATTTAGAACAGGTAAATCAACAGAAATGTTATAAGTATTTCTATTTTCATGTATTACCTGATTGTGCACCTACTGTTGTATATTTATTATTTCTTCAGCTAACTCAACATAGATGGAATGCTGCTAGGCCGACTTTGAGTTTCATATTTTAACATTGCTGTTTCTAGGATCTGTGACGGATTTAGTGAAGTCCACTAAGGGGCAATCATTAAAAGAAGAATGGATTTCATACATTTGTAGAGAAATCCTTAGAGGTCTTAGTTATTTACACTCTAACAAAGTCATTCACCGTGACATCAAGGGACAAAATGTCTTGCTTACAGACAATGCTGAAGTTAAACTGGGTATGTATTCAAACAAACATTTCTAGATAACAGTCTGATATTTACATTGATATTTGCTTAGTAACACATTGTTACACATAGAGTAAGTTGTACATTATGCTTCCATGTCATTGCACTAAAGATTTTTTTCTATAATGTTGGGTCACTCAATTTATATCATGACAAATAATTTATGCAACCATTTTTGTTTTCAGTGGATTTTGGAGTGTCGGCGCAACTGGATAGGACTATAGGGAGAAGAAATACATTCATCGGTACTCCTTATTGGATGGCGCCCGAAGTGATTGCGTGTGACGAAAACCCCGATGCAACATACGATAATCGTTCTGACCTTTGGTCGCTCGGTATAACTGCTCTCGAGATGGCAGAGAGTCAACCGCCCCTTTGTGATCTTCACCCAATGAGGGCTCTTTTCCTCATTCCAAGGTATATAATTCCACTGACATCTTACAGCAATACCTATTGTTACTAGTGCAAAAACCAACACAATAACTTGTAATTCCAGAAACCCGCCGCCTCGTCTCAAGTCAAAGAAATGGGCTAAAAAATTTCATAGTTTCATTGAAACTGTGCTCGTAAAAGACTATCATCAACGACCATACACTGAACAACTTTTGAAACATGCCTTTATAAGGTAAGTCATTACTTTAACACATCAGTTTAACCAATGCAGATGTTATACTAGAGTCATAAGTCATATTGTATACATTTTTTAAATTATATTGTAGAGACCAACCCACAGAGAGACAAGTGAGGATACAACTCAAAGACCATATAGACAGGTGTAAGAAACGGAAGCAGGACAACTCGGTGCGGGAGGACTACAAGTACTCCGGATCGGAAGGCGAGGAAGAAGAGAATGCAGTCGCCGGCGAGCCGTCGTCCATCGTACACAACGCTGCCGCTCACCAGGGCGGTGACACTCTGCGTCGGAACTTCCAACAAATCCAGGAAGGACCAAGGTAGGTCGTCACTCATACAAAATGGTTTTGCCTATTAACTTCAGTCGCTTAACATTTATGTAATTAACCAGACCCGCCGAAGTGCCTCAGCCGCAGCCGCCCCCGAAACGTAACAGCAAGCGTGAGGAACGTGAGGAAATTCCAGGTGACATAACTATCTAACTATTTTTTATGAGACATTTTACAATAACTATGTGATATTCGTTAACACTGTGCTGTTTGTTGGTACTGCAGAGCCAGGCCCACCGGCAAGGCCTTCTATTCCACAAAGACTGATCGTTGTACCAGATCCACAGGCACAACAGCCTAATAGATATAGGTAAATATTGTCTTTTGTATAATGTAATAAATTGTTTGGTAACTGATACTATGTTTTGTTTTCTGATAAAATATTTTATCTAAAAGAATTGTGTTTTGGTAAGATGTTAATAAAAGTGACAATTGCAGGCCACTACCACCGACACCAAAGTCGTCCGGCTCGTCAAACAGTTCGGGCTCCAACAACGGCACGCCACCGGCCAGCGGGCCGCAGCCACCGCAGCGCGGTTCTCATCAATTGTTCAAACCCATGGTACGTGTGTTTGCGCCAGCACTATTATTATACTCCGGAAAATATGCGTTGATACTACTACCGATTTCAAAGATTTTATTCAGTATTTCGCAATACCACCTAGCAGTTCAAAAACTACACTGATAAACTCAACAAAGCTATAGTTTTGGTTAGCCTCAGTTTGTATCTATTATCTAGCATACAAAAAACAAAGACTTGTCTAGAAATGCTTATGATGATAGTCACTTGTGTCGCGGTATATTTTACTGAGTATAGTAACGACTCGATTGTGTATTCTGCTATTATTATTGTATGTATTTCTTTGTTACTTTAATTTTATTAGCTTTTTGTTTTTATTTTCATGTCACGCTGTTAACTTTCTTTGCACATCCGATTTAAACTGCAACTGCAGATTCCACCGAGAAGGCCAGAGGTAGGTTATTTGAGTTGCGTTTATTATTGATATGATTGTATCGCTAATTATTTTTATTGTTTAAAGTTGTTTTATACAAAATGTACAACTCGGCAGGACTTGGACAAGTTGGCTGCACAACTTAACGAACTCGGCGTCGTGTCTGGTAACGAGCCTCCTAACAGGCCGCCTCGTGCTCCTACTAATGGTCAAGGTATTTACTTTAGTTTTCAAACTTCTTAGTTGTTACTAAAAACTTTTTTCATATGACATTATTATTGTTTATGGTTTTTCTGTGATTATTTGCGATCTGCTCGACATGTTTCGAACAACCCAGCATATATCGCGGCTATGTCGCTAGTGGAACTAGTCAGCCAAACGTTAAATAAACATGTATCGCCACGGTTGATTGTACAGTTTGGCTAACTAGTTTTGTGGAGCAGACGTATTTTCTTTCCTACAGGATAAGTTTTATCCAATGCGCAAACTGTAACCAAGAATTCAGCAAATCATTCTAGACTCCCCCCCCCCCGTGCAGCAGAAAATTTTTCGTCGGTAATACACAAAAAAAATCAGCTGTTCCATACATTTTGACCGCGTAGGTATTGCACTTTTCTATGAAACAGTAATTATTTTTTTTTATAATACCGACGTAAAATATATACGTTAGGTCTAGAATGATATGCTGAATTCATGGTTACAGTTTGCGCACTGGATAAAAACTTACTCTGTATAATGCCAAGTTTCATAAACTTAATCGTTCTAATGTAGGACCACCAGTGGAAAGAAACCAACCAGAACCGGCGTTTGAAGACTCCGATACCGATTCTGACGCCGAAGAGAGTGGTGGACGAGTGCGCAATGATGGCACCTTACTAGCTAGCGACCCGCCTAAACCTCTGTAAGTAACTAACTAAAGGCACCGCTATAATTTAACACATTTGAATAAACATTATTGTACATGTTAATCATTTAAATTTTATAAAAGTACAACTAATCATGATTATTTTTATTTATATTTTGTTTGCATATTTGTTTTTGGACCATATTTTGTTCGCCCCCCGCCCCATCCCGTTCGGTTGTGTTTGCCTGTCAGTCCCGAGTTCTGTTACAGGCCGGGCCTGAGCGCCGTGGCCGAGGACGGCGGTGGCGCGGGCGGCGGCGCGCCCACGCGGCCGCTGCCGCCCACGCCCGACGACGACGACACGCACGCCGACCGCACGCTCGTCATGAAGCGGGTAAGTTCCCACACGCCATACGGTGCTCCGCTCGATGCTAACACGATCATCATATTATTTTACTACATTACATACTGTTTGATATAGAAACATGAAGCTCGTTCCATGACCCCTTGACTACATACACATGAGCAAAACTTAGTCAGTGCTTAAGACATCTAATATGCATACATAGCCTATTGATTACTCTAGCTAAATCTGTTAACATTTTAATTATATCACCACGTCTGTTTTTACGGATAATTTGTACACCAGGTGAAATGAAGTGAAAATTACAATAGACTTTTGTCGAATTATAAGATTAGGCATAAACAAAACTAAACTTATTTTCGAAAATGGACTATTACTATTGAACGCCTATTTCATTACAACTGGGTGTATTTGTGTGACATTTTTGTGCTATGTTGTGTGTGGCTTGATGATAAATAGCAACTGACAGAATGGGGGGCCCCATGTGAAAAGAAGTTGACTGTGTTTTTATTTGGATTTTATTTTCATTAATGTTTTTCACGCCAAAGTAAGATCAGTGAGCATAAAATACTGCTAATTCGTTTTTATATGTATGTTTCTTGGTTATTATCATTTATATGTACTTTTTGTATCGGACATGTTTGACAAACATCAGAGAGAGAATACCGAAAACGATAAAAGGCAGTCTGATGTCGATGAAGCAGTGTTACTGAAGGATTGGGATTTCGCCCGATTTTTCCCATCGAAGAAATCTGAAAAAGAAGAAAAGCATGATACACCCAAAGATTCTGAGCAAAAACGAGCTCAACTGCAACGACAATCACGGTTAGAAATGGAAGACGCGTGGTCTAAATATAAAGCTATAGCTACTCCTCCTTCTCGACACAAGCAGCTATTCCAAAAACCCACCGAAAAATCAACGCAAGAAAAAATTGCGGATATTTTGAAGCACAAAAAGGAATCTGAACCAGACGTTAATTCTCCAAATCGCTTTTTCCGTGGCTTCCGTAGAGAAAACTCCGACCTCTTCCCACTACCCAGTACACGTCACTCCGCTATATACTTTCCGAAACATGAAAGCCCAGCAGGAGCAAACAAACAACTACGATCCAGTGGAATATTTAACAATTCACGCAAACAAGTTATGAAATCGTCAGCTGGAGAACCTATTTTAACAGATTTTATCAAAACTAACGACAGTTTAAAAATGTCAGCACAAGCTGATGCGAGAAAAAGTGAAAAGAAAAGAACCCCCGATCGAAAAATTACAGCCAGTAACCCTATCGATGCACTCAAAAATGTTGCTGCACTTATTAGACAAGATAATGAAAGCAACACACCAAGTCGACAAAGCAGCGTGAATAGTGATTCCCCAGCAACAAGCATTTGCTTCACTAGTAGCACATCTTTTGAAAAGGCTGGGACGCCAGACTTAACAGCCAATACCCACGAGAGTAAATCAAATTCGGAGACTGTAAATGAAGGCAATGTGGTGAAACCACGCAGAGAAAAGACTGAATCTGATATAGTTTTCCGGAGAAATTCCCAATATAACCGGCATTCAGAGCTTATGGCAAGTTGTGGGCAGGAAGCGGTACTCGCTCAGGATCAGGTAAATTGCTCCCTGCTCAGGATAGTTTGATTAATAATTTATACTTACATTTGGTATGAGGGTTTGGTTTTCTAACATGGTTTTCACTAACATCTACATAATAATATAATATGAACGCTTTAAAAAAAGAAATGTATGTTTTGTATTTAGTTTGTAGTGGTTTTGGTTAATATAACAATTACTTAAATGTATGGGAATGGTTACGGCTCTTGTTTGTCATACTTCATACTAAAATATCTACTTCGTATATTTATCACTTAAGGAGTGTTCTCCTTGGTTTTAGATATTGCTCACACGTCTTACATTTTGGCGTGATAATTCTCTTCTAGTTATTAGAATTATTTAATATTAGTTCAAATCTGTTTGGGAAGACAAAAGGTGCAAATAGGTAGTGAGTAAGATCTTTTAACAAAGTAGACAAATTAAAAACCTAGTTTTAACAATCTCTTAACAGCTTCATCACCTAACAATGCAACTCATTATTTATTTTAACTAACCCGTTCTTTTAATTCATTGTCTAAACGCGATACCGTCTTCCTGCCAAGAAATCAACACATGCAAAATATGCGATACCTACTTATGCCATCAACACTTGAAAATTAACCATTTAGGAATGCTGCCTAACGACATGTCACAGAAGCTGGCAAGAAACAATCATCAATTTGTGAATGTGTTTTACTACTGCATGTTTGGCTGCCGTTGTATGTCGAGCTCTGTTATTGTCCAAAATATTAATATTGCTATAATACATTATACAAAAGTTTGTCTAAGTTTGAGATAAGTTAATAGTAACATAGGTTTATAAATTTCTGTAAAATATTTGTAAAACTTGTGTTATTTTTGATATACAATTACAACTATAAATTAAAGTACTTCGCGGATTTTTTTTGGTATTTAATAAAATATAAAACAAAATATTATAGAACACACAATAAGACCCGAGTTCACCAACTACACCATAACCGTTGATTACGTAACCGTCTCGTTAGCATTAAACATTATGTTTAAACAACCCGCGTTTTTTTTTCGAGTTCACTATTCAATTCTACCCAACGGTTAAATAACCGAACGTTTTTGAATGAGTGAGTCGAAAATGACCGAGAGATCGAATGGATTAACATTATTTTGTGAAAGACGCTACGACAAATGCCGAAAAAAATGGGATCGGAAGCATCTGGCTGACAAATTTAATGCTTTCGACACTCACTCAAAGTCAAAGCATTTATTTCAAATAGGCACTTAAAAGGCACTTTTGAACGTCAACATTTACATTTAAATAGAATTGATTCTAGTCGCCCCTTCCAAAATGTAGTTTCGTATGGAGAAGAATGGGCAAGAAACTCCACCGTTACTCTTTTAAAATGATTTAACTACAATATTTAACATACATTCATTGTATAATTATGTGTGAAAACGATGCATCCAGAACAAAATTACTGTACCAAAATAGGTAAAAAGAATGAAATTGAAGCAATTACAGATAAATCAATTTTATGATAGATACATGGTGCTCACATATTTACAAACATTGTAAAAGTAAATATACAATTTTCCTAGAATATTAACAAGTATGTAATCAGTCAGTGTGTGAGTTAAAGTAATCACTGAGTGTAATCAATGTGATAAATATAATTAATTACATAATTCAATTAGTAACCAGTTTGATTTTGTCTAGACTCTAGATTGTCCTATAGAGCAGGACCAGCATGTTTCCAAGCATTCTTATCTTGGATATAATTCTCTAATTTGTAATATGCTTGTTTACAAAGTGTACTTTTCATATGAGTTTTTCACTGCAATTTTCACTGCAAACGTATTTGGCTATTCAAACTTCTTTTCAATTAAATCAAGTAATTCCAGAGCACTCACTACGTTTGTATGTACGAAATCTTATACCAAATGCTTTCTCGTCATATTCCTCTAAATTATTGTGCCGTGTTTGAAATATACGGGGAGTGCGCAAAATTATATATTATCTTCAAAATCATCTAACACATTATCTTCATCAAAGAATAAGTAACTCAAAGCGTCTTGAATTTTTATTTAACTAAAAGTGATTCACAATGCAAAACTTCAAATCAGAAAGCAGAAACCAACGGTTAAACTGAGTTGGCCATGTCGTTTAAGTTAACCATCCGATTACAGTACTTAACCAATGGTTAGTGCATGGTGAACAGCAAAATATTGTTAATCAGCCGGTTATGGTGCAACCGGCTGTTTTAAATTTAACCATGTGTTGTGAACTCGACTCTAATAAGTTAATTACTTAATTAAGAGAGAAATACATTTCAAAATTATACTTTATCAAATGCCACAGATCTACGTATAATGAACTTGATTTGAATGTTTTAACAGATTTTTTTTTTATTTCAACATGGACGAGTTCCAGAATATAGTAAAATGTTAAATTGGGTGTAGGGTCGGTCGAGCGGTGCTAACGAAGGCAGTGGATCTCGCACCAGCTCGGTACTCCCCGACCTGCTGAGCCAGGCGGGACAGCCGACCACTCCTCCGCGCCACGACAAGTCCACTAGTGAAGAGGTATGTTCATATGCATTTATACAAATATACATTCGCCTCTCGTACGCATTTAACCACTTTGGACTTATTTAAATTAGATTCGTGCAATTCAAATGACATATTATATGAATTATGGTAAGAAGCATAACTTCTACTCGAGTTGCAAAAGTAGCCCCGGTTTGCTTTGTGTTACACTGGTGGCTATTGTCATTTTACAAAATAGATTGTATTCACCACATAGATAGTACTATGTGAATTTTAATTACTTATAATTTTGTGATTGCGTGGCATTTCACCGCACACGTGCTTAAAGGGTTAATTTACAATGGGATCTCTGTAACATGCGATGATGTATTCATAATTAAATATTACTGAGGTGCTTCCAACGCTAGCTGCTTCGTATACATAAGTACATCTATGCAAAATATATTCTCCATACTTTAATTTGCAATTTATCCGTAACCATTATTGCAAAGTCAGATAAACCAACAAACTTTGTTTTTATTTTTAACCCCCGGTGGAAACTAGAACTCAGATATCTAATATAATCTCCGAAGTATAACATTAATATTAACATTGGAGTGTTAAGCTGTACGTTGGAAGCTCCTGTTCCGGATCATGACTGTGTGGTGTCTCAAGCTTTTGGTTTATCGTATTAATGTGATAATGGTTGTCAATCATGCAAACATCCTGGAGCCACTGCGCGACCGGTTTGCAGACACCTGTTAACACTGCGTAAGTACGAAACGAATTGATGCAAGAGGAAATGCTTAAGGTTCTCATATATTGTTGTTTGTTGAAAGTTAGAGCTGTATCTCACTTCTTCCTTGTATTTATGCATTTTCTAGAATCGCTTTCATTATGTTCGAAAATGTTTTGTTGATCATCGAATGCAGATCGATACATTTGTTAAAGCTTTCTATAGTAGTCCAATTGACTTAAGGGCTGCTTTATAACAGTTGTAACTATAGCAGAGGTCTTTTGGGTGATTAATGAATTGCTATACAGCTCGCCATGTGAGGCTATCGTTAAACTGTAAACAGTAATCATTGTTTGTTAAAATATCACTTCACGCACGCTGTGACGCAAAATAAGTAAAGCTAACTACTACAAAACTGAAATGTTTTGTATAAGCAATTTGAACTATTATGTGAACAATTCGAAAACAAACTAAAAATAATGTTAAAATAATAGCTGTAGTAGAAAAATCGGAGCTAATGAAATTAAAATAATAAATTAAATGGGAATTATCAAAGTGGTCTTTATCAAGTGTATTCCACGAATATACATATACATATCTACATCATACACAGCGAGTTCATGCCTGCTGCAATTTCACGTCCATTATCACATTTTATGTTATGGTCATGAATGTAGATAATAGCCATCAAGCTAATAACTTTCCAACTGTATTTGAAATGACAACTAATCAATGGGAGATGGACTTATTTGACTAACCATCACTTATTAATTTACACGGTTGATGCTGCGGCGGAATGTGCTGCAAACATTTGATTGAGATCAATCTTTACTGCAAAACTTTTATAGTAATATTTCTTGTTTTCTCTGTTCCAGTATAGGCAAGCCATTGCCGGAGGCACGCCTCTTTCCCATCATCATCATCATCCGCCCCCATCCTCGGTCCAATCCACGCCGTCCAAATCATTCGTAGTGGGCGCCGCTTCACCACATCCCTTACAACATTCCCCCTCGAACTCGTCTGTGGGGTCCCAACAACAGTTCCTTCCCTTGCAACAGAAGCAGCGTTCGTTCCTCACGTTCGGCTTCGGCGCGGGCTCCACCGGCAGCGGCGGCACCGGCGGCTCCGGTGGAAATGCCTCGCGACGTGAGAGCCACGTCAACGTCAATGTCACTCCGACGGGACATGACCTGTCCTCCGATACGCCCGAAATACGTAAATACAAGAAGAGATTTAATTCGGAAATTCTTTGTGCAGCACTGTGGGGTAAGCAAATACTTCTCTCAACATGCTCGAATAGTCACTTCCTTGTGATCATGTATAATAATATAATATAATCTTTATCTTGTAGGAGTTAATTTACTTATTGGGACTGAGAATGGTCTAATGTTATTGGACCGTTCAGGACAAGGAAAAGTATATCAGTTGATCTCACGACGCCGCTTCCAACAAATGGAAGTGTTAGAAGGACAAAATATACTAGTGACTGTTTCCGGAAAGAAGAATCGTGTGCGCGTATACTACCTTAGCTGGCTCAAGTCCAAAATCCTGCGCACCGACGGACTTAGTGACGTAAGTTGATTTTAAGTTAATTAAGCATAATCTAATAAACAGTTTTAATGTAAATAATAATACGTACCCACCAAATACAAAATAATTAAAAAACGTATTTTAGACTATAGAAATGCACATACATGATGACAATTCCTAGGCAACAAAACATTTTTAATGAATTAAACCATTCACTAGATGAATAACTGCCATCACTTCATGATGTCACAGTGAAGCATGTTGCATGCTTTTGTAAAAGCCGGATAATCGGCTGCGTTAAAGTTTAATCATAATACTAATTACATTACAGCAAGCAGAAAGGAGGAATGGCTGGATTAACGTCGGCGAACTGCAAGGCGCAGTTCATTTCCGCATTGTTAAATACGAGAGGATCAAGTTTCTTGTAATCGCCCTAAAAGACTCCATCGAAATCTACGCGTGGGCGCCCAAACCATATCACAAATTCATGGCCTTCAAAAACTTTGGAGAACTGCAACATAGGTATTTTATTTTTATTTTTCGCTAAACATATTCACATCAGAACTTTCTTACCGAAAATATTGTTTACTGAGAACAAGTGTTAAGATTTTTATTTCATTTACAGGCCACTTTTAGTTGATTTGACTATAGAAGACAGCACAAGACTGAAAGTAATTTACGGATCAGCTGATGGCTTCCATGCCGTTGATTTAGACACTGCCACGGTCTACGATATTTATATTCCAAAGCATGTAAGTACTTTTTGTACCCACAGACCTATCTCCCCATGAAACCCTTTATCCTATCTATATCTATCAATCATCAATACATATAATAAAAATGTAACGGATCGCTGTCTGTACATGGAAGATATATGAGAAAAAATATTATTGGGACCTTTATCAACGCAAAAAAGCACCTAAAACAATGATTGTTAGAATTTTTATCTGTTTGTCTGTGCGTTTGTGCACGCTAATGTCAGAAACGGCTTATCCGATTTAGATGTGGTTTTCATTAATAAATTGTGGTAAGCTTCACTGGTTCATAAATAAAAAAGTTATGCCTCTAAGAATAACGTCGAACATTTGTTATTAAACTATCTATATCTATTCTTTCTCTGTTCAGTAGCATTGACTGAAACTTTACTAAACTTCATAATAATAATCTATATAGAATAATATTTTAAATGTGAGAGTTTGGATGTTTGTTAATCAATCACGCAAAAACGGCTAAACGGATTTGGATAAAATTTGGCACACAGGCAGTTTATAACCTGGATTAACTCATCGGATACGTTTTTTATCCCGATAGGACGAAAGCTAGTACATTATATGAACCTACTTAATAAAACAAAAGTAAATTCTCAGTTTATAAATCATACAGTCGTCCAACGAAGACGTCTAGACAGGGTAATCGTGCGAGGCGTGAGGGGCGAGGCGGGGGAAGGGCGTTCCTGAACTGCGTACGCTACCGTCTTGGTAGTTCGGGAGACAACTTTCAGGGCTATCGTGCGTCAATTTATTATTGTTTTAATTTATGTATAATAATTTAAATGGTGCATATGACGTGTGCTGTGAAAGATTGCAAGTCGTCATCTTACATTAATAAAGAACAGCGATTTGAGCAGTTGATGCTGACATCTCTTTGTGACGTGATTGGAACACAACGCGCCGTCGACCCGGGCTTGATCCTTACCGGACAGCGAGCTACCCATTACTCACCGTCCGCAAGCCCGCGCCTACGGTGGCCGGGAATCAGCCTGGAATTCCCGACGCCCAGGGCGTCTCCTGCGGAGGCTACGGCCGTGAGTGCGCATGTACTGCCTCTTTCTCACGTGCGCTGCCTCCCTCTTCGCGAGCATTACTGCTTCGCAGAAGGAGGTGACGGCTGCCCAACTCTCGCTCCGTACCATGGCCTGGACCAGGGCCGGACGCGAGAGATCGCCGCCGCCGATCGCCTCCACGAGGACACGGCGGTGCCCCGCCCAAGCCGGGCAGACCTCCACCGTATGCTCTACCGTGTCCTCAGGGTGATCTTCGCAATGGAAACACCCGGGCGTTTCCTCCCGCCTTATGCGAAACAGGAACCTCCCGAAACAGCCATATCCGGTGAAAACCTGTGTCAGGCGGAAGGTGAGGACGCCATGCCGCCTCTCAAGCCACTCCTCAAAGCCCCTCTTTGAGGAGAGACTTACCGCCGCAATCGTGGCGTGCCCAGCACTGGGTTCCGACAATCGCACTCTCCACGTCGCCATGAGATCCCGCCGGAGCTCTGTCCGCTGTGCTGCGATTTCCCGCGGCAGCGGAGTTACGCCCCGACGTCACGTGTGGTCTCGTGATAAAAAGTCATAGTAAGAAGCCTTCTGGCGGTAAATTCAAAACAACGAAAAATGAATTTGTTTTTAATTGCGAAAATGGATATAAACAAATTTATTTAAATTTTTCTGGTAAATATCTCATCCCAATCTTCAAATTAATATAATATTAATCAATTGGAAAATACCCTATTGTTCAAAGTTGCAAAAGTTTGTCAATGCTGATGGCAGGTTTGCAGTTCGCTAAACGGAGCCGAACGTGCAATGATAAATGCTCACGCGCATCAACCCACGTTTTTCAACACACTTGCAAAGAAAAAATAAATACATTTTTCATAAACTTATTATTTTGTGACAAATATTAATGGCAGATGCCAGTCAGATAGGATTGCCCATTTTAGTTTCGCGCCAGTCTCGTAATATGTAACAAAACTTACAATTTTTTTTTAAATATAGGATATAAACATTATATTTCATCAAATATGTGAAAGTTTGCATGATTAGATGTTTGTTGCTCATCATCATGCAAAAATTCCTGAAAGTACTTGGATGAAATTTGGTACACAAATAGTTTACAACCTGGATTACCACTTAGGATACTTCTTATCGCGGAAGTACGTTCATGTGGGATAATTTCCGAACTCCACGCGCGTGAAGCCATGTGCACCAACTAGTTTATCATAATTCGAATTATTTTAGACAAAAAAGAACGCACTCATCTCCGACTAATATATTATGGTAACTGTAGCGTACTTGTGCTAAGTAAAAAACACGCACATTATGCTCTGCATTGTGAACCTGCTAAGAGCGATGCAATAAGAGCCCACTATTTGAGCAAATGTTTGGTAAAGTCGCTTTTCGTGTGTGACCGTTTAGTTCTTAACTACATAATGGATTTTGATGCGGTCTTCACCATCATTAATGTTACAAGTAAAAGAAGTGCTGCACTATGCCAAAGTGACCTTGACAGCCGTGCGCTTATGACGTCACAGAACGACTTCTATACTAGTCCGTGGCGCCCGGGGCACTGACAACCAATTGTTTTGTAGAGATGGGAATATAATTATCGACAAGGATTGCCAACAACTATTTAATTCCGGATCGGCACCCATCTGAAGGTCGAAATTCTGTTTTCCTTTGTTATAAAGTAGTTAACTAAGTTTATATTTTACTGACCTCAAATTGTTTTCGATAGTAGTATTTATAAATATTTGAACTGGCGAAATTTAACAGTTGTAACTTTCGCGTCACATCACTGGCCGACTATATAAGGTGTATCTATTCATACACGAAATATCTGAAGGGGTCATTGTACTCATCATTATGAACAACTTTTACTACCGGACCAAACCTGAAATCGCGAAAAAATATCAGCTGTTCCCTACATTTTGACGAGATATGCGAACATAAATGTAGGGAACAGCTGATATTTTTTTTCGCGATTTCAGGTTTGGTCCCATAGTAAAAGTTGTTCATAATGATGAGTACAATGACCCTTTCAGATATTTCGTGTATGAATAGATACACCTTATATATAAAGTCCTTGGCAAAAATATTCGGAGTTTTTGTTTTTGCCGATTATAAGGCAAATAAGGGCTTCTTTTGTTTGGAAAAATATATAACAGGGTATTAGGCAGTGCTATATAAATTAATAAAATGGAAAAAAGCTTTTAAATACAGTAAATTTATTTTTATAAGACAGTTAAAATGAAGAGCTTCTAATGAACTCGTGACGCTGGTGGCACGAAAATCTGGAACTTCTATTGAAGTTCGTGGCGGTGAAAAGGTTAAGAGAATCTATTCCGGAAGGTTTATACAGTAATATTGAACATAAATATTGCACAGAAATCTCGATGTTTTGCCATGATGCCATACATCCGTCAGGCCAATTCTCCAGTAAATAATATAGCTTAGTTTCATAGTACCATGTTTCTTTCTCATACTTATGTCTATCTTTTAATGTTTACAGACACAAGGAGCGATTGTCCCACACTGCATCGTGCCTCTACCAAACTCCAATGGAGTTCAGTTGTTGTTATGCTACGATAATGAAGGAGTTTATGTGAACACGTACGGACGAGTAAGCAAGAATATTGTCCTCCAGGTTTGTATTTTCACCACAATCGTATACTTGCGACAGGTATTTTAATAAAATTTTAAATGATGTATATTGGTCTTCTTTCAGTGGGGTGAAATGCCAACATCGGTAGCCTACATAGGCACGGGACAGATAATGGGTTGGGGCAATAAAGCGATCGAAATTCGTTCAGTAGAAACTGGTCACCTCGATGGCGTATTTATGCACAAGAAAGCACAACGACTCAAATTCTTATGTGAGCGCAATGATAAAGTGTTCTTCTCTTCCGCCAAAGGTGGTTCCTCCTGTCAGATATACTTCATGACGCTCAATAAACCCGGCATGGCCAACTGGTAGTGCAGGGGCGCAGCCGGCGTTGCGCGCGCCGCTCATCTGTGATTGTATCCGCACGGCGTCCCTCACTAAGTGCATGCCCGTACTGTACAAGATAATGCCAGTAGAATAGTCAATATCACACAATCATGTGCTTTGGCCACTCGAAATTCAAAGACTTGTGATAGTGACAGAAATTAGTATATGTGCTCAAAAGACAGTCCACAAAATAATATTACATTCAAGTATTCGAGGACCTTCTAGTAAATGTGGCATTTTGTACTGATGAAGATAATTTTCATTACAAGCTATTACGGAATATATATTATTAAGCAATAACCTTTAGGATAAATGTTTTGATATTGACAATTATGCGTAAGTAAGTTAATGTGCTTAGGTTTTATATTATGTTGTAATTGATAATTTCTAAAAGAAACTGTAATTGAAATCAACTATTAATTCATATATGCCATATTGTTTATAATGTTAAGATAGTTGGGTGATGATTATTATTAATTGGTTACATAATATTTTTATGATATTAACAAAGAAAATGCCATGTCTGACAGGTTATAGGTAATTATAACAAACATTCAACAAAACACAATTAGAGGTAATGTAAAATTATTCTTCAATTTACATTTTTAAGGTTCATTCACTTAACAAATTGGCATTTAGTCAAGTCACTTTGTATCATAATTATCACACCAAACTACATTTTTTTATTAATGGATAAATCCTAAAAATTTGGTAATATTTATTATTTATTTGTTATGTACTATATTATTTACATGTATAAAGATATAACTGTGCATATTGAAAATATATATTTGACGACTTTTATTTGAAATACCTTAGCCCAATAAAATTTAAAAACATATTTGAGGTCCTTTTATTCATCATTTCAACCGAAAGACGTCCACTGCTCGACATACGCCTCTCCCGGGCTCCTCCACTTCGACCAATCTTGTGCTTCCCACATCCAGCGGATTCCCGCGGCCTTCACAAGGTCATTGGTCCACCTTGTGGGAGGCCTTCCCACTCTTACAACTTCCGGGACGCGGTCGCCACTCCAGAACCTTCGGCCCCATCGGCCATCTGTTCTGCGAGCAATGTGGCTACCCACTGCCACTTAAGTTTGGCAATTCTTCGGGCTATGTCGGTTGCCATGGTTCTCCCGCGGATCTCTTCATTCCTGATTCGACCACGTAGGGAAAATCCGAGCATAGCCTTCTCCATTGCCCTTTGGGTGACTAAGGGTGTGTACAGAACTAGCGAATGCGCCGCTCGCCAGCCGCTTGCTAACTGCGCGCGTGTTGCTCGCGTGCGGTTACAGCCTACGTTTGCTGCGCCGCTTTAGTGCAACTCCGGCAAGGCTCGAATGGGCCGCGCGCGCTGCTCATGCGCACATAGCTTCTTTCGCGTTTGAACTAAATATGAGCCTCAGTTGTGAATTTGCTTCCGAAGATGTCGGACCATACGACTGCCATTAGCATAATTGCTGCAGCATCAGCTATTGACAAAAACATAAAGGAAAAACAGAAGACGTTGGTGGCTGGTTCCGTTTTTTTAAATAAGACAATATAGTACCAGAGTTGAAAGGCCATGGTGCAAACCGCGGCCGACATGTGCTCACCTGCGCCGCTCGAGTACGGCGCGTAGCTTGCGCGTGGTCGGCGCAGGGGTTGCGTACGAGCATGAAATGCACGCGCGTAGTTCGCAAGCGGCTCGCTAGCGGCGCATTCGCCAGGTCTGGACACACCCTAAGCCTTCGTGTTCGTTTCAGTGGCTCGGCCACGGCGTAAATTTAAAAAAAAATAACCAAGATTCTGTAAAAGTTCATTCCCAAAACCATAAATTTGTCAAAGTTATGGTTAAAAAGTTATAAGGGTTTGAACGTGGCCGCGCCATTGAAACGCGGAGAACCGTGCGGCCACGGAGATCTTTAACACTAAACGTTGCAGAGACCTGAAATCTAGGTAAATGACATATTGAATTTGTAAAAATATACACACTGTTATGTTTAGTTTAAAATTAGTCTGTTTTTTAAATAATGGATAAGTTTTTAACCAGTGCGAAAACTCTAACCATGAATTCAGCATATCATTCTAGACCCCCAGCACAGAAAGTTTTCATCGGTTATACAAAAAAAAGTCAGCTATTTCATTGAAAAGTGCAATACCTACGCGGTCAAAATGAATGGAACAGCTGATTTTTTTTTGTATAACCGACGAAAAATTTCTTCGCTGGGGGGTCTAGAATGATATGCTGAATATGAAGGATATAAAGGATTATAAAGGAAACCATGAGGTTTCCTTTATAATCCTTGAGATATAATTTCCAACAAGTTTTCTGTAAACAATGAACCATGGGTACCCTAACGAAAAATTCAAAACTTATTTTAAAGCTTTATAAAACGAAATAATTGTTTTTTTTTTTACCTAATATCGGTAGTTCTACATAATAATAGTTGTTGTTTACATAAAACATCTCGCTACTGCTTACTTTCTTCGATAGATAATCAAGACTTATTTCAACGCAATACCGTACTACAGCTCCTGAAATATAAAGCTAGGATTTTTCGTTGTATTTTTACTAATTTTGACAAATTCAAATCTAGGTTTTACAAAAAACTTCAGACGTCTGCGATGTATATTATATTACGATATTCTTCCGGGGTTACAGCCTTGCAGCTCCTAAAGTATAAACCTAGGATTTTTTTCTATATTTTTTACAAAATCAATCTATCATTTACCTAAATTTCAGGTCTCTGCAACACTTCGTTTTAAAGATCTCCGTATGAAACAACAAAATAAATTTGAAAACACAATTCAAAGATTTCAGTTTTTTTTATCTGTTTTTGAACACCATGAAATAGTACCCGCCATAATAGTACGTCATACGGCATGTCAACTGAGCAACTTTGTACTTTTATTATTTTCGTAACCAAATTAATTTTTATTTAAATGATATTTTGCATTCAGGAATAGCAAACCAAAGATATTTTTTTTTTAACTATAAACAATTATATCTAATAAAATATTAGCGCATTTGTTCACATAGCAAACTGACGTCTTACCTACAGAGCAATAAGGCGTCCACTGGGCGTTTTCGGCAAATTACGAAAGCGCGCGAAAGAACGATGAGCAAGCAATTATAGACTCCGTCCCCAATTCTTTTTTGATCCAACAGACTTCGTATTTGTGTCATCTTTTTCGTTACAGGTTACAAAATAACAAACCGCTTGTTTCAAGTATTATTTAAATGGGGTTTCCTGAAAAAAACATCTTTTCTAACGAAAATATGGATGTTCGTTTTCTATTTTTTGTCACAATAAAAGAGATAAAACATAATTATAGCCGACGTATAATATGGAACATAAAACAACAAAACATCACGCCTATTTTCCACGAAGGTGTAGGCAAGTGTGTGGAAAATCCACATTTCGCAATTTCTTATATTTTGCGATGTAATCTACTCTGTTCATTTTATTTATAAAACGTAACACTAGTATTCTTCGCAGGGAGGGGTGGGTAGAGGTACACCTCTGGGTCGCCACATAGGTAGGACCTGCATTGTAAACGAGATCAAACACAATGACAGCCAACTAATATAACATAATATATCATTACGCCTGTAAATCCCTAGGGGCATGCGCAGAGATATGTAAAAGACACCTAGACTTTTCACAAGTTAGGTATTTAATGATTCCCCACATTGACGTGGAATACATAACCATCACAGCAGTGTTCCCCGAAGGGTACTTACCTCTATGCAAGTAACAATATAGAGGTGTACTTACACCTCTATCAAGCACACTCATCGAATCCACTGATTGAGAGGCGGCACGACGCGGTGGCGTCCTCACCTTCCGCCTGACGCAGGTCCTCACCGGACACGGGTGTTTCGGGAGGTTCCTGTTTCGGATAAGGCGGGAGGAAACGCCCGGGTGTTACCACTGTGTACATCGCCTGGAGGACACGGTGGAGCATACAGTGGAGGTCTGCCCGGCTTGGGCGGAGCACCGCCGTGTCCTCGTAAAGGCGAGCGGCGGCGGCGATCTCTCGCGTCCGACCCTGGCAGTGGTCCAGGCCATGGTACGGAGCGAGAGTAAATGGGTAGCCGTCATCTCATTTTGTGAAGGAGTAATTAAAGCTCGCGAAGAGGGAGGCGGCGCAAGTGAGGGAGATGCAGTATATGCGCCCTCACGGCCCAAGCCGCCGCAGGAGACGCCCTGGGTGTCGGGAATCCCAGGCTGATTACGGGCTTGCGGACGGCGAGTAATGGGTAGCACGCTGTCCGGTAAGGACTAGGCCTGGATCTACGGCGCGTTGTGTTCCACGCGCGCCTCAAAGAGATGTCAGCACCAACTAGTGGGGTCCGCTAGGGCGATTTCCTGCCAGGGGTGCGGGTTGTTCGAAAGAGATACCGTGGCCGTACTGGCCCCTGGCACACAAACAACTGTAGGAACACGGGTGGGTTTTAGTCAATAAAAGTCTGACAAGCCCTCCCGCTCCGCCTAAAGCGGGAGAAGATATTTAATGATTCCCCACACTCAAAAAAAAGGCCTGTATTCCACAATGTGGTAGACTATTGTCTATTTTATAGGACAACAAACAACAAAACATATTCTGCTATTCAAAAAGAACAACCCATATTTTTTTTATTTTATTCACGAAAAGTTACATGGAAAAATACGTAAATCTTCTGCCAAACTGCTGTACAGTTTGTCGGCAGTGTTCTCGTGGATACACTTTTGTGATTGACTACTTTAAAACATACACATGGACGCAAAGTCGAAGCAAAAAGAATGGAAAGGGTACACACTAAATATCTAACGATGGGCTCACTCAGGTCGTCTTGCCCACCAGGCTGGCATGAACAACGCATGCACACAACAAAATCCCCACGACCGCCGCCACACCACCCCCCGCCCCCCACCCCCACCGGAGGGAGACGAGCAACCCAGCGCGAGGGAGAAGCCGCGACGGCCGCTCAAGCGGTTTTTTTTTTTTTTGGGTGGGAAAACATCAAATGACTTCTCCCTCTCCTGCTCTGGGTGGGGCAGGAGGGCGAGTCAAACTTTTACTGACTAAAACCCACCCGTGTTCCCTCAGTTGCCTGTGTGCCAGGGGCCGCGGTATCTCTTTCGAACAACCCGTACCCCTGGCAGGCATCGGCCTTTGCGGGCCCCATCAGTTGCTGCTGACATCTCTTTGAGGCACGGGTGGAACACAACGCGCCGGGCTTGGTCCTTACCAGACAGCGAGCTACCCATTACTCGCCGTCCGCAAGCCCGTGCCTACGGTGGCCGGGAATCAGCCTGGGATTCCCGACGCCCAGGGCGTCTCCTGCGAAGGCCACGGCTGTGAGGGCGCATGTACTGTGTCTCCCTCGCGTGCGCCGCCTCCCTCTTTGCGAGCATAACTGCTTCGCTGAAGGAGGCGCCTGCTAGCCATGCACTCTCGCTCCGTACCATGGCCTGGACCAGGCCCGGACGTGAGAGATCGCTGCCGCCGATCGCCTCCATGAGGACACGGCGGTGCTCCGCCCAAGCCGGGCAGACCTCCACCATGTGCTCCACCATGTCCTCAGGGCGATCTTCGCAATGGAAACACCCGGGCGTTTCCTCCCGCCCTATCCGAAACAGGAACCTCCCGAAACAGCCGTGTCCGGTGAGGACCTGTGTCAGGCGAAAGGTGAGGATGCCATACCGCCTCTCAAGCCACTCCTCAAAGAGGGGACTTACCGCCGCAATTGTGGCGTGCCCAGCACTGGGTTGCGACAATCGAACTCTCCACGTCGCCATGAGATCCCGCCGGAGCTCTGTCCGCCGTGCCGCGATTTCCCGCGGCAGTGGAGTTGCGCCCCGGCGTTTGGCCTCCTCGCGCCACTCCCAAGTGTGCGCGAGGACCTTTGCCTCCAGATCCCATGGCGGCAATCCGGCAAGGAGGCCCGCCGCCTCACCGGAGATCGTGTGATATCCCCGGATCATCCGGATGGCCATGACCCTATGGGCCGCCTTCAACCGGCGTGCTGGTTTAATGTAGGCGCCGCTCGAGCGGTGACAACAACAACACGCGCGCGCATGCCAGACTGGCCGGCCCGCGCCTGCCTCACAAAGTAATTACATAACTAGGTTCTTAAGCTAAGGACATAAACCTAAATAGTGCTTACGCAGGACATTCTTTGAGACATTTTTTGTTACGGCTTCAGTTGTAATTTCCATAGGTAATTCATTTATCTAATAATTTTTATTTTTATTCAAAAGGAACAACAAACAGCTACAATATAAAACATAGAAAAAAGAAATACACAAAACGTATTAACAATATTGCAGATGCAGCCCACAACGCTGTTCACGGGTTAACAATAGGATTCAATACACTGAAAATAATCGCTAGGGTCGAGTAACACAAGTTTTTTTTTAACTTATTAAACTAACTATCGTGTTACGATAATAGTAAATGTATCTAATAAACAATAGATGGTACAGATGAGAAAAATACATAATGCTATTCATGTTATGTTCTAGGGACCGCATAGCATAACATGTTGGACAATTCAATGCAGTCCAATTTATTACTAACAATACTATATAAAAACATGGCTTCTAAATACTTACGTCTATTTTCAAGTGTTGCGAGCTTATACTTTGCTAGCAAATCTTGATATGGCAAATAATATCCATAGCATCTACACTGGTCAGCAAATAAACCGAGCCACCCACTACCTAGGAACTCTGATTCGATTTTCTCAAAAAGTATAAAACTTACAACTATCAAAGTTATACCTACAAAAAGTGCGTTTCATGGTGATTAAAATGACTGCAAATTAATTCGAAAGTACCGTCAACTCACATTAATCAAGCAACAAACACAATTCTAACGATTTGCTCTGTTTTCACCAGAGTTTGAAATTAGCGTTCTTTTTCTCTACAATGAGGGTAGTCGGATATTTCTTATCATTTCTTTAGTTTTTGTCCATCGTTTGCTCAGACGCGTGTGTTTTTGCTACTTTTTTCGATTAATAATGGATACAACACCTCAGGAAGCAGCTCAAGCTGTAGCATTACTTCAAGCAGGCATTGCGCAACGTGAAGTCGCTCGAAGGCTTCGAATCAGCAGATCTTCGGTGCAACGAGTTTACAGACGATACCTAGAGACTGGAGCATTCGATCGCCGTCCAGGTACGGGCAGACCTAGGGCTACATCAGCAGCAGATGATCGATATATCCACCTTACTGTTCTGCGAAATCGCCACCTCAACGCAGTTCAAGTCCAACAAAGTCTGCGTGACGAACGCCAAGTGGTCATAAGTTCAGATACCGTCAGAAGGAGACTTGCTGAACGGAACCTGACCCCAAAAAGAGCTGCAACAGGCCCAGCATTAACGGTAGCACACCGTCGAGCACGACTTGAATTTGCTCGAGAGCATAGGGATTGGACATTAGAGCAGTGGAGTAATGTACTCTTCACTGATGAGACCAGGGTGAGTCTACATGGAAGTGATCGACGTCAGAGAGTATATCGTCGCCCTGGAGAACGTTATTCTCAGTGTTGCATCAAGGAAACTGTTGCTTATGGAGGAGGATCTGTAATGGTCTGGGGCGGCATCTCGTTAACAGCACATACAGCGTTAGTTTTCATCGAACCGACGGGCCGTACACGTGGACTGACTTCTCATCGCTACATTACTGAGATCCTCGCAGACCATGTGGTACCTTACGCAGGATATATCGGACAGGATATGCAATTGATGCATGATAATGCACGGCCTCATGTTGCTCATGTGGTGACCCAGTATCTACGCGACGTCAGCATTCGTACGATGGACTGGCCAGCTCGAAGCCCGGACTTGAATCCGATAGAACACTTATGGGATGAGCTGAAACGTCGGGTTCGAGCCCGGGTACCTGCTCCAACAAGGCTTCCAGAGCTGCGAATCGCAATTGAAGAGGAGTGGAATACAATTCCTCAAGATTTTATCGTCAGGCTCGTAAGGTCGATGAATACAAGGATGCTGGCAGTTATCCGAGCAAGGGGAGGGAATACGGAATATTGATTAAAAACTTTTTTTTTACTTTATCTTTGTTTTTGGCTTTAATTTTTTTTTCACTTTATCAGTACTAACGATTGTCACGACTGGAAAACGACTCTTCTTTGTAAAATCCTTAATAAACACTGAAATATTGATTAAACCCAATGAGTTTCCTTTCATTTTAATCACCATGAAACGCACTTTCTGTAGGTACAACTTTGATAATTGTAGGTTTTTTAGTTTTTGAGAAAATCGAATTAGAGTGCCTAGGTAGCGGGTGGCTCGGTTTATTTGCTGTCCAGTGTATAATGTAAGGTACGTAGGAATTTATATTGAACACACTCAATCATTTCAACGTACTTTTTGTAGTATGGACTCCAGACGGAGACGGCATACTCCAGTTGAGAGCGTACTAGAGACTTATATAAGCAAATGTAAGAAGAAGGCTTTTTAAAATCAACTGTTGAACGTATTACAATTCCGTATAGTTGATATGCTTTGGTTACAATCTTTCCTATGAGTAAGTCTAAGCAAAGCTTGGAATCAAGGATAACACCGTGATCACGAATAAAGTCCACTTTAAGTAGAGGGGCATTGCACAACGTGTATGTATAGTATAGTTTCCTTTTATTTTTTGTGAAGTTTACGAAGTTACATTTCGGTAAACTTAGTTGCAACTTATTTTTCTAGCAATAACAGGATAGTCGGTCCAAATCTTGTTGCAGCAGAAGGCAGTCACTTGTTTGTCGTATGGCTCTGTATACCTTAAAGTCATCGGCATATAATAAAAACTTGGTATTGCGAAAGCATTGGCTGATGTCATTGATGTATAAGATAAACAAAAGGGGACCAAGTATGGAGCCTTTAGGCACACCAGAGGTCACCTGTGCGATGTTAGATTGGTGACCATTGATTACAACCCTCTGACTGCGATTGTTTACATAAGAAGTAAACCACCTCAAAAGATTACCACGGATTCCGTTGAACGCTATTTTATTTAGTAGTATTTCATGGTCTACCTTGTCGAAAGCCTTACAAAAGTCCGTATACACTGCATCCACTTGTATACGGCTGTCAACACAATCAAACAAAAAGCTAGAAAATAATATTAAATTAGTATTTGTCGACCGCCGTTTGACAAAACCATGCTGTTGTTGTATTATCATGTTGTGGCCTATAGGGTAAATTTCGTTATGGACTAACCTTTCAAAGAGTTTCGACAAGACAGACAGTATGGAAATGGGACGATAGTGTTCAACGCTGCGTTTCGATCCACTTTTGTGAACAGGCACAATATATGCATGCTTCCACAGTTTAGCTATAACTCCCTCGGATAAACATGTATAATAAATAACAAATAGGGGCTCGTAGATGGAATTCGCAGTATTCCTAAGGAAGTAAGATGAAACTCCATCAGGTCCAGGGCCTTTATCTGGGTCTAGAGATTTAAGCTCCTTCAATATGCTATTTTTACTAAAATAAAGGTCGCAAATAGAGACATCGTGTAGTACGTTGTTGTCTTGCGGAGGCTTCCAATGAAGCAACGAAGGAGATGTCGGTTCATATACCGAGTAAAAAAAGTCAGAGAACATGTTACATACCATAGCTGGATCATTTTTGTATTGAAGCTTAGATGGGATTCCAGGTTTATCTTTTCGATTAGAAATATAGGTCCAGAAGTGTTTAATGTTTTTGCTTAGATTGTCCTCTACAGAATTGATGTACGAACTGAAACAGTTAATACATGTATTCTTAAACTGAGTTCTGTTTGAAAACGATTCATAATCAGATATGTTATTATATTTCTTCCACTTAACCCATGCCTTTTGTTCCTTTTTAGAAATAGTTATGAGAGTACGAGAGAACCATATGGGGTAACTAACTGATCTAGGTCGGGCCAGTGGAGTGTCTTGTTTAATAATACTATCTAACTCAGTGTAGAATTTAGCCAGAGCCTCTTCAGAATTCATAGGGCATAGCAGTTCAGACCAGTTCAGTTGCTGTATATTACGATAAATATTGTCAAAGTTGGCCTTATGAAAACAATGTTTGTGAAGAGGAGTTTTAGTCATCGGTGTGATTTTCACGTTTAAACAGGTCTCAAACTTCAGGACAGGATGGTAGGTGTCAGAAGTGAAATTAAGATATTTAAACTTGCGCAGGCTGAAGATCCTCCAGTATATGATGTAGCAATGTTCGGGATATCTGATGTAGAGGAGACTAGCCAATTGGCTTTAGGGAGATTATAGTCTCCTATAACAAAGAAACTATCCACACTAGGATGACCTAACACTTCTTGTAGCAATTCAAAATGCTTGTCATACACTAAGGTAGAAGTCTTTGGTGTTATGTAGGCAGCACTCACAATGTGCACTTTACTGTTGACAGTGCTGGGCAACTCAACCAAAATGTGCTCAATGTGAGTCTGTGAGAGATCACCATACTGTGTTAATGAGTGCCCCATTTCAGAAGGTTTTAAAGTGCGTAAAATAGCAATCAGTACACCTCCACCGTCCTGTTTATTAGTAGCGGAGCGATCTCGATCACAACGGTACACGCTATAACGCTGGTCTATGAACTCACTGTCATAAATTTCAGGTGTTAGCTAGGTTTCCGTCAAGATGATGATATCATATGTATTCATAAGGATATTCGTGAGTAACTGGTGCAGTTTTGTGCGAATGCCCCTGCAATTTTGATAGTAAACGGTGATATTTTTATTCGACATTGTTAATATTAAAATATACATTTGTACTAATGATAAGAGTGTGTTCAAGTAGCATGTATGTATAAGATCTTATGAACATAATAACAGAAATTAATATAATGGGAAATATAATAAGTTGAAGCAGGAGCCAGTATAGATCACAACACTTTACAATAATGACAGCAACATATTTAATAACAATAGTACTCTTATTTTTAGATGGTTTAAAAAAATAGTTTACATTCATTATGTTTGAAATCATAGTTGATTTATAATATAAAGCATGGTAAAAAACGGTACAGAGTTTACGAACACAATAAAACATGCACATTACAGAAAATAATTTAAAAAGCAGATTTAGGGCAGTTAACACTATCCAGTAGTGATTAGAATTATCGAGTGAACAAGTGCAACGATCAGTGAATATTGATGTCATTAGGAACATTATTACCATCACTTTTAACATCACCATTGATTTTAGCGATATCTGCTTCTGATCTAATGGCAAAAGCAGCTTCGCCGTCTTTCTTACGCACAAGAAGAGTCCTATTTTTAATCCAAACGTAATTATACTGGTGAAGTTTTGCCGCTTCCCTACATTTACGAAATAACATTTTATTTTTTATAGTTAAATGTTCGTTAATGTAAATATTTGTTGAAGACCCAGCTATACCTACTTGATCCGTTTTTAGTGACTTAGCCTGCCGGAATGCGCTAAGAACATTATCACGCAATATGCGCGTAGAGAATTTTGCAATTATGTTCTTTGGCCTGTTTGTTTGTTGGTGTGCGTGTGGTACTCTGTGGATAGATATTAGGTCCTTTTGAGGTACCGGAAAGCCAATGACATCTCCGATCGCCCCCAACATCTGCGAAAGGTTTTCACCACGCTTGTCTGGTACGTTGCAGATTTCCAGATTGCATTGCCTCGCTTGCTGTTCAAGCGCATCAATTTTGGATTCCAAATAGGTTGTGGAAGTGGCTGATTGTTCTGCCTGCAGACGTGTAATGTCTTCAACTCGTCTTTTGAGGTCAATCAGTTCGCTTGCGTGGAACTGGAGCGAATGTTTGAGATCAGATATATCATCGTTCATTTCCTTCACATCCTTTTTGAGGTCAGCTTGGGTAGCGCAAATAGAGCCCAGCTCCTGCTTCATATCGGCCAAACTGTTTTTAACTTTCGTGGTAACTGAGCATGCTAGCTTCCATCTCCTCTCGCCAATCCTTCAAAGTGTTTTTAATGTCTTCCTAAAACAATGCCATTGTGCGATCGATGTCAGATCGCCATCCTTGGAATGTTTTGTTTAATTAAACGACTGGACTTGGTTGTCTATAGGCAACGATGTGGAGTTATTGTCAACTCTTGTAGAAATTGACGTGTACATACTTGGTGGAGTACGGTTCGACGGTGGTTGTTGTTCCATGTTATCGCACGACATATTCATGGAATTATCTTCATATGCTGAAACTTGCGTGCTGGAACGAACGGGTGTATCCAAATTAGGACGGGTGCGACGCGTAATGTTACAGCACGGGGGACATTTCCAGCCAGTCTTGAACTCTTGCGTTAGTGCCATAAATTGTTGCAAAGAAATGTTTAGGCACTTATGATGATATCTACCCTCGCACAAATTACACCTCAGGTAACCAGCATTGGGCACGCCACGATTGCGGCGGTAAGTCCCCTCTTTGAGGAGTGGCTTGAGAGGCGGCATGGCGTCCTCACCTTCCGCCTGACACAGGTCCTCACCGGACATGGCTGTTTCGGGAGGTTCCTGTTTCGGATAGGGCGGGAGGAAACGCCCGGGTGTTTCCGTTGCGAAGATCGCCCTGAGGACACGGTGGAGCATACGGTGGAGATCTGCCCAGCTTGGGCGGAGCACCGCTGTGTCCTCGTGGAGGTGATCGGCGGCGGCGATCTCTCGCGTCCGACCCTGGTCCAGGCCATGGTACGGAGCGAGAGGGCATGGCTGGCAGTCGCCTCCTTCAGCGAAGCAGTTATGCTCGCAAAGAGGGAGGCAGCGCACGTGAGGGAGATGCAGTACATGCGCCCTCACAGCCGTGGCCTTCGCAGGAGACGCCCTGGGCGTCGGTAATCCCAGGCTGATTCCCGGCCACCGTAGGCACGGGCTTGCGGACGGCGAGTAATGGGCTCGCTGTCCGGTAAGGACCAAGCCCGGGTCAACGGCGCGTTGTGTTCCACGCGCGCCTCAAAGAGATGTCAGCAACAGCAGATGGGGCCCGCAAGGGCCGATGCCTGCCAGGGGTGCGGGTTGTTCGAAAGAGATACCGTGGCCCCTGGCACACAGGCAACTGAGGGAACACGGGTGGGTTTTAGTCAGTAAAAGTCTGACACGCCCTCCCGCTCCACCCAGAGCGGGAGAAGTTATTTGATGATTTCCCACCCAAAAAAAAAAAAAGTAATCAGCATCAGATTTGTTACATCCGTTACAGTTCATCTTGAATATTCGAATAGTTGAACAAAGTGTTATTAGGCAAGGAAGGTAAAAGTAAAAGTGGCGCCACCTGACGCGAGCACCAGAAAACTTATTGATCGACCGCTCACTCTGTTCGCGGCAATGATGAGTAGGTACAACTTGGAAGTAACAAGATACACGTAGCGCCACCTATGATAAGACGATAAAGTTCAATGTAGATCAAACAAAATATGACTGATTGGTCAGTCAACAGTACGAGTAACATAAATTATAAGTAACCGAGTAATAAGCTGCCACACAGTAGGTTGAATAGCCGTCTATTCACATTCATACGTTGATTTAAACTATTTTTTTAGATTGCTAAGTCAGAATTTGAATGCCTGACTTTATTATTGATTTTTGTGCCAACAAACCGTTGGCACAAAACAAAAACACAACAAAACACACAACATTACACAACAAAATTTGAAAAAACGTCCCGAAGTAAAGATTTGTATTGCAAATCGTGTTAGCACTGTCCTCATCTGAGTACCGATTTTGACACTAGAACACTATTGTAATGTTTGCAATCAATGTAAACACGCCCCTGCCAGGGGTGCGGGTTGTTCGAAAGAGATACCGCCGCCCCTGGCACACAGGCAACTGAGGGAACACGGGTGGGTTTTAGTCAGTAAAAGTCTGACACGCCCTCCCGCTCCACCCAGAGCGGGAGAAGTTATTTGATGATTTCCCACCCAGAAAAAAAAAAAATGTAAAGACAATGTATTTTGTTCCCGCAATAACACCGATTTTGTGTATTAGATCGTAATGACTCCAATTGTCAGCAATTATTACGTATTTTTCTCACAACTAACACACAATACACTGAACTTTGAGTACATTTAGGTTTTTTAGACATTTAAATAACACGGAGAGTTATGTGAACTTAGTTAACACATACAGCGCCACCTAGCGACGTAAAGTGAATAATATCGGAATTAGCCATCGCTGCGTCCTTTGACCGAAATAATTACTTACTTTAAGGACTAAATATTTGTTAGTTTGTGTCGCTTTAAGGGTTGGCCGGTTATACGCTCTCTTAATTTTGTGTTCGGTTTTATTACGGTGTCCTAAGATTACAGTTATCTTTACTTTTTACCCGACTGCGCCAAAAGGAGGGTTATGTTTTTCGAGAGTATGTATGTATGTATAATTGTTTGGCACGCTTTGCAGCCTGAACGGTTCGATGGATTTTTGCTTGAGAGGTGTCGTAAGATTCGTATTTACAGTGGGAGTGACATTGGGTATATCAAAATAAAATAAAAACGAAATGGCGGATTTTTGGTGCCAAATTCAAATGTTTGGCACGCTCTGCGGCCTGAACGGCTCGATGGATTTTAGTTTGCGAGGTGTCATTAGATTCGTAATTACTGTGAAAGTGATGACGTTATAAAAAAAAAACGGTAATTTAAAAAACTAAAAAAACCCGACTGCTTTTCTGAGTATTCATGGAAAATCCCTAAAACAAGAAAGTCGTTGTACCCGATTGCACTTAACTTAAGAATCGCCAGTTGCTAAGGCGATGCTAATAAGCAGATAAATTGTAGTAGTTGGCGCGTAAGGTTTTCATTAATGGAGATGCGGGTATCATCGTTGTTGTTGTAGATCGAGTGATTCGTCAGTATTTGTTTCCTACTTTTAAGCCACTGTGTGCGCGCTTCTTTGTCACACATTTTCACTGTAACTGGTGTACCTGGTCCCTCGCCTCTGACTCTCCATACCTTATTATCTATGCCGTTTACCCTCAGTTTCAGCGTACATTAATTAACTCAACATTTAATTTCAACTCCTTCTGCTCCAGCCATCCTATACGATCCTCCAGTGACTTATTGTATTTTTCCAGAAAAATACCCTTTTGTATCAGGTCCTTTTTTTTTTTGGGTGGGCAATCATCAAATAACTTCTCCCGCTCTGGGTGGAGCAAAGAGTACTATAAGCTATCGGGTGGGTGGAGCGGGAGGGCGCGTCAGACTTTTACTGACTAAAACCCACCCGTGTTCCCTCAGTTGCCTGTGTGCCAGGTCCTTCATCCTGTTTTCATTTTACGGTTAAAATCAATCAGCTTTAGGTGTGCCTGATCTAATTATTTTTGTTTATCTTCTAGATTATTAATGGTGAGTTCTTTGTCGAAGTTTTTATTTTTTATTTCCAGTACCTCCTTTTTAACCTCAGTGATATCGGTTTGAATAGCAGCGTATTTTTCATCCTGTTGTTGTTTCATGGTGATCAACAAGATGTGCATGGCCTTCATTTCTTCGCGGAATGCGGTAATGTTTCATTCAGTGCACTTGTTGAACAGCATGATTTGAATATTCACTACTCTCCTGCAATATTCGTGAGGAATCGCTATCCGATTCATTCTCTTCCCTTTTCTTCTTTCCCTGCCTCGCGGTGACCCATTCCTTATCTTTTGTCGACGCTAAGTTCGGATCCGATAAGTATCTACTTGGATTCTTTAGTTGGTGTTCTTTGTAAATTTAACATCGCGACGGCGTGTTACGATAACAATTACTGTTTTTCCTGAAGAGTTAGGCAGAGATGAACTTATAGTACTCCCACATTTCGCCAGTTATGTTCAAGTCCCATGTAATAGGGAGATATACTTAAAATGAAAATACAAAAGGTTGTCCCTACCTAAATGCCTTTAATAATAAGCAAAGATCAGTATTAGTCGTGAAACAGATCGAAAACGCAAAATGGAAAACGAAAGCACCAAACAGCTAGGTATACCAGTGCTAGAGGCTAGGTGTGTCAGGTAAGCTTTGGCAGGTTAAACATAACAGACTCCTTACCGTATGTACATCCCTAGAGGAGGACGAATAGTAATGACCTCGTTACGCAAATATAAATCTTAAGAGTAACGAAATACAGCTTTAAACTGATTTTTTTTTAGTGACATCTAGCGGCGGGTAGCGTAAGGCCTCTTTTCCATTACACGGTTTCTCGCCGTGAAAATCTACGGTTAATTCGCCGCGTGTAGGCACGGTCGTCAGTGTGGTATGGATCACTATATGAGCTTGTCGACATGCACGGTGGCGCCAAGGCTGTGACTGCCCCTCGGCGCGCCGCGTCTACGCACGGCGTGATTTTCACCAGTGTTGTATGGCAGTCTATCGGGGTGTGTCGACGGTGCCGGACGTACGCACGGATTCGTGACCGCTTATATACGCTGTTTCGCGATTTTATTATAAAATGAACATAAATCAAGAATTATTAATTACGTTGATTCAAGAAAGGCCTGTAATATGGGATAAGACCATCGACGATTATAAAAATAAGCGGCTTAAATATGATTCCTGGAAAGAAATATTTATTCATTTCCAGCCCACATTTGAAGATTTAAGTGGTGATGAGAAAAACAAGTTTGGTAAGTTACAGATATTTAATTATTAACTTTTTACTTATGCATAGTTGTTTTGATAGGAGAGGCGACCTTCGTTAGATACAAAATATTGTGCAAATCTGTTGCGAACTTCATTAGCCGCCAAACTTCCGCGAACTGCATTCGTGATAGGTAACTGGATTAGTTCCGATTCTGAATCAAGGGTGGACTCATTTTCACTCGCATTGTGAAACTGAAAGTTTTCCTGCTTATGTATAAAATTTTGCAAAACACAACATGTTTTCACAATATCAACTGCCAAATCGATGGACACATTCATTGGCCGGTGAAAAATTCGCCATTTATTGGATAAAATGCCAAACGCACATTCAACAAATCTTCGCGCTCTGGTGAGTCTGTAGTTAAATGTACGTTTTAATTGATCAAGCTGATGACCACCAAATGGACGAAGCAAGTGATAATGCAAAGCAAAGGCTTCGTCCGCAACGAACACATATGGCAAATCGTAGTCAATTCCAGGCAAACGTGTTGCATCGGGTAGATTTAATCCGTTGTTTGTTAAATTTTTCCAAAATGGGGTCTCTTTAAACACACTGGAATCACACTCCTTTCCGTAGGCGCCAACGTCAACAAATATAAAGTTGTAATCGCTATCTACTACTGCCATCAAAACTATAGAAAAAAAATGTTTGTAATTTAAAAACATCGAGCCACTATCAATTGGCTTAATAAGTCTGATGTGTTTTCCATCGACCGCTCCTAAGCACAGCGGGAAGTTGGAAGATTCTTGAAATTTGCTTGCAATGTGTAGCCAGTCTTCTTTAGATGGCATTTTCATATATTCTTTATACAGTTCTAACCAAATGTAGTGGCATACTTCACGTACGATGCAACTTATGGTTTTTATTCCAATTCTATAGCTGTAGTATAGGTCAGTAAAGGTATCTCCTGTTGCTAGATACCTGAAATATAAAACAAAACGGTTCAGGTTCAAATACTAAAACCCCATTTTAGGTCGGGGTCGATTCAGTTTAGGTCGGGGGTTTTTATAAATTTTGAATTTAATAATTATTATTTATTTATTTTCAGGGCAAATGGTGATGAAGAAGTGGACCAATATGAAAGATAGCTGGATAAAATATGACAAAAAAATTAATGAATGTAAGTCTGGTTCTTCAGCAAAAAAAATAAGAAAATATATGTTCTATGATGAAATGATGTTCCTAAAAAAAAATGTTGAGCATCGCAAGACCGATTCTAACATGACTGAACATGTTCATGATTCTAGCCTCAGTAATGAAAATTTTGATAGTGCAGTCCCGAATCAATCAAGCTCGGGATACACTGAACGGAGTGAGACGCAAAGGGCTAAAAAAAAAAGAAAAAATGAACTAAGTGAAGTTGACATTAGGTTTATGAAGTTTATGGATTCAGCAGAACGAGATGAGAAAAAGAAAAGCCGTAGTATGAACTTTTTTATGGGAATCGCTGATACAGTTGACAAGTTCAGTGATGAAAATATGATAGACTTTCAGTTTCAAGTAATTTCAATAATTAAAAATATTCAACAAAGACAGTGTACTCAGTATATACCTACATCAAGAAACCAATGGGATCAAGGCCATCAAGGATATTTAAGTGGTACAGCATCCTCAAATGCGCAATCGTCAACATATGGATATTCTACAGCTGCTAGATCGGGCTATGGAATAAGTCGTCCACAGACGTCTTCTCATGATTTTGGACACGGTTCTGGTTTAGAGCCAATCCACTACCGACCCGAATCACAATTATCTGTACATAGTGTAAATGCGGAAAGTATCTCGGCAGATTCTCAAGTTTCTATTGAAGACGAATTCGATTTTAGTACCGCACTTGAGTAGCATTTTCAGCGTAGTGTATTTTTTGATTTACTTGTTCTTAAATTAATAATTATTAAAATTCAATTACATGTAATAATTTTGTTTGTGTGCAATAAACAATTTTAAACTAAAATATGTCATTTAATTTTGTACCTACTTACCTCAGAGTTACAGCCAATCTTTCTGCGGGCGATATACTCTCTCGCATAAAAGTATCTTGATGTTTTAGTTCCTGGGATAATTTTTGGAGCAAGTTGTCGAATGTAGTTTTCTGCATTCTAAAATAATTGTAAAACTTGTCTTCATCTTCTCTCAATTGATTCTTGACAAGTGTATGAAACGCGCCATATTCCTCCCTTTTTTCTAAAATCGGATGTATCCAAAACCTTACTTCCCTTTTTTTTTCTATTTTCTTTTTCCTATATATGTAATAAGCAACTATAATCTTTTTTTTCGTAAGAAAATTCATGACGCAGCACGTCCTACACAGCCCGAGTAAAAAGCGCTACTAGCCAGTACTTACCAATGTCTCGCGCGGTGATTTTGCCGTATCATGTACAAGCTAGCACGTTTTTTCAACCGTACGGCTTACACACCGTACGTTTGAACAACCGTGTAATGGAAAAGAGGCCTAACTTGTTCAGGAAACTATTCGGAAAAAGTATTAAATACGTAAACAGAGTACACAATAAACAACTCTATCATCACTACCCTGTGGTTTATTTTCAATTATGTGACAACTGACATGTTTCCTACTTTCATTCATTATTAAACTACCAATGAGACCAAAGATTTCTTAGTGTATCAAAATACAATTAACTTGTATTTGTGTGTGTTTGGGTATGCTGGTAATGAGTTTCAGTCAAGACTGCACGCAGCAAATGCAGCAACTGATGAGACAAACATGTTCACTCCAAAGAACAGTTATGTAGTAGGAATATAAAAAAAACTCCTCTAATTAAATTTAATTATTTATTGAATTAAAAACACTAGGAAGGAATCAACTTAGAACTGGATAGACCTTTAGTTTCTTTTGATGACAAGGGAACTAGCATGAGTCCAGGTACAGGCGGCTGCATTTCTAGATCCCGTAAATTATTAACTTTTACTCTGAGATCACTACGGAGTTTGTTTATGTCAATATTTAACTGTTTTTGGTCAGCTTCTAATAGTGACTTTGTCACATCAATATTGTGTTTTATTAAAACAGATCCGACAGTCACCCAACATTTGTTTTGAGACGACTTAGAGAGATCCCGCAGAGCCTCACGATTATGGTTCCTTCTTTTATCCAACAATATAATTTCCCGCTTATCTGATAAGATTTCATTAGCTAATTTTTCGACCGACACCAAGTACTTTAAAATATTCTCTTGATCCTCCATTACTTTGTTATTGTTCGAGACACAATGTTTTCTCCAAATCAGTAATTTATGTGAAAGCAACAAAACATTAGTATAATTTTTTTTAATAGTTTGTTTTCAAATAAATGCAACAACCAGACACTAGTAAATTTCAAAGTAAGTACACTTTCACTTGCACTAAGATTTCTGCTGATATTTCAGGATTTGTTTTGTGGCTATACAATATTTATTGGGGCTCTTTCAGTTTGAGCCACATGTTTGAGTTCAAAGCAGCAGAACCAGAAGCCAGAAGTGCACTTGAAGAACCAACTGCCAATCACTACTTTATAAGTTGCCTGTGCCAGCTTTCTAATTTTATTTATAGACTAACTATTGTCTTCTAAAAAGTACTCTTCCAGTATAAAATAATGTACTCTGTGTGACTAGTATTGTGATGTCAATCAAAAACAAAATGTCAATGATTTCATTGCTTGTAGAGGTGAGACGTATATACTGGAATAGGTTAAAGGCTGGACCACAGAGTACTTTGTATTATACTGAAATGAACGCCTAAAGTGCGTATTACACTATCCTATTTTTAGGAAATCTAATTAGGAAATCGGAAGATGTAATCGAAATTAGAACAGTTAGATCCGATTTAGCAAACCACGATGCTCGGTCAGTACCGGTGACATTCGGAGAGGTTCGCTTCGGCATTCAATTCAAAGTTTGCAAGTCAGATTTCGATTTTGGCGGTTGCGTACTCCACGCGTCTGCCTAAATACGCATAGACTTCGCTTACGCCTAAAACGGACTCAGTTCTCTCAAGATATCTTTTACAAATATTTGACACCCGTTCTTTTTGGACTAAGTATTTAGGTGGACGCGTACTACTAATACCTACTCCATTTTACCTAGTATGTACGTCTCACCTCTAATTGCTTCATTGATTGCCAATCTTCTCACAGTGTTGCCAACAGTTTAACCACAGAGTACATTTTACATTGAGTTTAACTCACTCTCCACCGAAAGCCACTAACAAAAAACGGCCCTACCACCTCATCAGTCATGAGTTCATGACCACTAAACAAATGTTTCAGTTTTCCGAAAGAAAACTGATAAATAAGATAAATCCTTTAGAATAAATGGTTTTAATCAGCAAAATACAAAGAAAAAGATTACAGTCGTATTGACAGATGACAATATCAAAATAACAGCTTTATTTTAAAACCATAAAAACTCCAATGAGTTTCCGTATCACCACAAAAACAATAAGTATTTAATAGTACAGACGCCAGCGCATCAAGCCACCCCAATCTGTCAAATTTCTTTGATTGATTTTCAACTTTAATGTATAGGCTTAAGAAAGTCCGACTTTTATTTATTGCCTCGCAAATATGTTATAAAACGTCGTATGACATACGTGCGCTTTGAAAATTACCGCACTTATATCATAATGTACAGACGCCAGCACATCAAGCTACCCCAAACTGTCAAATTTTCCCAATTAACCTTAAACGAGTAAATCTTTAATCACTTGTTAAAGCAGTTAGAAAAAATTTGAACAATTTGTAAAATTAATTATTACTTGTTCACAAATTAGCGATGCGCGCGCATCAGCACTTTTTTTTAAGGCAAAGGCACAAAAATAGCCTATCCTCTATTTAACCTAACCTTTTTTTTTTTTTGATTACGGGGGGAAATCCTCATGGATGTCAGACTCTTACTGACTAAAACCACCCCGGTGTTCCGTCTCTCACAACACACTACGCGCCGCCATCTCGGGTCCTAACAAGTAGAGGGCGACAGATTTCCCCGGATCTGTCGCCCCTGGACCCATTTAGGGGGGCTGGAAGAGGGCGTTGTCCGCCCTCCGCCGACGCCCGGTGCGTCTGCTGCGGATCGGGTTAGCGGAAGCAATTTCCCGCTCCCTCTCCGCAGCCTCCTTCTGCGACATGACTGTTTCGCAGAAGGATACCACCGCGTCCCAGGACTCCTCGCTGTCGACCATCGAGTCGACAACGGCTGGCAGCGACAGGTCACTGCCAACTCCTGAGATGAGGGCACGGCGCGGCTCCTCCCAAGCGGCACAACACTCTGCCAGCGTGTGCCACGCCGTGTCCTCCCGACAGTAACTAACCTAACCTAACCTAACCTTTGTTTACTAATAAAGTAAATTAATGTTTTTTTGTTTTTGTAACAGATAAATGGTTGTAATTTATTGTCAAAACTGATTAAATTAAATGTTTTTTTTTATATTTTATCTCTCAAAGTTAATTTTATTCATAAAATGTTGACCACTTTTCTGACAAAAAACTCTTTGCTAAGATTTAAAAAAGTACCGTTTGTTTTAGACGGACCATCTTGATAAACCGTGCGTTTTACATTACTATAACGCACAAGTGCATAATGCTAATGACATATATTACGATATTGAAATTGGTGTAATAACAGACCCTTTACGAGCAAATGTGTTATAAAATAAGTTTATTACGTTAGGCATCTGCCGCAAACTACAAACTCACCACAAACGTATGAATGCATTGTAGGTACCTAAGCACTTACCGCAACGCAAGCTTCCTCGATTGGATCGGGAGAAATCGATTTCAAGCCAAGCCTAGGTTTGGCTTACTATAATTTACGTAATCTTACACGATAAGCTGTGCCACAAGTGCCTTTCGTGAGGAAAGTTTATAGTATGAATGTCCATGGGTACAAGAGTAGAGGAACACCAAAGAAACAACGGATGGACTGCGCTAACGATGTTTTGCTTAGAAAGAGATGATTGCGGAGATGACGACTAAAAGAGAAGTGTGAAAGAAAAAGACATGTGACGCCGAACCCTAATAAATTGGGATAAGGGCAGGAGAATGGTGAAGTGCCTGAAGGTAAAAAACAGACATAGTTCTATTATGATATCTTTTGCAAATATATGAGTCGTTTTTTTGCAGTCAACAGCTGCATAACTGTGAATATTGATTAATGACGAGTTAAAGAAGTTGCTTGTTTACAAAATATGTATGGATAGTGACAGCTAGCTGTCACATTCTTGGTACAATTGCCATTTCAAGTGAACAGATATAATTTCGTCATGCATGCTGCTCACGTAAAGTATATACAAAAATACCACGCCTACCACCTCCGCTAGGATAGGCTAGGAGTAATAGGCTAGGAGTAATAGTACAGTATTACAATATTTCCTAGGAAATATTGTAATACTGTGGTAATAGTGTTCTATGCCTACCACTAAAGTTACATGCTCTGTGCGCACCACAGACACGCGCACGTCACTGTGGTACGCATCCGCATGGCGCAGTACATACTGTGCATAGACTACAAAATTCACTAAATATCCGGTAGGGATGTCAGAAGTGTAAAAAGTTTCGATAAATATTGGGTCGATTTCACATTCGATTTTTATAATAGTTTCAAAAATAAATATCGATTTTTCGCCAAATTTTGTAAGAACACTAGTATTTTTACAGAGTTCTAAAAAGGAAGTTCAACAAGTATGTCTACGTAGTGTAAAGTCGACTGAGCTGCGAAAGATAAGTTGAAATTTAAGGTGCGATGCGTGATGCGTTCATCCTGTGTGGGTTTTTGTATTTTTTTATGTTAGCTTGTTAGTGTATTAAATATTACGTCATAATAAGATTGATAACGAGTTTTTTTGGCGGGATCGCGTTGGAACATGTCGCACGAATTTTCATTTTCATGGAATTTAGTGAAATAGCGAATTAAATTGTATAATTTTGGTAGTGAATTATTCAATTTAGTTACGTGTGAGTGCACAATAGTAGTGAAGGTGAAAATAAGTGACTAACGTGGACTTTTCGTGTTCCCCCCAAAAACTCCTATTAGGTTGTTGTAAAGTTACTACCGCTTTACAATAACTTTGATTTGACTTGACTGACTAACGACGACTGTGATTGTTTTGTAACTTCGTGCCCGATATCGGGCCATTTACTTGATCTAAAAGAAAAATTACTTGACACTGGCTAAATGCACAAACCGTGTGAAGCCAAAATGAAAAAAAAAAAAAAAAAAAAGATTGATAACATTTCTCAAAATAAATAAAACACAGGTCATGAAAACTTTATTTAAATAAAATTACGTAACCGAGAGACAGAATTCTTTTTTGGAATGCCAGTCGACATATCGAGAAACAGTATTCGAACTAGCGGACCATGGATCCAACAGAATGGAAGACAAAATGTTTAGACAGTGTGGGTTCTCTTTCGTGGAACTAAGGGGAATCTCTACTATGTTGTGATTTCCACATTTTTCGTTAACAATTTTGTGTAGGTTTTGAATGACTGGACATTACTCGACAGCCACGGAGCTAAGTAATTTTGAGTGTCTAATTATAAATGAACATCAATATTTTTTCGACATTCTGATATCCGGTAGGCACCGTACTATGGAATACGAACTACCGGTACACCCGGTACAATCCGCTTGAGTTTATGTTCTGTGGGTATCACCCGCACTCACGGAGGTACCACCGTATAGATGTTGGAAGTGAAAAAAAATCGATATATCGAAGTGTAATATTAATATCGACGTCGATATTTCGAGGAAAATAAATTCGATATATTGGTTAAATTTTCAAAATACATTGCGTTTTTTAAATAATAGTGTGTTAAACTCAATATTATCAATAGTATTTTCATACAAAATGTACATTATTTTAATGTACAAAAATCAATAAAAATTACGGTATTTTTATCAGTATACCTTTTTATTGGGCAATAATTACATAAAATCAAAAACTTAAAAAAACTTCTAACTAAAATTTTGAAACCTATTTATTGTTTCAGACAAACCAGTATTTATCCGGTAGCGAAAGTAGAAAAACTCTGCTCTTTATATGCTCCGCTGTCAACCGGCTCCTATTGTTAGGAACCACCAAATTAATGGCAGAAGCCACTCTGAAGGTACAGAGAAAGCCGTAGGTGTCAAGTATTTAAGTGAAAATTCGAAAGAACTGGGGTAAATATCTCGTGTCTATCCAAATTTTATCGGGTTTGCCTTACGAGATAGATTTAGAGCAACTAGGACAACTCGTACGGCATTCTGATAATTTACAAAAAAATGGCGTAAAATGTATGCTACATTTCTAAGTATGTACCTACACATATGAGATAGTATTAGTGATCACAAATACTAATGCAAAGACGATAGATTTATAAGTTATTAATAGTTAAAATTTCAACCGCCAGATGTCATGCTCCAGTTGGTCAGTTCCCAATACACTTACTTTTCACTTACCGTTCGTTCCTATCTTTACGGTTTTGGATTCTAGTGACTGTAGTTACATAAATAAATAAATATTGCTTTTGATACAATTTTCGATATTGCATATTTTGTATCGAAACATCGATATTGGATCAAAATATATCGGCTAAAAATATCGATGTATTGAATTAAAAAATATCGATATATCGAAACTTTTTCAACAAGACTAGCGGTATCATCTCTACGGTGGCACCGCTTGGGCACTTGCCGGTGCCGCCATTTTGATTACGCTTCTATCAATTAATGGCTGCCGGTAACTACTGACGCTTCCGCCGCGTGAAGTCGATATCGCGAGTCGTATTTCGCCGTGTTAATGAATAAACATCAAATTTAGCCGCGGCACAAAACAAGTTATAATTAGTTTTAGCCTGTTTATCAGGCACTCGTAACTGTTTAGTTTCTTGACTTCATTTGGCGACTACGTTCATAAAAATGGATGGGCCGCCAAACCGGGGCTTTCGTGGTGGTGGTCGTGGAGGACCACCAGGTCATAATCCAAGAGGAGGCAGAGGTGGTTTCGACATGCGCGGGCGGTAAGCTATTATCAATTTTACTATTATACCGTCACCCGTCATTTTAATGTTAAATTTTAGGTTAGGTGACCCGTTTGATCTAAAAATAACCACATCACGAATGTACTACAACAACACGTGAGTTATATGTAACTGATTGAATCGTTTCAGGGGTGGACCTGGCATGAGGGGCAGAGGCGGCCCGCCACGCGGCCTTCCGTTTCGTGGTGGACCGCGAGGTTTTCGTGGCGGCCCTATGAGAGGTGGCGGTGGCGACAGAGGAGGTCGCAGTTTTCCTCCCGGTCCTCAAGGCCCGGGACCACACCCAGTGCCCACAATTGAATCACGTGGTGCACCACCACAACGTAAGAGTTTTAAATGTTAATATTCCTAGCAACATGTTTTCAATTATGAGGTTAGGGTAGCCAGTGTAACAGTAACATAGCACAATCCATATCCACTCCTCACCTAACACGACCCACTGGCCTTCTATAATGTCCCAGAACTGGGGACATAGACAGTTGGTTTAAATTTTAATAAGACAATGTAATAATAAAACATGCTAATACAACAACTTAGTCAAAATTGTTGTGTTAATGCACATGTGACAGTGCCCAAATACTTACACTATTATGACTAACTTTTGTCAGCAGCTTCACCCGCGTGGGTTTTGGAAATTATCCCAGGCCAATATACTACTGGGATAAAAGTAATCAATCCAATGTGTTGATCCAGCTTATAAACTATCTGTGTACCAAAATTTCATCCAAATCTGTTCTAATGTTTTTGTGTAATTCATTTGTGTACAAATTGTATGAAACTAAGAGTATTCTTTGCTTTGCGCACAGGTGGAGGGTTCAACAATCGTGGTGGGCCGGGTGCCATGAGAGGCCGAGGAGGCCGTGGACGAGGAGACTTCGGCCAGCGAGGTGACAGAGGGGGTGGCCGTGGGGGTATGCCAATGAGAGGTAGAGATTATAATTTTTCAAATCTACTTCTATACAAATAATAAGGAGGCTAGCCATTTAGTCTGAAACCAGAAAACCCAGGCTACAGTGAATCGCTGCTCCTCTATACTCTAGGGTTAGGTATTTAAATAAACGTAAACAAAAAAATAACATGACTCATAGATGCGAAACCTTTTATTTCAAATGTTAAAATTGTGTTCATTATGGTAATTTATTAAAAGGCTCTATTCTGAATCTGAATCAGACTCATGAACTTTGTCACATTAATAATAAATTGTTCCATTGCGTCATCAATTGTTTTGTGTAATTTAAACATTTTCTGTTCTTCTTTTATTACATGGCCCTTGCAATTTTTCCAATTCTCAGCAGTCACACTAAAGCCTCGGGCAAAAGAATTTTCAGGTCAGCCATTTTAAAAGTTGTATTTTTCTCGGCTACATAGCCCTTAACTTGAGCCCATATTGATCCAATTGAGTTACAATTGGATTGAGCTCACAGTGTTACGGTGGCAGCCCAAATATTGTGACACCATTTTCCTTGGCTAATAATTCATCCACAACATGATTGGTATTTGTTTTTTTTTTTTAATATTTTACTTTTATTAATAATACTGCTTCTTCAAACGCAATATTTTTTTCTTGTAACCATTTCTGGATATCAGCCTTTCTTGATGCTGTTGTCTGCACTTTTTATTTTTTCCACTATGCTAAGGGTTGCATTATCTATCACCAAAATTGAGTCTTTTTCTAGTTTTTTGAAAACTGGTGCTCCATTGTTCAAAATTATGTGCATCCATTTCTGAGTGGTAATCACCATTGCCCTTGATCGCTTGAAATATGAGTTCTCCTCCCTCAACAAAACCACTTGATGAATCTGAAACATAATCATATTTTGTTATAATATGAGCATTTCTCATACACTTTGACTTATAATGTTAATCTATTATACATTGACTGCCTTGCGCAAGCATTACTGCTAGCATAAGGATTCCCAGTTCGGGTAAAGTGTTTTTTTTTTTTTTTTTTTTTCCTTTTTGGCAATTGAGCCGATGTCGACTATTCTGCCAGCGTCATGTAGAGTCGGCAACACAGCAAGATGAGCCGTCGAATTTTGCACTTTGTGGTAGTTGTTAATTGTTAGGGTTAATAGCTGAAAGGACAGGACAAGTTTTGTTAGTTGACTACAACATAATAATAGTTGTTATACTACTACATAAAAAGCGACACAGATATTTACAAACTAATAATTAGTATTACACTCCAAACTACATTTTTATATCATTGTCATTTAAAAATTTTGATAGGACTTGTATAATTTTAGGGGAAAAGTTAGTCAAGAGTGAATGGAAGTTAGTAGGAAGCGTTATTTTCATTTTGGGAAGCATAAGGTACAAATCAAAAGATTGGGAGTTTGATGGACATGAAAAAAAGATATGGTCCAGAGTACCATCATCAAGACCGCATTCGCACAAGGAACTGTCACGAATATGGATCTTGTTCAAGAATACTGGACTGCAGCAGTGACCGAGTCTCAGTCTACACAAGGATGAAACAGTTCTTTTCGATAATTTAGTGCATTTAAAAAACCAAGGTTTCCGCTGGATGTCGGGTTGGATACTGGCGTAGTACGACCCTTTGAGCTTTGAGCTTACCTGCCACACTGTGGTCCACGAGTTAAACATTTTCAATTTGGTATCAGCCCGTAAGTCATAGCTATGGACGACATAATGTTTGTGGTCAACAAGGTTGGACGTAGCAAATTTAGCCAAGCGGTCGGCACATTCGTTGCCACTTATACCCGAATGACTGGGAACCCAAGCTATTTCAATGTTTAAATTGTTGTTAGAACAAGTGAAGAGTAAATTTAGAATGTCTAAAATGATTTTACTATGAATTTTTGATTTTAATTGATTTTGACTTAAAGCCTGAATGCTACTGCGAGAATCTGAAAAAATTACCGAATTTTGAATATTATGTGTTTTAATGAAATTAACTGCTTCTAAGATGCCAATACATTCCCCTGTGAATACCGAAACCTCTGGAGGGCACTGAAAGAGAAGGGCAATTCTGGAATTCTGGAAGTATGTTGCAATTCCTGTGCATCCTGTTATAGTTAATTTAGACGCATCTGTGTAGAATAAATTCCAACCCTTCCAGTACCTCCGAATGGCCCGATCAAAGTCACCTTTTATGTCGTCGGAAGTCTTTGTAATACCAAGCTCCAAAACGAGTTTAAAGACGACGATGAAGACGAGGGTAAAGTGTTATTGGGTTTTTCTATCTGGAATTTCTCAGTAGCAGCCTGGAGTCTGGAGTTGTGCTTGGTGGATGGAATAGGCTCGCCCCTGTTACATGAGACGAAAAGATGTGAAATGTGGGTGTACTATAGGTACTATACCTCTGCCCAACCCTTTGGGGAAAAAAGGCGTGATATTATGATTATGATACTTGATGTTTATCACAAGCTGAAATAATAAAATTATCATCTTGGCATTTCTGTTAAAGGCTATAAGTTATTTTCTTACCAATGTGGCCTAAAATAAGGTGTTTACCTTTCCCACTGGGATTCTTTAACCCAAAAAAACCCTGTTTTGTAGACAAACCCTGCCTGTAAGCCTCTTTGCTGGACATTATTGTGGTATCTTGCCATGTTGAAGATCTGGTGTGTCCTGCAAAAATCAAAAATAATTAATAAATAATTATGATATTTACAAATACACACAATATTTCCTGACCTGGGTTTTTTTCTGGGCCATGTTTCTTCTGCATATTTATTTAAACACATTTATCACTGTCTGTTTCTCAGACGATGAAAGAGGTCCTGTTTTGTTGCGTTTTTCTTCGGTGTTGGAAATGAAACAACGGAGTTATAGTCTGGCTAGGACCAGACTTGGGTTCATTCAGTTTTTAACAATATGAATAAAAAACCAATAACGATAAATAACAAATAGTAACAATAACTAAAAAACAAAACAAAGGAACAAGCTATAATAACACAATTTAACAAAATCGAAACACACTCGCAAAATAACGCTGTCAAAGGCACAGACCTAAAAAAACAGTAGAAATCACAAGTAGGCGGGGCCCGCGTACCCCTAGCGCGTAGCTTTGAGGAGTTTTGCATAAGTCTGCTTCCGCGCACACACCACGCACAACAGTCTTCTTACAACCGCCACGGAGAAAAAAACTTGGATAAAAAAAAATACAAACATGTTTTAGAATGTAAACATGATAGCAGAACCAAAAATGTATCAAATGGATGTATGTCATACCATCGATAGGTCTTTTATTGATTTTATTTCGATTAATGTTTGCAAAACAATTTTTTATTGAACAAAACAAGTAAAAGTTGACATTATATATGCTTTATTGTACACCAGAAAATACATTACAAAAAAAAAAATGCAATTGCAATGCATTATGCAATTTAATTTAAAGTTTTTTCTTTTAAACTCAAACATATTGTTCGCGAAGATTCCAACTACGCATATGGTACAGTCAGCTACTCAATTAGAGATTACCGTTATCCATAATGATTATTATGAGTTACCGATATCTTACATTTACAATGTTCTCTGTGTTCTATGCAATATCGGGAAAAATTAAACCTGTGTGCGGTTTTAGTGTAGCCGTAGTAACTAATTGCGTAATTTAATATATATCACATAAGATAGGAAGAAACACCACTGTACGCTTAGCACGAGAACCGTAGAGAAGCGTTTTATCGACGGGAGAGTAGACTAAAATGACGTTTCCGTGTAGACAATTGACAGTTTTGTACCGAGAAATGTAGACAAGCGATTTCTATTCTACGGTAGAGAATAAAACTGAGTATTAGAATACATTTATAAAAAATACTTGATTTCAAACGTAATAATATTTATCGACTCTAGCTATTGACTGTATTTTGTTTGAAAATAAAACGGAATGTCGATAAATAAGTGAACGACAGTGGTACATCCCTAGAAGAGGACGAATATTAATGACCTCGTTACGCAAATAGAAATCTTAAACGTAAGGGAATACAGCTTTAAATTGAATGTATTTGTGTAGTGACGTCTAGCGGCGGGTGGCGTAACTTGCTCAGGAAACTATTCCGTGTGCACTTTAAACGGAAAAAGTAATAAATACGTAAACAGAGTACACAATAAACAAGTCTATCATCACTAATCTGTGATTTATTTTCAATTATGCGACAACTGACATTATGTCCTACTTTCATTCAATATTAAACTACCAATCAGAACAAAGATTTCTTAGCGTTACAAAATACAATTAACTTGTATTCGTGTGAGTTTGGGTACGCTGGTCCCGATACTAATGTAGCGTTAAGCGATTTCTACTGGTTTTTTTTTTCAGTTCTGTGGTCAAAGGCGTCTGGTTAACTGACTCAAACTCAAACTCAAAGCATTTATTTCAAATAAACCAATTACAGGCACTTTTGAATTGTCAAGGTCGGTGAGTTAGAAAGATGAAGCTAATTGCCCATTCCAAAGCGTAGGTACCTATGGAGAAGAACGGGCAAGAAACTCCATGGACACTCTTTTAAAATCATGGTATTGTTACAAAAAGTTGGTTACATCATTATGTTGAACTTATCAATGTGAGAACGATGTAAAAAGACGTGCACATTAAAGCGTCCGTAATTAAAACAAAAATAAAATAACAATTCAGAAATTAAAATAAGCCGTGGGAGCTAGGACTAAACGTAATATCTACCAGTTCTGTGAACCTTTCTTTTTGGGCTCTTTACAATATGCAGATTACAAAATATTATATTATTAAAATATAAACTAACTAACAAACTGCTCAAAAAGTTACATCTAGGAAGAGCAGTTTAAGAATAAATGATAAGTTTAATACAAATTAATAAAACAGAAAACTCGTATAAATCGAAAATAAATTAATTTCGTCATAACCTTTTTACGATTTGTTTACCTTTATTTAACTACCTAAACCTATGGAGTATAGCTAGATCTCTCACACAATTTTAGAATACTCTTTAATAGCCACACATGATGATTATAGATGATAGATGAAAAATGGGTGGTTTTATTTGTAAAGCAATCTTTAAGACCTGCAACCTAATTGCGTAACACACGATCATTCATAATCTGTGTCATTTTGACAGTTCAACAATATTCATTGCATTATTTACGTTGTTAAGCAGACACATTTTTCGAACATATGAAGCAATGGATCAGCAATCTGTTTCAAAATGATTCAGATCATGATTGACCGTGCGTTGCGCAATTATGGTGCTGATGGATTTAAGGGGGATCGAGAGACAATATTGCAGGTAGACCGTGGTGAACCATTTAAATATACAATATAAATACACACAAAAACAATAATATTAATAAACAATACACATAATAATAAACACAATAATACCCATAACAATACTAACACACATAATACACAAATACATACACGTAATACACTAACATAATATACTAATATACATAATATAATACACATTCTTATTAAGGTTTTATAACTAAAAAAAATACAATATTTTGTAGGACGTGGTGGTCGCGGAGGCCACGGCATGCCGCCGGGGGGACCTCCCGGCGGGCCGGGCGGGCCGCACTCGGGCGCCGGCCCCGTGGGCCCGCGCCCCGCGCCGCCGCACGTGGCAGCTGCGATACCGCCGTTGCAGTCACAACCTCAACAAGCCTTCAAACGGGGTGGAGGCCCACCACATGGAGGACCTGGAGGTCCTCCAAAGAGACCAAGGTTTGAGCATTCAGATTACCAACAGATTATAATAATACCCAAAAAATCTCTAAATACTGTTTCATCCTCACTATTTGTTGTGTGTAACATTTATTAACTACTCAGGTTCGACGGCCCTCGTGGAGGCGGCCGGCCAGCGCCGCAGGGCGGCTACCAGCAGGCAGCCCCGCAGCACAACATGCCACAACAAAACAATGGCTATGGACCTTCGTATGTATTTAAGACATAATGTCAGACTTTTTTTCTTAAGTTGTTTCTGCAGTTGTACATGATGATCCAGAAAACGATAGGAATGTGCCGTCTGAAACACAAATGACGATTTTCTTTAATCTGATACATTACATTGTTTATTATTCATGAGTAACTCTTTCCCGATTTAATTTTGCTAAGCTAGATACAATGTTTACAGACACACTGGATATCAACCTTACGAGCCGCCTGCAGCTGATCCTTATGCCCAGCCCTCATACAACACGCCTAGGTAAGAAAAATGATATAATTAAAATACGTTATAATTTAAACCACCTTTTATAACTATGATGAAACAAATCTAGCAGATAGGAATTGCCGTCTGAAACACAAATGCAGATAATATTATAGATTCTGAGAAATTACTTCAGTTCAGGCATAATTTGTTTTACAGATACAGTTTTCTTAAGCATGTTTTTCTTTTATTTTACCAGCTCTTATCAGACTAACAGTTACGCAACGCCAGCTCCAGCTCAACCCACCTCAGGGTACAATTCCGGTAGCTATGGCTCAGGTTACGGTTACTCAACAGGCGGCCAAGGCAGCTATGAAAATGAAGGATATGGGTTAGTACCTTCATAAATCTTCTAATTTAATAATATTCACTGACAGTGTTTCTTCCACTAGGATAAACCAGAATATTTTTACCGAGAATATTTAGCCCTGCAATTCTTTAACAAAACTTGTAAAACATTTACCTATTATAATTTTGTTCACCTTTTTTGACATGTTTGACATACATAACTTCACTCTGAGTGCCAACAAACACTTGCGTGGGCATTCCTTAACGTTGTGGAAAAATTCATCCAAGAAAAAATCTTAGGAGCAATTCATTTCTAACCAAGTTGTAACAGCATGAAATAGGCTCCTGGAAAATGTTGTTACGGCCCCCACACCGAAATGCTTCAATAATCTAATGGACAGTTTAATTTTTGCCAAATTACTTCATACACACGCTTCAACTAATTAGCTGCTAGTGTGTCTAACCTAATATTAATAACTAGGCTGAGGTGTAAAAGCGGGGTTAGAGGTGGATCATATGGTTTTGTATTAATATAATGAATGCCCGTTTAACCTCAGTAGCAGTGGCGCAGGCGGAGCTGGAGACGCCGGCTACGGCGGCGCCGAGCAAGCGTACGGTAGCCAGGCGCCCGCCTATGACTCATACTCACAGCCCTCCTACAACTCCTATCAGCAACCGCAGCCGCAGTATAACAATAACTATGGTAAGTTTCGAAAATATTGACTCTGTGTAGAAGCTACTTGTGCTACATTCTAGTCAAATTTCTTATGTGATATCCATATCAAATTAATGTTTCTAACCCTTTGTCCTAGATGAGCGAAAAGTATAATAAGCTACGCGTAACGATAAATGATTCGATTTACTTTCACGTGCTCTCATTCATCGGTCATTTAGGACAGGGCGGGACGACTTTCGTCACTTTGTATTTATTCCTATTGAAAATAATCAAAGGAAGCTAGTTATCAATATCTCTATAAGCAACAAGTCACGAAATTTTAATAGTGTTAACAATGCTACTTAGTTTCCCAGAAATAAAACGTACATTAGGTCATATTTCATGTTTAATTTTGGCAGTAGAGTAAATAAGTAATTTATTTAAAAAAACTAGGTTAAGACATAATAAGTAATGAATGCAAGGGCTAACCAACAAAGAAGTATTCATAAACCAGCAAATGAAAGCATAAGTTTAAATACAATATGAATCTAGGATACGTGGAAAATAGTCCAAGGATGTTGTGTAATACAATCAAATTGCAAAAAAAAAAACATTTTCAAATTTAGTTTGCAGTTTGCTCAGATTCAGTGTCAAAGAGGCTGAAAGATTGGTATACGAACCAATAAAAATTTGGTTTGTAGTATGAGTACATGTAAAGTTGTAGTGACCATTTTGTATTAATGATATGATAATATCAAAATTTGGTCCAAAGGTTTAAATTTTTTAATAAATGTTGATGAAAATCAAAGAAAACTGCGAAAGTTTAGCGATTTTCAATGAGTTACTACATAACATTTCCTTGAAGTAGACATGGGCAAAATGTATCACTAAAAAGAAAAGATTGAAATGTATCTTTCGATCACTGGGATATGCATCACTCTTTTATATCTTTTTATCCTTATGTATCAGTAGATCACGCTCGCGCGCACGACACGCAGCGCATTGAACTGACCCGATCCCGAACGGTAGCGAACGAAGGTCAAGGTTGAACTAATGACGCAAACTGATATTTTGTTTAATTTGAAATCGCAAGTCTACTTTTTTTTCTATCCTGATCCTAAAACCGATGTCTTTATGATCGAAATTAGTTTGCATAGTTTACTAAAACTTTTTAAAGGAAAGTACACGTACAGTTAAAACCAGTATAGTACTTAAATATTCACGTTCCGCTTAACGACTTTATGCCCTACGCACCGGTTATAGAGTTATTAATTTACTTTTCTGTGCCGATGTATATCAGTTTATAATGGTCAAACAACTAACTCTCTCCGTCTTGCGAAAGCGCGACAGAACATTCTAAATAGTAAGGTGCGAAAGAGACGCCTGGACTTTCCGAAAATTTGTTTACGAGTGTGGCTATACGGTTGTGGTGCCGATACAAATTGAAAAAAAAAGACCGTGAATCCGTGAGTGAGTGAGTTGTAAAGATACACTGATACATTCGGATGTGAATGGATATAAAGAGTGATTGATGGAAACGGATTGATTCATATCTTTTGTACCCATCTCTCCTGAGTTACCCATCTCTACTTTGAAGGACTTAGTAACCAACATTGAACAACGTAATTATTTATTCCAGCAATTAAAGTTTTGGTGTTTTATGTTTTTATAGAGGACACTAAAATTTTGGTACATCAGTGTCGCTAAAATATGAAATACCTTACAGAGTTACGTAAGAGAACTAAGGAAAAGCTATTTTTTTACAGCTTTTTATTACTATCATTTTTTAATTTCGTCAAAAGAAAAATGGTTGATCAAAAATCATAATAAAGCTGTCTATTGTTTTTAAAATCAATTTTATTTGATAAGAATCAGTCACCATAAGCGTAAACGCAACTAAACGAATAAATATTAACAACCCACGCAAATAAATACCTAATATAGCAATAATTTTACAAAACTTAAGTATTTATTTTGTAAAATAGTTTTGATGCTGCATATCTGATATATTATGCTGTTAATTAAGTAAACATGAACAAGTATTAATAATATGTAAGGTATTTATTTAAACAGTGTAATGCCATTGAGGACTTTCAATGGATTACAGCTACATATTTAGTATTAAGTTTAGTGTATTTTTTTGTGGATAAGTTTTGACGTCTATTATGATTGTTTGCATTACAGGCAGCTGGTGATCTGTTTGACTATACAGAATATCATTAACGTCTTTATGGTACACATTCAAAATAAAGTATCTGGATCAAATTATTGAAGCTAATGGATGTACTACTCTATACAATGCAGTTTGCGTTGTATACGTCACATTTTAGTTAGGTGAGAGTTTGGACAGAGTGATAAATATTATGTAAATGACTGAATGAGACCATTGAGAAGTGACAATAATAAATATGTTGGGGTGTTTTTTTTAATAATTAGACATCTTATTATTATTAGGACTGTCACTATTTTACCAAGCAAAATTCATATACAATATAACTGTTGTAGCAACTTCTACATTGGCTCATTTTCTTGTAACAATGGTATAGTAAATTACCATAATGTTTTAGTTTTAAGGACTCAATTCACAATAAAAATATGAACTAACATATAAATGTGTATGCTTTATTCGAAAATGGGCGAGTTCTTACTTGCATAGCACCAGTTTAAGATTATTTTGGTATTGTAATTACACAACCTGCTGACCTGATACACATTTGAGCCATCCTTAGCCATAGTTTAGAAAAGTAAGAATACGCGCACAGTGTATAACAGGACATATGATAAGGTGCTATTTTTTAAATGGTGGCCTAAGTTTTGCTTTCAATAGTCACAGTCAACCAGGACGATATATGTGTGAGACAGATATTACGCTTATTTATAAAAACGGACTACACACGACATTCTGTACATAGACAGCTAAGCACGAGTCCTTGTAAAAGTGGTTAAACTTGTTTAGGCTAAAGTTTTGTACATGTACACAGCTATGTTTGATGGAATAAATATCTTTTCCAATATTTTAATGCAGTACTTTCTAAAGTGGTCAATTACAAGTCAAGGTTTAGAAATGCTATTTAATAATTTTCCACATTAGCCCTGGACCGAAATAGCTGAAAGTCATGGGGGAGACCTTTTCCCAACAGTGGGGATGCAGACAGACTAAGTTCAAACAAACTTAAACTGTAGAAATGTAGGCTAATAAATGAATAACAGATGATAAAGTTATTTAAAACTAAACTGAGTAACCTGTTAATACAGTGGGTATTAACAATACAGCTTTTCATTTTGCTGGTAAATAGCCCTTTGTGGGCATAAATATTAGCTATTCACTGATCATTCCTGAATCCAGATTAAGTACAAAGAATACATATTAAATGTATTAACGAAGCATTTTTCCTAATTTATGACTTCAATTATTTGTATTAAATGAAAATAACTAGATTTTCAAATTATGATCAGAGAATATAAAGGATGAGCAAGGCGATTTATTAGCGATTCTTACATGTTATGGGGCCTTTAAATTAATAGTCCGTACATTCAATATTACGCTGTTGCTCATACTTATTGGGAAGTGAATCCCTATTAATTTTATAAATATTGAAGCATACATTCAGAATTGTTTTACGCCAGTAAATACAGAAGCCCATACAACAAAAAATCTTGGCAGACTACTTTTTTTTATTTATTTTTAAGGTGTAAAATATATTTTGGATTACAGAAAAGTAAATTGTATGGAAACTCATAAGGAATGCTTCAAATGATTTAATTTGTAAGTAACAATGCGACAAGAACAAAATTGGTGGGCTCATGTAACATATAAGATTATGGGCTATATTTTAATGGAACTAATAATAAACTAGGTACTTAAAATATTCTCTAGAACAAGGTACCTATTTGGTCTGCAGCACGAGAGAAACACATACACAGAGATACACATGCCTCTTCTTATTTTTGTCTACCTGCTTTGAAGATTCATTTTTATAATACAAAATAAAGATAAACAGGTAACATATTTTTCTTAAACCATGATTTTGCACAATTATTATAGAAATAAGGTTATACATAAGTAAGTATATTAGTTTTTACATTCATGAGAGAGGCAAATTATTCCATACTATAGTTAAATAACTTTAAAAAATTATGACTGCAATGAACATGATAAATGAATTTCACTTGAATTCCCTGAAAGGGTAGGCTGAGAGTGGACACCGTTTCCTCCATGATATTATAGGAGCGAGCCTATAAGGTACCTTAAGAATTAGAAGATAATGGATGTGGTGTAATATTTCTTTAACAACAAGCCCATGCATCGTTATTTCATAAGACCAAGACCTATCGAAAAACTTTGAGTAGAGTTTCTAAAGTTGGTTTTTGTATTAAGAAGTTTACTGTTGCAAGAATGAAGATCAAAATACAAAAACTGGCTGAAAGTTTTAGCTGTGACTAAAGTTAGATCTCGACTGAGATTTCTAACAGGTAAAACTCACTTAGGTCAATTTACTTTGCAATGGCATTTACTGCAGGCAATGATCAAATAGAAATAATAATTTGTTATTTATTTTACTCAAAAAGTAAAGGTTATCCTTACTGCCAAGGTACCTAATGACTTCATGACTAGATTGTAGAAAGACAAACGGGAAGTAAAAATTGTGTTTTTTTAGGCAATTATTACTATGCTGACACTCCTAAGTTGACACCCTGAGAAGGTTATGCACGCTCAAGCTTGTTTTTGTTCGAAAAATCGTTATGCATACCATCCTTTGCAGAAACTTGCACATTGCAATATTAATGAAAATAATATTAAATAAATTCTCTCAGGTGCAACATGGTGTGCACGCATACTCGGAACAAAACACAAATACTTTCAGTAAAATTGTACTTCATTTTTTTTTTAATAGGGTAGTAATTCTATAAAAATATACACTTGATCCACAGTTATGTTGAGATGCAGTATGAAGTAGATTGATTTCATTTGTTTACAGTACTAGGTATTAATTTTATTTTAATCTTTTTACTCACTTTTCAGGAATGGGATGAAATGATCAACCCACTTAATCAACAGATCTTGTTAATATTGAAAGGCTGCAGTCGATAGACTGTAGACGAGGTGAAGTCTTCCTAATCAGGTAAGTCACAATTGTATTCAGCACATTATTTATTAGTTTCAACTTTCAATATAATATCTACTTGGCTTTTTGAAACCGGGCAGTAAGGTCAGCCTTATTGCACCTTTTAGGATTGTCTTTTGTTTGAAAATATTCTTAGGAGACAGTCCTCAACTGTTTGAAAAATTTTGCTAACTGGAAAATGGTCTATCAAATAGAAAAACGTCATCTTATTTTTTTTTAATTCCAATCAACAAACTACTGGAAAAGCTACAAATAGCAAAAACTGTTCCCAGATCTCATGGTCTGGGAACAGTTGACGTTGACGTGATGACGTTTTTCTATTTGATAGACCATTTTCCAGTTAGCAAAATTTTTCAAACAGTTGAGGACTGTCTCCTAAGAATATTTTCAAACAAAAGACAATCCTAAAAGGTGAATGAACTGAATGTCGGTCTTTAATAAAATGCATTGATTGCGCATCAGGTCACAGGCGACGTCACAAGTCATAGCACCACAGGGCCCCAATTCTGTATCGTTATAATGATTCCCCGCGGAAACTTACTACGTTCAAATTACGTCAATATAGTTTTTTAGATACCAATGTAACGGTAAGGAATCGGAATGTCATATTCTGTATGTTCCAAGACAATTTGTCGATATTATTAATACGATAATAGCAGAATTCGTGTGTGATTGACGCGGTTACGAGTAAGGAACCGTTAAGTGATCATAGTGAATTCAGGCCCACCACAAAAATGTTATTCTTACTTTTCTTTTACCACAGTGTTCCATTTTTATAATGGTCCCAATATGACATTACTTGATATTAATGTTCTGTTGTTGTTCCCAGGTTTGGCAGTTCCAGGGGAGAGATGGCGTGGATGTGTTACAAACAGTGTATCCATATTGAAATAATAAACGCTACAAAAATTCTCCTTTTCATTATCACTTCCTTCAATCACATATCATATAAACGGACACATTGACCCCTTCAACCTAAAACAAATGATTAAAGATGAAATTATTATTTCACTAATGGCTGACTGATTGATGATTGCTGTAAGCTATTTTATAATACGGGCGATGGTGCTAGTTTGAAAAAGTAATTTTAAACCAGCTGGTTCAGTAGTGGGGACTCCAGAGTTAGAGCATGTCAAAGTTGTAAAAATAAAACTTAATTTCACTTTCGATGCCAAGCACCCAGCATATGGGTCGAAAAATAATTCGTTCGTGTGCCCACAACCCGAATCCGAGTCGTCGCTATAAGTAGCTATTTATGACTTCTGTTCATGCCCAGGACCCGACTAGCGAGACCGAAAATCAAGTACCGTAAAACGGGGTGAATAGATAGGTCTTCGAACTTTGGTAACGATTTTCGTAATGTTGCAGAATTGATACCCTTTTTTCTAAGCATGTATTTATTGAGTCTTAGGCCAAACTATTGAAATATATTTGTTTCTATTCGGATATGTTTGTAGTTAATTTAAAAAAACACAAAATATACGTGATTTCTATTTACTTCCCATCAGGGGACAATAGACACACCTGAGGGGTGATTAGAAAAATATCGTAGGGCTGCCTCTTTGTAGTTTCCCTGAATATTTTTTAAGATAAAGGCAAGCAAATAAAACTCGAGAAGGTATCTTTAAAAAATCATATTTAGTTTAAAGTAAAGTTACATAATTTCAAATATAAATTATTAACGACAAAAATCAACAAAAAAATAAACAAAAACAAAAATAAAAAAAATGCACTTGACTTTAATCAATATTCTATTTTATGTCGTTCCCTTATTCTTATAAAATTAATAAAGTTAAATAATCAACAATCAAAATCAATCATTATTAAAAATGAACATAGCAACATCATACAAATTTAAATATCAAACTCGAAAACAAAATAAAAAATTGCACTTTGACATAAAAAAATTATAAAGAAAATTAAAAACGCTTTAAGTAACTAAAAGTGAAATTAGAACTATAGATAACCACTTCCACAGGTGCTTTAAACTTTGAGGCAGCCCTGACATAATCATGGCTAATCACCCCTCTTTCGTATCTAATCACCCCTTTGCTGTGTCTACTAACCATATTCGCGTGCCCATTAACCCCTCAGGTGTGTCTATTCACCCCGTTCGTGTGTCTAATCACCTCGAAAAATTTAAGAAAACAAGGCTTATGAAATAAGAACAATTTTATTTAATAATGCATATTCTTACTTCAATAATTACAGCACAATATAATTATAATAACACTGACCATAATTTGAAGATAATTTTAAACTATTATGACCAAAATTCACCGAAATACGAAGGTTCAAACTCAAGCTTAATTAACGACTTGTTTTGCTGTCAACTTTGACATTCAGTTTTGACGTTTTTAGCAATGTTGCCACAAATAAAACGTTGCCAGGCTAAGAAAACGAATACCAACAAATTATTAAAGTTGCGGGTTTTTTACTCGGGTCACCGAGTTTGCCATACAAAACGTTTGAAATTATCCCAAGATTTTTCTCTATTCCCCCCGCGAGTTCTATTCACCCCGTTTTACGGTATGCTAAGGGTTGTCGGAAATAAAGTATGTGAATGGTATTTCTTTTATAAATTGTCATTAGAAACACCTCTTCCGTTTAAAATAGGGTAATTGAGCGTGTCTTGGGAACATTCCAGTAAGTATTATTACAAAAATGGCAAGTTTACAGATGCTGTGCAAAGTTACTTGTAAAATATTCGTTGTTACACACGCCATCTATTGAGACATAACCGAACTAAAATGTATCGTGCAAATACTACTCATTTTGTGAAGATGTAAGGTGATGATTAAATATTTATTATAATCTTATTAAAATATTTTTGTTTCGTGTCAATATAATTCGTAAAGATCACTCATTCAATTTTTACAGGTATAAAGTAATGCAACTTTTTAATGTTGGCACGTTACAGTTACTCCAAAACGCGAGTCAATTTGGCCGGTTTTGACGTCTTTTTTATTCATTTTGTCACACACACTTAACGTAATAAATGAGTTCACAAAAAATATTAAGTTATCGGTATCGGGATTCGTAATAAGATAAATACCGAATGAGCTTCAAGTTATTTTGGAAGCACAACTAACCCAAAATCCTAATCCATATTTACTCAAGTAAGCAATGTATTTAAAAACAAAAGAAGGCAATCATGTTTAAATGTTTCCCATGTTTGAAAACGAAACCCCAATAAAACACGTGCAGATGTGCACCTGTTTTATTGAGGTTTATCCCTCGCTGAAGGTTTAAAGTTTGAAAACAAAGGCATCGGTTCGTTTTTAATGAGCTTATGGGTTTCTAATCCCTTGCATCGCTGGATTTTAATTAACAATGCTTTCCTGTAAGTAGATTGGTATACGTTTTCAACTTTCAACTCTGGTTGTTTAGTGGCTTTTGTGGAAGGCAACTCAATTTTTTCGATGTAAAAAGAAGAGTAAAATTTTAGACAGACTTGAGTCTGGCGCTTACGCAAAATTTCACAGAGTAGGTACTAATATATAAAGAAAGAACAGTATAGTTAATTTCATTCAATAAAAAATGGGACGCTCGACAACCCTACTACCCGGCGCTGGTCAGTGGGCGTGGTTTAGTGAACCAACTCTGTTTCGGGTGCTGGGGCATTGGAATCCCGTTACGTAACCATCGCGCCGATGGACTCGACTGACGGGTTGTTATATATTTGCAATACACAATAGATGGCATGCTAATTTTTATGTATTCTATGTACTTGGCGGTGAAAGTGCTCAAAAAATTGTCACCTGCACGGAAGTGGGCGGAATGTATGTTAGTCGCGTAAGTGGCGTTATACTTCGTAGCACGACCATGAACGCATTCATTTTATCATTAGATAGTAATAAATTCCTTTTAATTTGTACTATTTTGCACCTCTCAATTATCGTAGATATACAGCATCAGATCCCAGCACGACCACGCTATAATTCTAGCTGGCATAAAAGTCTATGTAACGGGAGCATGTCTAAAATTTGTACTCAACAAGTACTCCTATTTAATTACTGGTAAATTGTTAGAAAAGCAAAAACACATTTTCTGCCTATAAAAGCCTACATTTGATTTTTGTACTTGACACTAGATGGCGTTAAATGCAAAAACAAAAGGCGCGAAAATATTTACATAAATCATTGGCAGAACTTTCATCTATAAAACGAATAATTAACAATTTTTCTTAACTAAGAAGATAACTTTTCTCGTTCTACCCTCTAGTATTATCAATCGATTATAATATTTTTAGTTTATAAAAAAAAATATAGACCTAGGATTTTTTTCTAAGTATATTTTTACAAATTCAATCCTATCATTTACCTAAATTTCAGGTCTCTGCAACGCTTAGTTTTAAAGATCTCCGTGGCCGCGCGCTTCTTCGCGTTTCAATGGCGCGGCCACGTTCAAATCCTTGTAACTTTAACAAATAGACCAATTTTCCCCCCAAGGGGAAGAAAATTGATATTTCGGGTCTTGCCATAGGCCTGACCTCTGAGATTACCTCTTCCATTTACGTTCACGTATCGGTGTGTGTACTCATTATCTATCCCGTTCCGTCCCTAAACGACCTTGCTATCGCTGTCTCTTTCTCATGCTGTGCTTGACGGCAAGAGTCGGGCCGCGAACAGGCCCGCCTACTTCAGTACCATAGATCAGCCGGCAAGTAAATTGCCCCGGTCAGGCCTATGGCAAGACCCGAAATATCAATTTTCTTCCCCTTGGGGGGAAAATTGGTCTATTTCGGCTCTGTGCCTACGGCCTGACCTCTGAGATATGTCTTAAATCTGCCGGCTTGTTAGTTCTCAGCACAGCAGCGTACTGTGATAAAAATCATAAAGAAGGAACAATTGAATTACTGGATAGATTTTAGAAGTTGATGACCAGAAAAGAAAGAAGTTATTAAAAATAAGCATAGTTTTATTCTAGAGGATATAACGCAAATAAAGATATTTTAGACTTTTAACATCATAAACTTACGTGTTATCTTTGTGGTATATCACAAAAGGAGATTCTAATCAAATTCAGCTTAGCTCAGTCCTCTCCTTTATAATAATACTTATTAAAAAACAAATTAACTTCTTGATAAAAGTAACCGATAAACAAACTTCTGAATACTTACTAATTAAGTAATAATCTCCCTTATACATAGGTATAGATACAATAATAAACACTTAGTATAAAATCAAGTTCAACAACATAGGTAAAATAAATGAGATCTTACAATGGCACAAAGGATTCAATGATCAAGTTCTTATTATTAATATTAGCCTCACTGGTTGCAGACTTATCAATCTCTCTATAGTAATGTTTAAAAAAGTTGTTTGGGCCTTGCCAATTTCCTCTCTTCAATACTTCATCTAGTGGCAGACAATTATTAAATCTGTAAGTGGCCACTGCGGATCGGGTACTACCTGCACCTGCTTCGATTCCTGCTGACAATAAGGCTGTTCGCACCCATCCAGCTATTACAGATCGAGAGGCCGGACCTGTTTTTCCCCGTGTTTCAACAAATAAATAAGGAATTATTTGACCGGCGTGTCGCCTTGAATGTGATACGTTAATGTATTTTTTAACCCAGTTTACAATATCCCATAGTTCCTGATCGTTTTTCACTAGTTTCCATCCCGATTGTACATTTTTGTACTTATCCGTCTTCGACCCGTATTGTGGCCAGAAAATAACTTCATTTTCTGACTGTTCTAGGTAACCGGCATCTATTCTAAGAAGGGTCAGGTCATGTATTCTCCTTCCCGATGATAAAAGCAGTAGTATCGCTAAATGTCTGGAGATTTGAAAAAGGTTGCTTGGGTCCGGAGGATTATGGCGCATCCAGGTTAATAATTTATTTACATCCCATATTTTCGTTCGTAAGCTCTGAGGATTTGTATTTGAAATTCCTTTAAGGATGTGTTTTATTAGGGGGTTGGTAGATATTTTGTCAGAATTTAGAGGATTTGAGAATGTTGCTATTGTTGATTTGTGCAGATAGATAGTTCTGTATGACATGTTTTTCTTATAATATAAGTAACACAGGTATTGTGCTACTTCTGTGGGATTCGGGTTATTTATTGAAACTTTTTTCTCCTTAGCCCACACGCACCAGCTTTTCCATGCCGCCGAGTAAGTGCCCAGAGACGATTTGCGCCATGCAGTCTCTAGAATTTGTTTTTCTTTGGTTGACCAATTTTTCACTAAATCGGCCCACCCCGTACTTTCCATGCTTCCAAGTACAAATCTTGTGTTTTGGGGGGAGGTTGATTGGTTTGAAGGTCTATCAAATGGTTGACTAGGTTCCGTATTGTGAAAGGTTTGTCTACAGATCTTTTCTTGAGTATTGGTCGCCAGAAGACATTCTCCCATCTGGGAATTATCAATATGAAGGTCCCTCGACATTGGTTGAGATGTTGTAAGATTCTGGGTATTAACGGTGGAGGAGGGAATATCCATCCTAGTTTGTAGTCCCATGTCCTTGTGAATGCGTTCACAAATTCTGCCTGTTGGCATGGAAATCGCGTGACGTATTTTGCCACTACTGCCGATGCCTGTGTTGCGAATAAGTCGATGCATGGACTGCCCCATTTTCTGAAAATTGTTTTCAGTATCCAGTTCGATAGGTGCCAGTCTGGTAAGCTTTTGCCCCTGGATAGATGATCCGATATTATGTTGTACTGACCTGGAATATGTTCTATTCGTATGTCTATATTCTTGTGTATCGCCATATTCAAGATTTTTCCTGCAAGTTTTAGGAGTGATACCGATTTGGTTCCACCCTGGTTCTTTATGTATGCAACCACCGTTTTGTTGTCGCATTGTATAAGGATGCTTTTGTTCTGTAGTACGGTCTGGTAGTTGGACAAAATTTTGTACACGACAAACATTTCTTTCTTGTTTATGTGCCATTTCTTTTGAGAGGTATTCCATAGTCCTGAGATCAGTTCGTCTTCTAACTCTGCTCCCCATCCCGTATTTGAGGCGTCGGTGACTAGATGGATTTCCGGTTCTTTCAGAATTGTCTTTGAACTTTGTTCTAAGTTTGCCAACCACCATGCAATGGTGGTTGGAAAACTCTTGAATATTTTCTGACTTTATTTTGAAGTGTATGTTGGGCATAGATTCTGGTAATTGGTTCACGGTACGTTGAATCTTTCGACAGTGTAGTCGAGCTAGCGGTATCACGAACGAAGCGAATTCCATTTTGCCCAAAATCGACTTTGCTTGTTGCCAACTCCATTTTTCGCTCCTTATGATTTTTAGGATGGTTTTCTCCAGTGATTGTATTTTTTGTACAGGGAGGCTTTTTAGATTCAATTCTGTATTCCAGTTTATTCCGAGGAACGTTATTTCTTTTGTTGGGTTTAGCACTGACTTTTCCCGGTTTATTCTGAAGCCCAGATTTGTAAGAGTCTCTAAAACCATTGGCACCTCGTTTCTCAGAAGCCGTGGGTTTTGATTCACTATCAAAAAATCGTCGAGGTACACGACTAATCGTATGTTCTGTTTTCTGAGTAACTTGGCAACCCAGTTTATTATTTTTGCAAATATTTGAGGCGCGGAACTCAGACCAAAAGGAAGCGCCGTTAGTGCGTAGGTTGAATTGCGGTAGTGTAGTGCTAGGTAACGCCAGTGCCTTTTTGCTATTGGTACATGAAGATAAGCTTGTGAAAGGTCTATTTTGGCCATGTAGTCTCCTTTGTGTAGAAAGTATTGTAGTTTTCGATGGTTTATCAGTCGGAATTTTTGTAGCTTGACAAATTCGTTCAGTCTTTTCAAGTTGAAAACTGGTCTCCATTGTCCGTCTGACTTTGGTGTTAGGAACATTTTTGAGAGGAAGCCAGTCTTGCAGTCTAATTTTGTCATGGTATTTTGCTGAATCATTTTTGTAATTTCTTGGTCCATCAGTGGGGAAGTTGGTGTTCGGAATTTTTCCAGTAATGATGGTGTTAAGGTTGTGATTGGTGGTTTTTCCGAGAACGGAATTACGTAGCCTTTTATGATGCTTATGATGGATTTTGGCGCACCTAAATTTTCCCAAGCAGATATGTGGTCTGCTAGTTGTCCCGCCCGAAAGCATTGGTTGTCAAAGGTAACGCCGTCTTTCCCCTCCACCCCTTTCCTTAAAATTGTGACGTTTATGGTCTTTCGATGACTGTGGTTTCTGAGGTCGCTGTTTGAACTCCGTCTTCCTGAATTTTTTGACCCCTTGATGTGGTTTTCTGAAGGAGTTAAGGTCTCGGGGCTGCTTTGGTTTGTTTTCCTTTTCTGTATACATATGGTTTGATAATATACGGCGAGGGGCCGGAGCAATTTTAGAGACACCATGTGTCTTGATTGCCTCTTGTAATTTGTTTTCGTCCCATAAATGAGTACCCGATGGCGGGATGTCGTTGAGGACCGATCGGTAAAAATTATTCTTCGGCTCATACAGTTTTCGTCGAGACTCAATTACTTCGGCGCGTTTGCCACAAGTGTATTGAAGCAAGTCGTCGGATATTGAGCGGAATTCCCTTTCTGACGCTAGCATCTTTTTTAGGCTTTCCGTGGCCTCTGGGTGTTGTTCCGCTACTTTTTTCAGGGCTTCCTGAAGTTTCAGCCGTTGTTCCAAAAGTCCATGAGTTGTGGTACCAAACGCGGAGTCACATTTCCCCAGCAGATCCTTTAGCTGATTGGGGTGGGAGTATTGGTACCACAGAGTACATTGAATATACTGAGATAGAGTAATCAGTCGAGACTTTTTAGTTGCAGCGCCATCTCTTGTCAATTTAACGAGTAATAAATCTTCACAACATACCTCTATGTATAGATAGCAAATGTATAGGCAGCGACCATATAGCCCATAGACGCCTAATGCTTGATCTAACGCACCAAAACAATTCTGTCAACTAGCTGGGGTATGAGGAAGCGGGATACTGCGTTCTGATTGGTCCTACCAAGGTCATTACGTCTCACTAGAGATGGGACAGGTTTAAATAAAACACGAAGGTATCGATATTTTTGTTAAAATTGTACATAATAAAATGTTTAGTAATACCTATATTTAATTGGCTTTCTTACTTCCTATTTCTTATATTTTTTTTAACATGTACTTAATGTAATTAATATACTTAAAGTAATTAACATAAAATATAAAAAATGAAAACAAAATATCAACGTACCTATTTACTTCAATCATAACATAACGTTTTAAAGGAGTAACGTGGAGTTTCTTGCCCATTCTTCTCCATACGAAACTACCTTTTAGATGGTGCGACTAGAATCAAATCTTATTTCTTAATCTATTTTTTTTTACATTTTGACGTTTAAAAGTGCCAATTTGAAATAAATATTTAACTTTGACCATTATACTAATCATTTTTAAATGTATTAATTTTGTATATATCCTCCGAACAGTGTGTTTGTGCTGAGCAGACTTTGTAAGAAAAGCTAGTCGTGTAGAAATATATTTGTGCATAACACTCATTGACAAATCCACTACATGATTGGTTACTTCAGAGTGGAATTGATAGTTACTTATATGGGTACCTAAAATCAATCATCGTTTCACAATTAATTTAATGTCTATTGTAATTAGTGATTCAAAAGATCTTCGTATAAATAGTAGGTGTAGGTTTTTGCTTTATCGAACAATTTTATTTGTGTCATAGGATTTGGTGCATCACTAGTTATGTTTACCAAATAATAGAGGAAAAGAGATAGCTAAAAAATTGCATTCAGAAGAAAGGGACGCAAACATAAAAGACATCAACGAGAGTCCTTGCACCTTTTTTCACCTACAAGTATGACCAGTATAAGATGAACTCCGATAAATAATATCAGAAAATAATTCTAATTATGATTATGTAACTATTAACTTACCGATGAAATGTTATGCCATCCTTACGGAAACTCGAAGTTTGGCTATTATTACCACACCAACGTATTGTGCAAGGGGCCATTATAATATTTATTTTCACCAATTTTTATTTAGTAACGCGGAAGTGTTTACGGCTCAAAGAAGTGGTCGCTACTGAATCGGAATTTTTGAGTGGTGACCTGTATCAGATCTATAAGTCTGATGTGTTGACAGACATCGGTCGCCTGTTATTAGGCGTCTATGGGTTATATGGTCGCTGTGTATAGGGGTTTAAGTAGGTTCGTACCTAGCTATATTGTTGCTGTTTTCGTTGTCTATATGTTTTTTGGCTTCAGCCATTTTCGTTACACCATGGGTTATTTAGTGTAAATCACATGCAAAATATATAAAACATGGTGTAATGTATTTCAAAGAAAACAATCATATTAATTTCAATCATTATTTTTTATTTCTCTTTTTATAATATTGGTGAGCCATTTCCTGCACTCTGTCTTTCACATCATAGTCTGCCCTAATTCCTTTTATAATTTTATTTGTGTCCTTACACCAATTAAATAAAAAAAATCTGCATAGCAAATCTTGCATCTCTGCTACTATTAAAGTTTTATGCTCGACACACTTAATAAACTTATAATCACAAACCGTGCTTAGAATAGTCTTAATATAATTCTTTATTTGACCAATATTCCCATGGTTTCTTATTATATATGTGATCATATCCTGCTGTTTTGAAAAACATTCCATGGCTTCTTCAGTAGGGTATGTCAAATATTTATTTTCTAGGGAGTAATCTCGGATTTGTACATAATCTAAATTATCTTTATTTTTTGTAAAAAAGCAAGCATTGCACTCCTTACAATTTTTTAATATAATTTTTAATTTTTTAAAGACATACCCTGTCACATAAGAAATTTGAGCCTTAACTTTAACATCTTTTATTTTGTTTTTAAAATCCAACATGATATGATCACTATTCATAATAAGATTAAAATCAATTTCAAGAGGAGCACAACATGGTTTATAATTAAAAAATAATCGGCCTAAGGTATGAAACATACTGTCATTGCACATATCTTTTTCGCAATTAGAACCTGCAGAGTGCACGCTATTTAAATTATTTATTAATAAAGCAGCAAAGGAATTTTCAAAGCCTGCACTCGTGGGATTAGTGTTCCTTGCCCCATGGCTACGAACACAGCCAAAAAAATTTTCTAATGGGTCCTGATTGAAATGTCTGAGCCATATGGACTTACAATTGTGCTCCTGGAACAATTTATTGGTCAAATATTCTATATTTTCTAAACTAATAATCCAGTTTGTGACTGATGGCACAACAGAAGTTTTGCCATCTTTTGTCTCAAATTTCATCGTTTTCATTAGCGACTTGGCTTCTTTCCAGACTTTGAAGTGACTCGAATTTGGTGTTGCTGAGTGCAATAATGGCTTCCCTGACCGCTTTTGTGAATTTTCATAGCTTCCATTAACGGAGTCGAATAGGTCATCAAAAAAGATAAGTACTTCAGCTGTAGCTTTAGCTTCTTCAGGCAAAATTCCTTTTTCTGAAAATTAATACTGTCTTATAGTACAACAATGATAGTCTTAACTTACATTGAATTTAAGTAATACAGTAATTAAATAGCAACAAAGTACACACGGTTACATATCAAGCTATATATTTCCAGTATAAGCTGATCTAGCATTGTACAGGATTTCCATACAGTGAGGTCAGCTTATATTGGATATGTATAGCTTGATATGTAGCCATGTGTTCAAAAGTAAAAACCATAAAAAATAGGTTAATCAAATAATCACACTGAAATAAAATAATTGAATAATGTTATACCACATTCTACAATAATTAGTAAATTATTATATTATATTTAATTAAAGTATATTATATTTAAAATAAGTATATTTAAAGCTCACCTGCTAGATACCCCATAGCTACAGCAACAGATTTGCTGAACACCTGGGTTGCGCATTTAACCTTCATTTTCTTAATCTTGTCAGGTAAAACATGCTGGTCTGTTAGTTTAGGCAACATTCTTAAGCCCATAAATGATGGATTTTCTTCATGTAATTTAATTACATAATCCCATTTTGCAGTTTTTTTCTCACCATTCTTAACATATAATAAGTCCTTGTTTAACAAATTATTTCATATATTTAAAAGTGTTTTTATTCCAATCTCTATTTATTCGTGGATATTTTTCTTTTGTCTCTTTTATTAAATAATTGATTGCACTTTTATTGGAAGCCCCTTGGTCACAAACTGCTAGAACACTGAGTCCTGTTTCATTTATCTTTCGGATGACTTCCTTTAATTGGCGGACTAATTCTATTTTTTCTGTACTCCCTGCACAAAAACTATATACCACTGTCTGTTTATAGTTTTTGGATATACCTCGTATCATAAAAACAATTGCATGGTCGGCTATTTTATTTTTCATGTTCTTGCCATTGTTGACAAATCCGACTATTTCGTCCTTCTTCCTATTGTAATCGAAATGAGGTGCAATAGATATTTCGTCAAACATTAACAGGCATAGTTTATCACAACTTTTCATTTTCTTCACTCTCATTTTTAAATTTTCAAAAATATTTTCATTGATACCTGCTTTTAGTGCAGCTGTTGAGAGCAATCTACTTAATGTCAAAGGCGATGGGAGTACAAAAATATTTCTTAACCAACGATATGCTTTAGGTCCTTGTTTGTAGAGAGCTAATGCCATAATTTTCTCCTTTTTTGTAAATCTGTGGCCCATCTTTTTCTTTTTAATTTCTCTGAATTGTAGCATTGTAAAAATAAGAGCAAATGCTGAAAACTTTTTTAACGCTGCTTGAAAACTTGAATTTTGTGATAGGTTTAGGGCCTTTTTGAGTCGGCTGCTGTATGTTTCATTTGATTTCTGCAATCTCTTTATTTTTCTTGTTAAAAGGCTAGTCTCAGAAGAGTGTATTAATGTTTGTTTCTGCCTTCGTTTGTGACCTAGAAAATAAACATAGAAAGTTCAATGATGATTAATATGATCAACGACAATGATGATGTTCAGTGGTTTGTTATTAGACATCACTAATCTATCTATACAAATAAATGAAATTGGAGTGTCTGTTTGTAATATTAGAATAACCGCTTTTTACTAAGTGCATATACGATACATACATATACCAAAATATTTTTTTTTTAATTTTTGTCTGTCTGTCCGTCTGTTTGTTCTGGTTAATCTCTAAAATGGCTAGACCGGTTTTGACGGGCATTTCACTGGCAGATAGCTGATGTAACAAGGAGTAACGTAGGCTACTTTTATTTTAGAAAAAAAAATTAAACTCACGGAAAAAAAATTAAAACCAATGAAAAATTTCTGATCTGGCTGATATTTGGTACAGGGATAGATTATAGCCTGGAAAAAGATATAGGCTACTTTTATCTATGGAATCGGTTCCCTTGGGTTGCGGGAACGGGATCAAAAGGTCATGATTACTTTTGGTCGCGATAATCGATATCCACGCGGGCGAAGCCACGGGCATCAGCTAGTAAAACAATACTAAACAAAAAGTTTACATATTTATACAGATTGATTGGAAACTTGATGTCGTTCTTGAAAGGGATTATACTAGTAATTTATAACAAATGCAGATGTCATTGGCTGTTTGGTTACTGTTTCCTCAATTTCATGGATATTGTCACTTTGAGTACCCCTGGTATCTTTCTTACCAGCAGAAGTTGAAGGCTGGACTTCTGGATAGTTGCAGCTTTGATTAGTTATATCACTCATTGGTATTCTTTTCCGGGATCCTGGAACAGAAGATTTTCTATAAAGAATCACAACAGGATTTGTAAAAAAAATTAAGATGTTTAGAGAAGTTGGAATTCTAATTCTTATACTCTTGGTTGCCATACTCTTTCAAAATATTTAAAAAATATGATAAGCGTATCTCTTACTCCTGGTAATGTATTCTCAACATTAGAAAATATTTTGAACCCTCTAAATGAACTCTGTTTTTTTTTTTTTGTACAGATTGATGTAAGGATCTTGCCATGACTCTTTATGCTAAACATTTTTTTTTTAAAGCATCCTCACATTAAACTAAACAAAAGGTAATTCTAGTAAGTATTATGATAAAAATCTACAAAACACATCACAATGTACTGTTACAATGATGAACTTGCCAAATGTATGGATTTCATAGGAAAAACTACTCAATTCTCAAAATAAAGTTTATTTTAAAGGGTGAATTGGATCAAAGTGAACTCTCTGTGGAATACTTGGTATAATTATAGTACAAGTAGATATAATATTGCACATACCTGCAGAAGTCATTGGTTGCTGTATTTCTGCTTCATCAGTTAAAATAACATTGACATTTTGATCACAACTGATGTCTTTAGGATCAGATGTACATGAAGAAGTTGAAGGCACTTTGGGATTATAGTGGCTTTGATCAGTGATCGCTCTTATTGCTTGTCTATTAACAGAGAATCCTGCAACAGATTATATACCATAATTAAATTGTGGTATCCTAAAATAGAACATTCTTCATAGAAAACTAAACAAGTATTTAAAGATATGATTTGAATTTGTTATTGAACAATGTATTTGGTAGGATGCATGATGGTAATTAAATCTTTGTTTAACACAAAGATACACAACTTAGGTCTCCATAATCTACAACTATATGTATTTAAAATAAAAATTGTCATGTTATTTTAGCTACAGTGGTGGATAAGGTTGGTGGACTTTTTATCAGGGTCTGGGCTGGCAGACATGTGCGTGCACATGTTCATATAGTCAATTAATATATAATTATTATATTTTAAATTATGGAGTTTACTAACATAGGCTAAGTTCATAATAATATTATTTGGATCCCGTGGTCTGTTTTTTTTTAAATGAATTTAATTAGTTAATTAATTAACATAAAGTCAAGTTAAAATGAACATATATTCGTGGATAGATGTTAGAGTAGGACTGCTAGCAATAGCTTTAGTGCAACCTTTATAGTTTGTAGATAAAATAAACAAACTAATTAGTAACTGACCTGGCACATAAAGAGTTGGAACAGCATTGGCACTAAGCCGCTTACTTTGAGTGCGATATATTTCTTCAAAGTGTCGATCACACACTTTACGATATTTCAATATTTTTTGGTTGTCTAGTTGCAAAATATCTCCTCCAATGGTATACAACCAAGTCCTGAATCTATCTGCATCATTATCAGGGTTAGGGAACATATGAAGAGCCACATTATAAGAACCTAAAAGGAAGATCAAAATATGAATTTATAGACTGTTTTGTATTATTGTTAAATACGAATTTCTATTGACGTTTTATAATTATTACAACATTAAGTACAAAAAATATTAAAGATAAGCACATTTGCTTATAATAGTTTGTATATTACAAACATTCGATTATAATTATAGAATTAACATAACATAACATCACGCCTTGTTTCCCGAAAGGTTGGGCAGAGGTGTACCTAGAGTACCTACACTCACATTTCGGCAGTGGAATGAATATAATACAAGAATAATACTTAAAAGATACTTACGTGACTGTCCACAGCCAGGAACACAACAGATTTTGTGAGCCATCTTACAATAATTCCGTATCGCAAGTAAGTAAATCAAGAGTCCAGTAAACAATGCCACAATCTATTAGAAATAACTCAATCGTCGTAGTCCAATAAACAAAGCCACAATCTTACAGAAATACTTGAGTCGTCGGAGTCCAAAAAAAAAGCCAAAACGTTAAGATATCACAAAATACAGCGGAAAACACAAAATCACAACAAGAGTATTTGAGTTTTGACAACTGTATGGCCATATTGGCCATCCCGCCATTGGCCGGCCGGGTAAATATGTTTCGTTCCAATTATCAAAATCATCGTCAGTTTACTTTTTTTTGCTTGAACTGTATTTTTTCCTAAAAATAACGTATAAAACTCATAGAAGTTTAATTATATCTAGTCAAGGGTTGCTTTAAAAAAAGTTGGCAGGGTAATTATTCAGATATTGCTCAGGGAAAGGCACTAATCGTGCTGCGTGAAATGGAACGCGTAAAAATTGAGACTATAGTGTTGCCCTTACTAAATATTAAATTAGTGATACCATGTTTTGAAAATTAATATAGAACAGTGCCATCTATTGTTAATTTATCGAATATTAACGAGTTATGGTCACGTGACACTATATTGAATGTTTTATTGTGAGTGAAACCCCTGTGATTGGTACATTGTAGTATTTACTCGAAGACAATGGAAAACTGGTGAGGCTTGAAGCTTTTTCTGTGAGTCAGCGTAGCGAATTTTATTCCATGTTGGTTCCCCAAGTCTTTGACATTTGAGACCTTGTTGTTCCACAATTGGATTTGCTCTGGGTATGGCAGGCTCACTCTCTTTTGTCGACGGTGAGAATATGTCCCAATTATTATTGGTTTCATTGGTGTATTCATCAGGTAAAACCAGTATCGGACTGGGAGCGCGCCAGCTCGAATTATCGAGTTTATGTTCATTTTTATTTGTGCTCATCATTTCATATAGGTTTTGTATCATACCCTCCATACGGTCTAGTCTGGAGTCGGTAGCATTTCTTTTTGGTGAGCAGGAAGGTGATGATGAGTAGCGTCTGCGTTTGGGGGAGTTTCTCTCCGGTGATGATGAATAAAAGTGGTCACTAGCTGGCTGAACCGAATTTTCTTCCGATGAAGACGATGGAAGTCTGGGTCGCTTCCGCCATATGTGTTTGATTTGTTTATTTCGACTTTCGGAATTAGACCTAGAGTAGCTTTTAACTCTGTTTTTATGCGACTCTACGTCAGTTGTTAATGCGTCTGAGATCTGTTCTCTGGAACAAACAGACGCTCTTACAGTCTCTACTGCCCTTTTGAATATTTCTGCTTGCGCAGAAGATCCGCGCAGTTTTGATGCTACGTGGTTCGGGTTAGTAACAAGGGCCCTACAGATATCCCAGTCTAATAGTTTTAGCTTAATGTTTTTGTAGGCCTTTTCGCCGATTGCTTTCGCTTCAGGATAGAAAGCTTTAACCAGCTCCACTGATGGGATAGCGAAACGAATTTTATTCAGGATCTTGTGGTCCGTTTTCCTGCCGAGGAGTTCCTCCTTGGACCAATCAATGACTTTCCAGTCCTTCCAACCAATTGGGAGACTCTCTTCGATGATGGATTTAACTTTAGCTAAAAGTTCCTCCTCTTCTTCATCATATGTTCGCGTGAACAGTTCACCCAATGTGATGAAATTTTGTGAAGTCGCCATCTGTCGATTATAAAGGAAAAGCGCGTTTAAGTAGGTAATTGGCGTAGACGCAAAATGGGTAATGGGCGCAAGAGAGTAAATGGTTGGTTGGGTCTGTGTGGTAGCCTGTTTGATCAAGCCCAGTCGGATCAGATTTTGCGCATGGTCGGATTAGGTTCTAGATCGTGCGGATCGACCTTTGGATCCGGTCGGGTCAAACTCCGGACCCGGTCGGGCAAGACTCCGGGCCCGGTCGGGCAAGACTCCGGGCCTGGTCGGGCAAGACTCCGGGCCCGGTCGGGCAAGACTCCGGGCCCGGTCGGGCAAGACTCCGGGCCCGGTCGGGCAAGACTCCGGGCCCGGTCGGGCCAGACTCCGAGCTCGGTCGGACCAGATTTTCTGCCCGATCGTATCAAAGTTCGGGGCCGGTCGGCCCAGCTCTCGTGTCAGGTCGGGCCACTCACGTTTTATACGTGATTTGTGACTATAACCGTCTGGGCATTAACCCGAGATCGGAGTATAACTATATACCTGGTTGCAAACCGAGATAGATAGGAACTAAAACACTCTCCACTCACGTAATAATAATACGTGATTTGAGACTGGCCGTCTGGGTTTGAACCCGAGATCGGAGTCTAATTCGAAATTGAATTGATTCGGTGTTAAGTAAACCTATAAATCTGGTAACAAACCGAGATAAATAGGAACCACAATAATCTCGTACGAAAGAGAAATTCTCTGAGAAAAATAAACATTCATATTGTACTTACCTTAAAATTTTATTTTTATTTTTTCGAACGTTACTCAACGTTTTCGAGAACTTTTATTATTTTCACTTTTGATTGTACACACACCACTCGCTTGCGTAAATAAAAGCGTACTGAAGTAGGCGGGCCTGTTCGCGGCCCGACTCTTGCCGTCAAGCACAGCATGAGAAAGAGACAGCGATAGCAAGGTCGTTTAGGGACGGAACGGGATAGATAATGAGTACACACACCGATACGTGAACGTAAATGGAAGAGGTAATCTCAGAGGTCAGGCCGTAGGCACAGAGCCGAAATGTATGGTTTTGGGAATCAACTTTTAATTTTTTTTACAAAATCTTGGTTATTTTTTTTTTTAATTATGCCGTGGCTGCGCCATTGAAACGGACACAAGAAATTAGACTCATTTCCGGTGCGCGCCTGCTGCGACTACGCACACAGCATACATGAGCAGCCATGGAGGCCGTTCAAGAGGGTTCCTGATGCTGTCTAAAACGTCTAATACTACGCTGAATAGAAACGGGCTAAGGACGGATCCCTGGTGTACTCCTACAGAGATACGAAAGGGTTTGGTGTCGCAAACAGCGGTTCAAACCACGGCATTGGAATTGAGGTACATGTCACGGATGATGTCAATATAAGCCGCCTCTGGTACTCTTTTGGACTGCAGTGCCCACCAAATCATCACACGAGGAACACAGTCGAAGGTCTTCTCAATGTCCAAAAATAGGAAATGCAGGGCCGTATTCTTCGACCTGTACTTTTCCATGATCTTTAGGGAAAAACCATCCCGTGGTCAGGGCTAGAGTTACTGGAGGGAAATATTCCGTATTATTCCCGTCGTAATATTCGCGAATCATTCGGGATGTTTGAGTAAAATTCAGTAATATTCCCCGAGAATAATTATTATTACAAGGAAAATATAGCTAGAGTTCGACTATTGACCGCTAGTTGGCGACGCAACAACGCGTTATTAAACAAGACAAGTAAAAGTTGACTTTATTCTACTCATTTTAAAATCTACTTTCTTATAAACTCAAACATTGTTCTCGAAGATTCCAACAATGCACATGTTACAGTCAGCTACTCAATTAGAGATTACCGTTATCGATATTTTTAAATTTACAATGTTCTCTTTGTTCTATGCTATATCGGGAAAAATTTAACCCTGTGTGCGGTTTTAGTTTTACCCGTAGTAATTAATCCCGTAGTTTAATATCTATCGCATAGGATAGAAAGAAACTCCACAACTGTATGTTTTTATGAATAGAATAGTTTTCAAAATCGGATCATTAGTTTAACATAACAAATCTTAAATATACTTTCTATAAATCGTAAGTATGTATTAGAATATATTTATATAAACACTTGATTTCAAACATAGTAATATTTATTGACTCTAGCTGTTGCTGTATTTTGCTTAAAAATAAAACGGAATGTCGATAAATAAGTAAACGATAGTGGTACATCCCTATAGGAGGAGAAATAGTAATGACCTCGTTACGCAAATATAAATCTTAAACGTAACGAAATACAGCTTTGATGAATTATAGTGACATCTAGCGGCGGGTAGTGGAACTTGCTCATTAAACTATTCCGTGTGCGCTTTAAACGGAAAAAGTAATAAATACGTAAAAAGAGTACACAATAAACAACTCTATAGTCATTGAGCTGTGGTTTATTTACAATTGTGCGACGATTTACATTCTTTATTTATGTCTTGTTTTTATGTTCTGACGCGTTCATTCAATACGAGTAAAATACGATTAGTAAACTTCCGAATGTTTCTTGCATCTACTTAGGTATGTACTTACGTAATAAGTTTTTGTATGCGGTTTAGTTGTACAAATGTTATTTTGCGAGAATAATATGTACATATAAAGATAAATACGTTGGTAAGTACGAAGATGAGTTTATAATAGATACATATTTAATATTATGTATCGAGGTACATAGTAAAACGGTAACTAGGTATTATATTATATCAATTGGTTCTAATTTTTTGTTCTAGTTGAATACTGCCTATTCTATAAAGGAAATAAACTTTTTGCTAAAAAATCGTTGTAAAAAATTACACAAGTAACCCTACCTACTTATTTATTTAAAAAATACATTAGTTGCGTACATCGTAAAGCAAAAACACTTTTACGAAGATAACTAAACTTGTACATAACACAATAACATCAGCCCGAAATCGGGCCCATTCGAAATTAAACCATACAAAAATAATAAGTATTCACAAGTAGATAATTACATATAGGAAGATATTCCCCTAGGTACAGACGCCAGCACATCAACCTACTACAATCTGTCAAATTTCTTTAATAGGTTTTCAACTTTATCGCTGGAACGTAAGGCTCAAATTTGATTGAGAAAATTTGACAGTTTCGGGTAGGTTGACCTGCTGGCGTCTGTACGTAGGCATCGAAAAATACTTCATTGATTTTATGAATGAACGGCCGCGCGGATCGGCGCCACTCGGCGGTTCACAAAGTTGTTCATTGCCTGCTAGATGGCGTTAATTTAAAAACGGCACGCCACAATATCTGATATATATGGGGAGTCTCCTCAAGCTACCTACGCATAAATATATACGTAATTACTGGGAATCTTAATTCTTATTTCGTAATAAAATGTAGGTTACCTACTTCATCCTTACAATATTCATTTTACTCTGCATTCTTGCTGCGGCAGTATTCCTTCCAATCGAAATATACTTTGGAATGTTTCAGAATTATTGCGAATTATTCCGAAGTTTTGCAACGCTAGACTCAGGGCGAAACCGTATTGGCCATCCGAAATTACAATCTTGTCGGATCCGAGATACAATTATCTGCTCAAAGAGCTTCATGGTGGGCCATGACCTTTATACCGCGGTAGCTAGTAACAAAAACAAAACACTATCTTTAAAAACAAATGACTGAATTTGAAATTAAAATAACTTTTCAAATAAAATTTACTTGAATTTTGAACTGCGCGCCAATCCGGGGGTCTAAAAAGGCCGCTTTGGCAGAATCATAGCATGTTTTTTTTTGTTTTGGGTTTTGGCTTCGCACGGTTTGTGCATTTAGCCAGTGTCAAGTAATTTTTCTTTTCCATCAAGTAAATGGCCCGATATCGGGCACGAAGTTACAAAACAGTCATAGAAGTCTTTAGTCGGTCAAGTCACAGTTATTGTAAAGCGGTAGTAACTTTACAACAACCTATTAGGAGTTTTTGGGGGGAACACGAAAAGTCCACGTTAGTCACTTATTTTCACCTTCACTACATTGGTGCACTCACACGTAATTAAATTGCATAATTCACTACCAAAATTATACAATTTTATTCGCTATTTCACTAAATTTCATGAAAATAAAAAGTCGTGCGACATGTTCCAACGCGATCCCGCCAAAAACTCCCTCATAGCATGTTATTATTTAATCATATTTAGAATCGTGAAATTGTCACAGACAATTCATATTACCTGCGTCCTATGTAAAATGTACTCTGTGCCTGCGTCACAGAACATATATACCATCTGCGTAGACAACCAACACGCAATAATTCATCACAGAATACATTATTATATACTGATCTGTTTGACAGTTTTGTATGGAAATTCGTAAAATGGTCACCAAATTATGAATTGCTTTATTAAAGTAAAATATCAAAGAGCAGAATCATAGGGGAACTCGGGAAATGAATCACTTTTAGAGGAATTGCTTAATGTGGCCTTATTAGACCCACAGAGATAATGAAATCTGAAAATGATGGTTAATAAATCTGCGACTACATAGTTACATAGGTGAAGACCTATTATTTGGAAGCTGAGAAAATAATGTACAATATAACATTACAAAACAAAAAATATTGTGTGGCTGCACTGTTGCAAGTAAATATTTTGATACGAGAGTTACCTACCTGCAGTCAAAAGAGCTCAACATTCACTTGAATGGGTAAAGAAAACAACAAAATGATTTCTTAAATTATATTAAAGATACTTCTACACTTGCGACTCAGGCAGTGTGGTGATGATGTCAGAATCACCAGGATCGGTGATGGCGAGTGTGCACACCCTGTAGTACTTTCCGCATGCTGTGCCCAACTCGATGTTGTTTCCGCTGTAGTGGTGGACGCCAGTCTTGGCCAGGAGTGCATAATACTCAATTTCCGATTTCCTATAACAAAAGTATAATATTGTTGCAACATGAAATACACCACAATAAATACCTATTTAATAGATAATTAATAGACTGGAAGCCAACCCCAACATAGTTGGGTAAAGGCTAAACAGATGAAGACTATTTAATGGACAATAATATAAAGCATATGTAACATATGTAGGTACCTAACCAATAAGTTATAAATGCATACACCTTACTTGCTCACCTGTCAAAGTTCAGCAAATGAGTTCTGACTACTCCATAGGTTTCCCATGTGGATCAGAAACAGTCATGGTTTTATTGGCGTTTTGTTTCAATTGAAATAGCTACACTTTATTAACCTGTTGTAAGATTTATGCACACAAAGACAGTTGGAATTTTATTGTGTTTAAGATAAAAGTGGCCAAGTTTCTTATCTCTTTTTTTCAACTTGATAGAACAATGGCTAGAGTAGTCAAGGTAATATCAAGTTTCATAATTTAATCATGACTGCTTCATGAAACACTATGAGGGAATCCATACTTCTTAGTCCAAAGACTCCATATGCTTCCCTTTGACAGACACAATATTGGGAAACTCTACTTCTCAGTAGTCTCACCTTAGAGGAGGAGCATTCTTAGCAATGATGACCAGTTTAGCTTTGCCTTGGCGGAGAGTCTTCAGTGTCTGCTTGTAGCCAAGACAGTACTTGCCAGATTTCATAACCAGGGCCAAGCGGGAGTTGATAGACTCAATGGTCTTTTTCTGAAAACAATAATAAAAGAAACCATGACGAATTTGACATTTTCAGAGTTACTGAAGGCACCTCATTAGCGTTTTTTTTAATTATATGAATATAAACTCGTTTATTTGCATTCATCCGAAATCAAAGGCGGCTGGGGTGGCCCGGCGTAATGAAGTTTGTAAGTACAAAAGCAACCCATTCATATTGTATAGATAACCTGCAAAATGCAAAAAATATGTTTGATACGTTCTCAACCTTACAAATTATGAAATAAGTAAGCCTATCTTGTATCAGTTGATCTTGGACTATAATTAATTTAGGATTATTAAATCAAAAAGATAGGAAATAACCCCGTTCAAGTCCAACTATGTTTCAAACACGTGTACGACACTAACCTGTTTCTTAGCCGCGACCATTGTGTTTGTTGTTGTAACCACGAATTACTGAAATAGAAAAAGAAAAATAAGCTTTTCTTTGAAAATGCGAACACTTTACAAGATTCCAAAGAATAATTAATGTAATTGCCAAGAGAATAAAATGTAACGCACCTCTCGTAAAAACGCGTTGCAAAGAAAAGAACAAATGACTTAATCAGTGTTGCCATTTTGCCAACTGGGTGATGGGTCTCAGGTTATGGGGCTTAGGTCCGATTTCACCAATGGCGTCGTTATCTAAGAATAACTATGCCAGGGATAAAATTATTCGCTGATTTTACTCTCAGAATAATTCATAGCACGTTTCACCAATTTGTAAAGACAAAAAGTTAGTCCTAGTATAACTATTCTTTGGTAAGTGCTTTTTTCTTATCTGTGGCACGTTGAATGTGAAGAGATGAACGAATGAATGTGAATGCAGACAAATTAAATAGGCTTGTCATTTTCTCAGTACAGCATAGCATAACAGGACCTTTTTGATTTAGTCGTCTCTTTGAGCTTGTGTCAATGTGTCACAGTATTATTTTTCAAACAAACTGTCTTTAAAGTCGCGCTGCGTGGTGTTTTAATTTATTTCTATTTGTATTTGCTTTGTGTTGTTTACTGATTTTAAAAAATGTCTGAAAGGAAACGAAGTGCTAACTGGCTACTACAAGAAAAAATGTTATTGCTGGATCTGGTAACAGACCACTTCAGCATAATTGAAAATAAAAAAACAGACGGAGTAACCGTGAAACAGAAAAATGCCGAATGGGTCAAAATGTCCGACGAATTTAATTCTCAGACCACAGGGGTTCATAGAACGGCTGAGAATCTTAAAGCGCAGTGGGAAAGTCTAAAAAAAAACACCAAGAAAGCGGCGTCTTCTGCAAGGCAAAGTTTGTTGCAAACAGGTCAGTGAATTGTATTTATATTTGTTTCTGCTCCCAAACAACATGCATATAGTTCGACTGCATGCAAACATGAAAGATTTTAGGTGTATTATCAACTTAGCTAGATTATCCCACCATTTTTATCTTTTTAACCACATTTTGTTGTCTGAGCTCATAAATCTTTGATTTGATAAATAATTAGTAAATATTTATTTTTCACAACAGTTATTATTTTTTTTTTTTATAGGTGGAGGACCTGCCAAACCACAGGTCAATGACCCCATTCAAAATAAAATTATGGGTTTGATATCGACTACAGCAGTCGGTTTATTTAATAAATTTGACAACGACAATGTAGTTATTACAATTGGTGAAGAAACCAGTGAAAATGGTCCTTCACAAGGTGAACCTGCACAAGCAAAAGGTAATTGAGCCAGAAATTCATATTATACCTTATCACATATTTTTTTAAGTTTAGAAAAGAAAGTGAGGTGCTGTACAGAGAGGAATGAAGCGGAGATGTGTTTTACATAATAGCTGTAGCAGACTAGAGAGAGTTCTGCTTAAATCTGTTATTCGTATAAAAACACATAGTTTAAAACGGCAAAATCAGTACAAAATCCGAAACTTCTTACAACGGTTAGTGAAAGGGTCAGTGTGGCTTAGATTCATTTTATATGCTTATGTTAGAGTAGACAGTTTACAAACATTTTAGGGGTGACAAACAACACTGTACTAATTCTTAAATTTTAGTTTCAGTACCCGATGTACCGAGCTTACTTCCTACCATATCTTCACATCTACCTGGTATTTCTGTGGAATCAGAAAATATGGACTTAATGCCAATGATAAGTCAGGTATGTAGTTATTTTAGACTACACTTAACACTCCCTATACATCCTGCAATATCTAATCACATACATTGTCAGGTTTTACATACCCCTGCAGCAAATCATTTAATTTTATCAAGTATTCATTACCTTATTTACTTCAGGATTGGGGAGACTACACCACCGAAATGCTGCAAACACCAGTATCTTCTTCTCTCCGGTTTCATAACAAGGAAACCAGTGTCTGTCCATTACCCGATGAAGATATTGTTAATAAAACCCCAAAGTTAAAGGCCAAACCATGGACCTCTAAACGTCGGCCAACACATCCAGCATCATGCTCTTCAGCAATGGAAGAATTGCAGAAGAAAAAAATCAAGGCATTGGAAATGCAAATGCAATTTGCAGAAGCTGAACGCGAGGAGGCAAAAAAAATGTTTGAAATAAATTATGAGAAACAAAAAGAGATCCTCATACAAGAGAAAATGAAAACTAGATTGTTAAGGATACAAATAATAAATGCAAAGAGGGAAAATAAAGAAAATAATAATTAATTCATTCATTTTTTATTAAAATATCTAATTAGTCAAGATTTTTTTATTTACATCAAATTTCTAAAATAATTGTTTATAAGTAAGTCTCTAGCTGTATGACGCTGAGACGTTCTAGGCGGACCATTCTCCATCTGCCCGTCTTGCAAGAGTACTTGCCAAGGTGCTGGAAGCAACAATTCCGGATCGTCAGGTGGAACTTCTTCTCCTCGTTGTTGTAAGATGTTATGGAGCACTGCAGTTGATATAATTACAACTAAAGCCTTGTCTAATTTAATGCGTAACCCTAGTGATAATGCTGGGAATCTCCGTTTCCAAATCCCATAAGATCTTTCAACTGGGTTTCTTGACCTGATTTGTGACTCGTTGTACAGTTGTTCTAATGGAGTCCTTGGATTTTCTAATGGAGGCATTGCATAAGATGTGGAAGCATATCCACCATCGACAAGTAATAATGCATCACCATAATCTCCACTCTCAAACTTGGCTTTTCGATAGCAATTGCTAAAAATGGTACTGTCATGGCTTGACCCCGGCCATCTTGCAACAATATCCGTAATCTCCAAATTTGCATTGCAAATAGTCTGGACATTAATAGAAAAATACCCCTTTCTATTTCTGAAAATTTCGGCCTGATCTCCACCTGGTGATGTTATCCGAACATGAGTGCAGTCCATAGCTCCTATTACCCTAGGAAATCTGGCTATTCGATAAAAATTATTTTGTTCTTGCCGTATTTCTTGTCTAGTAGTAGGGAATTTTATATATTCATGGTGTAATGATGCTATAGCTGCACTAACTTTGTGTATAATTCTGTGTGCTGTCGATACACTAAGCCCACTGAAATCGCCAGTTGTTAATTGTGTGTTGTTAGTCGCATAGAATCTTAAGGTGGCCAAGAGTTGGTTGATAGGGGATATAGATTGGTTTCTGGAAGAAAAAACAGGCTCATATTATAAAACGGTATAATGAGATGAAAGTAAACTGTACAATCCATAGTTTGTACTATGATAGGTTAAATCCATACCTTGATTGTAGGTAGAGTAACATATAACATATTTTAAGCAAAACTTACATAATCTTATTTATATAAAATGTCAAGTCAACATTAGTTTACCACTTATGTCCACAATAGGTATATTATACAGTATCTTGTACCAACCTCTCAGATACAAATTCCAGTTGATGTTCAATTTTTAATAGTAAATTGTATGCTGCTGCTTTAGATAAACGAAATCTTATCATGAAATCCTTTTCGTCGTAGTTGTAAAAATGATCATTTCTTTCTTTGAACCACCTTGGACGTCGCAAAATAACATAGTAATCTTCAGTTTCACTATCGCTTTCACTGTCCCATATCATTGTTCTCAAACGCTGCATTTCTATTTTAATATTTTCTCTGAATTACAATTTCAATGTCCACAATAAACGGTTGCTCAGTGTACTCTGTATGCTCACGGCTCGGCTGACATAAAAATTTGACGCCATTTTGATTTTATCCGAGGAATAAGCCCGTTATTCCTTCAAAATTGCTGGTATAAGAGTTACTCTCGTATAACTTTGTTATTCTCAGGATAAGTAGTTGGTGAAATGAAAACATGGTTATCTGAGAGTAAGTAATAGCTTTATCCTTAGAATAAAACTTATTCTACTTTGGTGAAATCGGACCTTAATCGAGTTTAAAAAATGGCTAGATCAGCACATTATTTTTTAAATACGGCTAAATTATTAATAACGAAAAAAAAAAAGATTATTTAGTAAAATGGATTTCATGAATAGGTATTGTGTAAATAATTAATAAGACACATCATTCTGGATGATAAAATATTGTTTAATGATAAAATTACGATCTAAATTAGCAGCCTCTCGAATGGTTTCACTTTGCGCTGAGGACGTTGATTGTTGGGCTTGGGCCTCATTGCGCGCAGCCTTGTTCAGTATAAATTTAAATTGGATACAAGTTTTTTAAAGGACATCCTATGGGATTACCTATGTGTAGTAAGTTTGGTTTAACTTGGTAAGGCCGGCAGCCTAATTGCGTAACGTATTAACTTTCTGATTACGATTCTGAAACTAAGCAAACTCCATTCGCAATCGTTTTCCATAATCGGAATTGTGTAACTAAAATGAATCAAATTCTGCCTCTTTATAGGGATGTCATTAAAATCTCGCCCAATCTATTACGTTTATGCGTTTTGTTTCATCACTTATGAACTATTCGCTTCCGAATAATTTTACTATATATTAATATTGTTTCAATTACAATTGGTGGTCTACCATTGCTTCAAAGGAAAATATATAATGATTACCTAAAAAACGTAAAACCAATTTTTAAAACACTTTCTACCAAAAACTACCATAATTGAAAAAAAGCAACGAAACGTATTACTGCTCACGTTTTAGTTATCTGTGGTCAATCAAAAATTAGTAGAAAAGCAGTGTTGTCAACTTAGTGGGATTTCCGCTACAACTGGGGGCTGGGACACCCCAACTAGCAGACTAAATTTTGCTTTTAGCCGCTGATAGTTTTGTTTTGGTTAGTCTAATTTAGTTTGTGTAAAACAAAACAATCAACTACTAAAGCTTTAACTCGAGAAATTATTCTAATAACACGATAGTGGCATGTTATTTTTACTGTTTGCGTGAAACCTGTGTTAGAGTCTGGCTAACGAAAGCGTGATCTGGGGTATTTTCAAAGTTTTAATATGGCAACATTATTAAGCTGTCAAAGGTACTTCAAAGTCTGTGATTGTGTTTGTTATTATTTTGTAAAGACATTTATTTTTCAAAAATATCTGCTTTATTATGGGTAAAACAATCAAAAGTAACGTGCGAAAGCTGCTACATGTTATGATCAGTAAGTTCAAACCTAAACAAAAGGAGGAAGAAGTTGTTTACCAAGAAAAACAACAATGTTTAGGTGCGATGTCGGATTTTTTGGGTTAGTATGGCTTGGTACTCTTGATACATGTTGGCTGATTAGTATATATTTACGATTTAATGATATCTTTTCTTATATTTATAGATAAGCTGAAAGATATTCAAGGAGTCTACGAAATTAAAGTCATTCTTGAAAAGTTAAGGAGCTTAGAAAAGAAATCTTTAATAGAAAATGAGACAATGTTCTTAGAAGAAATATCTTCACTAACTGGTATGTACTTGCATTTGATAGTGTTTGTTCCATTTCCCAAATCTGTGTTATTTTGATGTAATCAAACTGTTTGAGTATCTACACCATTAAAATATTTATTTGATACTTTGTTTTCCAGGTGTTGGTGTAACGACACTAAGAAAAATTAAAAAAGAAGCATCCTTAAATGAAGGGGTGTGGAGTACTCCAGGAAAGAAACGCCCCCACAAAAGTACGGTGTCGAATTTAGACAGCTTTGATACTGATGCAATAAGAAATAAAATCAATGAATTTTATGTTGTGAGAAAGGAGGTACCGACATTACGTACATTGCTAGAAGAATTACGTTCTAGTATTGGCTTTAATGGATGCAGAGAAACTCTGCGTAAAATATTGTTTGCCAATGGATATGAGTTCAAGAAAAATAAAAATGAACGAATGGTCCTTGTCGAACGTTTTGATATTGCTGCTTGGAGACATCGTTATCTGCGAGAAATTGCTGCAAAACGAGCAGAAGGAAAACCAATCATCTATTTAGATGAAACATATGTACACAAAAATTATAAGCCTAAAATGTCATGGCAAGGTCCAACAACAAGTGGTGCCTCACAACCAAGCCCACTGGAACATATCTCTTCAGGGAAAAGATACATCATTGTACATGCTGGCTCTGACACAGGGTTTGTACCAAATGCACTGTTAGTTTTTAGTACAAAATCAAGGTTGGCGGACTACCACCATGACATGAATGCTGAAAACTTTGATAAATGGTTAAAGGAAAAATTAATACCCAATTTGAACAAACCCAGTGTTATTGTGATGGATAATGCGAGCTACCACACTGTACAACAGAACAAAGTTCCTACGACACAAATAAGAAAAGCTGAAATACAAGAATGGCTCGATTCCAACGGAATAAATTATGAAGATTACTTAACAAAACCTGAATTGTTATGTTTAGTTAACAAGCATAAACCCGAACCCCTGTATGTAGCTGACGAGCTTTTGAAACAATACGGCCATGAAGTATTGAGACTGCCACCTTACCATTGTGATCTCAACCCGATCGAGCTGATATGGAGCTTAGCTAAGCGTATGGTGGCAAAAAAAAACATTAATCTGCCAGCAAAAGAAACGGAAGCACTCATAAAAACCTCATTTGGCCGAATAACTGCAGAAGATTGGAAAAAAATGACGAACCATGTAATAAATGTGGAAAATAAATATAAACAAAGAGATCACATAACAGAAGAAGTATTGGAAAAATTTATAATAAGTGTAGGTGATGATGACTCCACTACTGATACAGATGAATCCATGGAGGTTGAATTATTGGACTCTGATTTTGAGAATGATGATTAAATAATTAATAAATTAAATGTTAAGTAGGTTAATATTTATGTACATAGTAATAAATAAATTTACACACTCGTTTTTTAACTGACATCCATGACAGTCAAGGCCCCCGTTACACTACACCAAACGGAGCCATTAAAACAAAAAATAAATTAGAATAAATATAAAGAATACTCTAGTATCAAAACATTTAGCTAAAGGTATAGTTGGTGATACCACATTAAGATTTTTTGAATTTGCCGCGGTTTTCAGATCACGCTTTCGTTGGCCAGACTCTAGTAATTTTACGAATTATTTCTTAAAATGCCGAAATTACTTTGGATTCAAACGCTAATATGAAAAGACTGTTCAGCATAAAAAATATCGTTTAGTCACACAGAGGCTGTGCCCGTGTCGATATCGAAAAACATCGTCATTTCTACAGAATAGATCCCGACATACTACAAAAAAATAAAAACAGTGGCACTCCGAGAGTGCCACCAGAAGTGAAAACTTGAACAATTAAATGTGTATTTTTTAAATCGTCAGAGTTGTACACACGGCTACACATCAAGCTATACATTTCCAGATTGTATAGGAATTCCGTACAGTGCGAGATCAGCTTAAGCGATAAAAAAAATAACTACGATTATGGCATAATAAGTTTTATATTCATTCTCAAATCTTCAAATGGACCTCCAAAACGACGACCGAACGTCAGGAAAAAGAATAAAATAAAATTAAAAAATTGCGATTAATCTATAATTTATTTTTACTTATTTGAAACACCGCCGCTAGTGGAATCGGGCAAATGTTGGCAACATTTGAGTAAAAAAAAATATAAAATGACATTTTGACAGTAATGCCAATTTAGCCCCTTCGGGGCTAGATCTAGCCCTTTTTCTTCTTGTTCAGCTCCGAATATAATGATTTAGCCCCTAGCCCGTAATCTACCCCCAAATATTATCGCCTGTCAAAACCATATAAACATAAATTACGAAACAGGGTGAATTTTAAGTCCCTAAATTCCATACCATAAATACAAACTGGCCTTACCAAGTTAAACCGAACTTACTACGCAAAGGCAATCCCATACGATCTCCTTTAAAAAAAAATTGTGTCCAATTTAAATTTATACTGAACAAGGCTATCAAGCCCAACCACCAACGTCGTCAGCGCAAAGTGAAACCCTTCGAGAGAAATTAGATGAAGACTGCTATTTAGATCGTAATTTTATGATTAAATAATATTATATAGTACAGATTTGTATATTTTACTTATTATTTACACATTACTTATTCATGAAATCCATTTTACTGAAGAATCTTTATTTTTATTTTTCGTTATTTGGTAATTTAGCCCTATTTTTTAAAAATGTGCTCATCTAGCCCGTTTTTAAGCTCGATTTAGCCCTAAAACCTGACACCCATTTGGCAACACTGCATTTTGTTTTGTTTCGTCCACAGGTTTCGTCTTTAATTTTGATTCGAATCGTTGAGGTATTATGGACTAATTATATTTACTGTTCGCATTCAAAGACATGGGCCTATGATAAGCAGTCTCAAAATATTTTTTAGTGGTTTCTGCACAGAACAAGTAAATGGCAAGGAATAGGGTTCTGTCTTACTTTTGTACTGGCTCCACGTTTTTCTCACTATCGAAAAGGACGAACCATACGTCATATCAGCACTACAAGTAAGCCAATATAAACAGGAATTACGTGTGTAGGAGTGATTATTGTAGTTGAGGTACATTATTGGTCAATCTACAATAATCTGCTTATGATTATATCATATTGATAATGATTGTATCATTTACTGTGTAGACTTCTGTAACTTACTTGAGGTTAACTGGACGTAGTTAAACGAAAAGGATCCAATCCACACAATCAAGTTCTTCTAACTTAACAGACAGCTGTGTTGCTGGAGAGTTTGTTGCGCCACTTCTTCCCATCTAAAGCACTAGGAAGTGGTGAAGGGTAGGCGTTTTGGGAAAAAAAGTGCCGACGCTCAGCCTAGTTTGAATAAATGCCTTTTGATTTTGAACTAACAGTAACAACAAAACATTAATTATTATAATATTTTCGCAGACTATGCTAGAGCTACCAACTTCATTCAACAATGAGGGATTTTTCTAAAAAGAATTTGGTGGCAAATAAGACATGGAAAACCAAGCTTCCATATTAATCATTGTAGGCGAACTTTTAACAAAGTTTAGCATCAAGCAGCAACTCATGAATGTATTTTTCTTTGGGTGAGCTTTATACATACATAAAATCACATCATAAATTTTATATGTACCTATTTTTTACCATTCTAATTTAGTGTTATGTTAAATAAACCAATAGCCATGGGCTGATGATGGCCTTCTAAATATGCCGAATTTGCCCCATAATTAAGTACTTTAGTTGAGCAGAAAATAATTTGATTTTGTTGTACAATTGCAGGAGAGTCCCAGGGGTGCTTCACCTGCGTAGACATGAAAATCCCTACTAATATTATAAATGCGAAAGTAATGTCAGCCTGTGTGTTACGCTTTGACGCCTAAACCGCTGAACCGATTGTCATGAAATTTAGCAGAGATATAGCCTGGGATATGGAGAAGGACATAGGCTACTTTTTATATAGGTACATACGCTATAACGGACATCCGCACGGGCGGAGAAGAGTGCAAAAGCTAGTTGTTCATTAGTTTTGCTTAACAGTAATATAAACATATATATGTACTTAATTGTGTTAATAGATAACAGTGTAAACTTTAATAGTTAAGTGTTTTAATTGTGAACTTAAAATAACTTGTTATGAAATACATATTTAAGCACTGAATAGGTTTTTTTTAAATACAGACAAGTTATTGATAATTACAGTGATACTATTTAGAAAATAGTAGTGTTTAGCTAAATTGTAATTTATTTGGTACATTAAGGTAAATAGAAACAAATATATAATGGTTTACAAAAAACAACTGTTTTATTTATATCATTTCAACCTTCTGATGATAGCATTTGATGTTTTCCTGTCGAAGTAATCATTTGTGAAAAATACTGCTTGGTACTGTTGCTGTGAGTGCATGAGAGGAAATTTAAATTTTTCCTGTTTATTATAGTTGAGCCACCTGAAAGATAAAAAAATAATTTAAGCACATCCTCATTATATTCCATCATCTATTACTCATCCAGTCTTTAATAGACCTCTCCCTTAAACACTTCAATGCACAATCTATCTACTATAGAAAACTGCAATATTCTGCTATTAGATAAACAATACTTGGATGCCTACAATTCGTGTGCGTTACCCAGGCCAGATGTTGTCAAAAATGGTCATTTGAATCTTATAGATAATTAGTTTTGCGGCTTCTGTAATTGTTGCGCACATTTTTAAATTTGTTGCGCTTATAGTTTTTTAATTATTTCACAAAAACATTTCCTGCTGGGGTAACGTTACCCCAGCCAGACCTTTTTCTTTCTAATGGGAATATTTAAATAATTACTAGCTATAAAATTAGTTGTCTAGATGAAGTAAATGTTGTGCCTTATTTTGTATTTGTTCTTTCATCGGTTGCGAAGTTATTCGAGATTTTGCTGGGGTAACGTTTTTGGTTTTGCTAGATCTTTGAAATGGTTAAGCGGATTCTTATCATATTTTGTACATGGCTTCTTGGGAATTAGTTTAAATTTGTTCTGCAATAAAAAAACCAAAATAATACATAGCTTAAAGGTTATTTCATTAAATAGAAAAACACTTCAATTGGTCCCAGCACTCTCAATAAGAGCTCTAAAGACTTACTTTAAACGTTATTTTAAAGCTTGTAACTGCCTTCAAATGTACGTGAAGTTTCATTAGTATCCTGTAAGTATTTAACAAGTTATGATGATATTGAGTTCTTCACGAGCACGGTCTTGATGCGCGCGGTGTTATTTGGCCACTGGATTGGATATATGAACTGAATGTTATGTCAATTATTAGTTTTTTAGTTCAGTTGTATATCAGTAAAATTTCAGCTCAGTACATTGGATAATTAATGAGATAATACGATTAAAGTCATTAGGAAGTGAATGACTGTGGTAACCCGACCAAGTTTAGGTGGTTACGAAAAAGCGAAAACGCATAACATTATGGTACCTTCTAAAATATGTAGGATAGTGATACAAATTTAGTACAGACATGTACACAAGTTTAAAAAAAACTACGTGATTATTAAATAATTTTTATTGACAGGTAATATAATCATTTCAATTGAACTTTTAAAGTATTATTAAACTTATACTTAAAAACAATCACAGATTAAAATTACAGATAGTAATTTTGCTTTTTTGAAACTTTCTATTATTTTTTAATTAAATTATAGATTTCAGTATACACAGTACACAGTTACAGTTTTTATTTAAATATACACATATTGGACTGTGTAATGATCACAGACAATAAATAATATACAATGGTTTTTTTCAGTTAACACTAAACTTACGGTGCGTACAAACTATATAACATAACATGTTATATAACATTTTTCATAGTGTGGTCATGTTATTTAACATTGTTGTATAACATTTTACATAGAGTTGTAGTGTTATATAACATGTTACATGGTCTGTACGCACCTTTACGTATGTCTACTAATACCTACTTATATCAATTAAAATCATAGATCAATGGTACAGACGCCAGCACATCAAGCTACCCCAAACTGTCAAGTTTTCCCAATTGAACATGAACTTTATGTATTTGTGATACAGTTTGAAATCTATCAAAGAAATTTGACAGATTGGAGTAGCTTGATGTGCTGGCGTCTGTACTATTAAATGACATCACAAAATCGGTCGCTAAGTCATGAATTTCATTAATCAAGTTTCAAGTCATATTTTGACAATATACCTATACACGAAAACCTTCCACTTGAATCAATCTATCTATTAAAAAAAACTGCTTCAGAATCCGTTGCGTAGTTTTAAAGATCTAAGCAAACAGGGACAGACAAACGGGAAGCGACTTTGTTTTATAGGTACTATGTAGCGAAGGATAAATATGTCGTTATCATTGTTGAGAATTCCAGTCTAGGTAATAATTAAGTACGAAAGAAAAGAAAAGAAAAGAATAAGTTCCTAAATTTAAATATTTAAGCCTTAAAAAAATACAGTTTTAGATAAGTACCTAACAACATGTACATATTAATAATAATTTTGCTACTATTTCTGTAGTTACATTATACAAGCTTACCTTGTTCGTGAATTCATCAAGCAGCCTGCACCATAACTATGATCATCAATAGAAGCACTCCACATTAGCAGTAATTCGCCACACTTATTATTTTACATTAGCTCTCACGCACTCTATAAATATTTGCAAAAACAGGAAACGGAACTGCCGAAACGCATGCGCACTCTACAAGATGAATTATGTGATTACGGAACATGTTTAGTGCGATATGCAAACAATGCGCCCCTTCACCCCACCCCTTCCGCGTCCCACCGAACGACATGTTATATCAGTGATTTTTGATAAGTTTGTGCAACACTGGAAGATAATAATAATGTTTCCATAGTACAGATATTATTGTATTATTAATGTATTTAACAGTGTACGCGTCTGTACCGAAATTGTAAGGTGTATTATACTAAACATTTCAAAAGATAGTATAATGTTCTGCGTTTTCGCTTTTTCGTAACCACCTAAACTTGGTCGAGTTACCACGGTCATTCACATCCTGATGACTTTAATCGTATTATCTCATTAATTATCCAATGTACTGAGCTGAAATTTTACTGATATACAACTGAACTAAAAAACTAATAATTGACATAACATTCAGTTCATATGTCCAATCCAGTGGCCAAATAACACCGCGCGCATCAAGACCGTGCTCGTGAAGAACTCAATATCATCATAACTTGTTAAATACTTACAGGATACTAATGAAACTTCACATACATTTGAAGGCAGTTACAAGCTTTAAAATAACGTTTAAAGTAAGTCTTTAGAGCTCTTATTGAGAGTGCTGGGACCAATTGAAGTGTTTTTCTATTTAATGAAATAACCTTTAAGCTATGTATTATTTTGGTTTTTTTATTGCAGAACAAATTTAAACTAATTCCTAAGAAGCCATGTACAAAATATGATAAGAATCCGCTTAACCATTTCAAAGATCTAGCAAAACCAAAAACGTTACCCCAGCAAAATCTCGAATAACTTCGCAACCGATGAAAGAACAAATACAAAATAAGGCACAACATTTACTTCATCTAGACAACTAATTTTATAGCTAGTAATTATTTAAATATTCCCATTAGAAAGAAAAAGGTCTGGCTGGGGTAACGTTACCCCAGCAGGAAATGTTTTTGTGAAATAATTAAAAAACTATAAGCGCAACAAATTTAAAAATGTGCGCAACAATTACAGAAGCCGCAAAACTAATTATCTATAAGATTCAAATGACCATTTTCGACAACATCTGGCCTGGGTAACGGACACCTACAATTCTACTGTTGGATGAAACAGGTACTTTACTAAAAAGTATAAAGTATTTTTGTTTAGGTACTTTTCTTAATAGATAAAAAGATTGATGGACCTATGATGTAACTACATACGTAACTTTTTAACAAGCAAAACCAATTCAATTTGAAATATTATTTTGTAAGCCTTAATAAACTTTACTCATAAATATTATGGTTCTTCAATATTTAGAAAACAATGTTCAATACTACCATAGTCTGGTGCAAGTAGAGTACAATGCTTATTTTGTGCATTTCCACTGAATGTAAAGAATAATATTGTATGATTGAATTACTTTGCAACGTGTGTGATAAACTTGACAGGCATTAGCATGTTCAGCCTATGAAGTTCCCACTGCTGGGACACAGGCCTCTCTGTGAGAAGGAGTGGGCTGTAATCTACAGACATACAATAATCAAATTGGATATTCTTACTAACTTATTATTTACAATAATTATTTGAAAAATATCTAAGGTAGTAGGTACTTACTTAAGATATATTTTCAGTAGCCTACCTACCTACTTAGTTTAATTTAGTTTGTTGTTATAATTTGCTAAGTAATTATGCATTGCCATACCTATAATTTCTATTGACAACAAACAACATCTGTAGATAAAATATTTAGGCATATTCAATAGGTTTTTTTTAAAGGAAATAAGTCTATTTACCTATATATATTTAAGGTGTGTGTGTGTAGCTAGTTCATTGAAGTTCTTAGATATGTAATACATTGACATAAACTGCTTCTTCAAAGTGTGCTTCTTTTGTCCTTCCTCTTTCAATTGATTGCTCTTGTTGGTTTTATATTTAGGTACAATTCGTAAATGCTCGACTGGCTTGCCAAGTTTGTGGCATCTGATAAGGTTACGGTACCTTCGAAGTACGAATTTGTATTTCGTTAAAACGCCACCAATATGTCTCGTTTCTGAAATATCATCTAAGTATCTTTATTTTAGGTGGTAAGGACATGTAACAGAAGAAAACTATTGCAATTTTCTCTATAAAATCACTTCGTTGATTCGCTATTCAAAATACCACAATACTGATTTATCATTGGGGTTTTACACAAAATCACATTCACAATTTATCAGGAAGACTACTACTTGTATTTTTTCGTTATAATTTAAGAGATTTAATGAGTAAATCCCAATAAAATGTACAAAGAAAAATGATAGAGGCGAGTACGTTGCCTTCGTCATGCGAAACAAACTACTCGTTGGTTTCAAACAAACTTATAGTTGTCAAACTAGTTACACAATTCGAATATTAGACGTATGCCCAATTTTTCCTCACATAACATTCACTCTAATAGATTAGTAATTGGTTTCACATAATAATGGAGTTTCGCAATTCGAGATTCGTAAAATTAAGCCAACTGCGATAGAAACGAAGCAAATTAATCTGAATCGTTTGCCAATAATGTATTACGCAATTAGGTAGCGGGTCTGGCTGTTTGTGTGTGTGAGTTTAAATGTTTGTAAACGCACCCACAATACAGGAGTAATTCCTAGTGTGGGGCAAGGTTTTTCTAAAAAATTAAATAAATAAATAAATAGGAGTGAGGCTCATTTAGCCAGTGTAGACGTGACAATAGAAACGTCATCTAGTAAACGTCACTCACTGAATGTATATCAATCAGAACAGAAACGTCTATCAATCAGAGAAGTGTCAGACTCATGCAGTGTTGCCAACCCGTACGATAATTATGGGGGCGTATGATAATTTAGCCAATGGTACGATGTACAGACGCCAGCACATCAAGCTACCCCAAACTGTCAAATTTTCCCAATTGAACATGAACCTTAGGCTTTTAAAGAACAGTCATGAAATAGTGTTATTTGCAGATGACACATCACTTTTATTTAAACTTAAACGACAACAGACAGTTACTGACGATGTAAATAATCCTCTTACTAAAATAGTGCATTGGTTTAGTGTTAATAATTTACTATTAAACGAGAAAAAAACTAAATGCATTCGATTTCTGACACCTAACGTTAAGCAGGTGAAAACCAATGTATTAGTAAATGGGGCGGAATTGGATCTTGTGGACACCACTGTGTTCTTAGGTATTACTTTGGACTCGAAGCTACAGTGGGGCCCACACGTAACTAAATTGTCGAAGTGGCTAAGCTCTGCAGCCTACGCGGTCTATAAAATCCGTCATTTGACTGATGTAGAAACAGCTCGATTAGTATATTTTAGTTATTTCCATAGTGTAATGTCGTACGGCATTTTGCTGTGGGGAAATGCAGCCGACATTCAAGCTATATTTGTGCTGCAGAAACGAGCCATTCGAGCAATTTATAACCTAAGTTGTAGACATTCACTGAGGGATAAATTTAAGGAAATAAATATAATGACAGTCGCATCTCAATATGTATATGAGAACCTAATTTATGTTAAAAAGAACATTAATCTATATTCTAAACACAGCGACGTTCATAGCATAAATACTAGAAATAAAGATTTACTTATTGTGCCCACGACTAGGCTCCAAAAAATTAGCAATTCGTATTCGTTTTTACAACAAACTCCCAAGCCATGTTAAGGAACTAAGCTTCAATAAATTTAAACCATTTATTAAACAGAAACTCTGTCAAAAAGGTTTCTATAAAGTTAAAGATTACTTGGATGACAAAAAAGCTTGGGACTAGTTAAGTTGCTCCAATGTACCCTCAAGCAACAAACTGTTATATTAGCTAAGTGTTTAATAGATACTGTTGACATTTTATTTAAGTATTGATCTACGTGACATTATTTTTAATGACATTTAAAGAAAAAACTAACTGTGAATGTGAGTACTATGCAGGCTAGATTGAACACATTACTTTATAACCCGTCTGGTGGTTTTGAGCATTTTGTAAATGGCCTACGCAAATGTCCTGCAAATCTGGTAGCGTCTTGTGGCGGGTCGTTGAGCTCCCTAAAATAGGGTTGAGCTACACGGTGACTGCTACATACATGCCGTCTGTTGAGACAGGTCAGCTCAAAGCTGCAATGGCTCTTTCTTCAAAAGGCCTTTCCAGACATTACCCTGCATTGTTAGACTCACATAAAATTTAAATAATATAATGTTTGGACTTTAAAAGAGACTATGACCTCTGAGTTTGTTTCGGCTTTTCTTCTCAGGGAACAGTCAGCTAGGAAATGCCGGCGCCATCTAGTTTATAAAAATATTGACCAACAAAATATTGACGTGTAAAAGTGTCTTTTAAGATCTACTTACATAAATAAACATTTCATTTCATTTCATTTCATTATGCCATAAAGTTGAAAATCTATCAAAGAAATTTGACAGATTGGGGTAGCTTGATGTGCTGGCGTCTGTACGATAGTGATTGTCAAATGTACGATAATTTTGAGCTGTGAAAAAAGAAATAGTTCCATGAACAAAACGTATTTGTCAGACAAAATACAATGCAAAATGTCAACAAAAGGTCAACGCCCAACTGTCAAGTATGACAACATGTAAATGTCTCTATCTCTTTCACATTCTATCACATTTCTTTCAAATGAAAATAATAACACTTTTTTCATCCGACCGCGACTCCGCAGATCCTACATAATATTATAAATGTTAAAGTTTGGATATTTCGATGTTTGGATGGTTGTTACTCAATCATCCAAAAACAGCTGAACGGATTTGAATGAAATTTGACTCACAGATAGTTTGTAACCTGAATTACACACAGGCATTTAACACATAGGATACTTTCAATTCCAGAAGTACGTTCCTATGGGATCATTTTCGACCTCCACGCGGGCAAAGCCGCTGGCAAAAGTTAATAACTTAATATTTTCTTCTAGCTAGCTTTATATTTTGTGGGCACGCATGAATACAGACTGCAAAAATTCTTGTGATCTGTGATACACTCCATTGTCGTGTGTAAAGTTTGGCGGTTTGTGCTGCTAGCGCTACTAATGGTGAAACTTGGCATATTTTCCTCCTTTGACTAGTCATTGTCGTTTGTTATCAATTTTTGATGAATGTTTTAGGTGCTTCTTTCGTGATTTTTTTTTTGCACAAACGCTAGCACATCAAGGTACCCCAAACTGCAAATTTTTCCCAGTTGCATATGAACCTTATGCTAATGTGATGAAGTTGAAAATCTATCAAAGAAATTTGACAGATTGGTGTAACTTGATGTGCTGGCGTCTGTACGATAATTTTACCCACAATACGATAATTTCGACGTGGGAATTCGATAATTTGAACTTTTGGAGTTGGCAACACTGGACTCATGTCACCCTGGAAAGCATTGGTGGATTAGGTGAATCTAGTAGGAAGTTGTGATCAAAGAATACAATAGTATACTGTATATAAATTATATTACCAATTAAAAGGAGCTCTTGCTTGAAAGAAAAGTCACTTTTTGATAACATGTCCGCAAAAAGTGCAAAAAATGTGAAGAGTTCAGGACCATCGGCTGTAGGAAAATTCTATCTTCTAACATACAATGGTATCCAAACTTTGGGGTAAGTTCAAAGTTTAAATAATTCCTACTTGCAGACATAATAGCATGTATTGTAATAATGTACTGTTACCTATTATCTTAATTGTAAGTTATTCATAATACCCAAAGTGCATGAGAAAATAAAATCTGTTACAGTTGTTATAAGTAGTACTGTTAAAACTGTATGTAATCATCAACATAGTAGTTGATAGTTTTCTATTGGGGTTTGTGAATTTAAATAATTTTCTTTGAATGAATTAGTTTCAATAATAATTATTAACAGTAAAAATATTGTAAAATTTAATACTAATTGAATGGAATGGCACATTTCGTATTTTTGTTGTGATAATTTAATTATACTATGATTGCTGGTGAAAGTTGAATAGTTACATATGGTATTTACTAATATTAATTATAAAATAGCAATATTTAATGCTCCTTCATAAGCGCCTATTACACTATTCAATTTGTAGGAAATCGAAAGATGTAATCGAAGTTAGAACAGTTACATTCTGATTTAGTCATCTGTCGGGATCTTAAAACTACACTAAATACTACTTCTTAAATTGCTGCAACCCAATGTAATACTACTTCATAAGCACTTAAGAGTCATCTCTCCAAATTAGAATTCAATTTAGTCTAGTGTGATCACTAGCTTTCAATTTCCTAATTAAAGTGTTCCTAGTTAGGTTTTCTTCAAATTGGATAATGTAATCAAAGTCAAAGTCAAAGCATTTATTTCAAATAGGCACTTAAAAGGCACTTTTGAACGTCAACATTTATAATACAATAGAATTGATTCTAGTCGCCCCTTCCAAAAAGTAGTTTCGTATGGAGAAGAATGGGCAAGAAACTCCACCGTTACTCTTTTAAAATGGTTTAACTATAATATTTAACATACATTCATTCTATAATTATGTTGAAAACGATGCATCCATAACAAAATTACTGTACCAAAATAGGTAAAAAGAATGAAATTGAAACAATTACAGATAAATTAATTTTAAGATAGATACATGGTGCTCACTTATTTACAAACATTGTAAAAGTAAATATACAATTTTCCTAGAATATTAACAAGTAGGTAATCAGTCAGTGGTGCCGATTCTCTTGTACACCGAACTAAACTAACTAAACTATCACTAAAATTCCTTACTTTTGGCTATGAGAATCTTAAAGCTATTCTGCAAAAAAAGATCTCTAAATTTAAAAATAATTTTGACACAACTAAAATCGAATTTGACAAACGCGACTCCACGTTTACCCTACCCCGTGATTTTTTTTAGAGCCGGAATCGCGCAGGGGGGGCAGCCTCGACGTGTTTTAAATGGATTTTTTTACTTTTTGTATCGAAAATATGAAAAATGATTACCTACATGTTGAGTTTTAGAGGTGTATGGAGTTTTATAAAGGGGGTCGAAATTTTCATTATTTTTACGATAGGACACACCAATTTCGAGATATAAGCAAAAGAAAAGAAAAAAAAAGATACAGTACTGTATTTGCGCCCGAAGTCGAGGTGTCAGTGTGAATTTTAGTTCTTGACAACTAATTTTATTCCACACCTTTTTAATCGCGATTAAAAATAGTCAGATTTAGTTAGACAATCAAAATTTTATATTGAATAGAATAATGAAATTGACAACAACAGAATAACAAAATTACCATTTTCACTAAATCAAAAACTCAGTACAATCTTAGTGCTGTCAAACTAAAATATAGTTAAGTTGTGTCACTTTAGTCAATTTCAGAATGGGAAATCGTCGTTTGACAGGGATAAACTAAATTTTAGTGATTTTTAGTTTAGTTTAGAGAATTTTGTGACAAGAGAATCGGCACCAATGTGTGAGTTAAAGTAATCACTGAGTGTAATCAATGTCATAAATATAATTAATTACATAATTCAATTAGCAACCAGTTTGATTTTGTCTAGATTGATTGTCCTATGGAGCAGGACCAGCATGTTTCCAAGCATTCTTATCTTGGATATAATCCTCTAATTTGTAATATGCTTGTTTACAAAGTGTACTTTTCATAAGAGTTTTAAATTTCCTTTCATTTAATTGCAATATATCACAAGGTATTTTGTTATAACATTTAACACAGTACCCCATAAAAAATGTATGTACTTTAGCTAATCTGAAAAATGGTTGATCTAATTTGTCTTTGTTTCTAGTATTAAAATGATGTCTATCACTTATTTTATTATGTAGATTTTTTCTTACATACATGATATTTTCATAAATGAATTGGCAAGGTACCGTCATAATATTAATCCTTTTAAATAGATCCCTGAGAGATTCGCGGCGACGTAGATTATAAATGGCTCTGACAGCTCTCTTTTGCAAAATAAAGATGGATTCAATGTCAGCAGTGGGGTCGGCGTCAGCAGTGGGGTTGGCCCCACAGTAAAATGCCATACGACATAATGCTGTGGAAGTAGCTAAAATAAACCAAACGCGCGGTTTCTACATCTGTTAACTGTCTGATCTTCCTTACAGCATAAGCGTCGGAGCTTAACCGCCCCGCAAGAGATGTTATATGAGGTGCCCATTGTAATTTCTCGTCTAGCGTGATTCCTAGGAACACCGTTTGATTAACAAATTCCAGTTTTTCTCCATTCAATATGATGTCACATTCGCTATTTCTAACATTTGGTAATTGAAATCTAATGCATTTGGTTTTTATGCCATTTAGTACCAAATTATTTACCGTAAACCAATCTTGGACCTGAAAAATACAGTTATTCACGTCGTCAAGATTTTGTGACCGTCGGGCTATTTTAAATATCAATGACGTGTCATCTGCAAATAACACCATCTTCGGTTGATTTAAAAGTAAATAGGGTAAATCATTAATGTAAACTAAAAAGAGGAATGGACCCAATATTGAACCTTGAGGAACGCCCATTGCCATTTCAGACCCTAATGAGTTTATGCCGTTTACTTGAACTTTATCTTTTCTGTCTTTCAGGTATGATCTTAGTAAATCAAGAGCTGTATTTCTAATCCCATAGTGCTCCAGTTTCAGCAGAAGTGTCTCATGATTTACGCAATCGAACGCTTTGGAGAGGTCGCAAAAGATTCCAATGGCATCTTTTGCTTCTTCCCAGGCGTTAAAAATGTTCTTTATTAGGGTGACACCAGCGTCAGTGGTACAACGCCCCTTGGTGAAACCGTACTGTTGTTCATGAAAGATGGCATTTTTATTAAAGTGACGTAACATTTGATTGAGAATCAACTTTTCAAACGCTTTACTGAGAACTGGCAGAATTGACACAGGCCTATAATTGTTAGGTTCTTTACTATCACCCGATTTGAACAAAGGAACTACTTTACTGTGTTTCATGAGATCCGGGAAGACTCCATGGTCTACACTGGTGTTAAATATGAAAGCTAAATAGGGCGCAATGGTTTTGATAATAGCACTACAAACTTTTACAGACATTCCCCAAAGATCTTCTGTAGATTTAATTTTAAGATCTTTAAAAGCTTTTATAACTGTTTGTGGGTTGGTATGCTGAAATCTAAACTCCAAAGAACATGCCCTTACATTATTTCTGAGTAAGGCAGCAGAACGCGCGGGTGAGGAATTTAAAGCTTCAGTAGTTTTAACAGGAATATTAGCGAAAAAGTTTTCAAATTCCTGAGCTATTTCTACATCTGAGTTGATGGAGCCATTTGCAGTCTCTAAATTAAATTCAGTATTACGCTGTTTATTTATACCTGTTTCATTATTTATTATTTGCCAGGTCGTTTTAATTTTATCATCAGCTGATTTTATTTTATTGCTAATATAAAGCGCTTTAGCTAATTTGCACACAGCTTTAAAAGTTTTTGAATATTTTAAAACATACTGATCAAAGCTTGTATTATTCATTTGTTGCTTTAGGCCATAAAGTTCAAAAAGTTTTTCCCTGCTTTTACGAATACCTGGAGTAGCCCAATCACTAAATAAGAACGTTGTGCAAATAGTTTTAGTCTTTAGTGGGAAAGTGTTATTAAATTTCTTGTTTAATAGTGAGAAGAACTCGGCGTAGAACTCATTTGGGTCACTTATGTTATTAAAACTCTGAACACCATAATGTACTGGCCAAAGAATTATTAAATTTTTACATGTCATCGGTCTAAACCTAATTTAAATTTTTTGTAAAGGCATGTAGGAGCAAAATGTTATTGTTTGTCCACTGTGATCAGATGGCAACTTATTTACAATTTGTTTGTGTAAGTAATCACAGTTACAAAAAATATTATCAATACAAGCAAGTGGCAGAAGAAGCTGTCACTCGGGTTGGTTGAGTTAGTTCATTGAAAGCATTTGACAGACCAAATGACGTAAATAGATAATCTGACAGTATTTGAGTTATTTCCAAATAAATTAATATTAAAATCACCACATATGACTATTGACTTACTACTAGTACTAAGTTTCTTTAACACATCTTCCATTACAGAATCAAATACAGATAGGTTCTGGTAACTTGGAGGTCTGTAAATGCATACTATAACATGCTTATCAAGCTCAACACAGGACAATTCAATAGTGTGTTCAACAGACAGCCCGATGATGTCTTTTCGTTCTTTCGATTTAATAGAATTTCTAACTAATATTAAAGACCCGCCATGTATCATACGTTTTCGGGTGAAAAAGCTAACTACATAATAATTTTCATACTTAGTTAATTGACATTATTTGATGATCTTTTAGCCAATGTTCTGTTAAACAAATTACATCAAACTTGGTATATTCCAAAAACAATTCTATTTCAAGTAATTTGGAAGAGCAACCTTGGATATTTTGGTTAAACAGTTTTAAAGTATGTAGCACTCCCTTTGGTTTTTTATTATTATGAGTAAAAGTTCCAGAAGATACCTTTTTATTATTCTCTAACCATAATTGGTTATTTGACGGGGTAACTTCTGTTGTCTTACAAACTAGTTTAAACAGTTATCTGGAACAATCTCCACCACTACAGCTGAAGTGTCTATAATGTCCATATGAGTTCCAGCAGAAAGAGAATACTCTTTCTGATTGGTACTGGCCTCCATAGATGTTGGTATAATAGGTGGATCTTCGTTCGTACAACTTAACGATTCATAATTCATATCTATGTTGTTAGTATAACTAGACAACACAGACTCGTCACTAATAATCACTTCAGCCTCTATTCTGTTTCAGAGGATAGACACTTACCTACCTAGTAAAATATAGCTAACATAAACATTGTTTGTTTCAGATGGTCATACATGCTGCTACAAACACTTTCTCATTTCCTAAATCGTGGAAGTTTGGACACTTTCTGGCCGTTAATTAAAACAACTGTGGTTGTATTCCAAAATGCTGCAGTACTTGAGGTAAATTTATGATATTAACAACGTTTATTGGGACAAGCAGCAAGCATAGTGTGAGACACACCCTAACTAGTTAAACCAACAACCTTAAAGAGTATGCAGAAGGTGGAGGACAGGTTGTTGTGGTGCAGGGAGAAGCCTATGTCCAGCAGTCAACTGCGATAGGCTGAGTTGATAGAACTAGTATTTGCTGCAGTAAACTACTAACTATTAATAATACAGTTAACACCACCACTTCAATTTTGCAAGCAAAAGTAGAGAATATGCTGTAGAAGATAAGGTTACAATTAAAAACTTCCAAAATTCCAAAAATTCATTTGGAAAATAAACAGTGATAATATTTTAAATAGAGAACTATTGATCCTCTTTCAGTAGGTAACATGCACCTTTTTAATAAAATTTATAATTGGAAGGGCTTTGTATGTTAAAAGAAAAACTGTGTAAATGACCACAGGGTTAGAAATGTGAGGTATATTATTCAACAAACTATTTACTGTGTTAAAACTCACTCAAATAATAAAATAAATTACTATGTATGTAGGTACTGTTTGTATTTACTGTCTTGTCATTGTATTTAAAATCATTATAATTATGTGTATCATGCATATGTACGGTTTGTACTAAGTATCAAAGTTCATTTTAAGCAAATAATTATTTATAAAGTAATGTTGTAGCCATATGTAATAATAGCCACTCTGGTTGATCCATCAGGTTAGCTATGCTAGCCGCAGTTGAACCGTGGCTGGGTGACCATCTTGACATACTAAGAATGTATTACATCAGTACCTATGTCATGTATACTCTTACAGAATATGATTGAGATGTACATTCTTACATAGTAAAATGAAAAAGTATTGTAAACAATAGTTTAAAAAGTTGACAGATAACACACATTGTCCTCTAAAAAGTCCTGTGTACACTCAGTACCTAATTAAATATTGAATTCACACTGTCACTCACTAATACTGGATAAACATACATATTGCCTCAACATCAGTCGCCACTCGTCTCGTCATGAGCACATGAAAAGGTGTTAAAATTGCAAAGACAAGAAGTATTTACAAAGCGATTATGATGAATAGCTAAGTTTTACGGAAAAGATATGATAATGTATAAACTTTTATTAAAAATCTGGTTTTGGTTGGAGTAGGTATATACGAAACAAAAAGATGACGTCCACCTCTTTACCACTTGTGGTGTTTTTTGTTTACCTACATACCTATAAGTATTGTTGTATGTATAAGATGCCTACTTATCTATTTTATTGAGTAAATACTGAAGTTCAAGTTACACGTACTGCAAACGTTAGGTACCTAGGTACTTACAGGTAAATGCTTGCTACAGTTGCAGCTGCAACCTATACTAAACTTACTAAACCTTTGCTCCACCTGCCAATATTTCCCCGAAATCTCGACTTAAGGCAAGATTAACTGTCGCACTTTGACCTTAACTCGCATTTTAAAGTGTGTAATGTTCATAATCGTTTAAGCAAATGTGCGCAAACATTTTATTGGAGTATGACATATGTTTATTGATATACGACTATGGTTCACATTCGTATGCGACGCTTACTTAGCAAAGTTAATGTGCGGTCTGAAAATCTTGTCCTTGGCCACACTACACCAGTGATCCCAATTGCTTTCACTTTATGTGCGGTGACTGTGATCACACTTTTTTAATAACTACACGTGAAGTGGTACATGAACCGGGAAATGTAGAATATACATATAGTTGGTCATCATAAAATAATTTACATAAGCATCGGTACGTAATCGGTAAAGAATTTCAAGTATGTGTAACTGCTGTAAGTACCTACATGTTTTAACGTCGTCTACAAGTACATGAAGCTATAAATGTAAATCTTAATTAACCCTGGATCCAGCAATACATGTCGTTCAATAAGTAAGGGTTAAGAGTTTAGAAAAAAAACTTGGCGCTTATAAAAACCCTTGTTTATTCAAATAAATGTTTTACTTTAGAATTATGCCTCCATCTAAATTTTTTGTCATAATTTCTTTTAGAGCAAGAAATTAATGTTTAAAAAGTGCAATAAAACTGTGGGAAATTCAAATACGTATTGGTCAGAGCGAACGTGACGATAAGACACCGCAAATACTCTAAAATACATTGATATAATAAATGTCAATGTATTATAGAGTATTTGCGGTTCAGTCCATTGTCAAAACTCTAAAAAGTAAAAAATAAATATTTATTGGCCTTTTATGTTGTAGGTAATATTTTGGCTACGTTCCGAGATACGATAATATCGATTTGAGCGTGCTCACACCCGTTCCGAATTGGCGAGAACGCGATAACGATGTCCCGTGAATCGTCATAGATGACGTCATGACATGCGCCATCTTGCGATAACTAATATCACCCTGAGCGCTGTCAAAAATGACACTTGTGCTGTTATGTTCCGATTCGTATCATAGTTTTAGCTAACTTATAAATAGTGCTTCTGGCTAGAATCGCCACCTAATCAAATAAGAAGATGAAATTTGTGGTCTATACAAGTTTTATATGGTGTAAATAGGTTTTAACATTGAGTGAGCACTGTTCGCGCGTTCACGAGCGTTCCGTATTGATGACAAAAATGACAGTTCTTAGCTGTCATAATCGCGATATCTAACTCGGAACGCAAATTATTGATGTGAGCGCTCACAGCGCTATTTTTCTAATTCGGAAAGTGGCCTTTGATCAAGGCATTGTCAAGTCGGGGGACGGTCAATGTAAACGCCAAACAGAGAAGGCGTAGCATTTTCATTAGCCTTTCCCCGACTTGTCAATGCCTTGATCAAAATATTACCTACAACTTAAAAGGCTAATTTTTTTTTTTTTTTACTTTTTTAAGTTTTTGTTTGGATCGGATTTTTAAATTATTTCAATCTGTCTAGGCGCGCGAGTCAAAATGGCGGGTGTACCATAGCGAATCAAATTATACCATTTACCAAAAAAATGTACCTGAAACGTACTATTTTGTACCTAGCTCTAAAAAACCTGTACCTCCTTTAGATCGAAATTATTTCGAAATTATGGTATACCCGCCATATTGACATCAAGATGGCGGGTGTTCTTTAATATTTTATTATTTATCCATTACTCATAAAATATAATTGCACCAAAAATTTGTACTTAAGAAGTACTTCAAGTAAAAAGAAACACACACTTGATCAGTTGGATAGTTCCTGAGAAATAAAAAAAACCGTGTCTCGTTTAGGTACTTACGTTTATTATTGTTATGAATTTTATTGTACAAATTTATATATATTTAAGGGATAAATATCAAATTATAAGAACGCGTCTAAGTTATTTGGTACCTCTTTATTTTCGTCTATACATAATGCAATTAGTGATATGTGAATTCGGAGTTTTGGATATAAAATTATTAAGATCATCAAAATATTTCCATTCAGACTACTTATATAATACTTTATCATGAATGTGCATTTATGAAGCTAGTTGTTAGTTGCAGACGGTTGCTTGTAACTTATTAATATAATAATTATTCGGGTGCATTTAATTCGTAATTAAAAAAATATCCGTAAAATATAAATGTATGTATGAGTATTTCTCAAAATTATTGTACGTAACGAAAAAGCCGTTACTGAAATATTGTTACGGAATAGTCCTTCATGTTACTAAAAAGTAGATATTAAGCTTATTAAACATTGTCGTAACGAAATTAATTTTACATTTAATTTATTTTATTAAATTCATTTAGGTATTTATATTTTGGTGCCTTCTACTCTAACATTTTTAAATTTACAAAATCAAAATCAAAAATCAAATTCAAACTTGGCTGAGAGTCAGCACTTTTTGAACGTCAACAACTTTTTGAACGTACAATGATATGTACATAGAAATCGTTACAAAAAAGAAAGAAAACCACCACCACTGATCCAAATAAAAACGGACAACTCGGGTAACAATGACAATAGTTTGCTTCGCTCGGATCAAGCGCCGGATTTAGAACGGTTAATTTTATTTTTAATTAACCTCTATTTTCTTAAACTTACCAATAAAGAAACAAAAGCATGTCATTACATTTAACTTTACAAAATGCTAAGTGCATTATTAAAATTTTAACTCATAACTCTCTTACGTCCCAAAAGGCGGATACTAATATTACGTATACCTTGCTTTATCTAATACTTTTTCGTTGCGCAACGAAAAGCCTAACAATATCACGAGATATTACGAGGAAATTAAGCTTAACGGGGTTAAAGTTTGTTACAACCTAAAAGTATAAATCATCATCATCATCATCATATCAGCCGAAAGACGTCCACTGCTGGACATAAGCCTCCCCCAAAAGGGGGGGGATTTGCCATAATCGCCACGCTTGCCAGGCGGGTTGGCGATCGCAGTATGGTGGTCAAATACATAGAGAACGCTGCTGCCCATTCTCTAGTAAGTCCCTTAGTCGCCTTCTACGTCACCCACGGGGAGAAATGGGATGGTGCTATTCTTTTACGTCCGGCACCACACGGAACCGAAAAGTATAAATGTAATAAGCTAATAGACTTGTATTCTACACGCATAACAATGACATAAATAAGTCAAGACGTACCTTAATTATGAAACAGTGCCACAATTATTTTGTCTCGAAATAGTAATCCCACATCGAAAACATTTAAGGCTGATTTTTGACAAAATAAAATATGACGGAGATGTCAAATCATAAGCCAATCAGGAATATTCTAGTGTTGCTCGTGCTAGAATGTAACGGTTGCCTTCAGAAATAAAGCATACGAGGGTCATTCAATAAATACTTAGCCTACAAAAAGTAAACGAAAATTTTGGAAAAGTGGGAATTTATTTTTCAACATAGTCTCCTTTTAGTTCGATACACTTAGCCCAGCGATGCTCCAACTTTTTAATCCGTCCGAAAAATAGTTTTTGTCAAACTCTGCAAAATAGGCCTCCGTGGCGGCGATGACCTCCTCATTCGATCCATATCTATTCCCGGCGAGTGATTTTTTCAGATTAGGAAACAGAAAGAAGTCACAAGGGGCCAAATCTGGAGAATACGGTGGATGGGGCAGCAATTCGTAGCGTAATTCGACCAATTTGGCCATGGCAACGGCAGACGTGTGAACCGGTGCGTTGTCGTGGTGAAACAGCACTTTTTTCTTCGCCAGATGGGGTCGTTTTTTCCTTAATTCGGCGTCGAATCGGCCCAATAAATCGGCATAGTAAAGCCCTGTAATTGTTTTACCCTTCTCGAGGTAATCGATGTAGATCACACCTTGTGAATCCCAGAAAACGGTGGCCATAACTTTTCCGGCCGATTTTACAGTTTTCGCCTTCTTTGGAGCACGTTCCCCGGTCTGGATCCATTGTTTTGATTGCTCCTTGGTCTCTGGTGTGTACCAGTGGATCCAGGTTTCATCGACGGTCACAAAACGACGCAAAAACTTCGCTGGATTCCGCTTAAACAGCGCCAAACACGTCTCCGATGTGGTCTCACGGTTGCGCTTGTTTTCTGGTGTGAGTAAACGCGGCACCCATCGCGCTGACAGCTTTCTCATGCCGAGTTCCTCGTGAAGAATATGATGCACTGTTCCTTCTGAAATGCCTACAGTCTCAGCTAGCTCCCGAACCTTCAATCGGCGATCTGCCAATACGAGATCATGGATTTTTTTAATGTTTTCCTCCGTAGCAGCTGTTTTCGGTGCACCTGGACGTGGTTCATCAAAAACCGACGTACGGCCACGTGCAAACTCGTTGAACCAATTCTTGACGGTGGCCATCGATGGAGAAGAGTCACCGTACACAGCATCCAAGCGCTCTTTGATTTCGATGCGCGTTTTCCCTTCCAAAAATAGGAATCGAATCACCGAACGATATTGCTCTTTTTCCATTTTTGTAAAACCGATCGACACGTTCGCTTCCATAAGTTGTCAAATTAAAACAAATGAAGGGATTGGAATGAAAATTTGAAAAAAGAATTAAAAAAGAATGTGCTACACTGTGGTAAAACTATTTTGAAACTACAGCGCCCTCTGGCGATGAGGCTAGGTACTTATTGAATGCACCTCGTATATAGTAATAAAGCGTAACTAAAGAGTAGCAACTAAAAAGTAGATCGATACGACTCATTTTGTTTTTTATTTTAATTAAGTTTTTAATAGGAAGCTGCATTGCAAATCACTTAAAATATGAAACGGAATTCAAACAAGGTCTGATATACAAAAACATATCGTTTTATCGTAACAAACACTTGAGGTAGGGGCTGGCAATTTGATTTTTGTATGAAGAGTAGAAAACACTGCTCAGAAAAAGTTAATTTAATGGGTTCGGTAATAAGATTACACATTTTATTGTTTGTAATAAACAAAAAAATATGTTTTGTTCTTTAAAACTGTACTATTACTGTTATTATGCTTGAAAAAATACAGGTATTTACTGACTAATTTTAGGCACACCTTTTTCTTTGCAAACATACAATTTTTTTGAGAAATACTCATAACTTTATCAATATATCATGATAATTATCGTGTTTACTTATACACAAGACACGGTTGTTTTATTTCTCAGGAACTATCCAACTGATCAAGTGTTTCTTTTTACTTGAGGTACTTTTTAAGTACAAATTGGTGTAATTATATTTTTGTATATGAGGAATGGATAAATAATAAAATATTAAAGAACACCCGCCATCTTGATGTCAATATGGCGGGTGTACTTTAATTTTGAAATAATTTCGGTCTGAAGGAGGTACAGATTTTTTAGGGCTAGGTACAAAATAGTAAGTTTTAGGTATATTTTTTTGGTAATTGGTATAATTTGATTCGCTATGGTACTACCGCCATTTTGACTCTCACGTCTAGGCCGCGCGCTATTTATTAATTAATTAATATTGAACTAGCTTTTGCTCGCGGCTTCGCCCTCGTGGATGTCGGAAAATTTCCCACAGGAACGTACTATCGGGATAAAAAGTATCCTATGTGTTAATCCGTCATTCCGTAATACATTGTTTTCAAGCAGTCCGGTCTGCCCGCGATACACCGCAGTATAATGTTGGGGCTGGCCCGCACTCGACGCACCAGAGAAGCGCATCTTTTTCGCATCGTAGAGTAGAAGCAATCAACCCGAGCTTCAGCAAACATTCCTGATGCGCTACAGAAATGGAAAAGTCCCATCAACACCCGGAACGCATTGTTATATTGAATGCAAAGGGCGCTGTACGATTTTTGAGTGTAATCTACCCACAGGCTGCACGTGTAAAATGAGGTGCAATATGCGCGAAATAAGGTCTTTCTTACGTCTCTAGAAGAACGTGCAACCGTACAAGCGATCATATTAGCTCTCACCGACAGCGCCCTTCTTTCTTTTTCGATACCTACCGTCATTATGTTTGAGGTCAGCGGTCAAAAGATATCCCCAAGTATTTCACCTTATACATATACCCTTATTATAAGCGATACTCCGTTCAACTTGACCGGGGGTATAGTATCGGTACAGCGACCGCTGACACCAAAGACCATGACTTTACTTTTAGTGACGTTGTAGTCCAATCCATGACTTAAAGCATACGCCTCACAGATGGTCACCAACCTACTAAGGCCACAAAACGAGGCGCTCAGCAATGCCATATCATCGGCATAACTAATGTTGTTCACACACTCCGTCAATGTAACAGCCGGCACGCACTCTGCTGAGCGATTCCATCGCGATGCGCATTGACACACAGATTGAAGAACGTGGGCGAAGTCAACCCCCGTGGTTTCACCCCGCACTCCAACTTGTACTGAATTAGCCCCAGCCCAGGGTACCTTATTGATCTGGCCTCCCTACCAGCCTTCAAAAGTGGTTATCAACTTTGGAGGAACTCCAGCTTCCTCTAACTTCCTCCAGAGGATACTATATGCGACCAAATCAAAAGCCTTGGAGAGGTCGAGGAGGCAAGCATACATAGGTGTTTTTCGATCTGAGTAGTACTTCACAGCCCTCAGACACAAGATGGCACCCTCAGTAGATAGTCCGGATTGAAATCCAAACTGATTGTCATGGAGCTGAACAAAGCTCTTAAGTTCTCTGTTAAGCAGGCTGTCAAGTACTTTTGCGATCACCGTAGCGCTATTAAACGCGCCAAACTAGTTTCAATTGCTTTTTTGGCGTTGAATATCGTTTTACTATTATAAGGTGATGAAAAAAGTCAATAAAAAAGTCCATGCATATTCCCTATTGTATTAAACGTTGTTTATCGAAATACCAACGTACCTAAGTTTCATACAATTACACACGATATAGGTAGGCATACTTATATAACCCATAGTTTAACTAACTTTATGCCTGTGTTGCTCGATGGGATAGGCAAAAGGTGTTTTGCCACCACATTTCGCCAGTTATTGCCCCATTCCAAGGATAGAACCCAGCACCCTAATTGCGTAACACACGATGAATCATAATCTGTTTCATTTTGACAGTTCAACAATATTCATTGCATTATTTACGTTGCTGAGCAGACACATTTTTCGACCATATGAAGCAATGGATTAACAATCTGTTTCAAAACGAAACAGATTATGATTAATCGTGAGTAACGCAATTAGGATGCAGGCCACCACGCTCAGCTGTCGCGTAGGCGATCAGGAACATTCATAATAACTACTAGATGCATTTTGTTGCTAGAAAAGATTAGGGAAGCGAATTGAAGTGGTTGTCTAAAAACATTGTTTCGTACCGAAACAATAGAAGTATCAACTATCGATTAATCGATAGTAGGCTTACCCGAAATTCCGAGTCGAATAGATATATGGACACCTAGTGACACTATATGTTTTCGGATATTTAATTACGACTTAATAATACCTCGATTCTTTTGTTTCATCGTGATACGTGTGTATTGATGATTTATTTTAATTTTTTCAGGTGGTGCACTCTTTAATAGGGCTAGTACCATCGGGAGTGGCAGTGGTGCTCCCACAAGTATATTCGCGTGTCTTCCTAGTATGTGGTTGTCTACTAGCCACTGAAGCTGCCCCCGTCAGCCCCGGCCTGCCTCTGTGTATCCTCGCCTGGTCCATCACGGAAATTATAAGATACGCTTACTACACACTTAATTTGATTAACAGTGTGCCACAGCCGCTGTTGTTCCTCAGGTAACTTATTTATTTAGTGCTTAAATCAGTAAAAATCTCAAAATACTGTTAAACCGGTTTTAATATTTACGCAAATAGTGCCATAAAAACGCGTATAGCGTAGTATCTGCACTCAAGCAGGACTTAAAACTAGTTTCAACCAATCAAATTGAGTTTAGTACACTAGTTTTAAGTAATGCTTGGGTGAGGTTCTGTTCTAAAGATGTTGGATTTCATAAGCTCACAACTAAAGGAACAATTCTTTTTTTGCAGATATTCCACGTTCTTAGTACTCTACCCAATTGGAATAACAGGAGAGCTCCTGTGCATGTATCATTCTTTGAAGGAGATCGAGCAGAAACAACTTCTAACAATCTCTATGCCTAACGCGTGGAACGTAGCCTTCAATTACTATTATTTCTTAGTCTTCTACATGTTTTTATACATTCCCATTTTCCCCTTCTTATATGGCCATATGTTGGCTCAGAGGAGAAAAATGCTCGGCAAAGACGCAAAGAAATCAAAATAATGACTTGTTATAATTTTAATCTTACTTATCACATTGATGAGTTTTATATTACGCACATAGGTAGGACTTCTATTTTCACACAAGCGCCCTTTTGGGTTAACTTATAATAAATACTGAATAAAGGAAAATCAGGCCAGAAACGCCGCACACAGCTTATTTCTCTGAAGGCAGGGTATTTTTCTATATTCTTCTTAGTGTGGCATCAGAACCGCACCGTGTGGTCCCTGATCTGGTGAAGTCACTAGCACATAATAATATAATGCCGATCGGTGTCCATAGTTGTACATTTTCAAACAAAGAATTCTTAAAAACCGTTTCGTGCGGCACGTGCGGGTGAAGTCAAGTGCGCCTCCATTTTAAATAAACGAGCAATTATGATCTTTTTCTGATTGTATATGGTCACAAAAATGTATTCGTGCTTGCTCAATTAGCGGTTAAAGAATACTCAATTGCATTGCATTCCTTTTTTACCCGACTGCGGAGGGTAATGAGTTTATAATATACGCATGATGACAGGAGAATATTTAGCGGTTAGTTTTAACTTATTAAAAACGTTGGGCTGGAATTGTTATTTAATTTATTCTTGGTTGGGTTATGGTCAATGACATATTAATAAAACTATTGTTATTAATTACATATTATCGTTTTATTTTTCGCTGTTTAATATTAACCTCCAGACCGCATTTCGGGCATGACATTTGCCGGACCTTGCGACCACGTGACCAACGAGGCAGCCGCTATTCATTACTATGTAAGACTTACGCCTCAAGTAGTTTACAGGGGCTACAAAATGTTGTGATGATGTTCAACAAAACCCTAGTATGAAAAGGTACTATCTATGTACTTAAGTAGGTACAGTCACCAAATTCTAATAGGTACCTTATTATATTATGAAATTGCACCTACTGGCACGATAACTGCACAGTTTTCTGACTTATAAGTATTTTTGTTTTACTGTCTTGTGCAGGTACCTACGGTAGTACGGTCACCAAAAAAGTAATCAGGGTCGTCGGATATAGTTGAAGTTTAGTAAGAAACCGATGTTTTAGATTAAAATTTAATTTAATAAATGAACTGCTTGTTTCCTGTAGGTAATTAAATAAAATTTTATTCAAAAACATCATCGAATTCTTAATAAACTTTAACTATATACGGCGACCCTGGTTGCGCATCTCTTGGTGACCGTACCTACGTAAGACAGCAATAAAAAACAAAACTAAGTACTTACAAGCCAGAAAATGATGTAGGTTCTATTTCAAAATGTAATTAGGTATTGAATTCACATTCATTTTTTTTAGAGGTAAGAAAGAATACCAGGTGCGACACTAAAACATGATTTAACAACAGGCGATTACAATTTGCGTACTTACTTATCTGTATCTACACAAAAATGATTTAAAAAAATGTACCTATCTACTACCAGATATACGCAAATAACTAACTTCTACCATGTTGCTGGCGTAATACTAGTAGTATTCCATCAACTCAAACAATTAATTATTATAATTACTGGATTATTATTGTTGATAAGGTTGGAACAAACAGATTATAATAGCGTAAACCTCATCAATTATGATCAATATCTGCAATGTATAATCGGCATTGATTTGTAATAAAGACTTTACATAAGTAGCTAAGTATTTAGTAATCTCTTTATCTTCTTACCTGGCTTGGGTCTATTAAAATATTCAGACTTTTAACGAAATCACAGTCGATAAGTCGTCCTCGGAGCATCATGGATAAAAAATATACAGCCTTAGTGCTAGCTTTCTTGGTAGCTGCGGCAGATGCTAACTCTATCACCTTAAAAAGTCAGCCAACATCGAAGCTGTTGGAAGCGAGGTAAGTTATTTTTAACCCCTGACGGAAACAAAGGGGTGTTATAAGTTTTGTTCCAAAGCTTTTAATGTGGATTTAATCTAGTAAGGCCGTGGAGATGATTAACAACAGTTCACTAAACGCTATAGATCTCTCGATTCTGACGCGGTTACGCATCTTGTCAAAAACTGAGCTTAATATACCGCCCGGGCCGATGCATGGGGACTCCCCAAATCTCGAGAAGGTATAGTCAAATCCCAAACAAGATCGAAATAATTATGTTCAGTAGCTAAGCAAAAGTCTGCAAAAGGCAGTTTGTAATCGAGGCCCCCCTACGCAAGCTAAACGTAAACAGGGTGATTCTTTTTCTGTTATCGATACTAATGTCATAAAGATATGAAATTTGTTTGTTTGTAGTTAGGGGTTAATCTCTAGAACTACAAGTCGGATTTGAAAAATTAATTTTGCATTTGATAGCCCAATTCTTGAGGAAAGTTGAAGGCTGCCTATTTAAAATCACGCTACGACCTTTGAAGCTTAGTAAAAAGAAAAAAGTCAACACGAACGCTAAGGCAAAAGAACGCATGACACTGGATATTACCCACATAGTTTATGTTAAAACAAGAAATTTCACGCGGACGATGCCGCTGGCAGAAGCTAGTCCCTTATATTTCATTTACTGCATGACAATCTGAGATTCGAGGACTTGACGATATATGAACAAAGAAAAACACAAATCAAGTATGTGGGGACGACGCTGTGTAGGGTTCCGTATAGTCATTAGGTAGGTAGGTATGGTTGGTATCTGCGTAGATGTCTTAAAGGTGTTTTTATTGACAACCTCGTTAAGTATTGTTATAGTCGTTAATAATCATCTATAATACAGTTAATTTCCGTATTTCGTTTGCGTAATGTGATTTATGCGTATTGTTCTTTTCTACACTACTCACTACTGCAGTATAGCACCGACTTCTAGATAAAGCCCGTCGTCTATCCACTAATCTATCTTGGTACCTAATAACTACATAAAAAACCATTTAAGTAACACAAGTTCGAATCAGGTCAGGTTGCTCTTCAGCTATGGGCCCCGAGCCACCCTGGATCGGTTTCTAATCTTAACAGGTGCGTCCTTGCATTAATGATGTGGAAGTTTAATAGATACCTAGATAACTTCTCCCGCTCTGGGTGGAGCAGGAGGGCGTGTCAGACTTTTACTCACTAAAACCCACCCGTGTTCCCTCAGTTGCCTGTGTGCCAGGGGCCGCGGTATCTCTTTCGAACAACCCGCACCCTTGGCAAGTAGTTCGAAGTAACAAAGTACTTTGAGCTTTTTTAATTTAGTAACATTCTTACAGTCGTAATTGGGGTGATCTCGGTCAAACTGCTACGGTAAACGACTATGTGGACGACACCATTGACATGCTCGTGCCCCTCATCCAAAAGCACGGCCTGGATCCCATGGACCTGCCGGACGTTATCGAGGGTTTTGAAGTGGTAAGTTTTTTTTTCTAATGACAGAACTGATTGTTATTGTTGTAGGTACAGATTAGTAAGTTGTGGACCGAATTTAGAAAGGGCTTTGGTAAGGAATGAACTCAGATATCCGTGATAGGGCTGGTTCAAGGATCTATCTAGCAATTTTTGCCTATTCAAGACCACCAATAGATTCTAAATAGTACCTACCTATTCGTCGTGATTTCGTGAGTCATGGCCCTCTCCTTCCTTATTAACATTATTCCTAAATTATAGCATATTAAAGTTTATCTTTAGTAGGTACTTAGATTTTACTTATTGATTGATAATAATAATATAATTAACGTGACCAATGTTTTTCTTCTGGTGTTGCTTTAGAGGCCCTTGCTGATTACGTACAGCGCGTGGTTGAAGATCCACGATGGTTACATGACTGGTCTGGTGAACGTGTCCCGCTCTGGCGACCAGCAGGTTAACTACTTCGCCAAAATGTTGCGCGTGCGCGTGCAACTGCAGTTTACTGACCTTCAGGTTAGTTCCGACTTATTTTTCTGTTTAGTGAAGTAAGTGTTTAATAGCAAAACTTATGTTTAATCATTCGTGTTTCACTTTTTGCAGTTCATATACAAGTACTTGGTGAAAGTGATGAACCTAGGACCCACTGGTGGTATCATTGCCACTCTCACCCGTTTCGTTGTCATCGTCGACATACTACTTGACTTCAATAATGACGAAATTCAGCTTCAACAGTTCAGGCTGACCGACCTTGGGTTTGTTCTTTTCAAATATTGTAGATATCGTAATATTTGTAGTGTGCCCGAACCGCGAATTACAGTCCAGTCCCTCTCACAGAGAGGTGGCCATGTCCGTGAACTGGAAAATTATTTAGCTTGTGCTACTTAGTGCCCATTATACACCGTGACATTTTAGTCGTCTTACAAAGGTGGTCCACCCAATGTATCAGTCATAAAATACCTCTAGGCGCGATTAAAACATTGTTACCATTAATTAAGATAATAGGTACAACGACAAATAAATAATGCTTTAGAATTATGAAACACCCTCCCTGTTAATAATGTTTACATAACAAATGGTAGAAGATATCTACCTACCATTACATTCTATCATTAACCACCTCCATAAAAGGGTGTTTCAAACTACGTCATGCGTCTTAGTGAAAGTGAATTGAATTTTTTGAATTAGGCGAATGTTCAAAAATATCATTTATTTTTTATAAATGGTTAGTAGTCATTAGATACATGAAGTGGGCTGCCGTTGTAAGACGACTAAAATGTCACGGTGTATATTGGTAGATGGCCGAGTGTGGTGGCGTTCTTAAGAACTGAGGGCGATATTCCAGAAAAACCGAACCACTGAAAGTGAACATTGTTACTCACACTCCGAACGGATTACCTTTATTTTTTAACATTTTGTTTTTCCCCAGCCGTCTCCGCGTGCGTTTCACCGGCAACATTCTTACTGACTGGCTAGTGAACCCCGTACTCAACGTGTTCCTCAGAATCTTCGACACCATCATCATAAAGGTTGTGGAAATCAACATCCGAAGAGCTGTTCAAGACGAAATCGATTCTATTAACTCCAGTGTCAAAGATGTGATCAAAGCTATTGAAGCATACAATTAGTTAGTAATTAAAAAACAGTTATTAAACTACCTGCTACGATAACGATGCAGATATTATTAATTAAAATGAAACAATTAATGACAATATGTGCATTTTAATAAACCTTGTACGATACCTACCTCTCTACATAAATAATTAAAACATTAATAACGCATGACTAAAGGAATGAAAGCCATACCTATTATTATACTGGCTGTGCCAGTTACTACAGGTTTCAAGAACTGTTTAATTCTCATCAACCCCAAAGATTCTCTTCTCAGCTCATGTAAGAACTATGCACCTAACCCTACATTTTGTGTTTCATGCCATAAAAAAACAGCTTCAACGGGTAGTTTAAAGGCAGTTCGAAAATGTGCTATTGTTTACAAAATAAGTTACCAGCGAGACGAGGTACGGAGGGTAGTACGCCTGTACGCGTTGCGGCTTTTTGTATATTATTACCGTACTCTGTGGTTGCGACGCCGCCGCCGCCGGAGCGACATCGCTCAGTGTTTTGTGATAGCAGACGTACTCTTACTGTTCTTCATACTCTCTTGTCTCTACTCGCACTTCTGCAAGTGACCGCTGCGGCGCCGTAGCAACAACGTGGCGAAGCCACACCGCCGTTGTGGCGCCGCCGTATCGTACCTATTGTATGTAGACACGGGTTTTACGAACGGGACTTGGTTACACGAAGACAGCAAAATTTTCAACAAAATACCCTTCTGTAGACGCAAATAAGAGGCCACTTTCCGAATTAGAAAAATAGCGCTGTGAGCACTCACATCAATAATTTGCTTTCCGAGTTAGATATCACGATTATGACAGCTAAGAACTGTCATTTTTGTCATCAATACGGAACGCTCGTGAACGCGCTAAGAGTGCTCACTCAATGTTAAAACCTATTTACACCATATAAAACTTTTATATACCACAAATTTCATCTTGTTATTTGATTAGGTGGTGACTCCAGAAGCACTATTTATAAGTTAGCTAAAACTGTGATATGAATCAGAACATAACAGCATAAGTGTCATTTTTGACAGCGCTCACGGTAATATTAGGTATAACCAGGGTTGACAATCTTAGTACTGGCAAACGGGTAATCGTTCTCCTATAAGTATGCAAAATAAGGTTGGACACCAAATGTATTGCCGACCAATTTATGAGACTGACATTTGAATTTGATCTCATTATATTGTGTTACTTTTACGAAACTTTCTCAGAGATGGCAGTATTCATAATTTCTGAATTTGTAGTTCTACTCATTACGCTAGATGGCGTGACAACAGTCATCCATTTGGATCTTCGATGTGCCCAATTTCCACGAGCGTCTGATTAAATAAACCCATGTAATAAAACACAATACAACGGGAAAATATATTTTAAGATAAAACCTCAATCATAACGAAATAAATAGTTCATAAAACAATTTCAAGACGTATTAGCTGAATTTATTTTGTATGCGACACTACAAATGTCAAACAAAACAAAATTTGCCGCTCGTTCGCGTTTGCGCTTGTTTGCCCACTGTTTTTCTTGATTTTAATCGTCTAAAGTGCTTTTTCCACCTAAGTCCGTGGAGTAGAGCCTCTGCCCCTCGGGCCGTGTTGATTTTGTGCTTGTGTTGATTGTTAAAATCGTAAAAAGTATTGAGACAGGACTTTAACTAAATTTTGTGTTTGTGACTTTGATATCTACCTATTATCATGCCTAAAAGAAAGTGTTGCGTCCCCGGATGCATAAATAGCTTAGGTAAGTGTTATATTCATAAAAGGCCGCTGCACCAAAAGTTCGTCTTTATACTCCACTGTTCCTGACGTACTTTTTCGATTATTTCAGATACCAATGCGATTTTGTATGAATTCCCTAACCCAACTAAGGATAAGGAGTTTTTTAATACATGGGTCTATTCCGTTGGTGATAAATTACAAATTGAAAATGAACATATTTTCAAATACCGCCGTGTATGTCGTGTCTTCGAACAAAAATATTGCTGTAGGAATAATCGACTCAGCAAAGAAGCTGTACCAACAAAAAACATGCCAGGTAAAATAATATTATTTTTCATATATTGCATGTCCCATTATGACCTCTAAATTATGCCTCCACTGCTGGACACGGGGGTCATAACTGGTATTCTATATAATATTTGGTGATACCCAATAACAAATTTGCCCCGAGTTGGGAATCGCACATAATACTTCAAACCCAGTGGTTGCTTCTGCAACAACTAGTCCAATGTACCTTTACATAATAATATGCTGACAGTTCAAACTTAACTGTCAAGTAGTGCTAATAAGACACAATGTAAAATCTATTATGTATAGTCCTCCGAGAGTTATTGCTGCTTGCTGAAATAATTTATTAATTGTCATTCCAGAGCCTGTTACACATTTGGACTCAGTGGATATGAAGCCACATACTCAAAGTGCCATAGAAGATATACAAACAAAGGAAAATCTTAGTAAGTGAAAATATAATATTAACAGCATTAAGCATTCTTTTTTTCGAATTGTCCCTGATTCCATTAAAGCATAATAAAGGACCTTTTTGTATGGAGGCTGGCCAACCCGGTCTGCCTTTTTTTCCCTTTGTATCCTTCGATAATACCTATATATTATAGACAAACAAAAATTGTCATGTGATATAATGTCCTAAACTGTCACACCTAGTAATTAAAGTTAAAAATGGCTATGATGAGCACAAACATTTTCATTTCTTTCATATCATAAGCGGGCAGTTTAAGCTACAAAGCGCTTTTTCTGTTGAAAATGTTATGTGAAATGATTATCTTAATTAAAAGGAATTTATTTAAATTGTCATTCCAGAACTTATTACTTCACCAAGTTACGACACAGTATCCAGAGAATTTGTGCCTATGCATGCTACCATTACTGTGGAAGATGTACAAAGTAAGAAAAATATTGGTAAGTAAAGAAAATTTTCCTTAGTTTTCTTATTTAGTAAACAATCTTGGCGTGTCTTTTATGAATTTTTCCATTTAAAATAATTAAACAGCATTATTTTTATGTACTTAAAATACTTCATACCAATATTGTAATCAGAAAATACATAATATGTGTTTTATTTCATTACAGAGCATCACAAAAACCAAAAACCAACTCTCGTTACTAAACGGCGGGTGAAACGTGTTGCTGTAACTCAATCAAAGCATGCTTTGATTGAGTACAAAATCTAACAACCATTCTGCAGTTTTTGAAAACACTCGATGAATTACCTAGCACATCAAAAGTTTTGACATTATTACAGTTCAGAGAGCATAAGAAAGGCAACAAAGGACGTCGTTTTACTTTAAAGGAAAAAAATATTGCCTTGAGGGAGCGTGATGATGAATCGGATTCGTATAAAATTAAAGCAAAAAAACTGATTTATGAAGTGTTTCAAAAGAAAGAAATAAATCATGAAATCGAACTTTGTTTTATTGTTTACAATTATGAATTACTTTCGCTATTCTACATAGCTGCAAGCGAATATGTAATTCACATTTTAAAATACCTATTTAAATAAATAAAAAATATCAAGGTAGAAAGTAGTAGGCAACGTACGTATGTGTGTACCTACGTGTATGAGTGTGTGTGTGAGTAAGATTATGTTGGAATTAGTTCCAAAACAGGCGTCCAGAGGGCGACACTTGACGTTTCCACTTTTGTCGCTGAGTTGTACCTCTATTCCCTATATAAAAAAGTACTCTGTGGGTATAACGCATGGTCGGCGTTATCGCAAGATAGCGCATGTCATGACGTCATCTATGACGATTCACGGGACATCGTTATCGCGCTCACGCCAATTCGGAACGAGTGTGAGCACGCTCAAATCGATATTATCGTAACTCGGAACGTAGCCTCTGTGTGTAGTCGTTTTATAGTGTCAGGAATGTCAGGACCAAGAAGCCCTATATTTATAATGACTTTTATATTTATGCTTCTTGGTCAGGACAGGATAGGATTCTACCTGTCAAGTCAGTGGGTTCTGGTTCTGCTCTGAAATTCCTGAACGAATTATGTCAACTGCCACTGTCACTGTCGTATTTCAGCAGTTTGTCATTGTCAAAGTGCACATGTTTTATTTGGTTTCTTGATTTAGAATTAAATTGAATTCTTTTGATTTTGCCACTATTTCAAGCAAATTTATAATTTATAAAAATAAAATTGACCAAAAATTCTGCTCTTAAGTGTGATTAAAATTGTGTTATAATGGGAAAGGCAAAAAAGTTTAAACCGTCTCAAGTTGGGAAGAATTTAGCTTTAGCAGATCAAATCGAATCAGTGAACTCGGTGAAAAATAAAAACAGAAACAAAGAGAGGAACAGACAAGATGATGACGAAGAAGTAAGTCTTTAACTTGATAGTCAGAACATCTATGATAGTCGAACCGTTTAACGTCGACCAGGAATTCATGATTCGAAAGTATTCACATCTAAGTACATTGATCTTTTGCTTGACTAACGTTTGTGTTAGTAATACATATCTATTTTTGTTTTCTATTCTTCAGTTCGTAAATGCAGACCTGTCCAAAAAAATCTTAAAAGCCGCAAGAAGGCAACAAGCTGAGTTAGGCGATGCTGAAGAAGGCCCATCTCCTGCAAAACATGTGACACTTCCTGCAACATTAAAAGGTGAGCTAGTTGCCTGGAAAATTACGACTCTTAAAAACAACTAAGAGATAGTAGAATAGTCAATAGAAGAATGCAGACATTAAAATTTCTTGACTTTCTTTTTTCTAAATTGCTCATATGAGTTTTTTTCTGTAAGAGAATGCCAACAACAAATATAATGAAACAATAATTTCTTCCCACAGATGTAGACTCTGATGATGATACTGGATCAGATAGAGATGACTTGGATCCGGACACATATTATGATAATGTGGAAATAAACGAAGAAGATGAAGAAGCACTTAGAAGGTTCATGTCAGCTAAACCTGAGAGAACTCGCACCCTAGCAGATATTATACAGGAAAAGATTACTGAGAAGCATACTGAACTACAGACTCAGTTTTCTGATGTTGAAACATTAAAGTTACAAAACATTGATCCTAGGTAAGTTGTATTGTGAAGAGTAGTATTTTTTCTTATGAAAATGTGGTATTAAAGGAAACTCAACTTTTTTATCATTCCATAATTTAGTTATTTAGGTAAGGTGTTTTTTACTAATGGAAGACTGTTATTTATTTGTCCTTTATTTTCCACCACAAATACATAGCAAAAAATAAATCAAACCCTACAAAATATTCAGTGTATGGGGTACCTGATCAGCATTACATTTTCCAGAATAAAAACAATGTATGAAGGTGTCAGAGATGTATTGCAAAAGTACAGATCTGGAAAACTGCCAAAAGCATTCAAAATGGTTCCACACTTACAGAACTGGGAACAAATATTGTACATCACAGAGCCAACCACTTGGTCAGCTGCAGCTATGTACCAAGTAAGTTTATGGTTATTTTGTTATTAGAAATGTTCTTGTATGTTGGTGAAATATTTTTTCTGAAATGCTTTGATAACTAAAGATTAATTACAGCAGTGTTAAATCAAACTCAAAAGTAATTTATTCAAACTCAGCCTAGTATGAGTGTCAGCACTAATTGAACGTCAAAATTACATGAGACAGCCTACAAAAACACCCATCCTTCACCACTTCCTAGTGTTTTCGTTGGGAAGAAGTTGTTGCACCAGCAACAAACTTCCCAGCAGCACAGCTGTCTGCTAAGTTAGAAGAACTTGATTGACAAAGTAAACCATTACTATATTTAAAAATTCACTTAATTTTTGTGCTATATGCATAGCAGATGCAAATAAATCAACAGAAACTATACTCAAGCAGAAATAAAAATGAAAACAAACAGAACTTAAATTTAATTTGTAATTTCTATAAGCCGTCAAGAAAATCACGTCATATGCTTGCTGCTTGTTTGTTATATTTTTAACTGTTTTAACACCACATCTTTCTATGTTTAAAACTCACACAGTAAACAAAAATAAAATTATGTTTCTTTTAGGCTACCAGAATTTTTGCATCGAACTTGAAAGAGAAGATGGCGCAGCGATTTTATAATCTAGTCCTGCTTCCTCGTGTGCGAGATGACCTTGCTGAGTATAAAAGATTGAACTTTCATTTATACCAAGCATTACGTAAAGCACTCTTCAAGCCTGGCGCTTTCATGAAGGGTATACTATTGCCCTTATTGGAGGTAACTTGAAATAACTTTAATGTGGTTCTATAAGAATGAACAACTTCATTTGGTTATTGAATTATTTGTGATATTTTCTAGGCAGGAGATTGCACACTGCGTGAAGCCATCATAGTAGGTTCAGTGTTGGCACGTAACTCAGTACCGGTGTTGCATTCCAGTGCAGCAATGTTAAAGATAGCAGAAATGGATTACACTGGAGCAAGTTCCATATTTTTAAGAATACTGTTTGACAAAAAGTATGCTTTGCCATACAGAGTCGTAGATTCAGTTGTTTTCCACTTTATAAGGTATGGATACATAATTAATTTAAGCCTGAAAATGAACAGTTTCAAGGGGAATTGTATTTATAACTCTTCTGAAACAGAATATTAAGACTAGTCTCTCCAAATCACATAACACTCTTATTTGGGTTTGACCACAGCACAGTTATAATTTTCCAATGGAGACAAACTGCACACTACTGATTTCAATAGTAGACGACTTATAATAATATGCAATATAACATGAGGAGTGACAAAAGCCGACCAGGATATGTTTTTTTTTTCGTTTCTCAAAGTTGAAATACACATCCCAATACTAACAAACTGCTTCAAAAACCAGTAATTCCTACTGAAAAAAAATGTGAAACGTCGATGGTTTGATCAAAATCCTACAAATACATCATGTTGAACCAAAAACCATTAAATCCTTAAGAAATTACACACCCATGACACTGTTTGCTTCAAATGTCGTTAAGTCAAAGTTATATTCGAATCAAATTGATTTTCCTCAATTGTTTCAATAAATGTCTTTAATCTGCAGATAAAGGAAATACTTATTTCATTCATATTGTTATTTTTCAAATCCCATCAATTCCAAAGTAGTAATTTCAAACACAATAAATCCAAATTGGTTGGATCACATACCGATAAATCCAAACTGACTTAATCTATACCCCATAAATCCAAAACGGCTTGAACAAAAACCGTTATCTCCATATTTCATTTGCCTAATATGTGCTTAATAACAATAGTTATTTTCGAAAATATTTTACTACCCTAACCCACAACCCCTACTACAACCCAGGGACCCACTATAGGTAATTTTACTATAACAATGTCAAAAAAATAAATTGTATCTATAAATTACACTGTGCTATATGGTTTTTATCATTTTCTGAAAACAAATACAAAATGGATTTAATAGTTTTTGATTAATTACTCCTCACATGTGTACAAAATTCCAGTAAACTTTTGGTCTTTTCAGATTTCAAAGTGAACATCGCAATTTGCCAGTTCTGTGGCATCAGTCACTGTTAACATTTGTTCAACGCTATAAAGCTGACATTTCTACAGAACAGAGAGATGCACTTTTGGAATTACTCCGGAAACAGTCCCATCCTACTGTCACCCCAGAGGTATCGTAAAATTAATCATATGAACTAACAAAACTTAATGAATGATAGATTTCCATGATTTCCACTTTAGTGTCACAACTGTTAAACTTCTGAGTGTTTCATTGTGTTTTTACAGATCCGAAGGGAATTACAAGCTGCTAAATGCCGCGATATTGAAGTTAATGAATCAGTAACAAGTGCAATGGTTGTTGAATAAATGTTAATTTTAACAAAATAAAATGCAATTTAAATCAATCTGTTTTATTTTCTTTACAAAATATTTATGAACAAATTAAAAAGACAGTACTTTTAATGTCCTGAACAATAATAATTTCATATTCTTAAATTGTTAATATTTTGAATTTTCATTGGCCTATCAATTTGACTGGTTACCAAATGTATAGGAGGTATAACCGATGATCCACATTCACATTTTCGCCCTGATATATAGTCAAATGAGCCAATTCTATTGTTACATTTTTGACAGTGAAGTTTACCCTTAGTCCACTCCTCATCTTCCACTTTTTCTCTAATCCATTCAGGCACTTTGTCCTCACTGACGTAAATGAACCTTTTTATATCATAACTTTCACATTTTTTAGGATCACATGTAAGAGAATTGTCCAGGATGCACGTATCCTCAAATAATATGTGGCGGCATTTGTGACACTTTATTGCTTGTGTACTCATATTTGTCAGTGGGTCGTATTTCATAATTTTTAATCAATTGTTTCTTGTAAGGTTGTACAACGGCGTTCCTACAAAAAACAAATAAAATCAACTCGAAAGGAAACGTTGATTTACATGGTTTTTTGACATTGACATTTTTGACACTTACAGTTGTGCTCAGGAGCTGAGTTGCTAATAGTAATTTATCAAATTCCCCAGTAACAAATTATACAATGTGCAATTTAGTTATCGCCAGACCTTGCGTTAGAAGTAAAGTAGATGAACAAATTTTTTTTTAAACAAAATATTATTCTTTAGAAGATAGCGTTGACCCCAGCATTATATAATCCATTAACCTGGAGTCTTATTTCGTAACAACTGGAATAATACCTCAATAGGTATATTAAAATTCACTGAAATGGATTCAGTAGTAAATTTAAATAGACTACTTTCAGGGCTTGCGCTTATTATGTTACACCGTGTATATTAATCTCAGTCAAATTCACTAAATTTGAGAAGAAAATTCTGCTGATTCCTTACAAATTCCACTCAAAATTATTGAAATAAAACAAGTTATAAATATTAAAATAAATGTATTTTTTTGTCTTACGCGGTTTTCTAGATTTTTGTTGCTAGCATTTTGCTGTATGGATTAAACTTAACATTACCGCCCATTTTTAAATCCTTTCTCTTGTTGCCATTACATATATCTGTAGTGGATTGCGGTTATCTGTTTTAAAATTTTATGGTCAACATTTTCGGTCGACCGATGATTGTGTTCGAAAAGGCAGTATCAATATGGACAACACAATTTTTATTTTTGGGTTTTCATATAATTTGTAGCCGTGAAACTAGGTATCGAAGTGTGAACTATTGGTGTTAAAATGGTGAGATGTCAAAATCTCCGCTTAATGTCAATCCCCAATCAAATTGAGATTTTGGGATCCCGTAGTTTGGCGAATTCAACACAAATCAACGCAACGCTGCTAAAGAGCCTCACAATAGTCACCATATCCCATAGAATTAGTGTGTACCACATATTCATATCGTTCAATGCACAGTTCAATCGCTCACATTGAACGACGCACGAAGTGTCTTCTGACCGGTTTCCATTTCGTGCTTTGTCAAGCTTGAGCGGGCATGTAGTGTAGCAGCTATACGTTTCTCGGTGGCATAATTGGAACTCCTGATTTCGGTAGGTAGTAATCACTACGAAAAGTGACAGATCTGTCAAATTTTATAAAGCTAGGTGTTCACGAGGCAGACCAGCCGGGCCGCATAGTAATAAAAAGTGCACTTTTGTAAGAAACTGCGTCGACTAGAGGCGCAGCGGATGGATCAAACAAATGCTAGGCGGAATGCAAAACTAATAGACTTCTAATTCATAATTGATATGTTCGTGACAATGAAACAGAGATTCAAAGCAGACTGGTTTAATAAAAAGTATTTCGACATACCCTCACAACGCGTACTTATTAATTGTGATACAATAATACCGTACTTACATAACAATAATAATATCCCGTCCACACGGTTTTTGAAATTGCTAGCTAGTCGCCGGTCGCCGCCTAACAGAGTCACTTTTATTGCTTATACTTTTGGAATGCAGTGGCAACACTGAAATAAGATTCAACGGGCCTTTCTCTTAGCGACAATGGGTATAAAAACTGCCACTTGCGCACTTCAGGTGTGCACTATGTATTTACTCCGTGGCCACTATCTAGCGTTTAAGAATTGACAGTTTCATCAAATTAGAGCAAGGAAAAGAATAAACATCTCTGATTTTTTCAGTCAGGAAGATCATCTTCCAATCAGGTTATTCCTGTTGTACCTACGCTCTGAAATTGCTGTTTCAAGCGAAATTCCTACTCCGTCCGTAACAGTTCCCGCCCAAATTGGTCGAAAAACTTGCGATAAAACTGACTGCGAAGCCTTTTGTTGTTCATGTACAAAAACAATAATGATGATGGAACGACTCTGCACCCAATTACATTTGGCAAATTTCTGAAACACAAGGCCTTCCAAAAGATCGTCAACGGTAGCGTCAAAAAAATCAGACAAAATAAAATTTATCTTTCTTTTCCAATTGCCTGGACACAAATTCCTTTACTACACATAATAGTCTCGAAAAATACAATTTAAAGCTTGTATAGGTACCTACTTTTAATGTTACCAGAATGGGTTTAGTGCGTGGTGTTCCTGCGGGATGGTCTCCGGAGGAAGTTGTAGATAATTTAACGGTGCCAGTTGGTTGCGGTTCAATTTTAAAAGTCAGACGCCTCAATTTTAAAACCACTGTTGATAGTACACCTATTTGGAAATCGTCCCAATCTATTGTTGTTACTTTTGATGGGCAGGTTCTACCGAAAATAAGTTTTATGTGCTATAATGCATTACCTGTATATTTGTATATTTTCCCTACCGTACAGTGTTTCAATTGCTGTCGTTATGGTCACACTAAAATTCAATGCAGGTCTAAACCTCGTTGCTATAAATGTGGCCAAGGCACAATGGGGATCGTTGTGAAAGAGAACAAGAAAGTGCATCCTGCTGCCTTTGCTCTGGTTTTCACTATGCTACTAATAAGTCATGCCCAGAATTTTCTAGGCAAAAATGTATTAAAACATACATGGCACAAAGTTCAGTATCTTACGCTGAAGCAGCAAAAGTATATCCCCCCGTAACTAAATCGTATGCTGATACACTTTTATCTTCTCCTTCCAAAAACTTTGCAGATACTCCATCTATTTCTTCATCTAATAGAATGCCTCTTTCAAGTAGCTATAAAAAGACTGTCTTCCTCAAACCACGCTCCCCTCCTTAATCTGTACAAAGATATAATAAAGAGGCTCATAATGCCATTATTAAAGATTTTAATATTCCCCAACCATCAAATGGTTGTGCTTTTTCTAATAATCATAATAATGATAAAAATGACGCAATTTTTTCCGTAAACGATTTTCTTTCTGCATTACACAATCTTCTCTCTCAGTTCAACATTTCACCATCCAACGCTGCCCCTTCTTTCTGTATCTCAATCCATTCATAATGGACAACACATCCAATACAATCCAGTGGAACTGCCGTAGTCTAGTAAACAAAAAGAGTGATGTTATACATTTTTTTAAATAAATATGAGCCATTTGCCTTTGCTTTAGCAGAGACTTGGCTGAAACCTAATCATATTTTTAATATGAATGGTTATTTAACCATTAGAGAGGATAGATTTGATGGATATGGCGGAGTAGCTATACTCATCAAGAATTCTATCCCTTACTCTATCATTACATTACCTCCTCATAGTGAGGAAATATCCATTGTAGCTGTTAAAATACTTCATACTTGTCTTGTTTCTATTTGCATTCCTCACCCTTCTTTTTCTGTACTTCAAAAGATGAATAATCTCTTTTCTTTTCTTCCAAAGCCATTGTTAATATTGGGGGACTTTAATTGCCATCACCAACCATGTGGTTGTTCAACTTCTAACTGTTATGGTGACGAATTACGATATCATAGACTTTCATAACTTATGTAACTTGAATTCAGGAGCTGCTACACGTCGTTCAGATCCCAATTAGAACCAAAGTGCAATTGATCTTTCTATCTATTCTCCTAACTTAGCCTCATTAATTTGGCGTACTCTAACCTCTACTTATGGTAGTGATCATTTTCCAATAGTTATTTCTTATCCCCTTTCCAAACCAAATGCACCACTAAGGAGACAAAATATAAACTTCCTAATAGAAATTATGATGCCTGGGACAAATTTAGAAACATTGTTGACAGTAAGCTTTGCTCCTTGCCTGTTATTTCAGATGGCAATGAAAACAGTTGTGCTGAAGCTTTAGCACTCTTATTATTAATAGCAGCGGCAGAAGATTTCCTGAAAAAATTAACAATATTAGTGCAATTCCCTCGCTTCCGTGGTGGGACTCAGAGTGCATAGAAATGATCAAAAAAGTAAACAGGCCGAATACAATAATTGTATTCGGCCTGTTTACTTTTTTATAATTATTATAATTATTTTAACCTTGATATGTTGGATATTAATTAATTTTGATATAGTTACTAACTTAATTATTGAAACTTATAAACTTTTTAAGAAGAAAAATTTGAATCTTGGCGTAACTTTTGCTTATCAATTTCACCGAATACTCGCCCTACGATTGTTTGGCGCAATATTCGTAGATTTAGGTCTATTTATAACAACCCTTCTCCTATTCCAGATTATTTAGCCAATGAATTTTTAGATAAATTAGCTCCACCTTGGATTCCTAAGGCTATTAACCTTAACCTGTCTCACGTATCCTATTGGATACGTGAGACCAAGCCACTCAGTAGACGCAGTCAGATTGAATGGAAGATCCATTCAATCTCACTGAATTAAAGGGTGTTTTTAATAAAACTAAGGATTCTGCACCAAGCATTGATGGCATCCCGTATTCCTTTTTTACTAACGCAAATGATGAAGTCCTCGGTTATTATTTACAGCTTATTCATTCTATTTGAAATTCAGGAAACATCCCTGTTGAATGGAACCGTCAAAAGGTGTTGCCATTTCTTAAACCAAATAAAACTCTATCTGATGCTTTTTCATACCGTCCGATAGTTTTGTCTTCAATTCTGATGAAATTAGCGGAACACTTAGTTAAAAATCGCCTAGAATTGTATGTTGAAAGTAAGGTTCTTTTGGCAGAATCACAATGTGGCTTTAGAAAAGGTAAAAGTACAACTGACTGTTTAAGTATTTTAATATCTGAAATTCGTTTATCCTTCTCTAATAACCAATCTACCGTTGCAGTTTTCCTTGATATTAATGCAGCTTATGATAACGTTGTATTATCAGTCTTACAAAGTAAATTAAAAGCCTTACAAGTTCCATTGAATTTGTCGAATTTCATTGTTAACATCTTGACTGAACGTTCTGTTAGCATGTTAATAGGAGATCATGAGGTATCTCATCTTGTATGGAGAGGTCTCCCACAGGGTTCTGTCCTCAGTCGCCTTCTATACAATATTTACAGTTTTGATTTAGACTCGTCCTTACCCATGTTCAGGTTTTTCAAAATGCCGACGATTTATTATTATATTCTTCAAGCCTATCGGTTGAGCGAGCTAGCTATGCTATCAACTCTGCTTTATCTACTTTGGAGTCATGGTTTTTTTTTTGGGTGGGAAATCATCAAATAACTTCTCCCGCTCTGGGTGGAGCGGGAGGGCGTGTCAGACTTTTACTGACTAAAACCCACCCGTGTTCCCTCAGTTGCCTGTGTGCCAGGGGCCGCGGTATCTCATTCGAACAACCCGCACCCCTGGCAGGCATCGGCCCTTGCGAGCCCCATCAGTCCATCAAAAGCGCGGCTGTTTTATTCACCCGGAAGATAAATATTCACGTAGTAAATCTCTTCTATAAAAAATTACCTATTCCAATTAAAGATAAATTAAGATATCTAGGTATAATACTTGACTGTAAGGTAAGTAGTGTTCCTCATTGTGACTATATTGTTAACAAATGTTAGAATCACCTAAACATGCTTAGATGCCTCTTCGGTGCGTGGTGGGGTGCACATCCCTTTTCTTTAAAACTTATTTACAACGCAATCATCAGATGCAATCTTGATTTTGGAATGTTCGTTCTAGAACCTGGTGGTATTATGGCTTTTAATAAGTAGGATGGCATCCAGTCCAAAGCGTTACGCATTATTTCTGGTGTCATGAAATATAGTCCCATTAATGCGCTCCAAGTTGAATGCGGGGGGACGCTCCTTTGTACCTTAGAAGACAATTCCTATCTGACAAATATTTGTTCCGGATTCTTCAATTCTCAACTCATCCTCTCATTCCTAAACTGAACTCTTTAGTGTTGCAGATTGAATCTTCTGACTACTGGTCCCATAAACGAGCTCCCTGTTTAGTTTTAAGTCATAAAATACCATTCACTTTCTTCTCCTAGTCATCGTTCTAATAAGCTTCCCCTTTTTAGCAGTAGTTATGAGAATTTACAATTCAGGCCCATCATAAAACATAACTGCGCAAATAAATCAGATCCCAATTGTCATTTAAGTTTTAATATTTTTTTGGCTGAACACTTAGAATACCACCATATATTTACGGATGCTGCCAAGCATTCTCGAATGAGTTGTGTTGGGATAGGTACTTTCCATTCTCAATACAACATCGTCCAAAAAATAAAAAAGGCTTCAGGATACTTCGGTTTTTACGGGGTAACCTTAAGGCATTTTAAAAGCCATAGAATATGCTCGTGTTTTAAAGTTTAAACAAACTATAATTTTTACTGATTCTCAAAGTGGTCTTCTAGCCATCAATAAATCCCCTTTCGAACACAAGACACAGTCACCTATCATATATTTAATAAGAAATTTTACGTTCAGGACCATATCTGAGGGTAATACACTAGAATTTGCGTGGGTTCCGGCCCATGCTGGAATCCATGGCAATGAAGTTGCTGATAAACTTGCTGGTGATGCGGTGCAGTGTGGGGACATAGTTCCTTATATAAATTTTAGCTATGACCTCATGACGTTACCAAAGAGTTTAGACATATTTATGCGATATCAGCCACCGTGGTTGATGTCATTTTTTGAAGAGTTCCGTTGTCTGTGTCCGAATCCCTTCATTAGATCTATATGAAATTAAAATGGGACCACTTCGGAATAAACCCCTTTCGGACAAAAAAAATAAATAAATGACGGAGTTATGCCCGAACATACATAAAAATATATATACGTACAGTGGTGGTCATATAATTAGGAACGCTTATTTAAAGGGGAGATTTTTTTAACTAACAAGTTTATCTAATTGCATGTATTTTTTGTATTTCTCTCGGTATCGCAAAACTTTTCCATACTAGCGGTACATTCGTTGATACACATGATTGGCTAAAAAATAAATAGATAAACTTTATACATTCGATCTGAAAAACCTAGTAGATATTACTACTTACTGGCTGGTCACTTAATTAAAAACGCTGAATAGTTAATTTTTTAATTCAAATTTCTTAGAGAACACTGCGTAGGTCACTATTCGTATAGACGAATAGTGACCTACGCAGTGTTCTCTAAGAAATTTGAATTAAAAAATTAACTATTCACACTTTAACACTTTTACAGCACTCTAATTGACGCCAAAACTATTTTTGGCGTCAATTAGAGTGCTGTAAAAGTGTTAAAGTGATTGCTTCATACGAAACCATTGGGGAAAAATAAAAATTGTGATACATCTACAAGAGAAGTAATAATAAAGCTTCGTGAGAAAAAAATATCGTATAAAAAGATAGCCTGCAATGCTAAAAACTATGGTTTTCCATGTTGTGAAGCATTTTGCCACGTATCAAACTTCAAATGTCCCATGTTGGCAAAACAAAATCCTTTTAAAGGGTCTAATGAGCTGAGAAAAGAATATTTTGGTGAAAACAACCCTTCAGCAATCTCGGCACACACTATTCGAAGGCGTTTGGTAGAGGAAAAGTTGCACGGAAAGATAGCAAGGAAGGTGCCCATGTTGACACGGTGCCATAAGCAAGTCCGGCTTGCATTTGCAAGAAGGTATGAAAACTGGACAGTTAGTCAGTGGAAAAATGTTCTTTTTTCTGACGAGACAAAAATAAACAGGGTGTGTTCTGATCGAAAACGATATGTAGGTACAACGCCCTCCGAATAAAGCTTTCGACCCTAAGTACACAAAAAAGACATTAAAGCATGGTGGGGTAATGTGGAAATTTGAGGGTGCTTTTCTGGACATGGCGTTGGACCTATTAAGCTGATAGAAGGAAACATGGATCAATTCCAATACAAGAATATACTGGAAGAAACAATATTACCTTATGCTGAAGACGTGCTTCCGGGTATTTGGACATTCCCGCAAGACAATGATCCAAAGCATACTGCATGCACCGTTAAGGAATTTCTCACATCGCAATCAGTTTCTGTCTTAGTTGGCCAGCTAACAGCCCTGACCTGAACCCAATAGAGCATCTTTGGTGCGAAGTCAAGAAACAGTGGCAATTTATGAGAGCTGTACGACGTTTTCTTTGAAGAATGGAACTCTATCTCTCTTGTGAAATGTCAAAAATTTATAGAATCAATGCCTCGCCGATGTAAACCTAAAATGTGTTAAAACTAAAACACCCTTAAATACTAAACGTTAAAGAGTCAAGAACTGACTGGACCGCTATAGCTGGTGAGATCACTAACAGAAACTAGGATCCAATTACTAATCTAATCACAAAACACTTAATTTACACCAGATACGGGAACTTCGTGTACCTACATTACAGGTAGGGAATTGTAGGTAATCAAAAACCTCTAAAAAGCTTTAAACGGTTATAAACGATAGATGTGGATCTAAAACTCTCAAAATTCATTAGAGCTCCAAACTGCGTTCAGAATTTCGCCAACTTCATCACTTGACAGTTGCAATCGAAACATTTCTGTATGAGAAAAACACGCAGCCGAGATCCTAGACAAACTTTCAACCAAACCTACTCACAAATAGAATCAAACATAGCTGCGCGCATAATCCTTTAATTTTCATCCGACCGACGAAGCAGAAGTCGTTAACATAATACGGACCAACTAACCGCTCCATTACTCATAAATTGCCGAGACAGTATAATCAAGCCACTTACGCAAGTCTTTAAAGTTTAGAATCTGGCGTCTTTCCCGATTCCCGGAAAATTACTGCACTGTCCCCTATCTATAAATGTGGTCCTAAAGACATCCCGGAAAACTATAAACCTATCGCCTTTTTGAATATAGTCAATAATATAACAAGATACTGGTGAAGTTTGTAGCAAAGCACAATATTGTGTCAGATAGGTAGTTAGGATTTCGCCGGGGAAGATCTACCGAAGAAGCGTGGTCACTTTTGACAAATCAAGTCTACATAGAAAATGCAGAACGCAGTGTTGGTGTCTTTTTTGATTTGGAAAAGCATTGAACATCGTGTCACTTGGAATGCTTTTGAAAAAAACTTGTGGCAATAGGTTTATGAGGAACCCCATTAGAGTGGTTTCGCGGCCACTTAACATCGCGATATTAATATTGTAAAATAAGCAGTAATCAAATCAGATCACATCGTCATGGCACTGAGTGTACCGACTAGCGGAATAAGACCTCTCTTAGATAGTGTAATCCCTAGACACTAACCTACTGACACTAAAAGTTACTAAAAGTTAATATATTGCTTTCCCCCAAACAAGTTGATCCAGTGCCTCTCAAACTATGCCCATAAAAATGTATACTTGTCCACAGGAACGTACTAGCCCACATTAATGCCTTTTCCTCTGGAGTATGAAAACGAATGCACGTTTTGGATAAAACATTTGAGGACGTGCTGGTAAAAGCACATTTATAACGCAAGAAAGGGCGCAACGGGCACTGATCTTGCACTAAAAAAACTTGTCTACCATGAGCTTCAATAAAAAACGGCATGACAACATAATAAACAAGTGTGTTTTCAGAGTACCCATACCAAATGCTAAATCCGAACTAGCTAGACGCTGTACCTATTTTTACCATCCCAACACTTACAATAAAGTTTGCAAAATCTGTGACCTAAGGGACTGCTCAACCACGACCTCTAAGAAAACCCTAGCTTCAGCTTCAGCACCTACATAAAGTACACTAGCACACATACACACACAAACACGCACGCCACTGAAAAAGCCCAACGTTAGCCATTGCTATTTTAATTTATGTTCAGAATCGCACGAATGTTTTATTTTATTTTTACTCTAATGTTTTGTTTATATAAAAAAATGATTATATCACATCTTCAAACTGTAATGTAAACTTTATACCTTAAAATTCGCACTCCAGAGCCATAAGATACAAGCGACACTCTTAGTTTGTGGCTCACCGAATATGTCACATTGTATCGTTACTTTTTGTTATACTTAAATTGTTATTGACAACCATTCGACAAACTGTCGACACCACATAACTGTATACCACACAAGCGGTCTTTGAAAGTCGTTACGGGTCGAAAGTCTGACAACCAGTCTTATCAAGGGGTATCGTATTAATCAAGACGTGGGTTGTGGAGATCAGATAGGCAGTTCCTTCATGTAAAATACTGGTATTCAGTTGGATCCGGTTAGACCGGCAGCCGACTTCAATATTGTTGGTAAGAGGCTAGGCAGATGATGATGAAACTCTTATTATTTACTTATTATTACCTATTTACATGCATTTGGACTTTCATTCTTCATTCTTAGCGGCACCACACATACCTACACAGAAAGGAGTGTAATCACCTGCCTCCACAAAAACTACTTATTGTACGAGAAGGTAGGATTTTAGGATAGTAGGATTTTTTTTTATCTCCGGAGAATTTGGTAATTTATATGAAGGTAGGAATCTACTTCCATTTGAAGGTGGGCTGGTCTCAGCCGATGAAATAAAACAATATGTCGCATGTGCGTGATATTTATTCCACTGAACTTATTCCACGAGAATTTTGCGCTGTTCAATGAATGCAAACTTTTGAATAACTATGTGACTAATGTGCTCTGTTTATAATGCTCTAAGTACGTACATGTAAGTATTTGACATGTACTGTTTACGCATATTATTATAACAATAATGAACAAACGTTCAATAATTTGTATAAAAAGTATACCTAAAGCAAAAATTTGTGGCTTATAAATTAACTGTCATAATATCGTTCCAGTCAGTGCTTACAATAACGTAGATGTAAATAAAATATTGATCGTTGTTACTATCATTATTGGGTGCACAAAATTAATAATTGCTATAGGAGTGAAGATCCTTAAACAATGCGTTTGATGCTGGTTATATCTATATACACTGAACATTGAGTAGTCATTAGTAAAAAATTGAGTCTGTACTAGCTGGGCAAGCTAAAGTCATGGTTAAGTGGGTATGTAGAGAGGGCTGCATGTACGAATAAAAAAAAGTAAGTACATAGGTATTATTGCGTAGTACAACCTATTTAATTTGATTGCTATTTAATTTGATTCTGATTCAAAAGCGTCTTATAACTGAATGTGTTATCAATAGGTAACTCAATCAGAAAAATATATACATATCTACTTTTTATTGCCTAAATCCACATGTCACTTTATTATTTCAGCTTAACTTAGGAATTATTTAGTTAATTATTATTGAAATTAGTAGTTCCCTACACTCCCAATGTTGATTTGCAGTTAAGTCATTTTTATACATGCCCAGATGGTAAATAAACTTATCGACAGGATACAAAAACTTTACTCAGACTTGTAAATAATTTAGTGAAGTCACTTTCAGTTGTTCGCAACTAGCTCCTTACAGGGGATGTACTAAGGTACCCCGTTAAATTCAATTTTACTTACGTTTTTTGCAACTTGTAGTGTCAGGTTGTAGGTATGTTGATTAAAATATGATGATTTTAATGATTATCATTCTGTAAATACATTCTTGTTACGGTCACAAGTCATAAATTGCAAAAAAACGTTAGAAGATTTGAATTTCGCGAGCTACTATGGCGCTTCGCCCTCTATTTCTATAACAAGAAAAGGAAACGTATTAATATACATAATTAAAGAGTTTCATATTACCTATATGGTAAGTATTTATAGAACGAGTCTCATGTCCCGAACATGATCACATTTATTACTAACGGCAGACTCACATACATAGGCATTAACTTATTACCTATCCTTTATCGATAGATCTTACCCAACAGTTCACACATTTTCAATACAGCAAAAAACTCAACAAGTATTGTAAGTACATTAGCTTAATATTATAGTTGTCATGATTCGGCAGACACGCAACATGCTTTAGAATAATGTTTTGTCAATAACAGAACTTGTTCATAACATAACTAAGGCAATTATGACACTGCACCGGACACCGCTCCAGTGTGCGGTGCTGCGGTTTTTAACTTTGACTGTTCAATCTTGATTTGTGTACAAAACTGAAGCATATAGAACACACTGACAACGCATACCCTTTTCAGTTAAAAACCGTAGCAGCGCGCACCGGAACGGTGTCCGATGCAGTGTGATAACCGCCTTCATGTACGCGTTTCATATAATTAGTGAGATTTTAATAACAATAAGATATCTATCTGAATGGTTAGGAGATATTATACACGTGGTCTTATATGTATTCACCATACATTCTGTAATGCTTTCTATTCTATGATAATCCATGAATTAATTTAAAGGGATTTAGATAGTAAATTCATGAAATTTTACGAGTATGAAGGCAAGGAGACTTTATTGTCGATATTTTCGAGTACCCTTATAATGAAGTATCTATTTATTCATTATCTTTTGCATAAGTTTTACTTTATTTATTTGAGTTCTATAATTTAATGCTTAGGTTAAGTTAGGTTAGAACAGTACCTACTGTTCATGTATGGTCAAAACTCTCTCCTGGTAACCTACATTTAGTTAAAGATGTAATTAGATATATAATGAATAGAAAGGACATCCTCCAGAACATATAATAATCCCAGTGTGTAGATCACTTGCAAAAGGAAAATAAAATTATCAAGTGGATAGGTAGATACATATGTGCCTATAAGAACTTTGTGGGACTAGGATAATTGAAATGGAAAACGAATGATTATTTAGAGCACACAGAATGTATGACGCAATACTTCAGCTTTTCAAAATAATTATACGTGCGCTTAATTTTCAGCTTAACAATATAAAATTTCGATCACAGACAAAATTACATAATACAATGCACGCGTTAACTTTGCGCTTAAGTTCTTGAAATATAAAATACTTAAGTTATCGTTACAATATTCTAATATAATTGTGAGATTATTCAAAGCTGAAACAACCAGTTTTCTGTGACTAAAATATTTCAAGGCAACAATTTTCAAATGATTAAGCGAACATCTTTTCGCAAGGTGACGACTTAAACTACACTTATATCTATTGAATTCAGAAGGGCGTTCTCAGCTAAAACCACGGCACCTACACGCTATTTTTATACAACAATTCATTATATTACGTATAGTCACAGAATAAATAATAGTGTCCTTATAGCACGGCTCCAAATTGCTTTATACTTAATATTTAAAAGTTTATTTGCGACAAGTTAATGTCTTTTCATTACTGATGTTACTTTTAGTTAATGATGTCTGGTTTGGTAGGCATTCGTGCTACCGTCGTGGTTATAAGTAGTAAATTAGTGGCTGAAAGATATTCAAGTGTCGCAAAAGTCAGTTCTGTGTACTTAGGTTCACAAAGTTGCAAGTAATGCATTAAGCAATTAAACTGAAGCGCCTGCGCACTACTTGGAGGTGTGCAACTACACTCCATCATTATAGCAGTAGTACGCCTTTAAGATGGTTTTGAGTAGTGACCATAACAAATGATACACACTAAAAGTTCTAACCTACGCACAAGTCAAGTTGAATCAGCAACAATTCATTGTAAATGTGATAGAATTACCTATATCGGAGAAAATGACCAGTGTGCAATACAAATAGACTATAAAATAGGGTTACACAAGTGCCCCATTCAAAGAGTCGGTGCACCTGTGCCGGCAAACATACTAAGCGTTCACAACTCTACGTTAAGAGGAAGCGCCAAAGTAGTCACCGAAAAAAATTGACAAAAATATGATTCGCGACTACTTGGGGTGTATTGATTGCTGATTTTAATTATTAAAATTCAAAATCGGTGAATCCATACTTGTTACGGTCGCGAATCATATTTTGTTTAACATACAACATGACACTGGCGTGCAAATTGCAAAAAAAAAAAAAAGAAAATTAGAATTTCGCGGTTTACCCTGGCGCTTTCCCTCTTAATCAACATTAATACAGATAGACAGTAGATATCTACGTTAACCTTATCGATGGTAAGTAATAATATAATTTTAGTATTAAGAGTCTAGGATCTTAAGTTAACATTATGACTTATGAACAAAATTACACCCTGTGCTTAAGCGCTATTAGTCAAACATCTAAATCATTCTAGCGTGTTTGAAATGTACGGTTCTAGCAAGGTTTAGAAAATATTGTAGGGGTCTTTAGCCCTAGCTTATAACCAAAATAATAGCAATAGCAAACGATGGTGGTACGCGACGATTTGTGGTACACGTTTGAACTCTGCTGATTTTTCAATTAGAGATATGTTAAGGGGCAAGGGGAAACATAAATAAAATTCGTTGTGAATTGTATTTTATAACGACCCTACTCTTAAGTGACCAAGTTAAACAGGTATGTGTATTTGCGAAGCAGACTTGTAAGTACCTAACCATTTCCACATGTTAAGTTATTTCGGTTGGCTTATTTTGGAATGACTGTAATTGCTCTTATTTAAAGGGATTTGTTGTATCTAATTTCACTCGGTTTTATTTAATTTATAGTGCTTATAATAATAAAGTCGGTATTGTATTGTTATAGCTATGCAGTTCTTCTAAATGAATCCGAAATTTCATAAATAACGAACGTAAATATTTAACATCAACTGATTTTATTTGTAAATATATTTTGAACTTGGTCTATATTATTTACATTTATTTGTTTATATGGGGCGTCTGTTAATATACCTAACCCAAAGCATTAACATAAAATGGGTATATTTTGCATGATGTCAGGAACGATTTAATTAATAGAAGAACGAGATGTGCTACATGCTTGCACATGTATTGAATCTAATATTAACGGGTTACTTTCATGATAAACAGGATCTTTGAATTTCAGTAATTATCTAATGTTAATGTTTGTTTTTTTTTTAAATATACATAATGGTTTATATTTATTGATAACTATTTAATTGAATGACATTCAGGCAAATTGTAATTCTATAACTACTAAAGCAAATAACAATACTTAAATGTAGATTTAGAATGCTCGGCATATAATGATAGCAATATAAAGCAAAGCTATTCATTTCGATAAACTATAGATAGATTGAAGAATAAGTATAACATCTGGGAATTGACCAATTTACAAACCTAAGTCTACCGTATCTATATATTTACACTAAATACATACAACCTATTACGCGCAGAAAATCAATGGTAGAACTAATGTGCGACGTTCCATGCTCTATTTAAAACCTAATGCTTTATTATTATCATTTATTTTTAAGTCAACCACTGAACTTTATATTAATTAATGTTATGGTTACTTCTCTTGCTAGCTGAAATATTAAAGGTAAAATTAAACAATATGTTCCTTGGTAATATACGAATGCGTGCATTTTCAACGCGATTTAAAACGCATTTTTTACTAGCCTGTTATTGTCTAAAGTTTAATTGTAAAAAAAAGCAGCGTGAAGCTTTCCTGTGTTAACATAAATACTGATGTGTTTGTAATTTGAATAAAATAACTACTATTTTGAAAATGTAATCATGTAAAGTGATCAATTTGGCAGTTTTCATTTCAAAACTATGTTCCTACTGCTTGCAGTTTATAAACTTACTATTTAAGTTAGTATTGCCATGCGATATAGATGATGGTAATTTCCTAAAAGTGATTGAAGACATGAAACAAATAGCATAGTGTACAAGTAGTATGTATCCAAAGTTATATAGCTTAGCTAGAAGATTGGTGATGAGTTATAATTCTCGGACGTTGAGAACAACCCATCGCAGATTCAAACGGAACGAAAATGCCGTGCATAACAATTCTATAGGTATTACCTGTTCCATTAAAAAAAAATGAAAGTGTAAACAAACTTGCTCAGGACAAATTCTTACGCAGTCATACAAAAGGGGATTAGTAAAACATTCATCTGTATTGACAAGGCTTCAACTTTATATCTCACGAGCAACAGTTGTTTGAATAACATTATTGAAAAACCGTTGTCGAAAATTGACATAATAAAATAACCTCAATTAAATGAAAAACATCTTAGAAGCGATTTAAAATTAAAAAAAATGTGGTTATTTAAATAATATAATTGGTTCAAATAATCTAATCGCAATACTAATTGGCATCCACGGTGCGTTTTGTAGCCCATTTCTTTACATTTCCATCAAATTGTTTATGACCAGAGTATATACTTAAAAGTAGGTATTTTTAGATCCTAGATTAAAAGCAGAAGTCTCAAGGGGTTGTTGAAAATGTGCCTGCTATGAAATATAGTGTAAGTAAAAATAACGATAATTATGTTTATTTTAATTGACCTGTATTTAAGAAGCAAACATCTTAGTTAATCACAAATACGCTTAGCAGGAATAGTTGGAATACTCTCATTTGAACAAAGATAACATTTGAATAGAATACATTGTAATATGAAATGGTTAAAGAATGATATGACTCAGTACGATATGATGATTACGGCAACGATAGTATACTTGAGAGTTCTAAGTACGGCGAAAAACAAATTGTAGCTCTATCTGGTAACTGTACACCACATTGGGTGTTATGAGCTACTTACGTAATAATCACGATGTACATCCTAAACATACGGTGGGCTTTATTATTGCTTATAATGATATATTGGCGAAATCTCTTACTCCATAACTAGGATACACATTACAACATAAAGTTAACAATTTGAGCCACAATTATAGTAATTAAAGTAAAGTCAGAAGGGAGACGAGGATTTTAATATTAAGTATGAGTATTGAAATGGTTTTGAATGTTCGTAACCACTCGTCGTCAGATAGCGAAGTACTTGACGCTGTGAGGCACAAATACTTTAGTAAACAAATACAAGAAATTGAAAACAGTTTAATAAAATATTTATGTAGTTATGCATCATCGAAGACAACGCGGCAACGAATGTGTATACGTGTGTCGACTGAAACCTCAGAAACGCACTTCCACAAGGAGCAGTTTATAATGTCGTTCATAGTAGTGTTACACATACCTAGCTACTATGTAAAGGCAAGGAGCAAGGACGGGTAGAAAGCGTTTATCGTTTAGGTACTCGCTTCTGGAAATACAGTTCACGGTATTTACGTAGTCTCTCAGTCTTATAAGCCTCATTCTGAATTAGCTGAAGTCTAGAATAGAATAATTACGTAGATACATTAATAAGTCAATTTGGATAATATATTTGGATTCATTAACTTAAACACATTAACCGGAAAGGTTGATGAAAAATACGGCCAGATAGTGCTATTGTACACATACCCATAGGTAATCATTATGTAAAAATGTACTTCTCTTAAAAGCCTGTAAATTACATACATAAAATTAAAGCACCCAATATATCCACCACTTATTGCATTTCTAACCACTCGTGTAGTCGTACACTACCATATAATGTGAAACGGCTTCGTGTCTTTTCGTCGAATCAACCTGATCCGGCCCGCTGGACAATCTTAAAGTTTTACTAAAGCGAACGTTACTGAAATTTTATTACAAATGGACTCGGCACGGGCGGGAGGGGCCGCCCGCTCGCGAGATCGCGAGGACGTGTTTATTTAGGCGTTAACGGAAGTACAAAATTGGTCCATGCTTCGGGTGAGGGCCGCGTCAGAGGAAGCCTCGGACGTCGGCGGGCCGGGAGCGCGCGATGCGCCGGCAGAAGTGGAAGCGCGCGCGCGGCGGCAACGGGCGCGTGCCGCCGGGCGGCGCCTCCTCGGCCGGCGAGCCCGCCAACGAGCCGCACGACGCCGACTCGGCGAGCGAGCGCGACGACGGCCGAGAGCGGGGGGCGCTCGTCTCGCGCGCCTCACACTACCTGTAGAATGAGTGCGAGTGCGGAGGCGGCGGCAGTGCGGGTGGCAGCGGCGCGTGCGGCTCCGAGGCCGAGCGCTGCACGCCCGGCGTGCGCTCGCCGCGCCCACACCTCCCACCACGCTCGCGCTCCCCGTTCCAGTTCCACTCCCACTATATACATAAACAACGCATTATTGACTTGTCATTACAATATCCTGTAATTGCTTGGGGTAGTGAGGTAGTGAACGTCACCTCATTCGTTTGAGGCACCGAGAGAGAGGCTTTGGGTAGCACTGTGGAAGGGGTGTGTACTGGCTGCGCGTTGTGGTGCGACGTGCCCTCACGCGCCTGCAACAGCTGCAGGATACGTCGCACGTCTGCGGTGAGCCCGGACTCCAGCACGGCTACACGACGACTTAACTCTTCTAGTCTTGTAAGTACGGTCGCTACCGATGCTGCCGTCGCAGCGGCTCCTATATTCTGGTACTGTGGTGACATACTATCCTGTAACACGAATAGTCTTAGTAAGAAGGCGAGCCGTTCTTTGGTTTAAAAGTTCTGTGTGTTTAAATCTTACCTGTAGGGTGGCAGCATTTTGTGCTTTGTCATGAGACAGAGCGAGTGCGGCGGGGCGGCCATTACAGGCGGTCTGGTGTAGGTTGACTGCGGAGTGCGGCGCGGAGCGACAAGAGGGCGTGCGCGCGGGCACGGGTGCGGCGGGGGCGAGGATGTCGTCGCACGACACGTGCTGGTGCGCGGGCGCCGGCGGCGACGGTGACGCGTTGGTGTAGTACGAGCTAGGGTTGGTGCTGAGGCTGGACACGGGCAGCGTGGCACTGTGCGCGGGCGTGCTCACGGCTGGCTCGCCCGCCGCCGCGCACGTCAACGGTGACGTGTCGTTGAGCGGGCCCGCCGAAGACTGACGCCGCACGCCCGCGCGACTTCTATACGTTTGAGGCGTAGATTGCGCTGGAAATTATGCACGTGTATAGTAATTTATAGACTGTTACCACCTCGGGATACATACGTAATTCATCGAATAATAATTAAATTAGTTAAGTAGTGGTATGGGAAAGAATAATTTAGCACGTAGCCTACGAATTATTGATTTTTCTCATTTGAATAATGGCTTGATGGTAAAATACCGTAGGTATTTCTATGCATATTGTTAAACTTGTTGTTGCTGTATGATAAAAATTATTCCAATTATTTAATATGATGTAACCAATTCAGTTGTAATTTTAGGTAAAAGTTCCGGTTAACAGTTACGTGCCCAATGTCCCATATTGTACAGATGAGTATTTTACATGGAAACCATTCAACCGGTACTTTGATGTGACTAATTCGATTTTTTATAAACCATTTTTGATGTTGAGTCATGCACTACAAAGTAGTATAATATGCATACTTACAGTACTTGTTGTGCAGTGGCTGATGTGTTTTATGATGGTAGAGGTCTGGGAAGCTCCGTTTAAGTTGCGCTAGCATGCCTGCACACAAGGGCCGCGCTCAGAGCGGGGCGGGCGGTATCGGGGGTGCGGGGTGTGCGGGCCGCCAGCTTGAGAGCTACGCGTCATCACGAAGCTCTCTCCTATCAGAGCCACTGGCGGCCACTGACGGCCACTGGCGACTACCATGAGCTGGTCAACAGTGCCGATACTAACTGATAGCCACACCGCATCCCCTCCCACATCACCAGTAAATAAGGAATATAAATAAATAAGGAAACAAGCGAACACATGCTGCCCTAAATTAAATAAACATTAATTAGTCGCTATAATTTTAAACGTCATATACGTATTTTTAATATTTATGTCCAAATTGATTGATTACAATGATATTTGTACATTTGTAGAATTTTGCAAAAAGTTAAAAACGAATATCACATAATGTGCCCGTAAACTTGATACCGATACCGATACATTTTACGAAAACTTTTTGCAAAATATAAAAAAATATGATATAAATTATTAAAATCCCAAGACAAAAATTAACTCCCAAACAGAAAAATAAAATTGAAATTGTAACGGATCACAAGGTATTACAGTACAGAAGAGACGTAAACATGGCGAAGGGAAATGCATATTGGTCATCCATTTACTATAATGTGTAGGTCATCTACTCTATAAATAGAGAGGAAGGTACCACAACATGCCACCCGGGGTTTCTGTGACTTTGTATTGAACGGGCGTTTGTGGTAGCCCGTAATATTAAAGAAACAAAGGGTTCATTCCTTGATTGAGTGCGAGTGCCTACCGGTGATGGAGTTGAGTGTCGTGGAGCGCTGCTTGCTGAAGTTGAAGTTGAGCGGTGTGACGTCCTGCCCCGCCTTGTCCGCGGAGAACTCGAGGATGCCGCGGCTGGCCGGCGACTCCGTGTCGTCATCGCTGCACTGAGAATCCTGCAACAGCGGTGTAGCATTTCAAATGTATACAGTCTATTGACTACTATAAATAAGTAACATAAATAAACTACTCCGAATCCGAATAGACACAGAGAAAAGGTGAAAAAAATCATTGTTTATAATAAACAAGAACGCGATTTAAAATGTTAGATTTGAACGTAAAATAACAATGATATCTCGGTTTAATGCGGGCTGTAAATAAATATTAAATTAAACAAAAAAGCTTTGCTCACCACTTTCTCCGCGAAGGTTTCAGTGTGCGGTCGACGCGTAGTGCGCGCGTACGCTTCCCGCAGCAAACGCGCATCGCAAGGGTTCTCATACCGCATGCGACGCTTTGGTTCAATACCACCTAATTCATCCTAGAAAATACGAAAAAAATACATCACAAATCTGTCGTTTGTCAGGAGCTTTGTCCGTGCTACGCAATGTCTACGCCGTCGTAGACGTGCTACGGTCGTAGCTCGTAGCCAATTTGTAGTACAAAATACAAAAATTGCCAACAGGTTGGTTGGGCCTTTTATGCAGCACTGGCAGGCCTTACATTCACCCGTATATCAGGCTTGGGGCAGGTAAAAATGTTAAATAATTACCATAGATTTGTTTTGTTTGCAATTTCATGCACATAATCTTTAATTATATTTTTTAGATTTGTAAATTTTTATAACATTTTACAGTTTGACAATTTTGTATTTTATATTTTAATTTTTAATCGATTCTGACATTTTTATAAGTCTTTGATAATTGTTATTATCATTTAATGAGTTGTTGAATATTCTAAATTTAATTAATTACAATTTTATTTTGCGTTTTTATCTGTTTTATATTTTAAAATAGTTTATAATTTAATTGTATGAGTGTGAAACTATGAACTATTATATTGGGCGCTTTCTCGTTGCTACGTAAAGTTTACGCCATTGTAGACGTGCTACGGTCGTAGCCTCGTAGCCATGCTCGTAGGGCTTACACCCATATTCTAAGTCAAAACCTCATGATTTCCTCAACTCGACTCAACCTCACTTAGGTAGTTTGATATTCATAGTTGCAATTTTACTACTCATCTTAGACAATTTCCTCAGTCGAGGTGAGTTTGAGTTGAGGAACCAACTGTCAAATATAAGGTACGTCGGCATCTACCTTGAGGAAGCTTTTAACCAAAACAAAGTGTATTTTATCACATTTTCGTAATGTCTTTTGAAGAGTTTATTGACTATAGTGTACGATAATCCATATAATTACGTATCGCGACGCTATTTACGAGATGCAGGAAATCCAATTGAGTTTTATGATGAAAATGAATTTAAAATTAGATTTCGCTTTACAAAGATGTTGTGGTGAGCTTTTTGTTACCACTTTTGTTTCAAGATATTGGTGGTAACAGACGTGGATTGCCAATTCCGCCCATAATCCAAGTATTAGTATTTTTTTGCTACAGGAAACTTTCAAGTAAGTTGCTGTTAACATTTTTCGCGCAAACAAGTTAACAGTTCAAATTTAGTATTTTAGTAGTAGTTACCTATCCTACTTACATACTTAAATTGGTAATGTATTTTCAGATTGCTTGCGGAGATTTGCACAAAATCAGTCCGTTTATATCATTGGCTAAACTTAAAAATAAGTTTAGCCATTATTATACACGGAATATTTCTCCAAACAATGACGTTTTTGTGTCGTATCACCTCGACTCACACTCATTCGAGGCACCTCATAATTTCCTCAGTCTTACGTCTGAGATTTGCACAAAATCAGTCCGTTTATAACATTGGCTAAACTTAAAAATAAGTATAGCCAACATTATAAACGGAATATTTCTCCAAACAATGACGTTTTTGTGACGTATCACCTCGACTCACACTCATTCGAGGCACCTCATAATTTCCTCAGTCTTACGTCTATGAATACCGATTTTGAGGATCTTTCGAGGCACGCCTTGAGGTCTCCTCGAATGAGTTGTGAGTCGAGGAGCTTTCGAGGTGACGACTTAGAATATAGGTGTTTAGTCTTGCTACAATTTGCTACGAAACTGTCTTGAGATTGTTTTAATTATCAACTTGGAAAATGATTGTATTGCAGTCGCATCATTGTAAAACAAGTATGGAGGATTTTGTTATTAGTATTCTAGTATTAATATAGCGTCAAATATTCTCGAATTTATATGGCCTTATTTTATTATCTCAATTTATTACGTGATACTGACATCTCTCATGGTGTAGGTGATCTCAAGGTTATTGACGAAGGAGGAGCGGAACTCGGGGTAGAAGTCGAGCACGTCCAGCAGGTCGTCTCGATGTACTCGGTGCAGGTCGCAGTAAGTGAGCGCTCGCACGCGGCAGTTGCTGCGGCCCACGGTGCCGTAGATGCACGGGTTCTCGCCGAATATGTCGTCTTTACCTGCACAGTACAAGATATACATTAGCATTGGGTGGGGGATTTTCATCAAATTAACCAGTATACTGAGTATACGTATTTTGGTGTCCATTAGAGAATGATTTGAATCAACTTAAAATAATAATCATTTTTTTTCCCGCTCTGGGTGGAGTGGGAGGGCGTGTCAGACTTTTACATGCTAAGCGGTTAAAAAGGTTCATCAATCTGTGTAAAGTCCAATTCAACAAACAAATTTTGCAATCAAATGATTTATACCAATGCTCATAAGCGAAGGCGGGGTGAATAGAGAATTAGATTATTTTCTTCAGAGTATTTATAAAGATTACTTAGTAAACTCACCTAATATGGCCATAACTATGTCGTCTTTCAGGATTTCTATAGAGCCTCTGGATATAAAGTAAAGGGAGGTGAGGACATCGCCACGATGCACCAGGGTCTCACCGGGGGGCGCGTGCGTCGTCTTGAACCTCAGCGAGAGGGCTCTATTAACCAAAACAAAAGAAGTCGGGTAATATAGTTACTATATGTGGGAAAGCGCGTAGAAAGCTATTGCGTGGTAGGAAGTCAATGGAGTCGTTGGTTGTTTTGAGGTTCATTCAGAACGCATAACAGAACTATTCCTTTTGAAGTTGATTTTCCTATGTTGATAGACAATAAAGTAATGTTTGAGCAAATGTAGTTCGCAAAATTTTGTCAGACACTGGAACTAATGTGCAAAGTTAATGACAAAATCCGGTTAAAAATATAAACAACGATCTTTATGATTTATCCAGTAGTTTACAAAGAATCGATATCCAAAAAACGTTTGTTGAACACACTACTTTTACGTCACCATCACACTAGTTCAAAAACTGCAGTTACCTTAAACATCCTGGACTAGCACCATCAAAAGCTGAGCAATTCGCGAGCAAGTTTCTGTTGAGATGAAGACAGATGTCTGCTTGGAGGCACTCCGGAAAACCCTTTAGTAAGCTGGACGTGTCGATACCGTTCGTGTAGCTCCAAGCGTGTTGGAAATACTCCTCCAGTCTCTGTCTTAAAGGATTCGTTATCTGCAAGTACAATCAACAGAGTTAATATCTTTGATAAGATGTCAACGGGTATCAGAGCGAGATGGTGCTATTCATCTGATTATCGCTGAAAAGAGAGCAAACGTCACGGAGCTATATATCGCTAAAATATGGACCTTATATATATTACATGTAAGCTGGAAATAGTGTTCAAAGACTAGTCAGTCTCTTACCTGATGAAAGCGAATAAATTCCCGTACTCTTAATATCTGTGTATGATAACGAGCTGTTCCTGAATATAGTCTTTGTATAATAGCTGATACATTACCGAAGATACTGGCATACATGAGAGCTGCAAGGAGAAAGTTTTTATATGATTTTGTAATTTTTTTCGCAGAGTGCTGTGATAACAACTTCGCTGACCCGGTGGAGTTACAGTTTTGAATACATCCTTATAGAAATGAAATCCCTCGTCATATAAAGAAGGAATGAGCATTGATATAACATCGAGTGATTATTAAAACATTTAAGTCCAAGTTTAGGAAAACTTAGCAACTGGCGTTCACCCTGCTTATATAAACTAGAAGGCACCACTGGACTTCCAAGGGTTCATGCCTACAATTGTCCTCAAGCCTCCACTACCACCATTACCTCAGGCTACCACGAAGTTGCGCAGCGGCCACGTGAACACCGGGTCAGTGAAGTCGATGGCAAGTTACTAGGTTGGAAGTACTTACAGCCAACCAGCATAACAAATATCGTGAACCCTTTCTCCATGTCAGTGTTCGGTGCAACGTTCCCAAACCCAACGCTTGTTAGCGAAGTGCACGTAAAATATAAAGCGGTTATATATCTAGATCTGAAAAGCAACAGTTCAGTTTAGTTTGACATTTTAATCGTTTATTATAACATAAAATTTTTGTACTTACCTCATGGATGGACCAGTGGAGTTGTCATAAGAAGCTTGGACATCATTCGCAAGAGCATCCAGCCATCCTATTGGCGCGTGGAGCTGAGGGCGTTCCCAACTGCCTATAGCGTACCTGAATGAAAAGACGGGTGTTGTAAGACAGGTGAGTTGCAAGTAAGCTAAAGAACTTGTTGAATCGGGCTTGTCATACTTGGCCTGTGTAAGTATGGGATGAAGTTTTAATGTACTCATTTTTATAGGTATAAATGAAGTGATTCAATTACAACGAGGCTAATTTGAATGAAATTTTCACTACACAAAATGATAAGACCGATTGTCTATTGTACAAAGATTACGTTATGATATTCAGAACCGTTGGGGTATATTATAGCCTCGTTGTTTTGAGATGCCTTGATGGTATAAGTATTCCTAAATACTCACCATAAGCAGGCCAACCAATGAGCAATAAGGACAAAAGTGGCCATAAGTAGAAGCAGTACGGCGGTGCCATATTCGGAGTATCTGTCAATTTTGCGTGCGACGCGCACCAGCCGCAGCAGTCGCGCCGTCTTCAGCAGACCGATGAGAGTCGTGGTCTGCAAGCACCACAACCACACCTCAGAACGATCCGTGAGCCACTGTGCAACGCAACTTAGCCGCAAACCCAACTCAAGCGTTATATGAAACGTTCGCTTAAAACTAAATAGCATCAACGAGGCCTCGCAGCGAAAACCACGCTAACTAAGCAAAAACTGGCCTATGAATGCTGCTGAGCTCAAACTTAGATATATGTATGTAGTTTGCAGAATTAAAAGCGATTATTGTAAAACTATAAAATTAGCTGGCTTCGTACATAATGCGGTGCATAATACTGTTGGATTACTGATATCACTTCACTGCCAATTACAAGTCCCTCTACGTTTATCTGACCGCGGTGCTCACACCGCGGTGTTGAATTGTGAATGTTTAATGGTCGTGTGAGTTTAAGTTTTAAGCGAATACAATAATTAGAACTATATACAAAGATTAGTAATTTTCATACAACTCGGTGCATTATAAAAAATACTCTTGGCAGAAATGTTTTGCAAATATCCGAATTTAGAGATTTTGTGAACTTACCTAAAGTTATCAACTTTTTCGACGGGTGTATGATTATATACCACAATATAGACAGGTATTTTTTCAAGTATTACCTAGAGGATTTCGTATTAATTGAATTAATTTATGTTTTAGAAGAGCTCTTAACATTGTATACTAAGAAAACACTAGACTTAATTAATAGAAACATTTAAAAAAAGGTAAAATAATGTGGTTAATTTATTTAGAATATTTTTTTTTTTAAAAGCTTTAGATTGGCGGCTATAATAAAGGTCACACAAACAGATTTGAGTTAAGTTTATATAAATATGTAAATCTAAGTACTGTAAATAGTTGTAACATTCACACGTGTGGTCGTTATGTGCTGTATTTATTTTGGGAAGCTTTGCTTGTGAAACTGATGCTGTTTGTCGATGGATTGCTCTCGATGAGTGACTCAAAGTATAGGTTTTGAAACGTACCCCCCATCTCACATGGATTCTCAGTTTGAACCGTGCAATGCGGGTAGTTTTAGATTTGATTTAGTTTTATCAAGTTTGGATTTGGAAAAAAGGAAAAACAAAAATAAATAAAATCTTTTCAAAATAATTTATTTAAATTTAAAATAAAAATAGGTATTCCTTATGTATGTAAAAAAATGAATAACAATGTAGATGATAATTTAAACCAATTAGAAAATTTTAACAAACATAAATTACTATGAGTAAATAAATGTCAGTGGGCATACAGAACAGTGGCGGATACAGTATTGTACATCAATATATTGATATATTGCTTGATGTAAGGTGGGTGCTTCAAGTAGTTATGTAAGTTCGGGACGGACACTATAACTTGGTGCTTCTTGTCGTGAATAAAGGCGATCTATTGATCGGTACATAAAGTCTGGGAAGTGTGAGCGTAATTGCTACCAAGCTCTGTGCATATCGTGACTCTTGTACGTACTTTTACTAAGAAAAGCCAATGAAAAATGTTCCACCGAGGTAGTTTCGCTATTAAATCATATCCGCATGTCAATTATGTATTTAATTTTTCGTTTTCAACATCTAACTAAATTACCTACTTGATGACTTCTAAAATAATTTTCGATCTTGATGCTATTTTAGTGAATCTAGTTACTGGCGCTAATCAGTACGTACATATATTATGAGGTTCTCAACTATATCAGTAAGTAATTATGCAAGTAGTATATCATTACAAATCTAAGTATATAATGTTACTGGTATGTGCTAATAAAGCTAAAATATTATGCTCAAAGATAAAAAAAAGATGATACATTTTCTGATTACCAGGACGCATCAAACGCCACCACCGTATGGTGTTTCATGTATTACTATTCAATCTCAGCTCTTTATAGTTGCGAGGAGCGACCATAGAGACTAACGTATATTTATTTATTGTTTATTAAATAAACGCTACGCAGAGCGACGTTCAGTTCGGATCTAGCCATGTGGTACATGTCGGTAGTCGCTACCCTGCGGCAAGCTCGTGATACAACTAGTGAGCTCGGAACATGTCGAGAACGGTGTACGACTTGGAATGATTGACATTTTGCTCATGGGAAGCGTCCATATCTTCCATTAACACATTCACTTAGTGGATTCAAAATGGCTAGTGGAAATTAATGAATAAAATATGTCAACTAAAAATATAATAAAATTGAGTGGCAGCAACATAAAAATAGTTCACAAAGATGGTATACCTCATCACTTTCCAGCCCCTGCTGTAACAAGAAATGGTATTACAAATTCAATACGCACCCACCTTCGGGCATTCTCCACAACGTGACTATTTAACAAATGATAAAATAAATCACGACTGGTTACTAATAGTCAACAAAATCAACAGGTAATAAGTAGTTGTCTTAAATCAAAATAAAATCACAAATCAACTTTGCTTACGAACAAAACATACTGGATGATATGATTTTAGTCGGTTTTACACAGTTTGATTGTTTTTAAAATAATTTACTATGAATAGCTAATTGATTCAAATATAATGTGGGATCTTTAAATGATCAGCTGTGGTAACCTAATCGAAAGTGACAGTTGCATTGACTGCATTCCACAACTACGTGACTCGCTATAATAACCAGAACTTCATTTGTCCGAAAGAACCGTTCATCCCGCACGAAACAATCTTTAGCAGTTCAAACACTGTACAAGTACTTGTTGTTCCGTCTTGAAATGTTTATCGTGCAACCCTAACTTGACCTAGTTCGCTTTCATATTCTTATGACCTATTTTACCCTTCACAATGCGGAATGTATCGTGCTTCGCCACCCTAATCTTGTTGTACTGTATGGCCTCCACTAGTGACCACTGTGTTATTTTTATATACTAGTTTAACTGCATCGATATTTTGTGAACTCTCAGTGTATTAAGTTCGGGATTCCGAGAGCTGTGACACCGTTTCGGACAACTGATCGTCTGGATATCCACCGTGAAATGCAAACTTACTTAGTTCACGCTCCAAAAACGATTTGAATCGATTCTCGCTGTTTGGCGAGGGAGCCGTTAGTGCGACTATCGATACGAGTTTGCGAATCACGGTAAGGCCGTTTGTGTTTTTGTCTTCTATTCAGCCATTCCTTTTATTGTCTAATTCTAAAATTAAGTTTGTGTAGGTATCGTATGTGAGATGAAACCAAATGTGGTGTATGTAGGTGGTAAAGCAGCTCACTTCGTCGGTGTCGGTGCCGAAGAGCAGCAGATCGAACGGGATGGCCGCAACGAGGTCGATGAGGAACCAGCCGCGCAGGTAGTGCATGGCGATCTTGGCGGGGTCCGACTCCACCTCATCGGCCACATTCACGTACGTGGTGCGGAAGTTTATTAGGATGTCTATTATGAATGTGACGTCCACTGGAAATAAAACATGCTGCGTTAAATTTAACTGTTTTAGTTTACACTGAATATCCATGCAATGTAGTTACAAATTACTGTTGAAGTAGTGTAAATATTTTGCATATGAACCAGAAATTGATCTATAGTTGGTTGACGGAATTGTAGGGAACTGAAGCAGAGCCCAAGGTATTGAGCTTTCTTTGGCTACTAGCCATAATTTCAAGATGTCTAGCAAAACAGCCAAAGTATGTCGCTTTGTCAATGTTTAATTTATTTGATTGATACCTTGAGTTTAGAGATGAATATTACCGATCATATCGATGACTACTATGGGGTCTTCGCCGAAGCTACGAGAACGTTTATCAAAGTCGGGCTCGTTCAGTTGAAAGGCGGCCACGTAAGGAGTAAATATTGCCGTGTAGATCACCAGTATAAGAATCAACCAATCCCAAGCGGCCTGTAAAACAAGTTTGTGCAAATTTAATAGACTACAGTTTACGATTTAAATATTTTACAGCAAAACTATTTGGAATTGTAGCGTGTTGCGTGTCGACTGTGTCGAGTAGAACGAGGTCAATGCGACGAATATAATTTATACTTTTCTTATGTGCAAACTACAATATGAACAATTCAAACGCTATAGTGTAGTTGTTAAATAATTACAGGTTAGATTAGAATTGTGGAAGAAAATTCAATACTTAATCGTTGTTTTATTTATATAGAATATCATTCGTACACAAGAATACGCTTACGTAGATACAATTCTTACCTTGTAAGGAGAATGGTGGAGGATAGTGCAGGGGTGAGAAGGCTGCGTGGTTCCCTTGTGGCCGCCCGTCGCGCCCAGAGACAGTACCTGCGAACAATGACGTCACCAATGTTTATGCGAGCCTGCGAGTTAGGTAGCTGTGGACTGGCGTACGTGGGTATGTTACGGCTAACACGCGCATTCAGGACAATACCCGGAAATACTCACATGTTAGGTTAGCTATAAAACTTCACGTAATCACTATTTTCTGTTGAATTGTATATTGGATTATTTATTGTTATATTTGCACGGAATATTTTCTCTATTAAACCTAAAGTTTAGACAATGGGACTTTAGTGGACTTTGTCGAAACTATATTGTTGAAATAAAGAGTAAAATGTTTTATACATACCTAATATAAAACTTTGTAACCTTTTTGTTTTCGCTAAAAATATTTTTTTTCGATCTTCGTTATTTACACGAAATTACCTACGTAATGATTACAGATATATATACATAGTTTAATTTAAAACTACTAGAACAGGTACTAGGTCATACGTGCTATAAGTATGTTTCAGATAAGTAGGATGCATTATTAGGTACGTCAGCAAAGGCATTCCCGATGAAATGAGGAAATAAAATCCATTCTCAAAAGCTAAGATTTATAACTATGAAAAATCAATGGATGAAGTATTCGTGTATGTACGAGTATGTATGCAGAGTTGCAGACTAGTGACTATTTGTGGTTCTATGTCGATTTAATTCTGCGTTAGTAATGTGAAACAAACGTCTATAAAATTATGATTCAACACATCTATTGAAAATAGCGTTGAAACGTTTAGGTACTCGGAAATTGAACGTTCCTATATCAAAACGTTGTAGAACTAAGTACATTGATATTTTAAATGAATGAAGAATAATGATGAACAATATACAATATCGTGTAGGTCCACATTCCACCGCGGGTTGTAGAGGTCGGAGAGTTTTGAAACATGTGAATAGTTCATTCAGTGCTTCACGTTGTAGGCGCTATTACTTAGTATTAATCACGCAATCGCTTTTCTTTTCATTTTTATTGTTGCTGCCCGTCTGTCACAGAAAATATCTTTTAAGTAAGTGCCAAATTATTTTGACAAGCAGAGACCAGAGTAAATGGAACCTTTAGATTTACAACATTGAATAACAAAGCGCAGTATCTTACGTAGTAAAAACGGTGAATCGACAAATGGCCGCTCGCCATTTTAGATTGCTTAAAATTAAATGTAACAAAAACTCATCGCAACACATTATCTGGCAAAGAGATAAATGGATTACCTCCTTGCCGATGGCAGGCAACCCGTTGAGGCCATTACATGGCGGTTCGAGGCGAACGACACTCTTGCGTGAGCCGCGGAAACCAGTGTCACGCACGCGCACCGACGAGCGCCACGTGGAGGGCGGCGGGTCGTCGCGGGAGCCGCGCGCGGAAGCGGCGCGGCGTGATGTGGTGAGCGCTGCGCCGGCGCCGGCGCACGGCGGCGACACGATCAGGGGCACGTCCGGCGCGCGCTCCTCCATGTCGCTGCCGCGCCAACGTCCTCACCGAAACCCGCCGTGCTCCGACGCCTCCAGGTGCTCACATTCCAGCACGGCTCGCTCGAAGGCCGACGCCGACTCCAGTAGTGCGATTGCCGTGTTTTGCATAGATGATCGATCTATCCCCACGTACACTTCTCAACCCTCGTTCTCTTCTAATCCGGTAATCGTATTTAAATATTAGTAAACAATCTCAGTTACTGCATGGTAGTGTTGACGATACTTTTACGATGGTATGGTTTTGTATATTTTTTTATAACAGCGAAATGGTATAAGAATGGACAAAAGGAAACGCAACTATATCGTATAAGTATTTGGAAGCACCAGCTTGAGTTTCCACAAATGTCGGCTAAGACCGTAGTTTAAGTGTATGGAGCACGTCTAATAGGCATACAGCTAGGAGCGCCTGAAAGCAGAGAACGAGGCCGGGCTCATTCAAGACACTGTGTCAATGGGAGGCGGTTCTTTTCATCTTTTTGTGCACATGTTCAATGTGCGCAAGACGTTCTCTCCGTTGTTGGAGCTCGAGAATAATGACGGACACGAGGAAACTGACAGTGAACGACAATACAATACGAATATCGAATGAAACGTCTTGTTAAACCAACCCGTGCTGCCATTGTGACTCGGCATTGTACAAACTGACACTTTAGCCAATTTGTGTATAATCTGTATGTTGTTATCTTTTACTTTAAATAAGGCTTCGGTCTGTGTGGGTAGTGGTGAATTATGATGACTGATTATAAGTAACGAGTAATTAAAAAAAAAGCTGCGTAGCTAGCATTAGCAAAGCTGAGTGAGCATATATTTAGTAATGTGTCAAATAATGGTAGGACAATCCGGTACTTCATAAGTTGGGTAGAAACATTTTCCCTAGTAGTAAATATTTTTTGACACATGCAAAATCATGGATACAGTCACGATTAAATCAAATATAGGAATGTCCACACCAGTTTTAAGAATTTCCTATTTGTTTTCTGTATTGATTTCAGTTGCTAAAATATTTAAACCAATTAGTTACATAATATAGGTAATAAACAGAATTATTTAAAGTTTTACTGTTTAAGAGCATATATCGAATTTCATTATGTGATGCTTCAAATTTCATTTACTATCACAATAAGCTTTGAATTTTATAAAAATATCCCAGAATATGTAAATTTAATAAGAAAAAATCCAAAGGAGCCTACAGTAGCTTCCCAACACTCAGTATTAGAGATGCTACACATTGAGTGCCATATTACGTAAACTAGCTTTACGAGGCCCAAGAGACGAGCGGCAAACTTTAAGCATACATGGTATGTACACGTTCTCAAAGGAACACGATAATACACACATACATAATTCATAAATTATGAAGGCGCTTTGTTTATTACAAAACACCTCATCCCCTTTGTGGAAACTAACTCAGTATCGCCGCCAGTTCTTCGCCTCAGATTCTCTTTGATAATGCCAATTGAGAGATCTTAAGCATTTATTTTCTTCGCGACTGTATTTCTTTGTTAGCAATACTGTGTTATTACAGTGTTGAAGAAAAAAAAGGGTAATGCGTGATGTGTTCCCGTGTTCTGGAGTCATTTACCTAAGTTTATTTTTACATTCTGCCTTTATAGGTACCTATGCAAAATAATGAATCAATCATTTTAAGTTACCAGTGTTATGAAATTAATGAAAAGACACGAAACGATCTCTGCAGCTGTCACTGTCACTCGAGATTCAAAACGATAATGTAGCAATAATTGGTGAAATATGTCACATACAGCAATCAACTTTAAGCATATAACATTATGTAATAGTGTCCAGTTGCAAAACGAACTGATGTGGCTACAGATGAATTAAAGCTGTGCATTACGCCAACAATGCGAGTTTTGATGGATATTGTATTTGGCGCGACTCAAGCCTGAACTGAACCCCTGGGAATCCTTCCAGAATGTGTAGTCGTGGAAGGGGCAGCATGCTCTGCATAGTTTTGTACAATAGAATCGCCGCCATTCTATGAATAGTTAGGTACAATATAGCGTCTGTAACTCTCGTTATAATGAAGCTTCCAAAGCGAGAAGCACGGCTTTATTATAGAAATACAATGTAAACGACTAAATAAAATACAAAACAACTAGATAATGGCTAGATATAAACTACTCAGTCAGAACCAACAAACCCTACAAGAAATTATGAAAGAAGAATGGTTCGATGATCTTTCATAAAATGTTGTAACATTCGTTCAATCTAAAAGCATCAACATGTGATAATGTATGTGAACTAACTTCTTTTACTAAGAAGAGAAAAGTAGATAAATAACTTAGACAAAGGAAACCATACCATGGTAGTCATAACTCCAAGCATGGATCGCGTTTTTCCCCACAAGTATAACAAAACAAAGCAAGAACCAACCGAAAGAATATATAATGCTAAGCCCGCAACGAAACGAACGAAGAAAAACACCTCGACAATTTTGACGCACTGATGTTCACTGAGCAAACTAAGCACCGGACGGCACCACACTCGATATTATGGACTAGTCAATAAGCCTAAGCAATATTTGACCACTTTTAGCTATGTGTGTAAAATATAACCAAAAAACACCTATGGCAGCGCAACAAAATCCGCAAAGGTCGACTGCAAAACGATAATAATAATTTTTACTTTTTAATGCAGTCGATCGATTAAGCGCTCGACTCGTTTACAGCACAAACAGCCCGTTTTGTGAGATATGCGTTAGTTTCAGTGTGTCGTATTGCAATTATACGTTTTAGCTCTGATTCGCGGCGGTCGTTCGTTAAAGGCGAGTCGCCTAGGAACGATAGTAAGATAAAAATTCTATGGCAGTGTGAGAAGCGGCAGAGTCCGCAGCGTGGTCGCTGGACGTAAACTCGATGGGGCACTGTAGCGGCGCACGCAAGAGGTCGCTGTGCGCGCGTCGTCCCGGCGCGGCCCGAGCGGCGGCGGACGCGGCCGGAGACGACCGAGCACAGGCGTGACCTCGCACAACCTCCCCTTCTACCATCGAATATTTCAGCTGAACGCACGGTGTCGCCGTGTCGCTGATGAACACGCTGCGGCCCACGATAACGTGACACGTCGATATTAGGCCCCCAGAGCTGACACACTACTAACAAATAATTTAATTTATTTTATGATCCTTTAGGCGTACGTTTTGTAACGTATTTATTGATCATAGCAATGTTTTCATTTATTATTGTAATGTGTTTGTACGGGGACAGTAATTGATTTGCGTTTATATCTATTCCATGTTGACTTGTCATGTATTATTATGATTGAATTTTTAAGTACTTTATGGTGTATTAGAGTAGCATTAATGAATCCGACCCTTTTATAAATTCTTCCGAAGGGAAAAGTCTCTTATAAAACAGAGAAGAAGTGAGCATTCATAATAACAAGTACAAGTTTCGTCACTATGTTTTCGTTTGCCATAAATCTTCTTCTCTTTCTTATTTTTTGCTCTTATTATAATATATTTCAGGTCAGCGCAGCATGACTTTTTCCATACATCTTTATTAGCCATCATATAGTAGTCAATCCGTATCTAGCCATATTATCTATGGCATAACATCTTCCTCGTTTTTATGGTCTTCCCTGTGGTTCTTCCACTACTCATATAGGGATCATTTACTCATCAAATTTTTCTCAAGACATGCTCCTCTTTAGTTCAAATCACATGTCCATACTATGACAAACAATTTCAAACATAAAATGGTATCCAAAATGATTATAAAAACTACGAATTATTTTAATTAAAAATAACAACTTTCATCATCGCTTTGGTCTAGCGGGTCCAAGTGGGACTGCTGGGCGTGTGGGGTCCTCGCTTTGATCCCTGGAAAATTTCTAAGAATTTCTATGTAAGATATTAGAGATTACTTTATTATTTAAAGGGGTTTTCACTAATTTCAAGTTACTACAGCTATATAAACATCTGCTGATATTACTGAAAACCAGAGAACTGACAACCATGTCTTTGTGTATTCTTAAGTCTATTAAAGTGTCTAAAAAGTAAGCCGCGACTTACAAAATAATAAGATTAATTTATAAAGTTACAAAATTAAAAAACGTCAATTAATTGATTAAGAAACAGTTTCTTCTGAATTTCCGAAGACGGCTGCCTAGATGAAATTACGTATTATAACTGTGAAAACTGAAAGTGGAGAACTATCCCTGAAGCGTTGGTTATGTTACTAATTACTTAACTTATCCAAAGAATCCTGACCCACAAATTGTTTGAACGAATGTTTTGGAAATAAAAAACATAGTGAATATTCATTCTAGTCACTGTTAGTACATATTTTAAAAATAAAATAAAAAGCAATACTAAGTTACTATTCGGTATTTTTAAGTATTTAAAGAACAGAAAAGACGTGAGACCATTGAATCGCAAAATCAATAATTTCGAGAGATACTTTGACTATGTCCCCGTTAAATGAAAATAAATTCAGATTGTCTTCTTAAAGTGCAGTACAAGAGTGCATAGAGTTGAACACGCGTAGCACCTGCGTAGCACACGCGTAGCACTCGCGCAACACCAGCGTAGCATCTCGTAGAGGCCTCGTTAAGCCCGCATAGACGCAAAGCAAGCGCTACGTCATTTCGATACTGACAAAGGGTTTTCAACGAGGAAACACTATTATTTCTAAAACAGATTGCTATGAATTCTTTCTCATGAAATTTTCGCGAGATGGCGGTAAGGGCCATATCTAATAGCATGAGTTAGATTTTTATATTAATCTAATGGTATGATATAAAGAAGCGCTAATAAACATATTTGCTTTTTTTAATATAATTTTTAAAATTTTTAAAGATCTTCACAATTAGAATTACTTCAATCAGTTGTGCAATAAAATTTTACAGGAGGCCAGAATATAATAGGCGCTTATTAATCACTACTACGTAAGAAGTAGTTAGTGTCATTTACGGTCAGACGTATTAAAGTATTCACTACAAGAAAGCCCCAACCATTATTAAAGATATTGGCGTTAAAACTGGCATAGCAACTAATCTTCATTTGATGAATGAGATACACGGTTATTCCAATCAAATCAATGCGATGAGATTCAACAGCAGATTAAATAGCCTTTCATCGACCGTAGGCCAGACTCACTTTCTTCGTTAGTTAGTGAAAGTGTTGCATTAATCTATGTGAGTCTACGATGTAACTGCGTGACGGGGAAGATGGGCGCTAGATTGGCGAGGGCTGTGAGCCGGCCTCGACGCCGATTAGCACGCGATAGTTCAAGGACTCGATACACAAAAGATAGCCACAGCACGTATAGATAACTCCTTCACGTCACACAACTAACCTTTCAGATTCACTGGCGTGGGAACACGCTGCTGTGGCTTCGAGGCTGGTACTGTTGGCTTTTAAAAATACAGAACTGGTTTTGTTAGATGCAGGATTGCATCCAAAAAAAAAAATCCATCCATCCATCTGGTAAATTATAAAAGTTTGCAAAAGTAAGCCTGGTGAGAATAAATGGCAGTGTACAATTTTACAAACGACTGCTTTTTTGCAAGCCTATTTAATTAGTCCAGATGTCAACGTTATTTTAATTAGCCGTTACCGTCAAACAAATGATTTAACATAGCGAAACGTTTCCTAGATTCTAGAAATTTTATCTGTAACTAAGGAACCTGAAAGTTTATATTTAAGAAGTTTATTCTAAAATGAAATGCATCACGAACGGGAAATCTGTAACGTTGCATTTCATAACTACAGTCGTAGAATGTCTCCAAGGCTCTATTGGAAGTTTAGAAAACTACTATACCTACTGTTAACTATGATAGAAATAGTTTTATAACATCATCACTGAGTAACTGGACGCCAATATTATTGTCGACGACAAATAATTTTATACTATTGTACGTATTGGCGCGTGTCTGACTTCACCAATAAACGATGCAAATAGTTGCAAAGCTTACTATTGAAGGCATTTTGAACAGAAATCTTAGGTATTTAGGAGATCTAACGAATTCATTATGATGCTTCTCACTCCCTCAGTGGCTGAATATCATCAAGTTCTAATGAAATATGTATAATTAAGTACAGCGTACGTCGTCTTGACGCAGCATGAATACGACTCCGTGGAATTGAATTTATGCATGAATTCCTGCGTGCACACACGTCTCTATTTCCATCAGGAGACTGGCAATACCCAGGTGTAGCATCCACGTATAAAATGTAATTAAAGAGGGATTTTATCATTGCCTTCATAATGGTTAGGTCTTATAACTACAAGACATGTAGCAGCAACCAACCACTATAACCCCCTGCTGTCACAATCAGCTTGTACCATTCTTCTCTGTGAAAAGGTCACAGACAGTCTGGTTGGTCTGAATAGTCATGTATGAATCGATTTTGTTAAACAGCTATTTTAAGAGGGATGCGCTAATGTAGCCTGTGAAACACACATTTTCTTACTTTTTTCAGTATCATGTTGTATTTTGATTAAAATATGACTCGCGACCTGGTGATTGTAACGATTATAATTCAGTAAAATCAGGGGTTTGTGGCTAAGTAATATAAGCCGCACTGGTCGATCGATCAAGTTAAGCTACGCTTGCCGTGTTTGGTCCATCGATGGGTCCATGGGGACCATCTTTAAATACCAAGACCCTTCTGTGCCTCGGAAAGCACGTTAAGCCGTTGGTCCCGGCTGTAATTTGTGGATCTTTGACAGTCGTTACGGGTCGTCAGAAGCCCGAAAGTCTGACAACCAGTCTTACTAAGGGGTTTCGTATTACCCAGTTACTGGGTTGTAGAGGTCAGATAGGCAGTCACTCCATGTAAAATACTGGTATTCAGCTGCATTTGGTTAGACTGGAAGCCGACCCCAGCATAGTTGGGAAAAGGCTAGGCAGATGATGATCCAGCTTGACTCTGACTTGCAAATTGAAAGAAAATTTGAATTTCGCGGGCTAACCTGGCGCTTTCCCCTGAACATGCAAAATCAGTTTTTAAAGGAAGAAAAAACGAGGCCATTTAGCGCTGCCTCCAAATTTGTTACATTAATTTACCCAAAGGTTATTAATTTATTTGCCACTTTTAACTTACGTATTTTTTACTCTTTTTCTGTCCTCTAAGAAATAAGTATACTATTTCTAACATTAAAAGCACGAGAAACTTTTCAATTTTGTCTCAGAATGATGGGCGCCACATGTCACGGAAACACGTAGGACACATTCTTGGTGGACGTGATCCACGAGTTACAGTTGTTATAAGTTGAGGTTACGGCTTTACATTAGGAGGGCAAAAGGCCCGTCACACTGTAAAAATATGACATCTCAATTACGGTTACTAAGGTTCATATTGCTAAATCACTCTCATTTGAATGGTCTCGATTTTTGTTATCATTGTAGATTCTGATGCTGAAAAATGAATCATATTATTACCTGGTGGTCACTCACAATGGGCCCTTTTAGAAGGCTAAAAGTTACCCAAAGCTTGGAGTTTCCCTACCTGATAGAATCAGGAATGAAGAGATCCATAGGAGAACCAAGGTAATCGACATAGCCCGAAGAATTGCCAAATTTAAGTGGCAGTGGGCAGGGCACATTGATCGCAGAGCGGTTGGCCGATGGGCCGAAAACTTCTGGAGTGGCGACCGCGTACCGGAAGATGTAGAGTTGTAAGGCCTCCCACAAGGTGGACCGATAACCTTGTGAAGGCCGCTGATCCTCTGGGTGCGGGAAGCACAGAACCGGTCGAAGTGGTGGAGCTTGGGGGAGGCCTATGTCCAGCAGTGGACGTCTTTCGGCTGAAATGATGATGGATGATGATGGTTACCTGATTCATAAATTTAATGAATGTGTCACTCTATATGTATAAAAGTTAAAAAAAACTAAAAAAGTACATTGTATTATTTTGTGTACCCAGAAGAACTTAAGCTACATAGGTCTACCCATTAACCAAAATTGAATAGTCAAATAAAAGGAGTTATCACATGGGCCTGAAATGCAAAAATGCAATAACTCATGCTCACTTGAAAGTTGATTCAATGCATAGGTTATGGTAATCGGAGTTCTAGATCTGAAATAATATTTCGTATTCGCAACGCAAACAAATTAATCAGGAAAGAAGAATAATCAATATCTTATATCTAAGTTAGTCAAGTCAAGGTGGAGCGAAGTCTGGCGAAGGTTGTGGAAATCTGCCGGACGTGGGAAGAAGAGGAACAGCCGTTGTGATGCTTGGGGAGACCTATGTTTGGCTGCAGCTGTCTTGTGGCTGTGATGATGATACACTGGCCTTCAAATATCACACTTTTAAAATTGCAATTACTTTTGAAGTTCACAAGATATAGATACTTTCGAAATAAAAAGGATTACATTTTTTTTTATATAAACACTTTATAGTCGAGAAACTTCTTTTAAGGAATAACTGTAAAAATATATTATAAACAATAACACTTTTCTAATTGATGTCTTACTTTTGACTTTTTTTTTGTTTCTGTTTTGTTTTCAGATTCGATGAATTTTGTATCAAAAGCACGTAAACTTACTACTTATCATGCCTCTTTCGCCTGAACGATGTGCAAGAATCATGGCTTCTCTGGAACTAGGCAACGGTATGGGTCGTACTGCAATAATGGTGGGTGTAACTTCACTGTGTTGAGAAATCGCCCCCTCAATGCAGTTGAAGTCCAGCAACAGCTTCTTCAGACCCGAAGAGACTATATTAGTGACAGTACAGTGAGAAGTAGACTGCTGCTGTTGTAGCAAACCTGACGTCACATATGCCAGTAAGTGACCCCAAACTCGAGAGAGGTCATCGAGTAGCAAGACTGCGCAATGCCCGTGAACACATACGGTGGAGTGAAGACGAATGAGTAAGAGTTTTGTTCACTGATGACTCTCAATTCTCACTATTCACGTCCAATGGAATGCGAAGGATGTAGTGCGGGTTGGTAGATGTCACATGTCTTCGAATTTTTGGTTCTAGGACATGCCGCTTTCCTCACGATGTTTTCCTTCACCGTTTTGAGAGCAATGGTGATGAAATAATTTACACAAAGTAAAGTCCCTGCTTGGATCCAAACTTATAACTCGTTTATTTTTTAACTAATTAATACTAAACTACTACTTTTTAACTAATTACTAACTACTATTTTTTAACTAATTACTCTAACTTATAACTCGTAAATAGCGGCTGTTACCACTGAGCCTCCACAGCTCCACAGATTTCAGAGTGTAGCGAACTTTTTTTTAAATGTTGTAGTCCTTCTCGTTTTGGGTGTCGTTTTCAGCCGCAAGTAAAACTAAAGCCGAAGCTTATTTTTCATTTTCGTCTGAAATTCCATTTTCGGTAGGATACAAATACATTAACTGATCTCCTCATGAATAACATAGTTTTAAGATAATGTAATAGCTACTACCAAAATGTGGACATTTAAATAGTCTGAATTAAACGAATTTTATTTATACATATTATAAATAGTGCTAATATTAATGCCAATATTTAAAAAAAATAGTTTATATAAATGTTGTAAGCTTCTTAAAGCAACATCGTGTTGGAAAAACCACTCTGTTGCGGAAAACCGTAAACAACTTAGCTAACTACTAATCAAGAAGCTTTTCTGATAATCTACTTATGCTTTCCTTAGTTCTAAGTAGAGCTATTTTCAAATTATATCCGTTGTCGATTTCGCAATCAACGATGCGTATCCAAGAAATTTTTCGCCAGCGCAATTATGTTATTTCATAATAGATTAATGTCACTAGAAGCTTGTTGGCGTGTCTGTTTGTATTGAGAATTATATCTGAAAGGGGTTTTTGTGTCAGAATTCTTAACTTGAAACAATCTTAAGAACGTTTCTAAGATTAAACAGAAAGTAAGAAAGGACTTATTCTAAGACAAAATGTTTGTTTAATAAGATTTCAGAAAGACATCAAAAGCCTTCACAGTTAAGTGTTCCTCGAGCTAGGAGCTTTGAAAACCCGTAGTTATTTTTTCTGTTGAAATTGTTTATTAAAGTACCTTGAAATAGGAAAATTGCGCCACACCAAAATAAGGCATACGATGTTCTTTTGCACCTTTGACTAATTTATGCCGTGTTGTTTACGTTGTCTCTTATCAAAACTAATCACAAACACCAGTAAAAGTGCTCTAATCTCAAATACTCACTGAAGCATGACAAATGTGTACAGATTGCCAAGTATATCCTGACAGGCGATGATATATCGAACCAGATTGAAAATTTCTCAATTTGAAATGTTACTGACATTTGCCTCATGAGCTGTGCGGCCCGACATGGTGTTCAATACATGTTGGGCGCACTACACATCCAACTGTTTGTTTATTATTGATAAACTATTTTGACGGGCCCACGATATCCTAGCAACGTGACTCGAAGGCGCAATCAGGTCGTAAATAGATGGATCGATACATTCTAAATTACTTATTTTGCTTTGCTATCTCAATAGGCAATGTTAGAACGCAGAATTACAACGGAATTTGCTTGGATGGTTATTCATGTTACGTAATAGATGAAGGGTTCCTTTTAATATTATAAGTGTGAAAGTTTGGATATTTAGATGTTTAGATGTTTTTTACTCTATATGACATTTTATAACAATCATATTGGCAACTGATGTAATGTTATGACATTATTTAATTATGTCATATAGTGTGAAATTAAATATTTGCAATTAATTTTATTTTTGTAACGATTATAGTGATAACTGAAGGAATATTATGACATTTTTAATCATTTAATGTATTCTGTAATTAAATATTTGCTCACCACATGTTATGGTAGAATGTCAATGGGTCACATTTATAATAACATCATACTACTTTGTACACCTAATTTTGGCAAATAAAGTATTATTCTTCTTCTTCTTCACGCAAAAACGGCTGAACGGATTTGGATACAATTTGGCACACAAATAGTTTGAAATCTTGATTAACACATAGGATACTTTTGATCTCGGTAGTACGTTCCCGTGGGAGGATTTCCAACCACCACGCGTGCGAAGCCGCTGGCAAAAGCGAATAGTAAATATCATGAACTAGATTTTGCCAGCGGCTTCGTCCGCGTGGAGGTGGTCGTAAATTATCCCACGGGAACATGCTATCGGGATAGAAAGTAGCCTATGTGTTAATACAGGTTACAAACTATGTGTGTGCCAAAATTTGGCACACACATAGTTACAAATCCATTCAGCCGTCCTTACGTAATTGAGTAAAAAACATCCAACTTTCACATTTCTAATATTAAAACAGTAGGATTAATCTGGACGTACAAATTTATATGAAAAGTTGGAAACAATCCCTGAGGGAGTAGCAGTAGCTTTATTACACAATCTATCGGAATTGACATGCAGTTGGAGGCCACAAATTATCATTTATAATGACTCCTTTGAGGGATAAAAGTTTTCCTAACCAAAAAGGTAGATTGCGGTCGGACCTATTTATTGATATTGTTTTCTTAACTAATGATTACACCCATATCACACCCAAAAATCTAATGTAGCTTAGTGTAAGCTATTCAAATGATGTAAGCCTACTTTCTAGCATCCCAAAAAGGTCATAAGAAGACGGAGCGTCTTTTTATGCTTATTATTAAGAATGCCTTCATAGAAACAAATAATTGATTTGTTATGAATGACAATAAACTATTGACAGTTGGAGGTATCCCAAGTTATTTCCGGGAAATAAACTGGTTCTACCCTCACTCAACACCCTACCCTTTTAAGAGGAGATTGGCTCTATACAACTATTTATATAAATCTGTGTTTTTTGTTATGTATTTAGGCGGTTATGCCTGGTTAGCTAAATAAATAGTTGCTTTTGGTCAAATAACTTTTCATTAATTTTTTCAACCAAAAAAGGGCTTCTGTATTTTTGGTTGGCTATCTAGAGAACTTCTAGGTTAAAGAAACTCTATTTATCATAAGGGGAGGGGCTCGTGGCTAAATAATAACAGCCGCACGGGTTGATCGTAGGTTAAGCTACCCTTGCCACGGTCAAGGGCCCTAAAAACGTCACATTAAGCAATTCCTCTCAAAGTGATTAATTTCCTGAATTCCATTAAGATTCTGCTACTTGACATTTAACTTCAATAAACCAATTCATAATTTGTGGACCATTTTACGAATCTCCATACTAAGGTGTCAGACAGATGAATTTGAGTGCTGTGTACGCAGATCATAATATGAGTTGTCAGTTTATGACCATTTTGTGATTTTAAATATGATTCATAATATTGTCTTATTATGATTCTGCCAAAGCGGCCTTTTTGACCGACTTCCAAAAGGAGGAGGTTCTCAATTCGTCGGAACTTTTTTTTTTCATGTATGTTCCTCGATTACTCGAACATGGCTGGACCGATATGGATTTTTTTTTTTGTTTGAAAGGGTATACTTCCCAGGTGGTCCCATGATCATCAAGTCAGGATCTGTTGATGGGATCCTGGAGAAATAGAGAGAACTCTTCAAATGTTATAGGCAAATTTGAAGCGATTTGGGTAGTTTTTGGAAGAGTACTTTCTCGGAGTGGTCCCATCAATTTGGTGAAGATCTGATGAAGAACTTCGGAGATAGGCAACGGAACTCCTCAATATATGATAGCAAATGGACTGGAATTGCAGAAATCTTATGTATGTTTATTGTTTACATCAGTTCATAACATAACATCACGCCGGGACGCTGTGAAGGGGTAAGCACATGTGAACCACTAAAAAGTGAAAAATAAAAACTTTTTCAAAAAAAAACAACTGATTTCGGAAAAAAACACTAAAATGTGGAAAATAACTTTAATTTCGGAAGGCGGTGACAAAAAATTAAAATACATACTTATCCAAAGTCACCGCCTTCCGAAATTAAAGTTATTTTTCACATTTTAGCGTTTTTTTGGAAGTCGGTTGTTTATTTTATAAATAAGTTTTTAGACACCCAGTTCGTGGATGATCCATCACATACCAAGACCCCTCCGTGCCTCGAAAAGCACGTTTAGTTAGTTGACAACTAGTCATACCAAGGTGTATGGTGCTACCCAGTCATTGAGTTACGGGGGTCAGATAGGCAACATACTGGTATTCAGCAGCATCCAGTTAGACTGGAATCCAACCCCAACGTACGTATAGTTGGGAAAGGGCTAAGCAGATTGATTTTTATAAGAACTTGGTATAGTTCACTTACATGAGGTTTCAATTTTAATAGGTACTAACTGCAGCCCGCGGCTCCACCCGCGTCAATGTTAAAAATTATCTGGAACAGGCTTCTCTGGCCCAAGGAATAAACATTTTCATACAAACTTCCACCCCCTATTTCACCCCTTTACGGGGAAAGTTTCCTAAAATCCTTTTTTAACTGACGTCACCTACTCATAATCTGCCTCCGTGCCAAATTTCATCTTCGTAGGCCCAGGTGTTTTTGAGATTTCTTGTGTAATCGGTGAGTGATTGAATGAATGAATGACCTTTCGCTTTTTTATATATTTATATGAACCAAAGAATCAAAGAACGACTCAAAGAAAAATAAAGTTTTAAAGTTAAGGTTGGCTGCAAATTCATCTCTTCAGAGAACAGATATAGACCCTTAGATTGGATAGTTCGTATAACTCATAGTGAAACTTTGCCGTCAAACATAAGTTTTGAAGTCACATTCTATTTGTCTGTCTGGAAACTACTCAATTTCTCGAGCGTGGTTGGCAACTTTATGTACCTACATTACGAATGAAATTGTGTAGTTATAAAGCTGTACATGGAACATACAAAAAAATAAGAAAAGTTCCCTCTCTATTGAAACGAGATGAGCTACTCGACTCTACTGTCTCTAAAAATCTCAGTCATCACAATGGTCTGCAGAGACACGATGTGCAACTGTTTTTTGACACTTACTCGTACTAATAGTTTTTAGCTGGTATGTTTATGAGTCGGTGCATGTGTCATATCAATTTGCACTGCTTGAAGTCTTTCGTCTTAAGGCGACACACCAATACGACAAGTGGGTTTATAAATTAGCCGCTTCTAATTCACAAGAGTAAAATTTTTTATCACTATAAACTAGCTGCTTTCTAGTTACGAACGCTCATTAGCAAATACGCTAGTGAATATGTTACCAAGGAGAGGAAATATCCTCAGACCGAAACAAGGAAAAGATTAATAAAAAGGATTTTTTCTCAACCTTTTACAGCGGTAAGAGAAAAAACCACATACCTGCAAAAGGAACACAAGGATTCTAGTCCATGGGCGTCGGGAATCCCAGGCTGATTCCCGGCCACCGTAGGCACGGGTTTGCGGACGGCGAGTAATGGGTAGCTCGCTGTCCGGTAAGGACCAAGCCCGGGTCGACGGCGCGTTGTGTTCCACGCGCGCCTCAAAGAGATGTCAGCAGCAACTCATGGGGCCCGCAAGGGCCGATGCCTGCCAGGGGTGCGGGTTGTTCGAAAGAGATACCGCGGCCCCTGGCATACAGGTAACTGAGGGAACACGGGTGGGTTTTAGTCAGTAAAAGTCTGACACGCCCTCCCGCTCCACCCAGAGCGGGAGAAGTTATTTGATGATTTCCCACCCAAAAAAAAAAAGGATTCCAGTCCATTCAAATATTTGTTATTTGTGCCTTTCTTAGAGTTCCGTACCCGAAAGGTAACCAACGGGACCCTATGACTAAGTCTCTGCTGTCCATCCGTCCGCTCGTCAGCGTCCGAAGTCATGTGTCTTCATGGTCCTCGAAATGCGTCACCGACGGTTTCCCACATAACGGCAGGAGGGGTTCACATCGGCGTCGAGTCAACGATGAAGTACCTGGGACTCGTCCTCGACAGCCGGTGGAACTTCGTGGAGCATTTCCGACGTTTGGCTCCCAGACTAGAGTGGGTCGGGGCTGCCATGAAGCGGCTCCTGCCCGATCTAGGGGGATCAAACACTTTTGCCGGAGGCTCTAAGCGGGGGTCGTGCGGTCCATGGCCCTATACGGGGCACCAGTTTGGGCACCTTCATTGAGGCGCCAACCGGTCCGACGCCGCGCGGTCTTCTGCTAAGTAGTAATGCAAGCGAAGAGGGAGGCGGCGCAAGTGAGGAAGAGGCAGTATATGCGTCTTCACGGCCTTAGTTGCCGCAGGAGACGCCCTGGGCGTCTGGAATCCCAGGCTGATGCCCACCTACCGTAGGTGTGGGCTGCGGACGGCGAGTAATGGGTAGCTCGCTGTCCGATAAGGACCAAGCCCGGGTCGACGGCGCGTTGTGTTCCACGCGCGCCTCAAAGAGATGTCAGCACCAACTGGTGGGGTCCGCAAGGACCGATGCCTGCCAGGGGTGCGGGTTGTTTGAAAGGGATACCGTCACCCCTGGCACACAGGCAACAAGGCTCCACCCAGAGCGGGAGAAGTTATTTGATGATTTCGCCATGATTTTGACAGCGGGTTATATTTCATGATTCGTAATAAGTAGACACTTGAAATTTTCACAGAATGTGTATTTCTGTTGCCACTATAACAACAAATAATAAAAATAAGTAACAAATAAAAGGGGGTATATTACACATAGGGGTAACACGTTTGGAATAGTACAAACGTGTTTTTTATGTAGTGTTAAAAATTGTACGGTGGTATGGAACCCTTCATGTGCGAGCCCGATTCGCACTTGGCCGGTTTTTATTTTCTCAACCACTGTCCTACTAGAGGTAAAAGTGGATATTGAACTTTTCTCAGTTAATCTTTACAGTGAAATCACTTTAAACTAATAACGTGGCTAACGCTACAAAAATTATGTTTTAAATTGGCGGGTACTATGGCCAAAATTGTACCGTACACTAAACGCTAAACAAATTGTTCGCTAGTGAGTTTACCTCGTTAATTTAATTTGTTAGTTGTAATCTTGTGTAACTTAAAGTTGATTGATTGAACGTCTGATTGAAATATCAACGCCCAATCTAAGCGACCGAACCGTGTAATTTGCATGTATAACGTAATGTTAGGCTGAAGGGGATGCCTGGAAATACGACTTAGAAGGCGGAAAAGAGGTGAAACCATTAACCATAAAGCCGCAGAAGAGAGTGAAAGCTAGTGATTAATGCAATCCGCTTTGATGAATGACTAAGACATTGTGTTGTATCAGATCGTTGATTGAGTCGTGTAAGATTACACGGCATTTGGAACATACTACGTTATAATAGGATAGTCTAAATCCTATCAGATAGTGATACAGTAAGCTGCCTTGTTGTGTGTGTGTGTGTACGGGACTACGAGCTGAAGAAAGGTACAGTACCTTACACCTATCTAAAGCCAGTCTTCTGTCTAGCCTTTCCAGCTATGTTGGGGTTGGCTTCCTATATAACTAGATGCAGATGAGTACCAGTATTTTACATGGAGCGACTGCCTATCGGACCTCCACAATCCAGTTACTGGGGAATACCATACCCCTTGGTAATACAGGTTGCCAGATTTCGAGATTCTGATGATCCGTTATGAGTGTCAAAGATTATGACAGCCGGGACCAACGGCTTAACTTGCCTTCCGAGGCTCGGAGGAGTCTTGGTAGGTAAAGATGGTCACCCATCCACGGTGCAGCTTAACCTGATCGATCGACTCATGCGGCTGTTATTACTTAGCCACAAGCCCCTAAAGCCTAGACGTTTAACAATAAATGGTTTTCACCGAAACTTTTGACAACCGGGGTGATTACATCAATCAGACCGTCTAGTGAAGCACATGAAAGACTATAACAATATTATTTGATAGCAGACAGTTAAAGTGGCAGCTAAGAACTAGATGGCACATTAACAGGTCTGTAGTGTCTACTAAAGTATTTATAATCACCCAATCATCCAGATAATCTGCATTTTAACGGTTTTTCCGCGCAAACTTTTATTTCGGAAACGGTGACAAACACATAATATTTATGTTACAAGCTGTCGTTGTTGGAGTCTTGATGGTCGTAACTCCTCAGGGACCGGCGACAAAATGTCATAATCCGCAGCAGTATATACTCGTAGTCTTTACAGGGATATTAAATTCTTCCCCGCTTTTATTATAGTTTGTGGTTCGTAGCTCTAAACAGAAATATGCTGATCGAGAAAAGATTCCCATAACTTATGAAAGTGGTTTAATTAAAATATCAGGCAGCGTGCTTAACACTATAGGGTTTTCATTGAAATATTCCCGTTTGAGCACCAATTTTTAGAGGACCTATGCATTGAGCATCAAGGTATTCCCGTACTTATGGTTACCATACATTTTAAGCATATTTCTCTTTAGAACTTCTTTTCATTTTTTACTATTATTATTAGCTTGCTTGAAAGGGATGGAAAGGTAGGTAGTATCTTACATTAAGGTAAGTACTTAAATCTTACATTTCTACCCTTTTGTCCAGTGGTGTTTTAATCTTTATCCATCTATATACATAATTATCATAAATTAAAGTCATTTTATGTGTATCTCTCTTTATGGTCGCGTTGTTCTTCTAAACTACGCAACGAATTTTGATGAGGTTTTTACCATTATTTAGAGAATTTACCCCGAAAGGTTAAGGGCGAATTTCACCAAACTTTTATACCTAGAATAAGTCTTATCCTAAGAATAAATTTTGAATTTTTGACAGATTTTCCATAGTAGAATTGTCAGACGTCTATTTTATTCTACGGATAAAATATATCTGACTTTGGTAAAATTAGCCCTTAGTTGTATAAGATACCAGTTAAGTCCGGTTCCATTACAATAGAAAATTAATTGTGTCTCATTAGCCGATATTAACAGGTTAATATTAAACTTACGTATTATCAAGAATCCTGATGTTTTGCCCAGCCCTAAAACCGTGTGAAGCAAGGCGGTAACTAGTTTATCATATTCAAAACTATCCAACTAATCTCACGATGTCATTAGCGACGGGCAGCTACTCTACTCACGGATATTGGGCAGGTAGATCTTATTTTTACCACTGTAGGTACCAGTAATGTCCGACACATTAAAAAGAACGAGATCAATAAAAGAAGAGGCTAACGTACTAAGTAAATGGAATACCGGGTAGTAACTGCATCAGCGGCGTTAAAAGTCCCGCGCGACAGCTGTAATGTGATTTGGTTTTAATGTACACAGTTGAATGTGAGGGTACTTTTATACTGGGAATAGAACATGTTTCAGGTCATCGTCCTCAAGACTAAGTATAGTGATATTGTTCGTATGTTTTCACGTATAGTTATATTAAATTGGTGATTGTGATAACAGATTTTTTTAACATCTATACACCGAGAAATTTTAATGGCTGTTTTTCCGCGGCAGAACAACTTGCCATAAGGAGTCCTTTCGAAGCATACAGTAAAAGTAAAAAAATAATGATGTTTTTGTATTAAAATGATTAAAAAAATATTTATCAACTCGAAAACGTGAGAATCAATAGTAACACTAGAGGTAGCTTGTACGTACTACTCGAATCGCACGCGCCGCCGACAAAGGGAACAGCGATGCATAAATGTTCAAAGCAAAATAAACTCTCGCACCTGGCTTTCGAGTTTTGTTTTTCACAATGGTTAAGCTGCTGTTTTTGTTTTTAATTTTTTATTTGTTTATAAAACGATTGTACTACCAAGACAACACCACTTCACTGCGGGAAAACAACCATTAAAATTTCTCGGTGTATAATAATATCTACGTGAAGCAAAAACTTAATACACCTTTTTACGAAAAATTAACGGACGGAGGAGTATGAAATCTGGCACAGTTAAAGTTCCAGTTTTAATGGAGTCATCAAAAATATGACAGAAAGGTAATCTTTTTGATTTAAATGAACAAATTATGGTCGAATTTCTATTACTGGGCTACCACTACTTCTTAAATAAATTATGAAAAAATTAAGAATACTGCAAAACAAATGACGATTACGCATGTTTTGCCAAGCACTGCATGAAGGTTGCAGATTTCGCAAGAAAACATCAACGCGGCTACGAGCGTAGGCGCTCGGCTACGTGCGTAGCGGGGTCTACGCGGGTTCATAGTTCATAATTGTTATCCATGAAATACACTTATTTGCGCGTAATCTTATTAAAATTAGGCATTTTTTTATTGCTATGAGGGAAAATATTATTTGTTCTATGAATTTAATTTGAATAGTCCCGAGTAAATTAATACTGATACAAGAAGCACAGCCAATTACAAACACGCACATATTTTAGAAAGCATGGTATCAAAGTTAATGTAAACAATTACGTAACGCAAACGTTTTGATAATTGTTCAGATTAATATGGTAGTTAGTGACACCTTGGTTTATCACTCAAGGCACTCGAATCGATGGACACAACTTTGAATATTCTAATAATAACAATTTTATTGTAAACGGTAAAGAAAATAACGAGGAAAAGATATATTAGTTTGCAGTGAATAGAAAGCCATGAAATATATTATACTCTAATAAACTCATCTTTAAAAGGTCAAAGAAATGTCTATTTGATATTAAATATTTTTTTTTTTGAATTTGATTAGTGTTTGATACGTAATGTTTATGAGGAACATGTTTGATAATAACAATATGCAATAGGCGTTGATTGTTTTACAGTCACTTGTTTTTAAGTATAGATTAAATTCAACCACTACAGTTTATTATATAAATTTCTTTTGATAAAAATATCTTTCATGGTGTGCATGCATTTAAAATCACATCATAAAATTACAATCCCGTAACAACCCGCCGCCGCCCGCGTCCATATATTTTAAGCTATGAATTGTATACGTAGTGCAGATGAGTTTGAAAGTTGAAAAGCGCGGCTGTAGAACACAAGAGGGTCTAAGAGTGAAGCTAACGAAGTACTCACCACCTTCTCCTCAATGATCTCATTGTTGTTGTTGTTGCTCCCATATTTTAAGGCACCGTTTTCCATGACCACAACTGATCGTCGTGTTTTTATTAATAATATCTTTAACACTATTTGTCCTCATTTACTATACATTTTTACAATATTTACATATGTTCAGTGATATTAAACTACACATCGTCCTTATGTTTCTAACGTTGCCTATGTTTACTAGATAAGTTTATTATGTTACTGATATATCGCTTTGTTTGTCAGTAATTATTAATATACATTTTATTGGACCTGAAATTCAAATACGCATAAATAGAAATTATTTTTGGATTTTATATTTAAAATGACTTGTTCTATCAGCACTTTAATATCTATCACGAATGTGTGTAATATTAATTTAACATCAATGTTGTTAGCTTAAACTGAATTACATTAAATTAGTATTAATCACACACACGTTGCACTTAAAAGTATTTTAATAATATTAGCAAGATTTACATTTAACTTACTAAATGTTTACTACACAACTCTGTCATAAAACAAAGTAGACAAACAATAGGATCATTACTTATTGTAGTTGGTAAGCTACATTTCGTAAGTTTGTCGGGTACACATGAAATGTTTCTATTGTTTTTTATTTAGACTTCTTTTAATAATACGACATGCTGAATTAATTAAAGACGTTACATAATTTTACTGATATTAATATGACATCCGTTGCTACGTTACTTTTCTTTGTAAACACATTTCTTTGTTCGTGAATTCACTTCGACAAAAATATCAGACAACGATTTATAGAGTGTCTTAAGATATTTTGCAATATTCCAGTTCAAGTTTTATAATTTGATTAGTCTTTCGAACTTCACTGATTCAACATTCACTTTTACGAAAAGTTTTCGCATCGATAGGTATATAAAATAATTACCCAACGATTTAATTTTTTAAATTGAAAGGCACGATTGTTTTAGGACACATGGTATATGTTTAGTAGTAGATGCAGTTTGTTAACATCGTGTCGGGTGTCGGTGAGCAGGTGACGCGCGGTGTCGCTCGGGGCGCGGGCGGGCGACTCGCGGGCCGCGTCATACTGCGGCGCGCGGCGAGCGCCCGGCCCCTCAGCGCCCCAGCGCCGCATACCCGCACTCTGCGCTCGCCCGCTCACCATCGCCGACCACCATACCTCCGATACGCACCATCCTTTATTATTGACAGACGACCTTGCCCTACATTATATTTTCTCCACTAAAAGGATTTATTAGGTCAATGATGCACGGATGTTGAACATTTGTGTTAAATGGAAAACAATGACTGGCTTGATTGACCCACCGTGAAATAGCACACCGAGTAGTTTTTCCCCTTCTTCTTTATTGATATTTTCTTTTCATTGAGAAGTTTTGTTGACGACTACTTTCATATACCGCTATAAAAAAGTTAGCACACACCTAACTTGCAACTTGTAAGGGTTTTATGTAATTTTATGAGTAAAACATTTGTAGACGCTTAACCTATTTTAACGTATGCATTCAATCTAACATAAAAATAAACCAGATTCAAACAAACTTGTTTCAAGAACATTTATGTAGTTCTTTTTTTGGGTGGGAAATAATCAAATGACTTCTTCGGTTCTGGGTGGAGCAGAAGGGCGTATCAGACTTTTACTGACTAAAACCCACCCATGTTCCCTCAGTTGCCTGTGTGCCAGGGGCGACGGTATCTCTTTCGAACAACCCGCACCCCTGGCAGGCATCGGTCCTTGCGGGCCCCATCAGTTCTTGCTGACATCTCTTTAAGGCGCGCGTGGAACACAACGCGCCGCAGCAGGCAAGCAGGGCTTGGTCCTTACCGGACAGCGAACTACCATTACTCGCCATCCGCAAGCCCGCGCCTACAGTGGCCGGGACTCAGCCTGGGATTCCCGACGAAGGCTACGGCCGTGAGGGCGCATGTACTGCCTCTCCCTCACGTGCGCCGCCTCCCTCTTTGCGAGCATCACTGCTTCGCTGAAGGAGGTGACGGCTAACCATGCACTCTCTCCGTACCATGGCCTGGACCAGGGCCGGACGCGAGAGATCGCCGCCGCCAATTGCCTCCACGAGGACACGGCGGTTCGCCGCCCAAGCTGGGCAGAACTCCACCGTATGCTCCACCGTGTCCTTAGGGCGATCTTCGCAATGGAAACACTCGGGCGTTTCCTCCCGCCTTAAGCGAAACAGGAACCTCCCGAAACAGTAGTGTCTGGTGAGGACCTGTGTTAGGCGGAAGGTGAGGACGCCATGCCACCTCTCAAGCTACTCCTCAAAGAGGGGACTTACCGCCGCAATCGTGGCGTGCCAAATGTTGGCATTTATGTAGTCAAGTGGTGAGACAAATAAAAATCCATGTCCAATATCCATCTGTTTACCAGTCATCAACATTCCCGTCACGAGTAATTTGAGACTGAAATCATTCAGTAAATATATATCTAACTATAAATATTCCTCATTCAACATCAATACCTAGTGGAAGCAGTGGACCATAACTCAAGCTTATAGTGCCGACAATTTTAAGCACTACACGGAAAATATTGTCGCGAAGCTTTCGGCATTTCATTGTTGAAGTTAACGATGCTTTTGTAGTAATGATCACAATCAAGTACTTTATTTTTACTAGCTACGATCTCCAAAAGAGAAAATTAACCAGGGTTATCGGATATAATTGAAGTTTAGTAGGAAACCGATGGATGTTTTCTGATAAAATACAATTAAATTTATAGAATACAAACATAAATACATAAATTTCATTTGAAAACATCCATTGGTTGCTTACTAAACTTCAATTATATCCAAAGACCCTGGTTACTTATATCTTGGTGACTGTACCCACCAACATTTTTTTTAACGACTGCCTTTGCGATATGTTACATTCACAACTTGTTTTACATTATTTTGTGACAAATAGCAATAACTTAAAAAAAATGCGAATACTTTTCTTGTTCGGGGGTAGGATGAGAGAGAGATGGCGCGACGAGCTGGATAGGTTCCAACAAAATTGGAAGGAACACGCGCGGGCTCACGAAAGATGGAAGGAGAGGATCAAGGCGTTTGATCAGGAGTGGGACAGAGTAGGCTAGTAAAAAAAACCTTAACTTTTTCAATAGAACCAGTTGTGATAATTTTTTGTTTTCACATTTTTCGATAACCAACCGTATCTCTTTTCCAAATGGGATCTTACTTTTAAAGCCGTCAATAAAGCGAGTTTGCACGGATCACTGAGTTCATTTGTATGAACGTTATGTTACACTCACACTCAATCTGAATCTGCTGTTTTCTCTGTAAACGTTGTTAAATAAACTTCAGAAAATATATGTGGCCTATTTTACATTTTGGAAGATCTGTATATGTTAGACAAGTAAAGAAGATGTATTTTGTTAAGCCGGGACCGGCCAACGTTAATATTTTCGTAACCGAAATAGTTATAAAAGCGAATGGGATTCTTTCCAAAAAGGATGTTTCAAGAATTTCATTTATGTTTTTGTATTAATTAATGTGTTTCGTTTCTATGCGTGTTTTTTTGAGAATCTCTCGTGGAGCAAATTTATCATTCAAATTAACATAGATACACATCCATTTTTAATCTATAACAATTAATAAGTTATCATAGCTTTACTTGCATGATGAAATAATGAAAACCCGCAGACTGTCTTATCTGATTAAAACTGTGATTACTTATACCTACTATAATATTCGCCGGTGAGCGCCTATTGTCAGAAACAGTCAGATATGAATCCAATATTTAGAGACGACGACAGCGGTTGATATGATCTTAATAATTATTTTAATAATGTACAAGTATCTACACATTAATGAATTTCATTTAACAATTGATGAACGGTGCCAATAAATAAAAAGGAAATTGCAATCTGAGCTTTGCCGATCACAATTTTATTTTCCACAGTTTCAGGTAAACAAGCCAGTAACTCATACTTGTGCAATTATCTTTCGTTACCCACTTCCATAAGTAAATAGTTCTGACGTGAATTGCACTGTCTGATAGCAAATTAATCTCATATATAGATACTTAAGGTAAACATATATTGGATTACTCTGCACTGCAGTGTTTGTTTTCAGTGTATTTTCAGTTACAGATTTGATAACTTAATCTATAGTGTAATTGCATAAGATTTGTACATTAATCAAATATTGAAATAGAAATGTAATTTTACCTACTTTCTGACTTCTGATTCCAAACGAGCAGTTCTGCAAAATCAACATCATCATTTCAGCCGAAGGACGTCCACTGCTAGAAATAGGCCTTCCCCAAGTACCCCCACTTCGACAGGTTCTGTGGTTCTTACATCCAGCGGAGTCCTGCGGACTTCACCAGATCAGCGGTCCATCTTGTCCTTCCCCTTGGCCTTCCAACGCTACTTTTCCGGTACGTGGTAACCACTCCAGAACCTATCAGCCGCATCGACGATTTGTTCTGCGAGCAACGTCACTGCCACAGCCACTTAAGTTTGGTTCTTCTTCGGGCAGGTTTGGTTCTGGTTTCTGGTTGGTTGGTTGGTTGTTTCTGGTCGTCGTCGTCGTCGTCGTCGTCGTCGTCGTCGTCGTCGTGTCGTCGTCGTCGTCGTGTCGTCGTCGTTCGACTTTCAGCCTTTTAATGATAGCCATTCTGAGCAACCACGTTTCAGTACCATAAGTCACCACTGGCAACACGCATTGGTCTAAGACTCTTGAGACACTGTTGTAAATAGGTCGAGAAGACATTGCGTAGCTTCCCGGACGCTGCCGAGATGAGTCCGATTCGAGGAATGAAGTCTTTTCCAAAGTTCGACCTACTTAACTGGACAGTTTGTCTTAGGTAAACATAATCGTCAACTACTTCAAGTGTAGAGTTTCCAATCTTCACGAGAGTGGGTGTTATATGGGCATTTGGCATGACCTTCATTTTATCATATGATCATTTTAAGATTCACTCTTTCGACAGCTCTACTGGGGTCATTGAGGTCATCGAGCAGTCCTCCATAGTTTTAGCTAAGACTACCGTCGGCAAATCGAATGTGAGTGATGTACTCGCCATTGATGTTGATGCTAACCCATCGCCGGTCCAGAACCTTGAAGACATCCTCCAATGCAGCGGTGAACAATTTCGAAGAGTTTACATTTCTCTGTCGCACCTCTCGCTGTGAAAGAATATGTTTAGAAGTCCGGTTCTGGAGTCGGGCTGACCTAGTACCGTTATCATACAAACCGATGAGTATAATCTGCCTCTCTGCTTTGCTTTTGTGGACTAAGAAAGCCTTCTGAAAAATATTATGCTTAATGTACCTAATAGATAAAAGTTAAGGTTAATTATCTGAACAATCTTTGTCTCAATTCAATCAAATTCTTGAAAACCCTTTCCTGTTTGGCTTTCTGATTGGTTGCAAGTTGCATGCAATGCGTGACGACTGATTCTTATGACCTCTAGTGTCGTCCTAGGCCTTGCGAGACTCAACATGCATCACTGTCTTGCCCCGTCCGAGAGATACCGTTTCCCTTATTTCAACCTTGTGCTGCAGAGTCAGCCTTTAAAACAGCAAAAAATAAAGCGATTGGGAGGACTATCATCAAATAATTATCACTAACATACATAACATGTACATCCCTAATTATGTTTTTGCTGTCTTTAAAAAGGACTGTTGTAACTCGAACTAATTTTATAAAATGATGTATAATATTTGATAATGAGTTACAACAAAAACTTATAACTTTAATTCGTTTAAAATTTAAGACTGGTTTGAATCTACCAGTTCAAATTCCGTAGCAACGATTGCGTTACGTAATACGAGACGCAAAATCTGTGAGTCTAAATGCCTCCCTCCTTTCCACAAACGTTTCCCTCCCCCATTAGCTTCCGAATTCTGTAAACAGTATTTACTTATGTTATTTACTTTTCCGTACCCTTATGTGTTCAGCAAAATGAAGGTCGATTAAATGTTTAATTAAAATGCACAAACCATTTGGTTTTATCTTTATACTTATTGTGTCGCTCTGCGCGTTATTGTGCGCGCTTCCCGAATGCGTATCGCTTTCCTTTAAGGGTGTTATTTATTTCGCGAGTTTCGTTAAAAGTACGTTGACAGTCAGTTGACCGACGCTCGCTGTAAGCGCAATAACAAACAACGCAAAAAATAATGAAATGAACTTTTTACGGCCCACGGGACGAAAAACATTTTTAAATTGTTGACGTTTTGAGAGCATGGGCAGGTTTACGAGATGAAACAGACAATTCGTTTTAGAAATTGAGGACAATGATAATTTATATGACGTGTGACGTGTGATTATGTATCGTCACGCTCCCTTCGTACGCTAAGTGAGCAGAAGCCCTAGTGATACGAACAAGAGTCGCGTTAATACCGTTTCTTGTCACGTTCAGCTAACGTAATACGTGTAAAGCTATATAATATCAAAGTAGAGGAGTTACGTAACTAACTGTGTTGAACTAACATAAATAGCTAGATGATGCGCGAAGCAATGGTTCTAGAATGAAGACAGATTGAAATCGTAAACGTGGGATTATGATTTCAACCGTCTCGACGTATCTTGCGTAGCAATCATCAATTTGATGACAAATTGTGAAGGTTTTTAAAGAAGAATATTGAAGTACTTTGATTTAGCTTTGAATATCAGATTTAGCAAACTGTGGCCACAATCTTCCTACGGTACAACGACGACGACGTTACAATACAGAGAAGTGCATTACAGTTTTGTAGTATCTTTAGGTGCTGAGGAGTTGGAGTAACTCGTCTTTTGTCTTCCGCCCGACAAGGAGCTAAGAAGGGCCGCTGTATTTTGTAGGTAGTGTCAACAAAACGGATAGTCAAGATAAGTCTAGAAATTAACATCTTTGTGCTACTTAGACTAAATTGGACTAAATAAGTTTTTAAGTACATTCTACAAATGGGCAATGTCAAAAAAAATGTATGTATTGTATGTCATGTTGTTACACCCGCGTATCGTTAGTATGTTTAGAAACCTGTCCAAATTTTCCTTTGTTGTAGCCGTCACTAGGTTAGGATTAGACATAACAGTGTTAGGTGATAATCTATTCTACCCTGACATTATCAAATCTTTGGTTTTACGGGATAACGCGAAAAGGGCAAAAAGGGGGCCGGGCTTAGAGTGCTGTTCACTATGTAATGCCACCGAAACCAGATTACAGTAATGGTTTCATATTCATTCCTTCGGAAATTTTTCCAATACCTTTTTTAGGTTAAAAAGTAGTCCCATTTGTGGAGATAGATAATAGATAGACATGCAGGTACCTGTCAGTCTTTTATCAAATCCCTATATCATAATAATAAAGATTATTTTAATCTAAATAGAATTTGTTAGTGTTGATACCTATATTGCTAAACAAGTAAAACACTCGAGTCAATTCATTAAAAATTGATCAGACAAACGTATCTACATCATTCCTGTCATTGCAATGACAATTAGGTATGCAACGAACCTATGTGCATGTCATTTTTATGAATAAATCAAATCTTTGATACAAACAAAAAAAAACCAGCTAAGAACTCGCGTGAAAAAGGTTTCGTACCAGTAGAACCCTACATTTTTTTTTGAAAAATGTTTCATTTTTATGTTGCTTGTATGGCTGTTTGTATGACTTTTCAAACCTTATCATTCAGGTGGGGCTGAAGGCCTAGCTAGTATTATGTAAAGTGTAAAAAAATACCCTCCAACACTTCATCATCATCATCATCATCATTTCAGCCATAAGACGTCCACTGCTGGACATAGGCCTCCCCCATGCTCCTCCACTTCGAACGGTCTTGTGTTTCCCACATCCAGCGGATTCCTGCCTTCACAAGTTCGTCGGTCCACCTTGTGGGAGGCCTTCCCGCTCTACGTCTTCCGGTACGCGGTCGCTACTCCAGAACCTTTCGGCCCCATCGGCCATCTCTTCTGCGAGCAATGTCCCCTGCCCACTGCCACTTAAGTTTGGCAATTCTTCGGGCTATGTCCAACACTTGACGGGGATTTATTTATGGATACCAAACACTTTAAAATCTGTGTTTAAAATTAATGAAAAAAGATAAGATAAAACATGTGAATTCCATTAGACTTTAAAATGTTTTGCGTACGAAAAATATTATGCTTTGGATTGTAATAGACTAGAAATAGGACTGTTATGCTGGGTTGAACTTATAAGATGTATCAGGATATATGGGCCAGGATCGCCAAACAGTAGGTGCCTAAAAACGGGCGTCAGCAGGCCTAAGCAATGCTGCATGGCGTGACGATATCCTGACGGACACGTTGCTGACTGATGACCTTTCACCAGCTGTTTAGGTTAAAATAAAAATAAAGTTACGATCTTCTGTGGTGAGCCAACGTTCCCAAACTTAAATGTATTCGGAGGAATCCCCGTCGCTTTTTAATTGTCTGTATACTAGTCCAACATAGTCCTTTAAAATTCTCAGGTGGAGGTATAACAAACAAAATTTTCTTTTACTTCCCAATTTGGCCCAGACTAGGTAAGATCGTAACAAGATATTACATATTTTTTACAAAGTGAAACTCACGAAGAACGTGTATGCATTGCGTGCGCAATACCTACATCTAGGAGTGGAACTGATAGCTCGTGTTACTTTGGTAGAATATTTTGGAATACTTGATACCCATCGCATAGTAGCTATAATATGGAGGCAGAAGTCGACGTGACATCATGTGGTATCGAACGTGTTTTTTTTAAAAAGTAAAGTGGGATGTGAGAACCCGTCTTTTAATTTTAGGCTATTATGGCGACAATACCATATTTGTTCAAGTATTATACTATTTTTATTTTATACCTATACCTTGGTCCAAAGAAACTTAAGAAATTAATTACGATATCTGGTTTTAATTTGCCGTCTTATAAGAAACAAAGAGAAACGTTGTTGTTACTCAAAATTTTATAACTTTCAGATGTTATATAAAGTTGTATATCTCTCTAAGGATAAACTTCATCTCACATAATATTTTGTTTTCAGAAAGAAAGAAAAATTCGTAAGATTATCTTTGCTGGCTTGTTCTGTGCTTCACCACACCTTTATAACCCCCGCGAACATCTGCGAAATTGATCAATTATAATAATTAACGAAATTGCTAAGTCACTATGCATTGTAGTTTGCAAAATAGCTGTCATCGCCGCGCCTTTGGACCTTTGGTTAGGCAGCTAATAAAGATTATAGTCGTATTCACCATAAATAATAATTATCATAAAAGTAGAGCGTAAAGGCCGCGGTACAGTCGCGCGATACCGTCAGTCTGAACGAAGCGCGCACGCCGTGCGCAGGAGCACACTCCACACATCTCTCGTCACTAGTATGGTGACAGTTAGATGATACCTACTATTAAATTAAATACGTTTGCGTTAAAGTAAATTAGTATTAATTTAGTGAGTTAAGATGGGTGAAAAGACAGAGGCCGAAGACGCGAAAAATGCGGTACCTCCCAAGAATATGCCGCCTAAACAAAAGACTTTACCAAACACGTTCATGAGGACATTGTTCTGCTGGATGTTGCCTATATACTATTTTGGCAATAAAAGAGACTTAGAAGAGGATGACCTGCCGCCTGCCAAAAATATGTATAAATCGAAAGCGATTGGAGATGCACTCGAAAGGTGAGTTCAAAACAATAAGTTAATATTTTACAAAGCGACTATTCCTTGTGGCTGAAGTGTTCAGAGACTAATTTTTATTTATTTATGATACTTATTCATTTAATTTCATGTTTATGATAATTTCGCGTGATATTTGAAACATTATTTGGTAAACTTTTATCAAGCCAAAAATGCACTTCCTAAATAATGTATTAGCCATTTATAACAGACACTAAGACTGACAATCCGTGAAGTACCTATTATACCCAGATAACAAAAATTTGCATAATAATATTATATAAAGTTTAGTTAACAAATATTTCGTGCAAGGATAAGCCCATGATTGCACGTTTTTCCTGAAAATGCACATGCTGAAAAAATATGATTTTCTCAAAACTCAGGTAGGTCAAAAAGAATTAGATCAAAATAATGTATTTTTAGAAAAATATTTTTCAAATATTAAGTATCATATTTGCGTGCTGTTATCCTCACGTAGCTGAAGCAGGCACATGTCTTTGTATTAAAGTTTCAGTGTATGATATTGAAGTCTACGGTCGTATCCGATTTACTAGCACTTTGCGTGTGTAATATAAAATTCTAATACAAAGTTGTAAAGAACAGTTTCGTTTAAAAGTGAAGAACGCTGCGCTTCGCCGCGTTCATGTCCGCTCGACGACCGACTCGTGTTATGTACATAATGTCTATAACATGTGTACGAGATTCAAGTTTTTATTTTAACTAGTGGTCGCCTAGTGGTCAAAATTCGACCATCATTAATTTAAACTTTAGCTTTCTACACTCTTTCTCCATACAAACTTTAACTGTGCCAAATTTCAGACTCCCCCGTCCGTGTAATTTTTGTGAAAAAGGGGTACAAAGGGGGTATACGTTGATGTTTCGTACCCAGAATATAAAATAGACCAACAAAAGATCGGAGAGATGATACCAGTATTTTTAAGGCGTTAGCATTCGAATCTCAATCTCAATCTGTCGAAAAAACCTTTAAGTACTTATTTTTTTTTATTTGTTTTAAAAGTTTCTGATATTGATGGTCGCTGAAATCAGATTACAGCAAAATTTTGATTACGGGAATTGGCCAGCTGGTTTCTTCTCCTACTCTAGAGTAAGGGTATCTGATTGATGATTAACAGCATTAATCTACCCACTCCGCTAGAAGTCCGGGATTATGGCAATATTACACCATGACATGCGTACGGTGTACCGACCTATTACCTAATATTTATCGTTGGCTAATTGGTCGGGGCTTCTTGCTGGCCACTATTTTAGATGCTTCGGTAAGAACGCTTACACAGCTCCTAAATATCCTAATCTAATCCATATTTTGGGTTTACCTTGTTTATTTATGGGCTTACGAACTTTCTATGTATATTCAATTACCTATCGAATATCATTATTGACTTATACATAAATAAACAAGGCCACTAGGGTCTCATTTGCCCCTAACTGAACACAGCCCCACAAATTCCCTTTGCCGCTACATCGTGACACAGCCAGGGCCCCAATTCTCTATCGTTATAGTGATTCCTCGCGGAATATTATTACGTTCAAACTACGTCAATATCGTTTTTTTAGAAACCAATGCAACGGTAAGGAATCGAAATGTCAAAATCTGTATGTTCCAAGACAATTTCTCGATATTATTAATACGATATTAGCAGAATTCGTGTGTAATTGACGTGGTTGTAAGGAAAAGTTAAGTGGTCATAGTGAATTCAGGCTCTGTTTTCAGTAAGGCAACCTCAATATCACCTTAACGGACCGCGGTCAAACAAAGTTCTCTAATGGGTAGTACAAGGCTAGGTAACATGTCCCCATAACCTTAGATTATATTATATCAGTAAAGGTGAAACTATTGATTTTCTCCAGTTATTAAATTAATGCGCATACTTACATCTCTAACGTTGTACTTATTTGTGTGGTATGCCAATTTATTTTTAATTAGAATTCCATTACAATACCAAGGGCTAACATATTCGTCGTGCTGGTAATGTTTTGCTTAATCATTGCTTTTGATGTATGTATGGGCAAACGTAAAATACGTAATCGGGGAGATTTTTTTTTCATCCTTTCTATAAGTACGCATAGTTGGGGTTAATGATTTTATAATATCTGTTATGGTCCCACTGTAGAGCAAACGCTTTCATTGATCGCTTTGTTTGTTCATTGCGTGTTGGCTTTACTGAGTTTTAGGTTCAGGTAGGTCAGGGTGTCTAAGGTTGACTTAGAAAAAACTTAGTAGACAACTGCATTTGTACTTAATATACTTACCAACTTATTAGTATTATACCTACCCTAGAACCTTATAGTCGTGTTTGCATAATTAAGTTTAAGTTAAGTTATGCCTAATTGTTTTGTGAAAAGGTCAAGTAGGTAACTCGACTAGTTTACATGAAAAGTAAACCCATCACATCCACCCGTTTAATATCAGGTATAGGTATGCGGGATGTGTAGCATGTTCAGTTATAGAAGCCGTTTCGAACGAACAAAGCCGGGTCCATGATATACGACCCAGTGCAGCCCAAAGGCTTCCTCTTGGAATAAGGAGAAAGTCTATTACGTCGTACATTAGGTACGGGTTTCAGAATGGCATGTACCTTTGAACTGATGAAAATAGGGTTTTTAAATACACGAGTTATCACTGAAATGTTTCAGGACAATACAACATTAACTTATTGAAAAATGCAAATTTGAAAATGTAAGGCTAAATGAAATACAGCAATTTTTTAACCAGTGTGCAAACATAGCGTACATTTTTTTGTTTGTTATAACGTTCGTTACAAAATAAGTTTCATAGAAAAGTGCAATACCTACGTGGTGAAAATGTATGGAATAGCAATTTATTTTTTATAACTGACGAAAATTTATTTGCAAGGGGGTCTAAAATCATATGCTGAATTCGTGGTTACAGTTTGCGCACTGGTAACAATTTTACCAGTTTTTAGTTTAGCTAAACACTGATAATACAATGGATGTGAAATATTAGTTAGGAAAATAACATTGAATCATGATAAGCCGCAAGTAAATGTTTATTGCATCCTCTACAAAATAGTACTGAACTTAACGAGATCGAAAATAAAAGAGGTAGTTCAAGGCACGACGGCCATCGATTTGAACATAAAAAAATACGTTCTTGCAAATACAAATAAATTCGTGCCTTTGCGAGGCTGGGAAAAATTCTTGAATGGCTAAGTTTCAAAATTCATTTAATAAATGCTGAAATAAATGCCTGCCAGGGTATTGAATAAAAAGCTGAAGACACAATGATGATCATAGAAGTAGTCAATATTCTGTGTTTGCTTTTGACTGTGCTAACGAATATGTATAAGTTTTACATCAGCAAAAGCTTATTTCGTGATTGATGTTATTTTCACACGACTATGTCGGAAGAGTGGAAAATGTTAAAAGATTAGATATTTATAATCACATTTCATGATGATGGATTTGGTTGCATCATCTGAGATTGTACGCGTTAAAGCCACCCACACGATTTGATACCACATGCAAGCGCAGTCACCGTACATTTGTTTTAGATTTAGAACCATGTAACTTGTGACCATACGGGAAATCGTCGTCCCATTATTTTGGTTGCCTGCCTCATAGCAATTTATTGTTGACCCAGCTTCCAACCATTATTTTATAAAGTCCATCATTATTTTATTGGCTTGTACATTCAAGGTAATACAAGAGTTTGATAAAACTATGGTGTCAGCAACATTTCCAGACAGATTAAAACATAACACAACAAAATAGCACGGCTTGTTTCCCCGAAGGTTGGGCAGAAAGGTACAAATTTCGCTAGTTTAGTTTGAGTCCCATGTAATGTTGACAGACAGAACTTTTCCGATAAACTGTGCTAGTAAATAAAATCTCTGTTTCTTTAACCGTATTAACAGTAAAGACCACTTGTGTGCATGTTAAGTGTATCAGAATCGTTCTGAAGCCATATAAATAATTATGTTCCAATTGGACGTGATCGGATTATGTACTGTAGTTTACAAAAGATTGTCTGTAAAGGTTAATAGTAGGTACTTTGTTGTTTCCGGTAAAGACTAGCTAGTCTTTACCTAGCTAGGTATTAATATATATATTATTTTCTTAGGCACTGTTATATTTATATTAATACCTGAAGCAAAAGCATTTTAAATTGTACCCCTTTCTAATGGCCATTTAACGAAAATTACGCGGAGAAGTATGAAATTTGGCACAGTTGAAGTTTATATGAAGAAGGAGAGCAGAAAGCGAATATTTTTATATGAAAATACATTAGAAATACCTACATTTATGATCGAATTTCGACCATCATTCATAAATAAAATATCTCGTTGGTCTTGTAGTCGCAAACCTTGCTGGGCATAAGGACATGGTTTCGATTCCCAGGTAGCCAAAGTTTTATTGGGTTTTTCCATCAAAAATGTCTCAGTAGCAGCCCGGAGTGCCAGTAGCGTCATTTGTACCCGGCTAATGGCAATAGGCTCGCACTCTATTAGGTACATAGGACTTTGGCGAAATATGTTTGACACTTGCTAAGGTATGCCTCTGCCTAACCATTCGGGAAATTACAGGCGTGATGTTATAGGTAATTACGTTAGTCTGTAATCAAGTAAAATTAAACATGGAAAACATAAAAAAAAAAACAAAATGAACATGTTCCTCAGTGGACATCTACGTCATCTAGTTGACATGGATAAATGTGCAGTGTTAATTTTCGGCTACATTGACCTGAAGTTCGTCGGGAGCTACTTCCGAAACAAAACATTCGTGGTAACTAGATTTAGACTTACCCTAAATAATAAGCTCTAATTTTATGATGTTTTTGAATATTTTAAATATGTTGTAATTTCTAATTTTCAAATCATGCTGATATTCAATTACTCACCTTGACGCATTATGGTGATAGGTTAATCTTACATAGGTACCGATTATAGTGCGCAAACAGGTAATTCCAGAAAGATGCGAATGATTCCATTGATCTCCTTATATGTAACCAAATAAGAATTGAAATGGTCCGTCAGCTGGTTGTTTTATTTTTTATGACATCGTATTGTTATCATGTTATCAGGCGCCGATAAATAAAACGTTTCAATGATCGATCGTAAATGAACATGTCTTAATCACTAAGCTTGAAATCTGATTGGTGGTCACAGTTTGTATTGTCATTGCGGATCATGATTTGTTGATGGAAATCGTTGAATGAAAAGATTTATTGAAATATTAAGATGAAGAGAGAATACGAGGCTACATTCAGTGATAGATTGGACACCAGTCCCGGATCTAGATTTTTTTTCGGTGGAGCAAAGCTGCAGTCTGCCACCCCCTGACCTTTTCCATGAAGCCTTATTTTTTAAATGTTTACATGGACATCTCGATCATTTATTTTATTTAGGATAGGACAGGATAGAGTTTGATTTAAATTGTGAGATTATAACATATTAGCTTCTTCGTCCGCCGTACGGGACTTTGTCCGTCGTACGTGGTTATTTCGACTGATTCTTGCGTCATATCATCTGAGGACTTATCACTAAAGGTTAGGTACTGAAAGACTTCGTACAATGAAGGGATGGACTTTTACGGGTATTCCGATTATGATGAAGACACACAGTACTTATTTTTTTCATTTTCATGTTCATACGAGTGCAGGGTATATAACCGCAGAATTGGAAATCAAATCGAAACGTTTGAATGATTAAGAAGATTATTAGTCCATAATTCAAGGAAAAATGTATCTTGTTGACTTTTGATTGGTGAACAACATTGGCGTTGCGTGTTGTTAGTCAATCGATGATATTTTATGACTCATGCATGTTGTTCCTTTCAAGTTGTATGGTCCCAATCAAGGATTTTGACTTGAAATTCAGTCACTATGCCAGTGTTATGAGTTTGTGCTGGGACAATTATAGTGTAGGTATAGGCACTGATATTCGGCACTTATGATTTTATTTGGGAAGTACACGACTCGATATTCAGGCAAATGGCTTTTTAGAGCTGACAGCACGCCTGTATTTGCCTTCGCCTGGGCACAAGTTTATAAATATATCCATTTTTTTTCAGTTATATTAAAGTCCCATGTAATAGTTTACGAGCAGATACCATCGTTTAAAGATTATCGATCCGTTCGAAACAAAAAATATAAAGAACATTTTAATCAATCGATCTTTTGACCAAATGAACCCGACGTCTATACATATTCTCAGTACTAAATGGATTCAAAAGACCCATAGATTTACTTTATCTCACTATAAACACAATTTTAAACAGTATAATTGCATATCATTCGATTAAATATAACAAAGAAATGGGTATCGATAAGATTAGAAAATTAACAAAAATGCGATATTTACTAGATACCTATTATGTATAAGTAATGTGTATTCATTCCGTACGATTAAATTAGAACACTAGTGTACGTTGCAATACTTAAGTAATGCTTAACTTTGATTTTGAAGTAGTGAGTAAAAAATTAGCATTTTGATTCTTGAATGGGACTGACTATGACACTGTGTCGAGAAAGTAACTGAGAAATTTATGACTAATGTAATAGTAGATTAGAGAGATCTTCACTATGAGGAAAAGCAGTGTCTTATGATGCCGCGGGCGCTTTATTGAATCCTGAACGTAACGAAATATTTTAGGGCTCCCGAGCACAGCGAAGGAGCTCATAGTTAACACCTGGCTGAATCGAGGGACAGTCTACTATTAGAATACATTTTTTTTAACATACAGGGAAACTTACTAATATTGCACTATAAGGAAAACTTAATCCTTTTTACTAACAAAGAAGTTTAATTTCGCACAAGTTGACGTCCGTCGCAAAACCGGCAGGTGGTAAAAAACGAGATGATGCCATATAAAAATATAAAATGATGCATTAGACGAGCAATAACATTTTTTAACAGCAATTTGTGAATAGTGGCGGGAATTTCGATCTCGAATCAATGATCGTTATGGTCAAGGGTAAGCGTTCGTTCAACGCATTTTCGCAGCAAAGATTCCATGTTTACAAACTGATATTTATTACAATGTAAGATTGGATTGTGGTGTTGGGACTCAATAATCAATATTATATTATTATTCAATATTATTTAATACTTTTCTTTTGCAGGAATTGGCTGAGAGAAGAACGACTAGCAAAAATGGGTGGACGGGAGCCGAAAATTGTGAAAGCTCTTTTCAGAACATTCTTCTGGTCTTACATGCCAGGAGGTATTATGCAATTCATTTCAATAGTTCTTAGGTAAGTACATAATGAAACATGATTATTAATAATTAACTCAAAATTATTTGACTTTTATAGACACGTTAGTATTTGCAATTAATATTTAATTAAGTTATAAAAAAAAACAAAAACAATAACTGTCTTCCAAAAAAATACTACAAAGTGAAAACTTTGGGTTTTTGCCACCGACTTCTAAAATTAAAGTTATTTTTCACTTAGTACTTAGTGTTTTTGGAAGTTGGTTGTTTTTTTAAAATAAATTTTATAACAGCGACAGCAAGTTATTATTAAATCATAAACATACACTAAGAGGAAAAAAAAAAGTAGTATGAAGGTACCTAACTCAAAAACCACTAATCAGAACTTAGACTACTAAATTTATGTGGGAACACTCTATAAGTAAGCCCTTTAAAAATAAAGAATGTTTTTTTCAAATCTGGTTATACGGAGTTCTTAGGTACCAATAACAAAAATACAATCCAATTGAGAACCTCCTCCTTTTTGAAGTGGGTTAAAACAAAAGATCGTCAGATGTTTTGCCCCTCGCCTTTTAGACAGACTCATTGAGTCTGATAACAATAGAAGAGTAATTGTGTTAATTACTTGACACTTAACGCCATTTTTCTTCTAGGACGGTGTCACCATTACTGTTCAGTCGCTTGCTTCAGTACTGGTCAGCCGACTCGAAGGTGTCCCGAGAGACGGCTATGTACTACGCCATCAGTATGATACTGCTGAACTGGGCGTCAGCGTTCATGAACCATCACGGAGCTCTGTTCTGCCAGCAGTTCGGTATGAAGATGAGGTGCGCAGTCGGCTCCTTGATGTTTAGAAAGGTATATTTTATTAATTGTCATTCCAATACAAAGTAAAATCGCTGGACAGCTAATTAAAACAAAGTTCAGGGCCCTAATTGCTTAACATACTAGTAATCGGAATCGGTATCATTTTGAAGGTTATTGGTGGTAAGTTGCTTCATATGTATGAAGGGAGACTGGTCATCTCTTAGCTGCCACGGCCTATTTTAATTTTTAAATTGTCATTTGATTTTTGTTTTTAATTAAGGACGCTTTTAATGTGCACGTCTTTTTACATCGTTCTCACATTGCTAATTTGAACATAAATGATGTAACCAACTTTCTGTAACAAATTGTTAATAACAATTTCATGATTTAAAAAGAGTGTCCATGGAGTTTCTTGCCCGTTCTTCTCCATAGGTACCTACTACGCTTTGGAATGGGCAATTAGCTTCATCTTTCCGACTCTTTGACAATTCAAAAGTGCTTGTAATTGGTTTATTTGAAAAAAAAAATCTGCTCAACAACGTAAAAAACGCCATGAATGTTGTTGAATTGTAAAAATGAAAGTCAATCCTACTGTTAATGTGTTACGAAATTACCTCGCAGAATAAAAACTATTTCATTTATGACCAGTACATAACAGCAGCTTTAACTCATTGAAACTCACGCAACTATGGAATAGAAGGCCCGAGTTTTTGTCGCACAAATGTAGCCTAAGTAAACAGTTTTGTCGTACCTTAATTATAATTGCACGGGTCTCCTCACCCTTGCCTATGGCTAAATTGCTGATATACGTATACTCTATTCTGATAGGTTCTAGAACTTACTCCATAAAACTTTATGGTCACACTGGCTTCCACGTCGTAAATTGGGATTCTTTTTAGATAATGCGCATGAGCAACGGCTCGCTAGGTGAGACGACGGCCGGTAAGGTTGTGAACCTGCTGTCAAACGACCTGCAGCGGTTCGACCTGGCCTTGATGTTCCTGCACTACGTGTGGATTATCCCGCTGCAGGTCGCCGCCGTCATATACCTCGGCTACATGCAGGCGGGGACGGCCGCCTTTATCGGATTCGCTGCTTTGGTCATCATTGCACTTCCCCTCCAGGGTAATTTTGTTATTTATTTATTCTTGTTTGAATATGTACCTACAATTTTCTATCACAAAATGCGCATGCAAAATTGAAAATCAAACTTCAAAAAACCAATAAAATAATTATTAAACAATGCATATAATAAGGCTACACCAAAGGTTATGCCAATAAAAAAATATTACTTATTTATAATCTTTCTTTAAAACGTAATTTATATATCAACAACTCTGAATAAATGTTATCTGTATCGTAGTAGTGAAAGTACAGATATCCCAAGAAAAGTATGCACTTCGGGCATCATCGTCTATGTTCGGAAATACGAACGCGCGATGATGAAATCTTTATAGAGTTCAAAGAGCTATTACTATATTTACTATCGTGAAAGTACTTTGTTTTACCATGATTTCAAAATTATACATTAATAACTCTTTGCAATTCCAAAAACCTTTTCAAAACTTTTGAGAGACGAATTACGACCGGAGGAGGTAGCCCAATATAGAGGAAACTTCATACAAACGCGCAATGGACCTACCATTGCGCGTAACTATAAATTGTGGTGGTACAAAACTTAGAAGTATTGCGTCGGTTACTATGTGGCGAGACATGCGTGGTTATTTATAAAAATGAACATTACTGAAGCGCATACCATTTCTGTTTCACCTGTAAGAACCAATTTTGCTTCCCGGTTTGAAATGGCACATAAGATATTATACACTTTTTCTCAACGTGTTTCGGAAAATCTTTAGGGATTTCAAAGTCGGAAAAACTACAAAGTTAACAATACAATGAAGCGGCATTTTCATGAGGATTAAAGTTTTAAAACCCAGTTTATTTTCAGGTGGTTTGGGTCAGTACCTAGGTAAAATTCGACTTCGCACAGCTGAAAGAACAGATGATAGAATTAAAATAATGAGCGAAGTTATTAATGGAATACAGGTGAGTAACTTTAGACATTGTGAATTAGGTACATTTTGTGTTAATTAATATACCTACTAGTTTTATAAATGATTATTTTAACCTGAAAAACTTTGAATTTTACAAAGTATTATATTATATATTCTGAAATGATGTATCTGTCAAATTTTTCAAATTCATTTAATTAAATCATTCGAGCTTACAGCTTATTTCGCGATTTGTTCACGAGAAATATATGGTGTCTATTTGACTAGCATTGACAGGCCAACAACTTTAACCTGAATCAAAAATATTCTAGTTTTTGGTTGGTTTAAATCAGTGGTGCAGTTTCGGGAACATGTATGGGAAAATGTGATATAAAATATTTATTATGTTTTAGGTAATAAAAATGTACGGATGGGAGATTCCGTTCCAAACCGTAGTGGGTCAGAAGCGTGCGGCAGAGCTGAAGGAAGTAAAGACGGCCACACTCCTGAGGACGGTGTTCATCGGGTTCATGGTGTTCACAGAGAGAACTGCACTGTTCTTAACTGTTCTCACTTACGTCTTGTTAGGAGACGTTATGTCTGCTAATGTGGTAAGTGGTCCGTTTTATATGTTATTTTTATTAAGTCGTCAACCATGTTTTGTGTACTACGTTAGCGACATCCTACAATAATTTACCATAGTAATTACTTAACTCCTACAAAACTAATTTAGGCAACAGACAATTATTTAGTATCTACCTACATATCTACAGTATTTCATGATTAGATTTCTTAGTAAGTTTGGAAGTTGGCGGTGTGATACATCCGTGCCTGATCTCTCTACGGTTGTGTCAGATTGCCATCCTAACAGACTATGAGAGTGAGGGTAGAGAAAGTGCAACTGCGTATGCGCACACACTTGTGCACTATACTATCTCCCGCGCCGAAGGCTAGCTCCGCTGAGTTTAGACACCATGTCCGAAATGCTGTCTGACTACATTTTTGTTATTATTTCATGATTTCGAAAAAGCTTGTGCAATATTTTACAATAATTCAGGTTTAAAAATTTTAAATGATTGACTCTTCGATTAGCAACACTTTCAATCGTCTATCAGCCTTCCAGTTCGTATTAGATCACTTCAGAAAGCACTCTAAATCCGAGACTTTAACCACCTCTATATTGTATGAGACTTATTATCTAACTCAAAAGCTTCATTTGTCTCGCGAGTGAAGACATGCTAATTGCCAATATCGGGTTTTGTGCGTGCTCTTTGTGCGCAGCAGCCATAACATTAACCTCATGCAGAGCCATTACAATAAAATAACAAATCCCGTTGAACATAAAACGTTATCTGTGGTACATTCGCAATGCAAGATTGGCTGCATTTTATTGTCTCCGTGTGGAAGCGGCTTGCCGATTTTTGGCATCGAGGCTTTTCAGTTTTGAACATGCATTTTTCCAATTGCATGGAAGGATATATAATCTTAGCTCAGAAATATTTTCTCATCACTTAATGGAATTGTTCCTTGACCAGCTTCTATAAAAAAACCTAAGTAAACAATAATATACCGGATACTGTGGATAGTGTGAAGTTTGGCTCCAGACGAGATAGAACAGATTATAATTTGGATAGTAACATTAGTAATAGGTTTACTTTAATACTGTTTTTATTCTCTGTGGTCGGAAATAAAGATTTAAATTATTGAAATAGTTATGTTGGAAGTTGGAACGTAAAGCTGGCGAGTTATCAGAGCGTGAAACCGGTGCGCACTGCTTCCGATTCTAATCGAACTGTCATCATAGATTTCTTTCTCGGAGCTGTGTACCTACAACTACTATAAGGTCTAGTTATACAGTTGATATTGTTTTCGACTATCATCCTTTACCCTGCAGTCGTGGATTATGTTAGGCTGCGTTGGATTGCATCTTAATTCATACAGATGGTAAATGGCGATTCAAAGTTATTGCTTGAGAAAAAACCTGCAATATAAAATGCAGGTTTTTAACTACTAGTTACGAGTTACTAGTAGATAAAAACCTGAATGAAAACCCTATTAAAACCCTTGTAAAATGACAAAAAGTTGAAAATCCTGCGTTATTTTAAATTCAATATGAATGTACACACCTTTCGGAATAAATGCTCTAAATAAATGATTTTGAAAATCAAAGAAAATCCATTGTGTACTTTAGAAGATCTAAGTTGTGACACAAACAGACGCGAAAAGCTTTTGACTTTGTTTTATAGTATGTATAGATAAATATGTTTGTAATATATATATATATGTATGTATTAGATGCCTACATTACCTGGTTTTCTTTCAGTTCTACCCGTTACAACAGTTCATGAGTGCGGCGCAAGTGAACATTACATTAATCCTGCCACTGGTGCTATCTTTCACTGCAGAACTTGTGGTGTCTCTGGGAAGAGTTCAAGAGTTTCTGTCGCTACGTATGTATTATACAAAGTACTCTTTCTAATATAGTATGTCCCATACTTAATGTCCTCCCATACCTATTAACACTGTAATTTAGAAACATGGTTAAAGCCAATTATTTTTAAAAGAGTAACCGTGGAGTCTCTTGCCGGCTCTTCTTCATAGGAAACGACCAACCGTGAATCGTGCACCTAGGTTCTGACGTTCATATGCCCATATAGGTTTATGTGAAATAAAATGTTGTGATTTGATTTTGAATAGACTGAAGTTATTTGGAAATTTATATAATTTTCATATCAATCCATGTTAAATGTATAATTATGTTCCTAGGTCTGGGACAGCGACCCTTATGGTCGTTTTAACATTTTTCTGTTTTATCAACATTTTAACACCACGCTTATCAAAATTCGTAAATTATGGGAAACGTGGAAATATAAATGAAAAACATTCGAAAACAAAACTTTTCCTCAGCAGTCAGGTAGAAAGAGTTATCGACTCTTGGGAGTCGTAACGCATCTTGAGCTACTACTTGACATAAGTAAGCATACCCAGGCCTCGAAACAATAAAGGATTAATACTTAAGGCACGCAGCATTATTTATATAATTTACTAGCTATTGCCCGCAACTTCGTCTGAGATCCAGGATAAAAAGTAGCTTGTATCCTTATTCAGGTCATGGTCTATCAGAATGCCAAATTTTATCCATATCCGTTCAGCCGTTTTAGCGTGAAACCGTAACTAACAAACAAACTCACTTTCACATTTATAAAATTGGTTAGGATTAACTTAGTATATTCTTTAACTATTCATTTAATATCGTAATGGCGCAATCATCATATTGCCTACTGTTTATTTTTTTTATCAGAAAGTATTATCTCTATAGGTTACTTTTCTACCTATCTCAGTATTAATAACCATGCGACACTTTTAACATTAATAGAACAAGGATGACATTGAATTCCAAAATAATGGAGAAGCTGGAATGGTCATAAAAATGTTAAGTCGTTACGAGGGTTCACACTTAACCATTTCATGTTTTTTTGTAAGAGATTTGACCCATATTATGAATTTCATACGTTATGCGTCACTATAAGCGCTGCATACCACTGTGGCGGTATTCGACGCGTGTTGGGAAAATGTGAATACGTAACCTTGTTGCCTGAAATACTTCTTATAAAGCTTAAAAATTTGCTGGTGACGTACGTCATATGGTTCGTTATACGTTGGAATAATCTGAAGCATTAATGATTGGTCATTCCACATTCAGGGACTTATAGTTTTACATTAATATATGATACCTGTACTCATTTAGTTCTTGTTATTTTCCGTTACGTCAGTCGACGTCTAATCTTTTTATGACGATCACATTAACGAAATAGATAGTTCAAAATATCACATAGATCACAAATAAATGCACAAGATCTAAACAGAAAAATAAATCTATATGTTAATACGTGAAGCAAAAACTTTGTACCCCTTTTTACGAAAATTATGTGGCGTATGAAATTGGCACAGTTAAAGTTTATATGGAGATGTAGTGGAGAAAGCTATTATTTTTAAATATTAATGCATTGCCGTCACCTCCTTCTGCGAAGCAGTAATGCTCGCAAAGAGGGAGGCGGCGCACGTGAGGAAGAGGCAGTATATGCGCCCTCACTGCCCTAGCCTTCGCAGGAGACGCCCTGGGCGTCGGGAATCCCAGGTTGATTCCCGGCCACCGTAGGCGCGGGCTTGCGGACGGCGAGTAATGGGTAGCTCGCTTTCCGGTTAGGGCCAAGCCCGGGTCGACGGCGCGTTATGTTCCACGCGCGCCTCAAAGAGATGTCAGCACCAACTGATGGGGCCCGTAAAGGCCGATGCCTGCCAGGGGTGCGGGTTGTTCGAAAGAAATACCGTGGCCCCCGGCACAAAGGCAACTGAGGGAACACGGGTGGGTTTTAGTCAATAAAACTGTGACACTTCCTCCTGCTCCATCCAGAGCGGGAGAAGTTATTTGAGGATATCCCAGTCTCAAAAAAAAAAGACGTAGATTAAGTTTTCAATAAATTATGGTCAAATTTCGACCACGCGACCTCTATTTCAAATAATAAAGTTAAAAAATATTCCAATCACGTTCATTTTACGTTACGCTACAGTGGCTCATCATCCTAATTTCACGTAGACTTGCCAAAACGATATGTTTTAATTTACAGAGGACAGGCCAGACTTGGCGGGGCAGTCGGAGGAAGTGTCGTCCAACTTGTTCCGCAACTTGTCGATTAAGAGCGACTTGGGGACGAGCCCTTCCATCCGACCGCTCTCCTATCATCGGAAATCGGATGGATTGCCTCCCGGTAAGAGATATTGAATTAAAAAACGGTAAAGTTAGATTGACAAAGCAAATGGGCTTACTAATTAACGTAACTCCCTGTATCATTCATTACGTTCACAACCACTTTAATCTTGTTTCTACATTCATCAATGACACCAAATCGTATGCGGTTACAGATATCAAATTATACAACGGTTTTGTTGAATTAGTTGGCGATTTTTTTTTCGATTAGGTATCGATGCCCTGCACGTCTGTGAAATTTCGCTAAACAGATTGGTAGGATTTAAATATCAATTAATCAGTTTCCGGTTAAAGTCACGTGTACATATTTATCAACAAAAGTTATCGATATTCAGACAATGTCGTAGCACGTCTGCACCTGTTGGTTCGTGAAAACTTTTCAAAGGTCAATAAAACTGTCCGAAGTTCAAGTCATATGTTTGTAGGTAATAGTTTTGTGAAGTATTTATTAAATTACCTCACTCGTAGGAGATCGAACCTAGTAGAATTGTTCAAATATGTTATTCACCTCACAAGCTAGAGTTCACTTAATTATTTTATTGGTTCGAATAATCACTAGAAAAAACATGAACAAATTTTAATGCGCTTATATGCAACCATAAATCTCACTTTAAAAATATATCCGTCAGACATGATATCGCAACGTGGAAAATATAACTTCATATTTTAAATTTGGTTCCAGAACCGGCTCTAGATACACAACTCAAAGCACCAGCGAATCGCAAGTTCTCGAGAAGTTTGTCACATCAAGATGACTCTGCCTTGATTTTGCATGACGTGTCAGCCAGTTGGATAGGGGACCCCAACTCTATGGCGCTTAAGAACATTTCCATGCGCCTCCGGAAAGGAAAACTTTGCGCTATTATTGGAGCAGTCGGATCCGGGAAGGTAGATTCATTGATTTACTTTAGTTTAGGTTCCTAAATTATGTACACGAAAGTTACTAAATTATTTACACGAAATATTGAGTTGTACCTAATTATCTCTCTCACGATAAGATGTCAGCTGATTCCGTAGTATAGAGATAGTCACATTGAGTTATTATGACAAAAAGTGTTAATTGTCTATAAACCTTTAAGGTCATATCAGTAAAGATATCAGTTGATTGTTACTTTCCGATATTAAGACGATAAGTACATTTTACTACTAATCTTTCTTACTATAATATTTGGAAACAACTTGTTCATATGATTTGTTTTTCATTCTCAGTCCTCGATTTTGCAACTACTACTAAAAGAATTGCCTTCGGCGTCTGGCACTGTTTCAATATACGGCAAGATATCGTACGCCTGCCAAGAGGCGTGGCTGTTCCCTAGCACCGTCCGGGAGAATATACTTTTCGGTTTGCCTTATGAACCCGAAAAATATAAGAAGGTACGTAAATAAATCTAGATTTGCATATAATACGTATTTTTGTCTTATTTGTTCGATTTATTTGGGTCATCGATAGGTATAGATAGGTGAATTGTGTCATTGATACGCTCATAGTTTCACAGATAAAAGTAATTAATCATAGCAATAAAGGTTACAGATTAAAAATATGTTGTTAAGTCGGTGTTTGTGGCAGCATTCCAAAAGAAAACATTTTGAGGTGCCATATTGCCGCTTAACGCCCCGAAAAGCAATAAAGTATGGAGTTTTAATATTGTAGTGCCCTACGGCTTAATTGGTGGCTATTGCAGCGTCACAATTTTTTCAAAACACACGATTGAATGCAATTCATTATGTTTCATATGTACCTTGCAATGGCACGAAATAAAATGTGGTTTTTATGAAGTTTTTTTAAATAAGCAAGCCTTTTATGGCTGAAGAGCACCGAACCGTCTCCTTGTATATTTATTCACATTCCACTCGTGAGCTCACATACTTGTCTGTCGTATAGGTGTGCAGGGTGTGTACACTCGAGAAAGACTTCAAGCAGTTCCCGTACGGCGACCAGACGCTGGTGGGGGAGAGGGGGGTGTCCCTCTCAGGAGGCCAGCGAGCCAGAATCAATTTGGCGCGTGCTGTTTACAGAGAAGTAAATTGATTTCTATTTTGTTGCTAAAATATTGAACTCGGAAGTTACTATTGTTTTAATTTATGGAGTCGTTAACTTGACTATACAGTTTATTTTATTATTTTCTAAATATCTGTATAGGTAGGTAGGAATACTCCTTCGAACATTTTTGAAGTTATTATTTAAATAATTCTTGGTACAAAAATGTGCGGTACAACGTAAAATGTATTGCAAAAAAGATTCGCGTAAAATAGATACTGACGCAGTTCCGGCTATAGCTTAAAGACCTTGAGTATCTGCAAAACAATGGAAATACGGATATTATCCATTCAAACTGAAGCAAGCACACTTTCCATGCAATTCCTCATTTAAATATTTAGCTTGAATAAACAACCTTACGTGGCATTTTGATAACCGTAAGAATATACTGTGCTCATTTTCATCAGTCTATTTTTAGAATTCAGCGTGTGAGTTTTACATTCAATTTTAAATTTCTACGTAGAGAATTCAAAGAAACTTTTTATTTTTGTTCTCTCACAGTCTGCAGAGCATTTGTCTGTCGGCAGTCGGCTGAGGGTGTGAGTGCCAAAACTTAACTACGGAATAAATGTAACGAACTTTACGAACTAAAGGAGGAAGGAAATGAATTTGTTTCAGCAAAAGATTCATATATCGTGCCACATAAGCTTTGCTCTGGTTTTCAGATATTTATTTTCTCTGTTTTTATGATGTTTAATTCGAAGGCTCCCAAACAACTTTTAGCACAGATCATTTTAAAAATGTATGGTGTACCTCTGCGCGGAATTCGTTTCCTCAATCGCTTTTAATGATTCGCACTGGAAAATGGGAAGAAAACACCCTGTTTTTTCATTTTTACTTCGGTTTAAGGTCAGAGCTAAATGTAGGGCAGCTTTACTATTGCATGTAAGCCATGGCATATTCATAGACTTGAAACAGCGTACTTCTTCGTTATGGGAGGGGATTTTTCGCGTAACAGGGCGTACAGTTCTAACGTAGAGAAAATTAAATTTACTTGAACGCGAACGACTATGAAGTAAAATCAAACTAAATCAACGTCCAGCAGTTAGCTATAAACGCTACACGCTAGTCAGGAGAAAATTCTTGCCAAGGGAACTGATATTACTGATTTTTTTTATGTTACTAGCCAGTCCATTTGTTCCGTTTTTCCTGTTGCAATTAAACTTTGTCTAATAATGTTCTCTTTCTAGGCCGACATCTACCTTCTGGACGACCCACTATCCGCCGTGGACGCTAACGTAGGCCGCCAGCTGTTCGAGGGCTGCATTAATGGGTACTTGCGCGGGCGCACGCGCATCCTTGTCACTCATCAGATTCACTTCCTCAAAGCTGCCGACTATATCGTTGTTTTAAATGAGGTTTGCAAATTTTTGTTTAGTTTTTCATTGTTTATTCATTTGTATTCGTTATTTGAATTACGTTTATTGGTTTCCAATTAGGCTACCAGTGTTATTTTCCTTGTAATAATTTCTGTACCTTGGGTTTTTTACCTGAGAATTTTATTATACAATAACATTTTTGTTTTTATTGAATAGAGTGAGTCTTTATAGCAAATATTTTTATGATACGGTCAAATTTGGAAGTCCAAATTCTCTGGTCAAAATATGCTATAAAAATATTATACTAATAAATTAATGAATTTATTATAGGGTCGCATTGAAAACATGGGCACATTTGACGAGTTGGTTTCATCGGGCAAAGACTTCTCCCTGATGCTGTCCCAGCTACAGGAAGGCAAAGACAAAGACTCTGACAGTCTTGGATCACGAGTAAGTTATGCAAATGAACTAGGAAAAAAGCTAAGGTGATGTTTAACGAGGATTGAGCTTAGAGCTGTACAATTGGAGAGGCCTATGTCCAGCGGTGGACTACTATAGGCTGATGGAGATGCTCAAAATGCTAGCTAAATAACTGCTCAAGGCTTAATGGTGAGAAGTAAATACTTAGCATCTGAACTTTACGATAATGTAGGTGCTTGATCGTAGTTCTAACAAACAATAAAATTGTTGCATTTGCAAAACTATTTGAATTATGCATTCCAATTAGTACGGTTGATACAGTTTATCGATCGCTGTACGGCCGTGAATCGACCCCCACTTATCTGCTAAAGCTACGTTCCATTGTCGGCCCAGAATATGGTAATTTATGTAATTGTAGTCTCTTTTGTTCACTCAGGACCTAATAGGACACTTAATTTCTCAGTTAGTATTTGTCATAATGCTCTAATTTAAATGCAATTTATTCTTAGCACTCAGGATTGTTACAATATTTATTGGGATTTAATTTATCGTGCAGTTACATTAAAGGTAACGACCATAATAATCAGGAGCTCCCCATGATCATAACTTTGAATTATTGTCATAGAAATAAATCTGCATATACAGGCTAAATTTTTAACCAGTGCCATGAATTCAGCATATCATTCTAGACCCCCTAGCGTAGAAATTTTTCGTCGGTTATGCAAAAAACAATCAGCCGTTTCATAGAAAAGTGCAATACCTACGCGGTCAAAATGTATGGAACAGCTGATTTTTTTTGTATAAACCTGAACTACTACACATGGTTTCCTTCTATAATGTAGGGGAACACTAAGGAGTTTTTAGAAACTCGACCTATAAGGTGGTGAAAAGGGAGATTTCGTTTTTATGAAAAATCATAAATGATATTAACTTGAAACTTGGAAAACGAATACTTATCTAAGTCAATCATAAAGTTACAATTTTTTGTTTTATCAAATTACCTCGTAAAAGGGAATTAGGGGGTTTTAAAGTTTGTAGGGGAAAATAACAAATCTATATACGCAGACGAAGTGCTAGTCTTTCCATATAATGTCGAACTCAGACGTGTTTACGAAGCAAACGTTCCTAAATTACTATTTAAAATATACTTGGGTACTCCCAAGTATATTTTGGTCCCACTTATACTGTTTATGCCTTCATATTTTATGAGCATCTCACCCCGCACTTCGTAAAAATACAATTTATCCCCAAAAGGTCTGACGGAATCCCTTCATAGTGGCAACTAGCTTCTTGAAATATGTAAAGGGTAGCACATATCTATATAGAAATGAGCTTGAGTCATTCGTTTACTGGTGAACTCTGACTTTCTCTGACTTCCGATATTTATGCAACTTTAATGCCAGCACTTTGTGAAAGGGGTTGATGCATCTTTAGCGGTGATAAAGTATGAAAATCCATAAGATTCCTTTATGAAAGTAGTAAAACAAATTCTCACATTTTCAAGGCGTTTCAGAGTTATTTCCTTACTTTTATTACTGTCTTTGAGTTACCTTAGCTTACCAAGACTTGTGTGAACAAAATGTAGAAAAATCTTAAAGTCGCAGCATAAACAATGAACAAGTGGATTTAAAAGGATCTCATTGTTGAATGTATCCCATTACCATATTATACAGTTTCCGACCCAGGCGCAGTCACAGCCAAAGACTTGCGGGGGGGTCACAGACAAAGACTACCTACATATTAATAAAAAAATATATTATATTTTCAAAAAAATACTATTTCAAGCTGTATGTTTACCCCTTTGGGGGGGGGGGGTCATGACCCCTAGGACGCCCCCTCGGACCGCGCCTGTATCCGCCCTCCTCAGAAGTCTGTTTATTTTCTCCTCTTTATTGTTGTCAGCTTTATGAGATGAGGTTGGGAGATCGCCCGAGGCCCAAGATTCGAAAAAGAAACAACACAAAATGATGGGCGAACGTAAAATTCATAAAAACCGTTCAGCCTTGGTAAAGCCGATATTGCTTGTACCTATTTTACTTGTTTCGAAGTTTCGAAATGGTAGAATGTACTGGTATTAAAATCTCTAAACATACACACAAGATTATGAGAAAATAAAATAATCATGATACTTTTTTCACGAATGTCGATCAAATTTTCGCGAATATGTAGGTGGTAAGTAGTGGGTGGGTATTCCTTCGTTGGTCTAGTGGTCACAACCGCTACTGCTGAGCATGGGTTCCTGGGTTCGATTCCAAGGTCAGGCAAAGTGTTATTTGGTTTTTCGATCTAGAATTTCTTAATAGCAGCCTAGAGTCTGGATTTGTGCCCGGTGGATGGCAATGGGCTCACCCCTATTACATGTGACTTAAACATAACTGGCGAAATGTGGGTGTACTAGGTATAGGTGCACCTCTGCTTAATCATGTCATGAGCTAGTATGATAATAAAAGTACCTGAATCCCGCAGGGCTGCTTTTTCAATAGTCAGATAAGTTATATCTGAAGAATAAATATTGCAGTTTGTCAGCTGTTGTATAAAAAATATGTCAAATTGAAATAATTATTTTTCAGATAAAATGTATCTAACTATTGAACAATCAGCCCTTAGAGGTATTTCAATTATTTCTGTTATTTTCTATTAACAGACCAGCGAAGAAAAAGACAGACCTGCCTTAAAGACCATGATAAGCGTGACCGACGGCGAAGATTTACAAGAATTCGAAGCTCAAAAGATGGAGGAAGAAGAAAGGCAGTCAGGCAACCTGCGCTGGGAGGTCATCTCAGCCTACTTCAAGTCAGGAGGAAACGTCTGCTTCATTATCTTTGCGCTCTCGATTGTTGTTCTGTCCACCACTAGTGCGGCTTCTGTTGACTATTGGGTCAGCTATTGGTAAGTCGGTTTTGTTTGTTATTTATCGATTATCATCATCAAACTCACGCCTTCCTCACATGGGGTAGGCTCTAACTACAGAACGCTATCTCATACTCCTTTTACTTCGTTTAAGTTCATACATCTGTGGCCCTAGTGTGAGTTTCTTTGAACCATCTCGACTTCACGCACCGATCGCGTTCGGCTTTCCGATTGGCCCCCCTTCACCAATCGGAGTGCCGAAAGCGGTCGATGCGTAAAGTCGAGATATTATCTCTGGTCGTTTCTTTTTTCAAATTTTGCTCAATAAGAAGGTAGATATATAAGGTATACGTTACATCTTAAAATTGAAATAACTGATAAACTGTCGGTCGTGCATAACAGATGATATTATGTTATGTAAACTGTTAATTGTTTTGTTAAAGGACAAATCAAATGGCAGTGTATGAGGACTCCCTGGGCGTCGGCGAGGAGATTGGTACGTACAAATTGATATCCCAACGTGATTTATTAACTAGATTAGATAGCAGTGAGAATGGAGTTCATTGCACAAGCAAAACAATTCGAATATTTGTGTTGATAGATTGTATGATGTATGAAATTATGGATTAGAATAACATAACCGTTCTCCAGCCCTTATCCGAATTTAATTGGGGTCGGTACAACATGTCTTTTTTTCCACATTTCTCTATTACTCGTCATCTCGGTAGTGAAATTAAATGTTTATTTATGTAAGTAGATCTTATAAGACACTTTTACACGTCAATATTTTGTTGGCCAATATTTTAAAAACTAGATGGCGCCGGCATTTCCTAGCTGACTATTCCCTGAGAAGAAAAGCTGAAACAAACTCAGAGAGTAACAATATTTCTAACCATATCATCATTCACACAGTCCATCCATCATTTCTTTGGTCACCAATACTCTTATAGCCATCGACATTCATAATCGAAACTTTCCTCACGACATGTATTAGCATAACAATTAAAATAAACATCGGTTTAAGCATTCATACATTCAGTATTAAAGCGTCATGAGCAATCCTATCGATGTATCATTTTAACTAAATAGAACTCTATTATCTATAAGAGATGATGCAATATTTATTAAAAGTTGCTCATTTGTCAGCCAGCAATGGCAACCTTGTATAATACAATGTACATATACAAGTTTTCCATAATCATATAAATACGATATAACGTAGTACTCTAGTCCCAAGTGGTGGGTCCTAATTATAGTAGCTAACTAACAGGGACCACTAATTAATAACAAGCATCGTTAGGTAACTTGATTCGTGCCATAAATCCTTGAGCTCAAGAGTCAAGCTGGTGGATCGAATGTTAAACTGTTACAAACACCTTAATAAATAGGTAGGTAGTTCACTTTAGTTAGTTGGTATACCTAAGTAGGTACGTAATTAATTTACAAAATAGGAAAGTTTCTTTTAATTTATTTTTTCAAAATAACCATAAACGGTCTTATTGAAACAAATGTTTTGGCTTGGACTTTTACAAAGTTTTTACGCCAGCGTAATTGATTTTATTTAATACCCAATAAATGTATGTACTTATGTCTCTATACAGGGTGGCAGGGACATCGATGCGCAAACTGTAACCTTGAATTCCATACATGATTCTAGACCTACCGCAGATTTTTTTTGCCGGTTTGAAAAAATAAAATGAGCTATTTCATTACTGTTGTACTGAATCCATTGTAAAAAGTTGCACGTCGATGTCCCTGCACCGTGTATAAATTCGTTTAACTGACATTATTTTAAACAGAAGTGATAGACTATTTGAAATAATGTTGATCCCAATCAATAATGTTTAAAATAATGAAAACCATTCAGAGGTGCACCTTTGCTTGTTTTGTACTGACGGTGTTAAGTAAGTACCTAGTACTTCGTAGACATTTTCAATCAATAGTTCAATAGTTGTTTAATAACATAGATGTCACCAATTTAACTAATAACTTCGTGGGATTCCACAAGTGTTCTTCACATAACGGTATTATTAAAGATTCAAAGTGTAAATCTAATGTAATTATACAATTGTATTGTATTAAAATTACCCAATAACTTTGTTCTAGTGTTGTACCAAAAGTCTTGTAACTTCACTTACATAAATATTAATAAAATTACCTATTTATTTATTAATGTACGACGAGACATGTGAGGAATGTTTTGAGTATGAATGTCGATGGGAATAACAGTTGGAAACGATCAAAGAAACGATGGATGGACTGTATGAATGATGATATGGGTACAAAGAGATGACATAAAGAAGTATGGAAGAAAAAGACTTATCGGGCCGACCCCAAATATATTGATACTAGCTTTTGCCAGCGGCATCGCCCGCGTTAGCCAATTTACACGAAACTTTAACAATTTATACACTTAAACCTTCCTCTCGAATCACTCTATCTATTAAAAAAACTCGCATCAAAATACGTTGCGTAGTTTTAAAGATTTAAGCATACATAGGGATATAGGGACAGAGAAAGCGACTTTGTTTTATACTATGTAGTGATGTAGTGATAGTGATAAGAGCAGGTGAATTCTGATTTATACTCGTCGGTCTGGTCTGTACTAAAATAGTATTGCACTTTTTCCAAGTTTACAAAAAGTCAAGAAATTCTCATAATAAGCCTAAGTACTTGAACCTCGTTACTTTCTTGAAAGCCAATTAAAAATGCGATTGATTCGCTATTGATCATATTCTATCTACTTTCATAAATAAATAATGATCCTTTGTAGGTAGGTGAAAGCTTCGCAGAATATAAGCGGTATCATGTAATTACATCATAAGCTACTTAGCCAGTAAGCCGCGGGGTATACCCTGAAATTCAAATAGCCACAAGGAATGCAATGCCAAATCTCTACTGAAACCACGTACAGACTATAAAGAGACTGTCACATATGTAGCTGGCACTGGAATGCCACGCAAATTGCATAAAATATTCTAACCAAACTATACTCTGATTTTTTGTTTGCTAGACCAAAATGACAACTCTTACTAACGCTTAGCTGTCATGTCGACAAAAACGGTCGATCGCAGCTGTCATTTTAGTCCAGCATATTAAAATCAGTGTTTAGTTGTTTTTATTTTCATATGTGTTATTATAGCAATACAGGGTAAGTTTTATCCAGTGCGCAAACTGTAACCATGAATTCAGCATATCATTCTAGACCCCCCAGCGCAGAAATTTTACGTCGGTAATACAAAAAAGAAATCAGCAGTTCCATACATTTTGACCGCGTAGGTCATTTTTCTATAAAACAGCAAATTTTTTTTTGTAAAACGGACGTAAAATTTCTGCGTTAGGGGGTCTAGAATGATATGCTGAATTCATGGTTACAATTTGCGCACTGGATAAAAACTTATCCTGTATACTATTGACTAATTGATTGGTCTTGTTGCCAGCAGTTGAGCGGGTACTGGGTCCGAACTCTGGCTTGAGCAAAGCTTTATTTGGATTTACAATTAGAAATTTCTCATTAGTCCCTTTACATAGGATTCATAACATAACTGGCTTAATACGGGTGACAACTTTACAGGCAAAGAATACCAGCGCCATGTTATATGTACAGGAATATTAGCTTAACGATGTTAATCAGCGATGTCTAAAATGAGATTTTTAATCCGCGCACTTGAAAGGCTTACGTAGAATTAATTACCTACATATCTACTGAATTAAATTGAAGGTGAAATTCGAAATTAAGAAGCAACTGTTTCGGCAATCTAATTAAAAGTTTCAGCATACATAGTGGCTTGTATTCAATTATGTAACAAAAGAACGTGAAAACGGATAGTCAACTGTTTTCGGGCCTCGTTTTCTGGTACTCCGTTTACTTAACGTAAACAAAATGATTACTTTGTACCGTAAACATTTAGTTTTATAATGAATACCAACACGGTTCAAAAGTGCTTCATTCATCATGCTCGCTTTAATAACTCTAATGTAAATGCTGTAAATTCAATTCAATAATTTTGTATCAATTTAGCTGTGTATAACCTAAACACATAGTTTTAGTTCTCAAAAGAAGATCACCTTTTAATTCCTTTTTTCCTGTCTCTTCAGAACCTGGCTTGGCCGTGCAAGTGGGTATATTTACGGTGGGCCAGTACCTGATGATCTACGGCGGCCTGGTGGCGATCTGCGTTCTGATGGTGAACGTGCGAGTGTTTCCCTTCGCCTACCTCTGTGTCGCCGCTTCCAGCAAGCTGCACAACACCATGTTCTCGACCATGCTGAGGGGAGTGATGCGCTTCTTTGACACCAGTTCTTCAGGTATGTTTACCTTCATTTTGAAAGCCAAGAAAATTAGCCCGTCTCCTAACAGCCTCGGTCAATATTTTATTCAGCGTTCAATGGTCTTAAAAAGTTTTGCAGGCCAGCAAGATTTATCTATTTTAATTACAGAAGAACTTTAAGCTCTCAAAATGTTATTACAGTACCAAAATAAATTGTTTTTTAAATCTAGTGAGAAAATGAGTCCACAATTTTGTATCTGATATTATTACGAGCGAATGTGTCTTAAGGCGTTTAATTTTCACCTGGTTATAATTTTTCCCACAGGCCGAATATTGAACAGGTTCACAAAAGACATGGGTTCTCTCGACGAGATCCTGCCGCGAACCCTGCTGGACGTGCTACAGATCTACGGAACTTTAGCTGCTATTCTAGTCCTTAATGCTATTGCTCTATACTGGACCCTGGTACCTTCAGCCGTGCTGCTTATACTGTTCTTCTTTTTGGTCAGGATATACATGAAAGCGGCTCAGGGAATCAAGCGATTAGAAGGCACAAGTACGTATTGATTAAAGGTTGTTAACCTTTCCTCAAAAAGTGTAGGAACACGTATTAAAATGTCATCATATAAAATTATTCGATCTTTCGTCGTCCGGAAGGCACGTTAAAATGTTCACGGCAGCATAATATATTTGGCGGTACGAACCTTTTTCCTTTGACAAATTATCTGAAATCTTTTCAATCGCTAATGCTACCCCTAGTATGTCTTTTATCTACTTAAAGAGCAAATATTTTTCATGTGCCTAAGGATGATTAACGATTTGGGAACCTTAATAGAAAATAATAGAAAATTCATACTATGAGCATGCGGATATCGTCTTGATTTTCTTTATTCCTCTTCCAAGTTTTCTAATAATTTCATTTATTTCAGGCAAGAGTCCCATGTTCGGTACAGTGACGTCATCGCTTAATGGCATATCTACCATTCGGTCAGCCAATGCCCAGATGAGACTGATAGAACAGTTTGATTCTAACCAGGTAAACTATATTTACGTTTATTGCAAATCTGAAGATTCACTAATTTATTTGATTGACACGAAGATGAATGAACACTGAACAGCTCTGATATTGTTTTAGCTTGAAAAGTGTCTTACATTTCAAATACCTATTAAAGAACCTCAGTTCAGATTCACATGACTATACCATGTTATTGGCCGCCTTCCAAGACAAAACCGCGACATAGGTACACAACTCATCCATCTTCTAAAAGCCCGATAAAGTCGCTAAACGCCAAATTCGTTGGAAACCAATCACGGTTCCCAGACGTAACAAAAGGAAATAAAGTCACATGGCGTGAAATTATATTGATGAGGCTTTCATTGAAACCACATTTAAACCTAGTAGTCTATATATATTAGTATATACATATAACTTGATACAGAAATCGCTAAACAGAGATAAAGACCAATAAATTAAACATTTTTGTTCTAGGACTTGCACACAACTGCATGGAACAGTTATTTAAATGGAGGCACTACGTTTGGCTTCTACTTGGACACCATGTGTTTGGTATACCTCACTACTGTGATATTCGTCTTCCTCTTCCTTGACTTCGGTATGTATAACAAGCTTAGTTATTTTAGACGTATATTTTAGTTACTTACCTTCTTTGAAGAGATTGATGAAGATAGGTTTTTAGAGAACAGTGCCTCGAGTGAGTTTACGATAGCGTTTAGAAAAGCTCCCCTTCTACTTAGCATAGTGTAATACTGAATATCAAATTACTATAAATTACGTGTAGGTACACTGAAGTTGTGTTAAAGGAAAAGTAATTCGTGTATAGAGGTCTATACATATATACGGTAGCTTAACCCTATTAAGAGGCTAGGGCCAGTGAGAGGTTATATGGGTGTAAAGGGATTTTTTGGGGTTGCTAATGTAATTTTCGATGATTGGCAAAACTGATACTTAGTGGTACCTATCTATCCATAAAACAGTTTCGTCTATTGTAGACTGACAGAAAACGTGTAGACATTTAAGAAATAAACATGGAACAAGGAAGATACTGTCGACTTCTAGGGACCAAATACTACTCGATTTACGATTTTTCCGAAACTCGTCCGCTGAAGTGGGTCACCCTGACCTGTAAATTGTCCTATCAAGTCGCCGGCAACTGCTACTTTTGAATAATTGGAATCAAAGTACTTAGTAGTAACGTCTTCGTAAAAGAGCTAGTCCGGGGAAGTAATACCACAATTTTTTTTACCGTTATTCTGCATTGCTATGGTTTGTAGCGTATAATATAATCACTCTATATTGTCCCACACCGCTTTACCTCTAGCCCCTGTGATTGTAGGGAATTTGTAACGCCTCTTATATTGCTGTTGTCTTAGACGGCGGTGACCACCTGGCTTGCTACCCAAACACATAAACAAATGTTAATGTATGTGCTGTTGCTAGGCGACGCGATCCCCGTGGGGAGTGTGGGGCTGGCGGTGACACAGAGCAACACGTTGACCGTCATGCTGCAACACGGCGCGCGCATGCTGGTGGAGTTCCTGGCGCAGCTCACCAGCGTCGAGCGCATTCTGGAGTACACTCGCATCGACACCGAGCCCGACTTGTTCGAAGGAAGTAAGTGCACTCTCACCTACCACCTTGTTTCTTCTCAGGGGCATAGCTACCGCCATATAAGCCGTATCAATGATATGGGGGCCCCAAGCTAGAGGGGCATCTACGTGTTTAAGCAAAAATTTGTTTAAATTCGGATACTATTATCCAACTTCAAATTGTTATTAATAGGATTCGAATTGAATGAATTCTAAATGATATTTGGATATTTGTTATTCGTTCACGCCAAAACGGCTGAACGGATTGAGATGAAATTATATCACACAAATAGATTATAACCGGCCAGGGGTGCGGGTTGTTCGAAAGAGATACCGCGGCCCCTGGCACACAGGCAACTGAAGGAACACGGGTGGGTTTTAGTCAGTAAAAGTCTGACACGCCCTCCTGCTCCACCCAGAGTGGGAGAAGTTATTTGATGATTTCCAAAGCTAAAAAAAAAAGGACCCCGGTAGTATGTTCCCGCGGGATAATTTTCGAAATCCACGCGGGGGAAGCCGCGGGCAGAGGTTAGGTTATATATAAATATATGTTTATTTATTTTTGTTCTTTTCAGAGATCCCCATGCCGCCTTCTTGGCCGTCACAGGGCAGAATTGTGTTCCAAAACGTTTCCCTACGATATGCTCCGAAGGAAGAGCCAGTACTTAAGAACTTGAACATAATAGTCGAAAGTGGACATAAGGTATGTAAACTTAAACTGTACAGTGTGGCAGGGACATCGACAAACAACCTGTTACCATGGATTCGGTACATGATTGTGAATACCCTGCGTAGAAAATTTTAATTGGTTATTAAATATAAAAAAAGCTGTTCCATACATTATGACGGCGTACATAATGCACTTCTCTAACAGCATCATCTGTCTAGCCTTTTCCCAGCTATGTTGGGGTCGGCTTCCACACGTCTAATCGGATGCAGCTGAATAGGTACCAGTATTTTCCATGGATCAATTGCCTATCTGACCTCCACAACCCAGTTACTGGGTAACACGATACCTCTTGGTAAGACTGGTTGTCACACTTTCAGGCTTCTGACGGCCCATAACGACTGTCAAAGATCCACGAATGAAAGCTGGGACCAACGGCTTAACGTGCTTTCCGAGGCATGGACCCCTCCATGTCTCGGAAAGCACGTTAATTGCAATTCTTGATATGCAAAGATGGTCACCCATCCACGGAGCAACAGTGTAGCTTAACCTTATCGATCGACCCGTGCGGCTTTTATTACTTAGCCACAAGCCCCTCATTGCACTTCTCTATGAAACAGTTTTTTTTAACCGACTGTAAAATATGTCTACGCTATGGGGTCTAGAATCATGGGTTGAATTAATGGTTACAGTTTGCGCGTCGATGTCCCTACCACCATGTTTATTATTAATTCCTACTAAGTCTTCAAATATGTAAAACCTAAGTACTTACTTTAATAGCATTAATTTAAGATACTTGTTTGGTCGTTCAGGTCGGAATCGTGGGGCGGACGGGCGCCGGCAAATCTTCCTTGATATCAGCTTTATTCAGATTCGCCTACCTCGACGGATCTATATTGATTGACGGAATCGATACTTCCATGATTTCGAGACAGGTACGAATTTGACGTTTAAGGTATTTATGCGAGTCCGTGTGGCGGCCATTATTTTCTAACTTATGTGTCATTTGCAGGGACTGCGATCAAAAATTTCAATTATTCCCCAAGAGCCAATCCTCTTCTCTGCAACAATTAGATACAATTTGGATCCGTTTAACATCTACAGCGACCAGGACCTCTGGAGGGCCCTCGAGCAGGTCAGACTCTACAATAAAACTTGCCTGTGTTTCGTTATTGATTTATTACGGTTTTTATTACATTTGATTATTACAGGTTGACTTGAAGTCGGCTATTACTTCGTTGGACTTCCATGTAACAGAGGGCGGTGCTAATTTCTCAGTGGGGCAGCGACAGTTGATGTGTTTGGCGCGCGCCGTACTGAGATCCAATCAGATATTAATTATGGACGAAGCTACGGCGAACGTAGATCCTCAGTGAGTATTTGGAGAATTACATGCATACTTAACAACAGCGCGGCAGTGATTGACGATCGGGGTTGTGTTGCAGGACGGACAACTTCATCCAGGAGACGATACGGCGTCAGTTCGTGTCGTGCACCGTGCTGACGATAGCTCACAGACTCAACACTATCATGGACTCGGACAGGGTGCTGGTGATGAGCAGCGGCGAAGTGGTGGAGTACGATCACCCCTACGTGCTGCTGTCCGACCCCGCCAGCCACTTCTCCGCCATGGTGCGCGAGACCGGCGACAAGAACAGTGCCAATCTCTTCCGAATAGCCAAGGATGCTTACTTCCAAAGCAATCTAAAAGAAAACGCGAGATGAACGAAATACAATGTAAAGCTATAGTTACTATTAGAATAAATGTTGTATATATTCGTTAATAGGTACGTTAGAAGCGAGCGATTATAGGAATAGAGTATTGTTACAATATTTAGGATTAAGTAAGTGAAATAAATTATGAAATGATGTTATTTTATGATTTTGAATTATACCTCGTTATACTTTTACATTAACCAGCATCTACTGCGTCTGCGATTGGGATTTCGGCACTGATACAGTTTATACCCTAACGCTAGTGCAACGAATAATAGACCTAGAAGTAATCCATATACTTTGTGGTCATCATAGAACACTTCCCAACCGGTATCCACGCAGCCGTAGCAACAACCTGCACCCATCTTACATCGGTATTATGCATCATAACTCTTGCCTATATTGCCTGCTTGTTATTTTATTTTAATTATAACATGATGTGATATTTTACGGGACTGCATAATTTTCAGGTGACATTTTCCAAAAATATGACTCAAGAACTCCAAATTGACAGCTATATTTTTTACGGGTAGAAATCCAACTCTTTGTATCACAGAGCTTTGTATCATTACTCATAAAGAGGTTGCATAATTTTCTTTCACGTTTTGGGGCACGCACACAAGGTGGCAGGTACATTGACGAGCTATCTATTACCATGTGGCTTCACACATATCATGTGATACATGATTCTGAACGCTCCTGCGTCGAAATCTTTCGTCTTTCTGATAACCGTTGAACAATTTTTACCGTAGGAATTTACACGCCCGAAACGGGCGAATCGATAATTTATATAATTTATTATTTTCTATAGGCGATTCGCAAGAAGTTAATTTATTTGTGGGCGATTCAAAAATTCCAGAAATGCTTATTAGGCAATTGGCACGTTTTGTATTTTGTGTAATAAAGTCAGTGTACTTTTTACCCGTTTTTCAAGTGTATGTATGTATGTATATTTCTTTGGCACGCTCTGTAGCCTAAAGGGCTTGATCGATTTCAGCTTGAGAGATGCCGTTCGATTCGTTTAATTGTGAGAGTGAAACTGGGTATACAAAAATTGAAAAAAAAATGGCTGATTTTCAGCGCCATATTGTCTTCAATTTTTTTTTTTCAAAACCTATGGGTGGGGTATCAAAATAAAGGGTTTTATAAGTAGGTCCCATTAACGTAAAAAATAATTATATTAATTATCTAAAAACTGTGAAATTTAAGGAAAAAATAATTTACAAAATCAAAAAATCCGACTGCCTAAAAAGTGAACTTTAATTAAAAAGATGGAAACAAGAAACTTGTTTTAAAAGGATGACTATTAGACTGAATACTATAAGTAATCTCATGCAGTCGAAGGCACCTTAAATTTTACAATAAAGACTTTTATTGCCTCCGACTGCATGAGATAACTTATAGTATTTTGTCTAATGGTTATCCTTTTAAAATAAGATTTTGTGAATTATTTTTTCCTTAAATTTTCGTTGTTTCTTTAATATTTAATTCAAAGCGCGATAACCTGCATAACCACGAGTTTAAATAAAATACGTAAACAATACTTCTATCAAAGATGTATTCATTGGTGAATGTTGAACTCACACCCTGTACCATACTGAACAAAGCACATAGCAAACAAGATGGATTGAGCATTAACACATCGTAGCCAGTAGAATGATGAACTCCTGAAGAAACCTGTTTTGCATTGTTTCGTGGGGTTTCTTCTGGAGGCAGTGCAAGTCAGATCCTTATGTCTTGAAAATAGAATTACCAGCTTACCTGCTGCTATTATTATAACGAGGACATTACTAACATTCCAACATTATTGCTCGTGCTGACTAGTTCGAACTAAAGACTAAATACTTGTTATGAATACACTGTCCAGCGTGTCTTGTTGTCTGCACGCTACAGAAGTTGATGGACGATGCTTAAAGCGCCAAACTCGTAGCCAAATTCTGGGCTGACTGTATTTATATTGCTATTGCTGAGAAGAAAACGAACACACTAAAAAACAAACATTTGGCGGTGTATTCAAAAGATGAATATTTTTGCCTGCCTACATATATTTTTGACTGTACGTAATTATGTAGAATTGATTCTACGTTCTCAAAACTTTAAAAGCCCAATAACATCATTACATTATTATTGTAACGGAAATATAATAACATACGTAGTCTAGCAGTAATTTGCTTTATCAGATTCGCCCTAGTGTTAGTCTGGGCTTGAATGTATGAGTGTTTTTACTATACATAAAACTCTCCGCAATATTAAACGCAATGCAACGCGCAACCACGTGGCTAGAACAAAGGAGATAGGGTGTGGTGTAGCTATGCTAACTCCGCTAGAGAAAATAAATATGCCTTATGCATATTACAAAGTTGAAGAATCGCGACTAGTTAAGAGTATTCTGAGTACAATATTGGCCAATGATGGCTACTTAAAATAATAAAAATAAGTAGTTAGGTGTTTACCTCCAGCAGGGGGTTCAAAAGAAAAGTTCCTACCTACTGATATCTTACTAGCTTTTGCTAGCGGCTTCGCCTCGTAGAGGTCGAATATTATCCCCCGGAAACGTACTATGAAGATGCAAAGTAACTTTTGTGTTAATCCAGATTATATTGGTCAGTATATGGGCATGGCTAGCTGACATGGCTGATTATTTAATTAATGTTCTGTGTCTCGTAGTGTTTGTTATTTTGCCTATGTATGTATAGAATCAAGTCTATCCGACTAAACGGACAGCTGTGCTGCTGGGGAGTTTGTTGCGCCACTTCTTCTTCCCAGCTAAACCACTAGAAAGTGGTGAAGGACGGGCGTTTTGGGGGACTGTCTTATGTATTTTGACGTTCAAAAAATGCTGATTCTCAGCCTGATTGGAATAAATTACTTTTCATCATGATTTTGATTTTGCCAAATTTGATCCAAATTAATTTAGCCATTTTTGCGTAATTGAGTTTGTTACTCCAAACATACAAACTTGCACATTTATAAAATTTGTTGAAGGACTAGTAGGATGTTTTTACGAAACAATCAATCACCATCAGCTAGAATTCTACCTAGACAAATATATGAGCCGAAATAATGTCCGTGTGGTGCCGGACGTAAAAGAATAGCACCATGTCATTTCTTTCCGTGGGTGTCGTAGAAGGCGATTAAGGGACTTACTAGAGAATGGGCAGCAGCGTTCTCTATGCAATTGAACACCATACTGCGATCGCCAACCCGCCTGCCAAGCGTGGCGATTATGGCAAATTCCCGCTTTTAGGGGAGGCTTAAATCCAGCAGTGGACGTCTTGCAGCTGATATGATGAAATATATTAAAAGATATTTGTGTCTGGTTGGCCATTTATGTCTTGTCTGGTAGACTAAATGGAGTAGATAAAGGTCTTTTAATAATGTTATCCTCAAGATTTTTACTTACGCTTCAATAGTGTTAACGACGGCCTCTACCACACTCCTGTGCAGCACCACGGCATCGGTACAGGGCTACCAACAGGAACATGATGACCATGACCAGCGCAATCGTCGCCACCAGCACACGGGGGTTTTTAAATATTGAGTTGGTACAACAAGGCTCCGGCCCGTCGCAGCATCCCATTTTCGTAACATTAGTATAAGTTAATCCAAATATGTGCCATTTTATTTCATGTTATGTGTTTCAAGAAGCGTCTTTACAAAGTTTATTTACAAATAATTATGTTGGTTTCCGTTGTCATTTTGATTGATTTTGATTTACTTTTATGACATTTTGTAAATGTTGTACAGAATATATATAATAAATAAAGGGCTTATTCTGATCCGATCCCACTATCCGCATACCTTTACTGTTCGAATAACCCTTAGTATGGCATATTCCAAAGGCAGCGGCAAAGATGAATGGCAAAGTAGGGGGAACAATTTTGCCCAGCTGTGAAACAGTATAAGTAATTATAAAAAAGCATATTTCGCTCATTCCACTCATTCCTTGAAAGAATGTATTACACCATTAGTAGCTATTATAGGGCGTTAGGACAACCCAAAGGCTTAACCATTTTACCTCTATGTAGTCTGAGCCCACGAGGCAACCAGTCAACTAAATCAAAGATCTACTACCTACATTTTCCTTTAAAATTCATTTCCGTTGAGAAAACGAACGATTGATGAACTAATTATTCTTCATTTAAAGATACGTTAAGAAAATAAAAGACGTCGAGAAATAGAAGAGTTTTGTGTAGAAATATAAATGTACGCCACGCACAGGCGCACAGGCACGGTACAGGTTCAATAGGTATTGCACAAAACATTATATTAACCTATTGAAAGGATACGAAGTTTTCGCTTCTTCGTAACTGAAGCAGGGAAAGTTAGATTGTATTTACAAAACAGTTTCAGGCGAGAACAACCATTGGTAGCGACTGCCATTCATTATTTACAAAAAACGGTAATTTGAAAAACTAAAAAACCCGACTGCTTTTCTGAGTATTCACGGAAAAGCCCTAAAACAAGAAAGTCGTTGTACCCGATTGCACTTAACTTAAGAATCGCCAGTTGCTAAGGCGATGCTTATAAGCAGATAAATTGTAGCAGTCGGGACACATTCTAGAAATGGAGGCTTAGTGAATTGAGAGCACATACCTATATTGCACATACATACATACTCTCGAAAAACATAACCGTATATAAAAAAGTACTCTGTGAACATAACCCTCCTTCTGGCGCAGGCGGGTAAATAGTGTAAATCCAGCAGGCCTCGCTGTATGTGCTTACCTTCTCACTTGAATAATTATTTTTGTGAAAAATATGCGTGTTTTCCACAGATAGTTCTGGTTTGGCTGATACGTGCTTAGGCCCGTACACAGGGATTTGATCAGTTTGATATTTACTATTTAACATTGGGATCACTTGGCCGCGCCATGTTTGTTATCAGGTTAATAGACTAAGTTCCAAACGTCGAGATACGAAGATCTTCGATATCGGAGAGCATATTATGGAACTGAAATGGAGTTGGGCAGGACACCTGGCAAAGCGCAGTGATGACAGGAGGAGTAAGGCTGTGACGAGATGTTGGTTGTCCGGCGGCGAGATGGGTGGTTGACATTGTTGCCATCGGGGGATAAACTTGGATGAGGCTGGCACAGGAGCGTGGGGAAAGAAAATAGATGCCTATGCCGAACAGTTGGTGAAGTCGATGATGATGATGATGAAGGTTTTACACTGCATCTGTTTTAACCGTATGAACAGTGGCATGTTGACGTGTGATTACAACTTTTACCGATCATGACAGTCGTCACTGCGGCCGTCATGTGGCGGTCACCGCTCTCCTAGGAAACTATAGCTTTATAAACTCTGATGCAGTTACGAGCTCTCAAGTGTTGCAAGGAATATTTTGCAGTAAAAACGCGATTAAAAATATAAATAATATATTACACTTAACCAATAACACTATACACAATATACTATGTTTTTTATTACTAAAGTAGGAGGGTAAAGAGGCCCTTGCCCTGCAGTGGACATATCCCGGACATCACAGGCTTTTAATAATAATAATTTATTAAGCTTCCTTATTATCACTATCATATTTGGTTTTGGCGACTTCAAACAAAATCTTGGTCATGTTCTCCCCTGTTTCTTTGACCATGGAGGAGAACTTGCTGTTGGGTTTGCTCAGCAAGGTGTGCGGGTGGTCGAACTCGGCGACCAGTCCCTGGTCCATGACCAGCACTCGGTCCGAGTCCATGATGGTGTTCAGACGATGCGCGATGGTGAGCACCGTGCATGTCGCGAACTGACGACGGATCGTCTTCTGGATCAAAGCGTCCGTTCTGTAATGGGGAAATGCATAATTAATTCGCGTATAAATTATATTCAACGGTATTACGCGAGTTAGGAGCAAGGATTAAGTAGATAACTAAGAATAAAATATAACTTATTAAATTAATTTTCTTGAGATTGTGTAAACTATACCTAGATAGTTAAATAAATTATTGAATTAACAATCATTTTCTGTTCTCAGTCTCGTATTTCTAAAGCAGTTTAGAATACATATTAGATATTAAAACGGGGTTTTTCTTTATAAACTCACTGAGGATCGACGTTGGCGGTGGCTTCGTCCATGATGAGAATTTTATTCGATCGCAGGATGGCGCGCGCCAGGCATACCAGCTGACGTTGTCCCATCGAAAAGTTGCTGCCGCCTTCAGACACTTTATAATCTAGTGCCGGTATCGCCTCTTTAAGCTCCACCTTGAATGATAAATTCATTAAGTAATTAGTTTACTTCGCAGGTGCCGTCGAGTTTCTGTTCAAGATATAATTAAATTAATCCTACCTGCTCCAACGCTTTCCAAATATCATCGTCACTGTAGTCGTTGAACGGATCCAAATTATACCGTAGTGTAGCAGAGAACAGGACCGGCTCTTGTGGAATTATTGATATTTTCGATCTCAAAAGCTGGGAACATAAAAAGTTATCGCTGCGTTAATGTTCCAAATTAGAAAAGAACTTGCACTCCTGAACTTGATAATGGCCCCTGAAACCATTGGACAGTTAGAATATTTTAAAATTCAATTAATAAAATTAATATTATTTTGTGCTTGATGGACCTTCTGTAAATTAATGAAGCGTCTCTCATTATTGTTAAAAGATGTCATGATATTTTAACATAATTCATTCTTTGAATTCCTTGTAACATTTTGTACCTTTTTGGCTATTCCTTGCGTATCAAGGCCGTCAATTTTGATGCTGCCCGTTATATCGCTAAGGCGGAACAGAGCCGCTATTAGTGATGATTTACCAGCTCCAGTTCTGCCTACCACACCAACCTATAAAATTATTTAGTAAGCGTTAATTCCAACGGTACATTTTATTAAAATTAAATGGCATAAAATATAGTATTGTTACCTTCCATCCGCTTTTAACTTCAAAGTTCAAATCTTTCAACACTGGTGGGTCTTCGGCTGTATACTTGAGGTATACATTTGAGAACGACAAATTACCAGCAGTTGGCCATTCTTTTGATGGTTGTGTTGCTGAAAGAAGTATGTTTATAAGTAAGCGGAGTTGTCGAAATTAATGGAAATGTTGAAATTGCAAGTTGTATTTTAAAAATAACGACTAGAACGATGTTCTTACATCCGTGCTCCATAAATTCCTCTGTGGGTAGTTTGGTGTATTCCAAGATCCTCTCAACTGCCGTCATTTGTGCGAGGAAGTCGGCGGTGAACCTCGCTGCCATCTGCAACATCATCGTCAGGATCATGGACTGACTGACGGCCAAGCCCACGTTACCAACTGGGATCACATCACCTGGAGAAAGAGCACATATGAATAACTTCGCTAGGATAATGCAGGAATTATGAGGAGGCTACCACCATTACTTGTATCCTGTTCTTGGTTCTGTTGGGCTGTTTCTTATATTATTTGAAATATGTACGAATTTAACGTACATAGTATATGTATTTTCTTTAACCTAGCAAATTGCATTGATGCCTAATTTCAGAGATATTATTGTTCGATGTTAATTAAAGTCTTCCTTTTCTTGCAAATATTTAGTAAGAGCGAAGTTAAAAAAAACAAATGCTAAACAAACAATTAAACGATTTTTTTTTATTTATTATAATAACAAAATATCTCATGTTTTTCAGTTAAACTATATGGAGACCCGTAGAAAGACCTATAGAAATACATACCGAAGTCACCCAGTACAAATATTGCCATCACAGTTCCGAGGTAAACCAAACAGAGGGCGTCCAAGTACAATCCAAATGCAGTAGAACCTCCGAGGAACGTGTAGAAAGCACTGGTGTGAAGATTCTGTAACATTTAAAAAAGCATAATATGTAGGAGCGAATGTAAGAAAAGTTTTTAAAGAGATAAAATCTGAACTTCGAATACTGCTCACCTGTGCCTCATCAAATGTTTTGAGCAGTCTGTACTGGGAGTCCGAACTTCTAATGGTGGAAAGTCCGGAAATAGTAGAGTTTATCATTCCAAATACTGGACTTTTTGCTGCGGGAAGGATTGCAGATTATAAAAGGTGTTGCAGAAGAAAGTTTTTTTAAAGATGAAGTGACTATCCGTGAATTCTATACTTACTAGTTCCTTCCAATCGTTTAACAGCCTGAGCAGCATTCAGGTACCATCTCAGTAGAAGAACGAAGACTATCAACAGCACGGCAGTGGGTATAAGCGTCCAAGGTAAAGCTATGGCGTTCAACACTAGCACACTGGTCAGCGACAGGTACATTTGAATGGTTTCCAAGATACTTCGCGGCAGAAGCTCATCCATTGCTCCCATATCCTTTGAGAATCTATTAAGGACACGACCTGTGGATGAAAGATTTACTTTTGATCGTAGCATAAGCTAAAACAATGTTACTAAATCATTTCAGCGAAGTAGGTACTTTGTCGTTCTCTAGCAATTTGCACATAATATGGCTGATTGAACCACTTTACCGCACGAAAACGTAGCCAGAAAGGTCATTGAAGATGGCAGTAGATATTAAGCTGGCTACTTTGGCTGTTGCCATTGCAGTCGCTTTGCATTAAAATTAAGGCCTAATGACCGTAACCTTGGCATATGGCCAGTTGTAATTACAAACTTCAAGGAATGGTTTTATAGTTACTAAGTAGGCTTTAGTACGACTCAATGTATAGAAGTGGTTTTTGAGAAAACCCGTGTTCAATTGTAGTCGGTATTATTGGCCAACAGATCGAACTGATGTTAAGTCGTTTACAATAATAAAGACAAAGACCCCTACGGCAAAAGAGGTTCACTATAAAATATAACACTTTTGATTTTTACTTACCCGAAGGGTTGGTATCGAAAAATCTCATTACCGCCACTATCAATTTCTCGTAAATGATATTATGAAGATTTTCCGAAGCTCGCATAGTCATGACTACGAAGGCAAAAATTCTAACGTGTGTCAAAATAATTATTGCGAATATCACTCCGCCGTAGACGTAGAGGTACTGGGCTGTTGTTAATAAACCTATTTGAGCATTCATATCCGTATCTGGAACATTAAAAAATAAATCAATTAACTTTAAGAAGGTTCCTTATCATAAGAATATGGTTATGTTATCCACCGGCTCTCGTAAGAAGATTGTAAGTAGTAAAGCAAGCGGAGGGTTGTGAAGGTCGTCATTTTATAAGAAGTGAGGCGAAAACTGTTATTTCGCAAGCAATTTAACGTACCTACAACTTGTCCAGCAGGTAATCCTTGTTCATGAGCATCCACTTGGTTGGTCCTGCAATCAGAGTGTTCAATAAGTAATTATTATTTCATTGAAACTGTCGCTGACATTCTAAATCAGTTGTACATACAGCCTGGTGGCATACACTGCTCAACTTATTAGATAGCCTTTAGGTGTTTACGTCTCTTACCAGAAACTCAACCAATAATCTGTCGTGGTGGCAGCAGCCTGCGTGATGAGCAGCACCATGACGGCCATGAACACGATACACCAGGAGTGGACCGAACTCAGATACTGCTGCAGCACCTCCCACTTTAAGCTGCCCGACGCTCTCTCTTCTGCCTCTAATACTTGAGTTTTCTCCTCTCCGTCATTGTCATCGCTTCTCACTGAGATCTTTGATATTCCTCGCATTATTGATGGTCTTTCCGTCTAAGAAACAACAAATATTACTAAAGGGTGTGGTTTGAAAAAAAAAAAACTATATATGTGTGAAAATATATTGTGCCGGTAAAAAGTCCACGTATGTCTACGTTTACATTTTTATTTGGTTGTGTTTTAGAAGCATGTTCAACGATGTAGACAAGATAATGCTGAAAGCTGTTTTCTGGCAAAAGTTCAAGTCGCCAGTTGAAAAGGAAAATACTAGATTTTGAGTGTGTACTTACTTTTTTTTCGCTATCTTCGCCATCGCTAGCTTGGTCGGATAGGAGGAGTGAGAACTCGGTTCCAGACTTGACCAGCTCATCATACGTACCCATATTTTCAATGGCACCCTGTGAAAATGTCACAATATATGTAGATCAAAATATATTACCGCATGTATACAAGATCATAACTTGAGAATGGGTCGACCGATTTAGCTGATTTTTGTATGGTGTTTGTAAAAGTCAGGACAAGATTTTTACGAAAAAAAACTGTGAAAACCCTCAGGAAACGTCGGGGATTCGGATGGAAAGTGAAATTTTCCCGTTCGACGACGGCCATGAACACTTAGTTTAATATAAGCCCACGAGCGTTCAAAGCTAATCAAGGGCCTGTAATGACAACAATAATGAACAAATTCCTTAGATCATTGCCATTATCATTCATCATTCTTGGTAGACGGATTAGTGTTCATAGTTTGTTGTTGATAAAAGAGAAAAGTTGCTACGCATTTTCAATACTTTACAATATAAATAGATATTATCTCAGTTATAAAATGCAAGAAACTACTTGTAAAATATCAAGACAAGTAAGTCAGGTCGTTATGTCAGAAAAAAATATTTCAGATTATGCTAGAATTCAAAGACGCCGACGAAAAAGTATTATTTATAAGGTTCAATTTTATGTAATGCCTATAATTAATCAATTTCTGCGATGAAAACATGCTGTGCTAGAGTGACCCGTTCGTTGATTGTAGTTTTTATTGAAAAGATAAGTTAATACTGCATACTTTGCTTATCTTTCCTAATAATAAGTAGCGTTTTGTTAGATTACTCATTTTTTGAGGAACACTTTGTCAAAAGCTCGTTTCACCACCATGCCTACTTCTATCGCGAAGCAGCATTCCTACGTTCTGCCAGGTAATTGCATAACATAATAACAGTAGGAATGGCAGAACCCATTTTGGCAGTTTGACAGTGACATCATTCATTGCGTTATTTTCGTTACTGAGCAGATAAATTTTATAATGCAATGGATTAGTAATATCTTTTAAAATGATTCAGATTGTGATTCATACACATTGTTTTTTTTTTTTTAATAGTTATAAGGTTTTTATGCTGTAATGCCAATACACGCATTTTTCTTTCTTTCTTTCTTAAAAGTGTGTTACGCATGGTGGGTGCTGAAGGGTATGGGCGCAGATGCAATGTAAGTATTATAGGTACGTGAGACATTACAAAGTTGACAAATGCAGTTTCGATGCCCCTGGCACTGCAGCGAGATGTCAATATGCGGCGGCGATGACCACTTACCAACAGGTGAACCGCTTTTAAGTTTGCCACACAACCACATGATTAGGTAATTAATTATATTTCCACTTACCTCATTCAGAACAACTATAAAATCAGCAGCTTTGAGGTAGTGGATCTGATGGGTGACCAGCACACATGTCCGTCCACCGAGGTAGCCTTTAATGCAGCCGTCAAAAAGCTGTCTGCCAACGTTTGCATCCACTGCCGATAGTGGATCATCCAGCAAGTAGATGTCAGCCTGTTAAAGTATCCACGATTTCTTTTGTCATACTACATAATGATTCATTTGTAAAAGTTGTAACGTTATTTTTAGTGTTTATTATATTAACCTCCCATATCTGATTAATATTATAATGGGAAAGTTTGTATGTTTGGGTGTTTGTTACTTAATCACGCCAAAACGGATTATGAAGAAACTTGGCACACAGATAGTGCAAAAACCTTGATTAACACATAGGATACTTTTTATCCCGGTTGTACGTTCTCGTGGTTTACCTTCCGGGTCAAAAGCTAATGTTAAATATTTGTTGTTATAATTATACAGTCGTTGTAGCATCTTCCTATCTTATTATCCTTCGACACTTTAATCACGAATTGAAATGTATAAATCAAGGTAAGAATGAGAAAACCTTGTAGTCATTGCTAGCTACTAGTACCACATTTCCGTCCTTGATTTTTTGCTAATTTGGATAAACAAATAATTCCATGAGTCATAACTTCATAAGATATAACAATAAGATTTGTATCTATATTCAATGTCTATGTTATGTAATTTTGATGTTTGTAACAATATGATGTAATTCGTCATCTTTTTAATAATGTTGTAAATTCCACAATACGATTAGCAAAGGCTCGCGGTGACTGTACGTTATATAATTCTTTTACACGTATGTATGTCACTGAACTCCTCTTAAACGGCGGGACTGATTTGAAAGATTATTTTTGTGTGTATTTGAGTGGGTCCCTGGATGGCTAAGGTTCACGATTGGACCCAGGACAAGGTCTGTACGTTCAGATAGTATCTTATTGTACTAATCAATACTTCTGAATAGAGAATAGGTAGCATACATCGTGACAAGGACATCGACGAGCAACCTGTTACCACAGATTCAGTATAAGAATCTGAATCTTAGTCTAGTGCGGAAATTAGTCTACGAATACTTATTTATTTTTTAATTGCTCTGCTATACATTTTGACCGCGTAGGTATTGCAATTTTCTGATATTCGGCAAACATTTTGGCTGCATTTGGCTAAACTGGAAGCCATCCTAACATAGCCGGGAAATGGCTACCCAGATGATGATGAGGTATTGTAATTTTCTATGAACAGCAGATTTTTGTTTTTACACCCGACCAAAAAATTCTACGCTAGTTGCAATCTTGAATCATGTGCTGTATTCATAGTTACAGTTTGCGCGTCGATGTACCGATGTATATGTATGTAGGTACATCTTATTATATGTGTCGGTACATGCTACCCAGTTATTAGTAAATTATAAATTTATAGATTTATCAGTTCCTTATCAGTTAAACCCCGATGATTAAACTTATGAGTGAGATATCAATGAAATAGTCCTACCAAAAATAAATAATAATATTGAATATCAAATTTCAAACATGACTGTGATAATTTAAAAACACAAAGATTTTAACCATATTAGGAAAAATAAACACATTCTGCATAAAGATATAAAAATAAAATAAAAATCGAAAGGCGTGTAAATTACCTCACGATAAATTGCTCTGGCCAAATTAATCCTGGCTCTTTGACCTCCTGATAGGGAAACTCCTCGCTCTCCCACCAAAGACAAGTCACCATACGGGAATTGTTTGAAATCTGGCAGTAACGAGGACACTTTGCAAACCTGCAAGCAAATAATAAAAAATAAAACAAATGAAAAAAAAATTACAAACCGTGCCAGCTCGGAATTGTGTGAATTAAATATCAGCGGGAAAATTGACTCTAGTCATAAAATTTTAACGTCCCTCGCGCAATCTCTGTTTCTGGTTTTACATTATATTTTTTTCATATTTTTATTTCCGGTGAAGGATATCACAGATAGCCATCGTCAGGAATCCGCATAGCTAACCTCCTTTTCTGTCGATGTAATCCTTAAGCGAAGAGGCCTAAGAAAAGACTGTTTAAAAAATGCCAGGCGCATGGGTCTTTCAATCAGTCGTTCGTTCATTGCCGCGGTTGGTACGTGGACCATCTTTACATACCCTCCGTGCCTCGGAAAGCACGTAACGCCGTTGGTCACGTGGATTTGTGGATTTTTGACAGTTGTTATGGGGCATCAGAAGCCTGAAAGTCTGATAACCAGTTTAGACTGGTAATCCCAAGCGCAAGCCTGGCCCTTGGTAAGCCAAGGGGTATTGTATTACTCAGTAACTTGGTTGTGGAGGTCATATAGGCAATACATGTAAAATACTTGTATTCAGCTGCATTCGGTTAGACTGGAAGCCAACCCCAACATAATTGGGAAAAGGCTAGGCAGATGAAGATCATCCTTCACAATAAAATTACGCAACTAATCAAACACTTTGTGAACACGTGGTTACAGGTCAAAATATTGAACTAAGTACTTACCTCTTTGTATTTCGTAACATCATAGGGGAGTCCAAATATAATGTTTTCCCGGACAGTCCCCGGGAAGAGCCACGACTCTTGACAAGCGTAAGATAACTTTCCAGATATGCTAAGATTACCGCTGGTCACCGGTAATTCTCGTAAGAGCAGTTGTAGCAGAGACGTCTGTAACGATAATAATTATATAGTTAATTTAAACCCATGCAAAGGTACACAGACGAGAAAAAAAGTAAATTATGTTTCAATCGTTACCTTTCCAGAACCAACAGGACCAATAACAGCGCATAATTTGCTCTTGCGAACACGTAAAGATATATTTTTAAGAGTCATTTCCTTAGTATTCTCACTAGCGGTCCAAGATGCGCTAACTTTATTAAGTTGTATAGGATAGTCAGCCATACTAGGGTCTTCAGTGGGTTCTTTCGGAACCACAACGTCAGTAGGAGAGTACTTCTGAGGTAGCACGATGCGTGATTCGTCCAATCCTCCATTCTTGGAGTTGAACAAATTTGTATTAACACCATTTTTATCCATTCTTGGTGTAACTTGCATGTCTGTTCGTTCATCTGTACACAAAAAATTAATAGTTATTTACAAAAGATTAACCGGACAATTGCGAATCGAACTCGCATACGAAGGGTTCCGTACCACCAAGAAATATTTAACGCTACACATTTTAACAAAAAAACAAAACATTTCTCTTGTATGGGACCCCCTTTAATTTTTTTACTTTATTTTATTTTTATTACTTATTCGTTTGCGGTAATAGAAATACACACTCTGTGATTTTTTTTACATATTACGGTTTATGAGATATAGCTCGCTGACAGATAGACAAACGGATAGCGGAGGCTTAGTAAAAGGGTTCCAATGACACCCTTTTGATACGCGACTGTACGCGACTGTACAGAAATTAAGCAACGTGGTCGTTGGGATTCGTAAAGGGGTGTGCCTAAAAGTCACACATCGCTAGAAATATAGTTGAATCTTTTATTCAACACGGCGCGGTGGGAATGCCAACGACCTTATTGTGGAGTCTAACATTATATTTACCCATCATGAGGAAGCTCTGTAAACGCTCGAGCGTTACGAACATCTCGGAGAAACCTGCTATTGCCATTGGTAGAATCAATGTCACGTTCATTTGAATAATACTGAAGTACTGCTGAATAGGGTAAATCTGAAAATAAGAACGTTATTGATAGGGAAAGAAATAAACATTTTTATAGTGGCTAAGTATTAACAGTCGCACCCGTGGTGGTGGTCCGTGGATGGGTGACCATCTTTACAAACCGAGAGACCTTAAGGGGAACCTAGTCGCGGGCTGGAACTCACTGGTGGACTTGGCTAAAAAGCACGCTGTCTCGCCAAGCATCGTGTCCGACACAGGTAGTATCAGCGACGAGCAGTTAGACGCTAGTTTACACGCACAACGTTGTTGAGTGAGATACAGGATCATTTAAAGTAAAACGGGCGCGTACAAAATTAAGAAAAAGTCCTTCGGAAGATCGGGTTTTATGAAAAAACCGCTGCATAAATCTAGACCAACAAAGTTTATTGAACTTTTCGATAATTGAGCTTTGTCGGTACCGACTTGGTTTTGGAGATTTTACACTTCTTTTATTACTTAAACACGCACAAAGTTAGGTTAAATAAGCAAGAAAAACTAATATTTGTTGGCTCTTAACTTTTTAATGGCTCTCTATTTTAGTATTCTGCTTCCGTACAGACAATATTAATAATAAGATAAAACCACATGATATTTTATTTTTGATGTACATTGTCGAACAGTGGAGTAATACACTCCCGAAGTTTGTATGGAAAAAATGTGGACTAGATTCACCTTAAGCACATTAAGTCGTTGGTCCCGGCTGTCGTTTTTAATCTGTGACAGTCGTTACGGGTCGTCAGAAGCCCGAAAATCTAAGAACCAGTCTTACGAGGGGTTAGCATATTACCCGGTAAGTGGGTTGTGGAGGACAGATAGGCAATCGCTTCATGTAAAATTCTGATAATCAGCTACATCAGCTTGACTGGAAGCCGACCCCAACTTAGTTGAGAAAAGGCTAGGCAGATGAAGACGAGATAAACCAAATTTACATTTCCCAAAAGTACAACAGGCATATTTTTATAATTACCGTTGTGGCAGTTATCGAATTGCCGGTGAGTGCGAGGGTTAGTACTGTCAAGAACATGATACTGCGGTCGGTGAACAACATGAACCCAAGGAACATGCACCGAATGAAGATGGACTTCCTGAGGGCACTCATTTCGAAGGAGCGCGCCGCCTTCACGATCAGCTGGAAGGGCTTTTCCCAAGCGTACATTTTGATGACCTGTAATGAAATAATTGGGTGTTACTCGGGCCAAGTGATGTACAGTAAAACTTGGAAAACTTCGTGTTTCGTCAGTCGTCGTATTTCTATCACTTGCCTTTTGCGCTTGGTGCAGACCGGACGCTCTCAATCGACTTGGAAGTATTTAGAGTTGTTAATACTATTTTCACTTTATTTTATTTCATTTAAAAAATGGGAGGACAGCTCCTTTGTGTTCGGAAATGCGATGATTCCCATGGGACATTAAGAAAACAGTTGTACTTTACGTACGTGTGAGTATGAATCAGTTTTTTCTGCTCAATATGCAGTTGAACAAAGTTTTAGTTAAAAATATTTATTACTATAAATATACTTGACAACACGGTTGGCGCAGCGGTTAAGCGATTGACTGCTGCGCTGCGTGTCGCGGGTTCAATTCCCGCACGGAACAAATATTGGTATGACCTACAAATAGTTGTTCCGGGTCTGGCTGTTTGTGTATGTGAGTTTAAATGTTTGTAAACGCACCCGCAATACAGGAGTAATTCCTAGTGTGGAGCAACGTTTAAAAAAAAAAAAAAAAAAAAAAAAAAAAAAAAAAAAAAAAAAAAAAAAAATTGTTAACCAATACTTTGTTCATATTTATCTAGTAGGTAAGTAAAACTCAAGAGCTTCATTATGTACCTGTATACCGTTAATAATTTCACTCATCAACTTAATTCTTTTATCCGTCCTCTTAGCTGTAGAGCGTCTCACGACAGCAGTGAGCTTTGTCAAGCCGGCTGAAAGCAAAAGAGCATAGGTTAATATATTGCTGAGAGACTTCAGCAGGATTTAAAAAAATACATTCAATATGTACCTTGCAGAGGTAGAATGAATATGACGACTCCAAAGAGGCCGACAAAAGGTGCCCATTCGGCGGTTTCGTACAAGAGGTAAAGGACGACTGCGGCTTGAATAGGGACCACCCAGAAGTAGTGCAGGAACATGAACGCGTAGTCGAACCTCGTCATGTCGTTGGACAGCATGTTCACCAGCTTACCTCCTGCCGCATCACCCACTGACACTTGACTCATGCGGAGTAACTGAAAGAAAAAGAAAAACCATGCATTTGGGGCTACATAATGTAGCTATACAACGAACATAAACATAAACTTGGATCCTTGAACCGTAGTTTGGGTCATGTTAATCTAAAACCCACTGGGCACGCCACTATTGCGGCGGTAAGTCCCCTCTTTGAGGAGTGGATTGAGAGGCGACACGGCGTCCTCACCTTCCACCTGACGCAGGTCCACACTGGACACGGTTGTTCCGGGAGGTTCCTGTTTCGGATAAGGGATTCCTCCCGGGAAACGCCCGGGTGTTACCAGTGCGTAGATCGCCCGGAGGACACGGTGGAGCATATGGTGGAGGTCTGCCCGGTTTGGGCGGAGTACCGCCGTGACCTCATGGAGGCGATCGGTGGCGGCGATCTCTCGCGTCCGGCCCTGGTCCACGCCATGATACGGAGCGAGAGTGCATGGGAAGCCGTCATCTCTTTCTACGAAGCAGTAATGCTCGTAAAGAGGGAGGCGGCGCACGTGAGGGAGAGGCAATCTATGCGCCCTCACGGTCCTAGTCGCAAGAAAGGCCCTGGGCGTCGGGAATCCCAGGCGGATTCCCGGCGCGGGCTTGCGAACGGCGAGTAATGAGTAGCTCGCTGTCTTGTGAGGATCAAGCCCGGGTCGACACGGCGCGTTGTGTTCCGAGATGTCAGCATTAATTGGTGGGGTCCGTAAGAGCCGATGCCTGCCAAGGGTGCGGGTTGTTCGAAAGAGATACCGTGGCCCCTGGCACACAGGCAATTGTAGGAACATGGGTGGGTTTTAGTCAGTGTCATATGTCCGCAAAAGTAGCTAATATTCTAGAAATGTTAAAAATAATGTTTTTTACTGTTCATAAATTTGTAGATAAAAAGTTTTACAAATGAAGTATTCTGTTTTTTGTACTGAGAGATATATAATTTCAAAAAGTGTAGCAACTGTAGCAACTATCCGGCTTTTACCCTAGTATTGTGCTTTCTGTTAACAAATCAAAAAATATGTGAGTTAATCTGATTTTACCTTTCTATACAAAAGTGAGGAGCAGGCGATCTTGATTTTCATACTGAACCGCATCACATACAATGAGCTGTGATGCTGGCACATCATGGCAACGAAGTTGAGCCCCAGCATAGCCAAAGCATAGAACCCAGCGTCCTGTTGAGACATTTTACTTTCTACTGACCAGTAAGAGAGGAGCTGGGAAAACATCAAGGGTTGAGCTGTCCTGTGAACATATCATTGAATTTTTAGCTTGTAAAATAATTGAAAGCAGTTTTACGTAATCCATTTGTTGTTACGCTACAGGATACAATCAAGTATGTATGTTTATCTGTATCTACGCATATCAATAAATTATAAGTAGTTTGATCTCTTTTCCAATAAAAAGACGCAGCGTTAAGACAAGAATAAAAGCTCCTATGTAACATGGTACCATCTTTTATCAGCTTTCTATATTTTGTTTTTTAATATTTTATCATTTCGTTCTGCGAAACAATGTCACTTTTAAACAAATGTGCTTAAAACGCACTTAAAGTATGTACTTTTAAATAAGTACCGAATTAAATAACTAGTCACAGCTTTAATTGAAATAAATTAAACCCTGAAAACAAACATTTTAAACCACTTTACTTATGCGAGATAAAAAAATCGAAAAAAAAAAATTTAAAGCTGCTGCTTTATAAATTTATGTTCACATAATACAGGGAATATGTATTTTTTGCATGCTCAAAACGAATAAGTAAAAATAAAGTAGAATTGTGCTTACCTGGCTGCGGATATAATAAGTACATATATTGCTGCAGGCATATAGGAAAGCCAGTAGGCCCTCCTTAGTGCCTTCCATAGCGATGGCTCCCGGTTATTTCGTGTTGCTTCTTGTAACTCGTCAAGCCAGAATCTAGAAAGTTTAACAAGAAAAATAATACATCGAGCCATGCCCCTATTGATTTCACTAGTATCCCTGTTATATAAACTGTAAGTAGTACAAGAGTTCCTCTAGTAGTCCAAGTATCTTTTACAACGAAAACGATACAATTTTGTAAAAAAAAATGCTGAAGTAAACACGAACAGATTTAATTTTTTAACGTGCTACGTTTTCTGGAAAGCTAGGTCTCATTAATATGGTCAAGATACGAGGCTTTTAACCAATTTATAAAGTCTCTGAAAGCCAAAAAGAGATGAAATATCTTTCTCTTCGCTCTTAGGTACATAAGAAAATCTCGTTACCCGCTGTAATTTGCTGTGTTGAAACGAAGTAGGACAAGAATACGAGTATACGGGAATATAATGATAGTCTAGTATTATTAGGAGTAAAGTACCTACATGCTTGTAAAGTCTGAACAGAATTATAATTCATTTAAATTATCAGTACAACTCTCCAAGTTCAAATTGCTCTATGGAATGAACATTTAGGTACGTAATAAAACCATGATATTTGAGGCCAATTTTAACTTGAGTTGTACTGATGATTAATAGGATTATAATTCTGTAAATACAATCAAATTTTATCGGACTACCTCAGCGTACCTATCCCCCTAAACAAGGACTGATTAACCAAAAGACTAAAAAGGCCCTTTCGTCTTTAGGTACAAATTATACACATTTAAGGGACAGACGAAGCATGCGATATAATGGTGCATTAGTTTCGTTTAACCATTCGGCCTGAAGTCGACAATTTAATCATAACTCAAAGTCCACAATTTAGTCCATTGGACGTCACAATGGATACAATCTTGTGGATACAATCATTCCATATCGAAACATGTTTTGCTTTATTATTACTTTTTATCGATAAAACAATGGGCTCACAATACCCCGGGGAGATAACTCTATTGCGACTTCGTAATAAATATAAAAAGTGCAATATTGTTGATTTTGACTTAGGTATGGCAAATACTGTATTCTTTCGTTTTCATACGTCTATCATTCTGAATATCAGCTGTTCAGCACAGAAGCAAAGAAACCTACCCAGTAGGTTTATACGTGTTTCTAAATTGAATATTGAAATCTAGTTTCAGTAGAATTTTGTTGTAAATAAGTCTGGTGGTAAAATGTTTATTTACTTCGTTCATTGGATCTATTTATTGAAGAAAGTGCGTAAAGATAAAAAGAAAGTCGTCAACATCGTAGGTAAGCACAAACATATGACACGTGGTGCAGGCTCTCTATACAAATATTTGTGCGCATGAAACTAAGGCATGAAGGGAGAAATCAATTGAAAGACGGAAAACACGACATGTGCACAGAACGGTATCGATCCCATCGGAGAGAATCCTTATTGTTTTGCTAACATTTTCGATAGCCCACATACGTATATTGTATTAACGTTATCTAAATTTTGACGATTCAAATTTTATTTTTATTTTCAACAACTTAGATGCTTTTTCAGTATTTTATTCATATAATATTTTCCTACTAAATATTTTATACACACAGTTACTATTAAATTCTTACCTTTCAAAATATTCTCCTTGTTTTTCTGAATTGTAGCGTTTACTGGGAATTATTAGATCTTCTTCCTCGACGTCTCTTCTGTTTCCATTAATGAGCACAGGGCACATCCACCAAATAAAAATACGTGATAGAATGTTCGGTTTTTTTCTTTTCCTACGGTTCCCTTCGTCCGCAGTATTTTGTTCATTGTTTTTATAGTCTTTGTTCATTTTGAATTTTTATTAAATATTATTTTTCTTTCACTTATTACTACTTATACACATTTGTATTATTTTCGATATTACAATATTCTGAACATGACGCTGGCTTAATGTGAGCAATTATTGCAAACTAAATATTAAATACAGCCGTCTTTCGACTAGGTGTCTAATCGTGAGCTATATAAGTGATAGCAATCATAAAGATACATGTACCCAACAGCAGTTATCACTCTTTTACTACCTAAATTCTGAATGATTAGAGCTTTGCTATCGATTATTTATCGCAGTGATTAGCCTAAATAAGCATATTGGACCTGGTTATGTGGAAATTATTGAAATAAATACTCTATTTAACACTACAATATGAGCGTCCTGTATGAACAGCCGTGGTGTCCTTTGATTCTTTGTGATCGATGCAGGTCTGCGGGCAGGTTGAATAAGAGCCGGCAAACATAAATAAAGGTAAAGAAAATATTGTTTTGTTAAATAATAATGTGTGTATTTCAGCCCTTCCCAAATTTGTACTTTTCTAAAGACACGGTTAGGTAACCAAGCATTTTAATACCATAAATTACTCATAGTTTAGATATTTGTATGAAGTTTTTATAGATATCCTGGGATTAAAGATTAATTAACGCGACCAAACACTCCAATGAGAATTATTATCTTATAATCATGATACATACAGTCATCCACTGACTTTTTTTCGTTTATTTTAGACTATTAAAATTAACTTTATCTTAAAAACTATGTTAATCGTGAGTATTTAATTTAAATTGAAGTAAGTTAATTAAAATTTTATTCTAATGAATTAAATTGAAATAAACCAATCAGTCAATCTTTATCTTAAATAAAGATTGACTGATTGGTTTTGTTTTTTTTTTCTGATTGATTGATTGGTTGATTGATTGTAGGAGAAAATTCTGGCCACATTACAAATCTACGCATGCACCCAGTCGCACACGCATATGGGTTCAGCTTAGTTGGTATTTTGTCCATCTTGGTTTGTTTTGACTGTACAGCGGAAATCTGACTATAATTTACGTAGTTTTTATTATTTTTGGGATAAAAATTACCTAAAGTTTGTTAAACATTTTAGAAATCGATTCAGTAACCGATATTGAACAAACTAATTTGATAATATGAATATATTTAGTTACACGTTGTATATTAAGCATGTACGATGTGCATACGCGCTGTCATTGTTTTTAAGGATCTCCGTTTTTCAGTTTAGCCCAATTCTATCAACAAAGGTGGTTGTTTAAACCAAATGCTTTAAAATGAGCAAAGCAGGCTTTTTCGAGCTTAATTTAGCTAAATATCCTGTTTTATTTGATGTTCATCGATGAAAAAGAATTGGTTTTACTAAACACCGCTTGCTGCTGATCTTCTGTCAGATATGTACCTATGCGTACCTACCGTAGGATTACCGAGTAACGAATCAGTTGTAGTGCATTTTTAATGAGGGTACTGCAGTGAACCCAGGTTCAATAACAATCACGATAAAGCAGATATCGGTGACGATCGATGACAAAGTAAATATTACACTAGCACTAGATATCAGTGCACCGCCGTCCATGACCACAGGTGAGACAGACTGATAACGTAGTTTCATCCATACGGCAAAGTTATAGCGCTGCCAACGTTTTGTTTTACCAATGTAGCTAGTAATATTTATTACTCTATAGGAGTAAGGCTACGTACGCACTGACAGATGACTCGTGATTGTTTACTTCGATACGCGCTAGGCTGGGCGTCTAGCAAAGGCGCCAGGCGCGCAGCGTGGAAATTCTAGAAAAATCGTTTCATTTCGTTACTCGCAATGTGAATCGCTAGACTCTAGGGCAAGGCGCTAAGCAAGCTATCTCTCAGTGCGTATGTTTTCTTAAGGTGTCAATCCAGTAGTTATAATGGGCGCTGATGTCAAAAAACGAAATCCAAGACGACTGCTACGAAATTATATAAATTATGCATCGTATTCTTTTTCCATGTAGATTAACAAACCCGTTTTAACAGAACGCTGTGGTCTCAACAGCACGACTCATAGAAAATGAAAAAACTATGTTGCTTCGTTATGTTGCTAATAACAACACTGTGGCTTCGTTATGTTGCTGACAATTAAACGGATACCAAACACAGTTACCTAAATCCTAGGTATTTGGTAAAGTGGCGTTCTGACAAAACAGCACTAGTAATGTCTTGTCAGAACGTAAAACCAGGTAGGAACCAGTAGCTGACTGCGATACACTGAGCTGATTCATTAGTCTAAGTCTGAACATTACCTATTCCAAAGTCCATATTGGTCATCATGACACACAAATATGTGGCACATTTATTTTTATTTTCCCTTATTTTCTATTCCTAGCCTTTTCCCAACTAAGTTTGGGTCTCCTTCCAGTCTAACCAGATGAGCTGGATAAAGATAGTTCCATCCACGATGACGCGCCCCTTTCTGCCCCTTTCCTTTGTTTTTGACCGATCTCAGTATAAGTGTCAACGATGGGGGCACGTCTTCATGGATGGAACTATCTATTCCAGTATTTTACATGAAGCGACTGCCTATCTGACCTCCACAACCCAGCTACTGGATTACACGATATCCCTTGGTAACGGTGATTTTCAGAACTTCGGGCTTCTGACTACCGATAGCGATTAATAAGTATGAACAATTAATAAGAAAATAAAGCTTTACTAATTTAAGTGGGTTATTGCATTACATGTCAATGACATTACGTATTAAGCAAGACAGTTACTCGACACAATGAACCAGAATAGGTGCATAAACCTATATTTACCTACTTCTTGTGTACAGTGGTTATCCATTTGTACCTAATGTAAGTTGCTGTCAACTGCTCGAGTACCTAGACGTTGTAAGCTAGTAAGCTTAAGTAAGTAAGTGTTAAGGGAGTACCCTTAACACTCTGCGTCCGCCAAAAATAGTAGATATTCACCAAGGAGCTAAAGCAGTGTCTTAATCTCGCCGCTGGCACTATTTTGAATCCTAAATTCTAAAAACGAAGGGTTCAAGGGCTCCCGAGCGCAATGAGGGTCCTCTAATACTACAATCCTGAGTGCGCCGAGGAATTCAAGCTCGCCCAAGGCAAACACCATCATCCCCGAGGAGAATACTCTACTTTTCGCACCGATTGCGAGGTAATAAAAAACCAAATCGATTACCGTATTTATAGTAGTTTGTGAAACTGTTAAATAACCGGGGAGTATCTAGATACTCCCCGGTTATTTAAGTAGTAAATAGTGTGTGAACCTGGACATATCTAGTGTCCAGGTTCACACACTATTTACTGGACGAGCAGCGACGTGACAGCAAAGACAGGGTTATATTTTTCATGTGTACATACATAGATACGTATATACGTATCTATGTATATTTGTGGAATTCTTTATACCCTCGAAGCATCCTAATGGTCGTCTGGGTTGCGCGAATGTTATGGTTAGCTTTTGTTTTATAAAAATCAAAATGGCGGACTTTTAAAGTCAATAAGTAAGGTCTTGAAAAAAAAAATGTAGTATGTCTATGTGGGGCATACAAAAAACTAAGATGCACAGTCTCGAACAAATGTAACACTCAAAACTGTCCCCAATTGTATACATAAGTGGTTATAGTTATGATAAAATACATTTTTGTGACAGCAGTGGTAGCGGCCGCGACTTACGAGCTGTAGGTCGTGCGTTCGAACCCAGCCAGGCGCATTACTATGTGTAAATAACTTCATCACCATTGCTTTCAAACGGTGAAGGAAAACATCGTGAGGAAACCGGCATGTCCTAGAACCAAAAATTCGAAGACGTGTGACGTCTACCAACCCGCACTGGGCCCGCGTGGTGGATTACGACCCACTCCCTCTCACGGAGAGGAGGCCTGTGTCCAAGCAGTGGCAACGTTGTAGGCTGAGTACCTATATATGTATGTAATTTTTTTTGTAAATTCAACCTTACACGCATGACTTAAAGTGGTTTTTACAAAGCAATGTCCAAAAAGACTGACTGAAAGATGACTGACGATACTATTTGACACCTGCGCACATTGCGCCCTATTTATGCGGACGTCTTTGCGACGCTAATTGTGTATCTTGGATTTTTTGCATATCAATGATATGGGGTATCAAAATAAAGGGCTTGAGGAGATTATTCGGAAAATATAACCCACTAAAAGGATTAAAATAAAAATGACAAAATCAAAACCCGACTGCAACTAAAATTCAAAACTAACTCACTTCATGCAGTTGGTGGCATCAAATCTGAGATTGAACTAAAATAACGCGCCACAGCAACCGATCATTACGTATGTTCATCGACGGCGATTGAAACCTCTGAAATGGAGAACTCTTTTTTTTTTTGTAATGACATCTTGCAGTTCAACCTATGAGTCCTGTATTCTAATAAATTCAGATTAACAGCCAGGGCTTAAAAAAAAATTTAGAGTGACTGCTCGCTAAGGGCACCCGCTGTGGGGTACGGACCTCAGCTTAGGGCATCGCTGGTAGAGGGCAGCAAGGGACAAACTGAATCGGATTGAATGGAGAACGCTTAAGTCGAAATGTACTTTATAGGGGAAGCCCCAGGGTAACTCGCGAAATTCAAATTTTCTTACGTTTTTTTGCAATTTGCAGGTCAATGTCCGGTTGTACCTACTCGTATGTTGATGAAAATATGATTCGAGGCCGTAACAAGTGTGTATTTACAGAATTATAATCGTGCCCCTTTAATAGAATAAAAGTTTTTAAGTTTTCATACGATTTTCTCAGTTGAGGTTCCAAAGTCAAATCACAGTAGGAAATGACCTGCGGGTCATAATGAAATTCGTGTAATATTTATAATAAAAATAACAATTAATCAAACGGTCCCTCATGACGGGTCCTCGTGAAAGCCGAGAAAGATAAAACAAACCAAGTATCTTGATTTCGTTCGCGAGGTTGTCGACATGTGGGATGTGGGCTCAGCGATCATTGTACCGATAGTCGTTACAGCCAATGGTTTGATAGCCAAGAGCCTCGACCAACACCTAAGGAGGCTCTCGTTGGGCAGCTGGATCATGGGCTTGATCCAGAAAGCGGTACTCCTGGACACGGCTTGCATTTTCAAGTACTGCACGACTTCCGCAATCTTTGTACAATGATGCAGACGGGAAATGTCTCACTCGTTGCGGTACCGCACAAGTCACGAGAACAGGGCTTCTTCTTCTTCTTTTCTACCTTTGTGAAACTCTCATCAACTAGGCCCGTTCTTGGCAAGGACCTGCGGACCGCAGTCAGGACTGATTGAGTACCCTTTTTCAGATTATCCCCTTATCCGGTTTTTCGCTGAAGCTGCGACGCGTCAGATTTGCCGGTGGCAACAATAGCAGCGTAGACACAAGGGACACGATCCGTATTCCGTATAGACACGAGGGGTCGGCGTACCTACGTGAGACGTTACCGCAGCCGGTGTTGTGGTGCGGGCGCCGGCGGCGGTTAGAGCTAGGGTTTTGTTGACTTGCTTTAGGTTAGGTGTGCATGACATATAATTTGACATTAGCTAGCAGATGGTGTGGAAAGATCGATCGAAGAAGATATATAGGCTGCGCTCTCGTGGATAACGCAAAACATAAAACTTGTCAGCAATGCAGCTTCCTGTCTTTGGAACGGTTAATTGTGGTAAATTAATATTTGAATATAATCGATGATTTATCGACGATGAGCAGCCAAAGAAACAGACGGGTAAATGTTGTGCAATTTTTACTTATTAAGATATACACTTTTCAAAATTAAAAAGTTGATATCTTCAAGGCTACAATAAATGTGTGAATAAATGCAATAACATCATTACAACGTGAATTTTATTTTTGTGTAAACATACATTTCATATCTATGAATTATCTTTAGGTGACGTGACGCAGAAATAAGTAAATAGCAATATAATTACTTTTCATAATGAAATTTGATTGCCCAAATCTCAAATATTGAGAAAATGTATTCCATAGGGACCATCGCGGACCCTGATGGTAGACCACTTTTCAACCTTATTGCTATATGCGTATGGGTGAAAAGTAGTCAACCGCCATTGTCTAAGCTTGTACATCTTGATTAGCCTTTCTGAGTATTCGCATTCGCATTCCAGCCGTAGATATCACTGTTCACATAATTCATCATTTACTGAGACATTTAATGCAAGCGATATCATATTGCCACCACACAGAGGAAAATATAGCAACCTATAAAATTTCATCCAGTGGAAGAAAAGAAAACATGCCCAGTCATTTTCTGAGAATGCATTTTTGTTGAAGTTCAACGAACTGGCAAATAAATAGGTACAATCCGAACACGCTGCGCAGTTTCTCTTCCATGTTAAAAGGCACGGTTAGAAACAAAAAATGGCGTTATCAAAAAAGCAAGTATTCTAGTAATTAAATATTTGTTTATTTATTTATTTTCTCGGAAGTGTGTTGATAAAGTTTTTTGATACTGTTTGCTTCACAAATTGCTAAAGAAAACAGAAAGCTTTTATAAACATCTGTTACAAAATATCAAATTTCATAAAATTTGTTTATTCTTTCGCCGCAAGTGTTGAAAACGTCCTACGAAATGCGTCTTGGCTACATTACGCCCTCGCCTCGACTCGGGCTGCAATCCCGCCAAGATTGCAATGATAAACTTTACACATTTCCAACATAATGTACCTATTATATTGTAATTTTGCTATTGTTATTGCATAAGTATAAGATGTTGTGTTCGTCATGTTGTTGTGTGTAAATGTTGTGGTATTTTTTTTTTGTTATATTAACTAAATATCGATTACTTACCTAGTCATAATAAATATAAAATAAAATATTCAATAAATCAAATTGTCTCACGTAACGTGGTTACATTAATCTTTTAATGAAACTAATATTATTGTTAGATTAATTATTATTAGTCATTAACCATTTACAAAATTCAATAGTAGACATAATGATCCAGTATAGCAGAAAATATTTCGTAAGTCTATATTATTATACTCGTGTCTTTGTACACACACACAGATAAAGGATAGTTTAAATGAATCTTTTGGAATGCACCGGACACACTTTTGATATCAATGAGTCGCATGTGCATTTAGATTCTACTAAATTTTTCTCTATATGTTCTACCAACATCTTGACGTGACAAATAGGGACTTTATCACAAACACAGGTCTCACCCGTTTTTTTGGTATCGGGATGTGTGGCAGTACCGCTAATCAAAGAATTCTCGTCATCATCTGTAGGCAGCCCTGGGAAGTAAATAGAATTCGCAAATTTAACGGCATTTGATCTTTCGGTGGTAACTGGTCCAGGGTTTCCATTCCAGTCGATTGGATAAATGTCACTATTAGAATATGTCGTTGCTAAACTCACACTTTCGGCAACTGTATTTACGGCATGGTGAATTAAATTGGCATTGTCGTGAGAGTGTTTCAATACCATGCCGTCTTCCTTATTTAGTAATGCAGATGTTGACGCTTCATCTGTGAGTACATCGTCAGGAACCGAATGACATTTTACAACGATAGCACAGTTTTTGTTTTGAGTGCCGTGCATTATATAAGGAAATTTTTCATTTTTGTTATTGTTAACCAGAAACCCTTTCCAAAGACTATCAATTTTATCATTATTGGTCTGAACTATAGATTTCATGCAGAAGCAAGTACCAAGGGCACCGTCACAACTACAGTCCACCGTACATCCAATATAAGGTGTTCGAGGAGTCTGTCTGTTAACCATAATGTCTTGTGCGTCTAAATTGGTGTCAACATTTTCATTCATTTCTATTTTCGGTATTGGCTTCTTACTCTCGACTCTGTTTGCTAAAAGGCAACTAGGTAGTTCTTGGTTTATACCAATTTTGGGAAATTCACAAATGTCACTTTTGTTAGTAGCTTGTTCTGCGTTAAGATTTACAAAGACTCCTTTAGTTCCAAACAAGTCTGGAAAATTCCGAATGTCCACTTTATCCGTATTGTAACAACAGTCACAAGTATTATACATGACTCCATTAGATTTGCTGTCTGTAGTAATATAGTCCGTTTCTGTAGTTCGCGCGTTTTTATTATTTTGCGGTTGCATGATGTCACATGATTTGGCTTCCATTCCCAAATTGGGAGGTACTTGAGATGATATATTTTCTTTAAGAATCATAGAGTTGTTTGAGTTCTGTTTTGAGAATTTTGCGACAACAGAAAAGTTTTGAACTGCAGCATCAATATATTCTTGTGAAATATTTGTGTCTTTTTCGGGCAATTCTGTAGGAATTAATACACGGTGTCCTATATGAACTATTTTAGTACGCATCTCAGTACTATTTGTGCACGTGCAAATATCTTTTAAGCGTTGAAAATCATTTTCAATTAAGTTACATACTTTCTCTAAGACTTCCGGTAATATGACATCTTTTCTATCGTTTAAAACACATAAACATTGGACACGTTTAATTTTTATTTTCAAATATTCTTGTAACAGCCCATAAGCTCTGTTCCAACTGCCTTTATTTGGTAATCCTCCCGGGCAACCACATTTCATTTTATTAGCACAATCTGAAATTACTTGTTTAACTCTTTGCAAAATAGTCGAAAATAATTTTTCTTCTTCTTCTGGAGGTATACATTTAGATTTGCATGAAAACGATCTAAATTCTTCTAATTTTTCTCTAATGTGGTCTTCTAATAAATGAAAGGCATTTACTTCTAAATCTCTAGAATCATCCGTATTAACACCATCGCAACAAACACACGATTCTAATATGTCATCGGTATGTTTAATATTTTGTAAATCAATGACTTCATCTTTATGTATATTTTCGTGTAACTTATTATCAAAAAAGTTATTCATGAAGCTTGTAAATTCTTCAAATTTAGCTTTACATTCACATTTTGTACAATCGTTAAATTTATATTCGTCATTTCGTTCCCTTGTTAAAACATTTGGCTTAATTATCGAAGTAGATTGTTCAATGTTAGATAACTTTGGAAGTTTCCTTCGCCGTTCGACATGTTTGTCTTTGGGAATGATTAAGCTATCGACATTATGAACAACGGTTTTAAATTTTTTTGGTGTTTTTTTATTGGAACTTAAATCATCTAAAGTAACACCCAAAAATTTAATAAAATATTCACTACTACTTGAAAATAGTTCTGTCTTTTGAGGAACGTTGCTCATGTCAGATTTTTGTTTTATTTCTTTTTTCATATTTATGAAATTGCTACTTTTTGGCTTGCCATTAAATTCACTGAATTCTGGAACATTTTTCGATGGCACCACTTGGCACTGATTTGATTGAATTTGTGCTTCATAGAATTCTTCAGTCTGAGACCTTTTATGATCTTTTTGCATTTCTTGATATATTTTACAGTCACAAATATTAGTATCTATACATTGAAACGGAATATTTACGTTGCTGTTTTCTTGGTTATCCTTCTTGTTGGTTTCAATGTTAGTTATACATTTACAATCATTTTCATGACTCTTATCTAAATAAACGGTGCCCATATATTCTGATGCAGTGGCGGCAGGCTGTTTTAAAAATGAAATTTGCTGTTTATCGGTCCTCAATTGAGCGTCTTCATAAATATAATTTTCATTTACTTGCTTTTTATCTGTTGAAATCGATAAATTCACTGTTGAATCATTTTGGGTAAGAATGCGCATTGCTTCTTTGATTGTAATTTTAGAACATTTACATGGACTGTTTTCATTATTTTTAATACATTTCTCTCGGGGAACCAAGTCATATTTCCATGAAGCTAATGTCTGTAAAAGTTTATCAATAGAAGTATTAGATGGCACTTTACGAAAGCATTTGCAATTGCTATCACAAGGTTCAGATGTTATGCTGCCGTTTTCTAGCAGTTCAGATGATGGAAGATTAATGTTGATAGGTTTTGTTTGTTTTACAATAGAACTCTGTGGCATTATGCCTTTTAGTGACTTTTGCTTAAATGACAGTCTTCCACTATTGTTTAACTGGGCATTCTGTAAAATTTTACTATTTTTTTGTGGTCCACACAAACATAGGTTAACTGCATACGATTGACCATGAACTTGCTTTTTGCTTTGTTTGGTAGATTTTTCGTAAATTACACCTTTTTTTAATAAACTTTTACCATCCTTCCTTCTAAAAGCTCCAAATTTGTTTTCATTTGATGTCTTTGGGGATTCATCTTTCCTAGCAGCTCCTAATTTCTTTTCATTTGAAATATTCGGAGATTCATCTCTCCTAGTAGCTCCTAATTTGTTTTGATTTGAAGTCTTTGGAGATTCATCTCTCCAAGTCTTCGGGGACTCGTCTCTTCTAGAAGCTCTCAATTTGTTTCCATTCAAAATCATCGGGTATTCATCGCTCCTAGTAACTCCTAATTTATTTTTATTTGAAGTTTTCGGAGATTCATCTCTGCTAGCAGCTCCTAATTTGTTTAGATTCACATTATTCGGGTATTGATCTCTACTTACAACTCGTGAAATTTTAGTTTCTTTTTTTATACCTTCCCCGTAGTATTTCGAAGTATCTTTTGTGACTGCTGAAGGATCTTCATGTTTTATGACCTTAAATTACAAAACATTATAACAAGATTAGGATCTGAATCAACTAGCAGCAATCAAAACTTAACATCATATTTCAGGTGCCTATAACGTAGCTACTTACCGAAGATTCTCTGACTAATTTAAAAATATTTTCTTCCATTAGTTTCAGATCTTCCTTTTTGATAGAGTCCTGTAATACAAATTAAACAAAACAAATCAATACAGTAAACATACTATAGGTATCGGTTTATTAACCTATCACCGTTCGCCTGTTACCATATTGTCTTAATTTACATTTTAATTATAAATTAATCCAAGTAGGTACCTCATGATAAAGTTTTATGTGATTAAGTTTAGGTTTTGATTCATATAAAAAATAAGACGGTAAACAAAGAGTACTTAAGTCTTTTATTTTAACTAAAAATCCTGAAATATAGTTTTGCAAAAATACATTTAGAGTCAACTAATCTCGAGATTTATGCACTAGAAACTAACCGTGATGGACATCAATATCTAAACATGATAAAACAAACAAAAAATATTTGATGTTTTTAGGGTTCCGTACCTAAAAAGAAATAACGGAAACCTTAAAGGAACAATCTCAAAATCAAAAGTCATTTATTCAAACTCGGCTTAGAATCAGCACTTTTTGACCGTTGAAATACATATACTTTATTACGGCTAATGAAAGTCTAGGTGGTAAATTGCTCGAACAGCTCGTTTTTGAAGAACAAAATATATTTTGAATTTCATCATGCAGGATGCCGTAGGACATAATTATCACCATGACCATAGCTAAAATAGATTAATCAAGCTGCATCAACTTCGGCCCGGTATTGTATTACTTTTCTGATGGCGTAGGCCGCCAAACTGAGCCCTCCCTTGCTTGATATTTAGGCCGTGGCAAAAGCTTTTTGGTATTTAAATACGGAATCAAGACATTTTTTTTTTCACAGTTTATTTACATTCGATTAAAATATACATGTGGCATTTTGTTCGATAACTTGTTACCATTTTCCAGGTAGGGAAATAATCCCATTGCTTTAGAAATTTTGGGACTGACAAAAAACTGAGCCAAGATCTTTTGATAGTCCTCTCGTGATGTTAACCTAATACTATCTAAAGAATTCTGAAAAAACCAAAACAGCTGAAAATCTGAGGTTATGTGGCTGCATTAACACTGCCCAACCAAGCTCTCTCAATTTGCTGGGTGGCTTAATGTGTGTGGTCTGCCGTTATCACGATGAAAGACTACGCCCTTTTTGTTGATAAAATACGGTCGTTAAATTTCTTGCTTCAGTCTCATTAGCTGTTAGCATTAAAGATCCGAATCGATGGTTTTGCTGGGCGGTAAAAGCTTATAATGGAAGATTCCAATTCCACCATACACACAGCGTCACCTTATTGCAAGTTGCCATTTGACCATGTTCTTTCTCGCATATTGTTGTCGTAGGTGATCCACTTTTCATCACCAGTGATCAATCTTTCAATAGTAAATAGCAAATGAGCACACGATTCATTAAGTTTCTTTCAGTGAGTTCGTGTTGCACCCAAATATCGAGCTTTTTTATATATATAGACTTTTTCAAATGGGTCAAGACTGTTTAGTGGTCAACCGCTAACTCATCAGCTATGTCGTAACTACTAATGTGCCAATCTTGCACCACTTTTTCAAAAATGGCATCGACGTTATCCGTAGCAGGGCCACCAGACTCTTTGACATCAATATCCCCGAACTAAAACGCTTGATCCAACTTCACTCACGCTCACCGACACTTCGTCAAGTCCATAAACGATACATGTTTTTTTTGCAGCTCGCGTCGCATAATGCCCTTTTTTGTAATAAAACTTCAAAATCTACATTTGGAAGTTATAGATGAGTGAATCTAACGATGAAATTAAATTAACCTACTTACAGGAATAAAATCATTTATCATTGATACCTACGTATAGAATTTCTTCGTTAGATTCACTAATTTTGGCGGCTATAAAAATAATTGTAAAAAACCGGAAAATTGTTTTAGGGTTCATAGGGTTCCGTACCTCAAAAGGTAAAAATTTCAAAAAAGCGTGGGATGCTTTTTGAAAAATACCTCAAAAAGCACTCCACGCTTTTTTGAAATTATTTTCTGCTTTTTAGTTGCGTTTTTAAAGCGTGTTTTTTAGAATTTTTTATCTATTATTTGTTTTCAATTTTTTAGTTCTGCTAACTACAAAAGCGTGATTTTTCGGTTTTGTTTTTTAAATTCTGGATTGTCATCGGTTTTCGATAAGTCTACAAAGTTTAAATGAAATCTGACTGTTTGAAGTGGGTCAAACTCAAGTCCAAAGGAGTCGGTTACAAACGAACATACAAACATACAGGTGAAGCTAATAAAAGCGTGTAAAAAAAGGAACCCTTATAAAATCACTCTCTTGTCCGTCTGTCCGTCTGTCTGTCCGTGTGTCACCACAGATTTTCTCAGGAACGGGTGGACCTAGCAAGTTGAAATTTATACCAGATACTGAAGTCTATAACCTATTAGGTGTATAAAAATCAAGGTCCTGAGTCAACACAATAAAAAGATGGGCAAATTTAGATTTTCGCGAAAACTAGTAAGTACCAAAATTTACCTTAATTTTCAACTTTTTTATTTTTAGGAATTTTCCCTTTACTTGTGCTATAAGACCTTGCTTTTAACCAAAATTGACAATTCTAGGTCAACCGGAAGTACCCTATAGGTTTTGGTCGAAAACCTGTATGGTATTTCCCGTTGACCTAGAATCACGAAATTTGGCAAAAAGCAAGGTCTTACAGCACAAATAAAGGAAAAAGTAGGTAAAACATGACCCAAAATGACGATATGCGACCGGAGTAGGTCATCCGACAGAAATAATACTTCATACAAACGTACCATGATAGACGTGCACTACACAAAGCGCGGCAGGAAGAAACTTAGAAGCTTTGCTTCTATGGTCGGTTACTCAGTTCAGCCTAATTCGGAAACACGGAGGTTACCGAAGCGCATACCTTTTTGGACAATGGTTTTATTTATAAACTGGCGTAAGAGTGACTTTGGATATGACATGATATCTTATAATTTAAAAGCGAGCCCGAGGCCCATTCTGCATCCATATTAAAAGAAAACGATCACAACAATTAATTTTACCTTCTTTAGGTCTTCAATCTGAAGTTTTAGCTGCGTAACGTCCTGAATAGCTTGTTTCCAGTAGGCCGGTGGTGACGTCTCCTCACCAGCATGCCGTTTGACAACACGCGCTTTAGCCGTTGTTACCAGATTAAACGGTGAGTTCAAAGGCATCAGGCACGAAAACATCGCAGCTAGAGAAATATTACCATCAAGATTCAAAAATTTACCTATCTAAAGTATAAAGTGCGTGCCTATGTGGACATAAAAAACATTAAAAATAATCAAGTCGCAAGAAAACGCGAAGTCTTGGACATTTGATATCTTTTATGTTACCTCAGTGTGCAAATCTAGCAACTGGAAAAAAATATTTCAATATACATGAACTCTTTTTTGCATTTTAAATAAACATTGAGTAGATTCGACTTTGGGGAGGAAATTCTCGCGTTGAACATGACGAAAGAGCATCAGAACATTACTATTATTTTCACTTTTATGCTCTAATGATGTACCTACATTAATTGTTTAATACCTGCTCTACCTTTTTAATATCATTTTCTTAAGTTAACACAAGAATTTTCAAAAGGCTCATGTAATTTATGAGTTGCGTTCTCCTGGAAAATTTACTTACTTGCTTTTGGTTTAGCGCAATTGGCAGCACCACATGGTGGTGGTTGACATTCACAAGGCGGTGGTCCTGATTGTACGATATCCTTGGCCCGCTGCTCTACTTGCGCGCTTCGCTCCTGGAACAGGTCCTCGGCAAGCTGATTGGCCATTTTTTGTGCGCGTCTCTCTATTGCTCTCTGTTGCCATCCCTTTTTTAGGTCGTCTTCTAGAGTTGGGTTCATCTTTGCCACGTCAGCACACGATTCTCCCACCCACTATTGTAAATAGACATTAAATTTATAAACAGGAAAAGAAATACAGTTAAACAGTTATACAAAAAAGCAGTTTTTGAACATGTTTAATATTTGTAAACAAGAATATGTATTTGAAATATTTTACCTTTGCGTGGTAGTTTTCAATAGATGTAGCAATTGCAATATTTAGTTCACTCTTTAACAAATTCGAGAAGAAATTTCTTAAATTGGTCTTGGTAACACTAGGTCGATCCCAGTTATGTTGATCTTCCAGACACTTCAGCAGCTGGCATGGCATCTGCGAGCCGGCTTCACCCAGCTCCGCCTGCAGGCCCCCGAACAGGTCCGACAACAAGTTGGAAAATATCCTGCCCCGCAAAGACGTACAGGAACACGACTCCTATGAAATAAAAATCCGCTATCTCATCTCCGCTCTCTCCTCGAGGATCGACGTAAATTTTTCCCCATGAGCACTATGTACTATATGCTATGTACGGCAACTTAGTGAAACATAGCCGTAAAGGTAGGGCTTAAGTACGTACTTGCTCGTCACCAGCCACGAAAAACGATATTAGTGAACCGTTGAAAAAAAAAATCGCTTCCTTAAATCACCAGATATTTATTGATTCGCCCATACCACCAAGGCGCGACGGTGCACTATGGGAAAGCCCCCTACGAAGCCGTCTCAAAACTGTTTTACGCGAAAGTTGTTTTCATGGAATATATATAATAAATTAATATAATCCGATAATTATGCTTTCATTTCGCTATTAATAAATATATATATATATATATATTGTTAATTTTATGTATATAAATAGGTAGCAAAGCTAACTCATATTCAATAACGCAATTTTGACGCAATACGTTACTTCAATTCAACGCCAAATTACTCGCCAGTTTTTGATGGAAGTGTACAAGTATTTAACATTTTTGGCATGCTTATAATCTCCTCATAACGTTTCGTAATTAATATTATATATATTGGTTTAATAAAATAAAATGAATCAGTATAGTTTGAGATGGTATGTTTTTAAGGTTATTTTAAGTATTTTTAAAGGTCGCTGCACACAGCGGGCGCGGCGCGGCGTGACGGGACGGCGACGCGATGCTGAGCAGTTGTAATGTACTAGATATTAAGGACGATGCCACACATAGCCGTCGTGTCTCATCGCGCGAGCGGGCCTGCATGTCGATTCTGTAACGACCTCACCGCGTGAAGTGAGCGTGGAGTGAGCTGTCAGTGTTATCCTACTGATGCTAGGGATTGACCAAGCATCAGCATTGCTATTCTGTAACTATCTCACCGCGTAAAATGAGCGTGAGGTGAGCTGTCCGTCTCATTCCACCTGATGCTTGGTCAATCCCTAGCATCAGTGGGATGACACTGACAGCTCACTCCACGCTCACATCACGCGGTGAGATGGTTACAGAATCGACATGCAGGTCTAGCTATTTAGCCGCTCCGGCCAAAATTAATATTCGCCGCCCTAACACCATATAAGTCTTTTTTTTTTGAGGGTTGGAAGTCATCTGAAACCTTCTCCCGCTCTGGGTGGAGCAGGAGGGCGTGTCAGACTTTTACTGACTAAAAGCCACCCGTGTTCCCTCAGTTGCCTGTGTTTCAGTCTCTTTCGAACAACCCGCACCCCTGGCAGGCATCGGCCCTTGCGGATCCCACCAGTTGGTGCTGACATCTCTGACGGCGCGCGTGGAAAACAACGCGCCGTCGATCCGGGCATTTTATTTTTTTTGTTTAACGTGGAGAAATGCCTACTGCACTATCATGGGGAGATAGGGCAGATATGGGAGACTGTAACCCAGCAAAACTCCACGGTGTCCTCCAGTGCCGCTTGAGGCGGGAACACAGAAACGCGCAAGCCATCCGCGAACCCGCCGCGGCTGTCCGTCACCGGACCCTCCTCGGAGGGGAATAACCCCTATCACCGGCGCATCAGGACACATGGCACGCCGTGATACCCCAGGAACCAAATAGCATAAGGGCCCCAGACGACCCCGTGTCTGGCACCCTTGGTCCCCCTACGACGGGTCAGCACAGTGGCCCCGCCGCCTACCACTTTTTGGCCGCAGGGGATACGGAGAGCGGCCAACGCTATACCGACACTCCTCCTCCCCTGCGGCCCCACCGCGTCCGCCATCAAACGGTGGCAGCCCCGTCAGGCCACGGAAGGGAAGAGCGCTACTCAGAAGTACCAGCACTCCTCCTCCCCCACAGCCTGTAACCCTCAGTCGCGATGCCTCCCATTCGACATCGCGGCCCGCTTCAGTTGCGATGCACTTCACCGCAACCTACTTTTTGGCCGCTACGTCGTCGGCTTGGGAGGCAACAGCCCTGACGAGCGGCTCCAGCTTGGGGTTCCTCTTCGCTTCACCATGGGAGGGTGATCACGGCTACTGAGCCCCCCCGCAACGACAATGCGGGAACCCACTGGGGGGACCAAGATTGATGGTAAAGTAGCACAATTTTTAATTGAAACTCGTTTGAGCGCTTCTTGTACAGTTTGTAGTGCTACTCCTAAGCAAATGAACAACTTGGAGGCAGTTAGGACTCGAGATGTGAACGAAAGTTCATTTCAATACGGACTGCCAACACTACATGCTTGGATTAGGAGAATGGAGATGATCTTAAACATTTCCTATAACTTGTCTTTTGAAAAGTGGTCACCTACTATACCTGAAAATAAAAACAACAAAGACGAAAAGAAAAAAGAACTGGTACAAAAGCGGTTTAGGGAGGAAATGGGATTGCCGTCGCTAAACCCCGAGGAGGCACTGGAAATAGTAATGACAGAAACACAGCTCGGAGATTTTTTCAGAATTACTCTTGCTCTGCAGTCATAGAACTTACCTAGATATAGAACCTACCTACCTCAGATATAGAACCTACAAGTGTAGATGTAGAACTCATAAAACGAATGTACATAATACTTCCTACAAACTATGTCATCTGGTATGGCTATTGATTCAAAATAGTTCGGTGAATACCCATATAGTACAGCCCAACTGTACGTAAATATTTATAATTGGTATTATATGCCTTCCTCCGTGCACAAAACTTACTTATATATACGGAGAAAAAATCATTAAGTACTATGCTATTTTACCTATCGGACAGTTGTTCGAAGGCGCGCAAGAATACTGAAATAAGGATTACAAAAAGTTTAGCCTTCATCATTCTAGAAAGTGTTCAAGAGCGGTTACAAATGATGAAGTGTTCCATACCTTATTGTACACTTCTGATCCATACATATCAAGTTTGAGAAATACCTCAGAAACAATATCGAAAAGCTTTTAAATGAAGCTCTGTCTTCTGTATCTGTAGGAGCTTACTGAATTTTTTTTTACATATTTTTTTTCTGTTACTATTTATATTTTCCATTTTATGTAAATTACAAAAAAAAAAAAAAAAGTTTTTTTCATAAAGAATGCATGTATTTTTTTAGTTTTATTTTTTTAATTAATTAATAAACAGAATTTTAAAAATCAAAATAATTCCCACTAAACTCTATAAATCCAAGTATATGTGTGCAAAATTACAGCTAATTTAGTTTTGAAACAACTGAGATTTGGAGTTTTGAGACGAAAATTACGTAATTTTCCCATAGTGCGCCGCGGCGCAGCGGTGCGTGGCGGGGCGGTACAGAAAGAAATCCCAATTTTGACGTGCCGAGGTATGTGGCTGAACACTTACCACTATTTTAACCACTGTCAATACATCTTGGGGGTGCTATAATTATGCCAATCCGAACAATTGTGTAGCACGCCTTAGATATCCCTGACTGAATTTGTTAGACTTTATGATAATGTAATATGAATCTCTCAACTCATTCTATCATGCTCAATAATCGATCATTCATTCAAAATTTGAGCACATCATGATGATTACAATTTGATTAAGGTAAGAATATATATACCAGATAAGTACTACGATAAAGTAACAATGAACACGGTTAATTATCTATGAAAATAATAGTGAGCAAAAAAGGAATTCAAATTCGAATTGATCGAACTTATACTTAATGAACATAGGACCTTTTCCACTGATCTACTTTATTTTTTTATTGCAAAATGGGCCAACTTTTGACCTGGACCTCGAGTCTGCTATTACAATAGTGTCAGAATAGTCTATCACTGATATCACAATTGTTGATTTTGACAAGTTTGGTAATCTACTAATATAATGGCGTCATTATGACTTTCCAATGGTCAGCCACTGATACTCCATTGAAAGAAATGGCATTTACTGGTAATCTCGTACATAATGACATATGTACGAGTACTTCACTTTTGTTTAGACTTAAACGTCAGCAGCTGGTTAATGACGATGTAAATAGCGCAATCTCAAAAGTAGTTCACTGGTTCAATGTTAATAATTTACTTCTTAATGAAAAAAAAACCAAATGCATTAAGTTTACGCTACCTCACGTTAGGCAGGTGAAAACTAGTGTGTTGATAAAGGGCGAAGAATTGAATCCTGAAGATAGCGCTGTATTCTTGGGCTTAACTTTGGATGCCAAACTTCAGTGGGGCCCACATATACTCGTAGAGAAATTGTCGAAAAAGCTAAGCTCTGCAGCTTACGCTGTTAGAAAAATTCGTAATTTAACTGATACAGAGACAGCCCGTTTAGTGTACTTTAGCTATTTTCATAGTGTAATGTCGTATGGTATTCTGTTGTGGGGAAATGCCGCCGACATTCAGACTATCTTTGTCTTGCAGAAAAGAGCTGTTCGATCAATTTATAAATTAAGTCCGAGACATTCTCTCAGAGATAAATTTAAGGAGATTAATGTAATGACTGTGCCTTCACAGTATATTTTTGAAAATCTTTTATATGCTCATAAAAATATTAAATTGTTTAAAAAATACAGTGATATCCATAGTATAAATACTAGGAACAAACACAAATTTGTTGTACCATCAACAAGGCTCAAGAAAATAGGTGGGTCATTCAGATGTCAAAGTATACGCTTTTATAATAAACTTCCAAGCCATGTTCAAGATCTAAGTATCAATAAATTTAAATCATTCATTAAACGTAAGTTGTGCCTGAAAGCCTTATATACTGTTAAAGATTATGTTGAGGACACAAAAGCTTGGGGATTGACTTGCTCCAATTTTTACATACTAAATGTAGTTTTTTTTTTTTTTTTGTAAACTTGTACTCTGACATTTGATAATTATTATATACACTTTGACATGAATATTTACTTTAGAAGTATAATATTATTTTTGTTTTAATTATTGTGAATGTAAGGACTATTTGGGTCATATTTTGTTTGTTTTTGTGTTTTCTGTTTTGTGTTTCATCTCTTTCTCAGCTAGTTTTAATATTAATCTGGCAGTTTGAGTATTTTATGCGGCCTACCCAAATGTCCTGTCTTTGGTATTGTTCGTCAAATCGTTGAGCTCCTCAAGTTCTGAGTTGAGCTGTATGATTACTGACAAATGCGTGCACTGAATGGACAGGTCCACTCAATCTGTGTGGTTCTTTCTTCAAAAGACCATTTCAGACACCGACCCACATGGTCTTCACATGATCTGACCAAGATTATGTCTGGACTTTAAAAGAGACTGTGACCTCTGAGTTTGTTTCGGCCTTTCTTCTCAAAGTAGTCAGATAGGAAACGCCGACCTCATCTAGTTTAAAAAAATATGATTGACGTGTAAAAGTGTTTGTACAAACCTACTTACAGAAATAAAATCATTTATCATTTATCATTTATCATTTATGAATGACTGACTTAGGCTGTAATCTGCTTAAATTTAACACTAATAAATAATAATCGGGCATGAATAAATGTTCAAATTTAGTAGTAGTTTTTGGAAAATCATTTCTACAAACGGGTTTTATAATAATGGCAATACAACAATGCCATTATAACACAATTCTATTACGAGGCCATTGATCGACCAATGATCGACCATTATGAATTTAGCAGATTACGAACTTTTATCAAAATGACAATGGCATCGTGTTGGAATGACGAATTTATAAAATAGCAGACTTGGGCCCCTGGACCTCGCATATTAAAGCGATGGTCTATGATGGAACGAGGAAGTCCAAAAGATGTCTTATTCACTCCTACTTTGTAGGCTGACTGACGGGTTAAATGTGGAAGGGAATACAGAAGCTGGCAGAGAGTTCCACACTATGGCCGTGCGCATAATGGGTTGGTAGTTCAGGTACAAAATGTCTAACGGGATCACTATCTTCGACTCCGTCAATAAGAACTAGTGCGCCTTCTCGGTCTCAGGGTAGAGATGGACCAATGAATTCATATTTGAGTCTAATCTACGGATGTTAGTGAATTGTACGTACTTTTATCGGGAGGAACTACCACCGTTGTTTAAACTTATTCTTGTTATTTTAATACTTCATGGGGTTGTAAGAGTTTAGAGGGAAATTAGAGAGAAAGCGAGGCGAGTCCAACTGGCCAGTTTTAGGCAACTGAACTCGGGCTTCCGAATTGCGTTAGTAACGTTAGTGGCCATATCGTCCGTTTCATTGAAAGATACGAAAATATAGTTTTTATCATGCTTCAAAAATATCCCAAGCGCTTTGATATTTTCAACCGGAGCAATATATTATCGATCCATCATAATATTTAACAACATATATTATTACCAGGAAGTTATCTTCGGGCGCGCACCTACAGATAGCCGCCAGAGATGGCGTACGCTTCACTTGCACCTTCTGATCCATAGGCATCTTGCACCGGCACTCTAAAACCTTTTCCTGTAGCGCAAGCAGCTTTTCCTTCTTCTCCAACAACTCATCCAACTGTCCCTGCATCTTTTTATCGCACATTGTCTTGCATCCTTCTAAGTCTTCTACCAATCCCGCCTTCTCTTTACGTAGTTCTTCATGCTGCGAAAATGAACGGTAATATACGATACTATCTTTTCCTACGGATTTTGGTAATTAAAAGGTCTTAAGGACTCGGGCCAAAATTGGGAAAATTTGGTAGAACGGTTTGATTCCCTATTTTAAAATTTATTGTGTAGTTCAGTTAGTGTAGAAATCGGAAAATCATATAGTGACACTACGTATATGGTTTTCCGACTGACTTTCTTGGTATTGCATAATCATGGGTTCGTAATCAAATTCTATAGATATATAGCACAATACGGTTGACAAAAAACACCCATTGGACAACCTTATTATTTCACTCTGGTACTACTGAATCTAATAGTTGATGGTACTGTCCAAAGTCCGATGATACTGTCCAAAGTCCAATTGTTTATGCATGATGAGGAAATAGAATGAAGCACTTGTTCCCAAAAAACAAATACCAGCTTCTGTATGGAGTAAAAAGAGAGTGAACCAAAATTCAAATTTAGTAATATTGACTTAGTTTGACTTAGTTCTGTTTGAGTTTCAGAAGATAGATAGCTATAATTATTATCAAAACATAATATTATTTCGTCCAATCATAATAATTGTTCATAAATTGTTAACTCATGCTTTGATGACAATTTGGTTAATCTAATCTAAATAGCATGACAAGGTCAGATCAGTAATTGGTAACAATATATCGATGGATGATTAATTTTATTAATCAGTTTATTGCAAAGAATTTTCAGCTTTATTTCTAAAAACCGTAAAAGGGTTCCTCTCGGATCACGTCAAGATAACACAAAATTCTGCGATCAACAAACTGTTTGTCACGTCGCATCGGTGACATTAATCGATCATAGCAGTGTTTACTTCAAAATCGAAAAATCGACCTGCCGCAACCCAGTCCCTTAGATCGACCCGTCTTTCTAATGTTTTATTTGGACATAATATCAAGATAGTCGAACCTTTACCACTTCTCGTTTATTATATGGTAACGAATGAATCATGTAAACTCATGTTGTATATCTATTATACAGTTTGTATTCAGGTGTCTACGTAACAATAAGTTTAATAATATTATATGTATCCTATATACGTGCATACATAATACAAGCACAGTTTGATTGATTGCTTGGGCGTGAAGACATAGCTTTGAGTCTTATTGGTGGTTGTAGCTTACCAAAACCACCTCGGCTGGGCAGCGTTCGGGAAGCTACGCAATATCTTCTCGTCCCTCTTAACGCAGTGTCTCAAGACGAAAGTCTTGGACCAGTGCGTGTTACCAGTGATGACTTATGGCTTTATTAGAAGGCTAACAATCAAGGCTACGAATCTAGAATGAAGAGATCCGCAGGAGAACCAAGGTAACACGACATAGCCCGAAGAATTGCCAAACTTAAGTGGCAGTGGGCAGGGCACATTGCTCGTAGAATAGATCAACGATGGGGCCGAAAGGTTCTGGAATGGCGACTGCGTACCGAAATACGTAAAGTTGGAACACACAAGGTGGACCGATGATCTTGTAAAGGCAGCAGGAATCCACTAGATGCGGGATTGACGTAACCGGTCGAAGTACCGGAGCTTGGGGGTAGGCCTAAGTCCAGTAGTGGACATCTTTTGGCTGAAATGATGAATTATGATGATGAAAACCAACTCAGTTAAGTTTTTTAAGTCTCGAGATATTTCAGGCTCATTTACCTGAGAAGAGATTGTTACCCGTTGAGAGGTTATTATGTCCATACGAGTTTCGTTGGCTGAGCTCGCAGCATCGTAATTACTTAAATGAGCCTTTATCAGCCTCAAGGAACTTCTCATATGGAAGGTCAAATACTTCAGCTATCTAAAATTATGGAAAACATTATTAAAATGCAATTCGTCCAAATGATTTGAATCGTTCAATAATGATTGGTACTTTATCAGTTATCATACATGCGTCATTTTGTTGACGCAGATTGATTCACTACGTACTGTTTCAATCACAACGCAAATATGTATTTATTAGTTATTGCATCAGTAATGACTACGAAGGTCCCAAAGATACCTACATAAATCGAACAAAAAATATTTCACCTGTATTGGTATCCTCCTCACTTCAATAGTGATTAAGATTCAGAAGGATAGCTTACAGTAGCAAAATTACAACACACTTGTATCTACGAAAGAATGCATAATATATAGGCATAATAGTTAAATAGGTTGGTAAACGGGCACAAATTCATAGTGAATAAAAAAGACAACAAGTTTTATCTGGTATTCAGTATTTATCAGGCTGGCATCACTAGATAACTACTAGCTAATTCTTGTTTGTGATATTTTTGGTATATAACCACATCGCGTAAGAAAGTATATGCCAGATACATCCGCTGTTATTTAAAACTTCGAGTATGTCCAAATATCAGGGTCATATGGGCTCAGTGTCCTGTTACGGACATAAAAGCAAGCTTCGTTAGTTCCTCGTAAACTATCAGATATCTAAGTATAGTGCCTACTTATATGATCATTCAAGTCAATACAAAATGTATTGATGTATTTAGTGTTAATGATGTATTTTGTATTAAAATGTTTATATTTGTGTGTTTTTATTTGTTAATTGTGTTAAACAGTCCGAGTTCTTTGATGACCAAAGAGACGTGGAACACAACGCGCCGTCGGCCCGGGCTTGGTCTTTACCGGACAGCGAGCTACCCATTACTTGCCGTCCGCAAGCCCGCGCCTGGTGGCCGGGAATCAGCCTGGGAATCCCGACGCCCAGGGCGTCTCCTGCGGCAACTAAGGACGTGATGGCTACCCATGCACTCTCGCTCCGTACCCATGGCATGGATCAGGGCCGGACGCGAGAGATCGCCACCGCCGATCGCCTCCACGAGGACACGGCGGTTCGCCGCCCAAGCCGGGCAGACCTCCACCGTATGCTCCACCGTGTCCTCAGGGGGATCTTCACAGTGGAAACACCCGGGCGTTTCCTCCCACCTTATGCAAAACAGGAACCTCCCGAAACAGCCGTGTCCGGTGAGGACCTGCGTCAGGCGGAAGGTGAGGATGCCGTGGCGCCTCTCAATCCACTCCTCAAAGAGGAGACTTACCGCCGTAATCGTGGCGTGCCCAGCACTGGGTTGCGACAATCGCACTCTCCGTGTCGCCATGAGATCCCGCTGGAGCTCTGTCCGCTGTGCTGCGATTTCTCGCGGCAGCGGAGTTACGCCCCGGCGTTTGGCCACCTCGCGCAAGTCCCAAGTGTGCGCGCGGACCTTTGCCTCCAGATCCCATGGCGGCAATCCGGCAAGGAGGCCCGCCGCTTCACCGAAGATCGTGAAGTATCCCAGGACCATCCGGATACCAAACAGACGTCAAATAGCGATCGCGCATTCACAAATTGACAGGCGCTATCGATGAAACCAAACCAACATGGAGTTGCAATAAGTGGATTAGTAATTTAAAAGTTTAATATCGTAACTTATTTACACTTACACACTCACGCCATAAACACACACACCATGCACACGCCAGACATCACACATTCACCTCACAAAGCTTACACAAACACTTATAAGTGTATGTGTAAAGTTTGTGAGGCATGGTATGCCATATCATAACTACAATCATCTCTTTAGTCTCCACTCTGGAATTCATACCCTGAACCCCAAGATACAGACTAAGTCTCGTATTACAGAACCTCACTCAAGACTCAAGCATTAGGTACACCCGCTAATGAGACAATTGATTTTCTATTGTATCGGGCCGCCGAAACGAGTTTAGAGCCATTTGATTGGTTGAAACTAGTTTTGAGTAATGCTTCAGTCTGGAGTGAAATTCTGTAAATACGGACCTAACTATCTAGTCAGGGCTCACTGGCAAATAAGATGGTGTAACCTAGCTGGTGTAATCTAGGTAATATTTTATGCTTCGTCTCAGTTTGGTGTTAACCTGCTTACTGTATTACCTGGACCATAAATATTTACTATTCTATTTCTATTTATTCTACTGACAATGAGTAACTTCTTAGGAAGGTACCTACATTGCTACAGCAGTACAAGAAACAAAATATACTAATCACAAAACCAGGCAGCGTGACTTTCAAACGCAGTAAGTTGTGGTTAGCTTTTGGGTAGGCGTTATTTGTGAAATATTTTATTAAATCATCTGCCTCGTCTTTTCCCAACTACGTTGGAGTCGTCTGAATACCATTATTTTACATGGATTGACAGCATATCTGACCTCCACAACCCAGCTACTGAGTAACACGATACCCCTAGGTAAGACTCGTTGTCAAACTTTCGGGTTTCTGACGAGCCGTAACGACTGTCTAAGATCCACAAATGATAGCCGGGACCAACGGCTTAACGAGCTCTTCGAGGCTCAGATGGATTTTGGTATGTAAAGATGGTCACCCATCCACAGTCCAACCACGCCACCGTAGCTTAACCTGGTCGATCGTCCTGTGCGGCTGTTATTACTTAGCCGATTTTATTTAATCGAACCTAGGAAATTACCCTATCTACCCTGAAAATACCTGAAACCATTATTTATTGCAAGTTTTACGTTCAGTAAAAGGTGAACGGCAGCCTTGTATGGGAATTTCGTACCGCTAACAACATTTCGTGTTTGGGGATATTTTTTGTTTTAAGCCCTTTTAAAATTCTTAGATTTTTAGAACTTGGGACGTAGAAGTTAGAACCAGTTTTATTTTTTAAGGTTATGTCCTAGCGTAAATACGAGTATGTTGATTGTTACATATACTAGGTAGGTACGTAAACATTGTTTTGGTGATAGAGTAAATGTTCTAGATTGTTTGTCGCTACCTTTGTAGTGTTTTACTTACCATTAAGTAGGTTGATAGAGATGAGGATCCTACCTACTCATTGGGGTGCATACCTATATGCAGCAGTGGACAGCAACAGTTTGATAATGTTGGAGTTCTGATGGGGTTTTGAGTGTCGATATATAACTTATTTTATTGTATTTATAATTAATTCATTCTTAATATTAATTATATTTAACGTTCGTACGTACGTCGATACGTGGGGAAGTCGAGACCTCGTGGAGTACCCGCCTGAAAAATGCGCGCGTTCACTAAAACTACGATATAACTGTATATAGAGGTTAGTGCAGTTTTACCTTGTAATGTTAGAGCTCTTTCAAGTAGATTAAGCTCAGCTGCTTACGCAGTAAGAAAAATAAGGTAATTGACAGATGTAGGTAGCCACAGCTAGGTTAGTATACTTTGTTTATTTTAACAGTATTATGTCTTATGGCGTTCTGCTGTGGGGATCGGCAGCTGACGTAGATTCAGTTTTCATTCTACAAAAGAGGGCAATCCGCGCAATCTATAAAATGGGGCCTCGCAAGTCTCTTATAAACAAATTCAATAAAATTCAAAATCAAAATCAAAAGTCATTTATTGAAACTAGGCTGAGAGTCAGCACTTTTTGAACATCAAAATTACATAAGACAGTCCCCCAAAACGCCCGCCCTTCACTACTTCCTAGTGCTTTAGCTGGGAAGAAGTGGCGCAACAAACTCCCCAGCAGCACAGCTGTCTGTTATGTTGGAAGAACTTGATTCTATATATTAATAGCATATAATTAACATTCAACAATAAATGAAAATTTAAATTTATAATAATTAAAAAAAAAATGGTTTATGCAGTCAAATTAAATAAATAATGATATGAAGTAATTCATATGACCTGTCAGTAGTTAAGCCAATTCTGGTGAAAGAACACAAACGTTGTCTTGAGTTAATCACAGCGACCAACAATTCTTATCGTTTAAGTAGTCGTTGATAGAATAGTATTCCTTCGAACAAAGATCTGATTTTACTTTCGCTTTAAACGCATTAAAATGTAAATCTAGCAAAGAAGAGGGAAGCTTGTTATAAAAGGTTATACCAAGCCCAGCAAATGAGTTATGAACTTTATGAAGCCGGTGAAAGGGAGCACGTAGTTTGTCCTTATTTCTAGTATTAATATTATGAATATCACTGTTTTAAGTGTAGGTACATTTTGCCTAATTTAAAAGATGTTAGCGAAGATGAATTGCGATGCCACCGTGAGAATACCAATATCTTTAATAAAATCTCTTAGAGAAACTCAAGCACCTAGTTGGTAAATTGCACGAACAGCTCGTTTTTGAAGAACAAAAACATTTTGAATGTCAGCGGCTTTACCCCACAGCAGAATGCCGTAGGATATAACGCTATGAAAATAAATAAAATAGACTAACCGAGTTGTTACTAATTAATATACTAACTCTGCCTTCTCTTTATATCCTAGAAAATATCTTGTATGTTCGCAAAAACTAAGGTCTTTTCAAAAAAAGATGCGACTTCCATAATCTAAATACACGTAGTAAAGATGAAATTGTGATTCCAAAATTTAGATTAACTAAAATTAGCAAGTCATTTCTAATAAACAGTATCCGCTTCTATAACAAGTTGCCAAAATCGGTTGCAGAACATAGCGATGGAAAGTTTAAAACTCACATCAAACGTGTCCTTATCAAAAGAGAATATTATAAGATAAAAGTCTACGTTGCAGACAAGGAAATTTGGCATTAATTCCTTCCGCACATGTGGCTTCCCTGGTACCTCATTAACAGCATAACTATATGAGAATCTATTAACTGCTCCCAAATTACAATGTTAATTTTATTATTTTTAATTTTACAATTTCTGACATACACTCGTCATTATTTGACATTATACATCACTTCTAATTTCGACGGGTTGGTATCAGAATGACTGGATCGCATATTGACCACATCGCTCTTAGTCCAAATCTCAATAAGTCTATATCTCAAAATACCTAACTCGCAAAATGACTACATCGCTTTTAGTCCACATCTCATATTATCTAAATCTCAAAATACCTAAGTCGCAAAATGACTACATCGCAAAAAGTCCGAACAGTTGTGTAGGTACCTATACATTAATCTCTTTGCTTAGTGTTGGATGATTTCAACCCAGGGTACTTGGAAATATCCACGATAGGACATAAAAAATTTGAAGTATATGTCGTTCGTGCAACTCAAACAGATATGTCACTGCTAATCATTATGACCCCCCCCAGTGGGGTTCCCGCATTGTCGTTGCGGGGGGGCTCAGTAACCGTGGTCACCCTCCCACGGTGAAGCGAAGAGGAACCCCAAGGTGGGGCCGCTCGTCAGGGCTTGTGCCTCCAAGCCGACGACGTAGCGGCCAAAAAGTAGGTTGCGGTGAGATGCATCGCAGCTGAGGCGGGCCGCGATGTCGAATGGGAGGCATCGCGGCTGAGAGTTACAGGCTGCGGCGGAGGAGGAGTGCCGGTACTTCTGAGTAGCGCTCTTCCCTTCTGTGGCCTGGACGGGGCCGCCACCGTTTGATGGCGGACGCGGTGGGGCCGCAGGGCAAGAGGAGTGTCGGTATAGCGTTGGCCGCTCTCCCTATCCCCTGCAGCCAAAAATTGGTAGGCGGCGGGGCCACTGCTAACCCGTCGCAGGGAGACGTCAGCAGCAGCTGGTGGGGCTCACAAGGGCCGATGCCTGCCAGGGGTGCGGGTTGTTCGAAAGAGATACCGCGGCCCCTGGCACACAGGCAGCTGAGAGAACATGGGTGGGTTTTAGTCAGTAAAAGTCTGACACGCCCTCCTGCTCCACCCAGAGCGGGAGAAGTCATTTGATGATTTCCCACCCACAAAAAAAAAAAAACTGCTAATCATTATGATCACAAAAATAACGTAAATGATAAATGATAAATGATAAATGATAAATGATTTTATTTCTGTAAGTAGGTTTGTACAAACACTTTTACACGTCAATCATATTTTTTTAAACTAGATGAGGTCGGCGTTTCCTATCTGACTACTCTGAGAAGAAAGGCCGAAACAAACTCAGAGGTCACAGTCTCTTTTAAAGTCCAGACATAATCTTGGTCAGATCATGTGAAGACCATTTGGATCGGTGTCTGAAATGGTCTTTTGAAGAAAGAACCACACAGATTGAGTGGACCTGTCCATTCAGTGCACGCATTTGTCAGTAATCATACAGCTCAACTCAGAACTTGAGGAGCTCAACGATTTGACGAACAATACCAAAGACAGGACATTTGGGTAGGCCGCATAAAATACTCAAACTGCCAGATTAATATTAAAACTAGCTGAGAAAGAGATGAAACACAAAACAGAAAACACAAAAACAAACAAAAAATGACCCAAATAGTCCTTACATTCACAATAATTAAAACAAAAACAATATTATACTTCTAAAGTAAATATTCATGTCAAAGTGTATAAAATAATTATCAAATGTCAGAGTATAAGTTTGCAAAAAAAAAAAAAAAAGTATGTAAAAATTGGAGCAAGTCAATCCCAAGCTTTTGTGTCCTCAACATAATCTTTAACAGTATAAAAGGCTTTCAGGCACAACTTACGTTTAATGAATGATTTAAATTTATTGATACTTAGATCTTGAACATGGCTTGGAAGTTTATTATAAAAGCGTATACATTGACATCTGAATGACCCACCTATTTTCTTGAGCTTTGTTGATGGTACAACAAATTTGTGTTTGTTCCTAGTATTTATACTATGGATATCACTGTATTTTTTAAACAATTTAATATTTTTATGGGCATATAAAAGATTTTCAAAAATATACTGTGAAGGCACAGTCATTACATTAATCTCCTTAAATTTATCTCTGAGAGAATGTCTCGGACTTAATTTATAAATTGATCGAACAGCTCTTTTCTGCAAGATAAAGATAGTCTGAATGTCGGCGGCATTTCCCCACAACAGAATACCATACGACATTACACTATGAAAATAGCTAAAGTACACTAAACGGGCTGTCTCTGTATCAGTTAAATTACGAATTTTTCTAACAGCGTAAGCTGCAGAGCTTAGCTTTTTCGACAATTTATCTATATGTGGGCCCCACTGAAGTTTGGCATCCAAAGTTAAGCCCAAGAATACAGCGCTATCTTCAGGATTCAATTCTTCGCCCTTTATCAACACACTAGTTTTCACCTGCCTAACGTGAGGTAGCGTAAACTTAATGCATTTGGTTTTTTTTTTCATTAAGAAGTAAATTATTAACATTGAACCAGTGAACTACTTTTGAGATTGCGCTATTTACATCGTCATTAACCAGCTGCTGACGTTTAAGTTTAAACAAAAGTGAAGTGTCATCCGCGAACAACACTATATCATGATTATCCTTTATGAGGTAAGGCAAGTCATTAATATAAATAAGAAACAAGAAAGGACCAAGAATTGAGCCCTGTGGGACTCCCATTGATACTATTGATCCGGGAGATCTTTTCCCATTTACATCAACACACTGAATCCTATTACACAAGTATGAAATAAGAAGATCCAGAGCGGTGTTCCGGATCCCGTAGTGGCGGAGTTTCCTGATTAAAGTTTCATGAAGCACGCAATCGAATGCTTTAGATAAGTCACAAAAAATGCCCAAGGCATCGTATTTATTTTCCCATGCATTGTAAATATGCCCTAAGAGTTCAACACCAGCATCGGTAGTTGAACGACCCCTTGTAAAACCGAACTGCAATTGGTCTAAAATTAATTTCTCAAATATTTTACTAAAGGTAGGTAGTACTGAAATAGGTCTATAATTAGAGGGGTCTGATGTACTACCTGATTTAAACAAAGGTACTATTTTACTATTCTTCATTAGGTCAGGAAACTCCCCACAGTCGATACAATTATTAAATATAAGAGCTAAAGTAGGTGCTACAATGTCAATAATGGACTTAGCGACTTCTACAGAATTACCCCACAGATCTGCAGTCTTTTTGACGTTCAAAGTGTGAAAGGTTTTAATTATATCTCTCGTAGTTTTTACATACTCTTTGATCACAATGTCTAGCAATGAAATTATGTTTATTTCAAATAACAAAAATAGACCGGCTATATTATGCAACGGTTATCGCTATAATTGGGTAAAAGATAATGTGTCGAAAAATTTACCAGGCTATGATAGTGAGAGGATATTTTTCCAAAACAGAAAACAGGAAAAAGAAAGCAATACCTACTTTTTGGCAGAAAATACCGACTGGGGCTTACAAAACTCCGAATGGAAGATATTACACCGCTAAACTTCCTTATATTTATTTATCACCTAAAATGCAAGTTAAACTACAAATAATGAATGTTAGTCCGTATAAAATAAGCAGAATATGGAATTACTTTATTGTAAGTAAGGGAATTAATTTGATTTTCTTCTCTCAGTAATATAATTAAAATAAAATAAATGTTTAATGCCGTAAATGTTTTACTTTCCCTAGCCTATGTGCTTCCCTAAGATTCACTCTACCTTTACACCTAACTTGAACCAAGTCCATTTTGATGCTTGAACAAACAGACAAAAACTAAAATGACCTATTTTGGGTCTGTGTATAATACAAATTCTGATTAATATCACTTTTTTTTTTCGAACAATATTTACTGTATCCAGTCATTCTTATTTCAACCCTGTATAGGTACTTAGACAACTGTTCGGACTTTTTGCGACATAGTCATTTTGCGACTTAGGTATTTTGAGATTTAGACAATATGAGATGTGGACTAAAAGCGATGTAGTCATTTTGCGAGTTAGGTATTTTGAGATATAGACTTATTGAGATTTGGACTAAGAGCGACATGGTCAATTTGCGATTCAGTCATTCTGATACCAACCCATTTCGACTATTTATTAGTGATTCTCATGGAAATTATGTCACTTGGTTTAAATAGGTTGATTTTACTTATGTAGATTCTTTTACATATTGTGAATGAGAGAACGTTGTAGGCCTTACAGACGTCGACGATTTTCTATTCTTTATTTTCATTCCTCTAAGTACCTGGTACTTAATGACAGGCCTGCACTGCCCTCCCATACCTATTATCACTGTAATTTGAAAACACTGTAAAAACCAATTATTTTTAAAGTAACCGTGGAGTTTCATGCCGGCTCTTCTCCATAGGAAGCGACGAATTGGAACTGTGCACCTTGCTTCTGACGTTTCATAAGTGCCGTTGCAGGTTTATGTGAAAAAAAAAAAAATGATTTTGAAAAAAATATATATTGCTCATTCAAAGTTATTTTTCGAAAGCGATATTTTTCTAATTCGGAAACTAGCCACTTTGAGTCATCCCGACAATCAACTTCAAAAAACTTACACGAAATAAATGGCTTAGTTGCCTTAATAAGTGGTACCTACAAATTTTATTACTGAACAAGAAAAAAAGTATGTGGTACTAATTCTGCCGTTCACCTTTCAGCAAAATGGGTTATGGTTGTAGTCTCTGGTGCAACCGGTAATAGGCCTAAGTTCCTACAAAAAAAAAATGACTATATCACACACATTTTGTTACTCAGAAAATAAGTAAGGTCTTGGGGCTCTGGGAACTTGCTCTACTCTATTGTTCACATATCATCAACTATTTAAATAACTACACTCGCGAGCAATAAACTGGAATCACTTCATCGCGCGTTGCTCAATGACAAACAAACAAATTGCTCAAGACAATTTTTTACAATTTCTATGCAATGAGCTGTGGATTGTGGTATATCACCTGAAAGGTGATTTTATAAGCTTTCAAATCATATTTAAAAATTAATTAAATTTTCTACCTAAATTTAGAGAATTATTGCAATGGGTCGAAGTTGTGGACATCTAAATGAAAAGGGAGTATTATGAAAAGATTAAAAAGAAAAAATGTAGAATTTATGTTATTCACCCCTTAACATTTTCTGTTACCCCCCCCCCTGGACCTAATGACTGCCTGTAAACGGTTTTTCATTGACCGAATGAGTTTCCTAATGAAGTGCTGTGGGATTTTCTGCCAGTCTTCGACTAAAGTAGCTTTCAGGTCTTCTGTTGACGCCGGAGCTGGACGTCATCCTCGTACCCGCCTTTTCAGCTCGTCCCATTTATGTTCAATCCGATTAAGTCAGAGCTGAGGGCTGGCCAGTCTAGTGTGGGAATCTCGACTTCTACAAGATACTGTCTAGTCACTGCTGCGGTGTGGCAGCGGGCATTAACGTGCATTAGCAGGAAACCTTCGCCAATAAACCCAGCGTAGGGGAGCACATGACCTAGCAGAATGTCGTTGATATATTTTTTTGCGGTTAGCCCCCTCCCCAACCTCCACCAGGTACGAATATCAACTCCGTTTTTGCTTCAATAGATATCCCCGCCCACATCATACAGGATCCACCCTCGTATACCACTGTTTCCGCAAAACAGCATTGTGCGAATCGCTCCCCCGGTCTCCTATAGACTCTGTCGATGGTCGCTACTATGCAGGCACTTCCTGAATTCGTCCGAGAACAAGACTCGCCTCCATTGCTCGATATCACAATCTAAGTGATCGCGAGCAAACTAAAGCCTGGCTTGTCGGTGGACTGGAGACAATTTAGGTCCCGTTGCTCGCCTTTTCGGGGTCAAGTTGGCTTCTTTGAGTCTTTGCCACACTATCCACTCGCTGACAGCCTTCCTTCAAACTTTTCTGAGCTGCTGCTGGACGTCCACGCCGGTCAGTTGTCGATTTCGGAGAGAAGAGGTGACAATAAATCTCTCACCAAAGGGCATCGTTGTCGTCCAGATCCTGGTCTCCGGACTAATTTTCCAGTCTCCATGAACCTCTTGTATACCTTCGAGACACAAGCCTGGCTCAAATGAAGCTGTCGAGCGATAGAACACTGAGACAATCCTTGGTGGATTAGGATGACGACTTGAGCGGCTTCTATAGGTGTGGTTTCCATTTTCTTTTAGCTTCAGTATTCCCAGTGACGGGAAATATTAGACTGGTGATCAATTTTCATAAACGCCCCCTTTTTATAGGGTTGCAGGACTACCAAACAATATGGTGTTTTGTTTGAAATGAATTGAAAATGGATGTTTTTTGTTTTACGTTCCATGACATAAGGGGAATCTTTGGTTATGATATTGAAAGAAACCTCTTTTTAGCAATTTTGTTAGCTTTCAACCCAAAACTAACAAAATTGCCTTTCAAATGTTATGCCACAATCCATAGTTCATTGCATAGAAGTTGTAAAAATTTGTTTCGAGCAGCGGACGATGAAGTGATTCCAGTTTATTGGTCGCGAGTGTAGATAAGGGAGGCTCACTTATTGGAATTTAAAAAAGAGCTACCTACTTATTGTTATTACCTACTAAGCAATAAGTTTCTTTCTTGTCGTTGTTTTGCAGAAAAATTTAAAGAGAGCGCCAGCCACCAGAGAGTGTTAAACCTCGAAAAGTAAAAAATGCTGCCTTTAGTAACGTAATTCTCCCCATTCATCGCCCTCGAAAAAATGAAAAAAAAAATGCCGTCACAATTTCACGAACCGTTAAGCATTTGTGCGTGGTCGTGTATTACTTAAGCAAATTAAGTCATACTCGTTTTAAAATATTACGTACCTGTTCCTTAAGTTTCTCATTTTTCTCCTCTTCTTGAGTTAACTCTCTAGAAACTTCGGCTATTTGCTCGCGCAACCCGATTAACTCAGCTCGCATAGCTCGCTCGGCTTCACACGTCAGCGTTCGCGCCGAATCGGCTTCGTTGTCTAACAATTCCAACTTACGTCGTGCTTGGTCTTCTTTAAACTAAGGGGAATAGATTTATTACAGCTTTATTTATTTGTACAAATATTTACATAAACGCAGTAATTCCTTTATGATTCGCTCAGTCAAAGCATTCAACAGAATCGTAAACAATGAACAGCCCGCTATCGATTTGTTTGCAAGCCGCTTGGTGTCTATTGTTACCATTTTATCAAAAAACTGTAGTTTCTGATTGATCCAAATAGTAGTTGAGCATGCATTCCTGCCTATGTATTTACTTAATATAATAGTTTATTAACGTATGTAGTTTGTTTTAAGCATCATTTACAAAATGAATTATTTAGTCTAAACATAGTTTATAAATCGTACAACAATACTCCATTGCTATCTGTGGAGGCTTGGAATATTTGCGACGTTTGAGGTTTTCCGCACCTGCAGTAGCTGCTTTAGCGCAACCCGCCGTACTAGGAAGATGGCGCAAGGGTATCACCAAAAACCACACTAATAAATACTTTGACTTTGACTTTGGGTATCGACACGTCAGATTGCGTTCCACACCAAAGGCCGTCCTAACTTCCAAGACAGTGGTGGATTTACACATTTGCCGCCAGTAGGTATTACATTTTTGCTGCCCCTACGAACTCTTTTGAATTGTAATATTGAAACCCTATTAGAATATTTTAAAAATTCATATTCACAATGTACTACACAGCGTTTAGTAATTTTTCATATACAGACATTGGAGTATTCGTTATACCTACTGTATGTATATAGGTAGGTACTAAAATATTGTAATTTTGTTAAATTATTGAGACTTTTCTCCGCGTATATAATAATGTTTATTTTCCTTAAAGCAAAAACATGAGCCAAATTTGCCGCCGCCCTAAAGTTTGCCGTCCTAGGCTCCAGCATACTCAGCCTGCTGGTAAATCCATCACTGTTCTGAGGTATTATGGTCATTTCGTCTGGTCTCTTCCCATCGTCACGTGCCAAGCCATTGGGTTCTAGAACATCTGGCACCCCGGCAATTACAGGAGCACGACGGATGATGTCATTAATGCTGGCGTGCCGGGCTATCCGGCCTGCGCGCCTACTGCAGGATAAGCCATTGTGTCCGAGGCAGTCGACACCTTCACCGCACTGGCAGCGATGCAGAGCTACGCAAGGAGCGCCAAGAAGCAGCAATCCGTGCACGTGCCACTACTTCTAGTTCACCACTGGTTTCTCTTGCATGAAAATACCCACAGGAACCGTGCATTTTTTCAGGCATAAAAAGTATCCAATGTCACTTGAGAATAGGATATAGCTCGTTAATTACGTCTTCAACCCTTTTCCCGATTATCGAATGAGATGCCTAATGAATCTGAGTGACCGGGTAGTAGCTACCTATCGGTGAAAGAATTTTTGTAATCGGATCAGTATTTCCAGATATTATCTCAACTACACAAGCAAACTTAGAAAAAGATATTATAGAGACATAATTAATAGATATTAGACAGAGTTATTAGCATTACCTACTCATCTGCACCCATTGAGTTATAATGTACTACGTACGTACATTATAACTCAATGTCTGCACCGTGTTACAGCCTTGATCACTACTCACAATATCTTAACGATATCGCGTCAAGATGCAACGTGATCGGTACGATCTAACCAAACATCACAAATAAAATATAGGAACATTTAAAATTCAGTATATTTATCAAATAATGCATATTCAAGCGCATTTAGTACGAATGATTCCGCCATGGGTGCTTATCATAGCACTAAATAAACCGTTGTCAACTATGAATGTTAATGTACTCGCAAAATCACCTTAAGGTCTCGATCGTACTGCGCAGCCTTGCACAGTTCCTGTGCCAGAGCCGCTTCGCCCTTCGCCGCCTCATCACTGAAGCGCATCCGGGTGCTCGCTAAGCCACACACCCTCTGCTCCAGTGTCGTTAGATGTGCTTGCTCCTTCTCTACAGCGTCTTCCCTGGTTTTCAGGGAATTAGCTAAAGGGTTAGAACTGCCCTTAAATTCGTTCCGATCTGCTATTAATTTTGTAATCTGAAAAAATACCAAAATGATAAGTAGCTGTTAAAACAAAAATCTGTTTTATCAATTTACTACAGTAATAAATGTGTAATAATAATAATAGATAGTATAATTTTCAAACTTGTTTTTGAATATCATCTTCTTTTTCTTCGGCCAGTGCGAGTCGTTTTTGGTAGCCTACTTCGAGGTCCCTCCACGCAGCCTCGGCGCGTTCCAGAAGCTCGACTCGCTCAGCTTCCCGTCGCGCCAGCTGACTGGCGCGGTTGCGCAGTTCACTTGTCATTGCATCTACTGCAGCTAGCTTTTCCGCACATTCAGTATCCAAACAACATGCCTATTGAGTCATAAAACTGAAATTAATTCTTTTTGGACATACCTACTCAAGAGCGTTCATCCCGCGCGGGCTGGCAACGGCGCATTTATAGCGGATTTTCGTGATTATTTCATTAAATACTAGCTTTTGCCAGCAGCTTCGCCTGCATGGAGGTCGAAAACTGTCCCACGGGAACGTAGTACCGGGATAAAAAGTATCATATGTGTTATTCCAGGTAACAAACTACCTGTGTGCCAAATTTCATTCAAATCCGTTCAGCCGTATTTGCGTGAAAGAGTAACAAACATTCATACTCACAAGCTTTCACATTTATAATATTAGTAGGATTTTTTTTTAGCAAGCAACTAGCATAACAAATAGCATACAAGTTTGGTTGCTATTTTTTTACAGTTATTTTGGTATTTACAAATAAAAATTGACATACCGTCATTTTTTTCTATTTGCATTACTTCGTAAGAGTAAATGTTTTTATTAAAGAGAAAATGTTAAAAATAATTTTAAATACTAAAAATATAGTGTTTAGGTGAAAAAAAAAATTGGTACTTTTGTTTGTAATTAATGAAATAATCACGAAAAAATACTATAAATGCGTTGTTGCCAGCCCGTGTTGGATGAACGCTCTTATTACCTGTCAGTCTATCGAAGTATTTGTTTAAAATGTTTAAATGGGCTATTACAGTGGTCATAGTTTCAAAGAATATTTTCAATATCCTTTCGGTAGTAGGTAAATAATATCTAGGAATGCCAAGGACGTGACTAACGTTAACGGGTGACGCTATTTATTGTATACGTACTGCATTGATTCTATCTAGGGTTTCCTTTTCTGGTGGCTTTGGTGATTTTTTTTTTACGGATTGGCTAGAAGCATGTCGTTTTGATCCTTTATTTTCAAGAAACATAACTAATTTCGATTCCACCGGTAATTTAACAATGGGGCCGCTTGTGTGAGATCCGAAGCTTCCATCGACTGTATTAGGAATGAAAGCTTCCCATGCGGCTGCGTTTCGATAATCATTTGTTGTACTATTTGAATTATACGCACACTTGGCTGCACTGGAGATATCTTTTTTCTGAAGTTCTACAAATCTAAAACATAAACATTAACAATGACATAAATGGTGTAAATCACAAGTACCTAATATAACTAAAATACCTATGAATGCACGATAGATTGGGGATTGGGGATTGGGCCTGTGAGAATCCCCCTCAGGGGAGAAAACTGGACTCTAATGCAAAAAAATCCAGAAAGTCCCCTTTTCATTTTGAGTTATTCCACTAATCTCCCCTTAGAGAATCTCCTCAAGGGGGAAAATTGAACCCTACCTTAAAAAAAATCCAGAAATTCCCCTTTTTATTTTGGATTATTCCACTTTTCCCCCTCATTTTTAGTTTTGATTTCCACGCTCTTAAAGTAAATAAAAAAAATAGTGATCAGATACACTTTAATTAACAAAAAAATGACAATTTAATATTTATAATCATTAATCAGTCTTTTTTTAACCGACTTCCAAAAGGAGGAGGTTCTCAATTCGTCGGAACCTTTTTTTTTTTTATGTATGTTCCCCGATTACTCGAAGATGGCTGGACCGATTTGGATAATTTTTTTTTGTTTGAAAGGGTATACTTCCCAGGTGGTCCCATGATCATCAAGTCAGGATCTGATGATGGAATCCTGGAGAAATAGAGAGAACTCATCAAATTTTATAGGCACACTTGAAGCAATTTGTGTAGTTTTTGGAAGAGTACTTTCTCGGAGTGGTTCCATTTCAATTTGGTGAAGATCTGATGAAGAACTTCGGAGATAGGCAACGGAACTCCTCAATAAATGATAGCAAATGGACAGGGATTGCTGAAATCTCATGTCTGTCAATTGTTTACACCAGTTAATAACATAACATCACGCCGGTACGCTGTGAAGGGGTAAGCACATGTGAACCACTAAAAAGTGAAAAATAAAAAACTTTTTTCAAAAAAATAAACAACCGACTTCTAAAAAAACACTAAAAAGTGAAAAATAACTTTAATTTCGGAAGGCGGTGACAAAAAATTAAAATACATATCCAAAGTCACCGACTTCGGAAATTAAAGTTATTTTTCACTTTTTAGTATTTTTTTGGAAGTCGGTTGTTTATTTTTTTGAAAAAAGTTTTTTTTACATAATTTTGTTGTAATAAAACAAGATGAAGAGTAAAAACAATTACAAACAAACAGCGATGAGGGAAATCGGTTGATTTTAGTGAAAATAATAATTAAAACAGTTTAAACAAAGGATGTACATACAACCTACCTAGAAAAACGAAATTATTTTGTATATCCCCCTGAAATTTTCCCTTAAGGGGAATCTAGTCGCGGGCTCCAATTCACTGGTGAGTCTGGCTAAAAAGCACGCTGTCTCACCAGGCGTCATGTCCGACAGAGGTAGTATCAGTGATGAGCAGTTAGACGCTAGTCTACACGCACAACGTTATTGAGTGAGATGCAGGATAATTTATAGTAACACAGACGGGTAAAAAATTAAGAAAAGTCCTTTGGATGATCGGGTTTTGCAAAAAATCACTGCATAAATCAATAACGAATAAAGTTTATTGAACTTTTCAATATATGAGCTTTGTCGGAACCGACTTGGTTTTGGAGATTTTGCACTTCTTTTATTACTTAAACACACCCAAAGTTAGGTTAAATTAGCTAGAAAAACGAATCATTGCTGGCGGTGCGGTGCGGTGCGGTGCGGGTTGCGGTGCGGTGACTTTGGATATGTATTTTAATTTTTTGTCACCGCCTTCCGAAATTAAAGTTATTTTTCACTTTTTAGTGGTTCACATGTGCTTACCCCTTCACAGCGTACCGGCGTGATGTTATGTTATTAACTGGTGTAAACAATTGACAGACATGAGATTTCAGCAATCCCTGTCCATTTGCTATCATTTATTGAGGAGTTCCGTTGCCTATCTCCGAAGTTCTTCATCAAATCTTCACCAAATTGAAATGGAACCACTCCGAGAAAGTACTCTTCCAAAAACTACACAAATTGCTTCAAGTGTGCCTATAAAATTTGAAGAGTTCTCTCTATTTCTCCAGGATCCCGACTCTCTATTTCATCAGATCCTGACTTGATGATCATGGAACCACCTGGGAAGTATACCCTTTCAAACAAAAAAAAATTATCCAAATCGGTCCAGCCATCTTCGAGTAATCGGGGAACATACATAAAAAAAAAATTAAAAAAAAAAGGTTCCGACGAATTGAGAACCTCCTCCTTTTGGAAGTCGGTTAAAAACAAAGTCGCTTTCTCTGTCCCTATATCCCTATGTATGCTTAAATCTTTACAACTGCGCAACGGATTTTGATGCGGGTTTTTTTAATAGATAGAGTGATTCAAGAGGAAGTTTTATCTGTATAATACACCGACCTCCACGCGGGCGAAGCCTCTGGCAAAAGCTAGTTGTACAATAAAGTAAAGTTGTTATAAAAATATAGTGAACGGGTACATTTTGCCTGAGTTTTGGCATGCAAAATTTAACAAATAGGTAATGTCACCTATGTTATAATTATTATAAGGTCATGAGCAAAAATATAAAATAGTTAAGTAGTAAAGTAATAAATCATTATAACAAGTTCAAATAGTGTGCAAAAGTGTTTCAAATAATGTCAATAATATTAAACTGTTGAGATGTCACACATAAGGTAATTCAAAAAATCACTTATCGAATAATAACATTTCTGTATCAAAAAGTCTTGAGTTTATTTTCAAATTGTTGAAGGGTATCACTTTTTATGCTGTCAGGTAGTTTATAAAATTTTATTGGATCCATGCAGAAAACTCTTTTTCTAAGTAGTACTGTTTTATAGCCACCGAAAATTAAGAGGTTTTTGTATTGACTTCTCATGGGACCCTTGGTGTCCGAGACCTTAGCAAACAAATTTTTATTTGTTTTTACAAAAGTTGCCATTTCCAAAATATACAATGACGGAAAAGTAAGAATTTTCAAAGACTTGAACAGAGGTCCACAACTATCTCTAGGTTTAAGACTACACATAGCTCTAAAACCACGTTTTTGGGCTTTAAATATGTTATCTCTTAGACTGCAGTTACTCCAAAAAATGATTCCAAACCTCAACACCGATGCGGCCAAACCATGGTATGCTACTAAAGCAGTCTTCATGTTGACTTTTTTTTCAGGTTAAAAAAAACATAAGCTGCAGTGCTTAACTTTTTACACACTTCTTCAGCTTGCGGTTTCCACGTTTATTGATCGTCTATAAAATATTCCTAAAAATTTCGCGACCTTTGTTTGATTGATCACCTGTCCGTTGTACTGTAAATTAACGTTCGGTGGGATTGTACGTTGGCGAAAATGCATCACATTAGTCTTTGATAAGTATTACCAGGTTGTTTTTATCAAGCCAAGTAATAATATTTCTAAGATTAATGTTGATATCCTGTTCATAATTATTAATATTTGTACGTTTTATCAGTGCTGTGCTGAATTTGATATTGAATTTTTATTTAGAATTTTTACTGACTATGTCGATGAAGGCCCGCTTGGCGGTGCTCCTATTAGTGTTTGAATGGTTAAAAATTATTCCCAAGCTCGCTTCGCTCGCTTCTGCATTCTAGGTTATCTAAGTGAAATACGTGCCGGCACCCGCGGTAAATATTTTAACAACCAAACCAACCGGCGAACAAATCGGCGCCCAGCGCCGGGCTATAATCAGCGGGAATTCCAGACTTTTTTTAGATTCCACTTTTCCCCCTCAGGAGCACTTTCAGGGGGGATCTGTGGAATAAGTATTTTCTTCGATTCCAGTTTTCCCCCGGGGAATATCAGGGGAGAATTCTACACTCTTTTTATAGGTTCCACTTTTCCCCCTCAGGGGATTTTCAGGGTGGATTTATGGAATAAGTCGAATAAGCCATAGATTGGTAAGAACTTCAAACACAGCATCACTTTCAAAGAGCATTATCATAGAAATGAAAACATTGCAGGGAATCCAACCACCGAGGTGTTTTAAAAAGTAAGATGACGAACCTATAAAGGCTATCTGCGTCGTGGTGTCCGAGCCGTTGCCAGGCGAGCAGCGCACAGATCAGGTGTTGTTGCTCCGGATTCTCTTCTCTGACAGAATGGAGGTCGCGCTCCTCGGAGGCCAGACGCTGTTGCGCCGCCCTCATGGAACCCTACACACAAGCTGACGAGTCAACAAGATCAAACCTAAAACTTTTTGCTGATAACGCAGACTACACTATTTAAATAATGCGAACACTTTTCTACAGGTCGTAATGAAAACTAGAGTTTTTTTTTATAAGATTGAAATAAGGCTAAGTAGCCTTCCTTTCGGAAGATGCACACTGCATTCAAGCAGTTGCATTCGTGCATGGAGTTCACTCCTGGAGGTATTCTCTAGTTTGACAAACGATAGGTCGAAAGCTCAATGGAATTCAAAAGTAAGTAGATCACTCAATAGAGATGGATAGCTCACTCTTCATTTCATGAATTTAAGTAGGTTGTAATATTGGTTCACAATCAGCCAATACTGTTCCGACTGCCGGGATACGGGCCTCTCTGTACGGGTCTACTCTGTGAGAGGGAGCGGGCCGTAATCCATCAGGCTGGCCCAAAGCGCGTTAGGAGATGTCATATATCTTAGATTTTTTGGGTCTAGGACATGCCGATTTCCTCACGATGTTTTTTTTCACCGTTTTTATAGCAGCGGTGATGGAATAATTTACACGAAGTAAAGCGTCTGCTTGGGTTCGAACCTCAGACCTACAGTTTGTAAGCCGCGGCCGTAACCACTTGGCCACCACTGGTCTCAATCTAGATTATATAGGTAAACTATATTTCCAAGTTACCTTTAGCTCCAAACACGGTTTCATTTCAAGTGCCTTCGAAATGTTCCAAATTATGAGACTGGTCATGGACGATAATTTATCCAATGGGATTGGTTCCTTTTCTGACATTGGTTTCGGCAATATATCTTTCTGCCTGGGGATCATCTAGAGATATGTGCCTATTTATAATTCACCTCAATAATAATAAAGGGACAGGCAACTTACTCATCTCTGTTTCTATTAAGTAGCGCTACACTTAATAGAAACACACGAGACACACTTCTTTTCGCACACGAGAAATATTCCACCTACTAAGATTTAGTCTATTTCGTAATTGTATTACAATTTTTTTATGTTTTATTGCACAAAATTTGAATCCGTACTACAATTGTCAGCTTACTAATTGTTTTCTTACTTGGTAACCCTTTGGAGCGGTTTATCATCAACATGTCAGCTGAAAGACGTCCACTGCTAGACATAGGCCTCCCCAAAGCATCGCCACATCTACTATTCCTATGCTTGTCCAGCGCAACCATAAGAATATCGTCCTAACTGATTTCGGTCACGGTGGCCAATCTCAACAGAAATTAAAGCCAGGAACGCAACAGATATTATAGCGTACTAGTGTGTGTGCTCAAAAACAGGTCACTCTCTGTTCCTTTAATCTCATACTCTGATGGGACGGAGGTCAGGCGCAGGATCAACGGCTTTTAATACATTTGCTCGACCTGGGAGCCAAACCTAGCGGTCGCGCTTGCGGTCACGAGACCAACGGGGCAGACAATTTGGGTATTGGCATCGGATTCGGCATCAAAAGGTGAATGTGTACATGATGCCAAAAGAATTAAGTATGCAGGCCAAAATAACAAAGTTATTCACAAAATCTCATTTAGTTCAGCCTTCATACAGTCTTCTACATAAAATTTCATTTTAATTAAACTAACTTGGCTTAAATAAAATTCTTACCTTCTTTATTTTCATGATTCTGCGCGGTGCAGGTCGCATTTGGTTTACCTTGTGTATTTCGCACAATATTTCGTTCAATATGCTTTTGGAAACCCGACGGGCGTCAAAATTTCGTCGTGTCTTAAAACGTTTGAAAACGAACTATTATTATAAGTACCTAAATAAACAACCAACGCGCCAACTGTTACTATGAATTTAGCATATGATTCAAATTTAAAAAAACAAACCTGCCGTTGAAATTTCTACGCTACGATCTAGAATCATGTGCTTGAAAGCATGGTTACAGGTTGCGCGTCGATATCCCTGCCACCCTGTTTATTATAATTTCTTGAACTTGGGGGTGCGGTGTCCGATTTCACCAACATCCCCTAACTTTATGGGATCCCCTAAGAATGGTTAGGGGGCTGTTAGAAGGCGGTTTCTGTTTCACCAACAGTAAGGGGTCAGTTAAACGTTAAAAGGTTCCCTAAATTTAGGTGGTTGAAAATGAAATGTGGAAATCTCTCCAGCGCCGAACATAGATAGTGATATATTTGAATTTGTTGAAAATTTAGAAACTGTTTCTACTATAATCCACGTAAATAACAGCCGTTGATTAAAAATATATCGGAAACAACCAAACCACTTCGAAATTTTTGATGAAACTGGCTTTTTTCGGAGATGTAGGTTATATAAATCTTCAGTGCCGTAGATATTGGAAAAGATTGAACATAGCTTAGAATTTCCTAATAATAGGTGAGCACTTAACTTATTAAAGTTTTTATAAGTAAGCAAAATAAAAAATTGCCGGTAACGTAACGTAAAATTTGTTAAAAAAAATCGCACAACGCCCATTCACTATATTATCAAACACACAATCTTAACTAGTTAAGGGGAATCTAGTCGCGGGGAACCCACTGGTGGGCCTGGCTAAAAAGCAGGCTGTCTCATCAGGCATCGTGTCCGACAGAGGTAGTATCAGTGATGAGCAGTTAGACGCTAGTCTACACGCACACACAGTAAAACAGGCGCGAAAAAATTTAGAAAAGTCATTCGGAAGATCGAATAAAGTTTATTAAAAAAATATTTGAGCTTTGTCAGTACCGACTTGGTTTTGAAGATTTTACACTTCTTTTGTTACTTAAACACACCCAAAGTTAGGTTAAATTAGCTCGAAAAACGAATCATTGCTGGCTCATAACTTTTTAATGGCTTTTTATTTTAGTAGGTATTCTATTTCCGCACAGACAATATTAATAATCAGACAAAACCATACCATGTTTAATTTTTGATGTACATTGTCGAACAGTGGAGTAATACACTCCCGAAGTTTGTATGGAATAAATGTCGACTAGATTAACCTTAATAAACTCTTTGCAAATGTAAACAATCAAACAAATCTCACGTCACGACGTCACAAAACAAAGAAGTGTCAAATACAAATAAGACCACAAGTAGCACGCGACGTTTCGTAATGTATACACAGAGTAAATAAGCAAGAAAACATGAAATTCATTCAAAATATGAATGAATTAATATTTATTATTGCTATCAAAACACGATTTATAAATAACTGTATCCATATAAGTATATACTTTAGAAAATTAAAAAAAAGAGTTCGATAAGTTCATAGACGAATAAGTCACTATTATCGAGAACAAAACGTCACATAGAAATGAGTGTTAGTTAGGTGGTAAAAATTACGGTGAAATGAAATTTTATTTAGGGGCTAGTTTGGGGGAGCTTTTAAGCTAACGATCCCATTCGTAGGTGGTAGTATAGAGGACGTCGGTGAAAACGGGCATGAGTCTCTTTACAATTATGTATTATTATTATTAGACTATACTATTTATTATTGGTTTACTTCCTTCTGAATTGACTGCGAAATGCGAGAAGGATCATAGAACCATCCCAACAATGTACTTTCTATCTATGCTTCACTGTTTGGCAGAGATCCTTTTGATAATTGACCCTTTCTCCAGTTTCAATCACTGCTCGATTGTATTTTTATTTAGGTACTCTATCATGTGGTGGTCTTCTAAACATAAATCAATGCATAAAACATACCAGTTCAGGTTCCTTTTTATTATCAGAATGTCTATTATCTCTATATTCTTGTGCACAATATATCAACTCTTGGTTAGTTTCCATAGTAAATTAAACTGACTTTTTATTTTCTATGATTTACTGTATTTACATTTGTTTCTGACCAAAGCGTAATTATTTATTTGAAAATGCTCACGTTCCGGAAAATATCATTTTAAATTTTACACATATTTTATTTCAAAACTCACTTGACAATGTGCGTGACAATGACAGAATATGCTCTTGACATTTCATCTTCTTACTCTTCCACTCCAGCCATTCCATGTTCTCCTTGAAGCTAACTAAAAAAACTTCTTGTATCGGCCTCAAAGAATATATAAATATTAATGGGAGGTCCGCCTTCCTTGAAAGGAAATAAAATAATTCATACCACATAGTCTACATCTACACTTCTACCTACACTAATTTAATATAATAATTAATAATCACTACATAGTATAAAGCAAAGTCGCTTTCTCTGTCCCTATATCCCTATGTATGCTTAAATCTTTAAAAGTACGCAACGGATTTTGATGCGGGTTTTTTTAATAGATAGAGTGATTCAAGAGGAGGGTTTATATGTATAATACACCGACCTCCACGCGGGCGAAGCCGCTGGCAAAAGCTAGTCTTATATATAAAATTTCCATGTCACAATGTTAGTTACCGTACTCCTCCGAAACGGCTTTACCGATTTTTACCAAATTTTTTATGCGTATTTAGTAGGTCTGAGAATCGGCTACTATCTATTTTCCATACCCCTAAGTGATAAGGGTTGTTCACCCTAAATAATTTATAAGGCAAAACAACGTTTGCTGGGTCAGCTAGTAATATTATAAAGAGGAAAGATTTGTATTTTCGTATTTTTATATGTAACGATTAAACTTAAAAACTACTGGACCGATTTCAAAAATTCTTTTACCGTTAGAGAGCTACATTATCACTGAGTAACATAGGCTATATTTTATCCACGTATTCCTACGGGAATGGGAACTACGCGGGTGAAACTGCGAAGCGCTGCTAGTAATTAATAAAATTATCCTACTATCCTACTTACTATTTCAAATGTGAAAGTTTGTATGTTTAGATGTTTGGATGTTTGTTACTCAATCACGCAAAAACGGCTGAATGGATTTGGATAGGCACACAGATAGTTTGTAACGTTGGAATAACACACAGGATACTTTTCATCCCGATAGTACGTTCCTCTGAGATAATTTTCTAAAAGATCTAAAAACTCCACGCGGGCGAAGCTGCTGGCAAAAGCTAGTAATGAAATGAAATTAAATTAAATGTTTATTTATGTAAATAGATCTTAAAAAACGCTTTTACACGTCAATATTTTGTTGGTCACTATTTTATAAACTAGATGGCGCCGGCATTTCCTAGCTGACTGTTCCCTGAGCAGAAAAGCCGAAACAAACTCAAAAGTCATGGTCTCTTTTAAAGTCCAAACATTATATTATTTGAATTTTATGTGAGTCTAACAATGCAGGGCAATGTCTGGAAGGGCCTTTTGAAGAAAGAGCCGTTGCAGCTTTGAGCTGACCTGTCCCAACAGACGGCATATGTATGTATCAGTCACCGTGTAGCTCAACCCTATTTTAGGGAGCTCAACGAGTAATAAAATAATTCATGAAAATAAATCAATGATTCTGCGAACTGTCGGCCCACTTGTGCGTTCATGCATTATGTAACTTAGGATTAATGAAATAATTCGTCTTCTGCCACCAAAAGTTACACGTATCTAAACCTAGACTGAAACCTTTACATTTGAAACCCACCGATGTGGGGGAGAGTCGCTAAACGCGGGGTTAGTGCTAGTGATGTCAAAATAAATGTTAAAATAAATATCATCAGATCCGAAAAAGCCGATTAGCACCTTAAATTAAATCGGTTTACTATAAAACGACCTTAGGTATCTACTTTATGTTCCACGTCTACAGGAGCCAGGAGGACACACTTTTTCTCAGTAAAGTGGAAAGTTTAGGTACTAACTATAGTTTTCATGTCGATAAAAGAACAGTACGGGTTGGAACAAAAAAGGCGAAAATTGAACGACCGACTCAGAAGAAATATTTCAGAGACCAGAAAAGATTGCCATCAATGTCACACGCAACGATTATCTCAATAAATTCCCACAGTTACAAAATATCATGCAGGTGATTCACCATTACGTGCATTCGAGCACAATGCACTGTGGCTGAAGATAAAACGAGAAAGAGTGATCGCACCCCGTCGCCGGCGCCGGCGCCGCCTGGCTCCCGCCGCTAACGGTCCTTGCCTTCCAAGTACAGCAGCATTAACTACATTGCTGCTATATTTAGCACAGTCACCATGCCATGTTCAGCATTTACCTGTATCCAGTACTAGTTGCATCTAAAATAGAAAAACTAGACTCCAGCCAAGACGCACGACTCGATGCTCTTTTAGCCATGCGCTGTAAGTATTATAAAGGCAATCTAGTCTAAGTACCTATGAAATGAACGGGTAAAGTGTGAGGAAAACAACGGACGTATAGTTCTAGTTTTGTAGATATATGGATATACACCGGTGCTATTGTTCCGAAATGTAAACGCAGTAGAGGAATCGCGTCGATGCATATATCTGATTGATTATTGCGAGTTTCTTTTTGGTGCTCAAGTTTACTCAACAGAAAGTAAGTATTGTGAAATTACAGCCAAACGGATGTATCAAAAATAGAATTAATCAAATAAATTCGTTTAAATTAAATCAATCATTAGACTCAATAATGACAGGATATAGTTAGTGACTCACCGTATACCTAAGTTTGAATCAATGAAGAAATAATTTACGTTAACCAAAATACAAAAACTTTAATTATACACTTGACTTCCTATTAAACTACCTAAAAATAAACAAATCAATAAAAAATTCAGCAGCATTTGCTTGGAATACAATTAAATATTTCATAATGGACATTCATAGGTAGTATTTAAATTGCGGAACTAGATATGTATACTGTATACGTTTTTGTCAAATAATTAATTAAAAACGTTACCTACTCGTTACTTACAAAAATTTATAGGTAGGTAGTAGTTACTACAGTACTTACACACAGTATTCAGGGGGCCTGAAAACGGCACATTAAGTGATTCCTAAAAGCAATTCATAATTTGGTGACCATTTTACGAATTTCCATACAAAACTGTCAAATAGATGAATTGCGTGCTGTCCACGCAGATAATATTATGAATTGTCAGTTTGTGACCATTTTACGATTTAAAATATGATTCACAATATTATCCTATTATGATTCTGCCAAAGCGGTCTTTTTAGACGCCAAGAACTACAGTGCCACGGTGGCCTTACTTACAGTAATTTGTAGTACTTGTAAGGGTGTGTCCAGACTTGGCGAATACGCCGCGAATGCGCCGCTCGCGAGCTGCTTGCGGGCCAGGTCTGGATACACCCTTATGTATATATATTTTTAAATACGAAAGTATTTTAAACTATATCGTTTTTTCTATAAATAGCTTGGTCAATCCAATAAGTACTGAATAACTGAGTAGGTTATGGTTTTGTAATAGTTGCACGTGCTACACGAGATCAATCGCCAACCTAAATCAAAGACATGACAATACAGCCATTAAATATCAATCAGTTAACTCTATATCTCACTAGAAATGAACAAAAATGGGGAATTTAATGTTAATTAATAACGCGTTATTATGGTGACGCCAATCATATCTAAATCTGTTACAAAATGAGTGGCACGAGTCACGCTGATACAGAATGCACAAATCATTAAGTTTAAACAAACCACAACAGTTAATGCGTTTCGACATTATCCCAAATAGGTTTAATAAGTTACTGACGAGAATGCATCATTTTTCCGGAAATAGAACAAGTAAGTATGTGGGTTTGATTGATTTACTTAATTTTGGTATCTAACTTAAGTGTCATACATGTACTCGTACAAGATACTGCGTAATATATATGTCGTCTATGTCATGTGGAATTGTGGAGTAGGTACTCTGTTGTAACAAACATTTCACAGTCAGCGAGCACCGCATTACCAATTGGATTAATTTGACCATGGAGGGCAAAAATTTATCAACATGAAGATCCGTTATTTGAGAATGAACAAGTACCTACCAATACTGGGTCTCGGTTTTTTCCAGTTCGATTGAACGTATCACACGGCATGCAGCGGCAGGCGCGCGGTGCGCACCGAAACGCGGACACTCGTTCAGACAAAACAAATTATGAAGGCCTCGATGTAATTCCAACTTGTTTACCTTTACAATATTCATGTCACTGATCAGATTTGCATAAAAAATGTAACTAGAAACAAAATAATGGACCACTAATGTCACGTCATTATGTGGTAAACGTGGGTAGGTATTTGATCTAATTATAATTCGTTTTGGTATAAAGTCTTTGAGCATCATTTTCAAAAAGGAGTGTGCAAAGTAATCTCTATCAGTAAGTTAAGTTATCCAAAGAAAATACGAACATCACTGATAGTGATATAATGCTGTTTAAAACCGTTCATACGCGGGTGCTAAGTGAGGTACCATTAAATAAAAATACCACATAATCGAAGGACATTGCTGATGTAAACAATGATGATTATGACAAAGACAGCAAAGTCAATGGAAAAGATAACGAAAGAGTAAAACTTGAACCTAACAAAAGTAAATGAACAGCGATGAGCAAAATCCCAAGGCCTCGGTACGTTTGAATCATTGAATACGTAACCCGTTTGTGCGTGAGCCCTGAGCGCGCGCCGCGGTGGCGCGGGAGAGTGTTGGTAGCTGGTCGCCATTGGCCGTCATGCGGCGTGTCAATAGAGCCACGTATTGTGTCCGACGCATTGTTACCGGCCGGCCAGATGACCCCACTGCACGCCACAATAACACTTCAATACGCTGATCACATGCCACCGGAACACTGATCTACTCCGTCAATAGCGTCACCGTGTTGTTCAACTGTCTCACAACATTCTGACGATGCGTAGCGTAGACTCTGATGATCAACGTGAGAAGTTTGGAGGCCAGTGACGTAGACACCACGCCTTCCACCGCTAGCTCGCGGTTACCTTCTGGAAAATATATATAACTGCAACGTCATACACAATCGAAGCGCGAGAATCACCTTCTCGTGTGGCATAAGTACTTACTTTATAAACATTGAGTGTTATGCTCACCTACATTTATACTGCTTGTGAATTAAAAACCTTCCATACGTTATTGAAAAGATATCTATTGGGACCTACCTAGTCTAAGTAGCCCAAAATTTCTGTGAAGTGTAATCATATTCTGCTTATTATTAAAATCGAATCTTCTATAATTCCAATCATTTGATGCACCTTTTAGTGGACACTAATAATAGCACCATATAAAAATTGTGGCTTGCGTGCAGCTTCTAATCCAGTACCTACTGACCTCATTAAAAATATAAGTACTTAAGTACTTGCACAACCAAAGTCCTCGTTGAATTTCCCTCTATATTCTTGCATTTTACTTTATATCCTGTTAATTGTTATTTAATTATTGTCGCAAGATCAATTTTATTGCCTTTCATGATTTTCTAACAGGATCTTTGCTCCTAAAATTGTGGCCGGCAATCTGAGACAGGATGAGTTCACATGAAAAGTTAAACAGAGGTTAGCCTAAACTTTAGTTTCAGGGGTAATATATAAGTACATTTTCATTATCAGTATCACTTTTATATTGCACTATATTGTCCAATTCACATATAGCCATTCAATTTCGTGTCTAGTGTTGTCTATTGTTTTATATCTTCGTGTTCAATGTGGGATTGTACAACACGATTCGTATCGTAACTATGTTTATACAAATCAATTACAAACTGTTATAATAACGCAACGGGCCTTGATCTCAGTAGCTGTCGGTACGTCAGTAGGTGCCTCCGATGGTAGTAGTGGTCACTTTTGCAATCGACTGTTCAAGGTTTTCTGTGCATCAAGTAAATATGTAAAAACTTTAATAGTTTAATATTTTTAAAGAGCATGTTGTTTTTTTTATAATATATTGTACATGTACAGGATTCGCTCTTGTCCGTCTAGCTACTATAAGGCAAGGATCTCATGCCATGAATACCAGTAGCGAAAGCACCATATAACACGATTCCTAATCGTTTTCCTTCGGGAATTCGTATCGGCAACTCTATCGCTATTAAAAAATGACACGTCAATAGTGGCTACTATTGTCTAAAAATGTAGTAACACTACGGGTATTTAATTCACCATAACATTCAAACAACAAAAACGGTTGTTTTTAAGTTTGTATTACAACAAAAAAAAATTCTAAATTAACCCGGCGCCAAAACATCATAATCGGGAACTAAAAATGTATACAAGCGATCCCATAATGATGTCACTTTAGGTCAAGTGGCACCGCATGATATGGGTGCGAGCAAGTCGCTGTACAACGGATTATGTCAGAAAAAGATATAGAAAAATGAATCAGCGAGAACGAGATGGAGGAATATTGCACATTTTATTTGGTTTTCAGCTGTTCAGTTTTAATGTACTTAATTCTTAACATTTCTATATTAATTGTAGAATGATAGTAAGTATTCTTTATTGATAAGTCAGTAGGTTAAAGCCGCTTCGCTTCGGCTTCTCTCTTAGAAAAATTCACACCTCGCCGCTGATGAATACCTATCTGAAACTAATCTGATCACCCAGTCACTGAAACCAGTCTACCCCGCCCGCTACTGTTTCTATCTTTCCCGTCTTACGCGTCAACGAATAAAACAAGGAATTCAGAAGAGAAGAAACACACCTTAATTAAAAATAATATTTGATCAAGCTAAGTGATCAAGATGAATAATATGTGGTCACTATTAATTACTACACCATTATTTCAAACGAAAATTATTTCCCTATTCTCAGCCAAACAGCACAAATAAACTACAAACCAAGTGTCGTAAAATTAAATCTATTTTTGCAATCCATCTTGATGGCCGCGCTGAAGACACTTTTTGCCCCTAGTGGCTAGAACCTTGCTTGAGAAATAAGAAATAGTGAACTTTCAACCGGTAGGGCAAGTGTGCAAGTACAGACACAGGTTTTTCAAGTTCCGTAGGGCTTTATCATCGAGTCGTGAAATGAAACACAACGAAGGCGATGGCTATAAAACCGGAATAACTAGAACATATAAGTTCACTGGTGAGAGCTTCGCTGGCCATTGGGTTCAAGAGAATCCGAAACAGTAGTGCCCTTTATTGTTTCATTAATTATATAAATCTTGATAAAGCAATTTAAATGGTCATTTGAACGATCGCGCTGTTCCCTTTTCCAGAGGAGACCAGGAACAATACTAGCCATATATAACTTACCAACATACATACCTAATTATGTAGGTCGTGAGAGTGATTGGAGACACATACAAACCCGATAGAGACAATACCTGGACGAAAACTGGACCCAAAATCAACTCTGAAATGCACGGAAACAAATTGCACGCCCAATATGAGCAGCGAACTCAAAACATCTCATTAAAAATTAATAGAAATCAGTATTTATATTAAGAGCTTCTTAAAAATGAAAAAAAAAAATATGGAGCATCTGTAAATATATATTACTACGTATAGCAAAACTTTTGTACTTACCCCTTTTTACGAAAATTTCGGGAACGGAGGAGTATGAAATTTGGCAGTTAAAGTTTAGGTATATGGAGAAGAAGTGCAGAAACCTAATATTTTTTAATATTGTTCATTAATATTTTAACGAATTATGGTCGAATTTCAAGCATTGGGCGCTTTAAAAACCCATTGATTCTTTGAAAGTAGTTCTTCGTAGGAGTGAAAATTGCTGCCACCATGTTTTATCTGTCGGGCGCCAAGCAGCATTCCTAAGATCCTATTAAAAAGATGTGCGTGCCGGGGAAATTACAGACACTTATAGCATTGGGCCATGGGGCCCACAGAGCTGAAATGTTGCACGCTAGCCAACCCTATGTAGCTGATGTTCATAGACACTGGACACTGTCTGGTAACCCAGGTAGACCTTGGGTATGTATCGTCGCCAGTTGCTATCTGCAATAAATGATTCCTTTATAAAAACACAAATATTTATTGGCATTCATAAATCCATAATTTATTGAGTAGATTTATAGCTAAGACATGCATATTTGATACAGTTTCAGTAGAATTGAGCATGCCTGTCTTCTTTACCTATGTAGTACCTATCAATTATGTGATATGAAAATCATTTTCCGGAACTACGTGTACCTACGTACGTAGGTATAACGCTCATTAAAAGCTTAACGTGACGGGGACGAACTCTGGCGCCGTGAATTCGTAGCGCTTTTAAGTAGGTATTAATACGCACCGACTGCGCGCGCGCAACTCAGTAGAAGGCAGCTTGCGCTCGCTTCGTGTCGTTGCTAATCAGGCGTTTCGCCTAGTTGCCGGCTAACGTGCTTCGTCCGCGACCATTATTGCACAAACAAAAATGACGATATTCACTCCGAACTAACTTTGCGTGACTAGATTCTAAACACGAGGACTTAAAGACTTTTAATTTATATTTAAAAATATTTTAATTCTTAATTCAAAATGGTTAGTGGCAATAAAGATCCGTGTGATCTCAAAAAAGTGCCACCGAAGAACCGTGAGAAGAAGACGAACAACTATAAGAGAGCGAATTGGTTTTCGAAAACATGGTTCGTCTGGATGATGCCCACTTTCTGGAGAGGCTACAAGCGGGACCTGTACGACTCGGACCTCACCAAACCTAAAGATAGCCACCTCTCCGACAAGCTTGGCGACCGGCTCGAAAAGTAAGTATCTACCAACTGAAAATATTTTAACACTGTTCAATATTTCTTTTTCATTCTAAAATGTGTCACATACAGAATTATTACAAAAACCCTGTGAATGTTGACCTTTCACTCCACAAGGTGATGCGTAAATCAAAAAAGAAAACCACATAATAACTTGTATCCATATACTTCACCGACATTTAACAAGCAAGACATATTAATAAAATTCGAGCGACCACGGCCGCAGGCACAATACCACAATGAGTAGATAAACACACTTAATATAATTTGCGTAAGTGATAAATTCCAGGAGCTGACAATTTGTCTTGTATCATCAAAATTGTTCAAGACAAAGTACTTAGGTATAACCCTTTTACGTTGTATGAGTGGACGGCACAGAAGTTTACATAAACGTCGAAGTGCCGTCTGCGGTTGTTTCAAATTAACACTTCTGCACTCATGCACAATAATGGAATCATAATGTTTTCCAATTTTGTTTTATATACTGAAGTTATTCTATTACAAACATATTTTTAGCTGTCGTTATATTCTATGGTAAAAGCCGGATAGTTGCCACACTTTTCGAAATTACACTAAGTATATCTCTCAGAACAAAAACCAATATACCTACTTCATTTGAAAAACTGGCCGATACAAGGGTTTTTTAGCTACAATTTTTTTTTTTAATCTATTTATTTTATAGAGGGTTTAATCATGAACTGATTATGCCACCCTCATCGGTACAAACATTATTCCTTATGATCTAAATCCTATCTTTGCTAATTTATACAAGCGTCTAGCATCCTTTGATAAAGGGGACGCAAGAATGCTGTTACACCTTCCAACATCGTGTGACTTGTTTATCAATGTGGCTCTTTCGGTCTCGTTCCGGACGCACTCCATCAAGATATGTTACGTGTCTTCCACTGTACTACACTCTGGACAATTTGGTGAAGCCACCTTACCGATGAGAAAAGCAAAGCTGTTCAGTGGAATGTGTCCCGAACGAAGTCGGAGAGCCATCACAATTTCTGGGCGACTCATGTTTGCCTGGTCGAACCATGAACAACGAGAAAGTGTTGGTTGGATTGTTCGATACCAGATTCCTTTGCTCAGCTACAAATTTATGAAAAGTAAAAACAAAAATCTTTAATATTTCTAGAGTATTAGCGATTTTGGCGGATCTCTATATTTTGGGACATCTACCCCATACATAGGGGATACTTACCTAATCCATATAAATTACGTTTCGGATAGATGCCCCGCCGAGAAACAGGACATCTATCCCGCAAAAACGTTGATCGCATTTTGCCCTCCCATGCAATCACTTAAAGACATGCGACACGGTCAACTTAGTGGTAGTTTTGATTTCCTTACATCAACCTACATGTTGGAAGAATTTTCAGACAAAAAGAATTTTAAAAGAATTTTCTGCACCGTAAAAGAAAATGATAAACATATCTTGAAAAATGTTTTGGATAGGTATGCTTAAAAGAAGCCTAAAGGTAAATAAAAATCTACCAGGGGTGCGGATTGTTCGAAAGAGATACCGCGGCCTCACACAGGCAACTGAAGGAACACGGGTAGGTTTTAGTTAGTAAAAGTCTGACACGCTTTCCTGCTCCACCCAGAGCGGGAGAAGTTATTTGATGATTACCCAACCTCAAAAAAGAAAAAAAAGAGGTATATAACAATTAATTTACTGTTTCCACTCCCTGTTTATGAACGTCTTAACATTTATTTGTTTGAGGGACACACAAACTTTAACCACTAAGGGCTGATTTCACCAACAAAATTCAACGCGATTAGCACATCTAAACTGCGTTCAAGAGAAGAGCTGTCAGTGTAATCTTTGTTTGGTAATATTGACACTGACAGCTCTTGAACGCAGTTTGCTCATGAACCCTGATCAAGTTTAGTTTCTTTGGTGAAATTCGCCATAAATTGGTCGGTACTTACGCAAATTAAATGACGTTTAAACACGTATGCAAGTAGTGCATCCGAACCGTTTCAAGATGCCTACTTTCACAATCACATAAAATATGCACTGCACTCAATGCAGTAGGTAGGTTGTATCTGCATACTTCTCAAGCACGGCGACAGAAGATTCACGAACTTATCGATACAAGGGTGAGAAAAAATCTAAGACCTGCTACGTCTGTTCTCAATCGTACGTCTGTTATGAATAGTAGTTACCTTTATCTACCTACAATAATAAAATCGATATCACACCAGATTTTTTTTTTCTTTCTATGACGTGGTGTCAGCAACTCTGCATCCGACCAAAAACATCATCAAGTTCTTCCACCAATTTTTTGTATTTTTCGCATTTTTTTTTTTTAATTTATGTTAATTGCCGAAAAAAACAAAATTACTTACCTTAACATTTAAAGCGTAGATGACCATTACAACAATGGACCAAACTGTAGGTAATACGTGCTTATTATTATAACGATACTTTTCAAATGATCCCAACGATAACAATCACAACGAAATTAATGAACATCTAAACACGATAACAAAATCTGAAATAATAATAATTTAGGTACAATAATGAACATATTTAAGTAAGTATCAAATACTTTAGGTAGGTATTTCATATTTAAAATTACAACAAAACTCACTATAAAACTAAAATAAGTGTTAATACTCCTTTTGCCTCGTTTAAGTTCATACATTCTTGTTTTTTTGAAAGCTTTAAAGCTAATTCAACTGATGTTAGAACGTTTTCATTCATGCGTAAAAACGATCAAAATATTGTACATTGAACTGAACTTTTACATAGTGTTCTTAACGTCATAATTAGTTTTAACCAAAATAAAAACCTTGTAACCAAAAAAAAGGAGGGGAAAATCACTCGAGGTATTTACTTAGTCTTTTTGAATAAGTATTATAAATTAATTTAATAAGTATTTGAAAATAACTTATGATTGTATTATTGACATACAAGTTTAGACACGGTAACCGTAACATATATTTTTTGTCTGTCTGTGTGTTTGTTTGTTCCAGCTAATCTCCGAAACGGCTGGACCGATTTTGACGGGACTTTCACTAGCATATAGCTTATATTATTAGGAGTAACATAGACTACACACGTTATCCCACGGGAACGTACTATCGGGATAAAAGTATTATATATGTTAATCCAGGTTATAAACTATATTATGTGTGCCAAATTATTCTAAATCCGTTCGCCTGTTTCTGCGTGATTGAGTAAAGAAATAATATTAGTAGGAAGTAGGATCCATTCGATGGAAAATTTATAGTTGCACATTTCACGGTCCATGAAAATATAGCGTGATTTTCTCCATGTCGACATTCGTAATCTTATCCCGATTAGCATGAAATTGAATAATACACACATTTTATACTCATTAAGTTTATACACTAATTTAAATACTTATGATAAAGATATTTTGTGCCATTTTAGCATATTGATTAAGTACTTCTACAGTAGGTAGATATATGACTAATACTTACATGGATTGGCACCACGTTGACATAAAAATTGGCGATGAGTTTAAAATATTGCTTTATTTAAGAGCGTCAAAGAAAGGAAGAAAGAAAAAGAATCAAAGGACATCAAAAATATTGTCCACATCGCTCTCAAAAGGAAAAATGTCAGAAGGGTAGCAGCTTTTTACCGGACTGCCAAGGAATATATAATAATTATATTTACAACTTATATGTTTGAATGTAGTTTGGATTAAGAAATCCCAATGTGTTTGACGTACCACGGTTAAACCGCTGAAGCGATTTAGATAAAATGTAAAACTAAACAGTTTTCGTTCATTGAAGTGCCAGGACAGTAAAAAGTTTAAAATAAAATAAATAATGAAAAAAAAAAATTATGTAGATATTATCTTGGAAATTGAAATTAAAAAAAAATAGCATTTATTCTGAATTACAAAAAAGAACGTCATACAAACATATACATACTCGATCATAAATTGACATAACTAGGTACTTGAAATATCTCATAAGTCAACATTTTTAATATTATGTAGATAATGTCTTAATTAATGAACACCACCTGAATAAATTTAGCGAAAAATATTTGATTAACCGATATATACGTTTCTATATTTGTAAATACCTATTTTACATAATCTTATACTTAAAAGCAAATCTAATTATAATTATTTGTAGTCCTTTCTTCGACACTTGCTTAAAACAGTGATGCTTAAAATAGCGAGTAAGGTGCCTTACCAACCATTTTTATTTTTGCGAGGTATTCTGAACCGGTAGCACATAATTACTTCGATATAGGTATCTCCGCGTTTTCGGTCTTAACTACTTTAGTTATACCTCGGCTCTTCAGTAAAAAAATCACATCGTAGGCAGATGCTGAATGTGTATGCCTAACTAAATCAAAATACCGATGCTGTTGGTACCTAACGAATCCTACTAGCCTACTAATATGAATTCCGCGTGTTACTTCCCGTGGGTGTCGTAGAAGGCGACTACGGGACTTACTAGAGAATGGGCAGCAGCGTTCTCTATGCATTATACCACCAAACTGCGATCGCCGACCCGTCTGCCAAGAGTGCCGATTATGGCAAATCCCCTCTTTATGGGGGAGGCTTATGTCCAGCAGCGGACGTCTTTTGGCTGATATGATGATAATGATGACGACTAATATGAGTAGGTTTATACATATATGTGTATTATAAATGTGAAAGTTTGTATGTTTCGATGTTGAGATGAAATTTGACACATAGATAGTTTATAACTTGCAGTAACACATAGGATACTTCTTATCTCGGTAGTACGTTTCCGTGAGATCATTTCCGCCATCCACGCGGGCGAAACCAGTGGCAAAAGCTAGCTAGTAATATTCAAGTAGTTCATGCTGTTCATTTCATAAATGTTGATTAATGTTAACAGATGTTTATACGTTAAAAATGTATGGTTAAAATCTCGCTAATCATTACTTCACTTTAAGCAACGTTTAAACCTAAATCTTCTTCTTCGTCGTATCGATGATTTCATTTGTGGGCTTTAAATAAGTTTCGACCAGTATTCAGCCACTTCGACAGCATTGTCGTTGGCCTTGCAATAGTGCACAGAGAAATAAAGGGAATTGTTAGCGAAAGCAGGAATTTCACGAAGATACTTAGATCCGTCTTTTATCTATTCCGTGGGTAAAGAAACCTAAATAGGTACAATGGGACCTACAATACAATATGAATTTAAACGGATTTGAATTTTACACAGACAAAACAGTGATAGAAAAATTATTTTTTAACGATGTCCATTATTATACCTTTTTGTATGTCAATACCACTAACTCAAATCATCTATCTTGCATTGCTTTATTTACATATTATTAGACAGTGGTAGGTATTCTACCATTACTCCTTAAAGCATTAAGGCCGCTTTTGCACTTGATGGATACCTACTTGTTCTCATTGAGTCAATAAATTACTGTCATCATCATTCTTGAAATTTTTTATAGCATACTTTATCTACCTTTATTTAAAAGTTTTTCTCAGTATCTCTGTTTCTTGGAAAACAAATATTATACTTGATCAATTCTCAATATTGCAAGTTGTATAAAAAATCTATAAAACTAAAATTATGACCATGAGATGTGGACGTATGCGACTCGTGTTTCGAAGAATTAGTTTATTATGTACATAGATTGAATATCAATAATTCTGCTGCTGATTAATGACTACATATACCGTGCAATACTCATAACTTTGCAGTCTACATAATGTAGATGCCTTCAGAAACTATCTTAAAAGCTTAGCTAAAAACAAACTTTTATCCCGCGAGACGCGCTAACTTTCCGCCTGCCCCTTAGACCCTTCAGTAGTTATCTTGTAAACTAAATAAGGATGTATTAATCTGCTAATGTTCGACCATTATGAATGCAGAGCTACCTCATCGTAGCTGCATATTGCGTGATACTCGAAGTAATTGACTAAATAGCCACGCCTCAGGCGAGGGTCAACTTAAATTGCGATCCGCTTTAGCAATATTCAAATATTCGTTTTTTTTTCCATGCACATGATTGTTATCTCTCGAGAGATTTGAACCGAATTCGCAAACAAGTATCAATGTGTTACCATAAAGGTGTACCTACGCTGCACAAGCAGTACGCGGTGCATTCCTTCGCGAATTAATTTGAAGTCATTCAGTTATTATCAAACCAGTTAATCACGTGCTGGTTACGGTGCATCGAAAAAACAAAAATAAACTTGCTGAATGCGTGCCCAATCTTTTGGAGTCATTATCCCTTTTTTAATTTGATTAATGTTTATGTCATACATACATATATACATACCTACATTAACACTAGTAGCATTTGGAATGATCCGTGCAATTTTGTGTACAATGTACTAGCTTTTGCCAACGACTTCGCCCGCGTGGATTTTGAAAATTGTCCCACGAGAACGTACAACCGAGATAATAAGTTATCCTATGTGTTAATTAAGGTTAAAATATAGCTGTGTGCCTAAATTCATCCAAATCAGTTCAGCCGTTATTTCGTGATTGAGCCACAAACATCCAAACTTTTTCATCTATAATATTAGTAGTATAATGACGTTCTTCTATGCATCCACTGAAGACACGTCTGCGTTCACGTCGCAGCGTCCTCTATGTTTATGTATTTACATCGAGCATGCGATACCCTTCACCTTACCCCACTTGAAGCTACCGCGCCGGGTATTTGCTACATTCACTTACCACATGACGAGCGAATGCTTCGACAGAGAGAGGGAGTTATGAACAACGGCAACGTTCATACTTCGCAAGAGTATGCGTAGAAGCAGCTTGACTGCAAATTAATAAGCCTTGGCTGGTTCTAAAAACACGCAGAAGATCATGAAATTTCTTAGTCAGTGTTTACCACAAACCTGCCTGGAATTATTAGCAATTTTTCACACCTACAGTAGGTATATTAATTGTATAGTGTCCGTGACGTAAATAAATAATAAAAACAATTGCACAAATTGTTTATTATTGTAATTATGACGAAGTCTTTGTTGACAAATGTAGGTAGGTATGTATTGCTATGAACGGCACAACGCTACCCAACAAATAAAACATGCCAAGTACATTGATTACAACGCAATAAAAAGTTCACTTAGAAACCATTCACACGACTTCCTATGTTTTTTTTACTAGAAATGAATAATCACAAAGTCTTGCACCTATATTTTACAACGACACAGGACTTAATAGATTAAGCTATTAGTACTAATTATGCAAATGAGTGAAGTCTGTTCTACTTTTCCGCATATATTTATATATGATTGGAGTTAGGCAACCCTCAATGCTACATAACTACCGAGCGGTTGTACAGCACTTCACAATACTTGACCAACAAGTCACGTGAAGATGTCATCACATCTGACTTTTAAAACCATAAACAAGATAAGTATAAATGCAATAGAAAAAAAAATACACAAAAGAGTTTCCATTGGACAACCTGTGCCTATGTAAATGATGCAATAAATCTTTACCACACAACTTATCGCTTAAAATACGTAATTAAAACCGTACCCTTATTCATTTAATTCTGCAAATGATTCTGACGTACATTCATGAGAAAAAATACATCATTCTGTATTTAACATAACATAATTTTAAAGTTAATTTACATGTAAGATTTATATTTTGCCATATTTACAGACTGCCTCGTTGGTCTAGTGGTCGCTGTGCATGAGGTCCTTGATTCGATTCCTAGTTCAGGCAGTGTTCTTGAGTTTTTCTCTCCGGAATTTCTCAGTAGCAGCCTACAGTTTGGATTTGTGCCCGGTTGATGGTTATAGGGTCGTGCTCTCTTTGGTCCCTATTATATCGACATAACTGACGTAATATGTACACTTCTGCCTATCCCTTCGGGGAAATACATGCGTGATGTTATAATGTTATGTATAGTTTACATGCACTTCGCCCGAGAACTAGTCTGCGTGAATATTTCACACGCGAACAGCCGCGCCGCGTCGCATTACATCGCTCACCTGCACTAGTACTTCGCCCCCGACCCGTCGCGTCGCGTCACATCATATCGCCCACCTGTACTATTAAGTCGCCCCCGACCCGCCGCGTCGCGTTGCATCACATCGCTGGCCTGCACTATTACTTCGCCCCCAACCCGACGCGCCGCTTCGCGTCACATCGCACACCTGCACTATTTATTACTTCGTTTTAATTTAGCCTTTTTTCGATTTGATTTTCTTTTTGCTCGGCTCCTAAGGGTTGTAGCATGATTTTAAACACCTTTCTTAAGAATTGAGCTATTTACACCAACAATGTTTTTTTTTAATCCGGCTGGTAGTTCCAAAGACTACCCCTATATACAAACTTACAAACAAATTTTTCCTCTTTATAATATTATTATAGTAGGTATACAGTATAAATATGATTCTACTAAGATTTTATCGTATTTCGCAACAACATAAGTGTAGATATTATTTCGTGTAAATTATTTAATGTTTTCAAAGCAGAAAAGGCTAAGAGGGGTCCAACAGTATTTAAAGGTGATGGATCCATCTACTTTAATTCAGTTACTACTTTACAGAATTCATAATCATATTCAGGCATATTCTAACGCTTACGGTTCAAAGATCATCAAATAATGTCAATTAACTATGAAAATTATTGTGTAGTTAGCTTTTTCAGCCGAAAACGTATGATACATGGCGGGTCTTTAATATTAGTTAAAAATTCTATTCAATCAAAAGAACGAAAATGCATCATCGGGCTGTCTGTTGAACACACCATTGAATTGTCCTGTGTTGAGCTTGATAAGCATGTTATATTATGCGTTTACAGACCTCCAAGTTACCAGAATCTATCTGTGTTTGATTCTGTAATGGAAGATATGTTAAAGAAACTTACTTAGAAACTTACTTTTAGTACTAGTAGTAAGTCAGTAAGCGTATGTGGTGATTTTAATATAAATGTATTAGAAGATAACTCAAATACTGTCAGATTATTTAACACTATTTATGTAATTTGGTATGTCAAATGTTTTCAATGAACCAACCCGAGTGACAGCTTCTTCTGTCACTTGTATTGATAACATTTTTTGTAACTGTGATTACTTACACAAACAAATTGTAAATAAGTTGCATCTGATCACAGTGGAGAAACAATAACGTTTTGCTCCTACATGCCTTTACAAAAAAATCAAATTAGGTTTAGGTTAATGACATGTAAAAATGTGAGAAATTTAATCATTCTTTGGCCAGTACATGATGTGTTCAGAGTTTTAATGTATGTGACCCAAATGAGTTCTACGCTGAGTTCAAACACGCAATTTAATAACACTTTCCCACTAAAGACTAAAACTATATGCACAACGTTCTTATTTAGTGATTGGGCTACTCCAGGTATTCGTAAAAGCAGGGAAAACTTTTTAACTTTATGGCTTTAGCAGTTTTTGTTGCTTTAGCAACAAATGAATAATACAAGCTTTGATCGGTATGTTTCAAAATATTCAAAACATTTTAAAATTGTGTGCAAATTAGCTATAAGCTCTTTATATTAGCAAAAAAATAAAAGCAGCTGATGATAAAATAAAAACGACCTGGCAAATAATAAATAAAGAAACAGGTAGAAAAAGAGAGCGTAATACTTAATTTAATTTAGATACTGCAAATGCTGTTATAAAAGCTTTTAAAGATCTTAAAATTAAATCAACAGAAGATCTTTGGGGAATGTCTGTAAAACTCTGTAGTGCTATTATTGAAACCATTGCGCCCCATTTCGTTTTCATATTTAACACCAGTGGAGACCAGGGAATCTTCCCGGATCTCATGAAACACAGTAAAGTAGTTCCGTTGTTCAGATCCGGTGATAGTAAAGAACCCAAAAAATATAGGCCTGTGTCAATTATGCCAGTTCTCAGTAAAGTGTTTGAAAAGTTGATTCTCAATCAAATGTTACGTCACTTTAATAAAAATGCCATCTTTCATGAACAGCAGTATGGTTTCACCAAAGGGCGTTGTACAACTGACACTAGTGTCACACTAGTAAAGAACATTTTTAACGCCTGGGAAGAAGCAAAAGATGCCATTGGAATCTTTTGCGACCTCTTCAAAGCGTTCGATTGCGTAAACCATGAGACACTTCTGCTGAAACTGGAGCACTATGGGATTAGAAATGCACTTCTTGATTTACTAAGATCATGACTGAAAGACAGCAAAAGTTAAAGTTCAAGAAACGGCATAAACTCATTAGGGTCTGAAATGGCAATGGGCGTGCCTCAAGGTTCAATATTGGGTCCATTCCTCTTTTTAGTTTACATTAATGATTTATCCTATTTACTTCTAAATCAACCGAAGATGGTGTTATTTGCAGATGACACATCATTTATATTTAAAAAGGACCGACGATCACAAAATCTTGAAGACGTGAATAACTGAATAACTCTATTCTTCAGGTCCAAGATTGGTTTACGGTAAATAATTTGGTACTAAATAGCACAAAAACGAAATGCATTAGATTTAAATTACCAAATGTTAGAAGTAGCAAATGTGACATTATATTGAATGCAGAAAAACTGGAATTTGTTAATCAAACGGTGTTCCGAGGAATCATGCTAGACGAGAATTTGGGACCTCATATCTCTTGCGGGGCGACTAAGCTCGGCCGCTTATGCTGTTAGAAAGATCAAACAGTTAACAGATGTAGAAACCGCGCGTTTGGTCTATTTTAGCTACTTCCACAGCATTATATCGTATGGCATTTTACTGTGGGGTCGAGCTGCTGACATTGAATCCATCTTTATTTTGCAAAAGAAAGCTGTCAGAGTAATTTATAATAAACGTCGCCGCGAATTCCTCAGGGAACTGTTTAAAAAGATTAATATAATGACGGTACCTTGCCAATTCATTTATGAAAATATCATGTATGGAAGAAAAATCTACATATTTTTAATTAAATAAGTGATAGACATAATTTTAATACTAGAACCAAAGACAAAATAGATCAACCATTTCTCAGATTAGCTAAAGTGTACATACAACTTTTATGGGGTACTGTGTTAAATGTTATAACAAAATACCTTGTGATATATCGCAATTAAATTAAAGGAAATTTAAAACTCATGTTTCGTTCCATAGCTCTCTGGGTGACTTGCATGTGGTGGATAGTGTGTTTGGTGAGCGTCCAAGTTTCAGTCCCGTACGTCATGACTGGGAGGTCACACTGCTCGAAAATGCGACGCTTTAGGTTAATGGGCACCCGCTTTGACTTGAGTACGTCGGACAGCTTACCAAAAGCAGCCCACCCTATTTGGATACGGCGCTTGATTTCGCGGTCTTGTCCGTTTATCGCTATACTCAAAGTCTATCCCAAGCATACGTACTCCTTGACTTTCCCTATTTGCTGGCCATTCACTAGAATGTGATCAATGTCGTCATCACAGCACATTATTTTTGTTTTTGCGGCGTTCATTTTTACACCGACATTGAGTGACATGTCATACAGTTCTTGTACCATGGCCTGCAGATCCTCCACGTTGCTGGCAAAAACGACAACATCGTCGGCAAAGCGCAGATGGGTTAGCAGTTCACCATTAATGTTTAAGCCTCTATTAGACCAGTCGAGAAGCTTAAATACATCTTCCAAGCAGGCTGTGAAGAGTTCAGGTGATATCGTGTCTCCTTGTCTCACCCCTCTTTTAACGCGTACTGGATTCGTAAGCTCGTGAAGTTTGACTTGTAGGGTAGTCACACGGTATACTTCCTTAATTGCCTCTACATATCTGGTGTCTACCTGACATCGTTACAGCGAGTGAATGCCCACTGTTCAACCGAGTCAAACGCTTTTTCGTAGTCGATGAACGCCAACACTATTGGTCGGTTATACTCGTTGCACTTCTCAATTATTTGTGGTACTGTGAAGATGTGATCTACTGTTGAGAACCCACTCCTAAACCCTGCCTGTTCCACTGGTTGTGCTGAGTCTAGGCTGGTGGTAAGACGGTTTGTGATGACTTTGGTGAAAAGTTTGTATATGTGGCTAAGTAATTAAATGGGTAGTTGCTCAGCTTGGTGTTGTCCCCCTTCTTATGCAAGAGTATGACGACCGCATTCTTCCACAATTCTGGAGTTATCCCCCCGAATAGCACTTTATTATAGAGTACTTGCAGTTGTTTGAGTACTAGTCGACCCCCAAGAAGAAGTTGTTCGTAAGTAATACCATCTTCTCCTGGTGACTTCCCTTTCTTCATTTGCTTGAGAGCGTGTTTTATTTCGTACATGCTAAATTCGGGGAGATCTTCAGTGAGGTGTCTGGTCAGGAGACAAGGTTTTAGTGTCTCTACAAGTCGCCTTTTTTCTAGAGGTAAATTTAGTGCAATTCGGGCTCTTACGATTCTGTGGTCACTTCCCGCGCTCACTTGGTTTAGCACATCGACATCGTGGAAGATATGCTTTCTGTTTGTCAGCATATAGTCGATTTGACACTTAATCAATTTAATTATTTTTCTCGATTAATCGACTTTAATTGGCTAAATAAATCCAGACGGACACTCTCGATTTTCAAAGAATAGTGTTAGACATTAATTGACAAGACAATACTAATGATAAGTAGGCATAGTTTATTATAGAGATACATGAAAAACTTTGATCGGCCTTTGACCACCGCCGGCTGTCGCCGAAAACCAGCGCTGGGGCTCTATCTGGCATAAGGTCATGTTGAGCAATGGCCCTATTGCGTAAATTTGTTACATATTTTCCCACAACTTGTCCTTTTTTGTGTTTGTGTTCTTTCTCGGCATCATGTCTGCCGCAAATAATCGTATTTTCTTTCTTCTTTCTTACTAAAAATCATGAAAAACCTTTTTATCGAATAATAGATTATGTGGTTACAGAATACAATTTAGAGAAAATAATTCGATAATATTTGAAAATATGTACTGACAATGCTAGTGAAAAATTCTCAATTATGAAACTAAAAATCAAATAAATTTTAACATTGTTTTTTTTTTCAAACAACTATATAGTAGTGATGGAAGTTTTGCCTATCAACCAACTGGCAACCTATTAGTGAAATACGACATTAATTTACAATTCAAATTAATTTTAAAAAATCCAATAGGATTTTTTTTTTGTATCCGGACCAGAAACGTCTTAAGCTATACAAAATGTAAATTAATGTCGTATCATCGTCTCCACATTATACACCAAAGTTTATTTCGTGACACAACTCATTCTTCGGTAAATCATGGCTATGCCAAACAAATTCAAATTATTCCGAGCGTACCACATCGAATGTTAATATGCATGATAGAAGTCACCTACCGATTCACAGTGATAAACACGAACTTCGATGAATTACAACAACGCAGTCATGTCGCATGTCGGGTTTAACGCCTCGTTGGTGGCAAGCGACAATGATGACATACGATGTTTACACAATAAACACACACATTTGTGTCGTTTCCAATAAAAGGTAAATTGTACTAACTGGTATGACTGAATATGGCAATGGGCAGTGTGGCACTACCTCCATGCGTGAACGTGAAATCCAAATATGAAAACCCATCGGGTTTCCATGAAGTTCTACTTCGTACGTTGTCGTGTCTACCTATCCCTAACAAATGAAAGGATAGAAATAGACCAGACAATTAAATTTAATATAGGGTATACAATATAGAGAAGCTATAAAATGGTACCTGCCTAAAGGGAAACGCACTCTATTGAGAGATAGGGAGGACAGCGGAGATCACTAGATAATAGCGTCAAGGGTGCGGTGACGTTTCGGCGTTCAGGGATGCGGTGACGAGTAGGCGTCCAGGGATGCAGCGACGTGTAGACGTCCAGGGATGCGGCGACGTGTAGGCGTCCAGGGAAGTGGCAAGGTATAGGAGTTCAGGGATGCGGAGACGTGTAGGCGTCTAAGGCAGCTCCGTGGCTCCAGATATTGTTTCAGTAATTAGTAGCACTGCTATTAGTTTCGTGCAGTAGAAGAAACTCACAAGAATAGGTCTCCTGTCTTCAGTTACCAAGCGCACCGTCAGTCAGTTGGCTTCCCCAAATCCATCCCTCCTTCAATGACCCTTCAGCTCTCTCCTTTCTTTTTGACTTCGCCAGCTCTGACGGCTCTGACCCTTTTTTTGACTTTCCAAATTCCTTCCTCTTTTTCTTTTTCAGCCATAGATACTCTCATATGCCAGTCTAGTCCGTCAAGACGTATAAAACCTCCTTCATACAAACCGAGAGTGCGTTTAAGAGTCTTATAATTATAATTTAGAATTTCGTTCTTTAGTAGACAACGTAGTTAAATAGAAAAACCAAATTTAGGCTATCCAAAACGATATAAAATTATTTTTAGTAAGTACAATCCGAATGCAACCTTCCTTAAATAGACTGCATAGATAATTAAAAGAATAAGTAGACATCAGTTTGACACGTTTGACTTAAATGTCATAGCAAAAATAATAAGTAAAAATATGGAAAATTCTAATGTAAAATCAGGTTCGTCTATATTCGTCTATATAGACGAATCGTTTAAGACCGATTCGCAGAGTGTTAACACAGAAAACAAAGAGCTAAATATAATAATGTAAGAAAGATGTAAAAGGATAATAAAACATAGATGATGTGGATGAATGAAAAGAAGCGTGAGTACAGTATCAGTAATAAACAGATACTATTACGTACGTAAAAATATCATCCACTAAATTTTCAATTCTCGGTATTGCGCCGAGCATTGAGAATCCAACAGTCCCAGCTAGCGCATCGAAAACATAAACTGTTGCTTTTTCAATTGTCGGCGCTAAGCTGTGCGTTGATGATCCAGTGCGCAAAAGATCCCGCCGCGATTTTTACGTCGGCATGAACGTGGACTGACTATTCTAGAGTAAGCGGTAAACAAATCGATGTACTGACCCCAGCACATCAAGCTACCCCAATCTGTAAATTTTTTTTGATAGATTTTCAACTTTATACGAAAAGAATAAGATTCATGTTCAATTGGGAAATTTTGACAGTTTGAGATAGTTTGATGTGCTTGGCGTCTGCACCCATAGTCTGAAACTTTTGTGATTTGTGGTCATTCTTTAGTGGTTAGAGATTCCAATTAATTTACGTTATCTGTGGAGGCTGCACGTTCCGCGTATTGGTAAGGCGTGACCATAAACACCTAATTACATAGAATTGGATCACGTTATTCCATAAATCTCCATAGCTCTATTAACTTCCTAACCAAGAAAAATAAACTGCTAATATTTTATTGTTACCGGATAAAAATAAATTATAATCGCGATAATATTTCTTCATTATTGTTATACTTAAAGGCCAACGTTATTATATAATTGCTGATGGTGCAAAAAACTGTTTTTTTTTTATAATAACGCTAATTTGTAATGTTTTCATTCCATAACTGATGAAAGGAAGTACCTTCACTTTCCGTTTTTACTAGACTTTTCCCTTTACTAAGATTAATATACAAATAAGATAAAAAATATTATGAAGGGCTCGTAGTTAAGTAAGTAAGAGCATCCGCACGGTTCGTTCGATCAGGATAATCTACGCTTGCCGCAGTTGGTCTGTGGATGTGTGGCCATATTTACAAGTCATACCTAGACCAATGTGTGCGCCTCGAAGCCGTTCCCTATTATGCCGTTGGTCCCGGCTGTCATCATGGATCTTTGACAGGTTGTTGCGGGTCGTCAGAAACACCAGTCTTACCAAGGGGTATCCAGTAACAGGGTTCTTCTTCTTCATCGTGTCGATGATTCCAATTAAGATCAAACAAGCTTCGACTAGAATTCTGCCACTTCGACAGCGTTATCGTTGGCCTCGCAAAAGTCTTTCATAGTGTAGGAGTTATTGCAAAGAGTGCACGACAAGAGGTGGGGCATAGTTTGCGATGTGGCTCCACAGTCACATCATTCAGCGGGTTGTAAAGGTCCGATAAACAGTCGCTGCATGTAAAATACTGGTATTCAGCTTCATCCGGTTAGACTGGAAGCCGACCTCAACAAAGTTGGAAAACCGCTAGTTGCATAGTCATCGTGACTCATATGAATAAGCCACTTCCTTATCGTATTGACATTCACGTGCAGCGCAAAGGCTACAAATTTTTCAGGATAAAGTTCTAAGTAATCTTTACAAGTCTAATAAAGCAGTGGTGGAAGTGTTTACACTGCCTTTTATGTCAATTTATTCACACACAACGCTTACTGTAACAAATTACTGTTAATAAAATTAAAAAATACGTGATACAACTGTTTGTTTACCCTTCAACTAAGTCTGAACGCGTTTCTCAGAAGCATTGACTTTCCCTAGCGAGGTTGGCTTCTCAATCGTTTCGCACGAACGTACTCGCCCGAATATTGGGCTAATCGACAATTTTAAATAATGTATTACTTTCTAAAGGTGATTCGCACTAAACTAATTTAAATGTGAGCGAATCGACAGCTCAAGAAATAGGTACGTATGCGGCAGTCGGCACGTTTTGAATTTTATGCACTTTATTGCATGTAAGCACTTGCAGTGACCTTTTTTTATAACTTTATTGCATACAATTCAAAACGTGCACATTGTCTAATACTATTTCTGGAGTTGTCGATTCAGCCACATGTATAAATTAACTTCAGGCGAGTCGCCTAAAGAAATAATATATTACTTACATGTCAATTCGCCCGATATGGACGTAAATTCGTGCGAATCGAGTAATAAGCCGCTAAGTTTTGTCACAGTATTTTACAAGTAAACATGTGCTTGGTATCCCATGTTTGGGTAATACAGCGTTGTAATAGATAGATAGATAGATAAATAGATAGACATATAAATAGCTAGATCGATGCATTTATTTGCTTGAAATATGTTATTTTACAGATTTTATATCACATACACAACAAATTTAACAATTATAATTATCCTAATTGAATCAATTTAAACAAAATAATTAAATACCTATATTAAAAAAAGGAACTAAATCAAGAATTATTAACGTCTACATATAAAATTACAAATGTCAAAGAAAATCAATTAAAAAACAACCAACAAAATTTACAACTCACTAATAAATCGATTAAATTCAAGTATCCAGAATTATTGTAAGTCGACCCTACCCGCTACACCAAAGCATGTAAACGAGCCTGAAGACGTTATCCTCAAACGGGGCACATTAGTTATTCTAATTGTCAACATACTAGGCATTACGTAATAGCTGTTACAAGTTGCGTTTCCTGTCTAATTCAGCGTTCCGGGTAATTGTGATTATGTACCGACCTTCTCATTGGCTAATGTGCGCGATGACGGCGGCACATCGATAACTGTCCCGGACGACGGGAACGGACCGTTATTAACCAATTCAACATGAGACTTTGGACCCGTTTCACTTAACGCTTCCCCGAATATTAACAAAACCTGTTCTCCTTGTAACACCTTTCTGCAGCATGCTTAGGCGTTTATCGAGTTTGAAAATTCGAATGAAAATCATAATAAATCAATCAACACTGTCTAAATTAAGTTTTTTAACCGAATTAAAAAAGGTTCTATAATCGACTCGTTTGTAAATATGTTTGTATGTTAGCGATTTTCTCGAAAACCACTGGTCAGATTTGATAGGAATATAAATATACATATATTTCATGGAAAGTTTTAGAGATATATAATAATATAATATATGAGATAGACGATGGAACTCTTCAATACCTAACAGCAAATGACGTTCGATCATCGGTTGTTTATTATTTTTTGTAAAATTAATTTAAAAATCTCATCAAAACGTTTTAAAACTATTACAAAATTAGTATAACACAACCTTTGTATGCCTGACTGGGACAGTATGCATAGTGCCATGCGCATAGACACACGCATGGATGGGTGTGTCTAGAACTCTAGGTCATGTTCACGTCAGTAGATCATATGAATCGGCTATAATGTTTGGAGTCTGACAAGGTTGCAGTTCCACGCCACGCTTGTATGAAAGCATGCTGTCTGATTTCCATCTTAATATAAATCTGGCAAAGTGAAATGATAAATGCACAATTTTTAAAAGTGTTACACCAAACCTCAACTCGACTGGTTTCAATGACATCGACTGGCTATTAAGTTAGCACGACTTTCGTGTGCACAAAAAATATTTAGTTTGGAGCCGGACATAATGTTAGTAATTAAGTATAGTTTAATGTTTTTAAATAGTTGATTCGAGATTGTGCGGGAAATGAGTTTCTGGAACTTGGAGGAATCCTTTGCCCAGCTATGGGACAGTGCAGACTAAACAAAAATAAAAATAAATGTTGATAGGACGTCCGGCTTAACTTATACATTAATAGTAGGAATATGAAAAATAGGCATCACACCAATGTAGCCGAGCATTCCTTTTATTAAGGCTCTCACAGACAGGCATGACACGACAGCGCGACTTGACGGTAGTAGAACAATTTATATGAAAACATCACGTAAATTGTTCTACAAGAATCGCGACACGCCTTTCTCCAGGACCTTAATAGTGAGACATCAACGATGTAATTCGCAGATAGAGAATGGTACTTCTCACTCAACGGAAGACAGATTGCGTTCCGTGTTTACGTTCCTAACAGAGTAATAATAGATATGGAATTAATTATACAAAATCACCTAAAAATAACATTTGTATAAAGAGCAAGAAAGACTCAAACGAAAACAATAAAGTATATATTTTATTATACAGAAAGCTCAAGGACTAAAAAGCTCACGTACGTGACATCTCGTAAACATCTTGCGAAGGCTTTGACATTAGAGTGCCTACTTGTACCTACACTTCTTTGTTTCCTTGCCCACTTGCTTTGAGGACATATTGATTCTTTTTTGCGCCTCATAATTGTACAGTACCCAAACCAAGTGTTATAAAATATTGACACCCTGATTCTTGGTTTGTGCACAAAAGGACCCAAAGAGTAAATTTATTATTCCTGTGATAATTAATGTCTAAACGATGTTGAAGTCTGTGAAAGAACTGAATAGGTAATTAATGAAGGGATATTATGGCACGAACTAATCAATAGTCGTCAACGTCACTATGATATGTAAATAATTAAAGGAAACAATTGATTGCACAAACGGCTTATCGACATCGATGATCGGCCGCAAGCCACCGTTCTCACGTGTAACCGGTGTTGTACTTGCTTAAATGTTCTATCGGGAATGGTGCACGTTGCCGTTATGTGAGCCGAGCAGACGACCGCCAGGCACGCCGCATGCGTGATGCGCCGGCGCACGGGAGGTGTGCCGTGCATCACACAAAAGCCTAGAATCTCAGCGAATGGGAAGTCTTAATCAAGGCGACGCGACGTAAGACTTGTTAACGCATTTACACACACAATACATTGTGTACACGTCACACATCGCTGTTTAAAGCTAACTCACCATTTCATGTGACAATAAAGAGCAATTGCAAATCCAATTTTTCTATTAAATCCATTTTGAGAACTGTTGCGTCCGCATTCAGGATTTTTAATACATTCCAGCGTGTTATAGGTGGGTACATGTGTGTCACCAAGGGCACCAGTGGTACGAGTATCATCCAAGATACGCACGGTTCAAGTTCTTTGTGCAGTGTTTATAAAAAATTACCGGTTTAAACGAGTATTTCATGGATCTGTACTACAATCCTTTCTCCGCAGCGTTTCACTGGATGTTTTGGTCGTTAAATGACTTTAACATGATTACATTTCACATTTAATCATTTAACTAAGTAAAAAGGTAAGGTAAAGAGGGGTTGTGGGTAAATAATAACAGTCGCACGGATCGATCACGTTAAGCTACGCTTGCCGGGTTTGGTCTGTGGATTGGTCCTGGCTATAATTTGTGGATCTGACAGGTCTGGGTGGATCTGGTGGGCTTTGACAGTCATAACGCGTCGTCAGAAGTCCAATAGTCTGACAACCAGTCTTACCAAAGGGTATCGTGTTACCCAGTAACTATGTTATGGAGGTCAGATAGGCAGTCGCTCCAAATACTGGTCTAATAGCTGCATCCTGTTGGACTCGAAGTCAACCCCAACATAATTGGAAAAAAGATATGCAGATGCTGAACTAACTAGGTACGGGTTGGTTCACGAGTCGTCGACATGGTCAATCAACTACCGTCAACAAACCGGCCATGTGTCATGTGTGCGATACCTTCATGATTCACGTTCACCTCTATATACCTTACTGCACTGCACATATAATACATACACTAATGATTTGCATTGTATTTAACACCTGTCATACCTGCATTATTTACCCACCTTTAATGAATAGGTACAGACCTATTGTTGAAAATATTGTGCTATGCCTTATTAAACTGAACAATTAAAGAATTCACTTTTGTATTTTAAATGCTAGTCCAAAATCTTAAGAAAGGATAATGGGAGTTTGGGGCTTCTAGTCGTTTGGGGTTGAAACTCTCCATGGGCCATGAAATCCGAGTGCCCACTTAGTATTTCGAGATATTGCCAAGCGGCTGTTCGACTCTTCCCGTGACTCGAGGGCTGGCCTATTTTGCCAAAGAATCAGCATTGCCTTACAACGTAGCAATGCTGCCAGCCTTTTGGGCACCTTTCCTGTTGACAACGATGACGTCAAATTTTAATATACCCTATCATTACTTTCTTTTTATACACTTGTACATATATTTTTTTTACTTTATGTAAATATTTTAAGATAATTAACTACAAATAAAATAGAATTGATCGTTAAAACGAAAGAAAAATTATTCATTACGACTTGCAGAGGAAGATCACATACTAAACTAAACACAATCATGAAAATAACTATGAAAAAAAATGATCTTAAAAGAAAGTAAGAATCTTTTTTGTGAAAACGAGCAAGCTTACAGGTACGTAGACGGACACTCACACGCAGTGGAAACGAGTTTGAATTGCACCTGCGTCCTGCAGTGCCAATGGGTTATAAATAAACGTGAGAAGTTAGAAAAAACTTCCAACGGCCTATTGAACATGAGACTGGACACTGGACCATCTAAATGAACGCTTTTCTCGACATGAAACCTATGCGGTTCGCGCGTGAGTTTGCATAAAGTTTTACTGTTTGATGCGTGGCCTCTACAAGGTGCAGCGACGCTCACATAACACGACACATTTCTGCATCCATTACTTACCACTGGGAATTGATTTTAATCATTTGAAAGGTTCGGTTTGGAATATGGAAATGAATAATTATTGTCAGAGAAAATGATTACATATTTTAGAAAGCCCATGTTTCGACTGTTTCGAGCCGTAGGTATATTCGAAAATATCGTATCTATATGACGACGATGCTGCTGACTTGAGTCTCAATCTTTTAAAGATTTTCTTCTAAGTATTTTTTTTTAAATATTATGAAATAACATTATTATGTAATTTAATAATATTTAAAAAAAAATGGACGAAAAATTAGTAGGACGAAGATGCTTATCAAATATACGTAGGCAGGTTATTTATTACCTATTTGATTATCATCATCCAAATAATATTATAAATGTGAATGTTTTTTTCTCAATCACGCAAAAACGGCTAAACGGATAGATTATATAACCTGGATTAATACCAGTGGCGTGCAGTCCATAAAGACAGAAAGACACTGCCTACCCTACCTAAATCAAGTAAACATTTAAAAAGAAAATGATTTCAACAATAAAAATGAAATAAAAATCTCTCTCTCTCTTCATCTTTATTCATAAATCAGATCCACCTGTCAAGCATCGGTCGTATCATTAGTATCATCGATACAATACCCGTTCGTTCGTAAGATTTGATGCAACTTCGCATTGCGATGCACTAGCGCCGCTGAGTGCCTCAGGAGAGACACGAACTATTCGCGACTTATTGTTTATGTGTGCTCTCGTGGTCATGCAGATTTATTGTGTGTGCGTTCTATACATACGTGGCATACAATGTAACAATTTACGCACACAACCGTACAGGGTAGTCACTGGCTTTTGACATGACGAATTACGAAACTTACCGAAGTTTTCCGAACAAAGTTGGTTATGCGACTATTTTTTAAAGTAGCATTGTTTCATTGAATTTTCGATACATAAACTATCTACTATTACTTTTTTGTCGTATTTTTTATATTCCGATTTCCGACGCCATTGTTTGTTTTAATTTATGTGTTTTGGTTGTGAGCTATGATAGCACGTATTTAAGGTTTTAACGTTGATAATAGCGTGAAAAATGGATTATATTCACTGTGAAAGTTGTTCAGGTGGTGTGTGTGTGGAGAAAAGAGAAAACGATGCATTTTCAAAACTATCTTTCGGTAAACATAAGAAAAAACCTATGATCGTGAAAAGTAGTTGTACAACGGATTTGCAATTAATACAAAATAAAGGTAAAGTCAATCGTAAATTAAATACAACAATATGATTCGTTTAATTGCCTCACAGGTTGCATGCTGTGTTTTTTTTTTTTGTTTTTGCCTTTTTTAAATTTCTGCCTACCCTGTCTAAAAACTCTGTGCACGCCACTAACACATGGGATAAATTTTATCCCGGTCATACGTTCCCGTGGGATAATTTTCGACCTCTACGTGGGTAAGTAAAAGTAAGCACACATAAATAAGTTTTAAGTATTTTTACTAACAAGTTATGAAATGTAATAATGTATTCTGAATTAAAATGATTAATAATAATAATCATACGTAATATACATATATATATAAGTAAGTAAAAGCTAATAATTTTACAAAAACTGAGTTCATGCTAGTGGCGTCCTTAGTGGAGCTTCAATAGGTACAAGGTTGGTGTGAATTGCTCGGCCGACTTCCTTTGTCACAGTGTTGATCATCAAGTAATTATGCACAGTGTGAGCAGTTGCCGCTTGCCGAGTTACCTTACCGCACGCTAGTCGATGACCCTAGATGTAACAGATAGCTAATTATTATTTCATCTTGTAAATAAAATTTGTTTTGTAAGTGGGACATTGCCATATTTTCAAACATCAACAGACTGCTTCATCATGTTGTGTAATCTTAATTAATAATGTTGTTTTGCTTACTAACAAATCCAAAATGTAATGTAGGAAACAATTATTAGTAAGTACTTGACCGCACTAATAACTTTACCACTAAAAGCGTGTCCAATTAGTGGATAGTTTAGAAAACAGTTGACACCTAAACCTAAAGTCAATTTACCATAAAGTTTTATTGTTTTGTGTTAAAAACTTACTTCCGTCTAGCCTAGACTATGAATATTAACCTAGTAGTTAAAGGTAGCTACAGTACAACTATTTTCTTAATGTCCCTCGGCAAACTTCGTGTTTCGTCATTCATCGGATTTCTATCAGTTGCCCTTTGAACTTCGTGCAGACCGGAAGCTCTCAATCGACTTGAAAGTATATATTGTTGTTAATATACTTTTTTTTAACTTAATGTAATTTATTTTTAAAATAGGAGGAAAGCTCGTTTCGGAAATGCGATGATTCCCGAAGGATATTAAGTAAATAGTTGTACTGTAATATTGTTATAAATTTACAATTCACACGTACTAGGTATTGTCACTACCAACCTGCAACTGTGTAATTGGCATTTCTTTATTCACTATTGATCCTGTGTAGTATCTACCTACGGCAATATTATAAAATAAATATCGATTCATTATGGTAAATGAAAGTAACTAAACGAACATCATTAATAAAACTAATAAATTTGTCCACGCAATATTATTGAAGACCTGTAAAAATAGTACAATTTCTTTCATTTTCAAAAAATGTGCACACTTTTATAAAATTTTAAAGAAATATTAAGATAAAGTTCATTTTATTTGTCAAAACATGTGTATACATGCAAATTAAGCATGCAGGATGTCACATTATTAATATTTAGTACGTACATGTTTCACCCATATGGCAAACAAATTTATCAAATTTACAAAATAAAATAAAAAATCATTACAAAATAAAAACTAAATTATTAAAGGCACTTCAATCTAAGTACACATAAACAATAATAAGTCAGTAGAATAAATTAATCATAAAATGTCACAAAAATTAAGGAAAATAAAAAAGAAAGAAAATTAATTAAAATTAAAATGTCAAATAGTGTCGTTTAAAAAGTAATTTATATTATAATAACACTTGTCTTTAATAAATCTCGCATGTTTTTCTAAATGAAATTTACCGGCAATGCTTTATATTTTATTTGCTTTATACTTTTAATTTTAGGAGCCATACAGAAAACGGTTTTTCCCATTAATGTAGTTTTTGACGTATGCGAACACAACTGATTATTGTCACGTCTATTACGGGGGAAGGTGTCAGCTAGTCGTGGAAATAGAAATTGATTTACCCTCACAAATGCCGCAATTTCAAAAATATATAGAGATGGTTTTTTTTTTTTTGTGGTTGGGAAATCATCAAATGACTTCTCCCGCTCTGGGTGGAGCAGAAGGGCGTGTCAGACTTTTACTGACTAAAACCCACCCATGTTCTCTCAGCTGCCCGTGTGCCAGGGGCCGCGGTATCTCTTTCGAACAACCCGCACCCCTGGCAGGCATCGGCCCTTGCGAGCCCCACCAGCTGCTGCTGACGTCTCCCTGCGACGGGTCAGCAGTGGCCCCGCCGCCTACCACTTTTCGGCCGCAGGGGATAGGGAGAGCGGCCAACGCTATACCGACACTCCTCTTCCCCTGCGGCCCCACCGCGTCCGCAATCAAACGGTGGCGGCCCCGTCCACGCCACGGAAGGGAAGAGCGCTACTCGAAAGTACCGGCACTCCTTCTCCGCCGCAGCCTGTAACTCTCAGCCGCGATGCCTCCCATTCGACATCGCAGCCCGCCTCAGCTGCGATGCACCTCACCGCAACCTACTTTTTGGCTGCTACGTCGTCGGCTTGGAGGCACAAGCCCTGACGAGCGGCCCCACCTTGGGGTTCCTCTTCGCTTCACCGTGGGAGGGTGACCACGGTTACTGAGCCCCCCCGCAACGACAATGCAGGAACCCCACTGGGGGGGATATAGAGATGGTAGAGTTAATAATTTGTGTTTTTTTTAAATAATGGCATACAGCTGTCGGTCGACTTCAAATTGAACATCGCACGAATGCATCTCTTTTGGGCCCTAAACGCTATTGTTTTGTCTGTGGATGGATGATTTTAAACCTCGTTTCTGCTTTATTGGAGCTCCTTCTCGACAGTGCAAAAACAGATGTTCCAATCGCCCTTTCAGGACAAAATCTGTATTGTGAAACTCGAAAGTTCATCTGCACGCTAGTGCGACTTGGTACAACTATGAGTAGATCAACATCCCTAACTTTAACCCCGCATTGCTTCCTATGTTCTTAATAACATATCTATATATATGTCACCGTAAGATTGTGAAAACCGTTAGTTAATAATCTATTTTGCGGCACTATTTTTCGATAGTTTATAATATGTCCGTCAAATTGTGAACTGGTATCAAGACGGATAGTACCTAGCGCTATTACTAAATAGTCATGTAACTGCCACTAACTTGGAAGTAGCGCTCGCCGGCGGCTGCCGCGGCACCGCTCGCTTCGCTTGCTCGGCTCGCGCGCGGTTGGTCGCAGTTCTAACCTAACCTAACCTATTCGCTCGGTAAGCAGTATAGCGCAGTTCACAATTTATCGACAGTTTATAATCTCGCGAGATAGATTATAAACTTATGGTGTTCACAATCTTACGGTGACACATATATATATATGTATAGGTATTATTATTCACATTCACTGAATGTGCTTGTCATAGTTGCCATAGCCATCTGCTTGATACCTACTTGCAGCTCTCTATTTGACATACTCGTACATTTATTGCGAAGAATTGTTATCATAGCTTTGAAAATTCTTGTATAATGACATCATGATGGTTATCAGATTTTGTTTCACCTACCCACAATATCGTGCATTTATCAGCTGAGGTATTTACGACTATTAAGGTTCTGTACTTTATTATCTACTAACTTTTCTCAGCGGCTTCGCTCGCATGGAGATCGAAAATTATACCACGGAAACGTACTGCCGCCCGGGGTAAAAAGAATCTTTATGTGGTTAATCCAGGATATTTTGTAATTCAAAATTTCAGTTCAGTTGTTACTGAGTAACAAACATCCAAACTTTCACATTTATATTTTAGTAGAATCAAGAAAATATAACCGTTATCTATATTTGTATGTGATTGGAATAAAGCTAACACAATAATAGGTAACGCTAAACTGTTACGATATTGTGATCTACTGTTGTTTCGTATGCAGTATTTATGTCCTACAACGATGAATAGATACGACGAACCGAATTCTACATGTGATCTACGGAACCATCGATCTAGAGAATAAATGGTTTGCCTTTCTTCTTTCCTGAAATACCTAAATAATAGAAACATGATTAAAAAGAAACTCTTTTTTGAACCCTTAGAGAAATTTCATAACGTGAAGCCGAAATAATACCATAACACAAATTAATAATCTTTGTGAGTTTAGGCAACCAACTTGTTCATATTACATGCATTAATAAGAAAGAAAAAAATGAAAAGAAACGTTTAGGAAGAAGAAAAAAGTAATCAGTCCTGTTGGGTTGAAAAGATGTTACTATATTTATTATTAGTTGTTCCTTCGGATCATTTCCACATTTCCTTTTCATTTTGTGGTAATTTACGCTTAATAAATAAAAGATAATGCAAGACATTAGAAAAGGACCGTTAATTGTACAATTATAAGTTTGCACTAATTGCTGTAGACGCCTACAATAAACGTTTTAGTGTAAAAGTATAACGAGGTACAATTCAAAATCATAAAATAACATCATTTCATAATTTATTTCACTTACTTAATCTTAAATATTGTAACTATACTCTATTCCTATAATGCTCGCTTCTAACGTACCTACCTATTAACGAATATATGTAAACTTAAGTGGTTACCTACTGCATAATATTATATTATATTTGCAATTCAATCAGGACACTAACTATAGCCGTCACTCCTGCCTGTGTCAAGCAAACTGTTTTCCTATTACATAAGCTGACACTGCAAGTGTAATAAAAAAGGCTTATCAGTCGATTCACACGGATTTACTCGTCCGAATCGGGGAATCTTCATTTAAAAATAATATCATATTTTCTATAGGCGACTCGCATTTAATTAATTTATTTGTGGGGAATCGACAATTTTATTATAGAAATATGTAAAGGGCAAGGTGCACGTTTGTGTTTTATGTAATAAAGTGAGTTTATTTTTCCTTAACTTTTCGTTGTTTCCTTAACGTTTTATTCAAAACGTGCAGATTTGCCCGATTCGGGCTTGTAATTTCGTGCGAATCGACTAATAAGCAATAAAAACTCAGTTTAGCTTTTCAGATGCCTTTCGCCTTTTCTTCTTAGTTACAACACGTTCATTCATACACATACACACATTATACTAACGCCTTATTCTCATGGGCTAGGCAGAAACTCCAAAACGCGACATGCTGCGATCCGTACATATACCCCTTTTGCTTCGGTTACGTTCATATTTCCATAAATGATATTGAGTACAAGGACCGAAACAAAAATTGCTTACAAAATACCTACGATAAAATCTTTATAGTAAACTAATTAACCAGAACCAGTCACTTCCTCCTTACTTCCTCGTTTCATTATGGCGATGTAAGTGTACTTAATTGTTTACATCAAGTGATGAGACTGTGTAAGATTGCACACGATAGTATACCGGTACGTAGGTATTGTAGGTCACCTGACTTCTTCGGACCGAACAAGTTCATCCTGTGGTTTTCATATCCTTGTAGCGATATGCAACCCTACGATTCACTCATAATTAATCAGGTTGATCAATAAGCTTGCGAATTATTTTTTAAATGGTTTTTTTATTACAATTCGCTAAAGTAACCCGCGAAATTCAAATATTCTTCCGTTTGTTGGAATTTGCAGGTCATAGTCAGGTTTCGCGGGCTTGCGGACGGCGAGTAATGGGTAGCTCGCTGTCCGGTAAGGACCAAGCCCGGGTCGACGGCGCGTTGTGTTCCACGCGCGCCTCAAAGAGATGTCATCAGCAACTGATGGGGCCCGAAAGGGCCGATGCCTGTCAGGGGTGCGGGTTGTTTGAAAGAGATACCGCCGCCCCTGGCCAACAGGCAACTGAGGGAACACGGGTGGGTTTTAGTCAGTAAAAGTCTGACACGCCCTCCCGCTCCGCCCAGAGCGGGAGAAGTTATTTGATGATTTCCCACCCCAAAAAAAAAAAAAAATTGTCAGGTTTTATATTGAATGACCTGTCGATCCCGGCTAATGAGATAACAATTAATTTTCTATTGTATGGGCACGCATGCGTACCCTCTCGGACTCGGACGTTAAAATATGATTCGTGATCGTTATAAATGTGGCTATAAAGAATTATTGAATGACTATTTAATGAGAAAGTAATTAAATGGGATTGAATTAACTTAGAGGGTTGTAATGATTTTAATGATAATTATTCTCTAAGCATACATGTGTTACGGTCGCGAATCATATTTTGCCCGACACTGACCTGAATTTTGTCAGAAAACGTAAGAATAAAGAATATTAATTTAAAGAAAAGTAAATAATAATTTCCCGAAATAACCAGGCGCTCAATATGGGTTTTTCCACGAGGTAGAATACAATATTATTTTATAACCAAGAAAACATAAGGTATTATTTAATATAAATTATTATTAATCGAATTCCTCAGATATTATGTAGGTACCAGTTGCTTGGCACATAATACTATGACTGGTAGATATGTAAGTATATTATGTTATATGTGTTGTTTAGTGCTTTCATTAATCCTTGACCAAGAGTCCAAGACATTGGCAATGAAACTGTCAAAACTTCAAAGTAACGTTAAGTAGTTGGTTGTTGCTTTTCTTGATAAACGTATGTACAGTCGAGTTCATTAATATATTGGCACTGTCAAGGATTCAAAATATTGTGAGTGTTGGATAGCTCAATAAATTGTATAGAACCTATAAATCAAAAATATGTCCTCATGTGAACGGTTCATTAATATATACTGTGCTTTCGACAAGAATATGAAAAATTATGAGAAAAAGTAGTCACAAAATTTTTACCACAATTTAAAGATGCATATAGTTGTCACAATATTATGAACTTTTTTGACGTTCATATATTTTTGAAGCCTGTAAGGGCCAATATATTAACGAACTCGACTGTACATTTAAAGGTCTACGTCAATTAAGTGTGTAGTAGGATAGGGTTTATATTTATTTAATTCTTATATTGTGTTTCAATGACGATAATAATCTGTCAACGTGTGATGCGTAAATCTTCAGATTTTATTAGTAACTTCAGCTGCTTCAATTTCACGTACTTAGCACGTCAGTCGACATCCACACTGACATAATAAAATCGCGGCGGGATTTTATCGCGCACTGGATTTTCAACTCTCGGTGTTGGACCAAGCATTGACAATCCAACCGAGTGCAGCAGGCTTATCATGACGCTTTCTATTTCTACGAAGAATAAACAGTGATTTTTCTATACAAAGTCACATTTCGTTTCTCCATTTTTGACATCGCACCGTAGATATCCTACTACAATCTGTCATTTTGTCTTTCGTTTCTAGCGATCTTTGTCTAGGTCCTTTTATATGTAGACTATTTCAGAAGAATATTTCTTCCCAAACTGTCAAAATCACACTGACAACAAACTTTTTACTCGACGGATACAAAGTTTAAATTTAAACGATTATCTATCAATAAATAAATCATTATTCGTTTAGAAGGCATAACTGTGATAATTAATAGGAGAACATAGCTATCTTCTCCTATTGTACCTACGTTATTTAGTTGATTGTCTTCCGTCGGCAAATCGGTGCTTGTGCTAAGCATGCTGCGCAAGTGACGAATCTCGGCGCGTCGGTAAAACGCAATTTTCGATTTTCAACTCTAGGTGCTAACCATTGCGTTGAAGATCCTGTGGACGAAAAAATCCCGCCACGATTTTATAAGATGGGCTAAATATTTTATGAAAAATTCGAAGAATTGTTCCAATGTTACATGTCATAAAACGTCACATGATTCCATTTCAATATCTTTTTAAGTTCTTCTTTCCCTTCTTTGGTAAAACCAAATTAAAATTAAACCCATTTCAATCTGGGTGCGGATTTAACGCATATTAAACGTTGATTTCTTTTTAATAAGGTCAAGGAGGTCTTTTAGGTACAGTCTGCATCAAAAGTCGATTAATACTGTTTCTTCTGCAGTTTTGCGTTTCATCTAAATTGATACAAGATGATTCGATATATTGCTTTTCTGCATTACATGTAATGGCTAAGTGCTCTTACTCTTTAAATTGTATGTCAGTTCGCAGAAACACATTCTTTATGAATATTTTGCTCCATAACTAAGATTTTAAAAAGAAACGCGTGGGATCTGGAGGATCAGGAACAAAGAAAGGTCAAAATGAAAATTCAAGATGGCGGCTGCGAAAATGTTCAATATTTTATCATGGGTTTCGTTTTCATAGTTTTCGAGGAGGCTGAAGCCAGTAGTGAGGTCAAAAAGGGAAATCCAAGAGCCATCTTGGATTTTTATGAAAACCATAAAAAAATCTATATCTCTCTCTCTCTCTGTCTCTTTCTATTATATGTAGTAAAAAGTCACACGGAGGGGGCATAACGGTTTTTCGTTACGTAACGCTTTACCTTACGTTACGATTTCTAAAATTTTACTTCTATCGCAAGCTGCGTTAAATAACTTCGTTCCAAAAACTGCCATTCTATTCTATACACATCTCACTGTGAAAACATAGATGAAGTGAACTTGAAGTGAGCAGTCCACCTCATGCTAGGGGTTGACACTATTATCAACTCACTTCAAGTTCAATGCATGTTAGGTTTCACTGTCAAATGTTTTCATAAATAGATGAACTTTTGTTGCTGACCGTACCTACTAAAGAATTCTACCAAGTAAAGGAGGTGTCAAGAGTCGCGGTACCTTGTAATAATAATAATAGTCAATCATTAGACAGGCTGTGTAAAGCGACGTCGATGCTTGTGATGGGCCTAAATAAGGACAAGGCGAAACGCCTAGCACGGCCGCGGCGATGGCCCCCGAGATCGTACGGAGGACGGACTCTCGTGGTCATGTGACTGCGAACATAGATCAACACATTTAAACATTTACTTATCAACGGTACAAGAATCTTTTGACGCGTGACTAAGATCGGTACTAACGCCGCCATCTAGTATTAAAAAAAAACTTTTTCCAAAAAAAAAACAACCGCCTTCCGAAAAAACACAACAAAGTGAAAAATAACTTGAGTTTCGGAAGGCGGTGACTTTGGATATGTATTTAAATTTTTTGCCTCCCGAAATTAGAGTTATTTTTCACTTTGTTGTGTTTTTTCGGAAGTCGGTTGTTTTTTTTGGAAAAAGTTTTTATTTTTCACTTTTTAGTTATAGTACCTACCCCACTAATTCGAAATTTCATCATCCTTGGGGTCAAAACAATGCATATTTATGCGATAGCAGCAATCGCGGTCTATTTACTGTAATTTTTTGAAGAGTTCCGTTGTCTGTCTCCGAAACGCATCATCAGATCTATATGAAATTGAAATGGGACCACACGGGAAGCATCAGCTTTCAAATAAAAATAAGAATCATCAAAATCGGTTCACCCAGTTGAAAGTTATGAGGTAACAAACATAAAAATAAAAAATAAAAAACATACAGTCGAATGGATAACCTCCTCCTTTTTTTGAAGTCGGTTAAAAAATGGCGACAAATTTTTACCAACAACGTCCCCTGTGAAAGCGATTGTATAGAGTCTATTCATAGTTATTTTATCTCTGACAGTAGTAAGAGAGCAGTGGTAACCCACTGATAACGGCCCCGACTTACGAGCTGTAAGTCATGGTTTCGAACCGAGGCGCTTTACTTTGTGTAAACAAGTTCATCACCATTGCTGTCAGAACGGTGAGGACGAACTTCGTGAGGAACCAAAAATTCCAATGCATGTGACATCTACCAATCCGCACTGGGCCCGCGTAGTAGATTAATTACAGCCCACTCCCTCTCGAAGGGACAGGAGCAGCAAGGGAGGCCTGTGTCCTAACAGTGGGAACATTATAGGTTGATTATTCTTATGTAGCAGTGACAGCAGCAATAAGGTTGCTGTTGTCACTGCTACATAAGAATAATCGAGTAACGAGTACAAAGATGACTTTGGTTTTCACAGTGACGCAAAATCAGAGGTAAAATAAATGTGAACGGTCTGTTATACACTACCTAAACGAAACGTACACGTATTCAATATAAAAACAACATAAAACTATAAATAAATAAACCAGCCATCTAAATACAAGTTAATAATCTTAAATTCAGGTTGATTTATTACATTCTTCATTAATGCATCGTGAATATTTAATTACTGTAAATTACATTTCCGCTGTCTTGATATACTCATTCATACATTATTCATTAGTGCATTTTGCATAATTGTTTTTATTTTGTGTTTGAGTATTAATTCTGATAAAACAGTGAATTTCCATGAAGATTATCGGGTGTATTCTGACGAATAAAAAGTTCGATGGTAAACCTTCCACAAAATGGAAACAACTTACTAACTTAGCTTAGTGCTTCTACATATAACCTGTGTTTATTAGTAATTTCTGTTTTTATTTCGGGAGCTATACTTTTTAACTATTTTATGGTCACTCCAGCTGTGCTATTCTCTAAAAATCTCACCATGATAACTTGGGTGAAGTGAGTTTAAAATGAGCTGTCATTAGTATCCATCCCTAGTGCCAGATGGAAAAAAGATATTTACAAAAGATAGAAAGATGGAATGACGGCTCACTTCACGTAAATTCTCACGGTAAGATTTTAACAGAATAGATAGCTATATAATATAATAGGCTGTACAAAAGCAAAATTGTATGAAATCCATTTGCGTGACGTGATTAGGTAAGCTCTGTTGTGGAGCCCAAAAATATAGCTACATATTCCTTTATGAACATTCCATATGCCTCCCTACTTTCATGCTTTACAACGCACTGTTACCTAATGAAAAAGCTTGGTGTTAAAAAAAATATACTTGTACAACCAAATGCTTAATACAACTCTGCTAAGCATAATTATAGTAGTATTAGTAGTTTCAAAAATATTTGGCCAATTGCAGGAGAAAACTAATATTTGTAGGTAAGTACCTACCTACGATTGTAAACTGACGACGTATAGGCAACTGGCCATTTATAATTACATAGGTGCTTAATAAGACGTATTTTGTGTGTTTCTAGCTTTTAAGCCAGTTGAACATGAAACACAATGTAATTCACATAATTCTTCTAGATAAATAAGATAGCTGCATCGGTTTTCATATCTAAATTAGCTGCGCGTGAGTTCCCTCTAGTTTCTTCCATCACATTGTGCATCTGAATGACGACACCCTTTGATAGCGCTTATTCAATTCAGTCATTGTTATACCTACCATTACAATATTATGTCCATCCTGTATCAATTTCACCCGCTTTCACGCGCATCATTGTAAGATAAGCTGCAAAAGAAAATCGTAACTTGGTGTGAACGTGAAAAGATCACCGGAACAGGAAGCCAACCGTAAACCATTAACTGATTATCATAGGAATGCCACAGATTAATCATTCGCAGTTGTTAATGAATGATACCCAACGTAGAGAGTGTTATCTCTCACAGTTTACACCTACTATTTTGTAAGAACCGGTTAAATGCAAGTTAGCGTCATTAGGTAGATTAATTGATGGAGTCTTCAAATTGACAACCGGTGGTCAGTATTTTTTTTAGAAACTGTGGTCTTTGTACGAATCAATTGGATTATAAAAACAACCGAAATTGTAATTTAGTAATTACATCGCAGGTGTGTGAAAAAAATACTGACTTCATAATAAAACCCACAGCCGGTTGTGTCAATTTAAAGGCTTCATCAATGAATTATATCTACCAAATTGAATCATGCTAAGACCACAGATTCTAATAAAATGCTGAACACTAAACACCAAAGTGGCAAATTGGCAATACGTATCTAAGTGCTGCTAGGTATCCAAAACATTGCCACTTCTGGTGCTTAAGACCACCTCCCAGTTCGTATCCACTGATATAGTCATCAAACTTACATACATTCAGTAAAACATACATATTTTCAGAACGACGATTATTGCAATGTAAGTTGTGCACTACATTCAGTACTGTCTTGTTTACTAAGTGATGACAGTACCACATGAGTGTCATCATGACGCAGATCGCGTTAGTATGTCAACGATCGACACGAGTGTGCGCAAGCGCATGTGTACCGGTTAGCTATCGATTTTATTCAAGAACATCGGATGTGCTTTCACTTGTCTTGTACTTAATTGCATGTCATTTAAAGGTTTTCTTATCTTTAAGATAGTACTTTACGTTGGTACTTCATTACGAAATAACGTCTTTTATATTTTCCTGTATCTTCTTAATTCTTCATTCTGTAACTCATATTTATTATTGTTTTAGTGGTGATTATATTTATTCATTGATTAATTATTACTGAGATTTTTATATAAACATTTCAGTAATCATTTTGCCGCGTCTTTTCCATTCTAGTAAGATAAGACAGTAGTAACAAAATAATTGTTGCTCCTGGACTTCTTACAGGGTCAACTTTGTTTCAGGTTCATTCATAAAGTATTGGTAGTCGGTTCCTACCTCTTCTTCGTTTTCTAAATCTTTAATTAGTTAGCTTTGGTTCTTTTGACATGGGGTTCGACACAGAACAGATAAAAAAGTTCTGTGGGGGTTCGATACCATTATCAGCGTGCTTTCATCATTTACTTTAGGTGAGATAGGTTTAGTGCCCCATTGGTCTAGTGGTCGCAGGTGCAAGCGCAGCTCGAGCAAAGATAGCAGAGAGAAAGACGGCGTGATGTTATGTTATAGGGGTAGTGGTGTGGTCAAACGCGACCCAATCCAATATATTAGAGCGATTAATGCCTACCCATCATGGTATGGAACTCTCGCTACTCTCGCAACCTCAAAACGGAAATAAAGAACGAGGTACTAAGTGCAATAAATAGGCTCTATCAGTTAGTTAAAGAGTCCAAGCGGAGCAAATTTCCCGTCGCACCTGGTCCATCTTCAAGACCTGCATTCGCACCGGTGGCCGCGTCACCAAATCCGACCACGCAAGAACCGACAGAGCTCATAAAGAGCCTGGTGGAAAGCCTCCAGCAGCATAAACAGGCGCTGCACGAGCCAACAACACATCATAGCTCTGACGGAACAGCTTCAGGCGCCCCCTCGCTTCGTCGCAGGCCAAGGCCCGTCTTTGCACCCCATGGCTTGACGTGACATTCTGACGTCATTTTCACGGTGGGAATACAATCCAAGCGCAATCTTCTTTTCCTTGGTATAGTTGACACCCGTGTGATAATTTGTAAACTACGTACATGATGTTTCTTCGTATATACCAAGTAAAACTAACTAACTAAACAAATAATTACATAAACAAAAAGACACTTAGGCGTCGAAGTATTCGTCCGCATCGCTGTCATCAGGAAAGGTACCCAGATGACTGGCAGCATTGCCACGTTGAATGGCAATGCTAATTCTTTGGCCAAAGAATGACACATCCCTCTGGTCACGTGAAGTGTCAAACAGCCGGCGAGAAATTTCGTTAAAAAGGAGACGTGCACTCGGGCCTCATGACCCGAGCGTTTCGACCCCTAACGGCTCAAAACTGTATTTACCCATAAGGTTACAGTATTTATGCCGCTTGAGGGTCTCAGCAGCCACAGCAGTGGCACCAGCACAGCCCGCCGTGCTAGGAACATGAGATGGCGCAAGGGTGTCGACACAGATTGCATCTTACACCAGAGGTCTACCCACCTTCCATGGAAATAATGTCATACCGTCTGGTCTCTTCCCAAACATGGTACATGGTTGACGTTAACTGGAAAACAGCTGAATTGTTCGGAATGCTAGTTTTAATTAATTAGGTAGAGATTACTGAGATTTTCATTAGAATTAAACATAGTTGTGATTCAATTAGTTATTACATTTAACTCAGGTGTATACGTATTATTATTATTGTGTGCTAAACTGTTTGAGTATAAGTTGTATCTAAACTTTGTCGCTGGACTTATATCCATACTTAATACTTGTTTTTAGGGTTCCGTGCCTCAACAGGAAAATGCGGAACCCTTCTAGGATCACTTTGTTGTCGTCTGTCTGTCTGTCAAGACCCTTTATCTCAGGAAGGCGTGGAGGTATCGGGTTGAAATTAAAACGATGTACTCAGGTCTACAGTATCTTGCAGCTGTGAAAAAATAAAACTTCTAAATGTAAAAAAGGTACGGCCGTTTATTCCGCAAAAAACTTATTTTTCGACACTCTGAAGGGAATCAAAATTTATAGGGTACTTTCCGATGACTATGACATTTGGTAAGTAATATCGTCTTATGCTAGTAGTACAGGGAAAAATCTGAAAACTATAATTTTGTAGTTAAATCATGAAATATATACCCCGCCATTTATAACATCAACAAAACATTCAAATTTGTACGGAACCCTCGGTGGGCAAGTCCGACTCGCACTTGTCCGGTTTTTTATTTGTCATTATGGTAAAGTACGTCCATCTAAGTAATCTACAACTTGATATTCTTCATTTGAAATCACAATGATCACAGGTGGTGGTGCTCTTTTTACATATTAACAGGGTGGCAGGGACGTGCACACTGTAACAATAAATTCAGCACATGATTCTAAAATGCGTTGACATTATTCGGCGGCTAATTTAAAAAATCTGCTGTTTCCTACACAAGTGCAATACCTACGCGGTCAAATATTATGAAACCGCATTTATGTTTTTAATATTTATTATTTTAATATATATTTAATAATAATAATCAGCCTTTATTGTCCCACTGCAGGGTAAAGGCGTCACTTTCTTTTTAACCGACCTCAAAAAGAAGGAGGTTATCAACTCGACATGTTCATATTTTTCCACTCAACTCGCTCCTGACCCAATATGGACCAATCCCTCTTGTAACCGTCTTGACGCTTGAAGACCTTAGTCTTCCGCAATACCGTTGGACCTTTTCGGGGACCCATGTTTTTAATAACCAACCCAAAATTTCAACGCCCCTTGCGTTGAAATTTTGGGTTTCAGAATCTGCTGTTTCATTGAGCGTGGCACAAACACTGTTTTAAAATAATCTGCTGAAGTTTGACTCACGTATTTCCCAAAAGGTGATTAGGAAATTGTAAGACGTCACACCATACAATGGGAGTTACCTAAAGTTAACAATCGACATTTCTTTTTTGCCACTTTTAACGTTGTAGTAGAGCGATTAAGTTCGAAAAATAAAACAAACATAGACAGATTAGAGTGGAAGTTATTCTTGTCTTCGATTTATTAACAGTTTCGAATCTATTAAAGAAGTATTTTTATATATGAAAAACATGTTAATAAAATAATAATCGAGGACGCCTTCAATAATTAATATCTTATTCAAAAATAAAACATTATTTTAATATTATTTTTCTTTCAACTGGTTCACTATGCACTTCTGCGCAAAGATCTTTCATTCAGAAATTTAACATGGATAACGCAAGTTATAGCGATCAATTACATTTAAAGACCACATCATATTTTTTTTATGATACAACCATAATGTAATCATTATAAATCACCATATATAGCATTTCATTCAATGCATGAGCAATCTAAATAATTAATTCAGTCGTGTGGTGTATGCACGTGGCAGTAATTATACTGTGTTTGTTTCATTACCTCTTCCTGCATCTATTAAGTTCCTGTTTCTAATATCACTATGAGCGATTAATCACCTACGTTCATACTTTGTTATGTAAGCAAAACGTCAGCTTGAGAATGACTTCAGACTGATTTAGACTTTGTTTTATCCATTTAGTACTAGCTTTTGCCAGCAGTTTCACAGGGCGTGGATGCCGAAAATTAATCCAGTTTGTACAATTTCTGTGTGCCATATGTCATCCAAATCCGTTCAGCTGTTTGGAGAATCATTTGGATATTACATACAAACTTTCACATTTATAATAATACTAGCTTTTGTCCGCGGTTTCGCCCGCGTGGAGGTCGGAAATTTTCCCATGGGAACGTACTATCGGGATAAAAAGTATCCTATGTGTTAATCAATCATACCGTAATACATTGTTTTCACATAAACTCTATTGGTTTACGCGGCGCACGCCAGTGAAGATTCCAGCAGGCCTGATTTTAACCGACATTTTCAATAATTATCGTCGTATTTCAAACAATTTACAAGAAACCTTAATTAATTATATACCTTTCTCGAGAACCACTCTATCCATTGGTGAAAACAACATGAAAATCGGTGCAGAAGTTTTTGAGTTTATCGCGAACAGACAGACAAACGCGGCGGAGGACTTTGTTTAATATTATGTAGAGACTAACCCGCAACTCCACCCGCGTCAATGTTGAAAATTATCTGGAACAGGCTTCTCTGGCACAAGGAATAAAATTGCCCAAACTTCCACCACTTATTTCAGTTCGATTATCCTAAAATCCTTATCCTTTACCTGTGTGCCAAATTTCATCTTCGTAGATCCAAGATTTCGTAGATCCAGGTTTTTGAGACTTCGTAATTTATCAGTGAGTGAATGAATGTATGAATGAGTGACCTTTCGTTTTTTTTTTTTAAAGATATAGTAGGACTAGACCCGCCTCTACAACGCACGGTTTTAACGACTTGACAAAACATCGAGATCTCTTATGTAAGGGTTGATTTTTCAATAGTCAGATAACTTTTATCTGAATAATAAATCTGACAGTTTGACATATTTTCTATACAAAGGAACATTTCATGTCAAACCGCAATATTTATTCCTTTAGATAAAAGTTAACTGATCATCGAAAAATCAGCCCTTAGTTAACTAAGAATGTATTACACATAAACCTTCCGGAATAAATTCTCTAAATGATGGTGAAAACTCTTACAGAATATTCTCTGAGTGAATACCGCTTCAAAATCTGTTGCCTACTTGTGAGAACAACGCGGTCAAACAGGAAAACACAAAAAGCGGCTTTAATTTATAATATGTTTAGAATGCAGATATATACTTCTATCCTCTAAAGTTTACCAAACCTACCTACCCCTGATTCCTAACATGGTTTTATTCTTTTGCTATCACTTGTACAGACCAACTGCTTCTAAACTTTTTCATAGATAGGTAAGTACCTAAATAAATAAGTCGATTATTACTTTATAATAACCGACTTATTTCAACCAGTCTTCTTCGTCATTCTTTTTGACCAAAGTCAACAGAGCCGAAAAAGTATCAAACTGAAAACTTGAAAACTATTAAAAACTTTATAAATTCTTATATGCATGGCCATATTTATACTAAGGCATCCACTGCTTGTAAAAAAAGGTTTACACAAACAAAAGACAATCCAGGCCGCAAAACAGAGATTGAGTGCCATTTGTTTTTACAAATAAAATAATTAATGACTATTTATTTAAATGGGTTATTGATAATTTTATATTTTAACTGTGTTCGTGTCTACGTGAAGTAAAGGTTACAAATTTATACAAGTACAAGTAGGTACCTACTTACTATTATTCTAATCTTGGTCTCGTACTGTTTACGTTTGGTTGTGAAAATTGAAAATTAGGTAGACGTTATTCATTTAAGTATCTTATTCTATTTTTACTGCGTAAATTGCTTTATAAAGGTCCATTACAGTTGTAGTACATTGTCGTTACCTTAAAAAACCAAGTTATAATAATTAGTAGTTTTTTTACTTACGCACTCTACGTATTCTACACACACATGCTCATTCAACGATAATACGAGAGAGAGGGAGAGAGAGAGAGAACTCTCACGATCAACGAGGAGTCGTATTTTATAAACAGTGTCACGATCACGAATCGCGCGATTCTTAGCGCGTAGCCCCAAGTAGCCCGTAGGTATTTTTAGGCGCGGGCCATACAGAAGGGACGCGAGACGATGACGGGACACAGGGAGTCTACTCTCTAAGCACAAAATCCGTAGTATCGGCCGAAGTTACGGGCGTTCTACTCCGTATTACTTATGGACTTGTAGACTCATAATGAATGACAACATGATTGACAGCTGTCCTCACTACCGATGTGTTTGCCCATCCGAAAACTTGATTTTGACCCTTGTTATGACGGATCTACCACTTTCGGACGGACTTAGAGAGTAGGCCCCCTGACACGACAATAGTACGCTGACGGAAAAGCGACGAGCCTGCATCTTGTCCTTTCTGTATATGTTGTGTCAGAGCAGGGTGCCTACTCTCTAAGTCCGTCGTCGAAGTTACGGGCCCGTCCGAAAATAGGTCGTTACTTAGGAAAGAACCCTACTCCCGATTTATTAACTTTTTCGAGAGAGGAAAAGCACATCGAGAGTGCAAGAACAACTGTCAAATCGTGTTGCCATACATTCTAACTTCGGTCCCCAAACCAATCTTATATCGGTAGGTGATACAGTGTAGCAAAACGCCCGTAGCTTCGCTCGAAACTACGGAGTTCGTACTTAGAGAATTAGACCCCCAGGAGCGCAAAGATACGTTTAAAGGGAAGCCGCGTCTGCATCTCGTCCTCGTCTCACGTCCCTTCTACGTGGCCGACGCCTTAGGTGGTAAATTGTCTGTAGGTACCTACTCTGTAGACAAGGCATCCAACGCCTCTAGCCAGTCTAGCCTCTTGGATACTTACTCTTGGATAATGACTCATACGAGTACTATTTAATTGTATAAAAGAGTCTGTACACGCTTGATAAAATTATGTTATATACCTAATGTAATTCTAACTAACTAACTGGAGTCATTCTATTTATTTCATACATTAAGTATCAAACTGAACGTTACAATCATGTAAAGTAGGAAACAAATATGCAAATAAGAACATCAAAATACCAATTCGTATATAAGATGTGTAATGATGATATCATTGAAGATTAGAAACCGTATTGACATTCAAATGCTAAGTACCAACGATGTAATGTCAGTTAGCGTAAGGTCAAGATATCGTATCAACAATGTAGGCAATGGTTCCATGTTAACTTGTCACGTGAGTCTTGCCAAATTTTTAAGTGCAAAATTGATGGAAGGAATTGGATGTTACAACCGAAGTGACATTGAGCATTTGAGCTGTTCACGTGATCTTAAACGAAGAAAACATTACAGAAACATGGAATTAAGACAGGAAATGAAAGCATTTTTAAAACGAATCAACACTATATTATAGACTAGTTGCTCTACTAATTACTAATGAGACACTTTGTTACAGAAAATGGCTGGAAGAAATTGCACTAGCGAGCAAGCAGGGCCGTAAACCATCTTTACTTCGTGCAATGACCAAGGCTTTCTGGATGAGTTACGCTCCTTCCGGCATTATGTTCCTCATACAAGCACTCGTACTCAAGTAAGCAATTTTGTTGACTATTGGCAGTAGTCACGCGAATGTCACATTATACCAATTACTACTACTCATCCGGTGGTATTTGTGACCTTCCTGTGTCATAGGTTGCACCTGGAAAATTTTACAAGTTCAAAGCTAATTATTACGGAAAAAATTTGAAAGAGTCTATTACATATTTTTTATCTAAAAACTATTTTTTATTACAAGCTGTTCGTTTAATGTTTAATGGCTATTTAATGTCCCATAGACAGCTGAACTCTAGAACTCAGTCAATTATACTCTTTGAACTCAGTTTCACATAACATCATTTATAGTATGTACAGTAGTCATTTTGACAATTCAACAACATTCATTGCGTTATTGACATTGAGCAGACAAATTGTTCGAATATAATAAATGAAGCAATGGACTAGCAATATCCTTAAAAATTATTCAGATTCTGGTTGATAGTGTGTTACGTAATTAAGGTACTGGCTCAGTTTACATAACAATGAATGATGTCACACAATTGTACTTATTATTTTTCTAACCAATTTCTTTTCCGTCTAAGGCCTTTCCAACCAGTAGTGTTGAGCTTGATGCTTACATACTGGGAGCCAGGCTCGACCATGACTTACGAGCAGGCAGTGTACTGCGCCACAGCCGTCATCATGATGTCATTGGTCATCGCCTTCCTCAACCACCATGGCACCTACTCCACGCAGCAATTCGGTATGAAAGTCCGCATCGCCGCCTGCTCACTTATTTATAGAAAGGTAAGACAAAAGTCACTTTAACACTTTATATTGCTTTCATTATTATGAATGTGATGACCTGATGACTGTGTGAGTGGCTTTTTATTTTTGTTTGGTTTCTTCTTTTTTTCTCATTTAGTTTTAATCATGATCTGGCAGTTTGAGTAATTTATTTGGCCTACCCAAATGTCCTTGCTTTGGTATTGTTCGTCAAATCGTTGAGCTCCTCAAGTTTTGAGTTGAGCAAAAAATCAAAATCAACAGTCATTTATTCAAATTAGGCTGAGAATCAGCACTTTTCGAATGTCAAAATTACATAAGACAGTCCCCCAAAACGCTCGCCCTTCACCACTTCCTAGTGCTTTAGCTGTGAAGAAGAAGTGGCGCAACAAATTCCCCAGCAGCACAGCTGTCTGTTTAGTTAGATAGACTTGATTCTATACATACACAGAGCTGCATGATTACTGATAATTGCGTGCACTGATTGGATAGGTCCACTCAATCTGTGTGATTCTTTCCTCAAAAGACGATTTCAGAGACACATGGTTTTCACATGATCTGACCAAGATTATGTCTGGACTTTAAAAGAGACTGTAACCTCTGAGTTTGTTTCGACCTTTCTTCTCAGATAGGAAACGCCGACCTCGTCTAGTTTTAAAAATATGATTGACGTGTAAAATTGTTTGTATGCACAAACCTACTTAGGGAAATAAAATCATTTATCATTTAACAGAACCTACTTTTACGCTTATGGCAGTGATTCACATGTATTCATGGTTTTAGGTTATGTGATTAGATTATGAATACTAATATAGGGGTAAGGAATATTGTTACTAACACAATTGAGTCATGTTACTTGATGAATCAAGATATTTATTATTATTTTATTATTATTATGTAGTTAGACACTTTTCCCAACAGAAAAACTTGTTTAAAAACTAGAACGTGTAAAAACTAACGAACGAACGTATATAAATAATCGATCGAGCATTAACTGCACCATTACACTTGATATTGCAAAATTAGACATTATAAAACATTGACACTGAAAACTCGTATAAATTAGGTACTGTAACTGCCCAAATATACATTCTATTAAATTAATCCAGAAATTAATGAGGCTATATCACCTGGCACATATCATATTATTTTGAGAAACATTATTTATTGCTGTGTGGTGCCGGACGCTAAGAATAGCAGCATCCCATTTCTTCCTGTGGGTATCGTAAAAGACGACTAAGGGACTTACTAGAGATTGGGCAGCAGCGTTCTCTAAGCATTTTACCACCATACCGCGATCGCCAATCTGCCTATCAAGCGTGGCGATTATGGCAAACCCCCCCCCCCCCTTCTGGGGGAGGCCTATGTCCAGCAGTGGACGATTTTCGGCTGAAAAATTAAGTAAATAAATAATAAAACATGATAGTATTACGCGATGGGCATGATTTCACAAACGCTTGTAAGTAAAACTATGAAAGTGCAACAAAAGAAAATTCATCCGACCATTTGAATTTGAATGACGATTTGACTGGAGAGAGTTGGACGACAATCTATTTATGACACAGAGATATTTGAATAAAAATCTTTTATTCATAAGGAAATAAGGTTTCAGGTTTTATTAAATTAGGTACAATTACGAAAACCACTATTATTAAACGGGTTTTTTTTTAAATAAGTGCGTAAATGTCGGAAGCCAGTTTTTTTATAATTTTCAGGGTCAATAAAACATGTTTAGTAAGGCAGTAGGTACACCTTAAGTAGCTACTGCCTTTTTAATGTTTTAAATTAACTCAAACTCTATTACGAAACTTTAAACTTTAGACATACCTGCACTACTTGATGTCGGGAAACCTTTCTTTTGGTGGTGGGAAATCATCAAATAACTTCTCCCGCTCTGGGTGGAGCGGGAGGACGTGTCAGACTTTTACTGACTAAAACCCACCCGTGTTCCTTCAGTTGCCTGTGTACCAGGGGCTACGGTATCTCTTTCGAATAACCCGCACCCCTGGCAGGCATCGGCCCTTGCAGACCCTACCAGTTGGCACTAGTATCTCAATGGGGCGCGCGTGGAGCACAACGCACCGTCGACCCGGGCTTGGTCCTTACCGGACAGCGAGCTACCCATTACTCGCCGTCCACAAGCCCGCGCCTATGGTGGCCGGGAATTGTCCTGGGATTCCCAACGCCCAGGGCGTCTCCTGCGAGAACCCCTAATGATCGTAATCACACATCACTAGACAAAGAATAATCGATGTAATTTAATTTTAAGTTAATTATATTTTATCAATTAAATAATTAAGTATAATTTGCCTCTTCGTATCAATCAGGTAATGCGCATGAGTTCCGGTGCACTGGCGCAGACCACAGCGGGACAAGTCGTCAATCTCTTGTCAAACGACGTGAACCGTTTCGACTACGCTTTCATCTACACGCACTTCATCTGGCTACTCCCTCTCCAAGTCGTCGTCGTCTGCTACCTCATATACCTCAAGATAGGCTACGCAGCCATCGTAGGTGTCATCGGCATTGTGTTGCAGACTATTCCAGTTCAGTGTATGTATATTTTTGTTGCTATTGTTTTACCAGGATGATGAAGCAGTTGTTCCTTTAGAACTGTGAATAGGTACAACAAAGGAAAACCGAATCAGTAGCAGAACTTACTTACTGTTGTGATAAATATTTCAGTATCAAGTGATAAATTGTAACAATTCGAATGCTGTTTCCAAGAAAAAGAAGATCCCACTAACTTAACAGAAATCACACCAAGAAAACATTAACAGCAAAACATAAATAAAAAAATATATTATGGATTCCAATGCTACAGCTTCCTGGTTATGCAATTACAGTAAAAGAAATATAAGGCCCATAAATTCGCCCGATCCAATCAGACGGCAGTGCATCTTTTAAGAAAGGCAATAAACATAAGAAACCTTATTATTATTCTTGCAGCTTACATGAGTAAATTAGCTGCAAGGCTGCGAATGAGGACCGCGTGCAAAACTGACGAGCGCGTGCGAATTATGGACGAAATTATTAATGGCATGCAGGTATGTTGGTCTGGATTATCAAACGTGCTAATTGCATTATATTAGATTTTGAACTAGGTCAATACCTACTAATTAAAATGCAGATGCAGTACTGGTAAAGCTGTTATTTTTATATTGCGAATTTGGCAAAATATATCATTTACATTTGATGGAGACAGATGATGGTTGTAGGACCTGTATGGAGTATCGAGGTTTGGAATAGGATACCTTTGACATTCAAACGAAAATGAGCTGATCCATACATTGATATGCGAACATAAATGTATGGATCAGCTCATTTTTATTTCACAATTTCAGGGTTGATCCCATTGTAAAAGTTGTTCATAATGATGAGTACAATGACACTTTTAAATAATTAAAACGATAAAAAAATAGACATGTGTACTCCGATTCACAATCAGCGTGCCAAAACTGCATTAAATTACTTGCACAAAAAAGTTTGACCCTCGTAACCTAAATATATGTGTTGAGCTTTCAATTCTGCGCGAATACGACAAGATAAAAACAAGGAAAACTTCGCGTATTTAATGCCATTTAGTGACATGGCGCCCTTCATTTTTTACAACTGTTTTTAGATTCGGTTTAGTCAATAACCGAAACTTATTTTTGTACATTTACCGATAAACCGCAAGATGTTAACAAAGTATGAATACATGACTTTAACTACGTACGTCAAAAGGTATCTTCAATTAATGGGTTTTTGGGTTTTCAATACAAATGTCATCTTCAAGATTTTTGCCGACTCTACGAATCAAATAAAAAATATCCTTTATTGTAATTTTTTACTTATCAAAGTTAATCATTTTAGGTGATTAAAATGTACGCCTGGGAGAAGCCATTTGAGCAGGTAGTAGCTCTGGCTCGAAAGAACGAAATCAAGCAAATCACGTCAGCGTCTTACCTCCGAGGGGTATACCTCAGCTTCATGGTGTTCACCGAGAGGCTCACCCTGTACATCACTCTGCTCTCCTACTCACTGTTCGGTTACCAAGTTACTGCAGACATTGTAAGTATCTACCCCAAGCAAACCTATGGTTATTTAAATAGGTTCATAATCTTTACATAATTTAAAAAAAATCCAGTTTATTTCATTACAAACGTTTTGTATCGCCCGTCCCAAAATATTTGTAAAGAAATAAACTGGAACTATCAAAATTAAAATAATTGTAGTAATTGTAGTTGTGCATTCTGAGTTCAGCAAATTAAAGCCCCGTAATATAAATTATATCTGATTGTATGATAATAACTTTTATGGAGCAGTGCAGTGTACGTGTATAATTTGCAGGTGTTCCCATTGGCGCAATTCTTCAACACTCTACAAGGAACGCTATCGATAATCATGTCGAATGCCGTGTCATTTTTGGCAGAAGCGCTAATATCAGTGCAGCGCCTCGAGGCATTCATGTTGTTCGGTACGTGAGGCCACATGGTCTCGACCTCGCACTATGTGCATGCCCTATCGACACTATCCGTCTTCTACGAGTTCAAATTATAACTGAGACTCGACGCTAATAATAACACTAATACCTAAATGATCTAACTCTCAATACCTTATTTACGTGTCTGTTCCGTACTACTGTCTGTATTGGCTAAATTATTTAGTCAACACATCTAACTACTTTTAACCACTTACAGTGAATTAGTTATTAGAACGTAAGCCGTGGACGGACATGACATTTTGGTGGCGTTCGGTTAAGGGTTTCAACTAAAATGAACGTCTGATGTTATGTGTGTCACAAGTTATAACTTTAAATTTAAAGTCTTTCGCATGTTTGAAGCATAAAATAACAATGACAGTGATAGAAGAGATGATACATATCACTAACATTAACTGAATATTGCAGTACTTAGTCGATGAACGCTGCTTACATGCAAAAACAGAGTCAACAAAACCAATGATTTCCACAGGCGTTCCCGTTGGCACAAATGTTCAACATACTACAGATGACTCTTGCTGTTTATTTGCCGTCAAGCCTTTCCATGACCATGGAGTCCTATTCCTCTGTTCGCCGTATTGAGGCAGTTTTACTTTTGGGTACGAGATTAGTCAGAATAGTTTTGGGTGTACATGTCGTACATGATGCACTTGATGCGTCATTACTGTTCTAAAGAATATTTGATTAACCGACGTTTATTGTGTTAACACGTATCCTGTGATGTAATTTATTCTCGCTTCTTATGCCTACATATACCTACTAACAATCACTTATGGACTAACCTAAGGAGGGCGCTTTTTGTTATAATTTAATTTATATTCCGTTTCAAATTAAAATAAATTTATATTTTACATCCTTTAGAAAATAAAAAAAATATTTATTTCAATAACAAGAACTAAGAACAAAAGCTAGTTAATACTCACAGGTTTTCACTACGCATTTCATAAAACATAAACGAAACATACCATATGAGAGCAATTATTGTCAATATAAAGGTCATTTAAGTCAATGTGTAGCATAATAACCTATCCATTCAATAAACGTAAACTTGTAATATATGACAACAGATGAGCGAGAGGACCTTCGCAGTGTTCCGGACGTAGACATAGCTAAATTAGTACAAATGGTGGAGAATAAGAAGAAAAAGAATAATCTGAGTGAAGTTGACCTACGTCCTAACACTTTCAAGAAAATCGATGAGGAGGGCATTTACAATCCTGGTAAGTTGGAAGTTACTGAACCAAAACAAACAAAATATAATCCACATTACAAGAACAAATCTAGCTTCATTATGGTGGGTACATTAATGTGAAACAGAACATTAATTGTAACATACCTTGAAACGAACATGCCTTCCAATTATAAGCAACATAACAACAAGGCGAATTCGTTTCAGGGTATGTTACGGTTCACATATAAAGGATAGCGGGTACATCGACGCGCAAACTGTAACCATGAATTCAGCACAGAATCATGTGCAGACAAGAATTTTTCGTCAGTTATTAAAAAAAAATGGTATTTCATAGAAACGCGGTCAAAATGTATGGAAGAGCTATTTTTTAATAGCCGACGAAAAATTTCAACATGCTCCTGCGATGAAACGTGTGTGCCCACCATTAGCTTTTACTTCTTGTCATCTCTTAATGGTTGTATATGTGTATACACAGACACTAAAACACTATCCTTCTCCTTATACACCATTTTTTCGTTCTTAATATGTTTTAGGTATGTACGTATTTATTTTATGTTATCTAAATGGTAGTTACACATGTGTAACCTCAGTGTTGCCTCCCCTTCTCCCTTAAACTATCCAAAGGTTGTCTTATAAAAATCGCTTTTTGCGATCAGACCTCACATTTTGTCATCCCTTAAAAAAATTCTCAATTTGTCTGTAATTTTTATGGTGTAAATATATAATTAAGAGTATTCTATCTAGCTCTCTAATCATAATCACCCACCCACGCTCACTTCCCGGCTGTGTGAAATGCATGATGCAAGGATATCTGTATTTGAATAATACGTTAGTATTGATTTTTTCAACTATATATTTAATCAACTTCATTTATCCATAGAGCCATTTCAAGTAATTTATAGTTCCGTTGAATTATATTATCAATCACGCCCGTTTTCTCAGAAACTTATAGTTGCCATTTTATTTCAAATCAAATTTAGAACAACATTGCTGGACGAACGGCGAGGCCTTGCCTGTAGAATAACTTGTACCTACTATTTCAGTTAGATATTGATACTGAAAGTACTGTTCTATATCAAAGGGCAAGTCAGGGTGATATAATTTGTAATTATTAAACATATTTATTTAGTTTTGTGACATTCTGAACGCTTTTTTTTTTCAAAGTTACTACTTGCATATTTTCACCCAGTAAACCTTTGTTGTCACCGGTTTTCTTGGATAACCGACACGAGGATGAAATTAACCTTCCACCATCATTAATAGCACGTTCGAGGAAATCAAAAGAAATATCAGTTTCCATGAATACTATAACAGTATTTAAAGACTCTGATGATTCAGATTCTGAATTTATCGACGAAGGTAAAAAATGGTGAGGTATGATTGGTGTTTTGATTCAGTTAATATGGCCAGATTTGTATCTACTTTTGTTCTTGAATATACTTATCGCTGAAAATACAGAGTAGATTAAATACATATCTACCTACATCTGTATTCAAATTACATAAATACCTAATTGTGCTCACACCATGTTGTTGGCAAAATTGCAGCAAAATGGTGTCGATGTTTTATGGGGAAAGGCAATCAACGCCGCTTACATCTAATGTGGGTAATCTGAACATAAGTGATTACACCTAAATTATTGTATTTTTAGGAAGCGAGGAAAATACCTAATATTCTTCATTCTTTTTTTGGAGGCAAAGGAAACAGACTTGTCATTAATTTCCTTATTTTGCTGGTATTTACCCGGTGAATAACAACAATTTTATTAGTTAAGTAATGACGTACCTATATCCTAAGTTCAAATCATTGCAACACCATTTATACATTTAATAAGAACTTATTGCGATATCTGATCTTGTTTCAAGTTATCGCCTGTAAAGTTTGTTGCTTGTAAAAAAACGGATATGGTTCTTCGCATATACGTCGGATTTCTCGATTGCCAATCAATTAATCACTAAGCTACTGTTTTTTTGTGTGTGAGTTTTTATTAATAAAACAAGGAGAGGATTCATAGCGTCTTGAGTATTTTGACAGCCTCCATGAGGCGTTCTCTGAGCTTGCCTACAATTTTTTTTACCACCGATAAATAAAATACCCAAAGGGAAATTCAGAAAATCCAAATGTTGATAAAATATTAACTTGTTAAAATTCTACGCCACTCTGCCCCACGTGTTTTTCAACAAAAATCACGGTGACCGGCCTTTACCGCATTATAAAGGGGTTAACCGATTGAATCAGATGGCGAGACTCATATTATTAATCCAATGGTTAACTATTATCCTTTGTAGTCTAGTTGTGCAATCATGAACATTCGGATCAATTTGACAAACTATTCTGCACACGGTTCAAATACAGTATTATACACTGCATTGTTAAACTTACATAATTTAAACCTAACCTACCTTATTATGATCCACGGGTTTGGTAAGAAAATGGTTTATTACGTACGTCTTAGAGCGACGTTTCAACTTTTAAATAAACGTAATTTTCGTGTCCTTCACCACACAATCCTCACCTTTGAAAACTTCATGAAAATAAATTTTGAGAACGCCAAAAAATAGTCAATAAATAGTCATAAATAGTCACCAAGGTAACAAAAATAGTCGCATTAAGATTCCGAAGTTATAGCTATATGTTGGTGAGGATTGTGGGGTGAATGTCACCACACAATCCTCACCTCAGTACAAGCAAACGGCTGGGAGTATCGACTTGGTTTCTATTCCAAAAAATAGTCAAAAATTAGTCGTAACACTATGCCAAATCTCAAAAATAGTCATTAAGGAATTCCAGAGATATAAAGGTGTCTTGGTGAGGATTACGTGGTGAGCCTTTCTCGCCACAATCCTCACCTTATTACCGCGGAACGCTTACGTTTTTTAATTTGAATTTGGTGTCAAAAAATAGTCAAGAAATAGTCGTCTCCAACCATGAAAATTTGGGCCTGATTTACTATATAGAAGTATGTTAAACTTCCATGTAAACTTCTACATACATTTTCGAGTCGAGTACAGTCGAGCACAAAATTATTAAGTACGTATTTTTTAATGATTTAGCCGAATACCAAATACTCATGCTCTCTGTCAAAGTGCTGAATGTTCCGCGGCTGATTGTTCGGCATTTTGACTTTCGAATTGCCATTGCGGCTGCGATGCGTGCGAGGTTGTCGGGCGGATAGTTTTTTTTATCTTTATCTATGAATGATACTTACCAAATATATAAGATTTATTAATGGTATGAAGTGTAGGGGATGTGATAAAAAAAAATAAGAAGGAATAAAATATTTGTTTGTATCACAATAATTACAGTTGGTTTCTTTATTAAAACAACACTAAATATTCATTTGTTTAAAAAATTATCGACATGTCAATTCATGTTCCAAACATGACCCTATGGTAGTCTCGCTATCATTTTAGATAGAATAGATACGATAAATTTAAAAGTTGCCTTTTTAACCCCCGACGTAAAAACGACGGGGTGTTATAAGTTTGACGTTTGTGTGTGTGTGTCTGTCTATGACATCGTAGCTCCCGAACGGATGAACCGATTTTGGTTTTGTTTGTTTGTTTGAAAGGTGTATTAGTCGAGAGTGTTCTTAGACATGTTTAATCAAAATCGGTTAAGCCGGTTGAAGATTATCAGTTCTTTTCAGGTCGATGAAGGGATTTCAGCATCTTCCACGGGTCTGATCAAGTCGAAATTTGGTATTCTATTACTTCAATGATATTAGACGAACAAAGTAACCTGAACCGATGCTGGAGCATCACCTGGAATTTCCAGGATACCCAAGTAACTCACTAAACAAACAGCAAAAGTATCGTATTTGGGTTCATTAAAAAGGTCTCAGTGAATAGGTTATAGATAAATGGTGGTCAGGACGAAGAATTAGGATAAATTAGTAACAAACTCCACTGTGGGAAACATACGCAACGCTGCGATGTCTCGCTTAAATCTAAGCGAGTAAAAGTTAAATTTAAAAAGCCCCCGACCCAAAAATAAAAACTCTAATAAGTAAAAAAAAAAATATTTTTGGTCTTAGTGGTGATATTTTGATCAACGTATTGTCAAGTCTGGAGACAGCTAATGCAAATGCTAGGCCACCTCGGTTTGGTGTTTTCTTTGACCATCCCCCGACTTGACAATACGTTGATTAAAATATTACCTACAACTTAAAATACCAATAAATATTTTTTTTTTTACTTTTTAGTTTTTTCATGCAGTCGTCGTGCTGGCCAGTGCGATCAGTGGCGGTACCTTCGTAGAAGCCGAAAAGCCCAGCTTGCCCTAATAAAATTGTAATTATTATATTTAGTTATCTTCGGTTTTCTAACCAAAATTATGATAATGGTGTTAGTAATACTAGCAAACATGAGAACATGAGCCAATCCCTTAGCTGTTTTTTAATAGGAAAAAAAATCTGTCGGCTTGCCTTGATTTTGACGCCGAGGCACGCCACTGAGTGCGATTATTCTAAAAAGAAGGTTGGCGCACTGACATGAAATAAGTATTAATGCATTTTCAGTGGACTGACGGTATAGAAAATCATCGAATAAAAAGATTCGAATTTCAAAACTCTCTCCACGCTAGAGGATAAAATTCACTTTGCACGCAGATTTCGAATAATAAATAGAATCTTTCCGAGGTTGTGAGGTGAAAAAATATTTGGATCTTAATGAACATAAAAACGAGGTGTAGCGAGACTCGGTGACGTCATAAAAGTGATGTGAGGAAAATACTCGATTCATGACATGTTTTATGTTGAATGATGGTTAAATCGAATGAAAAATCAAAATGCATTATGATGTTAGGATTTTTAATTTCAATTAAAACATTACTAAATATTAGTAAAAAAAATATTTACATAGCCACCGGAAGGAAATGTCTAGAGAGTCAAGAAACAATGTAAGTAACTACAGTATTCTGTTAGGGTTTTAAATTAATATAAAACAATATTAAGTAAATAAAATAGTTTGCAATTTTAGTGTTCGCGACTGTACCAAAATATAATGTATGTAGAAGTTTACATGGAAGTTTAACATACTTCTACATAGTAAATCAGGCCCAAATTTTCATGGTTGGAGACGACTATTTCTTGACTATTTTTTGACACCAAATTCAAATTAAAAAACGTAAGCGTTCCGCGGTAATAAGGTGAGGATTGTGGCGAGAAAGGCTCACCACGTAATCCTCACCAAGACACCTTTATATCTCTGGAATTCCTTAATGACTATTTTTGAGATTTGGCATAGTGTTACGACTAATTTTTGACTATTTTTTGGAATAGAAACCAAGTCGATACTCCCAGCCGTTTGCTCGTACTGAGGTGAGGATTGTGTGGTGACGTTCACCCCACAATCCTCACCAACATATAGCTATAACTTCGGAATCTTAATGCGACTATTTTTGTTACCTTGGTGACTATTTATGACTATTTATTGACTATTTTTTGGCGTTCTCAAAATTTATTTTCATGAAGTTTTCAAAGGTGAGGATTGTGTGGTGAAGGACACTAATTTTCGGAGCCCCATCTAATCGATCATTTTCTCCCTCATGTTTTAGGATTTGAGTGCAACGAAAAAGGCTTGATGAGTTCTACTCTATGTCCGATGCCAGTGAACCCAGATATGGGCATTCTAATCCAGAACGTCAGCGCCAGCTGGATTGACGACGGACCGATCACGTTGAACCAGCTAAACCTCCTGGTGCCTAAAGGAAAGCTGTGTGCCATCATCGGGTCTGTCGGATCCGGAAAGGTTTGTTGTCTCACAATGAATGTTTCTGCTTACAAGTCTTGTTTAATACGTACTAGAAAAAAATTACAAGGTTGATACTTACAATACCTACATCCTGTTCTCCTGGAAAGTTTCTTCACAATGTTTTTACATTTACTTAAAAAAATCATCAGTCATCAGCCAAATGAGGCTTCTAGGTAAACTTACGCAACTGTAAACATATGCGTAACAATTTCCGCACTTCACAAGTACCTTTAAAGCTACTAAACTGACGTGAATTCACTGTAAACGTTAGGTAAATAACACTACCGAAAATATTAAAATTATACGAGTTTTAAATGTGTCAACAAGTTTTCAAATGAATCAAATGACCGATATTGATTCAAGTACACGAATTTTTAGCACATCCCAAATTTGAATGATTGTATGACAAATGTTCCATTTACACTGTATAGCAAAATATAATACTATCAATACTTATCAAGTTTCAAGTGCAAATTAACATATTGTATGCCTACTTAGGTCCAATATTCGGTCAAATATTCAATATCCTTTTTGTTTGTAGAGTTCAGTTCTTCAATTACTCTTGAATGAACTTCGATCTACCAATGGCCGAATCTACCTGTCTGGGCCTCTATCTTACGCAAGTCAGGAGCCATGGCTGTTCGTGGCTACCGTCAGACAAAACATCTTATTTGGTCTGCCCTACAACTCCAAAAAGTATAAAGAAGTAAGTTCCTACTAAATATTTACTAGTTTTTAACTATACTCTGAAAAACTGATAAGTAACAGTTATCGGTGAAATAAAAACAAGAGTCTGCATAGTAATGCAGGATTTAATTTAATTTAAATTTGTTAGCTAAGAGCCAAATATCCATGTTACCATTTTTGAGCGTTAAATTATGCTTAAGCTGATAACTAATTTAAATTCCTATTCTTCCAGGTGGTAAGAGTGTGCGCTCTTCAGAAAGACTTCCAACAGTTTCCTCATGGAGACCAGACGCTCGTCGGTGAACGAGGAGCCTCCTTGTCAGGCGGTCAGAGAGCCCGTATCAACCTTGCCAGAGCTGTTTACAGACAGGTATATGTGACTTAGTATTATATGTCACAGCTCGCTATATACTTAAGGTGAATCTAGTCCACATTTTTCCCATACAAACTTCGGGAGTGTATTACTCCACTGTTCGACAATGTACATCAAAAATTAAACCTGGTATGGTTTTGTCTCATTATTAATATTGTCTGTACGGAAACAGAATACTAAAATAAAAAGCCATTAAAAAGTTAGGAGCCAACAAAGATTCGTTTTTCTTGCTAATTTAACCTAACTTTGGGCGTGTTTAAGTAATAAAAGAAGTGTAAAATCTGAAAAACCGAGTCGGTACCGACAACGCTCAAATATCGAAAAGTTCAATAAACTTTATTGGTCATTGATTTATGCAGTGGTTTTTTCATAAAACCCGATCTTCCGAAGGACTGTTCTTAATTTTTTACGTGCCTGTTGTACTATAAATGATCCTGCGTCTCACTCAATAATGATGTGCGTGTAGACTAGCGTCTAACTGCTCATCACTGATACTACCTCTGTCGGACACGATGCCTGGTGAGACAGCATGCTTTTTAGCTAGGGCCACCAGTGAGTTCGAGCTCGCGACTAGGTTCCCCTTAATACTATTTGCTTACTTTTATGATATGCAAGGAAAATAAGAAATGTGTTTCGGAAAACCAATCAATCTGCCTAGCTTTTTCCCAACCATGCAGCTGAGTACTAGTATTTTACATGAAGCGACTGCCTATCTCACCTCCACAACCCAGTTACAGGGTAATACGATACCCCTTGGTCAGACTGGTTGTCATACTTTCGGGCTTCTGACGACCCGTAACGACTGCCAAAGATCTTTTCTATGTAAATGTAGTGTATGTTTTCCAAATGTATTTCGCAAAATGTGAACATAAAAGTTCTACTGCTCGATATGTTAGACCACACCAAATACTAGATTAAATTAGCTTATAGCTACTACCAGCTTCTGTCGGACTTAGAAACGCAAATAATCTAGCTAATATCCTCACTCCAGGTCTAGATAGGCAATGCTAAGATTTTACACGCTAAGATAATCCCAGCATGCACTGCACTCTAGCGACATCGTGGTAATACTGCCATAAAATTACGCTCTTCCCTGAAAATTAACCGACAGAGCTTGCCATAAACTTTTACTACCACTTAGTTTAAGCCCTGCTAATGAACTGACTTTTAATTTGCACTATGACGCCATAAAAACAAGTGACTATTTAATGTAAGTTAGGCAAAATGCAGCAACAGAAATGCATTTAATGTCATACTCATCGTCGTTTTAAAGTTCACCAAATCCTCGAAAAGAAAACTGTTGAATTCAATCACCCATATGAGAAACGCTATATCAGGTCCTAGTCAGGTGCGGTCGCAGCCAGACTTTGGGGGAGGTCATAGACAAAGACTACCTACATATTAGTAAGAAAATGTATTATATTTTCCAAAAATTACTATTTTATGCTTTACGGTTACGTCTTTGGGGGGGGTCATGACGCCTAGAACCTCCCCCTTCGGACCGCGCCTGGTCCTAGTCTTTCATTCCAATTTATTTATTAAAACTTTATGGACAAGTAAAAAAATACCGATCAAAGGCGGACTTAATACCTGAGACATTTGTACCAGTTAACCTTAGACTGATGTTCTTATTATTGTTTGTGTGAAAATACAACATCGAAATAAACAGTGCAACTGTTTCTTACGAAGGCTTTTAGGGAAAATACCCATTATAAAATATCGACACTTCTATTTCAGGTAGGGCTCATTTTCATGGAGTCATAACAAACGCTCACTTTTGTTACCAGGCCGATATATACCTGTTGGACGACCCCCTCTCTGCCGTGGATGCGCACGTGGGTCGCCAGCTCTTCGACGAGTGCATCAGCGGCTACCTGCGCCACACCACGCGCGTGCTGGTCACGCATCAGCTGCACTACCTCAAGGCCGCTGACTACATCGTTATCATGAACAATGTAACCTTACATTTATTTATTTATTACATTGCCCTCTGTATCTGTCTCCACATCCTAGGAGCTACGAAGAGCATTGCCTGCATAATTTTTTTCGTCCGTTGCTGGTCGTAAATATGGTCCCTGCGCTACACCACACGCGTCTGCGTCACGCATCAGCAGAAAATTCTCAAGGCCGCTGACTACATCGTTATCATGAACAATGTAACGGTTACGGTTTTTGTATGTAAAAGTTATTGCCCCAGCACTCTCTATTTCGTCTTCAGCTACTTTTTCTCGTCTTATTTCCTTTTGTATTGTATTGTATGATGACTCAGTTCGTTGCCAGACTTCGTCAAATTTTGATCCCACCTTGAACTGGGAACCTGTGCAGTAGGGATGCTAATCTGTCTTATTGGTTATGAGAACTAACTGGCAAAAAAAATCACTACGTGCAGCAGAACATACGCGTAGGTACCTACTCGTCACGCACCATCTGAACTATTTCAAGGCCGATGATTACTTACATCATCAACATTAACAACGCAACGTTTACAATATGATTACCTTACGTTTATTTCTTTGTCATTAGCCACCAATGACTTCTAGCGGGTTTCTTTATCCACGTATATATTGATCTCAGAGACTACATTTATTTTCTATTTCACTGGCCGCTTATTACTGAATTCGTTTCGGATTTAAAAGCCCTGCGGCATAACACTTGCATTATTATGTACTCACGCAACAGCTGCCAGCTGCACTACCTCAAGGTCGCCGTCTACCTCATAGAAGACGTAACATACATAATTCTTACACAATATCTATTGCAATTGTTTGTTGTATGTATCTGAAGTCACTGAACTCCACACATTTTCTTTGTCTATGTTATGCTCGTATTACTACATAGATTATTGGCTAATTGTTGCTTATTTAGTGTCTCTGAGTATTTATTATTAAATCACTATTTTGGTGAAGTAATTTTTGTTACAATTATTTTCCATTCGTTTATAACATAATTTCGGTCCTGGGATACGATAAATTATTCAAACATGACGTGTCAAGATGTGTGATTAGAAGAATACCACCGCTCGAGATCTCCTAGATGGACATAATATTAAATACCATTCACGACCTCAGAAAATTAAATAATCGTTTAAGTAATCACTTGCCTTTTGTTTTAATAGGGGTATGTGGATGCCAAAGGATCATACGATGAGTTGGTGAGCACGGGCAAAGATTTCGCTAAGCTTCTGTCGTCCAGCCATGATGAAAATGAAGACAAGAAAGACGTAGAGAAACCTCCGCCTATGTCCAGACGAACCTCTGCGAGAGTAAGTGAAACAAACATATAATAGTAAAAGCAAATAACATAATGTTACTTTAATTTAAAGTAGCCTTGAGTCCTGACATAACTCAAGAGTTAAAGCAACAATAAACTCTGTAATTTTAAAAGTAGATTGAAAAGTAATAAACATAGAAGTTACTATGTAATTTTATCCTAACACAAAAATGTTAAGTTAACTATGAATGTAGAGTCTTAACATAGGCGAAAAACTTACAGGGAAGGGGAACAAAAATAAATAACGTTAAGTACAACTTACTTCGTTGATACACTTGCTCATAAAATGTGTACCTAACAGATATCTGGAATCCCATCACGCTTTCGCCAATCCGATACACCACACTACGTTATTCATCGTACGTGACAAGATTTTTTCACTTTATACTAGAACGTGGAATCCTGAACTACCTTTCAAATTCTAAGATCAAATAGTTAAAATCAAACCTTAAACATTTGTGCATAATTTTCAATTCTGATAAGTATGCTGAAGCAAGATCTTGATTGAATTTAAATTTATTGATAGGACTTCGGAAATGGTTGGAATGGTGTCGTCATATGCAGTATAAATTCTTATGACTACTTATTGCTCTTGGTTTAAATGCATAATTTGGATTTATATATTCGTAGAGCCATTTTCATTCTGCATAGTGTAATCGGTATTTATTACTTTAATAAAGACGTAATGCATCAATTTTTGCAATATGCGTCTATTAAATTGGTTCGATACGATTAACTTTAAGAAATTCTTGACCTAAAAATTATGTTATTTATTTCCACTTTAAGTTCAATCACCACTCGTTGCACTATTGACGAGATATTATGATATCAAATGAAATTCAGCTTAGTTGAAGGGTTTTAACGGGAATGCTATCAAAATGTTTTGACTCAACTTTTATCTTTTGAGCCCTATTTACGCTATTGACAACCGCGATGGCTTATTATATTCTAACTTGAAGTTGTTTCTGCCAGGGGTGCGGGTTGTTCGAAAGAGATACCGTGGCCCCTGGCACACAGGCAACTGCGGGAACACGGGTGGGTTTTAGTCAGTAAAAGTCTGACACGCCCTCCCGCTAAGCCCAGAGCGGGAGAAGTTATTTGATGATTTCCCACCAAAAAAAAAAAAGTTGTTTTTAAGAGTGTTTACGTCATGCACGGCACACCTCTGTTGTGATCTCCATTGAATTATAACCAAAAAACATTCAGCTATCAACAACGCGTCGTCCGTCACTGTGCGAGTCTACGGGCGGCTGCGAGGTGGCGCAGGAGATGGAGGAAGAGGAACGCGAGTCGGGCTCGATGGGCTGGCGAGTGTACGGAGCCTACCTGCGGGCCGGGGGCCGCGCGCCGCCGCTGTTCTTCATGATCGTACTGCTTGTCGTCGGACAGTTGTCAGCCACGCTTTGTGACTACTGGGTCACTTTCTGGTGAGTTACATTCCACCTTTAATTAGTATTACCTAGCAGAAGAAACTTATCTGGACACTAAAATTTTTTTCAACTTTTTTCTAACACAACTTTTTGATTCACTGTCGAATTAAATAAAGGTTTGTTAGTATTAGTGAAATTTACTGAGAGTTACGTTAACGCCGTTAGTTAGCAAACTAACCCACATGTTTATAAACCTTGCTTAAAGTTAAGGAATGATTAGCATCTGTTTAGGTAACCATATATTTTTGACGTTTAAACGTCTCTTTACTTTATGCAACGTTTATAAATAAGAAGGTAATTCATCATCATTATTGACAGCATTACTATTTCTAGCAACGGAGGAATCAAAGCGGCCAATGATAAGCAACCTTAATATGGAGAGTTATTGTAGAAGCGTTATAAGCAGAGTTGAATAGTCCCGGATTTAGAAAGCAATATTTATTTTTGATGATGACCTTCATTTATACGTGTAAGCAAAATTATCAATTGTAAAGCAATAAAGGTCAACCAGCATTAAAATGAACTCTTTCGCAGGACAAACGAAGTCACGACACTAAAGGAAGCAGCTAATAACAGAACAACAAAGGATTACCACTTCGATCGCTCGCTGCCACTTGACAATGGGACTTTTAATTTGTCCAGCTATTTCTCAGGAGTTAACCAACAGTCAGGTAGAATAATTGACATTATCTTTTCCCACTTAATTAAAAGTCCCAAAAGTTACTATGTGCAAGATTTTTCTCAATTATCCTAAAATTCATTTGATGTAGATTTTTTTGTTAGTTACTTTTCCAACTTCACTTTTACAATCGTTGCTTACTGAAACAATATTTAATGTTGGATTTTTTGCAGACCTGAACATCCACGCCTACATAGGACCTCTAGACACGGCACAATATTTATACGTGTACTCCGCGTTGATCGTGTGTTGTATCTTCTTCATCACGGCGCGTGCGTTCATGTTCTTCAAGGTGTGCATGACGGCCTCCCGCAACCTCCACAACGATATGTTCCATTCCATGCTCAGAGGTGTCATGAGGTTCTTTGACACCAATTCTTCCGGTAAGTACCTACAGGTTTATTACTAAGCCCCATTTCTTCATAATTTATTGGTTTCATGATATTTTCTTGTAAACTACCAAAATTGGGTTCCAGACAAACTGAAATTCTTCAATCTCTTTCACCTATCTTTTGCAAAGAGTTAACATTATAATGTTTGTTCACAGGCCGTATACTGAATAGATTTTCCAAAGACATAGGAGCGCTCGACGAATTATTACCTCGTTTTCTGCTGGAATGTATCCAAATCTACCTGGTGATGTTCAGTATCCTGGCTCTTAACGCTGCTGCCCTCATCTGGACCCTGCTGCCTACCACCATCATCCTACTACTGTTCTACACTATCCTTCAAATATACCTCAAGTCAGCACAGGGCATCAAACGGTTGGAAGGCACAAGTAAGAAGCACCTGAAATAATCTATATATTAATACGTTAAGCAAAAACTTTGTAGGTACCCACCCCTTTTTACAAAAATTACGCGGACGGAGGCGTATAAAAGGCACAGTTAAAGTTTATATGGAGAAGGAGTGCAGACCTAATATTTTTTATAAAATAATGTATTTCTATCATAATATGAATTACGGTCGAATTTCGACCACCGGGCGACTACTAGTTATTTTAAATATGCATCACAAACCCAAGGTTCTGCTATGTACACCACCAGAACAGACATACATATTTCCACTGGGTCCAACAATTTTTTTTTAGATTCCCGGATGTTATATGTAAATAAGATCTGCATACATGCATATCTTCAATTAAACTGGCATCGTGAATCTCTAATACCTACTTCGTTGCGTAAAAGAAAACGTTATTTTAACGAATAAAACGATTTTGTTCTAGCTCGGAGTCCAGTATTCTCTCATATGTCAGCTACCCTCAACGGCATTACCACGATCCGGTCTGCTGGCGCAGAACAGAGACTGATTCAAGAGTTTGATAGATTCCAGGTACGCAAATCTTTATTTCTAAGTCCCCATATCCTTCGGTCTCAAACTCATAAATCTTCTGGACTAAATTGGTAAAGTTCTCAAAAATATCAGAATATTGTAAGCTGTAAAGCAATGATTGCTAGATGATGTTACAGTTCTATTGAAGTAGCCACTAAAGAGCTCATGTCAGTCCTGAAATGTTTCGCATCGTATCCTATTCTCAATTTTCTTTTATTATTTTGATTTTCTAATATACCTACTATGCTATATGTATACCTACATTTAGTTTTGCAGCAAAGGTAAAAGCTATCTCTTATCTTATCATACATTTTTTGTCGTCTCAGGACATCCACACGTCGACCTGGAGCAGCTACCTCGCGAGCGGAGTCACTCTCGGCTTCTGGCTTGACTTCATCTGCGTCATCTACCTCACCATCGTCATCGTAGCCTTCCTTGTCATTGATAGCAGTGAGTACTTCTACTTATTTTCAAACGGCTTTAAAAATGACCGAAATCATTTCGACTTTCGATCAATTCTTGTAATAGACTTAATGAAATACGAAACGATTCTATAACAGCCACGACTTTAACATTCATAAGGAGGTGCTAACTAGTTACCTATTGAAATCACCTTCGGTAACGACTAGTAACACAGCTTGGTTACAGCATTGAGATTTGTATGATGACTGAAAGTGTCAAAAGCGAGAATGCGTTGAACAAAATAATACTCCTAACAACGCGACATCTACATAACAATCATAACCACATTAAATCCAAAAATAGAAAACACAAAAGCCCTACGACAGACGTTCTAATAGCAGCAAATAGCGGAAACAATATAATATCCTAACAATAACATCGTGATTCATTGAACAGAAACTATATTCTCTGGAAACGTGGGCCTGGCGATATCGCAGACGTTGATCCTGACGGGGATGCTGCAGTTTGGCGTGAGACAGACCGCGGAGGTGATCTCGCAGATGACTAGCGTCGAGAGAATACTGCAGTACACCCACATTGAACGAGAACCTAAGTGGGACAAAGGAGGTTTGTGTTTAATATTGTCTATACAACATTAAGAAACAACCGTTTTGTTTGTAGTAGGTTTATTTGTTTGAAAAACAGCGGAGGTAATGTAAATTTTCTTGAAGCAGTTTGAGAGTATAAAGTCTCCTGCAAACAGGCGCGAGGTGACAGCGTGACGCGACGCGACGAAAATTTCGTGGAAATTGTTTTACAAGTGTCGCATCGCGCCTATTTGAAAAAACCTTAATTCAGTACGTCTCCCAAACTAATATTTGAAATGGGTGTACCTACTCATAGGCGCTTCGTTAACTATCCCCAGTCTAGTAACAGGAATGATTTTCTTGTTATTGCTATTATTCGAAAAACTAGTAAAGAATAATTATACAAAGACCCTAAAACGACGATAAATTGACCTTGTTTCACGCAGATAATTTTATGATACACATTTAATTTATATTTTATGATCTATTCACGAAAAACATCAGAAGGGAATTCCTTCTTTTTAGCATGTCGATGACAATGTGAATGAGTCTTCCCAGAATCTTACTACGAGCTTGGCACCTTCAGATGCAATTCCTTTTCCGTCTGTTATTAAAGCTTATGAGAAGTAGCTATGATACAAGGCTAGGTACTTTAACACTATACAAATCTCTATATCACAACATAGTATAAAACAAAGTCGCTTTCTCTGTCCCTATATCCCTATGTATGCTTAAATCTTTAAAACTACGCAACGGATTTTGATGCGGGTTTTTTTAATAGATAGAGTGATTCAAGAGGAAGGTTTATATGTATAATACACCGACCTCCACGTGGGCGAAGCTGCTGGCAAAAGCTAGTATACACCGTGACATTTTAGTCGTCTTACAACGGCAGCCCACTTCATGTATCCAATGACTACTAATCATTTATCAAAAAAAAAATATATTTTTGACATTAAGCATAATTTAAAAAATGAAAATATCATTCACTGAAACGCATAAAGGTAGTTGAAACACCCTGTTATGGAGATGGAATTAATGATGGGATGTTATGGTAGGTAGGTAGATATCTTCTACCGTTTGATACATAAACATTATTAATAGGCAGGGCGTTTCATAATTCCAAAGCATTATTTATTTTCCTTTGTACCTATTATCTTAATTAATTGTAACAATGTTTTTATCGCGCCTAGACGTATTTTATGACGGATACATTGAGTGGACCACCTTTGTAAGACGACTAAAATGTCACGGTGTATATATAAAAATGAATCGCCGAAATGTATGTACGCGCATAACTTTCAAACGACTGCACCAAATAGGATGATTATTTTTTATGTGTTCCTTATTGTCAGGACAAGGTTTGTATAAAATAAATTTCAAAAAAATATATAGATTTAATCAGAATTATTTTTTACAATCTAATACAATAAGTAATTGACGGTATGTGACAGAAGACTTTGACAGATCTTTGAAGAAACAATCAACTGATTTGATTTTACCAGTCGCGAGTACGAATAATAAAATATAATATAATAATGTTGCAACTAGATATACCATCCTTATCTACAATAAGGTACTCATATCTGACTCATATAAACTTAAAGGACCGACTCAAGGGACGGAAGTACTGAACCGGATGCTAGTAGTAAGTTAATAAACATCCGCATAATATAGCGATGATCTAGATAGGGCGAATACCTAAAAAATAAGTTAAATACCTTAAAAATTTCCTCAATTTATTGTCATTTCCGGAACAATATGTTCCAAATGTGATGTAACATAAAAAGGCTGTTCAGAACAACTGAGAAGTAGAATAAAACGCAGATGTATGGTACCTACCTATCTATATATACATTTATTCTCATTTATGGAAAGATACGAAGCTGTAGAGGTTCAGGATAATAAATAACTTTTATTTCACAGAAAAAGAGACTCCAAAAGGGTGGCCAGCGCGCGGGCGCATTCAGTTTAAGAGCTGTTACATGAAGTACACACCTGAAGACTTGCCTGTGCTTAAGAATCTCAATTTAGTTATAGAAAGTGGATGGAAGGTAATTTATAATTTTTAGGGTTACGTCCATCCGTCTGACACAGGGCTGATCTTTAGAATCTGTTACAGGTAGAAACTTGAAATTCACAGAATGTGTAACTACTATGGCCAAAAGTGCAACAAAAAAAAATCCAAAATTAAAGTGGGTCGGTCCCCAAACCAAAATCGTAAATATACTACGGCGTGCGAGTCGACTACCTATTGTGTGCGAGTCCGATTTGAACTTGACCGCTTTTATTACTAAAGAAATTATACTTAAATAGACTTTTCTAACACTTGGGAAGCTTATGGCTATCCAGATCGGGTAAAACCAATACTTTACTCAAAGTAAAAAACTTGACAGTAACTTTTTGAATACCACTTTTAAATAAGAGGAATGTTTCCATCGGTAAAAATATTTAATGTGTGTCCTGTTTGTAGGTGGGCATCGTCGGTAGGACGGGTGCCGGCAAGTCCTCGCTGATCTCTTCACTGTTCCGGCTCGCCATCGTAGAGGGACAAGTGCTCATTGATGACGTAGACACATCCTTCTTAGCTCTACAGGTAAACATATTGTCTTGTAATGCTTTTATTGATCAATTCTCCAAGGTAACAGAATAGATACTAGAGGTAAAACGCTTTCTGAATCAACCGCCCACACTCCACAGCCGCTTCTCGTTCTGCCAAAGAAGCGCATAATACATTGTTTAACTAGCTTTTGCCAGCGGCTTCGCCCGCGTGATTGAAAATTATCCCATGGGAACGTACTACAGGGATAAAATGTATCCTATATATGAATCCAGATTATAAAATCTGTGTACCAAGTTTCATCTAAAACCGTTCCATTTTTGTTGGATTGAGTAACAAACATCCAAACACACAAACTTTCTACAATATTAGAAGGATTAAATCTCTATAAGAAAACTTACCTTTAATTAAAATAATTGCTTACTTGTGTGTGCCCAGGAGCTGCGGTCGAAGATATCCATCATACCGCAGGAGCCGGTGCTGTTCTCAGCGACCGTGCGCTACAACTTGGATCCGTTCAACAACTACGACGATGATCAACTTTGGCAGGCCTTGGAAGCTGTGAGTTTACATTAAATCTAATAATATGACCTTCTAACCTAAGTAGGCTGAAAATCTACTAAATATACCTATAGCAAACAAATTTTACCTGCATCTCGCGACAAAATACCCATGGTCCGCATAGTTGCTGCATTCCTTGTGGACGACACCAAGGCACGCCGCATAGAAAATTGCCAAAAATCAATTATGAATTCGTGTCGCACAGTTTAAAGTATAAAAATCTGTTTTTTGTTTTCCATCATTATCCAAAAACAGCTCGTGCTGAAATGAAAATATTTGCCAGCCAGACAGACGATCGCCACTAGTCATTTCTTTTAAAGGCAATAAAAAACGAAGGTCGCTCCGCTCGTTCATAGATCGATTTGTCCACGGTTTAATTTGGACCAAGTTCGATGGGCAACGTCATGTTTTCATTAAATAGTCGTGAATGAAATTGCGTGTATCCGCAGGTGGACTTGAAGGGTGCGGTGCCGGCGCTGGACTTCAAGGTGTCGGAGGGCGGTTCCAACTTCTCGTTGGGCCAGCGCCAGCTCGTGTGCCTCGCGCGCGCCATCCTGCGCGCCAACCGCATCCTCGTGCTCGACGAGGCCACCGCCAACGTTGACCCCAAGTATGTTAATACCAACCACCACAATCATCCATCTATCACCAGTAATCACCACAACCACCCATCAACCATCTCAACTTGTGGCACAATACCTACGGTTAAAATATTACTGTATTTATTTTATTCGCTTATGCTCAATAACACCAGTTTAAGCTAACAGATTCCATTCCTTAATCATTAAAATACTATCAAGGTCGGTTTTACAACTCTCAATTTTACCTTTAGTATTTTTATCTCACGAGGTGACGCGAGGTCTCGCTATACTTGTGGGAACCAAGTGTTAGTAACACGCTGTGAATACGTGCGTGAAGACGAGTACTTAGCGCCAGCGCAAAACGGCAAAGTCGGAAGTGTGTGTGTGTTTGAGTGCATGTGACACACACTTTCGACTGCGCCCTTGTCTCAATTGTGCTCCTGCGCTTTCACACCCATTCACAGCGTGTTAGTACACTTGGTAATCACAATTTGTGATTACCTACTTGTAATTCAGAAGTAAAACGCGCGTTATATAAAAATACTTTAAATTATTGCAACAAAAAATTAATCTAAGTTGTATTCTAAACTGAACAACCAATGATTGACTTTTAAAGTTCTTTAAAAAATGATGTCCAAATGCATTGAAATTTTTGCAAAATTTTTGTGATAACCAAAGCTGGGTATGTGCTGATATGAAGACGCTGGGCGAGGGTTCGGACACGTACACATTTGTCAGTGATGCGCATGGTTGTAGAAGGTGGTTTGACCATTGCTTTGCAACATAGACGGCACGGAGGTCGATTGTCAATGTTAGCGTGATACATGATGTGTACTGGTCGGACCATCTACCAGTGGCGGTTGTATGTAATTTAGAATTGGTCGTACCTAAAATTACTTTCATTTATGAAAGTAATAATAAAGTAATATGGGGGAACGGGATAAAAAAAAAACAAATTGAATTATTGAACAACTCTGTAACAGTAACTTAAGTCTGATAGACTTTCCGAATGAGTTAAGATCTTGTAGCGATAGAAATTGTGACGAAAACAGTCATAGGAAAGTCATTGATCAATTGTATGGAGACATTGTTAAGTCCATGACTGAGGCAGCAGCTCTGAGTAGGGCAGAGAGGTTCGGAAGGGCGGCTATATCCCTGGTTATAACTAATATGTTAGGGACTCTCATTGGGAGGCTCGTACTTATTTATTTTAAGAGTTGGCTGCTACTTAAATGGAAAACCTGCTTCAGGACCTTTATGGAAGGCTATGACTGACAGTAGGAAGGCGTTTAAGAAAAATCTTAAGTCACTTCAAAATAACCGGGAGCAGGTAAAAATGGATGAACTGTTTTAATAAGTCATTTAAACAATTTTGGAAGCAGACGAAAAAACTTAATCCGAGGCCGTGTCTCCCAGTGAGTGTTGAGGGCAGTAGAAGCGGCGGACATTACCAACATTTACAGAGATCATTTTCACACACTCTAAGGCTTTAGCGCAAAATGCGATGCTCCATACTGCAGATCCTTCATCGGATGAACCCGTTAGGGTAATATCAAAGCAGGTGTCACAGGTGTTACGGAACACGGTTAAATAGAAGTCGCCCGGACATGACAGACTTAGTGTGGAGCATCTAAAGCATGCCGGCCGTCATTTGTGTAGAGTGTTGGCGATGTGTTTCACTTTTTGTATCAGGCATGCCTATTTGCCAGATGTTATGTTGAGAGCAGTTGTGGTACCAATAGTAAAGAACAAAACAGGAGATATTAGTGACAAACAGGATTAGAGACACATAACACTTGCTACCATAATGGCCAAGGTGCTTGACGGTGTCCTGAATGGTTTATCTTGCTCAGTGTGTGGCACTCGAAGATGCTCAATTTGGTTTTTGGGCTGTCTCTCGACTGAGAGTACAATATTAGTTCTTAAACATACCATCAAGTATTATACTGGCCGTAAAACTGCGGTTTCTGCCACCTTTTTGGACCTCTCCAAGGCATTTGACCTGGTCAATTATGACAAACTGTGGGCCAAACTTAGAGAAAATAATTTTCCTGATGGTATAATAGATATTTTCGAGTACTGGTACAGGCACCAGACTAATTTTGTGAGATGGGGAGGTTGCCTGTCTGATTCTTATCAATTAAAGTGTGTAGTTAGGCAGGGGGATTGAGCTCTCCTACGTTATTAAATATATGTAAGGGAACTGATTCGTGAGCTCAACAACACCAGTGTAGGTTGCTCCATAGATGGTCATATAGTCAACAACATTAGTTATGCTGATGGCATAGTGTTTCTGAGCCCATCGATAAGTGCCCTGCGTAGGCTCTTAGGTGTGAGTGAAGCATATGCTGAAACACAGGAATTGACATACAACGTCAAAAAAAGCGAGTTGATGTTTCGGGCGGGGCAAATGAATCCTTCATGTGTACCGCCCGTGACAGTAGGTGGGGTTGAGCTAAGCCGAGTCTCTCAGTTTGTGTGCTTAGGGTATGTTGTGAATGAGAACCTGACTGATAACCTAGATGCAAAGAGTGAGAGACAGTCCTAACGGCTACCTGAGGGTAATTGCTGAACATATTGAGAGTCCTATCTGGAGGCACTGAATTCGCCTACATCTAGGATAATTATTATTTTCTTTTGTATGTGTGTAGTACTGTGTTACAGTTCTTAAGTTTCAGTGTATTACTAACATTCTATGGACAACCTAGTCTGAAATAAATTATAAATAAAAAAATAATTCAGTCTTTAGACCACTAAAAATCAAAGACAACTTGCTTACTATAAATATTATTCAAAGTATATGTTTTTCAAACAATAATTAGATTCATTTTTAGTAGTTTTATAGTAAAAAAATTAAATTCAAACATACAGGGTGCGTCAAAAGTATACCTACTTACAGCGTGATAAGGCACTACCTACCTACTTCTTTCAATGTTGAGTAGAATATAAAATAATGAATATGCAGTGACTTAAAGGAATTCTCATTTTCAGAACGGATGAATTTATCCAAAGAACAATAAGAACGCGCTTCGCGGACTGCACCGTGCTGACGGTGGCGCATCGACTGAACACCATCATGGACTCGGACCGAGTCATGGTGATGGACTCCGGGCGGCTGGTCGAGTTCGACCACCCCTACCTCCTCCTTAACAAGCCCGAGGGACACTTCACCAAGATGGTCAAAGAAACCAGTGAAAAAATGTCCGCGCAACTATACCAGATAGCAAAGAACACATACCTTAATAATGGCGGAGTAATATAGCAGTGCCTCTCTCTATAAGTAATGTAAGTTATTTGTTGTATGTAAGTACTTTAAATTGTCATCGTGTTGGAATAATGTTTTTGGCAAATATGATAATAATATTACCTGAACCTATTATATACATGTCATGGACTGACGCATATGTAGCACGGCCCCGTATCCTGTAGGAGCAGTTCTGTCGATATCCTTATATTCACAAACAAAGTAGTATTACAATGAGCATGTTCAAACAAGTGAAGGAGAACTTTTTTATCAATCAGCATTTAAAACTGTAGGCATTTGTTTAATTTGTCGATCAATGAATTATTCTGTAATTATTTATAACTAATAAAACTTTTTAACACTAGCAGTTAATTATAGAAGTAAAACAAACACACGCCTTTATTCATTGGTTACAATGGTTACTCCCCTTAAACAACAATGTTGTAGGTATGTACCTACGCGCTAAAGGGTAGGTTTAGCTAATTCAAACAGGCGTCTGAACCTATAAAATCATATTATGTGGAAATCTTAGCGATGCATTATTCCAATGCAGATTCAAGAATTTATAAGAGTGTGAGTATAGTGTTAAGTACAGTGCAGGAAAAAAACTGTGTTATTTATTTTATTATGAAATTGTATCATATCATTAATGATTTATAATTTTAAAATGACCATTACAAATGCCATAGAGGTTACCCTCGAAAAATAAAACATAAGCTTTATAGATCTCGTTTTATTTTTCTGATTTGCCCGCCGCATGATGCTACTGGTAGGTACACTTGCGTCTTTACGCGTAAATTAACACGAAGCATTACCTACGCAGATGTCACCCAAAAGGCAATGGAGAGGGCTATGCTTGGACGGAAAGTCTTGATCGAATCAGGAATGAAGAGATCCATAGGAGAATCAAGGTAACATAGCCCGAAGAATAGGGTATTTTACTCTAGCTGAGAAAAAATCTAAAAATATGTTATTGAGATAGATTAAGCAAAAATCAGTTGGAAATGTTGGTTTTAATTCATGAAATAACAAAATAAATTTTAAAATTCAATTCAATGATTTTAGTTTTTAACCCCCGACGCAAAAACGATGGGGTGTTATAAGTTTGACGTGTCTGTGTGTGTGTGTCTGTCTGTGGCATCGTAGCTCCCGAATGGATGAACTGATTTTGATTTAGTTTTTTTTGTTTGAAAGGTGAATTAGTCGAGAGTGTTCTAAGACATGTGTTTCATCAAAATCGGTTCAGTCGTTTGAAGATTATTAGCTCTTTTCTGGTTGATGAAGGGATTTGAGCATCTTCCACAGGTCTTATCAAGTCGAAATTTGGTATTCTATTACTTCAAAGATATTAGACGAACAAAGTAACACCTGAAATTTCCAGGATACCCAAGTAACTCATCAACAAACAGCAGAAGTATCGTGTTTGGGCTCATTGAAAAGGTCTCAATGAATAGGTTATAGATAAATGGTGATCAGAACGAGGAATGAGAATAAATTAAGAACAAACTTCACTGTGGGAAACAAACGCAACGCTGCGAAGATTAAATCTTCGCAGCGTGACATTAAGTTTAAAAAGTGGTAAATAAAAGTTAAATTTAAAATTTAAAAAACCCCCGACCCAAACAAAACTATAAAAAGTAAAAAATAATATTTATTGGCCGTTTAAGTTGTAGGTAGTATTTTGATCAAGGCATTGTCAAGTCGGGGGACGGTCATCGAAAACGCCAAACAGAGGAGGCGTAGCATTTTCATTAGCCGTCCCCCGACTTGACAATGCCTTGATCAAAATACTACCTACAACTTAAACGGCCAATAAATATTATTTTTTACTTTTTATAGTTTTTGTTTGGGTCGGGGGTTTTTTTAATCTGTTTTTGAACACCATGAAAAAGTAGCCGCCATGTTATTACGTAATATCGCTGTTTAAACTAATCAACTGAACAACTACTTTTATTATTTTCGTAACCAAAGTACTTTTTATTGAAATAATATCCTACTTCCAGGAACAGCAAACCAACGATAAGTAGAATAATAACTATTTTTTTTAATTATAAACTATTATCATACAAAATATCAGTGCATTTGTTTACTCAGCAAACTGACGTCATACCCACAGAGCAATATGGCGGCCACTGCGTCCAGCGTTTTCGTTAAACGCGCGAAATATGAAAATATAAATGCATTTTTATGGCACTAATCGATTCAATAAAAATGTTTTGCTTTTTTTTGGTGGTTTATTAGCATTTTAGAATCTAATTAAGACACTTTTCAAAAATAGATGTAATAGCCTGTTGCCAAACTTAAATGGCAGTGGGCTGATGGGGCCGGGCCAAAGGTTCTGGAGTGGCGACCGCGTACCGGAAAACGCAGAATTGGAAGGTGCTCCCACAAGGTGAACCGATGACCTTGTGAAGGCCGCAGGAATCCGTTGGATGTGCGAAGCACAGAACCGTTCGAAGTGGCGGAAGAGTGACTGACGAGCTTGGGGTCTATGTCTAGTGTCTAGTCTTTCGGCTGAAATGATGATGATGATTACTCAGATGTGACCAATATGCAAAAGGTATTATTACCTTTTGAATATTGGTCACATCTGCATTAATAATAATAACGTTAGCCCTTCAACGATAACTCGGGGAAGTGGTTTTTTGACAGATAAAAGGGTCTAGCATATTAAATAACGCATCAAATCAAGTTGGCTACTTATACTGTCTCATTCTACATAATAATATGCGCTACACGCGCCGAAAAAAAAAACGTCGCAAACGTTAATCTTGTCCTATTCTTTTATTCTTATCCCTGACTATATCCGACAGTTTTAATTCTACCAACATAAATTCGTATGTATACAATATGCATACATACATGTATTCGTGTGTAACAAGGTGTGAATTCCAAAGCTCAGAGACCGACCACAGATCATCAAAGGATATTTCCTGTTTGCTCGAGCTGAGCGCGCCGGAAGATACTACGGCAGGATAGCATGCGACGGAGTTCCCTAGTATTGCGGATTGCGGGGGAGGCAGTGCATGCGGGGTTGCAATCACATTTCTCCGCGGCTTACCACGGGATGCTTCTGGCATGCCACAGCATCTAGTGCGCCGGCGGGTGCTGGCGGCATCGCAAGTCATCAGTGTGCGCTGGCCGGTGGCAAATCCTCCTTGATGCCATCTATAGCCGACCACTGACACTATTTTTTTCAGTTCAGTTTTTCCCGAATTCAAACAATTTCCGGATTTTTTCCAATTTCGACATACTTATATAAACTCACGCCTGCTTTCCATGGAGGTAGGCAGAAACTACAGAACGCCATCAATTTCCAGGTTCTTTTTTCCAAAAATACCTTTCTAATTCGTCCAGACGTTCTCAAGTGATGAACTTCAGGGACACGCTTATAAAATCATGGTATTGTTACAAAAAGTTGGTTACATCATTATGTTAAAATTATCAATGTCAGAACAATGTAAAAAGACGTGCACATTAAAAGCGTCCGTAATTAAAACAAAAATAAAATAACAATTCAGAAATTAAAATAAGCTAAGAGATGACCAGTCCCTACTGGCGGCGCCCATTCACGAACATGACGTATGGATCAACACCATTCAGCTCAACCATTTTGAAGGGAACTTAGTGATCCAACACACACGCCACCACCAGCGAGACAATTGAGTGAGCATGACATACTCTCAGCTGCCAGGGCACATTCAAGTCAATAAAAGACGTACCCTGTAAATGTTAGCTTTATAGTAGGAAAATAGTGCTCACAGCTCACACATATGTTAGGCAAATAAACAATACTAAAAGTTTGATTTATACAATGCAAAGATAAGCAGCTTTACAGTCTTCAGCAGCTCCAACAGTGTTTTCAAATCCTATTCAATTTAGTTTAAGCTACCCGTGGAGCAGGACAAGCAGCGTTTAGTGAAGCATTTTTGTCAGCAATGTAATCCCCCAACTTATAATAAGCATGGCTACATAGTGTGCGTTTTATACAAGATTTAAATTTCGTTTCATTCAGTTGGAGTATGTGGGGAGATATTTTATTGTAACATTTTAAACAGTACCCCACGAAGGATGAGTCTACTTTAGCCAGTCTGAAGCCTGGTTGAACTAATTGGTCCCTCTTTCTAGTCCCAACGGTGTCCCAACAGGTCCAACGGCAATTTTATTTAAATATAGATAGATTACACTACTAGATACTCGACTAGTAGGTAAACTTGCAATCTTTCAGAAATATCTAAAGCCTATGTCCCAGCATACACAATTATTGATTGACGATAACTCTTTTCATTAGATTTATCACCAACCGATCTCTATATGAGATAATGTGATTGACAATATCTAATAAATTGCCAATCGAATCATTTGGTATACCTAGTCTTGTTTAGTGTGATTAAAGAACAATAATTGCACATGAACCTTGCTTGATGTATTATTATTGTATCACGAAACGAGTGACAATAAAAATAAATGATTATTAATTTAACATCGACATCGTGGTCGAAATGAAAGTATGTAAGTGGTTCAGACGCCAGCACATCAAGCTACTCCAATCTGTCAAATTTCTTTGATAGATTTTCATCTACATAACTTATGCATAAGGTTCATGCTCAATAGGATAATACAACCATTTTTAGATTCTAGAGTGCTAATAAACCAGTAAAATAAACACAACATTTTTATTTAATTTAGTAGTGCCATAAAAATGGATTTAAATTTTACATTTTCAAATTTCGCGCGTAATTTGACGAAAACGCTGGTCGCAGTGGACGCCATACTGCTCTGTGGATACGACGTCAATTTGATATTTAAACAGATGCACTGATATTTTATGAGATAACTGTTTCTAATTTAAAAAAATGAGTTATTTTTCTACTTATCGTTGGTTTACTGTTCCTGAATTCAAAATATTATTGAAATAAAATTTACTTTGGTAACGAAAATAATAAAAGTACCAAGTCGCTCAGTTGACATGCCGTATGACGTAATAACATGGTGGCTAGGCTACTATTTCATTGTGTTCAAAAACAGATTAAAAAAACTGAAATCTTTAAATTGTATTTTAAAATTTATTTTGTGATTTCATGAACTAAAACGAATATTTTCCTATTGCATTTTGCCTACGCTATCCCAATAATATATTTTTAAATTTTATCTCATATATGGAACGTGCACGAACTATAGATGGCAGCACAAATCGACACGAGAGCCACGGTGTGGTCAAAAAAGAAACAGTTTAGAGTTAGACTCACAGAGTACAATATTGAAAAAAAAAGCGCGGGAAACTTTTAACTTGGTGGACGCGTCCTTTTTGATCAAAACGAAATAACTAATTAAAACCTGTGTTTATAGGATCAGTCTTGTAGTTTTAGTATTGTATATTCTTTTATTTAACGTAATTTTAGTTTTTGTACTTTTTCTTCGGTAGGGTAAGTCTTTTCAATTATTTAATAAGGGCGGAAAATGAACGACCCGCCTGACCCGGGGGACTTTGTTCCCCCGGCAGGCAATTTCGTCACAATCTCCAACGAATCGGGCATGGATACCGATGGGTCGACTTCGGCTCGACATTTAAAAAGGAGTCGTGTTCATGTGTGCAAACAATGCAATAAACGCCGTCGTACCCGAAAGCACCACGGTTCCGAGACTTCGGGTTGTGGATGCACGGACTCGTCGATAGTTTCTACATTGGAGCCTAATTGCTCTGAAATTCCTGCTTCAAGCGAAATTTGCACTCCTGTAACAGTTCCCACTCAAATTGGTCGAAATACTTACGACAAAACTGACAGCGCGCCTTTTGTTATTCATGTACAAAAAACAACAACTACTCCGGATGATGGAACGACTCTACACCCAATCACATTTGGCAAATTTCTTAAACACAACGCCTTCCAAAATATCGTCAACGGTAGCGTCAAAAAAATCGGGCGCAATAAAATTTCTCTTTCTTTTTCCAATTGCCTGGACGCAAATTCCTTTATTAGACATAATACTCTAGAAAAATACAATTATAAAGCCTTTATACCTACTTTTAATGTTACCAGAATGGGTTTAGTGCGTGGTGTTCCTGCAGAATGGTCTCCGGAGGAAGTTGTAGATAATATAACGGTACCAATTGGTTGCGGTTCAATTTTAAAAGTCAGACGCCTCAATTTTAAAACCACTGTTGATGGTACAACGATTTGGAAACCGTCCCAATCTATTGTTGTTACGTTTGATGGGCAAGTTCTACCGAAAAGAATTTTTATGTATTATAATGCATTACCTGTAGATTTATATATTTTCCCTACCATTCAGTGTTTTAATTGCTGTCGTTATGGTCACACTAAAATTCAATGCAGGTCTAAACCTCGTTGCTATAAATGTGGCCAAGGCCACACTGGGGATAGTTGTGAAAGAGAACAAGAAAGTGCATCCTGCTGCCTTTGCTCTGGTTTTCACTATGCTACTAATAAGTCATGCCCAGAATTTTCTAGGCAAAAATTAATTAAAACATACATGGCACAAAGTTCAGTATCTTACGCTGAAGCAGCAAAAGTATATCCCCCAGTAACTAAGTCCTATGCTGATACACTTTTATCTTCTCCTTCCAAAAACTTTGCAGATACTCCATCTATTCCTTCATCTAAGAGATTACCTGCTTCAAGTAGCTATAAAAAGACAGTCTTCCTCAAACCACGATCCCCTCCTAAATCTGTACAAGGATATAATAAAGAGGCTCATAATGCCATTATTAAAGATTTTAATATTCCCCAATCATCAAATGGTTGTGCTCTTTCTGATAATCATAATAATGATAAAAATGATGCAAATTTTTCTATAAACGATTTCCTTTTTGCACTACACAATCTTCTCTCTCAGTTCAACATTTCACCGTCCAACGCTGCCCCTTCTTTCAATGTATCTCAATCCATTCATAATGGACAACACATCCAATATAATCCAGTGGAACTGCCGCAGTCTAATAAACAAAAAGAGTGATGTTATACATCTTTTTAATAAATATGAGCCATTTGCCTTTGCTTTAGCAGAGACTTGGCTGAAACCCAATCATGTTTTTAAAATTCATGGTTATTCAACCATTAGAGAGGATAGATCTGATGGATATGGCGGAGTAGCTATACTCATCAAGAATTCTATCCCTTACTCTATCATTACATTACCTCCCCATAGTGAGGAAATTTCAATTGTAGCTATTAAAGTACTTCATACTTGTCTTGTTTCTATTTACATTCCTCACCCTTCTTTCTCTGTTCTTCAAGAGATGAGTAATCTCATTTCTTTTCTTCCAAAGCCTTTCTTAATATTGGGGGACTTTAATTGCCATCACCAATCATGGGGTTGTTCAACTTCTAACTGTTATGGTGACGAATTACTAAATATCATAGACTTACATAACTTATGTATCTTGAATTCAGGAGCTGCCACACGTCGTTCAGATCCCAATCAGAACCAAAGTGCAATTGCTCTTTCTATCTGTTCCCCTAGCTTAGCCTCCTCATTAACTTGGCATACTCTAACTTCTACTTATGGTAGTGATCATTTTCCAATAGTTATTTCTTATCCCCTTTCCAAACCAAATACACCACTAAGGAGATCAAACTTAAAATATAAACTTCCTAATAGAAATGATGATGCCTGGGACAAATTTAGAAACATTGTTGACAGTAAGCTTTGCTCTTTGCCTGTCATTTCAGATGGCAATGAAAATAGTTGTGCTGAAGCTTTAGCACTCTTATTAATATCAGCGGCAGATGAAGTTTTTCCTGAAAAAAAGAACAATTTTAGTGCTATTCCCTCGCCTCCGTGGTGGGACTCAGAGTGCACAGAAATGATTAAAAAACGTAAAGAGGCCGAATACAATTATAACCTTGACATGTCTGATATTAATTTTGATATAGTTACTAACTTAATTAATGAAACTTGTAAACTTTTTAAGAAGAAAAAATTTGAATCTTGGCGTAACTTTTGCTTATCAATTTCACCGAATACTCACCCTACGATTGTCTGGCGCAATATTCGCAGATTTAGGTCTATTTATAACAACTTTTCTCCTATTCCAGATTCGTTAGCCAATAAATTTTTAGATAAATTAGCTCCGCCTTGGGTTCCTGAGGCTACCAACCTTAACCTGTCTCACGTATCCAAAAACCAAGACACTCAGACGACGTTACATCTTCCATTCAATCTCACTGAATTAAAGGGTGTTATTAATAAAACTAAGGATTCTGCACCAGGCATTGATGGCATCCCGTACTCCTTTTTTACTAATGCAAATGATGTAGTCCTCAGTTATTATTTAGAGCTTATTAATTTTATTATTAATTCAGGAAACATCCCTGTTGAATGGAAACGCCACAAGGTGTTGCCATTTCTTAAACCAAATAAAACTCCATCTGATGCTTCTTCATACCGTCCCATAGTTTTGTCTTCAATTCTGATGAAATTAGCGGAACACTTAGTTAAAAATCGCCTAGAATGGTATGTTGAAAGTAAGGGTCTTTTGGCAGAATCACAATATGGTTTTAGAAAAGGTAAAAGTACAACTGACTGTTTAAGTATTTTAATATCTGATATTCGTTTATCCTTCTCTAATAACCAATCTACCGTTGCAGTTTTCCTTGATATTGATGCAGCTTATGACAACGTTGTATTATCAGTTTTACAAAATAAATTAGAAGCCTTACAAGTTCCATTAAATTTGTCGAATTTCATTATTAACATCTTGACTGAACGTTCTGTTAGCATGTTAATAGGAGATCAGGAGGTATCTCATCTTGTATGGAGAGGTCTCCCACAGGGTTCTGTGCTCAGTCCCCTTCTATACAATATTTACACTTTTGATTTAGACACGTCCTTATCTAACCATGTTCAGGTTCTTCAATATGCCGACGATTTATTATTATATTCTTCAAGCCAATCGGTTGAGCAAGCTAGTCATGCTATCAATTCTGCTTTATCTACTTTGGAGTCATGGTTACATTTAAACGGTTTAGATTTATCAACGTCCAAAAGCGCGGCTGTTTTATTCACCCGAAAGAAAAACATTCCCGTAGTAAATCTCTTCTATAAAGAAATACCTATTCCAGTTAAAGATAAATTCAGATATCTAGGTATAATACTTGACTGTAAATTAAGTAGTGTTCCTCATTGTGACTATATTGTTAACAAATGTGAGAATCACCTAAACATGCTTAGATGCCTCTCTGGTGTGTGGTGGGGTGCACATCCCTTTTCATTGAAACTTATTTACAACGCAATCATCAGAAGCACTCTTGATTATGGAATGTTCGTTCTAGAACCTGGTAGTGTTATGGCTTTTAAAAAGTTGGATGGCATTCAGTCCAAAGCATTACGCATTATTTCTGGTGCCATGAAGTCTAGTCCCATTAATGCGCTCCAAGTTGAATGCGGGGACGCTCCTTTGTACCTTAGAAGACAATTCCTATCTGACAAATATTTGTTCCGGATTCTTCAATTCTCAACTCATCCTCTCATTCCTAAACTGGACTCTTTAGTGTTGCAGATTGAATCTTCTGACTACTGGTCTCATAAACGAACTCCCTGTTTAGTTTTAAGTTATAAAAAATTCCTTTCACTTTCTTCTCCTATTCATCGCTCCAATAAGCTTCCCCTTTTTAGCAGTAGTTATGAGAGTTTACAATTCAAGCCCATCATAAAATATAACTATGCAAGTAAATCAGACCCCAATTGTCATTTAAGCTTTAATAACTTTCTGGCTGATCATTTAGAATACCACCATATATTTACGGATGCTGCCAAACATTCTCGAATGAGTTGTGTTGGGATAGGTACTTTCCATTCTCAATACAACATCGTCCAAAAAATAAAACTGCCTCCGGAGACGTCGGTTTTTACGGGGGAATGTTTCGGTATTTTAAAAGGCATAGAATATGCTCGTGTTTTAAAGTTAAAAAAAACTATAATTTTTACTGATTCTCAAAGTGCTCTTCTAGCCATCAATAAATCCCCTTTCGAACACAAGATACAGTCACCTATCATATATTTAATAAGAGATTTTGCGTTCAGGAGCATATCTGAGGGTAATACACTAGAATTTGCGTGGGTCCCGGCCCATGCTGGAATCCATGGCAATGAAGTTGCTGATAAACTTGCTGGTGATGCGGTGCAGTGTGGGGACATAGTTCCATATACAAATTTTAGCTATGACCTCATGACGTTACCAATGACTTCTCTGCGAGACACTTGGAAGGTAGCTTGGGACATCGGAAGCAAATCGAAGGGGCGTTATTTTTCAAATATTCAACCCGACGTTCCGGAAAAACCGTGGTTTGGGTGCGCAAAGTTTGGTAAGTTGGAGACCTCCGTTATTATACGGATGAGACTAGGTCATGTTTGCTCTCCAGCCCATCTTGCCAAACTTCATATAATCGACGATCCCATTTGCTTGTGTGGCACAGATGAAGGTGACTTAGATCACATTTTTTTCTCCTGTCCCTTATATGACCGTTCTTCCTTTCTCAGTAACCTCTTAGCTCTCCGTATTCCTTTTCCTACCTCAATACTTTCTTTGCTTTGTACAAATAGCTTTCCTGTATATAAATGTATAGTCTCATTCATTACTTTAAATAATATTAAACTGTAATTTTTTGTCATTGTAATTTACTCATTAGTTATTGTTACTCTCGTTATAATTATATTGATCCTATATATCCGTCCTATTCTAAATCCCGTTAAAATGTACATAACATTTTTGTTTCCCTACCTTTTAACTTGAACAAACGTGAACCAAACGTGACATTGGCTAAATGCACAAACCGTGCGAAGCCTAAACCAAAAAAAAAAAAAAAAAAAAAAAGAGTACTATATTATATTATACTGGAATAGAGTGGCATCTCACGGGACTTTTTTGCCAACCTGTCGCGAGTAGCGCCATCTGGATTTCTTGTTCCATAACTACACCCACACCACCACACACACACACACATCCATACATACCTACTCGCCGTCCTGGTGCTTGATAGCCAACCGAGCATTTTTTAGAAAAATGACTTTTTAGTGTATAATGCAGAAACCTTTTCCTGCAGTATACATTAAAAGGCCATAATCACAAAAAATGGTCGGTTAGCTATCAAGCACTAGGGCGGCGTACTCTATCTTTCATTGTCATTTGCGTATATTTCTCATATATAAAGATAGATTTATGTAAAACAATGTTTGGTAGTGTGAAATTAATTTTACAGTAGTTTGAAAATAAAAAATGGTGAATTTTAATCAATCTACAAGCATGGATGTGCACATTTATTCTCTCAAATTGTTTGTAAAGGTTAATTTAGTTTTTAATGAAAGAAGCTTGTTGTTGAATACTCAATTTATTTGTTTGGTCATACCACCATAGAATACACTCTTGTGCACATTTTTCAAAAAGTCAAAGGCAAGGCATTTATTTCAAATAGACACTTAAAAGGCACTTTTGAACGTCAACACTTACATTAAAACAGATTTAATTCTAGTCGCGCCTTCCAAAATGTAGTAAAATGTAGATGCAACAGGCAGATGTGGCACTGGAAATAATAAAATGAAAAGGTGTAAAAATTTATTTGAAAAATAAGTGAGGCAGCACCAGCTAAGTAGGCTGCATACGTTGGATTTATTCCAATGTATGAATGTTATACAAAGAAGTCAATTAAAAAAAAAAACAACTCAGTAGCCGGATCTCAATTACAGTGCCATGCAATAACAAAAAGCCCAGATGGTGTGATCTTTCAAAACAAAAGTAATGAGTACACATTTAATTTACTTATTTACCTGAAAGTTGGACCGACGTACATGGTGAACTTGATGGCAGGTTCACACTTCTTGATGCCTCTGGAAATAGTAATAGGAAATAGGTATTATAATCATAAATAAATTTCTCTGTTTTTTCCTGACGCGTTCCTGCCTATATTACTCATTTTAAATTGCAGTTGTTGCTAGTTCGGAATAACAGAAGCATTAGATTTGGTTTAGGCAATTGATATTCCTAATAATGCATTATGCATGAATCTTTCACATAAGGTACTTACTTCATATATGCAGGTGAGGAATAGCTAGAGCATTTAAGCGGCTGTTGCGATTCTTGTCTTTTTGGGCAAAATCACAGACTTTCCTGTTATTATATATTTGCATATCGGTCAATCCATTGACTGAGGCACCAGCTAAGCTAACCCATACCCGGAATTGCTCTTGGAAGACTCTAGGGTTCGGAAAGTTGTGGATTGTGACACCTGCAAATAATTTAGTTTAAAATAATAAATTATGTGTCTGTCTAAGATAATAAATTCTGTTTACTAGTGAAATAGTAATAGTAACTCTTTCTCATTATGTAGGTAGGATAGCTGTGGCTCATCAAAATGATCATTAATATTTCTTATTACATTCTGAGCATAACTGTAATTTTTGAAGAGCCCATACCGCAGGCAGCATCACTAGCAGTAGTATACCAGAGAGATAGAATCGAATTCTGTTACATGAGCGATACTTGTATTTAAATATGCATAATAGCAATACATTCTTAGCTAAAGATTTTCAGACAATATACACAAGAGGGGTTTTTGGCGTGAGGCGAGAAATCTTACCTGTAGTGTCGCATCCAAATACACATCGTCTCTTAGAAGGTATAGTAAAAACACTGGACGATAGCGTCCACTACCTTATCAACACTTAGCTAATAGCGTCCAATAGCGCAAAACGTAACTAATAGCGGCCAAACATCGCAAACAGACACCGAATTCAGTTGGCCTTCGCCCCGTGGACATTCTCAACGCAAGGACGGACTGACGAATCTAATGGTGTTCTCTTCAAGCCTTCATGGAGGAGCAGAGCCTCAACTAAACGTATTAGCAGCAAAGAAAACAAAACAGCGAAAAACAATACGAAAGTAAACCTCCCAGTAACATTAATAAACTCTTTGAAGTAAACGTAGGTTTTGAAAACGGGCGTCCATTTCTTTTGACAATTTTCAAATTTGACATTTGTGATTTCTTTTTAATCAATTGAAATAGACCGTTATACTAAAAAAATATTAGCCCATATTTTAAGTCTTTAAAATGAAACTAAAATAATTGAATTATAATTAGAAATTAAAAATAGCTATTTCAAACAACTATTCTAATAAGTCTAGTAGTTTTGTAGAGACATCTAGTACGTCCTATGTGAACTATTAAATTTAAAGAACATGATTCATAGATGGCATACCTAAAAAAATTGCTCTGGGCGAGATTCTAAGTTTACCCCCCCTGGTTAGACTGTTTAGACCTGTCATCGTCTATGTTAATGTTTACATTAAATTTATATCGTTTCTAATGATTACAATTATAAAATATGGGTTCCGGCGGATTAATAATGATGATCGTCAGCGTGGTCATGTCCAAAGGCCAAAAACTCTTCCGAGTCCGGGCATGTCTTAGATGTAGAAGTAACAATTACGAATCCTGAAAATGCAGTAATAACTGGCAAAATTGTAGCTCAAACGACGATTTGTAACGCTTATATGTTAGAAGGGGTACACCAGCCCCACCAGTATGCAGAGTGCCCGTGATATTATGGAATGCAGGAGATTGGTAGACAAAAATAAATTTAAGATAAAACATATTTTCTGTTTTATTTTCATTGACAACATAAAAGAACAAAAAAAAACGTCTGATAGATGATGGAACATTTAATATAAGAATAAATTTACATAGAATAAATGTTTTATTTTCATATCAATCCTTTTTATTCTAACACTCCTCCTTAAATTCATTACTCTACTTTCACCCATCACACAATCACACAACACCCATACCCAGCGTACCCCAGTTGAACTTCCCTTTCAACAGAGATTTCGTTAGAACATCCGCAACCATACGACTTGTCTCTACAAACTCTAATTCAATATGGCCATGTTCAACTGCCTCACTCACAAAGTGGTGTCGCACGTCTATGTGCTTTGTGCGTTGATGGTGTACAAGTTTCTGCGCAATAGTAACAGCAGATTGGCTGTCACTGAAGATCTTCATTGGCATCTCAACTTGACCAGAGACCTCCGAAATCAATCTCTTTAAGAAAATTGCCTCTCTAGCAGCTTCTGACATAGCTACATACTCACCCTCCTCTGTGGATAGAGCAATCGTCCTCTGTTTTCTGCTTTCCCCAACATATTGCAGCTCCCATATGTAGAAAAACTATACCCGAGTATGATCTCCTATCATGACAAATGGCATGACTAGCATCTGCATAGCCCTGTACCTTATCCGTTCCTGTTCTCTTATACTGTAGCCCAAGGCATTTAGAACCCTTTAAATATCTGAGCACTCTTTTTGCGGCTATCCAATGTTCTTCAGCAAAGCAAGCGTTGAACTGGCTCAAATGATTAACTGCATGTGCAATATCTGGTCTTGTGCAAACAGATATGTACATCAGCGAACCAATTAGATTTTGATATGGAATCCTCGGATCAGGTTTATGTTCTAGGCTAGGTTTCACAAGCTTTTGCCCAGAAACGAATGGGGTTGAAGCAACTTTGCAATCAGCCACCCCAAAAACCTTCAAAACTTTTTCGACATACTTCTCTTGGTCAACTTTGATTCCAATATCGTTCTGCGTTATGTGCATTCCCAAAAAATGCTCTGCCTTCCCAAGATCCTTCATATGAAATACTGACATAAGGTCTCGCTTTACTTTACGCAGCTCCTCCGCGTCGTTCCAAAAAATCAGCATATCATCCACATAAACTGCTAAAATGATGACCTTCGTACCCTGAGATCTCATATAATGCACGGCTCATTTTTGGATCGTTTGAAAGACAAATTTATTGTTCCAAGCTCTGGGGGATTGCTTTAAGCCGTAAAGCGAACGTTTAAGGAGACACACGTAATGTTCTTTTTCTTTTTCTTCGTAACCATCCGGCTGTTTCATGTACACCGTTTCAGACAACTCTCCATTCAGGAACGCTGTTTTTCGTCTATTTGATCAACGTTTAAGCCACTCTTAGCTGCCATCGCCAGGAGAACTCTTATGGAGCTATGTCTCACCACTGGAGAAAACGTCTCGTCATAATCAATGCTCCATCTTTGGCTAAAACTTCTGCCAACAAGCCGAGCTTTGTATCTTCGCTTATTTCCCGCCTCTTCTTTAATTCGAAAAATCCATTTTGAATCTACAACATTGCTCGCTTGTCCAGGTTTTACCAAAGTCCAAGTTCCATTTTTCTTTAAAGCATCAAGCTCCTCCTGAATCGCAGCTTTCCATTCTCTACTGTCAGGCCTTGGCAGTGCATCTTGAACCCTAGTAGGGTCATGTTCTGTTTCCACTGCATGGTATAAAACATGATCCGGGAACTCCTTGGGTTTCCTGCCTCTGAGTGGGTACCTCCGTTCCACCTCTTGTGGTCGATCCTCAGTTACGTCAGACTTACAATCTTGAAACTCACGGTTCACGAATAACTACTTCATTTTCAGTAAAATTCTCTTGTTTTTGTTCCACTCTAGGAACGTTGCTAACATCACCATCCTCTTGTTGAGGTTGCAAAACAGCTGATTCTACTGTATTCTTGACAATTGGTTCTTCTCGTAGAACTATTATCTCTGGTTCCTCTTGCAATTCTTCTTGTAGCTCTTTGTATTTTTGATTCTCTATTATCACAACATTTTTGGCCTCACATATTTTTCCGGAAGTAGGATGCACAAGGCGATACGCTTTCGCATTGTCGTCGAAACCTGTGTGGATAAGCTCTCTGCTTTTTACATCCCACTTAGTCCTCTTTTGATCAGGAATATGAATATATGCTTTGCACCCAAAAGTTTTCAGCATTCTTAGGTCACACTTCTTCCCTGATCATTTCTCATCCGGAGTCATATTCTTCACCGCAATCGTTGGTGACTTGTTCTTTAACAACACGGCGTGATGGACAGCTTCAGCCCAAAAACGTTTTTCTAATCCTGACTCATGTAGCATGGTTCTTGCTTTATCGCAGATGGTGCGATTGGCCCGTTCAGCTACGCCATTCTCTCTGGCGTATACTCCACTGTCAGTTGTTGCTGGATTCCGCAATTCTTCAGTAAGACATCCAATTGCTTATTGACGTACTCAGTCCCGTTGTCAGTGCGCAGGATCTTCATTTTATTGCCACACTGATTTTCAGCAAATCTTCAAATTTTTCAAAAACTTCACTTTTTTGTTTCAAAAAATAAATCAATGTTTTTCGTGTGAAATCGTCAATAAACGTCAAAAAATATTTGAATCCGCTAATAGAAGGTATACTCATAGGTCCACACACGTCTGAGTGCACTAAACCTAATGCTTCCATAGTTCTCGTTGCATCAGTTTTACGAAACGGCTGTTTCGTTTGTTTTCCCATAATGCAAGATATACACTCCAGTTTAGAAGAAATATCAGGAAAACTTACTCCTGTTGCCATCTTATCTCTCAGTAGTTTAAGGTTATGCATACCAAGATGTCCCATCCTCCGATGCCATAACATCTGCTGGTTATGCTATGTTGTTGTAAGCGCAGAAACCTGTGAACAGCACATCATTTTATAAATACCTTGTTTTTCCACACCTTTCACAACAGGCTTGCCTCGCACCTCACATTCATTTCTCTTGTAGATGTCACAAAATTTATCTGTAAATACTACCACGTTACCCTTTTTCGCAATTGCATTCACACTCAATAAGTTAGAAGCTAACTTAGGTACATACGTAACATTGCTGACTGTCAACCCTGACTCACCTATTACCGTACCCACACCTGCACCGAACATTTCTTTGCCATCCGCACAAGTCACTCTCAAAGACTTAGGAGTATCCTTTAAGTTCTTAAACCAAGATTTGCGATTCGTCACGTGTGTCGACGCTCCAGAATCGATGATCCAGTCTTCTGCCTGTGGAATCGACGTGCCGAATGCAAAGGCTTGAAGAGCTTCCCTTTTCCCTTTTGGATTATCAGGACACTCATGTGCCTTTTGTGGTCCGTCACAATTATAGCACTTGATCTTTTGTTTGATCTTCTTCGGTGTACTCTTACCCTTATGCTTATTTGACACTAGTGCTGAAGTCGGTTGACTTGCACTCATGCTTGCCGAATAGGTATCCTCCATTTGAAAAAGTTTCATAGTCGGTAGTAAGAACAACGTTACTATTTTCTATAGCTAGTCTCATTGGTTGGAACTCTATGGTAAGGCCTTGAAGAAGTAGAGCAGCCAACAGTTCATCGTTAACTTAATTTCCTAGGTCTTGAAGTTCCTGAGATATCATCATCACAGATGTGACATATTCCCTAATCGATTGGAATTGCTCCAGCTTCATGCTCACCAGCCTTGCAAGTAACCGACAGCGGTTGTTGAGACCTTCGTCCTCGAACGCACTCATTAATGCTTCCCAAGTATCTTCTTAGGGCACGCCACGATTGCGGTGGTAAGTCCCCTCTTTGAGGAGTGGCTTGAGAGGCGGCCTGGCGTCCTCACCTTCCGCCTGACACAGGTCCTCACCGGACACGGCTGCTTCGGGAGGTTCCTGTTTCGGATAGGGCGGGAGGAAACGCCCGGGTGTTTCCATTGCGAAGATCGCCCAGAGGACACGGTGGAGCATACGGTCTGCCCGGCTTGGGCAGAGCACCGCCGTGTCCTCGTGGAGGTGATCGGCGGCGGCGTTCTCTCGCGTCCGACCCTGGTCCAGGCCATGGTACGGAGCGAGAGTGCATGGCTAGCAGTCGCCTCCTTCAGCGAAGCAGTTATGCTCGCAAAGAGGGAGGCGGCGCACGTGAGGGAGATGCAGTACATGCGCCCTCACGGCCGTGGCCTTCGCAGGAGACGCCCTGGGCGTCGGGAATCCCAGGCTGATTCCCGACCACCGTAGGCACGGGCTTGCGGACGGCGAGTAATGGGTAGCTGTCCGCTAAGGACCAAGCCCGGGTCGACGGCGCGTTGTGTTCCACGCGCGCCTCAAAGAGATGTCAGCAGCAACAGATGGGGCCCGCAAGGGCCAATGCCTGCCAGGGGTGCGGGTTGTTCGAAAGAGATACCGCGGCCCCTGGCACACAGGCAACTGAGGTTTTAGTCAGTAAAAGTCTGACACGCCTTCCCGCTTCAACCAGAGCGGGAGAAGTTATTTGATGATTTCCCACCCAAAAAAAAAAAAGCATCTTTCGCTGTTTTAGCTTTGCGTACATGCACCAAACAATGAGGTCTAATCATCAAGCAAGTCTTTGCTCTAGCTTTTTGATCTTTTCTCATACCATGCACATCGGCCGTTTCAGGTATAACTCTTGTATACTCCCACAAGTCATCGTGAACAAGATGTGACTCCATCAAAAACTTCTATGTAGCGTAATTACTATTACCATCTAATTTCTCTATAGAAGGCAATCCACTACTGCCTGAACACTCCGTATTTTGTGTCATTGATGAGTTCCGCTGTTTAGGAGAACTCATGTTGCCATTAGACATCTCCCTGCAAGTTGCTGCCCATAACCTGTTAGAAGGGGTACACCAGCCCCACCAGTATGCAGAGTGCCCGTGATATTATGAAATGCAGGAGATTGGTAGACAAAAATAAATTTAAGATAAAACTTATATTTTCTGTTTTATTTTCGTTGACAACATAAAAGAACAAAAAAAAACGTCTGACAGATGATGGAACATTTTTTTTATTTATTTTTTTAGGTTTTGGCTTCACACGGTTTGTGTATTTAGCCAGTGTCAAGTAATTTTTCTTTTCAATAAAGTAAATGGCCCGATATCGGGCACGAAGTTACAAAACAGTCATAGTCGTCTTTAGTCAGTCAAGTCTAAGTTAAAGTTATTGTAAAGCAGCAGTAACTTTACAACAACCTAATAGGAGTTTTTGGGGGGAACACGAAAAGTCCACGTTAGTCACTTAGTTTCACCTTCACTGCACTTGTGCACTCACACGTAACTAAATTGAATAATTCACTACCAAAATTATACAATTTAATTCGCTATTTCACTAAATTTCGGAATAATTCGCAATAATTCGGAAACATTCCAAAGTAAATTAATAAAAGTAAATTCGATTGGAAGGAATACTACCGCAGAAAGAATACAGAGTAAAATAAATATTTTATGGATGAAGTAAGTAACCTACATTTTATTACGAAATAAGAATTAAATGATTCCCAGTAATTTGCTTGAGGTAATTTGCTTGAGCTGGAGGAGACTCCCCATATATCAGATATTGTGGCGTGCCGTTTTTGAATTAACGCCATCTAGCAGACAACTTCGTGAACCGCCGAGCTCCACGGCCGTTCATTCATAAAATCAACGAAGTACTTTTCGATGCCTACGTACCTACTATGCGGGAATATTTCCCTATAAGTAGATATCTACTTGTGAATACTTATTATTTTTGTATGGTTTAATTTCGAATGGGCCCGGTTTCGGGCTGATCTTATGTATGTGTTATGTACAAGTTTAGTTAACTTCGTAAAAGTGTTTTTGCTTTACAATGTACGCAACTAATGTATTTTTTTTTAATAAATAAGTAGGTAGGGTTACTTGCGTAATTTTTTTACGACGATTTTTTAGCAAAAAGTTTATTTCCTTTAAAGAATAGGCAGTATTCAACTAGAACAAAAAATTAGAACCTATAGAACCAATTGAAATAATATAATACCTAGTTACCGTTTTACTATGTACCTCATTCTCATACCTCATACATAATATTAAGTATCTAATATAAACTCATCTTAGTACCTACCAATGTATTTATCTTTATATGTACATATTATTCTCGCAAAATAACATTTGTACAACTAAACCGCATACAAAAACTTATTACGTAAATACATATCTAAGTAGATGCAAGAAACATTCGGAAGTTTACTAATCGTATTTTACTCTTAAATAATGAATGAACGCGTCAGAACATAAAAACAAGAAATATGTCAATCGTCGCATAATTGAAAATAAACCACAGTCTAATGACTATAGAGTTGTTTATTGTGTACTCTTTGTACGTGTTTATTACTTTTTCCGTTTAAAGCGCACACGGAATAGTTTAATGAGCAAGTTCCGCTACCCGCCGCTAGATGTCACTATAATTCATCAAAGCTGTATTTCGTTTTTTTTTTTTTTTTTTTCCTGGGTGGGAAATCATCAAATAACTTCTCCCGCTCTGGGTGGAGCGGGAGGGCGTGTCAGACTTTTACTGACTAAAACCCACCCGTGTTCCCTCAGTTGCCTGTGTGCCAGGGGCGGCGGTATCTCTTTCGAACAACCCGCACCCCTGGCAGGCATCGGCCCTTGCGGGCCCCATCAGTTGGTGCTGACATCTCTTTGAGGCGCGCGTGGAACACAACGCGCCGTCGACCCGGGCTTGGTCCTAGCCGGACAGCGAGCTACCCATTACAAATTTGTGGTTCGCACTAGAGACTAATTAAGCTACCCATTAGTCAAGCTATCAACCTCCCTCACGGTGCGCCGCCGCTTGGAGGTTTGGGGTAATTTTTTATAGAGGATTTCTTCCTCGCGGCCCGGGTGGCTAAGCCAAGACCCTCGATCCCCGTCAAAAGTCAGAGACATGACCGTGACAATCTTCGGGGCTACGAGATTAACGGTGGCAGAAGGAGAGAACTCCTTCTTGCCTGCCCGGTGGCAGGGTAAGTGCACACCGAGCCCGCTCTTACTCCAACGCTGTGCGGTGTGCGTCTCTGCATAGTCGCAGAGAGACACACGTTGGAGTGTTCCTCCGACAGGATATTGGCATACGGGCAACGACACCCCTTAGGCACACGTACCTAATGGGGGCACATTGCCCGCACCCCAGGGTGCACCGTCCCGGGGACTGGCCTTTCCCCCGGACGCATCCAAGGGAAACTCCAGCCCACGGGCACACGAGGAGGTTTCCTGTCCCAGCACCCCAAGATTTGTTATGTTAAACTAATGATCCGATTTTGAAAACTATTCTATTCATAAAAACATACAGTTGTGGAGTTTCTTTCTATCTTATGCGATAGATATTAAACTACGGGATTACTTACTACGGGTACACTAAAACCGCACACAGGGTTAAATTTTTCTCGATATAGCATAGAACAAAGAGAACATTGTAAGTTTAAAAATATCGATAACTCATTATCGATAACGGTAATCTCGAATTGAGTAGCTGAGTGTAACATATTGTGCATTGTTGGAATCTTCGAGAACAATATGTTTGAGTTTAAAAGAAAGTTGGACTTTAAAATGAGTAGGATAAAGTTAACTTTTACTTGTCTTGTTTAATAACGCGTTGTTGCGTCGCCAACTAGCGGTCAATAGTCGAACTCTAGCTATATTTTCCTTGTAATAATAATTATTCTCGGGGAATATTACGGAATTTTACTCAAACATCCCGAATGATTCGCGAATATTACGACGGGAATAATACGGAATATTTCCGTCCAGCAACTCTATCACAACCAAGGAAAGTAATATCCGTGGGAAAGTAATAGAATTTCACACCATTTGATTTATTTTGAGTTTTCTTTGAAGTGTTCGAGCATCCAGAAGCATAACAATACTTACCTACATTTTTACTTAATATTTTTTTTTTTTTCTCTTCATAAACGAGATTATTTTATTACGTGAAGTGTCAATTTCAAGTAATGATTCTTGAGTCGTTAGCTTTAAACATTAATAATTCTCAATATTGGAGACGTAGAAAGCAACCTCTATTGGTCTCAATTTACAATGAGCTGAAATCTTCTACTGTTCACTCGGTTGGGTTGATCGAGATGTTTTCTCTAGAGACATGGGTCAGCAACATCAATGTGCGTGAGACTATTAAAAATAATATTCCATCTATAACTAAGCCTAAACGACATTATGACGGCAACCGTGTGAGACAAATCTGCACAAATTTTATAGAGGAGGAATATGTTGATTTCTATAAGATTTACACAGAAGGGTCTAAGAGTAATGCTGGTAGTGGCGCTGCGGTTTGGGATCCACAATTAAATTCAAATGTCAAACTTGCTATAGACTCTGATATTTCCATTATGCAAGTCGAGTTAATTGCAATAGCAGAGGCTCTCTCTTATACTAACTCAATTGCTCATGATAAATTTGTCATTCTAACAGACTCAAAGAGTTCGCTGCAACACTTGGCTCGGTGCACCTCGTCCATGCGAGGAGTACCGATAGCCTACGTGATTTTGGAGTCTATATTCAAATTAGGTCAAAACTCAATCACGATAGTTTTACAGTGGATCCCGTCTCACGTACAGATTCAGGATAACGAAAGAGCAGATCTTTTGGCCAACCTAGCCGTGTCAGATGGAATTTGTGTAAGTGTTCCCCCTTTATATACAGATTATATAAGATTAATAAAACAGCAGTGTACAGATGAGTGGAGTGAATATTTTAACCAGAGGTCAACAGAAAAGGGAATTTGGTACAAGACCATCCAACCACAGCTTCCAGTGTATAATTGGACGGATGAAAATCTACTTAACAGAAGTGATTTAGTTATGGCATTAAGACTTCGATCCGGTCACATCCCATCAAAAAAATTTGGTTTTCTGATGAAAAAGGTTACGTCACCCAGCTGTGAAGAATGTGGAGTAGTCGAAGATGTACAACATGTTTTGATGGAGTGTGTGCGGAATGAGGCTTTGAGATTTAATTTACTTGGTCCAAAAAATAAGTATGATGTTGGAGAGTGTAATGCTATCCTTGCTTGTCCTTTATCGGATCAAGCTAGGATACTGTACAAACTGGCTTTTTTATTTTAAAGTAAGTGTTAACTGTTTTTAGATTTAGTTGATACTGCTGATGTTACAGGGCGACGTTATCGCTCAGCGACAAAGCCCTTTAAATAAAGAAAAAAAAAAGTAATGATTCCGAGAAAACTTCGGATTTGCGCGACTAGATGGCAGACCCTTCGTCGTGCACGTTTCCTATAGACTAATATATATTGGGAAAATTTAACGGTTTGGGATATCTTGATGTGTCTGTACATCGTAATCGGCACAGCAATAGTTACTTTACTCACTGCTTGGCTTTGGCCTCTCATGTCTCTTAGGTTTCAGGTTTCAGCCCGCGATGACAAAAACGACGACACCTCTCCGGATTATGTCAAATTCATGATTGGTTCTGGGTTCAATAGACTGACAAGGGTTCGGTCGCTCACTGGCCGAACACCAATAGTATTTTAGCTCCTCGGTTTTCTTGTTGTAAATGTATTCCAACGGTTCTAAAAAAAAAAAAAAATTACGTCATCAATAAATTAATGACGCAAACGAACGAAACGAATTAATGACGATGATTGTTCAAATTGTGGTATGTGCTGAAAATACGGTGTTCCGCTGACCTCCTAAACAGTGGACCACTATTAATTTACTTGCTGGCTGTAGTTATTGGCAACATTGTCACCGGTCTCCGACAAGACCATAGGGTCTAGATCAATATTACTCATACCTATTATTCCTCTATGGTCTTCTTAGGAACCCCTGACACTTGACACTGTGACAGATATGCCCTACCGGCCTGAGCCGCTCAGTGTTGCCAAGTTCCGCGACTTGTCGCCATTTAGGCTACTTGGAAGGGTGTGGGGGCGACAAATTTTTACGATCGGCGACAAGTCGCTAAAAATGTATGTCAGAAAAAAAATTGGCAATTAAAATTAGGTGAGTCATTTATAATGTCCGGTACTAAAATGCATTTAACGGAACATCACCATTTTAAATATTTGTGTTATTTCGCTGTTTATTGATGCTTAACGTCAATCAGAGAAAAATGTGGACCAAACGCAATTAAATTGCCATTGGCTTGTGAAGTGGTGAGTTTGACTGATGTCAGATGCACATGGATTTCGGTTTACTCAGAAATTTTAGATTTCGTATGCTACAAATAATAATAATAATAATAATGTTTTATTGACATAAAGAAGGTGTGACAATCAATTGAAGCCCTGACTCCTGAGCAAGGTGGTACCTGTGTTACAAGAGACAGTGTCTTCACCCGTTGTGGAACATTAACAATTTATGTAATAAAAAATAACATTAATAGAATTTTGTGCATGCGTGCTCTTGTGTGGGTTTGTGTGTGTGCGTTTTTGGTGTTTACCTATGAGCGTGTTGTATTATAAAGTGTGTGTGTGTGTGTGTGTTTTATGTGTGTGTGTTGCTGAGTGACTGTGATTGGTGGTTGTACTTTGTGTTATATCGAAGACTTCGTTTGCGTACATCACTATTTAGTTATTACGAGTATGGTTCTTTAACTATGTTTTAAAATCAATGAAGATAGAACTTTCATGCATACTTTGAGATGACTTTCTTGTTCATTGATTGTCTGGTTGTTAGCTTAGTCTTACGTTATCGAAATGGGAAAAGGCGGTGAATAATAGCAAATAATACGGGTGAATGGGATTATCGTTCAGATTTTTTATAAAAATTAATATTTTTGGAGGCATTTTCGCCATTGAAAGTAGCAACCTTATAATGAAATTCGTCTTATTGCGCAAAAACATACTCCTAATTCGTTCAATTTACTATACGACCACTTTAAAAAACAAAAAAGAATAGGCGACTTTGGGCTAACTGGGCCAAAAATTTCGGCAACTTGGAGCACGCCACATCTTGCAACACTGGAGCCGCTGACTAAACGAAAAACCAACGTTGTTGTCAAGTGAAACCAATCGTGATTAACTTTCTAGAAAACTACAATTCTGTAAGTAAAACACTTACCTATTAGCATGATAACTAGATTTTGTTTTTGTATAATATAAAACTTTTATTTCAGATAAAATGACATCTGAAATACTAGCTACCCCTCCATCAGTTTCATGGGCGCAGAGAAGTGCTCGTGTGTTTTTGACGTTTAACGTCGAATGTGAGAAACCAGATATTAAAATTGAGAAAAAGGCAGTCTCATTTAATGGGATTTGTACACCGGATCACAAGTTACACGAGGTTGTCATACCATTATATTCAGATATTGATCCAGACAAAAGTTCTTACACAAACAAAGGGAGGTTAATCGAGGTAGTGTTGACCAAAGCTAAACTTGACGATCCGTTCTGGCCTGCCTTAACCAGTGACAATAAGAAGCACCACTGGCTAAAAGTGGATTTTAACCGTTGGCAAGATGAGGAAGAGAGTGGAGATGATTTGGATGAAATGAATGACATGTTCTCAAGCAAATTGGGAAACTTCGGTGATGAAAATGAGAAAGAGGCCACCAGCTCATCTGATGAAGATCTTCCTGATATAGAGTAAAAGATCTTGTGTTGCATAGCCAAAAAATTCAATTAGTTTTAGAAATTTATAATTATGGACAATATTTGTGCTTTTATACAAGAAATAGTGTGGTAGTGGTATCTCCTAAATGTACTACATAATAAGGTTAATAGGAGTGTGGTCTGCATAGCTACATTTACTTTTGTTATGGTTTTTACCAACAAGTTAATTAAGCCAACAGATACATCCTTCAATATAGTTTCATGAAAGTTGAATTCACATTAATTAAAATTAGATTAGGCAGTGGTTGCTAATTTAATTTGACTTTTAATTTAATGTCTTTAAAAAATATCATAAGAAGTTGTGGTTAGATACTTTATTATAAATGAACATTCAAAGGCCTGTACTATAAGTAACCTTATAGTTACATTGCATTGAGGTGCACTTACATGGGGAACTTAATTGCTCAATGTATATTGGCCCAATATGACCTTGTGACATCTTCAAGCAAGTGGTTTACTGTGATGCCAACATGAAGCAATTGTTGCTTAAGATACTGCTGTACCAATTGAGTGATATGAAACAACTTAATGAACTAGATTACTACAATAGTTCCTGTTTCTGGCAATAATTGCCTGTGTAAGTGCAGCTTAGTTATATTTGTACTCATTCATTCATGTGTATAATATATTATGTTCATGAACAAAATAGAATTAAACATCATTATTTTATACAAATTCGCTTCATCTTGTAATTCCATTTAAATTACGTTTTTTTATGATGCAAAAGCCAGTGGCCAAAACACAATATTTGCTGTTAAAATATAACAAATTAAGATTACTTACGTATGCATAAAGTGCTATTTATCAAAAATCTTAATGATAATCCCCTTTATTTTAAACGCTGCTTTAAGTTAAGAGACCTTTTGACTGCCATGTCAAAATATCAAAAATGTGCCATCGCCATCGAGCAGCTTTATTTATGTATAAGTCTGTCATGTAGTCGTGACCGTGGCGTCTGGGCACATTTTGGTTTGTCATCTATACATGACTGTGGCGGTCAAAAGGTTACACAACAAGTAATGATGGTAATCATTACTTAACTTCAAGCAATGTTTATAAATGAGGGGGTAAATGTAAAAGGCATACTTAACATCTTTATTTTTAAAACACCAACCAACAATGTACATTCCAAAGATTAAACTATATGGCTGCTCTAAAATCATGTTTCTTTGTTGATCGAAGCATACTCAGCAGCCCCATGTCAAGTAAGTTTACTATGCTAGCCTTGATACCAATTCTTCTTTTTTTACAAGTATGGGGTCTACACCAAATATTAAAAATTTGTATCAATTTACTGTAGGTATTGTAGGTTTCGATATTGTTTATAAAACCACCTACTAGTTTAAGTGCACGTCTTTCTTTCAAATTGCTAGTTTTCTCAGTCTTACGCCTTACAAATATTTTGTCAAAAAGGAAATCTCATCATGCATTAAATAATGTACTTTATTTATAACATCTTTCATTTTTATATGTATATGGATGGATCTACTAAAGGATTACTAATTACCTACTTTACTAGCTGTAGTACTATGCTACTTTACTGCTGAGTAAAGTCAATAATCTATTGACGTGTAGTGTAGTAGGATTGCAAGCCTATTATACTAGCAAAATCGTCATAGGCGTAGCTAGGGATTTTGTCTAGGGGGGCAGCCGTCGAGATGGAGATGGAGATCACAAATGACGCCTAGTAATTAATAATCCCACAAAAAAAAATCATGTAAAGTAGGCAGCCAAGACTTAAATAGGTAATGCTTGTGCTGTTAAAAAGTTATCAGATCTAATGTAGATCGAACTCCTAAACGCTACAAAGCTTACATCTTGGTCAAAATGTAGGGCTTCGCCGTTCGCGGCCTACAAGGCCTAACTTTACAACCCTTACATCTTGGTCAAAATGTACAAATTGGCGGTTCCGCGGCACAGACTCCTATGGGCTTCTTCATCATCATCATAATTTCAGCCAAAAGACATTCACTGCTGGTCATAGGCCTCCCCCACAGAACATAAATACCCTAACGGGGCCTACCCCAAGCTCCGCCACTGACCGGTTCTGTGGTTCCCATATCCAGAGAATTCATGCGGCCTTCACAACGTCGTCGGTTCACCTTGTGGGATTGATTCCAACTCTTGTCTTCCAGAACCCTTCGGTCCCCTCAGCCATCTATTCTGCGAGCTATGTGCCCTGCCCACTGCCACTTAAGTTCGGCAATTCTTCGGGCTACGTCGGTTACATTGGTTCTCCTGCGGATCTCTTCATTTCTGATTCAATCACGTAGGGAAATTCCAAGCATAACCCTCTCCATTGGCCTTTGGGTGACTTTTGGCCTTCTAATAAAGTCTATTGTGGGCGACCACGTTTTAGTGCCATATGTGTCATCACTGGCAACTTGCACTGGTCAAAGACTTTCGTCTTTAGGCACAGCGGTATTTGCACGAGAAGTTATTGCGTAGCTTCCCGAACGCTGCCCGTGCGTGTCCATAACTTAAAGTGTAGTGTTTCCGGTTTTTATGAGTGTGGACACTCTCATGAAGATAGGAGACGCTACATGGGCATTTGATATGACCTTTGTCTTGTCCATGTTCATTTTAAGACCCACTCTTTCGTTAGCTCTGTTGGATCGGGTAATTACGGTGACAATAAGAACGATAAGTGGTACATTTTCAATAACTATATTAACCAAAAAAACAGTTAATTACAATTAATGTTCTGTTTACAAACTATTCTGTTAACAAAACTCGAAAGCCGGGTCCGGGATCCGGGATCTACAATTAAAACTTTTCAAAGACTACTTAACCGATAGAACACAGTGTGTCAAAATTGGTAACATAACTAGTGATGAGGTCCCGGTGACTTTTGGAGTTCCACAGGGCAGTATTCTTGTACCGACGCTGTTCCTAGTTTATATAAATAATATATGTCAGTTAATGTTTCCGGATTCGAAAACTGTTGCGTTTGCTGATGATACGGCTTTACTTTTCAGTGGGAGCTCCTGGCATGAAGTTTTCCAAAGCTCAGATAGGCATGAACACTGTGACTAGTTAGTTAAATAAGAATTTACTTACATTAAATGTAGAAAAAACGACCTTCATCACGTTTTCCATTCAACCTTGTTGTAAATTGGTGTACTAAAGGGAGCTAAACGACAGAGTTAACACGCAGTTGGTTTTGAATATTATCATTGTATTTTATTAAGACATCACACTGACGCAGAAAATTATAAAACAAGTTGTTACCTAGTAACAAAAACAAAAAACTAACTCTATGGGACGCATGATGATTCCAACCTATTTTCAACACCCCCACTGAATCCCCATGCGCTCCATGCAATACTTTAGCTTAATGCGAGCCAAGCTTTTAGTAAGACAATCAGCTGGCATCTGGTTTGTATCACAATATTCTATACGAATCACAACGGCTTCAGCCAACTCTCTTATGAAATGATAGCGTATGTTGATGTGCTTCGACCTTCTACCAATCGCAGAAGAGTACACTAATTTACTTGCACTCTGACTGTCGCTGAACACTGTAACGCAGTCGTTGAATCCAGCTAGCTCTTCTAACAAGCCTTTAATGCAGACTAGTTCTTTTGCGGTTTCGCAGATGGCTATATATTCAGCCTCAGCTGTGCTTAAGGCTACGCATCGCTGTTTGCGAGCTTGCCAGGAAACAGCACCTCTACCGAAAATACGGACATAACCGGTAAATGAGTGCCCATCGGCGTTGGCTCCCCAATCGGCGTCTGAGTATGCAAGCAGGGGTTTGCCTGTTCTTTCATAGACTAGTTTATAGTCCACGGTGCCCTTTAAGTACCTGAGCACCCGCTTGAGCGCAGTCATGTGCTGTTCATTCCAGCATGTATTAAACTGGCTCAAATAGCTGACCGCAAATGTCAAATCAGGCCTTGTGCCGCAGGATAGATACATGAGCGATCCTATTACTTCTTGGAAAGAAAAATCCTCACGCCTCTCTCCCTTTGCAAGTCGTAGATTCAATTCCATCGGAGAAGCTACAGGCTTGCAGTCTTGCATTCCATATTTTTCTAGAATCTTTTTGGCGAAGCTTGCCTGTGATAGGGATATCTGCCCATTGGATCGCGTGATATGGATCCCTAGACAATCCTTGGCCTCACCTAAATCTTTAATTTTGAACGCTTTGGCGATTGTTTTTTTGACTCTTTCTATGTCCCCCACTGAACTTCCAAAAATATAGAAGTCGTCGACATAAAGTGCTATTGCAATCACGGTATTATCTTTCCCTCTTTTAATGTACACGCACGGATCATACTTCGATCTTGTAAAACCACTTTTAGTGATGTGATCATGTACTTTGACGTTCCAGCAACGTGCAGCTTGTTTGAGGCCATAGATGGCTCTCTTCAGCTTGCATACTTCCTTTTCATTTCCCTTCTTTATGAAAGATTCAGGTTGCTCCATATACAGATCCTCATCTAAATCACCATTTAAAAATGCTGTGGTGACGTCAATATGGTGTACATTTAAATCCAATTCTGCTGATAATCCCAGCAGAAGCCTAATGGAAGAAAGCTTGACTACAGGAGCAAAGGTCTCGGTATAATCTTCTCCAAACTTTTGAGAGTACCCCTTGGCGACAAGGCGAGCCTTATGTCGTTGAACCTTTCCATCTGCCCCGATTTTCAACTTAAAAATCCATTTATTTTTGACGACATTAGCGTCTCTGGGACGATCGACGAGCTCCCAAGTCTGATTCTCCATAAGAGAGTCGTATTCCTCCTTCATAGCCTTCATCCACAGGTCTTTATCAGAACGCTCCATAGCGTCCATAACTGAAATCGGGTCAGTAGCATTCATGACATGGAAGTTGTATACCATGTCCTCATCTATTCTTCTGACTCTATTTCTTAGAGGATAACGCCGTTCCTCAGGCTCCTCTACAGCTTGAACCGGCTCTGTTGACGGTTCTTCAAAAGAGTCGTGAAACTCTTCTTCAGCACTAGTGGGCGATGAACTTGGTGACATAACCATGTTACTCTGGCTTGGGCCATCCTCAGGCGCCACAGCCCTAGTGCCTTGAGCAGTATCTGGCTCAGTAAAAATTGGTACCTCTATATATTCTCGCCTTTGTTTCTCCCTCGAAACCTGTACACTGCGCTCAGGGGGTTTAATCTCCTTGATTACTTTTGACCGCTCGTCAAACACGGCGTCGCGAGCAACTATTATGCGGCGCGGATTGACCGGGTTGACAAATCTGTACCCCTTTTGTACTTCACTGTATCCAACGAAGACAAGCTCACGGGTCTTGGAGTCGAATTTCCTTCGGCTATTATCTTTCACCAAAACCTGAGCTGTGGACCCAAAAACTTTTAAATTGGTAAAATCCACCTCATGATTTGTCCAAACTTCTTCGGGAACTTTCCCGGCGATTGCTAATGTGGGTGAGCGATTTTTCAAATAGATCGCAGTCCCCACCGCTTCTCCCCAGTACCGTTTACTTAGGTTACTGTCATGGAGCATGCATCTCGCCTTTTCAGTAATGGTGCGGATCGTCCTTTCCGCAACTCCATTCTGTTGAGGAGTATGAGTAACGCTCGTCTGATGCGTAATTCCATATTTGGCCAAATAAGCCTGAAACTCCTTATTGGTATACTCAGTACCATTATCGCTTCTAAACCGTTTAATTTTTCTTTCGGTTTGGTTCTCTACCAGACGCTTAAACTCCTTGAACTTCTCTAACACCTCAGTCTTTTGCTTCATGACGTAACCGAAAACCTTTCGGCTGAAGTCGTCAATGAACAGGAGGAGATATCTGTTTCCTCCCCAAGTCTCTACATCTATTGGACCAGCTACGTCGCTATGTATTAAGTCCAGCATGCCGGAGGCTCTAAAAGACTTCTTCCGTTTTGGAAACTTTTTTACGCACTGCTTTCCTTGACTACAAGGAACACAAGGGGCTCCATCTCCCTTTTTGCCGTAATCTAGGCCCTGGACAATTCTTTTCAAAATGTACATTTGCGCGGCAGACAAATGGCCCAATCTCCGGTGCCATAATTCAAACTTGTCCTGATTGTCTTCCCCTAAAAGAGCTGTAGCCTGATTACAACCGGAACCTATAACATAAAGTCCGTTTTGGCGCGGTGCGGTAAACAATGCCTTACCATCTATTTTTACATTATTGTTAAAAACACTACATTTGGTTTTATCAAAAACAATAATATTTCCTGCATCTGCAAACTTTCCTACAGACATTAAATTGGTAATTAGTTCAGGAATGTGAAGAACATCATTCATCTTCACTACAGTGTCACGTTCCCCGTGACGCAGGTTTAACTCCACAGAACCTTGCGAAGTCGAAACAATTTTCTCGCTATTCGCGCAAGTTATCGTTTTGGAGCAAGATTTCGTAGGGTTCAAGAGGGATTTCACCGGTGTCATGTGGGACGTGGCTCCTGAATCCAACACCCAGTTATCACTGCTACCAACAGATGACAACAAGGTCAAAAAGTCTGAATTCGCGTTCACACTGGTCATCATGGCCGAATTCGCATTTGATTTCTTCTTATCCGGCTGCTTGGCCTTGAACTGCTTGCATTGCCACTTGAAATGGCCCTTCCGTTTGCAGAAGTGACAAACAATCTCTCTGGTGTGTTCTCTTCCTCCACTACCACCAGCGCTAGATGCTAGCGCCGAATCATCCCTTGGGGCTTCATTCGACTCTTGACGTTGACCCTCCTTCAGAAGTGCTGATATAACCAGTTCTGAGGTAATTGTCGAGCGGGAATGCTCTATGGCCATTACTAACGGATTGTAGTTGTCCGTCAATCCCGCCAGCATTATTATTCCAACAAACTCATCGTCAAGTCCGGCACCAATGCTTCGCAGCTGCTGCTGAATCGCTCGAACATCCGTGACGTAGGCTTCCATACTTGGGTACGATTCCAGCTTGATGCGAAACATTTTTCGCAGCAACGAAAGCCTGCGCATTAGTCCAGCATCCGCATAGGCATTTTTTAGTGCCAGCCAAGTCTCTCGTGCCGTCTTTGCTTCCGTCACAAGGGGGTAGATGCCTTCCGAAAGCATCAGGCAGATCTTGGCTCTTGCTCTAGCATCCCGCTTCACCAACTCATTTGAGGTCGCACTGAACGTATCTTGAACACAATCCCACAGATCATTGTCGATAAGGAGCATTTGCATAGAAAAAGACCATGTAGCGTAGTTTTCTTGCCCCGACAACTTGGAAATTTGCGTCGTATTTTGCGACGTCATTTTTTATTCTCAATACATATAACTGTCCCTAAAATTTAGTATCAACGAGACTACGTACCTGGGCCCATAACCTGTTGTAAATTGGTGTACTAAAGGGAGCTAAACGACAGAGTTAACACGCAGTTGGTTTTGAATATTATCATTGTATTTTATTAAGACATCACACTGACGCAGAAAATTATAAAACAAGTTGTTACCTAGTAACAAAAACAAAAAACTAACTCTATGGGACGCATGATGATTCCAACCTATTTTCAACAAACCTAATGACAAACCGGATCACTCTTTGAGTATTGTCTCCCATTCGTGCCCAAATGCAAATGACACATTGTCAGTGTCCTAACCTAAGAAACACTGAATCTACAAAGTACATACGAGGATCATTCAATAAATACTTACTTACGCCTACAAAAAGTAAACGAAAATTTTGGAAAAGTGGGAATTTATTTTTCAACATAGTTTCCTTTTAGTTCGATACACTTAGCCCAGCGATGCTCCAACTTTTTTAATCCGTCCGAAAAATAGTTTTTGTCAAACTCTGCAAAATAGGCCTCCGTGGCGGCGATGACCTCCTCATTCGATCCATATCTATTCCCGGCGAGTGATTTTTTCAGATTAGGAAACAGAAAGAAGTCACAAGGGGCCAAATCTGGAGAATACGGTGGATGGGGCAGCAATTCGTAGCGTAATTCGACCAATTTGGCCATGGCAACGGCAGACGTGTGAACCGGTGCGTTGTCGTGGTGAAACAGCACTTTTTTCTTCGCCAGATGGGGTCGTTTTTTCTCTAATTCGGCGTCGAATCGGCCCAATAAATCGGCATAGTAAAGCCCTGTAATTGTTTTACCCTTCTCGAGGTAATCGATGTAGATCACACCTTGTGAATCCCAGAAAACGGTGGCCATAACTTTTCCGGCCGATTTTACAGTTTTCGCCTTCTTTGGAGCACGTTCCCCGGTCTGGATCCATTGTTTTGATTGCTCCTTGGTCTCTGGTGTGTACCAGTAGATCCAGGTTTCATCGACGGTCACAAAACGACGCAAAAACTCCGCTGGATTCCGCTTAAACAGCGCCAAACAAGTCTCCGATGTGGTCTCACGGTTGCGCTTGTTTTCTGGTGTGAGTAAACGCGGCACCCATCGCGCCGACAGCTTTCTCATGCCGAATTCCTCGTGAAGAATATGATGCACTGTTCCTTCTGAAATGCCTACAGTCTCAGCTAGCTCCCGAACCTTCAATCGGCGATCTGCCAATACGAGATCATGGATTTTTTTTTATGTTTTCCTCCGTAGCAGCTGTTTTCGGTGCACCTGGACGTGGTTCATCAAAAACCGACGTACGGCTACGTGCAAACTCGTTGAACCAATTCTTGACGGTGGCCATCGATGGAGAATAGTCACCGTACACAGCATCCAAGCGCTCTTTGATTTCGATGCGCGTTTTCCCTTCCAAAAATAGGAATCGAATCACCGAACGATATTGCTCTTTTTCCGTTTTTGTAAAACCGATCGACACGTTCGCTTCCATAAGTTGTCAAATTAAAACAAATGAAGGGATTGGAATGAAAATTTGAAAAAAGAATTAAAAAAGAATGTGCTACACTGTGGTAAAACTCCTTTGAAACTACAGCGCCCTCTGGCGATGAGGCTAGGTACTTATTGAATGCACCTCGTACTTAGGAGTCATTATTGACAGAAATCTTAAATTTCATGAACATGTTAATCTTCTTTCAGTGAGAGTGCGTAGACTTATAGTAATATTTAAAGCCTTAAGAAACACTGCACCTAAATCTATTATAAAGTCGGTCTACTATGCTCTCTGTCAGTCTCAGCTTGAATACTGTATAACCACATGGCGTGGCGCATATAAAACTCAATTCTTAAAAGTTGAGAGAGCACAAAGAGCACTCCTAAAGGTTAGTTTGTTCCTACCTTTTTATCACCCAACTACTGACCTCTACTCGAAATGGGAGGTACTTACTGTGAGACAGCTATTCATCTTGAGAACGGTTATGAAACAACATGCCATAACAACTTTTGAAGAATCAGAAACAAACGTCGCAAACATATAGTCTGTTATTCATCGTCATTCAAAACTAAGTTTGCACATCGTTTTTTCTGCTACCAGGGTTCAAATCTATACAATAAGGTAAACCGAGCCTTAACGCTATATCCCTTGCCAAAGACCAAATGTAAGTCTTTGGTTTCGGACTGGTTAAAAAAATTGGATTATAATTTTACAGAAACTTTACTTCATTCAAATTAAATTAGTACGATATAAGTTTATAACTCGTACCAAAACCCTCTCACTTACACGTCGGCACACTACACCTGACACTCAACACTACACATTAGCATTATACACACGACACAGGCGCCTTGATTAACTTTTTGTTGATAGTTTCTTTGTAACTTCTACCCCCAAAATTATAACATGTTTTTAGTCATAAATCTCCTTATTTACTTAAAACACTGTATTGTAATATCATATTTTGTTAAGTAAAACTTTCTGTTCTTCCGTGGGGTAGGGACCTGGTGATTTGTAATACAGGCATTTCCAGGCATTTTTTTCTCCTCTCATTGCTAAGAAAACAAATACTGAATATGTGAAACCTAGAATAAGTTTGTCATTGTGAGGAGAAATAAACAACTTATTATTATTATTATTTTTGTAGTGTTTTTTTTTCTCAGCTCTTTGGCTGGTTTTTGCAACATTTACGGACCGAAGCCAAGTAAATGCAGCGTGTGGTGTGTTATGTTTAAGATGTGTTGTGTAGAGGCCCTATTTCGTTTTCATCTATTTGCATGAACTTTCGGACAATGCGACATGTATTTAAAATTGCAGCTTTTTTGTAAGGTGATATAGAGGGTTTCTTTTAGGTTTAGTAATTTAAGGCTATGTTGAAGGTGATTTGGGATGACGCCTGTTGTGGAGAGGACTATAGGCACTACGTAAACTTTTTGTTGGATGGCGCCATATTCTAGTTACTTAATCTTTGAGTTCGGCGTATTTACTATTTTTTTCAGATATTGTCTTCTGAATATTATGTGTGTGGGAACGGCAATATCTATTAAGTAAGTAACTTTATTTAATTTATCTTGTAGGGTTATATCCGGCCTATTGTAGTGAATTGTCCTGTCGGTGAGTATAGCGCGGTCGTAATAAAGTTTATATGTGTCATTTTCTAGGATAGTTTGTGGTGTGTATTTGTAATACGGAGTGTTTGTGTCTTGCATGAGTGTGTATTTGAGTGCTAATTTTTGGTGAATTACAATTGCTACCTGGTTGTGCCTATGTGTGTAGTCTGTCTGCGTAAGAGTTGTACACGCTCCTGTTATGTGTTGAATTGTTTCTGGTTGTGTGTGACACTTGCGACACTTATCATTTGTTACTGATGGATCTTTGATGATATGTTTTCTATAATTTTTAGTGTTAATAATCTGATCTTGTATCGCAATTATAAATCCTTCAGTTTCTGGGAATAAATTGCCTATTTTCAGAAATGACCTAGAACAATCCCATGTGAACCAAGTAGCCTCAAATAAGGGCTACTTGGTTCACATGGGATTGTTCTAGGTCATGAGGATGTCGGCCATGAAGTACCTTTTTCTTCCAACCCTCAATTTTTTGTTTCTGCGGGTCTTCGCTAGTAATTTGTGGAATATCTAGCTGTTCCTGCAACTTAAGTGGGGTGTAGTTACTATCATTTTGAACTATGGCTTTATGAATGTTACTAGTGCGAGATTTTGAGTGAAAGAATGTTTTCAGTTGACAGACTTGTTTACGCCATAGATGCTGGATATCTATCAGGCCTCTCCTTCCATTTTGTCTTTTGATAGTAAGTCTTTCTACTGCGGATTTAGGGTGTAGGTTGTTATGTTTTGTAAGGGTGGTGCGTGTGATTCGTTCTAATTGTTCTGTGTCTGTTTTTGTCCATTTAATAACTCCGAATGAGTATGTTAAAATACATTTGCCATCCGCAGATTCTTACTAGAAACTTGTGTTTTACTTATGGCGTTTATTCTCTTTTTGTACTCTGTTCTTTAATCCTAACATGATCTAGTCCCTTTAGTTGCGTGTACCCTAAATATTTATATACATCGGTTGGTTCCATTGCTGTTATGGTGTCTGTGTTATTTACGACATAGTTGCCGGGTCGTACCTTGACACGCATGATATGAAGTGTTTTACATTTATCCAGACCAAACTGCATGTTTATATCTAAGCTAAACTCTGCTGTAGCTTCTACTAATTTCTTCATATCTTTTTCAGTTTGTGCGTATAGTTTAATATCGTCCATGTAAATGAGATGTGAGACTGTAGTTTGTTCTGTAGTGTGTTTGAGACAATAGCCGGCCCGACAGCGCTGCAATAGATGAGACAGAGGGTTTAGTGCTAGACAAAACTAGAGGGGACTCAGTGAATCACCTTGGTAGATACCCTTCTTGATAGATATTTGTCGCGTTGTAACATTATTGTGGTTGCAATTTATTTGAAGTGTGGTTTTCCACAGTGGCATTATGTTTCGTAGGATCTATTATTTTTGAGTTTATCCTATAAATTTCTAGTATTTATATCAACCAGGAATGTGGAACACTGTCGAAAGCTTTTTTATAATCGATATAGGTACAGTGTAGATTTCTATGCTTCGTGGTGTGTGGCATGTTTATGGATAACAGAATCAATAATTAACTGTTCTTTGCCGCCTGCATCCCTTCTGCTCCTCTGCCATTATGTTGTGGTGTTCGATATGTGAGTTAATTTTCGTTGTTATTGCCGATGTTAATATTTTATATATCGTGGGTAGGCAAGTAATTGGTCTGTATTGGGAAGGTTGTGGTGATTTTTTTGTTTTAGGCAGCATGTACGTTATACCTGTTGCAATAAAATCGGGTATATTTTGTTGACCTAATATGATTTCTGTGAAGTTTTTTGCTATGGGTTTGTGTAATGAAGTTAACTTTTTGTACCAAAAATTGTGTATTTTATCTATACCAGGAGATTTCCAGTTATGTAATCTGCTTGTCATCTGTGTGATATCGGACTCGGTAATCTCTACAAATTCCATTTCATGAATAGCCTTCCATTCTGTTTCTTCTTCTGTTATCCACGTTGCTTTATCGTTATGTTGTTTTTGTTCTTCCCAAATGCTAGACCAATATGTTTCTAGTTGCTCTTTTGTAGGTTGGTGAGGTGTATCTGTGTTATTGTCATCATTTGTGTCGGTGTCTGGTTTGTGTAGGTTTCTATAAAATATTTTTTCATTTGTGGAAAATATGGTATTATCGTTTTTGCGCTGTTGTGCTTTTTTGTATCTTCTGAGTCTATGAACTTTAAGAGCTAGTTTTTGTTTTAAGGTATCTAAGAAATCTTCAGGTTTTCTGTTGTTATTTTCGTGTCTGGTATGCGTAACATTGCTCCTAAATATAGCCTCAACTCTCCTTACTACTTTACTTGACCTGATGTTGTTAATGTATTGTGTAAGCCTACCACAATCTGCTCTTAATTTTTCGATATCTTTTTCTAACCTCTGTTGCCATGCTGGTTTGATATTATGTTTGGGTGTCGCGTTTCCGGTATGTAGCGTGATTTAAAGTTAAGCTCTTCAGATACGACTACCGCTGTGCAATATATAAGTTGAGTGTCATTGGAAATAAATTGGTTAAGTATGTTTTCATTAAATAAGTTAAATAACCGGAAAAGATTAGGACTATATCGAAGTTTAGGTAATTTTGGTCGAACTGCTGGGTCCATCCCAAAGTATCGTGCTAGGGTTGTTCTGAATCTGTCATGTATTTCTTGGATATTCATATCCGTTGTTAGATTTTGATCCATAATAATGGTCTCAATATCATTTTCTAGGGTTAGGGTTAAAGATTCGGTTTGTGTGGATGTGTGTGATGTTTGCGTGTAAGCTTGCGATTGGTTGTATGATTGAGACTGAGTATATGATTGCACTTGGGTGTGCGGTTGTGCGTGTGATTGTTCAGCAATGTCGGTTATGTTTTGTGACAATGAAATAGCGTTAGCGCTTATATTAATTTCTGCGTCTAGTAATTGTATTCGTGTTTCTTCTTTTAATTGTTCTATTATTTCTTGAGATAAAAGCTTATTTCTAACTATAGCTCTTCTCTGATCTGAGATTCTTTGTTCTGAAACGGTTATTTCAGGATAGTGTCGGGTAAAAAGTTCATGCTGTCTGTAGGTGGTCATATCGGTCTCTAATTTAGTGATCAAAAAGTAAGTTCGCATGATAAATAGGTTAACTTCTTTGCTCCATCTCATGCGAACTCTTGCTTTTCCAGCTTTGGTGGACGCAGGTAAAAAGGAACTAGCCTCCCGCGCAACATTCAAGGTAGGAGTGGGTGGAATTGAATTTAAATTATTGATAGGATTTGATGATAGTATGGGTGACGATGGTCGAGAAGGTGTGTAAGAGACTGTGCTTGGACTATACGGTTCTACAAGGGTGTTTGTCCTGTCCGTCAGTCTGTCACCATCGTTAATGATTTCGGCTGTAGCATCTTTGTTGGTGGGAGCCCGCCTGTTCGACTCCTCACCGCTGATGGTTCGCATGCTGAGACACCCAGCGTCAGCCCCAGGTGCGCCCCGGCGATCGCCCCCGGGCAGCGGCCATATACGTTTATTTTTCGATCGTGTCTCCATTTTGAATGGGTTGCCAGAGCCACGTTAGCCACGCCAGTAATTTCTCATTCGTGTGTCCGCCCCCCGTAGAAAGAAAGTGTAAAAAGAAAAGCTCCATATAAACCATAAGAAGACACCATTTTAATGGCTCTTATGATTGGCCTACCTGTTATAAATACAAAATAATATTTAATTACTTCATTTTATCCTTCATTCGTAATTAGAAATTTAAAAAAAAACATTAATTACATAAATAATAACATTTTACGCCGTATTCATACTTCTAATAAGGACCGTACCTTAATACGAACTCCTATTGTGGTCCTTATTAGGATTTTGGTATCGTGATAAATTAACACATTTTAAGTGGTCATCCGTCTTAGTGAATTCAGTTCACTGTTCAGTGTTCAGTCAGGCCACAGAACATATATACGTAGTATCTCTATGTAGTCTGCGGAACATATATATCTTGACTGAGACCTTGACGGCAGCGTTGCCAGAAGGTTACATTTCTTACATTTTTCGTAACTTTTGACCCCCTCGCGTAACATAACACTTTTGAGAACAACGAGATTTGTAATAAGATGTTTATTGCAAACAGTTTACCAATTTCATACACAATAGAGAGAGATGACAAATAATAAAAAAAAACTTACATTAGTAAGTTTTTTTGTTTTGCGATTTTGCCCTTTATTAAGAGCCCTCTTTTTATTTTTGGGTGGGAAATCATCAAATAACTTCTCGTGTCAGACTTTTCACTGACTAAAACCCACCCGTGTTCCCTCAGTTGCCTGTGTGCCAGGGGCCACGGTATCTCTTTCGAACAACCCGCTCTCCTGGCAGGCATCGGCCCTTGTAGGCCCCACCAGTTGATGCTAACATCTCTTTGAGGCGCGCGTAGAACACAACGCGCCGTCGACCCGGGCTTGGTCCTTACCGGACAGCGAGCTACCCATTACTCGCCGTCCGCTAGCCCGCGCCTACGGTGGCCGGGAATCAGCCTGGGATTCCCGACGCCCAGGGCGTCTCCTGCGAAGGCTGCATGTACTGCCTCTCCCACACGTGCGCCGCCTCCCTCTTTGCGAGCATAACTGCTTCGCTGAAGGAGGTGACGGCTAACCATGCACTCTGGCTCCGTACCATGGCCTGGCCCTGGGCCGGACGCGAGAGATCGCCGCCACCGATCGCCTCCACGAGGACACGGCGGTGCTCCGCCCAAGCCGGGCAGCCTTCCACCGTATGCTCCACCGTGTCCTCAAAGGAATCTTCGCAGTGGAAACACCCGGGCGTTTCCTCCCGCCTTATCCGAAACAGGAACCTCCCGAAAGAACCGTGTCCGGGGAGGACCTGTGTCAGGCGGAAGGTGAGGACGCCATGCCGCCTCTCTAGCCACTCCTCAAAGAGGAGACTTACCGCCGCATTCGTGGCGTGCCCAATTAACAGCCCTGTTAAGAACATATGGTGAAAAAGTACGTTAAGAGGGTTCTATACAAAACGAATATTAGTAGTTAGTTCGGGGTAAAACTAACAGATGCACCACCTCTCGTGGATTTGGTTCAAACTAATAGAATAAGTTAGGTGCTAGACTAGACAGTAACAACTGTGAAGATGGCGCTGCGAACAAATGAAACTAGAGTCTGTTTTATCATAAGATTAAATACACCATTAGACATCATAGATTCATTTATATTTCGCCATTTTGCTGACATCAATTTGCCTCCGACCTCGAAAACACGAAACTTAAAAAAAAAATGTAACATTTGCAGCAAAAATGTAACATTCCAGGAAATGAAACGTAACTTTTGACTTAAGGGCCCTGGCAACACTGCTTGACGCGTTAGGAGTTTAAGTGTTCTGTGGTTCAGGCTAGAGATGGGTCGTACTTGCAAAATCGAGTACCAGGGCTTCCAAGTACGTCCACTTTAAGAAACCAGGGCCTAAAACCAGGGTTCAGGATACTTTCAAGTATTTTCTATGTGCATTGAAAATTGATCCATGATATCATACAAATAAGAAGGACAATCGCGTATTCAAAAGCGCCGTTGGAAGTTAAAATACTTGCATAGGAAATTGACCCGTGACTTGCTATAAATAAGGAGCTAAATCGCGTTTACTAATAAATACTTACAAACCATTAAAGTAAAAAATACTTGCATGCGAAATTGTTCCGTCGACTCTTACTGATAAGGAGCATGATCGCATTTGTGAAAATTAACGTGGTTATTGAACTATTGAAGATGCGATTGAGGACCTACCTACGTGGTTATGAAATTGTAAATAATTTAATACCGCTACCCAGTCAGACCACACGTGGTCTGACTACGTAACTGGTAGGTAGAATAAAAATCCGTAGTTAATAGATCGTTTATTTACTTATTAATACATTCATTTGTCAATCGAAAGGTTAGCACGTTATTAATAAATAATGAAACCCTTCCTTCCTACTTAAAAACAGGCTTAGGACTGTCAGCTGGGAAATATTATCATTAATATGTTAGTTCATTTATTTTATTAGCTGGCGTAGTTAAAAGGTTTCAATTCATTTTATGATTAATATAAAGTATTTACAGTAGGCACATAATTTCTTTTACATATTTACAGCTCCTTATTTTTTTGTTATTTTCTTGTAGGTTTTTTTAATTTCTCACTTCCATATTTACAATAGGGTATTCTTTATATATTTACAATATGTACATGGCGTTTAAATGAATTAATCCTGTTCTTTGGTTTTGGTGAAGAAACAACAATTGTTGAACTTTGCGGCTCCCCAGTCGGTTTCTTCTTTCAGTTAGTATATTCCCTGCAGCGGAGAACAATCGCTCGCAAGGGACGCTAGTAGCCATTGCATTAAGTTTTGCCCGGGCTAGCTTAGCTAAATATGGATGTGTATTTTGATTACATCGCCACCATTCTAAAGGATTTACGTCCGGCGTCATCACATTGTCGTCTAAATACCGCTGCACTTCAATAATTGCTCTGCTATTAGCTGAGCCTGCTGGACGGACATTCTGCATTGTTTTATTGTAGTGCTTCCAAAGCAAGCTATTCGGTTTTCTGGTGGCTTTTTTTTTTTTTTCTGGGTGGGAAATCATCAAATAACTTCTCCCGCTCTGGGTGGAGTGGGTGTCAGACTTTTACTGACTAAAACCCACCCGTGTCCCCTCAGTTGCCTGTGTGCCAGGGGCGGCGGTATCTCTTTCGAACAACCCACACCCCCGGCAGGCATCGGCCCTTGCGGGCCCCATCTGTTGCTGCTGACATCTCTTTGAGGCGCGCGTGGAACACAACGCGCCGTCGACCCGGGCTTGGTCCTTACCGGACAGCGAGCTACCCATTACTCGCCGTCCGCAAGCCCGTGCCTACGGTGGCCGGGAATCAGCCTGGGATTCCCGACGCCCAGGGCGTCTCCTGCGAAGGCCACGGCTGTGAGGGCGCATGTACTGCATCTCCCTCACGTGCGCCGCCTCCCTCTTTGCGAGCATAACTGCTTCGCTGAAGGAGGCGACTGCCAGCCATGCCCTCTCGCTCCGTACCATGGCCTGGACCAGGGTCGGACGCGAGAGATCGCCGCCGCCGATCACCTCCACGAGGACACGGCGTTGCTCCGCCCAAGCTGGGCAGACCTCCACCGTATGCTCCACCGTGTCCTCTGGGCGATCTTCGCAATGGAAACACCCGGGCGTTTCCTCCCGCCCTATCCGAAACAGGAACCTCCCGAAACAGCCATGTCCGGTGAGGACCTGTGTCAGGTGGAAGGTGAGGACGCCATGCCGCCTCTCAAGCCACGCCTCAAAGAGGGGACTTACCGCCGCAATCGTGGCGTGCCCAGCACTGGGTTGCGACAATCGCACTTCCCACGTCGCCATGAGATCCTGCCGGAGCTCTATCCGCCGTGCCGCGATTTCCCGCGGCAGCGGAGTTACGCCCCGGCGTTTGGCCTCCTCGCGCCACTCCCAAGTGAGCGCGAGGACGTTTGCCTCCAGATCCCATGGCGGTAATCCGGCAAGGAGGCCCGCCGCCTCACCGGAGATCGTGCGGTATCCCCGGATCATCCGGATGGCCATGACCCTATGGGCCGCGTTCAACCGGCGTGCTGGTTGGCGCCTCAATGCAGGCGCCCACACCGGCGCCCCGTATAGGGCCATGGCCCGCACGACCCCCGCGTAGAGCCTCCGGCAGGAGGCGTTTGGCCCCCCTAGATTGGGCAGGAGCCGCTTCAAGGCAGCCCCGGCCCGCTCCAGTCTGGGAGCCAAACGTCGGAAGTGCTCCGCGAAGTTCCACCGGCTGTCGAGGACGAGTCCTAGGTACTTCATCGTCGACTCGACGCCGATGTGAACCCCTCCCACCGTTATCTGGGAACCCGTCAGTGGCGCATTCCGAGGACCATGAAACCACATGGCCTCGGACTTGTGCAAGGCCACCTCGAGTCCCAGTTGCCGGATCCTATCTACGATTGTCGCAACCCCGTGTGTCCCAAAGTCGGCCGCCGCCTGGTACGACCTCCCTTGCGCCAGGACCAGCGTGTCGTCAGCGTAGCAAACTACGCTGACGCCACTAGGGAGGTCGGCGCGCAGCACCCAGTCGTATCCGATGTCCCACAGATGCGGCCCCAGGACCGATCCCTGTGGGACACCGCACGACATCTCTCGCCGGTTCCACTCTCCTAGGTGACCGGGTTAGATGACGGCCCTGTCCGTCAAGTAGGCCTCGACCACACGACAGAGGTAGGTCGGCATCCGGTGAGCCTCCCTTATGCAACTCCAGGGCAGGGTGTTGAAGGCATTGGCGATGTCCAGAGACACCGCCAAGACGACCCCACCCCGGGCCACAGCATCCCCCGTCGTGAGGGCTCGCACGCGCATGATGGCGTCCACCGTGGAGCGCCCCCTGCGGAAACCGAACTGGCTCTCCGCCAAATCCGGCCCCACCCGCACCAGCCGCCCGACGAGGCGGTCTGCAATGACTCTTTCAAAGAGCTTGCCCACCTCGTTTTCTGGTGGCTGCCGTTTCTTCCTGGTATGACGTAGACGGCAATGTAACGTTTTCTTCATTAATCTTCGCGGTCACCAATGATATGACTTGTTTCTTTGTATTATCAGCAATGGATTGATTTTCAAAATATAATTTATACCTGGGGTCAAGAAACATGGATGTTGTAAAAGTTCTGCTATTTTCCACATTTGCGAATCTCGATGTTATTTCCGATAGCAGGTCCTGTCGGCACTTTTAAACCTCATCGGGGAAAACTTTGATATTTTTATGTTGCTGATAATCTGGATCGGCAATCTCTTTGAGTGCGCTGGTGAGACCGACCGTAATAGGCAGCACTGAACTACCAGTTACGTATATTTGGCCACTCATTTCCCTCGTGACCTCTTCGCACGGCTCTAGTACCACAATTAATGCTTCACAGACGTCCCATTCATAGCTCGTCAGAGATATGATGCTCAAAGAGTCTAAATTGCTTATCGCACATTTTGTTTCGTCCTTGAGCTCCACGAACCTCTGCATATAAAATGTTGAGTTCCATCGCGTCACCACATCTTGAATTGGTCGTTTCACCGTTTTGTTTGCCTGCTCTTGATATTTTTTTAATTTGTTCCACGCTCTATTGCTACGTCTACGTGAAAAACAATCGTCTTTACTTTATTTATAATATTTACCAACGCAGTACTGCCTAATGCTTTTTGCACTGCGAGATTGATAGTAAGGGCGTAGCAGCCAAAGTGCTTCAATTGCAAAATTGTTACAGCATTTTTGATGTTGGCACCGTTGTCCGACACCACTAGTAGCACTTTGTCAGCTACGTTCCATTCCTGGACGACGTTCTGTAACTCTTCTGCTAAATTCATTCCTGTATGGCTTTTCTCCAGTACCTTGCACTCCAGAAGTACTGATTGCAGTACAAAGTTTTTGTCAATAAAATGACCCGTAATTGTCAAGTAAGAGTCATTGTTTCTGGATGTCCACAGATCTGTTGTCAAACAAATCGTCGTAGCGTCTTCGTTTACGGACGCTTTTGTTGTTATTTTGACAGCTTCGTACTGTGCTGGAAGTAAATTATTTGCGAAATACTTGCGCGACGGTATAATATAATTTGGGAATGCAAACTGTACGAGTTCGCGAAACCCTCTATCTTCAATGATAGTGAAGGGCTGCATATCCCATATAAATAAATTCATTATTCGGTCGTCTATGTCCTTTTATAATTTGCTGCAATCACGGCGAAGATATGCCGAAATAGCCGAAACCGTCCTTGTATTTGCTCTCATTGTCTGTATAAATTGTGAAGTTGACGGCTGTGGCGGTGGCGCTTGCTGCAGCCTGATCGCTTCTTGACCAACAGGATTTTGCGCAAGATGCTGTTGTTGTTCTTCTTCGCGTGCCATTAAATTAACGGCAAGGTGTTTTCTTTGAACATGTTTCGTCAAATTTGAAACACCTGATTTAAAAGAAATTTTGGCTTTGCACATTTTGCACTCTCCTATATATTGTCCTAAATCTTTAAAATGGTCCCAGGCCACACTTCTTTTCGGTGCCATATTTACACATAATTAACAACTACTTATACTAAACAAACAAAACAAAAAATATTTACAAACATAAAAATCTTAGAAAATAGGAAAGTAGGCTATTCCAAATAGTTCGCAAGAAATGAAGTCACACAATGCACGAGCAATCGGTGACGGAAATAAATCACGACTAAATTATTATTATTGTTGCAGAGTAAATCCCTCCGAGCTCTGTTAGAAGAAAAAATACTTGCATAGGAAATTGATCCGTGACTTCCTATAAATAAGGAGCACAATCGCGTTTACAAATTAATACTAGAACTATTTGAGTACCTACGTACTCAAGCGTCGAGCCACGACGGAGCGAGATACTTACAAGTGTTTTTATCTGCATCGAAAATTGATTTCATTGACTTTATACAAATAAGAAGTACAATCTCGTATTCGAAAGCCCTGTTGAAAGTACAAATACTTGCATAGGCAATTGATCTGTGATTCCCTATAAATAAGGAGCAAAATTGCGTTTACAAATAAATACTTCCAAACCATTAAAGTAAAAAATACTTGCATGCGAAATTGTTCCGTAAGCTCTTACTGTTAAGAGCTATGATCGCGTACCCACGTAGTTGAGCGAGTAGCCGTATAAAATACCTTGAAGTCTTGCAAGTATTTCGGGTCGGTACCTGGTGTGTGTACTTGGAAGCAAATACCTAGTGTAAAAACCTGGTCGCGTAAATACGTACCTTCTCTAGTTCAGGCGGTGTTGTGGTTTCTGGTTTTGACAGTTAAGCTTTTGCTTACTAAATAATAATTATCTATGTGACAATAATCACAGAGTAATTTTTTATTGACAATAATTTTGTGGGGCCATTACTGTGCATCATTATTTCTGTTTATTTCTTCGATGTATTTCTGATAAATTGCCCTACTCCGCCGCTAAGACGACCCAGTTGACCGAGTAATCACAAAATATGGATGTAAACCAACATCTTGAGAAAAATCTTCAATTGGATTATCCCTACATAATTGGTTACATGAGCGTCGATGTCCGACGCAATTATTATCATGATTTATCGCAATTAAAATTTTTAACATCAATTCCGAAAGGGAAAATTTGTTACAACTTAAACCACAACATTGAAAAGGCAGTCAAGCGTAGTATTGCTGACAACATTGAAAAAATATCTCTAATGCTGAAATTTCTCCTCGACCAAAGATCCCGCTTAGAGTTTCTGGGTAACCAACCTGAAACAACTTTTGTAACATATCGCAGAAGTTTAATAAATGTAATGTGTGCGAGTTATAACTATGAACCAGTAAGCATTGTGGCAAGCTTATTTAATAACTGCATATACTTGTGTTCCATTGATCACAAACAAGAAAAGAAACCTATTCCTTCCAGTGATCCGAATGCCAAGTTTTGTGCATGGGGTTATAAATTTGAACAATTTATGTTATCAGGTAACTTATTTGTTTTTGGTAGGCAGAAAAAATATTTATTAACTTATTTTTCAAAACTTTAATTCTAACTGTTCACTGTTGGTCATAAGACAGAAACAAATTCTTATTATTGAAAGTAAACACCTGCCAGTGCCAGCACCACTTAAATGTATGTCACAATTCACAATGGACTATAAAGAGGAAACAATAATTATACAACTTTAATTTTTCCCTAATTGCTTGTCACATCTTTTTTTTTACTGATACACAGAAACATAACATTCATTTAACATGATTGAATAGCTATTTCTATAACTTCTTTTTATTTTACAGATTCACCAACTCAACAACCAAACATAGAAAAACCGGTTGTGGAAAATGAAGAATTTTCTATTTATTACAGTTCTCAGTTAGGAAAGCACAAGCTGTTTTATGGTGCTCAAATGGATGGAATGCTAGCCACAGAAACAACTTCAGAACCTCCCGACCCAAACAATTTAAATGCCAATCTAGCATATTTAAGGAACAACAAGTTTGTAGAGTTGAAAACAAATAGAGAATTACACAGTCATCGACAAGAACACAACTTTAGGTAAGTAATGATAAAAACGGTTTTAGTATTAAAATAGGCAACCATAAATAACCTCTAGTCTAATGCAATATAGAAATGCCCCGAAATTCCCATGGCAACAACAATTATAACTATTAGTAGGGGGTGTGCAAATGTTGTGTTTTAGAGAGGTGAGACTATAACAATTAGTGTTTCATTTTTTTTTTTTTTTGGTGGTAAATCATCAAATAACTTCTCCCTCTCTGGGTGGAGCGGGAGGGCGTGTCAGACTTTTACTGACTCAAACCCACCCGTGTTCCCTCAGTTGCCTGGCCGTGGGCGGCGGTATCTCTTTCGAACAACCCGCACCCCTGGCAGGCATCGGCCCTTGTGGGCCCCATCAGTTGCTGCTGACATCTCTTTGAGGCGCGCGTGGAACACAACGCGCCGTCGACCCGGGCTTGTTCCTTACCGGACAGCGAGCTACCCATTACTCGCCGTCCGCAAGCCCGCGCCTACGGTGGCCGGGAATCAGCCTGGGATTCCCGACGCCCAGGGCGTTTCCTGCGAAGGCCACGGCTGTGAGAGCGCATGTACTGCATCTACCTCACGTGCGCCGCCTCCCTCTTTGCGACCATAACTGCTTCGCTGAAGGAGGCGACTGCTAGCCATGCACTCTCGCCCCGTACCATGGCCTGGACCAGGGTCGGACGCGAGAGATCGCCGCCGCCGATCACCTCCACGAGGACACGGCGGTGCTCCGCCCAAGCCGGGCAGACCTCCACCGTGTCCTCTGGGCGATCTTCGCAATGGAAACACCCGGGCGTTTCCTCCCGCCCTATCCGAAACAGGAACCTCCCGAAACAGCCATGTCCGGTGAGGACCTGTGTCAGGCGGAAGGTGAGGACGCCATGCCGCCTCTCAAGCCACTCCTCAAAGAGGGGACTTACCGCCGCAATCGTGGCGTGCCCAATTAGTATTTCATGAGGTCGCTTTTACGTGACCTTTTCAATTTGGTCGGCTTATTAGAGACTTGCTGATATATTCTTGTTTTTTTGATATAACTTCCATTAAAGCCGTAATTGAGAGCTGAAATTAACAGAAACAAATGTTCATGAATCATTTTAAATTGTATAAAGTATGGCATGATTCTGAATGTTATGGGAACTGAGTATTCGATCGCTAAAGTACGACCAGTGTAAAATTAAGCATATTTGTTTTTATGTTGATATTGTCTAAAGTAACAAAATCTAAAATTCCTGACGTTATAAGCATCTACCACAGGTATTTTTTACAGCTGTTTATTTGGTTATAAGTGTATTGGTTTTCTTGCAAATCTTTGATTATATAATGTCGAGATAGAGCATCAAATGCGCGGAAACGTGTCAAAAAATATCAGCCAACTGTTGGCCTATAAGTTCTTACCCACCGATTAATACCGATCGTGCCACTTTGGAGTCACTACGTATTACGCGCGCTTAGTAATAAACAAATAACAGCGATAAAATGACGGAATGTGCTATTAAACTGAGCCGGAATTATAAAGGAAGGGTAAATAATATCAAACACATCACCTACCATCGGTAAGTAACCAAAAAACTAGGTACATATTTATTTTTTGTTTTTATGATTACCAAATTACGCCATATTTTATCAGTGTTGCCAGTTTCTTTTTTTCATTCTCCCAACTTATCGTTTTTTTTTTGTGGGTATATTAGTTGGTTTATGGTTACGTTTATATTATTTAGTTGGTGTACTTTTATTAGTCGACTTAAAAAGGTGGAGTTTTTCAATTCGTCTGTACTTTTTTTATAATAATATAATGTTCGCGTAAAGATTAATTTATCAAGTCTTTATATGATTTTGAAGTCAAGTAAAAATTGTCATTAAATTAGCTAGGTAAATAATTTACTTGATACCGACTCATGTTCACATTTTAGTAATGATTAATAACTGGCACTGATTAATAAATATTACATCATAGATTTAACTTTAACCTTTTTTAGAATACCCAATAATCCTAATATCAAGAATCGATGGATAAAAAAGCCGCGGAGATGCCACGTGGAAACCTACAAAAACTACTGTCAACAAAACAGGGCTTACAAAGGAAGCAGTGCCAAGTAAAGTGAATTTTCCCATAAACTTATAAAATTATTCGTGTTTTCTTCTTATTGTTTGTTTAATATTATTTTTTTCTTACAGGCATTATTTTTATCATCAGTAAAGTCCAGCGAAAGTGTTGTCTTTGCTAAACGTGTTTATTTGTAATAAAAAAATCATTCCTAATATCTGTGATCTTTCATTTCAAATTTCCAAATACAAACTTCCTAAAAGTTAAATATAGTAATACTAATTTAATTAACTTAGCTGATTTAATACAACATTCACACACACAACTGTAAAGAAATTAAATAGTGTTTTTTATTTATTTAAGAAAGTAACTACTTAATGAAAAGACTACTAAAACTGAATAATAATATACAATATGTAACAAAAACCCTGTTGTTCCTTTTAGGGACGTATCCACTTACCTACAAGCACAACATTGATGAAGTTATAATTTAAAAAAAAATAAGTATTGGCCAGTTGAGAGTTCATTATCAAATAACTATTAAAATCGACACATTCAAAAAATGTTTAAGGCTTCTTCAAACAGCCGCGACGCGACAGCGCGACGCGACATTTGTAGAACAATTTCCATTAAGTTTTCATAGAAATTGTTCTACGAGTGTCGCGACGCGACCGTCGCGTCGCGCTAGTCTGCACGAGCCTTTACAGTATCTGACTTTACAAGTATCTTTATTTCGCATAATAGCCTACGAGCTCGGCGGCTTTCTTTGATCTGATAGAAGATGCCGCCAAAAACCTACGGGCGCCCGCGCCGCGCCGCCGCCTTTTCGGTACCACGTGCCTAACACCCCCTTTACCCCGCCACCCGCCGCCCTGCGAATCACTTCCTTAGTTTCCCGCGCAGCTTACTTCCGAACGGATGTAATTGTTGACCTACGTAGTGAGTGACTTGTGTTTTGTTTACGTATACGTTGACCATGCCTTATTCAAACGTTGAATATTTTCAAATGTTGATGTGTCTAGGGAAATGTGACTGCAATCATGTAGAATCACGCAGACTCTACCAAGAACGTTTTACGAGTCTACCATTACCATTCCAACGTTTGCGCATACGTACGTTCAATACCGACAGTGTGCGCGGACAAGACCAACAACGACCTGACGCAGGCATACCGAGGACTTGAAGCAGTGACATCGTGAAGCAAGCCTTGGACGCTCAGTGCGACACGAACTCGGAGTAAACCATATGCGCGTTTGAAGAGTTCTCAAAGAAGATGTCCAGCACCCTTTTCATTATCGTCGCGTCCATTCATTACTTCCCTCCGACTATGAGCCAAGACTAGAATACAGTAGACAGGTGCCACTCGACAAGATCGAACACGATAGGGATTTCTTGAATTGGATACTGTTCACCAACGAATGCTCATTTGTTAAAACAGGTGGTTTTTAATCGCACAATGAGCACGTGTGTTCGGACACATTTATGTGACAGAAGCGGCGACTTTGTTTTTGTTAATGTACTGAAGTGTTAAATGTAGTTTTAAAAATTATCAACTGTTCATAAAAATACCTTGTAAACCAACATTTTCAAAGATTAATTCGTTAAATGATGAATGATGATTCGAAAAATGATAAACAACAGCTGGAAAGGTCACGAACTTGTGTAGAAAAATAGGTAGATACGCGGCGGTGCGGTGTAGCGGCCGCCGCGGCACGATCAAAGAGAGCGGCGCGTGGCGGGAACGTTGTACCTATTTCTGATTTCGCTTCATGCAGAATTGCAGAGGTAAGAAATCAGTCAAACATTACATATATTCACAATTAAATATTTATTTTAATTTTTTTTTTTACAGTTTTTTTTATAAATGACTTGCTTTAATACGTATGTATACCGATTCTGAAAACGTGGGTAGAAGGAACAACAGGGTTTTTGTTACATATTGTATACATACACCTAAACATATCTTATTCAATTAGTCTATTTTAATATGAGATTTATGGGAGAATTTTAGTAGCTGGTATCATTATTCACGCACACAGAGACATAGACACACAGTGTAAAGCATCGCCCGCACGCACACATGCTAGAAATTGTTGGCTCGTTTTCGTTGTTTTGATTGTAGGGCCACGCTCCATCTAGACATTTATTTAATCAAAGTTGCAAATCCTTTTTTTCTGATTTTTGAAATCATTTAATTACATTGGCTTACGTTAACCAAATCAAAAGAGAATGTTTAAACAAATTAAGGTCTCGTATGGGTATTTTTTCAGACTTCTGCGTTGACCCATTTTCGAGAACTGGGAAATCCCAAAACATTACTGCAGCAAAATCTTAAAGATAAAGATAATTTATTTGTCAAACTTAATAATAATTTTTTTTTTCGGCTGTCAACTGTCAAACTGTGAACATAACGTAGCGATCGTCTCCGCATTTTAATTAGTAACAATAGTACAAAAGTGACCGATCGGGAAAAAACTGCACTATAAATAGCTAACAAACAGTGTTGATAAATTTTCTGTTCTGAATGCACGCAGCAAGTTGTCACTCAAGTGCAAGTTGCGATATACACGGCGTGCATAAGGCCAATCATGACCTAAGCTATAGTATACTCACGGAGACGAGTTAGTAGAGCGCTATCTCACTCACACAATTTTTTAACTGCGATTGGTCAGTGATAAACGCTAAGGCGGTGTACACAGTACGAGTACTTTTGTAGTCTACTCATACTTCCCGTACTGTGCAGACGTGCTCTTACTTGTGACTATATGCTTATCTTGTGAACCGGCTTGTGTATTGGATTTTATGATTGATTGCTTTCTTGACGACTTGGCGGCTTGTGGAAAGGACTTTTCATTGTGAGCTGAAATAGTGCGATAATGGCGGATATCGAACAACCTGCTGAGAAAAGAAAACGGCGGGCTTTTTTGTCTACCGAGAAGACTATGATTTTAAATATGTACCACGCAATGAGAAATGCAGACTCTTCGGCTTCCAAGGGTGACATTCTGAAAGCTGTTGCGTCTTCATTAGGTGTTCACTGGGCTTCTGTTCATAGAATTGTAAAAGAGAAGAATGATAGTGGTGAGCTAAAATCTCCGAAGAAATTGAAGCAACGTTTGTCAATTGTTGATACGATTGATAACTTTACAAAATGTGCCATCAGAAATATAGTCCACAATTTCTTCGCGCAGAATGAAATACCTACTCTAGATAAGATTTTAAAGAAAATCAGTGATGATGGCACTTTGGGCATTATAAAGAGAACGACGCTACATAAAATATTGAAAAAATTGGTTTTAAATTCTGTAAAAGAAGCAGAAATAGCTTATTGCTGGACTGCGATGACATATTCTTTTGGAGAAGAAATTATCTGCGGGCTATCAAAAATGCACTAGATAATCATCAAAAAATCTACTATTTAGATGAAACTTGGGTGAATGAAGGTCAAAAGCTTGGGTCGATACCACAGTGAAAAGCAGGCGAGACGCTTTTATTAATGGACTAACGACTGGCTTGAAAACCCCTTCAGGTGTGTATTTTTTTTATTTAATGGTCAATGAAAATTTTTAAGCCCAATGTGGCGCAGGTGTGCTAATGACCCGTTTATTGTTCTTTTGTCATAAATGAGCATTATCATAATAAAATACTTTTTCCCAATTTTTGTATAGTAAACTGGCCCAGGTGCGCTAGATCCATTGTTATTATTATCATTAAGTTATTGTTATATTCTCATTGTTGAAACACGTGTTTTATAACATGTTTTATATTCTCGTTACAGGAAAAGGCAAAAGACTAATTATTACTCACATCGGGAGTGAGGATGGATTCGTCGAAGGTGGTCTAAATATGTTTGAGTCGAAGAAACAAGGCGATTATCACAAGGAGATGAATGCCGAGGAATTTGAAAATTGGTTTAGAGAAGTTTTAAATAAGCTAGATGATAATTCTGTGATAGTCATGGATAACGCTTCTTATCACTCTAGGAAAATAGAGCGACTCCCAACGGCCAAATGTAAAAAACAGGAAATATTTAATTGGTTACGCGAAAAAAAAATTAGCTGTAACGCTGAAATGTTGAAACGTGAATTATTAAACATCGTTAAAAATCATAGACAGCGATACGACGCTTGCATTATAGACGAAATGGCAAAATCACAAAACAAAACTGTATTGAGACTGCCGCCGTATCATTGCGAATTAAATCCAATTGAGCTAGTGTGGGCTCAAGTTAAAGGAAATGTAGCTTCACACATGAAAACACACAAAATGGTAGAGTTAAACATTGTATTAAACGAATCAATTCAAAATATTGACGCAGAGAAATGGAAAAATGTATAAAGCATGTCATAGAAATAGTTGAGCCCAAAATGGATGCCATGGACAGAAATGTGGAAGCAATGACTGAAAGATTCATAATAAATGTAGGAAACGACGACAGTAGTGATAGTACGGAGAGTGATGATGATGATGATATGTTGTAAACCTGTATAGGTAGATATTATAATATAATAAAGACAATTTAATCATTAACTCTCAATTTTATTTTTTTCCTTCATATCCATCAGATATATAAAAAAGTAGGTAGCCATAAAAAAAATCTATCAAATAAATGTCTCAATTTATACGACAGACGAAGCCGCAGGAATAAACTAAGCGAACTTTTAAGAAGCGCAGTGTGAACGTACATTTACATTTCTAAGGTATTGTTAACGCCCACTGACCATAAAAAAGATTTTTTTGTCTTTGTCATTTGTATGATAATGTGCGATAGAGAAGGCGCTATACTAACTCGTCTCTGTGAATACACTATAGTGCAGTCTTTGCACACACAAAGCCCCGATACATCCATAGGATGCAGACTTTACAAAACCGTTTCCTTCGCCAAACTACAGGCTCGCCATGGTACGTTAGGAACGAGATCCTCCATCTCGACCTCAGAATCCCCACAATAAGTCAGTTTCTAAAACGCAATCAAAAGCGTTTCTTCGAATCCGCCGCGCAACACCGCAATCCACTGATTGCGAAGGCCGCTAGTTATGTCCCCAGTAGAATCAGTAGAATCCGCCGGCCGAGACATGTCCTTTCCAACCCTGATGACCACATCACTCTCCTTCAAGAAAGCAGTAGGGCCACCAGTAGGTACAGCACACAGACACAGACCGTCCTTCCGCCCTCGCCGCCGAGGTCCTCGCGCCCCGCGAAGACCCTGAGTAAACGAAATGCCCCCCAACCGTCCCTTGCCCGCAGAAGTGCCAGCCCGCGCCGAAGCTGAGCAAGTAGAGTTAAAATCCCCATGATCTAATAATAATAAAATTGTTTGATCCAGCCTGTCCGAACTTGCTGTCCTCCCTAAATAGTGACGCCCTGAGCCGAGGCCCGAACCCAGCAGGGGGTGCCCTTAGCGAGCGGTTGCTGTAGTTTTTAAGCGTAGTTTTGTAAGCCCTGGCTGGAGGCTCTTAGTCTAAAAGCTATTAATCCCCACAGGAAAGCCCGGTTGAGCAGTTTCGGCCTCTCAAGGTCAACTGCGAGATGTCACTTCCAAAAAAAAAAAGTTGATAAATTTAAACTAACAATCCTTTCGTGGGAAGTGCTAAGTACAGTGAAATAACCATCGAAAGTTGGTAAAATTATTTTGAGGTTATTAAATACCATAGACAAAACTCGGAAGTCCAACTACTGTCAAAACCCACAAAGTGTTGCCAGATAAATCCAAAACCAACCATTGGGTGAAAATCGGTACCAACTATGGACGAGCAAACAAAAATCCTATTGGCCACTATAAAGGAAGAGATTGAAAAACAAAATGATAAACAAACCCAAACCATAACCGAGACTATCACCAAAACGATTGAAGAGCAACTGCTACCAATAAAAAAGGAAAACGAAGCTATGAAGTCTGAGATTTTGCTACTAAGATCAAAAGTAAAATACCTGGAACTTGAAACGAGGAAAAATTATGTCTTACTGCACGGGGTTGAAGAAAGTGAAAATAACAATCTAGAATTAATAAATACTGTATTAGAACTATTCAACGTTCCCTGCTCAACACAACAAGAGGGGGAAGAGAAACACGACTGGGATAAATGGGAACTCAGCAACGTATACAGAGTTGGGAAAAAGACAGAAGGCAAGACAAGACCTATAAAAATTTCATGAACCCTAACATCGAGAAAGAAGGAAATCTTGAAAAAGAAGAAAAAACTGCCAGAAGGAGTCTACGTAAGAGAAGACCTGTCTAAACGGATGACCGGACCGGACCGGATGACCTGACCCGTCCGAAACGGATTTTCAATATGTATGGGTCAAGCATTCAAAAATCCATGTGAGTAAAATGGACACCACCCCAGTTATGGTAATAAAATCAGAAAAAGACCTCTGAAAAATGATCTACTAATAAGTATTAACCTTAATACAGCGGTGTTTACATATTTTATCAGTTGTGCCCATAAGCAGTTTGGGAACCACTATCCGTTGTATGCTACTTGCGTTTTCCTAATTGTTCTGTGTTATTGCACGGTGTTAATGTCTAACTTCTTTACAAAAAACACTTATATGAAACCATTATGTCCATGTAATCACAACCTAATTGCGTTTAGGTTATGGTCTAATTTCGAATACTCTGTTATGTGTGTTAATACCACTTCTCACTGCCAGCGATTCTTATCTCGCTACCGTTCGTCACCTTTTGTTTGTATTCAAAGCTCATTTGGTTTATGCGTTTTGAAGTTATTGATTTTTGGACACTGTGCTCTACTGTGCTTAATACATGCTTGTAAGTCATTGCATTCTACCTCCGTAATATTACTATATCGAGAAAATGAGTACTGTTTACAGTTTTTAGCTCATAACTTAATTTTGTTCGCCCTTTTTAATTGTTTATTTTACCTTGCTATAGTTTTTACTAGTGATGGCTAATCTTAATATTTACTATCAGAATGTGCGTGGGCTGCGTACGAAGACGAACGATATATTTCATTAAATATCTCTTAGTGCATATGATGTTATTGTGTTTACGGAGACGTGGCTTGTGGGTGATATCTTTAGTAGTGAGATATTTGATGGTCGTTATTTGGTGTGGAGGCGTGATCGCAATTACTCTAGAACCTCTCAAAAGCGGGGCGGTGGCGTTTTGGTAGCGGTAAGAAGTGATCTTACTGTTGTAGAACGACATGATTGGCGAAGTTCTGCCGAAGACATTTGGGTCTCACTCGTCTTAAAAAGATCTAGGCCTGAGGTAAATTATAATTTACACATTTGTGCCGTATATCTTTGTAAAGAAAACCTTGGCAATTCATATTATAATTAATTACATAATTTTAGTATTAATTTTAACCACTTGATGTTAACCCACCCATTGGATAAATTAATTATTATGGGTGATTTTAATTTTGGTAATAATGTAGACTGGACAAATTCTGACGGTAGTGAACTGATCCCGCAAAATGTATCATGTCATCACTTGAGAGAGTTTTTTGATGGAGTTCTCACTTCTAAGCTGTCCCAATATAACGACGAAAGAAACAGCAATGCTAGATTATTAGACTTAGTTTTTTCTAACGACTCTGTCAATGTTACTGAATGTCATGATCCTTTAGCATTACCGGTGGAGCTCCATCATAAACCATTAATGATCACTGCTGACTTTGTTGAGATTCACAAATTGACTGATAAATTGACTACGAAGTATGTATTTTCTAGGGGCGACTATGCGGCTGTTAAATCCGTACTCGACCAAATCAATTGGAATGAGTTTTTATTTGATAATTCGTTGGATCGTGCTGTCGAACTCTTTTATAATAAATTGTATGAGCTTAGAGATAAGTATATACCAATTAAGACAGTTAGACAGTCATCATATCCGCCTTGGTATGATTCGGCTTTGGTCAAAGTACTCGTACTAAAAGAGAAACATAAATATCATCGCAAGTTCAAAACGTACGGTAATATGTCAGATTTTCACTCTTTTTCTATTTTACGGAATAGAGCAGTTAACTTGGAGAAAACATGTTTCAATACATACATGGATAGAATTGAATCGTCGATCATTGAGAACCCGAAATCTTTTTGGTCGTATGTCAAGAGCAAAAGAAACTCTGGTACTTATCCAAAAGTAATGCATTATGGTGACCAGACCGCGAGTACAGGTGAGGAGATAAGCAATTTGTTTGCGGCCTATTTCCATTCAACTTTCCAGGAACCCGATCCTGTTCCCACTACTTCCAATGGCATAAGCGTTGATCATAATGTGTCATGCATCGGCTCAATTGGTGTGTCTCATTCGCAAGTTATAAAGTTACTAAAGACCTTGGACCTTTCCAAATCTGGTGGTCCTGATCACATACCTCCAGTATTTATTGTTAACTGTGCCGACAGCCTGGCTGTGCCACTGTGTATTTTATTCAGGCGATCACTTTCAAAAGGCATAGTTCCGAAAATCTGGAAATCGGCGTTCGTTACTCCTGTTTTCAAAAAAGGTAAAAAGTCGGATATCTCTAATTATCGACCAATGTCTGTTCTCCAAAATCCTAGAACGCATTGTGTTTACTCACGTATACGATGCTATGAAATGCAACTTTGGTGATGAGCAGCACGGTTTTCTCAGGAAGCGTTCCACTACATCTAACTTAATCTTGTCCCATGAATTTGTATCAGAGGGTATGGAACAACGTGCACAAGTTGACGTCATTTTTACTGATTACAGTAAATGCTTTGATCGTATTGACCACGTACTTCTCATGGAAAAGCTATTAAAGGCCGGAATACACGGAGATTTGTATCGTTGGTTCTCCTCTTATATTGATAATAGAACGCAGGCTGTGGTGCTTCAGGGGTACACATCTGGATGGTATTCTGTCCCCTCTGGAGTTCCCCAGGGTTCTATTCTAGGATCCCTATTATTTACTCTCTTTATTGCTGATGTGAAGCATTGTTTTAAAAATTGTTATATTTTACTTTATGCTGACGACATGAAGATTCACAAAACTATCCGAAACATATCTGATACGCACCTGTTGCAAACTGATTTGAATAGATTTGAAGAATACTGTAGATGTAACAGGCTAGATTTGAATGTTTCAAAATGTTTTCACATGATTTTTACGCGCCAGAAGTCGATAATTGACTCCACATGTAAACTATACAATATCATTATAGGCAAAGTCAATAGTATTAGGGATCTTGGGGTTTTGCAAGACAGCAAGCTACTCTTCGATCAGCATATTGATAGCATAGTAAATAAAGCGTCGAGAGCACTTGGTTTCATAATGAGGACCTCGGCATGTTTCCGATCACTAAAACCGATCAAAGTCTTGTATTGTTCGTTCGTACGCAGCCACCTTGAATATGCGTCACAAGTCTGGAACCCTCAGTACGGGATCTACAAGTCTCGTATTGAGGGCATACAGAGAAAATTTCTTATGTATCTAGATTACAGGGCGAAACAAGTATCTGTTTTTTTTTTTTTCTGGGTGGGAAATCATCAAATAACTTCTCCCGCTCTGGGTGGAGCGGGAGGGCGTGTCAGACTTTTACTGACTAAAACCCACCCGTGTTCCCTCAGTTGCCTGTGTGCCAGGGGCGGCGGTATCTCTTTAAACAAGTATCTGTTGTTTACACTCACCGATGTAGAAGGTACCATTTTCTACCGCTTGACCGTAGACTTCATATAGATGATATATGTTATTTGATTAATATCGCAAACGGTTCAATTGACTGTCCTGAACTTGTTTCAAGATTAATGATACGCACTAATCAGATGGGGCTGCGACAGCGACCACTTCTACAAGTACCTTATGCAAACACTAATTATAGGCGTAATGCATACTTTCACAGAGCCAGTCGTAGTTTTAACGAAATTTGTTGTGAAGAAGGCATTGACCTTTTCTGCACCAATGCAAGCACACTAAGGAAACTCTTAGCAAAACCATTTTTTGTACAAGAGGCACCTGCCGGCACTCAAACAATTACTGTCCGAATTAGTTTCAAATTTTAACAACGAACTATTGAAAGAAATTAACCAACTTTGAGGGGTTATCTATAAATAATAGAAATCATTTATTTGCTTATAAGCTTTGACTACAAGGGAGTAATAATTTTGTATTTATCTGTGGGTTATATTATTATTATTATAATGTTATTAGTCTGTAAGCCTTCCGAAAATTGGGCACGCCGCGATTGCGGCGGTAAGTCCCCTCTTTGAGGAGTGGCTTGAGAGGCGGCATGGCGTCCTCACCTTCCGCCTGACACAGGTCCTCACCGGACATGGCTGTTTCGGGAGGTTCCTGTTTCGGATAGGGCGGGAGGAAACGCCCGGGTGTGTCCATTGCGAAGATCGCCCAGAGGACACGGTGGAGCATACGGTGGAGGTCTGCCCAGCTTGGGCGGAGCAACGCCGTGTCCTCGTGGAGGTGATCGGCGGCGGCGATCTCTCGCGTCCGACCCTGGTCCAGGCCATGGTACGGAGCGAGAAGGCATGGCTGGCAGTTGCCTCCTTCATCGAAGCAGTTATGCTCGCAAAGAGGGAGGCGGCGCACGTGAGGGAGATGCAGTACATGCGCTCTCACAGCCGTGGCCTTCGCAGGAGACGCCCTGGGCGTCGGGAATCCCAGGCTGATTCCCGGCCACCGTAGGCACGGGCTTGCGGACGGCGAGTAATGGGTACCTCGCTGTCCGGTAAGGACCAAGCCCGGGTCGACGGCGCGTTGTGTTCCACGCGCGCCTCAAAGAGTTGTCAGCAGCAACAGAGGGGCCCGCAAGGGCCGGTGCCTGCCGGGGGTGCGGGTTATTCGAAAGAGATACCGCCGCCCCTGGCACACAGGCAACTGAGGGAACACGGGTGGGTTTTAGTCAGTAAAAGTCTGACACGCCCTCCCGCTCCACCCAGAGCGGGAGAAGTTATTTGATGATTTCCCACCCAAAAAAAAAAAAAAAAAGCCTTCCGAAAATAAAGAAAAAAAATAAAGAGAAACTGGAAGAAAGAAAGGCTCTTATCCCAAAAATGAAGGAAGCCAGAGCATCTGGAAAGTATGCAACAATAAGGAATGGCAAACTAATTATATGAGACAAAACGGAACCTGAAAAGAGGAAGAGAGCCCTATCCACTCCACCTTCTACTCCCCCGGACAACTTCAGCAAAGCTCCTGGAAAGCCCAAATTATACCAACCTGCTAAAATATCGAGAATCAACCCAGCAGAAGGAATGAGAATCCAATCAAATCGAATATAGAGGAGACATCAAAAAACTAGAAATAGGCGGTAGCCGAAATAAAAACATCAAAACAACGAATACCAACAAAACCAAATTTACATACACAACCCGGCTGGTCCCCGTGGGAAATTAGACCACCACCCACCAACCTACAAAAAAACAAACAAACATGCACTAGAAAACAACAATATTAGCAACAAAGAAAAATGTAATCATCATCACCACCATCACCATTAAAGAAAGCATCCAAATTGCAGCACTTAATGTTCTAACCCTAAAGTCGGACGAGAGTCTAACTAAACTAAATAATGCACTAAAGGATATCAATTGGGACATTCTCGGTCTGAGTGAAGTAAGACGAGCTGGAGAAAAGATACAAGAATATGAGGACGTCCTTCTATACCACATAGGCGAAACAGAAGGCCAAAATGGGGTAGGATTTATTCTCAAAAAGCACATGATACAATATGATGATGAATTCATAGGAATTTCAGACTGTTTAGCAGTGCTAAATATAAAATTACCCAATTACGAAGACACGTGGTCTATTGTGCAAGTTTACTCTCCGACTGAACAAAAAGACAATCGAATAATTTTATGAGAATCTAAACAGTACTATAGAGAGACATACGCACAAAAACTTAATAGTGATGGGAGATTTCAACGGCCAGACAGGTAATAGCTTGCCAGAAGAAAGACGTGTTCTTGGACTTTTTACATATGGAACTCGACGAAGCAAAAATGGAGAAAGACTCATTAGTATGTCTTTCGAAAACAACCTCTATATTCTAAACAGCAAATTTAAAAAGAAAGGTTCAAGGAAATGGACATGGGTATTACCAGGAGGCAAATACAAAAATGAAATTGATTTTGTACTCACCAACAAACCAATGTATTTCACCAATTTAAATGTTGTGAACAAATTTAATTTCAACACGAACTATAGAATAGTCAGGGCAGATCTCACACTAAGACATACAAACACACAAAGACCCAGGAGGAACTTTGATGGTAAATTGAGTATTCAAAACCTAGAAGAAGCTGCATACAAACTGAACGAAAGATGTGCAGACTTTGAGAAAGCAACCAAGAACCTAGATATTCAAAAGAAATACGACTGGTTCGAGACTTCAATCAAACTAGCAAAAAGTACCTGCACTAATAAAGATAATAAAGAAAAGAAAAAAAGGTATTTATCAATAAAAACAAAAAATCTACTCGAAGTAAGGAAACAGGTAGTCAGTTCCAGAGACAGAGAATCGTAGAAAACGTATATCAGAGTTGAGTAAAGATATAAAACAGAGTATGAGAAGGGATAAAAAGCAAAACAGAAGAGAAAAAATAGAAAAGCAAATCATTAGAACAGGATGAACAAAAAAAGCATATAAGGAACTGCTAGAATCAAAAGATTGGGTTACAAAAGTTAGAAATGAGAAAGGGATAGAACAAAACAGAAGATCAGACATAAAAGATATTGCTACATCATACTATAAGAAATTATATGAGAACACACAAGAAGAACATGACGCATCAATAGTACTAAACGATGATGAGGATGAGAGCATACCCGATATACTGCAACGGGAGGTAGAAGTAGCATTACAGTCCCAAAGTAAAGACAAAGCCCCAGGGCCCAGATGGTATTGAAAATGAAATCCTATTAATGGCAAAAAATGTCCTGGTACCAGTAATCACGAAACTATTTAATGAAATTTTCGCAACCGAAATCATCCCTATACAACTGACGCAATCTAATATAGTATTGTTATATAAAAAAGGTGATAAACTTAATATAGGTAATTATCGCCCGATCAGCCGTATGTCCAACCTATACAAAATATTTGCGAAAATACTGCTAAGAAGACTGGAAACAAAATTAGACAACAACCATAGAAAAATCCTATGAATACAACCAATTATATTACATGGCATACATAGACTACAGCAAGGCTTTCGACTCTTTATTTCACAATAAGATATGGGAAGCCCTAAAAGAACAAGGTATCGAAAGCAAGTACTTAAGGATATTGAGGAAGATATACAAGGAAAGTACAGCATGCATACAGTTAGAAAAGAAAGGAGAACCATTTAGCATACAAAAGGGTGTGCGACAGGGCGACCCGCTATCCCCAAAACTTTTTTCTGCAGTTCTAGAAATGATATTTAGAAGACTAAATTGGGATGGATATGGAATCGACATCAATGGAACCTGGTTAACACATTTAAGATTTGCAGACGACATAGTTCTCTTTGCAAAAACCCCACACGAACTGAATGTCATGGCAAATGATCTCGCATTAGAAAGTCACACTGTGGGATTAAAAATGAACATGGAGAAAACGAAAGCAAAGACCAACGGACCTAAGAATGAAACCAACAGGATTGACCAAAGTGAGATAGAGTATGTGGATGAATACATCTATCTGCGCCAAATTATCTCACCCACAGACAACATTGAAAAAGAAATCAACAGAAGAATAGCAAACGGATGGAAAAGATATTGGAGCATGAAAGAAATAATGAAAGATAAAGAACTGCACATATCGATTAAATCTAAAGTATTCATCACATGCATTCTCCCTGTAATGATGTACGGAAGTCAAACATGGGCCGTCACTAAATTGAACAGTAAGAAATTAAACACATGCCAGCACTCTATGGAGAGAAGCATGATGGGAATCAAGAAAAAAGATCGAGTCAGGTTGGAAGACATCAGGGAAAACACAAAGGTTCGGGACATAGCAACAAATGTTAGGAAACTGAAATGGAAATGGGCTGGGCATATGAGTAGAGGGAATGAGAAGTGGAACAAGAAGGTCACGGAGTGGTACCCCAGGAATGGCATAAGAAAGAGGGGAAGACCACGTCAAAGATAGGAGGATGACCTGGTCAAATTTGCAGGTGTGACCTGGAGCCGGGTTGCCAAGGACAGAAATGAGTGGAAAAGGTTGGAGGAGGCCTTTGCCGACTGGCAATCAGCAGAAGACAACCTAGATTTTAAGGAAAAGGTATTATGTACTGTTGAATAAATGGCTTTATTATTATTATTATATTTGTCAAACATGCGTTTACATACAAATCGAGCATGCAAGATCTTAAATATAGGTAAAAAGTCCGTACATGTTTTGCCTGGGGAGGCGTACAATATTTTTTATACAACATACAAATAATTAATTTTAGAAATACTGCTTCACTAAAATTCATTATTACATTTTTATGAGAATAATAATCCTATAGAAACTGTGGCCTATAGCCGCATTTGTATGCTGGGTTGGCGGGGAATGAAACCACTGGAGACTTCTTTCTTCTATATTTGGAGTACTTTATTCTAGGTAGTTCGCCGCTGAATGTGTCGAATGACAAAAATGTTCCTATTTTTATACAATTTTGCAAGGATTTAAAATATCGATTTGACCAATCATAATTATAAAAAAAACGCGCGCAAAGCATCAGCCAATCAGAGCGAGGCACTATATTGAACATTTTTACCTTAAATACCTCGACCCTTTACCGTAACGAGGACCGCGCTACATTATTTGCGTTTTTTGCTAACTTTATTAATTTTACATAGGTAAAACTATATATAATCGGACTCTATGTAATAAGAACTATCTAAGAAAAATATAAAATCAACTACGACAATATAAAACACGGCACGGCGTGACAGCACGGTTGGCGCAGTGGTTAAGCGATTGACTGCTGTGCTGCGTGTAGCGGGTTCGATTCCCGCACGGAACAAATATTTGTATGACCTACAAGTAGTTGTTCCGGGTCTGGCTGTTTGTGAATGTGAATTTAAATGTTTGTAAACGCACCCACAATACAGGAGTAATTCCTAGTGTGGGGCAACGTTTTAAAAAAAAAAAAAAAAAATATAACATAAACACTTGAACTACTGCTTACCCCTAGTACTCAATCACACAACATAAACGAATTATTAAATTATAGTAAACTTATTCACCTTGTACTGTCTTATGAGCGTCTATGTATCACTTTATATACACTATTCTATTATGTACACTGTTCTATCACTTGTCCCGCACAGAAACAATAATATAAAGTTCAAGCATGTTAAAAGGTATCTGTCAAAAAGTTATTTATATTGTAATAGCATTTGTCTGTTAAAATATTTCGAATCTTGTTTTTAAATACATTTGCTGTCATAGCTCTATATGACTGTGGTATTTTGTTGTATCGGGGCCATACAAAAAAAGCTTTTCCCCATGAGGGTAGTTTTTGCCGAGTGCAAGCAAATTTGGGGGCCCTACCCATCAGTTGCTGCTGACATCTCTTTGAGGCGCATGTGAACACACACAACGCGCCGTCGACCCGAGCTTGGTCCTTACCGGACAGCGAGCTACCCATTACTCGCCGTCCGCAACCCCGTGAGACTCTATATGGTTAAGTATATTTCCTCTTATGCCATATGCCTAGAGGTATATGGCATATTCTTACACATTATACTGTATGAACTCTACACCCCAGCACTCAACTACACCAGTTATTGAAAAATTTGCTATATGCGGGAGCTCTCTCCATTGATGCCCATTTCTAATTAAAATACAAGCACCACCACGGTTACTTTTTTTTCTACAAAACACTGTTGCCAAGCAATAGTTGGGTACCTTTAAGTGACCCTCGTAACCCGACATAATAAAATGCTCTGTAATACACAGCGCGTCAATATTCTTTTATTCTAATTTCTGTAGGCAAACAGTTTAAGCATCTGTCTTATTTAAAAGGCCTGCTATATTCTGATGCGTCACGTATATACTTTCACTAACGAAAAATCTGTTTTTCTGTTTTTATCACATGTGTGGGTTCGTGGGTCGTTAATGTAACCAAGTGATTCCTTACATACTGAGTGTTAAAACATTGTATGTTCCCAATTAAATTAAGAAGACTAACAAAACAATACGGAGCCCATAATTATTTAGTTGACCAGAGTGCCTAAAGAATGTGTTGTAGTTATACTCGATGTTTGAGTCCAACACATGCATCCTTATGTTTCCTATTATCTTCATACAAAAGTTGATTAGAGCTTATAACTCGCCAATTATACATATTTAAACTAATGATAAATTTATATGTTGGCAAACAGATAATAATGTTAGTATGTGTTATGGCACTGAGCGGGTTCCTTAAGTCTAATATTAGTTTAAAGTAGTTATTACTAATTTTAAAGTCCTGTTCACCGATAAAAATTACTGATAATAAGTCTTAATAAGTCTTACTGATAATAAGTAAATACTAGTAGAGGTAACTATAAAATTAATTTTCCTGACAATTAGGACTTATAAATGCGTCTAGATCACTTTTTGTCAAGCCGACGCAATCCTCGTGGTACCACCACTGATGACACTCCACGGAATGTCTCATATCTGCAATCCTCTCCTCTTTACATGCAAGACAGTACCACTGTTCTTTATTTCTTGTTTTGTTTGTGGGTGTCTTTTGTAGTTTTCTTTCCTTTTTTTGAGATAACTCGAGAACTCAGAACGCCATATTGCGCCGAAGCTTTGTAAGTCGACAATCGCCCACAACGCACATCATTAACTGCCGCTCTCAAGCTTTCTTCGGAAAACGTAGCCCGTTTTCGTCTTGGAGGAGACATACTGAGCTAATCATTCTGTAAATAAACATAATAAAGTTAAAATTCAACAGAATTCCTATTAAGGCCTAGGGTCAGCAAAAAAGGCCTATTTTAAAAGTAGGCTTTATTTAGTACATTATACTTCATCGATGTTATAAGCTGTATTTAATTCGCATATTCCAAAAATTACAATTTATAGTCATAGTTACCTTTTTGATGACTTATATTGTGATCCGTGTACATTACTTGAAACAAAACTTTAAAGAATAACGTATTAAAATTCGATAGAAATTACGACAAATTAATAACGCGCAATGAAAACGCCCGTCCATCACAAACGACCGGCCACTACTGTCCTTAGTGATGGCAATTAATGCGATTTCGTAAAAATTTCATTAGCATGCGAATTCATGAGTCTTAGCATGCTAAATGCTATTGCTATGCTATTTGCTAATATGACGATGATATGAATTTTGTTAATATGCGAATTAAAGAGTGAGGTCGCCTTAGGACGTCTCCTAGCGAGCGTTTTTAACAATTTAAAACCTTTTATTGTTTTAGATTGTATGAATTTTCCTTCATACTTTATCCAGGCTTAGGACTGGCAGTAAAATGTTCTAAACGGGCGTATTTATAAGTTCATTTGATCGTATTTACATGATTTAGTTTTGTATTTTACATAAATGTACACTTTTATACACAGCCAGTTCTCACTACTTTTGACTAGTTCCTATTATTTACAGGTAGGTAATGAGTTCTCAGTTTTACACTAGGTATTATCTATTTTAAGTACAATATTAGGCGTAAGACGAAAAAATATTATTATTGTTTATACGTAAACTAAACTCTTACCATCACATGCCAAAACGTACTGAACTTTGACTTATTTGACAACACACGTAGCGCACCATGCGCGTGCCGCACAAATTATTATTAAACAAACACACGCATTCATTCAATTTACGACCCTAAGTACGAGCTAATCAAAGACAATAAGATAATTATTGCTTAATCTCATTCTTCACAACATCTGCTAAATTGCTAATAATTTCACTTGCGAACAAAGTCAGGGTCACGTGAAACAAATAGATTTAATGTTCCCGCCTTCCTGCGGGTGCGACGAAGAGCGCACACTGTCGCTGCGTGCGCCGACGCATATGATAGCTATGAAGTACGAAGCGATGAAAATTCGCACTTCACAACTACATTTCATTTGCTAAATGCTAAATGAGCATTCACATGCTAACAATCTCTGGAGTATTTCCGGATAGCTTAAAAACAGTTATAGTTAAGCCAGTTTAAAAAAAAAACAACAAAGAAGATCTAGCAAATTATAGACCAATTGCTTTGATACCCATCTTTTCTAAGGTCATAGAAAAAATAATTTATGACTCAATTAATAAATTCTTATCCAAATATAATATTTTAAGTGCGGAACAAAAGGGTTTCAGGAAAAATAATGGTATAAATACGGCCGTTTACGATTTAATAAATGTCATATTGCAAAATGTTGATAAAAAAGTACCAATATGCGCAATTTTTACGGACATGACGAGAGCTTTTGATTGCGTTGATCACGAAATTCTTATAAAAAAGCTAAACATCATAGGCATCAGAGGAAATGTACTTAATCTCTTAAAATCATACCTTAACAATCGTAAACAACACACGGAAATTTCTAGAATATGTCTAAAACTAAGCGCGAAGAAAAATATATATCTATGGTTAGGATTATAAGGTATGGCGTACCACAGGGTAGTGTGCTTGGCCCTTTATTATTTCTGCTGTATATAAATGACTTACCTCGCCACATTGACCATCCCATGGTCTTATTTGCTGACGAAAGTACTGCCTTGATTAAAAAATAACATATGAACATAATATAAATGAAACTTTGATCTATATTATACGCTGGCTTGATCAAAATAATTTAAAGATTAATATAACCAAGACCAATATAATGCATTTTTATCAACGGATCCCACCAGAAGTCTTACATTTACACTATAATGGACTAAAAGTTGACCAAGTCCTAGTTGCGAAATTTCTTGGAATTATGATAGATAGCCAATTAACTTGGAAGCCTCAAGCAGAAGAAGTATGCAAAAAAACTTAGTACAGCTGCATATGTTCTCTTTAACTTATCTAAAAAAGTAAATATGGCCACAAGGTTAATTGCATACCACGGTCTAGTTGCCTCGATTTTGAGATTCGGCATAATATTTTCGGGAAACTGTAGATAGCCTGAGGAAACAGGTGTTCAAGGCTCAAAAACGCTGTATAAGGGCCATGTGCAACTTAATAGTAACAGATAGCTGCATACCTGTATTTAAGTCCCTAAAATTGCTAACATTCCCATCACTTTATATTTTCGAGATGGCTGTTTTTGTTAAATCAAATATGCATCTTTTTAATAAAGCGTGCGAAAATAGAAACCGGCCAATCAGGAAACAATATAAGGATATGCTAATTGTTAGTGGCTCGGATACCGCCTTATTAAAGAAAAGTGTTATATGTATGGGTCCGATCATATTTAACAAAATACCTCATGTAATAAAAAATGAGACATTTCCATTATTCAAAAAGAAATTGACTATTCTATTAGTTAATAAATGTTATTACTCAATTGGCGAATTTCTGACCGATGAGAATTTAAACTGATAACATGACATACCTACTCTTGACTTGTACTAAATCGTTTATATATATTTTTTCTTCTTTTTAATTAAACTGTATTGACCTTGAGCATGACGAATTTATAATTTTAATAAACTTGACATTATGCATTGTATAGCCTATTTCAAACTATTCACTGAATTATTTCTCGACATGGTAAACTTGTATTGTTTGATTGAAAGTGTTGATATTGTATAGTGAATGAGACTTTATCAATATAACTTAAACTGTTTGCATGCCCTAGATAAGGTAGTTAGTATAAGGATCATTTTAAACTGAACATCTGTATCATGTACCTACTTCCTGTGCAAATAAAGAACTATTCTATTCTAACAATGAATGCGAATGCTAATTAATCCATCACTACAGTCGCTGTAAGCTCGAGCGGGCCTCTCGCGCACTGTTTGCCGAGTCGTGGGGCTGTCGTCTATGCGTTTGTGAAGTATTTTTGATGTAAATATATTTAAACCGACTTTTCCGCAATACAGGCCTTATTTGTATCAGGTACTAAATCATTTTCAGACGATACAAAATGCTACGGTGTTGGTGTCAGTGCTACTTAGCTGGGCTAAAGGGATTACTTGTTGGGTACAGAAACGATGATGGTATAATACAAAGACTGCAATGTTTCGACACTGATGACATCGTCAGATATTGCCGGGTAAGATTACTTAGAGGTATAATATCATTATTATAAACTATAGGATCAAACTAGGTAGGTCTATACTTTAACTTGGTACGTAATATCGACACCCGATTCGGCATGCAAGATCTCGACACGAGATTGCATAGCCTAGCTGTATCTACTCAATGTCGAACTTCAGTCGTGCACTCCTTCCCTTCTTTACTGCTACGAAATGAAGACTCTGTTAATGTCAAATCGTAACCATGCACGTGTCGTTAACTGTATGTACAATATGATCGTTAAAATTCATTATATTGCTTTTCAGGACCAATGGAAGCCACAAATAGCTATAAACTATTTAGATTATTTTCTAACGTATGTAGAGAATTGTTTCAAGTCTTTGAAAGAAAGTTCTGATGATGATTTTGTATCTAAAGAGCCGATAACACTGAAGTTTGATATTGATGCTTACCAAAAAATAACCTTCAGCAAGGATGTTCAAGAAGAACATGTGATTTTACCGGAATGGTATGTAAGTACCATGGACGTGCAGCCGAATGTACCTAAATAACATTCGGAGTCGGACCCAGTATTTCCATGATTCCGACTCGCCTTCAAAAATAATTTTAGGGTGGCAGTTAGGTCCCTAAGCAGAAGGAGAAGAATTTCTTCTCTTAGACCATTGGCACCATTGCACTTGATCTAAAAAAAGGGTTATAATAATAAAGGTCTTTTAGAAAGGTAGACAGTTCCTAACAATACTTATTTAGGATTGATTCAACTATACTCCATGTTAACCTTCATAACCATAGGTTTAGGTAGTTAAATGAAGGTAAACAAATCGTAAAAAGGGTTCTTTATAGTTGACACTTTCTTGTTTTAAAATACGGTGTGTCAAAATCATGTTCATTTTCGATTTATACGATAGTTTCCTGTTTTATTAATAAATATTATACTTTATCATTTATTCTTAAACTACTTTTCCTAGATGTAACTACTTGAGCACGATTTTTGTTAGATTAAATACAATAATGTATTATTTTGTAATTGTAAAGAGCCCAAAATGACAGGTTCCCTAAACCTTTTAGAAAATATAACGAATTTGCTAAATTCGAAAGTACAACTGTGTGTGATGTAGTACGGCAACTGAAGGCGTAAGTGGCAGGTATTACGTTTAGTCGGTTAACCTATCATCTGTCGCGCTGGGCTCATTCAGCCCAGACACGTTATCCAGAGTTTGACAGCGCTTTCAACAATCGACATTTACGATTTTGCGAGTACGTTTCGATTTTGTTAAATTGTTTTATTTTAGCTAGGAAAATAATTGATGATACAACGGAACGATTTATTATTAATGTGACAGATAGGTAGTTCATCAGATTCTGATTCAGATTCCGAATAGAGCGTATTAATTATATGACTGTAAATAATATGATCTTAACATTTGAAATAAAAGGTTTTGCATCCATGAGCCACGTGGTTTTTTTTGTTTACCTTTATTTAACTACCTAAACATATGGAGTATTGATAGGTAGGAATCTTTCTGACAGACCGCCCACTTGATAATTCAAAAGTGCTTATGATTGTTAGAATTGAAAGAAATGCTTCGTTTAAGTTAATATTCGGTACTGAAATGTTACCTTTTAATTGTATTGATTTTATGTAAGTAATATACACTTACAACACTTCATCTTGCTGTTTTTTTTTTTTTTTATGAAAATCAAAATCTCAAAAATCAAAAACATGCACTCTGTCGACGCAGCGCCTTCTCCACTGGGATGCTTTGAAAATTCATGTAGTACCTACCTGCGTCTCCAGTGCAAACTTTGACAAGGGGGGGGGATATTAAATTGCAAACATTTAAACGTACCTACTGTAGTAGTTAATTATGTTTTTTAACTACAATGTGAAATATGTTCCTGGGCACTACCCAACCCAACCCAACCCATCTTTGGATAATTTATTTATTTATTTATTTATTTATTGATAAGGCACTTCAACGACTTATTCACTAAGATTATATATAATATTTAGTTAGCAGACTTATGAAACAAACTAAGTTTTATCTGTAGGTATATAGCTTTTATACTTTGGATTTTATTAATACCTAAAATACGTCGATTTCATCGTTCACTGAGACACTTATCACAACCTCAAGGGTACATCCCGTGGTCCTAGAAAGCTGAAATTTGGTATGCAGGCTAGAATTTGCACACAAACATAAAAATTATAAAAAAATCGGTAACGTTAACCCTCCAATCCACATAAGGGGATGTGCAAGTCTGTATTTGTAAGGGATGAGGTATACCTACTTCCATGTGTTACGCAAGCTACATTAGCATGTACATAAACAACAAAACATAACATATTTTTTTTTTTTTGGGTGGGAATTGTATCATAAGGGAGCAAAATAATATTTATACGGCGAGGGCGCTTTTTTGAATCCAGAGCGAAGTGAGGGATTCTAGAGTAGAATCCCGAGCGTAGCGAGGGATTCTTTAATAGAATCCTGAAAGTAGCGAGGGATTCAAAGTACGTCGCCCAAGCCAAAAATATATTTTGCGCCCGAGTGATACTCTACTTTTCATCACCCTGTAAGAGAAAATAAAAGGCGCCTCATATTTTATTGTAACATTATTATTTAATAAAACAGTAACAACTAAATTGAAATTAAATAGTAGCTAACAATAAAACAACTAAAAACTTGTATTTACATTTGAGACATTTTGGCAATTATGAAAATTTATTGTTACAGTTTTATTAGGAATAGAGATTGTTGTAGATTTTATATTCTGCGTGTTTCGAAATAATGTCCGAATCTGGGTCATTTTGAGGAAAATGTGACGGTGAATCTCGTTGTTTGGATGTGGGCGCGGCGACAACGGCATGAATGGATTAACTGAAAGTTGCAATTTAATGGTTTCCACGATGCGTTCACATGTTTTCGCCTTGTTCTCAACGGAATCTACTATATACCCCTCTGCTACAGCACTCGACTTCCATCATCCATGTGAGAACTGTTAAGTCCGCTCCAGAATCTGCCAAAAGGGTAGCAGAAGTACGACGTTTCAAAAAAAGATGCGACTTCCATAATCTAAATACACGTACTAAAGATGAAATTGTGATTCCAAAAGTTAGATTAACTAAAACTTCAAGTAATTTGTAATAAACAGTATCCGCTTCTATAACAAGTTGCCAAAGTCGGTTACAGAACTTAGCGATGGAAAGTTTAAAACTCACATCAAACGTGTCCTTATCAAAAAAGCATATTATAAGATAAAAGACTACGTTGAAGACAGGGAAGTTTAGCATTAATTACTTCTGAACATGTGGCTTTCCTGGTACCTCATTAACAGCATAACTATGAGAAAGTTTATTAAGGCTAGGTTGTCCCGGCCTGTGGGCCTTTGAAACGCTACCTCCGCCTCCCCCAAATGCAGCGCGACGTATTTATTTACGATGAACTGTCAATTGTTAGCGGAAAATCCATGCCTTATTATAAACATCACTTCTAATATCGACTATTTATTAGTGATTCTCATGGAAATCATGTCACTTAGTTTAAATAGGTTGATTTTACAGATATAGATTCTTTTACATATTGTGAATGAAAGAACATTGTAGACCTTACAGACAGTAGATTTATAGACGATTTTCTATTCTTTATTTTCATTCCTCTAAGTACCTGGTACTTATTGACAGGCCTGCACTGTCCTCCCATACCTATCATCACTGTAATTTGAAAACACTGTAAAAGCAAATTATTTTTAAAAGAGTAACCGTGGAGTTTCTTGCCGGCTCTTCTCCCTATGAAGCGACAAATTGGAACCGTGCACCTAGCTTCGGACGTTTCATAGTGCCCTTGCAGGTTTATGTGAAATAAAATATTTTATTTTCATATAAATATACAAGAATTGCTCGTTTAAAGGTATTACATGAGTGAATCATAACTTTATGATAGCTTCCTACGTACCTTTTTGGTAGGACTACCAATCTTCTATTAACTTTATTTCACAGCTTTAGTCAGCTATCAAATTGTCAATATGACTTGTCAATTGTCAGAAAGACTGAAGTCCTTATGTCAAAACTCCAATAGTCTCAAAAAGAGCACAAAAAAAAATTATTAAATTATGTAGCTTAGAAAAAAAAATAGTGTAAATACTTAACTGTAAAATTTCAATGAAAATGAGGTAATGGAAAACTAAAATAGCGATCAAAAATGGGTCAAATAGATGAGCCAAGATCATCCACGAGAATGGCAAAAAGTACATCGGCCCTGAAAAAAAGCTCATCGAAAGGAAAAGGCGCCACCTCCGGTGATAGCGGCCCTGAACAGTGTTACAAACTCTCCGACCCCAAAGTTCAAGCTGCGCTTGCTGCTGTAGTATTGATAATATTAGTTCTGGTTTATTTAGTTCACCAAAGTGGCAGGCGTAGAAGACGCTCATGCTGTTAGTTGGTAAGTACCTACCTTCTTATGTACGTAAGACTTTATGGAATGAATAGGGCAGGGGCACTCCCAGACGGTTAAAGTAAAATAAAATCTAATCATCTGAATGGATTGACCTGAATGCATAACCATCAAAATGTTGCTTCTATTTGGAACGCTGAAGAACGACTTACTATATCTTCAGCAGCAGTTGCATAACTATTAGGTACTAATAGATTCAGTGCTGCTGTCAGTTCGTATTCGGGCACAGAGGTCTGCTATGCCAACAATGCACCGGCCTAGAGTCTGCGAGAGGATTTCAGAATAACAAAATTATGCTAAAAAGATAGAGTCTTGCACGTCCAAAGCTTACACAGCTTTTCTCAACTCATGAAAATTATAAGTTATATATAGCCTTACCTATACCGCTGTACCGCGCCTTAGGAATGAACGCGGCAAGACGGCGGATCAGTTTAGGCCACTGATTCGTCAGTGCAAGCCGCTGATTCGTCCGTCCCGTATCCCGCCTCGCCGCGCATACATAAGGCGCTGTACAGCGGAATCGGTCAGACTATAATACTATGAATGGTCAAAAGATAAACCAAACAAACCATTTCGAGATGGCGATGGCGTGCTGAGTTCGCTTCGCTGACTCTTGCAAACTAGTTTCTCACACTTTCCCTATGTCTCTTTCTATGCTAGGTATAGATACGAGTTACTGTGTGTTCACGTATCTTGCTTTGGCTTACAGTTGGGCAAAGCGCTTTTTTTCATAGTTAAAATCTCGGTTTGTTTCCCTTTTTGCAACCACGATTTCACCCAGCGTTATCTTTGAACGTGTCTTACACGCTTCAGTCCGTGAACAAAGATCAATCAAATGCTGTCAGTCAGATTGAACATCTACCCTCATTTTTATTAACGTTCGTTAAAGTTAACAGATGTTTAAACATCAAAAATTTATGGTTAAACAGACGGTACTCATTACTTAACTTTAAGCAACGTTTATAAATATGGGGTTAATGGCCGCCAATTACTATACTTGGACTCGTAATCGTTTTCAGTAACTTGACAGTTCAAAGAAAAATAATGTTACCATACTAAAACTGATAGTGTTGGGCAGTGGCGTGCACAGAGTTTTTAGACAGGGTAGGCAGAAATTTAAAAAAGGCAAAAAAAAGCAGAACAACCGATTGCTGTACCTACCTACACAGCATACAACTTGTGAGGCAATTAAATAAATCATATTGTTTTGTTTTGTATTGAATTTACGATTGACTTTATCTATAGTTTGTATCTATTAATTGCAAATCCGGAGTACAACTACTTTTCACGATACTTGTTTTTTTTTTCACCGCTAGATATTTTGAAAATGCATCATTTTTCTTTTCTCTTTACACATACCACCTTAACAACTTTCACAGTGAATATTAACTATTTTTCACACTATTTCTCAATGTTAAAATCTTAAATACATGCCATCATAGCTCACAACCAAAACAAACAATGGCGTCGGAATTAATCGGCATATGAAAATAATACGACGATGAAATTATGGTTGTATATGTAGTCAAAATTCAATGAAACAATGCTACTTTTTAAAATAGTCGCAGAACCAACTTTATTCGGAAAATTTCGGTAAGTTTCGTAATTCGACTCATTGTTATAAATCGTAAAAAGCCAGTGACTACCCTGTACGGTTGTGTGCGTTATTTGTTACACTGTGTGCCACTTATGTATAGGAACGCACACTGAATAAATCTGCAGGACCACGAGAGCACACATACAAACATTGAGACACGAAAAGTTTTTGTCTCTCCCGAGGCACTCAGTGGCACTAGTGCATCGCAATGCAAAGTTGCGTCATCGATGATACTAATGATGCGACCGACGCTCGACAGGTGGCGCTGATTTATGAATGATTTTTTGTTTATTGATAAAATAATATTAGTTTTACATATTTATCTGATTTAGGTAGGGCAGGCAGTGTCTTTCTGTCTTTATGGACTGCACGCCTTCGGTGTTGGGGTAGTGAACGATTTTGCATAAAGAACGAATGATAAAAATGGTTTAATTTTAATTTAGATATACAACTTTAAAAATTCGTTTGTAACATGTGGAATATAAGAATAAATAACAAATTCTACTATTTTTAATAGTGCTGAACCTAGCTTTTAGGATTTTTTGTTGTATTTTTACTAATTTTGACAAATTCAAATCGAGTTTTACAAAAAACTTCAGACGTCTGCGATGCTTTTTATTGCTCTATTCGGTGACATAGTTAATACTGCAGCCACACCTGGCGCGCGCGTCGCTCACGCATCGTAACTAGTTACGTCTCGCTACTCGTTTCGTCGGCTGAGGTAAGCGTTAAATGCCTACCGTACTCGGCTCAAAATATCAGTTTGCGTCATTAGTTCAACCTTGACCTCCGTTCGCTATGTGCATCTGGATTGAGGGCACATTTTTTTTTCCTTGCGAAACGAAATAAGACATATAGGGAAATTAGTAAAAAATAGTTAAAACTTTAAGCAAAGGGCCATAAATTTCTTAAACGTGAAATAAAACTGTTATGATTAAATAACTTGGGCCCTCAATCCAGAGGCGTGCATAAAGTGGCATTGCTTAAATCTCAGAAAGTACTATCTCTGGGTTAATCATTTTTAACCGACTTCCAAAAGGAGGAGGTTCTCAATTCGTCGGAACCTTTTTTTTTTTACCGACTTCTAAAAGGAGGATTTTTTTTAAATGTATGTACACCGATTACTCGAAGATGGCTGGACCGATTTGGATTTTTGTTTTTTTTTGTTTGAAAGGGTATACTTCCCAGGTGGTCCCATGACCATCAAGTCAGGATCTGATGATGGGATCCTGGAGAAATAGAGAGAACTCTTCAAATTTCATAGGCACATTTGAAGCAATTTGGGTAGTTTTTGGAAGAGTACTTTCTCGGAGTGGTCCCATTTCAATTTGGTGAAGATCTGATGAAGAACTTCGGAGATAGGCAACGGAACTCCTCAATAAATGATAGCAAATGGACTGGAACTGCAGAAATCTCATGTCTGTCTATTGTTTACACCAGTTCATAAAATAACATCACGTCGGGACGCTGTAAAAGGGTAAGCACATGTGAACCACTAAAAAGTGAAAAATAACTTTAATTTCGGAAGGCGGTGACAAAATATTAAAATACATATCCAAAGTCACCGCCTTCCGAAATTAAAGTTATTTTTCACTTTTTAGTGTTTTTTTTTTGGAAGTCGGTTGTTTTTTTTTTAAGTTTTTAGTTAAGATTTTCTAATATATTTTAAGAAATTCCCAAATCTGTAGAATATGACAACTAAGGTAAGATTTTATTCAAAATTTCTTATGCTTTTGCTAAAGTAGGGATCATAAATTCATATTATCATTCTGTTTTGGATTTGATGGAGTGACCTGAAAGTATACTTCGAAATCTGCTACTGGAACTAATAGACGAGTAGAGCTAGATGTGCCGAGTTTGGGCTCGTTTTGTTAGTTATGATGAGATCTTACCTCCGGACTTGATGGAGTGACCTGAATGTGTACTTCGAAGACTGCTACTGGAACTAATAGACGAGTAGAGCTAGCTGTGCCTAGTTTGGGCTCGTTTTGTTAGATATGATGAGATCTTACCTCCGGACTTGATGGAGTGACCTGAATGTGTACTTCGAAGACTGCTACTGGAACTAGTAGGCGAGTAGAGCTAGATGTGCCGATTTTGGGGTCGTTTTGTTAGATACGTTGAGATCATACGTCCGGACGACGGTAGACCTGAAGGTGTACTTTGAAGACTGTTACCGGAACTAATAAACTAATAGAGCTACCTGATAAGAATCTTTATAGTTTATTTAACTCTTAGGGGCAACTCGTCAGCAGCAACAGAGGGGCCCGCAAGGGCCGATGCCTGCCGGGGGTGCGGGTTGTTCGAAAGAGATACCGCAGCCCCTGGCACACAGGCAACTGAGGGAACACGGGTGGGTTTTAGTCAGTAAAAGTCTGACACGTCCTCCCGCTCCACCCAGAGCGGGAGAAGTTATTTGATGATTTCCCACCCAGAAAAAAAAAAAAAAAAGGGGCCATCCATAAATAACGTCACAGAAATTTTATCGTTTTTTGACCCCCCGTCTTTGTCGCAGGTGGCCACACTTGTAAAATCCCCCTCAAGTCAAGTAGTAAGACTTAATACCTAAAATTGAAGCGCGTCAATTCGTAAACACGTCCTTAAGCGTGTTTTTTTGACGCCGCTGGTCCTGTCCAAAAAGTAACAAAATCATATCCACCCTACAAAATTTTGTCTTATAAAAAATTGGGAATCTATTTTCTCCTAAAGTATGGCATTTAGAAGAATGGGCAATGTGTTACATTTTAGTAAAAAAAAGGTATTCTAATTTGCGTTAATCTATAAGGTTGAGCCTAGCCAATAAGGCCGAAAATATTGGGCTCTCAGTTCAAACGTATTAGTAAAATTCGAAGTCGAGTTCAATTCCTTTTTAACAAATAACCTTTGGCTCATTATTTCTTTTTAACTAATTCACAGAAGTATTTTAGTAAAATACTATATTTAAGTCGTATGTATGTATTTCTTCAGATAAATTCATGTTTTGCAGATTCCTCAGTAAAGACATGGATGAATTGAGGGCCCTAGATATACCGCCATAAATCTGTAATGTCATATTCTACAGATTAGGGAATTTCTTAAAATATTTAAGAAAATCTTAACTAAATTCTTAAATAAAAATGATTAACCTAGAGATAGTACTTTCTGAGATTTAGGCAATGCCACTTTGTGCACGCGTCTGGATTGAGGGCCCAAGTATTTTAATCATTACAAATTTTTTCACGTTTAAGAAATTTATGGCCCTTTCGCTTTAAGTTTTTACTATTTTGTACTAATTTCCCTATAAGTCTTATACCGTTTCGCAAGGAAGAAAAAATGGGCCCTCAATCCAGATGCACATCCGTTCGCTACCGTTCGGGATCGGGTCAGTTCAATGCGCTGCGTGTCGTGCGCGCGAACGTGAGTTACTGATACATAAGGATATAAAGATATAAAAGAGTGATAGATATCCCAGTGATCGAAAGATACATTTCAATCTTTTCTTTTTAGTGACACATTTTGTCCATGTCTATTACATATGGTCGAATTTCGAGCACTGGGCTACCACTTGTAATTATACGTTTGTATTGGTTATTTAATCAGTTACCTTTTGTGATAGAATTAAAACCATGAAGTCCTTTTAAAAATGTTGAATCCCTTTATTCATGGAATGAATTACGTCAAGTAACATACATTGGACACACACTTATTAAAGGTACACTTGGTTTCAGAATACCAGCACTTATCAGTAGCAGAAAAAAATGATGAAGAAGCCATGTTCAAGAATCATGCCAAGTCAGCCGATGCATCGGGCATCGCCACGGGCATGCTGAAATTAAACGAGTCTCTAAGAATAATAAACCAATTACCTACATTATGACTACTAATGAAACGTTAGAATATCAATCAACCAATAGGCAATCTGTAACTCTGACTTGTAAATTGTAACAATAAATAATGGAGTAGGTATCCTATCAACTTTCATTGAATAGCGTGAATACCTATCGATATTTCATATTTATTGGGGATCATCATCCCATGTACCGCTACCGTCGCCCCAATCAAGATCATCTTTATTATCTTTTGTATCCCACTCTTCCCAAACATCATCAGCAGTCTCAGCATCAGCATCTAAAAATCGGAAGGTACCTAATTAATATGCACCTAGAGTTAATTCGGCCCGCTCGCACAGCAATTCACATATTTTTAAATATTATTTATTTACTCAAGTAACTCATACAAAATATATAAAATAAATTCAGCGCTAGACATGTTATACATAAAGGGCTTTAAACCTATTGGCCTCGCCTTGGTCCGCCATTTTTTGTTTTCAAAATGGCATCACACGATCTTACCTATATATGTATATATTAGATAGAGGACATAATAGAGGAACAAAAAATATCTGTAATCTGATATCTTAAAGTGTCACATTACCAAGATAACTAGAGTTAAAGATAAGTTTGTTGATTCCATATATCTATAAAAATATTTAAATATTAAAAACATTAATTACCGCTAAACACCGCTTCGTCAGATTGATGAATGATGTGTTACAATTATAATTATTACTTCAGTTATGTAGAAAGGGAGAATTTATGGAATAAAAACATTTTGACTATGCCTTCGCAACACCTTCATATTTGTTCAAAATATATTGGACATGTGGCTTGAAGAACGAAAAAGTTGTTCTTACCACCCCCATGTGAAGTTATGATATTCAAACTTGTAATGTAATAAATATGACCATCTGCGACAACTATACGTTAAAGGATTATGCATTCTAACCAAACACTTCTAAACGTAGAGGTAACAACAACAGAGTATGCACGCCTAGAGGACTTGACTCCCGAAACTCTGGAAACCCACAAAGTAAGCGGTCCCCAAATCTACACCCACGGCAGCAAGATAAAGGGGAAAGTCGGAGCTGCCCTAACATGGTGGGAAAACGGAAAGGAGTCAAGTTTCAACACCTTTGGCCTGGAGCCTCACAACACAGTCTTCCAATCGGAAATGTACGCTCTTTTCAGAGCTGTCAGGATGGCAAGAGAATCTAGGGCGACTTCCATAAGCATCTTGAGGGACTCTAGATCGTCACTCGACCTGCTGAGGAGTCCGTCTGTCACTCACCATCTGACACTCCAAATCAAAAGATGTGTCCGCAAGATCCGAGAGGAGGGCAGAGAAGTGAAGCTCTTTTGGCTCAGGGCCCACGTGGGAACTTCCAGGAATGAAAGAGCGGACGAGCTGGCCAAGGAGGCAGCCCAAACAATGACTACAGCGGACTACAACAAGGTCCCCGTATCGTTCGTCAGGAGGAACATACGAGACCCCTCTCGTAGTCTCGTAGGTAGTCCCCACTATTAGAAAGTGGCAAGTGCGTACGAGTCCTCGAGTACAGGAGCGGTCAGAAAAGTGTTCTTCCCAGACGTCCTAGTGGCGAAAAGGACACTCAGAGACGTAGTTCTCTCACCAGCTCATGTACAAGTCCTAACAGGGCACGGAGGATTCTCAGCGTATCTCCACCGCTTCCATCTCAAAGACAGTCCCTCGTGCGTCTGCGACCCCAGCTGCGAGGAACCGGTCTGGCACCTGCTGTTCGAATGCCCGAGGTTTAGTCACGACAGAATGGAGCTGGAAGTTAAGACCGAAACCCAGCTAAGCCAGTCCACACTGCATGTCATCATGGGGAGACCGGCTACCAGAAAACCATTCTTGGCATTCGCAAGCAAAGTCGCCGCTGTCGCAGCAGAGGCCAACAAAACGGACGCATCCCCGCGAAGTCAAAACCAACCACCGTCTGTCCAAGTCATGACTACACTAACAACCATAACAATGACCACACAAAGAACAACAACAACACAAACAACGACAACAACACAAACAATAATATCAACACAAAATACAACTCCAACACAACTTACCACAACACAAACCAGAAACACCAATCAACAGCCAACACCAGCGGCAGCAGCAGTGGCAGCAGCACCAGAAGCCAGCCTACAACCAGCCCCTAGCACCATGCCCATAACGCAATTACTGGCATGCGGAGGAGACGGAGTCCCCGGCGTCAAGCTGAGACCCATCCCCCTATTCATGAACAGGGATTTGAGAAAGGTTAGGCATAAGCTTCTGTATAGGCACAAGCTGAGCTAGGGCCGGTATAAACATCTCACCAGGCCTTGCTGCCTTGATCAACGGATGCACCACTAATACCACCATGAAAGGCAGCAAGTACGCTGCACTGCCTCAAGTGGAAGTAGCCAATCATCGATGCCGTCTAATGGGATCCAAAGGAAAGACGATCGTACTATTCGAGTGGGGAGTGGAGACTCCATTTGCTCAGGCAAGCACGGTGCTTCAAAAGATCAGGGAGGCAGAGGAACATACGGCCCGTACGGAGTGTCGACGCAATGATGGTCGGCGGAGAGAGAGGAGACGTCGCAAACCGTTTCGGTTGTTTAAAAGCCTCAAACCACACCCAGGGTAGTTGTCTACAAGGACAGAGGGGAAACTCTGAGATTCCTCAAAGCCCCCAGACAACCAACAGCCAACGCGACGAGCCCCACAAAAAGTCCGACCACTCAAAGCGGTTCTGAGAGGGCCCAGCAGAAGGCAGCCGCCGAAAAAGCTGCAAAGGAGCAGAGCAAGTCAAGTAGCCCGGAGGACCGGACCAAGTCGAGGAGTCGCCTGAAAGCCTTCGGCACTTTCCTCAATGCTCTGCTCCCGAGCACCAGCCGCGCATCACCATCCTATCGACAGGAATCGGCAGTAGAGAGGTTCTTTCAAAAGAGCCCCAAAAAACCAACACCGCAGAAGCCTCTGCCTCAGCCGAAAAGGGGCAAGTCAGCCCGCCGACCCTCGCAATGAATTCGGGAACCACGGACCAAGCGAAGAGCGCCTTCCTCGAGTACTTGGCAATTGTGAGAGCGACCAGAGAGGTCAATCTCATTACATGCAGAAAGATCCTGCAGACCTTCCAGAAAGACTCGGAAGGACTGCTAAGGGTATTACTTGAGGAAGCAGAAGTAGCAGTGTACGACAACGTCACAGCCCATGTCATCAAAGGGAAAATGACGGGTTCGTACATGGCAGCCTACAGCGCGAAGGGTGGTTTTGTGGTCCTGGACGAGGAGGAAACGGAGCGCTCGGGCAAAATCAGGTTCAACGCACCGAACGACGACCCGATGGTGGTTACTGCCAAATGTACCAAAATCATGCTGGACGATAAGATCCTCGAAATGGCTCAGTCCATTTTGGGGACTTCGGACACCCTAGCATCGCGGGAAACTTGGGCGGTACCCAATATCGAGGATATCAAGACAACCTGGGTGGTGAAGCACTTCGATGAGGAGAAGGATGTCGTTGCCACCACGACAACCGAAGCTGCCAAAGATCTCAGGGAGAAGCTTACGCACCGCTTAGGAGACCGAGTAAAGACAAAGGTGCCCACTATGGCCTCAATTCTAGTCAACGGGTTCTAGCCAACGGGTTCTAGCCAAAAGCCAAGACAGATGTTACCGTCTTACGGTAGACAAGGCTCTAATTAACCACTTTGGGGCCATAGTAATGGCAGTAAAGTTGTCAGGAGCAAGCGAGGTCGTCCTCATCGGAGACGTAAACCAGCTTCCATTTTTCCACCTTCCATGCTTCCAATCCTGGTGGCTGGCATCACCCGGGAGCTGCTTTGCACACACCGCAACCCAATGGATGTGGCCTATGCACTGAGCGAGATAAACCCCGGTATATACTCCTCTAAGTCGTCGCTGTCACGGGTCCACTCCCTGAGGGTAGAAGGTTACACAGGAGCGCAAATGCCGAGTACTGCCCAAAACACACATAACATTTTCACATCACATCACATAACATTTTCAACAGAAAAAGCGCTTTGTAGCTTAAATTACCCGCTTTTGATATGAATGAAACGAAAATATTTACGCTCATCATGGCCATTTTTAACTTTAATTATCTAAATAATGTGACATTTTAAGACATTACAGCACATGCCATTTTTTGTTTGTCTGTATGCCCTCTAACCATATATAAAGTGCGACGCCATTTTGAAAAACAATCGCAATGGCGTATCGGGACGAGGCCAGTCTCCATACAAAAAAAGTTCGATCCCCTCTAAATCATGATTCTGTTTGTCGACTTCAACGATTCGAGATTCTTGACATGGGGCAATAAAAGGTAATAAAACATTGACCGTTGTAGCTACAGAAAAAACAGTCTAAGGAGCAGTCCCCTAAGAATTTCTTCTAAATTTTTGCTGAAATTTTGATCTGCATTTACACATTTTAATAATAATTAGAGCAAGAAAATGGTATAGATTTCATAATACTTATTTGGTGCCATTAGATCCTATTTCTTATATGGACCAAAACACTATCGGACCAATTGAGATTAGAATTCAAACGGGGTGAATAGGAACGAAACTTTAAAACAGATTTTAACATTGACATCTGTATAATAATTAACAATTAAGTGCCCTTGTTGGCTACTAACATAATTATTTCAACGTTAAAAAAAAACTTTTCCCATACATTTCGTAGGAAATGGAACTATTTTTTTTTTTTATGATGGGTACACTGGCCGCGGACTTTAGTGGTAACACCTGTAATTGACGGTACCTACTGCGGTACTAACCATGCGACTATTACTATGTTTATCTGAAACCTGGCAACTATTACTATAAAAGCATATATAGGGGCAATTTTTTTTTTCTGCTCACTCAAAACCTCCAAACCTCGACAAAAAATTCAATGGAATTTGTCCATTATAAACTTCGACTTTTTTTTTAATTTTCAGGTTAATATCACTCGACTACAAACACAAGAAGAGAATATTAAATTAAGTAGAACGTTTTTACACTTGACTCTTACCTTTAGCAGTGGCGGCAGTCTCAGGTTTTGCTGTAACCGAAAATGCTCATTCTTTAATAGCAGTCTCAATTTCTTAATAGATTAACATAATTTACTGGGTGTGAAGAAGAAGTCTTGGGGCTGATTTGAATCCAACTACGGCAAAGTCAAAAGGAAGGGTTATGTTTTAAACAGTCTACGTGTGTTGCACATGTTCCGATGTTCTGTAGCCGATCTCATTCATTTATGTACAACATCTTATACCTGTACCTACATTCATAGCAAATAAAGTTCTGATTCTGATTCTAATTCGCCGTAGTGCATAAACTGCTGATCCGATTTTGATGAATGAGGTGTCAATGGATTCGTTATTAGGTATGGTCCTCGTGACATAGGCTACATTTTATACAAACATAATAAATATGACGGATGCGGGTGTCAAGAGATACCAACAAAAAACTACGTGTGAGGTAGGGGAGACTACGTCAGGTCCCTAAGCACGAAATCCGTAATTGCCGCCGAAGGTATGGGTGTTTCCTACTCTGTAGCAACTATTGACCGTTCGGGGGCCGAACTAAGAGACAACACTATTTAACAGCTTTCCTTCCTCCCGATGTGTTTTAAATACTTCATCGGGAGTAGGGATTCATTCCTACGTAGGTATAGACTATTTTCGGACGGGCCGAATTTGTTGTTAACGGTGCCCAGGAAAGCAGTAAACAGAACTCGCATGTAATTATTGAATGCCAAACCTTACATTACATTCAGTTAAATTATTGTATGCCATTTTATGAAAATCACACGTGTGTAAACACTTGAAATAAGACTATAAGGAGTAATTTCTGAAAATATAATGGCTATCTATAATTATATTACAAATACTAACCCCAATCCTAACTAATATTATAAATGTTTGTTTGTTTGTTTATTAAGCTTCCACGCTATAACGGCTCAACGGGTTTGTATGAAATTTGACAAACACAAAATAGACAATGACCTGGGTCAGGACCTTTTATTCTGGATCGTAGACGAAGTCGCGTGCAACAGCTAGTCAAGAATAAAACAACTATGTTTCACTCTGCCCGTTTTCAATAATGGAGGCTGCGTCACTAATCATACGTCTGCATCAAATTTCATTTTCTACCTACCCTCAATAATCCCTAACCCCAAAATTGAGAGAAAACAAAGAGACACAATATCTGTACAATTTATGCCATAGTTAGGCACAGAAGCCTTAAGGTGCTCTTACACGGGCAATTTTTGAGCAATTATTGCTCGGCAACACTAATGGATCAATCTGGATCAATTAAGTGGAGCAATCTGGAGCAACAACAATAAATTGCGGATATGTTTCGGGAACATTGGTTTACGTCAACCAAATCAAAAACGAATGTTTGAACAAATTTAAACAAATTAAAGTCTCTTATGGGTATTTTTTTTCGACTTCTGCGTTGAGCCGTTTTCGAGATTTAGGCAATCCCCAAAACGTTACCGCAGCAAAATCTTAAATAACTGAAAAACCATAACACACACAAATTTCGCTATTTATAAACTTTTACTACGCAACAAAAGCTACCTATTCATGTATTCGGTTCTGGGCTGAAGCGAATTTTTGAAAATGATTTTGCCAGAGTAACGTTTCAAACCGTTACCTACTACAGCAAAATCTGTTTTTCTCAAATAACTTTAAAACTACAATTCACACAAATTTTGCTATTAGTAAACAAATTGCTCCTCATGATACACTAATTATTTGATATAGTCTACCTCTCTTAAAGCACAAGCCAGCACAACAATGTGCCAAGGTAACGCACACCATCGAGCGCGTTTACCGCTCCGATTGGCCCGTGTCCGTTTCAATGGCGCGGCCACGGCGTAAGTTAAAAAAAAAATCTACCAAGATTTTGTAAAAGTTTGTTAAAGTTGATACCCAAAACCATTAATTTGTCAAAATTATGGTCAAAAATGTATAAGGGTTGAACGTGGCCGCGCTATTGAAATGCGGAGAACCGCGTGGCCACGGACATCTTTAAAACTAAGCGTTGCAGAGACCTGAAATTTAGGTAAATGATAGATTGAATTTGTAAAAATATAGATAAAAATCCTAGGTTTGTATTTTAGGAGCTGCAAGACTATAACCCCATGGCCGCGCCATCGAAACTGTGAAAATCACGTTATCGCCGAAATCTCGCTGAAAAAAAGTCTCAGACGTCTGAAGTTTTTTGTAAGACCTAGATTTGAATTTGTCGAAATTAGTAAAAATACAACAAAAAATCCTAGGTTTATATTGCAGGAGCTGTAAGACTAAAACCCCATGGCCGCGCCATCGAAACGGTGAAGTAAAAATATAACAAAAAATCCTAGGTTTATATTTCAGGAGCTGTAGTACAACATTGCGTTGAAATAAGTCGTGATCATCTATCGAAGAAAGTAAGTAGTAGCGAGATTTTTTTGTAAACAACAGGTATTTATATGTAGAACTACCGATAATAGGTAAAACAACAATTATTTCATTTTTTAAAGCCTTAAAATTTTATATATGTTATACAAAAAAAAATCAGCTGTTCCATACATTTTGACCGCATAGGTATTGCACTTTTCTATGAAACAGCAGATTTTTTTGTATAACCGACCAAAAATGTCTGTGCTGGGAGGTCTAGAATGATATGCTGAATTCATGGTTACACTTTTCGCACTGGTTAAAAACTTATCCATTATTTTAAAAAAACAGGGTAATTTTAAACTAAACTTTACAGTGGGAATGAGCATCCATCTGCAACAATTTTTTTTCATGACCCAAGGAACGGGTCGAAATTTCAAAAATATAGGCGTTTCATACAAGGTACCACATTAGATTTGGTTTGTGTCAAATGTCATTTTTTTTGCTAGATTTCGACAAATGTTCCTTAGCCATGAGGTCGTATTAATAAAAAAAATATCTTACTGTAAGTTAATAAGCTGTGTTTTGTGATTTTAAAAGAAACATTTATAGCTTAGTGTAAGTAAACAATCTGTGATTTATGTGATTTTTAAGGAAATATATCTTAGTGTAAGTAAATAATCTCTGATTATTGTGATTTTTAAAGAAATAAACATTTGTTTTTATAACTAATCGTTTCATTTTAATTTAATTTAGAATCCTTGAGATATCATTTCTAACACAATAGGTGGAGTTTTCTGTAAACAATAAACCATGGTCACCCTAACGAAAAATTCAAAACGTATTTTAAGGCCTTATAAAACGAAATAATTGTATTTTTTTTTACCTGTTATCGGTAGTTCTACACATTAATAGTTGTTGTTTACAAAAAAATCTCGCTACTACTTACTTTCTTCGATAGATGATCACGACTTATTTCAACACAATGTTGTACTACAGCTCCTGAAATATAAACCTAGGATTTTTTGTTGTATTTTTACTTCACCGTTTCGATGGCGCGGCCAAGGGGTTTTAGTCTTACAGCTCCTGAAATATAAACCTAGGATTTTTTATTCTATATTTACTAATTTTGACAAATTCAAATCTAAGTTTTACAAAAAGCTTCAGACCTCTGCGAAGCTTTTTCAGCGAAATATCGGCGATGTGATTTTCACCGTTTCGATGGCGCGGCCATGGGGTTAAAGTCTTGCAACTCCTAAAATACAAACCTAGGATTTTTTTCTATATTGTTACAAATTTTTTACACATTCAATCTATAACTTACCTAAATTTCAGGTTTCTGCAACGCATAGTTTGAAAGATCTCCGTGGCCACGCGGTTCACCGCGTTTCAATGGCGCGGCCACGTTCAAACCCTTATACTTTTTAACCATAACTTTGACAAATGTATGGTTTTCTGAATCAACTTTTACAAATTTTCCGTGGCCGCACCATTGAAACGGACACGATTGGCCTTGGATTGGTGACGGACCAATCGGAGAGCCGAACGCGTTCGATGAGTTTGATCGAGATGGTTAAATGAAACTCACACTAGGGCCACTGGACACATTTAGTAACGACGCGCGTGGAAAACCGATGGTATTTTGTTAGTATTATGTCTTTGTCTTGTACTTATATCTTTTTAGTAGGCGTTTTTTGTCATAGTTGGGTTTCAGTTTATATCTCAAATTTTGCTAAAAACTAAAAACCGGATTATTCGATTACGGAATTTAAAAAAAATCCCAACTGGTAGTGTAGTGTAATGGGACTTAAAATTTGTATCAGATTTTTTTTTAAGTCGCTGTTTTCCTTTGACTTGCTGTAAGTATAACATTACTCTCGGAATTTGATCCTTATTAGATTTAAATTTGACAGTATCGGTTGGTGCATTACAAGTCTCTATGTCTATCTATTTCTATACTAATAATAAAGCTGAAGAGTTTGTGTGTTTGTTTGCTTGAACGCGCTAATCTCAGGAACTACTGGTCCGATTTGAAAAATTATTTCAGTGTTGGATAGCCCATTTTATCGGGGAAGGCTATATAGGCTTTATAATATCACACTAAGACCCTTAGGAGCCGAGCAAAGAGAAAAAAGTCACGAATACGAAGTACTGGCACGAGCAGATGAGGCAACATGATTCGGGGAGCAAGAAATTTGACGCGCACGAAGTTGCGGGCAGAAGCTAGTATTTCTTCAAATGAAAGGCTTGGGAAAACATTTTATTGTAAATCTAATGACGCCGTTATAGTTCTCATCAAAATCGGCTCCAAGACCTCTAGAGTATTTTCGTACTTCTGGTTTTGGCGCTTTGCTTGTTCTTAATTTCGGATAAAAATACAACTTGAATAATAATATTATTGTATTTTATATTTACGTTTAGTTCTTCCGATTTCCATTATTTTAAAGATGTGGTGTTTTTCTTTCGTAAGATGCTTTTTTCCGTTTAGGTGCATGGCCATTTGATCCGTGGAAGAAACCGAAGTCTGAAACAATTGAGTCATTTATAAATTTACATTCAAGGTTTTTGGTATGCAGCAGAAATGTTCATTTTCGCTATCGTGGCGTGGCCGTCTTGCATCGACTTCTTCTTGTCCTATGCTTGCCCTGTCGTTAACCGTGAATATCTCCAAGAACCCGAGTAGACTGAATGCGAATAGCTAACCGGAATCAGCGAAATTGGAGAGCCAACATAATTTTCCTGCTTTGAATCTGTTTATTAAGAAATGCAAAACTAGACTATGTGAAATATGGAAAATTGGTCTATGGAGTCATACTCATCATAACTCATCTTAAGGTGAATCTAGTCGACATTTTTTCCATACATACTTCGTGAGTGTAGGTATTACTCCACTGTTCGACAATGTACATAAAAATTAAACATGGTATGGTTTTGTCTCATTATTAATATTTTCTGTGCGGAAAGTGGAATATCAATACTAAAATAAAAAGCCATTAAAAAGTTATGAGCCAGCAAAGATTAGTTTTTCTTGCTAATTTAACCTAACCTTGGGCGTGTTTAAGTAATAAAGAAAGGTAAAATCTTCGAAACCAAGTCGGTAGTTCAATAAACTTTATTGGTCATTGATTTCTGCAGTGATTTTTTCATAAAACTCGCTTCCGAAGGACTTTTCTTATTTTTTACGCGCCTATTTGACTATAAATGAACCTGCATCTCGCTCAATAACGTTGCGCGTGTAGACTAGCGTCTAACTGCTCATCACTGATACTACCTCTGTCGGACATTATGCCTGGTGACACAGCGTGCTTTTTAGGCAGGCCCACCAGTGAGTTCGAGCCCGTGACTAGATTCCCCTTGAGGCACGAGGTCAATGTTGGTGAAAATGAAAACTATTTTTAATCCGAGGTTTGACATTTCCGTTTTATTTTCTTTCGTCACGGACTCATGGACTCACGAACTCATGAGAACAGCCGAAATTGACAGTAGTCAAAACAAAGAACTCTAGGTTGACATACCATTTCGTTATTTAGCTGAAAATAATCATAATCTAGTTTTGCAGTTATTACAGATTTCCAGGAAAATCTTAAAGCAATTACTTTTTTTTTTCCTGGGTGGGAAATCATCAAATGACTTTTCCCGCTCTGGGTGGAGCAGGAGGGCGTGTCAGACTTTTACTGACTAAAACCCACCCGTGTTCCCTCAGTTGCCTGTGTGCCAGGGGCTGCGGTATCTCTTTCGAACAACCCGCACCCCTGGCAGGCATCGGCCCTTGCGGGCCCCCTCAGTTGTTGCTGACATCTCTTTGAGGCGCGCGTGGAACACAACGCGCCGTCGACCCGGGCTTGGTCCTTACCGGACAGCGAGCTACCCATTACTCGCCGTCCGCAAGCCCGTGCCTACGGTGGCCGGGAATCAGCCTGAGATTCCCGACGTCCAGGGCGTCTCCTGCGAAGGCCACGGCCGTGAGGGCGCATGTACTACATCTCCCTTACGTGCGCCGCCTCCCTTTTTGCGAGCATCACTGCTTCGCTGAAAGAAGTGACTGCCAGCCATGCACTCTCGCTCCGTACCATGGCCTGGACCAGGGCCGGATGCGAGAGATCGCCGCCGCCGATCGCCTCCATGAGGACACGGCGGAGCTGGCATGAGAAACACCACCAGTAAGAACCTACCAACTTAAATAAAATGGAACGAGGAGTATGTAGCTCGACTATACTGTACCTTGCAGATATTACAGTACAACTCCGGCGGGATGGGCACATTAATTGCGTTCACTATCGCGGTTGCCGCTGGCGTTTCGATAGGTTTGAGGCATTTCTTTTCGCGACGAATAAGTTGCTCTCTACGATACAACGATAATATTATATTAACAACAGCAGAACAAAAAACTGTATTCTTTTAATTTACTGAATTTTCTTCACTTACACACGATGGTTCATGTGTTCTTGTAGGAGAAAAGGGTTCTTTGGAACCCGGCGACCCTCGACAATCCTGATAGGGCAATATAATATGATTATTAAAATGATCTAGGAATGACTTATGTATGTATAATCGTGGATGTGGTCATACGCGCGATGCGGCTTTCCCGCGTAGTGTGAATCTGCGTGAGCAATAGACGTGAGGTTAATATCACACAGCTCGCAGTACAGAGTTCTTGCTGTCAGAGCAATCTGAAAGTTAAAAAGTTCCACTATTATACACTGCCATTTTTATCGTCAACCACAACGGCTTCTTGTATCTACCAAATTTAGTCTTAAAAATCTACAAAAATGCATAATACAGGGTAAGTATTATCCAGTGCGCAAACTGTAACCATGAATTCAGCATATCATTCTAGGCCTCCTAGCACAGAAGTTTTATGTCGATTTTATTTTAAAAAAACAGCTGTTTCATAGAAAAGTGCAGTACATATGCGGTCAAAATGTATGGAACAGCTGATTTTTTTTTATATTACCGACGAAAAATTTCTGCGCTGGGGGTCTAGAATGATATGCTGAATTCATGGTTACAGTTTGTGCACTGAATAAAAACTTGCCCTATACAACGTGTCGTTTTGCATCCTCGTCAAATTCAAGGAGGTAACTATGCTAATGATTCTCGACACGAATCAATAATAAAATAAGTAGGTTTTTTATTTTACGGCTATGAAAATACAGTCGAGAACGCAATGGTAATTGAACCATTGCGTTCTCGACTGTATTTTCATAGCCGTAAAATAAAAAATCGCAACAAGTAATTCGAGGACTGGTTTGTGCGACGAAAACTGTTTGAACCCAGGTTAACCAGTTACAGTGCGGTATCACACGGGCCGCGTTTTAAAATAAAAAAAAAATAAATAAAAAACACGTCGTTTTAAACGTGGAGCCGGACGATTTGTTACAATGCAATCTTCCATTTGGACAACGCTGTTCACATAAATTTTGCTTGGTGTTTACTGTCACCATCATACATGCAACATCTGGTGCTGCACACACATATTCTTTGCAATTCTTAATCGACCTAACACACCGTGGTTTTCAAAGGTCTAGTCTAGATAATATATATTATCGACTATCGTACATTCCACTTGAATATCAAAGGTACCTATCAATCAATATTACTAAGATCTCTCTTAATCCTATAAAACAAAAACAAAAACAATTACATTGTCACTTTTCACAATTAACTTATTCACATTTCTTGTCTCTGAAGAAAAAAACAAGATCTGCAATGATAAGAAGTAAGGTTTAAGTTTCTTAATGTTACCTTACACATGAATCACGTGAACAAATAATGTCGACAGAATACCTATTGAAACATTATATAGTCAAATTGTCCAATTACCTCTTTAGGACGCTTGGAACCAACTTTGGCTTGTTGAGCAAGCCATTTTTTCAGATTCTTATTGTGATTTCTTGTCATGTAGTGTAAACCAGCTGCAAAAAAAACAACATTTTTAAACAAACAGTGGATGTTACCTTTTGTACGGTTATTAACGAAAGTTGATTACCACTTGCAAATAATACAAACAGACAAAAAAAAAATTCAAAAAATTGTTGTTCAGGATTAGCAACAGTTTGGAGTTTGTATTATTTTTTGACATCCGTACCCACTTTGATTAAATATTTTGTTCTGAACTTTGAATCGTCACCCGTCGTTCGTAGCTGACAGTGAAAAAAAGGGAAACCGCGGGCCATTGCTAATAATTAATTTTAATAAATAATATGTATGTATGCTTACTTAATGATTCTACTACGCTTAAGTAAAGATTTGAGTAAGTACGCTTGTGATCTGTAGGCTAATTCGCGTTATTTTATGGCGCGCCGATAAGTTGCTGCAGCAGTTAACTTCAAGTTTGAGGGAAATGCCGTATTTTTGTAATCATGGAAATGAGCGTAGAACTAGAATGGGCTTTGATTGCACTCGTATGACGAGAACTTATCGCAAGCATATCAGACAGCGACTGCGAATGCGAAAAGCGTTGATCGGATCTTAACTGCTACTGCATTAGTACGGGAGTGTTCTCCTTCTCAGCTCTAGGCTGGTTTAATTTTAATTAATTTTCTATTGTATTGGAACCGATAGGTTCCGCGCCGGACTTAACCGGGCTACATTTACGAGTCAAAAGCCAAGTAAATGTAGCGAGTGGTGAACTTTATGTTAAAACCGTATTTTCATTCAACTGCATACCTAACGATTCTGCATGTGTTTAGGATGGCTGCTTTCTACAGATTGATGTAGAGGGATTCTTCTAGGTCTATTACTTCCAAGCTACGTAGGAGATAGTTGGGAATAACACCTGTCATGGAGACAAATAGAGGAACAACATAAACTTTATGTTGTCTCCAAATTCGTGTTACTTGTTCCTTAAGTTCAGCGTATTTGCTTATTTTTTCAGCAATTGATTTTTCTAAGTTGGGTGGTTAGGGTGTGAACTGCAATGTCTAGAGGTAAGTGGTTTTTCTCATTTTATCCTGAAGGGTTATGTCTCATCTACCGTAGTGGATGGTCATATATGCAAGTATGGCGCGATCGTAATACAGTTTGTGTGTGTCATTTTCTAGGATAATTTGTGGAGCGTACTTATAATAGTGTTAGTATTTTGTGAGGTTATGTTTGAGAGCTAGGTTTTGGTGAATAATGTTTGCAACCTGGTTGTGTCTGTGAGTGTAGTCTGTCTGTGTGAGGTATGTGCATGCTCTGGTTATGTGTTGTATGGATTATTATTATTATTATTTGGTTAGACATACTAGCAGCTAATTAGCTGATGCGTAATCAAAAAGCATGGAGATATTTAATCTGTCTAATCTATTCTTGAAGCAGTTCAGTGTGGGAGCCATCACAACATTTTCTGGGAATCTATTCAATGCTGTTACAACTCGGTTAGACAAGAATATATTATAATAATAGAGAGGCAGTAACTTAATAGATATGCAATAATAGATAAAATACATACAAGTATCACTTACCTCCAGCGAATTTATCAAACCCAATACCACAAACACCACAATATTCAGGTTCCATAAGGCGAATTAGGACCTTGGGAAGACGTTTCAAAGTTGACTTCTGTACACCACATTCTAGGGAAACCAAATAGATGAACATTATTTTGATGGCACCACCGGCAGTGATGTGTTGTTAATCACGTCTGCTGGTGGTGCCATCAAAATAATAAATCTTTTATTCCTATATCTAATTTAATTTTGTGACATTTGGTCTGCAACCTTTGGGTCAAGCACAGGCGTACTGAAGACATTTGTGACAAGATGTAATAAATTATATCAAGTCTTACAATTTGTCTTAAATATTAGCACGGGTCAACCATGTGGAGGCGCAACATTACTTTTTGTTGCTACAGGGTGAGCACGGCATACTGTGAAATTGCTTGAGTTATACAATTATTCATAGACAGACAGAGAGACAGTGGTAATACCGTTCTATTGGCACCATTTACACATGGTTGGGACTATGTGTAAATGTCTAGTGACTAAAGGTGGAGAAGTTATGTCACATGTCAAGAAATTATCTCAGGCTGCCGTGCTGGCATTTATGACAAAACGGTTTTATTGCCCAAACTATGATAAATTGTGTGACTCAATTGATGTCACAGTAGGCCGTTTGAATATCAGGGTTGCTGCAGAATAAGCAACTATACATGTACGGGATGCCTACAAAATAAATGCTACATGATGGTGATAGAATAATAGTAGGCACACTTCCAATGGACAATTACAGATAAATCGCAAAGGGTTTACATAATCAGACAAAACTTACGTAATAGGAAGCTCTCAGTGTCATTTTCTAAGGGAAAACTCTGCTGGTTTGTGGGGCCTGCAGGGCCATAACCTCTTCCCCAAAAAGAATGTGATCTAGGATCCTGAGATTGTTCATGTTCACCAAAATCTTGTGCAGCATTTGTGCCATAACTTTCTCTAGTTATAGAATCACCTTGATTATTGAAATTGCATTTTCTGAAAAAAAAAATTTTCTTCAAAAATAATTGAAGCTGGAGGGGGGCACTATAACAGTTATGAATTAATGATGTTACAAATGCATTCTTTGACTTCGAAATACATGTAAAGTTAAATAAGAACATGACATACTAACAGACAAAAAAGACAACCAATTTACCTAAAATCATCATATTCAGGCTTTGCCGATCTTTCACGCAGCCATAATGTGCCGTTATCAGTGTCCGTAGATAGAACAAATCCACGAAATGCCATAATTTTTAAGTGCCTGTTATTTCTTAGCTCACTTTCTGTTTTGATGAGAAAACCGATTACCCAGCAGTAATGGTGCTGATATTTAATTAATTATTTGAACACTAAAAATTCTACGAGCTTATTTAATTTGATGAATGTTTTTTACTGATTCAAACAAAACAACTATTTTACAGATGTAAAAGCATATTTTTACAAAAAAAAATATGCTGAATCTTCCATGACACGTTTAAAACTGAGACATCAGACAAAAGCAAAACAACAAAATAAGGTTGAAATGACCTGTGAAGAACAATGAAACGAATATGCTATTTTTTTAATATTGGTTACTTGGAACGTTTGAATAATCAAATAAATGTCTCCTGAATTTAAATACAAACAAAGCAACAAGCCAAATCCTGCTGACAGTTCTCCCTATGTAAAATGTACCTACTCTGGCCACTTTCCGAATTAGAAAAATAGCGCTGTGAGCGCTCACATCAATAATTTGCGTTCCGAGTTAGATATCGCGATTATGACAGCTATTGTCATCAATACGGAACGCTCGTGAACGCGCTAACAGTGCTCACTCAATGTTAAAACCTATTTACACCATATACAACTTGTATAGACCACAAATTTCATCTTCTTATTTGATTAGGTGGCGACTCTAGCCAGAAGCACTATTTATAAGTTAGCTAAAACTATGATACGAATCAGAACTTATCAGCACAAGTGTCATTTTTGACAGCGCTCACGGTGATATTATTATAACGCTTGGTCGGCGTTATCGCAAGATGGCGCATGTCATGACGTCATCTATGACGATTCACGGGACAGCGTTATCGCGCTCACGCCAATTCGGAACGGGTGTGAGCACGCTCAAATCGATATTATCGTATCTCGGAACGTAGCCTCTGTGGTACTAACACTGACTCAACTGACAGACAGATAACAGTAGGCTACGTTCCGAGTTACGATAATATCGATTTGAGCGTGCTCACATCCGTTCCGAATTGGCGTCAGCGCGATAACGATGTCCCGTGAATCGTCATAGATGACGTTATAGAGGTACGAGGAACAGGGTGTAAAGTTCACTCATACTCTATGTAGTTTTTGTATGTGGCCTTGTTGGCCGCCATAACGTCATGACATGCGCCATCTTAACTTTTAATGAATAAACAACTTACTTACTTACTCCGAATTGGACGATGTCCCGTGAATCGTCATAGATGACGTCATGACATGCGCCATCTTGGAGTCATCACCTAAATACCTAAATACGAAGACGACATTTGTGGTGTACACAAGTTTTATAAGGTGTTAATAGGTTTTAATATTGAGTGAGCACTGTTAGCGCATTCACGAGCGTTCCGCAATGTTGACAAAAATGACAGTTCTTAGCTGTCATAATCGTTATATCTAACTCGGAATGCAAATTATTGATATGAGCGCTCACAGCGCTATTTTTCTAATTCGGAATGTGGCTTCAGTCAGGAATGTCACAGTCACGATTAGGAAAATACCACAGAGCTTCCTTGAAAAAAAACATCAACTCACTACAAATGAGATTTTTGAAGAGGCTCGTTGTGGACATAAGGTAGTAAGTTTATGCTGTACTTTATAGTACTTACTAACTCCATAGTAGAAGCACGTAGATATTTGTACCACAGGTGAATATAGACTGGCTAAACAATGTGCTATAAAGCAAAATTCATGTGGTCACTCTATATCTGTGCTCTATACTCTTTATTGCGCTCTCTGCAAACCCTAAACGATCAAAATCTTCAATCAACATTAGGAAATTTCAAGTCATCCCCAAAGGGCGGTGGGTCAATCTGGATCCATGGTATTTGACGACCAACGTGACATCAGTTGAATCCGTGATTCTATTAAGATTGATTGTGCAATTTATTCACGAATTTATTACACCATCAATCATACTTTTCTATCATTTATACATGAGCGAAAGAAACAAGTTAAAAAGATTTTTTAACTTGTTTCTTTCGCTAATCGCGGACAAACATACATACATACAGGTCAAACTGAGAACCTCATTTTTTTAGTCGGATAATAATACCGAAACCTCCTAAATGTAACTAATACTTTACTGAAAACCGCATCAAAATCGGTTCAACCAAACGCGAGATAATCGTGGACAAACACAAAAAACACTCCTTTTTTTTAAGTCGTTTAAAAATCTTGAGAAGACGTTCAATAAAATTTAATGAAACATTTGGCAGCGTAAATGCCTGTAATACTTGAATCAATTGTATAGAAAGACGTCCAACTCTGTCTTTAAACGAGGCAAAACTTGCATGCAATTATTTGCTTCTGTGTAAACAGAAGTTGCATGCGCTTATTGATTTAATATTTAATAATGCATTCCATTTTATGGAAATCACAAATGTGTAAAAAGTTACATGAAAATATTTTTGAAGAGCATTTATTGAACGTGGGTTATGGCATGCGATTCCCAAGCAGCACGCAAGCGTTTTCAACATACATATAACAGCCTATTTAGAACTTAGAGTTCCTTTAGAGACTTACAAGAGTGTCAAAAAATTATTCAATCTGTATTAAGGGATCCGCGAAAGCTTAGGGTATTTAAACAGAATATGAAAACTCCACTATACAGCTTAAGTATTTTGTGACACTTTAATCTGGTTTTATCGTTAAAGCTGTATACAAGCTGTATTTTGCATGTGAACACTTACTTATTACAGCTCTTAGTGTTATTATAGTATCACTTAAGACTTGTTCCTGTACAATGGTGTATGCGAACTCCGTTCTAAAACTTATTTTTATGGTGTAATTGTACACTCTTATAAATACAGTGGTTTTATGACTTCTGTTTTTGAGGGTGTTTTAAAACTAAAAAAATAAATGACAGCTACAGTACAGCTTTATTTTGTATTAATAACAGTCAATCGGAAAGACTTTACGGTCAACGAAGAGGGTTCCGTAGCAAAAACATTAAACAGGGTTATTAATGATCATAACAGTTATGTTAAATGTGTAAATTTAATTCAACCTTTGGAACATGATTATGACGTTTCTTCATAAAGCAGCGCAAGTAGTTCAAATGATGATTGATTTGAACCATGAGATCTAGTTCTCTTACTGCTTCGTCATATGACGATAATGATAGTCTTTTCACACAGCATTTTGAGGTGGACCAATTATATAAAGGCCGAGATGTTTCATCCTTTACTAATTTGTTGACATCTAATCGCTTTCTTGGCCATCTTAACTTGCCTTTTGATTCCCACAAACTTGGTACAATGCAAAGCTTGTTTTGCCCTTTCTCAGTGGTGCCGATTCTCTTGTCACAAAATTCTCTAAACTAAACTAAAAATCACTAAAATTTAGTTTATTCCTGTCAAACGACGATTTCCCATTCTGAAATTGACTAAAGTGACACAACTTATCTATATTTTAGTTTGACAGCACTAAGATTGTACTGAGTTTTTAATTTAGTGAAAATGGTAATTTTGCTATTCTGTTGTTGTCAAATTCATTATTCTATTCAATATAAAATTTTGATTTTCGAACTAAATCTGACTATTTTTAATCGCGATTAAAAAGGTGTGGAATAAAATTAGTTGTCAAGAACTAAAATTCACACTGACAACTCGACTTCGGGCGCAAATACAGTACTGTATCTTTTTTTTCTTTTCTTTTGCATATATCTCGAAATTGGTGTGTCCTATCGTAAAAATAATGAAAATTTCGACCCCCTTTATAAAACCCCATACACCTCTAAAACTCAACATGTAGGTAATAATTTTTCATATTTTCGATACAAAAAGTAAAAAAATCCATTTAAATCACGTTGAGGCCGCCCTGCGCGATTCCGGCTCTAATAAAAATCACGGGGTAGGGCAAACGTGGAGTCACGTTTGTCAAATTCGATTTTGGTTGTGTCAAAATTATTTTTAAATTTAGAGATCTTTTTTTTGCAAAATAGCTTTAAGATTCTCATAGCCAAAAGTAAGGAATTTTAGTGATAGTTTAGTTAGTTTAGTTCGGTGTACAAAAGAATCGGCACCAGTGGTTGCTTAAATTTTAGTCGGCATATTTTCCTGAAAATAAAGTAAAACTGATATAATACATACAACAAACTAATAATGCTTTACAATAAGTTTACTTAGGTATAAAATACAAGGTCAAATTGAGAATCTCTTCCTTTTTTTTGTTTTACTATATGTAGGTACGTATCATATTGAGTCTGCGTTTTTTATTTCTTTTAGGTAACCCTTATGAGCATTATAAGTTATGTATAGAGCACTGATATACAGCCTAAGTAATAAAAATATTCTATTATAAAGCTGATTAGCAGCCAAAAGTTGTACAATATAATCCATAACTTACTTAGTACAGCTACTCAGACTATAATACACTCCGATTATCGTTTAGGCTGTTTAGCAAATAGTCGCCATTTTCGTAATTTCGAATGTAGGTATAAAACAAAATATGAAACATAATTTAAGGAATATATAATGATTTTCGGCTTGATATGAGGGCACAATGATCACACTACCCTCACTTCTGTTATTATAACATTGTTTTTTATTCTAACCTTAAAACCAATATTGACTTACCATATAAATAGTATTTTTCTTTTATATCAGATCGATTATTTTGCTGGCGCTTGAATATTTTGACGGAAAACATAGACAGGTTCACAATAAATTTGAATCCGCACTTTCAATTCACCAATTAACACCTTCAGATATCTAAGTCCAAGATTACGTTTACTTACTAATAAATATTATAAATAACAATGTCGCCATTCATTGGAAAGAATTACATTCATTTTGTGATTCTCTTCAAAAACCTATTTAAAACTATTTTCTCTATAAAGTATTTATAAGATAATATCTGTAGTATAATGGTTTCTTTGTACACCGAATAACAGCTCTAATACAGCTATTATACAGCGCCTCTATGGCTTCTACAGCTATTATACAGCTATACTAGAGCAAAACGCTGTATAAAATGCGCCCATTTTTTACTTATAAGGGCTGTATAAGCGCTTATACAGCCTCTATACAGCCTGAATATACAGCTTCTAGTATAAAATCGAACTTAAATACAGCTTGTATACAGCTTGCAATGCTACTTGGGTTATTGCTCTTGAACATTTCCAGACTGTTGCAACAAGTTAATGGGGCATAATTTTGTAAACGTTTTCATGTCGATTATAAACATTGTAGCACCTACTTTAGCTTTTATTTTTATTAATAATTGTCTTGACCGTGGTCAGTTTCCCTCCCGTGGTCATCTTATAAAATCATAAAATAAAAATCAGAGGTTACTATTTCAATGAAATCGAACGCACTTAACAGTACAAGTATACATAATATTGTAAAACGGGCACAAACGGGTAAATACAAAAACAATTAAAACTTTTGTGAGCAGCACCCTAATTGCGTAACGCACGATCAATCAGAAGCTGTATCATTTTGAAACAAATTGCTAATCCATTGCTTCATATGTTCGAAAAATGTGTCTGTTCAACAACGTAACTATCGCAATGAATCTTGTTAAACTGTCAAAATGAAACAGATTGTGTGTTACGTAATTAAGGTGGTGGTCTCTCGCAGGACTCGCGACCTTTCGTCCACGTTTACACTGTCGGTAAACGTGGAGGTAGCGGTGGCTGTTGGTCAATGCGCATAAAGGCACGTTCACACATCTTCAGTTTATCTAATGGGATTAAAAACTGCAAGCTCGTCATAGGTGGCAGCACAGGTCAACGTCTACAAATCGGTTACATTTGTATCGATCACAAATTATACAGAACTAGAACTAGATAAATAAGTGGAGACTTGGAGTGTAGCGCTTAGACGAGCTGAAGAAAAGGGAATCGTCTATCACTGGTAAAAAGCAGCTTTAGTTGAAAACATATAAAATTATGAACGTCTTAAAAAAAATAGGTTCCCTTATTTCAACTTGAAGTTCATGTTTTCGTGAAGACTGGAGGCATATAACAGAAATAACCTGAACGGAGTTGAGAACCGACTCGATACAGAAAAAAAATATCAGAGATGTTAATTATTCATCACTGATTTAATATGATTATAGCTTTAAAAAAAATCGGACCTCCCATAGAAAATCGATCAGCTGACTATTGATTTTACATGGGAGGTCCGATTTTTTTTTCATATTTCGACCCATGTTCCTTGGAGAAAGTTGTTCAATTTCACGGGTACTATTACCCTGAAAAATTTAATTGGAGACAAAAAATTCACCTTGTATATACACAAACACACCTTTATTATAATTTATGTAATATCACACCACAAGTGCCTGTAAGTAACAAAAACGGACTTAGTTCTCTTGGGAGTGTCACTTTTCTACGAATTTCTGGCCTATATGTCTTCAGGTTTTAAAACATCACTTAAATATTAACATTTTTCTTTTCGAAAAACTTTTTCCTTCAATTTCCTTCGTTTAAATCTTTGGCAAATACATGCATATATCCCCGTTTTTTGCAGTCATCAGCTGCGCAACGGGGGATATCAAATAATTATAATTATTCGTAAAAGAAGTCGCTTGTATGCAAAAATGTATGAATAGCTAGAGCTAGAGCTAGCTGTCAAATTCTTGGTACAATAGCAGCAGCGACATCTAGAGTGGCATTGTTATCCCCATTGTTTTGTGATCTAAATAACTAATGTTTGCGAAGGTACCTTTAGGCCGTGTACACAGAATTAAATACGAGTTTATTTCTTAGTTAATTTATGATTGTTTCGCTAAAAATGGATTTTACACACATTTAGTAGATCTGTATTTGATTAAGTAGATTTTGTATGTCTCTCTTTCTATCCAAAAAAAAACATTGACAGATTGGGTTGGGCACGGGCACCATAGTGAAAAAAAGTACTTACCTACATAATAGAACTAATATTATCTAGAACGGATCGAACAAGAACAACACTAAAGTTTATTACAAAATACCTATTGCAAATTGAAGTAAAATACATGACACCACTAATTACTGCTATTGCCGCAGCATTACCTCCAAGCCTAGTTAATGTTCTATGTGTGTTATTTATTCTTATCTATATGCTCGTGCAACATACCAATGCACTGATAGCTCGTAAAAATTTCTATAATGAGTTTATGTGAAATGGTGTCAAGTTAAAGTAAAATGTTTAAAAAGTTAAAAGACAAATTGGCCGAGGAGGTGAAGTCATCGCCTCAAAGGATACAGCAATTTGCTCAAGCTGCTCAGGTGACTAAACTATCGTAAACAATCAATAAAATACCACTATACCAGTGACCTTCTTGCTTAGACCCACATTATACAGAAGTACTACGTGTTAGCTATTATTTCTATGTAATATTTCATAACCCAATTGTGTCCTTTATTTTAACAACTTTCACTATCTCATAATTATTAAAAGTTACAATTTATAATGAAAACTTATTAGTGTTGTTTAATGTGTATTAAACTAAGACTGTATTGGTACAGGCTGCTGTCACATCTGCCTCCAGTAGTATTACTGATATCACAAATAGTGATCTATTCTCCATTGCAGACAATGGTAAGTCAATAAAATAATTTATAACTAACTTATGCCTTCAGTAGTTAGATTATAATGTTGAATTGTTAAAATAGTCCTGATAAAATTTCCTTATTAGATATTTTATATTCCAGAGAGCCAACAGCCTCGCTCTGGCAAGGCAGAGACATCATCACAAAGCAGTCAAAAGAATACATTCCAAGATGTTGCGCTTGTCCAGCCCTTACAGTCCAATGAATCGCTAGACTACATGTCTTCACATGACATACTTGTAAGTTTATTTAAAATACTAGCTTTTGCCCAGTCCCGGGTGGCACTTAGCCTATTTCCTTATCCAGGTCTTTCTATGTGCCAAATTTCATCCAAATCAGTTCAGCCAGATTAAGGTTAAAGTGAAACAAACAAACTTATCTACCTGCATTTATATTAGTTAGGCATAGGATTATCACTCTTTGCATACTTTTAAAATTCTGGTAAAGAAACACATTTATATATTTCCTTGGTATTGTTTCATGTTTATTATTGTTTAAAAATATTTATATTGATAAGTTTAGTCTTTATATACCTACATAAAGCATATATGTCTTATCTAGACTCATACATACATAATTATGTATTTAATGAATATTGATAGGGGAAATTTCAAATGCCTTAAAGGATGTTTACATCCCTCTACCTTAAGAAATTTGAAATTTCCACCATTGATATGTAAAAGGTACACCACTGCAGTTTTGTCTCCCTTAAATCCAAATATAGGTTGTTTGAAAAAGATTGCTTTTAGTGCTAAGAAGACAGCTCACTCTATGTCATTTTGAAACATCCTACTATCCTATTAGATAATGTTATAAGTGTGAAAGTTTGTATGTTTGGATATTTAGAGGTTTGGATGTTTGTTACTCAATCACTCAACAACGGCTGAATGGATTTGGATAATATTTGGCACACAGATAAATTATAACCTGGATTAACACATAGAATACTTTTATCTCGGTAATACATTTCCGTGGGATAATTTTCGACCTATACGCGGGTGAAGCCGCTTCAATTGTATTGTATACGAAATCTAGTTCAAATTTTTATTTTGTTGTTAAAAAACTATTGCCACACATGCATCCAGAGGAAGTACTCAAAATAATGTAGATAACTAATAATCAACCCTACTGTTGATTGTTTACGTTGTGTTGTCGTTAACTTTACATGACACAGTGTTCAGATTTTTTATCATTGGCGGTAAAAACAGGTTGTGCCATAAATACAAAATGATCTATTGAGATGGGGCAGTAGGAACAAGATTTCATTTCTTCCTGTGGGTATCGTAGAAGGCGACTAAGGGACTTACTAGAGAATGGGCAGCAGCATTCTCTATGTATTTCACCACCATACTGCGATCGCCAACCCGTCTGCCAAGCGTGGCGATTATGGCAAAACCCCCTTTTGGGGAAGTCCTATGTCCAGCAGTGGACATCTTTCGGTTGAAATGATGATGATGATGAGTAGGAACAAATATGTAACTATTACAGGTACTGAAAAGTTACACTGTCTATTTTAATGTTAAGAAGAAATAGCACATCATCAAGTGCATTTTTTTATTATCAGAAACTGAACCCATCAAATCTGATATGCTACTAAAATCATGTTTCGTATAGTTAGCCTTGCTATCTTAGAATCTTATCACACTAGGTAGTTAAGAGCACCAACTGGTGGTTCAAGTATTAATGAGACGTAAAGACAAGCAATTAATCAATAGGGAATGTTACTCAAAGATACGACAGCAGATGGCGCCACCTAGACACCACGTTTAATAAGCAATAAGGCGCGTAGCAAAAAAATCGGTTTTATAAAAACAATTTTTGGTTTTAATAAACGACTTTCTTCCTGCATCATCATCATCTGTCTATCCCTTTCCCAACTATGTTGGGGTCAGCTTCCAGTCTTACCGGATGCAGCAGCAGGCTTAGCATGATCAAATCAAATCAAATCAAAATATTTTATTTCACATAAACCTGCAAGGGCACTTATGAAACGTCAGAAGCTAGGTGCACGGTTCCAATTTGTCGCTTCCTATGGAGAAGAGCCGGCAAGAAACTTCACGGTTAGGTACTCTTTTAAAAATAATTGGGTTTTACAATGTTTTCAAATTACAGTGATAATAGGTATGGGAGGACAATGCAGGCCTGTCAATAAGTACCAAGTACTTAGAGGAATGAAAATAAAGAATAGAAAATCGTCTACAAATCTAGTCTGTAAGGCCTACAATGTTTTCCCATTCACAATATGTAAAAGAATCTACATTAGTAAGATCAACCTATTTAAACAAAGTGACATGATTTTCATGAGAATCACTAATAAATAGGTGTTATTTGAAGCGATGTATAATGTCAAAAATGACGAGAATATGTCAGAAAGTGTAAAAAATAAAAATATTAAAAATTAACATTGTAATTTGGAAGCAGTTAATAGACTCTCACAAAGTTATGCTGTTAATGAGGTACCAGGGAAGCCACATGTGCAGAAGGAATTAATGCCAAACTTCCCTGTCTTCAACGTAGTTTTTTATCTTATAATATGTTTTTTTGATAAGGACACGTTGACATGACGCTTTCTGTTTCTACAAAGAATAGACAGTGCTCTTTCAATGCAAAGTGACATTTCGTTTCTCCATTTTTGACATCGCACCGTAGATTTCCTTCTAGGATCTGTCATTTAGTCTGTCGATTCTAACGATCTTTCTCTAGGTCCTTAAAAATGTAGACTATTTCAGAAGAATATTTCTTCCCAAACTGTCAAAATCACACTGGCAACAAACTTTCTATTCGACGGCCAAAAAGTATACACGATTATCTACAATATCTCCCGTATAGCACTTTTCGGTCACAGAATCATTAAAGCAGTAACTAGTTGTCGCAGTTTCGTAACTGCTACGAAACATGGTGACTGTGTGGAGTTTGGTCTCTATGTGTGGTAATAGTTCGCACACAATTTGACCGAAAAATATTTCAGTAACTGTAAGTAGTCTTTAATCAATTGTGTAGACATATCTTTAAACACTCAGTGTACAGTTTGTAACATGCGTACAATCGAGTAAAAATGTGTAGTAGCAGTGTGGTCACCATGTTACAAGAATAATAACTTAAAATTTATATTTACACGAGGTGTCGTAATGTTACGTCAATATTACTGAACAATATATTGCTAAAATGTGAATAAAAAAGTCACCTTATGGCACTGTTTCTCAAGCTGTTTCGAAAGGTGATCAAATAATTGTAGTTGAAAATGAGTAAAAACCGGAAAAGTATGTTGTTTGGAATACGAAAAGGCGACCAACCCTTAGCGCAAGTAGCGAATCGCTTATAGGACTTCTCAGAGCTGGACCACAAGGACCACAAATCCAAACGGATGTATCCTCTATTAGATGTATCATCAAATACGAAAATTTGTTGAATACGGCTGAAAAAGTATTTACTACTGCAAAAATGAGTGAGGATTACCAGCTGTCAAAATAGGTTTTTAACTACCTACCGATAATAATATTGTAGAAATGAAATTCGAAACTTTTGATCAGGGAAACATATAAATCGTTGGAGGGAATATGAAAAACAAATGTAATTTTTCTGAGCGACCATTTAATTCTTCCTATACATATAGATATTCATGCAACATAACTTCCTTACAAACTGGAAGAATTAAAAAAAAAAAATGTTGATGTCAAAGCTAAACTTAGATCTATGGTTTGCAACTCTCAAATTGGTTTTTATTCCAGTATTGGCAACTTTAAGAAACAAAATAAACAAATAAAATAATCGTTTGTTTTTTTAATTCTCAAACAATCAGTTAAATCTTTTTTTAAATAACATAAATGATCAAAAATAAAAATAAAACAAACAAATGTAACCGAAAACCAATTACAAAACTGTCAGTTCCATCGCATGAAGAAGACAGTCAGCTGCAGCAAATGCTGACGCCATAAATGGCCTCGGAGTCCGAACGTTTGAGAATCGCTGGAAACAGTAAACCATTTTGTGTATTCGGTAACTTTGTAACTACTTCTGGTTTCACGTCGACATATGTCAACACAATCTAGTAACTTCCTGACCAGTTTTGACTAAAATATTTTCTCTAATTAAAAAGGATTTTGTCAATTATTTACCAATTTTATGGTTCATTTCTGGTTCCATATCATATAGTTAGTATTAACGGGGGTTTATCCGAAATTGCCTGTTTGAGAATCAAGATTAAATGATCAAATTCGTATATTTAGGCCCTGAAAAAAAAATATGTCATAGATAGATCCTTGTTTAAGGGAAATTAAAGGTTCAAAACACGATTAAATGCAATTTGCTCGATGAAAAAAAAATCCGAAGCAGGGTCGATTTCGAAACCATTTTCCGTCTCATTTCCTAATAACAACACAAAATTGTGTAGAAATTGCATGTACGAGGTGCATTCAATAAGTACCTAGCCTCATCGCCAGAGGGCGCTGTAGTTTCAAAAGAGTTTTACCACAGTGTAGCACATTCTTTTTTAATTCTTTTTTCAAATTTTCATTCCAATCCCTTCATTTGTTTTAATTTGACAACTTATGGAAGCGAACGTGTCGATCGGTTTTACAAAAATGGAAAAAGAGCAATATCGTTCGGTGATTCGATTCCTATTTTTGGAAGGGAAAACGCGCATCGAAATCAAAGAGCGCTTGGATGCTGTGTACGGTGACTCTTTTCCATCGATGGCCACCGTCAAGAATTGGTTCAACGAGTTTGCACGTGGCCGTACGTCGGTTTTTGATGAACCACGTCCAGGTGCACCGAAAACAGCTGCTACGGAGGAAAACATTAAAAAAATCCATGATCTCGTATTGGCAGATCGCCGATTGAAGGTTCGGGAGCTAGCTGAGACTGTAGGCATTTCAGAAGGAACAGTGCATCATATTCTTCACGAGGAACTCGGCATGAGAAAGCTGTCGGCGCGATGGGTGCCGCGTTTACTCACATCAGAAAACAAGCGCAACCGTGAGACCACATCGGAGACGTGTTTGGCGCTGTTTAAGCGGAATCCAGCGGAGTTTTTGCGTCGTTTTGTGACCGTCGATGAAACCTGGATCCACTGGTACACACCAGAGACCAAGGAGCAATCAAAACAATGGATCCAGACCAGGGAACGTGCTCCAAAGAAGGCGAAAACTGTAAAATCGGCCGGAAAAGTTATGGCCACCGTTTTCTGGGATTCACAAGGTGTGATCTACATCGATTACCTCGAGAAGGGTAAAACAATTACAGGGCTTTACTATGCCGATTTATTGGGCCGATTCGACGCCGAATTAAAGAAAAAACGACCCCATCTGGCGAAGAAAAAAGTGCTGTTTCACCACGACAACGCACCGGTTCACACGTCTGCCGTTGCCATGGCCAAATTGGTCGAATTACGCTACGAATTGCTGCCCCATCCACCGTATTCTCCAGATTTGGCCCCTTGTGACTTCTTTCTGTTTCCTAATCTGAAAAAATCACTCGCCGGGAATAGATATGGATCGAATGAGGAGGTCATCGCCGCCACGGAGGCCTATTTTGCAGAATTTGACAAAAACTATTTTTCGGACGGATTAAAAAAGTTGGAGCATCGCTGGGCTAAGTGTATCGAACTAAAAGGAGACTATGTTGAAAAATAAATTCCCACTTTTCCAAAATTTTCGTTTACTTTTTGTAGGCTAAGTATTTATTGAATGACCCTCGTACAATAAGGGAATCGTATTTAGGAGGGAAATTAAAGGTTGAAATTTTTCGTTTAGTAGATTTTTTTTTGAACAAACTCAATAACAGTAAATCGGGCTAAATCGGCTCGCGCTCAGAGTCCTGCGGGACGTCATAGAGGGTGGACCTGTGTCAAAATTTTCAAAAACGCGCTCACCCTGCGCCTGTACAAAAAAATCGAATAAAATAATAACAAATTAAATTATGAAATCGGGATAACTCACAAAAAATATCTTGTAATTATATTATAGTTTTAATTCATAAAATTGTTTTCGAAAATGTGATTATTTCTAGTAAATATGATGACGTTTAATTGTCATCTTAAAATAGTGTTGACACATTACAAATTAATATCGATAAAATAATAGTCAAGTGAGAGTCGTATGTAATGTTTTATCGTCGTTTATGAAGAAGTTTGTACAAAAAACATTTTTCTAAGATTTTTAAAATCAGATTCATCCATATCAACTATGATATTTACTCTCCTATCTATCTACTATCATCCTACATTAATATCACATGGTAAACAATTTGTCCGCAGTGTGTAGCAATACAAGATTTTTTCTAGGATCGGTGATTTTATCATATTGGCTCTGAGTGAACAACTTTCAGTTTTCAATACCAAAAGTCACTGTCACTATACGATAAAATATTACAACGTGCTTGAAAAATTGCGACGTGTGAAGGCAGTGGTTATGCGCTAACAGTATAACTTGGTGCTCATGTTCCCAAGTTCGTCAAAGTCGTATCGTATCTATGCCATATACTTGGATCTATGCCACTTTTGTCTTGGTAAATGGTCCAATGGGTCGGTAATCCGACAAGACCGGGGACGGATAAAAAATATATACAAATTTAATTTTGATGTCTTAAAATAATAGATTCGATAAATTATAGCTGAAGCAGTAGGTACGTCTCTAGACAATAAAGTACGGCAATTGTTTCTTTATATGTGCTCACAATATTTACGGTTCTTTATGAGCGGTGTCAAACATCAAAAACAAAAGAATTTGGTTACAGTATAAGCGAAACAGTACGACGATTTTTAGCCGATTCTACTTTATAAAAATCTGAAATTCAGGATCTTTGAAAATTCTGCCACTAAAGTAGTTAAATAGTGGATGCAAATTTGTATGGAAATCTACCATTTTTGTCGCAGAGAAATACCGTCTGGCACACGGGTTGTCTATTAAATCAATTTTTTAAAGTTACTACTGATTACTAACGCTTAGCCTTAACCTCTGGGTCTGAGTAGCATGAATTCGGTTTAGAGATATTTATTTTGTCAAAGAAAAATAGCACAATGGTTTTTTATTTTGTTTTGGTTTGGAAATCATCAAATGATTTCTACCGCTCTGGAAAGCGTGACAGACTTTTACTGTCTAAAACCCACCCGTGTTCTTTCAGTTCAAATTCAAATTCTCAAATTCACTGACGACTAGCACTTGTGTTGGAAAGTCGCTGGTTGAAAGGTTTATTTTCTCATAGAACGAATTGCACAATGGTTCCTATTGCAGTGGTGCAATTATTTATTTTCACCTTACTACCAAAAATCCATGTGTATCTGTAACTAGCTTCTGCTCGCGACTTCGTTCGAGGTGGATTGGTGACGTGGGAGCAATTGACGTACAGTCGTCCGTGTGAGAAGCAGCTAGTCCTGAGGTTGGAACCCGTAGCAATCATAATAATAATAAAGCTGAAGAGTTTGTTTTTAGGGTTCCGTACCTCAAAAGGTGAAAAAGGAATCCTTCCCGTCTGTCCGTCTGTCTGTCCGTGTGTCACCTCTGATTTTCTCAGGAACGGGTGGCTCTAGCAAGTTGAAATTTATACCAGATACTGAAGTCTATAGTCCCTATTAGGTGTATAAAAATCAAAGTCCTGAGTCAACACGATAAAAAGATATGGGCAAATTTAGATTTTTGCGAAAACTTGTAAGTAACAAAATTTACTTTGATTTTCAACTTTTTACTTTTTGGAATTTTTCCTTTATTTGTGCTGTAAGATCTTACTTTTTGCCAAATTTCGTGATTCTAGGTCAACGGGAACTACCATATAGGTTTTCGACCCAAAACCTACAGGGTACTTCCGGTTGACCTAGAATTGTAAATTTGCCCATAACTTTTTTATTACAATATGGTACCTACAAATTTGTACGAAATCCTCAGTGGGCGATTCCGACTCGCACTTGTCCGGTTTTTTATATATGTTTGAAATCTCTATATCTGGAACTACCAGCCGCAGGCAAAGCTAGTTTTGAATGAAAATACATTTTTGCTTTTGTTTCATTAATAAAATTAGTTGATTACATCACATTGACAATTACATTAAATTACAACACAGCACATTAGCCGATTCCGACAACGCCACAATATCGGCGGTCAGATTTTTGCATACGTTTAGTACCTACTAAACGCTTTTACATAATTAGTTGTTATTGTCAACTATATCGTCGGAGACAGTGTCTGACACCGATATCCCACAATTTCTACCAGCGAAGACGCAGTGCGGGGTAAGAGAACCAGCCATTCTTTCACTTGAATACGCTTATTCGCGCTGCCGACTTCGAGACCTCGGTAATTACTGTATTGTAGTCGTTTAGTGACTCGCGATGGTCATCGATATTCACCAATATCATCGGGCCGATAATAATTATATCGGTTTGTGTATAGCTGCTAACTTATCGGTATCGGGTTGGCGTCGGTATCTGATCATTTGAAAACGCTCAATAGATAACTTACAGGATATGGAATCAATAAAAACAAATAAAAATTCTAAAATAAAAGTAGCTCTAGTTTCTCCTTATTACATCGGCTACCTGCCAGTGAACGTCCCGTCAAAAACGGTCAAGCCATTTCAGAGATTGGCGGGAACAAACAGACAGACAGACAGACAAATATATTTTGGTATATGTACCGTATATATATTCATTTGCATGTAGCAAAAAGCGGTTATTTTAATATTACAAACAGACACTCCAATTTTATTTATATGTATAGATGTATAGATTTTAGTTCTACCATAAAATGTATCTAAAACTAAGGAAAAAATCGCAAAAATAATTCCGTTGATCAACTGTAATATGTTATACTATGGCATGGATTTTCTGCTAAATGGTTGACAGTTCATCGTAAATAAATACGTCGCGCTGCATTTGGGGGAGGCGGAGGTAGCGTTTCAAAGGCCCACAGGCCGGAACAACCTAGCCTTAAATCTATTTTATAGCAAAAGCTTCCAAGCTCTGGGAATGCAAAATTTAAAAAAAACTTGTTAGTAAAAACTATTGTTTATACATATTGTACTACACAGGTTAAATTAAAATTATATGGAGGCGCATTGATAAATGTCAAACTATGTGAACAAATTGCACATTGAAATTCTTCTTCCATTTACATTTGAACATTATAAACCAATTAATAAATGAATAAAAATTTACCTTGACAAACAGTGATGGCTGTATGTTATTTTCTTCTTATTATTTTTTAACTTCACGTCGCAAAACGAAAAGCGAACGATTGAACGAACGAATGATTTCTGAAAAGTGGTTGCAGACTAAGAACAATGTTACCACACAGCAACCTAACTTTAAAACCAAATGTTACTGTGTCGACTGTTCCTCATTTTTAGTCGTAGCGACGGAACTAAATCGACTCACCGACCAAAAAATGTTACTAGAATAAATCAGTGCCGACACTATAGTGTCGAACTGTTTCGTAACGGCTACCAAAAAGCGCTATATGGGCTGTCTGTGAGAATTAATAGAAAACAGCTATCTTTTCCTATTGTACATCATTTAGTTAATAGTCATGTCTATTCTTCCGTCGACAAACCGATGATCTTTTCTTAATGTACATCATTTAGTTAATAGTCATGTCTATTCTTCCGTCGACAAATCGGTGCTTGTGCCGGAATTCAGCAACCATGCGGCCATTATTACTTAGCCACAAGCCCGAACCTGCATATATATGCATCAGTGCTGTGCCATTAGGTATATACCTAATGGCACAGCACTGATGCATTTTCACAGATTATTCCTGCAGGGACGTCATTCACTGAAATAATATAACAGTAGATTATAAAAATAAACGGGATTTTTCATTAACAGTCATCTAACCATATTTTTTATATTATAACAGTGGTGTTATGAATTAAAATGCATTGTCAATTTTAGGGACTACTCACACTTATTCAGTTCTGTTCAGCTTTCGTCCATAGAAAACATTTTGTGTAAAGTCTGTTCAACTTTCCTCGCCTGAACGGACGCGTACGCATCTCATACAAAATCGTTGTTTTCGATGGACAAAAGCTGAACAGAGCTGAATAAGTGTGAGTAGTCCCTTATTCTCTATCTCTTAGTTTATAATACTTTGACTTCCTCGTTCGACTAGTGGTCACAAGCGCTAATGCTAAGTATGAGATCCTGGGTTCGATTCTCAGGTCGGACAAAGTGTAATTGGGTTTTTCTACCTAGAATTTCTCAGTTGCAGCCGGAGTGTTGATTTATGCTCTGTTGATGGCAATAGGTTCGCCCCCTATTTATTACATGGGACTTAAACATAACTGGCGAAATGTGGGTATAATATAGGTGTGTACCTAAACCTTCAGAGAAATAAGGCGTGATGTTATGTTTTATGTAGTTTGTTCTATTGTAATAGCTTAATCCAGACAGCACGGTTGGCGCAGTGGTTAAGTGATTGACTGCTGTGCTGCGTGTAGCGGGTTCGATTCCCGCACGGAACAAATATTTGTATGACCTACAAGTAGTTGTTCCGGGTCTGGCTGTTTGTGTATGCGTATTTAAATGTTTGTAAACGCACCCACAATACAGGAGTAATTCCTAGTGTGGGGCAACTTAGTCTTTTTGTTGTCCAAGTGTAATCTTTAACCCTGTAGAAACCATTTTGACTTTGAGTGTCTGTTTGATAAATTATAGTTATTCAGCCTTAGTTCTGTGATGTGGCTCGGGAGTATGTGTTAGAAACATATACTTTGGCATTAAGTGCCAAAGTATAAGTTCAATAAAATACTTAAGTCTTCTTATTATATACTTTTTGATATACAGTGCAATTGTGCCTCCTAGCAGGAGAAATAGGCATTAGGGTTCCCTTAGAAAATTAACTCAAATCAAGTGTTTCACATTAACATTTAGTTTAACACTAAAATACTACTTTCATTTTATTTGCAGGACAATCAAAGACAAAGACGGCTATCGAATAGCTCATTCGCAAGTGATATATCTTTTAGATTACCAAGCTATGAGACTCCTTCTATGTATCATCTACAAGTACGTTATATTTACATTTAAAAAATACTATTTGATGGTGTTTCAAATACCGTAACACCAAAAAGATCTAAATAGTTTAAAAACCATGCTAATACCATTCATATATTTTTAGTCTGATATGGAAGTGTCGGCGAGTGAAGCCGAAGAGCGTGGTTTCTCGAGTGGTAATGTAAGTCTTGATCGAGTAACGAAGGAGCAGCTTTACGCTGCATACAGACGCACACAAGAACGGTACACAAAGTACAGAACACAATATGGTGATCTAGCTCGTCACTATAAATTACTAGAAAGAGAAAATGCTAAAGCAAGAGTAAGTATCTACAAGCATGAAGCTCTCTTTTCTTTTCTCTTTTAGGTCATAAATGTCAGATAGCTTATTCTAATTTGTATTTTCAGAGTGTTTTAGTTGAAACCCAGGACAAAGCTTTAAGGAGAATATCAGAGCTTCGTGAACAGTGTGCTTTGGAACAAAGTGCAAAGGTAGGATACAACATAGATGATTTTTTTTAAATTCAAATACAAACTCCCGTTTATAACGCGTCCAATGTATTCCTTCAGTTTGCTGGCGTTTGATACTTCGAACTATTCAGCATTGGACCTGGTGCAACAAATTCCTGATTGAACTAAACGGTTTTGTTTGTATGATTCGAACGCGTTCAAAATCGTAATATTTGTCCTAGATTTGGAGCGTTCTTTTTCAATGGTTACAGTCACATGTCTGTGACCCCCCCAAAATCTTTGGCTGCAACCGCGCCTGTCTCCACGCGGGCGAAGCCGCTGGCAAAAGCTAGCAATCTATATAAGCAACAACTTTGTTCCCCTTTTTTACGCTGATGGAGGAGTATGAAATTGTGCTTCTTTTTGTTTATATGGAAAAAAATTGCAGAAAGCTAATATTTTTTAATAATGATCGAATTTCGTATTTTGAATTATGGTCGAATTTCGTATTTTTTTATCATGGTCGAATTTCATATTTTTCAATCATGGTCGAATTTCGTACTTTTTAATCATGGTCGAATTTCGACCACTGGGCGACAACCATTAACAAAAATTCGATTATGTTTCTTTAATTTCTCCTTCACGGATCATAAATGTTAGATATGAAGTGTGAAATTGAAGAATAATTTTGTTTCTTTCTTATAGGCCCACCTTGAAAAGGCCCTTCGTATTGAAATTGAAGAAAAAGGCATGAAAATAGATGCACTTAATACTAAAGTGCAATTATTACAAAGTAATTCAAACATTTCTAGTAGTAATGATAAAAATGACAACCACAGTAAAACAAGTGAAGGTGATGGTGATGTACAACTAATAAATCTATCTAATGATAATGAAGTAAATCAGACCAATGAAGAATCTTCAGCCGCGGAAATACTCGTTCTGAATAATAAGATTGAAAAAATGGAACAGTTACTAAACAAGTATAAAGAGTCGCTAAAGTCAAGCAAAGAAAAAAATTCACAAATTAATACAGATATACAAATTCTGACTAATGATCTTGAAAATAAAAACAAAGAAATCGAACAATTCAAGCTTACTATTGAACAATTGACAGAATCGAAACAAAAAATTGAGGAATTAAATAATATTAATGAAGAACTACAGAATAAGATTAATGTCTACGAGTTCAATAAAACGAGAGAACTATCAACACTGGAACTTGACTTTCAAAAAGCTCAAGAAGAAATAGTAGAATTACGTGGTAAGATTGAAATATTTAGCAAAAGAGAAGAAGAATATGCTATTTCCTTAGCAGAAAATAAATTAAGTATTCACAAAGAATTGGAAAGTAAAGAAGCAGAAATAAAATCGCTAAAAGATCACTTGGAAGCAACTAAGAAAGAAATACAATCATTGAATATAGTTGTAAATGACTATAAAAATAATGTTGCGTTATTGGAAGTAGAACGGTCTAAGCTTAGTCATGATAGCTCTGAACTGACTTCAACGAAATCTAAAATATTAGAATTGGAGTCCCAAATAGAGGAACTATCTAAAAAATGTCAAACCTTAGAACAAATTAAAACAAAATCGAATGAAGGGTATAAATGTCTCCAGTTACAAATGAAACAAGAAACTGCAGAGAAGCTAGCTATGATTGACAGAAACACGTATTTAGAAAATAGAAATTCTCAATTGAGTGAAGAAAACGTTAAGAAAAGTGGTCAGATAGGGCATTTAGAAAGTGAGTTACAGAAAAGGGAAAAATATCTAAAAGATCAAGCTTCAAAAGAGTCAAAGAAGGACGAACTTCTTGACGAATTAAGTATATGGAAAGATAAATACGCAAAATTAGAATCAGAAATACAAGAAGAAAGAGATGAACTAATTAAATTGCAATCAGAAATTGAAAAACTGTTAACAAACCATGAGTTACTGCAAAATCAAAATGTTGAGTTCCGTAAAGTTGTAACTGATTTGAAATCAGAAAATGCCATCATGCATGAAAAAATTGTTAGAAATAGCAAAATGAAAATGAATTGTGTGAGACTTGCAAACGAAGTTAAGGAAATAAAGAAAATTATTCATTTAATTTCAACTGAGGCGAAATCCTTGCAAACAATTAATAAAGGAGCATTTATCGCTCTTACTAAGGAAATAAATTATGCATTGAACAATATTTCATCCAGTGAATCTAATTTAAATACCAACAAATTAAATGAGTTAAAACAGGAAAATACTATATTGCAAAAAGAATTACTATCAGGTATCGAAAAATATGAAAAACTGACCATAGAACTAAATGTTTTACGAGACGAAAATAATAATTTGAAATCTACTATCACTGGATTTGAGATAGAGAAAAACATTATAGATGAAGAAGTTAAAAATGTTACCGATCGCTACAAAGTGGCTATAAATGAATTAAATTTTGCCAAAGAGCAAAATGAAAATTTACTTTATAAGATTAATGAATATGAGAACAATTTTCAAAACCTACAAATAGCTATGGAATTTGAAAAAACACAACATTTAGATTCTTACGAAAAATTAAAATCTTTAGAAAACGAGAAACAAACATTAACTGAAAAACTCGAATACTTGGCAGTCGAAAAGAATAAAACAAGCAAAGATTTAAATACATTTAAGGATTTGCATAGTCAAACTTTAGAAGAGTTTGATGCCATGAAAAACGAAAATAACCATTTAATAGCTCAAGCAAAAGAACTAGATAAAAAGATTGCTTGCCTTGATAAACTACAAGAGGATAACAAAAATTTAACACTCGAAAATATATCTTTAAAGAGTCAAGCTGAAAGTATTGCTGACAACTATAAAAAATTGGAAACTGAAATCAATGACGTACGAGAATCACATACCGTAATTGAGTCAGAAAAAAATCATTTGAACGAAATAATTGAAAAATTGGAAAATAGTTCGTTTAAAAACACTCAAGATAATGTTAGTCAAACAGATGATTCACTAGAACAATCAGCATCTGAAAAAAACTTGGAAGAAATTTGTAAAACTAAAGAAATTGACTCACAGGGTGCTAATCCACAAAAAAGCATTGGTACAGATAATGAACTTCCAAACCAATACAATTTATTAAAGATTGATTATGAGATATTAAAAGAAGAAAACAGACGTTTCAAGTCGGATATTGAAGGCCTACAAACCTACTTAACAAAAATATCGAAAGAAAACAGTGTTTTGAATGACAAGCTCAGAGAGTTAATAGCGACAAGTGAACATTCTTCTGATAACACTGATACTTCAAGGGACTTAGCAGAACTGAAAAAAGAAGTTGAGTTGAGGAAAGAGAAAATCGATGATCTTTTAAGAGAAAATGTGTTATTGGTTGAGGAAAATTTGGAGCTCAAGGATCAATTACAGTCTCAAAATTACCCCAATCCGGAAACAAGGTCATTGAATGAAAATGAAAAGGATTTTAATGTAATTAGGGAAAAGTACCACAATGTGTTGCAAGTAAACAGTACATTAGAAAAACGATTGAATGGTTTGGAAGAAATGAACAAATCTGTAGATGGAAATATGCTACAAATGCAAGAAAAGAACGAGAAATTAAAATTGTCTAATGAGAAGCTTGAAAGGCGACTAGATGAGGCTCTCGTTAGTCTAAGACATTTGCATGCATTGCAAGAAAACACTGAGCTTGAATATTTGCGAAATATACTTTATGAGTATCTTACAGGCTCAGGAACACATTCCGTTACGTTAGCTAAAGTGTTATCAGCCATAGTCAAGTTTGACGACATGCAGACTAAATTAGTTATGCAGAAAGAGAAAGAAAGACAAGGATTCGTAAGTATAAAATCGCATATATTTTATATTACCAAAGTAATTCAGGCTGATATTTCAATGAATCAGGGTCCGCAACCTGCTACCATGGATGTACTAATACATGATTGACCATGACGTTGCCCCTGCGTTGTAATTTTTCGTCTGTTATTTAAAAAAAAAATCGCTGTTAAAATGTACGGCATTTTACCCCGCACAGGTTTTCACTTTTCTGACACAGATGTTTTTTTTTTTTACCTAAGCGTCGGAAAATATCTGGGCTAGGGGTCAAGAATCATGTGCTAAACTCATGGTTACAGTTTGCTCGTCGATGGCTCTGTCACCCTGTATTTTATCTGAAAAATAACTTTGAATGTTCGACATAGTCTTCAATACAAAAGCCGTCAAACCGCAATATTTATTTCTCTAAAAAAAGTTATCTGAGTATTGAAAAATCTGCCATAAGTTACAATCTTTACTACCTACATTTTAGGGTTCTGTGCCCAAAAGGTGCCATCGAAACCCTATTACTAAGCCTGAAGCCTCTGCTGTCCGTCCATCCGTCTGTCAGTGGGCTATACCTATACCATGAACTCGTAATAGGTACACAGTTGAAATTTTCAGTGTGTCCTATTTCTATAACCGCTAAAATAAAGAAAAAAAATTAAAGGGGACACCCCCCTTTAATTTTTTTTCAAGAAACGTTTTTTTGGCGTTTTTGCCTTGTGGTACAGAACCCTTCGTGTGACTGCCAGTTTTTCTCCTCTGGGAGTGGGTGCAGAGAGAAAGAGCAGTAGTGGCCCAGCCGAAGCGGCCGCGACTTACGAGTTGTAGGTCGTAGGTTCGTATTCGAACCCAGACAGGCGCTTTACTTTGTGTAAATTATTTCATCACCATTGCTCTAAAAACGGTGAAGCAAAACATTGTGAAAAAAAACGGCATGTCCTAGAAACAAAATATTCGAAGACATGTGACATCTACAATTAATTGTATTTCGTAACACTAAGAAATCTTTGGTCTGATTGGTATTTTAATATTGAATGAAAGTAGGAAATATTTTAATTTAAATATTTATTTAAAAAGAGTAACCAATAAACAACTCTATAGTCAGTCATCGAATAATTGAAAATAAGCCATAGTCATTGTACTGTGGTTTATTTAAAACCACAGTACAATGACTATGGCTTATTTTTTTTTTTTTAAATAAACCACAGTACAATGACTATGGCTTATTTTCAATTATGCGATGACTGACTATAGAGTTGTTTATTGGTTACTCTTTTTAAGTATTTGTTACTTATTCCGTTTAAAGCGCACAAGAAATAGTTTAGTGACCAGGTACGCTATGCGCCGCTAGATGTCACTATAATACATGCATTCAATTCAAAGCTGCATTGTTATTTAAGATTTATATTTGCGAAACGAGGTATTTACTATCCGTCCTTCTCCAGGGATGTACCACTGTCGTTGACTTATTTATCGACGTTCCATTTTATTTTAAACAAAATACAATCGAAAGCTAGTCGATAAATATTATTACGTTTGAAATCAAGTGTTTATATAAATACGAACTTACGATTTATAGAAAGTATAATTAAGAATTGTTATGTTAAACTACTGATCCGATTTTGAAAATTATTCTATTCATAGAAATGTACACCCTGTGGCGTTTCTTTCTATCTTATACAATAGATGTTAAAATACAAGATTAGTTACTAGGGGACACTAAATCCGTACCTACACAGATTTAAATTTCTCCCGATATAGCATAGAACACAGAGAACATTGGTGCCGATTCTATTGTCACAAAATTCTCTAAACTAAACTAAAAATCACTAAAATTTAGTTTATTCCTGTCAAACGACGATTTCCCATTCTGAAATTGACTAAAGTGACACAACATAACTATATTTTAGTTTGACAGCACTAAGATTGTACTGAGTTTTTATTTTAGTGAAAATGGTAATTTTGCTATTCTGTTGTTGTCAATTTCATTATTCTATTCAATATAAAATTTTGATTGTCTAACTAAATCTGACTATTTTTAATCGTGATTAAAAAGGTGTGGAATAAAATTAGTTGTCAAGAACTAAAATTCACACTGACACCCTCGACTTCGGGCGCAAATACAGTACTGTATCTTTTTTCTTTTGCTTATATCTCGAAATTGGTGTGTCCTATCGTAAAAATAATGAAAATTTCGACCCCCTTTATAAGACTCCATACACCTCTAAAACTCAACATATACGTAATAATTTTTCATATTTTCGATACAAAAAGTAAAAAAATCCATTTAAAACACGTCGAGGCTGCCCCCCTGCGCGATCCCGGCTCTAAAAAAAATCACGGGGTAGGGCAAACGTGGAGTCGCGTTTGTCAAATTCGATTTTAGTTTTGTCAAAATTATTTTTAAATTTAGAGATCTTTTTTTGCAGAATAGCTTTAAGATTCTCATAGCCAAAAGTAAGGAATTTTAGTGATAGTTTAGTTCGGTGTACAAGAGAATCGGCACCATTGTAAGTTTAAAATATCGATAACTGATTATCGATAGCGGTAATCTGTAATTGAGTAACTGACTGTGACATGTGCATAGTTGGAATCTTCGCGAACTATATGTTTGAGTTTATAAGAAAGTAGACTTCAAAATAAGTAATCTTTAATTTTAATCGAAATAAAATCAATTAAGACCATGGTATGATATACCTCCATTTGAGAAATTTTTGGTTCTGCTATCATGTTTACATTCTATAACAGCACAATAGGGCATTTATGTATATTTTTTTCAAGTTCTTTTCACCGTGGCGGTTGTAACAAGACTTTTGTGCGTGATGTGTGCGCGGAGCAGACTTATCTATGCGGAACTCCGCAAAACTTGGGGTACACGAGCCCCGCCTACTTGCGACTTCTACATTTTTTTTTTTCTGTTCTGTGATTACAGCCCAATCCCTAGCAGTGCGAACATAAAGGCTGATTATATATACTATGCTATGGGGGTGGGTCATCCCATACTAAAATGTATTAACATTATTTGTTTCAGTTACGACAGCTTGGCATTATCTGATATCAAAACCAACCAGAAGATGCTTTGTAATCTTTTATAAAACAATTTATTAATGATTCTTTAGTATAATAATCAAAATGTAAATTTTATAGCAAGTTCATAATTTTATTATTTGTAAATTATTGTTATTTTAATAAATTATGATAATTATGGTTACTGAAAATTATTTTACATTTTTACACTAGTATTAGTATTGGGATTCATATTGCCTAGGGTTAGCCCACATTCGCACGGGCGCGCACTGGATTTTCAATTCTCAACGGTGAACCTAGTGCTGATTCTACAACTCGACCCCGAAAAATGTACCCTTACCTAGTTATTTAGGGTGGGTTTTTGAGATGGGGCACTATTGTAGCTACAGGAAAATGCTCTTAGGAAACTAACTTTTCGGGATATTTTCATTGGCATTGACAGATTTCCTGACTACATTTTTTTAACCATTTCAACGCCACGGACATGTAGATATAGAAGTTCCAGATTGTCCTCAGCGCTATGAATTCATTAGAAGTTCTTCATTTTAACCACCTTATGAAATTACAGGCTTGGGTTCACACAAAAGAAGCACTTATTTGCCTTAAAATCGGCAAAAACAAAAACTGCTAACATTTTCAATGTCCCCAGAACGCCAAGGACTGTATAAAAGTTGGCCAGTGTTGTGACTCGAAAGTTATCACCGTTTTCCACTTATATTATTATTATTACAATATCATTGTTTAACACTGTTTGATTTCGCCCGTGGATTTATTTGTAAAGTATATATAATAATAAATAAATATAATAATAATACCAACACCTGAGGAGGCTGTCGTTGGGAGCTGGATCAAGGGCCTGATTCAGAAAGCGACATAGCTTCTTGACACGCCTTGCATTGTTAGGTTCCTCTCGGATGGATGCAGTGTTATAGTTTACCAATGTTATATAAGTGTAAAAAGGTGAATATCATTGTTGTTCACCGATCCTTTTCGATTGATTTCCTATCTCTTCAAAACAGTTGTAACTTGTCAATGCCCCGAGGAGGCCCCGAGCCACTATTTACTTATCCCGAATGCCGACTGGTCTAAGGCAGGCATTAGGAATTTACACTGCCAGTAGGTACAGTGACGCTTTCAAGCACAAAGCATCATTAAAATTTATGATACCGGTATCATGAAAGCGACGACGAATTGATCGCAACTGCACTTTTATTGGCGTTAAACAAGAAAAAAGGAAACGTCGTTTTCAAAATTGCGAACACGCCAAGTCCTTAAGGTCTCTGTTGTGAATTTATGATAAGTAGTCCGCATATTACCTACCAATATTCCAAATGCATGGATATTTTTCCACGTTCCTCATTTTGTTCTTTTCGGATGACGTCATACAGTTTTTCTGTTCTGTGTGACCCGAACGTATGGTTTGTTTCCAAAACGAACGTCGGGTAATTTTACCGTTTGGAATATGTACAAACGTGTGCGCTAGTTGAACATTTTGTATGAAAGGCAAGCATTCAGAATATAAATTCCTAATCAGGAAACCGTCCGTATGCACATATGCGGCCGGCCTAAAAGTCGTTCTGTGACGTCATAAGCGTACGGGTGTTTTTTTTTGAGGCTGGGATTTCATCAAATAACTTCTCCCGCTCTGGGTGGAGCAGGAGGGCGTGTCAGACTTTTACTGACTAAAGCCCACCCGTGTTCCTTCAGTTGCCTTTGTGCCAAGGTATATTTTTCGAATAACCCGCACCCCTGGCAGGCATCGGCCCTTGCGGTACCATGGCCTGGACCAGGGCCGGACGCGAGAAATCGCCGCCGCCGATCGCCTCCACAAGGACACGGCGGTGCTCCGCCCAAGCCGGGCAGACCTCCACCGTATGCTCCACCGTGTCCTCAGGCCGATCTACGCAGTGGAAACACCCGGGCGTTTCCTCCCTTCTTATCCGAAACAGGAACCTCCCGAAACAACCGTGTCCGGTGAGGACCTGCGTCAGGTGGAAGGTAAGGACGCCGTGGCACCTCTCAATCCACTCCTCAAAGAGTGAGTCAAAATGGCGGGTGTACCATAGCGAATCAAATTATACCAATTACCAAATAAATGTACTTAAAACATACTATTTTGTACCTACCTAGCTCTAAAAAATCTGTACCTCCTTCAGAACGAAATTAAGGTATACCCGCCATGTTGACATCAAGATGGCGTGTGTTCTTTATCATTCATAAAATATAATTACACCAAAAAATTGTACCTAAAAAGTAACTCGATTTAAAAAAAAAACACTTGATCAGTTGGATAGTTCCTGAGAAATAAAACAACCGTGTCTTGTGTATAAGTAAACACGATTACACGATAATGATCAGGAACTATACATAATCTAACTAACTAACTAACTCTAATCTCAGGAACTATCCAACTGATCAAGCGTGTGCTTCTTTTTACTTGAGGTATTTTTAGGTACAAATTTTTGGTGTAATTATATTTTTGAGAAATAATGGTTAAACAATAAAATATTATAGAACACTCGCCATCTTGATGTCATTATGGCGGGTGTACCTTAATTTCGAAATTATTTCGTTCTGAAGGAGGCACAGATTTTTAGAGCTATGTACAAAATAGTATGTAGGGGTACATGATACCAGTCTTTTACATTAAGCGACTGCCTATCTGACGTCCACAACCCAGTCACTGATACCCCTTAGTAGGAGTGAAAGATCAACAAAAGACAGCCAGGACCAACGACACAATGCGCTTTCCGAGGCACGGAGGGGTCCTACTATGTAATGATGGTCACCGAAGCATAGCTTAACATTATTCGATTATGTTTTACATAGGTTTCCTGGCCTGAAGGTTTTTCAAGTGATTTTTGTTAAGGTGAATATTTCAGTTGCTGCCATGCACTAATGGAAGTGTTTCACCATTTTTGGTTTCACACAGTTGTTTTTGTTGGTGGTTCTACACTTCTACCCTAGATTATAATGAATTTTAAATAAAACAGCTGATTTTACTGAGTACCGTAACAATATTATAATAATTATTATATACACTATGTTAAAAATTTGTAAGAGACTGCTAGATGGAACGACACTGGTTATGACTTCTCAGGCCACATAAAAATTCTGATTTAATGTGCCATGTAAGGAGCCAGGCATCAATAATATTAAAATTGAATCATAATGTTATGCACTTTCATTTTCATTCTCTGATTGACTCTCTGCATCATCATCAGTAAAATTTAAATCATCATCTAAGTCAATGTTATCCATTTTCAGCAACATATCTTCTATCTGTGCTTTGATTTCTGGTGTTAACTTTTGCTGTCCCTCTTCTTGTTTGTTTATAATCCTAAAAAAAATCAAATCTATCATTTTATACATATTTCAGTTATATCATAACAAATCAGTGTCAGCAACAACTTTAAGACCACACCATTTTTTTTTTTTTTTTTGGGATAACTTCAAATAACTTCTCCCGCTCTGGATGGAGCAGGAGGGTGTGTCAGACATTTACTGACTATAACCCACCCATGTTCGCTCAGTTGCCTGTGTGCCAGGGGCCGCGGTATCTCTTTCGAACAACCCGCACCCCTGGCAGAAGACCACACCATCAATCACTAAATGCATTTAGGGCTACATAAATTTCAAACATTGTTCCATTTCTGTCAATCATTTGATGATGCTAGACACAGAATGATGTTTCAAAATTTTTAGCATTTAATTCATTTAGTGATTTGGGGTGCAAGTGGGTCTAAAGTAGTAATTCAATTACTTAATTATGATAGTAAGTATATGGCGGCCATCTACAGTGCCACACACGAAACTTCAAATCAAACAAATGTGGAAAAAACACAAAAAGTAAAGTGGCGCCATCTACAATGCCATATACGAACTACTCAAGACTTGACATCACACCGCAGCTACATCACACAAGCAGAGTTTACCGCGCAATCTACATATATACAAAATCCCCACATCAATCGTCGGACAGTTGCCCACCAGACACAACACCCGTCTGGTCGGACCCCTTTTCAATAGAGTATGAGTGAACCTTACACCCTGTTCCTCATACCTCTATAAGTACAAACCTCATTATTGTTCGACGTTTTCTTTCCGGTAAGTCTTTTAACATTGCTTTCAAATCTGTATTCTGGGGTTCTTCCACAGCTGGTGCATCTTGACCCTTAAATTTGAAGAATATTAAGTTAATAATAAATGTTTACTGATACCAGTGGTGGCCCAGTGATAATGGCCCCGATTTACAAGCTCATGGGTTAGAACCCAGGCAGTGGCTTTACTTGGGGTAAATAATCACCACTGCTCTGAAAATGGAGATATGTTATTGCATGGAAACCGGCATGTCCTAGACCCAAAAAACATTGAAGACATGACATCTACCCGCGTTTTAGATTATATCCCAGTTACTCTCAAAGACAGGAAGCCCCCAGCAGTACATTCACAGTACAGTACAGCACATTCTCGGCTGATTAGAGAATGCAAGTTATGTATTTACTCTTTACCTACGTAAAATCAAAGAATAAAACATGACACAAGTTTAGCAATAACATTTACCTCAACTGGCTTGCAACACTTAGCACATGTTTTCTTGTCCAAAGCGCATTTAGTACATATCATGTGGTAGGCATGTTTTACTGTTTTCTGCTCGCAACCCACACACTTACGAGGTGCAGTCAATGGCTTGTACTTCTTATATTTAATCTTCCATTCAAGTATATCTTTGCAACGTTGGCACACGCCAGTTATCTCCAAAGAGTTTATAAACTTCGTTTTATGGCTTTTATCATGTAGATCATTTTTAAACGCAGTTCTATTTTGATGTTTCTGTGGTCGGTTCCGTAAATTGCTTCCCTTTGAAGTACTCATTTTTTTTAAAAGGATAGCCTTTTAAAACATTTACTATCAAGAAATAAGTTATGATTTCCTTCTGTAATATGAGGACAATAATTAACACTTTTTAGAATAGGTACATAGTTTAAGGTTATGTTATCGTGCAACAGACTAGAGTACATTACTTAGGCCACTTTCCGAATTAGAAAAATAGCGCTGCGAGCGCTCACATCAATAATTTGCGTTCCGAGTTAGATATCGCGATTATGACAGCTAAGAACTGTCATTTTTGTCATCAATACGGAACGCTCGTGAACGCGCTAACAGTGCTCACTCAATGTTAAAACCTATTTACACCATATAAAACTTGTATAGACCACAAATTTCATCTTCTTATTTGATTAGGTGGTGATTCTAGCCAGAAGCACTATTTATAAGTTAGCTAAAAGTGCTAAAACTATGATACGAATCAGAACATAACAGCACTAGTGTCATTTTTGACAGCGCTCACGGTGATATTAGTATAACGCATGGTCGGCGTTATCGCAAGATGGCGCATGTCATGACGTCATCTATGACGATTCACGGGATATCGTTATCGCGCTCACGCCAATTCGGTACGGGTGTGAGCACGCTCAAATCGATATTATCGTATCTCGGAACGTAGCCTAACTATCGTGCAGTCGTGTTGACAATGACTTTGCCCACTTTCCGAATTAGAAAAATAGCGCTGTGAGCGCTCACATCATTATTTTTCGTTCCGATATTTTTTTTTTTTTAATTTTGGCTTCACACGGTTTGTGCATTTAGCCAGTGTCAAGTAATTTTTCTTTTAGAACAAGTAAATGGCCCGATATCGGGCACGAAGTTACAAAACATTCATAGTCGTCTTTAGTCAGTCAAGTCAAAGTTATTGTAAACCGGTAGTAACTTTACAACAACCTAATAGGAGTTTTTGGGGGGAACACGAAAAGTCCACGTTAGTCACTTATTTTCACTTTCACTACACTTGTGTACTCACACGTAACTAAATTGAATAATTCACTATCAAAATTATACAATTTAATTCGCTATTTCACTAAATTCCATGAAAATGAAAATTCGTGCGCCTGTTCCAACGCGATCCCGCCAAAAACTTTCGTTCCGAGTTATATATCACGATTATGACAGCTAAGAACTGTCATTTTTGTCATCAATACGGAACGCTCGTGAACGCGCTAACAGTTAGGGCTTGCAATATCCGTTCATTTTTACTATCCGGATAATACGAATATTTATATTTTACTATCCGGATAAGGCGGAGAATACGGATATTTTTTAGTTTTTACTATAAATAAAACTAATAAGCTTTGGCAACACGTTTTAATCAGTCTCTCAAGCAAAATGGCAAAGAAATAATAAACTATACCAATATTTCAAGTAACAATCACATACAAAAAACTAATTTAATTTCTAAAACTGTACAATTAAACACCGATACCGCTCCAATCATTTGTATCTGTTCTTCTCATGCTAAAAACTATTCTAATTAAAAATGAGATCTTGCATTTATCACAAAACGCAACATCCCAATCAGATCAACCTATTTAAAACATAATAATTAAATAAAGTTGTCACTTTCACTGAAAAATCAGCTCAATTATTAAACAACAATAGTATAAATCAAATATAATAAAACAAAAATGAACAAAATATCTTAACATAATCAAATAACCCTTTACAGTATAATATTACGTAATTCTTAAATTATTTTTTATCCAAATTCTGGTAATATGATCTTAAAAAGCTTAAACTATCTAATAAATCTTCTTTCATAAAGGGCGGGCGTTTTTGGGGGACTGTCTTATGTAATTTTGACGTTTAAAAAGAGCTGACTCGCAGCCTAGTTTGATTATATGACTTTTGATTTTATGATTTTTTTTATAGTAGTTCTTAAATCGTTGCATTATATATACTGTAGCAGAAAACACTCTTTCTACTACAACGCAGGTCGGTGGTATTGATAAAAGTAGATTGGAAACCCTTTCTAAATTCCTGCTTCTCTGACCATTCTCATCAAATAGTGCTATCTCTACTCAAGAAGTCGGTCGCTGCGCAGAAAATGGCTGGCTGACTCATAAATCGGATGATTTCTTCTCGTATTTGGGTTTAAATGATACGCTTACAGTTGAAGAAGAGCAACCTTCTGTTTCTTGTGTATTGTTCGCTGAAGTTATGACTCTGATCTGCTTGTTGTGTGTCAAAAAATGTAGAAATAATTTTAACAATCGTCAGTCTCACAGATTCAGATTCGTTTGTAGAATTTTCAAAAGGACAGTCGTGTGTACTTCGCTCTTCATAAAAATTGAGAGGGTTGTGTAAATATGTCATTGTACCGATTATTTCTGGAACTCGTCTTTGTGATATTCTTCTTTTGAAAAGGGTGAAAAGTTTAGAATAAAAACTGGGTTTAAGTGAGAACCGACTGTGCGTGAGATACAATACAATACAATCTTGAAAATGCGTGCAATACGGATGTGAGTTTAACATAAAGTTAACAAGTGGTCAATGTTGTTATGATCTGTCGCTAAATTGACTTATTGTGATTTCTGAAGGGAATAAATAATTGCAAGACTGCGTAATAACAGTTAAGTATATACTTTACAGATGACACCTTTTTATTTAATATTTAAAAGTGAAATAAAACTATCCGTAACATCCGAAAAATCCGGATAGTGATGCAAAAAAATCCGGATTTGATTATCGGTGGATATCCGGATAATATGGATATCCGGATTGCAAGCCCTACTAACAGTGCTCACTCAATGTTAAAACCTATTTACACCATATAAATTTGTATAGACCACAAATTTAATCTTCTTATTTGATTAGGTGGCGACTCTAGCCAGAAGCACTATTTATAAGTTAGCTAAAAACTATGATACGAATCAGAACATAACAGCACAAGTGTCATTTTTGACAGCGCTCACGGTCATATTAGGCTACGTTCCGAGATCCGATAATATCGATTTGAGCGTGCTCACACCCGTTCCGAATTGGCGTAAGCGCGATAACGATGTCCCGTGAATCATCATAGATGACGTCATGACATGCGCCATCTTGCGATAACGCCGACCATGCGTTATACTAATATCACCGTGAGCGCTGTCAAAAATGACACTTGTGCTGATATTTTCTGATTCGTATCATAGTTTTAGCGAACTTATAAATAGTGATTCTGGCTAGAATCGTCACATAATCAAATAAAAATTTGTGGTCTATACAAGTTTTATATGGTGTAAATAGGTTTTAACATTGAGTGAGCACTGTTAGCGCGTTCACGAGCGTTCCGTATTGACGACAAAAATGACAGTTCTTAGCTGTCATAATCGCGATATCTAACTCGGAATTATTGATGTATTTTTCTAATTCGGAAAGTGGCCTTAGTTTAACGCATGGTCGGCGTTATCGCAAGATGGCGTATGTCATGACGTCATCTATGACGATTCACGGGACATCGCTATCGCGCTCACGCCAATTCGGAACGGGTGTGAGCACGCTCAAATCGATATTATCGTATCTCGGAACGTAGCCTTTGACTTGACTCTTTGGAGTAGAGATGATGCGTATATACTAGAACAGATCCAGGGACTAGGTATTTAATGAGACTAGGTAGCACCTATTCCAACTTTTAAAATACTCGATCCATCTAGTCTCACTGTGCATACGCGGCGCACTCGACACCCGCGTGGCCCAATCGAATCGAAGTACCGGCGCGGCGAAGCGGAATAGCAAGGCTGCTTTGCCGCTCAATCGTGTTTGCCTATTACAGATCATTCGTGGGTCAGTCATTTGAATTTAAACCATAATTCAATAGACATAAAAGTAACGGAACGCGCACTCGTGTTGTCCAAGAATACATTCTGTCCTTTTTTAACTACACTATGCCGCAGTCTTTTCCTCTTTGTCTGTCAGTACTTGACAGTAGTCGGGACTTCATCAATCAATTTATTATGCAGATTTTACATACTAGGTATTGTAAATACTCGGTGCGAAATGAAGACTTTAGACTAAATGCAATGCAGTCGAGTATCAAGTACGGACTCGCGCGGATGTGATCCCGGCTCGCCACCGCCGTTTTGATATCTACTCGGGGCTATTCGACGTCGTAATCGGATACGCGTATCGGACTTATTTTGAAATCGGTTTTCGTAGGTAACGAAAATCTTTTAAATACGCCAACAATCTTCAATGTAAATAAATCTTTACGTTGACATTCCTGAGCCTGTGTAAAGTATGAAGGGAAGATTACAATTCATTACTGCGTACGTACGTACGTACGTAGACGTATCGCTGGTACGCAAAGACTAAAGTATGCGTACTTTGTGGACTAGGTGGAACAGGTATTTGGATCGGGTTTTAGTGTACAGAATTGGACTAGGTGCACCTAGTACAAAATTTACCTAGTACGATACATCACTAGTACTCTGGAGTGATACGGTGCAGTGTTGGCGACTGGGTGTTAGGTTTTGGGGCTAAATCGAGTTAAAAAAAAGGCTAGATTAGCACAATAAAAAAAAATAGGGTTAAATGACTAAATAACGAAAATTAAAAATAAGATTCTGTAGTAAAATGGATTTCATGAATAACTAACGTGTAAATTATTAATAAAATACATCATTCTGGGTTATTAAATATTGTAAATCATTACCGCTGCTATTAAATCAATCTTAATAGCAGTCTTCATCTAATTACTCTTGCAGGGTTTCACTTTGGACTGACGACGTTGAGTTGGGCCAGGGCCTCATCGCGCTCAGTCTTGTTCAGTATAAATTTAAAATGGATACATTTTATTACGGAGATCCTATGGGATTACCTATGTGTAGTAAGTTTGGTTTAACTTGGTAAGGCCAGTTCGTATCTATGGTATGGAATTTAGGGACTCAAAGTTCATCCTGTTTCGTAATTTGTGTTTATAAGGTTTTGACAGGCGATAATATTTGGGGCTAGATAACGGGTTAGGGGCTAAATCATTATATTCGGGGCTGAACAAGAAAAAAACTCGATTTAGCCCCAAAACCTGACACCCAGTTGGCACCACTGGGCAGCAGCGACATCTAAAAAGTGAGCATCCCACTAAGAAGGCGCGTCAAAGTACTTCAAGTACATACTAGAGATGAGTCGTACTAGGTAAATTTTGTACAAGGTGCACCTAGTCCAATTCCGTACAAAAACTCGATCCAAATACCTGAGGCCCTAGTGTGAGTTTCATTTAACCATCTACACCAAACGTAGTTAGCGCGTTCGGCGTTCCGATTGGCCCTGGATTGGTGACGGACCAATCGGAGCGCCAAACGCGCTCACTGCGTTTGGTGTAGATGGTTAAATGAAACTCACACTAGGACCTCTGTTCCACCTAGTCCACAAAGTAGGTACGCTTACTTTAGAGTATGCTTAGTCTTTGCATACCACCGATACGTGTATGTACCTACGTACGTACGCCGTAATTAATTGTAATCTTCCCTTCATCCACAGGCTTAGGACTGTCAACGTAAAGATTTATCTACATTGAAGATTGTTGGCGTATTTAAAAGATTTTCGTTACGTATACCGATTTCAAAATAAGTCCGATACGCGTATCCGATTACGACGTCTCCAGTATATGATAATGTACTCTGTGACGACGTCGAATAGCCCCGAGTAGGTATCAAAACGGCGGCGGCGAGCCGGGATCATATCCACACGAGTCCGTAGGTACTTGATACCCGACTGCATTGTATTCAGTCTAAAGTCTTCATTTCGCGTCGAGTATTTACAATACCTAGTGTGTAAATTCTGCTTAGTAAATTTGTTGATCAAGCCCCGAGTTACTGTCGAGTATTGACAGACAAAGATGAAAAGACTGCAGCATAGTGTAGTTAAAAACCTTTTTTCAAAAAAAAAAACAACAAGGGAAGGCGGTGACAAAAAATTAAAATACATATCCCAAGTCATCGCCTTCCGAAATTAAAGTTATTTTTCACTTTTTAGTCTTTTTTTGGAAGTCGGTTGTTTATTTTTTTGAAAAAATATTTTTATTTTTCACTTTTTAGTGGTTCACATGTGCTTACCCCTTCACAGCGTACCGGCGCGGCGGCGTGATGTTATGTTATTAACTGGTGTAAACAATTGACAGACATGAGATTTCAGCAATCCCTGTCCATTAGCTATCATTTATTGAGGAGTTCCGTTGCCTATCTCCGAAGTTTTTCATCAGATCTTCACCAAATTGAAATGGAACCCGAGAAACTCTCCGAGAAAGTACTCTTCCAAAAACTATACAAATTGCTTCAAGTGTGCCTATAAAATTTGAAGAGTTCTCTCTATTTCTCCAGGATCCCATCATCAGATCCTGACTTGATGATCATGGGACCACCTGGGAAGTATTTCAAACAAAAAAATTATAATCCAAATCGGTCCAGCCATCTTCGAGAAATCGGGGAACATATATCAAAAAAAGGTTCCAACGAATTGAGAACCTCCTCCTTTTGGAAGTCGGTTCAAAAAAAAGGTTCCGACGAATTGAGAACCTCCTCCTTTTGGAAGTCGGTTCAAAAAGGACAGAATGTATTCTTGGACAGAACGAGTGCGCGTTCCGTTAGTTTTATGTCTATTGAATTATGGTTCAAATTCAAACGACTGACACACGAATGATCTGTAATAGGCAACCACGATTGAGCGGCAAAGCAGCCTTGCTATCCCGCTTGGCCACGCCGCCGCCGGTAATTTGATTCGAGTGGGCCACGCGGGTGTCGAGTGCGCCGCGTATGCACAGTGAGACTAGATGGATCGAGTATTTTAAAAGTTGGATTAGGTGCCACCTAGTCTCATTAAATACCCAGTGTCTGCATCTGTTCTAGTATATACGCATCATCTCTAGTACAGAAGCCAACACATCAGGCTACTCCAATCTTCCAAATTTCTTTGATTGATTTTCTACTTTATGACAAATTATAGGGCTCATGTTTAATTGGGAAAATTTGACAGTTTCGGGTAGCTTGATGTGCTGGCGTCTGTACATACTAATACTATGCTGCTGATGCTGCTTCTTGTTGGTCACTGTCACTTACTGTCCCCGGTATATTTATTCTGTGGTCACTGTCAGGTTTCAGAGGAAACCGAACGAAAACAGACAGAATATGTACTTTAAAATTGAAAGTACGGTTGTGGTATTTTTTTGAGAGGAGGAATATATCTAATTATCTCAGGTTTATTGCCTGATATTAGTGGAACTGGATAGCGGATTTCACGCCTAAACGTTATTGGAACAACATAATCTTTAGGTAATTTCATTTTGGAGACCACAGGTACCTACTGAAAATCTTTGAATATCTACATAAAATCTTTCAAATATGACGCTGACCACACGTAAACTTGTACAAATTGCTGCATGGGGAGGTTTGGTCGTCGGAGGTACTGGGTTTTATTTACAGAACCGAATTATCGATAAGATAAGAGGTTGTGATTACTATAGAAGTGCGTTGAAGAAGTTACGAGCTCACTCTGGTGCCGTCCACTATCTAGGAGAGCCGATCAAAGATAAACGATTCAAGCTGAATGATACAATAAATAACTGTTCTGATGGCGAGACAGCTAGGTTTAGAATACCTGTGTCTGGACCAAAAGATAGAGGGACTTACTATTTCTGGGCTGAAAAAGATAACAAGGAATGGAAAATAACTAGAGCAGAGTTAGAATTGAAATCTAACCAAGATGCAAGACTTCTTATTGTGAAATAGTAAAGTAATAATAACCAAAGTAGTATGAATGTTTTGAAAATGTATTTATCAAAATAAACCTTAGAATTTACATTAACTGTTAATATTCATTCTGCTTATCAATCACTCTGTAAGTTGTAAGTAATATACATGAATGGCTATGGTAGAATAAAATTATCAAGCTGAAAAACGTTACTTAACTACATTCATAACATGATTTTTATAGTATTGACCTGATAGACTATTCTTAAAATAAAACATAAACTTTAAAATGAAAAATGAAATTGTGGTATTTCTGTTTTACCAAGGGCTAATTTTTCAATAAAATGACAGTTGTCTTTAAATCTTACAGTTTGGCATATTTTTACCTGACTTCAAAAAGGATGAGGTTATGAATTCAGTATGTTTATATTTTTTTTTATTTATGTTCGGGCATAACTCCATCTTTTAGACAGATTCGTAAAATTCTTTTTTGTTCAAAAGAGGTTTATTCTAAAATCGTCCCATTTAAATTTTATATAGATCTGATGATGAGTTTCGGAGACAGACAACGGAAAATTACAGTAAATCAACCGCAATTGCTGCTATCGCATAAATATGCATTGTTTTGATTTGATTGACTTTGAGAATACCCCAAGGATGATTATATTTCGAATTGGTGTGGGGTAGGTACTCTAACTGAAAAGTGAACATAAAATCTTTTTCCATTAAAATAAAAACCTGTTGTTTTTTCTAATATAAAAAAGCTATCAAGCCGACATATTTATACCTCTGTTAAAAGTTAGCTAACTATTGAAAAATCAGCCCTTAGATACTTACTAAAAAATATGAAAAATAAATAAATACTTACTGGGTAATATGAAAACAATAGCTTTTTTTTTATATATATATTCAGATAACCTTAAGGCAAAAAATTATGCTTACGGTCATCTGCTTTCAGGGCCTTTATAAATACTATTTCACACTGCCCTTATTTTATTACATAAGTATAGTTTTTCCCCTTATTGCTTACTAATTCCCTCTATATATTTTCAAGTATATTATTGAAATTACCCAGCAAGTTCCACCAATTCAAAATTACTTTGCAGATTTTTGCAAGCTAACTATGTTTGTTGGAACTTCAAAAGAAAAATTCCAGTATCACAACACTTTATTGTGCCTTGTTAAAGCAATGGAAGGAAAAGATATAACAGTGGACCTACGTAATGATGATTCGTATGTCTGTGGACATGTAGATAGTGTGGATGGGTAAGATTTAAAAAACCATCAATATTGTGATACAAACAAAGATGAACAATAGTATTAACTATTTGCTGTGCTATTCAGTAGGTTTAACATTATTGTATTTTTGTTACAGTTTCATGAATATTTCTTTTTCTAATGCAGTGTACTGTGATCCTCAAGGAAATGAATATCTTTTTAAGTGTTTGTTTTTACATGCCCGTAATATTAGATATGTCCATGTCCCTGAAATTGTAAGTATGTCACTGTCCCTTTTGGATAAAAGACTCTTATTATGGCAATTTACTTATTTATCATTCTGAATATTTTTATTTTTTTAGAAATCTATATTGTCAACGATACAAAATGAATTAAGTGGAAATAAAAAGCCTCGTTTTGACAACAAAGACGTCAAGAAGTCCAGAAAGGTGAAAAAGGCACTTAAGCTGCACATGGAAACTGTGGCTTCTTTGGGGAATAAATGAGTTATGTGTCGACATTGTAAATTGTATTTCATAAATATTTCAACCAAACTGAAAGCCATCCTGCCAGTTGCCAGTCTGTTATATTTTATAAATATAGGATTCCTTCTAGGCTAATCGAACATAGTGTACATCAATCTAAGGAGAAACGGATTTTTAACCAAAAATAGTAAAAACTAAAATCAGAATAAAAACAAAATTCTGAACTTATAGAAATATTTATTTTAGCTAACAATCTTGGAATTTTATCATAAAATTATAGTAATTCACCTTATTCTTAGAGATCTACCAGATTACTTAATGGGATACCTGCTTCCCATTTCAAATATACCTACTTTGCGCCTCATCTTTTTTGATGTTAAGTACTTCGTACTTCTACTAGTCAGTTTTCTAGTTTTAGCAGCAATAGCTTGGCTGTACTATCAGGCAAGATTCTGTACACTAGAGCTCAAGCTTTCTATAAAGTAAGTACTATTGATAAAATGGCAATCATAGTACAATTCACATTGTCTAGGCCATAGTAATTAGACTATGACTAATTTGGAGCAACCTACTCATCATTTTTATTTGAAGAATAATTTCTGCATCCGTTAGTCTTAATATTCTGACGATTTTCATTTGAAATTGTTCTATCGTCATTAATTGACATAGGATGTAAGCATGTGCTGTCATTTGCCTTATCTTTTAAATTTTCATTTTTATTCTCCCTGTTGAAAGCCATATTAGTGTCGTGGTCGAGCGCAGCATCAAAGGGTGGGGTCACCTCGTTGTGCGCCGCTGCTCTGCGCACTCCGTTATCATTCAAAGATGACAAAAAGAACTTTTGTTTGTCGTAATTAAAACTGTTAATTTCCTGACTATTAGAATAGTCTTGAACATAATTATTGATGACTAAGTTTTTGAAATCATAGTTTTCTTGTTTCGCTGATTGTAAGCTATCATTCCTTGGCATTTTGTAGGAAACATTAAGTTGCCCATTGACGACATAGTTCTCCTTTGCTTGCGACACGGTTTGTATGACATTGGTATTTAGTTTTTTCTGTATGATAACAACTTGTTTGAATGAAGGCTTCATTGACCGATGGTTCATAGGTTTTTGGAATACAACATCCTTATCCTTATACGGTATTATTTGTGGTGTTGTGGTCGGTGGGTCAGGTGCTTGGCTGCACAAGAAGTTTGACTGATTGATGCTGGTAATGATTGAATTTGGGCTCGGCGATGATTGCATCACGTTTGGTCGTTGCACAGCGTTAGGATTCAAAGTACCTAAAAAAAAAACAGTATCCATAATTACTTATGGGCTAGATATTGCTGCAATGGTGCGGCGTTCTGGTCTCACAGATTTTCTCAAAGTGCAGTTGTATTCAATTCTGAAGTAATCAAATCCTAACATTTTGAGGACAAAGTCTTGGAAAGTAAGTAATTAAGAGTAACGTGATTGGGGAGGCCTATGTCCAGCAGTGGACGTCTATCGGCTGAAATGATGATGATGAAGAGTAGGTAACGAGGCTTTTGTATACCTGCAAGTATTTTTATCCTACCACACCATACGACAGAGCTTATTTATTTTGCCAACAAAGCTGTGCGCCATTTATTAGCTCAAAAATGATCAAAACTTCTAGCACAACTATTTAAAGATAAGAAATAACCTTGCATGGCATACATTTACTACAAGTGGGTACGGTGTGACATCATTGATCGAAGTTCACGCGACCGATTGCCGTCATACAAGGTCCCGATAGTAAATGTTTAGGTCCGTAGATCGCCAGACAAATATTACGGTTTTAAGAACTAACAAATATTTTACTATTATATTTATTAATACTTGATATCTGTGACTCTTTACCTTGTGGTTTGTATTTCGCTAGCTGCGCGTACACTTGTTTGATGCGTTCGATATTCAGCTGAGAAGCTTTCGAGTGGTCCACCATGGGCATGGGGTAGTCGCGTCCGATTATGCATCGCGCCGACTGCTGCACCGCCTCCGGCGCCACCCACGGCTCATGAATGTATCGCGTTGGCATGTTCTTCAATGCTGGGATGTATCTCCTGTGAAAAAATATCATAGTAGCAACATTCGCAAAAAGTTATTTTTTTCCGCAAAATACAAGAGGGTAGCATGTTACGGCAAGCATCACCGAGGTTGACGACGCGTGTGCTTTGTGTTGCTCTGTCGATACTTACCCAGAATGATTTCGCAGTACATCATGAAATAGGGTATAATAATACTGTTTCGGTAAAAATACAGCTGCTGTAAGATTCAAACAAAATGATCTACGTAATGTAACAAAAAACAAAAAAAATGTTCAATTTTTTTTCCGTACTAAACCCGTTTCCAAACAGCATCTACTACGTTATAGAGCATGAAAATCCCCTAGCGAAAATAATGCAACTTAGGAAGGAATTCGTCCAGTCCAGAGACTGCCAACAAACCTCGCAGTTTGAGTCAGAAAATTGTCGTTAGTCATTAGTGCCAGATTTGAGGAATACCTGGTTTTTCTGTATAGCTACCCTCTAAGGTGGATATGCGGAAACGCATGTCCGAAAATCCACCCTAAGCCTATAAATTCTATAATAAGTACCAATGTTTTAAGGAAGGCGGAATCTTTTCAAAGACCCCTATCTCAAATGGGACTGTAAAACGAAAGCTAGATGATATGCTTATTCTGTAATAAAAATGATTGATTTCAATAATTATAACTTACATTCTCCATGGTAGCATTAATAATCATGGGTACTCAGACAGTGACATACCTTATAAAATCACCGTTAGGGTCAGTTTTTCGCCCGAAACGAACAGGGCAGTAGCAGTGGAAAAATTGCTGGAAGAAGGATGAGCACGACAGCCACATCCACATGCCAGCATTGACGGACCAGTCAGCGTCGAGAAGCAATTCGTCGAACACCTGCAGGGACGGGGGGGGACTCCTCAAATTAATACGTCGTCGACGGTCATACAAAAAGTGATTCCACTGGATCGCAAATAGCCACATACAAAAGATTGAAGTGAGAAAACCACCTCATAAGTCTTAAAAGAAAGGATGAAATATGACGACTTAAAAAAAAATGAAAAACAGTGATCTTTGAAAGCGTAATTCGAGTTCTTAAATTAAATTGTAAATGCAATGGCACTTTTTTTTTTTTTGGTGGGAAATCATCAAATAACTTCTCCCGCTCTGGGTGGAGCGGGAGGGCGTGTCAGACTTTTACTGACCACCCACCCGTGTTCCCTCAGTTGCCTGTATGCCAGGGGCCGCGATATCTCTTTCGAACAACCCGCACCCCTGGCAGGCATCGGCACTTGCGGGCCCCAACTGTTGCTGCTGACATCTCTTTGAGGCGCGCGTGGAACACAACGCGCCGTCGACCCGGGCTTGGTCGTTACCGGACAGCGAGCTACCCATTACTCGCCGTCCGCAAGCCCGTACCTACAGTGGCCGAATATCAGCCTGGGATTCCCGACGCCCAGGGCGTCTCCTAAGAAGGCTACGGCTGTGAGGGCGCATGTACTGCATCTCCCTTACGTGCGCCGCCTCCCTCTTTGCGAGCATAACTGCTTCGCTGAAGGAGGCGACTGCTAGCCATGCACTCTCGCTCCGTACCATGGCCTGGACCAGGGTCGGACGCGAGAGATCGCCGCCACCGGTCACCTCCACGAGGACACGGCGGTGCTCCGCCCAAGCCGGGCAGACCTCCACCGTATGTTCCACCGTGTCCTCAGGGCGATCTTCGCAATGGAAACACCCGGGCGTTTCCTCCCGCCCTATCCGAAACAGGAACTTCCCGAAACAACCGTGTCCGGTGAGGACCTGTGGCAGGCGGAAGGTGAGGACGCCATGCCGCCTCTCAAACCACTCCTCAAAGAGACGACTTACCGCTGCAATCGTGGCGTGCCCAAAATGCAATTGCACTAAAATACTAAATAACGAAGCTCTCCTTGCCTTCATTCCTTCTTCCCATGAGATCCACAAGTCTCCCCTCGTTAGGAAGCAAGCCACTGCATGCCTGGCCAAGTGGTGAATCCAGCCTTCTTCTCTTAATTGTATCATTACTGCATCAATCCAAGGAAATCCGGTTTGGCCCTGTTATGTATTAAGATAAATATGAGTTTTACAAAGTTGGCGCCGTTTTGAAAGTATACGTTACCCTGGCAAAATTTTGTGCTTTAGAGAGGTGACTCTATCAAATAGTTAGTGTATCATGAGGAGCAATTTGTTTACTATTAACAAAATTTGTTTGAATTGTAGTTTTAAAGTTATTTCAGAAAAATAGCTTTTGCTGGATTTAGCGTAACGGTTTCAAACGTTACCCTGGCAAAATCATTTTCAAAAATTCGCTTCGCGCTTATGTATGCTGTAGTCCAGCAAAATCTCTTTTTCTTAAATAACTTTAAAACTACAATTCAAACAAATTTTGCTATTAGTAAACAAATTGCTCCTCATGATACACTAATTATTTGTTATACCCTCACCTCTCTAAAGCACAACATTTTGTCAGGGTAACGCACACGGTTTGGAACTGCCTTTCAAAATCAAAAGGTTAGTAGGTAGTTGTTAGTGAATGTGCAGTAGTTTTAAAAACTTACAGTCGCCCATTTCGCTAAAGCTTCTTGATTCTTTTCCCATGGTATTTGGACGCATATAGGATTTCCTTCCATACGATCAAAATTAGGGTTGCGTGTTGCAGCACAATAGAAAAATTCCCTCCATAGTATCTGCCCATGAAGAGACAGTGGTGGTCTTACTCGTTTAACTCTTTTGTACAATTCCGTCAACTGATAGTAAAATAATCTAGTTGACAGACAACCAAATCTGTAAGAAAGGTATTTCTTTAGTTCAGTACTTAAGTCTTATCAAAAAGTGACGAAACTGAAACAAAACAGTTGTAGTAATTTACCTTAAGTAGGGTGATAAGCCTGTCTGGCTTGCCAACAGTGACTGTGGTGTCATTTTTGGCCGCCCGAATGAAGCCACCCAAGCTTTTCTTTCGAGATGTCTTTCTAACCTAGCTAAAGCTTCACTTTCCCCTCCGATCCAAACTGGAGGTTTTAAGCCCTCTATCTCGAATCCTGAATTTATATTGATATACATTTTTATTAAGCCGTCATAATTCATCTGTTATCATAATAATACCTAAAATTTGTCGTAACTTACCGAGTTCTTCGAGAGAGGGTACGCCAAACCGATCATCATGGTCATCGGTTACAGGCGTGGTGGCGCCGTTGAGCGTTTGGGCTGATATTGGCGCCTCCGCCGGCGAAGGAGGAGGCATGCTGGCGATCAACGCCTGGAACTGATGATACGTGAGGGGCGCTTTGCCACCATTTCGTTCTATTATTCTGAAAAATAATTAGATTATTAAAATATGTAGGTATGGCTTAAATACGATTCAAATTTAAAAAAATCATCACATTTCAAATAACTTACTGGTCTAATTTGTATAACGTGTGAGAAACACGAGATGTGACGGTGATGCCGACTTCGCGACATTTTGTCATTATGTTGTGGTCTCGCACTCGGCCATAGGGCTCAGGGTCCTCCTCGAAGGACAACGCGGTAGTGCCCCATTCTCGAAACAGTTTTGGTAACGCATCGGCAGGTTGCCCTCGAACCACGAACAGCCGGGAGTTGAGTTTCCGTAAACTCCTATCTAAGTCTTCCAAGCATTGCAACAGAAACCTGTCGAGATAAGTTTATCGATTGAATAAATAAAACTGCATAATGTCGAGCGTAATAACTTCCTACGTAATACGCGAAGTATGTAGTTATGACGTAAGTCTGACGCTTACGTGTGCATGGACTGTGACTCAAACATATCGTACATAGATTAAATCATTATAACATTGATTTTGCTCGCATGAAAAGATTATACTTAATTAACGTTTTCTTATTCAAAGCTTTACCTCCACTTATTGATGCCAACATTTGAAGAGCTGGCGAACCAAGGATCGATAATAAATACACATCTGAACGTCGCTGCGTCCACTAGGCAATCCTTTAACGCTGGGTTATCATGGAGGCGCAAGCCTTTTCGGAACCAGTGCACTATGTGCTTGCTACCAGGCCGGCGAGCAGCGGGCGGGGGTGGCGTGGGCGCAGTGGCGGGTGGCGCGTGCGGTCGGACGTTCGGAGCCGGCAGCGTCTCCGAGGCAGCTGACATCTTCATGTATTTACCCACATCGCACCTGGTGTAGTTTAAGCTACTTCTGATATCTGGAATTGGTTTTTCAAAAACACACTAGAATTATTACAAAAAAATCCTTGCACATTTTCCCCCACACTTTGTGAATACCTACTGTGTGACTTCGTCTGAATAATTTGCGGTATTTTTCATACACTTTTCAGAATAGTTTTAATGTTCAGTGCCAATTTCACATCAAAACATTTTCAACAACACAACGCGATTTAGATGCGCTGCTCGCGCTGTTTCATTGGTGAAATCCGCCCTAAGTAGTGGTGGATATACCTAGTAAGGTTGTTTACATTTTGGTGATTGATTGTAGGTTAGTCAGGTGGATAGATGAATATGTAGCGTAGTAACGAATAAGGAAGGAATGCGCCTAAAGGCTCCCACAGACAGGCGCCACGCGCTTGTGCGACGCAATTCTGGTAAACCAACTTCCATGAGGTTTTCATAGAAATTATTCTACCTAAAGTCGCGTGGCGCTGTCGTATCGCGCCTGTTTGTGGGAGCCTTAAAACGTCATAGGTTAACCCATATAGTCAAATAGCAAACAAACATAATGTTTGTTACTTACCTACTAGTGACCGACCGAAGCTTCGTTTTCGCCCATATTTTTGGTTTCGACCATTGACCAGCCGAAACTTCGGCCACACCAAAAATTAGAAGTACTTAGGTGATTTGTCGCGCGTCATTCGGCCTTCTTCGTAAAGCTCGGCAATATCAGGTGACGTTCGGCTAACTTCCGGGTGAATCGAATCCACTCGTGGTTTCACTCAGCTGACATAAACGGACGCGTTTTTGTTTTGAAGTTGTAAAACGAGGTTACTTAGGTTGTATTCATTTCCTCACGCGTATACACGCATACAGCGGAATTATTAATATTTCGTTCACGGCTGAAAATCCACCTTCGGACGGAAACCTAAGCAAATACCATATACCTACCTACCAAAGCAAATCAAACAGACTTGAACAAGTACCTGATAGATGTTGTTCGATTTTATTATGTTATGCTGACACAATAACCTAGCTGTTAAGTAACTTTGTTGTTTTGTTTACATTTTACTGCGGTGTATTTTCCTACAGCACTTCTAATGCTGCGGCTACACTGTCGCGTTATCGCGAAATACAAGTAGCGCTCTCTCTGTCACACATTTGACGTCTCGATGTCCGACAGAGAGCACTACTTGAAGTTTGCGATAACGTGACAATGTAGTCGTAGAATAACCGTCGTGCTCGTGATTCGTCATAGATGCATATATGTATATGTGGTGTTAGTGAGGATACCGAGCTTAATAATGAATTTCCAGCTGTATTGAGTTCCAGAAAGCTAAGCTTATGTCTAAACTCAATAACTGTTCTTCTTAGCCTTGAAGCCTGCTTATCTTTGTTTCAACGTAGGTCATACAACGGGGTTACTTTTACCAAGATACGTTTTTGTAAGCAGACCGGAAAAGGAAGTTTGATCCGCGCCCAAATATCCTTTTCAGGGTTGCCCCGACGAAATTGTAGGTACATAATTATTACTGTATGTCCCCTAGCCCTCCAAATACTATAACTTTCTGTGATGTTGCTTAATTTTAAACGTTTTGTTGTCTGTTTGTGAACCTAAGTGTTAAAGTGCCAACTAGTTTTTCACACCAAGAAATAAAACCGGATCGAATCCTAATTATGTAACATTTATATTTGGCGTCAATCATTAATTATACCAGTTCTACAAAAACAAAACTAAACTTAGCTTTTCCTCGAAGAGCAATAACAGATTTTGCATACCTAAATAAAGTCATAATTTTCCGCCATAACTTAAAAAATGTTATGTGGTGTGTTGTGTGTAACTCCTAGTTGCGAGATGCGGCGGGCAACTTTGCTACCGGGAAAAAGACGTTCTGCGAAAAAGAAAATTCATTATGTAAGCTCACAAGTTCACGCTGATATCGTAATTTTAAAGTTGAAAGGAATTTTCCCTTTTTCAGAGAATTGTTACTAACAACGTGCTTTTAAGTATCCAATGGGGAAAATAGAAATATACAGAGTGGCAGGGACATCGAGGCGTAACCTGTTTGTTACTATGGCTTCAGTACTAACATGATTTTGTTCCATGGCGTTGAAATTTTTCGTATATTTTGACCGCATAGGTAATTTAGGTATCGCACTTTTCTGTGAAACAGCAGATGTTTTTCTGATGACCGACAAAAATCTTCTTCGCAATGGGGTGTAGAATCATGAGCTGAATTCATGGTTACAGTTTGCCCGTCGAAGTCCGGGCCACCTAATTAAAAAGTACTTACTTATGACGAAGAAGATAGGTATAATAGGTACCTACTTTATAGGCCTTTTAAAGTCCGGCAGTCGAAATAATGCGTTCTTGCCACTAAAACCCGTCAGTTTCATACAAACGAATACGTGTTTTGCGAATTTGATCCTAATTAATAGAATTGATAGGTGTCAGGAACCCAGTCTCTCGACGGCCGGAACATAGTTTAATAGCTTGTGAATTATTATAGCAATATTGGGCACATGCTTAAATCGGTATATTGTATTTAATCTATTAATAGACTACTTCGACTTTGTTGGTATCAAGTACCAACAGACGGCTTATACCTAAGTTGCTGTAAACAACATGCTACACTTTTATCGTAGGCCAAAAGCTAAAACATAAATTATAAATAGGGTTTATTTATAATTTATGTAGGTACAATATTTCGGTGTAAATTAGAAAAAAAGGTGTATTCTATTCTGTGCATTGCTAAACAACGCAGTTAAAATATTTAAAAAAAATAGGGGTGTTCTTGGTTGGAACCCATACTTATTTTAAAATATTATGATGTTTAGTAACTTTGCTGTTTAAGTAAGTCAAACCTTTTCGAGACATGCATTTCCATGTTTATGTAAGATTTAATATGTTTATATTAAACCTAATAAAATAGGTACACCAACTTGTAGATTTCTCTGACTTCTGCGCTAGATAAATAACCGTGTTGCAGGAGCAAGTGTCCTCCCGTAATACAGAGACACAGTGTTTTGTTGTTTTATGACAACACAAAAGTATAAGAAACCAAAAGCAAACATTTTTTTATTCATAAAATATATCAATAAAAACAAATAAGAATGATTTTTGCTTATGTTCGATATTTTTTCCTTAGTTTTAGATACATTTTATGGTAGAACTAAAATCAATATATAAACGGTACATTTACCAAAATAACATTTTTTACCATTTTTGTCTGTCTGTCTGTCTGTTTGTTCCCGCTAATCTCTGAAATGGCTGGACCGTTTTTGACGGGACTTTCACTGGCAGGTAGCGGATGTAATAAGGAGTAACTTAGGCTACTTTTATTTTAGAATTTTTATTTGTTTTTATTGATTCCATATCCTGTAAGTTACCTTCCGATTCCGATAAGTTAGCAGCTACACACAAACCGATATCATTATTATCGGCCCGATGATATTGGTGAATATCGATGACCAACGCGAGTCACCAAACGACTACAATACAGTAATTACCGACGTCTCGAAGTCGGCAGCGCGAATAAGCGTGTTCAAGTGAAAGAATGGCTGGTTCTATCACTCCGCACTGCGTCTTCGCCGGTAGAAATTGTCCGACATCGGTGTCAGACACTGTCTGCGACGATATAATTAACAATAACAACTAAGTATTTAAAAGCGTTTAGTAGATATTAAAAGTATGCGAAAATCTGACCGCTGATAATGTGGCGTTGTCGGAATCGGCAGTGCTGTGTTGTAATTTAATGTAATTGTTAATGTGATGTAATCAACTAATTTTATGAATGAAACAAAAGCAAAAATGTATTTTCATTCAAAACTAGCTTTGCCTAAGGCTGGTAGTTCCAGAGATAGAGATTTCAAACATATAGAAAAAAAACCGGACAAGTGCAAGTTGGAATCGCCCACTGAGGGTTCCGTACAAATTTGTAGGTACCATATTGTAATAAAAAACATTTGAGAGGTGTCAAGGGACACCCGGATGGAACGAAGTTTCTTTAGTGAAGGAATTGTAACAAAATTTTAAAAATTGTACATATATGTACATACACACGCACACACACACAATGCACTCTGTCTGTGTCTCTGCCTGCAGAGAAACACGCGCACGCCGCACGGCTTACAACAATGTAGCAAAAAGTGTCGTTACAACTTTTGGTCTTAATTTTTTCCGTCTAGCCCCCTTTCGCAACGCGCGATAAGGAACTTCGTTCCAAAAACTGAACAAACAACAACAACTCAACTGATGCAATGTTCTACTTAGATGTTTGATTAAATTGTTTAATACGAGCGCTAATCCTGCTGATAAACTGTCACGCAGTTTGGCAGGTTTATGGGATTTGTACAAGTTTAGGTCCAAATAAATGTTATTTATTATCTCAATTTATAAGTTCAATCAATCGATCAATCGATCAATCGAACAATCGATCAATCGATCAATCGGCCAACCAATCGGTCAATTAATCGGTCAATCAATCGGTCAATCAATCGATCAATCAATCGGTCAACCAATCGGCCAACCAATCGGCCAACCAATCAGCCAACCAATCGGCCAACCAATCGGCCAACCAATCGGCCAACCAATCGGCCAACCAATCGGCCAACCAATCGGCCAACCAATCAGCCAACCAATCGGCCAACCAATCGGCCAACCAATCGGCAAACCAATCAGCCAACCAATCGGTCAATAATTCGGTCAATCAATCGGCCAATCAATCGGCCAGTCAAAATCGGTCAATCAATCGGCCAACCAATCGGTCAATCAATCGGTCAATAAATCGGCCAACCAATCGGCGAACCAATCGGCCAACGAATCGGTCAATCAATCGGTCAACCGATCGGCCAACCAATCGGTCAATCAATCGGCCAATAAATCGGTCAATCAATCGGCCAATCAATCGGTCAATCAATCGGCCAATCAATCGGCCAACGAATCGGCCAACCGATCGGCCAACCAATCAGCCAACCAATCGGCCAACCAATCGGCGAACCAATCGGCCAACCAATCGGCCAACCAATCGGTCAATCAATCGGTCAATAAATCGGTCAATCAATCGGCCAATCAATCGGCCAATCAATCGGTCAATCAATCGGCCAATCAATCGGCCAATCAATCGGCCAATCAATCGGCCAATCAATCGGCCAACCAATCGGCCAACCAATCGGCCAACCAATCGGCGAACCAATCGGCAAACGAATCGGCCAACCAATCGGCCAACCAATCGGCCAACCAATCGGCCAACCAATCGGCCAACCAATCGGCCAACCAATCGGCCAACCAATCGGCCAACCAATCGGCCAACCAATCGGCCAACCAATCGGCAAACCAATCAGCCAACCAATCGGTCAATAATTCGGTCAATCAATCGGCCAATCAATCGGCCAGTCAAAATCGGTCAATCAATCGGCCAATCAATCGGCCAACCAATCGGTCAATCAATCGGTCAATAAATCGGCCAATCAATCGGCCAATCAATCGGTCAATCAATCGGCCAATCAATCGGTTAATCAATCGGCCAATCAATCGGCCCATCAATCGGCCAACCAATCGGCCAACCAATCGGTCAATCAATCGGTCAACCAATCGGTTTATCAAGCGGTCAATCAATCGGTCAATCAATCGGTCAATCAATCGGCCAATCAATCGGCCAACCAATCGGCGAACCAATCGGCCAACCAATCGGCCAACCAATCGGCGAATCAATCGGCCAACGAATCGGCCAACCGATCGGCCAACCAATCAGCCAACCAATCGGCCAACCAATCGGCGAACCAATCGGCCAACCAATCGGCGAATCAATCGGCCAACCGATCGGCCAACCAATCGGCCAACCAATCGGCCCATCAATCGGCCAACCAATCGGCCAACCAATCGGCGAACCAATCGGCCAACGAATCGGTCAATCAATCGGTCAACCGATCGGCCAACCAATCGGTCAATCAATCGGCCAACCGATCGGCCAACCAATCGGCCAACCATTCAGCCAACCAATCGGCCAACCAATCGGTCAATCAATCGGTCAATAAATCGGTCAATCAATCGGCCAATCAATCGGTCAATCAATCGGCCAATCAATCGGCCAACGAATTTTTGAAAATTTTGACTCAGGTCCACCCTCGATGACGTCCCGCAGGACTCTGAGCGCGAGCCGATTTAGCCCGATTTACTGTTTTTGAGCTTGTTCAAAAAAAAATCTATTAAACTAAAAATTTCAACCTTTAATTTCCCTCCTATATACGATTCCCTTATTGCACATGCAATTTCTACACAATTTTGTGCTGTTATTAGGAAATGAGACGGAAAATGGTTTCGAAATCGACCCTGCTTCGGATTTTTTTTTTCATCGAGCAAATTGCAATTAATCGTGTATTGAACCTTTAATTTCCCCCAAACAAGGATCTATCTATGACATATATTTTTTTCAGGGCCTAACTACACGAATTTGATCATTTAATCTTGATTCTGAAACAGGCAATTTCGGATAACCCCCCGTTAAGTTTACTAGCTTTTGCCCGCGGCTTCGTCCGCGTAGATGGCAGAAAATATCCCTCGGGAACGTACTACCGGGATTAAAAGTACCCTATGTTTTAATCTAGGTTAACAATGTCGTCTCTAACATACCATAAGGAGACTATCATGCACTACTTTAAAGTAAGGTATTACTTACGTCTAAGCAAGTATGTTGGCCCGCCTTCTCGCACTGCTTATACATATAGTATCAGAGGAGCAGCGCGCGGATTGATATTAATTGCTGGAGGATAAAAATTCTAAAACCTAACAACAGAGAAAAATAAAAAAAAATATCTACTTGCCTGCTAAATTTGTAACTTTAAAGTGAAAATATTAAATCCTCTTTATTCTCTATCCTGTGACAATTAGAAAAAAAAAAATAGTTACTTACTTAAATAAATACAGGTACCGAAATACGGATTTTTTTGTATTATTTTATTACTCATTGGATCCCTTAGTAAAGTTATTGTTCTCAGAATTACTAAGGTGTCTTTGGCGATGGCGAAAGTTGGGCTGACCGATGATGAGTTAGTAAGGGTTTTTAACCGCCTAGGGGATGATTTGACAAAAACGCCAAAAGGCTTTTAATACCAATTTTATGGGTTAGTTTTAAAATTTACGAGTTTACTCGACATTATTCCGATAAAACCTACAGCCGTCGAAGCCACGTGAAGTAACTTAAATAGAAACCAACGTCGCCGTCCGTCGGTAGGGTGACGAAACCAGTGTAGTTAAGCTGGCCTCGAATTCTATTGTTCAAAGTGTTACAAACGACCGACGTGCGGCCGATTGTACCTACCTATATCACAAAGAAGGTATTTGCAGCGTCTTATGAGGTCCTCCCTATTCAATTGACAACAGCACGCATAATATTACTCCTGCTATTCCTACTAACGTAAACAGTAAACCCAGGAAAAGTATGCGCGCTTGGCGTCCTCACCTTCCGCCTGACGCAGGTCCTCACCGGACACGGTTGTTTCGGGAGGTTCCTATTTCGGATAAGGCGGGAGGAAACGCCCGGGTGTTTTACTGCTAAGATCGCCCTGAGGACACGGTGGAGCATACGGTGGAGGTCTGCCCGGCTTGGGCGGAGCACCGCTGTGTCCTCGTGGAGGCGATCGGCGGCGGCGATCTCTTGCGACCGGCCCTGTTCCAAGCTATGGTACGGAGCGAGAGTGCATGGGTAGCCATCACCTTCTTCTGCGAAGCAGTAATGCTCGCGAAGGGAGGCGGCACACGTGAGGGAGAGGCAGTATATGTGCCCTCACGGCCTTAGTCACCGCAGGAGACGCCCTGGGCGTCGGGAATCCCAGGCTGATTCCCGGCCACTGTAGGCGCGGGCTTGCGGACGGCGAGTAATGGGTAGCTCGCTGTCCGGTAACGACCAAGCCCGGGTCGACGGCACGTTGTGTTCCACGCGCGCCTCAAAGAGATGTCAGCACAAATTGATGGGGCCCACAAGGGCCGATACCTGCCAGGGGTGCGGGCTGTTCGAAAGAGATACCGCGGCCCCTGGCACACAGGCAACTAAGGGAACACGGATGGGTTTTAGTCAGTAAAAATCTGACACGGCTCCTGCTCCAACCAGAGCGGGAGAAGTTATTTGATGATTTCCCATTCTCAAAAAAATAAAATGAAAAGGAAAGGTATGCGCTTCGATTGCTATCTTCGTGTTTCCGAATTAACATGGATGTTGCGCCATAGAGACAAAGCTTCTAAGTTTTGTACTGAATAAGGCGCTTTGTAATATTGTGCTTTTCATTGCGCGTTTGTATCAATTTTTCCGAGTGTCGGGTTACCTTATCCAGTCGCAGATCGTCACCATAAAGTGATAATCATGGTAATTAAAACATAATAGGCAAGTACTTCCAACTGCATATTATTAGATAGCATAATCGCGCGTACGTATTTCTGAAGAAAGATGATGATTGCCGAAACGCATACTTGCATCATCCGTAGCACTTTCTGTCTGGAGTCTGGATGGAGGAATGATTAGAGATTAGCCTATACAAAATCATAAGATCATTCAGACTAGAATCTGTTTCGGAACCATTTTATTAAACGGTTTTATTTTATATCATGGATACGCGACGTTGGGAAACACGATATCTGTAGTGAGAATAGACAGACGCACGTCACTTGCATGCTTTTATGAGAGTCGGTAGACAATACGTAGGTATATTAAATAAACTTCCTGATCGTCCACAACCTATAACATACTTAATGTTATTAATTTCTGGTTTGGGACGTTTAATAAACGAGTGCGGCAAACGCACCGTGTGTTTATCACGGCAGTTGTTGCTGTGTGAACCAATTTATGTATCGACGCATTTTTAAAGAAAGATAACAGCGCCATTATTATTGCAAGAAGAGGAGAACTGTTATCTTAAAAGAAGTGCTATCCTTGTAATTGTAGATTTGAGCCAGAAATAAATGTTTTTTCACTCTTCACATAAGTAGTTTGATATTCTCTTTGTATGGGATTTCCAGCAATGAATAATGCTTTCTATTTCTTGGGATACTATCTATACTATCCCATACCATACATACATTACATACACATACAGGGTATACACCCTGTATTAATTTATACTTGGGTTGGTGCATAAATATGAAAAAAAAAAGTGGGATGGCATGGCATTGAGGTTGACAAGGAAATTACTAAAGTTGGACAAGAAAACACATAATGTTTGGCTCACACAAGAAAAAAATATTATTAACATAAAGAATTTTAGGCCCAGGAGAAAATAATTTAATTGTATGATGAAAACCATTCATTCGAAACTGTGATGTGTGGTCAAATTTTTTCAGATTTACAGATTTATTAGTCAGTGTGATATAACTGGACAAGGTAGTAAATATGAATAACAACATTACTGCATAAAATTTATCATATTATATATACAGAACGGAAATGAAATGGATTTATATTATGATCAGCTTTTATTTAAAAAATGGCTACATTAAACTTTTTTTTAATATTAGACTAGCAAATTGATTATTTTATCGCACAGATTATGGGGTTGCACACACACAACATCACCATGGGCGTCCATGGCGTCATCATGGGGTTGAACATTGCTTAAAGTTAAGAGATGCTTAGACATCAAAAATGTATGGTTAGACAGTTGCTATTCATTACTTAACTTGCAATGTTTAATAAAGGGGTATGTATTATATTCAGATATAAATGATACAATAATAACAAAGTAATGATTCTATGTGTGGAGATGATTATGTGTATAAATCACATTAGATGGTATTATAGTATAGTCAAATAAACATACATGTAATTCCTGTTTAATACAAAGAATTTGAACTCACCAGATACGCTGTTTTTTAGTCAACTATAACATGCCACAGTAAATTGATTTTAAATTTATTTTACTGCTCTGAAATATATATGGAGGTCTCTTTATTTTTAATATTACAAATTTTATTTAAAAAAAAAACAGTTTTATTTAATTGCATGAAAAATATATTGAAATGTATACTAACATAGTTATATATTTTGAATGAGTATGCAGATAAAATGAATGATTGAATAATAAACTCACCTCTATCAATTTCCATAAAAAAAAATCAAGTCACAGTCCAATAAGTTAATGTTCCACAAAACAAACTTTCAACAACTTAAACAGGGTACAACCACTTTATTGTACTCAAAGTAGCTTAGCTTTTACAAAACGCAACTTCTCATTACCACTGTCTTACAGTATCTAGATAAAACCCCCACTGAAACGTTTCCAAAACATTAATGGTTTTACCAGTACTTAGGTAAAAACAATAATTGCCTGTGCAACAGGATTCTACTTCTTCTAGAACGTTTACAATATATTACGTCGATATAAGGGAGCAGGTAATCACAGAAGTGGCGTACAAATCTACTGAATTATGAGAATTAATGAGAAATATACAAATGTCAGATCCGTCCACGCCACTTGCAACGTGACCACATCACCACAACGTGACCTAAATGTTTGTGTTGTGCGCACACAGGCACAGCTGTGTTTCTTTTCCAAGACGTAATAAGCGCAAATATCGAACGAATGAATATACCTTTTCAACTAAAAGCAGTAGAGGATAGTATTCTATAGCAAACCAGAATAGCAAAACGGCAAAAAGATAACAAGGACAGTTCTAAATTTTAATATGAATTACGAGCGGCAATAAGCTTTCACAGTGACATTGACAATGACAAAATGACATTAGTGACATAGGACAGACTGACAGGTACGTCGAAGTGGCATTGTAAAAGTACGTCCGGAAAACTTTGACTAATTGAAGAAAGTACTATTTTTGCCATTTGAGTTTTAGCAACTGCAACATAATTATAGATACATGTTTACTCCAAATAATAAGCACATTATTATAGCCAGTGGCGGACTAAGCCGGTCCGGGACTCGGGGCGGTTAAACTAAATGGGGTACAGGAATAAACGTCGAAATATTTATCACGCTACCTCGAGAGGGTTTTTTTTTATTTTTTTGTGGGTGGGAAATCATTAAATAACTTTTCCCGCTGGATGGAGCAGGAGAGCATGTAGACTTTTACTGACTGAAACCCAGTTTGCGTCACTGTAAAATATATATCAGAAGGTACAGTTAACTTTGTTTTACGGAATTCGTGTTAATATTCCCGGGGTTTAGTTTTTAGGGAAATATAAGTAAAGCAACATAATTTATATCATAATCTACCTACAACCTACAATAATCTCCTTTTCTTTCATGACTATTACAGCGCCTCCGCGCTTCCGCACTCCTCTTACGATTCGGATTTTGGAATTTCTGTGTTATTAGTAAACTACTGGAGTGGTTGCGGTATACTGTAGGTTTGGTTTTCACCAATGACATAGGGTATGTTTCTTAACTAAGATATAGTCTACGCGTACGAAGTTTTATAATTCATTATTACTTTATACTTTGACTAAATAAATTTGGATAAATCCTGGAAAATTATATTTTACTAGAAATAAAAACTACTAAAATAATACCTATGGTACATGATACTTCGATGATCTAAAAATATGTCAAATAATGAATTTAGTAAAAAAAAAAACGTTTCGTTAGTTTTCGGTAAAACGAAATTCGAACAAAATTAAATCGGAAAGTGATCGGTTCCCGATAAAGTTAGCTAGATTACAACGGCATAAAAGCTATTGTATCCTATCTCCGGTCATTTTAGTCGGTGTTTTAAAAAAATATCGATATTTTCAATCGATTACAGCTATTTAATTGACATATTCTGTCGTCTGGCAACGTTCAGGTTAAGTTTTAATGGTGGAACTGATATAAATTCAATAAAATAAATATTAATTATATTTTCCAATGCTAGGGTAAAAGAAATGTTGATAAAAACAAGTTGAACATGTAAAAATACGACTTAATTTTTGAGAAGTAAATAGTCTTGACACGGCAAAAGAACTAAGGAGCCCATTGGTAGTCTTTCTCCTTTTCTTGGTCACCATTTTGGATTTTCATTTTGACCCCACTATAGTCTCTAGCACCCCGAAAATCCCTGAAAACGACACTCATCACGTAAAATGCAAATATTTATTTGTCCGCCATCTTGGATTTTCATTTTGACCCAACCATCGTCTTTAGCACTCCGAAAAATCCTGAAAACGACACCCATGATGCAAATTTCGAAATTTTGTTAGGCCGCCATGTTAGATTTTCATTTTGACACCAACATCGGCGTTAGCACCCCGAAAAACCCTAAAAACGACACCCATGATGGAAAATTTGAATATTTATTTGTCCGCCACCTTGGATTTTCATTTTGACCCAACTATCGTATTTAGCACTCCGAAAAACCCTGAAATCGTTTTCCCCTCACCCATGATGGCAATTTCGAAAATTTTCTAGGCCGCCATCTTCGATTTTCACTTTGACCTCACCATCGGCTTTAACATCCCCAAGTACCCTGAAAACGACACCCATGATCGATATGGAGAAAAATTCCTTGGCCACCATCTTGAATTTTCATTTTGACCCCACCATCGACTTCAGCATCCCTAAATTCCCTGAAAACGACACCCATGATGGAAATGTCGAAAATTTCCTTGGCCACCACCTTGGATATCTATTTTGACCCTACCATAGGCTTTAGCATCCCCAAATACCCTGAAAACGACACCCATGATGGAAATGTCGATAATTTCCTTGGCCACCATTTTGAATTTTCATTTTGACCGCACCATCGGCTTTAGCATACCCAAAAATCCAGAAACGTCACCCATGGTAGAAAATTCGACAATTTTCTTCTAAAATTTGACCATCTGTTTGTATAGCATTTGCTTTTAATTACCATGCGAAAAAATAGCTTTAATTGTTTAAAATAGGTAGTGTCATAAAAAGTCAAAATTTAGTGAGAAACGAATCGCTGCAAAACCGACTTCACGCAATCTTGTCTGCCCTACCTCTAGAGTATAATTTAAGCCCGCGTAGACGCGGAGGGTTGGGGTGGCTCGCGAGCTGAGAAGCAGGTGGTTTGAAGGACCGCCGCCTTGGCTGAGGCTGGCCGCCGAAGCTGAAGCTGCGGTGGTGAGCGTTAAAACTATCTACGCTCGCGTGGGGCCGCCCAAACCATGCAGCGTCGGAGCAATGGCGCGACAGAAACAATTCTTGCTGCATGTTGCATGCTTGTTTACACGCTGCATGCCTGCTTGAATGCTGCATGCCTGCTTGCATACTGCATGCCTGCTTGCATCCTGCATGCCTGCTTGCATGTATGTATGCTTGAAGCAAGCATCCTTGTTTGCATGCTTCTTACTGGGAGCACTTAAAACCACTTTTATTCATAATTAACTGTTTTATTATGTACCATTATATTTAAACAGTTAAATAAACAAAACAGTGGTATAATGAATGTTCGGAAACATAATACTTCGAACAAATGTTATTTTAGCTAAGTGTAACTTAGGTAAAAAGTTTTTCGACTAAATGAAACGTCGGAGTAACGAAAAAATTGGAATTGATGATAGGTCAACTGAAACAGTGGCAGACGTGACTTCGATGAAGCAAATAAACCAAAAAAAAACCACGAACGAATTTTAATTTGAGGGAGTATATAGGGTGACTGGTAATTAGTGACCGACATTTTTAAACACATGGTTGTACTCATCGTAACAAATAACTTTCCCAAAGAAACGATTATTTTTTATTCATCTAAGAAATTTTATTTCCGGAACTATTTCGCGCAACTGTCCATTCGCACAAGTGTCCTAATACCTATTTTTGTAACTTCAGAAAAAAATTGGTCGTTACGTTTTTTTTTTTTTAAACAAATTCAACCTACCGCTTTCTAACGTTTTTTAATTATTTCACAAAAACATTTCCTGCTGGGGTAACGTTAACCCAGCCAGACCTTTTTCTTTCTAATGGGAATATTTAAATAATTACTAGCTATAAAATTAGTTGTCTAGATGAAGTAAATGTTGTGCCTTATTTTGTATTTGTTCTTTCATCGGTTGCGAAGGTATTCGAGATTTTGCTGGGGTAACGTTTTTGGTTTTGCTAGATCTTTGAAATGGTTAAGCGGATTCTTATCATATTTTGTACATGGCTTCTTGGGAATTAGTTTAAATTTGTTCTGCAATAAAAAAACCAAAATAATACATAGCTTAAAGGTTATTTCATTAAATAGAAAAACACTTCAATTGGTCCCAGCACTCTCAATAAGAGCTCTAAAGACTTACTTTAAACGTTATTTTAAAGCTTGTAACTGCCTTCAAATGTACGTGAAGTTTCATTGGTATCCTGTAAGTATTTAACAAGTTATGATGATATTGAGTTCTTCACGAGCACGGTCTTGATGCGCGCGGTGTTATTTGGCCACTGGATTGGATATATGAACTGAATGTTATGTCAATTATTAGTTTTTTAGTTCAGTTGTATATCAGTAAAATTTCAGCTCAGTACATTGGATAATTAATGAGATAATACGATTTAAGTCATCAGGAATTGAATGACCGTGGTAACCCGACCAAGTTTAGGTGGTTACGAAAAAGCGAAAACGCAGAACATTATACTATCTTTTGAAATATTTAGTATAATACACCTTACAATTTCGGTACAGACGCGTACACTGTTAAATACATTAATAATATAATAATATCTGTACTATGAAAACATTATTATTATCTTCCAGTTGCACAAACTTATCAAAAATCACTGATATAACATGTCGTTCGGTGGGACGCGGAAGGGGTGGGGTGAAGGGGCGCATTGTTTGCATATCGCACTAAACATGCTCCGTAATCACATAATTCATCTTGTAGAGTGCGCATGCGTTTCGGCAGTTCCGTTTCCTGTTTTTGCAAATATTTATAGAGTGCGTGAGAGCTAATATAAAATAATAAGTGTGGCGAATTACTGCTAATGTGGAGTGCTTCTATTGATGATCATAGTTATGGTGCAGGCTGCTTGATGAATTCACGAACAAGGTAAGCTTGTATAATGTAACTACAGAAATAGTAGCAAAATTATTATTAATATGTACATGTTGTTAGGTACTTATCTAAAACTGTATTTTTTTAAGGCTTAAATATTTAAATTTAGGAACTTATTATTTTCTTTTCTTTCGTACTTAATTATTACCTAGACTGGAATTCTCAACAATGATAACGACATATTTATCCTTCGCTACATAGTACCTATAAAACAAAGTCGCTTCCCGTTTGTCTGTCCCTGTTTGCTTAGATCTTTAAAACTACGCAACGGATTCTGAAGCAGTTTTCTTAAATAGATAGATTGATTCAAGTGGAAGGTTTTTGTGTATAGGCATATTGTCAAAATATGACTTGAAACTTGATTAATTAAATTCATGACTTAGCGACCGATTTTTATCGTTATCAATGTCGGGGACTCCCGACATTGATAACGATAAAAATCCCCCCCCCCCCGACTGGGACTACCGCAACAGGTAGGTATTTATTTATTTCCACAAACTCCTTGGACACGTAGACTTTATGAAATCCATAATTACCTTGTTGCGACACTCGCGTTGATATAAACTCGCAAATAGATGACGATTCGAGTTTCAAATATGTAGGTAGCAAAACTACAATTGAAACCCCATTAAGGATTTAGACAAAAAAAATGTACTCTTTGTTTTTATTGTAGGCATAAACAGAATGGCAACATAGCAATAGCCGTGGGTCGCGATGATGGACGCGGTGATGGCGACATAATACCTACGTATGAGTGTGGTGGCGACTATGGCTGCGTGGTAAATATCGTTTGACGTTCTCCTCTACGTCTGTATATCTATATAAGTTTAATAATACTTTAAAAGTTCAATTGAAATGATTATATTACCTGTCAATAAAAAATATTTAATAATCACGTAGTTTTTTTTAAACTTGTGTACATGTCTGTACTAAATTTGTAACACTATCCTACATATTTTAGAAGGTACCATAATGTTTTGCGTTTTCGCTTTTTCGTAACCACCTAAACTTGGTCGGGTTACCACGGTCATTCACTTCCTAATGACTTTAATCGTATTATCTCATTAATTATCCAATGTACTGAGCTGAAATTTTACTGATATACAACTGAACTAAAAAACTAATAATTGACATAACATTCAGTTCATATATCCAATCCAGTGGCCAAATAACACCGCGCGCATCAAGACCGTGCTCGTGAAGAACTCAATATCATCATAACTTGTTAAATACTTACAGGATACCAATGAAACTTCACGTACATTTGAAGGCAGTTACAAGCTTTAAAATAACGTTTAAAGTAAGTCTTTAGAGCTCTTATTGAGAGTGCTGGGACCAATTGAAGTGTTTTTCTATTTAATGAAATAACCTTTAAGCTATGTATTATTTTGTTTTTTTTATTGCAGAACAAATTTAAACTAATTCCCAAGAAGCCATGTACAAAATATGATAAGAATCCGCTTAACCATTTCAAAGATCTAGCAAAACCAAAAACGTTACCCCAGCAAAATCTCGAATACTTTCGCAACCGATGAAAGAACAAATACAAAATAAGGCACAACATTTACTTCATCTAGACAACTAATTTTATAGCTAGTAATTATTTAAATATTCCCATTAGAAAGAAAAAGGTCTGGCTGGGGTAACGTTACCCCAGCAGGAAATGTTTTTATGAAATAATTAAAAAACTATAAGCGCAACAAATTTAAAAATGTGCGCAACAATTACAGAAGCCGCAAAACTAATTATCTATAAGATTCAAATGACCATTTTCGACAACATCTGGCCTGGGTAACGCACACGTTGTAGCATCGATTCCAGAAACGAGGTGTCTCTAGTTTATAACCGGGTTTACTACAAGTATTTTTGTGAATGTTTCTGTATTTAATTATTACATTTTCTTTATTATGTTGATGAATATATGTTAATTTTTTTTTTGTTTTAATTTATAATTAAATTTGATTTATGAATAACGGACCAATTTATGATTTTTTCATTTTGTCTATTTACATTTGTTCGCCCTTGAGGCAAAACTTGACTGAATTTACTTAATTCAACATCTTGCATGCCGTATGTGTATTGTATACTCATGTTTTGAACAGATAAAAGTAAAAAGATAAAGTTATTTTTATTAGCAAAAATAATCTTTGTTGTAGTTATGCTACTGTTATGTCTGTCTATGTACCGTAAAATTACGAACGAAAATACAAATACAAATACAATACAAAATTTATTTACTGGCAAACAAGTAGGTACAGACGCCAGCACATCAAGCTACCCCAATCTGTCAAATTGCTTTGATAGATTTTCAACTTTATAACGTAAGCATAAGGTTCATGTCCAAATGGGAAAATTTGACAGTTTGGAGTAGCTTGATGTGCTGGCGTCTGTACATCAAGTTAGATTTCCCTGACTCCTGCGCTAGTTATGTAACTGTGTTGCAGGAGCCAGTGTCCTCCCGTAATACAAAAACACGGTGTTTGGATGTCAACGCAATAAGTTAAAAATATATATTAAATAGTATAATTAATACGAACTAGTATTGTGAATTATGAATACCAAAACCTACAACAATATTTACAGATTATTTTTTAAACCAATATACAAACACGGAAAATAACAATCAAATTACGTATATTTCGGTCAATTAGCGGGGAATCCAGGGAGCCAGCAAAAGCGCGAAAACGCAGGTCCTGCCTCGGAGACGCCCGGCGGGCTACTGACTGAAGTAGGAGTGAGCGTTGCGGCGACGAACCGTTTCTCCTCGTCTCCTCGAATTGCTTGGTGCGATTTTTTATTTTATGCCTATGAAAATACAGTCGAGAACGCAATGGTTCAATTATCAGTCACACTCGTTCATCGCGTCGCGTCATCGCGTCGTCCTTAACTTTTCGCGTTCGTTCACAAAGCGGTCCTTAAAATAAAAAATGAACTTTTCACCACTGAAATACAGTCGATAATCTATTACCAGTCTGTTGTCAATGCTGTCGTTCGTCATGGGACGGTTAAACCCATGCAACCTTAAACTAGTTGACTTAAAGTTCAAAGTCGATTCGCATGAACGATGAATTCGGATAATCGCTAAATTTCCTGGAATTCGCGCCGGTGAGCGCGTCGCGTGGTTATTATTTTATAACATTTGTTTACGTTTTTTTGGGCCAGTTAATTGTTATTGAGCACGCGCAGGGAACTTTTGTAATTGTTTTGTTTGCAAATAGTTGTAAATTTAAATACGCCTGGTAAAAAGATAAAAGTCTGTCCCAGCCAGTCCTAAACCTGGAAAATTAAGACGGAAAGTTAATTTGATCGTATACTGAGTAAAATCGATCGATAAAACGAATGATGTATTTAGTTAACCATTTCATAGATTTTAAATCGTTGATAGTTATAAGAACTAACAAACGGCAACTATATCACTCGACGAAAACCTCGAAAACGGAATTCTATTCCATGTTGGATAAGTTTCGTCGTCCATCAGTCGTCCGTCTCGAAACCAGTTGCAACGACGACCGTTTTCTGCAACCGTTTTCGTCGTCAGGAAAACGGTTGCGTTTCGTTCGTCAAAAATTCGACAACGACCCACCACTAGACTGAAGCGAAGCGCGCGGCGCGCGGGCCGCCTGATTATAATTATAATATCGCTCACCTAGTAGTATATTGGCACATCTACTTTTTTCAAATTTTACAGAAACGGGGATCAAAGATTTTATAAATGTTCGCAAGTAATTTATGGGTTAATTTTACGTTTGTATACAGATTTTATTGGTTTGGTTACTAGTATAGACGTCAATAGATATTCAGGCATGAAAATTTCAACTTCAGATTTTCAGGATTATACTTATTAGAGATCAACGAAGTGGAAGAGTCATGCATTTGTGCCGTTGTCACTTTGAACAATTTTCAAAAATGCCAATTATGCACCTGCAGCATCCTGCAGCGTCCTGCTGCTTGCAGGACCCTGAGTGAAAGTCAAGAAATAAAAGAACAGGTCGATGGAAAATAATCGTTTTATTTTGTAAGAAACATACATGGAACATGTTCTTAATTTGATTACTACAATTATATGCTGTAGTGTAAATACCTCTTAACAACAGACTAGAATACGAAGTTGCGTGCCAGGATAGCCCGCGAACCCGGGTTACTAAGGGCGTGCCGGGACCCCACTAAGGTAGCCTTCGTTATTGCGGATGACGACACAGATTGCATAGATTGCTAAATGTGTAGGTTGAGATCATATGTTGCATTAAAAAAAAACCTAACTTAACTCTGATTTCACCCTGATGCTTATACCACTGTGTGTTGTGTAACATGGTAGTTTTTCAATTTTTTTTTCTTTGCAGCGTCGTGAAATCAAACATCCGATTCAATATTGCTAGTGCAAAAATAACCTCGGATCGAAACCACAGTATTAAAATATTTCCTATAATGTGTCGAAACTGTGCGAGTTCAGTATCTGGCAACATTTGTGTGTTCTTTCAAAAGTGACCGTCTGAGAAACGTACGTAAAATTTTGGGTTCTAAAATTTCATCGTATTGTATCGCTATGATTATAGTTGCTTTTGTCTTGGAAATCATAAAATAACAATTGTTATTTAAGCTTTCTTCGCAAAATGGTGAAATTTTCATTTGTAATAGATCGTTGGATAAATTTCAGTGACGGGACGTAATCATGGGTCGTGTGATTCGTGCTCAACGTAAAGGTGCCGGTTCAGTGTTCGTTTCACACACCAAGAAAAGGAAAGGTGCGCCTAAACTTCGATCCTTGGACTATGCTGAACGTCATGGTTACATCAAGGGTGTCGTGAAGGTACATTTGTGCTCTAAATTAATAATAAAAACATTTTTGTGTATCGTACACAAACGTAGTGCCAAGAGACGCATGGATTGATAATTACTAGCTGTTTGGATTGTCCGTATCATAAGTTCATGACATGTTCTTAGGTGGCAGATCAGTGGACCTACATAATCCCTATATTTCTTAGGCAACATAACCTATATGTTGAGTCAAAATATCAACATGTTATTAGCAGCTAGCATGTGAGTTTCCAAAGATTCTCCACATCTAAAGCTACACACTATCAGTTAGTAGGTGTTCTTCAAGTTTATTCTATTTAAAATGTCCCCAGGACATCATCCATGACCCTGGCCGTGGTGCTCCTCTGGCAGTCGTTCACTTCCGTGACCCATACAAGTTCAAGACTCGCAAAGAACTGTTCATCGCTCCCGAGGGTCTGTACACTGGCCAGTTTGTCTACTGCGGCAAGAAAGCTACCCTTGAAGTTGGTAAGTTTAAGCCTTTTATATTTGCTTATGGATGAATATGGCAGGACGATCTTGACTCCTTCCGAAAGGACTGGCCATTATTAGCAAAAGACAGAATTGTGTGGAAAAGGGAGAGGGGGTCCTTTGCCCACCAGTGGGACAATACGGGCTAGTTAGATTAGATAACATATTTGCTTGTCTACATGCAAATGTACTCCAAAAAAACTGGTTTATTCAGTACATTTTTATTATCACACGCATCAGCTGCTTGTGTTTTACCAAATAATAGTGTAATTATTTCACTATACATCATTTTCAATTGATACTTCTTGCTGAAAATTGATGCAGTTATCCAACATGATCACTTAGTTCATTTCTTGATTTAAAAAAAAGTATTTATTGTTTTTTTTAAGCATTGCTCCATACTTATAATTTTGAGTTTTATTGATCTTATTTAATTATTGTTGATTAAATTTATGGAATATTTTGTTGTACTGAATGTTTTTATTTTGTGTTGTAATAAAATAATAAAAATAGGAACATGTGCCACACGTGGTTTAAGCTTTTAGCTTTAATTGCTTTACTTTTCAGGAAATGTCATGCCTGTGGGTGCCATGCCTGAGGGTACCATTGTATGCAACCTAGAGGAGAAAATGGGTGACCGAGGTCGGCTGGCTCGTGCCTCTGGAAACTTCGCCACCGTCATTGGCCACAATCCTGATGCCAAGCGTACCAGGGTTAAGCTGCCCTCAGGAGCTAAGAAAGTACTGCCATCCAGCAACAGGGGCATGGTTGGTGAGTATAAGTTCTATTGACTTGGATTATTTTTTATACAATTAGGCGTAATTTGGATTTGAAAATAGGAGTACTTTATCAATATTTAAGGGTTCTTTTTTTCTTCTAAAATGTTGTGTATTTTGTTCATGATGATTTTCACTTACCTACTCTGAATAATCTTGATTACACAGAGGCTCTTTCTGAGGATTTATATGCTAGCAACTATACAATATTATAAAGTTAATGCTGTTTTAACTCATCATCATCATTGTGCAGGTATTGTCGCCGGTGGGGGTCGTATTGACAAGCCCATCCTGAAGGCTGGTCGTGCGTACCACAAGTACAAGGTGAAGCGTAACTGCTGGCCGTACGTGCGTGGTGTGGCCATGAACCCTGTTGAGCATCCTCATGGTGGTGGTAACCATCAACATATTGGTGAGTACTATTTTTTTACTAATTGACAGATTTAGCTTTTTGGAAATTGTTTAAGAAGTCAAGAAAGCACAAAATGTCGCATAATCGATTAATGGTGCATTATTTTATCACAGGTAAGGCTTCGACTGTCAAGAGAGGAACATCCGCCGGTCGCAAGGTCGGTCTCATCGCCGCCCGCAGGACCGGAAGAATCCGTGGTGGCAAGACCGATACCAAGAAGGAGACGTAGACATATTTTTATGCAAAATAAAATCTATAAATTCCATTCTTGCTTGTTTAACTGTTAATTCGTTTTTAGACAATCCTTAGTTTTCCTACAGGAAGCTGAAGAAGCTTCTCATAAAACAGGTTAGTTTACTACTAGAAATGAGTAAAACACATAACATGATTATGTATTATACCTTCACAATCTTTGTTTTTCCCTTCTAGGTATATTTATGGATACTGTATCTGCATTGACAACCATCGCTTTTGGCCAAATTCTGAAGTGAGCTGAAGCTGGACACTTGCCTTGGAAGTAAATGAGGTAACTGTTTTGATTAAATCTCTTAAATAAAAGATGGTTATTGTAACTGTGCCTTACCTAATTTTGTTCCATAAATATTGCAGATGTTTAATAACTCACTTGTTATTACTACATAACATCAGCAATATGATATTTATTCCGTTTCTGTTTGTTCATGATGATTTTCACTTACCTACTCTGAAAAATCTTTGATTACACAAGAGGCTCTTTCTGAGAATTATTACTTGTGTAACTAACAAATATTTTTATTTATTTATTTACTAAAACCTAATTATCATTCAACAGGTATCCTGAAGACTGACTGCACAGCAAGTACATGCTGAGCAGCAAATCTTGTTAATTGTATCATTACGCTGATAGTGTACACATGGCTAATGCCAGCCAAAGGGCATCATCATGGCAAACTCCAATACAAGTAAGTAACATAAGTTAGTGTAATATCATTTAGGTCACAGGATGTGCTTGGTCTGAAAACAGAATAAAATTTGATAAATCTGACTGACACCAACATGAATCTTTTCTTATGTTAGTAAAAAATATTGCAGATATTCAAATAAAAAGTTATTCATTGTATCTGTTACTGTGACCTGCTTTTTACCCTGTAAAACTGTATCCTGTCACAGTGTAAAATGATACTTTTTTATTATAGGTTGGATCTAACTTTTTAATTTAACATCTTAGATACTCTTTAGTAATTTCTTATCTAGTATACTTACGAATAATCATCCCTTGCTATTATCACATAACATCAGCATATCCTAGGATATTTATTCAGTTTCTGTTCATGATGATTTTCACTTACCTACTCTGAAAAATCTTTGATTACACAAGAGGCTCTTTCTGAGGATTTTGTAATCTCATTATCAACAAACAATTTTTTATTTATTTACTAAAACCTATTCATCATTCAACAGGTATCCTGAAGACTGACCGGACAGCAAGTACATGCTAAACAACACTGCTTCTCCATTGGTAGGCAGCGGCCATATGACATTGATCAATATGGCCGCCCATGCGTGGGGGCGTCACATGGCATACACCAACAACCACAGAGTGTCTGTCTGGTCACAGAGTGATTTGTTGATGGAAATTGAATTTATAATTAAAAATATAAAGAAATGAAATGTATCTACGAAAACTCCTGTTTTTTTTTTACTCTTACCATGTGCCACACCTGGCGTTCTTGAAAATATAATTCAGCTGAGTCGTAAGTAGTAGAGGTGGTCACTGAAACAAACTGTTTTTAACCGACATCAAAAAGTAGGAGATTCTCAATTCGTCGGAACCTTTTTTTATGTATGTTCCCCGATTACTCGAAGATGGCTGGACCGATTTGAATTATTATTTTTTTTGTTTGAAAAGGTATACTTCCCAGGTCATCAAGTCAGGATCTGATGATGGTATCCTGGAGAAATAAGAGAGAATTCTTCAGATTTTATAGGCACACTTGAAGCGATTTGGGTAGTTTTTGGAAGAGTACTTTCTCGGAGTGGTTGCATTTCAGTTTGGTGAAGATCTGATGAAGAACTTCGGAGATAGGCAACGGAACTCCTCAATAAATCATAGCAAATGGACTGGAATTGCTGAAATCTCATGTCTGTCTATTGTTTACACCAGTTCATAACATAACATAGTGCCGGGACGCTGTGAAGGGGTAAGCACATGTGAACCACTAAAAAGTGAAAAATTAAAACTTTTCAACAAAAAAAACAACCGACTTCCAAAAAACACTAAAAAGTGAAAAATAACTTCAATTTAGGAAGACGGTGACAAAAAATTAAAACACATTTCCAGTCACCGACTTCCGCAATTGAAAGTTATTTTTCACTTTTTAGTGTTTCTTTGAAGTCGGTTGTTTTAAAGACTTTTCATTCGCTATCGAGATAACTGTTAATCATCAATGAAAAAACAGGTTGAAAATATTAGCTGGTTAATTTACGTCAACTCACAAGACACATTAGTTCAATAGTCGTAGTATATTTTATTCAGTTCCAATTAAAACCAGTTGAAAATAAAATGCTGCTAATGCTGTTAATTGGACGTAGTTACGCAAAAAGGATCAAACCCACAAAATTACACTTTTGAGATAATGAAGTTTTTGAAGCTTAACCCTTAGTTGCATGATTTAATATTTTCTTCTGGAAAAAATCATATGCTTGTAATTAAAGCCCTAGGATGTGTTAAAAATAAGGAAAAAAATCTGTGACCTTTATGTATTTTTTTTTCAAACAACCTCATGATGGATATTTACATCATTATGCAATGCAATGCAATGGGTGTACCTAGTATAAAATAAAATAATAAAAAAAAAAAAACATTTGTGAAAACTTTCAAAGCAGTTATTTTTATTGAGGCATAGATTGACTCCACATTTGCTGCATCCTATTGTAGAATACCCCTTACACAGTGGGTACTTTCAGCGCAGTGTGAACCTCCAACTTGTGGCCAATGATCAACACCATCTCTTCTTATATCCTTTGGTGGAGCAACAACTGCTGGTCCTCTCTTCTTTTTGCCTGGATTTCATTCTCCAGAGCTGGCACTGGGATAAACTCTTATAACCTGTGTCAGCTCCTATAGTGCACAAAACTTGAGCCAATTCATTCCGACACTTTCCCATCGAAAGTAGTATCTTTTTTTGGGATATTCCTATTTGCTGCTTTTTTTTTTAATGATCCAATAATTGATCACTGTCAGATAAAGCAGATGGAAGAATATCCGTTAATAGGTACCATTTTATTGATCTCAATGGAATATGGAACCTCCCCAGAAAACTATCCATTATGCCCATCCCCTCCCATATCATTCCATACGATTTGTAGACATGGAATTTGTACTTTTTCCTTTTTCGATTTATCATATCTAGTGATAATAGACACTGGTGTTTCCCCAACATAGTTTGATATAATGTCACAATCTTGTTGTCTTTCCAGGTGACAAAGGCCATCTCAATGATATCAAATGTAGATGTTCTTTCTTCATGACTGCCTCTTGGTACTGCTTTCTCCATGAACTCTTTTTTTCAGGCAATTTTGAGTTAGGGATCCTATTCTGCTGGACAGTGCCAGCAGAGTGAATTCCTTGCTTGGTTAGAAAGTAAATCAGAGGCAGTGTTGTGTAAAAGTTATCAAAGTACCTACCCAATACAATATAAACACAATATATTTTGTCCAATAGTCAATTTAAAATATTACCAGGGACTCTGTTTTGAATTTCTGCTCCTTCTAGTGGTTCTTCAACGAGAGGCGGGTCTTCTTCATTTACTTGCTGATTATCTTCATTGTCATTCTCATCACATAACAGATGTAGAAGTCAATCTCTAATATAATGTGAATTTGGTGGGTTATCAGTCACTTATCACGTATCATCATCAGAGTCATCAGCTTCTAGTCCATCTTCTGACAGCCAACCGACCTCCTCCCAACCCAACCCAACTAAGAATAGGAACTTTATTTAATAATGTACTCGGGAGTTTTTGGCGGGATCGCGTTGGAACATGTCGCACGAATTTTCATTTTCATGGAATTTAGTGAAATAGCGAATTAAATTGTATAATTTTGATAGTGAATTATTCAATTTAGTTATGTGTGAGTGCACAAGTGTAGTGAAGGTGAAAATAAGTGACTAACGTGGACTTTTCGTGTTCCCCCCAAAAACTCCTATTAGGTTGTTGTAAAGTTACTACCGCTTTACAATAACTCTGACTTGACTGACTAAAGACGACTATGACTGTTTTGTAACTTCGTGCCCGATATCGGGCCATTTACTTGATCTAAAAGAAAAATTACTTGACACTGGCTAAATGCACAAACCGTGTGAAGCCAAAAAAAAAAAAAAAAAAAAAAATAATGTACTCTGTGATAGGAACGTCAACGACCTCGATCTGTCAACTGTAACTGAAAAGTAGGGCTTGGGTGAATATTCAAAGTATACCAAATTCACAAGTTCTAGTGCATAAATAATTTGAACTTAGGTTTAAACTCGATTAAATATATGTATGTCATGGAAACCTACGATTTTTAATAAGCGCTGTATTTTGTCTTTTGAGTTTCTATGTTAATCATGCATGAATTTTAATGTAAATAACCCAAAAACTCATTACAGGGACCTGTTTCATTAGGTACTAGATTTGATATATTTATTAGTATTATAGGAAATCTAGTGCTAATAACGTTAAATTGGCGAATGTGCCGAATGACTTAATCTTTATTTGTTTCATAACAATAAACTGACCCGTAGATTTATAAATAAATTAAGGACTAATGTGTTTTAAAATTTTGTAACGGCGCAAAACTCATTACCAGAACCATGACGGTAAATCGAATTTGTACGACAAAAACCTTTGATCATACCGCCTTATAGTGAACTGCCACCCCCCCGCTCTTCAGTCGACCGGTAAACGTAACAGTGGAAGGACGTACACAAGATTTCGCACCATAAATTACGATCGATGTGAGTATTGAGTTGACACTGTTTTGTCCATTTTGTGTTTCATTACAGGTCCGCTTACATCTTGATACGTAAATAAACTTGGTATCTTGTTGCTAAATCAATTCATTGGGTTCTGTTTCATTTTCATTTTTGAATGTGTAGATGACATGTACTGTTCATAGAAAAATGTAAAATAACTTAAAAGTGCATAATTTTCATAACCGTGTCGTTCATTACCGTCGTTTACCGTAACCTTTTTGAGGTCACGGTAATGAATGAAAAATACGGTAATGACTCAACTTCTATTTAATACTTTTTAAAATAAATATTTTTTAAAGCGGTTAGGAAATTACTATTAAATATTGTTGCTAAATAAATATGTTTAATATTTCAGTTAAAATGGCACGCCCTAAGAAGACAAAAGAGGAAATTTTAGCTAGAAGAAGAATAGCTAAGCGTAAACGCTACGCTGCTTTAAAAGAAAACGAAGAATTATATAATATTGAAAAAGAAAAGGAAAAAGCAAGATACTTGAAGACAAAATCTGAAAACAAAATTGTTAGTATTAAAGATTTAACACCGCGTGCTCAAAGAGATAGACGTAGAAGATGGAGAGTTAATAGCAAGAAATGTATACATTAAAAAAACTAGAAAAACAAATTGAAAATGTTGTTTTGGACATCGAAAAATCACAAGAGGAGCCTCACGTAAATGGTAGCAATCAGAGGCGTCTCTAGCCCTTGTGGCGCCCGTGTGCAACCAGTACCCTGGCGCCCTCTAGTCTAGTAGGAGCGGGGTCAAAATGGAATACTAATACATAGTTATATTTTCAAACGGAAATTCGGATGCAAATGGTGCAATTTTAAATGATGTCGGGAAGCAATAAGTTTTTTTAGGAAGGAAGGGGTTATAAGAATAAAAAAATCACAACTTTGTAGTTCTTTCAAAAATATTTAATTTAAAAACTATTATAGTTAAGTACATAACAGGACGCTCGTACACACAAATGTATTTACAAAAAAGTTACTTTTCGAGCTTTTGCATTAGCGAAATCTTTAACAATGTCACTAACTTCAATTTTGATTTCATGTTCAATACTTATTAACGATAAATTTGTCAATCTACTTTGCGACAATGTTGATCTAAGGTAGTTTTTAATTATTTTTAGTTTAGAAAATGACCTTTCGCTATGTGCGACCGTGACTGGAAGTGTCAGGTATATCCTCAGTGCTGTGGACAGATTTGGGAACACTGAAATTAATTTATTCGTAAACAAGTAATTTAAAATATCCAACGGCGTAGTGGAATCATCAATAAACATCGGTAATAATTCGATTTCATTATAGAGCTCGAACTGTTCTACATCTGAAGAGCCAGCATGGCAAAGTTTATTTTCTAAATTAGAGCAATGTGTTTTTTTTGTATCAGAGTCCAAATCTTTCCAGTGTTTCAATTTTTGAAGAAATGAAAAAGTTTCATTATTTTCATTCAAAAGTTCGAACCGTTCGTTGAACTTAGTAATTGCGGTGTCTAACAAATAGTAGTAAAAATTTACTTTAAAATGTGTTTTCGCGTCTGTTATCGGTTCATCCTCCGCCTCATAATTAAAAAACCTTTTACGAGCGCGAGGGCGTGCAGGTGTGGGAAATTCTACTATTGCCTCGACTTCTTCCGCTACAGTTTTCGCCCTGTTAAGGAGCTCCTCAAAAGCGGGCTCATTACGAAATTCAGACAAACTTATTTTTGCATTATTAATCATTTTCACCGCTTCTGACAATACAACGTCTGACTTTTGAAGGGCCTTGCTAACTATATTTATCTTGCTTAAAATTTCAAACCAAATAAGCAGAGAGCAGATGAATTTAAACGACTTAATTAAAATTTTTGCCAGTAATGAATTTGCCATATTTCTTGACTCTGCATCTTTGCTTCTATCAGAATATATAGTAAACAAGGCATCATACACTTTTCCCAGTTCAAAACGTAGAGCTTTTACTGCTTCAACCCTGCTCTCCCATCGAGTATTTGAGAGTGGTTTTAGACTTAAAGTTGGCACTTCTTTAGCAAGTATTTGCCAACGTGCTGTTGACGCAGAAAAAAAAACATAAATTTCCTGCACAATTGAAAAGAAATTGACAATTTCTAATGAACTTTTAGCAGCGTCATTCACTACCAAATTTAGGCTGTGTGCCGCACAAGGTACATAAAATGCGCGCGGGTTTAAATCTAAAATTCGTTTTTGTAGACCTATATGTTTCCCTTTCATGTTTGCACCATTATCATAACCTTGACCACGCATATCTTGTATGTCAATTTCGTTTGAGATTAAACAATCTAACAAAAATTGAGTTAAGCCCAGGCCAGTAGTGTCTGTTATAGGAAAAAAACCCAGAAAGTGTTCTTTTACTTCAGCCTTGTTGTTGCTTGTATTTAAAAGAACGTACCGTACGACAACCGATATTTGTTCTTCGTGTGCAATATCTGGAGTGCAATCTAAAATAATGGAAAAATATTTAGATTGTGTCAATTCCAAAACAATAGCTTTTTTTATTCTTTCTCCCAATAATTGTATTATTTCATTCTGAATATTATGGCCAAGATAATGAGTTAGGCGTGACTCAGATTTTTGAATAAGGGCAATGTGTTCCGCAGGCACATTATCAAAGTTAGAGGTATATTCAACCAGCTTTAAAAAATTACCATTATCAGAATCGTAAATTTTTTGAGATCTTCCCCGAAAAGCCAGACATTGCCTCGCTAAAAAATGAATTATGTTGATTATTCGTTCGAGTACTGCAACCCAACGTTTTTTTTCCCGATCAATTTCATTTTGGTGCAAGAAATCTACCGACTTTTCTTTTAAAATAACAGTTTTCAATGTAATTTGTTTCTTAAGACATGATAGGTGCCCTAAGCTCTTTTCATGACGTTCTATAGCAGTAGACAAATGCTGCCAATCTTTGTAACCCATTTCACCATTAAAAGGAGTCGGAGTCGCATCAGCATGAAAAAGTTTACAATAAAAACAATAAACAGAATCAGTTGACTTAGAGTAAACCAGCCAGTTTCTTAAAACGGTTTCATTATTTAACATCTTTTTAGTATAATAAGCATTTGAAAAAGATCTTTTCGAACTATTCGAAGGATATGAACCCACTTTTACCTGTACTGGCCCACGCTCCATCAAAAATATTCTCTGTTTATCGGATAACACCTGTGGCCATAACGCGAGATCATTAATTATATCTTCTCGAAGTATATTCTCCGGAGACGCTTCGGCACTAGGAGGTTCTTCGTCTTCTTCAACTACCGACGATAAAGACAGCAGCGGCGGCGGCGGTGAAGTAGAAGTGACGAGTTCTGCTGTAGAATTATCTAGGTTTTCATATGTCTCTGTCTCCAGGTGTTCGTCCGAGGATGGACCGGGTCGAACAAAAAACTTTTTAATAGAACTTGTATTCTTTTTCAGAGACTGTTCCTTCTCCAGCTTTCTTTTCCGACTCTGTGCACCAGAAAGTTTCTTTTTTCCATTGCCATCAGACATCTAAAATAAATAAAAAACTAAGTATAGGCACCTAAAAGAACTAACAATGTAAATTACTATAGGCCCAGAGAACTAGTTGTTGCAACGTGGACTACGTATTATTTAATTTTATTTCTAGCTTCTGCCCGCGACTTCGTCCGCGAGGAATTTGTATATCGTGATTCCCCTGGGATCTTTGCACTTTTTCGGAATAAAAGTAACCTATGTCCTTCCCCAGGACTCAGCTATCCTATCTCGATACCAAAATTCATCCAAATCGGTTCAGCAGTTGAGCCGTGAAAGCGTAAAACACAGACAGACAGACAGACAGACAGACAGAAAGACAGACAAAGTTACTTTCGCATTTATTTATAGGTAATATAAGTATGGATATGATATGACACATCAATCAACGTCGCGGTACCTAGGTAACTAATTACATTAGGCAATCAAACGGAATAAATAAATAAAATAAAAAAGTAGTTCGTTGTTCAAATAAATACCTAAGTATACTAGTAGGTACATATTAATGCACTTTAACTTACCTTGTTTGTTCCGCACTGCAGTAGGATAAACAAATGAAAAATCCTAGGTCGTATAGGTACGAGCGTAGATTTAACTTCAATATCAGTATTTATCACTCGATGTTTGGTTTTTTTTTCATGAATTTCGTTAGCTATTTTGATGACCTCCGACCTCGAGGCATGTCGCAATAATTGTGCAAGCAAATAACCAAATCTTACTTTTTATATATTTTTTATCAAAAGAAAAGCCGATTTACTTCATATTTACATGTTTATTCAAAGATGATACTTAATCAAATTTAATCAAGGCTTATTTTGCAAAACTATGGTGTGGCGGTAAAACAAAAATTGCGGCGCGCGTACACAAGCCTTTGAAAATGACCGCCGCACGTCCCTGGGAATTTTAATTTGAATTTTATAGCATTCTAATACAGCCGAGTTAGCAATGATTGTCGGCGTGTTGTCAAACGAATCAAAACAAACAGGTGCCGATGCCGGCACGCGCCTTTGTTTGGTAGCGATGCAAGATGCGACATTACGCCAATTTAATCTTTAATTATCTGTTTTAAGGCTGATTTCACGTTGAAACAAAAGTTATTGTGTAAATTTAAATAGAGTAGGAAAAGGAGTAGTCTTGCTTTGCCACGGTACCTACTATTATCTATACAGCATTGTAACTCGCTCGGCCGTAAAAGAAATGCCTACAACCGCGCGGTACCTAAACATGCGATAGGGCTGCCCGCCTCCAGCATTTTAGTTACATTTGCCTACTTTGTGTTTCCATTTAGTTTTGTGATTGTAAATATTTTTTTTTTTATATAAACAAATAAAATACTTTGTGAATTTAAAGAAGTGTTCAATAAAAATGCGTATGCGTGTTGTTTTTTGATTGGTAGATTTAATTAAAAAACCTCGTTAATGTTTGAGTAGGTAACAAATCGGTCTTATAAAAAAAATATTTGCGCCTCGTCTGAGACGTACGAAATGCTTTATTATTAAATTTTAAAGTATAAATAAACCGCATTATAATATACTTAAAGCTTAAAGGAAGTTCGGAATATTTCCTCCATTTTTTCTATATATCCTACTCGTTATATTAAATACGTACCTACTTGAACTTATTTTTTGTGAAAAAGTCGCGCGGTTATTGTTATAAAAACAACACACCGTCCGGCACAGTCGCGACTGTCTTCATGCCGAGCGCATGCCGAGATCGAGGCGCGTAGATATAGCTCGCGTTGCGTCCGTTTGTATGAAGTTGGAATACTGTATAGATAATATTACCGTGGCTTTGCTACCGCGCGCCCGGCGTCGGCCATAACACGAGCGCAGGGTCTTTAAAGAGCGCCGCCGCCGGGCGGCCGCGGCGCCGCACACTGGTCCCAAATTAAAAAAAAGTGGACATTGATAGTAGACCGCTGATATTTTTTTTTATTGTTGATACAATGATAACAGATAAGGCAAAAAAATATTATTGTCCTACTTCAAATACTTTTCTGTAAAAAAAATATTTCTTTTTTTTTTGTATGGGAGCGATTACATTTTACTCAATTTCTCAAAAACTTTAAGCGATGTCGAGATGGCAATCACATATGTTAGAAAACTAATAATTCTGAGTATTTGGCTCGAAGAAACTTATTGCTTATCTCTGCGTACTTTCGAGATAATAGTGACAGAAAATAACATTTTTTTTTAATGTTAATTTTTTGCTTTTTTTTAATCATAGCCTTACTTTAACACATAATTATAATGTATGCGTAATGTCAAATAAGTAAAAAGAGACTTCTCTGTAAAAGAGGTTATGGGGGCTCACTAATGACTGAAAAGCTATGACCTTTCTGAAGGAGTACTTTCATCAGTTCTAAAAAAACAATCAAAATGAAGACATATTAAGCTGCAAACATAAAGTTGAATATGTTCACAAACGATTCTGAAAAAATATTATGGTGAAAGATTAATATTTGGGTCTATATTCTCTTGAGAAATCTCTATTTCCTCGTTTTCCAACGAAAGCAATTCATTGTTCAAGATCAAAGCACTAGCCTCTGGAAACAACTGTTTATGTAAACGAGCAAACTTTGGTTTGATATGGCTGATGTAAGGATCTGAGCTAATTAGAAAGCTGTGGATAATGTCTAAATTAGTCTGAACTCTACCGATTTTTCTTGTATGTGCCATTCTAACATTCCGGAAATCTTTATTCCTCGCTTCGGAAGCTTCTTCGGAAAGCATGCCTATCGGAATAAAGGAGAAATTTTCACAAATATCAGCACCGTGTATCAACAATTTATGGACACTTGAAGGCATGTAATACCATGGATATAAGTTTACAAATAGCATTGCTGTTTCTTTACAATATTCCCTAAACAAGTTGGTATTAATAAGTTGACCAGATGAAATTGTTTGTAAAATGACTGCAAATCTCTTGATTAAATCAGGGTGGATACCCGTTATTTCAGCAGATACTTCATAATTTTCAAAAAACCTTCTTGCCGTGTTACCGTCATTGGTTGTACCAAATCCCTGTTTTACTATGTCAATTAACAAACCAGTTCTTTCCCGGAATTCTTCTTGTGTCAAATTCTTTTTAATTTCTTTTAACAATTTATCTTCTTTTCGTGCAGCCCACTTTTTGAAGTCTAAGTTGTACGAAATGTGTAAAATACATTCCATACATCTTATCCACATATGAAGCGAAGACAGACCATATTTATACATATCTTCTCTGATGAGTCTTTTGGATACAAAGTCCAAGTCATTCATTTTGCTAGGTGGGGTATTGCAAATATTACAAACAGCTGCAGAAGAAGAATTGGAAATCACAGTAGAAATTTTCCCATCAATCATAGTCATGTACAAATCATGTTTAATATCAAAATTATCTACAATTGTGGGAACAAGATTACGAATTTCTTCCTCTAAGGATGCACTTTCCTTCTTTATCAATTCATTTGTTTCTTTTGCAAATATAAAGCCAATTGGACGACAATAGTTTGTTGAAGAGGGAGCAGGATTTTGCCACAAGATAGTACCACTCTCTTCTTCCAAACGAAGCGGAACCAAACTAATCATGAAAACTGAAGAATCGTCAATTTTAGTGTCGGAGTGTGACTTTTGTTTATAATTACTTTGAGAAGATGACCCGTCAAAACCCCATTTGCTTATTAGTTTTAGCGATTTTTTGTCGGCAGAGTTGTGCTGAATTGTTTTTAATATCCTATTAGTTGTCAAATCTAGAAGCGATTGAAGTCTTATCTTAGCATCAGATTCAGTTACAGTTATGTCTGACTCTGGAGGATAACAAGTTTTTTTAGCTTCCAGGAGCTTTTGATAGGATGGAAGACCATACATTTTCTCTGAAGCAAGAATAGTTCTTAAATTTCGATATTGCCATTTTGACAAATTTGTTGAGGTGTAAAGCGCTAACGTTTTATCATCTGGTAAACACGGTTTGTCAGTCTTTTTAGCAAATAGTACATCATGTACCATCTCACATTTTTCCTTGTTTTGGCTGAGTTCGTTTAATATAGCTGCTAATTTTGTTTTTTTAGACTCTTTTAATTTGGCACATAAAGCATAAACTAATTCCTCCTCTGTGTGATCTAGAAGTGTTAGAGAACGCCTTTTCTTCTGTTTATCAGATATATCAACAAATGGTTTTTTACTTGTACCATAACTTAATTGATGAGTATCCACTTGCGTTTCGAAATTTGGAATTACTTCCTCGGCAACTTTAAAAATGCTGCTTAAATCGATATTTTGACATTTTGGCCAAACTATTTGGGATTGTAACCAGTCTGAATTTTTGTTAAGAAAGGTCTTTTGAGCTCTACTGGAAGCAGACCATCTTTTTGAGATATTACTTGAAAAATTACGACAAAATAATTTAATATTACTCAAATCTTCGGAAGACAATTCAACACCAATACGTTCAATAAGGGCATTAAATAAAAATTCGACATTTTTAAAACCACCTCCTGATTTAAGAACAACGTATAAGTCTAAGTTGGTGACAAATGCGGACATATTATAATTTTAAGGAAAATTGAAAACAAATTAGAATCAAAGATATCAAAGACAAAGTGACTTTGATTTTAACAAAAAAAATTACGAAAACAAATTCGACGAAAGAAAGACAAACAAAAATTATTTGATTTTAAAATCCAAAGATTCAAAATACAACAATAACAAAACAAACAAACAACAAGCATTTCTTCAAGCGCACGGAAAAAATAAGGACACGTCTTATCGCAACCACATTTAGTTGTACACTGAGTGAGGTGTACGCGCGCGATTCGTGACCGTATTACGTTACGTCATGAGAGGCGGCCATCTTGTTATCCCGGCAAACTCGCGTCGAAGCTCCATTTTGCTGGCCAGCGGACCTATTGCGATATGAGTAAGGCTATGATTAAAAAAAAGCGAACAATTAACATTAAAAAAAATTGTTATTTTCTGTCACTATTATCTCGAAAGTACGCAGAGATAAGCAATAAGTTTCTTCGAGCCAAATACTCAGAATTATTAGTTTTCTAACATATGTGAATGCCATCTCGACATCGCTTAAGGTTTTTGAGAAATTGAGTAAAATGTAATCACTCCCATACAAAAAAAAAAGAAATATTTTTTTTACAGAAAAGTATTTGAAGTAGGACAATAATATTTTTTTGCCCTATCTGTTATCATTGTATCAACAATAAAAAAAAATATCAGCGGTCTACTATCAATGTCCACTTTTTTTTAATTTGGGACCAGTGTGCGCCGCGAGTGACGCATCTTTGGAGGTGTCGCATTAGAGGGCGTTCGGCGCCCCCTTAGACCCGGCGCCCGTGTGCGCCGCACACCCTGCACCATAGGTAAAGACGCCTCTGGTAGCAATGATCCCCTTGACTCAGTTCTATCAAATTCTACTATGAAGGAAACTGGGACCATTAATTACGAAACCGAAACAGATATGACTTTTAAATTAAAAGCAAAAATAAGACATGTGCGATATCAAAGAGATAGAGACATAAAAAAAATAAAGATAAGCTTTGCAATGTAAAAAAAGAAAACAAGAAATTGAAGAGACTTTTAAACATATATAAAAAAAAGATAACAGATACTAAAAAGAATACAGGGAATTATGAAAAACGACTGACAAGAAAAATGGCCAAAAAATGGTCCAAAAACATTTTAACATAAAAAAAGAAAAGGAAGTTGTAAAAAAAATTGAATGCTTTTTTAATGAAGAACACAGGAACAGACGTCGGGACATTTTCCAAATTTGTTGAAATTACAAGAGCAAACCTGCCAAATATCAAAATCGTGGAAATCACAAAATTCGGACATAGACGAAAAATAAGTAATAATGCCTAAATGCGTTCCATCTTTTAAAGGAACCATGGCCGTCCACCAAGTCATTTGGAGGTGTGGTTCTGAAAGAGATCGGTTAGAAATGCGCAGCCCAAGCTGTTTCAGGTGTGAAGAGGAAGTGTGTCAACATTACTATCTCGGTATTCACAGCTTGGAAAAAGTAGTAACTATTCAAGTTTACAAAGAACCAACACTTGAAGATAATTCGTTACTGGTACCTGTACCTGCACTTAATCTCATTCCTGAAATCTATGAGGTACCACAACAATCAGGCAGTTATAGTCCAGAATTCATACGAACCGTATACCCGAGTAAACGGCGTAAGAAGTTGCATTCAAACAATATAATAAATCAGGAAGGTCTAGCTAGAGACAATAATATTTCCTGCTATGCCTCAAAAAGCCTCCACATCAAGGGAATTTAAATCACCAGAGAAGGTGCACACTTTATCTGCAATTAGAAAATTTGGCGATTGGCAAAACTTAACTTTTGTTGGTTCTGAAAGCAGGACATACTGTAATAAGTTTGAGGAATTTATATCTGATTTCGATAAATGTGAAAACGACCCAGACGTTGATATAGAAAAGAGAGAAAATAAAGAAAACATTCTTGAAAATCAACATCGAGAGAAAGGTAAATGTAAAGGAAAAGGAGTAGGAAAAAAGACTGCCAAAGATAATGCAGCAGGAATCAAGTAAATTTGTATTTTTAAAAAACGTAAATACATAATTTGCTAAAATTATATAAATATATAAAAATACTTAAAAAGTTTGAAAAATACTTCATCATGATTCGACGTGGAAGTTTAAAATTACTTACGGCCGGTTTCTTCATCAAAGGTAACAGCCAAAGTAACGACACAAAGTCAAAGTAACGGTTAAATTTGTTTCTTCACAATTTTAGCTATTTTTTTTGTTATTCATGTTGATTTTTGGTACATTTTATTTGTGTAGTTGTACTCTTATGGACTAATTACACTTGTTCTGCTTATCAAGTGTGTATAGAAAATACCAGTTTTGTATAGAGATGGGTACGCATCCGACCAACACGTACGTATCTCCGTGCATAACTCGTGTCTCATATGGACACGAGCTGAATTGAGCTGAATAAGTAATTGGTCCCTTATTATCAAAGTCTGATTAGTATCCAAGAAAGCTGATTACCAAAAAAATTAATTTATGGAAGACTTATTATTATTTGTTATTTAGTCATTTAAGATTTTCGACATTAGGCATTTTGTGATTGCATTCCGAATATCAAAATCGGATGCGTTTAATAAGACATTGGAAGGCTGATTGTTACCAAGACCATTCAATTATGGAAGAACTATTAGTTATTTTGTTATGACGATTTTTTAATAAAACAATGAATGATAATCTAAGATACCTTTGTTTTTTTTATATTCACATCTTTTGGTATCATTACCATGTCTTTGTATTTCATCACCGTATACCTACTGGAGGCAAACGTCCTCGCGCTCACTTGGGAGTGGCGCGAGGAGGCCAAACGCCGGGGCGTAACTCCGCTGCCGCGGGAAATCGCGGCACGGCGGACAGAGCTCCGGCAGGATCTCATGGCGACGTGGAAAGTGCGATTGTCGCAACCCAGTGCTGGGCACGCCGCGATTGCGGCGGTAAGTCCCCTCTTTGAGGAGTGGCTTGAGAGGCGGCATGGCGTCCTCACCTTCCGCCTGACACAGGTCCTCACCGGACATGGCTGTTTCGGGAGGTTCCTGTTTCGGATAGGGCGGGAGGAAACGCCCGGGTGTTTCCATTGCGAAGATCGCCCAGAGGACACGGTGGAGCATACGGTGGAGGTCTGCCCAGCTTGGGTGGAGCAACGCCGTGTCCTCGTGGAGGTGATCGGCGGCGGCGATCTCTCGCGTCCGACCCTGGTCCAGGCCATGGTACGGAGCGAGAGGGCATGGCTGGCAGTCGCCTCCTTCAGCGAAGCAGTTATGCTCGCAAAGAGGGAGGCGGCGCACGTGAGGGAGATGCAGTACATGCGCCCTCACAGCCGTGGCCTTCGCAGGAGACGACCTGGGCGTCGGGAATCCCAGGCTGATTCCCGGCCACCGTAGGCACGGGCTTGCGGACGGCGAGTAATGGGTACCTCGCTGCCCGGTAAGGACCAAGCCCGGGTCGACGGCGCGTTGTGTTCCACGCGCGCCTCAAAGAGATGTCAGCAGCAACAGAGGGGCCCGCAAGGGCCGATGCCTGCCGGGGGTGCGGGTTGTTCGAAAGAGATACCGCCGCCCCTGGCACACAGGCAACTGAGGGAACACGGGTGGGTTTTAGTCAGTAAAAGTCTGACATGCCCTCCCGCTCCACCCAGAGCGGGAGAAGTTATTTGATGATTTCCCACCCAGAAAAAAAAAAAAAAACCGTATACCTAAGAATTCATTACCGAGGGTAGGGTTCATTACCGTAGCTTGTCACATATTTTTAGTGGCAATAACTCTATCAATGTTTGAACTATATGCGTGCCTTTCACCTATCTGATAAATAAAATAATGCCAAATATCGTAACGCAATCAAATTCTAATAAAAATTAAATTATGCTTTTCGTACAAAAATTGTGCAAATAATGTCGAAACTGAAGAAATACCCGCTTGCAAAGAAAATATTATGATAATAACCGTTTTTAACCGACTTCAAAAAAGGAGAAGGTTCTCAATTCGACTGTATGTTTTTTTTATGTTTGTTACCTCATAACTTTCGACTGGGTGAACCGATTTTGATGATTCTTTTTTTATTTGATAGCTGGTGCTTCCCGTGTGGTCTCATTTCATTTAGATCTGATGAAGCTTTTCGGAGACAGACAACGGAACTCTTCAAAAAAGAACAGTAAATAAACCGCGATTGCTGCTATCGCATAAATATGTATTGTTTTGACCCCAAGGTCGGACTTTGGATATGTATTTAATTTTTCTGTCACCGCCTTCCGAAATTAAAGTTATTTTTCACTTTGTAGTATTATTTCGGAAGTCGGTTGTTTTTTTGGAAAAAGTTTTTAGTTTTCACTTTTTAGTTATAGTACCTATCCTTGGGGTCAAAACAATGCATATTTATGCGATAGCAGCAATCGCGGTTGATTTTCTGTCATTTTTTGAAGAGTTCCGTTGTCTGCCTCCAAAACGCATCATGAGATCGGTATGAAATTTAAATGGCACCATTTCGGAATAAACCCCTTTCGAACAAAAAAGAATTTTCCAAATCGGTCTCAAAAAATTAAAATACATATCCAAAGTCACCGACTTCCGAAATTAAAGTTATTTTTCACTTTGTAGTGTTTTTTCGGACGTCGGTTGTTTTTTTTTCGGAAAAAGTTTTTATTAAATTGATTGTTAAATTATCTGCGAGGATAACCCCAAAACTCTTCTTTTCCTTAGTCTGAGCCAAAACTGCATTTCGCCTAGAACCCTACAAGTTAAACTGGCTAATAAATTACCAGTTTTGTCTACAAATGCTGATCCTAATCATATAAATGATGAGCTTTTTTAAGATATATTGCAAACAATTTAATTACACTTTTATTTCCGAGACTAGGTATATCGATTAATAGTAACGTCTCTTTCAGTGATTGGGCTACCATTGGTATTCATAAAAGTAGAACACGACTTTATGAGCTGCACAATGAAAGTATTTATGTAAACACTGCTGAATTTCACTTATGTTAGAAATTATTCTAAATTATTTAAAAAGTTTGTTGGATGGCCAAGTTACGTTATTTGAGTTCAAAGATTAAAAACAGTAGTAATGTAATTAAAACGACTTGGAATATTATTAATAGTGAAACGGGAAGGTCTTGTAACCGAAATACTAATATTATAGTGTGACTATCAATGACAACATAATAACATCAGACTCGCAAGTCGTAGCGGCTTTTGAAAATTTATTTACTGATATTCCCGTTTCAACTACAAAATCTCTAAACTCATCACCTGTTGCCGAGTCTTTGCTTAAGGAAATGTTAATGTTTGTGATTCAGAATTTCATTTTGAACATATTAGCTGTAGAGATATAATTAAAACCTTTCACACTTTGAATGTAAAAAAGGCTGCAGATCTGTGGGGTAATTCTGTAGAAGTCGCTAAGTCTATTATATACATTGTAGCACCTACATAAGCTCTTATATTTAATAATTGGTTCGACTGTGGGGAATTTCTTGAAGAACAGTTGGGCTTGCGGACGGCCAGTAATGGGTAGCTCGCTGTCCGGTAAGGACCAGGCCCGGGTCGACGCACAGTGGATCGTCCCCATACAAGAGGTCGGACATAGAATTAAAAATTGAAAAAGTATTTAATTGAAAAAAATGAAATATACAGTTGCATTACTCTATTATGGAACTACAAAAAATGTTACTACAATTTTTTTATTTGACCAGTACTTTATGAGCAATTCGATGAAAACTGTTATTTTTCTATGGAAATGGTCACAAAAATGTCTGTATCTCATGATTCCCTCCTTGTTTCGATTTGCGGTATTCACTACTGTTATTTACCCATTTTATGCCACATTTTCTTCAAGGACACATGGTGCCCCCAGCGACCCCCTTCCGAGATATTTTGCTTTTAGTAACTATACTTTTTATTGTATAACTGATGAAATGGAGGTACATTAAGTATATTCATTACTGAGAATAAGTCATACCTAAGTACTTCCTTAAATAACAGGTGCATTTGCGATTACTTTAATGACTTATGAACGCTTCTGTTGCCATACAACAAAAGCGTTAATGAGTCCTTAAGTAAAGATTACCAGTACTTGCTTAATCTAATTAGTTATTGTAATTACTATGTTAACAGCCCTTAATCTCTGCATTGTGATTGGATAATGTCATCATTAGCTTATCAAATTCATTGCTAGTTGCCTACTTGCTGCCCTATATATTTGAGTGTGTTTAGCAAATGTAATTCAGTTGTAATTATAACTTCTATCAAGTGTTGTCATTATGGCTTTCCGTGGGTTTTCTACTTATCTAGATCTTTACGTTGCTCTTCGTAATCATAAAGATCTTCGTGACTATGACAATTTATTTAACACATTGAAGTCGAGTACTAACGTCCAGTTAAGTGAAAGTGATGTGACGGATCTCAAGAACTGGTGTCGACGATTTTGCTATAGGGTTTACACCAAATGGGTGCAATCAAGAAGGACAGTCGACAGGTTCATTAACAAGAACGGAGAGTGGTTAAATTCCGATATCGTTTGGCCAGATTGCTTTAAAGAAAATGTTGTTGACACTGAAGAAGCAAATGAAAATGAGGCAGAAGAGGTAGTCAGTCCATCAAAATCAGATGCATCAACTTCAACATATACATCTCCTCGCAAACGCTTTGAAGATTTATCGACTAGACACAAAAGAAGACGTGTTAATGAAAATGTTGCTAGTTGCAGTCGTCCGGATGAGCTTTTGCATACTGTTGAAAGTATACTTAAGTCTGCCGGAAAAAATGATATGGCCAGAATAATGAAAAGTTTGCTGGAAAATCCTGAACACGTCTCAACAGTTTTAAATGTCCTGGAAACTAAGTAGAATCCTTCGCTTCGTGAAGTTCCTACTCACAAAGCACTTGCTCTTTACGTTTACTTGCAGTTATCCAAGTGGCGTTACATCACACTTCGGGACTTTAGTTTAAAAGAAGGTCATGCGAAATACCCAAGCTACTACTTGTTAGTTAAGAAAAGCTTAAATGCTACCCGGCAAAAGAAGACATAACTGTGACTGAAACTTCCGCAAAGATACGGATCCAAGCCCTCCTTGATCTCACAGTTAGGAGACTGATCGATTCACTTGAATCAAATTTTGATGCTGGTGAACCACTTGTGCTTCACAGTAAATGGGGTTTTGATGGAGCTTCAAGTCAAAGCATTTACCATCAAACAACAACAACAAGTGAACAAGACTTATCCAGTGTATTTATGGCAAGTCTTGTACCGCTTAAGTTAGTGACTTCTAGTGGAAGTATAGTGTGGCAGAATGATCGGCCATCGTCAACCACATATTGTCGCCCGATTTCATTTACATTTATGAAAGAAACGGAAGCGAATGTTAAGGCTGAAATGGAAATATTTGAGACCGAGATTCGTGAACTGAACCCGACTGATTGCGGCAATGCTACTGTTACTCACAATCTATGGCTAACCATGATTGATGGTAAGGTACATTCAATCATATCTGGTACATCGGCAGCAGTGTGTGATTTGTACAAAGCTCGCCCAAGCGAAATGAATAACTTGGAAGAAGTGAGAGCTAAACCCGTGAATACAGATTTATACAAGCATGGATTTAGTTCATTGCATGCTTGGATTCGGTCTATGGAGTGTTTATTACACATTGCTTACAGAATGGACATAAAATCATGGCAAGCAAAAGGTGACGAAAATAAAAAAAAAGTTAAAGATAAGAAAGAAGCCATTCAAGAAGCTTTCCGAAGAAGCACAGGCTTACTTCTAGACGTTGTTAAGCAGGGTAGTGGCAATACAAACACTGGAAATGCTGCAAGAAGGTTTTTTGCAAACCCTGAAACGACTGCGGAAATTACTAAATTAGACGTTAATTTAATTAGAAGACTCGCCGTTATTTTGCAATGCATTTCCTCAGGCGAAAAAATTCAAGTCCAAAAATTTAAATTATATTGTGATGAAACAGCAAATTTATTCGTGGAATTACTCGTACATCCATGGTATAACATGCCAGCAAGTTTACACAAATTGCTGATTCATGGATCACAGATAGTGGACCACTTATCAGTAGTACCTATAGGTTTTTTGTCTGAAGACGCATCTGAAGCAAGAAACAAGGATTTTCGTAAATTTAGAGAATATCATACACGAAAGCATAGTAGCATCGCCACTAATGAAGACATTCTTCATAATCTGCTATTATCTTCCGATCCTCTTCTCACCAGCTTACGACCGAAGATGACAAATAAAGCCAAAAAGTCTTCATTTAGTGAACTAGACGATTTACTCATAGTTGATCAGAGTGAATTGGAGTTCATTGACGTTTCAACTGATACACTTGCTGCATGTAGTGACGTTGAAGAAGATGATGACGATAATAATGATCATGATGTCGTTATTGATGAAGATGAAGAAAATATAGTTTAAGTCTTATAGTACCTAATATTATTATTAACAAGCAGTTTCTTTGTTAATTTCTTGTTTTTGTGTATTTTTTTTTTATTCTGTTCTTTTTTTGTTTTGTGTTATGCCACCCATCGGCCAATAAATGTTTTTTTTTCTTTCTTTTCTATTGTTGTTAGTAACTAAATGGTCGTGTTAATTAATTAATTTCCTATTATAATTTAGTTCTTAGTAGTTGTTTAATTTTTTAGTTTGTTTTAGGGTACATAGTTGTTTTATTTTTAAATTATTTTTACAGTGTTATATTATTTAAATAAAAAATATTTTTATACCTACATATTTTCTTATTGATCATAAAACTCTATTTCTTTTCGATGTGTTATTGTAAATTCGACTCAGTCATTACTAAGCTAATGATGACATTATCCAATCACAATGCAGAGATTAAGGGCTGTTAACATAGTAATTACAATAACTAATTAGATTAAGCAAGTACTGGTAATCTTTACTTAAGGACTCATTAACGCTTTTGTTGTATGGCAACAGAAGCGTTCATAAGTCATTAAAGTAATCGCAAATGCACCTGTTATTTAAGGAAGTACTTAGGTATGACTTATTCTCAGTAATGAATATACTTAATGTACCTCCATTTCATCAGTTATACAATAAAAAGTATAGTTACTAAAAGCAAAATATCTCGGAAGGGGGTCGCTGGGGGCACCATGTGTCCTTGAAGAAAATGTGGCATAAAATGGGTAAATAACAGTAGTGAAAACCGCAAATCGAAACAAGGAGGGAATCATGAGATACAGACACAGAGATTTTTGTGACCATTTCCATAGAAAAATAACAGTTTTCATCGAATTGCTCATAAAGTACTGGTCAAATAAAAAAATTGTAGTAACATTTTTTGTAGTTCCATAATAGAGTAATGCAACTGTATATTTCATTTTTTTCAATTAAATACTTTTTCAATTTTTAATTCTATGTCCGACCTCTTGTATGGGGACGATCCACTGTGCGACGGCGCGTTGTGTTCCACGCGCGCCTCAAAGAGATGTCAGCAGCAACAGATGGTGCCCGCAAGGGGGGATTTGTGGAATAAGCCGCTGTTTTTGTGCCTTTGCCTTAAAAAAAGCGCTGATGCGCGCGCATCGCTAATTTGTGAACAAGTGATAATCAATTTTACAAATTGTTAAAAATTGTCTAACTGCTTTAACAAGTGATTAAAGATTTACTCGTTTAAGAAAGTCCGACTTTTATTTATTTCCTCGCAAATATGTTATAAAACGTCGTATGACATACGTGCGCTTTGAAAATTACCGCACTTATATCATAATGTACTATTTACAATGCATGGGAAAATAAATAAGATGCGTTGGGCATCTTTTGTGACTTATCTAAAGCATTCGATTGCGCGTTTCATGAAACTTTCATAAAGAAACTCCGCCACTACGGGATCCGGAACACCGCTCTGGATCTTCTTATTTCATACTTGTGTAATAGGATTCAGTGTGTTGAAGTAAATAGGAAAAGATCTCCCGGATCCACAGTATCAATGAGAGTCCCATAGGGCTCGATTCTCGGTTCTTTCTTGTTTCTTATTTATACGCTACCTCACGTTAGGCAGGTGAAAATTAATGTGTTGATAAAGGGCGAAGAATTGAATCCTAAAGATAGCACTGTATTCTTGGGCTTAACTTTGGATGCCAAGCTTCAGTGGGGCCCACACATTGTCGAAAAAGCTAAGCGCTGCAGCATACGCTGTTACAAAAATTCATAATTTAACTCAAACTCAAAAAAACTCAAAGCATTTATTTCAATTAAACCATTTACAGGCACTTTTGAATTGTCAAAAAGTCGATCAGTTGGAAAGTTGAAGCTAGTTGCCCATTCCAAAACGTAGATCTCTATGGAGAAGAACGGGCAAGAAACTCCACGGACACTCTTTCAAAATCAAGTTGAAATATTACAAAATCTTGGGAACATTATTCTTGTTGCTTCTGTATGTGAGAACAATGTAAAAAAAATGTAATTATTAACAATTCTAAATACAAGATAAAAATAAGCCCTGGAAGTTAGGAGATGACCAGTCTCAACCGACAGCGCCCGTTCACGAACTTGACGCGTGAATCAGCACCATCCAGCTCAACCATTTTGTAGGGAACCGAATGATCCAACACACGCGCCACCATCAGTGAGACATTTATGTGAGCATGACATACTCTCAACTGCCATGCTTTTTCAAGTCAACGTACATCATAACAACACAATAAACGGATGCATGGTACTCACATTTACAAAATTTAAACAAAATGCTTCTAAATTATACAAAACTATAGTTTGCAATGTATTTGAAATATTAATAAAATTTGATTTCCTAAAAGAAAGAAAAAACATTTAATATATATTGACGTATAAAAAGTAACTAACACTTGGTTCAGCAAAAATAAAACATTCGTAATATCACAAAAATAATATTATGAACAAAAATGTTCGTAATGTCAGAAAAAATAAAAAAGGGAAGCTTCTCTTTCAAATATTAAAATTTTAACTAGTATGCCCAGGTGGCTGTGGAGCAGGACCAGCATTAAGCCAAGCATTTTTATCGACGATATAATCATCTAACTTATAATATGCTTGACTACATAGTGTGCATGATTTAAATTTATTTTCATTTAGTTCAAGAATATCGACTGGTATTTTATTATAACATTTTACACAGTATCTACCCCTTATAAGAAGTGTGTACTTTAGACAATCTGAAACGTGGTTGATCTAATTTGTTCCTATTTCTAGTGTTAAAATTGTGCCTATCACTTATCTTACTAAAAAGATGTAGATTTTTCCGAACATACATAATGTTTTCATAGATATATTGGAGTGAATTTCAACAGGTCCTATAAAATCTTCATTTCCGTGTTTTTTAAAAGTTTTTGATAATGTATATATTCTTGCTTAATGTCTAGCAGATAACTTAAAAAACTAACGACATATCAGGATTAAAAATTTCGTGCCACGGCGATGAAACATGCGTGCACGGCAATGAAACAAGCGTCCATGGCAATGAAAGAACTGTGCCATGGCAATGAAAGAATCAATCCACGGAAATTAAAAAATATTTAATGAGATAGACAGATAGATAGAATAAAAATGACTGTTTATAAGAGGTCTTGATTCCAACACTTGTATGGGAGTAAAATTTGGGTAAGGAGATATTACAAAAAAGAATGAGAGTACAATAAGTAAACAAAGACTGTTGAATTACACTCGCAACACTACTTAGAGACTTTAATACTACAGTCTTTCTTTTCTTATACATACTCCCATATATCCAAATCTTACTCCCATACACAATATGTCTGGGTTTGCCTTTCCCTCTCGGAGACAGGCATGATCAGATATATTTTTGCACTTGACAAAACAAAATAGCTTCTTCAGAAAACGTATATTGTGATCTGTAGCAAGTAAGATGCATTTTCAAAATATCAAGTACTAAAAACACAATCATCTAGAAATCATCTAGATACTCTTAAAACCTTTCAGGTATAATCTTATCTCTTAATAACCTAAGAACACAATGTGAGTATATGGCACTAGGAAATTCAGCCTTTCAAGTTTAACTTACAGCTAACTCACACTAATCTTTATACATAAGTAAATCACATTTAGGAACTTTTTTAGCAGTCTTAATTATTTATTATGAAATTAAGCAAAATTATATTTAATCAGATAAGGAGGTACTTAAAAATTTAAATTTGATCATCATCAGTATCAGTATCAATTAGGGTAAACAAAATAGTTTTTTTTCTAGGTTTATTAGTTGAATATAGACAAACTATCATCTGAATCACTACTTAAGTCTATATCTGGTTTTTTTGATGTTTTTGTATGGTTTTCCTCAAAAGTACCAGATTTTTCCAACTCTTTCAAAAATTTCAGAGTCAACATTACATAAGTATGAGCACTATGGTACACTTGTAGCACCACTACAGTTTAAGTTTTTAAAATCATAAGTTTCTAAAATTATACTATCAAACTGAGGTACAGCTGCTGGCTGGATAGTTTTTGGTGTAGAAGTTGAGGGTTTAGGAGCCAATGCAAGTTTATCAGTTAATTTGACTGGACGCATTTTACGGATAGAAGTTTTAGGTGTAGTTTTAGTGCAGTTTGATGAGTGTTCAAGAGGAGTTGATATCTGGGGTTTCGTTGAAAAGTCATAAAATCCTAAGTGATTACCATGAGGGCATTCTATGACATTGTTAAGACATTCAATATTTGTGCAAGATAAACGACGCAATGCTAAACGGTTGCCTGATTCTGCAGTCCACACAACTTGGTGGACTTTTAAAGTACCTGGGAAAAGTTTCAAATTGTCAGGTAGTAACCAGTCCTTTTCAGTGATCTGATAATCTTCTACGAGTTCTATTTTAACGCCCTTGACAGAGGACTTCAAAGCATTCACAAATGCATCAAGATCAGGAATGTCAATCTGTAATGCAACGTATTGGTCAGCAGTTCTCTTTAAAAGTCCACCAACACCATCTGGAGCACCTTTGCCGTGACCGCATTCGCAATAATTCCAAACTACTTTGTTAATTGAAGAAATGTAGATCGAAAGTCGAGACATTATATAAAATATTTTTTTGTTACGATATTGTCCAGAAGGAGAATCAGAAACTATGTAAATATTTTGAACCAAAGGTACTGTTATTTCTATTTCAGTCAAAATTGGAATCAGATGTGCCCACACTGCAGCAGCATCGTGTCGTAAAGATGTACTTATAGTACAAAAACATTGGGTTTTTGTCGTGTGACCTTCAATATTAAAATAAAGAACTGCAGCGTGTAGAGTAAATTGCTTTCTACTACCACCAAAGTGTACCGACTGAATTTCAGAATTATATTTAGCACTGTAATTTTCGCTAAAATCCATATGTATAAGACAGTCATTCTCGGTCAAATTTTGCTTAATTTCTTTAATTGCATCGGTCTGATTACGAATGTTGGCACAATGATTAAGGAATGGCTGAAGATTAGTTTCAAATTGTTTTATGAGTATTAACGGTTCTACGTGGTGTCGTACTTTTTCAACGATGATGGCAGTTTTCTCAATCCCATTTTTTGTGTAAGAGTTTTTCTGTTTTTCCCAGGCCCAATATAAAACTTTTTCCGAGTTATCAATTTCTTGGTATATTAGATGTCTGTTTTTACAGGTAGTACACTTTCTTTGTAGACATTCCAAGTTATAAATGTCGCAACATACGCTCACCTAGTAATATATTGGCACATCTACTTTTTTCACATTTTACAGAAACGAGGATCAAAGATTTCATAAATGTTCGCAAGTAATTTATGGGTTCATTTTACGTTTGTTTACAGATTTTATTGGTTTGGTTACTAGTATAGACGTCAATAGATATTCAGGCATGAAAATTTCAACTTCAGGTTCTCAGGATATACTTCTTAGAGATCAACGAAGTGGAAGAGTCATGCATTTGTGCCGTTGTCACTTTGAACAATTTCTAAAAATGTCAATTATGCACCTAGATGCTTGCAGGACCCTGAGTGAAAGTCAAGAAATAAAAGAACAGGTCGATGGAAAATAATCGTTTCATTTTGTAAGAAACATACATGGAACATGTTCTTAAAGTTACAACATGTTTATCACAATAATTATCCTGTTTTTCTAAGGTCACTTAGAAAAATAATCAACATCATTATAAAAAACGAAATAAAAATGTCATAATACCATAAAATAAAAAGTAACTCTCCCTATAATAAACACTAGCACTTAATAGGTATTAAATTGCACTGTAAGTTACGTAGGTATTTATGAAGATAAGTAATGCATCGATCCCAGCGTGGCTTGACCAGACTCGATTAATCGAATGAACCCCAAGATTATACTAGCCCCTGGAGCCTCATGCTTCATGGTGTTACAGAGGCCTTTGCATATCAAGAAGTAGACCGGGGGGCGCGGTAATGATCAGGTAGAGGTGCCCTTAGGATAGGAAAGGATTGCGAACCTACCGGATATGCATTTTTGAGTAAGCATTGGACTAGTGGAGAGACGGGTGGTATTTATGTATAGGATCTTTTCGCGACGTCGCCGGCATGTTAATTCAGGTCGAGTTTCTTAGGTAGGTTCAACTGTTTTCTTAGCTCTTTTGTATGCTGTTGCTGCGATGTGTACTGTGTTGTTGTTTTTATAGTCCTCTTCTGAGTTCTCGCTGCTATCAGTTACTGGTTTTTTGTAGATATCGCTAGCCGCTTTCTTGATCTTGTTTCTGTCTCTAGCCATGTCCTTCCAAAACATGATTCCCATATCGAAATATTTCATGTACTGTTTTAGGTTAAGATAATAACCAAAATCCAGATTCAAATCAAGTTTTACTCAATCGATCCAATAGTTTAAGAGCGTTAATCCTAAAAGTTGGCAACGTCGCAAATAGCTGTCAAATATTTATCTGTTTTGATTAATTTGCCAATATTACTGGAAATATCTAACTAGTGAATATTAATCATGAATTGCAAATCTAATACTGAATTTGATGTTGTAACCGTTGTAGGAATAAAAAAGGCATTTGGAAAAGTTTCAAAATCCTTTTTTTACATCTAAAACTAAATAGCGCTAATACAAGAATACGAATTATTGCATTACGGCTGTTTAACAGTAACTCTATCCCATTTTTTACTTATTAATTTAAATTACGAAATGTCACAACTGTCACTTACATCAATGCAGTTCTGCACCTCGCGGAAAGCCCCGCACAACTGACCAATGAGCCGTTGTTTTACGCGTATGCGAGGGGAAACAACAATAGTGGTACAATGACACTAACGCCCTCTCTCGAGGAATACGGAAACTAGCGTTGCGCCGTTTTACCACTTTATAAATTATGCACTTTTAAACACTTTTGCCGTATAAACTCAATTTCGCATTTTTTGCAGATGTGCCAATATTTTACTAGGTGAGCGATATGCTCTTAATAACGTCAGTTGTCGAATTTTCTTTTATGATATGATTCTTTTTTAGAGATTCAATTAGCAGATTCATGTTTTCGTGTTTTTCACACAAGCAAGTGTTGCGCATATTTATTTTTGGTTGCAGCATCCAAAAAGGTTTTAAACGTGAAAACGTTACGTAACTCATAGGTGGATAACCGGACTCTATGTATTTTCTGTGTAATTTTTTTATTGTATCCGTCATTAAACGTTTCTGTTTCTTTGTTCCATTTCTTGTTATCGTGTCGTCACAGAGTACTTTTTTATATATGCGTGTCGTTTTTGCCTGGACACATGCTTGAATTTTCGTCGTCTTCATAAAACTTGAGTACAATTTGGCGGCGTCGAGTTTGTTTTGGGTTACTTTTGTCGCTCTTATCATTCAAATCTATCGCTGGCTGTTTTTCTTTTCTTTGATTGGTAACTCTATTTTTATCTCTCTGAATAAGTCTTTCGAACCGTTTTTTATATAAGTTCCTTTCGCGGGCAACTTGATCTAATTTTTTTTGTAATCCCATGAGCTGGGAGTGTTTAGATTTTTGGTATCTACGGAATTTTTGTTGCAAATCACGTTGAAATTTTAAAGTTGCAATAGAAGACTCTGATGCTGGACTATCAGGACGTGATGTAGAATCTATGCTACTGATGTTTGGCGCTAGTTGCGGTGATCCTGGAGGTGACTGTTGTGGACTACTTGTGGCCGGAAAATTAGAGCTACCTGCTATTAGTGTGCCAATCCGCAAATTTTCACAGCGACGTCGGTTTGATTTTAAAGATTCAAGACGCGAGCTACGTCTTGTTAGAGGGGTCATCGGCATGTTATCATTATGAGCTACTTGAGATAACCCAAAAGACGTTTCATTTGGCTCCATCCTTGGTGTTTTAGTATTTTCTACATCATAAGTCACATTTGGACGTGTTTTCTTACGAAGAATTGCTGTCTTTTTTTTGTAAGAAGCAAGTGCACTCACCAAGTTTTTCTTGCGAAGATTCCGAAGCTTTTGCGAAGTCATTGCACTTCGAGGAACAACTACTCCTGCAGCCTTCTTTTTAAGATATCGTTCTCTTTCTTTTCTTAGATACTCCTCTTTTAATACAGGGTCGCTTCTTAATTTTTGACGTCGCTTTTGTTCAGCCAATCTTTTCCTCTCCTTTCTCTCCTCTTCAGATAATTTTGGTTTAGGCATCTTGGCATCCTAAAAATAAACAATCCATTATTAAAATCAGATTGTAGTATGTGAGGGTGCTTGCGTGTGTGTGAGTGTATATACGTGTGATATAGTACCAAATGTTACATCATTTTGTGAGGTTAACATGAAAACATCTTTTTGTAGTTGACTGTACAGTAAAAAACTCATCAAGTCTAAAGAGAGACCAGAGGCCCTAGTGTGAGTTTCATTTAACCATTTACATCAAACGCAGTGAGCGCGTTTAGCGCTCCGATTGGCCCTGGATTGGTGACGGACCAATCGGAGCGCCAAACGCGCTCACTGCGTTTGGTGTAGATGGTTAAATGAAACTCACACTAGGGCCTCAGAGAGAGAGAATCTAGAGTTAACTTGTCGAGTTTTGTACTGTCAGTAATCGGTATTACCTGTATTACAGGTGACAAAAGATGTTAAGTTGCCTAATCATACCATGGCGATGAAAACACAAGTCCCGGAAATGAAATACCTGGCCACGGCAATGAAACTAAATTGTTTTACAAAGCATGGCAATGAAATTTTTTTCATTGCCGTGTCTTTTTTTTCATTGCCATAGCAAATTTCGGCCACGAAAACCACGGTAATGAAAGCACGGCGATGAAAATCAAGGCAAAAAATATAAATAACAAAAAATCTATTATCTATTCGAAGAAATAAACACTTCACAAATTAAAATATGAGTAATGGTGTTCTATCGAATGCTTACTCATGAAGACAAACTTATTCTAAATATAGTTATACCTATCCACGGCGATGAAAGAAAAAATGTCAGATAACATAAAAATTTAATACTTACATTTATGGCGCGAAAACGCAGGCATGTGTGTACGTCCTTCCACGTTGAGCACTTAAGCAGCACTAATATGCAACGTTTAGCATACCGGGAGGGGGGACGCAAGTCGTAGGTAAAACACTATCCTTGAACATGATTAGGACACGGCGATGAACGGTAGTTCTGGGACAAGTGATTTTTTATTAACCATTCGTTGTATTGTTTAAATATTTGAATAAATGTATTCCGTAACAATACTTTAACTATTTATGTATCAAATAAAACTAGGTTTTAATATAAATAACCAATAGATTTTTATCAATGAGTCCTAATACACAACAAGGTGAAGTGTGGACAAACACGGCAATTAAAGATTTCGAGGTTTAATTATTTTTTTTGGAATATCCATTAATCCAATTAAATAAAATATTTAGTGCACATAGATTACTATTTCACCTAACCGGAAAAAAATGTTTTTAGTACCGATTTCATTGATGCCACGCAATTTTCGGTCCCAGGAAATTCACCCATTGACAAGGTACCGTCATGATGTTAATTGTTTTGAACAGCTGATATAGAGACAGCCCGCTTAGTGTACCTTAGCTATTTTCATAGTGTAATGTCGTATGATATTCTGTTGTGGGGAAATGCCGCTGACATTCAGACTATCTTTGTCTTGCAGAAAAGAGCTGTCCGATCAATTTATAAATTAAGTCCGAGATACTTATACTCTTTGGCATTTGATAATTATTTATTAATTATTATATGTATACACTTTGACATGAATATTTACTTTGAGAAGTATAATATTATTATTGTTTAATTATTGTGAATGTGAGGACTAAGTGGGTCATTTTTTTTTGTTTTGTGTTTCATCTGGTTCTGTTAGTTTAAATGTTGAATCTGGCAGTTTCAGTACTTTATGTGGCCTCCCCAAATGTCCTTTCTTTGGTATTGTTCGTTAAATCGTTAAGATCCTAAAGTTCTGAGTTGAGCTGCATGATTACTGATAAATGCGCGCACTGAATATACAGGTCCACTCAATCTATGTGGTTCTTTCATCAAAAGACCATTTCAGATACCAATCCACATGTTCTTCACCAGGGGCGTTCCTTTTACTAAAGCCGAAAAGCCTGGCTTTCAATTAAATTTATCAAATGATAAATTTACTTTTAATTTTGATAAATATCAATCATGTCACAAGAATTGCTATGAATAATAACATTCAAACTCCGCGTGTCGCACCGCGTATAGCCGGCCGCGCGCTAAACGTAGGTACGATGCGACTAGGGCTTTCAATACCGGTATTCCGGGATCCCGTAATACCGTGATCACGGATTTTATTTTGGCCTTTTACAATACTGGTATTGACGCCCCAATACCGTCATTACGGTATTACAAACATTAGATCTGAAAATTATGTGATCTTATTCTCACACTTGTATTCACCAGCGCAAGCGTCCCGCTGTTATCTTAAGCTCACCCTCCCGCGCCCCGCCTGAGACAATGTCCGAAATCGAGCTGTACTTATGTCGTTTTTGTTATTGTCAGTCAGTTTCGCAGAGTTAACGGGATAACGCGTATATAGACTTTGATATTGTGTAGTGTTAACTTGTAACTGTGAAGTTGTGAATGTTGTGATCTACTAGCGCCGTCGTTGCTGCCTCTTCGTGTCTTACCCAAAACGTTCTTGGCGAACAACATGTAAGTAACAAGCTGAGAAGTTCGCTGTCTGGTTCAACATTGAATGCGCTTTCCTTTTTGCGATCTCACTTTCAAAATAAAATAAAATAAAACGTTTAAAGTCCAGAACTTTGTATTAAAACTTTTTTAAAGTCACTTCTTTAAATATAATCATTTATTGGCTGAACAAGGAAAACACAGAAACATTTGTGTTACAATTTACAATAAAAGGCATCGCGACTGAGAGTCGCGGAGGATCCATGTGTTACGTCCGTTATCGTCGCGATCGGGCTCTCTTCTCTCTGCCCACTCTGCTTTCGCTAACGGCGGGGTGTGCAGGCGGCGGAGGACGGGGCACGCTTGGTATGGCACTACATAGCAACAACCTCGTACTTACTATGTCCATAGAAAACCCGTGCTATATCCTCCCCCTCTAGCCTAACTAAGTGTCCCCGCAGTTGGGCTAGTCTAAATACCTACGCGGCCTACCACGCTTACGTTTTTCTCGAATGGGTGGTTCTACCTGACCGGCGAAAGGCGTGAGGTGCGAAACGTGATATTTCCCTACGTTCCTACCGGTCTGTACGTTCTCCAGACCATAAGTGGTTGAGCTGATAATTTTGCCGATTTTGTATGGGCCATCACGACGTGGGATAAACTTTGCGGTCTGTCCGCGGCCTGCGTCATTAGGTCCTTGGGTTTTTAGTAAAACTAGGTCGCCTACCTTATACTCCGGTGACGGCCTCCTCTTTTGGTCGGCATTCTCCTTCTGGACGGCCTGCGCCTTCTCGTGAGTGTCCCTGGCCTCGTCCAGGGTTGTAGCCATCTTCTTCAAGTAAGGCGTAATGCTGGGCACGAAGTTGTCGTGTTCTACGATAGCCCTCATATCTATCGCGGAATCAGAAGGAGCTCGTAACTCTCTCCCGCAGGTGAGATACGCCGGCGAATACCCTGTACTGCTGGTAATCGCGGAGTTCATAGCAAACCTGATTGCTGCGAGATGCTTGTCCCATGTGGTATGATCATGTCCTACAAGTACAGCTAATTGAGGTTTGAGGTCCCGGTTCTTCCTTTCTATGGGATTGGCCTCAGGGTGATAAAATGGCGTAAGTGACTGGCTAATTCCCAGGACATGGCAGACCTGCTGCATAACCTCGCTCACGAATTGCACGCCGTTGTCACTGATAAGGCGGCGTGGTACACCAAACCTGAGGAACACCTCATTCGCGAGAGTCTGAGCACATTCGACGCTTGTGGCATTCTCTAATGGAAACAATTCCACCCAGCGTGAGCAGACATCTTCTACGATCAGTACCCACCTGTTCTTCCTAGGTGTCTCGACGAGCGGACCAAACAGGTCCACGGAGACTACCTCGAATCGTCGTGACACAGCGGGGGTTTGCAGCAGTCCTGCTGGTTTGCGGTTATCGGCTTTGTACCTCTGGCACGGCACGCATTCCTTTATATATTTCACGATGAACGTGCGCATGCCAGGCCAATAGTACCTTGCACGGACGCGGCTTAACGTGCGCTCCACGCCAAAATGGCCGGCTGTCGGCGCATCGTGGAGGTCAGCCATGACCTGCCTTCGTTCGTGCTCGGGCACAACTAAGCTACAGTCCTCTCCGTCGTCTGACTCTAGGCTGTATCTGTATAAGATACCGTCGGATATGGTGTACCCGCGGTCAGACCATGGTCTCCCCCTAGAGGGTTCGTCGGACTCCATATCCTCGATAATTTTCCGAACTTCCTGGTCCAATATTTGATTGCTGCGGATATCACCGCTGTTCCGCTTTGGTATATCAATGACCGTCATGCATAGGTCACACCCATTCTGGTCTGCCGAACAAATAGGCCGGGACAGCGTATCTGCAACCACGTTCGAGCGACCGGGGGTATATTCAATGCTTAGATCGAACTCTTGCAATGTGAGAGCCCACCTGGCTAGTCGGCCACTAGGTGACCTTTGACTCATCAGCCACCGCAAGGGCTGGTGGTCCGTCCTAACCGTGACCTTCGCTTTTTCCACATAACCACGGAACTTACCGAGTGCCCACACGACGGCGAGAGCTTCCCGCTCGGTCGTGGAGTAGTTCCTCTCGGCGCTAGTGAGAAGTCGACTTGCGTACTCAATCGGCTTCTCGTCATGTCCCTCCCCCTGCATAAGAACAGCCCCAAGGCAATAAGCGCTGCTGTCAGTACAAAGAACGAATGGCTTCGACTCATCCGCCTGACAGAGGATAGGAGCGGACACGAGGAGGAACTTGATGCGTTCAAACGCCTCCTGTTGCTCGGCGTCCCATCGCCAAGCACTCGACTTCTTCAGAAGGTTACTAAGGGGCCTCGCGACTTCCGCGTAATTATTAATAAAGCGTCGGTACCAACTGGACGTCTGTAAAAAGCATTTTAAGTGTTTTACGTTCTGAGGGGCGACCATGTTGTCAATGGCTGCTGTCTTGTCTGGATCCACCTGGATTCCGCCTGGCACGATAACGTGACCTAGGAATTTAACAGACTCCCTCGCGAAGAAACTCTTGTCCCTATTTATTCTTAACTTGAACATGGCCAGTCGTTCGAAAACTGCCTCCAAGTCAGCCAGGTGCTTCTCAAACGGCCCTGGTGACAGCAATATGAGATCATCAAGATAAGCGAGGAGATCCACTTCCTTCAGGTTGGACCGGAATCGGTCCATCATCCTCTGAAAAGTGGCTCCCGAATTCCGCAGTCCCATCGGCATCCGCTTAAATCTAAAGGTACCAAGTGGCGTTGTGAACGCAGTCTTGTCTTGGTCCTCTGGGCAGACATTCACCTGATGGTAACCCGATCGCAGATCAAGAGTAGTCATGTACTCACTGGTCTTGGCCGCGTGCAGTATGTCCTCAATGCGTGGGAGGGGGTACCGGTCTGGCTCGGTCACCGCATTAAGCCTTCGGTAATCTATGCAGAGCCTTAAACTACCGTCCTTCTTACCCACAAGCACGACATTGGAGGCCCAAGGTGCCTCGCACTCTTCGATGACGTCATCTCGCAGCAGCTTATCAAGCTCCTTCTGCAAGGCCTCTTTCTTATTCGGAGACATCCTGTACGGTGGACAAGCAATAGGTTCTTGGTGTGGACTCACCTTTATTCGATGCGTGGCGAACTCTGTCGCCGGTCCGTCGCGCGCGAACTGTGGCGCGCGGTGTTCTATAAATGAGTTAAGTGTACGCCGCTGCTCGGGGGTCAACTTTGAACCTTCGTCTGAGCGCAACGATAACTCAGTAGATGCGGCGCACAACAGGTCCGCATCGATAGGGTCGAGCGTATAAGTGTAAACAAAATCGTAACAATTTCCCGGACTGTCCGAGAATGACCAAGTGCGTCGGGCGACGTCTATTACCATGCCGGCCCGCGCCAAGAAATCTACACCTAAAAGCGTCCTAATATTACTACCAGGCAATACTAAAAACTGACACGCTACCCTACGACCTCCAACTATCATCTCTACCTCGGCTGACAACAGGTCTCTCCACCCTTGCGTACCATCAGCCAGGCGTACAAAACGTTTAGTTTCGCTAAACCGAACTCCTGAATTTACTAAAAGTTGGTGCAATAGAGGGCTCGCAATACTATGTGTAGCGCCGGTATCTACAATCGCCACGCCATTTCGGCCCATAACACTAATATTTACCATTGGGTACTGTTCGCGCACACTTACATTCGTTATTTGAACGCACGAAGCAGTCTCACTCGCACCAATGTTATTATTACTATTATCGTCATGACAATAAAAATCTACATCAACAGTGTTGAAAGATGTTTTCTCGTCTGGTTTCGAAAATGAAAATGTTTTCACGCAAACATCACATTTCGATCTCACGACGCCTTGTTTACCACAACCATAACAACGTAACTCCCTTGTCGTAGTGTCGCTATTACTTTTATTAGTAGTCGCCTTATCACGGTTACGACACTCCTCACTAACATGCCCAAATAACTTGCAATAACTACACCGGGGTCTATTTTTGTTGTTGCTATGCGGTCCAGGCGCACTCGTAGTAGTCGAATTCGAGTTCGACGTCGATTGCGTGAGATTACGGTCGGTGGTAGTCACCGCCAATGTTTTGGTTTGTGGTGTCGAATTCTTATTGTGAACAGAATTTGTTACCTTGAGCGCTTTGTATGTATCCTCCGCGATCCTCGCCTTATATAACAAATCATCTAAATTACGAACAGAATCACGCGGCACTCGTTTTATTACGCGTCGGTGCAGTAATCCGTAGCAAAAGTCTACCTGCACTACCTCGTCGAGCTTGTACGGTAATTTGGTAATTAATGCGCGCACTTTACACAAAAACACTTCCGCACGTTCTTCCTCTCGTTGTTCCGTAGCGAAGATCTGTCGTAAGACTTGGTACGCAGGCTGCGCCACGCCGTAGGCCGCGCGGAGACGCGCGATCGCGTCCGACCACGTAGCCGTCGACGCCTTCACGCCGCGCCACCATACTGCCGCTTCACCTTCGAACAGCATCGGCAATCCTCGGAGGGCATGCTCGTCGCTTACGGCAGCGCACTCCTTATATACTTCGACAGCGTCTAGGAATGCTTCCAGGACCTCAGCGTCCTGGGAGGACCCGTCGAATCTCGCCGTACATCTTGTGAAGTTGGCGTCGGCACGCGATGCGGCTGCAGCAGCGGCACTGCTCGCGTTGGTGGTTGGAGAGGCCCCAACTGGGGTGGATGCCCTGAATTCGCCGTTGGATGTCATCAGCGAGTTGATGAGGCTTCTATTTGCTTCCACTTGCGCACGCGTTATCGTCTCGATCAGCGTGGATAGGAAGTCAGAGGGAAACTGGGGAGCTGGTTGCTGTGTCGACCTCGAGCCAGCGCTGGCGGTATCCTCCGCTTGGCCGCGCTCGACGACGCTCTCCTCCTCTTCAGTGAGCGTGACGTTATCATCATCCTCTCCTCGTTGCTGACGGAGCGCTTCTCCTCTCCTCGTTGTCGGCATCTTCACGCTGGTGATGACAACGGTAAGGTCGAACGTCCGTGCTTATTCCTAACAAGGTGAGTCGGTACACGTTTGGTCACGTAGGCACTGTATCACATTTCGTAACGGTTCGAGCCCCACGTTGGGCGCCAGTTTAAAGTCACTTCTTTAAATATAATCATTTATTGGCTGAACAAGGAAAACACAGAAACATTTGTGTTACAATTTACAATAAAAGGCATCGCGACTGAGAGTCGCGGAGGATCCATGTGTTACGTCCGTTATCGTCGCGATCGGGCTCTCTTCTCTCTGCCCACTCTGCTTTCGCTAACGGCGGGGTGTGCAGGCGGCGGAGGACGGGGCACGCTTGGTATGGCACTACATAGCAACAACCTCGTACTTACTATGTCCATAGAAAACCCGTGCTATACTTTTCTATTATTGTGTTATTTATATACTTTTACATTTTTTAACTATGTTTTTCAGAAATTGATATTAACGCTTGATTAATTATGTTACTTGTTTATTTTTAGATTTTTTTTGTTTTTATTTCATAATTATTATTAATGTTACTAAAATGATTAACAAATTATTGCTAGCTAGTTAAGCTATACTTTACTTACATTTCTACAAATAATGATACCTTTGTTGATATTTACATGAGACATGATGACATTTTTTTTTGGGTGGGAAATCATCAAATAACTTCTCCCGCTCTGGGTGGAGCGGGAGAGCGTGTCAGACCTTTACTGACTAAAACCCACCCGTGTTCCCTCAGTTGTCTGTGTGCCAGGGGCCGCGGTATCTCTTTCGAACAACCCGCACCCCTGGCAGAGACATGATGACATTTAGATAGTAATAAGAAATTTATATTTTATATATATGTATTTATATGTATATATATATTATAGTATGTATGTGTGTGTATTTATTATAGTAGATATGTATGCTTGTATGTGTATTATTAGTTTATAACCTATTTATGAACCAATCTTATTTATTATTCATTATGATATACTTTGTAGTCGTTGTTCCTCTCAACCTAAGCACCTGCCATTTAATCTCTTCACCACCCTTGGTTGACTGGTAGAGAATGCCTAAGGCATTAAGTCCGCCTTTGTACTTTTTTATGTGCGAGAAGTTTAAATAAATAAATAAATAAATATTTTTTGATATTGTACTATACAAAGTCTATGTGAAATGCCTTCCTGCAAAAAGACTAGATTAACTTTTAGTTTTCATTATGTTCCTAATTCTAAGTCCTACCTAAATAATCAACAATTACCAAATTGTTATTCATGAGAGCTATGTATAAAACGTATTTATTTTATTATTTTCAATAAATAAGAACAATAAAGACTGATTTTAAAATAAAAAAAACACGTATTTTATTGGTTTTATTAATGTCCTAATTGAACTTGCGTTCAATACCGGATTACCGGTATTGATACCGGGATTACGGTATTGACTTTTCCAATACCGGTATTGAAAAAATCCGGTATTTGAAATCCCTAGATGCGACGTTGCGAGATTTACCTTTAAGCGAGATATTCGGAGTTTTTGGCGGGATCGCGTTGGAACATGTCGCACGAATTTTCATTTTCATGGAATTTTGTGAAATAGCGAATTAAATTGTATAATTTTGATAGTGAATTATTCAATTTAGTCTCGTGTGAGTGCACAAGTGTAGTGAAGGTGAAAATAAGTGACTAACGTGGACTTTTCGTGTTCCCCCCAAAAACTCCTAATAAGTTGTTGTAAAGTTACTACCGCTTTACAATAACTCTGACTTGACTGACTAAAGACGACTATGACTGTTTTGTAACTTCGTGCCCGATATCGGGCCATTTACTTGATCTAAAAGAAAAATTACTTGACACTGGCTAAATGCACAAACCGTGTGAAGCCAAAATGAAAAAAAAAAAAAAAAAGCGAGATATTCATCGATTAATGTTTTGATTTTGCGCTGTTCTCATCATTACACAACGCTGTCAGACCACCAGGGCCTCAAGTCTGCTATTACAATAGTGTCAGAATGGTCTATCATTGATTTCATAATTATTGATTTTGACAAGTTTTGTAATCTATTAATATAATGGCGTCATTATGACTTTCCAATGGTCAGCCACTGACACTCCATTGAAAGAAATGGCATTTATTGGTAATCTTGTACATAATGACAAATGAATGACTGACTTAGGCGGTGATCTGCTAAAATTTAACACTAATAAACCAATAAAATAATATGTAAAAATTTAAATAAATGAAATCGGGCATGAATAAATGTTCAAATTTAGTAATCGTTTTTGGAAAATCATTTCTACTACGACGGCAATACGACGATGCCATTATAACACAATTCTATTACGAGACCATTGACCGACCAATGATCGACCATTATGAATTTAGCAGATTACGAACTTTTAGCAAAATGACAATGGGATCGTGTTGGAATGACGAATTTATAAAAATAGCAGACTTGGGCCCCAGGCCGCAGTTGCGATCTCGCTCTAATGCTGTAGCGTAAAACAGGATGCGAGATCGTATCGGTGTATGAAAAAAGTGACAAAAATATATCAGTCTCGCTCGCACCATAGGGCAATCTAGCTTCTGGATTTCTTATATTTGGGAAGAAATTGCCAACGTTTTTCATAACATAATTGTTCTGATTTTTAAGCTTGGCTTTTGACTTTTTATGAATGGAAGAAGCGCGCGTGAGTAATGCGCAACGCGTGGTTTTCGATTGAATGAATGATGCTATTTCAAATTAGTTACGATTTCGTTTTGAGTGGCCACCCCGCTTTTTTTGTTTTGTAATTCGTTTATTTTTATTTTCTGTGGAGTTAAGTGTTGTGATTCGTTTTTCTGTGATAAAAAATACGGAAACGCAATGCAATTGTTTCTTGTGAAGGATTAAAGTGTGTGCAATCGTTACTCGGAAAAGTTACATTGAGTTTTATAGACTATTATGATCTCGTTACTTCTTCCAAACCTAAATCATTTTGAATATTTCTCAGAAATATAAATCGCATAATAGGCATTTTAGTTGACCAGTATACATGACTCATTGGATTGTAGGCTGCTATCAATTCCACGAATTACTTTTGCTTTACTGCCTAGATGTATGTTTAAGTACCTAACGTAGTACTAACTTTAGTGTATCTAACTAGTAAAGCCGTTTGTGGTAAAGAAGCGAAGAGTTATAATTATGCCTGTTCAAATTGTGAGTAATTCTATAAACCTATTAACATCATCGTAAACAATGGTGCCGATTCTGTTGTACACCGAACTAAACTAACTAAACTATCACTAAAATTCCTTACTTTTTGGCTATGAGAATCTTAAAGCTATTCTGCAAAAAAAGATCTCTAAATTTAAAAATAATTTTGACACAACTAAAATCGAATTTGACAAATGCGACTCCACGTTTGCCCTACCCCGTGATCTTTTTTAGAGCCGGAACCGCGCAGGGGGGGCAGCCTCAACGTGTTTTAAATGGATCTTTTTGTATCGAAAATATGAAAAATTATTACCAACATATTGAGTTTTAGAGGTGTATGGAGTTTTATAAAGGGGGTCGAAATTTTCATTATTTTTACGATAGGACACACCAATTTCGAGATATAAGCAAAAGAAAAGAAAAAAAAGATACAGTACTGTATTTGCGCCCGAAGTCGAGGTGTCAGTGTGAATTTTAGTTCTTGACAACTAATTTTATTCCACACCTTTTTAATCGCGATTAAAAATAGTCAGATTTAGTTGGACAATCGAAATTTTATATTGAATAGAATAATGAATTTGACAACAACAGAATAGCAAAATTACCATTTTCACTAAATTAAAAACTCAGTACAACCTTAGTGCTGTCAAACTAAAATATAGATATGTTGTGTCACTTTAGTCAATTTCAGAATGGGAAATCGTCGTTTGACAGGAATAAACTAAATTTTAGTGATTTTTAGTTTAGTTTAGAAAATTTTGTGACAAGAGAATCGGCACCAATGTGTAGTTAAAAATTAATCAATTTATTTGTCCGCCATCTAGTGGCCGGATTGTACTATTTTGACTTTAGCGACTTGCGAGCGAGTGAATTATGACATAAGTCGAATAGCTCTGTTGTGCCAATCATGATAATGATACATAGATAGCTCATACACGTCGTATCATATTTTACACGAAACTGTTAAATTGAAAATGAAAGAGTCGCGATTTTGTTGAGGATTACCGGTACTCTTGGTACTTAATTTATTAATATCACGCCACGGGCCTGTATTCACCGCAGGTTTAGGCAGACGCATTCCTATTTAGTCTAACCAACATTTTTACAGTTGTGTTTCGTTGTTGATAATACTTACATATTGAAATATTGATTTATACATAATGAAAAAATGGTGGTATCAAAAAAACATTTTTACAGGCAATAGCAATATTACTTACTATTATGAAATACGAATCTTGAAGCACTGCGATACGGCAGATAGGTACTTAGTGTTTTTTTTTTGTTATAAGTATGTCGGCTTGCCCTATGTTTGACCCCTAGGCACGCCACTGGTCTTCACATGGTCTGACCAAGATTATGTCTAGACTTTAAAAGAGACTGACCTGAGTTTGTTTCGGGCCTTTCTTCTCACAGTAGTCAGATAGGAAACGCCGACCTCATCTAGTTTAAAAAAATATGATTGACGTGTAAAAGTGTTTGTTCAAACCTACTTACAGAAATAATAGTACAAGTGTGTAATGTTGGTGATTACCGCTGAGGCGCCATTGAGATCCGAGCCGTTAGGTGAGTGGTCTTAAGAGAGCCGAGGACGGTAATCATCTGTACACACGTGTATCATACGACGTTTTTCAACACACTTGTGAAGAAAATAATACTGTAAAATCATTTTATTCAGTAGACAAAAAGTTTATTTAGAGAAACAATTAGTAAATGTGCAGTTAGTAAAATTATAATTAACTGTTTTTGATGGCATAGCGGTCTCATCAGATAGATTATTTACTGAAATACTTTCATGTTGTATTTTTATTTGAGATGGTTCATTATTCGCGTAGGTAGGTGAAGTCCAATCATTGGATGTACCTACTTGGTGTTTCGCCAGTAGGACGCGCCTCAGAATCAAGTCTAATTCTTTTTGTGATATTTTTGCACATATTTCTTTCTTGTTTTGTATGGAATCTTCTACGTATGATTCTGCTACATTGTTAGATCGCCATCCACCATGACGCTTCAAAGTCATTATATCAGCTCCTGAATTAGCCAGCAATGTAGCCGTAGTTCTTCTGAAACTATGTCCAGGGTAGCTCTCTAAATCTAAAAACTTAGCGATTTCTTTAGACATAGAACCAAATCTGTTTATACCTATAGACTGACAGGTACATTTACCATTCTGGTAATTTAGAAAGAAATGGTTTTTAAGTTTCATACTTCTTAAAAATTTCATAGAAGGGACCGTGTATGGTGAATGACCTCGGTATTTTATTTTTCGTGATAGTTATCTTCACTAAAAGCATCTGGCCATGATTCTCTATGTCTTTTACAGTTATATTTGTTAATTCTTGTATCCTATATGCACCAGTTACACCAAATATTAAAGCAACCTGAAAAAAAGAAACAATAATTAAGTTCCACACACAACACAGGCTGAAGTCGCGTAGATATTTAAAATTAATTTAACTAACCTTAGTAGCCAGATATTGGTTATCTGGAGCATCTTTTATAAATTTTCAACATCGTTAAACGACGACTAAAACCTTTGATTTTTTCTTCTTAATTTAACAAATTAGAGTACGTTTTTAAGTTCATTCCATTCTTTGTCCGGACTGTACTTTTTAACACTGAGTATATACAAGACAAAGAGCTAGGTTTGTATTAATTTAAGTTAAGTTAATTCTTTAAAGTACCTACGCCATGAACACATTTTCTGAAAAAGACTGCGTATTCTTGTTGTTTTGCCATTGTATGAAATTTTAGTACGCTAATAGATATTTGTCCTTGGAGTTTTCAGGTAGTAAACTTTCCATAACGTTAAGGGCTTCACATCTTATATCGGGCGGTGTACAACACAAATTATTTTCTTCATAACTAGTACTTGTAGACATTTTAATTGATAATAATTTCGGAAGGCGGTGACAAAAATTAAAATACATATCAAAAGTCACCGCCTTCCGAAATTAAAGTTATTTTTCACTTTTTAGTGTTTTTTTTGGAAGTCGGTTGTTTTTATTTTTTTAAGTTTTTATTTTTCACTTTTTAGTGGTTCACATGTTCTTACCCCCTCACAGCGTCCAGGCGTGATGTTATATTATGAACTGGTGTACACAATAGACATACATGCGATTTCTGCAATTCCTGTCCATTTGCTATCATTTATTGAGGAGTTCCGTTGCCTATCTCCGAAGTTCTTCATCAGATCTTCACCAAATTGAAATGGGACTACTCCGAGAAAGTACTCTTCCAAAAACTATCCAAATCGCTTCAAGTGTGCCTATAGAATTTGAAGAGTTCTCTCTATTTCTCCAGGATCCCCTCATCAGATCCTGACTTGATGATCATGGGACCATCTGGGAAGTATACCCTTTCAAACAAAAAAAAAATCCAAATCGGCCCAGCCATCTTCGAGTAATCGGGGAACATATATAAAAAAGACAAAACAAAAAAAAAAAGGTTCCGACGAATTGAGAACCTCCTCCTTTTGGAAGTCGGTTACAAATAAAAACAGATTCAGTTCTAGAATTAGTAGGTATCATAGCTAAAAAATCATGAACTTAGTACCTAGTTCATGATTTATCTACTAATTATAATCATATTATGCACCAGCAGTTCTTAATGGAAATTCATTACAATATTATTGCCCGGTCTTTTATTACTTGCTTTAGATTAGGTTTACATGACATATAATTTGGCAGAAGCGAGCAGCTGGTCTGAAAATAATTTATTTCACTCGTTAAATATAGCAGTGGTAGGAGTTGTAGGTCGTGAATTTGAACCCATGCATTACGGTGTGCAGGTATTTAATTTCATCACCACTGCTTTCAAAACGGTGAAGGAAAACATCGTGAAGAAACCGGCTAGTCTTAGAACGAAAAATTCGAAAACACATGACATCTACTGATCCGCACTGGGCCCGTGGTGGATTATGACCAATTATGGCCCACCCCCTTTCATAGAGAGGAGGCCTGTGTCCCAGCAGTGGGAACATTAAAGACTGATGATGACCCGTTAAGTTAAGCGACTCGGCGAAAAGTTACCGTTGCACACTGCACAATCTTGACTTTCAAGATTTTAGAAGATAGAAGTCGGTACCTACAGAAAGGTACTATTCTAGGATGGACCTAGAATACTGTCATACGGAACGCCTATCATTCACAACTTAGAAGTGTGGTGGGTCAGCTTAAAACATTATCCATTTCATTTCAACAAATTATGGGTGTTTGTTCAATATGTTATCATATTTGCATAGTAAAATGGCCAACATGTTATAAATAAGCGAGAATTTTATTACAAATTATTTATCAATTACCGTAATAAACATACATTCAATCCTTAATAATTAATTAAAAAGATTCATTCTTATGTACTAAACCATCCATGCTGAATTCCGATAGATCTATGTCACTTTCATCTTTAGCTGCAACCCTCATGGGTTTGGGTTTTACAAATGTTTTGTGATTTACGACAGGTATACTTTCAGAGTCGTCTAGGATCGAGCTGCCGAGACTAGTATTGCTGCCAGTTATGCTGGCAGCTTTGACCATCGAACCAGCCAGAACATCTACTGCTCCGACAAGCGGGGCTGTAGGAGTGTCGTTACGTCGTGCCAACTGAGATTCTATCTTTTCTTTTAATTCTGCAATCTTAGGACTAGTGGTGCGGGTTATATTTTGTATTTTTGTGTCAATTTTTAGTGGTTCGTTTTCAATGCTGTAAACAAAACAATACATATTATTATGATATGTGGATGAAGAATAATCGAGATGTATGACAATGGCATTTGACGAGTAAATGCCATTGCCACTTAAACTTTTATGTCTTTAAGTCATATGACATTGTTAAAATTACCCGTCAGTTAAAATCAAACAACATACCTGGAAATGTCCCATTCTTCAGCATCGAGGTTCACTAAACCTAATTCATATTTTTCATTACCATCGCTTTTCTCTGTAATGCTTTGAGACGGAGATGCGCTCACGGATTTCATTTGAATTGCATCCATATCGAATAGTACTTTCTTTTTATTCAAAGACGATGCTGAAGAAGCATTTTTCAGAACACTTTTTGTTTGTTTTGTTGTATTTTTGGCGTTGTTACCCAAGAAATGCTTTTTTACTGGAATACCCAATAGTGATTCGACATCATCACTGCTGTCTTCATTATTTCTAGCTGGTGGAATTTTAGTTATCTCATTTGAATTTGAAGAACGCTCAATTAAACTTGTAGCAGATTGTGTGCGCAGCAAGTTATCATCACTAATTGTATATTTTTTGACGGTGTGATTGTAATCAGCAGCAGCGGAAGCAGGTCGTCGTGCTGGGGACTTAATCAAGCTCTCGATAGACTTTGATGTCTGTTTTACATGAGTAGTATTATAATATTTATGATCGCTTTCATCCGATCCATCTTCGGAACTAATCACCGTTACCTGTTGTAGTGCTTTAGGAGAATCGTGAACAGAATTCTTGACTTTACCATTAGTGTCTTCCTTAACCTGGATATCTGATCGTGTAGTCACATTTAATGAGCTACGCGATAGGTTTTGTGTGATATTAAATGCCTTAAACGGACTTCGCTTGGCCGCAACAGGGCTATTAGTTGCGGATCCTGGTGGAGTTTTCAATAGAGTCATGGCGCGCTTTGCTACTTCAGCATTCAGCGATTTACGCTTATTTGTTAAATTCGTATCGTTCATTTTCACTAATGACAATGCTTTTGTTTTGACATTAGAAATAACAGTTGTCAGGTTTTTAAAAGGTTTTGATGCTTTTGTTGGAGATACGTATTCCTGTATTTGAGGTACATCCTTTTTCAAGTCTGTTGTACTGGAATCCAAGTATGCCAGAATAGTATGTCTCACTTTTTCATGAGCGGAATTTTTCTGAAATATGCGCGTACTTAATATAAACAACTGATTTGATAACTTAAAGTTATAGGTAACTATTACTTTAACTATATTATGTTGTAACTATTACCTTAGCTTTCAGTTCTTGCTGCTGGTGTATTTGTAAACGTTGTTTTTGGAAGACACTTCGGGGTAGTCTAGGCTTGAGTGGGTCCACGCCAGCCAACACTAAACGACTATTTACTTCTTCGGTAATCTTCGCTCTTACTACTTTCATCGGACTGTAATCACAAGCAGTAACTACGTTAATTCAAATGTAAATACCGTAATTAACAGATAGGCAATAGGCAGGTCTTAGTTGTTGGTTGTTGTAGATGTTATTTGGCCCGCAAATAATACATAGTTCAACAATGAGTCTTCGATAACAGATCTGCCGTACTAGCGTAGTACCTAGGGTCGGCTTCCAGTCTTAACAGAAGCCTATCTGACCTTCGCAAACCAGTTTACAATTTATAAAATAAACTCTACCTACTATGTGGTGTTTTCACGTGTCATCATCATCATCATATCAGCCGAAAGACGTCCACTGCTGGACATAAGCCTTCCTCCAAAAGGGGGGATTTGCCATAATCGCCACGATTGGCAGGCGGGTTGGCGATCGCAGTATGGTGGTCAAATGCATAGAGAACGCTGCTGCCTATTTTGTAGTAAGTTTTCACGTGTGTTACCTATAAATTAATTTCAATATCTACCTTCCAGGGATGACAGGAGTAGAGTTTCCTTCTTTCGATTTTTTGATATGATTCGTTTTCAGTTTTTCTTTCTTTATTTTTGGTGCCTTTACATTTAAAATCTGTGAATCACGTGCATTTGTCGTATGTTGGAGTTTTTCTTCCACATTTTTTATCTTATTAAAATTTTCTAATTTATTATTTGTCGTTCCCTTTAAATCTACTGTTTTTTTTTGCAATGGTTTATCATTTTCTACACTAGAAATATCTGAGGAACTGGAAGTTATAGAACCAATATTTAGCAACTCTTGTGCTTTGCGATGAAGCTTTTCAAGGGTTTTGCGGTCAGCTTCTTGATCAGATTTATTTGAATTTATTTTCCTTTTCACCGATTTCTTCCTGATATTGGAAGAGCTGGGTATTTTCGTCGGAGTCTGAAATGGGACATATTAAATATTTCAATGTTTGAGTACTTCATGCGGTCTACCGTATCGCTAATAGTTGAGCTCCTTAAGTTTTGACTGCACGTTTTATATTTATGATTTTTTTATATGCAATGAAATGGATATTTACTTTGTAAAGTATTAAGTATATTATTTTTATTATTGTGAATGTATTATACTTATGCGGTTTTTTTTTCAGTTAGGTTTAGTCATGCTCTGGCAGTTAAAGTCATGTATGCGGCCTACCCAAATGTCGGTTCTCCGGTAGGAACCTATTGTTTGTCGAATCATAGAGCTTCTAAGGTTCTAAGTTGAGCTGTATGATTGCTGACAAATGCGAGCATTGACTAGACAGGTCCACTAAATCTGTGTGGTTATTTCTTCAAAATGCGGTAGGCATTTTGAAGAAATATAAATTTCAGACACCAATCTACATAGTCTTTACATGATCTGATCACGATTATGTTTGGACTTTAAAAGATACAGGGTAGTCAGATAGGAAAAGCCGACTTCATCTACATAGTTCTTAAGATATGATTGAAGTGAATAGGTGTTTGTACAAACCTACTTACAGAAGTAAAATCATTTATCAAGTAGGAAATGTAACATAGCAAAATTATTTTTTATTCATTCTAATGGATTAGTCAAGGAACTTACTGGTGTATCATCGGTAGTGTCGATATGTCCATTCGTTTTAACATAAACACTTTGTTGCAATAATACTTGTAATTGAGCCGCTCGCTCCCTCTCTGCTTCTGCGAGAGCGCGAGACTCTTTAGCATCCCTAGCAACATCGTTCAACTTTTGAAGCAATTGCTCGTATTGCTTCGACTGAGCTTCCACGCGATTTGACCAAAGTAGTACTTGAGCATCGGCTTCTTTGTTTCGATCAGTGTTGTCTTTTTCTGTTTTTATTCTCTAAAATAGATATACTAATTGTAAGTTTTTATAGGTTTAATTGTCTGAGCCGAGTTCTCAAATTATACTTACCGAATCTTTAAGTTCTTTTTTCAGTGCCAATATTTCTGTACCCTGTTGTTTTATTGTTTCATGTAATTCAATGATTACATTCGTTTCGGTTGGGACAGGCTTCTCAGTTTCCTTTTCTTTGAAAATTTTAATAGATTCTATGATTTGGTTTCTTAACTTGTCCATTTCCTTATTATAATTTTCATGTTCCTCTTTTTTCCACTCTTCAATTTTGTTTAATAAATATTCTTCATTGTTGGTTGATACCTCAGCGTCTCTCATATCTTTTTTTACCTCTTGGATAATATTATCAGTATGTGATTTCGCTTCATTAATTATTGTTTTAGTTGGATTACTTTGGTTAGTTGTGTTAGCAATAATTATTTCCATTTCTTTTAGTTTATTCCTGAGTTCATTTACTTCTGCACTTAACTTGGTATTTTCGTTGTTTTCTTTCATAGTATTTAATTGTATATCTTTCTGAGGTGTCTCAATTACATTTGAATGACGTCTAGATAAGTGGCTCTTCAAGTAAAGTTGATTCAGAAATACCTTGTCGCAATAATTACATTTATTATACTGAAGTCCATCGTTCGATGTAGATGGAAATATATCGCCTTTGTGAGATAGGGTTTTTAAAATCATGGTCGCTATGTTATCATTTCCATACGGTAGGGGAGTCTTAAAACTATGTCTCGATCTTTTCCTCAGTCTTCGTATTTCTTCATCTTTTTCTCGGAGATCTTTTTTGCATGTATCCAGGTCCTGTAAAAATATTCAATTTTTATTTGTGAGGGGATGTAGGTACGGAAAACTTCAGGTATTAAACCTAAATTTCTTAATGTAAGTACCTTTGCTAGAGATGTTATTTCTTCCCGCAACACGTAGACACTCCGGTCCAGGTAATGACGACAAAATTGTTGGTATTCAACAGCCAGTTGTGCAAGTCTGAACAGTTTCAGGACACCTTCGTCAAGAATGCGTACATCGAATTCGGATTCAATCACGCAATCTAATATCTGTTCACGAAAGTTATTTTTATTAGAATTACAAATGCAATTAGCGACACGCCCCTGCTTCGCATGATTATTATGACTTGACGAACATCGAGATTTCTTTAATACCTGTAGGTAGGTACGCACGGCTTCACATCAAGCTATACATTACCAGTTTACGCTGATCTGGCACTCTACGGAGATCCTATGCAATGCGAGATCATCTTATGCTGAAAATGTATAGCTATAAATGTGTAGCCGTGTGTACAGACGCCAGAACATCAAGCTACTCCAATCTGTCAAATGTCTTTGATAGATTTCAAACTTTATTCCAAGCACATATGGTTCATTTTCAATTGGGAAAATTTGACAGTTTGGGGTAGCTTGATGTGCTGGCGTCTGTACCTACATAACTTTCCGGAACCAATTCTTCAAATGATGTTGGAAACCGCATCAAAATTCACTGAGCTACATAGTGAATTTTGATGCGGTTTCCTTTCGGTTTCGGTTAGTTAAGAATAACAACGTGCTCAAATACCAATAAACCAACAGACAGTCTGTCTGTTACCTTTTTACGCCTTAAGGTCCGTTTATATTTACAGACATTGAGCGTGCCAGACACATCGGCATGTGCCCCGGCGGGCAGACACCGGCAGACACCTTTATTTACATCTGAGCGTGCCAGACACGTGCCAGAGCAGACACCGACAGACACCGTTTATTTACATCTGAGCGTGCCGTGTCAGACATCGACAGACACCTTTGTCAGCGTTGGGGTCGCACTATAAGCAGTTTATGAACAGCTTTCACAATGTTCAGACACTTCTCTGTAGAAGATTTATTCATAATTGCGTTGTTGCTAGAAGAGGAAGAGCAGGGTAAAACAAAGAAAAAGAGCAAAACGTATGGCCGTACATCCTATGCTCAAGAAAAGCAAATTAGAAGGAGAATATTGGACGCTGTTTAAAGAACTTCTTGATGATAAAGTATTTTTTTTTTTATATTTTCGTATGAGTCGGTATCAGTTTGACATTTGTCTAAACAAAACAGAATTGCTGATAACTAAACAAGATACAGGTTTCAAGGACGCATGTCACCAAAAGAAAAACTAGCAGTATGCTTCAGGTAAGATTTAATACAGAATTTCTTAGTATCTTATTGTTACTATGTTATAGCAAAATGGAATCATCATGATTTTTTTCTATGTGCTCATATTATCGTAACTTTGAATCTGCATCTGCATCTGGTGTAAAATAGTTTTGGTAGAAGTCTTGCATTGTATCTGGCATAGGAGTATTTTCTGAATAGTTCGTGGATGATGGCGTGGATACCATAGAATTACTTGTGGATGGTCTACTCAATATGTCAATTTCCATCTGTGAGACTATTTCAAATATTTTGGCTTTTGCAATAGCCTTGTCTCTTCTCGCCGGAAAAGATCGCAAGGTAGTTGTAATTCCAGCCATGAATTGTTCAATGTCATCCAGTGGTTGAATATTTTTCTTACTGTCTATCATATACTTCATAAGTACTGTGCTAGTTCGTTTTTGACCTTATTTAGTGCGCTTTGGCCGACGGTAGTTTTGAGTTGTAGCTGGTGATGATGTAGTTGGCAATGTGGTAGCGATTTGTTGACTAACGTCAGGTGTAGATGGAAATGTACCAGTCGTTTGTTGACCATCTTCAGGTGACTGAGCAGTTTCCTCTTCTTCATTAGTGTTGTTATCATTATCACAATCTGGTACTATTGGAATTGGACATATAGTCGACCTTTCCTTCATGTACGGTAACAAAAAACACATTTCATCTTCATACTTCCATTTTTTTTTCAACAACACTAGCCTGTCCAGTTTTAGTCTCTTTCCTCTTTTTAATGCACGTCTGTAGGCATCTCGCAGCAGTGCCTATGCTTTTATACTCTTTTCCTGAAACAAAAAAAACGAATATAAAGATAGGGTAAAGTCTCCCGCTAGTATCCTAGATTGTGTAAAATTTATAACACAAATTTTACACAATCTTTTTATACATAATATTATGTGCAATAAAATGCTCACTACTACTACTATCTACTTATATATAATGTTTTTGCAGATTTTTGGCAACTGGGGATTCCTATGTTTCTATAGCATTTAGTTATAGACTAGGAGTAACCGCCGTACACAATTTAATGAAAGAGGTTTGCAGTGCAATAATAGAACGAATGATGATGGAAACGATGCCGTGGGACAGGCATCGTTTCAGTGAAAAGAACAGTGGCTAAAAATCGCAGAGTAGTTTTGGAATACTTTAAATTTTCCTAATTGTATTGGAGCCATTGATGGCAAGCACGTTGTTGTAATAACTGCTCCAGCAAACTCCGGATCTCAGTTCTTTAACTATAAAAAACTTTTTCAATCGTCTTGATGGTAATTGTGGATGCTGATTACAAGTTCATGTGTCGATGTCGGTGCTTATGAAAAAAACAGTGACGGAGGTATTTTTTCAAATTCAAACATCCGGAAAGCATTACTGTTAAACACATTGAACGTCCAGCAAAACAAAAATTTACCTGGCGCTGAAATTTCTGCGCCTCATGTTATCATAGGAAATGGAGCATTCCTTTTAAAAACCTACCTAATGAGACCATATCCTAGATCGTGCAAGAAAAGTTGTCGAAAACGCCTTTGGGATATTAGCTCAAAAATTTCGTCTGTACAACAGGAGAATACAACTAGATCCAGATAATGCTGACAAAGTTATTATGACAACGTGTATCTTACATAATTATATAAAATCTGAATGAAATCTCTAAATGAAAAAGAAGCATCACTTTCCTTATCAAACCTATACGCAGGGTGACAATAACCAGGCTGCCGCATTCAATGTCAGAAAGAACTTTGCTAGGTTTTTTGATTCACCAGAAGGAGCGTTAGTCTACTAATAGATATCTTTATTTTATTTAATGCTAGGTACAGGTCGCGTCATATAAAAAAAAACAGTGTATAGTGTCTGAGTGTGTAAAATAAAATACGGACTTACCATTCGTTTTTAATTTTATTCCAATTTCGTTCCACGCCCGATCCTTTTTCTGACTGTCACTGTATTTTTTGTCACTCTAATCATATAAATATTTATATTCTCTTACAATTTCTATCAGCTTTTCGTTGTCCATTGCAAAAAAAAAAAAACAAAAGACCGCTGCGCGATTCCGACAGGTAAAGGAAACAAAAGACGTCTGCACGGTTCCGATGCTCTGTTCACACTGCCTGGCAGTAGAGATGTTGAATATAACCATCAACCATTAAAATGAACTAATATTTAAAATTAACTATGATATTCGATAAACAAAATTAACATTATCGAATAAAATATCATTTCAACTTCTTAAAATATTAATTCCGTTACGTGCATTCAATTTTGTGCTCTATCTCTCTTATGATAAAACTCATTTACTGTTGGGGATATTTTATGCTAAACAAACGCAAGTGATATTTTTAACAAATATTGAGGTCGGTTTATGGTTAATTGATTGAATAGGTTAGTTTTGTTGTTCGAATAACAAAGCCGTGTCGTCGCGTTGTAATGTTTTCGATTAATGTGAAGATTGTGAAGCTGTTTTAACAAATGCCGAGACGTAATAAAGATACTTACTTGAAATAATTATATACTCACGTGTTAAAAATATTCGAATAGGTATCTAACCAAAATATATGCTAGTCAGTCCTAAGCCTGTTCAAGTACGGAGGAAAGTTTTTTTATTTTTTTATTTATTTATTTATTGACACCAAAAATATTAACATTACAACAACCATTTTTGCTTAAAGAATTTGTAGGCTATAATGAAAACATTACAACGTGGGAGCATCTGTAACCGAACTAGGTATAAAACCTGTATCTCGGCTACAGCGCCATACCTCTCTGATAACAGGCTGGGAATTTTTTAGCCAACATTCCAATTTTGTTAAAAGTAATAAGTACAATATGCGTTAAACAGTATTTTAAATTAAAAAAGAGAAATTGATTACACTTAAGATGGGATGTAGAGTGTGGGCGGGAGTAAGCAGTGTGTTTGTGTGTGTGGTGTGTGTGTGCGGGTGTGTATAAAGGTGTGGGTGTTTTTTTTTTTTTTTTTTTTTCTGGGTGGGAAATCATCAAATAACTTCTCCCGCTCTGGGTGGAGCGGGAGGGCGTGTCAGACTTTTACTGACTAAAACCCACCCGTGTTCCCTCAGTTGCCTGTGTGCCAGGGGCGGCGGTATCTCTTTCGAACAACCCGCACCCCCGGCAGGCATCGGCCCTTGCGGGCCGCTGTTGCTGCTGACATCTCTTTGAGGCGCGCGTGGAACACAACGCGCCGTCGACCCGGGCTTGGTCCTTACCGGACAGCGAGGTACCCATTACTCGCCGTCCGCAAGCCCGTGCCTACGGTGGCCGGGAATCAGCCTGGGATTCCCGACGCCCAGGGCGTCTCCTGCGAAGGCCACGGCTGTGAGGGCGCATGTACTGCATCTCCCTCACGTGCGCCGCCTCCCTCTTTGCGAGCATTACTGCTTCGCTGAAGGAGGCGACTGCCAGCCATGCCCTCTCGCTCCGTACCATGGCCTGGACCAGGGTCGGACGCGAGAGATTGCCGCCGCCGATCACCTCCACGAGGACACGGCGTTGCTCCGCCCAAGCTGGGCAGACCTTCACCGTATGCTCCACCGTGTCCTCTGGGCGATCTTCGCAATGGAAACACCCGGGCGTTTCCTCCCGCCCTATCCGAAACAGGAACCTCCCGAAACAGCCATGTCCGGTGAGGACCTGTGTCAGGCGGAAGGTGAGGGCGCCATGCCGCCTCTCAAGCCACTCCTCAAAGAGGGGACTTACCGCCGCAATCGCGGCGTGCCCAGCACTGGGTTGCGACAATCGCACTTTCCACGTCGCCATGAGATCCTGCCGGAGCTCTGTCCGCCGTGCCGCGATTTCCCGCGGCAGCGGAGTTACGCCCCGGCGTTTGGCCTCCTCGCGCCACTCCCAAGTGAGCGCGAGGACGTTTGCCTCCAGATCCCATGGCGGTAATCCGGCAAGGAGGCCCGCCGCCTCACCGGAGATCGTGCGGTATCCCCGGATCATCCGGATGGCCATGACCCTATGGGCCGCCTTCAACCGGCGTGCTGGTTGGCGCCTCAATGCAGGCGCCCACACCGGCGCCCCGTATAGGGCCATGGCCCGCACGACCCCCGCGTAGAGCCTCCGGCAGGAGGCGTTTGGCCCCCCTAGATTGGGCAGGAGCCGCTTCAAGGCAGCCCCGGCCCGCTCCAGTCTGGGAGCCAAACGTCGGAAGTGCTCCGCGAAGTTCCACCGGCTCTCGAGGACGAGTCCTAGGTACTTCATCGTCGACTCGACGCCGATGTGAACCCCTCCCACCGTTATCTGGGAAAGGTGTGGGTGTTTGTGTGTTTTAAAATACATGTTAAGAAAGTAGTAAAAGTATTTAAGACAGTAATTAGCTTAAAAGAGACCTGATTACGCTGGTACGATTAAAAGATTTTCAGATTCATCATAAGAAAGTGACAAAAAGAACTCCTTTACCTTATTTTTACACTGAGTCTTGTTTAGAGAATAGATATGCAAGATTTTGTTAATTTTTCTATAAATAAAGGGGCCCAAGAATACAAAAAATCTTCTAATGAAAGACGTGTGAGGTTGGTGTTTACGAGTACACACCATTTGATTTCTGTGCCTACGTTGCGTAAAGTTGGGGTCATAGTTCATTTCTTTATGTTGCCTTAGAACGATAGTAAGTAGGAAGAGCTGTCGGACAGTAAGTACTTCACAGTATTGGTATAATAACATAGTCAAAAATAATCGAGGCTTAAAAGTGCAAACCTTGAGGATAGCGCGTTGCGCAGTCTCAATAGGTTTTATAACAGTTTTTGGAGCTCCTCCCCAGGATGAGATGCAATATGTTATAACAGACTGGCATAAAGCAAAGTAGATTTGTTTTAATAGTAAAGCATCCACAACATGTCTCAACTTTTTAAACACATATATGAGCTTTCTGACTCGAGCGCTTAGTAATTTTATAAGGTCTTTAAAGCTTAAATATTTGTCTATAATAACCCCTAAATATTTAATGGAATTTACGCGTTCTATTGTTTCGCAAGTGCAATTTATATTTAGAGAGCATTGGTGAGACACTATACTGTAGTTACATTTAATTAGTGATGGTTGACGGATACTAAAAGTCATAAATTTTGTTTTGTCATTATTAAGAGTCAAGAGGTGAAGTCGAAGCCAGTTGTTAACAATGTTAAATCCGGTTTGCGCAGCATTAAAAACCTCGTCCCATGTGTCGGCGGAAAAGAGGAGAGCTGTATCGTCAGCATATGATATTATATCACCTTTGGGAAAGATGATACTTGTGAGATCATTAATGTATATGAGGAAGAGGGTTGGCCCCAAAATGCTGCCCTGGGGAATGCCAAAAGAGACCAGGAGATCAGAGCTTACGTGACCACCTATTCGAACATTCTGTTTTCGCCCGGTGAGATAGCTTTCAAAGAGTTGTAGCTGAGTTCCTCTGACTCCAAGCTTTTCAAGTTTAGAAATTAAGATGGGGATAGAAATTGTATCGAACGCTTTTTTTAAGTCTAGGAATATAGACAAGCATTTGTGTCCTTTATCAAGATTAGTAGCAATATAGTTTGTTAGCGCAGAAACTGCTTCATCCGTAGATTTACCAGCTCTGAAACCAAACTGATTGTTAGCTAGTAGCTTATTTTTTTCCAAACAGTTGGTAAGTCTATTATTGATTATTTTTTCGAATAATTTAGATATAGAGGGGAGAATTGAGATTGGGCGATAATTTGAGATCTCATTTTTATCGCCACCCTTAAAAATTGGATGGATTTCGGAGCATTTTAGTTGGGATGGAAAAACACCAATTTGCAGGCGTTGATTGAAGATATGCGTAAGAGCCGGGACAAGGAAGCCAATATGTTTTTTCAATAGTTTATTTGATAATTTGTTCCTGCCTACGGAGCATTCGGTTTTTAATCCCATCACAAGTCGAGAAATCTCATCTTCACTTGTGTCCTCATCATAAAAGAGTTCAATATTTGACCAGGTGTATTTAAATTAATCAACTGAGCAGAACTGACATGATTTTGACTTTTTAAGCAGTTTTCAGCCAAAGTCTTACCCACGTTTATGTAATAATGATTTATTTCGTTCAAAGATTTTTCTGGCGAGGAATTACTTTTCAGAAGGTCTTTTGGGTGACTAGTTATTTTATTGATGTTAGAAATGTCTTTAAGCACCTTCCAGAGTTTTTTCGGATATTTTTTTGTTTTTTCGACCTCTGATCTCTCATATGCACGTTTTACTTTTTTAAGGATACCATTACAGAAATTCCTGTACCGCGTATATGTTATTTTTAGTACTTCATTTTCAGGAGATGACTTAAATGTTTTGTGTAGCCTGTCCCTATTTTTCATGCACCTTAACAGCCCTGGAGTTATCCAGGGTTTGATGATCCTTTTACGCGTTGACGCTGCAATAACTGCAGTGTTTTTATCTATTGTACTGTGTATCGTCGTTGTTAGGTAGTTGATAGAAAAGTCTGGATCATTGGACTGGTATATTGGGGTAAGATCAATTTTTACTATGTCTTGAGATAAGTTTTCTTTATTTACTAAACTGTACGTTTTGTTTGTATGCGTTCGTGGTACTTTACGATCCATACAAACTAACACAGGATAATGGTCAGTTAAGGCAGTTTGCGGAATTAGTGTATGCGTGCAGTAAGATCTTTTTAGCAAAACATGATCAAGACAAGTACCACTCGCACTACGGGTTACTTCTGTATGTGCAGATAGTAGTCCATGAGAGGCTGTCAAATTCAAATATTCCTCTCCGGTTTGATCGATTTTGGAGTGATTAATAGGAATATTTATATCTCCTATCAGCATGACGTTATTTGTTCCCTCTAATTTTGAAAGTGTTTCATGCAATGAGTCTAGGAAAGGATTTGTGTTTTTATAAGAAGGAGAGCGGTATATTGACACAATTGCAAAGTGATTGCCTAGTCGGGCCACAAGACAGTTTCCTTCTTGAAAGGTAGGTTCCTCAAACAATAGTTCGATATGATCTCTATAATAAATGATGACACCATCATTTTGTTTAAAGTTCCTTTTAGTAGAGAACGATTCGAAGCCCGTTATCGTTGGAATAACACTTCATTGAGTTTAACATAACAATTTCAACACGCATTAGTAGAAAATTCAACCATTAACCATGTTAACTGCAATTAACTACTTGAATAAAGATATTAACGAATCTTTTCAACCAATAAATTTTTAGAATTTTTTTTTAACCATTAACTAATAACCAATAAACAATTTCAACCAATATTCTCAACTCTACCACAGCAGTTAGCCACAGAAACGTACAGACATGAACCGTACAGACAAAATATTCTTTCTGCGAATACTGGCCGCGCACGGCCCGTGTCTGTTGGTGTCTGCGCGGCCGTGTAACGATAGATATAAATACGTAAATAGACACTGTATAAAAGAATATTATTTTGTCTGCCACGGCACGTGTCTGGCACGCTCAATGTCTGTAGATAAGTATAAACGGACCTTTAACTGTTGAACAAAATATTTTTTGACTAAACACGGGCGCAGGGGCGTACCCAGGGACTGACGTTGATACCCGAAATATCTCGACATTTTAAAGAAAATACCGATGATAGAATCGATAACTGGGATAAATATCGATATTTAGTATCACTTATTTGAGTATCGGTATAAAGTTATCGGTAATTTTATCGATACTCAGTATTGATATCAGGGTGCAACACAACGTTGCGAGGTCGCACGTCGCGCCACCGTGCACCGGCGCGCGATCTCGGCTCGAAACGGAACGGCAACAGTGCAGTCAGCGGCGAGCCTTTGATTAATAGCGGTTCGTTTATTGTTTTGTACATTTCTAACCACTGATTAATTATATACGTATATGTTTCTATAGTTAATCTGTCTTTACTGACAAATAGTTGTATTTTGTAGGTAGGTACCAACCTCACGTAGTACCAACAAACCATTTTAACTACATACATTTTAATTTATTTATTTAAAATTTTCGCACACAAAAAAATAAATTAATACCGTCACAAAAATTTACAATGTCACAAAAAAAATAACAAAAAGGAAATATTAGGGCTATTCCACAGAAGATAATTAAAACAACTAAATCGCATTTTAATAATTTACTAATAATATAATCAGTCTGTTGGATTACAGTCATAAAGTCAGTCTCAAAAGTGTGTATTTCATATGGTCATTAATACTATTTAAATTATTTATTGAAATGTCTAGCCCAATGAAAATTAATATTTTGTCGAGGAACATAGAATTGAAAATAGCTAGTTATATAACAAAAAAAAACACAGTACTATCATAAATTTTAAACTTTAGAAACTATCGTGTAACATAACAAAATTATAAATTAATGTTCTTTTACTTCTCATATAATTATGTTTTTTTAGTGATTATAAAGTTTATTACGTATTAAATTTTAGTTGTAAATAATCATAAAATTATTTAAATTGTAAAAAAAATACCTGGATAAACTTTTACAGAACACAGTATTTACTCATGAATATGAACAACAGACTTTCAATATGGGACCACCTCTCTAATTAATATGAAAAATAATATCAACTGTTCCATACATTTTGACCGTGTAGGTAGATATTGCATTTTTGTATGGAACAGCTGTTTTTTTATATTTGTTGGTCCCATAGTAAAATTATGGTGTTCATATTCATGAGTAAGTACTGTGTTCTGTAACAGTTTGACCAGGTATTTTGTTTACACATTATACAGGATCAGTTTTTATCTAGTGCGCAAACTGTAACCATGAATTCAGCATATCATTCTAGACCCCCAAATTTTCCAACATTTTGACCCCCAAGATTCAGGTGTTAAAATTGCTTCAGGAATTTCTTCTCCATCGTAAGCTTTTGCATCGACAAATTGAATTTTGACAATGTAAAAGGAATTTTTGTCTATACACTTTCTTTTTGAAAGCCGCTATTTCTTTTTTTTTTGTTTTTCTATTTTACTGGCTTGCTTTTTTACTCTCTGCTTCAAATTATAGTAATTTCGTAAATATAACTTCCGTGATTTTGTTTGCTTTTCATTTTTATTTATATCTTGACGTTTTTGTTTTAGTTTTTTCTTCAGTCTTCTCCAAGTCCTTCTCCTTACAGCTTTTTGACTCTCTGTTAGTTTGGAAACTTTCATACTTCAACTTTGTTACTTTTGATCCTTTCCAAGTTCTTTTGATTTATTTCATTATACTTTTCAGGATTGTTTAACTTTAGTCTTTCTCTGTACTTACGTTCTTTCTGCGGGAGTCATCGGCATTCCTGTATAAAATAACACACTGTCTCATTAATTAAATATTCATTTAATATTTATGACAAAATTACTTATATATAATACTTGTACCTTTTCTTTACTTAATTTAGTATTCAGTATTAATATACCGTAATAAATACTTTTATACTTTCATTACTATGAATTTTCGTACTAAATTACACAACGTGCAACGGAAAGGGTATATACATACCAAAGGCACGGCTTCTTTAGATGATATCAAACGATATTCGAAGAGTTTTTTGATCCTATCTCTACATGTTCGGAAGTTATGAGAATTTTTAATACATTGATAAGTACCAGAAACCAAACTTTTCAAATTGAAATAAACACATCTTTTAGAAGCGATTTATCGTGATATTGGCAAAAACGTGGAAAATTATTGACCTATGTAGTGCGGTGACACGTTTGTTATGATATTTTAATTTAAGAAACATATGAAACCGATTTGGTATCAATTCTTAGAGTATTTTATTTTGAGCTGAAACTATGTATAGTGATTCTATACCGCCTGTTATCTTTAGTGCTTAAGGATAGCAATAAGGTTTCTGTTACACTCTGTATTACCATATTAAACACTAAGTATAAATTGATCTTTTACATCTTTTAGGTCGATTTTTTAAATGTTGTACATATTCCTGATGCTGGTGGACTATAGTTATTTACATTTTCAATTATTTATTACTTATTTGTTTTTGAAAAAATAATGTGTAAATAAAATTAATAAATGAAGCATTAGCTGTCAAATTATGTAAAAATAATAATTCTGTATGAAGTTAGCTTTACTTCATTTTTGTTACATCATTTTTGTTACGCAACAAAAAAACGTAACAAATCGTTAGAAAAAATACCATGAACCATGAGTTTAATTACAACCACAAATATTTAGAGGTTTGAAAGAATCTTGTTTAAATAATCCAGCTTCTTTTAAGTATTTGGTCAAAACTATTCTTTAAATTTACGCAAAAATAATAGGAGATAGCCTTACCGTTATTTTTATAGCTGAACAACCAAAATGAAAGATTTATTGTTGAAAAAACACTGCACAGGAACAAACACAGTTTTCTTGGTGGTGGCAACCGTTGTCAAAATGGTAGACAGGCGTTCTGTTGTCATTTGATTGGGTGGTTTTGAATGAAGAATTTTGCCAGTTGAAAACCCCAAATATCTACTAATATTGGTGTTACAATAAAGAATAACAAAAGTGAGCGAAATGGAAGACATATATTGAAACAACATAATAATTACTATCCATTAGGTTATTTATTTATATTTTATATCATTTACATCATAATTAAAGTCATAAAGATATTGTGCAACTCGAACATGTAAATATGTGAGTAGTTTCTTCTTTATGATTTTTTTTGCTATGCGCTTGTGCTTAGAGACACAAGGTTGCTCTATGAAAATATTATGAGACTGAAGAAGTAAACATCTTTTTTTTTTTAATTACCTATTGTTATGATCTGAAATGTTGAAGCCCATCTGGACAAAATGTTGCTCAAGGGTAATATTACTAGTTTGACCACTTTAATGCATTTTTCTTGGATACTATTCACGTGGACGTTTTCACACAACAAAATGTACAAAAATTTTGAAAATCACCCATAAATAGATTATAAACTTATAATATACATATTTATTTACATTCAGTCAAAAAAGTATCGGGAATGGATGATTAGTTTATGGTTCGATTTTTTTTTTGTTAGATTGGTACAACTGTTTTCCATTTTGGCGCGGAGTTTGAGTTACATCTGATATTTATATTACACACAGTGCTGTTTTTAGTTAGGTAGATCAATTGGGTATGAAACATGTTGCCGCTCGGTTAGTCCCAAAAGACCTGAATTTTCTCCAAAAACTCAATCGCATAAGAGTCGCTGAGGACATGCTGGAACGAGTCAATTCCGACCCAACATTCATGAAACGCATTGTTACGGGTGATGCGACATGGGGTAAACCCATGAGTTTGACATGTAAACTAGTCAACAAGCTTCGGAGTGGCGCCTTCCAATAGAACCAAAACCGAAAAAACCGCGCCAAAGTCGATCAAAAGTCAAAGTCATGTTGACTGTTTTCTTTGACTATCGTGGTGTTGTGCACTCGGAATTCTTGCCGGAAGGTCAAACGGTAAATAAAGAATATTATTTGAGTGATAGGCGGTGTTTAAGAGAGCATATTCAACGAAAAAACCCAGATTTGTGGAAAGAAAATTCTTGGATTTTGCACCACGATAATGCGCTTTCGCACAAGGCCATCATTGTGAACAAATTTTTGACCAAAAAATCAACAAATACCATCGAGCAACCACCTTATTCACCAGATATGGCTCCAGCCGATTTCTTTCTTTTTCCTAAACTCAAATTACCACTTCGTGGCACCCGTTTTCATTCGGTAGAAGACATAGAGGAGAATTAGCGGGGAGAACTGAACTCAATTCAAAAATGGTGTTTCGTTTCTGCAGGAGCATACTTTAAAGGCGATAAAATAAATTTGGATGAATAACTAATATTTTGTGTATTATTAATCCTTTCCCGCTACTTTCTTGACAGAGTATTACTATAATATATACAGGGCGTAACAGAAACCCTATTGCTATCCTTAAGCACTACAGATAGCAGTTGGTATAGAATCACTACACATAGTTTCAGCTCAAAATAAAATACTCTAAGAATTGATACCAAATTTTCGGTTTCATGTTTCTTAAATTCAAAGCATAACAAACGTGTCACCGCACTACGTAGGTCAATAACTTTCCACGTTACTTGCCCATATCACGATAAATCACTTCCAAGTGATGTGTTTATTTCAATTTGATGATTTGGTTTCTGATATCAATGTATCAAGAATTCTCATAACTTCCGCACATGTAGAGATTAAAAAACCCTTCCTATATCGTTTGATATCATCCAAAGAGGCCTTGCCCTTGGTATGTATATACCCTTTCCGTTACACTTTGTATAAATACATATATACTGATTAAAGGGAGAGGTGATGAGATGACTCTACGCTTATTGTTTTGAAAGTAACTCTGCAATTTCCGCTTAAATGCATACCGACTGGTGGCCATCCTGTTATCGAGAAGAAGCGCATTCCAAAGAAGAATGGACTGAATGTGAATAAAGTAGAAAATCTATCAAAGACATTTGACAGATTGGGGTAGCTTGATATGCTGGCGTCTGTACCATCGAAAATAAGAGGAGGAAGAGAACCAAGCGTCACCTTACCCATCATACGCAAGCTTCCAATTAAAATGGCCTGACACTTAGAGGGGCTGACTGACACCCCAAAACTGTCAGACCACTTTTTGAATGAAACTAAATCTCGATTCACATCTGCTATAGCGCCCGATAAATCTTCCACCCGCTCAGCTGAATACAGTTTGAAAATCATCAGCATAAAGATGATACGAACACCGAAGACAATGAGTTATAAAATTAATGTAGATAGAGAATAAAAATGGTGAAAGAATACCGCCTTGTGGAACGCCAGCATCCAGGTCACGCCTACTAGGCGAGCTCTTATCAACGCAAACTGACTGTTGACGTCCCCGAAGATAAGAAGCGAACCATTCCAGAGCCCCGGACGAAACCATAAGATTAGGGAGGATAGAGAGGAGAATATCGTGGCTGACGGCATTAAAGGCATTAGGGAAAACAATTAATACCAAAACGGTAACCTTGGTATCCTCCATTGCTTCTCTAATATCACCACTCACTTTAAGGAGAGCGGAGGCGGTACTGTGCCCAGGCCTGAAGCCAGACTGAAACGAGCTAACATGGTTGTTCCAGTGAACAAACCCCGTAAACTGCTTGTGTACGCAGGCTTCGAACACTTTAGACAGGAATGGGAGAATAGAAATGGGTCGAAAGTGACTAGGTAGGGAGGGATTTGAAATTTTTGGGAATGGGCGGACATAGGCCATACGCCACAGGGATGGGAATTGTCTGGAATCAAGAGAAAAGTTGATAATGTGGGTAATAGGAGGGAGAAGGCTATCAAGGATCCAAACGACCATACTGCGACTGGTGCCGTCATAGCCCACAGCCTTGGGTTTTATGGAAAGGATGATCTTTTTAATTTCGTTTGAGGTGACCGGAGAGAAGTAAAATGGTTCTATGATGAGACTAGCTAGGCCAGTAATGAAATCAACCATCTCGGTATCATCAAGGCCAATTGTTTTTTGGGAAAATCCACATGACGTGGTCTGCCGATACCAAGCCAAGAGTACCAAGGAACTTTCAGATATCAGCAGGTGAAACAGAAGATATGTTTTTTAGAATATGGCAGCGTTTAGCGTTGTGTATCATCTGATTACATCGATTTCTAGCAACTTTCGAATTTCTTCACTGCGATCCTTTTTAAATTTACGAAAAGCCCGATCCCTACGCCTCAATTCCATCCGAACTCCTGTGTTTAACCTTCTTAACATGAGCGCGTGACTGTCGTAGAGAGCAAGAACCAACCGTTCGAAAATGCACAAATTTTCGTCTACATCTATTGCTGCTGCCAGGAGTTCCCAACTGAGGTCTGACGCATCTTGACGCAGCTTCTCAACGTCCATGCGCGCAAAACGCCGCATGTGCGGAACTTTAGGGTTTAGGTGGTTTTAGGACATACGAGAAGAAAATGAGGTCATGATGGGAAAATCCAGGAGCGGTACACTGGCCGTGACAGGAAACAAGGGAGGGTGCGGATGTTAGGATTACATCAAGCCAAGTGTCATCACCTGAGACATTAAAATGGGTAGCTTGCAATGAAAGTATCTGGAGACTAACGGATTCAATGATGTGAAGGAGTTTACGGGAAGGGTGAACAACACATACTTTACATTACATTATTACTTACCTACCTGAAATAGTTTACGTACCTTTTTACCCATCGTGTACTATGTTTTGTATCTCTATTTAAATCGAAATAAGACAAATAGATACCTACTTACTTTTAATATTCTCAGATTAGACTTTAGACACCGGTCTAGCTAGATCAAACGAAAAAAAAAAACTTTAACGGTAAAAAATACAAACCAGCCATCTTGATACAGCAATCACTGCACTTGCTGGAAACCAAAATTTGCATAGATATCATCACGACGGTTATTAGACAGGGCGGGGGGCAGATGGCGTAAATCGCAAAGATGTTGCGGCCACGGGTAAAGGTATTTAATGGTAATATATCGATATTTTAGTATCGGTATCAATACTGATAAAAGCACAAATAAGTGTACTGAATAGAAATATCTGTATCAATATCTATAAAGAAATACCAAAATATCAGTATATATATTGATACTTTGAAACCGATACCAAAATGATATCGGTATGCAGTCCCTGGGCGTACCAATAGAAAATGGCGCCTAGGGCGAGCATCACATTCGCGCCCCTTTGTAAATTATCTTCTCGGTCTATACTGAGCAAATCTAGGTGGCATTACCTCTATTGACCAATTATAGCTTTCAATAACGAAGGTATTCATTTCGACTTGCTAAAAATCGCTCACAACTTGCAATGCCAAAATTTTAAGCAGAATTTGAATAGAAATAGTCAGATTTGGAAATACGCTTTTATCCCCATACTACGCAATATATTCAAGTAGTTCTTCAGATTTCTCAGCTAAAGGTAACAGCGTGAAATGGTTTATTGAAGCATTTTTAGGGTTCCGTAGTCAAATGGCAAAAAACGAAACCCTTATGGATTCGTCATGTCTGTCTGTCTGTCCATCCGTATGTCACAGCCACTTTTTTCCGAAACTATAAGAACTATGCTGTTGAAACTTGGCAAGTAGATGTATTCTGTGAACCGCATTAAGATTTTCACACAAAAATAGAAACAAAAACAATACATTTTGGGGGTTCCCCATACTTAGAACTGAAACTCAAAAATGAATTTTCATCAAACCCATACGTGTGAGGTAGCTATGGATAGGTCTTCAAAAATGATATTGAGGTTTCTAATAACATTTTTTCCTAAACTGAATAGTTTGCGCGAGAGACACTTCCAAAGTGGTAAAATGTGTGTCCCCTCCCCTGTAACTTCTAAAATAAGAGAATGATAAAACTAAAAAAAATATATGATGTACATTACCATGTAAACTTCCACCGAAAATTGGTTTGAATGAGATCTAGTCAGTAGTTTTTTTTTTAATACGTCATAAATCGTAAATCGCAATACTCAAATATAAAAAAAAAAACATTTAATTTCAGAAACATGAACCTTATGCATAAACCGTGAACCATTATTTTCTAATAATAAATCTGTAATAGATGCCTAAGTAAATAATAATTATAATTCGCGCGTTACTTGCTGCTACGGAAACCTTCATGGACGAGTCCGACTCGCACTTGGCCGCTTTTTTATTTTTAAATTGAATAGTTGGCGACTTTTCGCGCCCCCCTTCGATAAGTGCCCAGGGGAGTTTTTGGCGGGATCGCGTTGGAACATGTCGCACGAATTTTCATTTTCATGGAATTTAGTGAAATAGCGAATTAAATTGTATAATTTTGATAGTGAATTATTCAATTTAGTTACGTGTGAGTGCACAAGTGTAGTGAAGGTGAAAATAAGTGACTAACGTGGACTTTTCATGTTCCCCCCAAAAACTCCTATTAGGTTGTTGTAAAGTTACTACCGCTTTACAATAACTTTGATTTGACTTGACTGACTAACGACGACTGTGACTGTTTTGTAACTTCGTGCCCGATATCTAATATCGGGCCATTTACTTGATCTAAAAGAAAAATTACTTGACACTGGCTAAATGCACAAACCGTGTGAAGCCAAAATGAAAAAAAAAAAAAAAAAAAAAAAGTGCCCAGGGCTCGTGCCCTGCCTGCCCCCCTAGTTACGCCTGTGCACGGGCAAGGCTGCTGGCAAAAGCTAGTTGGCTATTCTATTCCCATGGATTTTAATAAATGCTACTGACCTGAACAGCAACAAGCTGTTGTTAATCAAATGTTGATCACAAACCTATCTATGTTATTGCCAACAACATGCCTCCATACGTTGGCACCTATTTTATCAACATTATCATGGATTACATTTCCCCTATTTTAAAATGTTCATTAAACTTTGCTTGGAATGAGCAACAGGTGTGTTACGTCAGAGGTTGAGTTCCTTTTTTGTCTCAAACATCGCAATTTTATTATAATAGGCACTTCCTGATTTGAATGATGATAGTACGTTCTACTTTACAAGCATCGATTTGTAATACTATTACCCACACTAAATAAAGATTTTAAGGGCAGTTCCAATGTACAATGTCTTGATATTTTTAACCGACTTCCAAAAGGAGGAGGTTCTCAATTCGTCGGAACCTTTTTTTTTTTTTTATGTATGTTCCCCGATTACTCGAAGATGGCTGGACCGATTTGGATAATTTTTTTTTTGTTCGAAAGGGTATACTTCCCAGGTGGTCCCATGATCATCAAGTCAGGATCTGATGATGGGATCCTGGAGAAATAGAGAGAACTCTTCAAATTTTATAGGCACACTTGAAGCAATTTGTGTAGTTTTTGGAAGAGTACTTTCTCGGAGTGGTTCCATTTCAATTTGGTGAAGATCTGATGAAGAACTTCGGGGATAGGCAACGGAACTCCTCAATAAATGATAGCAAATGGACAGGGATTGCTGAAATCTCATGTCTGTCAATTGTTTACACCAGTTAATAACATAACATCACGCCGGTACGCTGTGAAGGGGTAAGCACATGTGAACCACTAAAAAGCGAAAAATAAAAAACTTTTTTCAAAAAAATAAAAAAACACTAAAAAGTGAAAAATAACTTTAATTTCGGAAGGCGGTGACAAAAAATTAAAATACATATCCAAAGTCACCGACTTCCGAAATTAAAGTTATTTTTCACTTTTTAGTGTTTTTTTGGAAGTCGGTTGTTTATTTTTTTGAAAAAAGTTTTTTTGTATTACCTATATTAATATTAAGTCCTTACGTCATTCAAATGTTGTTCGATGATAACAAATTTTCTTTCTTTTATTAAACTTTCTATATCTATCAGTCCTGTAACAAAATGTTTAATTAATACGAAACTTTATAATGTTACGTTACTTATAAACAGACTGTTGCTTAAAGTCACATGCATGGCACGATTGTTAAAAAATCTTAAAATAAACCAAGCATCCATCGAAGCTCGATTTATTTATTTATTTATTTAAAATCTTAAATCTTATTTATACTTACTAATTTTATTCCAGTCTATATGAATACGAGGTCGATGTGTATTAAAAGTAAAACCAGATTCTTCAGCTAGTTTAGGAAAATGGTGATGAAGTTCAAACGATGTTTTGCACGCCATGGTGTTAAATTTAAAATAATTTACTATTAAAATGAATTTTAGGTGAATAAATAATTCGTTTACTCGTTGATTGACAATGCGGTACCATTGTTTGTTTTTATTCGTTGCCTAGCAACGTTGTACCAAACATGGGAGAGTTGAAAAGTTGGATGAAGTCTGTTACACACACGTGTTTACTCGCTATTATTTTTATATTATACACTACGTGTGTAACAGGCTTCAGGATATGAAACCAAGTTCTGTTACAATATCACTAGAAAGACAACTGTGCTGCAAGGGAATTTGTTGCGCCACTTCTTCTTTTTTCTTTGGTGAAGGACTGGTGTTTTGGGGGAATGTCGGTTTTATGTAGATAATTTTGATGTTCAAAAAGTGCTGAATTAAAAAAGAAGCTTATTTTGAAGAACATTTTCAAGTTACCCATACCTGGTCGTCCATATTTTTAGGGCCTAAGATTTACCCATGTGGGACACCTGAAACTTCTAGGCTCGTTCGCTATCGCATTTAAATGTGTTTTTTTTATTTTGATTGTGTAACTTGTGTTGGGTATGTATATAAACTACAGACTGCTTCGTTGCAGTCTAGTATTCGCAAGCGACTGCTGACGAGCGTGTCTTGCGGGGGAATAGCGTAACACTAACAGTATAGCAATAATTTTAATTTCAACAGTTCAACAACATTAATTTAATTAAATTTTGAAATGGATTACCTATATCCTTCAAAATGATTCAGACTGCGATTGAAAGTATGTATGGGGGCCGCTCCTGGATTCGATTCCCAGGTCCGGGCAATGTGTTATTGTGTTTTCCTGTAAGAATTTCTGCACCTTTGCTTAGGCATAGGTGCAGAAATTCTTGCGTACCGGGAATACAGGCGTGATGTTATGTGTGTAACAGAACAGTTGTGGACTGGTGGCCCAGTGATAACGGCCGCGACTTACGAGTTGTAGACCGTAGCTTCGAACCAAAGCAGGCGCTTTACTTTGTGTAAATTATTTCGTCACTACTGCTCTCAAAACGGTGAAGGAACACATCGTGAGGAAAAATTTAAGACATTTGATATCTACTAACCCGCACTGGGCCCGCGTGGTGGATTACGGCCCACTCCCTCCCACCAAGATAAAGCCTACTGTGTCCCTGTCCCAGCAGTAGGAACATTATAGTTGGCTGGTTATGTGTGTGTGTTATTTTACGGTTAGTAAGTATTATAAACCTATTTAGTATTTTACTGATTACCAGTCATTGATATAGTTAAAAGATTAGGTAATACAACATGTTCAAAGTGCTTTATTATATTACCAATATCAATGTTGTAAATTATTTTATCTAGTAAGCACCTATATGCATGATTCAGTTGAGGTGAAGGGGTATGTGGCAGAAAGAAAACAAATTGTTATGTGATCATTAACCACTTTGCTTGCATAACTTTATTAGTCCAAGATACAGAGCCTGTTTCATCGTAGAGTAGAGATATCTATAGCAACGCCTATATCTAAGAGGAGCAGTCTCATGGATAAAGGGGCGGCCTGGCGACATACTAATGATTCTCATTTTTTTTGCATTTTTTTATACGTCGTCGACCGATATTTAAAGCAAATTTAAGGTATAAGAAAAGTGTGCAACGTTCAACTCGATACCCAAAACGTGAACTCAAAATACGCAAGTGCCGATTTGTAAGGTGGACAGCCTGAATATTTTGCAACCAGCACACGCTCTGTGCTCGAGTTTAAATAGCTTTGTACAAATGTAAATGTTTGCGTATAAAAATAATAAATAACATCGCTTTGGCAGAATCGTGTGTCCGTAGAGCAGCGAGGCCAAGTCGTGGAGGTTTTGTAGTCGGAGGAGACGTGAGCCCGGTGTTCAGGCGGCTGGCTTCTCCTCGGAGACGGCGGTGGCGCCAGATGCCACGGAGCCGCTCTCGTCTGGCGACGCCTGACATGACAGCGATGGGAACCTCTGGTACAGAGCAGCGCGGTACTTCGGGTGGCTAGAACGATAATTTTGCATTAGACGTTATTAACAGGAGATGTACTGCCGGTAGATAAGTGCTATCACAGAAAATATGAATTATAGGTATGATTTTTCCTAGAAAATAAAGAATACAGACCTGATGCCATATACAATAGGATTGTAGACGGCGTTAGCCTTAGCAAAGAGTGATCCCCAGATAGTAGCAAGAGGGCTGATAGGCGCGCTTTCGAATACACCCGTATAGTTGATTACGAGGTATGGTGTCCACGCCATGAACCACAGTGAAATGGTCATTAGAGCTACCTGAAACAATATGTTACGATTATTAACCATGAAAGTGAGTGAATTCTGACAGGTTTAGTTATATTAATCAATTATAATGTATTAGACCTTTGCCAATTTGCACTCAGCGCTGGTGTTTGCCGCTTCTGAAGACCTAAGGGAAGCCACGTTCATTTTTTTAGCTTGTTCCCTCATTCCCTTCTCGTGAGCTGCTACGGCCTGGATGCAAAAAGAAAACATTATAACACACAATAATTTACAAATAGAATCAAGATAATTAATAAGACTGAAATGTATTTTTTGAGTTACCTGGACAATAAAGAAGTAGGAATAGATGATAAGCAAAAGAGGCATGAAGTATACGAAGACGGAGTAGATAAGGATGTAGCTTCGGCTGAACCAATCTTTGGACAAGTAGTCAGTGCCACATGCAGTCATGTTTCCTTCAGGCACATATCTGTAATATTGTATTTAGTTATTAGTAACTAAGTGATTGTTTTCGTGAGGCTACCTATGTCAGCGGAATTTAGGAGTTCTTACCGGTTCCAGCCGAAGAATGGCGCTAGAGTCCATGCAAGTGAAAACAACCAGATACCGAGTATACGCAGAAGAGCTCCGTTGTTGGTCATGGGCTTGGCTGCGATACCTTTCACGATAACATTGTAGCGGTCGAAAGCTATCATTGTCATGGTCCAAATCGATGCGCATCCAAATAGTGAGCCAGCACAAGCGTAGAGTTCACATGCTAGTGGACCTGAAGGAAGACAAAGAAGATAGGTTACATGCTAAATAATAAAAATAATAAGGAGCATCACTGTCAAGCAATACGATTACTTACCCCATACCCATGTTTCATTGTAACAATTCACCACCATAGCCGGAGACATAGCGCACATCATGAGGAAGTCGGAGAAAGCGAGATTCACCACTAGCAAGTTTGATGGAGTTTTAAGACTCTGAAAAAAAAAAACAAAGCTATTCATTTAAGAAAATTGATGAAAGCAAAAACTAACCAAAATCAAAATTAAACTACCTTCGTTGACATAAAAATGTAGATGACCATTCCGTTGCCAGTGATAGAAACGAATCCAAGACAGCCGATAGTGAATCCCAAGAGTCCGTGCCAAAGCGGGTTCATCGGAGGAAACTGGTACCTGAATTAGAAAAAAAATTAGAATGATGGTAACGAATGAGATGTCTTAACATATATAAATAATATAATTTATATCGGGCAGTCAAAGCAAATACAAAATGAAAATATTTAGACTCACCAGTGAGGATCGACCATATGAAGCATATCTGGCGACACCTTGTCCACGACGGTCTGGTTGGAGGCGCCATACGCCGCTACTTGGCCACCCCATGCTTGCAGGGCAGCCATACCGGGCCCGGGATCCAGGCTCAGCGACATCTTCGTTGTCTTCACCTTCGAATTGTGCACCCGTTAGCCAAGAATCGCTCACATAGTAAAAATAAAAAACGTGGAAACTACTTTGTGCTTACTTAAAATTAGGAGAGGAATACTCCGAGATGGTTATTACAAAAATACTGAAGAAAATCGTTGAACGAACTACTCCAGTCTTAAGTGTACTTTAACCAATCCCGTTGTGCGGCGGGCCTGCCGTGGTTGTGGAGGCTACTCATCGGTCTCAGGTTTTGCAATGTCTTTTATATGGAGACCTTTAGGATTAACAATGACGTCGCGGAGAAAATCAATATTCATAATGAGATATACGTATCTAAGAAGGTGAACACATTACATATACAATACTTGGAGACAATTTTTTTACAGGGATGGACTCGTCTTACAAAATAATAGTCACTATTTACTTTGTACAGGCAATTGGTAAGAAGGGTAAAATTTAGGGGTACATTAAAAAAGTAGGTAAAAAGTTAGTAGTATGACGAAACAAAAACATTGTACAATTTCTATCTTGTTATGAAAAATCAAAACGCTTCCATGGGTGTTTTAATGTTTTTTCCACCAAGACGAGCCGGTCTTCGGAATTCATACCTACCTCATTAACTATTTTACAGCGTTGGTCTGTCTTTTCGCAGAGTATCCAACCAATCCATAAGAATAAATATTAGGGTTAAAATTATTACACATTTCAACCCTGCATTTCTTATGTCCTACTTGGCTAATATCGTTATGAGGCCACTAAGAAGTACCTGCTATAACGTTAACAGGATTATACCCGCTAGCTGTCGTCGCATTTACATCGCACCTTCCCCTACTTACCTATGTACTCTTAGTACCTACCTACATTTTATTTAAAATGAAGAAAAGAGCCTTTGGTTTCAATTTGCTGCTGTATACGGGAACCATTTGCAATTCCCGATTTCATCGATCATAATGGTGGCCTCCAAAGAGAGGAGCTCAAATGAGTGGTGTGGTGTTAAAAGAAGGATAAGGAGTATAAAAGTGGCGACGGCGCCGGTAACCTAAAAGTTTTGCGGAAATCGGTTATCATGTAACTAACAGGCAATGTATTGCCGAGAAATGATGAATAACTGAGAGATGTATTGCTTGCGGAAAGATTATGCGCAGAACAGGGAAGACGGCAGAATATAATAATTTATAGAAGAAAAACACAAGCACGCAGACCTGGTTGATCCTCTCACCATTCGATGGATAATGGATATGAGTTATTATGTCATTGGAACCCTCTTTTTTTCGTTATTATGGTCAGTCTAGAGTTCTAGACGATGTGTTCAAATTGGTAAACTTTTAAGTAGATAAGTAGTAAGTTGGTCTACCTACTAAAGTTTCATCAGCTATAACGAGCCTGACAGCAGGCTTTGTCATTCTATTCTACAGTATTGGGTTGACCACAAACAGTAGGTACCTAATAAACAACTTTACACACCTTGTTTCCTTTATAATACCTAAGTATTAAAATATGGTATACTTTTTCCTTTCAAATAAGCTATCTTAGTAACGCAGAGTACAGCTACGGTTCTGTTTGCGTAGGGGCGTTCTTTGCGAGGGTCCACATCGCTGTCAATGCGGTGATGCAGTTAACTGCCTCGAACACCATGGGCTATCCTGAAGCAAGACCGCTGGTCAGATGGCACTGCACACCAGCTTTAACGAAATCATCTGTCGGGCTCTCTCTTGCTACCGCCGAAGTGGCAGCTGTTTTAGAACCCAATGATACGCCACAATGGAAAGAGACCAGATGGAAGTCATTCCATCTGGTCTCTTTCCATTGTGACCATAATGCCTTGGAAGTTTGATGGGCCTTTGGTGTGGAATGCAAGTGCAACCTGTGTCAACACCCTCGCACCATCCCATCTTCCTAGCACGGTGGGCTGTACTGGAGTGGCTACTGCAAAAGCAAATCTCAAACGGGAGCAATATAACAACCCTATTGGGAGCTATATGTTTGCGCCGTTTGGGGTTGAATTTAAACCTCATTGAGTATTTCGGGACATCGCCTAGAAGTAGGTCGACTCTAGACGTGATCAGAGGCTCACAGGGTTAATTTCATGATGTTGCACAAAACGACTTTACGAATGGTGCTTGCCATTTGTGTAGCAAAACTGTGACAGATTGTGTCGTCTGACGTTAAAATCTAAATTAACGTTGAATATCTGCAAAAAGTTAATGAAAGATCAATGATGGCTTTAAAAGTTAGTGTTCGTTTCTGCAACTGACTCGTGTTACATTTTTATATTTTAATGGTAGCTTGTTTATTTTGATTTTAGTATATACCTACCTAATTATATAACCTAAGAATAGTAACACAGCTTTTCAGCTTGTCAACTGTCAATGTCAATGTCATTGTCAAATTGTCAATTCAAGTCATTGTCAAAATGTCAAATGTGAAGTGAATTGGAGTTCCTTTTGCCGTATTTTATTTTATTTTACGATATTTATTTACCTTTAAATTTGTTTATTATCCATTTACACACTGAGGTCGATTGGTATAGAGATATTTTGCTATAAACAACTCATATTACACGTACTCTTTGTCTACTGTCAGAATAAATACATTAGTGATGGATCTAACCGACGAAAACATTGAAGTCAGCGAAGACGAAGAAGAAGAAATTACAGCTGAAGTAGTACTAAAAACTCTTCAAAGTGCCTGGCAGAACGAAAGGTTAGCTCCCGAAATACTGCCTCACCGCAATGATATGGTTGAATGCATGCTGGGACAAATACAACACATGGAGCGCAATATAAACAAACTTCCTAAAACAGACCTCCGTGCTACGATTCACAAAATGGAATTGAGTAGAATAAAATTTATTATATGCAATTATCTTAAAACTAGGCTAAGTAAAATAGAGAAATTTTGTATACCAATATTAAATGAAGAAAGACAACGGGTGGACTCGGGAACTAATTTCCTAACCCCGTCAGAGTATAAGTATGCTCAAGAATATCTATTGAATATGGAGAATCACATGAAGACTGTTGTTCTAGATAAAATGCCTGGCAATATGCAAATGTTTGAAAATAATAAAATGGCAGGGCATCCAAATATGCAAAGCCATGTGTTTCTGAAAGCCAATGAAACAGTAAATGGAGTTGTGCTAGAAGACCTCGCTGGTGAGGATGAAGAGATAGACTTGGAAGGTTTGTATGTTTTATATACTTTGTAGATTACAAACAATTCAATATCATGTCTGGTATTTATGTGACAATGCTGAAAGCATAATTAAAAATATTTCATCCATAATTTGTTTACTGTAACCATGGTTTGTTGTTTATTGCAGAGGGATCACAACATATTTTGCAGTACAAACCTATTGCTGATCTTGTTAAAAATGGAAAAGTGCAACTTATATGAAATAAAATCAGTCTTCACAACAACGTTCATTTTGTTTCTCTCATCATAACCAGAACTCTCTTAGGGTGGACTTTACCAATCAACCAGCAACCTAATTGCGTAACACACAATTAATCTTAATTTGTTTTATTTTTACAGTTCAACAATATTCATTTCGTTATTTACGTTGTTAAGCAGACACATTTTTCGTACATATGAAGCAATGGATTAGTAATCTGTTTCAAATGATTCGGATTATGGATTAATCGTGCGTTACACAATTAGGGTGCTGAACACGATCAGCACATCTAAACCGCTTTCCAGAGCTCTTGAAAGTGGTTTCAATGAATCTAGAATGCACTTTAGATGTGCTGATCATGTTCAGTTTCATTTTTGAAATTATAATTATTATAGTGTTCTTACCAAACGATGATCGGTCTGTATATGTTTTGAAGACTGAATTAAAATAAAAGTTAAAAAAAAGTCTTTGTATTGGTAAACCTTTTGGTAAGTATAACCAGCAAACTTATTTGGGAGAAAAGGTAATTAAAAGAGTATCCACAAAACATGAAATATATTTTTTAAATTTATTTTAACAGTAATCTCAATCTTTAAGGCAATGTTACATTAATTTGTATTCTCAATTAAGGCGTCATACCTACTAAGTAGGTAAACAATATCCAAGTTATTTATTTAGATACATATATTTTAAGCTATACATACCTACAGTAAAGTTGTTTTATAAATAAATTACAAATTCTGTTTGGAGCTATAATTACCAGAGCAATATAACTATAAAAAAAATAGATGGCTGGAATGTTGCATAAATCAGGACAGAATGATAATATTTTGTGACCATTCTCACTTAAACTTTAAGTACCTGTGGAATAATAAAAATTATAACCACTTAAATAACTAGTTTAAGTACACAGTTATTGTTTTATAAGTTGTTTGCAAAATTAAAGTAATAGGTATGGGTAGTCACAGCCCCAGGTCATAATAAGTACTAATATAACTTATTTTAAAAGTTTTTAGGTAACAATAACAATCTAGGGTTTACATAAGTATAGCTGTTTGTGATAAATTAATGAATGTATAAATAACATCAAAAAGTCGAGCAAGTAGAGTTAAAATCCCCGATTTATAATAATAAAGAAATTGTGATCCAGCCTGTCCCCACTTGCTGCCCTCCCGAAAGTAATGACGCCCTCAGCCGAGGCCCGAACACCGCAGGGGGTGCCCTCAGCGAGTGATTTGTAGTATTTAAGTGTAGTTTTGTAAACTAGTGGCTGGAGGCTTTTATCATAAAAACTAAAAGTTAGATCCACAGGAAAGTCCGGTTAGGCAGTCACGGCTTCTCAAGGTCAACTGCGACATGCCAATCCCAAAAAAAAATCTTAATGCAAATATATCTCTACTCACTAATTTACGCCATGAAGGCACACATAATCACAAAGCTTTAGGCATTAATTTAACAACAATACACCTTAAAAGGTTTATGAATAAACCCACTGTCTCACTGTCTCATCACACCAAGAGAATAATGTGATGTGTTTACTTACAATAGTGACACCGTCAGTACTTAAGTGGTACTTGTCCCAATATCACATATTAGTGCAATTACCGTAATCTAATTGCACATTTAGAACATAGATAAAAATTTGCTAAGTATATTAAAATTAATAATTCGATTAATATTTTAACATGAACATTAAAAATTAAGTACCATAAAGGTTCAATAAGTCACTTCACTGACGTAACTAAGTACTTTAGTTTACTTACAACGTTACAAGGTAATTTTGGTTTCGTGCGTGGCCTAAATCGGAAATCGGAACAACGCCGCTGTCTTATTTTGTTAATAATTTCACAAAATGGTAAACATTTTGTGCAATAGTCACAGTAACTAGTACAACAACCCTTTCCTGTGAATGTCATTCAGGTGCCAAAAACATAGTAACACCCTTAAAAACCTTGTAACATTCGTAAGTACTATTGGTGGTTGTTCTCATCAGCGTCCACGTATTTAATGTGTTCTGCGTGCGCGGCGGAGGCGAGGTCGCGCAGACTCTGCTCGGCCGCGGGGCCCAGCTGCTGCACCATGCGCGAGAACGGACCCTCCGGCTTCTGCAGCAAATCGTGCGGGTGACCACATTCCACTATCTCGCCTGCTTCCATCACCTGGGGAGGATAGGTTTGTTTTAGTTCAAGTGTTGGTTACTTGGTTAGTCCTTTGAGGCGTTGCTAGATAGTTAGTTTAGTTACTCCTTTAAACTTATGATGGCTGGCCAGGTTTCATTTGGCGTAGGTATGTATCCTAAATATTCACGTTATTAGGCCAAATACAAAATAAACGCTATAACTATTTGAATAAAGTTTATTTTGTGATGTGTGTAATGAGTACCTACAGGCAAGGCCTATCCGTGCCAGCGGTTTATACGCAACCACAGCACGTGGGTTGCTGGTGTCTGCAACACTGTTTATATCGGAAGTATCTTAATGACTTTCCTGATAGACTCTACGTAAACGTTGCCCGCCCAGTTCGTCTAACTAATTAACTGATAGATTTCTCAAAACTATTTTTATAATCACCGATGATTCTGATTCACTGGCGGGCCACAGGTTCAATTATTTATCTAATTGCGAAGTTCGAAATTGCGAAGTCATGCTGCTTAACAATCTAAAAAAAAACTAAAATATAAGGTAACTCACAACAACTCTGTCAGAATCAGCGACCGTGTGCAATCGATGCGCCACCGTGATCACCGTGCACTCCGCGAAATGCGTCCGAATTGATTTTTGTATTAGTGCATCCGTACTGTGGACAGACAAAAACAATAGATTAACATATGGACACTAGGTAAAATTTTATAAAAAGGCTGAAAACAGGAAGTAGGTAATAACACTCGGTTTTAATACTTCTTTGACTGCCGCGGTCTAGTGGCCGCAAGGGTTAGTGTAGTCCTAGGTTCGTTTGCTGGGTCGGGCGAAGTGTTATTGGGTTTTTCTAGTAGGCATTTTCCCAGTACCAGCTCGGAGTCTGGGTTTGAGCCAGGTTGGTGGCATGCCCTGATCATGGGACTTAAAGATAACTGTTAAATGTGGGTGTTACTATACGGAGTGGTACATACACCGTGCAGTTTAAATGGTTGTTTTCCCGCGGCAGAACAACTTGCCATAAGGAGTACTTTCGAAGCATAGAGTAAAAGTAAAAAAATTAAGAAATTTTTGTTTTAAAATAATTAAAAAAATATTCATCAACTCGATAAAACACTACTCCTTAGTAACACTAGAGGTAACTTGTAGGTACTACTCGAATCGCACGCACCTCCAACAAAGGGAACAGCGATGCATAAATGTTCAAAGCGAAATAAACTCTCGCACGTAGTGATTTTTCACAATGGTTAATCTGCCATTTTTTGTTTCTAATATTTTATTTGTTTATAAAACGATTGTATTACTAAGACAAAACCATTTCGCTGCGGGAAAACAACCATTAAAATTTCACGGTGTTGGTATACCTCTGCTCTGCCCAACCCTTCAGGTAATGCAGACATAATGACTAATATTATGTTATTACTTCTCTATTAGTTTATTTATTTAATACTTTAAGCACACACATGCACAGAGGCGGACTTACTGCCATAGGCATTTTCTACCAGTCGACCTTTGGGTGATGCAGAGACAAACAGTGGTAGGTGCAATAAATTAGAGGAATTATATAAGTGCATAAAACTATTTAAATTATAAATATAATATATATCCCTAACTGTATAAATATAAGCACAAATTTAGATACATAAATAAACGAATTTACTAAAAACAAATGAGAAAACATTACCGTTGTTGTAATGATACTGGCAACGTTTTGCGAATGTGCTCGCGAACTTTAATTAGTTATGTTAGTGAAGAGTCTTACTTTGGATCAACATTGGCTGTGGCCTCGTCTAGCACGAGTAGCTTGTTACGCCCGAGAGCCGCTCGTGCCAAGCAGAGCAGTTGTCTCTGACCAGCACTGAAGTTTGATCCTCCCGACTGGACGGCTGACGACAATGCCGTCACGATGCGCTTCAACTCCACCTAAAATAAATGAAAAATAATTTTATTATAGTGGCTTAGGTGCCATATCATCCCACTAGTGAAAACGACTTTTTTATTATCAACTTCATAGAATTAACAGTGCGTGAAAATTGTAGAAATACCTGTTCCAATGCCGTCCATATATCAGCGTCTGTATATTTATCGAATGGATCCATATTGTAGCGTAAACTGGCGGAAAATAGAACTGGTTCTTGAGGAATAATGGAGATCTTCGATCTCAGCTCCTGTAAACATAAAATAAAGATTAATTTGTTAAAAATGCCTATAAATACATAAAAAAAGAAAAAGAATAGCACTTCTCTTCATACCTTTAGTGCGATGTCACCCGTATTGACGTCATCAATGAAGACGTTTCCTTCAATGGGCGCCAATCGGAACAGTGCTGATATCAGTGAAGATTTACCAGCTCCCGTACGACCAACTACTCCCACCTGTGAAATATTGAATACTTAATTTGGAAGCTCACAGTGCTCACATCTAAAAGTCCGCATTTGTGAAGATAAGTGTGGCCTATAGCCGCATTTGTGTGCTGGGTTGGCGGGGAATGAAACCACTGGAGACTTCTTGCTTCTATATTTGGAGTACTTTGTTCTAGGTAGTTCGCCGCTGAATGTGTCGAATGACAAAAATGTTCCTATTTTTATACAATTTTGCAAGGATTTAAAATATCGATTTGACCAATCATAATTACAAAAAAGCGCGGGTAAAGGCGTCAGCTAATTAGGGATAGGCACAATATTATAAAAAAACGCGCGCAAAGCATCAACCAATCAGAGCGAGGCACTATATTGAACATTTTTACCTTAAATACCTCGACCCTTTACCGTAACGAGGACCGCGCTACATTATTTGCGTTTTTTGCTAACTTTATTAATTTTACATAGGTAAAACTATATATAATCGGACTCTATGTAATAAGAACTATCTAAGAAAAATATAAAATCAACTAAGACAATATAAAATATAACATAAACACTTGAACTACTGCTTACCCCTAGTACTCAGTTACACAACTAATACGAATTATTAAATTATAGTAAACTTATTCACTTTGTACTGTCTTATGAGCGTCTATGTATCACTTTATATACACTATTCTATTATGTACACTGTTTTATCGCTTGTCCCGCACATCACTCCCGCCGTGCGACCGCGTCGTATCAACTTCCGGTGCGGGCTCGTTGCTTGTAGTCAGGGGCAGGATCACTAGCTTCCTTACTGGCCGGCGCAGAACACCTCCCTTGGTCTGCACGTCCACCGTCCGCACGACGTTGTCGGGGCCTGGGTACGTAGCGACGACTCTTCCACGGATCCACACGTTGCGGGGAAGGTTCGGGTCGACGATTTGCACGAGATCGTTGACCTGCACTGCTTGACCTCGTCCATGGGGCTCCCGCCGGTGTTGGAGCTCAGGTAGGTACTCCTTCACCCAGCGTAGCCAGAAGATGTCCGCTAGCCTCTGCGCGGCTCGCCAGCTGGATCGTGAAAGGGTGTCTTGTTCGTTGAAAGTGCCTGGTTGTGGCACGCGCCCTGGCCCTCCCAACAAGAAGTGATTGGGAGTTAGGGCTTCTGGATCTTCTGGGCTGACTGAGACATGAGTCAGCGGACGACTGTTAACTGTATTCTCTACTTCTGCTAGTAGAGTCGTGAGGACCTCTTCTGTCGGATGACGCTCATGTAACGTCGCGGTGAGAGCCGTTTTGACGGAGCGAACCATTCGCTCCCAGGCTCCGCCCATAAACGGAGCTCCAGGCGGTATGTAGCGCCAGGAGATGGTCCTCTTCGCTGCTTCTTCTGCAGTCGCCGCGTCGATCGCCTGTCGTAGTTCCTTGTCGGCGGCCTTCAGGTTGGTGCCGTTATCCGACCATATTTCAGTTGGGCAACCTCTTCGTGCGATCATTCTTCTAACTGCCATCACCGCGGAGTCGGCGCTAAGCGAGCCGGCGACTTCCAGATGTATGGCTCGCATCGTGAGACATGTGAAGATGGCCACATATCTTTTTTGTCGAGTTCGTCCGACGGTCACTGAGAGAGGTCCGAAGTAGTCGACCCCAGTGAAGGTGAAGGGTCGCTTGTGATGAGCTAAACGACACGCTGGTAGGTCCCCGGTTCTTGGATGCGGCGGTACTTGTGTCTTCATTCTACAGAATAGGCATGTTCGCAGTATTGTGCGTGTGATAGGGCGCAGTCGTAGTACCCAATACTGTTGCCTGCACTCGTTTACTGTGGCTTCTACACCAGCGTGATGGAGTTGTCGATGTACAGCCTGTACCCAGAGCTTGACTGTAGGATGATCACCGTCGATTACCAGCGGGTTCTTGGATTCATCCTTCACGTCCTGGACCGCTCGAATACGGCTTCTGAGTCTCAGTGCGCCGTTTATGGATTCGACGCTGAGCTGGTGAAGGCGGCTTTCTTTGTTGATCGGTTTCCCGTTGTTCAGACTATCTATTTCTTCTGCGAAGGATTCTTCTTGAGAGGACCGCATCAGGAGTTCTTCGGCTGTCTTGAGCTGATCGGCTGTGACTGGTAGCCGCTTCTTTCCTGCTTGTGATGACTTTGCCATCGTGGGCGCCTGTTGTTTAACTGTAGCTTTGTTCTTCTTCCAGGTGGGATCTGCTTCTTTGTTCTTCTTCGTTCTTCTGTAGTTGACTCTATGTTTGGTGGCTCTGCAGAGTTGAATAAACTGCAGAACACGTGCTGTTGAGTATCGAAGTCGATCCCAGTTGGAGAACGTAGTTGGATCCGGCAGACCCTCTGCGAGCTTCAGTCTTCCCTTGTCGCTCACGTAATGCGTCTTCTCTTCATCGGAAGGCTCTTCTGGTGTTGTCCTTGCGGTCTCTGTCGGCCAAGAATCTTCAGTTTGGTATAAGAAGTCCGGCCCTTTGAACCATCGATGATGTCTGTCGAATGTTGATGGTACGTCTCGAGTGGCGTCGTCCGCCACGTTCAGCTTTGTCGGAACCCAGCGCCAGTCGTTGACCTTGGAACTCTCTTCTATTGCTGCTAGACGATGAGCCACGTAGGGTTTGTATGAACGTGACCCTGTTCTTATCCAGGTTAGTACCGTCTTGCTGTCTGTCCAGAACACTTTGCGGTCAGGCTTCCTCTCGAGCTCTTCGACCACTGTCTCTGCGAGTCTAGTTCCCATGACGGCTGCCTGTAGCTCCAATCTTGGGATCGACGTCAACTTCAAAGGTGCCACCTTTGCTTTGGCTATGATGAGGGATAGGCCGACCTCACCGTCTGTCTTCACTGCTCTCCAGAAGAGGACTGCAGAGTAGGCTGACTCGCTGGCATCACTGAAGACGTGGAGTTCTAGGGAGGCGGCGTCGCTGTAGTGGAGATATTGCCGCGGGATTGCTACTTCTTGGAGGTTCTTCAGATGCCCCATCCACATTTCCCACTGCTCTGCCAGGTCTTCGTCGATCTTGTCATCCCAAGCTGTTCCTCTGCGCCAAACTTCCTGGAGGAGTTGTTTCGCCCTGATTGTGACAGGCGAAGCGAACCCGAGCGGGTCGAAGAGTGACATCACTATTCTTAGTGCTTCCCTTTTTGTCGGCTGTTTACCTTCTATGAGTGTGGAAGGTATTCTGGCTAAGTTGAGGTTGAAGGTGAGCTCGTCTGAGTTGATTTTCCAGATGACACCCAAGACTCGTTCAGTCTTTTCTTCTGTTCTGTAGAGTTCCATGTCTTCTGTCTGGTTGTCTTCTCCAAGTGATTCTAGGAGTGACGTTGAGTTCGATTTCCATTGTTTCAACTCGAAGCTGGCCTTCATGTGTACCTCTCGCACACTCTTCGTGATGCGTTTGGCTTCTTCGAGGTTTCTGAAGCTATCTAAGTAGTCGTCGACGTAATGCTTCTGTATGATAGCAGCTGCGGCTTCTGGGTGAGTTTTCTCGTGCTGTTTGGCGTTCATGTTCTTTACGTAGATTGCTGTTGAAGGGGAACTCGATGCTCCGAAGATTAACGACGTCATTCTGTACTCTTCTGGAGGTTGGTCGTCTCGTCGATCCCCGCGCCATAAGTACCGCAGTGTATCTCTATCTTCTGTTCGCAGCTTGACTTGCATGAACATCTCTTTGATGTCCGCTGTAACTGCGACAATGTGTTGTCGAAACCGCATGACGACGCCTGGTAGTGACTGTAGTAGATCAGGGCCTTTGAGTAGCATGTCATTGAGTGCCACCCCTTTGGTCTTGGCCGCGGCATCGTGTACTACCCGGAGTTTCTCTGGTTTCATTGGGTTGACTACCGCAAAGTGAGGTAAGTACCAAGTCTTGTCAGCTGTCTTCTGTTTCGGGGCAGGTTCAGCGTACCCCTTTGCAATAAGAGCGTCCATCTGTTCGACGTACTTCTTCTTAAATGCGGGTTCACGATCAATCTTTTTCTCTATATTGAAGAGCCTCTTCAGTGAGTTTTCGTAGTTGTCTGGGAATTTGACATCTTCTTTACGCCAGAGAAGACCGGTCTGGAATCTTCTTTCTTCTATTTTCGTGGTGGTTTTCTCCAGAATACGAAGTGCTCGTTCTTCTGGGTCAGTCTTCGGTTTCTTGGGGTTTATGCAGAGCGCGTCCATCTCGAAATATTGCTTCACGAGGTTTTCTAAATTCTCTTCTGGATCTTCTGTGATGTGTGACACGAAATCGATCTGCTTCCCGAAGGTTCGTGTCTGGCTGCCGTGGAGTACCCAACCTAGCGGCGTGAGAGATGCCACTGGGTGGTTCTTGTCTCCTCTTCTTACTTCCGACGTCAGCAGAAGATGCCAGTTGTCTTGACCGATGAGAACTCGTGGCTTCGCATTAGCATATGTGAGATGTCCTCGGATGTCAGATAGGTGTTGACACCCTTCCACTAGTTCTTGTGGAACCCGTTGAGACGAGACTTGCAGGTTCTTCACTGTACGTGCTTGTATTTGCTCTTCGTGATCGTTGAGCCCCTTCAGCTTGATGGTGACTCTTCTGGATGCTGACTCTGATGCCTTCATGTCATTGATGGTTTCAATCTTCAGTGGATCTATGGGTCCTGTTGCTCCGACGCTCTTTACCACGCTGTCGTCGATGAGAGTGACTGTTGACCCGTCGTCCATCAATGCGAAGGTGTTGACATCTCCTTTCGGTCCCTTCACCTGGATTGGAAGGATCTTCAGGAACGATTGCTTCTTGACTGTCCAAGTTGAGTTGATGACTTCTGTGGGCTCTTCTTTTGCTTCTGTCTTCTCTGTCTTCTTTTCATAGTGCAGCATCTTGTTATGAGAGTACTTGCAGCCGTTGACACCACATGACTTGGGTTTGCAGTTGTGTGTCTTGTTTCTGTAGCGAAGACATCTGAAGCAGAGACGTTTGGATTTGGCCATGTCCCATCTTGCGTTTGCATCTAACTTCTTGAACTCTTCGCATTCTGTTGCATTGGTGTGCCCCTTATCTTCACATATGAAGCACTTCGTTGCTTGTGTCTTCTCAGTCACGTTGTTGACCCTTTGTGTCTTCTTTTGTGAAGCGGCCGTAGTAAGTGCTGCCATCTGTTCAGGCAGCGCGTAAGGTCCGCACAGCTCCGCTTCCCTTTTGAAGAACTTTTCTATCTTGATGAGGCAAGGATCTTCGCGTGGTTGCGTGGCTGAGAAATCGTAGTATCTGTATCGCAGAGTCGGCGTCAGTTTGTCCACTATTGTCTTCGCGAGTTCAGGGTTGTACATGTAGTTGAAACAACCCATAGTCTTCAATGTCGCCACTACGTTGGAGACCTTCGTGGCGAATATGCAGATGTCCCTTGGTGACTCAGTAAGGCGCGGCAGACCTCGAAGCGTCTCCATCTCCATCATGGCTATTGCTTCTGGTCTTCCGAATCTTGACTCCAAAGTCTTCATCACTTCAGCTGGATGCGCGTTGGTTATCAGAAGACCTTCAACCGCTTCTTTGGCCTTTCCTTTCAGGTTTCTTCTGAGTCGATTCGTATTTTCAACTGTGCTGAACATTGCTTCTGTCTCGTAGTAGGCGGCGCGGAATGGTAGCCACTCCTGATGGGACCCACTGAAGATCGGTAACTCGACGAACTTGGGTCGTTGAGCGGCGCTGACAGCCCGGGTGATGGCTTCAGCTAGGAGGGCTAAGTCGGTTTGACCTCCCGCCGGTGACTGACGTGTTTCTTCATGCTTCGCTGGCATTGGTTCTTCTGTGCGGACGACCGTTGGTTCTTCTGGGGGGTAGTGTGGTTCGTTGGTGATCGCTAACACCGGACGATTCACTTGATTCTCCAACCAGTTGTCCACTCTTGCGTTAACTTCTGACTTCGAGTAGAGGGAGACGTCATCTTCTTCCTCTTCTGAGTCTTGTTTCTCCAATGTAGCTAGGCGTGCTGCGGCTAGTTTCACTTGAAGGCGTAGTAAATCTTCTCTCGCCTTCGCAAGCTTGAGTTGCTTTGTTCTGCTGTAGATAGATCCTCCCTCTCCTCCCTTGTTGCTAGGAGGGCGGAGATCTTGTAGTCCAGTCGGCTTCGATGGACCGGCGGTGTTCTTCATAACTCGCTTCACTGTAGAGGTTTCTGTTTCTTGACGAGTTTCACTATTGATGACAGTAGCGGGCGGCTTCATCAGCTGTTTGTCCTTCGCACCCGTAGTTAGTGTCGTCGCAGTGGACGGGGTTACGGAGGGGGCAGCGGCGCTGGCGGCTGTGGCGGAGGCGGTGGCGGTCGAGGAGGTTCTGGCGGTCGCGGAAGTCACGGTGGTTGGCTCGGTTGCCGCGGAGTTGTCTGTCTGTTCCGAAGTTTCCGTGGCGGTCGTCCCTGTAACTGTCGATTCCGTGCTGGCTTCCGCGCTGGTACCGGTCGCCGAGGTAGTGGTCTCGGACGACGACGGCTTCTGTTCTCCCGACGGCTTGCGGCCCCTACCCACGGAGCGCGTAACTGGCATGCTGTCAGCTGATTTTCTTCGAATCTTGAAAGTACTCTTCTATTCTCTTGAGAAATCTTCTCTGTGATGCTGTAGTAATCTTCAGGTAATTCTTCCCCGCAGTATCCGTGTTCGAAGGACCATTAAATGTGGCCTATAGCCGCATTTGTGTGCTGGGTTGGCGGGGAATGAAACCACTGGAGACTTCTTGCTTCTATATTTGGAGTACTTTGTTCTAGGTAGTTCGCCGCTGAATGTGTCGAATGACAAAAATGTTCCTATTTTTATACAATTTTGCAAGGATTTAAAATATCGATTTGACCAATCATAATTACAAAAAAGCGCGGGTAAAGGCGTCAGCTAATTAGGGATAGGCACAATATTATAAAAAAACGCGCGCAAAGCATCAACCAATCAGAGCGAGGCACTATATTGAACATTTTTACCTTAAATACCTCGACCCTTTACCGTAACGAGGACCGCGCTACATTATTTGCGTTTTTTGCTAACTTTATTAATTTTACCTAGGTAAAACTATATATAATCGGACTCTATGTAATAAGAACTATCTAAGAAAAATATAAAATCAACTAAGACAATATAAAATATAACATAAACACTTGAACTACTGCTTACCCCTAGTACTCAGTTACACAACTAATACGAATTATTAAATTATAGTAAACTTATTCACTTTGTACTGTCTTATGAGCGTCTATGTATCACTTTATATACACTATTCTATTATGTACACTGTTTTATCGCTTGTCCCGCACAATAAGCGTAGCCTGTTTGTCACTGTAAACATAACAAGCGGGAATTGTTAAGACTTACCTTCCACCCACTTTCTATAACAATATTCAATTTCTTGAGCACCGGGTCGGCATCCTTATCGTATCTTAACGAGAGGTCTTTAAACACAAGTCTGGCGCGTTGTGGCCAGCTGGCGGGCGGTGCAGGGCCGTCCGTGACCTCCCGGGGCAGCGACGTGAACTGGACCACGCGCTCTACGCTCGTCATCTGCGAGATCACCTCCGTGGTCTGCTTCACACCGTACTGCACCATGTTCACTAGGATCAGACCCTGACTTATAGCCAGGCCGACGTTCCCGGACTGTGTCGTTCCTATTACAATGGAAAAAAAAATTGACTTCATCTGACTTATCAATTAGAAACGCTTTCTCGTACTTAAATGGTGGAATCTTACCATCATCCAGGAGCAAGAATGTGTAGGCTACCACGACTACATAAACTGCACAGATAAGACTTAACCAAATGGAAAATGCTGTATTTGTGACGATTGTTAAGTACCTGAAACAAGAAGAACAAATTCATAGCCCATTATTTGCAAAATAAGATACCGTACGTAACAATCTAACATGAAAGAATTGAATGAGTTTAATGTTGAGTACATATTACCTCAATGGTTGAGATTGAGAATCAAGAGACCAACGACTACGTACGTACTGCGTTGCTACGACAAAGTCGCGATTATAATTATAACTGCTACGCTTTCGTAGCAGATGCAATTAATCTGCTACGATTGTATTTATTTTATTTTGTTGCATCTGATACAACATGCATTATTTCTATGATTCCGATGTAAGGGGTACTTGGAACTTTTATTTATTACAGTAGTTACTTACCAAGCGGCTGTGTGTACGTCTTGCTTGTCGTCGAATTGGTCTCGAAGCATCTGCTGGACGCCACATGCGCGCACCGTATTTAGTCCCGCCATCGTCGCCGAAACGTGTGAGAATACTGGGCTGCGGGTCGTACCTTCCACCCTAAGGAATTTAATATTATTATCTCTTGTTATGTTTTAAGTATGCGAATTCTCATTCGGGATGTATCCCCAATGAGTTAATAACGACAAAATAATTAGAAAAATAATATATCCTATTATTTTTTCAGTGAGGTTCCGCACCAATCTAGGACTATCCAAGAGCCATGAGGCTCTAATAGGCTGAACAAGGTTGAAGTAGATATAAATTTAAGTCAGCAGAAAATTGACGCTATAATTCTTAAAAGCGTAAACAATCACCTTTTAATAGCTTGTGATGTGCTAAGGAATATAATCGTCCAAATGTACATGAGGATCCCGCATACCGCCGTTGTCAGCAGCATGTAAGGGCTGACGATCGCAACCATCACGAGGATACCTAACATCACCATGAAAATCTGTGGAAGAAAACAATTACCGTTTTAAAAGTAGCTCCAAAATCATTCGAATAAACATGATCTGACTGTAGAGGTTGTTACATACTTGTATGCTGTCCAAATACATCCTCGGTAGGATCTCGTCAACGACGCCCATGTCTTTGGAGAACCGGTTGAGGATACGACCCGAGGGGTTGGTGTCAAAGAAGCGCATGGTCGCCGCCAGGATGTTGCTGAACATCTGGTTGTGAAGCTTGATGGAACTGCGCATGCATACCCACAGGAACAACATTGATCTGAAATTTAGGTTTTTTTTAAGAAGAGAGTAACAGCTGGTCACTTCTTTAATTATTATTGAAATTGTTCTTATCGTTACTGTTAGAAACGACCACTCGTAAGAGTTCCTATCCCCCCCAGTGGGTTTCCGCATTGTCGTTGCCGGGGGGATCAGTAGCCGTGATCACCCTCCCACTGTTAAGCGAAGAGGAAGCCCAAGGTGGGGCGGCTCGTCAGGGCCTTTGCCTCCAAACCGACGACGTAGCGGGCAAAAAGTAGGTTACAGTGAGGTGCATTGCAACTGAAGGTGGGCCGCGATGTCGAATGGGAGGCATCGCGGTTGAGGGTTACAGGCTGCGGCGGAGGAGAAGTGCCAGCACTTCTGAGTAGCGCTCTTTCCTTCTGTGGCCTGGACGGGACCGCCATGGCCACCGTGTCATGGCGGACGCGGTGGGGCCGCAGGGGAGGAGGAGTGTCGGTATAGCGCTTGCCGCTCTCCCTATCCCCTGCGGCCGAAAAGTGGTAGGCGGCGAGGCCACTGTACTGACCCGTCATTTGATCCCACCCTCAAAAAAATTAAAAATAAATAAGTAAGGAGTTCCCATCCCTAAAATAAGTTTACAATAAGGTGTCCAAGCTGTAGACTGTCTATGGTCATCATATATCTATTTCATGGACTAATAACCAATTTAAGCTTTGTTGTCGAGCACTTTAATTAATTGATGTATGTTATTTCAATTCATTGACTACCTACAAATGCCTACAATTACAAACTTGATCTTACCTTCCAGTAGTAAGTAGGATACATCCCAAAATAGCAATCGCCCAGATATAAATATAATACTCGTGGTTTATTGGTTCATGTGTCGATGTTATGTTCTGCATGGCTAGCACGGTCTTCACCATTGTATCAATAACAGTCATATTAGGTAGCTCTGTCGACAATGGTGGTAGGGTGGTTGGCAATTCAGTCGTGAGGTTTCCACTGGTACCATTACTGTCAATGGAATAGTTGCCATCCCTTAGGCTATTGAAGAGAGTAGCGTTCAAATTATCTTTGTCTAGTATGTGTTTCGTTTCTACAACATTCATCCTGAAAAGTTCAAAGTTAAAGGTTACGATTACGTTTATGCACTGTCATTTATTTAATATCTTGACATACGAATACAATTTTAGTATGTAGGTACATAGGTAACATTTTAAATTTGACTAAATAGATAGTTACTAAAAAGTTGTATATCACTCGAAACCATCTCATAACAGCAATACAGTAACGGAATAGCGTCATATTATATTTACCAATGCGTGAGCCACAGGTCGCTAATGGAGGTGACAACCTGTGCCAGGATCACGCTGACGGCGGTGCCGAACAGCAGGCCCCACCCGGCGCCGGCACGGAAGTATTGGCGATACACCGCGCCAGGCACGCGACCTTACGGGGAACAATTACAAACTTTGCTTATTATATGTTCATTCATATCTTCGGGCTGTTTGTTCTAATGTCATCGTCAAAGTATAACCCCAGTAGACGCAACTGGCAATGCGACTGCGAAGCATGGGTCCCTCTGGTACCGATTCTCAGGTCGATCAAAGTATTATTGGGGTATCTATTTCTATCAGGAATTTCTCAGTAGTAGCTACGATTTGCGTCTGGGCCCTAATCCACTCTTAACGATACCTTACTTCGAAACTACGTCAATTTCTTCGATCACACACAACATCTCATAATAAATATCCATAAATTGCCTTGGAACATACAGAATATGACATTTCGATTCCTTGCCGTTACATTGGTTTCTAGAAAACTCTATATTGAGGTCGTTTTAACGTAGTAAGATTCCGCGGGGAATCATTATAACGATACAGAATTGGGGCTTCGATTACATACTCGCCCCCTATTAAATAATGTAGCTCAAACTTTCAAAACCTACCCACCCTGTACTTTCCACCCTTCGGGTAACCCAGCGTAATGTTATGTTATCTATAGCCGCGGTGCTTCAATATGATGTCGATACAGGCACTTTGGAATATAATATCAGAATTATGACGTCATCAAATTATACAATGACGTCACTGACGTAGTCTCGAGCGGCTGATGGTTGTTAGGCCCCGCCCAATGTGTAATTTAGTAAAACGTATGTCCATAACTGTACAATAATTGTCTCTGTGATCATTTACATGAGTAAGTGGCATGAGTATTATTATACCTTTGTGGTGGTTTTGATAAATTACTAAGAACTTAGGTGTAGTGTCAAGCACAGAATAACCGAGGTGTCAAGGCCAACACTATACTATGGTGGACTAATAAAATCAAGTCAGGTGATTAACCCTATAGTTTTCCTAGGAAACATGTTCATTGGTTATCACCACTTTGGTCTATCTTTACAGATCTACGTAGGTACCTATACCTAGATCCGAGTCTATAATACCTTTATAATAGACGCTCATTAATGAATAATGGCTATTTACTACATCACTTTAATTGGTTAGGTTCATGTGACAGACAGGCGTCATAATGACTGCAATCAATGAGAGAATCTCATTATTACAACATACATATTGATGTCGATGACTGATGAAGTGATGACACTAGACATCTATTGAATTATTTTTTGCTAGCATCGTTATCTCGAGGACAAATTGTCAGTTGCGCTATCAGTTTAGATAAACGACTATTTACAGTAGATTGATTACCTACGCATTTCTGCCGATTCATCGAACTATCAGGAAATCAATTTAGGTAATCGTAGGTAAATAAAGACACCAAGTTATGATAGAATGTCTAAGATAGTGGAGATTTGATCCGCAATGTGTGGGAATACTTCAAATAAGTACCTATCTAGATAATTTGCCTTAGCGTTGGTGCCTTAATGTTTGGATGTTTGTCCAATCACGTAGGTACCCATGCAGGATAAGTTTTTATCCAGTGCGCAAACTGTAACCATGAATTCAGCATATCATTCTAGACCCCCTAGCGCAGAAATTTTTCATCCGTAATACAAAATAAATCAGCGGTTCCATACATTTTGACCGCGTAGGTATTGCACCTTTCTACACTGGATAAAAACTTATCCTGTATAGATGTTTGGGACACAGGAAAGTATACCTCCAGTGTGGCACAGCAAACCTCCAAGATGACAGATCATGAAGTTAAACGAACTTAAAAATGTTATAAGTAGGTAGAGCAACCAATTTAAAACTGCACGCCCCTCCACTAAAATTTTCAAGCATGTGAAATGTGTATACAACAAGCAGTGGAGGGGCGTGCAGTTTTAAACTAGTTGATCTGTACCTATATTGCATTTAGGAATTTATTTCAAAACCTTTTTGTATACCAAATCAGCAATCAAACTCAAAGTCAAAGCATTTATTACTATTATTGTTTAATAAACCCTCAGACCAAATAAAAAAGTATTAGTAGTTAAGTTTTTTTTTTTTGGTCTGAGAATAAACCATGGTTAGTCAAAAAGATGAAGCTAGTCGCCCATTCCAAAGCGTAGTAGGTACCTATGGAGAAGAACGGGCAAGAAACAATCGAATCTTATTAAAGTTTTCTCCATAGAATAGGTACACTAATGTACCTACCTTACATATATTTAAATTGTCCCTGACTATATACACCGTGAAATTTTAATGGTTGTTTTCCCGGATCGAAATGGTTATGTTTTGGTAATACAATCGTTTTATAAACAAATAAAATATTAGAAACAAAAAAATTGTGAAAAATCACTACGTGCGAGAGTTTATTTTGCTTTGAACATTAATGCACCGCTGTTCCCTTTGTCGGCGGTGCGTGCGATTCGAGTAGTACCTACAAGTTACCTCTAGTGTTACTATTGAGTAGTGTTATATCGAGTTGATGAATATTTTTTTAATAATTTTAAAACCAAAAAATCTTTATTTTTTTTATTTTTACTCTATGCTTCGAAAGTACTCCTTATGGCAAGTTGTTCTGCCGCGGGAAAACAACCATTAAAATTTCACGGTGTATAGGTAGTAAAACTGTACCCATTATTAACACTGAATTTGGCAAAGCCGCAGGTACATGACAACTATGGGTGTGGCTATGTTACTGTCTTTTAGTTCTACAATTATTCGTTCGTTTATGATTCAAATTACCTGTCCCTGATAACTCGGCAGACTCCTCCTGTTCCACCTCCTCTGGCAAAGCACCGTCTTTTAAAGTGCTGGTTGTACTTGTATGCGACTGCAACAAACAGTACCGTGTTAGTAATATCTATAACATACTTCTACCTGACCAACAAACGTTTTCTTGTCCTTTCAATAATTCATACACCCACATTTCGCCAGTTTTTTAAGGGCGAGGCTATTGCCATCAACCGGGGACAAATCCAGACTCCGGGCTGCTACTGAGAAATTCTTGATGGAAAAACCCTATGACACTTTGCCCGACCAGGGGGACATGGACAATCGAACAATCGATCAATCAATCGGACAATCGAACCCAGGAGCACATGCTCAGCAGTAGCGCATGCGACCACGACACCAACGAGGCAATCTCAATTAATTATCGATATGGGTAATATTTGGAATCAATGTACGATAAATCGCAAAAGATAAGTAGGGATTTCGGTAAGGTAAGGTAGTCAACCTATTCATAATTGTGTGGGTTAGTGACTAATCCCTTGATATCTAAATAATGAAAACTCGTAGAATTCTTGTTATCTTTCGTGTTCGGTAAACATACAGTAGGTACAGTCACCGAAAAATAGGGTGTTTTGCTATTTATATGAGAAACCAGATTTTGCCAGCGGCTTCGCCCGCGTGGAGTTCAGAAATTATCCCACGGGAACATACTACCGGGATACAAAGTATCCTATGTGTTAATCCAGCTTATAATCTATCTGTGTGCGAAATTTCATCTAAATCTGTTCAGCCGTTGTTACGTGAAAGAGTAACAAACATCCATCCATCCATCCATACTTACAAACTTTCGCGTTTATAATATTAGTAGAATAATCTAAAAATTATTATTGAGATAGCTTAGGCAAAAAAAACGGACGGAAAATGTTGGTTTTAGTTCATCAAATAAATAAATTTCAAAATGCAATTCAAATATTTCAGTTTTTTATCTGTTTTTGAACACCATTACCAGCGGTATGATGTAATAACATGGCGGCTATAACTATAGCCGCCATGTTGTTACATCATACCGCTGATTTAACTAATCAACTGAACAACTTTGTACTTTTATTATTTTCGTAACCAAAGTAATTTTTATTGAAATGACACCTTACATTCTGGAACAGCAAACCAACGATAAGTAGAATAATAACTAATTTTTTTAATTATAAACAATTATCATACAAAATATCAACGCATTTGTTTACGCAGAAAACTGACGTCATACCCACAGAGCAACATGGCGTCCATTGCGTCCAGCGTTTTCGTCAAATTACGAGCGAAATATGAGGCCACTAATCGATTCAACAAAAAAGTTCTTTTTTGTGGTTTATTAGCATTTTAGAATCTAATTAAAACACTTTTCAAAAATGGGTTTAATACCCTGTTATAGGAATATAAGTACAAAGTTTCTGAAGAGATTTGAATGAAAATAGGTACCTAAACTGTCATAGTAAGTTATTGAAATCTTTGCATATCTACTAGACTATTAGGATATACTTGGTTCTAAGACACAGGTAATAGAAATGCCAAGATTATCATCGACTTTTGTCGCTCACTGTACAGTACAGTTAGCAAAAAAAGCCTTGGTGAAATTACATAGAATTTTGTAGATTTGTAAATGGGTAGAGCACGCACTGCTTACTCGTCTACCTGGATAGAAAGTGTTCTCTGCCGAAGATACTGTGCTTTCGGCTCATCGGGCTGCTCTTCTTCCTGAAGCAGCTCAGCAAACAGTGGTGATCGCGAAACGTCCTCGAAACTGCCAGAAGTCTCTACTTCACCCTAAGAAAACAAAATGGCATTAAGCATAGATGTAGGCGGTGGGAAAGTCATCATCAGCCTAGCCTCATAGAGATGTCAGCACCAACCGGTGGGGTCCGCAAGGGCCGATGCCTGCCAGAGGTGCAGGTTGCTCGATAGAGATACCGTGGCCCCTGGCACACAGGCAACTGAAGGAACACGGGTGGATTCAACTAATTAGGTACCAGTATTTTACATGGAGCGACTGCCCATCTGATTTCCACAATCCAGTTACTGGGTAATACGATGCCCCTAAGTAAAACTAGTTGTCCGAGTTTCAGGCTTCTGACGACTCGTAACGACTGTCAAACATCGTCGCATTACAGCCGGGAACAACGGCTTGGTATGTAAGACGGTCACACACTACCGGTCACATCCATGAACCAACCGCAGCAAGCATAGCTGATCGATCGACCCATGCCGCTAATTCTAACTTGGTTAGGCAGAGTTAGGCTTAGGAACTACTAAGTACATGAAATACAAATACGTATACAAGGAAACGTCGCTTGTCCTTGCCGATGTTATCTTATACCTATTGATATTTTGTAAGTCAACACGTAACACAAGTTTTATAACATGTCTATAAATTATTAGTTAGACATGGTATGTACAGACGCCAGCACGTCAAGCTACCCCAATCTGTCAAATTTCTTTGATAGATTTTCAACTTTATCACATAGGCCTAAGGTTCAATTGGGAATAATTGACAGTTTGGGGTAGCTTGATGTGCTAGCGTCTGTACGTAAGTACTCGCAATCTATATTCGCGTCATGTGCTCGATTCGATGAATCAGCGTGATTCAGCATAATGTAGGTACCTAAATGATAACGCAGAATTTCAATCATGAACAAAAAATGCCTGTTATTTTGATTGATCGGTCCATTCATTTTCGAGTAATTGGGGAACATACATATGTTCCCCGATTACTCGAAGATGGCTGGACCGAAATGGATTTTTTTTATTTTCTTCGAAAGGGTATACTTTCCAGGTGGTCCCATGATCATCAAGTCAGGATCTGATAATGGGATCTTGGAGAAATAGAGAGAACTCTTAAAATTTTATAGGCACACTTGAAGCGATTTGGGTAGTTTTTGGAAGAGTACTTTCTCGGAGTGGTCCCAGTTCAATTTGGTGAAGATCTAATGAAGAACTTCGAAGATAGGCAACGGAACTCGTCAATCAATGATAGCAAATGGACTGGAATTGCTGAAATCTCATGTCTGTCTATTGTTTACACCAGTTTATAACATAACATCACGCCGGTACGCTATGAAGGGGTAAGCACATGTGAACTACTAAAATGCGAAAAATAAAAAAATATCAAAATGATGAATGATGAATTGATGACGAAGATATATCTTCCAAAGTCGTGACTTTGGATATGTATTTTAATTATTTGTCACCGCCTTCCGAAATTAAAGTTATTTTTTACTTTGTAGTGTGTTTTTGGAAGTTTGTTGTTTTTTGTTTTTAAGTTTTTGTTTAGAAGATATATCTTCATCATCATCATTCATCATTTCAGCCGAAAGACGTCCACGGCTGGACATAGTACTATTTTACTATTATTTATTGCAAAATAAAACAGACTTAAAAAATTGGATTTTTCAAACAAACAAAATTGATAACCGCCCCCCTTTTTTTAGAACTCTAGTCTTTTTTCTCTGGAAAATCTGATGTTCGACGGATGTCAAAACAGTCTATTCAAATTATTGTCACGAATATTTAAAATGCCCAGGGCCCTGAGACAAAACACATTTCTGTTAGCGTTCACGCCAAACGCTACGCCAAAATGTATGGGAATGACATTACCTGCGGAAAGGACACGACGTAATCTTTTTGGCGTAGCGTTTGGCGTGAACGCTAACAGAAATGTGTTTTGTCTAGGCCTGTAGCACGGTAGGTAATTGAACAAGCGTGGCAGCGTGGTAGTGAAGATCTATGTTTATCGAAACGCGTTTTTAATAGATATTTATTTCTTTACGGGAACTAATTTTTTGAGCTGTTATTTAAATATTCGAGATGTTATTATGATCAGTTGAAAAACATATTGAGCAGTTATTTAATTTAATGGCGGTTGATTAATTATTGCGACAGTAAAACATGGGCAGTAATAAAAAAAACAATTTGTCGGTTATTTTATCATACAATGTCAATTCGAAAAATAATTGAGCAGTCCAATAACTGAATGAGCGGTAAAAATGATGGAATGAGCGGTTCGATAAATAGTTCGGCAGATCATAGCGAAAAATAAAGAAAAATGGACTCAAGGAACATGTACTTGCCCAAACTTTTATAAAATGTATATGTGTAAACATATAATTGGCCTGTCCATACGCTTGAAGTACGCCGTACCTCCAGTTGAAGCTAAAAAAAATCAATTTGGACAAAAAAGGAAGAGAGGCAGACCGTCGAAAGCCAAACCTGCTCTTATTATACAATAAGTTTATTTTAGCTGCTACTAAGCAAATTCTATGTCATTTTAATTACTTAAGTATGTTTCGAATTACGAATAAAAGTTCCTATTATTATTATACAATTTGTTTTATTTAATTCCTTCAGTCAAAGCAAAAGTAATTTAATTTTTCATTACTATTTAAGTACTGTTTTTAGGGTTCCGTACCAAAAAGAAAACCTTCTGGTGCGACTTCGTCCGTCTGTCCGTCTGTCCGTCCGTCACACCGCTATATCTCGAAAACGACTTTACCACCTCATTGTTTATAGAATTGCTTAGAACGAGATTTCTTACCGACAAATTCCGATTTATTCTGTCCTACTGCAGGGTCAATAATAAAGAAAGTTTTAGAAACTCGTAATACGTTGCCTGGACATTATTTATATAATCTAAGTAGGTACTTATTGTATCTTGTCCCCAATATTATTTCGTTTTCTATCACTTAGGTACATTATTAGACCGGAAACTCTGTTCTACAAAGGTTCAGCTCTGTCTGTCGATAATTTCTGTGAATACCGAAACAATGAACAAAGCATACCATCGCTTTGTGATGGGCTTGTGTTGTTATGATAAAAGTATGCGTTGCCTTAGCCACTGTAAATAGGGCAAAGTATAATGACATTTTCTTTATTAAAATACTACGTAATACGGCGCCGACCTCTATTGGTATAAATTGCTGCCTGACAGTGTAGTTAATTTACAAACGAACAAGTACTAAAAATATTTTCTACCTCAATTCAGGGTTTGATATTTTAGTTTGCTAGAATAATATTTTAAATAGATCACCAGAATTTTAACTTGTTTAAATTTCTTGCTTTGTTTATTTAAATATTAAGTTACAATAATTGTGTATTAACAACAAGGTGGTTTTCTTTTATTACCTACTTTATTATCTCTATAAAAAGCTTAATAAGAGTTTAAAATGTGGTTTTTATTTAAGGGTGTACGGACAGCAACCCGTTTTACATTGAAATTGACTCTAAATGATTCGAAACCATTATATCAACATTTTTTGTAGGTACTTAATCCGTTTCATTTTAACTATAGGTTTTAATTAAAGTTTTTTTAAAGTAATTAATATTATATTATACAAATTGTTATCCAAAATAATATACAACGTGTCGTTTTGCATCCTCGTCAAATTCAAGGAGGTAACTATGCTAATGATTCTCGACACGAATCAATAATAAAATAAGTAGGTATTTTTTTTGTCTTTTTTTAATTTTAAAACGCGGCCCGTGTGATACCGTACTGTAACTGGGTAACCTGGGTTCAAACAGTCTTCGTCGCACAAACCAGTCCTCGAATTACTTGTTGCGATTTTTTATTTTATGGCTATGAAAATCTACTTATTTTATTATTGATTCGTGTCGAGAATCATTAGCATAGTTACCTCCTTGAATTTGACGAGGATGCAAAACGACACGTTGTATATAGTTTTTTAAAAGTCAATACTTTTGATGCTGACCGTACCAGAATAGATACAATTTTTATTTTATACCTAGTTTTCTACGATAAAATGTTCTGTTTACTTGTACAATCAAGTAGTATATACAGGAATCATGAGTTGATATGTTATACAAATAGTTTCGTTTTACAGTTATAAAGTTATCAGCGGAAAGTTAAATATTCAGCTGTTCATGTTGTTATTACGATAGGTATATGACTCGGAGTTTATTGGCTTACTGCTTTACATATTAACATATGTTACCTACCATTTCTTATGTTTCTCCATTGTTATAGTTATAGCTTATATAAATAATAAAGTGTTAGCCGATGTTCTTGTTGTTTATCTGTTTCACAATTTTATTGAAAAGTGTGAGGCGTATTTTTGTTATATTAGAAAATATTCAATATGAAAAAAATCCTTTTCTTTGGTTAAACCTAGGGCTTGCAATTATTCTGTGTTTTTCCTATTCGGTTTTTTCGAGTAATATTCGAATTATACGAATATTATTCGAATATTTTAAAAAAAAGCTGTTTTAATAATGTTCTTTTTATTTGACGCTGTCTTAGATACAATAGGAGTCCGAGGAAAGTTTTTGAAGATGTTTGGATGTTTGTTACGCAAATACGGCTTAACGGATTTGGATGAAATTTGGCACACAGATAGTTTATGACCTGGATTAACACTTAGGATACTTTTTATCCCGGTAATACGTTCCCGTGGGATAATTTCCGAACTGCACTGAACTTAAAGGTCTTTAAATGCAAAAGCGATGGATATTCAAACAACTAACCACAATACGCGTCTTATTAATCGGATCTCTATTAATAATGCTTGTAGTATTTTTTTATTTATAACTAGCTTTTGCCAGCGGCTTCGCCTGCGTGGAAGTCGAAAATTATCCCACGGGAACGTACTACCAGGATAAAAAGTATCATATGTATTAATCCAGGTCACAATCTATCTGTGTGGCAAATTTCATGCAAATCCGTTCAGCCATTTTTACATGATTGAGTAACAAACATCCAACATCTATACATACAAAGTTACAAACTTTCACATATAAAATACATATTAGTAGGATAAAACTAATAATTAAATAACAAGTTACACCATAGGGGAAGGATTAAGGCCAGGACTTTGCTCAGCAGTGGGACAATGTAGGCAATTTTTTTTTAAACTTCATAAAATCTTCAATGTAACATGGCACCATTCTTACTTATTCTATTTTGGTCACAGCACCGAATTACAAAAATTAACAGATCTGTACCTAATGAAAGAAAGTACTAGAGTGTGGTAAAAACAGTACCATGGGTAAGAGCTATCTTCATCATCACTTCAGTCGAAAGACAGCAGCAGTCCACTGCTAGACATAGGTCTGTCCCCAAGCTTCGACACTTCGACCGGTTCTGTGCTTCCCGCATCCAGCGGAGTCCTGCGGCCTTCACAAGGTCAGGCTTACCTTGTGGAACGCCTTCCTTTCTCGAAGTTGGACCGACCTGACTAGACAGTTTGTCCTAGGTAAACGTACTCCTCCACAACTTCGAGTGTAGCGTCTCCGATCTACATGAGAGTGGGTGTTACATGGGCATTTAACAATACCTATGACTTGTCCATATTCGTTTTAAGACCCACTCTTTCGGAAGCTCTACTGGTCCTCCATTACTTCAGCCATGACAACTATATAATCGTTAAGCCGAAGGTGAGTGATGTAAGTACTCGTCATTTATGTTGACGCCAGCCCCTTTCCAGTCCAGAACCTTGATAACATCCTCCAGTGCAGCGGTGAATATTTTCGGAGAGATTCTGCTTGTCTCACACCTCGCTGCAGAAGAATAGGTTTCGAGATCTGGCCCTGAAATCGGACTGACATAGTGGCGTTTTCGTACAGACACTTCAGCACCTCAATGTACTGATAGTCGATCTGGCACGGTTAAAGAGACTGCAGTACAGCCCATGTCTCGATCGAGTCAAAGACTTCTTCGTAGTCCACAAACGCTAAGCAGAGAGGCAGGCTATATACTCTTCGGTCTTCTGTATAACCTACCTAGTGTATGTATGTGGTCTACGGTGGTAAAGCTTTTACGGAATCCGGCTTGTTCGGGAGGCTTTAAGTAGTCAAAGATGCGCGCGAAAAGGTACGTGATGACTCTTGAAAACATCGTGTAGATATGGCTCAGAAGTGAGATGGGCCTATAATTCTTAAGACGGGTGACAATACCCTTCTTAAATAAAAGTACCACCACACCTCTGTTCCATGCCTGTGGCGTTTTGCCCCCGAGTTTGACGGAATCAAACAGCTTCTGGAGAACGGATTTTCCGCCGGCTCTCAGGAGTTCAGCCGTAATTCCGTCATCATCGCCTTGTTGTTTTAAAACTGCTTCAGAGAGCCGTCCGTATCTCGTACAAGCTGATGTCCTGGATGTCTTTGGTATAATGTCAGGTCAATCTAGCTCCCCGTCCAAATAACCCCGTTACGAATTTGGCAAACGACCCAAGTCGTTTGCCAAATTCGTAGCGGGGTTATTTGTTGACGTGTATAACTGTCCATAGAACCTCTAGATCTCACTCAACAGCTGAAGTCAAGTCATCATCCTATCCTGTCTCTCTTGGACTTCTGTGTTTCTTGAAGGCTCCTCCCACTGTTCTTCAAGATAATTTAGTTTCTTTTTGTATATGTACATTCAACACTCACATTGGATACCATGTGCTAAACATAGTCGATGGTACGAAGGCACTTGTCGACCAGACATAGCACCATCACGCTTGCTCCGTCAGTCACTATCATCGATCACTGTGATCGATGGTCACTATGCATAAACATTAAAATTGCATTTTGTGCACATCCGGGTTCGCAGTCCGGTGTTATGGACATTGGTCGAATATTCGAATATCTCAATTTTTGCATTCGAATATTCGAATAATTCGAATATTTGAAGGCAAGCCCTAGTTAAAACACAGCATCATCATTCCGATGTAGGTGTAGGTGATCATCCACTCCAGAGAGGATGATCATCGGACACAGACGTAAGTAAGTAATACCTAGATATTTATTATTTTTAAATAAGTGAGTAGTAATATTAATAATAAGCGATCATTGTACCGACAGTCGTTATAGCCAATGGCATGATAGCCAAGAGCCTCGACCAACACCTGAGGAGGCTCTCGTTGGGCAGCTGGGTCAAGGGCTTGATCCAGAGAGCGCTACTCCTGGACACGGCTCGCATTTTTAGGAAATTCCTCTCTCTGGAGCCCTGACCGCCGATAGGTTGGACCCTGTTCCCGATACCGGTGGGCTACTATTTTTTATATTTTTTAAATGTTTTAGTATGTTTTTTAAACTAATATTTAAAAATGTAATTTATATGTGTATATGGTGAAATAAAGTAAATAATAATAAGCATAAGTGTTTCATTTCAAAAAACCTATTTGAATGGTAGTTACCTATGTAAGTGTTCCGTTTCGCGAATGTTGGCACGGAATACCAAAAAAGATCTCTACTTAATTACTTCTGTTAAATTAGCAAATTATCAGTCTCAATGAGCGTGATGCAAAGACAACTAATAAAATAACAAAATTAAGTAATCACATTGTGCTCTCAAGCGTTTATATGCAGGTAAGTATCGTAATGCGAAGTAATGTTTCCGTAAATACTTACAAAAAAGATAGCATTAAGTTAAGTAATTACAAATTAATCATATTAAAAATAGTTTCCATTGTCTTGCAGTCGTTGTTTACTGTGTGTCTAATTAGCGATAAGAGAACCATTGGTATAGGTACGGTAGATTACTGATTCAGATGATGAACATTCATTGGAACGAAGTATCAAGTAGGTACCTACCATAACGCGGCTTCCGGTAGGAGTTGACTGGTAGAAATCGTTTTTAAATTTTTAGTAATCGAGAGATATTTTAATTCGGTTCTCATTGGTAAAGTTGCTCATGGAAATTTAAAGATGCCACAGTATTTTTTAATGAAGTACCGTTACTACATTAAAAAATACGCGATACTCGCACACACACACACTGTATTGTGAATGGAAACCTTATCGAAACAGACAGAGAGAGAGAAAGAGTCGCTTGGAGGGGCAAACGCTGCACGTGAAGTGTAGTAAAGAAAAGCAATACAATGACATGAGTACAATATGCAATCGTACCCAATAACCCAACTAGCATCGCTGCAAGCTGCAAGCATATCGAGCCACACCTAACGCGTGCTCATGATTTATAATCCATCAGATTTTCTCGGAGGTTTAAAAAGCTTTGTCTATCGGCTCGTGCTCGGTCTATCGTCTATCATTCTTAAATCGGACAATTCGGTAATTATTCATGATAGAGCGGATTGATAAGGCACTGCGCATGACACATGTCACACAGGCTGTTATTGATTGATTAGGTATCAATCTATCGATTGTTCATTCGGACGACAGTTTCGTTGAGAGATGATGGTGCTGCGATCAGTGCTGCATTTACTCATGTTTGATCATTTGATGGCATAAAGCATTCGTAGCAGTGGCGTATGCAGGATTATCGTTCGGAAGGGGCTGAACCCCGCTGAGGGTAGGTTTTAGCTAAGTAAACACTGCATAATTTCAAGTTCACTTTAAGATTTGCCACGGCAAAACGGCTTGAGCCCTTTTACCCTCCCCCCAACGATCCATCACTGATTCATTGGGTATTTTTAAGATAGTTTGGGGACTTACATTGTGCAGGATGACGACCTTGTCCGCGGTCTTGAGGTGGTGTAGCTGATGCGTGACGAGGATGCGCGTGGCGTGCCGCAGCAGCCCCATCACACACTCGGACACCAGGTGTTTACCCACGTGGGTGTCTACGGCGGACAGAGGGTCGTCCATGAGGTAGATGTCGGCCTGTTAGTGGACAGAATAAACAAATGTCACTCAAAAACTCAATTTTGTTGTAGTGTGGAAATTGGTTGTCATAGTACGGGCATGAGATGCGGAGTAATGAGAAACACGAGTTGATGGCTATAAGAGTAGGAGAACACCAAATAAAAGATGAGTGGACTGTGTGAAAGATGATACCTACGGATAGAAAGGGAGGGACTACCGAGATGACGACTAATAGAGAAGTATGGAAGAAAAAGACAAATGTTGCGTGGACCCCGAATAAATTGGGATAAGGGTAAAAGAATAATGACGTTGTGGATTATCATACAACTCATACAACTCTCCCCAGTGGCGTATCTAGAGTGGAGCAGACATGGCAAGAGCCCTGGGCGCCTATCGCAGGGGGGCGCAAAAAGTCGCCAAATATTAAATTTAAAAAAAAAAAAACATCAATAAACCATTTCATTCTGTTACCTATGCAAATCTAAGAAATCTGAAGAGCTACTTGAATATATTGTGCAGTACGGGGATGAAAGCGTATTTCCAAATCTGCCTATTTCTATTCAAATTCAGCAAGCGATTTTTTAGCAAATTGAAATTAATACCTTCGTTATTGAAGACTATAATTGATCAAAAAAGGTTTTGCGACCTAGTTTTGCTCAGTGTAGACCGAGTAGATAATTTACGAAGGGGCGCAACTGTGATGCGTGCCCTAGGCGCCATTTTCTATTGGTACGCCCCTGCTCCCCCCTAAAACGGCCAACCCGTTTCAATTTAGAACTCTTAGGACCTACTTTATACAAACATCAATTGAAACGTAATGAATATGCTCTATAACCTCGACTCTATACTCTACACAGCGGCATCACCTCGAGAGTATAATGAACACTTTCAACTGTGATTCAAGGGACCCTTCGTGAAATCAGGCACCAGGGCCTAACTGATAAGTACCGCTTAGAAGAATTAGGTATTAGTCACTACATCAGCCAGCCTACATCACTAATACGTAACTCTTCGTAGAGTTTTTTTTTTGGATGGGAAATCTTCAAATAACGTCTCCCGCTCTGGTTGGAGTGGGAGTGACTAAAAGCCACCCGTGTTCCCTTAGTTGCCTGTGTGCCAGGGGCCACGGTATCTCTTTCAAACAACCCGCACCTTTGGCAGATTCTTCTTAGCGTTACTTATTAGTTAGGCCCTGATGCCCATGTTCACGAACACTACACGTAACCTAAATTGCTGCCTGCGCACTGGTGGATTTTCAACGCTCGGCTCAGAACGGAAAGTTGAAAATATGTAGGTAAGTACGTACCCTATGATATGAAAGGGCATAATGTCGGCCCTAGATAAGTATGGCTTAATTTACTGGCAGGTTAGCTTATTCCTGATCTGACCAGGTTCAGGCGATGGATGGTCGCATGCACCACCTCTCCAAATTCTTTAGCAGAATCGTAGGCATTAAATGCTACATACAGTATATGTGAGGCACTAAAGAGAACTTATCAACCTACATTAAAGGTTTCTGTAATTGGGTGGGCTCTCAACATCTCTTTCGTATTTAAATTCTTGATAAAGCAGCAAACACTTTGTAGACAAGCATTCTTATGATGACCCAAAGCCGACAGTAGGTGAATATAATCGAAAAGCTCAAAAGTAGATAGGTATGTACTAATGAGCTTATCGATTAAATCATTCTTACAACTCACTTCTTAAATAAAAACGTCTAAAATTCACAACGTTATAATGGTCCTTCTTATTGTTGTTAACAACAATAGAATTAAGTCTACCTACCAGTACACATTTCATTTTATTGTTATACTCACTAACGGAAAAACAAACGGATGCCACGAAGTAGCCGTTAATTCAAAACTTAAATAACACCTTTCATCCATAAACACATCGACAACTAAGTTATCGTTCAGCGATTATCAAAAATCCAATAACATTATCAACAAACAAAATCATTGTTGAGTTCTTGTTTACCTTTAACTAAAGTACATATTGTAGATATCCTGTCCTTAGCCAGAATTCCCCTTCTTATTGATATTTTAAATTGATATTGTAGATATCGAGGAGTGTAGTGAGCAAACATTGACGCAATACTCCTAAATGGCAAGGTTCCTATATAGCGAGTTTTACAAGCTTTACCTACCCCTAGCTTTAAACAACTTGGAAAACATTATAACCACTAACCACCCATATCGTTACGCCATGCGTCATCGATTTTGTTTAGGAACTATAACAACTCCCCACGGCTAAGCATTTGCAACCATTTGGCTCCAAATACTGCAACGCACACTCAGTAGCGGATTTAGGCTTAGACCCGTGAGATAGGGGGGTCAGTGGTCAGGACCGGTCAAAACCTAAACACTTTGATCTAACTGAGAATTTAACCCAGGACCTCAGGCTCAGCAGTAGCGCTTGCTACTAGGGATGAAAATTGCCGGCAATATTGCCAAAGTTCCCAAAACTCCCGGGAATGTTTCCAAACTTGCCGGCAAGATTGGGTAAGAAACGTAAAAATAGAAAACTACGTTTACTAATATAATTGCTTAGTAGGATAAAATTGCGGTCTGCAGGATGGTAGTTTTTATGCTTATCTTTAATATCCAATCTGAAATTTTTGGTTTAAAATTTATTTTCTTACTGATAAACTAAAGAAAAGAAACAAGCTAACCATGATTGTTCATTGGTGATGAAACCATAACTATTTTAGGGATATCGTAATTTTTTTCAAATATACTTAAAACATTAAGAGCGTTCATCCCACGCGGGCTGTTAACAATTTTTCGTGATTATACAAACAAAAGTACTATTTTTTGTCAGCCAAGCTGAAAGGTCGTTGTTTATAATTATTTTCAATATTTACTCTTTATTAAAAACATTTCATTGAACTAAGTACTTAATGCAAATAGAAAATAATTGACGGTATGTCGATTTATATAGTAAATACCAAAATAACTGTAAAAAATAACATACAAACTAGTAAATACCAACTATCTAGTGCATGGCTGAAAAAATGTTTACTTTTGTTTGTATTTAACGAAATAATCACGAAAAACCGCTATAAATGCGCCAGTACCAGCCCGTGTGGTATGAACGCTCTTAAATTCACTGGCAGACAGAAGACACAATAGACATAAAACTCTCGTGCTCACCAAGAGACCAATCTAAAAAGCCCAATCTCGGTTGGTTTACTTTTACCAGAGCGTAGATCCTATGACCACCTTCCAACTCCATCATCAGGCTGGCACAGCGTTATCAAAACATTGCGTTCTCACCGGACTTACATAAATGTGTATAATTTTAGCGCTATCAGACTTCAGGAAAAAGTTTAAAATCGATGTTATTTCAAACAGATGAAGTTCTTAAAGCAAAGTTCAAAATATTTACAAAACAACACTACACAGTTGTATGTTTTATATTTATTTCAATCGGTATTAATACCCTCTTTCTTTTTTTATAAAATGTATAAGTAACATTCTTAAAAAACTATGGGGTCAGCTATCCTGAAGTTACCAAAGACATAGTTTAACTTTATCTTCACATATATGCATGGATAATTAAAAATTAATTATTATTATCAATTAATTATACAGGCTAACTAATAATACGTAAAATTACACCATTACATAAAACCTCACGAGTGCAAAAACATTGCAAATGGCGTTTAAAAAACCCTATGTAATCTGGCAACTTTGGAAACATTCCGGCAATATTCCCCAATATTCCCGGCAATATTTGAAACTTTCCTGGGAAGTTTCGGAAACATTCGGCAATTTTCATCCCTACTTGCTACCATGAGACCATCGAGGACATATTCCTAAAATATTCCTCGGCACCCAAATCTGGGGCTGTGACCGCGCCTGACGGGGGGTATTAACAGCCGATCTATTCTGTACAAAGTAACCGTGAAAACTTGGGTGAAGTGAACCCAAAGTGAGCTGTCAATCCCTAGCATCACAGAGAATGACAGCCAAAATTAAGTACCTTGCACTAAAATGATTGCTGGGAAACGATTTTTATTTTTGAATAATTGCTGTTTACGGAAGCGTTAATGTAACGCACGCAAAACATTGTGATTATGGGTGTAACGGTAGGTTCAGGGTTCGTGGGTATTCAAAGTTAAGTTATGACTTCCATATAAAAAAGTACTCTGTGGTTATAACATTTTAAACTTACACTTAGGGGTGATTTTCCAATAGTCAGATAACTTTTATCTGAGGAATAAATATGTCGGTTTGACAGCTTTTGTATAGAAAATATGCCAAACTGTCAGATTTATTCTTCTGTTAGTCTGTCTATCTGTCTGTTGAAAAATTTCCCCTTAGAGGTAAAAAACGTCATAAAATGTTGGAATTTTGACATTCAATATCTCCATAACCCGAAGGTTCCCAGGTATGGTCTACAAAAAATTAACACAATGGCGGGAAGATAAAGTAGGAAATCCTTGGCTACCTTAAGCGTCTTTTTACACCCGATAGTTACCTGTCTATAGCAAGCCCTGGCGAGCCCGATGCGCGCGCGCTGGCCTCCGCTGAGGCTGATGCCGCGCTCGCCCACCAGCGTCGAGTCGCCCGCTGGCAACTGCTCGAAGTCACGCACCAGTGCACACGCACTCACTACCTTCAAATTTCTATCAGGTTAATAATGGAACTTAGGTATATTGTTTTTAAACCAAATATGCAAGTAGCGGTTAGCTTAGCTAGGTCTACATTCTAAAGTGTTTTGATTGACTAATATCTACTTGCAACAGTGGTGTTCTCTGCAACTTCACAAAATTTTAGATTTTACTTGTTATTAGCTGTCTATTAACGAGTAATGTACCGAAATCTGTAAATGTAGGTATCTGGTGTAGTATATGATACTTTATTTGATTAACTTAATCAAACTCACCTTTTTATAACGAATACGGTCATACGGCAGCCCGAAGAGTATGTTGTGACGGACGGTAGCTACGAAGAGCCAGGGCTCCTGACTGGCATAGGAGATTCTTGCGCCGCCTAACGATATCGTGCCCTGAGAGGGAGACAGCTCACCCAGAATTACTTGGAGAAGGGACGACTAAATGGGACAAGAGAAAAGAGACAATTAGGTACATTTAGGTAGTGGTCATGGACACCGTAGGTATAATATATACTGACTCTGAGTGATGGATGTCTTTGTATTAGTACAGTGGCGACGGTATGTCGAGGACAATAAGGAAGTGACAATGGTACATTTAGTCATTTAGTGCATAGTATATTGTTGACATTAAACCCGTAAATAAATATTACATAGTGAGTAAGTACTCAAGTGCCCATAGTTTTTAATGTGTACCAGTAGGTTGTGATATACAGACTATAAACATCTGAACATTCAGATTTTCCAGAAATTTACAGCAGAGAAGGTTTTAAAAAATTAGACAAGCTAGTTTAATACCTTTCCAGAGCCCACTAATCCGGCGATGCCCACGAACTCCCCGGGCTGTGCAGTAAGCGTGATGTTCCTCAGGGTGTTCACTATCGCTTCAGGTTGCCAGCTTGCACTTAACCCATTCAGCACCAAGCCTGTATGCTTAGGCTTTTCCTTCTCAGTACCATTGCTTATTATAGCCTTCGAATCAATAGCTGGCACTAACTTCTCTGGCGTCAGTTCGTCCAACAACAGGAATTCCTAAACAGAACAGAAAACGTTTGAATGATATACCTATAATTCGTTCTAAATAAACATGGCACATCTGTGTTTCAAAATCATTAGGTATAGGTATGTCATTTGCGGTTTACCTCAAGCCGCCTGATGGAGACTTTTGTTTCTGCCAGAAATGCGAGCGCCAATGGGAAACATATGTTACAGGCGAGTTGGAGCAGATTGAAGTATTGAACGAGGGAGAATGTAATCTCGGCTCGGATGTCGCCGCCTAAGAGCACGAACGCGACGATGGCGGAGAACAAGATAAAGCGTTCCGTGAACACACTAAGCGCCGTGGAGAACCCTTTGATCATAGAGGTACGCATCACGAAGTTCACCTCCAACCTAACAACATAAACATTACATTACCATCGTTAAGTATAATCTTTATTTATTATGGATCTAAAGATAACACAACATATAGAATAAAAATATATATACAATTTAGGTATACAATAGAATATAATGATCATGACATATATGAATAATGAGCAACATCTTCTCAATCTTACAAAAAATGAACTTGCAAAAAGAGTACTCTTTATTCCTATTTTGCATTGAATGAACTTACTTCCGCAGTTTGTCTACCAGCCTTTCAAAAGGCTTCTCCCAAGCATACATTTTGATGACTTGAACGCCGTTCACCAGCTCACTCATCACCTTTACCCTTTCATCTGTGCGTTTTGCAATTTTTCCTCGTAGAGTTCCTTGAAGATTACTTAAATATGCTAGAAATAAGTACATAAATAAGATGATTAAAAAAATGTTTTCATTGCATGTGTAGCACGTAAGAAGTGGCATAGGTAAGTTATTATTTCGTGCACGACTGAAAAAACCACTTAATTATTTGAGCCTGCACATTCATTCAATTGTGTAAACGTTTTAGAAGCAAATACTTCTAATGCGACATCATCACCACGCAACCTTTTGTGTTAAGGTATTTATTTATCATTTGCACAGGACACATGTTTATCTTAGCCGGGGTACAATAAAAATGTCATCATCATACTTATGTACAAAGTACAGCGATTTTCATTTACCTTGGACGACTACAGTTTGAAGGACTATTACGGTGAGCGCGGCGAGGGTAGCCCAGCCCACGTGCTGCCACAACAGGTAGGACACCACCGGCACCACGATGGGCATGACCCATATGTAGTTCAGGAATTGAGTCACCATATCAAAACGACTCACATCATTAGACATCAGGTTGATCACCTGCCCTGGCTCCGTTTTATTTAACCCTGTGCGATCGAGTTTTAATATCTATGATAGAAAAAATATAAATGTTAGGGCTCAGTTATTTGTCTCTCATGCGCATATTTGTGTAACTATATTATATTAAATTTTATGGAACAAATGAAATGGTGAGACACTCAAGTCCCTCAAGGCAAGATTAAAGAAAAAGTATTAAGGTGTGAAATTAATCAGTATACTTACTTTTCTATACAATAAGGAACAGCAAGCTATTCTAATTCTCATTCCTACGCGTCCTTGACTTAGTTGTACGTGATTGAGCATCAAAGCTGTCAGTATACTCAAAGCATTCATAAGAAAGTTGTAAATGTGTGCATTTCTATAACTTTCTGGGGTTTTGTCCTCAGAAAAATAATTTATGAATAACGCTAGAGTAAAGGGAATTAAAGGCCTGAAAATAAAATAAAAACAAAATCAGCATGCTTGTTTATGCAATTGATAATAATAATTGTGTTTGTTTATCACAACGAGTCCACATTTTTGATTCATGACTTGGTGACTTGATGTACGGTTATACAAAGTACACGGCTTCATTGAGAACGCACAAACACTGATTGAGATCGACCTTTGCCCGCTGCCGATCTCTGTCTTGTAATTACTACTGTGCAGTTACTTTACAATACAATACAACCATAGAATTATGTTCATAGTAGGAAACAAATCTTAATAAAATACCATGCATCTATACACTTCTGACAAACCCAACGCTAATTTACTTCGGGGAATACATTAATGATGCCTGTTAATCTAGAAAATATTTGCTCTTTCTCTCGTAGATGCAGGATGTGGGGTACCTTGCAAACTATCTACTTACGGGTAAAAAAGGAATGTAGTAAAAGACAGGACTCACCATAAAAAGATAAACAATAAACCGACAAACAGGCCACACAATAAGTACTCCACCCAAAACATTCGTACAATTGCCTTCGAGAAGGAGGGCTTGATTCCTTTTTTCTTGGCAGTATCAAGTTCTTTCTGCCAAGCCTGCTCGAGGCGATCGCCGAGCCGACAGGAGTTGTCGCCGTCTCGGGCTTTCCAAAGGTCATCCACGGTAAGACCATGTTTGAAACCACGACGGAATAGACTAAAGCTCCATCTGTAACACAATTAGAAAAATATGTTATGTAGTAAATCGAATTTGCTGATTATTTTATACCTTGTATATGGAATAAGACTCCATTATTTTTGTGAATTCAATACAAAGGGACAAGGGAATTGTAGAAATGAAAACCAACTGACCTTATTATGAAACATATTAGAGTCATTCTAAACAGATGTCAATTTAACAATAAAATCGTTTCTTTTTGTAAGCGCTTCATCATTTATTCAGCATCCTACTGAATCTAAATTGTTGAGCTTGGAGCCCAGTTAAACCAAGCCACACAGTTAAATTTAGAGATAACAAAAAGACATCCATAAAACCGGCTCATAGATTTCCAAAGAGTCCCGTACAAAGAAACTCAACGAACAACTCACCCAACATTTTTACTCGATGACTAGTTTGATCTATTTTGGTAGTGCGGGGAGAGTAGGGGGGACGTTTCCACTAAGATATATGTAATTACAATAATAACGATTGGAGTTGAAATAAAAAATAAATTCGTAATACTTATTACCATAAATGTATCAGTGTTTTTAGACATTACGAAGGCATTTGAATAAGTGCTACAGAATAGTCGTTCTAAAAAAAAACGTAACGTTTTTGATTTTACTTGGTAGGTATTCTCGGACTTCTCCCTGAAAGACTTGGTTATGTAAGATGAAGCTAGGTTGGCCTACATTCTCTATTCAGTACAAGTACAACATCATCATGACCTATTTGATTCTGTTCCTAATACGTGTGGAGGCGATAGCAGGCAGTTATTTTATTAATTAAAAAGATATAATAGTACGCCTGCGCCTCGTACCTACTGTTATTATATCAACGTTGCTGAGGCAACAGCAATCAATAAATGTATTAATGATTATAACTATAGGTAGATATATATAATTTTTTTTTTGGTTACGGGATGTGTTTCCTATAAAACATTCTCAGAGATATAAAAGTTTACGTAAGTAGGTACTGGAATACAGTTGACCGGAACTTGAATGTAAGTATTTAATAAAATACATACATATACAACTTGTTTTACATATACATAGAATAAATTCTGAGTAGGTTTGTCGCTCGTTATATAATAATTATGACAAATTGACTAGCGCATCCAATGTGTATCGTAAATTCGTGTTGTAATAAAGTGCTATTATCATGGCGAGGAATTCATAGAGACAAATGAGCAGTTTCGTTAGTAACGAGGTCGTGGCTTGTAAACCTACATACAGACTAGTTGAAAATTAATCTGTTCTGTTTGCTTTAGCAACAGTTACAATTTTATCTAATCTGTAGAGATCACACCCATACATGCCTTTAACGCTTAACCACGAACAAACAGGCAGCTGACATAAGTAAGAACATTTTGAACCATGGCGCACAAACTTTGATTGCTTTTGTTTTAGTTTTTGGGTTCGGTATTGGATGCTGAAAGTATCGTATTACCATAGCAGCTTTACAACGAACAACGCCGATTACTTTCAGTTAGCTTCGTCAGATAGGTACAAAAAAGAACATTTTATTAATTAGGTCAAATGGCCCGGAAAATATGCATAAACCATGAGGACTTCGACACTGGGATTTCTTTAGGGGGTTTTTGTATATCAATGGGATACACTTACAACTAAGTTGTGCTACTGCGGTTATACGTGAACTCGGCTACGGAGTAATGATAAGTAATGGTTTTCACTTTGACAATTCAACAACATTCATTGCGATAACGCAATTAATGTTGTTGAAAAACTTGAAAAACATGTCAGCTTAACAACGTAAGTTATTACGTTGTTGAGCATACAAGTTTTTTGAACATAACATTATGAAGCAATGGATTAGAAATTTCTTTCAAAATGATTTAGACTGTGATTGATAGTGTGTTACGGAATTAGCGTGCCCAATAATAAAGGGTGTCCCAACAAGAGCGCCGGATTTAATTTTAAAGAAAAACACATTCATTTATTTTTGAATTAAGCAAACATTTTTATTTCAACATAATGAAAAAATAGTTCCGCTTAGACGTGAAATAAAACACCAGGCAAATGGCCACCACGGAACCTCTGGCACAGGTTTATTCTTTTGTTGAAATTTTGAATAACGTTTTCGCATAAATGTGGCTGAATTTCACCAATAACGCGTCGTATTTCCTCTTTTCAGTCGGCTTATTCGCGTACACCTTTTCCTTGACATAGCTCCAAAGAAAAAAGAACGAATTGGCGAACTGTTTTCGCAAAGGTTTCACCATTTTTGTAATATGTTTTTACAATAATTAAACGTTGTTGGTTTGAATACTTCTCCATATTATTAAATTGTGTGGTCTGTACGTGGGAACTGTCAAAAAATGACGGGAAATTTTAATACAGCGCTCGTTTTGGGACACTGTATAATAGTAGACTAGTACCCTAATAAACTTTTGGAAATCTGGAGTTAAGAACTCAAGTCAAAACTCTCTTTGGCGTTTGGCTTCGCTTCGACTACAGAGTAACCAACTGAAACTGCACCAAATTCAAGAATGAATCACACTCATAAGTTTTGTGAACTACTTAGTATAATCAGTTAACAAACAGACAAGTCTGATTCATTATTTACGTCAATGTAAACTTATGACTATTCGTGTCTGTATGCCAAGTTTAGTTTGGTTGAACTTCTGTTGGATTTACGTTTAATTAAAAACCCACATAAAGAGAAGCGAAACCAATTAGGCTACAAATTGCCTTCGCGCAAGTTTGTTTCGTGCACGTGTGCCTAATACATATCCAGTAGCCAGTACCTAGGCTAATTGACAAAACTAAAGAAGAGCAGTTAACTTTCGATCTATTGTCATCAGACAGTTCAAGGCCTACTCCCTGTGCAAGAACTCCGTACCTACGTAGTTTCTATCTTCAAGTAAAGTTAGATTGTGTTTTGTAATAAGACGGCCAGTGATTGAATTATTCGACCGGGGCCGTGACGAATGTGACGATAACGTTTAAAATTCACTCACTCATTACGTATGAGCCGGTCTAAAGTCCGTTACCGACGACAAGGGCCCAAATAAGGCTATAAGATAGAGCATTGTCTTTTGCGCCAACAAAAAGCTTGGTTTGAGTGACAGATTGTTATTACAAAACACAATCTAACTTTAGTTGTAGATGGCTTTTAACTCTGAGCCAGTTTTTGCATTTAAAACTTTATTTCGATTTGAGTAAAGTTCTTAGTACAAAAATGACAACTTAGCACCGGACCAAGTTGCCCGATTTGTAAAAAGAACTGTATTTCAATTTCTGTTAAGTTCTTATTTCACAGGCTCGATGGTTTTTATACCATAACCAAACAAAACAAGCTTTTTCTTTTGGTATACTTTACATAAAATTTGTTATGTAATAAATAAAACCATGACCAAATAGACCATAATATGGCCAATTACTTATAATGTCACCAACAGAGCTTACATTATATTATATATACTCTTTCAAAGTGCAGCATCCCAGTAACGAAAAGTACCTACTCTGTTCGTATACCTTTTCACTCGCAGAATATCAAAAAGCTCTCGTGGAGATATTCCTTTGAAAAGATCCACAATGATGATGATGGATAAAATTCCAGTAAATGTAATCATACGTTCTTCGTCTATTTCTCACTGTGAACTGGAATCATACTGCATGTGTACCTACTGAGTCGCACGTACCTACACGATCTCTAGAACGTGGCCGCATAGGTAGCCTAGTCTACCTCTGCGGCCTCCTATATCTATCTACCCACGTCTAGGTGGGTAGACATAATATAGGAAATAGAAGTAGAAGAATGTAATAAACCTCCTTTATTAGACCAAAATTGTAACACAGCAGCTATAATGCAATAATTATTGCTATTCTATTCTATGGGTACAAAGGCGGGACTCAGCGGGCGATCGGCTTTATTTTGATAACCAACAACCTACCCAGATTTAGCAGATGACACACATAAGTATTTAATTATAAAAATTGCGCTCGGTTATAGTATAAGTTCGGCTCTGCTCAAAGGAAAAATGTTTATGGGTTACCCTAGGTAATAGGGTATACGGGCTGGTGTCCGCAATTCCACGTCAAAGCGCGTATTTTGTGTACGGGTGGAAGAATCAGTTATTCGATCCACCCCAGCTCCACGCGGAAGTCCAGCAACGCTTTGGTGTTGTTGACAATCTCTCACGTAGGGTACCTGGGTTACCGAAGTATTTTGCATATCTTCACTAATATTATAAAGAAGTATAAAGTTTATTTGTAAGTTTGCATGTAGGGGTAATCTCTGAAACTGCCAGTCGGATTTGAAAAAAATCCCAATTTTTGAGGAAAGTTATATTAGGGCTATTTAACATTACGCTGCGACTCTTAGGACCCGAGCAAAAAGAAGGAGTCGGAAAGAACGCTAAGTGATAACGAAAGTGCGAGGGGGTGATAAGGATGCAATCATGCAATGCAGCGGGTCGGAGGCCAAAATAACACACGAACGAAGTCACGGGCGAAGTGCTATTTCATTAATATATGTCTGATAGGTAGGACCTATTTACATAAAAGTCGGCAGGCACAGACTGGTTTTGCATATTTTTTGTTAACGTTTCTCCGAGCGAGCTGCGATCGCTGTAGATACTCAGATAGACTTGGATCGTTTAAAAACGAACAGCTTCATAGAGTAGGATCAGGCTGTGCAAGATTAATCAAATGGTAGCCTGGTAAACTTGCTTAATATTATTATTATTTTTATACTTACTTATAACAAAAAGGTTATATCGTGCATTTTCACAAAAAACAAACGCGTGACGCCTATTTTCAGCCCGATAGCTTCAGTGGAAGAGGGTGAAATATTGATTCCAAAATTCCAGGATTTACAAGTGAACTTAAATAATAGCTTTTAAAATAGAGAAAGAAAGGCAAAAAATTACTGTTATACCTATAGGTATGTGTTTTAGGAAAGTATAAATGTTGCTTATCTAATCAATAGCAAAAGCTTCCTGTATAGGAAAAGACAAGACTAAAGCCAGAGCAAACGATGCTATTCTGAAAATTATCAATTTCATAACGTGTTGTAGGTAATATTGCACAACTGTCAAATTCAAAGGCCATGGCATCGCCAAAAACAAATTTTAGACAGGTACACCAACTGTCAAACTCGATGTTTGTTTGTTTTTTTTGGGTTTAGGCTTCGCACGGTTTGTGCATTTAGCCAGTGTCAAGTAATTTTTCTTTTTGATCAAGTAAATGGCCCGATATCGGGCACGAATTTACAAAACAGTCATAGTCGTCTTTAGTCAGTCAAGTCAAAGTTATTGTAAAGCGGTAGTAACTTTACAACAACCTATTAGGAGTTTTTGGGGGGAACACGAAAAGTCCACGTTAGTCACTTATTTTCACCTTCACTACATTTGTGCACTCACGCGTAATTAAATTGCATAATTCACTACCAAAATTATACAATTTTATTCGCTACTTCACTAAATTTCATGAAAATAAAAAGTCGTGCGACATGTTCCAACGCGATCCCGCCAAAAACTCCGTCAAACTCGATGGTTATGGCATCGCCAAAAACAAATTTTAGACAGGTACACCAACTGTCAAACTCGATGGATAAGGCATCACCAAAAAAAAATTTAAACAGGTACACTAATAAGTCTAATCCTCAATATTCTCAGAACTTTCAATAACTTGGTAGGTACCTGTAAAAAAATGAGTTGTGTGAAAAAAAGGCAGACCACTTAAGTAAAAAAAAGAACATTAGAAGAAAAACACTATACGTTATAATCAAAATTTTTGATAGTTCAATTCTGATCAACAACATTTATTTACGCTGTTTTTTTTTTTTTTTTGGTTTTGGCTTCGCACGGTTTGTGCATTTAGCCAATGTCACGTTTGGATTACGCCATGTTTCATAACAAATAATTAGACTTTAATATATTCATAGACAATAATTAAGATAGACTTTTAAATACTCAAATTGTATGTTTCTCTCTGTAATTGAGGTTAAACGGGCCATACACGAAAGTAAAAATGACTTTTGTTAAAAAATGCTGTCAGAATATTTTGATAACAGAGAAACACTACCTCATCATCATCTTCGTCAAAACTATCGCAAGCACAATGTTCCCTTGATTCTGGAAACAAAGTTTTCACCGTCGTCGGAAAACTCTCACTTTCTCTTTTTTTAATTTCTTTTGTCACCCTTCTTTCTTTCTTTTTTCTTAGAAGTTTTGGTCCACTGATGTCACATTGAACCATCATTTATAACTTTTTAAATCTCTTTCTATTCATCCGGTCCGTTTTGCCTTCTGGCATAAACCGAGATTGAAATGCTAGCGTGAATGTGAAGTGTGTGTAGTATTGTACAAAAATAATTGCTAGGAAAAGACTTAAACATATTTACATTTCATTTAATATTTTCGTAACCATGTAGGTACCTATACTCCAGTACCAAAAAATTGCTACAATTACGGGAGGAACAAGTGCTCATAATATTTTTAAAAGCTCTGAAGTAGCACTAACTGGATGTCTGCGAAGACACGAAGCGTTAACTATCAGTAATGTAGTTGGACCCAATGGTAAAAGACAATATTGTCAGGATTTCAAGAAAGCTCATCTGCAATAGAACGATACAGTATGTATAGTCAGCAAAAAAGTAGACGAGAATTGTGTATGAAAACTCGCTACCTAATTAACCTTCTTAAATTTATTAAAAGTTGTTAAAAAGTAGAGAGAACTCTTTGAAAATCATAATAATTATTGTGCATTTGATATTATAACAATGTGTGTTCATGTGTTGTAGTTACAATATTACAATTAGGCTCATGCATGAATCACGAAATAATTGAAATTCCGAAATAATTTGTCTGACGAGGTACCAAACCAAAGCAAAATCAACTGTGCTATCATAGTTGTCGCCCAGTGGTCGAAATTCGACCATAATCATTAAAATTTTAAGTTTGAATAAGGTACTCATATATAAAAATATTCGCTTTCTGCTCTCCTCCATATAAACTTTAACTGTGCCGAATTTCATACTCCTCCGTCCTCGTAATTTTCGTAAAAAGGGGTAAGTACCTACCTACTTACAAAGTTTTTGCCTCACGTTTTATTAATCTATAGATAATGAAGATATTTTGACTTTTTTAAATTTTCTGTGAGTTACTGACAGGTATCTACCGCCCCGAATGTTTTAAACTTTTAATGGCACATTTAATAAGGCACCCACAAACGTAGACCAACCTGTCTATATTTAAAGTTTTTACATCCTACCTATGATTTAGGTCATCTAACATTTTTATTAGGTTTCAGGTGCATCTCTACTGCTGATAAGTACGTAACACAAACTCACCGAGCACGGACCTATTCATCACAAATATGGGTTGATAAACATGTTCTATGCACACATTCGTAATGCACTGAACTGATAACATGCACGAATGGTGTGAAACTGTTACAAAACCTGATTGATAACACATTAACCTTGAAATTGAGAAAAAGAGCGCAAGTGAGTCTAACATTGACCACAAACAGGTACGCAATCGGTTCAATGGTCAGTTCATATTATATTTTTTGTGGGAACTGTGTCTGGATTCATCAATAGTGAATAGTGATTATGCTGAATTGGATAAAACTCTTAAGTAAATTTATTATTACACTATCAGTAGGAAACGCTTTCAATTTGTTTTTTTTTTCGAACATACGAGTACCTATGAATGAATGGATTTACAATACCCTTCAAAATGATTCAGATTCTGGTAACACACTATTAGTGTGTTACGCAATTCGGGTGCTGGTAGCGACTTGTTAGAAGCAAATATATATATACTTATACGATTCTTGTCGCGATCAAAATGATTAAACTCATGTTAGTTACCATAACCATTGAAATACTCAACTTTAAGTGAAATTATTTGCCACCGCGTAGGTTACCATTTAATTACTGAACAATGTTTTATAGCATACCTATACACAATCTTATCGTACATAGGTATAGTGGAATACTTCGCATCGATTTCAAGATTTCGATGGACAAAAGGCATCGACTTCAAAAACTAAAGCGGGTTTCTCATAGTTTCGGAAGTCAGCCTTCTATTATTTTGATATGAACAATTATTATTTTGGCACTGACTTTCGATGATGCTCAACATATTAAATTATTTTATTATTTTTTATAGCGCTACCAAACAAACGACACCACGAAACGAAATGCCCAGATTTCGTCGCAGAGTTTTCCATATGTATGTACAGAGGCCAGCACATCAAGCTAACGCAATCAGTCAAATTCCTTTGATAGTTTTTCAACTTTATCTAATACCTTTAAATGAGCAATTCTTATATACATGTACATATCACTACATAGTATAAAACAAAGTCGCTTTCCCTGTCCCTATATCCCTATGTATGTTTAAATCTTTAAAACTACGCAACGGATTTTGATGCGGGTTTTTTTAATAGAGAGTGATTCAAGAGGAAGGTTTATATGTATAATACACCGACCTCCACGCGGGCGAAGCCGCTGGCAAAAGCTAGTATAATTATATACCTAATTTGATTCTCGGAAACGGCTCCAACGATTTTCATGAAATTTGGTATGCAGGGGGTTTCGGGGGCGTTAAATCGATCTAGCTAGGTTTCATTTTTAGAAAACGTCAAACCAACAAAAACATAGGCTCGGTAATACCTACTAGATAAAATAATAAGGTTCATGTCCAATTGGGAAAATTTGACAGCTTGGGATGACTTGGTTTGCTGGCGTCTGTAGGTAGGTGCCTACCAATCATCTATACCTACATAGTATGTACGTAGGACTGACGAGATGCAGGCTGCTGCAGTCGCGTCACGCGTGTATTAATCTGCTGACATTTATTGCAATTATACGATATCCCATTTTCTATCTCCGAAAGCCTTTATCAGGTCTTCAGGGCAAATTAGACGAGGTAGCGTTTGAAAAGTAACTATTCACACTTTCGCATTGGTTGTCTATGAAAATTATACCTACTACATTTGAATGCTGATTTTGAGACACCTTTTTCAGTGTTGGGCCGAATACGGGTTTCACCGAATCGAATATTTATCAGGATTTGGCGAGCCTTATTATCGAGCATCTCAAAAAATCAACTTTATGCTTGTTGACCGCGTTGGAGCGCACGTCCCTTTCGTCCGCTTATGACGGACGCCGCTACCCCCGGACATCCAGTCCGGGGTTAACAGGATCCAGTGTAGGGAGGCTTGGGACCACTCGTACTTAATTATAATTGTGCTACTTCATACATTGCTTGTAGAATTTTTAATAGGTACATTATGATTCGGTAGTATGTTCGGCATTTTTGCCGAATAACCAAATATGAATGTTCGGTACCTATATACCTGCCGAACATAAAACGAATATTCGGCCCATCCTTTTAGATGTCCGAAATTTAAAAAACATGAAGACCTATTAAAATTCTTGCATTTGTAGGTTTCTGAGTAGGTATTCCACACTATGAAAAAAAGAAGTCTAGAAATTGTTCCTAAACTCCACTAGAAAAATGTCTATGAAAACTTCATGGAAATTGATAATAGAGTCGCGTCGTGCCCGTCTGCGGGAGCCTTTTATAGCATGGTCACTATGACTAGACTAAGTTCATGGTCACTATGATAAACTCAGAGCCCGAGACTTATGAAAAAAACAGTACCGTACCGTACATAATCATCTTACATTAGCAGTAATTGTAAAACTGCTACGTCATGCTAGTGGTGTAGGTAGAAGTTTTTGAGTTTGATAAAAGCTATGGTAAGACAGGTAAATATGAAATAAATATCTGCGTAAAAATTGATTTCAAGTTGCCAAGAGCTAAAAGTCTAACAACCCATTTTTAGATTGGAGGTCACGTTGACAAAGTGATGATGATGAATATTGATGAATATTGATGAATACGTATCTACCTATCTACCTACCTATCTATAGGTATTCACGTTTTAAAAACAATCCATTTCGGATTACGGATAGGTACCTAAGTACCTACCTAAAATGTAAACACTAAACATAGAGCATAGATTCTGCCTTACCTTATTCTTTTTAATTTAAAATATTCGACCTACTTATTATTTTGATCTCGTGAACATAATCAAACAGCTCGGATAGTGCGGAAGCAGTAACATCAGCGTAGATAATAATAACGCACGTGGTGATACTTACGTTAAAAATATTTTCGAGATGAAGTTTGCTTTGTCGTGAGGGTTCTTTTGTTTCAATACCACTTTCGAGTCCATATTTCACTAACTTATGAAGAACAAAGCACAGTTCAATTTTGTTTTGCTGTTTCCTGCAGGTCTAGTCGTCAAAACACACCACTATATCCGTTTAGTGTATTAATACACCTGGCGAATGTTGCACAGCTTTTAGCGGTACTATCGCATGTAGCAACTTTATAGCCATACAAGGCAGCGTTACCTATGAAATTTCCAATACAGTCAGTAAGCATTCGTTTTCAAAACAGATTGCATAATATCCTACTCATGAATTTTAGTACAGTTCTACCGATTCACTGACCACTGGGTTGTTTAGGATTTCAATGGACATTTATTTAGTCAAAATAACCATGTAGAAAACGATCCGTTTTAAAAAACTATGGATTAAATAGTAGATAGAAAAATATAAATTCCGTTTGTTAAGTATCACAGTTAAGTAGATTGGTATTGGCTGGTGAAAAAACCGCGAGCTCTACTCCACAAACATATAGCCCGAGCGTCGCCGGCGTACTGGCGTTGGCGTACTGTACTGACAGGACGGAAAGCCCGCCTATGCTCTCTTCACACAGCTGTGGTAGTATATCACAGTTTTGTGTGCTCTACCGTAGCTGTACATTCTATAAATAAGTACCTACGTTTAAGCGTCCTCAAACATTACAATATAACACAGTGTTGTAAAGGTTGTAAGTCAATAGCAATACGGAACACGCAAGAAGAAATGAGTTAACTGGTTTGCCGAGAGTAATCTATCAAAACACATCTCGGATTCATTGAATCAATGAACAAGAATTGGTCAGAGTTGGATCGAAATAAATAGGCTGCGCCGACGTAGTAATAAATGTGACGCAAACAATTGATAAGTTAGGGAAGTAGGTTCGGTACCCAAGCTAATATAATACTAAGTAACTAAACAAATATAGGAAATCCTAATTTAGCTTAAGTAGGTATGTATCTAGGTATTTCGATGTTCAATAAAGTATCTATAGATATTCTATATATTCTCCCATGACCCTCCAATAGCCATAACAATAGAAATCAAAGTATCTAGTCGATCTCATCGATGTTGTACCTAGGTACCTATAAAAAACACCGAACATTAAGAAAATAAACAATTTAATATCTAATACCGTTTTGTGAATAGACAGCAGTTTGTTAAATGCATCATTAATCGCTTCTAAAACTTTCGATCTGTTAATCTACTTTTTTTGCTGACAGTACCTAATCTTTCAGACTAAAACTACTAGGTACGTCCCGCGGGGTTGTGGCACAGGTTGAGGGCTTGAAGCGGGATTGTGGGGTGAACTTGCGAATCACCAATATAAAGAAATAAAGTAATTTTTATTTCCTTATATTTGTTTGAATTTGAACTTACTTATGAATATGAACAAATTTTACTTTACCACTCTAAAATAGTGAAAAATAGACATCTATTTAATTTTTTTATCTAAGTGTGTATACCTACTTATGATGTTTCATAGATAAAAACGAAATGGAGTGAATGTTTTATTTCAGTATTTTCGCACGCAGTTGATTTTTGTTCGATATTTATGTAGAGTAGGTCTCACTTCCATAGTAAAAGTTGTTTTTATTCATGTAAACTGTCACCCTCTGAAAGGATGTCAATGAATTCAAAGTAGGTCAGTCGGTGGGTATAGGTACCTACCTACTGCCCATCTGATTGTGTCACTGGGCAAAACATGTCTGCCACAAGCCAAACTGTGCGCCGAAATAGAATAAAACTATTGGTAATAATTTTAAAAAAAGTACTCTGAAACAAACAGCGCGACGCGACAATTTATATGCAAACCATAGAAATATAAAAAAAAACATATCTATGATGCAAACTTTATGTAAATAGCTCTACATAAGTCGCGTCGCATCTGTCTGTGGGAGCTTTTATATGGGTGGGGTCGCAGGGGACTATGAAGATGATAATGTGGTACCTAGAAGGTGTAGGACCTTAGGTAACATCTAATCTAATACCTTTAAACGAGCAATTCTTGTATTTATTTAAGTATATAATCTGAGTCTCGGAAACGGCTCCAACGATTTACATTAAATTTAATATGCAGGGGGTTTCGGGGGCGATAAATCGATCTAGCTAGGTTTCATTTTTAGAAAACGTCAAACCAAAAAAAAAAAAAAAAAAAAAAAAAAAAAAAAAAAAAAAAAAAAAAAAAAAAAAATTATTCAGAATATTTAGGTATGTACAATCATTTTTCCCAGACTTGTCGGTCATGCACCGTGCGGGTTATTATCAGACCGCCCGCGACGAATCATCAAGCATACATGACCGAAACATGTGTAACACAATAATGAATAAAAACTCAATAATAACCTCGCCCCCCATGGGACTTAACCATAACTGGCGAAATGTGGGTGTACTATAGGTAGATACAGCTCTACCTGACCCTTCGAGAATTACACAGGCGTGATGTATGTAATACTAACTGTACATAGCATAAAATTTGGATATGTATTTAAAATTTCGAAATCTTACTGGAAAGTCGTGTCGGTAGGTTTTTACAGTTTCAGGTAAAACCCGTCATAGTCCTGACATGCCCGAGATTTTTCTTTTACAAAGTACAGGTATTTTTACAAACACGTATTTATGAACCACATGTAAGAATTATGGTAATGTGGTAGTGTATATATTTACTGTGATTTTTGTATTGTTTGCATGGATAAATCAAGACAGTAAACTCAAACTCAAACTCAAAGCATTTATTTCAATTAAACCATTTACAGGCACTTTTGAATTGTCAAAAAGTCGATCAGTTGGAAAGTTGAAGCTAGTTGCCCATTCCAAAACGTAGATCTCTATGGAGAAGAACGGGCAAGAAAAAGTTAAGATTACGACTTCACGTCAGTACTTCACAGTACAAAGGGGCTATGTTTGACAGTGTGCGTTTCAATGGCGCGGCCACGGCGATAATTAAAAAAAAAAACGTTGTCAAGATTTTATACAAAATTATAAAAGTTGATTCCCAAAACCATAAATTTCTCAAAAGTTATGGTTAAAAAGTTACAAGGGTTCGAACGTGACCGCGCCATTGAAACGCGGAGAACCGCGCGGCCATGGAGATCTTTAAAACTAAGCGTTGCGGAGACCTGAAATTTAGGTACTTAAATAATATATTAAATTAAAAAAAAAAAAAGAAAAAATCCTAGGTTTAAATTTTAGGAACTGTAAGACTAGAACTGTGGTTCTAGTCTTACGGCCGCGCCATTGGAACGGTGAAAAACACATTATCGCCGATATCTCGCTGAAAAAGCATCGCAGAGGATATTTAAATTCGTATTTGAAATTAAAAGTTCAATCTATTATTTACCTAAATTTCAGGTCAACGCTTAGTTTTAAACATCTCCGTGGCCGCGCGGTTTTCCGCGTTTCAATGGCGCGGCCACGTTCAAACCCTTATAACTTTTTAACCATAACTTTGACAAATTTATGATTTCGCCGTGGCCGCGTCATTGAAACACACACTGCTTGACATTAGAATAATTTAATATTTTTGTAATTAATATGTGCAATTTTTACAGTTTGAGCCTCCAGGCGGTTGATTCCAGGTGGTTTGTCAGCGAGCAATGGAGCGCAGCGTTCTTGGAATCACAATAAATGTTATGAACACAGTGCTGCGCTCCAAAACACAAATTGCCGACGTCACCCAAAAAGCAGCCAAGTTTAAATGAGTCTTAGCCGGCCACGTTTGCCGCATGTTGAACGTGTCATTGGCTAAATCACAGAACAGATATTTATCTGTTCTGTGGGCTAAATCTACCACCATGTGAGTCCCAGAGAACGTCTGGCGACAGCAAGGCAGACACCGTGGGAAGATGGCGAGACGATCTTGACGCTTACTGACAGGATGGTCCACACTATAGCTCAAGACAGAGAGGAGTGGAAAGGAGAAAAGGAGTCCTTTGCCCTGAAGTCGGACAACATAGGCTTAAAAAATAAATCACAATCCAATGTGTAATAATAAGTCAGCTTGTAAACTACAATTCCAATAAACTAGACGTTGTACATTCCTTCATCCAATGATAGGACTAGGTACGGCGTTGGTACCGGTCATTCAACCAACGTTGTTAGTAACTTTATCAATCAGGTGGGTATTGATATCTTTGCCCGGCTTGCAGCCGTTGCAGGTAAAGGTATGGGACACGTTATTGTCATTAAGAAACCACTAGCGACGGGTCCCGATAACCAGCCAGTGTTCGTGAAATGTTTTAACGACGTCGTTTCAAAACGTCCATTATAATGTAGTTTTAATTACCCGTCTATGTAGGTGCCTAGTCTACGACAATGAAAACAACGTATGTTATTATTTCTTTAGATACCTAAACTTTGTTATATTACAGACACGTCTGTAGGTACTCTGTAGGTACCAACTTTGTCTTAAAAGACACTTTTGTGACGATTATTTATTTCCTTGAGATCAACTAAGTAACTCTGTTCTATGATTGTAGCCTTCAATTGCACATCAGTAAGGTATTGAAAGGAAAGAAAATTGACTTACGATAAAAGTTGAAACAAGAACGATTTCCTAAATTTTTTCAAGTTCTCGTCCTATTAGTACCAATAAGAATAAGTAAGTACCTACTTGGAGTTTTGCTGCGACACATAAAATCTTGATATCGTGATCAGGTGATCCAGAAGTTACTTATTATATAAACCTACAAAGAAAATAAAACTGTTTGCCACGGGGTTCCGCCGAGGTTAGAACTGGGTCCTGGAGTAGGTATATGCCACAGTAAGCTTTTATATACTTAACTGGACCCAGCACCGACCCCTTTGAACCCCAATCGCATTGTTGAGTAGTGTTGCGGGAGCAACCTCAGCGCGCGCGGGATAAGGAACGCAGTTGCCCGCGTCGCCGCGTCTTGATAGCCACGTAACTATTTGAGCTTCCGGTATCACCGGATGCCGACCTACCTCTGTCGTGTGGTCGAGGCCTATTTGACGGACAGGGCCGTCATCTACCCCGGTCACCTAGGAGAATGGAACCGGCGAGAGATGTCGTGGGGTGTCCCACAGAGATCGGTCCTGGGGCCGCATCTGTGGGACATCGGGTACGACTGGGTGCTGCGCGCCAACCTCCCTAGCGGCGTCAGCGTAGTTTGCTACGCTGGTCCTGGCGCAAGGGAGGTCATACCAGGCGGGCGGCGGCCGACTTAGCGACACACGGGGTTGCGACAATCGTCGATAGGATCCGGCAACTGGGACTCGAAGTGGCCTTGCACAAGTCCGAGGCCATGTGGTTTCATGGTCCTCGGAATGCGCCACCGACGGGTTCCCCGATAACGGCAGCAGGGGTTCACATCGGCGAAGAGTCGACGATGAAGTACCTAGGACTCGTCCTCGAGAGCCGGTGGAACTTCGTGGAGCATTTCCGACGTTTGGTTCCCAGACTGGAGCGGGCCGGGGCTGCCTTGAAGCGGCTCCTGCCCAATCTAGGGGGCCAAACGCCTCCTGCCGGAAGCTCTACGCGGGTGTCGTGCGGGCCATGGCCCTATACGGAACAACGGTGTGGGCGCCTACATTGAGGCGCCAATCAGCACGCCAGTTGAAGGCGGCCCATAGGGTCATGGCCATCCGGATGGTACGGGGATACCGCACGATCTCCGGTGAGGCAGCGGGCCTCCATGCCGGATCACCGCTATGGGATCTGGAGGCAAAAGGTCCTCGCGCACAATTGGGAGTGGCGCGAGGAGGCCAAACGCCGGGGCGTAACTCCGCCGCCGCGCGAAATCGCGGCACAACGGACAGAGCTCCGGCGAGATCTTATGGCGACGTGGAGAGTGCGATTGTCGCAACCCAGTTCTGGGCACGCCACGATTGCGGCGGTAAGTCCCCTCTTTGAGGAGTGGCTTGAGAGACGGCATGGCATCCGCACCTTCCGCCTGACACAGGTCCTCACCGGATACGGTTGTTTCGGGAGGTTCCTGTTTCGGATAATGTGGGAGGAAACGCCCGGGTGTTTCCACTGCCAAGATCGCCCTGAGGACTGATCTCTCGCATTCGGCCCTGGCCCAGGCCATGGTACGGAGCGAGAGTGCATGGTTAGCCGTCACCTCCTTCAGCAAAGCAGTGATGCTCACAAAGAGGGAGGCGGCGCACGTGAGGGAGAGGCAGTACATGCGCCCTCACGGCCGTAGCCTTCGCAGGAGACGCCCTGGGCTTCAGGAATCCCAGGCTGATTCCCGGCCACCACAGGCGCGGGCTTGAGGACGGCGAGTAATGAGTAGCTCGCTGTCCCGGTAAGGACCAAGCCCGAACAGACGGCGCGTTGTGTTCCACGCGCGCCTCAAAGAGATGTCAGCAACAACTGATGGAGCCCGCAAGGTCCGATTACAGCCAGGGGTGCGGGTTGTTCGAAAGAGAAACCGCGGCCCTTGGCACACAGGCAACTGAGGGAACACGGGTGGGTTTTAGTCAGTAAAAGTCTGTCCCGCCCTCCTGCTCCGCCCTGGGCGGGAGAAGTTATTTGATGATTTCCCACCCAAAAAACAAAAAAACTATTTGAGCTAGTTTGAACTCCATACAAGTTAGAGCTAGCACGTACGAGTGACTTTTGCTATAGTGACAAAACAAAGTCGGGAATGCAATAGCCATTTTACGAAATTAATTAATTAATGAATTAGGAAAGTTTCAATGAATATGAATCTGGAACAGAGCTTACCATCTTGCAGAGTTACCTATCAAGTGGCAGTAGGACGGCTACAAAATTGAGGCTATCAGCACAAAAGTGGTGTAACCCACAATTTTTGTTGGGTACGGCTTTCCAGCTTACTCCATGACTTAAACAATAGAGCAAGCTCTATTGTTTTGCTTGTTTATCAGCGCCATCTATTGATTGATACCAAAAGGTGCGTACACCACTATTGTATTGAAACATAAATACGAATGTATTTTACACCAAAACCGTACCCAACATTTGTGGGTTACACCACTTTTGCGCTGATAGCCTGTTTGTGGGCGGAGGACCGATGGCCGTTGTGGGGTTGGGCTGGTTGAAGCAGCCGAATCCTTGAGTGGAGAATGCAAATCCGCAAGCATAGCGTGTGGGAGTGATAAGCCAGATGGACCGACGACCTTAACAAAGCGGCTTGGACAGATTTGATGCGGAAGAGAATCGGGTTATATGGAGAGGCATTAGTTCAACAGTGGACTGTGACGCATATATTAATTGAAGAATAATTTACTAAGTAGATAGTACGTACCACGTACGTGAAAGTTGGCGGGTTATTAGTGCCATATGAGCCTCAGCCTCAGAGACTTTCTAGTAGGTAGGTAAGTACTATATCTACTTAATAAAGTTGTGATGTGACTACATGTGCGGGACATGTGATAGAACAGTGTACATAGAATAGTGTACCTAGATAAAGTGATACATATAGACACTCATAAGACAGTACAAAGTGAATAAGTTTACTATCGTTTAATAATTCGTATTAGTTGTGTAATTGAGTACTAGGGGTAAGCAGTAGTTCAAGTGTTTACGTTATATTTTATATTGTCTTAGTTGATTTTATATTTTTCTTAGATAGTTCTTATTACATAGAGTCCGATTATATATAGTTTTACCTATGTAAATGTAATAAAGTTAGCAAAAAACGGGAATAATGTAGCGCGGTCCTCGTTACGGTAAAGGGTCGAGGTATTTTTAAGGTAAAAATGTTCAATATAGTGCCTCGCTCTGATTGGCTGATGCTTTACGCACGTTTTTTTTTATGACATTGTGCCTATCTCTAATTGGCTGACGCCTTTACCCACGCTTTTTATAATTATGATTGGTCAAATCGATATTTTAAATCCTTGCAAAATTGTATCAAAATAGGAACATTTTTGTTTGTGGACACATTTGTGGTTTCAGTCCACACATTTTAGCGGCGATCTACCTAGAATAAAGTACTCCAAATATAGAAGCAAGAAGTTTTCAGTGGTTTCATTCCCCGCCAACCCAGCACACAAATGCGGCTATAGGCCACATTTAATGGTCCTTCGAACACGGACACTGCGGGGAAGAATTACCTGAAGATTACTACAGCATCATAGAGAAGATTTCTCAAGAAAATAGAAGAGTACTTTCAAGATTTGAAGAAAATCAGCTGACAGCATGCCAGTTACGCGCTCCGTAGGTAGGGGCCGCAAGCCGTCGGAAGAACAGAAGCCGTCGTCGTCCGAGACCACTACCTCGGCGACCGGTACCAGTGCGGAAGCCAGCACGGAATCGACAGCTACAGGGACGACCGCCACGGAGACTTCGGAACAGACAGACAACTCCGCGGCAACCGAGCCAACCACCGTGACTTCCGCGACCGCCAGAACCGCCTCGACCGCCACCGCCTCCGCCACAGCCGCGACAGCCTCGCACCCCGCCAGCGCCGCTGCCCCCTCCGTAACCCCGTCCACTGCGAAGACGCTAACTACGGGTGCGAAGGACAAACAGCTGATGAAGCCGCCCGCTACTGTCATCAATAGTGAAACTCGTCAAGAAACAGAAACCTCTACAGTGAAGCGAGTTATGAAGAGCACCGCCGGTCCATCGAAACCGACTGGACTACAGGACCTCCACCCTCCTAGCAACAAGGGGGGAGGGGGAGGATCTATCTACAACAGAACAAAGCAACTCAAGCTTGCGAAGGCGAGAGAAGATTTACTACGCCTTCAAGTGAAACTAGCCGCAGCACGCCTTGCTACATTGGAGAAAGAAGACTCAGAAGAGGAAGAAGATGACGTCTCCCTCTACTCGAAGTCAGAAGTTAACGCAAGAGTGGACAACTGGTTGGAGAATCAAGTGAATCGTCCGGTGTTAGCGATCACCAACGAACCACACTGCCCCCCAGAAGAACCAACGGTCGTCCACACAGAAGAACCAACGGTCATCCGCACAGAAGAACCAATACCAGCGAAGCATGAAGAAACACGTCAGTCACCGGCGGGAGGTCAAACCGACCTAGCCCTCCTAGCTGAAGCCATCACCCGGGCTGTCAGCGCCGCTCAACGACCCAAGTTCGTCGAGTTACCCATCTTCAGTGGGTCTCATCAGGAGTGGCTACCCTTCCGCGCCGCCTACTACGAGACAAAAGCAATGTTCAGCACAGTTGAAAATAGGAATCGTCTCAGAAAAAACTTGAAAGAGAAGGCCAAAGAAGCGGTTGAAGGTCTTCTGATAACCAACGCACATCCAACTGAAGTGATGAAAACTTTGGAGTCAAGATTCGGAAGACCAGAAGCAATAGCCATGATGGAGATGGAGACGCTTCGAGGTCTGCCACGCCTTACTGAGTCACCAAGGGACATCTGCATATTCGCCACGAAGGTCTCCAACGTAGTGGCGACATTGAAGACTATGGGTTGTTTCAACTACATGTACAACCCTGAACTCGCGAAGACAATAGTGGATAAGCCGACGCCGACTCTACGATTTCTCAGCCACGCAACCTCGTGAAGATCCTTGCCTCATCAAGATAGAAAAATTCTTTAAAAGGGAAGCGGAGCTGTGCGGACCTTACGCGCTGCCTGAACAGATGGCAGCACTTACTACAGTCGCTTCACAAAAGACACAAAGGGTCAACAACGTGACTGAGAAGACACAAGCAACGAGGTCCTTCATATGTGAAGATAAGGGGCACACCAATGCAACAGAATGCGAAGAGTTCAAGAAGTTAGATGCAAACGCAAGATGGGACATGGCCAAATCCAAACGTCTCTGCTTCAGATGTCTTCGCTACAGAAACAAGACACACAACTGCAAACCCAAGTCATGTGGTGTCAACGGCTGCAAGTACTCTCATAACAAGATGCTGCACTATGAAAAGAAGACAGAGAAGGCAGAAGCAAAAGAAGAGCCCACAGAAGTCATCAACTCAACTTGGACAGTCAAGAAGCAATCGTTCCTGAAGATCCTTCCAATCCAGGTGAAGGGACCGAAAGGAGATGTCAACACCTTCGCATTGATGGACGACGGGTCAACAGTCACACTCATCGACGACAGCGTGGTAAACAGCGTCGGAGCAACAGGACCCATAGATCCACTGAAGATTGAAACCATCAATGACATGAAGGCATCAGAGTCAGCATCCAGAAGAGTCACCATCAAGCTGAAGGGGTTCAACGATCACGAAGAGCAAATACAAGCACGTACAGTGAAGAACCTGCAAGTCTCGTCTCAACGGGTTCCACAAGAACTAGTGGAAGGGTGTCAACACCTATCTGAAATCCGAGGACATCTCACATATGCTAATGCCAAGCCACGAGTTCTCATCGGTCAAGACAACTGGCATCTTCTGCTGACGTCGGAAGTAAGAAGAGGAGACAAGAACCACCCAGTGGCATCTCTCACGCCGCTAGGTTGGGTACTCCACGGCAGCCAGACACGAACCTTCGGGAAGCAGATCGATTTCGTGTCACACATCACAGAAGATCCAGAAGAGAACTTAGAAGACCTCGTGAAGCAATACTTCGAGATGGACGCGCTCTGCATAAACCCCAGGAAACCGAAGACTGACCTAGAAGAACGAGCACTTCGTATTCTGAAGAAGACCACCACGAAGATAGAAGAAGGAAGATTCCAGACCGGTCTTCTTTGGCGTAAAGAAGATGTCAAATTCCCAGATAACTACGAAAACTCACTGAAGAGGCTCTTCAATATAGAGAAAAACATTGATCGTGACCCGCATTGAAGAAGAAGTACGTTGAACAGATGGACGCTCTTATTGCAAAGGGGTACGCTGAACCTGCCCCGAAACAGAAGACAGCTGATAAGACTTGGTACCTACCTCACTTTGCGGTAGTCAACCCGATGAAGCCAGAAAAACTTCGGGTAGTACACGATGCCGCGGCCAAGACCAAAGGGGTGGCACTCAATGACATGCTACTCAAAGGCCCTGATCTACTACAGTCACTACCAGGCGTCGTCGTGCGGTTTCGACAACACATTGTCGCAGTTACGGCGGACATCAAAGAGATGTTCATGCAAGTCAAGCTGCGAACAGAAGATAGAGATACACTGCGGTACTTATGGCGCGGGGATCGACGAGACGACCAACCTCCAGAAGAGTACAGAATGACGTCGTTAATATTCGGAGCATCGAGTTCCCCTTCGACAGCAATCTACGTCAAGAACCTGAACGCCAAACAGCACGAGGAAACTCACCCAGAAGCCGCAGCTGCTATCATACAGAAGCATTACGTCGACGACTATTTAGATAGCTTCAGAAACCTCGAAGAAGCCAAACGCATCACGAAGAGTGCGAGAGGTGCACATGAAGGCCAGCTTCGAGTTGAAACAATGGAAATCGAACTCAGCGTCACTACTAGAATCACTTGGAGAAGACAACCCGACAGAAGACATGGAACTCTACAGAACAGAAGAAAAGACTGAACGAGTCTTGGGTGTCATCTGGAAAATCAACTCAGGCGAGCTCACCTTCAACCTCAACTTAGCCAGAACACCTTCCACACTCATAGAAGGTAAACAGCCGACGAAAAGGGACGCGCTAAGAATAGTGATGTCACTCTTCGACCCACTCGGGTTCGCTTCGCCTGTCACAATCCGGGCGAAGCAACTCCTCCAGGAAGTCTGGCACAGAGGAACAACTTGGGATAACAAGATCGACGAAGACCTGGCAGAGCAGTGGAAAATGTGGATGGGGCATCTGAAGAGCCTCCAAGAAGTAGCAATCCCGCGGCAATATCTCCACTACAGCAACGCCGCCTCCCTAGAACTCCACGTCTTCAGCGATGCCAGCGAGTCAGCCTACTCTGCAGTCCTCTTCTGGAGAGCAGTGACGACAGACGGTGAGGTCGGCCTATCCCTCATCATAGCCAAAGCAAAAGTGGCGCCGTTGAAGTATGACGTCAATCCCAAGATTGGAGCTACAGGCAGCCGTCATGGGAACCAGACTCGCAGAGACAGTGGTCGAAGAGCTCGAGAGGAAGCCTGACCGCAAAGTGTTCTAGACAGTCAGCAAGACGGTACTAACCTGGATAAGAACGGGGTCACGTTCATACAAACCCTACGTGGCTCATTGGGTCCTGACGAAGCTGAACGTGGCGGACGACGCCACTCGAGACGTACCATCAACATTCGACAGACATCACCGATGGTTCAAAAGGCCGGACACATACCAAACAGAAGATTCCTCGCCGCCAGAGACCGCAGGGACAACACCAGAAGAACCTTCCGATGAAGAGAAGACGCATCACGTGAGCGACAAGAGAAGACTGAAGCTCGCAGAGGGTCTGCCTGATCCAACTACGTTCTCCAACTGGGATCGACTTCGATACTCAACAGCACGTGTTCTGCAGATTATTTAACTCTGCAGAGCCACCAAACATAGAGTCAACTACAGAAGAACGAATAAGAATAAAGAAGCAGATCCCACTTGGAAGAAGAACAGGCTACAGTTAAACAACAGGCGCCCACGATGACAAAACCATTACAAAGAAGAAAGAAGCGGCTACCAGTCACAGCCGAGCAGCTCAAGACAGCCGAAGAACTCCTGATGCGGTCCGCTCAAGAAGAATCCTTCGCAGAGGAAATAGATAGTCTGAACAACGGGAAACCGATCAACAAAGAAAGCCGCCTTCATCAGCTCAGCGTCGAGTCCATAAATGGCGCACTGAGACTCAGAAGCCGTTTTCGAGCGGTCCAGGACGTGAAGGAAGAATCCAAAAACCCGCTGGTAATCGACGGTGATCATCCTACGGTCAAGCTCTGGGTACAGGCTGTACATAGACAACTCCATCACGCCGGTGTAGAAGCTACAGTGAACGAATGCAGGCAACAGTATTGGATACTACGAGTGCGCCCTTTCACACGCACAATACTGCGAACATGCCTATTCTGTAGAATGAAGACACAAGTACCGCCGCATCCAAGAACCGGGGACCTACAAGCGTGTCGTTTAGCACATCACAAGCCTTCCTTTACCTTCACTGGGGTCGACTACTTCGGACCTCTCTCAGAGACCGTCGGACGAACTCGACAGAAGAGATATGTGGCCATCTTCACATGCCTCACGATGCGAGCCATACATTTGGAAGTCGCCGGCTCGCTTAGCGCCGACTCCGCGGTGATGGCAGTTAGAAGAATGATCGCACGAAGAGGCTGCCCAACTGAAATTTGGTCGGATAAAGGCACCAACCTGAAGGCCGCCGACAAGGAACTACAACAAGCGATCGACGCAGCGACTGCTGAGGAAGCAGCGAAGAGGACCATCTCCTGGCGCTACATACCGCCTGGAGCTCCATTTATGGGCGGAGCCTGGGAGCGAATGGTTCGCTCCGTTAAAACGGTTCTCACCGCGACGTTACATGAGCGTCATCCGACAGAAGAGGTCCTCACGACTCTACTAGCAGAAGTAGAGAATACAGTCAACAGTCGTCCGCTGACTCACGTCTCAGTCAGCCCAGAAGATCCAGAAGCCCTAACTCCCAATCACTTCTTGTTGGGAGGGCCAGGGCACGTGCCACAACCAGGCACTTTCACCGAACAAGACACCCTTTCACGATCCAGCTGGCCAGCCGCGCAGAGGCTAGCGGACATCTTCTAGCTACGCTGGGTGAAGGAGTTCCTCCCTGAGCTCCAACACCAGCGGGAGCCCCATAGACGAGGTCAAGCAGTGCAAGTCAACGATCTCGTGCAAATCGTCGACCCGAACCTTCCCCGCAATGTGTGGATCCGTGGAAGAGTCGTCGCTACGTACCCAGGCTCCGACAACGTCGTGCGAACGGTGGACGTGCAGACCAAGGGAGGTGTTCTGCGCCGGCCAGTAAGGAAGCTGGTGATCCTGCCCCTGTCTACGAGCAACGAGCCCGCACCGGAAGTTGATACGACGCGGTCGCACGGCGGGAGTGATGTGCGGGACAAGTGATAGAACAGTGTACATAATAGAATAGTGTATATAAAGTGATACATATAGACACTCATAAGACAGTACAAAGTGAATAAGTTTACTATCGTTTAATAACTCGTATTAGTTGTGTAATTGAGTACTAGGGGTAAGCAGTAGTTCAAGTGTTTATGTTATATTTTATATTGTCTTAGTTGATTTTATATTTTTCTTAGATAGTTCTTATTACTTATAGTCCGATTATATATAGTTTTACCTATGTAAATGTAATAAAGTAAGCAAAAAACGGGAATAATGTAGCGCGGTCCTCGTTACGGTAAAGGGTCGAGGTATATAAGGTAAAAATGTTCTATATAGTGCCTCGCTCTGATTGGCTGACGCCTTTACCCGCGCTTTTTCGTAATTATGATTGGTCAAATCGATATTTTAAATCCTTGCAAAATTGTATAAAAATAAGAACATTTTTGTCATTCGACACATTTTAGCGGCGAGCTACCTAGAATAAAGTACTCCAAATATAGAAGCAAGAAGTCTTCAGTGGTTTCATTCCCCGCCAACCCAGCACACAAATGCGGCTATAGGCCACACTACACTAGTTATTTTACTTACGTAAGCTATCTGTAACAATGAGTTGATGCGCGTTTAAAACAGGTGCGATCCGAGAGGGAAAACCGTAAACGTAAAGCTTAAAATAGTATTTTTTTGATAATATAATAAATTTTCTTAATAATAAATGTAGGTAGTCTTTGTCTGTGACCTCCCCCCCCCCCCAGTCTGGCTGCGACCGCGCCTGGTTTAAAACTAAATGAAAAAGTTTAATAATAGTAATCAACAAGTTTTTTGTAGGTAAGTAATAATAACAGAACACTACCGAATCAAGGTCTTTCTTATTGAACACATCTGCGCAATGAACATTAATTGGCGCAAAACTACATGCGGCGATGCTCATTCTAGCACATTTGCTTATAATATGTAGGTACGAAAAAACTGATGTGAATGCAACCACGAGATCAAATCGTACAGGCGCGGTTGTGAGCTCCGAGCTAAATTATGAAATAATAAATTATGGAAATTACTAAAACAAACAAAAACCGCCTGTCAAACAAACAAAAGTATTATCCCGACAGAATAATATGTTAGCTATTCTTATTGGTTTAATGTTTTCGGGTTCATGAAAAAAAATCTACCAAGGTTCGGAACCCTCGAGTCCCACCGGACGCGATAGCCGGTTTTTTATGCCCGGTTTACATTATTACAGTTCAGTATTTTCAGCTAGGCAGATATGATAAATCGTCCATATTATTCCAGTCGTACAAATAACAGCTAGAAGTGTTCACTGTTCAAAGTTTAATCCAGCACTGGATTTACAGTCTACACTGACTACACTTAATATCTCTATGTAGTCTGTGACTTAACACTATTCAGTGTGGCGCTGGGATGAAAAGTAGACTGTCAGTTGAAATCACTGGACTGGATATTATTGCAGGCTTAGCATGACGCTTTCTATTTCAACTCTACTATACAGGGTTATTTGTAAAACACCGGTAACCTCTCAGGACTATATTACTAACATCATAAACAACAACTTTTGTTCTACGACTTTTTACAAAACATAATACATTTACCAAAAACAAACCTTAAATATTTCGTTGTCCTATGTAACACATTTCAACTCTGTATTTTGCTGTACCTACATACATTGCCGCGCACTGTCCTCGTAGTAATACTTTTGGGTTAGTAACTCGCTACGCTACGGTTCCCGCCATTTTAAGCAAAAGCCAAATTATACCTACAAACGAACATTTGACATGGAAATAACCTTGATATTTCACGGTACCTATGCACTAAACACCGTAATGAAAACAAACTAACAATGACATCTCACATTTTCTGTAAAGTTACAACGGTATAGCACTTGATAAAAGTATTTTGTATACGTACGTTTGGGAATCGTATGGCGTATTGGCGACACGCTTCCGAAACATTGTCATCACACCTAGCTAGCATTCGCACCATTTCCGTGTACTCGACATTGGAATATTGATACGCCATCATGTAAAGATAATTACGTATACGTCTGCACTGCCGAATTTCACTACAAGGACCCGTAATGACGCGACGCAAGCGCATCAAAGCAAAAACGAATGACTGAAGGCCGCCCGTAAATAGGTCAAGTTCAAGCGCCCCCGCCGCCCCCTACCCCGCTCCCCTCGCTATTGTCGGTACTACCTATCGCTTTCTTTTGCTTCGCATAGACTTCGTAACATTTAGAGCGTTGAATTTAAATATTTTTATTATTGTATGTAAATCTGATGAATTAAAATATGATGAATTTTTAAAGTCATAGAACAAAAGTTGTTGATTATGATGTTAGTAACGTACGTCCTGAGAGGTTACCGGTGTTTTACACATAACCCTGTATAATAGAAATCGCTTGTCTACATTTCTCGATACAAAACTGTGCCACTGATGAACCGTGTCACTGAGAACTAACACTTGTGTTGGAAAGTAGCTGGTTGAAAGGTTTGGAAGCATGATTTCGGTTTAAAGACATTTATTTTCTCATAGAACGAATTGCACAAGGGTTCCTATTGCAATCGTGCAATTATTTATTTTCATCTTACTACCAAAAAACCATGTGTATCTGTAACTAGCTTCTGCTCGCGACTTCGCGATGCGGGAGCAATTGACGTACAGTTGTCCGTGTGAGAAGCAGCTAGTCCTGAGGTCAGAACCCGTAGCAATCATAATAATAATAAAGCTAAAGAGTTTGTTTTTAGGGTTCCGAACCTCAAAAGGTAAAAAGGAACCCTTCCCGTCTGTCTGTCCGTGTGTTACCTCCGATTTTCTCAGGAACGGGTGGCTCTAGCAAGTTGAAATTTATACCAGATACTGAAGTCCCTATTAGGTGTATAAAAATCAAGGTCCTGAGTCAATACGATAAAAAGATATGGGTAAATTTAGATTTTTGCGAAAACTTTTAAGTACCAAAATATTCAACTTTTTTATATTCCGGAATTTTCCCTTTACTTGTGCTGTAAGACCTTGCTTTTAACGAAAATTCACAATTTTAGGTCAAACGGAAGTACCCTATAGGCTTTGGGTCGAAAACCTATATGGTAGTTCCCGTTGGCCTAGAATCACGAAATTTGGCAAAAAGTAAGATCTTACAGCACAAATAAAGGAAAAATTCCAAAAAATAAAAAGTTGAAAATTAAAGTAAATTTTGATACTTACAAGTTTTCGCGAAAATCTAAATTTGCCCGGAATTTTGTACGGAACCCTCAGTGGGCGATTCCGACTCGCACTTGTCCGGTTTTTTATATATGTTTGAAATCTCTATCTCTGGAACTACCAGCCTCAGGCAAAGCTAGTTTTGAATGAAAATACATTTTTGCTTTTGTTTCATTAATAAAATTAGTTGATTACATCACATTAACAATTACATTAAATTACAACACAGTACATAGGCCGATTCCGACAACGCCACAATATCGGCTGTCAGATTTTCGCATACGTTTAGTACCTACTAAACGCTTTTACATAATTAGTTGTTATTGTCAATTATATCGTCGCAGACAGTGTCGGACATATATCGGACAATTTCTACCAGCGAAGACACAGTGCGGGGTGAGAGCACCAGCCATTCTTTCACTTGAACACGCTTATTCGCGCTGCCGACTTCGAGACGTCGGTAATTACTGTATTGTAGTCGTTTGGTGACTCGCGATGGTGGTGATGGATATTCACCAATATCATCGGGCCGATAATAATTATATCGGTTTGTGTATAGCTGCTAACTTATCGGTATCGGGTTGGCGTCGGTATCTGATCATTTGAAAACGCTCAATAGGTAACTTACAGGATATGGAATCAATAAAAACAAATAAAAATTGAAAAATAAAAGTAGCTTAAGTTGCTCATTGTTACATCAGCTACATGCCAGGGAAAGTCCCGTCAAAAACGGTCCAGCCATTTCAGAGATTAGCGGGAACAAACAGACAGACAGACAAAAATTGTAAAAGAAAATATTTTGGTATATGTACCGTATATATATTCATATGCATTAAGCAAAAAGCGGTTATTTTAATATTACAAACAGACACTCCAATTTAATTTATATATAAGATGTATAGACGTATAGATTTTAGTTCTACCATAAAATGTATCAAAAACTAAGGAAAAAATATCGAAAATAAGCAAAAATAATTCCGTTGATCAACTGCAATATGTTATACTATGGCATGGATTTCCTGCTAAATGGTTGACAGTTCATCGTAAGTAAATACGTCGCGCTGCATTTGGGGGAGGCGGAGGTAGCGTTTCAAAGGTCCACAGGCCGGAACAACCTAGCCTTAATTTGAGTAATATAAAACGCGAGAATTGTACATACATATTTTAATCTTTAAAATGGCTATAAAAAGGACAATAAATTAATTTAAAGCCTACAGAGATCTTTGTACTTTGCGCACGTGTTGGCTTTTAGATTCTTTTAAAGCTTGTTCCAACTTGTTTGTTAAATGTAATAAATTAGGCAAGTCACACTGAAGTAGAACATGGTTTACTTTGTTTTGACAATGGCTGGCTGCCTTGGCATCTTTTATACTGGAGTTGATCTGTATTCGAGTTAAGCTTTTGTCATCTTCCTTCTCATATCCTATTCTATCGTTGTGTTCACTGTATTGTCCAAAGTTTTTTGGCTTCATGATCATAAAATCCATGGTAATCATCGGTTTTATTTCTTCATTGTAACTTCGTGAGGCTACCTGTGAATGCACAAAAATATGAGTGGGTAACATATCATCATTGGAATAAAGAATAGTTCTGAACGGGGCGTACCAATAGAAAATGGTGCCTAGTGCACGCACCATATTTTCGCCCCCCTTCGTAAATTATCTTCTCGGTCTACACTGAGCAAAGTTAGGTCGCATAACCTATCTTGACAAATTATACCCTTCAATAACGAAGGTATTAATTTTAACATGCTAAAAAATCACTCACAACTTGCTATTCTGCAATTTTAAGCAGAATATGAATAGAAATGGGCAGATTTGGAAATACGCTTTCATCCCCATACTGCACAATAAATTCAAGTACCTCTTCAGATTTCTTAGATATCACAGTGTGAAATGGTTTTTTTTTGTGGGTGGGAAATCATCAAATGACTTCTCCCGCTATGGGTGGAGCAGGAGGGCGTGTCAGACTTTTACTGACTGAAACCCACCCGTGTTCCCTCAGTTGCCTGTGTGCCAGGGGCCGCGGTATCTCTTTCGAACAACCCGCACCCCTGGCAGGCATCGGCCCTTGCGGGCCCCATCAGTTGTTGCTGAAATCTTTGAGACGCGCGTGGAACACAGCGCGCCGTCGACGCGGGCTTGGTCCTTATCGGACAGCAAGCTACCCATTACTCGCCGTCAGCAAGCCCGCGCCTACGGTGGCCGGGAATCAGCCTGGGATTCCCGATGCCCAGGGCGTTTCCTCCCGCCTTATGCGAAACAGGAACCTCCCGAAACAGCTGTGTCCGGTAAGGACCTGTGTCAGGCGGAAGGTGAGGACGCCATGCCGCCTCTCAAGCTCTCAAAGAGGGACTTACCGCCGCAATCGTGGTGTGCCCAAGTATGAAATGGTTCATTGAAGTCTTATTTTATTTTTAAATGTAATATTTGGCAACGTTTCGCGAGCCCCTTCAATAGGTGCCCAGGGCTCATGCCCTGCCTGCCCCACCCTAGTTACGCCTCTGGTATTGAACATCAAAACATATTTACGCAATTTATTTTAACTCACCTGGATTTCAAATCTCCAGGATAAATCCTGATAAGTAGGGTCTTTCTGCTGCAGAAGGTTCAATGCATCTGATAACTCTGCCTTTTTAGTGTTGTGCAACTTTGCCAACACTTCCTGTTGCTCTGTAGAAAAACCCGCTATAGCCAATGATGACTTTAAGTCAGCATCTGATAACTGAATAAAATATTTTGATAGTATAAATGAATTAATGAAATGCACCGACCACAACGAGGTTTGATCAAACTTGATTAATTAATCGAATGAACCCTATGATTTGCACTAGCTCTTGAAGCCTTGTTTCATGGTGCTTCAGAGATAATACCATATCAAGGAGTAGACCGGGACGTACCCCCCACGTAAGGTATGCCAGACATACCCATTTGATAGGGAAGGATTGCGAGCCGTACTGGATATGCATCGTAAAGTAGGCAGTGGTCTAGTGGACAGACAGGTGATATTTATCTATGGAATGGCATCATTTAAGAACGACGTTGCATCCAGTACTATGAATTCATACAGTAGATTTTTTTTATGAAAGCTCAATGTGTTTTCCTTTTCTATACTGAATAATGCAAAACAACAGTGCAAAACAATCTTTGTTGAACTGTGACCTAATTTAATCTAGATGCTACACATATAAATACTTACATTTAGTCTACATCCCTCTACTATAAGATACACCAATGCATGAACCAAATTTTGGACTGCTGTTAGTGAAACATCCAGCTTTTCTGAAAAGAAAAATAATAATGAACTACACACATACAAATCATTTACAGTGTATAAATCACATTTTAAAAAGGTAATCCAAAATAAAAAGGGTCAGTAAATTATTAACAACAACACATGGATAAAAAGGGCAAAAAAAAAGACGACAAAGAAGAATATGTATGAAAATTGATTAACGTCATGCATAAATTCCAAAAAATAGGTACAGAAAAAAGAAACGAGAATAGGAAGTAAACATCTCGGTGTGCTTAAGTAGTTGATATTTAAAATAAAAGGGGTGTGCCTCTGCAGCCGGCGCCATGACCCACACAAAACGCGTTAGATACCGGCGGCGGAAAAAAATTGCCGGCAGCACTGATTAACCTTTTAACTTTACAACAAAAGTGCATACTTTTGACTGCACACATATTAGTAAATCAGAAACGAGTCATGAAAAAAGCCTGAAATGAAACAGTAAACCAAGTGTTTAAATGGCTTGAAAACAATTATTGCCCCATAGGTAAAGTGAAGTCTTACATCTTATGGGTTTTTTGGTTGTGGTATCAAAATAAAGAGCTTGATGAGACAATTCCAATAATATAACTGACTGAAAGGTTGAAAATAATACAAAATCCAAAACATTGAAAAACCTACCATATCATACGACTGCACTCAATAGTGGCATAAATCCATCAGTTGTTTTGTTTGTAATTCTTATAGTCATTGCCATCTTGACATCAAGATACCTTTAATGATACCTCAGTTATTACTATAAATCAAGCCTAAATGATTAAAGATACAATCATTTTTATTGCAGACAGATTTTCTTATGTGTACCTTAGTTACTTATTTTGTAAACTATTCAGTAACAAAGGTTTAATGGTGTACATTTAGACCAAGTCATATACAGTTTTGTCCAGTGTTCTTTGGATACTGGCACCGGTAGTTGGTATGAATAGCCAGCACCAGCTTAAAGCACAAAGGCACTTTTTTGCCTGCCTTCTTACCTAGGTGTACAGAATACACCTCGACAGTACAGTAGACCAAGCAAATACACTTTTGACAAAGTTTTAATACAAGATGGGAGTCAAGCTGTCTAAAGAAAAAGAATAAAACAAGATAGATAGATTCAATTATTATTTTACAGATTTTATAGCACTTAGGTACACAATTACAACCAGCAAAGCCAAGTTGAAATTTTTGGCAAGAATCGAGTTAAAGATCGGTCTTTTACTCAACTTTACGAGAAAAATTTACGTCTTGAGTTCTTTATGAAAAGCAAAAAAAGCTAACAAAACAAGCAAAAAATAAACTAGGGAATTATAGTACTTAACTTCCTCTTACCTGCAGGTAAGACAAGCAAAAAATAAACTAGGGAATTATAGTACTTAACTTCCTCTTACCTGCAGCAATACTATATTTCTTATGATTGGTTCCATTATTAAGGTAGTCCAAAGCTAGTTTACAAAAGTCGATCAAAACTGAAAATAATTATTGTATCATTAATGAAACCGAAGTGTGATCATTTTAGATTAGAATTATCATTTGATATTGACCTTGTATGGAATGCTGGTTTAATAAACTAAGATGTTCTTTCTGCAACTCGCTTAAAAAAATAATCATTGTCTTTACAGAAATTAGATGAAAGGCTTATGTATTTGTATTTATTAAGTATAAAAAACGGCACTATTTTTCTTGATGTCGATGATGACATTGAGAAAATGACATAATGACAATCTGGGTTGCCAACTCTATACTATGGTTAGGTGCTAAATGTGACAAAAAGTCTCTCAAAAAAAAGTCGCTTAAAAAGATTTCTGTATTTAAATCCAAAAAGAGTGCTAAATTTGAAGGACCATCAATTAAATAATAAAATCACACAATTAGGCAATCATGTAATTTCGTATAAGAAAGTAGTTGTGGTCATTATTATATCCACTCATAACTATATCCAGTCATCTTCACTGTCATGTGTCTGATGCTCGAATTCCTTCTCCTCGAATTGCGGCCGTTGAATTATATGGTTGTTCAATTGAAATTTAAGCTGACTTTTTCAATTTAAATGTGTACATATCTTTCTTGCCTATTTTTTTAAGAATATCTTGGCCAATTTCACAGATGTAGCATGTTTTTTTTTTAATTTTTGAGTCCTGCCTGTTCGAATATGAATAATTGAATTTAGGGTGTCTAAGTTAATTTTATACCTCAATTTAGTTATTGAAATGTTCATTAAGCTGAACACTCGTTCAACGTCGGCATTTGAATGCGGTAAGGTTAGCAATGTATATAATGTCTTCATGTCTTGTTTATGGGAAATCCACACTTTGCAAAGTGTCCAAACTATAAAGCCAAAGCGTTTGGTTACTGCTCGTGTAACAGCGTATTGTTCAGCAGTAAAAAAAAAAAATAATCAGCATTTTTCTATTTAGTGCTAGGTGCTACAAGTCAGATTTCAGTGCTAGACTCACGAAAATAGTGCTAGATCTGGCACCGAAAGTGCTAAATTGGCAACACTGATGACAATAGCCAATGACGCCAGCCAATGTACTTGACTTGTCACTTTTCAGAGTGCCTGCTATTTTTAGGTCAGTGCTGCTGCCTGCTGATTTGTTTACGCATGTGTGTTCATTGCCATTCTTCTAGTGATGTATAAGCATGGAATTAGTAATTATAAAGTAATAGAAGCTAGGTACCCAATCAGCAAAGAACAATGCCCAACCTCCATAAATGCTTGGAATAGAAAAATCGAATAAGGGACTACTCACACTTATTCAGCTCGGTTCAGCTTTTGTCCATAGAAAACAACGATTTTGTTTAAGATGCATACGCATCCGTTCAGCCGCGGAAGCTGAATGAGCTTTATACAAAATTATTGTTTTCTATGGACAAAAGCTGAACAGAGCTGACTAAGTGTGAGTAGTCCCTATACTTACAACGTAACTTACATATCTAGATACATTAGTACGGCATTTAGTATTGTATTTCTTAGATTATGGATAATAAAGTAATAATAAATACGCAAAATGTTTTTAGTAAGTACCTGTTTTTGTGGTATATTTCTGTTGCATTTTAAAATAACATGTTTGTCACTTTAATAGTGTGGAGAACGGATAATCACAAAATAATAAAGAATGCGATTTCGCATTCTTTATTATTTTAATACATAAACACAGAGAAACCACACAGAACCCAGAGCCATCAACGAAATTACAAAAAAAAAAAATCTATTGTTTACTTATTTTAACTTGTCGTAAAAAGGGAATAGGAGTTTTTGGCGGGATCGCGTTGGAACATGTCGCACGAATTTTCATTTTCATGAAATTTAGTGAAATAGCGAATTCAATTGTATAATTTTGGTAGTGAATTATTCAATTTAGTTACGTGTGAGTGCACAAGTGTAGTGAAGGTGAAACTAAGTGACTAACGTGGACTTTTCGTGTTCCCCCCAAAAACTCCTATTAGGTTGTTGTAAAGTTACTACCGCTTTACAATAACTTTAACTTTGACTTGACTGACTAAAGACGACTATGACTGTTTTGTAACATCGTGCCCGATATCGGGCCATTTACTTTATTGAAAAGAAAAATTACTTGACACTGGCTAAATGCACAAACCGTGTGGAGCCAAAACCCAAAAAAAAAAAAAAAAAAAAGGGAATATTGTGTTATTGTTATGTGAATTCTAAATTTGTCTGTTTATGAGGTTTTGAAATTGCAAGCAAGTCGCTGGTAATCATAGTCAGTGACTAAGCCAGTACCTAGCGTGTACGTTCCCCATTACATTACAGTGCAAGGATTTTTTTAGTTCTTGAAATCCTGAATGATATTGACAGGGACGTTAGTTAGTTCTGTTAACGGACACGTGGCAAAAGATTCTTGTACGCCTTCAGCAGAAAGATAGCTATCATATGATCTTATCTGCACTTATATATAAATGGAAGTCACGTTAATAGTTGGAATGTGTACACAAATGTTGATCAGCCGAAAATGTTAACTGTTTATCGACTAAACATTCGAAATTAACGCACAACACACCTCGAATTTTTTTTAAACATTTCGTTTGGGTCTGTGGTTGTCATTTTCTTGACGTAGACGTAGTTGCTTACGAGTTTTTCAATTTGTAATTTTGTTGACATGTTTCTTTAATTTTACTTATTTTAATTGATAATTTAACCGTAATTAATGGTCAAATAAGCTACTACATCAACATGGCTTTGAAAAAAGTCAAAGGGAATTTTGAGAGGATGTTCGATAAAAATCTTACGGATTTAGTTCGAGGAATCAGAAATAACAAAGATAATGAGGTATTTCTATGTGTATTGGTTCTTTATTTTCGCTCAAACATTCATTAAAGTCAGTAATACTCGCAATCCTAGTACCTGACCAGGAAAATGTATTCTTGTTACTTTCTTGCTATGTACTTACCCCTCTACTGTCAGATTTCTTGTCTCAAGCAGACTGGTCAAGTTGACCAGTTTCTATATTGATTCAATCAAATATTTCGCTGGAGATAAACCCACTTAGATAGAATTGTCTAAAAGCGAAGGTACCAAGTGTATACTTACTTTTAGCAGAAGCCTTTTAATCTCATTTACTACCCATATAAATTGAGGCTTTCAATTCAATTTTGTTCTATATTTAATTAAGTTTATGAATCATATGAAAATGTACATCTGCAACATATTCTGTTGTTGACACAGATCCAATGTTTATTCTCCATTATTTAGCCATTGTTGTCAATTATGAGAGTCAATATGCTTCACTACAGTAAACAAGTACAACATACCTTTACATCTGTATGTGTACCTGGTTTTGGTGAACATTTCAACTGCTTGTAGCATTTTGATATGTTTATTAAGGTGTGTTACAGTAATACTATCTTGCTGGGAATAAATTAAAGCATACCTACTATGTATATATAAAAAGCCCTCTATCCATAAAAATACTTTAGTCTGTATTATATTTACTATCTCATTTTTAGTCAAAGTATATAGCACAATGTATGGAAGAAATCAAAGTGGAGCTGCGCCAAGACAACATAGCAGTCAAGGCCAATGCAGTGGCTAAACTGACATATGTAAGTACCTACTTGAATTTATATATTTATTCTTGTATATCACAATGTATGTGGGTATAAAATTAGATAAACAGTTTGCAGTAAATGGTGCCCTGATAACATATACCCACATGGCAACTTATCACTTTATTGAACACAAATACAGGGGTATTAAATGTTTTAAATAATTCAGAGACTACTATCGTTTCTGTTGTTTCATTTACCTGTTGTCCCTAATTGGCAACTATGTATTTGTCCTTATAATACTTATCTTTATAAGCTCTGGTATCACAGATGTTGAGGCACTAACAGTTGCACAATAGAATGTAGATCATCTAATTGTGGCTTTTCTAAAAAATATTCAGGTAGAATCAAGCAATAAGCTTTACCATGGTCAAGCATATTTATATTTCCTGGAAATATACTAACATCAGAGAGCATGAATTGTCCTATCGGCAGCATCTAGAGATGGCAGCACTAATAAATTTAGTGGCAATGATAGTGTGTTGAACCCACAAATTCCATAATTGACCCTATGCAAAGTCATTAGTTTCATTTATGTAATTTTTATTGTAGTCCAAGAAAGCAATGACATGTTTGGTTTGTATGAAAAGTGTTGCAGAGGTGTCTCTGTGCTCTGTGGCTAAAATTCACATAATTATGACATCTACTACAAACCAGTTTATTTTAATAACCTATTGACCAAGCAAATTAACATTATTTTACATGTTTTACAGCTCCAAATGCTGGGATATGACATATCTTGGGCTATATTCAACATAATAGAAGTGATGAGTTCTAATAAGTTTACTTACAAACGCATTGGATACTTAGCAGCTAGTCAGTCATTCCATGCAGATTCAGAACTCCTAATGCTCACTACAAATATGATAAGAAAGGATCTCAATGCACAGAATCAGTATGAGGCTGGGCTGGCACTCAGTGGACTCAGCTGTTTTATATCCCATGACTTGGCTAGAGACCTGGCTAATGATATCATGACATTGGTAAGTATCACTCTAATATCTATTTTATTTGACTGTGTTCAGCTAAAGTGCCCTCTTGTGCCAGATAAGTCAGCACTTAAGCTGCACTTTATGCAAGTAAAAGCTAACAAAGTGCGCAAAAAAAGAAATAGATAAAGGACATTGTAGAAATGCATCAGGACACTTGTCTGATATAAATTTAAACAGTTGTTTATGCTGACAGATAAAAACTTGGGAGCCACTAACATGGTTGTTTTGAACTTGATTGTAGATGAGCTCAACAAAACCATATTTAAGGATGAAAGCTGTACTCATGATGTACAAGGTATTTCTAAGGTATCCAGAGGCACTAAGACCTGCATTCCCAAAACTGAAAGAAAAATTAGAAGATCCTGATCCAGGTACAATTATTGTTGTAAAAGTTGGTGCTTTACAAAGTATATCAAGCCTTTTTCTGGTATTACACAAATGTGTTTGTTATCACAGGTGTCCAATCAGCTGCTGTTAATGTAGTTTGTGAGTTAGCAAGGAAAAATCCTAAAAACTATCTCTCATTAGCTCCTGTGTTCTTCAAACTGATGACAACATCCACTAACAACTGGATGTTGATCAAGATTATCAAATTGGTATGTATTTCTAAGTATAATTTTGGAAAGAAAACTACTCACAATTATTTTTTTCAGGACCAAAGAAGCTACATTATCTTTTTATTTAAATAAATAATGCCTAAAATTTACATTTGATTAAACAGTAACAGTAAGAGAAGTTGTTTAGCTTAACTAGCATATCACAGGCTATTTATTAGATAAACTTACTAGATTTCTGTAACACTTTTGTGATGAACAATGAACATATTGTCTGAAATAACTTATGAATTCTTCACAGTTTGGTTTAATGACACAGTATGAACCAGACATTGGAAGAAAAATAACCCAAAGCCTCATAGATCTAATTTGCAGGTACCACTAGTGAACTTTACAAAAACAGAGTTTACCCAAAATGCTAGATTCATTCACCACACCTCACTATTGAAAGTTAATACAACTTAGTTTATGCCACATTCTGACTATACCAGAGCTGGAATATTAGAAATGGAAAAAAAAAAATTATTTATTCTTAAACTTTCTGATTTCCTGAATCTTGAAGGACTTTACAAAGGACTTTAACATACATCTGCAACTCTACATTTCTAATGTTCTGGCTTATGAAATGAAAATATATTCCACACGAATGACACTTATGAATTGGCACATCAGGCTCACATTTTTGTATTATTTTTGCTGCTGATATTATACCCAATACAACCAACATTTACCAATGTGTCGGCGTGAATTACAATAAAAAAGGAAGGAGCAGATACCACATTTAGGGTATCTTTAGAACAGAGATATGACATCATCTAGGTATTGGTTGCTATCACATAAGCTAGTCTTATGTAGTTTCATTATGTTTGTTGCAGTTTGGTGCCTTAACCCCATTAGAGCCTCGACTTGGCAAGAAACTGATAGAACCATTAACTAACTTAATACATAGGTGAGTCAGTTACTGTCCTTGGAAGCAGGAACACCACCAACCTGTCCAAATTGTTCTTACAGACAGTGCCTCCGTCATACTAATTGTGTAGACAATATTGTGGCGTTCTTACTGTACATGTAGTCTCAATGGGGTGAAAGGAGTATAATGTGTGTTCTTTTGCATATTATAAATAGTTAGTAAGATTTTGATAGATGCTACAATAATTATTCAACTTTCAGGTAGATAAGTCTAGTATAGTTATTGAAGGTGTTTATCTATAAGGAACTGCTTGCATTGCTTTTTTAACATTTTGTTCAAATAAGCTTATTGTACACTAGCACTTTGAGGTTAAATTACACATTAGAGCTTCAAAACACTAGTTTTAGGCTTGGAATTGTAATATAATTAACATTTGTTCATAAAGCAATGTACATTATGTATAGACAGCGCCTTACTGAACTTGTAAGGTAAGATGTAACAAGCATAGTGAACCACCAACAATTTAATTAATTTATAATATTTTAATTACACATATTGACAGGATAAAACAAATTCAAATGTAACCACTTGTGATAAGGTATTACTTATCACAAGTGATTTAAACGATTTTGGTATCACTGTGTTGTTTCAAAATTCAAAACAAAACAAGGTGTAAAAAGACCCATCACATATTCTTCATCTGCGCATTTTGCATATCAAACTTAGTAAGTAAGATTGTACAAAAATAATTGCTGAGAACTTTTGATGTGAAATATCGCTGTTTGAGGTAGCGCGCAATGTAACGCACTCAAAACATTCTGATTATGGGTTCCTACAATGGTGCAGGGGGGTATTTAATGTTAAGTTATAATATTTTTCGCAAAACGGGTAAAAAAACTTGGAACTGGAATATCTCCATATCCAGAAGGTCGCAATGACGGGAAAAACAAGTTACTATTGGCTCGGTTTTATGCGTCTTTTTACACCCGTTATAGCCCGGAGAAATGACCTAGAAGTGAAGACTAGCTTTGCATTCATTAAATTTTTTTAAATTCACATATTATTATGTAAAGTAAGTATATACAAAAGGATTTCAAGTAAATCCTTTTGTATATACTTACTTTAAATAAATTTTAGCCTATAAATAAAAGTTAAAAAGGCCTATTGGATCGATTCTAAAAACTGTCCAACAGTAATGAGACCCATGTCTTAAGAAAGATTAGGATGCCCCGTCCTTTGATTCTAGAGTTCTTCTTCAGTTTCAAATTAAGTTTAAGTAAAATAGGTATTTTTACTATCATTTTTGTACCTAATACTCCAAAAGAGATACAGAAAGCTTAAAAAACGCTCTTCATTTTATTTTATGACAGCTAAGTTCAAATAAAACGCAAATCATAGCGTATTAGCATTTGTTATTTGTAAACCAACAAATTCACAAAAAAAAAAAAACATTTTACTGATAACTATTTTGTCCAAAACGCGTTTTTACCGCATAGTTTATTGTTAAAAGAAGTGCTAAGTACTAAAAAACTTTTCAAGAAAAAAAATTGTAGGTAAGATTTTATTAATGATTTGTAACGTAATTTCCCCGGACAAAAGCAAACCACAAAATATTGTATTGTACAAAAAAGTATAGGTATTCTATCAATCTATTAAGCGAAAACATGAGAGAATTTACCTTATTGGAGCATACTTTCATAGTTATTATTCAGGAACAGTTAATGTGAGTAATATAATAAGAACATTTTTTTTATTTTTACTAGTGGTCGGAAATTCCGGTGCAATTATAGGTACCTAAAGTAGCAGAGCTGGTAAAGGCGACCTTTTTAATTAAGTAATAAAGAAATCTCAGGAATCTTATAGGACATTCGGATGCTAAGTACTTAAGATTTCTTTGTTATTATGATTCAAACAGTGAGTTTTTCAAAATGAAATCCGTGCTTTTTGTGAAAGAAAATGTAGTTGATGTAGTAAAAGTTCATCTGAATTTCCGATAACTAGTAAAGTTAGGACTTATTAACACGGATGTATAAAAGCATATGTTCATGGGCAGTACATCAGCGATGTCGCTGCTGTACGAGTGCATTAACACGGTGATCGCGGTGCTGATCAGCATCAGCAGCGGCATGCCCGGCCACGCCGCCTCCGTGCAACTCTGCGTGCAGAAGCTCAGAATACTCATTGAAGACAGCGATCAAAATTGTGAGTCACTTTGCTCACTAAATCTTTTTGACAGACAGAAAAATAGGAAAACAAAACAGATCTAGAACCTTGAGCGCAGTTCTTTTTCTTATTTTCTCGTGTCTGCCTGTACTAGCTTAGATGAGAACTTTACCCATTCAACCAGACCAGCTTATTCTACCAACTCAGTGACAGATAAGTCAAATATGGCTCTGTCGTGAAAGGGCAGACTTGCTACCTTCTTGTCCTACCATTGATTAACAGTTTGTGTTTCTGTAAACGTTATCGTACGTAAATCTCGAACATCAATAATGAGTGTAGTAAGCAAAAATCAACGAATTTTTGTCTTAGTAGAATCACAGCTAGACGACTCAATAATAATTGTCCCCAATTTAATGTCGTGTACAATTGACTACTAAATCATGCTTTAAATTGTTGACAGTGAAATACTTAGGCCTACTGGCTATGTCAAGAATACTCAAGTCCCACCCGAAGTCGGTGCAGGCCCACAAGGACCTTGTTCTGGCGTGTCTCGACGACAAGGACGAGTCAATCAGGCTGAGAGCTTTAGGCTTGCTGTACGGTATGGTAAGTAAGAAAGCGCATGAATTTAACCTGAACAGGGTTTGTTTACGTTTTCATAAAATTCTTTTAGAACAAACTATAAATATAACCGTTTATAGTAAAGGGACTAAAAAATATTCTAACTTCCCAACCAGGTTTCAAAGAAGAACCTAATGGAGATAGTAAAGAAACTGATGGTCCACATGGACCGCGCGGAGGGCACGCTGTACCGCGACGAGTTGCTGACGCGCATCATCGAGATCTGCTCGCAGAACAACTACCAGCACGTGGTCGACTTCGAGTGGTACGTCACCGTGCTAGCCGAACTCACCGAGATGGAAACCAGCGCGAAACACGGTGAGTTGTATATGATATGCTATAATGCTAGACTATAGCAATTACTGCTGAAAGAACAACTCAGTGACTCTAGTGTGAGTTTCTTTTAACCATCTCGACTTCCCGCACAGATCGCTTTCGGCTCTCCGATTGGCTCTTCACCTAACCAGGGCCAATCGTAGTGCCGAATGCGGTCGATGAGTAAAGTCGAGATAGTTAAAAGAAACTCACACTGGGGCCTCTGCAGTCGCTTGATAACACTGGGGTGCTGTTATCTGTCACTTCACTTGTATCAGTGACAATAAATGTATATTATCGCAAATTGAAGAGTTTTGATTTCGTATAAATAATCCGTACCTAAATTTATAAATTTTTATCGGATTTAAAATACACTCCCGGATTCCTAAATCGAGCCACCGTGCGTTTTATGTTTAAATGCTTAGAAGTCAGAGAAAAAAATGTAAAGTTATGCTGTTTTGAAGCTGTCTTACTAACTATAATTTCGCTATCACTATTGTTTCTGAATTCACGAATTTGAAAAATAAAACCTAAGTTTGGTCACTCTTGAAGAAGTAACCAGCTTTTAGCAAGATCTTTACCACCAGCCTACGTAATCGTCATCTGACCTCAGTACAACTCCAAGAACAGCTTCGGGACTTTCATGGACTGACTGCAGGGGACTTGAAGAACGTAGCCTTAAACTTAACAAGCCAGCCAATGGTCCCAAACTGACACGAGCTCACACAGTGGCTTGGGCTGACCTACAGTTTGCACGCGAACATTTTCATTGGACTGAACGTCAATAGGGCTAGGTTGTTTTTACGGATGAAACCAAGCTTATGCTGCAAGTTAATGATGGACGTAACGGGCTTGCAGACGGCGAGTAATGGGTAGCTCGCTGTCCGGTAAGGAGAGATGTCAGCACCAACTGGTGGGGTCTGCAAGGACCGATGCCTGCCAGGGGTGCGGGTTGTTCGAAAGAGATACCGTGGCCCGTGGCACACAGGCAACTGAGGGAACAGGGGTGGGTTTTAGTCAGTAAAAGTCTGACACGCCCTCCTGCTCCACCCAGAGCGGGAGAAGTTATTTGATGATTTCCCACCCAAAAATAAAAAAATATGGACGTAGGACCATTGTTTTCTTTAGAATTTCTACGCGAATTTCGCCCCTAAGAAACCCAAACACATGAGTAACTGAACGGAAAAGAGACAAAGTTTCTTAAGAACGTGCAAAATTGTTACCTATTTTGGTAGAGTTGTCACAATAGGTGAAGACAAATTAAACAAAACATTTGTTGAATAATTGTATTATTCAGTATGGTAGCTTTACAAATTACTTACTCTAATTTTTTTAAATAATTTATCGTTAATGATGTGGTAAATTCTGAATCTAACATAAAGTTTTTTGTCCCCGGTCCCGGTTGTCATTCGTAGATCTTTGACAGTCGTTACAGGACGCCAGAAAGTCTGACCATCAGTCTATCCGAGACTATCGTGTTGACCAATAACTGGGTTGTAGACATCTGAGAGGCAGTCCCTCCATGTAAAACACGGTTATTCAGCCGCATCCGGTTAGACTGGAAGCCAACCCCAAGCTAGTTGGGATATGCTATGAGAATAGCTAGGGAGATGATGATACCTATTTTTATTTTTTTAGTTTCGAGACAGACCGACTAGTAGCGAGAAATAAGAACGATGTAGGTTTTAACGATAAATTATCAATTTAAAAATTTTAAACGCGTATTCAAACTTTCATGATAATGCTACAGTAGCTGTTGAGGAGTTCCCTCGTGAGGAGACTATCCTGTCTGCAGCAGCAGTTTATGGTGAAGATCATGTTTAGCAAACAAAATTAAATTTAAATACAAAGTTTCGAGTCCATGCTACTAACCGTTAAAGAGTTCGCTCGCAAGGAGGCAATGCTGGCTGCAGCAGCAGTGCATGATAAAAATTGTGTTAAACTATCAAAATTAAACTAACATACTAAATTTCGTGCCCGTGCTACTACCCGTTGAAGAGTTCCCTAGTGAGGACACAATCCTGGTTGCAGCATCAGGTTATATCTATCATATTATTGCATTGTCACTGAAGTTATGGTATACAAAGTTTCAGCTCAATCAGACATCCGGAAGTGGTTCAAATCGTACTTGCAATATTTGAACGTAACACATATACCTACTACATACCAACCCACCCACATGCCTACAAATGTTTAGTAAAAGCTTGTAATAACAATAAAAAGGTAAAAACACCGTGTAGTACCCTCTTCTTATTAAAAAACGGATCCTACAATAAAATAAAGGTACTTACTTGAAAAAGTAATAATCAAATATTAACTTACCTATTGTACTCCTTGGGATAGTTAAAGTATCATATCTTTTTATTTTTTCTAGTATTATTCATACACACAGTACAATATACGACCATTATTCATAACAAAATACCACGTTTTTACATTAACCGGTATAGGCCGGAGGCTGGACGATGACTTTTGACGTTAAGTAGCCGTCAAGTCCCGCGCTGATATCTGACAGCTGACCTTGCTCACAAAAAAAGGTCCACTCAAGTTTTTTTTAATTATTCAAACTTGCAACTAATAAAACAAACAACGTACGTCGCACTAGCCCTGATATTGTCAACTGGATGTGCCAGCGTAAACCGGTTTTTACCAGTCTCGCCGAGACTCATGCCCCGGGTGCTTTTAGTAGTGCAACCGATTCTCGCGGTTGTATGAAGCTTTGTCACTGTTCCGTTTAGTTACTCATGTGACCCAAATAAGTCTATTATTGCAAAAAACTGTTTTATTTCGTTTTCCGATTTCAAATTTGGAGCAATGGCAAACGGAAACTGTAGTGAGTGACTGGCTTATTAACCACGTATTTGATTTTCTTTATACTGCTATTATTTAAAAATAAAGAGACTTAAACAAAAATATGCAGGGTGATTCGATTCAGGTGTCCAGGAGTGTGAACAAATAAATAACTAAATATTTCTGCGCGTTAATAGCAGCCCACACGACTGAGTCGCCGCCCTGGTGACATAAATCCAGGATTTGGTTTGCACGTTTGTGTTATAGGTTGTTGAGCATGATTTGATAGACAAAGAGTAATATTTGTGTGGTGTGTCAGGGCGCATGGTTGCTGCGCAGGTGACGGAAGTGGGCGCGCGCGTAGCCGAAGTGCGCGAGTTCGCGGCGCGCGAGTGCGGCGCGCTGGTGGCGCGCGCGCTCGCCACGCCGCCCGGGCCCGCGTCGCGCGAGGTGCTGTATGCGGCCGCCTACGTGCTGGCCGAGTATTGCCGGTAACTACTCACTGCACAGTACATACTAGAGCGCGTTGGTGAAATCGAAGTTCATCCCAGCAATTGGATCACTTGACCTCTGTTGGAGCTGAATGGTGCTGATACATGATACGTGCATGTTCGTGAACGGGTGCCGTTAGTAGCGATGATCGTCTCGTTGCAGCTACGGCGTATTTTGTTTATTGAAAAATATGCACGCTTTTAACATGCACGTCTTTCTGCATCGTTCTCACAAGTTTAATTTCAACTTAGTGATGTAACTAATATTATGATTAAAAAAGTTTCTTGCCCGTTCTTCTCCATATGTACCTACGTCGCTTTGAAATAGGCAACTGGTTTCATCTTTCTGATTGAACAATTTGACCGTGACAATTCAACAATGCCTGTAATCGATTTAATTGAAATAAATGGTTTGAGTTTCTAAAGTAAAAGCAGTTTAAAATGGTCATGTGTAGCGAGGAGCCCGTGATGCGCGAGTCGGTGTCGGGGCTGCTGGTGTGCGCGGCGCGCGGCGGCGGGCCCATGCGCGCGCGCGCCGTGTGCGTGCACGCCGCGCTCAAGCTGGCCGCCAACCTGCTGCGCGGGTACGAGGCGCGGAGCGAGCGGGACGCCGCCATATCGGTCTGTTACTTATTTCTTTTCATCTATATAATCTTCTATATATATAAAAATGAATGCCGAAATGTATGTACTCGCATAACTTCCGAACGATTGCACCAAATTGGATAATTCTTTTTTATGTATTCCTTATTGTCAGGACAAGGTTTCTATTTAAGAAAATTTACAAAAATATATACCTAGATTTGATCAGAATTATTTTTTACAATATAATACAAAAAGTGATTGACAGTATGTGACAGAAGACTTTGACAGATCTTTGACGAAACAATCGACGTTTGACAGATTGTCAGTATGGTGACATTTCAAATAGGTACAATAATAACATTTCCGGTAATTATTCATTTGATGGGTTAATACTTTCAATACATTAAACAAGTCAATATATTGTGAAATTATTGATAATCCAACTGATTTGATGTTTCCGGAAGGGTTATATTTCCTCAGTCGCGACTGGAGAAATAAAATATGGCGGTACGAAGTTCGCCAGGTCAGCTAGTAATATATAAAAGCGAAAGGTCACTCATTTATTCACTCACTAATTAAACACGACATCTCAAAAACTACTGAACCTACGAAGATGAAATTTGGCATAGAGGTAGATTATGAGTAGGAGACATCAGCTTAGATATAGGAAACTCGAAGGATATAGGAAACTCATTTAGGAAGTAATAAAAGATATCTAAAATGTCCAAAACCAAATCGGTACCAACAAAGTTCAATTATCAAAAAGTTCAATAAATTTTATTTGTCATTGATTAATGCAGTGGTTTTTTCATAAAACCCGATCTTTTACGCGCCTGTTATACTATAAATGACAGAATCATTTATAGTACAACAGGCGCGTAAAAGATCTCACTCAATAACGTTGTGTGTGTAGACTACCGTCTAACTGCTCATCACTGATACTACCTCTGTCAGACACGAAGTCTGGTGAGACAGCATGCTTTTAGGCAGGCCCACCAATGAGTTCGAGCCCGCGGCTAGATTCCCCTTAACCGCTAGATTTAGAAGCATGAAATTTTGCACAAGCATTCTTTATATAACGAAGGTCAGTATTAAGGAAGGATTTTTGAAAATGCATCCCCTCAAAGTGGTTAAAATAAGGGATGGAATTTTTTATTTTATTTATTTAAAAGGTACACCAACATTAGAAACATAAACATAATTAAAATTATTGAGTTATGGTGAATTTGTCACTTACAGAAACGTTGTAATAAGATTTTTTACTCGTAATGACGATAGAGAAATTAATTAGAAACAAAGGACAAAATATTTAGTAAATAAATAACAGATTAAAAAACTAAACTATTAATATCAAGCACCCCACGCTTTTTAAAAATTATTTTCTGCTTTTTTAGGTTTTTAAAGCGTGTTTTTAGTTTTTTTATCTATCTTATTTTCTATTTTTTTTTCGTGCGTGAGCGTGATTTTCCAGTCTTTTTTTTTACATTATTTAATTGTCATCGGTCCTTGTTAAGTCTACAGAGTTTAAATGAAATCTGATTGTTTGAAGTGGGTCAAATGCAAGTACAAAGGACTCGGTTACAAACATGCTTACAAACAAACAAACATACGGGTGAATCTAATAAAAGCGTGTTAAAAATAAAATCATAATCGAAATATAAAAAAAAATTATTACTAGAATCAAAATTAAACATCAAAAAACAATATCTTAATCGAAGTAAGAATAAAAAATTAAATCAAAATTAAATTTAAAATTATTACTAGAATTAAAATTAAACATTTTAGTGAAAATTAAAAATAAACAGTCAAATAGAAATTCAAAACAGTAGAACACGATAACGAGTACAAAGAGAACATTCCAAATATTTTAAGCGGCAATATGTGGCAAATAACTAAAAAATGAAATAGTAAAAAGTAGGTTATAAAATTATGATGCGTCGCTAATAGTTTTAAGTCTTATGCGAAATTGGGAAAATGTGTCTGTAAATATATCAATATTGTTACAGATATCTATTTTATTATAATTAGCTATTAATCGATTCAAGGGGGCATTAACCAAGGTTGGTTCTTGATGAGGCCGGTGTAAAGGTATTTATTTGCGTAAAGATCTAGTTATGTAAAATGTGTAGACGTTCATCATTTTTGCCGATAGGAAATCCCGTTGGGCATCTGGCTTGTAAATAAATAAAATACAATTTGTTTCCTTCATAGATAATCCGCGAAGCCCTAGCGGGTCTGCGACCCCTGCTATGCAGCGAAGACATGGAAGTTCAAGAGCGCGCGCACAACGCGACGGCGCTACTGTCGCTGGTGCTGCGGCGCCTGAGCCCGCACGACGCAGCGCTGCGCGGCGACGCCGTGCAGGCGCGCGGCCCGCTGCCCGACGCTATACTTGTGGAGCATGAACAGAGGTACTTATTCATTTATTTTTAAAAGCCACATAGATACACCACATACATTATACTTATGCTAGAGGGCCCTTTCCGGTCCGTACCTATCGTCAACGCGAGCATGATTGAAAACTAGTTGTTTCATCCAACGCAATGCAGGCGAGTGAGAACGCGATAATAAATAAAAATGGGCGCGCGGAGATTTCACAAAACTTGTTCCGAGAAATACGTGTTTTTTTTAAAAGCCCTACAACTTTTGAAATAAAATGACTGTCATTTAAAATCTCTACTCTATTACATGCGCGATCTTTTCTTTACTTTTTCAATGGATAAGTACATTATGAACGGTCAACATTCAGATAAAGTTTGTGCAAAAAAACAGATTTTCAGATGTCCTTATTGAATTTGTTTCTAAAAAACTTTTTAATTATAGAAACCTAGATATAAACCACAAGATAAATTGTGTTTCAAATAACTAGAGGAAAATTTGTTATAACGCCATTGATAATTATGAGGGGTTGGCCATTCTTAAGTGACATTACAAGTAAAATTTGCAGAATATTTTTATTTTGTGATCGCTCGTAGTAGTTTAACACCCCTTATTTATGGGAAAACATTTGAGAGACAGTTACTAAACATTGTTTTTAATACAATATACTGGGACGAATTTTCTTTCCGAGTCGTGTTTTATAATTAAAACACGACTTTAGGTGCACAACCATATTACCATCAACTTATTTAATTTGCAGCAATGGTGTAGAGGAGGAGAAAATAGAAGACATAAACAACGAGAGTTCAGTCGAGAGCTTCAGCGGCGGCTTGATAGAGGAGCTGGCAGACTTGTTCGACGGAGAACTGAAGCCAGTGGCACCCAAAGCGCAGAAAAAAGTGCCAATGCCTTCAGAGTATGCGACTTGTTATTATTGCTCTTTATTACTAAAATCATTTTGTCACTTGATTCGTTACAATCTTGACTGGTTGAGAGAAAGCCCTGGAACATTATGGTACTAGCCTAATGGTCGATGCACTTTACACAAAATATTGTATTTTTGTCTTCTGTACAGGTTAGCATACCACACGAGATAAAAAAGAAAATCTGGGTATGAGAATAATACACAAAGCAATTACAGGTTGTAAAAAGATCCAACAAATAGCCGTAATCTACGCATTCTGTACATCAAACTAAATATAATTGTGCAAAAATATTGCTGAGAAATGAGTTTGAGCGACTAAATGCGGCTGTTTACGGCAATGCGCAATGTAACGCACACAGAACATGTACTTTAGGGTGCATGCAATGGTACAAGAGTTGTGGTGGTATTTAAATTATAAATGCACTTAAAAAAAGTTGAACTGCTACCTTCAGTATCCTCCATAAACAGAAGGTCCCTAGGTATAGGCCAATACAAAAAAAAAACATCACAATGACTGGTAATAGTAGTGATACTCTCGGCTTCGTCAAGCGTCTTTTTACATCCGTTTTAATAATACTAAAAACATGTCGTATTACAGCTTGAACCTCGACCAATGGCTGTCTCACGAGCGCTGGTCGTCGGACAGCTCCAGCTCGGAGGGCGAGGGCGAGGCCGCGGTGTTCGCGCCGCCGGCCAAGGACGCGCGACCCATCGCGCAGTTCACTCCGGACGAACTGGCCATGGTACGACTTGAACTTACCGTCGTAAGGCACCTGTGCCACCTTTGTGTGACTGTGACTAGCCATACATCGCTAGTATACGTATGAACCAAGCGTGAGTCTCTTAGCGAGTATTCTTTTTATCCGACGAAAAAACGGAGGAAGTTCTCAAGTCGAAGTGTATATATATTTTTTTATGTATGACCACGCATACCTTTTTACAGAGTAGTCTGATTTTGATAATTCTTTTTTTATTGGAAAGGGTTTACCCCGAAATTGGTCTCATATAAATTTGTAAAAAAGAAATCCAACCCTAAGGGTAGGAAAACAGGGGATGATTGATTGTTCACTCACAGATTTTAATGCCGACTTGTGTATTATAAAAAGTAATAAAAATTAAGCATGTAGTAATTAGTAGACTATAGCCAAAAAAAATATAAAAACAAAACTTGTAACAAAAAAATTAACCCGCCGAAAAAACTGAAAAGCAAAAAAAAAATGGTTTAACCTTAATAACTTTGGATATGTTTTTTAATTGTATGTCATCGCCTTCCGAACTTAGTTATTAAGGTTAAACAAAAAAAAAAAAAAATTTTTTTTTTCAGTTTTTTCGGCGGTTTAATAATGGCTCTTGTCGCTTCGACAAATGATTACTCGCTGGCGGCGTGAATAGTCAGCGATGAACTAATAGTCACACGAACATAATTTTTCGCGCAATGGATTTTCAACCGTCGGTGTTAAACTGAGCATTGAGAATCAAACAGAGTACAGCGCGCGTGAGTCTCAGCACGTCGAAAACACACACAGTTCGATTTTCAACTCAGGGCTAAGCAGTGCTTTGCAGATCCAGTGCGCGAAGAAATGCCGCCGCGATTTTATGAAGTCCGTGTGAATTTCGACTTAGTATAATAAATGTACCTATCTCTTTTACAAACACGGGAATTAAAATCTTTTGTATGTTGCATGAGCGAAAAAATCGTTGATAGCTAGTTGGCTTCTCCGATGGAGATGGGACTGGTGTCTTGCCCTAATCAATTGCAGGGCTAAAGGGTATGTTCGTACATACCCTATAGCCCTGCAATTGATGGATTGGTGGAGATACTCGTGTACCTCCAGGCCCCCTCGTGTACTCATGGTAGTGGAAGGAACCGTGGGGTTTCAGTTGGTAGGGATCCGACATAAGACACACACACATAAGGTACACTTCGCAATGGGAAATTTCTAAGTTACAAGCAGGTCGACTGTACTAGACAGAAACTAAAAAAAGTAATTTATTTGTGTTAATTGGTCTTTATCCCCATAGTTACGCGAGGCCCGGAGACAGGAGCAGGCGAACAACCCGCATTATCTGAAGGACGACTCGCCGCGGTCCTACCAGCAGGACGACGTGCCCATCGCTGAGATAGCACTCGAAGTGCCTCTACAAGTTCACAGTATGTATCTTAACGTGTGGTAAAACATGTGGCGCGTAACCCCGCAGCGGAATGTTAGATTTGAGCGTTTAATTGTAAGATTTAGTAATCTGTTCTCTAACAATTGAATTATTCTTCGCAGCCAAGAGATCTGATAAATACTTAATATCGCGAGAAAGTTCAAATAAGAAGAAAAAGGAGAAACGGGCAACGAAGAAACGAAAAAGCAAAAAGGATAAACCATCGAGCGACTCGGACAGTGAGGGTGAGTCAAGTGTTCATTGTCAGAACTGAACTACAGCGAGATATGGATAAAAGATATTCGATGTCCGGATAGGTTGCGAAAAATACTCACTCGTACACGGGTCAATTTGTGTGATAGTTGGCGAAACTTCACAGACGAGACGGATATCAATAACAAAAAAGGATTTAAGAAATAAATCAATAAGAACTGCACGAACGATATATGGTATTTTGTTTGTAAATTGGTTTAAATGACGCTTACTTGTTCTGACGTTTTGTGTTCATGGAGAGGGATACGAAAATATTTTTTTTTTGTCTTATCGTGATTTGATATCAATAAAGTACCCAAGTAATAAAGTTTCGCCAGCTAATTAAATGAGATAGGGCACCGATGTGTAGACATCGGTGCTCGATCTCCATTCCATTTCATTAGCTTCTGGTCAAGGACGCTATATTGTAACTACAATACCTGAAATTTATTGTTCTATATAAGTTTTTATCCAGGGCGCAAACGCTGACCTCCCAGCACAAAAATCAGCTGTTTCGTAGAAAAGTGCAATGTGACAGACCTATGCGGTCAAAATCTATGGCACAGCTGATTTTTTTTTTTAATCAACGAAAAATTTCTACGCTGGGGGGGTCTATAATGATATGCTGAATTCATGGTTACAGCGTGCGCACTGGATAAACACTTATACCTGAGGCCCTAGTGTGAGTTTCATTTAACCATCACGACTATAACTTTAAAAAGGTATGCAGACATTGTGCTGTAGTTCACCGTTGTTTGATGTTTATGAGATATAGAGCGTAGTTTGGTCAAATTACCTTGACCATATAGACCACTAGAATACTACTCATTCCAACTGCGCGACGGAAGCGAATATCGACTATTTGTGAATAGATTTCAAACGGTTGAACTCTATTTTACAAAAGAGTTGATTAAATACTTGTTACTAAAGCCAAAGGAAAAGCGTATTTTTTTATCTAGTGATTTTGTTCCACTTGTTATTCCAAATGTAGTTTATTTTTTACCGTCTGGCGTCCTTTTTGGCGTAAAGGACGGAAGTCCAGACGATACCGAAACTAGGAATAGTTTGGCTATAAATACTGTAGATTACCTTCTATAGCCGGCGGAATACTGCTCATTTCTACTGCGCGCCGCTATTTTGTTTAAATTGTCTCAGGCAAAAATGCAGTGTACTCGATACTCAACGGAGTGTATTTGAATGTAATTAATATCTTTATTGCATAGATTAATTGTCGTTCATCTTCTTATCTGTGGTTTCAAACAAGATGTCTGTGTGTTCCTTGTCTGTATTGTTCAAATGAGTAAAAAGTAATTTGTTGGTTTATTCATTTAGTAAAACTTAAATAATATTATACAGAAGAGGTGCAGCAGGCGCGGCCCGCGGTGGCCGAGGGCGGCGAGCTGCCCGAGGGCGCCGCGCTGTCCGACGACGAGCAGCCCGCGCCGCGCGACGACCCGCACCGCGCGCTCGACCTCGACCTCGACCTGTCAGTGCCACTGCCCAGCTACCGCTTGCTCACTTGAGCCTACTGCGCACGATACGAGCTGCTCCATTCTAATATTTTCACTCATTATTTTTTGTTCTTTATCTATATACAAGACCCATCACATAGCATAGTTAACTGTGCATACTGTACATCGAACTGAGCAAACTGAACTGATTGAGCAAAAATTATTGCTCGGAAACGTCTATTATTTTTGATGCGTAAAATTGCTTTTACGACAGCACACAACGTAACACACGAAAAACATTGTGCTTATTATGGGTGCATGCAACGATACAGGAGTTGTTGTTATTGTGTTTAAGTTCAGGTTATAACATTAAAAACATGTGCTCGCGAAAAAAGGAAAAAAAATTGCTCCATTATCAAAAGGTTTCTAGTACAAAAAATTAGTACAATGTGACGGGAGTATAGTGACTGTCGGCTTCGTTAAGCGTCTTTTTGCTCCTATTATAAGAGAATGTTAGGCGAGAATGGGTTTCCAGTTTCAAATTATTTATTCGGCAACATTTAAGGGACATTTTCCAATTATTTAAAAAATAAGAAAGTTTCTTCACTGGAAGAATAGTGCTCTCTTGTCAATACTCCTACCGCATTTCAAGTCGATCACACGATGATAAACAAACGAAAAATATTTATACTATACCTCGTATACTTACAGGCCTCTACGTGAAGAAGAGCTACTCACGTCCAGAATACATCACTACCCCACGCCTGAAAGCGGACTGTTGGGCAAAAAGCCCAAGTCGTCGAAGAAAACTAAATCCGCCGACAAGACGTCCGGAGACAAATCCACGAAGAAGAGGAAGGAAAAGAAAACGAAACAAAAGACCGTAGATTTAATGCTACCAGAAGTAGCTAAAGAAGTAGATGAGGCGCTGCTTATTGACGATCTAAGCAAGACAAATGGCGAGAAACCACTGAAAGATAATGACGTAGCGGAAGATGACGCTTTACTTGTTGAACCTCACATGAAGGACACAAAGACTGAAAAACATAAAAAATCTAAAAAGGAATCAAAAGATAAAGAATCCAAAAGGAATAAATCAACAAAGAAAGGTATTTTAGCTTTCTAATAAAATGTATAATTATTACCTACCTACTTGTTACATTAGCCAAAGAAAAGCGTTGCATATTTTCCTTCATCTAGCGATTTTGTCCACTTACAATTCCCGATGCAGCTTTTTCTTAAATCGACTATTAGTTTGGTTATAAATGTTCTATTCGTAGAGATCTCTTGATGAAGGAACAGGCAAGCTATAAACAAAACTTTAGGTTTATAAAAGTAAGGCTACTTGTATAATTAAAAAAAAAAACACATCTCCGCCTATTATGTTACCTGTGGCGTGTTTAACGAAAAACCACGTGTGTTAAATTCACTGCATTGTGAACCTAAAGGCTACGGAATGAAAGCTATTTCTCGAAGAAGCGTGTTAAAAAGTATAAGCCCGTCCGTATCAAATTCGAAAAGAAAATGGTCCTAATAGCAAAACAACCTATAATCAATAGGACTAGCAAAATGTCCTTTAAGCAAATCGTCCTACAAGCAGTAAGTCCTATTATAGCCTTACCGGTACCGCTGTACCGCACTGTACGGAACGAGAGTGCATGGGTAGCCGTCACCTCCTTCTGCAAAGCAGTGATGCTCGGCGAAGAGGGAGGCGGCGCACGTGAGGGAGAGGCAGTATATGCGCCGTCACGGCCCTAGCCTCCGCAGGAGACGCCCTGGGCGTCGGGAATCCCAGGCTGCTTTCCGGCCACCGCAGGCGCGGGCTTGCGGACGGCGAGCAATGGGTAGCTCGCTGTCCGGTTAGGACCAAACCCGGGTCGACGGCGCGTTGTGTTCCACGCGCGCCTCAAAGAGATGTCAGCACCAACTGGTGGGGTTCGCAAGGACCGATGCCTGTCAGAGTAGCGGGTTGTTCGAAACAGATACCGTCGCCCCTGTCCTGCCCAACTGTGGGAACACGGGTGGGTTTTAGTCAATAAAAGTCTGACACGCCCTCTTGCTCCACCCAGAGCGAGAGAAGTTATTTGATGATTTCCCACACTCACAGCGTCCCGTGTCCCGCCTCGTACTAGCCGCGCATACCTAAGGTGCGGTACAGCGTTATCGGTCCGGCTAAAGCAGACATACCACATCCTGTTTGTATGTTGTTTTGCTATTTGGACTTTTTGATACGGAGGAAAATAGTAGTAGTAGTTAGTAATAGTAGTTTGTTTAATTCACAGGTAAACATGAAAAGAAGACCGGATATGAAGAAGCATTAGGTATATCTACGCCTAGCAAAGAAGTCATTTAGTGTACATAATAAGTAAATTGCTTAATTTTCTTCGTTCATGTCACGCTAAACATGCTGTCTCAGTGCAATTGTTAATTCGAACAATTTAAGGATATTTTTTATTGATAATTAGTTCAACTCCAGTATGTATTACTTATAACTCCATATTTGAAAGCGAACTATGTCCATTTATATGAATATATTATAATATTTCCATAAGTCTATATAGTAACAAATAAAAAGCTAAATATATTAATCATAAACGTTTTATTATTTAAAAAAAATGACAATTTGCAGCTTTCCAATTTAATGATGATTTGATGGCGGTAACTGCGGCAAAAATCACACTGTATACAAAATAATTTATACCTATACAAAAACAATTCAAAAACAGGTACGGACATAAAGTGCTATCACTACAAACACTTCTTTCGTTTCTTTCTGATACCGCACACATCCTTGGATTTACCGCCTCCTGCGCCTTTCGCGGCAGTTATACTTATCTATGACAATACAAAAACAGGGTAAGGAATAAGGACAGAGGTAGGTAAGGTAAGGGCTGGTTTCTCAAATAATCTTATAACGGTGTTTGTGGTTGCACTCCTCCGAAACGCCTCGACCGATTTTAATGTTTTTTTTTTATGGTAGCAAGTAAAATCATCCTAGGGGCCATTCAAGTATTACGTAAGCATATTTTTTGCAATTTTATTATAACCCCCCCCTCTTATGCTCACGTAAACATTGGTACATGCATATTTCAATTTGTTCAGGGTTTATTTATTGATTCATGAGCAGCAGTTGTACGGCTAGAAATAAGGCTTGGAATAGAGGACTTTAACGCATATTTAAGCAAAACTTATTGAGATGGTATTCTGTTATAATCTTTATATAATAACGAACAAAACAAACTTCTTTTATAATTTTGGTATACTAATTCAAATTAACAGTCTTCAGTCCATGACACGAATCCATGACTCTAAGTCTTCGATGACATTGGATGTTTGCTGCTCAATGTTGTGTGTCTGCTCACTTTCCGCGGGATTTTGGAATAACATCATTTTCTTCGAGCCATTCATTGTGGTCACTCACAATAGGCCAAATAAAAAGGCTTAAATTCACCCAAGGGCAATGGAGAGGGCTTATATGCTTGCAGTTTCCTGCGTGATCGAATCCAGGAATGAAGAGATCCGCAGGAAAACCAAGGCAACCGACATAGCCCGAAGAACTGCCAAACTTAAGTGGCATTGGGCAGGGCACATTGCTCGTAGAACAGATGGCCGATGGGGCCGAAAAGTTCTGGAGTGGCGACGGCGTACCGGAAGACGTAAAGTTGGAAGGTGGACCGATGACTGTGCGAGGGCCGCAGGAGTCCGCTGGATGCGGGAAACACAGAACCGGTCGAAGTAGCGGAGCTTAGCGGAGGCCTATGTCCAGCAGTGGACGTCTTACGGCTAAATTTTTTATTATGATTCATAGAAAAGTAGAGATGCCATCAGGGACGGTTACCGTTACCAATAAAATACCGGTAAAACTACCAAAATATTTCGTTCCGTTCCGTTAACTTTTAACGTTAAAATTACCGTTAAATCGTAGGATTTACCGGTATTTAAATAGCGTTACTAGTATCATTACTTCACTAAAATCTAACAAGAAGCAACATTTTGTGCAATAGACTTAAGTGAAACAACTTAACTATACTGGATGTAATTTTAATCACCGTTAACCTCATAAGGGGTCATTGTACTCATTATTATGAACAACTTTTACTATGGATATATCCCTGGATATTACCCATGAAATCGCGAAAATAAAACCAGCTGTTCCTTACATTTTGACCAGTTATGTGAATATAAATGTAGGGAAACAGCTGATATTTTTTTCGAGATTTCGGGTTTGGTCCCATAGTAAAAGTTGTTCATAGTGATGAGTACAATGACCCCTTATGAGGTTAACAGTGATGAAAATTACACCTTGTATTTTAGTTTGACAGCACTAAGATGGCACTTAGAAATTAATTTAGTGAAAATGGCAATTTTGCTATTCTGAATTAGACGTTTTTCAGCAAAAATTTTGATTGACTAACTAAATCTGACTATTTTCAATCGCGGTTAAAAAGTTGTGGAATAAAATTGGTTGTCATGAACTAAAATTCACACCAACACCTCGACTTCAGGTGTAAAAACAATACTGTATCTTTTTTTTCTTTTGCTTGTATCTCGAAAATGGTGTATCCTATCGCAAAAATAATGAAAATTTCGACCTCTTTAAAAGACCCATGAATCTCTAAAACTCAACATGTAGCTATTAATTTATCTTATTTTCAATACCATATTGGAATGTTGGCTAAACATTTCCCAGCCTGTTATCAGCGAGGTATGGCGCTGTAGCCGAGATACAGGTTTTATACCTAGTTCGGTTACAGATGCTCCCTCGTTGTAATGTTTTCATTATAGCCTACAAATTCTTTATATAAAAAATCCATATAAAACGCACTGAGACTGGCGCCCCTGTGCGCCTCCGGCTCTAAATAAAATTGACGGGGTAGGGCACACAAGTATTTTTAAAAAATACCACGTGGAATCGCTATGGTCAAAAACGATTTTAGATGAGTCAAAATTATTTTTAAATTTAGTGTTTCTTTTTTGCAGTATAGATTTAAGATTCTCATAGCCTAAACTAACTAAACTATCACTTAGTTAGTTGAGTACAATATTGTTTCTGTGCTGCAGAAAATTATTATAAACAAACAGGGTGGCAGGACCATCAACGCAAAAACAGAAACCATGAATGACTACCTTCGGCGTGTATACAATATTGTTTCTGTGCTGCAGAAAATTATAATAAAAAGGGTGGAAAGGATCTAAACGCGAAAACTGAAACCATTAATGAACCTTCGGCGTGTATACAATATTGGTGCCGATTCTCTTGTACATTGAACTCAACTAACTAAGTGATAGTTTAGTTAGTTTGTTTAGTTTAGGCTATGAGAATCTTAAAGCTATTCTGCAAAAAAAAATCTCTGAATTTAAAAATAATTTTGACTCAACTAAAATCGTATTTGACAATCGCGACTCCACGTGGTATTTTGTATTTTTGCTTCGCAACGTGATACTTGTTTGCCCTATCCTGCGAATTTTATTTATAGCCGGAGGCGCGCAGTGCGTTTTATGTGGATTTTCTTTACTTTTTGTATGAAAAATTGTGACCTACTTATTGAGTTTCAGAGGTTAAATAACGGGGTTGAAATTTTCATTATTTTTGCGATAGGACACAACATTTTGGAGATACAAGCAAAAGAAAAGAAAAAAGATACAGTACTGTTTTTACACCTGAAGTCGAGGTGTTTGTGTGAATTTTAGTACATGACAACTAATTTTATTCCACACCTTTTTAATCGCGTTTAAAAATAGTCAGAATTAGTTAGACAATCAATATTTTAGCTGAAAATCGTCAAATTCAGAATAGCAAAATTGTTATTTTCACTAAATGAATAACTCAGTGCCATCTTAGTGCTGTCAAACTAAAATATAGTTGTGTCACTTTAGTCTATTTCAGAATGGGAAATCGTCGTTTGACAGGAATAAACAAAATTTTGGTGATTTTTAGTCTAGTTTAGTGGCATTTGTGACAAGAGAATCAGCACCATTGTTTCTGTGCTGCTGATAATTATAATAAACGGTGGCTCAAATTGAAAAAAAAAAGTACTCAAATTAGCTGCGACCGAATTTTTCTATATAAAAGATATTCTTGTCTCCAGAGATGTGTGGTTGACTGTACCTATATACAGACCTAAGACTAATTAAAAGTAACAATATAGTTATAATAATACGGTTTAAGTTGAAACTTCTGTCGGCCCATAATAATATTTTTTACACAAACAACTAGTTGATAAATCAAAGGCAGTAGACGTAGGTACGTTTGGCGTACGCGACGCGATGTTTGTGTGCCGTATGAGCATGAAATGAAACACGCGCGAGCGCGAGTCTTATCGTATTCGTATCTTTCCGATCGTCGTAACAAGCGATGTTGCCGCTCCGTTTAGAAGAGCCGAACGCAAGGCTGCGAAGCGCTTGGTTCGGTTTGGCAACGTCGCACAAAATGTTGCTTCTTGTTAGATTTTAGCGAAGTAACGATACTGACAACGCTATTTAAATACCGGTAAATACTATGATTTAACAGTAATTTTAACGTTAAATAGTTAGGAACGGAACGGAACGAAATGTTTTGGTAGTTTTACCGGCATTTTATTGGTAACGGTAACCGCCCCTGGATAACGTTAACTGACTTTGGGTATCGGTATTATTAACGTTACTTTTTTATCGTTAACAGATCGGTAATTGGTAACGTTATATAAAAATATCGGTAATTTGGTCCCACGTTGCCATGTGTTCAAACCAAAATCGACTAAATTTTGTAGAAAATCCAAAAAAGTTTAAAAAAAATACTGCTTATGTTATCACCATCCAGACTCCCCCATCCCCCATGTCATCAAAATTAAGCAAAGCAAAGACGACCGCTGTAGTGCTTACGTACTTGAATTGAATGGCCCCACAATTTGGCGTGCACTCACTAACGAACGAATTGGAAGCACTAAATCAAACTCTAAAAGGTCTGCTGTACAAAACTTTATGCTCTCGAAGTACCAGGTTGTCATAACTCGGTAGGAGCTCACCTAACAGGTGTGTGTCAGTTATAAAACGTTTTATGCCTTCGAAGTACCAGGATGTCATAACTCGGTAGGAGCTCACCTAACAGGTGTGTGTCAGTTATAAAACGTTTTATGCCTTCGAAGTACCAGGATGCCATAACTCGGTAGGAGCTCACCGAACATAGGTGTGTCAGCTAGAAAACGCTTTATGCCTTCGAAATACCAGGTGGTGGTGGGTTTTAAGCTTCTAGATAGTTCGAAAACATTCGCGAATATTCGTGTAGTAGAAATACTCGATTTCATTCATATTTTACTCATTGGTAAAGTTAGTCATGGGAAGTAAAGATGCCATAGTTGACGGTACCGTTAATAGACTACACACTAACATATTTTACACTCATCTACAGCGACCGCTAATAATAAGGGACAAAGTGTAAAGAACAACTACAATACAGATCTAAAATAAATTTATTATATTCAAATGAAGCAAAAATAAATATTTAGACTGTACTTTACATATTTAGATTTAACTGTAGATACCATAAATTATGTATTGCATCTCTACAGATTTCGTCACGTTAAGAATGTGGCAAACTAAAAAAATTTTTTTTGCTATTTACAAATAAACATACATAATGTACAAAACACTAATTGTTGCGTCGTTACACATCTCGTACACCTCTACTGTACTCGTTAGGTGTACTTCAAAATAAACAATACATACTTTAAATATGTTCGTAAATTAATGTAATAAATGAAATACTTTACTCGATCTCAATCGATATTAAATAGCAAATTACAATTTTATAACGCTTCAAAGCATTTTAACACTTCACTACAACATCAATGTTTATTTTAACAATTATTCGAATTAAGCATATTTTATCTAATAGGTTTACTTATGCTAAATGTGTCTCAATAAATAAATCAATGAACTACATTATTTAATCTAATTGGCTCTGATGCATCCAGGTCTAAATGACAAATCAACAATTCTATTTTTCTTTAAATTCATGACTTTCCATAGTAACTACAAATGGTGTAATTAGAATAGATGATTTGACTTTGATCGAAGTGCATTAGGAATCTATTGAAAGGGTAACTCTCAAGTTAAGTGCTAACTACTTCACATGTAGATATCACAATGTACTTCAGCTTATTCTCATATAATATTAATATAACAATAAAGCCTATTGATAAAGTATGTAATATATGGAATAGGTAGACGCAAGTATGTCATAAAAACAGTATTATGACCAACCAAGTTTTCTGTGAAATGGCTAACTTTCAGGTTTAAGTTTCGGCTCCCAAAATTAAAGAAGTTTTGATTTTCCTTTAGAAGTATTAAATGGCTATTTAGCGATTTGTCAATACTTTCATTAGCGAGACAGTATAACTCATAATAGGCTCATAGTTAACTTCATTATGAGAAAGCAGCCTTAGCAGTGTCTGTTTCGTGATTACAGATCTTATCACAAGATTTCTTTTTGTGTGCACATATGTGATAATGTCGTATATGTAAAAACAGCTATGATGTGTCTTGAAAGTTAGACCAAGGCAAATGATTAATGAGAATGAATAACAGTGTCTTATCTTCCGTCTTATTCACATCCTTAAAACGTCATCCCTGCTCATTTCACAGAACGTGGCGATAGTCCTATACTTTTATAAATATGTCATTACAAGCGACAATGAGTGTTACATAACTACCAAGCATTACAATCACTTGTGCCTTAAATTCGAAGCAACAATAATTACAACTGGATTACGTTAGACAACAGTTATGACCAATTAGATAGTGATGGTAAAGATATATGAAAATACTGAATATTATACTCATTCCATCTTATACTCAGGGAAGTCAAATTTCACCTCAACACCGGCTTTCTTGGCGAGATTAACTATCTCTGCCAGCTGCACCACGAGCTTCGCAGCCTCGTCGAGGTTATCGCGCGGCACGATGCGAAGTCCAGATTCTGAGATAATTTTTCGCGCTTCATGCACTTTTGTACCCTGTCAAAAAGTTTTAAGGTAAGTACCCCAATATTCTATCCATATTCAATAATGATTACACTAATAATTACATATCATACACTACACTATTACAAAGGTGTAATTAATATAGCCCCAAAACACTCTGAAGGGGTATTCATGATAAGAAACAACTTCTACAATGGGACCAACCCTGGTTTTCAATTATTTCTAATAGAAATAATTGAACACCTTATATGTTACAGTCAAAATCCTTAATAAGTTAAGTTTTCTCTATTTAAGTTTTACCAATTGTTAGGTAACGTGTAACGTCTTGATTATAGATCTAGAATCACTGCAAAAAGAATGTGACATAGCTACTGACCAAATAGCTAAATAAATGGTATTTTTGTAATTGCATAAAGGTTTTTGATGGCTTTGACTAATTAAGAATTTTGACTATGACATGAAAACATTTTTGGGGAACAGTTAGTCAGATAATGATAATGAAACGAATATGACAATAATGGTAATAAAAGAATTCATAATAAATACCTGAAGACGGACAATGACAGGGATTTGGATACTAAGGTTCTTGGCCGCAGTAACAATTCCCTCTGCGATGACGTCACACCTCATGATACCTCCGAAGATGTTTACCAATATGGCGGTGACGTTCGGGTCCGACAAGATTATAGTGAAGGCTTCCTAAACCAGAACAAATATATGAATACTACAGTCAATGATATATTATTCATTTAGCATTGTGTCAACGAGACGCACCGTTACAGCCTGTGAGGTGGCGCCACCTCCGACGTCGAGGAAGTTAGCGGGATCACCACCGTGCAACTTAATGATGTCCATCGTAGCCATGGCCAACCCGGCGCCATTTACCATACACCCAATAGTACCTAAGATAACCAGATATTTTTATCACAACATTATCCATTATTTTATTCATAATAAATTCAATAGTCAATTTAATGAATTTATTAATAGTCATACCGTCGAGTGCAACATAGTTTAAGTTGGACTTAGCAGCTTGGATTTCTTTGGGATCTTCCTGAGTCGGGTCCCTCAAAGCAAACAGTTCCTTTTGTCTGTACTCAGCGTTGTCGTCAAATCGGAACTTGGCATCTAAGCAGAAGACTGAAACGAAAATTGCATGATTATGAGCAAAATAATGAAAAGCTAGGACTAGAATATAACATCTTATAGGGGCTATTGAAATAACCGAAAACCTAAAACGGGATCACTGTTATCAGTTATAATTAGTGATATAAATAACTTTAATGGCACCAAGCCTGAGTACTGGTTACACTATTTGTAATGTAACCGACGATTGCCAGTCCCGTTTTCTTGTCAACGAGTTTCTTGGCACGTAGGTCAACAAGAAGGTCGTGATGTCGCAAGAAATCTGCGCCCAAAATGGGTCGTTTCACGGCAGCAACGATAAACTGCCATAAGGGGCGGCGCAGACCAAGAGTGAGTTCCAGCTTCTTCTCGACGTATGTGTGTATCGGAGTGCCGTTCGCTGCATACAACACTTCTTCCGATGGTTTCATTCCTTTCGTGTTAGGAATGACGGACACATTTGCTCCGGTGTCCACAAGGAATTTCAAGCGATGTTGGTAATCGCAAACGTGTAGACGCTATGGTGTGATTTCGTTAACCTCGGGTCCCGTCGCAGCCAAGGTGGCGACTAGTTTTCCTGAAGCTTGAACTTGCACGGGCATCTGCAGTGCGTGCTTCTTTACCGTACCGTGAATGATAAAAAAATATCGCCTTACGTCTGCTGGTAAGTATTCGTTCGTCCTCGAGATAGTGAACGTGATCGTGAGCGAAATGATCCGAATGACTGCCTTCTTTGTCGCGTTCGATTCGTTTTTATTGCTGCTATTCCCGCGTGAACTGCATAATAGCTTCTCGAAGTTCTGGTTCTGGCTGCGAGTGATTGCTTATGTGTCGTGTCGTTGACAGCTGTTGGCATGCACAAAACAAATGGACTTCTCGTGTTTGCTTGTGTATCTTATCGGCCATGGCTGCAAGCACCTCGAGTGAGCGTCTTCGTTGACCGATAGCACAGCACGCGTGGAGCCTGGCAGGTGTTTCATCCAAAGTATCTTCAAGGTGGTATCGGGCATCTTGTCACGTGCTGGTTCCCTCATGCTACTCAATAGTTGGGACGGCTTCTGGTCACCCAACTCCATCTCGGTGAACAACTTTTGCAGTTGCTTTGTTTCTGACTCCTCGTATGCGGACAATAACCTTTTCTTGGCTTCCTCGTATCTGTCTGCGCAAGATTTGGACATGACGATGTCACTAATCTGTTCTACATCCGTTTTCTCGAGATGTGCCACCATCAAGCTGAATTTCGACTCCTCGCTGGGCTTCTGTGGATTTTCGACCGTCTCGAATTGCCCGAACCATAATGTTGGTTTGTCACGCCCAAACGTAGAAATTCGGGCTTTGACGGAGATAGTCTCGATCTCTGCGGAATCCATCATAATGACTGGAGAACGTCGGTCGTCGATCACGTCGGGGTCATCAATTTACCGGTCGTTAGGATAAAAGTAATAGAATAATATTCAGATCGATCCATTTGACACTCGATGTCAGATGCCATAAACTACAACGCGAAAAAAAATCTGCTAAACACAGTAATGTTCGTGGTGTTCGCGAAACTCGACAAAATGTAGGAAATATTGAGTTTCGCGACCATAAATAAATATTATTTGTTGCTGTTAGATTTTCTGCATTACTTGTAAGTACCTGATTTTTGTTTTAGACCAGGGGGCTGATTCTAATCAATTTGCAAAGTTATACGTTCTATACCGTTTCATCAACGGTTCGATTCCGTTCGGCTCTCATCCATCACCCATAAACACACCCATTTTACTATTTTTATGACTAAACTAGAACTGTATCTAAGTCGAAAACCAATCGCTACGGGAATGAATGGGCAAAAAACAACCTAAATTCGAAGAGTCGCAAGTAAGTATAAATAATGCGTAGCAAAATGTTACTAATCCATACTAATAAAAATAATAAAGCTGAAGAGTTTGTTTGTATATGTTTGAACGCGCTAATCTCAGGAACTACCTGTCGGAAATTTTTTGCACAGTATAGAGAATATATCCCTATTATTGAGAAAGGTTATAAGTAGGCTATTTAACACCACGCAACGACCCTTAGGAGGCGAGCAAAAAAGAAAGAATGCTAAGCGAAAAGAAAGCACAGCACGGGTGGGCGATGCGATGCGACGCGGTGGGTCGGAGCTTAAATTCACGCGGACGAAGTCGTAGGCAGAAGACTTAGACTAGACTAAGAGAGGTAGTAGACTTAATAATTAAAGTACTTACATTTGCCTGTAATGGCATCTTCCGCGTATGGGTTCACCTCAACTAGGAGAGCGTCTTTTTTCACAAAGAGATCGTACAACCTTCTAACCATGTCCGTTGCTTCAGCTGTGTCCAGACCAATCTAAAAAAAAATGCTAGTTCAAAAAACAGCTTTTCATAAGTGAACAAACGATTTCAATTTCTGATCTTAAGTACACCTGCAAACTAGGCCTCCTGTAGTGTTATTTTATAATAATCTGACTGTGATAACTTAGGTGAAGTGAGTTATCAATATTGTCAATCCCTCTCATTAGGTAGAATGATTGCTTACTTTAAGCTCACCTAAGTGTTTACGGTGACATTTATACAAAATAGATTGTTATTTTACTAGATCGCTACTTGCTTTTGCATTTTCTTTAAAAAGAAAACGGCATAGTGAAAGTTCGCTGTTCCTTGCTGGTCACTTAGTGTACGGCGTAATTTATCAAAGTACCTTGGTTAAAACGCGTTTAATTTGTTCGTCCTTGAGTCCTGCAACGATATCGATAGGTTCATACGTGATAGCATCAGGATTCGTTGCAGCCACATCTTCGATGCTCACACCACCTTGAGAGGATGCAATAATAACTGGACCCTAAAAACAACAGATTTTTAAAACTTGTGATCCTTAATACAAGTGCAACAATGAGATTCGTATTGGAAAGGAAAACCAATACACTATTTAATGAAATGAAAATGAGAGTCATACATACATTAAAGCTGCGCTCCATCATAACGGCAATGTAAAATTCTCTACGGGGGAACTTGCGCTCAGTCACCATGACCTTATTGCAAATACGCCCCCCCGCGCCTGTCTGCTTCGTGACTAGGTACTGCTTCAGCATCTTGCTGGCTATCGCACTGGCGGTTTCGGGCCTACATTGTAAAAGAAGTTTAGCATGCAGTCAATAAACAATACATACAGAATAGATTTTAAAAGATAATATGAAATTATAATGAATAGACAACATAGTCAGCCCCATTTAAGACGAATATGCACGTGAGCTTTCATAAAGTGAGTGTTGAGTTATTTTCAAATGCATTTAAACAGAATCTTTCAATTCAAATACAATTGTATATATACTGACTTCAGTTATTAAGGTGAGTGCACACTAGAGCAGCGGTCGTAAACCTTTTAGAGGGAAAGGCAACATAGTGGCAAAATGAAATAAAGCCAGGCCGCACTTTTTTTTTTACAACAAATAAACATTTATTTTCTATTTCACAAAGGCGCCTTAAATATATGAAGATTACAATATCGAAATAAATCCTTTGTGAGAGACTGGTATCTGCACTAGGAAAACCTGTCATACAGATTACCAGGCCCCCCCCAAAAATAGTGTATGAGTAACTTAAATCTTAAAGATATTATATATTTTCAACCTTTGGTAGGAAACATTAGCGAAACTAAAACAAAGAAGTAAAAAGATACAAACAAAAGAAGAAATAAATAAATAATAATTAGTTATTTGTGTGTTTGTGTAGTGTGGTGTAGTATAGTGTAATGTAGCGTGGTGTGGTGTGGCGTGGTGTGGTGTGGCGTGGTGTGGTGTGGCGTGGTGTAGTATAGTGTAATGTAGCGTGGTGTGGTGTGGCGTGGTGTAGTATAGTGTAATGTAGCGTGGTGTGGTGTGGCGTGGTGTAGTATAGTGTAATGTAGCGTGGTGTGGCGTGGTGTGGCGTGATGTGGTGTGGTGTGGTGTGGTGTGGTGTGGTGGTGTAGTGCAGTGTAGTGTAGTGTAGTGCAGTGTAGTGTGGTGCGGTTTGGTGTGATGGGTTGAAGTGTGGTGTTGTGATGGACAGGCTGAAAACACATTCATCTTAAAACAATTAGGAGGCTTTCAGTGCTAACGTGATCAAGGTTCTGTAGATACGTGGTGAGAACTTGCTTGCACTTTGATTTAGTAAGGGCGTATATTTTTAATGTCGAGTTTATTTTGTTGTATAAATAACTGCCAAGGAAACAAAAGTTGCGGTGCGAAAGACTACTTTTACATAATTGAGTAGAACAGACATTTGTCTTAATGCGTTTATGAGCATGCAAGGATGAGTTGTAGTTTATTGAAGAATGTTTACGCAAGATTGTTTGAACGATAAACAGTTGTCGAACTGTAAGAACCTTGCCCTTATCGTAGAGTTCAGAGGTAGGGTGAAAAAACGGTAAAGCATAGGCCACTTTAGCACTGCTCTTTGAGCTCGCTCGATTTTAATCATAAATAATTTAGATTGTCCAAGTGCAAAGTAAACTGTTTTAAGAACTTTCGAATCTGCAACACGTCGTAGGCTTTTGAAAATGAAGGTGAGCTTCCTAATCCTCTTGGACAACAGATCGATGTGGGAATTAAAGTTTAGGTTCTTATCAATAGTTACACCGAGGTACTTGAGGGAGTCCACTTTTTCGAGTTTTGGGCATGAGCATGAATAGGAAGAGCTGTTGTTACACGAGTGGGCCTTGATATTTAGTGATGGGATCTGAGCGAGGTGAGTGTTTATTAGTGTAAATGTTATGTATTTAGTCTTTTCTGTATTAAGTGAGAGTAGGTTGTTGTTTAGCCAGGCCATGAGTAGCGAGAACCCCATCTGAGCAAAGTGGTACACTTCCTCCCAAGTATCTCCATAGAAAAGAAGAGCCGTGTCGTCTGCGAAAGTAATAATCTTGCCGTTAATATGGTTTAACTGGCAGAGGTCATTAATAAAGATTAAAAAGAGGGTAGGCCCCAAAATACTCCCTCCCTTGTGGAATCCCGATATTGAGTTCGCAGTCATCACTCAACCACTCATCTACCACAACACGTTGAGTTCTCCCATTCAGGTAACTTTCGAATAATTTCAGCTGTTCGTCACGAATTCCGAGGCGTTCAAGTTTCTTCAGTAAGAGTGGCGCAGAGACGGTGTCAAAAGCCTTCGTTGTTGTTCATAATTAGAGAATATCATGTATACCGGGATGCCTGGGGGAGGGAGGCCTAAATTCTCATGCCCTTATCCAAATTTATTTGAGGTCTGCGCAATCATCTTCCACAATTTTCTTATTAGCAGTCATGGCGACTAATTATAATTGTCGACTAATAAGAAAATTTACTGTTTGAAACATGATATGGCTAAAAAGGGTGGGGGGGGGTCGTGCCATAATCGCCACGTTTGGCAGGTGGGTTGGCGATCGCACTATGGTGGTAAAATGCATAGAGAACGCGGCTGCCCATTCTCTAGTAAGTCCCTAAGATGGGATGGTGCTATTCTTTACGTCCGACACCACACGGAACATAGCCATATCATCTTTCAAACAGTTTATCTTCTATCGTATCTTTTGTCTTCGCTATTCTTATCATTCACATTCATACTCTAAGTGTTTTCCGAATTCCTTTTCAGTCACCAGTGTCACTTTCCATGTTTCCACCAAGATAAAATAATCAAAATCAAAAGTCATTTATTCCAATTAGGCTGAGAGTCAGCACTTTTTGAACGTCAGCATTAAATAAGACAGTCCCCAAAACCCCCGCCCTTCACCACTTCCTAGTGCTTTAGCTGGGAAGAAGAATTGGCGCAACAAACTCCCCAACAGCACAACTGTCTGTTAGGTTGAAAGAACTTGATTCTAATACAATAATAGGTAAGTAATTAATCAGTCAACAATAAATGAAAATAACATTAATAAAAAATGAAAAAGTTAAAATAAAAAATGGTTTATACAGTCAAATAAAACAAACAATGATATGAAGTACCTACCTCATATGACTCGTCAGTAGGTAAGCTAATTCTGCTGAAAGAACACAAACATTGTCTTGAGTTAATCACAGCGGCCCACAATTCTTATCGTTTAAGTAGTTGTTGATAGAATAGTGTGCTTTAGAACAAAGGTTGGATTTTACTTTAGCTTTAAACGCATTAAAATGTAAATCTAGCAAAGAAGAGGGAAGCTTGTTATAAAAAGTTATAACAAGTCCAACAAAGAGTTATGAACTTTATGAAGCCAGTGAAAGGGAGCATGTAGTTTGTCCTTATTTCTAGTATTTATATTATGAATATCACTGTTTTTAGAGTATAAGTGTATATTTTGCCTAATCTATATGATGTTAGCGAAGATGAATTGCGATGCCACCGTGAGAATACCAATATCTTTAAAAAAATCTCTCAGAGAAACTCCAGCACCTAGTTGGTAAATTGCACGAACAGCTCGTTTTAGAAGAACAAAAATATTTTGAATGTCAGCAGCTTTGCCCCACAGCAGAATGCCGTAGGCCATAACGCTATGAAAATAACTAAAATAGACTATCGGAGCTGTATCAACGTCAGTGTATTGTCTTACTTTCCTGACGGCGTAGGCGGCCGAACTAAGCCTTTCCGCTTGGCTTGTGATATGTGATCCTCACTGAAGTTTGGCATCTACTGTTATGCCCAGAAAAACTGCCGAATCTACAGTTTCAAGTACCTCATTATCTAAGACGATGTTGGGTCCCAGATTTCTTATATTCGGTAAAGCGAACTTTTTACATTTAGTTGCCTTGGCATTTAGAACTAGGTTATTCGTGGTAAACCAAGCCGTAACCCTTGAGAGTGACCTTGAGTTTACGTCAAGATCTTGTCTATTCCTGTCTACTGTAAAGATAAGAGAGGTATCATCAGCAAGCAGTACAACGTCACAGATACCCTTTATATAGAATGGTAAATCATTAAAATGTATAGAGTCATGTAAACCTTTCTTTATTAAATGTAAAATACTTACACTACCCTGTTTATACATTTTCGAAGTTGCAGTATTTGTAAAAACCAACAAAAATACATGTATGATACATTTTATTTACACACAACATGTTTTTGACAAGCATTGTTGGTATATTGGCATGTGCTAGATGAAATATGGCAAATAATTTAGTTTTTTTTTTTTTTTGTGTCTCGTAATGTTAACTAATAAACTACTTTATATACCATCTTAGGAAGTAACTATTGTATGGAATCGAAGTTCTTCTAAGTGAATAAATAGATGTGCTGCTGGGGAATTTTTTGAGCCACTTTCGTTGCTTCCTAGCTACAGCACTAGGAACTTGGTTAAGGGCGGGGTTTTCCGGGGGAGTGTCTTATGTCATTTTCAAAAATCAAAAGTCATTTATTCAAACTAGGCTGAGAGTCAGCACTTTTTGAACGTCAAAATTACATAAGACAGTCCCCCCAAAAAGCCCGCCCTTCACCTTTTGACGTGAAAAGTGCTATTCTCAACCTAGTTTTAGTAAATGACTTTTGATTTTGTTTTACAAGACTTGTCCAAAACAAGTATCAATAGGATACTTTTGTTTATGGGTGTTTGTAAACGCGGGGTCAGACTTCCTCTTACTCTTGTTTATTCTATCAATCTACGCCTAACGCAGTCCAATGTTGGACGGATATACGCTCTCCCAAGCAGCGCCACAACGCTCTGTCCTTCGCTGTTTTCTTATTCTATAGTTATTACATATTTCAAATAGGCATAAAAATTACAAATTAACGTGTTTTGCCAGCTTTGGGAAATAAACAATTTAGTTAACATGATTTTAATTTTCTTATTATACCGAGAAAGTGTTTGTACGATAAGGCATTATTTTTCGTTGAAATGTTATTAGACGTCGTAAGACAATAACGGGGCAGCTTATGTTGTGCACCAGCTAAACTTAATTTAGGCTATTTCTATCTTTTCTCCCTTTGAAAGCAAGAAAGGAGGGACATTTACTTAGTAATAACAGCCCTTATGAGTTATGAGCTGTCAATATTAGTAGAACTAAAGCTCCCACACAGGCAAAGAGTACATTTCAGAACGCATCGACCAAAAATACGGCGAACTACAAAGCATCTACAAACAGACTGTAGAAGTTCGACATTTGTGCAGCATATTCACATTTATTTTACCTATTGCATCACTGTCAAAATCAAAGTAGTTTTTAAATTCGATGAAATATGTTGCTGTTGTGTTGCTGCTGCCTAAGGTAAAATAACTGTGAATGGACCGTAACTTTGTTCTTATCTGCCACCGTCGTTTTCATCTACCAATTTTTTTAATTTAGTTTATTTGTGAACTAGGGAATGGGCGCAAATTTCGAAGATATCAGCGAGAAATTAAAATTTTACTAAACAGTCTAGGGCCGCTAGCAGGAAGCTCACGGGCCGCGTCTTCTAGACCGCTGCTCTAAATAGTGTGTACTCACCTTATTTATATAAATAAACTTTAATGTACACCAGAAAAATACATTAAAAAAAAATTAAAACCGCAAAATATACAATGGGCGGCCTTATAAAAAATATTGTGCGGTAAAATATGGTTTTTTTTTTTTTTTCTCTGGGTGGGAAATCATCAAATAACTTCTCCCGCTCTGGGTGGAGCGGGAGGGCGTGTCAGACTTTTACTGACTAAAACCCACCCGTGTTCCTTCAGTTGCCTGTGTGCCAGGGGCGGCGGTATCTCTTTCGAACAACCCGCACCCCCGGCAGGCATCGGCCCTTGCGGGCCCCTCTGTTGCTGCTGACATCTCTTTGAGGCGCGCGTGGAACACAACGCGCCGTCGACCCGGGCTTGGTCCTTACCGGACAGCGAGCTACCCATTACTCGCCGTCCGCAAGCCCGTGCCTACGGTGGCCGGGAATCAGCCTGGGATTCCCGACGCCCAGGGCGTCTCCTGCGAAGGCCACGGCTGTGAGGGCGCATGTACTGCATCTCCCTCACGTGCGCCGCCTCCCTCTTTGCAAGCATTACTGCTTCGCTGAAGGAGGCGACTGCCAGCCATGCCCTCTCGCTCCGTACCATGGCCTGGACCAGGGTCGGACGCGAGAGATCGCCGCCGCCGATCACCTCCACGAGGACACGGCGTTGCTCCGCCCAAGCTGGGCAGACCTCCACCGTATGCTCCACCGTGTCCTCTGGGCGATCTTCGCAATGGAAACACCCGGGCGTTTCCTCCCGCCCTATCCGAAACAGGAACCTCCCGAAACAGCCATGTCCGGTGAGGACCTGTGTCAGGCGGAAGGTGAGGACGCCATGCCGCCTCTCAAGCCACTCCTCAAAGAGGGGACTTACCGCCGCAATCGCGGCGTGCCCATCGGTAAAATATGGTAAGGTACTTGTCTGAAATAAAGATTTTATTTATTGCTATTTGTGATCTCTTCCAGGCAACCTTGGAATGGACAGTGATTGCCTGAACATAAAATGGGGCTGTCGTTGGTGCAAATAATAAGGTTACAATATACTTAAATAATTACACAGATATATTACACATACGACCATACCTAACGACGCGGAGTGGAATGCAACACACCGGCCAAGTGCGCGTCGGTACACGCACTTAGCCAGTGAAGGGTTGTGATGAATATTTACGCATGTATAGTATTGACTTTACCGGCCGCAAAAGTAAGTTTGTATTTCTTAGTCTCCAAAAAACTATGAAGAACAATGTTATTTCTGCAGCTGTAACCAAAATTATCCCATACACCTTTAGACTTCAACAGTAAAGTATCCTATACCCTAACCCAGGTCATAGTTAGCAGGTCAAATTTGATTGAAAAGCCATTAAGGCATGTCTTTACATGCCTTAATGCCTGAACACATTTTCAAGTTACCTTTGTAACTTATAACTTTACTTACGTGTCAACCATTTTGACACCACCTTGGAGGCCACTTTTAAAGGTGCCCCTTCCTCTGCCACCAGCAAGTACCTAAAATAGCACTTGTTATTATAATCTCAATACAACCCAGCACTTTTTACTGATTACTAATAATTAGAAGATCTTAAAATGAAAGTTTCATAAATTACCTGAGCTTTGAGTACCATGTCTTTTGAGTTAAGTTCTTTGGCATACTTGAGAACTTCATCTGCGGTAGTAGCCACATTGAATCTAGGTACAGGGATGCCATTGTCTCGCAGGAGGGTGTAGCTTATATGCTCATGAACATTCAAATTGCGGACTTGTTGTTTGCTTGGGTAATGGTTTGCAGTTGCCGCCACCAGCAACTGGAATTACACAGATTTGTTTAGTAGCTAAAATAAAATACCTAATGTAATGTAACATGTACTGTAATGGTTAAGCAGTTTTATATCATATTTTATTATTCTTTTCATCCTATTTGTGTAAAAGGATGAAAAGCATATGAATTGCTGTGTTACAAGTGCCTTTATCACAAAATCTGATAACATCTAATCATAAAAGTTTAGTCATTTGTAGGATTATAATATCTGCATAGAAATTTTGAAATGTGGATAGTGTTCAATCTCAGCAACATAATTTTTCCCATTGTTTGATTTCATGAATTAATAGAAAGATAACCTATGTATAACCCAATGCATGGGTAGCACATTAACTAGATAACCATTACAACAAATATTGAACTTTGTACAATTCGGAACATGTGACAAAAAGATGTATATATGTATACCTATCTCACAGCTATTACATAATTATTTCTAAGTAATTTTGTGCTAAGAGAACTATGTAAGCTATTGGGTCCATAAAAACTAGTTCCTTTAAAATCCAGTTAAATAACCTAACAACGTTGAGTCAAGAGAAAATCTTTAGCTTTACATACCATAAAACAAAGTTGTTTTTGTGTCTGTACCCTTAGATTTTTTAAACTACGCAATGGATTTTAATGCAGTTTTCATCAATAGACAGAGTGATTCAAGAGGAAGGTTTTTATGTATAATACACCGACCTCAACCCGGGTGAAGCCACTGGCATAAGCTAGTACATAATAAACAACATGGGTTTTTAAAATAAATATATCACCGGGTAATTGCAAACACCATCAGTTCAAACTTTTGATCATCTTGCAGGGTTACAATGAGTTAAAAAACTGTTTACAGACAACTTTGTTAACTTTGTTTGATAATAAAAACAAATAAAAATTCATCATTTACTTGCCATTAGATTGTGTGAGAGCAAGGAATGAAACCCAAGGTGTGCAATTGAACATGCATGATGATGATGATTTTCCCTGCATCAATGAATGACATCAATCACTGAATAATGAATAAGAATATAAGAACTCAAAAATCATTTTGTCGCTCATGATTCCTTTAATCTAAAATCAGTGAAATTTTACCTGTGCTTCAAGACCCCTAAGAAGAAATCTATGACTACCCACTGACCAACAGCTGTGCAAGAGCCATTCCACCAATAACATCAACCAATCAAGTGCAGATTCAGTTTAGTAAATCTAATTATCTATTCATAATTTTACAACAGTTTGAATTTTATTACAAACTGATGGTGTTTGCAGTGACAGCTACAAACTATTAACCAAATAGGAACACTAACTACATTCTCTTCACTGTTTCCTACCCTACCTTAGTCCAGAACTTAGGGTCAATACAAAAATTCAGAAGAATTTAAATTTCTAATTATAAATTATCAATGGTCTGCGATGTTTACACTGCCAGTTTTATTGATCTGTTAAGGAAAATGCGGAAAGAAGTATAAGTAAGATGTGTGTATTTTATTTAGATGTTTAATGAACATGTATACATTTTAAAATTATTGATTTTATGGGCTTCTGCTTAGAAATTACGTTGTTCAAATTACAAACCACTAGCGATGACGTAAGGTCACAATAGCTGAAAATGACAAGGTCAAATTTATAAATAAATGTCTAATTGCTATCAAGGTCTACTGATATCGTACAAAACAATTTTCCTATTTTTATTTTTGTTACAATAATTCAAATGTATTATGAGTAATATTATAATTGAAATGAAATCACACCAACAATAAATTGTTTTAGTGATATTAAGAACAATAGTCATGTTTAATTTAGAAACACTCAATTAATGATAATATTTGTGAGCGTAAAATGACTAACGACATAGATTTAATTACCTTATTCGCATTTTTCAGGGAAATAATTTGGGCAAGACCAAGAGGACGGGGAAGTAGGGCGGCCATTTTTACACTACCACAGAGACAAAGACTACAGAAGTACAGAATAACTTTTTAAGGTCATTAGCAAAAATGTTGCCACTCGTTCTCAATAAAATATTATAGTGTTTTATAAAGCCACAGTCCCACAGCTTCTTAGAGGATATAAAGGCTTCTTCAGACAGGGGCAACACGACGCACAGTGGGACAAAACTGTGATTTTAGTGACTTAGGGACCAACTTTGTTTTTAAATTTTTTCTTTAAGCGGATATATAGATCTCATTAACCTCAATAATAATTGTCCTGATGTTTTTACCTAAACTTTATACTTTGAGTAGAAAATTAGGATATTTTTGTATGGAGTGGATTAAATTAAATTAAATTCCTGCTAAGTAGCTTAATAAAATATATATATTAATTATTTCATATTTTGTTGACTATTGGAGAGAAGTGTATTTCGTTATTTGTAGGTGTTTAAATTTATAATGTATTTTGAAATAGGGAGGGTTATGTCCAGGTTACATATAAGGATGTTTATTTTATATTTGATAACATAACAATAATACAAACCAAGCAGAAAGCAATTTAATTTTCTCTTCCGTCAATGACCGGAACCCGATATGCCTCCCTTAACCTACTGCATTGTGGCATGTCCAAACGCTAGCATCGGCTAGCTCGGCGCCCGCGCTCGCTGCGTCTTTAGACTCGATACATACCTATTACTGCGGGGAGTGAGGAAGCGTTTTCATCCCTACACACCACACTACAAGAGGGCCTTAAGGTGAAACCTCTAGGGTAGCCCGCGAAATTCAAATTTTCTTACGTTAATTGGAATTTGCAGGTCAACGTCAGGCTATATGCTGATTAAAATATGATTCGCGATATCGCGACCGTAACCCATTGAATGACTTTTTCATGAAATGGTCATTCGATATGATTAAATGAGAGGGTTGTATGGTTGTGACTAGCTTTTGCCAGCGGCTTCGCCCGCGTGGAGGTCGAAAATTATCCCACGGAAACCTAGTACCGGGATAAAGAGTATCCCATGTGTTATTCCAGGTTACGGTCGGTACAAACTACCTGTGTGCCAAATTTTATTCAAATCTGTTCAGCCGTTTTTGCATGAAAGAGTAACAAACGTCCATACATACATCCATACTCACAAACTTTCACATTTATATTATTATTAGGATTAAGATATGCGCATCCACGACCACGTTACTCTAAAACTTGACAATCAAATTCGATAGCAAATCGGACGGTTGTGAATAGCTGTGCTGAAAAAGTCAAGTCAAATAAATCAATTCACATTTAAAACTTAAAACTCGTCATCGGTGGCAGCACTACTCTACTCGCCTACAAACATCTGTTTTTTTACTTTTGTATTGATCACAAAGTTAAATATGCAAATGATTAATTAAGATCTGACTGAGATGGGTTAGAATGGAACACTCTTTTCCATCTCAAATCTCAATGTATAATTTTATTTAATAAACTCACTGAACCGTGGTGTAAAATAGAGATATAAATAGAACAGGTACACACAGCTACACATCAAGCCATACATTTCCAGTATAAGCTGATCTTGCATTGTATAGGATTTCCATACAGTGCAAGATCAGCGTAAACTAGAAACTTATAGCTTGATGTGTAGCCGTGTGTACCTACTGTGTAAATAATTGGCAAGGCAATAATTGAAACAAGGTTTTATCATAATTTTTTTCTGAAACCATACTATTATTTATATGTTAAAATTTGATATTGGGACTAGTTTTTCACAGTCTAACTTATTACCAATTTTTTTTTCTTCAGTCCATACTCCATTTCCAGAAAAATAATGATTCTTCTCCAATAAATATAGCACTAAACTTAATTTTTGAGACTTGCTCAGAGAATCATAATTTAAATTTTCTTGAAACAAAGGAATTTGTTTTTCTATTAGCTTTTTATCTATTATGTGAAGAGTATCTCGAACTTTCTTCCAAGGATATAATAATATAGGACAATTTTCATAAATATCTTGATCTGTAAACTGTTTGGACAGTTGCTCATAGACATATTTCACTTGAAGTACTGGTGTGTTAATCCAAAAAGGGTGCCTTTTTATAACATTGCGAACATGTGTCATATTAAATTTCTTTCCTAATGAAAGTGATATGCAGAACAATAAATCTTTTCCTTTGCCTAACCTATCGCCGGGAGCCTTTTCAAACATTTCATAATGTGCTGAGCTTCCAGACAGGATATTTAAACTAACACATTTTTTGTTGTTGGTGTATAATTTATTCAATCGTTTCATGGCTGTTGTGTTATAGTGTATCATCTTCAGAAATCGTGGATGTTTCATAAGAGCACTGAATTCCGGAATATCTTTTGCTTGTTCCAATCTTTCTCTTATTGTACCTGGAGCTAAAGTATAAATACTAAAACATCTTCTCTGTGCCTCATTGCTAATGCCATATTCTTCTAAAATCTTCCGTGTCTCAAGCATAGTATTAAAGTTTCTTGTAGCTAATTTGGGATGCATCCTTAAGACTTCTTTGATATCAATTCCACCAATACACCGGAAATTATGAATTATATTTTTCAAATTTTCTGGATCAACATGTATCAGATACAAGTTAGATTTAATTTTATGATTGGGTATCATAATTTGCAATTGTAATATCTCTAATGTTTCATTTATACATTTCAAAGGCCGATGTTTAATGGTAGGATAAGTTTTAATACCTCTACCAAACTCTTCATTTGTAAGATCCAAGACAAGTTCAAGATATCTTTGAATGATTTTCAAGCGCAATGTATATAATGATGTGTTATTTATATCTTCGTCGATCAGGGTTGTAAGAGATGTGGGCCACTGGGTCATAAAACCTGCTAATTGGTTTTCAACATTAATATAGGGAGGTATATATCCTAATTTCTTCAGTTCTCCAATTTTCTTCTGTTTTAATATTGTTAAGTATGTTGTTAAGTACGCTGACGATATATTTTGTATCCCACATTCCTTTAAAACTTTATATCGGAATTTTAGGGTTACGGGCAAAATTCCAAACAATGAAGGTTCTTCGATTAATATGCTGTTGGAGAATCCCATCTCATTAATAGTATGTACTAAACTTTCGATCTTTTCATCATTTAGTTTAGTTATTATGGGATGTTTCATACATATATGTTGAGCTTTGCTTTCACTTATATTTAGACGTTCACTCAAACTCTTCACGTAACTTGTAGTTTCTTCAGTCGTTGCACTGACTTGCAAATAACGCCTCCGCCTATTCAGAAGGCAAATTAAATTATGCCTTCTTGAATTCATCAGTATATACTGCATTTAAAATAGCTAGTAACTTTTCATACATACGCTTTGTTAAGCGTTTGAAAGGAATAAATAAAAATTAAAAATACTTCAAAATGTTCAAATAATACGATTTAGATTGACAGATGGCAGATTTTTAGGATAGAAAATTATTTATCAATGACAGACGACAGAGGCTAGCTGTCCGTCTGTCATACAGACGTGGCTGTGAGCCAACTATGGAATTAGTATGTACTATCTTACATACATACACTCACGCCTTTTTCCCACGGGGGTAACAAGCCAGTGAATAAGTCAGTGTGCCAGGCTAGGAGCTAGTGTATGTACGAAGTTTGGTGAAAATGGAGTGTCCCAAACTAAAAAGTGCCTATCTGTACAAATGCACTTTTTAGTAGTTAGCCACGTTTAATAGAAGCAAGCTTCTTTTGACGTGACCAACCTCCGGGCCCCACGTAAAGTGAGTGGGCCCAACTCATCTCTAAAGTATAGTCGCCAGCACATCAAGCTAACCCAAACTGTCAAAGGAGATCATTCACTTTCGGCCCAAAAGTCAAAGTGTCGGCCAACGAAAAAAAAGTGTCACCGATATTGGGGAAGTCAGTCCGAGTACTTTTTACTACGGTGCCGTAGTAAAAAATCGGATCCGACTGACATTCCCAATAGCGGTGACACCTTTTTTTTAGGGCCAAACTTTGTATGAACCGTGAATAGTCTTCTTTTCCCAATTGAACATGAACCTTAAATGTTAATAGTATAAAGATGAAAATCTATCAATTAAATTTGACGCAGTCCGCGCGCGTACGCAATGAGAACACAAATCTGGGCGGGTGTCGCGTCGCGCGGTCGCGAAGAATAGGTACGACGCGTGCAAAAACGTCGCTCACTATTAACTATTATTTGACTACCTATTATTGAATAATCTAGTATGAGAACATTAGTATTACCTAATGTGAAATATTAGTTACACCTCTAGCTTGCTGTCATTACTCAGATACTCAGAACGGCGCCTTACTTCGCGACGGCAACGCGCGTCAAAAGTTTCAGCTAGTTTAGATAAAACGCACATGAGATTGCAATAGCAAGATAAGTCCGCCGATAAATATACAAGTTAAAAATTTAATATTCAAAGTGCATACGTTTTTTCAAAAACGGAAAGCCGATTTTGATGGTTTGGTATATAAAACTGATGCGAATATACATAAATCGGTAGCAGAAGCAACAGGGATATCAGAACGTAGTGTAAGGAGAGGGATTGCTGAGAGTAAAACTTCCTTGCAAATACGGGGGAAGCAAAATTTAAATCCCCGCGCAGACCAAAAGAAATAAAAAAGAAAATACAAGTTGATGATTTCGATACGGGAGTGACAAGGAGAAAAAATCAAGTCTTCGAAAAATAAATGCTGTATTAAAAGAAGATTTTACATAGCGGACTAACTTTTCCATGGACCATGTACAAAAAAAAAAACAAGAATATTGGAATCATTATATTAGATTTGATGCTGTGATGGACGAAATCATTATAAACTTACAAGATGATTCAGACTCAAATTCAGAAAGTCCAGAATCAAGTGATTTAGAGGATATGTCAGAATAATTTCTTAATATTTGTTTTTGGTTTATTTTAAATGACTAAATAATGACAGTAAAAACTTCCAAAAGTTTAAGTGTTTTTTAATTATTTACTTCTATTGTTCACTTACTAAGCATGGTACATCTGTTTTCTATTTTATTAAGTGCGATATCTCGAGATTAGTCATCACTGTCTATAATCTCATGTGCGTTGCGAACACTAGGCAACCCACCGCCTCACCCCTGTCCCGGCTGACCCCAACGAAACCGCGGACAACTTGTTCCGCACGGACTATAGATTTAACACACAACCTAGATTACTGTACGGTGCGTACCTATGGGTGCCTACTTGTAGTGACACTTACACACTCAGTGCTTTGATTTCATTATTTGAAAAAAAAAACTTTTTTCAAAAAAATAAACAACCGACTTCCAAAAAAACACTAAAAAGTGAAAAATAACTTTACTTAACTTAACTTACTTTCAAGAACGACGAAGTCAAGTCGGTTGTTTATTTTTTTTTTTTAGTTTTTTATTTTTCACTTTTTAGTGGTTCACATGTGCTTACCCCTTCACAGCGTACCGGCGTGATGTTATGTTATTAACTGGCGTAAACAATTGACAGACATGAGATTTCAGCAATCCCTGTTCATTTGCTATCATTTATTGAGGAGTTCCGTTGCCTATCTCCGAAGTTCTTCATCAGGTCTTCACCAAATTGAAATGGAACCACTCCGAGAAAGTACTCTTCCAAAAACTACACAAATTGCTTCAAGTGTGCCTATAAAATTTGAAGAGTTCTCTCTATTTCTCCAGGATCCCATCATCGGATCCTGACTTGATGATCATGGGACCACCTGGGAAGTATACCCTTTCAAACAAAAATTTTTTTATCCAAATCGGTCCAGCCATATTCGAGTAATCGGAGAACATACATAAAAAAAAAAAGGTTCCGACAAATTGAGAACCTTCTCCTTTTGGAAGTCGGTAAAAATGAAATTCTATTTGCTACTAAATCCCTTCTACCGCGCGGTCCCTTTAAGCACCATTACAATAGAAAATTAATTATATAGGTTACTTTGGCACTAGGCTGTAATATTATTCTCAATTCTCAAAAGTGTACACTTTGCCGATAACCACAGATAACTCTTTGCTGGCACTTTTATCCTTGGTCTGTGCATACCAGTTCGAAAATTGTTGCGGGGGTGGCGGCGTTTTGTGACGTTGACGGTTGACGTTTTGGGCGTGTTTATTTTTTGATTGTTATTTTGATTTCGATTAGTAAAAATGGTTAAATCTAAAACAGGATTATTTGCGCTTGGATTTTTTATATTTGCATCATTATTCATAATAATTGCCTTTGTAAGCCCATATTGGCTGGTAACTGACGGAAAACTAAAGAACCCAAAGTTTATAAAAATTGGTAAGATGTATTTTATATCATGTTTTTATTGATTGAAGAAAGCATAAATACCTTGTAATTCATACAATGTTTGTACTTATAACTACCTGTTGCTTGCAACTTCGTTTCGGACTTATTTACCGGTGTTTGTCTCTTTTTGATTCATAAATATTCGCGGGCGTGCGCACACTTCCTTAACGGATGACAATAAGGAACGCATACAAGAAAAACAAACAGAAATATCTATATTTTAAATATAGATAATTATGGCGTCTATCTAATGAATCTGAAGCATCTTGGTTAATTCTATTTTATTTTTATTTTGGTTATTCAATTTTCAGGGTTGTGGGAGGTGTGCTTCAATGGATTCGAAGAAATCCATCATTGGTATGACACGGTGTTCACTGGATGCTGGTGGATATTTGAGGAGGAATATTACATAATTCATGACATACTTCTGCCTGGTTTCTTCATAGCAACACAGTTCTTTTTCACTATAGCTATGTGTTGTGTTATTTTAACAATGTTCTTGTCTTACCTTTATGTGAAGAAAGACAAAGATGATGACAAATACTTAACACTTTTGGTAACTCTAGGGACAGTGCTTGTTATTGGAGGTTTGTTATACTTTTTACCTCTTATTTTAAGCTCAGTCAAACAACAGCAAAAAAATTAAAAAAATTGTAACTGCACTGCCACATGAGTTTACACTGAGTGGAACAGCTTAGTGACAATATTAATTATCTAATTATGTGAATATACCTAGACACATATGACGAGCATAGGATTGAGGTGGCTTTAGAAAAGTATGACTGAAAGGATTTGTCGGAGGCTTTTCCTCAGCAGTGAGAATGTAGGCTATTAAAAAATAAAAATACTGAATATAATATGTGAATAATGTGAATACTTTAAGAGTATTCTGCTATAATATAATCTTATTTTCAGGATTCTCTGGCATCATATCTGTGGTGACTTTTGGTGCTAGAGGTGATGGTCGAGACTGGATGCCCAATTGGGAACACAATGATCTGGGCTGGGCATATGCTCTTGGGGTCATTGGTGTTATCTTACTTTTCCCTGCTGGCATTCTGTTCTTGGTAGAAGCAAGAGTACAAAAGTATAAGAGACTTCATGAGATGCAGAGCAGGGAGCCATCATCTTATACTATGCACGAAAGGAAGGTTGGCTATACAGGAGGACATACTGACATATAGATTCACATATTTAAGTACTTCTTATTATGACTCCGTCCTTCCTGATCTTAATAGTTTTGTTGAACAATGTGGTTTTGTATTTTCGTAACTTAAGTTATCTAGATTTAACAACAAACTAACAACTTGACACATTATTTTGTGGAATTTGTACTATAATCATTGCCTTAACAATATAATTGACTGTATATGTGTCATTGTGTAGTCCGTCCAAATAAAGACTCATTGTATTCTTTTAATATTTTAGGAATAAGTAAGTTTGACTGAGTACCGTTTTTTTTCATGGAAAACTTTATTGTTTTTGTAAAATGTTATAGCTTCAAGTAGAAATATGCATATTTTTAACAAACTGGAAATACTGATCTGATTTTTTTCACTAATATGATCTTCAAAAAGAATATTGTTAAAATATATGTTGTGGTTATAGGTATTTTGCTTAGAAGCAGAAACCACAAAGTTGATAAAAAATATTAACTGGTAATATTATAATATAATTATGTATTTGAATTTGGATAAACTGTGAAATCTATGTTCATAAAATAAGTATGCAGCTAGCATTAATTCACTTTTATAACCTGTAAAGTATTTATTTGTTTATTTATACTTCATTTACAATACTGTTAGAGGTACAGACGCCAGCACATCAAGCTACCCCAAACTGTCAAATTTTCCCAATTGAACATGAACCTTATGATTAGGTTATAAAGTTGAAAATCTATCAAAGAAATTTGACAGATTGGGGTAGCTTGATGTGCTGGCGTCTGTACATAGGCTGACATAATGCCACAATGTATTCCATAATTTTATACATAAATCATAATAGGTACACCAAGGATATGGTATTAAAATATTGTAATATGTAATTAACTATGAATGTTTTTATAAGGAACAACTCTTTTACTTAATACTTTTTTATTAGTATAATTATGTAAGTACCTACTGGTATTATAGATTTATTTTATTTGTACTGACTAGATGTGCTTTTCTTAACCTAGGTTGGGGCTAAACAAGCATAACTGACGTAATACTATTATAGTCAGCATAATTTCTTACAATACTGTGGATTGCGCCACCCAAGTCTCCCCCAACCTTTGGCATTGAAGGCTCATTCTATTAGTGAAACTGAAATACATGATCAGTATTGAAAAAATCAATTTGAATGGAATGTACATTGCTTGTAAGCATTTTAAAACCTTTTTAAGTTAACAGTTTAAGATTGTGTGCCTTTATATAAATATAATTTGAATACTTTTAAATATCACTTTATTAGCTCGTATTTCGCTTTTTTAAACAAAGAAGAGTTTATAGTATCTAAATTCGAAGGTACGGTGTTTCTGCACAAAAGCGACATCTTAGCTGCTTCAAAGCCTAAGAACATGCATTGCGCTTCTTGAAGTCCAGAGAGCATACCATGAATGAAGCCACTCGCAAAACAATCTCCGGCTCCTGATACATTCTCCATCATAGTAATAGGTTCAGTTGGATAAAATCTTGCTATATCTTTATGTCCTTTGTTTTTGATAGTTATAACTCCTTTGGAACCCATTGTAATAATCATGAATTCTATAACATGTGATACAACTGGATATAGTTCTGCAATTTCTGTAAATTCACAATGACCTTCGTCATTGGTTCTTTGGGATGGTTTAAGCACTTGTGCCATTGCTCGTAGTTCAGATAAATTCGGTGAAGCGTATGATATAGTGTATTTATTGCGAACAATTTTTGGAGCTTTTCTTCTATCTGTCGGTTCGAAAAACACTGAAACAAAAGAACAAAGGATGTATAGTAGTAAATGTATGAGGTAGGTATTGTATGAACAGTACAGCATTTATAGCAGGCTACAGTAGCACTACTAAAATAAGGGGGGGGGGAGCCTGGGCCACGTATGGATATGTCGACCGAAGTTTTTTAAATCTATATATTAATACGTTTTTTTACGAAAATTTCGCGGACGGAGGAGTAGGTATATTAGAAGCACATTAAGAGTTGGAGGAGTGCAAAAAGCTAATATAATGAATTATGGTAACCACTATTATACTAATAATTAATGTGCTAAATAAAACGTAAAGCGCTGAGCATAAGGTCCTGGGTTCGATTCCGAGGCCGGCAAAGTTTTATTGGGTTTTTCTATCAGGAACTTCTCAGTACCAGCCCGGACTCTTCATTTGTGCCCTGTTGATGGCAATTGGCTCGACTCCTATTACATGGGACTTAAAACAAAACTGGTGAATGTGGGTGTTTTATTCCAAAATCAAAATCAAAATATTTTATTTCACATAAACCTGCAAGGGCACTTATGAAACGTCAGAAGCTAGGTGCACGGTTCCAATTTGTCGCTTCCTATGGAGAAGAGCCGGCAAGAAACTCCACGGTTACTCTTTTAAAAATAATTGGGTTTTACAATGTTTTCAAATTACAGTGATAATAGGTATGGGAGGACAGTGCAGGCCTGTCAATAAGTACCAAGTACTTAGAGGAATGAAAATAAAGAATAGAAAATCGTCTATAAATCTAGTCTGTAAGGCCTACAATGTTTTCCCATTCACAATATGTAAAAGAATCTACATTAGTAAGATCAACCTATTTAAACAAAGTGACATGATTTTCATGAGAATCACTAATAAATAGGTGTTATTTGAAGCGATGTGTAATGTCAAAAATGACGAGAATATGTCAGAAAGTGTAAAAAATAAAAATATTAAAAATTAACATTGTAATTTGGAAGCAGTTAATAGACTCTCACAAAGTTATGCTGTTAATGAGGTACCAGGGAAGCCACATGTGCAGAAGGAATTAATGGCAAACTTCCCTGTCTTCAACGTAGTCTTTTATCTTACAATATGCTTTTTTGATAAGGACACGTTTGATGTGAGTTTTAAACTTTCCATCGCTAAGTTCTGTAACCGACTTTGGCAACTTGTTATAGAAGCGGATACTGTTTATTAGAAATGACTTGCTAGTTTTAGTTAATCTAAATTTTGGAATCACAATTTCATCTTTACTACGTGTGTTTAGATTATGGAAGTCGCATCTTTTTTTGAAAAGACCTAAGTTTTTGCGAACATACAATATATTTTCTAGGATATAAAGAGAAGGCAGAGTTAGTATATCAATTTCATTGAATTTGTTTCTAAGAGACTCGCGAGGCCCCATTTTATAGATTGCGCGGATTGCCCTCTTTTGTAAAATGAAAACTGAATCTACGTCAGCTGCCGATCCCCACAGCAGAACGCCATAAGACAATACTGTGAAAATAAGCAAAGTATACTAACCTAGCTGTGGCTACATTAGTCAACTGCCTTATTTTTCTTACTGCGTAAGCAGCTGAACTTAATCTACTTGAGAGAGCTCTAATGTGGGCACCCCATTGCAATTTCGAATCTAAAGTAATTCCCAGAAATACAGTTTCGGAAATAGCATCTAGTTTCTTGCCATCAAGTTTTAAATTTAGACCTATTTGGGGTACATTTGGTAATGAGAACTTAAGACATTTAGTTTTGTTTGCATTGAGTAAAAGATTATTAGCCGCAAACCATTTCGAGAGAACAGCTAGACTATCGTTGACATGTAAGACATCCGTATCTTTTCTATCTATTCTAAAAATAAGAGAGGTGTCATCAGCGAATAAAATTATATCCGAGAAGTTTGCCATTAGGTAAGGAAGGTCATTAATATAAACTAGAAATAAAAAAGGGCCAAGAATTGAACCTTGAGGCACGCCCATCTTAACTAGAGACCCCGAGGACGTTGCCCCGTTAACATTTACTTTTTGCTGCCTGTTTGATAAATAGGAAAGTACAAGATCAGCAGCTCGTCCACGAATTCCGTAGTGGTGTAATTTACAGATGAGTGTGTTGTGGTCAACGCAGTCAAACGCTTTTGAGAGGTCACAGAAAATGCCAATTGCATCCTGGGACTTCTCCCAGGATTCCAAAATGTGACTGACGAGTTTTACTCCCGCGTCAGTCGTCGACCTACCTTTCGTGAAACCAAACTGTCGACTATGTAAAATCCCATTTGAGTTAAAATGTGACAACATCTGGTCTAGCATGACTTTTTCATAAATTTTGCTCATTGCTGGAAGCACAGATATAGGTCTATAATTAGAGGGATCACTCTTACTACCCGATTTAAAAACTGGTACTACTTTACTATGTTTCATTAAGTCAGGAAACGTACCGCTGTCTAAACATTGATTAAATATGCCTGTTAGGACAGGGGCAATTGTGTCAATGATACCTTCAAGAACCTAAACGGAAATCCCCCATAAGTCTTCAGTGTTTTTTAAATTAAGACTTTTGAATGCTGTTTTAATTGTGGCAATAGAAATGGGTTTGAATTCAAAATTTGGAATGTCCTCACTGATGTTTTCTTTAAGAAAAGATTCAGCTAATACAGATGATGGGGGTAGAGACTTCGTATTATAGGTACATCTCACGTGCATCTGGATTGAGGGCCCTATTTTTTTTCCTTGCAAAACGAAATAAGACAGGGAAATTAGTAAAAATTTAAAGCAAAGGGCCATAAATTTCTTAAACGTGAAATAAAACTTTTATGATTAAATAACTTGGGCCCTCAATCCAGACGCGTGCATAAAGTGGCATAGCCTAAATCTCAGAAAGTACTATCTCTGGGTTAATCATTTAAAATTAAGAATTTAGTTAAGATTTTCTTAAATATTTTAAGAAATTCCCTACTCTGTAGAATATGACATTTCAGATTTATGGCGGTTTAACTAGAGCCCTCAATTCATGCATGTCTTTACTGAGGAATCTGCAAAACATGAATTTATCTGAAGAAATACATACATACGACTTTAATATATTTTACTAAGATACCTCTGTGAATTAGTTAAAAAGAAATAATGACCCAAAAGTCATTTGTTAAAAAGTAATCGAACGTCGAATTTTACTAAAATGTCTGAACTGAGAGCCCAAAATTTTCGGCTTTATTGGCTAGGCTCAACCTCATAGATTAACGAATATTAGAGTACCTTTTACTATTTTTTTAATAAAATGTATCACATCGTCCATTCTTCTAAGTGCCATACTATAGGAGAAAATTGATTTCCATTTTTTATAGAAGAAAATTTTGTAGGGTGGAAATGATTTTGTTACTGATTTGGACAGGATCAGCGGCGTTAAAAAAAACATGCTTAAAAATAGCGTGTATGAGTTTACAGACCCATAAACAAGCGTGTGTTTTGTGTGATGCAATAATTTAATAGTGCAGTAACTATTATTATTATCAGTGTTTTCGTTTTGTAATATCGAAGTAAGTACCTAGACGCTTTAATATTATCTATTTCATTTGAAGAATGACGTCATGTATTTTTGATGACGTATTATCAATAGACGCGTCATAACACGGCATTAGTCGTCGCAGTGGGTTTTAGTCAGTCTCCCTCCTGCTCCACCCAGAGCGGGACAAGTTTTTTGATGATTTCCCACCCAAAAAATAAATAAAAGGTAGTACTATAAAAAATACAAGCAGCAAGCAATTCTCCGGTCGTTTTGTGCGTCGCTCGCGGTTAGTACGATGAAGAGTCGCCGCTTGAGGGTCATTATATCCGAATTTTATTGTCTGTATATGACAACATTATGTTACGAAATACGCTCATAGCATTTTTTTAAAAGATTGCGGGCTGTCTGTGGCGCAAGAGGTGAACGTTTAACGTGCCCACTCGTCTCGACACGGCAATCGGTCAGTGACGGATTAAGACTACTTGATGCCCTAAGCAATCCACGCCTGTGGGCCCCCCTATCCGTATGTCAACTAGAATCGGTCTTTAAACCTTTACCGCCTATATTTTTTTGTAAAATAAGATGATGAGATGTAACGTACCTTAGAAGTGGAGTAGGTGTTACAACAATAAAAACCAAAGCTTAATTTATTTATTTAATTAAATGCGCCTTGCGGCTTTTCCGGGCATTGAATTCACGCAAGATAGTATTAACGTTTAACGTTTTTAACATATCGGACTCTTTATCGATAAATTATCGAGCCTTTCTTGTATCATTTTCCTTTTTTCATTATTTAATATTTTTTATTTTGAAAAAGAACGTTCCGCTGAGCAATTTGTAATCATAAGCGATAAAAATATACGCAGGGCTGTTTCCACATTAGGGATAGCTAATTCAATTTTATCATCATGTATTATTTTATACAATTGTGCGTGAGTTTGATGTAAACTTGTGCGAGCCGAATCACTGGGTCTGGAACTTATTTTACTTATTACATATGAACGAAACTCTTAAATTTCTGTTATCGCCCGCGGGGAAGGGGTGGTTTGTGATTGGCTGATCGCAATTCCGGTGCATTCGAATTGCCGAATGCACTAGCGGGCACCGAGTGGGCAAGCGGGAGCGGGGTTATGACTCTAGGGCTACGTTCCGAGTAACGATAATATCGATATGAGCGTGCTCACATCTGTTCTGAATTGGCGTGAGCGCGATAACGATGTCCCGTGAATCGTCATAGATGACGTCATGATATGCGCCATCTTGCGATAACGCCGACCATGCGCTACACTAATAACACCGTGAGCGCTGTCAAAAATGACACTTGTGCTGTTATGTTTTGAATCGTATCATAGTTTCAGCTAACTCAGATATAGTGCTTCTGCCTAGAGTCGCCACCTAACCCAATAAGAAGATGATGTTTGTGGTGTACACAAGTTTTATGGTGTAAATAGGATATAACAATGAGTGAGCACTGTTAGCGCGTTCACGAGCGTTCCGTATTGATGACGAAAATGACAGTTTATAGCTGTCATAATCGTGATATCTAACTCGGAACGCAAGTTATTGATGTGAGCGCTGACAGCGCTATTTTTCTAATTCGGAAAGTGGCCTAGGTCGGACTTTGAAGTCGATTTTGATTCGACTTTGACTTTGAGTCAATTTAAAACGCGCGAATTTTCAAATTAGTCCTAGAAACTTTTTTTTGGTGTGGTTTTTGGTGACGTCAAGATTCAAGATTCAAAATTCTTTATTTGTGGAAACATGAGTACACATACAGAGCATGCAAGTTACGCATGCATGTTAGTTAGTTACGTGAGAGTGAGACGTGATGCCCTGAGGACGGATTTTTTTTGTGCTTCTTCTGGTGCCCCCCCAGGCGTGATGCCCTAGGCAATTGCTTAATTTGATTAAGGGTTAATCCGTCACATGCCACCCACCACTAAGGTAAGGATTCGTAGATGCGTGTGACAGCGCGTGTTATTATGTTGTTTGGAACGTTTGTTCGTAGTTTCGGTACTGTCAATATTTATATTGTGTCTATGTACCAATTTGACGTATAACATTTTTCTTCGCACGGTGACAGTCCGTCCCACAAAAGAAGTTCCGCGGCAATAAGTGGAACTAATTATTACCTATCAAAAAAGTCATTTATCTGCCTGTCCTCGTCCCACACATCGGTCTTATTTTACCTCAGACAGCAGTGTCACCAGCAACCTTAATAGGTTGCTGGTGACACCAACCCTCCCTTGGTGTCTACGCAATAATTTGCGTAGACACTAGATATTATTGTAAGTAACGAGTTGTAGAGATCACTGTTATTATCAGTTTTGTTAGTGGCAGCAACCCAAAAACAACCTTATACGATGGATACAAAGATCACTTGAATTTGACAGTGACTCAAAATCAGACGTATTCTGAGGTAAATCAGAGGTGTTACCCGCATGGCTGGCTTTTCACAACTATTCGATACGCTTCCGTACCGAATCGAACATCTACCTATGATGTTATCGTAGGATTCGTAGAAGTCCTTAAAACGCTGTTCGCAAATCCAAAACATATAGAAAATCAAATACAACCGCTATTTTTTCGACAACTGTTAATGAAAAATCGTGTTATCGAGATCTGACATTTTCGTTAACATTTAGTGACGACTGTCGAACTTGGTCGAACAGAATAGCTTTGTTTGGAAACTAATTGCGCTGTCGTGGTTGTCGGTTGCTTGAGAGTACCTAATCTGTGGTCAATCCGTTGTTGCTGAATGCCGTTGCGCGTACTGGAACTAACTGTCAACTGACAAACAACTGTGACAAGCGAGTTGATGGGCGTTGATCAGTAATCCTTGAATTATTTTGTTATTGTTTAAACTTAAAGTTTTGAATGATAAAATTTATTCACATAGAATCCACGTGCATGTGGTGTATTTTGACAAAGTTGTAAGTTTAATACAATATTTCGTGAATACTAGAACATTCAATTGGTGAGTAATCTTTTGGTATCCAAGAACTTCAGATTCTTTCACACTCTGAATTAAATACTGTGCAGGTTTAAATGCCATTTTTTTACAATTTATTTATTATATCATTATTTCAATGATTTAAATAGGTTCCTAAATTATTCAATGTACCTACTTAAATTGTGGTTTTGTGTACCGTAACATCCATCATTCCATAACTTTATTTAAATAGAGTTGATTCCTATTTCAAAATATGCATTTAACTCTGTCGACAGTTGTGTTATTATCAAATCCATATGAAAACAAGTAAGAAATAAAACTTTGTTGGTTTTATCAAACTAGGTTCTTGTGTTTTCTATGTACTCAGTTTACCTACAATATTGTTCTTAACCTATGCCTACCCTAAACTAAAGGCAACCTAAAGAGGATGCCATTAGAATGTGGAAACTTTTCAAATAGCAGCCAAATGTAAATTAAAAATGGTAATGTTGCTAGCATAGCGCAATCATTATGAATCGTGATAATATTCTCTGCATTAGGTGTTGTAACAGTTTTAAGTCAAAGAAAACTATATAAAATATTCACTGTAACAATATACTTTATTGCCATTTATAATGATTTAGTGCGTTGCAGAGCATTATTTCAGTAATATTGTCAAATTAATCAAAACAGCCAACATATTTGACCATTATTTGTCATGTTGCCAAGTTTCCGATTGCACCCTCTAAATGAATATTACTAGGCTGCTGCTACAATATTTAATAGGTATTAATTACATTCATCACATTTCTGGTTCTACTTGTTTTTTGTGTCATGTTCTAATGACACATCTACTTGTTTTTTTTAAACCATCTCATCGGTGACTTATTGCTTATGCTTTAACAGTCAAGTACGTATTTATCATTTTAAATATCTTACTTAATCTTAATAGCTATGAAATATTTTTAAACTAAAGATAGAATACCTACTCTATTTACACACATCATAATATTTAAAGGACATAACTATCAAATTTTGCAAACGGACAAAGCAATTATCTCACTCAGCAATTTCTGACTGACAATATGAATATCTTGTGTAGGCAGGTAAAATAGCACATACGAAAATCTTTGCAATTATATAAAAGTACAAAGGTACTCCTAAAATCATGCCGGTGCTGCTGCATCAGTGTTCATTTAAAAAAATAAATATGAAAAAGCTAAGAATGTTCTGTCTTCGTATTTTTATCCTAATTAATTTAGATATTACCTATAATATTTCAAGTCTGAAGTTCATTGATATGTAATCATGTAACCAAAAACAAAATTCTACAGGAAAATGTAAAAAAAAATAGCTTTGCATATTTTATGAGTTCCCACAGTTCAAATGCGTGTGAACATTTTGGCATTGTGTTTCTGGGTGAATGTTATGCTGTGTATTACACACACTGCCTTCATTGACTGTATTGTGAAACTTTTACGGAGGTTCCTACTTAGATTTGCTATTCATCTCAGGTGTATGACCTTGTGTTTGGTGTTAAGTGACATGTACATGTACTTATAAAGTTCTTACAAATTGCTCTGACATTGGGCTTTACTAATTAACAAGTCAAAAGTATGAACTGTAATAGCTTTGTGCATGAGCTTTATGGTTTGTTAGACTGTATTCAAACATAGACAAATTGTAAAATGCTGTTGATTCATTTTGTTTATTTCATGGACTTCATTTTTATGTGTTTAGTTGCAGTTGTCAAGTTCTAATTAAAGTTATTTTTCACTTTGTAGTGTTTTTAGGAAGTTGGTTCTTTTTTTTTGGAAAAAGTTTTTATTTTTCAGTTTTTACTTAAATAGTACCTACCCCACATCAATTCGAAATTGCATCATCCTTGGGGTATTCTCAAAGTCAATCAAATCAAAACAAAGCATATTTATGCGATAGCAGCAATCGCGGTTGATTTGCTGTCAGTCTAAAAACTTACTAAGCAATTTCTTAAAAGCATAGGGTTTTCATTTGTAGTATTCACCTATCCACACCTTAATCATCCATTTACTAACATTATTTTTGTGATTTACCTATCTTCCATAGACTCCTTATATTATATTTAACAAAAAAATACAAATAATTTAAAAAAATAACTGCCTTGTTGGCCTAGTGTTCGCAAGCGCAAATGCGGAGCTTGAGTCTTGTGGATTCGATTCTTGGGTAGAGCAGCTGTGATAATAGTAACCCGAAGACTGGATTCATATCCTGTCATGGTAAATGGCTTGCACCCTATTGCACGACTTAAAAATTATATGGCAAAATGTAGGAATGCTTCAAACGACAATACACCTCTGCCTACACGTTTGCGCAATACATGGCGCAATGTTATCCCTACTAATCCCTACTAATATTATAAATGCGAAAGTAACTCTGTCTGTCGTTTACGCTGTCACGCCTAAGCCGCTGAACCGATCGTCATGAAATTGGCGGAGATATCGCCTGGGATATGGAGAACGACATAGGCTACTTTTTACGCGATAACCGACATCCACGCGGGCGTAGCCGCGGGCAAAAGCTAGTATTATATAAATAAAAACTGATTGTGCTCTTTGATATCCTGTTGGCAGAATATATTGAGGTCAGGGCGAGTCTGTCGCATTTAACTGATAAACGTAACTTTATTTAAAATATAACGATACAATTGCCACCCGGACTTCAGTAATAAATAGGTACTATAATTTTCGCATTTTAAGATCAATATTCTATCAACTATTACTGTCTATTTCAGGAATTAAAGGATGATTGAAGCGCATATGCACTATGGGAACCAGTTAAAAGACTATTAATAAAACTACTGTGCAACCTAACTTGGGAAACGCATCGCTTGAAGTAGGAAAAGCCATTTCTAAGTATTTCCTAATACGTACATCTTAATGAACAGCAAAATGGCAACAAGGCATTTTCTGTTTCACTGTTCTGTCTCAATGCCATGAATAGCGTACACAGTCATGCCAAACAAAGGCGTTCGACCGGTAGCCTCTAATTAACCTGTTCTTGCTTCTTGCGACCGCTCTATGCGTAGAGCTGGCAGCTACTCTGACTACTGGAATTTCTCCGTCGACTGATGATTGAGTGATTAGAGTAAAAGAGTGACTGTTCTATGATCTCTTTTATCTGTTCTGTGGTTATATGCTTGTCACATGCCACGAGGACGATAGATTTCGCGAGAGTTTCCGACGGCTGATTGGATGTAGACTACAATTTTCTGCGAGGTTTGTCCGCTGAACAGAAGCCGAACTGAAAGTAACTGTCTGCCTGTTATCTTTTCTTCACGTCTAAACCATTGAACCGGTCGTTATGAAATTACAAAAGTAGGTACCTACCCTAGAACCCGGAAAGGACATAATATGCCACTTTTAATCCCGGATATATTATACTTGTATTCAAAAATATGAAATCCAAAATACACGCTGACGAAGCGCTGTCGCGAGCAACAGGTAAATGACAACATCCGTTTGATGATAATTAATTGCAAAGGTGAATTATACAAGATCGCGTTTCGTGTGTACGATATTGCTGGCATCTCTGTGGGATGAGAAACCATGAAAGCGCAGGAAAAGACATTTCATGTCGTCAGTCCGCCTACGTTCTAGGTTCTAGTTCAGCGTATTGCATTGCATGTAACAGTCTTGTTAATATGACCTTATTATTAACGCAATCAATTTTCTAGGTTCCACAATCGGTCAGCTTTTTTTTGTATTGACCTACTGTATGACTTGCGCGTTGATACATTTAATCGATGCCGTCTGCGAGCGCTCTTATGCGAACAGTTGTCAAAAAGGTGATGATTCATCAACAACACGTTGCCTGCTATCCGAGAATTACAACAGTCTATGCAATGAGGGGCGAGCCTGTTAACCACGGAGCAAATACAAAGAGGAGATGGTGTAATTAGATTTCCGTATGGAACAACGCGTGACAATTTGCGGGGTGAGGGGGTGTTAGATCCCGCCCACTTCTATAATTTCCATCTACCGGTCAATGGCAAAACTACTCGCTCGTTCTGTAGATTTTACTTTGTAGTGACGTAAGTATCTCACACTAGATGTCACTAAGTGCAGGATGCAACAGGGTCGTACTCAGAATTTTCGTACCAGGGTGTAAGTTACTTACTCCGTTTTTTACATTAATTTTGTGGACCAACTAGGTACGTATTTTTTAAATTGAAATAGTGATATTAATTTTTGTAATGCATTGCTGTCTTAGATTATCTTCGGAAAGAAATCTAGAACATACATCATTTAAAATTTAACTAAATAAACTAGATAGGCTATAAGTACTTTTAATTAAGTAAACAACAACTACCATACGGTATGGTAGTTGTTCTTTACTTGCTCTCCGTGAGACAACTAGTATGCACCATAATAGTTGTCTCACAGAGGGAAAGTACTTTAAATAAATTATTTTAGATAGAATATTTCATTTATAGGAGATTGTATTTTTTATGAGTATTTCCATTTATGAGACAGGTGCGGGATATTCAGTACAATAATTGGATTCCATTACGGCCCTGTGTTTTTGTTACTTGTCAGGACGAACGCCAACAATACACTGACTAAGGCCACGTCTACTTGATGACGTCAGGACTTAGTCGAGAATCACAGTGCACAGTTGTTTAGGCCGTCTCCTCTTTGTATTTACTCCGTGCTGTTAACCTATTTATCGGCCTTAATTTGAGCAAAACTGTTGGGCTTATTGATGCAATGGCTGAGCGATTGGCTACTGCGTCACGGGAGACTCCGGATCGTGGCCTACAGACATTCTGGGTGGTTCAGATTAAAAACTATGATAAATAATATCGGTCTATCCCATTTAAATATCAAATCTGCTTTATGTTTGCTTGTTTGTTGGATAAGAAAGACAGAATCGAACCCTTATTTATAAACCTACTTTAACATTTTCTTGCGTTTTACTTTTTTGAAGTGTTAACTCCTAACTAAACATGTTAATGTTGTTCAATTATGATAAAAATTGAACAACATTAACATGTTTAGTTGATGTTGATAAAAATTAGTTGTTCAGTCAATCTATTTAATCAAATGTGTACCGATACGATTTCATGTCCTTTCGGTTTTTGTTCCTACCCTTTTAGTAATTAGCAATTCTACTGACTCCTAAATAACAACCATTAATGAAAGGGATTTTTAACTTGTTGCAGAGACAATGAAGAATAGAAGCTTGGCCGGTAATTGTGGCATTGGCGTGTTTGTCATTGCCCTTGTTACGGTGGCATTGGCATTCGGTACGCCCAGTTGGTTGGTCAGCGACTCCAGAATAAGAGGCGCCAAATTAGATAGGTAAACACAAACATGTCATTATTTATAATTTTCTGAGATTTATGTACATATGTGTTATATTTATGTGAGCTCCAAGTGTCATTAATTGAACACACAGAAGTTTGCAGTCAGATACATAATAATCATGTTTCTACTTCTTGTAGGTAGGTCACACGGCGACATATCAAGATATACATTTCCAGTTTTAACTGACCTCGCATTTTATAGGTTTTTCGTACAATGAGAAGTCAGCATATACTGGAAATGTATTGCTTGATTTGTAGCCGTGCGTACTTGTTCTTAATAACGGCAGGTATATAACTATTTCTTATGTTTTTAGATTAGGGTTATGGAGTCATTGCTTCAGATCTCTGCCAGACCCGCTGGATCAGTATCAAAGGCGATTCTTCGTTGGATGTCGTTGGGTGTACGACCCCTTCACGACCGGATACGATAAGATCCGTGGATATCTACTACCTGGTCAGTTTCCTTGCATTGTTTTTATTTAGTTATAATAGTTTTAGCTCAAATCTAGGGAGGTTACTTAACAGAACCCAATTAATCTGGCCCCATGTTTTATGTGGCAAAAACCTCACTGATACCCCGATTAGTGTGGTAATCTACTGGGCTCAACTCTTTTAACACAATGTATATTTACTATCAACTAGAAAGGTATATGTATTATATAATATCTTTCGTCAGCAAATATATGTGGCGTTTGTCGCCGGAAAATTCATATTAGTCTGAAAGTCTACAACCTCAGTGATGTCCCGCGCCGATGACCAGCATCAAACAAAAAACTGCAATATCGCTATTCTATTCTGTAACCTTAACCATGAACCTAAAAAAGCATGTTTTTAATAACCGTTTTTTGCAGGTTTCATGATAGCAACACAGTTTTTCTTTACATTGTGCTTGCTGGGAGTTCTGATCTCTACAATATTGGTGTTGATGTTTTTCCTGTGCTGGGGACCTGACCAACACAGATATGTGACGCTGATCAAAAGTATTGGATTTATTATGCTAGGATCAGGTGAGATTAACTGGCTAGGATTATGATACATGCAGACAATTCGAAATAACGTCATAGATTTTTTTAAAATAATAAAACCTTTGTTTCTATTTTAGGTATTTGTGGAGTAATTGCTGTTATAGTTTTTGCCTCTTTGGGAAATACAGATGGTTGGATGCCAGACCATCCCAACAATTACTTAGGTGAGCAATTACTTTATGATTTATAACTACAAGTAGGTAATTCGTTTTTGTTTTACCATTGGTATTCACCAACATTAACTTCTTTTTTTTCGCAGGCTGGTCATTCGGTTTGGGCGTCGTAGGTTCCGTAGCATGTTTAGTGACTGCGGCCCTCTTTTTGACGGAGTCTAACATCCAAACGAAGAAGCGTAACAAGATAAAAGAATCACAAGCTCGATTTGAATTGGAATACGAGACAAAAGCATAACATTGGACATCACAAGTAAATAGAGTTAATTAGATATAAAGTTTTCGATCTTATGAACCAGTTCCGTCCAAAAGAATCGGCACAAATTCCACTATTCGGATGAATACATTTTATTACCAGTATGCACGTTTTTATATGTATTTATTTACACAATATGTTATGTGTAAGTATGTTGTAGTTTATTTTGTAGTTGAGTTTTACACGTTTTGTAAGTTGACCAAATAATGTGGATAACACTATCGATTGGAGTGATTGAAATAAACATGATTTGTGTTGGACTCAAGATTTGAATGAGTGCCAGTTGGTATAATGAAACGGACTACCTCCACTATTTTACGATGCCCGATAATGCTGCGCATTTAACTTTACTGCAAATAATATTATTTAAGGCGATCTTAATGCGCAAAATTATTTAGTTATAGTGGACAACTAAATAATTTTTGGTCAAAATGATTGAATCCTGAAGTCCTTGCACTCAAATGATCCATTATTTTTACGCAATAACTTTGACGCTTCATAAGCTTTAATGTTTTCGTGAGAGCAAGACCTGCGCAATGCTATCTAAGACGGTGCAAATAAGATGATGCGCATTTTAATATTGAAACTCGCTCAATATTAACTCTTAGCCATTGAGATAACGAGTAGGTATCTTACCATAAACTGTCAAAAACATTGCACAATAATATTGTAAAATACGTGCCGCCTTTAAGTTTATAAGAAGACATGACACATTATTAAGATTTCTGTGGACTTATCCGTACGTAGCCGTGTTTTTTTTTTGTCTTTTTCAAACATTTGGATTTTATAAAAGATTTAATTAAGGTAGAATTAAAAATTAAAACATTTTTATTGTTTGTACACTGTTTTAATATATTTCAAAATGTGTGCCTTAGCAGATCATTGTATTTCTGCAGTAATTTTGATAGCAGCTTGGTTATGAAATTAATATTTTATTATTTAAGTACTTATTTGATATTATGTTACTGAAAAGACAAGATTTATCAACAATGTACCTTTCCGTCCAGTTTATACACTTTGTCGCCTAGGATAATAAGTTAGTTATTAAGAATAAAATTAGTGTAAGATTTATGTAATTTTTTTCATGTATGGATCAACCTAACTGCCTTATAATAATAAAATGTTTATTTTATTACTTTTTTTTTGCCTGTGTCTACCTGTCGTACCTAAACTACTTATGGGACACAATTTCCTAAGTGCGTCTGGTATTTCTCAGAAAATGAAACACCTTGGGTCTTGTCACTAACTTATACATGAAGAAAGCATTCCCAGGGTTCTGTCCTTGGGCCCTTTGCTCTGTTGCTATCATTGCAATAGGTAATGATATTTTGTGAAAATATTTTAGCCCTATAATAAAGTATATATCATTAGGTAGTCCAAACCATCGTTAGGCTCAGACTTAGCATAACATACCATACACTATTGCCTAGGGCAAGATCCAACGTCAGACCCTCTGTATGCCTTTACATAGAATACGTACAACATCTCAATCATAGAAACGAAAAAGCCAATACTAAAATTGGTGTCATTTTCCGGCGGCCATTAACGAAACTAAGCATACAATAAATAAGTAGAAAATAACTTATCAAACGTTTTGTTATGGAGTAAAGCTCTGTTTGTGCTGTGTTAATTTCTGTATGATTCTACATGGTGATTTTTAAGATGGGGACCCGCCTTAATCTGAGTCCCATTTCAAAAATTCGAAATGGCCTCGCTTTTAAAGAAAAAATCCATTTTGGGAAAATTAAATTGCATTTGAATTCGGACGGTCCCGTACTAAGTTACTGGTATATTGTAAACGCCGCCAAGTAATAAATAACCTACTCGTTCATTTCGGTCATTCAACTTACGAAGTTTTTAGACGAAATCCGTTACGTCATTTTCTAAAGGAACGTAATCGACAAATGTCATTAGTGTCAAATTTTGTTAGCAGTTGAAGACGCTTGTTTTCATTTAATTTAATACTGTAAACTTGCTCTCCAAAGTGCTGTTTTAAAGATAATCTGCAATTATTGATACAAATTTATACAACCGACAATATGACGGCTGCCGATAATGAGTATCCGAAGGCTTCAAGTAAGTAATCTAATTTGGGCACGCCCTTAAAATTTTGAATGAGTCCGTTTCTTCATGTTTGATAAATATTCCAATACTGATAGAACACTTACATGTGAGGAAATAGAGATAGTTCTGAAATAACGATTGTTGTTAAAACTTATTCGTAGATGCCACTCTCATCGGAGCCAGTCTGACGTATATTGCTGGCCTATTTCTCCTCCTTGCGTTTGCCGGCCCGTACTGGATTGAGTCGTATCCAGAGATGTTTTCAAGCTTCAAACACATGGGCTTGTGGGAGTATTGTTTTGATCGTTTTCGATTCCCATCCTATCAGTTTGATAAACTGTTTCATGGGTGCCACTACATCTTTAGTCAGGTAAGAGCAATTTCTTTTGTTATGATTATTGATTGAAATAAGGAGTATTCAAATAAATAATAGTAAAATGTAATATGCATAAAAACCTAGGTGAACAGTATTATGTGCTAAGTAGTTTCAAAAGCTTTAAAAATTATAATTTAAGAAAGAAACAATGTATTGTGTGATGGAGGAATATACAGGAATACACAATAATATAAAACACTTTTTTATTCTAGGAGTTCTATGTAATCCGAGAATGGTTGCTGCCTGGATGGCTGATGGCAGTGCAGTCATTTGTTACAATGGCTTTGATATTGTCACTTACATCTCAAGTACTGCTGGCATGTGTCATAGTGAGATGGCCACTGCGCACTGTGTTGCGATATGAATGGATTTTTGTCACTTCGGCTTTTATCATGGTGGCTGTCTCAAGTAAGTTTTAAACAGATTTTATTTATCACTATCTCAAATCATACATAATAAAATAAATAATTTTAACTATAAATTTGTTTATTCTTTGTTTGCAGGTGTGTTTTTGTTCTTAGCAGTAGCTGTTTTTGGTGGGAACTGTTATCGCCGTGATTGGCTGTTATATCCTTCATTCAATGTGCTGTCATGGTCTTATGCTTTTGCTGTGGTTGCCTTCCTGTTGTTTGGTAAGTATTATTTACTAATTCAATTGCAATTACAGGAGAAATCAGCTCCGTCAGACTTGTTGTAAAGTCTATTATAGAAGCCTTCCAGCAGATCTATGTGAACTTGAAATTTGTTACTGAACTTCTATAAAAACATTTGTGCCTATAATGACCCCATTGATTGTCCGCACAAAGTAAATAAAAAGTGGGGATTTATTTACTTATACAGTTGCTTGCTGCACATACACCAAAGTGTGCAAATAAGGAATGAGAGTTGACACAGTCAAATTTTATAGAAATAATAGAATACATAAAAGTTTCAGGCCGGCTATGTTCTGCCCACTTATATCTGAAACCTAAGCTAACTTTAAAACAATGATTTTTTAAAATGTATTATCTTGGTTTTAGACATGAGCAAATAGTGTCCCAAAAGGTTTGACCAGGCTCGATTAATCAGATGAACCCTAAGATTTGCACTAGCCCTTGAAGCCTCATGGTTTGTGGTGCTACAGACAAGGAATAATTTAAAAATATCTCTGGCAATAAAGGCATTTAGCACAAGATATCTCTTTCTTTAAATATCTGGAGAACATAAAAAAAAATGGCTGGATACATGAACATCAAGTCCTCAAGATGCTTTGGATGTCACGGTGCATAGTGACTTATGCCGCCTCCTCTGGTATATCCGCTTCGTGGTCCTCTCTCTTCCATGCACTGTTTACATATTTGATGGTGTGGCAAGATCAATGTCAATGCAAAGCATAAAATGCAAGTCTAATATTATGGAAGTTTCAATCTATACAGATAAATAAAATTGGAGTGTCTGTTTGTAATATTAAAATAACCGGTTTTTACTAAATATGTATGTATACACGGTACATATGCCAAAATAACATTTTTTACAATTTTTGTCTGCCTGTCTGTCTGTCTGTTTGTTCCGGCTAATCTCTGAAACGGCTGGACCGATTTTTACGGGACTTTCACTGTTAGATAGCTGATGTAATAAGGAGTAACTTAGGCTACTTTTATTTTAGAAACTTTATTTATTTTTATTAATATATATAATATAAATAATAAAAAATAACTATTCCGCGCGGACGTAGTCGCGGGCACAGCTAGTCTTTAATATAATTGGATAGTGTCCGATTGTTCATAGCAGGACTTAATAGAGAGAGATAAGAATAGAAATAATGTTGTATTTGTATACAGGAGCTGCAGCAATCCTGCTATATTTGGAATCCCGTAAGCTTTATGAACTTCGTTCGGAAGCAAAGAACCTGGTAGGTCAAATGCAACATAGCCAGCCGGAACATGCGCTGCATCACTTGCGCGATCAACTGCAGCATCAGCGTCAGTTGGGTTATATGTAAAATATGGCCTAGTCCAAAATGATTATTTTCAATGTACTTTAAACACATGAACGCTAATAGAATTTACACGTAATATCGAGCTTTTTTACACCATTCCCCCAACAATGAATTCACGCATGATCTTTATTGTATTTGTCCTGCTCTGCTAAAAGCATTAGGTGGAAAATTGCAAAAGGAAAAAATTTAGCTACTGCACTAAATTCCGAAGTGCAAATGATATTGATTGAATCTCACGGAATAGATAATTTCGTTTTACTGTTTGTTCTTGTTCAATATTTTTAGTTGTTAGTATGTGTAGTAGTATTGTGTTGTACTGATTAGGCTAATTGGTTCCATTTTAGACTTTTGAATGTACTTATTGATGTATATCAGTTTCTTCCATTCCATTTCAAACATTACTTTTTTGCAATAATTGCTTAAGATTAAGAAGTTATGTATTTTGTATGTTATGTAAGTACTTGGGTATTCTCAATTACTATACAGGCTGACTGATAAAAAGACATTGTGTTTATTATTGAATTTTTCTGTATTATTTCAAACATCATATTTGGCTGCTCATCAGCAAATTTTTGCTGCAATTTTATTTTGTGACTGAATATTGTATTATTCTTTATATCTGGTCAGTTAAATGGTGAGTGTTTAGTATGGTTGAAAAAATATTATTTACTTAATTTAGTATTTTAAAGTAAATTAAGTGCACTTCCAAGTAAAATGTACACAAATACATACTACCTATATTACATCTTAATTTTTTATGTAATAATTTTGTATTTCTTTATAACTCTAGAATTAATTTGTATATGTTTTAAGTTACTTTAATCATAGTTTTGTATTTATTTTAACAAAATTCATTTTTATTATTAAAACTATGTATTCATATGACAAATTACTAAATAATTGTACCTAATGGAAGTACTTTAGTGCCTTGAAGAAGATAATCTCTTGTTAACAATATATTTGTAGGTATATTATTGTTAAATATAACATATCCGTCCGAAAAATAATCTCATTAAAAAGCCATTCCAAGGATGAGCATTGATTGTACCTACTGATAATATTTTAAATATAATTATATTTTAGTGACAAAATATTGTTTTAAAATCTGCCCTTAATTCGTGGTTCCATCACAATGCTGGTGAACAATGATGCGGTCAACAACCAGAAACACGCTTGCTTAAGCGGACCCCATTAACTCGAGAAGTCGAGACTTGTGAAGTCTCGACTTTTGGTTATATCTATCGGGAATAACATCGGTATCATATGTCAGGGATTCTACTATTAAGCTTGATGCAAATGCTGGCAGACACGCTATTAAGATTGCCAGGATTGATATGCTTAGGCTTAACGAACCTCTCTACTATTTCCGCGCCATCGTGAGTTAGAAATTACTACCCTCAAAATTTTTGAAGACTGCTTTTTAGGAAAAACATCGCTCAACTTACCTGGTTTGTCCAGACGCTGGCACACCTCTAAGACGAAGTCTATTGTAGACTGAGGAACGTTGCCGTCAAGAATGACTAATGGAGCATCTTCAAGGACTTTCATATTCTTATTTACCTGTAAATAATAAAAAATTTGGTAAAGTGTCAATCACGGTCACATCAAAGTGGGTTAATCATAGGCTTTTGTTTGACGAGACAGTTGATGCCACGATGCCACATGTCGAGCAAACAGCCGCGACCGTCAGTTATTAACTATATAGCCCCAGGCAAGTCCGTGTCATTGTAGCGCCTCAAATATTAGCTTTATAAATAACTAGCTGACCCGTGCCCACTTCGTTGGGCGGTAAACATTTTGACTTGTGATGAAATTATGAGTTTGGTTCGGTTAGTACTGTGTGCTATTCAATAGGTTACGACACGGTCGCGGTTCCATTCATGTCGTTATTATCTCTTTAACCATTCGTCCAGATTATATGCAGTAAAAGGGAAGTCTTTTGTTTTAAATACTTGAGACGATAAATTTACTTATTTTGATAAAAATTCATAATTGTTGAAAATATGACAAATAAACATGACCTGACGATTTAAATTATTTTTAATATAAAAAAGTCCTCTTTTTGACTTAAATATAAAAGTTAGACATATGCTGTCGCCGATTTTTATGTAGGCATTATGAAGCTCTACAACTTTTCTCTAGAACTCAATCATATATCTATCAGCGTTAAGGCAGCGTTCGTCAGAAACGTTTTCGTTCGACCGTTTTTTTCCGACTTACTTTGCAAATCCGACTACCGCGAAAAAGTTTTTCATTTTTTGGGTTAATGTATAGCATATGGCACTCACAAATAACGTGGCTTTCTATTGGTAAAGTAATTTTTAAAACCCGTTCAGTAGATCCAGAGATTACCCCTACAACCTCACAAACTCCCAAACTTTGCCTCTTTATAATTAAATATATTTAATTAAAACAAAAAGTGTACATTTTACCAACAGTAGTACATTTCCCAATCAATTATAGTGCCTAAAAATAAACAAAAACGGTTTTATTACAAGTTAAAGTAACTATGGTTTGTAATTACAATGTTAGGTAGCAATCCGCCTGAATCTAGGTATGTAAAAACCTGTGTTTTATAATACACACTCGAAGAGACAATAATTTCAACATTTTTTGACTATGCAATGTCGCATGCGTCATCGATCGTAGCCCTTGTTTTTGGTTGAAGTTTCGTTATAAATTAATTCAAAATGTTGGTAGTACGGGGAAGTCTTCACGCAGTGAAGTAGTAACTACGTGAGTGGGTACCCGTTTTGGATTTATCTTTAGTTCACCCACCTTACATTATCCGGGTGAGAAGACTTATTGGAGTTATTATGAATCCATTAAAGGTCTTAACATTTTGTATCCGTAGATGTGCATGTTCATGTACGAGTATCGTTCCCCACGTGAACCTTGCGGTGTACAGTCGCCAAAAGACATAAGTAACCGATGGACGTTTTCGAATATATAATGTAATTAATAGAAGACAAACAGTTCATTTATCTCGAAAACATCCATCGGTTTCTTACTAAACTTCAACTATATTCAACAACCCTGTTTACTAATCGCTTTTTGTGACTGTACCAGGCAATTAACTAACTTCAATGCTTCTAATAAATACACAGTTCTAGTAAGTGCATGAACTATTATTAAATGGTATTCTACGTACAAGATCTATATTGACGTGGTTGTGCAGAGCCATGTCGCCCAGGCCGAGAAGACATTCACCTTGGGAGTCCATCACTGCGGCATACGAAGGCGTGCGAGCATTTGTTACGACACAATCTGTAAAACAAAAACAAAAGTTTAGTGCCGCAAGTCAGCTACGATTCTACTTCGGTAGGACTGACCATAATATTTCAAATGGAAATGCTCTGCTTAAACTCGTAGCTACGCAGTGCTACGAGTTTAAGCAGATCACTTTCATTTGAAATATCATGGTCAGTCCGACAGAGGCAGAATCATAGCGTAGCTACGGCCTACGCTACGCTATGATTCTGCTCGGTAGAAGGGACCATATTTCGAAATGCAAGTGCTCCGCTTAAACTCGTAGCACTGCGTAGCTACGGCCTACGCTACGCTATGATTCAGCTCGGTAGGACTGACCATGATATTTCAAATGGAAGTTCTCGTAGTACTGCGTAGCTACGGCCTACGCTACGCTATGATTCAGCTCGGTAGGACTGACCATGATATTTCAAATGGAAGTGTTCCACTTAAACTCGTAGCACTGCGTAGCCACGGCCTACGCTATGTTATGATTCTGCTCGGTAGGACTGACCATGATATTTCAAATGGAAGTACTCGTAGCACTGCGGAGCTACGGCGTACGCTACGCTATGATTCTGCCTCTGTCGGACTGACCATGATATTTCAAATGGAAGTGATCTGCTTAAACTCGTAGCACTGCGTAGCTACGGCTTACGCTATGCTACGACTGCCTTAGTGGGATAGACTTTGATATCTCAAATTGAAACTCGTAGCATTACATACCATGTAACGAGCGAGTACGAGCGCGAGAGCGAGCGCGTGTACCGTGTACGAGTTTCAATTAGGCTGTAGGCTGTAGCTATGCAAAGGGCTCGAATTTTGAGCAACCGATATCAGTCTATCAACTGCTCAGGATCTCAAAAATATGTATATATTTAGATGTCTACGGATCTTAGAAGTTTAATTGACGAAGGTCTTTACCATGCAGTGGAACAACATAGCCTAAAAATAAATTTTCATCATCATCATCATTTCAGCCGGAAGACGTCCACTGCTGGATATAGGCCACCCCCAAGCTTCTCTTCGACCGGTCTTGTGCTTCCAACATCCAGCGGATTCCCACGGCCTTCACAAGGTCATCGGTCCACCTTGTGGGAGGCCTTCCCACTCTACGTCTTCCGGTACGCGGTCGCCACTCCAGAACTGTTCGGCCCCATCGGCCATCTTTTCTGCGAGCAATGTGCCCTGCCCACTGCCACTTAAGTTTGGCAATTCTTCGGGCTATGTCGGTTGCCTTGGTTCTCCTGCGGATCTCTTCACTCCTGATTCGATCACGCAGGGAAATTCCGAGTATAGCTTTCTCCATTGCCCTTTGGGTGACTTTAAGCCTTCTGATAAGGCCCATAGTGAGCGATCACGTTTCTGTGTCATAGGTCATCACTGGCAACACACACTGGTCAAAGACTTTCGGCTTGAGACAGTGCGGTATATGGGACGAGAAGAAATTGCGAAACCTCCCGAATGCTGCCCAGCTGAGTCGCATTCGATGATTGACCTCTTTCTCGGAGTTGGACCTAAGTACTTAACTGGACAGTTTGTCCTAGGTAAACGTACTCGTCCACAACTTCGACTGTAGCGCCTCCGACCGTCATGAGAGCGGGTGTTACATGGACATTTGACATGACCTTTGTCTTCTCCATGTTCATTTTAAAACCCACTCTTTCGGAAGCTCTATTGAGGTCATCGAGCATAGCACGGAGGTCCTCCATGGTCTCAGCTATGACATCTATACTATCGGCAAAACGAAGGTGAGTGATGTACTCGCCATTGATGTTGATGCCAGTCCCTTTCCAGTCCATAACCTTGAAGACATCCTCCAGTGCAGCGGTGAACAGTTTCTCGCTGCAGAAGAATAGGTTTCGAAGTCTTGTCCTGGAGTCGGACTGACATAGTGTCGTATTCATACAGACTTCAGCACCTCGATGGACCTATAGTCGATCTGGCACCGTTAAAGAGACTGCAGTACAGCCCATGTCTCGATTGAATCGAAGGCCATGATAAATAATAATATTGATAAATAAATGATGAACGTTAATAATTGATTCATAAAACATGAATTAGAAAAGTTTATGTTTTGACGTGAGTCTTGTCTTCAGTAAATTATGAGTTTTGTATTTTTGTGAAAGCTGTGTGTCTATACCATGCAGGAGTAGGCCAGGTGCTATGTTCGCCAAATATTCTCCGTCGGCATCGTCACCAACAGCGGTGAGGAGTTTGGTGCGGCCTCCTCGCAGTCTCCATAGAGCTTCAGCCATATTGCGCGCCACGCCACCTCCGATCTGCTCCGTACTACACACGTGCGTGCTACCGTCCAACTGGAATGAAATAAATACATTTATATGCCTATAGTATGACAATCTTTATGAGCTACAAGGATCTTTTGGTGGTCGAATGACGTTGATGTCAACATCATTCGGGAAACATTTGTGGACTGTAAGTATGAACAAAAACAAGATGGCGCTGTTAGTTCTGATTTTGGCCACGCGCCAAAATATCCTTGTATAGGTATGCATCGGGGCAGACTTCTCGAACAGCTCAGTACCCAACAATAATATCTGTAGAACAATATTGTCGAACGGGGAATTATTCCCAAACCTGCAGCGAATAACCAAGCGGCCAGCTACTGTGCTTATCAAAGCTGGAATTTCGGATTGGTTTACTAACTAATACAGAGATGGAAAGTACTTAGTAGTATTAAACAAGTTAAAGTTAGTTTGATATCACTTCAGAATTGATCAATTTTATTAGAAGGTTAAGTTAAATTGAGTAAGAAAAGCATAACTTAACATCCCCAGCATCTCCTGACCGAAGGGTTGGGAAAGGCGTACCTATACTAAAATTAGGTAGGTACATCCACATTACGTCTGTTATGTTAGGAAAATCTTTTTCTAAAGCATCAAACTTGGTAAAGGCAACGCATCGAGTTCTGCTCTACGCGTCAAAAGGAAAAATATTCCATAATTTCCATCCACAAAATGCAGCCTACTTATTTCCGTTTACATTATTCCGTTGCGATGCACGTTTCAGTATAATATGTTCACATAGCTCCAAAAGGAAGTGCTTTATTGCATGTGAATTTTAATTATAAGGCAGTTCCTGACGGCGGCATCGCATGGTGAATTACGTGGGTACTGGCAACGGGCTAGTGATGTGGTAGACCGTATCATTTATGAGTAGAGAGTTGACAGTGCGCACAGTGCAGTTCATAAATGCTACGGTTCATAACGGTACGCAGAGGTTTTTTAAAAGGTGTAGAAAATAGCAAGTGGATCGAGATAAATATTAACCCCATCCAGTTGCATCCTATTTCGTGACACAGGCTTGTATGGAAAAGGAAGACAGTTCCCACTGTTTTAGCCTAGATATCTGACATCCTAGTAAGACTGAAAGTGGTATTATTACCACGCTTTCTATCAATGACACGATACCTATGCGTAGTTTGCAAAACTTTAAAGAAAATCTGTCACGCAAGTTATCATGAGCCGAGGGCACGTCACTACCGCAATGCATGTCGGTGGGTTGCAGGTGCGGCAGCGGCCGGTCGCGGGTCAGGGGGCCCGCGGTCCCCGAGCGCATGCCGTTGACCGCACTGATGCTATCAGCGACCACCACCACCACCACCCGCAGTACGGCACTGCATTATGTGATCCATTCGTTTTTCCGCACAGATTTATGCTACGCTAATGTTTTTACATTCGAATTTATTTAATTAGGGACCTATATTTGTTGCTGCGGAATTTTCCGCTTTCCGTGTCTCATATATTTTCTTGACTGACTTTGTTTCGTGTGAACTGTGAATCAAATGGTATTGAATATTTTTTAGTAGTGATTCAGGTGGCTGGATGCCAAAACTGGTTGATGATTTAGTTAGATTTATGCGGGGCCTACATTGATGCAACGAATTTATAACGAATAACGATTTCTACTTTGTGAACGTAGCTACTTTCGTAGGTCTATGGGCAGAATTATGCCCATTTTCACTTACACTGGGCGATATCTAAATGTTATGTCTAAATATTATTGCACTGTTGGATTTTTTAGTCTCGGTGCTTTGTCAAACGTTGACAATCCAACAGTGCGCTTTTATTTAGGCATTTAGGTGTCGCGCCAGATGTTAGCGGTTACATAACTATGCCCCTACATAGGTGCTCATTAGGTGTAGACTTAATCAAGATTAGTCCCTTCCTATAATATCATGTTCATAATAAATGGAGCTATGTAAATCACAGTGATATCGATATTCACACAAGCACCGCCCACATTGTACAAGCTTCAAATTACTCATGGATGAAAGCAATAAATTGATGAGCTCAGTGACGTCATTGTCCATGTTCATACATTGATTAATGAGTTCAAGTTAAGAGTTTATTTCTATTAGGGTTGACTACACACTATGTAAATAGATTTATTGCAAATATTGTAGACCACACAGGAATAGTGGTGGTGATTCGCTGGTACATCTGGATGTTCTTTGTTTATGGTTATAAAGTTTTCAGTACATAATTGTGAATAGGTAAAGGTACAATTCTGAAAGCTACCGCAACCGTAAACCCCAAGCGGCAACGTCGCCCAATTGCAATGACATGACTGGTTTCTATATATCCCTACGAAAACGGTGACAGGTGGCAACACAGGGCAATGTCGCCATCTTAGAAAGCCTTCTCAAAGAGATACATAGAAACGAGTGCTGTCGCTGCGGTTTGTCATAGAAGTTGCGACATTGCTGCTGCGGAAGGGCACCTTAATTAATGTTTATTATGTGCTGTTGAACCACACAATTTATGCACAAAACTTCAGTCAATTGTGCAGTCTGTAGGGACCTGTCTAGTATTCCTCCTTTTTTGCCTTTCGACATTTCTTGAAAGAAAAAGCTTTTGTAATTTTTATACCACGTATCCAATGGATTTAGGGATGATACGACGATTTATGGCCCCTAAATCCTGTATGACGTGAAAAGTTTCAGGGTTTTTTTAGCACCTGAAAATCTTCTGCTACTTTCGAAATAATCAAGGCAGTAATAATAAGTTATTCATGGGTGGAACCGTGGTATGGTTCAGAGTTAGCAGAATATAAGCTGCTATGAATATTTTCAACATGTAATAAAATGCTCACCGCTTAAGTATTACCGTTATAGATATTAAATATTGCCGTTGTTGATGCCTGTATGGACAGTTATGCCCGGCTATTATTAACATATTGATTAAGTAGTTATAAATATGTCCATTGTGTTCGTTCTGGCAACGAATTAAGCTCTATAGTTTAATTGATGAAACTGTATTTAGAGCTGTATTTACAATAAAGCTTCTATGTTATACGTCAATCTTATCATTCTTAGGCACTCCCTATCGTCATTAGTCATGCACTATACAAAGCACGGGCGCTTTATGTACGCTGCAAAAAAAGGCAATTGTGTTTTACTCGGACGGGGAACTGAAGGCCTAAACCAGCCCATGCTAAGCCGAGCTTACGATCACTTAACCTATAAAGATAGCGCGGCAATGCATGCGATAGATCTATTATCACTTTTTTCAGGACCATCATTCATAATTATTGAGTCAATCCTTTGTTAATCCAGGGTTTTCGACACATCCATTAATTTCAAATATTTTATTAATATGTTTACAAGAGAGATAGTAGGTAACCATGTGAGGTAGAGACTAAGCACTAGCAATAAGTGCGCCTGTGCGTGAAGTATAAATAAATAAATACTATGCTGAACTTATAATAGTCTTTCTCTAGGGTTTATTGGGTCGATGGGACTTTATAATCTTTCAAATAGAATCTATTTAATGGTTAGAAAAAACTTCTCATGTGCATAATTTATACATTGATAATATCGTACTAGTTTAATTTACATTGCTATGCAGGTACCTATAAAAAAATGGCGAAGGGTTTGTTTGGAAGTTAAGTAACCGTTTGATTCAATTAAGAAATTATGCTCATATAAAATATGAATAAACCCTTGATGAAGTGATGTCAAAGCGTTCATTTAGTTAGACAGCCACGCCTCCCGCATGCCACGTTATGATTACACTCACTCAGGTCTCACTTTATTATTCCCACAAAAAGATGAAAGGAGAATAATCACGTCGTTACTGAAGAGTTTGTCGAGTACCGAGACGTGGCTGGAAACGTATTAGAGAATATCTGTGGTTTTGCAATAATCTGTTAAATTTTTATAAACGATTTTGCAATGTGGGAGGGCGCTGGGAAGGCGGCGGTATCGAGCGTGGGCGCGCCGCCCTAGCGGGACAGAAGCCCTACAGTTGAGTCCGCGGAGAGGCCGAGCGCGCACGCCCGACACGCTCCCGCCGCTCTCGCCGCTCGCACCGCGCTCCGCTCGCCCCCGCGCGCCACGCTGCACATGACACCGGGCCCACGTACCCGACACCGGTACACAGAGCGCTGCACGTGTATGCAACCGACACCGCGACACGCGTGCGCTACAATACAAACCTTGTTGAATAAACGTCACGTGTAACCTTCGTTTTTTATAATAATAATTGGCTCCTCGAAAAAGATTGAAAATTAAAAGTGTGACATTAAATAACATGATACGTGTCAGAAAAACAGTGTTTATCGTATAATTTGGGCGGCGGCGGCGAAACGTCTACGTCATGCTACGAGGTAACTAACATTAGATACATTATATTTAATATAGCGTTTTGTTATTTTTTCAATATGTCACAGTGGACAAAACGTAGAAACTTAATTTCTTGTTAATGTTTCGAGGGCGTTAATGCGACTAATAACTTAATTGTATTAGGTTTTAATCAGGTATCTGCTTACCTATTTCGGTAAGATTAGTTCTGCTTGTAATGTCCTTTTAGAAATGTATGAATAAACTATGATAAAAATCACCGCACTCTTTTATTTTAATACAAACAAGAAAACATTAAACCACATAAAGGCTCTAGTAATTGATTTAAAATGGACAACAATTGCTACGCGTGCTACGACTAGCCGTAATCGTCATGAATTTTTCACAAGAAAGTGATGTTTCACCGGTAACGCCTTATAATAGGAGTAATTCAGTTATAGTATCAGTTAATAATACACTTTACTGGCTGATGACATGCTTCTATGGAAATTATACTTAATTATATTGACGATCTTGACAGCTATGGGAAGCAATGTGCTGTAGCGAGTAGCAGGAATAAAAAAAAATTACTAAAACTTGAAAATACCTCCGGGACAGGCTCGGAACAAGGATCAAGGTAAAAGGATTTCAATTTCCCGTCCGGGCCTATTGAAATGAGTATATTTGGAAGCGTTTCGTTAAAACGAAACATAATATAGCTCCGTACACTCTCGTAGCAAACAACATACACATGAAGAATAAAACTCATGGATCTTAAGGAAAATCCGGAAAACCTGTCTTCTACAAAAAGGATACGGTTTACTGCGAACCACCGGGACTACGTCGCCTTTCTCGGACACAATAGCCTCCCGAATCCTGTCACATTATTTATATAATTCAATCGGACTTTGAGCTGTTTTTTATGTCGTTAAAGTGACTCGGAAATACTTAAAATACGGCGGATTTTGCTACGGTTCATAGTTTTCCGTTCTAATGGGTGGTTAAAGGTGACAAGAAATTCTTAAGTAACGTAAGCTAAGTTTGACATAATCATAGTACCAATACCGAGTCAATTTCTAATTAACCAATCCAAATATCTGCCAAGCGTCGTAAATCTGGCAACGTTCCGTATGATGGTTTATTGTAGCAATGATGATCGGATATTTTACATCATGTGTAGGTTAAGATGTGATTATTAAGTTTACAGGTTGGTGATAACTCGCACGTTCAAAATGAGTTAAGAAAAAACTAAACGTTTTCCCATTTTATATAAAAAGCTTTGCCCGATAAATCCACGCGAAGCTGGCCTTAAAATTAACCCTGAGGGTGCAGGTATGGGCTAATAATTCGAATGATTTATTTACGATGTCCCTCGCTCGGATGCTCCTTTCCATAAATTAGAGGCTTTACGCCAGAGGTCTTATTTCATTATTAAATTATATAAGGGACCTGTAGGTGATATAATGTCCAACCCATATATATTTTATAAAGGTTGTAAGGATTTTTAATCAAAGCTACGTTCATAATGGATCCTCAACCACACGCTAACGTACACATTTTTGTTAACAATAGCTGGTAAATTAAACGGTGGTGTATGGTGGTACAATAGTAGTTAAAATATAGAGAGTATTCCAAAAAAAATAAGAGAACTCTCTCTTAAACACTTCAAAGCCAAACTACATAAATGGCTCATTGGTAATTGTTCACATATTGTGAAAGAATTTATTTATAAAAAAGTAACAAATAAATATGGTTCTTAAGCTTTAATTATTTAACTTTACCTATTATTTCTAAGATTTCACCAATATTATGACATGACAGACATGTTATGTTAGCTAGTGTCGTTTTAAATTTTACATTACACATTTTTAAATATTTGTATGGACATGTACTGGTCCATGGCGAAACATGTGAGGTCACAATTTTGTCAGTGAGACCTTATTGTACACTGTTTTTAAGAAAATAAATATATTGTGTTCTATTCCATTCTCCAAAAAAATGGACCTATATTATGCGAATCCAAAGATAGTACGTTGTAGTTCCGGCTACACCGATTACGTCATCAATCAATGGTGGGTGAACAAGTTCACCCAAGACCTTCGCGGTAGCCCTCAATGGAAACGCCCCTGATCAGCGGTCTATTGACGTTGACAGCTAGCTCGGTAGTAAGCGAACCATTCTACAAGGTATGGATAACATCGCCATTCAACAAGAAAACAACATTTAGTAAGAACCACGTTGTTTGTTGTTGTTGAACAACAATTAATCACATATCAAGTGCAGGTAAAACAGATGTTAATGGTGCTGTTTCGAGACGTACATACATAAAATAACCATTATTTTTGTTATACCACCGACGAGAAACAGAACATTTTATGTTGTAATGAAGTAGATAAATAGCTGTCTAAATACGGATTTTATGGAATTTATACTGTGGTTAATGTCTCCTTTGCTGTGGATCGGGTGGGTTGTAGGTCTGTGTGGGTTTTGAGAACAATTAAAAGTAATTGACACTTAGGTGTGCATGTCCACGTCCAAGGGCATTTTTCATTGATCTGACAATGCGACAGGTATTCATAAAAAAAAATTGCCTAATATAATTTAATACAGCAGAAAATGTTTAAATGAAACTTGTGTTATTATGGGATTGTCACCTGTCACCTGTCGCCTATTTCAGACAGATGGGAATAAGTAAGCGAAGGGCAAATTTTGTCCAAAGTAAATAATCATCAGGTTAACCTACTCCAACTGTGTTAGGGTCGGATTTCAGTCTAACCGGATGCAGCTGAGTGCCAATACTTTACATGGAGAGACTGCCTATCTGACCTCCACAACCCAGTTTGGTAAGATTGGTTGTTAGACTTTCGGGCTTCAAGATCCCCGAATGACAGACCAACGGTTTAACGTGCTTTCCGAGGCACGGAGGGGTCTTGGTATGAAAAGATGGTCACCCATTCACGGACCTATCGCGGCAAGCGTAGCTTAACTTGATCAATCGACCCGTGGGGCTGTTATTACTTAGCCACAAGCCCCACTTGCCCATTTATATGTCCAAATTAATTGTCAAGTGCCGTAAAATCTAGATAAAAGTCTGCAACAGTAGAATTTTGGTATTCCGAGTTCATTTATAGGTACTAAAAACTTTTGTAATTGAAAAGAAATCTGTGGTACCAGCCCTAGCCTTCTAAGCATGGGTGCTCTTCGGTAAGTATTAGAGGTGATGCATGGCATTCGGTTAATTTATGTGTTAACTCTACGGCTCTAATAAATGTGTTTATAATAATTTTGAATTTAAAGTAACTAAAAATTACTCTATTCAGAATAATAAGCATACACATACATAATTAATGGTTCTTCATGGAGGCTCAAAATAAACTCAACTGTTATTGAAAACTGTAAAACTACTTTTTGTTTGCATTTTCAGTAGTTTCGTGCGTATATTAATGTTGTTCAATCTTGTATGTTTTCACACATTAATTATCCGTTATTGTGGTCCGTGTGGTGCCGGACGTAAAAGTATAGCATCATCCCATTTCTTCCCGTGGGTGTCGTAGAAGGCGACAGAGGAACTTACTAGAGAATGGGCAGCAGCGTTCTTTATGCATTTGACCACCATACTGTGATCGCCAAACTGCCTGCCAAGCGTGGAGATTATGGCAAATCCCCCCCTTTTGGATGAGGCTCATGTCCAGCAGTGGACGTCTTTCGGCTGATATGATGATGATGATGTGTACGTGGATATAAATACTTTGTAGGTACCTATAACCTTTTGGTATTTATTGTTGAAGCGTATTTCGTGATCTATAAACAAAGAACTTAAATAGCATCAACTCCAGTAACTGATTTTTGAATATCAGTCTGCCTAGCTTTTTCCCAATAATGCTGGGGTCGGCTTCCAGTCTCATCGGATGTAGCTGATTACCAGTATTTACATGGAGTGGCCTTATCTGACCTCCATAACCCAGTTACGGGGCAAAACGATACGCTGGGTAAGACTGCTTGACAGACTTTTGAGCTTCTTTTCTACGACTGTCAAAGATCTGCGAATGACAGCCGGGAGCAATGGCATGACGTACTTTCCGAGGCGCGGAGAGGTAAAGAGGCTACATGTAATGGATGGTCACGCCTCAAAATCTCAGCATCAATTGGTGGGGTCTGCAAGGGCCGATGCCTGCCCGGGGTGTGGGTTGTTCGAAAGAGATACCGCGGCCCCTGGCACACAGGCAACTGAGGGAACACGGGTGGGTTTTAGTCAGTAAAAGTCTGACACGCCCTTCTGCTTCACCCAGAGCGGGAGAAGTTATTTGATAATTTCCCACCTGTAAAAAAAAATGGATGGTCACCCATCTAGCCCTCGAATGACTCGTGAGGCTGTTATTATTTAGCCACTGATTTTTAATAAAAGTTCTGAATATCATTTAACGTTAAAATGTTTTTGTTTTATGATTATTAGCGTCAGTAAATAAGTGATATATGCTTATCAAAAAGTTTTTGCATCAGTAGAATTATAGATTTCCGCTCTTTTCATTTTAATAAAACAATGAACGGTTTTCAGGAAAACAGTGCTTTATTTTTGCGAATTATTTTGCTTAATTTTAGAATAATAAAACTAGGCAAATAAGGCCAAAAATTCTCATAAAATATAATAACGTGATCTATGCCCGAACACAACATTAGGAAACAAAAGAATTGGTGCTAGAAAATGTATGGTTTTGGTTACAAATAGACCATCCGTTTCCTGTGGATATCCCGAGAGACCACGGGTTTGTTTGGACTGTGTGAAAGCAAAAATACATTCCTTTTTCGCGTAGGTGTTCTATCTATTTGTTGGCCAAGTAATTACATTATTAAAGAGTGATAAGATAGGTACCTACCTATCTTATCACTCTTTAATAATGTAATTACCTACCTAGGTAGGAGCTCAAAACGAAAACTAAAATACTACTGACCTTTCATTTGAATCAATTTTCAAATCCACATGAATGACTGGATTGTTTTCACTAAGTCGAACGATATTTAATCTATTTAAATCTTGGTCTATTGTCGTGATACATGTACCACACCATGGCTGGACCATCATCAGCTGAGAAACACGTGGTTATACGATGCTAATAATTTATGGAAAAGAGGTAGATAGGTTATGAAAAACTAACGTATCTCTTTTCTGTACGACAAAAGATTCTGCTCTTCAGTCGGACAACAATAAGCTGGTGTTTATTATTATCATTGCGGTTATAATGTTCTACATGAGTACATCTTGCCATACCTAGATAATGCCAAGTTATTTGCGGTGTAGAGAGTACGTCTGTTACGTAACGGCATTATGTTGTGAGGCCTGCTGCCGAAGCCTCCTCCACTTTACTTATTCAGCCATGATTCCTCGCGATGGAAGAAAGCAGGTCCCAGAGGCTCCTCACTAACAACACTCTATTATTATCTATTGAATATAGAGATGTTCTGAGATGAAAGGAAAATATACTGTTTCAGCTAGGTAAATGTAACTCGCGGGTACCTACCGGTTGAGTACTGAAGTTCTGTTATCACTTTCACCGATTGTGATCTTAAACTCAATAACGGAACGATAAGTACTTTTTCTCAGGTAGATAGATTCGAATAGGAAATCCATTTTTTAGCTTTGGGTATTTGGAAAGATCAGTATTAATCCTCGATATCTCTATAAATATTTTATATTAAGTACAATATGTCTTCCTACATTAGTATAACCATTATAAATGAAACTTTTTGTGGAAGTAAGAAGTTATTTTACATATGTAGGTATTTCTGATTAACGTTCTTACATTTTATCGTGTAAACTTATGCGCGTATCACGTAAGGTTAATTTAACTCTTTGATATCAATGGTAAATAGGCTACGATTATTTAATTGGTCAGTTGTTTATTTATTTACTTCTAGTAGGGTAGTTATATTAAAATTGTGTCCAAGTGTGGACAAATTTTAAGGAATAAATTATCATTAAGCTTGCAATTTTTCACAAACATTGAATAAGAATTTTAATAGGTATATTTTTACATGGAATTACCATAAAGCCTAGCATTGATGCCTTTGGCAATATTCCTCGAGTTCATTTGGCACCGAAAAAAGTTTACACCACATTAAGTCCGTTGTAGTTTTGGCTGGTCGCCATAGCTCCATGTCGAAGCGACGCGGGTATTATTTTCAGATGCTAACTTATCAAATCCACGTTTCAATACCACACCATATTAGTCCCGCTTTCCTATGCAAATAATACCGAATATATTCATGATGCAATCTCCTAAACGCCATGGGATATCGATACATTAATTGGCAAAGTTGGCACTGCGTGGGGGCATTGTTTATGTTCCAAAAAACGATAACTTTCAGTTTTAGCTCTCAACTTTACCTATATTTAAAAGTAAAATCTAACTTTATAACTATTTGGACCCGCTTGCACAAATCACTAAATACATTTATTGGTTACATACATGCATATTATAAACATACATACTTATTCAAAACATAATTCTGAAACCTAACAAGGTAAAGGGATAATGGTAGGTACGTCGAGTGTTCATTAGTGAGAGAACAAAGTTCATTTCGTAAGCCGAATTATTAAAACAACAATCATCACTAGCTGTAATTCTGTCAGAACTATAAACAAATCTCGATGGACGCACATTACGCCGGAGAGTATTGCTTAATGAATTCCAGTTATTTTTTGGGTATTATTGGTTTAACAATTGAAGCACGGTTGCGATATGCTGTGGCGGTCGAATTTGATGGTAAGGAATTACGTCAGAGGTTACCTACACAGATTTGGCGTTTATTCTCACCCGTTTTGATAAGCATGTTGAACATCTTAGCTTATACGGTTTAGAACATTGTAGGGGTCGGAGCATCGCAAATGTGAATGCTGAGTGGTTTTTGAATGGCAACTAATTTTGTATTTTACTGGGAAACTGGCAGATTGTGGTAGAAATGTGTCTTTATAAATGTTGGAAAGCATCACCAGCCCATCATAGCATTGCTCCTAATGTTCTAGTGTTGTTCGACCTACTCGCCTACCCGTTCAGGGACAAAAGGCTTGACCTTGACGATTAATATTTCATATAAAGGCCATAAAAATCCAGGAAAAGTAAGCTGAACCCGATGATTTATGTGTGTAGGCTCGTAGTAAACACGGCGGGTCGTTATCAAGCCGCGGTGAAGTGCGCCGTGATTGGCAGAGCGGCGAGATGTGGCTGGCACGCTGCCACCTCGTCCCGCTGAATCTGCACTCGCTGCCACTTCATGGCTCCATCCAAATGCTTACATACTATCGTTCGCTGTAAAAACTAGTTTGTCCTAATTTAACTATGTAGGGATATGGTTTTATCCTTGAGAGTCTGCTTGTGTAACCTCTTTTATAATTTGGTTAACTGGAGATTTGATTGGAAGATTAATTTTAAAAGGGTTGAATTCGGAGTTTTCAGAGAATGTTTAAATGTATGGTGGCAAGGACATGTAAAAGGTATATGTCAGGATTATGCACGACGTGGCTCTTGGTATTCAGTAGCTTCATACGAAAATTTATGAAAAATTTCAATAGGTGTAACTGTACAGTACATATTCCTACTAACTTTAAAGTAATGTAGACTAGATAAAATCTTAGAAAATGTATTTAACGAAAAGATGATGTATTAATAATTTATACCTACTTACTTGCAAAACAGAAGTGCATTCAATTCACAAATAGACAGGTCTTATCTAGTAGTAAGACTACAAAGAATATGTAAGTAATACGCAATTCATACTTCCTAATAACCGGCGGCCCCGAGCCGGAAAGAAATTTAATAGATTGCTTTCATGTAATAGCTTCTAACGTGTGAAATAGGAAATTGCATAGTACGGGACCGATGCGGGATTCCGATAATACGCTACCACCTTCTCTATTGAGTTAATACCTCATATTTGTTTGTAATATAACGTAGTAATTGCTTCATTCACTCCTGACAGGTTATGAATGAAAGGTAAATGTGCTAAGATTTCGCAGCTCATTTATTTTGAGTACGCAATTTATGTTATGGGGCATATTTATTTATTTCTCACGTTAGGTCTAATGGGAGGTACTTTTCTGATAGGTTCTTTTGTTTAACTGGCGAGGTGTGGTACTACTTATAGGTACACCCATAGTATACACCTCAATAAGTGCTGGGTATAGGTATACGTCTGCCTAAATGCGGAAATCGTGTCATTTGATTGTAATTGGTTTTTGTATTTTATTTATCTATATTATATACGTTGTAGGCCTTGTAGACCATTTTCTATTTTATTAAGTACCAGGTACTTGTTGACAGGCCTACACTGTCCTCCTATACCTATAAACACTGTTATGTGAAAACATTGGAAAAGCCAATTATTTTTAAAAGAGGAACTGTGGAGTTTGGTGCCGGGTCTTTTCCATAGAAAACGATCATTTGGAACCGTGCACCTAACTTCTGACGTTTCATAAGTGCCCTTCTAGGTCTATCTTTGAAATAAATATTTGGGGAATACAGATATAATGTTATGTCATTGTTTATTTCTTGAGTGTTTTGTCGGCTGCTAAGTACTTGCATGTTTAATACATAATTATACACCTACAAATAACTAACTCCTCTAACTCTGCTACATGTTCGCTCGTTATGTGAACGTAGGTACATCACTACAAACTTTGAAATAGAACATTCCAATACGTTGGAGTTTCATACCTAACCTTTAACAGAACATCACAATGCGTAAAGACATCTTTGCTATGAGAAAATTTAAAAAGAGAACGCTGCATCGCCGTGGGCTCAACTTTTGCAATTATAAACTGGGTGGAGTAGGTACTGAGAACTTCAACCATCACGTAAAAGTAATTTAAAGCGCAGTATTTTTTAATAACGAGTTTCTTTGACTTTCATATTTTAATTTTATTGTTGATCCTATTTTTATTAAAGATAACTGCGTCTGTGCTTATTTGTAGGACGTGGCTTATGGTTGTGACTAAGACATTAAATATTTATAGCATTATGATTTTACTGGCTTTTGAGGAGCTTTTGTGGAGGTTAGAAATTATCCCACGGGAACGTACTATCGAGATACAAGTATTCTATGTGTAAATCCAGGTTATAAACTATCTGTGTGCCAAATTTCATTCAAATCCGTGCAGCCGTTTTTGTGTGATTAACTAACAAACATCCATAGATCTTAACATATAAACTTATAATGTTAGTACGATTTTATTAAGGTGCACCACACCAAAGTTACTTTTTTTTTTTAGTAAAAGCCGTAAAAGTTATGGATAAGTTACTAAATGTTATCATGTTGCAAAATGATGCTTTATAAAACGTTACTTCAGTGTGGATGCACCTTTACTAATGATGTTTAATACGAGAACTGCAAACACATTCATAGTTTGCGCTCGAAACGAGAGAGCACTGCCGTTAACCTGAGGCTACTAGTGTTACTACTAGTTTTTATGTCGTTTTACCGTCATGCAGACTCTGGTCTGGCCTAGCTCCACACATAATGCACCACGACCCTTCGTGCGTGACTACGTGTAAGACGAGTATCCACAACCACAGCACGTCACAACACTATTATAAGTACATACCTACCTATGCACGCCGCGCTGTGGTTAACAAAGTGTCGATCGGGTGCAGACGGCGCTCCAATCGATATTACATTATCGTGATTGACTCGGACGCGTCCGTGGCTCGGAAGCGCAAGGCTGAACAAAAGGCGATCATCTTGCAACGGCCGCGGCTCTGATAACCGGCATTGACCTGCTGTCAACTCGAAAGTGGGTTAGGGGCGGTGCGATGATGCGCTGGTCCCCCATGCCCCTCACAAAAACCTCCCGTCATTTAGCTTCTTGTCAGTTGAACCGACGCCACTCAAGCCTCTGAGTGGAACCTGATTGTGAACGTTACTGATGAGATTTTAACGCTTGTTGGCGCTTCAACGTTTTAAGCTGATTTCGTTTTAAGCAGCCAGCTTGTAACAGTTCGTAGTCGTTTAGCACCTTCCTCGGATAAATAGGGGAAGTCGATGATATAGTTCCCGGAAGTGAATAATGGTTTTATGTTGAGTCACTAAAACAAACCCTTTCAGGGTTGTTTGACGAACGAAGATGGCAAACAAGCAAGTTTAATGATTTTGTTTGTTTTAGCTTGATTCGTGTCAATTATTGTGAAATGATATTGGGATTTTTATTTATGACTATATACGTATAATATAGATACGTAGGTATGTCTTAACATTTTTTCAAATCAAAGCACTAAAATAAATAAATACATAAATAAATACTAAATAAATAAATGCAACTACGTCCTACTAATGTAGGACGTAATTGCATTTATAATATTAATTATAAATGTGAAAGTTTTTATTTGTCAATTACGCAAAAACGGCTCAACAGACTTGGGTGAAATTTGGCACAGAGGTATATTTTGCATATAATCTAATCTGGATTAACGCTTAGGATAGGTACTTTTTGTCACGGTAGTACGTTCCCGTAGGATAATTATTGATCTGCTGAATGATGATGAAAAGCTAATATCTAAGGTATAAAAATGGTAGGTATTGGTAGGTATAGTTTGACCATCAACAATTAAGTCTATGTAGTTTAACAGAATACTGCGCTCCGCTCTCCAGTTTCCAACTGCTGTAAAGCTTATTACAAGATAAAGTCTAAAAAATATGACGGACTTTAAAGAAGTCTGTAAAGATTTCACCACTCTTATTAAAAACGTTGAAGTCGAGCCGAGAGGAAAAGTTTTCTTAACTAGGCTTTTAAAGCTCTTTGAACGGCGGACATGCAAAGCGCGATAATCGAGGGATTCACAAAGGGAAATTAGTTTGTGAGTTGACAGCTTGTTCTAGCATCGATAAAACTGTACAAAGTACCGGATTTGTACGTTCTTGTTCTTCTTGACGTCTCGATAGCAATCTAAATACAGTCAGCCCAGAATTTGGCTACGAGCTTGGCACTATCAGCAGCGTCCATCAACTCTTGTAGCGTGTAGACAACAGGAGAGTTAATGTGGTGCTGTCCACAAATAATGGGGCAATTAATATCTTGTCCACCGTGGCTTGTTTGTATGTTCAATTCTTTTAATTAGTGTGACGTGGGTATGTTAAACTCCCTGAGCCCAGAAATGAGTCCTGAGGATACTCAAGAAAACGGTAAAAATAAAGTTCCTCATAATTCTTTAACAATTCTGCTTGTCTTAGTTTTAAAAATATATATTTATGGGTTCCAATGAACTCATAAATATACATTTTTGACAATGCAAACAAAAGCAAAGCAGGTTTTTTTTTGGGTGGGAAATCATCAAATAACTTCTCCCGCTCTGGGTGGAGCAGGAGGGCGTGTCAGACTTATACTGACTAAAACCCACCCATGTTCCCTCAGTTGCCTGTGTGCCAGGGGCCACGGTGTCTCATTCAAACAACTCGCACCCCTGGCAGGCATCGGCCCTTGCGGGCCCCATCAGTTGTTGCTGACATCTCTTTGAGGCGCGCGTGGAACACAACGTGCTGTCGACCCGGGCTTGGTCCTTACCGGACAGCGAGCTACCCATTACTCGCCTTCCACAAGCCCGCGCCTACGGTGGCCGTGAAACAGCCTAGGATTCCCGAAAGCAAAGCAGGTTAAGGTCTATTTCACCTAGAGTGATTTCTGTCTATCCTCCGTACTCCTCAGGAAAAATACTTTTAATGGTATCCCTGGTATCCTTGTACCGTCTCACAATCACATCAGTAGATAGGTGATCGATCGCGCACGGTCAAAAGATCACAACGAAAAATATCAACTGATTTTTCATTTGACGTTCCCTTATTTTTCATTCAGTGAAAATCTGATTTATAAAATACAATGGCAATATTTTTAGCCTGACCACTAAACGCACGCAATGAAAAATACGTTTTAAATTATGTAAATAAGTTTTCTTTTCTCTATAGCGCCTTTTAGCGATAGCGTCATCACTTCTAAAACGCCGTGTAATTAAACAATAATCATTTATTATTTTAGCGTTAACTAACTTTCATGTTAGGCTTGGTTGCACATCTACAGCTTATGTCAGAAATGGGTGGACATATACATGGTTACATTAAATTATCTGACAAAACTCGTTAAACATATTGAGTATCAACATCTAAACACGATAAAAGAATAAGAAAAAATATTTGATGTTTTTTAGAGACGTTGACGACCGTTGGCAATTTTGTTACTTGAAGTATGATTTGAGAAAACCTGTTTTCTTTTGTTTTATTGTTTAGATGTCGACAACAATCACTTCTGTGAAGTTTAAACAAAAAAAAAAAAGATTTTTAAACTGATATTTTAAGTGACTGCACTAACTGCGGTCGAGGACTTAACAAAAAAAAAACATCAAGTTTATTTACTTTCTGGTTAATCATGTTTACATATCGATAAACCAGCTGGAAAAACTCCGCAGATGTGATATCTGCGGAGTTTTTTAGGTAATTTAAATTGACCCTGTATAAGGTTGTGGCACAGATCATGAAAATTAATAATAACGATGTTTTTCCAATGGAGAAAGTTGTTCAGTTTGTTATACCACATCCCTAAATAAAATCACTCATTTCTGAAACTCGCTGTATAACGGTTTTGAAAGAAGTAGACGCAAATCAATGAGAGTTGGCACCCTTTGTAATCCAATGACAACACAGAAGGGTGGCAGGTTGTGCATTAAAATCGCGACAAAACTAACTTTAATGAGCAGCAATCGATATTCAGTGTGACACGACACCGACCACTAGTTGTTCAAGTAAAAACAGTTTACTTAAATTATTCCCGTACTTTTCAAAAGAACTGTGCAAAACTAAAACAAGTCTTGTAATGGGAAAACTTTGGGAATAAAAGTTTAAAATGTACGCAAATAAAATTAATACACAGAAGTAGTGAGGGGTGCTTATCGGGAATAGTTTGGATCCAATCTTATTAGGAGTTGGCAACTTTCGGTAGCGAGTGCTCCGGTTCCGGCAATCAATATCTCACGTGAATTTCTCTGATAATGGGTTGCGACTTAATTCGATAATCAGCTTTTGGACTCGTACTCGCTCGCTCTTGCGATTATTGGGTCAAATTTGATATGAACCTTGAGTTAGTCATTTGCCGTTTTGTTGCCGTGTTTAAAATTGTCAAATCAAAATTCCGGATTCATCAAAAAATTCAGTATGGCTGCCAACAATTTTGCGTTTTGTGTCAACAAAACGTTAACGTATTTTATTAGCGCACATATTTCTGTTTAGTGGGTAGTGACGTTATTGGAATGCAGTCGTGGTGCGTATTTTTAGATATTTCTTCATTTTCACGGTGCGTGACTTCAAATTAATTCAACATTATTAAGAGCTCTTGGACTAACATATAGAATGATAGGGATACTATTTATATAATATGGTACTTATAGACAAATTTGTAGCTAAATTTACTAGTGGTGGCCTCAGTGGTCGAAATTCGACCAAAATTCATTTGAAACTGAATGTATTTCTTAAACATTATTCTGTAAAAATATTATCTTTCTGCATTACTTCTCCATATAAACTTTAACTGTGCCAAATTTCATACACCTCCGCCCTCGTAATTTTTGTAAAAAGGGGTACAAAGTTTTTGCTTCACGTATTTATATGAAGATCTCTATAATGTGTACATTGGAAAACCTCTAACATTGTTCCCCAGTTTTTGAAAATAATCCTAAAAAAAAATGTATCACTCTGGATCATTATATTTCGTTAAAACAAAGGACAACATGCTTTACGAGATAAATGATGAGATACTGCGGGGTTGGGATTAGAACCCACGACCTTTGAAAGGACGACCTTATCATTAGCGACGTTAAAACGTAACCCAAGGTGTAATGACGTCGGATAAAAAACAAAAGGATCACATTTTTAGCTTCAAAATAGAAATGTTGATAAAAATAACACTGTTGGTTGATTAATACAGAAGTCGTTTTTTTTTTAAGCGTGGATATAAAATGGTTGAAGGAAACAGTTCAAAATATTTTTCTTGTATGCAGATTTGTAGGGTATGATTTCACGAAAGAATTACCTTCATCAATTTTCTGTGCTACTAACATTACGGTGTTGGTGGTATAGAAAATTCAGTGTTTTAGCAGGTATTTTCCTAGAAGTTTATAGATAAAAGTGGAGAACGAGACAGTGATATATGTTTTCTCTCTTTTATGTATGTATTCAGAAAGAGAGTGTCCGACCACAGTCATCTTTACTTAGGTATTTAGAGTGTTGCCTACACTTTTATCTATAAGCTCCTTGGTATCTTCACTGTACAGACGGGAACCAACATTACATCGAAAGGCATTCTTTCGTCAAACGCACTATAATGTTTTATATTTGTCAATTTACAATGGGTATTTTCTAAATACTATTCGAATACAGTAAAAATAAACTAAACAATACGGCTACACTACCTGTACCTACTACTGTCTTTCAGTTGATTTTAGTTTCCAGCCTACATTCGTTTGAGTTCTAATAAATCACAAATGGCCCTCGGGAAATCAACTTACCCGCGAACGGACGGTTCATATTGGGAAACCGCAAACATTATACAATACGCGTGTTTTGTGAGTAGGTACACTATAGTTAGGCACCTAAAAAACTGTGCTACCATCGTGAGTGCATTTATAGAAACTATTTACTTTCTTTTCCAATCAACCTTATCCAAAATTACACCTTAGTTTGTTGAGCTTATCTATACTCATCACTACATATTATAAAACAAAGTCCCTCGCTGCGGCTGTCTGTCTGTCTGTTTTCGCTATAAACTCAAAAACTGCTGAAGGGATTTTCATGCGGTTTTCACCAATGGACAGAATGATTCATGAGGTTGGTTAAGATAGCAGAAGCTAGTACATGAATAAACGAATATAATAAAAGAAATAAGACAAACAATGAGAAAACATTACCGCTGTGATGACATATGTACTGCCAGCTTACTTGGACAATCTGGACTACGAGAGTGAGGGAGTGCACCTCTGTCACAATAATATGTCACGCGCCGAAGGCTAGCGTTCGTTGAGATTGCTTTGCACCGATGAAAATAGAATTAGTAGCCTCTGAGCTAAGACATCATTAGCCTAAGCCCATTAAACATTTTTCTGAAATCCCGCACACTAGTTTCTTTCTGGGTATAAACTATCACTAGCCTGCCACATTCGTGTCTCATTGCAGGACATAATTAGCACAAATTACCAAAATGGACTCGTTCTACGTTATAATTGGCGCACGCGCCTGCGCCTTCCCTCTAAATGTTTGCCGCTACGGTACAGGAAAGTGGCACGAGGCATTAAGTAGAATTATCACTTAACGAATTAATAACCTTGCTTTTCAGGAAGTCAATTTACTAAATATAAACGTCGGTTTGTTCCGGTGCCATACCCTAGTAGTTATAGATATTTCGCAGATGGATTGTCGAATCTGCTGTTTTACAAAACCGCTAGTGGTTTTAAAAACCAGCTCCGTAATGTAAAATAGTTGAGCGTGGTTTAGTTGGTTTTCATAATTATTGAACTTTAACACGCAGAATTGCATAAACATTTTACATCTATCAATGCGGGTCAACGATTAGAGGTTACGTACAATAGCGTGAAATTAATCGTTATTTTGTAGACTTTAGTTCTTAATTTTGTTGGTCGTAACTCTGTGTGTCATAACAACAATAATGGCGTTAGAAACAGAAATAAATAAAACGAGTAATATCAGTGTAAAATTACTCTAACTAACGTGAACACAGTGATTTTAAGGAATTTAATAAAAAGTTGATCAGTATAATGAAAGTTAGTCCTAAAGATACTAAATAGCTAAGAAACTGCGGATTCGACAATACGTCTGCAACAGATGTAAGAAATGCTGTGCGGTCGTTAAGATTTTGTGCTAGTTTTCCTTGAAGCAGCTCTTCAGGTTTATTTGGCTGGAAAATGAGATTTACTTGTTTGAAAACGTATACAGATGATATCAGTTGACTTCGAGTGCCCAAATTGTATCGAGTATCCTAATGATGCAGTTATTAACGGCGGTGAATTTTTAAATTAATTTTGTATAAAAATAACTGACTGATAGGTAGAAACCTCGTGCTGAAACTGCAATCAAGGATCAACAGGGACAAGCAGGCCGTGATTAAATTACACATTGATTAATTTAATCATTAATCACGGCCTGCTGTGTTAACTGGGACTGCGAAAATCAAAGACTCCTCAGTTCCATTCCCTCCAATTAAGCTTTTCTTAGCACTTTACAATTGCCGAAATAATTGAGTCGAAAAGTCAATTACCTGTACTGAAGACTTGACCACGAAAATCCATTTTAATGACTACTGTTTTATTTTGTATATATATTTTTTAAACTAAGTCCCCCGCCGCGTCTGTCTGTCTGTCTGTTCGCGATAAACTCAAAACGTACGGAACGAATTTTCATGCGGTTTTCGCCGATAGACAGAGTGATTCATGAGGGAGGTTTAAGTGTGGTTTTGTTTAAATTGGTATACGCGGGCGAAGTCGCTGGCAAAAGCTTGTTTTGTACAATTGTGGTTTTTTTTATCTCACCCAGCTTAATGACGCATTTCATTGCTTACAAACATCTATAAAAAGCAATAAGTGTTTGTCGGTGCTATCGAATCCTTAAATACACTATAAGGCAGTTGTTACTGGTTGCTAGAAGCGCAGAAAATCTCTCACAAACATATCGTTATTCTCGTAGTTGGGATTTTGACTGAAATATTTATGCAACTATGATATTAAGCTGCATTTAGTAGTATTGGGACAGATAGTAAGAAAATATCAAGGTTAATTCTACTAATGTTACCTATAAATGTGATGTTTGGATATTTAGATCTTTCGATGTTTGTTACTCAGTTACGAAAAAACGGCGGAACGAATTTATTTAAACCATAACCGAGCTGTGGAAAATGGCATATAGCGCAGTCTAGGTTTTGGTTCTTGTGACGATCAATCACAACAACTTGACAATGAAAAACTGCCGCAACGCTTTACGTGCTATCAATCTAGCCGCGGCCAGCTTGCACCCGGAAGTAAGCCGTCCACCTCACTAAATCAACGACAACAGCTCACTTCGAAACCGACGCTTTTTGTGGAAACAAAAGATTCATTACAATCTTATTGAACCGAGCGTCCTACTTATACTTTGTATATTTATGTAGAGGACTTGAACATTGTAATAGAGCTTTTACCTGCTCCGATAAAATGGGTACTCAAGATCCTAAGAAGGTCAACCGATGGCATTGTTCCGCCAACAGCCAGTAATTTGTTGAATATGGAGCCGCCCTTACGCTTGGTGAAGATCGCATGAGATCTTTTAAGCGAAATTAAACAGTAATAAAATCTAGCAGGTAGTGTGAGTATAACTCGGTATTTATTCTTTCGTAGTAAAGTGCTCGATGTGAGTTTTAGTGAGCAGAAAGTAAAACCCGAGAAAATGGGCAGTAAAAAGGCATGTAAAGAAAAAATAACAATTATAGTGAAGCGTGAAACCGTACTTGTTAAGCAGGCGGTCTCTGGGTCTGGGCTCGGTGTATTAGTATTTTAATTCCCGACTGGGCGCCGGCGCCCGCTCAATGGCTCACTTGGACGCTGTAGTAGCCTTCACCGGCTCACTGATGACGTTTACACTTTTTAACTAACGTTTCACGCGCCTTTGCAAAAAGGGTTTAGCTCTCCTTGCGTTTTATGTTGATTAACTACTTCGCTCATTCACTGTTCCCTCGCTCTCTCCACCAACAAGACGCGCGCCTTCCTTTTTTAATGTATCCTCCGCAGGTACATGCCTTCAAATTGCAGAGATAATCTGTTTAACAGTCTCCGCATAACGGTATACATGTATAGACATGAGCTTGCGGTTCGCGTCTAGACTTGTCTTTCTCCGCCTTTTCGTTGTTTCTTGCTCATGATTCTTTCATTTTACTTTATTTAAATTCAGACATAGCACAGCGTAAACTCTGTTTGCATATCCGCAGCTAAGGACACAGGTGCAAGCGTGGACTGAAAATGGGATAGGTTATATTATGGTGGGCACAGATGTCGGCAAAATTACATTTTCCATTCATAAGAACGAAACTTTCCTTATGACATAACAGCAATAATAACATCATACCATCTGTGTCAACAACACAATAAACTTTATAAAATAATTTTCCACGTTTCGTTTCAGTCTGCATGTTAATATTTGTTCTAAAGCAGGAAATATTCATTGGAATTGCATGGGATCTTTATAAACTAAAATTAAATACTGTGTCGCTATTAAAATACAAAAGAATCACATTTCCTGTAAAAGTAGTTGAAATAGTATGCGTAAGGAGAGCGACGACGTGGAGTCAGTTGTATGACAAATGGCGGGTTTCGCTTCTTTTATTTCATATTTTCGATCTCGCGTCAGACTTCGCAGTGACACTTTAGATATTAGTTTTTTACTGTGAATTATGAGTGTATTCTTTGGAATTATTTGAAATCTTATATGTTGAATTGTGTTTTTACTTTTTTACATTGTTCTCACATATAGGAGCAACAAGAATAATGTACCCAGGATTTTGTAATATCTTGATTTAAAAGAGTGTCCCAGGAGCTACTTGCCTGTTCTTCTTCATAGAGATCTACGTTTTGAAATGGGCAACTAGTTATAACTTTCTGCCTCCTTATTAAAAACTGAAAATGGTTTGACTGAAATAAAAGTTTTGAGTTTGAGTTTGTATATTATATTTCACGTAACAGGAAACATAGTCAATTCACGATTATCGTTATGATTAACATGTATAATATATAACTGTTGACGATTTGACTATTTATTGGAAATTGTCATGTTGCCGTGCTAGAGTGGCGTGTTAACGACTCCTATCGAAAGCATGGCCAGTAATTACTTGTTGAACTAAAAGCTACTTACCTTATCAAATGTGTAGTCATTATTCGAAAGTATTTTGTGTAAATATCGCTGGAATGTAATTGTACTGCAAAATATTCTGCAGTATTGTATTTCCACACTTCATGATGATAGTATCGATGTGAACTTGTATTCAAATATGATTTATAAATGCATTAATTTGTGGAATACGGATAAATGTAGATAATACTGCCAGTCACGACATTCGTACATTAAGAACACATCAGAAATCATTGTTTTTGAATTAAACGTGCGGAGCTGATAGATAAATACGAACATTCTGATAAAAAGTTTATTTTAACTAACTATGTACTCATAAATCTAAATAATGTATTATTTATTTATAAGCTGTTTGAACTTGTCAATACCGGAAGTATATGAGTAGGTATGTAAGGGGTGATGTTTGGTTGTACATCAGGTATTTGTGTTGTGTACTTAAGTACCTTATTATAGCTTGAAATGTTTCGTTTAGATTCTTATTCATTGCATGAAATTCTGCAATTCTCTATAAGAAAAATATCGTGATAATACTCCTAGTGACGTCACCCCTTTACGCGCTTTATCTGTTAAGTTTGTCAGCAACATCCCAATAAAACATAATACAACTCGTAAAAATATTGAATGATGACGACGCTTCGTAGATTGCAGTAAAATACAATACAACCGAAAGGCGAAATACTGCGGAATAGTTCATTTCAAACGTCAGAATGAAAAAGCGCTGTCAGCGGTTGCAAGCGGGTGGATTAGAAAATGTGGCGATGAATGTAACGTCGGCTGCAGGCAGATACTTTTATTCCGAACGAGGTTTGCCGGCGCTGTCACTCACGAGGTGTTACTTTTTTATTGCTTCGCTCTTTACATAATGGGTTGATGGAGTCTATGTCGATGTCGGAACTGAGCTTTTCAATATAAAACTACAGCGTAAGGAATGGAACTTCGCTGATGTTTTCGGGTTGAACAAAAGGGATAAATACAGAAATCTATAGCTATTTACTTACAAGCTCTCACTTGTTTTGCAATATAATTATAATTTCACTCGATTCGTCTTGTTTCCGAAATTGTGTTAATACAGCAACATGTTGTTTATCTTTCTATAACAAGGGCGTATTTATTGTTTCATAATAATATAAAGTTTTTTTGGACTCCGCATGCGCTTCGATGTGGCAAGCCAAGCTTGCAACGTTCCTCATTTCATATTCACTCAATGTATAAAAATGATTTATTACGATTTCGTCACGCGTCCAGTGGGAACACTAAACGCACGACGACATCGCGGCAGGCCGACACGAAGATGGTGGGACGAGCTTGACTCCTACCGAAGTGGCCAGCATAAGCAAAAGACAAAAATGTATTGGAAGAGGGAGAGGAAAGCTTTTATTCTGCACTGGGACCGTACAAGCTGGTTAGATAAGATTACATAAGCCACCAAGCTAATATTTTTACATAACTCGTTACCTAAGGCAGCAGTCATAATATTTATTGAAAAAGCTAAACTTAAAATATTTTGGATTGGTTTATAGTTATTAGATTAAATTAGTTGATATCTAAATTGTGGGTCACACTTAACTCGTGGGTGTCCTAAAAAGGGGCTTAGGGATGGCATTATGAGGATAAACGGTAGCATCCTTTGTTCATAACTCGATCGCCGCAGTCTTTTTGCACCATTTTTTGTAAGGAGGTCCCCATACAAAAAATGGTGTTTTTATTTTTTTGTTATTATATTATTGAAGCGGCAATAGAAATTGTATTCCATATTGTAAATAAGATGTAACATAGGGCTTAAAGCTAGGTACAGAAATATGGACCCTGTAAGGGCATAGCAAAAAGATAAGATTAAAATTAAGATAAGAATAGAATAAATTAAATTAAATTATTAAATTACATTACATAATAATGATTCTAAGTATTACAATTAAACTATGACATTATACAAGGCATTAATCAATCATTCATTACATTATATTAATTCACTACATTTTAATAAAATAAATCCATAATATCAGTCCATGCATTCGTTTCAGTCATAAAAGTAGTTTACATAGTCATTTTTTTTTTATTTTTTTTACATTTACGTCAAGCATATTATTATAAGGTCGATCGATTCACAGTCTGTCAGTTTTAAATTCCTCAACGGTATAGTAGCCTTTCTTTATTAACAGAGATTTCAACTGTTTCGAGAATTTTGAGTCATTTGGTAGAGATTTTAAACTTTCTGGTAGTTTATTAAATATGTTAGCTAGTCTTGAGTATGGGCTTTTTCCGATAAATTTTAAGTTTGTGATGGGTAATATTAATCTATTCTTGTTCCGTCGGTTATAGTTTTCATTTAGCTCGATATTAGATTTGAAGAGGTGCCTATTTTTTCGAACGAATATACAACTTTGCATTATATATATTGCTGGTAGTGTTAGAATTCGTTGTTTAATAAAGTGTGGCCTGCAACTCTCTCGTGGACCTATGTTCATTAGTATTCTGATACATTTCTTTTGCTGAATGAAGAGGTCCAAAAAGTCAGTACTTTCTCCCCACAGAATAATACCATAATTCAGCCAGGAGTAGGCATACGCATAATAGGCAGATAAGGCGGTTTTATAATCTGTGTTGCATTTCAATATAGTTAGCGCATAGATAAATTGGGACAATTTTGCTCTTGTACTTTCTATATGTTTCTTCCAATTTAGGTTTGAATCTAATGTTAAGCCTAACAGTGTGAATTCGTTTACCTCTTCTAATTGAATTCTTTGCGTTAATATATTTAGGTTTATTGGGGTTCTTTGATGAGTTCTGAATTGGCATATTTTAGTTTTAGATAAGTTTATTTCTAAGTTATGTTCGTTTAACCATTGCTCAGTTTCTGTGAAAGTTTTAAAAATAGCTAAATGATCAACATTCGCGGGCGTTTTAAATAATAAAGAAACATCATCAGCGAATAAAATACACGACGAACTTATCTTTTTTGGCAAGTCATTTACGTATATTATAAATAAGGTACATCCTAATACACTGCCTTGGGGTATTGAATGATTAATGGTAGCCATGTCTGATCCCATGCTGTACATTTCCTGGTTAACGTTATCGTAATACTCTACTTCAACGAATTGAACTCTGTCTTGTAAGTATGATTTGAACCAATTAAAAGCTTGCCCTCTAATACCCGATCCGTAAAGTTTAAGAAATACACATTCTGTGAAAGTTTCATCTGTCTAGCTATTATGTTTCATGAGAAATAACCCGCTGACAGAGAGATGGACGGAAGCGGAGGCTTAGAAATAGGGTTCCGTTGGCTATGGGTACCCTTAAAATAACCTCAGCATTTAAGGAGGAGGTACCTCTAACTCGTCTTGATCGGTAATAACAGCCACAACAAGTACTACTTTTATAAGATTTCCTGTGTAACAAACAGTAATTCTCGGGGACAGCCATATTTACGGCAACTTGATATTTCAGCACCGGAAGCTCCGCCATGTTGCGTGGATTGAGTAGCGGAAAAGGCGAAACCTCACTTCCGGTCAAGGCAGCTCGTTAATATTTTTCTCATATCTTTTTTTTATTACTTTGTGAAGCAAGAAAAAATGAACAGACCCGTATCTATCCAGTGAGATAGACTTCCTTAAAGCGTACCTACATAATAATGTAGATATTTGATGCTTAAAGCTCAAAATGCTCAGCCTTTGAATCAGAAACCTTGCCGACAGAAAAATCATACAAATCGTAATCCGGATCAGTATAAAGCTGATAGTTTGTTAGTGAGTTTCGTTTTGTGCCAGATAGAAACAATTGGGAGCGTTGTCATAAAAGTTAATAAAGCAATAAGGTCAGGCTAGTAAACTCGTCGCTGCACGCGCTCGCAGCTCGCTCGGGCTCCAACAATTTTTGTTCACGTCGCTTTTGAGTGTTCCATATCGAAGTTGCTTCCATTCTGTTCCTTTGTAAATTATTCAGTATTGAACAACCTTTTTCTTCTGAGAAAAGAATGAGAGTCGACATATTATCGATATTACAACGAACCTCGGTGGGATCGCAACAATAACAAAGAAAAGGAGCGAGACTTTTTAACTGATTAGGTATTGCCCAGTTTCTTAGTTCAGTGACAAATCGTTTTCCTTACTGATCGGAAAACATAGATTTATTTTACTAACTAACTTTACTACTTTCTTTGAAAAGGTATTGAAGCCAATTTTACATTTAAACGTTTTTAACAATGCGCTTTATCGTAATATCGTCGGAACCCCACTTTGTTAAGCTATGAAGACTATGCTTTATTATTTGTGAAATTGCCGAACTATTTTTAACCAATTAAAGTTGGAATTTAGCATGAGTAATTAAAAAAAAAACAATAATGCTGGTCAGTAAAACGTATGACCGTTATAAAAAAACAACAACACTTAGTTATAGTACGGTACTGTAAACAATAAAATGTGGCACACGAAAACTATTAACACACATAATAAGAGCTAATAGGTGTACCTATTAAATGTATATAGTGCCCTTCATTTACAAACACCGCGATAAGATCTGTCCTTACGTAAATAAGTCGGTGCATACTAATGCGAGCCTATAAATCTGCATAATTCACACGGACATAAAATTTAAAAAAAAAGTGTCAAGAAAGTTTTATTGGGACCATGGTATCGTTGTAAAATTTACGAGGGTGGCTCCGGTTACGACGTAAAATGTATTTTGTGTGCGGTAAGGCAACGTATGGAGTGGGCAGTTAATGGACTGATGATGAGAGTGAACGTGATTGTCACATACGCACAATACAGTCATTAGTCTCCACAGACGACTTGGTAATCTACAACTGTTATAAAATAGTATTGTTTTATTAAAATAGTAGCTTACATTACCCATCATTGGTTTTCCTCAAATATGTACTTAATCACGGTTTCCAAACAATTACTTTATGTTTTTTATTATAGTTCGATACAAGTTGTGCAACATCATCTTGAAAAGTCATATGCTTCGCAACGACCTCTAATGACCGATATTTCTTTTGCCGTCCGTTACGATCCCCTTATTCGCATTCCATTTACTCATTACTCCGTCAGACCCAGTGACCATGTGGCGTGTGACCGGGACCGGAGACCCGTGACCCGCCACCTGTAATTACAAACATAAACCTCTACCTGTGTACAAATAGTTTAATGAAAGGGTGTTTAGTTACGTCACCCGTCACTAACCTGCAGCCCTTGATGAGTTTATGCTGACAAATTAAGAAGTTACTCCATGACACGTGGTATAGTCACCCTTAAGAAGGATCTTTGTATCACGTAGTTATCCACATGCATGTAGGCAGTTGGTCGTCAAGGAAGTACGGCCTGCCTAATTACTTTAATCAGACAATCCTTGGGGAATTTGCCATACATGTTCGCAATAACAGCAATTGGTACAACCAGATTAGTGTAATCATGATATTGGACTGCTGCAGCAGATTATGAATACGATTACCATTAACTCCAAGATATATTACCATGATTAATTTGATAGTACAGCTTGTATCAGAAAGGTGTGGGCATTTTAAGGGTGTGCCATCGAACTGAACAAGTTTCTCCATGGGACCAACAAAGTAATCGCTAATAAAATCAACCGTCCCATACATTTAGGTTGAGTAGGTATTGAAGTTTTGTATGGGACAGTAGAATTTTATTTAAATGAATAAAAAACAAATGATCACAGAAAGCATTGTAATTACTTATAGTAGTACTACCTACTCAATATACACGAAATTATTTAAATGTATGGGATAGTCTACATACAAATTATAATTATTCAATTAAAACAACGACTGTTTCAAGCTATTATATTTGTTACCGCATATGTATATTCAATAATGTTTAACGATTCTCAATTATCATTAGTTGATACATCAATCAAGGTGATCATGGATCTATAATTGAACTAAAATTTAAATCAGTAACTACCGTTTTCTTTCCACATAAAATGTACCTTTAAAATTGATATATTTTCTAAAGTATATGAAATCCCGATCGCACGAATTTTGAGTAGGTACCTTGGTTTATGGGTCGCTCCTAAATCTATCTGGTTCGGCGCGTGTGTCGTCATTTTGTGACTTTGGAGTCGGTAAAGATATTATTATAGGAATATCAATCATAGTGGTGAAAGCTTTGACTTAATACGATGGCTTTTTACGTGTTTCGTAACCATTTTAAGTTGTCACAAGAAATCTATTCAGCAACTCCGGGACCCAAATTTTTATTTCGTCTGGATTTAGGATGTATTAAAAAAAAATGTTTTATGATGGTAATATAATGATCATAGTTATTTATTATACCTAACCGCGCACATTTTCGAACTCCAGTAATCCAGTAAGCAACTTACAGTTTAGGTTATTAGCAAGAAAAATAAACAATATTTCGCAGAGAAGAGAAACTGGGTATCATCTGTTTATCATACGCCTGAAACATTTGGCATGTAGCGCAATTTTGCACACAAAGCATTCTAAACGAAGTATAATTTCTTTTTCTGTGATGATATAGACTTCAGGCTCGTCTCCCACGCTTGACATCTCAGAACAATTAAGACAGTATTTGTATAAACATTCCATCGCAACTCGATATTTGTGTTATAGGAGTAGAACAAATAGGAAGAGCAAGTTCTGAGTGTAACCAGTGAGTGAGTCGTGCTTTCACCGTCACTGTTTGTGGTTGGCTAACCTTATTACTACTAGATTTGATTCCTACAGTACCTAGACCTAGTTTTTATTAAATGTATGTTTTAAACATGTTCGATGTATATTCTTACTAGCTTTTGCCCGTGGCTTCGCCTACGTGGAGGTCAGACCTTCTCCATGAAAAAATACATATTTGTATGTGCCAACTTTCATGGTGATCGGTCAAACAGTGTTGGAGTTTATCAATCACTTTTATATGTATAGTTACGTAAAGCTGAAGTCCAAACGTGTTTCAGAATATCACATTTTCTGGAGTGCACACCCATCCTATTCTCCCACAATTTCGTTCTATTTGTCTGCATGACTAGCCCGTAAAGTCTCTTTCTTTTCGTTTTTCCAGACAGCAGCTGTCCTCACCGGACCCGCAGCTCGCCACAATGGAGCTCATTATCTTGCGCCGGCTCCGACTCACCCAACTGAAAGGTACCGCACCCTAATGCCAACTATTTTCACATTACACACCACGCTTTCATGCAAATGACCCCCTCACATCAATGAAACTCCGCTCCGAATAAACTTACGTCACTATCGCTCTATTACGAAACACCTTTCCATTGAGGTTTTTAGCGCTAGGCTTAGTAAGTTAGTTCTAAAAATAACGCAATGGATTGTGTAACGACAGTTCGTGTTGTTTGTTTGGTGCTGTGGTAGTAGTGTTCCAGACGTCAGCTGATGTGTGTCGTGGCGGCCTCTTCAGATCAATAGTTTGGGAATAGACGCTATGCTGTAACGTTCCTTTGTTGGCGACTACAGACAGTCGGGACTTCGTCCTTAAATTTTTTCTTAGAACTCGATTTTGATTCTTGAATGATATAGGAATATTTAAAATTTGTTAAAAGTAACAAGAAAAATAAACGACAATTTGTGAAAAATTACCATCACTTTTATTTTTCACTTTACTAATTTCAAAATATCTAAGCTAGGATGAGCGACGATCTGCGCAAGGTGGCTAGCGGTTGGATGAGAGTTGCTGAGAATTTATGTATTTATTTATACAATTATAACACTCCAACGCTTTATTCACTAATACATTTTTGGGGTACTGTAACAATTAAATATAAATCTAGAGTGAGTTTGTCACTTACAGGTGTGCACAGCACTTACATATTTCAAGTTTTTATAATATCATTGTACGTCCTTATCAACCTGTTAATTGGTGCCGAATGTCCGAGGTTAGTTCTTGTTGGGGAGAATCGAGTTGAATGGCGTGCAATTGAAGAGGCCTATGTCCAGCGGTGGATTGCTGTAAGCTGATGATTCTTTAGTAAAGTACCTATCTAAACAGAAGTCGCTAAAAGATTATGTGCACAATTTGTTTCTAAACAACATTTCATTATTTCGGCACCCTATTTGCGATCTCAACTTTATTATGTCACACCAAGAACGTTCGCAAAATACATAATTCTTGGTAAATTAAAGGCAAAACGGCCTCCGCGCCTGTTGGACAATATTAAGTAGATTAATAAACTTTGTTGAGAAGATCGTTAAAGTACGATATAATGTAGGAGTTTCCTGTTACTTGGCGATCGATTCATTAGACGGTCTTACGGGTTTTTCCATCAGCGTGTCAGGGATTAGACGAGTATTGCTTCCTTAGCTTACGTCTACGTCGTCTAGGTACCGACGTGCTGACGTACCGGATTATCTGGTATTAGCACTCGATGGACTGATAATAGCTAAATATTGAGCTAAAGACTCTCGTTAATAGATATTCGGACCTACGAGGATTAATGAATTATGCGATGTATTTACTAGTTCTATTATATCGAGAACTAGTAAAGGGTGCCCCGTTGGTCTAGTCGTTGAAATAGCTACTTCTGAGCATGAGGTCCTGGATTCGAGTCATAGGTCGGGCAAAGTGTTGTTGGGTATTTCTAATAGGATTTTTTCAGTAGCAGACCGGAGTTTTTGATTTGGGCCCGGTTCTATGTTAATAGGGTCACCCTCATTACATAATATACAAACTTAAACATGACTGGCGAAACGTGGGTGTTACTACACCTCAGCCTAGCCCTGCAGGCGTGGTGTAATGTATGTATTGAATTGAAATATGTATTTACTGGTTCCATTAGATTGGGAACTAAAACAAGTCAAGCACCTGTAATCGGTAATGTTCCAACTATTTGAATGTGTCTCAAAAGTCAGCACTACAAAATGGGTCAATGGTTGCATTTGACAAATTTATTTGGAACGACGGAAACCGATTTGAAGGCATTGAAAGTCTTGCATACAAAACAACCTACATTTCTATTTCGATTCCAATTTACATATTCTTCGAAATTCGTAAAACTTTGTGGGTTGATTTCTCGTTTACACGTAGGTTTATCATTAAAGACGATACTGACGGTATCTTCTTCTACATCAAAAATCAATCTGCCTAGCCTTTTCCCAACTATGTTGAGGTCGGCTTCCAGTCTAACCGGATGCAGCTGAATACCAGCATTTTACATGGAGCGACTGCCTATCTGACCTCCACTACCGTTACTGGGTAACACGATATCCCTTGGTAAGACTGGTTGTCAGACTTTCGGGCTTCGATCCGTAACGACTGTCATAGATTCAGGAATGACAGCCGGCACCAACGGCTTAACGTGCTTTCCGAGGCACGGAGGAGTCACGGTGTGTAAAGATGGTCACCCATCCACACACCAACCTTAGCAAGCGTAGCTTAACCTGATGGACCGACCCGTGCGGCTATTATTATTTAGCCGCGATCCCCTCCCCTCCTGTATCTTCTACGTATGGAGGATTTTTTAGGATCTAGTCATTGTGTGCACTTATTAGAGGTGCGTCGTTTACCCCAAACTCAGGTCGAGTGCGGTTTACGATGTCGATAAGACACGGTGCCCCTCTATCGATGAGATTGCTTTTTACCGAAAGGTCTGCTCTACGCCGCGCCTCGGTAAGCTCTTCTGACGTTTACTTATCTACTTTCAAAACACAAATTATACTAATTTACATCCCTAGGCACATAATAGCTATACGCTGTACTATTTGGTTGAATGTTTGAATAGTATTTTCATATGAATATGGAATGGAAAGGATTAACTGCGGTGGGCTCTCATTGTTATCATACAAATGATAATAACCCGCTTCGTCATTAGTATCGCAAAATGTACGTTATAGTTTTGTATTATTATAACAGAGGTACCTACCATCAATAGGAATTTTGTGTTTACACTTTGCTCGTGGTAGTTGCTGTTCCAATTTACTTAAACTGATTCATCTTCGACTTGGCTTTATTCAGTCCTGTTCTTGCAAAAATTGTTCAAGAAAGAAGACGTGCTGTCAGCTAATTTTGTACACAAGCCAGCTGTCGACAGTCGCACGACACTTTGATGCGGCGAAATACTGGGATTTCGCAAAATTATTACTCTCACAACCTACGAGATGAGAGCATTACAGAGTATGAAGTATTCTCAGTTTCTCACTATACTTTGTGATGCCGATCTTTTAATTAGAAACGGTTAAGAGGTCGTAAAGGCTGTTCTGTTAGCCAAGAACAAGAGTTAAAGCTGAATATTTTATAGTTTCGTTAAGACGGTGTAATAAAAAGGTTTATTTATATAACCTATATATATAGTTCATGATGGTCGTAATCTTAGGAACTCGTAAATAGCGTTTAAAAGTACTGCTAATGGCAGTCGAGGCATTTTTTCTCAAGAAATAAACATGCGACAGTATTTAACTGCAAATCACTCGTAGCACTAAATATAGCCGAGTTTCGCGATCCGTAGGTGCACGCTACGAGGAGTGCTACGCCGCTACGAGGAACTGCTACGACGCGCAATTTATAGTGCTAAACTATGTAGCAACAAAGGTATTTATTAATTTTAGGAATTTTAGCACTATTAACGGTTTTCGTAGTTATGTATGGAGGTTGAAGTTATAATACATAACTTTAGTTTTCATGAAGCGCATATTTTAGTATTGTGTAATCAAAAAGCAAACGCAAAAATATCATAAATCAAATCTTAAACTTTCTTGAACTAATTTTGATCGTGTAAATGTTAAATAAACAACGGCTGTTTAATATAGTTGATGGTACGTACACACAAGTGAACTGATTTCGAAATATAATATTTATATGTGAAGATATTTGATATTTGTTAAATGAAGATTTTTTATACGATAATAGTGATGTAAAATATTCTATCAGTGCATTTCAAACAGCTTTCAATCATTTTCCCGGCGGCGGGCGCTCGTGACCGAGCGTTAGTTAGACGTAGATATTATTATTGATTTTCTCTTTACTCGAATAACTGTGAGACTTGATTCTTTCTTCCCCGGTAGGCAAAAAGTTAGTTCTTACGTAACATCTCAATATTGCATTGTGTTTGGCTGTTTCTACCATTTGTATGAAAATCACGACGACCGCATTTTTTACATTACCATTTGGAACTAGGTGTGAGTCAGATAAAAAAGTTTTATGTAGTCTATTTACGAGTGTTTTATGTAAAGTGTGGTGTTGAATCGCGTGTCAGATGGTTTAACCAGGCGATGCGGCGGTGGCGTGTGTGTGGCGTGCTGCAGCGCCGTGCCCGCGCCGGAGCCGAGTGCCGGTGCCACGATACCGGTGCACGATGCAGTGCGCCGGGCCGTACTTCGCTCCACTAATTCATGTTCATACGTCACTGCCTCCGTTATCGGGTTTCCGGTGGCGTGTGCAGCAATACCATTTTATACAAGAATAATCTATGCAAACCGCTGAGGTAAACGAACCTCACTGTTTAGCATTCAGATCCACTTAAAACGTAACTTGCGCCACAATCGGCATGGAGTGCCGCCAGAGTGCCGCTGGAGTGACGACAGCGTCACACAATTAAAGCTGTGTTCTAGACATCTATTGAATGTTAACAAAGGAATTCGCAGAAACAATTGTGCTCCCGATTCAATCTTTTACTAATTTACATATTTGTTTACACTCCATCGACTTCGCAATAACAAATAGCTAACGAATTCGCTTTTCACATTGTAATTGATTTTAATCACGTGAAATTGAAATAGAACGACCTACATGAATAGTAAATACACAATTAGTTTCGTTGACTTTTTAAAGTTTGTTTGGAGGTCGCGAAGGCTATTGAAGAACATAAACTTGATTCAACCTTTCCACACTCCATACTAAGATATTTATAGTGTCTGATACGAGTTTATTATTCTTTTACGGAAAGTGGGTAAAGCAAACATAAAATACCTATGTGTATTCAAATGAAGTTCTAGGAGGGTTTGTGTGATATATTGTATGGCATAAGTAATATACTATTCAGTGTGGAAGGGGTTACGTGGTATCTCCGTCGATTGTGAGGAGTCTTTACTCGATGTTCGCTTGTTGTCACGAAGCCGAGCTTGGTACACACATACACACACACACACACGTACTCTGTATAGCTGACTTGTATCCATTGTTGCGTGTTAGCGAGTGCGATGTTCATACATTATGTTATATAAAATGGAATGTTTCACACAGATACTTTACATTTTTCACTTACTATAATGATATTCGCCTGCTCTTTGTGCTCGTGCTACATATAACATTCATTGTTTAACTTTTTACTATAAAACTATGTAAAAAAAACCGTACCTATTTGAAAAACTGCAATTTAATTTACAACTATATTTCGCAACTTTTTATTACAGCAGTTGAATTTCGTGACGCAATTTGCTTTTGTTCCATCATCACAAATTAGGATACTTACAACACGTAGATATAATATAGCTTAGTCGTATATCCTTTTTATTAAAACACGAATGATCCTAATCTTGGGTTAACAAGCGGAAAATTAATTAGGAGCGATAAGCGTGTTTGTCGTGATAATTAGTAGTAAAGTCTGCGTGTTAACGTCAATATTGTAACGTGATGTGACGTAGTGGTACATAGGAGCGTAACGCAGGTGTTTATCTGCTGGTACAGATGTATCGATGTTACATTGTAAATTAGGGATAAAAGGATTACCGTATTGACTAATGAAGGACGTGTTTTCGGTATGATATCGGAAGTTTATAATAATGTATTTTATAGTAAATAGAAAAGGTAGTGATGCAATAAACTGAGATGAATAATAATTAGAGTAAGAAGTAAAAGCAATTATTTATTGTATTTGTTTTTTTCTACAATATTAGGACGCGTTTCAAATCAAATAACAATTTAAAAACACTTATCGCCATGACTAAATCTATGTATTTTATTAATATAATTCGACCAAACCTTTCAAGTCTCCATTATGTATGACGTAAGTACCCAAAATGGTAATGTGGACAAAGTTTGCGAATCCTCATTGACAAAACAAGGGCTGCGCAGTTCTCTAGAGATAGTTCGGAACCTACGTTTGGCATGGGGGATAGTTGTTATGAAAAGGGAGGCATTACATTCAGCCTATTAAAAGCATTAATAGTTTAATCGAGGATTAAACTTTATCAATCACTCTGCTGGTTAAAGGGTGCGTCGACTAAGTTTAAACTGTTTTGTGCGTTTTATTCACACTGGTGTTCTTTCGTGCAAATGACGTTTAGCGTAAATGATGTCAACAGTAATCTTAACCCTCTACTATTCAGTTTTGAAAGTTGTAAAATATGTAGGTTATGCATTTCCATCACTCTATCAAAATACAGAATTTCCTCACCTAAATGAAATTCCACGTTCAGCTTTAGGTCACTGAGGATGTAACTACAATCTAATAAGACATGAGTGGACGTACACGAAGCTAAATTCAATTTGCTGTACTGCAAGTGCGCTCAACCGTCTGCCGTTAAAGTTACGAAGTCGTATCGTCGTCGACAAACGTCACTACAAGACTACAATATTCACTTGAGGTACACTTAGTACTACATAGTTGCATGTTGTTGGATTAATTCTAGATTCCAGTGAAATTCGCGTGAAGAGACTGTTTATTACTGCAAGAATGAGTGACGCTGAAATACGTAAACCTGGAGTTAAGTGTTTGAGTTTCAAGAGCCGTAGTTCGTCGACGTCCGCCTTAAGTTTTTAAGAGCGCTTCACCGCTTTCCCGTTGTCGTGAGTTAAAAATGTAAACATGATATGAGTCTAAAATAGAAAGTAAATAGACAGACATATTTCCAACGTTAAATACAGGTTAGGTGTTTCAACTATTAAACAAAAATAAAGTTATAAAGAAACAAGAAAAATATAGCTACTGGCACTCAATGTCACGGGAAATATTCAAGATGTGTCCAAAGATAATTAATATTGCATGAACTTCGAAAAAACTCGGATTACCAATCGCCTTTTCTAGAATCAATACGAGTAGAAACAGTATTACGACTTGTACTGGTAGTGACGATAGCAAACAGGAGAAGATGTGTGTCAATAACACCGATGCTGCTGATTTTCGGTGTAGTTGAAGCACGAATCCAACACTTTACAACACGGCTATCGATTAGAATCGGTACTTTATAACTATTTTAAGTAGGCTTCGTTGTTTCATAATCTCAACAAAAAGGTTCCATAAATTACAAATAATGACTTAGTAGTATTTCATAATTTGGAAAAGTACCAATTTCAGCCAAAAATGTGTGAGGCCGCACAAACTTTTGGCAATCTAAGAATATTTCCAGTCAGACTGTTTTAAAAGCGTCCACAGTCTATTGCGAAATGAAATTCAGATTACCTTCTCTTAACAAATGTAAGTAAAAGATGGTCTTTTTTTGGCAAGTAAGCCGACGTCAGCAATTCTCCCGGGCCAAAGTTGAGACAGTAGGGTGATACTTATCTTACGAGTGCTGGACCCGCCACAGTTAACAAAAGGTTAGGGGCGCCTAGTCTCGACAGTCAATCAATAGAACATTATAGCAGAAAATTGTTAGTACAAAACAGCTGTTTGTAAATTGGCAATGATAACCCCATCTACAGAGATGTAACGTCATTATTACCGGATAATGACGCAACTCCCCCAAAATTAAATTTTTAACCCGAACCCCACGTGGCGGCCTTTATCAGACAGATGGGTATTAAGCGTATTCACGAGTATGTACAGTGCGCACGACCGTTTATGTAAGCATTGCGACTAATGAGCGCGGCGAGGCCGGACGCTCTCACATTTCCATGACGTGTGTAACGAGCGTTTGATGACACTCATCGCCACATAATGCCCAAATTTTCCTTTTTGCTGAATTTATTTCTAGGAAACTGTTGTAAATGGTAATTGAAATTTAATTAACACTGTGGGGGTGGGACACTCGATTTATCTTCGATGTTAATGGTCAATAGGTTAGCTATTATTCTGATCAATGAACGTGCTTTAGTTGTGTTGTCTGCAAATTAAATGGGAACGTGAAACAATTCTTTGTCAAGTGCCGGGGATGATCAGACAAAGTAGCATAAACTTGTAAAATAATTTATTCAGAGTGTCCTCTTGGTAGAATTATCGTAAACAATGATTAATGCTGGTTGGGTTCAATAATTATTCATATTAGTTTAGTACATAATAATGACGGAAGACGATGTAAGTCAGGGTATGTATATTCTGGGTTACTAGTTGATCCTAGTCGTTAATTGAGTAATAAATACGTTTATTAGCAAGGCTTATTAGCAATACAGCTAATGATCAGGTTCTACCCGGTTTTATAATTATAACCCTTGAAATTAAAACAGTAAACGTGAACACAGAAATACCTAATGTTTCAAAAATATCGGAATTTTTGATGTCGAGATTAAATAAAACGATTATATAGTTTTGGTTCCGTGGTATCAAAAAAAGAGTGATATTCATATGTGCAGTTCTGCGAATCGTAAAAAATATGTGTAGGTACCGCTTATATACGGAAGGTATTTAGATAAACGGTATTTTGACAGTTTTTTCAGGATTTTCAGCTCACATATCCCTATCACTTCCTATACTACTAATATTATAAATGTGAATGTTTGGATGTTTGTTACTCAATCACGACACAACGGCTAAACGGATTTGGATGAAATTTGGCACACTGATAGATCCTGGACCTGGATTAACACATAGGATACTTTTTATCCCGGTGGTTGTACGTTCCCGTGGGATAATTTTCGACATCCACGCGGGCGAAGCCGCTGGAAAAATCTAGTTGACCATAAATCCTTCAGTTTCGCAGGTAAATTTAATTATATCGCTTCCGATCCGAATAAAAAATGTGTAAAAGATTAATTATTTCTGTGAATTGTAAAATGAAAAGAGATTTATTTATTATTTGCAGCTACAGAGAACGTGTTGTTAAAATATATTTAAATATGAATTTATGTAGATGTTTTATTAACTGGTATTACATTAAACCATTTTGTATTAACTACAGGAGAACCAATTACAGGTTATGTACGATTCATAGGATCCATGTGCATTATTTCCAGTAGCTACATACATTGGAATTTATCATAAGTATAAAAATACAGGCATAGATTGAGTATAGGCTTTTAATGTCCGCTAAAAGCGGCTAGTAAGTCTAGTGTATATTTTGTTCCCCCAATTTATTGTATAAATACTGTAAATGTTTATATAATCAGCCCGATTTATGAACAAAAACAGTTCTCCTGTACTATTCTAAATTACATTCGTTCTAAAACAGAACAAGTCGTATACATGTAGCCATCTAGGTCATTACTTAGTATAATCACCTAGGTTAATGATTTTTTACTTAATGTTATAATAGGATGTGGGAACGGATAATTACGTTATGGTTGGGTAATTGGCCGCTTATGTAACGAAAGATAATGAGGGGCTACTGGCCAAATAATAATAGCCACGCGGGTCCATCTTCAAGGTTGAGTAACGCTTCCCGTGGTCGGTCCATAGATGGGTGACAATCCACATATTGAGACTCCTCCGTGCTTCAGAATGTACGCTAAGCCGCTGGTTCCGGCTGTCATTTGTAAATCTTTGACAGTCGTTATGGGTCAGTCAGAAGCCCGACAGGCAATTTTACAAAGGGGTATCGTATTACCCAGTAACTGGGCTGTGAAGGTCCAATAGAGAGTCGGTCCTAGTAAATAGTGGTAATCAGCTGTATCCGATTCGACTGGTAGCCGACCACAACATAGTCAGGAAAAGGGTTTGCAGATGATGTTATAACGTATATATTATAATAACATGAAATTTGTAACCCTACACAAGATGATATATCATAAATCACCAGTAATTTACTGTATAATTTTGGGATCAGATAGCAGTTTTATACTACATTTTATTTTTAACCGTATGAATAGTGAGATTGACCTGTGATCCCAAATTTTTACCTTAAATTATTGTACTGGTCATCACCATGAGAACGGGTCATAATCTCTGAGTCTGGATGCCTACACTTCGCCGTATCCCTGGACGCCTACATAGAACCGCAGACCTGGCCTGACGATATATCAAGTGATCTCCGCTGTCCTACTCATCTCTCAATAGAGTGCGTTTCTCTTTAGGCAGGTACCTTTTATAGCTTCTCTATTTTGTATTCCCTATAATAAACTTAATTGTCTAGTCTATATCTATCCTTTTATTTGTTAAGGATAGGTAGACACGACAGTTTCTACCTATAGTCAGAGATTATGACCCGTTTTCATGGTGATGATCAGTACAATAATTTAAGGTAAAATTTGGGATCACACTTCAATATCTCACTATTCATACGGGTAAAAATAAATGCAGTATAAAACTTAGTAAATTTTAGGTAGGTAGGGTACCTACCTATTTTTTTTTACATCTCATTCAAACTCTCTCTCATCTCACTCAAATCAACCGCTGTTTTATTATGGTGACTTTATAAAGACTGCACACACAGCTGGTACACTTGTTTATTTTCTTCCCTATCAAGATCACTATAAAAACAAAGTAAATAGACCTAGAGACGTGTTTCCAAAGCCAGTTAAGTGCGACTTGGCCAACTCATGATTGCTTCGTATTTCCGCCGATTACTTTACAAACTTCCTAATACTAGCTGTGTGAGTAGGTACTGTAGTACGAGTAAGAGTGTGGACTTCATTCTTTTGCGCCCTGTACTTGTACCTAATGACTATTATTTATAAATTATAAAACAAAGTCCCCCGCCGCGTCTGTCTGTCTGTCTATTCGCGATAACCTCAAAAAAGATTGAACGAATTTACGCAAGCGAAGCCTCTGGTTAAATGCAGTTATTTATATAGTGAATACGTAATGCCTGTTTTCAAACAAATTAATCAATTCGGTTGAATACAGCACCAACAACTCGGCCGTTACCTCTGGGCCACCATTGCTCAAATTGGATTCAATTTGAGCAGTGGTGGCAGCCGTGTTGTGTAGGTCACAGGTTCAGACCTAGATAGCCGCTTTACTTTGTGTAAATAGTTTCACCACTACTGCTCCTAAAATGGTGAAGTAAAACATCGATGACATGTGTCATTTATCAAACCGCACTGGGCTCGCGTGGTGGATTACAGCCCACTTCGTCTTACCGAGAGGAGGCCTGTGTCCCAACAGTGGGATATGTATAGGATAATTGAAAGGTGCAGAAAGGAAAACTCTACACGATTTAATTTTGTCGCTTCACCCAAATGGAATCAAAAGTGTGTTTTGCCTTAACGGTTTGTGTACAATATTATGCCACTGTACTCATAGAGTTATCCAAGGACCAATGTGATTGCGAAAGATAAGCTTATTTCTTTCTTTTTGTTGAGCGATGTCTCTGACTTGGCACAGTCCACGTTTTTTGTGCGAAGGCTGAATCAGCGCCATGACGCCCGGCTGTCCTGTGACGTCATGAAGGGTTCTCTGACGTCATACACAAATATATTAACCGAATGTCGTGTTTGCGGGAAGCAGTAATTTGTTAGATGGATAATTTCGTCCATTCATTGATATGGGAATAGAATTGTAGATAGAAAATAAAATTACGTAGAATTGTAATAATTATGATCATTATTTGAATAACATACAATTTGAGTGTTTTAGGTACTATGTTTTCCTTGAGAATTTTTTTAAGACTGGTAGAATAAAACGGAAACGCACTCTTCTTACTCAGTTGGCCTTTTGACATAGCAAGCAGTAGTAAGTATGTAGTATAACGTAGATATAGCAGTTTATATAACTTGCGACTCATATTTTGTTTAAGAACGCTTAATCCACGTAAAAAGATTGCGGTGTGTCTTTTTCGCGTACTGTATCATCAATGCTTTACTTACCGCTGAGAGTCGAAAATCGAACAGTGTGTTTTTCGATGCGCTAGGATGCACTCTGTTGGATTTTCTACGCTCGGTTCTACACCGAGGGTTGAAAATCCCGCCGCAATATTTCTACGCGCGTGCGAACGTGGTTTTAGAAACCATTTTTCACATTTATCTAAATATTGACAAGTCGGTACCTGTGTCAAAGTCACGATCAAAGCCTTTCTGACATGTCATTTAATACGCTTGCGAACGTGTTTTTCATTGAATCAATCAATAAACGTACAACAATTACTCTAGCACGAAACAAGTTGTTCCTACATAAAAACAAACAGCGAACATTTTCAATCAAAACTATTTGTAACAGTTCGTATTTAAACTGTATTAAATCTAAAATATAACACGGTTCGTTACTCAACCAACACTCGGAAATAAAATTTGTGTATATTCCGTCGACACGGACGTAGTTACAGTCGTTTCTGATTATGTACGTTTTTTTTTCATATTTAACGAGTCGCATTGGGGACGCGTTAGCTTTAGGAATCCTAGGAACGAGAATGAAAAGATTGCGATGTTGAATCGAAGGTTCATATTCATCATATATACCTAGCCTTTTCTCAAATATGTGGGGGTCGGCTTGTACTTAGTCTAGCCAAATGCAGCTAAGTACCAGTATTTTACATGGAGCGACTGCCTATCTGATCTCCACAAACCAGTTACTGGGTAAAACGATACCCCTTGGTAATGCTGGTTGGCAGACTTTTGGGCTTCTAACGACCCCTAGCGACTGTCAAAGGTCTACCAATGACAGCTGGCACCAACGGCATACCATGCCTTCCGAGGCACGCAGGGGTTTTGGTATGTAAAGATGGCCAACCATCCATGGACCAACCGCGGGACGCGACCCGTGTGGCTGTTATAACTTAGCCACAAGCCCCGACCCGTGTGGCTGTTATAACTTAGCCACAAGCCCCTCTTCGAAGGGCTATAGAGCAAGGGCAATCGAAGGACCATATTATTAGGCACGATTATTAAGACGTCGTTTATATTTTCATAGATCTTTTTGAAACGCTACGTAAAAATATCTTAGTAATAGGAGTTCACTTTATTGTTAAAAAGTATTGCTTATGTACAGGAAATGCAATAAAACCTGGCTTCATCCCGGACCTACAAGTAGCAAGACTGAAGTGGAAGGGGGTATCTGCCGGCTTCTAAATTGTATTTTAAAATGCAGTGTTGTTGTCGCTGGAAGGTATACAGAGTGGCAGGGCCATCGACGCGTAAACTGTAACCATGCATTTAGTAGGTACATAATTCTCACCCATTTCGACCCCGTTGGTAATACTTTGTTCTATGAAACAGCAGATTATTTTTTATAACCGACAAAACATTTCAACGTTGTAGGGCCTTACATCATGTGTTGAATTCATGGTTTCAGTTTGCGTGTCGATGTCTTCCTGCCACGTTGTATACCTATTGCAACAATATTGTATGTATGTAAACGGCATGGCGCATATTATCACTTGATATACCGTTACCAGTATCTATGTACTTATGACAAATGCTTGCACTGACTTTATTCTTTCCTCATAAGACTATTTCTCGCATTAATCTAAAAGATTCTCACATGATCTGACCAAGATTACATATCAACTTAAAATTCACTTTGACCCCTGAATTTAGTTTCGCAATTTCTTCTCAGGTGTGGAGTCAGATAGAAAATAATGATTCCATCAAGCTTATTTTTTTTATATGACGTGTAAAAGTTATTCCGTAGGATATCAGACTCAGAATTTACAGAATAAACAATTTCATTTCATTTCATTTCGATACGAAACAAAATAAGAAATAATAGGACCGATCTACGTCTGTTATTCCCTCTCGCTATATTACAAGTAGAAACCGTATTGAGGTTTCCACTATGCTACAATCACAATCCACGCAAGGCCCGAGAAAAAAGGGAAGGACAGTTATCAACATAATAACGTAACGGCATGACACCTTAACTTGGTATTTCTACAACCGTTCATATCCTCCCGAGAAAAGGGGAGATAATAATAATACGTATGTCACATCGCAAGCCGCGAAGTAAAAAGCCCATGTTTGGGTTAAATAGCTTAGGGTCGTATTTAAGTAGAATATAGCCTCTTTTTACCAGGCTCTGTCCTCTGTATGTATAGGCTGTTTATTATATAAAGCCTTTGTAAATAATAGTAGGGTCGAAGGTAATTGATGATGTGACTCAACCTCTTACAATACATTTTGGTAGGGACATCAACGTGCAAACTGTAACTATGGAGTCAGTACATGATTCTGAACTGCTTTGAGTTATTAAAAAAAAAAATCAGCAGTTCCATACATTTTGACCGCGGAGGTATTGCACTTTTCTATGAAACAGCAGATTTTCTATGAACCGACAAATGCGATTGTTTGTTATAAAAATATCATTTTAATGACTCTAAATCAAAATCCAAATCAAAAGTCATTTATTCTAACTAGGCTAATGTCAGTACTTTTTGAATGTCAAAATTACATAAGACAGTCCCCCAAAACGCCCGCCCTGCACCACTTCCTAGTGCTTTAGCTGGGAAGAAGAAGTGGCGCAACAAACTCCCCAGCAGCACAGCTGTCTGTTAAGTTAGAAAGAAGAACTTGGTTCTATACAATGGTAGGTATGTAGTTAACGTTACGAAACATAAAATTAAAATATTTGCCAAATGTTAACTAGCACACGCCAATATACCAAAAAACATTATATTATTATTATATTTTACAACTCTGTAATACCCATATATTATCACGTGTAACTAATACCAACGATAGTTCAATTAGGTACCTAGATCAATTTCATATTAGTATCCTTAAACAAAAAAATCTGCAAAGTTGCAATGAAAATACCAACAAAGAAGCAAAATAGTATTTTACTCTCACAGGCTTTATTATATTTTATTATCCATCAAATAAAAAGGTTACATAACTGCACGTCTAACAGGGTCTATGATATGTTCGTAAATTGGCTAAATCTTCAGCCGAGCACTTGGAAGGGTCGCCTGTAATGTTTGATGTTGACAAAGGTAGATGGGAGGACCGTCACAGAGTGTCGAAGTTCAGGCTATCAATTGCATATTTAACGAGAGCTCACTAACTGCTCCGCGATACCAAGGAGACCAAGAGGGACACCGCACCTAATTGGATCTCGCTATTTTTAGCACTATACACTTAACTGCCACCGTTTCGTCGTTTGTCGTGATATCGCAGTTTTTCTCACCAGTTCGCAGAGATGGGACATAATCCCGTGGGAATCACCGAGGAAGGTCTTCATATTACATTCCATTGAGCTTTTCTAGTGGTTAAGGACGATTTTTCTAAAAATAGCGCCGGGTATTGAAAGTGGGCCCGAAACTTTAATGTTTGGAACGAAACTGCCTCCAGGACGATTTGGGAATTGGTGTTTACCTTTTTTCACGCGTCGTTAAAGATGATATTGTTTGGGCAACTACAGATTTTTTACTAAATGCTCCATGAATCATTTCATTTCATTGATTCATTTTTGATCATGACAACACGTAATCATGATCAAAAACATTCGGCATATTGACTCACATTTGTATCGATGGAACTATAAATTATTTGACACTCGAACCAAATTCGATTCGATTCAGAACTCGGAGAGGTCTGGAGTAAGCACACTCGTCCATCTTCTACATAGCTATAGGAAGCGCGTTAGGATCCAAACTTTAGACCTAGGCACGCTATCCATGTCGCAATTCCAACAATGTACGGCTGGTCCAACTGTTGTATAAATTAAAAATAGTTTAGTCGCCAAACGGCAACGGCGGCGTGTTCGGCATTACTTAAATAGTTTCTGCAATGAACGAGCCATTCATTGGCGACGACGTACTACGTCCATACAAAGTTCATGTTCCAAATTACGGCGTCCGTAAGATGATGTATGTATTTGTGCGGCTGTACATTGTCTCACAAGTTATTTATTAGAAAATTATGCTTAGATTCTCGGAAGAAAGCGGGAAGCGTCCCCTTACCCTAAGGGGACGGAATTTCTCTTACTATTCAGAGATGTGTCCTTCAGAAACCAGCGGTTTCATGGGGTTTTTACTTTGATATTTTGTTAGGATATTGATTGTTATAGGAGTTCTTGGACAAGACCATGCCTAATCACAATCCAGAGAGAAGTCATACTTTTTGTATTAGTGTAGGTAATAAGTTATTACGTTCAAAGCTGGCTCCTACTTGCGATGGACCGATGGCAATGACAAAGCAAGATGGCACCATCTTTCCCTTAATTTCAGATATCGGTTGCTGACCGAATGAGTAGGCACTTATCTTTTTTACCGACCGTTCCGAAAAATTATCGTGAAAGCATTTCCGTCGGTGGAGAAGTTACATTTACTATATTCTGATGCGATCTCATTATATTCGCTCTCCAACACCTTTTCGGAACGGAATCGGTAATCAGTTTCGATATCGACCGGGAGAAGCCGCCCAATGAATATTTTATCGCAGAATTTTATTGAGAATGAGAACGTATCAATACAAGTAATATCGATAGTCGGCATTATAATATGAGCTGAGCCCAATAGTATATTTTCAGCTTTCTGTAATGGTTTAGGTTTGTGCTTTCAAAAATACCAGTAAGCCAGTAATAAAGAGAAATATAAAAAAAATACCTAACCGAAATATCCGGTAAGACTCAATAAACAGGCGTTTTAAGTTAAAAATAGATCTGGTCCGTTTGTGTGGCCTTCCAAGCTATAGCTACCCGCTCCCAGGGGGCGTGGGTGGCGGCGCGGGCGGGTCGCGGGGGACCCGGGCACTCCACACATCCATAGACATGATTTATTCCCGTGGAGATCGTTTCCACAGGATTTTTTTTTTAATAAGGGCCTGAATTCACTATGACCACTTAACGATTCCTTACTCGTAACCACGTCAATCACATACGAATTCTGCTAATATCGTATTAATAATATCGACAAATTGTCTTGGAACATACAGAATATGACATTTCGATTCCTTGCTGTTACGTTGGTTTCTCGAAAAAACGATATTGACGTAGTTTGAACGTAGTAAGATTCCGTGGGGAATCATTATAACGATACAGAATTGGGGCCAAGGTCAGAAATACTATCTATATATATTATGGATAATTTGGACAATGTTAATAATATCCGGATTAAATATTTACAGCAGTATATCCGCAATTTCGCACGATTATAGCTTCCTTGCAGAAAGACTTGGTCGTAAAAAGCGTCTGTTATGAATTTGGTATTTTTTACGACCATTCACTCGCCATACTGCCATTGAGAACTGTCTTTAATATGTTTATATTTTCTTTTGCCTCAATAAAGAGGTGAGGATACATACCTACACACATACGAACAACACTAGGTACTTTAGTACCGTAACTACGCGTGTCTTCGTAACGGGTTAGGTCGTAATGCCAGCACTGATAAGTTGATAGTCGCTCGCTTAAGCACAACTCCCTGCGAACACCACACAACTTGCACGGAGCGATAAGCACCTGATTTATTTTGTTTTTCCTTTCTTTTCCATCACGGTATAGTTGTACCTTTACCTTTGCAGATACGTGGTATTGGTATGTAGTCCTGTAGTTTCGATGTATATCTCTTTCTTAGTAATTGATTTAACATTGATGGTAATCATAATTTTTAGTATCAGTACCTATAATTATTTTCAGATTTGTGTCTCTTCTTTTAATTTACTCTTCAATATTTTCTAACTACAACTGAGTCGACATCAGTGATTGAGATAGTCACATTTCTGCTTGCTTACTAGGGTTGTAGAAGTCATTAGCGGACTAGTTCCGAAATCTCGCAGATCTTCTTTTGATTAAGCCGAATTAATTGTCCATGCCTTGCGCAGCAGTGTAGAGTGTGACTGCGAATGGACTAACCGCCTATTGACTAAAACTGAAGGCCAATTGTAGGAGGTAGGTCAAATATGCATAGTACTGGGAATGTCATGGCATTTATTCCCTCGTCTCCCGAACTACGAGTTAACTTCGTAAACACTAATGAAGCCTCAGATGATGGTTCTTAATGTCATAAAGGCTCTACATGTGTCGCGGCTGGCTCGGCTCTGCGAACAAAATAACGCTTAATTGCAATTAAATAATTGCATGAGCTAATTTCTAATCTGGTGTTGCCAACACTAATTAATCACTTAAGTGATTCAATCGAACAGAGTGCTCTGATCGATAAGCCGCTGTCGATATGTTGAACATCGATATATTTTTGTTTTCTCGTTATGGATGGGGGAACAAGGAAATAATGTTGTGATATATTTTATTATAAAAACTTTAGTGTTGAGTATTTCAGAATAATAAACAGTTTTTGTAGAAATATTTAGAAAATCGCCAATAAAACAGCTTAATTACTTTGCTATTTGTTTTACATAACGAGTTTTGTAAGCTTTTAAAACGTTAATGTTGTTTAAGTACATACCATTATTGAACGTGTTTTTGTCCAAATATCTATCCGTTACATTGAGTTTAATAAAAAATAAATACACTTCGAAAAATATAAAATCGCCAAATACCAAGCGGGCATGATACAGCTAAAATTGTTGTAATTACAATTTGTAATGTGCAACTGTAGTGCACCCGAGAGGATGAATTTAATTACTCAGTTTATTTGTGTTTATTGCGACGGCAACAATCCAGCGAACATAGTGCTTGAAATGTTATTAATTCATTCGTAAAAACATAATGATGAATCATTTTCTTCTTGGAGCTAGTTTATTAACGAGATTCTATCTCCTGTACACTTTATTAAATTTACTCGTACAGTCAGCGTCAAAAAATCGGGACGAACAGACTGTTCAAAATTATCTCAACAACTAAGAAAATTAAAGTTTATCTCAATTGGATAAAGTTCTTATCAGAATGACAGTTGTCGTGTACTGTCTTCATTCTGAAACATTCCTTGTGTAATTGAGTTAATTTTTAAATTTCATCGTTGTTTTGATCATTTTGAACAGTCGGTTCGTCCCGATATTATTGACGCTGACTGTACATAAGTAAGTTGAGAGAAAAGTGCGAGTATTTTAAGCTTATATGAGGTATTTTTAAAGCGCAGGCTCCAAATCAAATCAAAATATTTTATTTCACATAAACCTGCAAGGGCACTTATTTGGCGCTTCCTATGGAGAAGAGCCGGCAAGAAACTCCAGCAACTCCCGCAGATAACGTTGAAAAAAGAAAATGAGTACTGTTTTAATGGAACCCAAATGTCGCTTAGTTGGCGGTTAAGTAGTCCCTTTTGTATGCTCAGATAATGCAATAGGACAATCATAGTTTCTCAGATACTTATCTGAAGATTACAGCAAAAAGCCTTGAGCCCGGCCCCATATCGTTGGTCCCGTAAAGTAAGCTATCACTATCCCAATATTTTCTTACCCTTGTCAAAATATGTTCAATGGTTTTTCATTTTATGTATTATATATATGGTTTTCTCTTCCATACAATATGTTAAATAAAGTTCTCATAAATGTTGTCAGTGTGAATATGAAAGTATAATAACATGCTATCCTTTTTCGTATTTTATGTCTTAAAGTCGGGGAGAATATAAAAATTCAATTCACTAATAGCATTTCACGTGGGTATTTTAAAATCCAATTCATTACCGCTCAGTTTTTATAGTCATTTTATAAGTTGAAAACTGCATTATTCATTGAAAGTCAAAGTAACTTACCGATAAAAGAATTTTTAAACGTGATCCAACAATTTATGCGACTAATGCAAACAAACTTGGGTGCTTTGTTACAGTAACGTTATTTTCCTCCGCGTACGTACACTTTATTAGGTTTCTATCCATGACCCAGGATTAGCATGAATACGGGATGTATTCTGTATCGTATCTGGATTAGTTCCGCTCTGCTTACCAAAATTCTTTGACAAACGCGCGAATGCTCGTTGAGATGTCGCTGTCGTATCTATTGTATATCCCGGATTTTAAAATAAGATGATGTGATGGTCGTGCTGGCATCAACGATTTGTTTAATAATATGCGTAGGTCGCGCGAGCGGTTAGTATGAAGTATTTAGTACATTGACATCACATTCCACACTTTATGGAAGCCTGAGCTTTCAGGCGGCAGTTACTTAAACTTGCCAACGTACGTCATTGGTTATACCATGGAAGAAACAGATTGACGTAGTCAATAATACTGACTGCGTAGTAAAGAAGTAACATTATTTGTGTACAACAAACACTCTATGTGTATTTGTAAAGGCAGAGAGTTCTACGAAAATTCTCCTTTCACTTAATATAGATAAATGGAGAAACATCACGAATACAAATTGATTTCTCTAAACAAATATTTATTGGAATAAGATTAATGTTCCTACAATTGCTTTGTTAGATAGCCCGTGTTTTACGACCAGTCGAAATACGGCTTTAAAAGACGTCCAAGTGGGATTGTGTGAGTTAAGTAGCAAGTTTTGGAGGTAATATAACGTTATACGACTATCGATCATGAACATACGAGCCGTAGGTACAGTTTATAGCTCATCGGAGCTGACAGAGCGGCCGAGCGAGCGTGTTGTTTGTGCCACACGACAAATGTTACAATATAACACGAACCAATTAACAATACTGTCAATCTATCTACATCGGCATTCCACAAACCACTTTGTGAGCTATATAAAGCATATTGGTAATGAATGTGGCAACGAATGTATTGTAGCCTATATCTAGGCATAAACTGTTAATAGGTACTTACGATTATAGTAACCCCAGCGTACCTACTAGGTACTATGGGTATTACATAATCAGTATTACATACTTATTTGTAACTAATGGTATAAATACTAAACCAAGTACCAAATAATGAAACCTAGATTTAATTTATATTATTAATCGAGGCCTTTTTAAATGAAAGTCTACAATTAGATCATTTAATTATCCGTATAACATAACGTCGGTTATAAAGTCTAGGTACATGCATTGTTTCTTCCTTTTATATTTGTAACTTAAGATTTCCAATCCATATTAATGTCTATCAGAGTGACGGTTAATATACTTATAACGGGGAGGTAATTATATTACGTGAGACAGCTGGCTCACCGCGCTCGCTGAACCTCTCACTTAACCTGAACTTAGCGTCATACGAAAACCGTCAGCTGTCTTGTTAATAAGCAGTTTCCAATATTCGTTGTGGAAATATTTCCACTGTTAAATATATCTCAGACACAGTGTTGTTTTTTCGCGTCTGCAAGGCAATTCATCACTCGTCGAGGTGCCTGTCTTACATTAATAAGTGAGGGCGTTGCATTTTTTATGAATTCCTAAGTACACAATCTGTATGAGTGCCAGGGATTTATGAGCACGTGACCTTCAAGAAAATGAGGCGCTTCACCGATGTAGGGAGAGGTACGAGCGAGAGCGTGCCCCTCCTGAATTAATTTTCCTAATTACAAGGGCCACCTGTCTGCAGGATGCCATATTGTTTACACTTAATTAATGTTTACGTTACAGTAACCCTTTATTTAACACTTTGTAAACACAATAAACTATAAAGCTCCCCTTTGTGTAAACGACCTCTGTAGACCCCGTGACCTTCAAGAAATTAATGCAAAAGTATAAGTTATTTTTCTAGGTTAAAATTGCTATCGAATTTTAGGCTGAGATTCGATTATGATATCGAAAGAGCTGCTACGAAAATGATGAAAGGTTTTCGAAGAAAGATAAGGCTTTCTAATAACGACGAGACGTCCAAGCAGGAATTCTAATTAAACCATTTTGTTTGACTGCGGGTCAACACTGCGCAGATAAAATATTCAAAAGAAACTTTTTTAAATCTATTGCGTATTTCCTGCTGTGATGTTGGCAACGTGCGCCGAAATAAAACAATGGGTCGCGAACAAATCTGGCATTTGTACATTCCCAACACTCGGTGGGAGTGGGAACTTTGTCGATTTCGTGGTAACATTGCGAATGACAGATAGCGACGAGTTGTACATAATTCAGCGGAGGTTATGACGAGAACGTTACATAAACGCGGCGTGCGGCGTGCGTGCGTCATCCAGCCTTCATTGATTCTACGTACGCCAGCCGATGACACCGCGAACCAAATAGCCAATCTGTCAATTATATCACTGACATTTACGTGAATGCGTTTCACTGATAACCACACCATCGATATTGTTATTTATTCCATTTCGCTGCGTTTTATTTTCAGCTGTTACAACACCCATTATGTTGACTTTTATCATTATTTTCTTCCATCAATCAGTAAGCATTTAGGCTCATGTAGTTAATTGTTCAAACATTGTCGTTAATTTAAATTGGACGCCGTTAAATAGAATTACTCGTAATTGGGTTTTCTTTCGTTACAGGAATTTTCCAAGGTGTAGGAGTACCTACAACATCATGCCACCTAAGTAAGCTGTTCCTAGAGTTGTTACTTTTATTACTGTGTGCACTTTATTCAATCATTTTGTTGCCAGCAAAGTAAACACACCAGTTAATATATTGTTTTGGCAATTTCGTGGTATGATTACCGCTTTTAGCTTTTACTTCGCCGTTTTTATGGTTATTTTTGAAGTTGTGTTATTTCCACAATTTAACGTCTTTTCTTCGAGTTATTGCAAAAGTTAGTTAATTAGTGCAAGTCCAAAAACATATTTTTCCAACAAAATTGAAAACGATTTCTAACGTAACTAAAGTTTTTTATTTATTTGGGGCGTTTTATGAAATACAGTCATTTATTTTTTTAAGTAGGGCGTAGAAACACGCGTTTGCGGATTGAGACAGAAACAGAAGAAACTAAAGCAGCCGCCGATGTAAGCACCCGGGGAGTATACGTATACAGTGAAACATAAACGCATGATAGGATTACCGGAAACCTATTTCACCAAGTCTCTGGCCTTGCTTAATATAGAGGCAATTTGGCATTGTCCACGGTTATAGCTACTTCATACATACATGGTGAAACTGAACAGATATGTATACGTTGACCCAGTTTAACTTTTAAAAACGTAGTTAAACAGATTTTGTAGATTGCTAAGTTCCGTGTCGCCGATCATTAACTTTCCTGAAAGTTTTATCACTTCACATTTAACCTTATTCAGTTTTAAATGTTAAAAATGTGCGATAGAACGGTTGGGGCCCGCGGGGCCGAGGGGCCTGGGGCCTGGGGGTATCAGCTAAGATTTATTCTCACTATTAATCGAGCGGAACTAACTGGTCTCTTAGGTAAGGTGTGTATTGGACTATTGGACTTTGCTTCCATTTACTATTTGTTTCGCTAATATTGTTTAAGTAAGTTTTATTTTTCAACTGAATAGATTTGGAATTGATAGTGCCTAATTAATTTTATCTCCTTTTGTTTGGCGCTTAGGAATATTCCTCTTTTTAATTTTAAATTAACCATTTTATTGTTGAGTCTACCACGCATATATTAGTGATTATCACGCTATTTATGCCTACATTATTTTCGTGTTAAATGATAATAATTGGTTTAAAAATATTGTAAACAAATATTGATACACGAATGTTTAACTAAACCCGTATAAATATATGAGACGCATCGCAATATTAATATTACGTAAAATATCGAATTATTTTTTTATCTAAATCCGTGTTCCGTGTAAGCACACACAATACAACATAATAAACACACTTCCAGCGAAATGAACTGATAAATGAATTTAACGCGACAGCTACATTAATTTGCCAGTGACCCGGATATGTGATATATTTTGAGCATTATCCGCGGAAACATGGCCGCGGTTACAACATAAAACTGTTATAGGCACTCGGAAACTTTCTCAGTTTTAATATATCGAAGTATTTATTGCATGAGGAAGTTGAACAGTTCAATTTCCATATATTTTGGTAACTTTGTGATGGTACAAGGCGGTGCTTGGTGCAAAGCGGTCTAGAACTGTCGTTGCACTGCTGTAATGTCAAAATGTCAGTTATTGCACTTTGATAGTCTATGACGCGTGCAAACGACGTGAAGTTGTGCAATCAACACGTTTTTATACATAAGACGGGTTAGCAAAGACGCGGCTAAAGTGGCATGCTTAAACTTGCTTTAACAACATCTATGCAACTTACACGTATTTGATTCTAGTAGGTAACTTCTTCGTACTTCTTTGAAACATAGTTTTAGAGAAGAATCCTAAAAAGTACTAACAAACGCAATAATGACAGATTAGGTATTTTTTTATGTCGGCTTATCAGATGCTGAGGTTGTCGGTGCAGACGAATTTTTATGACACCCTTAAAACAGCATAGGTACTAAACAAAACCCGGACGATTTTACTTGACTGATTTCAGAAGTAAAAAATAAGCTGATAAAATACTCGTATTTGAAACTCGTACGAAGATAATCTTGCTTATAATACAGTACAATGTAGTTAGGAAGGATTTTGTGCCCCGAGAATGGAATCGGGCCAGTAATAACGTGCAATTAACTAATTCTCTTGTGATTTGTAACGCGTAGCAATCGGCGTAGCGGCGTAGCAGCCTGCTACAAAGTTTGTGCTACGAATTAAGTTTAATTAGCAGCGATGTTTTATAGTAATTAAACTTCCAAAGGCATAAATTATGATGTAAAAGGAATATTGTGGATGTAATTACTAATGGTTAACCGAGGTAACGTGTCGGTAATTAAAGTGAGGAAAAATGTGAAAGTCATGTAATGTGTCTCTGCTAAAATTAACAGCGATCAGCAATACATCTGAGACCGAGTCACCGTGTGTACAAATTGCCATAACTACTTACACTAATTGTGCACTGCCCGTTCATTGGGAAAGTAATTTTGAAGCAATGGCTATAAAACCTATACTATATCCTCACTTGTTTCCCGCGGCTCCTCGAGCTTGAACAAATAAATACCTCCCCAGAGAAGATGTCAACGACCTATTAGAAATACGAGTTACAAGCACGCTCTTAGATATCGTTACGTTGCGTTGCAAATAAAATGTCTCTAAAGTAGTCATGTCAAGTGAGCATAATCAAGTAAATGTTCCAGTTTTTCGGTTCAAAACAGAGATAGGACGCGTGTTGTGTATTTGTACCAACACATACTCATAGTTAGACGTACGAAACTCACTCACAAGTTCCAAACTAATTTCCTGCGGCACAAAGCAATCGCTCGGGACGTGTGCGCAGCGCGCGACTGCCCGATGGACGCGGCACGTCCGTCTGATTGATTTTTACTACTCCCTATCCACCTTTAGTTTTTAATTGGTGGCAAGGTACCAGAACTATTCTTTCTTTCTGAGGTTTGAAGCAATCAAAAATTGATGAATCGGTTGCGGAAGGGGTTTGTGCTGTTGTATTTGTTTGGAGTTGTTCTATTCTAGGTACGTACATCGATCGTCTTCACCTATCATTTTATAATTCATGAATACAACATATTGTAAAACATTATAAGAGTATCTGTGTAGTTTCTGGCCCAGTATTCTCCATACGAACCTGCTTTTTGAAAGGGATGATTAGAATCAATCTATTTTCTCGTGTCGTTCCATAATGTATTTTATGTATACAGCGTACATTTTTATCCAGTGTGAAAACTGTAACTATGAAATTAGCATATCATTTTAGACCCCCTAGTGTACATATTTTTCATCGGTTACACAAAAAAATTTGCTGTTTCATAAAAAAGTGAAATACCTACGGTTTCCTGTATGAAATGTGTAAATGATTTCAATTTGACTTTGATTTTGTGAGCCCAGGTTTGAAATGATTTCAATTTGACTTGGACTTTGTGACCCCAGGTTTGAAATGATTTCAATTTGACTTTGACTTTGTGAGCCCAGGTTTGAAATGATTTCAATTTGACGTTGACTTTGTGAGCCCAGGTTTGTTTCAGAGGGGTGATTGCATATCACACTATCAGTAGCAATCGCTTTAATTTTGACAGTTCGATAAAATTCATTGCGTTATTTACGTTGTTGAGCAGACATATTTATCGAAAACATGAAGTAACGTATTGGCAATATCTTTCAAAATTATTCAGATTGTATTTGATAGTGTGTTACGCATTTAGGGTGTAGGTTCGATTCCCGCGTTGAACAATTTTTTTTTAACCGACATTTTGGTTTTTCTGTCTGTTTAAAAATACGTAAGATACGGGGATTTTGTATATATAGTCTCTATTTCGCTAGTATCCATGACGTAGCGTTTTTTTTTCAAACTAAAAATAAGCTAAAAGAAAAAGAGAGATTATTCAGCGTTTCTCGTTATTTTTACCTGCTACGCTCTTGCAAACGTTGCTATCTACCTCTTTATGTTATTTGTTGTGCCGGAACTTTTACTATACTACGTAACGTGTGGTAATATCCTGACAAACTTTTACCGACATCACATGAAAACAATGTACCATCACGTTTCCCTTAGGGGGCAGACAATATTTTCGGAGTTTTTTTTTTTAATTTGGCAAATTCGTTGCAATCAACACAAACACGAAACAACTTTTTGGTCTTGTTTTTTATGTGTGCAGTAAAATATAACGTGTGTCTTGTGTCTCGGGAGTTTTAGGCGACAGTCAAGGGACGGTTTATTCGACTTTGTTTTTGTATTTAGAAATCATTTGACGTTACATAACGAACTATCTCTACGACCTTATGAACTTATTCATCATCATCGTCATTATCATCATCATTTTAGCCGAAAGACGACCACTGCTAGAGATAGGCCTCCCCAAGTTCGGCCACTTCGAACCGAATCTATGCTTCCCGCTTCCTGCGGGCTTCACAAGTTCATCGGTCCACCTTGTGGGACGCCTTCTAACCCTACGTCTTCCGATACGCGGTCACCACTTCAGAACTTTTCGGCTCCATGGGCCATTGCAATTTAATAAACACAAAATAAAACTCGATAAAAATAAGTCTCATTTGTATCTCCCTTTCCAACAGTAACAGTTATTTATACTCTTAATTAGCCAGAGAGGAAAGTTTTACGATATACTTAATGAACATTATAAACAGGACTTACTACAGTACCGGTCGTACGTAACATTAGCGGGTAGAAAGCTACCTAGTTAGCTGCCTTGTACGAGAATATCAGCTCTGGTAAGAGAAGCCAACTAGCAAGCTTCCCTTGTTTGAATATTTGTATAAGACAATTGCGTAGGTATTTCTATGGAAATTATTTTTATTTGTATTAAAAAAAGGCTACAAATTAACGATTTTAGATTTTTTTTCCTTTACTTGTATGTGAAACCTTGTTTCTTGATAAATTTCATCATTCTAAGTCAACGGGAAGTACTCTCGTATGAGTATGTATACCATATATGATTTGTTTGAGATTTTTATAATATGTCACTTATATGGCCGTATTTTTAGTGCGCTTACTGCGAATCTTGATTTTTTGAGCTGCAAAGGAATGAACCTACGTATTTCATATTAACATCAGATTGATAGCTACACGCGTTCCTGAGAAAAATGGTCTTGACATACTGACAAATGGACAGACAGACTTACGGACAACGAAGAAATCCTTTAAGGGTTGCGTTTTTTTCATTTGAGGTACGGAACCCTAAACACACAATTCTCATTACCCTAAATTTGAATGATAATTGATACGAATATGTACCTATAGCAAAGTCGGATACCTTTAGCAGCTGTTATTGAGGCATGGGAAGTTCCTACTCGTATGCAAACTCGATCCTTCTGTCTACCAATCATGTTTATTCTCTCAGGAGTAGGTGAAGGTGGCCGCTTGGGTACGTCAATTAAGTATAGTTGAAACGGAATGTTGTGGTGTTCGTTAACGTTTAACTGAACTTCTGAACAGGCAAACAACAGAGCTAAATAGCAAATAGGTAACTATTACAAGTCACGGATAGCCGTGACTTGTTTTTTTTTTCAATAGTGAAAAAAAAAACTGATCGCTTTCATAATACACACTTTAATCACGGAGTGGGCCAATTTGAATAATATCTATATACTTAATATAAAAAGTCGTAATAGCCCAGTGCTTAAGGCCAGCACCCTAATTGCATAACGCACGATCAATCATAATCTGAATCATTTTGTAACCGATTACTAATCCATTGCTTCATATGTTCGAGAAATGCGTCTGCTCAACTACTGTAAATAACGCAATGAAAATCGTTGAACTGCCAAAATGAAACAGATTATGATTGATCGTGTGTTACGCAATTAGGGCGCTAGTCTCTCATACACGAGGTTGTTAGGTTCAAATCCGGGCAAGTACTAATGTGACTTTTTAATGAATATATTGTGAGGAAACCTGGACTTATCTACACATCTATACATCTATACATTCATAGAAATAAAATTGGAGTGTCTGTTTGTAATATTAAAATAACCACTTTTTGCTACATGCATATGAATATGTATACGGTACATATACCAAAATAACATTTTTTACAATGTTTGTCTGTCTGTCTGTCTATCGGTCTGTCTGTCTGTTTGCTCCCGCTAATCTTTGAAATGACTGGACCGTTTTTGACGGGATTTTCACTGGCAGGTAGCTGATGTAATAAGGAGTAACTTAGGCTACTTTTATTTTAGAAATGTTATTGATTTTTAATAATATATGTAATATAATATAAATAAATAATAAAAAATAACTATTCAGCGCGGACGAAGTCGCGGGCACAGCTAGTAGTTAATATAAGGCTGAAATCGCCTACTGGTCTTGAACAAGCGTCGTGATAAAAGCTCGTGCCTTTTCTGAATTAGAAGAGGCTTTTATTGTAGGGTAATTATAGGCTGGAATTAAAATTACTATAAATCTTACTTCGCTTTTCCTACACATATTAAATTGAAGATAAGACTTCAGATTTACTACGTCTTAGTCACACTGATACAATTAATAGGACACCCTATACTGTCAATTTATCTTGCGGGAAAGGGGCTGGTTTCATTAGTGTCTTACAATTGATTGAGGATATATTGACTTGGCTCTTCCAAATCTAATAGTATTGTTGTGGTTTCAAATATTAATTCACCTACTAGTAAAATAGTTTCAGTTTCCAGTTCATTAGCTTAAATCAATGGGAGATTTTGTTAGGCAGATAGAAGTTTCATGTAAAATAATGATATCAGCTGCATGTAGTTTGAATGGAAGTTAACAACAACGTATACAAGAAAAGGTTAGGCTAGTGAATTGAAATGACGCAATATAATAATCATATTAACATCTAAGCACGCAAGAAGGGTCTATTCTCTAAGTCCGTCAACGATGATGCGGGCCTGTGCAGGCCCATCCGAAAGTAGTTTATCCGTCAAAATAAGTGACAGATTATATTTTTCCAATGGGCAAAAACATTTCGCGAGTAGGGACAACTGTCCAATTGTGTTGTCATTCACTCCTAGTTCGGGGTCCGAATTATTCTTACGTCCGTCCGTGACTTTGGCAGAAACTACGAATTTCGTACTTGGGGAGTAGATTTCCAATGACAGCTACGATTACTGTACTATAAAATTCGAAATACAGATTGGTAATCAAAACATTGCATTTAGTCAAAAACACGCCGTTCCTACCTACCTACTTGACAAAATACCTTAGTAATGCGGCCAAAGAAAGGTAACAACGAAAAATCGTAACTCGTAAAATATAAAAGAGAATTTATGTGAAAAGTTTTCATTTACAAACAAAGACGGATTGTATAACAAATGAGGCGACGGAAAAGGAAAGCTTGTTCGTTTGTTTCAATTTTTAAGTTGTCGTGACGGCGCGGTGAGCAAACAACAAACAGCCGGTGCTCGCGAGCTAGGCGAACGGTTTATATAAGCTTAGGTAAAAAATGTGTCGACATATTTCAATTCTGTAAATGACTGATGGATAGAATCCAAACCACTGCAGCTAGAAATATGAAATGTAAAAGACATGGTATAAACCAAAAAAGAAAGAGAAAGAGAAAAGAGAAAAAGAGGGTCTATAAAGAGGGTGACAAGATTTTTCAATACTCTTTTTCCGAACGAGACAATCGGGTGTTAAAGTTCGGGTACGAACTAGGCAATGCAATGTCGAGTCGAGATTGGCCACTTGAGAGATTGGCCATACGAGATCTCGTCCAGTATTCAGGCGAGATCACGCTATCGAGATTTAGTTTACATTTTGAAGTACTTATGCATTTTGAAAATCACTTGTTGTAAACTTAATTAAAATGGAAAATACAACTCCTAAGAGTAATCCTAAGGGTTATTTCTTGTAATAAAAAAAAACACTAATCGAATCTCGAAAACCGAAATGTAATAATCATTTGAACTACACTTACAAAACGCAACAAATCAGCACAGACCCTTTACGCACACTTAAAATTCATTTAGGTATTATTTCATTGAAAATGGCTTTGCAAGAACTATCTCATATGCTCAGTCTCACGAATAACGAAATCGAGATATTAAGAAAAAAAATTTTTCTTTCCACGAGAATGAATCTCGACGTTGCATTTCCTAGTGCGAACATAGAACAGGTAGTCGAAATAAATGTAATTTAATACACCACCATGCCTGCATTCTTTGAAAGGGCCACTAATCCACTATGGTACATCTATCTTTCATGAGCTGTTTTATAAGCCCAATGAGACTTATGCCATTAACCGAGTACAAAACCAGACTATAGAGAAATTTCTATTGGAAAACCCAATAACACGTTACATACCTATGAGTCAGCAGTCGCCACCACTAGGTATACACCAACAAGGCACTCGAAATTAATCCTAATGATAAATAACAGTAATTAAGGTAATTTGGCTGTTGTAAACGACAAAGTATGATCCTTTCTCTTACCGGGATATCGTAATAGGCTACCAGGAGATTATGACAAGGCGGCAGCTGCTACTGCGCGCTAATAACTTAATGTTTCTGCACAGTAATTTGTTAGTGCACAGTGCACCCATTATGTCTTATCTCTGAAATCATTTTAATGCCAGTACGAGAATGCCTAAGTTCATGCACTTTAGCTCAAAGTTATGCAAGGTGTTTTTTATATCCCATAATTCTAAGCTATGAATGAGACCATATCAAAGAACCAACTGGATATGCCAGTTGGTTCTTTGATATGGTCTCATTCTAATTATTAATCAATCATCATATTTTTTTCGCTTTAATTTTTATTTATTTTTTTAGCTTTAAATATGAATGATTGGTTTGAATGAAGATGAATTACTCGTATTTATCAATGGAACTTAGATACCTACACACATGTAGTAAAGATTCGTCAGGCGGGTGACAATTGTTGACCTAAATTAATTATGATTGATGATATCTTCGAAACTATGCATTTTTGGACCACATATTCTAGGACTATTTGTATATTTTTTACTTATAGAATACAACCTTAGAGTTATGGGATATAAAAAAAACACATTGTATAACGATATTCATTAATTTCCATATCAAGTATGATAATCGTAAATATCCTCCACGATGGTATACTGCGCATTCTTAATGTCCAGCACTAAATATTTACGTTCTACTATGACACCCCTTGATCGATAAACTTTCAACGATATTTAGTAAAGAGACATTTTGGAAATTGCGTTCATTATTTTCTTATCTATAAATGCGCCTCGTCAGTACTTTTCGAGGGCGACCCTTGAAATACCGACGTACCTACTAGACGAAAAATCGGTCAAGGGCACACAGTATAATATTAAGCTTTCCTTTCTTCGCGAGTGTGTTTGACTATCTATATTCTATAATGAATGGTCTTACATTACGAGGGGCAGATATTTTTGGGCCCATTTATTTATGAGATAATATGTAATTAACTATGTGATGAGTTCAGGAGAAATTGTTCATCAAATTTGCTTACGTAAATATGAATGACACCACTCTGTAAAACACCCTTTAAAGTTAAACTGAGTCGAGCCTGTTGGCAACAATTTGTTCAAATTCATCCCTTAAGGGGATCAAACGGGAAGTTCGAGGAGTTTGTATATATGCGAACAAAGCCGAAGGGAACAACTAGTACACAATCAACCCGTTGTTTTGTTTAGTAGGTCGTTTGGCTGTTTACAATTCCCACACCATTAATTTATATACATTATTAATCGTCACTACTAAACTTTTCCAGTGTAAATATAAAACATCAATTCAATAAATAAATACAGTCTTTTGTTTGTGCATTTCACGACAAAGCATTCAGTAACTTACGAAACGGATATAAGGTTCAAATTGAAGTGATCGACGTGCCTATATTTTATTTAGACTTCAACACATCATACCGTGATTATAATGATAGATATTTCTAGAATCGAAGTAAATAAAGCAAATGGAATGGAATTTTGAATCAAATTCTGTTCAACGTTCAGACTGCAATTTTTTTTCGACAGAAACAATAAAACTGTTTAAATTTTTACGTCGCCCGTATGTGCCCGTGTGACAAAGCGTTTTAAATTTTACAAAATTCGTGTTGGTACACTCTCAGTTTCTAGGATTACTAACATTTGTTTTGAATTTGTACGAGTAATGGAAGGAACTGAATTACCTACTCTATTTAGAATGAGTAAAAAACTATGACGTAAAACATAGCCTGCACACAGTAATACCGGCCTTTCCATCCCGTTGCTAAGCCGACCACAACCCTCTCCAGTCACTGTCTGCTTCTTTGTCCATTTAACCTCGCAAACGAAGGGTTCCGCGTAATTATATACTAGCTTTAATTACCACATTGATATACAACCCACATCACTCAAAAGAGCGGGAATTAAAAAAAAAAACATGAAATATCTGATGAATTTTGAAAGTCTTCTTCGTAAAATGTATGATTTAAAAAATGTTTTTTTTTATTATTACATCTTTTCTGTTAGTTCTTGTGATTGGTTCTTAGATAATACTTTGTCTTTGGGTTTGATGCCCACATCTCTTGATAGACTTTAATTCCCCTGCGACCGTCCATAACATTAGCATTTGGGAGACCTACAAGAAAGGACTTTTAAACATAAAAGTAATTGTAATGAACTTCAATATGACTTGATAATTATAAATGACCACCAGAAACATCGATAGCACTTATCGTACAGACAATAAATTGATAGCAGAAGTCGGCAGGGCGGGCCGTGATGGTGGGCAGTAATTAATGGCGACCCTCGCTATTTCTGGCTAGAAGGACACGCCCGAACGTGACCAGAATGCATTTACGTATATATATTTATAGCCCGCAAAATAAAAATATAAAATATAAAATTATTAACTTTATAGTCGTGTTGGAAATAAATGTCTTCATACTTTAGTCTTTATTTTTTGCTGAATTTAGTTTTTTTTTGGATGGGAAATCATCACATAACTTCTCCCGCTCTGGGTGGAGCAGGAGGGCGGGGATCACGGTTTCTCTTTCGAACAACCCGCACCCCTGCCAGGCATCGGCCCTTGCGGACCCCACCAGTTAGTACTGACATTTCTTTGAGGCGCGCGTGGAACACAACGTGTCGTCGACCTGGGCTTGGTCCTTACCGGACAGCGAGCTACCCATTACTCGCCGTCTGCAAGCCCGCGCCTACAGTGGCCGGGAATCAGCCTGGGATTCCCGAAGCCCAGGGCGTCTCCTGCTGCGACTAAGGCCGTGAGGGCGCATATACTGCCTGTCACTTATGTGCGCCGCCTCCCTCTTCGCGAGCATTACTGCTTCGCAGAAGGAGGTGACAGCTACCCATGCACTCTCGCTCCGTACCATGGCCTGGACCAGGGCCGGACAGAAGAGATTGCCGCCGCCGATCGCCTCCACGAGGACACGGCGGTGCTCCGCCCTAGCCGGGCAGACCTCCACCGTATGCTCCACCGTGTCCTCAGGACGATCTTCGCAGTGGAAACACCCGGGCGTTTCCTCCCGCTTTATCTGAAACAGGACCCTCCTGAAACAGCCGTGTCCGGTGAGGACCTGCGGCAGGCGGAAGGTGAGGACGCCGTGCCGCCTCTCAAGCCACTCCTCAAAGAAGGGACTTACCGCCGCTATCGTGGCGTGTTCATTGAGACTGGGGTTAGATGGTTATGTTGGCTACAATCAAAAGGTATTGTATATTATACGAGGAAACATTTGTCCATGACTGTTTAGCAAGATGCTATTATTAGCTTCATTTAAAGGGTTGGTGCTGTACACACAATCAGCCCTCCTGCAGTTAGTGATATAGCAATAAGTTTGTTCAAAGTCAAATCATTTATTTCAAATAGGCACGTAGGCATTTTTAAACGTCAAAATTTATAAAAAATAAGAATTGATTCTAGTTGCCCCTTCCAAACGGTAGTTTCGTAACGAGAAGAATACGCAAGAAACTCGGCCGTTATTCTTTTAAAATGTTTCACAGTATTTTGTTATCCATTAATTATATAATTAAGTACGACGCAATGATTTTTATAACGCCGTACATTATAATACGAAATGATAGGAAATAAATTTTCTACGAAAGGAAAATTCACAAAATCCCTGTATTTTCCTAATATGAAAGGAAGTTAAAGTTCACTCGCAATTCACAATTAATAAGTCGGAATCGAGCAAAACAATATAAATCACAATTATATTGGATTTAAGGACCGTAATAATTCACACAAAGCGTCAAGAAGTCAACAGTTCATACAACGAGAACAAAGTTTTTCCCGATAAGTCTTACAACTGGGCCAATTTAGATGGAAGTATTGTGGTCACAAATGATCCGGTGGTCCATACATAGGTTTAACTACATACTAGATCTAAGAAAAACTTATTGAGATTTTACATCGAGGGTTTTTTCGTTACAGCTTGCGGTTTAATATTCAGTTTATGTGGCTAAAATTTGCCAAAAGACGCTATTAAAAGTTTAGAACTAAACAGTTTAGCCCACATCAAACAGAACCGACGATTGTACAAACAGATGCAAAATTGGTTATTATTATTTGTCTGGCAAATGGTTTATTTGAAAATGCCATAATATTTATCGAATAACACTCAAACAGGAGTGCAGTGGTGGCAAGGTGGTAAAGGCCCCGACTTACAGGTTATCGCGCGTGGGTTCAAACCCAGGCAGCTGCTTTACTTTGTATAAATAGTTTCACCACTACTGCTCCTAAAATGGTGAAGGAAAACATCGTGAGGAAACCGGCATGTACTAGAACCAAATTCGAAGTCCATGTGACATCCAAAAAACCCGCACTGGGTTCGTGAGGTAGATTATGGCCCACTCCCTCTCAATGAAACAGAAGGCCTGTATCCCAGCAGTGGGAACTTTATAGGCTGAATATAAAACGGCTCAAATCATTATGAATGTATGGCATAACGTAAACATAGAGATAACTGTAAGCAGTTATCAAACTAGGTGTCGATGAAGCCTTTTCCCTTCGTGTACTAACTCGATTGTACAAGTAAACAAGTGTTGCTACTACAAGTTATTATAGGCTTCTTGCGCAGCGAACTCGCGAATAGTTCGCTTAGGTCGGTTAATACAGTAGTTCGTGTTCCAATTGAGATACCGATGTCCGAAACGGGTATTCGGTAGCCGTTCTCTATTTAGAGAAATAAAGCATTGGTTGCACGCTCCCTGGAAACGAGCCAAAAGCATTTGTAGCTATTGGAATATGCAGAATTGCAGGTTATTCAATTAAATCACTGCCATGATTTTGTTAATGTTAATCCATTTTTTTAATTCAATTACCGTACTGGGCTAGCCGATGCGTTTGCCAAAGCCTTATTATTAATCATGAATTTAATATTTCACCTGCTGCGCTCTAAATCGAGTTTCAAGCACAGCGATAAAATTCATAGCTGTTAGTTAAAACATAATATAACATAACATGACGCCTGTATTCCCTGAAGGGTTAGGCAGAGGTGTACCTAGTGGTGGGTATAGTTAGTAAACCCATATTTCACCAGTTATGTTTAAATCCCATGTAATAGGGGGCGAGCCTATTGCCATCATCCGGGCATAAAACCAGACTCCGGGCTGCTATTGTGAAATTCCAGATGGAACAACCCAACAACACTTTTGCCCGACCTGGAAACCGAACCCGGGGCTGCATGCTCAGCAGTAGCACTTGCGACCACTCGACCCACGAGACAGTCAGTTAAAAGAGTTTTGCAAGTGATGATGTCGATAATGTACCACAGATTAGTATTGTGTTACTTATAGGTACAGATGGAATTTAATTTAGATCTCGTTATAGACGAAAACTTAGGTAAGCTTTAGTAATTTATTTAACTAAATAGCTTGAAGTATTCAACAGTAAAATTCAACACATTCCTGAGATCTTCTTTGCAGGCCTATGAGTCCCTTGTGGCGTGTCAATGGAACCAGCATAAGTGACCCAAAGGACTACATAGGTGAAGATTCAGAAGGTAACTCTGTAGGTATCGGCAAACCTGCCGAACGGAAGCTTCAAAATTACGTTGAATTCTCACCCTGCAGGTTGACATAGAGATACATAGACGCATGTACACATCGCCTTTAGGCAGCTTCAGCGGATCTGGTCTAACGAGTAACGATGTAACAGGGAAATTCAATAGTATGTCGGTGGCCTTTGAGCGATCCAAACGCCATTTAAAAAGAAATAGCATTCGTGCGCAAAACTTTATACCTATAGTCTATTTTTTTATTATGTATTGTTTTGTCCGACAAACTGTTGACAAAATTGTTCTTCAAAGAGGAGAGAGGAGAGCAATTCATGTTAACATGCCTTGTGATTTAGGGTGGACGACAAATCTTTAGTGATAAATATTTTCAGAATGTTCAGACTGTTTATTCCTAAGAACAACCTTCACGAAATAACTGCAAAATACCCTCAAACCGAAACAAACACTGAGCCGTCAAGCAGGCCTTTCGTTCATTGATAAATAGCTCTTCTCTCCCCACCATACACATCAGTGAATAGACTTACATAAAACCAGTACTTCGAGCTATTCGCAGGATAAACTTTTTGTTGATCTTTTTTATGAAAGCTTCGTAATCGATCAATGTTTTCAGTGAGTCGCTGTCCTGTTGTTATAAGCAACGGAGGAGGGGGAAGGTGGGGTTAAGGTTAAGTATAAGTCCCTGTTTCTGGCAAAGGAAACACAAATGCTAACAGAACTCCTCGCAACCTATAAATGTTTATACATGTGAATTACGTTATGAAAGGTACGCAATAACATCCATCACCACTCCCGTTATCCGATGGATGGTGACACTCATTTAATCAAATTTTAAGACAGCCTTATACAATTTGTATCTTTGATAAATTGTGGCAGAGGCATTTTCATTAATGACAGGTATTTTGAAACGTTGTTTAACATCTACAGAAAATCTATAATCTGCACGCACACAGATTTCTGAAGTAAATAGAGTCGGTTTTATTTTCATAGTTGGCGTTCTTTCTACGGAATTGTTTTGGTTAAACTATTTAATTAACGACGTAATACATAATACGTAGGTCGCTCTGAGGACGCAAGGGTAAACCGACTCTAAATATTTTTGAGTTAAATGAAACATTTTGTTAAAATAATTTGCGTATAAACTCGCCAGCGGGTACGGGCGTAGCGTATCGCGGCAGCCGTGCTGAAATGCTTTTAGTGAAATAAGAGAATTTTATACTCGTCCGTCCGCGCCCCTGGCGATGCCCAGACTAGACATGTGAGCTAGGTTAGGTTACGTGTAATAAAGCTCGCATTTGTCGATCCACTGCTAAGCAAAGGCCTCCCCCAAATCTTTCCAGGCATTCTTTTCCAGGGCCACCTCGATGCAACCCTTGCAATACGCGTATAGGTCTTCACGCAGCCTCGTGTTGGGCCGATCTCGGCGGCGGCATCCATCCTAAGGCACCAACCATGAAGAGATTGTTGCCCAGCGGTCACTGAGCATGCGGCTGACGTGGCTTGCCCAGTCCCATGTTAGCCTGGCAGCCTTTTGTATGCCTACGTGTGGGAGTCCCGTTTTGGAGCGCAGCGTGGTGTTTCAAATTCTGTCAGTTCGTTTCACGCTAAAATGCTGCGTGCTTGGCAAACACCAGTGGGACAGTCCAGGATAATACTTAAAAAAAAAGTGTTCATCATCGTTGCCTTCGACAAAATCACGAATTACATTCACGAACAAGCGCTTAGCAAGAACTTGTTTATCTAATAATATGGTGATTGTAGTGAATCAACGTAATTAACGTAATAAGATACATTATCTCTCTCATTTTCTGAACCTTTTCCCTGTTTTTCCGCATAAACGAGTATGTTTGCGTATTGGCCTAGCCATCGATTTTGTGAGTGTTCTCGGAATTTGCACGGTCTTATAGGATAATTGTGTAAGACAAATGTACATAATTGTTTCTGAATAAAGCAATCGTTGCAAGGTTTGTTTGCAGGAAATTGTGGTATTTATAACTCTTGGTTATCGATTTTTACCGATTCTTGAAATTTATTTGTTCGAGTTGTCTTCGACATATGAATTTATTTTCACATTTAGAACTTTTCTGCGCCAAATCGTAGTATTTTCTTAAAATTGCGATGTTCGATAGTATCACAATAATGAGATAGGTAACAATATTTTTGTATAATATAGGATATATTTCATTGAGCTATAGTGGTCGTAGAAGGTCACGACGGAGGCTGTAGGCTGTCTTTATGAGCTCTGGCGACGCGCCAACAGCAGCTGCTCTTACACATTGTTACAGCGTTTTTCTTGGATTCGAAACATTACTTAGCTCTTGATTCGTTGTTGCTATAAAGACCAAACGATAGCTATTGAGTTCTTATTTGATTCCTGTTAGTCGAGCAATGTTTAAACTGCTAAGGCAGATATCCTACCACCAGTGAGGACACGACTGGCTATCAACGAGTTTCTCGCTCAAGAAACGTCTAATAGATTGTTGGTACTGTGTAAGTAAAAGAGATAATCGCTGATTGTTCACACCGCCGGCGAGAACTCTGTCTTCACTAGTTTGTCGCAGCGACAAGAGCTATCAAAGAGAGTAATCGTTCAGCGTCGCTCACTTGGCAAACGCTCAGCGGGCAGAACAATCGCTTGAGTACATCACTTACGCATACCAGCAAGTACTTCTATGCCAACCCAAGCGAGAGGTGCGAGTTATCGCCCGTCGCTCCCGCGCACTCGCCCATAGCATAGGTAGCAAACAAAGTATTCGAACTACACATTTGCTGCTCGCCGATTCGTTTCTAGTTGATAGCACTACTCGTTTTTCGCTTATCGTCGGCGCTGGTATAACTGCCTTAAGTACCAACGTACAGTGTGAGTGCATTGGCTTTGCGGATTGTGTTTCATTATTATAAACGGATGAGCCTTGTTTCAATTACACCGCTTCATGGATTCTGTATCCGTTTTGCCATAAAATGTAAATTTAATTTGTTAAATGAGAATGTTTATCGGCTTTACTGAATATAACAGCCCATAAAGGTTTGTGAATACGAGGTAATAAATGCGGGAAAATGTTGTTTTTTTTTGTGGAGTAATGATGCAGGTGTTTTAACAAGAAAACAATTATTTTATACTAGCTTTTACTTATCTAGGCTTCACTCACGAGGAGGTCGGAAATTATCTCACGGGAAAGTACTACTGAGATAAAAGTATCATAAGTGTTATCATCCAAATTCGTTCGGCCGTTTTTGCGTGATTGAGTAACAAACATCCAAACATCCATACTCACAAACTTTCACCATTATAATATTAGTAGGATTGTAGGATTAGTATTACTAGAATAGTAGGATAGGGTCCAATGTTTTGCTGATCATACAATATTGTTTGTAAAGAAATGTGAAGTTACCTGCATGTATTCATAAATTAATAAAATCTATTAAAAAAGTTTTGAAAAGCTTTCATTTAAAACACCTTATTGTACTTTCTGAAATGAAATACGGTGTACAAACTCCCGCAACCCTTCTTCCAAACTCCTATCTCATTTCTAATCTCTTTGCGAGAATTCAGGACACGTTTCACGGCATTTAAAGGAGTGTAGGAGTTGCTTAATCTGTCTAAAGTAGTTAACTCAATTTGAAGGGAAGCGGACTGTGAATGAACGCTCCCTGAGATACGTGTGCCCTCATACATAAGAATTTAATAAATATCCTTTATACTGAACAATATAAAACGCTATTTTATGAGCGAGTAAAAAGAAGTGCCTACATAAGTAATAAAAATATTTTAATAAAAGCATGGCACAAGATACTTATCGCGAACGCTGTGACTTGTGACACGGAAAAGTTTATTTTTGAAAAGAAAATGTTTTGTGATGAAGCTAAAAGATATCTTCAGTATTTTCTATTCAGTTTGTCGTGTCTGTTCTAAATAGAATAATATTTTTCTAAAATAACTAGCTATTTGTAGCGACTTCGTTCGCTTGAAACTTTATCAAAGCAACTTTGAAAAATCTTTCTTAAAATGAAACATCGGCATCGTTAAAAGCGGCCACGTACGGTTCAGACCACGCACAAAGAAGGGTTCCGTACTTAGGATGAATTTATTTCAAGTAAAAATTTAGATTTGTAGTTGGAACACATGTTCTCCGATACATTTCAAAGTCTGCATTTGTAAGTTGGTCGACGAATACTCGTTAATAGTTCTGTGATAGTTTTTCTTTTACCTTCATTATATTTACTGAGGTGATTTTTTCAAATATCCAAAGTCAACCATTTAACTGGCATTTGCACTTGACTCTAACAAAAATGAGCACTTTAATATTTCGCAGAACGGATCCCTGAATAAAAAAATGGTTTTCACGCACCCGTAATATATTTGAACGGCTTACTATGGGATAGATGAGAAAAAATCACTTTCACTTTACATGTAGGCAACTAGGTAACAAAAAGAAACACGTTTTTTAGCCACTTTGTCGGCCTGATTAATATACCATGTGTCAAAATTACAGCTTTCTGGTAGGTAGTAAGAGTATCTGAGCCAAGTCACAGATAGACAGACAAACGGACATGGCGAGACTATGGGGTTCCATGTTGACTACAGAACCCTAAAAACCAACCTGCTAGGCTAAACAGTTCTTGGCATTTGGTCTTATAAATGTATAATTCTATTACACAATAACTCGTTTGTTCGGATACGTCTCGTATACCTCAATCATAATACCGTATTACTGTAACGGAAATCCTGTGCGGGATCTAGGTTGCAGATACATAAGTAAGTTTATGCAGTTTGCTGGTTGGCTTACCCTGTTAGGTTCATTGGTATAAGCCATACTGAATTAATTTATGTACAAGTTCTGTGCAGAATTCTAATCTTGTAATACTGTAAGAGCATTGTTGGGAAGCGCCAAGCTGCACATTTATTTAAAGTCTGCTTGTATAACGGTACTATTTAAGGTTTCAGTAATGATGTTTTATAACTACCTATTCGCATTCACTTGAATAAACGCAAAGCAAGCGCGTTGATAATTCACAGTGCAAATAAAAGTTAATAATACTGCATAAAATATTTACTCCGAAAAAGTAATTAAGAGAAGATAACAAAATAACATGTCGCGTCTGATTGGAAACTTCCGTAACCAGCACACACTGAGCTGGCTGGCTGGATCAAAAACAATCAGACAATGACACTAGAGATCAAAAGTTGAAATCGGTGAGAAAACAAAGCGCGGCGGTGTATCGAAGTGCAACCATCGAGCAGTTAGTGATCTGACGCGCTGAAACGCGCACTCGATACTTTTATTTAGTTCATACGAACGCCGCGCCACGGACGTATCAATGTACCAATAAAATGGTTCAGTTGGAAATTTTAGAAGATTAAAAGATTCGCCAGTATTTCTTAACTTTGGATATCGATATTGCATTTAATCCAATACTACGTCCTCCTAATATTATAAATGTGAATGTTTGTATATTTGTTAGTCAATCACGCAAAAACGGCACAACGGATTTGCATGAAATTTGTTACATATACACCGTGACATTTTAGTCGTCTTACAAAGGTGGTCCACTCAATGTACCCGTCATAAAATACTTCTAGGCGCGATTAAAACATTATTACAATTAATTAAGATAATAGGTACAAAGAAAAATAAATAATACTTTAGAATTATGAAACACCTTCCAAGTTGAATAATGTTTATGTATCAAACGGTAGAAGATGTCTACCTACCTACCATTACATTCCATCATTAATTCCATCTCCATAACAGGGTGTTTCAAAGTACGTCATGCGTCTTAGTGAATGGTATTTTAATTTTTTTAATTATGCAAATGTTCAAAAGATATTTTTTTAAATAAATGATTAGTAGTCATTGGATACATGAAGTAGGCTGCCGTTGTAAGACGACTAAAATGTCACGGTGTATAGTTCATAACCTGGTTTAACACATAGGCTACTTTTTCATTCTGGTAGTACGTTCCCGTGGAATAATTTCCAAACTCCATGCGGGCGAAGTTGCCGGTTAAAGCTAGTAAGTACGATGGTGATTACACGAACGCATCATAACTTGGATGGTAGAATAACGCAAGAATTCTTGTTTTAAAACAGCAATTAAAACGTGCCAATGCTTGATTAATTTTAAAAACAAATACCCGTAATGATTGATCATTTATTCAACCCGAATTCCAATATCACAAACTTGTGATACCGAATATTTACGTAGTGAACATAAAGTCGCTGGACTATAACAAATCCACTGTAACGATATTCAGGCTACCTAGGTACACCATAACGCAATTAGTGTCGGATGCCGTTTGCACTTCTGGTTATCTTGTTACCGAGCAAGCCATAACTACCTGTTAGTTGGGCAGGTCAGATCTCCGGAACCTGGATATTTAACTGAGGACCTAAATTGGCAAAGATATTCCAACAAAAATGGTCAGGCTCGGACTGAATATATAGTGGTTCTAAAATCATTTTAAAATACGCCTAGTGCTAAATGTATATAAATCTGACATAATATTTTCTTTTTTTGCTTACTTTTAAATGTAATCAATAAGTAGGTTACAGGTTAATATCTACTACACTTTGTCTTGATGTGTATAGAGGACTACGTTAAATAGGTATGCCTTTTTTTTTTTCGGTGGGAAATCATCAAATAACTTCTCCCGCTCTGGGCGGAGCGGGAGGGCGTGTCAGACTTTTACTGACTAAAACCCACCCGTGTTCCCTCAGTTGCCTGTGTGCCAGGGGCCGCGGTATCTCTTGACATCTGCCTGGGATTCCCGACGCCCAGGGTGTCTCCTGAGAAGGCCACGGCTGTGAGGGTGCATGTACTGCATCTCCCTCACGTGCGCCGCCTCCCTCTTTGCGAGAATAACTGCTTCGCTGGAACACACAGAACTTCACAGGAACCTCCCGAAACAACCGTGTCCGGTGAGGACCTGTGTCAGGCGGAAGGTGAGGACGCCATGCCGCCTCTCAAACCACTCCTCAAAGAGGGGACTTACCGCCGCAATCGTGGCGTGCCCAAAATAGGTATCCCTCACGTATTTTTTTATTGCTGAATATGCCTGCATCATGATCGAGGCCACTCGATCATGATTCACGTCTGATGGAAAGCGATTGATAAAAAAAAATACCTACAATACGATATTATCAATTAACCCATTTATATAAATAGTTGAATCTATTAAAACAAGACTCTATTTTTACATCGACCACGAATATAAAAGAGTCATCACATCACTATTACAGAGTATTTCAGTATCGCTTTGACTGTGCATGTTGACAGATTCATTATCGTTGTGTGCAGTCTCTGTAAAGCCGTGTGACTCGCTTTATGGCTCAAAAAAGATTCAGTTGATCGTTCATAATTGCGACTATTGATTCCTTGAATAGGTCGCGCTGTGCTGAGAGCCAATTTGTGTGCATGCTCGACATCAAACGGATTCAATTCATGTACTCAGTATATGGGACGCTAGAATTGAATAGGATGATTATTTCATGTCTATATTTGGTCTTGTATCTTCAAAGGTTTCCAAATCAATGTTACGTTAATAAATACGAGATACTTTTCTTAAAAAAAGTATCTGAAAAGGTTGACGACCGATAAATGGACCTCTTTTGAAAAGCTGTTGTATACGATTCGGCTCTCGGTTCAACCGTCTTACTACTTGTTAGGGGCATCGTAAATCACAACTTGTCTAAGCGACTGTTAATAGACACTGATGCGACAGAACGAAACACCAAATCTCAAGGAGCTTGCTTATAGTCGCGACACTATCGTGGACGTACGGACGGGTGACACGGGTCGTGAACGTCGCAACGCAGACGAAAGCTCAGATATAGCTAGTAATACACAGCGTCAACAACTGAATTATTCATCGCGCAAAACGAAATCAGTTTTTAAGTTGAACCCTCAGAACAGTCACAACCAAAGTATACCAAATTAGGTAATTGATAAGACGTATGTGCTAGTAAATGTTGGTGCTGTATTGAATTTGTAAATAGTTGCGACTTGTTCAGTCACCGAAAAGTTGAATAAAACTTACCTACTGTACCATAATGTGAAAAAATAAAAGCAATTAATTGCCACATGAATACGTGTAATTTGAAACACAACAAAAATAATTGACAGGTTGTAAAATAAATAAATAAAGTTTGAATGCAGCAGATTTGCGCTACCATACATAACTGAAGGAAAGAGTAAAAAGGAGGCCTCTGCAATTATGTACTTTTAATTGTTTAAATCCTTCATCTAAATTCTGCTTTTATCTATTTAAGGATAGGGTTCCTACATACCTACCATATATTCCTACGAGTATCCATTGGAACTAATTAACAATTGCCAACGAAATGTTCAGTAACGGATGTCGTACCCAGCTCAGGCTAAATGTTGCCTCTCAATACGGAAATTGGGAAAACAGGCGAAATACGTTTCGAGCTAGGGACAGCTTACCGCCCACGTCAGTCGCTGAGCAAAGGCCGTCACTCAACTACACCACACAGGATTCTGACTTTACGGCCGATATATTGCGTTCCAGTAAATACACAACAAAGATTTATTATGAAATGAAAGAATATCCGAGCTAGATGAACTAATTTTTTTTAGTTAAGTACATTACAAAGTACTAAAGACCTTTGCTGCCCTTTTATAAGTTTTATTTGTGAGATAACATCCGCGATGTGTGTTTTGTTTTCGATACAATTTCCTGCTGAAATCCTTCGCTTCTACACAATACCCGGTTAATAGCAAAGAGACCGTTGAAAAGTAAACCGAACGTCCCGGTTAGTGCTAGCGGGTACGTTGGTAGCACGCTCAGCAGACTTGCACCGCCTACAGAACATATTAGCAGGAACGTGACCCGAATCAAACATGCTCAACCACTGATCGAGTTCTAGAAAGCAGCTCAACTCTAAATGATGAAGTAACTACTTACAGCCAAATTCATAATTGAAGCCTAATAATAAAATTCAAAGTAACAGTTTCACTATTTATTTTTATGTTAGCGTCGCGTAAAACTTCGGAAACAATCGCTTTTAGTAAAAGAACATGAGGTTTTATGAAGCTTTGCGTGGAATTTTCTGCTTCAGTTGCTTCGAATGGCGTGAAGAATGCCTTGCTATCAATCTTATGAGGTTAACCTTTAGCGACTTGAGCATTGTAACGAAGGTTTAGGTCAGGTCAATGAATGCCTTAGCTAGTTAGGTGTTACATTATCTGTGACGGCGTGAAATGTCAAGTTGTTGGTGCTTTTATGTTGGTATAATGTCAAGGTGATATTTTTAGTGTTGAGTCAGGCCTGGCCATTATGCGTTGTTGTCGTAGAGGTTAACTTGTGGCACCTTCACCAGTGCTTTAAGTAAGGGTGGGTGACCTTTTATTCACTGTGCGAAGCAAGACAAAGTGCTGAAACTAAGAGATAATTTAATTTTATCCGGGCCATGAAGAAGTTTCTTTAACATTTATTATGTTTGGAATTTACCCTCCAAGTACACATGACGTGGATTATCCAATGATGTCGGCGAAGCTTGAAATAAGTGCCAGTTTCAGCCTTTGTACTTCCATCACACTGAGTGCTCAAAGGAAATAAAGTTTAAACCGCTCTGTATGTCTTTTTAGTCGTTGGGTTACTCGTATATTATTTTATGTACCTACACTTCAAACCTTACGTGTACGTAAAAGGGAGTATAAGCACCTATAGTAATATTTGGTTTTTAGCGCTTTTATGGGTTTTTAGGTTTTGGATGAAAACATAATAACTAATGGAGATTGCGAAATAATGTTTTTTCGTTTGGCTATTAAAATGTGGGAGGTCCTAAAGCCATTGCAACATCAACTTTGAAATCCAATGGCGTTCCAAGCAGCTTAATTTCAAACTTAAATATAAGGGTTGTTCAAACGACGTCATAGTGCGATAACTAAGCGGTAAGTTTATTAGCAGTATTTAAACTGGGTGGCGACAAGAATAGATGAGTCTCCTGACTTTTCTACTCCCCTTGTATTTTAGTAGCGTACACAAAAGTCGAAATTATAGGGACTGACAAACTGAAACACGTCAATGCTGCAACTGCCCGAAAAGAGCCCACACTAAGAGTTCTCATCTCCTACTCCCTACTAATGGCCTCAGTTGCCATCCAATATAAACCTAAGTCTATTAAAGTGCACCTAAATTGGCTTTTAACAGTACCATCCGTATCACAGCGTAAATAATTATTAACTGCCGGTTAAACAACGCACAATTTCTGTCGCTACACTGCAACAGATTGGAGTAGGCAAGTTGCAGCATGTTCCAGCGACTATAATAGTTGTGGCTGTTCGAATATCTAACACTGAGTACCAACAATAACAGCGACAATGGCCGACGATTCTATGAACGTTGTTAATGGGATATGATAAAATTTTGGGAACTACATATTATATTGCACGCATTTTAAACTAGCTTTTGCCAGCGGCTTCACCCGCGTAGGCGTCGGAAATTATCCCACAGGAACGTACTATCGGGATAAAAAGTATTTTATGTGTTATTTCAGGTTACAATCTATCTGTGTATCAAATTTTATCCAAATCCGTGTAGCTGTTTTGGCATGATTGAGTAACAAACATCCAAAGATCTTCACAAACTTTCATATTTAAAATATTAGTAGGATATTATATGAAAAGATATTGTACGACAGGATAAACGGCCTGAAAGTCAGTTTTTACAAACTTTTAAAATAGACTGAATGATGATAATGATGAATGATTGAATGATAGCATCATTCATCATTATCACCACTGATGAATAATGCTACACTTATGAACTCGCTTCATCTCATAATAAACAAATGCCCAATACTACAATGGTGATTCTTTTTAATTCAACCGTTTCGGTCAATGTAGTATTGACAAACACTGGTCACTATTGCAAAAAAGATGTATAAAGTCATTAAAGATTTATTTTTAATCTAATATTTTTTTACAATTACTAAGGGTTTCCTATTGTTATATTACTATTATTATTATTCCTGTTTAAACAGCCTGTTTTATATTGAATTAGAATTACAACTTTGTAGCTATTTTAAACAAGATTGCTCAATTTAGATGTTTTTAGAATTGAAAATATGTATTTCCGACATCATTATCACTACATAGTATAAAACAAAGTCGCTTTCTCTGTCCCTATATCCCTATGTATGCTTAAATCTTTAAAACTACGCAACGGATTTTGATGCGGGTTTTTTTTTAATAGATAGAGTGATTCAAGAGGAAGGTTTATATGTATAATACACCGACCTCCACGCGGGCGAAGCCGCTGGCAAAAGCTAGTTATAAATAACGTAGACTAACTTAGAACGTAAGCAATTATTTAAAAAATATTCCATCCTGCAAAAATCTCTTACCTAAGGAAAATGTAATATCACATAACGATTTTTAAAGTTACTTGATCCAAGACCTTCTTACAAGATCCTTGGTACAAGACCTTGATGAATCCAACCTGATGGTTGGGTTCTTTTAAATTTAATAATTCAGTGTACAATAATACATGTACAGTAACCATGATTTAAATAATTATAATTAAACAATTTTTCTTTGTTCCAGGCCCCGCACCGGCGTGGTAGGCGTACTGCTGAGGGTCGCGCGCCCTCTCCTGTGACTAGCCAGAGTACTAGCGCACGGCACGGGCGGCGGATTGTAAGCAAACATCTACCTTATTGTATCCTTGACTAGACTAATTAGACTATGAATAAGAATCCGGCGTGGTAGGCGTATTACAAACAATCTTTCTTAAAATTCCCCCTCCCGGAGCCAGAGCTTTGACAATTAACGGTATTGTCAAAGCTCTGTTTGTATCTAATTTAGAAATCAACAATTTTAACCAGCTTCTCGCCAAGCTAACGTGGCACGCGTACAGTGATGGTACGTCATTCTAGTTACAGTGTTGGCCTATTTCGTTATGTATTCGACCCAGAAAACTTCGGAATAAGGCCAAAATAATTCTTAGTCACCTATTTCCTAAATGATACATTTTGAGCTATTCAAGACACTCTGGCAATTTCCACTTAGACTTGGAAAATGTCCTCAAGTTACGAGGAAGGAAACACCGTTTCAATTTGATAATTTTATCTAATTGGATGATTCGAGTCCGCATCTCAAATGCAAATCTGTGGCTCTAATGCAATTAGGGAAACTCTCGTAGCAAGGCCATTGGATCGTAGTTTTCTGAAATTGTTGATAACAAAGCATAGTTGAATCGGATTAGGGCCTGACCCTATGTAGGAGGCTATTTCTCTTTGGTGTCACTAATAGTACAACTATGCTTTATATCTTGCCATATCTTTCTCTTAACGTTTTCATGTTTGTGACAATAAAAAATATTGGATTTATCCAATTGAATCGGTGCACAATCAGGTACAATTTTACTAAAACTTGCATAAAAACCGTTGAAAATGTGTCTTTTCGCAATTGCAGAGGCGTGGGGCGCGGCGCGTGGCGGCGGCGCGGGCGCGGGCGGCGCCATGACGCGGCGCCCGCCACCATGACGCTGCCGCCGCCCGCGCGCCCCGCGCACCCCGCCGCGCATCGCGCAATGCGCTATTACCGCATCTGGATCTACGCGTGCAACGGCGCGCTGTTGCTAGGGGCACTCGCATTCTGCGCGGCCGCGGGGCGCGCGCTCTCCGACTACCGGCGCGCGCTGGTGCCCGGGCTCGGCGTGGCGCAGCCCGGCTTCCTGTACGGGTACGCGGCACTACCGGCGCAGGCGGGGCTGCTGCAGCTCCTCGGTTGCCTTGCAGCACTAAGACTTTCTGAGCGGATGCTGAACGCGTACTGGTTGGCACTCCTGGCCCTGCTCGTAGGGGACGCAGCTATCGGGGTTTACTGGGCGTTCAGGTTTGAACGAGTTTGCCGCGAGCTCCGGCCTCAGCTGCGACTTCGTCTCGCAAAGGACTACGACACGGACATTGACTTCTCACAAGCTTGGGATCGCCTGCAGAGAGAACAACGGTGCTGCGGCGTGACAGGGCCGGCAGACTTCGCGGCGTTTAATAGAACTACGCTCCCGGCGAGCTGCTGTCGTATCCCGGCGCATACGACATCGGTGACGCCGGCGCTGACGGCCGTCACGTCAGCCACGTCTCCTGCGCCGTTCACTCCGGTACATTGTGCACCACACACAGCCGCCTGCTCAGAAAGACTACTCGTTTGGCTTCGACGAACCGCAGACGCGTTGTTCGTGTTAGGGTATTGCGTTATAGCATTTTTGAAATTGTGCTTCCTCGGGATCCTCCGTTACGAAATAAAGGAGATGATTCAAAAAATTAGAATATTACAAAGCGAGCTTGGAGCAGGTGAGCTAATGGATAGTAGTCCGATCCACGGTGGACCACTCTCACAGACGATAATAGTTAACGCGGTGAACGCAAACGGAGGAGTCCGAGCACACGGCGGAAGCCCTGAACGCGCGGGAGAGCGCGAGGCTCTGCTGGGGCGAGCGTCAGATCCATGTCCGCGCCGGAGCATACACGATGAACCTCTTGGTCCCAAAACGATAAACGGAAACAACAACTGCGAGATGCGTGAACTCGCGCGAGGAGATTACAGACCTTTAGCGGCGGACAGTGCAGCAACTCGAATCTGACTAAGATGTTACTTGGAGCGGCTGTTCGGGCGGCGCTGGCGCTCGTTCCCGAGCGCGGGCTGCGAGCTGGAGCCGCCGGGCCGCACGCTGCCCGTGCTCGTGCGCCGGGTGCCGGCGGGCGCGCGCGTGCGCCTCGACCACCGCCGTCAAACCCGCTCCGAATTCGAGTTGTAAGTTACAAGAGGCTGTATCAGTGGCGAGCCGTGGCGTTCGTCGCGACATCATATTCATTGGTGCTGTCAATTGCGAGTACCGATATTTTCGGAAGGACTAAACTGTATGTAATGTTCATAGTGGTAGAGTTGTAAACTGTACGATGCAAATAAGTGTTAGAGTGATGTCGTTCAAAACTTTGTGAACTGTGAGATATGAATAATATTATGAACGTGCATCGAAGGATAATAAATTGTGTAATTAGACAAAGTGAAATCGATTTTCGAGCAAAGCTTGTGTTTAGTTTCTAAATTTGGCCGTTTAATATTCGTTCAGTAGGTGTATAGGACACACAGATATGTTTCACTTTACGGTCCCTTGAGAAGTGGCAAGAGAGAGAGAGGTACCCCAGGTATCGTGACGCGTACAGCATGTGAGGAAATGCAGTCTCCGGCAGAGCAAACTATAATGATGCATACTTTGGCTACTAGGAGAGCGCAGTAAATCCATCCTACATAATATTGTATCTGTATACTCGAATACGATTTTAATATTTATAGCAGTAAATAACGGGAATCAACCAATATAAGATTAATAATGATGATTGTTTAGCCTTAAGACATAACAGTTTTTGATTGTATACCAATAGCGTTACGGAAATAATGATTAAAATATGTATTTTACAAATTTTCATGTAATTTTACTCATTGTCTTCAATTAAATAATTGTATGTATATGTTAATATATTGCTATAGTCTGCTACGCCAACAACGCATTCAGTATAGTGATTTTTGCCAAGAAGCTCATCTTAACTTGTAGCCTGAGTTAAAAGGTTATAAACAATTAGATATAAATATATGTACTTAATAAATTTAGATATATCATTTTATTTGATAGCTGATGATACGGGTGGCAAAAGTCACTTTTCATGAATGCTGGTCCTACATTTTGATATGCCGATACGTTACGATATAAAATCAAATGGTTCGCTTGCACGGAAGATTTCTGCTGTCACTCTGTGTTTATTCCGTAGGATATTACATCTTTATCATAGAAGTCTTAGTTTATTATAAGTACCTCTATACTTGTTCATAACTTGCACGATTACCCTGACGGTACTTGCGTAGGTCAGACAATGATGTCGTGAGCCACACAACTTGGGTTCTCGTGCGCCACCTAGGTAATGTCCGCCACACACACCCGTTCGTTTGGACAGCTTTCCTTACATGAGTCGGACAAGAGTGAGCTGCGACTTTCCTTGCTCATCGTCTATTTATCTAGTTCTCATAATCATACCTAATGTTGTCGGTTACTGTAAATAATAAACAAAATTTGTACATGTGTAGTATGCGAGTAATTGTGCATGGACAGATTGACAAAATACATAGTACTGATATGAGCTTAAACGACGTAGTGCCTACAATTATATGCTTGTAAACAGTATAAAGTGAACGAACACACTTTTAATAACGTTTTATTTTATGGCAGAAGAATTTAAAATGTTTCGTATGTACTACATTTTATCATCATCTCGACAGAGTACAGACGTTTTTGCTAAAAATTTAAAAGAGATCGCGCTATGAATCTAGACTGCGCATATTAAATATTACAATAATCTCATGATGTAAGAAATTAGGTAAAATTTATTAATGGCTGTGTCAAATATAGGTAAAACCTATCCATGCCGTGTGTAGAGCCGTCACGATTCGATGTCATAGCTGCCGGTGGTGCGAGCCTGTTCGCTGCACCGGCGCGCGCGCAGCCTCACGCTCGCGGCTCGACCGACGTACGACCACCTACCTACATTCATACATATTTGTACTTTTACGAACTAACTTTATAGATATATTGTAATGACGAGTACGAAGTTATGTTCGCTTAGAGTAGGTATAATATTTTGTGAATTTATGCAGAAAAATAGTTTTTTAATATTGTTGTCACATGAATGTACCAATCTTATAAAAAATTGTACCTATATTCGGAAAGTTGAATAATTTGTAGCTAGGATCCAATCTAAATCCTGCATTTCTTCAAAAAAAAAAAAACGGTTAAAATAACATGTGCCTTGGCTTATAAAATGTATAACTGATGTTATGTTTATTGTAAATTAATGGATATGAAGTAAACACGAGCTCGTGTCTGATGTGCTGCCTACACCTTCCGACATACGTACGTACACTGTACTCTCGACTGTGCTAACTATGTGTTGTGGTTCGACGCGACCACTCTGTGAAAACAATGGAGAATTGTTTACTTGTTTACATTTACACTACGCTGATTGTATTATTGTTTCATTCATTCAAATTTCACTACTAAAACATAAAAGTACAGATGAAAAAGTTGAAAATACATTAAATAATCAACAATTCGACATAGCACAAGACGTGTATGAAATGTCCCAAGTCCCGACGTAATCTGTTTACAATGTTAACATTCGGATGGTACACTGTACGTAATCTTTTGAATTCTCGACTGTCACTATACTTTGAATGATTCCCTCGTTCAGTGTGTTTCATTATTATAGTAGAGTTGTTACAACTTTCCGAAGGTACGCACTAGGCGACTGAGAGCTAATATTATCATAATAAATGCATTAAATAAAGAGTTTGTTAAAATGTTGGAGTTTTTTATTTATTAGCCAAATATATGCAAATCCCCACTGTAACATATTTTTTACAAGAACTGGTCTTACAACAAGCTCAAGCTTCGTTGAATTTGTTTGTTTACCATACTTAGCTATAACATTTTGGAATTTCTTTGGAACAATACTTTAATTCAGTCAACACTCATCCGTCACAAAAATGGAAAAGCTTGAATGTTATCATAAGGACACATGGATTTCTTATCTGATATAAATACGTAACATAGTCTATGTCCAGCAGTGGACATCTTTCGGCTGAAATGCTGATAAATACGCAACGATATCAGAAAGCATAAATGTACATGTAATGTTTATTACTTAGTAGATGAAGGTTGATATTAATTTTCCTGACCCAGTAACATGCAAGCAGGAGATGACTCATCCGGAAAAGAGTCTGGAAACTGTCGAAAGAATCATACGACGACTACGAATTATAAAGAGTGCACATGTAACATTATTAAATGTGCAAGAGTCACATTTATGAACCAAATAAACTTATCTGAATTAAGACTAACACAAAACACAGCATGAACTTCATAAGTCATAAAATGTCACGAAGACGTTAATACTGTAAACTTTTCCTAATACATACCTAGTACATTTTTTCTCGTTCTTTTTTTGTAAGTTCTTCTAATATTTCCAAATACAACAAATAATAAGATCCGAACGACCTTGCATAGTGACACAACCGTCCTTGTTAGTATGCACATGCATGAAATCATAGACTCACCTCCACGGTATGTTCTTTCAGCCTGTAGGCGCGGTCGACGTTCGCTCCGCCAATCACCAACACGTCACCCTCACAATTCTTCTCAGAAAATAATGGCACTTCATCAGACCGGTTGCTGCACGAAGTGTGAAAATGTCCCAAAGAATTGGTCGTACATTTCCCAGCGCTCTTCGACAATCCAATATTAGACGCATTCTTCGAATTGTCACCATTCTTGAGTTTTTTAAACTCGACTGCAATATCGGCACCCACTTTAGCGTTGTTCTTAATGAGGGCGATGTCTGTGACTCGTTAAAGAAAGATATTGTGACAATTAGCTTCACTACTATCTTTATAGACCGTTGGCGTTTCTAACACATTTAATTTACGACGGAATTAAGCAGTTGCTAAAGTCTTATTAAGTATTTTAATGGTGTCGTAATTATTCTGATAAGAGCAAAGCTTACGGGGTCATAAGTGGATTTATGGGTACGACAATACGATTCATTAGACTTATGTGCATAGATAGATAATTATACTATGTCTAGTCTAACCATGCACATAAGTCTAATGATGTAGCTAAGAATCAACATATTATACTACCATTACCTTCATTAACTAATTATGCAGGGTGCAACAGAAACCCTATTGTTACCCTTAAACACTAAAGACAACAGCTGGTATAGAATCACTATACATAGTTTCAGCACAAAATAAAAAATACTCTAAGAATTTATACGAAATTTTCGGTTTCATATGTTTCTTAAATTCAAATCATAACAAACGTGTCACCGCACTACGTAGGTGATGTGTTTGTTTCAATTTGTTCTGGAATCAATGTATTAAAAATTCTCACAACTTCCGAACATGTAGAGATAGGATTAAAAAACGCTTCCAATATCGTTTGATATCATCCAAAGATGCCGTGCCTTTGGTATGTATACACCGTGACATTTTAGTCGTCTTACAAAGGTAGTCCACTCAATGTATCCGTCATAAAATACCTCTAGGCGCGATTAAAACATTGTTACCATTTATTAAGATAATAGGTACAAAGAAAAATAAATATTGATTTAGAATTATTAAACACCCTCTTTGTTAATAATGTTTACGTATCAAACGCTAGAACATATCTAGCAACCTACCATTACATTCCATCATTAATTCCATCTCCATAACACGATGTTTCAAATTACGTCAGGCGTCTTACTGAATGATATTTTCATTTTTTTAATTTTGCATAATGTTCCAAAATATTTTTTTTAATGTAAATGATTAATAGTCATTGGATACATGAAGTGGGCTGCCGTTGTAAGACGACTAAAATGTCACGGTGTATACCCTTTCCGTTACACGTTGTAAAGATAATTAAAGGTTAGAAAATTTCGGTAAAGGATACTGGCATTAAGAGATGCTCCACTGGTAGCTTTGGCAACAGCAGACAGAATGAACGGCGTCACTTCTTTTCCAAAAATCCCTCTCCGTTCAGCTTCTTTCAGCGCAGAAGTTATGGCGTTTTCAATTATTTTTTCTGTAAAAACACATAACATACTTACTATGACAAAGAAAGGAGAAAATACCGACATGAAAATAATAATGAGCGGGATGTAAATACTGGTATGTTGTTAGCAAACTTGAATAGGTACCTATCAGGTTAACCAAGTTTATGTGAAGTAGTCTCACGTCTTACTTAACGTTTGTAAGTTAGGATCCCATAAGCTCAATGTCACCGAATCAGTTTCAGAAAAGGTGGACCATAATTGTTTTTGAAGTGAAAACTTCTTTAGCCGCAATGAGCGATAATTATTTTGGGCCAGACTTATGGGATCGCGTCACTGACATGCTAATGTGACCGAGTCGTCACCAAAATGCTAATGTGCCGTGTTGTTTTTTTTCAAAGTTTTAAATTTTCACTTCTATCGGTAGTCCCCATGATTGCCTATTTCTTCTAGTATACATATCGATGGTCTAAAGCATGCATAAGTAAAAAAACAAACTTGACCTATTACACTGTTAGATTACACAGTTAGTATAACTAACTTCAGGCATAACTCATACATGGTGCGAGCGAGTAAGGACTTCAATATTCTTTGTAAAGAGTTCTCATTTGACCCATTTACCACCAAAACTTATTCTGTACGCACTCGGCTGAACGCTGACTTTGTGTGATCTGATCTGTGATCTGTTGAAGTGCACAGTGCTTATTGCACCTCAATATTGTATTCTTTTCTATCGTGCTTGTTAGTGATCATAAGATTTCTACTACTTTTTTTCTGTTTTTATCCGTGAGAATCTGTAATTGGCTTAATGTTTCATATCTATCATATTATATCTTTTCCATCTATTATATCTGTTGGTTCTTCTATGAATAAATAAATAAATGAAATCAGATTAAGCCATAGCATATATAATCTTTGGCTGTAAAACTTTAACTATTACCCCTCTCAAAATATTTTAATTAAAGTTTTATCGTAAAAGTTACCTTTCTGCGCTTTTCCGTTAGCAAAGGTATTTCATTTATACTTTTTATAGTTGGAGCTGCATAATTGGAATAGTGCATAATAAGAAGCTTTTGAGTAATCTCGATAAAATCTTTAAAACATAGCAGTAGTAATTTCTCGTCGAATATTTTAAAGAATGTTTGCACTCTGTGAATATTACACGAGTTTTCTTTCGCATTTATATTGTTTTACGTAAAACTAAGTAATAATGAAGTCTAAGTTAAGTAGTGAACGGGCCATAGCCGTTTGTCGACTATACGGTCGGTTTAGTTTGTTAAGAATGTCTTGTGGTAAGTAGTGATTTTAGGAACGGGGCTGGCCAGTTGGGTTGCTATTTCGCAAAAGGTTTAACTACCGGACTGTAACAACAGTTTTGTCGATAAAGCGACCGTTAATACGACGAAGTAAGTAATGGAAATAGTACAAAATTTACATAATTTGTAGCAACTGTAGTGACTCGCTCCATACATCGATAGACCTTACGATGAATGTGCTCCTTTCGCATACACATAGTAACATCATTGAAGTCCATGGGTTTAAGCCTGAATCTACAAATTACTAGTTATTCTCACCATCCATAGCATACTCCTGCGGTATCGGTACGGCAACAACAGTGCCGGACGTCAGTTGCAGCTCACGTGCCGCATGCAATAGCCGCGCCGCTTGCTGTGCGTCACCGACGCGGTGCGGCGCGGTATGACCCGAGCGCGGCGTGTAGAACGCAGGAAATTCTGACGTCTCTCCGAACGCGCATACGCATACACCTTGGGTTTCCTAAAGATTTTTTAAATATATTAGTTCTAAGTTCCACTGCTACGAAAAACTTCTCGTAGACCGCTACGAAGAGCTTTTTTGTTGACTGCTACGAGAAAACGAAGGTCAAAGGGAAACGCAAATTGTTATCAAACACTTTTTTTATGGATGCGGTGGTATTTATGGTTTTCGATACTTAGCATAAAAAAACGTGCTAATCTTATTTTACTATCCCCAGGAAACTACATTACACTTTGCAAAACAAAGCTAACAAAATATGAAATAATACATTTCAATACCAGTCGGTGGTCCCCGATGTAATCAAAGCACTCTTTGAAGTTACATTCGGCCTATTTTCATTGAGTACACAATTGCAACATAGCTCTCTTCCACCACCAGCCTCCTCCGGGCTCTCGTCAGAACTTTCGCGGTAACCTAACGACCTGGTTTGGTCTATGTTTTTCTTTCACTAAGTAATACAGAAATAATACGAACAAAGTAAATTGTAGTAGGTACCCCTACTACAATTTACTTTGTTCGGTATGTTCTGCTTTTGAATCAAAAACCGCCTTGAGCATCACACGGTCGACAAAAGAACAGTCAAGTGGGAATCGCGGGCGTAAAAATGACGATGTATTTTATGTTCTTCAATTATTTATCTACATTGTACTATTCTGGCGTCGTAAAACATAAAAGACAAGAATCTTTTATCTTTATGTGAGATCGGATACTGTGAAATGTTAAGTTGGAAAACTGATCAGGCTGAAGTTAGAGAATTACTTCAAAGTAATACTGTAGAGGTGACAGCAAATATGAACCTATCTGCTCCGTTGGTCTCGTGGTTGCAAGAGCGACTACTGAGCGTGGGGTCCTGGTTTCAAATCCCAGGTCGGGCAAAGTGATATTGGATTTTTTTTAATTTGGATTTTCCTTGTTAGCGTGAAACCCCTGTGTCACGGAGAGTACGTTAAGCCGCTGATCCTACGCTTAATCTTTTCGGTCGTGTCAGATTGCCGTCCCATGGGACTGTGAGAGAGGAGAGAGTGTACCTGTGATCTGCTGAGTTTGGCTGCCATGGCCTAAATCAGTCTGGAGATCTTCACATACTTACCAAATACTCGAGAGTTCGTCCGATGTCTAATATGGACTTAACGCCACTGCACACGACGAGCGTGTTGCTGCGTCCCAGCTCGCTCAGATCCGCCGATATGTCCAATGTGCCTTCGCCGTGACGATGCACACCACCTGCGGGAAATACTCTACATTTTCAATATTCAGTTTCACTACCCTCTTTTAGCAAATATACTGTACCGTTATTACAAGCACTCGATATTGGATTTCGAACCTATAACAAACGTAAGTTTAGCTGCAAAATTGCGTAAAAGAAGAACTGCCGTTCGAAAATATTTGTCTTGAATTGTTTCAATCGTTCAGTGGTTGGTGCGAACCCGATAAAATAAAAGTTTCTCGTATAACACGAGTCGATATTGACCAAAATGCTGAAAAGTCAAAACATCTTCGATTGTGTGAGTGTAATAAAATGTTGGCGAAGTATTTTGGCCGGGGCCACGGGAAGCGGAATTATTACATCACTGGTGGCGACCGGCGAAGTAGCACGCAGTCGGCGGGTAGACCGCGCTCCAACATAGTTTCGTTCAATGTATGTACATTATATCTCCGCAACTCCGCAGTTACGTTGCCCATTCCGCAATTACTTCCAAAACATGGAGTAAGAACCAATCTTTAGTACAGATACGCTATTTGCTTCAGTTTACCTAGACCGTTCTTTAAAATGCCTTTTTCTATTACATGAAAAGGTCTACACAATATAAACCGTTGAAATACGAAAATAAAACGAAATGTTCTTCATCAATATATATTGTTTTTCTTTCGTGCTATAAGCGAACTCAGGATCAAACATAACGTAATAATGTGAACAATGGAAGTCGGTCTTATTTAATCAAGAGACATCGTACTTCCATTAATACTTTTATGTTTTCAAATAATATACGGAGATGACAATTATTACCGACGTGAATAAGATTTATGTTTGCTTCTTGTGGAATTGAAAGCTCAGAAAATATGTATTGTACATTATACATGCAAGCCCAGTTACTTAACGGAGGGTTATCCGAATTTTCCTGTTTTGGTATCAAAATTATATTGTGTAATCATAGATACATCTTTGTATTACGAAAATTAACGTTTCAAAACACGATTAATTTAAATTTACTCGATAAAAAAATAGCCCCGTCGTACGTCGTGTTGAACTTATGGAAGGCGGAGATAGAGTTTCAGAGTTTCGAGCTTAATTTCAGTTTTATTTCAACTCAGGGTTGGATTTACTTTTTATATTTTTAAAGGAACACTGAATTTAAGAAAGATGCTATCCCATCATGAAGAATCTATCTAAACCTATAAGCTTTGCATGGTGTTTAACGGAGACTCCCGTTCAAAGGAGAGGTCGCTTGCAAAGCTCCTAGTTTAGCAGTGCCTTTATAATAAATCGTTCACGACACGATAACGACGCCGCGGCCATCGCAATTCGCCATTTCGGCTTCGCCCAGCAACCCCTGCCGTTGCGAAGTGCCGATATAGCGTAATCCTTTTGTATTCATCCTATCGTGTATTCACAGACATTTGGCAGTTCTTTGCTTGCAAACCTTATCGTGACAGACACTAATTCAAATCGTTGGGAACGGAATAAGACTGCTTCTCACGATAATTTACAAGCACAAGCACCACGAATGCTTATCTAGAAAGTGATAAATCGCGCTCTGTTTCACGGAATTCGTTGTTAATTACATCGCCAGTTCGGCACGGCTGCGATGCGACTGGCAGTGAATGCGCCGGCAAAGCGTTGAATTCAACCGTGATATCGTTGAAATTCATTTGTGAATTCACGAGCACAGTTAATTGAAGTGTTTGCGGTGTTTTCACGATGATTGCTACTATTTGCGGGTCGTGACTTCGCACCACCTTGTACGAGAGAAGCGTGATCATAATCTTGTAAGCACTCAATAACGACACGTTAATTGCAGGCGCTTTGTAAAACAACCAAACAAAATGCTATGAACATTGATTATAACGTTGAGTTTCATATGATTCTGGATCGTTTAATTAAGATTGTCGTTTAATTTAAATGGTAGTCGTAAACAGGTTCATTAAACGTGGAGCCTGGCGCGACGTTCCCGTGGTGTAATGCGATTCGCGTTATAATAAAGAGTTTCTAATGTAATAGCCGCGTTGCTGTATAGCGGATTGCAATTACATGACATGAGCCGTGTTGTGAAGAAACGTGGGAACAGAAATATGACGAGGAACAATGAAATACTTAATAAGTTACATAGCTGCGAACATGTTTTTTCAAAAAAATATTTTTACGAAGATTAAGTTTTTTGAGGCGTACAGTTTTTTTAAACATTTTATTCCGTCACTTCCGCCTACTTCTTTCAAATTGATGTCAATAAACACGAGCTTATTAATGTCGATGTTATCGATTCAGAACTCGAAGATGCCTGTATGAAAGCCGAAAGGACTAGCATCCACTCATGTATACACGTACATCATCGCCATATTGTAAGGTTGTGCGCCGTAACGGTGACCGCTATTACGCAACGGAATGCCGTCTGCTAACAAGTGCCTCTATCCGCGCGAGACTGCACTTGAGGTCTTTTTATGTCTCATGTATGAGGCTGTTTGTGGGAGCCTGTTGTGTACTTTGGGTTAATGAGTGCACTGTTACAGCTGACTACATTAGAATAACTAATTGCGTTAATATGCTTTTGAAGGCATTTTTACTGCATAACAAGTTAAAAGTTATTAAAGTTTAAATAATTAGGATTTTTTTGGGTTAAATGAATTATAATTATTATTCCTAGCTTATAGCTAGCTTCTGCCAGGTGGCGTGAGTGCATATTCGTCACTAATTTGTGGATCAGTTGTTTTGGGAATTCAACACTAAATAATTCAAGGCTCAAAAGTCTTACGTTTCAACCGTTGTGCTATTGCCTTTTTATCTGACTACAATCAATCGGTCTGCGTTGCCTTTTTTCAATTATATTAGGGTCGGATTCCAGTCCAGGTCTAGCTGAATAGCGGTCCGTAATTTTTTAAGTGGAGCAAATGCTTATCTGACCGCCATAACCCAGTTATTTATCTACAAACGGTACTGAATAAAATGATTCGTTGCAAAAAGTTGATAAATCGGTTTCCTAGCTTCAAATTTAGATATTAAAAAAAAATCTCTTAACACCGAAGGAAGGAAGAAAATTGTTTTGCTTTTTGTGGAAAGCGTTTTTTCTATAATTAGATCACGACTGCTGCTGCAAAAACGGGTTAAATCTGGAGTTCATGTCCCGTGTGAGTTAAAGTGTTATAAGGATTATCTGATAAACAGTTTGCAGCAGTTCGGGGTTTGTAGAGGTACTAGTTAGCAGGAAAAGATTTGCTTTGATTTTCTTTCTCTTAAGATGTTTAAACTCTAAAACAGAATAAAACGAGCGCAATTTTGTGATCTAAGCTATTTGCTTTATGATTTCATACAGCAACCGGCGTGCGTGCATGACATATACGTGATGCGTGCGTATCTGAGCATAAACTAGGCAAAAGGAGTATATAAGGATCTTGGCAGGTGGCGTTCTACCGACCCCCATGGGAAAAAGGCGTGACTTTATGTATGTATGTAATTTCATACTGCAAAGCCGTTTATGCTAAACTTGTCGCAGAATAAGTCAGACCAAGCGATGGTCGATCACTAATTCTTCCAAACATTTACTAGAACGCTAATTACACGCAATATAAAATAAATATACGTCACCTATCCCGCCAGTAACGAATACAGGTATATCAGCAAGCTGTGCCGCTATGATGGTGCCGGCGACGGTGGTGGCGCCATCCAGCTGAGCAGCGGCTATCGGCGCCAGGTCTCTGCGCGAAGCTTTCACCACACCCTTGGCTTGGGCTAGATAGCTCAGCTGATCAGCAGATAAACCTATCGTCAGCTGACCTTTGAGGATTGCTATGGTGGCTGGAACTGCACCCTGCATAAAAAACGTTTAATTTAAAATGGATGCATTAAAAGCATGTGAATGTGAAACACTGAAAAACTGTAAGACATTTTTTTTAGCGAAACATCTAAATAGAAACTTTTATCTCGAGAGTAATTACGCCGCTACGAAAGGTCTACGAGAGCGTAGCACTATGAAATCATATCTTAAATGAAGCTATGTTCTTAGCTGTATAATTCTACGCTTTAAAGGTACATTTTTAAAACTCACCCTTCCTCTAATAATATTCTCGACTTGCTTAGCAGTTTCCAAATTCTGCGGGTAAGGCATTCCATGTGTAATAATCGTTGATTCTAGAGCGACAATCGGCTTCCCATCTGACTTGGCGCGGCGAACCTCTTCTGAAAATACGAAGGGGGATGCTGTGCCATACCCCCTGTGATAAAACGCAGCCAGCCGTGAACCTCTCGATACGTACTTGGCTAGGTAAGCCATCTCGATACCTAAAAATAGAATTCAGTTCATTAGTGATCGCTAAAAATATATCGAGTGGTATTTAAGAGGAAACGAGCGAGATAACTCGGGAGCGAACTATTATTCGATTCCGACGAACCGTGGCTGTTTGTTGACTTTGCGCGTTCTGTCACAGGCAGAAGCTTAAACGTAGTTTCAGCAAATTTCATTTAACAGCGATTGTGTCACGAATAGGAATTCATTCGGTAACAAAAACGGTTTGTGTTTACGTAGTTTTAGAAATACAAAACTTGTGCACGACTAACATTATGTGTTTGTTTTTGTAAAGGTATGGTTGCTTTCTAGATGAACATTTACAGATATTCTGAGACATACCTATCACAAATAATGATGTGTCAAAGTGTCGTATGTAATAAAATCGCAATTTGAATGACACAAAAGCGAATTATTTATGCATGAACGTCCAATTACAGTGGCTCAGGCGTCCGGCGCCCGCCGAGCATCGCCGGGCAGCGACTCGACTACGGATACTTCGACACTTTTGACGAAGGCTATCTATCCGTGGTCCCGGCGCACATTAATCAGTGTGTGACAGGGTCCCTCGCAGGCTCGCCTCTGACGCCTGACATTGTGGCTAATATAACACCTTCGTTATATGGCGTACCTTTGGATTTAGACAATGTATTTAGACACAGGATTGGATAACCTTTACTAAACACTAGATTATTCGTTGGGATAATTGTAATCTTAGCTGTGTCAATGTTATTAATAAGTTAAAATTGGTATGTGTCTATGAAATAAATCAATGAAAACATCTCAATATGCAGTTTATTGTACGTAAATAACAACCATTATCTAATTCTTTTATAAAATTAAAATAAAATCGAATCGCTATCGTCTGGTAATGTCCCGAAGAGACTGGCGGCATTACCACGTTATATGGCAATGCTTCGCCTCTGGCCATTGTAATTTAAAATTGTAAACTAATTAGTAAAGAAGCTGACGTAGCACAGGCATATAATGAGTTTTTTGCCAACATACCTGTAACGACGACTCGCTCCTTAAATTCGTCCCCGTCTAAAGCTGAAAACCTTTTGCATAGTAGTGTGCCTAACTCTAGTGACCTATTCAGTTTCGAACATGTAACGCCTCGTGATGTAATTAATGTTTTTAACACACTTAAATCTAAAAACACTGGTGATTTCTGGGGCTTTTCCATTAAACTTTTAAGTAAAATAATAGATATCGTAGCCCCCTATCTAGCTGTCACTTTTAATAAATGTGTTGATTCAGGAATTTTTCCTGACCTCATGAAGAGTAGTACTTAAAGTCCTACCATAATTTAAATCCGGTAATAAAAATGACGTTCGTAATTTCAGGCCTATTTCTATCTTACCTGCATTTAGCAAAATATTTGAAAAGTTAAAACTCAAGCAGTTGTTAAGACATTTTAATTCAAATAGCCTCCTTCATAATAAGCAATATGGCTTTACAAGAGGTTGTTTGACTACAGATGCGGGTGTTGCTCTGTTGAAACACATATTGAAAGCATGGGAGAACTCGCAAAATGCTATTGGAGTTTTCTGTGATCTCTCCAAAGTCTTTGATTGCGTACACCATGAAACGCTTTTGCGTAAACTGCGTTATTAAGGTTCCAATGTGTAGAAATTAATGGTGAAAAATCTCCCAGGCTACCAGTTCAGTTAGGTGTGCCTCAAGGCTCAATACTCGGCCTCTTGTTTTTAGTGTATATCAATGACTTACCATTCTATTTAAAGGGTATTTGTGATGTTGTACTGTTTGCAGATGATACTTCTATTATTTTTAAAGTAGACCGGAATAGACAAGATTTTGACGACGTAAACAGTGCTCTCTCAATGGTTACGGATTGGTTTACGGCAAATAACCTAGTTCTCAATGCCAAGAAAAAAAAATGTGTAAAGTTTGCCTTACCGAATTGTAAAAATCTAGGTCCCAACATCGTCTTAGATAAAAAGGTGCTTGAAACCGTAGACTCAGTAGTTTTTCTGGGCATAACAGTAGAAGCCAAACTTCAGTGGGGGTCATACATATCAAGCCTAGCGGGGGAGGCTCAGTTCACCCGCCTACGCCGTCACAAAAGTAAGACAATACACTGACGTCGATACAGCTCGGTTAGTCTACTTTAGTTATTTTCACAGCGTTATGTCCTACGGTATTCTGCTGTGGGGCAAAGCTGCTGATATTCAAAATATTTTTGTCCTTCAAAAACGTGCTGTTCGTGCAATTTACCAGCTAGGTGCCAGTTTTCTTGAGGGACTTATTTAAAGATGTTGGTATTCTCACGGTGGCATCACAATTCATATTTGCTAACATCTTAAATATTAGGCAAAATATACACTTGTACACTAAAAACAGTGATATTCACACCGTTAACACAAGAAATAAGAACAAACTACGTGCTCCCTTTCACCGGCTTTATAAGGTTCATAACTCATTTGTTGGGCTTGGTACAACTTTTTATAACAAGCTTCCCTCTTCTTTGCTAGATTTGTCTTTTAATGCGTTTAAAGCTCAAGTAAAATCCATCCTTTGTTTAAAGGCTTACTATTCCATCAACGACTATTTAAATGACATTCAAGGCAATGTTTATGTTCTTTCTCTAGAATTGGCGTATCTAGTGACAGGTTATATGGGTTCATATAATTATTTTATTATTTTTTATTGCCTTTCTAAGTATTTTTTATTATTATCTATTATGTCATTAGTTATTGACATGATCTACTCATAACAATATTTTTTATGATGAGTTGTTTTATGGTTTATTTGGCCTCGACAGATTTCATTTTATTTGTCGGTATATTGGTATGGCTAGCTGACATTTTGACTATTTATTTAATTAATGTTCTGTGTCTCGTAATGTTTATTACTTTGCCTATGTATGTATATAATCAAGTATTTCCGACTAAACAGACAGCTGCGCTGCTAGTTTGTTCCACCACTTCTTCTTCCCAGCTAAAGCACTAAGAAGTGGTGAAGGGTGGGCGTTTTGGGGGAATGTCTTATGTATTTTGACGTTCGAAAAGTGCTGATTCTTAGCCTAATTTGAATAAATTACTTTTGATTTTGATTTTGAAATTAGATTAATAAAATCTTTCATTTGACCAGTATTGTCCCCAGGCATATTTATATACGACAGTAGATTTAGTTTTTAGGGAGATTATTCATTCATAATTAGTTCTAACCTGCCTGTGAAATTAATTTCATCAGTTTAGAGAGTATTAGTACGCATAATGTTAGTGAATGAATTGCTGTATCATGTAAATTCAGGGAATTTATTGTTAAGCAAACTACCCACTGGAACTATCCGTAGGTATATGCAAATCACTGTTTGACAGTTGAATGAAATGGCTATAACACGGCAGATGGACAAACGGTGTCGTGTATCATGAATTATGTGGGTATGGATACTGAATCCTACTATTCTACTAATATTATAAATGTGAAAGTTCGTGAGTGCGGATGTATGGATGTTTGTTACCCTTTCACGCAAAAACTACTAAATGGATTTTAATTAAACTTTACAAAAATATAGTTGATACATCAGAATAACACATAGGCTATAATTTATATAGGTATTCTGTGAACTGTCCAAAATATAACGATAAGTGTCAAGTAAGTAGGAAAAAATTCTGCCATATGCGAGCAATTCTGGCGTGCGCTGCAACAATCGTTAGAGTTACACGTATATAATGTATTATGGAAATGTTTATCTTAAATAGTCCTACAAAAAAGCCCGGGACAGCATATACCTATCTATTATGTGTAAGCCATTATCGCCAAAATAATGAACCATAGATACAATAAAAATTTGATCATTTATTTATAATGATAGATATACGATGGATATGACCTTGGCGAAGAAAATACGCTACTCGAAGTACTAATCCTGTGCAGACGAAGTTGCGGACACCAGCTAGTAATATTATGAATGTGAAAGTTTGTGAGTATGGATGTTTGTTACTCTTTCACACAAAAACGGCTGAACGGATTTGAATGAATTTTGGCACACAAGTAGTTTGTAACCTGGAATAACACTTAGGATACTTTTTATCCCGGTACTACGTTCCCGTAGTTCTCGTACTACGTTTTCGACCTCCACGCGGGTGAAGCCGCTGGCCAAAGCTAGTTGTTTATATTTTGCGCATCTAGCATGTTTGTAAGGTTGCTGCAGGCTGTACAGTCCCTTTACGTCTAGACGGGTGTGCGAGTATTATCTAGATAGCTGGAGACTTTCACTGGATGTAGTCTGGATATATGTCTACGACTAGACTATTGCGACGGTCGGAATTCCGTCTATCGCCACGAATAATTGCTCCGTGGCGGTTTAAGTGTAATCTCATCGGTAGTAATTTAAAGTTTCCGCAATAAACAGATTGAGGCATGCAAAAGCATATTTTTTGCGTGCCCAGCTTCTTATCTTTTAGAAGCTGAATTACCTACTGTCAGTGTGTAGTGTGTATCAGCTAATCTAATGTTGAAAGGCTACAATGTTCTTTTGAATGACGCTGACGGGGTGGCGGTATTGACTAACATTTGTGAAACATAACATAAAACATAATTCCTTGTTTGCCGGAGGTTTTGGCAGACGTATAGGCCACCCACATTTCGCCAGTTTTTAAGTCCCATGTAATAGGGGGCGAGCCTATTGCCATCAATCGGGCACAAATCAAGACTCCGGGCTGCTACTGAGAAATTCCAGACAGAAAGTCAATAACACTTTGCCCGACCTGGGAATCGAACCCAAGTTCTCATGCTCAGCAGTAGCGCTTGCGACCACTACACCAACGAGGCGAAAGGTAATGAAAAAAGAAATGGCGGCCTTAGTTCCAATTTTTATCAAGCGCCAAAAAATCCTTGAACAGCTATAAATCTCGCTTTGCGATTGGTTGTCGCCGTTGTCGGTAATAACAACCTAGCCATGGAGACGCACTTTCACGCATGTGCAGTCATAGAATGTACTAGAATTCACGCGGCCCTCGCCGCCACCAAAAACAAGGACCGTATTGATTTCAACAAAAAGTTTCCTTCCTGATACCACAAGGGGTAGGGTCACAGAGTACATTATTATATGTTGTTGTCACCTAGCAACGCTTTTGTTTATAATTATAACAGCTGTTTACTCGACAACGAAACTGTCATAATTGCTCATTTTATCAAAGCGAGTTTTTTCGCCGTGTCCTCTACTTCGTGTTTTATAAAGCATCGTTATTTATTCACATCAACTTATCGTCTTCTGTGTTCTATTTTAGGTAAGAATTTATTATTTTGTCCGTAATACAGTAGATACTAGTAGTTCTGTCAGCATTTATCAACTACCTCAGTTTCTCAGGTAAAGTAATTTTAATGTGCTGCAAACATGGTAGGCGATTCTGAGTAAAGAATGGACTAAAAAATAACTAAATCACTATTCATGGAATTCGAATAAAATTTCACATATAATTATGCATAGAAGTTTTAATAGCTTTGTTATTCTGGTCTCATATCTACTTATGCAAAATATCTACTTATATTTCCAGTTGGTCTTTCACCTTATTTATTTTTAAAGATTACTTAGATGTAATTTTTTTTACCCAACCAATTTCTTTTTTATTATCCCTTTTGAAGGTTCGGCCATTACCCTCCCTCGATACCAGGCTAGCATAAAAAGCAAACGATTCGGTTTCACGCGGGCCCATGATACGCAGGTTACTTATAAACCGTGGGATTACTTTATTTCCTTAGTGCGTGTATCGCTTCCTGAATTGCGTGATGCGTGAACAAGATACTCTTGGCTGAAGGTGGATGGGCTCACGTCGCTCGTACATCGCTTATCTTGCTACGTGTTACGTATTTGTCACCTGATTTATGTACTCTGTATCCACGTTTTGGATTAATAAGAGTTTGGTTTCAAAATCCTTGGCTTTTTACGTTTTTGGGTTGGGTATGTGTTTACATTTAGTTTGCGTAGAAACACATCTTGAACAACAGGTAAACATCAGAAGGTAAGCTAATGCCTAGTAATGTATTCCTATTTAAATAAAAAATAAATAAATAAAAATACTTTTTAAATGCCTGATATCTCCATCAGGCTTGGCACGAGCACCGATTTGCCGACGGAAGCATACAATTAACTAAATGATGTACAATAGGAGAAGATAGCTATGATAAAACAGTTATGCGTTCTAAACGAATCATGATTTTGTAGATAATCGTATAAAATTTGAGGCCGTCGAGTAGAAAGTTTGTTGTCTGTGTGATTTTGACAGTTTGGGAAGAAATTTTCTTCTGAAATAGTCTACATATAAAAGGACCTAGACAAAGATCGTTAGAAACGAAAGACAAAATTACAGATTGTAGACGGATATCTACGGTGCGATATCAAAAATGGCGGAATGAAATGTGACTTTGTATAGAAAAAGCACTGTCAATTCTTTGTAGACATAGAAAGCGTCATGCTAAGCCTGCTGATTAATATATACCTACTGACAAAGTTAGCAAGCGAGCGAAGCCACTGTTAATAGATTTATCTAGCAGTTCTAGCACAGTTTTGTTGCTAAACCTGCGGGAATATTTAGCAAATAACAATGTTGTTGGTTCCGCTCAGAGGTACTAACAGAAAATAGCTAAAGTTGGACCTGCATGCGCCCGTGTACCGCATACGCGTTATCTTCGTAAAAAACGGTTTTAAAATAAATACAGATGTTTGAAATGTTACTTAAACACCCTCGTTTTACAAACGGGTGGTGATGTTACTTGATGTTGATGACGTAACATAATTGTTGAAATACTTGTAATTAGTGCCTACACAGCAAGTTTTTGCCAATTTTCTTGTAGAGAAAAGTAATTATGTTTTCATTTATATTTCTAGAAACATTTGATAAAGCTCACAATGGCGTGGGGACTACCGAAACTACCGGGTCTGATGTTCTCAGACCCAACAAAGACGCAGTATCACATGCGAAGTTCGCTCCGGTACTACCAGGGACACAGGTTCCCCGACACAGTTATCCGGGGTCCGGGGGGGACCGCCACCGATGTCGACAGCAACGCCTTCGCACTCCCTGAAGACTCAGTTAAGTAAGTCAACACAAGTTAGCAACTCTAGCTTAAGATCAACAACAGTACGCGGTTTCGAATGTAGATCTTGTCCTAATTTCGGACTTGACGTCACATTAAGATCACGTATTTTGGGGTCGGAGAGAATGATTAGAGGTTACTTTTCTAGTGGTAATGATTAAGAGACTTTCAAGTATTAAGTTTTAAATTGGGTTTAACGGCTTCAAACATGCGTTTAAGTATTTTCAATGAGATGTTGACTTATAAAATAATATCGTTTGTTAAACTTTTTTGTCTACTTATGTATCTAGAAAACTTTATAAGACGCTTAGCTTAGCTTTATTCACCCCGACTAAGCAGGGAGAGGGCGTTGTCCTTATAGTTTGAACTGAAGAGACACAGTCCGCTGTCCGTGCCAACAAACACCCATTCTTTGATAACATATAATTACTTGGCAATGATCCATCAAGTATGGAGAGTCACTCCCGCGCGGGTCATCCATTGGAAAATCTGACGCTAGAGGTTTTCTAATGTCACTGACCTTTTATAGACTAGATTCTAAACAACAAAAAGATAAACGGTATAAACGTAGGTAATGATCTGAACAGTCGTGAGGACATGGTCGTCATTAACTTTAAAAAAAATTGTAAGGGAAGCAAAAATTTTCGCAATTTTAACAAGCATTTTCCGTGCCAGTACAAGAAAAGAAGAGAATACTCTTTATGATGAATCACCATTTGAATTACAGATGTATGTAAATGTAGAAATTCTACATAGGGTGACACAATGGGCGGCCTATTAAAGACAACCTTAGCAATACTAAAGCATAAGGTTTTTAGTAATGATTAGCGACTGTATAACCATACATTTTTGACGTTTTGCGTTTTAACATTCAGCAACGTTTATGAATAAACCCCAAAATAATAAGAAGGAAGTATCGTCGTTCGTTCGTTCGGTAGGTATATGATTCCTAATTCTAACATTGTAAACAATGTTAGAATTATAAAATCATATATCTCCGCTCTCTTCCGCCTCTGTGACCCGGCTCGAAGGTCGGTCAAGAAATTTTCAATTACAGACCGGGATTGAAATCGCGCAGAGATCGCAATTGCCGCTCTACTCGTTATGGCCTGCATTGAGACCTTATAATGAACTATTACAAAGAGAAAATTGTCTGTCTGTTGTAGACAAAGGTGTATTTTCTCGACCTTGATTGATGCAGTGACTCATCGCTTAGCTTTCTGCAGTGGCAAGTTTGGACCCCGTAACGAATATTTACATTTGCATGACTTGCTAATGTTAGTTCCTAATCTGAGTGTTTATGCATGGGGGAAACCGACTTAAGCACTGTGCTTTGAAATAAGGAACGACGGTACTTACACTGCCCGGGCGATAACATGGTGTATCATTTTTTAGAAAATGACTGTCTTAAAGGAACGAATGAGACGACGCTCCTCAGGTCCGAACTTCTTATTTATGAAACTAATAGCGACCCGCCTCTAGTTCGCATGGTTTTACGACTTATCAATTGCCTATTTTATAAGAACAACGAAGTCACGAAATCTTTGAAGTAAAGAGATACATGTTCCATATCATAATATAACATAACATCACGCCTTCATTCCCTGAAGGGTGTGGCAGAGGTGTACTTACAGTACACCCACATTTCGGCCTCCACGCAGGCGAATCCGCTGGCAAAAGCTAGTATCTAATAATTGTTGTTATTACAGCTACGATCCGTCTCTGACATACGGCCGCGTGAAGCAGCCAGCGCTGCCAGCCGTCGTGCCTCACTGGGTGCACTACGACAAGCGATGCCTCAACTTCACAGCCTTCTTCAAACAACCCGTGTTTGAGAACCCTGATGAGAAGTACCGAGTCAGAATCGTGAACATCATATACTTTCTAGAGGATGACTCCCTGACTGTCGTAGAGCCTCGAGTTCAGGTAATTTTATGGAATTCTTTTTCACTTTTTAACTTTTCCTTTGAAAAATAAATAACTGAATGAAGTAGCTTGTAGCTTTCTTAAATATAATAAGGTCATTAGAAGTACTGGTCTAGTTTAGCTGAACAGGGATAATGCTAGTTATTGGGCAGTTGTTCGAACGAAATTTATAGCTAAACGAATTTAATCAATGTGACAAATTGCCAAGTGCGCGTAAACTGAACTGGCTTTGACAGACTGAGCCTTGACAATTCAACAGTGCCTGTAATTGGTTCTATTCTATTCTATTTGAAATACGCACGGTCACGTCAGTTTATCCGTAGGCTGTCCGATTGTCCAACATTACCGACAGATAAGTAAGTAGTACTTATACTTATTATGTAGGTATTTATAAGTACTTGGCACGCTGTGGTCGAAGTTCGACCATCATCATCATGATTTCAGCCGAAAGACGTCCACTGCTGGACGTAGGCCTCCCCCAGGCTCCTCCACTCCGACCGGTCTTGTGCTTCCCACATCCAGCGGATTCCCGCGGCCTTCACAAGGTTATCGGTCCACCTTGTGGGAATGTATAAAAATAATAGCTTCACTCGTCCATTAGATCTTTCCAGATTTCTTCACTCCTTCTCCATATATCTTGATCTGTGTCAAATTTCAAATTCCACCGCCCGCGACATTTTCGTAAGAAGGGGTACAAAGTTTTAGCTTCACGTATTAATATATACATGTTTACATTTCTCTACCTTTTCTAGCCTAAGCCATTCAGAAGGTTGTAAGAAATTATCATGTTTTTCCACTATCAACTTTTAAACGATATTCGCAGGCGGATTCAAATATGTAGATTAGGTCCTAAAGCCCGCCCGCTTATTCCAATACACGAAGATGAAACCTACCTACCTCTCCTACGCAGCTATAGGTAATGCAATTCAACTGTCTCTGCTTATATTCGCAACGTAATCCCACTACTTATATGTACGTATTGATTTTGTTTTTCTTATTTGCTATTCTATGCGGTCATTGCGGCGCCATGTGTTTCGTGGAACAATATTATATTTAGCATGCCAAATCCAGTGTCGACGCGACCCTACTAAAGTATTTCGCCACCTTCATATGTGGAGCTCGCAAATGGACCCTTTTTTTGTAAAAGCCTTTATTTAACTTTATATAAAAACGGTACTGTGGTGCGGCTGCATTTAATTGTGTCCCAGGAAAGTTATGTTTGCGTGGGTTTATGATATACAACGTGGGAAAGTCGTTCAAAGGTATTTTTGGTCGTTTTATTTTGGGCAAAGCAAATATGATATTTAAACCCACCCACGTACAGTCACTAAAAGAGATAGGTAACTAGGGTTGTCGGATATAGTTCAAGTTTCGTAAAAATCCGATGAATGTTTTCCAATGAAATCCAAAAAATTATTAAAAAAAAAAAAATGATAAATGTACTGTTTATTTTCTATTAGTTCAATTAAATAGAATAACAAAACATCCATCAGTTCCTTACTAAACTTCAACTACACATATCCGACAACCTTAAAAAATAAAAAACTTATCTCTTTTAGTGACTGTACGTAAAATTATAGACTTTAAAAATAACTGGAAACCAGTGACACTTGAAAAGATTCCAAAATGTCTCAGTAGGTCACACACGTCAGAATGCGCGACGCAAATAAATCTCGTTTAAAAATAATAGCCACTTAGCCTACCACGCCTGAAACGTATGTTCCTGTAACCACCCTTCCGATGCGTAGCACAGTAGAAACATTGTCGTAGCGTAGTCGTGGCATTGTCGTAGCGCTGCCGTAGCACAGTCGTAGCATTGTTGTAGTATTATCGTAGCACTGTCGTTGCCCAGCTGTAGCATTGTGGTATCGTCGCGTAGGAATAGCGGTACTGAATAACCACAATTACGTCATATCCGTGTGGCTGTGTGTCATATACGGCACTCAATTATTATCTTATCGTATATCAAAAGTACTTAATACAGTTTTTTCATTCAAAGCCAAGCGAACGATGATGATTATATTTATAACTTTAATACTACATATTATTTTGAACGCCAAAAGATGATATCGATAATTATACTAGGGAAATGAACGTTTAAAACTTCACATGACTGAAAATAAACATAAAAGCGTTTATTTATGTGTAGTTTAAAATGAAACGGTACTATTGCAACGTTTCATATGTTATTATTAAAACCCACGAAAATGGAAAAAACAATGACAACATTTGAAATTCATCTGCATATTTATTTTCCTTACGTATGGAATGGGATTCTGTAGCAATTGTGAGCGGATCTGAAACGGAGCTAGCAAATGAGCACGCATTTGTCTCGGCATGAATGCGTCGCGGCGGTTGCAGCGGTCCCAGCCGCTTTGTTCCGCGGGCTCGCGCCGTGAATGGCCGGCCGCTATTATTCACACAAAAATCATTTTTATCTTCGCAGACGTGTGATACAGAGTACGTATAATGTCGCAAGGTTTAAAAAAAGAATTAAAAACAAAGGATATATAAGTATAAGTAATTGTCGAAATATAAGGATGTACCTCCCAGTTCTTTGATATAACAGGCAGTTTCTATCGAAACATTTGACGCGGAAATATGGAAAATAGGTGAGATGAATGAAGATCATGAGCTTTGAACAAAATAGGATAAGTACTTAAACTTAACAACGTAACGTACGTACGTTACGTACGTACGTAACTTCTCAAGTTTTTAGACACACATTCTAGCACGATGATCAAAAAACTATAGGCAAGACCTTTTAGATCAGAAGACTAAAAGTCCCAAATATCAAATCATTCTCAATCATTGTAAAACTATAATAATAACCCTAAGTTTCTGTCGGGGTTTGATACAAGGAAAGTCATTGTCTTAGTTTCTAAAAAATCGTTGCAAAAAAGTATCTTCCTTTTAGTACAAAGAAACGCCAATCATTTCGTATAAAAAACGACAGTGTTCTTTTAATGGAACATCTGAGTTTGGTAGCATGTCGAGCTTCGGGCGAGGAGAGTGGAGCCGTCTTACTTCATAATCGTTTCCCTCCCATCCTTGAGTAATAAAGCGATTATTATTATTAATAATGATTGCGGCAATAACACTTCTCCTGAGTTTTCTTACGCCCGTAGATTTATCTTAGCGTTTTTTTTGGGTACAAGGTTAATAAGCTCTTCTTAATTCTTTGTTAGCAACTAAAATAGCATCGAAATTATATTTCAGTTTTACTCATAGTTTTGTCTTTGAAGGACGGTTAATGGATAATTATGAGACAATTAGTACAATTAACAGAAGATAAATGGAGGGATCTTTTTGCCTTTATTATTAGGCTAACTATATCAGACATGACATTTTTTGAAGCACAATCAACGGTCGAGCGACTTACGGGGCGCCGGTGTGGGCGCCTACATTGAGGCGCCAACCAGCACGCCGGGTGAAGGCGGCCCATAAGGTCATGGCCATCCGGATGATCCGGGGATACCGCACGATCTCCAGTGAGGCGGCGGGCTTCCTTGCCGGATTGCCGCCATGGGATCTGGAGGGAAAGGTCCTCGCGCACACTTGGGAGTGGCGCGAGGAGGCCAAACGCCGGGGCGTAACTCCGCTGCCGCGGGAAATCGCGGCACGGCGGACAGAGCTCCGGCAGGATCTCATGGCGACGTGGAAAGTGCGATTGTCGCAACCCAGTGCTGGGCACGCCACGATTGCGGCGGTAAGTCCCCTCTTTGAGGAGTGGCTTGAGAGGCGGCATGGCGTCCTCACCTTCCGCCTGACACAGGTCCTCACCGGACATGGCTGTTTCGGGAGGTTCCTGTTTCGGATAGGGCGGGAGGAAACACCCGGGTGTTTCCATTGCGAAGATCGCCCAGAGGACACGGTGGAGCATACGGTGGAGGTCTGCCCAGCTTGGGCGGAGCACCGCCGTGTCCTCGTGGAGGTGATCGGCGGCGGCGATCTCTCGCGTCCGACCCTGGTCCAGGCCATGGTACGGAGCGAGAGGGCATGGCTGGCAGTCGCCTCCTTCAGCGAAGCAGTTATGCTCGCAAAGAGGGAGGTGGCGCACGTGAGGGAGATGCAGTACATGCGCCCTCACAGCCGTGGCCTTCGCAGGAGACGCCCTGGGCGTCGGGAATCCCAGGCTGATTCCCAGCCACCGTAGGCACGGGCTTGCGGACGGCGAGTAATGGGTAGCTCGCTGTCCGGTAAGGACCAAGCCCAGGTCGACGGCGCGTTGTGTTCCACGCGCGCTTCAAAGATGTCAGCAGCAACAGATGGGGCCCGCAAGGGCCGATGCCTGCCAGGGGTGCGGGTTGTTCGAAAGAGATACCGCCGCCCCTGGCACACAGGCAACTGAGGGAACACGGGTGGGTTTTAGTCAGTAAAAGTCTGACACGCCCTCCCGCTCCACCCAGAGCGGGAGAAGTTATTTGATGATTTCCCACCCAAAAAAAAAAAAAAAAACGGTCGAGCGACTTAGGTTTATTGGCACCCGATGTTTTGATCGAAGGGTAAATATTAACTAACTGATTTCCAGATATTTGAAGGAGAAGATTTTAGTGAACGTGTTTGCTTGTTTGTTTCCTTTTATTATAGGTTATTTTCAGTACCTATTACGGAAGTTGGTTCTTACTTTTTTAAAGTGATAAGGACATAGGTATATGAGATGATATGTAGATTATTCGTCTTTAATATTCCATTCAGCTAATCTATCCACACCAATATTATTAATACGAAAGTAATTCTAGGCCGTCTGTCTGGTTACCTTTTCACACCTTAGTCGAGTGGATTTCGATGAAATCGTCACATAAGTAGGTAGACCATGACTTGGGTTAGAATATAGGATACTTTTTATTCCAGTAGTATTTTCCCGTGCGATAATTTAAAAACTCAACGCGGGCGGAGCCGTAGGCAAAAGAAAGAAGGTTCTATACCTTCCTAGTTTGTGGGATCCCTTATTTAGACATCCTAACTATCTTTCTAGCCGATAACGCCCCACAGATGGGCAAAGCCTTGCTTTTCCTTTTCCACCCACGTCTATCCTCTGCCATTGTAAGCCAGTCCTTGCGGTAGGAGTCAAGTCGTCCCTACATTAGACAACCTCACAGGTAAATAAACATGATCTTAAAAAATATCTACAGGGCATTAATGTTTGATTCCAGAATTCTGGGCTATGGCAAGGCAAGCTGGTGAATAGAGGCAAGATCCCCAAGAACAACGCAGGCGAGTGCTGGCACTGGAAGGACCTGGACGTCGGCAAGGACATCTGTATCTACGGGAAAGTCTTCCATACTGTGTCCTGCGACCTATTTACTAAGGTATTCAATATTTTTTTTCAACACAGTCGCTTGTAAAGTGACTTTAGGTTTATAATTCAGTTTATTTTACACTCGTATTTGTTACTTTACATTACCACACTCGTGTTTTTTACCTTACTGATTTTTTAAAATCTCCGCAAAGAGTTTTTATATAGGCTGTTTAGCGGTTTTGTCAGTGCCTTTATTTTCACCTGCGTATGCATCGCTAGCGCGGCGCGCGGTAAAAACAAAACCAGTGCGCCATTTTCCATAAACATTTGTTAACGTTTTAGTTGTTTGTTAATATTATCAAAGATGTCGAGTTCACGTAGGGAAGAGGAGCAATTAACAAATACAAGTCTGGTTTTTTTCGCGTAAGTGTCTTGAAAAACGTCGTAAGTATGAAACGCGTGTGCATTGATCATTTTTACACAATGACTACGAATATGACCAACCAACATAGCAAACTATCATAATGTACTATTTTGATGTTGCATCGAGAAATTTCGGTCATGGGAGATTCAGGTAAGATCAATCGTAAATCATTAGTAACATTTGAACCGTGAAAATAGCCCTTACTACTTTGAAATAAAAACGCAGATTAAGCTAAATGGTGGACTGTTTGAACTGTATCTTTGGGTTACAAGGTTAGACGGTTTTCTAAAGTCTAATAGTTAATTTTTTGTTTGAAAGTTTACATGTATCGAAAACTCAAAATTGCATTTCCTAATGTCACAAAGAGAGAAACTAAACCATAAAATACTGTGTTAATACAATTTTCCATCAAACGTCGGTATCATTGGATTCAATTTTCAATTGAATGCTATATAGCCAAGCATATAATTGGAACAAATTGGTATTATGTTGACAGAAAGTTGTACAAAAAAGTAAGTAATGGATAAATACAATGTGCGACGAGTTCGTCGCACATTCTTGATGAACGTGACGTCATTGTATTATATAGCTAAACGGTGGTATTACGAGGATAGAGTGATTATGTGGTCGCCTAGTGGTCGATTTCCTTCGATATATGAATATTTTAGCAAAATTGTAACATCCACTAAACTCTATTTTTTATTGTAAATACTGGCTATTTAAAACGGGCCATTCTGTCATGGCGGCCCGAGTGACGTCATCCCTTCCATTATGTGATCAAACGTCAAATCTATGAGTACTTTTAGAGTTGCCCGCACACAAGATTCATTTATTACTTCTTTTGGAATATTATAATCTTCAACAGAAAAAAATGCAGACAATTATTTTCCGTGTTTATTTTGCGTAATGACATCTTCTATATATATAAAAGGAGAAACTGACTGACATATCAACGCACAGCCGAAACTACTAGGACTAAGAACGTAAAATTTTGCATACAGCTTCCTTTTATATTGTGTAGGGGAGCACTAAGAAGGACTTTTTGGAAATTCAACCTTTAAGGGGGTGAAAAGGGGGGATTTTGTTTGTATGGAAAATTCCTTGAGTTAATAAACTTGAAACTTGACACAAATAATTATCTAAGTAAATTATACAGTTGGTAATTTATTGTTTTTCTAAACTTCCCCCTAAAGGGGGATTGGGGGTGCCAAAGTTTGTATGGAAGGATTATAACGCGCGGTCAGATTAACTTGAAACTCATCATTATACCTAAAACCAAAAATAAAGAATAACGTGTATCAGGGTTTTTCGAAAATCTCCCCCTAATGGGGTAACAAATGGTAGTTAATTTTACAAGGGATGATTTTACTAAGTGTCTTGATTAACTCGAAAATTGGTATACGAGCTAAAAGTTAAATGATGTAAAAGAAACAAAAGACTTTAAAAAAATTAACCCCTTTGAGGGTGAAAAGGGGGATATAGTTTGTATGATAGATCTTATTCGTTTGGTTTAGAAAACGTGGCATAAACTTATCTAGAGTAATATTAAAGATGGAATCATACATTTTTCAAAATTGATTTGAAAGTGTAGAAAGGGCGTTAATTATCCTGGTAGTACGTTCCCGCGGGATAATTTCCGACATCCACGCGGGAGAAGCCGCGGGCGGAAGCTAGTTGACTTGTATAGTTTTTAAATCAATGCTACCTACTAATTTAGTAGATTAATATTGAACACGGCCAAATGTGTGACACACTACCAATCACTTTCGTTCGTGTATTGATAATGCAAAAGAAAACTATACCTTTATGTGACGCATAACGTTAGCTTCTATTTACGACTAGCTGCCCCTACAGGCGTAGTCCTGTCTAGATTTCAATCAATTGTTTGTGACCTTGTGAATTCTGGAATACTCAGTTCTTACAAAAAAACCATAGAAAAAAGGAATTTTGTCCCGAATTTTTCGGAAAACATTTCCAAGTTTTATTTCTATAAAAAACATAATTCGGACAAATTATGAACATTTTAAAACAAAAGATAGCCAAATCGGTCCAGCCGTTCTTAGGTGATATGCTCACCAACGAACAACATTTCGTTTTTTTAGGGTTCCGTCAGTCAACTAGGAACTCTTGTCGTTATGCCGTATCCGTCCGTCTGTCTGCGGCTTAGTTCAGAGACTCTTTGTACAAGAAAGCTGTAATTTGGCATGGGTATACATCTACAAAGAAGTAAAATAAAATCTTCAAAAAGTTATGGTTCTTTTTGGGTACCTCCACTTCCCCTACAAGTTAAGTGGGGGTGATTTTCTTTAATGTCTATCCCATTTTGTGGGGTGTTAGGCCGTTCAAAAATACTGCGGGTTTATAAAACTTTTTTCGCTTCATGGATCCGTTTGGGAAATATTAAGGTGCTAATTTTTGTTAGTTAAATGGAGGACACGTAAACCCTGCCAGCAAAATGGTTGTTTTTAGATCATCATTCTCCTGCCCTTTTCCAAATTTATTTGGGATCGACGCAACATGTATTTTTCTTCCATACCTACTTACTTCTCTATTATTCGTAAACTTGGCTGTCACTACGTTTCTAGCCATATCATATTTCACACAGTCCATCCATTGTTTCCTTGGTCTTCATTGTGGTTTTCGGATATGTGGAAAAGATCACGGCAGTAGTAGTAGTAAATACATATCATCATCATCATCATATCAGCCGAAAGACGTCCACTGCTGGACATAAGCCTCCCCCAAAAGGGGGGATTTGCTATAATCGCCACGCTTGGCAGGCGGGTTGGCGATCGCAGTATGGTGGGCAAATGCATAGAGAACGCTGTTTCCCCTTTCTCTAGTAAGTCCCTTAGTCGCCTTCTACGACACTCATGGGAAGAAATGGGATGGTGCTATTCTTTTACGTCCGGCACCACATGGAACGTAAATACATATAATAGAAGAAAATTATCACCGGTAAGTAGGTAGGCTTTACAAGTTAACGACTAATAACTTACATTTGCAGTTGGAATGTACCTAAGGGAGGACAGTGTTAAGTTTGCTAATAGTATGAATTGATCCCAACTACGGAACCTTTCATTGTGCATGATCCGACACGCATTTGGCCAGTCTATTTATATAAATTTGAAACACGGTCGTCTGGATGTAGTGACGTGACGCGCTCTGATTCACATTCAATGCCATGTGACGAATGGCTTTATTTTAATGCAACTATTTCTAGAAAATATTAAGTATCGAATTAAAAATAATTTAAGTACTTATCTACAAAATTAAGTTTATTATTGATATTTTAGCTCACAATCATTCTACAAATTAAAATTCATAAGGTATGTTCCGTATTTTTAACTATTCCTTTAACAGAGTACCTACGAGTTAGGTACCTACCTATACCTAGTTTAACATTTTATTTTATTCATTACATTATTTTCAAAATGTTATCGAAAAAAGTTAACTCCATTGAATAGGTACCTAGTTACACGAGTTTCGAAAATTCGAAATCCAACCTTCAAATTATAGGTACGGTCGACAAGGTACCTATATTCAAATGTTATTATGTGTTTGTTTGTGATCACAAATATCTTAAAATATTCAGAAATTTCATGTTTCGTGCAGAATATTTTCAAGAGTCCGATAACACTAAATGGTTCTGCCAATGTTTACCTGTTTACCCAACACGATGACCGCTTATGCGATTGAATGGTACACAACAAAGTGATCAAGCACATAAACACAACACTTTAGCAATAGCAACTAGACGGGCGATAACCCTCATGCTGTCTCGCTCTTGCACTAACTGGTTCAGTCAAGGTCACTTTGTTACTCATTAAGTCGCAAGTCGTAGGAACCCACAAGCAAAATAATATTAGCTATTTAAAACTCAGTGTTATTTACATGCAAAATTATATTAATGCAATAACTTACCCTCTTACGCGGTAAATGTCGATGAAGGAACTGAGCGCACGAAATTTGCCAGGAAATCGGGTTTCGACAACGCGGCGAACTATTTTTAGGTTATTTAATTTGTGTTCGCGCGAACAAGGTCGCGGTTCAGCGTTGGCCACGGGCAAGGGGCAACTCCGCTCGCGGATTATTATCAAAGATCATGTGTGTTTTGTTTAATAAAAGTGAGTCTCTTTAAATTATATTTCGCTAGTCTCCTGTTTATTTTTAGGGGCAGAATACGTAATACCTAACCATAATTCTCTGTAACATATTTACACGGCTCGTTTTAATTTTAATTTTCGCCTTCGTAAAAGTCCTCCAGTCCTCCAGCTATAGAATTTATTGCTTGAGGATTAGAACTCCACTCAGAGGAATTCCAACAAAGTAAAGTGGTTTTCAAGGGGCGGGGCAATTGAACTCAATTTGTGTAAGTAATGTAATATGAGTGACTTTTATTGGAGTGTCTACGAGCTGAGTACCTTGTGCATGTGTGCGATTCGTTGCACTTGCAACGTTTCTAATAGATCAGTGTTAAATAGTAGGCAAACGTATCTTGGAAATCAACTAGACGAGACTTCTTTTATTTTATTATACCTCTTTAAATTATACCGAAATAATATGGGCCTTAGGTTTAATTGAATTTTGTACCACCTAAGTACACGCTTCTGAAACAGTATTACGAGCAAATTGAAGTTTCTTCATAACCCAGAAGTCTCTACAATTCAATAATGAAATGAATGAAATGAAATGAAATTCACTGATCCCAGCGTGGCTTGACCAGACTCGATTAATCGAATGAACCCTAAGATTTGCACTAGCCCCTGGAGCCTCATGCTTCATGGTGTTACAGAGGCCATTGCATATCAAGAAGTAGACCGGGGGGCGCTGTAATGTTCAGGTAGACGTGCCCATAGGATAGGAAAGGATTGCGAGCCTACCGGATATGCATCCTTGAGTAAGCATTGGACTAGTGGAGAGACGGGTGGTATTTATTTATAGGAGGGCCATCTTTTCACGACGTCGCCGGCGTTGATTCAGGTCGGGCTTCTTGGGTACGTTCAACTGTTTTCTTAGCTCTTTTCTATGCCGTTGCTTCTCTATGTTCTGTGTTGTTGTTTTCGCAATCATCTTCTGAGTTCTCGCTGCTATCAGTTTCTGGTTTTTTGTAGATATCGCTAGCCGCTTTCTTTATCTTATTTCTGTCTCCGGCCATGTCCTTCCAAAACTTGATTCCCATGTCGAAGTATTTCATTGCTGTTTTAGATTGTCATTTCATGGGTAAATAGGTCGTCCGACGTTCTTAGATTTGGCCTTGTATTGCATTGCTGCCTGCAATAGGTATGGTTTATCCCGTCTGAAGACATGTGCTAAGTAGCACATCCTGTGGTTCTTGATGCGTTTTGTTACGGTTTTTTCGTCTAAGATTTGGTACATTTTCTTAATTATTCGTTTATTCTTGACGTCGTTAATCAAGTCTCTCATGATAACTCGTTCATATCTTCTGAGTCTTAATCTGTTTACCTTAGGTCGATACTTTTAAGTCATATATCATACAAGGTACGATAACCCTTCGATAGATAAGTCTAGCTAACTTCCAGTCCATATTTGCGTTTAGTATGAATGGTAGTAATGATTTGCGTTTCTCGTGGCCTGTTGGCATCGTTTTCTAATTGTGCTTTTTGTGCTTGTGTATGTGCCTAGGTATTTTATTTCGTCCAATGTTGGTATACTTATTCCGTTGAGGGCCACGTTGATCGGTTGCTGTGATTTCATGGGGTCCCTAATTAGAATGTTTGGTTTTGGTTCGTTTATTTGGAGGCCTGCGCTATTTAGTAAAGGTTTTGTGTAGTATAAGATGTGCTCTAGTCCTTCTAGATCATCTGCAATGAGGATAAGATCGTCCGCAAATGATAATACCAGATGGAGTGAAACGCGGTCCTGATCTAGTTTGATTAAATGGGTTGCGTCTTTAAAGGTTCTACGGACATCGTCGAAGACCAATGTAAAGAGGCGAGGGGAGAGAGGGCAACCCCGTTTAACTCCCTTGCCTTTGATAATAATAATCCAACTGCTTTGCTGGCCACACCATTTGATGCATATTCTTACATTCATGCATACCTTGATTATCCTGTTGGTCATCGATTTGTTGGTTCATTGCAATAATTATCCTAATGCCTTAATGTCTTAGTGTAAGTCGACATTGTAATGGTGTTTTCTATGACAAGGGCGAGTACGTAAATTCGTTTACTTGTAAATCCTTCTTCGTCTAGGACCCTTTCGAGCCTAAAATGTGGTAATCTGTTGATCCATTGTTTAAGAGGGATGCTTGGTAATTGCCTAGTTTTAATTATTTGTTTTTACTACGCATCTGGCGTAAATTCTGTAGTACGTGTTGCAAACCGTTATGCAGCGATATTCGTTCGTGTCATCTAGTTTTTTTTTTGGGATTTGTACCTGCGTGGTTTCAAGCCACTTGCCCGGTACTGTACTCTGTGTCCAGGCTTTATTCATGTGTATAGTTGCGGCTTCCTGTTATATTTGGGGCATCGCTTTGTAAAGTTTGGTTACCACTTGGTCCGTTTCGGGAGCTCTCTCGTTTTGCATTTTATTGATGATTACCATTACTTCTTCGGCTTTGTTATTTTAACATTTGGTATCTGAAAAGGCCCTCGGTCTCATTGTTTTGTTTTCCTGGTGGACACCTTTATGTACGCGAATTTATTCGACGTTTTGTTTGCTGTTTGTTATTCCTGTAAAACAAGTCGAGCATTTGCATTCGTTTTGCGGTGTGAAATGTCCCCAGTCCGGTGAAGCAGGCTCTGCGTGTTTTTGTTCTTGATATTTAACCTTTTAAAGTGCTGTCTGCCATTATTTTTTATGCCTATTTGGATTATCCGGTTGCCACCTTTGTAGGTTAGCAAGGGCTAAGCGTTGGTCTCTTGTTTAAATTCCCTGAAGAATCAGTTTCCTGAGCAGCGGTCATTTTTAATAACCTCCGTTATTGCGTTCCAGGGTTTTTCGATGTCTTTACTCGTTGGGATGATCCCTTTATTTGCTAGTTTTTTTGTTCTTCAGTCTTCGTATTTTGTTTATATGGAAATTCTGTTGAGAGCTGCGTAGTTGCATTGTTTATGCTTGATATGACCCCGGTGGTATGTGTGCCACTACGTGAAGGTTCAGTGTCTATTCGATTTTCTTTCTTTGGCTGGTGTAGAGGTGCCGATGCACAGGTCTGGTCAAGCGCGCTTAATTGCGGCAGAGGTCGGCTTTCTGGATGTTGTGTATCCAGTGTCATTTGCGATTACATCTGATAACGGTGTGAATAGTCTTGCTTCTTGTACTACACACGGTGTTAATGAGTTCACTAATTGGGGGCTGTTCGTTTGAGGCCGGGGTTTCGTGGATTTTTCTTGCTCTTCTCGTGTGTTTTACTGGTTATAAGGATTGGTATGTTGTGGTGTTTTAACGTTGTACGTAGGATGTGGCTGTTGGCGGTGAATACCCTGGTGCGTTTCTGTTGTTTATGTGCACATGCACATTTACGAGATAGTATTCGGACAAGGCGATGATGATATCTTCGCCACCACAGAATGTTATATTAAACTAGCTAACTAACCGACATCCACGCGGGCGGACCCGCGGGCAGGGTGGGTGCCCCTATGCTCCTATATGAAAAGTAGGCTATGTCTCTCTCCATATTCTAGGCTATATTTCAGACAAATTTCATGACAATTGGTTCAGCGGTTTAGGCGTGAAAGCGTAACATACATACAGACAGAGTCACTTTCGCATTTATAATATTAGTAGGTATTGTGCGGTTATGTATTTTGCTATACTTTATTCCTGGAAGAGAATGCTTTGGGGAGAAAATCATGTATATTATTTAGAAGTGTTAGGACAATTCTATCATTCTGTCGATGTTCCTAAATATATCTGGCGAGAGTAGAGATGGGACTATACCCGGTAAAAACCCAGACTTTGGGTAAATACCCATTAATACCCATTTTTACCTACCCATTTTTAATTTATACCGGGTAAAAATTAAAATCAGTTTCATTTAAACTAATTATTGTATTTTTAATAGATACTTTGACATACAGAATTTTATCATTTATTTTTATTTGAGACCGTCGTCAGCACAACATACGCGGCCATAGTTTTCTCATTAGAACAAGGGAAGAGCATAGCACTGTAACCGTACAATGAGGGACGACGAGGAGGGGAGGGTGCATTTGGTCAACTGGCTAGAGCTCCGCCATTTTATTGTGCACGCGCAGCGAAAGCGAAGTTGCGCTTCGTTACTGTTTTCGGGTGTTACGTTCGGGAGTTATATTTTACGATTTATATTCAGTTTTTTCAACGGAATTGTGTGAAGTTTTATTCATTTAATACTATTAAAGAAGGTAAGTCAATTTTAATTCATAGTACAATATTATATTGTAGATATTATAAAATGTAGAACACACACTGCCTGCTAAAGTGTCCAAATATAATCACATTTCAACATGTACGAAATAAATATAAAAATATCACTTTACTTTAAATAATATAATATTTTTGGACTTTTATGGCTAGATGAACTTGGCCCACGTGTTATTTTCTAACGTTTATTTTTAATTGATTTTTTTTACATCGGGCTTCGGGATCAAATTAACAACCGTCAAGAAATACTGTCAAAAACTAATATTTAATAATACTGTGTAAACTCCATTTAACGCCAATCGATTTAACGACAAACTCCCTTAACTTGACTCTAGTTGGTTTGCCTTGCTGTCCATATAATGATACACTCTATTTAGCATCACATCCACTCTAAAGAACGACAATACGGCAATGAACAGTTCTTTCTTTTTTTTTTTTTTTTTTTTTTTTTTGGTAAGGGCATCTCGTAGTTGACCTTGAGAGGCCGTAACTACTTAACCGGGCTTTCCTGCGGGGACTTTTAGTTTTTAGGCTAAGAGCCTCCAGCCAGGGCTTACAAACTAGAATTAAAACCTACAGCAACTGCGCACTGAGGGCACCCCCTGCGGGGTACGAGCCTCGGCTCAGGGAGTCACTTTTAGGGAGGGCAGCAAGTGGGGACAGGCTGGATCAATAATTTCTTTATTATTAATCATGGGGATTTTAACTCTACTTGCTCAGCTTCGGCGCGGGCTGGCACTTCTGCGGGCAAGGGACGGTTGGGGGAGGAATCGTTTACTCGGGGTCTTCGCGAGGCGCGAGGACCTCGGCGGCGAGGTCGGAAACACGGTCTGTTTTTGTGTGCTGTGCTGGTGGCCCTACTGCTTTCTTGAAGAAGAGTGATGGGGTCATCAGGGTCGGAGAGGACATGTCGCGGCCGGCGAATACGACTGATTTTACTGGGGACATAACTAGCGGCCTTCGCAATCAATGGATTGCGGTGTTGCGCGGCGGATTCAAAGAAACGCTTTGAAATTCGTTTTAAGAATTGGGCTACAGTGGGGATTTTAAGGTCGAGATGGAGGATCTCGTTCCTAACATACCAGGGCGAGCCTGTGGCTTGACGGAGGAAACGGTTTTGTAGTGCCTGCATCCTATGGATGTATCGGGGCTTCGTGTGTGCAAAGACTGCACTAGCGTAAGTCATGATTGGCCTTATGCACGTCGTGTATATTCGCAACTTGCACTTGAGTGACAACTTGCTACGTGCGTTCAGAACAGAATGCAGCCTTCCAAGAGCGAAGGCGGCGCGTGAGCGCGCCTTCATAATGTGCTTATAGAAGGAGAGGTGCTGATCCATGATCACTCCTAGATATTTGGCTTGCTTCTCCCAAGGGATAGGCTTGCCAAACATGGAGATGGGCCGGGGGGGGTCGGGTCTGTGTCGCGGTTTCGAGAAGAGAACCGCTTGACTTTTATCGGGATTGACTTCGATCCTCCATTTTCTAAACCACGCGCCAAGAACATTGACTGCGGTCTGGAGTCTGGTGGATATCGCATCCTGACTGACCCCAGCGTAGTAAATGGCTGTGTCGTCTGCGAACAGTGCCAACTTTGCCAGTCTACGCTTGGGGATATCGCTAGTAAATAGCGTGAAAATGAGAGGGGAAAGCACGGCGCCTTGAGGGACGCCGGCGCGTATGGGGTGGGGGGAGGAAATCGCTCCCTCTATGCGATAGCGAAAGGTGCGGTTCGACAAAAAGTCTCGAAGGATGAGTACGAGACGGTCAGGCACGCCGAGTTTGTACAGCTTATATAATAAGCCGTTGTGCCAGACTTTGTCGAAAGCTTTCGCTATATCGAAGAATACTGCACCGGTCATAGAGCCGCGCTGGAAACCAGCGCTTATGTCTTCTACGATGCGGTGGACCTGTTGCACGCACGAGTGTTGGGTTCTAAAACCAAACTGCTCGTCGGGAATGAGGCCTTTCGTCTCGGCAAAATTTCTGAGTCGCTTATAAATAAGTCTCTCGTAGATTTTACCGAGCGAATTCAGTAAACTGATGGGGCGGTAGCTCGTGGGCTCGGACTTGGGCTTGCCAAGTTTTGGAATGCCGATGACCGTGGCTTGCTTCCACGCCTGCGGGAAGATGTTGTTGCTCAGGGCACCATTGAAGATGGTGGTCAAGAGCATGATCATGTGAGCGGGCAGCATCTGGAGCACCCTATTGGTGATTCCGTCAGCGCCGGGGGCCTTGCGGGGTTTCAGACCTTTGATGATCTCGTGAACTTCGTCCGGGGTGACGAGAGGTAATGGATCATCAGGGTCTTCGACGGGCGGGAGGGAGGCTCTGCGTTCAACTTCGGCGTCCACCTCATCGAGGTGTGCCTGGTCTACTGGCAGAGAACTGGGCGTGCACTGGGCTTCGAGGCTCTCGGCAAGGCATTCGGCCTTGTCGATGTCGTCGAATGCGACTGTGCCGTCAGGCCTGGTCAGGGGGGGCATGGAGGAGACTTCTCGGGATTTGAGATTCCTCTGAAGTTGCCAGAAGGCTAGATGAGTCGGCTCTAACTCGCTCAGCATTTTGTCCCAGCCAGCGTCACGAAGCTCTTTCATGCGCGTCTTCACAGACCTCTGCAAATAGCGCATGTGAGCCTTGTTCGCATCGCAAGGAAAATTGCTGTAGGCACGAACAGCTGCGTTCTTCTCATTTAGCAGTTCGCGTACATCGTCCGGCAACTTCCATCGGTGGTCTTCCACCTCAGGAATTTCCCTTGAACAATCGTTCAGGACAGATTGTACGTGACCCGTGAATGAGTCGATCGCAGCCGTTGTGTCGGCGACAGAGTCGAAATGGTCGGGTATGGAATTCAAGTGGGGGGATGTGTTGGTTTTCAGCGAATCGCTTACTCGCCTCCAGTCCGTTACCACTTTGGTGCGGGGGAGTTGGTCTGTATCTGGGAGACCCGTTCGCGGGGCCAGATGCAAGACGACCGGACGATGGTCAGAGGTGAGCTCGTTTATTGCTTCTATGGAATCCAACCTTAAGTTGATTCGCTTCAGAATGGCAATGTCGAGTACATCGGGCCTGTGATTTACATCGTGGGGAAAGTGAGTTGGAGTCATCGGGGCGACGACATCAAAGACTAAGGAGGAACAGAGGTCATACAGGCGTTTTCCTCTAGTCGTTTGTCTGGAACTATTCCAAGCGGGGTGTTTTGCATTGAGATCGCCTGCTATGATAACAGAGTCACTCATGCCTAACAGGGCGGAAATGTCATCGGAGATTTGACTGAAATCTTCCGGTTGGGGAGTGGGAGGAAGGTAGGCTGAGACTATCGTGACGGGTTGATGACCCGTCAGGCCCAGTCGACAGACTGAAACTTCTAATCGGTTGAGGGTGGGGGGATCCATAGGGATGCAGTGTAATGACCTTTTATAGTAGATGAGTGTTCCACCCTTATGACAACGCGACCTGTCGTTGCGCACTATACGATAGTTTGCAATTTTCGGGTCGCGGTTGTAGGGTTTTAAGAATGACTCTTGTACTAATAATATGTCAATTTGATGGTCGCGGAGGAACTGGGCGATCTCATCACGTTGGGTTAGTAAACCGTTGGCGTTAAAAGTTCCTAGCTTTAGGGATCGGGGTTTTAGTCTCGCGGGGGCCGTGTTATTCATTTTGCGTTGTTAAATTGGACGAGGGCTTGCGTAACATCGGGATACGCTTCGTAGATGAAAAAGACCTTCGCGATGTCTTTTTCGTTAACGGCTGCTTGTACCTCCTGTGCCATGCGGTAGGCACGGGGGGTACAGAAACGGAGAAAAATACTGTTCAGTGTGTTGAACACTGAGGCGCCGTTTATGCTGGTCGCGGGGCCAGCGGTTTGCCCAACTGCGGCTGCGGGGAGCGCGGCTGGGAGCGTCGCGGGGGTCACGACGGCGGCGGGTACGGAAACGCGGGGGGGCGAGGTAGAGGGCGCGGGGGCGCCGGTACGCGGGTCCCTGAGCGGAGGGATGGGGGCGGGAGTGGGCCTAGCGGATGCCATCGCAGGGAATGCCTGCTGATGGTTAAGCTGGTTCCAGGGACTCGGCCTCTGGGGGCTGAGCCTGTCCGGGAGTTTGGACGAAGGGGCTTCCCTCTGCTGGCGGGCGTCGGCACGCTTCGCCAGTTTGGGAGAAGAGGATTTGGGTGCTTTCGAGCACCCTCTGTAATTCGCGGGGTGACCGGTTTCACCACAAAGAACGCACGCCGGAGGTTCCGTGCAGAGGGCACGGTCCTTTGGCCGGGCACAGTCGGCTGTGCCGTGATCCCCTAGGCACTTGACGCACCTGGGTTTCGCGTTACAGTGTGACTGTGCGTGACCGTATAGCTGGCAACGGTGACATTGCCCGATAATCCCGGATTTACGCGGTTTTTCGATTTTTAATCCAGACAAGTGGCAAACCGTCTTGATCTGGAATATAGGGTTGTGTCCCTCAGAAGGAGGGCACACTACGAGCACCATGTCGAAGGGCACTCCGCGACGGGCTCGGTGCATGCGGTGCACCTCTAATATGGGGACTCCTTGGAGCTCAAGGTCGGCCTTGATCTCCTCGGTCGCAATTTCGGTTGGTATGCGTTTAATGACAACCCGTAATTGCCTGTCCTCTGGTAGTGCGTAGGTGTGAAAGGACACACCTCTATACCTTAACATTTTTGTGAGGTCCCTGTAGTCGCGCGACGTAGGGACCGTCACTTTGATACCCTGAAGGGTCGATCGGGCGCTGGTGTAGGCTATGCGAGCCTCCGAACACCATTTGGACACATCGGTCCACTTCCCCTTGTCCTGGATGAACACCGGGGGCGGCGGGGGCACCTTTTTCCCCGCAGCGGTGCGGGGCGCGACGGTGGGTGCAGACGCGGGTGGGGATGCGATCGGGGTGGGGGCCGCGGCGGGGGTCGGCGACGGCGGGGTGGGGGGGCGCGAGAGAAGGGACGCCGAGACGTCCGTCAGCGCGATCTTCGCAGCTTGGGAATTTCCGCAAGTCTTCTTCTTGCGTTTCTTCCCCTTGCCCTCGACAGTGGTGAAGCCACTCTCTTCAGTGGACGAGGGGGAAGAAACGGAAGCAGAGACTGCTGCTTGGTCAGAATTGGAGTCCGAATCACCCGTGAGGGTGTCGGTATCGGAGGGCGCGTCTTCGGCGTCCATTTCTTCGGCAGGCTCTTCCGAGAAGGCCGGAGAGGGAGGGCAGGCCGGGGCGGCCGGAGAAGGAGACCTAGAATAGGTCATGGGCGCAAACGTGGGCGCGGTCGGGATAGCGGTCGCGAGAGTGATCGCTGGAGGATTCACGGGCGAGTTCGCGGAGGTCGCGGGGATCGCGGGAGCGAGTAAAACGGGCGCGGGAGGCATAGCGCGGAATGCCTGGATTGTACGTTCTATGTCATCCGGCAATTCGGGATGAGTAGAGAGGAGTAACCTCATTTCGGCCAAAAAGGCCGATTTTGAGGTTACCATGATCGCGTTTGGGAGCCTACTTTTTGCTCATAGGGAGCGGCCTAATTCCCTATAACTCCTATCAATCCTAACGTCTACTTCCCCGGGAGGATAGCCCGGGGATGTGTGGCCCTCCCTGCCGGGTGTAGGCAGGGGGGTGTGTACCTAATGGTGAGCCCTAAGCTTGTAAACCTGTTGCCAATCTTATTGTGCAACAGGGCCCTGACGTCCAATGCGAGGGGTGTAGACACACCCCAAAGACACTGGGTGAGTAGCTGGGGAGGCAAAACTGTCACCAGTACCGACTAGGAGATCCCCCAAGGCCGGTGGTCTGGGACCCGTCCGATTGATGCCTAGCCCTGAAGGGGTTCGGCGGGTGAGTCGGGTCAACACCCCCTCGGATTCGTTGACACCGTGAGGTTTCAACCGAGGACCACAAAAACAGTGGATTTTACCCGGAGAGGGCCAAGTGAATTTACACGAAGCTTTCTCCGACAAAGAAATAGTATGTCTTGAAAAAGACAGTTTTTGATTATATTAATCAGTGAAATAAATTTCACCAACTAATTAAATCGTCCGTAGCCGGGGCGGCTACAATGTTCGCAGCGGGGCGCAGCGAATCAGGAGAGCGGCGAGAGGTGAGTCACGCAGCAGGCAGGAGCACTTCACACACGTCCGTTCGGGGCGAGCGTCGCGCGAGCCAGTTCTTTCTAAGTTGCTGACATTAATAAGAAGTGCAGCTGTGTACGTTCTTTTGTTTATTTTTTGTTGCTTTATTGTCTAGCACGTATTAACCTCGACTGTCGGCATCATACTCACCGAATATTCTAAGAAATTCGTTAAATACAATTAAATAATGGTGCAGCAAAAAACGTCAGACGCAGATTACAGACTATACACAATAAATAATGTTAAATGTGTTTTGTTCTTATTATTAACTTCATTAAATTTACTATTGTTTGTTTAGATAATGGGAAAAGGCAGAAAGAAACGAGATGAAATTTGGATACACTATCGTGTGGGTCCTGATAAATCAGTAATTTGCAAGTATTGTGATCATAAGTATAAAATAGCAAACGTCAACAAAATGGGAGGTCATTTAGTCAAATGTGATAAGTGTCCAGCTGTTGTTAAAAATGAGCTAAAGAATCAAACTGAAGTAAATATCACCAATACTACTAACGCTCCTGTTATAACAACGACATCCCATATTGGTTCGCTGGATTCAGAAATTAATAATCAAAGTCTGAATCAGCCATCGTCGTCATCACAAAGGCAATCAACGAAAGAGGAAGACATCGAAAGGCTGACAATAAAATTTGCAAAGGCGGTATTCATTTCTGGATCACCTTTGAGCCTGGTGGAACATACATTGTGGATAGACTTTTTTAAAGATCTGCAACCATTATTTCAATTACCATCACGGAAGAACATATCCACTACGCTTCTGGATAAAGTGTACACTGAAATTAAAAAAGAGGTGATTGAATGTTTAAAAACAACAAGTTATTTGCATTTGCAGTGTGACGGATGGACCAATGTCAATAACGAAGGAGTAATAAACTTTATTATTTCAAATCCTGAACCTTATTTTGTAAAAAGTTTATCCACAGAAGATAACAGGCATACCAGTTTGTACCTAAGTGAAGAAATTATAAAAGTAATGCGTGCCTATGACGAATCAAAATTTGTAGCTTTGATTGGAGATAACGCCAGAAATCTCCAAAGAGCTTTCCAATTAGTAAAAAATAACATTCCACAAGTAGTGCCTCTTAATTGTGCAGCTACATTGAGCTTACTAATTCACGACATCATTAAATGTGAAGTTATTAAAGGATTTATTGAATTAGCTACGGATGTTGTAAAAACAATAAAAAAGAGCCAGCTTTCGAATTCACTACTAAATAAAATTATAAAAGAAAAGAAAACCGGAGAGACCTTGAAATTACCAGTAAAAACACGATGGGGTAGTCATGTAGCTTCCTTAAAAAGTTTAAACAAAACAAAAGCAGCCCTACTGGCCCTGGCCATTCACGAAGCCACAGTGATTCCTTCAGAGACCATCTACTCTTCTAGATGATAGTTTCTGGAGTATGATAGAAGATTTCATTGTTATTTTGGAACCAGTTACTGAGCCTATTATCAAACTAGAAGCTAATGAATGTAATATACATAAGGTCTACCCCATATTCAAAGACGTGAAGTCAAAATTGAAGTTCATGTTACCCAACATAACAATGATAAGTAATGAGGACAAACAAACCATTTTGAATTCAGTAGAAAAAAGAACCAAAGACTGTATAAAACCAATATATTTAGCGGCCTACCTTTTAGACCCCAAAACACAAGGATTGACATTAAACGAAAATGAAGATCTGGAGGCAATGGAATTTATTGAAATAATGGCTCAAAATCATAATTCTGATATAGTCACAGATATGGCTAATTACACAGCCAGGGATGGATTTTGGAGGAAGCGCTTCATTTGGGAAAAGTTGAAGATATAAGTCCCGTAACATGGTGGAAGGGACTTTGCTCGTCTAAAAACCTTAGCAAAATAGCATTACGCATTTTAACTGCCCCGTGCACATCTGCAGCAACAGAGCGATCGTTCAGCAAGCATGGCCACATACATTCAAAGAAACGAAACCATTTGACATCCGAAAGGGCAGCTAAACTTGCTTTCTCGTCTTATAACTGGGATCTGCTCCACAAGTACAATCAAATTGTAGGATCTGAAGATAGTGTATCTTCTGAAGATAGGATGACTCCAGATCATGTTCAAAACATTGAACAGTCTGGAGAAAACCAATCTAGTGAAGATAAAAGTCGAGACGATGGTCGAAATGACCTCACTACAGAAGAAAATATCTTAGCAAGATCACCAGGGCATGATATAGAATTTTTGGACTGTGGTAGTAATAGTAGCAGTAATGAGGACTGAAATTAATATTAAGAGTACTAAAGTACGACTGCGAATTTATGCGAATTATAATTTTTGTTTTGTGTAATATTGGGGACTAAAACTAACCTCATGCAGTAATTTCCTATTAAATTATAAGAGAGGTTTAGTCAATTTTAGTATTGTTGTGTTGATTATAATTTAGTGGAGTTTGATAATTTAGTGATGATGATTATCACTAATCCTACAAAATTACTAAAGTAGGTAATTGTGATATGTTAGGTAATAAAAAGGGTTTAGACAATATGATTTAGATGTGTTGATTTTACAAAAATTAAAAGAATTATGAAGACTGACTACACGAGTATCAAAGTAATTGTGCAATTTTAATATTTTTTTAATTGATGATTATTACTTACACTGTTATTACTTCTGCATACTACTTACTGTATACTCCTACTGTTTAGGTTGCATTGTAATTATTGTATTCTGAATAAATCTAAAGTACAAAATTGTTACCTACTAATTTACTTGTTGAAATGTTTTCACGATATATATACACGTTACTCACATATATATATAGATATTCTTAATGGTAGTGTGCAGCATTTATTTAACTTTAAAACATGTGTAACCAATATAGTACTCAATATTTGTTTTTTATTTTAAAGAGTTTGTTTTATTTAAAAATGTATGTTGATTAAAGATTTATAAGATATTTAACTTCGTTTTATTTAAAATCAATATTTTATCTTCAATGGTAAAGGTCATAATTAACATGGTAGATCGTAGTATTGATGACGAAGCCAATTAAGTAATCTATTGACAGTGCTCATTTTTTACCCGGTATTTTTTATTAATACCCGGTAAAAAAGGGTATTTTTAGTTTTTTACCTTTTTTACCCTTTCCTTCCAATTTTTACCTTCCCATTTTTTACCCACCCGCCCATCTCTAGGCGAGACCTTGAATTCTTGACGGACAATCATATGATCGAGTGTTAAGCCCATAAAATTATTTTTTATAAACACTTTTGTTTGAAGTGCAAGTCCAGAACATGTGCAAAGGGGCTGACTTGACCTTTTTTTTGGTTGATCTGTAGAACAAAAGCTTGCTATGCGAACTTAAGAGTTAAGGGTAACTTTTTTGTACACTTCAGGACACGTGGGCCGTGGGCTGACTCAAATTTCGGTAACCGTGGCGTTACAAGTTATAATAATACAATCTTTAGGTACTGCGTTTTGAGCGATAGGTACCGTATTTTGCGCTAAAATAATAGCGTAAATTAGTTTGTGCCACCCTATTATATTTAGTAGTAATACACTGGCCTACAACGAAAGCCGTTCGTACGCAGTTTTATAGAACAAATCCCTGAAATATTAGGCACGGTCTCACCAGGTTAAGCTGCCAGGGGTCAGCCGAGTCACTCGTTCTCCAGCAGCCAGTCTTTACTGCAGGCTGAAGCTCCCTTATTTTATATTACTACCCAATATAACAAATTGCGACACACACAAAAAAACTCGGTTTGATTTCGAAGTCTGGTAAGTAAGTCAACATCTGCTGCGCGCGGGAAAACGCGACCGTTCACGACGGCGGCCCAACTTGAACCCAGTAGTATCTACGATTAAATAAACAAATTAATAACCCTTTATTTCAGTCTAAGGTCCATATTTTGGTCCTGCTTAGATAAATATTGTTAGTATTCACAAAATTATTCATTTATTTAGTCCTATGACTGCCGCCACCCAGTGTTCCTGAAAAGGGTAGTCCGCTCTGGCAGCGATCATTTACAGAGTGCTGATGTCACTACCATGCAAGCGCTGTAGTATGTAGGCCGCTTTCTTTCCCATGATGGCAAGGTAACCACCTGTGCTCGTGAACATTATTTTCTCCCTTGCTCAATTATAGCTTTTTTCCTAGGTACCTTTGCGTTTAGAATTTCAAACTGATATCCTGGCACCTTTCAAAGGTTGAATGTTTTAATTATTTACCTATCATTGTTATTGTGTTACGTGTCCAGCTTTGTTTTCTTTCTTATAGTCATTAGAGCTGTCCTCTCTAATGAAAAAATATACTTAGTTCAAAATATATAATTGTGTGAAGATTATTATTGTTCTTCTTTTTTTAAAATAACGCACACATGCTATTCCAATTCACTTTAGACATTGGCAGAATGGTCCACATTTGTTTTGCTTGCCATAATAAAAAAATATAATAGTATAGAAATATAATTTAGGTAGTAAGGCTGAATAGCACAATAAATAGTTGCTTACAAATGGTTCAAAGTACAAAATATGGCCTTCCTTCCCTACTACAAACACTTAGACACTTGCTAAATCCGTGTCTTAGGTTATTTCTATACGTAAATAAGCACGGATGTAGGATAAATACTCCTAAACACTATTGCACCGTAAAACAGCTCTTCATAGAAACACCTGCCTTTCTACTTATAAATTAGGTACGTACAAATACTAGTGGTGGCGACCTGGCGTTGTTTCTCCCCGGTATGTGTCAAAGGTAGTCCCAGGAGAGAACTAGTGCCTAGTTCTTTCCACCGGACATCCTGTAGGAACGACGTTATGTGCTGGCAACTGAGACTGGGTCACCTTGTGCATTGTATTTGCTAAGATACCTACTTATCTACATTAGGTACGTGTGGTCTTAGAATCCAGTATACACATACATAACGTGTCTTTTTAGTATGGTGTCTAGTTCTATAATAAGTACCTACATATTTTTAAGTTTGATCTTAGTAGGTACAGTAGGTGCCTAAATATCAGATAACAGAGTGGGGTGGATATCGGATTTTATACCAGAAAAGAGGCGCAAGGAAAACGGATTTTAATTCTGGATTATAAAAAATTACCTTTAGGTATCTAATTACTTTTCAGTTTAACTGTGTAAGCAGTGTCTGTAAGAACGGTATACCAATTAGTCGACTCGCACGAATTAAGTCGCATTAGTCGACTCTCACGAATCAAGTCGTCCGAACTGCGGGAATCGACGCTGAAATATCATAATATTGTCTATAGGCGATTCGCATGACGAATTTATTGAAGAATTTATTTGTGGGCGAATCGACAATTCCAAATTAAGATTAGGCTATTGGCACGTTTTGTATTTTATGTAATTAAATTAATGTACTTTTCCTTAAGTTTTCGTTGTTTCCATAACGTTTTATTCAAAACGTGCTGATTGCCTAGTACCTACGCATTTCTGGAATTGTTGATTCGCCAACAAATAAATTAACTTCGTGCGAGTAGCCTATAGAAAACGATATTATTATTTAAGTGACGATTCGCCCGATTCAAGGGAGTTAATTCGTGCGAGTCGACTAATAAGCCATAAAAACAAGTTATTTTTACAAAATATCATCATTGGTATTTTTAGCCTAATTGGTCCTTGTTGTTGTGTCAAGATAATTTTAGTAAATGACATATTAAGCCCATGTGAGTGGATATTTATAATGGCCAGTCATTATTATTTTCTGTTTATAACTTGAGCAATACTGATAGTAAACAATTGCAAAGTCATCATGCTTCATCAAGGTCCATCCTCAGATACCTGTATGATGAAACATGATGCAAGCTATGGAGTCTTGTAAAGCTGGACACGTTAACAATCCTGCTGCCAAGGTTTTGTTTTTACAAGATAACCTTTATGTATGTAGGTAATGCAAGCAGTAGAGGCCCAGTGGTAACAGCCACGACTTACGAGTTGTAGGTTGTGGGTTCGAAACCAAGCCGGCACTTTACATGCGGCGGCGAACCCTCGCGTCCGGCCCTGGTACAGGCCATGGTACGGAGCGAGAGTGCATGGGTAGCCGTCACCTCCTGCGAAGTAGTAATGCTCGCGAAGACGGAAGCGGCGCACGTGATGGAGAGGCAGTATATGCGCCCTCACGGCCTTAGTCGCCGCAGGAGACGCCCTCGGCATCGGGAATCCCAAGCTGATTCCCGGCTACCGTAGGCGTGGGCTTGCGGACGGCGAGTAATGGGTAGCTCGCTGTCCGATAAGGACCAAGCCCGGGTCGACCGCGAATTGTGTTCCACGCGCGCCTCAAAGAGATGTCAGCACCAACTGGTGGGGTCCGCAAGGGCCGATACCTGCCAGGAGTGCGGGTTGTTCGAAAGAGATACCGCGGCCCCTGGCACAGAGGCAACTGAGGGAACACGGGTGGGTTTTAGTCAGTAAAATGTGGCACGCCCTCCTTCTCCACCCAGAGCGGAAGAAGTTATTTGATGATTTCCCACCCAAAAATGAGCCGGCACTTTACTTAGCGTAAATTATTTGTCGATGAAGGAAAACATCGTGAGAAAACCATATCCTAGAACCAAAAATTCGAAGACAAGTGACATCCGCTAGTCCGCACTGGGCCCGCGTGGTGGATTATGGCTCCGTCTCTCTCACAGACCAGTCCTGTGTCCCAGCAGCAGCAGTAGGCTGATTACGGTTATGCTATAAGTGTTCTATTTAAAATGCCTAGAACATATTAGCTAGTAGCGCGAATGAATGAATCACAGACTCAAGGGCACAAGAAACCTAATCATTTCACAGAATGCGCGAATGGTAATACATTACCAAGATACGATACCAACTTGGCTGCCTCGCAGTAAATGCCATTAAATCAGTCCATCCGATCTGAGAGTTACGATGCCGCAATATTGAGACATAATTATCTCCACATTTTAAAATTCAAAATGCGGTTCCGTGCAATAACAGAGCAATAATGTGAAACGAATGGCCGCCGTAAACCCACGGAATGGCTTTCCGAATAAAGCCGAGGGAGGTCGTGGAGGCTTAAATAAAATGTGTTTATTGCTGGGAACACTGGACCTGTCCCACTCCCCCGGATAGCCGGCTATAGAGCCAGTATAACCACATTGGCTGCCCAGTAAACTGATACACGACCTTTATGTTCTTTGCACACAATTAGTTTCGTATTTCGAATCTCTGGATTTACCGACCTGTCGGCATTTAATGGGATATGTCTTTGCCTTCTTTCTTGGTTGGATTTTTTTTTGTAATATTTCGACCCATATTCCTGGGAGAAAGTTGTTCAATTTCACGGGTACTATCACCCTGAAAAATTTGGACGGTGACTAAAAAATAACCTTTTATATAGGCAGGTGTTACTTCTTTGTTGATTGAACATAAATCATAACATTCCAAAAAATATTTGCAGATGTATTAATGCTTATTCATATCCATATTTCATGCTTCGTGCTTTTGTACTGAATCTAGGTGTTAACTAGAACTAACCTATGTTTTATAGGTTATACATAAATACACCTATGTATGTCTACTTATATGTGTGTACATTGTAATTATGATATGTTTATCGATATTTATTATCATTGTAACGTGTAAACTGTGATAAACAGATAATATTTTTGAGATATGGGATAATCACTACTTAGGTATACTTAGTAACCAATATCTTTTCATACAAAGATTATTTACATAGAAATATTGATTTTTCAACTGTAATCATATTAATTCGTTTAATTTATTAATACAAAAACAACAAAATTAAGTCACCAGGGAAACAATTCTTTATTGTTGTAAAAATACAATATCTACTGACTTAAACTACTCACTCTGCTATACAGTTCGACAAGATAACACGGTTACATTCGTTCGATTCACGTCAAGTAGGTAAAATACAACACTGCAGGTATAATAACTAAACCTACTTTATAGGATAATACAATGTCGACAAAAACGATTTCGCCAAAAAGTACTTACTCACAAATCACAGAGCACTAAAATAAAATAGGACAACTTTGACACCCATGTAAAAAGAAATCAAGAAGGGAATGCCAAACGCGATACCGCGAGCCGGCTGCGGGAGCGGCTTGACGGCGTAAACAAACGTGTGCAGGACGCGTCCGGCGGTGAACAGCCGGAAGAGCGTGGTGGCCAGCGCGGCCGACGGACCGGTCGTCACGTACAGTGCGCCCAGCACCCAGAACACAGGAATGTTCTCCAGGTCGTTGAGATGCGCGCGCCGCACGCGTTCCACGTCAGGATCGTCGAGCTTCACTTTTCCTCGCCCCGCAGCATCCTCTGGGTTTGCAAACACTTTCTTAGCATGCCGCTGTCTGCCCGTCAGAAAAGCCATGCCCATTACCTTGAGGGCCAGGATGGCGGAGTAAAGCAAGTACGATTGTACTACGGGGTTGTCTAACGAAAACGACGCCATGTTTTAATAATAACTTATCACGTTGTTGTCGAGTCGAAACTACAGAACATATATAGTTGAAACTCAGTGGCGAAGTGACGCGGTGCGGTGAGCGCGACCGGTAATAGTGTCGGGGGCGCGCGGTCACGATGATGTAGCGTTCCTTGGTTGTTATCTCATAAATTGATACAATAAAGGCTTCTTCAGACAACCGCGACGCGACACTTGTAGAACAATTTCTATGAAGTTTTCACAAAAAAATTCTAGGAGAGGCGCGTCGCACCTGTTTGTGGGAGCCTTTAAACTACCTACGACACTTATGTGGGTGTGAACTGAGGGACCACACCGGAAATTCACCAAATAAAAATCCTGTGATTTAGTAATAGTCTTACAACAATTGTAGCTAATCTGGGAATTTGTAAACAATTATATTAAAAACTACAGCTCATACAGTGTGGTACTCACATAACATCAGCCAGATGTTCGTGTGCTAGCTGCTTTACGAAAGGAATATCAGAAAATTAATTTTTGAAGTAACCTCGTAATTGTAACTAAGTTTATTTTGTGTGGGAAATCCTCAAATAACTTCTCCCGCTCTGGGCGGAGCGGGAGGGCGTGTCAGACTCTTACTGACTAAAACCCACCCGTGTTCCTTCAGTTGCCTGTGTGCGAGGGACCACGGTATCTCTTTCGAACAACCCGCACCCCTGGCAGGCATCGGCCCTTACGGACCCCACCAGTTGGTGCTGATATCTTTTTAGGCGCGCGTGGAACACAACGCGCCGTCGACCCGGGCTTGGTCCTTACCGGACGGCGAGCTACCCATCGCCGTCCGCAAGCCCGCGCCTATGGTGGCCGGGAATCGGCCTGGGATTTCCGACGCCCAGGGCGTCTCCTGCAGCGACTAGGGCCGTGAGGGCGCATAGATTACCTATGCCTCACGTGCGCTGCCTCCCTCTTCGCGAGCATTACTGCTTCGCAGAAGTAGGTGACGGCTTCCCATGTAATCTCGCTCCGTACCATGGCCTGGACCAGGGCCGGACGCGAGAAATCGTCACCGCCAATCACCTTCACGAGGACACGGCGCCCAAGCCAGGCAGACCTCCACCGTATGCTTACCGTGTCGTCCGGACGATCTACGCAGTGGTAACACCCGGGCGGTTCCTCCCGCCTAGAGCATGGATATCGGTTTTCGATAATATCGAAAAATCGGATTATCAGACCAAAAATCCGATATTGAAAAACCGATATTGGATGTCACTGATATCGGGTTTCCGATATTTGATATAAAAAATCTTGGTAAAAAGTTTTCTTTGAGTTTTGATGAACGGACATCATCTCGTAACGCCAGAAATATGAACATTCACATAGGAGTTGATTTCACAAATGGCTCACGTTTCGTTTTCGGTTTCCAGCTTTCTTTAGAGCAATCGTCACTGATGGCGCCAGCGTCATGTTAAAAGCTGGAAGAAGCCTGCGCGCTTATAATCATGGCTGCCTTGCACGTGGTATTCAATTAGCTGTACTTGACGTATTATACAAGCAAGGCTGCGCGGAAAATGTGCGATCCCCTGGTACTGCTGGTGGAAGAGACTTCAAATTCGAGAACGATGCAGATAGTGCTGAAGACGAAACCGGAGGATTTGAAGTAATACCGGTGGAGTCAAACCCCAACGAGCCTAATAATGACTATAAAAGTGTCATCAGTAAAGTACGTGCAGTAGTCAAAATATTCAAAAATTCTCCAGTGAAGAATGACATGTTTCTACAGAAACATGTAAAACAGGATACGGGAAAATAACTCCATCCAGCTACTAGCCGATTTCCAAAGCACTGATTGACATGAACTCTGATATCAAGTTCACACAGAGTTTGATACCTTGGACAATATCCAGAAAAGTCTGAATATTATCAAAGTGACAGTCGAAGCACTGTGCCGGCATGATGCAATTAACTGCTGATACCGCTATGAAATTTATGCTGCGTAAATTAGATAATCAAAATTCTACACTGTCAAGACATCTCGCAAGATCATTGCCCGTGCGCATTTCCCAAAGACGACTTTCTATTGCATGTACTTTGCAGTATCTCCAAAATCCTGAAACATATTTCAGTGAAGTTGCTACCGCCGAGTTTCCAAAAATCCCAGAAATGGTGGAGGAAATTTATTCACTAATCAAAATTTAGAAAATGAATCTGTGGTCATGGATGATTTTTCCTCAGATAATAGCGCCAACAGCGTGAGTGCAGATTTCAAAAGCGTTGATTTTGCGAAAGAACTAATTAAAGAAATTGAAGTCGTTGAAGGAGAAAAATACAAATATGCGTAATAGAAATGAAACAGAAGATGTAGCTAACAGAGATGGTGGCTATGGTGAAAATGATAAGCATAAGTTAATTCAAATTAAATAGCATTGTTTGAAAATGGTGGTAACCGCGGATTCTATTTAGACATGGCGTACAGACATTTACTGACGATACCCCCCACGAGTGTAGAGTCTGAAAGAGTGTTCTCGTCTACGGCATATACGTGAAACAAAATAAGATCGTCTCTCAAAGACGATACCTTGGATGCGCTCTGCAACTTACGTTCCATATTTCAGCAATCGCAATCTCGTGAATTGCCGTAGTCTTTGTCTTTGAAGCCATAAGATGACTGTGTAGTCACCCCACCAGTTTAAGATCCATTTCCTTGCGTTTATTGTAATAATAGGTTGGGGAAAAAGTTTCTTCGCATTTTTTAAGAAAATTCAAAACATTTTTTAATAAAGTTTATTTACATTTAACTAAAGTATGTAGGTACCGTTTTGTTCGATAACTTTTTGCCATCTTGTAGGTATGGACATGATCCCATTGCTATAGAAATTTTGGGACTTCTGGTCAAAATACCGCGACAAGTGGTTTTGGCAGTCCTCTCGTGATGTTAACCTGACACTGCCTAAAAAATTCTGAAGAGACCGAAACAGGTGGAAATCTGAAGGTGCAAGGTCAGGACTATACGGCGGATGCATTAACACCTCCCAGCCAAACTCTCTTAATTTTTGTTGGGTGGCTAAAGATGTGTGAGGTCTAGCGTTATCGTGATGAAAAACCACACCCCTTCTGTTGATTAATTCCGGCCGCTTTCTCTCAACTTCTTGCTTTAATCTCATCAGTTGTTCGCAGTAGAGTTCAGAATCGATGGTCCTGCCTGGTGGTAACAGCTCATAATGAATAATGCCCTTCCAATCCCACCACACACACAGCATCACCTTGTTGCGAGTTAACCCGGGTTTCGCCACAGTCTGTGAAGCCTGACCGGCCTTTGACCACGACCTTTTTCGCACGTTCTTGTCATACGTGATCCACTTTTCATCACCAGTTATCAGCTTCTTCAAAAATGGTTCGGTTTCATTTTATCCGTAATAGGGCGACCAGAGCGACGTGCATCTTTGACATCAAAATTTCCGGATTGAAAACGCTTAAACCAAATTTGTGCTACTCTCAGACACTACACTAGGTCCATAAACATCGCAAATTTTTTTCGCGGCTTGCGTTGCATTTTTACCTTTTTTGTAGTAAAATTTTGAAATGTATCGAATTTCTTCATTAAATTCACTCATCTTGACGGTACGAAAAACAAATGAAAATCACACATTTTCCTAATTTGAATTTGGAATTATGTTCTTTAAAATTTAAACTTTCAATGATACCAAAACCAGCCAGATACAAATAGTATAGCCAAAGAGATTTTATTACAAGTTCATACATACTATAATGCGAAAAGACTTTTTCCCCAACCTAATATTTACCTATATACTATGTTACTCATTTTAACTTGTGTTGATTTTCTAATTTTATGACATAGCAGAGTATGTAAAGAAATAGTTTTCTTAAGTTTGAAACTTTTAAAATTCTAGTTATTTTATAAAACTGTAATAAAAGATTTTAAATAATAAATGTCGTTGATTTACTTTGTAAAAGTCTCTTATTTGTAATATTTGATCCCTAACAACGTTAAAACAAAATTTGATCATTCTTTTTTTGCCATAATATCGGAAAAATATCGAAATACCGGAATATCGGTATTAAAAAAAATTATATCGAAACAAAACCGGTATTGGAAAAAGATTCCGATAGTCCATGCTCTACTCCCGCCTTATGTTGTGGCGTGCAAAAGTTAAGTACACTAGACTTTCTGATATTCCTTTCGTAAAACATCTAGCACACGCACATACGTTAGTGGATTGAGGTACTACCAGCACCTTAATTGTGTAACGTTTTTGGAATATACCAAGTTTCATGTAATTTGTTTAACAGAACATTGGCTAAAAGATCATCAAATAATGTCAATTAACAATGAAAATTATTGTGTAGTTAGTTTTTTTCATCCGAAAACGTATGGTATATGACGGGTCTTTAATATTAGTTAGAAATTCTATTAAATCGAAAGGACGAAAAGATATCATCGGGCTGTCTGTTGAACACACTATTGAATTGTCCTGTGTTGAGCTTGATAAGCATGTTATAGTATGTGTTTACAGACCTCCAAGTTACCAGAACCTATCTGTATTTGATTCTGTAATGGAAGATGTTTTAAAGAAACTTAGTACTAGTAGTAAGTCAATAGTTATGACTATTGACTTACTACTACACTGTGGTGATTTTAATATTAATTTATTTGAAAATAACTCAAATACTGTCAGATTATTAAGTCTATTTAGGTCATTTGGTCTGTCAAATGTTTTCAATGAACCAACCCGAGTGACAGCTTCTTCTGCCACTTGTATTGATAAAAATTTTTGTAACTGTGATTACTTACACAAACAAATTGTAAATAAGTTGCCATCTGATTACAGTGGACAAACAATAATATTTTGCTCCTACATGCCTTTTCCAAAAATTCAAATTAGGTGTAGGCCAATGACATGTAAAAATTTAGAGAAATTTAATCATTCTTTGGCCAGTACATTATGTGTTCAGAGTTTTAATAACGTATGTGACCCAAATGAGTTCTACGCCGAGTTCTTCTCACTATTAAACAAGAAATTTAATAACACTTTCTCACTAAATACTAAAACTATTTGCACAACGTTCTTATTTAGTGATTGGGCTACTCCAGGTATTCGTAAAAGCAGGGAAAAACTTTTTTAAGTTTATGGCCTAAAGCAACAAATGAATAATACAAGCTTTGATCAGTATGTTTCAAAATATTCAAAAACTTTTAAACCTGTGTGCAAATTAGCTAAAGCACTTTATATTAGCAATAAAATAAAATCAGCTGATGATATAATTAAAACGACCTGGCAAATAATAAATAATGAAACAGGTAGAAATAAACAGCGTAATACTGAATTTAATTTAGAGACTGCAAATGGCTCCATCAACTCAGATGTAAAAATAGCTCAGGAATTTGAAAACTTTTTCGCTAATATTCCTGTTAAAACTACTGAAGCTTTAAATTCCTCACCCGCGCGTTCTGCTGCCTTACTCAGAAAGAATGTAAGGGCATGTTCTTTGGAGTTTAGATTTCAGCATACCAACCCCCAAGCTGTTATAAAAGCTTTTAAAGATCTTGAAATTAAATCAACAGAAGATCTTTGGGGAATGTCTGTAAAAGTCTGTAGTGCTATTATCAAAACCATTGCGCCCTATTTAGCTTTCATATTTAACACCAGTGTAGACCAAGGAGTCTTCTCGGATCTCATGAAACACAGTAAAGTAGTTCCTTTGTTCAAATCGGGTGATAGTAAAGAACCTAACAATTATAGGCCTGTGTCAATTCTGCCAGTTCTCAGTAAAGTGTTTGAAAAGTTGATTCTCAATCAAATGTTACGTCACTTTAATAAAAATGCCATCTTTCATGAACAACAGTACGGTTTCATCAAGGGGCGTTGTACCACTGACGCTGGTGTCACCCTAATAAAACACATTTTTAACGCCTGGGAAGAAGCAAAAGATGCCATTGGAATCTTTTGCGACCTCTCCAAAGCGTTCGATTGCGTAAATCATGAGATACTTCTGCTGAAACTGGAGCACTATGGGATTAGAAATACAGCTCTTGATTTACTAAGATCATACCTGAAAGACAGAAAAGTTAAAGTCCAAGTAAACGGCATAAACTCATTAGGGTCTGAAATGGCAATGGGCGTTCCTCAAGGTTCAATATTGGGTCCATTCCTCTTTTTAGTTTACATGAATGATTTACCCTATTTACTTTTAAATCAACCGAAGATGGTGTTATTTGCAGATGACACATCATTGATATTTAAAATAGCCCGACGGTCACAAAATCTTGACGACGTGAATAACTGTATTCTTCAGGTCCAAGATTGGTTTCCGGTAAATAATTTGGTACTAAATGGCACAAAAACCAAATGCATTAGATTTCAATTACCAAATGTTAGAAGTAGCGAATGTGACATCACATTGAATGGAGAAAAACTGGAATTTGTTAATCAAACGGTGTTCCTAGGAATCACGCTAGACGAGAAATTACAATGGGGACCTCATATAACATCTCTTGCGGGGCGGCTAAGCTCCGCCGCTTATGCTGTTAGGAAGATCAGACAGTTAACAGATGTAGAAACCGCGCGTTTGGTCTATTTTAGCTACTTCCACAGCATTATGTCGTATGGCATTTTACTGTGGGGTCGGGCTGCTGACATTGAATCCATCTTTATTTTGCAAAAGAGAGCCGTCAGAGCCATTTATAATCTACGTCGCCGCGAATCTCTCAGGGACCTATTTAAAAGGATTAATATTATGACGGTACCTTGCCAATTCATTTATGAAAATATCATGTATGTAAGAAAAAATCTACATCTTTTTAATAAAATAAGTGATAGACATAATTTTAATACTAGAAACAAAGACAAATTAGATCAACCATTTTCCAGATTAGCTAAAGTACATACATCTTTTATGGGGTACTGTGTTAAATGTTATTACAAAATACCTTGTGATATATTGCAATTAAATGAAAGGAAATTTAAAACTCATATGAAAAGTACACTTTGTAAACAAGCATATTACAAATTCGAGGATTATATCCAAGATAAGAATGCTTGGAAACATGCTGGTCCTGGTCCATAGGACAATGTAGAGTCTAGACAAAATCAAACTGGTTGCTAATTGAATTATATAATTAATTATATCTATGACATTGATTACACTCAGTGATTACTTTAACTCACACACTGACTGATTACATACTTGTTAATATTCTAGGAAAATTGTATATTTACTTTTACAATGTTTGTAAATGTGTGGGCACCATGTATCTATCATAAAATTAATTTATCTGTAATTGCTTAAATTTCATTATTTTTACCTATTTTGGTACAGTAATTTTGTTTTGGATGCATCGTTTTCACACATAATTATACAATGAATGTATGTTAAATATTGTAGTTAAATCATTTTAAAAGAGTAACGGTGGAGTTTCTTGCCCATTCTTCTCCATACGAAACTACATTTTGGAAGGGGCGACTAGAATCAATTCTATTTTAATGTAAATGTTGACGTTCAAAAGTGCCTTTTAAGTGCCTATTTGAAATAAATGCTTTGACTTTGACTTTGACTTTGAATCCAGGTGTTAACTAGAACTAATCAATGTTTTATAGGTTATACATAAATATACCTATGTATGTCTACTTATATGTGTGTACATTGTAATTATGATATGTTTATCTATATTTATTATCATTGTAGGGTGTAAACTGTGATAAACAGATAATATCTTTGAGATATGGGATAATCACTACTTAAGTATACTTTTTTTTTTTTTTTTTGGTTGCGGCGGTAAGTACCCTCTTTGCGGAGTGGCTTGAGAGGCGGAATGGCGTCTTCACCTTCCGCCTGACACAGGTCCTCTCTGGACATGGCTGTTTCGGGAGGTTCCTGTCTCGGATAGGGCGGGAGGAAACGCCCGGGTGTTTCCATTGCGAAGATCGCCCTGAGGACACGGTGGAGCATGCGGTGGAGGTCTGTCCGGCTTGGGCGGAGCACCGCCGTGTCCTCGTGGAGGTGATCGCCAGCGGCGATCTCTCGCGTCCGACCCTGGTCCAGGCCATGGTACGGAGTGAGAGTGCATGGCTAGCAGTTGCCTCCTTCAGCGAAGCAGTTATGCTCGCAATGAGGGAGGCGGCGCACGTGAGGGAGATGCAGTACATGCGCCCTCACAGCCGGGGCCTTCGCAGGAGACGCCCTGGGCGTCGGGAATCCCAGGCTGATTCCCGGCCACAGTAGGCACGGGCTTGCGGACGGCGAGTAATGGGTAGCTCGCTGTCCGGTAAGGACCAAGCCTGGGTCGACGGCGCATTGTGTTCCACGCGCGCCTCAAAGAGATGTCAGCACCAACTGATGGGGCCCGCAAGGGCCGATGCATGCCAAGGGTGCGGGTTGTTCGAAAGAGATACCGCGGCCCTTGGCACACAGGCAACTGAGGGAACACGGGTGGGTTTTAGTCAGTAAAAGTCTGACACGCCCTCCCTCTTAACCGAGAGCTGGAGAAGTTATTTGATGATTTCCCACCCCAATACAACCAAACCAACCAAAAGGATAATACAATGTCGACAAAAACGATTTTACCAAAAAGTATTTATTCACAAATCACAGAGCACTAAAATAAAATAGGACAACTTTGACACCCATGTATACAGAAATAAAGAAAGGAATGTTAAACGCGATACCGCGAGCCGGCTGCGGGAGCGGCTTGACGGCGTAAACAAACGTGTGCGCGATTCGTCCGGCGGTGAACACCCGAAAGAGCGTGGTGGCCAGCGCGGCCGACGGTCCGGTCGTCACGTACAGTGCGCCCAGCACCCAGAACACAGGAATGTTCTCCAGGTCGTTGAGATGCGCGCGCCGCACGCGTTCCACGTCAGGATCGTCGAACTTCACTTTTCCTCCCCTCGCAGCATCCTCTGGGTTTGCAAACACTTTCTTAGTAAACCGCTGTCTGGCCGTCAGAAAAGCCATGCCCATTACCTTGAGGGCCAGGATGCCGGAGTATAGCAAGTACGATTGTGCTACGGGGTTGTCTAACGAAAACGACTCCATGTTTTAATAATAACTTATCACGTTGATGTCGAGTCGAAATTACAGAACATATATAGTTGAAACTCAGTGGCGAAGTGACGCGGTGCGGTGAGCGCGACCGGTAATAGTGTCGGGGGCGCGCGGTCACGATGATGTAGCGTTCCTTGATTGTTATCTCATAAATTGATACAATAAATGTTTCTTCAGACAAGCGCGACGCGACACTTGTAGAACAATTTCTACGAAGTTTTCACATACATTTTCTACGAGAGGCGCGTCGCACCTGTTTGTGGGAGCCTTTAAACTGCCTACGATACTTATGTGGGTGTGAACTGAGGGACCACACCGGAAATTCACCAAATAAAAATCCTAAGATTTAGTATTAGTCTTTCAACAATTATAGAACTAATCTGGGAATTTATAAACAATTATATTAAAAACTAGAGCTCATACAGTGTGGTAATCACAGACCATCAGCCAGATGTTGGTGTGCTAGCTGCTTTACGAAAGGAATATCAGAAAATTAATTTTATATATATACGATATACGCAGTAGTAACACCCGGGCGTTTTCTCCCGCCTTATGCGAAACAGGAACCTCCTGAAACATTAGTGTCCGGTGAGGACCTGCATCAGGCGGAAGGTGAGGACGCGCCGTGGCGCCTCTCAATCCACTCCTCAAAGAGGGGACTTACCGCCACAATTGTGGCGTGCAAAAGTTAAGTACACTAGACTTTCTGATATTCCTTTCGTAAAACATCTAGCACACGCACATACGTTAGTGGATTGAGGTGCAACCAGCACCTTAATTGTGTAACATACTATTAATCAGAATCTGAATCATTTTGAAGGTTATTGCGAACCACTCTTTCACATATTTGAAAAAAAAAATCATTAACAACGTAAACACCGCGATGGATGTTGTGGAACTGTCAAAATGAAAACGATTCCTACTGGTAGTGCGTTATGCAATTACCCCTCTTAAATAATCGCTATCTTCAACTTTCTACAAAACTTCTGCTCCATATCATTTTACAAAACGTATTCAGACTTTCAGTAAAAGTTCATGTGAATAAAGAACATTTTTATTTTATTTATCTGATTATATCTTATTTTATTTATTCGGATTCGGTAATATTCAATTAAATATTTATCTTGGTTGTGCAGTCTGATCCCTCAGACTGCACAACCACAGTTTAGTTGATATATATATATATATTTCTCTTTAATGCTTTTTGGTCTATTATTTAGTGAATATCCTTACAAATTCTGTACTAAATGTCTTTTGTCTCAAAACCTTAATTTTTAAACACTTCCCTAGATCTGGCTGATGGTCTCTGACGACTGAAGGACCACACTTAGAGCTGTAGTTTTTAATATATTTGTTTGCAAATTATCAAATTCGTTCTACTCTCACGAGCAAAATTATGGAAACACCTACTTGTAACGTGTTTCGAGCGATTTTAAAAACGAAATAATAACTGATGAAAGTTAATGAAAAATGCTACCATTTTAAAGGCTATACTGTAAACTTAAAGTTCGAGCCACATGCATTTGAATTTAACCTTATTCCAAGAGCTTTCTACTTTGAGTGGAGGATTCAGAAAAAAAACATGATTCAATTTCTCGATACGTAGCGAGTTTCGCCATATTTCCCATATAAAAGCACGGGTATCGGATATTTTTATCAGTCGGCTGTCACAAGTTGACCCGACCCCTGAACTTGGACGATAAGGGATACTGCACGTACAAAAGCAGCACAGATCGTCGCGCTACTGCAAGGTCTCAGCCAGCGGGTTGTCGCACGTCAGCTCGTCAGTAGCATGTTCATTAATTATTATCAACAGTTTATTCGTTTTAAAGATCGCTCGGAACAAGTACCTAACGATAACGAGTGGGTGATTCCATACTTTTGCTCGCGAGTGTTATAATTGTTTTCAGACTACCTACTACTAAATCCTATGAACTTTATTTAGCGAATTCAGTGTGGTCCATCAGTTCACCCGCACATTGATACTATTATGATTATCCGCAAGGTTTGACCACCTGTGGATCGGGTGTGTACATATGTTTATAGTTCGAACCTAAAATCCGTAGCAATTCGGAGCAACTACCGCTAAACGAAACACTGCTATCTTTTGGGTGTATCACATAGGTTAACGATTCGGCTTCGTTAATTTATTAGTACAAAATCAAATACATAGAGTCACCAGGAACACAATTATTTATTGTTGTAAAAATGAAATACTGGTTAGGTACATTCGTTCGATTCACGTCAAGAAGCTACAAAACGACACTACAGATAATAGAACTACAAATCACAGAGCCTTAATATACAATTGGACAACTTTGACACCCATGTAAATGGAGATGAAGAAGGGAATGCCGAACGCAAGACCGCGAGCCGGCTGCGGCAGCGGCTTGACGGCGTGGACAATCGTGTGCAGGACCCGTCCGGCGGTGAACGCCCGAAAGAGCGTGCTTGCCAGCGCGGCCGACGGACCGGTCGTCACGTATAGTGCGCCCAGCACCCAGAACACAGGAATGTTCTCCAGGTCGTTGAGATGCGCGCGCCGCACCAGTTCCACGTCAGGATCGTCGAGCTTCACTATTCCTCCCATAGCCTCCATATATCCTCTGGGTTTGCAAACACTTTCTTAGTAAACCGCTGTTTGCCCGTCAGAAGAGTCATGCCCGTTACCTTGAGGGCCAGGACGCCGGAGTAAAACATGTACGATTGTACTGCAGGGTTGTCTAACGAAAACGACGCCATTTTTAAATAATTACTTATCACGTTGTAATAAACTGTCTACGGTACTTTAATCCACAGAGTTTTCAATTAACGATCGGACCGGCTGAGGATCGGTTGTGAATGTGTTATCGTTACAACCTAATCCGTAAAATCCGAAATAAGTACCGGTAATAATGCATCATTGGCATACTTTCCAGATCTGCCAAAATCAGCACATAGAATTTATCATATTGTTGTCATTTGGGTGTATCAGCAACGAAACTTATTTCACAGATTCCGGTGTCGGTCATTTCTTTATGTTTAGAATTCTTCGTTACCAACACAATGTGGAAAAGGCCGTAGGCATCCCTACTTATTAGTTTAACTGTTACTTGTCAGGTTTAGAATCTATATTCTTACCCTAGTGAATACTTAGATAGTTCGGGCTTTTAACAGTTATGAACTCTTTCTTACACTCTGTGTTCAACAGAAACCGGGTATTAAGTATCAAGTAACGGTAACATAAACCAGTTTTCGTACGTTGGGGTTATTAAAGTCAAAGAAGGCTGTAAGTTCATGCATGGTGTAACAATAAAACACATTATTATAACTTCAACGTATAAAATTTAATAACGCCACTAAACTGGTATACAAAACTTGTAGAAACAGTCTTATGTTTGCATTTACAAAGCGGTAATGTAGAACAATACAACTTGAGCACCCATGTAGAGTAAGATCAGAACGGGAACAGCGAAGGCGATGACTCGGGCTGGCTGCGGCAGTGGGACCACCGCGTACACAATGGTGTGCAGGATCCTGCTCAATGTGAACACGCGGAACAGCAGCGTGGCCCAGGCGGCCACTGGGCCCGTCGTCACGTACAAGCCAGCCAGCACCCAGAACGCCGGGACGTTCTCCAAGTCATTGAGATGCGCACGCCTTATCCTCTCAACCATGGGGTCGTCGTACTTCACTTTACTTCCCTTCAACAACTTCGCATCCTCCGGGTTGGGAACGACGCCGCGGATCATTCGTATGACGCCTGTCGCTGGCGACATAGCCAGCAGTTTGAGGGCTAATATCGCAGTGTACACTATGTAGGATTGCACCGCGGGGCTATTTAATGCAAACGCAACCATTTTGAACACAGTTCTGTTTGTATCACGCGTAGAGCAGACAGTTAGTACGTACACTCGATAACACACCGCAGGAATAATAAACAGGCACCGGTAGGAGTGGGCGATACAAATCGTATATAGATACAATATCTATGTATCGGCACAATATCCAATACCTATATATCGGACGGCACTGAATCTAGATATCAGGTATCCGCGTACTTATAGCGAAATATAGCACGATGAGTCGCAGAACAACACACTATACTGATATCGTATCGCATGATCTATGATATTCGGTCCAAACTGACTCGGGTAGAGTAGTACGGTGGTCCGTGGTACCGAGTATTCCTTGCGATGCGCGCGGGCGGGAGTGATGTAGCTGTAGATGGACGAGCGAGAGAGTGCGATACGCTAATGTCTAATACTAATTTTACACATTATTTACAGTACCAGTCAGTCACTAAGCCTAAGAAAAGTATGAAGGTTAGTTCAAATCACTGATAAAATAATTGATAATAATATAAATCTATAAAACCGAAACGACTGTACTAGTTTAATTTCAGTGCCATTATATCAACACTACCAAAAATACATTCACTGATTTCGAGTATAAAGTTACAAATAAAATACAATGATGTACACAAGAATCGAACAAAACCGAAACCTAACGCACCGGTCGACGCCGCACCGAGTCGAGCTTACGAACAACTTCATGTCGGTATTACGGAGTCTAATGATATCGGGTTTATACATTGCTGCGAGTTGTTTATCGGCGCAAGTTGATAGCAAGTAAAAGGAAAAATGTATACAGCGCGTTAATTATTTAACTTTTACAGCGGTTTTTAAACTTACTACTTTCTACATATTATTTAATTCACCTTAGTTAGGTGGTAGGTACTTAGCTAGTTATGTAAATCTTTGAAATATTACCTATATTTTGTATTTTTATGATTAATTATGGTCCATGACTATAAAAAGACGTAAATATAAGTACTTACCTACTATGTTTTGAATTTTTGCCGTCTATATACCTATACAGCGTGTAACGGAAGGGGGGTATCAACCCTGAAGCAAACTCAACAACTTTCCCCAAGGAACATAGGTCGAAATATGAAAAAAAAATTGGCCCTCCCGTAGTAAATAAATCAGCTGGTAATCAGTTTTGTAAGGGAGGGCCAATTTTTTTTTTCATATTTGGACCTATGTTCTTTGGGGAAAGTTGTTGAGTTTCATGAGCACATTCACCTCCTTCAGGGTTGATACCCCCCTTCCGTTACACGCTCTATATATATGTATTAGGTACCTATTGGATGTGGGAAGGTATATATGTATATATACCTTCCCACATCCAACGGAATCCCATAGCCTTCACAAGACCGGTCCAATTGGAGGAGCCCGGGGTTCGCCTATGTCCAACAGTGGACGTCTTTTGGCTGAAATGATGAAGATGCTGATAATATACCTATTTATCTAAATACATTTAACATCCCTATGAAATCTACAACAACTCTTTTAAAACGTAGGTACCTAATAAACTTTTCATAGATCATTTTTATTTGCATGGTTTCATTGCCGGCTGTAAAGATATGGAGTTGCTGGTACTACCTACCTTTGATTGTCCAACCCAAGAATCTAATGAACTGTTAAAATGTGAATGGCGTGTTTAAAAATTATGTAGATACCTATTTTGTACAGGAAATTAAAACGATATTTTTTTTAATGAAATTGGAAATGTTTTTCCAACAATGTTTGCTTATGGGCAAAGCAGTGCTGTTTATCTTTTTGTGAATAATTAATATTATCTTGATAGTCATCATGTTTTTGCGTTAGTATCTTTTGCTATATAATCAGTAGGTGTCCTATTATTATCTTTGAACTGATTTGTGGCTTTCTTCTGGTATTCAAAATCAAAAAATCAAAATCAAAATATTTTTATTTCACATAAACCTGCAAGGGCACTTATGAAACGTCAGAAGCTAGGTGCACGGTTCCAATTTGTCGCTTCCTATGGAGAAGAGCCGGCAAGAAACTCCACGGTTACTCTTTTAAAAATAATTGGATTTTATAATGTTTTCAAATTACAGTGATATTAGGTATGGGAGGACAGTGCAGGCCTGTCAATAAGTACCAGGTACTTAGAGGAATGAAAATAAAGAACAGAAACTGTAGGCCTACAACGTTCTCTCATTCACAATATGTAAAAGAATCTACATAAGTAAAATCAACCTATTTAAACCAAGTGATATGATTTCCATGAGAATCACTAATAAATACTCGATATTACAAGGGTTGTATAATGTCAAATAATGACGAGAATATGTCAGAAAGTGTAAAAAATAAAATAATTAAAATTAACATTGTAATTTGGAAGCAGTTAATAGACGCTCACAAAGTTATGGTGCTAATGAGTTACCAGGGAAGCCACATGTGCAGAAGGAATTAATGCCAAACTTCCTTGTCTTCAACGTAGTCTTTTATCTTATAATATGCTTTTTTGATAAGGACACGTTTGATGTGAGTTTTAAACTTTCCATCGCTAAGTTCTGTAACCGATTTTGGCAACTTGTTATAGAAGCGGATACTGTTTATTAGAAATGACTTGCTAGTTTTAGTTAATCTAAATTTTGGAATCACAATTTCATCTTTACTACGTGTATTTAGATTATGGAAGTCGCATCTTTTTTTGAAAAGACCTAAATTTTTGCGAACATACAAGATATTTTCTAGGATATAAAGAGAAGGCAGAGTTAGTATGTCAACTTCGTTGAATTTGTTTCTAAGAGACTCGCGAGGCCCCATTTTATAGATTGCGCGGATTGCCCTCTTTTGTAGAATGAAAACTGAATCTACGTCAGCTGCCGACCCCCACAGCAGAACGCCATAAGACATAATACTGTGAAAATAAGCAAAGTATACTAACCTAGCTGTGGCTACATCAGTCAACTGCCTTATTTTTCTTACTGCGTAAGCAGCTGAGCTTAATCTACTTGAAAGAGCTCTAATGTGGGCACCCCATTGCAATTTTGAATCTAAAGTAATTCCTAGAAATACAGTTTCCGAAATAGCATCTAGTTTCTTGCCATCAAGTTTTAAATTTAGCCCTACTTGGGGTACATTTGGTAATGAGAACTTAAGACATTTAGTTTTGTTCGCATTGAGTAAAAGATTATTAGCCGCAAACCATTTCGAGAGAACAGCTAGACTATCGTTGACATGTAAGACATCCGTATCTTTTCTATCTATTCTAAAAATAAGAGAAGTGTCATCAGCGAATAAAATTATATCCGAGAAGTTAGCCATCAGGTAAGGAAGGTCATTAATATAAACTAGAAATAAAAAAGGGCCAAGAATTGAACCTTGAGGCACGCCCATCTTAACTAGAGACCCCGAGGACGTTGCCCCGTTAACATTTACTTTTTGCTGCCTGTTTGATAAATAGGAAAGCACAAGATCAGCAGCTCGTCCACGAAGTCCGTAGTGGTGTAATTTACAGATGAGTGTATTGTGGTCAACGCAGTCAAACGCTTTTGAGAGGTCACAGAAAATGCCAATTGCATCCTGGGACTTCTCCCATGATTCCAAAATGTGACTGATGAGTTGTACTCCCGCGTCAGTCGTTGACCTACCTTTCGTGAAACCAAACTGTCGACTATGTAAAATCCCATTTGAGTTAAAATGTGACAACATCTGGTCCAACATGATTTTTTCATAAATTTTGCTCAATGCTGGAAGCACAGATATAGGTCTATAATTAGAGGGATCACTCCTACTACCCGATTTGAAAATTGGTACTACTTTACTATGTTTCATTGTACTATATTTTCATTTATTGGATGAATTAGAATGTTATGAATAGGTGCGAAGGTTAAGAACTCTTAAATTTAAACTGATTCTTCGTTTTCGAAGCTTCTGTTTTCCTAACTAGTCGTTACTTTATTGTGAATACTCACAAGTTATTTATGATATTTTTTTTAAGAGAGTATCTACCTATTGGGTACCTAATGTAACCATGACTTGTTAGAATTATGCTCACAGATGTAAAATTATTTATAACAAAAAACTCAAAAGTTTAAACGGTAGCTTGATTTTAAAACATAATTATCATCATTTCAGCCGAAAGACGTCCACTGCTGGACATATGGCCTCCCCCAGGCTCCACGTCATTTTTGGGAGGTTTTGCCATAATCGCCACGCTTGGCAGGCGGATTGGCGATCGCAGTATGCAAATGTATGGAATAGCACAATAAATAGTTGATTACAAATGGTTCAAAGTACAAAATATGGCCTTCCTTCCTTACTACAAACATTTAGACACTTGCTAAATCCGTGTCTTAGGTTATTTCTAAGTATACGTAAACAAGCACGGATTTAGGATAAACTCTCCTAAACATTATTGCACCGTAAAACAGCTCTTCATAGAAACTGCCTTTCTACCTATAAATTAGGTACGTACAAATACTAGTGGTGGCGGCCTGGCGTTGTTTCTCCCCGGTTTGTGTCAAAGGTAGTCCTAGGAGGGTACTAGTTCTTTCCACCGGACATCTTGTAGGGACGATCCCCCTCCTGATGTGCTGGCAACTGGTACTGGGTCACCTTGTGCATTTTATTTGCTAAGATACCTACTTATCTACATTAGGTACGTGTGGTCTTAGAATCCAATATACACATACATAACGTGTCTTTTTGGTATGGTGTCTAGTTCAATACCGGTACCTACATATTTTTAAGTTTGATCTTAGTAGGTGTACAGTAGGTGTCTCTCGATCTTATACCAGACGAGAGACGCAAAAAAAAAGGTTTTTAATTCTGGATTATAACAATTTACCTTTAGGTATCTAATTACTTTTCAGTTTAACTGTGTAAGCAGTGTCTATAAGAACGGTATACCTATTAGTCGACTAGCACGAATTAAGTCGCATTAGTCGACTCGCACGAATCAGGTCGCCCGAACTGCGGGCATCGACGCTGACATATCATAATATTGTCTATAGGCGAATCGCATGATGAATTTATTGAAGAATTTATTTGTGGGCGAGTCGACAATTTTTACAAAAAAATTAAGATTAGGCAATTGGTACGTTTTGTATTTTATGTAATTCAATTAGTGTACTTTTCCTTAAGTTTTCGTTGTTTCCATAACGTTTTATTCAAAACGTGCTGATTGCTTTATACGCATTTCTGGAATTGTTGATTCGCCAACAAATAAATTAACTTCGTGCGAGTAGCCTACAACAAAACGATATTATTATTTAAGTGATGATTCGCCCGATTCAAGCGAGTTAATTCGTGCGAGTCGACTAATAAGCCATGAAAACAAGTTCAAACAAGTTCAGTCTATCGCAGTCTACTGCTGGACATAGGCCTCTCCTATTTTGCGCCACAACACCCGATCCTCCGCCTTCCGCATCCAGTCTGTCCCAGCCACCTTTTTAAGGTCGTCGGTCCACCTAGCTGGAGGGCGTCCCACACTACGCTTTCCGATACGCGGTCTCCACTCCAGGACACGTCTGCTCCACCGGCCGTCGGCCCTTCGACAAACATGGCCAGCGCACTGCCACTTCAACCTACTTACCCTGCAAGCTATGTCGGTAACTTCAGTTCTTCTCCGGATAACTTCGTTTCTGATTTTATCCTTCAAAGAAACCCCAAACATAGCCTAGCCCGCTCCATAGCGCGCTGAGTGACTTTAAATTTGTAGACCAGCCCAACTGTCAGTGTCCACGTTTCGGCGACGACGAGAAGACTTGACGAAGTTTTCCAAATGCTGCCCAACCCGACCGGATCCTCCTTTCGGCTTCTTTCTCAAAGTTGTGTCTACCAAGCTGGATACTTGCCCTAGGTAGACTTATTCCTTCACAACTTCGAGAAGCGACCCTTCGATGCGGATTGGACTCGGTATGACGTGCGAATAGTACATGACTTTCGTCTTGTCCAAATTCATGCCGAGGCCAACTCGCAGAGAGGCTCCATTTAGGCTATGCAGCATCTGGTCTAACTGTTCCAGCGTCTCTGCCATTATGACGATGTCGTCGGCAAAGCGAAGGTGTGAGATGTACTCGCCGTTCACGTTGATACCCTGTCCAGTCCAGTCCACGAAAACAAGTTATTTTTACAAAATATCATCATTGGTATCTTATGCCTAATTGGTGCTTGTTGTTGTGTCAAGTTAATTTTAGTAAATGTCATATTATGCCGATGTGAGTAGATATAATGGCCAGTCATTATTATTTTCGGTTTATAACTTGAGCAATACTGATAGTAAACAATTTGCAAAGTCATCATGCTTCATCAAGGTCCATCTTCAGATACCTGTATGCAAACATGATGCAAGTTAAGGAGTCTTGTAAAGCTGGACACGTTAAAAATCCTCCTGCTAATTTTGTTTTTACAAGATAACCTTTATGTATGTAGGTAATGCAAGCAGTAGAGGCCTAGTGGTAACAGCCAAGATTTACGAGTTGTAGGTTTTGGGTTCGAAACCAAGCCGGCACTTTACTTGCAGCGGCGATCTCTCGCGTCCAGCCCTGGTCCAAGCCATGATACGGAGCGAGAGTGCATGGGTAGCCGTCACCTCCTGCGAAGTAGTAATGCTCGCGAAGAGGGAGGCGGCGCACGTGATGGAGAGGCACTATATGCGCCCTCACGGCCTTAGTCGCCGCAGGAGACGCCCTGGGCGTCGGGAATCCCAAGCTGATTCCCGGCCACCGTAGGCGCGGGTTTGCGGACGGCGAGTAATGGGTAGCTCGCTGTCCGGTAAGGACCAAGCCCGGGTCGACGGCGCGTTGTGTCCCACGCGCGCCTCAAAGAGATGTCAGCACCAGCTGGTGGGGTCCGCAAAGGCCGATGCCTGCCAGGGGTGCGGGTTGTTCGAAAAACATACCACGGCCCCCGGCACAGAGGCAACTGAGGGAACACGAGTGGGTTTTAGTCAGTAAAATGTGAGACGCCCTCCTGCTCCACCCAGAGCGGAAGAAGTTATTTGAGGATTTCCCACCCAAAAAAAACGCTGGCACTTTACTACTAAGTGTAAATTATTATTATAATATCGGTGAAGGAATACATCGTCAGAAAACCTAAAATCCTAAACCAAAAATCTTAAAACAAAACGGTGAAGGAAAACATCGTGAGAACACCATATCCTAGAACCACAAGTTCGAAGACAAGTGACATCCGCTAGTCCGCACTGGGCCCGCGTGGTGGATTATGGCTCCGTCTCTCTCACAGACCAGTCCTGTGTCCCAGCAGCAGCAGTAGGCTGATTACGGTTATGCTATAGGTGTTCTATTTAAAATGCCTAGAACATATTAGCTAGTAGTGCGAATGAATGAATCCCAGACTCACGGGCAAAGAAACGTAATCATTTCACAGAATGCCAATACATTACCAAGATACGATACCAACTTGGCTGCCTCTCAGTAAATGCCATTAAATCAGCCCATCCGATCTGAGAGTTACAATGCCGCAATATTGAGACATAATTATCTCCACATTTTAAAATTCAAAATGCGGTTCCCTGCAATAACAGAGCAATAATGTGAAACGAATGGCCGCCGTAAACCCACGGAATGGCTTTCCGAATAATGCCGAGGGAGGTCGAGGAGGCTTAAAGAAAATGTGTTTATTGCTGGGAACACTGGACCTCTCCCACTCCCCCGGATTGCCGGCCATAGAGCCAGTATAGTCACATTGGCTGTTCAGTAAACTGATACACGCCCTTTACGTTCTTTGCACACAATTAGTTTCGTATATCGAATCTCGGGATTTACCGACCCGTCGGCATTTAATGGGGTATGTCTTTGCCTTCTCTCGGAAAGTAGTGTCAAGAAAACGATCGAGATAGGAGCAAGGAATGGTAGATCAACTTTATTTTTATGCAAGTACTACAATGATCGTAGTTCGCTCATTATAAAGTACGTAACGCTTGTTTTGTTTCTACTCATCCTGAAACTATTAAGCTTAATAGTAAAGCTTGGTTCATCATAATCATCATCTGCCTCGCCTTTTCCCAACTATGTTGGGGTCGGCTTCCAAACAAACCGGATGCAGATGAATACCTGTATTTTTACATGGAGCGACTGCCTATCTGACCTAGTGGTTGTGGAGGTAAATTATAAGGTAAGTTAAATTACAGTAAATCCTGAATTGATTACTAATCAAAATAGTTATTTTGTTTTTGAAATCGATGACTTATCTCAATTCATGTTTATTTCATGCTTCATCATCACTCATCTACTCTGTGATACAAATTGAATATCTATTGTTTTAATCATTGTCACAATTTCACAAGCTATGCAAGGTGCTCTTAAACCATTCATTCATTCGCTAACGCTCTGTCGTACGTACCGGTTCGGTGTCAACGTCTGAGTAATTTGTGCGCTAACTACCCCCTACTCTAACCAAAATGACCAAATGTGATAATTGCAATAAAGGCATAACCAGCAGATCGCCAGGACTGGAATGCAGGTCATGTGCTAAGACTGTTCATGCTAATAAAGCTTGCTCTGGTCTTACTGCGAAGCAGCTATCTGCACTTCGTAATGCGGACAGCCTAGACTGGATATGTGAGGAATGCAACCACAACTCGCCTAACAGGAAATCATCCTTCTTTGTCCCGGACGAGGAAGACGAAGAAGAAGAAGAAGTCGCGACCTCCAGTAGAAACCTAGGGAACTGCAACATAGATAGTGTAAAGTTTCTGAAGGATATTACAGCCGAACTGAAAAAGGTCCTAAAGAAGGAATTGCAACCAATAGAAGTATCAGTAAGCCTCTGCAGCAAAAAAGTAGACGAACTGACAAAAACTGTGGAAATCCAAAGTAAGCACATACAGGAGTTGGAGAAGAAGTACACCCACCTGAGCAACGAAAAAACTCATCTCGAATTAGAAATCACCTCGCTAAAACAATATGTGCGTAATATAGAACAACAGCGTCTAAATAACGTGCTGGAAGTGATAGGAATCCCTAAAGCTCAAAATGAAGACCTTGACTCGATATCTGGTAAGCTAGCTGAAACTCTCAACTTGGATAAATCACAGATACTAAATGTTAAACGTGTAGAAGATCGAAATGAACGTGAGGGAAACATCCAGATGGAGTTGAAACAAGCAGAACAGGCACAGTCATGGGTACGTGCATCCAGAAAGGAAGAAGTTTTGCTGGAACAAATAGTTACTGAAGCCCCTGTAGAGATTTCTAAGTCTAAAGTGATTCTGCGACGCGCCCTAACAAAATCGAATAAATCGCTACTGTGGCTGGCCAAACAAAAATTGGGTCCAGCATATAAATATGTATGGTTCCAGGATGGAAAGGTGCTGCTACGTAAACAAGACAAAGACAAACCTACAGTCGTAAGGAGCGAAATGGACGTCGATCGCCTTTCGACTACAACGCAAGCAGCACATCAAAATACTTATCGGTAATAGTTTTAAAATAAGTTATCCCGGATCTCTCTCCCGATCACCAAGAATTATTTGACTGTGCTAACATTAATGTTTTTAGTAAGCTTATACCTTTTACTAATAAATTAAATATTGTTCACATAAATATTAGATCCATAGTTAAAAATTTTGGTAGTGTAATACATTTAATCAGCACATCCAATGTGACTATAGATGTCTTGATCTTAACAGAAGTTAATGTATATGAAAACACTGTTCATTTGTATAACATCGATGGCTATGAAATGCACAGTAAGTTGCGTATAAACAGAAAAGGCGGTGGAATAATAATTTACGTCAGAGATGGCTACGTACTCACACCAACGAATCATTCGTTAATACACTGTGAATGTATTCTTGGTCAAATCACTACACCTCACAACTACCACGCATATATCTGTGCAATTTATAGACCACCAAGCCAAAGTAAACATCTATTCGTAAAAGAAATAAGCGGTATCTTATCCAATTCTTATATTAAATCATACGACACTTATTTGTTGGGAGACGTTAACATAGACCTAAAGACATACGACAACATTAGAGAATATTACGTAAGTAGCATGTCCGAGTGTGGTTTAACGAGCGCAATATCTGACTACACAAGAATTGAAATACGCGGAAGTAACACTACACGTAGCTGTATAGATCACATATTTGTAAGAACGCGCTCGTTAGATCTGTACTCGGCCGCACTCGGAACTGTAATGGCCGATCACCGCATGATAATATTGTCGTGCGTAGGACCTGACCCAACACGGATACAGGCTGATACTAAAACGATGCAACAAATTGATAATGTTAAAATTAAAACTTTACTTAAAAAATTAAAATGGAGTGAAATAGATGGCATAGAGTGTCCAAACACAATTTACGATCATATACAAAGCCAATTTCATAAATGCTACGAAGAATCAAAATATATCAGAAAAATTAATGAAAATAGTAAAAGAAACAAACAGCCTTGGATAAATAATAAAATTAATAACATGTGTAAAAAAAAGGATCAACTATTTTTGAAATGGAAAAATGATTCAACGAATAAAATACTGCGATTGGAATATAACAAGGTAAGAAACAGAACTCATAAAATCATCGAAACCTCGAGAAATAAACATTTTTTAGAAGAAATAAATAATTATAAAACGAACCCTAGAAAGCTATGGCAAATACTAAATAAGTTGTCGGGTCGCAATAAAAAGTCGGTGGATGAAACCATCTTGAGTGCTTTCAAAAATAATAATATAGAAATAAAATCAATAGCTGACAATTTTGCGACAAAATTTAGAAATAGTGTTAAGAAGATCTTGCCCCAGTGTAACCGTCGTCTGCTGAACGAATCTGAATATACGTTTCCCCTTGACAGATCATTGTGCTTCAGGAAAGCTACAAGTAACAGTATCGGTAAGCTAATTAGAAACCTTCATACAAATAAAGCTCCAGGAGTAGATAACATTAGGTGTATTGATATAAAATCTATCTGTGACAAGATGGCAGGCGTTATTGCCAATTTGATCAACTCTAGTGTCAAACAAGGAAAGTACCCGGAAGTATTAAAAACTGGTATAGTGCGCCCAATACATAAAAAAGGAAGTCTGGCCAACTATGAAAATTATAGACCGATCACTGTTCTACCCGTTATCGACAAAATAGTAGAAAAGTATATCTGTAATCACATTCAAGACTTCTACGCAAAAAATGATGTGTTATCCAGCACACAATACGGTTTTCAACCCAATAAGTCCACCTCACAGCTGTTATCTAAGTTCACAGATGAGGTCAACGAATCCCTTAATGATAAAAATAATGTAATTTTACTATTTATCGATTTCAGTAAGGCGTTCGATACGCTTAGGCATGACACTTTGCTGACAAAATTAAATAACTCTGGAGTTCGAGGACCAATACTTAAATGGTGTGAGGACTATCTTAATAACCGTAAATACAATGTCAAAATATGCAATGAAATCAGTGACGCCATTGAAGTCACCGAAGGGACAGCCCAAGGTTCAGTACTTGGACCCCTACACTATCTGACATATGTTAACGATATGGAACATGTGGTCAAACACTGTTCTGTTTATCAATATGCAGATGACACGTGTCTTGTAGCTTCCCACAGGGATGTAAAAGTAGCAGCTCAATGGTTACAGGAAGATTTTATTCAAGTCTCCAAATGGGCACATGATGCTGGCCTGATTCTCAACGCAAGTAAAACCAAAATCATTCATGTCCACTCTAGTCACCTAAAGCAGATTACTTCTTTTAAGATAATCGCACATGGTCACAGTTGTCTTCACTCCACTATGTCAGGTATATGTCGATGTGAGGCAATTGACCAAGTAACGCACCACACCTATCTTGGATTAGTCGTGGACAATCGCTTCAGCTGGACTTTTCACGTGGACTCAGTCTGTGACAAGTTGCGGGCTATACTGGCAAAGTTCTACATTTTAAAACCTAAAGTACCTTTCAAATTGCTTCTCAACATGTACATTGCCTTAGCAGAATCAATTATAGCATACGGACTTACGAGCTACGGGCGTACATTTAAAACATATTCTGACAAAATTTCCAATCTACAAGTAAGACTATTAAAACTGATCGTACCCAGAAAAATAAAACACAAATATAAAGAGAACGTTATAGAACTATTTAAATATTGTAAAATTTTGCCAGTTCAGACCAGACTCAAAATGGCCCTCTTGATTGAGCAATTTAATAACAAAAGCACTCAAATACCTATATCACATAAAATAATCACAAGAAGTATCACCCAAAATAAATTAACAATACCTCAGGTTAGAAATTATTATGGCAGGCGAACAGTAAAATTTTTAATTCCCACCATAATGAATGAAATACCCAAGTCTATTAAAACCGATATAAACCTTAAAAACTATAAGCAAAGATACAAAAAATACTATTATAACTACATATTAAACACATAAGTAACATAGTCTACAAAAAAAAAAAAATATCCCTGAACAAAAATAAAAGCAACCTGTATAGGAATCTTGAGATTGACTAGAACTGTTATTTTTTGAGCAAATTCTATAAACATTGCATGTGACTCACTTAGGTAGGGTACTTACTGATAGATGTTTACGGCTATCGTAGTTTCGCGTGGTTACGTGCATATTATTTTGGATGTACCTACATTATTTAATTATTACTTTAACCCATTAGTGATTAAGCGGTGTTATCTATTTAGTGAATGTGAGTATCAATACAAACCATCTCTGGTTTAATGATACAAATTAACGAAATTGTATTAAGACAATACCTACGAATAAAAAAAATAAAAAAAAATAAAAATAATAAAAAAACGCGCAATTTTTTGAGCAATTTTTGCTCGGCAACACTAATGGATCAATCTGGATCAATTAAGTGGAGCGATCTGGATCAACAATAATAAATTGCCGATGTGTTTCGGCAATATTGCTTCTGATTGCTCCATATATTTCATGAGTTGCCGAATATCCAATCGGGTTGGAAATTTTTAGTCAATTTTCTTTCTATCTCGTTTGTACGTATAACTACGTCTCGTTTTTGCGAGAGGAACCGGCCGGCGGCGGAGGAGGCGCATTGCCTAGTTTTTTAAGTTGCTCCATGTTGCACCATATTGTGTGGCCGTATCTCTGGCAACAGGTTTAGTTGCTCGTGCAAGCACACCTTAATGTAATGTTTGTTATGATATAATATTTCTGTTTTCTCGTGAAACACATTGTATTCATCTTACCTATATATAAGGCAGGTGTTATTTCTTTGTTGATTGAACATAAATCACAACATTCCAAAAAATATTTGCAGATGCATTAATGCTTATTCATGTCCATATTTCATGCTTCGTGGCTTAGTAATGAATCTAGGTGTTAACTAAAACTAATCAATGTTTTATAGGATAAACATAAATATACGTATGTATGTCTACTTATGTGTGTACTTTGTAATTATGGTATGTTTTTTTTTTCTGGTTGGGTAATCATCAAATAACTTCTCCCGCTCTGGGTGGAGCGGGAGGGCGTGTCAGACTTTTACTGACCAAAACCCACCCGTGTTCCCTCAGTTGCCTGTGTGCCAGGGGCGGCGGTATCTCTTTCGAACAACCCGCACCCCTGGCAGGCATCGGCCCTTGCGGGCCCCATCTGTTGCTGCTGACATCTCTTTGAGGCGTGCGTGGAATACAACGCGCCGTCGACCCGGGCCTGGTCCTTACCGGACAGCGAGCTACCCATTACTCGCCGTCCGCAAGCCCGTGCCTACGGTGGCCGCGAATCAGCCTGGGATTCCCGACGCCCAGGGCGTCTCTTGCGAAGGCCACGGCTGTGAGGGCGCATGTACTGCATTTCCCTCACGTGCGCCGCCTCCCTGTTTGCGAGCATAACTGCTTCGCTGAAGGAGGCGACTGCTAGCCATGCACTCTCGCTCCGTACCATGGCCTGGACCAGGGTCGGACGCGAGAGATCGCCGCCGCCGATCACCTCCACGAGGACACGGCGGTGCTCCACCCAAGCCGGGCAGACCTCCACCGTATGATCCACCGTGTCCTCTGGGCGATCTTCACAATGGAAACACCCGGGCGTTTCCTCCCGCCCTATCCGAAACAGGAACCTCCCGAAACAGCCATGTCCGGTGAGGACCTGTGTCAGGCGGAAGGTGAGGACGCCATACCGCCTCTCAAGCAACTCCTCAAAGAGGGGACTTACCGCCGCAAATTATGATATGTTTATCGATATTTATTATCATTGTAGGGTGTAAACTGTGATAAACAGATAATATTTTTGAGATATGGGATAATCACTACTTAGGTATACTTAGTATCCAATATCTTTTCATACAAAGTTTATCTACTTAGAAATATTAATTTTTCAACTGTAATCATAATGATTCGTTTCATTTATTAATACTAAGACAACAAAATTAAGTCACCAGGGAAACAATGTAAAAATACAATACTGACTTAAACTAATCATTCAGCTATACAGTTCGATATGATAACACGGTTACATTCGTTCGATTCACGTACGTACACAAATAGGTAAAAAACAACACTGCAGATATAATAACTAAACCTACATTATAGGATAATACAATGTCGACAAAAACGATTTCACCAAAAAGTTCTTATTCACAAATCACAGAGCACTAAAATAAAATAGGACAACTTTGACACCCATGTAAATAGAAATCAAGAAAGGAATGCCAAACGCGATACCGCGAGCCGGCTGCGGGAGCGGCTTGACGGCGTAAACAAACGTGTGCAGGACACGTCCGGCGGTGAACGCCCGGAAGAGCGTGGTGGCCAGCGCGGCCGACGGACCGGTCGTCACGTACAGTGCGCCCAGCACCCAGAACACAGGAATGTTCTCCAGGTCGTTGAGATGCGCGCGCCGCACGCGTTCCACGTCAGGATCGTCGAGCTTCACTTTTCCTCGCCCCGCAGCATCCTCTGGGTTTGCAAACACTTTCTTAGTAAACCGCTGTCTGACTGTCAGATAAGCCATGCTTATTACCTTGAGGGCCAGGATGGCGGAGTAAAGCAAGTACGATTGTACTGCGGGGTTGTCTAACGAAAACGACGCCATGTTTTAATAATAACTTATCACGTTGTTGTCGAGTTGAAACTACAGAACATATATACCTAGTTGAAACTCAGTGGCGAAGTGACGCGGTGCGGTGAGTGTGATCGGTAATAGTGTCGGGGGCGCGCGGTCACGATGATGTAGCGTTCCTTGGTTGTTATCTCATAAATTGATACAATAAAGGCTTCTTTAGACAAGCGCGACGCGACACTTATAGAACTATTTCTATGAAGTTTTCACATACATTTTCTACAAGTGGCGCGTCGCACCTGTTTGTGGGAGCCTATAAACTGCCTACGATACTTATGTGGGTGTGAACTGAGGGACCACACCGGAAATTCGTCAAATAAAAATCCTAAGATTAAGTAATAGTCTTACAATAATTGTAGAACTAATCTGGGAATTCACAAATAATTATGTTAAAAACTACAGCTCATACAGTGTGGTACTCACATAACATCAGCCAGATGTTCGTGTGCTAGCTGCTTTACGAAAGGAATATCAGACAATACATTTTTGAAGTAATCTCGTAATTGTAACTAAGTTTTTTTTTTGTGTAGGAAATCCTCAAATAACTTCTCCCGCTCTGGGCGGAGCGGGAGGGCGTGTCAGACTTTTACTGACTAAAACCCACCCGTGTTCCTTCAGTTGCCTGTGTGTGTGGGGCCACGGTATCTCTTTCGAACAACCCGCACCCCTGGTAGGCATCGGCCCTTACGGACCCCACCAGTTGGTGCTGATATCTTTTTGAGACGCACGTGGAAAACCACTCGCCGTCGACCCGGGCTTGGTCCTTACCGGACGGCGAGCTACCTATCGCCGTCCGCAAGCCCGCGCCTATGGTGGCTTGGAATCGGCCTGGGATTTCCAACGTCCAAGGCATCTCCTGCAGCGACCAGGGCCGTGAGGGCGCATAGATTACCTATCCCTCACTTGCGCTGCCTCCCTCTTCGCGAGCATTACTGCTTCGCAGAAGTAGGTGACGGCTTCCCATGTAATCTCGCTCCGTACCATGGCCTGGACCAGGGCCGGACGCGAGAAATCGCCACCGCCAATCACCTCCACGAGGACACGGCGCCCAAGCCAGGCAGACCTCCACCGTATGCTTACCGTGTCCTCCGGGCGATCTAAGCAGCTCCTCCCGCCTTATGCGAAACAGGAACTTCCCGAAACAAGTGTCCGGTGAGGACCTGCATCAGGCGGAAGGTGAGGACGCCGTGGCGCCTCTCAATCCACTCCTCAAAGAGGGGACTTACCGCCGCAATTGTGGCGTGCAAAAGTTAAGTACACTAGACTTTCTGATATTCCTTTCGTAAAACATCTAGCACACGCACATACGTTAGTGGATTGAGGTGCAACCAGCACCTTAATTGTGTAACATACTATTAATCAGAATCTCAATCATTTTGAAGGTTATTGCTAACCACTCTTTGACATATTTAAAAAAATTGTTTTATTAACAACGTAAACAACGCCATGGATGTTTGTGTTACTGTCAAACTGAAAACGATTCCTACTGGTAGTATGTTACGCAATTACCCCTCTTAAATAATCACTATCTTCAACTTTCTACAATACTTCTGCTCCATTTCGTTTTACAAAACGTATTCAGACTTTCAGTAAAAGTTCATGTGAATAATGAACATTTTTATTTTATTTATCTGATTATATCTTATTTTATTTATTCGGATTCGGTAATATTCAATTAAATATTTATCTTGGTTGTGCAGTCTGGTCCCTCAGACTGCACAACCACAGTTTAGTTGATATATATATATTTTTCTCTTTAATGCTTTTTGGTCTATTATTTAGTGAATATCCTTACAAATTCTGTACTAAATGTCTTTTGTCTCAAAACCTTAATTTTTAAACACTTCCCTAGATCTGGCTGATGGTCTCTGACGACTGAAGGACCACACTTAGAGCTGTAGTTTTTAATATATTTGTTTGCAAAGTATCAGATTCGTTCTACTCTCACGAGCAAAATTATGGAAACACCTACTTGTAACGTGTTTCGAGCGATTTTAAAAACGAAATAATAACTGATGAAAGTTAATGAAAAATGCTACCATTTTAAAGGCTATACTGTAAACTTAAAGTTCGAGCCACATGCATTTGAATTTAACCTTATTCCAAGAGCTTTCTACTTTGAGTGGAGGATTCAGAAAAAAGACATGATTCAATTTCTCGATACGCAGCGAGTTTCGCCATATTTCCCATATAAAAGCACGGGTATCGGATATTTTTATCAGTCGGCTGTCACAAGTTGACCCGACCCCTGAACTTGGACGATAAGGGATACTGCACGTTCAAAAGCAGCACAGATCGTCGCGCTACTGCAAGAAGGTCTCAGCCAACGGGTTGTCGCACGTCAGTTCGTCAGTAGCATGTTCATTAATTATTATCAACAGTTTATTCGTTTTAAAGATCGCTCGGAACAAGTACCTAACGATAACGAGTGGGTGATTCCATACTTTTGCTCGCGAGTGTTATAATTGTTTTCAGACTACCTACTATTAAATCCTATGAACTTTATTTAGCGAATTCAGTGTGGTCCATCAGTTCACCCGCACATTGATACTATTATGATTATCCGCAAGGTTTGACCACCTGTGGATCGGATGTGTACATATGTTTATAGTTCGAACCTAAAATCCGTAGCAATTCGGAGTAACTACCGCTAAACGAAACACTGCTATCTTTTGGGTGTATCACATAGGTTAACGATTCGGATTCGTTAATTTATTAGTTCAAATATATAGAGTCACCAGGAACACAATTATTTATTGTTGTAAAAATGAAATACTGGTCAGGTACATTCGTTCGATTCACGTCAAGAAGCTACAAAACGACACTACAGATAATAGAACTACAAATCACAGAGCCTTAATATACAATTGGACAACTTTGACACCCATGTAAATGGAGATGAAGAAGGGAATGCCGAACGCAAGACCGCGAGCCGGCTGCGGCAGCGGCTTGACGGCGTGGACAATCGTGTGCAGGACCCGTCCGGCGGTGAACGCCCGAAAGAGCGTGCTTGCCAGCGCGGCCGACGGACCGGTCGTCACGTACAGTGCGCCCAGCACCCAGAACACAGGAATGTTCTCCAGGTCGTTGAGATGCGCGCGCCGCACCCGTTCCACGTCAGGATCGTCGAGCTTCACTATTCCTCCCATAGCCTCCATATATCCTCTGGGTTTGCAAACACTTTCTTAGTAAACCGCTGTTTGCCCGTCAGAAGAGTCATGCCCGTTACCTTGAGGGCCAGGACGCCGGAGTAAAACATGTACGATTGTACTGCAGGGTTGTCTAACGAAAACGACGCCATTTTTAAATAATTACTTATCACGTTGTAATAAACTGCCTACGGTACTTTAATCCACAGAGTTTTCAATTAACGATCGGACCGGCTGAGGATCGGTTGTGAATGTGTTATCGTTACAACCTAATCCGTAAAATCCGAAATAAGTACCGGTAATAATGCATCATTGGCATAACTTTCTAGATCTGCCGAAATCAGCACATAGAATTTATCATATTGTTGTCATTTGGGTGTATCAGCAACGAAACTTATTTCACAGATTCCGGTGTCGGTCATTTCTTTATGTTTAGAATTCTTCGTTACCAACACAATGTGGAAAAGGCCGTAGGCATCCCTACTTATTAGTTTAACTGTTACTTGTCAGGTTTAGAATCTATATTCTCACCCTAGTGAATACTTAGATAGTTCGGGCTTTTAACAGTTACGAACTCTTTCTTACACTCTGTGTTCAACAGAAACCGGGTATTAAGTATCAAGTAACGGTAACATAAACCAGTTTTCGTACGTTGGGGTTATTAAAGTCAAAGAAGGCTGTAAGTTCATGCATGGTGTAACAATAAAACACATTATTATAACTTCAACGTATAAAATGTAATAACGCCACTAAACTGGTATACAAAACTTGTAGAAACAGTCTTATGTTTGCATTTACAAAGCGGTAATGTAGAACAATACAACTTGAGCACCCATGTAGAGTAAGATCAGAACGGGAACAGCGAAGGCGATGACTCGGGCTGGCTGCGGCAGTGGGACCACCGCGTACACAATGGTGTGCAGGATCCTGCTTAATGTGAACACGCGGAACAGCAGCGTGGCCCAGGCGGCCACTGGGCCCGTCGTCACGTACAAGCCAGCCAGCACCCAGAACGCCGGGACGTTCTCCAAGTCATTGAGATGCGCACGCCTTATCCTCTCAACCATGGGGTCGTCGTACTTCACTTTACTTCCCTTCGCCATCTTCGCATCCTCCGGGTTTGCAACCACGCCGCGGATCATTCGTATGACGCCTGTCGCTGGCGACATAGCCAGCAGTTTGAGGGCTAATATCGCAGTGTACACTATGTAGGATTGCACCGCGGGGCTATTTAATGCAAACGCAACCATTTTGAACACAGATCTGTTTGTATCACGCGTAGAGCAGACAGTTAGTACGTACACTCGATAACACACCGCAGGAATAATAAACAGGCACCGGTAGGAGTGGGCGATACAAATCGTATATACATACAATGTCTATACATACAATGTCTATGTATCGGCACAATATCCAATACCTATATATCGGACGGCACTGAATCTATATATCAGGTATCCGCGTACTTATAGCGAAATATAGCACGATGAGTCGCAGAACAACACACTATACTGATATCGTATCGCATGATCTATGATATTCGGTCCAAACTGACTCGGGTAGAGTAGTACGGTGGTCCGTGGTACCGAGTATTCCTTGCGATGCGCGCGGGCGGGAGTGATGTAGCTGTAGATGGACGAGCGAGAGAGTGCGATACGCTAATGTCTAATACTAATTTTACACATTATTTACAGTACCAGTCAGTCACTAAGCCTAAGAAAAGTATGAAGGTTAGTTCAAATCACTGATAAAATAATTGATAATAATATAAATCTATAAAACCGAAACGACTGTACTAGTTTAATTTCAGTGCCATTATATCAACACTACCAAAAATACATTCACTGATTTCGAGTATAAAGTTACAAATAAAATACAACGATGTAAACAAGAATCGAACAAAACCGAAACCTAACGCACCGGTCGACGCCGAGTCGAGCTTACGAACAACTTCATGTCGGTATTACGGAGTCTAACGATATCGGGTTTATACATTCGCACGATATACATTGCTGCGAGTTGTTTATCGGCGCAAGTTGATAGCAAGTAAAAGGAAACATGTATACAGCGCGTTAATTATTTAACTTTTACAGCGGTTTATAAACTTACTACTTTCTACATATTATTTAATTCACCTCAGTTAGATGGTAGGTACTTAGTTAGTTATGTAAATCTTTGAAATATGACCTATATTTTGTATTTTTATGATTAATTATGGTCCATGACTATAAAAAGACGTAAATATAAGTAGGTACTTACCTACTTTCTTTATAAAACCAGGCGCGGTACATTTATTTCTAGAATGTTTTGAATTTTTGCCGTCTATATACCTATATATATATGTGTATACCTATTGGATGTGGGAAGGTATATATATATATACCTTCCCACATCCAACGGAATCAAATCAAAATCAAAATCAAAATCAAAAGTCATTTATTCAAACTAGGCTGAGAGTCAGCACTTTTTGAACGTCAAAATTACATAAGACAGTCCCCCCAAAAAGCCCGCCCTTCACCACTTCCTAGTGCTTTAGCTGGGAAGAAGAAGTGGCGCAACAAACTCCCCAGCAGCACAGCTGTCTGTTATGTTGGAAGAACTTGATTCTATACAATAATAGCATATAACCATCATTCAACGATAAATGAAAATTTAAATAGTAAAAAATAAAAAAATAAATGGTTTATGCAGTCAAGTTAAATAAACAATGATATGAAGTAATTCATATGACCTGTCAGTAGTTAAGCTAATTCTGGTGAAAGAACATAAACGTTGTCTTGAGTTAATCACAGCGACCAACAATTCTTATCGTTTAAGTAGTCGTTGATAGAATAGTATGCCTTCGAACAAAGATTTGATTTTACTTTCGCTTTAAACGCATTAAAATGTAAATCTAACAAAGAAGAAGGAAGCTTGTTATAGAAAGTTATACCAAGCCCAGCAAATGAGTTATGAACCCTATGAAGCCGGTGAAAGGGAGCACGTAGTTTGTCCTTATTTCTAGTATTAATATTATGAGTATCACTGTTTTTAGTGTATAAGTGTATATTTTGCCTAATATATAAGATGTTAGCGAAGATGAATTGTGATGCCACCGTGAGAATACCAATATCTTTAAAAAATTCTCTCAGAGAAACTCTAGCACCTAGTTGGTAAATTGCACGAATAGCTCGTTTTTGAAGAACAAAAATATTTTGAATGTCAGCCGCTTTACCCCACAGCAGAATGCCGTAGGACATAACGCTATGAAAATAACTAAAATAGACTAACCGAGCTGTATCAACGTCAGTGTATTGTCTTACTTTGCTGACGGCGTAAGCGGCCGAACTGAGCCTTCCCGCTAGGCTTGATATATGTGATCCCCACTGAAGTTTGGCATCTACTGTTATGCCAAGAAAAACGGCCGATTCTACAGTTGCAAGCACCTCATCATCTAAGACGATGTTGGGTCCCAGATTTCTTACATTCGGTAAAGCGAACTTTATACATTTAGTTTTCTTGGCATTGAGAACTAGATTATTCGTGGTAAACCAATGCGTAACCCTTGAGAGTGCACTGTTTACGTCGTTAAAATCTTGTCTATTCCTGTCTACTTTAAAGATAAGAGAGGTATCATCAGCAAACAGTACAACGTCACAGATACCCTTTAAATAGAATGGTAAATCATTAATGTACACTAAGAATAAGAATGGACCCAGTATTGAGCCTTGAGGTACACCTAACTGAACTGGTAGCCCGGACGATTTCACACCAATAATATCTACACACTGGTGCCTATTATTTAAATAAGAATTTATTACGTTGAGAGCTTCATTTTGAACACCGTAATGACGTAGTTTACGCAATAGCGTGTCATGGTGCACGCAATCAAATGCTTTGGAAAGATCACAGAAAACTCCAATGGCATTTTGTGAGTTCTCCCATGCGTTAAATATGTGTTCCAGCAGAGCAACACCCGCGTCTGTAGTTGAACGACCTTTTGTAAAGCCATATTGTTCATCATGAAGGAGGCAATTTAAATTAAAATGTCTTAGCAACTGCTTGAGTATTAACTTTTCAAATATTTTACTAAATGCCGGTAAGATAGAAATAGGCCTAAAATTTCCAACGTTATTTTTATTACCTGATTTAAATAATGGTATGACTTTACTACTCTTCATGAGGTCGGGAAAAGTTCCTAAGTCAACACATTTATTAAAAGTAATAGCTAGATAGGGGGCTACGATATCGATTATATTACTTAAAAGTTTAATAGAGATTCCCCAGTAGTCACCAGTGTTTTTAGACTTAAGTGTGTTAAAAATACTAACTACATCACGAGGCGTTACATGTTCGAAACTAAATAAGCGACCACATTTGGGCACACTACTATGCAGAAGGTTTTCCGCTTTAGACGAGGACGAATTTAAGTTGCGAGTCGTAGTTAAAGGTATGTTGGCAAAAAACTCATTAAATGCCTCAGCTACGTCAGCAGCTTCAGTAACTAATTTGTTGTTGACCATAATCTCTAGTTGTTCTTCCTGTTTAACCGACTTACCCGTTTCATTATTAATAATTTTCCAAGTTGTTTTTACTTTATTATTGGAATTTTTTTATTGTATCGCTTAAAAATTTTGATTTAGCAAAAACACAGATTTTTTTAAATAATTTTGAATAATTTTGGACATACTCTAGAAAAGGACTATCAAACCTGTATTTTTTCTCACCATATAACTCGTATAGTCTCGCTCTACTTTTATAAATACCTGGGGTTGCCCATTGGTTGAAGCCAACGGAGGTGCCATTAATGTTAATGGTTTTGGTCTTGAAAGTAGATTGGTATTCTTTTTGCACAACGTCAAAAAGGGATCCAAAGATTTTATTAGGATTCTCGTGTTCTGCTATAGATGGTGTAATTCTATATGCTATGTTATTTTTAAATTTGTTGCAACGACTAGCAGTATATGGCCTGCATTCTACTTTATGTGGTTTTTTATGTAATGGTAAAGGAAAGCTAGCCAATAATCCACAATGGTCAGATGTCAAGTCAGTTAATACTAATTTATTTTTGGCATCACAATCACTAAATATATTATCAAGACAAGTCGACGTAGAAGCCGTGATCCTAGTAGGTTCTAAAAACAAGTTGGTTAAATTAAAAGATCTAAACAGATTAAGAAGTCTAATACTTATTGGAGTAACATCTAAAATATTAATATTAAAATCTCCACACAAAATTATACTTTTATTACTTGAATCCCATAGCCTTCACAAGACCGGTCCAATTGGAGGAGCCTGGGGGAGGCCTATGTCCAGCAGTGGACGTCTTTCGGCTGAAATGATGATGATGATGCTGATAATATACCTATTTATCTGAATACATTTTACATCCCTATGGAATCCATCAACTCTTTTAAAACGTAGGTACCTAATAAACTTTTCATAGATCATTTTTATTTGGATGGTTTCATTGCCGGCTGTAAAGATATGGTGTTGCTGGTACTACCTACCTTTGATTGTCCAACCCAAGAATCTAATAAAGAATTAAAATGTGAAAGACTTGTTTAAAAATTATGTAGATACCTATTTTGTACAGGAAATTAAAACGATAATTTTTTTAGTGTAATTGGAAATAACAATGTTTGCTTATGGGCAAAGCAGTGCTGTTTATCTTTTTGTGAATAATTAATATTATCTTGATTATCATCATGTTTTTGCGTTAGTACCTTTTTCTATATAAACAGTAGATATCCCATTTTCTTCTGGTATTGGACGAATTAGAATTTTATCAATAGGTGCGAAGGTTAAGAACTCTTAAATTTAAACTGATTCTTCCTTTTCGAAGCTGCTGTTTTCATAACTACGCTTTACTTTATTGTTAATACTCACAAGTTATTTATGGTAATATTTTTAAGAGAGTATCTACATAGTGTGTTGACTTGTTAGAATTATGCGCACAGATGTAAAATGATTAACAATCAACATTTTTATTATTATTATCTATTATGTCATTAGTTATTGACATGATCTACTCATAACAATATTTTTTATGATGAGTTGTTTTAGGCTTTATTTGGCCGCGACAGTTTTCATTTTGTTTGTCCGTATATTGGTATGGCTAGCTAACATTTTGACTAATTATTTAATTCATATTTTGTGTTTCGTAATGTTTATTACTTTGCCTATGTATGTATAGAATCAAGTCTATCCGACTAAACAGACAGCTGTGCTGCTGTGGAGTTTGTTTCGCCACTTCTTCATCCCAGCTAAAGCACTAGGAAGTGGTGAAGGGTGGGCGTTTTGGGGGACTGTCTCATGTATTTTGACGTTCCAAAAGTGCTGATTCTCAGCCTAATTTGAATAAATGACTTTGATTTTGATTCTATATAATCAGTAGGTATCCTATTTGAACTGATATGTGGCTTTCTTCTGGTATTGGACGAATTAGAATTTTATCAATGGGTGCGAAGGTTAAGAACTCTTAAATTAAAACTGATTCTTCGTTTTCGAAGCTTCTGTTTTCCTAACTAGTCGTTACTTTATTGTTAATACTCACAAGTTATTTATGATAATTTTTTTAAGAGAGTAATAAATGTACCTATTGGGTACCTAATTGGATTTCCTTAAAATGTAACCATGACTTGTTAGAATTATGCTCACAGATGTAAAATTATTTATAACAAAAAACTCAAAAGTTTAAACGGTAGCTTGATTTTAAAACATAATTATCATCATTTCAGCCAAAGATGTCCACTGCTGGACATAGGCCACCCCCAGGCTCCTCGTCATTTTTGGGGGGTTTTGCCATAATCGCCACGCTTGGCAGGCGGATTGGCGATCGCAGTATGCAAATGTATGGAATAGCACAATAAATAGTTGATTACAAATGGTTCAAAGTACAAAATATGGCCTTCCTTCCTTGCTACAAACATTTAGACACTTGCTAAATCCGTGTCTTAGGTTATTTCTAAGTATACGTAAACAAGCACGAATTTAGGATAAACAGCTCTTCATAAAACTGCCTTTTTACCTATAAATTAGGTACGTACAAATACTAGTGGTGGCGGCCTGGCGTTGTTTCTCACCGGTATGTGTCAAAGGTAGTCCCAGGAGGGCACTAGTTCTTTCCACCGGACATCCTGTAGAAACGATCCCCTCCTTATGTGCTGGCAACTGAGACCGGGCCACCTTGTGCATTTTATTTGCTAAGATACCTACTTATCTACATTAGGTACGTGTGCTCTTAAATTCCAATATACACATACATAACGTGTCTTTTTGGTATGGTTTCTAGTTCAATAATAAGTACCTACATATTTTTAAGTTTGATCTTAGTAGGTGTACAGTAGGTGTCTCTCGATCTTATACCAGACGAGAGACGCAAAGAAAACGGTTTTTAATTCTGGATTATAACAATTTACCTTTAGGTATCTAATTACTTTTCAGTTTAACTGTGTAAGCAGTGTCTATAAGAACGGTATAGGTACCTATCAGTCGACTCGCACGAATTAAGTCGTATTAGTCGACACTCACGAATCAAGTCGCCCGAACTGCGGGTATTGACGCTGAAATATCATAATATTGTTTATAGGCGAATCGCATGATGAATTTATTGAAGAATTTATTTGTGGGCGAGTCAACAATTCAAAATTAAGATCAGGCAATTGGCACGTTTTGTAATGTGTGTAATTAAATTAATGTACTTTTCCTTAAGTTTTCGTTGTTTCCATAACGTTTTATTCAAAACGTGCTGATTGCCTAAGACGCATTTCTGGAATTGTTGATTCGCCAACAAATAAATTAACTTCGTGCGAGTAGCCTATAGAATATTATTATTTAAGTGATGATTCGCCCGATTCAAGCGAGTTAATTCGTGCGAGTCGACTAATAAGCCATGAAAACAAGTTCAAACAAGTTCAGTCTATCGCAGTCTACTGCTGGACATAGGCCTCTCCTATTTTGCGCCACAACACCCGATCCTCCGCCTTCCGCAACCAGTCTGTCCCAGCCACCTTTTTAAGGTCGTCGGTCCACCTAGCTGAAGGGCGTCCCACACTACGCTTGCCGAGACGCGGTCTCCACTCCAGGACTCGTCTGCTCCACCGGCCATCGGTCCTTCGACAAACATGGCCAGCGCACTGCCACTTCAACCTACTTACCCTGCAAGCTATGTCGGTAACTCCACGGTGGAGCATACGGTGGAGGTCTGCCCGGCTTGGTCGGAGCACCGCCGTGTCCTCGTGGAGGTGATCGGCGGCGACGATCTCTCGCGTCCGACCCTGGTCCAGGCCATGGTACGGAGAGAGATTGCATGGCTAGCAGTCACCTCCTTCAGCGAAGCAGTTATGCTCGCAAAGAGGGAGGCGGCGCACGTGATGGAGATGCAGTACAAGCGCCCTCACAGCCGTGGCCTTCGCAGGAGACGCCCTGGGCGGCGGGAATCCCAGGCTGATTCCCGGCCATCGTAGGCACGGGCTTGCGGACGGCGAGTAATGGGTAGCTTGCTGTCCGGTAAGGACCAAGCCCGGGTCGACGGCGCGTTGTGTTCCACGCGGCCTCAAAGAGATGTCAGCAGCAACTGATGGGGCCCGCAAGGGCCAATGCCTGCCAGGGGTGCGGGTTGTTCGAAAGAGATACCGCGGCCCCTGGCACACAGGCAACTGAGGGAACACGGGTGGGTTTTAGTCAGTAAAAGTCTGACACGCCCTCCCGCTCCACCCAGAGCGGGAAAAGTTATTTGATGATTTCCCACCCAAAGAAAAAAACTATGTCGGTAACTCCACTTCTTCTCCGGAGAACTTCGTTTCTGATTTTATCCTTCAAAGAAACCCCAAGCATAGCCTAGCCCGCTCCATTGCGCGCTGAGTGACTTTAAATTTGTGGACCAGCCCAACTGTCAGTGTCCACGTTTCGGCACCGTATGTCATCACGGGCAGGACGCACTGGTTGAAGACCTTAGTCTTCAAACATTGCGGTATCGACGACGAGAAGACTTGACGAAGTTTTCCAAACGCTGCCCAACCCAACCGGATCCTCCTTTCGGCTTCTTTCTCAAAGTTGTGTCTACCAAGCTGGATGACTTGCCCTAGGTAGACATATTCCTTCACAACTTCGAGAAGCGACTCTTCGATGCGGAATGGACTCGGTAAGACGTGCGAATTGTACATGACTTTCGTCTTGTCCAAATTCATGCCGAGGCCAACTCGCCGAGAGGCTCCATTTAGGCTATGCAGCATCTGGTCTAACTGTTCCAGCGTGTCTGCCATTATGACGATGTCGTCGGCAAAGCGAAGGTGTGAGATGTACTCGCCGTTCACGTTGATACCCTGTCCAGTCCAGTCCACGAAAACAAATTATTTATACAAAACTAGCTGCCCCGGCGAACTTCGTATCGCCTCAGAATCAATATATGCTATGTTAAGTTATCAACAAAATATCTTGAGTCATTGCGCATGATCTCCTACCAAGTTATGACAACCTGGTATTTCGAAGGCATAAAGCGATTTCTAGCCGACAACACCTTCATAATTATATTAGTTGAGCTCCTACTAAGTTATGAAAACCTGGTACATCGAGGGCATAAAGCATTTTCTAGTTGCCACACCTACATAATTTAATAGGTGAGCTCCTACTAAATTATGACAACCTGATACTTCGAAGGCATAAAGCATTTTCCAGCTGATACACCACCCTGTGTTACGTGAGCTTCTACCTAGTTTTGGTAACTGAGTACTTCGAAGACATAAAACGCTTTGTAGCTGTCACATCTTTTTTTTATTTTATTTTTATAACTACATGGGCCCGCTCTTGACCTCGATCATGCCTGATGGGGAACGATTGATGAGGTCTATGATGGATTGAGCGTGCCCAGAAGATAGGCTTCACTCTTGTTTCGAAGGGAAATGGGTTAAATGTGGAAAGGAACACAGACGCAGACAGAGAGTTTCACACTTTGGCTTCGGCATAATAAATGAGGAGGACAAGCGCTGAGTACAACTGGTCGGGATATCACCCGAGTGCGGATGGTACCCTGCAGTGCGATGTTGGGATTAGTTCGTGGAGCTCCTGCGCACACTCTTCAAAGTACAGTCTGTAGAAGACCGACAGGCAAGCAATATTACGCCGATGTGCTAGGCTGTGAAGCTTATCTACCAAAGTCTCGTCGCCTAAGAGCCTTTTGCTCTGCGTTCCATCGAGTCAAGGGCAGCAAGCTGATATTTTGTTCAGCCATCCCATAAGTGGCTGCAATACTCAATGCAAGAACGGACTTGAAGCTTAATACAGGCTCAAAAGTTGAAGTACCTCAGCTTCTTGGCTACAGTCTGTGCTTCTGACTCAATGGTTGAGCCGAAGTTGAGATCGGACGCCAACTATACAATATATACCTGTGTTATGTGTGCTCCTACCAAGTTATGATAACCTGGTATTTCGAAGGAATAAAGCGTTCTTCTAGCTTTCACATATTCCATGTCAGTATAGTTTTGTGGCACGTTCCCCGGGAATGGGACAAAAAGTATCCTATGTTCGTCTCCTGGTCCTAAGCTAATTCCTCACCAATTTTCAGCCAAATCGGTTCAGCCATTCTTGAGTTATAAATAGTGTAACTAACACGACTTTCTTTTGTATATATTAGGTTGGGGAAAAAGTCTTTTCGCATTATAGTATGTATGAACTTGTAATAAAATCTCTTTGGCTTATACTATTTGTATCTGGCTGGTTTTGGTATCATTGAAAGTTTAAATTTTAAAGAACATAATTCCAAATTCAAATTAGGAAAATGTGTGATTTTCATTTGTTTTTCGTACCGTCAAGATGAGTGAATCTAATGAAGAAATTCGATACATTTTAAAATTTTACTACAAAAAAGGTAAAAATGCAACGCAAGCCGCGAAAAAATTTTGCGATGTTTATGGACCTAGTGTAGAGTAGCACAAATTTGGTTTAAGCGTTTTCAATCCGGAAATTTTGATGTCAAAGATGCACGTCGCTCTGGTCGCCCTATTACGGATAAAATGGATGCCATTTTTGAAAAAGAGGAGCAAGATCGGCATACCAGTAGTACGACGTAGCTGAAGAACTGGAAATTGACCACAAAACAGTTTTGGCGCATTTAAAAAAAACTGGGTACACAAAAAAGCTTGACATTTGGGTACCTCACGAGCTCACTGAAAGAAACCTAATGAACCGTGTACTCATTTGTGATTCTTTATTACGACGTAATGAAACCGAACCATTTTTGAAGAAGCTGATAACTGGTGATGAAAAGTGGATCACGTATGACAAGAACGTGCGAAAAAGGTCGTGGTCAAAGGCCGGTCAGGCTTCACAGACTGTGGCGAAACCCGGGTTAACTCGCAACAAGGTGATGCTGTGTGTGTGGTGGGATTGGAAGGGCATTATTCATTATGAGCTATTACCACCAGGCAGGACCATCGACTCTGAACTCTACTGCGAACAACTGATGAGATTAAAGCAAGAAGTTGAGAGAAAGCGGCCGGAATTAATCAACCCCTTCTGGTGTGGTTTTTCATCATGATAACGCTAGACCTCACACATCTTTAGCTACCCAACAAAAATTAAGAGAGTTTGGCTGGGAGGTGTTAATGCATCCGCCGTATAGTCCTGACCTTGCACCTTCAGATTTCCACCTGTTTCGGTCTCTTCAGAATTCTTTAGGCAGTGTCAGGTTAACATCACGAGAGGACTGCCAAAACCACTTGTCGCGGTATTTTGACCAGAAGTCCCAAAATTTCTATAGCAATGGGATCATGTCCCTACCTACAAGATGGCAAAGAGTTATCGAACAAAATGGTACCTACATACTTTAGTTAAATGTAAATAAACTTTATTATAAAATGTTTTGAATTTTCTTAAAAAATGCGAAGAAACTTTTTCCCCAACCTATTATATAAGATATCATCATTGGTATCTTTAGCCTAATTGGTGCTTGTTGTTGTGTCAAGTTAATTTTAGTAAATGAAATATTATGCCGATGTGAGTGGATATAATGGCCAATCATTATTATTTTCTGTTTATAACTTGAGCAATACTGATAGTAATCAATTTGCAACGTCATCATGCTTCATCAAGGTCCATCTTCAGATACCTGTATGATGAAACATGATGCAAGTTAAGGAGTCTTGTAAAGCTGGACACGTTAAAAATCCTCCTGCTAAAGTTTTGTTTTTACAAGATAACCTTTATGTAGGTAGGTAATGCAAGCAGTAGAGGCCTAGTGGTAACAGCCACGACTTACGAGTTGTAGGTCGTGGGTTCGAAACCAAGCCGGCACTTTACATGCGGCAGCGATCTCTCGCGTCCGGCCCTGGTCCAGGCCATGGTACGGAGTGAGAGTGCATGGGTAGCCGTCACCTCCTGCGAAGTAGTAATGCTCGCGAAGAGGGAGGCGGCACACGTGATGGAGAGGCAGTATATGCGCCCTCACGGCCTTAGTCGCCGCAGGAGACGCCCTGGGCGTCGGGAATCCCAAGCTGATTCCCAGCCACCGCAGGCGGGGGGCGAGTAATGGGTAGCTCGCTGTCCGATAACGACCAAGCCCGGGTCGACGGCGCGTTGTGTGCCACGTGCGCCTCAAAGAGATGTCAGCACCAACTGGTGGGGTCCGCAAGGGCCGATTCCTGCCAGGGGTGCGGGTTGTTCGAAAGAGATACCGCGGCCCCTGGCACAGAAGCAACTGAGGGAACATGGGTGGGTTTTAGTCAGTAAAATGTGACATGCCCTCCTGCTCCAGCCAGAGCGGAAGAAGTTATTTGATGATTTCCCACCCAAAAAAAAAGCTGGCACTTTCCTGAGTGTAAATTAATCCTAAAACAAAACTGTGAAGGAAAACATCGTGAGAACACCATATCCTAGAACCAAAAATTCGAAGACAAGTGACATCCGCTAGTCCGCACTGGGCCCGCGTGGTGGATTACGGCTCCGTCTCTCTCACAGACCAGTCCTGTGTCCCAGCAGCAGCAGTGGGCTGATTACGGTTATGCTATAAGTGTTCTGTTTAAAATGCCTAGAACATATTAGCTAGTAGCGCGAATGAATGAATCCCAGACCGACGGGCAAAGAATCGTAATCATTTTACAGAATGCCAATACATTACCAAGATACGATACCAACTTGGCTGCCTGTCAGTAAATGCCATTAAATCAGCCCATTCGATCTGAGAGTTACGATGCCGCAATATTGAGAAATAATTATCTCCACATTTTAAAATTCAAAATGCGGTTCCTTGCAATAACAGAGCAATAATGTGAAACGAATGGCCGCCGTAAACCCACGGAATGGCTTTCCGAATAAAGCCGAGGGAGGTCGTGGAGGCTTAAATAAAATGTGTTTATTGCTGGGAACACTGGACCTGTCCCACTCCCCCGGATAGCCGGCCATAGAGCCAGTATAGCCACATTGGCTGCCCAGTAAACTGATACACGCCCTTTATGTTCTTTGCACACAATTAGTAGTTTCGTATGTCGAATCTCGGGATTTACCGACCCGTCGGCATTTAATGGGGTATGTCTTTGCCTTCTCTCGGAAAGTAGTGTCAAGAAAACGATCGAGATAGGAGCAAGGAATGGTATATCACCTTTATTTTTATGCAGCTACTACAATGATCGTAGTTCGCTCATTATAAAGTACCTACATCTTGTTTTGTTTCTAGTCATCCTGAAACTATTACGCTTAATAGTAAAGCTTGGTTCATCATAGTCATCATCTGCCTCGCCTTTTCCCCACTATGTTGGGGTCGGCTTCCAAACAAACCGGATGCAGCTGAATACCTGTATTTTTACATGGAGCGACTGCCTATCTGACCTAGAGGTTGTGGAGGTAAATTATAAGGTAAGTTAAGGCGGGGTGGGTCGGAATAACGTCGTTTTGTATCGTGTTTTATAAGTGGATAAACCGGATTAAAAAAATTGAAAAAAATGTGTTACATAGTTCACACCTTGATCTAGATATTCCGGCCTTGCGATACACGATTACTTGCACTTTACTGCATCCAATTAAATCGCAAAGACAAGTCTAAATGATGATCGGATTCTTATTTCATTTGAGTTATATAAGGTTTTGAACAATAAAACTTATACCATAATAAAGGTCGTAGAAAATATGATGAAATCCCGTCATAATCAGGACTATGAAAATACATTTATAACAAATCTAGAATCCAGTGTTTTTATCTTTACATGCGCGCGCTCCGTGTCATTTAGTCCCAAGCGGAACGTGTTGGAGGTCGGACGTGTGCCAATTTTTCGAACCCGCCACCCCCCGCTATGATCTGTTACCGGCAAAGCAAAAAAATTTTTTGTAAATAATAATACGTGTCTAGAATAAACTAAATACAGGTATACTTTATTTATAGCTAATTATTTACAAGCTTTATTTCGTAGGAAATTAAAGTAGTTAATATTTTGTCAAACAAAATGGGAATCTACAGAATGTAAAAACTTTCGATCCAGCGCTGGCTCTTCGAAGGCTAGTAAACAAAAAAAATAAGGATGGTTTGACAATATTATTATTTACCTACATTCATTACATTTTACGCGTAAAAGATTACTATATTTATTTATTATAGCTAACCTACTATTTGCGGTTTGCAAATGCATGTACCTACGCGTAATAGATTTGCAAACCGCAAATAGGCGTGTAGAACAGAATTGGAACCGTGTTAATAAAGTTATGTCCGTGTAAATAAAGACGCCACGCGCGCAAAAGCTAGAATGGTTTATTTTACTCGCAGAATAGATTTACCAACCGCATCAAGTGCGCAAAATAGTTGAATTTGAAACCTATGTCATACAGCATAAAGCCGCGACGCGCGCAAATTTTATAATGGTTTATTTACTGTTTTCAGGTAGGTTGTGTAGGTTAAAAAAATAAGAATGAGGATTGGCTGGATAGGCACTGTATGTGATAACACTATGACCTTGAGCTGGCCCAGCGTAATACGGAGTTTCCATAGAATAAGTCGACATTCACACGGTCGTTTTTTTTTGTGCACTGGATTTTCAACTCTCGGTATTAAGCCAAGGGTTGAGAATCCAACAGAGTGAAAAATCCAGTACCTACGCGAAAAACATCCCGCCGCGATTTTATTACGTCTGTGTGAACGTGGACTTATATTTATTATTTTTCTTCCTGTTTTCGACATAGGTTATGTATGTGTCACTACTTGACATGGTATTCGAGGCCGCTGATCAAATTATAAGTCCAAGATGGCGAATGCAATTTTTTTTTAGTTTTCCATCATGGGTCTTTTTCAGGGTTTTTCGGGTTGCTAAAGCCGTAGTGGGGTCAAAATGTAAATCCAAGATGGCGGCTGCGGAACTTTTCGAATTTTCCATCATGGGTGTCTTTTTCAGGGGTTTTCGGGTCGCTAAAGCCGATAGTGGGGTCAAAATGAAACTCCAAGATGGCGGCTGCGAAACTTTTCAAATTTTCCATCATGGGTGTCTTTTTCAGAGTTTTTCGGGTCGCCAAAGCCGATGGTGGGGTCAAAATGAAAATCCAAAATGGCGGCTGCGAAACTTTTCGAATTTTCCATCATGGGTGTCTTTTTTAGGGTTTTTCGGGTCGCTATAGCCGATGGTGGGGTCAAAATGAAAATCCAAGATGACGGCTGGGAAACTTTTCGAATTTTCCATCATGGGTGTCTTTTTTAGGGTTTTTCGGGTCGCTAAAGCCAATGGTGATGTCAAAATGAAAATCCATGGTGAAAAAAATTCAATCCAAAAAATTTCACGGCCGCCATCTTGGCTTTTCATTTTGAACCCACCATCGGCTTTAGCGACCCGAAAAACCCTGAAAAAGACACCCATGATGGAAAATTCGAAAAGTTTCGCAGCCGCCATCTTGGATTTTCATTTTGACACCACCATTGGCTTTAGCGACCCGAAAAACCCTGAAAAAGACACCCATGATGGAAAATTCGAAATGTTTCGCAGCCGTCATCATGGATTTTCATTTTGACCCCACCATCGGCTTTAGTGACCCGAAAAACCCTGAAAAAGACACCCATGATGGAAAATTCGAAAAGTTTCGCAGCCGTATCTTGGACTTACATTTTGATCAGCGGGCTCGAAAACCATGATAGGTAACACATGACTATGTCAAAAACAGTTAGAAAGAAAAATAATAAATGTAAGTCCACGTTCACATGGACGTAATAATATCGCTGCGGGATTTTTCGCGCGCTGGATTTTCAAATCTCGGTAGTGAGCCGAAGGTTGAGATTGCAACACAGTGCAACTCAGCGCGTTGAAAATCTAACAGTGTGGTTTACTGTTAGATTTTCATCTCTCGGTACGTACCGTAGTCGGTACATAGTTTTGTAAGTAGGTATAGGTACATAAATAAGAAAATAAATAATAACGTGCAACTAAAAAACTACGGCGATCACCCTAATTGTTTTATTACTTCCAGTCTGTATATAACTTGAACATAACTGGCAAATTGTGGGTGTACTAATATACCACTGCCCAACCCCTCTGAAAGAATACAGGCGTTATGTTATGAAGAAATCTCATTTCCGCAACTTATTATATCTTAAAAAAATATTTACTAGAATTGTAAAACAAAATAAACTTTTACTAATCGTAATCAGTTCAAGTTGATCTACTGTATTGCTCTGTTCGGTGACATAGTTAATACTGCTGCCGGCCGCCAGCCACGCCTGGCGCGCGCGTCGCTCGCGCATCGTAACTAGTTTTTTTTTTTTTTTTTTTTGTCTTGTTTTTTGTTTCACTTTTTGGGTTTTGTTTTGTTGTAGGTTAAGTATGTTTGTGTTTTATTTTTAAACAGTGTCTGCGATTGGATACGGACACTGTCTTTTTGTTGAGGTTTATTCGCATAAAGGGGTTACCTTTCCTTGTTAGCCGCATAAGTTTTTGTACAGTTGTACAGTACGCGTGTCCGCCCCCCACGTAGCCAGGTGTTCAGCTTGGACGTAAGGTAGGATTTTAGGGGGCCATCGTAACTAGTTACGTCTCGCTACTCGTTTCGGGGGCTGAGGTAAGCTTTAAATGCCTACTGCGCTGGGCTCACCTCGCCTTAAATTACAGTAAATCATAATTACTAATCATAACAGTTATTTTGTATTTAAAATCGTTGGCTTAATCTCAATTCATGTTTATTTCATGGTTAATCATCATCACTCATGTACTCTGTGATTAAAATTGAGTATCTACTGTTTTAAACATTAATATTACTTACCTATATAGGTATAGGCAGGTGTTATTTATGTGTTGATAGAACCTACATTTTCACAAATAAATATTTGCAGATGTATTAATGCCTATTCATGTCCTTATTTCACACTTCGTGCTTTTGTAATGAATCTAGGTGTTAACTAGAACTAAGTACTTAATCAATGTTTTATAGGTTATACATATATGTACCTATGTCTATTTATACATAAGTGCGTACATTGTAAATATGACATTATGTTTATCGGTAGGTAGCTATTATCATTGTTGGGTAAACTGTGATAAACAGATTTTTATTTGAGATATGAGATAATCTACTTCAAGTATACCTGTCAAATTTCTTTTCACCTAAAGATTATCTACACAGAAAAAGTGAATTACAACTGTAATCGTAATAACTCGTTTCATTTATTAATACAAAAACAACAAAATTAAGTCACCAGGGAAACAATTCTTTATTGTTGTAAAAATACAATACTGACTTCTGAAACTAATCATTCAGCTATACAGTTCGATAAGATAACACGGTTACATTGGTTCGTTCGATTCACGTCAAGTAGGTACAAAACAACACTGCATTTATAATAACTAAACCTACGTTATAGGATAATACAATGTCGACAAAAACGATTTCACCAAAAAGTTCTTATTCACAAATCACAGAGCACTAAAATAAAATAGGACAACTTTGACACCCATGTAAATAGAAATCAAGAAAGGAATACCGAACGCGATACCGCGAGCCGGCTGCGGGAGCGGCTTGACGGCGTAAACAAACGTGTGCAGGACACGTCCGGCGGTGAACGCCCGGAAGAGCGTGGTGGCCAGTGCGGCCGACGGACCGGTCGTCACGTACAGTGCGCCCAGCACCCAGAACACGGGAATGTTCTCCAGGTCGTTGAGATGCGCGCGCCGCACACGTTCCACATCAGGATCGTCGAACTTCACTTTTCCTCCCCTCGCAGCATCCTCTGGGTTTGCAAACACTTTCTTAACATACCGCTGTCTGGCCGTCAGAAAAGTCATGCCCATTACCTTGAGGGCCAGTACGCCGGAGTAGAGCATGTACGATTGTACTGCAGGGTTGTCGAACGAAAACGACGCCATGTTTTAAAAATAGTTTTACACGGTGTTGTCGAGTTGAAACTCGGCAGCGGAGTGGCGCGGTGCGGCGAGTCGGCGACCTCGAACGGTATTAGTATCGGAGGCGCGCCGCCAGTGATGCAACGGTCCCTTGGTTGTTATCTCATAAATTGATAAAATAAACTGCCTACGGTACTTTAATCCGTATGGTTTGCATTTACCTAACGATTGGATCGCCTGTGGATCGGTTACCATCGGACCTGTGTTATACATGAAACCTAAAATATGTAGTAAAAACCGGTAAAAATACATCATTAGCATACTACTCCATTCTAGAACTGCCAAAATAAGCACATAAATTTTGGGTGTATCACATAGGTATTTCGGTTTGGCTCCGTTCATTTATTAATACGAAAAAAAAAAACGACAAAGTCACCAGGATTACAATTCTTTATTGTTGTAAAAAAAAAACACTTAACAATCATTTAGCTACTTATACAGTTCGATAAGTTATCAAGGTTACATTCGTTCGATTCACGTCAAGAAGGTACAAAACAACACTGCAGATATTACAACCTTACCTAAAAATAGGTTAATACGAGTACAATGTCAATAAAAATGATTTTAGCTTATAGTCACAATTCACAAATCACAGAGCACTTAAATAAAATAGGAAAACTTTGACACCCATGTAAATAGAAATCAAGAAGGGAATGCCAAACGCGATACCGCGAGCCGGCTGCGGGAGCGGCTTGACGGCGTAAACAACCGTGTGCAGGACACGTCCGGCGGTGAACAGCCGGAAGAGCGTGGTGGCCAGTGCGGCCGACGGACCGGTCGTCACGTACAGTGCGCCCAGCACCCAGAACACAGGAATGTTCTCCAGGTCGTTGAGATGCGCGCGCCGCACACGTTCCACGTCAGGATCGTCGAGCTTCACTTTTCCTCCCCTCGCAGCATCCTCTGGGTTTGCAAACACTTTCTTAGCATACCGCTGTCTGCCCGTCAAAAAAGCCATGCCCATTACCTTGAGGGCCAGGATGGCGGAGTAAAGCAAGTACGATTGTACTACGGGGTTGTCTAACGAAAACGACGCCATGTTTTAATAATAACTTATCACGTTGTTGTCGAGTCGAAACTACAGAACATATATAGTTGAAACTCAGTGGCGAAGTGACGCGGTGCGGTGAGTGTGATCGGTAATACGTAATAGTGTCGGGGGCGCGCGGTCACGATGATGTAGCGTTCCTTGGTTGTTATCTCATAAATTGATACAATAAAGGCTTCTTTAGACAGGCGCGACGCGACACTTGTAGAACAATTTCTATGAAGTTTTCACATAAATTTTCTACGAGAGGCGCGTCGCACCTGTTTGTGGGAGCCTTTAAACTGCCTACGATACTTATGTGGGTGTGAACTGAGGGACCACACCGGAAATTCGCCGAATAAAAATCCTAAGATTTAGTAATAGTCTTACAACAATTGTAGAACTAATCTGGGAATTTATAAACAATTATATTAAAAACTACAGCTCATACAGTGTGGTACTCACAGACCATCAGCCAGATGTTCGTGTGCTAGCTGCTTTACGAAAGGAATATCAGAAAATTATTTTTTGAAGTAACCTCGTAATTGTAACTAAGTTTTTTTTTGTGTAGGAAATCCTCAAATAACTTCTCCCGCTCTGGGCGGAGCGGGAGGGCGTGTCAGACTTTTACTGACTAAAACCCACCCGTGTTCCTTCAGTTGCCTGTGTGTACGGTACCTCTTTCGAACAACCCGCACCCCTGGTAGGCATCGGCCCTTACGGACCGCACCAGTTGGTGCTGATATCTTTTTGAGGCGCGCGTGGCACACAACGCGCCGTCTACCCGGGCTTGGTACCTACTTACCGGACGGCGAGCTACCCGCCACTATTAGCCCGCGCCTATGGTGGCCGGGAATCGCGACTAGGGCCGTGAGGGCGCATAGATTACCTATCCCTCACGTGCGCTGCCTCCCTCTTCGCGAGCATTACTACTTCGCAGAAGTAGGTGACGGCTTCCCATGTAATCTCGCTCCGTACCATGGCCTGGACCAGGGCCGGACGCGAGAAATCTCCGCCACCAATCAGCTCCACGAGGACACGGCGCCCAAGCCAGGCAGACCTCCATCGTATGCTAACCGTGTCCTCCGGGCGATCTACGCAGTAGTAACACCTGGGCGTTTCCTCCCGCCTTATGAGAAACAGGAACCTCCCGAAACAATAGTGTCCGGTGAGGACCTGCATCAGGCGGAAGGTGAGGACGCGCCGTGGCGCCTCTCAATCCACTCCTCAAAGAGGGGACTTACCGCCACAATTGTGGCGTGCAAAAGTTAAGTACACTAGACTTTCTGATATTCCTTTCGTAAAACATCTAGCACACGCACATACGTTAGTGGATTGAGGTGCAACCAGCACCTTAATTGTGTAACATACTATTAATCAGAATCTGAATCATTTTGAAGGTTATTGCTAACCACTCTTTGATATATTTGAAAAAATTGTTTGATTAGCAACGTGAACAACGCGATGGATGTTGTGGAACTGTCAAAATGAAAAACATTTTTCAAAAAAAAAAACAATCGACTTCCAAAAAAACACTACAAAGTGAATCGCGGTTTTGTTTGCTGTCATTTTTAGAAGAGTTCCGTTGCCTGTCTCCGAAACGCATCATCAGATCTTTATGACCATTTCGGAATAAACCCCTTTCGAATAAAAAAAAGAATTTTGCAAATCCGTCTATATATGACAGAGTTAACCGGTCAAAACAAAATCGTAACTAATTTGAAAAAGCATCATTCATTCAATCGAAAACCTCGCGTTGCGCAGAGCCCTATTACGTATTATTCACGTGCGCTTCTTCCATTCATAAAAAGTCAAAAGCCAAGCTTAAAAATCCGAACAATTTGTAATATGAGTACCTATTAATGTTATGAAAAACGTTAGCAATTTCTTCGCAAATATAAGAAATCCAGAAGCCAGATTGCAAGCCCTAAGGTGCGAGCGAGACCGATTTATTTTTGTCACTTGTTTTCATACATCGATACGATCTCGCATCCTGCTTTACACTTCAGCATTAGAGGGAGATTGCAACTGCGGCCTGGCGGTCTGGCAGCGTTGTGTAATGATTTAATGAATGATGAAAACAGTGCAAAATCAAAAATATTATTCAATGAGTATCTGGCGTAAAGGTAAATATCGCAACGTCGCATCGGACCTACGATTAGCGCGCGGCCGGCCATACGCGGTGCGACGCGCGGAGTTTGAATGTTATTAGGTATTCTTAACAATTCGTGTGACATGATTGGTAAATGATAAATTTACTTTTAATTTTGAATTGAAAGCCAGGCTTTTCGGCTTTAGTAAAAGGAACGCCCCCTGCCTTCACCACTTCCTAGTGCTTTAGCTGGGAAGAAGTGGCGCAACAAACTCCCCAGCAGCGCAGCTGTCTGTTAAGTTGGAAGAACTGAAACATAGATTGATGATTGATTTTACTTTCGCTTTAAACGGATCCCTCTTCTTTGCTAGATTTACATTTTAATGCGTACTTATTATAAAACTAGCTGTGCCCGCGACTTCGTCCGCGTGGATTTTTCTAAAATAAAAGTAGCCTTAGTTACTCCTTATTACATCAGCTACCTGCTAGTGAAAGTCCCGTCAAAAACGGTCCAGCCATTTCAGAGATTACTGGGAACAAACAGACAGACAGACAGACAAAAATTGTAAAAAAAAATATTTTGGTATCAATCCTTACTATATAATATATATAATATATATATAATATTATAAATGCGAAAGTAACTCTGTCTGTCTGTCTGTCTGTCTGTTACGCTTTCACGCCTACACCGCTGAACCGATCGTCATGAAATTTGGCAGAGATATAGCCTGGGATATGGAGAAGGACATAGGCTACTTTTTTACGCGATAACCGACATCCACGCGGGCGGAGCCGCGGGCAAAAGCTAGTCAGTATATATTCATATGCATATAGCAAAAAGTGGTTATTTTAATATTACAAACAGACACTCCAATTTTATTTATATGTATAGATGTATAGATGTAGGTATAGATGTTATACCAAGTCCAACAAATGAGTTATGAACTTTATGAAGCCGGGGAACGCACCGGGGCACGTAGTTTGTTCTTATTTCTAGTATTAATATTATGAATATCACTGTTTTTAGTGTATAAGTGTAAATTTTGCATAATATGAATTGCACAGATGAAGATGAATTGCGATGCCACCGTGAGAATACCAATTTCTTTAAAAAATTCTCTCAGAGAAACTCTAGCACCTAGTTGGTAAATTGCACGAACAGCTCGTTTTTGAAGAACAAAAATATTTTGAATGTCAGCGGCTTTACGATGCCACAACCATTAGGTTGTGGTATCGTAAAGCCGCTACGGCATTAGCCGTAGGACATAACGCTATGAAAATAACTACAATAGACTAACCGAGCTGTATCAATGTCAGTGTTTGTTTTACTTTCCTGACGGCGTAGGCGGCCGAACTGAGCCTTCCTGCTAGGCTTGATACATATGATCCCCACTGGTAGTTTGGCATCTACTGTTATGCCCAGAAAAACGGCCGAATGTACAGTTGCAAGCACCTCATTATCTAAGACGATGTTGGGTCCCAGATTTCTTACATTCGGTAAAGCGACCTTTATACATTTAGTTTTCTTGGCATTGAGAACTAGATTATTCGTGGTAAACCAATGCGTAACCTTTGAAAGTGCACCGTTTACGTCGTCAAAATCTTGTCTATTCCTGTCAAAAAATCAAAAATCAAAATATTTTATTTCACATAAACCTGCAAGGGCACTTTTGAAACGTCAGAATCTAGGTGCACGGTTCCAATTTGTCGCTTCCTATGGAGAAGAGCCGGCAAGAAACTCCACGGCTACTCTTTTAAAAATAATTGGGTTTTACAATGTTTTCAAATTACAGTTATAATAGGTATGGGAGGACAGTGCAGGCCTGTCAATAAGTACCAGGTACTTAGAGGAATGAAAATAAAGAATAGAAAATCGTCTATAAATCTATGTCTGTGAGGCCTACAACGTTCTCCCATTCACAATATGTAAAATAATCTACATTAGTAAGATCAACCTATTTAAACCAAGTGACATGATTTTCATGAGAATCACTAATAAATAGTTGATACTGGAAGTGATGTATAATGTCAAAAAATGACGACATTGTCATTTGGGAGCAGTTAATAGACTCTCACATAGTCCTGTCTACTTTAAAGATAAGAGAGGTATCATCAGCAAACAGTACAACGTCACAGATACCCTTTAAATATAATGGTAAATCATTAATGTACACTAAGAATAAGAATGAACCCAGTATTGAGCCTTGAGGCACACCTAACTGAACTGGTAGCCCGGAAGATTTCACACCATTAATATCTACACATTGGTGCCTATTATTTAAATAAGAATTTATTACGTTGAGAGCTTCATTTTGAAATCATCATTAGCATACATTCTAGATCTGCCAAAATTAGCCCATAAAATGTATCGTATTGTTGTCATTTGGGTGTATCAGCATCGAAACTTATTTCACAGATTCCGGTGTCGGTCATTTCTTTATGTTTTGAATTCTTCGTTACCAACACAATGTGGAAAAGTCCGTAGGCATCCCTACTTAGTAGTTTAACTGTTACTTGTCAGGTTTAGAACCTATATTCTTACGCTCGTGAATACTTAGATAGTTCGGGCTTTTACTAGTTACGAACTCTTACACTCTGTGTTCAACAGAAACCGGGTATTAAGTAACGGTAACATAAACCAGTTTTCGTACGTTGGGGTTATTTTATAGTCAAAGAAGGCTGTAAGGTCATGCATGGTGTAAAAATAAAACACATTATTATATCTTCAACGTATAAAATTTAATAACGCTACTAAACTGGTATAAAAAGTTGTAGTAACAGTCTTATGTTTCCTTTTACAAAGCGGTAATGTAGTACAATACAACTTGCGCACCCATGTAGAATGAGATCAGAGCGGGAACAGCGAAGGCGATGGCTCGGGCTGGCTGCGGCAGTGGGACCACCGCGTACACAATGGTGTGCAGGATCCTGCCCAATGTGAACACGCGGAACAGCAGCGTGGCCCAGGCGGCCACTGGGCCCGTCGTCACGTACAAACCAGCCAGCACCCAAAACGCCGGGATGTTCTCCAAGTCATTGAGATGCGCACGCCTTATCCTCTCAACCAAGGGGTCGTCGTACTTCACTTTACCTCCTTTCACCATCTTCGCATCCTCCGGGTTGGCAAACACGCCGCGGATCATTCGTGTAACGCCTGTCATTGGCGACATAGCCAGCAGTTTGAGGGCTAATATCGCAGTGTACACTATGTAGGACTGCACCACGGGGCTATTTAATGCTAACGCAACCATTTTGAACACAATTCTGTTTGTATTACGCGTAGAGCAGACAGTTAGTACGTACGCTCGATAACACACCGCACGAATGGTAAACAATAAAACAGGCACGGGGCACGGGGCACCGGTCGACGCCGAGTCGAGCTCACGAACAACTTCATGTCGGTATTACGGAGTCTAACGCTATCGGGTTTATACATTCGCACGATATACATTGCTGCGAGTTGTTTATCGGCGCAAGTTGATAGCAAGTAAAAGGAAAAATGTATACAGCGCGTTAATTATTTAACTTTTACAGCGGTTTTTTAATCGTTTCCAAGTTCAAAGATCGTTGTCAGCTACTTTCTACTTATATTTAATTCACCTTAGTTAGATGGTAGGTACTTAGTTAGTTATGTAAATCTTTGAAATATTACCTATATTTTGTATTTTTATGATTAATTATGGTCCATGACTATAAAAAGACGTTAATATAAGTACTTACCTACTTTATATAACCAGGCGCGGTACATTTATTTCTAGAATTTTTTTAATTTTTGCCGTCTTTAGACTATTTAAATATATACCTATATATATGTATATACCTATTGGATGTGGGAAGGTATATGTGTATGTATACCTTCCCACATCCAACGGAATCCCATAGCGTTCACAAGACCGGTCCATGTGGAGGAGCCTGGGGGAGGCCTATGTCCAGCAGTGGGATGTCTTTCGGCTGAAATGATGATGATGATGCTGATAATATACCTATTTATCTGAATACATTTAACATCCCTATGGAATCTATCAACTCGCTTAAAACGTAGGTACCTAATAAACTTTTCATGGATCATTTTTATTTGGATGGTTTCATTGCCGGCTGTAAAGATATGCAGTTGCTGGTACTACCTACCTTTGATTGTCCAACCCAAGAATCTAATGAACTGTTAAAATGTGAATGGCGGTTTTAAAAATGATGAAGATACCTATTTTGTACAGGAAATTAAAACGATAAGAATTTTTAATGAAATTGGAAATGTTTTTCCAACAATGTTTGCTTGTGGGCAAAGCAGTGTTGCTTTATCTTTTTGTGAATAATTAATATTATCTTGTTATTCATCATGTTTTTGCGTTAGTATCTTTTTCTATAAAATCATTAGATACCTATCCTATTATCATCTTTGAACTGATATGTGGTTTTCTTCTGGTATTGGACGAATTAGAATTTTATCAATGGGTGCGAAGGTTAAGAACTCTTAAATTTAAACTCATTCTTCGTTTTCGAAGCTTCTGTTTTCCTAACTAGTCGTTACTTTATTGTTAGTACTCACAAGTTATTTATGATAATATTTTTAAGAGAGTATCTACCTAGTGGGTACCTAATTACATTTCCTTAAAATGCAACCATGACTTGTTAGAATTATGCTCACAGATGTAAAATTATTTATAACAAAAAAATCAAAAGTTTAAACGGTAGCTTGATTTTAAAACATCATTATCATCATTTCAGCTGAAAGACATAGGCCTCCCCCAGGCTCCCTGTCATTTTTGGGGGGGTTTTACCATAATCGCCACGCTTGGCAGGCGGATTGGCGATCGCAGTATGGTGGTAAAATGCATAGAGAACGCCCATTCTCTGGTAAGTCCCTTAGCCGCCTTCTACGACACCCACGGGAATAAATGGGTTGATGCTATTCTTTTTACGTCCGGCACCACACGTAATTTAAGACATAATCCTTGCAAAATGTTTAAAATATTTTCTGCAAAATAGGAAGGTAGGTCTGTACCTACGTACCTACATCTTCTACCGTGTACGTGTACTGTATCTACAAGTCGAATCACCCTCGTGTGTACAAGTCGTCTGCGGCTGATGTCGGCACTGTGCGGTCTGGACAATGAGCCTCGGTCCTATTTGCACAGTTACTGTCTGGACAGTGAACACGAGATCTCGACCGAGGTCAGTGTTACTGACAAGTGCCTGCAAGGTTTCTCATGGCAATGCGACGACGGCACGCCACTAGGGCATGCATGTGATAAACTTGTAACGATGTCTGCACGAAATACTACCAAAATGGAGGACAGAGGTTAAATTATAAAGATAAAATTAGACACCGCCTCAAGATAATAAAAAGTTACAATTTTTGTTTTTCAATTTTGTGATAACTAAATTTGGGTCCACACATTACACACATCCCTAGGGGCATTAGCACAGTTAAATCGACGAAAAAAGCCCAATGATTGTACTTTTTGGTACGTTTAAGTATTAATGAATACAGAACAAATATAAAATCATAATGAAGCATTCTAATTATGCATTCTTTTGTAAGCCTTCATCAGTTCCTGGTAATATTTCACTTCCACTGACTACGACCCGGTGCAAGCCTGTCCGGTTGCGAAACGAACTCATCAATTCAATCGTTTTTGAAGAAAAAACGCTTGTTATTTTTTGTTCCAAATAAATAACTAAACAAGTCATGCTTAAATATTTTACTGCCAATTGTGGATAAAAAAGTGGGTATTTTAATTGTCATTTGCAGGATCTCTCTGAATATATAAGTTAACTATGTATAAGGAAATCTTAACCTATATTATGAATCGTTCCAATTTCTTATGTCCCACTTTTATTATGCTCATATCTCTTAGCGCTTTCCCCTAATTTGATTTGTGGCCCCATTTCGTTCTTGACATGTTTTGTATCCTTTTATATTATTAAGAGAAAATCGAGTCATTCAACCTACCTACTTTAATGCTATTTGAGTGATATGCCGCAGAATTTACCTACAGAAATAATCGTAATTCGCATACATCAATGTCAGGGAGATAAGAAATGGCGTGATTAGCGCCTGTTGTAGGCAAAATAGCAACATGAAAATAATAATACCGAATTGAAAAAAAAAAGATAGTGAAGTGTTTTTCATTTCAAATTCATTCTCTGTTTTATGTTCATTAATCGGGAATGGCTAAAATAATTTAATACAAAAAGAACGCCCCCGGGTGGGCTTGAACCACCAACCTTTCGGTTAACAGCCGAACGCGCTAGCCAATTGCGCCACGGAGGCTTGTGATCACTTATGCGAAATAGCATATCATGTCTATTTTGCCTACAAGAATGTCAATGTCAAGTACCGCACCATATGAACCTTGAAATTAATCAATTTTATTAAGGTATTAGTGTTCTATGTGTGAATAATGTTATTTTTAAGGAACTTTATTTACATTTTAAAAACTATTACTTTATTCCGTATTTTCAAGACCTTGGAATGTTTATTACCAAAATATCGAAACTGTTTACAATGTTTACCTAAGTAGACTTTAAAACGTGGTACTTACCTAAGTAATTGACGTCTACCTACTTTAATTGCCTGCGCACCTGTGTTTTATCTTGTAAGATGACTCTCAAATTAGTCATATTATAAATGGCTAGCTTTCGCCCGCAGCTTCACTCGCGTTAATTTAGAATTTGACAATCAATTCGGGTTGTACTCTGCTATTATTCAACCATGATTCGAAAGACACGTGGCGCCATCTATTATCATAAGAACGTTGTTGTTGTATTCCTCGGGAAAAGTACTTTTTTCGGCATGAAAGATATAGTGGGATGTTACTGTTGTAAGTACACCTGACTACATAGGTATTGGGCACGCCACGATTGCGGCGGTAAGTCCCCTCTTTGAGGAGTGGCTTGAGAGGCGGCATGGCGTCCTCACCTTCCGCCTGACACAGGTCCTCACCGGACATGGCTATTTCGGGAGGTTCCTGTTTCAGATAGGGCGGGAGGAAACGCCCGGGTGTTTCCATTGCGAAGATCGCCCTGAGGACACGGTGGAGCATACGGTGGAGGTATGCCCGGCTTGGGCGGAGCACCGCCGTGTCCTCGTGGATCTCTCGCGTCAGACCGTGGTCCAGGCCATGGTACGGAGCGAGAGTGCATGGCTAGCAGTCGCCTCCTTCAGCGAAGCAGTTATGCTCGCAAAGAGGGAGGCGGCGCACGTGAGGGAGATGCAGTACATGCGCCCTCACAGCCGTGGCCTTCGCAGGAGACGCCCTGGGTGTCGGGAATCCCAGGCTGATTCCCGGCCACCGTAGGCACGGGCTTGCGGACGGCGAGTAATGGGTAGCTCGCTGTCCGGTAAGGACCAGGCCCGGGTCGACGGCGCGTTGTGTTCCACGCGCGCCTCAAAGAGATGTCAGCAGCAATAGATGGGACCCGCAAGGGCCGATGCCTGCCAGGGGTGCGGGTTGTTCGAAAGAGATACCGCGGCCCCTGGCATACAGGCAACTGAGGGAACACGGGTGGGTTTTAGTCAGTAAAAGTCTGACACGCCCGCCCTCCCGCTCCACCCAGAGCGGGAGCAGTTATTTTATGATTTCCCACCCAAAAAAATAAATTAAAAAACTACATAGGTATAAGCAAAATTTCAGGATGATCAGTTCAGTGGTTTAGGCGTAAAAAGGTAACAAACAAACAAACCTACTTTCGCATTTATAATATTAAGTTAGAATTAGATCACAGAAATCTTAGTAATAAGGCAATAGAAATGCTATCTACTATCTTTTAATACTGGGACGCGTGTCGCCAGTTCGCAGCTACCAACACATAGACAAAGAATAAATACACACCATCGCCTACACATGCATTTTGCAAACTTTTAGCGATGACATTACGACATAATTATTTTCTAAAAACGCATAATCTCAGGAGGTGCGGCTCCTGCAACCAATAAATAATAACTGTGTGCGAAAAGCAGAAAATGATGTCGCGCGCTCACTCTCAGTTAGGAATAGTGCAGTGCAAAGTTCGTAATGCTCATATTGATCATTTTCCATTGACCGTAAATCGCCAAGGAGTCTCGCAACAACAGATAACTAATTTATTGAAAGTGTTTAATTGCTCGACGCGCTTTTAGACGATTTATTAATGAGAAAAGGGAATACAATAAAACGTTAAGTGAAAGTACATTTATTTTAGTATAAAATTATACAAATCTTTGAAGCTCTCCAATATTTCACCTTACGTTGAGAAAAATTGGATGACCAAATCAAATAGAACAATAATGGCACAACTTAATACAAAACAATGAAGAATATACTTTATTGTACACTAAAATTGTTACACAAATGTTTTACAATATTGCTAATTCTATGGTTACGATGGTAGTCTAATTGCATACAGCGATATCTTCCAGACAACCTTTGGGTGAAACGAACTTAGACTTTTTATAAACTATTTAGATAGGAAGAATACATACATAATGAGATGTAATAACATTTCATTCCCTTTTCGGTAAAACTAGGTATTAAGCCAAACGTAATAAATTATCGATACAAAATAGTAGGGGCACGTCACTAATTAGCGACCAACTCATGCGGCGTGTTCCTGGAATTTACGTACGCGGCGATATTGTTTATTGCGAATGACAACAATTTCATTGCTGCTTTTAGCAGTTGTAATAGTAGACATAAACAAGCTTAAGTATTAATGGTTATTGAATTGAGAAAAATATCGTAGTTCTGCGATTATCGTAGTGGTGGTGAAGACATTTGATTTGCCTATATTGATTAAAAACGACATTATTTCAAAAATTAAGATCTTACATATGAAATGTTATCCCTATATTTGTAAAGTTACAAATTTTGGAAGAATTTCCTCAGTTAGATATGCTGCAAACCACCATGTTTACCTCTCCGCGTCCCAAACAACACAAGTTGCTCCACGCGCACTTGTGTTCTACAAGACTCATGCGCGGCGACAAAGTCACGCGTCTTTGCGACTTCTATTGCCTTATTATTAAGATTTCTGTGGATTAGATATATATCTCAACGACAATTAGATAAAATTATTGTTTCCTTGGCTCAAATTATTTTCTTTCTGAGTAAACTATCGGGGCTGACTGCCAAGGATGCTCTTGACATACATTTATCAATACATAATCATTCATCACTAAGATCTAGGTATTGCCTCAATTCTGTGTCCGAATAATTAATGTGAGTAATCTAATAAGAATTTATCTTTGATTGTTAAAGCGAAGTGAACTATGGTGGACTAAATTAATTGAATGATTTGCAATTAAGACACCTGCTCTGATATTTTCATACATCATAACAAGGTCATATTAAAAATTGATACGTGAATCATCATCTCAGTAGTCACGCGTTAACGTGGCCAACTTGGTAATCTCTAAAAAGACTTCGAACCAAAGTTGGCTGGATCAAAGACAATCTTCACGGACGGCTCAGATCTCAAGTGCGTCTACGACACTTCCCCACAAACAATGGCCCACCTTCCGTTTTGCGCATGTGTCACCTGTGCATTAGATGATCATAGGACTGCGTCAGTGAGTGGAGTTCGCGCAGCTGAATTTTGGGCCAAAGATGTTTGAACTTTTTGCCATCGATACGCTAAGCAGAAAAAGAAGTAGTCACTACTTTTACAGCCCTATCACCTTTCACGCAGTCCATTTATCCATCCATACTTTACTAAAATATTATGAATGCGAAACTCTGCCCGTATAGATATCTCTCGGTCTGTCTGTCTATTAAATTTTCAGTCCTTAACGGCTGAACGGATTTAGATGAAATTAGGCAAACGAATAGACCACGACCTAGGTTAGGACGTAGGATACGTTTTGTCTCGGCAGAAACTATGAACCTACGATATATTTATTTATACCATTTATATGTTTGACGCAGGAATGGATGGAGTCACAAGGCATGGAGATATCCGCCGAGGAAACATTGCCCGTGGACGAGTTCACTGAGAAAGAAAGATGGAAGAACGTGCTGCCGCCGAAGAGGTCCAGGGTGCAAGACGATCGGCTGCTACGGTTCCTGCAGTACGACGGAAAGGTTCTTAGGTATGTACGGCAGTTCACATATAAAGTCAATGTTCATTAATGTATGGTAAGCTCCAGTCTTGCAGCAGCTTACAACATGTGGCGTCTACACCACAGCAAAAAGTTTGCATGGTATACCATTTTGCCGTGCTTGTGCAATTAAAATTTGTGCAAGTCAGATGGCGCATGTAGCTGTGCCAAAAGAGCAGGATAAAATCTTGATTTTCTGTTGATAGAATCAGATCTTAAGTTGACAACATCTCCGTCCCTTAGTGCTCATTTCCTCGAACATTGAAAGGTGTATTCTCCTCTTCTCTTGAATCGGAACATGTTTTTATGAGCAGGTAAGTAAGTGTGGGGGGGGCAAGTGCAGTCATTATTCTTATTATAAGTAACTCAGTCGTTTTGCGGTGGATCAAACCATAAACCAATTTCATGGGCACATAAATACATTAGTATCTTAATCTCTATGTTCTGTAGCAAGTATTCAACATATTGTTCGATTGGAAGAATCAATGAGAATTCTTATGAATCCGTTATACGATACATTTTAAAGCCAAGCCATTGTACGCCGCGATTCCCATTTCACTATTGCATGATAATTAAATTCCATGAAAGTGTTATAGCCACTGAAATATAAATGTACTCGTAACTTTGTTACGTACAAAGTGGCAAACCAGATTTAATGAGACCCGCTTACAATGCTACTCCGTACTATATACTAAGTGAAAGCTACAAAGATAATAGCTACGGACTAGAAACGATGTATATTTATTTCTATTATAAAACGTTTATCCAGCTTCAGTTTGGAAGTAGCATGAAAAAATGGCCAGCTAAGTATAACACATGATGACACAGATTTATTAACTATAAACAGCTGAAATATCGAAATAATCCAAATATATTGTTTTTACTTTTTGGTTATGGTAGACACGGCTACACACCAAGCTATACATTTCCAGTTTACGCAGATCTCGCACTGTACGGAAAGCCTGTACACTGTACAATGCGAGATCAGCATAATATATAGTGAAAATATATAGCTTGATGTTTAGCCGTGTGTACCTACCTCACACCAATTCGTATACCATTACTTAGTATGTACAAAAGTGACAGGAAGTATTAGAACATCATCAAGATAAACAAATTGGATTAAAATCTATCGAAGCTAACGCAAAATCTACAAAGGCAAAGTTAATAAAATGTATATGGGACCACCATTGAGGCATACTCTATCCATTAAAAATACCGAAGATATTGCGGAAAAACTTACAAAAAAAAAACAGACGAATTGAGATCCTCCTCCTTTGTGACGGCGGATAAAAAGGTAAACAAATCTACATTCTTTCTCCAGTCTTCCGTCTTTCCATTACTTTTTAGTTGAATTCTTAATTCTTGCTATCGTGCAAGCCGGTAGAAATGTGTAGAATTAAATATTAAATTTAATCATGCATAAGTACCCTTTGACATTACCGCTGGAATCTGACGTCGTTTTCAAGGGTTCACACATACTTAGGTAGGTACGTACAGTGCAACCATATACCTAACCAGGTATATGGTCGCACTGTACATAAATATGTGTTAAGATTGGCAATTTAAAAGATGTAGATACTGCTATTTCAAAACCGACTGACGACTTCAAAAATGTTGATTTTTGAAGATTGAGAAGATTTTTGATTTTTTAGTTGGATGTTATCAATTCGACATTTACAGGGTGTAACAGAAACCCTATTGCTATCCTTAAGTACTAAAGGTAACAGCTGGTATAGAGTCACTGTACATAGTTCCAGCTCAAAATAAAATACTCTAAGAATTGAGACCAATTTTTCGGATTCATATGTTTCCTAAATTCAAATCGTAACAAACATGTCACCGCACTACGTAGGTCAATAACTTTCCACGTTACTTGCCAATATCACGATAAATCTCTTCCGAGTGGTGTGTTTCTTTCAATTTGTTCTGGTGTCAATGTTTTCAAAATTCCCATAACTTCCGAACATGTAGAGATAGGATTAAAAAAACCTTCCAATACGTTTGATTTCATCCAAAGAAGCCGTGCCCTTGGTATGTATATACCTTTTTCGTGACACGTTGTATAGACGGATTTGCAATTCTTTTTTATTCGAAAGAGGTTTATTCCGAAATGGTCCCATTTAAATTTCATATAGATCTGATGATGCGTTTCGGATACAGACAACGGAACTCTTCATAAAATGACAGCAAATCAACCGCGCTTGCTGATGATGAAATTTCTAATTGGTGTGAGGTAGGTACTATATCTAATGAGTGAAAAACTAAAACATTTTCCAAAAAAAAAAACAACCGACCTCCGGAAAAACACTACAAAGTGAAACATAACTATAATTTCGGAAGGCGGTGACAAAAAAATAAAATACATATCCAAAGTCACCGACTTCCGAAATTAAAGTAATTTTTCACTTTGTCGTGTTTTTCCGGAAGTCGGTTGTTTTAATGTGGCATTTTGCACAGTGAACGATAGAATCATTATTGTAACTCTCAGAGATCTACTTTATTTTCGTAAAATCTCCAAACTTAGTGGCACCACAAATACACAGTTGAACCAGGACTTGAACTGGAAGTAATTAAATAGCACGAGTCTATCGAATCAGAACTCGGTTTAAACTGGCAACTAGTTAAACTAGCTAGCTGCTAGCTACTCGCGTCAGCGTCTCGGGGGAGCCAACCAACTCGGGTTTGTCTTCTAAACGTCACTCACTGCAATTCTATTGGATTACCTGTGGAGGTGTAAAGTTATACTGCAAACAATTATACGGAGTAATTGAGGAACACATGTTTGAAGACAGCGTATATATACGAATAAGGCATTGGTACGTTGTGATTAAGCACGGATGTAAATTGTTGCAAAACTACCTAGAGCATACTTGTTTTAAATTGAACATGACGTAACGCATTTATTCCGTTGACTTCCGTTACAGATGTAAGTAGTGTCTAATTTTGGTCTTAACGTAGTGTTTTCAAGAGCTTTTCTTGCGTTTAATAGCATGACCATAATACCTTGGAAGTTGGGTAGGCTTTTGGTGTGGAATGCTACCCTGTGTCGACACCCTCGCGCCATCCCATCTTCTGAGCACGGCGGGCTGCGCTGGTGCGGCTGCTGCAGGTGCCGAAAACCTCAAACGGCGCAAATATAACAACTCTATTGGGAGCTATATGTTTGAGCCGTTTGGGGTTGAAACACTAGGGCCGTGGTCTGAGTGCTCATCGAGTATTTCGGGACCTCGCTAAGCAGTTGGTCGACTCTTCACGTGACCAAAGGGCTGGGCTATTCTTAGGTCAAAGAATCAGCATCGCCATCCAACGCGGCAACGCTGCCAGCCTTTTGGGCACTTTTCCTACTGACAGCGATGCGGACGAATTCTTTGATACCCAGTGAGCTCTCCCCATTTTTACTTTATATTCTTGTATATATACTGTCTAATTATTTATGTGAAGACTAAACTTGTAACCTAAACCTAATAAACAAATTTAAATAGCCTGCTAAGTTAGCTTAACATGCTGTTAAATGCAAAAAAGCTGGATCTTTGTCGTCCCAAATAGTCCTAAAAACGCGCGGTAAAGGTGAACTACAAAGTAGGAAATATTGTTGATTATCACATAAATGTTTATAACTAAGAACATTTCGTGCGAGCAGAGTCGCTAGCACATCTTGTTCAACATAATTTGATATAACTTTCCACAAATAATTTATTTGAAGAGAGACTCAAAGCGGCCTTTGATATAACGAGTATGTTGGTCAGAGCTATATTTGGAATTCACTTCTGTTATCTGTATACTTAACTTGATATGAGTTCCTAAGTAATTAAATTATACAATGTGTAGGTACATAAAGCGAAATTCGGATACAGTTCGTAATTTTCTTAAAAGGGGTACAACGTTTTTGCATCAGGTATTAAAATATAGATAACGGTGCGATTTTGATTTACCTGAAAAAAATTACGTTAGAAAAAGTATCTTCAATATTTTATTAGCTTTTGTAATGAAACATCTACTTTTATACACATTAAGTATTTTCAGAATTGAATCACTACACGTTACAATCTCCCCCACCCCTGCGTCTCACCCCTCCATCTTGCCCCCTACCCCTAGTGAAAGTAAACAGTGGAAAATTTAAGCAGGGCGCTCATGGAGCTGAAATAAAATTGTTCGGACCTATTGCAATTCTCTTGTCTACTCAATTATGAAGATGTAATAGTTGAGCTTAGTACACCGGAGACCTGAACCTGAATTTAGAATAGCTCATCATTCGCACAGGACTTCTGAGTACAAAAAGGAATTCATCGTCTGCCTATCCTTTTCTAATTGCGTTGGGGTCGGCTTCCAGTCTGACCGGTGTGCAGCTGAATACCAGTATTTCATATGGAGCGACTGCCTGTCTGATCTGTACAACCCAGTCACTGGGTAATACGATATCGCTTAGTAAGATTAGTTGTCAGACTTTCGGTCTTCTGACGAGCCGTAACAACTGTCAAAGATCCACGAATGACAGCCGGGACCAACGGCTTAACGCGCTGTCAAAGGCACGGAAGGGTCTTGGTATGAAAAGATGGTCCCTATCCACGGACCAACCGCGGTAACCGTAACTTAACCTGACCGATCGACCTGTGTGGCTGTTGTTAATAACCCATAATTAGTAAGTAGAACAAGAAATTGTAAAAGAATGTCTAAATCTATTCGTACAAAACTATCCGTTTTCTTTATATTCCGAAGTTTCCTATGTGCTTCAGGCGTGGTCTTCGTAATTTGACAATTTAGTTGGTTATCGACCACCTAAGTGCCTACCTACTTACTATTTTAAGACAACGAGCTACAATAGCTTCGACCCAATCGATCAAGTTTGACATTGTTAAATGCGAAACATTCACAATTTCAGGAAAAATGGAATGTCTCCTAAAACTGACATCTTAGCGGATGAAATTGTAATTGTTTTATAATTTTATGAACAGTTTCAAATAAGTAAACTAGTTGAGTATTGGGTTTCGTCGACATGTTGCAGTGGCCGCAAACGCCTTTTAGTTGCACGTAGTTACCACAGTATAGAATAATATCTCAAAGCTCAAATACTCCTTGTATTTATTCGCAAGCTGGTTGGAGTGGCGACAGTCCGCTCAGCAAGAATTACGTCCTTGTTAATTGCAAGGTTTAATTGCCTACTCTCGCCGCTTACTGCTCCGAGCGAGGTTCCGGTCTTATTATAATAGATTCCATTGTGATTTTAATGAAGACTTTTGGCATTATTTGCTTTACAAATAGATATTATAGAAGAAGGCTTGGCAGCCTTCTCACTCAACACGCGTTTACGGCATAATACACCGGTTATCTTCAGTTAGTTTAGTTTTTGAATAGGGTTGTACAATATAAATAGGTGTCTTGTGTTATAGAGTGTGTAGTGATCGTATATAGCATCGCGAGCTTTTATTTTAACGGAGTTTTAAACAGAAGCGTCTATTTTTGTCTGTATGTATTTATTATTTATATGCATCGATATTTTCATCAATTGAGGACCGATTTTCGATGGTGGACTTTCTGTGGATAGTTTTTGATTTATCTTCAATAAATACTTATTTAATCCAATTGGTGTAAATTTTTGTTGTTACAAAAAATTCTGTCACTATTGTGACAGTAGTAGAAGTAGGAGTTTTTTTTTTTTTTTTGGGTTTTGGCTTCGCACGGTTTGTGCATTTAGCCAGTGTCAAGTAATTTTTCTTTTTGATCAAGTAAATGGCCCGATATCGGGCACGAATTTACAAAACAGTCATAGTCGTCTTTAGTCAGTCAAGTCAAAGTTAAGTCAAAGTTATTGTAAAGCGGTAGTAACTTTACAACAACCTATTAGGAGTTTTTCGGGGGAACACGAAAAGTCCATGTTAGTCACTTATTTTCACCTTCACTACACTTGTGCACTCACACGTAATTAAATTGCATAATTCACTACCAAAATTATACAATTTTGTTCGCTACTTCACTAAATTTCATGAAAATAAAAAGTCGTGCGACATGTTCCAACGCGATCCCGCCAAAAACTGAAGTAGGAGTACATACAATTGGTGTGGGGTAGGTACCACAGCAAAATAAAATACCTTTAAAAAAAAACAAGCTACGCCTTCCAAAACAAAAAAAAAAACTCTATAAAAAAAAATTGTTTGATTTCGGAATTCGGTGTCTTTTGGTTCTGTATTTTCGTGTTTCGTCACCGACTTCCGAAATTAAACCCATTTAGCACTAGTAGGTAGTGTTTTTTTGGGAAGGCTGTTATTTTACTAAAATAATTTACGAAATTATTGGCCTACTTTGTGAAACTGATTACACTTGAGTTTCGAGCACACAAATCGTAAAAACAGAGAACTGAGGAGTGATCGTTACCAAGCAGATCCTATAAAGTTTTATCTTATCGATCACTCTCTCGTGTCAGAATCTGGTTCTCGTTACGTTACGGATTACTTCGTCCTTCGTCTCGTCGGTTACGTGACCAGTAGTTATCTGGCTAACCCAGTGCCTAATATTGACTTTATTAACATTAATTTGATTCAAAAGGTACAAGAGTTAATGACAACTGAACTTGCCTAAATGAAGTTTGTGTTTTATATGTACAGACTTAGAAAAACATAAAAAACTTAATGGAGGACCCGAACCTGCAAATGAAGGACTTCTATTGAGCTGCCCAGGTTAGGTTTGCGTGAACAAAATAGGCTTTTGACGATGATTGAATGAGGGAAGGACGAATGTATTCATTTACTAGTACCCAGATGTTTTCTTTATCGTAAGTATCGAGCCCATTCTAAATCGACATTGACTTTACCTACCTATGTTCAGAACCGCCTTTTTCAACCAATTTTTTTAAAGTTTAGTTTACACATGTAATATTAAGTATACAGTTTTACTGCTCTTCTCCGAGATATTTACTATGGTTTTCATATTTGAATATTTATTATTCAGAAGTTTATACAAACATTGCTCCCTGCTCTCAGAGAAATAAGGTCATGCTATAAATATTGCAAAGTATGCGTACATATCTGGAATGATCACGTGGCACGTTAAAGAAAGTACCTTCTTACATAGACCGACTCTCAGTACTATTAAGAGTGTGTTCTGTATGAATTGGTTTCTTCTAACCACAAAAATACGACCTTTCCAATATATAACCATCTGAGTCAAGAAAAGTGCACTTGTTTCTCAATCTTTGCAATTTTCTTTTCATCAATATTCTATGTACGAATGATTACGTCGTGAATTATAAGTACGTTCCCTCCGCATCACTTGGTCTCACTCTCGGTCTTTTATGACCCATAAACAAGGAGCCATATACTCCGCAGATTTTTTATTCTAAGTACGTAATAAATAACAAGTTCTTTATAATGAAAACACTTAAAATGAATGTCGCTGCCACTTGTCATTTTATTATCTGGCCGCACATTATTTTCTCCACAATCCGAGCTTGGAGGTCTCATAATGGGATTGTATTTGAATCTTTTAATGCAGTAATTACGTTCATAATACAACATTATCGTAAGCCATATTTTTTTTCATTGCTTGGCAGTAGCATAGCTAACGTTTGGGATAAATAATTTTACCAAATTAGCATTTTCAATTCCGCTAACGGGCGCGCAATTTAGTTCGTGGGAAGCAATGGAGGGAATAAAATAAAGCATGTTACCCCGGAAAACACAGTGTTTCATGGAGAGCAGTTTGTAGTCTGTTGTTGTAACATGTGGGAGCGAGGAGCACGGCACTTACACCCTTATTACTTCCCTAGAGTAACCAGCACAGTGCGGGAGGCTCATTCTCCGCCTCGTTTAATTCTTTATTACACACTGAAATTGGAATTCTGGCATGCGTCACGCCGCAAGATGTGGAAGGCATATTAACCGTCTTTATAGGAACATCTTGTGGTGTATTGAATGTTTAAGCGAAGCCAGAAGCTTACTTTAATATTCGTCTCCGTTATGATCAGCTATCACTTTTAATCTTCCTTTGTATATTAACTTCCTGAAGCTTTCTCTGAGGTCGTACAAATTTCATTGGTGAGGCATTGTAGGTATTCGGTATACGACCATCACGACTGCATCTCAATTCAATTAAATTCTCAATTCTTTATTGCGTACCATAATGTATAAAGTTGGTAAGGAAATAATGATAGTCAAAATTATGGACCCTGTCGGGCACAGCATGATCAAGTAGGAGAGAGGAGAAAGAACACTGTTTGTTTAATGTGATAAATATTACTAGTTATGTTGTTAGTAAGTTATACTGTTTTATTATCACAGAATTAAAGTTAAGAATTATAATTATTATTTTGTAAATTATACACATTTATTTATTATTTAATTTACTTATTATCACTTTTATTTATTACGTATTTAATATTTATTATTTATTATCTGTAAGGTAAGTTGTTTATTGGATGCTTCATATTTATTTAAAAGGTATTTTTCGTATTATTAGTATTGTGAGTATCTGTCTGGTCTTATGATGGTAGATAGTCGCCAATTACACGGTTGCCGGTTTTGCTTGTTCGTGCTTACTTTCCTACCAACCATAATGATTTAACGTTATACGAGAGTATATCAACATAATGACGTAACAATCTAGTGAACCGTATTCTCGTTTCTGTCCAATTTGCTTCAGACAAACTCGTTAAGGGGTCGACTTCTCACTTTAACTTTACCAAACTCGAGTTAAGGGCGAGTTACGATTATAAAATGTAATGTATTGTCATTGATAACTTTTGCTTTGGAGTGCAGTAGGCGTGCAGCTTAGGTATACTTACCGCCTATGTTTGACATTTATAAGAAAATAAAGATCATAACATTCATGGGATAGTGTAGGTACCTCGTGGTAGCTTATTTACACTACTATTCGAATAATAATTAAACATTCTAGTGTTAAATATTGTGCAACTAGCTTTTGCCAGCGGCTTCGCCCGCGTGGTGGTCGGTGTATTATACATATAAACCTTTCTCTTGAATCACTCTATCTATTTAAAAAACCCGCATCAAAATCCGTTGCGTAGTTTTAAAGATTTAAGCTTACATAGGGATATAGGGACAGAGAAAGCGACTTTGTTTTATACTATGTAGTGATTTACAGTTGCCGAGGTATTATTTGACTTACCCTATCATATACGCTAAGTTTAATTTAACAACTACTCCACGCTTAACTGTGAGTCTGTGACGTAAAGCAACGGAGAACTTGGAATGGGTAGTTAATGAAAACTTGGACGTATCACTTTTGTATCAGGATAAGCTCTACTTTGTCAAAGACTTAGTGGGCTTATAAATAGCTTGGCCGTAGTTTCGCTTTTGTGTCAAGTCTTGGTAGGCGTCGACCACAGCGGCTCGGCTTTCGGCTTTCGGCGTGAGGCCGCGTGGCGCGTGGTTGCGCCCCAAACCACCCATCTGTTCCTTGTTTATGACTCGCAACTTTACTGTTACTCAGGCCGAACGTTGCTTTAATCGTTTTATTGCTTTTTGTTATTTATTTCGATGCCAAATAACAAATTGTGCTGAACAGCCGATCTATAACGCGTAAATGTTGTTTTGGAACGAAAAACGTTCCTTCTCGTGCAGACGAAGCATAAGTATACATGAGCTCGCCACTAACGTGAAATGTGAGGATTTTAGTTGTGAAACATAGTCAAAGGAACGAACGAAATGGGCGAACGTGCATGCTTGGCGGTATTTCAACAGTTCTAATTCTGCGCAGATGAGTGTGTATTTTTGGTAAATCTCTCCTTTAGGTTTCGTCAGTGCCCGTCACAATTTATTTCTATATTCTGCTGATTAAAACCTACGTAAAAGTATTTCATTAGAAGTAGGTAGGTAGGTGGTTTACTTTCCGGCTAGACGGACCGATGAGAGGGCCTAAAGGCAACAGCTTGGTGTAATGACGGGACGCAGAAGGCAGTCCAAGTTTTTGACACAACTTGGGAATGTTATTGCCAGCGTTTGAGAAAATTATTGTGTTCTTGGAGTCTTTGACTTCCGTTCCTACAATATGATAGGAAACTGAAGAAATGATAAGATTTTTTAAAACCCAAGTCATAGAAACCAATTTTGCAGTTAACGTTTATAGAAACTTAGACATTAAAATTAACATTCACACTAATTCGTCGTTTTCCATTATATATTAACGAAGTTAAATACAATTCATTAAGTTGGTATTTTTAACACAATTCTTGAAAGAATATCTGTCTCTCTCCGTCCCCTTTAACGTTATAATTAGACTTATTAATCGCTGTTTATTTTTATTATCTCCGCTCGTAATAATAAACAATAGCTCCCGAGTTTTGTTCATAAATCACGAATGTTCCGTAACTAGGACAGAAGTGTTACACTCTCCACTTCTCCATTTTTGTTGCTAGTATCTTTGGTCCTTGCAGACGCGTAATAATTTATTAGTTTTCATACATGGCTGGCTACACAGAAAGTGGACCGTTGAGAATTTTCGTTTTAGACATTTGGCACGAGAAAACATTGCGTAGGGACTTAGGATGGGTATTTTATTGGTACTGCAAATATTTTTTTGACAGCCATCTATGTTAACTGATAAATCAGTAAGGACCTTTCTTGTTAGCTTTTAGTGCCCCAGTGCATGGTAACGACCTCTCACTGTCCCTTCTGGGCCTGCTCGTTCCATCGTAGACTTCATCCATCGCTTTCCACCAGGCGAGATCGAAGTCAACAGCAGGCCCATTTCGCAGTTGAAAAGAAAATACACAGGGTGATTTATAATTTGATGTATTTCTTTCAGTACGTGAGTACCATTAATCACGTACAATGGTTTGCTGGGAGGTTGTGAAGTATTGGGATCGCATAAACCAGTTAATTAATTCAATCATTACACAAATTTTAAATATTTGAACTATTTGCAAATTACATTTTTGCTAGCATTATCAACTGTATCATTGACACCTTTAAATATATTTTTTTAACTTTTGTACCTTACTGAATGCCAAAATGATGAATTTACAATCAAGAACTTCGAAAACTTCTGAACATCATTGCGATACTTCGTGGCAGAAATGGCGTTATTTCCATTATTAACGATCAGTGTTAAAGTCCCATTCACATGCACCCGCACTCATTTCCTCTCGGGGCAAACAGAGGTAATTACAATCAGATTCCGCTAAGAGAGAGATTGACATGGCGGCGAATATTTATTAGTAAGGCAGTAGCGATGGAAATAGACAGACAAACTTTCTTCGTTTAAAAAAGAGCAGATTCCTAAATTAACCATACCATATAAGAAACAATTGAAAGAGCGAGACTATTTAATGTTTCAAAATATTTGCGAAAATCAACGATGAATCTCCTGATATCCATAACGTTATAATTTTGCCATTATGGTATGCCGTTATTGCTCATAATTCCCCGAAGCATAAGTAGGCAGAACGTATGGTGCCGTACACCTCCTAACAGTAAAACGATTACTACATAAAGTGTCGTCATAAGGATTATGGCGACTTTCTAAGCTATTTACTGAAGATTCTAAACAATGTGCCCCCTAAATAAATAGGCATAAGCAGCGCGAGGCGAAGCGTGGGCGGTCGCCCACGGCCTAACGTTTCTAAGAGACTGTCATGCTACGTCTAATGATTTCTTCACTGAAGACCAGGCTAAAAATATCGTACAAAATCATAAAACTTCTTTGTTTCTTCTCGGGGCAAAGCTTTTTCCTTTGGAAATTCTCGTGTTTTGTGTCATCATTGTCGTAAGAAACACTTAAAAGATCTTGAAAATCTGAGGTCAAAAGGTATAATTGACGCTCGACTTTTTATGGAGACCAAAAGATGCTCGGATCTCGGCTGCAGAATAAAGAATTCAATTGAATTAAATCGGCTACGTAGAATATGAACTACTATGAGAGGTACGTGAAACGCTACGAGTACTACGCCATAAAACGCTACAGGCGGTATGCCATGAAAGCTACGAGTGCTACACCATGGGACGCTACGAGTGATACGCCATGTATCACTGCGATGCTACGCTATAAAACGCTATGAGTGCTACGCCATGTAACGCTACGAGTGCTACATACATAATGTAAAGGTCCGCGTCTTATGGCATAAATACACCACACTACCCATTTGTGTGCTGCACAGCCCCTTCATGTTTGAACACATCAATCGATAATAATAAATCGTGTTGTGTTGTTGTCCGTGCCAGTAAACAAGTCTGCAAGCGATGCAAAGGCGATTCTATGCCACGATTAATCAGGCTAGGGTCTATTAAACTGGGCTGGCGTCAGCGTAAACGTGTCGCAGATTTTTTTTTAAGTTACACTCAGCTTTTCCAAATTATTACATTAGTACATTTCCATAGCAACGATCTTGACGTTGCGGAAAAAACGCTCGATGATGCGGTCAATGACGTTTATAAAATACTTCAGCCTTATGTGCTGTCTGTACAGTCGACCGCACGTTGCTGGTGATACTTTGACCTTGAGCTGATTGGGCGTAGTACGGAGTTTAAGAAGAAAGCAGCTTATACTGGTTGATTATTTATTTATTGGATCTCCAACAGAGGGTACACAATTACATGCAAGTATTCAAGTATGCGCGCAAGTGTGCGCTTTCAATTATTTGAGACCACATCGTTCGTTTATAATCTAGGTAGGTACAAGAAGTTTGCCAACAACAAGTATTAAAATACATCAAAATACATGACATGAAAATCATACGAAAGAAAACAAAAAATAAATAATAAAGATACAAAATAATACAAATATGATATTTATTTTTATGTGGTACAGTTGATACTTTTTTTCTTTCTGATACACGCTGTATGTCTTTTGTAAACTTTATCATTTTGCATATAGGAAATATCCAATTCATAACGCTTATGGTACTTCGTTATTTTAAAAAAAACGGCTAAGTATCCTAGTTTTTTAGGAATTCTGGCGTCTAGAAAAGGTTATAGTTTCAAAGGTTTTGTTACGATGTGCGTCCTACTGTTCTTACAAACCAACGCCCGCTTGTCTCGTCTCTATCGCCTCACTAGTGTAGCCTCACCCGCAATGTTGCCATGTTGGTCGGGTTCGATTGACGTGTGAAATTTAGGAATTCATTATAAACGTTTAACGACTACCAATACGTTTCTTTGAAAGCATAAGAATCCATACCTATTGAATTAACCCTATCCAGTGGCGATAGGTTTGTAAGAAGGGAAATAAATGAAAAATCAGCAAAATGTATTCTACCTAAAGCAAAGTGACCACTAACTTAAATGGTTCGGATTCAAATCACGACTGTCATTCTTTGACAGTTGTATAAAATCGCTATTACACGGCAAATTGACGAACGGAGTTAATTTGTTTATCAATTAATTTCACATATACCTGCCTATCAAAATAGAGTATCGAAAAAGTAGGTTTCAGTCGAGTCGAGAGCAGTGGTGGTCATGTGGCCCAGGGCTATCGGCCCCGACTTCTAAATAAAAAAAACTTTTTCCAAAAAAAGAACAACCCACTTCCGGTAAAACACTACAAAGTGAAAAATAACTTTAATTTCGGAAGTCGGTGACTTTTTAGTTATAGTACCTACCCCACACCAATTCGATTTTTCATCATCCTTGTATGCAAAACAATGCATATTTACGCGATAGCAGCAATCGCGGTTGATTTTCTGTCATTTTTTGAAGAGTTCCGTTGTCTGTCTCCGAAACGCATCATCAGATCTATATGAACTTAAAATAGGACCATTTCGGAATAAACTGCTTTCGAACAAAAAAAAAAAATTTGAAAATTCGTCTATATATGACGGAGTTATGCCCGAACATACATAAAAAAGAAGGTTGTACCTTCCTTCATCAGCGTCATGAGATGATGATGACCATACGAAAATGTCTCAATAGCTTTAGAAAATATATGAAAAACCTTGTAGGTAAATACCTATAACATTTGAGGGTTGCCCTCGATTTCCCTAAGATTCCATCATGAGATCCTGGGAACTTGGTGCCAATGAGACTACCTCAGGAGTATACTCTTTCAAACAAAAAAATAATTTTAAGAATCGGTCCACAAATGGGGGAGAAATCGATGAACAAACATTTAAAAAAGTACATACAGTCGAACGGAGAACCTGCTCCTTTTTTGAAGTCGGTTAAAAATAAAAAGGTTTATGAATGAGTATCTGAAACACTTGTACAAACTGAAGAGTTGTAGGTCGTGAGCTTGAACCCAGTCAGGGACCGGGCCTGCACTCAAAACGGTGAAGGAACACAACGTGAGGACACCGGCGAGACATAGAACCTCTTGGACCACGTGGTGAATTACTGCCCACTCCCTGTCGCAGAGAGGAGGCCCGTGTCTCGGCATTGGGAATATTAAAGGCTGATTATGATGAATTTGCAGTCAGCTAATATAGCATCTTGTTTACGGGCTATTCTTACAACGGCATGAGTTATTCTTACGAAGTTGGTTGGTTGCCAGCGGTGCGGGTTGTTCGAAAGAGGCACACAGGCAACTGAGGGAACACGGGTGGGTTTTAGTTAGTAAAAGTCTGACACGCCCTCCTGCTCCACCCAAAGCGGGAGAAGTAATTTGATGATTTCCCACCCAAAAAAAAATGAAAAAAAAACGAAGTTGGTCATTTGCTCTCGCATTGTAGTTACAAACAGTCTTCTTCTTCTTCTCACGTTTCGTCATACGAAAGAAGAACAAGAAGCCTTTATTTCCTAACTTCTGATGCGTAGATACAAAACCACAATTTCGTACTTAATCATTCACAGTCAAACACATGCCGATACCGAGAGATTAACTCTCCCGATTTAGGTATGTGTTGGCCTGTTGGTTTCATAAATCAATTTATTATTGTTCAGAAGGGTGTAAATCGGTACCGAAAATGTAATTAGCGCGAAATGTCCGAGGGCTCATTGTTTCCAGATAATACGCGTAACACGTATGGATAGAAATATACTTAAGTGTATACTTGAAGGAATTATACATTCTGACGTAATAGGCGACACTACAGTAGGCACAGTATACTTGTATCGGAGGTATAGTAATACCGAGGTATATATCATAATAGGGTATATTTTCTATTTTCACTCATGTTTGTTCTGTCCCGCGCCTAATAACTAATTATGTATAGTAAGTATTATGTTTGCTTATTTACTTGTTTAATGTTTAAGACTCAACTTAGTCACGAATCACGACATGTCGAAATACATACATACATAAACACACGCCTTCTTTCCATAGGGGTAGAAATTACAGAATATAGAGGTATGAGGAACGGGGTGTAAAGTTCACTCATACTCTATGGAAATAGGAGGATCCTCCTTCCAGACGGGTTTTGTGTCTGGTGGGCAACTGCCCGACGATTGATGTCGGGATGTTCTATATATGTCACCGTATGATTGTGAACACCGTTAGTTTATAATCTATCTCGCGAGATTATAAGCTGTTGATAAATTGTGAACTGCACCATACTGCTTATCGACCGAATAGGTTAGGTTAGGTTAGAATTGGGACCAACCGAGCTACTTTCAAGTTAGTGGCAGTTACTTGACCATTTAGTAATAGCGCAAGGTACTATCCGTCTTGATACTAGTTCACAATTTGACGGTTTCACTACACATCTGCTCTGTAATTACCTTTTGTTCGGCGCTGTTCATTCATCCTCTCAACATGACCAAACCATCTAAGCATTGGGCACGCCGCGATTGCGGCGGTAAGTCCCCTCTTTGAGGAGTGGCTTGAGAGGCGGCATGGCGTCCTCACCTTCCGCCTGACACAGGTCCTCACCGGACATGGCTGTTTCGGGAGGTTCCTGTTTCGGATAGGGCGGGAGGAAACGCCCGGGTGTTTCCATTGCGAAGATCGCCCAGAGGACACGGTGGAGCATACGGTGGAGGTCTGCCCAGCTTGGGCGGAGCAACGCCGTGTCCTCGTGCAGGTGATCGGCGGCGGCGATCTCTCGCGTCCGACCCTGGTCCAGGCCATGGTACGGAGCGAGAGGGCATGGCTGGCAGTCGCCTCCTTCAGCGAAGCAGTTATGCTCGCAAAGAGGGAGGCGGCGCACGTGAGGGAGATGCAGTACATGCGCCCTCACAGCCGTGGCCTTCGCAGGAGACGCCCTGGGCGTCGGGAATCCCAGGCTGATTCCCGGCCACCGTAGGCACGGGCTTGCGGACGGCGAGTAATGGGTACCTCGCTGTCCGGTAAGGACCAAGCCCGGGTCGACGGCGCGTTGTGTTCCACGCGCGCCTCAAAGAGATGTCAGCAGCAACAGAGGGGCCCGCAAGGGCCGATGCCTGCCGGGGGTGCGGGTTGTTCGAAAGAGATACCGCCGCCCCTGGCACACAGGCAACTGAGGGAACACGGGTGGGTTTTAGTCAGTAAAAGTCTGACACGCCCTCCCGCTCCACCCAGAGCGGGAGAAGTTATTTGATGATTTCCCACCCAGAAAAAAAAAAAAAAAAAAAAAAAAAACCATCTAAGCATACTGTTTTAAATTTTTATTACTAGTTACATCTTCTCTTAAATTGGACCATTGCTTTATCATATAATTCCCCATTATATACGCCGAAATATGTGAATGTTTCTAAATTTTGTTGTTGTTTTTGTTGTTTTTTGTTTTTTTGTATATTTTTTTACTGGGTCAAATATGTACCTACATATTTGACCCAGTAAAAAAATATAGGGTCGCCCTCTATTACATGGGAATTAACAAAACTGGCGAAATTTGATTGCACCTCTGTGTAACCCTTCGGGATTAGAGTCGAGGTGTTATCCTTTCAAGTATAAAACAAAGTCGCTTTCCGTGTTTGTACGTTTAGATCTTTACACTACGCAACGGACAACGGACAACTTTATTGCGGTGTAAGCTAGTGTTGTATAAAAAGTTATCGTTTCTTACCTTAACAGACCGGTTAGACAGACCAGTTTAGATATGCATATATGTACCTATAGCTAATTAACCGCTTGTCAATCTGAGTTAGAAACTGTTGTCGTTACAAAGCGTTACCAGGATTGATTGGATGAATTGGCGGCATCTGGTTACGCGATTAGGCCTACATCTCATACACACATATTGTATTCACGTGCAGTTTTAACTTCCTAACGTACTTATTAGATTTTATTTTAGAACTTATGATTTGCTAGTTTTTTCCCGCGGCTCACGCCGTTGTGGATGTCGGTTATAAAACTCAAACTCAAACTCAAAGCATTTATTTCAAATAAACCAATTACAGGCACTTTTGAATTGTCAAGGTCGGTGAGTTAGAAAGATGAAGCTAATTGCCCATTCCAAAGCGTAGGTACCTATGGAGAAGAACGGGCAAGAAACTCCATGGACACTCTTTTAAAATCATGGTATTGTTACAAAAACTTGGTTACATCATTATGTTGAAATTATCAATGTGAGAACGATGTAAAAAGACGTGCACATTAAAGCGTTCGTAATTAAAACAATTCAGAAATTAAAATAAGCCGTAGGAGCTAGGAGATGACCAGTCCCTACTGGCGCGCCCGTTTACGAACATGAAGTGTGGATCAGCACCATTCAGCTGAACCATTTTGAAGGGAACTTAATGATCCAACACACACGCCACCACCAGCGAGACATTTGAGTGGGCATGACATACTCTCAGCTGCCAGGGCACATTCAAGTCAATGAAAGACGTACCCTGTAAATGGTAGCTTTATAGTAGCAACATAGTGCTCACACATGTGCTATGCAATTATACAATACTAGAAGTTTGAACAATACTAGAAGTTTGAATTTTTTATCGCGTAAAAAAGCCTATACCCTTCTCCATATCCTAGGCTATATCTGAAAGCGTAACAGAGAGACAGACAGAGTTACTTTCGCATTTATAATATTAGTAGGGATTATAAACCTGAAACGAAAACCGGCTAGTCATTCAAATAAGGTGTTTTTAGCACCGAAGCTTAGCTTTTTAAGCTTAAGACCTTAAAATACCTATGTATTCACAATCAAGAAAAAAAAACAACCGACTTCCAAAAAAACACTACAATGTGAAAAATAACTTTAATTTCGGAAGTCGGTGACTTTGGATATCTTTTTAAATTTTTTGTCACCGCCTTCCGAAATTAAAGTTTGTTTCTTTTTTGAAAAAAGTTTTTATTTTTAACTTTTTAGTGGTTCACATGTGCTTACCCCTTCACAGCGTACCGGCGTGATGTTATGTTATGAACTGGTGTAAACAATAGACAGACATGAGATTTCAGCAATCCCAGTCCATTTGCTATCATCTATTGAGGAGTTCCGTTGCATTTCTCCGAAGTTCTTCATCAGATCTTCACCAAATTGAAATAGGACCACTTCGAAAAAGTACTCTTCCAAAAACTACCCAAATCGCTTCAAGTGTGCCTATAAAACTAAAAGATTTCTTCAGAATCCCGTCATCAGATCCTGACTTGATGATCATGGAACCACCTGGGAAGTACACCCTTTCAAACAAAAAAAAAATCCAAATCGGTCCAGCCATCTTCGAGTAATCGGTGTACATACATTTAAAAAAAATCCTCCTTTTTAAGTCGGTTAAAAAGAAACCAGTCCAAAGGCAACACATCCAGATCGTGTTACATCCACATTATAATTTCGCGTGGAATAAATTCCTTTCATTTTATTTATGGTAGGAGTCATTTTCTTTTTATAGGTAGGTTATTTTCGGACATTGCCCGCCTCTTTTATAGCCCAATAGATACGCAGGCTAGGACAGCCAGACTGCTGTGGAGCCCTAGACTAAACTAAGGCATAATAAAGCTATTCTGTAAGCTTATGAAAAAGTTTGTTTATCATCACATAAAATCTTTTCATTTACTAATACAATCTTCTTCTACTTAACATAATTCCCGATGCCAGGTTCCAATTACGTTAAAAGTACTCCTTATTTGCCTGATATAGTATTGCATGGCTAGGTCCTTCATTAATTATACATTGTGGTAGATTTTTCACGAAACAGCGACCGTCTGACCTCCACAACCCTCGGGGAAATCATGGTTTCCTGGTAAGATGTTATCATTGTACAAACGAGACGGGCACATCTACCTGATAATATACGACCTCTAAGCCGCCTGTGATCGGATCTACAGGGAAATGCGGAGAACTACTACTCTTTGTTGAAGCTACAGGGTGGAATCTAATTTATGATTGTTTCTTTTTACAGTTTCGACATCGTTTGGGATGACCGCGATTCAGCTTTCGGTGAACTCAAAGATTACAAGCTGCTATACTTTTTACAAGATGATACCATTGCGATTAAGGTAAGTGCGTACTACTAAATTTTATAATCCTTATTTTGAAAAGAATTTTAGAAAAGAAAATTAAACTTGATTGCATGCACTCTTAATTCTACTAATATCATAAATGTGAAAGTTTGGATGTTTCGATGTTTGTTACTCAATCACGTAACATGGATAGTTTATATCCCGGAACTACGTTCCCGTGGGATAATTTTCGATAACTTTCGTGGCAAAAACTAGCAATATAATAATTTACCCGTACTCCATTAGAGATTGAAATATAGTATTATCAATAAGAGTATTTTGGTAGATACACTAATTCCCACTAAAATAGAACCGAGTGCTTATTTAGAGGAAACTATTTTTGCGGAGAAAAATGGAGCTTCCATTTACATAATTATAACGATATGTCGGTGTCGATTCCTATTTCAGGGAACTGAAAGAGCTTTCCATTTTTCCTTTAGTTGAGGTAACTTGTTTCCATTTTCCATACTGCAAGTTTATCGCGGAGTATAGAGGTAGTCGATTAGGTTAGCCTTCCTAAAACCCTACACTCTACACATTCAGATAGGTTTCATGTAATACTGCAGGCTTGTTTTGTTTAGGTAGTTAGGTATATAACTGGTAAAAAACAATTATCCCGTCGGTTTGATTTTACAAATAAAAATTGGTTTTACAAATAATTACTGAATTTTTCATTCGCATTTTTTTCTGTACGTACTGTATTGGTACTGTACTTTTACGTTATGTCAACTCATATTAACTGGTATATTTGCTATTTTCATCTTTATAAGTAGTCTTCATTGTCCTTGTGTGTGCAGTGCAAAGTTAAAAGCTGTTATAGTGCAAGGTTATAGATTGACTGGATTGGCTGTTCGTGATGTATGGGTGTGGATTTATCTTTAGCTACACATTAGTAAGAAAGTTGAGAGTACATTATGTCACACAAATAAACTAAATCAGAAATAGCTTTGCCAGGGTTATTAATTTAACAAAGATATTATATATAATTGAAAACATTTATATGACAGGAAAAACAAAGGCGAATTGTAAAAGCATTCAATGAGCGAGGGTAAATTTAGGGTTTAATTTAAAAACAAACGACGGCCTTGGAAAATCAGAGCAATGAATATTTATGTGGGTCCTGGAGCAGGACACACTCCAATTACGGATGCTCAATAAAAATTCCTCGGCGTCCGCACAGGCGACGCGTGGGCACTTATCCCGGTACTAAATAATTAATGCTTCATTAGTTATGTCACACTCCAAGCCATTATCTGCGGTAAATAGGCTAGGCTAATTACATTTCCACGTGTTTCTAAAAGAAAATTTTGTTTCCGTCCGTTCAATATTATCTGTATTCACTCAGGAAATCCACGACGGCAAGGGCGGAAAAGATCCTTTCCCGCTGCTTCTCAAGAAAACTAAGCTGCCTAAGAAGTGGAAGGAAAAGCCCGGTAAGTAAGATGTTTGCTCTAAATACTGCATAAGGCATAATCAGCCTATAAAGTTCCCACTGTTGGGAACGCTACGCGGGCCCAGTGCGGGTTGGTAGATGTCACATGTCTTTGAGTTTTTTGGTTCTAGGACGTGCCAGTTTTCTCACGATGTTTTCCTTCACCGTTATGAGAGCAGTGGTGATGAAATTGAATACACAAAGTAAATCGTCCGTCTGGGTTCGAACCTACAACTCGTTGAAACGAACCTTCGGCCAACTTCAGCTTTATTACTTAATAATGTAACAGTAACTATCCGTAAGTGGTAACTGATCAAGAACGGGTCGTAACTCGGCACCACTACCCAAAGTTGAACGAGGAGGAAAGCCTTTAATGGTCTTTCAATGGTGCTTGTTAGCTGCGGGGGAAATGCCGATAAAAACTGGATGTGGTAATGATATGTGGCCGGGTGAGCTCACATAGCTATGTTGAATTCCGTCGCGGTAATGACTCGATCTGAATGCTCGGAGGGCTGAGAAACGACGTCTTTTATTATGATTGTGCTGTGGGAGTTAATATTGATGTTTAATATGGGACGGGTAAAATAATTTGGTATTTTTGGTATATTTGGTTGTACCTACGTAGCAGTCACGAGCAGTAATATGTATACGCTTAACAACTTTTAAAAGTGATATTCTCCTCTTGTACTGATTGTAATTTTATGTTGTTGTGAAAATAATATTTTGAAACCTAGGTTATCTAAAGGTTGATCAAGGGTGATCTGGCTAAGCGTGGTCAATGTCTTTATTAGTAAAATACTTGCATTTAAAAAAACTACTTATCAATAGGAAAGCAAATATTATAATAAAGTTGTAGCCAGATGCAAGAATACGCGTCAACTGACATGTGAAAAATTTAAAACTTGCCGGGTACAATCATTGTAGTAAGCGTATTCTTTTCTATAATTTGATGATTTACGTATTACATGGTAGAATTAGGGTGGTCCAAATAAAACTATTCGTTTTTATTTGTTATATTCACTTTATTCAGAGTCATAAACTGTTCACATATTTTGATTAAGGTGTAGAATTTGTGAAGTTACGCTTTGTAGTCTTAGATGTAGATAACTTTTTGATAGTGCGAGTCATATAGTCTCGTCTTGGCAACATTTTACGTGAAAATGTTTTTGGTGGGTAATTATTATCGGTTCTCGCTTAGCCGAATTTGGTGATTCCCTTTGGCACACAGATAGTTTATAATCTGGATTAACACATAGGACTTTTGTATCCCGGTAGTACGTTCCCGTGGGATATTTTCCGACCACAACGCGGGCGAAGCCGCTAGCAAAAGCTCGTATAAAATTTATATCGTAGGCAATAAGTTCGAAGGGTTTGTCCTAAGGGGTTGAATATACTTACTTAGATTTTTGTTCGGAGATGAAATAAGTGCTTGGTCGCTCACGACGGTTTGGGATATGAATTTAAAAAAATAAATATAATAATAATTATTGCGAGAAGATGAATGTGCAGATTTTGAAATAGTCTTCATGCATTTTATAATTTGTTAGAAGCTAAGAACAAGCCAAAGGCTGGAAAAGTGAGTAAACGTAAAATTGTTACTCGCAAGCTGTTCCTATGCACCTTTATTGTGAATAATTTTGGATTATGCTAATCCATTGCTTCATATGTTCGAAAAATTTGTCAGCTCAGCAACGTAAATAATGCAATGAATATTGTTGAACTGTCAAAATGAAAGCCATTCCTACTGTTCGTGTGTTACTCAGTACCCTGTGATATTAGTTGACGTAGAAACATGGTTCCCAGTGAATGGAGTTCCAAAGAAATTGACTTTTTAAGGGATTTCGAACCTCCTGAAAAACCAACAATAAAAACCACAATAAAAATTGGTTTTAAACGATTACGCGAGGATATCAGAGGTAATTCTCGTAATTTTAAGAACGTTCACAGTTTGGTCTCAATCTCAATCTGTTAAAAGTACCTCGAGTTTCCATACATTTTTTACAAGTTTTGACATTTTGACTGTCGCCGAGATGAGACTGCAACTAGATTTTGAACGCGTTTAATTACAGGAATTGGCTTTCTGATATCCGATATCTTCCCATAGTGGTTTAAAACTATTTTTTTATTGTGGTTTTTCACCCTTACTCAGATTTTGTTTTTATTTTTCTCAGTCTGTTCTATATATTGGTTTGTTTAATAATTATGCTATTAATTTACTTATCAATTAAGCCCGTTCTTGTCCTTTTAATAGACAGTTATGAGCTACTAAGTATATCTATGTTTGTATAACGGGTTTACGCCTGGACGGTATAAGACGGCAATAAAAATAATTAGTTGACCTTGCCTAGTGTCAAGTTTGAATCACAAATTATTCTAATTACGTAAACCAGCCTCTCGGTTGGCGCGGTCGTCTCGTTCAATCTAAGTATCCCTTCTGGGGCCTACGTGGGTGCTCAACACGATATCGTGTTGTTACGTGTCAAACGAAATAATTATATTTGTGATTTTATTTATGGAAGCTTTATCATCATCTGCCTATCCTTCCGAACCTACCTTATACCCGTTGGTGATACTGGTTGTCAGACTTTCGGGCTTCTGACGATCTGTAACTACTGTCAAAGAGCCGCGAATGACAGCCGGGACCATGAGCCACAGCTTGACGTGCATTCCGAGGCACGGAGGGTTCTACCTTTACCTGTTCGATCATCCCGTGCGGCTGTTATCCTACCTAGCCACAAGCTCCTGGAAGCAACACTAACTAATAATTAAAATATTAGAATTATGCTCGCCAGATGCACAAATTGCCAGCAACTAGATTCTGGTGCCTTAGACAAATGAGAGCCTGGCGACCTTGAAAATGATTCCATCATTGATATTAAGTACATCTTAATGGATTCCATATATTTTTGGGTAGATGCCACTATGGATCCCAAACAAGCTATATATTCACAACATTACTGGGAGGCTCTAATTTTTCGCAATCATTCCGATCTTACGTTCACATTTCTGATATCAGTGTTCACAGTTTATTTTTAAGTAGGTACATACCTAATTGTATTGTGTGAATCAATAAATTCTGGACATTTTTAGCTCGAATGTAATAAAATATTGAATGAGTTTATGTAGGTTCCAACATTTTTCATTTACTCTTATAAAATGCATTGAATGTAAAAATATTGAGTATACAAGTAAGCATTATGAATAAAACGTTTTCCGTTTTACAACAAGATTCGTTTCCGCGTTTTTAACATCGCAAATAGCATTCCGATGTTCCATTGTGCCGGGGCAGCCTGCAGCGCGCTCGGGTGCCGGCGTCGTCGGGCGCCCGAGCGCGCTCACTTAATCCCTATAGGCATTTAGCTTAAACCGTTTGTCTTCTTCAGTTTTACAAACAAACAATATTAGTACTGAGATAATCTACCAATGCTTTCTCGTGATATACTACGAAGATGAACCCTTTTTTTTGGCATAGGATATCGAATATAGATAAGATACTACCTGCTTAATACATTATTTAATTAGGTTGCGATTAATTGAATATTCAAATACCGCTTCAAAAAGCTAGATAGCGGACATAATTAATAACGTCGGCACAGTTAATTACAAAATTTGATTGAATTATTAGTAATTTGGAAGTGAACAAACGGGGATACCTCGCTTTACATTAATAGCTTTAAAGGAGATTAAGCTATGAAAGTTTGAGAAGTTGCTCGGGCTTTCCAAGTTGGACTTCTTTGGCGAAGAGATTATGAATTATTGCAGCCTAAGGGAAGGCCGTCTGAGAAGCCTTTGAAATTTGTTGTTTATAAATTTCCAATAATTAAATTAATGAACTGGGTAACCGATATACTTTAATAGCGAGCGATAAATAAGGAGTGGATATTTGGGTTTTAAGATTAACTCATCCGGTTGATATTCATTTCTAAGTAAAAAGCTTCAGCAAAAAGGATACCTACCGATATTAAAAAGCTGAAGTTTGACCAGGCTCGTCTTATATGTACTTAGACCTACTTATGTGTACGCGTTCATTTTAGAATTCTTAATAATTTGGCCCCAATCAACCTTTTCCTTGTTATTAAAGTCAATAAGCCAAGCTTAGCCTCGTTGACGGGACAAATGTCATGTCGCCAACATATGGGAGGCCCAGTTTTTATAAAATGTTGACATGAAAAGCAGTGCAATGACCTCAGGGGGTTAGATGATATGGTGAAGTACGTGGGTCGTCATTGGATGTGAGTAGACCAGAAGAATGTGGTGAAAGTGGAGGAGGCCTACGTCCAGCAGTGACGTCATTCATTATTTATTATAAATTGAGAATCGAACCCAGGGCCTTATGTCTGAATTTTTTTATTTTAATATTTTAATTGTTTTTTTTATTTCTGAATTGTTATTTTATTTTAATTACGGACGCTTTAATGTGCACATCTTTTTAAATCGTTCTCACATTGATAATTTTAACATAATGATGTAACCAACTTTTTGTAACAATACCATGATTTTAAAAGAGTGTCCATGGAGTTTCTTGCCCGTTCTTCTCCATAGGTACCTACGCTTTGGAATGGGCAACTAGCTTCATCTTTCTAACTCACCGACCTTGACAATTCAAAAGTGCCTGTAATTGGTTTATTTGAAATAAATGCTTTGAGTTGGAGTTTTGAGTTTGAACATAAGGTCCTTGGTTCGATCGTCCTGTCAGCAGAGGCGTTTGTGAGCGAAACTACTAAAACACTAGAGCGACGACGCAGTCATTATCGAGGTAGTCGTCATGTTCCAAACTGATATTTATAATAAAGTCACCTCGTAGGACCATTCCTCTAGCTCAAACAAACCTTGTAAATAGAGAATGTTATATTTCCACCTGTTTCTAGAGGACTTAATCGAATGTCATTCAGTGATGAATGCTTTCAACTCAATATATCGTATTGGTACGCTACCTCGTTTTTCATCTGTGCAATAGAGTCCCATGTGGCAGGTGCTACTACCTAGCCGCTAGATTCCAGATTTATTAACGTAGGTATGGCTTCGAGCAATTTGCCTTTATTGCCTGCAAGTGGTGATATATTTGGCCTAATAGTTGAATTTAAATGAATGATATGATAACACAGATTAATGTGTAAGTAACGGTCGAATGTGGAAAGCCATACTTAATCATTGGTATTCGTTAGTATGAAAACTGGGGGTAATAACGTAACACACTAACAGTAGGAATCGCTTTCATTTAGACAGTTCAACAACCTTAATTGCAAGTAGATATGTTATTGAGCAGACAAATTTTACGAATATAATGAAGCAATTGATTAGCAATATGCTTCAAAATGACTTAGATTCTGATTGATAGTGTGTTACGCAGATAGTTATTAAAAGGATGCCTAAATGTCCTTTCCATAATAACAAAGACCGGGGCTGTGTTGCTGGACAAACGAATTATTATATAGTTTTCTTTAATAATACGTGACATCCAAGAGGTGACTACGGCGGGATCTCATAGCGACATGGATACTGCGATTGTCGCAACCCAGTGCTGGGCACGCCACGATTGCGGCGGTAAGTCCCCCTCTTTGAGGAGTGGATTGAGAGGCGCCACGGCGTCCTCACCTTCCGCCTTTGGCCGACACGGTTGTTTCGGAAGATTACTGTTTCGTATAAGGTGGGAGGAAACGCCCGGGTGTTTCCGGAGGTCTGCCCAGCTTGGGCGGAGCACCGCCGTTTCCTCGTGGAGGTGATCGGCGGCGGCGTTCTCTCGCATCCGGCCTTGGTCCAGGCCACGGTACGAAGCGAGAGTGCATGGGTAGCCGTCACCTCCTTCTGCAAAGCAGTAATGCTAGCGAAGAGGGAGGCGGCGCACGTGAGGGATAGGCAGTATATGCGCCCTCACGGCCCTAGTCACCGCAGGAGACGCCCGAGGCGTCGGAAATCCGAGGCTGATTCCCGGCCACCGAAGGCGCGGGCTTGCGGACGGCGAGTAATAGGTAGTTCGCTGTCCGGTAAGGACCAAGCCCGAGTCGACGGCGCGTTATGTTCCACGCGCGCGTCAAAGAGATGTCAGCATCAATTGGGGTCTGGGGATCGCAAGGGCCGATGCCTGCCAGGGGTGCGTGTTGTTCGAAAGAGATACCGTGGCCCCTGGCACACAATTAATGAAGGAACACGGGTTAGTTTTAGTCAGTAAAAGTCTGACAAGCCCTCCCGCTCCACCCAGAGCGGGAGAAGTTATTTGATAATTTCCAACCCTAAAAAAAAAGAAAAAGAACGAAGGGTACGAATGTTTTATTTCCACGGATACGATTTGGTCAAAAAATCCAATAAAATCAAAGACACATAAAGTGAGTAGGCAAGTGACATGAAAAACCCACAACAGGTCCCTATAACTACGGTTTTTAGGTACAAAGTTCCCTGAGCCTTATTAACCCGTAACTTTCTTAATACAAATTTATTACCTACGTGTGCTTTCACCCGCTAAATAACTGCAGGGTAAGCTAGGGATAATAAAAGGCTGTAAAACGAGAGGTAGGTGTCGCACAGGTAGACAAACGACTCGAATGTTCCTTGCCTCGCCAGCAATATAAGGAAAGTAGGGTTATTTGCTAGTCTAGCGACCTATTTTCCATTTTATGCCCCTTGAATTATTACCAATATCTTTATTTGTGGTGGATCAGTATGCGATGTTTATTGGGAAAGTCGGACCGGTATTACTTTACCCAGTTAGCTTATTATGTCAAAGGCGATAGAGTGTGTATACCTGCCTACAATATGCATCTTTAATAGATGCAAAATCTCTAGGACAGACACCTATCGATTCCTAGTACGGTTAATCAAAAATAAACCGACGTATTCATTGCGCGAATATCAAATTTTTAAGGGCACACCGAGTAATTTGCGATTTTGTTTCCTTTGTTCTTCTGATCGCTTGCTGCAACATTATTACTTAACCTTTAGTAATGCAACTAATATGTAAGATATTTAACCTTATGACCGCCAGAGCGTAATTGCATCGGTGTCCCACCCACGCCGAGCCACAAATTCGGCGCAAATCCTTTTAAAAAAATTTTTTTTATCGAAAACCAATTAATCATTGCGTTTCGTCCCCTATTTTTTTTAAATAAAATATTAGTCGTAACATCTTTATTTAATTTAATTTGCCCCTAAAATGTTGTTTTCTTGTCGGCACTAGCCGACGGTGGCCATGTTGAGCACGTTTTCATTTGTCGGCTATACCCGACGGTGGCGGTCAAAAGGTTAAGGATTCACTCTATAAATCGTAGAGTTTAGAAATACTTGTAGTTCCCTCCATAGAAAAAAAAACAAAGTAATATCTAAAACCAAAATAAATCCTCACAACGGAAATACATCACGGAAGGTCATTATTTTTAAATATTAACATACATCTTTTCTTTAACTTAATATTTTACATTTTCAAAACTGTGTATTTGTCTTAGTAATACGAAGGAAATACCTAAATTAGCGCGCGAACCGCCTATTCTAGCCAGAGCCGCCACGCTTTAATTAGTGCCAAAAGCTCGGTGCGCCCATCGAGTTCCGAGCTTACATGTTTTTAATAGTCACAGACCACAATATCGTTCAGTTTTTGAAGTCTATTTCACCTCTAAAATCTTTCCTATCCACTTAAAAAAGTGTACCAAGGTGTAAAAAATCACGTGATGTAAGTATTTAAGGTAAAAATGGTTTGTATAATCCAATATCGAATATCGATGTAGCCATTCAACGTCTTTATGCCGCTGAAGGTCGCACGACCCTCCTCACGCCGAGCTCTTGTGTAAGAAGCTAACGTTTGCGATTAGGGTAGTTATTGATAGCGAAGTAAACGATAGGTGACACAGGCGTGACAATCAGGATGTCTTTAGGAATTTATACAATTTATAAGCAGAAATACATTTTTTTTTTTGGCCATAGGTAATGGACAAAATCTCTGAAAGCAACCATGAGCTCAGTTTTATAGAAAATTAAACTAGAAGTAAAATTTATTTTAAGAAAGGTATTTTAGGATATAATTTAAAGTATAGTCCAATTCATGGTTATAGTTCCTTTCATAGTTTTCTCTAGGACTTTTAGTGTAGAATCTACAAAATATGTATCGAAAATGGCTTTAAAATAAAACCCTGTAGATGTAGGTAAGTGCGTGCGAAACCACTTTAAATTATTTCATCACCATTGCTCTCAAACGGTGAAGGTAAACATCGTGATGAACTCGCATGTGTAACAACCAAAAATGTCAAGATATGTGGCATCTACCAACCCGTACTGGGCCAGGCGCGGGCCGAGGGGGGTTCCTAGGGGCCATGAACCCCAAAGCCGTAAAAGTAAAACTTTTTTTGTTTTGGGAGGGAAATCATCAAATAACTTCTCCCGCTCTGGGTGGAGCGGGAGGGCGTGTCAGACTTTTACTGATTAAAACCCACCCGTGTTCCCTCAGTTGCCTGTGTGCCTGGGGCCGCGGTATCTCTTTCGAACAACCCGCACCCCTGGCATGCATCGGCCCTTGCGGGCCCCATCAGTTGGTGCTGACATCTCTTTGACGCGCGCGTGGAACACAATGCGCCGTCGACCCAGGCTTGATCCTTACCGGACAGCGAACTACCAATTACTCGCCGTCCGCAAGCCCGCGCCTACGGTGGCCGGGATTCAGCCTCGGATTTCCGACGCCTCGGGCGTCTCCTGCGGCGACTAGGGCCGTGAGGGCGCATATACTGCTTATCCCTCACGTGCGCCGCCTCCCTCTTTGCGAGAAACGTAAAACTTAAAGTAGTCATTTTTCGTAAATATAATACATTTTCTTATTAATATGTAGGTAGTCTTTGTCTGTGACCCCCCCCCCCAAGTCTTCAACCCAAGGCTGCAACCGCGCCTGCACTGGGCCCGCGAGGTGGATTATGGCCCACCCCCTTTCACCGAGAGGAGTATGGATGTCTCAGCATTGGGAACATTATAGGATGATTATAATTACTTGACAATATCAAGACCCGGGTCCAAATTCTCACAATAATATCACTTATTTTTGCCAGTGTCATTCCCGTCCTCGGTACTGGAGACGACAGAAGAGGAGGTGACTACCGAGTACTACGCGCCGAAAGACCTGATAGTGGGCGCCACGGTGTACATCCTCGGGAGGCGGTTCCTCATTTGTGACTGCGACGCGTTCACCAAGAAATATTTCAGGTTATAGTTGTACAAGAATATTTTGGCACTTGGCCGAAATTGGAACTAATGCCGTCATCTTGTTATATAAAAAAAGTTGTTTTGAGTCCATGTCGTTGAAGCGCCAAAAGATTCTTGTAGCTCTTTATTATTATTATTATTATGTAATATATTATAATATTATTCGTCGACCCCTTGTCACCGCGCGCGGGGCGTACCAGCGGTATTAGAACCTACCGGCTTGTTGACGATGGGAAAGGATCAGACGGCGTGACGTTGTTGCCTTGGAAGGTGGGTAGGTCTCGGTAAGTCTCTTCCAACAGGGCAGGCTGGGCTGGCGCCGCTGCTGCGGCTGCTGAGGCCCTCAAGTAGCGCAATACTAGTAATAATTTACTACTACTTAGAAATAATCCTAATTCCTCCATCCGCCTAATTTTCGTAAAAAGGGGTACAAGGTTTTTGCTTCACGCATTGATATAATTATACAGGATAACATTTTAACCAGTACGCAAACTATAACCATGAAATCAGCATATCATTCTAGACCCCCCCCCCCCCCCTAGCGTAGAAATTTTGAGTCATATAATATTTTTTTTTGTATAAACTATGAAAAATTTCTACGCTAAATTCATGGTTACAGTTTGCGCACTGGATAAAATTTTATCCTTTAGATTAAGTGAGAAAGAGATAGATATAAAAAAAATCTACAGATAAGTATGTGATGTGTTGGTATTACTACCATCTTTGTAAATATTATGTCGTTGGTAAGCCTTGCGTGATAAATAAAATAAAAAATAAGCTGGCAGCGCAAGTAGCAATGGTAATGGCACATGGCATAATAAACTTTACTTATTCAAAAGAGGGTACTTCAGGGCTGCACCATTGGTCTAATTCAGCATAATGCCAGACAGAGTACCTGCTCTCTATTTGTCAAAATATGAATTGTGGGAAGGAAGAACCAAGTTTTTCGTAATATTTATATTATTTTGTCTTGGAAAGCGATGTAGGTTAACATACATAACACAAAAATATTGTTTATTCATGTGAAACACAATAAAAATTGATAACGAAACCATAATAGGTTTTTATGATCTAATTTGATCGTATGGAATGCTCTAGGTACTTTATTTTTACGACTAATAACTTTATCAATACCTATAAATGTTTATTGTCGATGAATGGTCTAATTGAACTCCTCTAATTATTATGTCATCTTTACCTTTAATTAGAGCATACCTATTAATTTCTTATCAAAATTACTAGGTATATATTTAATAAACAATCGTTCAAAATTTAATAGCAGTATCCTTATGTGACAGTACATATCATAAAGAGACAATGTATATTTTGCATTAAAGTAATAACACGAATAAAAAATCGAATTTTCAAGGAGTAATCATTAAAAAGGAAATCGATCTAAGTTTTCTTTTATGAGAAAAACATAATCAATTTTAAAGTTGTAGGAGAAATGTAGTCCCTACCTATATTAAACCACAAAAAGAAAAGGAAACGAAGGAAAATGATGTGTGGGGAGCATTTGCAGAGATTGTGAACTTGTGGACCTTGTGGTTGTTGGTAAAATAGTTTCCCTTACATAATCGTTAGGACCACGGCGCCATTTGTCCTAGTCATGGGCTACTGTTTGCTCGACTGCACGGGAAATATTGCCCGCAGATTACAAAGGTGCCGTCTCTAGAGCAAGCGAAGATTTTATTAATTTAGTTTTGATGAAATTTTCTGTGGTTCCAGTTGAAAATAAAAGGGGATGAATTTTGTTTCGATATTTTCTATGCTTCATGCTTTCATCGCTTGTTGCCAAGTTGTGCCAATGGGTCAAGAATTTCGCTCATGGTAGTAGGCACAGTTATTGTCTTGTAATAATTTGATGATAATGCAGTTACGTCGAACATTTCGGAATTGTATCTTTATCTAGCAACAGTCTGTCAACCAGTCTTACCAAGAGGTATCGTATTACTCAGTAACCGGGTTGTGGAGGTCAGATAGGCAGTAGCTCCATGTAAAATACTGGTATTCAACTGCATCCTGTTAGACTGTAAGCCGACCCCAAGATAGTTGGAAAAAGGCCAGGTAGATGATAATGATGATGATCTTTATCTAGCAACACAACGTACACGAGACTATTTTAATACATTTGTTCATAAAAATACATTGTGGCCCTGAAATTGGTTGCTCAAATATTACAGCGAATCCCAAAAAAGCAAATTCATTTAACATCGAGCGTCGTCATCTAATTAACGGATACAGCTGTGTATGGGTTAGCAGCGGCAAGCAAAACCTGATCCAAATATTCAGGCTTTTAATATTTACAATCTATTATATACACTCATTCAATGGGTTAGCTGACTATTTCCTTTGCTCCCAGCTTTTCAGAGAACGATGTTTACCCCATTTCCCTGTTTACATTTTTACCCAAGCAAAATTAAGAGAAAAGTTGTTTACTCATTTCCTGGCCCTATTTTTGTAAATTTTTCGTCAATGTTAATTACGTCAAAAACTTGGTGGTCTCTGGATTAATGTGCAGGTGACTCCGCGATCAGCTGGTCTCATTTAGCAGGATTAATAGTATTTTCAAAGGACTTTTAGCGTTATTTGCTATAAAGAGTTTTCCAGGTGGATTGGTTGAGCTTTCGATTTTACGATGTAGGTACCTAATAAACGGTTTCACAGCGATCTTCGAAATTAAAAGGGATTAAGAAATTGCCAATAGGAAAGAAATTAAGGTATGTTGAGAATCGTTTCTGATAAGGCTGCTACCTGAGAATACTGTTAAGAGATTCCTAAGGTCCTGTTTCAAAGATATAGTCACCACACATGCGAACATTATTAATGAAAATTTTGATAGTATACTTTGAATGCCTATTTTAGAATGTTTCAGCAGCAAATTGTTTAAACTGTAATTATAATCCTAATGAAATTCCGTATAAATCACTGTTTCTAAAATCTACAAGAATCAGATCCATAATTATTAGCCCCACGGCTGTTCACTGGCTGTTCATTGTTAGGCAGACTCAATGAGTCTGCCTAACAATAGAAAAGTAACTGTGTTAATTACTTGACACTTGAAGGGTTAGCTAAAACACAAATAAACAATCGAAATCGATTCTATTAGTTCAACAACACATAATTAAGGCCGAAATACAAAAGTTTATTCCAACAAGCGCCTACATAGAATCAACATCACATTAGACATTATTGTCTAATGACAATCACTAAGTATCACCATTTCATTAGGCGTTAGCAGCTAGGCATAACAAGATCATTTGCGTGAATTGTGTAGGGTGAGAACACCAATTACGAGGTGGCTTTTATTGATATAATAATTTTCGCTTGTTTAAGTTATAATGTTCGTTGTGCTCGCCATTCTAGGAATCAGGAATCCGATGAAATCAATTTGTCTGGGCAAATCAGGTCTATGAAAGTTTTATAATAAGTAGGTCCGGGCGGTACTGGGTGTAATTTTCCCAATTAATTCAAATAAGGGATTAAAAGATAATAAGGCTTATTTCCAAATAATGCGATCACATCAAAAATCTAAGCACCTAACGACAACATCCATTAGAGCTTTTAAACATTTATACAAGCCGAATATAAACTCCATTACGCTGAGTCAAATCAAAAACAATGTATGTACCAAATTCAATTACGTAGTTTCAACCTTCATAGTTCAAACTAATTTAATTATATCTGCAGCTGAATAATTAATTCGCATACAGCTGTTCTAACGTGGCTAAATGTAGGATATTTTTGTTGTTGGGTAAAATATGACTCGATGAGAAATATTTAATTAGACCTACCCAGATTTTAATTTTTATCAGTATTTAACACAGAAACTATAGGTGAAGGTTCGTCGATGATTTTTTCAATAATGATTTCTTATTAAGAAAAATCACTGTTTCGTGACTTGAATACAAAATCGACACTAACTGCATGAACAAAGCCTTTTATAATATAGGGTTAAGAGGGCCATTTCATAGCCCAAAGAGTTTTCCGTCAGAAAACGTCAATGTAACGCTTTGCGTGAAAACTCTAATTGAGAACCTACCTCATTTCGAATTCATTTGGCCAATGAAGCCATTGACGTACCTATGTCTATTGTGATAATTAACGAATATGAGTCATTTCTTTCTTAGACCCGTTAGGTAAGCCATTTCCTACACTAGACTGGAGTTAGTACTGAAATTAAGTGAAATGTTTATTTAAGTAAGTAGATCTTAAAATACACTTTTACACGTCAAAATGTTGTCTGGTCAATATTTTAAAAGCTAGATGGGGCCGGCATTTCCTAGCTGATTGTTCTCTGAGAAGAAAAGCCGAAATAAACTCAGAGGTCATGGTCTCGAGGGCCTTTTCAAGATAGAGCCATTGCAGCTTTGAGCTGACCTGTCCCAACAGACGGCATGTATGCATCAGACACCGTGTAGCTCACTACTACGTGTAACTCACGACTACTTGCAAGACAAGATAAGAAATTGGAAAAAAAAACTTTTACTTCAACCAGTTCACCCTTCCCTTTAGGCGACTTTTGTATCTCGCGTGAGATAACAGCCAGCTGATACATCCCAAATATTCCTTTTACTTAGATTTTCTTTATAGTTTCAGTACTGAACTTGGATTAAACGAAAAAGTTTACTCCCTAAAGCCTGAAGGCACAAACGAAGTCAAAGGGTTCCCTATTCCTAAGCTAATAAGAAATTCAGAAAGCTATTCTGTTTTATTTATTTTTATGTATCGGCTTAATGATTCTAATATGGTGTTTAGTCCTATTGTAACATAGCTAACTAAACCAGGCATAATTAAAGATTAAAAAAAATACCGAAATCTTAAAAGAAACAGTCTACTGATAACTGGTGCTGTCACCGTACATTAGAGTGGTCGTTCTCTGTTCACTTACTTATTCTGTTTTGTCTGTGACAGTGAGTGATCGCAGCTCTAGTGCAGCGTAAGCTCTGCGACACCCTATTATCTATACAAATTATTACCCCCACCATTGTTAGTAATCTTTCTTTTTCTTCTTGTCTTTTCGAATAATTCACACATTTTGCACAACCGTCGAAATAGTAACATTGTTTGTTTTGATCTGAATGGTTCGCATTCTATTGGTATAGGTACCTAAGCCATTATATTTTATTCTTATTTGGAACAGCAATCTCAAAGCACAACAGTCAAAAATTTAATAACACTACGGGCTCCCTGAGAAGTTTTATGTTTTTTCTGAAGCCTGAAAAAATGTCCTACCTTCTAAACGACTGATCTTGAGACTGTTCAACAATCTTAGACCATAGATTTGAGTACCACATCATCATTGTACTCAAAGATGAATCCCGACATTAAGTGAGATATGAACCGAGACACGTCCCGAGTTATCGTGAATGGAGCGGCTGTGATGTTCTCCCCACCGTTAATTAGCAGCGGCATTTGTCTTAATGACGACATAATAGTACGCCACTATTACTCAATAATTACACCATTGTACTACGTGCTATTATTAATAGATCCTCTCTCACACTCCACGATGTGAAAACTTCTTAGTCATTTCCTCTTCTGTTTTAGGGTTTCGTACCACAAAACGGAAAGCGGAACCCGTTTAGGATCACCTCGTTGTCCGTCTGTCTGTCTATCAAGGGCGTTTTTCTCAGGAACGCGTGGAGTATAACGTACGTAATTAATACAAATACGTAGGCCTACGGTGCCCCCCTTGGACCGCTAAAAAAAGTAGCTTCTAAGTCAACGCTTTAAAAAATACGGCCATATTTATGCGACATATTTAGATACAAGCAAGGTACAGCGGGTTTTATCTGTAATTTTTCATTTGTAGTTTTATCACATACAGGGTGTAAGGGGAACTTTTCCGAAGCCAGAACGTAGGTTTTATACAACCTAAATTCAAACGGATACCAATAATAACCTTTCGCCTTAATTGGTTGTTTTGCATTAATTTAAAACGTTTGACGTTTCAGTAATGTTTCTACTTATTTTATTTTGGCGGCGCTTTACAAAGGATGCCTAAACCTAAAGTCGCCGTCAGGACTTTGAATACATTGCTTGCTAGAGTTGTAAAAAAAATGTTTTTAAATGTGTTTTATCTCAAATAATGGTTCATTTAACTGTTCTCATAGCATAGTTTACAAAAAATGCTAAAAAAATTGGGTAAAAATGAAATATAAAATAAAAATATGGTACTGTATCGAGAATCACTAGCCCTATCACCTGTCTTCGTTTTTGGAAGCGTTTCCCGTACACCCTGTTTATTTTATTTTTTTGTGATTAGAAACTTACATTTGCAGTTGGGACCGCGACGTATATCGATGTTTGGGATTTTTTCAACTGCTAATTTAAGTTTGTTCTTGGGATAAATTCATCCCAACTACGGAACCCTTTATTCCAACACTCACTTAGACTTGATGTGGCCGTTATCGCCCGCAGAGCCCCCCCACACGGTTGATTTTGACGAGCAAATGGTCCATGTCAATATTAATTTTCTTACAAATTGCCCGAACACGTGTTGTGATTTTGATGTGCTAGACTAGGACGATGAGAACTAAATGCTCACAGTAGGCAGCTGAATACGCGTACGCGTGCGTTCGGTGTGAGCGCGGCCGTTCTTACACGCCTTTCGAGATGTACAATTACAAGTACAAATTGTACTTGTAATTACACGTTTTTTCAGCGAACACTTCGACTGCACTTGGAAATATCTGGCTATTACCATATTATAAAGTATTCAACTTGAACGTATTTAACTTGACTAATTAAGCCGCCGAGCTACAATAGCAACTTCATACGTTACATGAGAGTGAAATTCTTTCATGTGTGTCTTGTTCACATTTGCTTTTAGAATTCATGGTTTGTAAGGATGTATACAAGGTGAATTTTTAGTCGTCGTTAGAAAAAATAATCGGACCTCGCATGCAAAATCAATAGTCAGCTGATCGATTTTGTATGGGTGGTCTAATTTTTTTTTCTTCATATTTAGACCCATGTTCCTTGGAGAAAGTTGTTCAATTTCACGGGTAATATCACCCCGAAAAACTTAAACGGTGACTAAAAATGACCTTGTATAACAGTGTTTATTTATCTGAAGGGTTAAAGTAATAGGACGATATTCACGTTGCTGTTTACTCCATTTGAGAATAAACATTAGGCCTACAAAGAATCATCCGGATTTACATAATATTCATGAACGAAATATAGTGTTAGTAATATCCTTAGGGCAATGAGTTACCGCTGGCAGTAATATTTCTAGCCTAAGTACCGCCCAAGATTTGTGTGCGTAACCGAATTAGCTGGATTGATCGCTACGTACTTGTACCTATATGTTGTTTGTATTTCTAGAGGCACCGCTTAATCTAGAGACCCAAATATGCGCCTTATGTACGTTGGTACCTATATACATGAACGAACATACATATTTTCATAGGCTTACTTGAATATAGTCGTTCGAATTATACTGTTTCAGCATCACTACGCTCTGCATACTGTGTAGTGAACTGGAGGTAAACATAACAATTAGAATTTGTTCAGTAAGTCTCAATTAATTGCGAACAGTGCCGATTTAGCTCCGCTCTCCACATGCTCTCATTTGCGCTCGCTCCGCTCCGATGAACTATTTTAGAATTAAAAGCTTCGCCATGGGAGCTAGATTGATAAAGTGAATGCTTTTAGAAGTCTTATCTGAGATTCTCATTCCAACATAAATTTTGTCGGTTCGGGAACGTAGGAGTTCTCGTCAGAAACGAGTATTTCGAGACGCTCTTTTATTTTTGTCTGTTATCTTTTACACTCGTTATTTGTAGTTTCCGAGCAGTGATGGCTCAGTGGTAACGGCTGCGACTTACGAATTGTTGGTCGCATTTTCGAACCCAATCAGGCTCTCTTTGTGTAAATTATTTCATCACCACTGCTCTCAAAACGGTGAAGGAAAACATCGTGAGAAAACCGGCCTGTCTGTCCTAGAACCAAAAACTCGAAGACATGTGACATCTACCAAACCGCACTGGGTCAGCGTGGTGGATTATCGGCCTCTCCCTCTTGCTGGGGCCACACTACGGACAATGTCAATGCCCAACATCGCGATAAACATTCCGATAATTAAAGTGATGAATTCAGTGGCCACACTTGACCGCCACCCGAGTTATCGCCTAACGTCAAATGGCAATGTGAATGCCGTTGTAAAATTATCGCGATAAATTGTGGCTACACCTACGGTTAACGTCCATCATCGCGATAATCAATGGCGTTTCTCGTAGGTGAGACCGCGGGATCTCACAGAGACAGCCTCTGTTCCAGCAGTGGGAACATTATAGACTGATTATGAGTTGTAGTTTGCAGCAAACCCATATTCGTTCAGTACGTTCCAACATATTTATGTAAACACTACAGATATTCCACGGGGACAAACCTTCATTTACTACGCTTTGATTAAAACTTTGATGTGGACACATTTTAATTTAACATTTAAAGGAACAGGGCCCCTTTAAATTAAACATGAGCGCGCATTTTTAATCCTCTTCAAAAGAGGATGAAGAGAGTTTATGCTTCGACGGTGTGTAAAGGACGTTGGGTGAAGTTATAATAAAAAGAACACAATGCATGAGGATGGACTAAGGGTCGAGTTAATATTAACCTCGCAAAGGATGTATCTTTTCATAGAACGTATGTTAAAACTCCGAACGTTTCTGAAGTGAAACTAATGTACAAAATAAAAGAATGTCTACGAATTTGTTAGCGCTCTTCGTGTAGGTAGAGATACTTGGAAACTGACGTGCGTGGGTACCCGGAAAACCAAATACCTACACGGGTATACTTAAGTGGAAATAGATTTTTTAAAGCGATAAGACTCATAGATTTCTTAATGAAGACCCGGAACAACTATTTGTAGGTCATAACAATATTTATTCCGTGCGGGAATTGAACCCGCGACATGCAGCGCCGTCAAGTGCCGTCTAGTGCATCTTAGTGCCGTGAGTCGAAGGGGCAATACATGGGCAGCATAAATGAAAATAGGCTCGTTTCCAAGTCATAAGGTTCATCACAGCACAGTAACTACCAAACTGTGAGCTTTGAATCTGGATAGGTTTTGTAGTTATGGTTCCATGATTATTGATAACCCTAGGCTAATTTCAAGATGGTGGCTAACGGTTTTTACTGATTTCCAGGACTATGCTGAACATAGAACAACCAGAGCCTGTGAAGGTGCACAAAAAGGTCATCAAAGAATTCCCGAAGGTGAGGTGGACGTCATCCTACATAATATACACTTCCTGGTTAATCAACAATCATGTTGATAAACATTTTTGACACGAAGTACCCAGTCACCAGTAGCGTTTCTTAAAATTGTGGAAAGATCGTTCAAGTCATCTTTTGTATTGTATGGAGAAGTACTTAGGTAAATACTATCCATTAAAATAAATTAAAAACATGTTTTAACGATTCTTGTTCTTAAATGAACACATTTGCATTCACCTAATTATTTTTAAATTATAAGCTACGCCGTGGGTAGTAGATTGATAAAGTAAATGCTTCTATAAGTAATCGGAATACATTCTCAATATACTTTATCTTAGTTTACTGTGAATGTGGTCCGATTACCGTTCTATTTTTATATGGTCACGTTATTTGTCATTTTCGCCCTAAATTAGGAGTACCTATTATTTTATCTTAGCATAACGAGTGGGTTGTGTATAGAATCGCACATAGAAAGTGAAGGGCCAGTATAAATTACATCTTTCTTTTATATTTATTCCACGTGCAGTCGATCCCGCCACACATCGGTATCGGGGCTCCAGAAGACACCCTAATGTCGTGCTACCGCCTCATCCCGAAGCCCCCGCACAAGGACATCATCAAGTACAACCTCAACGCTAATAAGGTAATCTTTATACAATACGGATGAGATACACTCTCACAGTACCTGGGGCCCAAGTCTGCTATTTTTATAAATTCGTCATTCCAACACGATCCCATTGTCATTTTGCTAAAAGTTCGTAATCTGCTAAATTCATAATGGTCGATCATTGGTCGGTCAATGGTCTCGTAATAGAATTTTGTTATAATGGCATTGTCGTATTGCCATTATTATAAAACCCGTTATTAGAAATGATTTTCCAAAAACTACTACTAAATTTGAACATTTCATTTATATGTATTTTTACATATTATTTATTATTTTATTAGTCTTAAATTTTAGCAGATTAGGTACCGCCTAAGTCAGTCATTCATTTGTCATTCTCATTCACACACACTCATTATGTACAAGATTACCACTATATGCCATTTCTTTCAATGGAGTGTCAGTGGCTGACCATTGGAAAGTCATAATGACGCCATTGTATATTAGTAGATTACCAAACTTGTCAAAATCAACAATTATGAAATCAATGATAGACCATTCTGAGACTATTGTAATAGCAGACTTGAGGCCCTGGTCAGCTGCGAAGAGATGTCAGAGACAGATCGAAGTGTGTCTCCGGTTAAGTATTTTTAATTTGTAAAGTAGTGGCTACTCTGGGTGGTATATTGGCATGTCTAGCTGACATATGACAAATTATTTAATTAATGTTCTGTGACTCATAATGTTAATTACTTGGCCTACCTATGTATAGAATCAAGTCTATCTAACTAAACAAACAGCTGTGCTGCTGGGGAGTTTCTTGCGCCACTTCTTCCCAGCCAAAGCACTAGGATGTGGTGACGGAGGGGGGTTTTGGGGGACTGTCTTATGTAATTTTACGGCACGGTTGGCGCAGCGGTTAAGCGCTTGACTGCTGCGCTGCGTGTCGCGGGTTCGATTCCCGCACGGAACAAATATTGGGATGACCTACAAAAAGTTGTTCCGGGTCTGGCTGTTTGTGTATGTGAGTTTAAATGTTTGTGAACGCACCCACAATACAGGAGTAATTCCTAGTGTGGAGCAACATTTTTTTTTAAACAATAAGAAAGAATTATGACGTTCGAATAATGCTGATTCTCAGCCTAATTTGAATAAATGACTGTTATCAATTATATTTCTGGCTACTATTCCAATGTAAGTCCATTTTTTATTTGGTCGTGATGCTTAGAGGCTTTTATTAATAGACAATCTTCGCACTTAATGCCAAATGTCTAGACTGTCGTCTGAAATTGACGTGGGTTCAAACATTTGGCAGTTTCTCTTGTTTTTAATCTGTCTTGATCTCGTGTAGCTACTTGCATGTGTGTTCTAAGCAAAAGCAGTTTCCAGTCGAAATAATAACTATGACATACTTCGATAACGTTTTAAATCCTCCCAGTGGACAATAGCTTGACACGTGTTTTAAAAACCTGCCTGTATAAACCAGTGTTAATTAACATATGGCATCAAAACAAGATAATTAAATCTGATGAATTGCTGTCTTTGTCTTTTTCAAGACAAATCTCGCAATAAGTCTAAAAGGACTTAGTTTATGTCATAGTAATCACCTAAAAAACTGTCTAATAAATCAATAGCATATTGAAATGTTAACAACACGTTATAATCCATCCTAAGCTAGATAGAATACTCTGTATTTTTTTACAACCATACAAATTTCCAAACTTAAGTGGCAGTGGGCAGGGCACATTGCTCGCAGAACACATCTGTTCTGCCGATGGGGCCGAAAAGTTCTCGAGTGGCGATCGCGTACCGGAAGACATAGAGTTGGCAGGCCTCCCACAAGGTGTACCGACGTCCTTGTGAAGGCAGCAGGTATACGCTGAACGCGGGAAGCACAGAACTGGTTCAAGTGGCGGAGCTTAGGGGAGGCCTATGTCCAGCAGTGGACGTCTTTCGGCTGAAATGATGATGATGATGATACAGATTTTGGAAATAAATTTAGACATTTTGCGGTCACACAATTGACGGTCTTATGACTAAAAGCGATTTAAGATGTAGGTACAATACCTAGTTTGACATTTATAAATAAAAATAAATACCATAGTCTTGACCTCAAGTTCAGCTCTCATTGTCTCTGCGGATGATGACGTCAGCCATAACCCAGCAAGGTTTGTGTTTGTAGTTACACGACACGGTATACGTACTCAGGAAACCATTTTAATGACAATAATAAGCTATGATTATGCCAGGTAAATGCTAATTAACGAAGATCATCAATCATAATTGCCTCAATTCTGTGTCCGAATAATTAATGTAAGTAATCTAATTAGAATTATGTTGGACTGTTACAGTGAAGTGAACTATTGTGGGCTAAATTAATTGATTGATTTGTTAATTGAGACACCTACTTTGATAGTTTTATACGTCATATCATGGTCATATTAAAAACTAGCTGACCCGTGCCCACTTCGTTGGGCGGTAAACATTTTTATATCTGTCAATGGATTACGACACGGTCGCGGTTCCATACCTATGTCGTATTATTATCTCTTTAACTATTCGTCCAAATTATATGCAGTAAAAGAGAAAGTCTTTTGTTTTAAACACTCGAGACGATAAATTTACTTATTTTGAAAAAAAATAATAATTGTTGATAATATGTAGTCATATTATCAACAATTATGATTTTTTATCATAAACATGACCTAATGATTAATTTTTTTTTAAATATAAAAACTACCTTTTGTGACTTAAATATAAAAGTTAGAAATATGCTGTCGAAGACTTTTTTGTAGGCGCTATCAAGCTCCACAACTTTTTGATAGAACTTAATGATATATCTCTGATCGTTAAGACAGCGCGGCGTTCGTAAAAAACGTTTTCGTTCCACCGTTTTTTCTCCGACTTACGTTGCAAATTCGACTACCACGAAAAAGTTTTTTTCATTTTTCGGGTTAATATAAAGCCTATGACACTCACAAATAACGTGGCTTTCTATTGGTAAAAGAATTTTCAAAATAGGTTCAGTAGATCCAGAGATTACCCCCTACAACCTCACAAACTTTACCTCTTTATAATATTAGTATAGATAGATTGAAACGTGAATCATCATCATTGTTTTCTCTGTAATCACCCTCTTTCTAGCCATATCGTCTTTCACACAGTCTATCCATCGTTTGTTTGGTCTTCCCTTACTCTAATAGCCATTTTACATTACCTACTAATACTTAAAATTGAAACGTGTATGCAGGTAAGAAAACCAAACCACCAAAGATGCTCACTAATTAAACCATATTGCAGAAAACCGAGTAGATACAGGAAAATGTATTTCACTATCACTACATATTATACTAGCAGCGCTCCGCGGTTTCACCTGCGTAGTTCCGATCCCGTAGGAATACGGGGATAAAATATGGCCTATGTTACTCGGTAAAGATGTAGCTTTTGTAACGGTGAAAGAATTTTTAAAATCGGTCCAGTAGTTTTTAAATTTATTCGTTACATACAAAAATACAAATCTTTCCTCATTATAATATTAGTGTAGAAGTGTAGATTTACAACAAAGTCCCCCGCCGCACCTGTTTGTCTGTCTGTTCGCGATAAACTCAAAACTACTGAACGGATTTTCATTCGGTTTTCACCAATAGACAGTAATTCATGAGGAATGTTTAGGTGTATCATTTGTTAAGGTTTTGGTTAAATTGGTTAGCGCGGTCGAAGCCGCTGGCAAAAGCTAGTTTAAAAAAAAATAAACAACCGACTTCCAAAAAAACACTAAAAAGTGAAAAATAACTTTAATTTCGGAAGGCGGTGACTTTGGATATGTATTTTAATTTTTTGTCACCGCCTTCCGAAAGTAAAGTTATTTTTCACTTTTTAGTGTTTTTTTGGAAGTCGGTTGTTTATTTTTTTGAAAAAAGTTTTTTATTTTTCACTTTTTAGTGCTTTACAGCGTACCGGCGTGATGTTATGTTATTAACTGGTGTAAACAATTGACAGACATGAGATTTCAGCAATCCCTGTCCATTTGCTATCATTTATTGAGGAGTTCCGTTGCCTATCTCCGAAGTTCTTCATCAGATCTTCACCAAATTAAAATGGAACCACTCCGAGAAAGTACTCTTCCAAAAACTAAACAAATTGCTTCAAGTGTGCTTATAAAATTTGAAGAGATCTCTCTATTTCTCCAGGATCCCATCATCAGATCCTGACTTGATGATCATGGGACCACCTGGGAAGTATAACCTTTCAAACAAAAAAAATATCCAAATCGGTCCAGCCATCTTTGAGTAATCGAGGAACATACATAAAAAAAAAAAAAGTTTCCGACGAATTGAGAACCTCCTCCTTTTGGAAGTCGGTTAATAAAAAAATCTTCTCGAAGTAGATCTAGTCAGAAAACATAAAAGTATCAATACTTCAAAAGTTGGATTGCTTTCTACCGACATATAATACTTTGAAAAAGTTAGTGCATGTATTTCCGTCGGGCATCAATAAATAATTCTTTGATATCCGAGTTTGCAACTTGGGGACTCAATTAAAGTTCCACAAAGAGTCGAGGACCGACCTCCTCGAGTAGTCTCCTATCTGCCAGATTCAGGTTATTACTTTAATATTTCCTGGAAGCGGACGTACTACTTCCGTTAAACTTGCATTTATATTTGCATAAGTATTGGGTCACTATTCTGAAATGCGTATTTTATGCTTATTGGGAGATAAGTTACAGTTAGGATAGTACAAATAGGCATTTCAGAATACCTACATACATGTAGGTATTCTGAAATGCCTATTTCTAGAGAAATCGTTTCACGTGTGAAAGTGAATTGTGCAAACTAATAAAGACCTTTCTGACCCCGAAGTTCCCCATGAGGTAAAAGACATGCATGGAAATTATCATGGCCCTTAAATTTTCTTGTTCAAACAGTATCTTCGTTACTTGTGCGAGCTGGACTGGGTGCACCCCGAGGACAATGGTAGGAAGTTCGTTATGTCGTACAGCCTCGCAGACGGGTCCATCAAGATCGGAGAGGTCCCTCGGAGGAACTCCGGCATCCGCGAGGGGACGTTCCTCAAGTCCATGAAGCTGGAGACTCCTGAGTCGGACCACAACTTCCCCACTTACTTCACACCTGATAGATTCTTTATTGGTGAGTATGGAAATGTTTGATTAGGTAGTGCTCATCTTTTCAAAGATTGCTTCTGCTTTTCTTGTCTGCGGTTACGGGCGAAAACAGCTGTTAACTATAACGAAGATGAGCTAATTAACTTATAGTGAGTCTATACGCTGCTACCTGAGCACTCGTGAAGGCTTTTTTTATAATCTGGATCTTAATTTCTTCTAGAAAGCTAAAAGCGTTTTATCATTTATTTATTCGTAGAATAAAATAGTGGGGCTAAGTAATGCCCATAAATTCTTCAGCCAAACACTCCAAAGGGAGCCGTCAGTTGCACAAGTTACATAAATAATAATGCTAGGAGAGCTCTCGTGGATAGCGAGGACGTCTGCTGTGGAAGTTCGACGCAAGAAGTTTTCGTATTGCGAATGCGATTGGTTAATTCTAATGTTATATGGGATAAGTACCTAACGTTACGATTGGTAATAAAAACTGCTCCATTTTCGAAATTTGCTAAGCTCCTATGCTGTGTCGTAGTCAATAACTAAGCTAACTTTGTTATTGGCACCCAACAAATTTAGGAAACATCCATTTTAGAGATTTTTAAGACATCCATTTAACAGAGCCCTAATCAACCATCCACCTAGTCCTGCTGAAAAACTTAACCTTTTTTAATTTTTACAGGAGCCATAGTGACTGTATTCAAGCATCGCTTCAGAATCATAGGGTGCGACCTGTTCGTGTATCGGTACATGATCGCCAACCCGGAGAAGTTCCCGCAAGAGGTGATCGACAACGTGCGCAACTATCACATGCGCGAGGGCAACTTGAAAGATGACCTACAGGTAAGGCTTTACACTCACGAGCATTAATTGATTTATATGAACAGCTCGGCAATAATATCGGATTTCATGATTCATGCATTAAGGAGAAAGCTCCAGGGAAGCCCACGAAAGTGCAAGGTTGTATGTTGATTCAAATATGATTCGCCGATTGCAATAAGGCAGCCTTTTGTACTTTTCTTCATGATCAGAAATCATCAATATATACCTATATTGTTTTTGCTACCACTGACGCGTGGCATACTGTATAATTATAGTGATTTATGATATATCAATAAAAAATATTTATTCACCTACAGTCGGCCTTCGTCGAAGAGCAGCAGGCAGACACCCGCATGCAGCTCGCGAAGATTGGTAAGGCGGCGGTGGCGGAGCCGAGCGCCATGGAGCGCTGCCTGGCTGCCCTGGACGTGGTGGAGGGCAGTGCCACACCGCCCCGACCTCCCACACCGCCCATGACGACGGACCGCATCTCTTACGACGACTCATTGCGTGTCGCACGCCAGGGGTAACACTGGACTTTTAATTTTTTTTTTACTACTGGTGTTCGTAGTCTTGCGGCGACTTCTCTAACGGCACATCCGAACTACGGATTAAAAACTAGAGGGGTAAATTCCGTAATTTTATGAACGTGCACAGTGTGATTTTAGTCTCAATCTGACAAAAATACCGGTCTAGTTGCCCTATGTTTTTGATAAGTTTTTTACATTTTATTGTAATCCATTCAATCCAATGGATCTCTTAGTAAAACATTTGCCAGCTATTATGGTTTATCAACAATGATCTCCTGGGAGAGGTCTATATCAAATAGTCAAACAATGGCCAATACTCCGTTGCTATCTGTGGAGGCCTGTAAATGGCTTGTCGTAAATTACCTTACTACTACTTTTGTACTGATAGCTGTAAGCCACCCAAACAAAATAAAATAAAATAAATAAATAAAATATCCAGCAATGAACTGCGATAGACTGAGTTGTTTGATGACTGTCTTCGGTATAGTCAGTCGTAGGAAGCTCCCTAAACAGGAGGACATATCGAGCAGTCTCCCTGCGAAGGTAATAGTGGGAGTAAATAAAGCTTTCTTCGGTGAACAATAGATAGGTATCTACATATTGCAAAAGATTATTAAATCCTGATTGTGTATTGAAAGTGTTATTGACTTGACTTTGAATTTAATTGGGAGTCCATTCAAATGACAAAAGGTCGTTCACGTTTTATAAGACGGAAAAATGCTATTATAAAACTTCTGCTTCTTTACATCAGGTAAAACCTGATTTTTACCTAAACGAAATAAAATGAAATGTTCGATAAATTGTTAAGAAAAAAGGCAAAAAAGACACATGTGAGCCCGTCCATAACGTATTTTCCTCTGCGATCGCAAAAGTTGCAGCACTTTTTAAAAGTTTTTTCCAATGTGTGCGTTAGGTATCTCAATCTGAACTATCATAAATCTTTAACGGAGATTGTATGTAATGTCGTATAAACATATATGTATTGTAAGAGATGTTTAGGATAAATTCATCTCAGTTTTAAGCTCATCCCGAGAGATAAGACGGCAGCAATAATTATGCTGTAACTTTACTAGGTACACACGGCTACACATCAAGCAATACATTTCCAGTTTACGCTGATCTCGCACTGTACAGAAATCCTATCCAATGCGTGATGAGCTTATACTAGAAATGCATAGCTTGATTTGTAGCCGTGTGTACAAGTCACCTTACCACAAGATCAAAAATCAATCTGTTTCTTTATCTAAGCACAACTTGCTGAATATGCGCCTGTTATCTTTTCTTTAGTTAAAAATAATAATCAATACCTACTTACCTATTGATACGATCTTGGAATACTTATATCTATTTTGAAATATGAAGTGCAAAAAGTTGATAAGATTCTTCCTAAATTAAGAAGGACTCAATCTGTGTTTATAATATCTTAGTTTCAAATTGTTTCGATCAAAACTAATGTTAATTTCTGTTCAATGTTCAGCAAGCCGACATGCGACAATATGACGCCACTGAAGGGTATCCTCAAATCCGGAGCGGCTCGCGACGACCACCAGAAGGTGGTGTGCTTCAGCGGCCCTTCGGGTGAAGAACACCGAGAGCCGAAAGCGAAGCAAGTGAGCTACCCGCCGGGACAGCAGCCTCACTACGACGATGCCGATGACTTCTGCGAACAGTACGAAGACCCGGTAAGTCCTTGCTGGCTTGAAGATGAGTAAAACTCCTAAATGTCTTGCTACACAAGACGGCTATTATATATAATATTATAATTACGGCAGAAAACTATCCAATGTAAAATCTTGTCTTAAAGAATCAAATCACCGCAGAGCGTAGAGAAATAAAATTTGACTCCATCCAGATGGAACTGACCGTGGCAAAAGCCACGGACAAGTCTTAGTATACCTTCCTTGGTCTGTTTTTATGTACAACTAGCTTTTGCCAGCGGGTTTCCCCGCGCGTAGGTAGGTGTATTTTACATTTAACCTTCCTCTTGAACCACTATTTAGTTAGTCTATTGATGAAAACCGCATTTAAATCCGTTGCGTCGTTTAAAAGATCTAAGGGTACAAATATGAAAAGTGGCTTTGTTTTATACTACGTATGGAAGATATTTCTTACTTGTTTCGTTACAAATAATAGATATGCATGTGGACAATGAAAATGTCCGTCATGCGTGCAAATATTAATTACCTCATTGCGAATGTTTACTTGGTATTGACAATAAGAAGGACAATGGAGGAAGGTATTTTATGAGTTCGTAGGTACCTAGGTAACTACCTAGACAACACACTAAATGAGCTAATATGCGTGGTGGTTAAAATAAATGACTCAACCTGGCACAGACTTCGCACAGATGAAATTCCGTTCCGTCCTTTACCTACAACCTTCAACCGACTACCGACATTTTGAGCACCTATATACTATACTACCTACTTATATATACCATGAATACAACATAAGTTTATGACTATTTGAGGCAGATCTACCCGGACATGGCCAAGTCTACACTCGTCCAAAGACCCTTCAAAAATTGTAACAAACGGATTACATTTTAACTTAAGAAAACGCAGGTTTTTGTTTACAGTATATAAATTGTAGCAAACTTTGGTTCATGCTGAAAAAGTATTCCTAAACTATTTCTAGGCTTCATGATTGATGATTCCGATATGGATTTATACTTAAATCCTATTTTTTTTTAAATACTGTTCCTAAACACACAGGAGAAGGCGGCTCGTGCAGAGCGCCGCGCAGCCGACGTGTGTCCATACGAGATGGTGCCGAGCGCGCAAATCGCGACCGCCATCGGGGATGATAAGGATGAAAAGCCGCAACTGCCTGGCTACCTCGGCACGTTTGGCGTGGACTGCAAGGAGGTAACCTCTCTCTTTACTTGATTCTAGTTAGGTACCTACTAGCTGCGTTTGAACTCTTCCGATTGGAACGAAAAACGGAAAAAAACAATCCACTCATGAGAACGACCCACCGGTTGCGATTGCGACGCCTCTGGTCCCTAGCATGCGCGACCTAAAAGTAACGTAAATTCGAACAATTTTCGAATCGAAATATAAGTACCTATCCTCCTAAAGCAGGATATCAATGGTGGCAGTGACCATGAGGAGGTCCGCCTGGTTGTTTAGTTAACAAAAAAAAATTAGGTACGCACTTTTTATAAGTAACCTTATTATTATTAGCTATCTATCTATAAGTTCTGAACCTTACGAAAATTTCCAGCTAAATTCCTATCGAAATTCAGCAGTTTACCGCCTCTACTAAATATTTTATTTCAGGACTATAGTTGTTATCGCTCTCTATAACATTTTATGGTTTCAAAGATACGTAAGGTTGGTATTCCTGGTACTATGTATAATAGCCATCTAGGAATCTTGTATGAAGTCACATAGAAAATGCATTTATAACTCTGCATGGTGCGTGTGATCATAGGTACTAAAATCATCACTAACGAATGATAATTAGATTGTTGTCCTACAATTTACTTGTGTCATTTGATATTGTACCTAATATGGGTGTTACAGGTAGGTATGTACCTAACCTTTTATAGACTATGCATAGTTTCTCATTAAATAATATTATTATATTACCTACCCGATATTTGGTAACCAGCTTTCATTAGCCATATCATTTAAGTAATGGAACATTGCGCAGCATCAACTCCACTGCGCAATGATCAGGAAAACCATCAAATAATGAGATAATTACTGCGATAGGGTTCACAGTAAGGTCTATGGCGGCACATTTGTAAGATATTTTATTTTATTTGACCAGTTCCATGGCTGACTCGGATAAGAATATAATCTTTTATCGGTATAAATAGCCAACGGCGTCTTATGACTAGACACGGACGAATAAAGGTCAATTTTAATGCTAATTTGTTGTTACCAACCTAGTTAGGTATTCTAATGAATTAATAATCTGACAAGGTAATAACTTAGCAAGCAATGTCCCTTTCTCTTCTCTGTCCGTTAGGTTGTCGTTACCTACCAAAGCGTTTTCTCCTCAGCGATTATTATTTTTCTAAACATTGTTACAAAAGCAAATATTTTCCACGCAGTCGCGCGACCGTGAAAATAACAGCGTTGGTAACTTTACACATGAGACTATAGGCTAAGCGTGGTGTAAAACAATGCGAAGGCTCGAGAAATCTATTAATTGTTCGGCCTCCCAGTTTTTCCCACGTACCAACTCATATGTTGTAATTTTGAATAAGCTTCATAATAATAGCAATACATAGAGACAACTATTTATTTCCATGGCTGTAAATACAGATACCTACCTACGTACCGTTCGAAACTAACAAGCCTCGAAACAGTATCTCGACATCTAGCGCGAAAGATCTGAAAGTAGCAACCAGCATTACCTATCTACCTAACTTATGTAGAGTCACCAAAAGAGATACCTAACCCTGGTTACTCGTCGTCCGATATAGTTGAAGTTTAGTAAGAAACCGATGGATGTTTGTTTTCTAATAAGTTGAATTCAATTAATAGAAAACAATCAGATCATTTTTATCAAATTAAATTTCATTCGAAAACATCCATCGGTTTCTTACTAAACTTCAAATATATCCGTCGTCCCTGGATACTTACCCATCTCATTTGGTGACCGTACACCTCAGTACAAATAATAATGTTCCTATATTATTGGTACCAGAGCCCAGACTACATGAAGCTCGCACCAGACGCGTACGAGCGCGTCAAGAACCTACGTCGCGATGTTCCCGCCATCTCGCCAGCCGCGGCGCGTATAGCAGACTACCCTCGGCTGCCGGATCCGACCGTCAACACGTGCACGCAACCGCCTCCCGAAGCTGCCGGCCCCTGCGCCTCTCGCAAGGAAGAAGACGTCGCCTTCGCCTGCCCGCACGTGGAACCTAGGATACCATGCTGCGACCCTGACGAAAGAGATCGGAAACAGAATGCAGCTAAATAACTAGCTCAGACGTTTTTTGTTCTTTTCTGCAAGAAATCCTTTTTAGAAATTTCATTTGATACCTGCATTCGTTACGTTTCGTAGAGTCCAATGTGTAGCAAGTAGGCCCAGGTATATGTGACTAGCCAGCCTGATTCGCCGCTAATCTAGGCATTAGAAAACTGAAATTTGTACGATGCACGTTCAAAATGAAACCTTTCCTTTTTGGTATGTTTACTTTTGTGTTGACACGATGTTTTTTTTAAATGTAACATGCATGTTTGCAATGCATGTTATCGAAATTCGGAACGATGATACTCAAATAAAGATTTTAAATAAATAATGAAAATAACGGGTCTTTGTTTTAACCTATAGCAATGCCGCTTGAAAAGTATTATTAATTATTCAGTTACCTTAATACAGGAAAAAAAAATACAAAACTAGAATAGAAAATTTATTAAATATCACTTACTATTAACATTTTTACAATAATTCACAAACATGTTTTAGTTCTTTAGTAAACATTTACAAACAATTGTAAACTCACAAAACACGCAATAATTTAATAAACGAAAGGAATGTAATATGTAATAGCAAACCAAGATACAATATTTAATAATATATACGTAATTAATATATTTATTTAATACATTTCAACAAAAACATAATTTGTAGCTATAAATAGACCGGTATCAATTTTGTTATTCAAGAATGTTTTCTTGAATAACAAAATTGATACCGGTCTATTTATAGCTACAAATACCTTGTTAGGTAGTTTTTCATCAAACCAAACCTTTTAGCTAAATTAATACAAATTCAACTGCTTATGTTTTTTAATAACAAAGGTTCAATGAACGTTTCGATAAACTAATATTAGTATTTTACTAGCCCATTGCCCGCGACTTTCTCCGAGTTGATTTAGGATTTACACACACTAACTTTAATACTAAATGTCAACCATTTAGACATTTTTTTAGAGTAAAGGGCACGCCTAACGCCTCCGCTTAGGATTTCAACAAATCCGATGATCAATTTAGCTGTGAAAAACAGACAGAAGAATTGTATTTGTTTTAGGTACTTCATTGAATTTAAATGAACGTTACGAAAACAGGTATCATCGGCAATCTGGTACCATGTGGTATTGATTTATTACCCAGTAACTGGGTGGTAGTAGAGGCCAGATATACCTACAGTCGCTCCATGTAAAATACTTAATGGTATTCAGCTGCATCTGGTTAGGCTCGAAGCTTAACCCAACAAAGGCTAGGCAGATTGATTTTTTTTGACAGGCACCAACAATAGGTTCAATGGAATATTAAGTATGGTCAAAAGACATTTAATTTCTCCGAGGTGGGATGCTAAAAAGAATGTCTTTGTTTGTAAATATTGAGTTGGCTAGTGCCATATCGAGAAACCACCTACCGGGCTCAAATTTGTCAAGTCGGAAGAAGAAATCTCCTTGACATTTTTAGAACTTAAAAAAAAACAAGTTTTATCAAGAACTAGCTGTGTCCGCGACTTCGTCCGCGTGGAATTTAACAAAAAAGTATATATTAATAAACATAAACAAAATTTCCATAATAAAAGTAGCATAAATTACTCCTTATTACATCAGCTATCTACCAGTGAAAGTCCCGTCAAAATCGGTCCAGCCGTTTCAGAGATTAGCCGGAACAAACAGACAGGATGGACAAAAATTGAAAAAAAAAAATATTTTGGTACATGTACCGTGTATACATCCTTATGCATTTCGTAAAAAGCGGTTATTCTAATATTACAAACAGACACTCCAATTTTATTTATCTGGATGTATAGATGTATAGAATTGCTGCATATAGGCCCCGCACTGACGTAAACGGGTACTGCCTGCAACACTGGGCTATCTGAGTCGCAAGGAGGATCTAGGTTTATGACGATAATAAACAAAACAGCCGATGTATTCTGTAAAAATCTTACCGTGATAACATGGGTAAGTGAGCTTAAAGTGAGCTGTCTTAAGTATTAATCCTTAGTATCAAATGGATACGCAATACAATAAATACAATACGCCCATTAGTGGGAATAAAACAAAGAAATCTAAATGCAGGTTACATATTAATAGTATTGATCTTTTAAATTACAGGCAAAAAAACTAGTCGGTATTTCGCAGCCCAATACTCTTACTAAATAAAAACAAGCAACAATTTGGAACGTGTTTTTCGTAACGTTTTGCAAACTTACCTACATATCAAGAAATCATTTCACATTATTTCATGACTGATTTAATCAAACGTATTTCTAACTTCTAAGCACTGTTTGGCAAAGTATAATGCGAAGCTATTAATAAAACATAGAATGTCGCATACAAATAAAACCAATAAATAAACGTGGATGGACTTTTCGGTCGAATGAACTCCTCTTTACAGTAATTTTACAAGGTACCTATGCAAGTGTAGCGCAATCCTTACTTAGATAACATCTAATTTTATTGCTTGCAGAGATAGTTACAGTTTGCTTGGATCTAATTCCACCGATATTCGTTGGTATTGGGTCAGAGGTGGCGAGAGCAAAAATGGCCTTGAATAACAGCAGTAATATAAATAATTGTGAAATCATTACACTAACAGGTGATGTTTATAACGATTGCGCTATACTTGATCAGGTTACAACCTTCTATCCCCATGATACTATTTCAGTAGGTAGAGGGAATTGTTAGAGATGGTTGCCATCCTCTTTGAAAAGAATGAACTCTATACTTAATAACAGACATATTTTTTGCGACCACACGACACTCTCCAAGTTACCATTTACTTACCCAAAAAGCGCATGCAAAGTTTAGGATATTTATCTATTTGAAAGGATATTTGAGTTATTGCACCAAAAAATATGTAGTCAACGGCTATTATTGTCAAGGAGATTATAGGAATGTACCCCTTTTATCGAGAACTGTTCAAACTACGTCAAATAAACAATCACGAGCACAATAACAGTCACGGTAACGAACATGCCTCCAAACAGGACATACTTATCCTGAGACACCCTTCGTTCTATCAGCGATATGGTTGCGTTTGATAAACCTAGAGTATTGGCCAAGTCTATTAGTCGTCTATGGGCACCTTTTATCGTTTCACGATTGTACTTCAGCGTCTCCAGGATATTTGAACCTGGAACAAATTAGAAAGTTTTTCAAGATGGCGGTATATCTGCAGATTGAACCTGTGACGTTGGACCTAGAGGGTGGTACATTGATAAGAAGAAGATTGTCGATGTATCGCAAATAAAGGGCCGTCCTCTTCCTACATAACTTGACTACTTATATAACACACTAGCAAACAAGATAATTATTTTAAAACTAGTTTATGTACTGACTCGATCAGGCGGATATACGTAGAGACCTTTTAGCAGCGGTCCCCAACCGATTGATATGCAAGGTTTAATCATTCATAGCTATATGTTTAATTAGAGCGATCAATATTATATGAATTAATTAATTTTGTGAAGTAGATGTAGGTGATCCAATAAATTACATACACTTAAAAAAAAGCCTTGATCCTTGATATTTGTATCAACTCATTTTATTGGAAGGACAAGTCAATAGAAAAACTAGTGAATTAATATGTACCTATACCCTAAACCTATGCGACCAGTATAATTGGCTAGTATGTTGTTACTCACCCAACTTATTGTACCTGTCTAAATTCAAGGTCAAGTCGTTTGAAAATAAAATGTAAAAATATATTATTTAATTACATAAGTAGTACCTATTTTATTGTTTTAAGTGCATTTTACGACATCATTAAATTAAATATTTCCTTTTAGTGATTTTTTTTATATTTTTAATGATAATTATAAGTAAATAATTTCTCATAATATCCTCAGAGACGGGCAGCGGGCTGCGGATGAAGTAATCTCGATCTAGCCTGCCTATTCGAAAAACTTCAAGTTTGTGTATTAAGTTTACCTTGATACGGTGCGGTCATGTCAAGTCGTTTAGTCGGCTGTTATTATTTATGAGACTTTTAGTGATATAAGACATAATAGTTGTGCGTGGGTGTTGTGTGGACTGTGATACAAAAAAAAATCAAGATGTGGTAAGTGCCTATTTTCGGTTATTTTTACACTGTTACACTTAGATTTATTTTATAATACTTCTCTCATTTTCTCTGCTCACACACGTTGGATAACGATCCAAAACACAAATAATACAACTTAGAATCCATGTTTTGTAAGCACAAAGGGTCTAAGATCTATTTTGTGATGTGTTACTTCGTACATGCGCACTACAACTTGTTTTTATTTTTTGTGTGTATTTTATCAAACAAAATACACGTGCGGTGATGTCAGCGCCACGTAGCGTCGGTGTTAAGCACCATCGTAACTCGGATCAGAGTCAATCGTACATAGATATAGGTATGTATAGCAACCACGGCAAATTAATTATCTGGTTTCATTGCCGTCCATCGTAACTATGTCGGTGACTAGATTACTTTGTAGTGTGCACTTAAATGAGTCGAACCAATAAGGTGATCTGGGTCACCACATCTGGACCCATAAACACATAAACTGGAGGTAATCTGTCCCTTTTAGGCAACATTGGACCATTAGCTATCTTATATTATGAACAAGTAGGTAGTCCTAATTAAACAACGTCTGGGTTTAGGTTTAAGGTTTCTTTAAACAGGCACGCCTCTGTAGAAGAATTTCCATGAAGTTTTCATAGAAATTATTCTACGAGGGTCGCAAGTTCGCAACGTGCCTGTTTGCGGGAGCCTTTAACGTCTAACGACTATCTACGCTGTAATGGTTCACTGTTTCTTTCCTGTTATCGAAATAAGTGGCATTCGTTATTCTCATTAGTTCTTACACGGACTTATTCGTGTAGGTATACCGATATTTTCCTCCTTTGACAATCTCAATGATATTTTACTCTTTACGTGATTTACGACTTTATAGCAGTCTTGGGAATTTCCGACTAATTACGGACCTGACCGAAGCCCGGTTACTCTAATTTATCAGCATTAACTCTATGGAGATGCTGTAGGTGCCTTAAAGTCGAAAGCAGAGTTCTAAGTTTACAAATTAAAACAAAAATTCAAGCTTTTTGTGCTACTACAATAATATTATAAGCGCCTACCAAATAAAAGTTAGCTATAACATGTATTAAAGCAACATTAACGATTTGGTACAAAATGGGGGTTGATCAAATATCATTAACTATGTAAATGCATGAAAAATGCCCTTAATATGTTAGTTATGGCTTGTGTAATTCATCGTCTTAGCCCAGAAACACCCAATGTTGGGATTAGGCCTACTCTACATCCTGCCAGTCCCCCTCTAGATGTTGTACGTCTTTTATGACCAGTGTAAGATAAGTAGTACAGCAAACACAATACTACTGTACCCTATATCTACGAATATGAATGAACTTACCAATTAGCCTACTTACTTCTAGGTAAAACAGGCCATGCCCAGCATTTGCCCAGTAGTAGGACTATTACTGGAGTCTTTTTAAGTGACTCCCAGACTAGCAGAGCAGGTTTGCAATTATAGAATATCAGCTTCGAGCTGTGAACTAGTTGGCAACTTCAATTGTTTTTTCCTGCACTATTTGCAAATGCTTACAGCCCAGCTGGACTACTTAGCTTGTTTCAACATAATTTTATAATATCTACATAGGAAACAATGGGTATTTCTAGTACTTACCAGTGTGAAGCATTTCATCAACATTCCTGTGTGAATTCTGCAACGACATTTGTTCTTGCGCCAGGTAATCTACATTGATAGCGGTGTGGTCGTGACCAAATCTGCGACTCAACAGCTGCTCTCGATCTTTGGCCTCTTGTTCACGCTTTATTCTTTTGCTTTGAGCAGCTGAGAGAGAGGCCTGAGGAAAAGGGATAACATGAGATTGGTTCCTACAACAATAGGGTATTACACCCATTTTTTAAGTGTTTTAATTAGATTCTAGAGTGCTAATAACCCACTGAAAAAAAAACAGATTTTTATTTAATCGATTAGTGCCATAAAGATGGATTTCAAATTTACAATTTCTAATTTTGCGAGTAATTTAACGAAAACGCTGGACGCAGTGGACGCCTTATTGCTCTGTGGATATAACGTCAGTTTGCTAAAAACAAATGCGCTGATATTTTATAAGACAAAAATAGTTATTTTTCGACTTATCGTTGGTTTGCTGTGCAAAATGTTATTTTTTTAAATAAAAATTACTTTGGTTACGAAAATAATAAAAGTACAAAGTTGCTCAGTCGACATGCCGTATGACGTAATAATGATTGTTTCGTGTGGTGCCGGACGTAAAAGAATAGTACCATCCCATTTCTTCCCGTGGGTGTAGTAGAAGGCGACTAAGGGACTTACTAGAATGGGCAGAAGCATCCTCTATGCATTTGATCACCATACTGCGATCACCAACCCGCCTGCCAAGCGTGGCGATTATGGCAAATCCCCATGATCATGATTTTGGGGGAGGCATCCAGCAGTGGACGTCTTTCGGCTGATTTGAATGATGAATGAATGAATGAATGACGTAATAACATGGCGGCTACTATTTCATGGTGTTCAAAATTAGATTTAAAAAAATGAAATCTTTAAATTGTATTTTAAAGTTTATTTTGTTGCTTCATCAACCAAAAGTAACATTTTCTAACTGCATTTTGCCTAAGCTATCTCTCATTCATATATTTTTTGATGTTTTCTCATAAAGAGTAAAATACTCTATTAAACATCTGTCCCTATAGGTAGCACATAAAATTCAAATTTTCTTGTACAACCCTCTCTGTCTTATTACAAAACACAGTTTAGCTTCAGACCTAGGTTCAAACCATAAAGTGACTTTTCAATTTCTTTCAACTTTATTCCGACAAAAGTAAACTTCATAATACAGAACTGACAACTTAGCACAGGACTAAGTTGTCAGGTTTGTAAAAAGAACTTGGGTCCATGTACTACTGCAATAAAAGGTTCTACTGCCTGCAAACATGAGAATTGTGTCTGACAGTGTGTTATACATGACAACTGTTTGTGCGTTTGAAATTTATGTGTGTGTATGTGTGTGTGTGAAGTGAGCTTAGGTATAAAACGTACCCTTGTTATGGGTAAATCTAAAATCATCAATTACTGGTTTTCATCATAGTTATGATCGAATTTCAAAAACTAGATAGATGGGTTTGAACCATGTCCAAAGTAAATCCTTGTTTTGTAATATAATCCCATTTATATGTATTTCATGAAAACAGTAATTTAATTGGATTTATTGGATTATAGACTAGGGTTGTATTGATGATTTTAATTCTGAAAAGAGTACCCATGGCGTTTCTTGCCTGTTCTTCTCCATAGAGATCTACATTTGGAATGGGCAACTAGCTTCAACTTTCCAACTGATCGACTTTTTGACAGTTCAAAAGTGCCTGTAAATGGTTTAATTGAAATAAATGCTTTGAGTTTGAGTTCTGTAAATACATAAGTACTTGTTAATGTCACAAATCGTTTTTTGATTAACATACAACCTGACGCTGACCTGCAATTTGCAAAACACGTAAGCAAATTTTAATTTCATGGGCAACCTTTGTACATCCCTCTTGATGTGCTCTGCTAGACTTCACTGATAAATTAAGTTGCTGGTTGTAATCCTACTATATTATTATAAATGTGAAAGTTTGGGAAGATGTTTAGATGTTTGTTACTCAATCACATAAAAACGGCTGAACGGATTTGGATGAAATTTCGCAAACAGATAGTTTGTAACCTGAATTAACACATAGGATACTTTTTATCCCGGTTTATGTGGGATAACTTTCGGCTTCACGCAGGCAAAGCCGCGTCAAAGCTAGTAGAATAATAAGCTTAGCATTGGAATGATAGAAATTCCATTCCACTTGGAAGTGGTGCAGGATAGGAGTTATGGGGACAGTCTTATTAAATTGTAACATTAAAAAATTGTTGATTCTCAGCTTCATTTGAATAAATGGCTACCGATTAAGATTTTGATCCTTCATGAAGTCATAACACAATAGAATAATAGTAGCAAAATCGCTCAATTTATAAAATTGACATTTTCCTTGCCATCTAGAATAACTTTGAAATCCTACATGTGATGCAGAAGAATGAGCAACATATTGTCCTGAGAACTGATGGTGTGTATGTATAAGGGCAAGTTTAAGAATAGAGAGTACATCTTGTTCAAATGAATTGAAATGAATCCATACATTGTTTTCATGGAAATTATAGATAATCCATCTATATCTCTATCCATCAAGCTTCAAATGAAAGGTCTAGAAAGATTCTGAGATGACATTTGGTGATGAAATATGGCAGAGAAAGATATATTATGCCATGCCCAACTTAAGTACATAGGAATGAAATCAGGACGGTAACAGGGAAAGGTAAAATAAGTTATGTTTATAAGATTGACTCTGCCGTACCTGAATATGTTTGTTGTCATACTTTAGTTGGTCAACCCTCATTTTAGCCATAGGTCGCTGGTTGACAGGTGTTTTGTAGACGTATATATCTAATCGCTCGCAGTTTCTGTAATTTAAAATATTTATAAATGTATAAATTACGAAAAATATAAGAACAATATGTTTACTTCAGCAAGTTCTTCTAAAGATAGAAATATAAAGTAAAAGCACACAAATTAGAAAGATAATTTAATTAACATAATCCGAAATATATAATGAAATGAACTTACGCACTAATTGCATTAATTTTCGACTGAATAGCGTTTTCTATTCCCACACAGTTAGATGGATCCCTATCTAACTTCTGAAACAACTCCGCAGTTTCTTGAATCAGTTGATTAGTCTGATGATACAGAGTTTCCATTTTGAACCAATTTCGAGTATGTTTAACATATGTAGAAACTAAACACAAGGGAATTCTTAATCATTTATGAATGTATTACAAAAGTAAAGCAAATTATTACAATTCAGTAGGGATGGGAGCGTTTTGTTATCGTACAGCTGTCACATAATTTTATTTTAGTAAGACTAAAAAAACTAAATTAACTATCAACTTTTTTTCACAGATAATTAATTGAATCATACTAATAAACTGACAAGATACATTGAATCTTAAAAATTTGCTATCTATTTTTGTGGGAGGACTGGAGTTAACTCTGGTATCAAAACACCATAATTTACATGATACGTGAGATCCCACTGTTGAAAATAGGTTGGAATCATCATGCGTCCCATAGAGTTAGTTTTTGTTTTTGTTACTAGGTAACAACTTGTTTATAATTTTCTGCGTCAGTGTGATGGCTTAATAAAATACAATGATAATATTCAAAACCAACTGCGTGTTAACTCTGTCGTTTAGCTCCCTTTAGTACACCAATTTACAACAGGTTATGGGCCCAGGTACGTAGTCTCGTTGATACTAAATTTTAGGGACAGTTATATGTATTGAGAATAAAAAATGACGTCGCAAAATACGACGCAAATTTCCAAGTTGTCGGGGCAAGAAAACTACGCTACATGGTCTTTTTCTATGCAAATGCTCCTTATCGACAATGATCTGTGGGATTGTGTTCAAGATACGTTCAGTGCGACCTCAAATGAGTTGGTGAAGCGGGATGCTAGAGCAAGAGCCAAGATCTGCCTGATGCTTTCGGAAGGCATCTACCCCCTTGTGACGGAAGCAAAGACGGCACGAGAGACTTGGCTGGCACTAAAAAATGCCTATGCGGATGCTGGACTAATGCGCAGGCTTTCGTTGCTGCGAAAAATGTTTCGCATCAAGCTGGAATCGTACCCAAGTATGGAAGCCTACGTCACGGATGTTCGAGCGATTCAGCAGCAGCTGCGAAGCATTGGTGCCGGACTTGACGATGAGTTTGGTGGAATAATAATGCTGGCGGGATTGACGGACAACTACAATCCGTTAGTAATGGCCATAGAGCATTCCCGCTCGACAATTACCTCAGAACTGGTTATATCAGCACTTCTGAAGGAGGGTCAACGTCAAGAGTCGAATGAAGCCCCAAGGGATGATTCGGCGCTAGCATCTAGCGCTGGTGGTAGTGGAGGAAGAGAACACACCAGAGAGATTGTTTGTCACTTCTGCAAACGGAAGGGCCATTTCAAGTGGCAATGCAAGCAGTTCAAGGCCAAGCAGCCGGATAAGAAGAAATCAAATGCGAATTCGGCCATGATGACCAGTGTGAACGCGAATTCAGACTTTTTGACCTTGTTGTCATCTGTTGGTAGCAGTGATAACTGGGTGTTGGATTCAGGAGCCACGTCCCACATGACACCGGTGAAATCCCTCTTGAACCCTACGAAATCTTGCTCCAAAACGATAACTTGCGCGAATAGCGAGAAAATTGTTTCGACTTCGCAAGGTTCTGTGGAGTTAAACCTGCGTCACGGGGAACGTGACACTGTAGTGAAGATGAATGATGTTCTTCACATTCCTGAACTAATTACCAATTTAATGTCTGTAGGAAAGTTTGCAGATGCAGGAAATATTATTGTTTTTGATAAAACCAAATGTAGTGTTTTTAACAATAATGTAAAAATAGATGGTAAGGCATTGTTTACCGCACCGCGCCAAAACGGACTTTATGTTATAGGTTCCGGTTGTAATCAGGCTACAGCTCTTTTAGGGGAAGACAATCAGGACAAGTTTGAATTATGGCACCGGAGATTGGGCCATTTGTCTGCCGCGCAAATGTACATTTTGAAAAGAATTGTCCAGGGCCTAGATTACGGCAAAAAGGGTGATGGAGCCCCTTGTGTTCCTTGTAGTCAAGGAAAGCAGTGCGTAAAAAAGTTTCCAAAACGGAAGAAGTCTTTTAGAGCCTCCGGCATGCTGGACTTAATACATAGCGACGTAGCTGGTCCAATAGATGTAGAGACTTGGGGAGGAAACAGATATCTCCTCCTGTTCATTGACGACTTCAGCCGAAAGGTTTTCGGTTACGTCATGAAGCAAAAGACTGAGGTGTTAGAGAAGTTCAAGGAGTTTAAGCGTCTGGTAGAGAACCAAACCGAAAGAAAAATTAAACGGTTTAGAAGCGATAATGGTACTGAGTATACCAATAAGGAGTTCCAGGCTTATTTGGCCAAATATGGAATTACGCATCAGACGAGCGTTACTCATACTCCTCAACAGAATGGAGTTGCGGAAAGGACGATCCGCACCATTACTGAAAAGGCGAGATGCATGCTCCATGACAGTAACCTAAGTAAACGGTACTGGGGAGAAGCGGTGGGGACTGCGATCTATTTGAAAAATCGCTCACCCACATTAGCAATCGCCGGGAAAGTTCCCGAAGAAGTTTGGACAAATCATGAGGTGGATTTTACCAATTTAAAAGTTTTTGGGTCCACAGCTCAGGTTTTGGTGAAAGATAATAGCCGAAGGAAATTCGACTCCAAGACCCGTGAGCTTGTCTTCGTTGGATACAGTGAAGTACAAAAGGGGTACAGATTTGTCAACCCGGTCAATCCGCGCCGCATAATAGTTGCTCGCGACGCCGTGTTTGACGAGCGGTCAAAAGTAATCAAGGAGATTAAACCCCCTGAGCGCAGTGTACAGGTTTCGAGGGAGAAACAAAGGCGAGAATATATAGAGGTACCAATTTTTACTGAGCCAGATACTGCTCAAGGCACTTCTAGGGCTGTGGCGCCTGAGGATGGCCCAAGCCAGAGTAACATGGTTATGTCACCAAGTTCATCGCCCACTAGTGCTGAAGAAGAGTTTCACGACTCTTTTGAAGAACCGTCAACAGAGCCGGTTCAAGCTGTAGAGGAGCCTGAGGAACGGCGTTATCCTCTAAGAAATAGAGTCAGAAGAATAGATGAGGACATGGTATACAACTTCCATGTCATGAATGCTACTGACCCGATTTCAGTTATGGACGCTATGGAGCGTTCTGATAAAGACCTGTGGATGAAGGCTATGAAGGAGGAATACGACTCTCTTATGGAGAATCAGACTTGGGAGCTCGTCGATCGTCCCAGAGACGCTAATGTCGTCAAAAATAAATGGATTTTTAAGTTGAAAATCGGGGCAGATGGAAAGGTTCAACGACATAAGGCTCGCCTTGTCGCCAAGGGGTACTCTCAAAAGTTTGGAGAAGATTATACCGAGACCTTTGCTCCTGTAGTCAAGCTTTCTTCCATTAGGCTTCTGCTGGGATTATCAGCAGAATTGGATTTAAATGTACACCATATTGACGTCACCACAGCATTTTTAAATGGTGATTTAGATGAGGATCTGTATATGGAGCAACCTGAATCTTTCATAAAGAAGGGAAATGAAAAGGAAGTATGCAAGCTGAAGAGAGCCATCTATGGCCTCAAACAAGCTGCACGTTGCTGGAACGTCAAAGTACATGATCACATCACTAAAAGTGGTTTTACAAGATCGAAGTATGATCCGTGCGTGTACATTAAAAGAGGGAAAGATAATACCGTGATTGCAATAGCACTTTATGTCGACGACTTCTATATTTTTGGAAGTTCAGTGGGGGACATAGAAAGAGTCAAAAAAACAATCGCCAAAGCGTTCAAAATTAAAGATTTAGGTGAGGCCAAGGATTGTCTAGGGATCCATATCACGCGATCCAATGGGCAGATATCCCTATCACAGGCAAGCTTCGCCAAAAAGATTCTAGAAAAATATGGAATGCAAGACTGCAAGCCTGTAGCTTCTCCGATGGAATTGAATCTACGACTTGCAAAGGGAGAGAGGCGTGAGGATTTTTCTTTCCAAGAAGTAATAGGATCGCTCATGTATCTATCCTGCGGCACAAGGCCTGATTTGACATTTGCGGTCAGCTATTTGAGCCAGTTTAATACATGCTGGAATGAACAGCACATGACTGCACTCAAGCGGGTGCTCAGGTACTTAAAGGGCACCGTGGACTATAAACTAGTCTATGAAAGAACAGGCAAACCCCTGGTTGCATACTCAGACGCCGATTGGGGAGCCAACGCCGATGGGCACTCATTTACCGGTTATGTCCTTATTTTCGGTAGAGGTGCTGTTTCCTGGCAAGCTCGCAAACAGCGATGCGTAGCCTTAAGCACAGCTGAGGCTGAATATATAGCCATCTGCGAAACCGCAAAAGAACTAGTCTGCATTAAAGGCTTGTTAGAAGAGCTAGCTGGATTCAACGACTGCGTTACAGTGTTCAGCGACAGTCAGAGTGCAAGTAAATTAGTGTACTCTTCTGCGATTGGTAGAAGGTCGAAGCACATCAACATACGCTATCATTTCATAAGAGAGTTGGCTGAAGCCGGTGTGATTCGTATAGAATATTGTGATACAAACCAGATGCCAGCTGATTGTCTTACTAAAAGCTTGGCTCGCATTAAGCTAAAGTATTGCATGGAGCGCATGGGGATTCAGTGGGGGTGTTGAAAATAGGTTGGAATCATCATGCGTCCCATAGAGTTAGTTTTTGTTTTTGTTACTAGGTAACAACTTGTTTATAATTTTCTGCGTCAGTGTGATGGCTTAATAAAATACAATGATAATATTCAAAACCAACTGCGTGTTAACTCTGTCGTTTAGCTCCCTTTAGTACACCAATTTACAACACCCACCATATTCCTTCTGAGCACATACTAAAAACGTTACTGAATTTGACTTAAAAAAAAGGCATAACGTTAAGCCAAAAGCATTTACTGTACCACCGTGTTAGTGTTAGCAACGTAATAAATTAACCCAGGTTCAATTAGTCGTTCCATTTTCTGTTCTTAGTCGATTTCATAAAACGCTCAAGGTCCCATCACTACAGGCGTAATTGTCAATTGTCATTTTGACGTGGCCGGGTATTGCTATTCGTTTGGATACACACATCGTTTATTGTTTGTGATAAAAATAAATTACGATAAAAACAAAAATAAGAATGTTGAATGAAATATTGGACTTTATTTTAGAAGAGTATTTTATTTTGAACGTAGTCAATCGTGCAAACATAATCTGCGTTTGTCCTAACCTAAAATACCTAAACCTACTTGAGTTGTGACTCTGTGGTAATCTATATCTGTGACCACAGAGTACTTTTTTATTCTGTGACTTTATTCCGTGAATGAAACGTCACGTAAACATTATTTGTCATCCGTTGAACGCGTAAATTACCTACTTTCCCTGTTGTGTGAATGACTGAATGAAACTAAGGACATATTTTGTGTAATTAAAGAAAAACTAGTGTATAAAAGTGATTTTAAAAACGTATTAACTACACTAATCATGGGTGACGCGTGCCAGGCCTGTCTAACCAGGGTGCCTCATGCCACTCTCATCGCAACGATTATGTGCTGCTTGGGCGTGGGTGTGTTCTGCGGGACTATGTACCGGGGCTCAGCTCTTTCAATACTAATGTTCGATGAAGTATTTCACTTCCGTCTCATATGGATCGAAGCGCTGCAGATGATATTCATCGTAGGCAGCGCCTGTATGGCAGCTCTTGGATTCATGCTATTGTGTTTAGGTTGTTTGACAACAGGTGCGACTCGACAGAAAGTGTACCGTGCATGGAGAGCGCGTGTAGGCGGACGGATATCCTGCGCCGTGTTTATGATCATAACTTACATATTGACTTTTGTATGGATCATGTTGCTAGGCTTCCTAGTTATTACGACTTTCCTATTCACGATATTCTGGAAACTTTGCTCGAAACCGAAAAACATTGATCTATCAACATGCATTGACTTTACCCAATTTGACTTCATGTTCCCATCAAGTGTTAAGCAAGAGGATATGAGAATCTGTGAAGCTCACAAAATTAAGCTATTTTGCAAAGACTACGTTGAGAAGGCAGAGTTCATGTTCATCCTGGCAATGGTATCATGTATACTCGTGATATTGAGTTTGGTACACTACTTGATGTGCCTGTCAGCCAACTACGCACACATCAGGGATCACGAGAAGTTCCAGGAGTTGCAGGAGTTGCAGTACCTGACCAACCCTGACCTGCATGCTTCTAAAGATCGTTTCTAGTATATGGCCCGCGCACCTCTCCTGCGCTCGCTAGAAGCTACAACTAAAATGTGACAAAGTTAATCAATTGACTGTTCATTTGACAAAATTCGGTGTTCACTGACAAATTGAATATAATGAAAAGACTGATATTCAGTGAATAGTAACTACAAAAAGGTAGCTTCATAGTTGTAACTAATTGTGTACCTAATGTATTTCACATATCTTATTTCCAATGTTTTGATGATTCTGTCCACACTTTTGAACATTCCTTTATTTGTTAGTGTTATCAGATGATTTGTTAAAGAGAAGCAAATATTTAAATGTTTATGTGCTTATCTAAGTATTACTTTGACTTTGTTTAATTGACTTGTATTAGTAGCCTAGTGATTGTATTATTATAAGATACCACCACCATTTATGTTAATGGTGACAAAACCTTATTATTGATGTGTCCTACCTATCTACTGCGCAAAAAACGGAATTAAAGTCGTTATGAAGGTATAGCTAGCTAAGTTTCGGCAATTTAAAAATAAAGTATGTGTAGGCTATTTTATAATATATTATCTTAGACAATATTCTGCCTATCTATTTGTATTGGTACTTTACAAAAACACAATTCAGAACCATTGACAAATCTGAATTTGATAAAACTCTTATATCACAATTGAACGGGTTTATTGTTCAAAGTTTAGTACAAGGAATTATTATTTAAACAATCTACATAAGGACTTAATTAAGTGTTTATATATTACTGCTGTAAGGAACCATAAGTTGTTCATTTAATTTAATCAAAAACTAGATTTAAGTAATTAAAATTAGTAGACTGAATATTTACCAATAATATTTTGTTAATTTTAGTACATACAAGGTCCTACTTACATTAAGACTTTTCCATATGCTGAACAAAGGAATAAAATTAAACTGTGTTCCAAGAAAATACACTTCTACGGATCATAACTTAAGTCACCCCAAAATTCAAATTTACATAATTTTTTTTGCAATTTGCGGGCAGTGTCAGGTTGTAAGAAAATTTGCAAGGCAGTGTCGGGTTGGAAGAAAATTTACAGGGCAGTGTCGGGTTGTAAGAAAATTTGAATTTGCTCAGGCTACCTTAGCGTATCCTTCTTAATCACAACATAACTTTACTTTACTCTTGTTCATAATCTTTTATTCAATGTAATTTCTAGTAGGGCCTTAATGTACGGACTGTGATTGGGGCAACTAAACCACCTTTGTAAAGTATAGACTGTTCCAGTTTTTTTTATCCGCACAAATCAAATAAAAATCAAGACTTTTAATCAGGTCATCTTTCAGCATAAGTATGACCTAACATAAGTTATTTTAATGTTCATTAATACCTGTGAAATTGTGAACAGTCTTTACATAAGTATTTAGAAAACAAATGCAAGTAGTTTTTATTGAATTTGCATAAATGTGCCTGTGAAGAAATTGTTACATAGTCAAACCACATTTCATTTTTATCATAAACAAAACTTTGGATTGTAAAAATGCATTTATTTTGTTAAAGCTAGGAAATTATTAGGAAATAATATTTAATTTTCCTTTTAGAATTACAATTTATTAATCAAGATTTTGTACACTTATAAATAGTACCAATGTACCTAATTGTAAGTGGCACGTAATTATATAAGTGAAAATGTATGAAATCGGATAGGTTTTTTTAAATAAATGTTCGTTCTTATAAACAATTTTACATAATTTTTAAATTAAACTACTTAATACAATACAATACTCTTTAATATGTAAGTACACCATATAAATTACAGATATAAATGTAGAAATTTTGAACCGGGTAATGAATGACTAAATATTGATATGCGAAAAATGGTCGCTAGTCGTATCTAATCAAAGGGAGATCGCAAGCATGTTCCTGGTGATTTGTGGCGTGATCTAGGATAAAAAGAAAGACCATCTAGTTTTACTTCTATGTAAAATTTTACGCAACAATCGCCTTGGAACGCGCCTTGCTAATCTCCATTGTCAATTAGATACGCACTTTCGCATCGACTTTCGAGTCGCACAACCGACAGTCATTTTCTACTTGCCAATCAGCATGACAGGATACAAAAGACCGACGGACGACAGTGAATGAGGATTCACTAAATCGCTACCTAATTAAATTGGCTAGACTGAGAAACAAGACCGTTTAACAAGTGCCTAGGTAATTGCCTATAGATTTTGCATCAACACTGGGGGTCTACTCAAGTCCGTTTACTAAGATACGGGCCCGTTCGAAAGTAATTTAAACTATAACGCTGATTGTGTAAATGAACGAACAAATCAATCGTGTTTTCAGTTTCCTCCATTTGGTTTTTCATTTGTATTTGTGCCATGCGGAGTGGTTACGGCATTTAAAACGCATTTTATTTTGTCTCCTAAAGTGTACTACAAATACCTACTGACATCTTTATCGAAAGAGGCACCCCTGGCAATTCACAATAACCACGCGGCGGCGCGCAGCTACAAAGCAAAACTCACTTTACGCTTGTAAGGTTAGATGCATTTTCGTTCGCAGTTTCTAGCGACTCGAAAGTTTAGCCTATTATAGCAGTAGGTATCGAAAGTTTTATATTGAGTGATGCATCTGGTAATCTGTGCCTACACCCTTTAATTAACTTTTTCGGACGAGTAATAACATCACATCGAGAATATCTAGGGAAAACTAGCAAATCGTGGTGTCATTAATTCTAAAAATAATTGATTATGTTTGTAGGTAACATTGATTAGGAATCGCAATGTAACTTCGGACGAAACTACCGAGTTAGGGGTTAGGTAGTAGAACTCCACAACAGATCGCTTGTTGGTAGCTGTAGGTAGAGGTACCTATGCATGTAGCCCATGGAAATATACCTGTAGCCTAGTGTGGAATATTGAAGCAAAAAGGCTAATGTCATTATAATTGTTGCAAAATAAGAGTAGGAAGTGTGATGTGGACCTTTGACGGTGGGTGCAGAGGTTAATTTCAATTAGACCTCATTAGAGCTCAACGTGACGCCACAGCGCGACAAGTAGGAACGTAGATATAAATGAGCTGATTTATTAAAAGCCACCAAATACGTCAACCTAGGATTGACCATAACCTTGAAATCAAGGTTATGGTCAACAAAACAATTATTACGTAACGACTAACGATGGTTAGTCGTTACGTAATTAATTGTTTTGTTGACTCAATTAAAATAACTCCACTAGCCGTTGTAGGTAATGAATAGGCAGGTAGGTAAGAATTAAGGACTTTTCTTTTCATAAAATTAAAGGCTTCATCAAACAGGCGCGACGCGACACTTGTAGAACAATTTTCATGAATTTTTCATAGTACTTCTATGAGCGTCGCGTCGCGCCTTTTTGAAAAAAGCCTTAAACGTTTCGAGGATGAAAGTTACCCTCATACTAGTCATACATAAAGTAAAAGCTCCAGAGTAGTCTGCGAAATTCAAATGTCCTTAGGTTCTTTGCAATTTGCAAGTCAGTGTTAGGTTATATTTTGATTAAATTGTGATTAGCTACCGTAACTACTACAGCTTGACATAATTGTAATCATTTAAGTCATCAATACAACCCTCTAACTTCATTTAATTCGATTGAAAGTTTTTCATGAAATATTGAAAAACTTAAAAAAAAAAAATTACTTACGCGGGCTACCCAGGAGTAAGGCATCTATGCATGAAGATTATTTTGCACTTGTACTGTGTTCAAAGGAACTTAATTTAGTGAAAGTTGTGTATCTAAAGGTCTCTATTATGTATTATTATAGTAGGTATTTGTGGTGTTGCTAAAGTCGCTGACATAATTTATTACTAGCTTTTACCCGCGGCTCCGCCCGCGTGGATGTCGGTTATCGCGTAAAAAAGTAGCCTATGTCCTTCTCAATATCCCAGGCTATATCTCTGCCAAATTTCATGACGATCGGTTTAGGCGTGAAAGCGTAACGGACAGACAGGTACTTTTGCATTTATAATATTATAGTAGGGATTATTATTAGCCATTAACGTCCCACTGCTGGGCAAAGGCCTCCCTACTATCTTTCCATCTCTCTCTGTCCAGAGCTGACAAGGGCCAATCCTTACTAAAGGAGTCCAACTCATCCCGCCATCCCCGTCTGGGCCTGCCGCGATGTCGTTTGCCATTAAGTGGGGCCCACTGGGTCGCAAGCTTGGCCCATTGCTCGTCTGACATTATGGCAGATGTGTCCACCCCAATTCCATTTAAGCGTGGCAGCTTCCCCAGTGACATCAGTTATTTTCGTAATGGAACGGATTGATGTATTCTTAACCCGTCCACAAGTTTCATACCCAGAATACTCCGTTCCATAGCTCTCTGGTAAACCTCGAGCGTGGACCTCTGCTGAATAGTCAAAGACCATGTTTGAGAACCTTCATTCTTCCCTTTCGTATGAAAGGCAAGAATATATACGTCGTTGAGTCTTCTCTTGAGCGATAGACGAAAGTCGCCCTTAATTCCTATTAAATCTTTCGTGGCCCAATAGCTCATCCGAGCGGTGTCCCCTTGTTTCGCAGACAGAAATTTCATAGAATTTCGTTTCCCAGAAAATGTTTCATATATTATTTGGTCCTTGTATTTTTACTTCGAATAATTATTATTGTTTCAAAGATTGTTTACTTGAATTAATCATATTTCACAGAAACGTAAATCAATGAATTTTTAATCACATTTTTTTGTTTGACAAACTTATCAAACAGTAGGATTATTTTTAAATAAGTAATTTTACTGTTTGATAAGTTGTTAAAACGAATGTTATTATGTCTATTTTCATCGTTAAAACGAATATTGTTTGTTCGGTGTATTTTTCCATGATATTTTATTATGTTAGTGACAGAAACGAATCGCTGCAAAACCGTCTCCACGTAGTCTTGTCTGCCCTACCCCTAGAGTGTAGCGCGGAGGGGCGAGGCGGCCCGCGAGCTGCTGAGGTAGTTTAAACGCTCGCCGCCGCGGCTGAGGCTTCGGAAGCTGCGGTGGTGAGCGTGAATACCATCTGCAACGATAAGCTCGCGTGGGACCGCCGGAGCCCCGCAGCGCCGGAGCCGTAACATAAACCATGCCTGCTGCATTTTGCATGCTCGCTTGCATGCTGCATGCTTGCTTGCACTCAAACCGTCTCTTGATAAAATGTTATTCTTGGTAATAAGTTATTTAAGGATAATAGTTATTTGTTATACAAGAGTGCAAAGTTGCTTTTTAACCGCGTGCTCAATTTTGATGGATGGAAGGATTCAAAAATTAGAATCCTGAGCGTTAGCGAAGGAATCAAAAGAGCACGAGGTGAAAAATATTTGCACTCGAGTGCAACACGTAACTTTTCATCCCACCTCAGCGAGGAAATGACTAAATGCAAAAAAAACATACTCGAATTTACAATCACAACATACTTTTATTTCAGTTTAGGTATTAACTACTACATTGTGATAGGTAAGTATTACAGAATAATCTTTAAATTATAACAAATAATACTTAGGTATAATTAAGAAAAAATTAAAGTAACGTTGCTACAGTTACATAAGTTGAGTGTAATATTTTTGTTAGGTACTGTAATGTTGGTGTTAGTGACTTGTGTACTGTTTTTCGGTAAACTATCTGTCATACTTAATAGTTGTACCGATTCATCAGATTCCCTTGGCGTAAATGTTGGCGAGAGAGGGCGATGGTTAGGTGTTTCCAGCGACCATATGGTCGCTGGGTGTTTCGTAACGGCTCATTTTTGATGTAGAAGGGCCAATCCAAGGATCTGACTGAGGCTCTTTCAGTGTAATGGCTCCTACGATGCCTTTACATATTTTAGACTTATTGTGGATGGAATCCTCTATGTATCTCTCTCTGCAACCGCATTGGACTTCCAGCCTCCATGGCGCTTAAGAGACAGGAGATCAGCTCCTGAATCGGCCAAAAGTGTGGCTGAAGTTCGTCGGAAACAATGACCCGTGTACAACAGGGGTTCTGGAAGTTCAAGAAATGTTGATATTTCTCGTGGGATACTGCCAATTTTATTAGCACCCGTAGGCTGTCCAACACACTTTTCGTTGCAATATTGTAGAAAAAATCGATTGATTGGAGTGTTAGGCGGGCGTAAGGCTTGATATTTCTTAAAAATTGTTATGTATTCCTTGCGAATGACGAAGTTGTGGTCTCTTTTTGTCTTTGTATTAGGTAAATTAATGAATAGTAAATCATCTGAATGTTTCTCAATGTTTTAGACATTAAGTTGTGTTAGTTCATTAGTTCGGCATGCTCCGTTTATACCAATAATAAGAACAACCTGTAACGTAAAGAGTATTGTAGTAGATACATTAATAAAATTGATATGCATGCATAATTATGCCTATCAACATCTACTAAGTACGTATTAGATTATGTTAAGTAGTTGATTAATATACTGAATGTGCAACTGACTTACTTTTGTCGCCAAATATACGGAATCAGGTGCTTCGTTAAGAAACTTTTCAATTTCAGATACTGTGAAAACCTCCGATTTTTTTGGTTGATGTTCAGATGAGGCTCTTTTTAAAAATGCCACTAATTTAGGATATTAGTGATTAGTTAGATTATAGTGTGAATATGTATGTCTTTTTTCATCTTTATTGTTGCTTTTAGCATTGAATACGTACTCCATAGAGTGCTTGATTCCTTGGTCTCAGATAATTCAATAAAATTTGCCAGCAAAACGTTTTCTGAGAAAGTTTTGGCTCCTTTAGCTAGTCGCCACATGTTAAACATATCATACTGTTTCAAATACTTCTCGCGTGATTGTTGAGGGAGAAAGCTCATTTGCGCATTATAAACAGTTTCAGCAATTCTGTTGGCGTCAAATAAACTTCCTCATCGAAGAGAGAGAACCACTCATTTTAGGTTTTTCACTTGTTTTCAAGTTTCTTCTTTTAAGGTGAACCTAGTCCACATTTTTCCCATACAAACTTCGGGAGCGTTTTACTCCACTGTTGGAAAATGTACATAAAAAATTAAACATGGTCTGGTTTTGTCTCATTATTAATATTGTCTGTACGGAAACAGAATACTAAAATTAAAAACCATTAAAAAGTTAGGAGCCAACAAAGATTCGTTTTTCTTGCTAATTTAACCTAACTTTGGGCGTGTTTTAGTAATAAAATAAGTGTAAAATCTGAAAAACCAAGTTGGTACCGACAAAGCTCAAATATCGAAAAGTTCAATAAACTTTATGGGTCATTGATTTATGCAGTGGTTTTTTCATAAAACCTGATCTTCCGAAGGTCTGTTCTTAATTTTTTACGGGCCTGTTGTACTATAAATGATCTTGCATCTCACACAATAATGTTGTGCGTGTAGACTAGCGTCTAACTGCTCATTACTGATTTTACCTCTGTCGGACACGATGCATGGTGAGACAGCGTGCTTTTTAGCCAGGCCCATCAGTGAGTTCGAGCCCGCGACTGGGTTCCCCTTAACCTAAGGTTTTAACAATATGACGGGAAACGAAAATGGCGCGCGCAAAGCAAATTAAAAAAAATACACCAAGAAGGTTCCGAGTCTAAGTTTTAACAAATAAAAAAAGATTGTATGATAAATTCGGCACTATGGAGGGAGAAAGTAAATAGGTTTATTGATGTTTTGAATTCACAAACTTAGTACACACGATGTTCTAAATTCAATTTACTGTATCCTCCAGCGGATAAAATAGTAGATTGTTATACAAGGGTCGAAATCAATTCCCATACGAGGAGTGACGGATTAAGACTACTTGAAGCCCTAAGCAATCCACGCCTGTGGGGCCCGGGGCTATCCGTATGTCAACCGGAATCGGTCTTTAAACCTTTACCGCCTAAAAACGTTAGTTTTTTTTTGTAAAATAAGATGATGAGATGTAACGTACCTTAGAAGTGGAGTAGGTGCGACAACAATAAAAACCAAAGCATAATTGATTTATTTAATTAAATGCGTCTTGCGGCTTTTCCGGGCATTGAATTCACGCAAGATAGTATTAACGTGTAACGTTTTTAACATATCGGACTCTATGTATAATACCGATAAATTATCGAGCCTTTCTTGTTTCATCTTTGTCCTTTTTTAATTTTGTAATATTTTTAATTTTGAAAAAGAACGTTCCACTGAGCAATTTGTAATCATAAGCGATAAAAATATACGCAGGGTTGTTTCCACATTAGGGAAAGTTGATTCAATCTTATCATCATGTATTATTTTATACAATTGTGCGTGAGTTTGATGTAAACTTGTGCGAGCCGAATCACTGGGTCTGGAACTTATTTTACTTATTACATAAGAATGAAACTTGAATTTCTGTTATCGCCCGCGGGGAAGGGGTGGTTTGTGATTGGCTGATCGCAATTCCGGTGCATTCGAATTGCCGAATGCACTAGCGGGCAGCGAGTGGGCAAGTGGGAGCGGGGTTATGACTCTCGGAGTCTATGTCAATTTAAAACGCGCGAATTTTCAAATTAGTCCTAGAAACTTTTTTTGTTGTGGTTTTTGGTGCCGTGAGAGTGAGACGTGATGCCCTAAGGACGGATTTTTTTTGTGCTTCTTCGGATGCCCCCCCAGACGTGATGCCCTAGGCAATTGCTTAATTTGATTAAGGGTTAATCCGTCACTGCATACGAGGTATTTAGACGGAAGCACTCTACTTTTCATTTCGAATTTAAGGAAAGTAAAAAAAAGTAGTTTTTCTAAAATATTTATTGATAATAATAACATGAGTAGTACCTATTTAAAATTAATTGAGAAGTTAGAACAATTTATGAAACTTAAAGTTACATTTTTGTTTCGAATATTTACGCTGTTTGATATGTTGTGACAAATTTGGCTGTGCTGAATTTCTGTAAAAGTAGGCGACTCCAGTATTTGATTAGACGGTGGAATCCATGGCGCAGACTCACTTGAAGTCGTTGGTTGAGGCGAAGTGGGGCGTAAATTAATAGTCTCAGTTAATTTTGTTTGAAATTTTAGTTTTATTTTGGACAGAATCCTCAATGTTGCCTTCCGCGACTGTGCTGGATTTCCATCCTCCATGTCTTTTTAACATTGTCAGAATCGGCTAAGTATCGCTGACGACTAACAATGCCCGTTATACTGTTCACAGTTAGGTAAATTCAAATATGTTGCTATTTGCTTCGGCATACCTGAGATTTTATTTTTACCGATCACTTGTTTATAGCATTTTCCCTTTTGGTAATTAGGAAAAAAGCGATCCGTTTTTATGTCATTAGGTCTGATTTTTTTGATATTTTTTTACTATTTGTGTAAACTCTTCTCGTACAACAAACGTGCGCTCAATATTTGTTTTTGTTTTAGTGAGTTCATTACTTCTGCAGGTGCCACTTATACCGAGTATCAATACCACCTGTGAAAAGCATTATTTCTTCATTACTATTAATCTTTTAGGTACTTACTGTAGATAAAATAACAAGCAGATATTTTTTACTCCAGAAATGCACGCCTATCCAACGTCTGTACTTACTCTCAATTCACGAAATTTGGTCAGGGTGTTTAATCGATATGATTGCCTTTTTTATGCAAACCTATCTATATTACATATCAGAATAAAGTCGTTGGGATCGACTTTTATGTTTAGACTAAAAGACCTCTCCTTACCTAGATAAACGTTTATAGCTTACCTTCACTGCCAAATATATCTCGTCAGGGGCGTCATTTAAAAATGTTTCCACTTCGTAAGAGGTGAAAACCTTAGATTTTTTGCTCTTGAACCTCTGAGACTGTCTTTTCAGAAACGATGTTAGATTATAGAATCTTTTCAAATCGATATTGTGTTATACTTTTAGTGTACTCTTGAGCATTGAATACCTGCCCCATAGCGTAGAAGGCTTTATTTTAGCAGATAGTCCATTGAAGTATGTAAAAAACACACTTTCTGAAAATGATTTTATTTTCTTATCTGCTCGCCACTTCATAAAGTCATTGTATGTATTTAAGTATCTTTCCTTTGAAATCTCGGGCAAAACTTTTCGATAACGGTATTTGCCTCGTCTTTAACAGAATCTGGGGTCAACATTTTAGAATCACTTGAACTCATTTTTAATAAGTTATTAGTCTAAATAAACCGAGATTTCGATACAGCTTACAGAATTAGTATCCCGCCAAATTAAAATCAAATCAGTCAATTTCAAATTTTAACTTTGGAACACACCCGCGTCACTGCCGCGGGCGGACATGCTTACTTTTCTTTTATTCGCACTGGCTCTTTATACACTCACAAGACCGCAGCATTTTTTTCGCCGACTGCCTAACCAAATTTAGTTCTATTTTAAAAATTTATTCCCACCCTAGAGAGGGAAGCAATTACTATGAGTCTTTCCCGCTCAAAGGAGGGAAGTAGCATCTTCCACCCGCTTCTCGGATCAAACAAACACTACTGTCCGAGTAGGTATGACAAATGAAAACGGCTTTTGCACTCAGATATCGAAGAGCAAAAATACTCTTTCCGAGACGGGGGGATGAAAAGAATATTTGATTTGTTATTCTATGATATTATTATCCTAACATTAAACTTTATGTGAAACAAAAATCAATGATTTAAAAATCTTCAAAGTAAGTATTCTTCGTATTGATTATTCTATGAAACGAAAATATGAGAATTTTTTTTATGTGAAACGAAATTCTATAAAACTATTAGCTATAAAACTCCGTACAACCCTTCCAGGCATTTTCGGTGCATCTTGCAACTTCTTTATTTTGTATTGCGTGGAAAGAGACTATTTGATCGAGATAGAGATAGGTACTCATCGACATATTCAACCTGACCCGCTGACATTACTTGAGTACCTACTTAGATGTAAACATTTTAGGGAGATTTATAACTAGAATGCTCAAGGAAAAAAGGCTGCAAAAGCTAATTTTCCGAACGTCAAATGTTGCTATGACCATGCTTAAATCACCTAAGTCCCACATGTAGGTGATCTTGTCTTAGCGTTTTTTTTTTCTTTTAGGTGGAAAATCATCAAATTATTTCTCACGCTCTAGAGAGCGAGAGGGCGAGTCAGACTTTTGCTGACTAAAACCCACCCGTGTTCCCTCAGTTGCCTGTGTGCCGGGGGCCACGGTATCTCTTTCGAACATCCCGCACCCTTGGCAGGCATCGGCCCTTTCCGACCCCATCAATTGATGCTGACATCTCTTTCACGCGCGCGTAGAACACAACGCGTCGTCGACCTGGATTTGGTCCTTACCAGCCAGCGAACTACCCATTACTCGCCATCCGCAAGCCCGCGCCTACGGTGGCCGGGAATCAGCCTGGGATTCCTGACGCCCAGGGCGTCTCCTGCGGCGACTAGGGCCGTGAGAGCGCATATACCTACTGCCTCTCCCTCATGTGCGCCGCCTCCCTCTTAGCGAGCATTACTGCTTCGCAGAAGCAGGTGACGGCTATCTTGGCCTGGCGTGAGTTTGCTCATTTTATCTGTACTTATTTCTCCGTTTCTCTCTGGTTAAGTATTTACACTAAATAGGTTTAGGTACTTAAGAGGAGCAGTCATGATCATTCATCCGGTCCTCCAACGACGACAATCCAATTTGTTAATGAAACCACCTATTTTTTCAGCGCTACATCCACTGACCCGTGGACTAATACTTTGTTCACTTTAGCTTTCTGCATCAATTAGGTGCCCTAAACCGTGCATTTAGATTTATGTCGATAAGATCTTAGTTCGCACAATACCCGGCTACCTATCTCCAAGTCTCACACCACGAGACCCGCGGGGTAATTCTGTAACACACTGACAGTAGAATTGGCATTCATTTTTGCAACTCAACAATATTCATTGCGTTACTTTGTTAAGCAGACAATTTTCTCAAACATATAAAACAATGGAATAACAATAGGTACTTAGATATCCTACAAAATCATTCAGATTGTGATTGAAAGTTTGTTTACGCAACAGGGTGCTGGGGTTTCGTAACGCCCCTAATAAGCAATTAATCTGTCACATAATTGCGTACTTATAATTAACAAAGTAGTGCATTTCCCGCTTTCCAATTAATGTTGGATGGAGATGACAGATTACTTTGTAGGTACGTGCCACAGCGTAAAGAAATGATTAATTGTAACAGTTAAACAAAAGATTAAAAAAATCCCGTGTCACTAGCACATTGTATTGGATTTCCTATATTTGCGTAAACTGTGATTATGTGGGACCTTCGTATAGTCTATGCAAACACCTAAGTAGGTTTAAATTTGTATTAGTAACAAATCACTGTTATTGTCATTAATGATGATTAGTTTATTAATTGCCTCCCTGCTATAACAATGATTTATATTGACAGATTGGATCGTTTTAGGAATACGTTTCTATGGCGTGATGGTTAAAGAAATCTGCTGCAAAAGTGCAAAATAGCGGGTTCAATTCAAGTAAGGCAAGTAGAAATTAGAGATTTCAAATTCTTTGACTGACGGCGAAGAAAATTTTCGTGCTAACATTTGATCTGAAATCTACCCTACCAGCACCTTCATGCAATGTGGAGCGTTCGTCCCTTCTTGGTAGGTGTATGGGACGAAGCCTTTGTAATACAACAGGTATCTGTTTTATTGTGTGGTCAATTCCATTAAATACTATTACATATCCATTATTATGTACTTTGATCACTAATGAAATATTTTTTTTTTATGAGATAATTATGTAGAGTAATTGAAAGTCTAAACACCTGTTGTTGTTGGTACAACCACGTAGATACCTACCTAGGTTGTTACCTATCATTTGTACCTAAGTACGGCAACAAAACATTGTTGCCATACTTAGGTACAAATGATTAATAAAATGTTACTCGACCCAAATAAAAATTACATTTCCTGATTGTACATAGAGAGGTCATGTTTAGTGAGTGTAGTTAACACATGACTAAAACGGAATTCCCTGTTGCCAATTTCCATAAAGCCTTATCTGTAAAAAGAGAAATGGTGTCATGGCCGCCACAACGCCGCTGTGCTGTGCGGTTAGGCGCAGATCATGACTTCATGAGCACACATTTGTATCACTCACGTAGGTGAGATAGTAGTATCTAATAGGGGAATACTCTAAATAGGTATGATGGAACGTGCGTGATGTATTGAATACAAACCGTCAGTAAACACAAGCCCTCTATAAACGTTGGTTAACGTTAAGAGATGTTTAAACTAATTGTTAAGATACTTTGTAAATGAGTCCCTTTTTTATATAAACAATTATTATTATTAAAAATGAAATGGTTAAACAGACGCTAATCATTTATTTAACTTTAAGCAACGTTTATAAATGAGGATAGTCAGTTACAGAGCGGTACTTGCGTAACACACTAACAGTAGGAATGGCTTTCATTTTGTCAGTTCAACAACTTACATAACGTAATTAGGGTGCAGGTAACATCGGTTTGGATCTATCTGCGGTTATGCAGGTCCTTATTTCTTAATGTAATCTTTAACCTCGTAAAGGAAAAACACACCTAAGTAGGTAAACTTAAAATTCAAAGCCACTTCTAGTATCAATCACCGAAATCGACACAAAGCCCCGATCAGAAACAAAACCTTAAGGTTGTACTCGTATTAACATTAAGGTAAGAAATATCGCCGCGTGGGCACGTTGGCTGCATCCATACGACGACAATTAGAATGCATTTACCTTATAAAATTCCTCTCACATTGTGCAATATGCTCTCAAGGTAGGTTCGCACCTGTTTACAATACATGATGCATATTATTGATGCTTCAAGATAAGAGTACCTTTTCCATTAGGTTGGTATAGGTACTTATTAATTCATACGCCACCACAGGTAAACAAAGTCTAGAGGTTGTTTTTTCCTCTGAATAATATAGGTACTTTAGTTTGTAGATATTATTAGATACGTTATCATTAATCAGATTGATTGGATAAGTACCTTAATGTTTTTGTTTGTTTTTCCACGACTTCCTTATTTATAAGGAAACATCACTATTGATAACCTATGATCTCGTGACTAAGTAGGTAGGTACCCGTTCGTCGTAGCACGCGAGCTACGGAGTCTGCTACGAAATCATGTCTACACTGTATTTACAATTTAGTTTCCAAACATGTAAACAAATAATTTTTCACAAACGCATGCCGCGTTTGTGAAAAATTCTTGAAGTTTGCATGATCCACTATTGCAGCTGAAAGACGTCCACTACTGCACATAGGCCTCCCCTAAGCACCGCTACCTCGACCGGTTCTGTGCTTCCCGCATCCAGCGGATTCCTGCGCCCTTCACCGGGTCATCGGTCCATCTTGTGGGAGGCCTTCCAATGCTACGCCTTCCAGTAGGTACGCGGTTGCCACTCCAGAACCTTTCGGCCCCGTCGGCCATCTGTTCTGCGAGCAATGTGCCATGCCCATTGCCACTTATGTACGGCAATTTTTCGGGATATGTCGGTTAACTTGGTTCTTCTACGGATCTCTTAATTTCTGAATCGATCGCGTAGGAAAACTCCAAGCATAGCCCTCTCCATTGCCCCATTGTGAGCGACCACATTTCTGTGCCATAGGTCATCACTGGCATCACGCACTGGTCAAAGAGTTTTCTAGAGACACTGTGGTATGTGGGACGAGAAGATATTGCGTAGCTTCCTGAACGCTGCCCAGCCGAGTCAGATTTGACGATTGATCTCTTTCTCGAAGTTGGACCTACCTAACTGGATAGTTTGTCCTAGGTAAACATACTCGTCCACTACTTCGAGTGTAGTCTCCGATCTTCATGAGAGTGAGTGTGACATGGGCATTAGACATGAGCATCGTTTTGTCATGTTAATTGTAAGACCAACTCTTTCGGAAGCTGTTCTGAGGTCGTCAAGCAGTGTACTGAGGACCTCCATAGTCTCAGCTATAACTACTATATCGTCGGCAAATCGAAGGTGAGTGATGTACTGGCCATTGAAGTTAATATCAACCCCTACAATCCAGAACCTGGAAGACATCCTCCAGTGCAGCGGTGAACAGTTTCGGAGACATTGCGTGTCCCTGTCTCACCTCTCGCTGCAGAAAGATAGGGGTCGAGGTCCTGGAGTCGAATTGACTTAATGGCATTTTCATACAAACACTTGCACCCCGATGTACCGATTGCCAATCGTGCACCGTTAGAAAGACTGCAGTACACCCCAAGTCTCGATCGAATCGACTGCTTTCTCGTATTTCAGAAACGCTAAGCAGAAAAGCAGGTTATACTTTTCAGTCTTCTGTATTCATATACCTACTTCAGCGTATGAATGTGGTCTACGGTGCTAAAGCCTTTACAGAATCCGGCATGTTCGGGAAAGTTCAGTTTGAAATGTCTTCCATGTACGTACAAGTCATTCTTAAAACAACATAATTTACTCTATCATCAAATTTTATTTGTTAAGGTAGAAATATTTTCAATAGGAAACAAGGATTTGAATATGGAGTAAGTAGAATTTACTAAGACCCGTCAGACTGTCATTTGTTGAGGGCTCTACAGGTTTTAGCCCAGTAGCTACTAAGTAAGCTGATTTAGAGTTATAAATAGATTACGACACGTAAAAAGATGACGATTAGGTTTTTTGTTACGTATTTGTAACATTACCACAGAAATAAGACCTTGTCATATTTACGGGGAACTTGGCACGAGTAAAGAGATGGTCAAGGCTATTCCAATCTTCTTCGAATATCGGAAATACCGTCCTATCGGCAAACAGAACTCTTGTAGGCAGGAAGCGTTAAATGTATATAGATACTTACATTGAATCACTTGTAGGTTTTGTCTATGACTCATAGAGATTTCAGAGATCTTGCCGTCTTATTGATCTAGTTTCTGGTTAACTTGTTGTGTTACGGTGAAGTATTAAATCCAATAGGAAGTCCAGTAAAACCTTACCAGCACCCTTATTGCATAGGTGGAAAAGTCATTATGAATCAGAACCTGAATAATTTTGATGGATATTGCTAATCCATTGCTTCTTATGTTCGGAAAATTGGTAAGCTCATCAGCGTAAATAATGCAATGCATGTTGTTGAATTGTAAAAATGAAAGCCATTTTCTGTAAAGAATTACACCGCAGCTTTTTCTTTTAGTTACTAATTAGTAGAAATTTTAGGGATTTTCTTTCTGGACAGGGTCTCAATTATAGAACTTGAAAGTTACCTACGGATAAGTGATCTCATTTATAAAAGTCGTGTGACAACTTATTCACCTATGCCTAAAAAAAATGAGCTTTGCTATACAAAGTTCTAGGTTCAATGTTATAATGTACATCGGGATTTTTTTGATGAAGGATGTTTACTATGTTTACTTAAACGTTGTTTTGTTAAAAAAGTACCAGGATCTGAGCAAGTGTGTATAAGAGACGAAATTACTATCTGTAGTGTATCAACATAACGCCATTAAGAACAACAGATTTCCACGTTGCTCAAACACTTATAAGCAACTAGCTTGTGCCAGCGGCTACGACCGCGGGAGGTCAGAAATTATCCCACGAGAACGTTCTACCGGGATAAAAAGTATCCTATGTGTTAATCCAGATTATAGACTATCTGTGCGCCAAATTTCACACAGATCTGTTGAGCCGTTTCTGCATGATTGAGTAACAAACATCTAAACATATAAACCCTCATATTTATAATATTAGAAGGATAGTAGGATATATATATCCTACTATCCTTCTAATATTATAAATATGAGAGTTTAAAGTGTTAAATCCTATCATCTTACTTCCTATTCCTACTATAGTAGGAAGTAAGATGGTAGGATTTAACACTTTGCGTTAAGATTAAGGCTCCAGCAAATTTCTTACGTTTTTTGCAATTTGCAGGTCACTACAAGGTTATATGTTGATTGAAATAGGATTCGCAACCATAACAAATATGGCTTTGCATAATTTTATTCATTTTAAACATCAATACAACCCTCTAAGTTTCTTCTGCGAAGCAGTGACGCTCGCGAAGAGGCAGGCGGCGCACGTGAGGGAGAGGCACTATATGCGCCCTCACGGCCTTAATCGCCGCAGGAGACGCCCTGGACATCGGGAATCCCAGGCTGATTCGCGGCCACCGTAGGCGCGGGCTTGCAGATGGCGAGTAATGGGTAGCTCGCTGTCCGGTAAGGACCAAGCCCGGATTGACGCCGCGTTGTGTTCCACGCGCGCCGCAAAGAGATGTCAGCACCAACTGGCGGAGTCCGCAAGGACCGATGCCTGTCAGGGGTGCGGGTTGTTCGAAAGAGATACCGCGGCCCCTGGCACACAGGCAACTGAAGGAACACGGGTGGGTTTTACTCAGTAAAAGTGTGACACGCCCTCGTGCTCCACCCAGAGCGCGAAAAGTTATTTGATGATTTCCCGTCCTCAGAAAAAAAAATCCTCTAAGTTCATTTTATTCGATTGAATGATAATTTCATGAAAAAGTCTGTATTTCAAAGGCTACCGTCGATAATAAAACGCCTATTGCGTCTCGTTCAGTGTCCAGTGTCGAGGTGGCTCAGTGGTATCGTTCACGACTTACGAGTTGTACGTCGGGGGTTATAACCCGAGCTGGCGCTTTACTTTGTGTAAATTATTTCATCCCCACTGCTCTCAAAACGGTGAAGGAAAAACTTCGCGAGGAAACGCCATGTCTTAGAACCAAAACTTCGAAAATATGTGACATTTCCCAAACCGCACTAAGCCCGGTGGATTACAGCCCACTCCGTCTCTCAGAGAGGAGGCCCATGTCCCAGCAGTGGGAACAATATAGGCTGATTATGTAGTCCTTAAATGGGTTAATATGTCCACTCAACAAATTACCAGCCTATGTATCTATCTACCTACTTTCATATGCCCTTGCACGTGGACCTTAAAGAGCAATAGGTATTAAATACACAAATACCTACCTATTAATGAATAAGTAGTAGGCAAATCCTACCAATATAATAAATGTGAAAGTTTGTGAAGATGTTTGGATGTTTGTTACTCAATCACTCCAAAACGACTGAACGGATTTGGATGAAATTTGGCACACAGGTAGTTTGTAGCCTGTAATAACACATAAGATACTTTCTATCCCGATAGTACGCTCCCAAGGGATAAATTTTAACCTCCACGCGGGCGGATCCTTGGGCAAAAGTTAATATTATAATTATATATTCATTAAATTATATATATAATTAGGTGTATTTTTTCTTAGTTGTCTTTTAGTAATGATGATCGGATACCTAATATGTTAATGAAGCTTGCACAGATCCATGGACCAATGGCCAGCTGCCCATAGTCCAATTTTGTCCTATCAATCTGTATCCTCCACCACCATCAGATATACAACATTACCAGGGCACCGCCCTGTCAAAAGAGAGTAGTACTTCATCATCATTTCAGCCGAGAGACGTCCACTGCTGGACATAGGCCTCCCCCATGCTCCTCCACTTCGACCGGTCTTGTGCTTCCCACATCCAGCGGATTCCCGCGGCCTTCACAAGGTCTTCGGTCCAACTTGTGGGAGGCCTTCCCACTCTACGTCTTCCGGTACGCGGTCGCCACTTCAGAACCTTTCGGCCCCATCGGCCATCTGTACTGCGAGCAATGTGCCCTGCCCACTGCCACTTTAGTTTGGCAATAACTTAAGTTGGCACTTAAGTTTGTAATATTTTGAGTAACTCATTACTTTCCATCTATTCAGTATCTACGTCATCATCATCATCATCATCATCTGCCCAACCTTTTCCTAACAATGTCGGAGTTGACTCCTAGTCTAATCGGAGGGCGACTGCCTATCTGACCTCCATAACCCAATTACTGGAAAACACGATACCTTCGGGCTATGTCGGTTACCTTGGTTCTCCTGCGGATCTCTTCATTCCTGATTCGATCGCGTAGGGAAACTCCGACCATAGCCCTCTCCATTGCTCTTTTTGTGACTTTAAGCCTTCTGCTATGGCCCATTGTGAGCGACCACGTTTCTGTACCATAGGTCATCACCGGCAACACACACTGGTCAAAGACGTTCGTCTTGAGACACTGCGGTATTTGGGACGAGAAGATATTGCGAAGCCTCCCGAACGCTGCCCAGCCAAGTCGGATTCGACGATTGACCTCTTATCATTATTATATAAGTACTACTGTACTTAAATAATAATAAGAATAACTGCATAATCAGCCTATATTTTTCCCACTGCTGGGACACAGGCCTCCTCTCTGTGGGATGAAGTGGGCTGTAATCATTTTCCCCACGGGAAATCGGGCCCAGTGTTTTATAATTGAAAAAATAAATAAATGAATATGTTTCCACTAACACAAAGGTAGGGAGGTAGATATCTTACCTATGTAATTACCACAGGTAATTACGTTGATACTCAAACTCAAACTCAAAGCATTTATTTCAATTAAACCATTTACAGGCACTTTTGAATTGTCAAAAAGTCGATCAGTTGGAAAGTTGAAGTTAGTTGCCCATTCCAAAACTCTATGGAGAAGAACGGGCAAGAAACTCCACGGACACTCTTTTAAATCAAACTGGATTTTACAAAATCTTGGGAACATTATTGTTGTTGCTTCTGCAAGTGAGAACAATGTAAAAAAATAAACAATTCTAAATACAAGATTAAAAATAAGCCCTGGAAGTTAGGAGATGACCAGTCTCAACAAACAGCGCCCGTTCACGAACTTGACGCGTGGATCAGCACCATCCAGCTCACCCATTTTGTAGGAAACCGAATGATCCAACACACACGCCACCATCAGTGACAACTTTTTGTTGATCTAATTTGTTCTTATTTCTAGTGTTAAAATTGTACTCGTCACTTATCTTACTAAAAAGATGTAGATTTTTCCGAACATACATAATGTTTTCATATACCGTCATGATGTTAATTGTAAAGTACCGTAAGGTACCGTCATGATGTTAATTGTTTTTAACCGACTTCCAAAAGGAGGAGGTTCTCAATTCGTCGGAACCTTTCAAAAAAATAAAAAAAATTCAAAAAAATAAACAACCGACTTCCAAAAAAGCACTACAAAGTGAAAAATAACGTTAATTTCGGAAGGCGGTGACAAAAACATAAGATATATGTCCAAAGTCACCGACTTCCGAAATTAAAGTTATTTTTCACTTTGTAGTGTTTTTTTTAAACAGTTACCTTAGAGATTCGCGTCTGCGGAGGTTGTAGATGGCTTTGACAGCCCTCTTTCGCAGAATAAAGATCGACTCAATATCCGCAGCCCGTCCCCATAGCAAAATACCGTACGACATGATGTTATGAAAGTAACTAAAATAGACCAGTCTCGCGGTATCCACGTCTTTTAATTGGCGGATCTTCCAAACAGCGTAAAGGGCAGAACTTAGCCGCCCTGCAAATGATGTTAAATGAGGACCCCACTGTAGCTTTGAGTCAAGCGTGATCCCCAGGAAAACCGTCTGTTCGACGAATTCTAGTATCTCCTTATTCAATACAACGTGACATTCACTACATCTAACATTCGGTAACGCGAATCTTATGCATTTAGTTTTATTTCCATTTAATACCAAATTATTTACAGTAAACCAATTATCGACTTTAACTATAGCATTATTTACGTCGTCAAGCTCCTGTGCATGTCTCTTAACTTTAAAAATCAGTGATGTGTCATCAGCAAATAACACCATTTGTGGTCCGTTTTTTAGTAAATGTGGTAAATCATTTATATATACTAAAAAGAGGAACGGACCCAATATTGAGCCCTGCGGTACACCCATTTTGACTTTTAAGCCCGAGGAATTCACACCGTTTATTTGAGCTTGCTGCAGTCTATCATTCAAGTACGATTTTACCAAGCTAAGCGCAAGTTCACCCAGTCCACCCACATAAATATATATAGGTAGATACATAGCTTATCACATGCCTTTATTTCGGTATGTATAATAAAGATAGCTAAATATGTCCATGAGTTGATTACACAGGTTCACATTGTGATTTCTATAATAACAAGCCAAAAAAATAAGTAATACTGTTATGACGTAAAATATAAATGAATAATCAAAAAAAATTACAAACTTGCATACTTACAAAACCAAAAACTTTCAAAAACTTTTGAATTCCTTATTTAGGTCTGACATAGTTATGGTATTAATTAATATGTGACTGTACAATTTATTTTCTAATTGAATACTCACCATATTTATTATGCTTGATTTTCAAATATTTTTAGTATTTTAAATTTACAGTCATTATCTACATTTTCACACCATATTCGTACGCCTCCTGGCATAACATAATAGCGCTCTGTTCATCCAACATTAGATCTGTATTTTTTACCTAAGTTAACAAATAAATAATGTTGGCAACACTGATACGTCAACCACGTAAATTTTTTTTCATATCTCCTATTTCCTGTTTTTATTAATTCCCGTGAGCTACATAGTACAAAAATCACAACAAAGCCTTCAGAATAAAACCATAAATAAATCTACAATAAACAACATAAACAAAATGAAAAAACTAAAAGAAGATACAGAATACCCAAAAATTACGGCTGTCAAATTCAGCCTTCTATGAAGAAAAATATGGAATATGATTAACATGCAATGTTGACGAGATCAGCAACTCGAAATGCACGCCTACCACCCCCGGAGTCGTCGCTCAGCTCCGCCTCGCCGCCGCCGGAACCCAGCCCCATTGAGAGTGCTGTGACACCGGCCATGGCAGTTGCGTCGAGCTCGAGCGACGAATATTTTTCCCCGCCGACGTCGCCAACACCTGTACGTCGGCAGGGGAGAGGCCGGCCACCGAGGAGCTTGGGACTTAGGGGTCATCCGGCCCCGAGCCGGGTCCCCGCTGCCGGTGGTTGTGTGCAGCGCATGAGATGGACTCAGTCTATGAACGAGAACGTCATGCGCGCATATTACGGGTCTACAGAGGGGGGAACTAACCTCACTGCGTACCGCGAAAGGATGCTGTCTCTATTTCAGGTACTAGAACCAACCGTCAACGTCTCGGCCCAACGACTGTCGGATCAGGTGCGGGTCATCCAACGCAATCACAGGTTGGACGACACCGCACTTGATAGGCTGCGCTCAGACGTACTGAGCAACCATATCGTTCCAACTCCGACACAAACCGCGGGACATGCGTCACCTATGAATGCAATCTCGCCGCGGTCCAATCGTGTTGAAGAAGATGATAGGGTTGCCACAGTAAGTAGCCAGTACAACACCCGACTGAGGAGCGCACGTTTCGCGAGTATCGGTCCACTCCGACCGAACTTAGACCCCGATTACCACGGTTACCTATGCACAAAAAAAACAGGGCGCTGGTGTGTGCCTTGGACTCGCAGCTTACGTATTTCTTTGAGAGCAGCGAGGATCTCGTTGATACACACTCGATCCTGTATTGCGCGGCTGTTGCGGCATGTCGTTTAGCTAACGTCAAGTTTCCAAGCTGTGACGGAGCTTCTCGACCGAAACCAGCCACACCAGCCTGGCAGTGCAGGATCGAGCGTCGTATTGATGGGGCCAGGGTACTCATCGGCAAACTATACTGCTTCAGGGAGGGCAACACACGACCACGAGTGATGCGCTTTGTGAAGCGGGCTTTCTCGGGGACTGGAATCAGTCCTCCAGAATACATGTCCCGTGTCACAGAGCGCATCGACTTCCTGAAGCAGAAAGTCTGTGCATGGGCGAACCGTATTCGGCGGTATAAGCGGCGGGTTGACCGATACACGCAGAACCGCATGTTCCAGAGCGATGAGAGGTGGGTATATAGAGCTTGGGAGCGACCCGAACAAAATGTGATGGACGTGTGCCGCCCGGATGATGCCGCCACGAGTGCATTTTGGCGGAGCATTTGGTCGGTGCCCGTCTGTCACGTTGAGGCAGACTGGATGCAGGATGTCGAGCGATTGTGTGAACCAATACCAGAAATGGAACGCGTGTTCATTACGCCAATAGACGTGGCCAGAGCAGTCCGTCCGTTACTCAATTGGAAATCACCGGGACCGGACGGACTGCATAACTTTTGGTTAAAATGGCTTACTAGTTCACACAGTCGACTGGCATCTCAATTCCAGTCATCCTTAGAGTCTGGGTCGCTACCACGGTTTCTAACAGCAGGCGTTACCCACCTGCTCTATAAGTCAGGTAGTCCCGCGGAACCCAAGAATTATAGACCAATCACATGTTTGTCAACGATTTATAAACTTCTTACATCCATTTTGAGAACGAAAATTAATACGCATATTGAGAATAACTCGATCATGTCTCCCTCTCAAAATGGATGTAGGAACGGGTCCCGCGGTACTAAGGAGCTACTCCTCATCGACATGGCCATAAGCCAACAGGTTCGTCGATCCCGCAAAGATCTGTCGACATGCTGGATAGATTATAAGCAGGCCTACGACTCGGTGCCACATGCATGGCTCATGAAAGTGCTGGAGTTGTACAAAATTAATGCAACTCTACGCACCTTCCTTGAGTCGTGCATGGGGCAATGGAGAACAGTTCTTCGCTATCCAGGATGTCCACAGATCCAAGGGAATGATGAGCCTGTATGGATCAAACGGGGAATATTTCAGGGCGACAGCTTGAGTCCACTTTGGTTTTGCTTAGCCCTGAATCCTCTAAGCACTCTGCTGGAGGATTCAGGTCTAGGCTTTCGGCTGAGGAGAGGTGGTGAGGTTATATCTCACCTCCTATACATGGATGACCTTAAACTCTTTGCCCCCAACAAATTGCAACTGATGGAACTACTGAAGGTCACTGCAACTTTTAGTAGCGCCATCAGGATGGAATTTGGTGTGGACAAATGTGCAGTCATGCATGTAAAGCGAGGTGAGATTATGGAATCCGAGGGAATTCAACTCTCAGATTCCATACACCTCAGGTCCCTCTCTTCATCCGAAAGCTATAAGTATTTGGGTATGTCGGAAGCGTTAGGCATCAACACTGCTGACATGAAGCAACCGTTGAGGGAGCGCTTCTTTGGTCGCCTGAAGAAGGTATTAATTAGTCTTCTTTCAGGCGGAAACAAGGTGCGCGCCTTCAACGGTTGGGTCATGCCTGTTTTGATGTACTCTTTCGGCATACTCAAATGGACTCAGACTGAACTCGACGCCCTGGATCGACGAGTCCGTACACTGCTGACTGCAAACCGGATGCATCACCCACGATCATCGGTGATGAGACTGTACATCCCGCGGAAGTGCGGGGGTCGAGGCTTTTTAAATGCGAAGACCCTCCACAACCGCGAGGTGTGCAGTCTCAGGGAATATTTTTTTAAAACCGAAGTGGGTATGCACCGTGATGTGATCGCAGTGGACAAGGGGCTCACCCCGCTGTCCATGGCTAAAGAGAACTGGCGCAAACCTGTTATACTAACTATCGATGACCGCAAGGAAATATGGCGAAACAAGGAGCTTCACGGGCGCTTCTATCGGGCTCTCCATGAACCCGGTGTTGATTTCTTGGCGTCCGTATCCTGGCTACGTTTTGGTGACCTTTTCGGGGAAACTGAAGGTTTCGTCTGTGCAATTATGGATGAAGTTATCCTGACGAATAACTACCGGAGACATATTATGAAGGACGGGACGGTTGACGTGTGTCGGGCATGTCACCATCCAGGTGAGTCCATCAGACATATTATCTCTGGTTGTTCTCGGCTGGCTAACGGCGAGTACTTGCACAGACATAACCAAGTAGCCAGGATTATTCACCAACAACTTGCTTTGCAATATAAACTTGTGGATTCTGAGGTACCGTATTACAAGTATGTGCCCGACCCAGTTCTTGAAAATGACCATGTCACGTTGTACTGGGACCGGTCTATCATTACTGACAGGACTATTGTAGCCAATAAGCCTGATATAGTGGTGATAGATCGGTTAGCGCGCCGCACAATGATAGTCGATGTTACCATTCCGCATGACGGGAACCTCGTGAAAGCTGAGAAAGAGAAACAGATTAAGTATCTCGACTTAGCACACGAGGTTGTTGACATGTGGAATGTGAACTCGGCTGTAATTGTGCCGATTGTCGTATCAGCCAATGGACTGATGGCCGAAAGCCTCGATCAACATCTCTCGAGGCTCTCGTTAGGCGGTTGGATCAAAGGCCTGATCCAGAAGGCAGTACTCCTCGATACGGCTCGCATCGTGAGGAGGTTCCTGTCTCTGGAGCCCTAACCACCGGTAGCTTGGACCCTGCTCCCGTTACCGGCGGACCGCTATTTTTTATATTTTTAAATGTTTTTTTTTAAAGTTACTTTTATAAAAATATTTAAAAATGTAGTAAATAAGGTATAAAATGAATAAACGAAAAATAAATAAAATACAAACTTTCATCCCCTGTTTCAGCCCTTTTAGAGGATGAATTTTCAAAAATCCTTAGTCCTCACCTTCGTTATACATATTAGGAACTCTTGTTCAAAATATCAAGCATCTAGCCCTGGGCTTAGGCTGTGCGCGGTCTGTCCAGGTCTGTCAATGAATTTAAGATATTCATTAAGTTGAAGATACCTACATGAAACCTGTTCTACGATTCCTGTCTGCAGCGTAGGTAGGCTATCTACTCAACATAAAACAACAACTTTCGCTTAGCGACTGTTCATTCGTTCTAGATCCTTATTTTTAGATTTTCGTTTTCCTTATTGAAGGTAAATAAAAACTAAAAATAAGCTCGCCAAGTTTGAAAAAAAGGAGGGTGGGGCAAAATGTACTAGTCACCGGCCAGTAACGACCAGTATAATATCTATACAGGATAACTTTTCATCCAGTGCGCAAACTGTAACCATGAATTCAGCATATCATTCTAGCCCCCGGTCTAGAATGATATGCTGAATTCATGGTTACATGGTCTAGAATGATGAACGATGAGTGCAGAAATTTTTCGTCGGTAATATCGGTTCCATACATTTTGACCGAGTAGGTATTGGACTTTTCTATGAAACAGTTGATGTTTTTTTTTTGTAAAACTGACGTGAAATTTCTGCGCTAAGGGGTCTAGAATGATATGCTGAATTCATGGTTACAATTTGGGCACTGAATAAAAACTTACCCTGTATATTTATTAATGTAACTGTGAAGTAATTGCAAACCTCTTTTCTTGGCTGGAGGTACAGCCTGCAAAAACAGTTTATTTTGATAAATTATGAAACATGCTCACGTTTATTAGATGGCGGTTTTCAAAACACTACTATAAAAAAATATTATAAAAAATAGATTATAAAAAAAACCAAATAAATAACATTTTGTAAGTAACAACTGAATATAAAAATAACGAATGTTACGTCTGTGATGTCACATGAATTCGCAGATTCTTCTTTTCACCATATTTATATTTTAATTAATAGAACACTAATTACTATTACAAAACGAAAATAAATCATTTGATGAAATATAATGATTATGGGTGTCTGAGGACAGAAGGCGCCGCGTGAGGGCGGCCCAGGAAGAGCTGACGAGACGACCTTGACGCGTGTTACAAGAATTGGATCAAGGTGGTCCTAAAAAAGGATGCCTGGAAGGCTTTGGGGGAAACCTTTGCTTAGCAGTGAGACATTGTAGGCTAATAATAAAAAGACAGAAGTGAAAACTTGAACAATTAGATGTGTATTTTTTTAACAGTTTCGCGAGTTCAATTATTTTTTCCCATTTCAAGAAATGCCCAACGCGCCTAAAGAAGTTTTCACTTCAAATTCGTAGGTACAAGAGATGTCGGTAACGGTAACAGCGTAACAGCAAACAGTGTCGCGAGTTCAGTTGTTTTTCCTCATCTCAAAAATGCCCAACGCGTTTTTACTTCAAAAATACTTATTTATTATATCTTTTTTTTTTGGGTGGAAAATCATCAAATAACTTCTCCCGCTCTGGGTGAAGCGGGAGGGTGGGTCAGACTTTTACTGACTAAAACCCACCCGTGTTCCCTCAGTTGCCTGTGTGCCAGGGGTCGCGGTATCTCTTTCGAACAGCCCGCACCCCTGGCAAGCATCGGCGCTTGCGGGCCCCATCAGTTCTCTTTGAGGCGCGCGTGGAACACAACGCGCCGTCAACTCGGGCTTGGTCCTAACCGGACAACGAGCTACCCATTACTCGCTGTCCGCAAGCCCGCGCCTACGGTGGCCGTGAATCAGCCTGGGATTACCGACGCCCAGGGCGTCTCCTGCGAAGGCTGCGGCCGTGAGGGCGCATGTACTGCCTCTCCCTTACGTGCGCTGCCTCCCTCTTTGCGAGCATCACTGCTTTGCTGAAGGAGGTGATGGCTACCCATGCACTCTCGCTCGGTACAATGGCTTGGACCAGGGCCGGACGCGAGAGATCGCCCCCGCCGATCGCCTCCACGAGGACACGGCGGTGCTCCGCCCAAGCTGGGCAGACCTCCACCGTATGCTCCACCGTGTCCTCAGGGGGATCTTCATAGTGGAAACATCCGGGCGTTTCCTCCCGCTTTATGCGGAACAGGAACCTCCCGAAACAGCCGTGTCCGGTGAGGACCTGTGTCAGGCGGAAGGTGAAGACGCCATGCCGCCTCTCAAGCCACTCTTCAAAGAGGGCACTTACCGCCGCAATCGTGGCGTGCCCAGCACTGGATTGCGACAATCGTACTCTCCACGTCGCCATGAGATCCCGCCGGAGCTCTATCCGCTGTGCCGCGATTTCCCGCGGCAGCGGAGTTACGCCCCGGCGTTTGTCCTCCTCGCGCCACTCCCAAGTGTGCGCGAGGACCTTTGCCTCCAGATCCCATGGCGGCAATCCGGCAAGGAGGCACGCCGCTTCACTGGAGATCGTGCGGTATCCCCGTACCATCCGGATGGCCATGACCCTATGGGCCGCCTTAAATTACTGGGCACGCCACGATCGCGGCGGTAAGTCCTCTCTTTGAGGAGTGGTTTGAGAGGCGGCATGGCGTCCTCACCTTCCGCCTGACACAGGTCCTCACCGGACACGGTTGTTTCGGGAGGTTCCTGTTTCGGATAGGGCGGGAGGAAACGCCCGGGTGTTTCCATTGCGAAGATCGCCCTGAGGACACGGTGGAGCATACGGTGGAGGTCTGCCCGGCTTGGGCGGAGCATCGCCGTGTCCTCGTGGACGTGATCGGCGGCGGCGATCTCTCGCGTCCGACCCTGGTCCAGGCCATGGTACGGAGCGAGAGGGCATGGCTAGCTGTCGCCTCCTTCAGCGAAGCAGTTATGCTCGCAAAGAGGGAGGCGGCGCACGTGAGGGAGATGCAATACATGCGCCCTCACAGCCGTGGCCTTCGCAGGAGACGCCCTGGGCGTCGGGAATCCCAGGCTGATTCCTGGCCACCGTAGGCGCGGGCTTGCGGACGGCGAGTAATGGGTAGCTCGCTGTCCGGTAAGGACCAAGCCCGGGTCGACGGCGCGTTGTGTTCCACGCGCGCCTCAAAGAGATGTCATCAGCAACTGATGGGGCCCGCAAGGGCCGATGCCTGCCAGGGGTGCGGGTTGTTCGAAAGAGATACCGCGGCCCCTGGCACACAGGCAACTGAGGGAACACGGGTGGGTTTTAGTCAGTAAAAGTCTGACACGCCCTCCCGCTCCACCCAGAGTGGGAGAAGTTATTTGATGATTTCCCACCCAGAAAAAAAAAAAAAAATTATTTATTATATCTTATTTACTTGCACAGTTCATCTACCACATCGGTGTCCAACATGTTACCTCTGCGTAACCCATAGGGGAAAACAGGCGTGACGTTACGTTACACATTTCTTCCAATTCTTTTGGGCTTAAAAAGGCATAAAGATTATACTGACGACTGTGACATGTTGACCGACAGATTCAACCAAATCATGTTATTGTGCTAGAGATTTTGTGAAAGACATTGTATATGAATAATTGCATGTCCTAATAATTTGTAACCTAACGAAATGTATTTTTTTTTCTTATATTAACGCTGTACCTAGCTATTCAGATGAAATTGTAATTTATGTAATAGTTATGAAATTTATTAATTACTGTTACTGGTGTATAACTGCTGTAATTAATAATAAATAAATAAATAAATGCTGAGACTACAAAAATCGCACATGCATGACTACTTCATAGTTGTCTATTGTGTAGGTACTTCCTGCACCAGTGCTTATGCAAAGTCAAACTGCATTGTGAAACTAAAAAGCGGTGCAGCATAAGGGTCACTTTTTGAGCAAGTGTGTTGAAAAATAGCTTAAAGCTCTGATTTGTCAATGGCAAAATGTTTTTTTATTAGCTTTTATTAATCAAAAACTTAAACATTTTACATTCATTTGTTAAACATACCACACAAACTATAGCGGGCTTAACAGCGGTATTGTAGTCCTCCTTTAGGTTCTCCGTGCATGCTTCTGTTTGATGTCCTCGCCATGCCGTTTTATATTTATCCGCTAGCTACTGCCCGCGGCTTCACCCGCGTGGATTTCGGAAATTATCCCGCGGGTATACTTATTTTTGCTCCTGGACCAAAACAGTAGCATTTGTTACTTCTTAGAACATCAGCTATCTGCCGGTGAAAGTCCCGTCCAAATCGGTCTCGCCGTTTCGGAGATTAGCAGGCACAAACAGACAGACAACCAAAAAAAAGTGAACTGTTTTTTGCTAAGTGGGTACCGCATATACCTTCTATTTAGTAAAAGCTGTTAATTTGACATTACAAACAGATACTTTATTTTATTTATTTGTATACAGGATAAGTTTTTATCCAGTGCGCAAATTGTAATCATGAATTCAGCATACTCGTATCATTCTAGACCCCCAGCGTAGAAATTTTGTCTTTTGAATTTTTGTCTAGAATGATATGCTGAATTCATGGTTACAGTTTGCGCACTGGATAAAAACTTATCCTGTAGATTATACATAATGTTGCACCGCACTTCTTCACTGTTTTGCCTTTATCGTTTTAGGGAAAACCGGTGTTCTAAAACCCATTTTTCAAGTTCAGTATTACAGACGTGAGTACGGTCAATCGCACGTACGAAGGAACACTTGAACATCGGTAATAGCAAGGGCTATTACCGATGTAAATAAAGTTGCTGTTAACGTCAAATTGTTATCCTAGACGTGCTGTTGACGGTACCAAACTGACAATCTCCACTTGTATTTTGTTTTTTAACCCACTTCCAAAAGGAGGAGGTTCGCAATTCGTCGGAACCTTTTTTTTAATTTTTTTTAATGTTTGTACCCCGATTACTCGAAGATGGCTGGACCGATTTGGATATATTTTTTTTAGTTTGAAAGGTTATACTTCCCAGGTGGTTCAATGATCATCAAGTCAGGATCTGATGATGAGATCCTGGAGAAATAGAGAGAAATCTTCAAATTTTATAGACACACTTGAAGCAATTTGTGTAGTTTTTGGAAGAATACTTTCTCGGAGTGGTTTCATTTCAATTTGGTGAAGATCTGATGAAGAACTTCGGAGATAGGAAACGGAACTCCTCAATAAATGATAGCAAATGGACTGGGATTGCTGAAATCTCATGTCTGTCTATTGTTTACACCAGTTAATAACATAACATCAGTACGCTGTGAAGGGGTAAGCACATGTGAACCACTAAAAAGTGAAAAATAAAAAACTTTTTTCAAAAAAATAAACAACCGACTTCCAAAAAAACACTAAAAAGTGATAAATAACTTTAATTTCGGAAGTTGGTGACTTTGGATATATATTTTATTGTTTTGTGACCGCCTTCCGAAATTAAAGTTATTTTTCACTTTTTAGTGTTTTTTTGGAAGTCGGTTGTTTATTTTTTTTTTTTAAGTGTTTTATTATACGTTTGTTGAGGCACGCTGGGTCAGCAAGACTCAAACCTTATTTACATAAAGTTAAGGTGCATGAGATGCTTTTCGATCTAGGTATCATTTTATATGCTTACATTTCAAAGAAACAAGGTACCTACCAGCGGCGAGGTGTCAATTTTTCTAAGAGAGAAGCCGAAGCGAAGCCCGTTTAAAAAAATCGAATATTGAGGACACTATTGAAGTGCCATTTTTCAAAAGCGGTAGAGATGCGAATCACCGAAGGGAAGCCGGTAGGAATCGTGTTATATGGTGCTTTCGCCACTGGTGCCTACATAACCACACATAACATCACGGCTTGTTTCCCCGAAGGAGCGGGCAGAGGTGTAGGTACCGCCAATTCTCCAGTTATGTTTAAGTCCCATGTAATAGGGGGCGAGCCTATTGCCATCAACCGGGCACAAATCCAGACTCCGGTCTGCTACTGAGAGTGAGAATTTAAAAACCCAATTACACTTTGACCGACCTGGGAATCGAACCCAGGAACTTATGCTCCGCAGTAGCCCTTGCGACCACTAGACTAATGAGGCAGTCCTACATATTTGTATAATATCTTGGCCATTCACCTACTTACTCCAAATCTTGGCTTCTGTTTCTTGTTTAATAACGTTTAAGTGTTAAGTATCGATACTTAACTATTTATTTATCTGCTTATTAAGTACATTAATACTACCAATAAGAGGTGTTACCCTCACCAGTGTGCTAAAAAAGTGACAACTATAGTGGATATCTACTTGACTAAAGTAAAGTAAATAGTGAGTCACCAAAAATGGTATACGATGCATTTGCATTTGAAAACCTACTTAAGTACCTACTTTATTTAAATAAGTAACACTTAAAGGACCTTTAACCGGAAACTCACACTACTAATACATGATAATTGAGAAATTATACACACAGTTGTACTTTCACTCATTCAATTTTAATCCTAACGGAAATTGAGCGTAAGGTGCGTTATGACTTGGTAAGATATTTGTTTATAAACGCGCTTTTCCTCTGACTAGTACACTGTTGACTATAGCAATGTATCCTCACCGCAGGCGCTTCTATAATAGAATATGTCCATAATGCTACATCCTCCTGTTACACATACACAGCAACACGTCATGGTACTGGAAAACCCTTTCCGAACATTACTCAGCAAGTCATGACGTTCCAGCACTCTGGGTTTGATACTTTACATTATTTGCCATTTCAAGTAAATATGTTAATTTATGCGTATACCCACGCTACGATTCGTATTGAATGACAGACAGTTGTTTTCGATGGCTGTGGGGACACGTTTTTTCGTACAATCGAGTAAATACCGCGATCGGTGATATTGTCAAACGTGATAACATGTTCAGTGGGGTCAGAGTGAAGACACAAAGAACAATACGGTGGACCTGTGAGTACAGCAAGCAATAGTCACAGTGATCAGTCATTAGTGTACCTTCAATACGACCGTGCCTCTATCACCGAGCCGACAACCAACTGAGGTATGTGCGCTTCACAACAAACTACAATTAATTACAATTTAACGATTATAGGTTAACTAATGATGTTGATGGGCCATGTAATGATGAAACCGTTTAATTATCGTGTCTGGCAGGGTACGATATGACCCGATAACTTCATCCTCTCTCAATTTGCTGTTTAGTTCTACATTTGATAACGCGCGACACTTTGTATCATTCCGGAAATATTTATAATATTTAATGTGTTTACTGAGTTTACGTACAAGGTGTGCATAGCTAAGTGTCGCCGGTCCGTATAGTTCAATAACAACAATAATGTTTTATAACAACTGCAATGCAAACAAATAGTAATAAACAAAAATATTATTACTAATGTCGCGGGAATGGTTGAAATGCTGTTTTAAAATTTGAGTGTTATTCATAATCGCGATGTCTTGGAGGAAAATCTCGTTCAGGACAAAGAGTCGGTTGGAGTGTGTTGACAAACAACCAGAGACGTTAGCGTCCTTGGCACGTTGTGTACAAAATGAAACTTTTGACACCCGACCACCGGTAGAGAGACGAACTGCAACAATATCGAATTGTGTCGAAATAGCTTCGTCGAACGAGACAATGTCACAAGTTGCCAAATGTCCGGATGTGGAATTGGTGAACAATTCCAGTGACAACGCTGCAACAATAGAACCGCAACAAAACATAGTGCTTGACCCCGCGCACGCGCAGGCGGAAGATACCGAGTGAGTAACAGATTTATTTTTGAAGAGACTTTAGACTGGCCTTCAAATTCTCAATAATTTAAAAAAAAATACATACACTTAGGAAAAGCAAATATCAAATCAATCTAAACTTATCTCATAGAAAAATAAAAAAACTGCAGACGACAACTGACTGAAAACTCACGTGCGGAATAATTACCAAAGTGGGTTTTATTTCGGTATTTGGCCATAATACATGTAAATCATCATAATAAATAGGATCAAACTCATGACCTTAGCGCAGAAAGCCAAGCTGCTGCACTAACCGTGTTACAAAAGACAAAATTAAACACATTGGGATGCAAAAAGTTGTAAAACTATTGTTACTAAATATAATTATAGCATTTCGTTTAAGACAACCATCGATCGGTTCCGTGTGGTGCCGGACGTAAAAGAATAGCACCATCCCGTTTCTTCCCGTGGGTGTCGTAGAAGGCGACTAAGGGACTTACTAGAGTATGGGCTGCAGCGTTCTCTATGCATTTTACCACTATACTGCGATCGCCAACCCGCCTGCCAAGCGTGGCGATTATGGCAAATCCCCCCTTTTGAGGGAAGCTTATGTCCAGCAGTGGACGTCTTTCGGCTGATATGATGATGATGAACCATCGATATATCCATAATTATACCATAATCTATCAATCAAATAAATTGGTCATATCGCAGTATTTTTCCACAGCAAAACAAACTTCCCATGTAGAACTTACCTACTGCAAACCAGTTTATGTAGAACATGTCGACCTGCCGTTATAATGATTTAAAATCTAAGTGTCTGTGACGTACAACATAATATCTTATTAATAACACGAAATGAAAGTTAGATACCTAGCCTAAAACCTTTCTCTAAAGTTTTGGCAAAAAGATTTAAGATACTATATTTAAAAGTCTTCAAGTATTAGTACCCTGACTGAATTGCATAGATCAATGAAGCCACCTGTAACAAAAAATTTTGATTGCGTGACTGTCACGAAATTCAGGCTTCCATCGAATAATTCTACATACACCTCTCTTTAAAACTTTGTTATAGGCCATTGTTAGCTTAGAAGCAAAAAATCATGTTTTCAAAATGACCTTACAACATAACATAACGCCCTTATTCCTAGAGGTTCGCCAGTTTTGTTTAAGTCCTATGTTATAGGAAAAAAAACAGGGACGTAGGTAATGTTAAAAGAATACACGAAATAGGTAGATACTAAGCCAATGTTGTTTCTATTAACTTAACCGTTTATTAAGACGATACACGAGTTAATTAAAAAAATAATCCCACGGTCAGGGAAACACCAGAGCTAATTTATTCGATGGCGATTTATCTTTCCTAGCATAAATCAATAAACAATGTTATAATTGCTCTGTAATTCAGTATGATTCACGTTAGATGTAGATAGAATAAAAACCCCAATGGATGACAAAGGAAAAATTAAAAACTTGTTAGTAACTATTTCAATGGGCAACGGAATCATCAGCCTGCAATCATTTACTGTTCAGTAGGCACAACGGAGAAGAAGTTTCCAAGGCTCGCTAAGTGTTCTGGTAAGACTCTATGAGGTATATGTACACCTAACATGTACAGCTGGCCTGAACAACTAGGTCTAATCCTAAGTATATAGGGTTGTGGATACATTTTTATTTATCGATTGTTAAACTTCTCTTCTTTTGTTTTCTAGCTAAAGTGTTAATAGACATCTGCGGGACAATTCCCGTATTTTTAAGATCGTGTGCATTTTAATCGCAGTCCCAATATGATTCATGATAATTTTATTACTGTAATTAGGTTTATACAAACAGTTTTACATATCAATCATATTTTTTAAACTAGATGAGGTCGTCGTTTCCTATCTGACTACTATAAAAAGGCCGAAACAGACTGAGAGGTCAAAGTCTCTTTTAAAGTTCAGACTTAATCTTGGTCAGATCATGTGAAGACTATCTAAATTGGTGTCTGATATGGTATTTGAGGAAAGAAACACACAGATTGAGATATATGTCAAAAATACCTCTAATTTCCCTACATTTTTGAGAAGTTCTGACATTAATCGTTGCTGACATGAGATTCCGATTAGATTTTGAAGGTTTTTAACTGCAGGAATTGGCTTTTTGTACTCTTTAAAATACGCCCGGAAATACGGAAGTTAATAGGTAGTATACCTTGCTAACATTGGAATGTAGACAAAACGCTATAAAATATACAAAACATACCATTTATTAAAATGTCGCATTGTTATAATTTCCCAAGAGTAAAGTTTGCGCATGTTGCGTGTATATAGTCAAGGGCAAAAATTATATCGATACATTTAGTAAATTGCAAAGACTTTTTTTTTCTGTTGAACTATCTATTCTAATTCTGAGATAACAACAAAAAACAATTGATAATTGGTGTTTTTCTGACAATTGTGTGTACATTTGCGTATGACTTAACTTACAGATAATGACGTAACGATATTGATAAATTATTACGAAATACTAGTGACGTATCAATCTACCGGTACAGATAGCAGGTAAATACTCTTATCAGGACACATGTTTCTAAATACCGATATTAGGTAGGTATTACGTAGTCTTGGGACTCAAATACTTTTTAGAGATATAACAAAAGATAAATACCCTGCGACGTGCTGAAAAGCCAGCTGTTCAGATTACGGTCAATATTGCCAGTATATTTTTTTATCATTACACCTGTAATAACTGATTATTTAGTAATTGGTGACGACACTATCTTCTTTATCTGCCTAACTTTTTCCCAACTATGTTGGGGTCGGCTTCCAGTCTAACTGGATGCAGCTGAATACCAGTATTTTACATGGAGCGACTGCCTATCTGACCTTCACAACCCAGTAACTGAGTAATACGATACCCCTTGGTAAGACTGGTTTTCAGATTGTCGGCTACTGACGACCTGTAACGACTGTTAAAGATTCACAAATGACAGCCGGGACCAACGGCTTAACGTGCTTTCCGAGGCACGGAGGGGTCTTGGTACGTAAAGATGGTCACCCATCCACGGACCAACCGCGGCAAGCGTAGCTTAACCTGATCGATCGACCCGTGCAGCTATTGTTACTTAGCCACAAGCTCCTATGGCGATGACATTATATGGCTAAGAAATAACAGCGGGACGGGTCGATCAATCAGGTTAAGCTATGTTTCCCGGTTGGTTCGTGACCATCTTTACATATGAAGACTCCACCGTGTCTTGGAAACACGTTATGCCACTAGTCACGGCTATCATTCGTAGATCTTTGGCAGTCGTTACGGGTCGTCAGAAGCCCGAAAGTCTGACAACCATTGTTACCATATTACTCAACTAGCTGCACGTCCCGGCTTCACACGGGTGGGATCCCTATTGTTCGATCGTTTTTTCAGGTTAATATAGGTATAGCCTATGACACTCACAAATAACGTAGCTTTCTATCGGTAAAATAATTTTCAAAATTGGTTCAGTAGATCCAGAGATTACCCCTACAACCTCACAAATTTTACCTATTTATAATATTACTATAGATTACTGGGTTGCGGAGGTCAGATAGGCTTTGCTTCATGTAAAATACTAGTAATCAGTTGTGGTTAGACTAGAAACTGACCACCAACGTAGTAGAGAAAAGACTAGACAGATGATGGTGATGGTGACGACACTATATATAAATAAATAAAATAACTTTTATAGTGTCGTCATCTTTCGATTGTGAACCACATTTTTATTGGCTGATTGTTTCAATGCCTAGTTGTGGTTTTGGAACAACCTTTCATATTTGGTTTTAAAGGTGACAATATCCTAATACGCGCGAATGATTCAATTCACTTCAAGGTTTACCTTGATTTAGCTAGGAGTTTCCTTTAACATTTTGCCAATAAAGCCACTAGTAAGGTATTTTATATTTAAGCTATGTCATTTAAATGTCCAGGTTCTAAAGTAGACTTTTCAAGCTGACCTTTCAACGTTGGTAAAGCATCAAAAAGATAAAATCATTAATGCTTTATTGTACAGCTTAATTAAACTACATAGACTAGCCTATTACCTGACTGATGAAGCAGTAATTTCGTCCAATATTTGCTAGGTGTCGGTACCTCTTGTGTTATCGCAATTAATTACAATGCATGCGTCATCCAGGCAAAAAGTAGAAAATTCTCATAATTGCCTATTATTTTACCAATACCTATCCCAGAATATAAGAAAAACTTAGGTATAATAATTTTATTGCTATTGCGTTCACCCTGCGGCTACGCGGCATGGGCGGCTACACGTTTATGCGGCTACGCGGCGTAGGCAACTACGCCGTAGCAGCGCCTTTGGAAAGAGGCGTTTTTATAACAAACGTTCCACAGCTAAGAACTGCTAACGTGATTTAATAAACGAGCAAATCAGTTTAAATAAGAAACGTTTCTTTTTTTTAGTTTTTATATTTGAGTTGATTGAATGAAAGGTAAATAGCGGTTTACGATTTATGACGTATTAAAAAATACTACTTACTAGATCTCGTTCAAACCAATTTTCGGTGGAAGTTTACATGGTAATGTACATCATTTATTTTTATTAGTTTTATCATTCTCTTATTTTAAAAGTTAAAGGGCGCGCAAACTATTTAGTTTAGAAAAAATGATATTAGAAACCTCAATATCATTTTTGATGACCTATCTATAGATACCCCACACGTATGGGTTTGAAGAAAAAAAAATGTTGAGTTTCAGTTCTAAGTATGCGGAACCCCAAAATTTATTGTTTTTTTTTTTATTTTTGTGTGAAAATCTTAATGCGGTTTACAGAATACATCTACTTAACAGCATAGTGGCTGTGACATGGACGGACGGACAGACAGACAGACAGACATGACAAATCCATAAGTGTTCCGTTTTTTGCCATTTGGCTACGGAACCCTTAAACCAAACTAAAAAGTTTAAAATAATTTAATCTCAATTATTTAAATAAAAGCGTGTTTACATTTTGATGGCAGGAGAAATAAATAACATTTATTAGCATGATAAACCTATTTCTAACCGTCAATATGTAACGTGCTTTTATTAAAATAATTAAGATGAAATTATTTTTAACTTTTTAGTATTTATGCGTATTTCGCGTAGTTCTTTAGCGTAGTTCGTAGCAGCGTTTTTCCGTAATGTAGCTCGTAATAATTCGTAGAACCAACACATATGTGTTGTTTTGAGAACTTAAAGTGTTATGTATCTATGGCCACCTTCCAGCTCCAGCATCAGACCCTGGTTACAATATAGGATCAAAGTACTCGTCAATACAAAACAAACGAGCCCAAATTCGATGGGGTTGTGTCGATTTATTACGGAGTTTCTATGGCCACCTTCCAGCTCCAGCATCAGATCAGCTCTATATCATCATAATATTGCATTGTTACGTAATATACATATGCATGCAAAATTTCAGCTCAATCGGTATCTGCTTCAAAATTGAGTTGCAAGAGTCCACGAACCGAACATAGTTATGTTGCAAGTTAAATAAAAGCTTGTAATTAACCAGAATTCCGAGAGAACACATGTGACATTTCTTTGTTGTTTTCCATTGCTGTATCTCTGTTGAACTTTCCGCGTTCTCAAGGATAATTTCTAGAAATATCAAGTTCGTTTACCTTTTGCTCATTACTTTTTACCGTGTAATGACGTAACAAACAATTCGACGCCAATTCATATCGACCTTGCGTTCTGTTCTCAATCACGGAAGCCATGTCCATCTTGGGCCTATCATTGGGATCACAAAACGAGTGTTTATATAAAAATTAAGGCAAGACGTGTAATTTACTTGAATTGGTGTAGAAATGTTGATTGTGGTTATTTTTCAATCTCGATTATTTCTCTGAAGGAGTGAGTTGAGTACACTGTAAGCGATGCAATAAAATTCAAAACGCGATGTGTGTAAGTACTTTTAAAAAAGTTGCTCAATTCAAGACAAGGTGAAGGAGATGTCCTCGCAGAGTTTAAGTAATAACAAAATTGAAATTACAGATAACTTTAATACACAGACATTGCTTTACAGTTACCACCTGCACATCGGTTCACCATGTAGTTTTAAGGTCAACGCATACATATATAAATACTGCACGGACCGAGACGATGCCGTTACGATTAAATGAAATTGTTTTTTCTGTAAATAAGATATCGGAATCACCTTTACATGTCATATTAAAAAAAATAAGCTAGATGGAGTCGACATTTCCTATCAGCTACCTCTGAGAAGTAACGGCGACACAAACTCTTGCGCGTCTGCGTTGCAGTACCTATGGAGTTTCATAAAAACATCCTGAAAGGCTTGTGTTGAGGCGATACCGTACAGTGCTTCTACTTTTGCGTTGACCTTTATACCTAGTTTAGGTAGAAGTACAGGTAGGAGTTCAACCAAAATCACGCTCCATTCTCCCCAAACGAAGAGTAATCCCACCATTAGGATTTCCCATGAAGTTTACCAAAAACAACAGACTGTTTTGTTGGTCTAGTGACCTCTAGCGCTACTGTCGAGCTTGAGGTCCTGGGTTCGATTCCTGAGTTGGGCAATGTGTTCAACGGCATACTATTCTACCAACGACTACTTAAACGATAATAATTGTTGGTCGCTATGATTAACTCAAGACAATGTTTATGTTCTTTCACCAGTATTAGTTTGCCTACTGACACGTTATGCAATTATGTTAGTTCATATTATTGTTTATTTTATTTGCCTGTATAATTCAGTTTATTTCTACTTCAGTACTATGTTTTCAATGTTTTGTTGGTATATAGGCGTGTGCTAGCTGACATATGGCAAATTTAATGTTTTTTGTGTTTCGTAATGTTAATTACCTACTACTGTATAGAATCAAGTTCTTCTAACTTAACAGACAGCTGTGCTGCTGGGGAGTTTGTTGCGCCACTTCTTCTTCCCAGCTAAAGCACTAGGAAGTGGTGAAGGGCGGGCGTTTTGGGGGGACTGTCTCATGTAATTTTGACGTTCAAAAAGAGATGACTCTCAGCCTAGTTTGAATAAATGACTTTTGATTTTGATTTATTATTAGGTTTTTTCTTCTGTAATTTCATAGTAGTAGTCCGTAGTCTGGATTTGTGGCAATAGGCTCGCCGCCTATTACACGGGACTTAAACACAACTGACGAAATGTGGATGTAATATGTACAGGTACACCACTGCCTTAAACCCTTCAGTACAGGCGTGATTTTATGTTATGAATCCCCAAAAAAAAGGTTTAATTGCAAAACAAATACTTAGGTCCCACCATCATAAGCTCAGTCAGCTCAGCTGTCCACTGCCGGACATAGGCCTCCCTCAAGTTACGTAGATATAGCCAAAAAACATAGGTGCTATAAAAATAATAATATAGTTATCATGCCTATTATTCTGTTCCTGCCTACGTCGTAATAAACTCACATTAGTACGGTGTTAAATAAATTAAATTATGTCTAATAATCAGAGACTGTAAAACTGGTGATGAACTTATAAAAAGTCATTCAGGGTCATAATTTTTGTGTGTAAACAGGATTCGCTTTAAATAAATTTAATCTTTATCTACGAGTATCTATACTGTCGAAGCCCGTACGCGCATTGATGTGGAGTTGCGGACATCAGCCCGTATTTCTACCTATCTATTTATATACTAATAATAAAGCCGAAGAGTTTTCTTGAACGCACTAATCTCTAGAACTACCAGTCGAATTTGAATTTTTTTTTTTGCTATTGATAGCCCAATTCTTGAAAAAGGTTATAAGATATTCAAAGCACACTCCAGCCCTTAGGAGCCGAGAAAAAAGAAAAATAGTCAGGGAGAACGCTAAGCGAAAATGTAGGAAAAGCGCGGGTGGTAGTTAGTAGTTCAGTAAAATGAACAACACATTAGTTTTATAAAATCCTGTTATATACCTAACTAAGTAAAGCTGTTACAGCAAAGGAAAATCTCCACAATAAGAAACAAAAAGTGGGAAAAAATTTAGAGATGACAAAAGCGTCATTGTTATTGATGGAATTATACCCTGCACCTGCTTCAACGGTGTTTACGGTTTGAGAGTCATCGCGAATTCTTTATTATATTATGTAACCTTAATACGAATGTTTCCAAATAAACCTTCCGGAATAAATTCTCTAAATGATAGTGAACAAAGTGAGATTTTCGCGTCTGTCTGTTTGAGACAGACACGAAACTCGACTTTAATTTATAAAACTTATAGATTATGTAATGTACACACGGCTACACATCAAGCTATCGCACGCTGATCTCGCACTAAACGGAAATCCTATACAATGCGAGATCAGCTTATACTGGAAATTTATAGCTTGATGTGCACCGTGTGTACAAGCATATAAAAAATGAAAGAGCTCATTGGGCATCAAAAAATGCAACATCGTAATCACGAAGAAAATAAAAACTGCCCTATACATAACTTCAATATCCACTCAACTCAAATGTCATGTCATATGTGATATTTTTTCCCTATTATGACGCTGATCCCATTGAGAAAGTAGTTCAGTTTAATGGACTGTACCACACCCTTAAATTTGACTACAGTTTTCTGGTATACGCCTTACTTTTTAATACTTATTTTGGATTTTAATTATGTCACCAATATGAAATAATAGTAATATGTACAGGCATATAAAAAAAGAAAATAATCATAAGGCATCAAATAATACGTCCGCATCGTTGTCAATGGGAAAAGTGCCCAAAAGGCTGACAGTATTGCCACGTTGTATGGCAATGCTGATTCTTTGGCCGAAAAATAGGCCAGCCCTTTGATCACGTGAAGAGTCGACCAACCGCTTGGAAATATCTCGGAAAACTAAGTAGGCACTCGGACCCCATGGCCCTAGAGTTTCAACCCCAAACGGCTCGAACATATAGGTTCCAATAAGATTGGAAGATTGCCTAACTTAACTAGGTCCAAGTCCCCACGTATTCGTCAAAAAATCTTTGCGGGATCTTTTCGTGCACTGGATTTTGAACATACTGCTTATCGTCGAGAGTTTGAAATCCAACAGTGTGTTTTTCGAAGCGCTGGGGTGCACTCTATTGGATTCTGAATGCTCGGTTTAGCACCGAGAATTGAAAATCCAGTGCGCGAAAAAATCCCATCGCGATTTTATTACGTCCGTGGGTATATGCTGTTGCATCAACGGAAGATTACCTCAATAATAAAACAAAAAATGGGAAAAAAATTGAGACAAGATATGCGTCAGTGTTATTCAAGGAATTATACATAATAAACACAATTTTTCCAGTGTCAAATAAGGAATCTATTAATAGTTAGATGTAGTAATCAAAATCAAAAAAGCATACTTATTTTTTTTTTAATCTACGTTGTTGATATTCAGCTTTTGGCGGAGCTAAGGCCAAAGTAATAGAGGTTGGAGAACTTATTGGTGCTAAGAATTTCCTTTATATTTTGAATTATTTCGATAGCATTATTGTGTTTTCCATTACATTTTTTCTACACTGACGCAACAGCCTAAGTTACCTCATAACATCGCAAACGCTAACGTAAAAAAATTTAAAAATTCAGTGATGGTGAAGTCATAAAACATGGTGGTGGGTTTTTAACACCAAGGTGACGTAATCAAATAATCCACCATTTGGACGGAACTTCTGTTCATCATTTAGAAAATTTACCGTGACGCTTTTTTTGTATGAGTCTTTTGGCTTTCAAAACAGTTGAATGTGATGCATTTCTAACAAAGTTCAGTTAATTACTGCCAGACCTCGCGCTCACTTAGATTGTAACATGAAAATGTTTACTAGATGCCCTTTTTTATTTAATCATATACTGTCCAACTGACAACCAGTCTTACCAAGGGGTATCGTATTAGCTAGTAACTGGGTTACGGAGGTCAGATAGGCTGTCGCTTCATGTCAAATGCTGGTACTCTGCTGCAGCCGGTTAGACTGTAAGCCGACCCCATCATAGTTGGGAAAAGTCTAGGCAGATGATGATGATACTGTCCCACTGCTCGGCAAAGCCTCGAGGAAGGAGGAGGAATTCTCTTCTCACTCCACCTCGAACACAACGAAATAATGAAGTATTGAACCATACTTAAACCGAAATTAAACCATAGTGAGAAGAAATGGAATTTCAAAGATCCTATAGGGAAATTCATTTGTTTAAATCTACCCAGACAGAATCAATGATAAAGGTACTAATACTAGGTAATACTTACTTATTAACCTCATAAGCATTCGTCATTTATCACGAATATTCCATTGAAAAAGTATTTCAATGGCAAACGTCGAATCTGAGTTAAAAGGATTTTCCTTGTTCGAAACGTGCTTTGCAGTCGTACAACAAAAGCGATTATCTCGGATTGAAGTTCATTCGAAAATAACGCATTATGTGAGTTATTAACCATGACTACTAAATTAATTTCTTAGTAACAGCCCGGTGTTTGGAATTTGACGGTTTGATACCCCCGTGCCTTGGAAAGCACGGTCCTGCGCTTGATCTCTCTCATCGGTTTATGAGAGTGTGGAAACAGAGAGTGCTCCTGTGCGCATACTTATGCACTACAATATCTCCCGCGCCGAAGGCTTGATTCTATCTCAACAGAATTGGTGCCATGGCCGAAATACGATCTGGAAGACTATACGGGAAGTATAGTCTTCCAGACTTATAGGTGAAGTATACATCAAGGCATTAGGCAGGACTAGTATAAACTTGTTCATTAAATCTACACCGTAATTATAATTCTTCAAAATAATTAGCACCAGTTTGAAGATCGCATGTCGGTGACCCTACACACCGATGATCATTGTACCTAAACCCCTTGAGGTAAATCCAGAAAAAAACTTAACAATGGCAATGTAAAAACAAAATAATGCCTGAAGTGTCAATTACAACAAAAAAGTTAAACATAGAGTTCAAGCAGTCAACAAATTGTTTACGTGAAACTTGACAGCTTGACATGACGTGTCTGGTATTGGTTTTTACCTAAGAGACTACAGAAAAGGCAGGCTTAATTTTGTAAAAAGTTTTTTTACCTAACTTCTAAATAAAACCCCGCCAAGTTCGTGTCAGACCACCCATAATAAAGGGTCCCGTAGTTGTGATTAATTTATCCTAAGAACAAACTTAATATTGTTGTTAAAAATCTTGTTCTCCCATACTTACATTCCTACTGCAAATGTAAGTTTGTTCGCACAAAATTGAGAGATTTGTCATCTTATTTTAAGTCTAAAGACTCCTTGTCGGTTTAGTACCTAATCATAGCTGTAGAACTGTTTCCTGTTTTTTTTTTTGGCCAAGTAGTTTCGGTCAATGCCCACCTCTTTTCTTTAACTTTAAAACTATTAAATGTAAAATTTAAAAAAAAATCTGTTTATTACTCACAGTAAGCCCTTGCAGTTGTTTTGTCACACGGTACAGTTTGCAGAAGCTTTTTTATTAATTTCTTATTTGCATCCCAAAATTCCTTCAAGTTGGACGTCCGTTTTTTATTTAGGCACAGAAATTCGAAATGATACTGGGCCGATTTACGAGGTGTCGTTTGTCTGAATTAGTCCTTCAATGCAATTCACCTTTTAAAATACCTGTATTTTATACACAATTCCAAATAAAACATGCACTAACATACATCGCACAAGTTTGCAGTGAAGTTCAAATATTGTATTTGCTTCCATAGGTCTGAACCAAGCAATCCTCATTATGTAATGTAATTACATACTACATATTCATGTCCGCATGCAGCTGTGTTAATTCCCTATGAAACGAACTGCTTCCTTGCATGATATGATATTCCCTTGGGATATAAACACTTCCTTAGAAAGACGTGGTGCGCTGGCGCTGTGTAGTAGTAGCCTTGTCTGGAATATCATGACAATTGGAAATCAAATTACTATTGAAAGTGTGTTTTTCAAGAAATTTCATTGGAACGCACTTGGGTTGTATTTGTAGCAATAATGTGTTGTTGAACTGGACTACGTTAAAATATTTAAATTAAGTTCCTAAGCTAAACGTGTCTAAATGTAGGCATGATATTGAACAAGGTTATTTAATGTGTACCTATGTATAATAGCATTAATAGCTTCCTAGATTTACTGGTTGATAACTTGATATGAACAGGCAAAAGGCTTATTTCAAAAGTCATGATTTTAAATAATAGGTACACACGACTACACATCAAGCTATACATTTCCAGTATAAGCTGATCTCGAGTTGTATAGGATTTCCGTACAGTGCGAGATCAGCGTAAACTAGAAGTGTACCTATACTCAGTGTATAGCTTGATGTGTAGCCGTGTGTACATAATATAATACTTATGACTAGAGAGATAGACGTCTCTTTATATCATTCTGGCCTTTTAAGTCCGGGTTTGACATGGTCCAACTCTATGAAATTTCAAATGATTAAAAATGCGTATCTTTAATGTATAAAGGATTTCTGTCAATAAAGTTAAGCTTTGAAAATTAATGACGTCTGTACCATACAGATATAGCTCCACGTCTCGATCAAAAGTACAAAGAGCAAATGTTAGATGCCTTCCAAACAATCCGTATTCTAAGCTTATTATGTATTGGACCACATACATAACGGTCGTGCCGACAGTCCTCGCGATCTGAGAAAACTTAAAGCGAATGGTTCAATGAACAATTGACAAAAGCCGATACCAAGGGCGCTGTTAAACTATCGTTACGTGCTTCTAATAAGAGTTTAGTCTTCCTGTTAATCTGTGAGGTGATTGTCGATGGCAGATCATAGCTTCCTCATGTCAAGGAGGTGGTGTGACTCTTTGAACCACATTTTTGTGTAAGTTTTATTCGATTCGATTCAAGTCCCACGTGTGTTTGCTTCATTTTCGATCACTCGCTTGGTGTGTACGTTGTGTCCATAGCTTTGTTGTGACGTTGAGAGGCTTCGAGCTCGGGAAGGTCAGTAATCCAGTTTAAGTTTGGGTAAAATAATTTTAGAGTGCGCTCGCCCGAAAGTTTCTGTTCTTCATGTGATGTGAGTGTCCTTTTTGTGATGTTATGACAATTGTTTTGGTATGTGAATATTGAATTTTTTAAATGAATTAATTTGATTTGGTTCCGTTAAGTATACCATCTAATTACGGGTATTTAACCAACTTCAAAAGGAGGAGGGTCTCAATTCGTTTGTATTTTTTTTCAGGTCTCCGGCAATTGTGGACCAATTTTGAAAATTATTTTTTTAATGGATAGGATCTGCCTCGTGTGTGTCCCATTGAAGTTTCACTAACTTTGCTTGTGTATGTTTTGCGCTAGTTTAGATTAAACGTATTTATTTGTGATGATGCTCTCTACCTGTCACTGTTGTTTATATAACAAGTAGTGGTCTACGAATTGGTGTGGGGTAGGTTGCGAACTAAAAAAAAAAGTGAAAAATGTTTGTTCTTTTTTGTAAAAAATGTTTTTTTGACAACCATTTCATTTAGTGAACTATGATACCTATAATTTATTCGTTATCGAAAGTAAACAAAATATTATCGTTGATGCCTATACTTAAATCTTTATTTACCGGAAGCGGAAAAATCGCTAGACTTACTTACGAACTTCCGACTGTGCCGCCGATATTATAGGTATCTACTTAATTACCTCTACTTTTTAAACAAATAAACCGAAACTGCAAAGAAAGATCCTACTAATATTAGAAATGATTGAATGTTTATACGTTTGGATGTTTGTTACTCAATCACGCGAAAACTACTGTACGGATTTTGATGATATTTGACACACAGATAGTTTATAACCTAAATTAGCACATATGATACTTTTTATCCCGGCACGTTCCCGTGGGATAATTTCCAACCTACACGCGGGCGAAGCCGCTGGCAAAAGCTAGTTTTAAAATGAATATCGGGGACTTCCATTGAATATGTCCACTGACCAATACGCAGAACGTGCGTAGCCCCGGCCGGCAGAGTTTCCCCAACATGTTAATCAACTCTCTAAGGTCAGTCGCAAGGAAGGCAATGATTAAATTATAAAGTGACAGCTGCTTTACTTATCAAATTGGGGAAGTCAAGATTTATAACAATTGAGAATCACTCAGTAAAAAAAAAAATCTTAGAAATAAAGGCAAAACCCGTTTATGTGAATCTTTACTGATATCGTGTTAAATCAAATGGATTACGAAGTCGTGAAATCGATTCGCAGTTTTATTTGAACTTCCCAAATTACCTATAGCTCGAAAACCTAGCATTGAAATAGGCTCGCCACGGATTTGACGAAACGCAATCGATACAGCTGCTATATAATTATACTAATTTTTCACGAAAAACTAAGTAGGAAAATATGCTGTACCTCTACATAGTTTTCTGTCGCATCCCATGGCATGGATCACCAATTTTGTAGCTCGGTGATACGCAAAAATGGTGATACCTGCGTATCACCGAACTTTTATTCTTAAAAAAAGTAGCTTGACAGAGCGGTGGTTGACCTCACACATCAAAGTTAAATTCCCAAACATTTATCCTGTTCAAACAAGTAGGTACTTAAATACCTACCAGTATCTTTCAAGATTATTTGCAAAGGATTAGTGGTCATTGTTAATCGTGACTTGTTCAAAATATAATTGAGAAAACAATAATGATAGAATTCCACGAATGTACTGGCAATTTAAAACATATTAGTATCTTCTAAAAGTTCCAAAGATGACCATAATGGCAACCTGCGCCCGCGCCGGCAATATCCCACGAAGGGATTGACGTCACACACCCGAGTGCTGACTCAATATGTGCTGGAACGAAGCAAGTTTATGCCGAAAACCACAAACCACATAACTCTTTAAAAGGATATTTGAAGGAAAAAAGTACTTTATATTACGTAATTGAACAATTTCCGTTTTCTAGGGAAGATAAGACTTACCAGCCTTCCTTCGAAAGCTAAATCTTCTGTTGATTTTAAAGAATTTGGTTTAATACGTAGGTACTTACTTGGTTAACTAAATTATAGGTAACATGTATGTGGATACATAGATACTGGCTTTCATTCGCGGATCTTTGACAGTCGTTACGGGTCGTCAGACGCCCGAAAGTCTGACAACCAGTTGTGTTTCCCAGTAATTGGGTTATGGAGGTCAGATAGGTAGTCCCTCTATGTTAAATACGGCATCCATTTGACTACGAGTCAACCCCGACATTGTTAGGAAAAGGTTAGGCAGATGATGATAATGACGTAGATACTGAATAGATGGAAACTAATGAGTTACCCAAAATATTACAAACTTAAGTGCCAACTTAAGTTATTGCCAACCTAAAGTGGCAGTGGGCAGGGCACATTGCTCGCAGAACAGATGACCGATGGGGCCGAAAGGTTCTGGAGTGGCGACCGCTTACCGGAAGACGTAGAGTGGGAAGGCCTCCCACATGGTGGACCGAAGACCTTGTGAAGGCCGCGGGAATCCGCTGGATGTGGGAAGCACAAGACCGGTCGGAGTGGAGGAGCCTGGGGGAGGCCTATGTCCAGCAGTGGACGTCTTTCGGCTGAAATCATGATGATGATGAATGAGTTACCTAAAACTTAGTTAAGATAAAGGCTCGTACAAACTAGCGTGACGGGATGGTCGCGTCGCAACACTCTTAGAACAATTTCTATGAAAACTTCATAGAAATTGTTCTACAAGTGTCGCGTCGCGCCTGTTTGTAGAAGCCTTAAGGCTTTTATTCATTAATCATTTACAGTTATAGTTTTATTCCGACACCTCATCTCAATGTTATTATAAAATTAAAAAACTAAGTTACCTATTCATAATTATCGACGTTGTAAACAAAAGTCGTATCTACCTACTTATATCAATATCTCAATGAAAATGCTTGAAAGGTAACCGTAAGAACTGGTTGTAAGTTCAAACACTATCATCTTCAAAAGAATTTGTCATACATAAGAATACTTGTGGATAAGCTTCGAAAAAGCTTGTTTTTTTTGTACTATCTATTCCATTATGTTACAGAGTCTTGATGTTTTAGATATATAAAAAATGTAGAGAATGGCTTTATTTACCCTTAAGATCAATAAGTTTAAAATACAAAATACACTTTTATGCGCTTTTATTTGAAGGCGTATAAAAGTGTATTTTGTATTTGCAACAGAGTTCAATGACCCGATCTTTCCTTTGTATATAGAAAACTATGTGCCAGCAAACAGGTACTGCATTTTGCAATGCAGGAAAAAATATCGTAAAATTAAAGCTAAAACAAGAATGTAAAGTCGCACATGATTTTAAATATAATAAATTAGAAGTTATTATTCTGGCTTGAAAGTTTTACGAAAACTTCAAATACTACAGTAGTTTCACACACCTACCTAAGTAGGTATATCTACAAATACTGATAGGTATAAGTACATTTATGTAAGTATGATATTCTTGAAGTAAAAAACTCTTTATGCAAAAACAGTAATCGGTGTTGTATCTGACAAATGTGTGTTAAGTGTGTTATCAAACAAAAGATATTATGCTGCCCAGTCCCGTTATGACACGGTGACCTGCAAGGTCTTGCGGTACACACTTTGAAGTTAAGAATAAATCAATTATAATAGTTCATACTACCCGGTTTTGGTGAGAAATTGAAGTTGAGAACTTGCAAACTACATTTGCATTAGACTATGTTCGTAGCACGGGCTTAAAAATATCGTGATTTTATCGCGCACTGGATTTTCAACTCTTGGTGTTGAACCGAGCATTGATAATCCAACAGAGTGCATCCTAGGGCGTCGAAAAAACACACTGTCGATTTTCAAGTCTCAAGTTGAAAATCCAGTATTCGAAAAAACCCCAACGCGATATTTTAACGTCCGTGCAATGTAGCCCGCGAAATTCTTTCTTTTCATAAAACGTACCTTAAGTACTTAATGTTAAAGTAGAGTTTGAAAAGTGCTCAATCCCAAATTCTCAATTCCAAAGCCGGATTGGATTCCATCAATGTGTGTCCGAATATCACCCCTTGAGGATAACATACAAATGAATAACGGCATGCACAACAAACAATTCTAAAACCTAAACTCATAGACCCACTTCCCAGTACGCTACATATACCACTGTGTTGCTGCCATATAAGTGATATACTTAACAAAGTGTGCATAACGGCTTGCGTGAATTATAATTCGGAAGCTTGTTCCTTGGTGAAGCGCTTGTGAAGCGCGGACCAGTCAGCCGAAACGAGTATGTCGTATGGGAGCAGAGTACATCGGCATGCGTCGCGGGTAAAGCACGCACCTGCACTGTGCGCTCAGCACGATATTATAAGGGTTGTTATTTAATTATAAATTAAAATTAAACACATTCATTGAATACACTTGAACACGGAACTATACGAAATCAATTGTTTAGCGCAAAATAAAATCCGATTTCTAAAGTTGTGGATCGGCCATAATTATTATTACAACTTAGTAGTTTTAAACCGTTTTCGTTGTTGATGATGACTTTTCTACCGGTTGTTAATAAGAGTATGTTCACCAGGTCGCTCGCAATTCCTGACGGTTTGGTGATGGACCCGATGGCGCCCACCGCGCTTGCTGTCTCTTCGGAGTTCATGGACCGCATTGGCAGTGGGCTGACCATCCTCAGAGATCACGGGAAAAAAGTTCAGAAGGTGGGTACGTATTGTGTAATATTTGCTTGTATTGTTTTGAGGTATTGAGAAATACTGTATCACCAACATTAAAGATCGAACTTGTCTAATGTTTGGTGTTGCATATTCTTACTTTTGCATATGCTTACGACCTATTTGATTCTTGCACAAAGTCATAGCCACGAAAACACGAATTTATACATTTTAATTCATCATGTGCACGCTGAATACACTAATGTTTTCTAACTATTCGATATTTTTGAAACCTTCAAGACGTAATGTTTAGCATAGTGTGATGTCACACCCACAGTATTTTGAACAATAAATTCAACTGAATTTTTTCCACTTATAAGTGCAAAATTATACGTAAAAGAAACAATTTTCGCTAATGGACAATATTTTGATAACAGGGGTACGTACATCGATAAATATGTTTATAACTCTATGGGTACGTAACGTTTTTTTTTTAAATCCAGATTATTATCCTGCAGGGGTTTTTAAAATGCCATAGAAGAACAATAAAAAAAACTGTAAAATTTGAACATAGAAATGGGTTGAAAAAGAGAACTAACAGTAATTCAGAAATAGAATTTATTTAAAACATTTCGATTCACATGCACGTGGCTACGATCACTATTTTTCATTTTGTTTATTAAACTTAGTACACTAAACTACAGGACATAATACAATTAGCCCAGACAGAGACATGTTGCTCGGGAGTTCGTTGCGCCATTTCTTTCCAGATGAAACAATAGAACTGATAAAGGGTGCGTATACCTATTGGCGGCTGTCTTGTTGCTATGCCGCTATTCCGCTAAAAAGTGCTAGTTTTCAGTCTCATTTTATTAAGCAATGTGCTAGGTGTTAATATTAGTTTTTCATTTGTCTGGCAGTATGTTTGGAAAAACAGAAAATTCGACATTCTCAAGAAGTCATGGAAGTCTATGGTGAACGTCGTTTTGATTGATGCCAAAGATACGCCGAGCGGCAGCGCCAATGGACTATATTGTAAATTCAGGTAAGTTCTTCATAAGTTCGTAAACCTTCCATTTTGTATATAAATGGGTATCCGTATCGTTACGGTACCTTAAACTTTAAATTATTCATTAATTTTACACAGAAAACTGCGGAAGTCTTATGAAGTTACCCACATAAACTTGTTTATCGATATTGTTTTTTCATTAATATTTTAACAATAATTTGAGTGCGTATCGTCATTCCATACTGTTTACCTTACAACAATGCAGTTTTAGTGATCATGATCTATTTTTGAACTTAACTTTTTCTTTGTTTTTTTTTATTGTTAGGTACTGCATCTTGGAGTAGTTACCCTTTAACAGCCCTTCTATTTTTGAAAGCTGTTCTCGAATATAAAATAAATTATTCTTATTTCGAAAATTTAAACAACAAACCAATCATGATTTTGTAGATAATCGTATATATTTTGTGGCTGTCGAGTAGAAAGTTTGTTGTCGGTGTGATTTTGACAGTTTTGGAAGAAATACTCTACATTTTTAAGGACAAAGAAAAAATTACAGATTGTAGAAGGATATCTACGGTGTGATGTCAAGAATGGAGAAACGAAATGTGACTTTGTGTAGAAAAAGCACTGTCTATTCTTCATAGAAATAGAAAGCGTCATGCTAAGCCTGCTGATGATTTCTTTTATAGTCGGTATTTATTTTTATCTTATTAATTTTTGGTCTAGGTATTGCAAGTTTTGGTACCAATTAGGAGGTAATTAGGAGGTTATTAGGGGTTTTGGATCCTTATTAAAAATATATCAATATCCTAACTCGTGCTATGTGCATTTAGGTTATACTTTAAGTACAAATCTAGTACCACTAGGTAGGTACTATCAGTGACATAAGTCGGTGAACATTAGTCCGAAGTTTCAGAATACTGTCAACAAAGTCATTACTTACCTACCTATTTCGTTAATTGATATTTAATGAAAAAACCCTTCAATATTTAATTTATTTTCAATTCCTCAATTATAATAGGCAATGATTTAAATAAACTAACGTCTACAATCTACGCACTTCTAAGTACCAACAAGCAAGATCATTGATTACATGTTTTCCTGCCATTAATCTTTTTTTTTCTGTCCAAACAGGCTGGGCAGCGAAGGTCACAAATCGAAACAGCTGTCAAAGTCAAAACCGTCGTGGTGTGAACGATTTAACCTGTACCTGTACGATGACAATAACCTGGAAGTTACCGTCTGGCACAAGGGGAAGCAGAAGACCTTTATGGGCAGGTAAATCATCATCATTCATCATCTGCCTAGCCTTTTGCCAACTATGTTGGGGTCAGCTTCCAATCAAACCGGATGCAGCTGAATACCACATGGAGCGACTGTCTGTCTGACCCACACAACCCAGTTACTGGGTAATACGATACCACCATGATTAATCTGGTTGTCAGACTTTCTGGCTTCTGACGACCCGTAGCTGTTAACGATTCACGAATGACAGCCGGGGCCAACGACTTAACGTGCTTTCCGAGGCACGGAGGTGTCAACATTTGTAAAGATGGTCACCCATGCACGAACCAACCGCGGTGAGCGTAGCTAAACCTGATCAATCGACCCGTGCCTCTGTTATAAGCAGTGATCGGATAATCGGGTGCTAATATACCCAAACTTCACTTTTATTTCCACGAAAGAATAAAACGGACATGCCTTTCAGAATCCCGGATCTCGGAACCGTTCGTATAAAATACAATAAATTAGTCGATTCGATCATTAATCTGTCAGATAGATAAATCAATTTCCACTACTTGACCACATTGTGCACATTATTATTTTATTGATATTCCATTTGTTTTGAATAAAATACCACCACCACTGCCATAATCTCATTAAGTTTGTTATAGTTGTTATTCAGAACGGATTGTCCATATTATTTATCCGTGTGAAGAAGTTTAGGTATACAACTTTTACTATGGTTTGGGCCCATAGTAAAAGTTGTTAAACATGATGAGTACAATGACCCCTTATGAGGTTAACGGTGACTAAAATTACACCTTGTATAAGCGCCCGATTAACCGATCACCGGTGATAACTTAGCCACAAGTCCTTCTACATTAAAATATCTATCTCCTGCCGTTATTCAAATGTATACCTATGTGAACATGTCTTTTTCTTCCATATCTCTCTATTAGTCGTCATCTCCATAGTCACATCCTTTCTAACTATATCATCATTCACACAATCCATCCATAGTTTCTTTAGTCTTCCCCTACTCTTTTAGTCCTCGACATTCATACTCAAAACTTTCCACACGGCATGTTCCTCATTCCTCCGTAAAGGTGAAGGTTATTTATATTTTCGTAATATTGTTCTCTCCTGCTGAATATATATGTTGAACTACTAGGTTTTGCCAGCGGCTTCGCCCACATGGAGCTGGGTAATTAATCCCACAAGAATGAGATCAAAAGTATCTTAGGTCCTAATCCAGAACATGGTCTATCCGTGTTACTTTCATCCAAATTCGTTCGGTCTAGATTACTTTTCACGCCTGAACGAAAAGGTGACAGACAGAGCTACTTCCACACATGACATCCCTCCTTGTTTCCCCGAAGGCTTACGTTTCCCCAGTTATATTGCCATCCAGATTCCGGGGTTCTACTGAGAAATTCCTCATAGAAAAACCCAATTACCCTTGGCCTGACCTGGCAATTGAACCCAGGGCCAGTTCTGTAGTAGCTACTTCCATATTTATAATATTAGTACGTATGTATTTAACCTTAGGGCTTGAAATTAGGAACGTATAACAATGCTTAGTCATGATGCAGGCTCAATGTGGTACTTAAATGCAAATTCTGACTCGAATCTAGTTTTTAATAGAGATTCATGACTTGCAGGTTTCTGGAATACGAAGTCCATTTTGAAGGTGTTTTATTTAATCAAACAAAGAGAACAAGAAACAGAATAACGTAAAAAAATATTCTTATCTCTCAACAAAGTAGTCTTAGGAAAGATTTTGAAAACATATGAATTTCGTCTAAAAGTTTCAATTTAAAAATATCTAATAGGTGTTTGAAAGATAGGCACATAAAATAATTAATCACTATTCATAGTTAGTTACTTAAATGTTTTTTTTTTTGTTGACTCTGTATTACTATTAAAAATAACCACTTCGAATAACATACGTAACCTACGTAAATATTATCTCGCACCTAAGTGAAATATTAATTCATTCATACCATTCCAACAAAAAATAATACCTTATCGTATACACACTTCCTCAGTATAATAAGAAAATTAAAAACATGTTAATTAATTTATTTCCCAAAGCTGGCAAAACACGTTAATTTTTTAATTTTATGTCTATTTGAGGAGGATGTTAAACGTTACTACTTAGGTATCTAGCTTCATTAACCACCGGAAAGTGGTATTAGATTTTAAAGTACGTTTCCAAAAATTAATCCTACTAAATATTATAAATGTGAAAGTTTCGATGTCTGTTACTCAACCACGCTAAAATGGCTGAACGGATATGGATGAAATTTTTTCACACAGATAGAATATAAGCTGGATTAACATATAAGGTAGTTTTTATGCCGGTAATATGTTCCCGCTAGATAAATTCCGAACTCCACGCGGCGGCCGAAGCCGCTGGCAAAAACTAGTTACCTATAAAATAATAAATGTTGGGACCTATGGGCTTTTACTTTGTAATTTAGGCTCTATAATCGGGCATCGACAATAAAGATCAAGTAATTTAAAACACGCCATTCAACTAACATTTCTATACAAAGATTTGAAATGTGTATGCAACAAGCTGTGGGGAGCTTTTTGACACGCTTTTATTAGCTTTACCTTAATGTTTGTAAGCATGTTTGTTTGTTTTTTAACCGACTCCTTTGGACTTGATTTGACCCACTTCATACGGTCAGATTTCATTTAAACTTTTGTAGACTTGTCGAGGACCGATGACAATTCAATAATTTCAATAAAAAGAAAAAAGAAACTGAAACATCACGCTTTTGTAGTTAGTAGAACTAAAAAATAGAAAATAAAAATAGTTTAGTTTTTTAAACTATTCTTTATTTCATGTAAAAGTTCGCAAGTATTTTAAATAATCGTCCGAGTTTGTCAGTAGTTCTGAATTTTTATAATTGTTAATCCATGTTTTTGTAAAGAGTTTGTGTTTATGACTGTACTCTTGATATTCAAATAAAAGGCAACCCACTATAAAAGGTGAATAACGAATATTTCTATGTCGATACCAATGATTCGAAGAATATTTTTTTTGCTATCTCTTTTCCGAAAGTTTACTGTTCTTCACGTGTACACCTAGAACTATCCCAAAATTATGGTTTTGAAGATTATGAAGTTCAGTGACTGTAAAGCCGTTTCATACCAATGCCGGAGGTTCCCATCATTGGGCTCAACTGGATAGTTATACAACTATTAATTATAAACATCCGACCATCTTTATAGACCAGGATAACCAGTAACTTTTTACAATAATGACGCACTCACAACTTCGGTGTTTAGATCAAAATTCTTGAACCGTGACGTATCATTTTTGCTTCAAAACTTTAGTGTTATATGATAAAATCATCTAATCGTAGTTTTACTTGATTAATTAAATTAGTAGGTATAATAATTAATGTTTTATACACTGGTGTTTTCTGTGTGGTTTGAACGTATACTTAAATGTTGTTATACCTGGCCAAACCCATCAATTTCATTAGATTGGCCTCATTTGTATAAACTTAAAGCTTCCTGTAGATGAAGGCTTCGACACAAAAGCACTGGCCGAGGTCGACCTTGTCATCTTTGCGCAAAGCCTTATACGAAACGAAATCCAATAAAAAATTGTCATTCGTTTCATCAATAAATGTGAGCATTTATAGTTACCAGCTTTTTGTGAAGGTCGGAAATTCCTATCCCATGGGAACGTACCACCGGTATAAAAAAAACCTTTTGTAGTCGAAGGGACGCCCGTCAAGAACAAAGTTTCGTACGCTTTTTCGTCAACTCAATTATTTAAAATATTCAAACTTTATTTTGACCTCAATATTGGCTTTAGCACCCTCGAAAACCATGAAAACGACAACCATGATGAAAAATGTTTGCAGCCTCCATCCTGGATTTTCATGTTAACCTCACTATTGACTACAGCACCTTAGAAAACCTTGAAAACTATCTCACTCTTTCTATTATACACTGAGAAATTTTAATGGTTGTTTTCCCGCGGCAGAACAACTTGCCATAAGGAGTACTTTCGAAGCATAGAATAAGAGTAAAAAAATAAGATTTGTTTTAAAATAATTAAACAAATATTCATCAACTCGATAAAACACTACTGAATAGTATCACTACAGGCACAGTATAAAAACATACAGTAGGAGTAACGCCTTTGATCTCGTGGTAAATGCTGACAACGTGTAGGCATTGTCGCCACAGCTAGGGTTGTCTCAAGTAAACAATATTGATTTATTTATTTTAGATCAACATCGTCATCAACATTATTATTTTCATATATTCATTAACCCCTTATTCTAATACATTTTTAAATATTTTTATAAAATAACCTTACAAAAAACATTTAAAAATATAAAAAATAGTGTTCCGCCGATATCGGGAGCAGGGTCCAAGCTACCGGTGGTTAGGGCTCCAGAGACAGGAACCTCCTCACGATACGTGCCGTATCGAGGAGTACTGCCTTCTGAATTAGGCCTTTGATCCAACCGCCTAACGAGAGCCTCGATAGATGTTGGTCGAGGCTTTCGGCCATCAGTCCATTGGCTGATACGACAATCGGCACAATTACAGCCGAGTTCACATTCCACATGGCAACAACCTCGTGTGCTAAGTCGAGATACTTAATCTGTTTCTCTTTCTCAGCTTTCACGAGGTTCTCGTCATGTGGAATGGTAACATCGATTATCATTGTGCGGCGCGCTAACCGGTCTATCACCACTATATCTGGCTTATTGGCTAACATTATTATTATTATTATGAATTTCGTTACGTTAAGTTGTATTCATTACGTGACAATTTCCAAAAATTGAACTCTTACCGCAAGCTGCGTTAAAGAACTTCGTTCCAAAATATAGTATGTCTTAACCCAGGGCATGGTCCTCCTGAGAGCCAAATTTCATCGAAATCTATCTTGCTGTTAAAGCGTGAAACGATTACAGACAGACAGGCAGACCGAGTTATTTTCGCATAATAATAGTATGGATTCCTCGACTGACAAAAATGATGACCGTGGCATTTTAGTCGTCTTACAACTGCAGCCCACTTCATGTATCAAATGACTACTAATTATTTATTTTAAAAATGATATTTATGAACATTTGCTTAATTTAAAAAAAAACATTCACTAAGACGCATGACGTAGTTTGAAACACCCTGTTATGGAGATGGAATTAATGATGGAATGTAATGGTAGATATCTTCTACCGTTTGATAAGTAAACATTATTAACAGGGAGGGTGTTTCATTTATTTATTTTGCTTTGTACCTATTATCTTAATTAATGGTAACAATGTTTTAATCGCGCCTAGAGGTATTTTATGACGGATACATTGAGTGGACCACCTTTGTAAGACGACTAAAATGTCACGATGTATATTATTTTTATGTTGTTGAGACTGTCGTGGCCCTTTAACATTTCATTGCTGGTTTTAAAAATTGACCGATGAGGCGTTGCTCAGGGTCGTCAACTCTCGGTCTCCAGTTTTGAGATTGGCCATAAACAGATGGGTTGCTACTCAAGAACAAGCATAACGTTCCGGGTTAAACTTCATTGTAAAAATAAATATATTGAGTTTGGTAAATATTTAGACGATATTATTCGAACAGCTTACAATATGAAAATATGTATATTGATGTTCTACTGGCTAAATTAACATGGCAGATTGTTTTTGGTAAACACTGGTGTCAATCACAAAAACAATCCGTCATGTTAATAATTTTGACAATGTTTTGTTTGCTAAACTGAGTTTTTGTCATGGTTGTATAATACATTGTTACGTGTACAATAGACGTAAATATCCATTTAATATCAGTAATTCATTCATTATTAATATCATTTAATATTATTAAGTTATCACCTTATATGATTGTACAGATTTAGCTTTGTAGCGTTCGCGGCGACGACGGCCTACGCGGTTTTGGCTATTACGCAACTAAAACAAAAAACAAGCAAAGCTTTATTGCTAAAAAAATCTGACATCTATATAAACTGCCCAAAGATAATCCGAGATTGGAAAAAAATATTGGCGGGCTCAACCAACCTTATAATAATTTTTTTTGCTCGATAATTGAACATTTCATATTCGCAGGTGTGTCATCGACCTCTCGCAACTCGAGAAGGAGAAGACCCATGAACTGTGGCAGGAACTGGAGTGCGGTCAAGGCTCCGTGCATATGCTGGTGACGCTGAGCGGGACCGCGAGGACTATGCCTGTGGACAACGTGCCTACAACGAATGGCGTCCAACATACCTCTCCTGAGGGGGAGAAGTTTGTAAGTAAAATATACATAGTAAAGCTACTTAAATGTGTTTTGTAAAATGTTGAGAAATACGTGAAAGCTCTATAACGCAAACTTTCATAAGCATATTGAAATTTAAGACTTGATTTTGTCTTAACTTTTTGTTTAAATAACATGTAACTTTTACTACTTATTTAAGAAGCCGGATGAGCTGTTTTTAGGGCCCACCTACCTCAGACATATTAAACTTGTGCCTGGAACAAGATAGGAGTAGTACCAAGCATAGCCAGCATGAAGCTGATCAGTCAGCCATACAGAAAGAAAGAAAGAAAATAAATGTATTTGACCCAGGTTAAGTTAAAAAAACTTAAAATAGTATTGTGCGCCTCAAGGCTGCGCTATATAGGCCCATAAATTATAGAACTCAACCGACTTTAAAATCACAAAAATAATCCTAACTCAGAATACACGTGTATAAATAACATAATTTTATACTATTTTGACTTTTTGCTACCGATGTGCCTTATCGAAATATAATGTTGATTGAATAAATTGGCAAAAAACAATATAATGACTAATGACGCCCGCCACAACAGAAAAGATTTCAAGTAACGGGTTTATAGTTTTAGACCCAGAGGTGGGTTTTTCTAGATCATTACGAATGAACTGGTAAACAACATTTGAATCGTTATGTCTGTAGGAATATTTCGTGCTTGCACTTTTTTCATTCACCAGACTTATGTGATTACTAGCTTTTGTCAGCGGCTTCGCCCGCGTGGAGGTTGAAAATTATCCCGCGGGAACGTAATACCGGGATAGTATCCTATGTGTTAATCTAGGTTATAAACTATCTGTTTGCCAAATTTCATGCACTTCCGTTCAGCCGTTTTTGCGTGATTGAGTAAGATCCAAACATCTTCACAAACTCAAATTTATAATATTAGTGGGATAGTAAATGAATATTTAAGTGTAATTTTTACCCACTAGGTACAGTTTTATTGCCTGTGTCGTATTCTAAACTTATTCATTAAATTAAATATTTAAGACTAGCTAAATATATTTTATATCAGCCGAAAGACTTCCACTGCTGGACATAAGCCTCCCCTAAAAGGATTTGCCAAAAACGCCACGCTTGGCAGGCGGGTTGGCGATTGCAGTATTGTAAAATGCATAGAGAACGCTGTTGCCTATTCTCTATTAAGTCCCTTATTCGCCTTCTACGACACCCACGGGAAGAAATTGGGATACATTTTTATGAAAACAATGAATAATGTTCAAGTTCATTGAAATACACAGAGGTCATATTTGCGCTGTAAACCAAATTATAATTGCGTATCACATAATGATTATGTATTAATGGTAATGTGTTAAAACAGGCCTAGGTATTTAAATCTATATGCCTATAATCTCGCAAAAACTCAAAAATAGCTTGACGGATTGTGATGAAACTTTGATAAATTGTTTTGTACCTACTGGTTGGAGACGGTTCCTAACAAAACCAAACAAAAAAGGCTTTGTTAAGCATCCGGGCATTAGCTAGTCTATAAATAAAAAACAATATTTGTCGACGGAAATATTCAAGAAGCATGAGGGGCAAATTGATCAACAAACAAATTATGGTTATAAAATCACGTTCTACAATAACCTGTAGAACGTGATTTTATAACTCACTGTTTTTTTGGAAGTTAGTTAAATAACTTTAACTAACTTCAAAAAATACAGTTAAGCATCGACTTGAAAAAGAAGTCCGTTTTCGTTGGTTAAGACATCAAATTCAAAACTTGATAGGTATTCGATGCGTATTCGTCCCTACCTACGTTGCTCTTAAACATTCGATAGATTTTATTTCCCGACTGCCTAATAAAAAATATTGCTATTGAGATATCAATATATTAATACCGGAAGCAAAATGTTTGTATCCCTTTGTATAAAAATTACGCGGACGGAGGAGCATAAAATTGGGCATAGTTAAAGTTTATTTTTTCATTGTGGTCGAGTTTCGATTGACTACTAGTTTTCTTAACTATGTCAAAATTAAATGATATATTTTATTTTATTTTATTTCTGTAAGTAGTTTTATACAAACACTTTACACGTCACTCATATTTTTAAAGGTATGTAGATGAGGTCGTCGTTTCTTATCTGACTACTCGGAGAAGCAGGACCGAAACATGCTCAGAGGTCTCTTTTAAAGTCCAGACCAGAGTCTTAGTCAGATCATGTGCAGACCATGTGGATTGGTGTCTGAAATGGTCTTTTGAGCTAGAGAATTAAATTGCTAAGCGAATTATTTCCCTATCCGATCCAAATTTATGTCTAGTAAACAATGATGTAAGTATTCAATATTAAAGCGTGCATCAAAGATGCTTAAAAAAAGTCATGTTACAAAAAAAAAACCAGCATTTTCCGCCTCTGAAAATGGACGCGGAACATAATTATAGCTTGACTTTATAATTTCCTCTTCATGTATAATACCAACGAACTTCCACTAAGTTAAAAATAATGGACATTAATCAAGACCTCAACTGTATATTTAAATACGACTTCATTGCGACTATAAGAGAAATGTCACTCAATGCGGACACATTTAAGTTCAAGTCAGCTTGCGGTTTCACCCAAGCGCGATAGCCTTGCTAGCAACTTTGTATTAAGCTCCGTTCATATTAAGTCGATTAAATATGCCTAGTAAATTTCCAGCCCACTGTTATAATTACGGGTTTTGGCTGACGAGTTGCTGATTAATCTTAGAAAATACTAGTTTGGTCAGTAAACGTGAAGAAGTTTGTGCCGAAGAATTTTAATAATCTATTCCATTTACGCTTGTTCAAAAATACCTTTTTAATTTTTTCGATACTATCTACTGTCTACTACACTATACAAACGTGGCTTTTGGTGTAAGTGATGATTCTCAGATCTTTAATACTTGCACTTAGGGTTACTATCCGTCCGGAATTCCGGACATGTCAAGCTTTTTGGCCTTCTATCTGGACCTTGTCCGGCCTTGTTATTTGTCCGAAATTTTGAAAAATAAGGGTCTTTTTTGTTGAAAATCAGATAGTTAAATTAACTAAAGATTTAGTCTTTTTTTGCAAATGTCCTCTTTGTTTAAGACTTTCCAATATTCGAAAACATAACCCTAATCACACTTGACCATTAACTCTGCCAACGTAAACTAATCTTTTCCTTTAGCTTTTACGTCGTGAGTCACAGGGACATGCTATAGCTATACTATGTTTGTCTGTTACTCGTATACATTGAAAGGCCGTTTTTTTCATGGTCGGAATATTTCTGGGTTCCAATAACTAACTGATGACGCAGGTAAAAGTGGTCAGACCGGCTGAGATATGAAGATAGCTGTTCAGCCTTATTTGTTACACTGCTTGATTAATAATATTGTACTGAGTGATCGTTTTTTAGGCACATTAATTTACTGCTTCACGTCATTCTTGGGCAAGTTAACAGTTCTAATGCCTGCTTGTTTTTGTTTGCCGGCATGGTACCCCGGGGCCTCATGGTCCGGGGTATCCTATATCCGGAAGTATTAAGTATTGGAGTTTTCCATCTCCAGTCTCTCAGTACCAACCCGGAATTCCGGAGTCGTGCCCCTCTAGTGGCAATAGGTTAATTCATAAAACATAACTGACGAATTATGAGTGTACTCATTGTAGGTATGCAGGCGTGATGTTGTGTTTAACAGTTATAGTAAAAGAAAGATTGTGAATACTAAATTATGTCATGTGACGACCGGTTATCCTTTTGCGCCAGTCCGGTCAGTCGCATATGTCACTTCCTTCCCGTGAAGGTAGTTTCGAAAACATACATGGTACATTGTTGTTATTTCATTCTACAATCCAACTAACACTTCAATCTGAAAGTTAGTATGTTTTTTTTTTTTTTTTTTTTAATGTTTGTTGCTCAAACACGCAAAAACGACAGAACGGATTTGATGAACTTTGGCACACAAATAGTTTATAATCTGGATTAACAGGAAGGATAATTTCTATCCCGGTATTAGGTTTCCATGGAACAGTTACCGACCTCCTCACGGACGAAGCTGCTGGCAAAAGCAAGCTTATAATAAGTATTAAAGCAGTTGTTTATTTATTACGCGTTCCTATATTACGTCAGCGCTTTAATAAAATAGGAAAATCAAAGTCTGATCTACAAATTAAAACCAATCATGTGATATTTAATTAGACCGCGTTTAGTTTTTATGCATAATAAATAATACGTTAGCTAGCATCAACAATATTGATTTACCTCACAAAAACTGTTAAAAAAATATCTACGTAAATACTTTTTGCCTCCTGTCCTACATAGACGGAATCAAAGTATAGCTAAAACCATAAACTACTAAAAAGAAACATTGATGTATTACAACAAATACTGAAAACGATGACCCTGCGATATATAATGCCTACGTCATTAAACAAAAAAATTAACTTTAGTGGGATATTAATAATTAACAAAAAAATATCTGCGTCATAGAAAAACTGTCTAGTCGATAATATCATGGCTGTCAATCACGAATTCAAAATCATTATTTTTTGCCCCATGTTCACTCAAACGGTGTTTATTGAAATAGAAGGAGGGATATTTGTATGTTAAAAATAGCGCTAATATCTAACACATTTATGGTAACTATTAAGATAAACATGAATTTATTAGAATTACAATTCTATTGCGAAAATTACAAGAATTGCTTAATAGATAATTAGTTGCAATCCTTAATAAGCTTCCTTGAGTTATTTTTAAGAAGTGACATAAGGATCATCAGTGTATTAGGGTTTGGGAACTCTCGACAGTCTCAAAGTTTTGGGACACGAGACAACTTATGATCAAAGTCCCGGGTTGTCCCGGGATTTCAAAACTTCTCGGAATAAAATTAGAATCGAGTTAATTTACGGCCAGATGTATCTATAAAAAGGACAAGAAGTACACTTCTCTTGGTTTTAATAAAAGTCATTTTATCGCATTTAGGTAAAGTTCAAGCTCAAGCCATGGAAAGTAATTCAAACTTTCAGTACGTTTTCCGGTTGCTTCAACAATTTGAACTCCTTTTTGAATATTTATGTTGCTCTTGATTTTGTATCCGATTATTTCGTGATGATGGTACATTTTCTTCGTTTTTTTTTATGTTTGTTATAATTGATTTTAAAACGACTCATCCAGGTCGTTTTGTACTGTTGAGCTACTTGAATTGAGGTACTGAGATAAGCGTCCATTTTTTCCAAATCTAGCGTTTCGATACGATCGAGGGTCATTTTCAAAACCTCTGTTAGTTCTTCGGCAAAAGGAATAAATACAGTTTTACTCAACTTTAAAGAAAAAACATATGTATTTAGGTACTGTAAACTGTGGGAGCCTGTCTCGAGTCGAAAGCCGAAAGTAAGGACATAAAAGGACTCCAGAAAACTAAATTTACAAAAAGTCCCGCGACTTTGAGACAGGAGACGTCCCGGAGCCCAAACCCTAATCAGAATCATACTAAATGGGTACCGAAGTTTTGACGCCTAGTAGAGTTTATTGCAAACGAAAATTATGTGCAGGATTTCAATACAATATTTGTATCATTCAAAGTTCTCAGCAAAAGAACTGATTATTTTTTATCACAAATTCTGTATCATAGCTACATTGCGGCTCACTTAACTTTTTACAGGAGTTAATCTTTTGTTAAGTCCTTCAATATCCAACTGGCCTTTGTTTACCGATCGTTGTTTCTCAATAAAAACATTATGTATATTTTCTACGTAAATTATTTTGTTACTTCATATCCCAGCTAGTACCGACTAGGTATATTTGAAGCTCCTAAGCGTACAGTGAAGAATACTAACAGTCTGGTCTAAAGGCATCATGCAATTCATTTTGTGGAACTTACCTATTAATAACGATACCTGCCTAAATGAAGAGCCTTAATTAGAATTCAGACTAGTTTCAGCAGCTGATTCGCTATACACAGGCTATACCGCTATTAGCTATATTAATTATACCAGCCTTATCTCCTACACCTTATCTCCTACAGAGAAGACATGAACATCATGGAGAAGACATGATCACTACGCTTGCTCAAAGCAGACTGGCTATTTCAGACTATACAGTGTGGCAGGGACTTCGACGCACAGCCTGTCACTATGGATACAGTGCATGATTGTGAACCTATCTGTGTTGAAATTATTCATCGGTTATAAAAAATAAAATAAAGTGTTCACAAAATTTATGAAATTTTCGTCCGTTCCAGAATAATGTGCTGAATAATCATGGTTACAGTTTGCGCGTTGATGTTCCTGCCACCTTTTATTCATTAAAAATCCAAGTTTCTTCACAATGTTGCCCTTCACCGCGATGTACACCCATAATATATTTGTTACCTATATTCACAAATTCTTCTATTCCCAGTCATGGTACCGCCTGGACAACAGCTGGGGCGAGGTGGGCGAACTATCGATCACGGTGTACGGCGCCGAAGGGCTGAGCGCGCTCGGCATCAGCGGGAAGGCAGACGCGTATTGTGTGCTGGAGCTGGACAACTCCAGGATACAGACGCACACGGTGCCGGGCACCACCGACCCGACGTGGAACAAGAGTTACAAATTGTAAGTTAAATAACAGAGTATATTATGTGATGGATACTAATTAATCGATACTACCAAATGCTATTGAAACGATGGCCACTACGATAGCTATTGATCAATTGCAATTGGTCGTTACGGAGACTTTTAATAATGTAACACACTTGCAATGGCAATGCCATTCATTTTGACAATTGAATCCGTTATTATTTATGCTATAGTGCAGACGATTTTTTTTTTAATACATTAATATGAAGCAATGAATTAGGAATCGAATTCAAAATCCCTCGGATTGTTACTGAATGTGTACGTGTGTCATGCTTACTCTTTGTGAAAAGATTGATAAGAGATATTTAAAAAAAAGTATTGCTAAAAAAATTGCCGATCCTGTATCTTGGGCACCAAGAAGCGTCCTTTTAAATCAAGAAGAGTCATGTCTTTCCTGTTAACAATCACACTATGGACACACCCTCTGAGATATACGGTTGGTTATGTCGGACTTATTCCAATTAATAACAACACCACACCTCGTCCTACATAGCTTTACGAGTTTCATTTATGATAAACTAAAAATTAGTAGTAGTAACACAATGTAGGAGTTCTTTTAAGGAAAATCGAAAGCAATTAGTTTATAACAGTTACAAATTGCTCAATTAACAAGATTGAATTTAGTGAGCAATAGCTTATGTTGTGTTCATATCGGGGCTAATAGCCCAGGGTGCTTTTGACGCATGTAGACTTATTTATTGATCCGTCATTCGAAAACGTGGCTCAGGGTAGCTTTAATGCACTCAGAAAATTATGATCACCTTTTGTTTGCATTGTCTTAATTATTTAAATACTTACCTATTGCATACGATTAGCTGTGACCTAAGTGGTCCTGTATTTTGAAAAAAAAAGGTAAACAATAGGTACGGTTAACGGACGACGAACTTTGTACCGACCAACCTTTTTAACTCTGTTAACCTACATATTTCGAAACTGTTATACGTCTAGATAGGGTTTCGAGCGTAATTCAGTATGGAATTTCGAAACGAATTTAATTAGGAGAGTTCCCAATTCACTTCTGTGTATTTTTTTATTGCAGTGAGGCATCGGTTTTGTTCAGTAGTCACGTATACGTCGGAAAAAATTAATGACAATCTTTTCCACTTTTCATTTGGTTTTTTATTTTCTCTGCAGCCCCGTCGATGATGTTACGTCAACGCTAACTATAACTGTAAAGGATGAATCGATAATCAACACGATGAAAGACGAAACTCTGGGAAAGATATCGATACCTCTACTAACAATAATAAACGAAGAGAAAGCCTGGTTCGATCTCAACAGTCGCTCGAAGAAGCACACAATGAAAGGAAACTCCCCGAAAATTCAATTACAAATGTCCATCGCGTGGAACCCGGTAATTCATGATTTTATTATCTTCCAATGCTATAGCTTCCAATGTTTTAGCTAAAGGTAACGATAGATTTCTGTTTTTCTATACAATCACAGGGTGATTTACTTGTTTTTTTGCAGGTTTATTATTAGATTTGATTTCTTCAGTTCGTTAATGGTGTCTTTTCATTACAGATAAAAGCCTCAGTCCGGTTATTGAGTCCTAAGACCAATAAATACACGGAGCCAACGCCGAGGACTTTCAGTATTCCCCTCATTTACAATAACCTGAAGTTCATCAAAGACATATTCACCGCTGTGTATTATGGAAACGAACATTTGAAGTAAGTAACAAAGTATTTACCACTTCGTCCACTAAATCAATGGTACTTATGACGGCGCCTGTGACACCTCCATACATTCAATAAATTATAATTTCAGCGGCACGACATTTTTAAGTAAGTAAGTACATGTAAAATAATGTATGCCACGCTTGGCAAATCCCCCCTTTTGGGGGATGCTTATGTCCAGCAGTGGACGTCTTTCGGCTGATATAATGATGATGATGAATAACAACCGAACGGGTCGATCGAACAGGTCAAGCAAACTACTCTTGCCGCGGTTGGTCCGTAAATGTGTGAGCATTTTTAAACACCAATACCTCTCCGTGCGTCAGAAAGCACGTTAAGCCGTTGGTCCCGGTTGTCATTCGTGGATCTTTGACAGTCGTTACGGGTCGTCAGACGCCCGAAAGTCTGACAAACAGTCTTACCAAGGGGTATCGTACTACCCAGTAATGTTGTGGAGGTCAGATAGGCAGTCGCTCCATATAGAATACAGGTATTCAGCTACATCCGGCTAGACTGGACGCGCCGAACCCAGCATAGTTGGTAACAGGCTAGGCAGTGGATGGTGTATAACATTGTATTATGCGATCTATTTCCTTACGTTTAGCAGCGAAAATTCATAAAATTGTGCAACCGTCCAAAACCACCATAGGGTACTGCCATTGTACGTAACATTTTAAAGTGCAGTGGCTCTTTGCGAGCTATAGATATAGAGCTGCGATGGAGTCGTTTAAAACAGTCTAGCAGCTAGAGTGTTTCAAACGACTTCAACGCAGAATGTTCCAGCTAGAGTCTAGCTAAAACATTTCACGTAGAATCTACCTACAATAGAATATAGTTATCTTTAAGTAATGTTGATGTTGATTAAGTCGCAGAGGAGGGATATTTATTATAGGGAGGATACTTAATAATCTAGTTAAGTTCATAAATTGAACTTTTGACTCTGTACCCATTGCATAATTAGATTTCCGCAAAAATTGGGCAATTATATTGTTCTGTATCAATGAATTCGCTTCCATTATTATGTCTGTGCTATTTTGGCGTATTGGGGGCATGATGCCACACCTAATGATGTCAATTTCATATCCTAGCGTTGTCGAATGTAGGTTTTAGCCACAAATATCAAGACATAATTTGAACAAATAAGTATTGTCGTATTCTCCAGCGGTCGCTAAGCAACGACTACTTTCTTCAAACAAAAAAGAGGGATTTGTGTTTTATAAGTTAGTCAGTTTTCTATGTGTAGTTACTATACTGCAACCTTATGGGTAACTACAGTTTTGAGCCGTTTGTGGTCGAAACGCTCGGGTCTCCTCTTTAAGGAAATTTATCGCCGATTGGTTGACACTTCATGTGACCAAGGGGCTGGGCCTTTCTTTGGCCAAAGAATTAGCATTGCCATTCAACGTGGCAATGCTGCCAGTCTTCTGGGCACGTTTCCTGATGACAGCGATGCGGACGAATACTTCGACGCCTCAGTGGCCTTTTGTTTTTGTATTTATTTGTATACTTAGTTAGTAATTAATTTAGTATTAAGGTTACTATGTACATTATTCCCTAAACTGATATTTTGGGGTCTATTACTATGACCGATCTATAAGCTATTATTATACGCCCAATTTTAAGACGGGTCTCTAGACAGTAGGTAAGTAAATACATACTTACTTAATGTCTAGAGACCCGATATTTTAGAACGATTACGCACTACTTTCTGCCCCAATTTCTTCTTCAGGTGTCAGGTTCAAAACCTAGTATTTGTCATCAATAAAATTAATGTACCCATCCTAAATCTTTTGCAAGTCTTGTCTAATTAGATCGGACTGTGGACTGTTTGTTATTACTATGTAAATAGTTTAACACAGTTTTACGTGTCGTTCGTTGACCGGTCTGGAAGACGCCATATTGAACGGTGCATCACTTTGATAGCCGTGTTTTAATTATGTATTAAAATATAGGTAATAATAGTTTCGAACCATGGAATACATTGTGTCATAAAGTTACATTACTTACATGTTTTAATACAAGTATGATGGCCGGTGACATTATTAAACAAAGACCAATTAATTATTTATATTAATATGTAATTAACTTCACAAAAGGGCTTTAAAATGTTTACACGTTAATTTATTGCAATACATTGTAGTGCTTTTCTAATAACCTTTAAAGAATTCATAAATTGTTTACTTACTTAAGTTTAATAACATAATGGTCTGGCATTATTAACCTTCACGCCTTATAACGGCAACGTACTTACATGATATGATGCTCAAATGATTTAATCAGTGACTTATTTATATTGAAACAGTATTCCCTATAAGTAATAATCGAATTACGTATCTATCCCTTATGTTGTACCTGCCATTTTTTGTCTCTGTATGAGGTTGACTGGTAGAAAATGACATTATTTTTATGATTTCTATGTTGTTGTATGAATATGAAGCTATATGGAGATTTCTCTGAAATAAATGAATTAAATTAAGTCCGCCTTTGTACAGTATTTTTTTACTTGTGCATTAAGTTTTAATAACTAAATAGGTAATAAAGGCAGATTTATAAAGACCTAGCTGACAAAGCAAACGGTAACGTTCCGTGTGGTGCCGGACGTAAAAGAATAGCACCATCCCATTTCTTCGCATGGGTGTCGTAAAAGGCGACTAAGGGACTTACTAGAGAATAGGCAGCAGCGTTCTCTATGCATTTGACTACCATACTGCGATCGCCAACCCGCCTGCCAAGCGTGGCGATTATGGCAAATCCCCCCCTTTTGGGGGAGGCTTATGTCTTGCAGTGGACGTCTTCCGGCTGATATGATGAACGGCCACGACTGACAGAGTTGTAGATCATAGGTTTGAACCCAAACAGGCGTAAATTATTCTATCACCACTGCTCACAAACCGGTGAAAGAAAACATCTTGAGGAAACGGACATGTCATAGAACAAAAATTTCGAAGATATGAGACATCTACCAACCCGCACTGAGTCCGCGGTCGGACGATTATGACCCACTCCTTCTCAAAGAGAAGAGGCCTGTGTCCCAGCACCAGGAACATTAAAGACTGGTTAGCTAAGTAACAAAGTATTTACTTACGGGAATCATCAGTTTCATAGCAACCTCTACACGTAGCTGTATGCTACGCACGTCCATTGGTCTTTGTTTTCCCTAGAAGTTACAAGATATTTGCCACCCACAAAGAAAATTAGATATTCAAGTACAAAAGATTACATTCAATTAGAATCTAATCAACGATTGCTGAGTAATTACATTATGCGTGTCCCATTTAAATAATGCGTGATGTAAATAAAGAATGATGTGTGCAATAAAACTATTGTCTTTGTCCTATTCCGTAACTGGCACAGACAATTTCAAATGAGTAACATTTTCATCGCCTTTTTTTTCTGAGTCATCCATCACTGGCATGTCTACGGTCCCATAGACATTCCCTGGAGATTTTTAATACACGACTGGATTTTTAGTTTAAGAAGGATTTTTTTTATAAATGGTTTGTTTGGAGCACAGAAATAAACTCTTACCCAACCTAACTATCGACCATATTTGCCTGAATACAGGGTGGCAATGCAGCACGTGATTCCAGACCGTATCATAAATATTTTTAGTCCGTCCACAGACTGTATGGAACAGCATTTTTCTATAAATAACGGACAAAATATTTTGTTGGAATCCATGGTAATAAGATGCATGTCGATGTCCCTGCTACTCTGCATATCTACCCATTTAAGTTGTTACATAGTATTTGCCATAAACGCAAATTAATGGACATGTGCATTTTCCTTATCCTTACATACGGCGCTCAAACCTGGTCTTTGACAGTTCAGCAGAGGACCAGGCCCGAGGTTTGCCAGCGAGCGATGGAGAACACGATACTGCGCTCTAAAACACATGCGAGGCTTATCGAGGAGTACTGCCTTCTGAATCAGGCCTTTGATCCAACCGCCTAACGAGAGCGACCGAGGCTTTCGGCCATCAGTCCATTGGCTGATACGACAATCGGCACAATTACAGCCGAGTTCACATTCCACATGTCAACTAATATTATTATAGTATAGTAAGATCTATGCCCGGCTGGTGGTAGTAGGCTCGCCCCTATTACAAGGGATTTAAACATAGCTAGCGAAATATGGGTGTACTTTAAGTAGATATACCACCGCTTAGGCCTTTGGGGAACATAGGCGTGATGATATGTTATGTTATTGTTAAGTAGTTACACTCTGTACTATTTACCTCTTATTTATAATCGTTGCGGAAAGTTAAGAGATGTCTAAATGTCCAAAATGTATAGTTAAACAGACGCTAATCATTAGTTAAGTTTAAGCAACGTTTATAAATTATTTAGGGTTAGAGTATGTATCCTAACATCTACTTGTCTGCATTTTCCAGGTATTTATTTGAGTGGGAGAACCGAGAGAAGTCTGCGCTGGCGCTATCGGCTTGGCTGCTCTTTTGGTTCTTCTTCAGAATGTGGATGACTCCACTCTTGGCTCTCATACCGTTCCTGTACTTTTGGGCAACACGCAGTGAGTCATATGATTTCTTTCTTTATAAACTGACTAGTAGGAAAAATAAATTTCGGAAGGTCTTACGTACCTGAAGTAACTGATTTACAGGATCTTACATAGTTTGTAAATTTCGTAAAAAAAAAAATATTTTCTGGAAAATTGTAAACAGGTAACCATAGCTTATACTGATGTGTCAATTACAGAATAACGTGTTCATTGTACAAGTTTTATCTCGTTGTTAATCCTTAAATCAATAAATAAATAAGATTTGCCCTTTTTTGTGACAGTTCTAATTATTTCATAACATTTTCAGACACTGCAAATTTGGTTTCTATCTCTCACTTCGACGAAGATTCATCAGAAGACGATCTGGAATCAGCTAAGGTATGATCAATACCTATATAACTAGTTTCTAGTTTCCATGAAAAATTACGTAACTAGCTTTATTTGTTAACCACCTGCAAATAATATTCTATTCTATTCAATCGTTTCTTGAAATAATGCATATTGTTATAATAAGCTACTAGAATTAAATAAAACTAAAGGAAAACTCATCAATAAATAAGCGATAACAAATTGAATAAGACATAAATTAATTATGTTCCGAGTAGTTTCTAATATTGTGTTGATTTTATGCATTGTATTTTATTTATACATCAACAAGGTCATACATCATCAAGGGGCTTGTGGCTAAGTTTAACAGTCGCAGGGGTCGATCGATCACGCTTGCCGCGGTCACATGGGTGACCATCTTTAGATACCAAGACCCCTCCGCCTCCGTGCCTCGGAAAACACGGTCCCGGCTGTCATTCGTGGATCTTTGACAGTCGTTACGGGTCGTCAGATGCCTGAAAGTCTGACAAACAGTCTTACCAAGGAATATCGTGTTACCCAGTAACTGGGTTGTGGAGGTCAGATAGGCAGTTTCTCCATGTAAAATACTGGTATTCAGCTGCATCGGGTTAGACTGTACTTCCGGTAGACAAAGTTCGGAAAAAGCTAATCAGATAAGATGATGACATCAACTCGTGAATAGAACGTGAAAATAATTGTTTTCCTTGCATCGCTGTGTCACGCGTGTTTTAAGGTGGAGATTTCTGGAAAACGCTCAAAAAGGTGTTTTTTTAAAACAGTGTATCTCTTTAACCGTAAATAATTTTGAAAGTAAAAAAAATGTATGCTATTTTTAAGTATTTTTGCATACAGTGATGTAATTCAAAATATAATTAAACATACTTTAACGCATCAAAAAAATCATCAAAGTCAGCTCTTAATAATTATCTTTAAAAGCAGTATATCCCTTCAATAACAATTATATTTATAATTAAAAATATACCATAAAATTCCAAATGCCAACTTGCATCCAGTGCTTGGTTATTTATTATTCAATAGTTAATATCTAATTTAATACGATTTTATTTGCATTTTTACGACATGCGCTTGCTCATTTGTTATTCGAATTTGTTACAACAGATTTTACCCGTATCGGATTGCAATAAGAACTATTATCGCTCATAACGACAATGTTTAAAGTTACCATGGTCTTATGTCGAGAATAGGGCATTGTAACCATAATATTTAGTATATTGGCTCATAAATTCAATTATTTTCGTTTAGATATACGATATACGATCGATATGTCGTCATTTTAATAGGAATCCACATAGAAACACCATGGATAAGTGGAAAAATCACAAGGTCCAAGTCCTTTGTAGATTAACTAATAATAAAATATGTAGATAAACTTATTAGTACCAAGTAATGTTTATTGAGGAACCAACGTTATTGTAATTTAACTTTTGCTCTTTGTATTCAGTCAATTACATTTTATTATCTAAGATGATGCATAACTACTAATTACTTCATTAAATTCCGTTAGTTGGAAAATTATCTATACGGAGAATTGTGACCCATGAACTAAAAATAATAATTGAAATATACTAGGCACCTACGTCAGCATTATTATTAACGAATATATTCAGCCACCAAAAGAGATGTAACCAGGGTCGTCGATATAGTTGGACTTCAGTAAGAAAGCCGCGGATGTTTTCGAATGATAATGGAACTCTTTGTTTTCTATTCATTGAATTGAATTTTATTCGAAAAAACAGCTTTTTACAAAATTTCAACTATATCCTATCAGAAATGGTACGGATAAGTAACCTTAATTCCTAGACTAAACGTTCTTAGTAGAGAAATAAAAAAATCATTTAAAACCTAATACGTTATTAGTTTTATTAGACATAAGGCAACGTGCAAACTATGACGTCCTTAAAGATCCACTTCAGTCAAGTGCCGATGAGAATGCAGAAGATGAAGATGTCCAAAAGCGTCCGTGAAGTTTCTTGCCCGTTCGTCTTCATAGGAACCTACTACAAATTTAGAAAGCGCAACTACATAGATTCATATTTCTGACTAACCAAAGCCTCGTCAATTCAAAAGTACTGGTGAATTGGTTTCTTAGAAATAAATACTTTGAGTTTTATGGATATATAAATAGGGTTGTTCCCCACATCATTTTGGACCGATTCTGACGTCCGCCAGAATTTTAGAGTGTGATGCTAGGATACCTTAGTTAGGCGTAAAAATCGTACGCAATTCACTTACCAATGATTTTTGTTTCTGTTTCAGGACGACAAAACAATAAAAAACCGACTATATCAACTACAGGATCTCACATTCACGATAAAGGACGGAATAGACTACATTGTATCACTTCTACAGAGAGTGAAGAAGTAAGTCACCACCGAGCATATAAGGGCGATGTGAATTTAAATAATCTTCTAATAGATCTTTAAACTCTTACAAGCCTAAATTTAGAAGTAAATTCCATTTTCCTGACCAAAGCTCGAGCTGTATTAAGATTGAAGCTCTTAAGTTACCTTCACTTATTTATGCACTGGTTTCTTAAGTGTACGTTATAAATAGTAACCACATTGTGTCCAAAACCCGTAATACAGGAAGTAGGCCTCATTATGTTCAGTTTAGTCTCGATTTCACAAATCCATTGTTACGCAAATTGAAACCATTGTTTACCATTTCAAACGTTTGTCTAGCTCTTACTTAACTTGCTATGAGTATCAAATTAGGTATGCATATATCGTTTCAAGATTTCATTGAAATCCGCTTGTTTATTCTTCCGTCAAGAAGCACGAAAAAAAAGACTTGTTTTCGTTGAATATATTGGTACTTAGTAAGGATAAGTTAGTTTGCTGTGTTTTTATTGATTAAAAATAACTAATTAAAACTTTTCTTTTTCAGTTTGTGCAAGTTCGCGGTGCCGTACTTAAGTTACCTCGTGATGGCCGTGTTGATTGGCGCCACCATCGCACTCTACATCATACCTATTAATTATATATTTATGGCATTAGGTGCGTAATAAACCCAGGCGCGATCGCAGCCAAAGACTTTTGGTCACAGCCATATTATAAGAAAATATATTAATTTTAGAAAAATTACTATTTTAAGCTTTACCTTTACGGCTTTGGGGTGTCATGAACCCTAGGACCCCCTCGGACCGCGCCTGATTTAACCTACATTATTGCGTTCCTTAGCACCGGTTTCTGGAAGCCTTAAAGCCTTAAAATTCATTTGATGTTAAATCCCTTTTCAAATAATTAGATTGGCTGTTGCTATTTTACGAGTAACTAACCATGATTCAACAGCAACAACCAACAACAACAACGTTGTGTGATCAACAGCTTATCATTTGTGTTTATTTTATTTTAATATATATATTTACATTTACATTACAATTGAACAGTAACAGAGTAAATTAAAACAACACGAAACTGTAAAAATTGTTTATGTAAGAAATAAATAAATACTTATCTAGTTCGATTCGTGCGTTGATTTTACAAAAATAATAAGTACCTTCCTACTAGAACGTATTTTGGAATATTTGGTGTAAGATGGCTATATTCAGGATTCAATAGCCATATTTTTACACGCTTTATATTAGCTTCACTTGTATGTTTGTTTGTTTGTTTGTATGTTTGTATGTAACCGACTCCTTTGGACGCTATTTTGACCCACTTTAAACGGTCAGATTTCATTTAAACTTTATAGACTTATCGAGGACCTACGAGTATGACAATTAAATAATTTTTAAAAAATATACAAAAACACGCTTTTGTAATTAGTAAAACTAAAAAATAGAAAATAAATAATAGTTTAAAAAAACTAAAAAAACACGCTTTAAAAAGTAGAAAATAATTTAATTCTATTAAAAAGCGTGGGGTGCTTTTTGAGGTATTTTTAAAATCAATTAATATCAAGCACCCCACGCTTTTTATTAGAATTAAATTATTTTCTACTTTTTAGTTTGGTTTTTAAAGCGTGTTTTTTTTTTAACTATTATTTGTTTTCTATTTTTTAGTTTTGCTAACTACAAAAGCGTGTTTTTTTATATATTTTTTTATCATAGTGCCCAATTAGATTTGAAAGGAGTTTTAGAGGTTTCATCAGGCTTTTAGAAACTGGGGTTTATTTTTTACTAGTCTCAGAAAATGCTGGGTATTGAAATTAATAAAATATGTTAATTTGAGTTTTGGTTTGTTTCAGGCATTTACAAGTTCATGCGCAAGGTGCTAAACCCTGACAGAGTTCCAAACAACGACATACTGGACTTCGTATCGCGGATACCGGACGACAAGATGTTGGTTAGTACTTATTTACTCAAGTTGTTATTATTAACTTACATTACTTATTTACTTTAGTATACTTTACTGCTTTATTCATAAGCGTAGGACTTTTTGCAAGATGCAAGCAAGGATTATTCTGATAGTTGTATTGGCGCTTTAGGTTGATGCTCAAATAACCAACTAGAAGATGTAGTATAATCTGCGTAATCAATACTGCCCTGCTAATGTAAATGCAGTACTTGCAATAAAGCGGTTTCGAGAAAAATGCGGAAATCTATAAATAAAATTTTCATGCAAGTACTGTGAATCTCGTTATCAAAAAAACATACTTCCAGTACCCAAATATTTTTATTTTTCCCATATAGGATTGCCCCTAAGGATGCCATTTCTGCAAAAAAGTGAAAACCCACAAGTGTCGATTACAGCAGATACAATTAGCAGGGCAGAATAGTTGTAGTAGCCTTTTAATGGTATCATTGGACTAAATACCTCAACAGGTTCTACTCCCTACCCCATAGGCCCATATGTCTCATAGATAATAGGTAATACGGGCTGCTGTCCGCAACTCCACGTCAAGGCGCGTATTTTGCGTGCGGTACTCCCTACCCATTCCGACATTCAGTCAGAATATATCAAAGTGTGAGGATACCTATTACTTCAAAATCTTAAAAATATATTTAATTTTCAGAAACAATGGCGTGAACTGAGAGTGCCCGAGTCGAATTTCAACAGACAGTATTCTTCAAAGAGGCGATAAATTAAGGAGGAGATGAATGGCGCACTACACGCTACGTTACGTACTGTAGTGCTCTAATGTAGCCCCGCCTTTAGGACTGGAGAGCTCTTCACGGCGCTGTCTCCTAGGCAATGACGTCACGAGATATGACAGGGCATGACCCTCCGCCATATTGCACAGAGTTGTGCAGCTATGAAAGCAGAAACTAGGCGTAGGTGGCTCAAAACTTATTAATTTATAATTATTTATATACATTGTTTAATTACATAGGTGATATTAAATATAATTTGCCGTTAGTTTAATAAGCATTTAGATATGTATCCGCATGCATTTTAAAATTATTTCATTATAGAAATATTTATTTTTACAAATGGTTTGCGGATTTGTCAAATACTTGTAAGTATCATGTTTATTATCTTTCTATCAAGTCATTGACAGACAAGACCAAATCATGAATATGTTAGCCATCTTTATAATTCTAAAAGGTAATGAGTTATGTTACAGATTGTACAAATAAATTAGTATGCAAATACTTACCTTTAATTAAATCGTTAGGTTTCTAATGACATTGTGATGTTTAGTTTTAAGAATAAAACAACGAATAACAATGACATTCATAAAAAAAACGTTATTTTATTTAATAAATTAATATTAAGACAGCTTTTATCGAAAACAGTTCGATAAATTTTTTTGAGCATAATTCGTCATAAAAACTGCATGTGTCTTCACGTTCCACCATGGTTCCGGAGGAAATAAACCTTCCCTACATAATATCGCCCTGGACTAGGATTTCTACTTTAAAATTATCGGAGTATACCTACCCATACTAACTTTAGCCTTCTTTCAGGTCGAAATAGATTTCGAAAATGTAGGTCTTGTTGAGTTTCTGTGGTTCTGTGGTTCCGGCACGCTTAGTTCCTTCCAATCTCTCTGTGAAGCAAAAACAAGAAAAGTTGAGATACATTTTCAATACTTTACAAGACCTTATAAAAACACTAAAGTTTCTAAAAATTCTGACATAACTACCAGGCTGTCAAGCTCATGTCAATCATTCGATTAAAACAATTTCACATCATAATATCAGCCTTTGACGTTCCCAATACTGGAACACAGTAGGCTTCCTCTCTGTGAGATGGAGTGGGCCTTAATCTACCACCCGGGCGCAATGCGGGTGGCTTGGTAGATGCCACATGTCTTCGAATTTTTAACCGACTTCAAAAAAAGGAGGAGGTTCTCAATTCGTCTGTATGTTTTTTTTTTTTTTTTTACCCTGACTTGACTGGGAGAACCGATTTTGATGATTCTTTATTCTTTTTTATTTGAAAGCTGGTGCTTTCCGTGTGGTCCCATTTCAATTTTATCATTCTGGAGCTGATGATGTGTTTCGGAGACACAACGGAACTCTTTAAAATGTAACAGTAAATCAACCGCGATTGCTGCTATCGCGTAAATATGCATTGTTTTGACCCCAAGGATGAAGAAATTTCGAATTAGTAGGGTAGGTACTGTAACTAAAAAAGTGAAAAATGAAAACTTTTACCAAAAAAAAACAACCGACTTTCGAAAAAACACTACAAATTGAAAAATAACTTTAATTTCGAAAGGCGGTGACAAAATTTTTTAAAAAAACGTATCCAATGTTACCGACTTCCGAAATTAAAGTTATTTTTCACTTTGTAGTGTTTTTTCGGAAGTCGGTTGATTTTTTTTTTGCTAAAAGGTTTTTAGTGAAAAAACCAACTTCGCAATTTTCGAGAGCAGTGGTGATGAAATACTTTACATAAAGTAAAGCGCTTGACTGGGTTTGAACCAACGACCTACAACTCGGTAAGTCGCTGCCACTGGGCCACCACGGCTTCCCAATTGACATAACCGTTCTGAAACTATAGTTGCTGCTTTTTAGCATGGTAACAACAGTCATTGACCCACCTAATTGACAGCTTCTAGCATTCTTTATTCAAAAACTAAAATAAAGCCCGTTACTGCCCAAAGCTCTGAGACATAACACATTTCTGTTAGCGTTCACGCCAAACGAAAGAGATTCAGCTAATCCAGATGATGAGGGTAGAGATTATTGGGATGTTGGGAAAGAAATTTTCTAGAGTCTCTGCAACTTTTAACTTATCTGAAATGGTTTCATTATCAATTTTTAGAGCTAACTCATTCTGATCTCGCTGTTGTGTGTTTCCAGTTTTTTTGTTAATTTTACGTCGTGTCCTTTCCGCAGGTAATGTCATTCCCATACATTTTGGCGTAGCGTTTGGCGTGAACGCTAACAGAAATATGTTTTGTCTCAGGGCCCTGAATCGACATGTAGCGTGATCCTCAACATTTTTAACGAATTAAAAATGTAACTTAGTTTTTTGTTCGGGTTCCTTTCGACAGGCATTAGGGGAAAGGCAATGACCGCTATTGTCTTTCTAAAATACAACAACTATAAATGAGGTAGCAATAAGAATGTAGTATTAGGTATTCTGTTTTAGTCGATTTGCTATAGGTAAAGGTATTAGCGGATATTACTTAAGAAAACTGAAAAATACGGATGTTCGTTTTACCAGTATTTTGTTATCCGGTAATCTTGAAAGGAAGTCCAATAAGTCGTTATTCAGCAGTCTCTCAGGCTCCAACCGTTTCCTCCCGTATTTATATATTCCTAGAAACATATTATTAGAGTTAATTCAATCCTGAAATATTCGTGGTGACATTAGACACGCGTACACAAATATTTATTTCTTACGGATTTTATCCTAAAGTATTCAAATATATTTTATGGTTTTACGAACATAGTATTATCGAAACTATACTGTTACGAAATGTGTGTATCTATCTTACTCAAAATTGCAATTTTTAATTCGATATTTACCTATGAAATGTTTAAAATCGCTTTTGAATTTACTTTGCATAACTGTGGTCTATGAGGTATTTATTTATGCTCGTGACTGTACTACATAGGTAATCTATAACTTACCAAATCCCATCATGAGGTATTTACAGGGGATGAAGTAGAAAAGTGCTGAATTAATTGCTAACAACAGCATCGTTAAGACACTCAAAAACGGAACCTTGAATGTTGCTAAACTGAAAAAGAAAAACAAAGCTAAATTTATAAACACAGTCTATTCATCATCCATCATCATATTCCTCCTAATAACCTAAAGTTCGTTTTATAAACTCAGACACTAATTTGACAGATGTAATGCCAAACTCCTCTACAGGGTGTAACAGAAACCCTATTGCTATCCTTAAGCACTAAAGATTCGCGCATACTTGGGAGTGGAGCGAGGAGGCTAAACGCCGGGCCGTAACTCCGCTGCCGTAGGAAATAGCGGCATAGCGGACAAGCTCCGGCGGGATCTCATGGCGACGTGGAGAGTTCGATTGTCGCAACCCAGTGCTGAGCACGCCACGATTGCGGCGGTAAGTCCCCTCTTTAAGGAGTGGCTTGAGAGGTGACATGGCGTCCTCACCTTCCGCCTGACGTAGGTCCTCACCGGCCATGGCTGTTTCGGGAGGTTCCTGTTTCGCATAAGGCGGGAGGAAACGCCCGGGTGTTTCCACTGCGAAGATCGCCCTGAAGACACGGTGCAGCATACGGTGGAGGTCTGCCCGGCTTGGGTTGGGCACCGCCGTGTCCTCTTGGAGGCGATACGTGGCGGTGATCTCTCACGTCCGGCCCTGGTCCAGGCCATGGTACGGAGCGGAGAGTGCATGGGTATGCCATCACCTCCTTCTGCGAAGCAGTAATGCTCGCGAAGAGGGAGGCGGTGCACGTGAGAGAAAGGCAGTATATGCGCCCTCTCGGCCTCCGCAGAAGTCCTGGGCGAGGGGAATCCCAGGCCACCGTAGGCGCGGGCTTGCGGTCGGCGAGTAATGGGTAGCTCGCTGTTCGGTAAGGGCCAAGCCCGGGTCGACGCGGACGGCGCGTTGTGTTCCACGCGCGCCTAAAAGAGATGACAGGGCCGATGCCTGCCAGAGGTGCGGGTTGTTTGAAAAGCAAAAAGTAGTCTTTTAGTCTAACTAAGCTCCACAATTAATGTAAATGGAGTAGCTTGATTGATCTGCAGCGTTGATCGTTTGATTAACGCTGCAGATCAATCAAGCTGCCATTATTTTACTTGGCACCTTTGTTTATTTATTAAGACCAACTTATATTAACAGTTTGCACCACACATACAAGTTATCGATCAATACTAGTTAGTCAGTTTCGTTTATGTTTGTTGGGCGTCGAAAAAAACAAACACAAAATACTTGAAATGTAAAATTAGTATCTGGGATTAAAAACGACCTTTAATTTATTTAGGGTCGGTCTAGCATGTCTACTGCTTTCAAACATGCGCGAAAGTTCGAGGAGCCTGTTTAGACCGGCCATGATTCATCGGCCAAATTGTACTTCTCTGAATAAATTCTAAATAATAATTAATAAGAGTTGAAAAAAAATGTTTTGATAACATTTAAACTTATGTCACAATTTGTGTTGTTACTTTATTGCGATTTTTTTCCGAGTCCAATTTGAGAAGAATAATATTAAAACTCAACTTTTTACATCTGACTTGCAACGTTTGTTTGTATCAAATCCAGTTTTTGTAACGCGTTACAGTAGTCAGTGCAGCGCGGAGTTTGCCAAGCCACTCGATGCGAGCGCCGAGCCTTCATTCGACTGTCGCCTTTTTGCATTTTTCGTGAATTCCTTTAAAACGCGTTACAGTAGTCATTGCTGCGAGACGAGCTTCTCGATGGGAACATTACGAGCGCATGTTTACAAACAAGTCAGTGCAGGTGGATGCGTCGTTGCAATCGCAAGCACAAAGTTCGTTTTACTCTCTTTTCCAAAAAAAAAAACTTTTAACCAAGCTCACGTTGAATGATACATTACAAACAATCATTGAAAGATAGTCTCCGGTAGGTATCTACTTACTTATATAATCTTTCAGCTAAGGACACCATGTACTCTATGCCATCCGTTATAGTCAGCGTCATTTCTGGCAAACCTTTAATTTTTTCTGGTAAGGACTCGCCGTTTTGCACATCATCAGCTGGACCCCAGTCTTTAGGGTCATCTTCATTTTGATGTCTTATCTCTTGATCTAGAATAAACACAAAACGCAATTTTTTTTTTTACTTTTCCCAGAAAACGGGATTCATTCGATGCTCAGAAGGATCCCCAAAATATATATTTGGAATTCCCAGTATTCTTTATATATCCTCTCTGTCTGAAAGTTCAATTAAATTATAATGTTCAATTAGTCACTACAAGCTTGTCGGCTGATTGACAAAACCCACAGTTGACCCTATGTATCTACTATCTAGATGGTTTGAAAAATTAGACTGTTATTTGAAAACATTTTAAAAACGAATTATTTGTTTAAGAGTACCGTATAACCGTGACGTTCTTCTCCATAACAAACGACCAAATAGTACTGTGCATCACCACCTTCTGACGTTCAATAAGTGTAGATTTAAGTGAAATATGTTTTATTGATGTTTGGATTTAGGTAGATATTTAATGATGCAAATATACCCATATGTACTAATATTAATAGTGTTTTCACCATTCAGCAACTTACTTTGTTTGTGATCAATAAACCACATGACTGGGAACAGCGCTGCGACAAGTAATGGTGCCATCCATGGATCGAAATAGTACCAGAAGATAAGCCAGGAACAAAGGATTGTCGTCGATAACTCTCGATCTTCCCATTCCAGGAAGCTCCTGCAGGAAAACAATAAAGATTAGCTAAGGTATGTTCAAGGATACGAACATTATATTGAAGATAAGCTGAGCCCGCGGCATCGCTCGCGTGTGTATTGGAAATTATCCCACGGAAACGTGCTACCGGGATAAAAAGTAAGCTTACTGCCAGGTTAAGTCCGGTCAAAATCGGTCCAGCCGTTTCAGAGATTAGCCGGAACAGACAGAGAGACGGATTGACAGACAAAAATTTAAAAAATGTTTTTTGATAAAAATATACTGTCGTATTACTTTCATATGCATTTCATAATAGGCTGTTATTATGTCATTGCAAACAGACACTTAACTTTTATTCGTATTGATCTTGGTATGGCACTGAAGTCTCCTGACCTCAAGCAATACGTTGCTTGAGGTCCTTCAGCCTGCAAAACTAGCTACGGGTAGTTCAAGCCTCAAAGCCACTAATTTCGGAGTTAGCTTTCAAAAGTAGTAACTTAATCATTTGGTCGAATCCTTGGTTATTTGATGGACTACCAACTATCTAACGACGAACTATTTAACAAATAAAGATTTTTAGCTATGTACAACGAGTACCACGCGATCAGTCAGATCATATAGATAAGACGATTTCGTAATTAAAACCTTTGTACCTACCTACATGAATATGACGTAATATAATAACAAAGACGATCGCAATCAGGTAGTTCGGTAAGGGCTTCCCTACTTGTAGAAGTTTCAACCTTTCACATTGTCAATCATGAGTGAGGAATTACGACATATTTTGTCATACATAACCACAGTTTCTCATAATAATGTGTTACAAATTACTGAGAATCAAGATAAGGATCTATAGGTGCAGTTTGCTTATTATTTCCCTGCCCTCTGCAAACAACTGGACACGTTGGTAACGACACAGTTGCACCATAGAACTTGTAAATATCATCATCATCATTATCCTTGCAGCCGAAAGACGTCCACTGCTGGACATAGGCCTCCCCCAAGCTCCGCCACTTCGACCGGTTCTGTGCTTCCCGTATATGTAAGTATAAGTATAGTCCGCGCGGAACTAGTTTGCCGCGCCTTAGGTGGGACTCATCTTGCTATTGCCATCTCATGTGCGTTTTATCTAAACAAGCCGAAACTTTTGACGCATGTTGCCGTCGCGAAGTACGGCGCCGTGCTCAAAGAGTACAGTATATTATATGAGGCCGTACTGAGTAATGACAGCGAGCGCCCCCGCCCTGCCGTCCCACCGCTCACATACTTAAGGCGCGGCCAACTAGTTCCACGTGGACTATAGCTCAAACGCCTTACAAATCCATCAAAGCACTAGATGTATCTACTAAAAACATAAATCAGAATATTGCCCAATGCATATTGCCATAGGTATATCGGCTGCCTCGTTGGTCTAGTGGTCGCAAGCGCTGCTGCCGAGCATGTGGTCCTGGGTTCAATTCCCAGGTCGGGCAAAGTGTTATTGGGTTTTCCTATCTGGAAATTCTCAGTAGCTGACCGTAGTCTGAATTTGAGCTCGTTTGATAGCAATAACCCGCCCCCTATTACATAGGACTTAAACATAACTGGGGAAATGTTGGTGTTCTATAAGTACAATTCTGCCTAACACTTCGGCGAAACAAAGCTAGTGTTATGTTGTATATTTGGGTGGATATATCATATAGCATTAAGTCTACTTGTAACTAAACAATGGTGACAAAAGACAGTAGTAGAGGTCGCGCTACAGATCTAAAAATACCTATATATCTAAAGTTATCCATATATCTAAAGTTGTCTAGATATCCGAGATGGTTCTCCCGGATCTTACCACTCTCACGCACAATTCACGCATAGTTAGTTAAGTTAGTTGAATAGCTAGAGGTCGACGTAATGTTATCAGTGCGCATGGATATTGCTGCCTAGTGCTTACCCACTAGATATTATAATCTCTTAGGACCAGTGCACGTGAATACAAATGAAAATACAATCACTAATCAGTCAATCACGCAAGTCATGTTCAAAGATAAAGATAACACGCATCCTGCTTGCAATGCGAATTCTTTTATTGTGATACGGGACTAAACAAAAATGTTAATTACTTGAAATGTTCGTTGATTTGGAAGAGAGCATCAAATGTTTCCTTGATAAACTTGCAGTTCTTGTATATCAGTGGTATGTCGAACTTTGGTTGCTTCGCTATGTACTTGACCTGCTTCGGACGAAATAGTTTCAACGAAGCGATCACCTGAAAGATAAAATTACATTAGTTTATTGTTTATCGAATTTCACAATGCTACATGTGTCGCAAGGTGAATAAATCCTACGGATTAACTTCACAATCAAAGCAATTATCGCTTTTATCACAGCTGTTATTAAAATATTCGTTTTCACAATAAATTACGCCTTAGGCCTGTACAGGAGGTCGCGTACAGTTTGATTGATCTATAAGGTACGACCTCCTTGAGATGAACAGTGAAGAGTCCTCCATGCCCTGAAAGGGCTCTTCAATATCTTAGGATCAATGCCTATAGTGTTTCAGATAGAACGACAATCCGCAAGAAGACCAAAATATTGTAAAATCCTGTCCCTTTTTAGACAAATTTTGGTTTTACTTTGTTCTAGCCGAGCAAAACCTGCACACTTCGGGTGATGCTCGAATTTTAACTCTGCTATACACCGTGAAATTTTAATGGTTGTTTTCCCGCGGCAGAACAACTTGCCATAAGGAGTACTTTAGAAGCATAGAGTAAAAGTAAAAAAATAAAGATTTTTTTGTTTTAAAATAATTAAAAAAATATTCATCAACTCAATAAAACACTACTCAATAGCACTAGAGGTAACTTGTAGGTACTACTTGAATCACACGCACCGCCGACAAAGGGAACAGCGATGCATAAATGTTCAAAGCAAAATAAACTCTCGCACGTGGTGATTGTTCACACTGGTTAATCTGCTATTTTTCATTTCTAATATTTTATTCGCTTATAAAACGATTGTATTACCATTGCTCTATGCATTTACCACCATACTGCGATCGCCAACCCGCCTGCCAAGCGTGGCGATTATGGCAAAACCCCCCAAAAATAATGAGGAGCCTGGGGGAGGCCTATGTCCAGCAGTGGACGTGTTTCGGCTGAAATGATGATATACCTATACGGATATAGTTTTCGGGGTTCTGTAGGTATACTCACCGGGTTCCAAAATATGTTCATTTCCAACCTCACTCTAGGACAGTTCCCTCGGGCTCCCTTTTTCTTACAACTGTCCTTGAGAGCGTACCAGCTTGCTTCTCCATTATTTATCCTGAGCAGTGGTATGATCACTCGGCCTAGGAAATCGTACAGCAGCGAGTTTATAGACCGATCGTAGACTTTCAGCTCAAACGTTGATGCAACGTCGTATATATTGCTGGAAAATGTAACTTTTAGTTTAATTGAACAATATTCCGTTTCTTTTTTCCTTAATATACTTGTACATAATATATTTATATATATGTTGGTGTGTTTTAAGATTTATTCATAATCATGTAAATAAAGATGAACAATGTTCTATTTCACAATCTCTAATTTTAATTACGAAATATAGATTTGAAGGTATCCCGTTATCGCTGGACATAATCCAATAATTACATTCTACGTATTATTTGGATTTAAATGGCTCTTTGGTAAATACAGATATACATTTGTGTGATGAATTTGAACAAGGTATTGCATAATTATCATATTCATATTTTATCCAACTTTTCAAAACCGTGTGACGACCTGAGATCCTCTCCACACTATAATCATGTAACTGTTAAATTGGGAATGTAACCGAAATATGTGCTTCAAATAGCCAAACTAAACACACACAAAATTTAATACGTGACTATCGCAGTTAAATTACTTAGCTACTTCAACTTAAATTCAATCAAATATCTTCAAATACTCACAAAACATAGCTCTTATTCCACACCGGTTCAGCGCTAGAACTGGCTGACGGAGTCTGTACCCTCTCATTGTCCAACTCCAGAGTACAGTACGCATTGGGTTTGCCGTACAGCCCCCGAGCTCCAATCACTTTGACGTGAAGCTGACCGACCACACTCGTGTCTGGAGTCAGGTTATAGAAGGCCTGACAATCCATCAATTGAGTTAAAAATGTCTAAATTCTGATGAAAACAGACACAAATGCTACGCTACAGGCATACACATATACTAGAAGTATTTTCGTATTCCTGGAATCTCGTTTATATATAGTTCAATAAGTAAAAGACGCGTAGCACTGCCTCTATAAAACCTCAATGCCAAAAGTTTAAGTAAGTCGTACGGATACCTCTACACTATAAAATAATATTAATAAAATACTATTTCTGCGTCTCCTGTATAATATACTGATTCAATTCAATTCAATATACTTATGATTGTGAAATATTTTTTCTAACTTTCCTGTGAGTAGACTTTTCTATGACGTAGCACCTCTACGAAATTTTACATCCGCATTTTGCGTAGCACTGCTACGAAAGCTATGGCAACCAACATGACCTTTTACTATTCTTTATTTAAACACATCGTACATTTTTTTTTTGGAATATGTTTTAATTGTAAATTATTTAATACATATTTATAACTACTTTTATGCGTTCTATATTGAATACGTACATATTTAGATCGTAAGTCGTCCACATTTGGCTCGGTGGCGGTTGAGATCTCTTGATTCCGATCCTGTCCACTGTTACGGATGGTGCACAACGTAACTGACAGATGTACGGAGCCATAGCCTTCATCCAGGTCCTGCCAGATGTCATGTGTACGCTCCCTTTCCCGCGTCGACAGGTCTATAACACAACTTTTAAAATAATTTAACTAAGTAACCATTGACGTAGGACTAAATAAAATCGGTTTTATTTCCAAATAACATTCTAATGTCGAAGAAGAAGAAAAAGTTTAAGCGTAATAAATAATTCAATTTTGATGAACTTTATTTTAATGACAATATATGGCCTACACTGTTTTATAGCGCACTAAATTGACGTCAGAATCAGATTTTTTTCAATGAAAATACGCAACTGATAACAAAACATTAACAATTCTGCGTGCGTCATACTCGCAAAAAAAAATTACCAAGTTCACAAATGCCGCTCAGTAGTACCTACTGCCCCTGACCTCAGACGAAGGACACAAGATAACATGCACGTTTATACAAACAACTAATCAAATCACGACTAGCAGACACATTAATTAAGTAGAACAAACTCTCGTGCATTATACGTGATAGAATCATCAATATTAATAGAAGTTTATACATCTTTTGCAGACTGTTTAGACGGCTTAGACAAACATCTCTTATCGCGGCAATACCTACAGTCCATTGAGAGAACTTACAAACGAAGAGAACGGATAGATAACGTACCGGATTGATTTAAAATCTTTAAAATCAAGGGAGTCTCGTGGCTGAGTAATTACAGCCGCACCGGTCAATCGATCAGGTTAAGCTACGCTTGCCGCGTACGGTCCGTGGAGGGGTGGTTTACATACCGAGACCCCTCTGTGCTTTGGAAAGATTATGCCGTTTGTTCCGGGTATCTTTCGTGGATCTTGGACGGTCGTTACGAGTCGTCAGAAGCCCGAAAGTCTAACAAAGTCTTACCAAGAGGTCTAATGTTACCCAGTAACATACGGTCTACGTAAAATACTATTAAGCTGCATCCAATTAGACTGGAAGTCCACCTCAAAAAAAGTTGGGAAGAGCTTCAGTAAAATACTATTCTGTATACATAGGAAAAAGTCATAAAAATTTGATCTGAAGATGACATCATATATTATAAAAAATAACGAAAATCTTTTCCTATACCTGCCCATGAAATTCTTCCGTTTCCCTTTATCCCTTAAAGAAATGTTTAACAAGTGATCGTTGCGCAGGTGTAGACTGAACCTCTCCCGCCATTGTGGTTGCTTTGTGGTCGTCACGGACTTGGATTTGTATGATTGAGAACCCAAGCTGCAACAAAAGGGTTGGAATTAATTGGAAATTCCCTTCGTCTTATGCCTACCTACTCGCTTTGGGTGTTTTTGAATAAAGCAGAATCCCACTCCTTACTTTAAGTATCAGAGCCTTAGCAAAGTCGCTTTATCATTATTACTTAAAAATGATAAAGCGACTTTACAAAAAATCACCAAATTTGCCCATTTTAACGACGGGTGCTGTTTAATGAAGCAGAAACTGTAAAATGAAAACTTGTAAAATTGTCGAATTATCGGATTATCACCTGTCGCCTGTCTGTCGATAGGTTGAAGGACCGAATCATGCAGGTGTTTCTAGGTGAAGAAACGGTTATCCGTCACTTGGTCTCGCGTAGCGCGGAGCATTGTGGACGATGTCTTAAACTAAGATTGGTTCCACTTCAAAAATACCCAACATTAATCAAGTAGTTGACTTATGACATGCGTAAAAGCAGCTTCGTCCTCAAGCAAATTCCAGTAGGTGATGATGGTAACTTTGTACCGGAGCCGATGGAAGCAGATTATCCGCTTAAAGGGGTCCAGTGTCCACGATCCTGAGAAATTAGAGATCGATTGAAGAAGGGAAGTTGACTTACCGGAATTTACAATAAACTGAATGTGAATGGCTATCCTGTGGTGGGTCTGGGAGGCCCTTGGCTTCCACGATCACAATGTCAACCACAGTGTTCCGTATAGTCTTATCCTTTTTCATGGAAGGTGTCGGTGTTGGTGGTGGTGCATGCGCGGGTGCAGGCACAGGTGCAGGTTCGGCTTTTGGCTGCAAGATCTAATAACGAAATAGTATGGTCGTTTAGAAAGCTCCCCAAATTACTGGACTTTCGGCAAGCAGCCACGCTACGAAACTTTCTGAAATGCTCTCAAAAAAAAATGACTCTCAAATAATGACAAGTACCTACAAAGTAACTTCACCATCATCATCATCTGCCTAGCCTTTTGCCAATGCCTATGTTGGGGTCGGCTTCCAGCCTAACCGGATTCAGCTGATACCAGTATTTTACATGAAGCGACTGCCTATCTGACCTCAACCCAGTTCCTGGGTAAGACTGGTTTTCAGGCTTTCGGGCTTCTGACGACCCGTAACGACTGTCAAAGATCCACAAATGACAGAAATTACAATCACAAAGCAACTTATGAGACATATAATTTTCTTTAGTCTTTTATAAAAACTGGTTATATCGGGTTTTGAAGAAACTCCATCATTTTAGTTTCTAGGAAATTACTCAGATTCGTCTTTAAATTAAGTTCGCGATATATCGTATAATTCGTAAATATTTCCTGGCAGAGTTTTGGTTTAAACGAAAGCTGCGTTTTGTCATTCTCATTTCAATGAAAACGAGAAAAAAATCTTTCCCAGTAAGACTTTCTAAATAGGTAACTGTTTCGTTCCACCTTTTTTTACCTTTTCATGTTTGGGAGTCACTGCTGGAGTAGCTGGAGCAGATCCAGCTGCATGCTCTGTACTTTTGTTGTTGGTGATGTTATTGTTGTGATTCAATGTTTTACCAGCAACGGAATCCAGCACCGGCTCGTCTTTCCTAAGATAATCGCTGGCAATATTTGCGAAGGAACTTGGACGCCATCTGCAAATATTGTTTTTTGTTATTTGCTGCTCTTTTATTGAATTTCTTTTTTGTAAAACGTTGCTGTACCATAGGTATCTTCTGTATTTGAGGGTGGGTCATTGACACAATTTTCAGTATGAGTTCCATTATTTGCTAAGTTGTCCCTGTCCATATTTGCTACGTTGTCCCTGTCCATATTTGCTACGTTGTCCCTGTCCATATTTCCCGGTCTGTCTAGTTCTCTCTCTTTCCCTGAACATCAGCATTGGCACTCAAAATAAAATCCTATTTGTGTTTAATTAGCGTTATATATGAAAAACATACGCACCAATTTCTTCACAGTACGTAGGTAATTATTGCTTAACCAATTCAATATCCACTTCATCGCTCAAAAATATTTATATAGGTATTCGAAATGAACAAACTATGCAGACGTTGAGGAAGTAAAAGTTATGGAAGTAAGGGTGTGACCAAAAAGCTCGTGCTTAAATGCTTTGTAATGTTCACCTTAATACTGAAGTTATAATAGATACAATACAATATCATATCAACCATCGAAATGCAGCATAAAGACAATTTTAAACACATTATGATTTCTGTTGACAAACACTTTATTAACATCCGGGTTTTCCGTCAGCTACACATATTTAATTTGCTTTTGGCGCCAATACTTAAATAATTATTGTAAAATAGTACTTACGACAATCTTGAATCATTCTTAGCCACTAAAGCACTATCGAGAGAATGTCTCGATTTTTGTAAACTTGTATTATTTGGTTCCATATCTACACGTTGTTTTATTTTATATGTTCGTTAATGCCGCGCTCACTTATAACACCACACAACATAAGAGCAACGATTTAGAGCATCTGAGAAGTTGTGAGATGTTGACACATTGGTATTAGCCTTGCAAGTCCGATAACAAAATTATAATCATATTTATAATTACAAGATATGATATATACCTAACAAAATAATATGAATGCTATCGAATCTTATCGACTTAGTTTCAATTCCAATCATCTGTCATTACTATCATTTTCGATAACTCCTTGCAATAGCAGATGGTCGGTAGTAATAAATTAATTTAATTTGGAGGCTTAACAGGTGTTCCCACTGTATCGTTAGTGATACATAGTCGTGGTATTTAAAGTGGCATTGATTATGAAATGCTACATATCGACTGCGATTATTTTACAGTGTGATTTGTGAGAGCAGTGGTGGCCCAGTGAAACAGACAGGTGATTTACTTTGTGTAAATTATTTAGTCACCACTGGTCTCAAAACACTGAAGGAAAACCGTGAGCTATGTCGCTATATCCTGAACCAAAAATCCTAAAATATCGATCGTCATACGTTGACAACCCGTACCCAATTTTTTTCCGCAAAATGAGTGACATCAAAAATGTTTAAATTAAGCGCTTATTTAATTAAAAACGTATGTGAGGGCCTTTTATTCTTTTAGATTAGATATCAATAAAGAATTCGATTACCTACCAACTAATTTTTTATTTGTTATTTTTTCGACATTATGCAGTTTTATCCCTCTCATGTAAAATTTAACACAATGCAGTTACATGTTTACCTTTGACCATCGATATGTGACATCTACCAACCCGCACTGGGCACGCACTCCCTTCCACCAAGAATTGGCCCGTGTCCTAGCTGGTGGAGAACGGTGCCTTAGAGCCTTGGCTAGGAACTAAGAACCTAGGTGCATTCCGTCCACATGCACTCACTCACTCGATAGTAATTATAGCCGTCCAGCTGAATTAACCACAGTCTTTTAATGAACATAAATTAATGTGGGTAAACTTGGCAGATCATTTCCCAGCAGAGCAAAACATACTGTGAGTTCTATTCGCATGCGGATGAGTTCTGGAGTTCCTATACTTAAAAAAACTAGATCAGGCATTTTTGCCTGAAAAACGGTCGAATGAAAATATGCTCTGCGAACTTCTGTTAGCAAATCATTTTTCCAAAATTACAATTTTAAAACTGATTTAGGCACACCGTGGTGATTTCCATAGTTAGTAGAGCCTAATACTTTTCCGGAATAGTTCTGCCGACCTGTCATGAAATAAAAAAATAAAAAAATGTTACCCGCTACAAGAAAAAGAAAATCATTTTGTTAAAAGAGGCGCCTGGTAAATTTGTAGCTTTTCGTAGATTATATGGACGAAGCCAAGACCCCCGGGCACAGAAAAAAACTAAATAAACGCAGTTGTCTCTGAAAATTATCAGCAGACCCTTACGAAAAAGTTAGATTACAAGAAATCTAGATTTCATTGAGGGATTAAGTTGGTATGATAACAAAAGTTTGACTACAACTGAGGAGCTAAAACTCCACGTTTCATGTTGCAACTAAAAAAGAACTATACTAAAACAGGCAAAAGTAACCCAGAACTCTGACTCAGGTATCAGCAGAGCATGGGTATAGATCTACGATAGTTAAAAACTGGATTTTAATCAGTTTAGAAAGATGGATCAATAAAAAAATTTAATCAATAAAAGATTTGAATAACACTCAGGAACTCCACGGTTTCTTCTGCACCGCTAAAAGACCTATCCAAAACATGCAAACGAATACCAGAACTCTGACTCAGGTTTCAGCAGAACATGGGTAAATATTTAAGACCGAAAAACTCAGCATTTTAATCAGTGGTATAGAAAGATCGATAAAAAAAAAGGTGAGTAGCACTCAGGAGCAGGAATTCCACGCTATCTTATGCACCGCTAAAAGACCTATCCAAAACATGCAAACGAATACCAGAACTCTGACTCAGGTATCAGCAGAGCATGGGTAAATATTTATGACAGAAAAACTTATGATTATAATCAGTGGTATAGAAAGAAAGATCAAAAAAAATTTTAGTACCACTCAGGAGCGGGAACTTCACGGTTTCTGATGCAACATCTAGCACTGGCCGCCAGCACTGGCCACCAGCACTAGCCGCAAGCACTAGCAGCCAGCACTAGCCGCCAGCACTTGCCGCCAGCACTGGCCCGAGCACTTGCCGCCAGCACTGGCCCGAGCACTTGCCACCAGCACTGGCTCGAGCACTTGCCCGAGCACTTGCTGCCAGAACTGGCCCGAGCACTTGCCGCCAGCACTGGCCCGAGCACTGGCCCGAGCACTGGCCCGAGCACTTGCCCGAGCACTTTCTCGAGCACTTGCCCGAGCGCTTTCCCGAGCACTTGCCCGAGCACTTGCCCGAGCACTTGCCACCAGCACTTGCCCGAGCGCTATCCCGAGCACTTGCCCGAGCACTTGCCCGAGCACTTGCCTGAGCACTTGCCCGAGCACTGGCCCGAGCACTTGCCCGAGCACTTGCCACCAGCACTTGCCCAAGCGCTATCCCGAGCACTTGCCCGAGCGCTTTCCCGAGCACTTGCCCGAGCGCTTTCCCGAGCACTTGCCCGAGCGCTTTCCCGAGCACTTGCCCGAGCGCTTTCCCAAGCACTTGCCCGAGCGCTTTCCCGAGCACTTGCCCGAGCACTTGCCCGAGCACTTGCCCGAGCACTGGCCACCAGCACTTGCCCGAGCGCTATCCCGAGCACTTGCCCGAGCACTTGCCCGAGCACTTGCCTGAGCACTTGCCCGAGCACTTGCCCGAGCACTTGCCCGAGCACTTGCCACCAGCACTTGCCCAAGCGCTATCCCGAGCACTTGCCCGAGCGCTTTCCCGAGCACTTGCCCGAGCGCTTTCCCGAGCACTTGCCCGAGCGCTTTCCCGAGCACTTGCCCGAGCGCTTTCCCGAGCACTTGCCCGAGCGCTTTCCCGAGCACTTGCCCGAGCGCTTTCCCGAGCACTTGCCCGAGCACTTGCCCGAGCACTTGCCCGAGCACTTGCCACCAGCACTTGCCCGAGCGCTATCCCGAGCACTTGCCCGAGCACTTGCCCGAGCACTTGCCTGAGCACTTGCCCGAGCACTTGCCCGAGCACTTGCCCGAGCACTTGCCACCAGCACTTGCCCAAGCGCTATCCCGAGCACTTGCCCGAGCGCTTTCCCGAGCACTTGCCCGAGCGCTTTCCCGAGCACTTGCCCGAGCACTTTCCCGAGCACTTGCCCGAGCACTTGCCCAAGCACTTGCCCGAGCACTTGCCCGAGCACTTGCCCGAGCACTTGCCACCAGCACTTGCCCGAGCGCTATCCCGAGCACTTGCCCAAGCGCTTTCCCGAGCACTTGGCCGAGCACTTTCCTTAGCATTTGCCCGAGCACTTGCCCGAGCACTTGCCCGAGCACTTGCCCGAGCACTTGCCCGAGCACTGGCCCGAGCACTTGCCCGAGCACTGGCCCGAGCACTTGCCCGAGCACTTTCTCGAGCAATTGCCCGAGCGCTTTCCCGAGCACTTGCCCGAGCGCTTTCCCGAGCACTTGCCCGAGCGCTTTCCCGAGCACTTTTGTCCGAGAACTTTCCCGAGCACTTGCCCGAGCACTTTCCCGACCAATTGCCCGAGCATTTTCCCGAGCACTTGCCCGAGCACTTTCCCGAGCACTTGCCCGAGCACTTGCCGCCAGCACTGGCCCGAGCACTTGCCCGAGCACTTGCCCGAGCACTTGCCCGAGCACTTGCCCGAGCACTTGCCCGAGCACTTGCCCGAGCACTTGCCACCAGGGCCTCAAGTCTGCTATTACAATAGTGTCAGAATGGTCTATCATTGATTTCATAATTGTTGATTTTGACAAGTTTGTCAATCTACTAATGTAATGGCGTCATTATGACTTTCCAATGGTCAGCAACTGACACTCCATTGAAAGAAATGACATTTATTGGTAATCTCGTACATAATGACTATCTTTCAGAGCACATGTCCAGACGGTCTCAGGTCGACGTCATTTACACCGACTACAGCAAGTGTTTTGATCGAATTGATCATGCGCTTCTTTTGCGCAAACTCTTATTGGTTGGTGTGAGGGGTAATTTGTTTAGATGGTTCTCGTCATACGTGGAGAATAGGTGCCAGACGGTGGTTCTCAATGGATATACGTCGAGAGCGATGTACATTCCGTCGGGAGTTCCCCAAGGATCCTTGTTGGGACCTCTCTTATTTAATATTTTTATAAATGACGTTGCCTCTTGTTTCCTTAGCTCTAAAGTCTTATTGTATGCGGATGATATGAAAATTTTGGGTCAAGTGGCAACTGTTGAGGACGCACGCCTATTACAGGATGATCTGGACCGGTTCCACGAATACTGCGCTAGAAATAGGTTGGATTTAAATGTATCCAAATGCTATGTGTGTACATTTTACGCGTAAGCCAAACCCTGTTATATTTGACTATGGGCTTTCGAATGCTTTGCTAGCCAGAGTGAGCGTCATTAGGGATCTTGGAGTTACTTTTGACTCTAAGCTTCTGTTCGATGCACATATTAATAGCATAGTCAGCAAAGCTTCTAAAGCCTTAGGTTTTATCTTTAGGGTATCTTCTGATTTTAGGAATGTTAAAACAATTAAAATTCTTTATTGCTCATTTGTCCGTAGCCACCTTGAATATGCCTCTCAGGTTTGGAATCCAAATTATAATATATATATTAATCGGCTTGAAGGTATACAAAGGCGATTTTTGAGATACACTCAATATCGCTCAAATACCTATGTTCCGAATTACATAAGTCGGTGTAAAACATTTCATATTCTGCCTCTACATGAGCCAAGGAAAATTGCAGATCTTGCTTTTTTATTTAGTGTTATGAATGGATCTACTGACGTCCCTGAGTTGGTGCGCAAGATAGGGCTTCGCGTACCGAGTGCATTTTTTCGGAGACCACGTCTTCTCCATGTGCCTCAAGTCAGAACTATCTACGGCAGAACTCGTATGTGATTAGAGCTTGTCGTACTTTTAATGTGGTGTGTCAGGATGTCAACCTGGATTTATTTACTAGTAGTATTAAGGAAGTAAAGAAGACTTTGAATAATTGTTTTTTCGATAAATAACCTTTTTTTTTCTCTTTATTATTCTATTTGTTTTGAGTGCACGATAATTCATTTGCGTATTTCTCGTTGCTGTTTTCGTGTGTTTGTTAATATTACTCACATTAATCGTCAGTGGAAGCTTGTAATTGGCCATCGTTTACATATTGTACTAGATATCGAAATGTATTAGCTGTAAGCTTTCCTAAAATGAATAAAATAAAATAAAATAAAATAATGACAAATGAATGACTGACTTAGGCGGTAATCTGCTAAAATTTAACACTAATAAACTAATAAATAATATGTAAAAATATATATAAATGAAATCGGGCATGAATAAATGTTCAAATTTAGTAGTAGTTGTTTGAAAAGCATTTCTACTAACGAGTTTTATAATAATGACAATACGACAATGCCATTATAACACAATTCTATTACGAGACCATTGACAGACCAATGATCGACCATTATGAATTTAGCAGATTACGTACTTTTAGCAAAATGACAATGGGATCGTGTTGGAATAACGAATTTATAAAAATAGCATACTTGGGCCCCAGCACTTGCCCGAGCGCTTTCCCGAGCACTTTCCCAAGCGCTTCCCGAGCACTTGCCTGAGCGCTTGCCGCCAGCACTGGCCCGAGCACTTGCCCAAGCACTTGCTCGAGCACTTGCCCGAGCACTTGCCCGAGCACTTGCCACCAGCAAATGTCCGAGCACTTACCACCAGTACTGGCCCAAGCACTGGCCCGAGCACTTGCCCGAGCACTTTCCCGAGCACTTGCCCGAGTGCTTTCCCGAGCACTTGCCGGAGCGCTTTCCCAAACACTTGCCCGAGCACTTTCCCGAGCACTTGCCCGAGCACTTGCCCAAGCACTTGCCCGAGCACTTGCCCGAGCACTTGCCCGAGCACTTGCCACCAGCACTTGCCCGAGCGCTATCCCGAGCACTTGCCCGAGCGCTTTCCCGAGCACTTGGCCGAGCACTTTCCTGAGCACTTGCCCGAGCACTTGCCCGAGCACTTGCCCGAGCACTTGCCACCAGCACTGTTCCGAGCACTTACCACCAGCACTGGCCCAAGCACTGGCCCGAGCACTTGCCCGAGCACTGGCCCGAGCACTTGCCCGAGCGCTTTCCCGAGCACTTGCCCGAGCGCTTTCCCGAGCACTTTTGTCCGAGAACTTTTCCGAGCACTTGCCCGAGTTCTTTCCCGAGCACTTGCCCGAGCATTTGCCGCCAGCACTGGCCCGAGCACTTGCCCGAGCACTTGCCCGAGCACTTGCCCGAGCACTTGCCCAAGCACTTGCCACCAGGGCCTCAAGTCTGCTATTACAATAGTGTCAGAATGGTCTATCATTGATTTCATAATTGTTGATTTTGACAAGTTTGTCAATCTACTAATATAATGGCGTCATTATGACTTTCCAATGGTCAGCAACTGACACTCCATTGAAAGAAATGGCATTTATTGGTAATCTCGTACATAATGACTATCTTTCAGAGCACATGTCCAGACGGTCTCAGGTCGACGTCATTTACACCGACTATAGCAAGTGTTTTGATCGAATTGATCATGCGGTTCTTTTGCGCAAACTCTTATTGGTTGGTGTGAGGGGTAATTTGTTTAGATGGTTCTCGTCATACGTGGAGAATAGGTGCCAGACGGTGGTTCTCAATGGATATACGTCGAGAGCGATGTACATTCCGTCGGGAGTTCCCCAAGGATCCTTGTTGGGACCTCTCTTATTTAATATTTTTATAAATGACGTTGCCTCTTGTTTCCTTAGCTCTAAAGTCTTATTGTATGCGGATGATATGAAAATTTTGGGTCAAGTGGCAACTGTTGAGGACGCACGCCTATTACAGGATGATCTGGACCGGTTCCACGAATACTGCGCTAGAAATAGGTTGGATTTAAATGTATCCAAATGCTATGTGTGTACATTTTACGCGTAAGCCAAACCCTGTTATATTTGACTATGGGCTTTCGAATGCTTTGCTAGCCAGAGTGAGCGTCATTAGGGATCTTGGAGTTACTTTTGACTCTAAGCTTCTGTTCGATGCACATATTAATAGCATAGTCAGCAAAGCTTCTAAAGCCTTAGGTTTTATCTTTAGGGTATCTTCTGATTTTAGGAATGTTAAAACAATTAAAATTCTTTATTGCTCATTTGTCCGTAGCCACCTTGAATATGCCTCTCAGGTTTGGAATCCAAATTATAATATATATATTAATCGGCTTGAAGGTATACAAAGGCGATTTTTGAGATACACTCAATATCGCTCAAATACCTATGTTCCGAATTACATAAGTCGGTGTAAAACATTTCATATTCTGCCTCTACATGAGCCAAGGAAAATTGCAGATCTTGCTTTTTTATTTAGTGTTATGAATGGATCTACTGACGTCCCTGAGTTGGTGCGCAAGATAGGGCTTCGCGTACCGAGTGCATTTTTTCGGAGACCACGTCTTCTCCATGTGCCTCAAGTCAGAACTATCTACGGCAGAACTCGTATGTGATTAGAGCTTGTCGTACTTTTAATGTGGTGTGTCAGGATGTCAACCTGGATTTATTTACTAGTAGTATTAAGGAAGTAAAGAAGACTTTGAATAATTGTTTTTTCGATAAATAACCTTTTTTTTTCTCTTTATTATTCTATTTGTTTTGAGTGCACGATAATTCATTTGCGTATTTCTCGTTGCTGTTTTCGTGTGTTTGTTAATATTACTCACATTAATCGTCAGTGGAAGCTTGTAATTGGCCATCGTTTACATATTGTACTAGATATCGAAATGTATTAGCTGTAAGCTTTCCTAAAATGAATAAAATAAAATAAAATAAAATAATGACAAATGAATGACTGACTTAGGCGGTAATCTGCTAAAATTTAACACTAATAAACTAATAAATAATATGTAAAAATATATATAAATGAAATCGGGCATGAATAAATGTTCAAATTTAGTAGTAGTTGTTTGAAAAGCATTTCTACTAACGAGTTTTATAATAATGGCAATACGACAATGCCATTATAACACAATTCTATTACGAGACCATTGACAGACCAATGATCGACCATTATGAATTTAGCAGATTACGTACTTTTAGCAAAATGACAATGGGATCGTGTTGGAATGACGAATTTATAAAAATAGCATACTTGGGCCCCAGCACTTGCCCGAGCGCTTTCCCAAGCACTTGCCCGAGCGCTTTCCCGAGCACTTGCCCGAGCGCTTTCCCGAGCACTTGCCCGAGCATTTGTTGCCAGCACTTGTCCGAGCACTTGCCCAAGCACTTGCTCGAGCACTTGCCCGAGCACTTGCCCGAGCACTTGCCACCAGCAAATGTCCGAGCACTTACCACCAGTACTGGCCCAAGCACTGGCCCGAGCACTTGCCCGAGCACTTTCCCGAGCACTTGCCCGAGTGCTTTCCCGAGCACTTGCCGGAGCGCTTTCCCAAACACTTGCCCGAGCACTTTCCCGAGCACTTGCCCGAGCACTTGCCCAAGCACTTGCCCGAGCACTTGCCCGAGCACTTGCCCGAGCACTTGCCACCAGCACTTGCCCGAGCGCTATCCCGAGCACTTGCCCGAGCGCTTTCCCGAGCACTTGGCCGAGCACTTTCCTGAGCACTTGCCCGAGCACTTGCCCGAGCACTTGCCCGAGCACTTGCCACCAGCACTGTTCCGAGCACTTACCACCAGCACTGGCCCAAGCACTGGCCCGAGCACTTGCCCGAGCACTGGCCCGAGCACTTGCCCGAGCGCTTTCCCGAGCACTTGCCCGAGCGCTTTCCCGAGCACTTTTGTCCGAGAACTTTTCCGAGCACTTGCCCGAGTTCTTTCCCGAGCACTTGCCCGAGCATTTGCCGCCAGCACTGGCCCGAGCACTTGCCCGAGCACTTGCCCGAGCACTTGCCCGAGCACTTGCCCAAGCACTTGCCACCAGGGCCTCAAGTCTGCTATTACAATAGTGTCAGAATGGTCTATCATTGATTTCATAATTGTTGATTTTGACAAGTTTGTCAATCTACTAATATAATGGCGTCATTATGACTTTCCAATGGTCAGCAACTGACACTCCATTGAAAGAAATGGCATTTATTGGTAATCTCGTACATAATGACTATCTTTCAGAGCACATGTCCAGACGGTCTCAGGTCGACGTCATTTACACCGACTATAGCAAGTGTTTTGATCGAATTGATCATGCGGTTCTTTTGCGCAAACTCTTATTGGTTGGTGTGAGGGGTAATTTGTTTAGATGGTTCTCGTCATACGTGGAGAATAGGTGCCAGACGGTGGTTCTCAATGGATATACGTCGAGAGCGATGTACATTCCGTCGGGAGTTCCCCAAGGATCCTTGTTGGGACCTCTCTTATTTAATATTTTTATAAATGACGTTGCCTCTTGTTTCCTTAGCTCTAAAGTCTTATTGTATGCGGATGATATGAAAATTTTGGGTCAAGTGGCAACTGTTGAGGACGCACGCCTATTACAGGATGATCTGGACCGGTTCCACGAATACTGCGCTAGAAATAGGTTGGATTTAAATGTATCCAAATGCTATGTGTGTACATTTTACGCGTAAGCCAAACCCTGTTATATTTGACTATGGGCTTTCGAATGCTTTGCTAGCCAGAGTGAGCGTCATTAGGGATCTTGGAGTTACTTTTGACTCTAAGCTTCTGTTCGATGCACATATTAATAGCATAGTCAGCAAAGCTTCTAAAGCCTTAGGTTTTATCTTTAGGGTATCTTCTGATTTTAGGAATGTTAAAACAATTAAAATTCTTTATTGCTCATTTGTCCGTAGCCACCTTGAATATGCCTCTCAGGTTTGGAATCCAAATTATAATATATATATTAATCGGCTTGAAGGTATACAAAGGCGATTTTTGAGATACACTCAATATCGCTCAAATACCTATGTTCCGAATTACATAAGTCGGTGTAAAACATTTCATATTCTGCCTCTACATGAGCCAAGGAAAATTGCAGATCTTGCTTTTTTATTTAGTGTTATGAATGGATCTACTGACGTCCCTGAGTTGGTGCGCAAGATAGGGCTTCGCGTACCGAGTGCATTTTTTCGGAGACCACGTCTTCTCCATGTGCCTCAAGTCAGAACTATCTACGGCAGAACTCGTATGTGATTAGAGCTTGTCGTACTTTTAATGTGGTGTGTCAGGATGTCAACCTGGATTTATTTACTAGTAGTATTAAGGAAGTAAAGAAGACTTTGAATAATTGTTTTTTCGATAAATAACCTTTTTTTTTCTCTTTATTATTCTATTTGTTTTGAGTGCACGATAATTCATTTGCGTATTTCTCGTTGCTGTTTTCGTGTGTTTGTTAATATTACTCACATTAATCGTCAGTGGAAGCTTGTAATTGGCCATCGTTTACATATTGTACTAGATATCGAAATGTATTAGCTGTAAGCTTTCCTAAAATGAATAAAATAAAATAAAATAAAATAATGACAAATGAATGACTGACTTAGGCGGTAATCTGCTAAAATTTAACACTAATAAACTAATAAATAATATGTAAAAATATATATAAATGAAATCGGGCATGAATAAATGTTCAAATTTAGTAGTAGTTGTTTGAAAAGCATTTCTACTAACGAGTTTTATAATAATGGCAATACGACAATGCCATTATAACACAATTCTATTACGAGACCATTGACAGACCAATGATCGACCATTATGAATTTAGCAGATTACGTACTTTTAGCAAAATGACAATGGGATCGTGTTGGAATGACGAATTTATAAAAATAGCATACTTGGGCCCCAGCACTTGCCCGAGCGCTTTCCCAAGCACTTGCCCGAGCGCTTTCCCGAGCACTTGCCCGAGCGCTTTCCCGAGCACTTGCCCGAGCATTTGTTGCCAGCACTTGTCCGAGCACTTGCCCAAGCACTTGCTCGAGCACTTGCCCGAGCACTTGCCCGAGCACTTGCCACCAGCAAATGTCCGAGCACTTACCACCAGTACTGGCCCAAGCACTGGCCCGAGCACTTGCCCGAGCACTTTCCCGAGCACTTGCCCGAGTGCTTTCCCGAGCACTTGCCGGAGCGCTTTCCCAAACACTTGCCCGAGCACTTTCCCGAGCACTTGCCCGAGCACTTGCCCAAGCACTTGCCCGAGCACTTGCCCGAGCACTTGCCCGAGCACTTGCCACCAGCACTTGCCCGAGCGCTATCCCGAGCACTTGCCCGAGCGCTTTCCCGAGCACTTGGCCGAGCACTTTCCTGAGCACTTGCCCGAGCACTTGCCCGAGCACTTGCCCGAGCACTTGCCACCAGCACTGTTCCGAGCACTTACCACCAGCACTGGCCCAAGCACTGGCCCGAGCACTTGCCCGAGCACTGGCCCGAGCACTTGCCCGAGCGCTTTCCCGAGCACTTGCCCGAGCGCTTTCCCGAGCACTTTTGTCCGAGAACTTTTCCGAGCACTTGCCCGAGTTCTTTCCCGAGCACTTGCCCGAGCATTTGCCGCCAGCACTGGCCCGAGCACTTGCCCGAGCACTTGCCCGAGCACTTGCCCGAGCACTTGCCCAAGCACTTGCCACCAGGGCCTCAAGTCTGCTATTACAATAGTGTCAGAATGGTCTATCATTGATTTCATAATTGTTGATTTTGACAAGTTTGTCAATCTACTAATATAATGGCGTCATTATGACTTTCCAATGGTCAGCAACTGACACTCCATTGAAAGAAATGGCATTTATTGGTAATCTCGTACATAATGACTATCTTTCAGAGCACATGTCCAGACGGTCTCAGGTCGACGTCATTTACACCGACTATAGCAAGTGTTTTGATCGAATTGATCATGCGGTTCTTTTGCGCAAACTCTTATTGGTTGGTGTGAGGGGTAATTTGTTTAGATGGTTCTCGTCATACGTGGAGAATAGGTGCCAGACGGTGGTTCTCAATGGATATACGTCGAGAGCGATGTACATTCCGTCGGGAGTTCCCCAAGGATCCTTGTTGGGACCTCTCTTATTTAATATTTTTATAAATGACGTTGCCTCTTGTTTCCTTAGCTCTAAAGTCTTATTGTATGCGGATGATATGAAAATTTTGGGTCAAGTGGCAACTGTTGAGGACGCACGCCTATTACAGGATGATCTGGACCGGTTCCACGAATACTGCGCTAGAAATAGGTTGGATTTAAATGTATCCAAATGCTATGTGTGTACATTTTACGCGTAAGCCAAACCCTGTTATATTTGACTATGGGCTTTCGAATGCTTTGCTAGCCAGAGTGAGCGTCATTAGGGATCTTGGAGTTACTTTTGACTCTAAGCTTCTGTTCGATGCACATATTAATAGCATAGTCAGCAAAGCTTCTAAAGCCTTAGGTTTTATCTTTAGGGTATCTTCTGATTTTAGGAATGTTAAAACAATTAAAATTCTTTATTGCTCATTTGTCCGTAGCCACCTTGAATATGCCTCTCAGGTTTGGAATCCAAATTATAATATATATATTAATCGGCTTGAAGGTATACAAAGGCGATTTTTGAGATACACTCAATATCGCTCAAATACCTATGTTCCGAATTACATAAGTCGGTGTAAAACATTTCATATTCTGCCTCTACATGAGCCAAGGAAAATTGCAGATCTTGCTTTTTTATTTAGTGTTATGAATGGATCTACTGACGTCCCTGAGTTGGTGCGCAAGATAGGGCTTCGCGTACCGAGTGCATTTTTTCGGAGACCACGTCTTCTCCATGTGCCTCAAGTCAGAACTATCTACGGCAGAACTCGTATGTGATTAGAGCTTGTCGTACTTTTAATGTGGTGTGTCAGGATGTCAACCTGGATTTATTTACTAGTAGTATTAAGGAAGTAAAGAAGACTTTGAATAATTGTTTTTTCGATAAATAACCTTTTTTTTTCTCTTTATTATTCTATTTGTTTTGAGTGCACGATAATTCATTTGCGTATTTCTCGTTGCTGTTTTCGTGTGTTTGTTAATATTACTCACATTAATCGTCAGTGGAAGCTTGTAATTGGCCATCGTTTACATATTGTACTAGATATCGAAATGTATTAGCTGTAAGCTTTCCTAAAATGAATAAAATAAAATAAAATAAAATAATGACAAATGAATGACTGACTTAGGCGGTAATCTGCTAAAATTTAACACTAATAAACTAATAAATAATATGTAAAAATATATATAAATGAAATCGGGCATGAATAAATGTTCAAATTTAGTAGTAGTTGTTTGAAAAGCATTTCTACTAACGAGTTTTATAATAATGGCAATACGACAATGCCATTATAACACAATTCTATTACGAGACCATTGACAGACCAATGATCGACCATTATGAATTTAGCAGATTACGTACTTTTAGCAAAATGACAATGGGATCGTGTTGGAATAACGAATTTATAAAAATAGCATACTTGGGCCCCAGCACTTGCCCGAGCGCTTTCCCGAGCACTTTCCCGAGCGCTTTCCCGAGCACTTGCCTGAGCGCTTGCCGCCAGCACTGGCCCGAGCACTTGCCCGAGCACTGGCCCGAGCGCTTTCCCGAGCACTTGCCCGAGCACTTGCCGCCAGCACTGGCCCGAGCACTTGCCCGAGCACTTGCCCGAGCACTTCCCACCAGCACTTGCCCGAGCGCTTTCCCGAGCACTTGCCCGAGCGCTATCCCGAGCACTTGCCCGAGCGCTTTCCCGAGCACTTGCCCGAGCGCTTTCCCGAGCACTTGCCCGAGCGCTTTCCCGAGCACTTGCCCGAGCACTTTCCCGAGCACTTGCCCGAGCACTTGCCCAAGCACTTGACCGAGCACTTGCCCGAGCACTTGCCCGAGCACTTGCCCGAGCACTTGCCCGAGCACTTGCCACCAGCACTTGCCCGAGCGCTATCCCGAGCACTTGCCCGAGCGCTTTCCCGAGCACTTGGCCGAGCACTTTCCTGAGCACTTGACCTATCCAAAACATGCAAACGAATACCAGAACTCTGACTCAGGTATCAGCAGAGCATGGGTAAATATTTATGACAGAAAAACTTAGGATTTTAGATCAGAGATATAGAAAGGTGGATTTAAAAAAGAATGTGTAGCACTCAGGAGCAAGAACTTCACGGTTTCTGATGCAACATCTAGCACTGGCCGCCAGCACTGGCCACCAGCACTAGCCGCGAGCACCAAGATTGGACAGTCCTTGTATGCGGCCGGCCCTAATCCACGGCTGCTGGATCAGAGCAATGGCCGTGTGTTGTACCTCCAGCCACTTGCGGAGCTGAGCCATCGCAGTCTGACTGTGGTGGAGGTTGGCTTGGAAGACTTTACAGTCGGACAAAAGGTACGACGTCGCTGGTCGTCCCCTCGTCCTCTTCCCCCAGTCTGAGCCCGGCAAGCAGGTCGCCCTCGTCGAAGCCTTCCTCTCCTTGGCACGAAGCCGGGGACAAGACCATGTCATCCAGCTCCTCATCCAAGGAAGAGGTGGTAGCTACGGTGGCAGCAGCAGGGGTGGCCGACTCTGCTACAGCAGGTTCAGCCACGTGTGCTCCCGGGTTGTTTGGTGGGGAGGGGACTCCCCCGCTGGTGTCACTGGCCGCTGCATCGTGTCCACGGAGATGGTTTCCGTTGTGGGGTCCCATCCGTGAGGAGCTTCGGCGTACTTACCGTTCTGCCCTTGGAACCTTATGTACACCGTTCCTACTCCTATCGAGAGGCGGCGCCCGGCTCTCATAAAGGGACGGGATTTGGTCCATCGGGACACCCACCAAGACGAACCATGCCGCGGCCAGTTTATTAAGGTGGAGTAGTACCCACCTCTTGACGTCGATCCAGGGGTTCTGATAACTTAGAGTGCGCCCAATATCGGTTGGCTCTTCGAAGACCCCCTGTTCGTCTGGGATGACGATAGCACACCGCGTTCGTGTATCAATCTCCGACTGGCTCTTGACTACTAGCGGGATGCTAGTGAGAAGAGACAGTGCGGGGACTGTTTCCTTTAGCCAGGCTAAGGTGTGGTCGTTGCCGCACTACAGTTTCAGGACTCCCCCGGAAGTCACCGGCTTGGCTTTAAAAGTCGGCCCTGGGGTGTCTGGTTTGCGGAACCGGGCCTGGACCCTGCAGTCTGTCCCTCATGAGCACTGGGGGGCCCTGGCGCAGGTCGGCTCGTGCCGGCCACCGCCTTTGACCGCTCCCCAGTGGAGAAATTTAGCTGGCCGCTAGTCGATTTGACCGAACTGGCGGCAGAGTCCTGTTTAATGGGATTCCCCTTGCCCTTGCTTTAGCATCTTGCGAGCCTGACGGCGCTCCTTTCTTGTCGCACGTCTGTTCTGTGCTGAGGCGGCTAGTGGGTCTGAGGTGCCTGTGTAAGGGCAACGGACTCGTTCGTTGCCTTTACCCTTACCCTTGCCTCGTTTGCCCACAACCTGCCAGACGCGTGCAAAAGCCTCCTCGGCGTGGCTGGCCGATTCCGTTTGACCGGTTGTGGCCGCTTGATGTGAGGAGGTTGGAGGTGCCACAGGAGTGGCAGGGTGTTTCACGGTGCCAGTTTCAACCGGCACCGGGGTTCGTGTGGTGAAGGTCGGACCGGCGAGTGGTGTCACCCGTCGCCGTCGTGGCCGCCTGGATTTTAGAGGGGTCGGTACTGGTCCCAATCAGTGCCGACGTCCTCTGTTTTAATTGGGACTTGTTAGTTTTGGTCGTGACTGTGGTTCTCGCCACAGCCGGACCGGCACCCGCACTGTTACCCGCAGCGTTAGTGGCAAGGTAGCCAGGGGCGAGAGAGGTGCAAGCACCTCCCTTGGGAGTCTCGTTGGCTTTCGCCTCCACTCCGGTTTTTTGGGTTTTAACTGGCCTTAAGGCAAGCATGTTAAATCGTTCAAGAAATTCGTCTCTCTGGCTCCCACCCTCCATGGAGCCCGCACCTGGGAACGTATCACTATAAAAAGATCGAACGTTAGGACTACCGGAGAGATATCGGAGCGCAAGGCTGGTTTACAGTGCGATATCGGGTGCTCGATCAGGTTGGCCCCCAAAGAGCTGAGCAACCTTCACTTACACCGTCAGCATGAGCTTTACCTACCGCTTCGGTCGTCCGAGGGCAACTTCAGCGGACCTCACGCACCTCGCCTGTGACCCTCTGACGGGACACTGTGACCATTTCCCTACCCCTGGCTATTGAGTAGGGCCACCGTTTCGCTTGAAATCCATACCAAAGGGGGCGTGTTGCCCCACGGGCACATAACAACCAGAGCCGCTCCGCTCAACCCCCCAGGACTCCTTCATCCCCGCTCCCGGCGCTCGACTGCGCAGGCTCTAGCGCAGGTGACTACTTGCCCCTGAATCGTCAGGGTAGCCCACGGCATTGAAAACAAAATATTATACACAATTTCTTCTTTTTCTTTTTTTTAGATTTCTCCTATTATAAAAAGTCCTGGGGCTATCTCTGCATCAAAGAACGAAACCTAAGCATTTTTCTTACTACAACTAAATATCTACCTACATATCAGACAGTGATATTTATATCCTGTGTTCTAAAGTGAATAATCACTTGTGTTGTCATCCATTCAGAAATCAAGCCAGAATCAGAAAGTGATGTTTGAATAAGGACCGGAATCGAATTGTCTACCAGTGGCGTTCTCTCGAAAAAAACCGTGCACCTTTATACAATCGCAAAATAGGACGCGGCCTTATTCTTCGGGAAACACAGGCGGGGTGTTGTTTACAGATGCAACTATCGACATCTAGTGAGAAAAAACTGTAAATAAATTAAACAAGTACATCTATTCACCGCAACGAGCGCTGTACGATAGCGTCTCTAGCTCCGCCAGTGTTGCCAACTCGTACGATAATTATGAGGGTATATGATATTTTCGCCTGAGATTCAATAACATAATAGCATAGCATGATTAACCTACAGATGATATGATATGATAATTCTTACTGCTTGGACACGCCTCCTCTCAGTGAAAGGGGTCGTAATTCACCACACGGGCGCAGAGCGGGCTTGTAGATGTCACATGTCTTCGATTTTTTGGTTCTAGAACTTGCCGGTTTCCTCACGATGTTTTCTTTTAACATTTTGTGAACAATAGTGATTAAATAATTTACAGAAAGTAAAGCACCTGACTGAGTTCGATCTGAGCTCGTAAGTCGCGGCCGTTACCCAGTGGTAACGGCCAATTTACGCTAACATCATAACGTACACTACAGTGGTGGCCCAGAACGATAATTTTGAGGTTTCAATAACAACTGCTCTAATGAGATTTTCGTTAGCGAACTTCTTGCTGTATTGATAAAACTTAAACTTTCTAATATCTGCTCAAATTGAAAAAAAACTATAACTGGTGAAAGGTTACTTCATAAAGAATGCAATGGAGTTTTTGGCGGGATCGCGCTGGAACATGTCGCACGAATTTTCCTTTTCATGGAATTTAGTGAAATAGCGAATTAAATTGTATAATTTTGATAGTGAATTATTCAATTTAGTTACGTGTGAGTGCACAAGTGTAGTGAAGGTGAAAATAAGTGACTAACGTGGACTTTTCGTTTTCCCCCCAAAAACTCCTATTAGGTTGTTGTAAAGTTACTACCGCTTTACAATAACTTTGATTTGACTTGACTGACTAAAGACGCCTATGACTGTTTTGTAACTTCGTGCCCGATATCGGGCCATTTACTTAATCTAAAAGAAAAATTACTTGACACTGGCTAAATGCACAAACCATGTGAATGCAAAATCAAAAAAAAAAAAAGAAGGAATGCAATGAGCCTTCTAAATCTGGTATCGGGTGAATACAACGGGTAAGCTCTAACGGAGGAACTGTCATTGCCAAACCTTAAGTAAAACATCTAGCATGACGTTTTCACGAAAACAAACGACGTGGACTCGAATTGCGCCTCCTTAATTTTTTTATTAATTTTATGGATTTTATCCTGTTGTACCATAATTTTGTCGGAGAAAAGAAAATTTCGACGATAAAATTCGATTATTTAAACTTTAAAGTTGACAACACCTTCGTACAATGCGTCACAGACCAAGCGTGTGCAAGCAGGTCAGGTGGCGCTAGTGTCGATACAAAATCGGATCGATAGTGATTTTGTGATGGTAAAGGAGGTTATGGCGTAAAATATCAGTTTTATTTAGTGAAGTGTTTTGTGTAGTTTTATGTGCAGTTATAAAAATGGAGGCAAGACGGGAGAGTTTGTCTTCCATAAAAATTTGCCGTTTTTGTTTAGCACAAGGGGATACGCTAACAAGTATCTATGAAAAACGATCTACAAAAAACACAGTTAATCTTCCACTAAAAATATTATCATGCATCTCTACTGAGGTACTTACATTATACTTTATTTTCCAATACTAAATAATGTTTGTTTACTTATTTAATTCTTACTAAATAATGGGCTTTGTGTACGTATCGCTTAATGGCGCCGATTGTACGAACAATACAAGTAAAATATATAAAATGTTTTATAATCAGTCCGTACATATCCAATGTTGTATAAATTTCTTATTGAATAAACATCAAACTCCTTAGTTTCACAATGATAAAAAGGCTGCAATTTACATTGTTGTGGATTTGTGTCAATTACTTTCCAGCAGGCGCCGTCTGGACGTCTGGTTGACAGAACCCTTCAGAATAAATTAAAACAATAACAAAAAAGGATACATTCTTCATAGAGAAGTCAGGATCAGTGGGTCGTCTTTGGGGCACTTATGAAACACTGCACTCATCTAAAATCATTATTTTATTTTGACACGTTGAAGGGTTTTTTTTTAACTAATTTACAGAAATTATTTATCATTTAAGAAATACCTTCAAAATATTCTGTCTCCTTTTCAGGTGTTCCCGTCTGATAAAATGCCCACATATATTTGCAACCGTTGCAAATTTTTCATCGAATTGAGCTATGATTTCAAACTTATATGTCGTCAAGCTGATGAGAATGTCTTGCAGTTCATACAGAATGCTTCACCTTTGGCACCAATGTCCTGGCCACAGTCCCTGCTCAAAGTAAGTATACAATAATAATAAATGCCTTGAATATAGATATCGACTGTGAACTGGCAACCGGTCCTATCTCAATTTTGACAACTTTACAGGATGAAGAAAAAACTTGTTTGCATCATTTATGTAGCATCTGGTGTATTAAATAAAAATAATACGTGGCATTTTAATATTTTTATTACACTTGTTATTAAAAACAAAAGTAGCATTTTAGGCTTCCTTCTAATATAAACACGAGATAATTATTATTCATAATAGTCTTTGTATTTGATAGTATTAAATGCTCGCATTCACTGCGCATCAAAGTTAGTACAAGTTGAATAAAGTCGATTCTGGCGCCAAATTTAAATGTATCGGTGATGGGATTTCTTGCAACGCTGCGGAGTATGAAATAGTATAAAATGGTATTAAAAAGTGAAATCTTCCAAAAATTGAGATAGGACCGGTTGCCAGTTCACAGTCGATATGCAAATTTTCTATCAAGACGACAGAATGTTTACTAACGCCTGCTTGCACCATAATATATATTTAGTAGTAAATGAATTTAAAATCTTCATTCTATTTCTGTCCATTTTTTGTAGATGACAGACAGACTGAAATTTCAAATATATTAACGCTATTTGTGATAAATTTTAGTTATATTTGGTGCAAGTAGATCAAAACATTCTGATCAGAGCAAAACAACAAAGGACATCATTCATTTCATACCCAAAAATTAACATGAAAAAATACCATTGTTTTGTAATGGGAAATGCTATTTTGAATATTAAAATCTACAATTAACCATCTGACTGGTATTGAGTTTGTAAATACTAAAATTCATATTTTTGCTAACAATACATATATTTTGGACATTTGTTTAAACAGTGCTCATGGTAACATGATAATATTAGTATAGTAATATAATTTTTTGTATTTTCAAACTTCTTCTCCTTTTTAGTGTGTAGATAGGAATCTAAACACAGTCAGCCCAGAATTTGGGCACTTAATAATAATGATCATTTATATAACAGATAATAAAATCCAATTTGTTAGTAATTACATATCTTAAACACTAGCGTTAGTAAATCGATTTGCCAATATTTTGGGAATAATTAGTAATAATGTCAAAATAATCAATAATAGTGTCAAAACAATTCATAGTAATGTCAAAAAAAAAATAACAAAAAAAACGTTAAAACTACCATAAATAATGTCAAAATCAATAATAATAAAATGATCAAAAATGCAATAGGTACAAGCAACACATTATTTCAAGGCACAGTTTGAAAGAAATACTTGTGTCCTGGTCCAGTGCCTGAGTATTGGTCCTTCCGCCCTGTTGGCCACGGTAACCAAGAGGCTGTTAGGGCTGCCCCACATCAGAGAGGCGATACGTGCCTCTGCGAACATCTCTGATGCGCTACAGTGTCGTGGCAACCTCAAGAGCGCCTCGTAAGCGTTGTTGTACTGGACACGTAAGGCGCTGTAAGCCCCCTGCGTATAGTCGACCCATAGGCAGCAGGTGTAAAATGATTGGCAGTATGCCCTAAACAGAGTAGTTTTCACACCCGTCAAGCAATTTGCAAACGGATCAACATATTGCTCCTGACTGACAGCTCCCTACACTCCCACTACATGTCAACACTATCCGTCTGCGTTGCAGTAACCCAATGCCCCAGATATTTGAATGATTCTACCCACTCTAACGCCGTCCCAATGAGTGTGACAGGCGGCACTTTAGTGCCTGCCTAAAACAACAAACACTCGCTATTTTTTGAATTATGTATATCTGAGGCCCTGGGCCTTCGCATATCGCTCACAAACGGACATGAGTTTCCTGAGGGCGTTGATTGATGGGGCCAGCAGCACCATGCGACGACATGGCGTACCATAATGCCGCTGAGCTTTGCAATCAGCCAATCAGTACAAACAGAAGAGGTTCAGCGCAGTTAGACCTCCGTGTCTGACTCCGCACTCCAACCCATACGGATCGGATCTAGCCTGCTCACTTCACCATATTAGACTGATGTCCGTACCAATATCTAAGCAACTCAATCATCTCACCCGGAAGTGTTGTATCATCATACAGCTTCTTCCATAGAACCCCATAGGACACCAGATCGAAGGCTTTCGAAAAATCGAGAAAACACTCGTACACGGGTGTGTTCCTGTCCGTGTAATATCTGACAGTGTGCTTGAGACAAAGAACAGCGTGTTCTGTTGAAAGACCAGCGCTGAAGCCAAATTGGGCATCGTGAAGAGAGAGATGTTTATTTAACTGCTGGTCAAGCACACTTAAATAGCAGTGAAATGGTTAATTGTATTGTACTATGAAATGGTAAAAAATGTTGAGGGTGTTACTTCCGATAGCAAAATTGGTTTTTGTGGCCACTTACAATTTGGATATAAAATGTTTGAAACATGATGAGTGATGACATGACCTTTCCAAACAAAAAAAAAAAAAAAACAAAATTGAAACATATTTTTGTTGTTTCCAGTCTACAGAAATTAATATTTATTTTAGATGGGTATTATGTAGAGCAACAAAACCATGAATAACAACAAAAGTTTAGAAGGCATAAAACTTGCTTAGTTAGGTATTGCTTGTTTATAGATTTTAAATAGAAACTCATTTGTGAAATGTTTGTTTCATAGTTAAACTTAATTATTAATCAATTCATTCTTATTATTTTAGTTTTACCGTTTGGCTAACAAAGCGCCTGAGGTGATGAAGACAGTAATAGAGGGTGGTACTACTGTACAAGTCACCGCCCAAGAGTCAGACACAGATGAAGAGGATGATGAAAATGTGTACAATGTAAAGGTAATTTTAAAACCGTAGGTAAGGGGCCATTCAAGTATTACGTAAGCACTACAGGGGGGCGGGAGGAGGGGGGTCTTTGCTTTGCTTATTTTTTATGACATGGGGTGTCTGGATGGTGATTACGTCAGCAGTATTTATTCTTTACTTTTTGGATTTTCTAAAAAAAATTCGTCAATTTTGGTTTGAACATATGCAACCCTACTTGAAAACGGCTCGAAGAAAATGATGTCGATATTCCAAAATCACACGAAAGTGAGCAGACACACAACATTGAGCAGCAAACATCCAATGTCATCGAAGACTTAGGTCCGTATTACAGAACGTTCCTCAAGTACAGTTTGATCTTCAATCAGTCGATCACAGTTTAAGTATAGAATTAATACTTGAGCATCGTTCTTATTCCAGAACGGTAATCAATCTATACTCAGTTAAAATATCGAGACTCAAATCGAGCCTCAAGCAGAGATGTGTATTGTCTATGCATCAGCCTGTTTTCATTTACGATTTATTTATTTACCAAGTTTGTTCTGTCTCTTCAGTGGATCAAAAATAATAAAATAAACTGGAAGTACCCAATTATCGAGTAAATCAGCGTTATTTTTTCCGGTCCCGAATAGAACAATGCAATGCCCCATTTATTGAAATAAATTATGGTCCTTTTTGTATGCAAAAATGTTTATCTTAAAAGACTTGTAACTATGTCCATAAATAGGTCTGCTATTTAAAAGGTTAGTATGTCAATTAAATGCACCGCTACTAAAATAAATACCAGCAGTTTGTTTATCGTTTATTTGTTTTGCTGATTTAATTTAATTTTCTCATTTAGAAATGGCACGACGAAAGAAAAATTTTAATACCCACATTAGAAAAAAACCTGCTTTTCAAAATTCTGAAAGATTTTAAACACGTGATCGTTGAATAAATTATTGTAATGATCTACTTCTTCAAGTTTATCCATTTCGATAGTTCTAAATCAATACAACAATATTTAAAAACTCGATAACGATACAGAAATTGACATAATATGTAAAAATCTACGCTCAAGCGCGGTCTCGACCACACTTGGGTGATTACAGATCCAATCACTGCTTGGGTTCGATTCACGAACTGAGTAACGATCTAAAATAAAGCCAAACTCAGCTAAACTATGATCAACGAATCTATGCTTGAGGAACGTTCTAAAATTAAAACCAGACTCAAAACTAGTTTTAAACAGTGATCAGTGCTTAAGTTTTCTTCTGTAATACGGACCTTAGAGTCATGGATTCGTGTCTCATGGACTGAAGATTGTTAATTTGAATTAATATACCAAAATTTTAAAAGAAGATTGTTTTGGTCGCCATCTCAATAAAATTTGCTTAAATAAATATTATATGCGTTAAAGTCCTCTATTCCAAGCCTATTCCTTATTTCTAGACTTATAACTGCTGCTCATGAATCAATAAGTAAACCAGAACACATTACCAATGTTGACGTGAGCACGGGAGGTCGGGGGGATAAGAGCTTTGCTTTCTTTTGCCGACGAGGGGGAGGGGTGGGTTAATAATTGCAAAAAATCTGCTTACGTAATACTTGAATGGCCCCTAATGATCGCTTATATTGTTAGTATAATTTTGTTGTTCTAATAGAGTTAAAAAAATCAAAAAGTAATCTCTTTTTAAAGCATTGGAAAGAAAAATTATGGTATGATACAAATGTCCACCACTAACAAACCTTAGGTCACTGAAAAGTCTCTTATAGAAGGAACAAATACTAAGACACAGATTTGAAAAATCTGTTAGTAAAAAGTTATTTTAGCCGAAACAGCTTGATTGCTTGTTTTGAATTATTTCAACCGTGGAGAAATGTTTTTGAAATCGCCTCTTCAGGCTCTTTATTTTGATATCAACAATGAATAAGTCATAAAAGCATACAACTACACTTAATGGTGGCTAAAATCCGCCAGGTTGACTTTTTAGGGTGCCAACGGAACCCTAATACTAAAGGCTCCTGCAAACAGGCGCGACGCGACACTTCTAGAACAATTTCTATGAAAACTTAATGGAAATTGTTCTACAAGTGTCGCGTCGCGCCTCTCTGAAGAAGCCTTAAGCCTCCGCTGTTCGTCCGTCCGTCGTGTCTCAGCTGGCTGTATCTCATGCACATAGGTAGATAGTTGAAATACACACTGTTGTTATAACAACAAAAATTAAATAAAAGATTTTTCATTAATTTATTCAACACACAAGAAACGTGTTCGTGTTCTTTTCGGCGTTTTGTGGTTTGTGGTATGGAACCTTCGACAAAAACGCAATCGAAACAATACATTTATAGTAGTGTAAGCGATCATAAGCTTTAGGACAAAGTGGCATACGACCAGAGGGGGTTCTAGGGGTCATGACCCCCCAAAGCCCTAAACGTAAAACCTTCCTAAAATAGTAATATCCTAGTAAGTAAGTATTAGTAGTATCCTGGTAGTACGTTGTCGTGGAATAAATTCCGACCCCTACGCGGGCGAAGCCGCTGGCAAAAGCTAGTAATACATATTCATTGCTCATAAGTTTTTCTGTGCCATAAAGTCTAATTTACTTTTTTTTTCTTTTATTATTAATAATATGTAGTCTTTGTCCCCCTCAAAGTCTGGCTGCGACCGCACCTGCATACGACCACGGCTTTCAGATGAGAATATTTTCTTTAATTTATAGAGCGTGATTTTTCAGTAGTCGGGTTTTAGGTTTTGAACTTCCTTTTTTTTAATCTATAAATAATATTATTAAAGAGATGTATAATTTCTTTATTTGTATGTAGGGGTTAATCTCTGGAACTACCAGTCGGATTTGAAAAATTTTGCATTTGATAGGTCAATTCTTGAGAAAGGTTATATAAGGCTATTAACATGATGCTACGATCCTTAGGAGTCGAGCAAAAAAGAAAAAAAGTCGAAAAGAATGCTAAATGAAATCGAAGTATAAGCGCGAGCGGGCGATGGCAAGCGACACGGCGGGTCATAATTTCACTCGGGCAAAACTAACAGTTGCAAAAAAAAAATTACAAAATCAAAAAACCCGACTGCCTAAAAGTGAACTTTAATTAGTCAAGATGGAAACAAGAAACTTTTTTTAAATTGTTGTTGTTAAAACCAATCTCATGCAGTCAGAGGCAGGTTCTTAAATTTAATAGTAAAGACCTTTATTGCCTCCGACTGCATGAGATTGCTTATATTATTCAGTCTAATAGTCATCCTTATAAAACAAGTGTTTTGTTTCCATCTTTTTTAATTAAAGTTCAACTTTAGGCAGTCGGGTTTTTTGATTTTGTAAATTATTTTTTATTTCACAGTTTTTAGTTAGTATAATTATTTTTGACGTTAAAGAGACCTATTTATGAAACCCTTTATTTTGATACAATTGAAAAAAAAAATTGAAGACACAATATGGCCCAAAAAATCGACCATTTTTAGTTTTTCAATTTTGATATACCCAGTGTCAGTCACAATTAAGATGAATCTACCGCCACCTCTCAAGCTGAAATCGATTAAGCCGTTTAGGCTACAGAGCGTGCCAAAGAAATAAACACATACATACACTCGAAAAACATAACCCTCCTTCTGGCGCTGTCGGATAATAATTGAATAAATAATCATTTGCCTTCTATAATATTTTGTGCTGACACAATTTTTTTTCACGGGTTCTTAGTGAAACTTGTTCCAGATTTAATAGACTATTAAGTTAGTCTCATTAGTAGTGGTGCACATTTGCCCAAATACCCATTGTCTTTTATTTAAAATTGTGTCATTTAAAATAATGTATTATTGTAGATTGGAGATGGTTCTGACGATGGGTCAAAAACTGCCCGAGTAAAAGTTATAACGGGTGCTGATAAACAAGAGAAAGGAAAAGCGAAACGAGGAAAAGGTAATATATATTCATTAATTATTCATTGATAATATACTTAGTACGAATACGCTATACTCCATTTATAATAGCAATAGACAGAAGTTAAAAACCCGGTAGTAAGTTCTCGAGGGATAATTTTCGGACTAAAAGCGGGCGAAGCCGCTGACTACAGCTAATTTAAAATAAAATGATTTTTATTTCGTTTATCTCAGTATTTGTTTCAGTCTTAAATCTATCTAAAAAAAAGTTATAACTTTGAAATCAAATGTTTTGCACTCCTGCTTCTATGAGCCTCTTTTTCTAATACGAATAAATGGAGTATAGTTTGTCATTAGTTCAAGTGAATGTCCAATTTACGTGTGTTCATAGCTTATATTTTTCATCACATCATACTGTATACGCATGTGCTTTGAGTCGTCTCTATATTTATGCGCCGTCAGCGGCTCAGAGCCGAATCTCTTACTCCCTAGTTCCCTTCCCAAGTATTCGTTAATGAATGTTATAGAATAAAAATGATTTATTTTTCATTATAAATAGTATAATAATTATGTACTTAACATCTCTTATCATATTATATTTATGTAAAAATTTAAAACAAGGTTTTATGTGTTTATTTTATTTCATAAGGTGTTATTTATATCTTAATCTTATATATTTATATCTCATAAAATAATAATAAACGATATTTAACTTTCATGATAAATATACTTAATAAAATAATTATCTAACATCTCTTAGCATATTATATAAAATAAAATAAATCACAAAATAAAATTGCAATTATTATTTTACGTACTTAACTAATTATCGCGAAATAAAATAAAAATACAATTTTTTTATGTTAAACTTTATTGTGGAAATACATACAGCGTACGTAAGTGCAACTTACAAGTAACAATATTTTGTAGTGTTTGTGCCGTATTAAATAAAAAAATTAAGTAAGTACCTGACACCCGAAGGAAAATAGACAGTGTTTTAATCATGAACGGGATACAAACTGTGGTCCGACTTTAGTGTGTACCTTTACACCGATACTGTGCTCTACGTATCCGTACCATACACACCGTAAAAACTGCCACAAATGTGTTTTTCAAAATAACGCCTTCTGTTGCCTTATCGGTGTACTATTTGGACTGATCGGTCAATCAAAAAAAAATTTTTACGATGGCTAAGTGGTAAGTGGCTGTGATAAGTTTCTGGCATCGACAGAAGCCGCATATTCTCACACTCACTAATTTTCGAAAACCGGTCTGCAAGTTGAAAACTAGCCGCTGTCGCGTGGACGGTGAGCTATCAACTAGTAAGCGGCGCGTGAACAACAAGTTGTCAAAACGTGTCTTGCTGACGGCGCGTTGTCGAAAAGCGGGTGGAATTTTTCGAGGCGGCTACGAAAGTTTGCTGCGCTGGAGCGGTGCGGTTATAATGAGTGATGAGCTTTATCAGAACCTGGTGAGGGTCAACCAGGCTGAAACGCCGGTAAGGACGCATACACCCAGCCAGCTAAACATGAAGAAAGCTTCGTTAACCTGATGGACACCAACCCCATAAACAGCACAGCCCTAGACGCTCCACAGCAGCTCAACCTAGACATCCTCAGGGCAGAGCTAAGCATATTTAAGAAGGACTTTTTGAAGACGGTGCGGATTGAATTGCAGTTGCTCTGGGCCCTGAAACAAAATACATTTCTGTTAGCGTTCACGGCAAACGCTACGCCAAAATGTACGGGAATGAAATTACCTGCGGAAAGATTACGTCGTGTCCTTTCAGCAGATAAGAAATGTGTTTTGTCTAGACCTGCTGAGATGGTCTTTCCAAGATAAGATCCTCTCTAAACGCAAATAATGGTAGGATGAGCAATCTGAAGGAAAGAGTAGCTGTGTTAGAACTGTTAGAAAATAAACACGTTCAGCTAGGATGTGCAATCTGCACAAAAAAATCACGCACAATTGAAAAGAAATTGATAATTTCTAATGAACTTTTAGAACGTCATTCACGAACCAAATTTAGGCTGTATGCCGAACAAGATACATAAAATGCGCGCGGGTTTATGTAAAAAAAAATAGTCTGAAATTCGTTTGTGTGGACTAACATTTTTCCCTTTAATTTTGCACCACTATCGTAACCTTGACCACGCCTATCTTGTATGTCAATTTTGTTTGAAGATAAAAATCTCACAAAAATTGAGTAAAGCCCATAGCGAAGCGACAATACGCCAATAATCTTTAATTATCTGTTTTAAGGCTGATATCACGTTGAAACAAAAGTTATTGTGTAGAGTAAAGGACCCGCTCGTGGCGCGCCTTGCTTTGTTACCGCACGCGGCGTAAGCCACAACACAGACGGAGGGTCTTTGGCTTCGGCCGTTCTATTTAAAATAAAATAAATAAATAAATAACGCGGTGTCCTGCGTGAGCGACGAATACGACGCGACGCTGCGAACGCGACGAACGCGATCAATTCAACGGCATACCCTGCTTGCGGCCTTTATGGCAGTCTGCGGCGAGACGCGACGTAACGCGTACTTGTTTTGAGGGCGATCAGACGCGACACCACGAACTACGAAATGGTTGATTCAGAAGCGTTGATCGCCGCAGCTCGTGAACAAATATTGTTGTGGGACAAAAAACATTATAGGAATCGTTTATTAACTTCGGATATAAATAATGGAACTCGGCAAATGTTGTTTCTTTGTAAAAATATTATATTTGTTTTCTTTCTGTGCTTTTTACGATATTTTTTAAATTTCTGTAGTTTAAATATGAACTTTCAAGCAAAATTGTACTGTACTTCTCCATGATTCGGGAAGTAATTACCAAAATCACGTAGAACATTTGTCGCGTGTAGCATCGCGTCGCATTGCATCGTGTCGTGTAGTGTCGTATTCGTCCCTCACGCAGGACACCGCGTAAGAATGACAGACGCATCTTTGGAACAGTTGCGAGCGCTGCCTGGCGCCCCCTAATACCCTGCGCCCGTGTGCGCTGCACACCCTGCACCATAGGTAAAACGCAGTGCAGGGCCCGGCAAATCCAGGTCCGCAGTAGTAATTTACTGCGGACCAGCAGGCTTAGCATGACGCTTTCTATTTCTACGAAGAATAGACAGCTCTTTCTATACAAGGTGACATTTCGTTTCTCCATTTTTGAGATCGCACCGACAGGATTTCTATCTTTCTACAATCTGTCGTTTTGTCTTTCGTTTTAACGACATTTGTCTAGGTCCTTTTTAATGTAAACTATTTCAGAAGAAAGGTTTTCCCGAACTATTAAAATCACACTGACAACAAACTTCACTTCTTCTACTCGACGGCCACAAAGTATATACGGTTATCTACTAGGTCATGGTTCATTTTGGACATCTCCTATTTCATATCATTTAGTTAATAGGGCGTTACCAAGGAAATGGTTATGGCCAATATTACTGTAAATGTTTTTGTTCCATAATACGATACTTTGACACTTTGAGAAAAATTGTTGTAGTGGTATTTACATACGTGACTTAATATCAGTAAAAATTGAGAATCAAACAGAAAAAAGAAATCCTATCACAAACACAAAGAATAAAATTATGTAAAACAGTAAATTTCGTAAAAAGTGCTATTGACTCTTTCTATTTTGCTGCCGCCGTACTGTCTACACGGAACGTCTTTTTTTTTTATCTATTCTTCCGTCGACGAAACGGTGCTCGTGCTAAGCCTGCTGGATTTGCCAGGGCCTGCGACGCGCTTTTACGTGAACGAACGCCTTACAATAGTGAATCGAGAGTTGTTTTGGAGCGCTCGTGAAGTCTGTAAATACATATATCGATCAGGAGATCGATAACATAGGAATGTAGTGTACTCACCTAAGGGAAAGAAATACAACAGTAGAACCTTTCGGTTCAATTAACAGCTATTAAATTGTAGGTAGTTGGCGTATTTCACAATAATAAACAAACAATGTTGCACAAGCAAAGTCGGATTACGAGTAGACGGAAATGCGGGAGAAAGCAATGCTCGCAACAACTCTCAGCCGCTTTTAGAGGCAGCTTTCGTTATGCTGCTTCCGAAGTTTCGAATAACCTGCCACCACCGATTAGAGTAATTGAAATGATAGACGCCTTTAGACGACGCTTACGGCAGTAGTACCTTATAGAAGCGCAAAGAAACCTGGATATGGTTAGCTATGGTCGGCTCTTCGAATGCCTTCCTAAAATCTAGGACCCCATAGTCCCGAAATAGGAAAAGTTATACCTACATAACAATACATTTATTTATTCAGGTACAATCGACCGCACGTGTGTGGTAACAAAACCAGTCCCTATTCTATTGAAATCCCACTACTAGGCCTATTAGTACTATGCTAGGCCTGCTCAAGGTCAAAGCGTTACCACAGACATGCTGTCGACTGTACCAAGTCCCAAGTTCCGACTGCTTTCTACGTATGTATATTTTATATGTACTACATAGTTTACTTGAACAAGCTGAAAATCATAACGTACTTTCAAACAGTCACCAAATGGCTTAAAGTTTTCCGATTTGAATCATACATGGTGGATTTTTGACGGGGCAGTAAGGGCATGTACGTTAAACGTTATTACTGGAAAACGGTCTTAAGAGGTAGCCCTTAACTTTTTGAAACACATCTCAAATTCACAGATTTCAAATAAAAAAACTACAGCCACCGGTCGGTAAAGGTACCGACTTTGTTTTGGAGATTTTAAACTTGTTTTATTAATTAAACACGCCCAAAGTTGCAGTTAAATTAGTAAAAAAACGTATATTTGTAGGCTCATAACTTTTAATGGCTTTTTATTTTACTATTCTGTTTCCGCACAGACAATATTAATAATGAGACAAAGACCATTACCATACAATTTGATTTTTGATGTGAATGTATGGAAAAAATGGACTCGATTCACCTTAAGCAACTATATCATTTGGCAACCAAATTGGTTTTGAGAAAATTACCTTTTTTTCTTGCTTTGAGCTTGACTCACAAATTTTGAAAACAAAATTGACGTATCTTTGTGAATAAAGATACTAAAAAAAAAACAAAGCAAATTAGGACAGTCTTCTGATACAGTTTTCCTGTAGCTACAACTTTATGGTACCTGCCAGCTCTTACTGCCCCGTCTCTATAATCCAGACTGTATATATGAAAATGTTCGCTCATATGGTCTCTGTGTCCAATCGTCCAAATGCTTTTTGATTGATCGACAGTGCGTAATGACTACAGTACCGCCACTACCGGCAAATTCTTGATTATAAAATGGTGCTTGTACAGTCGATCAAACTATTTGGTATACAGGCAGCGAACTTGTAACTAGTCAATTCTTTAACATTACTCTTTTAATTTAAGAATAAGTACTAAATAAGCTGAAAAGTACACAACGTAACAACATAACGCACACAATAAAAATTAATATTGGAAAGTTGAATATTTTTGCCTGTCATATCAAATAGCTTTTAGTTCGATTAACTATACGGCGCGGGAAACATGCGTATGGTCTGTTTCACGGGTATCTGATGAAAATGTAAACCAATTGATCAGAAAACGTACCTGTGGATGACAATTTGTAGTGCCACATACAAATTAAGTGCTTTGGTTTGATTATACAGGGTTACTTGTAATTCGACGTACATCCCTCAGGAGCTGATAGCGGGGCCAAAATGCAACAAATTGAAACCCCATATGTATTGCCGAAATTAGTTTTCGAGATATTTGAATTTTAATAGTTTTCGAGATATGTATCTGAATTTTATGGGTTTTCCGATATTTACCCAAAATTTGGCATTTAGTTCCACACGAATAAAAACTACATATTATTATTATATATTTATTTATTTAATGTCATAACAAAACAAGTTTTTTTTTTTGAGCGTAAAATGAAAGTATTAGTAACATATTATTCTTAAATCGCTCATGATTTTAATTATTTTTTTGAACCTTTAATTATGTTCATAGATTAATTGAAGTGCCAGAAACAATATAATTTTTCATTACGTAGTTTATTTAATTTGGAATTAAATGCCAAATTTTGGATACTATCAAAAACCCTTCAAATTCAAATATCTCGAAAACTATTGAATTTCGGCCATACATATATGGGTGGTTCAATTTGTTGCATTTTGGCCCCCTATCTTCTCCTGACGGATATACATCGAATTACAAGTAACCCTGTATATTTGAATACATAAACACGAAATTCTTATTGTAATCTATTTATATATGTTTTTCATTTGTCAGGTGAGATTAACTTTATAACCTCAATTTTTGAACCATGACTTTCCTATTACAATTTAATAATGTTGTTCAAACAAAAATTGTTGGAAAAAGCTGCTCGCGTAAGTAGCTCGCGCGTGTATCTCAAGCTCATGCACAATTAAAAGGTGCAGTCTTTTTTTTTGTTTCTGATTCGGAAAATCCAATGCGAAAATTATGTAGTACTTTGGCGAACGTTTTATTTTTCCCACAGTGGCGCTTTTTTTTTCTCAAAATTTGATAAAAAAGGTATGTGGGTATATCTCAATTGTGTAGTTATAGATAGGTATTTAAGTTGTTATAGTTTTATTTTAATTAGTAGTAGTTATATAGGGTGTAAAAAGACTCATAAACATAGCTGCTATCTGCACATTCTGTACAACAAACGAAGGTAACATTGGGCAAAAATTATGGTTGAGAAACGTCTTTTATTTTTGTTGTGACAAATCGCTGCTTACAGCATCGCCCAATGTAACGCAACATATTGTGCTTATGGGTGAGTTATGGGGTTATTAAAAGTGAATTTATAAATGTTTTCGTGAAAAAAGATAAACACAAAAAATGAAACTTGTACCTTTCTCCGATATATGACAGCCCAAAAAAATTACCGCAATGACAGGCATTTAAAGGGACTCTCGGCTTCGTTATGTGTCTTTTTACTTCCTTTATTAAATGGATGCATTTAATTTTCGTTTGAACATTAATGATGTTTCATACCTAAGTCGCATGTCTGTGTTGTATTTGTAACTACATAGTTTAATTAGAAGCTAATGTACCGGATGTTGACAATTTTATACTTTTTTTTATTACTAAATGGGCTTGCTCTTGACCTCGATCACGCCTGATGGGAAGCGATTGATGATGTCTATGATGGATTGAGCGTGCCCAGAAGATGCACTCTCACTCTTGTTTCAATGAAGTAAGAGTGAACAGGCATCTTCACTCTTCCTTCAAAACAATAACAAAACTACAATACCTACAAAACTCATACTCTAATTTTACAAAAGTTTTGTAGGTACTAGCATAAAATAAAGGCAAAAATCGTTTTAAATTAAACTTCTAATACAACATGTAGAGTTAGTTGACATTAAAATCACCTACATTTACTTGTACGAAATTATTTTTTTATCATTTTAAATTTGTCAACATCCTTTTTTTTGTTACATAATCTTTTATTTGTAATATTTAAACCGGGATCCTGCCGTTTTGCCAAAATTATTTTGACAAATTTTCATTATCCAAACAAATTTTTGCAACCTTTTTTATACTTACCAATTATGCAATATTTAGAATGAGTTTAGTATGCACATTTTTATTTGGTCAAATTTTTACTCGGCAGAATATTACCAAGCATAATGCCATTAAGGCAATTGGTCTTAAATCAAATGATTTATTACAACAAAAGATCTTTAGAGAATTAAGATTTGCTCAAATGATTTGTTATGAAAAAAATATAAAGCCAAAAATAAGATTGTTTGGGAATTATATAATTTAAAATGCACTCTTATTTTAATATAATCTAATCATACATTTGCTAAAAAATATTTGTAACTTACAATTTTTATTTTTTACAATGGCCATTAACCTTTTGAACGCCAGAGCAAAAACGCATGAACTTGCCCTCAACGCCAGGCCACAAATTCACCGCAAATACCTACGAAAAAAATAGGGATTCCAAAACTTCATCGATAATCAATTTTATTTTCATTTTCGTCTTTAATTTCGAAATATAATGTCCTTATAACATTGAAATTTAATTCAACATTACATTTCTTCCTATTAAAGTAATAGTTATACACTATTTACAGACTTGTATAATACCGTAATAACAGATATGAGACTACAATATATTTAAATATAATAACTGTAGGTACAACACTATTCTTGATCTGCTGTCTTCATATTGTGACCATGGCGTGGACGGCCCGCCATTTTAATAACTACTTCGCTTCCGAAATAAGGATGTGGCAACGTAATATCTCGTTTATCGATGTTCTAGTACAATATTATTTTATAATAAATGAAACACGTTTTTTAAATCAGATTTATAATTCCGAATGTAACAGGTACTTAAAAATATATGATTGAAATAGGTTAAGAAGGTAAATAAAAACTATGAAAAAATAGAAAATTTTAATAAAATGTTATACAGTATGTACTATGTATACATGTTTTTAAATATTAAGTTCTATAAACCTGGCATAAAAAGTAACAAATTAAAACAATTAACGATTATATATAATTATCACAATTACCAATCAGTCTTATACTAATAAATCTTTTGAATAATAGAACAAAATTATACAAAATCTACAATGCAACCTGCATTCTGATCATCTAATTCGCTGGGTGCAAAGTGGGTGGTGGGGACAGTGAAATCGATCTCAGCGCGCACCGTGGCTAAAAAAGGAACTTTTGGCAGACTTTATTCCACGAAGTTATAGGTAAATATGGAGCCCACACTTAGAATAAAAGTTTCGAGTCAAATACTCTCGCTCCTATTCTCTGAGGCAAACTGAGGTCTGATCTCTTTTTCTAGTGTACTACAGAAATTGAAACAAACTGACCTCAGACAGTAGAAGAGAAATAAAAATTCAAGTAGGTATTTCAAGTGTGTACTGTGTACTCCATCTTTACCTACACCTTCATGCTTTATTCACTGCTTACTCCTCGTAAAGACAATGACAGTCAACTATTTGACGTACCAAGGTCCGCCGAGTCCGCCGACCGCTAGTTGGCGCTGTCATCGCGCACCCAGCGAATAGTAAGCCATGTGTTATCAGGCATAAAAAAGTAACAAATTAAAACAATTAACCATTATATATAATTATCACAGTTACCAATCAGTCTTATACTAATAATATTTGCTCAAAATTTTTAAAATAAAAGCAGATAAAAATAACTTACCTCTAAATCAAATTCGTCCAAAGATTCTGTTTCCGAAAATTCTTCGTCATCTGAGACTCCTTCTAATATGCGAAGAAGTTCTTCCGTAGTCATTAAATTCCCACTCATTATAATAGTCACTTAATATAAATCTTGAACTCGATATCACAAGTAAATTAATCATAAATATTATTCATTCACTTCACTAATTTCTGGTCGCCGCGCTTGTGACGTCACGATATTGTCGTCTAGTCGTGACCATGGCGTACAGGGTACTGATAATTCGGGTTGCGTTAGGGATGCGCTTGAGTTGGGATTAGTGAATATCGAAATTCGACCCAACCAAATTTTATTTTTGACTATGTAGCTTATTGAATGATTTTTAAGACTGGTTTTATAAAATTAATGCTGCTTTATCCTAGTACCAAATTATACCTAAAATAATATATTCCAGAGGAAAGTTTCGAATCGATCTTTGATTTGAAATAATGATATTATCCAACATGCGCTACATCACTAGCGGTCACGCAGTTATGACTCTGGCGTGTGAGGACATTCTTTTTTCAGAGTTTATTTCTTTCTTTTTAACGTAAAATTTCTCAATATTTATAATGCAATTTAATTAGTTTTATGGAAATAAATAAATTTTGGACCTTCTATTTTACAGGTATATAAATAAATAGGCATTAAAGTAATGTTTAAATAGTTTATTTCGTGTTTTAATGTACCGCTGTTTTTGTCACATATTTGTGTCGTTGGCGCTCAGGGACAGTTTTCGCTTGTCACGTATTTGTGACCCTGGCGCTCAAAAGGTTAACAATTTTATTTCAGAGTATTTAGACACAGACAGTATTTTGTGCAGAATTCGATTAATTCTGTCGTCTTTATCCAAATATATTTTTCTTTTTTTTGTGACGTTTTTCCCGATAGTATAATCTCAATGTCATGTAAATTTGATGAAACTTCATTTATTAATTCATTGATTAAGCGATACACTCCAGGGTGGTGTTTATCAATGAAAATTTATTCTACGGTGCCACGCCTCAGCAGAGTTTGAAGTTCTAGAAATATCTAGAACTTTTAACTCTAACCCTTTTCATTTACAACATGACAACTCCAAAAACTTGGTGGATATTTCGGTTGCGTGTTCCATGATCCGCTAATATAATTTTGTTCAAACCAATTCGCGATTTGCTTCCAATCAGAATCTTCTATACCTTCTATTATCTTGTTAAAATATAGAATGATTTCATCTCCTGGCAAATAACTTAAAGCCAATAAACATTTCACTTGTTTGTTAAATTTGATATGATTTGCGTACTTCTTTGTAAGTTTATGTGCTTGAATTTGTCTGAAACAAATGAAATTTATGGTTATGAACGACAAACGAACTGCTACCAGAACTGTAGGTTAGGTTAGAACTGTGACCATAACAGCCAGAAACATTAAAACATTTGTAAAACCAGAAACTACTACTAGAACCGTAATTATTACCTGTTTAGAATCTGTCCCAAGTGAAAAAACACCCTTGTAATAAAACATCGTCGTTGACTGAATAGAAATGGTAAATTTAAAACTGACGATATAAAATATTTGGCTTATTTTATTTAGCGTAAAATATGTTATACCAAGTGAAATATTTGGCTAAATTATAATTGGTGAAAGTACTAGTTGGTAAGCAAGTTATTATTTAAACGTTCACTTGCCATACATTAGGTTTGCGTTACAATTATTTGTGAAGAGTTTATTGGCTAAGTAATAATTTAGCAAATTAAATTATACGGAAAATTGTTTGGGAAGTGATAATTTGTCAATTTTTTTTTGATGTAACTAGGGAGACCCATTTAAAACGCATAATAATGCTCTTGCATTAGTAAGCGGTTTTAGTGGATTATCATGCAGGTGTGCCCGAGCATCGGTTTCAGCTCATAGACTTGCGGGAACAGCAATTCAAATGCTACAAGTAAGCCGATTAAATCATTGCATAGTATAATAGTAGATTATGCACTAAGGGGATAAAGTAGTGTCTTGTAGCGGGCGCCGTATTGTATCCCGAGCAAAACGAAGGATTCTAGCGTTAACTCCCTCGCTCTAACTTAAGACAAGAATCCTGAGTGCAGCGTGGGATTCAAGGTCGCCCAAAACGAAGGCACCTTCATCCCCGAGGAGAATACTCTACTTTTCACACCATCTACGAGACAATAAAAAGCAATAGTACTAGAATCAAAGTATTTATTAAAATTATAAGTACAGTTAGTAGACCTAGTGAAAACAATTAAATGTTTAAAGGTAATGGATACATTAGACCAGTTGTGGAATGACAAAATTATGTTTTTATTCGGTACATTTATTGAAGTTCAGGTAGAGTTTATTTGAGTATTACTGTTAAGTAAAGTTTCAGAACTTGGGTCTGCTTAGGACCATTTTGCATCGTGAAAGTTGGTGAAGATGGTGCTTGAGGCAGCTAGCTAGATGACTAGTGTTTTGATGTGGAAGGTTGTGGTGATAAAGGTGTCCAAGGATCAGTTATAAACGGTGTTTTTAGTTTGATGTTGTCACCAATGCGGCAGCTTATTTTATCCTTATTTTGTATAGAATTTTCAATGTAGCCCTCTGCTACTACATTAGATTTCCAACCACCATGTCTTTTAATCTGGGTGTCTGCTTCTGAATTCGCCCATAGAGTAGCCGATGTTCTCCTGAAACAATGGCCCGTGTAGAGCTCGGCATTTGTCAATTTCAGGTATTTCGCAATTTCTTTCGGCATGCTGCTGATGTTTTTTTTCCAATGACTTGCTTGGTGCACTTGCCATTATTAGAAGCTACGAAAAATCTGTTAGTGTTAACATTAGAGGGGCGTAAAGTGGTACTTTTCGATAATTCTTACGTATTCCCCACGGACTACAAATACTGTTCTTTCTTTGATTTTGTATCTGGCAAATTTACCGCAACAAATCTGAAACTTTTTCGATAACTTCGATTTAATGTTTACGAGTTCATTTCCACGACAACCGCCATTCACTCCAAAAATCAATGCCACATGTAACAAAAATAGGTAGGTAGTTAGTATTTAAGTAGGAAGGTAACTTACGTAATACATTATTTTTTATGTATTACATGTTGTAAACTTTCTTAGATTTGACTGACACACTCTGTGTTAGTCAAAACTAAGAAAGTTTATTATTTTTAATAATAACACATAAACCTTACGAAGGTTTACATTAATAATTATTATATAACTTAATCACATCAGTAGATCGCACACAAGCGATCGATTCGTGAGTACCCGCTCATGAATCGATCGCTTGCTAGTACTTATACTTATCTATATAGTAAGTATGTAGCTATTTTAGTTACAAAAATTGAATCAATAGATAGGTACTTACTTTTGTGGCAAGAAAGCTGTGGTCAGGGGCTTCATTTAGAAACGTTTCCACATTTTGAGCTGTGAAATCTATTGATTTCTTAGGACGATGTCCTTCTGATTTCCTTTTTAAAAATGCAAGTATGTTGGTTTATATATTAATTTGTATATTATGTTTGATGCTTGTTGTTGACCTGAGCATCGAATAGATGTTCCCGGCCACCGTAGGCACGGGCTTGCGGACGGCGAGTAATGGGTAGCTCGCTGTCCGTTAAGTATCAAGCCCCGGGTCGTTGTGTTCCACGCGCGCCTCAAAGAGAAGTCAGCAGCAACTGATGGGGCCCGCAAGGGCCGCTGCCTGCCAGGGGTGCGGGTTCGAAAGAGATACCGCGGGCCCTGGCACACAGGCAACTGAGGGAACACGGGTGGGTTTTCGTCAGTAAAAGTCTGACACGCCCTCCCGCTCCACCCAGAGCGGGAGAAGTTATTTGATGATATCCCACCCAAAAAAAAAAAAAAAACTTCGCATAGATGCACCACTGGCTTGGCTTCTTTGTACATGATAAATGCTGGATGTAGACTAAAAGCAAAGATTCAGATATAGACTTGACGCCCTTTGTAATTTGCATCTCAATTTGTAAAAATCGTCGTAGGCTTTCATGTTTCATTTAATGTACTCCGAAGTCAAATCACTATCGTCACTCGACATTTTTGTGAGAATTTGTTGTTTAACAAAGCAAATCAATTTTCAATAATCGCACGTCTTTTTGTTTTCTATTTTTCTTTTGTTTATATTCTAGGTACTCGTAGTGGCCAGTTCGATTTTCGAACAATTTATTTTTTAGTGCAGATTTAATGGTGAATGCATGGAATTAGTACTTATGTACCTACTACCTATCGTAAATGTTCGTATGCGATTTCTACTTTATGTTCCAAACTCAAATCACATTAATGACCTGCGGGTCATAATGAAATTCCAATATTAATGCCCTGCTAGACCTCAGGTCATAAATGACTTACTTTAGGTTAGGTTTGCATGACATATAATTTGACATTGTTGAGCAGGTGGTGTGAAAAGAACTTTAAAAGAAAAGACATATTATGTTCAGTTTTCCTCAGCTTTATTGTTATATTTGGCATTATATTATTTTATTCGATTATATTCTTCCTGAACTTGACTTCACAGAATACTCTCGAAGGTCATCCGAAAAAAACAAGAAGAAGACGAGCTGAACAACAGGAAATGGTTTGGTTGTAAATACTGCTGCCAGCGTGAGTCGTCGCGAAGAATTCACTATTATAATTAATATTGAATTTACTATATTATTATAACTAAGGAGCAAAAGCGAATATCATTTTTATTTGTGAGCTATGAACATGCGCATTTTATGTATTTTTATTCTAAAAAAGGTTTAGAGCACACAATCCATATTTATCACTACATAGTATAAAACAAAGTCGCTTTCTCTGTCCCTTTATCCCTATGTATGCTTAAATCTTTAAAACTACGCAACGGATTTTGATACGGGTTTTTTTAATAGATAGAGTGATTCAAGAGGAAGGTTTATATGTATAATACACCGACCTCCACGCGGGCGAAGCCGCTGACAAAAGCTAGTACTTAATATAAATCTGAAAGAAACACTTTTTTTTTAACGTAAAGCTATTCTAATAGCTTGTGTGTGAAATTAAATTGAAATGACTTCTAAGCCATTGCAATGTTTTATTTGAGTTTTATACAACTTTCGGCAATCACTCTAATTTTTTTATGTTATTTTTATCGTGAATGTGCGGTAACTAGTGGTGGTTATTAATACTTATAGCGCTAAAACATAACACGATTCGACAGTGGAAATTTCAAATGTAAAGAACAGGGATTTGAACGTCCCTTACGATATTTGATAGATGCGCGGTCGGAAACGGTCGCGCATCACTCTTCGCTACGAATGATTTAATTTGCAATTTGCGCGGCATTAGCCTTCGCCGTCATGGGTTCCGAAAAACGTATATAATCATGCTCCTGGCGTTCCTGCAACATCAACCGGACGTCATGGATGAAGTAAGCCTCATGCAGATCTGCACCTCGAGTTACACCGAAGACGAGATACGCAATACAAAGACTACACTGTACACGTCACTTGACTTAGCCGACCGAATGCCGACCCGCAGGAGGGACGATAAAGGAGAGTAGTCTCCGAAACATGTTTCCGGTGTTTAAAGAGACTGACCCTGACGACTTGCCGTCCTTTGTGGCTAAGGAGCTGCGGAAGCATCACTCCACGATAACTGAAGACATCGTGGAGTACTTCAGAATCAAGACCAAGTGGACCTTGATAGAAGTTGGAGTCACGCCATAACATAAACTTCAAAACGTTTGTGGTGAGGGTTCCAACTCAGTATCTAGAAACCTTTATGATAAAGAATTGACCGAAAAGTGTGGCGCACCGACGTCGTCGTGGAAGGTTTTGCGATACGACGCCGACGCAGTCATTCGTGTACAATCTATGGGTTGGGGTGGCTATAGAGGATCGGTAACCTACAACTATGGGAGGATTATGTCCCCTGTCTTATCAACCTAATACACGGATAAAATGGCTGAGGGTGACTTTCACACTCAATAATGGGCCCTCGAAAACGATCGCTAGCACTTAGTGACGTAGCGACAAGGGACAAAATGTCCGGAGGTGCTTGAGCAGTGGAGAAGTATTCCACGGCTATCAGAACAATCTCAGAGCCCGGAAAATGGTCAAGATCCCTACCAGCACTTACTGGAATACATCCTTCCTCCGAGCACGTTTGCTCTTGCAAATCTCCATTCAAGCCGCCCAATAAAGGAAAAAGTGAGGCGGGAGCTCTGGTCCTTGTCAGTGTTCAATCTGGCCGGTCAATAAAGACGAGCCAGAGATGAGGAATAAGACTTCTCCCGGGAGATAGGGTCCGTGGGGTCGCTACTGCCCTACAACTCGCCAAATGCTACCCTGCGGGTCTCTGTATCTCGCTTGGTCTAGCTCCTCACCCTAGACCTGTGTCGGGAAGTAAACTCTACCGGCCCAGAACCAGAGCTCAGGAGCCCCACCACGACGTCAACGTATATTATTATTATATCATGTAAATAGTTTATTTTTGTACATGCAAATGACGTGTAATGTACGTCAACAATAAATAATTTAAGCTATTGTACTATTTACACTCCTTAGCCTGGATAGTTCATTGATCTATAACGCTTCATGATGTATTATATTCATATAGCTTCATCATTATTATATATTATTTCGTGTACAGCTCGTTGCGATTACATTCAGCGCCCATTATAGTGTTGCAAGATAAAATGATAGCGTTTCCGCATTTAGACTGGGGTCGAGTTTTTGTAACGTGTTATATTGTTAAGGTATAAGACAACGTGCTATAAATAAAACTTAGTCACACGTCTATAGTTAATAGCGGATTTGAATGTCACAAACGATAACGTCCCAAGAATACGCACCTTTGATGGGCCCGCAAGGGCCGATGCCTGCCAGGGGTGCGGGTTGTTCGAAAGAGATACCGCGGCCCCTGGCACACAGGCAACTGAGGGAACACGGGTGGGTTTTAGTCAGTAAAAGTCTGACACGCCCTCCTGCTCCACCCAGAGCGGGAGAAGTCATCTGATGATTTTCCACCCAAAAAAAAGGGTTTTTTTTAGATTACCGACGTGCATGCACCGGGCGAAGCCACGGGTAATAATCCTCAGATTAGACGAGATCCGTATAAATTAGTGCTGAATGATTTGCCAAGATTGCCAAATACAACAAGAACTGCCTAGCAATGTGCGTGCTCATTTATTAAATTCAAGGTTATTTGAAATTAAATCGTTTAAGTGGTTCAATAAATGCAATTAGGTACTATAGTTTAAAAGAATTCATGGATAAAAAATGTTAATGTAACATTTTACTAAAACTCAACCCTTAATTTTTGCATGCTATTTTTTATACTAGCTAAACATGATTGTGCCATTATAATTATATTATAATATTAACACCATTGTATACCATGTTTTATGCAAATAAATTATTTAAGTACTTAATCAAAATTATTATCACCGATTTTTTTATGTTGAAGGGTTCCTAACGGCTCCGAAACTAGCACGACATGTCCAAACTCATACTGATGAGCGGTCGTTCCCTTGCAAGTACTGCGATAAGAGCTTTGTCCACTCTCACCACTACACAAGGTAACACATCCTATCCTTTGGTTGATTTCCTTTTTCTTGATAATAATATTTATACAATACGTAACAAAAACCCTGTTGTTCCTTCTACCCATGTTTTCAGAATCGGTATACATACGTAATAAAGCAAGTCATTTAAAAAAACTGTTTAACAAAAATAATTAATATAAATATTTAGTTATGAATATTTGTAATGTTTAACTGATTTGGATTAGATCAAAGAAAGCCGCCAAGCTCGTAGTCTATTGTGCGAAATAAGGATACTTGTAAAATCAGATACTGTTAACATTTTTTTTGAATATGTCGATTTTAATAGTTATTTGATATAGAACTCTCGACTAGCCAATGCTTATTTTTTAAATTATAACTTCGTAAATGTTGTGCTTGTGGGTAAGTGTATACGTCCCTAAAAGGAACGACAGGGTTTTTGTTACATATTTTATACCAATACTTATATATATACCTTACTGATAAGTGTTATATATAAAATACAATATATGCATTTTGCCTAATCACGCTTCTTACCACAGACATCTTCGTCTAAAACACCGCGAGACGATACGTACTTGCCGAGGCCCGTTCGGCGAAAGCGACCAATACCGCTGTGAGCAATGTGAGGACAGTTTCGCGACGCAAGATGAGCTCATCTACCACTCCGCTATACACGCCACGCAGAACCTTACCTGCCCACTCTGTCAGGAAAAGTTCGAGGACGTCGACGGAGTTACGTTGCATATTAAATCCCACTCAAACGGTATGTTAGCTTATGTATGTTTTGCTGAAACAACATTAACTACACATGCGGTAGCGTGTCCAGCCAAGTTCAAAGAAAAACGAACTGGCGACTCATCAGCCGTGTGTTATATTATACAAACCATTTATAGCCACTTTCGACCCCTTAATAACTCAAAATCTAATTAAAATAAGTACATGAAAATGGTTCATTTTTATTCAAACCCATTAGATTAACTTGAAGGCCAAATTACATAACACAATTTCATATAGCTCAACGATTATTGAAATATTAACGTCTAAATACCCGTATTTTTATTACTGACTGACTGACTTGCTTCCTTACTGACTAAACAAACCTTACCCACTTCCATGACATAGAAAGTTGAAGTTTGGCGTCCAGTCGGGTAATTGTGTTTATAAAAAGGAAAAAAACAGAAAACAGTAATTTTTTTCCGATTTTAAAAATATTTTCCAATTAATTGATTTTTATTAACACCTAGCTCCTTTCGGGATTATAACCATAATCATAATTTATTTGCAATGAAATTGCAATAACAGCAATGAACGCCTTTTTTTAGCAGGAGAATAGGATTCCTGATGGCAGCAGGGCCAATCGGAACGCCGAACGCGCTCACTGCGTTTGGTGTAGATGGTTAAATGAAACTCACACTAGGGCCTCTGCTTTATCTATTAATTTGACAGCTCAAATATACCACTCGACCCGCCTGTGTTTTTGAAGGTAGAGGCAGCGATATGCTGTTTCTCGTTTTAGGTAAGCGTAGGTACGCTTACCGGTGCTAGGTAGCAGTGAAAAAAACAAATCTATTGACCCTTTTTAATAACATGACAGTATTATACGTTTTTGATTATAGGTACTCAATTCATGTGTGAATTATGCGAGCTGATTTTCACGTCGAAGGAGAAGCTGGATTCACATCTCAGAGCCTTTCATGTTGAGGAAATACGCAGTGTACCGGTAAGATTAACTCATGAATTTATTTATTATCACTTTGAATTTCCTGTATTGGTTATCTGCGTTACCATTCCGAGAGAATCTGTCAATACTAGCTGATGGCACTAAGATTTAGCGATTACTATAATTACACATCCATAGTCTATTTAAAGCGTCATCAAATTGGGTGTTTGGAATATTTTCTAATATCGTAGCCATCTAGATCATGTTATAATACTAATGTCCTTATCCCTAATTAGTTTTGATGTGGAACAATCTGTTGTAGAATATACCCCAGGATGAGCCATCGTCTGCGATGGACGTCGACGAGGATGAGGATTCTGCAATCAATGGTGAGCCAAGCATTACAAAACTATGTAAAGTGTATTTTTGTGTACTTGCCTTTTTGGTAAACGAAAGTTACGTAATGAGATTTAGCTAAAAATTAATATATCTATGTAATACATATATATTTTGGGGCAGTTTGTGTTTCTGCCAAAGATTGGATTTGCGATTGATGATTTTCATGCCATGTTTACCTTATCTCTACTAATATTATAAATGCTAAAGTAACTCTGCCTGTGTGTTACGCTTTCACGCCTAAACCGCTGAACCGATCTTCATGAAATTTAACAGAGATATGGCCTGAGATATGGAGAAGGACATAGGCTACGCGATAACCGACATCCACGCGGGCGAAGCCGCGGGCAAAAGCTATAAAACATAGAAGTAAAAATACAGTGTAACTATAAATATGTAGGTACTTTACACAAATGTAATATTAATATGTAGTACCTTGCCCCCTAAAATCCTACCTTACGTCCAAGCTGAACACCTGGCTACGTGGGGGGCGGACACGCGTACTGTACAACTGTACAAAAACTTACGCGGCTAACAAGGAAAGGTAACCCCTTTATGGAGTTTTGCGAAAAGCCTCAACAAAAAGACAGTGTCCGTATCCAATCGCAGATACTGTTTAAAAATAAAACACAAACATATACTTAATCTACAACAAAACAAAACCCAAAAAATGAAACAAAAAACAAGGCAAAAAAAAAGATATGTAGTACCTAGCTTTTGCCAGCGGCTTCGACCGCGTGGTGGTCAAAAATTATCCCACGGGGACGTACTACCGGTTTGAAAAGTATCCTATGTGTTAATCCAGGTCATAAACTATCTGTGTACCAAATTTCATCCAAATCCGTTCAACCGTTTTTGCGTGTTTGAGTAACAAAAATCCAAACCTCTAAACATGCAAACTTTCACACTTATAATATTAATAGGATAACATTTGTTCATTGTTTTCAGTAAAAGAACTGGACGACCATATGGTTGTGGAAATTAAGAAGCCTAATGATTATTTGGTAATTATATTTGTCGACTAGTACTTCATCAATTATTAAATCTTTCCTATCATTCTCAAAATAACATTAATGTTTTTTGCACAGATACCCATTGCGAAAGAGAACAACGAGGATAAAGTGGACACTACCAACTCTGAAGGTAAGATATAATTTAAGATTAGAATTTTAGTGTCATACGCAGTTTCACGTAACTCATTCATTTTTCTCTTGATTTTCTGTTCCCTTTGTTTATTCCTCCACATTGATATTCAAAAAACCCAAGATACACAATCAGCCTCTCAATAACCTCCGCATAGGGTGCATTGTGTGCAGGTATCAAATAGTATCGTCAGTTATCTTTCAGTCAGTCTTTTTGGACATTACTTTATAAAAACCACTTTAAGTCATGCATGTAAGGTAGAATTTGTAAAAAAAAGTGTTCAATGATCTACTATGAACAATGTAGGTACAGTCCGCGAGGCCTAAGCTGAGCTGTGCATTTGTGTGAGTGTGCATAGATAGAATAGGTGTGACGTCGGCCTAGAGCGCGACGCGTCCCTTGCTTTAAACCGGTTTATACTGCTTTTTGGCAACACTATCTATTTACACTCACACAAATGTAAAACTCAACTTAGACCTCGCGGACTGTACAGTTGTTACTCTCTAGGCAGGGATTGCAATCGCGCAAAACGGGATCGCGCATTCCCACGGGATCCCGCTGCTTTTATTAATCTGCTAGATTCCGCACCCCCAAAGCGCGGAATGTGAAAATTGAAACTTGTTAAACAATTCTTACATTAAGCAACATATATTATTTCTTTTCTATTAATTAAGTATAAGTAATTAGTAATTTACTAATAAGTTATACTTAATTAATAGAAAATAAATAATTTATGTAAGAAATGTTTAATAAAAGTTGATTTTTACACAAAAATCTGTGGTTTCAATTTGATTTTGTAACATAATTTCAAAGATGCGGGATTGCAGTCCCTATCTTTAGGGCGGTTTCAGAGGTATCCAACTACTTTTTTATATTACTTTAATCAATGAAACAATATTTTAGAGAGCGACTCGGAGATACCGGATCCGATACCAGATCCGAAACCGCTACCGGATCCGAAATCGCTACCGGATCTTGCGACCGCCATAGAATTGGCTACCAAAAATAACGAGACAGCTCAAATTTCAATAGCCACCATTGGTGGTGCTACCATCACCAAAACAGTGACGCCCAAGAAAGATGTCAAGACTAACAATCAGGTAAAGTAACTAAACGTAAACTAAGTGTACGTAGCTGTTTTACCAGATACTTTGAACCATAGAGTCAGAACAATGCAAGCTAACCTTATTATACCCCTTATGTTGTAATGTTATAGTAGCTGTGCGTTGATATCTGTCTAATATCAACTTAAATATTAATGAGCTCAAGTACGTTATCAATAATTATACAATTAATTATAAAAAACTAAAGTTCCCGATCACAATCTTTATCTCGAAAAGGACTAGATAGAAAATTATACATTATTATTCAACAACAAAATCATTTAAAAAATAATGAGTTCAAAAATTTAATTCGGTAACTATGTGTTGTACAAATATTGTATACAAGTTAAAACTAAATCTACTAGTCACGGTCAAATATGACCTATCTAAAGATATGATCAAGGCAATGGTTATTTAACTTTTATGGTTGGAAAAATAAAAAAGGGTTTTTTGTTTCACAGACTGCAAGCATCCTTCGAAAAGCTGAAGAAGTCAAGAAACAGATTATATCTCAAGCAACGTCAGACCCAAGTTAGTAGTTTGATCAAAACATCACATCTTTAAAGACACTCATTAGAACTTACATATTAATTTCTATAGAAATACACAATTTTCCAGATGCTGTGAAGAAAACCAAAAACAAGACAGAGAATAATTCGGCTGGTACAAGCGATAAGTCGCTGCGAATGTTGGAAAAAGATCTGCAAGAACTGAAAAGGGTAAATATTGACACACTTTATAGTTTATTGGTCTATCGAGAAACTAGACAATAAAACATAACACATGGACATAAACTTCATTTCAGACGCATCCTCGCAATGAAGGCGCTAAAACGCCAGCAAAGCCTTTAGAGAATTTAAGAAATAGACGGGCTCAAATACACACTTCCACACCTAAACCGAGGTAAGACATAAAGAAAGAATCTATAAAATGAAAAATGTATATTAAAATATTATGCTGTGTATTAAACTGATCCAAAACCATTTTATACCTAATTTTCAGAACTCCAACAGATGATAGAAAAATGCAAATAATATCTAAGTCACCTGTACCCGAAAAGAAGTTACCGGAGCGTCGCGTTGTCACCAAAGAGAATAAGGAGCCCAAAGAAAGTAAGGATGCGAAAGCAAGTAATGGTAATTCCAACGAAGATAAAGAAAAAGTAGCACAGGAAACTAAGGAAAAAGAAGCGAAAGCAAAGGAAATTAAAGAAAGAGAAGTCAAGGAGAACGAAGCTAAAGAGAAAGAAGGGAAGGAAAAGGAAACTAAAGAAAAAGAAGTCAAGGAGAACGAAGGGAAGGAAAAGGAAACGAAAGAAAAAGAACTGAAACAAAAGGAGGTGAAAGAAAAGGCATCACCCAAGGTATGTGGCCTGATATTATCATTTATATAAAACGATTGATTCAATGGTTAAAGTTCGTCAGGCGCATCCTGGGCGGTGGACACAAAAGAAGTGTTCGAAATTTTTTAACAGTTCAAAGTAAGAAAAACTCTTCGTTGCCAACTCTCATTCTTTGTTAATGGTTCGTTTTAATGTTATAGTCATTATATCTAATTTATTATATTTACTTACAGGCTGTAGTCAAAAATGGAAGTGATAAGGGCAATTCTGAAGAACCCATTCGCCGATCGACTAGACCATCCAAAATTAAGAATTACGCTAAGATGATACAGGACAGGTGAATAAATACATAACCATAGATATCACAGAAAAATAGTTGGCAATGACACTCCAGTGTGCTAGCACGTGGAGTGTGATTGCTAACTATTTAGCCTAATCGTCGAAAGAGAGTAAACGTCGCACGGCAAACAACTACCTAACAAGTTCGTCTTTCTATCTACGTCACAAGCTATTATTTCTAATTACAGGTCCCAGGATTCTGATGACGAAATTGACGATTCAGAGGACGGTGACGATGATGACGAATACCAAGAGGTTGAGAAGACTAATGAAGTAAGCAAAAAAATTATAGTTTAAATCGATATTTTTTTTTGTTGATAGCTTGTTGGACACTAAAACAAACTTTGAGGATGCAGGGAAAAGCTTGAAAGTTTGCCAATTAGATGGCATTCTTTGGTTGGACTTGTCTAGACAGGTCTATGATGTGATGCACGTTTTCCAAATGTTTCAGCCTAAACAGAGGCCGCGCAGAGCCAGCACGAAGGCTACTACACCGAAAGCGACCCCGTCGCCCGCCCCGCCCGCTCCCAGGAAGCGTGGGCGACCCCGCAAAGACGCTGTGTTAGTATAATTAGCCCCAAAACTACATACACAAGGAAATATTTTACTGTCAACTGCCTTTGTCCCACAACATTGTAGCAATTTCATTAACGAGGTAAACAAATCTGAAAGTTCATTCAGTACAAAAGTTCCACTGTGAGAAGGAAACAAGTATTTCGTTGAAAATGCGATGTCATATACCATAGGCATTTTCTCTGAGGCGTCAGAGTAACATATTATATTATTGTAATATAAAATAAATAATCACAACGATCACATCTTAGGGGGAAGCGCCAGAGTAGGCCGCGAAATTCAAATTTTCTCAGGCTGTAATGTTGAACAAAATATGATTCGCGACCGTAAGGCACGAAACAAAGCAAGCGCCCGAGGCGCGCGCTTCAGGCGCCTCGTATCGAACGCTAACAAGAAAGGACGGCGGCGGCACGGATGCTTCCTATGCTTCGTCACAAACAATTATATACAATACGACTGAGCGCACGGAACGCAGCGCGCCTCGGGCGCTTGCTTTGTTTCGCGGCTGACACGTACAACCATTTTTTTTTTTTTTTTGGGTGGGAAATCATCAAATGACTTCTCCCGCTCTGGTTGGAGCAGGAGGGCGTGTCAGACTTTTACTGACTAAAACCCACCCATGTTCCTTCAGCTGCCCGTATGCCAGGGGCCGCGGTATCTCTTTCGAACAACCCGCACCCCTAGCAGGCATCGGCCCTTGCGGGCCCCACCAGCTGCTGCTGACGTCCTCCTGCGACGGGTCAGTACAGTGGCCCCACCGCCAACCACTTTTCGGCCGCAGGGGATAGGGAGAGCGGCCAACGCTATACCGACATTCCTCTTCCCCTGCGGCCCCACCGCGTCCGCCATCAAACGGTGGCGGCCCCGTCCAGGCTACGGAAGGGAAGAGCGCTACTCAGAAGTACCGGCACTCCTCCTCCGCCGCAGCCTGTAACCCTCAGCCGCGATGCCTCCCATTCGACACCGCGGCCCGCCTCAGTTGCGATGCACCTCACCGCAACCTACTTTTTGGCCGCTACGTCGTCGGCTTGGAGGCACAAGCCCTGACGAGCGGCCCCACCTTGGGGTTCCTCTTCGCTTCACCGTGGGAGGGTGACCACGGTTACTGAGCCCCCCCGCAACGACAATGCGGGAACCCCACTGGGGGGGGCACGTACAACCATCGATACAAACTTCTTAGTTTAAATGAACTAAGACGGTTGTTCCGCATCGCATGTTCCGTGTGGTGTCGGACGTAAAGAATAACACCATCCCATTTCTACCCGTGATGTCGTAGGACGCAACTAAGGGACCTACTAGAGAATGGGTAGCAGCATTTTCTACGCATTTTATCACCATAGTGCGATCGCCAACCCGCCTGCCAAGCGTGGTAATTATGGCAAATTCCCGCAAAAATCGCAAGCACCAACATGAAACGGCTCCTCGTACCCAGCGGCCCGCCTACCCTTGGCTACGGTAGCGGTCAAGGCTAAGGCGAGGCAAGGGGTGCTAAGAATCCCCGGAAGAGATCTGGCTACCACAACCACCGAAAACTGGACTTTGCAACGTACAACATACGACGAGATCACTGAACTGGAGGAAAAAATGAGGGGGTTAGGGGGGGCGTATAGTAGGATTATCTGAAGTCCGAAAAGAGGGGAGGACTCGATAATCCTCAAATCCGGTACTTGCTCTATTTCCGGGAGCCCGGCGATCAGCAGTCCCAAGATAGTGTCGGATTTATTGCCCTTAAGTCCCTTGTAGGCAGACCAGGGTGGCGTACCTTATACCCAGAATATCCGTAAGATTTTCGTTGAAGGTCGTACAGGTTTACGCCCCGACCTCGACACACCCCGACCATTAGGTAAAGACTATGTTTGAGGACACTTCCAGAGCCATGCATGGCTCTAAAACTCACTTCAGCGTTGTCATGGGGAACTTCAACGTGAAACTGGGCAAACGAGACCATGATAAGCTGCGAGTGGGGCAATTTGGATTTAGACGTCAGATCCACCGTGGTAACTTACTGGCCAGTTTTATGGAGAAGGAAGGCCTCTTTATGATGAACACCTTCTTCAGAAAGCGTGAGCACAGAAAGCGGACCTGGCAGAGGCCTGACGGTGCTACTAAAAACGAGATTGACTTCATTATGCCGACGAAGAAGCACATATTCAATGATGTCTCTGTGATCAACGCAGTGCAAACCGGAAGTGATCACCGCATGAGAAGAGGCACATTGAATTTCAGTATCAAGCTGGAAAGATCTCGGCTGGTGAAGTCATCGCTCCGTCTAGCACCGGTCCAATTCCAAAACCCCGAGAGCTTTCAGCTCGAACTCCAGAATCTTTTCGAGTGCCTAGGGAGCCCCGTGGACGATTATAACGATGGGTTCGTGGAAACTGTCCATACGGTCAGTTCTGAAATTTTCAAGACCAGCCGTACAAATAGGAAACAGAAACTCTCTGATCTTACCTTACAGCTCATGGAGGAGAGGCTAGAAATGATACTGCAGTCTTCAGACGATGCGCTCCTGTACCGGCGGCTCAATAGACGGATCTCTAAGTCCTTGAAAAGTGACCTTCACCGCTTTAATTCCGTATTAAGGACGCGATAGAGCGGTACAAGGGCTCCAATGTTTTTGCAAGGGATCTATCTATTGAGCAGAACCAACTTGCGAAACTGAAGACCGACGATTGCAGAATCGCATCCGCCAAATCTGAGCAGTTAAGAGATCGAGAAGTTCTATGGACGGTTATACACATCAACTAGTAACCCCTGTATGAATCTGGCAAACGACACAAGAGCTAAATGGACCCGACATTACACCGAATACATTCAAGACGTCAGCTTGTACGAGATTAGGATGGCTCTGAAACGGCTTAAAAACAACAAGGCACGAGTGATGACGGAATTACGACCGAACTCCTGCGGGCCGGTGGGAACACCCGTTCTTAAGACCCGTTGAAGGAAAAAGCCACAGGCATGGAATAGAGGTGTGGTGGTACTCTTTTTCAAGAAGGGCGACAACACCCTGCTTAAGAATTATAGGCCCATCTCACTTCTGAGCCATGTCTACAAGCTGGTTTCAAGAGTCATCAAGAACCGTCTCGCGCGCAGTTTTGACGGCTTCCAGCCTCCCGAACAAGCCGGATTCCGAAAAGGCTTTAGTACTGTGGACGACATTCATACGCTGCGACAGGTTATACAGAAGACCCGAAGACTAACCTGCCTCTCTGCTTAGCGTTTGTGGACTACGAGAAAGCTTTCGATTCGATCGAGACTTGGGCTGTACTGCAGTCTCTCCAACGGTGCCAGATTGACTATCGGTCATCGAGGTGCTAGTTTGAATCAAAACGCCACTATGTCAGTCCGGCTCCAGGCGACCTCGAAACCTATCTTCCTGCAGCGAGGGGTGAGACAGGGAGACCTAATCTTTCCGAAACTGTTCACCGCTGCACTGGAGGATGTCTTCAAGGTTCTGGACTGGAGAGGGGTTGGCATCAACATCAATGGCGAGTACATCACTCACTTTCGGTTTGCCGACGATATAGTAGTGATAGCTGAAACTATGGAGGACCTCAGTACAATTCTCGATGATCTCAGTAAGCTTCGGCAATTAATTATAAATGAGATAGTTTCTTCATCTAAGAGAATCATGAATTGCGAACTGGGCTTTCTTTTCGCGCCCAAAACCCTACCTTAATCTGAAATCAGTCGCATATTTGTTATATAACACTGGTGTGTTCTTCATACAATGTTATTCATTTTTTTAAACTTCGATAGCGCCGCCAAAGTGCGAAAAGAAGAAACTGAGGTTGATGACGATGATGGCTCCGAGAGTGAAAAAGAAAAGCCAAAGACTACTACTGCTGCAGCCGAGAAAGAGCGAGACAGCCAGAACGCTTCCGTAAGCACCAATTTCCTATTATAAACAAAACCGATCCCATTACACAAGTTAACAGAGCATCATGTAGATATGATGTTCAAATATCGATGTTTATTTAAGATTTTAGTATCGCTATCAACGATCCTAAATAATACACAGGGGTAGGTAAGAACATCCAGATATGTATGGTGATGCAAATCAAAAAACGGATCCTACCTTCTAATATCAAAGTTAATAAGAAAATATAATATTTCAGGAGGGCAACAAGTCAGTAGCTGAAGTGAAGCCACAAGCCACGTTGGTGTCGGGACAAACGCCGCAGAAAGTAAGCATTACACAAAGTTACCAAAAAATATATAATATTCAGGAAGGCAACAAGTCAGTAGCTGACGTGAAGCCACAAGGCAAATTGGCTGTCGAGACAAACGTTGAAGAAAGTTATCAACAAAATTTAATATTTCAGGAAGGCAACAAGTCAGTAGCTGGCGTGAAGCCACTAGGGACATTGATGTCGGGACAAACGTTGAAAAAAGTAAGCATTACACAAAGTTATCAAAAAAATATAATATTTTAGGAAAGCAATACGTCGGTAGCTGACGAAGCCACAAGGCACATTGGTGTCGGGACAAACGTTAAAGAAAGTAAGCATTATATACGGTTAATAAAAACATATTATATTTCAGGAGGGCAACAAGCCAGTAGCTGAAGTGAGGCCACAAGGCACATTGTTGTCAGGACAAATGTTGAAGAAAGTAAGCATTACATTTCGCATATTTATTATTTAGGGTTTTAATGTTTAAAAAGCCTACAGAATTAGGTACTTATCATCTCTAATAGCTCTACAACCTGTATTGCCTTTTTTTTAAAGAATAAATTTAATATTTACAGATCCCAATAACATCCCTACCGCCTGGAGTGAAAGCTATACCTCTACCAGTAAATGCGAGGGGTGAGTAAAATTATCAAGACTAACATAATCAACAACAATAAACAAACTTGTTTTCATATTATTTTACTAATGTTTGTTTGTTTCGTTCTGCAGTTGAATTATGCGAAATGCAATCCGGCAAGAAGGTTAAAATACAGAAGATGATTGTAACTAAAGCTGAAGTCGCAGTTATGGCTAAAAAGGGCATGGTAGAGATGAAGGTAAATAAATCTTAATATTGTTTTAAATATCTATCTATTTAAATAAAAATGAACTGAGGTTTGTTAGTCTCACAAAAACTCGAGAACGGCTGGAACGATTTGGGTGATTTTGGTTTTGAAATTTTTTGTAAAAGTCTAAGGTAGGTTTAAAAGGTGAGAAAATAAGAAAATATATGTATATAAAAATGAGTTGACGTTTGTTAAGTCTCACAAAAAGTTCAGAACAACTTTTATTGGCGGTACGAAGTTCGCCGGATCAGCTAGTTTAAAGGGTATTTCGCTATTAAGTACGACAATTATTTTATAAATCGAATTTTGTATGTATCGGGCGGTCTGTACACGGCACATAATCCGAATTTAACACTATTTATGCTTCGCCGGTCACACATTCAAACTCCTGTGTACACTAGTTACTATATCTCATAAACGAAGCAGACTTATGAATATACAATAGCACACCACCTCTTTTGTGAGTTCAAACAATTCTACCAATTCATTTTTAATGTTTACTTCAGTTAATATCACAATATGATTAGTTTTTTATATCAATACCGAACTTATGGGTAAAGTATTACCAGCTAATTTAATTCGACGCTGTACGCTTCTTAAAAAAATGATTAATTTAAAATTAAATAATTAAAATCATACTAGAGTCTACATTTGGTTTTTTTTCGCACTCGTTTTTATTGCGAGTATCATCATCGGCCGAATGCAACTTTAGAATCGAAATAAAAAATGGGTGGGCGGTCAGCATTCGCACCTCTTAACGTAAATCGCAACATCCCGTCGAGTCAGCTGTGTCATATGGTAAAATCTATTCGAGCAGAGAGCTTAAGATTATGTGTATTTCAACTGTTTTACTTCGTTTCCAGGGTGAGACCATGGTACTAAAACAGGGCATCAAAATTCCGACTGCAGCTGAAATCAAATCCAGTAGAATGGAAGGTTCGTATCATACATATTAACGTTTTTATTCCACTCATCACTGGTCACTCGGGCCTCGGGCAATAAAGGTGTTTATTGTTAAATTTAAGAAGATGCCTCAGACTGCATGAGATTGCTTGTAGTATTCAGTTTAATAGTAAACCTCATAAAACATTTCAACAAGTTTCTTGTCTCTTTATGTTTTAATTAAAGCTCACTTTTTACGCAATCGGGTGTTTTGATTTTTTAAATTATATATTTTATTTTTGTTGCGTTTTCGAAAGCGATATACAAAATGTGGGTAAAGTATTGCCAGCTAATTTAATTTGACCCTTTATAAATATGTGCAGCACATTTAAGTGTACGTTTGTGGCCCCAACACCCACTTATAGCGCATTTAAAGCGGTCATTAAGTTTGGTTAGAACTAAAAACTCTTAACTCTTATATTTAATTTGCTAGACCGAAATGACGGTGTGATCTACTTTTTGTTTTTAAATGTTGCAAGCGCGGAGCAGTGTTGCCATACTATGGCTAATTGATATGTGAATAAACGATTCGTTATCATTTCAAAAGAAAAGGTCGATCGCAGCTGTTATTTTGGTTTAGCAAAAAAAAATAGTTTAGCTCTTTCAATAGTAATTCCATACCATTTCTTTATCTTCACAGTTAAAGAATCTCCTAGTACACAGATAGCAGCACCGTCGCGGTGCGACTTTGGCGATGACGCTTGAAGTGCACATGTAATACAATATTGTTTATCTACTCTCATATAGTAAAATTCGAACTATAAACTTCAAAACGAGTATATATTGACATACTATATAAACACAATACCGAAGTTCAAAAATATAATCACAATAAAACACTTTTTCTCTAACAAAATAATGATACAAAACATTTTTATTTTTACCAAAACGATACAGGCCAAATCTAAGGAGTTTCCATCAATTATTTTTTCTAATGGAACGCTTATGGCGTGCCATTTTTATAGCATTACAAAACTGTTTCTTACTCTTTTAACTTTGATCTTTTATTTAGTATGTTCATTCCCAATGTATGAGAGTAGATAAAGTATTGTATGAAACTGGACATACCTAGGTATTATGCAACAGTTTCAAATACTACTATTTGGATTATCCCATTTATAATATCAAGACACATAGATGTCTATTTTATAAATCCATAGTTATTAAGGTAGTGTTAAACACCTCTGTATTTTTATTAAGTAATTTCTCATAGATAAGTATGATTAAACTGTATAGGCTATTATATGATTTTTGATGTAATGAAATTTTTCCACTAGCCAGTTTTCTTCTTCCAAGTACCTATCTAAATATTTACATAATAATGTATTTTGCTTTTTTTTTTAAGACAATCATTCATCATATAGACATCATTGTAATTGTAAGTTTATGACATGATTTAAGTGAATTTTTAAAGTTCAATTACACAAAGCGTGAAGTGTAAAAACAATAAAATAAAGTTGCAATATAAAACAGTTTTTTTTTTTGTGGCCTCCTCCTTATATTATAAAATCAAAATCAAAAAATCTAAAGTCATTTATTCAAACTAGGTTGAGAGTCAAGCACTTTTTGAACGTCAAAATTACATAAGACAGTCCCCCCAACGCCCGCCCTTCATCACTTCCTAGTGCTTCAGCTGGGAAGAAGAATAAAGCATCTCCTGATATGGTAATACTCACACACCACAACACACAATATAATAATTTATTATTCACTAAGCAGTGTGTTAATGTCACTGGCGCTATTTTTAATCCCAAACGCAATGAAGGATTCTAGGACTCCCGAGCCTAGCGAAGGAGCTGTGAGCAAAGTAAAATCCTGAGTGCAGCGAGGAATTAGCAGGTAATTTGTTTATGAAATTGTTAAATTGGCTGGATGCCGCGACGTGCGAGGTGTTTTCTAGTAACTAGTGATTGTTTTGATGTTTTAATTATTATAACTTTCAGAAAGAATAATTCATTAAAATCATCAATATCATCTCTTCATATAATCCCATTAAAATTACTATTTCATGAAATAGCCATTCAATGAGATTATTATTAACTGCAAGGGCTCTTTCCTTTTTCAACTGGACTCGAACCTAATTAAAACACATCTATTTAATAAACTGATGTGGGGGAAAAGTTGCAAGCTCAAACGCTACTGGGCATACCTAATTTAACCAATGTGGAGGAAAAGACGGCTAAGCTGAAATGGGTTTGGGCAAATTAACATCGGAATGGGTAGGTACAATAGATAAGATAAGATAAGAATATAGGTACAATAGAAGGAGAAAGTTCGTATAAAGCATAGGACTGGGCCACAAAAGCAGCCAGCCACGATAGGAGGAAATAATGGAAAGAGGCCTATAACCCGGCACCTACTATCATGTAGTAGGTACCTACTACATGATAGGCTGATAAAATAAATATAAGACCTATATTTAATAGAGCGGGCGCCGGGTCTATTGCTATCAACAGAGTACAAATCCAGACACCGTGCTGCTGTAGATCCCCCTCTGCTTAAAGTCAATAAATGATAGGTACCAGAGCAGTAGGTTTTGATTCCATGTCCACATGGATTATTAAGGCAAGTGCTCATGTCATAGCTTCTGTTCTTAACCCGTATTGTAGAAAACTAGCTCCATCCGCGTGAAATTTCGACCCTCGGATCAACTGCCCGCGTTTATTTTAATTCTCATTTTGCGGTCTTTCTGACTTTTTTTCTTTTTGCTCAGCACATATGGGTCGTAGCGTGATATTCAATAGCATATAAACTTCATCAAGAATTGGGTTAACAAATTCAAAAATATTTTTTTCAGATCCGTCTGGTAGGTACTTAGTTCCCGACTTCCCGAGATTAAACTTGCAAACACAAATTTTACCTCTAATATTAGTGTAGATAAAATATCACAAGGACTATTTCTAGAGAATTAAAGCTGTCTTTATTCAAAACAGGTGATCGAAAAGAGCCAAATAACTATTAGGTACATTTGTCCCTGTGTTATCCAAAATATTTGATAAGATATTCTACAACCGACGAATAAGTTTCATAGATAAGCATAGTATTCTAAAACAGGGACAAAACGGTTTTCAGTACAATAAAATCTTGGCATCATTTACCCTATCAGAAAAGATCACATAATATCCAGGCGATAAAATTCCTATTGTAGTAGGTGGTGTTTTTAGATGAGTAGGTAAGGTAAGGCATTTAATTTTGTGGACCATAACATCAAATATAGTAAATTATTTTGTACTATGGCATGCAACAGGCAAAATATGAACTCTACATTAAATCCACCGAACTATATTTTCTGTAAATAACTTAGTATCATTCACTATCGAAACCTTCGGGTTATACAGGCGTGATGTTGTGTTAAAACAACAGATTCATAGCCTAAGTTAGTTTATTCTAATGCAATAAACATGTACCAGACAGACGTCCATTTTCGTATTACCTAGTAGCGCTGGGTGCGCTGGAATATCAAATTGATTTAAGCTACTCCACAATAGATGGCGTTTTCATAAAAGAAAATGTTTTAATGTAGATGTCGCTAGTGTTCACTATTTGCCGCCCTTTTCAATAAAGCCAAGAGGCGGCTGGTTCAAAACATTTATTCAAACGAGATCAAAAACGCGCGACAGTCGTTTGCGGCAGACGACATCGTACCGAAATACGGATTACACTTTAGTTTTAACACTTATCCAGAATAATAATTCTGAAATTAAATTAGATAAGTGTGGTGAATTGCATTGTTTAGTATTATAACTTCGCAAATTCGGAGTTCAGCTGCGAAAACTTTGAAAGGACTTTATTTTGTCTAAACTATGTAAGTCGATTTTAATGCATTTCTATTATTTTATCAAATATATTTGCATGAATATAAGGTAAAAGTGAAAAGCTATAGGTTATTTAATGGCAAATTACCAATAATAATAATTAAAGATAATAACTTGGTACCTAGGTATTTACTATAGAGTAATAATGACAAATCACGATTTCGTATGTTTTTCGTACATACATTAACGAAATACCTTATGCTTCTTTGCATTAAGGACAACTCTAGGTTTATAGAATTGCAAGAAAAAGTTGTTATTTTTCTCAAAAGTTACGTATGTTATGTACTTACTTAAAAGGGGAATTTTTTTATTTTATTAAATGTGTAAACACAAGTTTTGAGGATGATCATAAGTTTTCTCATTCGTTTACTGAACATTAAGCCTGTCTACTGTTTGTTTTCGATCCCAAGCTAATTTACTACACGTAAACTTAGTTAATTTTCACAATTGATAAATTGGATAAGATAAGATACGACCGCTACGCTAGTCTTGTTGACGGCGTTTACTAACAGTGCCTACTTCGTAAACTTGTACTTCAATTAATTAAATAATTTAGGCGTTTTTTTTTTTTTTTTTCATAAAACTGGATTTCGATTAATAATCCAAAAGCAAAAGTTAAAACGATTTAGGTATTTATTTTTTTACTAAATTGATAGTTTATCTGTAACCGTAGATTCCTGTTCCAAGTTTGAAAAAAAGGTAAAGCAATCAGTAACGACCTTTATGTAAATTAGGGTAAAGTATTAATATCATCCTCATGTGAAAACTTTCACTTTGTTACTATCGATTTACCTGGCTTCTTAGTCTTTCTAGTAACGACAACAACCACGGAACTGCACATTTTATAACTTTTTGCGAACAAATCGCGTTTCCGCAGTCAGTTAGGGACCCACACTGGTTTTACTACCGCACGACATTGTTAAGACGTTACTATAAAGGATAAAAAGCTATAGAGATACCTACAATGATATTGGAATAATAAAAACTCCATCTGTCGATTTCAGTACATTTTCACACGCATTGAAGCAATGAGTGAATTTTGCGGAAAATCGAGTAAAGATAATAAATAATACATATGTCGGTCCCTGAATCAAAACCATATGTGATAATAGCTTGGCTGGACCCCATATGTTGGGTGCTATTTTTTATAGTTTATCTCAATTTCATAGCCTTTCGATCGGCAATGTCAGTACCTATTGATGTGAGTGAGTACCTACTTTTCCTTAGGCTCAGAGTTAGTGTCTGCCAGTGTACAATTTTGCGATCCCAAATAACCGGCCAACCAGAATATCTTCATAAGATCGTAGTTCAAAACGGTGCTATAAAGGAACCTCGTATCCGGTAATTAACAATATGAGCTATATATCACGGCAACCAAGAATGAGTTGCAAAATAGCCCTATCGTAAGTTGTCAATCCATCTTAATCCGGCCATAAAAATGTTATTAGACTCGCTTCACTCGCCGATAAATTATTGCGAACATTGACGTCACTATGAAAGATCACTTCAGGCATAAAAGATTTGACACCGGTTGACATTGAGACATGAAAATCGTGAGGTAATTGACAATAAAATATACAATGGCAACAGTTGGCAGTTATCACAGCGGCGTCTCCCCAAACTTGCTAAACGATTAGACATGCCTAACAGCAGGAAGTTGAACGCGCTTGTTGCTAGTTGACATTGTGTTGTGACGTATCATGTTTCAGCAAGTAAAAATTGGCTGTCGTATTTTTCTTTTCAAAATCTTTATTAACAATAACTTCCACGAAGTCTGCCAAACTGCATTAGGTAGGTACAGTTTGTCGGCAGTTGTTCTCGTCTAAAGAATTGATGACAAATTTTGTCATTGTTTTGATAAAGTTTTTGTAGAACTGTTTTAAGTTTGTCCTTAGATTTGACATTTGAGATCAGTTTTGGGGGTAGGTCATTCACTAACGTTGGTACCACGTACCTTCTTGTGGGCCTTCCAAAGTAGTTTGTTACTTTTGGAACAGCACATGTCTTCTTAGATAGACGAATTGGGTATATACTTAAATATAACAGTTAATGAGGACGTCAGTAAGAAACTACCCATAACATCACGCCCGTTTTCCCCGAAGGATTTGGCAGAGGGTACCTGTTAGGTACACATGCAACACATTGATTTATCCGACCAGCAGTCAACATTTCAAGAGTGCAGAGACATCCACGATCTACTTAGCTTTGATTCGAATTGCAGAACCTGTAGTTTACACCCACATTTCGTCAGTATATTAAATCCCATTGTAATAGGAGACGAGTGTCGAGCCTTTTGCCATCAACCGGGCAAAAGTCTGAACTCCGGGGTACCACTGAGAAGCAAGATCTTCGGAAATCTTCTTAAGACTCCGAAGAGCGAGTTTTCAATGGAGCGAAAGCTATAATATTCTCTTCCAACAGAAAATTTTCCACTCCGGCTTTGTCCAGACACAAAACAATGAAAAAGTGCATTGACAACGTCAACCGCGCTGTCCATTTGGGGATTTTCCAGCTTTCATGACTCTTCAGCCTAAGTTTTTTACCGGTTTCGTCATACACAATGAATTAATGATACCTACCAATCCCCCTATAATCAACATAGCACACTCGGCCACGGGTTTTTCCTGCGATATCATTCCGAAACGTAACCTGGACGAAATAAAAAAAAGGTTAACGTTGTAAAAAACAACAGAATTAAGACAATTAACTACATAGGTAAGTTTGCACAACTCTTGGTGGTCGTTTATATTAAATTATTATAATGATGCGTCATGTTAAAAACGTAATGTTCTTAAAAACATCTAAAATATTTTTCAGCACCTACTTAGGTAGGTCCATGCGTATCTACATGGCCCCAGAGGCCCTATTAAAATTAACTAGTGGTATCTAACCCAGTGGGCGAAATTCATCCATAATTCATTTAAATTTTAATCAACAGTAATAAAAAATATTCGTTTTCTGCACTCTTCCATAACAATACATACAAACTTTAACTTTTCATACTCCTCGGTCCACTATTTTTTGCAAAAAGGGGTACCTACTTACAAAGTTTTTGCTTTTATCATGAGCTGGAAGCAGTGGCGGATTTACCAGCAGGCTGGATAGGCTGGAGCCTAGGGCGGCGGCAAATTTGACTAATTTTTTTTGGCTTAAGGAAATAAAAAAATACATTATTATATACGCGGAGAAAACAAGTCTCGAAAATTTAACAAAATTACAATATTTTAGTACCTACCTACTATACCTACATACAGTAGGTATACCGAATACTCCAATATCTGTATATGAAAAATTAATAAACGCTGTGACTAATTGAACTACCATGTAACTACTAACATATAAAAAGACTAATTGTGATAATGATTTTTTTTTATATTCCAATAGCGTTTCAATATTACAATTCAAAAGAGTAGGGGCGGCAAAAATGTAATAGCGGCAAATGTGTAAATCCACCACTGACTGGAAGTATTTTTAATTTCCAATAATTAGCCAGATAACTCTTTTCAATACCTATCGTAAGTTAATATAGGTTTAACAATGCAGCAAGCTATGATCAAAACGTAGGTCACATTTGCTTCAACACCATAATCTCTATTCAATGTAAAGTTTACTTTATAGCAATTACTATATTTATGTAGATCCTCTGGATAGGTATATAGCGCATTGAAAATATTTTCCAATATTCAAGTAGTGTACAGGCTGATTTATTTATTTACTTTCAAGCGATCTTAATACCCATTTTTAATTGTTCCGCAGAGCTTTATGAAGGTGCTTTACAAACTATTGCCATTTTCCCATTTAACTGTCGGTCATAAACGTTGTAAGTATGCCTCTACTCACTACACTACTCACCGGCTTCCCGTAAAATAATTATTTACCCAAATCTTGTTAACAATTGAATGTTCCTGTTAACCTACAATAGAAAACTATAAATCCGTCTGTCTGCTGCATCCACAAGCGACCTCGTAGCTCGTATCATAAGTATACCGAACTTAAACAAGCTCGTAGATCGTAGAGCCGTAGAAGATCCAACAGTGATATCTTGAATAAGTAGGTAACAGTACTCACAATCTGAAAACTTTGAAACTATATTGCGTAAGGTACATTGACGCACAATCTGTTATCATGAATTTGGCATATGATTCTAAACCTTGGAACTTTTTGGTCAGTAAAAAAAATATCATACAATTTTACGGTGTCATTCAGCTTTTGCACTTTTGTATGAAACAACAGATTTAAGATTTTTAGTACCAAACTGACGATAAGTTTCAGCACTGAGTCTAGAACCAGACACCCACTCAATTCAAACTGTGAACTGAAGTCATAGAAGTGATAATCAGGCTGTAATTCAGGATGCAATCAATCAGAAGCCTTTTATAGACTAAATATTATTCTAAATATATAGCTATAACTTATCTTGACATTTTAATTATGTCACATGAATAAACAAAGCATCCAATCGGTTAAACATATGTTGCGAACGATGACCATATGTGTGACTCCTTTCGTCTAACCGATGGTGACAGCTACTGGATGCTAATTGGCCGTGGCACGCTTGTGCTGTAACTACTGCTCATTTGAAAACTGTGACGAACAGCGTGCAAAGCGAGTGAATTCGTCAACGACTTTTACGATAGCCGTGGATAATCTTGCTTTTCAAACGGATCACGCCTCATGTCACCTCTACAGCTTCATTCATTACAGTAATGTGTAAATGAGTATTATTTCTGCATTAGCATTACTTTAATACCAGTTGGAATGTTCAACGATTTATCATGGGTATCTTCATACGGGCCAGTTCAATAGTTTTCATTTACATAGGCTCTTTATTTGAACACTTTCTAATGGTAGGCTTTCTCTGTTACTACCAACGAGCAGCAAATAAATGGTTGGGCTTTGAGCAAATAGCCGCTTTAATATTCAATTCAATAAATGATACCACAAAGGGAGCAACCTCAGTCCGAGGGCCTTGGGCTAACCAAATTGTTTACTAGCCACTATCAATTTATTTAGGTGGTTGATAAGTAGCTTTACCTATGCGTGTGATAGGTTTACCTACTAGCGTGGACGATGTCCATCATCTGGTGTGTTTCTGTTCAACAGTCGGCCAAAACGAGTGACAGCTGTTACCCATACAAATATTTGCCGGAGTTTATCTTTCAGCTTGTAAAGATTACGACTTTACGAGTTACAACACACTGCTGTTTTTTCAATCGGGTTGCCGCCATACCGCCTCGTTCATCATTTTGATGTAATAGGTACCTACTTGTAAACTTCTACACATTGGATTAACGTTACTTTAAATATTAGGTAGTAAAGTAAAAAGTAAATTAGCTATGCAAATTAATGCGGTTCTTTGCAGAGGCGGGTTGCCGGCCGGTAAAGTATATTATGGGGGAAATGCGGACCGGACATCCGACTTTGTATATGCTTATATATAAATGACAGGGTACTGAAACGCCTATTACAATTGTCACCTTGAACTTGCGAAATAAAAATAACAATGCATAGTTTTTCATTGTCGTATCAATGCCGTAGCACTAGAAGTTATGAAAAGAGGTTTTGTTCTTTCAGCGGAATTATAGAACTGCCAGTTCAATAACTCAAATTGGACGTAGTTTGAGTTATTGAACTGCCCAAAAACAAACTTCTACAATAACAATTAGCACTTGTCTTATCTTCGGACAATTTCCACATTAATAATGGTTTAGAGGTTGTCGAGATTAGCTGATAAAGGAAATACTTTATAATTACATTAAATTATCGTGTTTCAAGAACTTAATTTAGTACCTATTACAGTAACAACAAGAGCTTGACAGTAATTCTCATCCATTGGACTGTTTTCTTTTTTTGTATTTTATAAAGTAGTATTTAATAAATTCGTTTTTTTTTTCATAAACTTTTCACTGTTTCCTTAACGTTTCTTCAAAACGTGCCAATTGCCTTATACGTACGTCTGGAATTGTCGATTAGCCCACAAATAAATTAAATACGTGTGAGTACCCTATAGAAAATATTAGGTACAGGTATTAAGTTTTTCTAAGTGAGGATTATAGCCTGATTCGGGCTAAAAATCCGTGCGAATCAACTAATGAGCCGTTTTGATTAGCCTTTTAGAAAAAAATGTATTAAGTAACTATATTTGCTCAATCCAAATAACCAGCTATAGGACAGCCATCAATCAAACGCCTCGTCAAGCTATACGATCGTTTGCAAAGCAATTAACTGCAACGATATTGCTATGACGTATGAACTGCCATTTGTTTTTCCGCTAAATTGAAACAGCATGAAAGCTTTTCTAATCCACGACAACATGTCATTTACAAATCATCAAATGCATTAATCATAATATTAAAATATGGAAATTACCAAGGTTTGTGTATCTTTGACAGTCGTTACGGGTCGTCAGAAGCCCGAAAGTCTGACAACCAGTCTAACCAAGGAACATCGTGTTACCCAATAACTGGGTTATGGAGGTCAGATGGCAGTCGCTCCATGTAAAATACTGGTATTCAGCTGCATCCGGTTAGACTGGAATCCGACCCCAATACAGGATAAGTTTTTATCCAGTGCTCAAACTGTATCCATGAATTCAGCATGTCATTTTAGCAAGACCGTAGTGCAGAAATTTTACGTCGGTTTTACAAAATAAAATCAGCTGTTTCATAGAAAAGTGCAATACCTACGCGGTCAAAATGTATGGCAGAACTGATTTTTTTTTGTATTACCGACGAAAAATGTCTGCGCTGGGGGGTCTAGAATGCTATGCTGAATTCATGGTTACAGTTTGCGCACTGTATAGTTGGGAAAAACTTAGGCCGATGATGATGAAATTACCAAGGTTTATAATTAGTCTGCCATCAATGTTCCGATATAAATCTATGAGCTGTTTGTTTTATCCTGCATTAGGACCTAACATTGATAAATTGATAATAACACCATAATAGGATGACTTTATAATTAGTTAATTAGAAGTTGTAATTGAAAAAACGTCATTGTTCTGCTATTAACTATCACGCGATGTCGACGAGATTGTAAAATTACTTTATTGTATAGCGTAGTAGCCTTAGATCTATATACCTAAGAAAGAAGTTTTTTATAGTCGGTTTTTATATGTCTATGATGGTAGCCATTCATTCAGGATATTAAATAAATTAGGTACCTATCAGACCGCCAGTCATTGATACACAAAATGTTACATTTGATTGCTTTTGCGGTATTCGAGACCAGACCAGACTTGACTAATAACATGAGCAGTAATTTGAAGTACCTACTGTGAACTAACGTAATAAAGTAAGCAATTATTTCAAGCAAGCTAATACAAGCCGCATTCGATTACAAGCACCTTTATTCGAAGTCGCTCTGATCAGTCAATTCTCATAGATCTATGGTCTGATCCAACCAATCATCGGACGGATATGTTGCAAGTCAATACGGCTTTTCGTGCAACGACAAGCGTAAAAAAAATGATTCAGCATTTACCTAAAGCTGGTTTACGATCAAGTGTAATTGAAGCATAAAATACGTAACTGGCTATAAATTTTTAGTTCATTCGTCGGATTTATACTAACAGAGTACCTAATCCGAAAAAGGAATCACGCTCTAATTTTTTTTCTTCCATTCTCTATATGTATAATGATATTTTTCTGTTTCTTCTTAATTTTCTAGGATTCCTTTAGTTTTTTAATTCGGCGTCGGTAGGAATTTTGTCCTTGCTCAACATTATTGAATCCGAAAGCCCGTCGCTCCGGTTCAGATATCGTAGAGCCTTGACATTGGGAACAGAACCAGTTTACCGAGAGGTACAGTCAGACAGAACAAAAAATATGAGTTACGTAGCTAAGGAAACTGAATCACACCAATAGCTTTTTTGTGTACTGTGGTAATTGCACGTACACACCTACATAGGCGAAATATAGTCGTAAAAAATACGTGACGTAATCAAAATATTAACAACACAACAACCAATTCGGGAATTCGATAAAGGAAACATCGAGTTGAGTAGCAGAGAAGGCGGACCGGGACCACATAGGGACATTTGTATAGAGCCAGTGGCCAGTACCTTACAGATTAATAGTTTCACGTCTGCTTTTATTTCTGTGTTATGTGTGTGTGATGATAACACCCACTACTCTGAGTAACATTACATAGTTCTCTTTATCTTTTATTTGTTTACAATTTCCAAGGTAACAAAAGAATTTTCCGCAGCAGCGTTACACTATAATGCCAAATTCTTTTGAATACAAATTCACACGTCCAAACAATGTGCAGTTTGAAATGAGCGGCAAACTTTCAGATGAAACAGATTTATGAAATAAGTAGGTAGCTCAACAAACAGTTTAGTATGCTTGTAATGTTTACCCCTGAAACCTAATTAAAATTCTTTATTTTCATATAAAAATGTCGAAAAGAAAACAGTTTTTCTGAGCACATAAATGTAAGCTTATGTTAAGCAGTGTAATGATAGTACAGATAGTGAAGTCAATTATTTACTTGGCCACATCTTAAGATAACTAGCTTCTCACATATTTGTAATGTCCAATACGCGCTATGTACTTTGACTCACTTTACAAATTGCTACTTCGTTTACTGCTGAACAATGCGTATGAATGTGTTTTTAAAGATATGAAAAATTACTGAAACGAATGAAAATATTAACGACGCGCCATCTCAAAAAAAATATTTTCACGATATTTGGTGACTGTTGAAGTAGCAGATAATATCTTAACAGATTATTTGATTTTGTATTTTAGATTAACTTAGGTACTAACACTGGGAAGCTGGAAGGTACTCTTGAAACGTCCATTAACGCATGTGTTAAGGAACGAAAGGCTTGAGGCCTGAGGGCACATAAAAAAGCCGAAATGTTTCATTTCTTATAAAAAGGTTTTATAACAATCAGAGCGTGTCCGAATAAGAAAAAAAGTTAATGTATATTGAACTTAGTAGCTCGATCGTCTGTCCTTCTCAAACTAGCGACGTCTAACAGAGACGTGAGACTCCAAAATTTTTTTTTGTTTCTAACAAAATTACCGAGTCATGGGGGCTTACGGAGCGTATCCCCATCGTTTTCCTTCTCAATTCTCGGGATGCAATTATGGCCGGCCCGGAGCCACGACCATTATTATCTGAGAGAATCAAAAAACACGTGAGTACGTAGAAAGGTACCATAGATAATTGGCTCTACCTCGCGGCAACCGAGCACACCAGTTACGTCCACACTCACATACCAAGTTATGATTATTTAAATGTGCTGCACGTTCATATTTTGTAGCTGCTTTAATTGTTTAATTGAATGTAATTATAAGACAATTAGAACATCCTAAACATGTTATAATTTGTACTTCGTGTCAGTTATAATAAGGACCAAACAATTCTAAAAAAGAAATCAAATAGTTGTAAGTAGGTACACTGCTAGCTGGCTTCGAGTAGTTTGACGACATTCTGAGATTTTTCAATATTTGTTTACCTTGGTCTTCAAATCATTCGGCTGTTTCGATTAGGTTGGATAGGATTAAGGGAGATCTTTTACTTACTTTAACAGACTATTAGCTCAAGTAGAAACCTCCCGCGACTTTTTTATCCAAATGTTTCAGATAAATACCTAATCAGATATCAAAATTAAAGAATTCTGAAAAACAATTAAGTAGTCATAAAAGCACAATACAGGTCTACGTGATTGATTAAGTACATTTATTTACTTCGATGAAATACACTGATATTATTATATATCTAATCGAATAAAATAGTATCTATACCTATAATACTAAAGAAAGCATTTAATAAAGATTAACCGATAAAGTAACAATGTTAATTAAGTGCGACCATATAATGATTGTGAATTGTCTTGATCTTAATCAGTTTTGATCCAAATCGCAAACAAAAGTAATACCTATCTTGAGAAATATTTTACAAACTTGTCACACACAGCTAACCAGCTACATTATGGCGCAATTTCTAGATAAGTTAAGAATCTCTTGTGGGATGCGAATCTGTGTTGGTCGCAAAATATTATGACCACAGATCGAGGAAATGAAACAATGAGCGTCATTAATTTACTGCAGCGGATTCTCAGCCAACTTGATTGTAGATGTATGTAATTGTAGGTCACCAGGCTCATTCAGGCTGCCTTATGAAGTCATTTTAAACCTACTTACTTGGCACTTCCGACCTTGCTATGTCGATACCTTAAATAATGCCCTTAAACTTTTGAAATTGGTGAAGCAAACATCTGGCTGTAAGTCGCGGTAAATATCCATGAAAACAAATTAACATTTCGTATTTAATGTCGCTATATTTCGGAAACTGAATCATAATTAAGTACCTACCTATTAGCTATAATTTGTATGAAAGAGGTCCCTTTTTATTAATTAACTTCGGACATTATCTTCTGAAGGTAAAGGTATGTTTCAATAAGCAAGGCTCCTAGCGATGCATGAAGAATCAAATTACATGCAAAGTTCTATTTATAATTTCGTCCTGCCTACAAGACTACATTATGTATTAGCTATAAACTGCTAGGAAAAGGAACCTACGTAGGAAAATAGCAGAGCATCTATAAATTTGGAATACTTAGTTTATGAAATATACATATAGATATAGATAAGGTAAACAAAAACCTTTTCGGGGACATTAAATAGGTGCTACAGCCCTACAGACAAGTGGTAGGGCGCCGATTCGTACCAACCAGTGACAGTCTGTGAGATCCTTAAATAACGACCCGGAAACTAACAGCCGGATATTGTCATTTACTTACATTTTCTAAAGATATTTAAAGGGGTCGATACCACTTATAAATTAAGCTTTTGCCAGCGCCTTCGCCCGCGTGGAGGTCGGTGTATTATACATATAAACCTTCCTCTTGAATCACTCTATCTATTAAAAAAACCTGCATCAAAATCCGTTGCGTAGTTTTAAAGATTTAAGCATACATAGGGATATAGGGACAGAGAAAGCGACTTTGTTTTTTACTATGTAGTGATAGTGATATGTAGTGATAAGCTTAACTTTGCCTTACAAAGTTTGTAGCATATTATTTGGTAAGCACCCAAGAAATCAATCTGAATTTAAAGTTTTACGAAAAGTTGTGCACAGGAATGTAGCTAAAAGCAACATGCTACGACAAAAGGTACGATAGTTTCTCCCATTAAAATGGTAGCTGACAGAACATTAGACAAAGCCCCACCTTCCTGAATTATTATAATAGCAACACAATAAAACATTACTACCTTCTTAGAATATCAAAATGGCGCGGCGGTGTGCGGTGTGAGCGGGCACTCGGGCAGTCACGGGCGCGCCGCGGCGCCTCCCCCGAGGGAAACCGACGATTACCTCATTGCCATTTGTGGCGTTTGAATCCATTACTACATCACACTATGTTCAAACTCGATAACAAGGCGTGTCTCCTGAGTCTTCCTAATGGACATTTCATTAATTTTACCATAAAACAGACAGATTAATAAACTAATTCAAATTACCTAAAAGCATTTAAACTTGAGTCACCATAATCGGTGGGTTTTCGGCAGTGCCAATTATGAAAGCTTACTAGGCAGTTGGCGAAATATGACCAATTAGAAAGGTCCAATAAAAATCCCCAAGTTATTTGTAATCGATGACGCACAGGTATATATAGCTAGATATCGAACTTCTAATGGAGAAGTTTTGCATCTAATCAAAGAGAAAGTTTTAAGTTAAACATTTAACCTGATGTTTTATGGATATACAACATTAGATATACAAATCAAATGGAGATTTCAAGTGGGTACTAAATTCAATCTGCCACTAGGCCATGATTCCAAGTCCAACTCTTTCGTTGCTGATGCATGCTAATCATCAGTTGGCCATTTGCTTAAGACAGACCATTCAGCTATACCATTCGCGTTTTAGCATGGCAACAGAAGTCATTGTAACTACATAAATCCAGGTCCACGAGCAACTCCGGCCTCAAAATAGATCAATCAAACAATTGTGTGCGAGTCCGAATGTGGGTGCCCGAATATGAGTTGTAAACATTTTGTCAGATTCGTCAAGTAGGTAGGTAGCATTGTTTCTATTTAGATCTGGGTATAAAAAGAACATGACCTGGACCACTTTGTGGTCACCCACGCTATAGTTGTGAGGTAATTGAGGGAAGAGTAGGCGAAGATGGGTTGGTAACAGGAACTGGCCCGCTTAGCGTTGATTGCAAACATTGGACAAACAGCTCGCTCTGTGGTAGAAACCGCCACAATATAATTTCTGTGAAACATAGTAGGACAAATTCTTCATACAGCTGTAAGATACCATATATAAAAACTTCCAGTTTTCGTGGTCATTCTTTGAAATATGATGACGCGACCACATCTGTCACGGTAACCTGTCAGGTCTCACCATATCGGTATTAAAATCTATACCTTCCTCATACTTATAAAATTATTTATATATTTATCATTCAAATGATTCATGTAAACGATTACTGGTAGACTATGCAGAAAATTTTTCCATTCATTAGTAATTATCGCGTGCCTTTTCTCGCTTATCATTAAAAAAAATACGATTATTTCCTTTGTTATCATGATTTGAATCCGGCGTGTGTCATAGAAATCTTTTTACCATTTACGCGGGTTTTTCTCATTATAATAAAGCCATGTTTTGAATAATTAAGTAGTTCTGGTAATGATTGCATGCGGGTAAAGGCCAATGTGTCTGCGCCAAAGACTATTATGGAAAGTCGAAGGCTGGTCGACGCAAACAGGCAACAACACTTCATCCTCTGGGACGAAATCGTCATTGTGTTTATAAACATTGAATTCCTTACGATGGCCATCAAATAAAATGTTATTAGTTCTTTGTAAAAAAACAACACGAAGCAAAATAATCACAAAATCAAAAAAGAATGTTAATTAGAAATTCGGGCCAATTAAGAGTCCAAACTTACGTAACGGTATGCCACTTTGATTTACCATGGTGTAAGCAATGTGACCCTGTGCACTGATTATTGCTGCTGGCAAAAATTACAATCAAGCATTTACGTTTATCCACTAATAAATAAAGGCGTGTCGGCGCTACGCCAAAAGGATTAAAATAACTTTTTCTACAAACAAATTCCGTTGTGATAACACTTTGATATGATTATGTTTACTCAGTCATGACGTAAATCTTTAGGAAAGGTGTAGTAAGCAAGATAAGGCCAAGATCATCTCATAATCGAACTGAGTAATCTGTATCAAAATGTTTTTAGAAGTGATGTTTTCTGGAAGTAGTGAGTACAAGATTATATTAATCGCGATTTGATAACAATACTAATTCTATTTAAATAGACATTTAACAAAAATTAACAACATTGTGTTTGTAACTGTTGTCCTTACATATACATACATATAGAAAGAAGTGAAACGAAATAATAATAGTATATCCACTGTTGTAGTGCACTTGAGTCTCACAACTATAACTGTTCTTCAAATCCTCGGTTAACCTATTATAGTTTATTTCAGTGTGTGTTTAGTATTTAAACAAACAAATAATAACTTTAAAATTTACGATCTTGGCAAGCCTATTGTCGACACTGGGGGTCATCGTCGTTTTTAAAGCGAATCGTAAACTTGTGCATTACGAGTGCATGCATTTGTTGGCAGAACCGCATGCCGTCCTGTGTCAACAGCATTTAAATAAGATACATTCTGATTTGTGAATTGGTGAGACATTTTCTGTATTGGTCTTACAAAATCATTCCAACCTACAACTACTCAGGATATGTGCAAATGCAGGTATGTATCTACAATGAATCGTCGTTATTCACTTGTTCCAGTCTAATTTGTTAAATTATTAATTTTGTAAATTAATCTAATTACAAAGTTTCAAACATGATCATTTAGGTTGATTAACAATTATACGGTTGGTCCAAAAGTAGGTCCTAGGTGTAATTTATCCGCCAATCAAAAACAACCTCTAATGATATTTTTAGAATAGAAAGCTGGCTTTGTGTTTCTTTAAACCCGCTTTGTATTCAAACATATAGGTACCTAACGGATCAATGCATAAAAAGTAGAACCTTTTTGTATATTCACTCGGTCACATATCGGGAATTGGTACATGCATCGTAGGTCAATGAACCTTGTTTGAGTAAAGGAACATATTTAACGCCTGTACGGCGGTAGACGGCGGTTATATTAACTGTGGTTGTCAAAACCTGTTATGATATTCATCTCGATGGTCTCTGGAAGATATGAGCTTGACAGTACCCACTCATGTGATCCTACAACTTCTTGCCTACTTGTAAAAAACTGAATGTACTTTGTATGGTTTACCAGGGTTTAAGTAGGATACCAAAGAACTTTATGATATTTTATTTACTGAACAGGCAGGACCATCGTCATATAATCTGTTACCATGAATTCAGCCCATGCAAATATTCTTTCGGTAATTAGAAACAAAAACCTGCTGTTGCAACACAAACTAGAGTACCTACAATGCAGAACAATTTTTTTTAGGCCCTCCACAATCACGTGCTGAATTCATGGTTCCAGTTTGCGCGTCTATGTCGCTGCCACCCTGTAAAAACTGTACCAAGTCGGTATCAAGGGATCACTGGTTGCCGAGCTTGGGCCACACAACCTTGAAGAAATAAAAACAAAAACCAATAAATCTCTGTAGCGTTTATTTCAGTCAGAAGCTCAGATCCACAAAACGTTTACGACTACCGCCAATCGCTAAGTTAAAGTCGTTTATGTTCAACTTATGAACGACGACTACTTAGCTGAATGATGCACGACCGATTCCGGCTATAATCGATACGAACTTAGAATCTTAATCAGGCCCAAATTCTCGCCAATCATAAGCGCCACCAGACCAGTCGACATTCACACGGACGTAATAAAATCGCAGTGGGATTTTTTCGCCCACTGGATTTTCAACTCTCTGTGAACCTAGCATTGAGAATCCTACAGAGTGCAGCGCACACAAAAACACAATTTTCGATTTTCAATTCTAGGCGCTAAGCACTAAGCAATGCGTTGAAGACATACCCTCTTATTTATAAACGTTGTTTAAGTTAGGAACGAGATGTTTTTTTTTGGGTGGGAAATCATCAAATAACTTCTCCCGCTCTGGGTGGAGCGGGAGGGTGTGTCAGACTTTTACTGACTACAACCCACCCGTGTTCCCTCAGTTGCCTGTGTGCCAGGGGCCGCGGTATCTCTTTCGAACAAACCGCACCCCTGGCAGGCATCGACCCGTGCGGGCCCCGTCAGTTGCTGCTGATATCTCTTTGAGGCGCGCGTGGAACACAACGCGCCGTCAACCCGGGCTTGGTCCTTACCGGACAGCGAGCTACCCATTACTCGCCGTCCGCAAGCCCGTGCCTACGGTGGCCGGGAATCAGCCTGGGATTCCCAACGCCCAGGGCGTCTCCTGCGAAGGCCACGGCTGTAAGGGCGCATGTACTGCATCTCCCTCACGTACGCCGCCTCCCTCTTTGCGAGCATAACTGGTTCGCTGAAGGAGGCGACTGTTAGCCATGCACTCTCGCTCCGTACCATGGCCTGGTAACACCCGGGCGTTTCCTCCCGCCCTATCCGAAACAGGAACCTCCCGAAACAGCCATGTCCGGTGAGGACCTGTGTCAGGCGGAAGGTGAGGACGCCATGCCGCCTCTCAAGCCACTCCTCAAAGAGGGGACTTACCGCCGTAATCGTGGCGTGCCCAAGGAACGAGATGTTTAAACGTCAAAAATGTAGGTAGGGTTAAACAGTCGCTAGTCACTACTTAAGTTTAAGCAACGTTTATAAATAAGGGGGGGCCAGTGCGCGAAAAAATCACTATGCAAATTTATCATGTCCGTGGAACATGGGCTTATGATAAAACAGCTATTATGTATAGCCCTCACAAACTACGCAGGTATCTAGTACCTAAAGGTGTGACCATTCTTATGAAATCGTATGAAGAATGTCAATGAAATGCTTAAAGCCAAATCAAATTCTGTACACGATTTGAATACGCAGACACCGTGGTAATGTGGCCTTACACTGTAATAATAGTTTCCTGAGTGAAATTACAATGAGGTTCTATTACTAATTAATTAGTTTGCAACTTGTGGCTTATTGGCTATGAGTGATATAACCAACAATGCAGTTACGGTAATTATTTATTCACTTAGGTAATGCATATTTATTGTCTGGATGAGCTCATATTTCGCAAGGTACTTCCTAGGAAACATAAACTTTTAAAGTTTCTTCAGACAGGCGCGACGCAACAGGACGACACAACACTTGTAGAACAGTTTCCATGGAGTTTTAATAGAAATTGTTCAATAAGAGTCGCGTCACGCCTGCTTGAAGAAGCCTTTAAAGTCTCCGTCGAACAAAACTAGGTGGCTACTGAAGTACTTATTTTACTTAGGTACCTATGCTATAAGCTTTCAGGAGTTACTAGTTTTATAGGTAGGTAAGTAGGTATCTACATAAATATCTGAATATTATCCCTGATTTCAGAATTAATCTCCTGAAAATTGCAACACTCAATTCAAAATATAACATAATTCTACATTAGTGTTAAAAACCGTTAACATTTTATCATTACACATAAAATGTATATTATAATTGAGGTTCTTAAGATAAGCAGTTAACTTAGCGATAACGATAATATTTATTTGAATGGATTAACTTTTTAGAGTACCGAAACTGTAAACGTAAACCACTTAAGTAACTTGTGTGATACAATTTGTTTGCCACTCCCATTTCTTTATTTATTAAATACTCGTACTAGCTTTTGCCAGCTAATTCACCCGCGTGGAGTTCGGTTATTATGCCACGGAAATGTACTACCGGGATAAAAATTACCCCATAGATTAACACATAGTTAATCCAGGTTATAATCTGAGTGCGAAATTTCATCCAAATCCGTTCCGCCGTTTTTGCGAGATTAAGTAACAAACAAACATCCATCCATTCACACAAACTTTCACATTTATAATATTGGTAGGATACAGTAGGAAGTAGGATGGCCATCTTTACATACCAAGACCCCTCCGTGCCTCGGAAAGCACGTTAAGCCGTTGGTCCCGGCTGTCATTTGGGATCTTTGACAGTCGTTACAGGTCGTCAGAAGTCCGAAATTCTAACAACCAGTCTCACCAAGGAGTATCGTATTATTCAATTACTGGGTTGTGGAGGTCAGATAGGCATGAGTCGCTATACAAAAAGAAATCAGATGTTTCAAACATTTTGACCGCGTAGGTATTGCACTTTTCTATGAAACAGTTGATTTTTTTTTTGTATAACGGACGAAAAATGTTTACGCTAGGGGGTCTAGATTATATGCTGAATTCACTGTTACAGTTTGAGCACTGGTCAAAAATTTACCCTGTATAGTATACTAGAGGGAAACAATATGAATAACAACATAAATAAACATTAAACAATGACATACATATAACTTATCTTAAATATATGAAGTGTCACATTCCACCAGCTCGCCATGACCTCATTAATTTCCAGTAGCATTTCCAGTACTCGGTTATCGCTCGCTACTTGTATTTCCCTGTTGTTTGATTTAAAACAAAATAACTCATCAACATCTGCCTAGCCTTTTCCCAACTTTGTTTGGGTCGGCTTCCAGTCTAAACGGATGATTGAATAAAATGTTTACATGGAGCGACTGCCGTGTTATTTCCTGCAATTTATTTCATCACCACTGCTGTCAAAACGGTAAAGGAAAATGTCGTGAGGAAACCAGCATGTCCTAGAACCAAAAAATCAAAGATGTGATATCTAACTTCGACGGCACGGTTGGCGCAGCGGTTAAGCGATTGACTGGTGCACTGCGTGTCGCGGGTTCGATTCCCGCACTGAACAAATATTGGTATGACGGTAGTTGTTCCGGGTCTGGCTGTTTGTGTATGTAATTTTAAATGTTTGTAAACGCACCCACAATACAGGAGCAATTCCTAGTGTGGGGCAACGTTTAAAAAAAAAAAATCTTGGCCCGCGTGAGGAATTAAGGCCCACTCACTCTCAAAATCAAAATCAAAAAGTCATTTATTCAAACTAGGCTGAGAGTCAGCTCTTTTTGAACGTCAAAATTACATAAGACAGTCCCCCAAAACGCCCGCCCATCACCACTTCCTAGTGCTTTAGCTGGGAAGAAGAAGTGGCGCAACAAACTCCTCAGCAGCACAGCTGTCTGTTAAGTTAGAAGAACTTGATTCTATACAATAGTGGGTAATTAACATTACGAAACACAAAAACATTAAATTTGCCATATCTCAGCTAGCACAGGCTTATATAGGCTCTCATAAGAAGAGTAGGCCTGTGTCCAAGCAGTGGGAAGATTATAGGCTGATAATGTGACTGACCCAATAACTAGGTAATACGATACTCCTTGGAAAGACGGGCTTTTTCCACCCGTAGCGACTGTCAAAGTTCTCAAAACAAAAGAACTCATCCTTTTAAATTACTTAATTATTTGAAAAATCAAGAGCTCTTGTTTGTGCATTGAAATGAGTAAACTCCTATTATATCTGAATAATGTTCGTCGATGTTTACCTTAACGGTTTCGTGACAAAGAAAGCTTGCCATTCCTAATGTTGCTTCAAAGGAAATTAATTGAAAAGCTGCAGAAAGTTACATTTAGTAATGGCTGCCTTGAACCTTGGGTTACTAATGTCTCCCTCCCCGTGTCAATACAAAATGCTGACATGTCATGTGGTTATAATCACAGTGTTTCACTACAATATATTTTAGATAGATACTATCATAATGACAGTTCTTGGCTGAGGGATATTCAAGGCCGGTCGCACCTACTCCAAAATCATCCATTATCATTTACCTTCACTAAGTAACAGAAAAAACATAAATTTTCATTTGTGTATCCAATCTTCAATCAATTTATTGTGACGTCAAACAAATATTTGGGTCGTTTCCACTGTATTGTAATGATACAGCCCGTAATATCTTCCAGTAGCTTACCATTAAGTGGGGACACCAACAATGGATTTAACTATCTGATGATTAGATAGGAATAGTTGATATCGTCCTGAAATTAACCTATGGGTAGGTACATAAGTAGGTATACTATTTACTTCTATGGAACACTATGAAATATTACCTACTATGCAAAACAGTTGCAGGATATTAATTATTTTTAGATTTCCGGAAGTATTTACATTTAAATGATCCACCATACATATTAGTTACCAAACTGTAAATTGAAAAAAAAATACAGGTACTTTCAAAATCAAACCACGTTGGCTAGATCCGTCGCCATTTTTATCCTCGGTCATTGCGGAAATGGATATTGTAATTCGCGACCAAAATCACGATGCATTTACATTGTAATTTGAAAGTGTCCTAACTCTTTAGTAGCCAGACACGCCTCGCTGTGACAAGACATGTGTCTTGTGTGGTCGAAAACCCACTCGACCAAACCCGTGATATAAACTAACGGTTGACGCCAAACGCTAAACTTGTCACTTCCGCATCCTTGCAACAACTTGCAAAATAGGCCTTAGCAGATCCGTACTAACTACTCAACTGGGAGAATAGTATGGACACATAGTTCACACCTATTAACTTCAACCAGCTCATTTTCTGGCAAATGACCACCGTGACACGCTAATACAGCTTCATTGTGGCTCTTCCTGTCATGTCTGGGTAGACAAAATATTATGAGCGCTCTCCCATGTTCACCCGTATCGTCATGAACACCGACAATGGTGCTACAAAGTATTACCATAATAATCAATGCGTGACGCTATGGTAAATAATTATTAACACCTGCACGCAGTTGTCTGTGGATCCAGCCTAGCGTAAACACAATCTCTGGTAATTAGAATATGGATATATTCCATTCGATACGCTGTATTTAAATACACAGACGATAATAGGTACAGGGCTAACTAGTAGTAGCTTATAATATAGGTGTAGGTACACTTTAGTTACCTATCTATAACAGAATTCTTTCAGGCTGACAAAAAACACGTAGAGATGCAAAATACGTTACCGAACATTACCATCGATTCTAACATTATTATTGTTTTGATGCTAAATTGAACGTAGAACCTGCTTTGTGTATTCGAGGACTTAGTTAAACGAGTATACAACGTAAGTCGTAAAAATCAACTCGAGGTAAATGGTTTAAATATTGATTTGTACCAGCAGGTTTAGATTATAGTCATTCAACATGAGTACATTTTCTTACTTTTAAATTTTCATAATTTCTTCACTTATTTTGGCAAAAATCGAAACCTAGCATTGGTTCCTAACTGGAATAAACTATAGATTTGACGATTGCCTTATAATTTTTACACCTCTAGAACGAATCAATATGCCTAACATTTACAACAGTATCATTATCAGCATTGTACAAATAAATAATCCTAACAACGACTTATGAGGTAGTCACACACTCCGGTTGGAGACGCTGCGACTCATTTGTTATCTCAAAGTGTTAGCACACTCACGAAAGGCTAAATCTAGTGCAAATACTGGCTACCTACTTATATCTCTAGTAAACTGTATGGTCAGGCTTACATATCAAACTAGTTATAACAAAACGAGGAAGCACCCGAAAGGTGTAGGTACATTTTCTAAACTCAGACAGTTAATAAACGTAGAAACGGGTTTATTGCTTGATTTCTAATGTCATACGCCCGACTGCTAATACCCCGAAGTCATCAGATCGAACGTCCGAATTGCCGAAATTCCATAGCATCGATATACCACAATTTCGAATAGCCATAAGATCGACCGTCCGTTTCGCCGAAAAGCCATTGCAACGGTAGTCCTATCCATCGAATGTCTATTGGCTCGACGTGCCACTAAGTCGAAAGCTATTCTACATTTAAAAAAAAAATGTAAAATGGGAAATAATCAGCCTATAATGTTCCCACTGCTGGGACACAGGCCTCTTCTCTGTGAGTGGGAGTGGGCCATAATTCACCACGCGATATATCGTTGTTAGCTAAAAAGAATACCAACAAGATCGTAAGCAAAATAGACAGCTAGAGGGCCTTGGGCACAATATTCAGCTGAGGAATTATGTAGAGGAAGATGTGACGAGTCTCTTAAATTTGTTTCATCCATGAATGATCAATCCCACAGTTATTATATAGGTAATAAAATCCAGGCCGGAAGTGCAGTGCGGTTTGAACATTCATATTATAATCACTCATTTCCAAGAAAAATACTAATAAGCGGTTGGAGGTTATACTCAATGCACAAACACGTTAAATTACCGAGTGCAGGTGTAGGTACACGTAGTTTTGCGCCCTTTAAGAGCTGACATCTAGCTTTTATGGCAAATAATTACTCACTGGTGCGGTCATGGTAAACGGCATAGACCTTGTGAGGTTACGAGTGCTTGCACTCACCTGAAGGAAATATGGATTACTGCCAAGGACTTAAAAAGCATAATACAGGATTTATGTATAAATAATGATTTTGAAATGCACAGAAAATCTAAAAGGGATCGTTTAGGTAACCATGTTGAATGATTTTCTAATAAGAAACATGACTGCCTCATTGGTCTAGTGGTCGTAACCGCTACTGCTGACACTCAGCGCTTGCGACCACTGGACTGAGGTTAGTTCAGGTTCGGGTTGGATTCCCAGCTTGGGTAAAGTGTTATTAGGTTTTTTCTTCCGAAATTTCTCAAAAGCAGCCCCGAAGTATGGTTGATGACAAAAGGCTTCCCCCTATTTTATGGGACTTGACCATAACTTGCGAAATCTTGAATAATCTTGGTAGTTACACCTCTGCCTATTCCTTCGGGAATTACAGCTTTGATGTTAAATGTGTAAAATAAAAATTCAAACTTAATATCTATGACTGTGAAATAATAAGGAAAACTACAATAGGTACCAACGTATAGGTATCTGTCGTGGAAAATAGACAAAAGGTTCACAAATAAATGAGATGACAATCATTTTCCTCAATTCAATAGGTAGATCATGTTCATCCAAGTTTTAATTAGGTATAGATACGATGTAAACGAATGTAGTTCTGACTAAACTAACTATTTTACAATAAATGACAATTCCCTTCAGATCTCCGGAACTTCTAAATACAATAACAAAATATCCGGAAACAACATCCACGCATTTAACGAGATAATGATGGCACAAATCACTACAATTAAAACCATTATGTAAAGTTCTCCCACAACACTGACCCTGCTGTCCAAGCTTTATCTGGTATCCGCCGCTTTCCCAATTTCCTGTGAATTGTTTCCATTCAGTTCAGTGTCACAGTATATAGGCCTAACGACTGGACCGTTCACCCTATAATAGTTAATTAGTGTAATTTGCGTCCGGTCATCAGTCCATCACACGAGCCATTTCCCTACAAAAGTTGACTACAAGTTATACTGAACCACAGCACCCTTTATCACTACCATTGTTCCAAATGCCGAGAGCCAGAACAGTGAAAAATGTTAATCACCGAACAGTAAATGTTATCAGATCTAGCAAACTAGCGATGTATATCGCCTTTGGAAAAAGCTGTGCTTTTTGTTAAACTTACGTATAGCATCATAATTTTACTGTTTCTAAAGATTTATCAGACCCGGTCATAACACTTTTGTAAGCTGAATAAGTAATTATGTTTTCCATTTATTTCCATTTAAAGACTTACTCAATAGTTACGTTAAACTAAGTTAAATTGCAAAATGTAGAACGTTGTAGGCACGCGATAGCTAAACACGCATCAAGCGCCTGTCATCTGGGCTTAATCTATGATTAATGGTAATTAAGGAAAGGTTAAAGAAACTGTAGCATTACTTTCTTTTGATCACAGAACCATGGGAGAGCTGGGAGCGAAGCTTGGGCTCGATGAACTGACTGGTGGAGCGGCCGGCATCAGCAGGGCTCTCCTGGCAGAGTTCATCGGTAAGTGGAAGAAATATTTTTAAGAAGAATCAATGTAAAATTATCAAATTAACCCGTTTGCTTTCATTCATAGACCTCATCCATCTGCGTGATCGAGGTCAGGAGCAGGTTTATTCAGCAAAAAAATAAAATAAAAAATACATAACAACCTATTCCATAAATTAATAATCTGAGATCATACAATATAAGCTCTGTCGTCATGATTATTTTGAAAAGTTCTCCGTCATCGGATCTTAGCGGTCCATCATGCAGGTGAATAAAATCCCAGACATTACTTAGAAGGCATTATTTGAATGACATAATGTACTCAATTATTAAAGAAACAACATAATAGCAACTGTAGTGCTTACAGTTTTTCTATGAAAAATGTCACCTAACTAGGAATGACAAAATTCCACTTTGTGTTGACTGTCAGCTCCACAGCACCATAAACGGAGTATTTCTAACAGCCCTAATAGGTGACATCAGTGAACACTTGCGAGGCTGCGTACCTTACTGAGTTATGACATACGATACATTGAATATTGTACATATTACCAACATTGATTGAAAATGTAAAGATACGCTTTTCGGCATGATTGACAGAACGAAGCATAAGTCGTTATATCCTTATCATAAAATATTCAGAAATAACTCACAGTGGAACAGTACAAACGCTTTATTACTTCACTAACGATTATCTTATTGAACAGGATTACTTTGATTCGCATTGTCTTATGTGTTATGTTAAAAGCTATCCGTCCTATCCCAAGATTGCATACGTTCTCAGCTGTAACTTCATAATGACAACCATAGAGGAAAATGGAAGGTTAAGTTAATGCACTTTCTAATATTTAATTTTATTTTTATTTTAATTTTATTCAACACTGTATTGTACACCACAGAAAACAAAAAGGACAAACATAGGTATTTTAAACTAGTTTAGGAAGTCTTAATGACTACATTATTACCCTAGAACAATATTTCTATGTAGTCTATCAGACTGAATAAGGAAACCCCTATAGATACTAAGTAGGTAAGTCTATCAATCATTTCTGAGGGCGGTTTGCGTAGACCGGGGGAAGTCATTTGATGATATACCATCCAAAAAAAAGGGGCGGTTTGCGTCATCTTACTTTCTAACTTTATAATGATACAGCCATTATACAGCACGAGATATTAGCGTGCATTGCTGTCGAGCGAAAGTCCAAATATACCTACTTAAATGCCAGTTATATATCATTGCAATGACTGCCATATGAGCTAGTTAAAGCCCTTCGAAAATTAGTATTGTTAATCACTACGCTTCTTGGGAAACTGGACGGCAGCATGTTTGGCTAAGGCTACAAAATTATTTCCACTTTAGCGCAACTTAGTTCACAAGGACATCATCATCCGCCTATGATGGGGTCGGCTACCAGAACAACCGGATACAGTTGAATACCGATATTTTACATGGAGCAACCTATCTGACCTACAACCGAGTTACTGGGCGATACCCCGATACCAATAGTTCACGAAGACAATCGTACGAAAAACGTGTTAACAGGCTCTGCTTCTTGCTTTAACCTTGAACCCTGAAGATCTAAGCAAAAACTTTTGTTGTCCAGGTAACTTATTACTGAACCTGTTCGGTTGCGGTGCCTGTATCAACATCGCGCAAGGCACCAGCGCAGCACCAGACATCGTCCTCATCGCCCTCGCCTTCGGTCTTGCAGTATACGCCAGTGTTTCAGTGAGTATTCGCTTTATAAACATTACAAGCTCTATTCTCATCTCCTTAAGCTTTAGTACGATCCTGTTTTTCGTGCATAAAATAATTGAATACTGTTTGTCTTCTTCAGTAGTTTAAGATGACTTACGGGAACTTTTGACAGCTCTATTAATTGAACTTCTACATACCTGGGACTGCCTCGTTGGTCTAGTGGTCACAAGCGCTACTGCTGAGCATCAGGTCCTGGGTTCGATTGCCAAGTCGGGCAGTCTTATTGGGTTTTTCCATCTGGAATTTCTCAGTAGCAGCCCGGAGTATGGATTTCTGCCCGCTTGATGGTAATAGGCTCACGCCCTTTTATATGGCACTTAAACATAACTTAGGAAGTATGGGTCTACTATAGGTACACATCTGCCCAACCCTTCGGAGGAACAAGTCGTGATGTTATGATATGTTTCCACATTCTATTCGACACTTACCGTTCCAATTTTCTTTCCGATAGGCGATAGGTCACATCTCAGGCGGCCACATCAATCCAGCAGTAACCTTAGGGCTAGCATCAGCGGGTCGCGTGAAGCCGGTGCGTGCGGTGCTATACATCGTAGCTCAATGCGCAGGCGCCGCGGCTGGCTCTGGCCTGCTGAAGGCGCTGACTCCTGACCGCGCGGCTGGCAAGCTTGGCGTCACCGGCCTCGGCCCTGACGTCACGCAGCTGCAAGGCTTCGGCATCGAGTTCTTCCTTGGATTTGTGCTTATTTTCGTCGTTTGTGGGGTGAGTTTTAAAGCTGAATTCATGAATGTGTTAAACAAATGAACATTTTGAAACAGAAGTAAAGTCTAGTTTAAGTACCTATGAAAAAATATGCCACGATGAGATTTTTTTGAGGACAATATGTAGTCAAATGTGACAGGGCAAGAACAGAGTACCTACCTAACAGGATCTACCTACTTCCTTATAATAACCACTGACATCATTTTTTTCGGAAAGTCACATATTATGACAAATCCATTTCAGAGGAATTTGTAAATAAATTAAGATTGTAACTAAATAACTATACAATATAATCTAAGGTTTTTCCGGTGACGGTTTAATCGGAACTGACGGACGAAATGTTTTCCTAGTAACTTCGATGCAACATCAAAAGCGAACAATAATAAAAAGGCAATAAATATGACAATACTGAGAACTACAGCGGACAATAATAACAAAGATTACATGCTTGCAGTAATGATAAGAAACGTGACACGGAATCCGTAGGTACCGCCTAAAAATAAATACCTTCATAATGATCCTTTGTCATTTTGACATTAATCCTCCTTCCGATTGCTGTATCAACACTTTATATATTTGTCAGACACACCTTAACTGCTGAACGATATTGGAATCCAATTGCACTCAGTATTCATACCTTCATTTAAGTTTTGAAAGAACAAGATTGCAGAGATGTGGTATTTTCAGGAGCAGAATATTCCCTAAACCTTGAAATTTTTATATCCGTATGACGCAAATTATGTCGCAAAATATTAATATCATCAAGCTCAATATGCATTGTAGCATTACTAGCGTAGTTAAAGTTAATGAGTTAAACAATGGAATGAATAAACAGCTAATGACAAGTCTCGAACAAATCTCGAGCCACCAGAGGTCGCATCAATCGTTTCGTGACACGACGTTATTAGCGGAAACGTGCGCAGTAATCTGCCTTTTTGTAATGAAATATTTAAACAGTTTCTATAGATAGACAAAGAAAAAAACTATAGCGATTCGCAAAATAAATCACATAAAAATAAATGCTTCGTGCAGCCAAATTATTATTAGTTCGGTCTCAAGTCACAAGCGATTGTCTAAACGCGTCGTACATACTTACAAATAATAAGCGAGCCTTAGACCCTTAGTGACTTTGGGCACGCCACGATTGCGGCGGTAAGTCTCCTCTTTGAGAAGTGGATTGAGAGGCGCCACGGCGTCCTCACCTTCCGCCTGACGCAGGTGCTCACCGGACACGGGTGTTTCGGGAGGTTCCTGTTTCGCATAAGGCGGGAGGAAACGCCCGGGTGTTTCCACTGCGAAGATTGCCCTGAGAACACGGTGGAGCATACGGAGCAGGTCTGCCCGGCTTGGGCGGAGCACCGCCGTATCCTCGTGAAGGCGATCGGCGGCGGCGATCTCTCGCGTCCGGCCCTGGTCCAGGCCATGATACGGAGCGAGAGTACATGGGTAGCGGTCACCTCCTTCTGCGAAGCAGTAATGCTCGCGAAGAGAAAGGCGGCGCACGTGAGGGAGAGGCAGTATATGCGCCCTCATAGCCTTAGTCGCCGCAGGAGACGCCCTGGGCGTCAGGAATCCCAGGCTGATTCCCGGCCACCGTAGGCGCGGGCTTGCGGACGGCGAGTAATGGGTAGCTCGCTGTCCGGTGAGGACCAAGCCCGGGTAGACGGCGCAGTGTGTTCCACGCGCGCTGCAAAGAGATGTCAGCACCAACTGGTGGGGTCCGCAAGGGCCGATGCCTGCCAGGGGTGCGGGTTGTTCGGAAGAGTTACCGTCTCCCCTGGCACATGGGCAACTGAGGGAACGCGGGTTGGTTTTAGTTAGTAAAAGTCTGACACGCCCGCCTGCTCCACCCAGAGCGGGAGAAGTTATTTCATGATTTCCCAAACTCAAAAAAAGAACCTTTAGTGACTTCTAAAATATCGCCAACATGGTAAGACAAAGTGTAGTAAGTTACTCGGAAAAGTTACCTAAAGAACAATAAAATATCCTAGCCAAATAACCAATTCTTGAATGTGTGAAATACAATGGAAATCAGCCATCATAACTAAGACACTAGTTTTTGCGACACGCTATGATCCAAAACAAAGGATTCTTGTCTTCGTTTGATTCGTGTCTTAGAGAATGTCAGACAACAATAAAACTAAAAAATAATTGATGATAGTTTGCCATCTTATAATACTATCCTGATAATATTATAAATTGGAAATTATGGATGTTTGGTACTAAATAACGCTCAAACGGCGGAACGGATTTGGAGGAAATTTGGCACACATGGCAGGTAGTTTATAACCTGGATGGGTACTATTTGACCCGGTAGTTGGTACGTTCCTGTGAGATAATTTCCGAACTTCTCACAGGCGAAGCCTCTGGCAAAAGCTAGTTGGAAATAAACTAAGATGAAACGTGCATAATTAGCTTCCAAGTATTCACTGATGACTCGCTTGCCTACATCTAGGTACTCGCCAGAATACCTGTATAAAAGATATACTTATAGTATTACCTTACACATAGTATGCATTCGTGATCTGGTTGAGGTAGGATTGTAATAATTCAATGTCACTTGAGTAAACAACCAGTGTCCTTACAAACGCCTCTTGCGCTATAATTATATGTAGTTAATACCGATATGACATTGGGCTGTTGGGTCGCGTCGTGTTGTAAATAACTTTTATTCAGCTTTTGTAAAAATTACATTACCATTCGTGTGCCCACCATGAACCATCCGTCACGACAAAAAGAATTGAGTAAACATTGGAATCGGTAGACTAAAAATACACTACGTTGCATGTTTAGGATAACGCAATTCCGCGTTTCTGTTTTGATGTCCAAGTATCTAACTATTTTGCTATCAACATAATTATATTTAAAGTACCGACCCAGCGGTTTCGCCCGCATGGAAGTCGAATATTATCCCACGGGAACGTACACCCGGCTACACATCAAGCTATACATTTCCAGTTTACGCTAATCTCGCACTGTACTGAAATCCTATTTAATGCGAGATCAGCTTATACTGGAAATTTAGGTATAGCTTGATGTGTAGCCGTGTGTACCACCGAGATAAAAAGTATCCAGGTTATAGACTATCTGTGTCCTAAATTTCATCCAAATCCGTTCAGCCGTCTGTGCGTGATTGACTAACAAACATCTAAACATCCAGACTTTGATATTTAAAATATTAGTAGGCTAGCACAATAATAAAATAAGTAGGATGGTTTGAGATAAAAATACTGAAGCACGTCACAAAAAGATTCGACATTAAATCGTTCTTTGCATTGCGAGATGCTTTGGGAGATTAGGCTCATTTTTAACACGCGTTTATTAGCTTGGTATATATCAAGGACCGATGACAATTCAATAATTTCATACATTTGTGCCATTATACTGGCCAATAAAAAATATAAAAATCCGACCAGGCGCGAGTTGGACTCGCGCACGAAGGTTTCCGTACCATTATCTATAAAAACAGCAAAAAAAATCATGTCTGTTGTTTGGGAGCCCCCTTAAATATTTATTTTATTCCGTATTTTAGTACTTGTTGTTATAGCGGCAACAGAAATACATCATCTGTGAAAATTTCAACTGTCTAACTATCACGGTCTATGAGTTACAGCCTAGTTACAGACAGACAGACAGACGGACGGACAACGGAGTATTAGTAATAGGGTCCCGTTTTACCCTTTGGGTACGGAACCCTAAAAACTAATTTTTTTATAGTTAGCCGAACTAAAAAATAGGAAATAAATAATAGTTAAAAACTTAAAAACAGGCTTTAATAGGAAACCGAACTATTATGTACTTATATCATTTATAAATCACTCTTTCATTTTCTACTTTTTTAGTTTGGTGTTCTATTAAGCGTGTTTTTAGTTAGTTTTTTATTACCAGTAGAAACCTCATTGTTGAGCACGGGAATAACATGGCCATCTTTTTAAAATAAAGTAATGCCTGTTGACAGTATAGTAAATTCGCTGTACAATATACAAACGGAATAAATAAGCACAGTTCCCTACCACAACTTTATAATTAACTTATTATGATTAATGAAACCATATTTCAAGAAAAAAGAACCGAAGATCAATATCTTAGACAAGTTGATTAGAAAGAAACAAACGATGACGCCTACATATATAATTCAAAGACTTTAATAAAACCAGAATTTCGCGAGGGTTTCGTGTAGATTCTTAAAATAACACAGACAAACCCCGCGTTGCGTGACGAAATACCGTATTTTATTCGCGAAATACTCGGCAACAATCTGCTTACTGCAGATTAACATAATCAATATTATAACGTAGCTGTGTGGAACACGTTTTTATTCATTGATGTATAAATTGGAAAGGATACCAAACGAGCACCGGAGTCTATGAAAAAAGAAAGCGTCGACCGTCAATGTTTCTCATCCCGAGCGAGTGGGAGTCCTCTCTTGGGAACTGGTTCCTTGTTACTTGTAGGAGATGACTGGGCAATCTGTCACTACCTACGTAACACTTACTTTAAGGCTGTTTCAAACAGGCGCGACGCGATACGACACAATTTCCATGAAGTGTTCGTAGAAAATGTTCTACGTGAGTCGCGTCGCGCCTGTTTGAAGAAGCCTTTAATCTATGCTACTACCTCATCAATGTGGATTAGAACAGTATGAATGCAGTCAGCTCTATTGGTAACACCTCGTTGTAAGAGACAGGCGCATTATGATAGATACTTATTTACAGTCACAATGCACGAGGGCCTGGGTTCGATTCCCAGGCAAATTGTTTTTGGGTTTTTCTATCTGGATATTCTAAGTAGCAGCCCGGAGTCTGGATTTTTGCTCGGTTGATGGCAATAGGCTCGCCCCCTATTACATGCGACTTAAGGATAACTGGCGAAATGTGGAGTAGGTACTATAGGTAACTAAACCTCGACCTGCCCAACCGTTCGGAGAAAAGAAGCGTGATGTTATATTATTAACGGTCAAAATAACTTGGGCACATAACTGTGAGACAGTATGAGAAATAATTATTTTGGTTTAGCTACTTTTAACTACGTGAATAATGATATTTTTCTAGCTCCTCTCTTGTAATCGTTTTTATACTAATTTACATATTAGTCGTTCGATTGTGTATGTCACACAGTTCCCTACGTCAAATAGTAAAACGTCAAATCTCCGTTCATATAAAAAAGAACAACAGACAATAACACTGTAGTCTAGATACCTACCTAAATCGCTAAGATTTATTCAAAACACAGCTGCACAGCTATTGGCATCGCGGTATTTGCGGATCACCGCATCATTAACAGTAGCTATGTATAGCGTAGCACTTTATTATGACATAAGTATCTTGTGTGCAGACGGTGTTTCTGTTTACATAATATCACTGAAATATTGAATAATTTACATTACGTCTACGTGCCTGCGGTTACGGCTACCTGATAAAAACATAGCGATCTTCAAACTATACCACAGAGTACATTTTTATATGAACTATACTAGATACACACACAAACTGCGGACTATAGAGTGCTATTCTATAAGCAAACAAGAAAAAACCGTTACTTTATAATCTGACGGCGCAGCTCAACGATGTCAGTAAAACAAAACCAAACTAATGTCTTATTTCACGCTCCGTTGGATTTGATTGATTTCTGGGTTTTTGGGCAATTACTTACAGTTACTAATACTTACTACCCATGTAGGCTTCGAACTTAGAAGTACGTGATTTATACTCCATTTAGTTTAGATATCAATACTACCTACTGTTGAATAAAAGGTAGGTACATATTCCCAAACTACATTCAATTCAGATACCCTAATAGTCTGGGCAAGTTGGTATAAGTGCCTACCTGCTAAGTAGCTCAAGCTGCTTTTTATATTTAAAAAACAACAACATTTTTGTTGTGTACGCGTGGGGCGCTGGTTACCATAAAGAAATGCTTAACATTTACTACGTGTGGTTCGTATCGTAGATAAGTCAAGTGTAGGGTACTGCCTACACTTGACTTATATCTAATAAATAAATATTAACGTTGTTTACAGTTCTGTATACCGGAGGTATACTATCCTAAGTCCATTTTTTTCGACATTCACTTTGTAATGTCCGTGAAACAAACATTTATAGATCTACTTAGTGGTATACTATTTTAAGTCCAATAAAAAAAAATGGACTTAGGATATTATACCTCCGGTATACAGAGTTGTAGGTACCTGAAAAATATTGTACGTAACATCTCAAGTGTGTAATTCTTGAAAGATTGATATCGAGTTCATTGATGGTTTAAAAAACAATTGCCTGTGCAATTATTAAAAGCACATTCCCGCTATTACGATGGTTAGTGGTAACATGCATGCTCATTTATTAAAAATACTAGTGCTGCCATCTATTATCGAGTAGTTAAACCAAACTAAATTCGACAGAATGTCAAGCGCTTTATCTCGCACACCGCTTGACGTCTCACTGTAAACAAAGAGCGCTCAAAGCGAAGTGTAGTTCGCTTTATCTCGATTCGCTCGACAAAATAGACTGATCTCACCAATCGTGGTTATTAAATGCCAATTTCTGCTTCATTGTTTTTGCAGGCGTTTACGACAATCACCAAAGAAAATGTCAAACACGGTAGTTTTATTAATACGATGTCATCTCCTTAGGTATGCGACCCGAACAAGCCTGACAGCAAGTCCACCGCACCTCTAGCCATCGGGCTGACTGTGACACTGGGCCACTTGCTCGCCGTCGACTACACCGGCTCCGCCATGAACCCCGCCCGCTCCTTCGGCTCAGCACTCGTCGCCAACGAATGGGCTGACCATTGGGTAAGGAACTTTACAGCGTTCATGATATTCTTGGAAAAAAAACACAAAAGGCCCTAGTGTGAGTTTCATTTTACTAACTCGATCAAACGCATCGACCGCGTTTGCGCTCCGATTGGCCCTGGATCGATGAAGGACCAATCGGAGAGCCGCACGCGCTCGCTGCGTTTAATCTAAGGCCTCTGAATAGAGTTGTTGCTCCATCTTATTCGAGACTGACTCTCGATCGTAAATATTTATATTTTTTGGACAATAGCAAATCAAGTTTTGGGCATGCTTAGTTGGTAACTTGGGAACCACAGCCGATCCGGAGCTTCGGAGCGACTCTAATAAATGTATTCCTGCAGATATACTGGGCAGGCCCCATCGCGGGAGGCATCGCGGCCGCGCTGCTGTACGTGCACGGGTTCTCTGCGCCGCCCGCCGACACCAGCACGCCGCCCCGCTACCGCGCCGTTGCTGGGGATGAGAAGGAGGTAAGATGACCTACCGTACTTTTCCTCATAAATATTTTACCCTAAAAGTAACCATACCATTCCCACCCATTTAATGAAAATCTTAATATTATATAATTAATCAGCCTATAACGTTCCCACTGCTGGGACATAGGCCTCCGCTCTGTGAGTGGGCGTAATTCACCACGCGGGCCCAGTGCGGATTGGTGGATGTCACACACATGTCTTCGAATTTTTTGGTTCTAGGACGTGCCGGTTTCCTCACGATGTTTTCCTTCATCGTACTACTTCTCACAACCTTACAACTCGTATGTCGGGGTCGATACCACGGGGCCAATTGGGCCATCACTGTCCTTTGATGAAAATAGGCCAATGTTTTTTTATAGCTACCAATTGACGTGGGCCTTATATTCTAATTCCATACTAAGCCCGAAATGTGCTGATAGCAAGAATAATTTTCATTCACTACCTACCTACCTACTGAAAATCGGTAAACTAACTTTTTTGCCTGGCTTGACTCCTAAAGACTTTAGGGCTATGGGCTAGCATTTCGCATCACATACAAAAATATCGGAATTCACCATAAATGTAATTGTATATTCCATTACAAGCGTACTGGACGCCTAGCCCCAACTGCTTGGACAGTAGAACAAAGCGTAAGTTACCACCGAACGTGTGCATGATCATCCACATCCCATCAATTTAAACTAAACAGACCGATTGAAATCACTCACTCGCTCCATTAGTCTGATGTGTGATGAACGTTAATTATTGTGTGCCTTCTTATTCCCATCTGCCCACTGCAACAGGGTGGTTTCATATAGGTATGTACTTAGACGTGGTATAACAATGAAGTCGGCAGTTAAGTTTAGAATTAATGGTGTTTATTATTGTTTAGCTGAAGAGGTTGGACGGTAAAGGCGACGACATGGCTTGAGAGCGCCTCCCAGCGGGCCCGGGGCCCGCCGGCGTGTCGGTCCCGCGCGACGTGCGCGCGGTGCCGAGCCTGCACCCCACCACCACCTATCTACTCATTCAAAATAAACGACAGCTTTAAACGTCCAAAAGCTGAACAAAACTACAGTGACTGTCCATTTTGAAGGACGCTATGGATATCGAACAAACCACGCAATTATAAGAAATCTGATATTTGGAATCTTATCCCGCGGAATTGTTATCAAACGTTCAATCAAGTCTCGGTGCCATTCTCACTACTCTACGGAGTAGTTTGTGGAGTGGATCAGTGCTCTAGAGACTTCTAAATGTTAAGTCCTCAACCAGACGACCAGTTATAGTGCCCATAGATACATGTTTTGTACATTGTAAATATCTTTACACCATATAAATTTATGCAAACATACCAGCTTATCTCATTTTAAGTATTCAATCATTTTTGATATCCCCCATATTTAAGTTAAGTTTAACGTTTTGAATTGAATGTGTTTGAAATTGAAAACTTATAAGTAATTAAACATTTTATACTATTTGATATTTGAGATTACATATCTTTTTAAATTTTACTTAGGTTACAAGGGAGTCTTGAATGTTATTATTATATCGAAACAATCTCACTTAGTGTGGCTCCCTTGTTTAGCGTAGTTAAATATAAGCATCAAATTAAAAAGTATTTTTGTTTTACTTAAATCGACTTGCATTCACATTTAATTGTTACAAAACTCGTGTAAGGAAATCCAACAGAAATGCAAAGTGGCCATCTTATTCACATATAATGAAAAACAAAAAACAAAAAAACATCATATTTAATAAAAAAAACTGTTGCCTTTTGTGAAGTTTCGATGCAAGTATAACTATGTAAGTCGCTTTATGTATAAGCTAATATGAATAGTACCTAAGTAGAACCTAACGAGTTTCAAACCGAAGTGTTCAAAAATATACCAACTTGAGATAATGAATGAAATCGTTTTGTAACTGATTCGTGCGCATGTCAAATTAATAGATATTTAATTATAAATATGAATGTAAACGTTTTGTCTTGATAATTTATAACGAAATAAATATGATATTATTTTATTAAAGTGTTTTATTGTTGAACTAATGTACAGTCGAGTTCATTACCCTTGAAGGCTTCAAAAATATATGAACATCAAAATAGTTCATAATATTGTGACAACTATAAGAATAATTAAATTGTGGTCAAGATTACAAAATCAAAACCAAAAGTCATTTATTTAAACTAGGCTGGTGTCAGTACTTTTTGAACGTCAAAATTACATAAGACAGTCCCCAAAAACACCCACCCTTCACCACTTCCTAGTGCTTTAGCTGGGAAGAAGTGGCGCGACAAACTCCCCAGCAGCACAACATTTAGATTCATTAATATGTGACTGGTTTTTCTCATATTTTTTCGTATTATTGCCTAATACATAGCATATATTATTGAACCGTTCACATGAGGACATATTTTTGATCTATGGGTTCTATAGAATTTATTGAGCTATCCAACGCTCACAATATTTTAAATCCTTGACAGTGCCAATATATTAATGAACTCAACTGTACCTAAGACCTCACATGTTGGCCGAAAACCAGAGAAGTAGGTATGTAAACAGCATTAAGTAAACAACAACATTCATTATGCGCACAGCCAAAGTGTGGAACTTTCAGTCAGTGTCTGTGTCTGGAAGGAATACCACATTTAACCGGTCTGCCTTCAAAGTAAGATTTGAACGGGAATCTGCGGGGCACGCTGTTCCATCATAGACCTCATCAGTCGGTTTCCATCAGGCGTGATCGAGTGCAAGAGGGCCCATTCACCAATTTTAAAAAAAATCCTGACTACCCACATATTTAGCAAAAGGAAGAGAAAAGAAAACTCCTCCATTCATTCCAATAAAATCCAAAAAATCCCATAAAAATAAAACCCAAAAAAAATCCAATTCCATAAAATCTATTAAAAAAACAGGAAGGTATCGCGTTGTATGATTGTCTTTTATATAGCTTTCGTTAAATAGGTCTTTTAAAGCACTGTGTGACCTAAACCCGCACTAAGTAACACTTTTCGTAGTCCATCTTTACACGGAAAAGCGTCACTTAAGAGTGGGCTTACGTCACACGTGCTATAAAATAAAAATAGGGTACGATACGTGTGACTTTAGTAGTGTCATATACTATATAAGTAATGTAAAGTACTGATGAGTTTATAAACCTAGCAATTTTCCAACAATTATTGTCGTTGGTCACGGTCAAGGTCAATTAAAGATCAGTCATTATGTCATTAATCTGTAGACCACTAGGGGCTTAATGCAAGGGGGTGCTGAAAATTTCATCATTTTTTCCTAGGACGTCTAGTTTTTTAGATATTCGTGAAAAACTAAAAAGGGAATTTTAGGACGCAACCTACAGGTTCACTTGTGAAATTTTCATTGGCTAAAGATCTTGTATGGATACCTATATTATACCTAAGTAAGATTATGCTATCTGGTGGATAGTCAAATCAGTTTGAATAAGAACATATCAGACGGGTGATTTTATCTGGTGGATACTTTATTCAGTTTGAATATCTTACATATCTGATTATGCTATTCGGAAGCTAGATAAAAAGCAAAAATGCTTGGGATTGTTTCTAGACTTGGCGAAAGCTTTCCCCCTTCTTTTTTCCTTTTCCCTATCCTTTTAAATAAGCTGGAACGAATAGGAGTCACAGGTATCCCTTTAAAAACCTACAAACAACACAAGCTATAGCATAGAATATAGACGACTGGCTATTTGATCCAACAATTTTACCCGACTACGGCGAAGCAAAAAGGAGGGTTATGATTTTGACCGGTATGTATGTATGTTCATCTGTTCCCTCATAACTTCTAAACTACTTACCGTAATATGACAAATGTGGTATCGTTGTAAGCGTGCCTAACCTAACAAAACCACAGATACATTCTATATTTAGCAAGCGATTATAAGCTTTAGGGCAATGAGGCATAAGGCCACGCTTTATATGACAATATTTTCTTGTTTCAAACTTGATTGATTAGAGCTTGATTTTTCAGTAGTCTGCACCCTAATTGCGTAACGCACGATCAATCATAATCTCAATCATTTTAAAACCGATTGCTAATCCATTGCTTCATATGTTCGGAAATTGTGTCTGCTCAGCAACGTAAATAACGCAATGAATATTGTTGCACTGTCAAAATGAAACAGATTAAGATTGATCGTGTGTTACGCAATTAGGGTGCTGGTTTTAGTTTTTGAACTTACTTTTTTATTTTACGAAGCGACGCACGCATTAATTTGTAACCGCATGTAAGATAAAAATACTATACGTTAAAATAAACTGATCCCCAATACCCAACCATTTATCAGAATATTTGCTTAGTTTCAAATATGCCCGAAAAAAACGATGGCAATGTGATAACAGTGACTATTTATACAGTACACCATTAATATTTGTGCAGGACATGACAAACTTGATCGATTGATAATTATAAAGATAACTAAGTAGATACAGAAGATACACAGTTCCCAGGTGTATCCATATGGCGCACGAAAAGTTAGAAAAATGAGCTCGGCTTTGTATAGGGTCGTCTCTTTCAGGAGATAAATTTAAGAAAACTTCACGAAATTCAAGGGGAACACGGGGGGTGTTCCCCTTGAATTTCGTGAAGTTTTCTTAAATTTTTTGCCATTTGCAGGTGCAAATACAATTCGCGACCGTATGTGTATTAATATGTAGATAATAATAATAAAAATCTTACATACAACCCTCCAAGTTCATATTATCTTATCGAACGACTTTTTCATGAAATTGTAACACAAAACAAAATAATTTGTATCTGGCAGCCTAACTTAGCGCTTCTCCGTTAAGCTAAGGTTTCATAGAAGAGCGGTGGCCGCTACATAGCGTCCGCATTTACAGCCAAATGACGTCACTGAAAAGTAATATAAGAAAGTAAGTTAGTGTATCTAATATCGTTAAACGAGCAATTCTTGTATATATGTACCCATATTATAATCTAAATCTCGGAAACGGCTCCAACGATTTTCATGAAATTTAGTATGCAGGGTTCCGGGGGCGATAAATCGATCTAGCTAGGTTTCATTTTTAGAAAACGTCAAACAAAAAAAAAACCGAGCAAAGCTCGGTCATCCAGATGTTTTTCCTAAAGAGCGTTGTTTGCCACCGTAAAGTCAAACCCCGCTACCATAATTTTCATGACAGCGTTCCCTGCGGCCGTTATTTGGCGGGCCCCGCTTTTATAGGAAAACGTAGCTTTACTCATACATGTGTTATTTGCGTCTACAACTCCTTATTACACAAAAATCAACAGACTTCCAAAAAAACACTAAAAAGCGTTGACTTTGGATATGTATTTAAATTTTTTGTCACCGCCTTCCGAAATTAAAGTTATTTTTCACTTTTTAGTCTTTTTTTTTTGGAAGTCTGTTGTTTTTTTTTTCACTTTTAGTGGTTCACATGTGCTTACCCCTTCACAGCGTACCGGCGTGATGTTATGTTATGAACTAGTATAAACAATAGACAGACATGAGATTTCAGCAATCCCAGTCCATTTGCTATCATTTATTGAGGAGTTCCGTTGCCTATTTCCGAAGTTCTTCATCAGATCTTCACCAAATTGAAATGGAACCACTCCGAGAAAGTACTCCTCCAAAAACTACCCAAATCGCTTCAAGTGTGCCCATAAAATTTGAAGAGTTCTCTCTATTTCTCCAGGATCCCATCATCAGATTCGGACTTGATGATCATGGGACCACCTGGGAAGTATACCCTTTCGAACAAAAAAAAATTATCCAAATCGGTCCAGCCATCTTCGACTAATCGGGGAACATACATAATTTTAAAAAAAGTCGGTTAAAAATTTCAAACTTACCTTTCCTCCACAGTGATTAATTACACCCTTCTTATTCGCGGTCCGTAATGCCGCACGTAGCTAGGTATCACAAAAATTATAAAGTGTGCTCTGAGTGAAGGTCTTTTTAGAACTAAACAACCACACCACAATGCTTCACTGTAATTTTTTTATGAGTAACTAGCTTCTGCCCGCGACTTCGTTCGCGTCAAATTTCTTGCTCCCCGACCCACCCCGTCGCTCGCCTCGCCTGCCCGTGCGAGTACTTCATATTCGTGACTTTTTTCTCCTTGCTCGGCTCCTAAGGGTCTTAGCGTGATGTTATATAGCCTATAGCCTTCCTCGACATATGGGCTATCCAACACTAAAATAATATTCCAATTCGAACCAGTAGTTCCTGAGATTAGCGCGTTCAACCAAACAAACAAACTCTTCAGCTTTATAATATCACATTATTTTGCTGCGACGTTATTTTAAAACTGCGGTATCTCCTAAGATATTCATTGTAATCGAATGATGGAAAGGGTAATTTAGTTTTAAATTAAATACTTGTGATGAATAACGTATTTATTTGGTTAAGGATTAATATCATGTTTATAAAAAACACCTTTGCAAATAATGCATTATTTTAGTACAAATTAGTTAGCGTTTAGAAGCCTACCGATAACATTGATTGATGTTCGAATGATTGTGAAAAGCGCTGATAACTTTATGTCAAGATGTGTAGAAGGGCATTCCGAGTGTCACCAGTCATCAATACAGTTACCATGAACTCATGTAGTTACGTATAATTCTGTAACTTGATTGCTGAAGATCAGTAGTATTACCTAGACTGTGTGTGTGCGATAGTAGCACGAGGCGGCTGCGGTTGTGGGGACAAGTATCTGATCAAGGATCAAGTATTGCCACCGCAATTTGTCATTACTACATGAGAATATGTAGGACACGTCATGTTCAAGGTACACAATATGCTTTATTTATTGAAGTTTAGTATTAAAGAACCATACCTATTCGCACTTTGCGTTATGTCAGTTACACAAAATGAACTTTTTGCGAGTCAAAAAGGGTGTATTTAAAATGTATGGAAATTCTGGATTAAAAAGGATGCGCTAAAATAGAACGCAAAATTCAAATTTTCTTACGTGTTTTGCAATTTTCAGATCAGTGTCAGGTTGTATGTAAATATGACTCGCGACCCTATGTATGTTTTTACAGAAAAGGATATTTTACTATACGGAGTTTTTATCTAGTGCGCAAATTGTAACCGTGAATTCAGCTTATCATTCTAGATCCCCAAGCGCAAAAAAATTTCGTCGGTTACAAAAAAAAAACAGCTGTTTCCTAGAAAACTGCAATACCTACGCGGTTAAAATGCAGCTGACACACACAGCACACCACACAGCTGTTTTTTTTTTTATTACTAACTTATCCGGTATATCAGAAAAAATCTAAAAATATATTATTGAGATAGCTTAGGCCAAAACCAGTCGGAAAATGTTGGTTTTAGTTCATGAAATAACAAAATAAATTTAAAATTAAATTCAAAGATTTCAGTTTTTTTAATCTGTTATTGAACACCATGAAATAGTAACCGCCATGTTATTACGTCGTACCGCTGTTTTAACACCCCGACGCAAAAACGACGGGGTGTTATAAGTTTGAGGTGTCTGTGTGTGTGTGTGCGTGTCTGTCTGTGGCATTGTAGCTCCCGAACGGATGAGCCGATTATCATTTTGTTTTTTTTTTTAATGTTTGAAAGGTGAATTAGTCGGGAGTGTTCTTAGCTATGTTTGATGGAAATCGGTTCAGCCATTTGAAGATTATCAGCTCTTTTCTGATTGATGAAGGGATTTGAGCATCTTCCACGGGTCTGCTCGTGTCGAAATTTGGTATTCTATTACTTCAATGATATTAGACGAACAAAGCAACATAAAACTGATGCTGGAGCATCACCTGGAATTTCCAGAATACCAACAAACAGCAGAAGTATCGTGTTTGGGCTCATTAAAAAAGTCTCAGTTAATAGGACATCTGTCGAACGGAGCGTGTTTACTATTACTATATTAAGTTTGAAAAGCAGGAAATAAAACTTAAATTAAATTTTGTTAATCAAAAACCTTTAAACAGTAAACAAATAAAATGTATTCGCCTTTAAGGTTTAATAAGAAGTTGTAGGTAGCATTTTGATCAAAGCATTGTCAGGTCGGGAGACGTTCAATGAAAACGCCAAACAGACGGATAACATTTACATTAGCCGTCCCCCGAAGTGACAATGCTTTGATCGAAATACAACCTACAACTTTTTTTGAAACTTTAAAGTCGAATACATTTTATTTGTTTACTTTTTAGATGTTTTTGTAACTAATCAACTGAACGACTTTGTACTTTTATTTTTTTCGTAACCAAAGTAGATTTGATTGAAATAATATCTTACATTCAGGAACAGCAAACCATAAACCGATAAGTAGATTAAAAAATATTTATTTTAATTATAAACGATGATCATACAAAATATCACCATATTTTTTTAAACAGAAAACTGACGTCATACCCACAGGGCAATATGGCGTCCACTGTGTCTAGCGTTTTCATCAAATTACGCGCGAAATATGAAAATGAAAAATTTAAATACATTTTTATGGCACTAATCGATTCAACAAAAATGTTGTTTTTTGTGGTTTATTAGTATTTTATAATCTAATTAAGACACTTTTCAAAAATGAGTGTAATACCCTATTATAATCAAAATAAAATATAAAATAAAACCTTCTAAGTTCAGTTAATCCCAGTGAATGATTATTTCATGAAAAGAACAGTCTGACACTGACCTGCAAATTGCAAAAAAACGTAACAAAATTTGAATTTCGCGGGTACCCTAGCGCTTCGCCCTTAATACATTGCAAAGTTGTTGCCCTTCACGAGGACACGCCAGTGATACATTTTAAACCTTGTATCAATGACATAAGTCACATAACGCACGCTCGGTATCCGCAGCAATAATAGAAATCGGGATAACCCAATTACCACAAACGGACATTATACATGATTAATTTTACAATTATATAAAAAGGTACTGATTCCTTCGATGTTATAAATATCATAAAGACAAATTAAAACAAAAAAATCTGAGGGTTTTTTTTTATTTTAATTAAGAGTTGATTTAAATTAAGAGACGTTGAAATGTATACAATGTATGGTTAAAAAGTCGATAATTTTATCAATACTGAACTTTAAGCAACGTTTTTAAATAAAAGCGTTACATGTATAAAAATTATAAATACGAAATACTCGTTAAAATAATAACTTGGTTTACAAAAATATAAAACAATTGATTGATTTAACACAATTTCACAACAATACTTACTAAATAAATAAATTACAAGTTTAAATCAAATGGAGTCAGTCTTGTTAACACAAAAGTACTCTTAAAAATATAATATGTATGTAAAACTATACATCGTTTTAAAAAATAATGCTTAGAGTAAACGACAACACATAAAAGTAAGCACAACGTTTTCAATTAATTATACGAAATATTTGGCATTTAAAATTACAGGTTTCAATTGTAAAAAAGTGATTTTTAAATATTTTGCTCGCAATTTTATCTACATTATATTTATGGACATACCATATCTTAAAATTAAAAAAGACAGGCTTTACTTAATCTATTACACGCTTTATATTAGCTTCACTTGTATGTTTGTTTGTTTGTATGTTTGTATGTAACCGACTCGTTTGGACGCTATTTTGACCCACTTTAAACGGTCAGATTTCATTTAAACTTTGTAGACTTATCGAGGACCTATGACAATTCAATAATTTAAAAATATATATAAAAAAACACGCTTTTGTAGTTAGCAAAACTAAAAAATAGAAAATAAATAAAAGTTTAAAAAAAACTAAAAAAAAAAACGCTTTAAAAACCAAACTAAAAAGTAGAAAATAATTTAATTCTATTAAAAAGCGTGGGGTGCTTGTTACTAATTGATTATAAAAATACCTCATAAAGCACCCCACACTTTTTAGTTTGGTTTTTAAAGCGTGTTTTTTTTAGTTTTTTAAAACTATTATTTATTTTCTATTTTTCTTTAGAATTAATCATAATTTTGAAATAGTACAGACACCGGCACTTCAAGCTACCCCAAACTGTCAAATTTTCCCAATTGAACATGAACCTTATGCTTATGTGATAAAGTTGAAAATATAAAAAAAAAATACAGATTGGGGTAGCTTGTTTTGCTGGCGTCTGTACATTATGATACAAGTGTGCTATGTGTATCAACGCACACGCGTTCCATACGGCGTTTTTCAACACACTTGCTAGGAAAAAAACAGATTTGTATTGTTAATTGCTCTTCTTCCCTACGTGAACTCGACATCTTTGATAATAATTAACAAAGATGTCGAGACAATAAAACGTCAAAAAGACGACGTCAAATAAAACAAAAAGACAACTAAAACGTTATCAAGTATGTATGAATTTTTTTTTTTTGGGTATGGCATCTCGCAGTTGACCTTGAGAGGCCGTGACTGCTTAACCGGGCTTTCCTGCGGTTACTTTTAGTTTTTAGGCTAAGAGCCTCCAGCCAGGGCTTACAAAACTACACTTATACCTATAGCGACTGCGCACTGAGGGCACCCCCTGCGGGGTACGAGCCTCGGCTCAGGGAGTCACTGTTGGGGGGGGGGGCAGCAAGTGGGGACAGGCTGGATCAAACAATTTTCTTCTTATTATCATGGGGATTTTAACTGTACTTGTTCAGCTTCGGCGCGGGCTGGCACTTCTGCGGGCAAGAGACGGTTGGGGGGGATTTCATTTACTCGGGGTCTTCGCGGGGCGCGAGTCGGGGGACGGTTGTCTGTTTTTGTGTGCTGTGCTGGTGGCCCTACTGCTTTCTTGAAGGAGAGTGATGGGGTCATCAGGGTCGGAGTATGTATGAAAAATGGCGCTGAGTTTATATATTCTGCGCGCCGCGCTAGTGATGCGCGCAGGTGTAAATAAAGGCACTGGGAAAACCGCTAAACAGCCTATATAAAAACTCTTTGCGAATTTTTTTTTTAAGTACAATAAAAACAAAAGTGTTTAATAAGCTGAATTATAAACCTAAATGGGTTGTCATAAGAGTCACTTTATAAGCAAGTGTGTTGAAAACATGTTTAATGAAGTACGACTAGATTCAAAATTCTAGATACCAGCTGCGTTTTACAATAAAATAAACTTTATTTAGATATTATTCATAACTCTCCTGCCCTTATTATCCCTATTTATTTGGGGTCAAAGCATCATGTCTTTTTTTGTCACAATTTACTTTATTTAGATATATGTACTTGAATCTTATTGTCATTACGTAAAGTTATATTATTTTATTTGGATAACTTGAATATACAGTGACCAAAAAAGATAAGTAACCAGGCTCATCGCATGTAGTTGAAGTTAAATAAGAAAGATGAAGATGTCGAATGAAATTTGATTTGATAAATGATCTGTTGGTTTTCTATTTATTTTATTTTATTTTATTCGTAAACACCCATCGGTTTCTTACTAAACTTTAATAACATCCGATAAACTTGGTTACTTATCTCTTTTGGTCAGCGTACAATGGTAAATAGGTATAAATAGTATTATAATATTTACAACTTTCGTAACATTACCGGTTAGTGTTTTAATATTATAAATTATTCACGCACCATATAATATTACTAGTATTATTATTAATAAATTCCATAAAAAGGTGTTTTTATAAAAACGGAAAAATACATTATAAAAAAAACGAAACCTTTACGAGACTCTCATTTGAATTTGTTCTAACTTAAACGATCTAGACTAAATTACATTTGTTTTCTTAATTTAGGTATTTACAAGAATTCAAACCTAACCCCACGTCCTAGCCAAAAGCAATCGTAGCGTTCTGTAGTCATTTTTGTTCGAAAAACTGGAAGGCGCCATCTGTCGGCACGAGCACGCTTTCTGGTTCAACAGTGACATGTGAACACGACGACCGAGCATTCGGGCGACGATCGCTTTTGGTTAGGACGCGGCCTAATACTCGATAATTTCGGTCTAATATATATTACATTTCTTAAATGTTTAATAAAAATCAATTCAAATAAGTCAAAATGCAATTATCGTAAATGTTTTGCACCCAGATATAAATGCATCAATTATGTATATATGCACTTTGTTTAAAATAACGTGTATAAAAACATTGCTATATTTTCCATACAGTTAAAAGGTTAGAAAGAAAAGAAAGCAAAGAAAAAAGATAGGAAAGTAAAGATAAGATAGCAATGTTCTCCAACTGAGCTAACTATGCTTGTTCTGGAGTAGTTTGCGGGTCTACTAGAGACCACTGCAGTTCAATACAACATGACTTGCCAATTGGGATTTTTAAAATTAATAACCTATTTCTTACCCCGCCAAAAGCGACAAAATCGCGAGAGCGAGTCGCGCGAGTAAGCGACTGCTTGTATGAATTTTGACTTACAAACGACTTGATTGACCGCGCGCCTATGTCATATTCATAGAAAAGAGCGCGACGATCGCGTTTCATTATGACGCGGTCTTAAGATTGTTTCGATCTAGCATTAGCTAACAAAGTAAATAAATAATTAACTATAGTCCAGCAATGTTTCAACACAAAGTAAAGTAAAACCTGTGACTATATAAATTTGAAACATTTTTGTTTGTCGTGCGGTATCCGCGTCTTGAACAGTACGGAGTCGGCTCGGTACTGCGTCGTCAAAAGTGGCGTGTAGCCCATTACCTGTGGGGGAAATAATCACATTAAGTACTTGAAAATCCCTATTAAATTGGCAACAAGGGTTGTCAAGTTACGTTTTTAATTACACGGGACAGCTGGTAGGTAAGCTAAGCATAATTTGAATAAGTGAAAAAACTTAATTATTGTTATTCAACCCCCATTACAAATGGGTTGTCAAGTTACGTTTTTAATTACACGGGACAGCTGGTACGTAAGCTAAGCATAATTTGAATAAGTGAAAAAACTGAATTATTGTTATTCAACCCCCATTACAAATTACCCATTGTTATTTATGGCCGTGCGTGTGTTATTTGTGGTTTTTATGTAACAAAGTAGTCTAATGCACTCAATGGACAATATTGTGTAACTTTTTCGACTTGAATACGGGGCTTTTGTCCACATTGTATGTGTGCATTTTATGTTTCTTAGTTTATTTTATTTTTTGTAATGTGCGTTTTGTTTGTGCAGAATAAACAATTTTTCTTTTATTTTCTTTTCTAATATGCATCTACACAGATACTGTCTGAAAAATAATTGAGTTTTAAAACTTGCACGGTATAATCGACTTATTATAGTAGCCGATGTTGCAGGAAAGCATGACTCTCTCTTAATTTAACTTTATTTCAAGGCTAGTGTTAAAATATATGCTGATTTCAACGCAACGTTAGTGACATCCGTCATTTTTATTCTGACATGATTTATATCTTCGTTTTTGGTTCGTGGTTTGCACAATTCTGTTTTACTTGTTTTTGTTTAAATCGTTACAAACTGTTTTGTTTCTGCCAAAATATCGAACACAGTCATGTTATAATTTTCTTGTATTTCTAGAATAAGGTCTTATATGTCAATCAATGTAAGCAACTATCTGCGAAGCATGGTTATTATAAGTAAAGAGTTATTACCTGAGAGAAGAACTGTATACATTTATGTCTTTCATGGAAATGTGTTTCGTCTGCTGACAGCGTCACCGGACAACCGGGACACCGGAACGTCCACCGCGACGTCACCTGAAACAATACGATAATCTTCAACTATCCATCTTAAGAAGAGTCTAATGACCAATTCCTTAAAAAATGGACCTCCCCCACAGTTCACGTTAAGTTTCTGATGTTTTGAGTATTACAAACGAAAGATAACTTAAAATTCGAATTTCGGTTTTAACCATTCAAATTACCAAATCAAAGTTCTCAATTGTGAGTGACACAACAAATTACTACCCACATTTCCACAAGGACGTTTTCTGGTCCACTTGTAACAAAAAAATGTAAATGAAAATGAAAAATGTGAATGTGTGCGTGTGCGTGTGTGTGTGTGATGTGTGTGTTTGTTTTAAGTACTATCCGAGGACATGCACCTGAATACACGAGGAACTTCCGAGGACATTTTCAAACCGAGGACATTTTCGGGGGTCCTCGGATTGACTTATCCACTGCATCGTATTTGTCGTGCGATTCTGAACCTGTATGTATAAGTAATAAGAAAAAGTCACCCAAACCTCGTTTTGATTAAGAGAATTCATATCTACACACCGACAGTGTGTGACCGCTACGCGGCGCCAGCATCGATTTTTACACACTCGCCTTACACACGAGTTAAATTTTGTAGTATTATCCGAGGACTAATGTGTGAATTTAACACACCTGCCCTCGGATGAGTAGCTATATCAGACAGTGTGTATTCAGATCCTCGGAATGGTAAGCGGACCAGATAGTGTGTATCCTAGTATGAGTATTTTTGCGGATTCATAGGTTTTATACAGTAAACAAAAGAGCAAAGTAAAAAAATAAGAATATATTTCTCTTATATAAATATCTTTTACATTAATAAAAAAAGGTGTTTCAAACTTAATAAACATTAATTTAAAGTAAAGTATTATGATACTATACAATACTAACATTAAATATAATACATACGTTCTTTCATACATCTCCGTTTATAATGACATCGAAGGGAAATAACAAATACGTCATATTAAGCGGACGTCATACAAAGCATTTTGTAGAAAAAAATAACTTATGTTACTATTTATTTAATTTGATAGAGAGAATCAAATTAGAGATAACTCAACATTAAAAGTTGTCCGTACAACAATGTTTTGTCGAACTTTTAAACGAATTATCGAGCTTGCAGAACAAATTGAAGTCAAGATTACCAAAACATAGAGCCGCTGACGGGTATTCCTTTGTTTCGAAGGTGTAAGGAATCACGTCAGTCACAATAATTCGACACAATTGATTAAAAATGGGTCACAATGAGCAACTTGTCACTATAAGCATGTCATAGTATCCGACTTTGTTATAGTGAATTTTATATGAAAACCAAACTTCGTTGTGAATTACGTCATAATAAGCGGTTGGTCAATATAGCCGGAGTCATAATAAACGGATTCTACTGTACTAGAAAATGTAATAATCATGATTTTTAAATCTCGGTATTTTATAGATGTTATTACATATCCCACTTTTTGTTACGTACTTCCTCGAAGTTTATATATTTTATATGCACTGGAATATCCGATCTCTACTTATTATATTCGTCTACATGGGGACTCTTATATTATGGACCTGATGCTATCAGAACAATCTGCAAATCATCCAACTCCTCAATGGCTTACAGCAAGCATATCTTATAACTTATAACTATTATATAAAGCTGAAGAGTTTGTTTGTTTGTTTGTTTGCTTGAACGCGCTAATCTCAGGAACTACTGGTCCGATTTGAAAAATTCTTTCAGTGTTAGATAGCCCATTTATCGAGGAAGGCTATAGGCTATACGGGATCGGGAAATTCTTATGGGAACGGGAAAAAACGGGATATGCGCGTACGAAGTCGCGGGCAGAAGCTATCTATATACAATATAAAAATGAATCGCTAAATGTGTTGCTAAGCGCAAATCTCGAGAACAGCTGAACCAATATCGCTAATTCTTTTTTTATAATATTCCTTGAAGTACGAGGATGGTTGTTACGGAGAGAATTTTTTTTAAAAATAGGTAGGGTAGGTAGGGTAGGCAGGGTAGGCAGGGTAGGCAGGGTAGGCCGGGTAGGCAGGGTAGGTAGGGTAGGCAGGGTAGGCAGGGTAGGTAGGGTAGGCAGGGTAGGCAGGGTAGGCAGGGTAGGCAGGGTAGGCAGGGTAGGCAGGGTAGGCAGGGTAGGCAGGGTAGGTAGGGTAGGTTCTTGCTTGACTATAAGCAAAACTTCATCAATGTTCATTCGTGAAAGAACATTACTTCGCAGCTTCTCTGAAGCAGCAACGGAAATAGGTAATAGCATAGAACCTTCTCTTTGAACAGATTTTGCCTTTGTGTCGTCTCGTTTCGAGCAATATGAGTAGTGACGAGAAAGTTTATTTTTTGAATAAACAATTGATTTAAAGAATAATATTTACTTTGAAACAATAGAAACTTCCACAAATAGATACCAATGCAAGTTAAATAAAAGTAGTTGCATTGTTATAACAATGTCTTAAATACCTTTTAAATTTGACAGACAATGAACACCTTCATATTATTCTCCAACCAACTACTCGCATGTCAAATTTCATCCGAATATAGTTTAAATAGATTTAAAATATAAAACACCTATATAAATTGTTAACGCGAATTATTATTCGCTTACATACCACGTGGCTTTCGATATTATCGTACTAAAAAACAATGTGTACGTTGTTTTTTAGTACGATGATTTACGTACGTTGTAACATAAATCTATAAAGCGATAAACATAAATTTCGTTTTTTTATTTGCGTCTTTAATTGAATGAAAAGCATTTCAATAATACATGTAAAATTATCTGAATCATATATATTAAATAGTAATATGTTCAAAGATCTTACCTTAGTCCATGATAGTTATAGTAAATTTGGTTGGCGGCAAAAGAAATGTTCTCGGATAGTACTTAATCTAAGAAATGTGTGAAAAATACTGCAAAACTTTGTAAAATATTTAGGTCAAGGTACGAAATACTTAGGTTGAGGTCCTCGTTTTGTATACATAGGGCTCTTCAAAAAGTCCTCAGATTGTTTCTGAAAAGTATAACACAAGGTCCTCGCATTGTACATAACTCAAGGAAGAGTGTGTGAAAACGAGTCCTCGGATTGTCATGTCCAGGCAGGTGAGTAGGTCCTCGGAAGGCTCACACAAACGTCCTCGGAAGGATGTGGCTTGAAGAATGAGCAGTGTATTTGAAGTCCTCACACTGTTCATAAAAAAACGGCGGAAAAAAAGTGTTGACAGCACTACACGAATAGATTCATTAAATAATATTTCGAATTCTGATGCTTTATATCTTATCAAAAATATCGTACGAGGCCGTTAAGACAGTATTTCAGAGCGTCCTCGGATTGTTCATAAAAAACTATAGTCCTCGCATGGACGTCTACACAAACAAGGGTGTATTTGTGAGTGTGATGTGTGTGAAGGTGTGTGTGTGTGATGTGTGTGTGAAAATGTGTCTTGAAAATGTAAATTTTGCGTCAGATATGTACTTTTGAAATAGATCATAGTAGTGTTACCTTGACTGGAGGTTTTCTAGTGATGTGCGAGACGAGGAAATTCATGGCGATGTCCTCGCAGTTCATGTACTCGTCCACGTAGTCGCGGATGGCGGCCGGCAGAGTGCGCCAGTAGGCCCACAAGTAGTAGCGGTGAACGAACGCTGCACCGGTCAGGACCATGCTTAGCTCGCAGCTGTAACACAAGTAGAAAAGAAGAGAATATAGTATAGAAAGTGAAGTAGTAGTCAAGAAATGGTGTAGGTACATACGAACGTAAAAAAATCGCGGCGGGATTATATGGCGCACTAGATTTTGAACTCTCGGTGTTGAACCGAGGATTGAGAATCCAGTAGAGTGCAGCGCCAGTGAATCTCAGTGCGTGGAAAAAACGCTGATCAGAGCGTTGAACATTCAGTCCCGGTACGATTTTTTACGTCCGTGGGAACGTGGGTTAATTATCAAATTAAACCATTGTCTCTGGCTTTGTACGTTTTATACTTGGACCGAAAAGAGAGTTTAAACCTTATCCAAGATGTCAGCTTTTTTACTAGTAATAATTCGATTTGTTAGTCAAGGTGTCAGCAAGTTTTGATAGTGTTTTGACTTTAGATGTTTGGATAGCAAAAATACATTTAAAAAATGGAACCCACCTGTAGTTGGAATTGTAGAGGAAGCCATTGTTAAAATTGAGGTCCCACGCGTGGTACCGACCGGGGAAGCCAACGATTCGGTCGCGATGCTCTCTCCACACTCTATGAACAAAAATTAAGTAAATTAGATACCTATTAAGAAGCAGTTTAGGGAGAAATCGTGAGGGGCTTGTGGCTGAAATAATAACAGCCGCACGAGTCGGTTAATAGTCGACGCTACGCTTACCGCGGTCGGTGAACCCACCGCGGTAAGCGTAGCCTAATCTTCGACCGTCCATTACGTATCGGGTCCATTGCATATTGAGTGACCGTCCATTGCATATTGGGTGACCAGCGACCATATAACCCATAGACGCCTAATAACAGGCGACCGATGTCTGTCAACACATCAGACTTATAGATCTGATACAGGTCACCACTCAAAAATTTCGATTCAGTTGCGACCACTTCTGTGAGCCGTAAACACTTCCGCGTTACTAAATAAAAATTGGTGAAAATAAATATTATAATGGCCCCTTGCACAATACGTTGGTGTGGTAATAATAGCCAAACTTCGAGTTTCCGTAAGGATGGCATAACATTTCATCGGTAAGTTAATAGTTACATAATCATAATTAGAATTATTTTCTGATATTATTTATCGGAGTTCATCTTATACTGGTCATACTTGTAGGTGAAAAAAGGTGCAAGGACTCTCGTTGATGTCTTTTATGTTTGCGTCCCTTTCTTCTGAATGCAATATTTTAGCTATCTCTTTTCCTCTATTATTTGGTAAACATAACTAGTGATGCACCAAATCCTATGACACAAATAAAATTGTTCGATAAAGCAAAAACATACACCTACTATTTATACGAAGATCTTTTGAATCACTAATTACAATAGACATTAACCCATTAACGCCCAAAATGAAACTACTCATGAAAATCATAACCACTCGTTATTTATTGCATTAATGTAGACTAAATATGAGGTACAAAAAGAAAAAATCGTTTTTTTTTTTTTTCTTGATTCTGTAGGGGTGTACTTGACCGAGTACAGTGGGCGAATCAGACATGAAATTTTCCAAAGCATGGTCGTTCCACACATAGTGTTTTGGCACATATCTCACAGCGCCAACGAACGCGGTTGTGGCAAATAACACATCGTAATGGGTTTTCGATGCGTTGCGGGTTGTGTCCGTTATTTTTCTGCACAAGGCCAGTAATATTGGATGACGTAGCACGACTTTTCGTCTTAGTTGGGCGAAGGTATGCTCTAACAACCATACGTCTGAATAGCAATTGATCCATGTAGGGTGTATCTGTAGTTTTGCTGATCAAGACATGCAGCCGCCAAGCATTTGAAATCGCCATATCTAAAAGGTAGGTAAAGATTACCCACCACCATTTTTTTCCTTTTATGGCTACTCGGTACAGACTAAGATTGATCCATCTGATCTACTCCACCCATTCCTCTATTATAATTAACAAACAATCTTGGAATATTCACATCCAACTTTTGTTTCTGTATAGTACACCACCTTTTAACCGTCCCCAACGGTTCTACAGCGTCAAAATTTGATCCCATCGTGACCACGTTGTTGTCTTTCCAGCGCACGATTGTTATTTCGTTTTTGGTATCGAAACGATAGTCGTACTCTGCCCTTGGTTTCTTTTTCATTGTTTTTACGTCAGTTACAGGACATCTTTTTGTTCTATTTTCTCGTACTGTTCCTGTGGCTCTGTACCCTAAGAGTCGCAAGTCGTGGAGTAACTGATAGTTGGTAAAAAAATTATCAAAGTATACGATGTGTTCTTTTGGGACTATCGGCATTTTTGCTAATAGGGATTTTACCACTCTCGAGCCCAGCGGGTCTGTAGACACTTCTGTAGATTTTCCGCAATATACTCGTATGTCGAAAGTGTAGCAGTAGCCATCTGAACTTGTTGCAGCCCAATTCCGATAGCCAAATCGTACAGGTTTTCCCATTATGTATTGCTTGGCGGGATGCCGGCCAAAGTATTTTATCATAGATTCATCTACAGATAAATTTTCGTGAAATACTCCCCACTGGCAAGAGTTTTTTTGTATAAGATCACACAGCGGTCTCATTTTGAACATTTTATCAGTGGAACCTTCCGCTAGAGAATTGTCGACGAAATGTAGGTTTCGTTTGATGTCCAAAAACCTATTGCGTGACATGCAATTGGCGATCAATGGAACGCCAAGATCTTCATCCAAACTCCAATAGGCACGTTCGGAAGGCAATTCGTGATATCCAGTGAAACCTAAAATTGCTAGAAAAGTTCTCAATTCGGGCTTATCAATTTCGAAACTGTGTCTATTATGTTGCCCAGCATACTTCATGCTATTTTCCACAATCAAACTTATTACATTATCATCAAATATCTTCTCAAATATCATCATAGGACTGCAGTCTTTCAAAGATTCAACGAGGACTTCTTGTCGTCGCTGAATGATATCAGTTACGTCATGAGTCATGCTGTATATGGGTAAAGTTTTTCTCCATACAGGCTCATTAGAATCTTGCCTTCTAAGTCGCTTTGCAGGTCGTGAGTTAGTGTACAATGGCTCATTATCACTATCATCCCAGTCCGAAACATCATGATCGGGATGCAGTGGAACTACCTCAACTGTACCCAGTACGTCTCTCGGGAGAGTTGTAGAAGTCAAGTCATCTTCATTACCTTCTTCTTCATCACTAACAATAGCTGGATCTGGTGGTAATAAAAAGACGTCGTACTGCGCATCATCATTTTCATCAGCTACTATAGATTCCAGGGCTTCTTCAAGTCTCGCATAGTTATTTTGACTCGTAAAGACGCGACGGTCAGTCATTGTAGTGTCTTTGAATACACCTGATAAATAAAATTAAAAAATTACACAAGCGCCCATTGTACACAAACAGGTACGGCACAGAAAACTTATGTTTATTGCACATTTATCCTAACGAATTGTTACTCTAACAATATAATATGTCAGTATATAGCCTTCTAACACAAAACAGTAAAAAACAATCGTGAATTTGTAATTTTTTATAAAAAAAATTAAAAAAAATATCTTACCTTACCAGCTTGGCTCACTACTCGTAAAACAAAGTGACATTTCGAACATTTATTTTCCCGCCACACAATAAGTTCTGTATTCCAAAGACAGCTATAAGTACACAGACTAAAAATAACCAATCAATACCATAGTAGCACAAATAAACAAAACGCAATCAGGCATCAAACAGTTGTACACACGCGGGTACAGAGGGCGGTAATGGGTTAAATTAATTGTGAAACGATGATTGATTTTAGGTACCCATATAAGTAACCATCAATTCCACTCTGAAGTAACCAATCATGTAGTGGATTTGTCAATGAGTGTTATGCACAAATACATTTCTACACGGTTAGCTTTTCTTACAAAGTCTGCTAAGCACAAACACACTGTTCGGAGGATTTATTCAAAATTAATACATTTCAAAAATGATTAGTATAATGGTCAAAGTTAAATATTTATTTCAAATTGGCACTTTGAAACGTCAAAATGTACAAAAAAATAGATTAAGAAATAAGATTTGATTCTAGTCGCACCATTTAAAAGGTAGTTTCGTATGGAGAAGAATGGGCAAGAAACTCCACGTTACTCCTGTAAAACGTTATGTTATGATTGAAGTAAATAGGTACGTTGATATTTTGTTTTCATTTTTTATATTTTATGTTAATTACTTTAAGTATATTAATTACATTAAGTATATGTTAAAAAAATATTAAGAAATAGGAAGTAAGAAAGCCAATTAAGTATAGGTATTACTAAACATTTTATTATGTACAATTTTAACAAAAATATCGATACCTTCGTGTTTTATTTAAACCTGTCCCATCTCTAGTGCGACGTAATGACCTTGGTAGGACCAATCAGAACGCAGTATCCCGCTTCCTCATACCCCAGCTAGTTGACAGAATTGTTTTGGTGCGTTAGATCAAGCATTAGGCGTCTATGGGCTGTATGGTCGCTGTGGGTGACCGTCCATTGCTTATCGGGTCCATTGCATATTGGGTGACCGTCCATTGCATATCGGGTCCATTGCATATTGGGTGACCGTCCATTACATATTGAGTGACCGTCCATTGCATATCGCGTCCATTGTATATTGGATGACCGTCCATTGCATATCGGATTCATTGCATATTGCGTGACCGTCCATTGCATATCGGGTCCATTGCATATTGGGTGACCGTCCATTACATATTGAGTGACCGTCCATTGCATATCGCGTCCATTGTATATTGGATGACCGTCCATTGCATATCGGATTCATTGCATATTGCGTGACCGTCCATTGTATATCGGGTCCATTGCATATTGGGGACCGTCCATTGCATATCGGGTCCATTGCCGTACCTCGGATAATACATTACACCGTTGGAAAAAAACAAAAAGTTTTTGACAGTCATTACGGTTACTTAGAAAGCCCAAAAAAATATCTGACAATCAGTCTTACCGAGTGGTATTGTGTTACCAGTAACTGGGTTGTGGAGCTCTGTCCCTTTATGTAAAATACTGGTATTCGGCTGCATCCGGTTAAGACTGGAAACCGATTCAACATAGTTGAGATCTGCTTAGTGTTTACTAAGCAGATTGATTGAGTGAAATGAAATGAAATGTTTATTTATGTAAGTAGACCTTAAAAGACACTTTTACACGTCAATATTTTGTTGGTAAATATTTTAAAAACTAGATGGCGCCGGCATTTCCTAGCTGACTGTTCCCTGAGAAGAAAAGCCGAAACAAACTCAGAGGTCATGGTCTCTCTTAAAGTCCAAATACTATTTGAAAATTACCATTATATTATTTGAATTTTATGTGAGTCTAACAATGCAGGGCAATGTCTGGAAGGGCCTTTTGAAGAAAGAGCCATTTCAGATTTGAGCTGACCTGTCCCAACAGACGGCATGTATGTGTCAGTCACCGTGTAGCTCAACCCTATTTTAGGGAGCTCAACGACCCGTCACAACACGCTACCAGATTTGCAGGACATTTGAGTAGGCCATTTACAAAATACAACGAGAACTATGACCCTCTACATACTAATGGGTGACCGTCTCCTTCATAATCTCAATGTGTCATATTAACCCCCAGGTGTGGTGCTGTAAAGATGTGGTGGTTACGAGTTGTAGGTCGTAGGTTCGAACCCTGTCAGGCGCTTCACTTTTTGTAAATTATTCCATCACCACGGCTCTCAAAATGGTGAAGTAAACCATCATGAGGAAACCGACACGTCCTAGAAACAAAAAATCGAAGACGTGTGACATCTACCGACCCGCACTGGCCCCGCACGGTGGATTACAGCTCACTCCCTCTCGAAGAAAGGAGGCCTGTGGGGTGTGTCCCAACAGTGGGAACATTAAAGGCTGATGCATACTTTACGTACGCAACTGAACTGACCTGAAAGCGAACACAATCTCGTCGTGACGCAGATGCGCGTCGTCATCCACACACAGCACCGCCTCCGTGTCGATCAGGTGATACGGGAGGAAGCGGTTGTTGAGAGAGTTGCGAGGCGCCCTCACCACGGCCACGGGGGCGCCACTCTCGGGCCAGGAGGCCATGCTGCCTGGGGAAGAGGGGCCGTTCCATACTACCACCACCTGCATGTTAATAACAGCCGGTTAAGTCATAATACGGACGTTGAACATTTAAGCTGAAGCTGACTCGAATTCGTGATTTTTTATTTTATGTTATCCAACAAATATTATATTGCGAAAGTGTTTGTTAGTTTGTCTTCTTTCACGCGCCAACGCAAACGTGAGCAGTGGTGGCCCAGTGGTAACGGCCGCGACTAACGAGTTGTAGGTCGTTGGTTCGAACCCAGACTAGCGATTTACTTTATGTAAATTATTTCATCACCACTGCTCTCAAAACCGTAAGGTAAACATCGTGAAGAATCGGCATGTCCTAGAACCAAACATTCGAAGACATGTGACATCTATCAACTCGCACTGGGCCCACCACGCAGGCCCAGTGCACGGGTACCCTCTCGAAGAGACGACGCCTGATTCCCGGCAGTGGGAACATGTTATGTTATGTTTATGTACACATTAACGAACGGAGGGAAATGAGGTTTCGCATAGAGTTTAGTTTAGGCCGCCGTTGCCGGAGAGTGACATGGCCCAAACTAAACTTAAACACACAGAAGATTAGTATTTAAAAAAAAAATATTTTGGTAATGGGAAGATTGTAATGTTTCAGTAACTAAATGGTTATTAATTACCTTATTCAGATACGGCAACCCCCGCAGCCTGGCCAGCGCGGCCGCTAGCACGGCCTCTCTCTCATACGTGAGTATGACGACAGTGAACTGCTCCCGCGGCCGGTCGCCGCCCAGCGCCTCGCTGAACTCGCGGCCCGAGCCCCCCGCCCCCGCGCCCACGGGCCGCATACCCGCCGCCGACCCGAGGAACCGCGCCTCTGACGTCACCGCCGGGTCCCACGGCAGCTGCGGGTACAACGCAAACGGCTCGCCCCAGTCATTCCATAACTCATAACCGTGCAGTAATGCAACGGAATAATTGCGACGGTACGAAGGGCTCGGGTAAGGCGCTTCGAGAGGGCCGAGAGTCTCTTCAGGTTCGGCGTCCACCGCAGGCGGCTCCACTCGCGGCGGGAAGAAGGAGTCGTTGAATGCGGGCGCTCCAGTGGTGGGCGCGACGGGCTGCGCCGGGATGTGCAGGCGGGTGCGCAAGGTGGCCAGCAGCGAGTCCACGCTGGCCTGCACGGAGCTGAGGTAGCGCTCCCACAGCAGGCGCGCGTGGCGCCGCATGGCCAGCACGTCGGCGTCGCCCAGCGCGCGCAGCAGGAAGTGCAGCTCCGACACGCGCGCGCGCGGCAGTGACAGCGCCGCTCGTCGCCAGTCCAACACCTCGTCATACGGCAGTCGAATTCTATCTCCTCCTAACAACACCGGAATCGCGCCAGACCTCAACGCTTCATACAACCTAGCTTGCAATAACGCCGTGGTTACGTACGTCCTATCAGCCGGCGCAAGTATCAGCGCGAACGTCGAATCTCTTAGCACGGCTCGTCGAGACCGGTCCGTGCCACACAACGCCCAGTCACCAATGGGCAACACAGCGCGCCTCTCCACTGGAGGGTCACATTCGAACTGCAGATGGAACAGATCTGAGGCCGGTGCGGACCTCACCATCTTCTGTAGTGCCTCGATCAGATATTTGTCCTGATCCTTGTCTATTCCTCTCGGTGGCGGTTGTGAGCCCTGAAAACTAAATGTAGCTCATGAATTCATACCTAAGAATCGATAGCTCATTTTTTTATTGGCAGATCTTTTCCATATTCAAATACTTGTCATCAATCGCTGCTGTTTACACATAAACAAATACAACTTTCTATTACTAGTAAGTTGATTTCAGAATGACTTATGATCTTATTTTAAACTTCTGGCGTCTGAACATAATAAAAGTTATTTTTCCAAAAACACATTTATTTACATGTTTGGAAACGAAATTAAGAACGCAGCATAGTAAAACTGATAGTTGGCTTCAGCCCCTCGTACGCCTTCCAAAGGACCGGGACTGATGGTGATCCTGAGATATATAAACATTAAACAATAATTATATGTACGGTCACCAAAAAAGATAAGTAACCAGGTTCGTCGGATATAGTTGAAATTTAGTAAGAAAGCAATGGATGTTTCCGAATTTAATTTAATTTATATAACAGAAAAAAAAAACAGTTAATTTATCAAATTAAATTCCATTATATTTATTTTCGACTATATTTACTTATCTCTTTTGATGACCGTATATACAGTTTTAGGCATTCAAATTACCTGAGCAAATATTTCCGCCTCGCAGGCGCTATAGGAGCGCAGTCGGCCCAAACGTCTCCGCCAGGGGGGCCTAGTGCGGGGGGCGTAATGACGTCAAACCCCGGCCGGAACTGGTCGTGGGTGAAGGTAGCCTGCGCGAGCATGGCGCGCCCGACGGATGCTCCCCGGAAGGCGTCGCCCGAGCCCACCGCGAGCTCTCGCCGCGCCATGTTCACTAGCACGTGGTTGCGACCGTCGCCGCCCCAGTATGGTAAGCTTTTGATGGCCGTCTCGTTCAACAATAGCTTGTAAGTATCTATTGTTGGTCTGAAAATAACAAGTGAAACTTGGAAACCATTTAAACTCACCATTTAAACATACAGATATCCGAAGCAAAGTATGCGCTTCAGGCATCCTCGTCTACCTGTGGAAATACGAACGCGAGATGCTAGGAACGGTGGTATAGAGATGGTACAAACATTGAAGTACTTGCCTAAGTCTTATTACCATGATTACAAAATTACAGATTACAAACTCTATGCAATTAAAACATCTTTTGGGTGACAGTTGACGATCTGAGACCGGCGGTAGGGTCATACCCTACCGCTGCACAAAGGGGTATTTTAGCAATTTGGGCGGCCATAAATCGATTCCTTAAAACTTGTCTCAGATAGGATAAAAATGCTTTCTGACAATGTTGAATAGACATAGAACAATAGCCGACCCTTCCCGATACCCATTTGTATGCGCACACGCCGGTGTCTCAGTCGGAATTCAATCGCTATAACAAGTACACGCATCTATTTTATTTTATTTTACTTTAAACGGTTTTTGTTTTGTTTCAGAATCAGAGGGTAACTCAGGGGCCCGAGTAATAACGCGTAGATTTCTTTTTGACAAAATGCAGGAGCAAGAGTTGCCACATTTTTACGGAAAGGTGGATTACATCGAAATATCTTTGATTATATAATGTCTAGATAGAGCATCAAATGCGCGCTAACGTGTCAAAAAATATCAGCCAACTGTTGGCCTATGTTCTTACCCGCCGATCAGTGCCAATCGTGCCGCTTTGGTGTCACTACGTATTACGCGCGCTAGTAATAAACAAATAACAGCGATAAAATGACGGTAAGTGCTATTAAACTGTGCCGAAATTATAAAGGAAGGGTAAAAAATACCAAACACATCACCTATCTTCGGTAAGTAGCCAATAAACTACGTATTTATTTTTTGTTTTTATGATTACCATTTACGCCATATTTTATCAGTGTTACCAGTTTATTTTTTTTATTTTCCCAACTGGGTAAATTCGTTGGTTTATGGATACGTTTATATTATTTAGTTGGTGTACTTTTATTAATCGAATTTCACAAAAGGTGGAGTTTTTCAATTCGTCTGTTTATTTTTATAATAATATAATATTCGCGTATAACTTTCTTGTTTATGAGCCCATTTTAATTATTATTTGTGCATTGGGTCCAATAAACAGATTTCAAAGGTGCCAAGAGTAATTTAATAAGATTAAGTCTTTATTTAATATGATTTTGAAGTCGATGCCCATTTTTATCCCGACTATTGAATAATTAGCCCTTATCAAACATAACTATTTGATAATAAATATATATCATATATTTGGGAATATATATTTGATATTAAATAAATATCTTATTTAATTAGTCTATTTTTTTGTATGTGATTTATGGGAGAATTGTAGTAGCTGGTATCATTATTCACGCACACAGAGACATAGACGCACAGCGTAAAACACTGCCCGCATGCACACATGCTTGAATTTGTTGGCTCGTTTTCTTTGTTTTGATTGCAGGGCGACGCTCCATCTAGACATTATATAATCAAAGCGAAAGATATATTTTATCGCAAGATGAATATTGTAAAAGGAAATAAAGGAAGTTAAGCACTACCGTTTGTACCGAATCAACTTTGCTTGAAAATTCTCTAGAGAGCAATGTACCTAATCTAGATATACTGAATAGGATTATTGCTCAGCTCTGATCCTCTGATTACAAGTATGAGGCCGAAACCAATTAAAAGATCAATGCCGCATAGCAAAGAAGCAATAGAAATGCTTCTTTCTGCCGAGACCAATGCTAAAACCGGAAGTTCTTCAGAGGAATCTGCGATGGAAACCACTGATGAAGAGATTTGTCGAGATTTCAATTATTTATGGTTTGGATGTTTTTTTTTTATTTAAAATGTTTTTTTTAAATCTATGTACATACAAGCTTATACAACTATAAAATACATAAAAACGGAATGAAATACATAAAAAAAAAACATTTTGACCGCCTGTTTAGACAAAATACCGCATTACTGCAAAGCGCAACACTACAAAACTTAGAAGCTTTTGCATAAGTATGTCTGTGGCGCGACGGCGACGACGTTGGTTCTACATAGTAAACACGAAGATTGCCGAAGCGCATGCCTTTTCTAGGTTACCTGTAAGTTGTAAGTATAATTGCACTACTTACGCGGGAATCTTTTCAAAAGGGAAAGCTTCACCTACAATGACGAGATAAACGCATGCTTCGTTTGGATTGCGCGTTATATGCGTATTGTAGCCCAACGTCTGCTTAAGAGTTGTTTTCAGGAACCCGTCGACTTCAGCACCGGCTAGCGGCGCGAACACGTCAGGATCATAAAGGTACACGGGGAAGCCGGATGTTAAGGAGCAACGAGAGTGATCGAAGCAGGAGAACATGCGACAATGAACCTCGGAGGATGGCGCTATAGGGGGTAGGATGGGGGGAGGTCGTGAGGGTAGTATTTGTAGAGGGGGTGCTAGTTCGGGCGAGTCTCGTCGGATGGCCTCGAGCTGTGCGATGCGCGCCTGGTCGGCGGACACGCGTAGGCGCTGCAGCTCGGCGGCCGCTCGTGCGTGCTCCGCCTTAGCACTATCGGCTTTTGCGCTTGCTGATGCCGCTTCCCGCTGGAGCCGCCCGCGCTTAGCTTCTAGTTCGCGTAATTCTGTAGATACTGAAGCCTGAAATTTTAGATTATGTAAATTATTTACAAAATATAAATGTTCCTATCAATTTTATTTTACAAACCAATTTGAATAAGTATGCATTTTAAGGATATTTTTGATAAATAAATAATAAATAAAAATAATAATCTAAAAATGATTTTTTTTTAACTTGGCCGTGGTATAGTCCACTTAGCGAAAGTAAATGTATACACCACAATATTTCATATTGGTTAGAACCACATATCCCATAAATGTTTGTGCCTCAAACGCTATTATGTAAGTACTATAAAATTAATAACTCAGTAGGGAAAACAAAAGAAACAAGTTTAAATTTACATGAGATAAAGTGTTTTAAAATAACATTAAAAATCAAAATAAAAAAAAAATGAGCTGAAACATAAAATATAGACACACCGACAAACTTAAAAATAAACACAAAGGAAAGGAAATAAAATTTACACATTGTTAACAGCAAATCTGTGCAACTTGAAAAGTGCATCACTACAATAACTATAATGACTGTTACCTTTATTCTTAACATTTCTTCAATCCTTAGTTTTAAATCAGCAACATTCATTGTTGAGACATCGCCTAGTGCCTCCAAAGTGTGGCGCATTGGATTATTTGTCAATGTACCTGTTTCATCGTACTGAAAAATTAAAAGTAAGTATGTATATAAAGGCGGGACAAGCTTGTCTCCTAACAAAATGACTGGCCAGCAGACTTAGAATGACGCTTTCTATTTCTACTCTACTGTAGAATAGAAATTGCTTGTCTATGTTTCTCGGTACAAAACTGTCAATTGTCTACACAGAAACATAATTTTACTCTACTCTTCCGTTGAAAAAATGCTTCTCTACGGTTCTCGTGCTAAGCCTGCTGCACTAGCAAAAGAAAGAATTGTATGGAAAAGAAGGACACCTTTGCCCTGCAATGGGACGATACAGGCTAATTAGATTAGATTTATGTAAAAAACCAATTAATTTTTTTTTCTTTATACTTATACATATTAATATTATTAGACTGTTAACTTTAAAATTATGTAAATGTTTTTAAAATATTCAATTAAAAGATTTTATTCTATACTAATCAGAAGTCTGCAGTGTTCCCTTAGCTTATTTAAACATTTTTTAATTCTTCTCAATAATTATTATGTCAGTGGAAGGATAACTAACAAGCGCCACCCCATTAACATCCTAGAAATAGCTTCGATCAAATTCACATTGCAGTATTTTGGTCTACAATATTAATTACATTTTATGTTGCTCATTGATATTTCTAAACCCGTACATTATTCTCTGAAACGCCATGAATTTGTAGCTGTGCAAACAAAACAAACACTACTCCTCAACCTAACCCTACAATTAAATTAACCTGCACTAGGTGCACTTACCTTGGACAAATAATAATGTGTGAACAGAGGCACAACGAACAATATTAACGACACCAGCAATATAACACGGGATAGTTTTAAATGCCCTAACCACAGGCAAAACCGTTCGTAGAAATACATTTTGATTAATACTATCTATTTCACTTGGAAAAGTTATATTAAAGTTTTTATCATTTTAAGGTATGAATTTGTTACTTCTGTATTATATAGACTAACTATTTGCTCATAATCTGTAACGCTGTAAAATAATATTTTAATCAGAAAATGAATCGACACTGTATTCTGTTGTCAAATTTTGACAACCATTGTATTGACATTAGTGATGGGCGTTGAATCAACCGTTGCCTCCTGTCAACGTATTAACGTTAACTGTTTGTGAATCAACTAGTTGAATTTGTCAACGACGTTTATGAATATAACTCGTTTAAGAATCAACTACACTAAATTTGTAAACGTACCTAACGTATTGAGCAAAAAACTTACGTTGAAAATAGCATCATAGATTCCTAGCGACGGTCTGTCGTAGAATTTGAACTCTAAGTAACGTACACAAGAGTTATTTTTTAAATATTTCTTTTAAGAAAATAATAACAATATAAGAATCGTTGAACGTCGCAGCGTTAAATAAAAACCTTTTAATGAATGAACGGTTAACGTTACAAGTTGCATGTTAACTCGTTGACGAATTTAACTAGTTGACGAACGTAAATCAACGTTGACGTTACGTTAAAGGAAAAACCGTCAACGACCCATCACTAATTGACATCAGTGTTGCCATTTGGGTGCCAGGTTTTGGGGCTAAATCTAATAAAAAGGGCTAGGTTAGCACATTTTTTTTTAAATAGGGCTAAATTATTAAATAACGAAAAATAAAAAAGGTTCTTTATTGAAATGGATTTCGTGAATAAGTAATGTATAATAAATGATCATTCTGGATTATAAAATCAAAATCAAAATCAAAAGTCATTTATTCAAATTAGGCTGAGAATCAGCACTTTTCGAACGTCAAAGTACATGAGACAGTCCCCCAAAACGCCCACCCTTCACCAATTCTTAGTGCTTTAGCTGGGAAGAAGAAGTGGCGGAACAAACTCCCCAGCAGCACAGCTGTCTATTTAGTCGGATAGACTTGATTCTATACATACATAGGCAAAGTAATCAACATTAAGAGACACAGAACTTAAAAATTTGTCATTTATGTCAGCTAGCCATGCCAATATACCAACAAATAAAATGAAAAATTAACTCAAGCACAAAAAATAAAAAGTAAACAAAGCATATAGGTACCAAAATAAGTTTCCTGGTATAAATGGCGTGATAGCTTACATAAGCAATGCTGGATTATGTTTACAAATGATAACCTAGGACCATCGACGTAAAATAAATAAACAAGTAGGTAATTATTAGCAACAATAACAAAATCATGGTCAGCAAGACGACCAGTCACCACAAGCAGCACCCGTTCACGAGCATAACGCAAAGATCAGCCACTACCCCCCTCGCTATATTTGAGGGAAAGAGGTAACCCGATCCCCAACGCTACCGCAAGCAGTGACATCTACGGGAGCATGACGAACTTGCTGCCGGTTACTCAGGCAAGAATAGAATTATCAATTGTCGAGGTCGCTAGCTAACCATAATGCCATACAACTCTTCATTTAAAAAAAAACTGTTATGAGTAGAACATGTCAATAACTAATGAAAAAACAGATTATAATTTAAAAAATTACTTATTCAATAAAAATATATATATCAATAATTATATGAACCCATATAACCTGTCTCTAGGTACGATTCTGGAGAAAGAACATAAACATTGTCTTGAGTTAATCACAGCGACCAACTATTTTTGTCATTTAAATAGTCGTTGATGGAATAGTAAGCCTTAAACACAGGTTGGATTTTATTTGAGCTTTAAACGCATCAAAAGGCAAATCTAGCAAAGCAGAGGGAAGCTTGTTATAAAAGTTTATACCAAATATTGTTTAATCATAAAATTATGATCTAAATAGTGGTCTTCATCTAATTCTTCTCGAAGGGTTACACTTTGCGTTACGTTGATAATTGGGCTGGGCCTCATTGCGCGCAGCGTTCTTCAGTGTAAATTTAAATTGGATACAATTTTTTTTAAAGGAGTTCCTATGGTATTACCTATGTGTTGTTTGGTTTAACTTGTTCGTATTTATGGTGTGGACTTTAGGGACTCAAAGTTCTTCCTGTTTCGTAATTTATGTCTAAATGGTTTTGACAGGCAATAATATTTGGAGCGAGATTACGGGCTAGGGGCTAAATCATTATATTCGGGGCTGAACAAGAAGAAAAAGGGCTATCTAGCCCCGAAGGAGCTAAATTGGCATCACTGATTGACTTGAAAAGACAATTCAATGTCAGCATCAGACGTCATTTAAGGCATTGACAATTTCAGTAGCATTCATGGAATTAGTAAATAGGTACTTTAAGAAAATGCTTCTCAATAAATGATGTTAGTGAGGTTGCTTGACTTGCTTGGCCCTCGAAAGATCTCCTATAAACAGTTGCGCACGTGAAAAGTAACCCATTTATTTAGATCTACCTCAGGTTATGACCACCACGCCGCACAGTGGGCCCATACTGAACAGCCAATAATATTTGGAGCTAGAGAAGTGCCAGCCCGCGCCGAAGCTGAGCAAGTAGAGTTAAAATCCCCGATTTATAATAATAATGAAATTGTGATCCAGCCTGTCCCCACTTGCTGCCCTCCCGAAAGTAATGACGCCCTGAGCCGAGGCCCGAACCCGGCAGGGGGTGCCCTCAGCGAACGGTTACTGTAGTATTTAAGTATAGTTTTGTAAGCTCCTGGCTGGAGGCTTTTAGCCTAAAAACTAAAAGTTAGATCCACAGGAAAGTCTGGGCGGAAACGTTATGTGTTCATATAATTATTGATATATATATATTTTTATTAAATAAGTATTTTTTAAATTATAATCTGTTTTTTCATTAGTTATTGACATGTTCTACTCATAACAGTTTTTTTTTATGAAGAGTTGTATGGCATTATGGTTAGCTAGCGACCTCGACAGTTGATAATTCTATTCTTGCCTGAGTAACCGGCAGTAAGTTCGTCATACTCCCGTAGATGTGTATCCTACATAAGGCCTAAAATAATGAAACAGGTTCATAATGAGTTGTTGCCTGAAGGAATTCAGTTCTTAGAGACTACTGAGCCTCCCTGTGACAGTGAGATTATGGAGGACGAAGAATGCCTCATAGCAGAATCTGAAAATTTGCCGGACCCACTAGCACTTCTGGAACAAGAAATAATCCGGCTCTAGATTATTCCCACAAAAGCCCATCAGGGCTAGGAATATGACAAACAGGCCTTTTTTAGGGCTACAATTATTTCACAGTTTCATATTGATCATACGTACGATAACTTATACTATAATATACATACGCTTGATTATGTAGATAATCTACGACTTGCTCGTACAAATTTAAATTATTTTACCTATCATTAACAAAATGAGTGTAACCTGAAACTTATTACGATATTTATTCAACAAAAGATAACGTGCAGTTAAAAAAATAACACAGCAAATCAGAGACAAGCATTTTTCGGTTCGACTAGTTTGTTATGCGCTTAGCCGAGCGCACAAACAAATGAGTCATCAATCACAATGCAGGTACTACCGATAACATAGCAGTAATAACTAAATTTCTACCAGAATAATTAGTTAAATTAATGTACCTTTGAGCTATTAAAACTACATATTTAATAAAGAGAAGGTCAATCAGCCTAATGACAATGACACAAAAAATATACTTTGAATTTATTTTAAATGGCAAAAAATGTCATACAAAATATATATTTTTTTATCCGACTGCGCCAGAAGAAGGGTTATGTTTTTCGAGAGTATGTATGTATAATTGTTTGGCACGCTCTGCAGCCTGAACGGCTCGATGGATTTTAGTTTGCGAGGTGTCGTTAGATTCGTAATTACTGTGAAAGTGATATCGTAATAAAAAAAACGGTAATTTAAAAAACTAAAAAACCCGACTGCTTTTCTGAGTATTCATGGAAAAGCCCTATAACAAGAAAGTCGTTGTACCCGATTGCACTTAACTCAAGAATCGCCAGTTGCTAAGGCGATGCTTATAAGCAGGGCCTCAAGTCTGCTATTACAATAGTGTCAGAATGGTCTATCATTGATTTCATAATTGTTGATTTTGACAAGTTTGGTAATCTACTAATATAATGGCGTCATTATGACTTTCCAATGGTCAGCCACTGACACTCCATTGAAAAAATGGCATGTATTGGTAATCTCGTACATAATGACGAATGAATGACTGACTTAGGCGGTAATCTGCTAAAATTTAACATTAATAAACTAATAAACAATATGTAAAAATATATATAAAATGAAATCGGGCATGAATAAATGTTAAAATTTTGTATTCGTTTTTGGAAAATCATTTATACTAACGGGTTTTATGATAATGGCAAAACGACGATGCCATTATAACACAATTTTATTACGAGACCATTGACCGACCAATGACTGACCATTTTGAATTTAGCAGATTACGAACTTTTAGCAAAATGACAATGGGATCGTGTTGGAATGACGAATTTATAAAAATAGCAGACTTAGGCCCCAGATAAATTGTAGCAGTCGGGAGCCATTCTAGAAATGGAGTCTTAGTGAATTGAGAGCACATACCTATATTACATTGCAGATTACTCCAATGTACTGACTAGCCGGCCAAAGGATTCAGGCTTTGGTGGCATCCAAAAATTACAAAAAAACCTACTTACCTAATTAATTTTTATCAAGACAAACTATCAACTTTAGAAGAAATTTTATAAGAATAAAAGATGTCAGGAATATCATAACACGTCATATAAAAGAAATCGCATCGACATTGGAACTTTGTTGCCTAAGTCCACAAATTTTCAGTATGGGCCCACTGTGCGCCGTATAGGATTTTGATTTCCTGATTTTCGAAACAGTGTTTTGTTTTTGAAGCCGGCAAAAAGTTTTTATTTTTTAATTGCACCTATACTATTCGTTATTATGGATTTCCGTGACAGTAGGGTTTTTCGCAGTCCATCATCAGTTGACCATAATAATGTACTCTGTGAGTTGACCAGTGTTAGTAATTAACATTTGTTCCCAACGAGTAACACCCTCAAATGTCACACTGTTACTCGATGGGATGGTTGGGAATTTTTTCTTAAAAACATTCCCATCTAGTAACAGTGTGACATTTGAGGGTGTTACTCGTTGGGAACAAATGGTAATTAACCAGCTACTGCGTTTCATGTTCCGTACACTTACCCATTCACAAAAAAATATCCTCCGAGTTTGGCTGTGTGAACTTCAGATTACCTATATAGTCCTTCAGACCGTATTTCGGCCATGGCGGCCAATCTCAACGGAGACTAGGCTTCAGGGCGGGAGATATTATAGTGCACAAGTGTATGCGCAGACATAGGTGCACTCTCTCTTCCCTCATTCTCATATTCCGACGAGACGGCAATCCGACACGACCGAAGTGAGATCAGGCGTAGGACCAACCGCTTAACGGGCTTTTCGAAGCACGGAAGTGTCACACCGCCAACTTCCTAACTCCGGGCTGTCACTAAAAAAATCCTAATTGAATAACCCAATATCACTTTGCCCGACCCGGGAATCGAACCCAGGACCCCACGCTTCGCAGTCGCGCTTACGACCACGAGACCAACGACTGCCAACGAGGCAGTTAAAACAACTGAACATACGGACGCACTGACGGACAGGACGAAATGAAAAGAGTTTAAATGATAACGAGTTCTGTTTCTATGTGTTATTTGGCAACGGAACCCAGAAACAGACGAATTGAGAACTTCTTCCTCTTTGAAGTCGGCTATGAAGATCCCTCAAAGAATCTTCAGTTTTTCTTCAAAGATTCTGTTGAAGAGAACTGAGATGAGACTTCTAGAGAGAAATTCAGAACCATATTTGCCAAGGTCCAGAGTCAAGTACTCCAGAACAGCATCTACGAAACTACCATGCTACCAACTTTATTTACGACGTTTTATTACAGTTACAATTGTATTGAATAATGAGGGAGGCTAGTAAAAGAATTCAGCTGGGCTGGGCAGCCTTTAGGAGGCTTCGTTGATTATGCCACAGATCCTAAAGACTAAGGTATTCACGACACACACGGTACGGCTGGTCTATAAATTCTAGGTTGCTCAGCGAACTATTGCACGGGCTATGCTTGGCAACTTTTTGAGGAATAGAAGGAGGCGACGGCTTCCCATTCACATGGATAAGCCTCCTTCAAAATGATTCGGACTCTGATTGATATTGTGTTACGGAATTAGGGTGCAGGACTTTACTTTATACAGAGTTCCATAGACAACGACGCGCAATCTGCTACCATGGATTTATTACATGATTCTGAACCCCCCTGCAGAGGCGTAATTAGGGTGGGGCAGGCAGGGCAAGAGCCCTGGTCGCCTATCGAAGAGGGGCACGAAAAGTCGCCAATTATTAATTTAAAAAAGAAAACATCAATAAATCATTTCATACTGTTACCTAAAAAATGTGAAGAGCTAGGTAGGTACTTGAATATATTGTGGCAGTACCGATGGAAGCGTATTTCCGAATCTGCATATTTCTGTTCAAATTTTCTTAAATTTGCAGAATTTGAAGCAATTTTTAGCAAGTTAAAATGAATACCTTCGTTATTGAAGACTATAATTGGTCAAAAAAGGTTATGCGACCTAGCTTTGCTCAGTGTAGACCGAGAAGATAATATACAAAGGGGCGCGAATATGATGCGTGCCCTGGGCGCCATTTTCTATTGGTACGCCCTGCCCCCCTGTGATGTACCTAATGATTTAAATTCATGTTCTGTGTTTCGTAATGTTAACTACTTTGCATATATGTACTATTGTATAGAATCAACGTTTATTCTAACTGAGCAGACAGCTGCAACTTTAACTGACCGCTTCCCAGCTAAAGCACTAAGTAGCATTAGGAAGTGGGGAAAGACGAGCCCTTTGGGGGACTGCCCTACGTCATTTTGACGTTCGAAAAGTACTGATGCTTAGCCTAATTTAATTAAGTAAATGACTTTTGATTTAATTTGACGGCTTTTTTGACGGTTGGCGCAGTGGCTAAGCGATTGACTGCTGCGGTGCGTGTCGTGGGTTCGATTCCCGCACGGAACCAAATATTTGTATGACCTACAAGTACTTGTTTCGGGTCTGGCTGTTTGTGTATGTGAGTTTAAATGTTTGTAAACGCACCCACAATACAGGAGGAATTCCTAGTGTAGGGCGACGTTTTTTTTTAAAAAAAAAAAGGAAAGAAAAAAAAGAATTTGATTTGATGAAATTTTTAGTTGAGCATTAAAAAAAACTGCTGTTCCAGACATTTCGGCCGCAAAGGTACCTACTGCGCTTTTCTATGAGACGATTCACAGGCGATTTTTTTTATAACCATCGATAAATTTCTACGCTATAGAGTTGTGCTGAATACATGGTAACCGTTTGTGCATCCCTGCCACCCAGTGGCGTGCACAGAGTTTTTAGACAGGGTAGGCAGAAATTTAAAAAAATGCAAAAAAAAAAACAGAATTACCGATTGCTGTACCTACACAGCATGCAAGATGCAACCTGTGAGGCAATTAAATGAATCATATTGTGGTGTATTGAATTTACGATTGATTTTACCATTAGTTTGGATTAATTGCAAATCCGGTGTACAACTACTTTTCACGATCACAGGTTTTTTTATTGTAAAGACAGTTTTGAAAATGCACCATTTTTAGGGTTCCATAACTCAAAAGGAAAAAACGGAACCCATATAGGATCACTTTGTCTGTCTGTCACGACCCTTTATCTCGGGAACGCGTGGAGGTATCGAGTTAAAATTAAAACGATATACTCAGGTCTAGTCTCTTGAAGCTGTGAAAAAATCAAACTTCTAAGTTAACGTAAAAAAAAATACGGCCGTTTATGCCGCAAAAAACGTATATTTGGACACTCTCAAGGGAATCAAAATTTATAGGGTACTTTCCGCTAACCTGGAACTATGAAATTGGGCAAGTAATATCTTCGTATACTACTAGTACAGGGAAAAATCTGAAAACTATAGTTTTGAAAAACATCCCCCGCCATTCACAACATCAACAAAAAGTTCAAATTTGCACTGAACCTTCGGTGGGCGAGTCCGACTCATACTTGTCCGGTTTTTCTTTTCTCTATACACACACCACCTACACAACTTTCACAGTGAATATTATCAATTTTTCACACTATTAACAACGTTAAAACTTTAACCTTAAATACATGCTATCATTGCTGACAACCAAAACAAATAAATCAAAACAAACAATGGCGTCGGAAATCAGAATATAAAAATAATACGACAAAAAGTAATGGTAGTTTATGTAGCGATAATTTAATGCTACTTTTAAAAACAGTCGCTTATCAAACCTTGTTCGGAAAACTTCGGTAAGTTTCGTAATTAGTCGTATCAAAAGCCAGTGACTACCCTGTACGTTCGTGCGTAAATTGTTACATTGTGTGCCACGTATGTATAGAAACGCACACCCAATAAATCTGCATGACCACGAGAGCACACATATAAACATTGAGCCGCAAATAGTTCATGTCTCCCCAACCGTCCCTTGCCCCCCAACCGTCCCTTGAAAGCAGTAGGGCCACCAGCACAGCACACAAAAACAGACAACCGTCCCCCGACTCGCGCCCCGCGAAGACCCCGAGTAAATGAAATCCCCCCCAACCGTCCCTTGCCCGCAGAAGTGCCAGCCCGCGCCGAAGCTGAGCAAGTAGAGTTAAAATCCCCATGATTTAATAATAAGTAAATTGTTTGATCCAGCCTGTCCCCACTTGCTGCCCCCCCCCCAACAGTGACTCCCTGAGCCGAGGCTCGTACCCCGCAGGGGGTGCCCTCAGTGCGCAGTCGCTATAGGTAGAAGTGTAGTTTTGTAAGCCCTGGCTGGAGGCTCTTAGTCTAAAAGCTAAATGTCACCGCAGGAAAGCCCGGTTAAGCAGTCATGGCCTCTCAAGGTCAACTGCTAGATTCCATAAACAAAAAAAAAAAAAAAGTGTCTCTCCCGAGGCACTCAGCGGCGCTAGTACAAACGCCAGCACATCAAGCTACCCCAATCTGTCAAATTTCTTTGAAAGATTTTCATCTTTATCACATACGTTTATGGTTCATGTTCAATTGGGAAAATTTGACAGTTTGAGGTAGCTTGATGTGCTGGCGTCTGTACATCGCAATACGAAGTTGCATCAAATTGTACGAACCAATGGGTATTGTATCGATGATACTAATGATACGACCGACGCTCGACAGGTGGAGCAGATTTGTGATTTTTTTTTGTTTTGTTTATTATTTAAATAATATTCGTTTTAAATTTTTATTTGATTTAGGTAGTGTAGACAGTGTCTTTGTCTTTATGGACTGCACGCCACTGCTGCCACCCTTAATACTTTTTTAGTTATAAACGTAAATTTAATATAATCAGATTAATATTTTAATGCACATTTTAGTAAATGGTAGCTATCAATTGGATGTCAGTTCGTATTGTTTAAAAATGATTAAGAATATTCTAATTTACATTTTATTTTTATTTCTTTTCACTTTGGGTACAGACGCCAGCACATCAAGCTATTCCAAACTGTCAAATTTTCCCAGTTGAACATGAACTATAACCTTATACAATAAAGTTGAAAATCCATCAAAGAAATTTGACAGATTGGGGTAGCTTGATGTGCTGGCGTCTGTACATAGTTTTTAATTTGTGGAAGCTTGTACATGGCAACAGTAAACGCTACATGTACATTATTTACCTAGATATTAAACTGTATGCTTTCTGAAGAATAAATAAAATGAGCTGTAGCATACTTTTTAACAAAGCACTTAGAACTAGGACAAAATATCTACTTATTAGGGTATTTTACTCTATTCGAGAAAAAATCTAATAATATATTATTGAGATAGTTTAAACAAAAAGCAGTCGGAAAATGTAAATTTTAGTTCAAGAAATAACAAAATCAAATTTAAAATCAAATTCAAAGATTTCAGTTTTTATAATCTGTTTTTGAATACCATGAAATAGTAGCTCCATGTTATTACGTTATACCGCTGTTGAAACTAATCAACTGAACAACTTTGTACTTTTATTAACCAAAGTAATTTTTATTTAAATATTATCTTACATTCAGGAACATCAAACCAACGATAACTCATTTTTTAAATTATAAAGAACCTAATGTCAGCGCATGTTTACACAGCAAACTGACGTCATACCCACAGGACAATATGGCGTCCAATGCGTCCAGCGTTTTCGTCAAATTACGCGCGGAATATGAAAATGTAAAATTTGAATGCATTTTTATGGCACTAATCGATTCAATAAAAACAGTGTGCTTTTTAGGGGTTTATTAGCATTTTAGCATTTTAGAATGTAATTAAGACACTTTTCAATAATTGGTGTAATGTCCTATTATGTAGGTATACCTGAAAGTTATATTTGTATTTATTGTTATTTACATATGTAAATGTAAGTAGCTGACGTTTATCTTCGTCAGGCTTTAGAGTTTAGGCTGAACAAATTATGATTCTCGAATACGTTCGAGAATCATAATTCGAGGGGTGAAAGGCTATTTGTTTGAAGCGACATTTTGGACGATATTGAGTTATATACCCAATTACTAACTCAATACTGTTTATAACTCAATATCGTGCAAAATGTCGCTTCAAACAAATAGCCTTTCACCCCTCGAATTTGTTCAGGCTAAACTACATTTGTTACGACAAATGGCTCTAAATAATAATTAAAATCTTCAATACCACTCTCTAAGTTCATTTAATCCCATTTAATGACATTTTCATGAAAAAAATCGCGAATCACATTTTAATCAACATACCTCCTCTCGTCTGTTAGGCAAGCTGAGAGAAGCTGAGTTTGATAACAATAGAAATGTAATTGTATTAATTACTTGACACTTGACAGTGTATATAAATACAGAATCAAATTTTTGCTGGTAATACTTTACCCACGTGTTAGGTAACGATATCGAAAATCAATTAATTTAAAAAAAATGTTTCGGTCATTCTAACTTTGTTCAAAATTTTAAATGACACTGACATGTCACATTAGTCAACCAAACGATTGAACAGGTGGGTAAAGTATTGCCAGCTAATTTAATTTGACCCTTTATATCTTTATATTATATAAGCACCATAACATATATTTAATGAAATACTGTTTACAATTTAGGTCGTGAGTATTGTGATTCTACTTTTTATTTTTGCTTACGAGAACTACATCAAACTTGAACTGTAGCTTCTTGTCGTAATGGTGTTTCAGCAAATGATGAAATAACTCCCCTGGAGTAAACAACAGGTCGCATTTTATACAATTTTGCTTTGAAATTTTTATCCGTGCATTACAGATTTTTGAATGTTGTTTGGCATTCAGCTCTTCCAAAAAATTTAAACCGCAATCACATTTATAAATTACGTCCTGTTTTTCTACAACTTGTTCAGTCAGTTTGTCATTGTTTTCCCCAAATTTGTCTTTATGACCAACATCATCTGCGGTCCTCCAGATCGCAGATGATGCATCAAAAGGTATTAAATTCATATTTAAATCATCAAAATAATCCAAATTAGTATTATGAACCTTGTGATGACATTTAAAATCCGTTTCCGAGAAAAACAACCCACATTTAGAACATTCACACTTTGAAGTGTCGAAAAGACAAACGTGTGCGGACACACGCTCTTTAGTGCTAAAGCATAAACCGCACTTCTTGCATTTATACATAGTATAATCATATTTAGTACCACTGAAAGTAGACCTGAGTTTCTTCTTTCCAAGTTTTGGTTTTCCAAACATTACTACAATTATATTTTCAACATTGAATTCATCTAGCTCTTCGTGTCTAGTAGAGTGTAAGTCAAAATCTTGTTTATCAAGTAGCAAGCCACAAGTCGAACATATTTTTAAATTATTATCATCACATTTATGAGCACTACGTTCAAACTTATCAAGTACCCTTTCACAGTTTCTACATTGATATAAAATGTATCGATTATTTGCATCATACATTATGTTATTATAAGCTTCATGTTCCTCCCTATTATATAATACTATTTTGTACGACTGTGAGTTCATTTCTATGCGTTCGTGTTCTTTTTCGTGGGCCAGGCGATAATCTAACGAAATGAAATTTAAACCACAAAACGCGCAAGGGTTTTTACTCAATTTAACACATGTTTTGTTCCTGGAGTTTACTGCATGCATGTACAAATGTTCGGGATTAACAAAAACTTGACATTTTTCACATAGGTAAAGCACCGTATTTGACGATCCAGACTGAATTTTCTCCATTTTTAGTCTGCATTCATATCGATATATAGAATTGCGAAGAATTTTACTGATATCTTCGTCTGCTACATATGCAAAAATGTGTTTTGTCCATAAATCGTTGCTGTAACGAAAATAAAATGGATCAAAATCAACTGTTTTAATGGAGTCCTTATTGTATTTCTCATTTTCATGCAGCATAGCGTAATTTTCGTAATCGCTTCTGCGTTTCTGCACATTTAATTCTAGCACTTTTGAATCGTAATGGTCCTGACAATGCTGCACAACTTTGTCATATGTATTAACCGTCAATTGGCAACTTTTACATGTGTAAAAAGTCATTGCGTTTATTATATATGCGTCATCTGAAACACTTGAATTTGGCTCCACATATGGTACTTTATCAGCGGGGTTGGCTTGGAGTGCCGTTCCTTTCAATTTTGTATTTGCACTCGGTATTACATAGCTATGAAAATTAATATGCAATTTGTAAGCATCTTCTGTAAGCTTCATGGCACAAACATTGCAAGTAATATAATCCTGCTCTTGGCATGTATGTATTCTTATATCATTGTTTCTTAAGAAGTGTACTCCACACGAGTTACATTTTGGGTAGTCAGGAATTGGAGGGCAGATTCGTTTTCCTGATTTGAGGTCATAAAATACGTAATCATGCAGACTTGTTTGCTCCGTCTTATGATATTCCTTATGTGTCTCATGAGTTTTCGTTGTCAACATAAGACCGCAACCTTTGCAAACATACTTGACCATATGACCACACTTGCCTTCTACATGCAATTTTCTCATGTTAACATTACTAATAAAACATTTGCAGGTATCGCAATAACTCATTACAAACTTAGATCCTAAAATTTCCACACCAAACCGAGTTTTCTTCACGGTGCCGTTTTTCTTTTTAACTCTATTTAGACTTGTATGTCTGTCATGTATCACGTCGGATTTGTCGCTTTTCGTATTAGCTGTATTAGTACTTATATGTCTGTCATGTATCATGTCGGAATTGTCGCTTTTCGTATTAGCTGTATTTGTACCTATATGTCTGTCATGCATCATGTCACAATTGTCGCTTTTCGTGTTAGCTGTATTTGTACCTATATGTCGATCATGTACCATGTCGGATTTGTCGCTTTTCGTATTAGCTGTATTTGTACCTTGTCTGTCATGTATGATGTCAGATTTGTCGCTTTTCGTATTAACTGTATTTGTACCTATATCTCTGTCATGTATCATGTCGGTTTTATCGCTTTTCGTTTTAGCTATATTTGTATTTATATCTCTGACATCTATCATATCGGTCTCGATTATGATGAAATCACAGAACAGTAATTGTTTTTCTTTATGTTTTATTTCATGGCATTCCATATCAGCTCTGTTAATTAAAATGTCACATTCTTTACAATATAATGAGTTTGGTGATTCTGAATCGCATTTTAGATAATGAAGCAAAACGTTTTCTTCGCTATAATGTACAGTGCAATTAGAACATTTGTATAAAACCTGACCAAATTCAGATTCAGAAAGAGTGTGCACAGTCAAGTGTTGGGCGAAAGAATGTTGTTTTTCATGCAGCGCCATATTTTCTCTTTCAAATATTCTTTGGCAAACTGAACACTTCCAAATATCTGAAATTTCCAAGTGTTTTGAATGGTCCATGGCAGCACTAGAAGACAAAAAGAACAAATAACAGCTCATACATTTATACAGAGTACTTTTCAATGCAAACAGAACTTTCTTGCCTACATTTTTATTACAGTGTTTATTAACTGGCTGCTCTTCACAAGGAAAATAAGGTGCTTTTATCTGCTTCTTGTGATACTTGAACAGGTGGACATTATAAGATTTAATTCCCGATGTTTTTGAAGGGCAAAATTTGCACTGTGAATCAAAAGGTACCGTTTCAACTTCAGTAACTTCCTTTATGTTATGATCATTCATAATGTGTCGGGAATAAAACTCAAAAGTTACATTATATTTAGAACAAATAAAACATTTGTAAAACTTGGAATGCTTTTTTGCCTTTGTATCTCTGTTTTGTAATGGATCGCAATTTGTTTTGTGTTTTTTCTTCTGGATATTTTCGTCGCCACTTTCGGTTAGGCCAACAACGTCATGTAATGATCGTCTCCTTGGGTTATTTTTTTGTGGCAGAATACTCTCAGAATCACCTCTATCTTTATCCGCTTTACTATGACTACGAGAAAGACTATTTGTCACGAGGTTATTCTTACGGTTTAGATTTAATTCATCCATGTGTTTAGCACACTCACCTTCTTTCAATCGATTGTTAAGATTAAATTGATCGTTCGGTTCTTTTGCATTTGTCGAACTCTTGGATCTGTCATTGGATCCAACTTTGTTTGGCTCCAGAATTTCATAAATATGTTCTATCAGAGAGCTCTGAGTTGGAAATAATTGTTGACAATGAAAACAAGAGAGCCCTGTGATAACTTTTCTTTGAGAGGCTTCATTAACTACTATTTTTTTGTCCGATCTGTCTACTGTTTTTAATGTTTTAACATCTCCATGAAGATTTTTAAAGTGTCTCAATAAATTGCGTTGACTTGATAGTAATTTATCGCAAGCATTACATTTAAATAGTTTATTACCAACTCGCTTTCCCATGAATGGTATTTGATTATGTCTAGTATGCATGTTAATCAAATGAAGGTCGAACAAATGTGGTTTTGGAAACAATATAAGACATTCCTTACAATATCTCCGACACCTATTTAAGAGAGAGTTTATGTTCTTCAATATTAATTTAGGCTCTTTGCTTAAACTATTATAATATATTTTTTTATGTTTAAAATTAGGTTTTGATCCAACTATAATTCCGTGTTGTATATACCTTAGTCTTGGTCCAGTGTCTGTAGCTTCAGAGGCATGACTAGGGCTAATGGTAAAATGTTCATTGTTTTGGATGTGCTTAGTAGTACTAATTGCATCTCCTAGAGATGAATCTTCTAGTGGTTCCTCTTCTTGACACGAATCTTCTAGCGATGACTCTCCTTGACCCGAATCTTCTAGTGATGATTCTCCTTGACACGTATCTTCTTTTGGTGCTTCTCCTTGACACGAATCTTCCACTGGTTCCTCTACTTGACACGAATCTTCTAATGGTTCCTTTCCTTGACACGAATCTGCATGTGGTTCCTCTTCTCGACACGAATCTTTGAATGTTGCAGTATCTGCCTCTGGTGATGCATTTGAAGCTGAAACAATAATTGTAACGGCTACCAATATTACTCAAACACTATTCCCTTATAATTATTGAATATGTTCAAGCTTTTTATTATTTAAAAAACCGAGGTGTATCATAGCATATAAACCTCGGTATTTTAAAATAATAAAAAGCCGAACAAGTGTGAGTGGAACGTATAATTAGTGCGTAATCTGCTGTAAATGTGCGCCAAATTAAAAATTTGTGCGCCTTGTGGTTTTGGAAAAAAACGGAAAAAGCGATTCCTGCTGGAGTAACGTTGTTCCAGCAGGATAATTCTAAACGAATGATCGGAGAGAAAAATATTGTGGATGGGCAGAGAGCTTATATTTGTGCAAAAAGGTGCGCCGAAAATATAATTTGTGCGTCTTCAGGTTTTCGAGTTATTGCGTTTCCTGCTGGAGTAAGATTTTGCAGAACCGTGTATCTCGAAAACCATTTTATGTGCGCCTGTCGAGTAAACATACACGAGTAGCTCTTAATTGCACTGCGTATTTTTGACAGAATTATGTTTAAAAAAATGTTAATAATTTTCAAGTGATGGCGGTTTTTTAAACCGAAAACATATCGTAGCGCCTAAATTAAAAAACGTATAAGCTCGCTGAAAACTGTATTCGGTCCATCTTGACGCTTATAATAACTAAAAAAGTTTCAAAATATCCCTATGTATGCTTAAATCTTTAAAACTACGCAACGGATTTTGATGCGGGTTTTTTTAATAGATAGAGTGATTCAAGAGGAAGGTTTATATGTATAATACACCGACCTCCACGCGGGTGAAGCCGCTGGCAAAAGCTATTTCAATAATATTGCTAAAAGTTGAAACGACGGTGTCATAACTTTGACGGAAAATACAAGAAACCGGCTCAACCCAAGGATGTGTAGGTGTACACCAAAAATTAGTGCGTAACCTAAAAAATACATAGTGAAAATATTCAGCTTGGAATGTTTTTAATTAAGTAGATATAAACACAAAACTAAACAACGAAACAACGGCTGGTTATCCGACCAAATTCGATTGACTACAAAAAAGCGACGGATTCGTACATATTCATCATTCATTTACTTCGGCCGTGTTTTTCTTCTAGTGGTTGTTGCCTCTTCTGTGGCTTCGCTGCGACTGACTAGTGCCTTTTTCTAGCGTATGGCATCTCATAGTTGACCTTGAGAGGTGGTGACAACTTTTAATTTAACCAGGCTATCTGCCTAGTGCCAGCAAATAGTACATCTCTTATACCGGCCTACTTTACCTCACAGAGGTTTATGATTTTTGAGACCATTTTGTTTGCATTTTTTACTAAGCCGAAATCTTTGGAGCCTTTATTTCACTATTATTTCACGCTTAATCCCTACAATTACTTACTGGTCATATACATTCTTTGTGTTCCTTAATTTTATAAAATAATAATAATACAGTTATCCTATTCATAACTAGCTGACTGGACAGACGTTATCCTGTTTCCTAAAACATGTCCTGGGTCCAATTATGAATCTAATATATCCAGGAAGTCAGGAATCGAACTAAACACAGGATATTTTTTATCCTGGTAGTAAGTTCCCGTGGGATAATTTTCGACCTTCACGCGAGCGATGCCGCTGGCAAAAGTTAGTATTTATATAAAGATAAGAACTGTATAGAACAAAAACATAAAAAATTTAGGGTGGTATATTTTCCCTTTCACAAAATCTTCAATATCACTATAACTTCGGTACCCGTGGTCCGATTGAAACTCCAACTTTGTATCTTTTTAAACAAAAATAATCAAATATGTATATAAATAAAAATCAAATTTTCAAAGTTACGTAATTATACGACTACCTTCCATTATTTCAAAATACTCTATTAAATCAGTCTAATTGGATTTTTATATGAAAACGAATAAAGAGATCGTTAACTTATTAGAAACGGATACATTAAATTGAGCAAAATCTCAAGTCACGACGCCAAGCATTTATTAAAATACTGTACACTAAGAAAAAAAAAATGTTTTTTTTTTCTGATCAATGCCCTAGATTGATGAGGAAAGTGGTGTGATGACTGGTACCTAGGACGTACCGAATTATCTTTTAGCTTTTAGTACATTTTCTATATCATTATTTTCATTAACAAAAAAATGTTTACTTATTTTTTGTGTGTAGCTTCTTATGAAATTGGGTAACCACACAACGTGTAACATTTAACGCATGACCTCAAACACCCCAATTAGAGTATTGAGCTAAAAGCATAATACAATGACTAACAATTTATCTTAAAGCTAACAGTTATAGAAAATCGTACTGACACCCTTGCACTAAATTTATGCATTTAGAATTGAGTCTCATTCCCGTGAAATAAGATCCAATTCTCTTCGGCTCAATCAGAGAACTTGCGTATATTCGGTTACAACTTGTACAAAACACAAAACAAGGAAGCAAAAGTGATATAAGTTCATTTCAGCCTTCAGTGGAGACGGGCTGCTGGAGGACGACGGGCTGCTGGAGGACGACGGTCCCCTGAGGCTGACCCGGTGAGATTGTTCCTAATATTACAGGGATTCTTTTGGTATACTGAATACGGAGGCTTTGCTTCGCGCTATGAAAATCATCTCAAGCACTCTTGGTGGACCAGCGTGTTTACACCCACTTTAATAGGGCGGGACGAACTGATTCACGCCATTATTCTAGCACAAAATACGGTGCCGTCCATGACGCCGTACTTAAGCATCTTACTATTGTAACACTGCAACGAATTCCTCGAATTGGATTACAAGTGGCCACGGCCACCAAAATTTCAATCGGAAACACGTGGGCCAAAACAGGTACCCCGAAATCTTAAGTTGGCATCGCACGTTTTTGCTTTATAGATAAACAAAGAATTAAAACTAAATAAAAAAAAAGGGGCAGCTCATTTACACGCTTCAATGTCAGCCCTTACGTGCACGTCTCTGACTTTTCCTACACACAAAAGCGCTTACAATGTATATAATTGTGCCCATTTCAAAAGGCGGAAATTATTTGTTTAGTGCAATAGCCCACCAAATAAACAAATTAGCTTAACGTTTGATCGCATGAATGTCCGTCAAGATCTCGCCGCATATGTTTTGGAACATCCACATGCTGCTAGAATTCACCTAGCACTTCTCAATAATATACAGGAATTTCTCCCCAACAGCATTCTCTCCCAGGAACAAAGGATAACAAGTTCATAACCGCGCAATTTAACAAAACATTCTGGAGCGGCGAAGATATCATTATCGCCGCGTCTGAATTCTACCTCGTAAACGTGCATGTGCATATAAACAATGGAAATACACAGGTGTATTCACCTACGGGCGATCTAATACCCGGCAACATACACATCCTCTAGCAGAATCACCACTATGATAGCTGGGTCCGGACCAATGACAAACAATACAGCAACAACCGGGTAAACCTTATGCAAATTCCAACCAAGGTTCACACACCACATCATAAAGTAACCAGTAGGTAAACCATCAAGTAACCGGTGCAACACACGACAAGAACATGAAAAAACCCCGAAACGCCAGCCTCAAACGAACCGCCCCCAACCGGTAACTCATTAACGCCGTGCGAACAATTGCGGAGGACACTGGATACACAATACTCAGAAATTCGACCTCTATCGCACTTAAGTACACTTGCCCAGACTTGTGCATTACAACTTGGAACGTCCGCGGCGCCTCAAAACCAGGCAATAAAAACAAAACAAATAGACACTGAATTTTCACGTAGACGCAATGAAATAGCCAGCCTACAGGAACCAGGGATAAATTCAGGGACATACAGCACTCCACACACTACAAATGGCACCTTTCAGGAACTGCGGTCAACACACATCGGGATCTTGCAATTTTATTAAGAAAGAATGCCCAAATTGAACTAGCCAACAGTAAAAAAGATACGGACGCGATGTCAGCTACCCTTGAGGTTGGCATGGGAAAAGACGAACCAAATCCTCTGTACTTTATCAACTCACACATCAACAGTTGTACCTCGAAAACCATCAGAACTTTCACAGAAATATTGAACTTGATTAGACAAAAACCAAGAAAATGTACGCTTATAATACTCGGCGACTTCAACGCTCATACTGGTCGACAAGTTACACAAAATTTCCAACGCATAGGATTGATCCAACAAAACCTACACCATGAAGTTTCCAACCACAACAGCGAACTATTACTGGATATAGCTAACAGGGAAAAACTTCAAATTGAAACGACAAAAGCTAGATCATCACGCAGAATAACATGGTCGAATGGCACTCAGAAATCGTAATTGGATCACATTATGACGCCACACGTAATAGAAAAACTCTTCATTAAAGGAGAATGGGCCCCTGGCTGCATGTCCGGCCATAAAATAATCTAAAGACTGGTAAGACAAAACAGAATTGTAAACAAAAACCAGAAAACCAAACACAATAACCAAAAGCAAAGGCAAGATACGAATGAAAAAACAATTGAGGCCAAGCATTTCAACCATAAATTTCGTTTCGTTTTGTTCAACAGAAAATCTACCAAAACAAAATACCAAGAATGCATAACAAAAAAATGAGCAAATATAGGAATCACCCCAACAGATGAAATCATCGAAATACCCTGCGACGGTGGACGAAATAACGGGAATCATAAATAAAATACGAAACGGGACAGCCTCCGGAACTGATCAAGTGGTAATCGAGCTGTACAAAGCGATGCTCCAAATACAACAGGAAGCCGTAACTAAACACATGGATATAGCCTGGACACAGAACACTACTCGACACGTGGCTTGAGACCGTACAGGTCCCAATCCCAAAAAAACATCCTTAAGAAGCAAACGATTATCGCCGCATAACGACGTTAATCGTTTCATAACGAACGCAGACACGAGCTACAGAATTTACGCCTCATACTTAAAAAACATACAATAAAACATACTCAAAAAAAACTAGACTATACAATAACGGAGCTCGGAAATTACCAAGCAGCGTTCTACAATAGATCAACAGATGACCACACATTTTTACGCTCAAAAGGATTCTAGACGCAGGGGTTCTAGAGGAATGGCGCGCAGGTAAACGAATTTACGTACTCGCCCTTAGACCTCTTAAAGACGAAACCCATTTAATCAAACTTGAACAGGACCGCGAAATTTCACTCCCCCTGGTATTATCATTTGCGGACAACCTTATCCTCACTGCATGAAACTCTTACTAAATAGCGTAGGCCTCCAAATAAACGAAACAAAAATTCTAATTGGGGACCCATAACATCACAGCAAACGACCAACGTGACCCTCAACAGAAAAAGTATACCAACCGTGGACGAAACCAAATGCCTAGGCACATACATAACATCCGCATTAAGCAGAAAAAGCACAATTAGAAAACGATGCCAACAGGCCACGAGACTGCTCTGGATGGATGAGGAGGGCGTGTGAGACTTTTACTGACTAAAACCCACCCGTGTTCCTTCAGTTGCCTGTGTGCCAGGGGCCACGGTATCTCTTTCGAACAACCCGCACCCCTGGCAGGAGCTAGACTTATGTATCGAATGGTTATCGTACGTTGTATGAAATCGGAGCATTTCCGACGTTTCACTCCCAGACTGGAGCGGGCCGGGGCTACCTTGAAGCGGCTCCTGCCCAATCTAGGGGGCCAAACGCCTTCTGCCGGAGGCTCTACGGTTTCGGGTTCGTGCGGGCCATGGCCCTATACGGGGTACCGATGTGGGCGCCAACCAGCACGCCGGTTGAAGGCGGCCCATAGGGTCATGGCCATCCGTATGGTACGGGGATACTGCACGATGTCCGATGAGGCGGCGGGCCTCAAAAAAAAAAAACCTTGTACGATATATGGCTTAAAAGTATCGACCCTCACCAAGGCGAACAGATCAAGACTCAGAAGATATGAACGAGATATCATGAGAGACTTCATTAACCACGGCAGGAATAAACCAAGAATTAAGAACATACACCAAATCTTAGACGGCAAAACCGTAACAAAACGCATCAAGAACCACAGGATGCGCTACTTAGCACACGTCTTCAGACGAGATAAACCACACCTATTGCATGCAACAATGCTAAAAAATCTAAGGTCGGACGACCTTTTAACACATGGAACGACAACCTAAAACAGGACATGTCATACTTCGACATGGGAATCAAGTTTTGGAAGGACATGGCTGGGACAGAAATAAGATCAAGAAAGCGGCTAGCGATATCCACAAAAAACCAGAAACTGATAGCAGCGAGAACTAAGAAGACTTCTATGAAAACAACAACACAGAACATAGCGAAGCATCGGTATAGAAAAGAGCTAAGAAAACAATTCAACCTACCCAAGAAGCTCGACCTGAATCAACATGGGCTCCTATAAATAAATACCACCCGTCTAATGCTTATGGATTGCGAGCCTACCGGATATGCATCCTTGGGGGATGCATATCCGGTAGGCTCGCAATCCTTACCTATCCTAAGGGCACATCTCCCGACCATTACAGCGCCCCCCAGTCTACTTCTTGATATGCAATGGCCTCTGTAACACCATGAAGCATGAGGCTGAGGCGAAGAAAAAAATCTGCAAATCTTGAGATTCATTCCAATAATCGAGTCTGGTCAAGCCAAGCTGGGATCGGTGCTGCATTTGATTCATTTATTCATAAATGTAGCCTTGCGGCACTCGCCTTTATATTATGCAAAGTAGATTGTGCTTAATATGAATTCATTTTTCAGACAAGCACACAACAAGCAATCTTTTATAGTAGATCCACTTTATCCACACCTTAATTATCACCATCTAGTTTTGATAAGAAGTATCTTATAGTGCTTTACTGTTTCAAATGCCTGCAACAAATCCAGAAAATTTGAAAATATTGCTTTTTCTGTTGGCAGACCCTAAAGCTGTATTAGTATGTTATGTCACTGATTATACAGGATGTTTGGTGCATCGTGTGCCAAATTGAACTGGTCGACTGGGTGGGTCATCTGCTATCCTTTCAGACCCCTAAATATTTCTCATGTCCTGTGGATTTTTTTTCACCGACTTTTTATTGTTTTATTTTTAAAAACCCAAATTTTACATTAAAATACATTTTTTTTTTCAAGTATAAGTCGTAGACTCTGAATTTTAATTTTATTTAGATGTGTATTATATTACAGTACTTTTAAATTCAAAATTAGTGACAGTAGCCATCTAGTTTTTTTTTTTTATTTACTCGTAAAGTTTCGGACTTCAATTAAAGCTTGTTACAGCTATTTACATGGCTATAAAAAAAAAACCAAAAGCGATCGGGATTTTCCAACTTCCTCAAAAATTTTCTAGTCTATCCTCTTGCTAGTGATGTGCCACATGCCATAAAAATCTTTTTACAACTTTGTGAATTCGCTAGAATTGTGTATCGAGTCACAAAATACGAAATTCCAAATAGGGAATATGCATAATTTTTTTTTATTTAATAAAATAATCATTTACATCTTTATAACATAGAAAAAAATACAAACAGGCTTGAAAAGAGTCAAATTATTTCTCAAATTGAAATTTTAAACATTGAATAAATTTGAGCCGTTCAAACGCCATCATTTAGTACGCGCTTTTGATGACGTCATTGGTTGTGTCCCGTGTTTGTTTATTATAGCGTTTCAGTTACTTCAGAATTATTTTCAGTTTTAATTACTATACATATCATGGAAGAAGTTAAAAAACCTTCTTACAAGTATTGTATGGTACCGAAGTGCAAAATCACTATTATTAGTACACCCGATAATGTGTTTTTTCGTATTCCACGCGATGCGAAAGCACGAAAAAAATGGTGTAAGATTATGAGAAGGGATAATGTATCTCCATTATCAGTTGTATTTTGTTGTGAAGATCATTTTAACATAAGTATGCTATTTTTATGTACAGTTTCGTGTGAATTCGCTATTAAGCAGTAGAAGATTCGGTTTAAAACTAACATAACGTAGTTTACAAAAGTTCATTAAAAAATTCTCTTAAGAGCTTGCTTATTCCTATTAGTTTTACGAAATTTTGATGATTGATGATTTATTTCAGGTTAAGAAAGATACAGTTAATTATCACTACATAGTATAAAACAAAGTCGCTTTCTCTGTCCCTATATTCCTATGTATGCGTAAATCTTTAAAACTACGCAACGGATTTTGATGCGGGTTTTTTTAATAGATAGAGTGATTCAAGAGGAAGGTTTATATGTATAATACACCGACCTCCACGCGGGCGAAGCCGCTGGCAAAAGCTAGTATTTAATATAACGTAATGGAACAGAAATGAGAAAAATGTAATCTTCGGTTAAAGAAAGGGGTTGTTCCTCATATATTTTTGTGTCAAAAACGGAATATGCCACCACCGGTTGAAAGAATGGCCGTACCTAGTTAAAAGGCAAAGACTAGCACTAGTAAATGTAGCTCTTTCAGAGTATGCTATCAAAAGTAGTAATATTTTAGAAATTGGTGAACATCCACAAAGAAATGGTTACGAAGCAAGTCTTAGTACTTCCCATACAAATATTAATCAAGCAGGACCCACTGCTTCCCGTATTGAAGTATGTGATGATCATCAAACAGAGCCCTGCACTTCTTATATTGAAGATAAATTACAGAGTGACAAAGCTGACAAAACCAGTTTCTGTCATCGTCCTACATTGACTACAAATATATACTCACAAGTAATCACACAGGAATGTATTCCTGTGTGAAAATTGTTTAAAACTGTAGTTTTAAACAATTTTTCTCAAAAACACTACTAACACAGTATGAATATCGACGCCGATAAATCCAATGACGTGACGTGACCATTGACGTCACATTTCGTTTCGACCAATGGTGACGCGTTTTGTAAGTTTGAGTTTCCCTCCCTTATTTTTCACTTTTTATTTAATATTTTCTAAGTTTAAATAATAAATAAATTAAAAAAAAAACCTTTTAAGTACAATGTAAAGACAATAAAGAATCTAGAAAAAAATATTTGAGACAAATTAAAATTTTATGCATATTCCCTATTATGATTACTTATTAAATCTGTTATCTCACTCGTAGAAGGTCAAATCTGTCTCGTATCTCTCTTTTTGGTGTTTACTAGAAATAAAAAAATTCCATTTTTAACATTTATTTAATATTTTTTTACATATTCTGCTCAAATTGTTGGCTCTATTGCGAATGCAGGCCCGACATCTATTTCGTATTTCTACAGTTGTTGTACGAAGTCGCATTTCCACCTTAATTTTATTGAACGCCGTTTCAATGCGTTGAAGTAGTACCTCCCTAGTCAGAACCTCCGTGGCGTATGTATACCAGCTCTTTGGCACGTCTCCAGACATAAACAAACAAACAAACAAAAGCCAAAAGCCCCTTGGCCCCTTTAAAAGGTTTATTGCTGAGAGCTAACAATATAACGTTTACGCTAAGCTATCGCTAAATGAATAAAATAATGGAAATGAATGCACCCGGTTGCTGTTCGTAATGCACTGAGCTCGCGGCGCACTTAGTGCGACCGTATTGTATCGCTAGGTCAGCAAACGTGGTCGATTGCAATGATTGCATCGAACATGCCCCCGACGGGAAGAGATGAGTTAGTGAGATAAGCTTATACAAAATTGAAGAGTTACGTGAGTGTGAGCTAAACGCCCTTAGCGTTTAGCTCACACTCACGTTAAAATAATAATAGATGAAAGATGATTGACAAGGTGATAGAACAAACTTATCATGATCTTATAGCTAGACATAGATGCTCAAACGGTTGAGTCACCAATCGCGAATACCGATTGCCTTTTAGCTAGGGGAGACGTCGACGTGTCTCACCTCGTACGCAAACTAGACCACCGTTTAGAAAAATTAGTTACGCGTGCACTATCACTGACACATGGCCCCTGCTCGGGCAGGGGTTGATTTCGCGCACTTGCACTAGAGTTTTGCTCTTGTTCAAATTGATTTATGCACACACTCACACCCGCTCGTACGTTCTCGTCCCGCTCTTGGGTGGTCGGACACATGGCCCGCTGACACCTCCTCCTCAGGAACCACAAGACCACTGTGATAGCTGCTACTAATAGGCCATATAACAGGCCAAAAGGGCCAAGGAGCCAAGGGGCCAAAAGGGTACTGTACCTGCCCTGACTGCGGTCCGTAGCTCCATGCCAAGATCTGGCCTAGTTGATGAGGAGGGTTTCACGAAGGTAGAAAAGAAGAAGAAGAAGCCCTGCTCTCGTAACTTGTGCGGGACCGCACCGAGTGGACCCAGCATGCTGCTGCGACCTGCTGTGCCTACGACGGGTTTTCCTTTTTGTTTGTCCAGTGGGGCAGATTGTGAAGATTGAAAATCAAGAAAGAGATAGAAGATAGATTTTACTTCGCGAGAGTGAGAAAACAAATTTTACCTGTTTCTAAAGTAACAATTACGCAAAAAGACTTTTTTTCTTTAGAATTTGGAATTTAGTATTTTGTGACTCGATTCACAATTCTAGCGAATTCACAAAGTTGTAAAAAAGATTTTTATGGCATGTGGCACATCACTAGCAAGAGGATAGACTAGAGACTTTTTGAGGGAGTTGGAAGATGCCGGTCGCTTTTAGTTTTTTTTTTTTTTTAGCCATGTAAATAGCTGTAACATGGACAGCTTTCATTGAAGTCCGAGACTTTGCAAGTAAATGTCACTAATTTTGAATTTAAAAGTACTCTAAATAAAATTAAAATTCAGAGTCTATGACTTAGCTATACAGTTTTTTGAAATTTGCACTTTAATGTAAAATTTGGGTATGTTTTTAATAAAACAATAAAAAGTTGATGAAAAAAATCCACAGGGCATGAGAAGTGTTTAGGGGTCTGAAAGGATAGCAGATGACCCCCCAGTCGACCATTTCAATATGGCACATGATGCACCAAACACCCTGTATTTTGAACAAATTGTAAATTTGTTGTAAAATTTGCTGGTCTATCTGTGTTCTATGTTAAAGGGGTTTGGTTTCTGCACTTAGTCCTTCAGGAGAACCACTGTTTATGGGCCATGGCACCCATTGGTGGTTATTCCAACAAGCCAGAAGTTAATTACACCTCCCGGCCTGTTAAAACCATCTGTGAAAGATCTGGCTGCACAGAGGGTTTCTGTTCCAATCTAAGTGAGATTGGAACAGAAACAGATGGTTTTTATGCCCATTCATTCCAGGAGCACATGCACAATGGTTTCCTCAGTCTTCATGCAAGCTCTGCACAGAGGACTTCCATTATGCCTATTGTGTGGAAGTGTTTGTTTGGCGAATAGTATCCTGTGATGATCCACATCACGATGCACAAGCGGTCGCTGACTAGGTGTAATGAGTGTCTGGTTGGCCCGCCATTTAAGGATAACATAGCTACCCTGGACTGTCTGCAGCCTGATTTTGAGTATCCACCTCTTTCAATGTCTGCTTCCCCAATAATAGAAAAATTTGATCAGACAAACTAGCCTGACTGTAGTCAGGCTAGTTACCTACACCTACTTAGCTGATTAAAAGAGGATGAGTATGATAGGTTCGGTTCCACAGACTGATGTGCTGGATGCTCTTCTAGCAAGTTCATCTGATAGATTTTTTTAATGATTTGGGAAGCAGGCATTGAAATAGAAATGATGATAACTGAATAACAGTAACAGGATACAATAATTAAAAAAAAAGATGTTTAGTTGTTCAAAATGACTAGAGGTATAGTAGTTAGGTATTCAAACTATAACGGATACAAAAATGTCACAGTACCTTCATCATAATATTCATCAATTTCCTTTTTGATCACAGACAAGTCTGGAAATAAATTCTTGATTACAGGGTTATCCAAAACATCATGCTCCTCTATATCAATTTCCTCCGACATTACAACCTGTAAACGAATTGATAATTCTTCAAACAAATAATATACAAACAAGGCAGCAGCAGGGCAAGGTCATAGCAGGTGGCGTTCTGTGGGTTTCTCCCTACCCCATGAGTACAAGGCGTGAGTTTAAGTAACAAGTAAAATATATACAATTTGTGAGGCTGTTGTGGAAATTGATTTAGACCAATAATGTATTTATCTTATCAATTGGTAACGGGTTTGTACAATTGGTGGGGTAAATACGTAAAGGTATTTTATAACTTTAATTCATAATCGCGCACCATACACAACTTGCGAATAGTTCATATCATCATATCATAGGGGCGATTTTCTTGTTTCCTCGGAACTTCAATCTATGAGAAGGTTTTTTTTACGTATTATATGAACCAACTGCGCACGCACGGCTATGCATGTATTGTGCTGACCAAGACTCCAACAAGTCAGCCCTTTGAGTCAGCCAATGAAGACCACTAAACTTTCATGAATTTGTTATTATTGCTTACTTTGTATTTTTGTTTAACTTGACAGAAAAACGCGTTTCAGTACAAATTTTGCAAAATATGTTACGCTAAAATATTATAACTTCGCTAGCTGAAATAGCACATAGCCAACGGTGACTGAAAAGAAAAACCCTGTCGAGATACTTAATAAAGCTAATTTTCGACTTTGCGACTACGGAGAGAATTGGAGACGGAGAGAATCAAAAGTACTCTGTGGAGAGAATGTTTGTCGTTGTCACAGACTACTAGGGACATTCGATATACATCGATGCATCGAATTCACTCGATGTTTATAATACGATGCATCGAATCGGTCCGATGCTTTGAAAAACTGTTGATTTACTCGATGCATCGATGTATTTTCATAAAACATCGAATAAATAGTAACCAACTAGTGATTATACCTGTTTATTACTATTTCAGCTGATTTCGATCAAAATAGAATTAATCAAATTAAACCTTCATTTTTTATTCGATTTATCGATGTATTTTTTTGTGGTTTTTAAAGGTTTTCCGACGTTTCGACACCTCTGCAGGAGCCATGGTAAAAATTGTTTAATTTCAAATAACAGTACGCGCGACAATCTTAGATCTGCATATTGATTGTACCTTTTGTAATTATTCTAACAAAGAATATTGTCACATTGTCTTTGTTTTTTTGAATAAACTACAACTGAAACAGCGAAGCTTTGCATGATTTTTTTTCTCTTAGGTACCTTGAACAACCTTAGGTATACTTCGCGTCAAACTTTATGGCGGCTCTGAAGTGCGCTACTCGCTGCGCAGTACCAGTACCCCACCCCTCAGCCCCGCTGACACATGAATTTGTTACTGCGCAGCGACTTGCCTCGTGTTCCAAGCCGCCATAAAATTTGAATCGAGCTGTAACAGGCGTACGGAAGAAAAGTGCTGTAGGAGTAATACGAGTAGACCATTAAGAATTATGGGTTGTTTTTATGGAGTGTCAGAGGGCTGACTTTATGATGCAAATACAACGTTAGAAAAAGTACTCGATTTTGAGAAAACATCGATGTTTTTAATCGATGCATCGGAAATTATCGATACATAGGCTCGATTTATAACATCGAAAAAAATATCGATGTATTTGCTACATAGAGATAGGTAGGTACATTCTACTTTACCCTATAATGGACTACTATTAAATCAGTGTTGCCAGCCAGGTCTTGTAAAAGTTACCTGACATGGATACAAAAGTAACCTTTTAGCAAATGAGTAACCAAACGAAACAGAGGTAAAGCTTCATACAACTGCGCGAATCGGTTGCACTACTACAAGCACGCGGGGTATGTGTGCGTGACCACTGGCCGCTTGTCGCGTACTCGGCGAGACTGGAAAAAACCGGTTTACGCTGGCACCGCCAGTTGACAATCTCAGGGTTAGTGCGACGCACGTTGTTTGTTTTATTAGTTGCAAGTTTGAATATTATAAAAACTTGACCTTTTTTTATGAGCTGTCAGATATCGGCGCGGGACTTGACGGCTACGTCAAAAGTCATAGTCCGAGTCTACACCGACAGGTAATGTAAAAAAGTGGTATTTTTATTATTGATAATGGTTGTATTTTGTACTGTGTGCGAATAATACTAGAAAAAATAAAAATATATCATTCTCTATCCCAAGGAGTAAAATAGGTAAGTAAATATTTGATTATTACTTTTTCAAAGTACCTTTATTTTATTGTATGATCCTTTTTTGATAAGAAGAGGGTACTACGCGGTGTGTTTTTACCTTTTTATTGTCATTACAAGGTTTTACATCGGCGGCGGCGATCTCTCGCGCCCGACCCTGGTCCAGGCCATGGTACGGAGCGAGAGTGCATGGCTAGCAGTCGCCTCCTTCAGTGAAGCAGTTATGCTCGCAAAGAGGGAGGCGGCGCACGTGAGGGAGATGCAGTACATGCGCCCTCACAGCCGTGGCCTTCGCAGGAGACGCCCTGGGCGTCGGGAATCCCAGGCTGATTCCCGGCCACCGTAGGCACGGGCTTGCGGACGGCGAGTAATGGGTAGCTCGCTGTCCGGTAAGGACCAAGCCCGGGTCGACGGCGCGTTAAGTTCAAATATGGCAAGTACGATTTGAACCACTTCCCGATGTCTGATTGAGCTGAAATTTTGTATACCGTAACAGTGACAATGCAATAATATGATAAATATAACCTGATGCTGCAGCCAGGATTGTCTTCTCACTAGGGAACTCTTCAACGGGTAGTAGCACGGTCACGAAATTTAGTGTGTTAGTTTGATTTTGATAGTTTAACACGATTTTTATCATGAACTGCTGCTGCAGCCAGCATTGCCTCCTTAACGGTTAGTAGCATGGACTCGAAACTTTGTTTTTAAATTTAATTTGGTTTACACCGTAAACTGCCGCTGCAGAAAGGATGGTCTCCTCACGATGGAGTTCCTCAACAGCTATTCTCATGAAAGTTTGAATACGCGTACCGCTCGAGTCCTGGTGGCCCTCCCGGTGGTTACCCCTACGTTCGTTCCGTCAAGGCCCGCTGGCCCTCCCGGTGGTTACCCCCGACTCACACGATTTTTATCTTTAATTTAGTTGAAAGTATTTTTAATGAAAATTTATCATTTATACCTACATCGTTCTTATTTCTCGCCACTAGTTGGTCAGTCTTTAAATTAAATAAATATTTAAAAAATAGGTATCATCCTAGCCTTTTCCCAACTAGCGAGCGACGGCGAGCGACTGCCTTTCAGATCTCCACAACCCAGTTATTGGGCAACACTATACTCTTCTATAGACTGATGGTCAGACTTTTTAGCATCCTATACCGACTGTCAAAGATCTACGAATGACAACCAGGACCGGGGGCAAAAACTTTATGTTAGATTCAGAATTTACCACATCATTAAAGAAACAATAAACGATTTAAAAAAAAATGGAGTAAGTAATTTGTAAAGTATTCTATCATACTGAACAATAAAACTATATATATTTTGCACAGACATATAAACAGTAGTACTGTTTATATGTCTGTGATATTCTGTTACATATGTTTTGTTTAATTTGTCTTCATCTATTGTGACAACCCTACCAAAATAGATAACAATTTTGCACGTTCATAAGAAGCTTTGCCTCTGTTCCGTTTGGTTACTCGTGTGGTTTACACACTCTAGATGATATTTTTATTTAAAAATAAGACTTTTGAACACAGTTTTTTTTTTTGTTTTTTTTTTGGGTTTTGGCTTCGCACGGTTTGTGCATTTAGCCAATGTCACGTTTGGTTTACGTTTGTTCAAGTTAAAAGGTAGGGAAACAAAAATGTTATATACATTTTAACGGGATTTAGAATAGGACGGATATATAGGATCAATATAATTATAACGAGAGTACCATAATTACAATGACAAAAATTACAATATAATATTATTTAAAGTAATGAATGAGACTATACATTTATATACAGGAAAGCACAGAAAGTATTGAGGTAGGAAAAGGAATACGGAGAGATAAGAGGTTACTGAGAAAGGAAGAACGGTCATATAAGGTACAGGAGAAAAAAATGTGATCTAAGTCACCTTCATCTGTGCCACACAAGCAAATGGGATCGTCGATTATATGAAGTTTGGCAAGATGGGCTGGAGAGCAAACATGACCTAGTCTCATCCGTATAATAACGGAGGTCTCCAACTTACCAAACTTTGCGCAACCAAACCACGGTTTTTCCGGAACGTCGGGTTGAATATTTGAAAAATAACGCCTCTTCGATTTGCTTCCGATGTCCCAAGCTACCTTCCAGGTGTCTCGCAGAGAAGTCATTGGTAACGTCATGAGGTCATAGCTAAAATTTGTATAAGGAACTAGACACAGTCACCTATCATATTAAATATATGATAGGTGACTGTGTTTTGTGTTCGAAAGGGGATTTATTGATGGCTAGAAGAGCACTTTGAGAATCAGTAAAATTTATAGTTTTTTTAAACTTTAAAACACGAGTATATTCTATGCCTTTTAAAATACCGAAACATTCTCCCGTAAAAACCGACGTCTCCGGAGGCAGTTTTATTTTTTGGACGATGTTGTATTGAGAATGGAAAGTACCTATCCCAACACAACTCATTCGAGAATGTTTGGCAGCATCCGTAAATATATGGTGGTATTCTAAATGATCAGCCAGAAAGTTGTTAAAACTTAAATGACAATTGGGATCTGATTTACTTGCATAGTTATATTTTATGATGGGCTTGAATTGTGAACTCTCATAACTACTGCTAAAAAGGGGAAGCTTATTGGAACGATGAATAGGAGAAGAAAGTGTAAGGAACTTTTTGTAACTTAAAACTAAACGGGAGTTCGTTTATGAGACCAGTAGTCAGAAGATTCAATCTGCAACACTAAAGAGTCCAGTTTAGGAATGAGAGGATGAGTTGAGAATTGAAGAATCCGAAACAAATATTTGTCAGGTAGGAATTGTCTTCTAAGGTACAAAGGAGCGTCCCCGCATTCAACTTGGAGCGCATTATTGGGACTAGACTTCATGGCACCAGAAATAATGCGTAATGCTTTGGACTGGATGCCATCCAACTTTTTAAAAGCCATAACGCCCATAACACTACCAGGTTCTAGAACGAACATACCATAATCCAGAATGCTTCTGATGATTGCGTTGTAAATAAGTTTCAAAGAAAAGGGATGTGCACCCCACCATACACCAGAGAAGCATCTAAGCATGTTTAGGTGATTCTCACATTTGTTAACAATATAGTCACAATGAGGAACACTACTTAATTTACAGTCAAGTATTATACCTAGATATCTGAATTTATCTTTAACTGGAATAGGTATTTCTTTATAGAAGAGATTTACTACGGGAATATTTCTCTTTCGGGTGAATAAAACAGCCGCGCTTTTGGACGTTGATAAATCCAAACCATTTAAATGTAACCATGACTCCAAAGAAGATACAGCAGAATTGATGGCACGACTAGCTTGCTCAACCGATTGGCTTGAAGAATATAATAATAAATCGTCGGCATATTGAAAAACCTGAACATGGTTAGATAGGGACGTGTCTAAATCAAAAGTGTAAATATTGTATAAAAGGGGACTGAGCACAGAACCCTGTGGGAGACCTCTCCATACAAGATGAGATACCTCATGATCTCCTATTAACATGCTAACAGAACGTTCAGTTAAGATGTTAATAATGAAATTCGACAAATTTAATGGAACTTGTAAGGCTTCTAATTTACTTTGTAAAACTGATAATGCAACGTTGTCATAAGCAGCATTAATATCAAGGAAACTGCAACGGTAGATTGGTTATTAGAGAAAGATAAACGAATATCAGATATTAACGTTCCATAATGCGTGAAGAGTAAGTAATTATAACTAAAGGGTAGCAATACTTTGCAGTAAAATTAAAAGAAATCAATCAAGAATAGATAAAAATAAAATAGACAATTTATGTGCCTACATGCAAGTTTTTTCAAATCTGCCACTTCCTCACTACATATGTCGCTTCTGCCATTTTACCTAGAATTTGACAACTATCCATACATATTTCGTAAAGAAGAGAGAGTTGCTTCTTTACAAAATATGTATGGATAGTGATAGCTAGCTGGCGTAATAACGAAATATGAGTAAAAGAAGTTTCTTTTACTCATATTTCATTAATACGCCCTGTCACCCGGCAGCTGTTGACTGCAAAAATCTGAGGACTCATGTATTCCCTAAAATATTAAAAGAAGAAAACTACGAGAGAGAGCTCTCTGAGGAGCAAAATGGAAACCAAATAATACGTCGAGGTTTCGTGCTGTCTATTTTAAACCAGAAGACTTTTTTTAATGAAACCCGTATACAGGTGATGCTCCCAAGAGAAATTAGTCCATTTTTATTACCTACAGGCACTTGTGGTGTGATATTATGTAAATTGTAGTAAGGGTGTTTTTGTGTTTATACTATCATTATTTATCATATTCGATCAGTTCTTGCAATTAACATCTTTGTTTTTCTCAAATTGTTTTCAGTGAGCAGTTCAGGACGATCACTTGCGAGTTGGTTCGAAACTCCGATCAGGTCGTTTCTGTCGTATGCTTGAAGTCTTCACCAAAATATGAACTCCAATTAAACAAATACAAGATAACCTACACATTTTAAAACGTTCATAATTTTATGTCTTTTCCACTAAAGCTGCTTTTTACCAGTGGCATATGCTTCCCTTTTCCTTAGCTCCACTTTTAGTTGACTTACACTCCAAGCCACATACATTTGTGTCCAGTTTTCGTTTTTGTGTTCGACACAACAATGACAGTTTGTCGACGGACAACAGTGCTGCCACCTATGATAAGCTTTCAGTTTTTATCACATTGCCAGCGACTAAAGCCGGGTCCAGAGGTGTGTAACGTGTAATGTAATGTATCGTGAAGTGTAACGCGAATTCTGTATATGGACGGCACTACGAGCATTACATGTAACGCTTGCGCTGGCGTTCGCCGTGATCCATCGGTTGTCGGTTTTTAGCGCGAACACAAAGGCGCTCGCATTCTCGCAGTACTCGTTTGGACGGCGTTCGTGACGGCTGTTGCGTGTGTAAATAAAAGTAGCACCAGCTATTATGACCTTCCTATGTTCGTGGCAACTGGAAACAGCCGTTGAAAAAGATTCCCTTACACGATTCGCGTTGAGTTCGTGTGCCGTCCACACTGTTGACGCTAAATTACACGTAATCTTACATTACGCGTTAGACACGTCTGGACTCGGCTTAAACCTGCTGCGTATGACAGCGTGTGTACCTAGCATTAAGCAATCGACTCCACTCCAACCTCCGAATTTGTTAAGTTGCATTCGTATTCGTATCGTAACTAGAGTAGTCCTTTTAATTTAATTAAAATTAAATGTTATTATCTACATGTTAACAATATAAATTATTTCGATACTTAAAATAAAATTATTGATAATTTGTATTGTTTTTTTTTTCCTGTTTAAAAAACTAGTAAAGTGCTGATAACCCCAAACTTATCCCCCCTTCACTCCACCTCACCGCACAGCTGATCAAATGTCAAGAAAATGGAGTTTTGTTACGCATTTTATAATTCAGATTAGAAAAAGTTCAATATGAAATCAAATAACAATATTTTTATTACCTGCTTGGGCTAGAATGGATAGTACAAGTCCATTTCAACCTTGGGCCACTGAAGATAGTGAAAAAAATGTTAAAACTGAGAGAGAACTAGTGGATGACGCGAAACTTCATCGGGAAAATGTCAATCATCCAAAACATAGGCAAACTGCGTCTTACAATAAAGAAAGTGTCGCCGTTCCAAGCAGTGCTCCGGGATCGTCGAGCTCCACGGCCCCCGGCGGCGAGCCCGCGCGGGGCAGCGAGTCCAACATGGACTCGGGCAAAATAGCTTCCATGCAGCAAATAGTCGAGAACACCCTCAGGTAACGTCAGTCATTCCAAACTAGATTATACAAACCCCGCTATGTTTTGCGTTCTCACACCCACACATATTTTTTATCGGCGAATTTCGTTTGACCATGATTGTGAGCCATTGTTATCAGCAGCACAGCTGTTCGGTTCCTGGTCCTACTTCTTTCATTTGATGACTTTCTATCAAACAGTATTGTGCAAAATATTGTTGCCCATTTCCATTAAAACATGTTAAAGAAAAGGCATTTTTTTCTGTTGTTATTTTATATTAAACATAGAATATTATCATACTTTAGAATGGAATCATATCATAATATGCAATGTTATGAGAAAGTGCCAAACAATTTGTAATATTGATCATGAATATTTTAAAGCATCATATAATTTGTCTAAATCTAGTGGAAGTTTTGTTACATTGGAAACAATCCAAAATGAAGTGCAGTCACAGTCAACTCATAACTGATGAAAGTGATATTGTTACAGTCAGGAGGGTCGACAGAGAGTGGCCCAGCTGCTCGAAGCAGTGGAAGCACTGAGCGGTGCAGAGAGATTACTTCTGTATCTGCGATTGCCCACCGGGGTGCCCCAACATGATCCCCTGAAACAACCAATCAATCCACTGGGCTCACGGTATGCAGTATCTTTAAACATTTTTCAAGATTACAGATTGCATTATTATATGAAAATGCACTTGTACAATTGTTCTTGTTCATATAATAATCGTAACTTAAATGTGTCAGGTATCAGAATATTAATAGGACTTTTTTTAATACAGTGGGATGTAATTTTAGTGACCATAACAATGAATGTATTAAATTCAAATAGCTAAATTATTAATACTCTAATACTTAGTATCCTCATACTGACTCATATTAGCACCTCACTGGATAAACCAACAGCAAATTTTTAAGTAAAACACAAACCATAAAATTTGCTCTGGTTTCTGGAATTCATGAAGAGAGGGGCAATGTCCATGTGTATGTGTAGTGAAGGCACATTCAACTAGGTATACTTACAAAATATGGAGTATTAAAATAGTATTGGTAATGAATAATGCATTTAAAAAGCATTCTACAGCATGTAACCTTGAGCACTGTTTACCGAACTAGCAAAAATGCTAGGCAAGCTTTAAGGGGAATAGACACCATGTTGGAGCCAACTACATGAAAATAAATGAAATTGTTATGATTTTCATTCAGCTAGCTTTTGCCCACATTGAATTTCGTCCCCCAACCAACTGTGGCCATCCCACCAATCGGACGCACTACTACTTCCTTTTTGCTTGGCATTCTTTCTGATTTTATATCTTATACTCGGCTTTGAAGGGTTTTAGCGTGAAATTAAGTAGCCTATGATGACCTTTCTCGACAATTGGGCTAACACTGCAAAATTTTAAAAATCAAACCTGTCTGATAATTCGAGAGATTACACCCTACACACAAATAAACAAAGTTACAAACAAATTTTGCCTTTATATTATACTAGTATAGATTAAACATGAATGTGTTGCAGGGCTGAACTTCAGCAGACTGTAACTTGGATACAGACGCACTTGGAAGTTGACCCGGATGTATCATTACCTAAACAGGATGTGTATGATGAATATATGTGAGTAACTGATTTTAATACATTTCTATAAGAATCCTATATAAATATGCACCGTGACATTTTAGTCGTCTTACAACGGCAGCCCACTTCATGTATCCAATGACTACTACACATTTAAATAAAAAAAATGTTTTTTTGAACATAATGAATAATTAAAAATATTAAAATATTATTCACAAAGACGCATGAAGTAGCTTGAAACACCCTGATATGGAGATGGAATCAATGATGGAACGTAATGGTATAGGTATCTTCTACCCTTTGATAAGTAAACATTAATAACAGGATGTTTCATAATCCTAAAGCATTATTTATTATTTGTACCTATTATCTTAATTAATGGTAACAATTTTTTAATTGCGCCTATAGGTATTTTACGTCGGATACATTTAGTGGACCACCTTTGTAAGACGACTAAAATGTCACGGTGTATATTATCATCCTTATATCATCTGATTAGCCTTTTCCCAACTATGTTAGGGTCGGCTGACAGTATAACTGGATGCAGCTGAATACCAGTATTTTATATGGAGTAACTGCCTATCTTGAAGTACTTATAATCTTTTAAAAATGGTGAAGGAAAACATTTTAAGGAGACGGCATGTCCTTGAAGCAAAATTCAATGCTGTGACATCTAGCAACCTGCACTGGCCTTCATAGTAGATTATAGCCCACTCCATCTTGAAGAATGGAAGCCTGTGTCCCTGTAATGTACCACAGTAGTGGGATCATTACAGGCCGATTATTCTATAATTTTTACATTAAATAATTGTTCCACATGCTGTAAAATCATTTTCTTGACAGTCTGTTAAAATTAGTGGTGGGTCGTTGTCGAATTTTTGACGAACGAAACGCAACCGTTTTCCTGACGACGAAAACGGTTGCAGAAAACGGTCGTCGTTGCAACTGGTTTCGAGACGGACGACTGACGGACGACGAAACTTATCCAACATGGAATAGAATTCCGTTTTCGAGGTTTTCGTCGAGTGAAATAGTTGCAGTTTGTTAGTTCTTACAACTATCAACGATTTAAAGTCTATGAAATGGTTAGCTAAATACATAATTCGTTTTATCGATCGACTTTACTAAGTGTACGATGAAGTGAACTTTCCTTCATACTTTTCCAGGTTTAGGACTGGCTGGGACAGACTTTTATCTTTTTACCAGGCGTATGTAAATTTACAACTATTTGCAAACAAAACAACAACAAAAAAACAATTACTAAATTTCTCTGCGCGTGCTCAATAATAGTTAACTGGCCCAAAAAAAAGTAAACAAATGTTATGAAATAATAACCACGCGACGCGCTCACCGGCGCGAATTCCAGGAAATTTAGCGATTATCCCAATTCATCGTTCATGCGAATCGACTTTGAACTTTAAGTCAACTTGCATAAGGTTGCACGGGTTTAACAGTCTCATGACGAACGACAGCATTGACAACTGGTAACAGATTATCGACTGTATTTCGTTGACGAAAAGTTCATTTTTTATTGTAAGGACTGCTTTGCGATGACGCGACGCGACGAACGAGTGTGATAGAATTGAACCATTGCGTTCTCGACTGTATTTTCATAGGCGTAAAATAAAAAAATCGCATCAAGTGATTCGAGGACTGGTTTGTGCGACGAAGACAGGAAGACTGTTTGAACCCAGGACGTAAAACAGTTTTATCGTCGCAGAACACAAAACGGTCTTTGGAAACAGTTCGTCGCCGCAACGCCCACTCCTAGTTAAAATCCTACTCTCAATAATATGAAATTAATTTTGAATTTGATGGAACATGTTTTCAGTATATTGCTACGGTCAGATTGATTAAAAACAGCTAAAATTGCACTTGTAAGAATGATTTTATAATTTCCTGTTTCTGTTCAAGGCGTCAATCTCAATATAACTCCTGCACGCGCCTCTGTAACACCCACAGGAAATTATATGAGTAGCTTATCCCTCACTGACGATCATACAATGAATAAAGTATGTAATAAACTATGAAAAGTAAGTAACAATACATGTATTTTTTGGCAGTGCACATTGTATGAGCAGTAATATGAAGCCTCTCTCTACGGCGGATTTCGGGAAAGTTATGAAGCAGGTGTACCCAACTGTGCGGCCACGTCGGCTGGGGACGCGCGGGAACTCCAGGTAATATCCAGTTCTTTGTACATGTTATCATTGTAATACTAGCGACCCGCTCCTGCTTCGCACGAGTGCATTTGAGACATGTCACAACATAATATATTACACACGCAAACATTCTAGAATAAATTGCTCTAAATGATGCTGAAAATAAAAAATTGCTCTAAATGATGGTAAAAGTGGTACCGAACACATATGCTGTCATTTTACTGCAACAAAGTAAAAGTCTGCCTACAGTTTAGAAGATCAAAGTGGTCATACAGACAGACAAGAAAAGTGACTTTGTTACGAATTACTTTATTATGAATGGATTCCAGATTTGTCAATTGCTTATTTGCCGAAACAAGCCTAATTTGTTTAGAGGCAGGATCTGCAGGGCTTTTTGTTGATCAGATGCAATACAATCAATGAAGATACTAATAAATCTTTAATTATTTCAGTCCATAGCTGGACGAAACCTTCTCTCCATGTTGTTCTATATCCAGTGTCTAATGCAGCTACCGTCAAGGTCGTTCATCATACCGGCGCTATTTGCCATACCGTCTCTTTTCGCGTTTATTTGTGTAATAGTGTAGCCTACATTTGGCTTCATATACCTACTTCGACTTGAAAAATGTCTCCACTAGTTATTATCTATTTTATTCATCGATTTTTATCAGTGCATTAAATCATGCATATCACTGACCTCGGGTACTTTAATAGTAATCTTCTTAACAAAATACTTTTTTGCATTTTGGCAATTTTTTTTAATAAGAAATGAGATTGCCGTAGTAATGTGGGTTGCACATTTCATGCATTCCTGTGGACCTCTCGTATTATACCTTCTAGACTAATAAATGTTCTTGTGTTAAAGTCGGCTCTCGTCCTTGCATGTAGAGGAAATGAGAATTTTAAGATTGATGTGATGAGTGAAGAGAATGCATGGAATGGAAGTAAGAAATTAGTATTAAGGGGGAAGTATGAAACTGGCGCCAGTGACGGAAATTTTGAAAAGAAATGGTTTGGCATATAATGAGGAGAGAAGAAACGCTTGTGACTAAAAGAGTGCTGAATACAAAAGGTTAATGGATGGAGACGGAGAGGAAGGCTAAACAAAAGATGGGCGGATTCTTTGAGGAATGATATGAAATAAAAGGGAGTGGACGGATTACAAGGGAGAATAGAAGAAGAAAACGTGGTCCTCCGACCCCACGTAACATAGAACTAGGGCAGGAATATGATGATGACAACGATGTTGCTGTAATAGCAACAACGAGCGAACGTCGAACGACCATAGCATATGGGTCGGGAGTTCGGAACCAACGTAACGACGTTCGTGCCCAAGATCACTCTCGCTCGCCAGTCTACGCACATTAAAACCACACAATTTTCCCTAAACATCAATCATATTAACACTACTTGAAATGTTAAAGCAAACTACATTCTTGCTCTAATACCTAGAAATGTATTCTCCGTTTTATCTTTACGGTTTCATTAGGCTCGATGTCAAAGCATTTTTATGATAATAAATGCAGGAGCTGCAGAATGGTATTCTGTTACAAGTCACACATGCATGCATACTTACCTACACACACGGGCGTAGTCAGTATTTCCTTCTTAAAGTATTTGATAAGTATATATATGTAGGTACATACAATGAATCAATGATATCATGCTTACCATCGCTAATTGATAAAGTAAATTCACAATCAGTGCTGTCGCGTTTCGTCTCTCCAACATACAATGTATTAAATAATACTTAAGTAGCTGTACATCTATCTAAAAAGAACAATCACATTTTTTTTTAAATTGAGGTCGAATACAACCAGTATTTAATCCAATGGCACTGACTAAATGCTCGACTGAGGTTCTGGGTTCGATCCCTGGTGGATCCACATTAACAGTAGGCATGGCTTTCATTTTGACAGTTTACAAATTCATTGCGTTATTTACATTGTTGAGCAGACAAAATTTTCGAACATGTGAAGCAATGGATTAGGAATTTCTTTCAAAATGATTCAGATTCTGATTGATAGTGATACGTAATTAGGGTGGGTGGTTAATTTTAGAATTATAAAGAAATTCTCCTTGCTACCTCTTCAGGGAATAGAGGGGTACGTTATGTTGATATACTAGCATGATGAACAGGGTTTTTCGTCTTAACATTTTTAGTATTGTCCTATGACTAAAATCGATTAATTGGTCTTTAAACTTTCCTCGTTGTTCGCATTACATAGAAATACGCTATTGCTTTTCAAAGAAATTTATTCCAATTGATTTCCCTACCTACCTTTCTAGTACAGTCAGCGATCAATGTTCTTAAAATCTTCAGTACCTATTTCAATTCTGAAATACTGAGAAAAATATTTAATTTAAATCGGAACACTAGTAAAACTTGAAAGAATATTATCCCTTAGATGTAATTTGAAAAGCCATCATTTACTTTATCAACAACGAAATTTTGATGATGTAAAAGTGTTAATAGACTTTTGTTGCTGTCCGTACAGTAGTAGTAGTAAGTAAATACTGTTCATAGTTCCGTAGTAATCCGGTTGTGATATTGTGGGAGTAATTGAATAATGCGTTACGTAAACAATAATAATTATGAGCATTGCACTTCACATAGATATAACATGATTTATATAAAATGTATAAGATACTGGAAAATGACTAATCTCAATACACGTGTTCTGTACAGTTACGTCAAAAGCGTTTACGTTAAGGCGCATTATATGCAATAAAATAAACTTCATTTTAAATAGTAGTAAAATACGTTTTACTACCTTTGAATTTGGGTGAAGTATTTCACAACTTTTGGAGTGCAAACAAAATGCAGTTCAACTGACGTCAGGACAATAGCAGCGCAGCAATCGGTACGTCCGCCTACAATATTTGAATGAGATGGTTATACAGGATAAGTTTTTGTCCAGTGCGCAAACTCATTCTATTCAGCATATCATTCTAGACCCCCAGCGCAGAAACTTTGCGTATTGCGCTTGCATAAGCTGAATTCATGGTTACAGTTTGCGCACTGGATAAAAACTTATCCTGTATAGTATCCATGGTTTTTTTTTTGATGGTGGGAAGTCTTCAAATAGGTACTTCTCCCGCTCTGGGTAGAGCAGGAGGGCGTGTCAGACTTTTACTGACTAAAACCCACCCGTGTTCCCTCAGTTGCTTGTGTATCGCTTTCGAAGAACCCGCACCCCTGGCAGATATCGGCCCTTGAGGACCCCACCAGGTGTTGCTGACATCTCTTTGAGGCGCGCGTGGAACACAACGCGCCGTCGACTCGGGCTTGGTCCTTTCCGGACAGCCGTTAGGGCGCATATACTGCCTCTCCCTCACGTGCGCCGCCTTCCTCTTCGCGAGCATCACTGCTTCGCAGAAGGAGGTGACGGCTACCCATGCACTCTCGCTCCATACCATGGCTTCGACCAGGGCCGGACGCGAGAAATCGCCACCGCCGTTCGCTTCCACCGATCCCCTCCACGAGGACACGGCGGATAGTATCCAGGGTGGCATGGACATCTACGCACACCATATCACCATGGATACAGTACATGATTCTGAACGTCCGCATTGAAATTTTTAGTCGGGGATCTAGAATGATGTGCTGGCCTCAGTTTGCTCGTCGATGTCTCTGCCAGCCCGCATAGTCCTCTTTACCGTATCAGACGCGAGCAACCCAGACAAATTTTCTTTATCTCATGTGCGCTCCCTGACGAAAACCAAAGAGAGTTCTGATGGGGCCCGCGAGGGCCGATGCCTGCCAGGGGCGCGGGTTGTTCGAAAGAGATACCGCGGCCCCTGGCACACAGGCAACTGAGGGAACACGGGTGGGTTTTAGTCAGTAAAAGTCTGACACGCCCTCCTGCTCCACCCAGAGCGGGAGAAGTCATTTGATGATTTCCCACCAAGAAAAAAAAAAGAAAAGAGTTAACTATCGCTATGAATATGACATCACGCCATGTACGTTTAGGCGCAGGTGGCACTATAGTTAGGGTTGCCACCCGTACTTTATAATAAAGTATTGTACGTTATTTCAGGTAATTGTACTCTATACTTTCTGAGAACAATAAAGTACACGACAATACTTTATTTCGCATGATTTGTTTTCTTTGGGATTTTGAAAAGTTTAATCGCAAGTATTTTTCCGTTAAACGAAATTTATCGATTGGTGCTGAATCGATGTCGCAACTAGCCAGCGCCACATCACTTAGGCACTCGTTTTTAACATTTTTTAAGCCGTCTACTTTATAATCAGCTATGTACCTTCGAAGGGTTTTGCAGAACTATCAGCTACACAAACATGGCAGTAAGTATTTAATAAGACTGATGATAACTTTTTAAACTTGTTTAAAGTAATTTTATTTTTATAACCTCTTCCCGCCACGTCAGCATTCACAGAAAAAGTTTTTCTGTGATGAATAGCTAACGGCGAAACGAAAGAAACAAAGCGTCTCTGAATTTGATAAAAAATGAATTACTTATTTACTTTCATTTAAATATAGACTGTCAAGATGCTGTGCAATAGGGTATTACACTCATTTTTGAAAAGTGTCTTAATTAAATTCTAGAGTGCTTATAAACCACTAAAAAAAAACAACATTTTTAATCAGTCGATTAATGCCATAAAAAATCATTAAAATTTTACATTTTCAAATTTCGCGCGTAATTTGACGAAAACGCTGGACGCAGTGGACGCCATATTGCTCTGTGGGTATGACGTCAGTTTGCTAAAAACAAATGCGCTGATATTTTACAAGACAATTTGTTTATAATTAAAAAAAATAGTTATTTTTCTACTTATCGTTGGTTTGCTTTTCCTGAATGCAAAATGTTACTGAAATAAAAAATACTTTGGGTACGATAATAATAAACGCATAAAATTATAATCGTAATAACATGGCGGCTACTATTTCATGGTGTTCAAAATCGCATTTAAAAAACTGAAATCTTTAAATTGTATTTTAACATTTATTTTGTTGTTTCATGAACTAAAACTAACATTTTCCGACTGCATTTTGCCTAAGCTATCTCAATAATATATTTTTAGATTTTTTTCGTATAGAGTAAAAAACCCTATTGTTTAGTAGAGATACTAATTTGATACAAACTACAAAAAGCAATAAAAAATATGTTTTTAAACATAATAAAGAAAAATAAATTGTGCTTTATTTTGATACTATGTACTTTTTTTCTTACCTATAATAACCAATGTACTTACTTACTTTAACTGCAAAAATAAAGGTGGCAACCCTAACTATAGTACACCCACATTTCGCCAGTTATGTTGAAGTCTTAGTAATAGGGGGCGAGCTTATTGCCATCAACCGTACACAAACCCAGACTCCGGGCTGCTACTGAGAAATCCCAGAAAGAAAAACCCAAAAACACTTTGCCCGACCTGGGAATTGAACCCAGGACCCCATGCTCAACAGCAGCGCTTGCGACCACTAGACCAAAGAGCTATGAATTTACGTAAATACAATGAATTATATGGATCTAAGTTTCTAACAAGTTTATTAATTAATTTTGTTTGTAAAATACACTAAAGAAACTCTTTTATTGTTCGGCAGTCGGCTTTGTTATTCACAAACTCACAACATACCTAGGTATTGGTGTAATAGTGCGTTCAGCGTAACCTTCATGTGCATAACTGTACTTACATATTTTCCTGTTAGACACTCAAAGTTTGACATTTAAGCAGAAGTAAATAATAATTAACAAAATACCAAATATTACAAACCTTAGGAAATTGAGTAAGATCAGTAAAAACGCCTGTCAAACAAACCTGTCGATTGTTATAAAACAATCGATAGATTTGTTTAAAAATATAAATAATAATAATATAAACATAAATATAAATGTAGACTAGCTTTAGCTCGCGGTTCCGCCCGCGTGGATGTCGGTTATCGCGTAAAAAAGTAGCCTATGTCCTTCTCCATACCCCAGGGTATATCTCTGCCAAATTTCGTGATGATCGGTTCAGCGGTTTAGGCGTGAAAGCGTATCAGACAGACAGAGTTACTTTCGCATTTATAATATTAGTCTGTATATCTCTGGCATCGTTTAGTACATTATGCAATACCTGCTTATTACTCGTTATCAATATATCTTAGGATCTACAAGATAACAAAGCGGGCATTCCGTGTTGCCAAAAGAAAGAAAAGAAAGAAGATACGCTTTTTTGTGCTAAACATGACGCAGAGAACGAACACAAACACAAAGAATAACAAGTTTTGATGTGTGTGTGTTGTTGTCTAAATATAATTAAGATTCGATCACAAGATTGCTTTGCCCGTTGACCGTTGATTTGTGATTTTTTCATAGCACAGTGGGCACGGAACTGTATTAGTTGGGATACATCAACAAACATTTTTGAAGAAGTATAATTTTTGTTAAAACTATAAGCTAAACCTAGCTAGGCATTAATTAGCTACATGATCTAGAAACTTGACAAAAACGGATAAACAATAATAATGACATACCTACTATTTAAATTGTTTTTCAACTAGGTACCAACCTACTTAACGCCATTCTCGTTATTAAAGATTACGTAAAATAACGTGTGACAATTAACAATGAGATAACCCTTCGGAGCAGAGGACATTAATCATTATTAATAATTAAGTCTAAATACACAATGTTTTTGATTCAGAAGTCAGTATCAGAAATGAGCAACATCGTCTGATAATTCTAGCATGATGTTAATGTCTAGTTCACGTACACCAGCATCGCTATTCTGTAACCATCCACCACCGTCAAGTGAAGTGGAAGTGAGCTGTCATTCCACTTGATGCTAGGGATTGAAACTATTACCCACTCACTTCACCTAAGTTGTCACGGTGATATTTTTACAGAATCGACATACAAGGTATCATATGATGACCGGTGGCGTCCTGAATTCGAGTCATCTTCGTTCTGTTCGTGTTTTTTCATCAGGAATGTTTCAGTAGCAGAGTATAGGTTTGTGCCCGGCGAATGGCAGTAACTGTAGTCTCTCCCCCATTAAATGGGCCCTAAATATACCTCACTGTTAAAATATGACTGAACCTCTGCCTACCTCTTTGGAAATACAGGCTATTATGATACTTAATGACAATGGCTCTCAATGTAGCAATAATGTGCGCTTAATATACCTATCTCTGCCCGATCTGTCGCCTATAATGATAAAATATCTTATATATGTACTTAAGTAGGTTTGTACAAACACTTTTACACGTCAATCATATTTTAAAACTAGGCGTAGGAAACGCCTAGTTTTAAAATATGAGTTTTAATATCTGACTGAGAAGAAAGGCCGAAACAAACTTTGAGGTCACAGTCTTTTTAAAGTCCAGACATTATCTTGGTCAGACCATGTGAAGACCATGTGTATTGGTGTCTGAAAAGGTCTTTTGAGGAAATAACCACACAGATTGAGTGGACCTGTCCCACCAGTGCACGCATTTCAACTCATGCAGCTCAACTTAGTACATAACGAGCAAAACGATTCGACGAACAATAAACTTTGTTGTGTGGCCATCACAATTGGCAAGTTTATCATTACAAGCAAATCTTATTGTACAGTATCTATGACGTAAACAAAATAAGATATGCACTGATAAAACAATTGCCTCGAGTCATTGCTTTTAAATAATTATTGATAACCTAACCTGCGATCGGGGCCTGTGAAGCGCGGGTCCTCTAGAAACCTGTCTCATACATTATCCCTACTTCCTTACTATTTCTACAAATATTATAAATGCGAAAGTAACTCTGTCTATCTGTCTGTCTGTTTCGCTTTCACGCCTAAACCGCTGAACCGATCGTCATAAAATTTGGTAGAGATATATCCTGGGATATGGAGGACATAGACTACTTTTTACGCGATAACCGACATCCACGCGGGCTGAGCCGCGGGCTAAAGCTAGTAATATTATAAATGCGAAAGTAGATTTGTCTGTCTGTATAGCTTTCATGCCTAAACCGCTGAACCGATCGTCATGAAATTGGGCAGAGATATATGAAGGCCTGGCAAAAGAAGAAGGACATAGGCTACTTTTTTTTACGCGATAACCGACATCCACGCGGGCAGAGCCGTGGGCTAGAGCTAATACCGTAAATCGGGGTTACTTTAATCAATATTGAACTTTGAAGGTTCATATCTCTTAAATTTGTGCTCATAAAAATATAAAAAATAATCAATAATCGTTTTTTTATAACTCTCGATTCCTGTATAGGTATACTGCATACGTGTATACGTGAAAAAATATTGCTTTATTTTGAGAAAATAAATAAAAAGTGACTGATCAAAGTTATACGTAGGATGTAGGGTTACTTTGATACCCCCCTATTTTATTGCGTAGTTACAAAGTAACCCCAAATAAAATGCCAATACAATTGAAAAAATAAAATTCTGCCAACAGGAAAAATATTTTTTTTTTTAAATTAAAATTGTTAGTGAATTCCCAGCGTGTCCTCAGGACAGGATTTAACAGTTCTTCAGCGTTGCTAACCTAAAAAAAACTACCATGTTGCGTTTCGTTTTACGCAATTAGCGATTTTATATAAAATGGAAGTTTTGATCAGTCATCCCGCAAATCAAAGTAACCGTATTGTATATTGACTAGCTGTGCCCGCGACTTCGTCCGCGTGGATTTTTCTAAAATAAAAGTAGCCTAAGTTACTCCTTATTACATCAGCTACTAGCCAGTGAAAGTCCCGTCAAAAACGGTCAAGCCATTTCAGAGGTTAGCGGGAACAAACAGACAGACAGACTAAAATTGTAAAAAAAAATATTTTGGTATTTGTACCGTATACAGGGTTATTTGTAAAACACCGGTAACCTCTCAGGACTACGTTACTAACATCATAATCAACAACTTTTGTTCTATGACTTTTAAAAATTCATCATATTTTAATTCATCAGATTTACATACAAAAATAAAAATATTTAAATTCAACGCTCTAAATGTTACGAAGTCTATGCGAAGCAAAAGAAAGCGATAGGTAGTACCGACAATAGCGAGGGGAGCGGGGTAGGGGGCGGCGGGGGCGCTTAAACTTGACCTATTTACGGGCGGCCTTCAGTCATTCGTTTGCTTTGATGCGCTTGCGTCGCGTCATTACGGGTCCTTGTAGTGAAATTCGCAGTGCAGACGTATACGTAATTATCTTTACATGATGGCGTATCAATATTCCAATGTCGAGTACACGGAAATGGTGCGAATGCTAGCTAGGTGTGATGACAATGTTTCGGAAGCGTGTCGCCAATACGCCATACGATTCCCAAACGTACGTATACCTAACCGGGAAACAATGCTACCCAAAAGTATTACTACGAGGACAGTGCGCGGCAATGTATGTAGGTACAGCAAAATACAGAGTTGAAATGTGTTACATAGGACAACGAAATATTTAAGGTTTGTTTTTGGTAAATGTATTATGTTTTGTAAAAAGTCGTAGAACAAAAGTTGTTGTTTATGATGTTAGTAATATAGTCCTGAGAGGTTACCGGTGTTTTACAAATAACCCTGTATATATTCATATACATGTAGCAAAAAGGTGTCCGTATGGATTGAGGAGCCATGTCTCAGATTTAAACGAGGGTACTACCAATATTTAGTAGTAAATTTGCCAAATTTGTAGCCCCGATCCTGGAATTTGTAGTAAAACCCTTCAAAAGTTACAGAACGTTGAAGGTGGCCCCTCAATTCAGACGTCTGGATTGAGGAGCCACCTCAGAACTCGAAAACTAGCCAATGGATATTTCTAAAACTTTGGTAGGAATTAGTAGTGTTTATGCTTAATTTGTACAAAAAAAATGGGGTTTGTACGGCTGAATTTGAGGTAGCTACAATGCTTTGATTTATCTGAAAAATCCATAAATTTCCTCGCGCTGTTTCTCGGAAACTGATGAAGCAATTAAAATAGATTTTTGGTATTATTTAGTAGTAAATTAGCCAAATTTGTAGCCGCGATCCTGGAATTTGTAGTAAAACCCTTCAAAAGTTACAGGACGTTGAAGGTGGCTCCTCAATCCTGACGGTCTATAAAAAACAAATGTACGTAGCTACTAAAGTAATTGATCAAATCGAAGTTTGATTATGCCAATATTTAGTAGAAATTTCTACTAAATATTGGCGTAATCAAAATTCCTCTACATTCAGTATTTCAAAAGATATTAATCATTTTAAAATTCCTAAAGAATTTTCTGTGTAGGGTGACCATAAATAATTCAAACTGCGTTCATAAACAGAACTTTATTTACACATGATTCATTCTTCACCAAATCAGTACATAAATAAAGAAACACAATATATTAAACACGAAGAATAAAAAAAGACAAATAAACTAAAAGCGGATTATCCCAAATTAGCTTTTACAAAATCTCTAAGCATTATCTCTACCGAGATTTTTTAGCTAAATCTTAGTTAAATATTAATGTATTAAACGCACAATTATGTTTTATTTTGTTAGTAGTTCTAGTTAAGTTAGCATGTGATTTCTATTTGCATTGTTTAAATCGCTTAAGTTGATATTTATGTACATTTCGATTCTGATTAAAATTAAAATAAACAATAAATCAATAAATTTGCTCTAAATAATGGTGGAAACCACATGAAACTCCATCTGTCGTTTAGAAGATCTAAGCGGTCACACAGACAGACACAGAAACAATTTTGTTTTAAAACATGTAGGTATAGATAATAGAGATTTAAAATTAGTACATTGAGTGTCTTTGCCTACTTTCAAATTTTAATGATCTCACGTTTTGTGGATTTCTGCCCGGTATCAATTTTTATAGTAGGTAATAAAAGAGTAAGACTCATTACAATCATTCATTACGACACAACTAAAAACCGTATTTTTTATGACATAAGAAAACGGCAAGATTTCTGATACGTTTACGTAAATGTGTATTAAATGTATTACATACAAAAAACTTCCAAAACAAATTCTATAAATGATGGTGAAAACTGGTGGTATTTTAAAATAAAGATTAGAGAAGGCTAGTAATTAATGATAGAATAAGGGGGAATATAGAGATGATGTTTAGAGATTAGAGATTTTATAAAAGCTAATTTGGGATAATCCGCTTTTAGTTTATTTGTCTTTTTTATTCTTTGTGTTTAATATATTTTGTTTCTTTTTTGAAGTAGGTACTGATTTGGTGAAGAATGAATCATGTGTAAATAAAGTTCTGTTTATGAACGCAGTTTGAATTATTTATGGTCACCCTACACAGAAAATTCTTTAGGAATTTTAAAATGATTAATATCTTTTGAAATACTGAATGTAGAGGAATTTTGATTACGCCAATATTTAGTAGAAATTTCTACTAAATATTGGCATAATCAAACTTCGATTTGATCAATTACTTTAGTAGCTACGTACATTTGTTTTTTATAGACCGTCAGGATTGAGGAGCCACCTTCAACGTCCTGTAACTTTTGAAGGGTTTTACTACAAATTCCAGGATCGCGGCTACAAATTTGGCTAATTTACTACTAAATAATACCAAAAATCTATTTTAATTGCTTCATCAGTTTCCGAGAAACAGCGCGAGGAAATTTATGGATTTTTCAGATAAATCAAAGCATTGTAGCTACCTCAAATTCAGCCGTACAAACTCCATTTTTTTTTTGTACAAATTAAGCATAAACACTACTAATTCCTACCAAAGTTTTAGCAATATCCATTGGCTAGTTTTCGAGTTCTGAGGTGGCTCATCAATCCAGACGTCTGAATTGAGGGGCCACCTTCAACGTTCTGTAACTTTTGAAGGGTTTTACTACAAATTCCAGGATCGGGGCTACAAATTTGGCAAATTTACTACTAAATATTGGTAGTACCCTCGTTTAAATCTGAGACATGGCTCCTCAATTCATACGGACACGCAAAAAGCGGTTATTTTAATATTACAAACAGACACTCCAATTTTATTTATATGTATAGATGTATAGATAACCTAACCTGCGATCGCGGCCTGTGAAGCGCGGGTCCTCTAGAAACCTGTCTCATAGATTATGTGTATAAACATGCTAGCTTCTGCCCGCGACTTCGATCGCGTGGAAGTCGTAAGACACCACAATAAACTAAAATAACAGCCACATTTCCCGCCCTTCGTTTTCACTTAGCGTTTCTGCTGACTTTTTTATTATTGCTCGGCTCTTTAAGAGGCCTAGCGTGATTTTAAATAGCCTATAATCCGTCCTCTAGAATTGGGCTATCAAATATAAACAGATTTTACAAATCCGACTGGTAGTTTCAGATATTAGCGCGTTCAAACAAACTCTTCAGCTTTATTATTTTCCTGAATAAAGTTCAAGGTCTAGGTGTAGTAATTGTTTATAGAAGCGCACATTTATGTACCTATTTACTGGAGAGTTTGTGCTCTTAACAAAGTGGGTGAAGTCAATGACCTCGTCTAATATCACTAGATGACGTCGACCGTTCATTATTATCAGATGTTGTTTACTACCGACACGTGGCTACGAATGAAAACGAACTATACTATGAAACACTGAATTATCTGTTTATTAATATGTGAAGCAAAAACTTTGTGGGTAAGTAGGTACCCTTTTTCACGATAATTACGCGGACGGAGGAGTATTAAATTTGGTACATTTAAAGTTTATATGGAAAAGGAGTGCAGAAAGCTAAATTTATTTAATAAAATAAATAATGCATTTAAAATATATTAAATTAATTAAAAAAGATGGTCGAATTTCGACCGCTGGGCGACCAGTAGCTTTATTAAATTAATTAAAGACTGCCTCGTTGGTCTAGTGGTCGCAAGCGCTACTGCTGAGCAGGATGTCCTAGGTTCGAGGCCCAGAACGGGCAAAGTATTCTTGATTTTTCTATCTGGAATTTGCCAGTAGCAGCTCGCGTATCAACAGACTCGCTTCCTATTACATGGGACTTAAATATGTACATATAATTGGCGAAATGTGGTTGTACTATAGCCACCTCTGCTATACCCTTCGGGGAAACTTGGCGTGATGTTATTTTATTAAACAAAGAAAAATTTAATGAACTACTACTACAAAGGCGTTCCTAGTAAAATCATCAATCATTCATGAAATTCCTTTATCTTGACAATTAGATAACGGTGTCACCAGATATTTTGAAAAATGATGTAATAATTTGTTATTTTAATTCTTCTTTGAACAGTTATTAAATTACTCGCTCTTCAGAGTTTATTCTGAGATTACCGTATACCCGCGGCTTCGTTTGCGTCGAAATCGGAAAATATCCCACGGGAGCTTAGTACCGAGGTTAAAAGTACCCTATATGTTAATCTAGGTGATGAACTATGTGTGCCAAATTTCATCCAAATCCATTCAGCCGTTTTTGCGCCAATCCGCAACATACATCCAAACAAACGGATAAAAATTCTTTGTTACGTACTATTTTATTATATGTTTAGAAAATAGACAGAAAATATCTTAAAAATGGAAGTAAACTTACTTTTCTCTCTCTCAGTCTCTCTTCATTATAAAGTCTACTTTCCTGACCTGACAGACTGCCTGCCATGTGCGCTGTGCAGAACTAACAGAACTTAAATCTATCAAAACATAATTATGTTTTGTTGACTTACTTTTCCAAAAAAAAAAAATCATCAAAATCGGTCAACTTTGTAAAAAATGCGTTTTTTGCCTATGTGTGGTCATAGACAAAAACCTCCATTTGTCGTCGGTTAAAAAAAATGTAACAGATATGCACCTATGTTACTCACTAGCTGTTGCCCGCGACTGCGTCTGTCGTGTATTTTTATGCCACCATATTTTTGTTATCTTATGGTTAGCCTATGTCCTTCTCCAGGCTACCGCATTTCGTACCAAAAAAAAAAAATACAAAATCAAAAAACCCGACTGCCTAAAAAGTGAACTTTAATTGAAAAAGATGGAAACAAGAAACTTGTTTTAAAAGTATGACTATTAGATGGAATACTATAAGCAATCTCATGCAGTCGGAGGCATCTTCTTAAATTTAACAATAAAGACCTTTATTGCCTCCGACTCAAAATCTTATTTTGATTATTACTTAGTGGTAATAATCAAAATATATATAGATTTTCAGTATTCAGACTTAAATTAGCAGCGGAAGGGTTAATTGTATACTCTCGTTGTAATGGCCAAAAATGTTGAGGGTATTATTTCCCATTTAAAAATAAACAGCTTTTTTTTTCTGGTCGCCCCTTAAATTTTTGTGTACAAAATGTTTGAAACCTGAATGGATGGCCTTTCATGACGATTAGTTCAGTGGTATATCCGATAAAAGGTAAGAGACAGACAGAGTTACTGTTGCATTTATTATGTTAGTATGGAAATGGATATTACATATGTCTATGTACTTAGGTGCATTATATGCATACACGATACACGTGGCATCCATTAAGAGATACGTCATGAAAATAAAACAACATTCAACCATAATGCATGTAAAAATTAACGTTCCTACTTGATGATTGACGAGCAAAGTGTACTAGGAAATCACACTACCATAACGCCTGTATTTCCCCGCAGGGGTAGACAGAGGTGTATGTATCGTGCACCCATATTTCACCGTTACGTAAAAGTCCCATACACATACGGCCAAACATCAAGCTACTTTTCCAGTATAAGCTGATCTCGCATTGTATAGGATTACCGTACGGTGCGAGATCAGCATAAACTCGAAATGAATAGCTTGATGTGTAGCCGTGTGTACCATAAACAATGTGTAACATAATAAACGCAAGACCACATACACCCTAATAGGGTATTTTACTATACAGAAAAAGTCTAAAAATATATTATTGAGATAGCTTAGGCAAAAACCAGTCGGAAAATGTTGGTCGGAAATTAGTTCATGAAATAACAACATAAATTTTAAAATTAAATTCAAAGAATTCATTTTTTTTTTAAATCTGTTTTTGAACACCATGAAATAGTAGCCGCCATGTAATTACGTCATACCGCTGTTTTAACTAATCAACTGGACAACTTCGTACTTTTATTATTTTCGTAACCAAAGTAATTTTTATTGAAATAATATCTTACATTCAGAAACAGCAAACAACGATAATTAGAATAATAACGCATTTTTTTAATTCTAAACAATTATTATACAAAATCTCAACGCATTTTTTACGCAGTAAACTGACGTCATACCCACAGAGCAATATGGCGTCCAGCGGCGCTGGCGCGCGCGTAAATTGACGAAAGCGCTGGACCAGCGCTTTCGTCAATTTACGCGCGAAATATGAAAATGTAAAAGCATTTTTATGGCACTAATCGATTCAGTAAAAATGTTGTTTTTTTAGTGGTTGATTAGCTTTTTAGAATCTGTATAAGACATTTTTCAAAAATGGGTGTAATACCCTATTAAAGTATTGCGCTAAAAGCATAATACAAAGACAAAGGCTTTTTTTAATAAAAAATATTTAGAAAGCAACCTATTATTAATAAATATTTAGAAAACAGCATTGACCCCAGCATTACTTTAATTTCTACACTAGGCGGTCTAGAATGATATGCTGAATTCATGGTTACAGTTTGCGCACTGGTAAAAAAATTACCATGTATTGCCATCGACCGGGCACAAATCCAGACTCTGGGCTGCTACTGAGAAATCAAAATTCTAAGATACAAAAAATCCATACACATTATGGAATTGTATGTAGCTGTCTGTTCTTCTAACGATACAACGGATTTTGATACATTTTTCTTCGTCTTTCAGTGAATCTATTCCGGAAGGTTTACGTGTATATAATATATATTAATAATAATAGATTTAAAATAAATAATAATAAATTTATATTTACTTCCTTAATAAACACAGGGGAGCGACTGGTCGCTAGTATATTAAAATAAACGCAACAATCTAGTGAAAGATTGGCAATTAAGACTTCATTAAGAATCTGCACTGAACTATCAATTTATTTTTTTCTAGATATTGCTACGCGGGACTAAGAAAAAAGATCAAATTAGAAGTGCCGCAGTTACCAGATTTGGGTGAATCATCCAAGGTATGTTTTGAGAACTATTAGTGTCTAAACTCTTTTATAATTATTCAATCAATCTGAAATTAATAGCGTAAACGTTTACCTATACCTAACTACTTTACAGGGTCAAATTAAATTAGTCAGCGTAACTCCGCAGATATTGTATCCTACCAAAGGCTACGATATCAGTGGCCCTAGTGTGAGTTTCTTTTAACCGCGTTCGGCGCTCAGATTAGTTCTTTACCAATCCAAAAAATAGGATGCTATGGGACGCCATTGACGTCTGCACACTAGTGTTGTCCATCCATCATCCAAAGATATCTTTTTTAGTGTAAACAACCACTTGAAGTGTAGTTATTATCTAGGGGGGCCAAACGCCTCCTGTCGGAGGTTCTACGCGGGGGTCGTGCGGGCCATGGCCCTATACGGGGCACCGGTGTGGGCGCCTACATTAAAACGCCAACCGGCACGCCGGTTGAAGGCGGCCCATAGGGTCATGGCCATCTGGATGATCCGGGGATACCGCACGATCTCCGGTGAGGCGGCGGGCCTCCTTGCCGGATTTCCGGATCTGGAGACAAAGGTCCTCGCGGACACTTGAGAGTGGCGCAAGGAGGCCAAACGCCGGGGTGCAACTCCGCTGCCCCGAGTAATCACGGCACGGCGGATAGAGCTCCGGCGGGATCTCATGGCGACGTGGAGAGTGCGATTGTCGCAACCCAGTGCTGGGCACGCCACAATTGCGGCGGTAAGTCTCCTCTTTGAGGAGTGGCTTGAGAGGCGGCATGGCGTCCTCACCTTCCGCCTGACACAGGTCCTCACCGGACACGACTGTTTCGGGAGGTTCCTGTTTCGGATAGGGCGGGAGGAAACGCACGGGTGTTTCCATTGCGAAGATTGCCCTGAGGACACGGTGGAGCATACGGTGGAGGTCTGCCCGGCTTGGGCGGAGCACCGCCGTGTCCTCGTGGAGGTGATCGGCGGCGGCGATCTCTCGCGTCCGACCCTGGTCCAGGCCATGGTACGGAGCGAGAGTGCATGGGTAGCAGTCGCCTCCTTCAGCGAAGTAGTTATGCTCGCAAAGAGGGAGGCGGCGCACGTAAGGGAGATGCATTACATGCGCCCTCACAGCCGTGGCGTTCGCAGGAGACGCCCTGGGCGTCGGGAATCCCAGGCTGATTCCCGGCCACCGTAGGCATGGGCTTGCGGACGGCGAGTAATGGGTAGCTCGCTGTCCGGTAAGACCAAGCCCGGTTCGACGGCGCGTTGTGTTCCACGCGCGCCTCAAAGAGATGTCAGCAGCAACTGATGGGGCCCGCAATGGCCGATGCCTGCCAAGGGTGCGGGTTGTTCGAAAGAGATACCGCTGCCCCTGGCACATAGGCAACTGAGAGAACACGGGTGGATTTTAGTCAGTAAAAGTCTTGACACGTCCTCTCGCTCCACCCAGAGCGAAAGAAGTTATTTGATGATTTCCGACCCAAAAAAAAAAAAAGTGTAGTTATTTTAATTAGGTATTTATGAGATGAGAAAATTACTGTTTTTTAAACTCATACTTTTCAAATAAGTATACCTCGTACGTATCCAAGTGCTGAGATGTCTCTAAGAAAACGCGATAATGACCGTCCAAACTCAGGACCAGCGAACTGTACATATCCCCCTGCTTTGAGGAGTGAGACAAGAGCACGTTATTTCCCCAAAATCTTTCTCCCACGTATTGGAAGATGTGTTCAAAACGCTAAACTGGGAAGGACGCGGTATTTATGTCAATGGCGAGTACATCTCACACTTGAGATTTGCAGATGACATTGTCATACTGGCGGTATCGCTGCAGGACTTGCAGCAGATGCTGAACGACCTAGTTGATTCTTCTGTACGCATTGGTCTCCGGATGAAGTTGGACAAAACTCAGGTTATGTTTAACGAACACGTTACGCTGTCAATGGCGGTGCTCTCAAGGTTGTTCGAGAATACGTTTACCTCGGGCGAACTCTGCAGTTTGTTAAGAACAACTAGGCTAACAGAAGAATTCAGCTGGGCTGGGCAGCGTTTGGGAACCTTCGTCGAGTCTTCTCGTCGTGTATCCCGTGAAGTCTACAACCGGCGTGTCCTGCCTGTTATGACCTACGGAGCCGAAACGTGGACACTCACGGTACGGCTGGTTCATCAATTCAAAGTCGCTCAGCGAGCTATGGAACGAGCTATGCTCGTAGCATCTCTGAAGGATAGAATCCGGAATGAGGTGATCCGGCAGAGAACCAAAGTTGTCTACATAGCTCACAGAATTAGCAAGTTGAAGTGGCAATGGGCCGGCCACATTCGCTGTAGAACCGATGACCGTTGGGGTAGACGACCCTGTTGTAGAATGGAGACCGCGAATCGGCAAACGTAAGGTAGGTCGCCCTCAGGCTAGGTGGAGCGACGATCTTAGCAGGGTGACTGGTAGCAACTGAATGAGAGCTGCCGAGAATCTAGCTGAATGGCGCGCTATTGGAGAGGCCTATGTCCAGCAGTGGACTGCTGTAGGCTGATGATGATATCACGTACTGTCGCTGGTCGTTGATAAAAAGCCACAGAACCAAAAAAAAACATCAAATATTTTTATTTTCAGTCATGATGATAAGATATCAATCAATACCCATTACGACTGCGGAGTTTCGCTAGCTGATTTGATTTAACCCTGTATGGTAACAAAAATTGCCCACCGTAGACTTCAATGCAACTTAAAATCGAAAGAATAAATCTCGACGGTTGTTGTGACAATTCCAAAAAAGGTCCTAAAAATATTGATTGCAATGGAATTTGTGCTTTGTCAAGTAAGGCATTGAGTTTGATATTCCAAAACTTGATTACTATCTCAGATACTGAAGTCTGTTTTAATTATTCTTGCAGGAACCAACTGCGGCATCAAGAGAAAACGAGAGGATAGTTTGTGATTGGGCCGAAACAAAATTAGGTATGTATCACATCCGAAGTTTAAGGTTGGTCTAAGGTAGTTTAAGGTTCCGGGAGTGTGTTACTCCACTGTTCGACAATGCACATCAAAAATTAAACATGGTTTGGTTTTGTCTCATTATTAATATTGTCTGTTCGGAAACAGGATACTATAAAAGTTAAATTAAAAATTTAAGAAAACCGCCGACTCAAACAAAAACCTCTAAAAAGATTTAAAAAAATACATTTATTGGCCTTTATGTTGTTTAAACGCCAAACAGACGAGGCCCAGCAATAACGAATGCTATTGTAACGAAACTATGCTATTGTAGAAATGATAACGTTTTTACTAGCCGTCCTCCGTCGTGACAATGCTTTGATCAAAACATTACCTACAACTTAAAAGGCAAAAGTTTAAAAAAATAAATTTATTGAAATTTAATTTTTTAAACTTTTTAGAGGTTTTTGTTTGGGTCCTGGGGTATTTAGATTTTTTTTATTAAACTTTTTTCCTACTTTTTAAACTTAATGTCTCTCTTCCATTTGCGCAGCGTTACGTATGTTTCACACGGTGAAGCTTGTTACTTATTTATCTTCAGCATCTTTGCTATTTCATCATCAGACCGTGATCACCATTTATCTATAACCTATTCATTGAGACCTTTTCAGTGAGCCCAAACACGATACTTCTGCTGTTGGCGAGGTAGTTAGGTATCCTGGAAATTCTAGGTGATGCTGCAGCATCAGTTCAAGGTTACTTAATTCGTCTAACATCATTGAAGTTTACGTAGTATACCAAATTTAGACTCGATCAGAACCGTGGAAGATGCTCAAATCCCTTCATCAACCAGAAAAGACCTGATAATCGTCAAACGGCTGAATTTTCTTCAATAAGAAGCTAAGAACACACTCGATTAAATCGCCTTTCAGACAAAACAAAAACAAATACTGATCAAAACGAATCCAAACACGACATATCTGCTATTATTTTTTCAAGAATGTACTAGTGTGCTGAACATCCTGGCTGCAGCATCAGCTCATCATGTTGTCACCATTGCATTGTGTGTAGAATCAAATACTGATGAAAATGAATCCAAACACGACTTATCTGCTATTATTTTGTTCAAGAGCGTACTAATGTGCGGGATATCCTGGCTGGCACCAAGGATTTCATAATCTTCAGTCAAATTTTAGGTCACACGTATGTTTAAAAGTAAAGTAAATACACATTATGCGTCTAAGAACCCAACCGCAGCTAACAAAACAACTGATGACCTTGAAATGACTGAGCCGATTTTGATAAAACATATCTAAGAACCACCGCTATAAAACCTACTTTTAATTTAAAAAAAAACGCACCCAAATCGGTTCACCCGTTTAAGAGCTACGGTGCCACAGACAGACACAGCGGTCAAACTTGATAACAACCCTCATTTTGCGTCGGGAGATAATAAAAAGCCATTAAAAAGTTAGGAGCCATACGGAGATTCATTTTTCTTGCTAATTTATCCCAACTTTGGGCGTGTTTAAGTAACACTAAACTTTTTAGTTAGGCACACCAGTGAGTTCGAGCCCGTGACTAGATTCCCCTTAAGAAAGAGTCCTCTGCTTTTAGGGATATAAATAAAATGTAACTGTCTCTGCTTGTGGCCTATAGCCGCATTTGTGTGCTGGGTTGGCGGGGAATGAAACCACTGGAGACTTCTTGCTTCTATATTTGGAGTACTTTGTTCTAGGTAGTTCGCCGCTGAATGTGTCGAATGACAAAAATGTTCCTATTTTTATACAATTTTGCAAGGATTTAAAATATCGATTTGACCAATCATAATTACAAAAAGCGCGGGTAAAGGCGTCAGCTAATTAGGGATAGGCACAATATTATAAAAAAACGCGCGCAAAACATCAACCAATCAGAGCGAGGCACTATATTGAACATTTTTAACTTAAATACCTCGACCCTTTACCGTAACGAGGACCGCGCTACATTATTTGCGTTTTTTGCTAACTTTATTAATTTTACATAGGTAAAACTATATATAATCGGACTCTATGTAATAAGAACTATCTAAGAAAAATATAAATTCAACTAAGACAATATAAAATACAACATAAACACTTGAACTACTGCTTACCCCTAGTACTCAGTTACACAACTAATACGAATTATTAAATTATAGTAAACTTATTCACTTTGTACTGTCTTATGAGCGTCTATGTATCACTTTATATACACTATTCTATTATGTACACTGTTTTATCGCTTGTCCCGCACATCACTCCCGCCGTGCGACCGCGTCGTATCAACTTCCGGTGCGGGCTCGTTGCTTGTAGTCAGGGGCAGGATCACTAGCTTCCTTATTGGCCGGCGCAGAACACCTCCCTTGATCTGCACGTCCACCGTCCGCACTACGTTGTCGGGGCCTGGGTACGTAGCGACGACTCCTGCACGGATCCACACGTTGCGGGGAAGGTTCGGGTCGACGATTTGCACGAGATCGTTGACCTGCACTGCTTGACCTCGTCCATGGGGCTCCCGCCGGTGTTGGAGCTCAGGGAGGTACTCCTTCACCCAGCGTAGCCAGAAGATGTCCGCTAGCCTCTGCGCGGCTCGCCAGCTGGATCGTGAAAGGGTGTCTTGTTCGGTGAAAGTGCCTGGTTGTGGCACGCGCCCTGGCCCTCCCAACAAGAAGTGATTGGGAGTTAGGGCTTCTGGATCTTCTGGGCTGACTGAGACATGAGTCAGCGGACGACTGTTAACTGTATTCTCTACTTCCGCTAGTAGAGTCGTGAGGACCTCTTCTGTCGGATGACGCTCATGTAACGTCGCGGTGAGAGCCGTTTTGACGGAGCGAACCATTCGCTCCCAGGCTCCGCCCATAAACGGAGCTCCAGGCGGTATGTAGCGCCAGGAGATGGTCCTCTTCGCTGCTTCTTCTGCAGTCGCTGCGTCGATCGCCTGTCGTAGTTCCTTGTCGGCGGCCTTCAGGTTGGTGCCGTTATCCGACCATATTTCAGTTGGGCAACCTCTTCGTGCGATCATTCTTCTAACTGCCATCACCGCGGAGTCGGCGCTAAGCGAGCCGGCGACTTCCAGATGTATGGCTCGCATCGTGAGACATGTGAAGATGGCCACATATCTTTTTTGTCGAGTTCGTCCGACGGTCACTGAGAGAGGTCCGAAGTAGTCGACCCCAGTGAAGGTGAAGGGTCGCTTGTGATGAGCTAAACGACACGCTGGTAGGTCCCCGGTTCTTGGATGCGGCGGTACTTGTGTCTTCATTCTACAGAATAGGCATGTTCGCAGTATTGTGCGTGTGATAGGGCGCAGTCGTAATACCCAATACTGTTACCTACACTCGTTTACTGTGGCTTCTACACCAGCGTGATGGAGTTGTCAATGTACAGCCTGTACCCAGAGCTTGACCGTAGGATGATCACCGTCGATTACCAGCGGGTTCTTGGATTCTTCCTTCACGTCCTGGACCGCTCGAATACGGCTTCTGAGTCTCAGTGCGCCGTTTATGGACTCGACGCTGAGCTGGTGAAGGCGGCTTTCTTTGTTGATCGGTTTCTCGTTGTTCAGACTATCTATTTCTTCTGCGAAGGATTCTTCTTGAGAGGACCGCATCAGGAGTTCTTCGGCTGTCTTGAGCTGCTCGGCTGTGACTGGTAGCCGCTTCTTTCCTTCTTGTGATGACTTTGCCATCGTGGGCGCCTGTTGTTTAACTGTAGCCTTGTTCTTCTTCCAGGTGGGATCTGCTTCTTTGTTCTTCTTCGTTCTTCTGTAGTTGACTCTATGTTTGGTGGCTCTGCAGAGTTGAATAAACTGCAGAACACGTGCTGTTGAGTATCGAAGTCGATCCCAGTTGGAGAACGTAGTTGGATCCGGCAGACCCTCTGCGAGCTTCAGTCTTCTCTTGTCGCTCACGTAATGCGTCTTCTCTTCATCGGAAGGCTCTTCTGGTGTTGTCCTTGCGGTCTCTGTCGGCCAAGAATCTTCAGTTTGGTATAAGAAGTCCGGCCCTTTGAACCATCGATGATGTCTGTCGAATGTTGATGGTACGTCTCGAGTGGCGTCGTCCGCCACGTTCAGCTTTGTCGGAACCCAGCGCCAGTCGTTGACCTTGGAACTCTCTTCTATTGCTGCTAGACGATGAGCCACGTAGGGTTTGTATGAACGTGACCCTGTTCTTATCCAGGTTAGTACCGTCTTGCTGTCTGTCCAGAACACTTTGCGGTCAGGCTTCCTCTCGAGCTCTTCGACCACTGTTTCTGCGAGTCTGGTTCCCATGACGGCTGCCTGTAGCTCCAATCTTGGGATCGACGTCAACTTCAAAGGTGCCACCTTTGCTTTGGCTATGATGAGGGATAGGCCGACCTCACCGTCTGTCATCACTGCTCTCCAGAAGAGGACTGCAGAGTAGGCTGACTCGCTGGCATCACTGAAGACGTGGAGTTCTAGGGAGGCGGCGTCGCTGTAGTGGAGATATTGCCGCGGGATTGCTACTTCTTGGAGGTTCTTCAGATGCCCCATCCACATTTCCCACTGCTCTGCCAGGTCGTCGTCGATCTTGTCATCCCAAGCTGTTCCTCTGCGCCAAACTTCCTGGAGGAGTTGTTTCGCCCTGATTGTGACAGGCGAAGCGAACCCGAGTGGGTCGAAGAGTGACATCACTATTCTTAGTGCTTCCCTTTTTGTCGGTTGTTTACCTTCTATGAGTGTGGAAGGTATTCTGGCTAAGTTGAGGTTGAAGGTGAGCTCGTCTGAGTTGATTTTCCAGATGACACCCAAGACTCGTTCAGTCTTTTCTTCTGTTCTGTAGAGTTCCATGTCTTCTGTCTGGTTGTCTTCTCCAAGTGATTCTAGGAGTGACGCTGAGTTCGATTTCCATTGTTTCAACTCGAAGCTGGCCTTCATGTGCACCTCTCGCACACTCTTCGTGATGCGTTTGGCTTCTTCGAGGTTTCTGAAGCTATCTAAGTAGTCGTCGACGTAATGCTTCTGTATGATAGCAGCTGCGGCTTCTGGGTGAGTTTTCTCGTGCTGTTTGGCGTTCATGTTCTTGACGTAGATTGCTGTCGAAGGGGAACTCGATGCTCCGAAGATTAACGACGTCATTCTGTACTCTTCTGGAGGTTGGTCGTCTCGTCGATCCCCGCGCCATAAGTACCGCAGTGTATCTCTATCTTCTGTTCGCAGCTTGACTTGCATGAACATCTCTTTGATGTCCGCTGTAACTGCGACAATGTGTTGTCGAAACCGCATGACGACGCCTGGTAATGACTGTAGTAGATCAGGGCCTTTGAGTAGCATGTCATTGAGTGCCACCCCTTTGGTCTTGGCCGCGGCATCGTGTACTACCCGGAGTTTCTCTGGTTTCATCGGGTTGACTACCGCAAAGTGAGGTAGGTACCAAGTCTTGTCAGCTGTCTTCTGTTTCGGGGCAGGTTCAGCGTACCCCTTTGCAATAAGAGCGTCCATCTGTTCGACGTACTTCTTCTTCAATGCGGGTTCACGATCAATCTTTTTCTCTATATTGAAGAGCCTCTTCAGTGAGTTTTCGTAGTTGTCTGGGAATTTGACATCTTCTTTACGCCAGAGAAGACCGGTCTGGAATCTTCTTTCTTCTATTTTCGTGGTGGTTTTCTCCAGAATACGAAGTGCTCGTTCTTCTGGGTCAGTCTTCGGTTTCTTGGGGTTTATGCAGAGCGCGTCCATCTCGAAATATTGCTTCACGAGGTCTTCTAAATTCTCTTCTGGATCTTCTGCGATGTGTGACACGAAATCGATCTGCTTCCCGAAGGTTCGTGTCTGGCTGCCGTGGAGTACCCAACCTAGCGGCGTGAGAGATGCCACTGGGTGGTTCTTGTCTCCTCTTCTTACTTCCGACGTCAGCAGAAGATGCCAGTTGTCTTGACCGATGAGAACTCGTGGCTTCGCATTAGCATATGTGAGATGTCCTCGGATGTCAGATAGGTGTTGACACCCTTCCACTAGTTCTTGTGGAACCCGTTGAGACGAGACTTGCAGGTTCTTCACTGTACGTGCTTGTATTTGCTCTTCGTGATCGTTGAGCCCCTTCAGCTTGATGGTGACTCTTCTGGATGCTGACTCTGATGCCTTCATGTCATTGATGGTTTCAATCTTCAGTGGATCTATGGGTCCTGTTGCTCCGACGCTCTTTACCACGCTGTCGTCGATGAGAGTGACTGTTGACCCGTCGTCCATCAATGCGAAGGTGTTGACATCTCCTTTCGGTCCCTTCACCTGGATTGGAAGGATCTTCAGGAACGATTGCTTCTTGACTGTCCAAGTTGAGTTGATGACTTCTGTGGGCTCTTCTTTTGCTTCTGCCTTCTCTGTCTTCTTTTCATAGTGCAGCATCTTGTTATGAGAGTACTTGCAGCCGTTGACACCACATGACTTGGGTTTGCAGTTGTGTGTCTTGTTTCTGTAGCGAAGACATCTGAAGCAGAGACGTTTGGATTTGGCCATGTCCCATCTTGTGTTTGCATCAGCTAACTTCTTGAACTCTTCGCATTCTGTTGCATTGGTGTGTCCCTTATCTTCACATATGAAGCACTTCGTTGCTTGTGTCTTCTCAGTCACGTTGTTGACCCTTTGTGTCTTCTTTTGTGAAGCGGCCGTAGTAAGTGCTGCCATCTGTTCAGGCAGCGCGTAAGGTCCGCACAGCTCCGCTTCCCTTTTGAAGAACTTTTCTATCTTGATGAGGCAAGGATCTTCGCGTGGTTGCGTGGCTGAGAAATCGTAGTATCTGTATCGCAGTGTCGGCGTCAGTTTGTCCACTATTGTCTTCGCGAGTTCAGGGTTGTACATGTAGTTGAAACAACCCATAGTCTTCAATGTCGCCACTACGTTGGAGACCTTCGTGGCGAATATGCAGATGTCCCTTGGTGACTCAGTAAGGCGCGGCAGACCTCGAAGCGTCTCCATCTCCATCATGGCTATTGCTTCTGGTCTTCCGAATCTTGACTCCAAAGTCTTCATCACTTCAGCTGGATGCGCGTTGGTTATCAGAAGACCTTCAACCGCTTCTTTGGCCTTTCCTTTCAGGTTTCTTCTGAGTCGATTCGTATTTTCAACTGTGCTGAACATTGCTTCTGTCTCGTAGTAGGCGGCGCGGAATGGTAGCCACTCCTGATGGGACCCACTGAAGATCGGTAACTCGACGAACTTGGGTCGTTGAGCGGCGCTGACAGCCCGGGTGATGGCTTCAGCTAGGAGGGCTAAGTCGGTTTGACCTCCCGCCGGTGACTGACGTGTTTCTTCATGCTTCGCTGGCATTGGTTCTTCTGTGCGGACGACCGTTGGTTCTTCTGGGGGGCAGTGTGGTTCGTTGATGATCGCTAACACCGGACGATTCACTTGATTCTCCAACCAGTTGTCCACTCTTGCGTTAACTTCTGACTTCGAGTAGAGGGAGACGTCATCTTCTTCCTCTTCTGAGTCTTCTTTCTCCAATGTAGCTAGGCGTGCTGCGGCTAGTTTCACTTGAAGGCGTAGTAAATCTTCTCTCGCCTTCGCAAGCTTGAGTTGCTTTGTTCTGCTGTAGATAGATCCTCCCTCTCCTCCCTTGTTGCTAGGAGGGCGGAGATCCTGTAGTCCAGTCGGCTTCGATGGACCGGCGGTGTTCTTCATAACTCGCTTCACTGTAGAGGTTTCTGTTTCTTGACGAGTTTCACTATTGATGACAGTAGCGGGCGGCTTCATCAGCTGTTTGTCCTTCGCACCCGTAGTTAGTGTCGTCGCAGTGGACGGGGTTACGGAGGGGGCAGCGGCGCTGGCGGCTGTGGCGGAGGCGGTGGCGGTCGAGGAGGTTCTGGCGGTCGCGGAAGTCACGGTGGTTGGCTCGGTTGCCGCGGAGTTGTCTGTCTGTTCCGAAGTTTCCGTGGCGGTCGTCCCTGTAACTGTCGATTCCGTGCTGGCTTCCGCGCTGGTACCGGTCGCCGAGGTAGTGGTCTCGGACGACGACGGCTTCTGTTCTCCCGACGGCTTGCGGCCCCTACCCACGGAGCGCGTAACTGGCATGCTGTCAGCTGATTTTCTTCGAATCTTGAAAGTACTCTTCTATTCTCTTGAGAAATCTTCTCTGTGATGCTGTAGTAATCTTCAGGTAATTCTTCCCCGCAGTATCCGTGTTCGAAGGACCATTAAATGTGGCCTATAGCCGCATTTGTGTGCTGGGTTGGCGGGGAATGAAACCACTGGAGACTTCTCGCTTCTATATTTGGAGTACTTTGTTCTAGGTAGTTCGCCGCTGAATGTGTCGAATGACAAAAATGTTCCTATTTTTATACAATTTTGCAAGGATTTAAAATATCGATTTGACCAATCATAATTACAAAAAAGCGCGGGTAAAGGCGTCAGCTAATTAGGGATAGGCACAATATTATAAAAAAACGCGCGCAAAACATCAACCAATCAGAGCGAGGCACTATATTGAACATTTTTAACTTAAATACCTCGACCCTTTACCGTAACGAGGACCGCGCTACATTATTTGCGTTTTTTGCTAACTTTATTAATTTTACATAGGTAAAACTATATATAATCGGACTCTATGTAATAAGAACTATCTAAGAAAAATATAAATTCAACTAAGACAATATAAAATACAACATAAACACTTGAACTACTGCTTACCCCTAGTACTCAGTTACACAACTAATACGAATTATTAAATTATAGTAAACTTATTCACTTTGTACTGTCTTATGAGCGTCTATGTATCACTTTATATACACTATTCTATTATGTACACTGTTTTATCGCTTGTCCCGCACACTTGTAATGTAAAAGTTATAGCTTTTTACTAAACGCATATGAAAGTATATTGTATGGTACTTATATTATATAAAAAATCAATGATTCACTTTTTTGACTCTCCGTTTGTTCCGGCTGATCTTCGAAACGGCTAGACCCATTTTGACGGGAATTTTACTGGCATATATCTGATTTTCTAAGGAGTTTTTTTGTCCTGGTGGCACGTTCCCGTGGGATAATTTCCAAGAACCACGACAGGCAATCAACAACGATGTTTTAATCTCATAAAAGAAAAGCAGAGTTAACATACACGACGCACAAACATTTGACCCCACAAGTCATGCGCCATAAATTCGAGCGCAAAATAACCTTTTTTAGATTTGCTTTTCTGTCAAATCTCAGCAGAGATCAAGAGACTGACAAAAAGAATCCGACAATCTATTTTTTTTTTACATTTTAACCAATTTTATATAAGTAAAGGAAATGAAGCTAAAGGATAATCTGCACTTTGTTCTAAAAGTCTATTTTGTTGCAGGCATGAAATTCTTGAGTGTATCGGAGCTGTCTCGGCACCTCATGTCGGCGACGCAGCTGGCCCCGCCCGGACCCGCCAGCGCGTCGCCCCCGCCGCTTGCGCAGGCTCACGGTACGGACTATTCATTATTGAGCTTTCTTTTAACAATCCCTAAATGTACCGTTTCACGTGCATCGATGACGACAAGTCGATACTGACCACCTCAAATACGTGACCCCATTCGATTATGTCCGAAAATAAGTCGATAATTATATCACCGCAATTAATATGTCTGATGAGGGGTATTCTACAACACAGAGCCAGGATTCATAATTTAATTTGCTAATCTAAAACAGCTAAATATTTGCAAGCAATTTGCGATGTTGCCAACTTTTAGAATACCTCTTAACCACTGACGTACAAATGACATTCGTTGCCGAAACAGTTATTCGTTCATAACTTGATTTTGCACGAGAAGACATGCACGGCTTTTTAAGTACTTTCCTAGCTGCCAGAGACGAGTGCGCGACGAGGGAGAGTGGACCCGTTTCATGAGTCATAACGGGTAAATTCGAGTGCCTGGCATATGACATACGTAGATCAGTGTTAATGTAACTTTTTTGGCGTTGCATTTGTTAGTATTTTGTTGATAAAACGTAAGACGAATGATGTACGATGCAGCACTCGCCTGGTCCCACTAGGTACAGTTAAAAAGTTCAGATTCGGTTAACAGTAATTCAAACGAATTATTAGGATCACGGCTGTGTGAATCAGACGAGCTATCGGTAGATGGGGAAAATGGCCTTCAATCAGACCGCTGCAATTATTAGAAAGAAGGAAATGCAGTGGATACATTGTGGCCAACAGCACCAGTGAGACGTTTTCGGAACACTTTTCATTCCCTTCTTAATCGGCAAGACACAGAAGTGCTAAAAACCGACCGGCAATAATTACCGTAAAATAGTGGCAAAATAAGACCACTAATAACTAGAAATGACATGTTGATCACTTTAAAACATTTATAACTACTTAGGAAAACGAGACATAAAAGTTCCTATTGTTATTAGTTGTTTGCAAGTATTTTTTTTAAAGTTGTTTATGTTTTGTTCTCAACCTCTAAGCATTTTGATTAATTAATATTTTTTCTACGAATATTTTTACTGTTCAAACTTAAACCATTTATTTCAAATAAACCAATTACAGGTACTTTTGAATTGTCAAAGAGTCAGAAAGATGAAGCTAGTGGCCCATTTCAAAGCGTAGTAGATACCTATGGATAGGAGGATAGTATCTACTACATAGGGAGAAGAATGAGCAAGACACTCCATGGACACTCTTTTTACGCGCTTTATATTAGCTTCACTTGTATGTTTGTTTGTTTGTATGTAACCGACTCCTTTGGACGCTATTTTGACCCACTTTAAACGGTCAGATTTCATTTAAACTTTGTAGACTTATCGAGGACCTATGACAATTCAATAATTTAAAAAAAAATAGAAAAAAACCACGCTTTTGTAGTTAGCAAAACTAAAATATAGAAAATAAATAATAGTTTAAAAAAAAACTAAAAAAACACGCTTTAAAAGCCAAACTAAAAAGTAGAAAATAATTTAATTCTATTAAAAAGCGTGGGGTGGTTTTTGAGGTATTTTTATAATCAATTAATATCAAGCACCCCACGCTTTTTAATAGAATTAAATTATTTTCTACTTTTTAGTTTGGCTTTTAAAGCGTGTTTTTTTAGTTTTTTTTTAAACTATTATTTATTAAATCATGTTATTGTTACATAAAGTTGGTTGAACATCATTTATGTTCAAATTATCAATGTGAGAACGATGTAAAAAGACGTACACATTAAAAGCGTCCGTAATTAAAAACAAAAATCAAATGACAATTTAGAAATTAAAATAGGCCGTGGCAGCTAAGAGATGACCAGTCCCTACTGGCGGCGCCCGTTAACGAACATGACGTATGGATCAGCACCTTTCAGCTCAACCATTATAAAGGAAACTTAACCCATTTAGACTCAAATACAAAATAACGATATTTTTTTGAAAAAATCTTTATTGGCGTAACTATTGAAGGCTAGTAAGACATATTATTAGAAAAAACTTAAAAAAGAAAACTTCCTTATGTATAAAAAAACACCGTCCTCAAATGGGGCCAATGGGCGCTTATGAGTGTTATTTTTCAAAACATAATTTTTGATGCACAATGTTTTAAAACATTTTTTACATTGTCAATGTGGTTTCATGTGGCATACTATGCATCGTAGTTGGCTCGTCAGTTTCTGAGGGAAGTGTCGAACGCTGTCTTGACTCATACTTGGTAACATCGATGAAGGTTTACGGCGTCGTCCATCCGGTGTCTCTGTGGTTACATTTCTCAAATAAAGTCGGGCAACACTTCGGCGAAACTGGAGCTGATCTATTTTATCTTCAGCGACCAGGACGTGGAGATGCCAAGCATTACCCATAGCCAAATCGAGCATGTAGGTAAATAGAACCCACCACCATATTTTTCCTCGTATAGCTGGCCAGTATACTGCGATTGATTGATCAGCTTGATCAACTACACCCATGCCATTGTTATAGTTCTGGAACACAAAAGGGATGTCCAGATCTACCTCCCTTCCTTCCGCAGAGCTCCATCTTTTTACCTTACCTAAGGGATGAACAATCATAGTTTGTACTCATGGTACAAACACTGTTGTCAAGCCATCGCAAGAATAAAATCTTATCCACCGTATCGAATCGGTAATCATATTCTGCTGTTCTTCTTCTTCATGTTCCGAACCTCAAAAACTTCAACTCGACCTGGAATATCACGTAGAAGAATATTTTGCTAGACATCATCTTCGTCGCCTTCTTTTTCATCCGTCAGAACACTCGGGTCGGGAGGGATGGTCACTGTATCGTAACTGACATTACCGTATACTTCTTCATTCATATTTTGAATTCTTCCTCCAACCTTCGATACTCACTTATAACATCAAACGATCGTTTAGTCATTGTTTATGCTAAAACAAACCTGCAAAAAAATAATAAAGAAAATTTACACATTAGCCCATTGGACTCATTTGGGGACACCATACTAAATCACCTATGCTCGTTGTCAAATATAAAAAAATACTCAACAAAATGTGATTAGTTACTAGTAAAAACTATGGCCAAATGAAACATACAGGAAATGTATAATAAAATTCAATATAAGTATAAAATCTTATGACTTACCTATGGTTAAACACCAATTTACTAAATGAAGTAAATTAAATCACTATTTTTGGCCACTTTATCCATAAACTCATAAAACTACAATTTTTATTAGAAAGCCACACTCGTTGACACTACAAATTCGCCTTCAGACAAAACATAGCTAAAACAAATTGAAAAATGTGGGTACTTAAGCAAATGTCCCCAAATGAGGACAGCGGGCATAAATGGGTTAATGATCCACACGCCAACACTAACGAGACATTTGAGTGGGCATGATAAACTCTGTTGCCAGGGCCCGTTCAAGTCAATGAAAGACGTACCCAGCAAATGGTAGCTTTATAGTAGGAACATAGGGCTTACACATGTGCTATGCAATTATACAATACTAAAAGATTGAGTTTATACAATGCAAAGATATCTAGTTTTACAATCTTTAGCAGCTCCAACAATATTTTCGAATGCCTATCAAATTAGTTTTTAGCATCGTTATATTTGTCATTGCACCTTTTGTTTAGAATATTGTATCGTATAAAATTCAAAATACACTAGATAACTAGCTTAGAGATCACTTTAAAACAGCGACGAATGTCATTCCTACGATAGTATTAGTGTAACAAAATGACACGTCAGTGGTTAAGGGTTACCACCACTTTAAAATTTTGGTTAATTTGCGTCTTTTTTGTGACATATGCGCCGGCAGTAAGGCAGACTGTTATATTTTAAGGTATAAGATATTTCAGGAATTTTGTTAAAAATAAACACACAGAACAGTTTCGTGACTACGGTTAAAGGTTCTTTATTTAATTATCGAACGGGCTCGTTTGGTACGTGTATTAATAAAGTTTGTATGCGGTTAGCAGACTAATCACTGTCCATGCCAAGGTTGCCTGGAAGAAATCGTGGAAAGCGGCCGCCCATTGTATATTTTGTAGTGTACCTTGTTTTTTGTTATGTATTTTTGTGGTGTATTTTTGTGGTGTATAATAAAGTATATATAAATAAATAAATTAATGTAGCGGGAATACCTATTTTATTAATGGGATACTGTTTTGTCTTCAAGTTTTATTGCAAAGAACTACCGTGCATCATTATGTTTTATTTGTCTACTTTCAGCACCCGCTGATGACGCAACGAGTCAACAACTAATAAAGCATCTGAAACGAAAAATACAGGTTAGTGATAAAAAGTATACATTACTTTCAGGGTGTGGCCAGTGTGATTTGGTTGCAGGTGATTTTACCTGTTGCTTATATTTGATCGACAGGCACAAGGAACTCCTGGACGGCCTAAAAAGAACAAGGGCCAGGAAGCGTCGGGAGAATCCCCTCCGTCCACGTCGTACGCGGGCCACCACCAGCCGATGAAACACGAGAGTGAGCCCATGCAGGACATGAGCTACGGGTACCCGCAGCCGCCCTACCCCGTGTACGACGCGCGCCCACCCCTACAGCCATACTCCGTGCCGCCGCCGCGCGCACACCCGCCGCACCCGCCGCACCCGCACCCGCACCCGCCGCACCCGCACCAGCCGCACCCGCACCAGCCGCACCCGCCGCTGCCGCACGCGCCGCCTCCGCCGCACCCCGCGCTGCCGCTGCACGAGTACCGGCCCGACCCCTACGTGTTCGAGCCCACGTACACGCCGTGCGACCTCACGCGGCCGCCCGACACGCAGCACAACCTGCCCATCAACCTCAGCAGCGACGCGTCGTTGGATCTGTCCACGGAGCGCACGGAGTGGGCGCGGCGCCGGCCGCCCGAGCCGCCGCCGGCGCGCGTGCCGCTGCCCGGCAAGAAGCTCATCCTTGAGACCTACCACAGCGAGACGCGCGCCGCCTCGCCGCGCGCCCCGCCTGACGCGCGCGCGCATGCGCCCGAAGACTTCCCGCGCACCGAGTACCTGCCCAAGAAGATGCGCGCCGCCGAAATCCTGGGCGGCAAGCTGGCGGCCGCGCGCCAAGCGCTGGCGCCCCCCGCGCCCCCGCACGCGCCCCCCGCGATCCCGCACGCGACCCTCGCGATCCCGCACGCGACCCTCGCGCCACCGCCGCCCGACGCCGCGTGCGGCTCCGGGCCCGCGCCCGCCGATGCTCCAGTTCGTCCCGAGGTTGCTTTTTTAGAGGATCCAAAAAACTTAACGAGCCGGTCCAAAAGCACCGCCGCGGCGCTGGCCCGGGAGCAACAGGAGGCGGCGAGTCCCACACGGTCGGTGAAGGCTCCGACGTCTAAGTCCGAAATGCTACGCAATAAGTTACGGAAATCGAGCGGCCGAGCCAGTGGACCCTCGCCGGATCGCGCGGGATCGCCCGAGCGAACCGCGACGCCTGATTCGTGTTGCGGTCTAGATGGGATTAACATCAAAACGGGGATGATTTGTGAAGAGAAACACTCGGAAATTCTCAACAGGGAACGTGTGATCAGTATATGTAACATTGATAAACATGATTTAGACGATTATTTGAACGAGGGTAACAGTCAGGAGCACGAAGAAGAGTTACTGCAGTATTTTCATCACCGCGCTAATCAGCAGGCGCAAGCCCAAGCGAACGCCAGCACGTCGGATAACACAGCTGCTTTTTTAGAACGAGGCCAGGACCCACACGACGACCATAGTCAGGGCAAAAACGAAAAGATATCACAGCTCAGAGAGTTGTTAGCTAAAAACTTAAAAAACCAGAGTGGGTCTAGTTCTCAAACTATGCAAATGAATCAAGAGTCTCAACTTTCTCAGCAAAACTCACACGAGCCTCCGCCCATGAAGACTACAATTTCCGAAGGCGCCTTTAAACCGGTTGGGACAAATGAACCAGATATGAATGGGCCAACCTTAACTAACCAGCCTACTATGAACGTCAACAAGCACAGTAACTCGATTCCGAATCAAAATGGGACGTCTTTATCATATGCTAATGATACTGCATCCAATCAAATGCCCGGTAATGTCGGAGGGCCACATCTGTATAATGGGCATTGTCACAATGAACCACAGAGTCCAACTACCAGAACACAACAATACGAGTTTGTGCCTATTTCTGATGGATGTCATTCTCCAGGAAACTTTCATTCCAAGTCACCGCTAGGATTCGGACAGAGGGGTCACAGTCCAACTAAGGTGAATAAACAAATAATAATGGGCGGGTCTTTACAGACATCTCCTATATCGCACTCGCACAGCACTGCCGCGAGCCCTTTCGTTAGTCCGAGGAACACCCCGGTGCCGCGTTCGCGACTGTGTCCTCGACCGATACCGAAACACAATGGAAGGAAACGGCGGAATCCTCTGTCCCTCGGTGTGACGGATCCGTGCTCCAAACAGTTTGCTATACCCAACGATCAAAAGTTTATGAGCAAAGCACAACTCTGTGGTCCTGGCAAGTACTGCCAACCGATCTCCGCCCCTCCCTCGCCGAACATACTTACACAATATAAAAATCATATGTACACGTGTCCCTCAGGAATGTCTAATGGCTCCAATAACCTTTGTTTGAATTTTTTACCCAACGCACCTTTTCGAGATCACATAAATGGAGACCAACCATTGTCTGCCGATCCTTTGTCGAGTGAGGTTAGTCAGTTTTTCCAAGAGTCACTAATTACATATAGATCAGGACCCGACACGTTTAGATCACAATCAGTACCTCTGAAGCAGGGAATGGGAAATATGGGACTATTGAGTTATAATAACACTCCAGTAGGATCAGTTCCGCCGACACCCGTCCCCAATGAGTTTTGTGATTTCGGATCTCTTGCCGATACTTGTGACATATCAAAAGCTGGACTCAATCGAGAAACGCTTGACAAAATATACGACGCTATCGACAGCAGTAACGACGTGCTCACCACTAGCGCCACACAAAGCATTCTTAATTCTAATGATACTTTGAGTAACGGTTGTGATCCCCTCCCAGAACAGATACTTTCAGATGAGCAATTAACTTCGATAATCCCGAGTGGTGACGAATTGCTCGAGAGAAGCAATCAGTTCAACCAGTCGTTCACTAATGACAGCGCCGTCGCCGAAAACGTGGAGGATTTCCTTAAACGAGCGAATAGTATCGAGTTCGATTTATCGGAATTAGTTACGGAAAAAAATAAATACTACACATCACGATCGGTCCCGAGTACACCGCTGCCCTACAAACGTACCGCGCCCAACTTGCAAATCGACTCTCGCCGCTCCAGGGAACTGTTCACTGCCGAGAATTACTCCAATGTATCGAACGGCATATCCTCCAAATCCGTGCCATCCACTCCTCAGTTCGCGGAGGACCGGAGCGTGTTCAGTTACAGCAACAGAGATTTCCTCATCAACGGCAACTCGGTGTGCGGCGCCGCGCAAGTGCACGAGGGCGCGCTGGCGGCGCCGCTGCACGACATGCTGCGCGACGAGCTGCTGGCCGAGCCGCTCACGCCCGCGCTGCTGGCCGACCTCGACAAGATGGACCCCACTCCCTATGTCGATCTCTAGTCCGCTGTTTCGATATCGTCGCCTGTATATATGTAGTATAATAATATAAGTTTGAATTTGTTTGTACAGATACCGATAAATGGATATCTACAGAGTACAATGTATTTGTATGCCTTCAGTGAAGGCAAGTGCTAAGTTGTGCATACCTAGTTTAAATTTGGATCGCACACTCCCAAAAATTGAGTCAATAATCAATGCACTATAATATTGTGATAATAATAAAAGCTATGTGACATCAATTATTAGAGTAAGCAAAAGCAAAACTCTAAATTATTTTTTATTTTTGACGGCTTCGACTAGGTTGCCTATTCGTTAACCTACCAAGAATCTATTGGCAATGTATTTTTCGTCAAAATATTTGACAATATTAGTTGGACAAATATTTATAGTGAACATGCTCTATGAACTTTAAGTTACAGATATGTATGTTGCTGTTATCTTAGCCGAATAAATTGGCATGTTAAACATTACATTGATGGAATTAGAGTTGAATCGTTATTATTTCTGCAATCATTTATTTTATTACATATTAACTTAGAATGTGATTATTACGCGTTGAACCGCGGCTCAGCTGTCGACATGCGCAGAATGCGTGTGATGCTACGGACCACATAATATAATATATATTTTTACATATGATGAAGATCCAACTTTAAAGATTTAATCAAATACGAAGACTATAGACACGTTCAGCCTGATGTGAAATTTACTAATTATACGAAGATACGCACTGTCGGTAGATACGATAATATTGTTATTTGTACTAGCTAGTTTTAGGCTGTATTCATAATTTTAGTGTTTACCGACTGTATACGTTACTACAATAATGGGCATATACCACCTGCAAACAAAAAATGCAATTTAAAAAATACTATTGAGCTGAACGTTAATCAGTGTAAATAATAAAATGTCTAATATTATTCATCATTATTAAATTTATTTAAAACCACGATATTTTATACCAAAATTGATCTTGTGAGTACATTCTTTTGCTTGCTATAAGCTAATAACTTCTAATGCTGTATGTGGAAAGTCCATAATGTATTGAACTAGATTGATTTTAGTAGTTACACGCCGTGGGACTAAAAATGTATTCGTTTTCGATCTTCTATTTGTAATGTGTATGATAATTATGCGTGCGCTGTAGAACATAGACTGTAAGTTGTGTTATCTTAAGGCAGAGACTGATTTGCAAGGTTTGTTTGTAATATATCGAGATTTTGTAAAGCGTTACAGTAGTCGGTGCTGTGAGCCGAGTCGCTCGACGCGAGCGCATGTTTATAAACAAGTCAGTGCAGGATGACGCGTCGTCGCAAGGACAACGTACCTCGTTGTACTCTCTTTTCCAAAGTAAAAACATGCTTTTTCGAAGTAAATGCACACACAACCTCTACGTCCGCCATTCTGAATAAAAATAGAGTATGCTTGTGTCAAGTGCTCGAAGCGAGCGTTCGGTACTTTTAGTGTATCGCCGTTTTGTAACAAGAAATGGAGTGGACTTGAGACATTTGCTCGAAGTGAGCGTTCGCTGCTGCGTCTTGTGTATCGCCACTTTGTAACCAAGCTCGCCTAGAATGATACATTACAAACAAACGTTGCAAGTCAATCTCCGCGTTTACAGATTGATCAAAATAACTCTGCTTCTATGGTTACATTACTTTAAGTGGAGGGTGGTATGTGCCTCGTGACAATATCTGCGCTCATTGCTATCATAAAGAAACATCGAAGTTTTGATACCAATTTTATATATAAACTAGTGAGATACAGTCAATAGTGATACTAGCTAACCAGTCCCATCTTCGACATCATGTGAAAGTAGCTAATGAACGTAGTTATAGTGTTTAACCAGACCAATGCAGCGTGCCAAGCACGCTTAGTAAATTAGAATTGGTTTTTCATAGGAAAAATGATAAAATAGTATATAGTTTATGAAAAATGAATTTATTGTAAGTTAGCACAAAGATTTAATATATTTTATTATCACATAGGAGTTTTACTGATATACTAAATTTACATTGATCGCATAAAATGCGGGGAAGAGTTGAACCTGCCAACGTGGCTGCAGTGAGCTTGTAATACGGAAATTACTATTGTCGTTTCATTAGTATTGGAGCCGGTCGCATTCATAGACTAACTAAATGATAACAAATCCTGCTATTAAAAATAAACGTGAATAATGAAATTAAAACTACAGATTATTAGAAATGAGTTAAATTCATTTATGAAATCACATTTAAAATATCTAGATAGGTTATATTTAATTCTTCCGCCTTTTACCTCTAATTTCATAATTTTCACTACTCTTCTTTATTATTAGCGTTACATGTTTAAAGTATAATAAAAATTAATCAGTTTCTGAATTATTATAATAAAAATCATTATTAAAATGGTGTTTCGTTTGAGATAAAAAAATATGTCTAAATTAACACAATTTAATAAAATAGTCGGTACTAAAATATTGACGCCATGAGACCGGCTTCTAACATTATGTAAAGTTCAAAAGTTGAAAGGCCTAGCGAAATTGTTGTGTATTTTGTTATATTACATAGTAGGTATTATTACAACAATGAAACCGATTCATTAATGTGTGAAAGAGATAACAACTCTATGAAATTAATTTCCTTAACCCGTGCCTCAATGACGAATGCTACAGTAAAAATGTCCTTTTAAAGCTTAGTAGTTGGTATGTTATAATGCTAGTACAAAACACACTGATTCGACAGGGATATACCTAGGTATATGTAAGTGAAACCGAAGACTGTTTAAAGTTTGTAGAATATTTTCAACACAAAGAAATAACTTGTCATGATCACATCGTCTCGAGGAACACATGTACACAACGAATAACCTCAGTGATCAGTCAGTGTTATTCCAATTTGGTACAACTTACCAAAATCGACTAGTACCTAATTACTGTTAAGTTGTACATTTTGTTAAGGCTCGTCTCGTAAGTTAAGAGTTAAGACGTTGAATTTCACTTTGTAAATATTTTCAATGTTTATTCCATTTCCCATTGTTTCGACATCTAAATTAATGGACATGCATCAAACACCTAATTTTAGTTATTATAGACGTCAGATTATAAATGTGCACTTCAAAATAACAATGTGTAATGAAAGAGATTTATTATGTGTTTATTATAGTACGATAATTATCTTCTCATTGTGTGTTGTGATTTAATTCGCATCTCTTCTTATACCTTAACGTTTAAACTAACTTTTACATTTACTCTGTTCATACATATACCCGATGTATAAGATGATTAAAGAAAATATATAATTCCGTTGCAAATTAAGTACATATTATAATCGCGTAAGACGTTGATTGACATCACTTTTAACGAAATACACACACCGATATAACTTGTAATGTATTAAACATATACCAATTATGTTAAAATTAAGCATATCGACTATGAAGTCGACATTCGACGATTTGCAATGCACTGCTCAGCGCCGACAATTGTAAATCGAACAGTAAAACACACTGTCCGATTTTCAATTCTCGCCTCTGAATAGTGCGTCGTTCAAGATCCAGTGAACGAAAAAAATCCGCTGCCATATTATTACGACCGCATGAATGTCGACTAATTGTGTTACACACTTACAAATCGCAAAAGAAATTGTTCTAAAAAAATCTTATTAATATCAGTAAGTACCTATTCTCGACGATAGATCAACCACACAATTAATATGGTTGAAGGTTGCTTTTTTATTATATTACGCCATTTAATATCTCTCGAACATGGACCTACCTACCATTGAAAGCCATTCCATTGCAAATCGGAGCCAAATCAACATTTCGCACACTATACCTTTTTTGAAGATCGAGAGTTTGTCGAACAACCAATTTTTTTTATTTACCAGGAAATGTATTATAAATGATTTAAATTAATAAAGAAAATTACTAATGGTTCTCTAATGAATCAAATCTGTGGGCAGATTACACTTATTTTCAGTAAAAAAAAGTATTCACTCTTAAAATTTAACCCATACATTTTTATAGATTACTTTCATTTATAAAACGAAACATGATTTGGATACTATTGCAGTGGATAGTGGTTTATATGGTTAAGTCATTCGCCTTTTTAAACATATTTTAAATCAATTTTTAACAAATAAATTTACATTTAATGTTTTTAAGAATAGGAGAAATTTGTTTAAATATTAATGTGTAGATAGTTATTATTTGTATTTGATGTCTTTACTCTGACGACGAAATAAATATTTAAGACATAAGTAAGTGTAAAATGATTTTATTTAATTAACCATGAATTCAATATTCTTTTTCCAATCCAAATATATTTTGTTCAGAAATATATAATTATAATTTATTATGTAAATGTAACTTTAATAACATTCAAGATTTGTAATAAGTAACGAATATTTTTAATGTAATTGTTAAAATTAATACATTATATTAGATGGTATAATTTTAATTGATAACGTGATTTCTTTTAGGAATATTTGTTAAAATTTAAAATATGTTTTTATAAAAGTAACAATGTGACACGATGGAGTTTTTTGTTGCTAAAATAAATCATTGTTATGTAAATACAAATACAGCATTAACATTGGTTGACACGTATTAATACATGACACCATTTTATTTTTATTGCAACTATGTTGTTCTGTTAATTATTGTTTTTATTTTCTAAATATTTTTTATGAATGTATGATAATACATATTAGCTTAAGCATATCTAGTTGTAAGTGAAGATATCCATGTTGTTGATTAGTCTTTTATGGATGTTGATTTACACCATTTGCTATGCAGTGATAATAAATGGTACGATAGTAAATGCTATTTTTTTTATTGAAATCCAAGAAACGCTTATCACATAATTATGTTGACGTTTTTTTACACTGTAAACACAAATCATCAAAACAACACTCACTCTTTATAAAAGCATCATAATACCCGATACAGATTGGCGAAATGTAACACACTGAAACAAATTTGCATAGTTAAAGTTATTGTGTTGCATACGTTTGGATGTTTCAATTGTGTTACATTTGACACCAATCTATACCGCCTAAGCATAAGTGTAAAAAAATCGTTCCCGTGACACCACCGTTGCGATGAACCAAAATATAGGTTTTGAATTGCGCAATATATTTATATACCTACTGCTATTTATCTTAAATTAAAAAAGTTATGGTGGCGCAGGGTTAAGAGCTCGCCAGACCAGGCAAGTATCTGTGTGATTTTTTTGATTAATGAGTACTTTTAGAGTTTTTCTTGGGCGTTACTGAAACTCACATACACAAACAGCCAGACCCGGAACAACTATTTGTAGGTCATACCAATTTTTGTTCCGTGCGGGAATCGAACCCGCGACACGCAGCGCAGCAGTCCATCGGTTAACCGCTGCGCCAACCGTGCCGTCAAATTATGTAATCTAATCAATTATGTTAGCTTTACAAATGCTGTTTAGTAAACGTTTACATGTTCAGAAAACGCCTGTAGATTTCGATGACAATATTGTATCTACAAATTTGTAATTGTAAGTTACAAATTACACAAAATGTAAGTTTGTTGAAGATTCTTAAATCAAAGGTAGATTTCAAAAATGATTGTAAAATTCTGACACAAGGTGAGTCCACCTGTCGGAATTTTTCTACAATTTACAAAATATGTAATATTGTAATTACAATTCTGCGTTCAATAAAACGGTTTTCCTTGCAAATATTTAAATTTTCACCTGTAAAGAGAAAATGTTTATTAAACAGGGCCCTGGGCCCTGGTTAATAACCGTTAAAAGTAGTAAATTGTATTTACCATGGTGGAAAACTGAGAAAATTGACCTACAATTTTACATATTTCTGTTTAATAAACATTTTCTCACAGCAACAACTAGTAGTAGAAGTAGCAATAGTGACAGTAGTGATGATGACTATAAGAGTGAACGGCAACGGCGAGTTTGTCGTAAAAGGATAAAGTTTACTTTTGAAGTGACAGATTTTACGTTCAACGAACAATTTCGGGTCAGCTAAACTACCGTCGAATATTTGGTAACGAAAATAGGACATGACCTTAAATACGATTCAAAGAGAAATGCAGCCCTTACACCCGCTCTCCGCGATGTCTTTCCACTTTTTTTATTTTCATATCGGGAGTTACTTTTTCACTAAACCAACCTAATAAAATAAATTTATTCTCATATATTAGAGATAGACTATTTATAGTGCTCCGTGACTTTAGTTACGAATCAAACAAATAGGTACCCAACCAAAAAAAAGTAGGTACCTACTCTGTAAACGAAATACTAAATATTTTAAAATTGTAAGATTTTTGAAATCTACCTTTAATTAAAGAATCTTCAACAAAAACTTACATTTTGTGTAATTTGTAACTTACAACTACAAATTTGTAGATAGAATATTGTCATCGAAATCTACAGGCGTTTTCTGAACATGTAAACGTTTAAACAACAGCATTTCTAAAGCTAATAATTGTAAAGTTTTTACTTGTAAAATTCTTACATAATTGTAAGGTTTATTAAACAGCACTTGTCATACAACTTTACAAATATATCACTTATTTACGAAATTGTAGGATTGTAATGTTCATTAAACAGGGCCCTACACCCTAATTGCGTAACTCACGATTAATCATAATCTGTTTCGTTTTGACACACAGAACAGATTGTTAAACCATTGCTTCATATGTTCGAAAAATGTGACTGCTCAACAACATAAATAACGCAATGAATATTGTTGAACTGTCGAAATGAAGCAGATTATGATTAAACACGTGAGTTACGCAATTAGGGTGCTGGACGTCTAGGAGTGGGTTGTAACAGATTTAATCGCATATCTGTTCCATGTAGACTTAATAGGTGCTTCTCTTTCTAACTATGGTGCTACACCTATGCGAGAAAAGGAAAGAGCTTGTGACGATGTAACAGGGCGGTAACAGTAACAGTTTTAATCTCATTCTAACTAAAGTAACTGTCATAATTTATTATTTCGAGGAACAGTAGCTGTTATTTCAGTTTGTTTGTCACAGTTACAGTCTGTTATCATCAGATACCTGTTTTATTTAGCTGTTACGATAAATACGCCTCACTCCTAGTCAATACAAGTCTGAAATTACTGCTGGTACCGTCGAGAAACGGCGTTTGCCCTGCAGTGGGACAATTTTCGGCTGGTATTATTTTATATTATTATTTGATTATTTAAAAACATAATTTATCTTAGCAGCTAGTCTAAATAAAAACCACAACCTCATAGAAGGGTACATTAATCTTTTAACCGCTTACGTTGGATTAATCCGACATATTTTCGGGTCCATTTCACCAGGGTCGTATATTTACGACCAAAATACCAGAGCTCGTTTAATCTGTTCTAAAAAGTTAAGTATTACACATCCCTCTGTTGTAGGTATTTATTTTTGGATTCACTGTGCCGGGCGCTGGGGGCACGACAACTGATGTATATATATAGGCTAATCTTCTTTGCACTGCTGTACGCCATGGGCGATCTTTAGTGAAAATAGTTGTGCATAACGGCGTCCCAGCCTTGATCCTACATAACAAAATACCTAACACGTGCCATATAACAGTAAACATGAAGGCTCTTGACGCGCGCGTCAGATTTATTTGTCATTGCCATAGGGCTGATAAATGGACCTCAAGGAACGCCTTCGAGGTACGCATGCATCAGGTTTTCTAAATGAGTACTGGTTTTTACAAAGTTACAACTATGCCGTAATTATCCGTAAACCATGGCATTAGTATAGGATCATCTTGATGGGAATAATGTTCTGCCACCTGAACAGGCTGGCCTGGGGTCCACTCGAACAGCAAGCTTGTCAATGGCAATTCTTGAAGTCTGTTTAATGCCTTCTCCCCATGTTTATGTTTTATCTCTCTTGCCAAACATCGCTTTACATATATTAAGAAATTATCTAAGAAGTTGAAGCAGACATCTGGATTCCAAAATCTCTGAAAATAAAAAGCAGGTTATTTGATATAACCATTGACTTCACCTAAACTGAGCCTGACAGCAAATACAGCATAGTCACATGCCACACTTATAAGTTAAAACGATTGCAAAGTAAGAAAGTCAGTACATAAAAAGAAAACAAATACCTGAGACATTTTGACTAAATCCTTAATTTTCCATGTTTTTAGTTCTTCTACAATTCCATCGTCATTCCTGTATCCACATAATATTGTATCTACTCCAGCAAGAAATGATTGACACCACCATTTCTTTGACTTGAATCGTCTGCAAGAGATATAATATTTAATGAATCGCCATTAAGCCTTGAGAGAATGGAAAATGAAAACGTGTATCGCCGCGCTTTATGCCAACCCCAAGTAACTTGGGGCAAAGCAGGAAGATGATGAAGGCCTTGCTAGGTCTTCTAGGGGAAATCGACAAGGAAGGTAGCTACAATAGTGATTGCACAATCTAATTGCCATGTGAAACCTTTGAAGGTTTTTAATATGGTTTAGAAAGTAATATGAGAGGATTAAATAGATCAGTGTAGTGAATGCCACTATAGTTGTTTTACAAACCTAAAACTGGTCTCTTGTCTTGGATGTTCTATATGCCTATTAGTCTTCAGCTCTATAAATTCCTTAGTTGACAAATACTGTACAATGGCTTCTTGTCCTAGTTCTAAAGGAGGCGGTTTAGAAATAGGTGCTTTATCACATCTGATACCATCCATTTCAGCGCCATACACTATTTTATGGCTGTTCAATTGTGTTGTGAAAACTAACGAGAATTCTTCATTCTCATCCACAGGGACATCAGGATTTGGCTCAGAATCTGGCTCATCTGAAATTGTTCTAAAATTAAAAACATCACTTATCCAATGAATTTGGCAGTGATCAATAAAATAACAAGCAATATACAATTACTTATGAATACTTTGTACATGGTGTGGTGTGTATTCAACTATTTTACATTGACATTACACATTTTTTATTTATGGGAATAATACTTGTGTAATGTCATAGTATTAAAGAACTGAGAACTGGCATATTTATTATAAATTACATCATTTTTAGGGTGCCTCAAAAGGAAAAAACGGAACCCATATAGGATAACTTCATTGTCCATCTGTCTGTCTGTCTGTCAAGGCCCTTTTTCTCAGAAAACCAATAAATCAAAATCTATTGGGTACTTCCCGTTGACTTAGAAAAATGAATTTTTGTTGAAGCAAGGTCTCACAGCACAAGTAAAGAAAAAACGCTGAAAATAGTTAATTTGTAGTTTTATCGAATATTTTTTTTGCTATTCTATTTTTTTTTAGTACTTACATGCTTATATTGGCTGTTGGAGAATTGACCGTCACATATATCTACAGGATTAAATCAGACAATAAAAATAACGTTGGCATTTCAGGCCTACTTGTATTTTGCCGGCTTTTAGTAAAATATTTGAAAAGCTGATACTCAAGCAACTAAGACATTTTAACTTAAATAGCCTCCTACACGATGAACAATATGCTTTTACAAAAAGTTGTACGACTACCGATGCGGGTGTTGCTCTGCTGAAACACATTTTTGAGGCATGGGAGAGCTCGCAAAATGCTATGGAGTTATCTGTGATCTCTCCAAAGCCTTTGATTGCGTGCACCATGACACGCTTTTGCGTAAATTGCGTCATTACGGTGTTCAAAACGAAGCACTCAACGTTATAAGTTCTTATTTGCAAAATAAGCACCAATGTGTAGATGATAATGGTGTTAAATCCTCCGGGCTACCAGTTCAGTTAGGTGTACCTCAAGGCTCAATACTGGGTCCATTTTTGTTCTTAGTGTACATTAATGACTTGGCATTCTACTTAAAGGGTATCTGTGACATTGTACTTTTTGCCGATGATACCTCTCTTATCTTTAATGTAGATAGGAATAGACAAGATTTTGACGACGTAAACAGTGCACTCGCAATGGTTACGGATTGGTTTACCACAAATAACTTAATTCTCAGTGAAACGATAGATAATCATGATTTATTTCAACACAATACCGTACAGCTCCTGAAACATAAACCTAGGATTTGTTTGTTGTATTTTTACTAATTTCGACAAACTGAAATCTAGGTTTTACAAAAAACTTCAGACCGCTGCGATGCTTTTTCAGCGAGATATCGAGGATAACATGATTTTCACCGTTTCGATGGCGCGGCCATGTGGTTATAGTCTAGCAGCTCCTAAAATATAGACCTAGAATTTTTTTCTATATTTTTACAAATTTTTTACAAATTCAATCTATCATTTACCTAAATTTCAGGTCTCTGCAACGCTTAGTTTTAAAGATCTCCGTGGCCGCGCGGTTATCCGCGTTTCAATGGCGTGGCCACGTTCAGACCCTTATAACTTTTTAACCATAACTTTGACTTTATGGTTTTGGAAATCAACTTTTACAATTTTTTACAAAATCTTGGTAAAATTATTTTTTAGTAATTACGCCGTGGCCGCGCCATTGAAACGGACACGAATAGTTGGTCGCTGAGAGAAACTCAAGACAATGTTTGTGTTCTTTCACCAGAATTTGCTTGCCTACTGACTTAGGTTAAATTTATATTTACATAATTGTTTGTTTTTATTTGACTGTATAAATTAATTTTTATTTTCATTTAAGTACTGCTGAAATAATCTACTCATTACAATGATTTTTATAATGAGTTGTATTGCAATATGTAGCGACCTCGAAAATTGATCATATTCTTGCCTGAGCAACCGGCAGCAAGTTCGTCATTCTCCCTTAGATGTCACTGCTTGCGGTAGCGTCGGGGGTCGGCTTGCCTCCTTCCCTCAAATATGGCGAGGGGGTTTATGGCTGATCTTTACGTTATGCTCGTGAACGGGTGCTGCTTGTGGTGACTGGTCGTCTTGCTGACCATGGTTTTGTTATTGTTAATAGTTTTAACTGTTTATTTTACTCCGAAGGTTCTAGTTTAACATTTGTTACTTCTAGTTACAATTATGTGAACATAATGCCGCATTGCTTACTTAAGCGGGCACGCCCTGTATGCCTGGAGGCTTTAATTTAGGTTTTAAGTCCTGTTTATGTTTTTATTATTTATCTCTGCTTGACTAAAATTTTTAATGGTTTTTTTTTTTGTATATTGGCGTGTGCTAGCTGACATAAGGCAAATATTTTAATGTTATGTTTCGTAACGTTAATTACGTCACTATTGTATAGAATCAAGTTCTTCTAACATAACAGACAGCTGTGCTACTGGGGAGTTTGTTGCGCCACTTCTTCTTCCCAGCTAAAGAACTAAGAAGTGGCGAAGGCGGGCGTTTTGGGGACTGTCTTATGTAATTTTGACGTTCAAAAAGTGCTGAAATCAGTCTAGTTTGAATAAATGACTTTTGATTTTGATAAAAATCAGCTGTTCCATACATTTTGGAATTATAAAGAATTAGTTTAAATTGTTATATTAGTGATTTTAAAGAATTATGTTTGCATCTAAAATTGTTTATTACACGATATAAGATAACTTTCATCATCTCCCAATACGGCTTGTCACCGCGGGAGATAACGACTACAACCCTCCACCTCCACTACAAAATCTCTACATCTGTACCTAGAATGCAAGATCGCTACTATCAAATGAAAGATTACTCGATTTTAAGAGAGCGATTTCAAAAATAAAATACGATATTATTTATTGGCCTTGCGGAAATAAGAAGAACGGGATATAATATTATAGAAGAAAATTAACACATTTTCTGCTATTTCGTGGAAACAAAAGGACATTATGGAGTCGGATTCCTCATAAAAAAGGAATATAAGCTAAACATTGAGAGCTTTATTGGAATATCCGAACGAATTTGCATTTAAATCTCAACTTTGACAACACAAAACTCACCATTATACAAGTACACGCGCCAACGGTTGATGCAACCAACCAAGAAATCAATAACTTCTACCACCAACTACAGGATGCACATTGTCAATATAAAAACCAGAAAATAATATTAGGTGATTTTAATGCCCGTGTTGGACAGCGAGTATCAGGCGAAGAAAGAATACTGGGCAAATACTGTTTCGGAAATAGAGACAAAAGAGGTGAAAATTTGCTCCAGTTCTGTTGGGAAAATAACTATACATTACAAATAGCTTATTCAAAAAGAACAATAAAACTATGTGGACATGGCTCTCGCCAAAGAAAAGAAAGAGTCAAATCGATTATATACTAACCAATAGAAAGGAGAACACCTCAAACTTAGAAACCATATCAAATCTAACATTTCCCAGCGACCATCGACTGTTGAGAAGCACACTACAGCTTGCACCGATAAAGAAAAGTAGAGCAAACTTCAAGAATTATAAAACCAAACTCAATACTTCAGAAGAAAAAGAACAATTCATACAAACGTTAACCACTAACATAAACGAAATCCAAGCCCGGGTCGACGGCGCGTTGTGTTCCACGCGCGCCTCAAAGAGATGTCATCAACAACTGATGGGGCCCGCAAGGGCCGATGCCTGCCAGGGGTGCGGGTTGTTCGAAAGAGATACCGCGGCCCCTGGCACACAGGCAAGTGAGGGAACACGGGTGGGTTTTAGTCAGTAAAAGTCTGACACGCCCTCCCGCTCCACCCAAAGCGGGAGAAGTTATTTGATGATTTCCCACCCAGAAAAAAAAAAAAAAATATAAACGAAATTGAACTAGAAAAAAATAAAAATATCGAATCCCTATACAACAAAATTAAAAATCACCAGTTTAAATTCAATTCGACAGAAATCAACACCAAAACGGGAGACCATCCCTGTTCACATAAAATGTCTTATTACCAGAAGAAGTGAATTGATTCAGAAGAAATACCTAACAAAAGAAGAAAAAGACGAACGTACATACCTCTACAAAAATATCTACAAACTAATGAAACGAGAACTCACAGAACGCAGAATAAGAGAAATTAAAACACACCTCGAATCAACAGGTAGTTTAAAGAAAGGACTTAAAAATCTTAATACCACTAAACGATGGATACCCTATATAAAGGAGGATACTAATGACAAGAAAATATTATCAAGATCTGGCATAATAGAAAAGGCAACAACATTTTATAAAAAATTATACTCAGTAAAAGATACTATTACGGAAATCGAATCGACCAACCAGGACTCTACTACTCTAGATAGATTCTCTACTTATGAAGTAATAAAGAAAATCGAATCTCTAAAATCCGGCAAAAGCAACGGGCCAGATGAAATCCCAAACGAAGCACTGAAATTGGGGAAAATTATACTAGCACCATACCTAACAACCTTATTTAATAAGATTCTAAATGACAGAGCGATACCGAAAGAATGGGCGCAATCGGACATCATTTTACTATACAAGAAAGGAGACCCTGCCGATATTGGAAACTACCGACCAATAAGCCTACAACCAAATATGTACAAACTATTTGCTTCATGTCTAGAGGATCGTTTAGCAGTGCTCATAGAGAAGTTTCAACCGCCGGAACAAGCAGGTTTCAGGAAAAACTTCTCAACAACAGATCACATCCACACTTTAAATTTGATCATAGAGAAATATTCAGAGCACAATAGCCACTCTACCTGGCATTTATCGACTACGCTAAAGCCTTCGACTCTATAAGATAAGATATGAGCATGTGGAAAGCTCTACATGAGTGCGAAGTATCATCGGAGACTATAGATCGCATAAAGGACATCTACGACAAAAGCAAAAGCCGTGTAAAATTAGAGAGACAAGGCCCTGAAATAAACATTTGTAGACGCGTCAGGCAGGGTAACCCCTTGTCACCTAGAATTTTTATTGCTGTGCTTCAAAGCATAATGAAAACTCTGAACTGGGAAAAGAAGGGAGTTAATATAAATGGGCAACTCCTCAGTAATCTCCGATTTGCGGATGACATCATACTCTTCTCTGAAACAGCATCTCAATTACAGGAAATGATTAATGAGCTAAATGACGTAAGCAACAAGATCGGCCTAGAACTAAATGCTACCAAGACTAAAGTCATGACGAACCACCATATTATACCAATACGGGCCAATAATAGGTAATACATTAGAATACGTTCAAAGCTATGTTTACCTAGGACAACAAATATCTTTCTCTAAGACAAGACACGAAGATGAGGTTAAAAGACGAGTTAACATAACCTGGAATAAATTCTGGAGCAATAAAGAAACCCTAAAATCGAAACTCCCTATAAATCTCAAGAAAAAGGTAATGGACTCATGTCTATTACCCTGTCTTACCTATGGCTGCCAAACGTGGATATACAATAATAATACTAAAAACAGAATACAAATATGCCAGAGAGCGATGGAAAGGAGCATACTAAATATACAAAGAAAACATAGGAAAAGAAACACAGAAATAAGAAAAACAACAAAAATAATAGATGCTTTGGAACATTCTCAAAAACTAAAATGAAATTGGGCGGGTCATATTGCACGTATGGACAACGAAAAATGGTCACAGAGAATAACCTGGCAAGGACCAACAAACAAAAGGAAAAGAGGTAGACCGAAAGAAAAATGGGTTGATGAAATAATAAGAAAAGCCGGTGAAAATTGGATCACAAAGGCAAAGGACAGACAAACGTGGAGCAAAACGGAGGAGGCCTTCACCCGTTGAGGGGTCCATAAAGAAATTGTAAATTGTTTTTGAAAATTGAATTTATTTAATATTTTAGAAATCCTTATAAAAAGAAAGAAATTATTTTATTAAATTCACAAATTATTTGTTATGCTACTGTAACTCAATAATCATGATATAAACTGTAACAATTTTGTTATTTTATGCATGCACATTTATTGTAATAGTAATCTTATATTTGTTTTATAAATTATTAATTATGGAAATAAAGAGACTATAATAATAATAAGCTCCATAAATCAGGTAGTACCGCGGAGCCCAAAAATTATAGACCGATCACGTGTTAACCGACGGTCTATAAAGTTCTTACATCCATTTTGAGAGCTAAAATTTACAATCATATAAACAGTAACTCCATCATGTCTGTCTCTCAAAATGGATGTCGGAACGGGTCCCGTGGTACTAAGGAGCTGCTCCTCATTGATATGGCCATTAGCCAACAGGTTCGTCGTTCCCGAAAGGATCTTTCGACATGTTGGATAGATTACAAGAAGGCCTATGACTCGGTGCCACATACATGGCTCATGAGGGTGCTGGAGTTGTATAAAGTAGATACAACTCTACGCACCTTCCTGATGTCATGTATGAGGCAATGGAGTACGGTCCTTCGATATCCAGGATGTCGAAACATCCAGAGGAATAGCGAGCCGATAAGGATCGAGCGAGGCATATTTCAGGGCGACAGTTTGAGTCCGCTTTGGTTCTGCCTAGCCCTGAATCCTCTAAGCACACTGCTGGATGATTCAGGTATAGGCTATCGGCTGAGGAGAGGTGGTCAGGTTATATCTCAGCTCCTTTACATGAATGACCTAAAACTCTTTGCCCCCAACAATTCACAACTGATGGAGCTACTGAAAATCAGGATGGAATTTGGTGTGGACAAATGTGCGGTCATACATGTAAAGCGAGGGAGGGATTGTGGAATCCGTGGGAACCCAACTCTCGGATTCCATAAACCTTCGAGCCCTCTCCACAGCCGAAACCCATAAGTATTTGGGTATATCGGAAGCGTTGGGCATCAACGTTACTGACATGAAGCAATCGTTGAAGGAGCGCTTCTTTGGCCGCCTGAAGAAAGTATTTAATAGTCTTTTATCAGGCGGGAACAAGGTGCGCGCCTTCAACGGTTGGGTCATGCCGGTTTTGATGTACTCTTTTGGCATACTCAAATGGACTCAGACCGAACTTGACGCCCTGGACAGGAGGGTCCGTACGCTGCTGACTGCATATCGAATGCATCACCCACGGTCATCGGTAATGAGACTGTATATCCCGCGAAAGTGTGGAGGTCGAGGGTTCTTAAACGCTAAGACCCTCCACAATCGCGGGATATGCAGTCTCAGGGAATATTTCCTGGGAGCCGACGTGGGGATGCATCGAGATGTGGTCGCGGTAGACAAAGGCCTCACCCCGCTCTCCTTGGCTAAAGAGAACTGGCGCAAGCCTGTAGTGCTTGTCACTAAAGATCGCATGGAAGTATGGCAGAGTAAGGAGCTTCACGGACGCTTTTTCCGGGCCCTACATGGACCCGATGTAGACCTACTAGCGTCCGTAGCCTGGCTGCGTTTCGGTGACCTCTTTGGAGAAACCGAAGGTTTTGTCTGTGCAATTATGGATGAAGTTATGATGACGAACAACTACCGGAGATTTATTGTGAAAGCCGGCACGGTTGACATCTGTCGGGCATGCCACCGTCCGGGTGAATCAATCAGACATATTATCTCCGGGTGTTCTCGTCTAGCTAACGAGGAATACTTGCATAGACACAACCTTGTAGCCAGGATTATCCACCAACCAGCAACTGGCTCTGAAATACAGCCTTGTGGAATCAGAAGTGCCGTACTACCGACCCAGTTCTCGAAAATGGACATGTCACACTGTACTGGGATCGATCCATCATCACTGACAGGACTATTGTTGCCAATAAGCCTGTTATAGTGGTGGTGGATCGACTAGAGCGGCGTGCAATGATCGTTGATATAACGGTCCCGCATGACGAGAACCTCGTGAAAGCCGAGAAAGATAAACAAATCAAGTATCTTGACTTGGCTCGCGAGGTTGTCGACATGTGGGATGTGGACTCAGCGAACATTGTACCGATAGTCGTCACAGCCAATGGCTTGATAGCCAAGAGCCTCGACCAACACCTGAAGAGGCTCTCGTTGGGCAGCTGGGTCAAGGGCTTGATCCAGAAAGCGGTACTCCTGGACACGGCTCGCATTGTTAGGAGGTTCCTCTCTCTAGAGCCCTGACCGCCGGTAGCTTGGACCCTGTTCCCGATACCGGTGGGCTACTATTTTTTATATTTTTAAATGTTTATATATTTTATATTCTAATATTTAAAAATATAATTTGTATGTATTTAAGTTGAAATAAAGGAGATAATAATAAGATAACTTTACCATTTTTCATAATGTATGTTAATTTAATCGATCCTAAAACCCTATTCATAATTCTATAACATACGTACTGAAGCATACTGATTAATAATTTCTTCTACAAGGAAATTTCTTTGGACGAAAAGAGGCGGTAAGCACCCTCTACTCGTCCTCGCTGGATACACATATAGCTACCAGAAACAGAACGCAGATGGCAGAATATCCTGGTACTGTTCTCGAAGACTCAAGGGTTGTAGAGCATCTGCTATCAGCGTTGGAACCAGAGCGATTGGCCACAAACCACACGACCACCCACCGCCGAGGTTACCAGATCACGTAGTAGAGAAAACTCCCCCAGAGAATGTTTTGTATCGCATTTAAGAATCATTTACTTAAACACGAAATATTTTGCAATTAATGCCATAAAATGCTCCCATTGTCACAAAGTTTTACAATCCAATGTATATGTTTAAATGGACTCAATATTTTTATATTATTATTGTATCGCAAAAGTAGTAATAACGAAGGAATAATTTGTCCTGTCGTGGCGTCCAGAGATGATGGCAATGGTAATAGACCTGAAGTATAATATTAAAAGAAAGTAGACTTTAAAATGAGTACAATAAAGTCAACTTTTACTTGTCTTGTTTAATAACGCGTTGTTGCGTCGCCAACTAGCGGTCAATAGTCGAACTCTAGCTATATTCTCGGGGAATATTACCGAATTTTACTCAAACATCCCGAATGATTCGCGAATATTACGACGGGAATAATTCCAGCAACTCTAGTCACCACCTATTTTCGCAGGAACGGGTGGACCTAGCAAGTTGGAATTTATACCAGATACTGAGGTCTATAGTCCCTATTAGGTGTATAAAATCAAGGTCCTGCGTCAACACGATAAAAAGATATGGGCAAATTTAGATTTCCGCGAAAACTTGTAAGTACCAAAATGTACCTTAATTTACAACTTTTTAATTTTTTGGAATTTTCCCTTTACTTGTGCTGTAAGACCTTGCTTTTAACCAAAATTGACAATTCTAGGTCAACCCTACCCCTACCCTATCAGTTTTGGGTCAAAAACCTACATGGTAGTTCCCGTTGACTTAGAATCTAGAAATTTGGCAAAAGTAAGGTCTTACAGCACAAATAAAGGAAAAAATTCTAAAAAATTAAAAAAGTTAAAAATTAAGGTAAATTTAGTAAGTACTTACTTATATTTTTATTAATTTAGGTACTTACAAGTTTAGAAAACTTGTAAGTACCTAAATTAATAAAAATATAGATAATATCTTTTTTACTATAATGTGGTACCTACAAATTTGTACAGAACCCTCAGTGGGCGAGCCCGACTCGCACTAGTCCGGTTTTAATTGTGTCTCATTAGCTGGGATTTAAATTGCCACACCTGTGTAATACAAATTCCTTAAATATGGTACAACTTGTGGAACATACTTACCAGATAAAAGGTACTGTTCAAACTTATAGCCCCATGAAGTAAACTGTTTATCTCTTTCAGTCATATTTTGTCTTCTGTTAAGTTTTTCCTCTGTATCCCTTGCACATAGATAGATAGTGCCTTTGAAGAGAATAGCAGCAATTTTCCATGGCTCTCGGTTTTCATAAGGAGTGCAAGCTACACAAGTCATTAGACCTCTGTAGCAAAAAAATTTTGCCTTTTCCAAGGTGTTCTCTAATGGAAAATTCAAGCGACGTTCATGTTCTAATAAGAACTTTAGCAAGTCCTTCAGCTTTACATCCAGGTCTTCCGGTTTACGTATTACTTGGTCTAAATGCAGGTTCAAATCGAAATTAACTCTATCATTATTAACACGACGGGCGTACTTGAGGTTCTCAAGACCAATGTAACCAATAACCATGGGACAATCAAAACGAGGGAAAGGCCTCATGTAAATATTTGGATTAACATGAAGTTCTGGCTGCATCTTTATCACTTTTATTTCACAGAGTTTAAAAAATTGTTTACTTTGTGTAGCAGGTAGGAACTGAAGAAAGTAAAAATAGTATAACCTTATCCTTAAGCATAACCTATTACATGTATATGTTATGTTTTCACCATGGACTTATAAATTACTGCGTACTTTTTAAATCAATGGTTTTTACGGTAAAATGGGTGTGCACTAATTATCTTTTTGGTTAAAAGATTACTACTATAATTTATATATTTTATAATAAAAAGTAAACAAATAAATCAGCTGATTTGATGTCAAAAACAACTGATTTTGTTTAAGACAAAGAATTCCGAATTAGAAAAATAGCGCTGTGAGCGCTCACATCAATAATTTGCGTTCCGAGTTAGATATCGCGATTATGACAGCTAAGAACTGTCATTTTTGTCATCAATTCGGAACGGTCGTGAACGCGCTAACAGTGCTCACTCAATGTTAAAACCTATTTACACCATATAAAACTTGTATAGACCACAAATTTCATCTTCTTATTTGATTAGGCGGCGATTGTAGCCAGAAGCACTATTTATAAGTTAGCTAAAACTATGATACGAATCAGAACATAACAGCACAAGTGTCATTTTTGACAGCGCTCACAGTAATATTAGTATATCGCATGGTCGGCGTTATCGCAAGATGGCGCATGTCATGACGTCATCTATGACGATTCACGGGACATCGTTATCGCGCTCACGCCAATTCGGAACGGGTGTGAGCACGCTCAAATCGATATTATCGTATCTCGGAACGTAGCCCTAGATGGTTTGAGTCTTAGAATAATAACTAAAGTGTATGGTTTGAGGAGATTGTCAAATGTCAGGTCAGTCAGTAGTATCTGTGTCAGTAGTTTGAAGGTTCATTTATTAAAATACATACTAATTCCATGGTTGTAAAGGGCATTACAATCCAATTTTTAGGAAATCGGAAGATGTCATCGAAATTAGAACAGTTGAATCCGATTTACTGTGATTGGAAGGTCCTCTGACCCGATCGCACTACTTTTACTAAATTCTTGCATCCTAATGTTTTACTTCATCATAAGAGTCATCTGTCCGATTTAGAATTCGATTTAGTCCAGTCCAGGTCACTAGTTTCCAATTTCCTAATTAGAGGGTTCCTAGTTAGAGTTTCTACAAACTAACAAACCGTAGCGTAGGATTTAGGACCTACCATGTTTTTGGAGTATTCGTGTCTGAAACCGAATGGACTTTCTATTAATTTCAACTGGAAATACTACAAAACGCATCTGTCACGACTGGCTGTCAGTGATGCCAACTTAGGGTAATTAACCCTAGATTTAGGGTGAAACTAATACGGCAGGGTAAGTTATAGGGCATTTCTGTTGTTAGGGTATTTTTTAGGGTAAGGTCTATTTCGATTACAAGACTACTATGATATTAAACTATTTAGTAGAAATACGACGCGTTGCGTTTAGTTTTGGGCCAGGGTTCAGTGGAGCTTAGATGCTGGTGGACCACCAGCATCTAAGCTGGTATCTAACCACCAGTGGTGGTAATAAACGATTCCATAACATTTCTTAGGTATCTTTTTTATCAGCCCCTATAAATAATGTGTAGCCGTAGAGAGAGCCTTATTCTGTATTCAGTCGTCAAGACCGAGCTCCCGGGTGTTTCCATTGCGAAGATCGCCCAGAGGACACGGTGGAGCATACGGTGGAGGTCTGCCCGGCTTGGGTGGAGCACCGCCGTGTCCTCATAGAGGTGATCGGCGGAGGCGATCTCTCGCGTCCGACCCTGGTCCAGGCCATGGTACGGAGCGAGAGGGCATGGCTGGCAGTCGCCTCCTTCAGCGAAGCAGTTATGCTCACAAAGAGGGAGGTGGCGCACGGGAGGGAGATGCAGTACATGCGCCCTCACAGCCGTGGCCTTCGCAGGAGATGCCCTGGGCGTCGGGAATCCCAGGCTGATTCCCGGCCACCGTAGGCACGGGCTTGCGGACGGCGAGTAATGGGTAGCTCGCTGTCCGGTAAGGACCAAGCCCGGGTCGACGGCGCGTTGTGTTCCACGCGCGCCTCAAAGAGATATCAGCAGCAACAGATGGGGCCCGCAAGGGCCGATACCTGCCAGGGGTGCGGGTTGTTCGAAAGAGATACCGCCGCCCCTGGCACACAGGCAACTGAGGGAACACGGGTGGGTTTTAGTCAGTAAAAGTCTGACACGCCCTCCCGCTCCACCCAGAGCGGGAGAAGTTATTTGATGATTTCCCACCCAAAAAAAAAAAGACCGAGATCTGTAGGCAATAGGCTATCTTTGGCAATGATACAGAGTATAATTTGCAGTCATTATACAGTAATCTTGCTTTAGCTTCACACCGTCAAAAATAATCATAGATAAATTTAACAATTGTATTTACCTAAAAAAAGTTAACTAGGCAGTCGATACAGAGGACTGTATCGACTAGATAGTGTGTGTGCATTTGTGATGTGAGAGTAAAAAAAAAATATCTCGTTGTTTTATTTGTAAAGTAAGACAAAACTGAGGGAATTCATTTAGGGTATTTTTGCATTATAATAGTGAATCTGGCGTAAACTGCGACTAAACCTGGGGTAAAGTGAAAACCAGGCCTGGAAACACTGCTGGCTGTCACCCTTACCACTGATAAATTTAAAAAGACGGTTAAATGCTGTCTGCATTTCTTGTTTTTGAAAAACGTGATATCGCATTCAAAGTACCGTTTAGTAAAGAGAGGTGTAATTTCTACGTAAATATTAGGCAATGGTGCTTCAGGTACTCTATACTAGCAATTTGTTGATAGAAAATGGATTCACGTTTTCAGAAATGTAGGCTGTGCTTGAAACTGGGTGATTTCTGTTCAATATTTGAACAAGATGAGTGTGTTAAGTTATCCGTTATGGTTATGTCTTTTACTAACATTCAAGTAAGTATTAATTGTTGTTGAAATGACACTTATAGGGTGCGTTTTACCGCAATATCTCTATAAATTGTTGTCTGATTTTTATTCCTTTTCCTTCTAGATTTATGAAGGTGATGGATTGTCAGATCGTGTGTGCTCATCCTGTATAGAAAATTTAAGCACAGCTTATTTATTCAAACAGCAGTGTGAAAGAATTGATAACTTGATCAGAAAATGTCCAGGTAATGTGTATTTTTGTATCATAAACCTTATTTTAAATAAGATATTAGCAATTATATTTGCACTTAAATTATAAGTACCTACTTTTTTGATCAGACTATGTACTTTGATTTTATTTTCATAAATTACTTAGCTAAAGGTGCACAAACGAAATCATAAAACATTTTATTTGTGCCAACGTTAGCCAAATGGTTGTTCAATATTATATTGTATTAGGTATTCACATTATTTTTTTATTTGTTGTTACCAGAGACCAGCATAAGTAAACCTTCTGTTGGTGACTACAATGACTTCTTTAACAAGGAGTTTCACATGCATGAAGGCACAATGGATGGTTCCATGGAAGAATATGTATCTGCTGAGGGTGATAATAATGAAAACTTTTTCAAAGACAACATGGATAGCAATATCTTCCATGATATAAGTGATGAGACTGACAGTGATGTTGATTCCATTAAATGTGGAGATTGCAATGAATCCTATAATAAATTGGGCACGCACACTTGCCGGACTACATGTACTATTGAGCGCAATCAACTGCAACGGTCTAGCAGTAATGAAACTCTTGTGGCATCGGATATTGCTCCAAATCAACAGCCAGCTAGAGCCACCCAGTCATTACCTCCACGCCACACTCAGCCACTGCCTGATATACCTGAAGATATGGATGTCACATGTGTACTATGCGATGAAAAATTTGACCAGTATGACAACTATGTTATACATTTTAACAGGTGCACTACTAATGTCAAGTTGCACCATTATGTTTGTCCGGTTTGTCATGACATATATACTGAAAAATTGGCATATTTGGAACATCTCAAGGCAGAACACTTTAAAGTAACTTCAAAAGAGACTGTTGTACATTACAAGGCTGGATTTATCAATCCAGGAGAGGATTGTGTTGATTTTGTGCCATCGTTAGAAAAGACTAGGAAACCAAAGGCTGTACGTCGTCAAATAGGTTGGTCTGTTGAGGATATTTATCAAGAAATTGATTGCAAAAAAGTTGAAGAAAAGGTTACTCCCACTTCAAGTCCCTTTAAAAATTTTTTGTCAAAGTTGGGGAATGAGTGAGTTACAAATTGAATATTGGCATGCCTGGGATCTACCTAAGTATATTTCAACTGTATAATATTTTTACTAATTACTTCTGCTTTACCTAATGGGAAACTAAATGCTTTGTTGCTCCAAAAAAGTTTTAATATCTATTTAATACCTTGAGCTCCAAGCGTTTTACTAGTTCTGTTTGAATTAACTTTTAGAATTTCAACATCTTATCTACATATATTTCTATATTATTCAGTATGTATTTTTGTATAGTCTTCTAGATTTAACATGCCATGTTCCTTGGTGTAGCTATAAATTGGGTAATATCTGAAGTAATAAAACTGTATTTTGGTTTTCAATGGAACTACAGTAAATTCTTATTTCTATCAAATAAATGTAAATATAACTCTATAATTTACAACTAGACATTAAAATAATTTAGAAAAGGTTTTAGACATTATTTATTCAATTATTGAATAACTTTCACAGAACTTTCAGTAGGCAGAGTACACCGAAAAAAGTGAGTTTTCGTAAATTAATAGAAAGTGGCAAAGAGAAGACTGCCACTTACTTGCCATTTCAGAAGTATATCCAGAACTACAAACTGAAGAAGAAAGGGTCTAGTTACAGCCCGATCAAGGAAAAGATGCAGGTGTCCACTAAAATCAAAGCCAGTCTTCAGGAAATGACATCAGGTAAATAAAATAAGTTTTAATTTTTTATTTAAATAAATTGAACTTTCTGTCTTCAATTTGCAGACACAATTATGAATGTCTTCATCAGGTTTTTCTACTACAAAATACTAAATCAGTTATAAGTCTTATAAATTCTAGTTCATGATTCACAGACCACAGTTGTTAAGTTTAATTGGAATGTTCTTGTTTCAGACAGTGATTATCATTCTCCAAGTGGCACATCTGAGGAGTCATGGAAACTAAAACAGAACTTAATATGTGCATGTGACAAAAAAGTGTTCATGCTATCTGAAAGCATTAATGTAAGTAAAAAGTCTATTATAATGGTGACCATAAACTGTTGCATGCAATCTCTCCTTCAATGTATCCTACTATCGGTACACAGCACCTGCTATTTATAAGGCCCAGGAGTAAAACAGAACACATGATATATGCTGTCCCACTCTGACATTTATGACAGCAACATGTGTACAACTATTTTTTTAGTTTGTATGACCTCTTGACATCTTCATGATAACACTTAATCCGTATCTTTCACAGAACCGCGAAAGAATTGCAGCGATGATAAACGAGTTAGGTGGAGTTGTAGCAGAAAATACAAAAATGGAGATGTTGGCAACACATTTTGTAGCAGTGTTGCCAAACGACACATTCACTGGTATGATGGTATGCGCGCTCGCTACTGGTAAATGGTTGATCAATATCAACTTTATCTACGACAGTTTTAGGTGCAAAAAGTTCCTTCAGGTATGTAAGAAGCAACTATGTACGGAAATAAAATGGTGTCAATTCTAAAGTGAGACTATTAATTTAATAAGATAAGAAACACTGACTAAGATACTAATACAAAAAAAAAGTGTAATATTAACCAATATACAAAACAAATATATTATTTTGCTCTTTTATCGTCATCTTTACATTCAAGATATTTTTTATTACAGGAATATCTTTATGAGTGGCTCAAACATCCAAAAATATTGGAAATAGACTCGACAAGTGTGGAAGTGGCGAAGGCAGCCGTGTATTGGCATTTGGAGCTTGATGCACTCAGTGCCAAGTACCCCTTTGAGGGTAAACAAATCGTTCTCATCATGAAGAGGAAGTACAGGCAATATTATCAGATGATATTCAAAACGTTGAAAGCAAAGCCTGTTACTTATGATCCAAGGTCAGTAAGTTTCAAGAGTTTGTACGCCCCATTCCCTAAACGGTGGGAAAAAATCCGCTTTCTTCTATTTCAGCTTTCTAAGGCAAAAGTTTTGGGCGTTGATGCGTCAGTTCTTTTTAAATCATTCTATTAGGAATGTAACTATTGTTTTGGCTCCTACGAGTCGAAAATTGCAATTTTATTTTTGTCCAGATGTTTTTTCTGGAAACTTTCTGTATTAGTTCCTTTCTAAACATAATGGCAATTTTTTCGCCAAGCTTCTTTTGTTCTCTTTCTAAGCGTGCGTTACGATTGCTCCGCCAAGTTATCCAAACAAAAAAAAAACTTCGCCAAGAAAATTGTAGGAATTTGTCAAAATCTAAGGGAACAAACCAGAAATTTGTCAAAGTAGAAATAAAGAAGTTATAAGGGCTTATAAGTTTAAGTTGGCCGCGCGAACGTAACGTGCTGAATTGCGCGGCGAAGGAGATTTCAGCAACTACTACAGTTAGAGATCTAATTCTTTTTGTCATTTGAGGACTGAAATTGTCAAAAAATTCCGAAAAAAGAAATAAGCTCTAGATCAATAATTTACGAAATATTCACTACTACTACGCTACTAAAGTTTAGTTAAATAGACTAAATAAGTCCAAAACAAAAAAGTACATGGCCGACCACACGGTCGAAACGTTACTTTGAACGCTGATATCTCATCCTATCCTAGCTAGTATTATCCTAATAATATTATAAATGTGAAAGTTTGTGAGTTTCGATGTTGATACTATTTCGCGCAAAAACGGCTGAACGGATTTGGATGAAATTTGGCACACAGATAAGTTTATAACCTGGATTAACACATAGGATACTTTTTATCCCGGTAGTACGTCCCCGTGAGACAATTCCGAATTGCACGCGAGCGAAGCCGCGGGCAACAGCTAGTTATCTATAGTTGCTAGGATTTCGGTGTCTATCTAACTATCCTCATTTCTTCTTTGGTTGGGAAATCAAAAAAGTTCTCTCGCTCCGGGTGGAGCAGGAGGGCGTGTCAGACTTACTAAAACCCACCCGTGTTCCCTCAGTTTCCTGTGTGCCAGGGGCTGCGGTATCTCTTTCGAACAACCCGCACCCCTGGCAGAACTATCCTCATTAGAATGGCATATCGTTTTACCCTCAGAACAGTTTTCAACGCGTGTAATCTCAAAAATTATTTTATCTCATACAATTTTCGAGCAGAAAAAGAATCTCATAGAATTTCAGAAACTGTCGCTTTGGCAGCTAAGATACGACCAGTCTTTACTGGCGGCGCCCGTTCACGAACATGAGACCTCTAACTGGTGACTAGTAATTATATTGGACAACATCTAGCTCAATTTGCAAAATGTATTATTATTAAATAAAAACTACAAGTAATGTGCCCTGCCCTGCCCACTGCCAGTTACGTTTGGAAATTCACTTAAATTTGGCCGATGGGGCCGGAAGGTTTTGGAGTGGCGACTGCATAGCGGAAGACGTAAAGTTCGAAGGCCTCCCACAAACTGGACCGATGACCTTGTGACGGCCGTAGGTAACCGCTGAATGCGGGAAGCACAGAACCGGTCAAAGTGGCGGAACTTGGGGGACGCCTATGTCCAGCAATGGACGTCTTCCGGCTGAAATGATGATAATGAAATAAAATACTTGTAGATATATTTCAATCGATATATTTAGATATGTTTATTCATCACAGCTTGTAAATTTTTTGCGGTCTCACTGTAATGTATGATTTCTCACTCGCACAACTGCTGGCCAGTGGACCACCGGCCGAATGTTATTTTATTTTTGTTTTAATTACGGACGCTTTTAATGTGCACATTGATAATTTCAACATATATGTATGATGTAGACAACTTTTTGTAACAATGTTATGATTTAAAAGGACAATAGACACTTCCATTGGATGAGTTTTTTGCCCGTTCTGCTCCATAGGTACCAGCGGCGAGGTGTCAACTTTTCTAAAAGAGAAGCCGAAGCGAAGCCGGTTTTAACTTACTGACCCCTATCAATAAAGAATACTTAGGTACTATCAATCTTAAATTAATATAGGATTAGGTACAAAGAATCGAATACAATAAAATTGAACAGCTGAAAACCATTTAAAATCTGCAATATTCCTCCATCTCGTTCTCGCTGAAGCATTTTTCTATATCTGTCTCTGTCATAACACTCATAACCCGTTGTACAGCGGCTTGCTCTCGTACATTATCAAGCGATGCCACGTGTCCTAAAGTGTCGTGTGTTGTATGATGAATTTTAGTTCCCGATTATGACGTTTTAGCACCGGATTAATTTAGAACATTTTTTTGTAGTACAAAGCTAACAAGCTAAAATAAGGGATTTTGTTGTTTGAATATTATATTGAATTAAATACTTGTAATGTAACTATAGTTTTTGGCAATAGTAGACATTATTAACGTGCCATTTTTCAAAAGCGATAGAGATGCGAATCACCGAAGGGAAGCCGGTAGGAATCGTGTTATATGGTGTTTTCGCCACTTATAGGTATAGGTATCTACTACGCTTTGGAATGGGCAACTAGTTTCATCTTTCTAACTTACCGCCCTTTATAAAACAAAAGTGCCTGTAATTCGTTTATTTCAAATAAATGCTCTGAGTTTGAGTTATTCCCAAATCAAATCGAAATTATGGTTACCCTGCTCGAACATTGTATGAGATAACATAATTTTTGAGATTACACGCGTTGAAATCTTTTCTGAGGGTAAAACGATATGCCATTCTAATGAAGATAATTTGTCGAATTAAAGGATGTTCACACCTAAATCCTAGCAATTATAGATAATGAGATATCAGCGTTCAAAGTTTTCTGAGGGTAAAACGATATGCCATTCTAATGAAGATAATTTGTCGAATTAAAGGATGTTCACACCGAAATCCTAGCAATTATAGATAATGAGATATCAGCGCAAAGTAACGTTTCGACCGCGCGGCCACGTACTTTTTGTTTTGGACTGATTTCGTCCATTTAACGAAACTTTAGTAGTATTTATTTCTTTCCCTAGTTTTGACAGGTTAAGACCGTTCTTCTTGGAACAGTTTATGAAGTCGTAAGTTTTAAAGAAATAATCAACAATAAAGAAACAACCAGTGAACGATTGCGCGGCCATAACTTCCAAGGTGAATATTTCGTAAAATATTGATCTAGAGTTTATTTCTTTTTTCGACAATTTTTGACAAAAAGAATTAGATCTCCAACCCAAGTAGTTGGTGAGATCTGCGTGGCCGCACAATCCTCCATGTTACAGTCGCGCGGCAAACTTAAAGCCCTTATAACTTCTTTATTTCTACTTTGACAAATTTTTGGTTTGTTCCCTTCGATTTTGACAAATTCCCACAATTTTCTTGGCGGAGTTTTTCTTTGTTTGGATAACTTGGCGGAGCAATCGTAAACGCACACATTTCTAAGGGACCTGGCGAAGCGCAGTAAAGTATTTTCAACTTTATTCCAACCTGCGCCAAGGTTGATATTTGTTTGCCAATGAAAACTGCGCGGTGCTGCGCCAGATGCGCCGCCACGCGCCGGCCCTATCACAACGTTGTGAGATAAAATACCACGTTTAACTCAAAATTATTTTCCACAGAACTCCAGGTAGTTGCTGCACAGCAGATTACTGTTTCGTCGACATGAAAATTATTGAAAGAGTTAAGCTGCGATTTTTCGCACGTCATAATGTTCCTGTATTTCCGTATCAGTACATATTGGTGTACCTGTTGAAGAGAGGTCAAGTAGAAGATGAATACAAGTATCTTCTGCAAGACTGCAAGAAATATGCAAGAGACACAATGTTCTTGCTAAACGATACATATTAGTTTATATAACATATATACATAATTAGCCTATTCCCATTGCTGGGACAAAGGCCTCCTCCCTCTTTGAGAGGGAGATATTAGTAAATCTTTGTAGAATTGAAATTCCTATATTATTGTTATTTTTTATTATTGTTGGAAAGGTGGTATGGGTAGGTAGATTGAGATTATACATTTTATATAATCGAAATAAACATTATATTTTATACAAATTAAGCCATATTATTTTAAAGAATAAAGATATATTTCTATAAAATATTTGGTATAATTTATAATCTTATCAGGTGCGTGTTTTGCGTGCGGTGGCCGTGACTCTTGGTGGTTTGTTGGGCATGATAATCTGTTGTTGGTCTTGATACCTTTTTCTGCTGATCTTTACCTGTAAGGCAATATAGAAAATAATCACCAGTGATTGCCAATACCTACAAAAAAGTAACACAGAGTAATATGAATACGTGCCTGATCACAACAGCAATAATTATGGTACAGTCATGAGCATATATTACTATAGACAACTCGGCAATAATATCTGATTTCATGATTCATCCATTAGGTAATATCTGTTGTCAAGATGACGGAAAATATAAGTGACAATTTGTGGAAGATATATATTTATGCTTCCACATATTTTTTGCAATATGAGCGGTACTGATTGTGTTATATGTATACACAAAAACTCGAAACATACTGTTAGGCTTTCATACCCAAGTGATGTTACATATGTTTGATCAGAAAAGGTATCTTATTCTTCTGAATTTATCTAAGTACGTAGATAAATATAACGCAAGACATGTCCGATATTATTGCATTCTAAGGGATGACACTTCATCACCACATGTTTTTGAAGCCGATGCAGCACCCTATATTTTGGCGTCGCATGTGTTGTCGGATAGTTTTGGTGTTCCTTCAATGTTCATATATTTGCTTTGCGACTTTTATAAGCCCTTCACAAATAATGATCCACATATATTTGCAGCCATCGATATTAATGGATGAATCATGAACTAAGTTAATAATGCTGATCTGTCAATTGTAATATATTTGTGCTCGTGGCTGTACACATACTTATCAATGTGATTGCACTCAATTTTTTGGATTTTTTTTTCTCATAATGGCAGGCCCACGTTTCTAGAAAGATGAGGATCTTTCACGACACTTAAAATATTGTATGTGACTAGTTCAAGGGTCATAGCATGAAGTTTACAGAAAAAAACCGTAACATTTGGGCTCGACTAAATAGAACCGTGCATAAACGTGAAGTCTGATGCTTGACTAGTAACAACAGCCACTAAAAAAATATCTAAGTAAGAATCTGGTTTTTCATAGATACCTTTGTATACACAATCCAACACGCAACTGTTGCTAATATAGTGCCTACCATTCCCCAAATTTGGTCGGTACTAGGAAACGTGTCGTCATTAAAATTAGGTTTGGGTTCTGGTTCATCACAACTACAAAAAGAAATTAAGTAAGGAAACATTGTTACTGTAATTTATCTGTCAATTTTCAACACTATTAGACATTACCATTGACTACGGTTTGTAAAGCAGAAATGAGTGCTGGATACTAGGTACTTACTCTCCTCTATGCTAGGTACCTATAGCTGTCCATGGAGGTCGTATATCTATAAATTATTCATATTTGAAAAATAGAAGCATAGCCACGGTGCCTTGTGGTTTCGGTACTGTGGCCTAATTGGTATCACGTGGTCCTATAAATAAATCAGTAACTTGATGACGCGGTAAGTAGGTACCGCACAGCACGCGCATCGGCATAAGACCAGAGTTGAAGCAGTAAGGGGTGACGCGGTGTAACTTGAAAGCAGCACCGCAATCTAACACTAAATGCCTAGATAGTTAATAGACGTTGCGCTTCACGACACCCAATGCATTGTTTGGCCTGACTAGTTCAGTAGTATTTAACAGTCCATATCATCACTTCTGAAGTCCCGACCGTCCCTTGCCCGCAGAAGTGCCAGCCCGCGCCGAAGCTGAGCAAGTAGAGTTAAAATCTCCATGATCTAATAATAATGAAATTGTTTGATCCAGCCTGTCCCCGCTTGCTGTCCTCCCTAAATAGTGACGCCCTGAGCCGAGGCCCGAACCCCGCAGGGGCTGCCCCCAGCGAGCGGTTGCTGTAGTTTTAAGCCTAGTTTTGTAAGCCCTGGCTGGAGGCTCTTAGTCTAAAAGCTAATAGTCCCCACAGGAAAGCCCGGTTAAGCAGTCACGGCCTCTCAAGGTCAACTGCGAGATGCCATACAAAAAAAAAAACTTCTGAAGTTCTGATACTTACTAAGTTCTTATAGGCATTCGTTTATACCACCAGTAAAAAAAAATTGCCTGCCTAGCCCTTTCTCTAGTATGTTGCGGTCAGCTTCCAGTCTAACCGGATGCAGCTGAATACCAGTATTTTACATGGAGCGACTGCCTATCTGACCTCCTCAACCCAGTTACTGGGCAATACGCTAATAGGTAACGACTGTGAAAGATCCACAAATGACAGCCGAGACTGCTTTCCAAGAAACGGAGGTGTCTAGGTACGTATTGGATTGTCACCCATCCACGGACCAACCTAGGCAAGCATTGCTTAACCTTGCTGATGTGTCCGTGCGCCTGTTATTATTTAGCCACGAGCCACTTAAGGACCATTAAATAATTCTTGTAATTGCATATATTTATTCTTAAAAAAAGCATTGAACATTTAAGATTGAACTTCACTTGATTCAACATTCTAACGACTGAATGAAAGGGTGCAAGGCAAAATATTCACAAACACTCATAATACGTTCAAATTCCACATCTGTTAATCATTTAAGAGGTCCTAGACCCTTTTACTCAGAAACGAACAAGATAATGAATAGTTGTAAAAAACATGACTTTTTTTCTGTCGGGTAAAAAGGGCAATAAAATAATGCACCTTTTGTACAAAAGTATGGGAATATCTAAAAATTTTAAAAAGGACAAGAAGGAGACGCATTTTTGTGTAAACGAGATAGGGCGCGGTCGTGAGGTGGGCTAGTTTACTGCGTATATATAATATTTGAACGTATCGGTAGGTACTGTATGATGTCAAACATCTGGATAAAACTAGTTTACTGTGCACAACTGCATAATGCAGTGTGCTGACACGAAACATTAGGTATAGCGTCAGTCAAGGTCAGTCCATAGTCCAATAGATTTACTTTATTGCTGGCAACACAGAGTCTAAACTTTGGGGAGAAACAAGACTATTTCCACTACAGATTTCCACAAATCACGGCATTTACTGCCATAGACAAGTAACGTTAAGTCTGTCTTATCGAGATTATTCGCTTATTCGAGATAGGTATGTTATTTATAAACAGAGGCGAGTTACGAGCTCCGTTCAACCAGTGTCGCGATCTCGCAGTAATTAGAACTTAGTTGTTGTGACTCAGTGCCTTATATTTTAAATTATAGTGGGTACAGATTAGTATTTCTTTCCATATTAAGTAGGTATAAACAAAAGTAATCTCTTTTAATCAAGTGACTTCTATGTAAAGAACAGTGTGTGCGTGAAAGACAGTGTTAATTTATTCGGATCTTGCAGTACTTGTACTTTCAAAAATGGGATGTTGCTATTCATATGAAGTAAGTGATTTTTGTTACTATGATCACGGTATAATTTTACTCGTTGTTAATGTATTTGTAATGGATAAAGTGAAATAATGGTTTTTAATCAACTAAACCCAAGGTTAACCTCTGTTACTTAGGTACCTAGTACCTAATTGCACTTAGGTTTTATAGTTCACCTACTAGGTAATTGTATTATAATAACCTACTCATAATATACATATAATATTATTATACCTTATAATAATATATTATATAATACAGGTAGGTAAGTACCTACTTAATAAATTAATATAGTACCTATAGACCGTATAGTCAGGTGGTTCCTCACTCTCTAGATCCATGAGCATCCACCGGCAGCTTGGACCCTGCTCCTGATGCCGATGGGCCATTAATTTTATATTTTTAAATGTTTTGTATGATTTTTGTAAAAATATTTTAAAATTAATCGTGTGCGTTACCCAGGCCAGATGTTGTCGAAAATGGTCATTTGAATCTTATAGATAATTAGTTTTGCGGCTTCTGTAATTGTTGCGCACATTTTTAAATTTGTTGCGCTTATAGTTTTTTAATTATTTCACAAAAACATTTCCTGCTGGGGTAACGTTACCCCAGCCAGACCTTTTTCTTTCTAATGGGAATATTTAAATAATTACTAGCTATAAAATTAGTTATCTAGATGAAGTAAATGTTGTGCCTTATTTTGTATTTGTTCTTTCATCGGTTGCGAAGTTATTCGAGATTTTGCTGGGGTAACGTTTTTGGTTTTGCTAGATCTTTGAAATGGTTAAGCGGATTCTTATCATATTTTGTACATGGCTTCTTAGGAATTAGTTTAAATTTGTTCTGCAATAAAAAAACCAAAATAATACATAGCTTAAAGGTTATTTCATTAAATAGAAAAACACTTCAATTGGTCCCAGCACTCTCAATAAGAGCTCTAAAGACTTACTTTAAACGTTATTTTAAAGATTGTAACTGCCTTCAAATGTATGTGAAGTTTCATTAGTATCCTGTAAGTATTTAACAAGTTATGATGATATTGAGTTCTTCACGAGCACGGTCTTGATGCGCGCGGTGTTATTTGGCCACTGGATTGGATATATGAACTGAATGTTATGTCAATTATTAGTTTTTTAGTTCAGTTGTATATCAGTAAAATTTCAGCTCAGTACATTGGATAATTAATGAGATAATACGATTAAAGTCATCAGGAAGTGAATGACCGTGGTAACCCGACCAAGTTTAGGTGGTTACGAAAAAGCGAAAACGCAGAACATTATACTATCTTTTGAAATGTTTAGTATAATACACCTTACAATTTCGGTACAGACGCGTACACTGTTAAATACATTAATAATATAATAATATCTGTACTATGAAAACATTATTATTATCTTCCAGTTGCACAAACTTATCAAAAATCACTGATATAACATGTCGTTCGGTGGGACGCGGAAGGGGTGGGGTGAAGGGGCGCATTGTTTGCATATCGCACTAAACATGCTCCGTAATCACATAATTCATCTTGTAGAGTGCGCATGCGTTTCGGCAGTTCCGTTTCCTGTTTTTGCAAATATTTATAGAGTGCGTGAGAGCTAATGTAAAATAATAAGTGTGGCGAATTACTGCTAATGTGGAGTGCTTCTATTGATGATCATAGTTATGGTGCAGGCTGCTTGATGAATTCACGAACAAGGTAAGCTTGTATAATGTAACTACAGAAATAGTAGCAAAATTATTATTAATATGTACATGTTGTTAGGTACTTATCTAAAACTGTATTTTTTTAAGGCTTAAATATTTAAATTTAGGAACTTATTATTTTCTTTTCTTTCGTACTTAATTATTACCTAGACTGGAATTCTCAACAATGATAACGACATATTTATCCTTCGCTACATAGTACCTATAAAACAAAGTCGCTTCCCGTTTGTCTGTCCCTGTTTGCTTAGATCTTTAAAACTACGCAACGGATTCTGAAGCAGTTTTTTTAATAGATAGATTGATTCAAGTGGAAGGTTTTTGTGTATATGTATATTGTCAAAATATGACTTGAAACTTGATTAATGAAATTCATGACTTAGCGACCGATTTTTATCGTTATCAATGTCGGGAGTCGGGACTACCGCAACAGGTAGGTATTTATTTATTTCCACAAACTCCTTGGACACGTAGACTTTAAGAAATCCATAATTACCTTGTTGCGACACTCGCGTTGATATAAACTCGCAAATAGATGACGATTCGAGTTTCAAATATGTAGGTAGCAAAACTACAATTGAAACCCCATTAAGGATTTAGACAAAAAAAATGTAGTCTTTGTTTTTATTGTAGGCATAAACAGAATGGCAACATAGCAATAGCCGTGGGCCGCGATGATGGACTCGGTGATGGCGACATAATACCTACGTATGAGTGTGGTGGCGACTATGGCTGCGTGGTGAAGTTATAAAAAATATCGTTTGACGTTCTCCTCTACGTCTGTAAAACTCTCAATCTACGGTGAGTACATACTTATATCTAGCTAGGTATATACACTCAGCGGCACGGAATCTTGGCCAAGCGCTTATCTCGCGATAGCAAAAGTTTTAAGTGTTTCTGATGAATGTTTGTTGTGCAGGTATGTCAAAAAATGTTTACTTTTAGTTCAAGAGGGTAATCCATTATGTTTAAGTGCACCACGACGAAACTTTTAATTTACAGTTGAATCGGGTCATTTGAGCGACTAAGTTCACGTTTTAAATTTGTGTGTTGTGAAAAGTTTACTGTTCGGTTTTTGAATTATTGTGATTTTGTGCTTTTAATTAAATAAGTAAAGGTGCTTTAAAAGCAATAAAAATGCCTCTAACACCAGCACAGGTTTCACAAGCCGTTGCGTTAATTAACCAAGGGCTGACACAGCGTGAAGTTGCTATTGCTCTTAACGTACCACGGTCATCAATGCAGTATGCCCTTAAAAGATACCAGGAGACAGGCCAGTACACCCGCAGGCCAGGCAGTGGAGGCGTAAGGTGCACATCGGCCCGAGACGACCGCTTTATTGTCCTGGAGATTTTGAGAAACCGCTACCTGACCGCTGTTGAAATACGCCAGCGGCTTCAAATTGTGAGAGGCGTTAATGTTAGTGAGCGTACGGTGAGAAGACGAATGGAGGAAGTCAATTTAAAAGCTTGTAGACCAGCACGAGGTCCAGAACTTCTCAGACAACACCGAGTAGCTCGACTTCACTTCGCACGAGAACACGTTAACTGGACCCACGAGCAATGGGCTAGAGTACTGTTCACAGACGAGTGTCGAATAGCTTTACGTTCACCAGATGGTCGAGAACGAGTGTGGCGAAGAAGAGGAGAGCGGTTTTTACCCATTACTACCACTCAAACAGTGAGTTTCCATGGAGGCTCAATAATGGTATGGGGAGGTATAAGTTCCGACGCACGTACAGAGTTGGTTATCGTCGATAATCGGCTAACAGCTGTTCGATACATCGAGGAAGTTCTTCAGGAATACGTAATGCCATATTCGGGGTTCATAGGACACGACCAATTCCTCCTAATGCACGATAATGCACGCCCACACGTTGCACATTGCGTTGAAGAATATCTGGAAGAGGTTGGCATACAAAAACTGCAATGGCCAGCTCGTAGCCCAGACTTAAACCCAATTGAGCATATCTGGGACATGCTCAAAAGAAAGATAAAGTCCAGCTCCAACCCGCCGGAAACTCTAAACCAGCTCCGAACTGCAGCGCTGGCCGCTTGGCGCAGTATACTGCAAGTTGATGTCCGAAACATCATCCAAAGTATGCCAGATCGAATGCAGGCAGTTATCAGGGCTAGAGGAGGAAACACCCGATATTAAAACGTATAGACAATAACGAAAAAGACCTTATTTTTTATTTTGTAGTGTTTTTAAATTTATAGTGAAAAATTCCTAATTTCAGTGAAAGTGCTTGATTTTAAAAACTGATTTATTGGTGAGGTAATCTTTTAATTTCTAAGTTCTTATAGCATAAGAGACACGTATTAAAGCCACTTACCCTTAATTTATTGTCATAAATGCAAATGCAAATTTTTTTATGCAAATAATCAGCAAAATCACGAGTGGCCAAGTTTCCGTGCCGGTGAGTGTATATAAATAACATGACCACACTATGAAAAATGTTATAAAACATGTTATGTTATATAGTTTGTACGCACCGTAAGTTTAGTGTTAACTGAAAAAAACCATTGTATATTATTTATTGTCTGTGATCATTACACAGTCCAATATGTGTATATTTAAATAAAAACTGTAACTGTGTACTGTGTATACTGAAATCTATAATTTAATTAAAAAATAATAGAAAATTTCAAAAAAGCAAAATTACTATCTGTAATTTTAATCTGTGATTGTTTTTAAGTATAAGTTTAATAATACTTTAAAAGTTCAATTGAAATGATTATATTATTACCTGTCAATAAAAATTATTTAATAATCACGTAGTTTTTTTTAAACTTGTGTACATGTCTGTACTAAATTTGTAACACTATCCTACATATTTTAGAAGGTACCATAATGTTTTGCGTTTTCGCTTTTTCGTAACCACCTAAACTTGGTCGGGTTACCACGGTCATTCACTTCCTAATGACTTTAATCGTATTATCTCATTAATTATCCAATGTACTGAGCTGAAATTTTACTGATATACAACTGAACTAAAAAACTAATAATTGACATAACATTCAGTTCATATATCCAATCCAGTGGCCAAATAACACCGCGCGCATCAAGACCGTGCTCGTGAAGAACTCAATATCATCATAACTTCTTAACACATTCGATGCCAAGCAAGAAAAATAAAAATAATTAGTTCGTGTGCCCACAACTCGCATCCGAGTCGTCGCTATAAGTAGTCTCGCTAGTCGGGTCCTGGGCATGAACAGAATCATCAATAGCTACTTATTGCGACGACTCGGATGCAAGTTGTGGGCACACGAATCAACTATTTTTCGACCCATATGCTGGGTGCTGGGCATGGAATGTGTTAAATACTTACAGGATACTAATGAAACTTCACGTACATTTGAAGGCAGTTACAAGCTTTAAAATAACGTTTAAAGTAAGTCTTTAGAGCTCTTATTGAGAGTGCTGGGACCAATTGAAGTGTTTTTCTATTTAATGAAATAACCTTTAAGCTATGTATTATTTTGGTTTTTTTATTGCAGAACAAATTTAAACTAATTCCCAAGAAGCCATGTACAAAATATGATAAGAATCCGCTTAACCATTTCAAAGATCTAGCAAAACCAAAAACGTTACCCCAGCAAAATCTCGAATAACTTCGCAACCGATGAAAGAACAAATACAAAATAAGGCACAACATTTACTTCATCTAGACAACTAATTTTATAGCTAGTAATTATTTTAATATTCCCATTAGAAAGAAAAAGGTCCGGCTGCGGTAACGTTACCCCAGCAGGAAATGTTTTTGTGAAATAATTAAAAAACTATAAGCGCAACAAATTTAAAAATGTGCGCAACAATTACAGAAGCCGCAAAACTAATTATCTATAAGATTCAAATGACCATTTTCGACAACATCTGGCCTGGGTAACGCACACAAATTAATCATCTAAACACTTAACCCTGTGTTTAGATGATTAATTGTTGGGTGTTATTACCGGTGTTATTTAGGTAGTTATTGTACTTAGGTAAGTACCTACTAGATAATTAATAAAACTAGGTACACACGGCCACACATCAAGCTATAAATTTCCAGTATAAGCTGATCTCGCATTGTATAGGATTTCCGTACAGTGCGAGATCAGCGTAAACTGGAAATGTATAGCTTAATGTGTAGCCGTGCGTACCTACTTAATGATAAACAATATATGTAGGTATGAAAAGTATAACTATCAAGTAAAAACTTACATAAACGTAATTTTTTATCACGAAAATCTGTAGCACTTTGTCCACTCATTGGCCAAAGTAGGTAGTTAGTTGTAATTTTTACGTAGGTAGGTACCTACTACTTAGCTGCTTAATAAACCCATACTTAATAGGAAGTCGTCGTTTACTTACCTACCTATGTGTCCAACTGCAGGTGCAATTAAAGTTATAATTTGTAGGAAGAAGACGAGCATGTCCCCGGCCCTTCCGCAGCACGCCCTGTGAATGCGATAAGGAGGCCTACGCCAACCGCAAGAAGTTCGCGAAGCAACTATGTAGATGATTCCTATTACAAACAACAATACAGGGTAAGGTTTTGATTTTATTGTACCTAGTAGGTAAGCACTGGCCACATAACAGATAATCTCTGTACTAGATGATCCGACGGGACGTTGTTGTCCCGTCCAAATTTCAATCATTCATGCATAGTAGAACGTTCAGTTTTTCTCGATTTTTTTGCGGAAAACGATTGTATTTTTTCTTTTCTCAAACACCGGATTCGGACTAAGTACCCATCACGAACTTTTTAAACCAAAAAAATGCTACAACGTATAGGCACCATAAATGATAAATTGTTACCATGAACGTGTATCTTCTGAGTGAAGAGCAAGAGAGCCCTTAAAAGTATTCTTTGTGATTTTTTTTTCAGTCAGTTCCGTCCCCCAGCTTTCGCAGCGTACCCATACGACATCAAGTTTCTAAACCAAATGTACGGGCGGTAGTCATCAAACCTACGCAAGAGTTTAAAGTAAGTTAAAACAACACAATCATGGAGTAAGGGGGCGTCCATTAATTACGTGAGGCGATTTTTCGACCCCCACCCCCGCTCTGGTGAGATGTCGTGAGATTTGGCTCGACTCTCCCCTTTCCCCATAATCTCACGTGAGATATTTCAAATCTGTGGTTTTGGTGTAAAAACGTTAATCTGTGCTTATTTGCGTTGGATTTATGCGTTGCATTTAGCTGGCTTGGCTGGCCGGTGGCGGTTTGACCATCGAGGAGCTACTGTGCTACTTCGTGGCGTTCGCATAACCGCGATAAATATTATTTTGTTGGATTTAGCCATATTAGCGGAAAAACATGTTTTATATAATTTAACCTGGTTTTCTCGTAATGAGATTGGATGAGATTCGACTCAACCCCCTCCCCCCCTTAACGCCTTCCGTAATTAATCGACGCCCCCTAACTGTCGCTATATTACAACAATAGTTTTACTTCTGACTAGTTTCTGCCCACCGCTTCGTCCTCGTGACATTTCTTGTTCCTCCGATCCATCCCGCATCACATCGCCTGCCTGCGCTATTAGGCCACGCTTCCACAGACTTTCAACTCTCGGTGTTGAAACGAGCTTTGAGAATCCTACAGTTCAATTCGCGACACTAAGCAATGCGTTGAAGATCCAGTGCGCGTAAAAATCCCGCTGCGATTGATCTTAATTAGAAACGTTTTAAATTAAAGTTCACTTTTTAGGCAATCGGGTTTTTTGATTTTGTAAATTTTTTTTTACAGTTTTTAGTTAATTATTTTTGACGTTAATGAGACATATTTATGAAACCCTTTATTTTGATACCCCACTGAATAGGTTGTGAGAAAAAAAAAATGAAGATGCAATATGGCGCCAAAAATCGGGCATATTTTTATTTAAATTTTAATATACCTAGTGTCACTCTCACAATTAAGACGAATCTAACGGCATGGCGCCTCTGAAGCTGAAATCCATCAAGCCGTTTAGGCTACAGAGCGTGCCAAAGAAATATACATAAAAATTAACCATACATTTTTGACGTTTAAACGCGGTAGACGTAAGAACGAGGGCTAACTTGGTTTCGTTTCGCCAGACAGATCCCTCCCCCGAAGTGAATTCCTGGCAACGGCCTTAATAGTACACCCACATTTGCGGCTACAAAAATTCTTAGGCACTTACTATAAACATACAGTATTTTTAGGGTTCCGTACCTCAAAAGGAAAAAAACGGAACCCTTATGGATCATGGGATCACTCGAGTGTCCGTCTGTCCGTCCGTCACGATTAAATTGAAATTTGGTACACATATCAATTTCTGTGACCCAAACGCAAAGGTGTGACGTGAGTAGACGAAATCTGTATATTGGGTCACTTTTAGGGGGCAAGATGGAAAAAAAAAAATGCAAACATCATCGTGTGACATATCAAATGAAAGGGCTTGTTGTGAGGATTTCAAATATTTTTTTTTGTAATTTTAAAATAAATAGTTTCCTAGTTATTCAAGAAAATAGACGAAAATTTACCATTCCCCACCTCATCTCCGAAACTACTGAACCTAAAATTTTGAAAAAAATATAGAAATTCGTTTTCTACTTATAGATTATGGGAAAACCTATATGAAGTCTATGATATTAAAATAACATGGTACTTAAATCACTCAATATTGTGCGTACAAACTTACATTTGCAGTGGGAATGTGTAGGAGAACATATTTTTTAAACTTACTACCCCTTTCCTCATGAACGCGTAGAGGTATGAAATTGAAATTCATAACTTTTACTTATATACCTACAGGTTTGTCCGAAACCTTCGGTGCGCGAGTCCGACTCGCACTTGGCCGGTATTTTTTTATATCTCACGAAGCAACGCGCGCTTTGCTCCAAGTGTAAATACACGCTGTGAATGTTTGTGTGTGTGTATAAGCAAGACTCAGGAGCTCTCGGTACCGTCCGAGACAGTGGCGAAGTCAACAGCGTGTCACGCACGAATTCACAGCGTGTTCGTATACTTGGTTACTCAGTGACCCTAGTGTGAGTTTCATTTAACCATCTCGATTAAACGCATCGAGCGCGGTCGGCGCTCCGATTGGTCCGTCACCAATCCAGGGCCAATCGGAGCGCCAAACGCGCTCGAACCGTTTCATCGAGATGGTATTATGGAACTCACACTAATGCCTCTGGTTACCACATGTAATAGGATAGGTATAAAGTACAGTCACCAAAACAGATAAGTAACCAGGCTCATCGGATATACGAGGGTCATTCAATAAATACTTAGCCTACAAAAAGTAAACGAAAATTTTGGAAAAGTGGGAATTTATTTTTCAACATAAGTCTCCTTTTAGTTCGATACATTTAGCCCAGCGATGCTCCAACTTTTTTAATCCGTCCGAAAAATAGTTTTTGTCAAACTCTGCAAAATAGGCCTCCGTGGCGGCGATGACCTCCTCATTCGATCCATATCTATTCCCGGCGAGTGATTTTTTCAGATTAGGAAACAGAAAGAAGTCACAAGGGGCCAAATCTGGAGAATACGGTGGACGGGGCAGCAATTCGTAGCGTAATTCGACCAATTTGGCCATGGCAACGGCAGACGTGTGAACCGGTGCGTTGTCGTGGTGAAACAGCACTTTTTTCTTCGCCAGATGGGGTCGTTTTTTCTTTAATTCGGCGTCGAATCGGCCCAATAAATCGGCATAGTAAAGCCCTGTAATTGTTTTACCCTTCTCGAGGTAATCGATGTAGATCACACCTTGTGAATCCCAGAAAACGGTGGCCATAACTTTTCAGGCCGATTTTACAGTTTTCGCCTTCTTTGGAGCACGTTCCCCGGTCTGGATCCATTGTTTTGATTGCTCCTTGGTCTCTAGTGTGTACCAGTGGATCCCGGTTTCATCGACGGTCACAAAACGACGCAAAAACTCCGCTGGATTCCGCTTAAACAGCGCCAAACACGTCTCCGATGTGGTCTCACGGTTGCGCTTGTTTTCTGGTGTGAGTAAACGCGGCACCCATCGCGCCGACAGTTTTCTCATGCCGAGTTCCTCGTGAAGAATATGATGCACTGTTCCTTCTGAAATGCCTACAGTCTCAGCTAGCTCCCGAACCTTCAATCGGCGATCTGCCAATACGAGATCATGGATTTTTTTTATGTTTTCCTCCGTAGCAGCTGTTTTCGGTGCACCTGGACGTGGTTCATCAAAAACCGACGTACGGCCACGTGCAAACTCGTTGAACCAATCTTGACGGTGGCCATCGATGGAGAAGAGTCACCGTACACAGCATCCAAGCGCTCTTTGATTTCGATGCGCGTTTTCCCTTCCAAAAATAGGAATCGAATCACCGAACGATATTGCTCTTTTTTCATTTTTGTAAAACCGATCGACACGTTCGCTTCCATAAGTTGTCAAATTAAAACAAATGAAGGGATTGGAATGAAAATTTGAAAAAAGAATTAAAAAAGAATGTGCTACACTGTGGTAAAACTCTTTTGAAACTACAGCGCCCTCTGGCGATGAGGCTAGGTACTTATTGAATGCACCTCGTATAATGTAGTTGAAGTTTAGTAAGAAACCGATGGATGTGATGTTTCCGAATTTAATTTAATTTGATAAATTAACTCTTTGTTTTCTGTTAAGTAAAATTTTATTCGAAAACATTCATCGGTTTCTTACTAAACTATATCCGACGATCCTGGTTACTTATCTCTTTTGGTGACTGTACCTAAGGTATTTCATAATCATAATTATCAACGTGAGTAGATGGTGTTTCACAAGAAAATTAAGAACTGGCAATTCTATTAGTAACATCCTGCCATTCTGTAATACGATCTATTAATGTACTGCTGATTATATATGCTTACCAATCATCATTTCAACATTATTCTTGTGCCATTAACTATTTTCTTTTTGTGGGCATGTCTTTTTCTCGGTTGTATTTAGTTATTTAAGGATGTCTTGTTAAAAAAAAAAACAACTTAATTCCTACATAATGTGTCAATAACAATAATTTTATATAAAATACTAGCTTGAGCAAGGGACCATGCAAACAAATAAAATATCTTTGTTAGTACGCTGCCATGTATGACATATATATAAGCCACATCTAGTAGTCCATCTACTTTTACTTTAGATCCGTGTTTATTCGGTTGGTGATTAGTTTATATTTACTTTTTTTATCACTACCGTCCTATTTTACTTTTTACGTCGTAATTGTACGCTCATAACATTTCATGTACATTTAGTTTCTCAGTGAGTAAATTATTGTTAGATTTATTGAGTAATAATAAAGTTCTTAAACCATATGTACGGTGAACCCGCACATTCATCATATTACTTGTTATAATTATGTAGGTTAGCAACCTCAGCGTTTCAATACGCGCAGTCGTTTACTGTAACTAGCAAGTAAAATAAATTTAGTGATATTACCACACTCAACACGGGCGATTTTACTCATCATCCCCGGCTTCATCATTAATTCTAAGGTGTAAAGAAAGTCATCTTACACCATATATAAGATACTTACAAAATTGCAATTATTTGTAATACCAATTTCAGCCAAGACCTGGAGCTCTCTACGGGGAGTATAAGTGCAGCTGCGGATACTACTGGGTCAGCCGTCTGTCTTGGCGCGATAAATATCAGCAATGTAAACGTTGTAGAGCAAACGTGCGCCCAAGAAATCAGGTAGGCACATACTAGATAGGGTCTAATTCAATTGCTTAGCGGAACTGCACTGACGTGACGGGTATAAATATTTAAACACAACCACAACCAAATAAAAAAAATAAGAGATTTGTTTTATTTTGTTGGGGTCAACGACCGCTGCTTACCTGAACTTGCTTGCTTGCCTGAAGTATTAGTTTTGGGCTGAGGAATGATGTGATAAGTAGGGATCGGATAATCGGGTGCCAGTTTACCTAAAGTTATTTTTTAGTTATGAAAGTATGGAAGCGACTTAAAAATTATTAGGATTGCAGCACTATTCAGGGTGTAAGTCTTTATGAGAAGGGGTGGTGTGTGTTTTAAATTAAGATTTTTTCGAATTTTTTGACCTTGTGAAAGCCGCGGGAATCCGCTGGATGTGGGAAGCACAAGACCGGTCGAAGTGGAGGAGCCTGGGGGAGGCCTATGTCCAGCAGTGGACGTCTTTCGACTGAAATTATGATGATGATTTTGATGAAGATTTTTTCGATACAAAAGCGCATTCCATACTAACTAACATCTCAACTTTAGGTGACCATCCGAATATCCGATCTCTGGTGATACGGCAACGGTGCGATTTAAAAGAATATGTAGCGACATAATTGGAAAGATTATGCTGAGATGGTTTGGTCATGTTGAGAGGATGAATGAAAGGCCACTAACAAATGGTAATTCAAGGCAGATGTGAGTGCAAACGCAGGGAGGGGAACGCCCTGAGAGGATAGACACCGTGAAATTTTAATGGCTGTTTTCCCGCAGCGAAATGGTTTTGTCTTGGTAATACAATCGTTTTATAAACAAATAAAATATTAGAAACATAAAATGGCAGATTAACCATTGTGAAAAATCACCACTTCCGACAGTTTATTTTGCTTTGAACATTTATGCATCGCTGTTCCCTTTGTCGGCGGTGCGTGCGATTCGGGTAGTACCTACAAGTTACCTCTAGTGTTACTATTGAGTAGTGTTTTATCGAGTTGATGAATATTTTTTAAATAACTTTAAACAAAAAAAAACTTTATTTTTTACTTTTACTCTATGCTTCGAAAGTACTCCATAAGGCAAGTTGTTCTGCCGCGGCAAAACAACCATTAAAATTTCACGGTGTATAGTAACCTCATTGGTCGTGTTCTTCACCCCGATTCATCCATAGGATGCAGACCCTGCAAAGCCGATTCCTCGGTCAGGCTACAGGTTCCCCCTGGTTCGTTCTGAACGAGATCCTCCATCTCGATCTGAAAATCACCACTGTCATTCAGTTCATGAAATCAACTCGAAGCGATTCTTCGATAAAGCCGGGAAACATCGCAATCCTCCGATTGTGAAGGCCGCTAGTTATGTCCCCAGTAGGATTAGTAGAATTCGCCGGCCGAGACATTGGAATTTTAAACTAGCTAGGTTCGACCATACAATTTAAATCGGATCCGTGCTAAGACCTGGCTAAGACCCGAAGCGCAGCGGCCGTCGGTTTGTTTCTAGCATGTAACTGTGAATAATTATTGTTTTCGTATTTACAGAGAGACTTACGTCCTTCTGATTTCACACGCGGCGAGAATGACGAAGGTTTAGAACACCCTCAGGATCTATGCGAGATGTGTAAGTCAGTAGGAGGGTACTGCGGCAAATATAAATAACCGATGCATGGTCCAAACTAAATGGCTCATCATTAATGTTACAATAAATTAAAAAACAAAGTAGGGTAGGTATAAGTACATAAGTATTTTTCAAGAAAAAAAAAAGGATTGTAAAAGAATTTAGATTTTTGTTTTTAAGAATACTTGAACCCCTATTTTTTTATGATTATAATATTAATTAATTAATTTTTCCCTAATGGGTCACGTACACAAGCTCAGATAAGCACCCTAATTGCGTAACAAAAAAATTCATCATAATCTGAATAATTTTCAAGGATATTGCTAATCCATTGCTTCATGAAAAATTTGTCTGCTCAGCAATGTACCTAAATAACGCAATAAATGCTGTTGAACTGTCAAAATGAAAGCCTTTCCTACTGTTAGTGTGTTACGCAACTACCCTGCTGGTCTTATTTCACTTGGCTAAATTTAGACGTGTTAATGGCTCTGTTACTGAATTCAGGCACTTGACATTCGCGCCCTTTCGTCGCAAATGTCGCAATACCTCTGTCTCGTTCGCACGTTAATCTGCAGACGGATTCTGTAATAAATTCAGTCCTCAGTGTTTCTGCAGAAACTTTCTAAAAAACCCCTATCAGATCGCTTCCTAAAACTACGACTGAATGCAGCCAAGTGGAATAGCCCCTTTAGGTCCTTTGTACACGCCACGAGCCGCACCGTAGAATAATATGACAGGACAGCTTTCATATTGATTCATACAACACTGACGACCGTGCCTACACACGGTGAAATAACAGCAGTTTCTCATGGCATAATAAAAACGTGTGTGTACAACGGACCTGGTCAGATCACGTACGTATCTGGATTTTTCTGCATCTCTTTCTGTCACTTAGATCAACTTCACGCTAAACGTTCTTTCAATTCGAATAAGTACCTTTATACAACATTTTTTTTTGGAATTATGCGAAACCTGAGAATAAGTAGGTACCTCACCGCATCGATTCCAATAATTTTTACACCATGTTATATTTTTTCCCAAAAAAGTTTTGCATGTGTGATGGAAAATGTAATCACCAGTTAATTACAATACAATCGCCGTACGGTTAGCGACCTACTGCCAAATTATTAATAATGAGTACAATACGACTCACCGCTACTACAATCTGTCAAAATTCTTTGATAGTTTTCAACTTTATTTCAAAAGCATAAGGTTCAAGTTCAATTGAGAAAATTTGACAGTTTGGGATAGCTTGATGTGCTGGCGTCTCTAAGTACATAGATTCTTTACATAAAAATACTAGACGTGTTTCGGGTTTCGCATATACTAAAACTAGGGTTGTATATAAGGGGGATATTCTTTAGGCCTAGGATTAAGTAAAAAAACCAAATTGTTACAAATTGGTTATATTTTAATTGTAATCATTATTGTGATTTGACATGTATTCCAATATAAAACATTTTTTCTACCGACTTCAACTGAAGGAGGTTATGCATTAAATTAGTTTCTTTTTTCATGTATTCAAACCTATTTTTATTTACATTGATAACCCATTTTTTTGAAACTGGGCTTATTTTGTAGAAATAAGATGGTGAAATATTTCCTAATTATTTACATAAATAAATACAGATGTCTATTTTTATTATTCGTGATATTTTGATATGAACGGATGGGTACCTATAACTAATTCTCATTAGTCTTGAGTGTAAAACTTTATTATTATAATAAATCTATGGACTGCGTCTCTAATGCTGTTGAAAACAACTAAACAAAAATATTTTCTCTAGAAAATAATTAAACAACTATGTCAAAACAGAAAACTTCGTAAAGAGACTTGAAATGTATATTTTTATGTTTAGAATGAATAAATAAAAATATTGATTCACACTGCATTTGTTTATTTGAAAAAGCGACAAATCATAACTTTTTACCTGTAATAATTTATACATTCAATCTACAGATTCGTTACAGAAACAAAAACTGGTAACGTCCGTCGATTAACACTTGTTTTTACTCATTTATAAATTGACACAAAATTATTTGCAGCAATACGTGTAATAGTTTAGTTAGAGATATTTAAATTTTACATCATTCCGATTTTTTTTAAACATTTTGTTCAATTAATGATTTGTAAAACTGAAGCGTTAATCGACGACTTTTGATGCTAACTGTACCATAGAAAACGAAATAGTGGTCATACTATTTAATTGTAATTTTATGTGTTGTTATGTTGACCGTCATTTCCACAAAAAGCTCTGGATACTAATGCAGAATAGTTTGTATCGCTGAAATAGCCGGGCACATTTGTAGTGTAGAGGTTTTTCTTTTCGACCAAATAGGCAAATAATGGCATTAGTCGGGATCCGATCTCCTCGACATCTTCTATGTTGGTTTCTTTTAATAACTTGGCTAAACTGAACGCAGCACTTAATACTTGTCGATCGGACAACGGTCCTTGGAAGAATTTGAACTGGAAAAAGAAAGGCATATTGTAAGTGCTTCGAAGTTTACAGAAAAATGCACACTTCTTCGGGCTGCGGTACTACACAAGTGCTAATTAAATAAAATAGCGAAACTTGAGAGCCGGGCGACGAACGATACAGTTATAATTAAAAAAGAAAAACTTAACTTATGGTTTAAAGTAACCTCAGCTGGTAACGATGTCCATGGAAGCGGGTATTGAAGTATCGTAATTCGTAGTATTGATTTAATACCACACGTCTGAAGTTTCGCCAGATAATTTAATTTGACCTTGTACAACAAAACTTCAAGCTTGAATTTCGATACATATAATAAGTTTTATAGTAATTCCATAACATGGCGCCTGTATATCCCCGAAGTGCTAGGCAGAGGTGTACCTATGTAAACTCGCATTTCGCCAGTTGTATTTAGGTCCCATGTAATAGAGAAGCAAGCAAATTGACATCAACCAGGAAAAATTCCAGACTAGGGGCTGCTACAGAGAAATTTCTAAGGAAACCCTAATAACACTACCCGACTTGAGAATCGAACCTAGGACCTTGTGCTCAGCATTAGCGACCACTAGAGCAACGGGGCAGGTAAATAATGATTCCATTGTCAAACAAAACGAGTGTTCTGTGTGGTGTATTCATACAAGAATGGTCACTCAAAAACAATGATCTTGGGACTTATCACTTTGGCTTAGTGATACGTCTTTTTTTATACCCTGTTTGTGTATGTAAAGGAGTAAGAAAAACGCATACCCGTATTATATAGACTAGATTCTGGATGCAGTAAAACAAACAAGCTCTGGTTGCAGGAGTGCGGGTACCCTCCACAGCCTTTGTGATCATTCGTAGGGCTTCGTGGAAGATACACAGCAGATCAATGTCCTCGATGTGCCGCACCAAGTTGTCCCATACCACGCACCATTCCTCCTGCGTACCTGAGCTAAGGATCTGGAATGTTGGAAAAATTACAACAAACAATAAAACGAAACTACAGAACGCAAGATGGTATCTACATCATCATCTGCCTTACCCACCATAACGAAAACACAAAATAAAATCTTTGTAAATACTAGCATTACGTGTGAGAGTGTGTAATAACTATTCTTTCTAACCTGAGTAACCCATATGGATATTTCACTGCGGTTAGTGTCCTTATCAACTTGCATGCCACTGACTGCTTGAAAGAAATTAGAACTTTGACCACCTAGTAGTTTTCTAAAATAAAAATTATTTTGCGGCTGCATATTTTTCCGCTTCAATCTGATTCTTAACCAGTCACCTTCATCATCTGTAATTAAAATTAAAATGAAATTGTAGAATAAGATTGTGCAGTTGTACGTCTGATTGCATTTAAGCAGCCAGTTTATACTCACTTGGTATTACACTGTCATAGGTTTCAATTAAACATTTTTGGAAGTTCAATGTAAGCTGCAGTGTTGTTGAAGCCTTTGGTACAAATGACTTAATATTCCCCCAACGAACCACCTCCAACACTTGACTCAACATGGCCAACATAGGTGCTCTATATTCCAATAATTCGCGGATAGTGTAGGCTTCATTCAATAGCTGAATCTGAATAAGTATCTTGCCAATATCTTTATGCACAAGTGCCTTGTGCATATTTGGCATAATAATCAGAAGCAGTAACTTTGTTCCTGGGATTATATTACACTTTTTCAGTCCTCTTAAAAACATCACTATATTATCTTGCTTAGTTTCTGATTCTGAAGTATTATCAAGAATGTTTTTAATGATACCTATTATGCACGGCTCTGTTTCAGTGACATAATAATAATTGGAATAATCCCTAAGTAAGTCCATAACTTTCAACATTGTTTTAGTAAGCTGCGCGTTTTCTTGAGCCATTATAAATATTTTATTGAAAACCTCCCTGGGGTTCTGTAGGAATACATTCAACACTTCTGTGAAGTCCACATTGACATCAGCAATGAATTTGTTGAACATTTCAGTTAATGTGTTATGAAAGTCTTCATCATCACGCAGGTCATGGAATTGGTTGTCACTGAAATGCTCTTTTAACAATTTATGTTTGTCTGATACATCGCAGCGTTCAAATATTTTAATTGATAATAATGTTACTATTTCTCTATTAACTGGGTTGCTTTTATAGTAATTTGTAAAAATGTGGTATAACTTCAAACATTCCTGTTCATCAAACATCTGTATGTTGGTGTCTATGGCAGTGATCAGATCAATATGCTGGCACAGCTCCTCTTTATTCACTAGAGCATGTATCCATGATGCCCTATCTTCATGATTCCTATTTATATTTTGTATTATTACGTTGATGTCAGTTGAATTGATAATGTCACTGATGACTGCTGGTTTACGAGCCATCAGTAGCATCATTTCAACAACAGGGTGCTCAGCGATACTGCTAGTACTCAGCAGTTTGGTTCTTACTTTATGGCAAAGCTCTCCTAAAGCTTGTTGCATGCTTTTGCCATCTTCTTCAAACTCACTCCAAGCACAAAATATTTCAACATTGACATCCATTACAAGTTCTTGGAAAATATCAAGTAAAACAATATTACAGTTGTTCAAGCAATCTGATATTGTGTTATTGGGACAGTCATAAACTTTATTTGTAGGAGGATTGACTTTAAAACAATCTTCCTTATATGTTGACCTGTAGACGTCGTTAAGGCAACTTGAATTTACTTCTTGAGTGAAATAATGAATACAGTCATAGATCAAGTGTAGAAATGTTTCCAGACATTTCCCTTTGTATGTATACAATTCATCTTTACCTAACATGTCCAATCTATGACTATTTGGTGGGGTTGAAAAATATTTTAAACATTTTTGTAAAGTTTCATAACTAGTAGTCAATAAGTTGTTGAGGATCTCCTTCTCAAATTCAAAACACTGTAGCCTGCAAATAAGTGAATAACATGTGGCTGACAAGTTGCGCAGTTTCTTAAGACCTTTTGTGGGATTGTAATATTTGTAGATGTGTGCGAAAGCTCCTGCCACCTCTACTGCTAGTGGGGGATAGCAATATGTGATTATTTCATATGCAAAATCTTCCATTTGAAGGTTCCACAACATTTCACACATGAGATATTTTGGAATAGTGGGTACTGACTTAATGACTAGAAATACTCCTTCCAGTTCTACCATTTCATTCACTGCTTTTAAGTCTGAGTTTAAAACAATATACAAAGCAAATTTCCGTATTTTTGGCACCATTGAATCTATTACCCCATTTTCATTTATGTATTTTTCACTCTTAAGGAACCTTGATATGGTTTCTATAATTGATCTAACTTTCTCTTCATTGCCTGCAAAGCAAAAGGTTCAAATCTTAGTCACAAAATAAAACTATATCAAATAAAAATGTGAAGTACAGACAATGTATGAGTTAAAAGCTGTAGACATAAAATGATTGAAATGTTAACTGGTGCTAATGTAATTACAGGCTCATGAGTAATTTCACCTCCGAGTTCGAGGGAGGTCTTAAGGCTACACTTAAACAGGCCGCACTTTAATTGGTCCACGCTAGGTACACCATGAAGCAAATGACTAAAATAGGTAGCATGCCGCGCCGGCACTGCGCGCCCGTAATTGTTTATTATGATTTCATTTGAACGACCATATGACCGGTGTTAGTTATGGTTTTACTTTTAATTCATGAATCGGTGACAACCTATTAACTCATATCGGCAAAAGAATTTCAGCTACTCGTTTATCTGGAAAAAATAAAAAGTAATGTTTACCGCCTCTTGACGTTAGTATTGAAAAACCGTGAGAGTGGTTTGCAGATACAATTAGGCCTTGGAATGCAGATAGTTCTGGGGTAAAATCCATTGTTAATTTGGCAAATCTTGTTCAAAAATATCCAAGTTTTTCAGTGTTTTCAACCATTCACACCCGGCAAATCAATAAATTTTTCAATGACATTGTGTCTGATGACTTTGACATACAATTGACTTAATAATGTACTCTGTGATGTCTGTGATTGACACTGACCACAGAGTACTTTTTTAACACTGACTTTGGTTGGCCCGTTCTACGCGTTCTATTGACTGCGCCCGGCGCCGCACACTGGTCCCAAATTAAAAAAAAGTGGACATTGATAGTAGACCGCTGATATTTTTTTTTATTGTTGATATAATGATAACAGATAAGGCAAAAAAATATTATTGTCCTACTTCAAATACTTTTCTCTATAAAAAATATTTCTTTTTTTTTTGTATGGGAGTGATTACATTTTACTCAATTTCTCAAAAACCTTAAGCGATGTCGAGATGGCATTCACATATGTTAGAAAACTAATAATTCTGAGTATTTGGCTCGAAGAAACTTATTGCTTATCTCTGCGTACTTTCGAGATAATAGTGACAGAAAATAACAATTTTTTTTAATGTTAATTGTTCGCTTTTTTTTAATCATAGCCTTACTCATATCGCAATAGGTCCACTGGCCAGCAAAATGGAGCTTCGACGCGAGTTTGCCGGGATAACAAGATGGCCGCCTCTCATGACGTAACGTAATACGGTCACGAATCGCGCGCGTACACCTCACTCAGTGTACAACTAAATGTGGTTGCGATAAGACGTGTCCTTATTTTTTCTGTGCGCTTGAAGAAATGCTTGTTGTTTGTTTGTTTTGTTATTGTTGTATTTTGAATCTTTGGATTTTAAAATCAAATAATTTTTGTTTGTCTTTCTTTCGTCGAATTTGTTTTCGTAATTTTTTTTGTTAAAATCAAAGTCACTTTGTCTTTGATATCTTTGATTCTAATTTGTTTTCAATTTTCCTTAAAATTATAATATGTCCGCATTTGTCACCAACTTAGACTTATACGTTGTTCTTAAATCAGGAGGTGGTTTTAAAAATGTCGAATTTTTATTTAATGCCCTTATTGAACGTATTGGTGTTGAATTGTCTTCCGAAGATTTGAGTAATATTAAATTATTTTGTCGTAATTTTTCAAGTAATATCTCAAAAAGATGGTCTGCTTCCAGTAGAGCTCAAAAGACCTTTCTTAACAAAAATTCAGACTGGTTACAATCCCAAATAGTTTGGCCAAAATGTCAAAATATCGATTTAAGCAGCATTTTTAAAGTTGCCGAGGAAGTAATTCCAAATTTCGAAACGCAAGTGGATACTCATCAATTAAGTTATGGTACAAGTAAAAAACCATTTGTTGATATATCTGATAAACAGAAGAAAAGGCGTTCTCTAACACTTCTAGATCACACAGAGGAGGAATTAGTTTATGCTTTATGTGCCAAATTAAAAGAGTCTAAAAAAACAAAATTAGCAGCTATATTAAACGAACTCAGCCAAAACAAGGAAAAATGTGAGATGGTATGTGATGTACTATTCGCTAAAAAGACTGACAAACCGTGTTTACCAGATGATAAAACGTTAGCGCTTTACACCTCAACAAATTTGTCAAAATGGCAATATCGAAATTTAAGAACTATTCTTGCTTCAGAGAAAATGTATGGTCTTCCATCCTATCAAAAGCTCCTGGAAGCTAAAAAAACTTGTTATCCTCCAGAGTCAGACATAACTGTAACTGAATCTGATGCTAAGATAAGACTTCAATCGCTTCTAGATTTGACAACTAATAGGATATTAAAAACAATTCAGCACAACTCTGCCGACAAAAAATCGCTAAAACTAATAAGCAAATGGGGTTTTGACGGGTCATCTTCTCAAAGTAATTATAAACAAAAGTCACACTCCGACACTAAAATTGACGATTCTTCAGTTTTCATGATTAGTTTGGTTCCGCTTCGTTTGGAAGAAGAGAGTGGTACTATCTTGTGGCAAAATCCTGCTCCCTCTTCAACAAACTATTGTCGTCCAATTGGCTTTATATTTGCAAAAGAAACAAATTAATTGATAAAGAAGGAAAGTGCATCCTTAGAGGAAGAAATTCGTAATCTTGTTCCCACAATTGTAGATAATTTTGATATTAAACATGATTTGTACATGACTATGATTGATGGGAAAATTTCTACTGTGATTTCCAATACTTCTTCTGCAGCTGTTTGTAATATTTGCAATACCCCACCTAGCAAAATGAATGACTTGGACTTTGTATCCAAAAGACTCATCAGAGAAGATATGTATAAATATGGTCTGTCTTCGCTTCATATGTGGATAAGATGTATGGAATGTATTTTACACATTTCGTACAACTTAGACTTCAAAAAGTGGGCAGCACGAAAAGAAGATAAATTGTTAAAAGAAATTAAAAAGAATTTGACACAAGAAGAATTCCGGGAAAGAACTGGTTTGTTAATTGACATAGTAAAACAGGGATTTGGTACAACCAATGACGGTAACACGGCAAGAAGGTTTTTTGAAAATTATGAAGTATCTGCTGAAATAACGGGTATCCACCCTGATTTAATCAAGAGATTTGCAGTCATTTTACAAACAATTTCATCTGGTCAACTTATTAATACCAACTTGTTTAGGGAATATTGTAAAGAAACAGCAATGCTATATGTAAACTTATATCCATGGTATTACATGCCTTCAAGTGTCCATAAATTGTTGATACACGGTGCTGATATTTGTGAAAATTTCTCCTTTATTCCGATAGGCATGCTTTCCGAAGAAGCTTCCGAAGCGAGGAATAAAGATTTCCGGAATGTTAGAATGGCACATACAAGAAAAATCGGTAGAGTTCAGACTAATTTAGACATTATCCACAGCTTTCTAATTAGCTCAGATCCTTACATCAGCCATATCAAACCAAAGTTTGCTCGTTTACATAAACAGTTGTTTCCAGAGGCTAGTGCTTTGATCTTGAACAATGAATTGCTTTCGTTGGAAAACGAGGAAATAGAGATTTCTCAAGAGAATATAGACCCAAATATTAATCTTTCACCATAATATTTTTTCAGAATCGTTTGTGAACATATTCAACTTTATGTTTGCAGCTTAATATGTCTTCATTTTGATTGTTTTTTAGAACTGATGAAAGTACTCCTTCAGAAAGGTCATAGCTTTTCAGTCATTAGTGAGCCCCCATAACCTCTTTTACAGAGAAGTCTCTTTTTACTTATTTGACATTACGCATACATTATAATTATGTGCTAAAGTAAGGCTATGATTTAAAAAAAGCAAAAAATTAACATTAAAAAAAAATGTTATTTTCTGTCACTATTATCTCGAAAGTACGCAGAGATAAGCAATAAGTTTCTTCGAGCCAAATACTCAGAATTATTAGTTTTCTAACATATGTGATTGCCATCTCGACATCGCTTAAAGTTTTTGAGAAATTGAGTAAAATGTAATCGCTCCCATACAAAAAAAAAAGAAATATTTTTTTTACAGAAAAGTATTTGAAGTAGGACAATAATATTTTTTTGCCTTATCTGTTATCATTGTATCAACAATAAAAAAAAATATCAGCGGTCTACTATCAATGTCCACTTTTTTTTAATTTGGGACCAGTGTGCGCCGGCCGGTTCGGGATTGCCAGCCGTGGAGTTGGTTTGATTGACAGTGCTATATTTAGGAGTGGGTCGTTCACTTATTCACCGTCGACGAAACGAAATTGGTTTACCGCATACAATAAACTAGTTCATAAAACAGTTTAATTTTCGACTAGTTTACATAAAAGACTGAACAGCATTTATACGAATTTATGTTCACGGAGTTTATCCACCGTTTAGTGTACGATCAGATTAGGTCGTTTAGTTGAAACTTGTTTACTAATCGACGGATAGATGAACAGTACATGCGAATCGAAATGAACTTCCCTTCATACTTTTTCCAGGGTTAGGACTGGTAGGCTGAATAATAAACTTGTGTGTATGATAAACTAATTCAACGAAATAAATAGAGATCGGTATCTATTGTTTTGTAATAGAGTCTATTTTCATTTAACAGCGTTCGCTCAGTGAGATGAACGTTCGTTTCTGCATGAGAGAGAGAGAATCATAACAAGCGGACTGCCATAGATTAATATACTACTCGGGAGTGTTCGTGTTCACTCGTTCCGTTCCGCCGCCCCAGTCGCAAGCGTAAAATGTCGTTCACGAATAAACTGGTTTATCTGTGGTCAGTAAACTAGTCGAACAGCTCAGGTCGAATAAACAGTCTAAAAACCTTTTTCAAAAAAATAAACAACCGACTTCCAAAAAAACACTACAAAGTGAAAAATAACTTTAATTTCGGAAGTCGGTGACTTTGGATATATATTTTATTGTTTTGTCCCCGCCTTCCGAAATTAAAGTTATTTTTCACTTTGTAGTGTTTTTTTGAAAGTCGGCTGATAATTTTTTTGAAAAAGGTTTCTTATTTTTCACTTTTTAGTGGTTCACATGTGCTTACCCCTTCACAGCGTACCGGCGTGATGTTATGTTATTAACTGGTGTAAACAATAGACAGAAATGAGATTTCAGCAATCCCAGTCCATTTGCTATCATTTATTGAGGAGTTCCGTTGCCTATCTCCGAAGTTCTTCATCAGATCTCCACCAAATTGAAATGGACCCACTCCAAGAAAGTATTCTTCCAAAAACTACACAAATTGCTTCAAGTGTGCCTATAAAATTTGAAGAGTTCTCTCTATTTTCCAGGATCTCGTCATCCGATCCTGACTTGATGATCATGGGACCACCTGGGAAGTATAACCTTTCAAACAAAAAGAAAATTATCCAAATCGGTCCAGCCATCTTCGAGTAATCGGGGAACATACATAAAAAAAAAGAAAAAAAAAGGTTCCGACGAATTGAGAACCTCCTCCTTTTGGAAGTCGGTTAAAAAACCAGTTTGTTCATTCAACGCTCGTCACTAGATATAATGTCCTAAACCCGGATTTGGCTCGGGATTTTTATTAATTCTACCATGACCCATTTTGAGGTTATCCATTAACGGACAGCCTATATAATATGTACTTTCCGAATTAATATGTGAGTTTACTAACCGGACTTATTGTTAATATAAGTCTGAAATCGCCAACCCGTCTTGTGCAAGCGTGGTGGTGATCAATACTTGTGCCTTCTCTGTATTAGAAGAGGCCTCTGCCCTCCATAACATCACGCCTGTATTCCCCAAAGGATTAGGTAGATAGAGTTGTATCTATGGTGCAACAATATTTCGCCAGTTTTGTTTAAGTCCCATGTAAGGTATAGGGGACGAGAGCCTATTATTACTATCAACAAAGTGACGATCCAGCCTGCTACTGAGAAATTCTATATGGAAAACTCCAATACCACTTTGCCCATGCCCAATCAGGAAATCGAACACAGGACCTAGCGCTACTGCTAAGCTTTCTCTCGGCAGTAGCGCTTGCGACCACTAGACCAACGATGAGGAGGAAAGCCTATCCAGGAGCGTATAGTTGCTTTTGCCCTGCAGTATTATATCAGCCAAGTTTTATACTAGTAATCCCAGTTATGTGACTGTGATCTATACAAATAAATAAAATTGAAGTGTCTGTATTTAATGTCAAAGTAACTGCTTTTTAACCCACTTCAAAAAGGAGGATGTTCTTAATTCGTCTGTACATTTTTTTTTGTTGTCGGTTACGCGATATCTCCGTCAATTTTGAATGGATTTCAAAAACTCTTGTTCTGTCTGTTTTAATGGATAGGGTATGCTTCAGGGGTGGTCCCATATAAATTTTATTAACTTTGCTTCAGTAGTTTTTGTGTTAGCCTCTATAGTACGTTTTTAGTCCACTTTATGTACCTGGATGATATGCTGCTGCTTCCTGTCACTGTTGTTTACATACCATAACTAAAAAGTGAAAAATAAAAACTAAAAAAAAGGTTTTTTTTTAGTTTTTATTACTACAAAATGCATCGGTATCGGTCGAAGTTGCGGATCTTTGGGGCTCTTTCTTTCGGCTGTAATAATGATGATGATACGGTACATATTACCATTTTTATACATGTAAATATTTTGTGTCTGCTTGTTTGTTCCGGCTAATCTCCAAAACGGCTGGACCGATTTAGACAGGACTTTCACTGTCAGATAGTTGATGTTATGAGGAGAAACAGGGTTTTCTGGTATACATTCCGACATCCACATGGGTTAAGCCGCGGGCCGCAGCATGTAAGTAATTAACAAAATACCTTTTTTAAAGGAAAATTAAATATGTGCATTACCCTGGCAAAATGTTGTGCTTTAGAGAGGTGACACTATAACAAATAATTAGTGTATCATGAGGACTAATTTGTTTACTATTAGCAAAATTTGTTTGAATTGTAGTTTTAAAGTTATTTGAGAAAAACAGTTTTTGCTGGAGTAACGGTTTGAAACGTTACCCTGGCAAAATCATTTTCAAAAATTCGCTTCAGCCCGGAACCAAATACATGAATATATAGCTTTTGTAGCGCAGTAAATGTTTGTAGATAGCAAAAGGTATAAAGGTGGTAATTTTGTGGTCTAAAATGGTCAGTGGCGTAGGGTGGGGCAGGCAAGGCAAGAGCCCTGGGCGCCTATCGAAGGGGGGGGGGCGCAAGAAATAAGAAATAAACCATTTCCATTTCAATAAACCAAAATAAAATTGCAAAAAATGGCTTAATAATAATTTAATTTACACTTCAGTACTACTTACAATAAAAATCAAAGAAAAAAAAATATATACAAAAGTTGGTGAGCATTTTATTCGTTCATAAGTTTTTGTAGGCTTATAAGATTTTTTTGGGCAGTCTTGAATGTAGAATCAATTTTCAGAGCATTTTTATACATTTCTTCGGCTAATGTGTATTTTTTCCATCGATGATAAAGTACACCTGGAATACAATTACGTTAAAGATCAGCAAATAAGTATATTGGCAAGACTTTTTCTTCAATATTTGTATTTATTTAGGCGGTAGAAATGACCAGCGTCTAAATATCGTATTCTCACCTAGATTGGCGTAGTGTATGGCTTTAACTTCTTTATTAAACAATTTAATTGCTTTCATAAAGTGCGTCTCAGCTTCTTCGTAGCGGTTTATTTTTCCGTACATGTTAGCTATTGCAAAATTTATAGACGGAGCTTCCGGAAGTTCTTTCAAGACTTTCGGTATGAATTTCAATGCTCTGTCGATTTGGCCTGGAGTTTGAGATACAATCATTATTCAATGTTGAAAATCTAGTAAGTAATAATTAATTAATCAACAATCATAGTCACCTGCACTTCTATAGTAATATATAATTTATCATTTAAAGCGCCTTTATGCCGTAGCAATAAGTGCGGTTTTCGTAATTCAAGTGTTACCGTACGATTAGTGATCGTAGAGTCGTCGTAATATACGGCAAAACATTTGGTGAGCAGGTAAGAAGTAATAATTTGCCAACTTACCCGTGTTATCCATTAACGCCATTAAGTTAGTCCAAGCTAAGACATGCTTAGGGTTTTGATTGATCGCTTGGAACCAAGTATGAATCGCGTGTTCAGTTTTTTTCATCTCGAGGTACTAAAAAGTTATAAAATGCCATTTTACTGAGAATCTTAAATACATAACAATACGGAAATGACAAAAGTATAAGAAGATATCGTATTCTAAATACACACTAGCAGCCAGGCGGCTACATAACGCGTTAGTGCAACCGGAGTTGCAACTGAACACGTTGTTACGTTGCTGCAACCACAGTTGCAACGCAGACAATCAAACCAACTGGGATACAGTAACTAGCTCATCTTATGTTAGTATTGCGTTAAACTACTTCAAGGACAATATCTCACGTGTTACTGAAAACCATTAACAAAATGTTAAAATAAGTCACAGAATGGCTAATACTCAACCCTGGGTTACCACTGGTTTAATTAGGCGCATGAGGCAACATGACAAAATTCGTATTGACTGCAAAGCCAACCTTTATGACCACACAAAATATTAGATCACACAGGAACTTCGTTTCTCCTTCGCAATCTGACAACATTGCACAACAGACAAGAAATTGAAACCCCTAAAAAAATTATATTAGAACCATATAAAAGAGTATGTCGTTTGCAATGCAAATACTTCTCAAAATACATCAACGCAGTTAATTGCATTCAATATCTCTCCAGCAACATCACTTGACAGCAACTGCAATCAGCATTTTGTCTCTGTAGGGGAAAGACACGCTGTTAAGATCCTTGACAAACTTGCAACCACTCACCACACACTAATAGAATTAAACATAACATCAAGATCTATCACACAATCTTTCAGTCTGCACCCGACTAATGAAAAAAAAAAAGTGTCTAACATATTACACAATACGAAAATAGATAGTGCACCGGATTAACTAACAGCTCCACTACATATAAACTGCCGAGAAAGCCAAATCAAACCACTTTCGTACAAATTTAATTTGAGTCTAGAATCAGCATTGCTATTCTATAACCATATCACCGCGTGAAGTGAGCGTGGAGTGAGCTGTGTCATCCTACTTGATGCTTGGTCAATCCCTTGCATCAGTGGGATGACACTGACAGCTCACTCCATGATCACTTCACGCGGTGAAATGGTTACAGAATCGACATGCAGGTGTCTTTCCTGGCTCCTGGAAAATTGCTGCAGTGTACCCTATTTACAAAAGCGGTCAAGACATGTCGGAAAACTATAGGCTAATCGCTCTGTTGTATATAGTCACAAAAATTCTGGAGAAAATTTCCTAGACAAAAACAACATTATCTCGGACAGACAATTTGGATTCCGCCGAGGAAGTTTCACTAAAGACGCGGTGTCACTCTTCACTGATCAAGTCCCAGCAATTAGAAAACGGAGAATGCAGTGTCGATATTTTTCTGTATTTGGCAAAAGCATTGGACACCGGTTCATCCAGGCTTCTAAAGAAATTAGAGGCATCGGGTATAATGGGGTATGTATCTCTCTAGAATGGTTTCGAAGCTACTTGACATCGCGACACCAATACTCCAAAATAGGAAGTCTTCAAGGCACTGTGCTATATCACGTTTGGTGTTCCGCAGGGCAGTACTTTCGGCCCAACGTTACTAACGCTGTACATAAACGACTTAGTAAGTCTCCCTATAAGTAACGCTGAAGTGATCTCCTACGCCGACAACAAAACTATAGTTTTTCATGACAAGACTTAGAACCGCGTGTACGGTCTAGCGGGACAAGGCCGCTTTAAGATAGCGCATAATCTACAGACAAAGTTACTGACATTAAAATAATGTCAGTAAAAGCAAATATATTTTAGCCTCTTCCAAAACCAGCGCATGCAGCACCTCTCAAACTATGTGTTTAAAAATAGCCGTGTGTACCACGCAGCAAAATCAAAAACAACCAGACTCACAGAAATCTTAATAATAAGTCTATTGCCATATTATAGTCGCAAAGACGCGTGACCTTGTCGCCGCGCACGAGTCTCGTAGAACACAAGTGCGCGTGGAGCGTTTGTTGCGGTCATTTGTGTTGTTTGGGACGCGGAGAGGTAAACATGGTGTTTTGCAGCATATCCAGCTGCGGATATTTTTCCAAAATTTGTAACTTTACAAATAAAGAGATAACATTTCATATGTGTTGTCAGGACGGCACGATGTCTCATGTTTGCGGATGACCTGAAGTTATTCTTGGGTGTTAAAAGCGAGCATGACTGAGAGGCACTGCAGAGGGATATCGATAGGGTGGTAAAATGGAGTGAAGCCAATCACTTAGAATTTAACATTTCTAAGTGTAAGACTATTTCTTTTACCCGTTCGCGTGCGCCCATTCAGCATAACTACCATATATCGGGTGTCCCTCTGGATCGCGTCAACGAAATAAAAGATCTTGGACTGACATTAGACGTCAATATGACCTTTAATCAGCACATTATTAATATCTGTGGCAAGGCCTTCCAATCATTTGGTTTAGTTATGAGACAGGCAAGTGAGTTTAAAGACAAGAATGTTATACTCACCCTGTATTACTCGTTTATGCGCAGCAAACTTGAATACAATGCGCTGGTATGGGATCTACATGAGCAAAAATACAAGCTCATGATAGAACTGATAGAAAAATAATGTATGGGTATTATCCCTATTTGTATCCGTCTCTGTTTGTTGTAGGAATGGTGGGCGTTAACACATTAGAACTGACATGTAAGAGTGCGCTTCTGATACATTACTAGCTTTTATTCAATAATAAGATCGATGACGCGACTACCCTTGCTCACTGTTCATTGTTTGCTCCGGACCGGCTGCGGCGGTCGCGCGCCTTTGCCTCGCGGTGCCTGTTCGCGGCTCCGCCAGTGCGTACTCATACCTACTGCTCGATATGCTCTTACAACCCAAGCGATCAATCTGCTGAACGCCCTGATTGCTCAGACGCCAGATGTTGACATATTTGTGTAAAGCAGTAAATCTATGTTCAATGTTTGTGTGAAGTTTTTTAGTTAATTGTGTTGTTGTTGGCTTGCTGCGCGCTTTGGTGTTTACTGTAAGTGCAGCAAGCAATTGTTATAAATAAATAAATAAATGTAAGTACTTAATTTTTGAAATAATGTCGTTTTTAATAAATATTGGCAAATCAAATGTTTTCACCACCACTAACTACGATTATCGCAGAAAAACGATTTAATTCTCAATTCAATAACCATTAATACTTAAGCTTGTTCATGTCTACTATTACAACTGCTAAAAGCAGCACTGAAGTTATAGTCATGCGCAGTAAACAATATCGCCGCGTACGTAAATTCCAGGAACACGCCGCATGAGTTGGCCGGGAATTAGTGACGTGCCACTACTATTTTGTATGGATAATTTATTGTTTCGTAATACCTAGTTACACAAATGGAAATGAAATATGATTTTTCGTTAAATATTAAATTATTAAATTTCATTGTGTATGTTTTCTTCCTATTTAAATAGTTAATAAAAATTCGTATAGCAACGATTTTCTGTTAATCCGTACTGTTAAACTACTTCTTCAATCAGAAAATGTATAGGAGGCAGGCTTATTATTGTGTATGTGGGTAAGTTAAAAAACAGTCTGCGTGAGTGTCCTTGTATCATTGACGTGTTCCGTATTTATATTTTTTTAAATGTCAGATTATACATATTATTAAAAGCCGGAAAAGAAAAAGATGAAGAAAAAAGATACACTATTCATATTGTTTATGCATCTGTTTACTTTATTCAATGCTATTAATACAGGTTTCCAAAAGATCCGGTTATTAAAGATAAATCGATTTCGATATAGGAATGAAACACTTTCCATAAATTAGTTATCTATTGTTGCGATTTTTCGATATGAGCATTACGAGCTTTGCACTGCACTATTCCTGCAGTGAGAGTGAGCGCGCGATATCATTCTCTGCTTTTCGCCCACAGTTATTATTGGTTACAGGGGCCGCGCCTACTGAGATTATGAGTTTTTAGAAATTATTGCGTAATGTCATTGCTAAAAGTTTAATTTTTGTTGCAACGTTGCAGGCGATAGTGTGTATTTATTGTTTGTCTATGTCTTGGTAGCTGCGAACTGGTGACACGCGTCCCAGTATTAAAATATAGTAGATAGCACTTCTACTGCCTTATTATTAAGATTTCTGTGACCAGACTACAGACAGAGACATAATAAACGAAAGTGTCTTCAGAGTCCCCTTGCCAAACGCCAAATCATAACTAGCTAGACGCTGTATTTATTTTGCCCATACCAATACGTACAATAAAGTTAGCAAAATCGTTACCTAAGGGACTGCTCAACCACCACCTGTAAAAAATCCCTCATTTCAGCTCTTTTAACAATATAGCACGACGGTATATCACTTATAATTTATACACACACCCACTGACACACATACCATCACATCCACTCACACACACACACACACACACACACCATCACATTCACTCAGACACACAATCACACCCACTCACACACTATAACGTAAACCGATTTTTTTTGTGTTCATAATCTCATGAATGTCTTATTTCATTAGAACTCTTTTATCTCTGGTTTATGATAATCTAACATTCTGAAACTGTAAGGTAACCATTATAATGTTGTTAAATTCGCACTCCTTACTTTTGATGAATAAACGTTACTAATATTATTATTATGTTACGTGGCAGCAACCGAAGTAGCAACGCGTAAAAAAATACATACCAAATTGCCCAAATTGTAATAACAGTCAGGATATTGCTTGCGATGGCTTAGAGCAGTTTTATAAGCTAATTCAGACTCTTCAAACCGACGAGTAGTTGCTAGGAGTATTCCTAAATTCATCCATGCGGCTGGGAAATCCTCTCTGTTGAGACGTTTAAAAATAACTGTTAAGCGTTGATACTTAAATGAAAGGAGGACGCGAGGACTTGCGAAAGATGGAAGGAGTGGAGGAAGGCCAGGAGTGGGACAGCGCAAAAAAGTTTAATAAAAACTAAGCACGTAATTTTTATGGAACTGGGATACCCAATTTTTTTTTCAAAATAATGATTTACAAACAAAAGAAGAAAAACTTTAACATCACGTACCTGTGTTGCACAGCTAATCTTAGAAAGTATTCAGCTTCATCGAATTCTTTCTGATTTTTAAGTAAGTTAGCCAAATTGTTCATTGCTTGGTAATATTGAGGGTACAACCTGTAAAATTACAAATGTTATTTTAAATATTTTATCAATTAAAAAAAAAAACAGCGACAGCGGCTACAGCGCATGCTACAGTATTCGATCAACATGTAGCACTAGATTAAGGATTAGGAACAAAAACACATCGTTCAAGTGATCTCGCGCCTATACCTTGATTATATACGTAAGCCACTCAAACTTAAAGTTAAACGTAAAGTTTATTATCGTTTGCAATACATATATTTACTAAATCGATCGAAAAGTAAACGTATTTTTAAAATAAGAACAAAAGTAGGTATTTATGGAAAAATAAAACATAATTTCTAACCAACACTGCGTTGCTAAATAGTACCACGAGATTATTTGTGGTTTTAGTTTTTCCGGCCGTTTTTGATACGCTCATCGGAAATGTAGTACAGCTAGTAGGTACTATTGTTTATCGAAGGGTACGCACTGCGCGTCAGTGGCAAGAAAGCCAGTACAAGATGGCCTCTTATACTATAATTTTAATAAAACTTCATGCTACACTAGGCCTGCTCTAGGTCAACGAGTTACCACCAACGTGCGGGTCAACTGTACATGTGGTCTGGCTCCGTGTGGCAAATCTATGCACAAAAATTAAAATGTACTCATTTTTAAAACACAGCACAATACGTCTTTGCGGAACGATACTGCAGCCTTTTAAAGGATTGATAGGCCCTTTTATACTGTCCCACTGCGGGGAAAAGGCATTCCAATGTTCATGTAGGAACTCTTTTCCCGGCCACCTGAAACCATGAGGCTGGCATGACGTCAGCTCGCCACCTCTATCTGGGCCGGCCTCGGCGGCGCCGTCCATCTTCAGGAAGCTATTGTGTGGAGACTGAGACCCAGCGGTCATCGTGTATGCGGCTGATGGTACCCGCAAAATATAAAATATTAATTACCTTATTGCCTCTTTATATTCATTCAATGCCCACGTAGTTTTATGGTTCGCATCCGCAACCTTCGCAACGTTGTAATGTACTTTAGCGTTTAACGGACACACGGCCAGCCCGCTGATGAACAAGCTGTATTCGCTTTGCCAGTCTTTAGATCGCTCCCAGCTCCTCAGAGCGTATATCAGCACTAATAATTGAAACATAAACACCACAATCTGGAAAAATAAGGAATGCTGTACTGAAGAATAGAATAGAATAGAATCTATTTGAAAATGCTGTTATTCTGTGGTTCCAATGTAGGTTGTTGGATGTCACAAATCTTCGATTGTTTATTATAGGACACGCCGGTTTCATCACGATGTTTTCTTACACCGTTTTGAGAACAGTGGTGATGAAATTAAATACACAAAGTATTGCCTGCCTGGATTCGAACTCACGACCTACAACTCTGTAAGTTGGGGCCGATACCACTGGGCCACCACTCCTCACAGTTGTAACTGTATTTCAATTCAACGGACAGTACTCCGAACAAAGCGACGGTCGGTATCATCGAGGAAACTAACATCTGTACACCGTAAGGACTATTATTGCATGCAGCGCTCAGTCGCTGTAGTAACGCTTGCTAACAGATATGGTAATTGTGTGCACGGGATTTTGTTTTCAAATTGGTCAGATGTAAGTTTTTTCCTAGTCACGCTTGATGTGAACGGGGTCGTGAGTTTTAGAACACAAGGCGTCGGAATGGTTCGCGGTGTTCATATTTGTTAAACGTTTTCGTCCTTGTCACGTTGTCTGGTCCGTTGTGAGTGTCACAAAATATGAATGCAGATTATATTGTTTATAAATCAGTAGTAGTTTCACTGTACATTGTACAAACACGCCTCCTCGTCTATAAGAAGCGGGCCTCTTAACTCGATACCACGACATCGCGCTATCATCCATATCTAATATTACAAATGCGAAAGTAACTCCTGTTGGTTATATTTTCACGCCTCTACGGCTGACCTGCTTTAAATGGAATTCGGCACACACTCTAATTACGTGACACACTATCAATCACTTTCTGAATGATTCAGATTTAATCTGAATCATTCAGAAAGTTATTGCTAATCCGAGTTCGAGAAATTTGTCTCCTCAACAACGTAAATAAAGCAATGAAGATTGATGAACTGTCATAATGAAAGACATTCCTACTGTTACTGTGCTACGCAATTACCTTGCAAGACCTGGGTTAGAACATAAGGTACTTTTTAGCCCGGTAGAACGTACCCTGGGGGATAAATTCCGACCTTCACGCGGTCGAAGCAGCAGGTAACAGCTTGTGATAAGTAAAAGCAATAATGTTTTTAACACGCTTTTATTAGCTTCATCTGTATGTTTGTAAGCATGTTTGTTTGTTTGTAACCGACTCCTTTTTTGAACTTGTTTTTGACCCACTTCGAACGGTCACATTTTATTTAAACTTTGTAGACTTATCGAGGACCAATGACAATTCAATAATAAAAATTAAAAAAATTGAAATTAACAAAAAAAAAAATTAAAATCACGCTTATGTAGTTAGCAGAACTAAAAAAAAAGTTTAAAAACTAAACTAAAAAGCGTGGGGTGCTTGATATTAATTGATTATAAAAATACCTCAAAAAGCACCCTACGCTTTTTATTTTCTACTTTTTTAGTTTGGTTTTTAAAGCGTGTTTTTTTAGTTTTTTAAACTATTATTTATTAATGACTTACCTTACAGATTACCAACGATCTTCTATACAACAGTTTTTTCAATCCAATTCCTATCATAAGACAGTAGCCAGCTGACGATATGTATAGAACCCTCTCGGCGACTACGAAGCCCACTGAGAAGAATATATTACTGGCTGGCAGAAATGGTATGACTACTAATGATGCTGCAAGTAACATCACCCTGCAACGGTCATTTATAGTTGTATTAAGCTATCTACGTATCAGACGTAAGCTATCGTATAAAAAAACAAAGTCAACATGACGCAACAGAATGGGTTTCATTTGCAGACACACACAAAAACTATTAAAATATTAAATAATAACTCAGTTTATTTTAATTATTCAGCATTTTTATGACTTTCACTATTCAAAGTGTTTACTTATGTCAGTTGCTCACTGTACTTAAAACAACATAGTTTCTGAGAAATTCCTGCTTTTTTTTAAATAGCAGAATTGCATGCTGTTGACCTTAATCTCTTCTGATGGAAAGCAATGGATGAGGTCTAAGAGGTTAATCTGTTAGACAGTACTTTTGGATCAATATTTTGACACATTGCTTTCCTGAACAGTGTAGAAACTTTGGATAGAGAACTATTGAGTTTATCTAGAGACATCAGAATGTGAGCATCAGTAGAACAAAGTTAAAACTTAATACCTTAATACCGTATTTCTTGTAAGAAAAGCAGACTTGAATAATTAGCACTGTATGTAATTAGTTACCTGCTACTTGATTTGTTGTTTTTGTAAGCACGGAAAATAGCCTCTAAAAGATATAGGCCATATAGAAGCATCATGTATATTAAAATCATTCTCTTATCAAGTATTGTCTCTATCAGCTGTATACATCCCATGGACCAATCATAACAAAGCCATTCGGGCCAAATAAATAACAGAAGATTGATAGAATAAATATAGTTGTATGTTGCTACCTGTAACAGTTTAAGACATTACAAACTAGAAAGTATAAAATACAAAAAAGGAAAAACTCAATTTAAAAATAAACAAACCAGCTGCGTAAAAAGTGAACTTTAATTAAAAACATTGGAAAATGAAACATATGTTTTAAGAGGTTGGCTATTAAACTTACTAAAAAACTACAGCTTTTCATAATGCCCGTTATAAAATTCTGGAGGAGTTCTGCTATTTTAGAAAACCAACTGAATACCTAACATAAGCAATCTCATGCAGTCAGAGGCAATAAAGGTCTTTAATGTTAAATTTAAGAAGTTGCTATGAAAATCTGTAATTTTCAACAGGTTTAACATTTAAGGTGTCAAAAAATACTCTGTATTTGGATAGCCGTTAATTACACAGCTTTCTTAGGAAACTAAGCTTTATCTTGTGTTAGTATATAGTAATTTAATTTAAATAATTCAACAACAACATATACCTTAGTAAAAGGTGAATTGGAAAAAGCAGCTGGATTATCAGTAGGTTTGAACTCAGGTGGGGTTCCCCCCATCACAAGCCACCTTCCGTACAACAGGGCAGCTATACTAATTATAATGATGGTGATTCTAAATAAGGAGCCTATTGTAATATTATCTATGGTTAAGATCTTTGCGTGCCTGTTTTCTGTTTTCTTAATCCTGTACGTTGTTGATAATTCATATACTAAACAGAAGCCCTGGAATTAATTTTAAATAGTATTTAAATAATAATTTCCACAACTCAATGTTGAAAAGATATTTTTCATTGATTCTTTTAACTCACCAAAACTGTAACACCATTTTCCTTACACAACATTGAGATTCCAGCTAAGATTACTGTTGAAAGTAAAAAGATGTTGTTACATCTTTGACTAGTCAGTGATTTGCTATAACTAAGGAATGCTAGAAAAAATGTCATGGCAGCTAAGAGATCAGCTCTGCCTACTAAACCACTCACAGCCTCTACATGGACTGGGTGCACTGCAAATAATAATGTAGATAAAAATGCTGTGTCCATCCACCACTCCTTACTCCTGTCATCCTGGTAACTTGATGTCTTTGTTGTTCCTTTATCTTGACTAACTAAAATACTGTTCTCGTCGTTTAAAATAGTTTCATAGACTTTCCACACCAATAAACAGCACAAGATATGGCATATTATTAGGTTTGTTGTCTTGAAGTCGAAAGCTGAGAGTCTTCTATTAGCTAGTAAATAATCTAGCCTGAAAAGTGAAATTTCAATTAAGCCAAGGATCATTTTAATTAAGTTTCCATGCTTTATGTATTGGCTATTTACCAACCTGAAAGATAAAATTGTAAGGGGTCTATAGGATTTATGACTTAAATGCGATTTAATATCTGCACCCCAAAAGTCATGGTAAAATGGGTCGGTCCAAGACTCTGATGTGATGTCCTTATTCTTCACTATTGCTTCAGTGTCGTCGAATACAAAATCACCGTGTAAAGTAAACAGAAACGGTAAATACGACAGGCAAATGATAACCACTTTTTTCTTCATTTTCGTCGTAATTTGGCACTTATATTTATTTCTAATACGTTTTACATAACGGTGCAAGACTACTTTTAATGATTTAATTCATAATAATGCAATTTTCTTACAAAATACAACTTTTTAAGAAATGTTTATTTGTCGGATAGTGTGACATTTTTGATTTTATTTTGACTTTTGTTGATAGTTTTTTTTTTGACGTTTCTCAAACGCAATTCGCAAACTGTGTCATAAAGCCGCTTGCACACGAGGAGAATATCTCGACCGCTTGAGCCGCCTGCGTAAAGGTGGATACACACTTTGCGAGGCGTGAAGCGCCCGGCGCATCGCATGCGGAGCTCATGCCTTGCAGAGTGTGTACTTGCTTAGTATATTTACAAGTACGCACATTGCGAGGCATGTGTTTTACATGCGATGCGCTGCACGCCTCGCAAAATGGGTCTCTAGTTCTCCACCCTTAGACTGTAGTGAAACAATATATAAGTATACAGTACGAGGTTTGTAGGTGAAAATCGCCACTGCGATTTATCAGTCTCATATTGTTTTTTTTTTTTTTTACAACACGCAGTTTTCGAATAACTCCCCAGTGTATAGATGACTTTATTTTGAGTTGACAGACACTGTTTCGTTCAAAAATGTAACTGATTTATAACCACAAAACGGAATTCCGAACGGGTTTCACAAACGAGCTCTATACTCTGCTTAGTGCTTCCGTAGCTAAGTTCCGTAGCATTCTCTGTCTACGCTTGCTTTCGTCGAACCGATAGACAGATTCAAACCGACCGAAGTCGAGTAAAATAAATAAGATGTTCTTAAATTTTAAACAATTTTATTCATTCAAGTTTTACTTCATTTATAAATTCATAAGTGGGGTACAGCCAGTCTGCCAATGGTGTACCAATCCGCGATGGTATTGATACAACAATGAGCAACAATCATGTCCTCACCGTAGCTATTAAGAATACATAATAGATTAAATATCGTAAATCATTGTTGGTACTTTTCATTAGTTGGGATGAACATTTCACATAGAGTCTTTATAGTTTACTTTTAAATAAGTTTTTCTAACAAACGAAGTACCTGTGGTCGACACTGTGCTACGGTCCCACAAACATAATAATGTGACCCGGCGGCGCTGTCGTCAAAAAATTAATGACTTTCCAAATGGTCACATTAATTTCCAATTTTTGCCACCGGGTAAGATAAGTCTGTGGCATTATGGGCGGACCATAGCAGACAGTATCATATCAGATGCCAGAACCAATTAATGTGTCATCGGAGTAACATTATAATTCCCACCCAAAGGTGTTAGCGTATGTTTGATATCTAAGGCCGTTCTCGGGTCTCGCAAAGCATTCGCAGCATGCGCAAGTTGGAGCGCACATTCAGAGGGCGCTGATGGCGGTAATGCGGCGCATTCACGCTCCAACGCGTTGCCAATCGCTGTCAGTAGTTCAGAGAAGCCGAGGGAAATGGCTGCTCGCCGGAGTCTGTTCAGTTCCTGAGAAGAAATTACAAGTTATTTATTTATTCTTACTGACTCGTATGAAGATGGAAGCCAAAATAACTACAGGCAGATTATACTCTATTTCAATTTGCGGCTTTAGTGTTAATTGCTGGTTGGTTTAAAATATTACTGCTCTACAGTGTTGTATGAATTTTGACTGCTTTTCTTTACCATTCCCCGTCTTATTCATACTAGGCAATAATTGACAGGCGTCCAAAAATGAAAAACCAATACATATTTCTATCGAGTAACAATTGCACATACCTTAAACAGATTCTGTGTCTTGTCGGGCAGTTTTCTAGCATGTCGCAATACTTTCTGTACGTCGGCGAGTAGCGCGTGCGGACGCGCCCACGCGCATGCAGCCCCGCCACTACTGTATGACCGCCATGAACGGATAGGAAATGTTTCCGCTGCAAAAATGATGAATCTTAGCCGTAGGTACTATATAGTTTTTACGATTTTTCAGAGTTACGTTGCGCTAAGGTAACGTAAGGTACGTCTGTAATTAATAGTTTATTTTTTTAAATTCAACTATATTTTATGTGTTTAAATTCCGATTGGCAAGTGGGTAAAAAAGATAAGTATTATGGACCTCTTCAGCAAATCTAGAAGAAAATGTGTGTAAATGTAAATAAATAGATAATTGTAATTATTTGTAAGCATTGCCTGCTATTTTTTAGAGGTAAGTATTATAATCCTTCTTCGTATAGTTACGACATTAGAAAAGAAACATTACAAGCAAGCAGAAATACTTACCAGGAGTAGTTCCCTCTTCAGCCGGTCCGAGCTGGTCGAGAGCGCCGAGCCAAGGCGCTGCTGTGGCTCCTGGCTTCATCACACTGAGTAGCAGACAGGACCGACGGCCACGCGACGCTTCGCACGACGCCGTTAGGGTTCCCCACCAGTCTGCGCCTAGAAGTACCACTGCCGCCATTCCTTCCACCTAGACATAAAAATAATGAAATAAATTTAAAACCCGACTGCAACAAAGTCAACTTATAAGCAAGAAGAATAGAAAACAAAATTGAAATAAACTAATAACAACTTCCGTTTAACAGACTATAATAATTATTATGAACTCAAAGCGTAAATTAAATACTCGCATTAAGTTTGATAGAATATTTTTTTGAAAACATAACTTGGCGTAAAAAATCCACCATCTTGGATTTCTAAGGATTAAGGACACTTGGGGTACTGAGACTAATCTAACGACACCTTAATTGTCGTAATCCATTCGGCCGTATGGACGATACGAGGTAATAAAGAAATTTACATACAAAATACGTTCGAAAAACATAGCCTTGGCAGTCGGGTAATTATGTGGTGTAAAAATGACGAACTTCCTTACTATATTGCATCCCCTATTTAACCCCTCTAAGGATTCAAATCCATTTTTCAAAAACCCTTCCTCAGTTCACAACATTTTACGCTTATAGAAGTAAGACGGTCGCGCGATCAGATGACTACAGTCATCTCATATTTAATATTCTTAGGAGGATTATTGATGTTCCTGATGTACATAACGAAATCTGCAATCTATTTTTCCCAGACAATTACTGTCGTAGCAGAAAACACCGCTTACTGACTGTTCCAACTTGTCGTACTGTTGCACACTCCAAGTCACCTATTCCTCGTATATTAACCGCCATTAACGCTCTCCTGAATTCGAATACAGATCTCGATATGTTTGCGAATGAATGGAAGATGATGCTGTCAGTATGTTTGAATTTTTGTGGGAAGAATGCATGACTGTGTTAAATAGATTGTAATGTATAGGTCTATTGATATGTTTAAATAGTGTAATTGGCTTCAGCCGTTCTATTTAAAATAAATAATCATTTTAGATTTTTATTAATTAAAAGCTGTGTGTAATATTTTGGCACAATTCTAGTATAGTTTATTTTATTAGGGACTAGCTTCTGCTCGCGACTTCGTTCGCGTCAAATATCTTGCTCCCCGAGTGCCCCCGACCCACCCCGTTGCTTCGCCTCGCCTGCCCGTGCGAGTGCTTCGTATTCGTGGCTTTTTTCTCTTTGCTCGGCTCCTAAGAGCCTTAGCGTGATGTTATATATAGCTTATAGCCTTCCTCGATAAATAGGCTATCCAACACTATAAGAATATTTCAATGGGAACCAGTAGTTCCTGAGATTAGCGCGTTCAAGCAAACAAACAAACTCTTCAGCTTTATTATTAGTATAGATATGGAAAAAATGTATGTACAGTGCGTGGCAATAATATCGGGAAGAACATTGTTCGCAAGACGCTTTTTTCCGTCTACGGTAGTGTCATAACATGACGGTATCATACCACACCAAATTTGCGAAATCCTGCACAAGTGGCGCCAATCGTCCATGGGTTGTTATTTTTTTTAACTAATTATATGAAACTTTTGTCAATGAGATAAAATTCTTTAAATATTGGAAAGTTGTCGAGAACAGTTTTTATTCTAAAATATCCCTTGTCCCTTTGGTATAAAGTTTAATTTTCTCTGTAATGTTCAGATAATTTCAGATTGACTGCTTTTTCTTACATTTTTGAAGTATGATTCCTAAACACCTAATGTACTTCGCATTAGGTTTTTAGGACTCGAATCAAGGACTATGAAAAGAGCAATTTAACCGATATCTTACCTTGAGTGCGCCATGAAGCAGGACACAAAAATTGGGTACTTTGCTTGGATCTGACATATCCTCTTCTGTGGCAGAACCATCTGTACTTGAACCTTCCTGCAAGATGATTCATTTGTTTATAATAAGATTAATAAGCCTTTTTTTGAAACAATATCGTGTGAAAATAACAGATGTTTACAAACATACTTCATCAATCAACTCAGCCTATCGCAGTCCACTGCTGGACATAGGGCTCTCCCAGGCGGCGCCACAACACTCTATCCTCCGCTTTCCGCATCCAGTCTGTCCCAGCCACCTTTTTAAGGTCGTCGGTCCATCTAGCTGGGGGGCGTCCCACACTACGTTTGCCGATACGCGGTCTCCACTCCAGGACTCGTCTGCTCTACCGACCATCGGTCCTTCGACAAACATGGCCAGCCCACTGCCACTTCAGCTTGCTCACTCTACAAGCTATGTCGGTAACTCCGGTTCTTTTCCGGATAATCTCATTCCTGATTTTATCCTTCAAAGAAACTCCGAGCATAGCCCGCTCCATAGCGCGCTGAGCGACCTTAAATTTGTGGATCAGCCCAACCGTCAGTGTCCACGTTTCGGCACCGTATGTCATCACGGGCAGGACGCACTGGTTGAAGACCTTAGTCTTCAAGCATTGCGGAATAGGCGACGAAAAGACTTCACGTAGTTTCCCAAACGCTGCCCAAACCAACCGGATCCTTCTGTCGGCTTCTTTCTCAAAGTTGTGTCTACCGAGCTGGATGACTTGCCCACGGAGCAAATACAAAGAGGAGATGGTGTAATTAGATTTCCCTAAGGAACAACGCGTGACAATTTGCGGGGTGAGGGGGTGTTAGATCCCGCCCACTTCTTTAATTTCCATCTACCGGTCAATGGCAAAACTACTCGCTCGTTCTGTAGATTTTACTTTGTAGTGACGTAAGTATCTCACACTAGATGTCACTAAGTGCAGGATGCAACAGGGTCGTACTCAGAATTTTCGTACCAGGGAGTAAGTTACTAACTCCGTTTTTTATATTAATTTTGCGGACCAGCTAGGTACGTATTTTTTAAATTGAAATAGTGATATTAATTTTTGTAATACATTGCTGTCTTAGATTATCTTCGCAAAAAATCTAGTACATCATTTAGTACAAAATTTAACTAAATAAACTAGATAGGCTTTAAGTACTTTTAATTAAGTAAACAACAACTACCATACAGTATGGTAGTTGTTTTTTACTTTCCCTCCGTGAGACAACTAGTATGCACCATAATAGTTGCCTCACGATGGGAAAGTACTTTAAATAAATTATTTTAGATGGAATATTTAATTTATAGGAGATTGTATTTTTTATGAGTATTTCCATTTATGAGACAGCTGCGGAATATTCAGTACAATAATTGGATTCCATTACGGCCCTGTGTTTTTGTTACTTGTCAGGACGAACGCCAACAATACACTGACAAGGCCACGCCTACTTGATGACGTCAGGACTTAGTCGAGAATCACAGTGCACAGTTGTTTAGGCCGTCTCCTCTTTGTATTTACTCCGTGGACTTGCCCTAGGTAGACATACTCCTTCACAACTTCGAGAAGCGACCCTTCGATGTGGATTGGACTCGGCAAGACGTGAGAATTGCACATAACTTTCGTCTTGTCCAAATTCATGCCGAGGCCAACCCGTCGAGAAGCTCCGTTTAGGCTGTGCAGCATCTGGTCTAACTGTTCCAGTGTCTCTGCCATTATGACGATGTCATCGGCAAACTGAAGGTGTGAGATGTATTCGCCGTTGATATTGATACCCTGTCCAGTCCAGTCCAACGTCTTAAAGATGTCCTCCAACGCGTTGGTGAACAGTTTCGGGGATATAACATCCCCCTGTCGCACCCCTCTGAGCAGTTGGATGGGACTTGTTTCCCTATCCTGGATCTGGACAGTCATCGTAGCAGCATCATACAAACATATCAACACCTCGATCTAGCGCCAGTCAATTCGACATCGTTGCAGAGAGGCCAGAACTGCCCATATTTCGATGGAGTCGAAGACTTTCTCGTAGTCCACAAATGCCATACACAGCGGTTGGTTGTACTCTTCTGTCTTCTGTACAATTTGCCGAACAGTATGGATGTGGTCTACGGTACTGAAGCCTTTTCGAAAACCGGCTTGTTCTGGCGGCTGGAACTCGTCAAGTCTTCTGGTGAGACGATTCGTGACGACCCTCGAGAACAGCTTGTAGACGTGGCTCAGAAGTGAAATGGGTCTATAGTTCTTCAACAAGGTTTTGTCACCCTTTTTGAAGAACAGAATCACCGCCACCTCTGCTCCACGCCTCGGGCGTTGTACCCTCTTGGATGACGGAGTTGAAGAGACTCGCTAGCTCTCTTAGGACTGGAGCTCCGCCCGCTTTAAGGAGCTCTGTCGTTATTCCGTCATCGCCCGGTGCCTTGTTGCTCTTAAGCTGCTCGAGAGCCGCCCCAATCTCGCACTGGTCGCCATCTGGGATGTCCTCCGTGTAGTGGCGCGTTAATTCGGCTCGGTGGTCATCTGCACTATGTTCCGCTAGTTTTGAGGTCCGCGTTGAGTAAAGGTGCCCGTAAAAATCCTCGACTTCCTCGAGTATCTCGGACTTTGAAGTCACGATTCTGCCATCCGCAGTTCTTAGTTTCGTCAGATGGGACCTTCCTAATTGCTCAGCGAACACTTTCGACCCTCGGTTTTGCTCAATCGCGACCTTAATGTCGCGGGTGTTGGAGCACCGAAGGTCGCGTCGCGTAAGCTTTCGTATTTTTAGGTTTAAGGCCCTCTTTGACGAAGACGGCTACGTGGCTGGCAATTCTCGTCTTTCCCTCATAAGTCCGAGAGTCTCCAAGGAAAGTTTGGACACCTTACTTTTTCGCTGCGACGGGAAAAGTCTGCAGGACACGTCACGTAGTGCTTTGACCACCTCGTCGGCTTTCTCGTCAACAGTGCCTGTGGTTTCCAACAGGGCGAATCGATTTTGAAGTTCCAGTTGGAACTTTTCGGATCCTAGAGCAGTTTGGAGCTGCGTAGGTCGGAGGATAGGCCTCATCATGCGGATTCTCTCAGCTCGAAAATTGATATTTAGAGTGCCTCGGACAAGCCTGTGATCGCTTCCGGTATTGAACCTGCTGATCACGGAGACATCTCTAAATATGTGCTTCTTATCCGTCATGATGAAGTCGATCTCGTTCCTTGTCACGTTATCGGGGCTCTGCCAGGTCCACTTCCTTTGGGGCTTCTTTTCGAAGAACGAATTCATCAAAAAGAGCCCCTGCGACTGTAAGAAGTTGACCAGCATTTGCCCCCTGTGATTCCTGCGCCCCAAACCGAACGGTCCGACTTTCGATTCGCCGCGTTCTTGTACTCCCACTTTGGCATTGAAGTCCCCCATAACAACGTTGTAGTGAGCCTTGGTCGTACTGTGCATTGCTTTGGCAATGTCCTCGTACAAGGCCTCGACTGTTTCGTCAGAGCATGTCGAAGTTGGCGCATATACCTGTATCACTTTCAAGTAGTACCTGTCAGTGAGCTACAACAAACCTACTTACAGAAATAAAAACATTTAGTGTCCGTTTCAATGGCGCGGCCACGGCGTAATTTGCAAAAAATAATTTTACCAAAATTTTGTGAAAATTTGTAAAACTTCATTCCCAAAATCATAAATTTGTCAAAGTTATGGTTAAAAAGTTATAAGGGTTTGAACGTGGCCGCGCCATTGAAACGCGGAGAACCGCGAGGCCACGGAGATCCATAAAACTAAGCGTTCTAGACGCCCCGTCGGTTATACAATAAAAAATCAGTTGTTTAATTGAAAAGTGCAATACCTATGCGGCCAAATTGTATGGAACAGCTGATATTTTTGTATAACTGACGAAAAATTTCTTCTCTAGGGGTCTAGAATGATATGCTGAATTCATGGTTTCATTTAGAATCCTTGAGATATAATTTCTTACACTATAGGTGGAAAGTTTTCTGTAAACAATAAACCATGGCCATCCTAACGAAAAATTCAAAACGTATTTTAAGGCTTTATAAAACAAAATAATTGTTTTTTTTTTTACCTATTATCGGTGGTTCTACATATTAATAGTTGTTGTTTACAAAAAAAATCTCACTACTACTTACTTTCTTCGATAGATTATCACGACTTATTTCAAAGTAATACCGTAATACCGTACTACAGCTCCTGAAATATAAACCTAGGATTTTTTGTTGTATTTTTACTAATTTCGACAAATTCAAATCTAGGTTTTACAAAGAACTTCAGACCTCTGCGATGCTTTTTCAGCGAGATACCGGCGATAACGTGATTTTCACCGTTTCGATGGCGCGGCCATGTTGTTTTAGCCTTACAGCTCCTAAAGTATAGTTTATAGAGTATAAAGTGTAGTATAGTTTTTTTATAGACCTAGGATTTGTTTCTATATTTTTACAATTTTTTTACAAATTCAATCTATCATTTACCTAAATTTCAGGTCTCTGCAACGCTTAGTTTTAAAGATCTCCGTGGCCGCGCGGTTCTTCGCGTTTCAATGGCGCGGCCACGTTCAAACCCTTATAACTTTTTAACAATAACTTTGACAAATTTATGGTTTTGGGAATCAACTTTTACAAATTTTTACAAAATCTTGGTAATTATTTTTTTTTAAATTACGCCGTGGCCGCGCCATTGAAACGGACACACACATTTATCATTCAGATGTACAGAATAACGAATATGTGGTATACCAAACACAGTGCGGCAAAAACCCTATCGTCGCAGCCTCCCACGCCGAAACGAGACCTGATTTGTTTGCACATAATCATATCTTGCTTCTGCACGAGATAATGCGGAGACAACATTTTGTCGTATTAACCTTAGTACTTTACCTTGGTAGGGGTTTTGGAGTCATAATTTTCCCTCGGCCCCGTATTCGGTGCTGATTGCACCTGCGGTATCACTAAGTGTTTACTTATCGATATGGGGGTATCTGTAAGAAGAAGATTTCTTTTTTATGTGTATTTTACTTTGTGGAATATACATAGTTTTAATATAACACCTAAGTAATAACAGCCGCACGGGTCGAAATAAGCCCAAAAGTCTGACAACCAGTCTTACTAAAGGGTGTCTTATTATCCACTGTGGAGGTCAGGTAGGCAGTCAATCCATGTAAAACATGGTGTACAGCTGCATCCGGCTAGGCTAGAAGTCAACGCCAACATCGTTGGGTTTCAGTCACCCCAAAACTTCCGTGTTTGGAACTTTGAATTAAACAGCATGTTTCTTTTTTACATTAGTCTCATCTCCTAAATTTTTATTCATGAATATTTAGCCAAGTCTAAGTATACAACGTGGCAATGCTGCCTGCCTATTGAGCACTTTTCCCGTGGACAACGATGTGGACGAACTTTTTGATGCCATAAGATTATTTTCTTTTTAACCGACTTCAAAAAGAAGGAGGTTATCAATTCAACATGTTTATATTTAAATATTTTTTTATGTATGTTCGGGCATAAGTCCGTTATATATGGACGGATTTGTTTTTAGGTCGAAAGAGGTCCCATTCCGAAATGGAGGAGATTCCGATATGGTCCAATTTAAATTTCATATAGATCTTATGATGCGTTTTGGAGACAGAAAAAGGAACTCTTCAAAAAATTACAGCAAGTCAACCGCGATCGCTGCTATCGCATAAATATGCGTTGTTTGGACCCCAAGGTTGATGAAATTTGGAATTGGTGTAGAGTAGGTACTATAATTAAAAAGTGAAAAATAAAAACTTTTTCCAAAAAGAAACAATCGACTTCCGTGAAAAATAGAGGTATTCCACTAAGGGCACAGATTTAAACGGCACGTGAGCACTTCCACTAACGACACTGAAACAAAATTTCGTAACGTGTCTTTCAGTGGAACAGTTTATTCATTTTGATTTTAGTGTCCGAACGGCACATGTATACAGCTTGTAGTGATGGGACATATGTATTCTTTGTTCAGGACATTACCAACATATCCGTACGGCAAGTGCGTGTCAACCCACGCACAGTCAATGGTTCCGTTGTCATGCGTTATGAGTGCGGTTAAATGTTTACGTATGCATTCGTTTAACGTTGGATTTAAATCACATAAATGACGCCTGGGTAAATGACGAAGAAAACTGTTGAAATCGCGCTGATAGCTAGCTCCCAAAACAATTTAATAATACAGGCGTGAGCTGTTTTATTTTATTTTGTGAAAATTACTAGTTGTTGTTTTCCTAAATACTCTGAAATTGGGGTCCATCATTTTCCTAAAAGCCGTAAAATTAGTAGACCGTGGCTTAAAGTCATTTGTATATTTTTTATCGTGAGTTTGATTGAGGTTACGTCAGAAACATTGTGAAGTGATTGTTAAGAGAAATAAGTATTAACTATATTAAGTATAATAAATATTAAAGGATTTCATTTCAGACATTTACAATTGACTGGCGATACATCGTAGTATGGTTCCGTGTGGTGCCGGACGTAAAAGAATAGTACCACCCCATTTCTTCCCGTGGGTGTCGTAGAAGGCGACTAAGGGACTTACTAGTGAATGGGCAGCAGCGTTCTCTATGCATTTGATCACCATACTGTGATCGCCAAGCCACCTGCCAAGCGTGGAGATTATGGCAAATCCCCCCCTTATGGGGGAGGCTTATGTCCAGCAGTGGACGTCTTTCGGTTGATATGATGATGATGATATCGTAGTATTGAGTTGTTTGTATGATGCTGCCACGATGAATGTCCAGATCCAGGACAATAAAACTAGCCCAATTCAACTGTTAAGTGGGGTGAAATGGGAATGTGATACCGAATCTGTTCACCGACGTGTTGGAGTATTAACGTGAACGGCGAGCACATCTTTCTGCATTCGCGTCATAATTGCAGAAACACTGAAATAGATAGACCAGATGGTGCACAGCCTAAATGGAGCCTAAAGACGGGTTGGCCTCGAAATGAATTTGAACAAGACGACAGTCATGTACAAATTAACATGTCATGCCGAGACCAATCTACATCAGATTCACTTTTTGAAGTTGTGACTGTGGCTCTGCCTAGGTAAACATTTTAGGCTCACAACTTCGAGAAAGATGGTTCCAGTTGGGATGGGCAGCATTTGGATATATTCGTCAAGTCTCCCCGTCACCTATCCCGCAATGTTTTAGGTCTTCAACCAGTCCGTCCGTGCCCGTATGCCGAAACATGTACATACAGTTTGGCTGGTCCTCAAATTCAAGATTATAGAGTGGCCTATGCTCGGAGTTTCTTTGAAGGATAAGATAAGAAATGAATAATTTGTATCGATATGTGTTGTTTCATAAAGCCTTGAACAAAAAATGATATCCCATCACTAAAAAAATATTTAACGTAGGTGCCGTTCGGACACTGAAATCAATATGAATAAACTGTTCCACTGAAAGGCACGTTACGAAATTTTGTTTCAGTGCCGTTAGTGGAAGTGCTCACGTGCCGTTCGAGCACGTGCCGTTCAAATCTGTACCCTTAGTGGAATACCTTGAAAAATAACTTTAATTTCGGAAGCCGGTAAAAAAAAAATTAAATACATATCCAAAGTCACCGCATTCCGAAATTAAAGTTATTTTTCACTTTGTAGTGTTTTTCCGTAAGTCGGTTGTTTTTTTTTAATATACTTGTACTTATTATTAATTTAAGACTCGTAGTTTTGAAATTATGTAAATATCTATACAAATAAAAAAAAAATATTTAGAATGTTTAAAAATAAAGCCTAAGTCTTGCACTTACTAAGTTCCTGCTGCTGTATGAATCCAATAACATGTATCTGATTGGACAGAGTGTATGTAGCAGCTAGCTCTTCAAGGGAGATGGTAGGTGGCGCCGGGAACAACTGCACGCGAGCCTCTAGTTGACCACATTTCAGTGTGCACCAAAATTCTTGGTAATGCTGTTCACATAGCCGCGTGATTGCAGTTATCACCTACAAATAGATGTTAGAAGTTTTATTATAACCAGACATAAAGAGTTGTTCAAACTGGACTGGTTTTATGGAACTTGACATTAACATTTTTCACGGAGCATGTAATCAGTGAAAACAATTACGCATGACTATGATAAAAGTAAATTCTAATACAGTTTTCATAAACGTTATAGATTTTCAAATCATTACCTTGGCAGAGTGGTATAATCATATGAGACCGGTCCTTAGGTGAAATGGTCTAATGCCAACATCAAAGATGAAGACGACTTTGTTATGACCCATTTACACACAGATTATCCGCCGTTCAATGGTAAAAAATGCATATGAACTTGTCAGGCAATTATCACACTTATGACGTTCTAGGGATAGTCTTCATACTTACACCTGGCACAGTAAGTTGATCAGGGCAGTAGATAGAGCCACGCGACATATTGCCATTGGAGTTACTAGTCGTGTTATTGGCTAGATCCACTATTTTCTGATAGAGGGGCATTGCTGAAACAAAGTCACAGTGAAAAATCTTTTTCCTCACTACATAGCTTAAAGAACACTTATCTTTTTTTTAATACAATTTATTTCAGCAGTTTAATCCACTTACTTTTGAATTCATAATTAAGTTTGAAATCAACTATACACATTGAGCAAGCAAGCAATCAATCAAATCAATGCATGTCTTATCAATATAAGGAGAAGCATTTACCCTGCAGATAGACACTAACCCCGTTAACCTCATTTATAAAAGTTAAGTAATGATTAGCGACTGTTTAACCATACATTTTTTACATTTAAACATCTCTTAACTTTAATCAACGTTTATAAATATACCCCTGAAAGGCTGGTATTATTCCTCCGTCTTCAGGCTATTTTGAACGTACCTTGCTGTAAACAGGACTCATGTGGTGACACAATAGGCAATACATGTATTTTTGCTGCATATGAGGGAGGCAAAGGCAGAGCTTGCACCATTCGGTTTCTGCCTATAGAGCCAACACCACTGCTGCCATCGGTAATCTGTAATAACAATAAATTCTGTTTTTAAGTTTAAGTCAAACTTATAAAACTAACCTATGTAATTTTACATAATTATGATAATATGATGAATTGATAGATTTGTTCCTAGTTTATAAAAAAAGCCAATAGCCAGTGGTCTACTAGGTACACTTATGTTTATAATATAATTACCAAAATAATCTGCACTGGTGTTTGGCATCCTCCCCACTCGCTGAGTACCAACTGGTTCACACCAAGGAGAGCAGCGTCTATGCAGGTTTTGTCACCTTCCTCTAATACTAGCAACTTGCTCCGTATACTATCAAAGTCCCGGGTGAAAGGAACGGAAACTGAAAAGGAGTAACAATGTTATTGAGATAGGATATAGAGTTTAGCAATAGTGGAATAGTTAGTAACTTTATTGACCACCTTACCTTCGTACACGGATGAGAATGAGACTAATGCGACGTATTCCAGTTTAGCATGAACGCTTAGATAGTCTAAAAATGTGTTCACAGCTGCGGTAGCTATCGTGTGACGGGTGTGCGTCTCTGTGGTGTCGGAGGTCGACACAGGGCGCGACATTGATAGCGAAACATCCATTAATATCACCGTAGGCATTTTGTTAGAGTTAAATCTTACTATCAACTCAATTATAACAAGAAATCATTCATTATTTGATAGGAAGCCAACCTCAGTATTTACTGCGGTTTTGCACAAATAATGTTTAGATTTATTACATATTTAAATCACCAGCTGTTCACTGTTGTGAAAGATGAATATAAAATTTTGTTGGTATGACAAGAAAAGCGAAAATATTGATGCTAGAAAATGCGTCTTTCACATGAACAATGAACTGGAAAGCTCAACCATCACAACAATTCAACAAAACAAATGTCAAGCAAGGCATTGATTTTGTGACCAGTGTTGCCAACTCGAAAAGTTTAAATTATCGAGTTCCCACGTCAAAATGATCGTATTGTCACCAAAATTATCGTGCAAAAAAATTCACGAAAAAAGAACCTAAAACACTAATCAAACATTGATTGCAAACGACAATGACTAGTCAAAGGAGGAGAATATGCAAAGTTTCACCACTAGTAGCGCTAGCAGCACAAACCGTCAAACTTTACACATGACCGTTTGGAGTGTTTCACAGGTCACAAGAGTCTGTTTAATTTTTACAGTCTGTGTTCACGCGTGCCCACGAAATATAAAGGTAGCCAGAAGAAAATTTAAAGTTTAACTAGCTTTTGTCAGCTGGGATAGGTGGCATAAAAACTATACTATGTGTTAATTCTGGTTGTAAACGTGTGAAAAAAGTGTTTTTTTAAATGAAATTTGGCATACAGATATATGCCAAATTTCATTAAAAAAGCACTTTTTTCAGAAAAGGTCAAAAACTGTTAACCGTGTTCCTGTACCCTGGAGAAGTTATGGTGGTACTCCATTTCTTCTCCTAAAAATGGTTTGCCCGAAAATCATTATCCATAACACATACGCTATAAACTTCCGTAACCATAATGTTAAAAAATTCGAAATTTTGATTTACATAATTATCTTTACTTCTAAAACTATTCTGTTATAATATCGAGTACCTACTATAATAATTGAATCTCCTAATTTTGCATGAAATAAATATGTCCTAAGCATTATATTATAAAATGTGTATTATTCCGAATGTTCATTTATAATAAAATCGTTAGTCCTAAAACATTTGCACAAAATTAGGTTTTAGTGACAGAAACGAATCGCTGTAAATCCTACTCCACGCAGCCTTGTCTGCCCTACCCCTATAGTGTAATTTAGAATCGCGTAGGCGTGGAGGGGCGAGGCGGCCCGCGTGTTAAGAAGCAGGTGGTTGCAACCACCACAGCTTCGTCTTGCTGGCCGACTTCGCAGGCCAGCCTCAGCTGCGGCAGTGAGCGTTAAACCATCTGCGACGATAAGCTCGCGTTGACCGCCGGAGCCCGGCAGCGCCGGAGCCGTGACAGAAACCATGCATTAATTTTTTATTTTTAATCAGTTCGTACCAATTTTTATCGCGCTGAATGGCGTACGACATATTCAGGAACTAAATTACGACCTATTTTTCTAGCACGTTTTTATGCTTAACATTTTATTTTCTCTTCTCTATTTCTGAAATTTCCACGCCACTAACTTCACAGACATTAAACATTCTAAAATGAAACCATCTAGATTTTCACCTGGCGGCCCCTAATACTTATTAGTTATATAATATAAAATGGAAGAAAATGCTGATGACAACAAAATTATTGATAACAATAGTCAACCGGAGAATTTAGAGTTTCGTTTTAATTTTATTAATACACCATGGGATGATCGATCCACCAAAAGCAAAGTTGGAATCGTAGTTTTATTGGTTTCTATATTTACTGCAACAATGGCCCTAGTAATATTTAGTTTTATAATGCATTATAGAGGATTTCATTCTGTTAAAAAATATGTAAAAAATAGTGAACAATCATGCTTTCGAGTGAAGATGGATGATTATCGCTTCGTTGCAAGAATTCACTCTGCAACCACGCAGCAGCTGTTGTGTGTTGGTGCAGTGGTGAGCCCGTCTTCAGTTCTCGCAAATGGCGTCTGCGCTAAGTCTGGACCTATACGGATGTATTTGGGAAGCATATCTAAGTAAAATAATTATACCAAAATCCTTAAGCCCTTCTTCGTCGTGTCGATGATTCCACAAGTTGAATTTACTTATATTTTTTTCAACCAAAAATCTGCCGTACCAATAGCGTTAGCTCTGGCCTCGCACAGGGACAAGAGCATGTGCTAATTGAATTAAAAGCAGAATTTATGTTATCGTCTGTGATGAGAACTCTTAGTCACATTAAGACCCTATCAGACTTAGTTGGACCTGCAGCCCACTTCGTTTCGTAGTTAAGAGATTTCCAGGTACCTATCCAAGGCAGTTGGTCCGCTTATAGATGGTCTGATGCACGATAGAAGTTTTTCTCCCGACACAAGATACTCAGAAATCCCTCCCTCCTTATCTGTCACCATTCTGCATAGAAGTACATTTAATTTTAAAAAAATGGTAGTACTTGCGTGGGGGTGTGGGAGTTTACATTCTGTGGATGACGTCATGATGGATTTACGTATTTGTTATTTATTTTCCAGTCCTCGCTGCAAAAAGGGTTTCTCCGTCGACCTCTTCGAATCGATACATCACGATGGAGTAATTTCTAAAAGACTAGTCCTCTTATCAAGTTACGAAAGTATAGAGGCATGCTCAGATGTGATAATGATCGGGACAAAGTTAGACTGGAAACAAAAAGTACACATCCTCGGGCGACCCTATTCTGCTGGGAGATCGTTATCTCGGCAGCACGTCGACTTAGCTGGCAAAGACTACGGAAGCACAAGTTTAAATAAACATTTGAAGTCGAATAGCACGATATGTGTGAAGGACGTGGCGCGATGTCCCGTGCGTGCTGGTGACCTCATGATGCAGAACGGACAACTGTTTGGGTTGGCGTCCACGAGTGTACAGCGCTACAGAGTGGCCTGTTTTGGCGATTTGAACATCGTCAAACAAGACTTGACGGAGTTAGATACAGAAATCAGTTATTCCGGTTATTTATCCCATGCACAAGCTGCTAAGTATTTGAATTCAAGGAAATCTAGGTCAGAGAACTAACCTTGAGCCTAAGAAGAGGTACACTGAGGTACCTGCACGAACTGGCAATATTATTAGTTTGCACTTGATTGTAAAATAAGTACATAATATGAGTTATCTACCTACCTACAGAAGTTATTATTACGAGCTTGGGGTTTGTGACAATTAAAAACTGCCAATATAAATGATTAAAAATGACACTTTAATAAAACAATACCTAAGAACAACCCAGACACACTAATTACAAAACACAATTGCACTCCTGATCACTCTAAGTCGCACTTGAAGATCGCTTTCGATGTTCTCGCATGTATCGTTTGTCCAATACTCCTCGGGTCACGATCCGTTCCGGCCTTTTATAGGGCCCTCGGATAGTTCGCGACCCTTCTACTGTAGAAGCATCTAGAATGTTCGAGTACATACCGGCCCCGACTGAACAGATGTCGAAAGTTTCAGAAAGTTCTAGCATCGAAATCTCTATTAATTCTGCTACTCGATACTAGATGGCGCTAATGGCAACTAATGTTTTTTTCGTGGGACTGATAGGTACCTACATACATGCATCCAAGCCTGACTGATCATTTTCATCTTTCTTCGGGCAGTCGATGAGAGACGTGACCGCTTCTTTCTCAGACACATCTTCGTTCTGCAACGATTTACACAGCCATCTAAAATGGTGCTATCGTTGTTCTTTAGTAAAAATCTACCTTCTTGTGAGTTTGTACATGCATAGGCACGTGTACCTTAATAATGAACTGCCAATATCGTAGGACTAACGCTTTATTGGGGATATAATTAAGTGCGAGGTTAGCCTTCCCATAACTTACGCACATAGCTGCGTGTAGTCTTGGACTCCTACCTAGTTCAGTCGTCAGCAAGGTGCCGCTCTTCTGTATGAGCTCTAACCGGCGAGAAAAGGTACCTAAATCAAACCAAAATTGCAAGTGAAATTATTTATTTTGAAAATATACGTTAATATTTGTTACATACTGGTTGCATTTTTTTTGTTTATTAGGTACTTATTAGTGACTATGACTATGTGAATGCATATGAGAATGCTTCCGCCGGCAAGAAGGTACATGTACAGATCCAAGGTCGACTTCTTCAGGGCTTGTGTATCCCTTCCAATCTTTAGTGGCGACGTACAAGATGAGTACTACGACGAACGTTAGGACGGTGTATACCAGCAAATAATTATGGTGGAAGGTCAACAGGCCCGTCGTGTCTAATGATACCTTGAAGCTATTCTTGCCTCGAACTTTAGAAGACATGTTGCTGCTGATTGATTTGCGTCTGAAAGGAAAATAATTAGCGAGTTAAAAACAGATTCCTCGTTCAACTGCCTCGTTGGTCTAGTGGTCGCAGGCGTTGCTGCTGAGCATGAGGTGCTGGGTTCAATTCCCAGGTCCGGCAAAGTGTTACTGGGTTTTTTCTATTACAAATTTCTTAGAGGCCGGAATCAGGAGTTATGCCCGGCCACAGGCTTGCCTCATATTACATGGGACTTGAAACATAACTGGCCAAATGTGGATGTCTTTGAACTTAATAGGTACACCTCTGACTAAACCTTCGGGGAAACAAGGCGTGATGTTATGATAACAAGAGGTGGAAGGGAAGGGAATTCTTAAGTGTATGTCTGTCTGTCGATGGGCTGTAACTTCTGTTTCTTTTTTTTACCGTAGATACCTAACAGGTAATCAGCTGGATATTTTTACAGAAGTTAGGTGTGTTAATTACTAGTCCGAACGTAATAGGACGACTCTAATTATGTATTATTTTGTAATCAAATAATTTGCAATGTAAATAAATTTGAAACTTTCCTTCAGTCCTACAAAAAAATAAGACAACATCATAGCACCGAAATTAAAAATCTATGTTAATAAACTGTAAATTGGGTTGTCAGTCCAGCTAGGGTTAGATGATGGCGGCAGTACTGACGTGCGTGCGTCCAATTTAACCTATCTGATAGTGGGTTGACGAAAATTATAATAACTCATTAAGTGCACGTCACACGCACGATTGGATGTCACCCGCTAACAGTGATTTTCCGGAGGGTGGTCGCGACACACCAACTTGTGAACCTACCCGCACATGGCGTTCACAATTAAAATGTTAATTTGTCTCTCACACATTGTCACGCGTCACGGTTTTATTGGGACACGCTGTATTGACTGACTACATTAAACATCATGTTTGGAGTTAATTTTTAGGTAATGATGTGACAGTCACTTTTAGTAATTGAAATACAAAAAAACCCAAGATACACAATCAGCGTCTCAAAAACGTCCGTATAAATAGAGCGCAATTTGCGCAGGTGTCAAATAGTAAGGTAAGTCATCTTTCAGTCAGTATTGCTTTGTAAAAACTTTAAGTCATGTAAGTGCGGTTGAATTTGCGAAAAAATGTGTTTTATCATAACTATAACTACTGACATATAATTGGGGACAGTTTTGAGAGTTACTTTTGTTCGAGGCTGTGCTGTGTGTGTTTTTTTGTAAATCAATGCTTTTAGTAGTGTATTTCTTACGAGATGTTTGAGGAAAACCTACGCTTGCGGCGATCAGGTTAATAAAATATTACCGGTGGTCGCGGGTTTTCCTCCCGTAACATGCAATGTTTTTCTTAGAGACCTTCAATAGCTGCCCCGCGATTGAATTTATATCCGTGATTCCGAAAAAATACATCTACTGAAATTAACAATGCTGGAAGCACAATTGTATCTAATCCTTCAGAAAAGTTGGCTCTTGGCTTTGAGGGAGATACTTAAAAAAAAACAAAAATCTTGTAATTTGATGAGTTGGTTTGTTAATTTTAAAACCTGCATCAAAATAGCAGATTTTAAACAAATTTTACAAGGACGAGTAACTTACTCTAATACTTACACTAAACCACTTAAGTCAGGGTCGTCGCCAGTACCCCAAGCTACGTATTACACCAAGTATGTACAGTAGAGCGAAGCCACCGTTCACTTAGGAATAATTCCATCATCATACTCATGGTAACGCAGACAATTTTCATTAAGTTCAAGCATATCTGCTCTAACAATCTTGGCTGTAAAATGTAAGTTTAGGGAAACTTCCATGTGTTTCAGACCTTCAGCTGTAAGACGGAGTAAGACCCCAGTTCCACGTGGCAAGACAGATTTAATGAAATACAATTTACTGCCGCGTAATCCTAGTCAGTCATTTTGGATTAAAAGAAATTCTCAGCTTTTTCTTTGCATAGTAAGGTGCACTTATTTTGGGATTTTTTTTTAACTTTTAAGTTTTATGTTTCTTCAGTAGGTGTCAACTTAGATGAGAAGTTCTTGGAGTAGTAGGTCCCTAAATACGCATTGGAAACCTATTTCACCCGCAATACCTATATTGCGTTATTCTTAAATAGTTGCCATCGGGTAGACCAAATAACTGCACTACAGGATAAAAGATGATAGGATACGTGATGTGGGATGGTGATGACGTAGGGATGGAATTAGGTAAGTGAATACCTGGTAAAAATGTAAATTATTTGGTCGATACTCACAAACGGGAACAACCAGACGTGATTTTCAGCCAATTTTGCATGAGCACTACTTGTTTATTATTTGCTGGTATACCTACTTGATAATCTTATTGCTAATTTAATTGCGATTTTACATTTTCTGAGGTTCTGATTTCACTGCATTTAGCTTTTTGTATTGAAAATGGTAATTTGACAATGTGACGTTTAAAAAACCATAGTCAACGTTGAAGAAAAAAAGAACCTTATTTTGAAGTGCATACTTTTTGCTGATGGGCCGAAAAGATAGATGTTAGAACCTGGGCGCTGACGTATTTACAGGGTAGTAACAGAACTTGTAGTATTTGAAAAATGCCTTCAAGCCACGGACTCCTAGAAACTACGATTTGGAAAACAAATGGTTATATTTTCAATAGGTAATTGCTTACTTCGTATCAGCCGAAAGACGTCCACTGCTGGACATCAGCCTCCCCCAAAAGGGGGGGATTTGCCATAATCACCACGCTTGGCAGGCGGGTTGGCGATCGCAGTATGGTGGTCAAATGCATAGAGAACGCTGCTGCCCATTCTCTAGTAAGTCCCATAGTCGCCTTTTACGACACTCAAGGGAAGAAATGGGATGGTGCTATTCTTTTACGTCCGGCACCACACGGGACAACATTGTTTACTTATGGGAAGCGAATAAGATGTTTTTTTTTTGTAATATTCGTTTTACATTAGTAGTAGTTTTTTTTTTTTTTTAATTTAATTGTATCCTTTTGCTGTGTCCTTACAGGGTCCATATATTTGTGCCTAGATTTAAGCCCTTTGTACCTTTTTTACAACATGGAATGCAATAAATTAATATGAATATTCAAGAGACAATCAATATACGATTCATGTTGTTATTTCATTAAAGGTTTTTCCAAAAGCTGCCATGTTCTGTGAATGCAATAAATCAATAATGAGGATAGGAAGAGATGGAATAACCAGAAGACTACATGATATTTACTAATAGGTACGGTAGGTATGCGATGTGAATTTTTTTTGGCCAGTTACAAAAAATATCGAAAAACTACTCTTTAAGTTTAAATCTTTTAAAATACCAGCAAATTCTGCAAGGATTTGAGGTAACCACAGGAAATAGTAGAAAAGGAAGGCTTATAGAAAACGGTGGACGTGTGCAGAGGCATGAACGTGACGTACCCAATCTACATTGTATGTACAGGATATTGCTTCAGAATTTCTGCCCTGTCGTAAAAGAACTCGCATTTTCTAATGTCTAAACATCTACATATCTTTAAGTTGCTGTAGAATCATCGCATCGATTTATGTGGGATTATATCACGAATTCGCGATCAAAATCTTGGCATACCTACTTACCTATAAATTGAAACAACGCAACGTGATTATTTCAGCCGAAAAATGTGCAACGTGGTAATTCTGTTAATAAGACAACAAGTTTTTGACACACAACACATCTTCACTGTAGAGCTTATTAAATTACCATGGCAGGTTCGGGTTCGGGTTGTTCGAAAGAGATACCGTCGCCCCTGGCACACAGGTTACTGAAGGAACACGGGTGAGTTTTAGTCAGTAAATCTCTGACACGCCCTCTCGCTCCGCCCAGAGTGGTAGAAGTTAATTTGATAATTTACCAACGTCAAAAAAAAAACATACACATTGCAGGTTTCCGTTGGGAATCTAGTCACGGGGTCGAACTCACTGGTGGGCCTGGCTAAAAAGCACGCTGTTTGACCAGGTATCGTGTCCGACAGAGATAGTATCAGTGATGAGCAGTTAGCCACTAGCACGCACAACGATATTCAGTGAGATGCAGATTCAGTAATATACTCCCGAAATTTGTACGGAAAAATTTTCCGTACAATTTTCGGGGCTAGATTCCCCAGCTCCGGAGTTTCCCGCGAAATTGAAAACTTACGTTTTATTTGTAATTTGCAGTCCTAGTTTAACTTTTGTTACTTCAAGTTATAGCTATATTTACATGATGCAGAATTGCATATGTAAGCGGGCACGCCCTTTGTGCCTGGAGGCTTTTATTTTGATTGTAAGTTCTGTTTACGTTTTTTATTTATTATTATTTATTTCTGCTTGTGTACCTACCTATCAATTTTTTGTTAGTTTAATGGCGTGTGCTAGCTGACATTAGGCAAATTTAATGTTTTTTGTGTTTCTTAATGTTAATAACCTACTATTGTATAGAATCAAGTTCTTCTAACTTATCAGACAGCTGTGACGCTAGGAAGTGGTGAAGGGCGGGCGTTTTGGGGGACTATCGTAATTCTGATGTTCAAAAAGAGCTGACTCTCAGCCTAGATTGAATAAATGACTTCTGATTTTGTATGTTGTATAAAATATGATTCGCGACCGTAACAAGTATGTATTTACAGAATTATAATAATTGAAACCATCAATATAAACCTACTGCCCCACCCTATGTTCATATAATCCAGTTTTATGATTTCTTTTGAAAAAGTCATTAACATTTAACTTAGCGCATCCGCCTGAATGTGACAGACCGCGAAATTAATTTTTATTTTGAAAAAACCTAAAAACACAAAACACAAGCTACAAATTCTAAAGTAAGGATTGATAAGTCCTCAACTTAAAATTCTGTTTGCAGAAACTGGGTTTATGCCAACTTAAATTAATTAGTTATTCAACCGAAAAATTCTAGAAGTAGGTAATATTCTTTTAGGTAGCGTAACTGTATAAAAATTAAGGAAAATTCCAGCAAATTTAATTGCGATCACTAGATAATGAAAAACATAAAGAAGATCAATCCGAAGGAGAGTTTAATATTGATGAGCGGCCGTCGCGTCCCATGGCGGCAATCTATAAAAATATTAATTGCTGTCCTGTTCGCCTCGTAAACAATTCAGTGCACATGAAATATTTAGTGTCTATACACGTTAAGTGTCATTTTTTTATTTTAACTAGGCATAACCGTGGAGATACTTGCGAATTTTCTTTTTTCATTATCAATACCTACGTATTGAATCAATCTGACTCGTTATGTTCACTTAACCAGGTTTGAAGTGAACCATTTCATTGATTTGTCCACATTTCAATTTGGAAGCATCTAAATTATAGATGAGCGAGAGATTAAAATGACAATCTATTTCAAAGTGTATCGTTTTCCAATTGCAAAGTTAATTGTTTTGTTATAAGGTTCAGAATCGATAGCTTGAGGGTAGTTTAAACAGGAATAGAGGAATCGCCGAGTGAGCAAATCAGCGGGGTAATAACGTTTCGGAAAACAGCAGCGGCAATGCACTGGAGACATATTTGCATAGAGCAGATATGGTGCCCAACGGAGCCAGGCAATATGAAACGCGATGTGGTCGTTTGAAATCACAAGCCAAACATGTGTAGGTAGTTAGGTGCCTATAATAGTGAGCAATTGTAACTGCACTCTCCGTGCTGATTTTTTTAATAGGCTGATGGATTTTTCCTGTGTGCAATTAATTGTTTGGGAATGTCAGTTTTCAGGTTGTTCACTCGCACTAAAAGCGTTTGCTACAGTCCTCATGAAAACGAAAACTGCGATTTTATAGTAAAAGTAATTATTTAAAATACATTTTCAACACACTCCGGAAATAGTTTTTGTACAGGCTGTTCAGCGGTTTTGCCAGTGCCTTTATTTACACCTGCGCGCGGAAAAACAAAACCAGCGCTCCATTTTCTATAAATATTTGTTAACCTTTGCGTTGTAATTATTATCAAAAATGTCCACTTCACGTATGAAAGAGCAATACAAGTCTGTCTTTTTCCTCGAAAATGTGTTGAAAAACGTCGTCACACTTCTATCATAATGTTCATAATGTAGTATTTCGCCTGCGTTTTGAGTTCGTTTACCTATGCACAAGTAAGTATTTGCTGATTTTATCACCGGGGTACGTAACACACTACAAAGACAATCTCCACAGATGGGGGTTCACGGACGGCTCAGATCTCAAGTGCGTATGCGGCACCTCCCCATGGACAATGGCTCACCTTCCATCCTGCGCCGCATGCCCTGTTACTTGTGCATTTGACGTTATGACTGCGTCAGCGAGCGGAGTTCGCGCAGTTGAATTTTGGGCCTAAGATGTTTGAATTTTTTTGCCATCGATACGCTAAGAAGAAGTAGGATTGGCGTTCATTTTGACAGTTCAAAATAATCATTGCGTTATTTACGTTGTAGAACAGACAAATTTTCTTAACATATGCACCAATGGATTAGCAATATCCTTCAAAATATTTCAGATTGTGATTGATAGTGTGTTACGCGAGTATGTAGGGTGCGGTTTTACCAGTACCTATGTGGAAGGTGCATGGTTATTTTATTTTATAATTATTTTACATATAAACTTTGAATTATTAAGTTTAAACTAAATCTCTGAATAATATCTATTTGTTAAATTTAACAGCCTCAGACAAATGTTTGTCGGTGGCCTATTGGACCTCTGTTTAATTAGTTTCCCTGAGGGTTGGAGTTGAAAGGGGAAAGCTGGGATAAGTAAAGCAGATGGGACATTTCCGCCCATCGCTCTTTGTTTCGGTTATCTAAATTAATTGAATAATAATCACTATTTTCTAATGCCTTCGCCGGAATTAGAAACGACGAACATTTACGGAATGTCGCAGGTAGCTGGCTGTCATGAGGAGTGGTTTTGCATTGAATCTATCAATTTTGACATAAGTAGGATAGGAATTTGAGTTACAAAAATTTAGAGCAATTGGAAGGAAAGGCTTTATTACCAAAGTAGGTACATAAAGAAAGAAAAAATATAATCACGGAATTGAGAACAATTTGGCGAAAAGACATCGAAAAATATAGTTAGAGCGTATTTTTCAAAGTACATAATAATATTTTTCATACATTATTCATATATGAAAAATATTATTATGTACTTTAAAATAATGGCTAATGGTGCCCAAGATACAGGCTGTGCCTAGTTTGGGACCAACAATATCTCAATACTTAAATTTTTTATGTTGAAATAAACAATTTTACTGTTTTTATACTTAAAAGAATTTCATGTATTTATCATTTAGGAAAAAAATAAGACTTTAGGTAGGTATCACCTGTACAATAAAAAAATAAAATTAAATAGCTATTTGTTACGCAAGGCTGCGAAGTTGTTTTTTGGCGCGAGTAGGTACTTGTATTGAATGCTGAGCACGCGAAGGATTCTAGGATTGAATCATGAGCGAAGCGAGTGGGTCAAATATAAAATCCTGAGCGTAGCGAGGGTTTCAAAGGTACGAGACGCAGAATACCTTTGCTGCCGAGCGAAACACACAATTTTTCACCTCACTACAGCGAGAAAAATGCTAGGTTCAAGAAAAACAGCCTGAATCTACCTTTAAACGAGCAATTCTTGTATATATGTAGATTTTTATATATATAATCTGAATCTAGGAAACTGCTCCAACGATTTTCATGAAATTTAGTATGGAAGGGGTTTCGGGGGTGATAAATCGATCGAAAACGTCAAACCAAAAAAAAAACTGAGCAAAGCTCGGTCATCTGATATTAATATATTAAAATAGTGTAGTTCAATGAAGTATTGCATTGCAGTCTTCGAAAACGATTTCAGACCTTCAGAATGTCTCCATGCATTGAACTTATTGTACACTTTTATGTAGTTTTTGTGTGATTTTTCCGGAAGATCAACAAATTCGGCATTATATACCGCTTGCACTAACACTGCATGTGTTAAATTTATGTCTTCGTCGCTACTGGACTCGCTCATATTTTACGATTTCTTGCGATTTTATTAAAAAAACACACAAAAATTATGGAAAGTGAATTGATTTTTTTTGTTTTGGGTTTTGGCTTCGCACGGTTTGTGCATTTAGTCAGTGTCAAGTAATTTTTCTTTTCCATCAAGTAAATGGCCCGATATCGGGCACGAAGTTACAAAACAGTCATAGTCGTCTTTAGTCAGTCAAGTCACAGTTATTGTAAAGCGGTAGTAACTTTACAACAACCTATTAGGAGTTTTTGGGGGGAACACGAAAAGTCCACGTTAGTCACTTATTTTCACCTTCACTACATTTGTGCACTCACACGTAATTAAATTGCAATAATTCACTACCAAAATTATACAATTTTATTCGCTATTTCACTAAATTTCATGGAAATAAAAAGTCGTGCGACATGTTCCAACGCGATCCCGCCAAAAACTCTGAATTGATTTTAAAGTTGAGAGAGAGACGGAAAAATTTTAAAGTTTCTTTTCTTTCATGCAGTCGTGCTAGCCAGTGCGATTATTATAAGAAATGGGGTTGGCAAAGTAACATGAAATAAGTTTTTTAATACAGTTGCTCAAAAAGTGGTGTATTGCAGGGACGTATAGCGTTCGGGATGTGGGCTATTACATACTAGTGCTTTTTTTTTACCTTTCCCGAACTCGTGCGTTCTCTTTCCCAACTGTCAAAATAATGTCTATTAAAAAGAAAAACCAACCATGAAGTTTTTACTAAAGAGTTTTTGTGATTCATACAAATACGTATATTTCTAAAAGGAAGCTACTAATTTATTTCAATATCAGATTTAATGATTTAATTGAATGAGTTAGGTTAGGTTTCATTTCATTTCATCTCATTAAATTTCATTTTCATTTCATATCAATAAAAAAAATCTACTGAAGACTAAGCTGTATGGATAGTTCCCTTTGCCTACCAAAATGGGTGAAAAAAAAAACTCTGCTTATATTATACGGTTGGCGCCATTTTCCAGAAATTTTCTTTGCGAGTTTAGTTGTTTGTTGCACAAAATGAGTAATTTCGACCCTATTTTTTTTGAATTAACACCACCGGAACTCAGTATAATTGCACAAAATGCTTCGGAGAACATTTTACCGGAAAAGTCAAAAAGTCGTTACATATCTACATACGACGAATTTATTGCGTGGAGAGAAGAGAAAAAAGCAAATAGTTTTTCAGAAAATGTTATGTTGGCATACTTCTCCGAACTCTCAGCAAAATTAAAACCGTCTACGTTATGGTCGAGATTTTCGATGATAAAAAGTATGCTGAAAATAAGGAACAACGTGGATATAAGTGAATACCCAAAATTAAATGCTTTCTTAAAACGACAATCAGACGGTTTTACAAGTAAAAAGTCGGATGTTAATATCCAATGAAGTGGAAAGGTTTTTGAACGAAGCTCCCGATGATCGTTATTTAGCCACAAAGGTAATTTATTAATAAGTACTTATATTTTTCTTTAGTATTCAGTTTACGAAATCGCAAAATACAGTCAAAACATTATTTAAAAAAATATTAATCAAATCCCTTTTTTTGTAGGTTGCTCTGATTTTTGGCGTTGTTGGAGCTTGCCGCAGAGAGGAGTTAGCCAATATTACTTTAAAAGATATTGAAGCCCATGGAAAAATGCTACTAATCAAGATTCCGAACACAAAAAATAAGATACCGAGAAGCTTTGTTGTTGAAGGAGATTTTCTTAGAATAGTGCAAAAATATATGAATCAGCGGTCCCAAAAAGGAAAAACCGACCGTTTTTTTCAAAATTACCAAAAAGGGAAGTGTACAGCTCAAGCAATCGGGATAAACAAATTTGGTAATATGCCAAAAGAAATAGCAACGTTTCTTGGTCTGCCGGATGCTGAGTATTATACTGGGCACAGCTTCAGGAGGACCTCTGCTACATTATTGGCAGATTCAGGAGCCAATTTGACGTCCTTAAAGCGACTAGGAGGTTGGAAATCAGACAAAGTTGCAGAAAGCTATATTGGTGATTCATTAAACAACAAACTAGAAACTGGGAAAAAAATCACACAATCCATTAATTTAAGGTCCAGTCCGTCTTCTTCACATGTTGAAGAGAACGTTCGTCCATCTACCTTCGTTGATAATGATAATTCATCAGATCCAATTCCATCAACTAGCAAACGCCATTGTATGACAAATATACATGAACAATCATACGAAATTAATAATAGTTTGTCTCAAACAGTAAATATGCAACCTAAAACTTCCCCAGTTACTTTAAAAAACTGTACCAATTTCAATGTACATGTGTACTATAACTTTTGTAGATAAGAAATAAATGATTAGTTAGTTGAGTTTATTGTGTTTTTATTATTTTATTAAATTGCTTCATTTTTTCGCAACTGTATTAAAAATAGTCGTTCAGTACACCTGCGGAACCGTCATTGCAACTTGTTCCGACTGTCAACCCTCGCCTTCGGCTGCGCCTCGGCTCGGGTAGACATTTGTCGGAACTCTTTGCAATGACAGCCTTTCCGCACTTGTAATGAAATATACTATTACCTGATGCATTTTCAGTGGACTGGCCGGTATAGAAAATTATTGAATAGCAAGGTTCGAATTTCAAAAACTCTTTCCACACTAGCGGATAAAATTCACTTTTGCACGCAGATTTCGAATGACAAACAGAATCTTTCCAAGACTGTGAGGTGAAAACTGTCTTTTTCCCTGGTGTTTTCGTTGTAAGTCTTTTTCATGGTAAATTTTTTCAAGGATTCTTAAAGATACGTTGTTTTTTATTATTGAAAATCTTGGGCGTCGCCAATGAATATCTAGAAGTTTCAAATGTATCTAGGTACTTTAAGCTCTGGTCATTTGATATACCTACCCAGTTATCTATCTAATACTCAAAAGAATAAAGTGTGCGTTTGAAAGGCGCGGCCACGGCAATATTACAAAAAAAAACAGAAGATTATGTAAAAATTTGATTTAAAAAACTTTAGACGTCGGTGATGCTTTTTCAGCGAGATATCGGCGATAGGGTGTTTTTAACCGTTTCAATGGCACCACCATGGGGTTATAGTCTTACAGCTCCTAAAATATAAACCTAGGAATTTTTCCTATATTTTTACAAATTCAATCTGTTATTTACATAAATTCCAGGTTTCTGCGACGCTTAGTTTTAAAGATCAGTTATCAATGGTGCGGCCACGTTCAAACCCTTATAACTTTTTAACTGGTTTTGGGAATCAACTTTTATACATTTTTACAAAATATTGGCAAAGTTTATTTTTTTTTTTAATATCGCCGTGGCCGCGCCATTGAAACGCACACAGAAAAAAATATCTTGAATAATTAGTTTTTTAAAATTGGACTAAGTGCACCCTTTTTATATCTGTCTATTTATCTAAAATTTCAGGTATCGACCAGACTAGTCTTTTGAATATAGATATTTAAAATGTATGTAACAACGAACCCATACGCAAAAAAAATGGAAGACAGACGTATCGTATCATTGTATCGTGTATTCCTTTTATAGGATGCTAGGCCATTAAGTCAAAAAACATGCACTTAAATGTTAAATCCCTGTTCCACATGCATCAAAGGTACACTAAAAGAATAAGCACATCTTTTTCAATATATCACCTTCATTTTTTTGACCCTTGTGATTTACGTTACTGAAAAAAGGCAAACAATCATTACCTACACTTATATTATGCAACATAGATGTAGTACACAGGTGAAGAGGCCTTGAAGGGTCATTGTCATTGCCACCACTGATGATCGATACTTTGCCTAGCCGCATAAAAAGTACGTCAACACTATCGTATGCCATACATACAGCACTCGTGACTAGCTCACTATACTGTTTAAACTAAGAATAAAGGGTACAATGACCTCAAGTTTTCTTTCTCGTAACGCTGTTTGGTATGGAAAGCACTGTTTGACAATTTTCACGCGAAAACGAGTCATGCAATGTTGTCGGGAGTAAGTAGGTGCTTGTTATAGAGAACATTTTATATGCACTTGCTAGAGTTGACGTTAGAATAAATAAGCTATTGTGTAGGTAGTATTTTTATCTCACGGAGCGATGCGCGTTTTACTTGTGGTTACCGAATGTACAAACACGTTGTGAATGTGTGAGAAGGAGCTGTCGGCACTGTCTGAGACAATGGCGGAATCGAAAGTGTGTGTGCGTGTCATACACATCTACCTACGGCGTATTTGTACACCACAAGTTACCACAATAGTAAAGTGCGCGTCGCTTCGTGTGATAAATGCGGTACTACAGTTACTGAAATAGTCTGCTGCTAAAAGTAGAAGAGCACTTAACATCTCACTTTCTTCGAAAAGAAGCATGTAGCCATCAAAATTGTTGCGAGAATATTTCTCCCACTAGTTTGCCATAAGCCAGCCAAGCATGTTCTTTGTATTTTTCTCTAAAGAGCTGGTTTCTGAAACGTTTTCCTCACAGTGGTTATCATGGTTTAATCCGTTATTATCAATATCCCCACTGGTGAGGTTCAGGCCTTCTCTCTTTGAGGAGAGTGAAGTGAGCTGCTTTCTACCATGCTGGCACAGTACAGGTTTATTGTCTATCTGTATTGTTTTGTTTCAAATACAGGGAAAGGTCTACGTCCAGCAGTCGTTTCCAAAGAACCAGAAAATGTTCCATTTTCAGGTTTAAATAGTGAAGAAGGGTACCTTTTCATTAGTAGAGTAACAAGCGGAAAATTGGGTTATGCTGAATTATTTCCGAAGTATTCTGATAAGGATTTCGTTATAAATAGGAGTAGGTGCGGAAAACCATTCGCTATTATATGTTTCGAATAAAAAGGTGATACGCACTTGTATTTCCAATATGTGGTTATAGTTACAGATGTGTCGAGAACTATTTATATAAGGAGTGAATGTTTACAAAAATCTGTAACAGACATTGGGCTGGCAAAACAGGTTTCTCTTACAACAAGAGAGCTAATAAACAGTACGTAATCAATAGTATCTTTATATACCTACCTTCTTATAAAAGACTAGGACGAAATGGACCTTTTTATTTGAGTACCCATCAATAAGGAAAAATATTAAAAGATACATGTAAATATAAATAGCAGACTCTCTGTAAAAATAGATTTCTTTGGATCTTCGTATTTGAACAGTATCAGATATAGGTACATTCGGGATCTTTTGTAATTCTGAGTAACGGTTTTTCGCTTGTGTTTAATTTGTGTAGACATTTTTCTGTAATCCCTACTTAATATGACAAATGCTAAAGTAACTCTGTCTGTCTGTCTGTTACGCTTTCACACCTAGACCGCTGAACCGATCGTATTTGGAAAAAATGTTGTCTGGGATATGGAGAAGGACATATACTACTTTTTATGCGATAACCAACAACGCCGCGGGCGGAGCCGCGGGCAAAAGTAAGTGATAAATAAATTAATAATACTGGCAATAATGTAATTGGTTGATTAGCTTTTTTCATAAAGCATTTTAAGCATGAACAACAAACTTAATTTTTCATTTCACCTTTCCGCTGTTTTGCTTTCCTTTCCTTATTTAAGTTTTCAGCCCTATTAAAAGTTCCTATCCTATATCAGATAAAAGCAGTGGTGGCCCAGTGATAACGGCCACTTACGAGTTATAGGTTTGAACCCAGACAACGCTGTACTTTATGTAAATTATTTCATCACTACTGCTTTCAAAACGGAGAAGGAAAACATCGTGAGGAAACCGGCATTTCTTAGAACCAAACATTCGAAGAAATGTGATATCTACCAACCCGCACTTGGCCCGCGTGGTGGATTACGGCTCACTCCCTTTCGCGGAAAGGAGGCCTGTGCCCCAGCAGTGGACACATTATAAGCTGATTAAGACTTTCCTATGTCCTATCCTATTGGCTAAAGAATGAGCTGTACAGCAGTGAAAACATTGTAAAGGCCAATTATTTTCAAAAGAGCAACCGCGGAGTTTCTTGCCGACTCTACTCCATAGGAAACGACCATTTGGAACCATGCACCTAGCTTCTGACGTTTCATATGTGCCCATGTAGGTTTATGTGAAAAAATAGTTATGTGTAGTATAATAGTATTGCATTGTAGTCTTAAAAAACGTTATCAGTTGTTTTTTTCATGCAGTTGTCGTGCAGCCAGCGCGATTATTCTAAAAATGGGGTTAGCGCACTGACATTAATTATGTATTAATAATTTTTCAGTGGACTGGCGGTATAGATTGTTATTTGTTATGCATAACTGCAAAGTTATTTTTTGGCGTGAGTACTTGTATTGAAAGCTAAGCAGGCGAAGGATTCTAGGATTGAACCATGAGCGAAGCGAGTGGTTCAAATAGAGAATCCTGAGCGTAGTGAGGCTTTGAAAGGTACGAGACGCAGAATACCTTTGCTGCCGAGCGAAACACACAATTTTTCACCTCACTACAGCGAGGAAAATGCTAGGTGCAAGAAAAACAGTCTAAATAATATATTAAGTTAGTGTACTTAGTTCAATGAAGTATGTCTTCAGAATGTCTTCATGCATTGAACAAATTGTACGCTTTTATAGACTTTTCGCGCGATTTTTCCGGAAGATAACTCAATCCGGCATTATGTACCGCTTGCACTAACTCCGCAGGTGCTAAATTTATATCTTCAACGTTGCTGGACTCGCTCATACTTTATGATTTCTAACGATTTTATCAAAAAACAAACCAAAGTTATGGAAAGCGAATTGAATAGAGACGAATTTTTAAAGTTTTTTTTTTCATGCAGTCGTCCTGCTGGCCAGTGCGATTATTCTAAGAATGGGGTTGGCGCACTGACATGAAATAAGTACTAATGAATTTTCAGTGGAGTGGCTATCACGTGAGTAACCAAACGGAACAGAGGCAAAGCTTCATACAATCGCGCGAATCGGTTGCACTACTACAAGCACGCGGGTTATGTGTGCGTGACCACTGGCCGCTTGTCGCGTACTCGGCGATACTGGAAAAAACCGGTTTAAGCTGGCACAGCCAGTTGACAATATCAGGATCAGGGTTTGTGCGACGCACGTTGTTTGTTTTATTAGTCGCAAGTTTGAATATTATAAAAATTTGAGAGGACCTTTTTTTGTGACCAAGGTCAGCTGTCAGATTTCGGCGCGGGACTTGACGGCTACTTAACGTCAAAAGTCATCGTCCAGCCTACACCGGTTAATGTAAAAACGTGGTATTATTAATAATGGTGTATAATTGTACTGTGTGTATGAATAATATTGGTAAAAAAATTTATCATACTTTAACTATCCCAAGGACTACAATAGGTAAGTAAATATTTGATAATTACTTTTCAAGTAAGTACCTTTATTTTATTGATCCTTTTTTTAATAAGAAGAGTGTACTACACGGTGTGTTTTTACCTTTTTATTGTTATTTCAAGCTTTTACTAAGCATTTGTAGGTATGTGGGAGGGTTGGTATGTAGTAGGTATGTGTGTTAAGTTCAATTATCGCAATTACCATTTGAACCACTTCCCGATATCTGATTGAGCTGAAATTTTGTATACCGTCACTTCAGTGACAATACAATAATATGATAGATATAACCTGATGCTGCAGCCAGGATTGGCGCCTCACTAGCGAACTCTTTAACGGGTAGTAGCACGGGCACGAAATTTAGTATGTTTGTTCATTTTTGATAGTTTAACAAGATTTTTATCGTGAACTGCTGCTGCAGCCAGCATTGCCTCCTTACGAGGGAACTCTTTAACGGTTAGTAGCATGGACTCGAAACTTTGTATTTAAATTTAATTTTGTTTGCTAAACATGATCTTCACCATAAACTGCTGCTGCAGACAGGATAGTCTCCTCACGAGGGAACTCCTCAACAGCTATGGTAGCATTATCATGAAAGTTTGAATACGCGTTTAAAAAGCATTTTTAATGAAAATTTATCATTAATACCTACATCGTTCTTATTTCTCGCTACTAGTCGGTCTGTCTTTAATTTAAATAAATATTTAAAAAGGTAGGTATCATATATCATCTCCCTAGCCTTTTCCCAACTAGCTTGGGGTCGGCTTCCAGTCGAACCGGATGCGGCTGAATACCCGTGTTTGACATGGAGCGACTGCCTTGCAGACCTTAACAACCCAGTTATTGGGCAACTCGATACTCTTGGATAGACTGATGGTCAGACTTTCTGGCGTCCTGTAACGACTGTCAAAGATCTACGAATGACAAACGGGATCGGGGAGAAAAAACTTGATGTTAGATTCAGAATTTACCACATCATTAAAAGAAACAATAAATTATAAAAAAAAAGAAAATAATTGGAATAATTTGTAAAGTACTCTATCATACTAAACAATAAAACTATTTAACAAATGTTTTGTTTAATTTGTCTCCACCTATTGCGATTATCCTACCAAAATAAGTAACAATTTTGCACGTTCTTAAGAAGCTTTGTCTCTGTTTCATTTAGTTACTCATATGGTTGTGAGGTGAAAAATATTTTTATTGTGATTGGCCCTTGGATTCGCGGGTTTTAAATAGCCTTCCAGCACAGCAAGCCTTATCGTAATTTAGAAGTGGTTATTCTAAATATAGACTGCTTTCATCCAATCAACGTGGCATTTTGATGGTAATGATAATTATGACGGTCTGTTCTCAGAATGATTCTCAGCTCCAAAGTAAATGGCGAAAACTTTTTCGTACTCCAAAGTTTCTCGCCGAACAAACATTATGGAGATACTTATAAAGTGAAATAATTAACTTAAGATAAATAAAACTCATGTAATTTCACTGTTTACGTTTACGAACGTTTTCATTTGCGAGTCTTCTATATGGGGCTGTTAACTTAAACAACGGTATTTATAATAAGCTTAGGCACACTGAGAATCTTCTCTCTATCACTTTCGTCTTTCGCAAATAAGGGAGGTTAGAGAGGGACAACAAAAGAAATAGCCTTTATAGTGCTATTTTAATTTTATGAATCCATTCATGACTTGTTTCCAGTTAAGTACTTTAAAGCAATCTTCCTGTTAGTTAGGTACTCCTTAGGGAATTACCTTGTCTTACGAATTCTATCATTAGGGACTAAGCGATATTAGCTTATAACGCATTGCGCAGAGTGGCTTTCCCTAATTCCACTGTTGTATATTCCAAGCTCCCTCCTGTATTGGGCCTATATTTAAGTTAGGAGTCAAATTTATTCTGCTATCATTACGCTATTTCGTGCCTTTGGCAGGCTACCTTAATAATACCCCTTTCTAAAAATGTTTTTAATTTAAGCAACTCTCTGTTTATACCAAAAAGTAGTCAGAATCCAATAATACAAACGTGATCCAGTGAGCATGTTAACTTGTAAAGGACAAAGTTTTATTTATAATAGTAATTTATTTAATAAAAACGTACACAAAAAGAGTACATTTAGCCAACAGTAGTAAATTTCCCATACATAATGCCTAAAAATAAACTATTTCTAAAATGTTTTTATTACTAGTGCAAGTGATAATGTTCTGGAATTAGAATATTAGGTAGCGACCCACCCGATCTAGGTTTATTTAAACCTGTGTTTCGGGCTATCACTTTACATTTAAATTAAATTAGGACAAAATCATTTAAAATTAAATTGATATAAAAATAATCTATTAACAACTATGAGATAATTCATCTTGGTAATTAAACATTAATAACTACAACTGATCCAATCTAAATACTACAAAAGTAAATTCTTACGAGAGAATAAATTATCGTCATGACATAATTTCTAGAACTTTTTCTGTATCTGTGTAAGTAATTGAGTGACGCTAAGTATTCTGATAACATAGTACTACATTTTTTATAGCTTAAACTATAGGTGCTCATTAATTTGTTAAGTCTATTATACAGAAAAGGACCTAAAAACTCATAAAATCGATTAGCAAACGCATGTCTGTCTTTTGTTTTTAGCATCAGCAAATATTCCAATAGAAGTCCCAAAACTGTCCCCCTTTTCTCCATGAGCGAAATAATGAAAATCTAACACCTCTAATAAAAGAACCAACAGATATAATAAAGGCTGGAGAGTACCTCTTTAACCTCCCACACTTGTTCCACGATAACTTCTATTAACTTAACTGAGCTATGATTTATGCAAGTTAAGTTATTGCCCTTGAATTCAGGAGCTGAGTAAATCCCGCCTTACGAGTATAGGCTTACAAACTTTTATCTGCGGTCCGTAAGTAGCATAAATCACTTTTATCGCGTCGCTGGTGATACTTACATGCTTACATGCATCGCGTGAATACGCCGGAGAACTTAGAACTTTGTGTGATCGATGTTCATGTCTATTCGGTGTTTTAATGTGGGATTTTTTGGTTCTGGTGGTGCAGCGTAAGCATAATTAGATTACAATATTCCTACAGCTGGGACTTGGGCCTGCTCTCGGTGAGAGAGACTGGGACGTAATCCACCACGCGGGTGGGCCTAGTTGGTGGACAGTAGCGTTACTAGGGTAGGGCAAGCAGGGCAAGAGCCCTGGGCGCCTGTCAAAGGGGGCGCAAAATGACGCCAATTATAAGAAATCTGAAGAGCCACTTGAATATATTGTGGAGACGAGGATGAAAGCGTATTTCCAAATCTGTTTATTTCTATTCAAATTCTCTTTAAATTTGAAGTAGCAAGTCGCAAATTGAAATTAATACCTTTGTTATTGCAGGCGATAATTGGTCAAGAAAGGTTAGGCAACCGAGCTTTGCTCTGTGTAGACCAAGAAGATAATTTACGAAGGGGCGCAAATGTGATGCTCGCCCTAGACGCCATTTCCTATTTGTACGCCCCTGTTGGTGGATGTCGAATATCTTCGATTTTATTTTGTTTTAGGAAATGTTTTCGCACAATGTTTTCCTTTACCATTTTGAGAGCAGCGGTGGTGAAATAATTTACAGACAATAAAGAACGTGTGTGGGTTCGAACCCTCAACCTCGACACATAAGTCACACGGTGGTATCGAGTGGGACCAGATACCACAGGTGATGAGGTCACTGAAACCTCAGAGGCATCGCTAATGCGTAGCCCCGTTGGTCTCGTGGTAGTAAGCGCGGCTTCTGAGAGTGAGGTACTGTCAGTTCCCAGGTCGGGCATAGTGTTATTGGGTTTGTCCGTGAGGAATTTCTTAGTAGCAGCCCTGACTTTTAAAGTTCGTGGCTTGATACCCCTGTGCCTCGGAAAACACGTTAGGCCGTTGGTCCTGATCCCTCTAGTCGTCTTGGATTGGCGTCCCATCAGGCTATGAGATTGAGGGAAGAGAAAACGTATCTATGTCTGCGCACACACTTGTTCACTATAAAATGTCCCGCGCCGAAGGCTAGTCTGCGGCTGCGCTGTCATTGGCCGCCATGGGCGAAATTCGGTCTGGAGGACTATTATAAAATATCTCAGGATACTCGAATGGATGGAATAAGAAATGAGTACAAAAGAGGAAGTCTGAAAGTGGCACCGATAGCTGAAAAGTTGTGTGGAATTTGGTTGTCATGGTATGGGCATGTGATACGGAGGATTGAGGAATATGCCATGAGGAAAGTTTTGAGTATGAATGTCGATGGCTATAAGAGTAGATAGAGACCATAGAACGATGAATGGACTGTGTGAATGATGATATGGTTAGAAAGAGTGAGACTAGGGAGATGACGACTAATGGAGAAGGGTGGAAGAAAAACACATGTTGCGTCGACCCCAAATAAATTGGGATAAGTAGAGCTCTAATTATCACTGAAGCTTTGAGTATTTTTATTGACAAGTACTATTTTATTTCCTGTTTTTATTGAATATTAAAATAGTTCTTAATTATATTAACTAAACTTATTCAGTTTTTTTTTTTTTTTTTTTTTTTTGTTTTTTTTTTTTTTTTTTTTTTTTTTAACGTTGTTGTCTGGAAAACGTAAACGTAGCAAAAGTCGTCGTTCACCATCTTCTGTCACAGTTTCACAGTCCAATCCTAATAATGATATCTACCTCCAACGCAAACCATTTGAGGTGAAACTGTTTCAGGAATAGCCGTTTTGCTGCTACGACGGTTTCAGGCAAACCTTCTAATTGGTCCCGATTTGGAAATAGTCCTTTTATAGATACAATAAATATTACTTAATTCATTTTGGAAATTATTTTCTTTGTTTCAAGTGTATTGTAGAAAATGAGAAATCCAATGTACGATTAGGTACTTATTCTACCTTCCCCGTGTTTACCCCCTACTGAACATACGCCTTTTCAAGAATTCGTAGGTACGTACTTGTTGCGTGTGCGCACAGGCTCATTTTCACCAGCCGCTAATCTGCTGTCCTGATCAAGATGATTACAAAGTATTAACAAAAAAAAATGTTCCCAGTATGGTTAGAGGGAATTATTCCTGGCAGGCACAAATATTAATGTCATACTAATAAGTGGCAGACAGGGAGACAAGACTGCTCAACTCTTGCGCCGCCTTATTTATGCTATTTGATGGCAAAGTAGCTAGTACCTGGAGGTATGTGGTCGAAGCTGCCTGTGAACATCTGGAATACCTATAACGTAGAGAGCCGAGGCCTGAGACCCATGGCTAACGCATCGACCGCTTTCGGCGCTGACTGGTTCTTCACCAATCCAGGGCCAATCGAAACGCCGAATGCGCTCGATGCGTTTGATCGATATGGTTAAAAGATACTAGGGCCTGACTGAAATAGTAACCCGTGTTATCATCATCATCACCATCCACAGCTTGACTTCGCCCACTTTTGGGCATTGGCCTCTCTTTCCTTGTGCCAATCCCCACACTCCTGTGCCAGCCTCATCCAGGTTTTGCCCGCGACGGTAACAATGTCGTCCGCACATCTCGTCGCCTGACGCCTGACGACTTCCATTGCTTGGAAGCCACTCTGATAAAGCCTTACTCCACTCGTCATCAGTGCGCCTGGCCAGGGCCTCAAGTCTGCTATTACAATAGTGTCAGAATGGTCTATCATTGATTTCATAATTGTTGATTTTGACAAGTTTGGTAATCTACTAATATAATGGCGTCATTATGACTTTCCAATGATCAGTCACTGACACTCCATTGAAAGAAATGGCATTTATTGGTAATCTCGTACGTAATGACAAATGAATGACTGAGTTAGGCGGTAATCTGCTAAAATTTAACACTAATAAACTAATACTGCTAAAATATATATTTAAATGAAATCGGGCATGAATAGATGTTCAAATTTAGTACCTAGTCGTTTTTGGAAAATCGTTTCTACTAACGGGTTTTATAATAATGGCAATACGACAATGCCATTATAAAACAATTCTATTACGAGACGATTGACCGACCAATGATGGACCATTATGAATTTAGCAGATTACGAACTTTTAGCAAAATGACAATGGGATCGTGTTGGAATGACGAATTTATAAAAATAGCAGACTTGGGCCCCTGGTATCCCGCCCAACTCAAAATCAAAATCAAAAGTCATTTATTCAAACTAGGCTGAGAGTCAGCACTTTTTGAACGTCAAAATTACATAAGACAGTCCCCCCAAAAAGCCCGCCCTTCACCACTTCCTAGTGCTTTAGCTGGGAAGAAGAAGTGGCGCAACAAACTCCCCAGCAGCACAGCTGTCTGTTATGTTGGAAGAACTTGATTCTGTACAATAATAGCATATAACCATCATTCAACGATAAATAAAAATATAATTAATAAAAAATAAAAAAAGAAAGGTGAAAGAACATAAACGTTGTCTTGAGTTAATCACAGCGTCAGTCACACGATTATTATCGTTTAAGTAGTCGCTTGATAGAATAGTATGCCTTCGAACAAAGATTTGATTTTACTTTCGCTTTAAACGCATTAAAATGTAAATCTAGCAAAGAAGAGGGAAGCTTGTTATTGAAGGTTATAAATACCAAGCCCAGCAAATGAGTTATGAACCCTATGAAGCCGGTGAAAGGGAGCACGTAGTTTGTCCTTATTTCTAGTAGTTACATTTGAGCTCCAAAATATGCAATAATAGTAATTTATTTCCAAACTTCTTCAGTACACGTTCATCGATGACGACTCCACCTCTGAACTAGGATATCATATTGATAGGGGTGAGGTCTCTCCAGGTACATGTATCAGCATGAGAAGGCTTAGACTTTAGACAAATTACTCTTTGTTTTTACAGTACCTAATTGAAAGAGAAAGAAAATTTGAAATAAAATAAATAATGGAACAAACAGGAAATTAACAAAAAAGTATTGATAATTCTAAAACATATCCAATTTCAGATTAGAATAGGGGTGGCATGTGAGACATCATTGGCATCGTAATGCTGAGTATATTCCTCCTCCCTTTTATACCAAGTTTCCCTGCTCTTGCGAGTCACATCCCTAATAACAACGGTAGGTACTTAAGTTTAACAATACCTGTAATGTAGTTACATAATAGTCCACGTATGTCATATGAGCATCAATAGGGATGCGACGGCTAATATTAGTTCATGACGTAGGTATCAATCGAATTAGACCCGATAATCCGATATTATGTTAATTTACTTGTCTTGTAGCTGATATAGGTACCAAATTACCTTATAGTAGGTTAAACACGTAGGTAGTAAGTTTTTAGGTAATAAGTGATTTATGGACCTAGAGAAGCAGCCCGCGAATTTTTTTTTTTTTTTTGCAATTTGCATGTTAGTGCCACTGCCAGGGCCTCAAGTCTGCTATTACAATAGTGTCAGAATGGTCTATCATTGATTTCATAATTGTTGATTTTGACAAGTTTGGTAATCTACTAATATAATGGCGTCATTATAACTTTCCAATGATCAGCTACTGACACTCCATTGAAAGAAATGGCATTTATTGGTAATCTCGTACATAATGACAAATGAATGACTGCTAAAATTTTACACTAATAAACGAATAAATAATATGTTAAAATATATATAAATGAAATCGGGCATGAGTAAATGTTAAAATTTAGTAGTCGTTTTTGGAAGATCATTTCTACTAAAGGTTTTTTATTAATGGCAATACGATAATGCCATTATAACACAATTCTATTACGAGATCATTGACCGACCAATGATCGACCATTATGAATTTAGCAGATTACGAACTTTTAGCAAAATGACAATGGGATCGTGTTGGAATGACGAATTTATAAAAATAGCAGACTTGGGCCCCTGGTTGTATGTGTATTAAAATAAGATTCGCGACTGTATCACGGCGATAGCGACTGTTTGTATTTAAAGAATTGTATTAATTAAATCATCAATACAATCCACTACGTTCATTAAATTTAATTGAATCACTATTTCATTAAAAAGTAACTTTAATAACTTTAAAATAAGTACCAGAAGTTTAAATGAATCACACTTCCTGTTTGTTTTGAGTTTAGAATGATAATTTTTGTTAAGAATTATTTTTAAGCTCGTATGAGTTACTGTTATTTGTTTAGTAGGTAGGTAATTTTAGAAGATAATATTTAAGTCCTACACTTGAAAACGCATGACGTTTTATCTAGCCAATGTTAGGTAATACATTACGCGCACTGTCAGAAAAAATGACTCACTTAAATAAAGAATAAAAAGTAACGTCAGATGATAGGTATGGATGACATAAAAATTATAATAATTAAAAGATGATGACGTGTGTGGGGCGGTCATTGAGAGAGTGACATGAATGGCAGTCGCGCATGCGCGCAGGCTCCGCTTTCCGAGAGATATAAGCACGAAGCCCGAACCCATCGACACACAACTTTGGCGCGCCCAAACGTTCCAACAAGAACTTGGCGAACGGACAACACATAATATTATCTCAATATAACTACCACATTTAACTTGAACACATTCATTTTCTAACAACGACATTCTCCAGTGAGTTGTGACTGAGTTTTTAAGTGAATTTTACTTCAGCTGAACATTTTCCGCGAACTTTCAGTTAGTTTCGAAGTTTTCGTCGGCGCGACAACTCCGACTGTCGAAGGTGAGTGCATTATATTAAACTTTAAATTATAAACTATTTCACGATACTAGACGGACTAGATTACTAGAATTATTTGGAGAAATAAAAAAGAGTTAGAATTTTTGCAATAAATATACCTACTTTAAATAAAACTCGAATGATTATTACTGAATAGACTACTGAATAGGTTGAAGTAACTAGGAAAATTACGATTAAAATAACAGAAAACTTTACTTTAAAAACTCACGGTAAGTACTTACTAAAAGTATTAAACTAATGAAGACAAGTAGGAAAACTGTTCTTTGATAAAACTTTTAAGAAATACAATTTTAAATTTAATGGAGTTTCATTTTATAAAAATAGTCCTTCTATGCAGTTTGTCTTTTATTTTATGTAATAAAAAACTATAAAAATAATAATTTACCTATTTAAAATAAAAGTTTGTAAACAGGACGTAGACATTAAAATCGGCTAAATATTTAATGGCTTTACATGATCATGATCTTCATAATTCAGTTCACGAGTCATATTTTTATCTTAAATATACAAAAAAATACACACCGTTGATTGTTGTAAGTATTTTGGACATATTTATGAGTAGATTACAGTCTATATGATGTAATGTTCAACTTGATTGAAATAATACCAAACAGATAAGATAAACGAGGGTTTAACAATTATATGTATGACAATATTGTGTAGCTGGCCCATGTGTACTCAATGTTACACAATTTCAGGAAGTGTCCTTGTAATATTCGTTAAAAACCAAATTATACAGACACGTTACACAATTTCGGGGCCGACGGGTTTATTTCAAAGTTAAGATCTAGTTTTCTGCCCGGTACGATTTACCTACGGGTTTTTTCATAAAACGCAAAAATAACCCCAGATTATTTGCTGACCCAATTTTTTTTGCTGTCGAATATGTTTTTTTGCATTTAAAAATTTATAGTCAGCTATTGCGCAATTTCGAAAAAAAAAATGCAATCATTGTTGTTTTATCCAAATAAAATATATCGCATAGTAGATATTAAAAACTCAGTGTAATTGAGCGAACACAAAAAATAACGCCACTCGCTCGCGTCGAAACCTTAATTGTTTTATGTTTCCCGGCGCAATAAATTAAGAAATTACATTCAAATCAGAGCGTAATTTAAGTGAAACCCGAGACGAGTAAATAATTAACCGGCTAAATAAACCAACGAATTGAAAAATATAGTGGGATGAGGGAAAAGGGGAAATGTCGGACAGTTTGCAGCGGAAGGCTCGCTAGGGAAAGATCTTCATCGTTCTAACTGTTTGCAGGTTTCCGACCAGGATCTCTGCAATTAAAGGAGTTTATTGTGCGTCTTTTTATTGTACCTCACAATTTGATACATTCTTTGGAAAAAGGTATGTTTTTGAAGCGACTAAACTACGTCTAATTATAGCTCATGATTTTTCAAAGATTTGTTCACGGTATGCGATTTTTTCCATCTATCTTCCCGTTCTGTAAAAATCTCTGAAAATGCCTAAAAATCAGTGTGTGACGGCTAACGCTGATATTATGACTTGCGGGCTAATTTTACATTGCAATTTGATAATTTAATTATTTATTCAGTTTAATATTGTCCAAGAACTTAACGGTGATGATCATATTTGAAATAATTGAAATTATAGTGCGAACTACTTTTATGTTCATTTATTTTACATATGTGGTGACAAATGATATGAAATTACATTAATCATGTAAAACTAGAACAGTATAATAAAGCTGAAATAATTCTAGAAAACACACAAAAATAAACTCTCAGGAGATCTGCGTGTTTTATAAAAAAATATCAACGAATATTAAATGTCTCATGAGACTGTAACATGTTACTATATATTACTCATAACAGAAGATTCCTCTTTTAAAATAAATCTTTTTTTCGTAAAGATAATGTTATCAGACCGACTAAATATAAAAAGCATAATAAAAACATATGATTTGTCACGTAACGTCGTCGCAGGGAATTCCTTGTCAGCTTAAGTATTTCAACTTTGATTACACGTTGTTTGTTAGGCTCCAGTTTTCCCACACTGGTTTATGAGCCGTGTTTAAAAAAATACGGATTAAACTCTTAATTTCACCTCGGGGCACCATTATTTAACCAATGGATTTCGTGTTATTCAGTAACTGGTTTGTGGAAGTCAGATATGCAGTCGCTCTATGTAAAATTCTGGTATTCAGCTGCATCTGGTTAGCTTGGAAGCCAACCTCAACGATGTTGGAATAGGCTAGGCTGACATATTTAAAACGCTATAGCACATTAGTCTTATAACAAAGAGAGATAGTTATTATATGATTTATTATGATTAATTACCATTTAAACGTTTTTGAAATAGATGTTTACCATTTAAAACATTTATTAGTGTCCAAGATAATGGCTTACATAGTTTGGGGCCAATGTAAAATCTCTGTAACATTTTTAGCAATTACGTTTTTTTTTTATCATTTAGCCAAATAGGCTGAATGCTTTCTAATAAGGTGTTGTTCGTGCTTTCGAGGTTATAGATAATGTCTATTGGTCAAACGTTATCATCATAGAACACTAAAAGTACATTTTAACGACTATCTGCTATTTTGAGTCAATTATAGTTTATCTTTGCACAATATTGGCGCGAATGATGACACATAGATAGGGGTTCCATCAGACTGGAGTAGATAACATTCTAAAAATAGGAACTAGATAGAAGAAGTTCAAATCTTAAAAATAACTGCCCAAGTTTATGATAAAACAACTTTGTAATTATTATTATATCTTAATATTCATTATATACACAATAGTTTTGATGAAATTATGAATAACTTAGCGAATTTACGTTTGTTAGAAAACAACTTTGAGGTACATATTTAATCTTGTCTCTGCAAAGGAAATTGCAACTTTAATGATCTCTTTTTATTATGATTGAGGCTTGTGCTGAGTCGTTATACTGCAACTGAAGGAATACTGTGTTCTTTTGATATGTTGGACACGAGCCCGGATCAGAGGAAAATCATTTCAACTTTTCCGCTATTCATCATCTACCTAGCCTTTTCCCAACCATGTTGGGGTCGGCTTCCAGTTTTACCGGATGCAGCCGAGTACCAGTATTATACATGGAGCGACTGGATATCTGACCTCCACAACCCAGTTACTGAGTAAATACTATACCCCGTGGTAAGATTGGTTGTTACACTTTCGGGATTCTGAGGACGCGTCGTAACGACAGTCAAAGATTCACGAATTACAGCCGGGACCAACAGCATAACGTGCTTTGCGAGACCCCTCCAGCCATGTGAAGTTAGTATGTGAAGATCTAGTCACCCATCCACGGACCAACCGCGGCAAGTGTAGCTTAACCTGATAGCGTGAGGCTATTATTACTTGAGAGTATTATGTACGCCTGACCAATATTTACAACAGAGCAATGTCATTTTTTTCCAAAACACTCTCCCATTTCCAAAATTCATCAGAATCAGAATCAGAATCAGAATAAGAACTTTATTTGCTTTGTTTGCTTTATTTGCTTTATTTGCATCATCTTAAATTATGGATCTGGAAGGTTGACAAGCTGTGTGCAGATACTGAAAGCGGTGAATGTACCGGCCAGACCATTGTGCGTTCGAACACACGGTTTTCGTAAACTATTGTATTTACTTTTCTGTTCATAATATAGTGTAGGTGCCTACATTTCTGTGGTAGGTCCGAGTGCCTGTAACAATAAGCAAATGCTAAAGTTTGCAGCGAATGCGGAACAAGCTGCTAAGTGGGATCGGAAAACAATAGGCCGTGTTCTTGGAACGGACTCTGAATAATTATTGCAAACCATCTTGTTGCGGGTTTGCAGTTAGTTATCAGATAATCTTTGTTCTCCGGACAGAGTTGAGGCAGGAGATATGCCATCTTATTGGACAAAGATTTAATTTAGAAGGAAGTTTGACTGTACTTAGAGATATTTATTATTTATAATTAAAACGGAACTGTTTTCGTATTTAAAGAAAAGCTGAGGAATACTCACATAGCTACATACATAATTTTTACATAACCTTTTTCGTCGTTTACGTTCATACCTAGATCAGTGGCCCTAGTGTGAGTTTCTTTTAACCATCTCGATCTAACGCATCGACCGCGTTCGGCGTTCCGATTGGTCCTTCACCAATCTAGGGTCAATCGGAGCGCCAAACGCGTTCGATGCGTACGATCGATATTGTTAAAAGAAACTCACACTAGGGCCACTGGTCATACACGCACGCCGGTAGCTAATTCTGAGCACCTGACCTTTTCTGAGCCGAGGAATGTAGACGTTAAAACATGTGTGAAAGGATTTTAAACAACAAAATTAAGATTAAAATACGCAATCGGTTTATGGCACTGAATTTCTGAAGAGCTGTGCCTTCAGGCTCCAAACTTTCGTATCAGTTAAGAGATTCCGCGTTCATACTTTACAAAGAGAATCTAAATCAAATACCAGCCATAACTTTGAACGTCTTAAGTTTAAAGGTCGGTTTAGAGACAAAACACACCACACTCTACCAAATTCTTTTTTTGTAACTGGACTTTGGACCGAGCATTGTAAAAATATTAAGAAAAGAATGCAGGTCTTGTTATGGTTCTATATCGTTTGGTCTAAACCCAACTTAGAAAGAAGGTGGAAAACGGTAATCTGCAAGGAGGTTAATGCTCAAGTAGTTTGATCTCCAACGAGGTTAATGCTCAAGTAGTTTTGAATCACGTCGCGTACAAGGTGGGACGGGATGGAGGGAATGTTGACACTTCTTGTAGTTATGAACCATAACTTTTTGCAGCAGTAATCCTGCTAAGTTCAGTTCGCTAACACCACTTTTCCGCTCATAACGAACAGTTCCGTCGCCTCTGATACTTTGTAATACTTTGTGGTAGCTTATGAGAATCTATGGAAGAATTATCCAGGATTTTAAGAGAACGCGAACTTTTCTTTTGTTTGATTGTATTCCGTCTTGACCCTCTCGAGTCTGGACTGGATGTCAATGGCTTCCTGTAACTTGTTAAAATAACTGATCAGCTGGTTTATCATGCAGTGGATTTCTGCTTAGAAATAGACCCTGATTAATTGGTCTCTAGAACAACATAATTATTTCGTTGGACCTAACTTTTTTATCAAAATTACTTTTCATTTCACTCGATATTTGTCATCGACTTCTACTATAGCATTAACGATTTTTTTAATAATAACCAAATAACAATGAATTAATGAATGTGTATTTGAATTGGCTGAATAACGTTAAATACTCGCTGCATTTTGTGAGAACATTACACGGTAATAAAAGTTTTTAAAACCGAACTGCCAATGGAGATTGACATTCTAAGGTATACTGTTGATAGCATTTCGGTAATATGTTCCCTGACCTCCAAACTTTGGATCCAACCAAAGGCCAACGTTGGCTATCAATCGGCCTGGTTGATTTGAATGGTTTTTCGTCGACTCCGACTCAGCTAACAGTTGGATCCAACATTGGACACTGTACGCTTTGCACATAGCATTTTGACAAACATTCATATTTTAAAAGCTTTTTCGTTTATGAAAGCTTCAAATGTGATATTGGCATGTTTCACTATTTTCGAGTTTTGATATTGAATGGCAAATACCGAACCGAATATGCTAATGTAAAAACGAAAAGATTTATTATGTGACTCACTATTCCATCTGGAAAAAAAATCAGGATGGAAAATCACTTTCACATTTCTCCTTTTAGCAATTGGGAAAGAGAAAAGAATAGGTCTTAGCAAGGAGGATGCAGTGTTCAGCTTGTGTGTGTGTGACAAACACAGCAAGCAGGTGTATACTTACTACGTAGTGTCCTTACTATACTTAGCAGTGTAGTATGCTACTAGTGTAATACTTGATATTAGCTTAGAGAAACTAATTGCACTCGTGCTAAGTTGCGGCAGCGCGGTTTCGTATCGAGAGGAAATGTCTTCTAAAGAGGTTTAAAAGGAACAATGGCGGTAGGGAAATTATATAATGAGATTAAAAAGCAGCTTTAATCATGGATATTTTGTTATTTTTTACTACTTAGGTTTAAGGACGCAATAGGACATAACATCACACTTGTAATTCCCGAAGGGTGAGCCAGACGTGTAGAAACCCATTTATACATAATAGAGGGTTGATGGCAATGGGCGGGCCTATTGTCATCAACCGGGCACAAATTCAGATTTCGGACTGCTTCTGATAAATTCCTGATGGAAAAACCCAATAAACGCACCTGCAGACAGACGCTACGCGACTGCGCGACGCGACTCTTGTAGAACAATTTTTCTGAAAACGTAAGTAAATTGTTCTACATTAATCGCGACGTACTGTCGCGTCGCACCTGTCTGCGGGAACCTTAATACTACAAAGATTCAATACGTGTAACAAAATTGGTATTCAATCGATGCAGTCAGATTTTGCTAAAGATTTTGCTCACAAAATAGCTCATGGAGGTTGCTTTTCCTACCTGAATATTAATATACTTTAGAACAAAACATAATGAATATCTTCCTTTGTTTCCTCCACAGAGATTTCAGTAATGATCCAATTTATATGACAAAAGTCTAAATACTGAACAATTACGAGTGATATGAATATGTATCACTGATGTGGCTTCGTGGTACAGTCATTATTGTAATACACAAATTGCCAATTAAATTGTGATAGCTTTCATAGTCGGTGGCGCGGTGTCCCTGATTTGATAAATTAATAATAGGTACCTATAGAACTAAGGAATAGGGATAGCGGTTCTATTAAGAAAGATAAGTGAATTCAATTAATGATGATCCTCTGATGAGTAAATATGTATGTATATTCTATTCTAAAGCGAGTCGACGATATGATTTAAAAACTGTATTTTGCTATTTTTACGGCAAGTTTTTTATAGTAGACGTCATCCTAGCCTACCTTTTCCCCAGCTATATTGGGGTTGGCTCCCAGGCTAACCGGATGTAGATGAATACCAGAATTGTATATGAAGTGACTGCCCATATGACCTCCACAATCCTTTTACCAGGTAATATCATCCCCTTGGTGAAACAGTATCAGACTTTCAGGCTTCTGACGACCTGTAACGACTGTCAAAAATCTACGAATGTCGGCACGGAACAACGGTTTAACGTGCATTCCGAGGCACGGAGGCTTATTGGTATGTAAAAATGGTCACCCATCCACGGACCAACCGCGGCAATTGTAGCTTAAAAATGGCTTAGCGCCCCTGCAAGCTTGGTATGTTAGCGCTGAAAAAAATTAAATGAGCATCGTCCAACCAGCGAAAGGGGAAGCAAATAATTTCTTATACTCCAAAATTAGTCGAAATCTCACCAAAATTATGATTATTAGTGACGTACTCGTATTCAAATACATTACTGTCACTTACGTAATTGGTTCTTGATTAAACTCCGCCGTAAAGAGCTGGGTGCATGAACGCAGCTGGTGCGTCTCTCAATATATTTCGCAATAAATGCTAGTTCACTTCGTATGGCTAACATATAGCTATGAAAACCAACAATAAAATCCTGATAGAATTGCCTTTGGAGGATAGTCATATATGGTCCCGCACGGGCCAATGCCTGCCAGGGGTGCGGGTTGTTCGAAAGAGATACCGCGGCCCCTGGCACACAGGCAACTGAGGGAACACGGGTGGGTTTTAGTCAGTAAAAGTCTGACACACCTTCCTGCTCCACCCAGAGCGGGAGAAGTCATTTGATGATTTCCCAACCAAAATAAAAAGATAAGTAATATATTTGTCAATTTTATTAATTACCTACCTTCTAGTGGATCGCAAACAAAAGTGTTTATCTGCTGTGAATGCGGATCATACACAGTTTCTAGGGCTTTCGTTTAAAATTAGATGGCAAAAGACAACAAAAGGGGTAACAACTCTGTGTTTTCTAGGCTAGGCTATTTTTATAACAATGTTATGTTTACTTACTTCCTTCATAACAAATCAGTAAGAAGCCGTTAGCTACTACCCTGCTATGACAGGCTTTCACGTCACTCCACGGCTAAGCTAGGTAAGTATTCATAGAATCGCAAATGTTCTTATTGATTTAGACAGTACCGCTCTAGATTATTGGAGGTACTTACATGTGCCGTGAAATAAACAATGTTGTACTGTTATAAAAACTTTGATCCGGAAATAAGGGAACTAATCTCGAACTTTTGACAGGGATAAGGTACAAAAGATTCATAGGTACTACCGCCGACTAACACATCAAGTTTCCGTCACACACAAGTACGGTATCTCGACCAAACTTGGTTTGATGATGTGGACAGACATAAAATACATTGTCAATGTCATATTATCTCATATCAACTCAAATTAATCTTTTACGAGGTCAGTATGTCAGGCGACCTGAGGTGTTTGATAAACTGATTTCCTCTCTCGGAACGTAAATCCGTGATGACTAGCCGGTAACTTTTCGGGGGCCTTAATATTTGTATTCCATAAACGTACCTAAAACTCCGTGATTTGCGGTATTCAAAAACGGTAGATTCGGTCTCAACGTTGCTCCTCCCTCTCAGCCTTTGTTGTCTCTATTTAGGTACGATTTTGTAGTAAGTTATTTTGCTTTTTTAAATATTTCAGTAATATATACAAAAAGATAACAGATACTAAGGTATCCGCCCAGGAGGCTAGCCACTCGGGGGAAGCTGATAAAATTACCAGAACGAAGTTAAGGGCTGGTCTGAAATTACGCTGCAACCTACTTCGCTGTACAATCCTATAGTCCACGAAAATTCGCTGTAATCAACGGAAAAATTGTAGCACCTTTCATACAGACAACATATGCCATGTTATGTTCGTAATTATTATACAAAATCCATGTCAATGCGAAAAACCCTCTTTGTTATCAGGTGATTTAAAAGTTTTAATTAGAATCTTTTCACGACTTATTTCAATTCAAAATCCTGTTTGGAATATCAGCTAAATTAAATATCGAACTTTTTCCATTTCCCTTCTGTGAGAAAACATGATAAAAGATAAAAAGGGAATGTGACCATTTTCAGTTGAGATTTTTTTATGTATACCTATTTTGTATTTTTGGCCCATTTTATAGAAAACGCAGACTGTTTTTGTCTTTGCTCTTATTTCAAACACTTTTATTTTAACGTGATTACAAAGTATTTAAATTCTTCTTTATCTCACAATTCTGGATTAAAGAGCGCGTTTCCTAAGTCAAAAGGAAAAGGAAAAATGCTTTGACTGTATATAACGGCTTTATGGTGTGGCAAATTATAATAGATTCAAACGAAAACATGTAGATCATGTTTTCGTCTTTGAGATGTCTTATGAAAATATCTTTAAAACTTATATGAATTAAAAATAATATCCATAAGGTGAATTAAAATCATCTTATTTCGTTTAGGCCATAATTCCATAGAGGCCCCAATGCAGCCCCAAAGATTAATTTTCATTTTTTATGAAGCTCGTTTTCACTCAGGAGAATCCCAAATTTCTCACTCACACCGGGAGATGTATGTACGTTCTCAAATACATATATGTTTTTCTGTTGTTTAGTTTAATGAACATGATATTGATGACGTCACACAAGTTTAATAAAACGTCATAGGTAGGTACCTAGTCAATGTGCCGCTGGTACACGCGGCCAGTGCCGCGCCTGCCTTTGATTTATAGCTGTTTGTTCAGCTACAATAAATCAGTTCTATTGATTTATTCTAGCTTTCAATGGAGCTCTTCAAATCTGTTTATTAATAGTTATGCTATCGGAAAATTAATACTACACCCGTCCTTGATTGCATCTACAATTTTACATGACTGTAATCACGCGTTTCAGGATACGTCATTTTATAATTATAACATTTGCAATGTGATTAACAATGCTCTCGTGTTGAGTAATGTTTGACGTTTATTTTCGGATGTGAGTACGTATTAAAGCAATTTAGATCTTCTACGAAAACTGAGGCAATTTGAATTGTAAAAGTGAATAATAATGTACATATGCAAGCGGTATGACATTACCTTCACTGTTAGACCTTCAAGAAAAAGAAGTAGATCCAGAAAAGAGGTCGTATTTCTTACAGAAAGGTAACAGATACCGTGGACCAGTTAACCTTTGAATATAACGGCTATATACATATATTATGTAAGCAAACCCTTGTGGTTTTATTTCTAACAATAACTGACATTGTCCTGTCAGTCGGAGAAGTGGGCGGTTCTGCAGAAGGCAGTATTTCTTTCCGAGCGAGCACACATTTCGAAATATTGTGTCGTTTCTGTGACCTTCCGCACATTTTTATTCACCACAGGGAGACGCTTAATATATGATAGTCATAATCGCTTTGTAAGCAAAGGTAAAAAGTTCGCAGGCTCGAGTAGACTACTACATTTAGTAGGTACCTACTGGTTTTCTTCAGCTTTATCTAGCAGTGTCCTTCATCTTGGCGTTCATGAAAGCGTATGCCATTTTTTATATGTCCAACTTTTCATTGCTATTTTCTCATTGAATCCTTAATTATATTTTGATAACATCAACGCTTATTGGTACCCGCGTTTTTCCTGATTACAGTACATTCGTCGCTGTGGGAAACTTATAGGATGTCGGAAACATTAATCTTACAAATCAATTAACGTCCATTGTTTTATAATTGGATTTTTTCAACAAAGGAGTAGATTCTTTGAACGAATGTTTTTACCTGGTAACCAAAATTTACCTGGACGAATTAGTGTTTACCCAAAGCTTCCAGTAGATAATAAAAACCACCAAAAACATTCAAGCCATTTGAAGAGCTGATAGCTTCTTGAAACGGAAATGAAATCTTTAGCGACAAAAAAGGTCGGACTGTACTTAATTCATCAGTTGTTCAACTTATTAAAAATATAATTGTGTTTTCAACCAAGATTAAGAGATAAATTCTCTAAACATTTAGATAAATGTTTATGAGATACATAATTATAACAAAACAGCAAAACACGGTGAAGATTATTCTTAAGAGGATTTGCAAATATTTTTTGAAATAGTTCGGTATACTAAGTTTATTTCTATGCCTTTTGTTTCTACCTACACAACGTCAAAATTTACGATTGAATACGCTGTAGTCTCGTTCGTAGCCTCAGTTTTTTGCAGCCTAGCTTGCTCGCTAATTAGGCGTTAATTCCACTTCATACGCCATGATCCCAGGAATGCAAATGCTTGAGGTTAATTTCGAATGAAATTGAATAGTAAGTACGAGAATGTGGCGCAAAATTGCAGCTTCCCACTGAATAGCGCAAAATATATTGCAGTGATATGAAGATTTTCATTTAATTCGTTTTCAACATGCAAGGTAGGTAGTCGCTTATGAATGTGATTATGAATCGTTAAATTTTTTTTTTTTTGTGTGGGGAGAAATAGAGTATTAGAGTACTAAAATTGGATGCGCTAAAATAGTAGATTAATCAGTGCTTTGCAAGCAGCAACGGCAGGACACGCACACATCCTAAGTGTGCTGGTATAGCCTCCTTGCCGACCTCGGCAACTTCTTTTGTATAGACTGACACAATAAAGTTTCGCGAATGTAAAACCGAATTTTGAATATGGAATGCTATTTATATTTTTCGCGGTATCATTACCTACCTGAGTAGCGAGTTCTAACTTGAAATATTTGGCCATTTCGCGCTAGTCCAATTTGGCTGATGTTTGCCAGTGCCCGTTTGGCTCTCGCTCACAATTCGGTCTCTTTGTAGGATTATATTTTTTTATTCGGTGATTAATTTCGCTGCCTGTATCGCATTTTTGACTACAGTCCAGAAACTCATTTTATTTGACTTTTCATCGGATCCGAGAGCCGTGAAGTAAACGAATTTGTGTTAAATTACTTATTAAGGAAGGATATTATAATTTGTTTTTCAAAAATACATTATTTTGCTTCTAAATATTTTAATTTTGTCTCTTACTTTCACATTTTGGTATGGTAATATGAGTTTTTGATTTCCTTGGCAGTGTTTTAATGTTTCTCAATGAGTTATTCGACATCAAATAGGTATATTGTTCGGTTGACCACTTGTTGATCTAAATCATGATGACTTGAATATAGGTCAGTCATAACTCCCGGGTGAACTCAGCATTGTCTGTACAGTAAACATTGAACGAACAACTATTGTTTGAGTATTGTTAAATTACAACGAGCATTGTTTTACGACAAAGAAATGTTTAAGTACTTAGCTATATTAGATTGTTTTAAATCCTTTTAATTTACGGTATCCATATGAAAAATATACACGCATAACATGTATTTAAATCGTAGATAGATGGATTTAGTATGCCTTATTGGACACCAAAAGGAGAAACAGAAAATTGTTCAAGCAGAAATCTATTTGATTGACATAAATAAAATACATAGATGCCCCATATTATCTCCACAGGTCGAAAATAAAAGTAGAGTTGAGAAAAACACAAGGAAACTTAAAATGTCAGACATTTGTGGAGGCTATGAGGTTTTCTAATTTCTTTGTGCCATTCTTTAAGCATATCAACTTGATTGTTGCCTTATTAAGCCACTATCTCTTAAAGGAACGGACTCAAGGCAGATCGTAGGTCGTGATATCATTATACCTTTTGGTGCGCTCAGGAGCATTTTCGTGGGAATATTTTATTATCAGGTTATACATAACTGTGGGCGAGGGTATTTAGTAAACTGCGTTATCTAAGCATCGCCCACAGCATTTTAGAAGCTTTAACTAGATGGACGGACCCACGCTTAATTTTCCCGGTAAGGTAATTTTGCCCTTATACGTTGGCTTTTAGAGTTTGCCAATAAAATTTCCCAGTAGCTATGTCAGCGTGATGTTGCCTGTGTAGTTTTTTGAATCGGTATTTGTTGTAAGCCGTTTTTTCTTGCAATCCGATTGAAAATCTGCCACAGTGTGACTGGTTAGTAATTTCCCCTATCAATCATGTTGTGCCGTTTGTTATTTCATTTCCGAACCGGGAGAGCTGTTCAGATTTATAGGAGCGAGGCTGGAAAAATTGGAAGAGTGAATTGTATTGTCTGTCTATTTCTGACGGATACCTAATAGATATGAGTAGAATTGGGCTCAAGAGCTTAGCAGTTAGTAGTGGATAGTACTTCTAACATCACTTGAGAGTTTCTCAAGCCATCTCCGTAGTTTTTAATCAAATTAAAACGTTCATATCCGAGTGGTGAGCTGGCTTCTTTGTAAAGTTGTTTAACGCAGCGGTTAGCGAACTACGTTATGTCCCTTTTTTATTTCGATAGTTTTTGTAACTAAAAGCTTTTCTTCGTTCTTCTTTACAGTACTTTAGTTGTTGAGAAATACTTTTCCATTATTTTTTCATGAAATTTTCTTCGGAGTATTGTTGGCATATTCGATAGAATTATTTTTACCCGTTATTTTTGGATAAATAGATCAAACAAAAGTTATTGAATTATCCGTTTGAAATAACAAAGAGTGCTTATCCATTAAAATAGGATTACCTTGTTTTATGACAATAGTTATTTGTTATGCAAGGCTGCAAACTTGTTTTTTGACGTGAGTACTTGTATTGAAAGCTGAGCAAGCGAAGGATTCTAGGATTGAACCATGAGCGAAGTGAGTGGGTCAAACATAGAATCCTGAGCGTAGCGAGGTTTTCAAAGGTACGAGACGTAGAATACCTTTGATGCCGAGCGACACACACAATTTTTCACTTTACTAAAGCGAGGAAAATGCTAGGTGCAAGAAAAACAGCCTAAATAATATATTAAATCAGTGTAGTATTGCATTGTAGTGTTCGAAAACGTTTTCACGCCTCTGCCGCATGTATTGAACAAATTGCCCGCTTGTATGTACTTTTCGCGCGATTTTTCCGGAAGATAACTCAATTCGGCATTATGTACCGCTTGCACTAATTCTGCAGGTGTTTGTATGTCTTCGTCGCTGCTGGACTCGCTCATATTTTATGATTTCTTACGATTTTATCAAAAAACAAGCCAAAAATATGGAAAGCGAATTGAATAGAGACTGAATTTTTTAAAGTTTTTTTTTCATGCAGTTGTGCGGCCAGCACAGTTTGATTATTCTAAAAATGGGTTTGGCGCACTGACATGAAATAAGTATTTAATGCATTTTCAGTGGATATAAAAAGCTACGAATTTCAAAAAGTCTTTCCACGCTAGCGGATAAAATGCACTGTTGCACGCAGATTTCGAATGACAGTACCTTTCCAAGGTGGTGAGGTGAAAAATAATGTTATCAACAAGCGCAGGTGATAAAATAGCGAGTGCTCCGTCATAGCACACACGGCACACTGCAGACCATGTACAACATTGACTAAACGGATATGTTATCCAGTTATCAACAAAGGATTACTTTCATGTACTGTCACCAAAAGAGAAAAGTATCCAGGGTCGTCGGATATAGTTGAAGTTTAGTAAGAAACCGATGAATGTTTTTGAATGAAATTTAGTTGGATAAAGGAACGGTTTGTTTTCTATTAATTCAGAAAAATATTATTATGACAGTCTAATAACAAAACACTTTAGTGCAGATAAGTTCCGTAATTATTCCTATAAATCGTTTCACCAATTTTTTCTACGGCTTGCCAGCCAGATCTGACTAATATTGTTTTTTATCTAATCTATTCTAAACTAAGTAGTTAATTAAATTAATTATAGCCAGCCTATACAATCGCAAGGTTGTCTCAAGCAAACAATCTCTACAGTGCCTAAGCTTCGAGCATAAAACCATACAAATATTAAATATTTTGTAGGTGTGCTGTATAAAATTTCACGTAAGTATTTTCCGTGGAATTTTCAATGTTGGTTTAAGAGATCTTTGAGCCACGGGTAAAGGAGAAACCGTTTCCGCCAGATCTACATTAAATTGCATTTGAAGAGCTAATAAAACTATGCAAGTTTAAAGTTGAAATTGAGAAAAGCATTAAGTTGGATTCAGAGAGTGAAATAATGAGACTGTCGACAAATAATAATGAAAATAGTTCGTTGAAATGAGAAGGAAATGTACAATATTATTTTTATTAAAGAAACATTTTGAAGGTTCATATCGTTTTGAATTGAGCATCGATAAATTTACGTCAGGTGCAGATGTCGCGATGGGAGACACTGACGTAGGGATATCGTCTAGTGGTGTAGTGGGTCGGGTTGGCCTGCCGATGCCGCTGTCTATTTTATGTTGACAAATTGGAACGTCGACACAAACCGATGGGACCCCGAAGACGACTGTTTCGCAAAGAAATACCTCACTAACCTCCTGGGATCACGAAATATCGAAGCAAGAACAATGTGTGACGTGATTTAGGTAATTGAATCAAACTGACAAATATTCTACGAAATCTTCGTACCGTCTTTGTCGGAGGGGCCTGCGAAAATAGCTTTATCCCATTTTGAACTGATACAATACTGTTTGGCAAATGAATTCCATTGCAAGTGTGACCTTTGACTGGATACCTTTTTCCTTCTCTATACTTCCTTAGTAATGTGAAACCATCACGCATTTCGTATATTGATAAAGTAAAAGGCACTCACTCAAAAAATCATGAAAACAAGATCCACACATAAAGTTCGATGTTTACTCTAAGAATAGAACAAGTACTTTTAGATTTACGTGAGATAAAAATGTTTTAATGGTTCTTAAAATGATATCGAAGATGTAAACCGTGTTACAGGTGGCACTTAATCGCAGGTTGTCGGCAATTCGTTGTTAAATTACCCAGCATTTACTCACGCCATTAATTTTTCTGACGACAGCCATTCAAAGTCATGGCATAAACATCATTCTTCTAAAAGCTTTGAATGTTCCGAGACTTAAAGGATCAAGTGCTTTGAATCGTTTGATAAATGTCTTTACGACGGTGAATACTTTCCACCATTTTGTGTAAATCCGGATGACTTTGTGAATGCGTGCTCGATAATGAGTTATGAAAAGATGAGTTAAAAAAGCCTCACACTGAGAGATGAGTGTGTTCTTAGTCATAGTGTGTGAGTTATTGTTAGATTAGAAAAGGGTTTTGTTCGCTGAAAGTGCAAAGTGGATCGCAATGTACAATTTTTTATAAGTTTATGATTTTACTTTTATGTTTTGGAACAGTGTAGTGGGTGGAAAGTTTGATACTGAAAGCACGAAGTAGATGATCATTAATCGTTGTTTAATCTCTAGTGTAGGGTTCAGAAATTCACATACTAGGTATTATCAGTTCAGTCTTTCCTTAACTGCCCATTTCAAATGTTTTATTTCCAAAATGCTATTTTACAAGAAACGCTAATGACGTCAGATTTTAGGTTCAGTCATAAATCCTTTGAACAACGTTACCGTGCAAAGGAAACGAATTTTGACGTTAAGGTTGGAATTACATTACGTAGGAAAATGAACAATAAAGGTACTCACTAAATAGGTTTTTGCACGGAGACCCTGATTTATTATTGTAGTAACTTTTTGGGAACACTTTATTTGGGTAAATGAAATTTTGTTTAACATAAAACCATTGTGCTAACTATATACATCAATGGATGATCAGTCGAGCTAAGTTTTAGTTTGAGAACTTTTAATGCGGGCTCTCGTTCACTTAAATATGTAGACAACATTTTAATATTATAAATTGAAACATGTTTGATTAAAATTCCATAAATATTTAAGTAAATTATTTTACAAAGAGTATTTAAAATCATTACATAACCTTTTTTAAACCACACAACAGTATTCCAATTATTTTTTAATGACGACAACTAATTACAATTCAAACTAGAAAAAAGTTTCAATTTTTACCGCTACTTTCAAGGCAAAATGAATCGTAAAATCAAAGTAATAGAAAAATACGCACAATATTGCACGCGACTCAATAATAGAGATGGGCATCAAGTCAGCATGAGAAATTCTCCTTAGCTAGAGTCGGGCTTCGGAACAAATTGCTCAAGCTATATAAAAAAGATCAAGAATAAATGTTTCCCGTTTTTATCGCGACTTGCTTCTGGCGACGCGACCTAAGGCTGGCTACACATTTGACGGATTGACTTTTGAAAAACGATGTTTTACAAAGTTTGATTAGAATATCTTCGTAATCTTTTATACAATTTAAAATAACCGGTCAACTGCGTGTCATCTTTCTTTGTTGTTGGGTATACTTGGGTATTATTATTTATTTGACTGCCTCTTTGGTCTGATAGTCGCATAGCAAGAGGTCCAGGGTTCGATTCCCAGGTCGGGCATAGTTTTATTGGGTTTTTCCATCTAGAATTTCTCAGTAGGAGATCGGAGTCTGGATTTTCGCCCGGTTGATGGTAATAGGCTCGGCCCCTATTATGTAGGACTTAGAATGTAACTGGCGAAATGTGGGTAAATTGTTGGTACACCTCTGCTTAACCCTGCGTGATATTTTGTTATTATTTAGAAGTATATTTGGGTAAAGTTGAAAGGTGCAGATGTCAAAGTTGTAGGTCTGAAAAAAATAAAAAAATAAAATGAGAGTCTCGTTCATAAATACGGAGACAATATTTAGACTTTGTAAATAATATTTCATTCAATATAGACTTAGGGAAGGTTAATCCTTGAATGGCCCTCTGTGATTTGTTTGTAGGTCATGCGACGGATTAGGTACCTTGTACGTCCTGGTACTAAACAAAGTGTTTGGAAAAGTAATAAATAAACTACAAGAATGCTTCGTGAACTTATGTAGAACAAAGGAAATAAGTTAGAAACGTGCAGTCTCGTCAGTCGTTTGTCTCATTTATGTGCTAAAGCTGCCGCGACTGAGTTAACATAAAATATATCCTATGACACTCGATAATACCTACTGTAGCTTCCCATTAGTGAAAGAACTTTCGGAATCACACCAATAAATAGTTAATAAGATTACCCCCTATATACAAACTCACAAATTATACATCTTTATATGTGTATCTCACCGTAACATTATGAACATCGTCAATTTATAATCTATCTCGGGAGATTACAAAGTATCGAAACATTGTGAACTGTAAAAACTAAAAACCATTCACAATCGCACTATTTTTCGATCATTTATAATCTGTCCGTGGCAAAGCGACAAATTGTGAACTGGTATCAAAGTTGCATGCGACAGATAGTAACTTGCGCTATTACTAAATAGCCAAGTACATAACTGCCACTATCTTGAAAGTAGCGTTTGCCGGCCGCTGCCGCGGCACCGCTCGCTTCGCTCGCTCGGCTCGCGCGCTGTTGGTCGCAGTTCTAACCTACCCTATTCGAGTGTACGACTAAAGGCCGACAGACTGAACACCGACAAGCCTCTACTTCGACGAGACTTTTCACCGACAGCACACTTCGCCGACAGGACTCTTCGCCGACAAGGCTCATCCTTGCGCTAATACTAAATACTCAAGTCACTGCCACTAACATGGAAGTAGCGCTCGCTCGGCTCGCGCGCATGGTCGCAATTCTAACCTAACCTAACCTATTACCTATCTGATGAGCCCTGTCAGCGTAGAGTCCTGTCGGCGAAGTGTCCTGTCGGCGAAGAGTCCCATCGAAGTAAAGTCTCGTCGGTGTTCAGTCTGTCGGCGTAGTGTCTGTCGGCGTTTAGTCGTACACTGAACCTATTCGGTCGGGGTGCCATTGTAAGCAGTATGGTGCAGTGTACAATTTATCGACAGTTTATAATCTCGCGAGATAGATTATAAACTAACAGTGTTCACAATCATACGGTGACATGTATAATATATTAATATGTGAAGCATAATTTTGTACCCCTTTTTTTACGAAAATGACGTGGACTACTCCTCCGAGTATAAAATTTTACACAGTTGAAAGTTTACATGGAGAAGGAGTGCAGAAAGCTAATCTTTTTAACGTTTAAGTTTTAAATGAGTTATGATCGAATGTCGATCGCTGGACGACCATTAGGTATAAATGAAATATGGCTGTCCAACAATTCATGAATTTAGAATTTTATACAGATTTCATACCTAACAGCGTAAGGTACGGTTATTCTGCATCGTGCTTATTGCAACTATGCTATACACGTACCTCCACGAGCGAAACCGTAGGCAAAAGACAGGACAAGAAGCAATTCCATACTTTTCCTTCCCTAGTGATCACGCTCGTGTTGACAAATACTTTTAAATCTATCACCAGGTGTTGTTCCCAGTTTCGCGTTGCTTTTATCTTGCAAAGCGATGAAGGCTAGAGCTCAGTCGTTTGACGTGACAGTCGGCTTTAACTTATTACTTCTTATTGTGTTGCCGTTTTATAAATACCTTGAATTACGTGTTTATTAAAGTTGTGTTGAAGTTGTCTTTTGCGTCAAGGTGAATGGTATTTCAACAAGAGCATCCATTATATGTATTTGACTTAATTCGTTAATCGGCTGGCTTGTGGCTAAGTAATACCAGCTACACGGGTCGATTGACCAGGCTAAGCTACGCTTGCCGCGATCGGTCCGTGGATGGCTGGTTGGCTCGGAAACCACGTTAAGCTGTTCGTCCCGGATCTTTAACGGTCGGTACAGGTCGTCAAAAGGCTGAAAGTCTGATTACCAAGGGGTATATCGTATTACACAGTTACTGGGTTGTGGAGGTCAGATAGGCAGTCGCTCCATGTAAAATACTGATATTGAGCTGCATCCGGTTTGACTGGAGACCGACCCCAACATAGTTAGGAAAAGGCTTGGCATGTAATAAATGTGCAATAAGGGACTCGTCACAAATTCAGTATTCAAGAAAATGTCCCTCAGATTTTGGATAAAAAGTACATTTATCCAAATATTTTCCCCAGAGGCCAGAATAAGCCGAAACCTAAAAATTACTAGAGCAGACTAACATGTTAAATAAACTGAACAGTGCGTCATAAAAACAAGTGACAATACCCCACGGGAGCCATGCAACAAGTAGCCGCTCAACCAATAGCGACTCCTTGTTGACCGAACAGTATATGCTCACAGTCGCCCGCGGTCCTACTCGAATGCAAAAATTATACAAATTACTACTCTGTGGTATACATGAACATACATTGTTATCATCGTTGCGTCGCTCGCTCCGATAATTTGCACTTTTACCCATCTTTTCGTAGGAGTTACAATAAAATTATCATACAAATGTCATGGGTGGTAACATGACTACTATAACCGTGCGTTTATGGCAGTACGACAAGGGGTGAATGGATAGATGTATTTTTATCGATGTTATTCTCATTTCATCGTTTATTCAATCCATTTACGTAAGAGCAACAAATCCGTATGTTTAAAAGGAAACCATGGAAACTTTTCTTTATCTCAAGTTTCCTCTTTGTGTCTCCTCTTTCTCGTTCTAAATAGTTAGAACGGTAAATGCTCACAATTACGAAAAAGCTTATATATTATGATGATCATAAAATTTTAATATTATTTTTAAGAAATGACACAAAGAATTAACCTATAGGTTATAACACCTATGAATAAAGTCAACAGTAATAGGTATCACTACACCTATCCAAAATGTAGGCAATTTATTTCGCTGAAAATATAAAAAAGGAAAATATTAAAATTCTCTCTGCGTTCTTATTTTTAACAGGTTTTTAAACATAAACTACAAAAAAAACCCAATCAATCTTGATGAAAATTACTAAAAATTGTGTTGCGGCGTCACTTGTTATAACTTCTATTCTTTCGCGTTCTAAATAGTTGGAAAAATTATTTACTAACAATTACGAAAAAAACATGTAGGTATTTTATGATGATCCTAAAAATGTGAATATATAATTTTATGAAAAGAAGTTAAGGATTAATGGTATAGATTATGACACCTATTAATAAAGTCAACAGTAAACCTCAAATGGAATTAACAAATAATTAAAAGCTAACTTTTAAATCGCCATTGAGAGCCAGCCTTATCTCGCAAATCATACTGTTTATCGTTTAAGTAGTCGATCGAGCTATTAATCTCGCCGGTGCACAGTCATCAGGGTCCAATCAATCCTGCCCAGGTACTCATTTATAACGCAATGGACTCACTAATTTTACCTTTCTTCTGTTCAGGGCTTAACATAGCTTTAGAGTATAAGAACGTTGTGGATTTGATTTGCGTATAGATATACCTATATTAAATTAAAGTCGCTTTTCGTTTCTGTCTGTGCGACTGTGCAACGGATTTTGATTCGGTTTTCATAATCATTTAGAAATAATGCTGGGGAACTTGTTGCGCCACTTCTTCTTCCCAGCTAAAGCACTACGAAGTGGTGAAGGGCGGGCGTTTTGGGGGACTGTCTTGTGTAATTTTGAAGTTCAAAAAGTGCTGTTTCTCAGCCTAGTTTGAATAAATGACTTTTGATTTTAATTTTTTAATATAATTTCTATGATCCCATTTTAGTCTGAAATTACACTGATAAGTACGGAATCAATTTAAAATTAATTTTAATAGACGCGCCGTCGTCTCTCCATTTTATAAATAAGTAAGTACAGCAATTTTGGTCTCGTCTTGAACGGCAATTTGTCATGAGGTAATGTTCTGCTACATTTTTAACTTCGCTGAATAATAGATGCCTGAAAAGACAACCAACAGAATATACATTAGAAGATAAATGTATGGACTTCTGTTAAAATTCGCCTGAGTGACAATTTCAATAAATAAAGAACGTGTGTTATTTTACCACGCCAGGGAAGAATGTTTAGAAAATGAGCTTGCTGAACTTTATCGCAATAAAAGACTGCCTAATAATGCTTGAAAGTTACCATCCGTTATATGGTTAAAAAAGAAATATTCCTGTTTGTAAAGTCATAAAAACCGTGGAACAGTGGTAACGGCCTCAACTTACGAGTTGGAGATCGTGAGTTCGAACTCAAGCAGGCACTTTACTTTTTGCATCGCCACAGCTCTTAATACGGTGAAGGAAAACATCGTGAGGAAACCGGCACGTTCTAGAACCAAAAATTCGAAGTCTTCTGACATACGCTAATCTGGACTAGGCGCGCTGTGGATTGCACGCTGAATCGCTTAGCATCCACTACGCGATTCAGCGCGCCGATACGATTACGGCCCACTCCCTGTCACAGGGCCTGTATCCCAGCAATGGGGTCAGTCATCATCATGTCAGCCGAAAGACGTCCACTGCTGGACATAAGCCTCCCCCAAAAAGGGGGGATTTGCCATAATCGCCACGCTTGGCAGGCGGGTTGGCGATCACAGTATGGTGGTCAAATGCATAGAGACCGCTGCTGCCCATTCTCTAGTAAGTCCCTTAGTCGCCTTCTACGACACCCATGGGAAGAAATGGGACAGGGATGGGGACAGTATAGGCTGATAATACTATAATAACCAGGCGAAGCAGTGGCAGGTCGCTAGTGAGATACGTATAATCGCAATAATAATATTAGATCGTAAATATGACTATGAGCTAACTGCTGTTTAAAATTAACACCCTCCAGGTCATTTTAGCCTCATTTATTTACTAAACTTCAAACAGATTAATCGTTTAATACGTGTAAACGCGGTGTAGACAGACAGTTTATAAATGGCGCGTGCTCAGATTTATTAAACCAATTTGAAATAACTGTCTACGGGCACTTCTGTAAATGACTAAATAGAATTAAACTAATAATTTTCCCATTAATATAAGTTAAGAAATATTTAGGTTCAAAATCTCAAGAAATATATATTCTAACGATGTCTTTGAAAGTGAAAACTGGCTACTGGCAGCTACTTAAAACGTTCGTACTGATTGAAAAATTAAGCTAAATAATCGAAATATTATTATGAACGCACTTGTGAAGTTTTTCGACTTATTAACCTTGCATAACATTGAGGGATTTTCTGATCACTTAACTAATGCATTAACATGAAATTATCACATTAAGATAACTTTTACACGAAGATAAAATGTTGGCAGCTGTAAATCTATATAGGTATGAAGTGATATCGCTTACTTGGCTTTTAGTGGAAACCACTCCGCCACAACATCGTAGCGCCGGCGTAGCAGCGTAGCGGCCAACTACGGACTTTAAAGCTACGACAGCAGTAATTTAATTTTAAAATCAATATAAAACTTGATATCTTCTTCAATGTAATTAAGGAACGTTATACATTTTGCTATATTTATATTTTTTAGTACATAATTTCTACCTGTATAAAAGAGTAAATTATTCCCTTTTTTATTATTTCCGACGTTCATTGATCCCAATCGTTTAGAAATACCTCCATTTCACGGTGTATTACTTCACCAACAAATGGAGTGGAATAAGAAAACCTCATTTATCAATTCTGATGAATTATATACCAAATGATGAATACAGATTCTAAATATAAATGTAAATACTCATTTTGAGGATTAAAACTCGAGTCATTTGTTTTGCTATGTATGTCCTTTGGGTTTTTGCCACAATTTCACAAATATAATCGTGTTTTTTTGCAAGAAATATGTCACGGGGAACTAGAGGAGGAAAATAGTTAAATGAATGTGTCAATTAATTTTCAATGAATCTTATCTCTTCCAAACGGAAGCTAAAGCTTTGAATTTAATACTATGTTCTCCATTACATGAATTAATGTTCGTGGGGCTAACTTGTATTGACCGACGACAACAATTAATTGAGAAAAAATAATATTAATACCATACATGTAGTTATGAAATTAATGCAATATGAGAATGTAATTACAGTAAATTAAACCTTGTATTAAATGTAAACCGATTCGATCCACACGAAACCTCATGTTAGAAACATGAGAACATAATGCTTATTTGATAAGAAACACTCATTCTATAAATTATCGCCTTGCTTCGTGTTTATTCTTCTTCGATTTTCGGATACCGAATTATATTTATATCACAATATTAGTGTTAATTTATTGGTCTAGGCGTGGTTCGCCTTCAGTGACGGTAATACAATTATATTAATGTTTTACAAGTAATGTTTGGTGAGGTAAACAATGGTGGCCCAGTGACTGTGACATACGAGTTGTAGGTCGAAGGTTCGAACCCAGGCAGGTACTTCACTTTGTGTAAACTATTTCATCATCACTACCTTCAATACGGTGGGCTTGTGTACGAGGGGCTTGTGGCTAAGTAACAATAGCTGCACGGGTCGATTGATCAGGTTAAGCTACGCTTGCCGCGGTTGGTCCGTGGATGGGTGACCATCTTTACATACCAAGACCCCTCCGTGCCTCGGAAAGCACGTTAAGCCGTTGGTCCCGGCTGTCATTTGTGGATCTTTGACAGTCGTTACGGGTCGTCAGAAGCCCGAAAGTCTGACAACCAGTCTTACCAAGGGGTATCGTGTTACCCAGTTACTGGGTTGTGGAGGTCAGATAGGCAGTCGCTCCATGTAAAATACTGGTATTCAGCTGCATCCGGTTAGACTGGAAGCCGACCCCAACATGGTTGGGAAAAGGCTAGGCAGATGACTACCTTCAATACGGTGAAGGAAAACATCGTGAGGAAACCGGCATGTCCTAGAACCAAAAATTCGAAGACATGTGACCCGCACGGTTGATTACGGCCCACTGCATCGCCCAAGAGAGGAGGTTTTTGTTCCATCAGTGGAAACAGTATAGACTGATTATGCAAGTAATTTTGGATAGAAAATAACAGAACCAACATTTAGCCTCTGCTAGGGGTGCGGGTTGTTCGAAAGAGATACCGTGGACCCTGCCGCAAAGGCAACTGTGACGGGTGGGCTTTAGTCAATAACACTATGGCACACCGCTCCACCCAGAGCAGAGAATTTATTTGATGATTCCCACCCTCAAAAAAATAAAAAAAACATCTAGCCTATTCATTTGATGTTAAAATCATATAATTTTTATGGCTTAATTTTGTAGCTAAACTAAACATGCGATAACACGAACACCAGCGGTCTAACCACAACCTTTTCCGATCAGGCTTAAAAGTTAGGTTTACATAATTGATCCCGGTAACAAGATTTCTGAAAGGTCTCCCATTAACATCGTTATAATTTTTCCAAACAGTTTGGCATCGTGTAATCTGACCCTAACAAAGCCAATAGTTGCTTGAGACTATACCTTTGAGGGCACTCTATTAAAGACTCCGGACTCGTTAAGAGTTATTAAATAAATTGCTCGGGGATGATTAATTGAGTCTTAATTACGAAATCGTTTAGCATCACCTCTGTTTATTACGCAAAACAAAGGTACCTAAAATTAACAATTAATTTGAAATTGGTTAACAATTATGTATTAGGAGAGTTAGTTTTGAATTGTTTGGTGTCGGTACACATTGTTATAACGTAGTATGAGATACAGATTAATTAGTGTTCATTTGTTTAGCTGGATTCGAAGGTTTGTTATGCAAATGTTAACACAAGGGCTAAATACTGTTTGTAAAAGTTTCGTTAGGGATAGTTTTTACGTGTGATTAAAACATTGTAGTTAAGAGTAACTATACCTCTTGTAGGTAGACTCTGCAAAATTATCATACTATAAATGTAACGTAAACATTTATTTATTTTAAACATTCATACTTTATAAGGATGTTCTTATGATCCGCATAATACCGGAACGAAAACATTTAGGACCTGGAGGCGGCCAGTCGTAAACTTCACACAGTCCGGGACAAATAGTTAGCAAAGAGTCCAAACTTCATGAATATTTACCCAAATAGTTTTTAAGTCCCTTTTACTAACAAATAGGGGTACTTTAACTAACAAAATGATAATTAATTCCTTTAAATTATTACAAAACTGAAAGCTTATGAATATAAAGTTAATAAAGCCGTGTCGAGTATTTCAGTATGGTCCTTTATGAACTACTTAAATGAGTTATTTTTGCTAATCGTTTTAAGGGTTGTCATATGGCTACTAATATGTTATCTGCATTACCCATTAGCCTTATAGGCGTGCATTAAGGAATATACTCACTCAATGTCGTGATAAAAGGAACATTTAGTCTTTTTAAACTGCATGTAAGATCCAAGTGGTCAGCGATTTGTGTAATACTCTCAGGTGGCCATCAATCTGAACTAGTGTGGTCAGCTAACTGAGGCAGTCTATCAGCAAAAAAGAACATTACAATAATGTACGACTGAGGAGGATTGGTAATTACTTATATGAACTTTTTCCCAGTAAATATACTTTTTTGACCGAAATTGGTCGCTAGCTCTCCAATTCCCACTGGAATTATAATTATTCATTTAAAAACCAGTAAAGTGCGTGTCGTTCAAGGGTTCCGTAGTTTGGACCAATTTATCCCAAGAACAAATTGATAAAATGTTTTCCCATACATCGATATACGCCGAGGTCATCCAACTGAAAATGTAAGTTTTTAATCGAAAAATAAAAACAGCAAAAAGTTATAATATGTGTTAAAACTACAAATTAACGAAATGCGGACTTTTCTTTTACCTACTTCTTCTGTGAGAACGTGTTTCTTGCCAAATTTCATGATACAATTAGTCGCATAAATGGTCGTATTATTTATTTATTGCGATTATTTAGAAGCTTGTTTTTTTCGAGCTCCAAGAGACCGCAGACCACAGAGTATTTGATATTAATTTCAACTTGATACCTACACGCGTTCCTGAGAGCAGTCGTCTTGACAGAAAGGCAGATGTACAGACGGACGGAAGACGAAGTGTTCCTATGAGGGTTCCGTATTTTCTTTTTGAGGTACGGAACTCTAAAAACGATCTTTCATACTGCTCTCATCTACAGGCAGGAATCTTGCAAATACCTACTTGTAGTTATCGCACTTACTCAACTCAGCTTGTCAAATACAAATTCGCATTTAAAATAAATACGAAGCGTGTTAACAAATTGATTCCGCAGCTTCGCGTCCCACTCCTTAGAGTTTACTCTTAACTATAATTACGAGGTACTCCACCAACGGGACCGTTCCCATTACAAAGTTCAATCGGCTATTTGAAACTACAGGACGGTGTCTAGCTTGTGCGGAAAACGCGTTGAGTAACCCTAAGCTACTGAATCTGCCTTCAACACGTAATACTGAAAAATGTTTGAATATTTTAACAGGATAAAAGGGTTAGCGGCGATTAAAAAGTATTATTGAGATTTATTTTTTATATAAGCTGCTAGATTTAATTCGGGTCGGACAGGCCTCGTAGATTGAGAGGAATGGATTAATTGTTAATAATGTAACTAGGGTCAAGCGTTCGTTTTATTGACTACTCATTACTACTTTCGTTGATTATGGCAAACATCTTCAGCAATTCATATCATTCTTTTAAAGTCAGAAATAAAATATTGTAGATAGTTGACTAGTTTGTCCATCTTGGTCATATTGTTTCTATTGACAATAAGCATCACCAAACAGAGACATAGAGAAGAATACAGCTTGGGTAGGCCGCATTTATCATCAGGTGATCAGCCCAAAATTCCACAATGTCAGAAGTCCCGCCTCTATAACCAGTGTGTTCTGCCCACCATGGCGTACGGTGCTGAGACGTGGACTCTAAAGCAGGAGGTGGGTATAGGCTGAGAGTTGCACACAGAGCTATGGACCGTTCCATATTTGGGATCTGGCTAATAGACCGAGTTCCAAATGTCAAGATACAAAGACGTACGTAGGTCTTCGTTATCGGAAAGTGTATTATGGAACTCAAATGGAGTTGGGCAGGACACCTGGCAAGGCGCAGTGATGATAGCTCGAGTAACACTGTAACAGAGTGGGGTCCAAGGACTTGAAGACGAGATTCGAGGTCGTCCGGTGGCGAGATGGGTGGACGACATTGTTGCCATCGCGGGTAGAACCTGGATAAGGCTGGCACAGGAGCGTTGGGATTGGCAGAAGAAACGAGAGGCGTATGCTCAGCAGTCGGTGAAGTAGGCTGTGAATGATGATGATGTGCGTTTTTTCTATATTATTGTTTAAATTTTCAAAGAGTCACTGAATCTCAATAAATTGCAAAGAATGTGCGCGATATGGATGGAATGGAGTAATGGAACTATGGTGAAGGGTCTTGACGCTGCGTAAGCGTGCTTGATCCTTCGTCGCCCGTTCGATGTCCAGCGCGCACGAATGCAACATATGAAATAATTTTTTGCTCCGTTGGTGTAATTGCTGTATGGTGTTCCAGTGTGAGGATAAATAAAACAATTCAATAAATGATACTTAGATATACTCGATTGGACGAAAACGTAACGGAACGCAATGGAATTCTAATTCGATTTTTTAAATGATGAATTTTAGTGCAACTGAAAACCAAACCTCACATGTTCTAGAACACAGATTTAAACGACTACCCGTGTCCGGAAACCAATCTAAACTAATCTGAGCAGAAAAATAAATGGATAACCTACGTATATACCAAGTGTAAATAAATGATTTGCTTTCGTTCTCAATAATCTATCATCTGTGAAGCAAGCCGAGTTCCTGAGCCAGCGGTATTGTTGATGTTAGTTATTATAACTATATTGTATCAAGTCTAAATATAGACTCAAAAACCCTGACTACTTGTTTGTGTAGTTACTGTAAACAGTAAACGCTGACGATTTGGTTTTGTCGAAATAGCAGATTTTGTGTATTTTGATAATTAATGAATAGTTGTTGCCTTTTACAGCAAGAGTAGACCAAGCATGAAAAAATGTTGTTGACGAATCAAAATGCTGTCAAAGGGATGTCACAATGGATGACAATGCTGATTATCTGTCCAAAAATATCCTATCTGCTTTTGCTCACGTTCTATATGTTAGCAATAACAAGAGTTGTAAAGAGAAGTGTCGATTGTTTTATTATGCAGTACTAAACTAGACAAGTACCTACTTGTAGAAAATATATGGCGCAGTTTAATGAGTAAGCCCTCTGCTCTCATTCAAGATACTTTAATTCATTAATTAACTAAACTAGGCACATTACTCATATCGCTTGATTTACTTTATGTACACAACATGTACTTGTTTGTATATACGAGTCTACAACAATAAGCGTGGGCAACCAATGATATTTCACTTTGATATCAATTCATTTATCAAGAAAGTACAGATTCATTTTCTATTGAATCTAATGATACTTATGATATATTGAGCAGAATACAACAGAAAATAATCATGTATAAGTATTTTCGACGAATTTCAATCAGTGCTACGAGATTTGTTGTTATTGCTACAAATGCGTAGTCGCTACGAAGTATGCTACGAGTTTTGCTACGAAGTTAACATTAACTATGATCTATGGCGGGCATTTTTAAATGGTTATATTTTTTTGTAAAATATAATGTTTTGGGTGTTTACGTTTCATAACGAAATCCTTAGATGTTATCATATTATTTAGACGAAAATGACAAAAGATTTAGAATCTGTTAATTATGTTACATTGTAAAAGAGGACGTTCAATTTCAGTTAACGTGAATATTACCATAGACACGTATAAAGAAAACGTGTTTTGTAAACGAATTACACATTATTGCAATTAGAGTACCGTTTCCGAATGAACGCTTCAACTTGCAAGTGAAATATCGCGCCTGAAAAACACGCCTTCGCGAGTAATTATGCGTGTGACACAGTAACATACTTCACAATAAATTCTGCTTTTAACAGGATTTACTTTGTACGATTATACCCTTGTTCCATTTATGATAATGTTTTCTAAGACACAGTTTAATGACAAAGCAATGTTTAATTAATTATCACCACGTACCTGAATTCCCTGAAAGGGTAGTAGTAAAGTCAAAGTCAAAGACATAGATTTATAGACGATTTTCAATTCTTTATTTTCATTCCTCTAAGTACCTGGTACTTATTGACAGGCCTGCACTGTCCTCCCATACCTATTATAACTGTAATTTGAAAACATTGTAAAACCCAATTATTTTTAAAAGAGTAACCGTGGAGTTTCTTGCCGGCTCTTCTCCATAGGAAGCGACAAATTGGAACCGTGCACCTAGCTTATGACGTTTCATAAGTGCCCATGCAGGTTTATCTGAAATAAAATATTTTGATTTTGATTTTGAAAAAGCTTTTATTTCAAATAGGCACGCAAAAGGCACTTTCGAACGTCAAAATTTACATTAAAATAGAATTGATTCCAGTCGCCCCTTCTAAAAGGTAGTTTTGCATGGAGAAGAACGGGCAAGAAACTCCACCTTTACTGTTTTAAAATGTTTTACAATACCTAGGTATTTTACATATACACTAATTATAGCACCGGCGTTTACCAACTTTTCGCAGTTATGTTTCATCATGATCATCATCATTTCTGCCGAAAGACGTCCACTGCTGGACATAAGTCCCCCCCCCCCAAAGGAAGTGTTTTGGCAAAATCGTCACGCTTGGCAGGCGGGTTGGCGATCGCAGTATAGTGGTTTTTTTTTGGGGTTGGGAAATTTTCAAATAACTTCTCCCGCCTTGGGTGTAGCAGGAGGGTGTGTCATACTTTTACTGACAAAAACCCAGGCAACCGAGGGAACGCAGGTGTGTTCCCTCGGTTGCTTGTGTGCCAGAGGCGACGGTATCTCTTTCGAACAACCCGCACCCCTAGCTGGCATCGGTCCTTGAGGACCCCACCAGTTGGTGCTGACATCTCGTTAAGGCGCGCGTGGAACACAACGCGCCGTCGACCCAGGCTTGGTCCTAACCAGACAGCGAGCTACCCATTCCTCGCCGTCCCCAAGCCCACTCCTACGGTGTCCGGGAATCAGCCTGAGATTCCCGACGCCCAGGGCGTCTCCTGCGGAGACTAGGGCCGTGAGGGCGCAAATACTTACTGCCTGCAGTATGGTGGTCAAATGCATAGAGAACTTACTAGAGAATGGGTAGCAACCCATTCTCTAGTAAGTCCCTTAGTCACCTTCTAAGACATCCACGGGAAGAAATGGGATGATGCTATTCCTTTACGTCCGGCACAACACGGAGTTATGTTTAATTCTCATGTAATAGGGGACGAGCCTATTCCCAAAACTGACCACAAATCCGAACTTGAGGCTGTTATTTAGACATTTCAGACTGGAACCCCAATACCACAGCATTGCTCGACCTGTGAATCGAACATAGGACCTCACAGACAAATTAATTGAAGTTTAGTTATAATTTACAAGTTCATAATTAAAGTGCTGTGACCCTTATCAGACTTACGAAGTGATGTTGTCTTGTATACGCGGGTTAGTGGGTCCCTAGTTATCATAGAATAGATATCGTACATCGTTTATCATTTTGATGGTCGATCATCAAATTAGAGTTCTGTGACTGCAACGTTCATTGGTTTAATTACAAAGGTAATGACGACTTCAGCTAATGAACTTCATAATTATGGTGTTTCGATAGTTTTTGAATTTACGTCACATTAAATGTATTCTTTGAATGAACGATGAATACATATTATAACAATGCAACTATCAAGGTTACATCTAGATATGCAATTCATGTTAAGTACATAGGTACTTGGTGGTGGGATAGCCCAATCCATCAATCCTACGCAATCCAATTTTATGAAATTGATATCAATCATTATTTCGATTCAAATTAATATACCTGCTCTTATCAATTTTATAACACACGTATTATACTTTTGCATTGTGCTATAAAAATAAAAGTACTTACTTGTTACAAGCAAAGAGCAACTTTAAGCCTAACTACCCTCCTATTCAGCTAAACAACCACAAAATTCAGCCTGTAATCAAGGCACAATACGTCAGCGAAATATTGTGCTGATTCATTGAATTAAAACTTGAGTTAATTAATCAATACACAGGTAAAAAGGTATGGTATCCCTACCTGTTCACCTCTCAGGGTCCCACCTAAAATCTTTTAGTAATATGTCTCACGGTAATGTGCGCCGGAAAGTCAAAAGCAATTGTCATTTATAACGTAACATTATTACCTAGGTAACGTCACGTAGATAAGGCACAACCTTATAATAGCATTGTGCGTACTACCCGCGTATAAATACGTAATTTGGTAGACAAAAGAGCGCACATTTTGCGTATGAATTCAGGTAGATTAGTCACCAACATAAATAATCAAGGGGTTCGCCACACAAGGGGCGAAGCACCTAAGTTAAGTTAAGGGATCAGACACGACAAGCAAATATTTTGAATGTTGACTTTCCTAACTTTTTCTTTTGAATCCCGGAATTAAGTTCAAAAGTTACGAAAGAATTTGGTCAACGCTAATTTTATTCTAATACGGACGAAAACCGAAAAAGGCATGAACTTTTTAATTCTAGCGCATGAATAATTCCACAGTCATATAAATATGAGCTGGCATTTCACAACAGTTGTATTCATACGATGCGGCTGATGCACGTAACAGAACGCTTGAATGCCCGTGAATGTGATGAGCAACAAAACGAGGAAAAGTACGGGTTGAACTGATACCAGGAAAAAAATATACGACTACATAGAGTTACGTGCATCGCAAGTGGCTGTGGGCGTACCAATGGCTTCTATTCTCTTACTGAAAATACTGAAAAATGCAACGCCATTGTACGAATGTTCTCTCTTGAGCTTGTAAACCAGGTTGATCTAGTACATGTTCTTAGCTTTACATTTTATTTCGACCATGAAAAATGTAGCACAGTTTGCAAAATTTATAAACCAATTGATTTTATCTGCGAGGGTCCCAAGGGATTACATTATTTAATAATGCTCATTGGGGAATAGACTTTTAAGTATCTCCATCTGGCTATATTAACGGATGGTAACTTTCAAGCATTATTAGGCAGTCTTGTATTGCGATAAAGTTCAGCAAGCTCATTTTGTAAATATTCTTCCCTGGCGTGGTAAAATAACACACGTTCTTTATTTATTGAAATTGTCACTCAGGCGAAATTTAACAGAAGTCCATACATTTATCTTCTAATGTATATTCTGTTGGTTGTCTTTTCAGGCATCTATTATTCAGCGAAGTTAAAAATGTAGCAGAACATTACTTCATGACAAATTGCCGTTCAAGACGAGACCAAAATTGCTGTACTTACTTATTTATAAAATGGAGAGACGACGGCGCGTCTATTAAAATTAATTTTTAATTGATTCGGTACTTAACAGTGTAATTTGAGACTAAAATGGGATCATAGAAATTATATCAAATTCAAAATCAAAAGTCATTTATTCAAACTAGGCTGGTGTCAGCACATTTTAAACGTCAAAATTACATAAGACAGTCCCCCAAAACGCCCGCCCTTCACCACTTTCTAGTGCTTTAGCTGGGAAGAAGAAGTGGCGCAACAAACTCCCCAGCAGCACAGCTGTCTGTTATGTTACGAGTAGAAGAACTTGATTCTATACAACGATAGGTACGTAATTAACGTTACGAAACATAAAATTTAAATATTTGCCATATGTCAGCTAGCACACGAAAATACCAAAATATTATAGGTAGATATTATAATTTCAGCCGAAAGACGTCCACTGCTGGACATAGGCCTCCCCCAGCTAGCTCCTCCACTTTAACGGGTCTTGTACTTCCCACATCCAGCGGATTCCCGTGGCCTTCACAACATCATCGGTCCACCTTGTGGGAGGCCTTCCCACTCTACGTCGTCCGGTACGCGGTCGCTACTGCAGAAAATTTCGGCTCCATCGGCCATCTGTTCTGGGAGCAATGTGCCCTGCCTACTGCCACTTAAGTTTGGCAATTCTTCGGGCTATGTCGGTTGCCTTGGTTCTCCTGCGGATCTCTTTATTCCTGATTCGATCACGTGGGGAAACTGCGAGCATAGCCCTCTTTATTGCCCGTTGGGTGAGTTTAAGCCTTCTGATAAGGCCTATTGTGATATAGGTAGATATAGATAGGAGGAATAAACATAAAATAAAAGATTGATATCATTGGACTATGATTCAAATCCTGCCTCGTTGGTCTAGTGGTCGCAAGCGCTACTGCTAACCATGCGGTGCTGGGTTTGATTCCCAGGTCGGGCAAAGAGTTATTGGGTTTGTCTATCTGGAATTACTCAGTGATAGTCCGGAGTCTGCATTTGTGCCCGTTTGATGGCAATAGGCTTACTCCACTAAACATAACGAGTGAAACGTAGATGTACTATAGGTATACCTATGTCCAGCCCTTCGGGTAAACAAGGCGTGATGTTATGTCACGTTTGAGTCTAATACCTTTGAATGTTCAAGTACGTTCACGAAAAGGGGTAAAAGCACTTGTCATAAATTCAGTTATTTAGGAGATACCATTATGAATTCCGTTCAACGATGTACAGGAAATGTATGTAAAGTGACATCTTACTTTCTTTTATATGTGGGTAGGAAGCGAGACACGTGACATATGACACGTAGGAACATGGCTGAAATAAAGTACTTTCACCAGTTTCTCCGCTCCTTAGGGAAAGTGTGAAACGATGTATCAAATCCAATAACAACCAGATATAATATTAATCATACAGGGGGAATTATCATAGTCATGTTTATGTAATATATCAAAACACAAGCTAGCCGTGGTTTCAAGGAACTTACGTGTTTGTTTCTGTTACTAAGTAAACACTGTGCTAGGATTTAGAACCATTACTGGCTTGCCTCCTTAACACTGAGCGTCGGGGTCTTTGGCGTAATCTACTGACGTGCTAATTATACAAGCCTGTAAACAAGATTGGCAATATTCTTAGAACCTGTTTGCGATTCCTGACAAATAATAGGCACATGCTATCAAATCAATGTGTTAACCTGTAAAAATCCTGATTTGATTTTCGTACTTCGTTTTCTAGATTCTTAGAACCTGTTTGCGATTCCTGACAAATAATAGGCACATGCTATCAAATCAATGTGTTAACCTGTAAAAATCCTGATTTGATTTTCGTACGTCGTTTTCTAGTGACCACTGAAAATTAGCACTGTGCTGTGGGTCCTATAGCACAGCATCATGCTAAGTGGAAGCCTTCTTGTCACAGCGTACAGCTGCCGACTAATTATGTTCTGTGTTCGTAAGCAAACATCTGTTTTCTTTCCATTTTTTTATTTGATCTTATCATTTTTGCATGCACGTGTTTCTGTGGCAAATAAATCTACCTACTTTTCTGTTTTTCATTTATTCATCGTCGTATATATTATGTCATCATAGACACAGAACAGGCCTTTGGTCTTCCGAAATCTGCTTACCAAGATAATAAACTAAGACATTTTTGTGCACACCCATATATTGTGTTGTTATAGTATATGGATGAATGTCTTTTAGCATGGACTATAGATGTCGTCTTGAGTTTGATGGGTAAAGCTAAAGATGACGACGGTCTTACATGACAACCTTATTTGGATTAGTCTAAACAGGGGATATAGGTAATATTTGACGGTTTGGTCATGTTAACATGAACCAGTTTAATAGTATCAATAGGATACATACATCCTTAGACTCAACAAATGAATAATAGCCACACAACCATCGATTTATATTTAACTAACTACCCTTTCGTGTAATAATAACGAGGTTTGCTAAACGGCCCGTTAGTCGGGGCGACGGCTGGGTTACCGCTTACTATGCGTTATTACGCCCTTAACAAAGTGCACACAAATTGCGGTGTGAATACCGGCCGGTTAAGGGCCGGTGGCCTCTTAAGAATTTGACGCAGCACGTGATTTCCCAGACGAGTTATAAGTATAAAGGGTTTGATGAAACGGTGTAGGTACTTCAGAAAGTTTATGTAAGTTTTGTAGTAGTCTAGCTGAGTGAACCAAGGACCTACTTCTCACCTATATCCAGTTTCTAGGAGTACATGCAAAGCTTTTCAGAGACATTATCAGCCCTCTCAGACATTTAAATCTTGTAGAATTAATAGACTAGAATCCCTTATGTTTCCCTCACACTCCCACGTTGAATGTCAGAGCTATTCAGACATTGTAACGTAAACAAAGCCCAGAATTTGTCAATAGGCATAAATCCAGTATAATTGTCAGTAATTAGTGCTGTAATAGCTGGATATCGGGATTATCTTGCGTCCATTTTAGTTCAACTATCACGTCCCGCCCTAGCGCCCTGTCTCATACTTCACGCGCAACACGTACGTTCATCAAATAATTCCAATAATTATTAAATAATTATGTTATTGTCCACCCTGAAATTGTATTATTATATTCGACAGTTTGTATTGCGAGGCTAACCACCGAACATTGTATAGTAATTGACTATTGATTAATTGGAACAATAGTTGTCGGTGACAACGGTGAAGAGGTTGCATGTACCTTCTTTAGGGGCTTGTAGAGTTGGGTCACGAATCTAATCAATGGGTCGGGGTTAAATGTCCTTTTGAAGATAATCGATTTACATATCTAGGCCTTTCCTATCTTAAGGCTAAAACATTAAAGTCATTGTCCTGTTATAAAAGCTACCTATCGAATATTACCTCTGTTCAGATTTGAGCGGGCACTGGTTTCACGGTTATATTTTCGGTCCAAAATCAATATTATATTGTATTGTAAGTTATTATGTTTATTTCTTCTTATTTATTTTCTTTATAAATTTTTCCATACAAACAGTAATACGTTAACTTTTACTTTCCCCATTCAAAGTTTGTCTAGTATAATATTTGGTTCGCTTCGATAAGTTTTATCGTGGAAAATCAATTTCAGTGTTTAAAAGTTTTACGTGTACCTTGGCACTGAGGTAGATCACTTTGCAAACTGTTTTGTGAATATTTACATATACAATCTAACTTTTTATCATCATCGATGCTGCATAGGTAATTGTTCAACATATTTAGGCATCGCACACACTACACATCTTGGGGAGACTTTCTTTAAGATACATGATAATTTGCTTTGTAGAAATCTGCACTGTTCGCGAGTGCTCTGCATTCACAGCAGAATAAAAAGATATAGTATTGTATATGGATACATAGATATCGATAAACATAGAATTTTAATTAATGAGTCTTTCTGAAACATATACAATATGGTTTCACATTATTATTTTTTAACATTTAAATTGGACAGTAGATCATACTTAACCAATGACAGAATTTTTACTACAATACGTATCAACAAAACGACAACCAAAATAAAATGACCTTTATTAACTCGTTCAAATAATATTAATAACCAAACAAATTATCGGTGGGCGGAATAATTCGATCAACTAAATACCGCTAGGTGTAATTTGGCGTGTCAATTACATTTGAAGTGTTGACCGGCGGGGATCGATCACCTCGCGATGGACAAAGCATTGTTCCCTTAATCAGGACCCGTTCGTCGGTACTTACGCGACGATGGTACCTATTCTCATCGACACCTCGACGTGGAGGACCTCCTATTAATTTATAGATCACATGTGACAGCGAAAAATGCAAAGGGTGCTGAAGCATCCTAGGTATGCTTTGTAGCTTTGCGTTTTTATCAGTGACAAATGGTTTGCATATTTTGATCTCGATTCCGTTTTCACGTAAATTTCGATTGTAACTTGAACGAAATAAAATTCAGTTTTGGTCCTAGTCACATCATTTTATTGAAAATAAACTAGTGTATCTAGATATGGCGACAATTTGCAAAGCTAAAAGCTTTATCGCTTTATTCTTGTTTTGGACCATTTGTCGGAAAATCCCGATAAAATGTTTTGAAAATGTATTATAGCCATTTATGCTGCATTTCTAAAGAATTATCCGGAGTTTTAGCACTACATTTTCTCCAAATAACTTAATTATATTATAACCAGAAATTATCTGGAATTTGGATCTTTCTCAGTAGCACGGATTTCTAAGTGGCAATAGGGTCGCCGCCTATAATATGCTACTGAAACATATTTGGCAGAATGTGGGTGAACTATAATTACACCTCTATCTAACCTTTCTAGGATTATAAGCGTCGTGATAGGTTTAAATGATGTTTACTACCTGTTTTAATTATTTAGATCTACTTTAGTAACGATGCATTCGAAAGAAAATATTCCAACTGTTCCATATTCACATCTTCTGTATATTTGAACAAGTTGTGTCGGTTATTTCGTATGCCTCTACGTGACGTAACAAACAGTAACACACCTGTTCCCATTTTTGTAGTAAAATATACAGAAGATCTCTGATTTCTTTATCATGATACAGTAAGGTTAAACCTATATCCAACAAATCTAATACAAATAGATCTGTATGCAATTATGAGTTTATATATTTTTTTTATTTTATCGTTATTAGATATTGATACTTAATACGTCTGTAAAGTTTCGCTCGGTTATTAAATTTAATCCTGGACTGAAGGCGTGATTAAAGACTTTAACGTTAATTCGTATTATGCTTAGAAAATATTAATCTTTAGAAAACAGAGAAAAAGATACCAAATCTCAGAGCCGTAGGCCTCAAGCTAAACACTAAGTACTGTAAGGTTCTATAGAAAATCAAGCTTCGTTTCCCCGTAGGGTTGGGCATAGGTGAACCAAAATCAAAATCAAAAGTCATTTATTCAAATTAGGCTGAGAATCAGCACTTTTCGAACGTCAAAATACATAAGACAGTCCCCCAAAACGCTCACCCTTCACCACTTCGTAGTGCTTTCGCTGGGACGAAGAAGTGGCGCAACAAACCTACCTGTACCTGTACCTGTAGTACACGAACATTTCGCTAGTTATGTTTAACTCCTATGTAATAGGGGGCGAGCTTATTGCCATCAACTGGCACAAGGAGATAGAAAAACCCAATATCACTTTGCCTGACTATGAATTGAACTCAGGACCTCATGCTCAACAGTTATAATGCTTGCGACCACTAGACCAACGAGGCATTCTATTATAATTTAATAATATATTTTAATTTAATAATTTATTTAAATTTTTGTTTAGCTTATGTACAATTAACTATTTCAATTTTATCTTAATTCATTTCAATTTAATTTATTTCATTTTAATTTATTTGAATTTTATTTTAATTTACTTCTAATTTATTTTAATTTAATTCTAATTTATTTTAATTAACTTATTTCAATTTAATTTAAATACATTTGATCTCCTCACGACTAATAGTTTTTTAAGATAATGTTATACTGACAAAATATTACTTACTAGAGAATGGGCAGCAGCGTTGTCTATGCATTTTACCACCGTACTGCGATCGCCAACCCGCCTGCCATGCGTGGCGATTATGGCAAACCCTCCAAATTGGGAAAGGCCTGTTTACAGCAGTGGATGTCTTTCGGCTGAAATGATGATGATGATGATAATGAATAAAATATGGACAATTTAATAGTCTGATTTTTTTTTTTTTTATTATTTTTTATTATTGTCTTTGGCAATTATCCGTGTAACCTAGCCGTAGGTTATACTTTCAAGTAATTGTCAACAAATATGTAAAAGGTACCTGGACAAAAATCATTTTCTATTTCCATTCCCAAAACCTGAAGATTGTGTAACTTACATAGCAAATAGTTCAATCCTTAGAAATCATTTCAGAAATAATACTCCGCAAACAATGTTTCTGATCCGAAGAAATAAGTTTACCCAACTATTCGTCTCTGCACCGACAAAGGTGCTATTTGCGGAGTTATGCTTTACGAATACCCTGATAATAGTGATAATAATATTTCGGGTTATACATAGGCTTCCTCATCTTTGAAGACGTCGTTACGTTCAAAGGTATTTGTGACGTTCGATAATCTGTTTTTGAGACGATATGCTGTAATAGAGAACTAGACCTGTTCTAGGAAATCAAAGACAATTTATAAACACTAGATTTTGCCACCGGCTTCGCAGGAATTATCCAAAGGGAACGTACTACGGACATAAAAAAGTAATGAAATAAAAATAGAAGTTTAATTTTATTTTTATGTGTTTATCCAGGTTATATTCGATCTATCTGCCAAAATCCGCTCAGCCATCGTGGTGCGTAACAAAATTAATTATCCAAACATTTAAAAGTTTGTACTTTCACATTTATAATATTTGTGGGATAGCAGGATCTGCTAGAATAAACAACATAAGTGTACGTACCTATGATATCAATTGAAAGATAAATATTGAACTCACTAGTAAGACAGCCAAAGAACAATTTAAAAACGTAAATGTCAAAGTGATACCACTACACAAACTTTTAAAACAAGACAGAACAAAGAACATACAAAGGCATACAAATACAACAGACGCTCTACCTCGAAATGAAAAATTCTGCAAAGCTAACAAAACGTACACTTAGAAATGGCACATCAGATCTGCGAGCTAATCTAATAATCTTCATCTGGCTCCATTGATGCAACTCCTCATGCGCCTGACATTTCAATTTTTTCCGAAACTATACCATCCTCATTCGAATTTCGAATGCTCTCTCCAAGTTTGAATTTGGGTCACGTCGATCACTGAATGCTACATGAAATCGAATATTACATTAGCAGTGACCAAATTGTACCTGTACACCAGTCGGAAAATTAATTAGGAAAATTCATTTGTTACTAGGTTATACTGTTTCATTAAAATTAATCTGCAGTATTAATCTCATGTGTGGGATTAGTTTGTATCTACCTATTTAGTTTTGTGTTAATATTTGACGCACGTTCTCTTACTGGTAATAACTGGGTATTTCTTTTGGTTACAGATTCATTCCGGACTCCGTTCTCACTCCTCTAAAATAAACATGGTAAGTTTTAAGTACCTACCTATGCTTACAGCTTAATCCGCTTGTTTCAAAGTAGTAAAATATTGCTATTTAAAGGTCGTCTTAAATATTCGTGAAACTTATATTTTGGATGTATCGTATTTATTCTAGAGCTTAAAAACTAAAGTTGGTAACTTTTAATCATGTTTTTTTTTCTTTAATATTCTCATGTTTCTTACTTTATAATAGCGTGATTTATTATTGACATGTTATGATAATCCAGAAACATGATAGATTGGTCCTTCAATCACATTATGTATGTAATCACGATCATAATAATAATTTTCCATTGTTTACGAACATGATATTCTTTTGTAAGGAGTCTGTAACAATATATTGTATGGATCTATTCTTTCATATTCCTCTTATCCGCTATTATGTCCGATAGTATGTGAATCGAGCTCATTTAATTTATTAGAGTTTCGTTGCTTGACCAATAGAAATATTACGTAACGGTTTAGTTCAGTACCACAGAGGGTAGTTACAAAATAAGTTTCTCAACTCCCGCCCAATCCCTTTTTGCGAGCCACAATAATGAAAACCACATCAAAGTACGTCACAAGGAACATATTCGCAATACATATTTATGCATGACTCGAAAATCATTAAATTTGATCATATGCTACTGAAACCGATTGATAGTCAATTGCGCGCTGATGATCCAATCAAATTATGAACAGATATCTCTGCGGGATTGTTTCACTGTGAAAATAGGCTTTTGAATATAAAATAGGGTGCTGTATGTGAACCTTTTCGAAATTGCGGATCAAATAGCTTTGGTATCGAGAAGTCGGGAGGAAACGCCATTTACTGCGTACTTCCGGTCCGGAGCAGCGATGTCAATATTTGTCGAGTAGAACCTATCTGCGACACTTGTTGCATTCTATTTTATAGTGTGCTTCGGTTCGCAGAAAGCCGTAAATACGATATATAACATGTGATAGGTAAGTAGCTAAATTTCGATGTGTCACAAATTGACACTGCTTGGAAGAAGCTCCGCCATCGTAGGCGACCAATCAATCTTGTTCATAAAATTGTATCGGTGGTGCCGTATAACATCTTTGTAGAAACCAAAAGCAATAGTTAATCATGCATTGGCTATAATGTAAAACTTTAAATATTCTCCTGACCTTATCCCAATTTATTTGTGATCGACACATATCTTTTCTTCCATACAGCTCTATTAGTCGTCATATCATCACAAAACGTTAAATACATGTACGTAATTTTTCTATTAGGATTTCTAACTTCACTTCAGTCAACCATATTTTTCACCCAAATTGTGTTTAAAAATGACACATGTGACAAGTAGGTAAGTCAACAGATGTAATCAGAAAAGGGCTCTGTTTATTTAAGAGAGTGGTCTCAAACATGGACATCTAAACTGGCTTATCTTAGAAAATATAAAAAAGCCCACAGGCCATTCAGACATTGAGAGTAAGCGAAACGTTCTACTATTTTTCATTGACCAGAATTAGTCTTTTGAACATAAACTAAGTGCTTCTATTTTTAGATTAAAACGTGGGCTATTTATGGAACACTTAAAGTACTATTATTTATAAAGAATTAGAATTGAATTCGTGGATCTTTGACAGTCTTTATGAGTAGGTCAAAAGTGTTACCAAGAGGATGGTATTACCCATTTACTGGATAGTGGAGGTCAGATAGGCGGTTGCTCCATGTAAAAATATGATGTTCAGCTGCATCCGGTTAGACTGGAAGCCGACCCCAACATAGTTGGGAAAAGGTTAGGCAGAAGAAGATTTATAAAGAAATGCTTCGACATTGATAGGTCGATAACAATATAGTCGCTGAATACATTGTACATCATACCAAGTTACAAAATAGTGGTGAGGAGCATCAAAGTTACTGATTCCACTAGCTACAATTCTAACAAGTTAGTTTTATGACTTTCTACAGCTAGGTACGTGACCTTTTATAGACCGTGGTTACTTTGCCGTTGAATTGTTTAACAGCTTGAGTTAACGTTATTTTATACGAATATATTAGCATGTTAATGATCTGTCAATATTCGTTCGACAAACAAGTATTAAAATCGATACTTGATACAGTACTATGTGAACGTACTTGAGTGCTATACGGAGATCGGTGAAAGGTCTCGTAGGAAAGTCCTATTTTTATTGAAGACAATGTTGAGAATAACGTAATAAACGTTTTAATGAGAAAAAATCTGTCTCAGAGCTCCAACGTAACCATAAAACCACAAGACTTATTTACGCTAGGCAATAACTAATAATTACACATATATATGTTCTAATGTCAGAACTACAAATACAATTTTCCCTCACATTGGAACACAGATTAATATTATGAAACAGCAAACTAAGAACGGATATTGGGAAAATCACTAAACGATATAACGTTGTTATTAATTGTCAATATCGGCAAAGTAATAAAACAAAGGGTTAGGTAATAAACTAATCTTAAGGTTTCAATTAATTGAATATCAAACTCAGAGAGTCCGTAGCAGGAACAGTATAAAATTTAAGTGCACCGTTTCACTTTTATCGGAAATTGGCCGGAGCTCCGGGCTACAGCAGCCGTGCCAAAGTTGTGGTGGTCATTTTACAGAGAAACGGATAGCAATCTCCACGGGAGCGACCAGTTCAGCCACACAATGGATCTCGGTATTACGCCCTGATGGCGTGAAACAAACCTTCATTGTTCGCAAACTATCACTTGCCTATACACAGCCCAGTTACATTATCAATCTAAGCTTCAACTCTCCTTCAATGCAAATAAAGTTCATGTCGTTTAGATGTTAATTTTCTTCTTTCACTGGTGTTACGTTCAGAGATTTCTGAGAAACGCAATATTTTGCAAATGTCTGTAACAAGGGTTTGCTCTAAGCCTACTAGCTACTAAAAAGGAATTAACGTTTAGGAACAGGTAAAGTTACTTACCTGTCTGTACTTTGGACTAGCCAGTTAAAGAAGAAATTATTACGAAATTGTTCCTTTGCGTCGGTTTGGAAATTGTTCAAAAGACCTGTTATTTTTTCAGTTTTTACGTCCATAATTTTTCCAGTTATCATATTTTTCCTTTGTGGGTACGATTGTTGCGCTGCGCATATGTATATTTAATGTGATTTCATTGCTACATTACCATCTGCACCTGCTGCACCGGGCACCTCTCATATCACTCAAATTATCTTTTATTTTCCACTTTTACATTTTGTTCATTTATGAAAGAACCTCCGTTACGTACAAAAATATTATACTCAGTGGCTTAACGTTTTTATTTTCTTTGTAATCTGCATATTAATATAACTGCTTCTTTCGGAGACTAATTAAATTATCAGTACTTATTCAACGTTCAGAGTAAATAAACATTAATTAAATTGTGCAGTTAGCTGTCTGACGAGTGTTTATCGCGAGGGACAGGTGGGTCAACCATAAACAGAGCAAGTTTGTCGAGTTGTTGAAACAGATCCTACGTAAATAGAGTTGTCCCGTTTAGTTGGAGACTTGGCAGAATCTCGACTCGACAGCCCGATGACAAATTACGGACACTTGGAACTAGGGCACTCTGTTTGATTCGCGTCACGATGAAGTCAAACAACCTACCTAAATGGTATTGCTAGCCACTCCAGTAACCAGATCTCCATTACACAAATTATTTAATTTCTTTATAAATTAATAAAAAATATGAAAATGATAATTTCAGTAAAGAATTTCCTTTTACCATTCCTTTCTCGTTTTGTTTGTTTCATTTTGAAAGCTCCTGTCGTTCGCACAAAAACAAGGGAACTGACGTGGAGATTTTTTCTACTTTTCTGGATTGACGTCATCCAAAAGCGAACTGAGTTACTATCGAAAATATTTTTTAATTTATAGTTTATCGTTTTTTCTTCTGATGAGTGAAAAGAAAAGCATAGGTGCATTCAGTCTCTATCTATATAAGTAGTTATGTACGTACTGAGCCTAAGATACAATAAACACTGACAAATTGCTGGTTTTCTATTAAAGCATCTCATACTTTCCAATAAATTTCTATTACTTTCTTATCCCCAGTTAATAGAGAAAGCTCCAAACAAAAACCTTTCAGAAAGCCACCTGCTTACGAAAAAGTTATTTATAAAAAATATTTTCTGTGTATTTTATTAAAAATCTATGTCCAGTAAATGGACGTTTTTAATAAGAGCTGTGTAAGATGAGCTAATCTCATGGCGGACAAATATCCGACGTCACCCAAAGCTGATAAGTCACGTGGACTCAACCCGCGCTTGCAATCGCTTCGAATAAAACTCGTAAAAGTAAAGCTCTCTTACTTTTTGATTTACAATATATCTTTTACTTAGTTTTACACGCTATGGCATCTTTTATTGACATGTGTACTTTCGATAAGATTTTGACGTATGTGTTTTTTTACTTTGAAAGCATCTAACTGCGCATTTACTGAGATGTAAAGAGAAATGTTTGATTTTGCTGAACAACACACATTACTCATATCCATTAAAAATAATAGACATTCGCAAACTTTGTACAGTCTTCGAAATAAAGTGTAAAAGATTTTGTTTAACACAATGTGTAGAAACGAAGTTATTTTAACTTGGCAAAGAATATAAAAGAAAATCAATTTTCATTTAAAAACTGAAGGGTGGGGTGGTACTCAATCGTAAATTACATTGTCTACTTAAATTTTAAGTCGATTGCGTAACGTAATGAAATAAACTTTATACTTACCGACAATTTCAATTTATTTTCCGGAAAATATTTAGTGTTCGATACAAAGTTATTTATTAAAGTATCAGTTTTGTTGTCACATATACCTACTTTTTCAGTGAAAATTAAAATACCATTGAAAAATACCTGGCCTTTGTGCTACCATATTTATTTTGACAGTTTAATTTCTCTTTTGCAAATAAATAACTCAAATTCCATCAAAGTGTTGTGGAAAGAGCCGGCAAAAGTTTGTTATCTGCGCAGAGATACCAATTCTTGAACAAAGTTGTTTTTCATTTAATCCTTTGCGACCTGACAAAATGTTTTTGATTTTGTGGTATCCGGTAGGTAACAAAGATGTCTAATCTTTGTCTGAAAAGGCTTTTAAAATATGGAACCTTCTCGGACTATGACATTCGAATTCCAAGACAACAAATTTCATTACGGAAATAGTTAAAGCCACTGAATTTTCTAATCACCATCTTAATATGCTTGGTATGCCTCCTGCGAATCTAACTGTTAACCTCATAATTTGAGTAAGAGGAGCTGCTTTTAAACAAAGAGTACCTGCTGATTGGAGAACTAACAACAATGTCTCCTTACGTAATTACGAATTTGGATTAAAGGTTACTGTTACAGCGACAGAGGCCGGGTTAATGGGGCTCTGGTTTTAAAACTTAGCGGTTACGGCAGACGAGAAGCGTGATGGGAATAAATGCGAACTTGTGAATATTTATGAGGACACCTTCCAAAAATGCACACGAGTTTACGAAGCCAGCGATACGGCGCCATTGTCAAAGTCAAAGGAAATGATCGCTCATGTTGGCTCGCTTGGTTTTAAGTTTTAATATTCATATTTCATACACACGTAAAGGGAGAGTAGTAGGGTAGAGCACATTTTCCGTTTCTTTTGATGTTCGACGTCGACCCAGTTATTAATAACGAACTTCGAATTTCTTACTAGTTCTTCGTATAGGAACATCTCACAAATATTATGATTTTAACTGGATGAATTAACTTATATGGACTATTAATTTTCCTCCATCACTAACTAACACGCGTATCATTTTCCTAAATTATCCCTCCCGTCTGAAAACTTGAATGTTTGGTTTAGTCGTTGTCGAAATAGATTATATTTTGTCTTATAACGATAACTACATCACAAGGCATTTTGAAAACTCGCTGAGGATTAATTTGAGATAAACCTAGAATGGAATCTTCCTGAGTGTCTTTATAAGACTGATGCCCCATTAGTTTATTCAATTATTTCTGATTTTCAAGCACATTCATGAAATTGTTAGTAACACAGAAGTGCATAAGAGAAACGAATGTTAGTAATGCCATGACACTTTAAGAAGAAAATACAAAAACAAAAACATTATGGGATGATCTTAATTGCGTGCAGTCGTTTATAGAATCCCACCGGTCTGACAATACACACCATAAACGACGCAAGTTTCTTGTCTGGGCCATACAATAAAATTCGTCCAAACACTATTTAGGCGGTACAATTTTATTGTTTCTTCAACTAACGTTATGCCACAAACAATTCAATTGCAACGTGTACTTAAATCAGGCTTAAGGGACACTATTCTTCTACCTTTGCAGAACTGGGGAGTCGCTGTATGAGACATGATTCTCACGTGGTAGCGTGGTCTAGATAGATCATCTGTTTTTTTCTCCTTTTTCTAATTCAAAAACATATGAATATTCTGCATTTTTTTTGTAGATGTGGTGGGGTCTTTGGTGTGCTGTGGTGGTGGCAGCTGGCTCCGGCGTCGTGGCGGCACCTGCTCCCGACTCTCTCTCGCCCCTCGACATGGTACAGATGGACTCCTCGGTACCTGATGACGTAAGTCCTCAAAAACCTAGAACAAAGCTTCCTTCACTCGAGCTACTATTGACGTCGACCAATGAATTGGTCTTACAGTGCTGGCGATATTTCCAGCAAATAAAATATCGCCACGGTTTAATTTCCGTTACGTCAAATTAAACTAGGACTAAGTATGTAGGTATATGAAGAGATGTCAGTACAAAATATATCATAACATATACAACACAAGCTTTTGCCCGCGGCTCCGCCCGCGTGGATGTCTGTTATCGCGTAAAAAAATCTAGATCCTTCTCCATATCCCAGGCTATATCTCTACCAAATTTTATAACGATTGGTTCAGCGGTTTAGGCGTGAAAGCGTAACAGACAGAATAACAGAGTTACTTTCGCATTTATAATATTATAGTAGGGAAGTAGGGATTAGTATTCAATCTAAAGGTATGGGCACATTACAGCCGTGTCAACAAAAATGTACGAAAGTGATTTAAGAGTAGTGTATTTTACAATGAATAGAATAGAATAGAAAACATTTATTCGACACAGACACAACACAACAGCAACAAACACATTAAAAAAACGAGAACAATATACATAACAATAAAATTCCAGTAAAATTGTGCTAAGCGTGCCCATACCGAAAGGGTTACCATCTCAGCCTTTGCTGGGCGTCAGACACCCAGCGCTGGTTTTCTTTCAGTTGGCACCCCCCGCAGCGACACACGGACGTAGGTAAATAAAATAGACATACTTGAATATTCGTTGCCTTGCGTATTCAATGCGCTGCGTTACGGCACAGCCCTCCCTAATCTGAGCTGGCCTAAAATTGTCTACCCCGGTAAGGTAGACAATTTTGGCTGACTTTACCAACCTACATAAAAAATATTCAGGTGTTGGTGCACTTACGTCACCACGTGCTATCCGATTATACTATTTACCCAAATATAAGGCCACGGATGTAAGAACTGTTTGCACAAATATTAGCAGATGTACACAAGATTTGTTGGTAATCACAAGTCGATCAAGGTGCCTATCTTATGACTCAACAGATAAAATATGATGAAATTAATGTCAATGTTGACAAATATATTGTTACGTCATTACACGTGAGGGTCTGAGTCTGTCTGATGTTGAGATTTTCAAAAGTTTAGCTTACTTTCAACTTTAAGATCATAAATTAAAACCATATAATTATTTAGGTAGTTTATTCCTGTGGCTAAAACCACTTAGGAGTTATTTTGCTTTTAGCAAACTTATAGATTTGGTACCTTACTATAAGGGGTGGCAGGGACATCGACCTCTAGCGCATACATTTTCGTAGGTTATCAAAAAAAAAAACAGCTGTTTCATAGAAAAGTGCGTGCTCATAATGTATGGTAGAGCAATTTTTTTGTTGAATAACCGACGAAAAATTACAACGGTCAGTTCAGAATAAATACGTCCATAATCCATAGTAACAGTTTGTGCGATGTACCTGCCACCCTGTTTAACAAATATGTCTACCGACGTTATAAACTTATAACATTAGATTTCAGATAAACGTTTGACTAGCAACTATTTCTGTCTTGTGTATCTACCTACATAACAGTTTCATAAGTAAAATGTTTAGACGCACAAAATTGGGGCCGAGCTCCAGTTTCAGACGGTTGTGATGCGAATGTTTACATGCGAAACCAATTAGTAGCTCACTTAGTTTGAGTTAGACCACACATTTGTACCAACTGTACAACGTTGTCCGACGCGAAACTCTTTATGTTATAACCAAACATACAAAACAGCATCACGTACAATTTCCACGATTCTTTAACTTAACTTTTTTTGTATTTGTGCCAAATATTCAGTAGGTATTTTATAAGCCGCGGGCAAACAGAAAAAATCGAGAAACACTTTTTTTATAATATTCTCTCTTGTATGCCGTGCTCGCGTGCTGGAAAATTCACGAATCCGTCGGGAACGAATGTGGAATACAAAGAAAATATCCATATTGCAGATTTGTACGATATTCGATTGTGTCAACAAGTTCTACAGGAGACGCTTGGTTAGCTAAGGATTAAAAATTAAAAATTGCTACCTACCTTGGTTGACTACATAAAATAACAGAATATATAATAAGAACAAGATTATCCCTATCCAATCACCAAGGGTCTACTCTCAAGTCCGTCAATGAAGATACCGGGCCCGTCAGAAACTAGTTGATCTGTCAAAACAAGAGTCAAATTCAAACTTTCGGTCGCGCAAAAACACATCGTGTTATCATTCATTCTTAGTTCGGGCCCTGTAGTAAGTTCTTAAGTCCGTAAGTGGCGCGGAGTAGGAAACGCCCGTAACTTTGGCCGAAACTACGGGACTAGCCCGACTAGGCCCTCCTGTTCCAGTTGTTCTGCAACAACCATCATGTTCAACAACCATCGCAACTGATTGCGATGTGACCAAAATTTTGACCCCATATCTGAATATGGGGTCAAATTCTTGGTCACATCTATAATTCTGGCTAAGGCGATGACCCCAACTTACTTACCTATTCATCGGAGCTTTTATATATGTCAACGATCTATGGGAAAGCTTGACATTGTACAGGAACCCCTGAAATAGAAAACATATTTATTTTATGATGTATACTAATCCTCCATGTTTTCTCAGGAGAGCCTCTACGCAATGTCACCGATGGCCGCTCGCTACTCTGCCAGCGCGCCCTGGCTGTACCTGCTCGCTGATATGCCCCGGGACTCGCAGGTAAACAACCTTCTTTGTTTATATATAATATATGCCAACGGAAATTGGTACAGGGTGGTTTGTATCATCATACGTGAGCTTCAATGCATAAGGAGCATAAGCATCCGTAGTGAGTTTTGAAGTTAAACAAGTATTTTAGGTAGCGACACGCGCTATAGTTGTGGTTACAAAGTGTGCAAACACGCTGCAAATATTATGTGTGTAAACGCAGGAGCTCTCGATACCGTCTGAGACACACATTCACAGCGTGTTTTGTTTACTTGGTTACCACAAGTAAAGCACGTATCTCTTCGTGAGATAAAAAAAGAATCTATACGATATTTAGCTTAGCTGAAGCTTAATTTGCCTTTAGGGTTCCGTGATAGATAAGGTCGGCATAAAATCCTTACTTCATCAGATTTATAGACTTCTAGACTTTCAAACTTCGAACCTAAAACTCGTTTATTTAAATAACGCGTTCATATTACCGTAGCCCGATAAAAATCTCGAATATTCACGTACAATTTTCCTTCATCCAAAGGCAAAGTTCATTTTGTCAAGGCAAAAGTCTCCCTGTAATTACTAAAACAAATTAAGGCAATTAGAGATCTCCTGCCGCGTTCACTCGCGATCGATAATCGTTAAAGGTGTCAGTTTATCGTAGGATTTATAGAGTGGAATAAATAAAAGCACGTTTATACTTCACTTACGATTTTCGTAAGTGACGCAATAACATAATGAACGGAGCAATTAGGGCGTAAATCATATTAAGTTACACAGAAAACGTGTAAAATTATTACAGAATATACCTAAAGTACAGAAGTTACTTCAAAAGTTCTTACGAAAATATTTCACATGAATTTGAAGCTCTTTTTATGGAGATAGATACCTAAATGTAGCAAATAATTGTTATCACCGTATGCAAATATATAGTAACAAGTAAATAATAACTATTTGCGGTTAAACTTTAACGTGAGAGTTACGTGGTACCACAGACAATATAATAGTTGTGCTCGGATAGTGCTCGCTCCTCGGTCATACTTTATTCGAGCGGTTTTCTGTATAGTCGTTATGTTAAACGATGCATACTATTTAATTATACGTATACCTGCACGTTAACTTTTGTATGTGCGTTGGGACCCACTATATTTTGTCCAACATTCACGTATATAGTAACTTGAAACGTTACTCGTCTCGTACAAGTTTCTGCATTAAGGTGAATCTAGTCCACATTTTTCCCATACAAATTTCGGGAGTGTATTACTACACTGTTCGACAATGTACGTCAAAAATTAAACATGGTATGGTTTTGTCTCATTATTAATATTGTCTGTACGGAAACAGAATACAAAAATAAAAAGCCATTAAAAAGTTATGAGCAGTTTTTCTTGCTAATTTAACCTAACTTTGGGCGTGTTTAAGTAATAAAAAAAGTGTGAAATCTGAAAAACCAAGTCGGTATCGACAAAGCTCAGATATCGAAAAGTTCAATAAACTTTATTGGTCATTGACTTATGCAGTGATTTTTTCATAAAACTCGATCTTCCTTCTTCTTCGATTCTTTATTTTTTACGCGCCTGTTGTACTATAAATGATCCTGCATCTCACTCAATAATGTTGTGCGTGTAAACTAGCTTCTAACTGCTCATGACTGATACTACCTCTGTCGGACACGATGCCTGGTGAGACAGCGCGCGTTAAGAAGCGTTGACCGTAGCTTTTATTCAACTTTGGTTGTAATCACACGTTCCCTGTCTAGCAAGCTTTTTAAGGACAACATAATGCCTCTAAACTTATACAATGTATGTATTACTTACCGTGTCTTAGGACAATGCATCAACGTTTCATCAAGTTATAATAAATCTATATAGGGAAAGAAATGTAGCGTGTTCAGTTGCCTTATAATATTTCCATTACGCTTGCTCCCTGTCAATGCAAACAGTGAAAACAAGAGTGGTTCACAAACAACAATAAGATTACTTCGTAACAATAAACAGAGTCTTGGCTTTACGCTTTCTGTATCTATTCTATTCAACGAGTTCTTTCAGAACTTGACTGTCTTCTGCTTGCTTTCCACATATATCCGGGCTAAGATATAGTGACTATAAACATGAGTGTATAACGAAGGTGGCAAGTAGCGGTGCGGAGATGCGCACACGCCGCTCCTTCTCCGTGAATCCCGCGGTCGAAGTGCTCCAGCGAGGAGCCTACAACAACTATATGGAGAGAGTGGCACATAATAACAGGAACTTCCTCGACCGAGTTGGAAAGAGAGGTTAGAATATGAACAAGTATATCTAAATGAGAAAACAAATGAAATATATGCACGAGTTTTGTGTAAAGTTGACCTCTGGCTGTATCACTTTAAACAATAATTCCCAGTACATTAAAACTTCAATAAAGTTGAAACTATCTAACTTTCATATAGATAAATAGACCTTGTCGTTTTTTGACGTGCATGTGATATTCAGCCTTAAGGTGATAAAGCATTCACGAGGTCGATTATACACCTGGTATGAGAATGAATTAAATTCGTAGATAGAGTAATTGATTGATCCATTAAAATACATTTTCGCAATATCTGAGAAAGTGCCCGCATGATGCATGTATTTTTAATGAACGTGCATGAAACCCATATTAAACCCTTATCAAAGTACTGTCTGTAATGTAGTTTTTTCTATTTTGTAGGGTACTGGAGGAGCCAAAACTGAAGTGGTAGAATCTGAAACAGCTGTTGTTAGACCTCGTGTGATCGACTTGTAACCGCTACAGTTATGCGCTTCCAATATAGAATTGTACAAAGTTTACCCTTGTTATTAGCAACTAAAAACCATGTATGTAGAGAATCTGTTGTGAGCAAAATAAAGATAATTCGTTTATAGAAATAGCGGTTTCTTTTATCATATTTCCTAAAATACTTTCCGAAAATAAAAAATGTTAAAGTGTACTCAAGTACTCTCTCCGAATATAGTGGATAAGGGTACAAATTCAGGGTCATAAAGTACCTTTAAGGGTAAATAAGGTCCAGTCACTGATTCATTAGTCTAATGGAAAATGTTCAAGGAATGCTAAGATCCTAAGAGATTCCTGAAAGCCAATCGGCTAAAGACTCCAAGGGTGAACATACATATTTATATAGCTCATTTATTATTATTGGCTAAATAAGCCGAAATTGAACTGACATATTCACGAGAACTACCAATAAAGTCATTGTTATTTCGAAAAAAATATAACAGACATAAATAGGTCACTTGGATAAACGGATTACAAACCAGGTTGTTTTCATCCTTATATTAACTAGCTGTAAGCTGGCAATGGCCTAGAATTTTTAATGGTATCTACTTATTTATCAAAAACTAAGTTCTTATATCAGTCATACTGCATGCATCTACTTCCAAAAAGGTCTAGTTATTCCTTCTTGAAAATTGAATCTTCACCATTTCCCAAATTCCTAATAAATACGTAGGGCTAGTCTTTGAGTGAGATAGTACCTAATTTGACCTGGTGGTGCGTGAAGACTGGCAGTGGCCGGGTGAAGCGGCGCATGCCGTCGCTGTCCATCGACCTGCCCATGTCGGTGCTGCGCCAGAAGCTGAGCCAGGAGAAGGAGAGGAAGCAGCAGGCCCTTCGCGCTGCCGTCAACCGGAACTTCTTGAACGATATCGGCAAACGAGGTGGGTTTTGTAACAAGAACCATCTGGAAACCGTCTCATCCACTATAAAAAAATAGAATTAGAGACTCTGGAGATTATTCTAGCTTTAACTTTCAAAGTGGTAGTGGGTGAACTTGTAACTTTGACGGACACTCAACATCCATATCATAATTTAGATTGCGGTCATTGTTTCTTCATATATTTAAAGCTATATAGAGGTTTCCATACAAGTTACTTTAGAGTGGATGAGGCACCGTAGAATATAGACATTATTTCGAGCAACTGCATGATATTTGTTCTATTAGTGTTGTCTTATGATTTCATCATGGACAATTTTATGTCGGCGAGAACTGCCGTCACATATAGATATGATTCAGGTGGCCATTCGTCTTTGCACCTATGTACATTAGAATTGAATGCCCCATTAAGCATTCACTTTGGCTTTTTAAAACTAAACTGAAGATGAAGCATGACGTAGCATTCGTTTTACCTTTAAAATTTCTCTAGACTTTTGTTTTGCAACTAAACATATAGAACAAGCCAAGGGGTTAGAGATCTCTCTATCTCTGGCTATAGAGTATTTTAGACGTTTTCCCGAAATCTAATTTATCTTCCAGCATGTTATTATCATTGTACTTTTAATTTAGTGTCGAAGCATGCTATAGTCACACAATTCTCTCTCAGGATTATGTCTAGTATATGTAAAATTTTGAGAACTAATGTTTTGTTTTGTATTGCAGGTTTCCAATGGTCCCCTTCGGTGCAAGCTGTCAGATACTTCTAAAAGCTAAATATCGCCAACCAAGAAATGCCTGCCTACGTAGACGTTATCCGAGACCCATGGTTCTAAAATATCTGTTAAAATTGCCACGTTAAATATACGACATAACATATTCCATTATAAATTGTTAAAAGTAGAGTAGTAAGCATCAAATATTAGAAAATGTTAAAAACAGTAGTCTAATAGTATTATAAAATGCCCATAATACCGTTTATTGATATTTATTTCGTAAATTAGGCAAAGTACAAATTAACTGTTGGTTTATAGACTAAATTGAATTTTATTTAGTAAATTAGATAATAATTTAACCATTTCATATATTAGTTATGCTAATTTGTTTTAAATTAATGTTATTGTGCTATAATTAGCTAGTTACACTAGCATTCCTTTATGCATATAACTTTATCATTGTAAAAGTATTAAATTATTGTCATAAAAAGATGCAATAAACGTCTTTTAGATTACTAGTTGTTTCATTCATTTAAGTACTTACCTCTATCACTGCCTGAGTCATTATTCATAGTAGCGTTGAATACTTTATTTTGTAAACCACTGAATAAAAATAATAGATTAAAAATTTAAAAAACACATTTTAAAAACCTAACTAAAAAAGCAGAAAATAATTAAAAAATAACAACCGGCTTCCAAGAAACACTACAAAGTGAAAAATAACTTTAATTTCGGAAGTCGGTGACTTTGGATATGTATTTAATTTTTTTGTCACTGCCTTCCGAAATTAAAGTTATTTTTCACTTTGTAGTGTTTTTTCGGAAGTCGGTTGTTTTTTTTTTGGAAAAAGTTTTTATCTTTCACTTTTTAGTTATAGTACGAGTACCTACCCCACTAATTCGAAATTTCATCATCCTTGAAGGTAACAAAAGCATGTTAAAAAGAACACTTTAATCTGATCAGTATATAACATTGTAAAAAGTAAGCTAATCTACTTTTTTTAAGTCATAAAATATACTTTCTTAATTTTTATAGCAATCCAGTAAACATTATATCGTTAAATAATAAATTGCCACCGTATCTTTACTTTCGCTAAATTCGTTTATAGGGAATTTATTCAAATTTATCGATATCATCCCTCCGAAATTAGCAGTCGAATATTTAAATACAAAAAAATTGGGGTCAAAAGCGTAATTATCCAATGCTTAAACATTGGTGGTTTTAAAATGAGAAGCTAGAAGAAGGCTAATTAAGAAAGTACTTACACTTATAAATAAAGTACTTATACTTATAAATTAGAGAAGGTAGCTTTGGTTCAATCACGCAAAGGTTTATTAAATTCGTTGTACAATATTATTTACGAAAACAAATGAAAGTTTGCAAATGGAAAACAACCCAAGAATAATTATATTTACTTCGTCGTACAGAGGTTGCCAATAGGCCTTTCTATAAAGATGGTAAGGTTACAAGATGTCACAAGAAATAACAAAGCTCTGGAACAAGGCGAGGCGTAACTGTCGGTAACACAAATGTGGTGAGTGATACGGAACCCAACACCTCGGAGTATGTACACAAGCATTTCACCCCGTTATTGGGAAATGAATCGCTCTCGTCCCATCGACTCGTGAGATGGGAACAGTAATTCAATATACATAATAGGCCGGCAGTAAAATGCCAACATCTTTTATTTCGGGGACTCTTCTTGGCCCATCTGTTGAGCCTATATTTAGCACTATCCCCTAGATATTGTATAGGCAAATTGAGTTACACTTCGCCGCTTTTGCAATTATTAGGTTTTTCTTCGGACTGCCCACGCATTTTTTTCTTAATTACCCATATCAATTTCATGATATTACTGGCGGATAATTAGCCTCGTCAGTGAAGAAAATTAGAATGGATCGGATATTAGCGAATCTGTTAGAACATATTAGCAGATCATCGCCTTTGGAATAGTTCCTACCTAAATCAATTGTGAAATGGTCAATCAACAAAGTTTAAGGATATATTATTTTAATTTCATCTTCATTATCTTTAAGTTAATCTTGATTGGTAATATAAATTATTTGACCGTCATGTCTGTATAAATAATAAACTGTATTTATGATAAACCATTGCCTTATAGACATCTTACTTAATTAGCTGTTAGCTACAAAAACTATACACATGCTGTATAGTCACTACTCGCCTACTCAGCAGCGATTACGCTTCTTTCCAACTCAAACACCACAGGAGGTGGTTAGAGGGCTTTCTATCTTTTATAACATTTAAAAAGAGCTGATTTTCAAGTACACTCCCGCTGGGTGACTGTGTACCATACTAACAGTAGGAATGGCTTTCATTTTGAAAGTTTTACAATATTCATTGCGTTATTTACGTTGTTGAGCAGACTATTTTTGCAAACCTATGATGCATTAGCAATAACCTTCAAAATGATTTAGATTCTGATGTCTCATACATCAGAATCTAAATCATTTGAATGAATTCCGCACAATATGATTCTAGACCGCCCTAGGGTAAAAAAAATCTACTTAAAAAAGCATCTGTTGTTTCATGAAAAAGTGCCATACCTCCGCTATCAAATTTGTGTGGAACCGCAAAGTTGTTTTTAATACAGTTGCTCAAAAAGTGGTGTATTGCAGGGACGTATAGCGTTCGGGATGTGGGCTATTACATACTAGTGCTTTTTTTTTACCTTTCCCGAACTCGTGCGTTCTCTTTCCCAACTGTCAAAATAATGTCTATTAAAAAGAAAAACCAACCATGAAGTTTTTACTAAAGAGTTTTTGTGATTCATACAAATACGTATATTTCTAAAAGGAAGCTACTAATTTATTTCAATATCAGATTTAATGATTTAATTGAATGAGTTAGGTTAGGTTTCATTTCATTTCATCTCATTAAATTTCATTTTCATTTCATATCAATAAAAAAAATCTACTGAATGAAGACTAAGCTGTATGGATAGTTCCCTTTGCCTACCAAAATGGGTGAAAAAAAAAACTCTGCTTATATTATACGGTTGGCGCCATTTTCCAGAAATTTTCTTTGCGAGTTTAGTTGTTTGTTGCACAAAATGAGTAATTTCGACCCTATTTTTTTTGAATGAACACCACCGGAACTCAGTATAATTGCACAAAATGCTTCGGAGAACATTTTACCGGAAAAGTCAAAAAGTCGTTACATATCTACATACGACGAATTTATTGCGTGGAGAGAAGAGAAAAAAGCAAATAGTTTTTCAGAAAATGTTATGTTGGCATACTTCTCCGAACTCTCAGCAAAATTAAAACCGTCTACGTTATGGTCGAGATTTTCGATGATAAAAAGTATGCTGAAAATAAGGAACAACGTGGATATAAGTGAATACCCAAAATTAAATGCTTTCTTAAAATGACAATCAGACGGTTTTACAAGTAAAAAGTCGAAAATATTAACATCCAATGAAGTGGAAAGGTTTTTGAACGAAGCTCCCGATGATCGTTATTTAGCCACAAAGGTAATTTATTAATAAGTACTTATATTTTTCTTTAGTATTCAGTTTACGAAATCGCAAAATACAGTCAAAACATTATTTAAAAAAATATTAATCAAATCCCTTTTTTTGTAGGTTGCTCTGATTTTTGGCGTTGTTGGAGCTTGCCGCAGAGAGGAGTTAGCCAATATTACTTTAAAAGATATTGAAGCCCATGGAAAAATGCTACTAATCAAGATTCCGAACACAAAAAATAAGATACCGAGAAGCTTTGTTGTTGAAGGAGATTTTCTTAGAATAGTGCAAAAATATATGAATCAGCGGTCCCAAAAAGGAAAAACCGACCGTTTTTTTCAAAATTACCAAAAAGGGAAGTGTACAGCTCAAGCAATCGGGATAAACAAATTTGGTAATATGCCAAAAGAAATAGCAACGTTTCTTGGTCTGCCGGATGCTGAGTATTATACTGGGCACAGCTTCAGGAGGACCTCTGACATTATTGGCAGATTCAGGAGCCAATTTGACGTCCTTAAAGCGACTAGGAGGTTGGAAATCAGACAAAGTTGCAGAAAGCTATATTGGTGATTCATTAAACAACAAACTAGAAACTGGGAAAAAAATCACACAATCCATTAATTTAAGGTCCAGTCCGTCTTCTTCACATGTTGAAGAGAACGTTCGTCCATCTACCTTCGTTGATAATGATAATTCATCAGATCCAATTCCATCAACTAGCAAACGCCATTGTATGACAAATATACATGAACAATCATACGAAATTAATAATAGTTTGTCTCAAACAGTAAATATGCAACCTAAAACTTCCCCAGTTACTTTAAAAAACTGTACCAATTTCAATGTACATGTGTACTATAACTTTTATAAGAAATAAATGATTAGTTAGTTGAGTTTATTGTGTTTTTATTATTTTATTAAATTGCTTCATTTTTTCGCAACTGTATTAAAAATAGTCGTTCAGTACACCTGCGGAACCGTCATTGCAACTTGTTCCGACTGTCAACCCTCGCCTTCGGCTGCGCCTCGGCTCGGGTAGACATTTGTCGGAACTCTTTGCAATGACAGCCTTTCCGCACTTGTAATGAAATATACTATTTATGGCCGATTCCTATAATTTACGGACCGTTATTGGTTAAAATTAACACTCTTGTATCTTTCTTTACCAATAATGAAGTAAGGACCTCATAGCTTTGCATAGTAGACCCTCCCATATGAAACTAGCTCTCACAGGTAAAATTAGGTTACGAATCTATTTAAATGCCCAGTTTGGCAATAAGAAATGCTACCATTGGTCAACAAAATAATCTGCTTTTGTTTATAGGAACCGTGTATTAATAACCGTCGAAAAATTTTAACGCGTCCAGAATCATGTATTAGAATGAACCCATGGTATCCAGTGGTCGATGTAATGGGTAGCTCGCCGTTTGGTAAGGACTAAGCCCGGGTCGACGGCGCGTTGTGCTCCGCGTGCGCCTCAATGAGATGTCAGCACCAACTGGTGGGGTCCGCACGGGCCGATGCCTGCCAGGGGTGCGGGTTGTTCGAAGGAGATACCGTGGCCCCTGGCATATAGGCAACTGAAGGAACACGGGTGGGTTTTAGTTAGTAAAAGTCTGACACGCCCTCCCGCTCCGCCCAGAGCGGGAGATATTATGTGATGATTTCCCATCCACAAAAAAAACCCGCTGTTGATGTTCCCTGCCACCCATCGGTGTAGATTTTATACAAAAAAAGTGCAATGTGGCTCAGTTTAGGAGGCCAGTAGTGTATGTTCAATAGTAACTGAGTTCTTCTTAATCCATTTTATAATGTTCCACAAACTACAACAATATGAGTGTTCGGGGTTGCCGCAGAGGCTGGTGGATCCTTCGGAGCTGCACGAGGGTCGCGCGCGGCCGAAGCGCAAGATGCCGTCACTGTCCATCAACAACCCCATGGAGGTGCTGCGCCAGCGGCTGATCCTCGAGGTGGCCCGCAAGCAGATGCGTGAAGCTAACCAGCGGCAGGCCGTCGCCAACCGGGTGTTCCTGCAAAATGTGGGCAAACGAGGTACGTTCAATATAACTAAAGTGCTTTTTAGGTTGTGAACAAAGCTTTATCAATTAGCTAGCGTGTCTAAAGTCTGTGCCGGATCCGGTTCCTGGTTATACAGTTTGCGCGTCCAGTCGAAGTCCCTGCCACCATGTATGTCGCCCAGCAGCATTATTATGTTCTGGTTTGAATAGTCTGTTTGTCGGAGTACATACTTAATGACAGAGACAGTCATGGTGTGTTAAAATTTTGTATTATCTGTGGTATGGTGTTGTAGTCACATAATGAGATCTTCATAAAGAGTACTACATGACCAAAGTTCCACGTCACCGCAAATAAACGCATTTTCTTTCTTTAAGTTTCCTTTTTAAAACGAATTTAGCGATTACCTTTTTCTCTAAGAAAAGTGTCCAATCGAAATATAATCTTTTAAAATTAGTAGTTACGCGTCAAGCCTTTTATTTGGCTCAACTGTATATTGTGTATTTTTTATATGAAAAAATGGAATCTCACGTATTCAGCACAAATTACCTATTTACCTCGTTGTCTTTTTGAACTGGTCCTGAATTGTAAGTAGGTAGCCAATATTTATTATTTGATATGGTCTATGTTTCAACACTGTTATTCGACTCTGAGTTTATTTCACACAGGAGGTATTCTATTTTGGTATCTCTAGGTACAACAATTAGAAAAATTGATTACCTATATGTTTTCCAATTTCAGTTTATTATTTGATCTTCGGATATTACTAAAAACGTAAAATCATGAGTTACAACGAAAACATATCTAAAATCATATTTTAAGGGCTGATTTTTCAATAGTCAGGTAACTTTTGTCTCAGGAATAATTATGCCAATTTGACATATTTTGTATACGAAAGCTCAATATTATTCCTCAGATAAAAGTTATCTGACTATTGAAAAATCAACCCGAACTCTTATGAAGGGTGTGAAATTAACGATTGCTTTTCTGTTCAGGATTCTGGGCCAACTCTGCTCCGACCCGCTACGACAACTAGAGCCTTCAGTAACCGACTCCTTTCAGTTTCCTGTGACATGTCACCACTGCCTGGCTGGAAATAAGATATTACGTCAACACACCAATAATTAAAATCTCCTTAGACGTGTAATTAAAAAGAAACATGTTTACTCTTTAATAAATTGTCTATGCAAGTGTAAAATTCAAGAGTCGTATTTCTCCTTTTGGTTTTTCGGGGCAAAAAGTGCGGTGGGTTTAGAGAATAATGTAAAACTTTAATGTATGTACCTTCCATCCGATATACGATACGAAGTAAATGTCCACCTACGTCGTCCTTTGTCAATTTCATTCATTAGCTTGTGCTAAAATCATGAGTGTGTACATTAATTACAAAAATATAGGATATGTGGGTTAGTTTAGTTAGTGGTAGCTAACGGCTTGATAAATTCAAATGATTGTTTACACCGTAGATATAAGAAAACTGTTTTTTTTTTAAATATTTCTATGCTTTACGATCTTCATCTCACTCTTCTCGAAATTCAAATGATTAGAAAACTTGTTTTGTCATGTTCGTATGTCGGATAGCAAATATATGTACAAGATGGTGCACGTTACCCAGCTCAACATGCACCTGGAAGTTGTCGTAATAACTTGTTTGTGGTAATCACAGCTGTCCCAACTCTCTATTGTATTTCCATAATAGTATTTTTCTACGCTTGTTAACTGTTGTTACTTAGAATGTTATATAACTTCCAAGCTACCACGATATTCGTATATATCTACGTGTCTCCCTCATAGATATTTTTCCTTTTCGTACTTAGTATTTTTTGTGCCAAATGTCGCCATAAATAGAGTATAATATATAAGTAGATAGCTATAGAATTTACTTTTATATTCAATATCCCATTACCTAATTATTATTTTTACATTAAACTTATTACATGTAAACGTATTAGACGTTTGCTGTTAGTCTCTACGTAATTTATATGTACAGAGTAGTTTAATGTACTTATATGTATTTTTACGTTCCAAATTGATCTCTTATAGCATATAAATGGTAGGAAAAATGTAATAGTTCATACATTATAAATTACGTTCAATAAAAACGTTAAATTATTAATTTGTGGTTTCATTAACAAAACGTGTCATGTCATGTCCTCTATCGTGTTAAATTAACGAAGTATGTTCGATTGAAATTCCTAGGAAATTACTATTTTGGGAATAACGTAGCGAGTATCAAAGAGCCACTTTGATATAGAATCTGTGCGATGAAGGAATCCATAATTAAATACAGGCACAAAGAGGAAGAGATTCAACAGGTAATATGGAATTTCGGTTATCTACTTTAGTAATTATTAGAGTACCTAATTTTGTTCGAAGGTGCACGCAATTATGGAGTTCTAGAAAAGCATCCAATATAAAAAGTTCAATCAAATTCGCGCCGCTTGCTGACACCGGCCGGCGGCGGCGACCCTTTGACCGACATTAATTAGTTTTTATTTTATTTTTGCGCTAAAAATGGTTGCCAAGGGATAAAATTACAGTAAGTACTTAGGAACACCCAAATTTTATTATGTCATTTACTTTAATCAACTCGGAAGCAGTGTCAGAATTGTGTCAGAATAAGTTGTACGGTGTCCTGGACCAGTCGTCGACCCCACGTGAGTGTATGTAATTGATGAGAATTTAAGTCACAATGTGCGCTCACGAGCTTGTGGATACGACTTACGAGTATTACGGTCGTAGGTTCGATACCAGGCAGACGCTTTACTTTCTGTAAATTATTTCAAGTCCACTACTCTCAAAACAGTGAAGGAAGTTTTCGTGATGAAACCAGCATGTCCTAGAACCAAAAATTCAAGGACATGTGACATGTACCAACCCGCACTGGGCCCGCGTGGTCGATTACGACCCACTCCCTCTCACGTAGAGGAGGCCTGTGTCCCAGCAGGGGGAACATTATAGGCTGATTATGATGATGATGATGATGATGATGATGACGGGTGCGCTTTTATCATTTCTAACGTGACGATAATATCGCGGAAAATATATGGAAATACGTGCATGTTATAGCGTTATCGACGGAAATTTAAAATCGCCTTCATATATTTCCATACATTTTCTTTCAATAACGTTTCCCTAATAAATAAATTAAGCTGCCATTTAACAAGTTTCCAAATTTTCACTATTGCTACGAGCAATATATCACCTCTCTACTACGTCTAACTAAGCTTTTCCTCAGAAATGCATAGCGCATTAAATATTCCTCTCCCTGATGTAATATCATGAGGGTAAAGCGATAGATACTTGGCTCGGCGCGGTAAGAGAGCCCCGGGCTCCGTCTACGTGCGATAATTAACGTGATTTAATTTAAACCGACGCCTCCAGAGCCACGTGATTTCATTACTCTTCAACACATTTTCGGTACCGTGAGGAGACCTTCGCTCAACTACGTCAGTGATGGCAACGTCATATATAATTTAAACGAAATTCCTGGGTATTTAAGTTTGGTTAGCTTAGATATGTATTTTTGACTATAAACAATGTGTAACTGATTTAATGCACATTATGTAAGTAGTTTGTTCAGAATCGTTAAGTGCATTGGTGTTTTTTATCCTAAACATAATTTAAACTACGTAAATTACAGTCACACTTTCGATGTAGAGCCAAATATTCAAGACCAACCTAAATGGACGGAGTACCTACTAAACTTAGACCCTTATATCTACGTGTGCGACAATGTGCGTGCGTAGATTTGTAATTTGACCATATCTTTTTCGTATTATCGAATAAATAAATAAACAATGTTTATAATACCTAAAATACAAGAAGGAATTCCAGTATATTTTGTATATGGTGTACGGGCGTTTAAGGTCGTGTGTACCTTTACTTTAGTAAATCTTAGGTATGAACTAACTTTCACATCTTGGTGAACACCGGACCAATGTGCGGCGCACCGTGCAACGTGGTTTGGAAAAGGAATTAAAAACTTATTGACCTTCTAATGATTTACGCTTTAAAAAAAGAACCTCTAAAAACTTTCAGGGCTTCTATTATTACATACTTTTTATACATTAGATCTTTTTTTTAATTTCTGGCGTTTCCTCAGAGTTGGTCACAGTAACTAAACTGGGATACCGCAACCAAACGGGTTTTTTTTTTCTGGGTGGGAAATCATCAAATAACTTTTGCCGCTCTGGGTGGAGCAGGAGGGCATGTCAGACTTTTACCGACTAAAACCCACCCGTGTTCCCTTAGTTGCATGAGTGGCAGGAGCCGCGGTATCTCTTTCGAACAACCCGCACCCCTGGCAGGCATCGGCCTTTGCGGGTCCCATCAGTTGCTGCTGAAATCTCTTTGAGAACACAACGCGCCGTCGACCCGGACTTGGTCCTTACCGGACAGCGAGCTACCCATTACTCGCCGTCCGCAAGCCCGTGCCTACGGTGGCCGGGAATCAGCCTGGGATTTCCGACGCCCAGAGCGTCTCCTGCGAAGGCCACGGCCGTGAGAGCGCATGTACTCCATCTCCCTCACGTGCGCCGCCTCCCTCTTTGCGAGCATCACTGCTTCGCTGAAGGAAGCGACGGCTACCCATGCACTCTCGCTCCGTACTATGGCCTGGACCAGAGCCGGACGCGAGAGATCGCCGCCGCCAATCGCCTCGATGAGGACACGGCGGTGCTCCGCCCAAGCCGGGCAGACCTCCACCGTGCGCTCCACCGTGTCTTCAGGGCGATCTTCGCAGTGGAAACACCCGGGCGTTTCCTCCCGCCTTATCCGAAACAGGAACCTCCCGAAACAACCGTGTCCGGTGAGGGAAGGTGTCAGGCGGAAGGTGAGGACGCCATGCCGCCTCTCAAGCCACTCCTCAAAGAGGGGACTTACCGCCGCAATCATGTCGTGCCCAAACCAAACGGGTTAGGTTAGAACTGTGACAAACTACGCACGGCCAGATTTGGTCGTAGTAACTAAGCTTGGCACCCTGACAAAATGGGTTAGGTTAGGTTTGAAATGTGACTAACCGAGTGGTGCCGCGGCAGCGGCCGGCGAACGCTACTTCCATATTAGTGGCAGTGACATGACTATTTAGTATTATAACAGCGTAAGGATGAGCCTTGTCAGCGAAGAGTCCCGTCGGCGAAGTGTCCTGTCGGTGAAGAATCTCGTAGAAGTAAAGTCTTGTTGGTGTTCAGTCTGTCGGCGTTTAGTCGTACACTAGAATAGGTTAAGTTAGAACTGCGACCAACAGCGCGCGATTTATTCCGTTCTAATACCAACAAACTAATACCACTGGTATTTGTTAGAACTCGTATTTATTTTCTACTCCGAACGGATACCACTCTTTAAATAATTAAATTTAATGTGCGAACGAATACCAACAACTTGAGTTTGGTACAGTCAGCTCCTGGCAGAGTGTGCCGCTTGGGAGGAGCCGCGCCGTGCCCTCATCTCAGGAGTAGGCAGTGACCTGTCGCTGCCGGCCGTTGTCGACTCGATGGTCGGCAGCGAGGAGTCCTGGGACGCGGTGGTATCCTTCTGCGAAACAGTCATGTCGCAGAAGGAGGCTGCGGAGAGGGAGCGGGAGATTGCTTCCGCTAACCCTATCCGCAGCAGACGCACCGGGCGTCGGCGGAGGGCGGAGAACGCCCTCTTCCAGCCCCCCTAAATGGGTCCAGGGGCGATAGATCTGGGGAAATCTGTCACCCCCTACTTCTTAGGACCCGAGATGGCGGCGCGTAGTGTTCCACGCGCGCCTCTCTATGATGTAAGGGGGGAGTTTAACACCTCACTCCCCCCCGTCGCGAGGTGGCCCGCAGAGGTGGGCCGGCACTAGCCGGGGATCGCGGAAGTCACATCAGTTCCCGTGATCCCCGGTGCAAGTGAGAGACGGAACACCGGGGTGGTTTTAGTCAGTAAGAGTATGACAGACCCCTCCGCCCTCCCTCCCCGGGGCGGAGGACATCCATGAGGATTTCCCCCCGCAATCAAAAAAAAAAATCGTACAGTCAGCTCAGTCAAACCTAATAAAATTAAATTTGTTTTCTAATATTTTTATGCGATCGTAATAATGTTAAAACTTGCCAAATTCACTTAATTCCAATATTTTTACAAAGGTAGGTAAGATAGGTAGGTAAAAGTAGTTTAAGTGAATCATCTTGCAATTTTTTTTACCCGCGAGAAAGGGTGAGTTCGCTCTATTGTTCCAAAATTCGAAACAACCAATCAGAGACAAGTGTGTTCATTCAATTAATTTTAAAGCGTGGCATATTTATAGTGGATACCATTATTTTATAGGTAGTTCATTCAATTAATTTGAAAGCTAAACATTTTTTTATTTTAAACACTATTTTTATCCAAATACTGATATTTAACGAGTCGAATGCCGCAACTACAGACACAATTAAAAAGACATTGTTAGGCAACAAGGATTAAAGTTATTTTCTTGTCCTCACATATATAATAATAATTCTTTATTTATTTAATAAAATATTAATATAATATTTCCAATGAGAAAAATCATAGCTGCGAGCCCGATGAAGTCGAAAGTTTAATGGCAAAAAAGCTGGATGATTTACGAGATAAAGTGTTGAAGTCTGATTTCACCCCAATACCAAATATTTATAACAAATTCAAATCACAATTCTGCGGTACTGAAACAGATTTGGTGAGAAATATTCCATCGTTTGCAAACATTAAATCAAAATTATACAAAAGTTGATATTCTGTGATATTTTAAAATTGTTAGATTGAAAGTCATTTGTTTTTGTGAAAAAAATACCTGACTGACGTGACGTACCCATTTACTAACTATGTCAGATAAATTTAAATATAAATATTAAGAGTTGATTTTCTGAGATATTTTGTAAGTTTTGGATTGTAAGTAAATCGCTCTTGTTTTGAAATTTTTCCAAAAAAAAAATACATTATCCAGATACAAGGAGGAACTAAAATTATAATGAAGTTAATAATAAAGTTGATTATTAGTCAAATTTTATTATTGTACTAGACGTTTGCTAACTAAATTTTATTTTTTGGATTTAACTGATTATTTTTTAAATTAAAGGTTTTTACTGATTCTACCTTATATCTTTAAACTTGTTTTGGTATTAGATAATACAATGGTATCCGTTCGGAATAGAAAATAAATATGAGTTCAAATAAATACCAGTGGTATTAGTTGTTGGTATTAGACCGGAATAAATCCAGCGCGCTAGCCGAGCGACCGGAGCGATCGGTGCTGCGGTAGCGGCCAGCGAGCGGTACCTCCAAGTTAGTCGCAGTTACTAAGCCATTTTGTATTTGTAGTACCCTAAAATAGGAATTATTTGAGGTTCACAAAAAGCGCTTTAAATATGATAGAGTGTCCAATAATTATTGTAGGAAAGAAAAATGGGAATTATATAAAGCTTGATGAAATACATTCCTACCTATATGCCGTTTGGAAATAGCAAATATGCAGCAAACAAGCGTAATGTTTAATAATGCTCTCATACTTCTCGGCTTAGCTGCAATGGAAGAAAAAGCCTTATAGGTTTTTATAGAATCAACGTTGTTAGGTACTGATATTCACCTGCAACTTGTTAGGCTGGAACCTGATTGCAACGGTTAGCACAGTTAGGTAATAATGAATGAAACTGATATTCTTTTAAGCAGAGGAACGTTCGTTGATTTATTCTATTTGTGACCTCTTTTCATAAAGTCGGATTCAAGGAAGGTAATCGTTATACAACAATTTAATTTGCCGTCTGCTGGACTGGTCAACTAAAAGCTGTGCTGCTTCAAAAGGCTTTTCCAGGCAGCACTGCCTTGTTAGACTTTCAAAAACTCCTAATATTATAATTTTAAGTGTCCATGCACGAGCTCCGAGCTTGTGTCGGCGTTTCTGCCCAGGGATCAGTCAGATAGGAAAAGCCGGTCCAAAATCTAGTCCGCATTAACTTTAACTTTGTTAACAGAAAAGGTGCCCAAAAGGCTGGCAGCAAGGCCACGTTGTATGGCAATGCTGGCTAAAAAATTAGCCAGCCCTCTGGTCACGTGAAGAGTCGACCAACTGCTTGTCTCGAAAAACGAAATGGGCACTCAGACCCCATGACCCTAGAGTTTCATCCTCAAACGACTTGAGACATAATTTCAAATATGATTGGAATATTTATGCCGTTTGAGGTTTTCCGCAGCTGCAGCAGCCACCCCAGCACAGCCCGCCGTGGTTAGAAAATGGGATGGCGCAAGGGTCTCGACACATGGGCATCCCACACCAAAAGCCGATCTAACTTCCAAGGCATTATGGCCATTCCGTCTGGTCTTTTCCCGTCGTCGTGTGCCAAGCCGTTTGGGTTCTAGAAAAGCTGGCATGCTGGCAGCAGGTGACAAGAGCACGACGGATGAAGTCATTGATGCTGGCGTGTCGTGCTATCCGGCCTGCGCTCCTACTGCAACCTAAGCCATGGTGTACGAAACAGTCGACACCTTCATCGTATTGGCAGACGCAGGCAAGTAGCAAGCCGAAAGGTGGTGACACTCAACATAGTGCCTATGTTTGGTGAAGGTAGTGCCAGAAACCCGACTCTCTCACAGCCAGAAGGCACGCTCAGCACTATTCGTGGACGTATTGAAAATATTATCCCTAAAAAAACATCATCTCATCTTAACCGAAGGTGGAAGCAAGCCAAAAGTGTCCAATTTTGCCGCCTTCCAATTTTAATTAATCACCTTCTAATAAATCGGAGACATTAAAGACAGGGAGGACATTTAGGACACTTCAAACTGAGAAAATGTTTAAAAGTGTTGACTACAGCTAAAAATAATTACATCAAAAACGGTTTAATCCTTTGATAACTTGTTCGACGAACTGAGCTCCTTTATAATTATCTATAGTTTGCTTAGAAAAGGGTTCTAATAAAGAATCCAAAACTTTTAACAATCTTAATAACTTTCCGGAGGATTGCTTGACATACGAGTATTAAAGAAACATGGCCTTTGTTTCTGTATCAATAATGGGTTTAAGAGAATATTAGATTAACCTCAAACAGTAAAACAACCTTAACGAAGCCGAAAGTCACTTGTTCTTCCTGTTATTATGGTTACTTTTTGTGTTGTGCTAGACCATACCTGGGAAACTTCTGGTTACGGAGACAAGTTCCTACATTTTGAAGAATTTTTCGAACACAAGCTTAAAAAGTTTAAACTAAAGGGACTATAGGGGACCTCCAAATCATTCAGCCAGAATTATTTACTTGTCACTGTACTGGAGCCACATAGACCCCCGATATACAAACACATTAAGAACATAGGCAGTCATGGGGACTCTATGAAACAACAGTAGTTTTTTTATTAAGTTTCAAATTAATTGTAGTTTAAAAAAATCCTTCAAATTACAATTGCTTTAAAATTGCAATTAGCATTTCGGTGACGCGAACCCATAAAAAATTTTAAAGCATAAAGTCACTTAGTTTGATGACTACAGAATACGTGGAGCACGCCTTCGTCAAGGGTTTTGTAACATCATGTACCTAAAGAAATTGGGCGTAACATACATCCATGACATTCTAAATTGCAACTGTACATTAATAATGTAGGTAAGTAGGGTAGATGCCGCTAACTGAGGAGCTAGCTACTTACTATATAGTCCTAACTTACCTCAATATTTGAATAAGTTTAGCTCTATATTGTAATTTGGGTATATAAAAGTTGGTTGAGCCTATTGCCATCAGCCGGGCACAAATTCAGGTTGCTACTGAGAAATTCCAGATAGAAAAACCCAATAGCAGTTTGCCCGACCTGAGAATCGAACCCAGGGCCTTATGCTTAGCAGTAACGCTTGCGACCACTAGACCAACGAGGGAGTCAGAAGGGAAAGGTAAGTCGGGAGGAGATAATTATTGTAAAATAAAAAGTTGTATTCATGTAACCTTTTCTCTCTATCTACATATAAGAGGGGTATTTATTTATTCAACAACAAAGCTGTTAGCTTTTTAAATTATGCAAATTTTATCTTGGAAAACAAAGCCCACATAATAAATTAACTTATAACCTAAAAACAACAAAGGTAAGCAGTTTTCCTCCAGAAATATTGCCATCTAAAATATTCTTGGGTACCATACGTGAGCTCATTAGCTCTCCGTTGTATCCGTACCTCGTGCCAAAGAAATTAGCACTTCTAAAAATAATGTGTAGAAGAATTCTTGATTAGGTATAGGTACAGTCGAGTTCATTAATATATTGGCACTGTCAAGGATTCAAAATATTGTGAGCTTTGGATATATCATTAAATTCTATAGAATATAGAACCTTTAGATCAGAAATATGTCCTCATGTGAACGGTTCAATAATATATGCTGTGCATTAGGCAATAATATGAAACATTATGAGAAAAAGCAGTAGTCACATGTAAATTAATCTAAATCTAGACCACAATTTAATGATGCTTATAGTTGTCACATTATTATGAACTTTTTGACATTCATATATTTTTGAAGCCTGAAAGGGCCAAAATATTAATGAACTCGACTGTACCTACTAGTGTCCGTGAACACTGTCTAACTAACATAAGCTCGACGATGCGTGCCATCCTCTGCTATATTAAAACTAAAACAAACATTAGCAAAAAGGCTAGGTCCGCTTGAATTTTAATTTAAAACCTCTTTAGTCTCTGGTTTTGCAAATAGTTTGCTCTAGAGTACTGATGCACTGGTTTTTCATTATGTAAGAATGTGTGGATAGAAAAATATAGATACCATAATCCTTTAATCAACATTTATTCGTCTCTCTTAATTAAAAAGTTTATTTAAAAGAAAAAAAAGTGAATAATAACTTTAATTTCTCAAGTTGGTGACTTTTGTTTCGTATTTTAGTTTTTTGGCACCGACTTCCAAAATTAAAGACATTGTTCACTATGTTTTGGAAATCGGCTGTTTTATTTTTAAATAAACTTTTTATTTTTTTTAAGTTGTGTCACCTACCCCACACAAATTCTTATACCTTCACTTGCCAAGTAAACACAGGAAAGACAGGAAATTATTCTAACATCATCAACACAAACTAAGTGGACAAAATACATACCTAGGTATTCTCAAAATATAAATTCTCTGAATGATGGTGACAACTGCATCAAAATCCGTTGCGAAGTTTGGAAGAACAACGTGGTCACACAGACAGACACGAACAGACACTTGTATTTATAATTTGTATAGATTCGCGTTTCAGCGCAGGTAAATGGTCGCCTCAATAGCAATAAGGGTCAAGGTAAGCTATCACAGTGATATGAATTGGTAATTGGTCCCTTGTTCTTCATTTGCTTCCCAAATAATGCTGATGCTAATGCTCGTTTCCTAAAATCCAATACGTTTACTCTACAATCGTTATTTACTAAATTCTCTTTGGATTGTCGGACTGGTCCTTTGCAAACCTTCCTGAAGGGTCGAATATTGCTGTGGTAACAAAAGTATAATGCAGGCTACACACGTTGGGATGAACTTGCGCGTATTTAGACTTGAACAAGTATGTGTGAACGGATGAATTAGAGCAACTGTCTGAACCATTTATGGGGACAATGACGTCATGTCGACTTGTGCAAGTCTAAGTTTGCGCAAGTGAATCGCATGGTGTGTGGCTACCATAACGAATAAGTATTGGTAAGTAACATACCACACAACTTCAACTGGCTTTTGTGAAGGAAGCCAATCAATACAATTTGCTGGCCAGTAGTCAAACTCATGTTTTCTTATGTGATTTTCTGACTAAAACACAAAAACAGCCTTTCAAATCCCATATCATGAGTTTTTTCTGTCAGGTAATTAGGTATCTGTTACGTTGATAAACCTGTCAGAAACCGGCTGAAGCCGCTGTAGATTGCTCAACGGTATTATCAAACATATTAGAGCATCCTAGAAGCACCCTACTCACGATTCAAATTCGACACATGCTACTTCCTTCTAGCAATTCATGCTATACTAATAAGTTAAACGTCCCATTCATGCGTGGTTTGTTCTGCGGACGTTGGATGTGATGCAGCTGTTACGCTTTTGTACTTTTTCTTAATTATAAGATCAACGTGCCGGAGAATGTATATCGATAATGTATTGAAGCTAACAAATTTCCTGCAACGAGGTTAGTTGCGGCAGCATTAGCACGAAGTAGAAGAGATGTGCAAAAACAATTCGTGCTAATTATGTCGATAAGTTAAAACGTTCCTGCCAGCCCGTTGTAGCGGAAGTTAAGTACAATGAAAATGCGATGCATGGATGCACCTGTCATACTTTTTTTTTTTTTTTTTTCTAAATTTTGATATCAGTATGATTAGTTAGAATGAGTATCGATACTATATTGAAGCTAACAAGTTTCCTGCAATGATGTTAATTGCGGCAGCAATTAGCACGAAGTCAAAGAAGTGTACAAACACAATTCATGCTTTCACAGTAAAAACCGCTCTTGGCAGCCCGTCTCAGCGGATGTTAAACTGAAAATGAGATGCATGGATGCACCTGTTATGCTTTTGTTTTTTATTTATTTCTAAGATCAGCGTGAGAATGAATATCGAACACGTAATGAAGCTAATAACTTTCCAGCTACGAAGTTAGTTGTAGCAGCAGTTAGCACGAAGTCGGAGAGGTGGGCAAAAAACCGTCTAGACTGCTTTGTATTCATAACAGACACCGTGTGAGCGTATTTTTAAATTTCTCAGGTAAGACACTTGCATTGCATCGTCCTGTTTTGAAATATTCTCATAAACACATGCAATTTCACACACAAATCACGCCCGTTCAAATACTGACGTGTTAAAATTTCGTACACATTGGCACATGCATTATTCAGTGTTTTGTTCAAGTTCTCGAAATACTTGCGCAAAATAAAACTAACTACTTAAATACTAATAAGGAAAAGGTATATATAGTATATAGGTAGGCATATAGATACTCAAACTAGAGCTTGTTAAATTACTGAAACATATGATTTACTAGCCTTTGCCAGAGGCTTCGCCCGCGTGGAGGTCGAAAATTATCCCACGGGAACGTACGACCAGGATAAAAAGTATCATATGTGTTCATCCAGGTTATAATCTATCTGTGTGCTAAATTTTATTCAAATTCGTTCAGCGGTTTTTCGTGATTGAGTAACAAACATCCAAACATCCAAACTTTCACATTTTATAATATTAGTAGGATTGTAGGATAAACAGGATAAGTTTTTATCCAGTGCGCAATCTGTAACGATGAATTCAACATCTCAGTCTAGACTGAGATGCTGAATTCATTCATACAAATCAGCTGTTTCATAGAAGAGTGCAATACCTACGCGGTCAAAATGTATGGCAGAACTGATTTTTTTGTATTACCGACGAAAAATTTCTGCGCTAGGGGGCCTAGAATGATATGCTGAATTCATGGTTACAGTTTGCGCACTGGACAAAAACTTATCCTGCATAGTAGGATAGTAGGATTATCTCGGGATCTAATGTTATCGATCATACAAAAGTAACGTTGCTAGGAGATGGAAGCTTCTATTAAACCGTGCTTGGCTTAGAAACCACAAAATAAGTAATATTCATTTATAAAGCTTTATATTCAAGCTCAATACCACATTGTGTTCTCGTTTTCAGCTGAAGACATGGAAGAAAATGAAAGGTATGTATTTATATGACAGTAACTATATTTTATTTACGCAAGTAGGTACCTAGATACAGAGTATTTATTTAACTAACTTAAACTAACTATAAGTAGTATGTTAGTTCCAAAAACCCGTGATTAGCGGCTATTGTGATTAAGTTCTTGTTGTTGACAAATAATAGACACTGTTACTTATTCAATAGGTAGGTAGGTCTATTACAACCTTAACGATACCGGAGAATTTCAACAATTCAAAAAATATTTACAACATAACAACACACATAACAACAACAACAACACAACGTAACGTAACATCGAACGTATCGTTAACATTGTAACGATTTAAATTATGATTCAAACAGATTTTCTTTTCGAAAAAAAGCAACAGAGTACTAGCGTAGTTTTTGCCCGGGGCTTCGCCCACGGGGACGTCGGAAATTATCCCACGGGAACATACTACCAGGACCAGGATAAAAATCATCTTCATCATCTACCTAGCCTTTTGCCAACTATCTTGGGGTCGGCTTCCAGTCTAACTATGGGATGCAGCGGAATACCAGTATTTTACATGGAGCGACTGCCTATCTGACCTCCACAACCCAGTTACTGGGTAATACTATACCCCTTGGTAAGACTGGTTGTCAGACTTTCGGGCTTCTGACGACCCGTAACGACTGTCAAAAATCCACAAATGACAGCCGGGACCAACGGCTTAACGTGCTTTCCGAAGCACGGAGGGGTCTTTGTATGTAAAGATGGTCACCCATCCACGGACCAACCGGGGCAAGCGTAGCTTAACCTAATCGATCTACCTGTACGCCTAATATTACTTAGTCACAAGTCAAACAGAGTACCTATACTAAATAACTATTAAAGTTCAGTTTTTACACAAATCTTTCGTCTTTTTTTTATCTTATTTTGCACAACAGTCCAAAGTCGTTCATCTTTTTATCCAATATGGCTCCATTCGAAGTTAAAACGAAAAAAGACTAACTTACCTCTTCAATAGATACGTTTATAATGACTATCTATTGTACTCGACCGCGACAGTGACTCAACGAGGCTCATTAGACTGTCCTGGCAGGTTCCTTGCTCCGCCATTGTTAACGACGATCGACCACAGACAATATTGTGCCCGATATTACTCTTGCCTCTTCATTAAAACTCTCCCGTCGATGAACTGGACGATGGCTATTCAATTTCCAGTTATTAGAAATTTTAAGAAATAATTAGGTTTCCAACAAAATCCCATTTTTTGCTCATCGATCTGTAATACTTAACTTACCTTACTTAGGTAATAAAATAACTTGTGGGTAATTAATTAGCGATTTAATTTAATTAATGCGAACTTAACAATGGTTAGTGGTTAGTGTTTAAAGTAATACTTATAAGATAGGTGGGCACAATGAAATGAGATCGTTCCACGAGAGCCGAGCAATACGGTACCATACTTACACACGTGTTAATTTAAACGTTAACTCTATCAAAGATCATAAGTTATATCTGCCTACCCTTTTTTTATTTGATTACGGGGGGAAATCCTCATGGATGTCCTCCGCCCCGGGGAGGGTGGAGAGGTCTGTCAGATTCTTACTGACTAAAACCACCCCGGTGTTTCGTCTCTCACTTGCACCGGGGATCACGGGAACAAGTGTGACTTCCGCGATCCCCGGCTAGTGCCAGCCCACCTCTGCGGGCCACCTCGCGACAGGGGGGAGTGACGTGTTAAACTCCCCCCTTACGTCATAGAGAGGCGCGTGGAACACTACGCGCCGCCATCTCGGGTCCTAAGAAGTAGGGGGTGACAGATTTCCCCAGATCTGCCGCCCATGGACCCATTTAGGGGGGCTGGAAGAGGGTGTTATCCGCCCTCCGCCGACGCCCGGTGCGTCTGCTGCGGATCGGGTTAGCGGAAGTAATCTCCCGCTCCTTCTCCGCAGCCTCCTTCTGCGACATGACTGTTTCGCAGAAGGATGCCACCGCGTCCCAGGACTCCTCGCTGCCGACCATCGAGTCGACAACGGCCGGCAGCGACAGGTCACTGCCTACTCCTGAGATGAGGGCACGGCGCGGCTCCTCCCAAGGGGCACACTCTGCCAGCGTGTGCCACGCCGTATATCTGCCTACCCTAGCTCAACTTCTAATTTAACCGGATCCAGCTAATAAACCAAATTACTACCACTAACCAGAATACCAGTATTTTACGTGGAGCGACCTACTATTTGATCTCCACAACCCAGGTTACTACGCAATGCCCCTTGGTAAGACTGGTTACCAGACTTTCGGTCTTCTGACTACCCGTAACGACCGTCAAAGATCCACGAATGACAGCCGGGACCAACGGCTGAACGTGCTTTCCGAGGCACGTAGTGGTCTTGGTATGTAAAAATGGTCAGTCATCCACGGACCATCCGTAGCAAGCGTAGCTTAACCTGATCGATCGACCAAGCCCCACGATATAATGAAATGATCGATTCGTTGTTGTTGTATTACATTTTTAAAGTTATGTAATAAAAAGAAAAAAAATTGTTTCCAACCGTTCCATTTTTTAAAGTTATTTATTTTCCAAAATTATCTATGTGCCTAATTAATAGCAACCTTATTCGATTTTTCAGACAAAAATAGGAATTAATTCATATTAATATGTAGACAGTAGGTAGGTGCTAAAAGGTAAGGTTATCTTTGATTTGCCATGTAATCTACTTGGTCCTAAGTATACACGCCAAGCTGCCACCGCCACACATCCTTTGCGTCAAGGATAACGGGTATGAACGAAAATGTTATGTCACATTGTACCTGCTTAGGCAAAGAGATTTGGTCACGTGAATTTACAGGCTGAAAAAAAAAATTAGGACTGCGTCAAAATCAAAATTTTATTGTATGAGGTTAGTAAACTTAATACCTACTTAAGCAATCTCATGCAGTCGGAGGCAAGAAAGGTATCCATTGTTGAATTAAAGAAAATAATTATTTTCTTTTTGTTTTTGCAATATGGCGTCGGGTTGTCGGCTTATTGAATTTTGATTACTGCCATGTCTTTAGTGACACGTTAGAATCATCAAAAGCGGCCTACGCGTTTGGTCTCTAGTGTTCCACAAAGGAACAAACTTACACACATTCATAGGCTGATAAACACATTGCCCTCCTTTGTGTCGTGCAGTTGGGTAAAAAAAATCATTTCACTAAGAAGTTTCCATTATGGAACGGTGTAATTAATGGCTTCCCAATATACGAAATCTTCCTCTTTCGGTATCGTGTACCAACTTATATTTATGAACGACTGAAACTACTTTTTTTATTTGAATTTCATGATAAGTATTAGAAATATTCTTTCTTTTAACTCGACTTATCCGTAAGCTGAATAGCGTTATTTTTCATTTAAAAGCACGCAATTCGCTTTTCAAAGTAGGTATAAGGTACGTACTTAGGTTTACTTTGTGGCAGTTAAAATGCGTTAGGTATCTACCTACCTACTATCATTTAAGAAGGATTGAAGTATTATTATACTAGCTTCTGCCGCGACTTCACCCGCGTCTTTTACATAATTATGCTACTATGGCACTAGGCAATAGCGTTGCTTTCTATGGGTATGAATATAAAGATATTTTTAATCGGACGGTTTGTTCCGACGATTAGGCACATACAAACTCACAAATTTTACAATATTAGTATGGATTATATGGGTAATGGTAAAACAGTTTTTGTCTGTCTGTTTTTTCCGACTAATCTCCGAAACAGCTGGACCGATTTCGACGGGACTTTGACACTGGCAGATAGCTGATGTTATATAGAGTAACATAGGCTACTATTTGTCCCGGCAGCACGTTCCTGTGGGATAATTTCCAACATACACGCGTGTGAAACCGCGGGCTTAGCTAGTTTAAACTAAAAACTAAATTTTTCCTTTGTGGCTTTGCCGTTGTCGAGTAATAAAAGAAAGGACTAGTTTTTAGTGATGTACCGATCAGTCACCGGCTAGTTGGGACGGCCATATTTGTAATCGGTGACTAGTCGGCTAAAACCGCCGACTCTTCGGCCCATTTTTTACTCGTATTAATATTCTTAAAAATTTTAAAGACGATGATTTAAATTAAATTTAAATCTTTACTGTTACTATTTTTATCATAGAATCAGTTTTACAGTTTACTTTCAGCGCAATCTAGAGTAGAATAGAAAATTAGGATAGGAAGGAATCCTTCGTTTGGTCCATAAATTAATTGGACTTAGATCCGGAAATTTAATAAAGTAAAATAAATTAATACTTCTAAAGATCCAGAAATTTAATAAAGTAAAATAAATTAATACTTCCAACAAAAAAGAAGAAACTCTATAGCAAACAATTGGCAATAACTAGGTTAGCCATTTTGAACATTGCCGATGGCACCCGAATTCAACCGAAAGCAAAGATCGGCTTGGCCGACTAGTAGGCCAGGCAGCCAGTCGTAATCGGCCCATCTCTACTAGTTTTCATACACTTTAAAACTTGTACAATCATAATCATAACTAGATAGATACTTTTATGCTGATTGTAGCTATTCCATTATCATATAAATACCATACAAAAAAAAAAAAGAATACTAAAACATAGTTAGCTTAACCTACCCCACGTAAGAGACATTAGGTAGGTACTAGTAGGTACTAAAGAAATGAACCTGAAATAATATAATATCGTGTTCTGTAGCAGGATTAGTGAAATGGACGCGCTGCTCTTTGCGCTGTCTTTTGAGGTTGTTTTACTGCAAATGAGGATTTTAGGTGAGTACCTATTTCAACCCGATATCTAACTTTTTGCCTTGAAGAAGGTAAAAATACCTACATAATATTAAATGGTGATCATCTGTATATTTTACTTCGTGGTGATCACGTCTTCACGCCCACAGAAATGTGTTTTAGAATTTTTCGTGTGTAAATTAAATTGAAAATGTTTTATCCAAACAGTTGATTTGGGACTGATTTTTCAATAGTCAGATAACTTTTATCTGAGGAATAAATACGTCGGTTTGGCAGTATTTGTAAAGAAAATATGACAAACTGTTTATTAACAGATTTATTCTTTAGATAAAAGTTATCTGACCATTGAAAAATTAGCCCTCACTCACATAAATACCTATTTATTTACAAAATAGGGCCTTAAACTAGAGGTAGGTAAAACATAATTTTCTACGCTAGACCCCATAAATTCGCGATGAAAATGTATAGCGAGCATTTTTTTTGTTTGATAACTGATGAAAAGGTTAACGAGATGAAACGATTTTAAATTTTCAGAATCATGTAAGTACTGAATCCATCGTAGCCGATTGTGCGTCGATGTCCCGGCCACCCAGTATTTTACTTTATGGTGATCACGCATTCACGCTCACCCAAATGTTTTTTAAACTCCATTCGATTTTAAGAAAGTGATAGGTGTAACACCGTAATTATGACATACGAACTTTCAGTAGCGGATTTATGTTTGAAAGCGCCCTAGGCCCAAGATGATATGGCGCCCTTTTTCTTTCGTAACTTTAAGTCTAAAAATAAAATACATACTTTTAAAAATCTTTTTGTTAGATATTTCGGATTTAATACTTTCCTGATTAATTATTTTAACAAAGAAATTTTACCCTTGAAATGGTACTATGTTTAGATTGTAAGAGTGCAAGAAAATAAAGTTTCAAATTTGGTCTTATTCTCCCACGACAGTCTAATCTAGTGTGGGTGCCACTGGAAAACTTCTAATATAAAACCAGCTAAACCTGATTTGTCCTATCATGGAAAATAACGTAGGAATATCGCATACGTAAATACCTGATGACGCTTGAACCAAGATAATTAGCGTTATCTTTAATGCCAAGTTGACAATGTTTTAATCAAAATAGGATAGGTAGTTAATGAAACGAGAATGTCTCATGTGGCGTAACCACAAATTCAGCATATGATTCTAGACCCAGTACTTAGCGTAAAAAATGTTCGTCGGTTATCAAAAAAAATCAGCAGTTTCATAAAAAAGGCGGCAAATACCTACGCGGTCAAATTGTATGGAACAGCAAATTAATTCTTAATTCATAGTTTGTGCGTCGACTTCCTTACCACCCTGTATACGGATGGGACCTAGATACTGTTACAGATCGTAAGTAACAGTCTTTGATACAGTTTCATAGACCGACAGATTTGTAACTTTTTCCTTCAGACGATCATAAAAGAGGAGCCTTATGTGGGGCCCCGAAACTATGAAATGCAATTGATCAATTGCTATTAATTGGAGCAATGGTGGCCTTCTGGTAACGGCCGTGGCTTACGATTGTAAGCTTCTGCCAGGGGTGCGGGTTGTTCGAAAGAGATACCGCAGCCCCTAGCACACAGGCAACTGAGGGAACACGGGTGGGTTTTAGTCAGTAAAAGTTTGACACGCCCTCCCCAGAGCGGGAGAAGTTATTTGATGATTTCCCACCATCAAAAAAAAAAACGATTGTAAGCTTCGAACCCACGCAGGCAGTTTAGTCCGACTGAATTATTTCATCACCTCTGCTCTCAAAACGGTGAAAGAAAACAACGTGAGGAAACCGGTAAGTATGTCCTAGGACTAAAAAATTCGGAGACATGTGACATCCACCACAGAAAGAGGAGGCCTGTGTCTCAGCAGTGAGAATATTTATAGGCTGGTTATGGTTAATCAGTTGCTATTGTAGTAATATTGTCAATCGGTTCGCTTCAATTGCTGGCTAGTAGACCTGTAGACAATTTGTTATTTGCGCATCCATTTGTATCAATCGCGTAAATATTGACTATTGTAATTGATAGGAGACCCTTCAATAGACCCATAAACATTTTTCTTGGAAGTACCTCCTATAGGTACCTACTCCTTATTAAGAGCGTTCATCTCACGCGGACTGGCCAACGCATTTATAGTCGTTTTTCGTGATTATTTCCATAGATACAAACAAAGTACAATTTTTTTTTCAGACAAGCAGTAGATCGTTGATATTTATAATTATGTTTAACATTTACTCTTTAATAAAGACATTTAATCGTACTTGTAATGTAAATAGAAAATAATTGACAGTATATCGGATTTTTTAAGTAAATACCAAAAAAACTGAAAAAAAAATAGCAGTTAAACATGAAAATACCAACGATCTAGTGCATAGCTCAAAACAATATTTACTTTTTTGTATTTCATTAGATAATCGCGAAAAACCGCCATAAATGCGCCTTTGCCAGCCCGCGTGTGGAGAATGCTCTTAATAGCAGATCCTTGAGGACCTTATACTTAAGACCCAATAGGTATTTTATAAACGCTATTTATTGCAAGAGACGTTTAAACGGAGAAAATATATTGTTTAACAGAAGTTAATCATTACTTATCTTCATGCAACGTCCATAAATAATTATGGGGTTAAATTGAATTTAAGCTAAAAACTAGATTCTTAGTTTCTTTATGTACATAAGGCGTTGTTTTTATGCGCTGCCGACGCACGTATACGCGCTGCAATCGCAAATAGTGCAAAAATTCCAAGCGTATAAAAAACAGCGTGTGCCGAATAAACTACCAGAGTGCCAAACAACTAAATACGAAAACTTTTAACCACCAGACTTACAGCGCCATCTGTCGTTTCCCTCAAATTCACTTACAGAGGGCAGTGTGGAGCTGAGGCTAGCAGACTGGCGTCCTACGAACAACATCGAGAAGCTTCAGCAAGATAAACTAGGGCAGGACCGGTGAGTTGTGCCCGAGTGAAGGGAGATGGCGCTATAATGACGTCAGCGCACATGTTCCCCTGGGGATAAACTTTGTTAAAGGAAATACTACATTATGGTTTCCATATGACACTGGCATAATATTATTATGGCATTGTTTCAGACTACAGTTCATACATTTATTTTCCGTATCCGGAGGTTGAATTGTTTTAGATCTCTGGACTGTTATGGGGGAACCGCGACAAAAAAAAACACATTATCTTACGTTTGTTTATTAAAATATTTCAATTTCTTGAAAAACATAAGGCCGCGCCCTAACCAAAAGCGACCACGATTGACGCGTTCAGTCAGTTTTTGTTTAGTGAATCGGAGCGCGAGGGAACGCGAACGTTTGTCGATCAAAAAGCGACGTAGGTATGATGAACACGACGATAAATCAAGTTGCTTTCCTATACATCATTAATGCGATAAACGATGGCGTAATCGCGTTTTCGTGCGACAGTCGCTTTCGGTTAGGATGCAGGATAACCCTTCTTGGCAATTAGGTAAAGCAAAGCGAAATCCTTCAAATGTTACAGGGACCTAGTGAACGACGTGATAAGACGAACTCTCATAGAAGTCGCAGAGAGTGGGAAGTGGCAATCGGTGAAGAACGCAGTTGAGCTGCTCAAGCAGTGCGAGTGTGACGTTGAGTCGCTGCGGCTCAAAAATGAGCAACTGAGGAAGTAAGTTATTAGTCAGGTATATTAGAACACACGATTGTGTATTTATGCAATCATTTCATATTTCTATCTTGGTTAGGGGGTGTCCATTATTTTCGTGAGGCGTTAAGGAGGGGGGGGGTTGAGTTAAATCTCATCCAATCTCACATGGGGGAGAGGAGGCTTTGACAAGTATCTCGTAATTTTTTTCCCTGAGAAATAGTGTTAAAGTCGCACTGTGATTCTCGACTACAGTTTTAGTAATCCTAAATACTGGTCCTATATCAAATAATGAAACAAATTATGTTTGTTGTACACGAATCCCACGTAATCAAATATAGATTTTACGAAACATTCGCATTTTAGACAGACCCGCGTGCGATTAGGAGGTGCGGTGAGGGGTTTAATTGAAATCTCTTGTCATCTCACTGGAAGGGGAATAAATAAATCGCCAAAATTACCCCTCGTAAATACCCAATACCCTAAGTAGTTGATATAAGTATTGTAGCCAAAACAAAAATCCTTTGTTCGCTTTAGGACAGATTCTCTTTTCGCCAGATTCGCTTTACGGCAGATTCGCTTTATGACATTCTATCAATTATACACGTTTCATATTAATGCTTCACAAAACTATGATACCGTAAATTGTTTACCCTTTTACTTTTACCCGTTTAGGTATATTGGTACTCTTACCTAACAAAACACAAGCTACTGACGCCTATTAGCTACTTAAGACTATTTACTATATTGTGGAAGATCGGTTCTTACCATTATTAAAAAAGAAGCCAAATATCAAGATAAAAATTTAAAAAAGGGTATAAACCTATGGTAAAGGAAAACGGCGTAGTTTAAAGTTAAAGGAGAACGATATAAAAAAAATGGTGTTTGTTTCGTAAGATAAATATTAGCATATTTGTTACTTGTTTAATGTTTCATCGAGTTCACTGTACTTCTGTTGTAAAGCGAATCTGTCTTAAAGCTAATCTGTCGTAAAGCGAATCTGTGTTAAAGCGAATCTGTCCTAAAGCGAACACAGGATAAAAATTACCTTCTCATCACATAAGACGTTTTAAAATTACCGAGGTGACTTGAGATTTGACAAAAGTCATTTATCAAAGGTGATAGCTTTTTTGGCCCAATTTCTATAACTAAAAAAACGTAACCAACCAATTTATAATCCAACTGGTGGGGCCTGCAAGGGCCGATGCCTGCCAGGGGTGCGGGTTGTTCGAAAGAGCTACCGCGGCCCCAGGTACACAGGCAACTGAGGGAACACGGGTGGATTTTAGTCAGTAAAAGTCTGATGCCCTCCCGCTCCAGCCAGAGCGGGAGAAGTTATTTGATGATTTCCCACTCAAAAAAAAAAACAATTTATTGTTTTTTAAGCATATAGTTGACAGACTAATTATGTTTTCAGTACTCGCAAAACCCTTGAAGCGGAATTGGGCGCCAAAAGAAATCGATGGGCGATGGAGCTGAACAACGCTGATCAGAAAGTGGCTGTTCTACGAGATAAAATGAGTGTGCGTACATGTTTATTTCTATGAAAGTGATAATTACGAGAAGTAATAAACATGCTGATGCTACTACTTCTCCGTAAAGTGCAGTTTGCAATTCAACAATTATGAGATCACCGAGGCGTTACCGAGAGCGTGGAAAAGGCGGTTCTAGGAACATTTGTGAGAAACAGAGAGTTAGAGAGTTAGGTACAGTACAATAGCTAGGCAAAGTCTGTGCAACTAGACCTGGACTTTGTAGCCATGTTACATGTGAATAGGTACCGCTTTCTATCTTAGTACAATAGGGTACTACCTACATTTACTAGAAGTTGCAATAAATGGAATGTTTTTAACCTCGAAATGACGAATAATAAAAACAACCAATGTTAATAGGTCGAGGAAATAGTTAGGTACCTATTATTTTGTTATGCAAGGCTGCAATTAAGTTAGTTTTTGGCGCGAGTACTTGTATTGTATTGAAAGCTGAGCGTAGCGAAAAAGTACGAGACGCAGAATAACTTTGCTGCCGAGCGAAACACACCACTTTTCACCTCACTACACCGAGAAAAATGATAGTTGCATGCAAAACAGGTTAAATACGTGTAGTTCAATGAAGTACGATAGCATTTTATAGACATTGTAGTCTCCAAAAACATTTTCGCGCCTTTAGAATGCCTCCATGAGGCTCCATGCATTGAACAAATTATACGCTTTTGTGTACTTTTCGCGCAATTTTTCCGGAAGAAAACTCAATTCAGCATTATGAACCGCTTGCACGAACTCTGCAGGTGTTAAATGTATATCTTCGTCGCTGCTGGACTCGCTCATATTTTATGGTTTCGTACGATTATAAAGAAAACAAAACTTAAATTAAGGAAAGTGAATTGAATTATCGACCTTAGAAGAAAATTTTAAACATTTTTTTTTCATGCAGTCGTGCTGGCCAGTGCTATTATTCTAAAATGGGGCTGGTGCACTCACATGAAATAAATATTATTGCATTTTCAGCGGACTGACAGTTTAGAAAATTAATTAATAGAAAGGTTCGATTTTTAACATTTACTTCCACGCTAGTGGATAAAATGCAGTTTTGCACACAGATTTCAAATGATAAACATAATCTTTCCGAGGTTGTGAAGTGAAAAAGATTTTTTGGCACTTTATAAGCATAGGGTTTTGAATTTTGGCATTTTGAAGTTTTATTACAAAAAGACGACCCACTGACTCAAAAAAGGGTAAAATGCGACACAAGCCGAAATATGTGACGTTTATGGCTTACTCAGTAATGCACAAAGTTGGTTGTAGCGTTTTTATGCAGGGTAAAATAAAATTAGGTGGCAGTACTTTGCCCACGTGTTAGTAAAGTACCGAAAACCTGAAAAGAAAACCCGAAAACCGCGATAGGTACCGAAAAGAAATGATACAATAAAAAATCTTCATTCCAACTTGGTTCCACACTTTTTCTAACACTGTGACATGTAGTTGATGTAGGTACCTACATTAACGGCCGATTTTTCAATAGTTAGATAATCTTTTATCTGAACAATAAATCTGACAGTTTGGCATATTTTCTACACAAAAGCTGTCACACTGACATATTTATTCCTCAGGTAAAAGTTAAGTATCTGACTATTGATAAATCAGCCCAAAGGTAACCACAAGGCTGTTATGTTAAGCTTCGATTTGGTTTTCGGAAATTCGTAAATATATCTAAGTTCCACGAAAACTTACAAAAACAGATGACCAATTACGGGCATTGATTTTCGCCCATCGAATGAAGAGTTGTTTTTTTTTATTAAATTACTTTTTGATATGGATACCCATAACCCAACACGTGGTAAAGTATTGCTAGCTATGTGACTCTGTATGTTAGGCCATATGTATAATCATAATGCAAATAAACTATGAGTCTTGAATTTGTATGAAAAATCTTTTTTTTCCGCGACCTAATATTATAATTAAGTACTCAAATTGTATTATTAATTAGTAGACAATTGGTTCTAGATAGGGCGTGGGTTGTACTTAGAAAAATCATCCACCGGAACATAAATTATATAATAACACTCGACGTTGCACTTTCTCGGGAAGCGGTGTTAAAGTTACTCATTCATTCCAGTAGGTACAAAAACCTATCTGGGATTTTCGAGCATCTATCCTTATCGAGGTGAAAAGGGGAGTCATTTTTACAGGAGAGAATTTTATAACTTGGCTTAATTAAGTCGAAAATCGGCATAAATAATTTTGAGTAAAATTATGAAAACTTTACATTTTTTTTTCTTTTAACATTAAATACAATTTTATTTCTGTAAATAAAAAAAAACAAATGTAATACTAACTTAGCTAAACCTATTCAACATGAAAAATCGATGGAAAAATCTTATTCCTTTCATAAATAACTTGAAACCTTTGTCAGGTTTGCAAAAAATCAAAAACCAAAATCAAAAGTCCTTTATTCAAATTAGGCTGAGAGTCAGCTCTTTTTGAACGTCAAAATTACATAAGACAGTCCCCTCAAAATGCCCGCCCTTCACCACTTCCTAGTCCTGTATCTGGGAAGAAGAAGTGGCGCAACAAACTCCCCAGCAGCACAGCTGTCTGTTAAGTTGGAAGAACTTAATTCTATACAATAATAGGTAATGAATATTACGAAACACAAAAACCATTAAATTTGCCATATGTCAGCTAGCACACGCCAATATACCAACAAAACATTGAAAACTATAGGCACTCAAGTAGAAATAAATAATAATTAACAAAAAATAAACGTAAACAGAACTTACAATTTAAATAAAAGCCTCCAGGCACAAAGGGCGTGCCCGCTTACATATGCAATTCTGCATCATGTAAATATACCTAGCTATAACTTGAAGTAACTAAAGTTAAACTAGGACCTTTGGAATAAAATTAATAAAAGTTAATACAATTAACAATAACAAAACCATGGTCAGCAAGACGACCAGCCTCAGTAAATAATAAAGATTTACTGATTTAGTTTATAAAAACAACCCTATGTGATGTGAGGAGGGTTTAGGAGGTGACAAAGTTTTAATGCTCTGTTGGATTTATTCTGAACAAATTTTTTGATCTTCGTCACTCAATAATTGGAAGAGGACCAGGACCAAGGGCGCTGAGATTTGATAAAAGGTTTGATACATATCCGCCATACAGGTCGATCGATCAGGTTAAGCTAGGCTTGCGGCGGTTGGTCCGTGGATGGGTGACCATTTTTACATACCAAGGCCCCTCCGTGCCTCGGAAATCAATTTAAGCCGTTGATCCCGGCTGTCATTCCTGGATCTGTAGTCTGATAGGAAACGCCGACCTCATCTAGTTTTAATAATGTGATTGACGTGTAAAAGTGTTTGTACATACAAGGACTTACTCACAGAAATAAAACCATTTATCATTTAACACCCTATGAACAACCCGTTCACTTCCCACCAATGAACACGGACACTACTACAGCATTCACTATCGCAACAAGGGTGATAATACAGTGAAACAATTTATTTTAAACTGAATTTGTTTTTTTATATTGTTCAACGCACTTCAATAACGCACAATCGAAAATAGTTAACAAGAATGATTAGGTACAACAGTAACCCTATACTGGAAAGTGTCAAGAAGCTTCTTGAAAGGTTTGTAAAAACATGGAGATATAAGAAAGGTTTGATAGGTATTGTCAGGCATTACTTTCTTTGTTGTGTAGAACAAAGTGACATGTAGGGGAAAAGCTTTCTCATTGTCTTAGGGGGGACATCATCCACTGTCATATAAGTATCTATGTCCGAAGGACTTTGTTTTTGCAGAGTCTGTCTGTCTGAACGCGATAAACTCAAAAACTACCGAACGTATTTTCATACGGTTTTCACAAATGGACGAAGTGATTTATGAGGAAGGTTTAGTGTTAATTGGCTGAAATATGACGAATTGTTGAAGATTTCGGAAAAAATAATGCCGACTGGGAGCTTTACTAGCGTGCGCCGCGTAAACCAATAGAATTACCTATATGAACCACTAACTCATTTCAATCGAATTGTTGGATTGTAGGTTCAAAAACGGTAGAATTTTAACATAACTTAAAAAAGGGAAATTTTAATTGTAACTTCCTAGATTATATTATAAATAAGAACTTACAATTTAAAAAAAAAACTTTTTTAAGGTAAGTTAATTAAAATTCTACCGTTTGCATCTTCTTACTGTATTTTTACCGTACCTATAGGTAAAGGCGGCAAAAATGTAACAGGAAAATTCATAGATCTGCCACTGATGAAGTCGATAAGCTAGATTAAAGCAATGATTTATTATTGGCTGCGCTCTTTGCTTATTGAACCTACAATAGCTATTAGCTAACAGTTTCATGTAATAAAAGAGACAGAAAATAATACGAATCCTTGAAACATTTTGAAAGTGCCTGACTTTTTTTTTATTAAGAAATCTTACTAATTCTAACAAAGAACGGTGAGAGTTTTTAGGAGAATTGCCTATTCGCTATAAGTTAGTCAGTCAGTCATTTACTTTGCAGGACGACCTCCATAACGCGAACACACGGCTATGTTACGCTGAAAAATGGCTGTACGCGCGCTTCGAGTCTCTCGAGCTAAAGCTAGATGTGCCACGGGCGCCTCCACCACGCTCCGACCACGAACAGCGCGTGCACGAAGAATTGCTCAAAGCATTTGAGTTACAGATTATAGTAATGCATTCTGAAAATTACACTCATATTTAAACTTTATTATCTAAATGGTTGGCATAGAACTTTGAGGTCTGCATCAGGTGAATAATTTCCACAAAATAGGATAAAAATCAATATCTAGCCCCAGTACTAGGAATAAGTACGTAACACAATTCTTGTTAGCGTGATTCTGCTTAACAGCCACTTAACTTCTGAGAATTCTGTTGAAGGAACTTGAGAAGTCTTTGGAATACTGGCGCCAGCGTTACGACACCGACATTGCCGAAATAAGCCTCAGGAGCCAGAGAAAACTGGAGCAGCTGCTCATTGCTAGCAGTAAAAGACAAGAACTTCAACAGTTGGTAAGCTTTTTTCGTAGGATCTATGTAAAAATAGCAGTCTGCGTCTAAGATTAAATTGCACCTACTAGTGATACTGGCTCAAACACTAGCCCCTTTATTTATAAACGTTGCTTAAAGTTAAGTAATGATTAACGACTGTTTAACCATACATTTTTGACGTTTAAACGTCTCACTTTAATTAACTCCTAAACTTATGCATAAACTAACGGTATATTCATAAACTACTGTTTAATAAGTTTCAACCAGGCTTTATGATACCTATCTATTTTAACAATAACTCATTAATGTATAACTCAAAACAATTTCAATTATTACTTAAACTGAAAGTTGTTCGCAGGCCTGAAGGTTTTTATATGCGAACAGCTCCTTAACTTTTAATTAAAAGTTTATTGAATACCTAAATTTTTCAAACGGTTCGAAAAAAACTTGCGGTAACATAAAATATACTTTAATTTGTTTCAGTACGACCTACATCAAGGTGAAATGCGTGGTTGGTTAACATTTAAACGGGAACGGGCTGCCCGTTTAGCTCGTGAAGAGAAAATACGTCTCTCCGCCATGCGCATACAAGCGTGGTGGCGCGGCGTCATGGTGCGTCGAGCTCTAGGACAGTTTAAATTTTTGAGACATAGCAAGGGGAAAGGCAAAAAGAAATAAAAGTAGTTGAATTGAGAGTGTTTTTGTTAGAAACCTTAACAATAATTCCCAACCAAACCACACCCACCTTAATTTAAACTCATGTATTTTGTTTTTATAACTTTCAAAAATGGTAAGATAAACGCAAACTAACACTTTTTAATATTATGAATAAAAATCAACATAAAAATAATTCAATAAATGATTCATGAATACTAAGTTTACGTTCATAGAACGGAACGCGCGCTGGTCGTTGAGTTTGATAGATGTCAAACGAGTTGTCAGCTACCGCTGTCGTGTTGCCAACTTAGTGGAATTTCTACAAAATCTGGTGGTTTGGACACCTATTCTGGCGGGGAAATTTTGCTTGGAGTTGCTTTGCCCGGTGGTTAGTTTGATTCAGTTAGTAGTAATTGAACTAATCATTTTGCCTCGAGGAATTATAATAACAGGATAAAGGTTATGCTTTATTGGTTGTCGAACATCTCTACCGAGTCATTTTAGAATAATTTTAATTTAAATGGCAACCAAAGGCACCTGTGGAGGTCACAAAACAACATAGTTTCGAATTTAAAAATGCAAAAATTGTTTTCCATTTCATTTATTTTACTTTTTATTTAACTATTATCGTGGATACTTTTCATACATAAAAAAATGTGGTTTGGCTGGTTGGGGTGCAGAGTGACATGTGAATCTAACGATAATGACCACTTTAAAGCTTAACATTTCGCAAAAGCATCACTGGGTAAAGAAATGTTCAATCCAAACCATCAATATATTTAAAAGACCTTTCCAATGGCACCTCACAAACTGGGATATACGGATAAAATGCGAATACGTAGTGACAAAATACCAAGGGTCAAAAAGGGGTTAAACTGTGGACGGACAAACAGATGGACTTATTGAAACTAAGAGCGACTCCTTTAAAAATATCTTCATGTCAAGTTTTCATATTCATTCTCACAAATGGACCTTCAAAACAGCGACAGAACGTCAGTCATAGCCAAAAAACATAAATGATGCCTAATCGCCGCCAGTGCCTTTGGTAAAACAAATTGGCAACACCAACTTAGGGTAATTTACCTTAAATTAAGGGTGAAACTAAAACGGCAGGGTAAGTTTTAGGGTATTTTTTTTTTAAAGGTCTGTTTCGATTACGAGCCTACTATATATTAAACTACTTAGCCTTTTTCTTTATTCAGTCGTTAAGACCGAGCTCTGTAGGTAATAGGCTATCTTTGGCCATGTTAAAGAGTATAATTTCCAGTCATTAAACAGTAATCTCACGTTAACTTCACACCGTCAAAAACAATCATAGATTTGAATTTAACAAAAGTATTTACAAACAAAGTTAACTATGCAGTCGATGCAGAGGACACATTGGAGATGTGAGAAATAAAAAGAAATCCTCGTTGTTCTATTTGTAAAGTAAGAAAAAACTGAGGGAATTAATTTAGGGTATTTTTTCAAATTAATAGTGAATCTGGGGTAAACTGCGACTAAGCCGGGGGTAAAGTGAAAATCAGGCCTGGCAACACTGGTCACAGCTGTCAGTCGCCAGTCGCATGCGTTCGTTCATGGAGATCGGTGAGATTTTGTGATTTTTTTGTTGAATGGAAAGTAAAGTTACCGATGTAGATAATAATAGAAAACGAGTTAATTTATTAAATAAAAATACGAACAGTTTATAGAGTGTGGTGTGATATATCGAACTGTGTTAAATACTGTCTACTGAGAGTTTGCGGTATTTTCAATTCTTGGAAAGTTGGACTGTCATCCAACAGATTCGGTGAGTAATACCGTATATTTTTTTATTTGTAAAAGCTTTAGATTACAAGCCTTGTGTGAAATGTTAATGGCACATGACCGGCTTTCAGGCAAATACATTTTATTTGCGATTAACAACCAAAACATGGGCTTGCTCATTCGGCGATGCGATTTCGGTGAGTTCGGTTATCGCAATACTATACTTTCACTTTCTATCATTGAGCATGGCTAGTACTGAAAATATCACGGTACTTTTATTACTTTCCTTAGTTGTACACTTTTCTGTTATTCATTTAAAGATTTTAAACACATAAGTACCTACTTTTGGTAAACACAAGTTTTTAATATTTTACTTTTCCTTGTTTGGTATCTTACTACTCTCATCTTACAACACTTAATTTAAAGCTTACAGTTTACTGCAGCAATATTATGGATCCATTTGTATGAATAGCCTTCAATACTGAGGATTTCCCCTTGTCTCCATTTCCAAGAACCTCATATTGTAGAGTGCTGTTCTGATTAGTTTCTCTGTATGTATGCGTTTCTCTTTACTATAATATTACTTTGTACACTTGTTATTGGATTGATTCATTCCATATTGTTTTCTACATGTTTGTACCTGCTTTGTTGCATCATTATTTTTATCTCAATAATGTTTTTTTAAGGGACACATAAGTATGCCTACTTTATTTATAGAATAGGGTTCTAACTTGGGAAACCTTTATTATAACTCTTTTGTGCCAAAGTGTGATAATGTAGCTTCAGAATTTTTTATAAAAGTAAGAACTTCTAGTGAAAACCCAAAATAAGTGAACAGATATTTATAACTATATAATGTTATACTGAGATCCAGTAGGTATGGCTAAAATAAAATCTTTGTAATTTTCATTAAGAAAAAAAATGTCATCTTAGCGGTATGGAATGGCAGAATCATTGTAATAAATGTTAATGGAAAAGAGTAATGTAGTATAGTGCAGGCAAAATACAAAACAGCTTGAATACAAATGTTGAGGTAAACTCATGAATGGCTGGTCAAGATTTAAGCACATTTATATTCTATGCATATTGCAGCCTTGGCCAGAGACATACTGTGATATTAATAGACACCAGTATTTACCTCACAATTACTATAATTGCTTCAACCAATAAAAAAGGTGTTTCCCAAGAGACAATAATACAGTACAATTTAAAATAAACAGTTGAACCTGAGTTCCTACATAGTCAACGAAAAAAAAAAACCACAGCAATTAAAAAAGCAAGAGGCCAGTGTTTTTTCGTGCTGTTATAATGTCACCGGAGGTGGTATATGTGGCCGCGGCCCGGCACCGCACGCAGGCGGTTCCGCGCGCTAATTAGTGCGTTAATCGCACTAACCGGGTACCCAGTTGATGCAACTGCGTTTCCGAGAAGCCGATCAGCGGAGCTCGCGGGAGGAGCGGCAAATTGCCGACAGATATGTGTGCCGCCTGTCGGTAATTGCAAAAATCACTCGCCTCACCGCAGAACGAGCTTGTGGTCCTTGTATTACAAGTACCTACAACTCGTGTGTGCAACTACTGTGCATCAACACGTATACCTGTTGTGGCTATACCTCTCCTGTACTGTGGCGTGTTCTGTTCTCGGATGCTGCCGACTGCCGATATTGGCTTGAATTGAGCACATGAGCTAAGCGACATGTTTCGTTTATCGCGATATTATCGTTTCCATGTTATTGCCGATCCCATTCTCAGTAAACTTGATAGCTTTTGAAGTCGCAAAAACGAGCGACATTCTACCTTATACCTAGGTACATACGTATAAATGGAATTGTTGCATTTCGCGATTTATTCATTCATTCAATTTGAGTGAATACTTTCGGGAATTAATTTCGCAGAAAGCCTGTTCAATTATAAGTACGTCGATTAGGTACTAAGGTATGTTTGTGCAGCGCGGCCTACCTTACTCTTATCTACATCTCGAGTTCTGTAGTAATCTGCGGTTTCTAGTCAATCTCGTTCGACCCAATTATATTAAAACTGCATAAACTGACGAATAGGTACCTACATTGTTTTCTAGACATAATCTGGTCATTTGAGTTTGCACAAGCTATATGAAGCCAACATTAAATCGTTAGTACCTACTCAGGATATAGACATAAAAACTAGGAAAACAATTTATCTTGTTTGTTTTGATAATAACCTATTACCTACGTTATAAGTTTATAACCTACAATTAATGAACAAACCATACCTAAATAGTGAACTCTTAGTAAAGTAACTTAAAAATGTATGTAGCTACAATACCTACTACATGAAACATACATTTATATTGCATTGACTCCCATTTCATAACGCGCGACCGGCGCGACACACCCTCAAACTATCGCCCGCCAAGCTCGGACAACACTGACATCTCTGTCAAACCTCCCAGCAACTTAAAACATACACCGACGGAATGTTCCCAATTAAACTGTACTCCAATCGGCGTGTAATAGGCACACGAACATTTTACATAATAAAATACTAGATATTTCAACGTAGTCATGGACCAAAAAAATAGTGACTGCATTGCCATTAAGTATTGCTTTTCTAAGAACTGCTGTGTTAGGGCCCCGTCACTCGCGCAGTTGCCAATTCGTAGAATTATTATACCTAGGTCATTTTATTCAGTAAGTAATTCATTCCTTCGAAAGGTTTTATTTAATATCTAGATAGGTTTTAATGTTACTGAATATTTAAAAAAAATGCTTTGATTCCAGTCTTTCAGATTAATTTGAATTAAGTACTTTTAATTATTTTATTGAAAGCATTTTTTATTCAGAAGAACCACGAAATGCTATCCCAATGTAGCCTTGTAAAAAGAAGCTTATTTTCATTAATCCAAACATAAAGAAACATCAAACAAAGCAGAATCGTTGAGCTACCAAAACAAAAAGGCTTAACTTGTATTTAGCATTCAGTTTTATTAAAATAGCTCCCGGATTATAGCACCCTATTCTTTAAATAAGTCGGCAGACCGTTGATCTCCTATTGTTCATTAACTTCACAATTTTACTTTATAAAAAGACCACGGCTTACGGTATTTTAAGTCACAATAACAAAAGTAAAGAACAATCATGGCTAAATTAATCCATGTATTTTCCACCGAGGTCGAGACGATTGTCCTTTCATGCCCTTGTTTGAAACCCGTTCAATTTTCCATGGAATAGAATTACGTACCTACCTACCTACGTAGGTACGCTTAATTTCTATTGTATTTCGGGAAACGGCAAAACAACAGTTCGGCGCTCAGCGCTACTTTATGCCGAGTTATGAGTTACATAAGTGCTTATGTGACTGTTTGCTTGAATGTTCCAAGAATCTACACTTAAACTTTTTACGTGACATTCAACTTGCCTTTTCGATTGGTATTCCCGTGTAATATAACATAACATGACGCCTGTATTGATTTATTCCCCGAAGGGTTTAAAATAGGTTTACCTATGGTACACGCGGCACATCAAGCTATACATTTCCAATATAAGCTGATCTCGCATTGTATAGGATTTCCATACAGTGCGAAATCAGCGTAAACTGGAAATGTATAGCTTGATGTGTAGCAGTGTAGCCGTGCGAACACCCATAATTCGCCAGTTTAATTTTTTAAGTCCCATGTAATAGATAGGGTGCGAGCCTATTGCCATCACCCGTGCACAAATCTAGGCTCCAGGCTGCTACTGCGAAATTCCAGATGGAAAAACCCAATAACACTGCCCGACCCGGGAATCGAAACCAGGACCTTATTCTCAACAGTAGCGCTAGCCACTATAAGACCAACGAGGCAGTCCCGTGTAAAGTATAGAATACTAGTTTTTGCCCGCGGCTCCGCTGCCACATGTCGGTTATCGCGTCAAAAGTAACCTTTGTCCTTCTCCATATCCTAGGTTATATCTCTTTCGAATTTCATGACGATTGGTTCAGCGGTTTAGGCGTGAAAGCGTAACAGACAAAAAGAGTTACTTTCGCATTTATAATATTAGTAGGGAAGTAGGAATTTTGCTTTGTCTACGATTCATCATCATCATCATATCAGCCAAAAGACGTCCACTGTTGGACATAAGCCTCCCCCAAAAGGAGGGGATTTGCCATAATCGCCACGCTTGACAGGCGGGTTGGCGATTGCAGTATGATGGTAAAATGCATAGAGAACGCTGCTGCTCTTTCTCTAAGTCCCTCACTCGCCTTCTACGACACCCACGGGAAGAAATGGGATGGTGCTATTCTTTTACGTCCGGCACCACACGGAACGATGTCTACGATTACCTTGCTCAAATACGAAAATAATACTTTGTTGACTCACGGGCGTTGCTTATTGATGTTTAATTGAAATACCGTATGAATGAGGGGCAACTATTAAGGAAAATAGTGATCACACGATGACATCATTATGACGCTATCGAGAGTGTAAATATTGGAGAAAAACTGCGCGTAATATCCAAATTTACAAAGGTTATATTCTTCGTCAGTTAAAAGTGGAATAAAAAAAAATGAACATCAACATGATCAGCTCCCTAATTGCGGAATAAACTATCGATCAGAATCCGAATCATCCGAAGCAATCCATTGCTTTATATGTTCGAAAAGTTTTGTTGAGCACAACAACGCAAATAACGGAATAATATCATCATAATCAGTCTATAACGTTCCCACTGCTGGGACACAGGCCTCCTCTCTGTGAGAGGGAGTGGGAAATAACGGAATGGTGTGCAAATTAATAAAGGTTTAACTGAAAGCCTAAAGCCTTTAGCCTCCCAGCTAAAGCACTAGGAAGTGGTGAAGGGCCGGCGTTTTGGGGGGACTGTCTTATTTAATTTTGACGTTCAAAAAGCCTACTTAGTTTGAATAAATAACTTTTGATTTTAGTTTTTTGATTTTGAAAGTGGAATAAAAACACAAATTTACCAGCACCCTAATTTCGTAACACACTATCAATCGGAATCTAAATAATTTTGATGAATTTTGTTAATACATTCCTTCATACAGGGTAAGTTTTTATCCAGTGCGCAAACTGTAACCATAAATTCAGCATACATATAATTCTAGACCCGCTAGTGCAGAAATTTTACGTCGGTTTTACAAAAAAAAAAATATCAGCTGTTTCATAGAAAAGTGCAATACTTACGCGGTCAAAATGTATGGAACAGCTGATTTTTTTTTGTATTATTGACGAAAAATTTCTGCGCTGAGGGGTCTAGAATGATATGCTGAATTCATGGTTACCGTTTGCGCACTGGATAAAAACTTATCCTGTATACATATTCGAAATATTGGTTAGCTGTTATTAGCTAGATTCCCCATGCCATTACATAAAAAGCCGCATACACTTGAATGCAGGCCTTATACAGCTAGTCGTTGCAAAAGGTTTAAAAATAATATCGCTCATAGAATTACACCATCTATAGCACAACACGAGAATCCGAATGAAATGTATGGAGCCCTTTTTGATGTTGTGCAAAAAGAGTACCAATCTACTTTCAAGACCAAAACCTTTAACATTAATGGCACCTCCGTTGGCTTTAACCAATGGGCTACTCCAGGTATTTACAAAAGTAGAGCGAGACTGTACGAGTTATATGGATTAAAAAAAATCAGGTTTGATACCCCTTTCCTAGAGTATGTCAAAAATTATTCAAAGTTATTTAAAAAGATTAGTGCTTTTGCAAAATCAAAATTTTTAAGCGACACAAATAAAAATTCTAATAATAAAATTAAAACCACTTGGAAAATAATTAACAATGAAACGGGTAAGTCGGTTAAACAAGACAAACAACTAGAGATTATGGTAGACGATAAATTAATTAGTAAAGAAGCTGAGGTAGCACAGGCATTTAATGAGTTTTTTGCCAACATACCTGTAGCTACGACTCACTCCTTAAATTCGTCCCCCTCTAAAGCTGAAAACCTCTTGCATAGTAGTGTGCCTAAGTGTAGTGACCTATTCAGTTTCGAACATGTAACGCCTCGTGATGTAGTTAATGTTTTTAACACACTTAAGTCTAAAAACACTGGTGATTTCTGGGGCATTTCCATTAAACTTTTGAATAATATAATAGATATCGTAGCCCCCTATCTAGCTGTCACTTTTAATAAATGTGTTGATTCAGGAACTTTTCCTGACCTCATGAAGAGTAGTAAAGTCATACCATTATTTAAATCAGGTAATAAAAATGACGTTCGTAATTTCAGGCCTATTTTTATTTTACCTGCATTTAGCAAAATATTTGAAAAGTTAATACTCAAGCAGTTGCTAAGACATTTTAATTCAAATAGCCTCCTTCATAATGAGCAATATGGCTTTACAAAAGGTCGTTCGACTACAGATGCGGGTGTTGCTCTGTTGAAACACATATTTAAAGCATGGGAGAACTCGCAAAATGCTATTGGAGTTTTCTGTGATCTCTCCAAAGCCTTTGATTGCGTGCACCATGAAACGCTTTTGCGAAAGCTGAGTTATTACGGTGTCCATAACGAAGCTATAAAAGTAATAAATTCTTATTTACAAAATAGGTTCCAATGTGTAGAAATTAATGGTGAAAAATCTTCCAGGCTACCAGTTCAGTTAGGTGTGCCTCAAGGCTCAATACTCGGCCCATTCTTGTTTTTAGTGTATATCAATGACTTACCATTCTATTTAAAGGGTATTTGTGATGTTGTACTGTTTGCAGATGATACTTCTCTTATTTTTAAAGTAGACCGGAATAGACAAGATTTTGACGACGTAAACAGTGCTCTCTCAATGGTTACGGATTGGTTTACGGCAAATAACCTAGTTCTCAATGCCAAGAAAACAAAATGTGTAAAATTTGCCTTACCGAATGTTAGAAGTCTAGGTCCCAACATCGTCTTAGATAAAGAGGTGCTTGAAACCGTAGACTCGGCAGTTTTTCTGGGCATAACAGTAGATGCCAAACTTCAGTGGGGATCACACATATCAAGCCTAGCGGGGAGGCTCAGTTCAGCCGCCTACGCCGTCAGAAAAGTAAGACAATACACTGACGTCGATACAGCTCGGTTAGTCTACTTTAGTTATTTTCACAGCGTTATGTCCTACGGTATTCTGCTGTGGGGCAAAGCTGCTGATATTCAAAATATTTTTGTCCTTCAAAAACGTGCTGTTCGTGCAATTTACCAGCTAGGTGCCAGAGTTTCCTTGAGGGACTTTTTTAAAGATGTTGGTATACTCACGGTGGCATCACAATTCATATTCGCTAACATCTTATATATTAGGCAAAATATACACTTGTACACTAAAAACAGTGATATTCACACCGTTAACACAAGAAATAAGGACAAACTACGTGCTCCCTTTCACCGGCTTCATAAGGTTCATAACTCATTTGTTGGGCTTGGTATAACTTTTTATAACAAGCTTCCCTCTTCTTTGCTAGATTTGCCTTTTAATGCGTTTAAAGCTCAAGTAAAATCCGTCCTTTGTTTAAAGGCTTACTATTCCAGCAACGACTATTTAAATGACAAGAATAGTTGGTCGCTGTGATTAACTCAAGACAATGTTTATATTCTTTCTCCAGAATCGGCGTATCTAGTGACAGGTTATATGCGTTCATATAATAATTATTTTATTTTTTATTGCCTGTCTAACAATTTTTTTTTAATAACTATCTATTAAGTCATTAGTTATTGACATGATCTACTCATAACAATATTTTCTATGATGAGTTCTTTTAGGCTTTATTTGGCCTCGACAGTTTTCATTTTATTTGTCGGTATATTGGTATGGCTAGCTGACATTTTGACTAATTATTTAATTAATATTTTGTGTCTCGTAATGTTTATTACTTTGCTTAAGTATGTATAGAATCAAGTCTATCCGACTAAACAGACAGCTGTGCTGCTGGGGAGTTTGTTCCACTACTTCTTCTTCCCAGCTAAAGCACTAGGAAGTGGTGAAGGGTGGGCGTTTTGGGGGACTGTCTCATGTACTTTGACGTTCGAAAAGTGCTGATTCTCAGCCTAATTTGAATAAATGACTTTTGATTTTGAGCTCAAAAACGTAAATAGCGGAATGAATGAAGTGAACTGTCAAAATAAAAGCCATTCCTACTGTTACTTAGTTCCTCAGTCCTATAATAAGCGATGAATATAAAGTAAGCGTAAATATCAATTTGTGATACAGCAATAACCTCTTTACTGGTTTATAATTTTATTGTATATACATAAAGTAGTAGACTAGCAATTAACGATGTTTTCTTTATACCATACCAACTGTTACCTAGTTCTTAGATACTATAGTATCTGTTATGTATTTTCAGGGCAACTGTTTTCAATTCAATGCGCAGTAGAATCTTTGGAATATGACTCAGTTGAACTAACTTAGTTAAGTTAGTGTGTGTTTAAGAATTTATAGTAAGTATAAAAATTTAGGTTAAACTTAACTCCATAAATGTAACCAAATAGGGAAACAAACCACAACTGAAATATGCTCCAATCGCAAATTCTCCAACTGTAGAAGTGAGTAAAATCAACTTAACGCTTGGAGAATAAACTTACTAATTCTTCTAATAGGTTCCTTCGAAATTATGAAGTTCTGACAAATAGCCAAACAGCAACGAAAAGTCAGAAGTTGTGGATTTTAATTCAACTTATTACGAAGTCTGAACAGTTGGCAAAAAAGCTAGACAAACGTGCGGGTAGTAGCGTAATACACATAAAATGGCAATCGATGGCAAAGCAGCGAAAAAGATGATTTTGACAGTTCAGCCACGTTCATTGCGTTATTTACATTGTTGAGCACACGAATTTTTCAAACATAGGATGCAATGGATTCGGTTTAGTATACTTTAGTGTGTTACTATTCCATACGTTCATTAAGATGCAGGACAGGACGGATACTACCCCAAGAAGCTATAAATCGTGATGTATTGATTTGCTCAATTAAGTTTTCTTTTAATTCGCAAGATAATTGCTAATACAATGGAGAATTTATTAATATCTTATCGGTCATTATTTAAATACAACCTACTTACGTATAAGAATAAAAACGTTGAATTGCGTCATTGGTTGAAACAAAAAATACTTAAGTACGTATAAGAAACGAGACAGGTATTTCCCTTAATGATTCATAGTGTATTAATACTATGAACGCTTTGTAACAACGAACAAATGAAAATTTTGATTAAGTACAAGTTGATTAGATAATATCTCATCTCGCGTCATCGGCTCTCATAAATGGAGAGATCAATCTGAATTCTAAACAGACTTATGTGATCCGTTTGATCTGAGCTGAAGAGTACACCTGCACGTGACACGGCACGATCAGATTGTTCAGTTTCAACGAATACCTGTCTTCATATAGTAGTTACAAATAGTACCAGCCGTCGGGTGTAGTCCAGGCGATCGATTTAGAGGCCGTGACTGCTATGCACGTCACGGATTTTATTCAGATTTTTTTTTTGTGGTGGGACCTCTAGGGTTCCCAACCATACTGTTAAAAACAGTATTATACTGTTTTTCGTTCGTTAATACTTTTTACTGTTCTATAAAAAAAAAGTATACGAAATACTGTTTTTTATGTCCGCCGGAGCCATACGTAGTCTGTATATAATGTAAACGTCCTTATACAAACTACATTTCAGAAAGAAACTTTCAATGTCAAGTGAGTACCACGCATGCGCAGCGCAGAACGCATGTATACAAAAAATAACCGTTTTTTGTTTTGCAATTGTGCAAGAAGCTACAAAAAATGTGTTTTTAAAACGTCAGAACAATAAAATACTGTTTCCTTTTGTAAATACTGTTCATTTTATTTCTCCGATCTTAATATACTTCATTTCTCGTACAAAAAGTTGGGAACCCTAGGGACATCATCAAATAACTTCTCCCGCTCTGGGTGGAACACGAGTGCTTCAGTCAGACTTGTAGCAATTGACTTATATATCATGAGATCATCCATCCATTTTGCTCTACTCCTTGAGAATTATCAGGTAGGATTTTCTCCTTGGCTTGTCGGATATAAAGATAGTTCTTTTTTTTTCTAGGATGCTTCAATAGATCAAAATGTGTTTACGGACTGTGTGGTGTGGCCTACTGGGGCTGCTCGCTGTGTCGAGCGTGGCTTCCTCTCAAGAAGCCACTTACTGCTCCCTAAACACCTTCGGCACAAACTCCTCGTGGATGCAGTTCACCAAGGAGCCGGTGCCCTTCGAGTACGGCTTCGAAGACAAGTTCAAGAGCATACACTGCTGTGTGAAGGGATACAGAAGTATCGAATGGTGAGTCTTCTTTTTTTTCATCGTCATCAGCCTGTAGCGGTATTCTTTTGCAATTAGGCCTCTTAATTCCACGTCACACTCTGAGTACGTTGCCTATATCGTCCATTATTTCGGAGAGCCTGAGGCGCCACTATTCAAAGTTACCTAAGTTCAGATATATCGAAGTTATCTTAGTTCAGAGTTCACCGAATAGTTGAGCCACTTCCAGTTTGCACTAGCGCCACTATTACTTTGCTTCGATATCCGAGAATACCTTTCAATGAAGCAAAGGCATTCGTGCTATCTGGGCAGTAACGGAGTTCAGAAAACATACGTAAGTACAATTGCTGTAAACTCCATTATGCAAAACATAGGACCTCAGTTCATCCATTTGTGTGCTTGGCTGAAGCGCATATTACGGATGAACTGACTTAGTTTAATTGAACATGGGAACTAATTAATAATAATTCATAATATCTGGATGTAAACTACTTACAACAACAGCAAGTTATAATATCACTATATTTATTCGTTGAATTTATTATGTAATCAAATCCGCTCAGGGTTATTTCAATAATTCTCATTTTGGTTTTAAAAAAGGGCATTTAATGACAGCAAATTAAAACTTGGACAGAAATAGCAGGCTTGTCAATGAATTTATGTAGGCATGACTGGAGTCAGTGGACCCATCTACCCTTTGTAATAAACGCCTAAAACAGTGGAGAGCGGCATTCATATGTAAAAATATCAAGTTTCCGACAAAAAACCTAACCTAAACGAGCTTAGTATACCTATTTTAGCAGAACCTTTTTCTCTTATTGCTGGAAACCTACCAATTGAAAACCGCCCGTGGCGACGTTTCATTCAGTTTATGTATCGTGATATTAGTATTCGATCTATTCTGTACTTACTTCAATTGGAACATTAATTGCTTTTTTTTTGAGGATGGTATATCGTCTAATAACTTCTCCTGCTCTGGGTGGAGCGGGAGGGCGTGTCAGACTTTTACGGACTAAAACCCACCCGTGTTCCTTCAGTTGCTTGTTTGCTAGGGGCTACGGCAAACTTAAATGGGTAACTTTATAATGGAACCGGAACTTTCAACACATGCAAGTTCATAGTTCAGCTAAAGCAAGTAGTTTCATAAGCATACAATATGTGGACTTGTAAAGCACTGAGTATGATATCGTTCTAAGTTTCGGGGCCGAAAGACAGGCAGGTGTGCGATACCGCTGCTGGTAGCGATAAGCAGAAAGCTTCTACGAAATAAAGTTCATTGTGTGCGCAAAATTATTGAAAATCGCCTGGTGTGACAATGGGCATTGCCCCCGTCATCCGTGCCTATGCTGCGCTGCGCTACGCCGCGCCGGCGCCGGCTGTACCGTCCACAAAATATTAATGACATCGGCATCGCCGCCGTGAGAAAAAAAAACATATATATCGACCAATGTGGCACAGCCATGAGGATCGAGTTAGACGATGACGTCATTGTAATTGTGATTTCATTGATACAGAATTTAGGGTGATATTAGATTGACATACTCGGAGTGGTTTATTAATAGGTGTGTGATACGTCGCTAGTAATAGAGTTGCTCGTTATACTTTCGATAAGTACTGTAGGTAGGCGACAAGAAAGGATAAGTAAGTATCATACGGACACGCCTACTCTAAGAAACTGATAAAATCTCGTATAAATTCTAGGAAAATGGGAAGCCCTACATAAAAGAAACACGTTATCCTGGAACAAACGCTTTGTGCCCCCTTGTTTTGTTCCCAACTACCCACTGACCTTTGTGTCACAATATATAGTGGGGCCAAAGCAGTGGCGCTAACGGGAACTATTTTTACATTTTTTTCCTCTTGGCCCCAATATCAGAGCCAAGGCAGCAGTGGGGCCAAAGGGAGTAGAGTAATAGACTTAATTGATCGTGTTTTCATTATCTAACGCGAATACTTTTATGTAGCACTTAGCAGAATCGACTAAGGAATGGACCTGCGCTTTCAATAAAGGATAAGCCTTTATAGGATAGGATTGCAAGAATACAACGCAAGCAATAATCCGCGTTCACAAAGCTATTCGATCGAGCGACACCGAGGGCACGCAAATATGAAACATCCGCTTGAAACGTGCATTCAGATAAATCCCTCGTAGTAGGTACTTGGCCTGCCGGTAACGTATCTATATTACTATCATCAAGTGTAAATGTATTATTTAGTTTTGGTTGAAAATGAATGTAAATTAGAATGACATCGTATATTGAAAAAAAAAAAAATACTGATACAGTGGAAATATTAAATCTAATCTATTTATTGCATTCATGTGTACATTTAGTTGTTTTACAATACATTTATGGGTGTGTCTAGACATGGCGAATGCGCAGCTCGCGAGCCTCTTGCGAACTGCGCGCGTGCATTCATTCAGTGCGTCATTGGACACACCCTTAGTAAGTTCCAACATGTAAGTGGTTAGGGCACGGCAACATATTAATAATTTTAAAATAATAAAAACAAACATAAAAATGTGTTTTTATATGTGTATTATTACATGACTGTAGTTTAGTCTGTAATTATTAATTTATCTAACTATCGACATTACAATGACATGAAATATAAACTGTATTGTAAAAGTACTACTCCAAAATACACATACATATAACTAACTAACTAAAATATTCATAAATAACGAATGCAGTACACGGACCGTTGGAGTTCTCTGTAAAAGTTTTAACAATTATGTCCTTGATGAACTATTTGCTGTTCCAGTAACCGCGCTTTTCTGTAGACAAAGTAAAAAACAATTGGTAGTGCGATTTCATCGAATTGCTTCGTCACTCGTCTGCGGCTATTCAAAGTAACTGTTGCATTATTTGTGCACTCTGCTACATTTACGTCAATAATGGCAAATTAATTTCCTGTGTTAACCTTTTATAAAACGCTGATGCCAGCGTCGCGTAGCTCTCGTCATAACTCTTTTGACAAAAAGCAATTACATATCTTAATTGTCTAGATCGTTTTGATTCGATCATTACCTTTATCTGAAGGGTTATTAGCTATAAATTCCCACAATCGTTCTAATGTTCTACCCGGATGTATTCCAATTTTAAAACGACCACTTAAAAACTCGTTACAGTAACACCCAACTAATAACGATATTTTACACTTTTAAGTAAACTATTGCCAAATAATGTCAGTTCGCACTTATCTATATTGTTTAGTAAAGAATTATTTGACTGAGCATAAATCGACGGAGGTGTTATTTATCTATATGTACAGCATGAGTGCACCTGGTGCGAAAACATGTACGATTCTGAGAAGTAGTGATTGCTACTCGTTACTCCGCCCGCTCCCCGCCTCCCCGCCGTCACCAGCATCCATCTTTGATGTATACCTGAACACTAATATTATTATAACCGAGAAAAATATATATCTTACTACTGAACATAATCATATTCAACGTTATGATATAACGGTGAACATATATTTAAGCAAAACCGTTAAAAACGGAAAGCATTTCGTTGTCTATAAGCCAGTTATATGCCACTTCTAGTTCCGTAAATAACTCTGAGTTTGTGTCATAGTTAATATCTTTATTGATATAATCTCAACAAAGCCCGAATGAACTACATTTATTTGCGTGACTCACAACGCTTGTGATATGAAGGTTCTAGGCCCTCGGACCAATGGATTATGTCATTATCCACTTGTAACAACTTGTTAAATTGCAAACTATCCATAACATCATCACGCACTACATGAAAGTTCTCAGAAATCTTTTTAAATGTGCAGTTATTTTTTTAATGCATTCACAGGGTATCTATTACAGTTGGAATAACCTGTCATTGCATCGCAGGAACCGTAAACACCACCTTCTCCACAATCCATGCAATTCTATTTCTTTTGCGCTGTGTTGCAATAGTTTTAAAATTACTATCAATCACGATTGCACTTCTGTTGTTATCGCGTTTGATGAATCACGTCTTAATCAAATTAGCGATTACAAATGTGTGACATGCCCAGTGTTGTTTGTCATCACACTCATTAGAAATACTGTTAACATTACCCATTCCTAGTAATTTAAGATTTCCCTTTTTGTCATGTTCATCCTGACGACGAGGACCGAGAAAGGCATTCAACTTCAGAAGCTTATCTTTAGCTCACTCGAATCATAAAAGTCAGCTGTAATGTAAGGTTACCTTTGTATTTGATGATAGAGGAGATGCTACATTAGCGACCTGTATCTTCATCATGTCTTTCTCCTCATTATTTATTACCTACTTGAGGTTTGTGTATTGCCAGGACACGAGTCTTACAGAATGCTCCATGACATTTTCTACCACCAGTTGACATTATTCTTAAGTTGTTCAGTTTCCGATCGTTGATTTCGTGGATACGTTAAATATTTTAATTTTTTACCCATGTCTTGGCTACATGTACGGTGTTTATGTGATAATAGTAGTTTTTGATAAATGATTTTATTTCTGTAAGTAGGTTTGTACAAACACTACACATCAATAATATTTTTTTTAAACTAGATGAGGTCGGCATTTCCTTTCTGACTTCTCTGAGAAGAGAAGCCGAGCAAACTCAGAGGTCACAGTCTCTTTTAAAGTCCAGGCATAATCTTGGTCAGATGATTTGGTCTATGGATACTCCAAATCTATGTGTCTCATATAAATGTGGTACCTGCATAAATTGATTATCCTGTTAAGGATTAGAACGTAATTGTGAATCTGTGGGTTTGTGTATACTAGTCATGTTCAACATATGTATAGTACGTGGGCACCCATCCATATGCGTGCTTGAATGTAGTATATTCGCGGATTGGCGTAGTTGTGCCAACGTCACAGTAATTTCGCCATAAAATAGCGACACGACTACGCACGTGGTAAGTACTTGCTTACCGGAGACAATTCCGAGAAGTCAGTAAATAAATAGTTTCATAACAATCCAGGCGCGTTAGTGCGCGACTCAATAAATTATTATGCATAATGCTAACATTTAAATCTACTAGTAATTGTGGTTTAGTTTTTAATATCAAGGAATTTTATTTGCATTCAATCCATTGGTCTGCTGCTGTCTTCGTATATCTTGTTACAGCACTTTGTGTAAGGAGATATGTTAGAACAGAGTTTGTAGACACCATGGCGTGACAGCTTGACGTTAATTGAAGATAACTAACTGCAACTGTAGACCTTTATGCACAGATTAGCAGAGCCATCGCCACTGACGGGCCAATGACTAAGCAGCTAGCTGGTAGTTAGCACAAATTAATGCGTGAAATTAGTTCGCTTGACATTAGCGATTACTGTAATCATGTCGTTAGATGGCTTGAACTTCTAGCTGTCGGGAATTTTGTTTGCTTTTGACAGCTGTATGAAGTTTTCTTTTTTAGTGTCTTAAACGTTCATCATTAGCACGGTTTTTTTTTCTGCTTCGGTAGTTGGGTCTAATTATTTCTTGCTTCATACTTTGCGAGTTTTTATTGGGCCTTTCTTTCTGCGTATAGATTTTTGCAGGGTTTTATGGTTTACGTGTGTCTTAAGTAGCCCCAAGTTTAATTAAATGATCCAGCTACACTCTTTGCAATAGCTTTTGCACATGACTGTTCACGTTCATTCACGCAATGAACATTGTTTATGTGTCAGAATGGAAGCTCTAATAACTTGTTCATGCAAGTCTGTTGCGATAATGAATTACTGATTTTAAGAGCTGAGCATTCTGATTTCGTTTGCTGTTGGCTGTACAGCACTTATGGTTTTAATGTATTAAGGTCTATTAGTATCTAAGGCGATAAATCACCTAGAGTGGATGGACGGGGTCTCAATGCGGCATCAGAGTCACGAGGGCACAGCGAGAGTGACATGCGAATGTCAGTGTCTTGTAATAAATCCACCGCCAACGGCGCTCACGCCGGAACGGGTTCTAGTCTGGCAATTTTATTTTATTACCCCACTTTTACTTTTATGCTAAACCGCTTCCCACTGATCCAACCCTTCATTTTATTCAACGCCTGTACATTAGAGAATTAGATATGCCACCGTTCATGTGGTTTTATGGTTTTTGCCTGTTGTTTTGGGATGGTAAGTTGCCGCTGTTTTAAGAGTGTAATGTAATCGTTTTCAGTCACGCATCCTGCTGTCCTAAATTTCTTCAAGTCGGTGCAGTCGTCAGGGGCTTGATTGAGTGTACAGACTTTCGCATTTAGAATGTTATTTCTTGCACTTCGACTTATCGACATGTTTAGACTGGCCAACACTGAACCTTATCAATATTCGTGTCATACGTACAAAAATTCTTGGTACAGAGTCGCGCTAAGTCAATGTTGGCGATTTTTTGTCACGTCTGATTGCTATCAGACCGATAATGATTAGCGAGAACCCACGATCTTGATATTACTTGTAGCGGATGTTCAATTCAAGTAATGTTTGTAAGCTGTCTGTGATGTCGCCTCGGATTCTGAAGTGTACCGTTGGGTCCTCATTCTTATTTAGTTGACAAAAGCCTGGTGTCGTTGTGAATAGTGTGCGGGTGTAGCTGGTCGCCGGCCGCGGCCGGTATCTGCGAAGGTATCGCACGTCGCCGCAAACCTGTATTGTGGCGGTTCCCGGAAGGCTCTTTGTTGCGCGCCGGCTCCCCCCGCGCCCCCCGCCATGCATCGTCCCCCCGCTGCTGCCTGCACCGCTGCTGTGGGAACGATGAACGATCTCTCCTGTCCTTTACCCTACTCGTAGCTTGTTTATCACCGTTAAAATTTAAATGTCACGCATCTGGTTCTTATTCACATTGTTAAAATGCGTACCGCAAATTCATTTCATGATTTTTCTCACTCTAAAAACTCATTGTTCTAATAAAAACGACTTATGAACTCGGTATTCTTTGTACGAAACTCGTTATCTTCCAAAGTCAACAAACCATTCAGAGCGAGTTTCTGTTAGCAGTTTATCTTGTTACGAAAAAGAAACGATACTGCACATTTGCACACTGTACCGTAAGCAATCGTCAAAACGGTTTTTACACTTTCTGCTTCCATAAATAATGTAAAGCTTGATGTGGGTCCATTAATTATAGCATTACTCCGTTCTTTGTATGAATATCGGCCGCATGACCAGCAATAATTAATTTGCAATATCGAATAACATTGAATAACAGAGATTATTTTTGATAAGTTAGTCCAGAGTGAACACCTTGCACTCAATTGATGAGTCAATAGAGAGAGCTCAAAATAAGTATCCGATACTGTTAATGAAGTGGCCATAAAATACACAAAACGACCATGGACAACCCACTGGGCCCAAATAAAAACCGACAGCATGTCCTGACACGTTCCAATGACTCGATTTGTTGAACCGATTATTTTGAAAGCTCGTCTTTATAACCGTCCTCAGGTAGTCAGGCTTCACTTTGTTTTACAAATTCGGTGATTGTGTTATCTACATAACATCTTGTAAAAGATTATTTGAAATTGATACTGTTTGTGCTCACAGTTTAGCTACCTCATCCACTGCAATATCCGATTAAACGGAACGGAAACAGAATACGATTAAAATAAAAGCTTACAATTTCCTGAGCGCTTCGAGATCCGACTAATTGCTACTATTGATTTACTGTAATTAGCTTCTTAAGATAAGATTAATCTACGTTTACTTATTACTGGCTTGAGGAAAAAACGAAAGGTTGGATTGGATTGGGCCACCATCAGAATTCTTCTAACGGATACTGCTCATTATGTAGGACTGCGTGCATTCTCAATTTCGAAATTCCCAGACAAAGTGTTAGCGATCGGTCTGCGTTGATGAATCAGCCATGAGCCAGGTCATTTCTTTTTGTTTACGCATGTTCTAGCGCAAGGGACGCGAGGTCGAGGGTGCTCGCATGCGCACGCCAGCATAGCCTTCACAATGGACCGTTTTATTTATCTACAATATTGATCTCCCTCAAGTTATTCTTTTTATCCTCCCTTCCAAAGTAGGTAACAATTCCTTTGTAAACATTTTTTGTCCACATATTTCACGGTAGTTGTTATAGCAGACAAGGAGGTGTTCCGTGTGAATAGAACCCTCAATTATATTGTATTGTCCTAGAAGATAGCTCCCACCGTAGCCTTCCGTGAAGGGTGTTTGCGTTACATTTATGACGCCCCATTATTCGCCACTTGATACTGAAAGCGTTTAATCTTCTACAATTTTTGATCCTTACTAGTTCATGAATAACTTGATAAGTATTTAATAGAATGGCGTATGGTCTGATTCTTTGGAAGGTGAAATCATTTGTTGTTTTCTCAGATGTCAGACTATTTCGAAACGGCTCAGTCTAAATATCCTATGTATTCGTCTGTCCGTATGATTTTATTAACTTGACAAATGTTTTAATTAAGATCCTTCATTAGTCATTACCTTAGTAAATGCTCTAACGGTGTACCCAAAAAATTAAACAAAAAACTCCTAAATAAATTCAAATCCTAGACAGATCGTTCAAACATTTCTGGTTTCCATGGAAGCCTAGGGGCAAATCGGTTCAGTTTGGAGACGGTCGTCGAATGCCTCACAAATTAGTTATGGTGAGTGGCTACCTGGGCGTCTATCTCACGATCATTAAATGTCTCAACGTCTGTTGTGACACTCGTGTCTCATTGATGTGCCACATTTTTTACCACAACCACACAGGCAGTTTTTGTACGACTAAGTTACTTTTTAAACATAATGAAATTCGTTACATTATAATTTGTAATATGATCGATGCGACCACGTCTATGTTTAAAAGACTATTGCGTTTATTTTCTCGGAACAAATAGTCAAAGACCGCATCGCGATGTGTAAAACAGAAACGCGTGACTTTACCGGTACGCGTAATATAAGCGACTTCATTCTTTGGAAAGCTGGTGAACGGTAATGATTTCGAACGGAAATGTCAGTTTGCTGAGATCCGATGGCCGGGCTCCGGACCACGGCCACCGCCGGCACCGGTCCGTTCACACGCCAGTGTTTTTACTTCACAAATACATTCTATTCCAATAGCCAATATTGACATGACATGGATCGTCGAGTCCGTCCCCCATTCTGTATTTTTTGTCATCCATTGAGCATTTAATAACCGTGTAATGTTCTGTAATCTACTTGACGACGTTATGATTACCAATACATATCACATTGATAGTGGTTTTTCAAATGATTTTTATCAAGTAGCCATACAATATTAAAGCTAAAAAAGTTCATTGTAAGACCACCGTGTCGAACATTAGCGAGGAATGTCGCTCGCATGGGAAACCCGATATTGAGTCTCGGGAGCACGGGACGGGGAGATACATATTAAACGCTTCATTGTGAACACGGTGTCATGATAAAAATGAATGTCACATATTAAGCTTCTGAAGTGAGAATATTAAACGTAAGGAATGCGATTTTTTGCTGCGTCGATACGCACACTGAATTTGTGAATCGATGGTGTCAAAGCTCGCCTGAGCTTGCGTTAGTTTAATTCTCGGCCGCATAATTCATGCAACAATAGACATTGCACAGTCGTCGAATCGTATGGGTTTCGAGAAATGTGGCGCGGGCTCGTTATGACGCCGCTGCACGTCCGACAAATGGCTTCATCGTGAAAATTAACATTCGGCCAGCATCTCGCGGGCTCGGTCGCCGCCCCTCGCGCCTCCTCCGCGACTAGCGAGCAAATATTGAATCGTCGCCGACTCGCCGTCCTGGGACCTCCGCCGAGGTGTCGCCTTCTCGGTACACGGACACGTCAACAGTTTTTTACTCATTGTTAAAGAGAATTCGAATTCATTCATGCTAGATACATTGACGCTATGCTAGGTAAAGTGTCATTGGAAACGCGGTCTCCGTTTACTTGTTAGAATCGTATTCTACTAAGTTGTACGGTACGTAATGACACCGTGTTTGATAGAGTAGCTACTCATCATATTTCATTTTAATTACCTATAATAGTTGAGAGGTTATATAGACACTTGTGTTTCAAGTCATTCAACTGAAACAGTGTTATTCAGTATTTTAAATTGATTACAAAAATTTATGGGTGTACGACTTCAAATGTAGATCGACCCAATCGCGATGCCGATGTGACTATGATCTTACAATCGAAATTCGCAACAACATAAATTATGACACAATATTCATTGCTACATCTGCATTATATGTGTTTTAAAAATCCACCGGCTTGACAACTACACATGTAATTCGATTCAATAAATTAATTAATTTTAATGCTTTTGCGATTGCGATTGTGAATAGGCAAATACATAAAATGTATACGAAATAAAATATTGACCAACTATGGCCCCACAGTGCGCTGTTTAATTTGCCGATTGCAATTATGCTAGCGTTTATCAAATAAAGCTCTCGAATAGTAATTAAACGATCCTTAATTACTTACTCTGAAAGCTTCGAAGTTACCTTTTGAATGAATGCATATATGTAGTTACTTACTATGAAAGCTTCAAAGTTACCTGCTGTATTAATACATATGGGATGGGTGCTTTCGCATTGCGTGTTGGTCCAGCGAGCGTAGGCTACGTAGATGCCGTGTCTTATCGCTGACATGTATACTCGCGGACATGCACAATAAAAATAATGGCACAAAATAGTAACATGAGTAAAAAAACCCGAAAATAGGTCTTCTTACAAAAATATCCCTTTCTTTTGCAATTTTTTTTTTTAAAACCGGATTGCCAATGTTTCATTGTCGAAATCAGTTTTGAAAATTATCGTACTAAAACAAATGCAACGTTCGTGCGGCGTAGACGTTGCCTACGCAGCCTACGCACCTTCTGCGTAGCTTATTGCCTACGCACCTTCTACGCAGGCCTACGCGAGCTGAACGCCTACGCCAAACAAAAGACATTTATTACCTGAGCTATCAGAAATTTTGACTGTCATGTTTTGTCACTTAGATTTCGTATATTTTTACAATCAGATCGCATTGAGGTTTTAGATCTACGGCTGTGTATTTTACAAATCGAATGAGGTCTTAGATCTGTAAGATTGGACTAAAAAAAACCCACTGTGACTTATGTTTTACGAAAAATCTAGGCTTTTTCCCTATGTATTATAGTATTTCTAAGTCTTGAGTTCTTGACGAACCGGCACCTTGTTTTGCCCATTTGTCATCTTTTGCACATCTCCGTTTTGGTGAAAGTGCAGCCTTGAGGTTACTGTTACTTCTGTAGTAGATACCTATATCCAAACATTTGTGTCGCCCTATGACTCATAAACACGTGTTATCGCTGGCTGAGTCTAGTTTCTGTGCTAACAGTTTTTAATGCATCACGTTTAGTCCCGTAGAGCGTATATTTAAATTAAAACTCTCACGGAATTCATATTTAAATATTTAGCCGGATATCATACAATCGAAGTAAGTTAATAAAAAGCTTGCAAAAATAAAATATCTGCGTCTCAATTTCAGGAAGGATCAGAAATCCGAATTCTATGTAATGAAAGCCAACAACCGCTTTTATTAAGATCATTTCGGTTCACATTACATATTTAATTATTTATTATCAACCCTATGAGGTAGGTAAGGTGGTTGTGGAATATACGGCATAATTAGTAACAAACTAATTATACACGGCTTTTCTTATTTAATTCCTTAAATACGTGAAAATTTAAATAATGGTTGCTGTGTCTGACACTTTGATACCGGACCGGACAGATACTCTGGAGAGTATAGATAAATTACGTAGTTATACGTGTACATAATTATTATTTAGAACTAGTTTTTGTTAGCGGCTTCGCCCGCGTGGAAGTCGAGAATTATCTTTCTGGCACGTCCTACCGGGATGAAAAGTATCCCATGTGTTAATCCAGGTAATGAACTATCTGGGTGCATATCAAAATTTCATACAAACGCGTTGGGTCGTATGCGTTTGCGTAATAGAGAAACAAACATCCAAAAATCTAAAAATCCATACGTACAAACTTTCACATTTATAACAATAGTAGGAATAAGAATTCACTCATTATTTCACAGGCATTTTGTAAAACTATAAACTCTAAGTACTCTAAAATCTTACACAGTTTTTAATGCGAACTTATCGCTCCATAGGTTTAGAGACTTAGGTGATGTTGTATTATTCTTATTAAATAAGAAACAATTATGAAGTTTTAAAATGAATAATTTAAACGATCTTTTAATTGAGCCTTCAACACTGCGCGTGACTATTTTATTCCACAAATGAAGGATTTTGCTTAAACATAAATAAAACAAATAGAAATTGACCTGACATATATTATTTCCATACTAGCTATTATTGAACCAATATGTCAAACCACGTCGAAACGCATATGTGGTTATTCGCAGAACCCCCCCGCTTCCAATTAGCCATGCTTTAAAACATTACTTAATTATATTATCCAATGCGCGGGTATATATTGACACGAAGCATCTATTGACACTTCATGTTGTATGATGGGCATTATTCGTTGTCCGGTAGTCAAAATTAAGTCACAATCAATCCACGGCTTACGTATCCATGTATATAAAAGCAAACAAATATTTTGATAAATTATTGAAGGGATTTTGGAAGGGTCGATAACATGTAAGCTTTCAATATCAAGAATTTAGGCCGATTCATAAATATCTGAACTAATGGCAGCTAATACATTTACAGTATTACTCAGACTCTTGAGACTGTAAAATGCTTAGTATTTTTAATAAAATAACGTTCACGAAGAATGTCGCTAAAGACAGAGCGAGTCGGTAAATGAGTCGTGTAGGTGACTAGTTCTTGTTATCTCACTGAATTGCCTCTCAGTTATTTAATAACACTCACAATGTCATGTTCGCAATTTACATAAGCTTTTTGCCGAAGCTATAATTGTTAATTATAATGTCTGTGCAACTCGAGCTAGATCTCAAGTGCTAAGGAATTATCCTAATTCAAGGTTACACGCCGCATGCAAACCTTTTGTTTATTGCAATGATACTCAATAATCTTTCATCAGATAGTGCATACCAAGGGCCTGATCCTGCATTGTACGACTAGTGTCTTATAAATAATTCTACGACGCATGTCGGTGTAACGAACGATATTGAACATCCTGATGTAAGTCGGCGCATGCAACTGACATGGCGATGTTCTCAATCATATAACGCGGTGCATGCTAGTTGCTGGGCTTATTCGGTATCGTTGGCTACCAGGAAGACTAATTGCACGAATATGTTTGTCGATATGTGGGCCGATTAGCGAGAAGATGCTTGCGTGCGTGTAAGATCCGGCGCGCGGCCGGCCCTGCGGGGGGTGCTGTCGTCCGGCGCACGCAATCACGCACTTGAGCTTTCTAGCCGGTCATATTACATTTTCTGCGTAAGGCAGTGCAGTTTCCATGTCAATTTCCTATACTTAATGTATGACTATGCGGCATCTATGCACCAATGAAATAATATCGTAAATCGAATATACGTTATCGCACGTGCATCTTGGCAGCGCGGTGCTCGCTGGAACTTATTATGCTGTCACCGTGTCGTGCGTCCGTCGGTCGCGACTATCTACAGAGGTGGCCAGCGTATATTACGACCAGCACGCACATTATGTCGGAATAATTTTATAATAACTACTATTTGCCAGTGGTTTCGCACTATAACGCACACGTTTACTCCATTTTATAAAACGTTTTTATGCAAAAAGCTCTACAGCTGCGTATCTGGAGCTACAAACGATATTGTTGCATGTTTATGACTTCATTTAAACTTCTAAAAGACTTGATTATGCTAACGAAAATTTGGCATCAAAATAAATGGAATAAAGGGGGTGATTCAGCCATTACTTAGAAGTGTTCGGCCGACTAACCTTTGTTAAATGCGTTTGAATCGTTAGGAACGTCCGCTGCTCTAAGAACGATCTTTATCAGGAATTGTGCGAATCTGAGAAGAGCAGTCGTCCGGCAGCCGACAGACCGCGGGCAGCGCCCGGTGCCATCCAAATCGATCATTTTACGTACCCGACGCGCATAATGAAACAGTCATTTCCGGCCGTTTCGTGGAATTGAATATTTAATATTTCGCACAATCGAGTGGTCGCCGTCGGGGAAGCGGGGCACGCACGGGCGACGCTGCTGCCACTACCCTTGTTAGTATTCGTCGCGTGACTCCGGCCAATAATAAATTCTTGTGCACTTGCAGTTTCACGTAGTGCCAAGAAACCGCGATCGGCTACCGAATGCTAAAATGGCTATTGTTTGAATAAATACCATCTACTGTTTCGAGGAAAATGATAAATGGCTGTATTTTTATTCACTTCTCTACCAATAAAATTGCGGTTAACCGTAAGGAAAAATTTAAAGCTGTTGTGTTCTTGCTACGAGACACTAAGCTCGTAGATGGTAATCATTCGCATGGCGACAGCGCCGTTGTATTCAATAGAAACATTTATGATGTGATAGATTCCCATTTGGTATATGGTTCCTGTTTCCGATTACGCGATACACTCACTTCATTTAAATACAAAAGCGTGTCTGTACATTGAACACCGGTAGCTCGGTGTGCGTCCGCCCGAAATTAACTACTATTCAGGCGCCCGCGAGTGTGCACCAGCCTTATTACGTAGTCTGTGCACACGAGTGTTTCACATTGCCATTGAAATTCGTAGTAGTATGCTTTTTATGAACATTGGCGGCTTATTAATCCATTAGCCACATCGTAAATACTCTTTACAAACTTATACTAATGACTGACCGTTTAGGGGAGGCTTTTTGTTTAGCTCGCAGGCTCTGTAAATAGCTTTACATATTAATCACTACCAATCGCTTGGATGAGATTAATTAATTTTAAAGGTTCATGTATTACGCTACCCAGCACCGAACCGTTCTCCCACGAGGCTGCGCCACTCGGCCAGTCAATATTGGTTCTAATGTCAAATTAGCGACATCCCTCATGACCTTTGATCCCTACTGAGAAGGGTCTTACATATGGGGTTCAAAAACTGGTTTTTACTGAAATTATGCAGTCATCATCTGCCTAGCGTCTTCCCAACTATGTTGGGGTCGGCTTGCAGTCTAACCGGATGTAGCTGAATACCAGTATTTTAGATGAATCGACTGCCTATCTGACCTCCACAACCCAGTTACTGGGTAACACGAAACCCTTTAGTAAGACTGCTTGTCGGACTTTCGGGCTTCTGGCGACCGGTAACGACGTCAAAGATCCACGAATGACAGCCGGGACCAACGGCTTAACGTGCTTTCCGAGGCACGGAGGGGTCTTGGTATGTAAAGATGGTCACGCATCTACGGACCAACCGCGGCAAGCGTACCTTAACGTGATCGGTCGACCCGTGCAGCTGTTATTACTTAGCCACAATCACCTTATGCAGTGTGATTCCATAATTTCAATTGTACTCAATTAGAGCTCGCCCTGGGAAACTGGTTGCCTTGAATGTTGCAAACAGAAACTTAAAATTCTTCAGCATTCTTATCTTTAATTCAAAAACATGAATAATGCAAAAATATTTCATAACCACGCTGTACATTAATAAAAAAGCTACACTTAAACTGAAAACCGCGCCAAAGTTCAAACAAGCAGCAATCCGATTTGATAAGCTAGTCCGCTAGAGAAAGCAAAAACATCCGCGCACAGCTAGTTTTATATAATTTCACGGTAACAACCAGCATGTTAGGAAAAGCAGTTACCGTAGCTGAATCGGGCGAGTACAGATGTGTTGCGGACGTCGGGCTGGCGTATGTTCCCAGGCGTGGCGAAGCTGCGGCGGCATTCTTTGCCCATACGCAGCCGGCCCAGCCACCTGGCTGTTCCGGGACGCGTCATTACCTGCCCGCAGACTACATTCCCTGGACACCAGGAACGCAAATACAAACTACCGCCTTCCTCTCCAAACTTTTTCTTTCTACTCTTGAACATGACAGGTATGACAAACGTTCTCCCGATGTAATTATTAAGCTCGGTACGTTTTTCATACGGATAATTTTATTGATGTAGTTGGAAGCCGTTTTGCCTTAATGCATCTTCTTGTTAGTGTTGGTATAAGGAATCGACTTTAAACTAAACGATACTAAGGCTGAATACACGCTGTATAATTGCACAGTATACACATGAACTATGGGAAGCCATCGAGAGTGTTAATCGTGACTAGTAGCCACTAGTATTGAAGTCTCAATTGTCTTTCTCTTATTGTTTGAGTTATAAATATAAAACTCACATTAGTAAATAATAAAGATAACAAAGGAATCAAACATCCTGTGTGATTCCTTTGTGTTTTATTATAGGTTCAGACATCTAACTCACCCAAATTCTATAGAACTCCTCGTTTCCTAGAACCATAACTGCCGCGATCGATCATTATCGTTTTCGTAAGATTACTGTTATCATCAGAATTACTTTCAAGACAGCTGTGACGTAAATAAGTTCGAGGAATCAGTTAAAATACAGCAAATGTAACTATTTGGGTTATGGTCAGCCAGTGACGCATCCGTTGTATAAAGTCTGAATCATTTTCTAATAAACTGCAGCATGTAGGACAAGCTGGTCGTGAATACAGTTTATAGCGTTTTTTGTGGCCTACACGCCCCTTTATCGTTCGTGCACACAGTAGTAACTTAGTATCTAATGTGCGGTTTAAGCCATCGCATTACTTTATCCTGACACTTGATAGCGATCGTTGGATCACCATCTGTCGTATGAGCCAGGCGTGGTATATAGGTACAGTTGTCGCGCGGTACGAGGAACGAGCTGTGTCGTCGCCGGGAGATACCGCTGGTTTCTCGCTCACCTGTTATGCGATCAACTTTTTGCCCCACACCCGGTACTTTGCGGTTTTTCTAATCGTAACATTCAAGTATTCCCAACGTGCATCCCTAAACCGCACTAACTGTATGAAATTACACTTGTAGCCTGCAACGTTAGTTTCCGATGTTCCATGTTGTTGGCGCAACACTGTCATTAATACATAGGAGCTCAAACGCCAACGTGTACTTATACTTGTACATATAATTACATATACCGCAAAAACGAGCCGGTGTGCGTCTTATTCTCATTACTCCTCCACAGCTGTTGCCTGTCAGAATAAATGGCTGTATTTAGATTTATCACTAAGCGAAATGTATCCGATGACATTCGAAAATTGCATCGCATGAAATTCATTGGAAATCGTTATGTAAGTGTAGGATTAATAACGAGTGCCGAGGCAGGCAGGCGGGCGGGCTCATCGGCTCGGACGAAGCGTGCGCGCGGGTCAGCGCGTTTGATGCCGCAGCCCGACATATTACTTTTCTGCTCAACGAGCAATAGCACCGTTATTGAAAATAGGATCATAATTTCTGGTCTAAAGAATGGTTATTCACTTTACCAATAAAAAGTAATACGCTTCCTTTACTCTAATAGAAACATTTCCAATATCTAGGCACTCCATCAGATCTTTTTGACACGGTGATGAATAGTTTTTGCTGAAACAATAATTCTATCGATTTCCAGATATCCACACCTATTTAAAAAGTGTTTCTCGGAAAATATATGTGTAAAGCGATAGCCGTGAATTGTGAAGAGCATAATGATAGGCTTTTTATGTTTTCATTTATAATAATATATCAATTGTTCAATGTTAGGTTTTCCATTTCCCACAACATATAGCGATTATTATTATTGTCATCGGTGCGTGACGGGGCGGGCATGCGATTACACTGTAATGCAAGAGCGACGTCATTATGCGGCGTGTGTGTGTCAACTGTTCGCCGGAGAAGTATAATTGCGGTTGTTTCACAGAAACGATCAGCATGCGAATGGCTCCGCCAACAAAGGGTTTAACCACGTAGAGAGCACACCGCGCCGGTTCCTCCGGGCGGTGTCAATTTGGCGTCCGCGCGGCCGCTGCTAGCCCTAATTACTTCCAAGAAATCATGCAACGTGCGCTTCTCATTAGCTGCTCTCTTTGTCCTCTTTATAAAACTCGTAATCGTATCGTCTTCAAAATGATGTCATCAAAGTCATAACATGAAATTAGTTCGCCCTTTACTCACACGGTACCTGCTGCATTATTATGTTAACAAACTACGTAAGGCTTGTTGTAGAACCATTCATGAATTAACATTCCTTCTCATGATCCATTCTCCACGATGTCGGCGTTTTATTAATTGACATTTGTTACAAATTCTTAACAAGCCATTGATCGAAGGAATAAACATTAAACATTTATAGACGTGAGGTGTACGATTGAGGCCATTATCGAACAATTCGTAATGCCCGCATTATAGACAGAAATATTTCGACGATATGTAACGATTTTTTGTTCCAACTCTTATTGTTTACAACTCAAAATTACTATGTTCTCATTCAACCTAATTAAGATGATATTCCTTTGGATTTATTTGATTCGATGTGGATGGTGGAATCCGCTTGTTAATAGTTGGTTATAAAGATAACAAACAGTTCGTTCACTTTCAAATCGTTAGTCTTAGTTGTATCTTCGACTAATTCCCCGTTTTTTGTTAAAGCACACTTAGCTCAAATGACGTGATCGCTCTCCCACAAAAAGCCGGATACACTGCATAGCTGTTATAAATAACAATGAGTATTCGCTTATCAGCTGTATCATTAAATCTAGTCCGACGTCACATCTTACGCTAATAACTTTATTAGTCGTTAGGATTTTCCAAAAGGAAATTTGAATTTACGTTAAGAGCGTGCTTCGGGCGCGGGCAGGCAATATTGCACAAGTTTTTTTCAGCCGAGCACTAGATCGTTCGTATTTACAAGTTTTTATGCAATTTTTTACAGTTATTTTGGTATTTACTTATAAAAATCGACGTACCGTCAATTATTTATTGTTTGCAATATTTATTACGACTAAATGTTTTGATGAGACAAAATGTTAAAAATATGCTAACGATCTAGATCATTGGTATATTTTTAACATTTTTGTCATTTTGTCATGGCTGAAAAAATTGTACTTACTTTAATTCATGTTTAATGAAGAAATCAAACCACTACAAATGCGACGTTGCCAGCCCGCGCGGGGTGAAAGCTTAACTTATTTTTCTTGGTGTCAAAAAATTATACTAGGTTATCCAAAATGAGCACACACACTTTCTTAATGGTGAGTCTATAATTTAAAAATACTAGTTCATCAGGTTTAACCCATGTATCGATATATTCAATTACAGTAATTTTGAAGCAGAAATCAATACCACATTATTGGACAAGACGGACAAAAAAGGAAGTCACCTCTGGGCTCTGATTGCATTTTGTGGTTACCGGTGTAAAGTTTAGCATACAGGTATAACAGGTAAAACGTATAGTTGCTGTGCAAATTGCAATAATGTATAGTAATATAACATAAGACATAACATCACGCCTGTTCCCCAGGTGGTGGAAGGTGGGGCAGGGGTTTTAATTTTGCCCTCAACTTAAAATCCTACTTCCCATCCTACTATAGTAAATCCTACAAATATTATAAATGTTTGGATATTTCGACGTTGGGATGTTTGTTCCCCAATCAAGCAACAACGGCTGAATGGATTTGGACGAAATTTGGCACACAGATAGATCATAACCTGGATTAATTTCGATCCCACGCGGGCAAAAGCTAGTATGTAATAAAATTAAGTTAAAGAATGCTGAAAATGGATGAATATTCACCTACTGAATAGTTTTCAATTAAAACTTGGTGGTATATAACTAGTCCACTAGCTAATGAAACAAAGTTTGGCAAATTTGAAACCATTAAATTACATTGTGGTTTCAAGTAGTAGGTACCTTTAGTTTCAGTTATAGTACGTAATTAGTTTCTACTGTGATACGTTCTAAGTTCACCACCGTAGGTACCTGAGTGCTTACTTACTTCCTACTAACATTATAAATGTGTGTGTCAATGACGCAAAACCGGACGAAAGGATTTTGATTATATTTGGCACACAGATAATTTATAACATGGATTACATAAGATGCCGACAATTCTAATTTCAACTCTTTATTAGTGGTTGTAGTGTTACCACCAAATGTCATTTGGTTTAGATAGATTTATATTTCATTTCCAATCTTAACACAGACATTTCAAATCTTGTAACATAATGAATATAACTGTACTATGATTTACTACCTATACACTATGTAATCAATCTCCTTAACTACATAAGTATGTGACTTTTTACTGGAACCTTGTGGGAATCTGTTCTAAGGTTAAGGAAGACTATCCGCTCGTGATACAGTTATATACCTACTAGTACGAGGGGATAGGGCGAATCAGTCCGAAGACAACCAAGCTATCTTTACAATCTAGCATCTCACATTCTCCAACTGTTGTCTAAATTTTATCGTCGAACTAATTTTAAGCGATTCTTGTTTATTTTGTGTTTATTATTAAGTTACTCTGTATGGTTGTCTCTTATTCGTGAATAAAGATTATAATGACTATGATATATTTTGTGAATGTGAGAACGTGGTACGTCTTGAGATTAACCGCGGCGTTTCTTGCCGGCTCTTTTCCATAGGAAACGATCAATTTGAACCGTGCACCTAGCTTGTGAGGTTTCATAAGTACCCATGTAGGGTTATGTGAAATAAAATATTTAGATTTTTGATACTTTTTACGTTCTATCGTGGGATAATTTCTGAAGTCGCTGGCAAAAGCTAGTCCCTAATATTAATTTGGGGTTCCCGATTATCCATTCTAATTAAACAATGAATTAGGCAATTTCTGCCTCTGTTATTTTCCCCTTCCGTTTTGCGCGCTGAATACACAACTTACCGTAATGATTTGAAGTAACTACATCAAACAGTTAATTTTTGACTGCACTCACACATACAGGTTTAGTTTAACAGAAATCTCTGGAACGTGTTTAGTTAGTCTGTTCAGTGTTGTTATAATACTAACTATTTGTAATAAGTTACCTACTCCTCGATCGGTGTATCTGTGTTAAAAGGAAGTCTGAGAACTGAGCACTGATAATTATTTGAGCCTGGTTCCTTCTCTAATATATTACTTCGTAAAATCATATATAATGGGTAGCCATAGGTATGTATCTCTGTTCGCGAGGAGGCTGCATGCGAATGATTTGTGGTGAGCGGTGAGGGAGTGCAACCCGACACACGGTCAAAGACCGGTTCGCGTTATTTCGGAAATATTCGGAACTTTTTACAGGAGAGGCCGACGATGCGCCCGCGCCGGCGGATGACCTCATCGGGGATTTCTTTTTGTTTCAACCTTTAAAATAACGACGTTTTCCTGCTCCACGACAGACAGCATTAATTATACTTAATGGAGTACTTACATACTTTCCGATATCGTTGTAGATACGTTAGAATATCAAGTGAACTATAAGTGAAGGCACACATTCCATTAAAGTTGATTACAAAGAAACGTTCTAGCTTGGACCGCATGGCCACGCGTATGATCTGCCACATTTGTCGATGCTCCGGCTCGAAACATGTAAGAAAACAATTTGTTGAACACTTGTTGCTAATTAAATTAAACGATCGCTGTCAGAATCGTTAACGATGTCATAATGAGTATCATTACATTTGCGTTTTGCTCTATTACATGGAATAGTTGCAATAATTGGTGGTGATACTACTAGATCGCTGTACAGACGTAGTCAGGCTCTATTTGCTGCAGGCGGCGCGGGCGCAAGAAACATGCAGTTTCTGCCGGTACACCTACAGCCACAGAGCATTGCACGCACATAACTATATGGGAATATCTTACAGTTATTTACTTGATACCTACTAAGAATGAGTCATGAACATAAATTACAATCTACGACTTACGTAGAAGATTACACAAATTCTAAACAGATACGTAGGTCGGACGTTTGTAAACGCGCCTCCAACTGTGGTTTATTTTAAAAACTGCTCATCAGTGGTGTCCATACATCGTCATAAATTCGCGATTCATATCATCATACTTAATGCGTGCGTTGCGTGAGTCATTACTTTGAAAAAAGTTAAAAATATTCGCATCGTTCTCCCAGGGACACTGGAAAGTGGAATGAAGATTGTAAACATGCGCTCTTGATATGTTTTCTCGGAAATTGTCACGACTCTAGTGCAAATAATAGCTATGAACAACACCAATGGCAACGTGCAGACGGGGTATTAGCTTCATAATATTTGTTCTACGTGTGTACTCCGAGAAAATACTTAAATTATGGGATTAAGATATGGTGATATGCACCAGTTTGTGCGAATTTCTATATTCCCTTATACCGTGTTCTATTAGCAGAGGATATTCGCCAGATAACAACTTACCGTCGCTTCTGAGAAACAATTCGAACGCGGCCTTGCGATGAAACATCGCTCAAATGTTTGTTTTCCTTTCAAACGATTCAAAAACGGCTCCCGCAAAATTTTACTGTTCACGGGAATCGGTAGCTCCGCGACGTTTTGTTTGCATAAGACGGATTCGCTCAACAAATTACAGCTGTTCGATTTCGCCTTAAAGAAAATGTGTGCTTTAAATATTCTAACGTTTACTACCCTTGAATTGTACGTGTTGAAAAAATTCAATTTGTCACCGCTGCGCATTTATCAATTTGCGGAATATTAGAGAATCGTGATTTCTCCGTTGACGAGTGCCTGCATTGCAGTATTTCGCAGAATCACTTAGCTGTCATCAACGGCGGCTACATTACGCCACCACCCGCTCCGGCGGAATGGCGCTCCATTACTCGTTTACTGGGAATTATTTCCTGCATGTACACATGCCGCTTGATCTCGTCGCGCAATGACAATAGTGACGTATTAGACGCTTATATGTCACAAAACGATCAATTCACTGAACGCGATAATTCCCTTGTTATGTACATATTACGCTAATATAGCTTAGGGATGCGGTGTTTTCCATTGCGCCGATAAACAATTACAAAAACCGTTCGGACAACCCAAACATTAAGTATTTGATGAATAAAAAACATCGATCTTTATTAGTGATCGATGATAAAAAACAATGTTTACGTATCAGCATTTACGTGATTGAAATATTCGAAGAGTTCGCGTGCAAGAGTCAACAAGGGTTTTTTTGCTTTCCTTTTTTCCGTAGCCCAACTTATCGACTAGAATGCTAAAGATAAGCATAGCAAGCCTCTTCCTTTCTGCTAATTTGCTGTGTATGCCTAAATAAGAATATTCTCATGTTGATAAGTTTTACCTTAAACTCATTACAAGGTTTTACCCCAGCCAGCTGCAGCTGCCAGCACATCAAGCCACCCTAATCTGTCAAAATTCTTTGATAGATGTTCAACTTGATTCCATAAGCATAAGATTCATGTTCAATTGGGAAAATTTGACAGTTTGGGGCAGTTTGATGTGCTTGGCGTCTGTACATTGCAAACTGCAAGAATAACGGGAATCGAACATTCGCGCCATCCTTATGTGATGTATCGTGCATTAGCTATACCTTAATTAGAACCTGACCTAATGCACTATTAATATGATTGATGCGAACCCATCTTCGACTATCCCTTTTCTAACTATGTTGGGATGGTTGGCTTACAGTCTTACTGGATGCAGCTGAAATAAACTCAAAACACCATTTTTTTTTCAACAAGAACTTTTTAATAAAATTCTCCATTTCCTCCAGGTTCAAAGATGGTGTTGCTTATCCATGGTCAGCAGGGGTGTCCAACCTGATCCTGTACCCAGAGGCTGCCAACCAGACATTGTACGCGCGGCGGGCAGCGCGCGCTGACTCCGGGAACTATACCTGTCGTCTGTCAAACGAAACGCACACGGAGACACATACTGTCAAACTCAACATTCTAGGTTAGTCTTAATTTACCTGAAATGCAATATCTGAACATTCGAATGCAGCCTCACCCCTCAAATTAGATAAACCTATATTAATTTTAGTAATTTTACAACTCATTAAGCTTAACTTAACATACATGGATCAATTACCATCTAGTGTCCGAAATCTAATTTCTAGAAATACCTATCCGGTTTTTTTTCACTATGGAGTGAACAGGAGAATCTAAACAGAAAAGAATTAGATACACCGAGTTTATTTTCTCTATGTATAGACGGTATTGTCTTTCGGTCCAAACACACATATGGCCATAGTAAGTCCTCAAATTGAGAATTAAAATGCGGAAAAGCTGTCATATTCAGCCATTAGCTCTGTGGGAGGTCCAGACTTTATATTATATCGAGTCATACATGTACACACTTATATTTATATTATTATAGTAGGCTTTATAATACGACGGCTGTAAACAGCCATCCCATAACACTTCAGTTGAGCTAGAACAGATCGTCGTGATGCAAATGACTACGGTTATTAAAATTACGACTTACACATAACCTATAACAGTTATTTCGCTCGTTTCACAACATTAAGTGTGACCTAACATCTTTAGTTTAAACGTTTAATTGTAAGTGAAATAACAGTTCTTTATTGAGTAAGCGAGACGGTTCCGTACGAGGAAAATATGTATCAGCTAACGTTCCGATTCACAGAAAAACCGACGGACGCACCGAGAACAATGTTCATTTCGAAAGATCAGTGGTTGGAGGAGGGGGGCGAGTTACGACTGTACTGCGAAGCTCTCATCGGTAAGCTATACGCCTACGTTATTTAAAGCATGGAGGAAAAAGAAATGGAGCGACAGTGGACAATGGACAGGTGAAAGTGGCACTCGAGGTGTTGCAGTTCATAGTTCACTACGCTGACCTACGTATAGCCGATTACGAATCTATTTGTGCTCAGTTTGCCATAAAAAAACCCTACCATTGGTAAGCAAAACGACTCGTTTTTGTATTATAGGAACCGAGCATTAGGCGTTCTGTTAATGCAAAAGTTGAAAGCAACTGACACATGCCTTGAAGTCTCCTTGTATGACGCCCTCAGCTCCCATAGACTGACATCAAATCTCGCTTCAACTTATCGTTCACTTGTTGTTATTTTATCAACCAATCACAGCACCTATCATGAAAATTATCTTATCCAATTTTCGGAAAAATATATTGTGCCCTCCATTTCTTTCTCCTTTTCTATGAAAAGATACTATATCTAATCAGATCTGATAACTTAAACTATGTGTATTGTGCAGGTCGGTCGTTACTGGCCGACGCCCGCAGCGACCTCCGGTGGCGAAAAGTGTGGCCCAACAATACTGAGGGCGACTTGCTACCCACGCAGACTGAAATCAAGACCACCCGGTGAGTCCCGCGCTATGTTCAATATCTACGTCAATATTTACAATGTATAATATGAATAAGTTACTAGACAAGATGCTGTGGGTGGGAACTGCTTTCGACAGTCTGTTAAAAGACAATTAAGGGCCAAATGCCTTTTCTTCGGTTTTCATTGGACGATGTTTAAAAGCTCTTCTCTTCGTATTTCACGTAGATATACTCGTTGTAATTAAAATAACTAAAATCCTGAATAGAGAACAGGCGAATATAAAGGACTAAATACTTATTCACTTTATTACAAGAAGCTTTTATAGACTTCAACAGACAAAGGGAGTTTCGATTTATCATTTACAATAACTAGAAAAAGTCATTTTGCCCGAGGAACTCAAAGTTCGATAGATTCTCTATAATAAGCGTAAGTACCGCCCACAGACATCTGCAAGCTAGAGGTCAGCCGGTGACCTTTCCTTCCTTTGCTTGATAGAGAAAATGCCTGGTTTTTACGTTAGAGAATAGTTTATAGATAACTGCTTATTGTATCGTTTCCGTTAATGTTTTCCCGGAAAGGTTTTTTTTTCCTGTTAATGTAGTATATTAGTATATACTATACCCTACTTACATTTATAAAAGCTCCATAGAACAATTTCTATGAAAACTTCATATAAATTGTTCTACTAGAATCGAGATACGCTGTCGCGTCGCGCCTGGCTGAAAAAACATTAACTTGAGTGGAGCGTCTTATTAACTATATAACTACGACACTGGTGCTGATTCTCTTGTCACAAAATTCTGTAAACTAAACTAAAAATCACCTAAATTTAGTTTATTCCTGGCAAACGACGATTTCCCATTCTGAAATTGACTAAAGTGACAGTAGTTGTGTCAAAATTATTTTTAAATTTAGAGATCTTTTTTGCAGAATAGCTTTAAGATTCTCATAGCCAAAAGTAAGGAATTTTAGTGATAGTTTAGTTCGGGTACAAGAGAATCGGCACCACTGAACTGGAAGGAGGGTAAACTTATGCCTAAAAAATAGTCTCGTAAACCTACACGAGGTAGAGCTACTTTGAGTAATTTCTCTCCCATTAACAGAGTAGGTACTTCGATTACTGTACAGTGGTTAGTGTATTATCGAAAACATACCATCACAAGATAGTCCCATTACCTATTAACACTAATGTGAAAATATTTTAAAAGCCAATTATTTTTAAAAGAGTAACCGTTGAGTTTCTTGCGGACACTTCACTATAGGGCACGACCAATTGGGACCGTGCACCTAGCCTCTGTTGTTTTTAAGTGCCCATGTAAGTTTATGTGAAATAAAATATTTAGATTTTTTTATACTGGTGTTTTTCAAAGCTGTCACGAGAATACACTTTTGAATTTTGCGCACTGGTATTTATCCTCGTGATTTGGGAAAAGGGAACCTATTAACATAAGGAAGGTTATTGCTAACAGAAATCTGCATGAGTTTTAATTAGTTTTCGGGTACAATTTTGAAAGTAATCTGCTGTGGCGATCCGTATTCAGATTCCAAATAAAAATTCCACTAAGCCACATAAGGATCAAAGATGTGATATGATCTTTATGATGGCAAACGATTTCAATGAGTGGGTTAAAATTCCACAAATTATAACAAGGTGCTGAGTCAAAATTATCTTATTTATAAATGACAACTGTGAAATCATTGTTCATTATAATAACAGTAACCTAATCTCTATAGCGCATACATTTTCCGTTTCTACAAGCTCGATCAGTTTAACACCATATACATTAAGGAGGAAAATACCCCCGAAATTCAAATATTTTTACGTTTTTAGCAATTTGCAGGCTGTATATTGAACAAAATAATATTCGTACACGTATGTATTTACAGAATTAACGTATGTGTGTGTTTTGTTGTTTCCCACTAAGTTCATTTAATTCTATTGAATGACTATTTCATGACAAATCTAAAGTCTTATAATTCTGTAAAGGCATAAATTTTAACCAGTGCGCAAATTGTAACCATGAATTCAGCTTATGATTGTATACCAGCAGCTAGCGTAAAAATGTATAGTCGGTTATTAAAAAAAAATCTGCGGGCCCATACATTTTAACCGCATAGGTTTTGCACTTTTCTATGAAAGCTGACTTGCTGTTTTTTTTTTTTTTTTTGTATAAGTGACGAACAGTGCGCACTGGTTACAATTTTACTCTGTATTTCTTGCGGTCGCGAATAGTATTTTATTCGACACACAGCCTGACACTGAAGGCTTCTTCAAACAGGCGCGACGCAACTCTCGTAGAACAATTTCAATGAAAACTTCATGGAAATTGTCCTACAAGTGTTGCGTCGCGCCTATCTGAAGAAGCCTTGACCTGCAAATTCTAAATGCAAAAAATCATTTCCTGAGCTACCTTAGCGGTTATTACTTTAGTCAGAGCGGCAAAAAGTTAGCTAAGTATTACATTTATATTCAGCTACCATGTTTTCCTTTACGTCCTAGAATAATAGAATTACGCAATCATGTTTTCAAACCTTATCGCTACAACGACCGTCGCGGTCGCGCCGATCACATTAGGGCTTTACCATACTTAGGCAACGCTTCCTGCCGACCAATAAGGAAGTAGTATAACTTTTGAATTATTGATTGCAGGGAGGATGTGGAGGATATCATCGGCTCGTACCTGACCGTCGATAGTGTGTCTGCGCAGGACTACGGGACTTATGTGTGCGTCGTGCACAGCAATGACGTCGTGTCCAAGAGTTACGTCACAGTTTTCCACAGATGTGAGTATCTTTGTTTTGTCTGTTTATGCATCATGTGTGGATTGCGTGTGGATATAGGATAGATATAATAAAGTAAACGTACGACATTAGTCACACATTACATACATACCTACGCTTCAAGAGAGATTTAAAATTCTGAACTCTTTTTGGTATTAATCAAGTTCGGTTATCGTGAATGCTATTATTTCTTGTGGTTTAGGTTCAATCTCTGGAAGTGAAAGGGGTTTCTCCGTATGGAAATTCTCGGTATCAACTCCGGAAGGAAAACTGTTTTTTTTTTAATTATAACCGAATACCTATCTCGTTTTGTAAATTGTGACGTTCTATACACTTATTAATTTTAAAGCATGCTACTACTTATATTAATTGTTGTGCCCGTCAGGGTCCATGTGAAATTTGTAAATAATATTAAGATCTTGTACACACACTGACATAAGATATGCAATGAAAATTTGAATTGAATTGAAGGATTTGTGCCTGTAAAATGGCAAAAGGCTTGTTTGCTATACCTCTTTACCTACTGGAAATACAAGCTTCAAATGATGTATTACTAGCTTTTTCGCCCGCGTGGAGGTCAGAAATTATCCCAGGAGCGTATTACCGGTATAAACCATAACCTATATCCTAATTCAGGTTGGTCTACCTGCGTGTCAAATTTCTGAGTCTGTTCAACTGTTACGGCGTGAGAAGGTAACAGACCTCTGACCTAGAGTTACTTTCGAATCTATAGATAAATTAAATTGGAGTGTCTGTTTGTAATATTAAAATAACCGGTTTTTACTAAATGCATATATGGATGTATACACGGTACCATATACCTACCAAAATATTTTTTTTTTTAATTTTTGTCTGTCTGTCTATTTGTTTCGTCAAATCTCTGAAACGGCTGGACCGATTTTGACGGGACTTTCACTCGTAGATAGCTGATGTAATAAGGAGTAACTTAGGCTACTTTTATTTGAGTTTTTTTTTTTATTAATATATATATCTAATATAAATAAATAATGAAAAATAACTTCTGTACGGATGAAGTCGAGGGCATAGCTAGTTCATAATATTATAGTAAAATCTATACGCATGTATCATTAGTTCATGTAGGTCCGGGTAAACAAAAGTTTTCCCGTTTTCCTTTATGAGTGTTGTAATGGCAATAGACTACTTACAAGTACATAGTTTGCGGTCATAGGATTATAACATAATGCGGTCATCAGTCATAATGATTGTGGCTTTATTTATTTTTAATCACGATTAGGTATTCTTTGAGGTAGGTCTATAACAATACCTATTATGTTGCGGTACTTAGACAATGGAGCTATTTAGTTATTAATGTGCACACAAGCCGTGTTGCCGATGGGATTCCGTATCGGCACAATGATAAGCCATCATTTCCTATTTAACCCCTTTAGGGTGGATCTTCAAAAATCTTTCTTCAATGGTCAGAGATGACAGCAGTGCCGACTCATGAGTTGTAGGTCGTGAAGCAGGCAGGCAGACAGTTTACTTTGTGTATTGATTTTAATTAGCACTCCTCTCAAAACATCTTGAGGAAACCGGCATGTCGGTTGCATGTGGCATCCATCAACACGCACTGGGCCAGCGTGGTAGATGACGGCCCAGCAGTGGGAACTTTATAGGTTGATTATGATGTTTCAGTGCTAATTTAAAAAAAAAAAAAAAATTTTTTCGCCGTATAAGGAACTCTTGCGCAAAACTCCATGCTTCTAGGCCCAGCGACTTAGGTTGGACGTTGTCTGATTTTTTATTGAGTAGATATTCTTGTATCTAATTCTATTTGTAATGTAACTTAGCCCTGACTATGCACAACTGTGCGTAGGCAGACAATGCGGTTGTCTAGATAGTAGATATAATAGCGTCTAGTCAAAACATTTCTTGATGTAACACTATCGCTTATGTATTATTTTACAGTCGGATTGTTCATCAAGTTTTATTTAAACTCGATATCCAATTTACATCAATGTAAAATAGGTTCTAAAAAGGTGGAATTAAGTTTAATTTTGTAGGTATAAATCGTCAAAAAAAATGTTGCGAATAACCATCATCTAACTGCTAATCAAAATGATTTTAACTGTAATTTAGATTCTTCTGTATCCACCGTTGTGCTTAATAGCCTGCGCACGATTATAGCTATTTATTCTCCTACCCAAATATTATGTAGAAAATGTACGGCGTATAACTTATTTCTTAATCAAAAACTCTTATTTGTTTGTGTATGATTGTGATTTTATATACTTACATCCTATTAAATTATATTGTCTGCATGACCTATAATTATGATAATTATTAACAAATAACTTAATCTGTCACGACCTACCTGTCTACTGTATGTATTTCGTACAGGTGCATACTTTAGCACACCCAAAATATGATATTTTCCTCATTGCAGTTTCAGGCCCCATGTTAAGTCATTCTTATTTATTTGCGCATCGGGCATTTCCTATATCTATAAATTCTCTAAACGATGGTGAAACCTCTTAAGCAGTTGCGTAATTTAAAAGACCATCGACACCCCCACCCTTCACCTCACCATACCACGCACACACACACCTACACACCTACACACCTACACACCCACCCACACACCTACACACCCACCCACACACCTACACACCCACCCACACACCTACACACCCACTCACATACAAACACACACCCACCCACACAAAAACACACCCTCACACAAACGCACGCACACTCACAAGTGCTTATTATGCTAAAATAATAATTAACATTCGTTGTTCCGTGTGGTGCCGGACGTAAAAGAATAGCATCATCCCATTTCTTCCCGTAGGTGTCGTAGAAGGCGACTAAGGGACTTACTTGAGATTGAGTAGCAGCGTTCTCTATGCATTTGACCACTATACTGCGATCGCCAACCCGTCTGCCAAGCGAGGCGATTATGGCAAATCCCCCCTTTTGAGGGAGGCTTATGTCCAACAGTGGACGTCTTTCGGCTGATATGATGATGATGAATAATTTACGTCACGCCATTCACATTCACGTTGACACGATCTCCATAAAATGCTCCATGTTTGAGGACTGACAGTACCCTATGTAATCATTATATGAATATTGTAGCTATGTACCAAATTCTTGCGAATGCTTTCTGTGAAATAGACTTTTTACTTTTTTTTACCAAGATAAACATGAACAGTGACTTTCATTTATAATATTGTGTATAGAAGATTAACATAACCCATGTTAGGTATGCCTATATCTTATAATATACTTTTCATGACACAGACGGTGGAGCAGACGACGGTTCGAGCTCATCTTGGTGCGGCAGTGGCGCCGTGCCGTGGCGGGCGCTGGCCCTGGGCGCGGCGGCCGGCGCGCTGGCGCTGGTGTCGGCAGTGGCGCTGCACCGGCGCTGCACGCCGCGCCTGCTGCTGGCGGCGCGCCACGCCAGGGCGCGCGCGCAGCCCACCGCGCGGAGGGCGCGAGGTCAGTATCTACGTCATAGGACCATTCAATGGATCACATTTTATTTGCACGATACCTTTTTTCCTCGACCTTTTTAGAGCAAGCGTATATAGTGACGTGAATTTATAAAAAAAACAACTTCCAACTTCCCATCCTTTTTTTAAGTCGGTTACGAGTAAACTATAATAATATGCTTAAAGTACAATCGTCCGAAATATGTTGCAGAATAGCTAGTACTAGGCTAGCAAACCGAATTTTAATTCGAATAGCTATCAACAAACTTTGAAAATTCGGACCATAGACTGAAAAATACAAAAGAGAACAACCGAGTCGCGAGCATACACTAGCCGACTGTGTCGATATTCATAAAATTTTCTACGTTAAGCTAAGCTAATACTATGCTATGCAGAACTGACCCTTAAGTGCTAGCCATCCTGAACATTTGCTATTTAATTTCATTATAGTATGTCTCAGCTAACATAAAAATAAACAGCACTATTATGCTAACATAGCATATGACTATCGAAATTAAATGCTACCATTATCTAAATACCTATATACGTGCGTCATTTAGACAAATTATTAAGGATGATGACACCAGCGTTGAAAAAACAGTCTCGCTCGAGTACAAATTCTGAATATTTTTCTTTAGTGCAGATCGTTTAATTGTACTTATATAGACGTGTAAACGTTACTTTATTTGACAGTCTAGCAGTTACAAAACGTTGAAAAAGATCTTTAGTAAAAAATACACAAAAAAGGTCCGCAATTCAGATGAGCATTTGAACATTTGTTTCACTTTCACGTCATGTAATTGGCGCGAAGTTGTAAATATTCATGTCTTGTATGCAATCAGTATGCTAATGTTAGTATCTACACTGTATAATGACAGATTAAGGTATACTAGTAGCGGGGAATATATTTCTGTTTGCCTAAATAAAGTAAGGAAAGAAGGATACGGAAATTATTTTCTTTTTATAGTTGTATAAATTGCATAATATTAACTAATGGAGGTTGCCTAATTCCACCTGTAAAATTATCCTGTTATCTTGTTGGATTAGATAAGCTTGTTGCCATTGCCAGAATTAACTCGTTGCCAGTAACAATATTCGCTGTTTCCGTGGCACTATTTAGCCTGTTTCCTCTGATATAATAGTCTTTCTTCATTAAAAATTGCTGGATTATCCACGTACAAAAGTCTTCGTCATGCTTGGTAAACTTACAAGATACGCGTGAAATTCCTTGTTCCCAGACCCACCACGTCGCGTGCACGGCTCCTTAAGGTCTTAGATAGCCATGATGTTACATAAACGTTCCTGAAGAATTATTCAAATTCGAGTACAAGTTCCAGAAATTAGCGCCTTCAAACAAACAGAAGCCTTCAGCTTTATTATTAGTATAGATGTAAATATTATCCCTAAGTAGCCTATATTTTGTAGAACGAAGGCTACCGTTCTTAAAAGATACGTTCCGTTTTCTTATGGGGACCGAGTGCAAACCTAACAATTAACGAAGAACTAAAAAAACTAACGTTGTATATTTGTCGACAGTATTAGAAAAAGAGTTCGACGTGCTAGTATGTTGGACGGCGGTGGACGGCGAGCTGGTCCGCGGCGCCCTGCTGCCCACGCTGGCGCTCAAGTACAAGTACAGGGTGCACGCCGTGCAGCTGTCAACGCAGCCCGATACTTGTGAGTATTCTATCATCCTACTTCCTACTATCCTATCCTATCCTTTATATTACAAATGTGAAAATTTGTATGTTTAGACGTTTGGATGAAATTTGGTACACAAATAGATTATAACCTGGATTATCACATATGATACTTTTTATCTCGGTAATACGTTCCCGTGGGACAATTTGCGACATCTACGCGGGCGAAGTCGCTGGCAAAAGCTAGTTTATTCGTATTTTATTTTTTGTAAGTAACACATAATGGCAAGTGACATCGCAAAGGGGTTCAGCACACTTGTTCGGGTTGGCACATTCGGTTCGGTAGTATTTGTAGATTAACAAAGCCGACCCGAAGCAATAATTACACTTGCTGCTTTCTTTCGCACTCATGCCTATCGGCAAGTTTCAATCGGTATCTACCCTCGCTGAATCATGTTCAGCTTTTTCCCGTACATACATATGAATTTTGCCGCCCGGCTTTACCGAATCATGCCAACTCGAACACGTATGTAGCACCTCAAAGCCTTTGAGATCGATTTTGAAGATTAAATCCCGTTGAATTTCGTTCAGCGGATATATTATGCTAAACAGTGTGTAGGTCAGTGTAGGTACTCGTCATAACTACGCAAATTGAATTTCAATGAAAACGATATTTTATTGAAATAATATTTCTTGTGAATATTGCTTGGCATCAAATTCGAAGAAACATTTATTCCGCTAGGCGTGGGTGACTTACTAGAAATTAGTAATTATTATGAACTTGTGTGTCAAGAACTCAAGAATTCCCATTGTTACACTCAAGGCAAAAAGCAGCCAAGGGAATGTTTCTACAATATTGATTTTCTTTATCCTTGTTGTGAGTTTTGTACGAAATATCAAAAACGCTCAAGAGATATTCTTACCTTGGAATAGCGACCATTCTTTGCATATAGATTTCAGATATCGTACTAAGCCGTAACCGAAACATTGTTCCCTCAGTGGATTACCATCAGGAACGAAGTTCCTTACGCGTTACTCTGATGCACACACACTCGTCCCCTCCGCGCGTGACTATTTCTACCTTCAACTCCTACCGTAGGCCTCGCTAAGAAACTTCATTCCAATAAAATTGTTCTTCAATCTTTAATCTATGGGAAGCGATATTTTCTAATGAAGGATCTTTGAATTAAAAAGGACTTAAAAATTACTTCGGCAGGTGGCACTTTTTAAATTCAATTATAAATTATACACCGTGACTTTTTAGTCGTCTTACAACGGCAGCCCACTTCATGTATCCAATGACTGTTAATCATTTATTAAAAAAATATATATAAAAAATGAAAATATAATTCACTAAGACGCATGACGTAGCTTGAAACACCCTGTTATGGAGATGGAATGTAATGGTAGGTAGCTAGATATCTTCTACCGTTTAATACGTAAACATTATTAATACGAAGGGCGTTTCATAAATCTAAAGCTTATTTATTTTTCTTTGTACATAGGTACAAAGAAAAATAAATAAGCCACCATAAACCACCATTAACCACCATTGTTACCATTAATTAAGACTATAGAGTCTTAATTAATGGTAACAAGTTTTTAATCGCGCCAGTAGGTATTTTATGTCTGATACATTGAGACGACTAAAATGTCGCGGTGTATAATAAATTATTTCTCCATTTAATTCTGTCAACAGCACATTGATTGCGCCTGTATGTCGTACCAGTATCGGGCGATTTTCGTAGGTCAATTACGTACCCTAACTTTTAGCAGATTATAGGTTGCTGTTCAGAGGCGCTAGCGTAAGTTTCTTCGAACCAGCTCGACTAAACGGCCCTGGCCCGGCCTTGGCCCTGGATTGGTGAAAGGCCAATTGGAGCGCCGAATGCGGTGGATGCGTTTAGTCGAGTTGGTTAAAAGAAACTCACACTAGAGTCTCAGCGCGCCCTTAACCGTCCCTTGCCCGCAGAAGTGCCAGCCCGCGCCGAAGCTGAGCAAGTAGAGTTAAAATCCCCATGATCTAATAATAATGAAATTGTTTGATCCAGCCTGTCCCCACTTGCTGTCCTCCCTAAATGGTGACGCCCTGAGCCGAGGCCCGAACCCCGCAGGGGGTGCCCTTAGCGAGCGGTTTCTGTAGTTTTTAAGCATAGTTTTGTAAACCCTGGCTGGAGGCTCTTAGTCTAAAAACTAATAGTCCCCACAGGAAAGCCCGGTTAAGCAGTCACGGCCTCTCAAGGTCAACTGCGAGATGCCATACCTAAAAAAATAACCGTTCACTGACCCGTGCACTGCCGCGCAGGGTACAGCGAGCTGGTGGGCGCGGCGCCGCGCTGCCGCGCGCTGGTGGCGGTGCTGTCGCCGGCGCAGCACTCGGCGCAGCAGCTGCTGACGGCGCTCCGGCAGCTGCGCGCGCTGCCGCTGCCGCCCGTCGTGGTCTTACTACAGGTTTGTATTTATTCAAATTCGTTTATTAATTTTGTAAACATAGAATAAAAATTATATATGTTATATAAAACTTTGTTTGTCCATACTATGTCCCACCTCAAGGCATACAAAATGAGGTTGTTAATCGAATGTCAATTAACAAAATTAAAACAAAAATAAAGTTAATGAATAGGTAAGATGTCAGAAATGTATTTATTTTTATTAGTGTATATAATAATACACTAATAAAAAATAAAAATAAAAAATAACTATTCCGCACGTACGAAGTCGCGGGCACAGCTACTTGATAGATAATGAAAGCAAAGCCTAGATAAAACACCAAAGAGGAGATATGTTTGGGACTTATTTTTACTTATAAGAGGCATTTAAAAACCATTTTTCGATACTACGTGCCTAGGGTTGAATATTGAACAAGCGGATTCGCACACGGCTTGTTAATAAAAACGATTCATCACTCGTTATAATATGGTGATGAAAACGACTACCTTATAGAATTTCACCCATTTACTTAATTAACATTACAACGTAAATAAATAAATATTTTCCCCATGATTAATCTTATCGTCTATAAATAAATACACGGTAATCCCTACTAGGTATTTGTAACAAGAAGGCGTTGTGTGTAAGAAACGGTTTTTATTAGCATCTTAGCATGACACATTTCTTGCAGCAGATGTTACTGCATATTCCTTGAGTTGTCTTCTTTTCCTAGTAATCGTTTTTTGCAACAATTTTGCCTTATGCTTAATTGGTTTTGAATGGACTTTGTAAATAATTATTACGTAAAACTTCATCAAGTAACCATCAGTTTATTAAGAGATACATTCAAGTATTTCTGTTCAAGGCCATTTGACCCAGTAACTAATCGGGTTTTAGATACCAGATTAGCAGACACTCCATGTAAAATACTGGAATTCAGCTGCATCCGCTTAGACTGGAAGCCGACCCCAACAAGATGTCTTTTATTAGAGGTGCTTATGTATTTTTTCGGCCTCTTAATTCAACCAAGTTGTCACTGTGTGTGAATACCACGCCTGCGCAACCTTGTAATACCACGCGTAGTGATATGAATTTTCTTACTTCTCCCATGAATAGAACCATTGGATTTGTCCGACTTTTTGTTCTCTCACCCGGACTTGTCACTAGTCTGGACTTATAACCTTAGATAATTTGTTAAAGAAATTTAATAAAAGGTAAACAATAAGTACTATAAAATAAAAGATACAAAAGAATAATGTCCAGTTTTTTTTTGCAGTTTTTCGAACAACATATATTTTTGCAATTTATTAAACAATGTTTCTTATCACATTCTTTGTCCCCAGGATCTTCCCAAACTAAAACGCGAGGCTAAAGAAGGCGGCGAGAGCCTGGTGACGACCCTGCGCGGCACGCGCCTGGTGGCGTGGCGCCACGTGCACGAGCGCGCCTTCTGGACGGCGCTGCGTCTGGCGCTGCCGCTGCCGCCCGCGCTCTCCGATGTATGTACACGTTACTGAGGTAACGCGATGCACTTACTAACTGTACACTGGAAACGTTTTGCACCACTTGTTAACATAACGGACTTGTATAACTGATTCTTTTTCTTCATAAGGCTCAATTTTAATAATCCTCACCATCATCAAAGCTCTTTATTTTGGGGTTGCCTGCATTTTATTCTGCCCTCATTTGCAAATGCAACCTGTTTTTTTTAATACACCAATTGGTTCTGATTTTCTTGGGCTCATTTCATTAGCTATGGTCTTGTATTCAAAAGTGGTGAAAAACTATTTTAGTTCAGTGTATAATGCACCATGGGAATCATATTGAGACAAATCAATAAACTTAACGATCATTCATTACAGACGAAGCCAACACCAACTGAATCAACAGACAAACAATACTCTCGCTCGGGGAGCCTGACCGCGCTCGTGTAATGCGCACGCGCAGCCCCGACGCCGCCAGCTGGCCGGCAGCTACTCAGTGTGGACAGTGACAGTGCGTGACAGTTGACACTCGACAGTGCGCCCGTGACGGACGTACGCATGCTCCCACACACCCCGTGCTGCCAATTTATTATTCTTACGAAGACTGTGAATAGTTATTAGCTATTTGTAATATCCAATATCACATTACGGTAATTAGGTTGTAAGCCCATTTGAAACCTGTATACAGTTTTCTAAGATCTCAGTATCTTTCTTTCGTCTGATTACTATAACATCGTTTCATTTTTCCATTTCTCTTGTGCCAATGGAAAAGCTATCATGACAATTTGGTTTAAGTTTGCGGTTGTATTCCAGTATTTATTTTATTTATCTTTATGTCTTACTTTTTAATTGTGTATTTCTCTTTCAAGTATTATTAACGGGTGGATTCCGCGTCGTCGACACGTCAGCTTGCTCATGACTGTGCGGCGACGAATTTAGTTTAGAAAGAATTTCTTAATTTATCTTCTTTTACTATTGTAATTAATTTATGTTTTTTTTTGGAAACAGCGGAGTGTAGAATGTGTTGCGACGATTCAGGGTTCTGTGATAATCGAAGTGTGGATGGTGTTGTAAAGAGACGGTAGTTTAGAAAAACCATTTCAAACCAAAATGCAAAGACTCTAGAACACAAAATCAGTTTGGTGTTTTGTACACTGCTGGCTCTTTCTGGACTTGTTTTTTTACACTTTTATAGTAGTGTGTTGTTGTAATTATTACTGATGTAAATATTATTATAAACAAGAGTATTTTTACATGTTTAGTTCTATAAAGAAGCTTAGCAGGTTACTGATTAATGTAAGCACTTAGTATTATAGTTTAAACGATACATTCCGTAATAATATTATTACTTAGTTTGTTGTAAGTTCACTTAAAGCTGCATCCCTTCTTGTAACGTGTTCGCTAAACAAACTCTCAACATGTGAAATAAGAGTAGCAAAATGTGACGTCACACAGCAATCCATTCCGAATTCTCATTTAAAGTTGGTTTCTAATAATTTCCATAAACTCCGTGTATGTCGCGTCATTATGTTCAGAACATCCACTTCTATGATCAGAGCCTAAACTTTCATTGAAACTTGTGAATCCGTTGTTTTCGCGAATATCTCAAAAACTAGACGTCCTAGGAAAAAGTAGCCAAATTTTCATCACCCTTGTATTGCACCTTCATCCTACCTATCCTTGGGGCTTCATCTACAGATTAATGTAGGACTTCTAATTGACCTTTGTCAAAAATTGATGATTTACAGTTCATGTTACGTAACTTTGCCCCATATAAAACCAAGGTTCCAAGGAAATTAACTTAAAGAAAAAACAGGTACAAGTGGGGACGCAGCTTAAACCGGTTCTGAAGGTTCAAAACGAGTAGAAATTCGTCAATAAGCATCTATTTTCTTATCTGAAACGATGTGTTGTAAATAAAACAAATGCTATTGATACGTAAAAACTGTTTTATTCTTGTTGCAATAAACCAACATTTAACAAGTTCTTACTTAAATAACATTTAATTGGCGTAAATTACGTTTTCACTAATTCATTGCATCACATTCAAATTAAGAATAACATTAACATTTAAAATTATAATTGGATACAAACTATGTGATATTCATAAAAATAAAAGTTCTCAAAATTAAGCACTTCCGTATTGATACTTTAAGTATCTATATAATTCACAAGATTGATTTCGAATAGTAAGTACATAGTTAAGAGCTCGTCACGCGTGACGTCATCAGTCACCGATCACTTACGATTAAGTACAAGATACAAATATAGCACCTCGTAACTAATTGTTAAAGCTCAAAAGTTATTGGACCGTTAATTTATTAAATTATCTATCTATTTTAATGGTATTCGAGATTACATTTGGCATTGAATGCAAAAATGTTTATAAATTATACAGTTTTCCACGAACACACCTGAATGCAATTTGTTATAATCTAAAATAAACTTGTAAATCTCACTTGTCGTTTATAAAACATAATTATTTGCTAAGTCACATAATTATAAAACATATTCTTAAAAATTATTTCAATTTATAAAAAATACCTAATGCATTTTGTGACATTCCCTCAACACTTCCAATTCGAATGTACTAGGAACATGTATATCATAGTAACAGTTTTATTATCTAAAGTACTGGCGAGTTCATGTACATTAACACAGCAATTTGTTATACCTCCACACACTAACTGCTGCAGTTATGTCATAATTCGTAAGGGGCCTCATAAGTACATATTGTAAAAAACGTTTCACGTTACTAATTACTGCAAATGGTTCTCGGTAAACTATTTTTCAATAATAACTCATTGTTGAGGAATATCGTTATAAAAAGTTAGTTTTCAACGCGAAAGCAAATACCGTGAAATATGTCTATAATTTCCGCGCAATCCGTTGCAGTTATGTTTCTGCGTCGGCGCACGTTACAAGTTCCCTTATTCATAATCATAAGCCCTCGTTTATTCGTGGAAGTGTTGACAAACAATATTTTACAAATTAAAAATAATCATTTCACTTAATGGGAAATAACCGTGATGTATCGCATGCGCCCCTCATGCACTAATCACCAGATCCTTTGTACAATATCTCGATTGTAGGAACAATTAATTCATAGCCTAACATTTATCACTAATTTGTATCAATCAGAGGTACCCGCCGGGGGCTGGTCGATTTTGACTTCAAAGGCCTGAAAGATAAAAAAATAAGATTATTACATTATTCTTCTACTAGCTGGATCCACCAATTGAGTCAAGAAATGAAGAAATATTTTGCTAAGCTGTCACCTAAAAATAACTGCCAGGATGCAAGTTGATGTCTGTATGTCCATACACACCCAAGCCGAGGCCGTAAGGGATGTTTTAAGCTACAAGTTGCCTAGTGCGAGCCGTGTCCGTATCTGCTTGATTTGTAGGAACAAGAATCGGACGGTATAACATAAACTGCTTCATATTATAAATATAAAATGTTCGTGAAGTTTTGGATCCGTCTCTCGCTAGCGCCCGCATGGTCTAGCATAAATTATCCCTCATAGAAATATTCAAACGACCACTCAGAATTATAATAATACCAGCCTATTATGCGGCATTCGCACAGACGTGAAAATATCGCGTACTGGATTTTCAACGTTCTGCGTTGTACCGAGCATTGAGAATCGAACAGACTACATCCCAGCGCGTCGAAAAAACACTTCAATTTTGAATTCTCTGTGCTAAGCAATGCGTTGAAGATCTAGTGCGCAAAAAATCCCGCCGCGTCTGTACGAACGTGAACTTATCGTTCCACTGCAGGTACAGAGAAGGCACGAGCATATGATCACCACGATTACTCAAGACGGGTTGGCGATTTTAGACTCATGAAAACCTATATGTCCAGTGCCCCTAGTGTGAGTTTAATTTAACCATCTCGATCAAACGCATCGAGCGCGGTCGGTGCTCCGATTGGTCCGTCACTAATCTAGGGCCAATCGGAGCGCCAAACGCGCTCGATGCGTTTGATCGAGATGGTTAAATGAAACTCGCACTAAGGCCTCAGTTTTCGTCTAAATTTTTTCTTTAATCAATGTCAGTAATTTCCAAGATAGACTCAGAAACTACATTCGGAAATCAGATATTCGGATGAATATTTACCTACAGTTAAGTTTTAGCTATGAAAGTATAGACGAGACTTCTTAAAAAGTTTTTTTTGTAAAAATTTCCCGGGTTGCGACCGGGAATGCATAACTAGTCGGTATAGTATGGAAGCGACTAAAAAAAGATTTAGGAATCCCTAAATCTCCCTCCTAAATCCTCCTTGGATTTCATTACTATTTTTATGCTTATTTATTTAAAATTAAAATCTAACCTACGATGGAAATATGTGTATGTAGTTTTTTTTTGTACAATTCCATATTGGCCAACATCTCATATTTAGGTGAATATGCATCCGAACATCCGATCTCTAATTATGAGAGTCACATTGGTACAAATAAGAATGGTCTAAACAAAGCAAGTCAAACAAGAATGTAGTATCTCTCACCTGTTTGGCTACTTTGCACAGCGTCTCTGCCATGGCGCGTCCGGTCTGGTCGACCATACCGCGCAAGATGCCGTCGGGGTTCTGCAGCAAGTTGTGAGGGTGGTCGTACTCTACCATGCGGCCCGCGTCCATTACTAACACCTGGAAGATATTAATAAGTTTTATTGCACGTAATGAGCAGGTAACTAAAAGTCAACGAAGTTATTTGGCTCAAGGCTGCTCAGTATGGAAATTTTTAGAAGCCCTCGTTCTTTTGCTGGTATAATGCTTGCAAATGCGCTTCATGTGACTTCAATTTTATTGATATAAAGTTTGATTTGCAATGATCAACGCGAGCTCAGCCTTCGTTACATTTTTTCTATTACTTTCTTCATTATTTACCTTATCTGAATCCATGACGGTGTGAAGACGATGTGCGATCGTAAGTACGGTGCACTCCGCGAATTTGCTCCTAATTGTAGTTTGTATAAGCGCATCAGTCCTGAAACAAAAACATATTTTAAGGGGGTGTTCATTGTTAAATCGACCAACCAAGGAGTTCTACACAATCGGGTCATTTATTCAACTGCGGGCAAAGCGCAGACAGAAAACAAGAAAAAAAGAACATTTATGACCTATCTTTTGAATGCTCACTCTAACATTAAAAGTCCCTCAAAGATTTTGTAGGTCAGAAATGCTAAACGAACCACCATTACATTGAGCGACAAGACGTTTTCACGGCAAAGCACACTATAATAATACTGACTGCGGGTCGACGTTGGCCGTGGCCTCGTCCAGCACCAGCAGCCTGTTCCGCCGCACGATGGCGCGCGCCAGGCACACCAGCTGGCGCTGCCCCACGGAGAAGTTGCCGCCGCCCTCCGACATGCGCGACGACAGGCCCGCGGGGAGCTCCATCACTGCTTCTTTTAGTTCCACCTGGAAAACGAATGTTTAAACGTTAAAATTTTAATTTTTATTATTTGCTAAAAAAAACATTTACAGACACTTTTGAGTTGCTGTGTTCCAAAGCTTGTTTTCTATGGAGAAGAATGGACAAGGAACTCCTTGGACACTGTTTTAAATCAAAATACTGATGCAAAATATAATTAAATGGTTCACTCAATGAAAGACCACGCACAATCTAAACCGCGGGGTCTAGCTAGCTAGCTAGCTAGAAGGCTGAAATTTTGCACGAGATTTCCTTTATATTTCCTTTTCGAACGTGAGCTACTACTATGGGTCAGTTCAGACAGAACGGATAGTTACCCGAGCAATTTACTGATTCCACTGAAAAGAGAACCGTATTATCATAGTCTAAACTTGAAAATTGTGTGAATATCGACACAGTCGGCTCCCACATGCTCGCATCTTTAGGCTATGGTCCTATTTTCAATGGAGCCGGTAAGTTACTTGGGCATTTTTCCATTATGTCTGAAAAACCCCTAAGAATGAATTTTTGAAGATTAAGTATGGGATGAAACTTAATATGGAAATTCGGAATTTTCACTGATGGAAAATCCCATCGGGCGCACGGCTAGTTATCCTATACGTTACCTCTTCCAACGCTCTCCACAGCACTTGATCAGGGTACTCATCGAAGGGGTCGAGGTTGTGCCTCATGGTGCCAGAGAACAGCACCGGCTCCTGCGGGATGATGGACAGCTGGCTGCGCAGCTCGTGCAGGCCCAGCTTAGACGTCTCGCGCCCGTCGATTATGATCTCGCCGTCTAATGTTGCTAACCTGATGCGGAAAAGGGCGGGAGTTATTTAGAGTTATTTTATATCGATCACTTTACTCCGGTGAGTATTAATCGGTTTTTGTCTTCACCATTCTGCTATGCTTTGATGTATTGTGTCAGTTGCCATTATGCCAGTTGACAAATAGTTTTGGTTATTAAATAGTTAGGATCAAAATTAAATAAACTTGTGCAATAACAAAAGTGATGAATGGGTGGTGATTTTTTTTTAAATTATGTTATCCAATCAGAAGCCCGAAAGTCTGACAATCAGTCTTACCAACGGGGATCGTATTACCCAGTAACTGGGTTGTGGAGTTCAGATAGGCAATCGCTCCATGTAAAATACTGGTATTCAGCTGCATCCGGTTAGACTGGAAGCCTACCCCGACATAGTTGGGAAAAAGCTACGCAGATGCTGATATGATTTCGAATCATAATAAAACAAAAAAAAAAATCCTAAGCTCATCATTTCAAGTAGCTAATTACCTACATTACCTGCAAGCGTTGAACCCAAAACCGGCTGTAGTTACTTGAAAATTATATGTATAAAAAACCTTTTTTTTTATATTGTCATCATTTGATATCGATAGATCTGTGGATACGCCATTGAATTTAATAGATTTTTCATTTGACACTGCGTAATCAGGTCAGATCATGGAGCAATCATTCGTTTTAAATACTTTGACCTCGCATTATAAAGGCTTTTCGTAGAATGAGAAGTCTGCTTATATTGGAAATGTATAGCTTGATATGTCGTCGTGCGTACAGCTGCAAAAACTAAATAATTTACCTAAAGAGTGCGTTGATAAGCGATGATTTCCCAGCACCAGTACGTCCGACGATGCCGATCTTCTCCTTGGGCTGTACGACGAAGCTGAGGTCGTTGAGCACGGGCGGGTCGGACGGCGTGTAGTACAGAGACACGTGGCGGAACTCTATGCGGCCCTTGTCCGGCCAAGATGGCGGCGGCTTCTTGTCCGGTTCCGATTGCAACGGCGGCTCCGATTCTATGTTTGAGTATTCTTGTATTCTGGGGAATTCATGGGAGATTAATGAGTAAAATGGAAGATAGGGTATACAGATTAGGTTCATAAAATTCCACAGTCGATCTGATTATACATAGTTCGATCAACTTATGTTTAGAATGAGTGGTGGCGTCACGCAAGAATATAAATCCTACAGACGATCTGATTTTAATACACCTAAGGGCGAATTTCACCAATGAAACCGAGCTGAACCGCGATCAGCAGTTTAGATTAACTGCGTTCACGAGCTGTCAGTGCCAATATTGCCCAACAATTGACACTGACAGCTCTTGAACGCGGTATAGATGTGCTGATCGTGGTTCAGTTCATTGGTGAAATTGGCACTCAGTTATCTGTGAGATCAACAAAAACCGACCTCATTTTTTTTTCAATTAGTCTACACTGTCCTACTGCCGAGCAAAGGCCTCCCCGACCTCATGGGCCATTCAAAATGAGTGTTCCAAAAAGATGATTTTACTACCAGTTTTCTGGGTTATTAAGTTTTTTTAATTAGATAAAAGGATATAAATGATTTACCTTTCAACACTGGTCATTTGATTTTCTAGCTCGGTGGACTGTCGCATGCCCCACTGGAACATTCCCGTTAGGCCCATCGCTTGTGTAATAGCTAAACCGACGTTGCCTCCGTACTCGTCTGCAAGGAATTATTACTTTTAAATATTATCTACACACAAATACAGGAGCTTGAAAAAAAAAATAGTAGCCCACCGGTATCCGGACCAGAGCCCAAGCTACCGGCGGTCAGGGCTCCAGAGAGTAACCCCCTAACAATGCAAGCCGTGTCCTTAATCCAGCTGCCCATCGAGAGCCTCCTTGGTCGAGGCTCTTGGCTATTAAGCCATTAGCTGTAACGACTATCGACACAATGATCGCTGAGTCCACATCCCACATGTTGACAACCTCGCGACCCCATTCAAGATACTTGATTTGAAATTTTGGATAAACTATTTATTATTATTATATCTAACCCGACCAAACAAAACTCAGTCAAGTCTTTTCGAAGCGATCACACGCCCAGTTTTTGTTGTTTTCGGCTCTGAACAATAAAATTGTTACATAACGATATCAGCTTGTAGACATACACAGAGAACAAGAACCAAGAAAACCTGATTTCTTTATGCATCTACGAATAAATCAGTGATTACTTGAACCATAGAATGTGGGTCGGAAATAAAAAGTGTTTGGACGAATGTCTCACCTTGCCCGAAGACGAGGAAACTGAGCGTCACCATCGCGATGTAGACCACACACACAAGATCCAGCCAGAAGCCGAATGCTCTAGAGCTAGCAATGAATAGGTACCTGGAAATAATACATACTTTGTAAAAAGTTTGTAACAAGAACAAAAACCTGCAAGTGGAGAAACAGAAAATGTACAACTATATCAGCTATTGTCGAATTAACAAATCAGAGCCCTAATTTGCTGTCGTTTTCACTTTGTTATTATGTGGTTTTCACCTAGAAATTTTTGGATCTCTTACGAATTCACGACTTAATGACAGCTTTAACTATTAATTTGCTGTGAATGATTCTAGGCACTTCTCGACGATATTAATACAGCGTTTAAAAATACCAATCACATAGTTGTTATCTACGCAATCAGTGGCGTGGCCCTAGTGTGAGTTTTATTCAACCATCTCGATCAAGTGCATTCGGCGCTTCGATTGGTCGCTCATCAATTCAGGGCCAATCGGAGCGCCAAACTCGCTCGATGCGTTTGATCGAGATGGTAAAATGAAACTCACACTAAGGCCTCTGTACATCAAAGTAATTCACACAGAGTAAAAATAATTGCTGGGAAACGACTTTTAAATATGGCGGGAAAAGTTTACAGCGGTGCGCAATGTAATGTAACGCACGCAAAACATTGTGCTTATGGGTACATGGGTGCATCCATAAGCACAACGTTGTAATAGACAAGTTGTAAATGTTTTAAGTTCAAAACAAAGTTAAGTTCAAAAAACATTCACAACTTGATTACGTGTAAAAAAAATAGTAAAAAACAGGTGTTAAGTTCCAAACATTTAATATCTTTGTAACCAGAATACACCTGGGAGGTGTCGCGAAGAGCAAAAACATGATCACAATGACGGGGAGTAGGTACAAGTTACTCTCGGCTTCTTTATATACCCTTTATAATGTGAGAAAATCTTTATTTAAAAACCTATTGCTATTGGAATACATATCTAAAGCTACAAGACCGTGAGTTAACTTACCACGCAGAGCTGTGCAGATCCTGATGGTTGTCGAACTCTCGTATAAGCGCCTCCTGCGCTCCGAACGCGCGAATAGTCGTGATTCCTTGCAGGGACGCGTTCAGGTGAGAGAATACCGGACTGCGAGCTGTAAGGTTGGAGATAACACTGTATTAAAGTATGTTTGTGACAAATAAGTACGAGACCAATGTGAAACGGTGTCAGTAACGGGTAGTTAATCTGATAATTCATACCATAATTCTACCACTCATGCATTGTATCCACATGCTTGTTCAAGAAGCGCCTTACGAAGTGTAACGAAATGTCTCGATGTTATCCGAAGGTTTGTCAAATGAAATGGCCACGTTGCGTAGAATATGACACACTCACACCGTCGACGTCGAGGCGCATGATGCTGCGCGAGGAAAACAAGTAGAAGACGTGCAGTCCGTAGAACACGACGTATTCCGATTAGTTCCGATGTTATCTGAGGGTTAGTCTAAAGAAATGGTCGCGCTATGCGTCAGAGATGACTCACTCACACCCTCGAGGCGCTTGATGCTGCGCGAGGAGGACAGGTAGAAGATGCGCAGTCCATAGAACACGAAGCCGATGGCTAGCGTCGGTACTAGCAGCCAGTAGTTGACCACGCCCACTACTACCACGATACCGATTAGGGAGAGGCCGATCTGAAACAAAGATCATGCTATAGCATAATAATAATAAACAAACTAAAGAAAATCATAGAAGGGTTTTAGAAACCCATCCATGGACATTGGGAATTCGTCTAGAGAAGTAAATATTTAAGTGAAATTGTTAAGAATGTTGTGGTATGTTTTTTTTAAAGAATAAAATGTCTTGAAATAAAAATGACATGAAATGCGAGTTTTACAGTACTTAACTGTATTTGGACACTGGACAGTGATATACTGGTATATGTATAAATTACAAAACCTCATGCGTCAGGGAATAAAAACAAGCCATGTGTATAATTTAGCTGCAACACATAAGTTCGTTACAATGGCCATGTAAGACTTTTATCATAACTGACGAAATGGGTAGGTACTACTTCTGCCAATCCTTGGGATACTTGCATGATGTTGAGTTAGCAATACATATTTTCGTAACAAAACTTTCCTTACCTGTAAAACATCCAACAACGCAGAGGGCAGGACTTCATCCACGGCCCCCATATCCTTAGAGAATCTATTAAGGATCCGGCCCGAAGGATTGACGTGGAAGAACCGCATGGGAGCCCGCGTGATGGCTGAGAACATGTTGTTGTGCAGCCGTGTGGACGCGCGCATGGCCATTGTGAAGAACATGAACGAACGGAGTAGGGACACCACGACTAGAGCTATCACCATGGCTGGAAGGGAAAAGTTAAAGTTAAACAAAAATGTTCTAATTTCAGCTTGTTCATGACTGGTTGTGGAGAGAAAAGCCTCTAGGGCCACGCTTCTTGATCCGTTTGCCACACGTAGGAAACAGATCACTGCTAAATACAATAGGGTTTTACACCCATTTTTTTTTAAGTGTCTTAATAAGATTCTAAAATAAAACCATTAAAAAAATGATTTTTTTTTTATTCGCTTAGTGCCATAAAAATGCATTTATATTTTACATTTTCATATTTCGCGCGTAATTTGACGAAAACGCTGGACACAGTGGACGCCATATTGCTCTATGGTTATGATGTCAGTTTTCTGTGTAAACAAATGCGTTGATATTTTGTATGATAATTGTTTATAATTTCAAAAATGAGATGAGAAAAATGTTTTTGCCTAAGCTGTCTCAATAATATATTTTTAGATTTTTTTCATATATAGTAAAATACCCTATTAAACATGTATAGATATACTTTGAAGTTGACTGGCAACTACTTCACAGATGTGTTATGCTTCAGTTAAGTTTTCATTTTATTTGTTGGTATATTGGCATTGCTAGCTGTCATAATATGACAAATTATTTAATTAATGTTCTGAGTCTCGTAATGTTTATTACTTTGCCTACCTATGTATAGAATCAAATCAATCTAACTAAACAGACAGCTGTGCTGCTGGGGAGTTTGTTGCGCCACTTCTTCTTCCCAACTAAAGCACTAGGAAGTGGTGAAGGGTGGGCGTTTTGGGGGACTGTCTTATGTATTTTGACGTTCGAAAAGTGCTAATTTTCAACCTTATCAGAATAACTGACTTTTGATTTTGTTGGGTATAGGATGTAAAAAATCTCTACATAGTATAAAACAAAATCGCTTTTGGTGTCTGTACTAGAAATGTTGAATATAACTATCAACCGTTAAAATTAACTAATATTTAAAATTAACTATGATATTCGATAAACAAAATTAACATTATTGAACAAAAATATAATTACAACTTCTTAAAAATATTCATTCCGTTACGTGCATTCAATTGTACTTATGCTCTAACTCTCTTACGATAAAACACATTTACTGTTGGGGATATTTTATTCTAAACAAACGCAAGTAATATTTTTTACAAATATTTCGGTCGGTTAATGGTTGATTGATTGAATAGGTTAGTTTTGTTTTGTTATTCGGATAACAAAGCCGTGTCGTTGCATTGTATCGTTTTCGATTAATGTGAAGATTATGAAGCTGTTTTAACAAATGCCGAGACGAAATAATGATGTTCTCACGTGTTAAAAATATTTGAATATTTAACCAAAATATATGCTAGTCAGTCAGCCTGTTCAAGTATGAAGGAAAGTTCATTTGAGTTTAACTTAACCATTTCAACATGCATTAGTAGAATATTCAACCACTAATCATGTGGCAGATATCTACTAGAATAAAAATATTAACGAATAAAACCAATAAATTTATAGATATTTTTTTTAACCAAGATTCTCATATCTAGTCCGTACGCTTAGATCTTCTAAACTAGGCAACGGATTTTAATACGGTTTTCATCAATAGACAGAGAGATTCAAGAGGGAGGTTTATATGCATAATATACCAACCGCCACGCGGGCCAAGCCGCTGGCAAAAATATAAAAGAAAGTGTCTGTGTAGTTTGTAGTTCATTTTCACTGTAAAATGTACAGATTTTAAAAACGTTACTCAGCTCGAATGCTGTCTGAAAGAATAGCACCAGCCCATTTCTTCCCGTGGGAGTCGTAGAAGGCGACTAAGGGACTTACTCGAGAATGCATTTTACCACCATACTGCGATCGCCAACCCGCCTGCCAAGCGTGGAGATTATGGTAAAACCCCCCTTTTGAGGGAGGCCTATGTCCAGCAGTGGACTTCTTTCGGCTGAAATGATGATGATAATGATGATGAGGTTCGAATCTAGTCAGGCTCAAAACTGTGAAGGAAAACATCGTGAGGAAACAAGCATATCCTAAAACCAAAAATTCGAAGACATCTGACATCTACCCTACACTAGGCCCCCGTGGTTTAATACGGACCACTCCCTCTCACAGGGAGGAGGCCCGTGTCCCAGCAGTGGGAACACTATATGCTGATTATGAAGCTAGAATGGCCTCTGGACTGAACATCAACATCATTATCATTTCAGCCGAAAGACGTCCACTGTTGGACATAGGCCTAATATCGTCACTAAATTGAAAAAGTAGATATTGAAATGACAAAATCTCACCGGAATAAATATATATGCAGTCGTATCGGCTGATGCCCGCAGCCACGAAGTACGTGTTCTCTATGAGGCTGCTCGTGTAGTTGTTGATTGCGTTCAGTGCGCCCGTAGCGTTCCCGTTCAACGGTACCGCCGACATACGCACAATAGGGTGTGCCTCTTCTAGAATTACCCTGAAAGAAGACATTTTATTTATTAATTTTATTTATTTATTTATTAATCCCTTAGGCATTCTCTACCAGTCAACCAAAGGTGCTGGAGAGATATGGCAAGTGCACTTATAAAATATAACCCTGGAGTGTAAAAATACAAAAATAGTACATTTATAAAAAAATACTTTAAAGTTTTATATTTCCATGGTAATGGTCATATAATGGGTTTTGTTTTTCTTAACCAGTTGACCATTGAGATAATTATAATCACTGATACTTTTATATTTTGCTTTTTATGCATCAGCTGTTTTATTTCATGGATATTCGCAAAATTCGGAATGAATATAGGTACATACACATACACATACATTTTTTTTTTTTTTTTTACATATCGATTTAAAAAAATCGATGGTACTTCTCTTATCAGGCGAACACTTTTCGTTTTTTTTCTTGTACCTCGTATCCCGCCAAAAGTGGCTTTTTCTAGATTTTTTTATTTAACTTAGTTACTAGTTTTTACTCTCTTGGCCTTTTTTCTGCGCATAAAGTAACTAATGATAATTACAAGTATTTATTAGCAAAAAATCAAGTTCATCTGTTGCCCCGTTGCTGCGTGAAATAGGGACAAAAAACACGCACACTTGCTCCGAACTGTTGAACTGAAATACTGTTGCAGGAGGGTCGCACTTACGGCAGTCTACCTGACGTATACCTACCTCTAGACTGACGGCTATAGTATAGTCTGTTCCAAAAATATCTGATGACAAACCAAACTGTTAATGTTTTCTTTTTACGCAATCACTCACGAAAGGAAATTAGAATCAGATCCATGTTTTTTTATGAGGTTTCAACTTTATATCTCACCACTTTTTCCAACAATTATTGTTTGACTAACATTATTATATTGTAATTGAAAAATCATCGACGAAAATCGAGGTTAGAAAATCAACCCCAAACTGGCAAACGAAAAACATCTTTAATGATAGCATTCAATTTGTAATTGGCACTACAAATTGCCATCCATAGGTACATTTTCTGATTCATTTGTTTACATTTTCATCTGATGCTTTTGGAACAGACTATAAGGACAGCCGCTCCTAGGTATGTGCCGTACACTTAATGACGTATAATCTACACTCACCAGTAGCTCGTCCACCAGTCGGACGCAGACCCGAGTAGCTGCGCGAGCGTGGCCACCAGGAACATCAACAACACGACGCACGCGTTGCCGGCCGCTCCTAGGTACGCGCCGTACACTTTGCTTCCTACTGCGCCTGCGCTTCTAGTTTCTGCTTCACCGGCTGGAGGTGCCGTTGCGGTTAAGTTGTCCACAGAACTCACCTAAAGCACAGATAAAGAAATAATAATGTCCTGTAGATACCGTAACTTTCAAACGCATTCCAAAAGCCTACAGTGGCCCTAGTGTCGCATCGACCGCATCCGATCCTCCAGTTGGCCCTTCACCAAACCAGGGCCAATCGGAGGGCCGAACGCGGTCGATCCGTAAACTCGGGATGGTTAAAAGAAACACACTAGGGCACTAGGGGATAAATGGGCCAACGCAATCAAGACTGGAATGCCACTAGCAGCGCACGCCGATTTCTACGCATTCGACAATAGACTTTATTTTTTGGGTTGGTTTTTACAAGCGCGGGTGACAATAGGCTAATGAGGAGCCAAGAATATTTTGGCAGAGTTGGCGTACGTTTAAAAGAAAACACGCTGCTATACGGTTTTATTAGGAGGCAATTTTTTGTTTTTAATTGTGCCAGATTAAGATACCACGTGACCCTTTTTTCATCAATTCTTACCGAGTGTATACTCATCTGTCGTTTCCGGAAGCTGCCTTGAAGTATGGACTCGGTATCTGCCTCAGAAGCGTTCGGGTCTACAGCGGGTTTCTCTTCCTCCGGGTCCCGAGCTAATAGTGTTGCGAAGTCCAGACCAGACGCGCTTAGAGTGTCGAAATTACCCGCCGCGGCTATCGCACCGTTCTTTAGGATTATTATCTGTTGGAATAAGTGATTTGATACTTAATGTGTGTTGCGGGTGGGTTACTATATTGCACGTATATGCATCTTTTGTAGGCAGATATTGTGGTACGGAATTTCAAATCTTTTGATCCTAAAAATTACCTAGTAAAGAAATTGCTCCTCATGAGACATTTGTTATAGTCTCACCTCTCTAAAGCTCAAGTCAGCACAACATTTTGCTAGGGTACACGCACACAGGATACTATACTATTTTGCATGCAAATGCATTTATTTTAGTATAATTGAATTGCTTGAAGTAATAAGACTATTTCGTTGAGTCGCATTAAAATTGGGTACATATTAGTCAAATGATGAGATAAGATGAGCTAAGCTGACCTAAGAAGTAGAGACTAAAGCTAGAAATGATACTGTCTCTCTCGACACAGAATAGGTATTTCAAGCCTCTCACCTGGTCGACGTCTCTCAGGAACTGCAGCTGGTGCGTGACCAGTATCCGGGTGGTGTTGCGCAGGTAGCCGATGAGACATGACTCGAACAGGTGGCGACCCACGTGCGCGTCCACGGCCGACAGCGGGTCGTCCAGCAGGTAGATGTCGGCGCGCTTGTACACCGCGCGCGCGAGGGAGATGCGGGCGCGTTGACCTGGGAATGTAACGGGAATTTTAGCATTTAGTCTTTATTTTAGATTTTTTTGTGCCCTGGATTTTCAACTCTCGGTATTGAATCGAGCATTGAGAATACAACAGCGCGAGTAACTCTCAGCGCGTCGGAAAATACACCGTGTTCGATTGTCAGCCCTCGGCGCTAAGCAGTCCGTAGAAGATCCAGTGCATGAAAAAATCCCGCTGCGTTTTTAATATGTCCGAGTGAATGTTAAAATATCGCTGCGATTTTAATACATCCGAGTGAATGTCGACTTATAGTATCTCAGCAGTAATTGAATTTTATGAAAAAAAAAATTGGTTGCCTGTAAAGTCGGTATACGGGCGAAAGTTTTACGTGACAACGACTTTGAGTGGTAAAATAATTTTAATGTGAATATTCATTCGTATAGTAGGAAGAAGGATGAAATAATAGTAACAATTTAAAACATTTATTTATACAAAGAATTATATTTAAAACATTAATTTATACAAAGAATCTCGCACTGAATTTCATATTAACAAAATTTTATTTTTACCTTTACACATACATACGTATTTATATACAAATATACATACAATAACTTGCACTTTTTATGTCTGTCTCTCTCGCTCTTAGGCGGGCTAACCATGCCCGAGTGGAAGGGACGCGTGCCTCTCACTCGCTCTCATTGTGAGCGCATAACGTGAGCGGAGCGTAACGCAGTTTCTTGAAGTGTCACCCGGCAAACCAATTTATAAGACGTTGTCACGTCAAAAACCGCGAGAGGAGATCTTCTTTTGTTTGACTTTAATGAACAATAACAAACGATTTAACAAAACATAATTCCTTGTTTCTTTGAAGGGTTGGCCAGAGGTATACCAATAGTACAACCACCTTTCGCCAGTTATGTTTAATTTCCGTGTAAAAGGGGGCGAGCCTGTTGTCATCATCCGGGCACAAATCTAGACTCCAGAAAAGCCTTGAACCTGAAAAATTCCGGATAGGAAGAGCCAAAAGTGTCATTGGACACTACCCGAACTTGGGAATTGAACCCAGGACGTCATGCTCAGCAGTAGCACGTGCGACCACTACACCAAACAGACAGACAAAAAAAATAGTAAAAATTACATCAAATTGAAATAATAACTTTGCAAAATGACGGAAAATATACAAATAAGTCTTCAATATCTCTGTCTAAAAGAGCCAGTTTGCTCACCTCCACTGAGACTGACGCCCCTCTCGCCGACGATAGTCTTGTCCCCGTGCGGGAACAGGGCGAAGTCCCTGTCGAGGGCGCACCGCCGCACGACTGTGTTGTACCGCGGTCGGTCCATTGTCTGACCGAATAGGATGTTTTGACGTACGCTGCCTGTGGAAAGAGTATTGTTTAATTACAACATTGGCGCTATGTTGAATTGAATGCGGCCAGTATACTGGACGAAAAGCAGATCGAAAACCATATTTGGTCAAACGTGTTCCTTGCATACGGTTCGGTGCCAAACTAACATTTTTCTTTTTCTTCTTTCTATATTTATGATACTAGAGATGCGCCGAGTACTCGTTTATTAATCGGTACTCGGCATATTCAGCCATTTTGGTAGAACTCGTTATCGGCCGGTTTGAGTGCCGCGGTACTCGAAAAGTACCCAAAAACTTATAACCTCTTCTCTTTTTTTTTAGATTTGGTCATTGTCAGAAAAATCACAGGAAAAAAAACGAACATACTCAAATAAAAAATCAGTGTCTCGTAGTAATAAATGTATGCTTAGATATTGGTGACGCAAATTCCTCGTAGCATTGCCAAAAACTTACATGACATTCTTCTATAATATTTGAAGCGTTTCGTACGTTCCCAATACCTGCGTCAACTAAACCTGAGTTACTCAGCAGAGTAGTCAGTTCGGTAAACATAATACCGAGCAAAACTCGCTTACTCGGTAAAACTTGTACTCGGCGCATCTCTATGATGACACCTTAGGTAAGTTTAAGCGTAAGATGAAACTTTTCTCCGTTTTTTTCTAATTACGAATTTTGATTGTACTGGTTCATTTTTAACTCATATAATATGTACTTGTAAAATATGAAATATGTAAATGTTTACCTGCAAAAAGCCATGGTTCCTGACTGGCGTAGGAGACGTTCCCTCCGACATGTAACGAGCCTGATATTAAAGGCAGTTCTCGTAGTAATACGTGTAGTAGCGAAGATTTGCCTGCGCCTACTGGGCCGATCACTGCGATTATCCTGAAGAAATAAACAAGATTATTAAAAGTTTATGTGATATTAGAAGCTGTTCAGATTTTTCTTGGTCATGCAGAAAACACTTTTTGTAGGAATTAACATTACTGCCATTCAACGTGTTTACAAAATAATTACGAACGATTTGTGATCGGTCACATAACGTAAATACTCCTTGAGTACTCTCTCAAATCTTTGCACAACAAAAATAGCAATTTGCACCTATCAACTCGTCCTATCGCAGTCCACAGTTGGGCATAGGCCTCTCCCAGGCTGCGCCACAACAACTTATCCTCCATCCATCTAGCTGGGGGGCGTCCCATACTACGTTTATCAATACGCGGCCTCCACTCCAGGACTCGTACGCTCCACCGGCCTTCGGTCCCTCGACAAACACGGCCAGCACACTGCCATTTCAGCTTGCTTACTCTAATAGATGAAGGTCGGTGCTGGTTCCGGATAACTTCATTCATGATTTTATCTTTCAAAGCAACTCCGATCATGGTCCGCTCTATACCTTGAATTTGTAGACCAGCCCAACTGTCAGCAACACGTTTCGGCACCGTGTGTCATAAGGGACAGGACTTCTTTCTCGACGGTATGTCTACCGAGCTCGATGACTTGCGCTAGGTAAACTTACTCCTTCACGTTATCGAGAAGCGACCCTCCGATGGTGTGACCGACCTACAGTATCCTGTATACAGGTGTATGTACCTACATATTATTTTAATATGTTACAAATCTCCTTACCGTTGAGATTAAGAACGCAAGAATAAAACTGCAGGTGCTTCCATAAATAGTGTGCTTTCCTCAACACAATATAATAAAATCTCTCGACATTTTCTTATAATTCTGGGCTATAAAAAACAATAACAAAATAGGACTCACTTGCCAGGCTTGATAGTTAGCGAGAGATCTGTTAGCGTATTCTCTTGATGTGAGACTATCCACTTAGCGGTCGCATGTTTTAGACGCACCCCTCGCGCGTCTTCCTCCACCCGGGCTGCTAACTCATGGTCCTCTTCTTCGCCAGGTTCGAGTGGTGCAAGTGTCGCATTACCTGCGTTGTAATAAGGGTGAAAATTGCTAGAAGTTGTTGGCTTTATGTTATCTTTTGTAGTTGTGTCAGTGAAAGATGGGAGCGAGTGTTGCATTAACGTAATTGTAATAAGGGCGAAAATTGTTTGAAAGTGATTATGTGGTCGTTTAAGTTTGGACAATATGAAGTAATTGGTGCTCAAAATTATATTGAATTGCGTAATAAGTATTTTGACGATTCCATCTTACAAAATGGTGTGCGCAAACAAATGCATTTAACGTTTTTCATTTGGGTTAGTGCTTTGTGAGATAAAGACCAGCAATAGTTTCGGATTTACAAATCTTGGTAATTTACGTCACAACCAATGTGAATATTAATTTGAGCTTACATTTTATTATTTTTTTGTCATTTATTGGTAGGTGAGTGTTTAAGAAGTGTCAAAAGAAATGTTTTTTTTAATAAGTATGTATCCTTGCCCTATATTTGACCCCTAGGCACGCCACTGCGCAGAGGCACTTAACGTTTTTATTTGGGTTAAAGTATTTTGTGAAATAAAAGCAAACAATATTTTCGGATTTACAAATCTTGGTATTTATGTCACAACCAATGTATATATTTATTTGAGCTATAGATTTTTTTTTTTTGTCTAAATTGAATCTGCATTGGACTATCTCTCTATACATACACATGAATGTGCATTTATTTAAATAGTGAGTAACTGAGTCGTTCAGATCCGAAATAAATAAAATTATTTAAAATATATCGAGTGGCAGACGAAAACTTAGCCAACCTAATCTGATTTCAACCTTATATCGTGAGCCAATAAGACGAAAAACAATTGACATTCAATGAACTAGATAAAATTATTATAGTGACAGACAAATAAAATGGTCCAAGCAACAGTATAATTTCAACTTTATATCGTAAGGGGTATGATTCAAAATCAAACGGTTCTTACCATTGCCTTTAGCCTCTTCTTCTTTCGTGGTCGCAGTCGAGGCTGGCACTTGCTTGGCTTCAGTTGAATCTTCTTTGTCTTCTTTGATGACATCTGCCGACTTCCGAGGTGCCTTAGGTTTGGTGGAAGTCTGAATCTCTGCTAAACCGGGCACTGGCTTGCTTGTGTCTTCGTATAACATGAAGTTTTGTAACCGCTTTATAGATATTGTTGCTTCCGCTACTTGAGCGATACCTGGTGATAAACGAACATCTTTTAAATGCATTGTCAGGATTCAACCAGAATTATTTTCTGCATCTTGAAATGATTCATCTACTAGTTTCATGCCCGTGCTTCGCAGGGTTTTTACGACTTGACAAAACATCGTAATTTCTTCATTACATGTAAGTTTAATATAAATGTATTAAACACATACACCTTCCGGAATAAATTCTCTAAATGCTGGTGAAAACTGCATCAAAATCCGTTGCGAACTTTAGAAGATCAGTACGGTCATAAAGACACGGGAAAAGCGACTTTAATTTACAGTGCGCATAGATCATGATCTGGTTATGGTATGAGCCTGCTTTCGTTTCAGTCTGAGGAAAGTTGTTACCGCCTTCTATGAACATCTAGAATCTAGCGATTTGTCGGGTTCTAAGGTCTATAATTACAAAGCTAACAAGCAAGGACTGATGCTTGTCAACGAAAAAGGTATGGTGATTTTCTTTTGGAGATCAAGCCATTTTAAAGGTCAAACTTTACTTCTAATATTATTACTAGCTGTTAATGTCCCAATACTGGGCAAATTCTCTTTTCACCTCTACAGAGAGGATACAGATCCAAAGCGATAATAAGACGCCATATTGTGCAAAAGAAAAATGAAAGTCGACGAACTATGTCAATGGCTATTTCAATGATACCCATTAAACATTTTGGTCTTTGAAAATTACCCATACCATCATTAGGTTTCTCAGACCATTTGTCATTTTATTTGATCATTTAGGATCTATAACAATTTAAAGTTGGTTAGCAACCATTCTAACTTAAATTTTCAAAACGGTCATAATGTTCGTATCTACTCGTATCGGTCTTATTCACATGAAACATAATAGTGAACTTTATAAAAGATGGAAAATGAATAGATTTTATTTAATTTTTTTCAATTAGTTTTGTATTAACCCACCTTGCGGAAAGAACACAGTCATAGTCTGCCTCAGTATATTGTAGAAGCTGGTGACGACGAACACCTGCTTCGCGGTGATCACATTGTAGGCGAGCACATACGCCAGGATGGAGCAGAACAAGCAAATTCGCGTCGTGAACATGATGAATGACGTCAGCACACCGCGGATGTAGGATGTCGCTCGGATCTGCTTTATTTCTCGCCTGTTTATAAGAGAAGAGAGTAAGCTTTTGTTTCCTAAGAAAGTGGTGAACGGTCATACAGTAATGGCTGTCCAAATGCAAAACCGCAATGCAGGGTTGACCGCGAAGTCTAATTTTATTCCGCTTTTTTTTTTCAATTTGCAGATTAATTTGGTTGTATGTTGATTAAAGTATGATTCGCGACCGTAAATTAGTCTGTATTTTTATAATTAACTAACTATTTGATAAAAAAGTCATTCAATTTATTTACGCAATTAAGTTAACTTAGAGGGTTGCATGAATGACTTTAATGATTATAATTTTGTAAAGCCATATTTGTTATGGTCGCGAATTATATTTTGATCAACGTGCAACCTGGCAGTGACCTACAAATTGCAAAAAACTAAAGAAAATTTGAACTTCGCGGGCTACCAAGACCTGAATGTCAAATATTGGTGGAAAATACAGATTATGACGGAACCGCTCTCCTAGGATGGAAACACATAGGTACAGTAAAATATGAGTTTTCGTGTTTATGTATGTATACATGTACACAATAAGGCCGGCTGTGATCCACACGGCTTTTATTGTCAGGATATTATATACCGAAAATCGATTCACCACGCGTCAGCCCGTAAAATTCCGTGCAGCGAATTATGGCTCATTGAAGTGGCTGTTCTTATTTATTTGAATGTTTAAAGATCATACTTACTTCCTAGCTTTGGCAACAAGGTCCGCAAACGGTTTTTCCCAAGTGTACATTTTGATGACCTGAATTCCGGATAATATTTCGTTCATGAGGCGCACACGCTCGTCCGTCCGAAGCGCCGTTTTTAACCGCAGAACTGAGGTGCGCTTGCCCAAATAAGCTGTCAAGGAAAATTAATGAATGAACATTAAATAAAGTGTGTAATTTTTGAGTAACCCCGTAAAGTTTTAAGATATCCATCTGCGCTTTGAAAGTGAACATACATAATTAAGTATTTCGTGAAAATACACGCAGTAGACGCCTGCAGACAGACGCCATCTCTGCACAAATCAAGGGTGCCAAATTAGCTAGAAAAGGCAACGTAAATTTTCCTCTGAAAGGTAGGGTGTGCTATGAGGAGATCTATGCCCAACACTAGGCTTTCCCACTGACAGTTCCAATGTTTAACCTCATTCGTTTAAGATTAAACATTAGAACTAATCAACCTAAAAAGCTGGGAAAGTCCTGCGATGACGTCATATATTTCCACGCATCTCTGACGTGACCAAAAACAGATGAGGAAAAACAAAGGAGGTGAGATAAGCATGTATGGGGACGTCCCGTAGCATTCAAATAAGATGCTAAACAAACAAATACGGTTTAAATAAGTTTGTTTTGGTCACGAGCGTGGCTAACAATGTATTTATTCCTACTCGCGTTTACGATTGTCATAAAATCTGTATAATTTCATCGTTACAACTGTCACACCCGAAGGTCTTACAGATTCAGTGAGCAATAACTGGATTTGAATTCGGAGAAATGTTTACTAAGGAGATCGGTTTAGGGTGTTAGATGTTTTTGTAGATATGGTTCATCTAATGGGGAGTTTCAATCTGAATTTTCAGTAGGTAACATGAGTAATATTTATCTGGAGTACTCTGGTGTACCTAATTAAAATTTTCGTCAAACCAAATTTTCGTTGAACTAAATGCCAGACGGCTCTTGCGCAAATATTGAAAGTGAGAAAAATTGTTTCACTAACGGACGGGTTATCCGTCCAAAATATTTACAGTCAGTAAATAATAATAACATTACTCTGTTTCTGGGGCAGTTGGGTAAAAATTATAACATAGATCCAATTTGATCCATAGTAAACTCTTATCTAGGGCACAATTTAATTTATTACGACGTAATATCAACAAAATTAGAAGTGTTTGAAGAGGTTAAATAAACTTGGTAACGTAAGTTTATATAAATTGACCTATATACAGGATAAATGTTTAACCAGTGCGCAAACTGTAACCATGAATTCAGCATACCATTCTAGACAAAATTTCTACGCTAGGGGGGTGGCCTCGCGTACAAATTTTTCGTCGGTTATGAAAAAAATCTACTGTTCCATACATTTTGATCGTGTAGGTCTCAATTCTATGAAACACCTATTTTTTTTAGCCTTAAAGGCTCCTACACAGTATGCCGGCGGCCCGCCCGGCGGGCATTCCGCCAACAAGCCCGACGGTATACTCCGTTTCTGCGGCAAGTGCCGGCGGCCTAACAATACTTGCAGCATACCCGCAAAGCTAAAATCCGTCGGCTGTGCCGGCGGCATAGTGTGTAGGAAGTAATAAGTTTCAAAAATTATACTTTTGATTTCCGAAACCTCTATAAAGTTGCGCCAGGGAATTTTATTTGAATATATTGATAATGTTGTTTCTCTCCTCCGAACTCCTGAATGTTGCAATAATAATTATTTATAATTACTTGCATACCTTGTAACGGTATGAATGCAAGCATGAAACCGACGCCGACGACGGCCGCCCAGCTGATCTCCACCCACATGAAGTAAGTGATGATGACAGTGGCCAGCGGCCCGATCCACAGATAATGTAGGAAGATAATTGCCACGTCGAATCTATTCACGTCGTTTGAAAGGAGGTTCACTACTTGGCCCACCGTCGTTTCTCCGAGCGCTGTTTTTGATAACCGTAGTGACTGTAAGGAAAAACAGTATGATAAATGATTTTATTTCTGGAAGTAGGTTGGTACGAACACTTTTTTATACGTCTATCATATTTTAAAAACTAGACGAGGTCGGCGTTTCCTATCCGAGGCCCTAGTGTCAGTTTCATTTCGATCAAACTCAGTGAGCGCGTTCAGCGCTCCGATTGGTCCGTCACCAATCTAGGGCCAATAGGAACGCCAAACCCGTTCACTGCGTTTGATCGAAATGGTTAAATGAAACTCACACTAGGGTCAGTGACTACTCTGAGAAGAAACGCCGAAACAAAGTCAGAGGACAGTCTCTATTAAAGCCAGATCATGTGAATACCATGTAGATTGTTCTTGTACTAGTCTTTTGAAGAAAGAACCACACACACAGATTGAGTGGACTTGTCCAGATAGTGCACGCATTGTCAGTAATCGTACAAAAGTAGTATAGTAAATCGTAGCTAACTCCCTGGTGAACTAACAAAGAGTCTTGGTGACCCCCCTGGTGAAGACTGAATCTATCACACATGATATGTCAAGACAGGACAGGACTACCGACCGAATGACCGGTCTTAGAGGAAGTTACGAACAGATGTTCATGTATTTAGAATTTTATTTACATTTGATTACACAAGAACACATTATGTATTTAAAAATGCAAATTGAATCGTTCAGGCTATTTTTAGTAGAATTGTAAAGCAATAACAAAATGCATGTTTTACCATAAAATAGATAAAAAATTAAAAAATAAAATTTAATAACTGACTATTTATTATACCTAGTTTAAGAATTATTTACATTCTTAAAACATTGCTTTACTTCGAGACAATGCCTTTGGGCACTTTACCAGTCGACACTCTGCGATGCGGAGGACTTTTTGACGCCATATTTTAAATCAGTTAGGATATTATATTTTTATTTTATTAATGCATTAGGTATTATTGCTTTATTTCGAATTCTTAAAAAAATAAAATAGACTGACTTATTTCGTTTACATTGAAAAAGATTACTAATCCATTTGAATTTAATTAAAATATTACAATGAGTTACGTAATAATTTAGCAAACTTAGCTACGAATACAATGACATGTTTTATTGTTTTTTTTTTTTTCATTCTTTGCAAATAAGATGTAAAGAGCAAGACAAAGTAATGTTTCATGTGAATGAACTGAGTAATGTCAAGGCGATAATAATGAAATGCTTAGCGAACCGTAAAGATTTCAAGGTGAAGATCTCCCATCACATGTTTAACCGAAACTATTTCTGTCTGTTATATCAGAATCTGATGTATAACTAACTCAGGAAACTTTCACATACCTACCTACTATTTAGACTACAGGCAAATATACAAATGCAAGTCTGAGCTTATATTATATCCTATCGGTTATTTTCGAATATTTTTCGCCGTCCAAAATTTACTTATACCATTACTCGTATCATTAAGAAAAGTATTTGGTCCCAGCTGTCATTTGTAGATCTTTGTCAGTCGTATGGTAGTCAGAAACCCAAAACCCGGCAACCAGTCTAACCAAGGGGTATCGTGTCACCCAGTAAGGGGGTTGTAGAAGCCCGATAGGCAGTCACTCCATGTAAAATACTGATATTCAGCTGCATCTGGTAAGACCGGACGCCAGTCCCGACATAAGTAGTTGGTTAGAGACTAAGCAGATGATGATAAGAACAGAATTTCGCGTCGATGCTTCTTCGGTATCGGTCTTGTAGTTCCGTATAATCCTAAAGATTACGTGTATAAAACTGCAAACTATAACCATGAATTCAGCATATTATATCATTCTAGACGAGCGTAGAAATTTTTAGTCGGTTTTACAAAAAAAATAACAGCTTTTTCATAAAAAAAATGCAATACCTACGTCGTGAAAATGTATGGAACAGCTGATTAAAGAATGATATGCTGAATTGGTGGTTACAGTTTGCGCACCGGATAAAATTTTATTCTGTATGTATTTAAGTACTTAAACAAACATTATTTCTTTATTTTAATACCTATCAGTTTAGAGCTTCTGCAGTACTTACCTACAGATAAGTAATCCGTAGAGTACATATTTGAAAATGATTTTAAAATGCCTTGAAAGTAAATAATGATTCATGACAAAAACAAAAGACAGAGATAATGCCATTTCTGTCAAATAAACATTCTTTAAAACCGTTAGTAAATATTGTCTAACATCGACAAAAGATAAGGCTACCAGACACGCAAAAGTGCTGTAAATCTGTAATGCTCAGAAGTCAGACCAGATAATTCTAGATATTTAGTAGTCGTAGTCACCCGCACGTGATGGTTAACACATTGCCTTATGGAAACCGATCTCACTGTTAATGGGGGGGTTTACAGTACTTAGGTCGAATTTCGCCGTGCGGCTGGTCGCTTTCGATATCGCTACCCTATTTATACAGGTCGAAAAAAATAGCGTTTCGGAGACAGACAAAGGAACTCTTCAAAAATTACAGTAAATAAACCGTGATTGCTGCTATCGCACAAATATGCATTGTTTTGACCCCAACAATGATGAAATTTCGAATTAATGGGGTAGGTACTAACTAAAGTGAAAAATAAAAACTTTTTCCAAAAAAAAAACAACCGACTTCCGAAAAAACAGAAGAAAATGAAAAATAACTTTAATTTCGGAAGGCGGTGACAAAAAATTAAAATACATATCCAAAGTCACCGACTTCCGAAATTAAAGTATTTTTTCACTTTGTAGTGTTTTTTTACTATAACTGATCCTGCATCTCACTCAATAACGTTGTGCGTGTAGACTAGCGTGACACTGCTTATCAGTGATACTACCTCTGTCGGACACGATGTCTGGTGAGTGGTGAGTTCGAGCCCACGACTAGGTTCCATAATGACAGATCTCGTATGTCAATCAATCTGCCTAGCCTTTTCGTAAATATATTGGCGTCGGCTTCTAGTCTAACCGGATGCAGCTGAATACCAATATTTTACATGGAGCGACTGCTTATCTGATCTCCACAACCCAGTTACTGGGTAACAAGATAACCTTTGGTAAGATCTCACATATATCGAAATATAAAGCACAGTAATATTCATTCAAACGTACGTATGATAACAATTACTATAACATACCTTTCTATAAATAAGTGAACAGCAGGCGACGCGGAACTTCATCCCCATATGCAGGATGGCCATCATGTACGGATGCACGACGAACACGTTGAGGGCCGAGCACAGGACCACGGCCCCGGCATACATGTACGCCTCTTCCTGCTTCATGGTGTGCCCAGGACTGTAGTACTCCACCAGCTTACCCAGGAACACTGGCTGTGCAATCCTGGTGTTGTAATCACAATTATATTGTATTTAGTTTTTATTATTGGACCTACAAGGAGAATTGAGGGAATAGGCTTGTAGGCTCATGTCAAGTGAGAGAAATTGGTTACTAAGCAATTTGACAACCAACTAAAATTATATGATATTTGTCATTCTATGACAGTTTTATGATTTCATAAAACTCTCATAGAATGTTAGATAGCTATTTAGCTATAACAGAAAATCGACGTAAGATGTCAATTTCCCTAACAATTAATATCTATCAATATAATATTCTGTCCAAATAATAATTTTTTGAGTTAAACAATGAAACAAATTTTCTATAGTCGATTCACATTTTCAGAAAATGTCAACGATTTTTTATAAATGTAACCTATTTCAGCAGCTTTTGCCTTTGAAACCTAAAAATGAAAAGAATTGCCTAGAAAATTTTGGTAATTATTACTGTAGTAAATAGAAATAATCGTACCTACATGACTAATTAATGTACAAAATACAAATAACTAATATTAACTTTTGTAACTACAAACAGTTTCTAACACCGTTTCAAAACTAATTTAGCTATGATGTAGAAAACAAAATACTAAAAAAAACTAGGTGAAATCTATCACATTACAACCTAAGATCCACAAGGAAGTAGCTTTGAATTCGAAAGATCTAGATAAAGTTGATCTTCTAGTGAGATAAGATTAAGCCTTCATTGCATAAAATCCTGACTTACTATACTAATACTATAAGAAGTCATATGTAATCTCATGTTAAAACTTCCGCCTAAAGAAAATCAAGGCACCTTATGTGCGTAACAGACTTTTTACAAGAAATTCCTGTTTCATTGCTTCACATATTTGTGAAGTTCATCTGTTCGACAACGTAAATAACGCAATGAATGTTGTCGAATGTGTCAAAATGAAAGGCATTAACTCCGCAAGATCTGTCGATCACAGGTACGTAATCAAAGATTGTTACATCAACACAGAAACGGCATAAACCTCTGCGACAAACGAACGGAGTATTCCCGTCTGAGCACCAATTTTTAGGCACCTATGCATTGAGCACCAAGGTCTTCCTTTCCATTTCCATACCTTTGCTGCTCTTGGTGCTCAAACGGGAATACTTCAAACGAACAATATAAGCAATCTAATAAAGGTTTCGTTTTTCCCAGAACAAAAAAATGTATTACCAAACCGATAATTAATTTAAAATACACAAAATTAGAATACTAATATAAAATCTGATAAAATAGATATAATTAAGTAGTTGGATAACTGTACAGTTTAAATAGCAGCCTTAGTAAGTAACAAAATGTTCTATGTTAATTTGTTTTTAATATTTCTTGGCATCAATTTCAGAAATCTAGATCAGTAGGCTTATTCCGGACATCTGCGAGTTATGAATCGAATCGAATTTGATTTAATTCGTGTCAAATTGACAACACGTCATATTGCGACCCAAATATGTGCCAAATCGATAGTAATTCGAATAAAAATCGATTGAACTCAAAGACTCGCGGAGTTAACCTGCTGACAAACGCTACACTGGAAGTAAAAGTAGAACAGACGATGAATTGTCAAAATGAATTTAGAATTCATAGTGAAAATGGTTTTGCACCTTAAATTAATATACTGAGTATATAATGATACTGCACAGGTTGTTAATTAGATAAATATTGTAGGTACCTCTCATTCAAAACAGCTAGCAACTATCCTTTGCTAGAATATACTGTAAAACATTTTATCATTTAATTTTTTATCCGTGTTACTTACTTAAAATGTATACTTAAATAAATGTTTAATCATTAATTAGGTGTTTTTTTTTCACTTTATCCGGAGTTTCAAAAGGAAAGGTGTCCATTATGACGGGGAGAATCAGCCTCTCGACGGATGGAATAGACTGAAACACCAAGACGCAAATGGTTTCACTTTGAATTCTAAAAAAACCTACACGAACTACCCTAAATAGTCCAAATTCAGCCTCATTGTAATTCTAAAGTTACCTACACTACAATGAACTTTACAGTACCTACTTTTCTACGGAATCTAACTTCGTCTCACTTGTCTGTGCTATTGAAAGCGTTGGCCACCTGATCATGGAGCTCTAGCAAACGCTTGTGCATCTCCTCGTGTGTCGACTTCCCGAAGTAGCCTATGAACGAGCCCAACATGCGGGGCTGCTGGATCCTGGAGGAGGAAGGAGAGGTTAGGATGGGAAAGGAGTTATATGGTAAATTAGGATTAAGTCTGGGAATGTCGGTTTTTAGAGCTTCTGAGGATGTTGGTGATAGTCGACATTCACGCGGACGTAATAAAATCGCGGCGAAATTTTCTCGGTCACTGCATCCACAACGCACTGCGTTGTGATCGATTTTCGACGCGCTGTAATGCACTCTGTTGCATTTTCAATGCTCGGTTTAACATCGAGAGTTGAAAATCCAGTGCGCGATGAAATCGCGCCGCGATTTTATTTCGTCCGTGTGAATGTCGACTTAGGAGCTCCAAGGGATATCGGGTTTTGGAGGCTATACAGCTAGTTACAGTTACATTTACAGCACGGTTTAATGCCATTGCGTTCCTTCTGTGTGTCATCTCATTAAATGCCCACAATTTACCCGTCTAACTAACATTATAATGGATTCTTATTTTGTTACAGCAATGATAGTGTGAGTTCCTTTAAAATTATATTGATCAATTATTGTTATATTATTCTGTATAACATCGACTATATCGTTAACTTTGACGTGATGGGCATATTTCATTTTTTTTAAATAAAATTTCCAAAGAATTTTTCATTGTATTTATTCGCTTAGCAACATAGTAGGTATTTCCTGTACAATTGTGCTATTCGTACTCGCAAATAATTTCGATAAAGTAAAGATTTAACTGCAATATAAAAAAAATGGACATGTAAATACAAACATAAAATAAACATTTAATGTCTCCAACTAAACGTATTCCAAAGAAACCTGTGAAATTACGCTACCAACCTAGGTATATAGGTAAATCAAGTGTTTATAATTAACTAGGTATTTATTGACACTTAAAGTGATAAGTACCTATATTGTTACATCAATCGACGACGATTTCTAGTCGTCGATAACTGCACAGATTGCTTCAGAACTTTAGATGCAATACAAATGTGCGTTATCTTATCAAAACAGATTTAAGATAGGAATTGTTTAAACTACTGTGTAATAGCTCATAATACGATTACAACTGTTGATTGTCCCGATATTGTCAGTCAAATAGACTATCATGTCACCGTATTTGAAGTATAGTGTATTATCCTAAGGTGACATTTCCCCCACACAAACTTTGAGAGTGTATTACTACACTGTTCGACAATGTACATCAAAAATTAAGCACGGTATGGCATTATTAATATTGTCTGTGCGGAAACAGAATACTAAAATAAAATAAAAAACCATTAAAAATGTTAGGCGCCAACAAAGATTCGTTTTTCTTGCTAATTTAACCTAACTTTGGGCGTGTTTATGTAATATTACTAAGAAATTAAAAAATCCCCCGACCCTAACAGAAACCTCCAAAAAGTAAAAATAAAATATTTATTGGCCTTTTAAGCTGTAGGTAATATTTTGATAAAAGCATTGTTGTCACGTCGGGGGACGACTAATAAAAATGTTATCCTTTCTACAATAGCATAGTTACATTCATTATTGCTGGGCATCGTCTGTTTGGGGGACGTCTGTCGGGGGATGGTCAATGAAAACGTTCATTGACCGTCCCCCGACGTGACAATGCTTTGATCAAATTATTACCTACAACTTAAAAGGCCAATAAATATATATTTTTTTACTTTTTATAGTTTTTTTTGGGTCGGGGGTATTTAAATTTTACTTTTATTTCCGCTTTTTAAACTTAATATAGTAATAGTAAACACGCTACGATCGACACATGCACGCTTAAATCTGCGCAGCTTTACGTGTGTTTCCCACAGTGAAGTTTGTTACTAATTTATGCTCATTCCTCGTCCTGGTCACCATTTATATATTACGTATTCATTGAGACTTTTTAAATTAGCCCAAACACGATACTTCTGCTGTTTGTTGGTGACGAAGTTGGGTAGCCTAGAAATTCCAGGTGATGCTCCAGCATCAGTTCTAGGTTGCTTTCGTCTAATATCATTGAAGTAATAGAATACCAAATTTCAACTCGATCTGATCCATGGAAGATGCTCAAACCCCTTCATCAACCAGAAAAGAGCTCATAATCCTCAAACGGCTGCACCGATTTTGATAAAAAAATTCTAAGAACGATCGCTAACCTACTTTTAAATAATGAAAACCGCACCCAAATCAGACGCTACGGTGCCACAGACAGACACAAAGACAGACATAGATAGCGGTCAAACTTACAACAACCCTCTTTTTGGCTCGGGGTTTAAAAAGAAATGTAAAATCTCCAAAACCAAATCGGTACCGACAAAGCTCAAATATTGAAAAGGTCAATAAACTTTATTCGTCATTGATTTATGCAATGGTTTTTTTATAAATCCTGATCTTTCGAAGGACTTTTCCACGCGCCTGTTTTACTATAAATGATCCTGCATCTCACTCAATAACGTTGTGCGTGTAGACTAGCGTCTAACTGCTCTGTCGGGCACGATGCCTGGTAAAACAGTGTGCTTTTTAGCCAGGTCCACTAGTGAGTTCGAGTCCGCGACTGGATTTCCCTTAAATGTCCAATTTGGCAAATAAATACGGTCGCACGATTTATACATAGGTTAGTATCTCAAACTGCTTCGTATTTTTTTAAATTATATGATATCAACCATTTTTTTTACACTAGTTTCTGTCCGCAACTTCGTCCGCGTGATGGAACATCCATTCTGAGATATTTTTATAGCTGAAATAAAAAACTAATACGGAAAGAAAAAAAAAGCTACCTATGAAGCTTCTCATTAGTGAACGAATTTTCTCGGAATCAGATCAGTAATTCCGAAGATTACCCCGACATAAAATTCACAAATACCTCTTTATGATATTAGTTTTGACCTTAATTAGACATACCTAATTTGGCTGGAAATCAAAAACTTGGTCACTCACCTACGCCATACTTGAGTCCTTTGCCAAATAGAAAAAGTAGAAAAATAGAAATTTTACTTCGTTCCACATTCACATTCCTTGAACTCTGTTTACATAACAGTCGCATTTTTTTTATTGTGTAGTTGTTTCATCTGTATAAACAAATATATCCATACCTACGTAGTTGTGTATCTTGTTTATTTCAACTTGCATGATTGTAGATAGTTTATAAATAAATAGCTGTACCTAGTTACTTTTTCGTGGAAACTAAACTAGTTTGCCGTGTCTGCAGTCCTTTGAAACTACACAAATAATATTATATTATATTTCATACAAACATGCCTACATAAATAAACTCATACCTTTTTCCCATGGGGGTAAACCTAAACTACATAACGCCACCTGCTACGATCCTTACATACTCCTTTTGCCTCGTTTATGCACATACCTACAAGTGGCCCTAGTGTGAGTTTCATTTAACCATCTCGATCAAACGCATCGAGCGCGGTCGGCCGCTCCGTTTGGTCCGTCACTAATCCAGAGTGAATCGGAGCACCAAACGCGCTCGATGCGTTTGGTTAACTGAAACTCACACTAGGGCCAAAGAACGCCGGTTGCAAGTACTACGCACCACCTTTCTGAAGAACATCACCAATGTGTCCTCCGAGGGCGTCCCCTCTCAGCGTTTCCACTCACATCTGCCAAGTGACAAGTGAGTTCACTCCATCTTCATCACCTTCTGTTAGTCGCCTTAAGTTCATCCTCTCAACATAACCAAACCATCTAATCATGCCAGGGGTGCGGGTTGTTCGAAAGAGATACCGTGGCCCCTGGCACACAGGCAACTGAGGGAACACGGGTGGGTTTTAGTCAGTAAAAGTCTGACACGCCCTCCCGCTCCACCCAGAGCGGCAGAAGTTGCCTATTTCATGATTTCCCACCCTCAAAAAAAAAAAACATCTAAGCATAAGTAGGTACTCTTTAATATTATATTACTTTTTTACTAAAGATATTAAGATATATAGTATCTACTTACTATTATGAAGGCATAATAGTAAATATTTGATTTCATAAATATCTACTACTTGAACAGCTCGATACTCATCGTAAGAGCCATTCTCAAATATGATTAGATGGGTTTTCCATTACACCTAAATAAATACAGGCCCAATTGATAGATAGAATACTCTTTATTTTGCACACCATAAGAATTACAGACAAAAATATTTGAAAAATAAAGATGCCAGCCCGTTTTCACCACCTCAAGCCATATAGGAGCAAAGTAAGATGAATCAATAAAACTTTGCAAGAAAAACAAGGGGTAGGGGTGCGAGATAGTCCTTGGCTCACTAACATTACATAAGACCACCCCGTTATTATGTAACAACCGGGAAAACTGGGAGTCAACAAAAATAAGTCGATACTTAAAAAACTTAAGAGAAAGAGAAAATGTCAAACAAGCTCGAGATTACTTTTCTTCCCATGTTTGTTCTTTTTTATTTTATGATTTATTTTCATTTAGTAAGCGTTTTACAAACGGTTTCGTTTCACGGAATAAGTGAACATTCGGAAACGGGTTGAACTTCCGGCAAATCTACATAAGACAAGTATTTACTTAGTGTAAACAATGCACATTTCCTTTAGAAGCATCTAATTGGAATATCAAATACTTTTTCACAAAGGAGCAGAAGTACCAACCTCGGTACTAAAAAGCATGGGGAAAACCGCAGACCACGACAGATAAGTAATTGAGGCGTCTTGTGTTACGTCTGTGGTATTAGTCACAAACATTTTGACGTGACAATAAGGTCTCCTAGCGAGAAGGGCGATTTTTTTTCGCGCACTGAATTTTCACCGCACTGCTTTAGCGTAGAGAGTTGAAAATCCAACAATGTTTTCTGATGCGCTGGGATGCGCTCTTTTGGGTTCTCAACTCTAGATTCAATACCGAGAGCTGAAAATCCAGTGCGCCATAAGAAATCGCGGTGAGATTTTTCGCGCAATGGATATTCAACACAATGCTTAACGCCGAGAGTTAAAAATCGGACAGCAAAATACTCTGTTATATTATCAATGCTCGATCCAACACCATCATCATCTGCCTAGCCTTTTCCCAACTATTTTAAGGTTTGCTTCCAGTCCCGAAGCAGCTGAATACCAGTATTTTACATGGAGCGACTGGCTATCTGACGTGCTACAATGCTCAGTTCGACACCGAGAGTCCCGCCGCGATTTTATTATGTTCGTGTGAACATCGACTTAGGTTCAGCCAGCTGGTATGAAGTACACAGGAAGGAGTATTGATGTACTATGTGGATAGCATCGATGCCGACGCCTCTCATCGCTAGGGTTGCCAACCGTACTCTAAAATAGTGTATTGTACTCTTTTTCTTATGGGTGTACTCTATAATCTATAACACTAATAGAGTACATCAAAATACTCTTTTTCGTAAACTGACTTTTTTCAGGCAAGTGATTTCGTTTTTCTGCGGTTTTTCTATATTATCTTTTGTGAGAACATGAACTCATGAATGTAAAGTAGCCAGAAGAGAGGAATAGGGCTTTATAAATATTGATTAAAATAAGTTCCTGATCTTGCACTAACGTAGAATTAGGATGTTTGGAGACCCACAATTCTTGTAAAATTTATTTAAAAAATTGAACCGCAAAAAGTGCTAGATAATACACCAAGAGAAATAAATAACCGGTACTCTATTTTATTTATCTGTACTCTTTATTTAGTCTGTCTAAAATCAGAAATACTCTAATTCTTCTAGAAAAAGCTGGCAACCCTACTCATCGTGTACAGTAATATTAGCTCTAATATTCAAACAATAGAGATAAGGCAGTAGGTCGCTATGAATCATTTATTGCAATGCTGAATAAACTGTAAATATTTAGTTATGGTTTATTGTGCAAACTAGGTTTTACTACTTCATATAAGGGGCTTGTGGCTAAGTAATAACACGCTTACCGCGGTTGGTCTGTGGATGGGTGACCATCTTTATGCACCAAGACCCCTCCGTTTCTCGGAAACCACGTTAAGCCGTGGGTCCCGGCTGTCATTCGTGTCGAAAGTCTGACAACCAGTCTTATCAAGGGGTATATAGTATTACGCAGTAATTGGGTTGCGAAGGTCAGATAGGCAGTCACTCCGTGTAAATACTGGTATTTAGCCACATCCGGTTAGACTGGAAGTCGACCCCAGCCTTAAAAAGCTAGGCAGATGATGATTGTCTATTTTAATCATATTAAGATAGAGAAGACATTATATTATGTCTTGACTTAGAGAAGATGAGAAAAATTGTATGAAGACAGTAAGTAGGTATTCATTCATTTAAATTATAAATACTCACTATATCTTAATCTTGAAGACAACTTTTTTTCCCCGATGATTGGACTTTGGATTCGCCTTTTCATTAAGTACCGTCTACTAGGGTTAAAGGTCCGCACAAATATTTAGTTCAAAGCTTAACAAAACAAATAATCGACTTTGTACCCAAGACGATGTTTTCTTACATGCCATACAAAGTCCACTTTGTTCGCTTTTATTTTTCAATAGCTAATATTGAAAAGGCAGTGTTCTTTTTTTCTCACAACATAAAACATAGCGCTCAGCTAATAGTTAATAGTTTAGTAACCAAACAAATTATGTATTTTATGTGTGTCTACAGGTGTAGACACAGTGTTCAGACACAAAATATAGAGCGTACAGAAGTCAATCTACATACAAAGTGCGTTCGAGCAACGCACTCATAGACAACGCTCATGGACACGATATCTCGGACGGGTTGGGACCAGTGCAAGCACGAGTGCCATCCCCTGAGACACGCGTCTGTGATGTGAAAAAATGGAGCAACAAAAAAAAGTTTATAACTGTTCAGTGGACGGTTGTTTAAATTCAACTTTAAACTGTGAATTGTCGTTTTTTAACCTACCAGTTGTTTCACAGAGGTATTTGCTTGTGTTTCGATGGTTCGTTTTAACGTAACACAGAATAGTTAGTTGTAGGTAAGCGAACATGACTTTGTGGACTTGTACTGTTTTTACAATTTATATTAGGCATTTATTGTAGTACCTATAAGCTAAAAAATATGCTCATCTTCCTCATTATAAATAGTTAAGATAGAACTGCTCGGCGAGCCGGCCGGGCCGCCCGCGTAGCCGCCCGCCGCCGATCATAACTATTAGAGTTGATATTATTTGTGATCATGGCAAGAATATGTTGTAAGGTGGCTATTAAGCTCGATTTATACCTATAATGGTTTCCGATTTTGAATCAGTATAATCGAAGCAACTTTTTTGCGAGGTAAATTCACGCCACCAAATATTACGTAAGTTGAAAACATATTTTTTCGTTTGTGTAGATATTGTGTTGTTTCTGGTGTCATTTGATAGGTTTAGGTCTAAAAGGATAGGGCAAAATAAATTGTGTAAATAGGGTAATCCATTTAAAAGTTATTAGGGATTTTCAATAGTGTAACTTGACAAATGTAAAATTTTATATGTTTTTGTTCTGTAAACTTTTTGAATAGTAATACTTTGTTTATTGTTTTGTTTTAATATTGTATTTATATTTCCTATCTTCCTGTTTCATTCTCAAAAATAAATCAAACACCTAATACGAGTGCCACTACCACGACAGTTTTTATGCATAAGCCAAAGTTGACAACCCTAGCGCGACCGCCGAGCGTAGGTATGAAAAGTGAAGTACATACATGTGATTGACTTCTGTACTCTCTTTATTTTGTGGTTCAGAGAAGAGAACATAAAATGTCTATCTTTTAAGGCTGTCTGTCCATTAGAGTGGAAAAGAGCGGAGAGGAGCGGAGCTTTTTTTTTGTATCCATGCGGATCGGAACGTAGTTTGAATTCTATTGGTTCATATTGGCACAGCTCCGCTCCTCTTCACTCTTCCCCGCTCTAAAAGAAAGGCAGCCTTATTGTATTTAGTATCGCAGGTACCTATGCTCGAAGAGATTTCTTTACAAATAAGCATCACCTTGGTACGAATTATTCTGAGAGAAGGTAAAAGAATTTTTGAGTGGAATTTTAAGTAGTTATATCGGAATTGTCGCTAGAATACTAGACGAATAAGAAATAAAAACAAAATATTACATTTTTGTCCTCTATTTCTTATTAGTCTAGTATTCTAGCGACAATTCCCCTATAACTACTTAAAATTCCACTCAAAAACCAGCAGCCATGAAGAATATGAAGGATTTTACAACAATTGTACAGTGAGTAGGTACTTCAGAAAGGACATCTAGAAGGTTGTCTATCTGAAGTACAGCTATTCATATTAAATAACTATTGGTCGCTCAGTGGTCGAAATTCGACCATAATCCGTTTAAAACTTGTTGTAGTGAAATGCATTATTATACCTATAATAATATTAGCATTCTGCAGTCCTTCTCCATATAAACTTTAACTGTGCCAAATTTCATATTCCTCCGTCCGCGTAATTTTCGTAAAAAGGGGTACAAAGTTTTTGCTTCACGTATTAATATAGACGGATTACAATAGGCTAATTTGATAGGTTTATTGGGAAACCGACCACAAAACGTATGCGAATTTAATCGATGCTATAAAATGAACGCGCCATTCGATACGTAAGTAGCTCGGAAAGTCGTAACTATTTATTATGCATATAAACATACGTAACGTTTCCTTAATTATCGTTGTGGACTTGTGGTCCCCCAATGTTACTTAGGGACGTTAGCATTATTATGCTATTAGCATAAACATAGCAGCGTATTATGTTCCCACTGGTGGGAAACAGGCCTCCTCTTTGTGAGAGGGAATGGGCCATCATCCACCACGCAGGCTCAGTGCGGTTTGGCGGATGCCACATGTGTTACGTTACGATACAGCAATTTTTAGGCTTGTGGCTAGGTAATAACAGTAACACGGGTCGATCGATCAGGTTAAGCTACGCTTGCCGCGGTTGGTCCGTGGATGGGTTACCATCTGTCACGCTAAGCCGTGGGTCCCGACTGTCATTCGTATAGCTTAGGCAGTCGTTACGCCAGAAGCAAGAATGTCTGACAGCCAGTCTTACCAAGGGGTCAGATAGGCAGTCGCTCCACTTAAACTACAGGTATTCTGCTACTTTCAATTACACTGGAAGCCGACCCCAACAAAGTTGGGAAAAGGCTGGGCAGATACTTAATAATGATGATGAGGATCGGTAAAACAAGTCTTTTTACATTTAATGTTTAAGCAAAATTCGACATAGTTGTAATGTCTGTAAAAAATCATTTTGATCGATTGTACCTACGTAGTGTCTCGTCCGATGTTTATAGGAAATAAACATATGAAACTACTTGGCAACACGCATAATGAGTAAGTCAATGAATTTTAAATTGTCGTAGTATTTGTACTACTGAAGGTTACAGTTGCCAAATATATAATATGCCAGCTACTGTTTTCCATGAGGAACGAAAGATCGTTTTATTTATTTTTGCTCTACTTCTTTGAATTTGTTTATCACATTATGTAAAGTGATATACATTTCTGTTCCAAATTCTTTTCCTGAATTGGATACAGATAAGTACTATAAGTCCTCTATGAGGGATGGAGGCCTGGTGGATAGCCTGGAATGGCCTGGATGTAGCCATGATGACATTATGCATTAGATAATATGAAAAATTCTGAAAGAATAATAAAATGCTGTACCTGGTACGTATAATCTACCTACTCTATTCAACTGATAAAGTAAATTATTTTATTTAGGTAGGTACGCTTTTAGCACATCCTCACTGGTTATAACAATGTGTAAAACATTAGCACACACATTATTTTATAAATATTCGTTCTTTTCTTCAGATATGAAACGTCGAGAAAAGCATTGTATTGTAAGACTGTCTGAAGTAATATTAACGTATCGATCAATGGGAAATTGGCAAGAGTCGTGGGCTTCATATTACGACGGCGGCGTACGTAATAGTGGAAATCTTCAGTTGTTTATAGCTCAATTTATTTTTATACGTATTGCGAAGTGGTTACTTAGTTGCGTGTTACGCATTATAACAAAAATAAAAAATATTGTAGATAGAGGTTAAAGGTCAAAACGCTCAGTGTGCAAGCATTACAGAAATGGCTGGACATAAATAATATACTTAATTTCAGTTTTTCGAATAATAATTTGAGCAGTCCAGTCAAAACAAAGGCAGATAATAAGTTTATCGAAGTAAGATGCGTACTGACGAATCAGCTAACGGTCGAAGGATTAATGACCTGTTTGGCTCTCGTATTTCGTCGGTGTGCGACGGACGTGTAAGCTGTTAGATAATACAGACTTTACACGGCCGAGGTCACGAGCAAACAACGGTGACGTACAAAGGCTACGTTGTTGTTTGTCAGTAGCCTGTATTTTGAGCATACGTTTAACGAGGAATGTATCTTCATATTTTGCTTAAACTTCAACTACTTGAGGTGCGCTTACACATGCAACTAAAATTGCTCTATCTTCGGCAATTCTCGTTAACTTGACGTCACGACCACATCCAGCAATTTAGGGCAGTGGCAACATGTAGCCCCCTGTTGCCAGAGATACTGCCACACAATATGGCCCAATATGGAGCAACTTTAAAAACTAAGCAATGCGCCGCTTCCGCCGCCGGCCGGTTCTTCTTGTAAAAACGAGACGTAGTTATACGTATAAACGAGACAGAAAGAAAATTAACTAGAAATTTCTAAAAAGATTGGATAGGTATTCAGCCACTCATGAAATATATGGAGCAATCAGAAGCAATATTGCCGAAACGCATCGGCAATTTATTTTTGTTGCTCCAGATTGCTCCACTTAATTGCTCCAGATTGATCCATTAGTGCCGAGCAATACCTAATTGCTCAAAAAATTGCCCGTGTAAGAGCACCTTTAGTAAACGCACATTTACATTTTTATCGATGAGACTAGACCAATAATTTTGATAAGGTGTTTCCCCAGAAACCGCCGTGACCTTTCGTATCGAACAGCTGATAATTATGTTAATTATAAGCTATAAAAGCTTCACAGACGTTCAATAAACCTATCATCTTATTTAGATTCGATCGAGATAAAGATAGTATTTTTGGTGACTGATACCCAAGATATGAAACTGGTTAACTTATTGTTGCATAAATAATGAGTCCAATCTATTTGCACAACATCGTCGGTCAATAACGGCGGTGGCAAGAAACAGCCAAACACGTGTTTAAAAAACAAGGTGATGTAATGGGAACTTTAAAGAATGATCTTACGCCGATAAGAAACAAGCTGCAGTTTATATTTTTTAATAACTTCATAATCTATTTTTTAATAACTTCATAATATGTTATTATGACTACCAGTCTTTGCTATTAAATTTGTTGAAATAGGATAAGCTGAAGAGTTTGTATTACAGAAATTATGCGTGAAATAAGTTTCCTTTCAGTCCTTAAGGTTCGTGTAAATGACGCTATTCATAACCTAATGGTACCTTAGTTAACGGTGTTATTTCGAAACTTATAAAGGCTTACTGTAAAGTATGTAAGCATATTCTTGAGCCTTCGCAAAAAAAGAACGATGTCGTACATGTTAATTAGGTTGTCATGGCAACACGTTAGCAAGCCAATGCCGTACTTTCCTTTCAGTCCTTAAGGTTCGTGTAAATGACGCTATTCATAACCTAATGGTACCTTAGTTAACGGTGTTATTTCGAAACTTATAAAGGCTTACTGTAAAGTATGTAAGCATATTCTTGAGCCTTCGCAAAAAAAGAACGATGTCGTACATGTTAATTAGGTTGTCATGGCAACACGTTAGCAAGCCAATGCCGTACCATTACAAATAGTGAAACAGCTGGACATTTTTCTTATTAATTGATCTCACTCTATGTTTACGTGTTCGCCTCCGTTACTTCGTAAAGTAATAGCGGGTAATTCTTTTAATGGATTTCCTCGTATACCTCGTCCATCAGTATCATGTGTGTAATACAATCTTGTTGAACAAGAAATTGGAAGCAAATTTAATTGGTTACACAAGCACCTCTAGCGACATCAATCAAATGAAGGGCTTCAGTGTGTTACGGTCTAAATACTTAGTAAATTGCTTTATACGATATATCATAATTATCCTCTATTTGTAGCTGCGTAATTATAGAAGATTGACTTAATTTCTACCTCATTTATTATCTATGCCTACCTTTTAACTCTTCGGCTTATGGTCAATCATGCCTTATTGCCCACCTTATGTAAGTGCCATCCCCACTGTGTATTGGATTTATTTTCTACCCTGTATACAAAATGGAACCTTGTTCATATTTTAATGTCCTTTAAAAAGAACAGACTTTACAAAGTATCACGCTATTGACCGTATATCTGATAGCCTTAAACAGTCTTTAAATTGCCAAAACAAACATGATGAGTGACTTAGCATGACGATTGTTGAATTTTTACGTCACCGTGGCGACGGATACCTATGTATAGAATGGACATCGACATAAGTGCTAGGCGGGACATTTCCTAGTATGATCAATGATGAACGACGTCACGTGAACAATGTGAACACAAGTCATGCATGTTAGAATAAAATTAGTTTGAAGTACTTATTTATACTTATACGAGTAATTTTCTTTTATTTTTAAAAACTATACGCTTCCTATCGTCCAAATGTAGATACATATCTTAAATAATATTAAAATATGGCTGCGCCCGTGTACGGCGGTCGTAATGTGCGCTTGGCTTACATTTCTGACATTTTTATAAGTTTTTGACAATTTTTTATTATTTTTGAGTTATTGAATATTTAAAAATTAGTTGATCACAATTTTATTTTGGGTTTTTATTTGTTTTATATTTTAAAATAGTTTATAATTGAATAATATGAGTGTGAAACTAAGGACTAATATTATGTCTGATATAAATAATTAAATTAAATCTTTGGTACCTCACTTTACTTCTACTTGGGTTTAATGTCATTTTACAATTCACGACTCACGATATTAAATGAATCCAATACCGAATAACTCAAGAGTCAGGCTACAAGACATGCGATCGTGCAAGGCACGACTGTTTACCATCTGGACGAAATAACCCTTTTTTAGGTTCCAAATTTCAACGTTCTAAATCAAAATAAAAGTTATTTATCCAAACTAGGCTGAGAAGCAGCACTTTTTGAACGTCAACATTACTCAAGACAGTTAAAGAGAATCTAGTCGCGGGCTGGTACTCACTGGTGGGCCTGGCTAAAAAGCATGCTGTCTCACCAGGCATCGTGTCCGACAGAGGTAGTACCCGTGATGAGCAGTTATAAGCTAGTCTACACGCACAACATTATTGAGTGAGATTCAGGATCATTTATAGTATAACAGGCGCGTATAAGTTTAGAAAAGTCCTTAGGAAGATCGGATGTTATGAAAAAACCACTGCATAAATCAATTACCAAGAAAACTTATTTAACTTTTTGATATTTGAGCTCTGTCCGTACCGACTTGGTTTTTCAGATTTTACACACCTTTTATTGCTTAAACACGCCCAACGTAACGTTAAATTAGCAAGAAAAACGAATCTCTGTTGGCTCCTAACTTATTAATGGCTTTTTATTTTAGTATTCCGTTCTATACAGACAATATTAATAATGAGACCAAACCATACCTTGTTTAATTTTGTATTAACATTGTCGAACAGTGGAGTAATACACTCCCGAAGTTTGTATGGGAAAACTGTGGACTAGATTCACCTTAAGTAATTTTGACGGTCCTCCAAAACGCCCGCCCTGCACCACTTCCTAATTCTATAGCTCGGAAGAAGAAGTGGCGTAACAAACTCTCCAGCAGGCCAGCTGTCAATGAAGGAGAATAGGCTAAGGTAACCCGCAAAATTCAAATTTACTAAACTTTTTTTTGTAGATTTCAGGTCAGTTTCAGACTGTATGTGGAACAAAATGTTATTCGCAACCGTAACACGTTAGCTGGTGGGGTCCGCAAGGGCCTATGCCTGTCAGGGGTGCGGGTTGTTCGTAAGATATACCGTCGCCCTTGACACTCAGGCAACTGAAGGAACACGGGTGGGTTTTAGTCAGTAAAAGTATGACACGCCCTCCTGCTCCACCCAGAGCGGAAGAAGTTATTTGATGATTTCCCACCATTGTATTTACAGAATTATAAGCACTAAAATCATCAATACAACCCTCTAAGTTCTTTATAATCCCATTGAATGACTATTTCATAGTCAAGAACTATAACCACTTTGGAGGTGGTATGGTATGTACACAAAATAAAACGAAAGAGGGGTAGCCCTATTTCGTTTTTAATTAACACGCTTTTATTAGCTTCACCTCTATGTTTGTTTCTAAGCATTTGTATTTGTATTTGTAACCGACTCCTTAGGACTTGATTTGACCCAATTCAAACGGTCAATTTCATTTAAACATTGTAGACTTATCGAGGACCGTTGACAATTCAATAATTTAAAAAAAAACTGAAAACTCACGCTTTTGTAGTTAGTAGATGTAAAAAACACGAAAAGCAGGAAATAATTTCAAAAAAGCGTGGGGTGCTATTTGAGGTATTTTTATAATCAAGCACCCCTGGCAGGCAACGGCCCCTGCGGGCCCCATCAGTTGTTGCTGACATCTCTTTGACGCGCGCGTGGAACACAACGCGCCGTCGACCCGGCCTTGGTGATTACCGGACAGCGAGTTATCCATTACTCGCCGTCCGCAAGCCCGCGCCTACCCGCGATTCCCGACGCCCAGGGCGTCTCCTGCGAAGGCTACGGCCGTGAGGGCGCATGTACTGCATCTCCCTCACGTGCGCCGCCTCCGTCTTTGCGAGCATCACTGCTTCGCTGAAGGAAGCGACTGCTATCCATGCACTCTCGCTCCGTACCATGGCCCGGACCAGGGCCGACGCGAGAAATCGCCGCCGCCGATCGCCTCCATGAGGACACGGCGGTGCTCCGCCCAAGCCAGGCAGACCTCCACCGTATGTTCCACCGTGTCCTCAGGGCGATCTTCGCAATGGAAACAGCCGGGCGTTTCCTCCCGCCTTATTCGAAACAAAGATGTCTCATTACGAGAATATTATGCAATTGCTTCTGTCCGTATCGTATGTCAAGAATTTCCTGTGATTCTGTGTTCATGAGAAGATTCTTATGTCCCAGAACATGAAAATGTCACGTTCTATGTGTGTTATCAAGGAAACTACTATAATCTTATTAATAGATAGATAATAATATCTACTGTGTTATCTTAATGGTCATTTTAATGTAGTAACACTTCTGAGCATTTTTGCACGACCTTGAGTAACAGGAAAAACTATTTTGAAATGAAAAACCGCCGGATGATCTGTCATTTCCCAAACCTTTGAATAGGTGTTAATTTTTTAGTATGTCAATGAGTTTCGGTCAGTCAGATGACAATGCGGAAATATAAGGAGCGGGTAAGTATTTAAAATTGATATTATAAAGGCTATTGGCGGGCTTGTGGCTAAGTAATATTAGCCGTACGGGTCGATCGATCAGGTTAAGCTACGCTTGCCGCGGTTGGTCCGTCGAGGGTGACCATCTTTACATACCAATCCCCTCCGTGCCACGGAAAGCACGTTAAGCCGTTGGTCACGGTTGTCATTCGTGGATCTTTGACAGTCGTTACGGGTCGTCAGAAGCCCGAAAGTCTGGCAACCAGTCTTACCAAGGGGTATCGTATTACCCAGCAACTGGGTTGTGGAGGTCAGATCGGCAGTAGCTCCATGTAAAATACTGCTATACAGCTGCATCCTGTTAGACTGGAAGCTGACCCCAACATAGTTGGGAAAAGGCTAGGCAGATGATGATGATGATGATGAAGGCTGTTATCTATCGAGGACTTATCAATCTCCTTGTCACTGATACAATTAGATCGCTTTGATTGTGCCACAAACTAGCAATCGTAAGCACGAGCGCGGTTTCTAATACTCGTAAGTCCACGTTTGCATATAAATATCGCAGCGGGATTTTTTCGTGAACTGTATCTTCAACGTACTGCTTAGCGCCGAGAGTTGAAAATCCAATGCTCGATAAAATCCCGCCGCGATATTTTTACGTCCGTACAAATGTGGGGGAATAGTGGAGCGCGTCGCGATAAACAAGCTCCTGCACCATTGACGTAGAATTATCGACACGCTACACACTGTGGCCCTAGCGTTAGTGCGCGTTTAGCACTCCGATTTGACAATTCAAAAGTGCCTGTAATTGGTTTATTTGAAATAAATGCTTTGAGTTTGAGTTTGATTCGATTGGTCCTTCACTAATCCAGGGCCAATGGCCGGTTAGGCGAACGCGGTCGATGCGTTTGATCGAGATGGTTAGACTGTAACGGTCTCATTACAAAACAAAGTTGTCCTTTAGGTATGGTTTAAATCATCGAGCCTGTTTTTGAATTGAGAATCCAATATGTATAGAGATAGAGAAGCAGTTCTTTTTACGAAACTGACAAGTGGTTATTTTTGTATTCAGAACTTTACCTAAATCGAATAGGGTTGGTAATGCAAAAACTGGCTCAGAGCTCTATGCTAGGTAAAGTTAGATCGCGTTTTGTAATAAGACAGTTAAGTGTCAAGTAGAGTTTTTTTTGGCGGGATCGCGTTGGAACATGTCGCACGAATTTTCATTTTCATGAAATTTAGTGAAATAGCGAATTCAATTGTATAATTTTGGTAGTGAATTCAATTTAGTTACGTGTGAGTGCACAAGTGTAGTGAAGGTGAAACTAAGTGACTAACGTGGACTTTTCGTGTTCCCCCCAAAAACTCCTATTAGGTTGTTGTAAAGTTACTACCGCTTTACAATAACTTTAACTTTGACTTGACTGACTAAAGACGACTGACTGTTTTGTAACTTCGTGCCCGATATCGGGCCATTTACTTTATTGAAAAGAAAAATTACTTGACACTGGCTAAATGCACAAACCGTGTGGAGCCAAAACCCAAAAAAAAAAAAAAAGTGTCAAGTAATTAACACAGTTACTTTTCTATTGTTATTATCAGACCTATTTGAGTCTGCCTTACAGACGACGGGTTAAATGAAACTCACATAGGGCCTCTGATGCTTTATGAATACTAATATTTATTTATGAATACCGCCTAGGCCTAGACACACGCCAGGCTGCTACTCGAAAAACGGGCGGATGTAGAGTATTCAAATTTTGTTTCTGATTGAAGTTATTTCTACTTAAAATTTTAAACGAATCTCAACTTTACCTTCAACTTTAGACTAAGAGTAATAATTTATTCAAACTCATTTCAGAATAAGTAACTAGATTCATTGAAAAAATCATAAAATTTTGAATTTGTTGCGCAAAATAATTACGAGTATGTTGGATTTTTTAAGTTGTTCCCAAAACTCATATTTGTTTACATTTTTGGAAACTAAATTGCGAACGCAGTAAATAATTATTCGCTGTGGCCCCCATTTTTTTACTGCTTCTGTTTAATGCAATCCGTTCTAGGACATTCAGCAATAGGTGGATGACGGTTGCTGATCGTGCACGGTATGAAGCCACTGCCTCATCCGATCGATATTACACCTCATTCAAGCTAAGTCTTTGGACGTCCTTTATTTTTAGTCTTGTCAAGATAACTGGGTTTGCCCTTAGTTCCATTGCCAATTGATTTGGGTGAACTTTTAATCAGGTGGAGTATGTGGTAATCTTAGCTTTGGTCTCTTCTTTGACAGTTTTTATCTTTAAATCCTTGTGGATTCTCTCGCTTGTGACGTATCAGAAAGCATTTCACATGTCTGGCCCCCTATTTTCGGAGATATTTTACAGTCATAAAAATACTCGAAACAAAAGGATTTTCGACCAAAACAGACATGCAAAAAGATAACAATTAAATATTCATAGAAAGGTCATAAGGTCTCTGATATAACACCACAAAATCACAACACTTTCAGTGTCAATACTCTCTCAACATTTTCACCTTATTTATCTTAGAATATTACTAATATTATTTCACAAAAACATGTGATTCATAGTGTTAATGACATTTAAATATAAAACAAATAGGTAATTTTATTACAATCATTATGTTTTTGTGTACAAGCGTGATATAGTTAAGCCCACGTTCCCACGGACTTAATAAAATCAGCCGTGGGACTCTTCAACGCACTGCTTTAAGCGCCGAGAGTTGAAAATCGAACACTGTGTTTTTCGACGCGCTGAGACTAACTCGCGCAGTAGGCTTAGCACTGGAACCGTAGAGAACAGTTTTGTCGACGGAAGAGTAGGCAAAAATGACGTCTTCGTGTAGACAGACAGTTGACGGTTTTGAACCGAAAAACCGGTACAGTAGAAATAGAAAGCGTCTTGCTAAGCCTGTTGCACTCAGTTGTATTCTTAATGCTCGGTTCAACACCGAGAGTTGAAAATCCAGTGCACGAAAAAATCCCGCCGCGATTTTATTACGTCCGTGTGAATGTCGACTAAGGGACTACACACACTTATTCAGCTCTGTTCAGCTTTTGTCCATAGAAAACAACGATTTTGTATAGAGTCCGTTCAACTTTCCGCGGCTGAACGGATGCGTACGCATCTCATACAAAATCGTTGTTTTCTATGGACAAAAGCTGAACAGATCTGAATAAGTGTGAGTAGTCACTTAAGGGCTGTTTTTGTTTGTCATTGTTCAATTACTCGACACAATTTTTATGGTGACTCAGAATCTGGGTCATGTCGTTAGGTACCTATATCCTCCTGAGACCCAGACTATCAAATTTTGTCAGATCCATTTGGTTTTTGGTATGGGTGCTTAAAAATTGGCGTTTTTACCAAAAATATTTGAAAAAAAAAATTTAGCTTCCCCAGAAGTCTGAAATGGGGGGTATCATAGGTGATACTACGGGTCTTAATGAAACTAAATCATGTTATACTTTACTTTAATTTTTATTGGTATGAAAATCGTAAAAACAGTTTCGGTTGACATTCAAACATAAAAAAATTTCACATGATGAACATTTAATAAATGTGAGATTGTTGCAGCCACTCAACCGGCATTTCGAACGATTTTTTTTATCATTTTTAACGCACATGGGCAGGTGTTGCGCTTCTTTTAGCCTCTTGGCAATGTGGGGAATAGGCACCACAAGTCTGTGTTTTCTTTGTGATGATGTCGAAGGCGGATCATCTTGTGTTACAGGCAGTACAGGTCTGGGACTTTGGACAAAGCTGTTTCGAGTAAGACGATCAGTGCTGGGGCTAGAACATTGCAACACTACCGGTGTTTCGCCGCCGAAAATCAAATGTTTTGCTAGGTCCATCTTAAAATCTAGGTACTGCATTATATTTTTTCTTGGCAACCCACGTTTAACGGCTACATTCCGATATTCAATCCAGGCTGCAGCCGCAGCAAAATCGAAGAAGTGAAAGATCGCTCTTACTGTCCACTTGCCAGTTCTTCCACGCATGGCGTATTTTCCGATCACTCTGTCCAAAAGGTCGATTCCTCCCATGTGAGAGTTATATTTTTTTACAGCGACAGGCTGTGGGACATCAATGTACCGCTGGTCTTTTTTGGACCACCGCCGGCATGTCCCCAAAGGTTGAATAGCGTCCTCAGTTGATGCCAAGTGGATCGGCTTACTATCTAACCACTTGATGACTGCGAGTTTTTTATCTTGCCGCACTACACAATCGTAGCTACCTCGCCCACTTGCCTGCAACGATCTGTCACTCTTGAGTAAAGTCTTTGGTCTTCTATTTTGTTGGTTGGGGCGTCGGTACTCTGGTACACGGTTTTTCATTAGCGTGCCCGTTCCGTGTAGTTTCCTTTCTGTTAGCGTTTCCAGCAGCATAATAGAAGTGAAATATCTATCAATATAAATTGAAGTTTTTTGTGGCAATGTGTCAGCCAGTTTCAATACAACGCGACCACCTAAGTCAAGTTTTTCAGGCGTTGGATACATAGCTGATTCGATCGAAGAACCTTTAGCTTGATAGAGGTAGAGATCAAGAGGAAGGCCGTTAGGATTAGCCATCAAAAAATTTTTAATACCTTCAGGATTAGGTTTTCCTTTTACTACTTGCTTGAGTTTGCATTTACCAGTAAACGGCATCATTTGTTCGTCGATTGCCACACATTTCTCTCTTTGATTCTCTCTACACCCTTGTTCTATCCCAGATACAATAGGCCGTATTTTCCAGAATCTATCAACTTCTTTCTCAGCGTCAGTAATTAAGTGATCTTTAACAACCTTTATATTCGATCTCAGTTTGAAATACCTATTGCGAGTAATATTTTGAGCAATTAGGTTCACTCTAGTTTCTGCAGACCAAAACATCCTGAACCGTGGAAGACCTAGGACGCTCATTGCCATAGAGCACCCAAAGAACGTTTTAAGCTCTGCTGGAGTCGCATTTAGGGAGTTTCCAGTTCGAGCCACGCTGGAAATATTGGTGCAATCGGACATTATTTCAAACAAATTGGGTTTGATATACCTGTAAAAGTAATCTTGGGGAGCGAGGAGCTCGGAGTCACATTCCAGAGGGAGCTCTTCATCCATGCTCGAGCTATTAAAATCTTCTGTACGATCCCATCTCAGAGGACGATTGGTAGACAAACGATTGGAAGAACGAGCAACTTCTACAAGAGGCTCATCATCGGAGGAATCCCAATCCTCTTCAGCTGCGTCACGAGGTACCAATTCTTCAACAATACCATCCTGCTCTACTTCCAGGTTTTCTGAATCTTCTTCATCTTCTTCCTCGTATTCAGACACGTCCAAATTCAATAATAAGTCTTCAATTGCAGACTCTCCCAAGTCTGTTAAAAAAAGCAAATCTTAGGTCACTAGCGCCCAAAGTATCACCTACGATATTGTTCAAAAACCGCAAAAAATAACCGAGAAATTCATTAAATTTCTAGGTTTTTATTACTGAAATTTAAAGATGACATTGAATGCAAATCGAAACAAACAAAAAACTTCGAAATTACTACATAAAAACAAAAATTACCTGCACGTGACGTCGCCATGTTGTGATTAACAAAAAATGTTTACTTCAAAAGTGACATTTCACTAAAAAATGTGTTTGCACGGCAAAGTGATGCCATCTAGCGGAAACGCACACTCAAGGAGATAACTAAAAATGGTAAATGTTCTTACAAAATCCCATAGATGGCGCAAAAAAAAATATTTTACTGAGGTATCATAGGTGATACCGGGGGTCTCAGGAGGATATTAAAAGAAAGTTTCAAGGTTTCCTAAATTCTATTTTCGCTCGCAATCCTGTATGGTGATATTGGCGTCACAATCACATAGTCTGACTAATTGTATATCGAATCGATCGAGTGTATTGTGATCAGTTGATCACATAGTTGGTTGCATGACCGGTAGTTATGTGTATCAAAAACAAATGAATGAGTGAATCAAATGTGTAACAAATAAGAATATTTTATTTGGGACTGTGATTTATCGGCGTATGGGTGTATTGACACAATAGTTGGGTAGGTATCCCGTTGGTAGTGACGAAGTGAAATTCGGCCAAGCTATGGGACACCGAATTTCATTGAAGGTTCATTTTTGCCAAACGTGAACAAATAACTCGGTACAGACTCGCATCGAATAAATATGTAGTTCACACCTTGAAATACAACTACCATCTGCGAAGCAGTAATGCTCGCGAAGATATATATGCGCCCTCACGGCCTTAGTCGCCGCAGGAGACTAATCGGGAATCCCAGGCTGATTCCCGGCCACCGCAGGCGCGGGCTTGCGGATTGCGAGTAATGGGTAGCTCGCTGTCCCGTAAGGACCAAGCCCAGGTCAACGGCACATTGTGTTCCACACGGGCCTCAAAGAGATGTCAGTACCAACTGGTGGGGTCCGCAAGGACCGTTGCCTGTCAGGGGTGCGGGTTGTTCGAAAGAGATACCGTCGCCCTTGGCACACAGGCAACTGAGGGAACACTGGTGGGTTTTAGTCAGTAAAAGTCTGACACGCCCTCCCGCTCCACCCAGAGCGGGAGAAGTTATTTGATGATTTCCCACCTTAAAAAATAAAAACATACAACAACATAACATCACGCCTGTATTCCCCTAACTGCTAAGCAGAAGTGTACCAATAGTATAACCCACAATTCGCCAGTAATATTTAAGTCCAGTGTAATAATGGGTGAGCCTATTGCCATCAACGGGGCACAAATTCAGACTCCGAGCTGCTGTTGAGAAATTCGTGATGGAAAAACCTAATGACACCGCCCGACCTGGGAATCGAACGCAGAACCACATGCTTAGCAGTAGCGCTTGCGACCGCTGGACCAACGAGGCAGTAATATTTTAGCCAATATGTTAAATATCTATACCAACTAATACATTTATTCTTTCCTTGCACTCTATCGCGTGGGAAGAGTATAAAGCAAACAAGTTATTTAAGCGCAAAACGTTGCATATTGATCGAAGCACTTATCTTATCATTGTTACACCGCTTCCCCATCACAGAAAAACCAAACTGACCTCGTAACGTCACTCCGCTATTAATAACCCGCACTTAAATAAAGCAAACGGTCTATTTTCATAGAAATGTTGTGTCCTTGACCTAAATTTTGTTTAATTACGTGTATACCTATCGCGTTTTGGTCTGATCAACTATTGATGTTGTAATTAGATTTAAATTAGAATTGAAAAAATTACGTCTGTATGTACAGACGCCAGCACATCAAGCTACCCCAATCTGTCAAATTTTCCCAATTGAACATGAACCTTAAAGTTTAAAGTTGAAAATCTATCAAATAAATTTGAAAGATTGGGGTAACTTGACGTGCTGGCGTCTGTACGTCGACTAAGTACGTCAGTTGCACAGGTTTACCCAGACAGTGGTGCCGATTCTGTTGTACACCGAACTAAACTAACTAAACTATCACTAAAATTCCTTACTTTTGGCTATGAGAATCTTAAAGCTATTCTGCAAAAAAAGATCTCTAAATTTAAAAATAATTTTGACACAACTAAAATCGAATTTGACAAACGCGACTCCACGTTTGCCCTACCCCGTGATCTTTTTTAGAGCCGGAATCGCGCAGGGGGGCAGCCTCAACGTGTTTTAAATGGATTTTTTTACTTTTTGTATCGCAAATATAAAAAATTATTACCTACATGTTGAGTTTTAGTGGTGTATGGGGTTTCATAAAAGGGGGTCGAAATTTTCATTATTTTTACGATAGGACACACCAATTTCGAGATATATGCAAAAGAAAAGAAAAAAAAGATACAGTACTGTATTTGCGCCCGAAGTCGAGGTGTCAGTGTGAATTTTAGTTCTTGACAACTAATTTTATTCCACACCTTTTTAATCGCGATTAAAAATAGTCAGATTTAGCTATACAATCGAAATTTTGTATTGAATAGAATAATTAGTTTGACAACAGCAGAATAGCAAAATTACCATTTTCACTAAATTAAAAACTCAGTACAATCTTAGTGCTGTCAAACTAAAATATAGTTATGTTGTGTCACTTTAGTCAATTTCAGAATGGGAAATCGTCGTTTGACAGGAATAAACTAAATTTTAGTGATTTTTAGTTTAGTTTAGAGAATTTTGTGACAAGAGAATCGGCACCATTGTGACTTTTAAGGGTTTCGTAAGGGTGAAGTCGAGAAAAATATAATATTCGGTTGTTACTTAAGTATCGTTTAGATCAAAAAGAAAAAAAATGTGATTTGACCTGATTTTGTACCTATCCGTCATTCAAGCAAAAATACACCATCTACTTATGTTTAATTATTAGATTGACCGTCGAGATTTAGAAAAAATAAGATCTATTATTATTAAAACAAAACTAACAACTAGATTTGGTCAAGAGTACACTGAAATTAATTATTGACCAAATTTTTTTTTATACACGTGTATATCTCGTTTGACAGTTTGACAGTTGTACGGGTTTACCCAGACAGTGAACTTGTAAGGGTTTCGTAAGAAGAAGTCGAGAAAAAGTAATATTCGGTTGTTACAACCGAATATTAATTTTTTCTCGACTGACAAGTATCACTAAGATCAAAAATGTAAAAAAATGTCGTTTGACCTGCTTTTGTAGGCAAAAATACACGATCTTATCGATACTATTTATTTTTAATTACTAGATTGACCGTCGAGATTTAGATAAAATAAAAACTACTAAGTATTATTACTACAAAAGAAAAATCGTAATTGGCAGCTGCACAGTTAAATCGATCCTGATTTTCAAGGAAGGCCATACCGGTGAGCCATAAATGGCTTATACATACCGATTACCAACTGATAAACAATCGCCTAGCATAAATGTGCATAACTTAAAAAGTTTCCTGTTTAGTATTAAGTGTCAAAGTCAAATTATTTGGAAAACACCTTTTGATCGCCAAGACACGATAAGCTTCTGCGTTTTTTTTTTTTGAGGCTCAACGTTCTCTGATTGTGTATGCCAGCCTCGTAGTGTCAAACATATCACTAAAGGATTTTGTAAAAATAATTTTAATTAATTTTTGCGCTCTTACCTTATTCCACATTCCATGACTAGTAGAACAAATCCATACAGCATACATCTGGCCGCATATGCTCTTAATATTACTCGTAGAAGACTGGGTTTCCTCTTCCCCCCCGCTCTCTGGACCTCTTCCTCCCATAGTCGCGCGAATTTGTCACCTAATGGTCCTGGTAATAGAAATATATTATCGTTAGTCAGTTTTTCATTGAAGTTCTTGGGATGTAATTAAAAGGAGACACAAATGCCTTAGCGAGTAGCGGTAGCGGCTGCAATCTTGAGGTTTAAACATTCTAATTGCGTATTGCGTAACACAATTGCTTGGATGCGATACGATCCCTCGGGATTTTTTTTCTCTTGTGGTTTGCGAATACTGCATGCGCCAGAGTATCAGCGTATGGTAAAAACTAAAATTGGTGGGTACTCGGAGATCGTCCTCAAGAATTCTTTAAAATATCTTATTTTGTTGGTACAAAATTTCTACCTTATAGACGGCTTGATATCTTTTCTTGGATACTTTAGAGACTTTTAGAGGTAAAATGAATCCTACTACCGACATTTAATATGACCTCGTCCGTTATACGATATTTTACGAAGTACTTTCTCTACAGCCAAGAAAATCTAAGTAGAATGAATTCGGACATGCTTTATCATCGTGAACAAAGTCTTCTTGTCCTGCTACACGCGCGATTGATAAGTAGCATCGTATATTGCGACATGACTTCCCAAATACTTTGTGTGCATTACATTTCTCATTAAATCAAAGGCGTATTATTTGCTATAGACTGACCGTTGTACAGTGACTCAGTCATTGGAGTTTGATTTGCACCTTCATGACGTTAATGAAGAAAATATTTTTTGTGAATCTCATCCTGAATACAAGCAGATCGGGGTGATAGCGTAACACACTACCAGTAGGAATCGCTTTCATTTTGTCAGTTCAACAACATTCATGGCGTTATTAACGTTGTTAAGCAGACCAACGTTTTTAACATACAGGGTGTAAGTGAAACGCTTCCGAAAACGAAGAAGGGCTAGTGATTCTCGATACAGTACCAGAAAAAAATCTACTTTTTTTTTTACAATTTTTACCTAATTTTTTGGCATGTTTTGGGGTTCCGTAGCCAAATGGCAAAAAACGGAACCCGTCGTCCGTCCGTATGTCACAGCCACTTTTTTCCGAAAAATGCTGTTGAAACTTGGTAAGTAGATGTATTCTGTGAACCGCATTAAGATTTTCAATAAATTTTGAAAAAAACAATAAATTTTGGAGGTTCCCCCATACTTAGAACTGAAACACAATTTTTTTTTCATCAAACCCATACATGTGGGGTATCTATGGATAGGTCTTCAAAAATGATATTGAGAAATACCATTTTTTTCTAAACTGAATAGTTTGCGCGAGAGATACTTCCAAAGTGGTAAAATGCCCCCCCCCCCCCCCCCTGTAACCTCTAAAATAAGAGAATGATAAAACTAAAAAAATATATGATGTACCATGTAAACTTCCACCGAAAATTGGTTTGAACGAGATCTAGTAATTAGTTTATTTTTAATACGTCATAAATCGTAAACCGCAATTTACCTTTCATTAATCAACTCAAATATAAAAATTAAAAAAAAAAAACCTTTAATTTCATAAACATAAACCTGATGCATAAACCGTGAACCATTATTTTCTAATAAAAAATCTGTAATAGGTGCCTAAGTAAATAATAATTATAATTCGCGTGTTACTTGCTGCTACGGAACCCTTCATGGGCAAGTCCGACTCACACTTGGCCGCTTTTTTTGTATGCTAAGCTGTGAGAACTAGAGATGGGCCGACTATGACTTTGACCGACTGGTCGGCTGCAAAATGGCCGACTAGTTGGCCAAGCCGATCATTGCTTTCGTTTGATTTCGGGTGACATCGGAAATGTTCAAAATGGCAAACCTACTGATTGACAATTGTTTGCTATAGAGTTTCTTCTTTTCACGTGACGTCTTTTCTTTCGGTGTACTGGTAGTAAGAGTTCAATATTTCTGACCGACAAAAACATGTAAGATTTCAACCGCTAATACGAGAAATTTATTGCTAGAGTCATGGTTGAGCATTCAAAAGATAGATCATTTTTACAATTTTTTTTAAGCGGGGCATTATTTACCTATGACGTCACACTGCGTGTGCATGCGCATGCGCACGACCCTCTATTTTTCGCCGCAAAAACGTGTTTAGTTAGAACACTGATCCTGGAAACGTTGTCAAGAGTTGACAAAGCACTACTAGGGCATAGAGAGAAACAACAAAAATTTTGGCCAAAGTAGGGTTCAAAATTAATATGAAGTTGACAATAGCAAAATAACTCCACGTAGCGTATCATATCGGCCGTAAATATGTTCAAAATGAAAAGTATCCTAATCTAAGAAAGCTTGAATAAAAAAAAATGCAATGAGCCTAAAAAATCTAGTATCGAGCAAATACAACACTGCGGCAGTGTCCGAAACTTTAACAAAATTTGTTGCAAATAGCAAAATAGTTTCAGATGTCGTCTAATATTGGCTGTATATCTGCCCAAAACTGAAAAACAAAAAGATCATAATCGGTGAAAGCCTACTTCATAAGGACTGCGCCTACTAAATCTAGTATCAGACAAATACAACGGCTACAGCTTTTGTTACCAAACCCTAAGTACAAACATCTTGTATAACGTTTTCACGAAAACAAACGGCGGCGCGGACTCGAATTGCGCCTGCTTAATATTTTTGTTAGAAGTAGGTATTAATTCATTTTACTTTATTTAATTTCTGTATCTAAGTCCAACTAATTAATGGACCAAACGAAAGGTTCCTATTCCTTCCTATCCTATTCTAGATTACACTGAAAGGAAACTGTAAAACTGATTCTATAATAAAAAAAATTAACAGAAAATATTTCAATTTTATTTTAATCTCCGTCTTTAAAAAATTAAGCTTCTTAATACGAGTAAATAATGGGCTAACTAGTCGCCGACTACAAATATAGCCGACTACCTAGTCGGCTTTCCCGACTAGTCGGTACATCACTAGTGAGAACAGTTAAATGAACCATTATTTAAGATTAAACACATTTTAAAACTTTTTTTTTACAACTCTAGCAAGCAATGTATTCCAAATTAAAAAATCAGCTGATAGGCTCACGCATGACCGCGCTCGACCCCAAGTCCTGGCGGCGACTTTAGGTTTAGGCATCCTTTGTAAAGCGCCACCAAAAGAAAATAAGTAGAAACATTACAGCAGCGTCAAACGTTTGAAATTGATGCAAAATAACCAATTTAAGGCGAAAGGTTATTGGTAACTGTTTGCATTTAGATTGTATATAACCTACGTTCTGGCTTCGGGAACGTTTCCCTTACACCCTGTATATTAAAGCAATGGATTAACAATTTTCATCAAATTGATTCAGATTCTGATTGATAATATTTTACGTAAGGTGCTGGTCATTTCCTGGCAGTCGTTAAAAATCTTTAATGTTTTAAAGATACATATAAATTAAATTAAAGCGATATTTAAGCAGATGAAATTTAGAAAAAAAAATTGATCAGTATCAAATGTTGTAAATGGCCAGTGAGGCAGAGACTATTGAATACTTAATTAATTCGTTTGAGTAAGATATACACCTGGCAAAAGCTAGAACAGGCTCGCGGAATACTAACTCAAGATCTTCTAAGAATTTTGTGTAAAAATTTGAGCTTAAGCAATGCACTTCAATGAAGTGTGTCTGACATGGGTTGTTTGGAACCGAAACTTTGAGCTGTGACCTTGTGAGTTATGTTTCGCCGAAAATTGCATGTCTTACGAATTTGTTTTTGCGTGAAGTAAGTATGGTTTTTGTAAGGACGTATAAAAGCAGGTACATATCTAACCCAAATGTAAACTAAAACACTTTATATCTTTATGTACTTTCGGTGTGTTAATAGTCCACAAACAAATGGTATAAATGAGATTAAACTCAGATAAAAGTTGGTATTACTGTTTAATGATCAATGTTTTTATCAGTTCATTAGCACGGCATTCTGTTTTTTTTTTGTTATGGAAAAATGCACAATTTGTTTGTATTTCCAGACGATGACTATGTTATGTCCAAACGTAATTGTAATAAATAAACGAATTGAGATGCAATAAATTGGACATTGACCATTAAGATGTGTCATCGTGTGGTGTGTAATGATTTGCTCGAAACTGTCTGATAACAAATACGTTTTATATAATTAATTCCCATTAGGTACCTATAATATAAGTGTTGTATATTTGTACCTACTGTTATTCCAGCGGGCTAATTGCGTAACACACTATCAGTAGCAATGGCTTTCATTTTGACAGTTCAACAACATTCATTACGTTAATTGCGTTAGTGTTGAGTTGACAAAATTATTCGAACATATGAACCAATAGGGTATTATACCCATTTTTGTAAAGTGTCTTAATTAGATTCTAAAATATTAATAAACCATTAAAAAAATACAACATTTTTATTGAATCGATTAGTGCCGTAAATAATGTACTTATTTAAATTTTAAATTGTCATATTTAGCGCGTAATTTGACGAAAACGCTGGACGCAGTGGACGCCATATTGCTCTGTGGGTATGACGTCAGTTTGCTGTGTAAACAAATGCGCTGATATTTTGTATGATAATTGTTTCTAAAAAAAATGAGTTTTTATTCTACTTATCGTTGGTTTGCTGTAAGATATTAGGTATTTCAATAAAAAATAACTTTGGTTACGAAAATAATAAAAGTACAAAGTGGTTCAGTTGATTAGTTTATACAGCTGTATGACGTAATAACATGGCGGCTACTATTTCATGGTGTTCAAAAACAGATTTACAAAACTGAAATCTTTGAATTGAATTTTAACATTTATTTTGTTATTTCATGAACTAACTAACATTCTGCGACTGCTTTTTGCCTAAGCAATCTCAATAATATACTTTTAGATTTTTTCTCATATAGTAAAATACCCTATTGATAAGCAATATCCTTCAAAATGATTCGGATTGAGATTAATGCCGTGTTACGCAATTAGGGTGCTGCAACAAAAAGCTCGAAATGATCAAAAGATCCACAGCACAAGTATTCATTTGATGCAAGAGGAAATAAAATGATTGATATTTCCGGAATGCTGTTCGATTCTGTTTAATGCGGTTTTCCCTGACAATAGATACAATACAAACAAGCTGCGCGGTCCCACTTAAGCCACATTTTATAGCAGTGCGTTACTCTCTCAGCTAATACTTTGTTTGTCTTACTTTCCAGATGAGCATGGAAATGAAATAAAAATGTATTGAAATTACATGCAATTTATGTCCATTTATAAAATACAATCCGTACAACACGTCTCTCTGTGTCCTTTGCTAAGCCCTCATTCGCATGGGCGTTTTTACTTTTTACATCGCGCATTGACACAACGTTTTTCGTTCGTTCAAATTTGATTTTAAAATTTCGAACGCTAGCAACTCTAGCTACTCAATCTCTAATGTTGAAATTTGAAAATATATCGATGCTGAAAGCAGAGCATTAAAAAAACCATTTGTGCGGAAAAATGCACCGTTTATTTGTTTCAATCGAGCTCTTTATAAACTCGCGTTAAAAAACGAATGAGAGCTCAACTGATGTCATTTCAATAAAATAATAATCATTCAACTTTTAAAGTCATGCATAAAGTCAACGCTCTCATCGTATCTTGCCTTGCCATCGAGAACTTACTTTTTTTACCGTCAAGGTTCATCGATATTGTCAGCTTAGTTTGAACTTAGTGTTACTGTAAATTCTAAGTTTAACTTTTGAGTCGCTTACTATTTATACCAACGATGCGGAAAATTGCTTCTTTGCATACTCATTTAGGAATGTAGGTACTTCGAATTATTACCTAGAAAGTACAGTAATCAACACGTTTTATATTATTTATTAACGTAGATACGAGGTACATTCAATAAGTACCTAGCCTCATCGCCAGAGGGCGCTGTAGTTTCAAAAGAGTTTTACCACAGTGTAGCACATTCTTTTTTAATTCTTTTTTCAAATTTTCATTCCAATCCCTTCATTTGTTTTAATTTGACAACTTATGGAAGCGAACGTGTCGATCGGTTTTACAAAAATGGAAAAAGAGCAATATCGTTCGGTGATTCGATTCCTATTTTTGGAAGGGAAAACGCGCATCGAAATCAAAGAGCGCTTGGATGCTGTGTACGGTGACTCTTCTCCATCGATGGCCACCGTCAAGAATTGGTTCAACGAGTTTGCACGTGGCCGTACGTCGGTTTTTGATGAACCACGTCCAAGTGCACCGAAAACAGCTGCTACGGAGGAAAACATTAAAAAAATCCATGATCTCGTATTGGCAGATCGCCGATTGAAGGTTCGGGAGCTAGCTGAGACTGTAGGCATTTCAGAAGGAACAGTGTTTCATATTCTTCACGAGGAACTCGGCATGAGAAAGCTGTCGGCGCGATGGGTGCCGCGTTTACTCACACCAGAAAACAAGCGCAACCGTGAGACCACATCGGAGACGTGTTTGGCGCTGTTTAAGCGGAATCCAGCGGAGTTTTTGCGTCGTTTTGTGACCGTCGATGAAACCTGGACCCACTGGTACACACCAGAGACCAAGGAGCAATCAAAACAATGGATCCAGACCGGGGAACGTGCTCCAAAGAAGGCGAAAACTGTAAAATCGGCCGGAAAAGTTATGGCCACCGTTTTCTGGGATTCACAAGGTGTGATCTACATCGATTACCTCGAGAAGGGTAAAACAATTACAGGGCTTTACTATGCCGATTTATTGGGCCGATTCGACGTCGAATTAAAGAAAAAACGACCCCATCTGGCGAAGAAAAAAGTGCTGTTTCACCACGACAACGCACCGGTTCACACGTCTGCCGTTGCCATGGCCAAATTGGTCGAATTACGCTACGAATTGCTGCCCCATCCACCGTATTCTCCAGATTTGGCCCCTTGTGACTTCTTTCTGTTTCCTAATCTGAAAAAATCACTCGCCGGGAATAGATATGGATCGAATGAGGAGGTCATCGCCGCCACGGAGGCCTATTTTGCAGAGTTTGACAAAAACTATTTTTCGGACGGATTAAAAAAGTTGGAGCATCGCTGGGCTAAGTGTATCGAACTAAAAGGAGACTATGTTGAAAAATAAATTCCTACTTTTCCAAAATTTTCGTTTACTTTTTGTAGGCTAAGTATTTATTGAATGACCCTCGTACATTAATTATCAGAAGATGCATGCCATCGAATTATTAAAAAAAACGATTACACGACTAATTATGCAGTCAGTACTCCCATTCAGAGTAGATTCATTTGTAGTTTCATTTATCATAAAACACTTTATATTATGTAGAGTTGAGGGTAGAAATATTTTTCAATATTTTTATGTTAACAAACGTTACGTATAGTTTAAACTAGTCAATTGGTCTGCCAGCGCCAACTCAGTACAATTAAGCTTATTAAACTGCCTCATTGTTCTTTAACTATGAGCCGTCTCAGTGGGTGATTCACGAGACACATACCACATGATTAAGGCGAGCAGTCTTTACAATTATTTAATCCTATTCGATTATTTGATTGAGTCAAGAACTAGAAATTGATTTAGGACCACCCTGAAAACGGTGCAGGAGTGGAGTAGAGGTATAACGAGTCGGAATTTTCGGAAATAGGGAGTGGCCCATGTCCAGCACTAGACTGCTTATTGCGTAGGGCTGAGCTGAGGTTGATTCGATGTTTATATGAAACCGTTATCGTCATGTGAGAAAAAAAAATTTTATAAAAACCTGGTACGGATTGAGTTTCTTTATTAGAGGTTACCTAGAATATTTTTTTCGGACAATCAAGATTATGATTAAGTGAGTGATCGATGGTTATAATTTTTTTATTTATTTTAGCTAATAAATTACTTCATTCAAACCTGCTTGCTTGCTCAAACTCGTTACACAGGCTTTTAGGAATTATCTAACTGAACTGAACTAAAAACTGCGACGATATTCATTATTAGTAAAAATCTGTGGGACGCGATAATGGGCCTATTGTGAGCGTCTATTGTCAATTTTAACGTTTGAAAAGAGAACATCTTGGTCAGTTTTGATTGTCATGAGTGTTTACATAACGGTCAAGCTGTGTATTAGGCAAACAGTCAAGAACCTTAGCAAACACCGTAGCTAATGAGATTGGCCAGTAGTTGCTCGTGTCACTTAGGTCACCGGTTTTACACTTCACAATTGGCACCACCACGGTCCTCATCATCCATGCCCAGTGGCTTGCAGTCCAAAAAGACAGAAATACACTGCCTACCCTACCTAAATCAGATGAATATTTAAAACTAATATAATATTATTTAATCAATAAACAAAAACATCTTTATTCATAAATCAGCTCCACCTGTCGAGCGTCGGTATCATTAGTATCGTCGATACAATAGCTGTTCGTTCGCACAATTTGACGCAACGTCGCATTGCGATGCACTAGCACCGCTGAGTGCCTCGGGTGAGATACGAAATATTCGCGTCTTAGTATTTATATGTGTGCTCTAGTGGTCGTGCAGATTTATTGGGTGTGTGTTCCTATACATACGTGGCACACTATGTAACAAATAACGCACACAACCGTACAAGGTAGTCACTGTATTTTAACGATTTTTTACAACACGATGAATTACGAAACTTACCGAAGTTTTCCGAACAATGTTGGTTATGCGACTATTTTAAAAAGTAGCTTTGATTCATTGAATTATCGCTACCTACATAAACAACCATTACTTATTTGTCATATTATGTATTTTTATATTCCGATGCCATTGTTTGTTTTGATTTATTTATTTTGGTTGTGAGCTATGATAGCATGTATTTAAGAAGTTAACGTTGATAATAGCGTGAAAAATAGATACCTAATTTTCCCTGTGAAAGTTGTTCAGGTGGAGTCAGTTTTTATTTTGGTATATGCTTTGTTTACTTTTTATTTTTTGTGCTTGAGTTAAGTTTTCATTTTATTTGTTGGTATATTGGCATGGCTAGCTGACATATGACAAATTTTTAAGTTCTGTGTCTCGTAATGTTGATTACTCTGCCTACCTATGTATAGAATCAAGTCTATCTAACTAAACAGACGTCTGTGCTGCTGGGGAGTTTGTTGCGCCACGTCTTCTTCACAGCTAAAGCACTAGGAAGTGGTGAAGGGCGGGCGTTTTGGGGGACTGTCTTATGTAATTGTGACGTTCGAAAAGTGCTGATTCTCAGCCTAATTTGAATAAATGACTTTTGATTTTGATTTTGATTGATTTTGAGCGAAAAGAAAAAATTATGCGTTTTCAAAACTACCTTTCGGTGAAAAAAGAGAAACAAATGATCGTGAAAAGTAGTTTTACATCGGATTTGCAATTAATACAAACGTCTAAAGGTAAACTAAAGGTAAAGTCAATCGTAAATTCAACACAAAACAGTATGGTTCATTTAATTGCCTCACAGGTTGTATGCTGTGTTAGTGTAGGTACAGCAATCGGTTATTCTAGTTTTTTTTTGCCTTTTTTTATTTCTGCCTAGTTACCCTGTCGAAAAACTCTGTGCGCGGCACTACGCATGCCCTATACAAAGTGTATATGTATAACATGGCATGAACTCTGGGCAGGTGGGACCTGCTTTAGATGTTCAATGCTCAGGCTGTCGTCATGGCCAGGAGACTTTCTACGCGACATTGACTTTATAACTATCCGAACATCCTTCGCTGTGAAACTGATGTTCATCTCCTGTCCATGTGACCATACTGTACTATGTACCTGTCCATGTGACTATACTGTCCATACTGAATGACCGTGATGGTCCCAATGGCGATTTCACCATAAAGTGATCCTTAAATATGTCCGCAATACATTTTAGTTCACTCACATCGTTGACGGAATAATATGGACTTACTCAGGGGTAAGCCCATATTATTTGGCCTACTCTTAGTTTTCCAGAAGTTACGAAAGTCATGTTCCGAATGATGAGAAGCGAAGATATGCATCTTTATGTGCTCCCTATTATTTTGACACCACTTTAGACGTGATTTAAAGATTCTACGATTCTCCCGCATCTCCTCCCAAACACGTCCTTCACTCTGTTTACCCCACTGTACCCATTCCAGAAATTTACACCGAGCTACCCCGTGACCGTCACGCACATGCTTGTTCCATCCGATCACCGGCTGTTTCCTTCTCGGTTTAACAATAGTATGACTCTCAGAGGCGGCTTTACACAACGCATTAACAATCTTATGAATATGATACATACTGGTCAATTATACGCATATGGGCTCTGTTGTCACAACGTTTATCACTACAGTTACTGAATTCAGGCGGAAAATCAATTTCTTTTAAACTATCACTACTTAATTTACTATACATAGGTACCTATAAATCGATTTTTTTGAGATTTCTCTCCCCCCATTTGATTTTATTTAATTATTTATATTACATTTAATAATGAGTGGCGAGTGGTCAGACCACACCGGATCATACTTGATGTGTGTATCGACTATAGTTTGAAAAGCCAACTCAACTACAACACCTTAGCATCATTTATAAAACAATATGTGTCAGACAATAAACCTAATTTAATGATATCGGTACATTTCCAATACAAATCGTTACAAAAATTTAAAAGTTCATAATAAAACTGACATGAAAAAACGGTTACGGTTAAAGTGCGTGCGCGTTTATTATTTTTAGTACCCTAAGGGTAAGTACTGACTACCTACAAGCAGGCCACCTGCCTCTGTATGAAGGACTTCAAGTCGTGACAATCGAAAAAAGAATATTGTCAGAATTCAAAGAATGGCCCACAAGTAGCTATATCCGTTTGAAAACCGATGAATGTGAAAAAATAATCGATACATTTAACTCTACGTTTTAGTTTATTTTTACGGTACCGTATGCAACAAATACATTTCCGTGCGGTCAGTATAGCAAGTCATATTACAACACAATATAAACAAATGCGTAACATTTAACTTTTCAGGCAAACCATTTAAAAATAAAATTGAATTAGCTATGATTTTCCAATAATCTGTTTATTTGTGGCGTCATGGTGTAGGCAAACACATTGTTTTAGGTAGGTAGTTAAATTATTCAACTATGTAGTTGCTTTGCAATTAGTTTTGCGTGTTCTGTTTTTAACTATGCTGTTTTTTTTAAATATGGTTATGACTTTATGACACATTTTATGTTACAAAATGTTGTGAAATGCTGCATCTTGAGTGGACCTTAATATTGTAATGTGGGGTGGGAGGCATCCTAAAAACGTGAATTTGAGAATGTCACTGATTTTTTTTTTTTAAGAATAAAAGCCTTTACCAATACTGCAGCTGTACTTCTATAGGAGTAATAAAATGATCTACCTACTCTACGAAAACATACATTACCTGATTTATGCAAGGAAGAAAGACCTAAATAAGGTAAACACACAAAGCTGAAGGAACCGAAAGAATCGAATTTTAGAATTACTTGTACGAAATCCTATGAAACCTCGCACACTTATCCGCGCCGAAGAGGACGAATCGCTGGAAGAATTCGGAAAATTTTACTAAATTCGGCACGGTCTATTCTTTCGGCGCGAATAACTGTGCATTTACCTTAAAAAGGACACTACAATTTCATATAAAAATAATAAATTTAATGTGGGTAGTTCTTAATTTAAGTATTAAACATTTGGATTCAAACTTCCCTTGTCAAGGTATCTATATCTAGGCATAAGAACTTGAAGCTTACCTGATGAATGTTCTGCTAGTGGTTCATACAGGTCCTGTTCTTCCATTTCTCTTTTGATACCACTCCAGAAAATGGGCAGGGTCCATCTAGAAATTACATTTTGAATTAGGCATTTAGAGATGAGTAGAAAGACAGAGGTTTTTAAACCCTGACACTAAATGGTATAAAATATATTTATTTGGTTTAAAACATGGTACAAGATTTTATTAATAGAATTTTTATCTTACATGTTTCACCATGTACTGGCACACAAAGTTTTTAAAATAATACATTTAATTTTATTTATAATGATAATAATAACAGCCCTTTATGGGTGAAAAACTGTTTGGTACAAATAATTAGGTAGGTACTTAACTTTTTTTTGTTACTATCGGTATTGGTATGATGGTCTGCTTTCCCTATTGTTGTCAATTTTTTTATGGGTTAGTATGCTGTAATTCTATAAACATATTGTCTATGTTGGTACTGGATATGAGTTCTTTCTCTTCTTCATTACTATTCATAATTACGTACTTGTTCATAATCCTAGTCCTACTAATATTATAAATGTGAAAGTTTGTCTGAATATTTTCATGTTTGTCACTCAATCATGCAAAAACGGCTGAACAGATTTGGATGAAATTAGTCACATAGATAGTTTATAACCTGGATCAACACATAGGATACTTTTTATCCCGGAAGTAAGCTTCTGTGGGATAATTTTCGACCTCCACGCGGGCGAAGCTTCTAGCAAAAGCTAGTATTGTATTTAATGTCAATGTATGGTAGGTTGTTCATAAAACACCAGTCCAGATTGGGTATTAATTAATCAAAATTGTTCAGATCAAGGTGTTCCTTAACCAATAATAGCTATGATTAACTTTAATATTTAGACTCGGACTTTTCTCTATGAGTACCAACCACCACTGCATGACTTTAATAATGATCTAAAAATGTAGGTAGAAGCTTATTTATTTTTTACTTTGAAATGTTACTTTTAATTTAATAAGTACATAAATTAACAACTTACGCAAATGTGAGGGCAGACAGTGGATTTGTTTTAGCCCTGGGGTGTGGAGGGCGGCCTTTTTTATCTATAGCCTCCATGATTCAGTGGGTACCTGAAAAAAGCGATATTTTTTTTTCAAATTCAAGGCTACACATATTCCTTTTCCCCGTGTTATTTGCATATTTTCAAAAACATTTCAAGATCTTGAAGTAGAGAGGGATAAATCATTGAAGTTAAAATTAGACGGATTACTTTAAATTTTTACTTGCATACAAGCTCATGGAAAGCTATAAATACTTACCGTAGCAGTCTTCGACAGTCGGTATGGTTTTGTAACCTTATAGGACGGGCAAACGCATGACCTGTGCACCGGCACACAGATCCACTTCGACACGGTTACACAGGCAATTGAAAATGTGCACTACCTACTTATTAATAATTTTTTACCCACACGACAAGCAAGATCTTTTTTCTATTGTACCCGTCGGTGTAAATTCGAATTGTAAGTCACTGGTGAATAAGTACTCCGCTATTATTGTGTGAAAATTAATCAAACTATTAACTAAGGTTAACCATAGGCAACCAGTTCACTTTTGAATATGGCACGTACAATTTTATTATTGTGTCATACTATCAAAAACACTCCGTTCACGACCACCGTTAATTTTTTACTGATAAAAATGTAACCCGAATCAACGTGAATGAATACGAATACCGAATAGTGTCAATTTGACTTGACAATGACAAACCCTGAATGAAAAATCTGTCCGCCTGTCAAATGCCAAACTTCAAGTTTCACTCGATTACTGATATTCTCTGAAGTCTTACCAATGACTCTGGACCAGTGATGTTTCAGAACCGCAAATCTGGTAAGGTGCTCGCACTACCGTGCAAAAATCGCCAGTGCGCTAGCGATTGCATTGATTACTAAGCTTCATGTTATAACATTTCCGATTCTATAATCATGGCTTGTTCTCTAATAGCCGCTACACTCACCGATTTATGTCCGTGCACTGGTGCAGCATGTTTACGAAATAAAACTGAGAAAATCGTCTAAGGTCCCCCTAAGTCAACAATAGAACGACTTCAAACTTGATGTCTACACATTTCATGCCACAAATGCACAAGCCTGAAACTTAATAATCTTTAACGATGAACGAAAACTTGGCAATACTTTATTTTTGTAATAATTCTATACATGCCACTTATGCCTAAGTTTATGTGTACCGCCCATTGAAATCAGTTGATTAAAGAATGAACAAAAGTCATGTCAGTACTATTTGTCAGCCACAGTGCCACTGGCCACTGCTAAAACTCTTAACTCACTCATTCGACAGGGCTCCTCCGCCGACAAATAATTTTTATTTTTTAGTTCCATTTTTTTGGGGAATCGCAGAAGAGGGTTGATAAATTCATATTGATTGACAATTTGACAGCTACCGACGAAATGACACTTTGACAGTTTAAAGTTCCTTTTGGCTACGTTCCGAGATACGATAATATCGATTTGGGCGTGCTCACACCCGTTCCGAATTGGCGTGAGCGCGATAACGATGTCCCGTGAATCGTCATAGATGACGTCATGACATGCGCCATCTTGCGATAACGCCGACCATGCGTTATACTAATATCACCGTGAGCGCTGTCCTCCCCAGTGGGGTTCCCGCATTGTCGTTGCGGGGGGGGCTCAGTAACCGTGGTCACCCTCCCACGGTGAAGCGAAGAGGAACCCCAAGGTGGGGCCGCTCGTCAGGGCTTGTGCCTCCAAGCCGACGGCGTAGCGGCCAAAAAGTAGGTTGCGGTGAGGTGCATCGCAACTGAGGCGGGCCGCGATGTCGAATGGGAGGCATCGCGGCTGAGGGTTACAGGCTGCGGCGGAGGAGGAGTGCCGGTACTTCTGAGTAGCGCTCCTCCCTTCCGTAGCCTGGACGGGGCCGCCACCGTTTGATGGCGGACGCGGTGGGGCCGCAGGGGAAGAGGAGTGTCGCTATAGTGTTGGCCGCTCTCCCTATCCCCTGCGGCCGAAAAGTGGTTGGCGGCGGGGCCACTGTACTGACCCGTCGCAGGCGGACGTCAGCAGCAGCTGGTGGGGCCCGCAAGGGCCGATGCCTGCTAGGGGTGCGGGTTGTTCGAAAGAGATACCGCGGCCCCTGGCATACGGGCAGCTGAAGGAACATGGGTGGGTTTTAGTCAGTAAAAGTCTGACACGCCCTCCTGCTCCAACCAGAGCGGGAGAAGTCATTTGATGATTTCCTATCTACAAAAAAAAAAAGAGCGCTGTCAAAAATGACACTTGTGCTGTTATGTTCTGATTCGTATCATAGTTTTAGCTAACTTATAAATAGTGCTTCTGGCTAGAATCGCCATCTAATCAAATAAGAAGATGAAATTTGTGGTCTATACAAATTGTATATGATGTAAATAGGTTTTAACATTGAGTGAGCACTGTTAGCGCGTTCACGAGCGTTCCGTATTGATGACAAAAATGACAGTTCTTAGCTGTCATAATCGCGATATCTAACTCGGAACGCAAATTAATGATGTGAGCGCTCACAGCGCTATTTTTCTAATTCGGAAAGTGGCCTTTGTGTCGACTGTCGCTCGCTTGGCATTGGCATTGGCGACTGGCGTGTAATCAAATCAATCAAAACAGTGATTACCGTACCAGTGTTTTCGTTCAAATGGTTTCAGTGGAGTGTTTTGGTTAATTAAATAATCCACTAATGTAGGTAGTTCCGTGGATATAATAGAAGAGCCCTTGTTTTAACGGTGCCTGATTAAATAAATTAGTCATGTGTGTGCTAAAGTAATATCTCAGAGCCAGTGTTATCTTGAACAGAATACGGATTTAACTAAACAGTAATTCAGCGTTTCAGGTGCACTTTCATGCTACTACATTGAAGACGAGAATGAAATATTCAGGTCTTCTATAAAGACCTTCAAAAATGTACGTAACTTTGCTACGAAGATATAAAAGTATGATCCTCGCCGGTATATTCTTTTTTTACGTTGGTTGTGGTATAACTCTTAGCTTTTTACGTCTCGAATGCGCTGATGCCCTCGCTGCCAAAGATTTAGATTCTAAAAGTTCTTTAGGCAAGTTTGAATATGCTGTTTTAGTTTTAAGTGGGCCAGATAATGAAGCAAAGAGAGATGCAATAAGGGTCACTTGGATGAAATTATCGAACAATATATTTGTGGAAAATGGAGAGAAACTGTACAAGTGGAACCACACATGGATGGAGCAACACGCTACACATGAATTCATAAAGTTCTATTTTGTAATTGGCACCCAAGGTCTGAGTGAAACGAAGCTAACAAGGTTAAACACTGAAAATAATAGAAGCAATGACCTTTTATTATTAGACAGCTTCGAAGATAGCTATAAGAATCTGGCTACGAAAATGTTACATTCATTGAAATGGTTGACAACTAATTTGAGCAGGTTAAAATACTTGATAAAATGTGATGATGACTCTTTTGTGAGAGTTGATCTGATAATAAAAGATCTGGAAGCATATGCACCAGAAATGAATGCTCATGAAATAAGTGACTATGTAACATACAAGGTAAACTTAAACTTACTTTCATATTCATATAATGCCTAAATATTTTATGGTGGTCATAACTATTTTATAACAGTGCGTAACCAAGTCATTCCTTAGAAGTGATCTGTTACCTTTTCACTTAAGTCTTCAACATGTAGGACACTTCAATCTTGTACTTATAGTAATTATCTCATTTCAGAAAGATCTTCCTTCATATAAAGGCCTGTATTGGGGCTATTTTGACGGGAGAGCGCATGTGTACTTGAATGGGAAATGGCAAGAAAAAGACTGGTTTCTCTGTGACAACTACTTACCTTATGCATTAGGTGGTGGCTATGTCATATCTCGCAGCATTGTTGACTATATTGGAAGAAATGCTGATATCTTGGGGTGGGTAATATTGAGGACAATTTGTTGATTTTATAAATAAACATATATATTTATATGACGGACTTACCAAGGGGTATTGTGTTACCCAGTAGCTGGGTTGTGGAGGTCAGATAGGCAGTCGCTCCGTGTAAAGTACTGGTATTCAGCTGCATCCGGTTAGACTGGAAACCGACCCCAACATAGTTGAGAAAAGGCTAGGCAGACAATGATTTATGTTTTATGAAGCCTCTTTAAAGCATAGTAACATAGTGAATAAAGAATATGCTTTCTTTTCTTTTTTTCTATCCAGTGATTTCTGTTAAGAAAGCCATCATATTTGTTCCAGTCATTACAAATCTGAAGATGTCTCAATGGGTGTGTGGACCGCCTCTTTAGATGGGATGAACCGAGTACATGATGTCAGATTCGACACTGAATGGAAGTCCAGAGGATGCTCCACACAGATGTTAGTCAGACACAAACAACTGCCAAGTGACATGTTCCAACTGTATAAAACATTGATCCACTCACACGGAGAAAGACTTTGTAAGACTGAAACTATTTTAAGAAAATCTTACCTTTATAAATGGGATGTTTTGCCAAGTATGTGCTGTAAATAGTTTACTGCTAATTGTAGACTGTGCTAGAATCTAACAGCTAGATAATTCTAGGTTTGGTTGTGTAGGCTAAGTTAATTTAATCAAACACAAATCCATTGTGGGCATGGTCCCAATAGTGTGTTCATTTATATTAGGATAATCATGTTCAGTATTTTGATTTGTTGTGGAATGTTTGTTGCATTATACATATGTAGTTAAGTAAAAAAGTGCGAAACTATATTAAAAACATATGGCTAGTTAGGTATTACCTCGTTAATATTTCTCAATAATAATAATCTGATGTTAGTGAATTTAATGTAAGAACAACTTTTTATAACTAGCAGTAACATTATATTTTTAAGTTTTTTTGGGTGGGAAATCATCAAATGACTTCTCCCGCTCTGGGCGGAGCGGGAGGGGGTGTCAGACTTTTACTGACTAAAACCCACCCGTGTTCCTTCAGTTGCCTGTGTGCAGGGGCCGCGGTATCTCTTTCGAACAACCCGCACAAGATCATCTTGACTTAAATATTCCTTAGGTCCATAAGTTTCTAGTCATTTGTACTTTGCTTCGATACCAATAAAACCATAATATTTTTGAACATTACAAGGAATGTGCATTTTTATTTTTTATTTAACTAAACAAATGAATATAAATTAGATATACAACACATTTTTGTCATTTACGGGTAACCATGTAATCATTGTGTCATAAATAACAAAAAGTGAGAATAATATAACAAAACGATTTCTTATTGTTATTTATCACACAGGCACCCGAATATCACATTTTAACAGATTCTAAAAACTAAATTAATTATGACTTTTCATATTCATGTAAGTTTGATTGTTTTGAAATGTTGAACTTGATAACTCTTCTTTGAAATAGTCAATGGTTCTTTGCAGACCATCTTGTAATGGCACCTGAAAATAAATACTTTAATATAATAGTAGTCACCAAGTTCCTAAGTTCGAAACAGTTCCACTGGTTCCAAATCACGACAGCAACAAATGTGTTGTTAACAGAACAACCAACTTAAAAATATTGACCCATATGACGCTGTAATTGTCTAAGACAAAGCATTAGGCCCAGCACAAGCTGAGACAGATTGGCACAAAGTAGTAACGGATTATAGGCACTATAACCATATCAGTAAAATCCTTTTCCCTTCTCTCTCATCATTATGATCATCCTTCCTACAATTGCTTAGAGCTTAGTGCCAAAAGCGAAGTCTCACGTTAGATTCCCAATGTAAATGTTAAACATTCTCACAAAGTAAGGAATAAAGACACTGTAACAAGGTCAGTAAAATCCTTTTTCCCTTTGCACCTATCTTCACTGATCAACCTTTGTACACTCGCTTTGAGCTTCATGTTGAAAGCTGTCTCACCTTAGGTTCCCAATGCAAATGCTCCTTAGCGACAGTGATGTCCGGACGTCGCCGCTGCGGGTCGTCCTCCACCGGAGCGCCCTTCGCCACCATGCTCCGACATCCCGGCACTTGATTCTTGATTATCATGGCGAATTCTGTAATTAATAATGATATTTGAAATGCGTGCATACTACACACATTTTTTTGTAACTGTTTTATTTTAAGGATATTTTTTTTTAAATTGAAGTTAATAAGGCTATAGGCCTAGAGCCTATTTCGCTAGATGTAGTGTCGATTGTACATTGTTGGAATGTGGGTGTCATAAACACCTCTGTTAACCTCTGCAGGGAATATAGGCGCGATGTTATGCTGTATTGATAACCGAGTTTTGAATAGGAAGCTCCTTTCCTCCTTTTTTTCCTTTCCAGTCATTTTATCAAAATACTAGCTGACCCGACAGACGTCCTGTCTTACCTATGAGTATTGAATTCAAAATACTAGCTGACCCGACAGACGTTGTCCTGTCTTAGCTATGAGTATTGAATTGAAAACACTAGCTGACCCGACAGACGTTGTCCTGTCTTAGCTATGAGTATTGAATTGAAAACACTAGCTGACCCGACAGACGTTGTCCTGTCTTAGCTATGAGTATTGAATTGAAAACACTAGCTGACCCGACAGACGTTGTCCTGTCTTAGCTATGAGTATTGAATTGAAAACACTAGCTGACCCGACAGACGCTGTCCTCTCTTAGCTATGAGTATTGAATTCAAAATACTAGCTGACCCGACAGACGTTGTCCTGTCTTAGCTATGAGTATTGAATTCGCATTGATATAATATTAGAAACGGTAATATAGTCGTTAAGTTTTCTTAAATTTTCTAATATTACGCGCAACTTTCTTAATTTTTTCTTTCTTATGAAGCTTCTCCTGATAATAACAAACACAACAAAAAAAAAATATTGTAAAATGGGTCCAGCCGTTCTCTGATGCCTTGGCCAAGGGAAATAGGAATAATTTTTATATATAGTATATATAGAAGATAGTATTGGGTTATTTGATAAGAGAAAACTGTCCCTCATTAGAAAGGGACTAACTTCTGCCCGCGATTTAGTCCGTGTAAAATTTCTTGTTTTAACATAAAAGATATCCTATGGCACTCTGCAATACTGTAGCTTCCCATTAGTGAAAGAATTTTCGGAATCGATTCAGAAGTTATGAAGATTACCCCCTACATACCAACTCACAATTTTACCTCTTTAAAATATTTGTATTGTTAAGCCTGTACAAGTAATAACGTGGGTGTGTCATAAAAATGTAGGCAGTAACTTATCTATATGTTGTAGGAAGCGCAACGGGAAAGTTAGTAACATCTTGCGATAAGCGTTATCATTAAGTTCTACCGATTTAGAGATAAGCAGAGTTCACTGAATTGAAAACATGTAATTTTATTAGAAATATCTGGATGACCGAGCTTGGTTCGGTTTTTTTTTGGTTTGACGTTTTCTAAAAATTAAAACTAGCTAGATCGATTTATCGCCCCCGAAACCCCCTGCATAGTAAATTTCATGAAAATCTTTGGAGCCGTTTCCGAGATTCAGATTATACACGCTGCTTTTTTATTGGCTAGGGAGCTGCCACGATAGCGATCTATATACCAAATACTGTCTAAACCATCTATCGTTTTATCAAATCAGCAAACCTGTTCAATTAAGTAAAAAAATAATATAATTATGTCCCGGACCGAAATTTAGACACCCCACAACACAAAATGTAGGCAATAATAATATGTACCTACACGCCGCGCGCTCAATGCGTGGCGGTCGGACATTGACTCTACCTACCATATTTTAGAGCCATAGGTTGAGTGGTTAAGGCGCAGAACCGCGAACCGTAGGATAGTGGATTCAATTACCAGATCTAACGTAGGTATTTTATTTATTTACTTTGTTCACTTTTTAAACACATATCAACAAAATGTTGTTTGGTGAAATTTGATACTCAATAATAAAAACCAAAAACTTTTTCATTTTTTCTGTCAGTAAATAAGTTTATTATGTTATTGCATGCCTTGTTGATTTCATTTCCCCCTTCATACTTATACGGGCTTAGTACCGTCAGAAATAATGTAGTGAATTTAGTGTATTGAACACTGAATACTGCGGTAATTGGTGAAAAATTATGTGAAACAAACATTTCTGGCGTATTTAAAAAAGTGAAATCAACTTAGGATTTACAATAATTTATGGAGCATAAGATCACTTACAGAATTAATTATTTACACTATGAATACCTTAATAATTGTTCAAATTGTCGCCCACTTTGTTCAATACACAATCGAGCCCTTCTCTGTAAATTGTCTTTCAGCTTATTCAAGGTGTCTCTATCACGTTTCACTATTCTAAAAGCACTTTTGATCCTTCTTTTCAATTGTCTGACATTTTGGGCCTCCTCAGTATACACCAATCTTTTTATTTCAGACCACAAATAAAAGTCCATAGGTGTCAAATCGGGACTTCTTGCCGGCCAAGCTACAGGACCCCGCGTCCTATCCACCGGTCACCAAACTCACTGGTTAAATAGGCACGCACTGAACTTTCGTAATGTGCTGGGCACCCGTCATGCTGATAGTACATACCTCGCAAATTTACTAAGGGTACACGTTCTAATAATCGTGGAACCACCCTCTGGATTAAGTGTCTGTATGTTCCACCTGTGAGACTGGGATTCTACGAACACTGACCCAATAATTTGGTCATTAATAATACCCGCCCACACTTTCACACTAAAACGTATTTGATTCGAATGTTCAGCGATTAAGTGTGGATTATTGTGACTCCACCAGTGTTCATTGTGTATGTTGAAGAGTCCTACTCGTGTAAATGTGGACTCGTCTGTCCACAAGATATTCGCCCCCGAATGACTGAGCAGCCACTCACAAAAGTGAATGCGCCGTTGTTCATCACCGTCGTACAGTGCTTGGGTACGACGATAGTGATAGGGGTGTAAGCCGGAGTTGTTGAGGAGCTTCCACACGTAAAATCTGCTTACACCGAAACGCCTAGCAGCCATTCTTGTACTTCGCCTTGGATCCTCTTCAAAGTACTCAAGAATTTCATCTTCTAGATCGGGGCTGTACGTAGATCGAACCGAACCTTGAGCATGCGCTGGCGCACGGAATTGACCGTGATCTAACAGCCGTTGTACTGTGGATAATATTGTCTCCGGTCGCGGCACTTGTGGATGCACAATACCGGAAGCCCTAAGCGAGTCCATGGGCTGGGGTTCAGCATACAATCTTCGGGCTTCGTTAAGATTGTGTCCTGATATTATGTACATTTCCATCATGTGGAAATATTCAATATTTCAATATCGGTAATGCGCGTTAGCCATGGCGATGAAAACACGGAAGCGGCAGGATGCAATAGCGCGCGACACATCCATCACTTGCGATTTTTACCGGTCAACTAATCCTTTAAAATTTTAAATGCTTTGACATGCCGCCCGTCGGTCAGCGCAAGAGTAGCTCGAACGGCGCCGGCGCGGGCGGCGCGGCGGCGGGAACAAAAGAAAGGGGCGGCGCCATGTTTTGACTACTTTCTTCCTATTGGCTATTTTTTTGCGCTTTTGAAGTAATTTATAAAAACTCTCGTTTGTTGTAGGGTGACTATGGTTTTATGTTATTAGAAATTTCGTACTTTTGTTTGTCGAAATTATTTTTTTTTTTTTGCAAATAAGTTATCACTCCTTAAACGTTTTGAGCCCATACAACAACCCTAAAGATTTTTCCGAGCCGTTTTTATTATTGACAAATGTGCATTTTTTTTTCAACAAAAAACATTACGTAGTGGTTACATTACGTGTATACACCATTCCTACAGCAGCTCCCTAGCCGATTAAAAAGCAGCGTGTCTAATAACGTTTAGAACGCCATGAATGTAATTGAACTGTCAAAATTAAAGCCATTCCTACTGTTAGTGTGTTACGCAATAACCCGTCTGTTATTAATAAATAGTGAATTTTTAGGACTTTCACAAGTTTGCGTTGCAATTTGACCCATAAGTGAACGCCAATAAAAGTTACGTCACGTGTCGCGTTATAGCAACTATATTTTTAAATCTTTGTTTACCTTGTATAGTATTTTCTACGGGATTCCCGAGGTTGACTGGTAGTGTGTAGTTGGCCGCCATCAAAGCCAGAAGACCGTCAACGAGATCAGATACGTAACAAAATGAGCGGGTCTGTTTCCCGTTGCCATAAACCTGGAAATAAAAAAATGTTGCAATTTTGTTACTTCTCTCGTGTTGGCACGATATTAGTCCATCCCGTGAAGAGCAGTCAGCAGGATGGTAGTGCGGCTGACCATCACAGACGTGCCAAGTGAGGGCTTTGTACTGTCACTCATGACAGTTCTGTTGCATTCTCTTAAAATAAAAATATATCCGAGTGTTATTCATGATATAATTATAATCTCCTTTAATACATATAAATTATGCTTTTTAATTAATTTATTTAATTTAATATCAGAATATAAAAACATTTACAAAAGAAAAAAATGTAGCCAAAGGTATGGTATCTATTTCGAGAGGTTCCTGTTTCGGATAAGGCGGGAGGAAACGCCCAGGTGTTTCCATTGTAAAAATCGCCCTGAGGACACGGTGGAGCATACGGTAGAGGTCTGCCCGGCTTGGGCGGAGCACCGCCGTGTCCTTGTGGAGGCGATCGGTGGCGACGATCTAGCGCGTCCGGCTCTGGTCAGGGCCATAGTACGGAGCGAGAGTGTATGGGTAGCCGTCGCTTCCTTCTGCGAAGCAGTGATGCTCGCGAAGAGGGAGGCGGCGCACGTGAGGGAGAGGCAGTATATGCGCCCTCACGGCCCTAGCCTCCGCAGGAGACGCCTTGGGCGCCGGGAATCTCAGGCTGATTCCCGGCCACCGAGTAATAGGTAGCTAGCTCGCTGTCCGGTAAGGACCAAGCCCAGGTCGCGGGCGCGTTATGTTCCACGCGCGCCTCAAAGAGATGTCAGCACCAACTGGTGGGGCCCGCAAGGGCCGATGCCTGCCAGGGGTACGGGTTGTTCGAAAGAGATACCGCGGCCCCTGGCACACAGGCAACTGAGGGAACACGGGTGGGTTTTAGTCAGTAAAAGTCTGACACGCCCTCCTGCTCCACCCAGAGCGGGAGAAGTTATTTTATGATTTCCCACCTAAAAAAAAAGCGGTATGGTATCGGGAACAGGGTCTAAGCTACCGGTGGTCAGAGATCCTGACCGAGGAACTTCCTAACGATACGCGCCTTGTCTAGAGGCATTGATTTCTTTCTGGATCAAGCCCATGATCCAGCTGCCCAACAAGAGCCTCCTCAGGTGTTGATCGAGGCTCTTCGCTATTATGCCCTTGGTCTTCACGAGTATCGGCACAATGACTGCTGTACCCACATCATATAATTACTATTACTAATCACTATCATCACTACATATTATAAAACAAAGTCCCCCACCGCATCTGTCGTCTGTTTGGTCGCGATAAACACAAAAAGTACTGAAAAGATTTTCATGTGGTTTTCACCAACAGGGATTCATGAGGAAGGTTTAGGTGTACAATTTGTTAAGATTCTGTTTAAATTGATTAACGCGGGCGAAGCCGCTGGCAAAAACTGGTATTGTATAAAAGATTCGCACCCCTAAAAATTAGACACTTTAAAAATCCTCCAACACTTACAGTACCTGCTATAACTGATGGAGTCCGCCTGTTTTGATTGGTTCTGGCAACCATACTGAACAACGACTGAGCTTTCAATCACAATATCAAGATATAAAATATTACTTAAATTAAGCCTTGACAATCTTAATGGGTGACACTTGAGGACTTGACTAGCGTGTTATGTTACAGCTTCCTCGTCTGTCAATTACCATTACGCTTTATAATAATGGAATGGAGTGTGTATTAAATGTTTATTTAGTTAGGCCATAATCGGCTGAACACTTAAACATTTGACTCTTCCGAGATTGCAGTATTTGGATTTTTTAACTGGCAATACTAAGATCTCGGTGTTATTATAATATAGCGCGAGTAAACAAGTTGGACTATTTTACAACAGACATTCTACTGTCGCTTTCGCTTATATATTTAATATACATAACCGAATGATATTATCTTCAGAAATTGTAGGACATTGTTGAGATTTTAGGACCAGCCTTTTCCCAGGAAATTATAAAACTCACTTACAGTAATAGTCAAATTCTGCAGCGCTTGCATAATAAAGTTGGACACCACTCGTCCATCAGACACGTGCATTCTGGGGCCATACGTGTTGAATATCCGGGCCACTCTGACGGCCACCTTTTCTTGTTTGGCATAGGAATAGGCCAGTGTTTCTGCTACCCTCTTGCCTTCATCATAGCACGCTCTTGGTCCTGAAATGTTAAATGTATTTGTAAATTAAGAATAGAATTACATCCACATTCCATTCATTAGTATTTATAAACGCGGAAGTGTCTGTCTGTTTATTTTGCTAGGCTAAACCGCTGAACCGATGAAGTTTGGTTTAAAGATAGATAAAACCAGGAACACAACGGCATACAGGACTTACAAATAAAACAATCCAGGCTTATTTTTTTTGTTTTGTAAGTGGTGAGATGGGCTGCTGAAGTTTGTATAGAAATATTCGAAATCGGAGCAGTGGTGGCCCAGTGAACGGCTGTGACTTACGGAGTTGTAGGTCGTATATTCGAACCCGGATAGGGGCTGTACTTCGTATAAATTATTTCATCACCTCTGGTCTCAAAACGGTGAAGGAAAACATCGTGAGGCGACAAAACCAAAAATTCGAAAACGTGACATCTACCGTCCATCAAACCGCACTGGGCCTTCGTGGTAGATTACAGCTTACAGCCCACTCCCTCTCACAGAGAGGAGGTCTATGTCCCAGCAATGGGAAGATTACAGACTACTTATGATGATCCGAAATCTACTCAAAAGAAAGTCACGCTCAAAGCTACTACTAACATAGTTAGCACGACTCACGGTATCCCGTCGTGACAGTTTATTAAATAGTTTTACTCTTTGTGTATTTTTAATCACATTGAAAGAAATCTACATTGTAATAATGACACAGGTGGTATTCTTACTATGTGCTCACAGTATTTATTGTGTTTTTCTTTATATAGGTAAATAAATAAAACTATATTGATTTACGCCCCCGCGATTGTTTTCCTACGCGATCGAATCAGGAATGAAGAGATCCGCAGGAGAACCAAGGTAACCGACATAGCCCGAAGAATTGCCAAACTTAAGTGACAGCGGGCAGGGCACATAGCTCGCAGAACAGATGGCCGATGGGGCTGAAAAATTTTGGAGTGGCGACCGCGTACCGGAAGACGTAGAGCGGGAAGGCCTTCCACAAGGTGGACCGATGACCAAGACCGGTCCATGTCTAGCAGTGGACGTCTTTGGGCTGAAATGATGATGATGATGATGATATTGATTTAAAGTTAGCTACGCTATGGCTCACCTGGACAGGAACGCAGAGACTATGCATCATTTTATGGTCTAACTCTAATACCAACCAATAGTGGTCTGTAACTTATGAGATATGTTTACGTTCCTACCAGAATTCCTTTTCGCTCTTAGCTGTGTGGGTCACCCGTTATGCAAAACAAATTCAAGTGTATGGAACCATTATTGAAAAAAAGAGGACCCTGTTCACCTTGTTAGCTTGTAAAATATACAACCTTGAACATTATCTCAAAACACTCCCACGTTCGCTATAGTTGCGGCTAATTTACTAGATAATCGAGAATGGTCAACCGATAGTGCATTGTTTCACGACATTCCGGTATTAAAATGCAGTTATATCCTTTGCTCGTTCTATTTAAAACATGTTCTTTAAAAACAGAAGTCAGTAAATAATATTTTCATAGTAGAAAATATAACTTACTGTTATGTTAATTGATATAGATATCAATTAACATAATATCAACACACAAGCTATGTCATTTGTTCTATCTTAAGAAAGGTCACAAAGCAGACAACCTACATAATAAGGTCATTGCCACACTTCTATGGACACCTGTGAAATGCTAATATGGATATAAAGATCAGTATTATTGATATAAGAAGAGCCAATAACAACATGTTTTTTTATAATTATCATTTCATGCATATTAACTTTTAGAGTGAAAACAGGTGTCAGTTTGACTTGCTCTTCCATACATTCAGGGTTACCAAATATCCTCCTTTTGTAGTTTTTGTTTTACATACCCATATACATAATCGGCCTATAATGTTCTGACTGCGGACACAGAGGGAGTGGGCTGTAATCTACCACGAGGGCCCAGTGCCGGTTGGTAGACGTCACATGTCTTTGAATTTTTGGTGGTAGACATGGCGGTTTCCTCGCGATCTTTTCCTTCATCGTTTTGAGAGCAATGGTGATGAAATAATTTACATATACAAAATAAAGCGCCTGTTTGGGTTCGAACCTACGCTACGCTTTTGTTTTAAATAAAACATAAAAACATGATATGTTTTTATATTTTAATTAAAACAAAAGCTTTTTCCTTGTTCCTATATTATCCTTTTTATTTTTCCTATTATTATCCTTGTTTTAGGCAGTCCTGTGGAAAAAGCTTTATACTTTTGTTAAATCTAAGGTCAAGCAGTTAAATTGTTTATTTGGAAACCCTACACTCCATTTGAAATAAGATTAGACATTTAAACAAACCTTTTTTACAGTCCGTTCAACAGGACTTCTGTTCCGCGGGCAAAAGAATGGCATTAAAAGCAAACAAGTGGTTACGATACCAACTGTTTACTGCAGATGCCATTTATCATGCTACCATAGCAATAGAAGTCAAAATCAGTTGAACGGACTGTAAAAAAGGTTTATTTAAAAGTCTTAATCTTATTTCAAACGGAGTATAGTTGCATTGCATCTATTCTAACCATGAAGATGTTTTATAATGATGTAGTTTGGTAAGTATACTAACCTATTGGATTAACATGTCCCCAATACGATTCTGGTTGTGGGTGCACCATAGGGTCTCCATAAACCTCTGACGTGCTTGCTATCAGTATCTTAGCTCCAACTCGACGTGCTAAACCTGGAACATGATGACGTCACATTTGTGTAATGATTTTTAATGTAATGTTTAAGTTGCAGCAGTTGCATTTTTTCATAAAATATCAGTTTCAAGTATCAAAGATGTGGAAGGGCCAAATAGAATGGTCTAATTCTATAAACCGGAACTCAATTTCAAGATCCCATTCAGCCTCCTAACAAGGTTTTTAAGAATGTCTGAAATTGTCATAGGTATGAGAAAGGTTAAGGGCTAAGGAAAGTAATTTTAAGGTGTTAAATAAGTAGATACCTCAGCTACTTCTTCAATACCTAAAAAAACATCACATAATTTACATAACCAACTATCTAAGTGACCGCCTAAGCTTATGAAGTACCAAGTAAGCAGGCAAACAATTAATTGCTGATATCATTCCATATCCAATTAACAATTTTATATGCAGAACAGATTAATCAACCGTAAAAAATCGTGAATACAATTTATTGTAAAAACTTTAAATTTTCATTTGTTTCTAAGAATAATAAAAAAATTGAGCTGCTAAAGAGCAACCATAATTAATATTATGTTTCATTCCACTCCATTTTATTTCATGACTGCCACGTTGGCAAGCACTACAGCTGAACATAAGGTACTGGGGTCGGTTCCCAGGTTGGGTAGTGTTTTTGCATCAGAAATTTCTTAAAAGCGGTGCGGAATCTGGCCTTGTGTCCGGATAAATACGGATATAATAGACTCGCCCCCTATTACATGGGACCTAAACATAACTGTCTGTCCCGGGGGGACGGCGCGTTGAGTTCCACGCGCGCCTCAAAGAGATGTCAGCAACAACTGATGGGGCCCGCTAGGGCCGATGCCTGCCAGGGGTGCGGGTTGTTCGAAAGAGATACCGCGGCCCCTGGCACACAGGCAACTGAGGGAACACGGGTGGGTTTTGGTCAGCAAAAGTCTGACACGCCCTCCTGCTCCACCCAGAGCGGGAGAAGTCATTTAATAAGTAGTGGCCGACCGAAGTTTCGGTTTCGGCCTAAAAATCATGTTTCGGCTAAAGATTCGGTTTCGGCCAAAAAACAGCCGAACCTTTCGGCCGCGCCGAAACTTACAACATCCTACTTTCGGGTAGCGGTCGGCTAACGTCGCGCGTCGGGTGAGCTCTGTACGGCCGGCAATATGGCAATACCGCTTGCCTGACTCCGCCGGCCGCTGAATCACTTTTCTCAGTGAAGTGACGCTTATGTTTGTTCCCCGAATATTGTCAATGATGACAATGTTGAAATTTAAATTCGATAAAAGGGAAACGTAGAACTCTGTAATATTAGGCCAACGAGATGTTTAATAATCCATATATCTGGAAAGAACGGCCCACTGACATTTTATTCAACATTTTAATCAAGTTTCTAAAAGGTTCGGTTTCGGCAAAAAAACATGTTTCGGTCGGACACTAACTATAAGTAACCGCTGTCTAACTCTTCGGGGATTACAGGCTTGATGTTATATTATTTTTAAACTAGCTTTTGCCAGCGTCTTTGCCCGCGTGATAAAAAGGATAAAAAGTATCCTATGTGTTATTCCAGGTTACAAACTACCTGTGTGCCAAATTTCATTCAAATCCGTTCAGCCGTTTTAGCGTGAAAGTGTAACAAACATCCATACATCCATACTCATAAACTTTCACATTCATAATATTAGTAGGATTTTCTTTGCTTGATGCTTGCAAATCCCTCTTTATAAGGATGCAGCACTGCTTTGCTTTGTATTTAGCAAAACCTATCCCATTGTTGTTACAATAAATACTGCCACTGTTGGAATGCTTTAAATTATATTGCACTTTTGTCATAATCATCTGCCTAGCCTTTTTACCAGCTATGTTGGGGTCGGTTTCTACTCTAACCTGTTGATGGAGCTGAATACCAGTATTTTACATGAAGCACCTGCCTATCTGACGTCCAACGAACGGCTTAACGTGCTTTTAGAGGCATGAAGGGGTCTTGGTATATAAAGATAGTCACCCATCCAAGGACCAACCGCGGCAAGCGTACCATAACCTGTTAGATCGACCCATGCGGCTGTTATTACTTAGCTAAAAAACCCCTACATTGCACTATTGTGACAATCTTTAAGGCATTAACTTAAGGTTCAAAATGAAATGCAGATGCACCAGTTAGATTTGAGAAATAAAATTCCAAAATAATACTCACCTAACATATTGATTGTTCCTAAAGTATTAGTCTTAATTGTCTTAACTGGATTCTGCATGTAGTGAGGTGGACTTGCTGGACTAGCTAAGTGGTATATTTCATCTGCCTAGTAAATAGAACATAATTATAGTAATGAGTTTGTTAAAAACTTAAACTCATAAGCTGCTTCCTCATGTAGGACATTTCATAGGACCGCCGTGAAACATGATTGGCACAATCAACCAGACAGTGAACAAAAGGTTTATGAGACAGTGTCACAATATCTTTCTACACTCAACATAGCTAGGACTGTGGTGTTATCACAGGTCGTTGAAATGTCAGAAATGTGGATGCAGCTGAACTACTATAGCTTTAACAATGATATCAATGAAGTACCTCTACATAAAGTGGGTTAACTATGTCATGATGAATCATCTCAAAGTTGCGGTGTCCGAACCAGTGTCCTACGTTACGTTTGCGGCCTGTGAAGAAATTGTCCACAACAATCACCTCATGGCCTTGTGTCATAAGTACATCTACCAAATGTGAGCCGACGAATCCGGCGCCTCCTGTCACCTGAAATAATTTGAGACTTAAATTCCTCTGTTTTTATTGAGTACACAATAATAATTGGTAAAAACATTTGCCAGTCTGTAGGTAGGTTGGTAGGGGGGTTAACTTTCCAGGGTTTGTCTGTTGAAAACCATCCAACCATGGTAACAGGCTGCGCATTGATGTCCCTGCCACACTGTATTTTATTGTGATTTACTGAGGCTCCTTATTAAGTACACAAAACATTGGAAACAGTTCAGAAGGCACGTTAGACCAATGGCTTGACATGCTTTCTGAGGCATGGTATTTTATTACTAGAGATCGGATATTTGAATGCATATTTACCTAAAGCTAATATGGAATGCACTTTTGTATCAAAATAATCTTTATTTAATTTATGTTTATTTCTTCTTACTAACACACACCACCCCCTCCCTTACACCACACATACATATATTTGCATCGGGGCTTAAACATTAATTTTAAATAAATATGTACTTAAATAGTTTTGCAATGCCAATAATTTAGAAGTCACTTCCATACTATACACCTGACTAATTATGCATTCCCGGTGTTCCTGGCATAAAAATATATAGTTAAAAGCCGCTTCCATACTTTCATAACCAAAAATTTACTTTAGGTAAATATGTATCCGAATATCCGATCTCTATTTATTACTTATAACTAAAGTAGTTTATTTTACCTAAAGTATCATGTAATAATTAAGTAATTATTTAAAAAGCATCATTATGATGGAGCAATGTTACTTGTTATTAAGTTTGGATACAGATGAGGTTTCATACTATTTTCATAGAGACATTATCAAGAAGTTGTTTTGTTATATTATTTTTTACAGTTACTAGTTTATCCATTGCTAGTGAAGTGGGCTATTTAATTTTCTATAGACTCAGAGAAAAAAAGAATATAGAAATAAGACAAACTTATGTTGATTGGTCTTGTTCCTGACCGATTGGCTGGAGTAACCATGACATAATGAAAATTGGAAAGTCTCAGGGATATTTTTTCCTAGCACAATGTAATAAATAAAAAAAAAATGTTACACATCTTACCAATATCCTTTTCCTTTCCTTGTAGCCTAGAAACTTTACTTCTGGAAACTTCTGTGGCACTCTTCCTTCCAATATTGCTATTTTCTTTTCTAACTGATCTATCCTTGACTTAGCTTCTAGCAGCTCACGCTTTGTACCATCATTATCACTGTTTGCTTTCATTTTATCCTCCATTGTATCTGTATTAATATATTTATCCTTCTTGGACAGATCAATAAAATCTCTGTCTAATTTTTGGACATTCTCTTCTTCTATTCTTTGGTGTACTCCACTGTTTCGTTTTGTAAGTATTAAAAATATTAGGAGAACTGAAAAAAGTATTTATTCGTTATTTAAGTTACTTTACTGAATAATAACAATTATTTTGATTGAAATTTGTTTGTTTAATTATTTCATAGAAGTTATTGAATTCATAAGTTAAAATGTCAAAAAGTTGGTAAATAATTAGAATATTATTTGTTTTAATACATACCGTGACCTTATACCGAAAAATAAATTGTTATGATAAGTAATTGATCAACCTGAAGTACATAAGTACTTAACTATCGATTGGTGACTTAAACAATTTTGTGTTTGTAAAAGCGATAAGCTAGCAGCGCAACCACTGTTATAACTGACTGAGCTCGATAAAACCTTTGCTACTTGTATTAAGGACGCAATCGAAAAAACAGCATTGATATCATATGGCGAAGGAAAAACAACACAAAAATGCGGCGAGCATTTGTGTAAACTTATAAACAGATTGTACTGTACTTACATAAAGAAAGTATGCCCAAGACTGTTAGTGTCTTTCTCAATTTCAGAGATTGTCTTATCATTTCGAGTTTACTTTGATTCTGTTTCTGTTCACATTGCTAATTTTAAATTAGAATTTATGTTGTACGTGGTTGTTTAGCGAAAAAATATTGAAATAACAAGTTTCACTAATAACATATCCCCTCTGACAGCGTCACATCCAGCTGACTGCCACTGTCAGTTTTACTTGTTTTTAGGCATGTGGGGTTCTTTCATTTGGGTTTGGGCAACTTGCCTTTTGAGTAATTTACTATAAAGGTGAAAACAAACCTCTTCCTCCAAAACGACCCAACCCACAATTTCCAATCATTTAGTTTACTTTTAACGGTCAAAGTATTCCAATATCCCAAATCTGTTATTTTAGTATCTGGCAAAAATAGTCCAATATACACCGTGAAATTTTAATGGTTGTTTTCCCGCAGCGAAATGGTTTTGTCTTGGTCATACAATAGTTTTATAAACAAATAAAATATTAGAAACAAAAAATGGCAGATTGTGAAAAATCACCACATGCGAGAGTTTATTTTGCTTTAATCATTTAGGCATCGCCGTTCCCTTTGTCAGCGGTGCGTGCGATTCGAGTAGTATCTACCAGTTACCTCTAGTTTTACTATTGAGTAGTGTTTTATCGAGTTGATAAATATTTTTTTAATTATTTTAAAACAAAAAAATCTTATTTTTTTTAACTTTTACTTTATGCTTCGAAAGTACTCCTTATGGCAAGTTGTTCTGCCGCGGGAAAACAACCATTTGAATTTCACGGTGTATACCGAAAACGAATTCTTTGGAAATCTTTACAAACTTTTACTTCTTATTAAGGGAGAATTTTGGATGTGGATGTTTTCACAGATCTAAACTCAAAGTCAACAATTTTATTTACCATGTTACCGCTCACAGGACTGAGTTGACTATATTATTATTTCCACCGTTGATTATAATTCGAGACTATGTAACAATTTTGAATTCGTCTCACCTTGATTTTCACAAACTGGCTGCCTGACGACAAACTGATTATTGGCAATACTATCGCTCCTTAGTGCGAGTTGCTGTGTGTTTCTCATAAGAAATAAGTCGGAAAACTTGCACGAACGTGATGGTGAAGCTGATATAAATGGCAATTGAGGGCCGCGCCAAGTTGGAAAATGTTAATGGTTTCTAGGATTCCGTGTTCGTACTGTCAGAACCCTGTTACTATTCTATTCTATTTTTGTTCATGGCAATGGTGCCGATGTCGACAATTCTGCCAATGTCAGATGTGTTGAGAAAACGTGCGAAGGAAAGAAAAAACTAAAAAAAAAAACTTAAATCCGATACTGTATTAAAAGTAGTGAACTTGTTGTTAATAGGTACACTGAAACAAACAAATAAAAGTATTGTTATTATATGAATAAATATTTACATAATTGAGCGTAAACTAAGCCTCCAAGAGCTTTGGGGAAAAATGTGTTAGTACGGATGGGAAGTTAGTTGGGACAGGGATCTTTAATTTAGGGAGATGACTATATAAGTCATGGGTTGAGTTATTTCTGGAGCAGTTAAAAAGATGTGCTCCAAAGTACCTTCATCCAATCCATATTCACAGAGCGATGTATCTCTGGATATGTGCAGAAAAACCGGAGAACAACAATGGCCTTTAAGGAGACGGCAAAGAATGGATATCACCTTCTTGGATATTTTTTTGTATGGGTAAAACCAAGGCTTGGGTGGAAAAACCCTATTACTAAGCCTATGTTTATCTGTCTGTCTGAATGTCACAGGGCTGTATCTGTTCAACCGTAATATGTGTAGTCAGATATTTTCACAGACTATGTCAAATGAAATACCAATAAATCGAAGGTGAAGTAGGTTGCCTATATTATAAATAGTGTTAGAGACACGGAATCACGTTATGTGCGCGAGTCCGACTCGTACTTGGCCGGGTATTGTTATTGCCACACCAAATTAGCGGGAATCAATTTTTTTACGGTGATAACACCATCTATTATTCATAAAAAAATATCAAAGAGTAACAACGTTCAACCATGGAGAGCTCACTCAAGACTCAACACCCGGCCGCTGGGTGCGCGTAGCTATGCGTTGTGGGTGTGGCCGTAGAATTTTCTCTTTTTGCAACACAGCGTTACTCTGCTTGCGAATTCTATGTGCAACGTTCTTTGGGGGCGCCGTGGGATGCTAGTAAGATGACACTGACAGGCACGTTAGGGCTAAGGCACTTCAGCTTTTAGAAATGCAAAACAGCAAAACGAGAGTTGGTAGTGTACAAGGTTAAATCAGTCCATAGAGAATAGTAATAGATTGGGAGTGATTGGACTAGGTAGTCTACCTACTCGAATTGCGAATGATGGAGCTTTAAATTCAGATGGTGGTGCCATATACGTCATCACCATTCGTATCAACATCCTCCTTTTCATAGCGTGAAAATAGGGTCGGTGCAGTATTTTTTCTTCTTTAATTAAAACATCTACGGCACGCACGCGGGCCGCATGCGGCTCTGCGACGCGGCCTGTTCTAATGATTTTTACTTACTTACGTAGTTAGGTTCGAAATTAATAATGTGTGCATCTCAATCCTAATCTTGATGCATAAGATCAATGTGTGGTCTGAAAATTGATGATAGCTGTGTACCATTATTTAAATCGCTCAGAATACTTACCTTACCCTCATTATACATTTTTGAAATTAGTGTTTTCGTCAAAACAAACATGAGGTTGTTCGAAAAAGTGTCAACGTTACGAGATGTTGCGATTCGTAGCCAATACGCAAACTTTTTAAGCAATCAGCGCTGTAACACTGCTTTAGTGAGAAAGAGCGTTTTAGGCATGGCTCCGCGCATTTACAACAAATTACCAGGTGTCATAAAAAATTTGAATGTTACACAATTCAAAAAAAAAAAAAAAATTGTTATTAATTGAAAAATGTTATTATACGACTGATGAATTCCTAAATGATAAATTAATGTAGACTTATTTATTTGACTGAATATTGTGACTAATTGTAATTTATGATTATTTATTTATGCATTGACCGTAGAAATAATTCCACATAGTGATTTTTAATTTTTGTTTTTTTTTGTATTTTTATAATTCTATTCATTTTTGACATACCAACCAAATATTTTATGTTTACCTCTCGCATAGTCATTATTTTATTTCGCATGCAACCATATTTGTACGCCTCTTGGCATAACATAGCGACCTATGACTCTAATTTAAGAACTGTATACACTACCTATGTTACACAAATAAAAATGATTTGATTTGATTTGATCCCGAAATGGCCAGCTACTTAAAAAATAGAGGCCTGTCATAGTTATAGGCAACTAGCTTTTGCCAGCGGCTTCGCCCGCGTGGAAGTCTAAAATTAACTCACGGGAACGTACTACCAGGATAAAAATGATCATATGTGTTAAGCCAAGTTATAATCTATCTGTGTGCCAAGTTTCATCCAAATCCGTGCAACGATCGTTGCGTGATTGAGTGAACATCCAAGCATCGAAATATCCGAACATACAAACTTTCACTTTTATACTTTTATAATAGATATTAGTAGTATGTTCGAGCCATTTAATTTTCTAAATAACGATTCGATGCGTTTCATTTCTTTTTGTGAAAACGATTCTACCTTTCATTTTATGTCCTGCTAATACAGGATACGTTTTTATCCAGTGCGCAAACTGTAACCTTAATATCAGCATATCATTCTAAGACCGGGAGCGCAGAAATTTTGGCCGGTAATACGAAAAAATAATCAGCTGTTCCATACATTTTGGCCGCGTAGGTATTGCACTTTTCTATGAAACAGCTGACTTTTATTGTAAAACCGACGTAATATTTTTGCGCTAGGGGGTCTAGAATGATAAGCTGATGCTGAATTCATGGTTACAGTTTGCGCACTGGATAAAAACTTATCCTGTAGACAATCGATTTCGACATACGACTAGTTTAAATTAGTATCACTAACCACCTTAATATTAATTAAGGTGGTTAGTGATACTAATTTAAACTAGTCGGTATAACAACAGATGGTACCAATAAAAATGTTTTTAATCGCACTGTCAACAAGGTCATCATCTAGCTTTCAATTATTTAATTGTAAAAAAGGGGCTAAGCTGAATTCCTTGAAATTGTTTCATCAAAACATTCAAGGGTTTTCTTCCAAACAATTGGAAATTGAATTGTTTTTAGAAAAAACAATGTTTGATATTATTTGTATAACTGAACACTGGTTGAAAGATTATGAAATGTTAATTAATTATGAGAACTATAGTGTGGGCAGTTGTTTCTACCGGAAATCCATGCTTCGTGGAGGTTCACTAATATTAATTAATTTTTTTATAAAATCTAAGACTCGTACAGACATAGTTAAACTATCAGTGGAACATAGCATTGAACTGTCCTGTGTTGAGCTAAATAAGCATTGTATAGTGTGCGTTTACAGACCTCCTAACTATCAAAACTACTCTATATTTGAGTCAGTAATAGAAGATGTTTTGGCAAAACTTGCAACTGGTAATAAATCAGTAATTATTTGTGGGGACTTTAATATGAATATTTTGGAAAATAATTCAAATAGTAGGAGATTGTTAAGCCTCTTTAAATCATTCAATCTTTCAAACGTGTTTTTGGAACCAACGCGAATAACTACGGCTACTGCTACATGTATAGATAATGTTTTTTGCGACTGCGACTATTTAGATAAAGCCATTGTAAATTATCTCCCTTCTGATCACAGCGGTCAAACCGTTACTTTTGAGTCCAACACACCAATTCAAAAAGTACAGATACAAACTAGACCTATAAAATCGTGTAATTTAAATAAGTTTAATAGCACTTTAATCAGCAAGATAAGTGTTCAGGGCCTAAATTTGAATAATGGTAATATTTTGTACAAAGAATTATTTTCATTAGTCCAAACTGAGTTCAATCATTTTTTAAGCAGAAATCTAAAACTATTTGCCCTAAATTCTTATTCAGTGACTGGGCAACTAAAGGAATCAGGAAAAGTAGAGAAAGATTATTTGAACTGTATGGCCTTAAGCCGTTTATTAACATTGAAACTTTTACTAAGTATGTTGCTACTAACTCTAAAACTTTTAAAAATATCTGCAAAGTAGCGAAAGCTTCATGCATTAGCCACAAGGTTAAATCAGCAGATAATAAAATTAAGGCAGTTTGGAAAATTATTAACAATGAAACGAACAGAAGCAAAAGGCATAATACTGATTACACACTGGACACTTCCCGCGGTCTCATTATCATATCATCATATTATGATAACATCGATGTTGCTCAGGAATTTGCAACTTTCTTTACCAATATTCCTATTAAAACTACAGAAACTTTAAATTCTTCGCCCGCACTTGCTATTGATTTATTAAGAGCGAATGTCTCAGCCTGTCCCGTGGAATGCAAATTTAATCATATAAGCCCTGTGGTCGTTGTAAAGGCATTTAAGCAACTTAAGATCAAAATTACCGAAGATTTGTGGGCCATGTCTACTAAAGTTTGTCAATCCATTATTGAGACAGTTGCACCCTATTTGGCATTCAAATCAAATCAAATCAAAATATTTTATTTCACATAAACCTGCAAGGGCACTTATGAAACGTCAGAAGCTAGGTGCACGGTTCCAATTTGTCGCTTCCTATGGAGAAGAGCCGGCAAGAAACTCCACGGTTACTCTTTTAAAAATAATTGGGTTTTACAATGTTTTCAAATTACAGTGATAATAGGTATGGGAGGACAGTGCCGGCTTGTCAATAAGTACCAAGTACTTAGAGGAATGAAAATAAAGAATAGAAAATCGTCTATAAATCTAGTCTGTAAGGCCTACAATGTTTTCCCATTCACAATATGTGAAAGAATCTACATTAGTAAGATCAACCTATTTAAACAAAGTGACATGATTTTCATGAGAATCACTAATAAATAGGTGATATTTGAAGCGATGTATAATGTCAAAAATGACGAGAATATGTCAGAAAGTGTAAAAATTAAAAATATTAAAAATTAACATTGTAATTTGAAAGCAGTTAATAGACTCTCACAAAGTTATGCTGTTAATGAGGTACCAGGGAAGCCACATGTGCAGAAGGAATTAATGTCAAACTTCCCTGTCTTCAACGTAGTCTTTTATCTTATAATATGCTTTTTTGATATGGACACGTTTGATGTGAGTTTTAAACTTTCCATCGCTAAGTTCTGTAACCGACTTTGGCAACTTGTTATAGAAGCGGATACTGTTTATTAGAAATGACTTGCTAGTTTTAGTTAATCTAAATTTTGGAATCACAATTTCATCTTTACTACGTGTATTTAGATTATGGAAGTCGCATCTTTTTTTGAAAAGACCTAAGTTTTTGCGAACATACAAGATATTTTCTAGGATATAAAGAGAAGGCAGAGTTAGTATATAAATTTCATTGAATTTGTTTCTAAGGGACTCGCGAGGCCCCATTTTATAGATTGCGCGGATTGCCCTCTTTTGTAAAATGAAAACTGAATCTACGTCAGCTGCCGATCCCCACAGCAGATCGCCATAAGACATAATACTGTGAAAATAAGCAAAGTATACTAACCTAGCTGTGGCTACATCAGTCAACTGCCTTATTTTTCTTACTGCGTAAGCAGCTGAACTTAATCTACTTGAGAGAGCTCTAATGTGGGCCCACCCCATTGCAATTTCGAATCTAAAGTAATTCCCAGAAATACAGTTTCGGAAATAGCATCTAGTTTCTTGCCATCAAGTTTTAAATTTAGACCTAATTGGTACCTAATTTGGACCTAAGGGGTACATTTGGTAATGAGAACTTAAGACATTTAGTTTTGTTTGCATTGAGTAAAAGATTATTAGCCGCAAACCATTTCGAGAGAACAGCTAGACTATCGTTGACATGTAAGACATCCGTATCTTTTCTATCTATTCTAAAAATAAGAGAGGTGTCATCAGCGAATAAAATTATATCCGAGAAGTTTGCCATTAGTATTAATATTTAATGTGTGTGTTGATCAAGGGGTTTCCCCGGATTTAATGAAGTACAGTAAAGTTATTCCACTCTTCAAATCTGGAGACAACAAAGATACTAATAATTATAGAGCCGTATTGATTTTGCCGGTTTTCAGCAAGGTGTTTGAAAAAGTTATGTTAAATCAAATGCTCAATCATTTTAATCGTAATAACATCCTACACGATCAACAGTATGGTTTCACCAAAGGTCGTTGCACAACCGACGCTGGTGTCACCTTATTAAAACACATCTTTACCGCATGGGAAGAGGCGCAAGATGCAATAGGTGTCTTTTGCGACCTATCCAAAGCGTTTGATTGCGTGAATTATGAAACACTTCTCTTGAAACTTCGGCATTACGGACTGGGTGAACTTGCGCTTAACTTAGTAAAATCGTACTTGAATGATATACTGCAGCAAGTTCAAATAAACGGTGTGAATTCCTTGGGCTTAAAAGTCAAAATGGGTGTACCGCAGGGCTCAATATTAGGTCCGTTCCTCTTTTTAGTATATATAAATGATTTAAGTTTTTTTACTAAAAAACCGACCTCAAATGGTGTTATTTATTGGCTAAACAAAACCTTTAGGGGGGCTTTAGACGACCACGCAACGATCTGGCAGATCCGAGGCATGAAAATAAATTAGTTACAGTTGAGAAATTACAAAACTAAAATATATCACATTGCATTCCAGTTTATTAAAATAATCTTAAATATCAATGTTTAATCATTCAAGTAAGTTTCTTTGAATAAATATCACCATGTGTTGTAAACTTTATGAATTTATCTCTTAGTGATTTCTAAACGTTTAGCAGCAAGCTTGCCCTTCCATAGACAAGATTGAAGATAAACGCTATTACACTACTTATTATTGTCAACATGTCGGACAAGTTAGTATATTTAGCAAAATAATTGTAATTTTTTGTGTTTAAATAAAGTAATTTGTCTGATGATACATCACTGATTTTTAAAGTTAAGAGACGTGCACAGGAGCTTGACGACGTAAATAATGCTATAGTTAAGGTCCATGATTGGTTTACTGTAAATAATTTGGTATTAAATGGGAAGAAAACTAAATGCATAAGATTTGCGTTACCGAATGTTAGAAGTAGTGAATGTCATGTTGTATTGAATAAGGAGATACTAGAAATCGTCGAACTCAAACTCAAACTCAAAGCATTTATTTCAAATAAACCAATTACAGGCACTTTTGAATTGTCAAGGTCGGTGAGTTAGAAAGATGAAGCTAATTTAAAAAAAGCCCATTCCAAAGCGTAGGTACCTATGGAGAAGAAGGGGCAAGAAACTCCATGGACACTCTTTTAAAATCATGGTATTGTTACAAAAAGTTGGTTACATCATTATGTTGAAATTATCAATGTGAGAACGATGTAAAAAGACGTGCACATTAAAGCGTCCATAATTAAAACAAAAATAAAATAACAATTCAGAAATTAAAATAAGCCGTGGGAGCTAAGAGATGACCAGTCCCTACTGGCGGCGCCCGTTCACGAACATGACGTGTGGATCAGCACCATTCAGCTCAACCATTTTGAAGGGAACTCAATGATCCAACACACACGCCATCACCAGCGAGACATTTGAGTGAGCATGACATACTCTCAGCTGCCAGGGCACATTCAAGTCAATGAAAGACGTACCCTGTAAATGGTAGCTTTATAGTAGGAACATAGTGCTCACACAATGTGTGATATAGCTGTTTTTGTTTGCATTTTTTTGGTGATGACGTCACAAGACTAGTGATGTATATTTTAACTTTGTCTAAAGATTTTGTCATATCATAGCGACAGTCAACGTTAAAAAGATATGCGTATAAAGTATATTCAAATGTATAACATAACCAAAATACGTGCATTTTGAAGTGTTTTGAAGACCCACATGTAAATAAAATAATATTTATGAAAAAGTATTATTTTTAATTAAATCTTAATTATTTAAATTGTTATACTCTCAAATTATCTTCTTCTTGAACCTCACAAAAATCTCGTACAGTATCGTTTTCTTCTTCAACTCCTCTTTCTTCTAATAGCCGAAGCTCATCTTCGTCTAGAGTATTCAACACGGCGTGGAAATATCTTAAATGTGCAAGATCTTTCCAAGAGTCACCATAGTGTTTTTGAAGAAGGTTTCTGACATCTCGCAACTTTAGTGGATTCACTTCTATGCCAGAAGGAATTATTGTTGGCCGTATAGCATCAGCTTTTTTGCTTGCTTTACACAAACTTTTGGGGTTTCCCGTGTCAGAATTGTAATACAATTCACCACGTACCAACACACTTCCTTGAGTTTTGGATCTTCGAAGAATAAATCTTTTACACTGAGAAATTTTGAAGTGGATTTGAGCCGGTGTTTTTACGACACTATGTATAGCAGTTTTCCAGTCAAGCACTGGTATATCTCGTAGTTTCGTAACTGTAGAGTGTTGACTGATTACATCGACGTACTCTTCTGGAGAAGTGATGACCTCCATTTTTCGGATACTTTTTTCAATATTGCCGAAAACTCGATCAGGCGGCATGAAAGAATGGCCTGTCACGGGAAACACTAGTTCCATTTGCTTTATTTGTCTATTTTCCAAAATCCAACGCATGCACATGGAAATCATAATTAAATTTTTGTTTTGGCCTGCACATCCATCTGCCACTAAACGGACGTGGGTTACATGAGTCAGGTCAGTTTTGTTGAGCCTATCGTATACAGCGGAAGCTATTTGGTTTGAACCTTTAGCGTATTCATTTTCTGTCCAGATGTATGCAAATGTGGTGTTTTCATTCAAGGGATCTTTCGATGAATCCTGGACTACTGTAAAATTATACAGATACAGCTGTCTGCTGTAGTAACAACTCTGGTCGGGTACTTTTGGAAGAACCAAATTCTTTTGGCAATCGAGTGAAAATGTAATCATTTGCTCTTTTTTATCTTTGAGTAATTTAAAAAATGGTTGTGCTCTTAGTTTGTGTATCCTTTTCTCTATCATCAGTTGGCTTTTCTTCGATGGATCATTTTCGTTTTTCAGTTTTTCTTGAAGTTCAATGCATTTCGAGCATACATCCGTCCTTGGACTCCCAAAACCAAGATTAAAGTCCTCGTTAAAGATAGATCTAAAGTAAGATGGTTTGACTGGGCTGTTTGGGTGCACTTGTTTAAAAAGCTTATATAATTTTTTAACATTGAGTTCATTAGGTAGGTATTTACGCTGCTGCGATGATCCTCTGCAATAATGTGCTTCAACGCATTTTAAAGACTTTAAAAACCCATGAACTGATTGTCTTTGTGCTGCATACTTCTGTTTCTTATGGTCACCGCCTCTTTTTTCTGTAGGAACCCGACCAGATTTAAAGAAGTTTTGCATGACGAACTGAACACGATACTTCGTTATCTTTAGTGTATTTAAAAATACTTTCTGGCAAACTGGAATTGCCTTCTTAAGTGATTTTGCGTAAATTGTGTATTTAATCGCAAAATCTCTACTTTTTCTCGTGTTTTTTACGGGCCGCTTTCTAACTGTTTTCTTCACTGAACAGCACTTTAATATTAACGCATCTTGAAAATGTTTGATGGGTTTTGAGTAAAACGATCTGTGAAAATGCACGAGATCTAGTATTTTTAATTGTTTACACGCAAATGATTTGGTGTTATGATTGCAAGTTATGTTTTCTGGCAAAGATTTCACCGAGTACCTGTGAAACAAGTAAACGTGACCATTACTGTTATAGCCTATTTATTTTCATTGTTTGCATTATAATGTACCTAATTTAAAATAAGTACTTATAACAGAATAGGAATAATTCACACTGAACAACAAAAACATCGATCGATCGATCGAACTCCATCGGGTTAAGTACATCACTAGTCTAGGCTCACCTGTCAGTTTTCGCTTTGTTCGCCTTCCATTTCTCCGGCTGTCTTTTACGCTTTTTTCCTTTCCCTGGCAATGCTTCTACTACAGGCACTTCCATTGCACTTTTTATTTGTCGTTACACTCGTTTTTAATAAGAAATAGATGCGAAATCCTATTTAATTTCGATAAAAATCAAACCCACGCAAACACTGTTTTGTATGAGATCCACCATCTTGTTATTTCGACAATGGAGACCTGTGATTGGCCAGCCGCAATTTTAGCTGTGTTTGTTTTCAAACAGTGTGGATTTAGCTACCTTTGGTTCTGAACCGTTTCTTTAACGTGAATTTTGGCTGGGATTTAGCTGATTTAGATGCCAAACAATTTTGTAAATTTATTCAAAATAGTATGATGATTAAGATGGCATTAACAGTTTAAAAACGACTTGTTCTGGATATAGCTGCCTTTGATTCTATACCCCTCACATATGCTATGCAATTATACAATACTAGAAGTTTGAATTTATACAATGCAAAGATATCTAGTTTTTTACAGTCTTCAGTAGCTCCAACAACGTTTTCAAATGCTAATCAATTTGGTTTAAGCTACCTTGTAGAGCAGGACAAGCAGCGTTTAGCCAAGCATTTTTGTCAGCGATGTAATCTCCCAACTTATAATAAGCATGGCTGCATAGTGTGCGTTTTATATAAGATTTAAATTTCATTTCATTCAGTTGGAGTATGTGGGGAGGTATTTTATTGAAACATTTTAAACAGTACCCCATGAAGGATGAGTCTACTTTAGCCAGTCTGAAGCCTGGTTGAACTAATTGGTCCCTATTTCTAGTCCCAACGGTGTGTCTTTCACCTCTTTTACTGAAAAGATTTAAATTTTTCCTGACTTACATGATGTTCTCATAGATATATTGACAAGGTACCGTCATGATATTAATATTTTTGAAAAGTTCCCTTAGAGAATCTCGCCTACGGAGGTCATATATTGCTCTGATGGCTATTTTCTGCAGAATAAAAATAGACTCGATATCTGCAGCCCGTCCCCATAGTAAAATACCGTAAGACATGATACTATGAAAATAACTGAAATAGACTAACCTCGCGGTTTCTACATTAGTGAATTGGCGGATTTTTCTTATAGCATATGCTGCTGAACTTACCCGTCCTGCAAGAGCTGTTAAATGAGGACTCCACTGTAGCCTTGAGTCGAGCGTGATCCCTAGGAAAACAGTTTTATCGACGAATTCTAGTTTCTCTTTATTCAATACTATGTCACAATCAGTATTTTTAACATTTGGTAAAGCAAATCTTATGCATTTAGTTTTTTTCCCATTTAATACTAAATTATTAGCAGTGAACCAATTTTGCACCAGCATTATGGCGTTATTTACGTCGTCAAGATTTGATGCACGTTTATTTATTTTAAAAATTAAGGATGTATCGTCAGCAAATAACACCATTTGTGGTTGTTTTTTTTAATAAATGGGGTAGATCATTAATATATACTAAAAAGAGGAAAGGACCTAATATTGAGCCCTGTGGAAGACCCATTTTTATTTTTAAACCAAGTGAATTGACTCCATTTATATGAACTTTTTGCTGTCTATCATTTAAATAAGATTTTACTAGACTGAGCGCAAGTTTACCTAGTCCGTAATGCTCAAGTTTTAAGAGCAAGGTTTCGTGATTAACGCAATCAAATGCCTTGGAGAGGTCACAAAAGATTCCAATGGCATCCTGGGCCTCTTCCCAAGCAGTAAATATGTGTTTTAATAAGGTAACACCGGCGTCAGTCGTACAACGTCCTTTGGTGAAACCATATTGCTGATCGTGTAAGATTTTGTTGGTGTTAAAATGATTAAGCATTTGATTGAGCATTATCTTTTCGAACACCTTACTGAATACCGGCAGCACGGATACTGGTCTATAATTGTTGGCGTCATTGCTGTCCCTGATTTGAATAGAGGTATAACCTTACTATATTTCATTAAATCTGGGAAGACTCCTTGATCTACACACAAATTAAATATCAAAGCTAAGTATGGTGCTATGGTCTCAATTATAGATGTACAAACTTTTATAGACATTCCCCATAGATCTTCGGTCAGTTTAATTTTCATTTGCCGCAAACATTTTAAAACTATCATAGGGTTTATGTGTTTAAATTGAAATTCAACAGGGCAGCCTGGAATGTTCGCTCTTAATAAATCAATTGAGACATCGGGGGACGAATTTAAAGCTTCCGTCGTTGGTATATGTTGGTATGGTATGGTATATCAGTAAAGAAGTTTACAAATTCTTGAGCTACTTCTATGTTAGAGCTTGTGGCACCACAGAGACACCACAGAACAGACGGTTTTCTTGGGGATCACGCTTGACTCAAAGCTACAGTGGGGTCCTCATTTAACATCACTTGCAGGGCGGCTAAGTTCTGCCGCTTACGCTGTTTGGAAGATCCGCCAATTAACAGACGTGGATACCGCGAGACTGGTCTATTTTAGTTACTTTCATAGCATCATGTCTTACGGTATCTTGCGATGAGGACGGGCTGCGGATATTGAGTCGATCTTTATTCTGCAAAAGAGGGCCGTCAGAGCCATCTATAACCTCCGCAGACGCGAATCTCTAAGGGAATTGTTCAAAACAATTAACATCATGACGGTACCCTGTCAATATATCTATGAAAACATTATGTATGTTCGGAAAAATCTAAATCTTTTTAGTAAGATAAGTGATGGGCACAATTTTAACACTAGAAATAGGAACAAATTAGATCAACCACGTTTCAGATTGTCTAAAGTACACACTTCTTTTATGGGGTACTGTGTAAAATGTTATAATAAAATACCAGTCTTGAACTAAATGAAAATAAATTTAAATCATGCATTAAACGCACACTATGTAGACAAGCATATTATAAGTTAGATGTTTATATCGTCGATAAAAATGCTTGGCTTAATGCTGGTCCTGCTCCACAGCCACCTGGGGGCATACTAGTTAAAATTTTAATATTTGAAAGGGAAGCTTCCTTTTTTTATTTTTTTCTGACATTACGAACATTTTTGTTCATAGTATTATAATTTTTGTGACATTACGAATGTTTTATTTTTGCTGAACCAAGTGTTAGTTACTATATACGTCAATATATATTTAATGTTTTTTCTTTATTTTAGGAAATCAAATTTGATTAATATTTCAAATAGATTGCAAACTATAGTTTTGTATAATTTAGAAGCATTTTGTTTAAATTTTGCAAATGTGAGTACCATGCATCCGTTTATTGTGTTGTTATGATGTACGTTGACTTGAAAAAGCATGGCAGTTGTGAGTATGTCATGCTCACATAAATATCTCACTGATGGTGGCGCGTGTGTTGGATCATTCGGTTCCCTACAAAATGGTTGAGCTGGATGGTGCTGATCCACGAGTCAAGTTCGTGAACGGGCGCTGTCGGTTGAGACTGGTCATCTCCTAACTTCCAGGGCTTATTTTTATCTTGTATTTAGGATTGTTTATAATTATTTTTTTTACATTGTTCTCACATACAGAAGCAACAGGAATAATGTTCCCAAGATTTTGTAATATTTCAACTTGATTTTAAAAGAGTGTCCGTGGAGTTTCTTGTCCGTTCTTCTCCATAGAGATCTACGTTTTGAAATGGGCAACTAGCTTTAACTTTCCAACTGATCGACTTTTTACAATTCAAAAGTGCCTGTAAATGGTTTAATTGAAATAAATGCTTTGAGTTTGAGTTGCTTCCCTTCCAGTACTTATGTAGTTTAATTACCCCCTATGAAACGTGAAAGTAATCAGTGAACATTGAATTTCCCTGATTATACTGGAAGCCACTACGGTTCCTCAAGCTACCTCAAAGTTTCTAAAGTCGGTATGGGACGATTTATGATTGATAAGTGCGAGTTGAACTCGCGTGGAGAGGGTTCTGCACGATGAATACTTTACCCAGCAAATCATTTCATTGGTTGGAGGACACGAGTTATCCGTTTTTCATTGGGATATACGGAACCCTAAAAACATGTATTGAGGTATATTAAAATAAAATCATGCAGGTTTTCTAGGTAGGTAAAAAATCGAATGAAACTATTAGTTATATTTTACCTAAATACGCTAAATGTGTTCTAGCTAGGTACTACAATCACGTAAGTTATAAGTACTTTTTATATTTATAGTCTATTTTCTACTGTTTACAGTAGCTATAACATATAATTATGGTCCTTTTTGTCTCATCGTCTTCATTACCTAATATTTTTAGGTCTCCTAGAAACGATATACTAATAACTAGATAAAGTAGGTAAGTACGTACCTAAATATTGGTGACACAAAAAAAGTGTAAAAAGAATAGGTATAGGTATGTGTAAATAGATAGCTAGATATATTTAACATTGTACTTCCATAGAATATACTTAAGTTCTGTAAAGGGGAAAATAAGCACTACACTTTGTCTAGAACTTATGATTTCACTACAGACGGCTTGATTGTTGAGGATTTAGGGAGCTCTTTTTGTTTGCAAAATGGTCGCACTCGCACAGGGACATCAGGCTGGTCACTGAAGAGGCCGTCTACCCCTGCAGCGAAATAAGCGCTGATCTCAGCAGCTAAATCACCCAGAACAGATGGTGTGTTGGGGTTCTCCTTGTTATGGTATTCTCTTGGCAAGAAGTTATTCTCAGCTCGGAATGTGTATGGATGCACTTTCAAGCCAGCAGCATGTGCATCACTTACGAAACTGGTGGCGTTACCAAGATTATTGTTTTCATCACGAGGAATGATGTAGCTCTTGTCTGGGCCCACAGCGTATGCATACTTTGCGACATCTCGAAGCCCCTCAGGAGTAGCCATCTTCTCATACGTGAGACCAGACCCAGTTTGATCGAAAGGCGACATAGACTTACTGTCGAACAGCTGCAGTAAGCGAAGCTGAGTCATTTCTTTCAGTTTTTTCAAATTATTTACTTCAAACGACTGTATATATACTGGTGCGTGAGCTCCTTGGTAACCGTAGCTGTGTAGTATATCCACGACTAACTTTTCCATTGGTAATCCGATCGACGCGAAGTAGGTGCTGTGCTTAATTTCTGGGTAAAGTCCTATAATTCTATTTTGACTGATTTGTAAGGTTTTGACCATTTCTATGATTTCTCGAAACGTTGGAATTTCGAAAGCGCCGTCCATCCGGGCATTACCGGGTCTTATATCTGCAATGCGTTCTATAGCGCGTAAGGTCTTTATTTCTGCAAGGGTGAAATCTTCTGTGAACCAGCCGCTTATTTGATTGCCATCTATGGTTTTATTGCGGTATCGAGAGGCGAATTCAGGGTGTAAAAAAACATCTGTGGTTAGCCCTAATTCGTTATCGTGTCGAGCAATTAATCGGCCATCTTTTGTCATGACAAGATCGGGTTCAACGTAGTCTGCTCCCATGAGGGCGGCGAGTGCGTAGGAGCCGAGGGTGTGTTCTGGAGTGTATCCGCTGGCCCCACGATGTCCTATCACTAGTGGGTGACAGAATTCCGAGTCGTAGTCATCTGATGTGTTCGCAGTTACCGTTTGCGTCTCAGTTGATACCCCAATCGTGACTCCCAATAACTTACACAACATAATCCACACACTTCGAGCAATCTCCATTTTCCTGTAAACAATCGTTAATTAATGTAGATAAGTAACGGGGAATATTTTTTTGGCATTAATAACATTGTTGTGTTTTATTTATAGTTTTAAGATTTTATAAGCTGTAATGCCAATAAACGCACTTTTCTTTCTTTCTTTCTTTCTTTCTTATTATTAGCATGCTACTTTTTAAATACACTTCTAGAAAACCACAATAATAGTAACATTAGTAACGGGTATCTGTGTTTTAATTGCGAAGTTAACTTTAAACACTTTAAACATCAAGACGATTCATTAACTCTTAAGAGCATTCATTCAACAACGCATTTATAGTAGTTTTTCGTGATTATTTCATTAAATACAAACAAAAGTACAATTTTTTTTCAGCCAAGCACTAGATCGTTGGTATTTAAAATTATTTTAAATATTTACTCTTTCATAAAAACATTGAATCGTACTTAGTAATGCAAATCGAAAATAATTAGTGGTATGTCGATTTTTATAACCAAATACCAAAATAACTGTTAAAAACATAGCGTACAAACTTGAAAATACCAAAGATCTAGTGCATGGCTGAAAAAAATGTTCACTTTTGTTTGTATTTAATTAAATATTAACGAAAAACCGCCATAATGCGCCGTTGCCAGCCCGCGTGGGGAGAATGCTCTTAAGTAGATTTTTTATTAGAACCATTTTGCAAAAAAAAAACAAAGTAAGGTAACATAAATAAAATTTGTAAAAATACTTACGTGTTTGTCGATGTCAATTTCTTAACTCGTTAACATTGACGATATATTCACAGATAGCCGAAGTGGGTGACAAGACGCGACTAACCACAATGTAGGTACTGTCAATAACAAAAGTGTTGCGCGGATGCCGAATAAAATAAGACTACTACCATTTAAGACCACGAGGAAAATATACAGCTAACTAATTACGTATTTGACCTGCATAGCTAACGAGTATACCGCGTGAACTTGATTTTACCTAATAGCCAATGATATTGCAAGGAGGTTACAACATGGTATCATTAGAATGCCAAGCACAGATTATGTAGGTAGGAGTAGAAATGTCTACGTAAATAATATTACCTACTCGTAATAAAGACAAAGCGAAATAAACAAAGTTTTACTCCTGGAACTAGGGTATAAGTAGGTAGTTATTTACTTGTAGATAGTACTGAATTTGTAATCATACTTTATTCTGAAATGTATCTCGCTTATTTAACTCTGCAATTGGGTGGAACGTATGAAAACAATAGCGTATTACTTTGTTGTTGCAATTTGTTCTTTCTATTCAGCAGATAACATTTGAAACTCGTTTTTCGATTAGGTATGTAGTATATTCTTTTTTTATGTTAATGACGGACGAATTTCAAGTCAGAACTTATTAAGAATAGGTACCTAGATAGCAAACCATTTAATTTATTGGTATAGCAAGGCACTTTCTTTTTACAACATCCTAGCGAAAACTGTACCATCAAGTAATAGTAAAATGGCACTCAACAAATAGTTTAACACGCTCCAACTTCTCCATCACCATGACTCCCCACACTCACACACATTCACACTCACTTGCCTACACTCGCACACACTCACACAACCACTCACTCCGCACGAACATTCCTTCCTATATGCCAAATGTAAACATATTATTGTCTAGTTTTAGTTTACGAGAAACCAACATTTTATACTTGGGGCGGAGACCTGGTGGCCTGAAATACAGGCTTCGGTTTAACTTAAGCATCAGGCTGATATAATATTTTTCTATGAGCCCATGATTGGACAATAGGTATTGTTATTTGTAACTCTGTGATCTTGTGCTGAGAAATAAATACATATACCTATGTATATTAAAATAATGGATAAAGTTTTTTTTGTTCACTGTATAGCACTTGAGATAAATCTTAAAACTGAATATACTTATCTTATTATTATCATTTATACGTATCATATCATTTTATGAGAGTTTGGAATAGGGTAAACAACTTGTGTTATAGTCTTCGGATAAGTGAAATCTTTGTAAAGTTAACTTTGAAATTCCGTTCAGAAAGTTTGCCCGTAGCTCCTTGCGATACAAACTGCATCATTTCCAGAAGAAACATAAACATCGTTTCCCGAAGGGTTAGGCAGAGGTGTATCTATAGTACGCCCACATTTCGCCCGAAATGTTTAAGTCATATGTAATAGGGGGTGAGCCTATTGCCATCAACCGGGCACAAATCGGGGTTGCTGCTGAAAAAAAAAAACTAGCAGAAAATAATTTTTCAAACTGATTATGCACCAGCAAAATAGATTTTACCTCTTCTTTTGGTTCCATGCTTCCATGAAGGATCGCTTTCGAATGTTGTTTAGCGATTCATCCAGTTTTACCCTATCATCAGTAAAGTCCCAAGAAAATCTGATCACATGGTGTTATCAGACAAAAAATATTGTTTTTATCCGAGCCGTCAATCAGAAATTCAGAAGACTATTCGTGATATATATAACAGGTCGCGTAAGCGTGACGATCATTATTGTTGTCGATATGAAGAAGGTATCTGTATCATAAAACCTTGTATGTTTGCGTGCTTACCAAAGTTTAAAGATAAAGAATCATTGCTCTTTCTACATATTAAAAGATAGATCTTTGGCCCAGTTCTGGATTGTAACTCTTAGCTTGTAGGTGAGACATCTTCTGGCCCGCTTAATCTACCTACCCTTTTCCCCACTTCTTATACGTTTTGGGGTCGGCTTCCAGTCTAACCGGATGCAGCAGAATACTAGTACTTAATATGGAGCAACTGCCTATATGACCCCACCACACAATTACTGGGTACCTAATTAATACGAACTCTCTTGGTATGACTCGTTGTTAGACTTTAGGGCTTCTGACTACCCGTAACGGGTGTCAGAGATGCACAAATGTCTGTTAGGTATGTTTGCGAATTCTGACTATTAGCAGAACAATGTTGATTTACCTTGCCTTCCAATAATAGATATCTTGTCAATTAATTACAGTGGATTAAAGGAGATTAATACGGACTTTAGCAGTAAAGATTAAAGCGTTTATTTTTTAGCACAGGGCATCATAAAATACCGTATTATCTACACTTATAGACTAGAATAAATTAATAATTACAATATCGACAGAGCATCTAAAAGTATTACCTATAGATAAAATGGTACTAGTACGGCTAGACAGCTAGTAAATGAAGATTTTATGATCTGACGACCCACATTGATGTTTGTGTCTTTATCACAATAAATAATAGTTACGAGCAGTTAATTGTCACAAGTACCTCGAACGCGCACTAGATCGTCTGGCTGGTCGGTGAAGAAACCGTCTATTCCTGCTGCAAGGAACGCTCGCAGTTCACCGTCAGCTTGTCCAATAGCAGCAGGTGAAGGATCTTCGCTCTGGAACTCAGCCGGTAGATATACGTTCTCTGACCGAAAAGTATATGGATGAACTTTCAGACCTGCTGCATGAGCATCCTGCACATAACTTGTCACTGCACCCAGCTTGTTATCAGCATCGCGAGGAATTATGTAACTTTTCTCAGGCCCCACTGCGTAAGCGTAAGTAGCGATCTCGCGTAACCCTTCAGGAGTAGCCATTTGACCATAAGTTAGAGTTGTCCCCGTCACAAATTGGTCGAATGGTGGAAGATTCCTGCCCCCAAACAGCTGAATTAATCGAAGATCAGTCATCTCTTTCAATTCCTTTAAGTTGTTCACTTCAAAAGATTGAATATAAATATGTGCTTCAGGACCTCTGTAACCATTGTTATGCAGCAAATCCACTAGTGGTTGTTCCATCGCTAGACCCAAACGTTGGAAATGAGTGCCGTGTTTGATTTCAGGATAAATTCCGATGGGGCGATGTAGACTGATTTCTAGACCTTTGGTCAAATCGATGATCTCTTGCATAGTCGGAACATCAAAGGCTGTATCCATTCTGGCATTGCCGGGCCTTATGTTGGGTATGCGTTCAATTGCACGTAGAGTTTTGATCTCTGCGAGAGTAAAGTCTTCAGTGAACCAACCGCTTACGTTTCTGCCGTCGACGTTTTGAGTACGATAGCGGCTGGCGAATTCAGGGTGTTGTGCTACATCTGTCGATAGGCCAAGATCGTTGTCATGTCGGGCTATGATTTGTGCGTCTTTCGTCATCACGACATCTGGTTCTAGGTAGTCGGAGCCCATGGTGGCTGCGAGTGCGTATGCTCCGAGGGTGTGTTCCGGGATGTAGCCGCTGGCGCCGCGGTGCGCTATCACCAGCGGGTGGCAGAGGTCGAGGTCGTACTCCTGCTGTATGCTATTTGGGTCGGGTCTGGTGCGTATAACGAGTAGTGCGATGGAGGCACTTAAACCTCCGAGACCGAGAAATGTCAACACCACAAATATAGTCGTGCGGCTGTCCATCTTCAGTTTTCCTGGAAAATAATTTCGGATGACTTAATTTTATTTAGTAAATAATTCATTTCAGTGACACGGCTGCAGTTGGTTATAGCTAGACAATGGCCTTTTCAGAGCCCCAATTCTGTATGGTTATAATGATTCGCCGCGGAATCTTACTACGTTCAAACTACGTCAATATCGTGTCTTTTAGAAACCAATGTAACGGTAAGGAATCGAAATGTCATGTTCTGTATGTTCCAAGACAATTTGTCGATATTATTAATACGATATTAGCAGATGTCGTGTGTGATCAAAGGAATTGACGTAGTTTCGAAGTAAGGAATCGTTAAGTGGTCATAGTGAATTAGGGCCCAGTTCTTAAATAAAACTTGTTAAGGGGGAAACATCAGGTTAGCCCTCGAAATTCAAATTTTCTAATGTTTTTTGCCATCTGCAGGTCTGGCTGTAGATATGTTGAAGAAAATATGATTTAAGACCGTAACACGTTATGTATTTACAGTTTTACAGAATTATAAGTATAGGTATCAATACCTACAACCCTGTAAGCGCAAATTTCAACAATGAACCAGAACGCGTTCAGCACATCTATACCGCGTTCAAGAGCTGTCAGTGTCAATATACCACAGAAAATAATGACACTGACAGCTCTTAAACATAGTTTATGTGCTGATCGTGCTCAGTGTCATTGGTGAAATTCACCCTAAGGGCAATGGTGGTCGTTCGCGACGCAACCGCAACAACCAGGAGGAGCCCAGGTCAAATCGGTGCCGAGGAAAGAAAGTTGCTGAAGCTGTTGCGATTGGAGTTAACCAGGACTTTAAATTTTAGTCCTACATCCTCCAGGTTCCCGCGATGCAGAAGGCTGTCTTCCTTAGCTCAGATTTCTGGCCGGCAAGAATTGTGTACAGACGTTACAGGGAAGCACAACTGAAACCAAGCTCCCAAGTGTAGTGTAATTTGGTGGTTTTTTATAATTATGTATGTTAGTCTATATAGTATTTATGATAAGGATCTCTGTAGCCTAACTGATTAAATAAAAATAAGTGTATATAAAATCACATATTAATCAACATACCTACAACCTGACCTGCAAAATTGCTAAAATCCTAAGAAATTTTAAACTACGCGGGCTTCGCGCGACCACCCTTAAAATAATTAATACTCACGTCAGTGACACTGCTACGTCAGGGGCCACTCGAAAACTCAGATACGTCTACTTACATTAGCCAACAAATAAATAGTAATTGGTACCCATAAAACATTGTTCAGGTTTATGATAGCACCAGTTGAGAAATTAATACTCCTTAGATAACGTTAGATAACTGTTACTATTATATGGTTTGCTAAAATATAAGTATTTCTTAGTCACTAAGTACTTACATGTTAATTAATATGATGTTTTCTATTTTCCGGTTTTTGAATGGGAAGACTTCTCTTATGAGGGATCCGATAAGGTAGCCCACGAAATTAAAATTTCCTCACGTTTTTTGCAATTTTTAGGTCAGTATCACGTTGTACCTATGTAAATATGACTCGCAGCCATAACAAATATTTATTGATGGAATTCTAACCATAAAAATCACCAACACAATATTTCTGTAAGGGCTGATTTTTCAATAGACAGATAACTTTTATCTGAAGAATAAATGTGTCGGTCTGACAGCTTTTGTATTGTAAATATGCGAAAGTGTCTTCTGATTCTGTAGTCAACAATCTTACCGTGTAAATTACAGAAGATTGTAAACTATTGAATGACTTCTTTCATGAAATCATGACGATTGCGGCAAATTGTAACTTTTATTGATTCTAATGATTATTTATGATATATTTTAATCTACATATAACCTGATACTGAACTGAAAAAAATGCAAAAACCTAAGAAAAGTTTCGAAGTGACTTCAGACGGAAGCATACCACCATTCATCATTCAGATAACGCTTGGAACACGATGTTTTTATTCCTGATGAGCCAAATCCTGGTTGGCAGTAAAGGACGGCACGAGTAACTTGTATGTCATCATCAAAACAAAATAGGTTATGGAATTACCTTAACTACTAAAAGTTTTCAATAATGTAATGATGACATTCCATCAACTCAGCTTATCGATCAGAATATCAGTCCACGGCAGGACATAGGCCTACCCCAGGCTGTGTCAAAACCCTGTCCTCCGTCTTCCGCATCCAGTCTGCTAGCGTCTCACGCTTCTCATGCCGATACCTACGTGGTCTTCAACTGAGGACTCGTCTGCTGCACCGGCCATCAATCTGATATCGTTCGTTTTCAAAAGCAGCTGAAGACTCCTTTAGAGTATGTTTCGTACTTTCGCTATTTCTTATACGTCGTTTTGGCTTTGGCCAACCCAAACATGGAAAAATCACCCTTTATGTAGAGTTACACAAATCAGATATCATTATATAGTAGTCAAAAGTATTGTGTTGTGTGTGATACATGCGAACTCCATGCATATTCACCGTATAAGTAAGTCATGTTAGCAGTCGGCTAATCTTTACGTGGGTAGTTATTACAAGATAGGTACAACACACATTGATAATTAATTTGTTTAGTAGCAATACAGTGTAGATACAAATATTTTTTTAAAGTTCGTACTAAGCGCTATAAGCGATAACGATGATGGAAAAGTAAAAAATGTATGTGTGACTTGGCATGTGCTATCGAAAAGCATTTGTTAATCCTGTTGAAAGTAGTTGAGGGCATACGAAACGTTTTGAAAGTTATTACCACATGTCTAGGGTCTTTGGTGAGCGAAAAAATTATGAAATGTTTATTTATGTAAGTAAGATTTTACACGTCAATAATATGTTTGGTCAATAGTTTAAAACTATGGCGCCGGTGTTTCCTAGCTGACTGAAAAACAAAAGAAATGCCGCAACAAACTCAGAGGTCATGGTCTCTTTTAAAGTCCAAACTTTATCATAATAGTATTTTATGTGAGTCAAAAATGCAGGGCCATGTTTGGAAGGGCCCGCTTCATGGAAACAGTGGTCACCATTCACAATCGGGTCTGGCCGTCAGCAATACCAAAGGTATTGCAAGATTGTCGCAATCCCACCGAGAATGCCCTGAGACAGAACTGATGACATGTGGAAATTTACCTGCAAATTTACCAACCTATTTATTTTATTTCTATTTGCAGGGTAATTGGGTAACACAGTAAGTAATAGTAGGAATGGCTTATATTTTGACAGTTCTACTACATTCATTGCTTTGTTTACGTAGTTCAGCAGACAAATTTTTCGAACATATGAAGCAATGGATTAGCAATAATCTTCAAAATGATTCAGATTCTGAGTTACTGAACACAGCAACGCTGCTTGGCTGTAGAAAATAGTATACATTTAGAGCCATGGAGACAGGACTTCCCCTGATGAGCACCTTCACAAAGAGAGTCTAATTTCTGCGGAAAGAGGTACTAGTCAGACCTTCTGATTCTGTAGTCACCAAACGTACCATGTAAATTACAGAAGATTGCATACTAGTTGTTTGCAGAAGGATAATGGAAATCCTAGTTCTCATTATTTCAGAATAAAAACTTTTAATAAAAACAAACGCATCCCTCGGGGTGCACAACCCTCGCGGCTGGTATGTTGACACTGAGATTTTATTGTTAGGGCTGTCACGCGTCTATTTTACCTTTTGTATTATTTTGTCTTTTGACTGTCTCGAGAGTCTAGTGGTCGTAAGCGTGGTGAGCATGAGCTCCTGCCTGGGTTCTATTCCTAGGTCGGGTAAAATGATCTTGGGTTTTTTCAATTAAAAATTTCTCAGTAGCAGCCCGGAGTCTGAATTTGGGCTCGGTTGATAACAATAGGTTTTTCACCTATTACCTACACGGGACTGTGGCGAAATGTTGGTATACTCTGCCTGGCTCTTCATTGATTAAAGGCGTGGTGTTATTTTAATCTTTTGAGAAAGATTGCGTAGACTCTTTTAGCGGACCTGTTATATTTTTTAAAATGTTTAAAAAAAGATATAAATAAATGAATATGATGATGTAAAGGGAACGAAAATCCATTATTAAACGTTTATAACATTCGCTTTATAAGAAAGTGTTTTCTCCAATCGATCATATTATTTCTAAACATTTCCTAATCAAACAACTAAAACAATGCCAGCATCTGTGTAAGATTTGATTAGTCACGTCCTATTTAGAAATTCTAAGTACCTAACTAATTAGTTAGGTATGTAGATAAATTACTTATACTTACTTATTGTTATTTTATCTGGTAAGCTGAAGCATAGCGAGCATGGTGGTTATCAACAGCAATATTGATATTATAATATATTAATTCCCGAACAAGATAAGATTAGACTTAACTTCCTTACTATACCTTAGTACATATTTATAATAAGTCCGTTCACGTGGACATTTTAAAAGAAATAACGTTTGATTCTTAGCGATTCTGTGCCTATTTTTACTCATTCTTGCACCTAATTCATGCAATTACTATAAAATGTTATACAGTACATATTTATAACTAGCAGAGCTCCGCGGTTTCACCCACATAGTTCCCGTTCCCGTAGGAATACGGGGATAAAATATAGCCTATGTTACTCGGAAAAGATGTAGTTTTCTAACGGTGAAAGAATTCTTAAAATCGGTCCAGTAGGATTTAAGTTTATTCGTTACATACGAAAATACAAAAATACAAATCATTTCTCTTTATAATATTAAATTATAAATTATAATATAGTGTAGATAAGTCCGTTAACCTGGTCATGTTTCAAGAGACCTTTGAATCTTTTCAATTTTGTGCCTGTTTTTAATGTCTTGCACCTAATTCATGAAACATAAGAAATAAAACGAGTTTGACAAGATATAAGCATCCATTTTATTGTCCTTAAAATATTAGATGTTTGATTAAAAACACAGTCACTGTTCTTTCTCTGTCTGCTTATATGTATGTGTTTTTTGTTAGGCGCTGAGCATATACAAGGCAAGGTAATAAAGGCAAGTCCTGAAAGTACTTTGTTCATAATTGACTACTGAATCGATTTCAGTAACTTTTAATATGGGCATAAAAAAAAGAATTTTGCTATACCTACCGCTGTTTGAGCCAAAGAAATTTCAAGAAATTCTTCTTTCAAGGCAATAAGACTCAATTTTAAATGTGTAAAGTAGGTACTGCTAGGGACAACACTATTTTTGTGATAATAGTTTAGCTTTAAAAAATAGTCTTAGTCTTTGTGTTATGCTTTTAACTCAATACTCTAAGTGTGTATGAGGTCTTGCGTTAATTATGTTACTCTTGATCTAAAATGTAAATATTTCAGAAAAGTAACAATGACGAACTTATAAAAAGGCCACTTTTTTTAGTGAATATTGTATTCTCAATTTATTTTTAATTTTCCGCCGCTTTTTAAATCTGTCTGACAACCCTGACCGTCGAATTGTCGTTTAAAGGGAGCGTCCCGGAGGTATCCCTTTGCGAAATTCGTTTGTTTTTTCTTGTACCCTCCGCCACAGTGTGGAGCCTCTAATCCTAGTTGATCGAATTAATAAAGTTTGTCGTTAATCATTATCGTAAGCTACGAATACGTATTAGACATTGATTACAGCGGGGTGAATGGATAAGTCGACTTTATTACGTTAAAAGTCTTAGTTCCAGACAAAGGAGTTTATTATTTTTTATTTGTTAAGATTTTATTGGATTTTAGGGGGAGGAAAAAACTTTAATCTGCTTAACCCTACCTACGCCTGTAGGCAAAAAAATAATGAGAATGTATAAAACATTTTTGGGCTCCGATATGCACGTTAGGTACCTAACTATTTGATCACAAATAATAGGAATTATACCAAAGAAAATCCATTTTCTTTTGGTACAATTCTTGACATATATGATGAATTTCTAATTAAATTTTTCGCCATTTAAACATTAGGTTATCAAGAAGAAACAGCTATTACCTAAGTCATTTCGAATTCGAAATCTCACTATGTTTTTGTAGCAAATTACATTATAGGCGCGCTTGTCGCATATTACATAGATTTGGTCAGCCATACTACTACGATGTGAAATTAGTCCCAATAACTGTAGAACTACCAAATATGACATTATTTGCTGACCAAGTTTGTTCTTCGTGCTGGCCATTAGTAGCATGTCAACTGACTATAATTGCTGACCAAAACATTTTGAAGCTGACCAAAACTTCAATAAATTACTGATTCTATTTTTTAAGGGTTTCATTTTATTTCAAAATATTTACTCTTATCACTTCTGTGCGGTAGTGTTCTTTTTTCTCAACTTTATTGCATACAAATCAAAAAGTGTCAATTGCATAGTAAATTAAATTCGTGCGAATCGCCTACAGAAAATAATATTTGATTTAAGGGCGCTGTCACATTTTTTCTCGAATTTGAGCGTTTGACTCGAGATTTGGTGAGTGATTATGGATTAAATATAAACAAGAAAAATTTAAAAAAATATGTCCTACAAAATTTCATTATTTGTCTAGGGAGCGCTCTAAAAAAATATTTCAATTTGTTTACATAAGTCAGTAAAAACCTTGTCTCGGCAAAGGATGTTTCATAAAATTTTACTTTCGGGCATCTTTTGATGCTTTGTTACATGGAACATATAATAGTTTAGTAATTTATAAAAATGTCTATGGTTTTTTTTTTTTTTTTTTTTTCTGGGTGGGAAATCGTCAAATAACTTCTCCCGCTCTGGGTGGAGCGGGAGGGCGTGTCAGACTTTTACTGACTAAAACCCACCCGTGTTCCCTCAGTTGCCTGTGTGCCAGGGGCGGCGGTATCTCTTTCGAACAACCCGCACCCCCGGCAGGCATCGGCCCTTGCGGGCCCCTCTGTTGCTGCTGACATCTCTTCGAGGCGCGCGTGGAACACAACGCGCCGTCGACCCGGGCTTGGTCCTTACCGGACAGCGAGCTACCCATTACTCGCCGTCCGCAAGCCCGTGCCTACGGTGGCCGGGAATCAGCCTGGGATTCCCGACGCCCAGGGCGTCTCCTGCGAAGGCCACGGCTGTGAGGGCGCATGTACTGCATCTCCCTCACGTGCGCCGCCTCCCTCTTTGCGAGCATTACTGCTTCGCTGAAGGAGGCGACTGCCAGCCATGCCCTCTCGCTCCGTACCATGGCCTGGACCAGGGTCGGACGCGAGAGATCGCCGCCGCCGATCACCTCCACGAGGACACGGCGTTGCTCCGCCCAAGCTGGGCAGACCTCCACCGTATGCTCCACCGTGTCCTCTGGGCGATCTTCGCAATGGAAACACCCGGGCGTTTCCTCCCGCCCTATCCGAAACAGGAACCTCCCGAAACAGCCATGTCCGGTGAGGACCTGTGTCAGGCGGAAGGTGAGGACGCCATGCCGCCTCTCAAACCACTCCTCAAAGAGGGGACTTACCGCCGCAATCGCGGCGTGCCCAGCACTGGGTTGCGACAATCGCACTTTCCACGTCGCCATGAGATCCTGCCGGAGCTCTGTCCGCCGTGCCGCGATTTCCCGCGGCAGCGGAGTTACGCCCCGGCGTTTGGCCTCCTCGCGCCACTCCCAAGTGAGCGCGAGGACGTTTGCCTCCAGATCCCATGGCGGTAATCCGGCAAGGAGGCCCGCCGCCTCACCGGAGATCGTGCGGTATCCCCGGATCATCCGGATGGCCATGACCCTATGGGCCGCCTTCAACCGGCGTGCTGGTTGGCGCCTCAATGCAGGCGCCCACACCGGCGCCCCGTATAGGTCCATGGCCCGCACGACCCCCGCGTAGAGCCTCCGGCAGGAGGCGTTTGGCCCCCCTAGATTGGGCAGGAGCCGCTTCAAGGCAGCCCCGGCCCGCTCCAGTCTGGGAGCCAAACGTCGGAAGTGCTCCGCGAAGTTCCACCGGCTGTCGAGGACGAGTCCTAGGTACTTCATCGTCGACTCGACGCCGATGTGAACCCCTCCCACCGTTATCTGGGAACCCGTCAGTGGCGCATTCCGAAGACCATGAAACCACATGGCCTCGGACTTGTGCAAGGCCACCTCGAGTCCCAGTTGCCGGATCCTATCGACGATTGTCGCAACCCCGTGTGTCGCTAAGTCGGCCGCCGCCTGGTACGACCTCCCTTGCGCCAGGACCAGCGTGTCGTCAGCGTAGCAAACTACGCTGACGCCGCTTGGGAGGTCGGCGCGCAGCACCCAGTCGTATCCGATGTCCCACAGATGCGGCCCCAGGACCGATCCCTGTGGGACACCGCACGATATCTCTCGCCGGTTCCATTCTCCTAGGTGACCGGGGTAGATGACGGCCCTGTCCGTCAAATAGGCCTCGACCACACGACAGAGGTAGGTCGGCATCCGGTGATACCGGAGTGCCTCCCTTATGCAACTCCAGGGCAGGGTGTTGAAGGCATTGGCGATGTCCAGAGACACCGCCAAGACGACCCCACCCCGGGCCACAGCATCCCCCGTCGTGAGGGCTAAAAATAATGAGAATGTATAAAACATTTTTGGGCTCCGATATGCACGTTAGGTACCTAACTATTTGATCACAAATAATAGGAATTATACCAAAGAAAATCCATTTTCTTTTGGTACAATTCTTGACATATATGATGAATTTCTAATTAAATTTTTCGCCATTTAAACATTAGGTTATCAAGAAGAAACAGCTATTACCTAAGTCATTTCGAATTCGAAATCTCACTATGTTTTTGTAGCAAATTACATTATAGGCGCGCTTGTCGCATATTACATAGATTTGGTCAGCCATACTACTACGATGTGAAATTAGTCCCAATAACTGTAGAACTACCAAATATGACATTATTTGCTGACCAAGTTTGTTCTTTGTGCTGGCCATTAGTAGCATGTCAACTGACTATAATTGCTGACCAAAACATTTTGAAGCTGACCAAAACTTCAATAAATTACTGATTCTATTTTTTAAGGGTTTCATTTTATTTCAAAATATTTACTCTTATCACTTCTGTGCGGTAGTGTTCTTTTTTCTCAACTTTATTGCATACAAATCAAAAAGTGTCAATTGCATAGTAAATTAAATTCGTGCGAATCGCCTACAGAAAATAATATTTGATTTAAGGGCGCTGTCACATTTTTTCTCGAATTTGAGCGTTTGACTCGAGATTTGGTGAGTGATTATGGATTAAATATAAACAAGAAAAATTTAAAAAAATATGTCCTACAAAATTTCATTATTTGTCTAGGGAGCGCTCTAAAAAAATATTTCAATTTGTTTACATAAGTCAGTAAAAACCTTGTCTCGGCAAAGGATGTTTCATAAAATTTTACTTTCGGGCATCTTTTGATGCTTTGTTACATGGAACATATAATAGTTTAGTAATTTATAAAAATGTCTATGGTAGGACTGTACCTTGTTATTTGGAATGCTCAAGTCAATTTTTTATGTTTCATACAGTAATACACCGAAAATAATTCCGTAAAACAGAGAGTTTATGATAATTTTTCGTCTGAAATTACATTTTTTATCTATGTATGTTTAATCGAAATTCAATCAAAAAGTAAGGTAATAGCTAAGGGTACTATGTCAGCTTACTTGAAAAAAAAATTCAGTATATTTTAAAGTAAATTAATATTTTTAAACAATTTTTGTATGCAATACTATAAATCAATATAAATATCGAGACGCGCGGGCCTTAGCTTTTGGGACAAGATGCTGAGCGAGTTAGAGCCGACTCATCTAGCCTTCTGGCAACTTCAGAGGAATCTCAAATCCCGAGAAGTCTCCTCCATGCCCCCCCTGACCAGGCCCGACGGCACAGTCGCGTTCGACGACATCGACAAGGCTGAATGCCTTGCCGAGAGCCTCGAAGCCCAGTGCACACCCAGTACTCTGCCAGTAGACCAGGCACACCTCGATGAGGTGGACGCCGAAGTTGAACGCAGAGCCTCCCTCCCGCCCGTCGAAGACCCTGATGATCCAATACCTCTCGTCACCCCGGACGAAGTTCACGAGATCATAAAAGGTCTGAAACCCCGCAAGGCCCCCGGCGCTGACGGAATCACCAATAGGGTGCTCCAGATGCTGCCCGCCCACATGATCATGCTTTTGACCACCATCTTCAATGGTGCCCTGAGCAACAACATCTTCCCGCAAGCATGGAAGCAAGCCACGGTCATCGGCATTCCAAAACTTGGCAAGCCCAAGTCCGAGCCCACGAGCTACCGCCCCATCAGTTTACTGAATTCGCTCGGTAAAATCTACGAGAGACTTATTTATAAGCGACTCAGAAATTTTGCCGAGACGAAAGGCCTCATTCCCGACGAGCAGTTTGGTTTTAGAACCCAACACTCGTGCGTGCAACAGGTCCACCGCATCGTAGAAGACATAAGCGCTGGTTTCCAGCGCGGCTCTATGACCGGTGCAGTATTCTTCGATATAGCGAAAGCTTTCGACAAAGTCTGGCACAACGGCTTATTATATAAGCTGTACAAACTCGGTGTGCCCGACCGTCTCGTACTCATACTTCGAGACTTTTTGTCGAACCGCACCTTTCGCTATCGCATAGAGGGAGCGATTTCCTCCCCCCACCCCATACGCGCCGGCGTCCCTCAAGGCGCCGTGCTATCCCCTCTCATTTTCACGCTATTTACTAGCGATATCCCCAAGCGTAGACTGGAAAAGTTGGCACTGTTCGCAGACGACACAGCCATTTACTACGCTGGGGTCAGTCAGGATGCGATATCCTCCAGACTCCAGACCGCAGTCAATGTTCTTGGCGCGTGGTTTAGAAAATGGAGGATTGAAGTAAACCCAGACAAAAGTCAAGCGGTTCTCTTCTCGAAACCGCGACACAGACCTGACCCCCCCCGGCCCATCTCCATGTTTGGCAAGCCTATCCCTTGGGAGAAGCAAGCCAAATATCTAGGAGTGATCATGGATCAGCACCTCTCCTTCTATAAGCACATTATGAAGGCGCGCTCACGCGCCGCCTTCGCTCTTGGAAGGCTGCATTCTGTTCTGAACGCACGTAGCAAGTTGTCACTCAAGTGCAAGTTGCGAATATACACGGCGTGCATAAGGCCAATCATGACTTACGCTAGTGCAGTCTTTGCACACACAAAGCCCCGATACATCCATAGGATGCAGACATTGCAAAACCGTTTCCTCCGTCAAGCCACAGGCTCGCCCTGGTATGTTAGGAACGAGATCCTCCATCTCGACCTTAAAATCCCAACGATAGCCCAATTCCTAAAACGTAATTCAAAGCGTTTCTTTGAATCCGCCGCGCAACACCGCAATCCATTGATTGCGAAGGCCGCTAGTTATGTCCCCAGTAGAATCAGTCGAATCCGCCGGCCGCGACATGTCCTCTCCGACCCTGATGACCCCATCACTCTTCTTCAAGAAAGCAGTAGGGCCACCAGCACAGCACACAAAAACAGACCGTGTTTCCGACCTCGCCGCCGAGGTCCTCGCGCCTCGCGAAGACCCCGAGTAAACGAATCCTCCCCCAACCGTCCCTTGCCCGCAGAAGTGCCAGCCCGCGCCGAAGCTGAGCAAGTAGAGTTAAAATCCCCATGATTAATAATAAAGAAATTATTGATCCAGCCTGTCCCCAATTGCTGCCCTCCCTGAAAGTGACTCCCTGAGCCGAGGCTCGTACCCCGCAGGGGGTGCCCTCAGTGCGCAGTTGCTGTAGGTTTTTAATTTTAGTTTGTAAGCCCTGGCTGGAGGCTCTTAGCCTAAAAACTATTAGTCCCCACAGGAAAGCCCGGTTAAGTAGTTACGGCCTCTCAAGGTCAACTACGAGATGCCCTTCCCAAAAAAAAAAAAAAAAAAAAAAAAAAAAAAAAAAAAAAAAAAAAAAAAAAAAAAAAGGGCCTTAGCTTTCACTCTGCGCGCGACGCTCGCCCCGAACGGACGTGTTGTGAAGTGCTCCTGCCCGCTGCGTGACTCACCTCTCGCCGCAATCAAGACTCGCTGCGCCCCGCTGCGAACATTGTAGCCGCCCCGGCTACAGACGATTAAATTAATTGGTGAATTTATTTCACTGATTAATTCAGTCTAAACTGTCTTTTTCAAGACATAATATTTCTTTGTCGGAGAAAGCTTCGTGTAGAATCACTTGGCCCTCTCCGGGTAAAATCCACTGTTTTTGTGGTCCTCGGTTGAAACCTCACGGTGTCAACGAATCCGAGGGGGTGTTGACCCGACTCACCCGCCGAACCCCTTCAGGGCTAGGCATCAATCGGACGGGTCCCAGACCACCGGCCTTGGGGGATCTCCTAGTCGGTACTGGTGACAGTTTTGCCTCCACAGCAACTCACCCAGTGTCTTTGGGGTGTCTCTACACCCCTCGCATTGGACGTCAGGGCCCTGTTGCACATTAAGATTGGCAACAGGTTTACAAGCTTAGGGCTCACCATTAGGTACACACCCCCCTGCCTACACCCGGCAGGGAGGGCCACACATCCCCGGGCTATCCTCCCGGGGAAGTAGCCGTTAGGATTTGTTAGGAGTTTGTATAGGGACTTAGGCCACTCCCTATGAGTGAATTTTAGGCCCCCCACCATGGCCAGTAACATGGCACCCCCTCCGTCCAAGTCAGATTGGCTGACTGGACTACGGCATTTTATTGCCACGGACCCAAGTTTCGCGCGTGAGCTCGGAATAGTCCTCCGCCCAATAGCGCACCTTATGTTCCCCGCGAACATTTCTAAGCCAATTCCCGAGACCATCACTTTCCCCGATGCTCCGGAATCCCCAGCTTGCCCGCCCTCCCCGGCTTTTTCCGAAGAGCCCCCGGAAGAGATGGACGCTGAAGACGTCCCGTCAGATACGGACACCCTTACCGGTGATTCCGAATTAGTAGTAACTAACGCCCCGCCCGCTTCCGAATCTTCTCCCTCATCCACCGAAGAGGTGTTTACCACCGTCGAGGGAAAAGGGAAAAAGAGGAAGAAGAAGTCTTGCGGTAACTCGCAAGCCGCGAAAATTCCCTTGACCGACGTCTCAGCGTCCCTCCTCGCGCGTCCCCCCACCCCGCCGCCGTCGACCTCCGCCGCGGCCCCCACTCCGACCGCGTCCGCTCCCACCGCCGCGCCCCGCACCGCTGCGGGGAAAAAGGAGCCCCCTCCGCCTCCTGTGTTCATTCAGGACAAGGGAAAATGGACCGACGTGTCCAAATGGTGTGCCGAGGCTCGCATAGCCTACACCAATGCCAGGACCACGACCCAAGGCATAAAGGTGACCGTCCCGACGTCCCGCGACTACAGGGACCTCACCAAGCTTCTCCGCTACAGAGGCGTATCGTTCCATACGTACGCCCTGCAGGAAGACCGACAAATAAGAGTAGTCATTAAGAAGCTACCTAAAGAGATTGAGACCGCGGACATCAAGGCCGACCTTGAGTACCAAGGCGTCCCCGTATTAGAGGTGCACCGCATGCACCGAGCCCGGCACGGTATGCCATTTGACATGGTGTTAGTAGTCTGCCCTCCCTCAGAGGGACATAATCCGATTTTTAAAATCAAAACAGTCTGCAATCTCTCGGGCATAAAAATCGAGAAACCGCGCAAAACTGGCATTATCGGTCAATGCCATCGTTGTCAGCTCTACGGCCACGCGCAGTCGCACTGCAACGCCAAACCTAGGTGCGTAAAGTGCCTAGGCGACCACGGCACAGCCGACTGTGCCCGTCCTAAGGACCGTGCCCTCTGCACGGAACCACCCAGTTGCGTCCTCTGCGGCGAGTCAGGCCATCCGGCCAACTATAGGGGGTGCTCGAAAGCACCCAAATCCTCATCTCCCAAGCTAGCGAAGCGTGCAGACGCCCGCCAGCAAAGGGAAGCCCCGACCGCGAGATTACCAGATCGTCTCAGCCCTCAGAGGCCGAGTCCCTGGAACTATCTGAACCATCAGCAGGCGTTCCCTGCGTTGGCTTCAGCTAGGCCCACGCTCGCTCCAATCCCACCGCTCGTAGACCCGCGTACCGGCGCCCCCGCGCTAACTACGCGGTTCCCCTACCCCCACGCGCCCGTCTCCATCGCGTCCGCCGTCGCCGCGCCCGCCGCCGCCGCACCCGCCGCCGTCGCACCCGCCGTCGTCGCGCCCGCCGCCGTCGCGCCCGCCGCCGCCGCCGCCGTACCACCCGCAGCGCGCTCCGCAGCGCGTCAAGCCGCCCGCCCACCAGTCGCAGTAAACCAGCACCCTGGTCCCGCGACCATGAACTCTATGGACGTGTTCAACAAAATCAACAGCACGTTCTTAAGGTTCTTCTCCCCTCGTGCCCTCCGCATGGCACAGGAGCTCGATGCAGCCACTAGGGCTGGAGATTTCAATCAGGTTTACGCGATCTACAACGCGTACCCGGACATTACGCAGTCCGTGTTCGATACCCAACAAAAAATAGGTACCCACTATGTCTAACAAAATAGTCGCGCGTATCAAACCCCGATCCCTAAAGCTAGGAACATTCAACGCAAACGGTATCCAATCCCAACGTGATGAGATCGCCCAATTCCTCCGCGACCATCAACTAGACGTACTCCTAGTACAAGAGTCATTCTTAAAACCCTACAATCGCGACCCGAAAATTGCAAACTATCGTGTAGTGCGCAATGACAGGTCGCGTTGTCACATGGGTGGAACACTCATTTACTATAAAAGGTCACTACACTGCATCCCTATGGATCCCCCCACCCTTACCCGATTAGAAGTTTCGGTCTGCCGACTAGGCATGACGGGCCACCAACCTGTCACAATAGTCTCAGCCTATATCCCGCCCACTTCTCAAGCAGAAGATTTCCAACCAATCGCCGATGACCTCGCCGTGCTGTTAGAATTGAGTGACTCTGTTATCATAGCAGGCGATCTCAACGCTAAACATCCCGCATGGAATAGTAACACTTCATCGACTAGAGGAAGACGATTGTTCGACCTCTGTTCCTCACTAGTCTTTGACGTCGTCGCCCCGATGACTCCAACTCACTTTCCCCACAACGTAAATCGTAGGCCCGATGTACTCGACATTGCCATTCTGAAGCGAATCAACTTAAGGTTGGATTCCATAGAAGCAATAAACGAGCTCACCTCCGATCACCGTCCGGTAGTCATGCACCTGGCCCCTCGCACGGGTCTCCCAGGATCTGACCATCCCCCCCTCACCAAAGTGGTAACGGACTGGAGGCGAGTAGGCGATTCGCTGAAAACCAACACATCCCCCCACTTGAATGCCATCCCCGATCACTTTGACTCTATCGCCGACACAACGGCCGCGATCGACTCATTCACGGGTCACGTACAATCTGTCCTGAACGACTGTTCAAGGGAAATTCCTGAGGTGGAAGACCACCGATGGAAGTTGCCGGACGATGTACGCGAACTGCTAAATGAGAAGAACGCAGCTGTTCGTGCCTACAGCAACTTTCCCTGCGATGCGAACAAGGCTCACATGCGCTATTTACAGAGATCTGTAAAGACACGCATGCAAGAGCTTCGTGACGCTAACTGGGACAAGATGCTGAGCGATTTAGAGCCAACGCATCTAGCCTTCTGGCAACTTCAGAGGAATCTCAAATCCCGAGAAGTCGCCACCATGCCTCCCCTGACCCGGCCCGACGGCACAGTCGCGTTCGACGACATCGAAAAGGCCGAGTGCCTTGCCGAGAGCCTCGAAGCCCAATGCACGCCCAGTTCGCTACCAGTAGACCAGGCACACCTCGCTGAGGTGGACGCCGAAGTCGAACGTAGAGCCTCCCTCCCGCCCGTCGAGGACCCTGATGATCCATTACCTCTCGTCACCCAGGACGAAGTTCACGAGGTCATCAAAGGTCTGAAACCCCGAAAGGCCCCCGGCGCTGACGGAATCACCAATAGGGTGCTCCAGATGCTGCCCGCTCACCTGATCATGCTCTTGGCCACCATCTTCAATGGAGCCTTGAGCAATAATATCTTCCCGCAAGCATGGAAGGAAGCCACGGTCATCGGCATCCCAAAACTTGGCAAGCCCAAGACCGAGCCCACGAGCTACCGCCCCATCAGTTTACTGAATTCGCTCGGTAAAATCTACGAGAGACTTATTTATAAGCGACTCAGAAATTTTGCCGAGACGAAAGGCCTCATTCCCGACGAGCAGTTCGGTTTTAGAACCCAACACTCGTGCGTGCAACAGGTCCACCGCATCGTAGAAGACATAAGCGCTGGCTTCCAGCGCGGTACGTTGACCGGTGCAGTATTCTTCGACATAGCGAAAGCCTTCGACAAAGTCTGGCACAACGGCTTATTATATAAGCTGTACAAACTCGGTGTGCCCGACCGTCTCGTGCTCATCCTACGAGACTTTTTGTCGAACCGCACCTTTCGGTATCGAATAGAGGGAGCGATTTCATCCCCTCACCCCATACGCGCCGGCGTCCCTCAGGGCGCCGTGCTGTCCCCTCTCATATTTACGCTATTCACTAGCGATATCCCCAAACGTAGACTGGCAAAGTTGGCGCTTTTCGCCGACGACACAGCCATTTACTACGCTGGGAAAAATCCCGACGCGATAGCCTCCAGGCTCCAAACCGCAGTCAACGTTCTTGGCGCGTGGTTTAGAAAGTGGAGGATCGAAGTCAATCCCGATAAAAGTCAAGCGGTTCTCTTCTCGAAACCGAGACACAAACCCGACCCCCCCCGGCCCATCTCCATGTTTGGCAAGCCTATCCCTTGGGAGAAGCAAGCCAAGTATCTAGGAGTGATTATGGATCAGCACATCACCTTCTCAGAGCACATCAAGAAGGCGCGCTCGCGCGCCGCCTTCGCACTGGGAAGGTTGCACTCTGTTCTTAATGCACGCAGCAAGTTGTCACTAAGGTGCAAGTTGCGAATATACACGGCGTGCATAAGGCCAATCATGACCTATGCTAGTGCAGTCTTTGCACATACACACCCCCGTTACATCCATAGGATGCAGACGCTCCAAAACCGTTTCCTTCGCCAAGCTACGGGCTCGCCATGGTACGTTAGGAACGAGATCCTCCATCTCGACCTCAAAGTCCCCACGATAGCTCAGTTCCTTAAACGCAATTCAAAGCGTTTCTTCGAATCCGCCGCGCAACACCGCAATCCTCTGATTGCAAAGGCCGCCAGTTATGTCCCCAGTAGAATCAGTCGTATTCGCCGGCCGCGACATGTCCTCTCCGACCCTGATGACCCCATCACTATTCTCCAAGAAAGCAGTAGGGCCACCAGTACAGCTCGCAAACATAAACAACCGTCCTTCCGACCTCGCCGCCGAGGTCCTCGCGTCCCGCGAAGACCCCGAGTAAATGAAAGCCCCCCCAACCGTCCCTTGCCCGCAGAAGTGCCAGCCCGCGCCGAAGCTGTGCAAGTAGAGTTAAAACCCCCATGATCTAATAATAAGAAAAATTATTTGATCCAGCCTGTCCCCACTTGCTGCCCTCCCGTAAAAGTGACTCCCTGAGCCGAGGCTCGTACCCCGCAGGGGGTGCCCTCAGTGCGCAGTTGCTGTAGGTTTAGTAATTAGTTTGTAAGCCCTGGCTGGAGGCTCTTAGCTTAAAAACTAAAAGTCACCGCAGGAAAGCCCGGTTAAGCAGTCACGGCCTCTCAAGGTCAACTGCGAGATGCCATACCCAAAAAAAAAAAAAAAAAGCCTTAGCTTTAGTCCGCGCCGAGCGCTTCCTGAGGGAGGACGCATCGCTCGCTGTTGCCGCTTTGTACGGCACGTAGTCTCGCCAATCCGCCAAGAATATAGCGTGACCAACACTTCTTGATACAAGTGAGTATTTTTTATTTATTTATTGTAATATATTCTACACATTTTGCTTTGTTATTAAAGCGAAAATATTAAAAGAAAATGTAATCTAAAATTTAAATTCAATTCATTAGTTTCAGATTTAGTTCATAATAATGGGCAAAAGAGAAAAGAATAAATCTTATGGTTCTGTCAAAATAAAAAATAAAGTTTTGGCCGATAGTTTGAAACGCGCAAGAGAAGCTTATAGGTAAGAATGTTTGTTTGAATCTTTGAAATGTTTACTTAACATTTATTCTGTAATATTATAGTTAACAGATATTTACATAACAAGACACGCCGATGTAGTCTTCACTTTTTCGCGATAAAAACTTCTCAATGTCGAGGAGTATCTCGTTTTGTTATTTTTTACACGACTGTTTAAAAGAAGACTGTTCTGTTTCTTAAAAATCATGTTTCCTATTTATTATAGGCAGAAAAAAGCTGAAATGCAGCAGGGGCCAGTAAATTCGCCTAATGAAATTATTGATTATCATTTAACAGAGGTAATTTTTCTCTATCTGTACACCTACATAATTTATTTCATGTTTTTTTTTTCATCTCATTAATGAAAAAGAAACACACCGCTTATTATATAGGTACATTTATCGGACTGTGTTACTGTTACAGGAGAAAGAAAGCACATTTGACCAAACGACAGTTTTAACAGGGCATTCTGACAAAAATACAAATAACATGGTAATTTATTTCATATCATTTGTAATGTAGGTAAATTACGTTTTAATATCATGTAATACATATATTTCATTATTTTTAATACCTAAGTTTATTATTTTCAGCAGATTTCAATGATTTATAAGCTACCGCATAATTAATGGACTTCTTTATTTCTTACAGGATAATGAAAGCATTTATAATTTTCCAATAGAGTATCAAGCTCAATCTGATACAAGTACAAATAACATGGTAAGTGTTTTCTTGTTACTCTTAACAGATACACCACGTCACATAATTACATATTTTACTCTTTTTTTAAACTACCTACATTCCCGGTTTTCATTGTTTCAGGAAAATCAAGATGTAGATGGAAGACGAATTATAGATTTTACTTTTTTTATGAATCAATTACTTTTAATTGAAAAACATGGCGAAAAATTTGGTTGCAGGTTGAATAGTTTAAAAATTATAAAGGAAATACAAAAGGGACTGATTTCAAAATTTGATTTAAAATGTTGTATGTGTGGATCGCTTTTTAAATTAGAAACATGCAACGAAGATTGCTTAAATTTAAATGTCAATACAGGCTTAGTGTCAGGAGCATTAATGGTAGGAATTGGTCTTTCCAATCTGAATGAGCTTACTGCATCTATGGACTTGCCAACTATGCCAATTCGCTTGTATAGCTCAATCCATGCAGATGTGGCTGAAATGTGGCGTATAACTGCAGAAAAGACTATGCAAGAAGCTGCCAAAAAAGAAAAGGAAGCTGCAGTATCACGGGGTGACGTCAACAATGGAGGTATTGCAATGATACCAGTAGAAGCAGATGCATGCTGGAGTAAACGGTCATACAGAACAAATTATTCGGCTTTATCAGGTGTAGCCGCAATAATTGGGGAGCATACTGGAAAAGTACTTCATATCGGCGTTAAAAATAAATATTGTGTTTTATGTGCTCGCGCAAATAAAAAAGGTTTACCGCCACGACTCCACGAATGCCACAAAAATCATTCAGGAGCATCAACAAGTATGGAGCAATCTATATTAGTTGAAGGATTCAAGGTATCGATTGCAGAAAGAAATTTAATATACAGCACACTGATTGCTGACGGTGACTCAAGCACCTATAAAAATATTTTAGAAAGTAGGCCTTATCCCGACGTTTCTATTCAAAAAATCGAATGTACGAACCATTTGTTACGTAATTACAATGGTAAAAATTTGGCATTGCAAAGGGATACAGCGGTTCCCCTTAGCGAACGTAAATTTTTGACCGGGGATCGCTTAACAAGATTACGCACGGCTATTCGCTCAGCAATTAAATTCAGGAAAGCACAAAGTACTTCCATATCCACTCAGATACTTAATTTGCAAAAAGATATTTTAAATAGTCCCCGGGATATTTTTGGAGACCACACCTCATGTGATAGTTATTATTGCACGGATGAAAGAAAGAAAGAAAAAAATTTAGTTCCGTTAACTGCAACCCTCATGCTCAAGTTACAAAAAAATGCTTCCCAACTAGCATTTCACTCGAGAAGTCTCATGTTCTGTTATACCAATAATAGAGCTGAACAGTTTAACAGCGTTGTGGCGAAAGTAGTAGGAGGAAAACGAGTAAATTTTTCTTTAAAAGACTCCTATGCAGCACGCTGTTACGCAGCTGTTGTTATTTTTAATACTGGCCTCCCTCAGTACAACCTATATAAATCGATTTTAAATAAGTCTCCTGGGCAATCTTTAAAAACATTAGAACGTAAACGACATTTGGCCAACAGCAGAAGAACTGAGTCAGGCTCTAAGCGTGCTCGCAGGTAACTGCAATTTGGTAGCGCAGATGGCCAATATTATGGCAGTCAATGCCAACGTCCAGACATGACCTGCGATGAATACAAGAACGCTAAGATACTGTTTTTGTCCAATTTGCAACAGCAAACATTGAATCGCCAAGAAATTGAGCGCAATACTGTTCTGCAAGCAGAAAGCGCGTTATGGCTGGAACTACGCAGGTGCTTACTCACTGCATCAATGTTTAGCAAAATATGCAAGAGACGCCCTAATACAGATTCTGCGCCTTTGGTCAAAAGTTTACTGTACTCATACAATTTAGATCATGTGCCTTCCATCAAACATGGAAAAGAGAACGAGTCAAAAGCTTTAGCTCAACTTTGCTGTCAAATGAATTTGCAAATAGAGAAGTGTGGCCTATTTATAAGTACAGAGCATTTCTTTTTGGGAGCTACACCTGATGGAGTATTTGAAGACGGTATTGTTGAAATTAAGTGCCCCATATCTGCTTTTGAGATGGATCCTGATACGGCCATTTTAGAAAAGAAGTTGAAATGCTTCAAAATGCATAACAATGGCGAAGTAATTTTTAATAAAAATCACGATTGGTATTATCAAATACAAGGCCAACTACACATTGCAAATAAAAATGTTTGTTTATTTGCAGTGTGGACTGGTACTGGATTCCCACTAAAAGTTTTAAAAGTTTATAAAGACGTTGATTTCTGGAACCAGAAAATGTTGCCAAAATTACTTAAGTTTTATGAGGAGTGTGTTCTTCCCGAAATCATAGATTCGAGGAAAGCAAGGTCTATGCCACTTCGGAAAATATTATTTTAAGTTATTTTTACAATTATTATACTTTATTTCTTCAGTCTTGGTTTTTTAAGTACCTACCCGTTGTGCCCATCTATAAAATTATAAACTATCTCGAACGATACACATTTAAGGATTGCATCACTAAAATCGCGGTGAATTCTTTAAATGTGTACATTTTATATAAATATATTTGGTACCGCTATAAAACAATTAAATTAAAAATAAAGGGGACCCCCATACAAGAAACGTGATTGTTTCGGTGTATAATATTACCGTGGTAGTAAAGTCTTCGTGTGCAAGTCCGACTCGCACTTGGCTGCTTTTTTAACTCATCGTATATATTTCATACTACTACTATCGAAACTGTATTATAACAACTGTTGAAGCAATATCACAATGCATTTATTTCTATAAATAAGTACCACGAAATTAAATTCAAGTCCTTTTTGTGTGACACTACTCACTAAATTAGCCGTTCTAGGTGATAACATCCATCAGTACAAACAATATTTCACGAACTATAATAACAGTGATTTAATTTATTTCGAATTCAAAGTGGCAAAAGGTCATGTTGGTTTGTTCCTGGCGTCCGTCCGGCGTATAACGGTTTGCATGTGTGCGTAGCGTGCTTCACTAGACGCACACGCACACATTGGCTGCCGCGCGCCGTCAAAAATACCTAAAACTGAGCACTTTCTTTTTGTAATTCAGCGCTCTTAAATGTATTAATTCGCTCGATTTGGGCGAGTAAATACGTGCGAATCGAATAAAATGCCTTTAAATCATAACCATCTTAAACATATCTATAATATTAGTCCTTAAATCGTAGTTAGATCTGTTTCCCACGAAAAATATCCTTTGTGAGCTTTATAACGAGTAGGTGAAGTTCAATTCGGCTGCAATCTCTCCCCAGAGACAATTCTACGATGGGGCTGTAATAGTGTTGTAGTGTTAATGTGTTGTGGTTGATTCAATAAACATGGTTTCCTTCTTGTATCGTTCACAACCCCTTTCGGAAATCGGATAACATACGTTGATTGCACTTAGGTGTGCAGGGATCAGAATAGGTAATTAATGAATGATTTAGAATGCTTTTTTGCACTTACGTATTTATTTACGGGATTCAGAAGAAATGTTCCAGAATGAGTAGGTAAGTATTTAGGTACCTACTCCTACTTACCACGCACAAAGAATCAAATGAGAGTCTAAGTGCGGACAAAGGAGCCCAATTGCCTACATACATAAACCTGAATTTGAAAAGATTTGTCTTATAAAATAACCCCAGTAAATTCGATATGAAAGTTAAGGTACAAAGTAGGTAACAATTCTTTCAGTTAGCGGAACTGTAACTTACAATGATGGGCATGGCTATAGGGACCTGGGGATCTACTGTCTAAGTCCGTCAACGAAGATACGGGCCCGTCCGAAAATGGTTTGGTACTTCGGAATGAACCCTACTCCCGATTAATTAACCTTTTCGGCTCTGAAAAAACACATCGAGATTAAGGACAGCTGTCAAATGATGTTGCCATTCTTAATCCGGGCCCCACCTAATTTTATGTCGGTAGGTGATACGGAGTAGGACACGCCCCTTAATTCGGCCGAAACTACCGACTTCGTGTTTATAGAGTAGCCCCCAGCACTACGCGCAATACGGACCTAGCAAGATGTGCATTGTGTGTATTGATGAGAACAGTCGCTCGGATAGTTGCTTGTTATTGAAATAGGCCTTAGCTTCAAATGAAGCAGGTGAACGCTAGTCGCCCACCTAATTTCAAACAAATAAAGAGAAAATTCTAAAAATACCATTCCCATAAGTTAAGATGAAATATTTCGCACAGAAGTGATGTGTTTAAGTGGATAATAACCGGGTTTTGTGATCCCGGGCGGGGCTGCCCCGCCCACCAACATGGGTTGCCTTTTATTTATTGTAACAATAAGTGGACACAAATCAATGGTTTCCCAAGACAAACATAAAAAGATAAATGAAGACAAAGCTACGCCGAGCGGAATAAAATATTTCGACCCTTAAAAGCTTATTTAAGGAAAAGTAAATAATGTGATTTTACTTACACCAGTCCATAAGTTACCTATATTCTATAGTATTTAGCACCATTTTAATTTGTTTAATAATTACCTAAACTTTTTAGTTAGCTATGCAATCTTATTTAAGGTGGATGAAATGTTCTTACATTTATTGCAATATGCAAGTCAGTGTCAGATTTTAAGTTGATTAAAATATTTTAATCGCGACCGTAACGTATGGGTATGTATAAGGTACAAGTATGGGTTAACATCATTACAATCATTAGATTATCAATACAACCCTCTTGGTTCATTTGAATTGTATGTGTTTTTCATGAAATTGTCATTCAATCATTCAATTTCAGCATTCAAGTTGAATTTCGCGTGTATAGAGGGAAATTAAAATGAATAAATAAAATAAATGTTGTTTTATTGCAGGCAATGTACCCATATACAAAAAAAAAAAAAAAATACAGTAAAGAAAATAAGTTAAATTAAAAATAATAATAAAATTAAATTAAAATTTTCCTTAAAGAAAGCACAAACGAGAATGATTGTCATAATTCTATTAACTCTCCGTATTTCTGGACCTACCTCTAAGTTGTTACGGAACCTGTCAACAGGTCAGTCACAATGAGTTTCGCAAAAATATCGAATGAGTCTGTACCTACTCTCGGTTCAAGGGTCGTGGCCTTATTAAATTTCTTTAGCAGATAACATCGGTCGTCACTGCCGGCAGACTTGGAAGGCGCCACAAGAATGTTATTCGATTGAACAATATCGATGTTGTATCGGACAATTGTCCGTCGAGAGGCCCACCGGCCATCATATCGGTGCCATCAACACAAACCATAACAATAGTGCTATTGACGAAATCCTATAAACATAAAAAAGACAACATCAGTTCGTCGAGAGCGTTCGTCGACCACAGACCAAATTAAAATTACATCTAACAGTAGATATTTATTATAAGCGTGAATTATTAATTTGGGAGGCATTGTCCCGGCCAAGCATTGTGGCCCACCTAAGCGAGAGTGATTGTATCAAATTGCTATGTAGAACTAATGAGCCGTTATATTCGACTTAAATGTTCAGTTTTGTTACTATCTATCTAATTTGTAATTGAATACATTGTTTGGTGAAACAAAAAAAAGTTAGTGGTCTTATTACAAAACAATTTTTTTTTAGGTATGTTTTAAACCATCGAGCTTGTTAGATACTGCGAAATACTGTTCCTTTTACAAAACTGACAAGTTAGTCTTATCTTAAGTTCAGTTTTTGTATTAAGAATTTTGCCTAAATCGAAATAAAGTTGAACATGCAAAAACTGGCGCAGAGGTTTCGGCTATAAACAAAGTTAAATAGCGTTTTCTAAAACACGCTGAAGAAATGATAAAGTATTATTAGATACACAATCTTTTCATTTGCAGAGGAAATATTCAAGTCATTCCGATACCCCACATAGTGTTCAACGGTTTTTGATAAAGCACAAAATTAAATATTTCCAAAGCACTTCATTAACCAAGACAATAAGCTATCAATCATCCAAAAGCTCGCAAAACAATAATCACATTATCATTCTCCCATAATAACAAATGTTGGGCCCAAATGCATAAAGAACCCGCTTTGAAAGTTTTTCGAGATACATTTTGAGAAATATCGTCGCAAGGCTGCGTCCGACGAAGCCGAACAATGTAAACTTATGAGTGAACGTATTATTTATTGAAAAAAAAAAAGTAAAACGGTTTGACATATTGTTAAGGGTCCTTATAAAATTATTTGCTATCACGCCATCCGAGGCTTGTTACGAAGAAGCAATCTTTAAAATGAAACAAGAGTACGACTCGAGGTACATTCAAGAGAGGCATGTCGGACAATAAAACAATGACGGACCAACCGAAACATCGGTTGGATTAATGGCTGGCGTGGATTTTGTCTACGGATAAGTAATTGCTGTCTTCTCATTTTAATAATCATATGGAGGGACCCACTTCAAGAGCGCTATTAATAATGCTTAGAATGAATTTTTCGAATTCCCAAATGTCATCCAGCTTATTAACCGGCTTCGTTTTTTGTTTAAGTTTTATTTGTTTTGGATTGGACAGAACGTTTTGGTTTTGGCGCGGTCATTCCGACCTTTCGTTTTTTGTCTCGCATCATGCAATCTCGGCAGATGAAATATTGTTTAGAGTTAATTAGTTATCCACTGATAGTCTTTTTCAATGGAACTGCTCAATTATTTGTGGGTTTTTGTTAATTTGTTGTGTTTGTACATTCTGATTTGTTTAGTCATGTTGTAAGTACATTGTCTCTATTTTAGCAAAACTAATTTCTGAATGGTAGGACTTTATACACTTTATACTTAGTTAATCTGTTCTATATTTTTTGTTGACTTATCGTGGCTCGAGAAGATCTCATTTCAAACTTATAGACCAATCATGAGATCATAGGCAGGTAAACAATCACCTCCGATCCAAATAATTAAAATTAGACACGCTGATTGAAACTATAATTTAAGCTTAAACACGAACGATTTATCATCGGCTTCATACGTCAAAAATCATCTGCAAAAAGATGCCACTAAATGAATAAATTTAGATTCCAATGCGCGTGATCGATAGACTCTTAGATCGGATCTATAGATCATATCGACTTCGAAAATGGAATGCGTGAGTAAGACAAAATATAATTAATGATCGTCCTTCTAAATTCGAATCGGTCTGGTGCAGACATGTTGGCGTCGTCGCAATAAACAAAAGGCAAAAAGTTTTGTTTCATTTTTTCACAATATATTTTTTATTTCTGCATATAAAACGTTAGTAGATGTGCACGATTAATCATTCGTCGGCGTATTGTTGCATCTGTCGTGTCGGCTGTAGAACTGGAGTGTAGCCATTGTTGTCGATGGACCTTTGTACGATTTGATAATTCCAAAAAACATCTATTGCGCCACCTGTGGCATGCTGTAACGTTTTAATTCCTTTGTATCGAACTAAATGTAAAATAGATTAACTTATTCAGTATTTAATAAACTCGAAGCTCTGTGTCGATATTGTGTTTAATGACATCAACAATATATTTTATTGACCAATAGGTAGGTATATTGTTACATACTTACTATTGTACGCGTTTACGATTAATGCTATAAGATAATTATTATATCCGTCAATTAATTACAGAGAGTACATGCATCGTGATGTATGAGATCCAATCTTTGGCTACAAGTTAATACGCTTCTTTCGACTATGATTCTATCTCGTATAAAATTGTGGTCGATAATGTCTATGTAAGTAATTTAATTAGGTAGCACCAAGTTTGAATGCTGAATTAATTTATTTTGACAAGAAAAGAAATTTACGTTATTTAACGAATTTTTAAACGTTATTTCCGGCATTGTCCCACTGATCCAAATCAGTGGCACACGTCCTACTGTTGAGAAGGTAATTCCTATAGGCCTCCTCCCATTTCTGATATGCTACCGTCAGTACTCCGCAGTAGGAGAAACAAGGCTGCCAAAGAAGATGATGAAACTTGTTGTTAGATGGCGGCTTGTCTTCTTGTTGTTCTTTTAGATTTTCTATGAAGACGATAATGTCGGTGAACGAAAGAATTACTCCGTCATCGACATCTTCATTTTCAAATGCGGCTCTTTGATACTCGCCATGCAAGTGTTTTGGTGCGCTACAGCGCAACGCGACTCTTGTAGATCAATTTTTTATGTACGTTTCATAGAAATTGTTAGATTAGAACCGCGTTGCGCTATAGCGTCGTGCTTGTCGGCGGGAGCCTTTAGTGGTTGGTAGTGAACAACAAGAAAAATGAGATAAAATCTTCTGATATTTGGAAACAGGGTAGCTCTTTTTAATAAACATGAATTGAATTCAAACCTTAGACATTATAAACATGAAAATGAAATTAATATTTAAATAAAGCGCAAAATTATTTTAGCACTCAAGTTAACTTAAGCTAGACCCTCCTTCATACAAGGACCTACAGGGTGTAGTAACCTGAGCGGTTACCTGCAACCACAATCAATCGCGGCACAGACGGTTATGACAGATAACGTGTTCTGTCGTGGAACAATCCGTCACGGTCGGCGGCGCGGGCGCAGACCGGGCGCCGAGCTTTGTTCGACGTGGGAAAACTGTAATATTCAACGAATACCCGACTATTAAGGTGGTTGTTTTTGCTGTATATGCAAACTGAGTATGGTGCGTAATTAATCTTAGATCCTTAGCTTTCAAGTAGGTACTTAGGTACAGATTTTTAATTTCATTCAGAACTTTTGGCATGGCCACACCCAATCTAACCTAACTAAAAAGGTATTATGAAAGGTCTGAAAGCTTCAAGACAATGAAAACCAAACCGTTACTTACATAGGCTTTAGAACAAGATTGCAAAGTAACTGCAGATACAACCACAAATTTAATTTAAGTACGTAGGTATTTACAACTCTTTAGAAGGAAATGGTATAAGGATCATTCCGTTTCGCAGGAGTGAAGAAGCTTTTATTGATAACCTTAGATCTTAGTTATGCTTTTTTTATGTTGTCCCATGCCACATATCTACTGGTATTCAGCTGTACCCAGTTAAGCTGGAAGCCGACCCTAACATAGTTGTGAAAAAGATAATGAGCATCACTAATTCATACCTAAGGTATTCCGGTATAGGTGGTTATGGCCATAACATCAGTAGTTTATTTGCTCAATCCCTTCAATATCCAAGTTATAGATAAATTTATTCATCATAATTAGTTCGAGACATCTAGCTATCGTTTGGCCATCGTCTTTTGAGTTATCTGTTCTAAGAAAACACCTCATTTTTCTATTCCATACCACCAAACAGTTTTGAGGGTTAACACGTGAAAAAAAGAAACGAACGAATGTGCGACCGGCTTTTTTTCACCTGACAACACCCAACATTAGTTTTTATGTACACCATTTTGAAAATTAAATTATAGGTTATAATTTTAATATGATAGGTGTGTAATATATTTGTTGAAGGAATGTTTTGTAGAGATTTTTATCTTATAATAGTATTTATTTTATTCGAATCTAAACCATTTTTATATTAAATCGTCCCTTTTTTATTAATTTGTATAAATTACGTTAAGAAATTAATGAGTAAGTTATACAGTTTTTTTTTTTAAGAATCTTAGAGTGCACCAGCTGGATTCAACAAATTTCTTAAAATAATGTTGTCATAAATATTAATTGTGTGCATTTATCTTCAGAAATTGAAATCGAATTATAACTCCAGCATTTTAAGTACCTAAATAAGTAGGTATGTGAGGGAGGTGGCGCACGTGAGGGAGATGCAGTACATGCACCCTCACAGCCGTGGCCTTCGCAGCAGACACCCTGGGCGTCGGGAATCCCAGGCTGATTCCCGGCCACCGCAGGCACGGGCTTGCGGACGGCGAGTAATGGGTAGCTCGCTGTCCGGTAAGGACTAAGCCCGGGTCGACGGCGCGTTGTGTTCCACTCGCGCCTCAAAGAGATGTCAGCAGCAACTGATGGGGCCCGCAAGGGCCGATGCCTGCCAGGGGTGCGGGTTGTTCGGAAGAGATACCGCGGCCCCTGGCACACAGGCAAATGAGGGAACACGGGTGGGTTTTAGTCAGTTAAAGTATGACACGCGCTCCCGCTCCACCCAGATCCAGAGCGGGAGAAGTTATTTGATGATTTCCCACCCAAAAAAATTAATAAAAATAAGTAAGTATGTTATTACTTAGTCATTATAACTTGATTACAATGGGTACGGTCTTTTTATTATCACCTTCTTACATATTCTATAGTTTTATGCAACATTAGGTATTTCTATCTAAATCCCTACGAATCACTGGAAAAATACTCTGAAATAAAAAAATCTAACCAGCGGCATAAAACAAAAACAAGCTTATCGCATCAGGTATCAGCTTATAGACAAGCTATAAAGATGGCATCTACAAAGAAATCGGCACAGATTACTGTTAAACGACCATCGCAATTGGACGACACATTTTTAACGACTGTGTTTTTTGGCGAGCACAAAAAAGCGCGGCAACGAGTCAACGACAAAAGGCGAACGTCACAAAGATCTTCCTTATAGATAAAGGGACCATAAATAACACCATAGTTTTATATTGTTTTTATGGATTCAGGACGATTCTGCTAAGTTGCTATCATTTGTCAATAAATGTGTATTATAATTATTTTCTTTCCATTTTTTAAAACGAATGATAAATTACTTAGGGCTGTATTGATTTTACCTGTCATTGGTATAGGTTAGCTGCTGGCTCATACCGTAGTTTCTTCAGACAAGTTGAGAGCCTGTGAATTTTGTAACTTTGTTAGTTTGCCCGGATAGCGAAAGCATCTAGGAAATTACAATAATGTTAGTTGAAGAAAACTTTCTGTTTTCCGCTAGGCAAGAAAAGTGGAGGACCTTACTATCCATATTATTGTGTGCCATCTACCACTTCACCAGCTCAACACACACATGTATTATAGATCTTGCCACTGAAGCAGGCTATTTTCGAAATCTATCGCTAAATCCACCATTAGGTACACAAAGTTTAAACACCATACATAAGCATTAACGAAACTAAATTCAATAACCAACACTAAATTAACATTTTAACAAGACTATCGTAATCCACCCTAAACCCAAACATCAGCAACGCCAGAAAAAGTGTTACCATAAACAAAATTGTGGTAGTTGCCAATGTTGCCATATAATGAGGGATCGCTCCCCGGAAAGTTTATTAAATCTTCCTTAGAATTCATTACAGGCCTGTTTCTAAATTAAGTTTCGCACCCCACTCTTCACTTAACATTTTATGAGTTGTTTTCTCTGAACGCTGATTTAATTTTAAACATGTAATATGATTTATCGTTGTTTATTAGTAGTTGGGTTTCGTATATTCTATATGAAAGTGTTCCGGGGTGCAGCGTACGCGACAGTTTTGGGTGACTGCAGATTGTAATCTTTAAATTAATACGTGAAGCAAAAACTTTGTACCTACCTACCTCTTATTAGGAAAATGACACGGATGGAGGAATATGAAATTTGGCACAATTAAAGTTTATTATATAGCTTTTGCCAGCGGCTTCGCCCGCGTGGATGTCGGTGTATTATAGATATAAACCTTCCTCTTGAATCACTCTATCTATTAAATCCGCATCAAAATCCGTTGCGTAGTTTTAAAGATTTAAGCATACATAGGGATATAGGGACAGAGATAGCGACTTTGTTTTATACTATGTAGTGATGTAGAAGGACTGCAGAAACCTAAATAATATCTTTGATTATTGTTAATTAAAGTTTAAATGAGTTATGGTCGAACTTTGACCACTGGGCGACCAGTGGTTTAAATAACTTGCTGATTTAAGTTCAAATACTGACAGGTTTAACCAATTCGAGTTTCTTTTCTTATGACCACTTTAGCAGGAATCAGCTGGATGGGACTGATTCTTCTGTCGATGTGACGATGCTTGGAGGAAGCCTATGTCCAGCAGAAACTCGAATTGGCTAAACCTGTCATATTGGCTGATGAATCACTTTCAACGCTGGTTTCCGTAGTCTTTAGCTTCTATAAATTAATCAGTTTCTAATTAGAAGTGTGTGCAATACCTTTGATTTTTCTGCCTTCTTTGATTTCACGCTTATAACAATATTTTAAGTGTTTTATTTTAAATGATTTGAGTTTAGTTAAATTTTAGTTCTGATGATCACTATGTACCTCACTCTGGAAATATGCAGGGAATTGCATAGTTTGGGTGTCACCGTCCAATCTTTTTGTACAGTCTTTATTTGCCTAGCCTTATCCCAACTATGTTCGGGTGGCTTCCAGTCTTACCAGATACAGCTGAATACCAGTATTTAACATGGAGCTTATCCGACCTACACAACCCAATAAATTTGAAATATCTCAATCAAGCAATATGTGAGTAGTTAGGTATTTTTATTTTAAGAAGCAACTGCGATTTTTTTTAAATCCAAACAGTAGCAGGCGTCGTATGTTGAAAGTAAAGGAAATACCTACGTAAGAAAATTTTCTTGTTTGAATTAAAACTAACTAACTACCGAAGATCTTAGTTGGGAACTTTTGATTTTTTTCAAGATTAGGCATATATTTTACATCGATTTAATTTTTATCACTTTAAATTCGTTACTACAACAAAAACACACATAAGTAGTTACATTGTAATAATATGTTACTTACTTACAATTCAACCTCAACATAAGCTTCTTCATTCAAAATTGATCACATCAAATTACCTATCATCAAACCGAACTCAAAAAACGCCACCACTGAAACTGAAAACACCGGAAAACCGTAGGAAAACTGAAAGTGCGTGCGTAGAAGACGTTTGCCGACGGCCGGGGCGGCGGCAGGGCGGGAGCGTCGCGTTGCTAAGCGACGCGCCGCGGGAGGGCGTGGCAATCGATACCACCCTCACCTCACCCGGTCACCTCCAGCACTCACGTGATAACACTGATAACCCTTATCGACTCAGCAGATGAGATGGACACGACTATCTGTTCACGGCTGTCTGTAGGAAGGTGGTATACTTTTTGATCTTTCTGGAAGGACTATTTTATGTTAACCTGCTGCTTATGTGTAGCGACATTTTTTATTTGCGTCAAACATGGTATACAATGGTAATATACATGTTTAGCTAGGATAAAACATACTTAGCATGCTTTATTTTGATCTCTATCTAAGTATACTAATATTATAAAGAGCAAAGATTTGTATGTTTGTAACGAATAACCGGGCCGATTCCAAAAATTCCTTCCATTAAAATGGTACGTTATCCTTGAGTAACATAGGCTATATTTATTACTAGAAAACAAATAGGGATCCCACCCGTGCGACGCCGGTACGGGCCGCTAGTGTACAATATTTTCAATTCAGATATCTTTATTGCAATCCATAATGTACACATACTGGTGGTAATTAATAGATTATTATTGTTTATTTATTTAAACTAGTGGTCGGAATTCGACCGTAATTCGGTAACAACTTATCTAATGTATTTCTAATGCATTTTGATTTAAAAATATTAGCTATACAACATTCCTTCGACATATAAACTTTAACTGTGCCAAATTTCATACTCCTACGTCCGCGTACTTTTCGTGAAAGGATTCAAAGTTTTTGCTTCACGTATTAATATATAGATTACATTTATATCACCTTTACTGAGGAAACTTTAGACAATTATGGACCTTGTCGGGCACAAATACGGCACATTTTAAAGGATCATGTCTTTCTTTTGTTAATAAATAGAGCTAAATAGACCTAGCTAATAGACCCTTGCCAGAATGTTGTAACTTGATATTGTCACTGTAATTACTTCTTTCATCCGTTCTCTGAAAACAAATGATTTCAGAATTTAAACACGTTTCATGAGTTTTGTAAACAATGAGAAACTAGGTATTTCTTTTCACTTTTGAAGCTCAGAGCAGCGCAAAGCAATTTAATGCATCATCGGCTTACGGATTGCTCAATATTGTGTAATTTTTCTGTAAATTTTATAATAAAATTAGTAATCAGGGTATTTTTAGACTGGTGGTAATAGCAAAACACTGCCTTTTCAAATGATTTCATTATTTATCCAAATAATTGGTCCAGTGGGCTAATCGTGGGACAATGTGGCGAGCTCTACCCTGTTGTATTGTTAGGTAATATATCGGATCGAACGTATGATGATTATCAATTGAATCTACTACACAAAGTTGATGGTTTTGTATATAATTATATCGTATAAATCGAACACGCGCCGATGTAGTTTAATAAGAGGCCTGATTTTACAAATTCGTCAAGTCTTTTAATGTTGCTGTCAAAAAGAAATTGAGTTTCCCTTCTCAGTGATGTGGGGGAGTGCGTCGGACAGGCTCCGTCGACACTGTACCTACTATTAGTACACAAAGGTCGGCTGTCGGGTACATCCCTACGAGGTACCTACGCGGGTAGGGGCGCGAATTATGACCTGTCAACAACAGATCAGTGTACTCTATGACTATACCTGACGCTAATTTGGATGTACGCAATGTTTTCCGGTGGGTAGGTAGGTTTCATCAAGGATATTAATGAGCTGGTATCTGTAAACAGCTTTAAGGACAAAAATGTAAAGTAGACCTCTTAATGGTTGAATGTTAAGAATTCATAGTTTTAGTCAAGTTTTTTACATTATAAAAATAAACGAAATTCAAAAGATAGGTCGTTTCTTTTTTCGAAACTTGTATGTAAACACAGCTATCCCTGTTGTCGTGGCAACTAATTAATACAAATGGTTGAGTTCGCTCCACGAGACGAATCCTGACGGCCGTCCTCCCAAATATATGGTCCATAAAACTACGATTACGTTTTATAAACACTGCATTTATAACTACTTCATGATTGTATTATTTATTTTACGTAATATATTATGCTGTGGTGGAGATTTTGATTTTTTTCTAAACTGTGCTTTCAAATATTTAAAATTCTCTGGCACAGTACACTCCATTAATTTATAGTATTCGGCCACGTGTACTAACATGGAGAAGTCTTTTATTAGGCCGTGAGATTTTTATAGTGATATTTTATTTTATGTTATGTGTTGGAGTTTATAGGTCCTATAAACTCCAACACATAACATAAAATAAAATAAAAGTACATAATAAATAAAAGTAGCTACTCATAAAATGTTCCAACTCTATATTAAAGAAGTTTGAACATTTTATTGTTATTATTTCAAGGTTGACTTGCTTTAGGTAAAGAGTGGGGATCAAATAGTAACAGTTAATAATACTTAGGTAAAATTGTAGGAACAGCATTGTACTAACCATTATTTAATATAGGTATAGCTATGACTACAAGCCGTGGGTCCGATGGGATTTCCATAGCCGGAACTTCCGGAACGTCCATACAAATCTTAATGATATTGAACTCCTTTAGGAGAATAATTTTCTAAAATGCTTTCGTAGTGAACTCCTTCGCTAATTAAAAGGAACTCCTGTGTAAAATTGTATGCTTCTACACCCAGCGGTTTAGGCTGTGCGTTGCTGTCAGTAAACGAATTCGTGCAAGATTGATATGAAGTACTTAGATTGCAAGAGTTACATAACTACTCTAAAATTATAAAAAATATAACTACTCTAAAATCGTTTTTAAATTTACCTTCTTTTGTTTGTAGGAGTGGACATCGGTGTAGCTCCATTACCTAGGTAACTTCCGTACTTGCGTATCCTAATTTCTATCGTCTGTTGCCGTCGTCTGTGCTATACGAGCACAGGCTCGTATAGCGAAATACTGCGATGTTTTTCTAAAACTACAAATTTTTAAAATTATTTTTCAAATTATGCATGTATCCTTCAGGAAGCCTAAGTTTGATTCAAGGAAACCACATTACCTTCGTTACTTGAAGTTTAATAGACGAGTTCCTATTCCACAGTTAGTGAGCAGTGTGATCCGTAGCGCACGGAACACGGCCGGCGCTCGCCGTGGCCGGACCGGGACGCGCCCGCACTAAATTTAAATATTTTAATCCTTAATTTAAATTTTTGACATTTTTATTTTATGTTGGTATTCGTGTAGTTTCATTTTTAATGTTATTTGTCATATTCAGGAGACGGCGCTGCTCGTGACTGGCGCCTCGGAACACCATTTACTGGTAAAATATCGTCAATGAGACAGACTGACTCGGGACAATTTGTTCGAACATTACCTGCCTTCGATAGCGAAACGTTATTTGAAATGAAGATTGTATTTATAAATAGGATGGTATGGTAGATACGTACCTGGGGATACCTGTGATATTGACTTGTTGAGCTTGTGGTTAAGCTATGCTTGCCGAGGTTGGTCCGTGGATGGATGACCATCTTTACATACCAAGACCCCTCCGTGCCTCGGAAGGCACGTTAAGTTGTTGGTCCCGGCTGTCATTCGTAGATCTTTGATAGTCGTTACGGGTTGTCAGTAGCCCGAAAGTCTGACAGCTAATCTTACTAAGGGGTAGCGTTATTATCCAGTTTCTAGGTTGTGGAGGTCAGATAGGTAGTCGCTTCATGTAAAGTACTGGTATTCAACTGCAGCTGGTTAGACTGGAAGCCGACCTCGACATATTTGGGACAAGGCTAGGCAGATTATGATGAGGTACGTTTTATTCCGAATTCGTTTTGTTCCGTTTGGTGCCGGACGTAAAAGTATAGTACCATCCCAATTCTTCCCGTGGGTGTCGTAAAAGGCGAGTAAGGGACTTACTAGAGAATGAGCAGCAGCTTTCTCTATGCATTTTACCACCATACTGCGATCGCCAACCCGCCTGCCAAGCGTGGCGATTATGGCAAAACCCCCTTTTGGGGGGACCTATGTCCAGCAGTGGACAATTTTCGGCTGAAATGATGATGATGATGATGACGTTTTATTCTATTAGGAGTAGCCATATCTAGGTATGAGATATTTTATATTTTCTCATCGTAGGCACGACGCAAGTTAGGATGGCGTAGCAACCCCGAGGTGTTAGTGGGGCAATAAAAAGCGCCAATCAATAACGTTTTAAGATCATTGGCGTCAATCATATCGATGTCGCACTTATATTATTAATACTAACTTTTGCCCGCGGCTCCGCCCGCGTAGATGTCGGTTATTGCCTGTCCTTCTTCATATCCCAAGCTATATCCCTATCAAATTTCATGACGATCGATTCAGCGGTTTAGGCATGAAAGCGCAAAAGACGGACATACAGACAGAGTTACTTTCGCATTATAATATTAGTAGGGATTTAGAACAGCAATAATAAAATATTTGACAGCAAGAAATAAGTATGTAAGTAGTTTATTTTCATGGTGTAAGGTAAGGTACCGAAGTAAATATCGTAGCCAGCTTTTAGCCAAGGAAATAGCCGTCACATATCTTATCGCCTATTCTACTAAGTTGGCGTCTGCCTCTACAGGGATTATTACGTAACACACTAACAGTAGTGATGGCTTTCATATTGACAGTTCAACAACATTCATTGCGTTATTTACGTTGTTGAGCGGACAAATTTTCGAACTTATGAAGCAATGGATTAGGATTCTAATTTTCTGAGTGGTACGCAGTTGTAGTATTAGTAAATAAAAACATTATTAAGAACCATGAACAAAGTACATAAGACAAACTTTAATATCATTTAGAATTGTATGAGGTTAAATAACTGTTTTTAAGATTGTATGAGATTAGTTCAGACGAGTAACTAAGCGCTAATTTCACCAATAAAATTGAACGCGATTAATAGCACATCTAAACTGCGCTCAAGAGCTGCCAGTGTCAATATTCCTCAACAATTTTGACATTGACAGCTCCCAAAGTGTTGAACACGTTCAGTTTCATTGGTGAAATTCGCCCTGATTATATAATCTACTGAGAAAATGGAAATGAATCAGCCCCACTTTTATGATGATGAATTTATACCGATTTCATATTTGGCACATCGATACTTTTTTCTAGAACACACTAACATATTTCTTTTAAACCTGTCTGCCAATGGTTTTGATTTCGTATGCCATCGTACCGTCGAGAATAAATGACCCTTGTAGATCATTATAATACTTTTGTACATCATTAGTCATCGGGCGGCGCTAGAGTCGAGCTATTACAGCCTTTTAATATTTTATTCTAATATCCAACGTATTGTGGATATTTGAACACAAACATTGTAACATATTCTTCAATTTGTTAAGATATTAAGCTTATTTTTCGATTATAATGGTGGACAAGCGATCTTTGAACTGTAATTAATAACACTGGACCCTAAGGTCTGAGATGTAGTATTGTAAGACTTGGTGGATAATAAGTAGGTAGGTACTTATTATATTATTTTGAGACATTTATTCCTATCGTAATTTGTTGTAGTATCTGAATAATAATATATAATTAGAAGACCAAAGATAAAAAAATAAAAATAAAATTAAACAATAACTGGTTAGTAACGCAAACTTCTATTTAAATTATACAGTTTGGCAGGGACATCGTCGCGCAAATGTATCTAACCATGAATCCAGCACATACCTGATTCTAGACCCCTAGCGTAGATATTTTGCGTCGGCCACTAAACAAAGAATCGATTTCATAGAAAAGTGCAATACCTACGCGGTCAAAATGTATGGAACACTTTTTTTTAATGATTGACGAAAAATTTCAACTCAGGTGGGGTTCAGGTAGGGTTCATATCTTACGCCGTGCGTAGACCTGCGTCAATAAGATTTGTGGTTTGTTTTCAAGAGACTCTTCTCGAAACTGTTTTGCTGCGAAGTTTGTACCTACTTACTATCCTTTTTTAATAGAGAAATGGTCAGTTCACACCTTTCCAATCTATTTATTAGGGGACCAAATTTTGCGGGCTAACTGCGTAATACACTAACAGTTGGGATGGCTATCAATTTGACAGTTCAAGAACATTAATTGCGTTATTTACGTTGTGGAGCAGACACATTTCTCGAACATATGAAGCAATGTATAATAAATATCCTTCAATTAAAAAACAAAAATGTTTTAAATTCTATTTTAAGTATAAAAATCAATAAACGAGGTAAATAATAATACATAATACCTACATTAAAGAACCGCTAGAGAGGTAAATTCCCTCTACTCAACATATCAAGTATTTTAGCAACGTTCCTATCTTATCTGTTTACTAAGTAACAGTGAATAATAATAGGTACTTAATTAAATAACAACGTACATTATGATTGCATAATGTTTATATTAAATAAATAAAAATAAATGTAGGTACCCTTACATGTTCAAAACAACAATTCTTAACAGCACATGTGTTTTAATAGAATTTTAATGCCATTCGTGGTTACCGCTAACAAACAACAAATAGGGGTCAATGTTCGATAAAAGCTGATGACGTAACAATTCATTGCGAACTCGACTCTTTTCACTCTTAAATTATACGTGGTAGGTAGCTCTTCAATAGAATGTGTTACGTAATTTCACGGGCCTCAAACATGACGAGGTGGCCGAGTGGTTAAGGCGTTGGACTGCTAATCCAATGTGCTCTGCACGCGTGGGTTCGAATCCCATCCTCGTCGGATCTTTTTGTTGTTGCTATTAACTCGTATAATGTGGATGTATCATAAAATCATGTTATGAATCGTGTATTATAAAGTTATTGCTATGTTAACATTAGTTACAAGTTTTTTTTATTTGTTAGCAAAAATATTGTTTTTGTTTAGTAGAGTGATTTGAAATGTTTAATTAAACATTTTAACCCTTTTTTGTCGTTCTACTTAGTTCTTTAACTAATTTGTGTGAGTTAGTATGTAGGGGGTAATCTTAGGAACTACGGATCCGGTTACAAAAAAATCTTTCATTAATTTAAAGCTACAGTATTGCCGAGTGTCGTAGGATTTATTTTATGTTAAAACAAAATGAAAAAAAAAAATCTTTGACAGGTAACTTTATAAATGCCAATTAATATCCCAATAATTGTGCAATATTACAATTTAATTCAATTAAAACCGTATAAATGCAAAGAAAACAACCCTAACCTATCACAGCAGATCATTAAATCATTTTCCATCAAATAAGTTTTCATTTACACTCGACTTAACTAATGTTTGCGTATGGTTCAACCGCCGAGCGCCGCCGGCTATGGGTTATTTCACTTGCATTCACTAGGGGGGGGACTAGAAGAACACCGATTATATTTGAAAGGGCATGAATAAGTAAACACGCCTTGTTTATGGTACGAATCAATGAATGTTCGATTTTTTTTTTAAATTACTTTTCGTTTTATTTGCATTTGAAAGTGTGATGTGTTTTATTTCGATTTTAATTTAGCAATATCATGCTTATAATTCTATCCTCGGGAATAAGCAGAATTAAAATGAGTGTTCTTGATACATTTCTTAAAATAAGATGCTCATTTTTTTTGCCGATTACATAAAAAAAAAAAAAAAAAATACAGGCAGGCGCTTTACTTTTTGCAAATTATTTCATCACCACTGTTCTCATAACGGTGAAAGAAATCATCGTGAGGAAACCGGCATGTGTCCTAGAACCAGAAATTCGAAGAAACGTGACATCTACAACACGCGCCGGGCCCGCGTGGTGGATTACGGCCCACTCCCTCTCACCGAGAGGAGGCCAGTGTCCCAGCAGTGGGAACGTTATAGGCTGATTACCAATGCTAATATTTCGGTGTATGTAAATTATAGCTCGAGAAAAGTTTTCTAATTAGAAACATAACAGCCAACATATTTTGTGGAAATTAATCCTACTTAGCAGTTTCTTTTTATTTTATTAATATTTTCCTATTCCTTTACTTATTTATTATACTTACGTATGTATGCACCATCCAACTACAAATTATTCCTATTACAGAAATAGTTCGCATATTTCACAGACTTACTGGTAGCATGTCTTCGTTTCCGTTCTTCCTGACATTCTTGGCTGCCAGTACCAAGCGATCTGACAGTTCTACTTCCGAAAACATTTCTTATTTATTTTCATAAAAAATATAGGTTAATACGAGACCGTAACTCCGAGCCAGTTACAGTCAAATTTCATTGAGACGTTTACTAAGTATAAGGTTCTTTACTTTGAATTATTTAATTGAAATAGGTTTAAAACATGTTAATAATGGTCTTCCGACACTTCATACAATCAAGATGAACGATTGTTCGCTCATTACTTAGTTAGTGCGTGACCAACTCCAAGATCATAATTAGATTACCCTCGATAAGGCGATATGTTTTTGTCTTTTCCTGGGGTTTCACTGGTAAATGGCACCTTCTTTCTTCCACACTTGGGTAAAATTTTTTCTCAATGTTTCAAGTTTTGCTATTCAGTGGATAAGCCGCACGGTTCGATCGATCAGGTTAAGCTACGCTTGCCGCGGTTGGACCATAGATGGATGACCATGTTAACATACCAAGGTCTCTCCGTGCCTTGGAAGCGTTAAGCCGTTAGTCTCGGTCGTTAGTTAGTGAAAACGTAGACAAAATAAATGATAATATTGTTTTTTTAGAATGCTAATATGTAACACTAACAGTTATTGAACGTGTTTGCTATAGGTACAACTCTAGGCCCAGCTTTTCCCCAAGCACACACAGTTCTTTATTAAACCCATCCACAACTTTGATGAACATTTATGTGGGTATGTGCAAATAATTAGATGTGGCGTTAGGCCGGTGCGCACGCGCTTGCCACGTGCACACACTATTGTTACTAACATTATTTATGAATATTGTTCGTGCCGCCGCCGTCGAGTGGATCGCCTCATAGCCGCCACGTGACTCCTGTCCTATGATTGATGTACACATGGACTTATGAGCTCCTGGTAATCTGCATGGGTTTGTGTGTCAATGAGAAGGTGTAATCCGGTCTTTACATGGGTATTGTGACGTTATTGCCAAGTTAAGTGATCCTTTTACACGCAGTTTTGGTTCAGGGTAACTAAAAATCAGTAGGTGTAAAAAATGGGTTATTTTTTTCCATAAGTAGTTACCTAACAGATATATCGTATCGGTTGTAGTCGTATAAGATTCTTATCTGCCACAAAAGTTAACTTTTCTGAATTCTGACGAGACAAGACAATAATGTATTTGCTCAAACATATGCCCAATCATGCAAGAGATGTTGCAAAAAAAGAATGGATGTCGCGTTTGACAAAATAAGAATATAATACCCATAGTAGGAAAGTTATTGAAATTACCCTTCTAGTACAGCACTGGTCATTCTGGTGCTGCGCCAGTAGTTTAGAAGTTGCAAACATCTACTTGTGATTCCCGATAACGGTATCACATAAAACATAAGAGCTTCCCACTTCTCATTTCTTCCTATCCACCAACCATTCAAACATTCCTTCTTACACCCTACAAGGCTACAACAATCACAACCTTCGCGAAATTATCAATAAATTATGAAATACGCGTAGTGTTAGCGAAGCCCGATTGGTATCGGAAGTGAGGCGGGATGACGGAGGGCGGAGGGGTGACTTCCGGGTTCCGGCGAATCCGGCCTAGTCCTCAGTACCAGTAACTCATCATCAGAGCTCCGCGGGGTGCCGGCCACTCTCCCCCACACAAAGAAATATAAAGATTTGTGTGAATTATACCCTCTGCTTGCAAAAGGGGAAACGCATAAAAAATGTTGCCATGGATAACACATTTTTAAAAGGAACAGTTGAGATTTCCTTTTGTTTGTATTATGCGTGAAGTCGCGGATCGCAAAGTTGTGAAATAAAAGGATCAAGTTGGGCATAACAATCCAAGTGTTATTAAAATTGCCCGTAAAGAGGGATCCGATTCGATTTGTATCTTTTTAAAATTATAATAATATGTTCGTTCATTGTACCGTTTCGATTAGTTTTCACAATAATTGTTTACCAATCAACAGCTCGTAGCGTCCAGGCATTGCTACGCGTTACCTATGGATCGCTGACGTAGTGCAGCAGCGTAGGCAATGAAACTCGTAGCGTTTGCGCGGCGTCTACGATGCGTCTACGTAGCGTAGCAGCTGCATGACGTACGTTTTGCTACGCATGACATACCTACGGTTCGTTCAAGTAGCGAATACTGCGTAAGTGGGTACACGATGCAGCGGCTATGCGGCGGTCATCGGCATCGTCAAAAACATGATATTCCTAAAAAGAACTTGAAAAATAATTAAGTAATGTTTCATGTAATAGTTTTTTACTTTTATTTAAATTATTGTGTAATTTCTAGTTAGAATGGAGACAAATCAAGCCCAATCTTAGATTCTTCAAATCTTATTAGATTTTAATAAATTCACATAGGTATACCTACTTCTTTTTACAAAAAAAACTATTCTAACTTGACAAAGTACCTACTTACATCACAATCATTGACGTCATGCTGCCGTCATAGCGAGTAAGCTACATTTTATGACACTCACTATCGATAATTAGGTACTTACCTGTATATTTAATGACACCAAATGTATTATCACTGTAAGTAAGAACTTATGTATCGTATAATTTCCATGTCCATAATACTTACGGTATCACCCACTAGGTGGCGCCGCGAACACTTGTCTTGTACCGATAATGGAACAATGCGGTTCCCACTGGCCGCCTGCGTCGCTTCCGCACCTCCGCATTTGAATTCAGAACACGAATTGAGATGGTTACAATTTAAATTCCGAAAGGAAGTGTAACGGACGTTGTAAGTAAAGATAAAATGTAATTGACTTAATATTGCTTTTAATTTTGCACTTCGCTTTTTTAACCTTATTTCTATAGTTATGCACTTAGGTATTCTAAGACGGCGCTAGTTAGAGTAGCACTGACCATGGTCTATCGTCCACCGAGTAATTACGGCAAAATATAAAAAAAAAATCATCATCATCATCATAATTTCAGCCGAAAGACGTCCACTGCCTCCCCCAAGCTCCACCACTTCGACCGGTTCTTTGCTTCCCGCATCCGGTAAGCGGGCCGCTGGGCTCTAGGGGCCATTTATTTTTGGTGTTTGTCATGTTAAGCGGGGAGGGGTTTGCCCAATGACTATATGGTTTGCCATCATCGCCACGCTTGGCGCCTCGGGTTGGCGGTCGCAATATGGATTTAAAAATGTATAGGGAACGCTGCTGCCCATTCTCTAGTAGTTCCCTTAGTCGCCTCCTACTACACATACGGGAAGAATAGGGTGGTGCTATTCTTGTAGTCCAGCACCACACAGTAACAAAAAATAACCCAAAGGTATTTCAAAGGCTCCTTCTACTAGTGTTCTCTGAAATTTGCTCATTGTGAATTCTTTCTGTGGTAATGCCTAACTGCTAAAGAGCAGTGGTGGCCCAGTGGAGTCGGCTCCGACTTACGAATTGTAGGTCATGAGATCGAACTCAGGCAGGCAGTTTACTTATTTAATTTCATCAACAGTTCTCTCAAAATGGTGAAGGAAAACATCGTGAGTAAACCGGTAAATGTTCTTGAACCACAAATTTTAAGACATGTGACATCTACCAACCCGCACTGGGCCCGAATGGGGGAGTACAGCCCACTCCCTCTCATAGAGAGGAGGCCTGTGTCCCAGCAGTGGGAACATAATAGGCTTATTATGATGATGATGGATACGTATCTTGTGTGTCAATCAATTCTTCTTTTATTATTACTAATCTTGTTTTTCTTCTGCGTGCCCTGAAAAATACCAGCTCTTCTCAGATTCCGTCTTATTGAACTATCTAGTCAGTGAATTAAAGGAACCTTAGTCCTATTTCTTTACTTAAACTTAACTTTGACGAGAGCAAAAACAAAAGAATGTGAATCATAGCTTAATTTCTGTCCCCAATTATAATCTATCGGTCCGCCGGTCAGTTTTTACCGCACGTCAATAACAATGCGACGGACATAAAACACTGGACTTTTATAATTTACCGATTCTAATAAATAAAGATTTCAGTCCTTACAGAACGGGGCCACACGAAAAACGACCGCCCGTGTTGCATGTATTAGAATCTCAACTCTATTGAATTTTACCATACATTCTTTTTTGCACCTCACTCGAATACATTTGCAATTTTCATTCAGACTATATTACCTTGGGCCCATGGGTCCGGGACACTTTTTGTATGGCCCTGATTGTCTCTCTTCTATGATGGCATAGTTGTTAATATTAGTCATACTGTATTTGTTGACAATATCCATAGATTTCATACCGATCATGTGAATTCAAGTGCACCACTTAAATGAAAAAAATGGTGGCAGCAATCCTGAGTGCAAGTTCAAGGTCGATCAATTGACAATTTGAATTCATAATAATCAGCTTTTAGTGTTCTCACTGCTGGGCCACAGGCTTCCTCTCTGTGAGAGAGAGCGGGCCGTAATCCACCACGCGGGCCCAGTGCGGGTTAGCGAATGTCACATGTCTTCTAATTTTTGCTTCTAGAACATTCCGGTTTGCTCACGTTGTTTTCCTGCACCATTCTCAGAGCAGCGGTGATGAAGTAATTTACACAACGTGCCTGTGCCTGCCTGGGTTCGAACACACGAACTACAACACGTAAGTCACGACCGTTACCATGGCGCCACCACTGCTTTCCAATTAAAATTTGAATGTTCATAATAATAGACCAGAGTAAATTCCTTTCCAGTTTGGCAGAATTTCTATCAAAGTATAACTCTGTAACATTAAAGATGAAATATATCATGAATAAATAATAGTTTAAAAAAAAACTAAAAAACACGCTTTAAAAACCAAACTAAAAAAACAGAAAATAATTTCAAAAAGCGTGCTGCTTGGGTGCTGTTTGAGGTTATTTTTATAATCAATTAATATCAAGCACCTCAAGCTTTTATTAAATTATTTTCTGCTTTTTTATTTTGGTTTTTAAAGCGTTTTTTAGATTTTTAAATTATTATTTATTTTCTGTTTTTTAGTTCTGCTATCTACAAAAGCGTGATTTTTCAGAATTTTTTTAAATTATTGAATTGTCATCGGACCTCGATATGTCTACAAAGTTTAAATTAAATCTGACCGTTTGAAGTGGGTCAAAATCAAGTCCAAAGGAGTCGGTGATAAACAAACATACAGGTAAAGCTAAAAAAAGCGTGTAAAACTGTAACCACAAATATATCCCTACTACATTTGAGTTTTTGTAAGAGAGCAATTTATTAATACAATCCTATTCCCAACAATGTTGACCAGTAATTATCTCTATTTAGAACATCATGTATTCTCTCCCTTTGCAAACAAAAAAGGGGATTGCTGTGTGTCGGGGGCTGCTGTGGGCGGGGCCAGGTGTCACCGGCAGGCTGCAGATCTTATCTTTAGCTGGGGCCTGGGGATGCAGGGGCCCCGTGCCTGTACAGCCCTCATAACAATATCTCACCCTTGCCGATAAACTTGCGCACCAACGCAACTTTCAGGATCGCATTTTATTTCTATATGTTAATATCTCGTAGCTTTTTGGAGCTCTTAGTTCTGGTATGGCTGAGGACTAAGGACTAAGTGAATTAAGTCGGTCTTGTGCCACGACGTTCAAAAGACTTTAAGAATCTTTAAAACGATCTTACCTAGACGTTGTGTGTAGGTAAGATCGTTTTAAAGATTCTTAAGGTGAAGGCTCCAGGTTGGCCGCGGATTTCAAATTTTCTTACGTAACGAATGTGAAGCCTCATTTGTATATAAATAACAGTTCTGCTGTTGACCAACCAACATTTAGTTCCATTAGCAGCTCTAGGTTCCGTGGATGTCTAATTTTTTTAGTAATTTTCCATGAAATAGTCATTAAATGGAATTACAAGGACTTAGAGCTTCACATTATTATAATCATTAATACCCGTATTGATGATTCTAATCTACATCTACACTAATATTATAAAGAGGAAAGATTTGTATTTTTGTATAACGAATAAACTTAAAAACTACTGGACCGATTTTAAAAATTCTTTCACCGTTAGAAAGCTACATCTTTACCGAGTAACATAAGCTATATTTTATCCCCGTATTCTTACGGAATCGGGAACTACGCGGGTGGAACCGCGGGGCGCTGCTAGTGAATGACCTGCAAATTGAAAAAAACCTAAGATAATTTCACGGGCTACCCTTGAGCTTTCCTACCAAGACTAGGTACTTATGGAACTAAGTTTTTGAAATAAGTTGGTTCATCAACTACAGAACTGTTATGTATACAAATGAGGCTTCTTCTCTGTTCCCTATTTGGATTACTGGATGGTGAGCTTTTATTGAATCCATATTTCAAGTCGCATAAAGATGATTTATATCAAAATACTTTACTACTCCAATTGATAGTAAAATAAAACACGCTTTACAATGGGTATTAATGTCATAATCAATTATTTGTATAGAACAGTCGGGCAGCGCAGCGAGCGCAGCGTCCGTGCGCAGGCGCATTAACTTAGCCAGCCAATTACCCGCAGTGTTCTCGGTGCACTCGGGCCGGTTCATTCCTCCACCACCGCAATATGTTAACATATTTTTTAATTTCTCCAACGGACAGCTAAAGAGGCAATCGCGAGTTCATGCGCAGGAGTGAGATTTATAATAAGAAAACGCTCCTACCGCGCATGCACCATAAGGATCTATAAATCTTTTAAGTACTGGATCGGCCAATCCCTGTTGAGAAACGATAAATCATCCCCTCGGACAGTAAAGTCGAATCGAATAGTATCGCGCTCTTGCTCACTCTCGCCGGTGCTTATGCCCTTTAGATCATTTATCATTTCTTTCTCTCGTTTCTTCTCAATGATAAATTCAATTCTCTTTTGGAATATGATTGTTCCTCGTTTTGTTATTGTCTGGTGTTTTATTGTGGGTATCGTCACGGACTTAGGTTTTTTGATCGGAATCCGATCGAAATGATCGCGAGAATTGGATTTCCATTTTAGATTTCGTGACTCGAGTGATCAATCTTTTGACTTCGAATTCGGAATACAGACTCTTTTTTACGGTTTAGCCCACGAGAAAAAAACTTAACAAATTACAGTGCCATTTTAAATTCATGATTAATATAATTACTTTGAATTAACTTATTTATGGTCTCTTGAAAAATATTAAGGAGAAAGAGAATAAATTTATTTTATATTATGAATAAATAATATTTACTTATATTTTTTATTAAAATTTGTCGCTTGACAACTCATGTTACCCACATATCACCATATTAGGGGAAGTTTATTTCGTTTGGACTCGTAAAAGCTGGCATTTAATGGAGAAAATATTATAAAATCTTTTCAAAGTTTATAGGGTAATCAGGTCGTTAAGATAAAGTAAGCTCTATGAAATCGAAATATTTGTTTATTTTATTTCTCGCTATTTACAGGGCTGTAGAAAAGACAACAATTTCATCTTAAAATAACTTAAAATACGTAATGTTTTCTCAGTCAAATAGGTAGGTAATAATATAGGTACACTTTAAACTTCTTTCACTATCTAAAACATCGGTCCGTGAAAAAATAGCACTATTTTCAATATAAATATACATAATATAGTTCAAGAGTCCATAGCACAATGAAGAGCAACACTTGTGAGAAATGTACAAAGAAATCAAACCCTTATCTCTACTATCACTGGGCATTTCCTTAAATATATATTTTACAGCGTACCATCTAACTTAAAACTATGAATTTACATACATTTTACAACCTATAAAATCGTAGTTTTTATTAGACTTCGGTGCTTTGGCCATGCTGATCATTATAATTTTATGTTACAAGTCTCGTTTAATATTTGCTATAATAGGTACCTCTTCTGTCGCCCACAATGCCACGTGTTACCTGTATAAATATATACCTGTTAATGATTGAATATTATAGTACATATTTGTATATCGCGTTCACAGTACAAATAATCATCTATATGTAAAGCTGCAATTTATGAATATTTAATTATTCTCGTTTCGCAAAACCAATATATTTAACAATACATCTGTTTGTACGTATCTCTATGCTACACAAAGGCTGTAATAAATCACTGTCAACAATTGCTGTAAGTTGACAAAAATGTCCGTCGTACAGAGTAAACCGTGTCCCTGGACATCACAAATGCTTCCAACACACAATACTTATTCAATAAAGAAATCGTGTTCCAAAAAATAATAAGACACTTTTCATCGTTAAAATGTTTACAGGAAATATATGACATGCTGTAAAGCATTCAACTAGCGGTCATTGTTTACAACTCAGTTGTTTTACTGTAAACAACAGAACCTGTGACATAAGGTTCTATTGTCCTCAGTTTACATTGTCACCACTCACCCAAATAACTCTTTCTTAACAGTAGACCCAAATATTTAATATCTTTCGGACGGCTGACGTTTGGCGATGATTTAGAAATGGTCGGATTGACTATGGACTAATTAGTTTTATAATAAGCGTAACACATTGAAAACAATACTGTTCCGGAGCGCATTAGTGAACTTTTCATTCCACATCGATAGCGGACACGCTCGGGTACCAATCAGCTTACAATACAATTGAATTATTAACCTACAAAAGCAAAAGTCATGTAATTAATTCGTCGTTGGTGCCCAAATCAGCTGAAGTTCGTCGAATGAAGAGTTCGCTAAGCGCGGTGCGGTCAGTAGGCGGCGGCGGCGCCCGAGTGGTGCATCAAGTGGTGGTGGTGGTGGTAGGACTCCTGCGTGGGGCACCACCAGTCGGGTACGCCGTGCGGCATGGCCGGCGCCGGCTGCTGGAACTGCGTCCAGTGGCCACCGAAGCCCAGCTTGTTGTCCATGACGCCGTTCCCACCGATGTTGGTGAGGTGTGGGGGCTGGTGTTGGTGGGGCGGCGCCGGCGGTCGCTCGTAAGGCTTTTGGTCGTGGGGGTTGAGGTATTTGTCGTTGAGGCTCTCGAGTTTATCCGTGATGGAGGGGTGATGATGTGGGTGGTGTTGCGGCGCGGGTGCCGGCGGCGGGGGGAGGGGCGCGGCGGGGCTGGCGGCGCCAGCTGTAACACTGACACTGCCGGCCGAAGACGAGTCGTCTCCGTCGCTGTCGTACCGCGGGGAGGCGTCGCCAGCCGCGCCGTGCACCTTCATGTGCTTGCGCAGCGAGGAAGGGTGCGTGTACGACTTGTCGCAGCCGTGCACGCGACAGTTATACGGCTTGTCTGACGTGTGCACGTGGGAATGCTTCTTCCTATCCGAAGAGTTCGCGAACCGTCGGTCGCAGCCCGCATACTCGCATTTGAACGGTTTCTCTCCTGATAAAAAAAAGAAACAACGTTAGTAAACACACATGTGGGTGGATAGATACATTTGAAATTGGACAGGAAACTATAAAATATATTTGGAGTGTTATTTTGTGACATGATCCTTTAAATATTTTACGAGGTTAGTATTTTGAGGACCATTTCTCTCTTCATCGTACCTTAGTTCATTTCCTTTGAAATTTAATCAAACATCCAAAATCCCTAAATATACCATCAGCAAAAATACACGACATCACATATCGAGCCAGCAATTATATAGGAACATCCCTCCACTAAATCCACAGTTAAAGAAAAACATCCACCACATCCAAATACGCGAATGTTCAATCACGTCGTAAATAACCAGATTTGCTCGTTGTTTATAGTTTACGAGCATAAATAAATATTCACAACAATTGCACGGGATACTTAACACGGCTATAAATCATATTTATAAGACGACTTTGTCACATTCCCGTAACAAAGCCTGGAGTAGCATTCCCCATGCCACTTTGAATCTTATTGTTGGAGAACATGATATATTTTTGTGTTGACATCTCAATAAGCCCTGGAGCCCTATGACAAAGGCAGCTCAACATCCGTTTTGCTTCTGATAACTTGATGATGAACGTGAACAATGGAGATAATCTCCTCAGAATGGTGTTATCACACCGATGGTATCTTATTTACTGGATACCTGTTCTGGTTTCCCTGCTTGACTTCGGTTTGTTTGTAAATCCCATAGATTTCTTAAATATGAAAGAAAAGCAATCTTGGCAGAGCAAAAGGAAAGAATCAGACACTGTTGCAGATCTTTTCATTCGTTCATCGCATTTTTGAAAGTGACAGTTAGGAATCTATCGTTAAGTAGTTAGAATTTCGAGGACGCAGCCCATCACGGGATAACAATAGAAAACACGAATTTTCCACCATGTGATTCCACGGTGACCCTAATTTTTTGCCCACTTTTTTGCGCCTCCACCATTATTGAACCTCACAAGTTCACCGAATCGTATGAGATGATATTCAATAAAAATACATTACAAGTAGGCAGACGGTTTGGTGACCACAGCACAATGTAGCATTACTATTATATTGTCGTGTTTACAAATAAACCTCTTCGGTTGTAATCCTGCACATTGTGTTTGAAATATGAAGATTTTTGAGGAGCCACAGATGCTAATCTCAAGTGTCTGTTAACGCTACAATAATAGGGATTTTTAGGCGTACCCTTACCACGATTTTTGTATGAACGGATCGCACGTTTTCAATGGATTGCTACTTCCTTTCTTATTCAGTGTTCCATTACAAAATATTTACGCATTATTCTCCATCATACTGGATGTGTATAGTGCCAATTTAGACGTGGAATGCGAACAGTACATTTTTGCGAGTTCAACTTCTATAGCCGAAAAAAAAAATGATTAACTTTTGAGAGAATAATGTATCGGATCTACCGAAAATTTAACAGATATAATCAATGGATTACCTACATTATTCATTCATGAATATTATGGTCAATGTTAAACTACATCAGAATCACACACCAAGACGACAGTTCTAGAAAACGACTAGAAAAACAAAGTAAAGGAAATAGAGAAATAAAAATCACGCTGGAACCATGATCGGGAACAATAAAAACGTCCCCGCTCTACTAATGAGGCTAATACAAGATAAAAGAGTCCAAAACATGTGTCGCCCGTCTAATTACTAATCGGGCGTCTCATCTCCGTCGCTGTTCTGAACAAAAAACGATCCAACACAAATTCTATTACAATTTGATGCATCTCTTGCGCACGCGCCGATGATGTCTATTAGAGACAGTTTGTAAGGTTTTAAGTCGAAATGATTGTAAGTAGCTCAAGGCAAATGAAAGTCGATATTTTGCTAAAATTAAGATTTTTCAGCGCAGTTAATTCAGTCTCAAATAAGGATATGAAAAGTCTATTGATCATGGTTCGAAGCTAATTAACCCATCTCAGTATTTTTAAAAGCCTATATTATTTGAATAAACTTTATTAATAGCCACATAAACAAAAATCATGTTTGAAATTGTTTCTCTGAACATTTAGTGTCAAAACAAAAACAAATCGAACACCAGTTGGAATGCACTTCGTGAATTCGTCGCGATGCGAGTCGGGACACCGGCTAGGGTCAGATGTTTATCTTAAACGGCTGTATCACCCACAGGAGACACTTTTTTGTTACTATATTAAAGATGTGAAACTTTATCTCATGTTTTTTTCCTGGATCCGTACTTTTTTGACGTATTAAACCCGTGTAAAGATAACGATTTACATTAGTGAATTCGGCAAGCAATTTTGTTCAACAAGATGTGATTTTAAGCTACAATCTTATGTTTTTAAGTCACTTTAATGGCATTAAATGGTTCGCAAGTCAAGCACGAACAAATCCACAGTTGGCACATCGCCTAGCCCGAATTACTCTGCAGTATTGAGTTACAAATCGCTACTTAAGTGCGCTCCGCTGTGAAAACAAGCTTTTTAGAAATAGCACGAGTGAAACCTGACGCACGGCCTTTGCACCCAAATTGTGGTAAATGGCTTTAGGTGAGTTTAGAGAAAAAACAATCGCTCATCGGATATCGGGTTGCGGAACAAAAAGGTTGTCATACAAAACGCTATTTATTACGTTTTTAGAGTATAATCAAATGAGTGTTTATCATTTGAGTGGCCGCCGACTACTGGCCGCGGGCTTGTCATCGCCTTGAATAATAATTGGACGACACATGATATCCGTGCACCTGTTGCTTGGGACATATTCATTAGACATGAATGCAGAATTATCTTAAATCAGCGTGACGCTAATATAGAAGATAACACACAGTTTGGAGTAAATCTCAAACGTTTGATGTGTCACCTTAATGTAAAGTTTGTGAGTGGTGTGATAGGTATGTTTTTCCACTAGATTTTATAATTTTAATTTCCTATACTCAGTATAAAGCCGTTTAGATACTTAATATGCGCGGTTTAATTAATAATATTAATCATCAATTCATCATTTGAAGCGCAAGTGTACCGCGCATTGTTTCAGTCTTTATTAAATGTTACATATCGAAGCTAATTCAATCTCAGATCGAGAGGCGGCTAATAAGCGGCGAATGACTGGCCGATTGCTGACACAGCCGCCACACCACTTCACCGCTTGCCGCTAGCCCGTTCAGACATGACCACGCGCCATGTTCTGTCTGACCTACAATACTAATCGCTACATTCAATACGCCATATCTAGAACACCGGCCATATTCAATTAAAACATTTGAAACACGATCTATTCGAACACTATCCTACATTTTGAAGAGTTCTTCAATAGTGTCACAATATCGACTGATTGACGACATCGACAGCACTTCCCCGAAACCGTTTTCACTCGCATATTTAAAGGCAGTTTCGTACAGCGTGCATAATGATTTATGATGTACCTTTTATCCGAAACGTATTTCGAATTAGAAAGATATATTAATATCTTCATTTTTTCCACTTCTCAGAGAATACGGTCCCTCGTCCGGGGAGCACAAAAAGAATACTCGGGGTCGGGCGAGCGCATTCGGCGCCCAACGACCGTGTGACAAGGTGCTTTATGCGGACGATTATGAGCAGACCGAATAATGTTCCGATACCCGATAAATATCTGCCAACTCATACAAAAGCATCCCAATAAAAATATAATAGTAAATGTAGCAACAACACGGGCCACAAACTGCACAGTCATATCTCGCTGATAAATATAAATTAAAATGAAAACGTATAGCTCGGGAGGAACAGGGACGGCGAGCGTCCGTGAACGAAAACAAATTAAAACTGATATAACATTCAAATGTGCATGCGCGGGTCAGTCGAAGGCTTGTGGAAAATCGAACATGTAGCGAACAGTCGAGTACTGGCCACTTTGGGCTGGCTCGGCTACGTATGAGGCCTTTTTTGTCGCGCTGGAGTCCCCGTGATTCACGACCACGGCCCGTGAGACCGGCCGCTTTCATTACCTATTACAATAATTCACTCATTGAACTTCATTTAATACTGTTTGTTATTTTGCGCCAATTAAAAATACGAACTGAATAAAATAACCATTTTAATTGATCCTTGTATTGCCATAAGTGTCGGACAAGTCATTTACTGTCATCATAACTCGTAAAAGAACTATTTGCGAATTCAATTCACGACGTGGCAGTGCTAGAAATAGTAGTAAGTGAAACAGATAATTACTGCTATAGATAGTATCTTGAAGTAATCATGTTTTGCTGGTTGTGCTAATAATTTATTACACCTTGACATTTTTATGTTGTTTCTAGGGTTAGATGAAATAATGGCACATTTTCCCGTCTGGCTTTGTACCCGTGAATTAAAGGCGTCTTCCCATTGTTCGGTCTGCGACTGAGAACGCTCCATCCGTCTTGCTCTGATAGGTATCTGCGCTGAGAGTGCGCAACAAGGACTAGAAAAGTATATCTTGCGTTGTTTTAGGAGAAATGGGAGAGTTGTCACATAAACATTTCCGTTTCTCACTTTATCGGTATCGCACATTAGGATTGCAACTCTTGACAGCAATTCCTTTTTTGAAATAGTAAATGTTAATAGCCCACCGTAAACGATTCCGATTGATTTGTCTAGACTACTTTTATTAGAGGTTAAACTTTATACATTTAGATTGTAATCTAATCCGAAAGATCGACACGAGTTAAGAAACATTATTATGACCTCTACTTATTTTCTCATCAAAGCTCTGATCATTTTGTTCCCAGACGATTTTGTAGATAAACAATATTGTACAAGGCTGAACATAAAAAAGTACAAAACACCTAAGCAGGCAGGGCACGCTCGTCAATCCTTACGTCAAGCGTTTTGACAGCCCTAACCGGCATCATCGCTCCTCTCAGTGAAAAAAATACAAGAAATAATATCAGAATCTCGACTTCTCAAAAAATTAGGCAGATATAAAAAACTAATTCAGATTTTCCGTATAAGTTTTAAATGAGATCCGATCAAAATAAGGCGAAATAAAATTAGCAATTTATGATTTCCTGCTAAATGTTTACAGAAATTAACTTTACCTTACGTTAATTGAGAACTGAAAAGTTATGAAATAAAATCGTTTCAATGACTTAGATATTTAGGTAGAGTTAACAATTTTACAGTTCTCTTTCAGCACAAAACCCACAAGGTCCACAAAAGGTCAGCTAAAATCAATGAAAAATTACGACATTTCACTTCATAAACCGCTTGAAGATTACGTTAAAGCTATAAAAGAAATGTTTATACAATAACCTGCAGGATTTAAGGTAGGCGCCGTCAACGTGCTGCGTCGTGTCACAAGATGGCCGATAACTTATCAATGCGTTAAAATCTACAGAAGATGGACGGGCACGCGAGCGTTTTAATAAAATGAAGTTAAATTTTAATATCAAAATCCTGGGAATCGAGACAATGTAGCTATAAACGGGTGGCATAAAGTGGTAAGACTTTAGATGGTGACTGTGGTAAACGTGGTAGGAACAGATAGTTTAATAGATGATGTTTTCTTAAAAGTGTCTTTTAAAGGGTCCAACAGATGCCGGCGGCACAGCCGGCGGGTTTTTGTCTTGCAGGTATGCTGCAGGCGTTATTAGGCCGCCGGCACTTGCCGCAGAAACCGAGTATGCCGCCGGGCTTGTTCGCGGCATGCCCGCCGGCCGGGCCGCCGCCGCCGGCATACTGTGTAGGAGCCTTAAGAAAACATCATCTAATAAACTATCTATTCATTCCACGTTTACCGCAGTCACCTTCTAAAGTTTCTACTATTACACACGTTGTCTACATCTCTTTTTATCTTCCCTCCTATCGCAGGTGTGCTGGAAGAGATTTCTGCAGAAATAAGCATTACCTTTGTACGTATTTTTCTGTTCCTATCTTCTTGTCTGTTTATATGTGTGTGCATAAATGGTTAAATAAATAAATAAGTGCTATAAGACTTTATAATGTTTTAGAAAATCGCTGTAGTAAAAGTGGGTACCTAAGGACCAGATCAGGCGATGTTCCAAATTACATTATATCTGCTGTAGTTACGGATATTGTTTTCGAATAAGTAGGTGTGATTCACTAAACTGAATGTTGATGAAACATAAGAACGTAATGAGTAGATTATAGATGACTAATGTTAATCCAAACGAATAGGTGCGCCATTGTAATACCCATCATCTGCCTAGCCTTTTTCTAATCAAATGGGGTCAGATTCCAGTCAAACCGGATACATCTGAATACCAGTATTTTAGATGGAGCGACTGCCTAATGCCTATCTGACTTCCGCAACCCAGTTACTGGGTAATACGAGCCCCTGATAAGACTGGTTGTCAGACTTTCGGGTTCCTAATGCCCGGTACAACTGTCAAAGATCCATGAATGACAGCCGGGACCAACGGCTTAACGTGCCTTCCGAGGCACGGAGGGGTCTTCGTAAGTAAAGCTGGTCACCCACCCACGGACCAACCGCGGCAAGCATAGCAGCATACCTTAATCTGATCGATCGACCCGTGCCACTAAAGTCTTTTTCGTAATTGAGCGCCCTATGATCCTATCGCAATTATAAAACAAACGGTTTCATAACTTTGAATAATTTACCTTGCATGAAGTCTAAAAGGTTCACAAAAGGAATATTGTAGAGAAAATGAAGATACGTCGTGGACACAAGGGAATCGTTTTATTAATTGAGCATGTTGGTATCCATTTCTTGGTATTCGGGCTGCACCTACAGAGGAGACCTTACCGTACGATACTGATATACAATGGCAAAAGTATGGACCTGATTTCTGTACCAATTTATTAATTGGCATATTATTAATGGTTGTAAGTAAATCATTTAAAACGAATCTTGTTAATACTCGAAATAATTTATGGACTCCCATCGGGGACAAATCATTCATCATCGGAAAAATAAACGAATAAATATGAGTTTTGCCTTAAATGTTTTGTCACTAAAAACAGCCGGCACGTAAATGAAAACATTAATAACTTCAAAAGAATTATTTAGGGCACCTAAGCTAAGGTTGCAATCATTGTCCGGCCGTTACTTGCTCCATGAATATTAATATGTTCACAAATCATAAATATTATAATTTTGCGGCGTGTCGTATGCAAGTCGCCCAATAAATCGGTAAGGTTATGTATTTGTTCGAGCCGTGTCCACTCAACACCCACGCGGGATCGTGTTTCAGCCCCCGGGCACATTTTTGGGACAAACCAATATTTCTAACGAATATTAATAGTCTGTTTTTGTTTTTATTTGTAACGTGTTTAATTTTTGTTTCGGACGCGCCCACATTCTTTGCGCGCCAAACATTCCTTTGGGAACGAATTTTTGATTTGTTGGTGGTGGATTTGCAAATGATCGTAGTCCACGAACTTAGCGTCAGTATTTGCAATATATTGGTAACAAATTACGTATGAAAACAAAATTAATAACTTTACATACTAAGTAATACAATACATGAGGCATCACAAGCGGGACTTATATGATAAGTCCCGCGGGATAATTGCATAACTCACCAACAGTAGGAATGGCTTTCATTTTTACAGTTGAACAACATTCTTTGAATGTGAATGAAGCCATGGATGGATTAACAATTTCCTTCAAAATGATTCAGATTCCGATTGACAGTGTGTTACGGGTGAGGGGGGGGGGGTCATGACCCCCAAAGCCGTAAACGTAAATCTTAAAAACGTAATTTTTCGAAAATATTATAAATTTTCTTATTAATATATAGGTAGTCTTTGCATGTCTGTGACGCCCCCCAAAGTCTCGAGCTGCGACCGCGCCTGTAAGGGTGCCGTTCTACACTACCAAACCAACTTTATTGAATTACTCTGATCATGTTTCAACTTTAAGTCTATTTTTACAGGTAAACAACTACCTAAGTATCATTCGAAGATTCAAGTGTTCCAAAAACCATTGGAATACAACTTTTTGTCGTCGTGTTAACATTTCGATTGTTGTCTGATCCTGTCGATGCGTTCTATCGAGATTTTTTCGCGAGCGGTGTTAAATGCAAGGAATTCTAAAGGCTGTCGACACAAACATAGCTTATTCAGTCACTTTTTATGAGCTGTGGACCACAGGTGCTATTTTAAAGAGAATTGTAATGATATCGCTAGTTGCGGTGGCCTTAAAATTGGCTTTTAATGTTATTCTGGGAATTGTAAGCTCTGATTCTGATGACAACACACATATGAGTCTACATTCAGTGTTCTTTTTACAGATGGTTGATGCTTTATACTCTTTAAGGACACTGTCTCCTATAGTTTCAAAGCGAGGTGTGAAAATAAATATCAGGGCTAGTGCAGTGTTTGTCTCAGCCGTGTTGTCGGCGATATCACACACTCCCATACATATTGATACGAGTGAGGTGTCGGCGAAAAAACGCATGAATGATGCAGTGAGACCCTCCGCGGTCGCCCTACAAGACGAAAGAATTTCGCACACTTGCGAACCTCAAAGCGCAAAATGTTTTTCTTAACTCATTGAAATCGGCTGATAGCTCATTTAATTTAATGAGCCACCTATTTGATGGCAACGAAAAAGCACAGCACTAAGAATCAGACTATTTAGTCAGATCAGTGTTGTTGTTCAATGTTGTAAAACTAAGTCCACGATTCCAATCAGTAAAATTATTTAACAGGTTGTCTTTAAAGCTGAAAAGCATGGTTCACACTGGTTCTTTTGAAACAAAACTAAAACAATTCCTCTTGAACAAATTTCTACATGCCGTTGAAGATTTATAGTTCGTATCTTATGTAATTTGTATAAATTATTTAATATAAAAGTTGTTTGTTTTTGTTTTGTGTGTAATTTAATTTAATTTATTTTCAGTAAATTCAGATGCAATTTATTGTTAATGAATATATGACTGAGCCTACTCATTCTCGTAATAGAATTATATATGTTGCTGTTGCCTAATAGAATCGGCATACAAATACTGCGAGTAGGCAGCCAGTTAATATTATAATAAATGTAAGGCAGTTTTGCATTAATTAATAGTATACGTAAGTGGTTAGTTGCTGCGGTATGCTTAGAGGTATTGTGAAGAAAACATATATTCGTATCAATTAAATACCAGTAACTGGTACTGTAATGTTTTTGATAGCCTTACAAGTTCCTTAACTTAACCGACATGTTTTCTAGACTTAATGTTAATCGTGGCTACTCCGAAATAAATCACTTCTATTAACATTGAAATTACTGAAAAGGTAAAAAAAAAACTAAAGAAGTCTGTCACTATAAAATGCGCGCATAGATAGTAAAGTGTCAGAAGAAACGATAGTAATAAGATAGTAAGGGCGAGGAGCAGGCGAGGCAGCCCAGTCAGGCGAGTAGGCGTAGGCAGGCAACACTAGTGCTTCCCGCGGCTTCCAAGCTATTGTTACGTTGCAACCGTGCGCAATTTATGTTATCCTGGTACCGAGACTTGTTACAAGCACATGGCAAAACAACTTGCCTATAAAATAGAAGGATGCTACAACAACAAGTATGGTTTTGTTAGGGTATTTGATGTGTGATATACGTGGCGGGTGATAAATTAACAGGAAATTACAAAATTCCAAAGGAAATCTAATGCGTTCCCTGATTCTATTCTAAGAAGAAAAGGTTTGATTCGATTAACTGTGACACAGCCCAGTCATCATCTGCCTAGCCTTCTCTCAAGAGTCGCCTTCCAGTCTAACCGGATGCAGCCGAATACCAGTATTTTGCATGGAGCGACTGCCTATCTGATCTCCACAACCCAGTTACTGGGTAATACGCTACCCCTTGGTAAGACTGGTTGTCAGACTTTTGGGCTTCTGACGACCCATAACAGCCCATTTAGAACCGAAAACGAAAAAGGTGTTAAAATTGTTAAATTGAAATCCATTAAACTGAAGATTGTTTGTTAATAGAATGTAAATAAGATCATTTCTAATAATTATGTCGTCAGTAAATACCGTCGATGTTCCATGACTAAATGATTCGTGTAGGGCGTGTCCGACGGATATTAGTAATAGTTCGGATGTGTTCCCGATTAGCTGCTCACCGAGAGTCGAGACCAGGTGAAGCCACGGCCCGAGCTAGTTGATTGATTGCTTGCCCGATACTTATCTCGCCTGAACAAAACAGACTCTTGATCGAATTTAAGATATAATTTCATTACCGAATTGTTTATAAATCGAATTGTGAATTTAGAACGTCGAAGATCGAAATTGTTTAATGTGAATTGTTGAATTTGTGTTTGTTTAAGTAAAGTCGTGGATTTGTCTGAAACATGATAGGGCAATTTGCATAACATTGTTTCAAGTTGATTGTCCAAAGCAGGACATCGTTATTCTAAAACACGTTATTCAGTTCGATGAAATGACAAAGTATCTACACAAAATATAGGATACGATTGGTTGTCACCACAGCCGATCCGATTAGCGTTTTTGTCTATGAACTAATAATTGCTCAAATTAGCGTTGTCTGATACGCATCGATGTGAAGGCATTTGATCCTGTCTAATAGAATTCAGTGAGGGATCGTTGCTTGCAGGCCGATGCGTTCCAGTCCACGTATCGAGGTGCGGTTCAATTGTTTTTGTTCGCACTCCGATACCCTGTTCGCAGTTTCGCACTATCTCTTTGACGTTTAGCGAAATTCTCGAACAGATAAAAACAATTTTCACGTTTGTAGGAATGCTCGGGTTTCTGCACAACGTGTCTTTGCTCGCGCATTTTTTTGATATCGGTGTAATGTAGCCCTGTTTGTTGTTCATTGACGCTCTTGTGAGGTATTATTTATTCAAGAAAAATTAAAAAATTAAATGCTTGATGTTTTGTGTACTTAGGGACGCGTATATGCAACGTGGCGGGTGTAGTCACTTCAACATCGTGTCAATGCGAGGAGGGGATGTCGTCAGTTGACAAAGAGATAAAAAAAGTAAAGCGCTTAGCTCTTTCATTGTCTGCATGTGTACAGTATCAGTGGCGTGGTGTGGGGTAGCAAGTGTGTACACGTCATGGAGATTTGCGCACGTGTATGTCTGTGTTGTGTTGCATCAGTGTGCGTGCTGAGGGTTGTAATGTTGCTACCGACAAGGGCTGGCCACGCCCATCAAATTATCGCTTGTTACAACTTTCAATTGATTCAGATGAAATTAATCAAGCCAAGAACTTATTTGTTTTATAAGGTGAAATCGATAATTCATTTTTAATTCATCGGTGAATGTTTTGTGATCAGTCTAGCTTAAGATTAATGTTGAAAACAATAGGTCTCTAATAATGCATTTGACATTTTTTTTTAATTGCCAGCCTTTGGACGGCATTTGAATAAAAAATAATCATATTCAATGACCGCTGCAAGAGACGCAATGTTTTTAAAATACTGGTAACATTAAATCCCCTCTGATACAGACTAGTAACGCACACAAGCGTATCAACTATTGTGTTGAACAGTTTTTACACAATTTATCAATCCGGGGCAGATGGTCCCGGATCATATAGACACCTTTGAAAAGCACCCAGCTATTATAGGGTTACAACATTATCATATGGACATAAAATGGCCGATTCTACGTAGAATTATGTACGGGGACGTATAGAGATATGGTTTCAATAAGCTTTAATTCAAAAAGTAATATTGATTGGGTGTTAAAATTAGTATCCTAATTTTGATTTTGATACATTTTGATAGATTGCTTTGTATTTTACGTAACTACGACAGTTGCTTAGTTACCTAATTAATTATAATTTTTAAACGATTCGATGACGTATTAGTTCTGTGGCATATTTCATATTTCTTTGAGAATTATTAGGAAAAAAGGAATTAAAAGGTTTTAGCTTAAATCCTTTTCGTTGCCTTAAAATGCTTAAGGTACATAATAGACATAACATCACGCCTTGTTTCCCCGAAGAGGTGGGCATAAGTGTACACCCAGATTTCGCCAGTTATGTTAAAAGTCCCATGTAATAGGGGGCGAGCCTATTGCCACCACCAGGGCACAAATCCAGAGTCCGGGCACCCAATAACAACCAATGTGTGATCCAATAACACTTTGCCCGACCTGGAAATCGAACCCAGCAGCTCATGGTCAGCAGTAGCGCTTGCGACTACTAGACCAACGAGGTAGTGTCATATTTCAAATTCATTTAAAAAATATCGGCAGCAAAAAGGTATTATCTTAAAACCTTTTTGTTGCCTTAAGGCGGAGATTTCTTGAAATGGTCAAAAAGGTGGGTTTTTAAAGTAGTGTATCTCTTTAACCATAAATAATTAGGAAAGCAAAAAAAAATGAAATTTTCAAGTATATTTTCATACAGTAATGGAACTTAAAACATAATTAAACACACACTTTAATGCATCAAAAAAATCATCAAATTCACCTCTTAATTATCTTAAAAAGCAGTTTATCCCTTCAATAAAAATTATAATTATAATTAAAAATATACCATAAAATTTCAAATGCCAAACTGCATTCAGTGATGGATTATTTATTATTAAATAGTGAATATGTGATTTTATTTGCATTTTTACGACTACTCTTGTCCATTTATTATTCGAATTTATTATAACAGATTTTAACCCGTATCGGATTGCAATAAGAACTATTATCGCTCACGACATTATTTAAAGTTAACATGGCCTTAAAATTTTAAGCTAATATCGCTAATTACACCAAGCAATAAAAATAAATACATGTAGATACACCACATAAGCTACATACAATTCCACAAGCTATTTATTGACTTAACATAAGACAGAATGTAAAGTAACAGAAATTCTACTTCTTTTGCTGTAACTACTAACCGCAGGTGTCTGTCGACTAGTTAGGTAAATACCCTGGTATCGATTACAAAGTAATTCTAATTATCCGGTGCACTTGACTATAGTGCAATTATTAAACATCGTTCTAGGAACACTTAGTCAGTTTTCAGGTAACATATTAATTAATTAGCTTTACTAACTTTATTGAGAGGCACGGAATGTCTGTTTTGTAAAAGAACTCCAAGATGACTTAATTACCTACTTAAATACACTTAACTAATTAAATCCAAAATATAATGCAATGCCATGTCTTTTATTTATAAAAAACCAAACATCAATCTTATAAAATTGATGCAGTTTTGTATTCAGGATAAGAAATTAAAGTGTTGAGTAGACTATGACCAAGACACTACACTAACTTAATACTTCAGTCATCATCTGACCTTTTCCCAACTATTATTGGGATCGGCTTTCAGTCTAACCGGATGCGGCTGAATATCAGTATTTTACGTGGGGCGATTGCCTCCACAACCCAGTTACTGGGTAACACTATACAGGGTGTAACAAAAACCCTATTGTTATCCTTAAGTCCTAAAGATATATAAGAACAGCTGGTATAGAATCACTATACATAGTTTCAGCTCAAAATAAAATACTCTAAGAATTGATACCAAATTTTCGGTTTCATATGTTTCTTAAATTCAAATCATAACAAACGTGTCACCGCACTACATAGGTCAATAACTTTCCACGTTACTTGCCAATATCACGATAAATCTCTTCCGAGTGACATTTTTATTTCAATTTGAAAAGTTCTGTTTCTGGTAATAATATATTAAAAATTTTCATAACCTCCGAATATGTAGAGATACGATTAAAAAACCCTTCCAATATCGTTTGATATCATCCAAAGAAGCCGTATCCTTGGTGTGTATATGTCCTTTCCGATACACGTTGTATATTTTTTGGTAAGACTGGTTGGTAACTAAATACATAACATTATATCACGCTCTGTTTCCCCGACGGGTTGCAGAGATGTAAGTACCTATAGTACACAACATTTCAGTAACAAAATACTTCAGTAATATAAAATGTATTGTAACAAATAACTTATTGAAAAAAGTCCCTCATTAGGTACTTGTATTCCTATTAACCATGAAAACAAAGTTAAATATCCTTGTAATAGGAGTGGGTTCATGTCAATAGTGAAACGTACGGAACTTCGATCTTTCGCTCACCAAACCGACAATATTTCCGTTAGGATAGTGCCGTTTAAATTCTCTCTGATCTCGTTTTTAAACAATTACTCTCATTTGTGCATTCGACATAATAATTCAGTACCTGTTCATTTGCAAGTACAAAACGAAACAGTAACATGAGCATATTAAGTGTTTGATGTTGACGAGTGTATTACATGTTTGTTTGCTCGCAATAGCCCGCAAGTGCTGCAGCCGACAGGCCCGGGCACAATGGCGCGGGCGCAGGGGCGAGGGCACGGCACCGAAGGGTTCCGTATTGTTTGCAAAATATTTTGAAAGCGTCATTTTATACGGCGTATTAGCTGAGCACTGCGTTTGATAGTCGGGGGACGTCTTCACCGGTTCGAATCATATCATCATTAGAGTATTGTGCCCTCCCCTCTGTGGTGCTGAAGTGGCGATGTAGAAACTATTGAATTTTAATATCGTGCAACCGGTATTTGTTTATTGGATGTGCTGCGAATCGAACGATCAAATATGCATTTATTTGCACTTGTTAAACGCATCCATTTTAATATTCTATTTAATGTATAAACTCACTAGTTTTTGCCAGCGCCTTCACCCGCGTTGTGGCCGATAATTATCACACGGTAACGCACTACCGGAATAAAAACTATTCTATGTTTTAATGCAGGTTATAAACTATAATGTCTGCCAAATTTCATCTAATAATCATCATTTTTGCGTGACTGAGTAATAAACATCCAAACATAAGAACATCTACTTATACAAACTTTCATATTTATAATATTAGTGGGATAGTGGAATTCACATAGCTGAAGGAATACAAACTTTTAAGGAATTCAAATTCGCAGAAAATATTAATGTACTATAACACATAGTTTAAAACAGAATAGAATCAGAACTACGTTTAGACATATCTATGATATTTTCCCAAAAATCCACACAAAACTTAAATTTTTCAAAAAATTACTACTAAAGGTAGGTAAATAGTCGTAGCGCTGCGCGTAGCGTTTCGTAGCTCCCGTCTACACCGATTTTAAAGTCGTGACATTTCGTATCAAAAATTAATATATCAAGCAATAATTTCGCACAGGTGCTTAGTTATAACTAAAGTGTTTTACAAAGTGATTGGATGATAGTGGGCGGAATCACCGGCGGCCATTTGACGCCGACGCGTGCTACAGTACCCTCGGGGTTTGAGATCTCGGCCTAAAAACTCATCGACGTGACTCAAGAACAATATATTAATCCCTAATAAAGATTGGTGATTAATAAATAAGACAATAACGAATTTAGCTTGGGGATTCGTGATATTTGACTGTCTGTGTGATTGTTATGTAGTTAGTTTACGTTTAAGTAATTCTTCTTTACAGACGATTTATTTGAATCGTCTGGATTTATCAAAGACAAAGATAAGCATGATAGGAATGTTTCGATAAAACTACGCCAGGGATGTCCCAGTTTAGTTTCTCAGTAGCTACTTAGGTATATGCTGTTTCATACCCCTGAGACTACGATTAACGAAAAGGCCCGTGCATAGAGGTCATATTAAAGGTCTGTGAACCTTGTATTTATTTACTGTAAGATGGATCATTGCGTTAAGGGCAATCTAGTCGCGGGCTCGATCTCACTGGTGGGCCTGGCTATTTTTGATGTGCATTGTCGAACAGTGGAGTAATACTCTCCCGAAGTTTGTATGGAGAAAATGTCGGCTAGATTCACCTTAAGAGAGGATACTGCTCCTGATCTGGGAAACCTAAATTTTGACTATTTTGAAGACTCTTTTTCCCATATACAGCGTGGCACAAGCATCGATACACAACTTGATGCCGTGGATTGAGTATTATATGATTCTGAAGCCCCGTTGTAATTTGACGTGGGTATTTTTTTTTTTTATTATTGTTCGGGCATAACTCCGTCATATATAGACGGATTTACAAAATTCTTTTTTGTTCAAAAGGAATTTATCTTGAAATAGTCCCATTTAAATTTCATATAGATGCGTTTCGGAGATAGACAACGGAACTCTTCAAAAAATGACAGCAAATCATACGCGATTGCTGCTATCTCATAAATGTGCATTGTTTTGACCCCAAGGGTGATGAAATTTCGCATTGGTAACTATAACTTAAAAGTGAAAAATAAAAAAAGGCAACCGACTTCCGGAAAAACACTACAAAGTGAAAAATTACTTTAATTTCGGAAAGCGGTGACATTTTTTATACATAATTATCCAAAGTCACCGACTTCCGAAATTAAAGTTATTTTTCACTTTGTAGTGTTTTATTGAAAATCAACGTAAAATTGGTACGAAATGGGTACAGAAATAAGTGCTGAATTCATGGTTTCAGTTTGCGCGGGTTGCAGGGACATCGGTCTCTGCAACCCTGTATACTCGTATGTTTAATTGATGAATTTTTAAAGTACTCGTTAATGGTATTATTAAAATCAATGATTATCTCAGCTCAGTACCAGCACACTGTTACATCTTTGCTCAGCTACGATAAGAGATGTTAACACTTATCCCCTTTATTTGTAAACCTTGCTCAAAGTTAAGTAGTGTTTAGCGTCTGTTTAACAATACATTTTTGTCGTTTAAACATCTCTTAACTTTTAGCAGCGTTTATAAATAAGGAGGTATATGCAATAGTTACAGTCTCCAATTTGGATGGGCACTCGAAGAAATGTAGGTATATCGTATCAGGAGGTAGACCTCATGACGATTTGACAGCTGTCCCTACTCCAATTAACTTTTGTCTGTCATAAAAATTTTACTAATCGGGTGTACGGTTCATTCCTATATTTCGAAATACTTTCCAACGGGCCCGTATCTTAATAGATGGACTGAAAGAGTAGGGCCTCAGTTGCAGTAGCTACTTTGTAAAACACTATAATCATTTTGGAAGCAGATTCAAAAATAAAGAATGTGGTACGTCAGCCACAGAAAGACGTTTACGGTATACATCGATTAGAGTACATTTGATTGTCTCAATTTGTTTTCCAGAATAATTAATACTGTATCAATGTGTTGTTACAGTCACAAACCCATTGTGTAATTGAGGAGTTTGTTGCGCCATTTCTTTTTCCCAGTTAAAGCACTACAAACTGGTGGAGGGCGGGCGTTTTGTTTGACGTTCAAGTGCAGCAGGCCTAGACAAAACACATTTCTGTTAGCGTTCACGCCAAACACTACGCCAAAATGTACGGGAATGACATTACTTGCGGAAAGATTACGTCGTGTCCTTTCCGCAGGTAATGTCATTCCTATACATTTTGGCGTAGCGTTTGGCGTGAACGCTAACAGAAATGTGTTTTGTCTCACGGCCCTGTTCAGTTATGTGCTGACTCTCAGCCTAGTTTAAATAAATGACTTTTGTTTTTTTAAATGGTTTGTGTCTACATATTATAAAACTTTAAGTGAATTCTTGCGCATGTATGCATGTTTTTGAAGCCGAATGCACACTTACTGTGTAGGTATGTAATAGTTTATAATATATACAGATAAGATAAAGTGGCCATTAATTACTACGCCTTAGATCTTGATGGATACATACCGTATCAATTACATTGGCTTCAGTATTTAAATATCTATCTTATTTGACTACTTTATTAAAATATCTAACCTATTTAATAAATCAATCTATGATTTGAAGAACTACTACCGCCGTATCACTAGAAGTACCTCGTTAGAACCTACTTCTCAGATTACTCAGGTAGGCAATTGTTTTTAATAACCATAACCGAAATGAATTTTATTTTACTGAATCGAGCTACTGATCAGCCGAGTATCAGTTTACAAAGGTATAACGATATATTTTCAAAGTTAAGCATATTTCTGGTCTGACGGTATCTACAGGTTAATATTTATAATGTGGATCACGGAATTTAAAATGTTATATGGATTGGTTTAATGTCTGTATTTGCGTATCATTGACGTACTTAAGGTAAAAGTAAATTTTTAGTAGCTTACAGGTTGGTATTAAGGCGAGGTGAGAAGATTTTTTTTAAGGATTTGACAATAGCGCATTGCGGCAACAAATAAGATTCAAAACAGCGATGCGTTTGATGTTAGTTGATTCGAAATAATAAATGCAGGGTTCAGTGGTTTTTTTTTCGATATTTTTGTTGATTGATTTCCATTTATTATCATTATTAAAATTAAGATAGCTAATTCTTTGTATACTAACGATAAATTTATATAATAACGCTCAAAATTTTGAGAATTATGCGACGAAAAATATGTTTGGTTTTTGATTAATTTGAAATATTTCATAAAGTAAAATAGCATAATTATAAAATAATTATGCTATTTTACTTTTATGAAAATTTTTGCATTAGTCTTTTTAACAATACACTTTTTTTTTCTGGCTTGTAATAATATGTACCAATACGCAACTGTGCGACAAAAACTGATCGTTTTACGGTGTCCTACATTTGGGCAGCGCCTTAAGTATTTAACATAAGCATGCTGCGATTAATAATATACTTTAATAAGAAACATTAAGTTTCCGAAAACCACGACCGAACTCCAGACCATACACAACACTAGAAAACAAAAATGACTTAACTACACAAAGTCCAATACCAAATTCCCAAGTAGAAGATTGAGTAACTAACCTAACATTCCGCTGATGAACTCCGAGATTAAAGCGATCCCAAAAGCTGTTAAATAGCCATTAAAATTGGGTGGGCTGTCTGTCATAAACACATTATTAACCTATTTGAAGGTGAAGAGGCCTCACCACCCCGATATTTGCTCTGGGCTAATTAAATCTATAATGATCAGCAGCAGACCGGGGCTCACTATGGTTTTACACAGCTTTCGGAGTTATTTATAGCCACCCATAAAACAATTCTTCCAACTTCCCCACAAAAAGGTCTTGTCTATTCAAAAGCCCGTATGAGATAATAGAGGACGGGGGCACAGGACAAATGTCTGGATGCAACACTAAACTGTGACGAAGAAAAAAAAGCATAAAACCAGCTGGCTACGTCTCCGACGCCGGCTATACAAATTCCTGGACCGTTCCCTTAAAAATCGATATTTAAAGTTAAGTACCAATACTTTACCAATAACAATGGTCCAACGTGCGACAGAGACAAGACACCAGGAACCCAGCACCCAACTGGACATTCTAATTTACGAGCGCTTTTTTTTATCTAACATACGCTGTTCAGATGAATCTTTCGACTTTTGTAATGAATTGAAAAATGGGGTTCTGTGTTAAACGGCTTTTTGTCCTTGCTTACTGAGAAATAGACTTCACAAGTCGACGTGGACATTTATAGGACGGCCGTTAGCTCCGTTGTTTGTGCTCGAGATCGTGTTACAAGGATATTCCTTGATAGTTTGTTGTGTGTCACTTGTCATTGTGTCGGTTATTGTCGAGGCGTGCTCGGATATATCGCAACAGTGGGCATCAGTCAGCCGCAGGCGCTGCCGACTGCGGGGGGCGGTACATTATGAATTAATGAGAATCGAAATGTTTCGCCAGATCAACGCTCGTCCGCTTGAATGGATCTGACGTCTTACTACACGACTACCGGACGTGAAACACTTCATTTGGACGTGACGAATCAATTTGGCCTAAGATAGAGTAGTAACTTATGTACCAACTTCCGAGTGACCGTGTACGTTATCGAGCCTATTCAATTACATACCTTATAACTAAATACTACTGATTGGATGACACAAATGGTAGACAAAGATAAAACTTACCGGTATGTGTTCTTTTGTGTATTTTGAGGTTTTCTGATCTCGCGAACACCTTGCCGCAGCCGGGGAAGGGGCAGGGAAACGGTTTCTCTCCGGTATGCACGCGGATATGATTCACCAATTTGTATTTCGCTTTGAACGGTCGCCCGTTTCTCGAGCAGCCCTGCCAGAAACACGCGTGCGTGGTACACTCGGGCCCGCCAACGTGCTCCACTGTCAGGTGCGTCACGATCTCGTGCATACTGGAGAACAGTTTGTTGCACATCTTTCTAGGTGGTGGCTGTTCTGGATCGAGCCACTGACACCGCATATCTCTTCGAGGCGGTGCGCGCACATAGCGCAGAAACGCATGGGGGGCATGTGCGTGCGCGTGGGGTACTAGGGGAGGCGCGGCACCCTGGTAGTGCACGGCGTCGCCGCGCCAGTCCCAGCTCTGCTCCAGCGGCTGCTGCGGGAATAGCTCGCCGCAGCCGCTGTACTCCCGAAGGTAGCCGGGCTGGTACGAGTGCAGCGGGTAGTGCTGGTAATGTGGCGGGTGGTGCGGCGGAGGGTGCGGCGCGGCGGCGCGGTGCTGGGCGCCCACGCCGCACGCCGGCTGTGGCGACATCTTCAGCCCATAGGTCGCCAGGTGTGCGTGGTTGGTCTCGAGGAAGGCATTCATGGCGGGGGTGGCCGACGCCGGCGCATAGCCCCATTCGCCCGCCACCATCCACGCGGCGGGGTATTCCCCGCTGATGACGGCTTTGGAAACTGCGTCGTCTCCGACGCTCAACGAGGCTGTTGATGTTGGGCTAAACTCACTTCAGCCGATACACTTGCTTTGTGACCATCCCTTGGTTAAAGAGTTTCAGCAGTTTGCGACCTGTTGAAGATGATAGAGTGTAATTAAAAATCCTGCTGTTTATAAAATATTCAAGGGCTTCAATCGTCCCAGCAGAATGTAAAAAAATGAACCCTAAAGTATCACAACCTTCCGAGACAAATTCAAAACCATTTCTCAAAATAATAACACACATTCGTGCAGCCATAACCGGCGAAGAACATTTATTTATAATAAAAAAAATGTGAAGCAGGTACTTTTGGACATTAAATTAAACTGTGGGTAAATTTATAGGACACTTTTATACGCCTGAGACAAAAATTTCGATTGTATTCGTGTATATTTAATTTTAGTTTATTTGTTAGGCTGGCTCCAATCTCTTTTATGGCCGAGGTTTAGCATCGATAATTTATTAAAATAGTTTTATGAATGATAAAACCTGTTCCTTCGTAGACAGCGTGCAACGACGGGCATTTTATTGCTAACTTCACATCGTTTTATAATTAATTCGAAGGCACCTCTAATAATAATAACACATGGCAAAATAAGCCTAATGGTTAGGCTTATTTTGCCATGTATTAGGCGTAAAAAATAAGCCACGAAAAAATCTATCTCATACATCTCTATAATAAAGAAAGCTTGATAAGATCAGCCAACATAGGCCAATTACTTTGTTTTTATTTGTAAAATAAATTGTGTTATAATTTTTCAATTAATATTTTATGAATGAAGAAGATTTTTATGATTCTAGGTATCTTATAAAATTAATTTAATATTACCATAGATCACCGATAGGTCATTTCATTCAGACAGACATTTATGACGGCTCTATAATGATATGTATTGGCTGGCTTCATTTTTTTTTATACAAAAAAGCTATGAAGATAACTTGTTGAGTGTTGAAAAAAGATAAATTGAGTGAGAAAATTAAATATCCACTAATCCCCGCATCACTCCTACATACAGTAAAGTCGAGCTGTCAATCAACAGAACTGTACATTTTTTGTGGGCGTCTGCATAATCGCATTATGTGAAAATAATGTTGTTTATGTATTGTTTGACACAGTCGAGTGGAACAGGCTCACAGGCTTTACCTGAGACTTAAACAATGTCGAGCCTCAGATCTCCATCTAATCTGTACATTATCTGCGATGCTCCCCGCCGCGTGGTCGCATCACCACAAAGCAATGGGTTGACACATCTCAACAGACGCTCATGGAGTAATAGGATTACAAAAATAACCCTTTTTATATCAATATTAACTGTCAAAGCATTTTGCGTCTTAATCCGTTAGTTTTAAAATCCTTACGACGGTTTTGGAACGGTAAATGTATATTGGTATCAATTTGCAGCTGTCGAAGGAAGGTTTCTACAGTTTTAAGGAATTAATCATAATCACATTAGCGTGGTATTGAGATGCTACATTTATCTGTTTAGCGGATATGCTACCAGGGATGCGAGCATCACAGGCAACCCGTTGAATCATTACTAATCAAGGGGTATACATCCAGGTAATAACATTCTTGTTGCCATAAAATTTTACCAGACCGAGTAGGTACTAGGTAAGTAAGAATCACAGTAAATTCTCATTCTATTTTTCACGCATTCCTTGAGTCTCTCTCTCACAGGATTTGAAAAGATGTGGAAGGAAGATAGGCGTCCATACCCAGTTAGCAAAAGGAGGTTCATAGACGGTGAAAATGCTTATTATAGAATGCCATAATCATACCATTGCCGTTAAAATATTGCAATCATCTAGCCATTTTAATCAAGACGAGGACGTTGTTATTTGGTTATTTTTGTTAAGATTTTGCATATGGGTAAATATAGTATGTAATGAATTTGAAGAGATACGTTGTCGCTAAAACGCTATACCATTTATTGCAATGCTTCCAAGAACATAAGTGGTTAATGCTGATTAATAAGGTGTTGAATTGATTAACATTTTTTTGACAAACTACGTAGTTTTAGGCGATCTGCTAAATCCTTTAGCGATTTCAGTACAATTTTAGACAATATAGCTTCTTGTGAACGACAGGTGACCTTAAAATGTAATCAAGGCTATGGAGGTCAGACGACAGTTGTTCTATAAAGCATGTAGGTAAATGGGCTTATTGGTCGATTCGCACGAATTTACTCGCCCGAATCGGGTGAAACGATATCTATGGGCGACTCGCACGAAATTAATTAATTTATGGGTGAATTGACAACTCCAGAAATACGTAGTAGGCCATTGGCACGTTTTTAATTTTTATGTACTTTACCCAAATTCGTGCGAATGGAGTAAATGTGACTAAAAACAATATTGTGCATGTGTAAGCACAAATATTTAACTACATTTTGTTAGACTGAAAGCTTGTTGAAAGTTGGAGCTTTGGTTTGGAGAAGGATCGGTTGAAGGGCACGCAAAGTTACTAACTCAAAAAAACGTTAGTTCAATATCCAAGTTAAGAAACGGGATTTTTTAATAAGCGCTTGATCTACCGGATTACAGGAATTCAGGCATAAATCTGGTAGATCAAATGCCGATAAAAAAAACCTAGCTGAAAAACTATGTAAAAATAAATCAGGACTCTTTTACATTGCCATAATGGTAGGTATTATAAAGTTTCCATACATTGAGGGTCTGTTATTTTAGCTTAACTATAAAGTTGTTGAGGGAGGCGGCGCACATGAGGGAGAGGCAGTGCATGCGCCCTCACGTCCGCAGCCTTCGCAGGAGACGCCCTGGGCGTCGGGAATCCCAGGCTGATTCCCACAACCGTAGGCACGGGCTTGCGGACGGCGAGTAATGGGTAGCTCGCTGTTCGGTAAGGACCAAGCCCGGGTCGACGGTGCGTTGTGTTCCACGCGCGCCTCAAAGAGATGTCAGCAGCAACTGATGGGGCCCGCAAGAGCCGATGCCTGCCAGGGGTGCGGGTTGTTCGAAAGGGATACCGCGGCCCCTGGCACACAGGCAACTGAGGGAACACGGGTGGGTTTTTTTTTTGGGTGGGAAATCATCAAATATCATCTCCCGCTCTGGGCGGAGCGGGAGGGCGTGTCAGACTTTTACTGACTAAAACCCACCCGTGTTCCTTCACTTGCCTGTATGCCAGGGGCCGCGGTATCTCTTTCGAACAACCCGCACCCCTGGCAAGCATCGGCCCTTGCGGGCCCCATCTGTTGCTGCTGACGTCTCTTTGAGGCGCGCGTGGAACACAACGCGCCGTCGCGTTTCCTCCCGCCCTATCCGAAAAAGGAACCTCCCGAAACAGCCATGTCCGGTGAGGACCTGTGTCAGGCGGAAGGTGAGGACGTCATGCCGCCTCACAAGCCACTCCTCAAAGAGGGGACTTACCGCCGCAATCGTAGCGTGCCCAAACACGGGTGGGTTTTAGTCAGTAAAAGTCTGACACGCCCTCCCGCTCCACCCAGAGCGGGAGAAGTTATTTGATGATTTCCCACCCAAAAAAAAAAAACTATAAAGTTGTCTGGAAGTTGTTCGACGAGTGCAGTTTGCACAAGGCAATTCAAATAACTTACTGGCAGAACAAGGTGAATCTTTAAATGAATATCATATTATTATCTTACACATTTCAGACCATAGCAGTTTCAGGTCAGCAACAACTTACAGGTTATGGTACACTGAGACGTATCATTAGGACAATACTTTACTCCATCATCTGCTGGTCATTGAGCAGTCTAAAGTGCAACTTTAGAAGGAAACGCACGTGCTATGTAGCTTGCGAATTTATTTATTTATTCAAAATATCTTTCTTTTGCATTTTGCAGGTCAGAGACAGGCTGTATTTTAAACAAAATGGGATTCGCGACCGTAAAACATCTGTATTTACAAAATTTTAGTAATTAAAATTCTCAGTACAACCCTCTACATTAATTTAATCCCATTGAAAAACTATTTGATGAAAAAGTAAAAACAATTTGAATTTGGCGGGTTACCTTACCGCATCCTCCATACTGGCTCAGACTCATAAATTTAGCCTAGTCATAAGCCTGAGACTGTGTGTACATCTTACCATACTACTTCCGGGATACTATCCAAATATCCTATCCTACTGTATAATATCCTACTATATAGAATATAATATCATCATCATCATATCAGTCGAAAGACGTCCACTGCTGGACATAAGCCTCCCCCAATAGGGGGGGATTTGCCATAATCGCCACGCTTGGCGATCGCAGTATGGTTGTAAAATGCATAGAGAACGCTGCTGCCCATTCTCTAGTAGGTATGACCCTTAGTCGCCTTCTACGACACCTACGGGAAGACATGGGATGGTGCGTCCGGCACCACACGGAATGTAATATAATAATGGAATATAATATAATTATAATGTATGAAGATGTTTGGATGTTTGTTACTCAATAACGCAAAAACGGCTGAATGGACTTGGATGAAATTTGGCACACTGATAGTTTATAACCTGGATTAACACATAGGATAGTTTTCATCCCGGTAGTACCGTCCCGTGGGATAATTTTCAACCTCCACGCGGGCGAAGCCGTGGTTGTGCAATAAATAAGTAAAATGCATCTTTTTCAGTTAGACGGTTACCTACTCAAAGCGAAATTACGCTTTTAATTATCACTAAATTAATGACGAACTTATTTAATATTTAAACTTGACATTTATAAAATGGTAAGGATGTGCATACATTGCTAAATATTGAATTTTAACATTATCAAATTGTTTACCTATATAATATTTGCAAAAATATAATTATGAGGCATCGGCAAACTATGTATGTCGGCAAAGTATCAAATTTCAGTTTAGGCAAAGATTGTTTATTGAGAACTGCTAATAAATGAGGTATAAGTCTACTTAACTTACGCGAAATATGATAGCGCTACTTAATTTTATATTTTTTAAATGTTTGTTTATATTTACCTACGCCCATTTGCTTAAATTGTGTGTCTGATTCGATTACACTAACGTATAATTAAACCAATTATACGTTAGTGTAATCGAATCACTACTATCCACTTTTAAAAGAGTTGATTGAATCAAATTAAACTTCGTCATTTAGGTTATTCAAGCAAAGAGATCCAATTAAATAAATAGAATATTACTTTTATAAGGGCTAATTGAACAAAATTTGTTGTTGTGTTTGTGCAGAATAAACAATTTTTCTTTCGTAAAATTATGTTATTGATGTTAAGAGATCCATTTCAACATACAACAAAATTGAATCTATGCTGAACAGGTTTAATATGTATTTATATATGTTAAAGCATAACATTACGCCTATATTCCCTTAAGGGTAGGGCAGAAGTCTACCTATAGAACACGCACAAAACTCTAAAATAAATTAAGATTATGAGATAATGATTTGAATATTACAATCCAAATGCCAAATTTCTGTTCTACCAAAAATATGTCCCGAACCAGTCTGTCAGTATCAAATAACAAATGGACCAATGTTTTGAGTTTGTAAGAGCTGCCAAAAAGTAGCGACGGAAAAGTTACAGATTGTGTTTTTTTGTACAAGGTATGTTAAATAATACCGCAGGGACCTCCCTGCGGTATTATTTAACATACCTAAGGACTTAAAGGATTATTTTGATTTTTGAATTATTATAATAGATTTTTTATTTTTTTCTATATCAGGAAATAATATTGTCTTAATGATTATCTTAATATTATTTTATTGTATGGCATTATTGTGTTATTTCTCATGTTCGAATCTATAAAATGACATCTCCACTTGAGGGCTATTTCTAAATGTTTATTATTTGAGGCTTTTGGTGCTGATATCCGAAATACAGGCTTTCGCTTAATTCGGCTACAGATATATAGCCTGTTATAAGACATGTGTATCATTGTAAATGATTATTCAAATAAACGTATTATTCTTTAAATTCCTTTAACTACTTAAGCAAAGAAATAGGACGCCAGTGAGTAATTAGATTGCATGAAAATTGCAAGTTGATATAATTCCACTCTCCTCTCTGTCTAAAGGTCGATTTTAGATCTTAACGTATAACACTAACATCTGCCTATCTATTCAGACATTTTCCCTCTTATTTATAAACGCTGCTTAAAGTTAAGAGATGTTTAAACGTCAAAACTGTATGCTTAAGGGTTAACAGTCGCGAATCATTACTTAAGTTAAAGCTACGTTTATAAATAAGAGGTTTATGTTTAAATTTAAAGAAAATTCGTGATAAAATATTGTGTGAATGGCATACTAAAAATCGCTAACAGTAACGGTACCTAATTCACGCTAATTAAACCCTATAATTAAATGGTTTCCAATATCAAAAGCCTTACTTATGCATAAAACGTTATGAAGTAGTAGATATCTGTGAAGCTTTTGAACCCTTTTTAAAGTAAGTATACCTGGTTTAGTATTTTTTTAATTGTTAGGTAGTTAAGTGTGGTTAATAACTCGCAAGGTTACTTAAATATAATTGTATGTATTGTGTTCTTTTTTCCATTTGCATATGGAGTTAATTCATGATATTCAAGACTACAATCGAATTTGAAGTTAATTCATAATAATTGCTTCATAATGTTTGAATAATTTGTACAACAACGTTAATAGCGTATTGAAAAATTTCGTTTTTTTTAAAATTAAAGACAATATCATTGTAAGTTTGCAATGTGTGTGTGTATGTGCAATTTATGGGTTTTTGGATAGAAAATTCTACATGAGCGTCACATCCCGTGTGATTTTCTGTGCCTTAATTCATATTTCTAAATAAATATATTTATTAGTTCTACTAATGAACCCATTCACCCTCACATTTTTCAATTATATTCCTACAATAGGCTTAATTTAATTAGCATTATAATGTAGGTTAATCAATCTATGATTTTTCCAAACAAAAAAGGCCAGAGAATAAATGAGCAGTGATTACCAGACTTGCATGCTTGTTTTTAAGCGTTTCCTAATTACCTATAACGTCTCGTTTCTGTAAGCTCCACTAATTTAATCTGGTGTATTATGTCGGGGAAACGGTTTTTTCGTGTTTTGGAGATATAAAGTTGTATCACAATCTCTTTGGCTGTTTTGTTTGTATCTGGCTGGTTTTGATATCAATAAGTAGGTATACGAATTTTAGAAAAGAACATTTTAACGATCCCGGACCTAATAAAACATAGTCAATCAATTATATTAGGCTATTGTTATTTAACGGCTCCCATAGGAGTTTACGACATAACCGTTTCTTCATTTGGTATTCAGTAACTGAGTGCAAGTTTCAGTTCCTCAAGATCAGCAGAAAACAGAATAGATTTATTAACGGACTCAATAGATTCATTGTGACTAGATTGAACTTCTAAAATAAAATCGGAAATCTTCGGTGCCGTTAGTGGAAGTGCTCAGGTGCCGTTCAAATATGTGCCCTGAGTGGAATGCCTCGTCCTGAGGGCATAGTCAAGTGGCAATTTGTTTCAAAGCATTCCTTGTTTCTATAACGACTTTGAACAGGATTGACTAAAGCTTTTCTTTAGCTTAATCTGTTGTCCATCCAACAATTTTCTATCATCGCTACCGCTGATATAGGTAATGGTCACATTGTCCATGCCCGCTGGACAAAATTCAAGATCAGAATAAAAACTGGAATCTTGGATGTCCCGTACACCTCTATGTACCTCACCCTTCAAGAAATACAGATGTGATGTTGCTATTATGTTATTTTAACTCAAACAACAAAAAACACATTAAGTACACGAGTCACAGATACTGCAAAGAGAATAGGTAATCTTAGCTTCCAAAAAACCAAATGTAAGTTTTGTTTCAAGTTATTATGGATAGAATAAAAACTGGTCAAGTGCATATCGGACCACGCACAATGAAGGGTTCCGTAGTTGGGATTAATTTATCCCAAAAACAAACTTAACATTGTGGTTGAAAAAAAATGTTCTACCATGCATTCCAACTGCAAATGTAAGTTGGTCGACTATTACTCGTTAGCTTGTAAAGATTGTCTTATCTCTGATAGTTGTCCTTTTAACTTCGTTATAGGTATATCCTTCTAATACCGTGAATTGGTGAATTGTTTCACACAATATCCATAACCACCATTTAGCAGGCAGGCACACTTGGCTCGAACAAAAATTTGCACTTTAAAGCTTCATATTTCACAAACAAATCTTTTCATTGAAAAATTGTTGTAACAAACTCGCAATGTTTTTGAAAGACCTATGCAAAACATCCCCATTTTACGTGTAGCGGAGGTACCCAATTTTTTTTTAAAGATCTGTTCACGTGTCTGCTATGTAAGCCAAAGTTAAGCTTTCTAGTGTTAAGAGTCTCAGAGCTAAGCTGCCGACAGATATACGGACGGACATGGTGAAACTATAAGGGTTCTTGGTTGACTATGGAACCCTAAAAACTAAAACCCGTATCCATAAATCATAGGAGATATATCAACTGTAAAAAGTATTATGATAATGTTAGTAATATATACGCAATTATTGGCTCAATCCATCGCCGTATTGCAATAACTACTCGTTACAGCGTCGTTAAAACTGCTTCAATCAATTAAGGAAGCATTACATTGTGGCCATTACAGTTTGTAATGTAATGTAATTCTGACATTACAGCTTGAATGATACTGTGGCTTGACCAGTTGTATAAAAAGGCATGAACGCAAACTCTAAAGCTTTTATTTCAATTAAATCATTCACAGTCACTTTCAAACTGTTAAGGAATCTGTCAGTCAGGAATATGAAGCAATTTGCTCATTCCAAAGAGAAGTGTGTGCCTATGAAAAAACTCCAACGCTTCCTGTTTTTCTGTATATATGTAAGTGCCTATGTTTATAGGTAAGTTCGCCAAACGACTAGAACGAAAAAGCCTTTTATAAGGTGACAGATTATATACAATTGAATTCTATGGAAGTGTGGACCTTTCGTTGTTTTCTGCTTTATGGAGGCTTCTATCTGCTTCAGCATTATTCACCTAATTATTATCACAAGAATGATGACTTAAGTCTTATCTGTTTTATTTTTTCATTTATTTATTTATTGTTATTCAGTTACTGTCATTCCGCATCTTTGTGAAGGTATCTCGTAGCAGTCACTTAGAAAAACTCAGAAATTATTATAAGTGGAAGCAATATTTTTCAATTTTTTCTTTGCATTAACTTCTGTTTACAACAGCTAGGTGCATTTTAATATCAATTAACTCATGTGTTTGTCATTGTATGCTTAAGGAAGATGGCAAAAACTGCTTTATAATTTTAATTGCAACTTTGCTTTTACTACAACCTCATTTGAGCTTAATCGTTTAACATCATCCAATCTAGATGGTTTTTTAGTGATTCAGACTAATTAGAGTTTCAATTTTAACCCTCTGTCAGTTTACATTTGCTTTTTTAAGTTTCGATTTTGATGTTTATTATTTAGATATATTTTGCGTCACATGCTTCGTCAGATTTCTAATGAGAACCTTCTCTGGTCTTATTAATACCTAGTTATGTTAAAATCTTTTGACATGGATGCTAATGTACTTTATGAACTCAAAATAAATAAGTTGTTACGGAAAATATTGGAGCTTAAGTAATTGTAAAGGTATAGTTAAATGGTTAGACGCCTTTGCACGGTTAAGATGACTGCATAAATGGAAAATCGAAAATATCGTAGGGTTCATTTTTAGTCAATACAGGAAAAGCTTACCTACTTGTTGTTTAGTAGAAATCCAGTCTTCAGTTTATCGATGTACTCATGAAAATAATCACTTAGTTTTATCTATTAGCACAAGAAAATATCAAAACACTTCACTGAACATATACTTATGTATCTAAAATAAATTTTCAGTATCCTCATGTAACTAGAGCAATTAGTATCACAGATGTTGGCGCATCGTTATAACAATCTCGTGTCGATTTCACAGCCGCATTCTGCGATTACAGGCCGTCTCGTTGGTAACATAAGTTTTTTGGACAAATTGTCACGCAACGATTTTTTCTCGTAACGATGAAAGGCTTCGCGACGTGTGTCCACTGACTCCGCTGAGGCTCTCAGCATGACTGCGGGCTCCCGCGTCGCCGCCCCTCGACACAGCCGACATACTGCTTCTTAGAAAATATTTTGTGCGGACCGGGCCCCGAGGCGCGAACGCAGCCCTGCACGCGGAGAAAAGGGCGGGACACCGTAAACTTTTTCACCCAATAGTGCCGGCTTCGACGTCAAAACCATCGATGTCCATCCGTCTCGCTCTGATGCACACGGTAGAGTGATGTTCGAAAGGGAGACGATCCTCGGCGAGCTCATAACGATGTTATAACGAAGAAAATTTCTTTGTGTTTGTGTCGTAATGTGTTCGCTTTATCAGATTTACGTTGAAAGCTCGCTGTTAGCTTTCGAGGGCGCCACATCGGGGCTCCCTGTCGGACGAAGCGCACCTTGTAGGTGTGTGAGAGAGACGCATTTCATCCGGGAAATGTTTTGGCTAATGTATTTTCCTGTGGGAAGGAAAACACATGTCGTCGCTTTTAATTTAATACGCGTCACGCTGCGTCGTCGTGTCGTGCGGACCAAGTGCCTCGTTTTGTTTTTCGAGGCATTTTATTTCGGTTATAAATGTTGGTGTTAAATAAAGGGTTATTATATCGATACATTTCGAATTAATAATGGAACTGAAAATATTAAATTTCATTCTGATTAAGCAATGCTGAACTGTCTTTTTATGTATATGTCCATCTCAATGCTTAAAATTATAATTTGATTTAGTTCATTAAGGTTTATTTAATACAAAAACATGATTTTATACTCAGTTTTATAAGTTATTTTGGAAAAGTAATGTTTACTAAATTACTTTTAGAGGCATAAAGTATTATAAGGTACCCATGCCTAATAATTAAATGCCTACCTACTACTTAGACTTACTATTGCATGCCTACCTACTACTTAAATCCATAATATAAGAAGGGAGTCCTTTGAGTATTTTTTTAATATTTATATTTATACAGAGGCTAAGTTCTAATGTGATTCTAATAAGTTAGACATTCCCAAAAAAAAATTAAGAAGTTCTGTAGTGTACCTAGCACATCACACATTCTTAGTGTCCTGCACTAACAACTCACTGTTTAATAGATTATTAAAATAAAATCAGCTGCTCCAAAACCGAAATAATTTGATTTACCAAATCCATGCAACACAACCATCACCAATTAAAATTGCAAATGTACTGCAGCAGTTAAAGGCGCGCCAAATATAATTAACGTAATTAATTTGACGTACCAAACATACTTGGTAATTATTATCGTAAAAAGTCGCATGCGCACGACGGGGGCGGGTTCGCGCGCCTCCATTGGCTGGCGAGCAGGCTGTCACGCGTGCGCGCCGCCCCCGCACTCCTGCGCACACTTTTATTTTTACCAACATTTATTTTCATCCGCAACACGAACGCTCGTGATTAATTTAATATATTTTTATCGACTAACTTTTCTCACGCAATACGCTTTTTGCGATATTTACCTGTATCGATTCGTTACATCTTACAAAACGTTTTTGTACGCATGATCTTGTGCGGTTAGTTCACTTCGTTAGAATTAAATTAACGTTTTGTGAGTGGAACAAGATTCTTCCTATTAGTGTTGCGGAGATACTTATAAGAAAAACCTCCGGAGTACATCCGCTTGGTGACAGCCTGAAGAATTGCAACTGGTGATTTTTAAACGTAGGTAATGCCGTGAAGTAATGGCCATTTATAAAGATTTAATTAGTGCATGAAAAAGTTAGAATTCACTACAACAGTTGGTGTTAAAATTTACTAGAAAAAATATCTATACTTACTGTTAAATTACTTGTGTTTCTTTTGTAATGATTACGTGATTAAATTACAGCAGTAACACAAGGACGGCACAGTATGGTTCCAGGTACACACAATACCCTCCCTGCCCTCGTGTGTTGAGGGCCGGTAGATATTTCATTAAAATAAATAACGTTATTATTTATTTGGGTGTTTTTCGGCAGCGATGCAAGCTACAAATTATGCGGACAATGCCTCCGCGGGACACCGCTATTATTAAATGTAGCCCACCAGATGGCGCTGTGTTCCCCTACTCTCTAGACTTACAAACAATATTAAAAAAATCGTTCTAATAATCCCTAAATTAGTAAAACATCGCAGTTTCAATTAAAGATTAGTGAACATTAATTTAAAACGGTGAAATTTAAAATGGATTTTATGAAGTTACCTAATATCAATAGAGTAGCTCCCTAAGTAATTGCTCATTGCAAGCATCTTCATAAAAATTGTATAATTTAAAATACGTCTTCTTGCTAAAACTACTAAGGGCGAATTTGATTAATGAAATTGTACGCGAATGAAACTTAACCGAAATGCTGATCGCGCTGTTTCACAATACAGCTTCGCTGTCAGTATTGACAATACTGTCATTATTGCTATGGAATATTGACACTGACGGCTCTTGAACGTGGTTTAAATGTCCTGAACGCGTTGAATTTCAAACTTCATCGCGCACAATAAAAAAGTAAAACACGAAGCAATTTATATTACAAATTAATATGAGCTTTGATGGCTCGTCTTTTAAGTTTATCTAAAACATTGCACATGACCTCAAGAGCTATTAAGTAAATTCCATGGGAACTACTTAGTTATTACCACGTTCTACTTCATCATTGCGTTACTTCAATCTCTTCACTTGAAATAATGTCTCCAGATTTTGATCTGAAAAATAAATATTGCGGTTCGACAGCTTTTGTAGAGAAAAAATGTCAAATTGTCACATTAGTCATCGTATCATTTATTCTTCAGATAAAAGTTATCTGACTATTTGAAAAACAGCCATTAAAATAACACATTATCACAATTGACGTTGATGTCTAATGTTCAGCGCGAAAGAGCTACGAAGCGTAGCACGTAGTAGAGGTCACTCACATCCAAAATGATAATTTCTTTTCACGATAAAGTTATCGAAGAGTGTATTTGAATAAAAGGTCATTAATACATTATTTTACAGCGAAATTTTGCATACATGGATATCTAAATAATTGTGTAATTGCGCCTTTTTATCATAGACTTAGACAATGTGCTACGAATTTTACACATTCATAAAATGAACAGTTTTCTTCTTATTTTGCTCTCTGGTTTTAATAAGGCAATGACTTTTACGCACATACTCCAGAAAATCAGCGATACGTAAGTACTTACTTAGTTATTAACATTTCAAATTCATTGTAGACCATTTACTATTTCGAACCTGCAGTTTATGTGTTACTACGGAATTAATGTTTCTCTAGTTTCTCCATTGTTTCCTCTTAGTGTTTAATATATATTACACATGCAGACAGCCGTCAGACACATCAACACAGCAAAATTAATGACAAAACTTCACGCTCAAAAAACCGAATATACTTAAAAAACAAGTTAAAAAAATCCACCTGTTCACCTCTCGCCCCTAACTGTATCAGTAATTAATTCGATTCCAAGTCAAACGTCAGTGGGATTCGATGACTATTGATATCAAGTCGTCCCGACTCGAGTCCACTCGTATGAAAAGCCGACACAAGCCGAAGTGATCGACTTTTTTGCCGCAACCATTCAAACGAAATTAGATTCGGATTCGTAACGTTTTCCATTTGATCGTGCCTACATATATTGTATGTATGTGTTTATACCTGACAATATTTAGGTATCAATGTATTTGGTCCATTTTTTTGCGAGGATTGCAAGTGTTTGTCATGGTTGAAGACCGTTGCGTGCAAGCAATCTTAAACTACAATTATGATTCTTATAACCAATCATCATCGGCCTATGACATCCTTTTTCCAGTTACTGGGTAACACGATACCCCTTGCTAAGACCGACCATGACCCATCATGACTATCACAGATCCACGAATCACGGATGGCGTAACGTTCTTTCCGACGAACGGGCTCTTGGTCTCATCTGTCCACGAACCAACCGCATCGTATCTCTCTTTCTCTCTCTATTCAACCCTTGGCCAATGCTGAGTGTAGGTCTCTTCCAAATCTCTCCACTTTTGGCGGTTTTGTGTCATGGCTATCCAGTTTCTTCCGGCCACTTTAATTAGATCGTCTGTCCACCAAGTCGGTTGTCTTCCCACATTCATTCGTCCCGTCCGTGGTCTCCACTCCAGCATTTTCTTCCCCCATCTTCCATCCAGTCTATGGTATATATGGCTCGCCCACTTCCACTTTCTGTTTGCTATCACTTCTGCTATGTCCGTGAGTCTCGTTCGTCTCCGTATTTCGGTATTTTTCACCCGGTCATAGAGGGAGATGCCCAACATGGCTCGTTCCATAGCTCTCTAGATGACTTGCATGCGGTGGATAGTGAGTTTGGTGAGCGTCCAAGTAAAGTATATTTGATTGCAATTCTACTAATTGCGATCGCATTTAGTCGTATCTTTTCTGTGTACGCTTTGTAAACATGAGGTAATAGTTAAGTAGTGTAAAGTATATTTGATTGCAATTCTACTAATTGCGATCGCATTTAGTCGTATCTTTTCTGTGTACGCTTTGTAAACATGAGGTAATAGTTAAGTAGGTTGTCATATCCATTTTAGAAGAAGTTAACAATGTTTAAACGATCGTAAGTTTATGTGTCCAGACAAAAGTGCAGTTTAGTATGAATAAATAATTATATTTCTCATTTGGAAGTCCCTTTTAACGATCATTTTAGCTGATAAAAGGTGCCATTTTAAATTAGATTTAAAAAAATAAGTACGTGGTTGTTTCAACAAGTGTATGAAACTGTGAATACGTTTATCGTGACAGTTCTATAAAATTGATCTAAAGAGAGTCGGTCTACTTCAAAGGAATAACTAAAACTAAGTACGATATTAAGTGTTAACCGTAACAAAGTATGTTGTTCATTGTATTTTTAAATGTCAACCTTTTTAGCACCAAAATGATCTCTAATGAATAAAATATAGCACATATTTTTATTGAAACTATTGTTTTAAGTATTCTAGGCACGGGCGTGTCAAAGACATGTCTCACTAATAAATGTCAAGACTTCTTTACAAAACTGCTCATGTTTGTCACGTTTATTTTCATACGGAATGACAAAAATAATAACAAAAAAGGGTCTAGGCTTTTTAATACTTAATAATTAGAGTTACTAATTAAAGTATAAACATTTACACCTCTGCGTGCACAAAAACGTCCTTATCGGAAGATACCCTGATCATACTAGCTTTGCTCACGGCTCCGTTCACGTGCATTCAAATTCTCATTTTATTTTATTGAGGAAGGTATATAAATAAGTATTTCTTAGTTATACAACGTGTAACGGAAAGGGTAATATATAACCAAGGGCACGGCTTCTTTGGATGATATCAAACGATATTGGAAGAATTTTTTAATCCTATCTCTACATGTTCGGAAGTTATGAGAATTTTTAATACATTAATAAACACACATACACTCTCTCATAAGAAAGTCGCATGGCGGGGCAAAACGCTTTTTCCGTTTATGCGCCAATTTCGTAAAAGAAATTCTTTCGAAAAATCATAATTCTCTTGCCTTATCCCAATTTATTTGCGGTCAGAGCAACATATATTTTTCTCTATTAGTCGCATCTGGGAAGTCACTCCTTTTCTAGCCATAAAACAATATTTTTGATTTAGCTGACCAAACGAAGCAACCAAATAAAACACAGACAGACTAGTGCAGTATTACAATAATTACATGTTCATGTAAACTAATTAGACCCTAATGTGTTGACAAAATGCACAAAAATGTAAATGTAGCAAATAATTAACAATTAGCGACGTTTTTAATGACAGCTGTTATGTTAAATGTAATATAAAAAACAACGAATAGATACAAACGCAAGATAACGATCCGATCAATTAATTGTGCTCTCAAAATAGAACGCAGCTTCTAATGGAGGTATAGGGTTAATTACCTTATGAAGATAAAATTACACACACCAGCCACCTTTGCCTAACCCTTTGGAGATTACTGGCGTGATGTTATGTTAAGTTTAAATAATATTAAAGTTATCATAAATATTTACAATCTACATACCAGCCGAGCCTGTCTTTCGTGGATCTTTGACAGTCGGTGCGGGTTGACAGAAGCTCGAAAGTCTGACAATCAGTCTCACTAAGAGGTATCATATTACTCATTAACTGTGTTGCGGAGGTCAGATAAGCTGTCGCTCCATGTGAAATACTGGTATTCAGCTACATCCGTTTAGACTGGAAGCCCACCTCAACCTACTGCAGAAGGCTAGGCAGATGATGTGGCCTATCATTTCCTCAACTGCAGACTTAGCACGAGCACCGATTTTCGACGGAAAAATAGACATAACTATTAACTAAATGATGTACAATGGGAGAAGATATGTTTTCTATTAATTATCACAGCTATGCGTTCTAAACGAATCATGATTTTGTGGATAATCGTACATACTTTGTGGTCGTCGAGTGGAAAGTTTGTCAGTGTGATTTTGACAGTTTGGGAAGAAAATATTCTACTGAAATAGTCTACATTTATAAGGACCTAGACGAAGATCATTAGAAACGAAAGACAAAATGACAGATTGTAGAAGGTATCTACGGTGCGATGTCAAAAATGGAGAAACGAAATGTGACTTTGTATTGAAAAAGCGCTGTCTATTCTTTGTAGAATTAGAAAACGTCTTGCTAAGCCTACTGGAAGGCAAAGGCGTCTTCTTACACAGAGCCAGCCCGCATTGAGCAAGCATGGTGATATTGATCACTACGCTTGCTCAAGGCGGGTTGACAATTGAATAAATAACTTGCTGTCTGTTACTTTTGCTGTCAACCATGCAATAGTTTCTGTCAACATCGACCCTACGGAAAATGTGGTTGAACATTATCTCATTAAAGTCGCTTAAGAATCTGTGGTGGCATGACATCGACGCGCAAACTATGGAAACCATGAGCTCAGCACATGATTCTAGAGCCCCTAGCATTTCGTTAGTTATAAAAAATCTGCTGTTTCCGAGAGAATTGCAATACCTCCGCGGTCAAAATGTAGAGAACGAGAGAAATGCAGAGCTAATTTCTTTTTTTATAACCGACGAAAAATTTCAACTGTGTCAATCTGGCAACAGGCTGTCCGCTGTGGGTCGATGTTCCTGTCCACGTGTATTTAGCTAAGATCAATCCATGTGATCCATTATTCAAATTACTACTATTGCTGACAAACAGACAATCTTCATGTACTACCTATACGGCTTACATTTCCTTCATACATCGTAAATAGTATTATTAGTTCATTTCAGCTCGTATTCACTAGCTGGCCCCCGCGGTGGTGCGGCGTACGAAGGTAGCCGAACAACCCACATACATGATAAGCGATAGTAATTTAATATGCCGTTTGCTCCAGACCAAATTGAGCAATTTATACACGTCCGGAGCAAGCGCATGATCTGGGCTCTCCGTGCGTCTCTGCCTTGCGTGTGCGCAACTTAATGAATTCTTATTATTCCAGTACCAGGTAGTGCTCAGGTAATTAACATTAACTCGTACCCTGTTATTGATTTCCTTACTCGACGAGCTGTTTATTGCGTATCACGACTTGTAATAAATGAAATTGATGAGTGTACAGCTCGGCTACTGTTATGAGAGATTTAACATTGCACAAATTAACGATGAAACGAAAGAGGCGAAGTTTGTACACATTTCTACTAATATTTAGCTGTTTTATCTATTTAATACGACGCAATTAACGACCACAAAATACTCAACAAAGTCATCAATAAAACTAAAACTTTCTACATAATAATCATCAGTTTGGAAGAATACAATAAAACATAGCTACAAACGTACAAATGGATGCTGACTCAGTACCGGCTCTTTACACGATATCAGTCATTATGTCCATCTATTATTTAGATATTTTAATCAAGACGATCGATTGTTACCCGTAGATATAAAGGAAGGTAATTAATAATAAAAGATGGAGAGAGAGAGCGGCCTCTTGCCACATGCCGTAGCAAAAACCCAATGAAAACGGACCGATTAGAAACGGACTCCATACAATCCTATGACGTTTGTTCCTCTCAGCCCTTTTTGCTTTGTGTTCAACGTATTTTTGATGATTTGCGGGACACAACAGACACCAAACAAAAGAGATTCGAATAAACAAGTCATCAATTTATAGAAATAAAATTCATCGATTAACCAAAAGGTTTTTAGTGATCGAATTTATTAGAGTCGGAGGTTCGCGGAAGTTGTTCATAAATTCGTGGAGGTATCTTGGCAGCTCATTTTTTATTTCACGAAATGATTAATACCATGTTTATTTCATTATCCACCTTTTGATTTTTAAGTTTTTAAACTGGGACTGGGAGATATGAGCGACATTTAGTAAAATGAGAAATTAAAGACGAATTTAAGGACGTTTGTCATTCATTTTAATTTTGCCAGGTTTTCGACAGCCTTCTCGTGGTTACTATTTCTAGCACGTAAATTTTAAAAGAACGTAGTATAGAAAGATATTTATTAATTAATTTATACGTACTTTATTGTACACCACAAAAGTACACAACAAAAAAGTAAATGAACAGTGAACACTACAAAATATAGAACGGGCGGCCTTATCGCTTCGTAGTTTTAGCTGTGGTTTTAGTTAGAATAGATTTAATTTATTTAAACCACGCGCAGCTTGACAGAGAGAGATATTTACAGTATTCTATTGGTCTGCTCGTGACTGCACAAAGGTCGAGAGGTTACATGGTGTTGGAAGGTCAAAATTGCACGTTTTGTAGGTGTTCAGAGATTTCTACATAGTTTATAAACTGATTAGATAGACACTTTTGCCTTAGAACGTTTACTTACTTGCTACATTGGCAACTCATGTATTTACCACGATTTTACAAAATAACAATAACAGATTACCTCTTCCCGGTTACGTACAAAGTCGAGGTTAGGTCCACGACCATCTAAGCGGCATTTAATAGCTTAAACGTTGTAACACAAGTACCTCGGCCTGCGCAACCGCAGCCAATCGCTAGCCGCGGCCGCCCACAAAAACCGATCAAAGTCGCCGCACCACCACGAATGAAACGCGACAAATTGCTTCCATTTTCAAAATAGACCAATCGTTTTAAAAAACGAAGGCGGAGTGCGGGCTCACGAGAAACCCAACCTCGACTAATTGGACATTTTAGTGAGGAAAGCACGCTGTGGAGTCGATGTTACTGAGCTTACACGTGGATGCTGGTCTACTGGGGGTGGTGAACAATTATGGTAGTAATATGGCAGAGAGTCATCGAGTCAACGATTGTAAGAATTAAGTATACGTAAACTGCCCGTCCGAGACAACTGGCAATCGTTTTCAAAACGTTTCGAATTTCAACCGGGCTGACAAAACTTTATGGTTCCTGAATTGCGGCGGTGAATTCTACATCATCATTATCGCTGATAGAATTTCACTTTGTCTAGGCTCTCAGATCTAAAATATTCAGACATTAGATAATGCTGACGCTTTAAGATCACATGTGATCCATGCTAGACCTTAAATTCCGTGGACTACCACTGGAGGCTTAATAGTCCTCCAGACCGAATTTCGGCTATGGCAACCAATCACAGCGGAGACTAACTAGCCTTCGGCGCAGGAGATAATTATTATAGTGAACAAGTGTGCGCAGACACAGGTGCACTCACTCTTCCCTCACACTCATAGCACTGCCATTAAGATTTTTTTTTAATTCTATAGTTTACATTGTTAAAAATTATGCCCGACGGGTGATTTGCGTAGCGCTATATTGTCACTTCTATTTCGTAGCGCTCTGATAGCTGCTTTGTAAGAACCTGGAAAGACGGTATTATTCACAGTACACTATTATTACTGTGTGTATATTATTTTGTAGATAGGTAAATACAATGTGGCAAGCATATAATGTTAAAGCAGCACTGAATTAAATATTCCATAGGTATAAAATCTGAGATAGTACTCGTAAAAATACCGCTGAACAAACGAACCGTAAAAGTCATTAAAAGTATATTAAATACATAATGTGTAATAAAGTAGGAATTTAATGCGTAGTTCACTAATAAAACCACTCGAATGTTTCAAAACATGTATTTTTGTATGGAAATTAACTTTTTAGAAATAAGTTGGGCCTTGTTCATAAAAGATACGTATACTCTTACAAAAATATGAAACTGCTAATTTAGTATTAGGTACATATGTTTCATTCATAAGATTCTCGGAATTCCATAGATTGCTATTCCAACCCATTTTTATAAATACAAAAGAAACGACAATTGATTTTGCTGCTTGTTGATCCGAAATACAGTTCAGTTTCCTTTAAAATAAGTTCATGAGAGATTGTAATAATCAGTTTTATAGAGATTTGCAGAAAAATACGCATAATTGGAAGAAATTGATGGCATTATCGATATTTGCGTCGCGAACAAGGAGGGTGATCAGACATGAAGGTTACAATCAGCTACAAGAGTTGTTGCAAATGGCGCAGGGGCCGTTATCAAGATTTGGGCAATCAGTGCCATTGAGCACTCCGCAGATTTAAATAATACCTTATTATGATATTGATCTTTTTGTTGATAATCATATTGATGGAGTATTTTTTCTGTAGAAACCGTTAAGTCCCTGTTTTAATTGTTGCCAAAGATTCTTTTTGGCCGTGCTTGGATTACATTTATTATTGGGTGGGTATTAATAGTAGTGTGTTACTGTTGTAGATCGTGGGTATGAAGCCAGGCAGACGCTTTACTTTGTGTACCTAATATATTTCAGTACCACATCTCTCAAAATGGTGAAAGAAAATTTCGTGTGGAAACCCACATGTCCTAGAACTAAATCGAAGACACGTGACATCTACCAACCTGCACTGAGCCCGCGTAGTGGATGACAGGCACGCCCTCTCACAGAGAGGAAGCCTGTGTCCCAGCTGTGGAAACTTTATCGGCTGATTATGCATCTCCATCTATCGTGACAAATCACGCAAACCCATATAGTAAGTATCCTATGTTATACATAATTCAATGTCATCAAATTTCGAATAACTTATTTCCTACAACATAATATTGAACTTAGTTCACTTTCCCACAAATGTTTTAACATGTTTCAATTTGTAACTTAAAACAAAACATTTTTTCACACCAAATGGCCCATACCACAGACTACATAGAGGTACTACGTGTATACCATACATACAAAGTTTCTTCATCTCCCAACTGTAATTCGATATTTAAAATCATCAGAATCTTCACAGTTAACCAACGATCAACGTTTAATTACTGCTTGTTCGTTTTATGAAGAAATATGTGTTATTGATAAGCGTGGAAGTGTTAATGGGGCTGCACCACGCCTTTACACGCCCCCAACGCCCAGCACCTACATGGTCATTATTTTCTTTAAAAGGAATCAACTTTACTTTCAATATGAGAGTAACCTTGATGAAAACGATATTATGTTTATTTGTGTAAGTGAAAATTGGAATGGTTCGTTTATTCCGGAATAATATGTTATTATGCAGAGCCAATTGAATTAAAGTAGCGACTATTTTATAAATGGGCCAGTTTATTTTCTTACGATGATTGCATAATATCATCACACTTATATGAAGAGTAATGAGGTTTTCAACGCTCCTAAAATAAGGCTGTATGCCCATGATGACACAAAACGCAACACAGAAAAAAAAATTGTTCGAAATACGAAATGAGAGAAAAGAAAATTGAACAAAAAAGATGATGTTTAGATGTTCCAAAAAGTTCCGTAGTTTTCGTACTTACCTCAAATATTTTTCTTAGTCGACCACTGGAAAGCATATATTGGTTCTCATCGATTTACCGTGTTCGTAAATATATCAAGAAAGCAGTCGCCATGTCGATTTCGATTAAGTTTTTTACTTCGCCATCAAGAGCAGTGAGCAAGCAATATTTTTTTTTGCTTTTTAAAGTCAAGGACGTTAGTTTATAGCCATTGAATCTGTCGTTTGATCGACCGCTTTAAAATTAAATTACGATTTGGAAATCGATAATGCTGGTGAATGAGTACTTAGGTACATACCTAATCCCAAATTGTTTTGCGGATTTCGACCTATATGGCATAACAAATAAACATTTTCTTGTAGGTATACTGAGCGTAAACTCACAACTGAATGTTTTATAAGTATCAACCCGTTATAATGTAATGGCATGGCTAAGCCGACGATCTTCAGAAAGTGGCTGGGACAAACTGGATGCGGAAGGTAGAAGTCAGGGTGTTGTGGCGCAGACAGGGAGAGCTCTATGCCCAGCAGTGGATTATGATAGACTGAGTTGAAGATGGCTAACAGGCTTAAGTGTGGAGCTTTGCCTTATTACCATGTTAGGTATAACACTTCTGCATCTCCAAAGATTTGCCAATGCTTCTGAAACCTTAGATGAAAATTACTAAAGATATGAAAGTTTCACATTTATTTATTAGTAGCTTTTGCCAGCGGCTTCGCCCGCGTGGAGGTGTATGAGGTGTATTATACATATAAACCTTCCTCTTCAATCACTCTGTCTATTGAAAAAACTGCATCAAAAGCCATTGCGTAATTTCAAAGATCTAAGCATACATAGGGACAGACAGCAGGAAGCGACTTTGTTTTATACTATGTAAAGATTATTTATAACACATTTGCTCGTAAAGGGTCTCTTATTACACCAATTTCAATATCGTAATGTATGTCATTACGCACTTGTGCGTTATTGTAATGTAAAACGCACGGTTTATCAAGATGCTCTAAAACGAACGGTACTTTTTAAATCTTAGCAAAGAGTTTTTATGTCAGAAAAGTGGTCAACATTTTATGAATAAAATTAACTTTGAGAGATAAAATATAAAAAAATAAACATTTAATTCTTTAATTTAATTAGTTTTGGCAATAAATTACAACCATTTATCTGTAACAAAAACAAAAAAAATATTAATTTACTCTAATAGTTATACTGGCTGTTTTTGTGCCTTTGCCTTAAAAAAAAAGCGCTGATGCGCGCGCAACGCTAATTTGTGAACAAGTAATAATCAGAAGTTTTTGGCGGGATCGCGCCCATTTACTTGATCTAAAAGAAAAATTACTTGACACTGGCTAAATGCACAAACCGTGTGAAGCCAAAATTAAAAAAAAAAAAAGTAATGATCAGAAGTTTTTGGCGGGATCGCGTTGGAACATGTCGCACGAATATTCATTTTCATGGAATTTAGTGAAATAGCGAATTAAATTGTATAATTTTGATAGTGAATTATTCAATTTAGTTACGTGTGAGTGCACAAGTGTAGTGAAGGTGAAAATAAGTGACTAACGTGGACTTTTCGTGTTCCCCCCAAAAACTCCTATTAGGTTGTTGTAAAGTTATTACCGCTTTACAATAACTTTGATTTGACTGACTAAAGACGACTATGAATGTTTTGTAACTTCGTGCCCGATATCGGGCCATTTACTTGTTCTAAAAGAAAAATTACTTGACACTGGCTAAATGCACAAACCGTGTGAAGCCAAAATTAAAAAAATAAAATAAATAAAGTAATAATCAATTTTACAAATTGTTCAAATTTTTCTAACTGCTTTAACAAGTGATTAAAGATTTACTTGTTTAGGAAAGTCCGACTTTTATTTATTTCCTCGCAAATATGTTATAAAACGTCGTATGACATACGTGCGCTTTGATAATTACAGCCTCTGCGTTCTTGTATATCGCCTCGGCTGTAATTTTCAACTTACCGCACTTATATCATAATGTACTATTATTTAAATTACAATTTTATCACCTTTACAGACTCATCTGAGGCGATGTTTTAAGTCATAATGTCTAACTAAGTACACAGGAGGGGCGTGTGGCTAAGTAATAAACAACCGCACGGGTCGATCGATCAGATTAAGCTATGCTTGACGCGGTTGGTACCTGGATGGGTGACCATCTTTACATACCAAGACCCCTCCGTACCTCGGAAAGCACGTTAAGCCGTTGGTCCCGGCTGTCATTCATGGATCTTTGACAGTAGTACTGGGCGTCAGAAACCCGTAAGTCTAACAACCAGTCTTACCAAGAGGTATCGTACTACCCAGTAACTGGGTTGCGGTAGTTAGGTATTAGGCAGTCGCTCCATCTAAAATACTGGTACTCAGATGTATCCGGTTTGACTGAAAGCTGACCCCATTTGGTTAGAAAAAGGCTAGGCAGATGATGGGTATTACAATGGCGCACCTATTCGTTTGGATTAACATTAGTCATCTATATTTTACTCATTACGTTCTTATGTTTCATCAACATTCAGTTTAGTGAATCACACCTACTTATTCGAAAACAATATCCGTAACTACAGCAGAAATAATGTAATTTCGAACATCGCCTGATCTGGTCCTTAGGTATCCACTTTTACTACAGCGATTTTCTAAACCATTAAAAAGCCTTATAGCACTTATTTATTTATTTAACCATTAATGCTATCTTCTTGTCTGTTTATATGTGTATATAAACAGACAAGAAGATAGGAACAGAAAAATACGTAGGTACAAAGGTAATGCTTATTTCTGCAGAAATCTGACAACCAGTCTTACCAAGTGGTATCATATTACCCAGTTACTGTTTTGTGAAGGTCAGATAGACGATTGCACCACGTAAAACACTGGTATTCAGCTGCATCCGGCTAGACTGGAAGCCGACCCCGGCGTAGCTGGGAAAACGCTAGGCAGATGATGATGTCTAACTAAGTACACAAGTTTACAGAAAATATGACATATAATATGAGCAAAATTACAAATAATAATTAGTCAGACCTCCCTCAGTTATCAAATGTAGGTATGTCTTTCCTTAATTATATTGTGTTACTACGTAACAGTCTTCAAGATCCTGCAATGAATCGATGCTAAAGAGACTAACGATAAAAGAGAAAGTCTATTCGCTGGTAAACACGCGTATGTTTAGTCTTGACAATATTCTTGAGAACAACACTTTAATAATTTTGTTATATCATCAATTTACCGTGAACACATCCTGCAACCCTTATACCGCGGTAATATAGCGTGGCTAGTGTTGTAGAAAGGCACTTATGGCCCCGGCGCGTTTTTCCCGGCGTTATGGCGACTCCCGCGGGGCGCTGCAGGGTGCTCCGCCCCCACTTAACGCAATTTATTGCGCGACCCTTTAATAAATAAATAAATAACCGAAGAAAATTCAATGATATACAACCGCGCGTGCTGCTCGCTTGTTCTTCCTCTCTCGATGAAACAACTCATGAGAAATTGCCGCAATTTTGGAAAATGGATTTTTATTATGTTTTGATGTAAAGAGCACCCTCTCTGCTCTTTCGAACAAGACGAAAATAAGTAGCTACAAGATAATTAGATTTGAAGTTTGACTATCGAAGCTCTTGCTCATTTATTAGTGTGCGGGTTTCTACGTCTACAGAATTTCCATTTATCAAGCGTGCTTCCGTCCTCGTTGAAAACGCTGTTCTTTCCATGTGCCTTTATTGTCAACATCCAATAACTCCTCAAAGATTGTTAAAGAACTTATATTGAATATGGCTATTATCAAGTTTTAATTTTTAATTCTTGTTCTATTCCTGTATTTAATGCGTCACACTAACAGTAGGAATGACTGCGTTATTCATTTCGTTATTTACGTGGTGGAGCCACGCGTGGTTGGCCCGAATTCACTATGACCACTTAACGATTTCTTACTCGTAACCACGTCAATCACCACGAATTCTGCTAATATCGTATTAGTAATATCGACATTTTTTTTTGGAACACAGAATATAACATTTCGATTCCTTACCGTTACATTCGTTTCTAAAAAAAAAACGATATTGACATAGTTTGAACGTAGTAAGATTTCGCGGGGAATCATTATAAAGATACATAATTGGGGCCCTGGCGTATTATTCGAATATACGAAGCAAGGGATTAGCTTCAAATTGATTCAGATTGTGATTACTAATGTGTTATGCAATTAGGGTTCAGATTGGCACAGTACTAGATTCTGCTCGCAGAACAACCATTGATGTCTCGAACACCACACAGCCAAAACCGCAAAAATAAGCACTAGGTAGATTAATAACGAGTTGATATTTACAAAAATAAGTAACAAAAAAAGCTATACCGATAATCGTAAATCCGCAAAACGGATTAATAGCTATGTACCTAATTCTATTTTGGTTTATTTCTAATTCGCTCACGATTCGTTTAAGTAGCTTTATGAAGCTGGATTTGAAGTATGTAGCAAAAAATACAATAATGTAGAAATTTTTTACGTGACAAATGTTTTTCCAGAGGTTGGTAACCTGGGTTTCTCTGCTTAGAGTTGGTATGCTGGACGAACCTTGAGTACCTATCTTCATTATGGAAACTCGTTTTAATGTCTTAGATGGCCGTTCTTACCGCAAAAGGAACTCTCCGTGACTGGGCCATGGTCGTTGCTGGAAGACAAAACTGAAAATGGTAAACAAAAAAAATTACTTAGCACTGTTCAAACTTTAGAACTGGTTGTAAGCGGTAGGTAACTAATAGGTAAGAAGGTTCATAAATTGCTTAGTAAATGGTGAGCCGTATTCTTTTTGAAAACTTTTTCGGAGGCCTGTGTCCAGCTTTGAATGTCTTTCATCTAAAATGATGATGATTATTTCTTAGAAACAAACAAGTTCTATCACATTATGTAGATGTAAGTATACCTGATTCACACAATTTAATAATATTATACTTAACTGACACCTGTATAATTGTGTTTGCATGTAAGTTATTCATATTGACATTATCTTTACGTAATCGCTACGTCACCCACTGCGAAAATGTTAATTCGATCATTAAAAAATTGAATGTCGCATAGAAATATTCTATTTGATTATAATCCATTATAATATGGAAAACAGGAAATTTAAAAACGGCTGTAATTATTTTTTTTTTCCAACTGCCCGTTTAGATATTTTTGACAATTTAATCGTCGGACGTCGAAGTTCTATGCTCGTTTCATTCAGTTATTTTGATTAGATTGTTTCTTATACGAAATTACAATCATACGGTTTATTATATTAATGAATTTTAAGTGGTATAATTGAAATATTATGTTAATTAAATGTCATGTGATTTCAATACTTAGGTACATAATAGTTGAGAACTCTGATCTATCTATAAGATGTCCACGCCATATTATTTAGTTAGCTACTATGTAGGTGACATCTACCAACACGCACTAGGTGCTGCGAGGTGGATTAGTTCCCACTTCCTCTCTCAGACAGGAAGCCTGTGTCCCAGCAGTGGGAACATTATTGGCTGCCTATGCTATGTAGGTAGAAATAAACTAGTTTAAAACCTCACGCCCGTCCACGGATTGTTGCATACACATTCCAAATGCTTGTACATGTATACATTTTTGTGGAAGGGCGTGGAGTTTTAATTGGAGGATCTCTAACATGTTACATGATTAGCTAGGTAATTAACGTACCTATTCACAGCATCCGTATAAGTATAGATAACGGTTCATTTCCTAGTCGTCGGGACGTCGATATTTTACATAAACAGCAGACAATCGGGTCTCGATACCGACGGAGCCGTACAAAAAGTACGAACTCATTAGCAAGGACCGACCGGGAGCGCAGGAATTAATGAAGGTGAACAATAATTTAGGGTTTAATTAAAAGTGTAGCCCCCCGCGGCGCCGCCTCCGCTCCCCGCGCTCCCCGCCACACAATTATTATTTCTACATAATTTGTGAAAGCTGTAATTTAATAAAACTCACTACGAACCTTGTCTAAGATGGTCGGGAATTTTGTTAATAAGGAGTTATGAGAGCAGCTTGTCTTTTGTAGCCTGCTTCTCATGAAATATTTTGGTTTTCTTTGATAACCTGGTGTTGTTATTAGGTACAAAGTTGATTTGTATAAATGTCATTTGATCTTCTAACGATGTAGGTAAATAATTATTTGTTTGCCGGCTCACAAAAAAACATAGCAGAACATAATCAGCTGCTAATGTTCCCACTGGTTGGCAGAGAGGAGGCCTATGTGGCCTCCTCTCTGTGCGAAAGACATGCGGCCCAGTGCGGATTGGTAAACGTCACATGTTTTCGAAGTTTTGGTTCTAGGACACGCCGGTTTCCTCACGATGTTTTCCTTCACCGTTTTGAGAGCAGTGGTAATGAAATAATTTGCACAAAGTAAAGCGCGTGTCTGGGATCGAACCTACGACCTACAACTCATAAGTCGCGGCCGTTACCACTGGGCCAACACTACTCCAAGACAATGATTGACATTATTATCATAGAAAAAGATAACTTCAGGCTAACAATAAGTTCTGAATAGTTCATTTTTTTGTGAAGCTTTTACGCACGTCCTTAGAATTAGACCTGTTAATAAATAAACATTTTATGAGCCCTCATCCCACTGGCTACCTGTACGTCGGTTATTTACAGCCCACTTTAGAACAACAAGTGATTTACAATTGCCAAAAATACTTGAATAAACAAACATTTGGAGTGTCAACGTCTTTTCTCACCGGTATCGAGTTGAACAATACGCATTGAGCTCGGCCCCGAACTAAAAGAATGGCGATTATTCTACAAATCACTGTTATTACGGGACCACAATGGACTTGATGAACAAGGGGGATAAATAATAGGCAACGCACCAGCGATCGAGATGGATCTACTTTATTTTTATGAAGAAATACTTAGTCTATATTAACATAGACGTAAAAATGTCGCGGAGGTATTTTATCCCGCAATGGATTTTGAACTCTCGGTGTTGAAACGAGTGTTGAGAATCCAACAAAGTGTATCTCAGCGCGACGAAAAAAAACGCTGTTCGATTTTCAACTCACGGCGCCGCGCGCTAAGCAGTGAGTTGAACATCCAACGGGCGAAAAATATCGCGTGAAGACGTTCTAAATAATACCTACTCACCATAAAATGCGGCATTTTGAGTGGTACCTCAAGTAATTAAATAAATACAAAAAAAAAAAATATTCTCGGACTTGGTCATTAGAGTCGTAAAATAAATATTTCTGTATAATATAGACTCAGCATGTTATACGCACACTTAGCAATTACGACTTCTTAATCGACATCTTATGAATGAGTTTAACGATGTTTCAGATACCAGCACATTAAGAAACATGTGTTCTCTCAAGTTTTTCCTGTGTCTGTAATATTTCCCGGACACTTGCAGGTGCAAAAACTAATATGTGATCAGTTGAGAAGTAATAACAATGCATCCGTGACACTATGTCAGGGCTGTGCATACCGGCGCGCGCGCACCACCCTTGACGCACGAAACAATAGCGCTGCGACGAAACCCGAAACCGAACGGAAGTGCGCGGACCCCCGGGATGCGGCGATTTTCTTGCGCTCGCGCTCTCAAAACTTTCAACGGCGGCAAAGAGGGCTAATGGGCAATAGCATTTTTGTTATCGGCGACTCATTGAAGTCAACTCGCGACGCTCATTGTTCAAGCGTATAATTATCCGCACATTCTTTTATTGTTGCGCATAAAATCAAAGAATATGTTATATTCATTTTCCCCTGACTTTTGACTCGGAGCGTATTGAGCAAACTCAATGGAAGACGGTTAAATGTTCTCACGAGTTACTGCGTTTTGAGGACTGCTAGAGCTAGGAGGCATTTTAAAAGAACTAGCTACCTAGTTCTTTTAGTACCTACGTACTTGTAAATTAAAGGCGTGGCGTTCAACAGCATTTATTATCTACATATGTGTCGAAGGTAGTTTGAATGACAAAAAGAAAATTGTAGTGGAATCTGGTTATATACATATTTATAGCATTTCAATGACACTGACATCATATAATTATAATAGGTAATACCTAAGATAAATATACGCCTTTGTTTCGCTATCAATACCTTTATCTCACAAAGTAAACCAAAAAGATACTGGTACACTTACATTATTTATTTGAATTTTACGTCATTTAAAAGAAAATGAATAAGTATACAACTTTACAAAGCATATTATTACACCTCTGCCACAATATAAAAAAACAATATTTTTTATTACCTTAGGTTGTACAAAAACACTAGTATAAACACTATGCATCGTTACAACTAAACGGAAAGAGTGTTTTCGATGAACTCTGGCACCCAATGTAAGATTTAACTTGTGTCTAGGGTGCCAGTGTCCTCGCAATTATTGAACATATATCAGTAGTTGTGAGACAAGCACAATATATTATTATTATTAAGATATCTATTTACTAATAAATGCAGCTATGATGTGGCCTATCAAAGTACCTATGTATGGGGTGTGTGTATGTGATTGAGGGAGATGAATATGGTGAAAAATGCCAATGCCAAACAGCAAAGCATCGGGATAATTGCATAACACACTTAACAGTAGGAACGGCTCTCATTTTGACACTTCAACAACATACATTGCGTTATCTGCATTACTGAGCATACAATTTTTTTAAACATATGAAGCAATGGATTAGCAACCACCTTCTTAATCATTCAGATTCTGATTAATATTGTGTTTCTCAATTAGGGCGCAGTTTCAATAGCCCAACTCTGTCGATTAGAGGTACCTCAGTCAAGTAGTCGAGGTCCATATGTCGATGTTGAACAACGTTTTGTCGCCAAGTGCCGAGTACTTACTCCCCTACGAAGGTTTCAGTCACGTGCGCGCGTCAAGAGGTTAGATAATGGCTCCTTGTGTGATCATTTGATCACAACTGTAATCGTTCATTGAATTATTGAGTATTTAAAGGTTTTGAAATGTCGTTATGTGTTTAACACGTGTCGCCTGACAATTTAATGATAAATGCAGTATTTACTATGTAAATGTACACGGAAATGACGTTTAGTTACTTATAAATTAAATGAGGATGCAGAACAAAAACACTGTATCATCAACTTGAATGTGCTGTCAAATCACACTCTTGTCGTAAGAATCATGTGACCGATATAACAACAACGACCCTAGTTACTCATGCTTTTGGTGACCGTACCTAAGTACTTATACATTTCTTTCTTATCATTTTATTATTATAGGCACACAGAGAAAGGTCCAATATCTTCAAAGGTTTAAATCAAGTTAGAACCACTATGTAGTCATCAGGGCAAAAGAGAACAGTACACCCTACACTAACGCCAAACTTAGGTAGATAAGAGTACTCTTCCTATTGACGAGTCTATTACGCACTAAATATAATTTCAGCAAGGTCAAAAAGCCTTCTTCGTACCTAAAGAAATTGAGAGTATAATATCCATCATGTACTTCCATGATGTCAATCGAAATATATATATGTAATGTAAATACTAGTTGAGCTCGTTTCAGCCTACGACCGCGACGGCGGCGCTAATACCATACGTTTACATTTTTACAATGTAATAAAACGGCATCTTGTCTAGCTAGTTATTTTCTTACGTTAGACTGCCTACCGAGAAACTTCTGCATGTTGACTTAATAAGGTGCTATTAAGTCAACATGCAGAAGTTTCTTGTGTCATGTTGGAGTGAAGGAAGTGACTAAAAGATAACAATATGGTGTTATGGGCCTTCAGCGGTTTTCATGATCGTCCTCATGCATGGTGTATTTTTATTAAGTCCTTCGTCCGCATTTCATTTCATTCCAGTCTGAAAATCAGTGTTACCAGGGGGTTTCGTATAACCCAGAAACTTGGTTGTGAAGCTAGATCAAAAAGTCAGTTGCTCCATGAGCTGCATTCGGTTAGACTGGAAGCCGACCCCAACATACATAAAGACTAGGCAATCGGCAGATGATACTGTTAAATTAACAAAAAATTGTATAGTAGGAACATACTGCGCTTAAAAAATAAAATAAAATGGTGGAAAGTCTCTTACTATTACTGTTTTGGGATATATTGTATCTTTGTCACTTACCGTGTCGATATAATCCGAAATTTTCCTTTAACATTTCTTCCAGATTTTCTGCATCTGCAAGTTTTACTAATGATAATTCATACGCTGACCTGTGACGAAAAAATTAAAGGGCTCTACTCTAACTAAGCGGCCAATGAGGATGAAAGACATTGGCCCAGTACAAAAAAAAAACTATCTATTAAACGAATACACGTGTTTGTATAACAGAAGAGTTAGCCTAACAAAAAACAACGGTTGATTTACATTTCCAACATAATGTTTGCATCTGTCAACTGGCAACACATTGACTTCATAATTTCCGATTTGTATATAGAGATATTAAATACCAAAACCATGGGCGGTTTACCCAGGGTTAAGGAGTAGTGGACTTTTTTCAACAAATATAATTTGTTTGATTTGTAAAGAGTGAATGGTTGGCAGTAGGCCTGTGTTACGTTAGCTCAGCAGCCATTGTTTGGTGCTCGCGGGTGTCCGCGGAACCCCGCCATTTTCCCCGCAGGGTTCTGCTAAAGACCCAATGCTATGTTAATTCTGAAGTCAACAAATGCCCTGTTGAATTAGTCAGCAAAGAATGGACTCTTGCCCTTTGAACGTCATTATTCGCGGGCTTGACAATGTGCCGTGAAATGTTGGTATTATGATTCAACACGAATTGGTTTCCAAACCGTTTTTTTTAATTGTAAAAATGTGATTCTGCGTTTCTGATAAATAAATAAATGTTTTGTTTTGTCTACTTAACTTTACAGTGCTTATCATCGGTTAGTTAAAATAGAAAGTAGGTAAATATGAATATATTTACCTACTTTCATATTACCTTTCATATCACTACATCATATTGTTAGTTTTACCTATCTTAAGTGAATTGTTTTTGATTTTAAGTTTTATATGTGTGTTTTACTCTTACGCACGCTGTCTACATCTCTTCATCTGCTTTCCTTTCGCAGGTAAGCTGGAAGAGACTTCTTTAGAAATAAGTATCGCCTTTTAACCTTTTCTTCTGCATTTTTCTTCTAGTCTGTTTACATGTGTGTACATAATGCTTAAATAAAATAAATAAATAATGTTTGGAGAAACAATTACTTATATAATGTTATTATTTTGAGAAACGCCTTCGGATAATGTCTCAAGAGACTTTCGAGACGATTTTCTTCCGATAATAATATTTCATCGATGTTTTATTTCTTTAACGGAAACACAGTAAAGTCTGTAGATAATTTGGGAAGATATTGTGGTCTGTTATGTTCAATTATAACGAAATGATCGGTGTTATGGTCGAGGGTGTGACCAATCGCGGCGGACGTGTCCCCACGGAGTCGAGCTCAGTGGTCACAGCGTGACTCTCTTGTCACTCCCACCGAATTACAGTTATCATTTTAACTTGAATACTAACATTTCTTTAAGGAAACGCAATTTTACTTGATACGCTTTAATTAAACCTTTATACCTAGGTACGGTAGGCCACACGTCTGTGGCAAAAAACAAAAAAATAAAAATAAGGCAGCGTGCTTTATCTGTTTTTATTTTATTTTATCGAAACTCCGTCCTGGGCCAGAGGGGTAATTACGTAATACACTATCAATAGGAATCGCCGGAATCCATGGCGTTGTTTACGTTGCTAAGCAGACAATTTTTTCGAACATATGAAAGATTGGATAAGCAGTAACCTTAAAAATGATTCAGATTCTGATTAATATTGTGTGTATAATGTTTCCACTCACATGTGACCTACGGTACGCATCTTCAAGGGCTCAAGTCTGCTATTTTTATAAATTCGTCATTCCAACACGATCCCATTGTCACTTTGCTAAAAGTTCGTAATCTCCTAAATTCATAATGGTCGATCATTGGTCGGTCAATGGTCTCGTAATAGAATTGTGTTATAATGGCATTGTCGTATTGCCATTATTATAAAACCCGTTAGTAGAAATGATTTTCCAAAAACGACTACTAAATTTGAACAAATATTCATGCCCGAATTCATTTATATATTTTTTACATATTATTTATTAGTTTATAGTGTTAAACTTTAGCACTAAGTCAGTCATTCATTTGTCATTATGTACGAGATTACCAATAAATGCCATTTCTTTCAATGGAGTGTCAGTGGCTGATCATTGGAAAGTCATAATGACGCCATTATATTAGTAGATTACCAAACTTGTCAAAGTCAACAATAGGGAATATGCATAAAATTTTAATTTGTCTCAAATATTTTTTTTTAGATTCTTTATTGTCTTTACATTGTACTTAAAATATATTTTTTTTTATTTATTTATTATTTAAACTTGGAAAATATTAAATAAAAAGTTAAAAATAAGGGAGGGAAACTCAAACTTACAAAACGCGTCACCATTGGTCGAAACGAAATGTGACGTCAATGGTCACGTCGTCATTGGATTTATCGGCGTCGATATTCATACTGTGTTAGTAGTGTTTTTGAAAAAAATTGTTTAAAACTGTATTCCTGTGTGATTACTTGTGAATATATATTTGTAGTCAATGTAGGACGATGACAGAAACTGGTCTTCAATAATATAAGAAGTGCACGGCTCTGTTTGATGATCATCACATACTTCAATACGGGTAGTAGTGGGTCCTGCTTGATTAATATTTGTATGGGAAGTACTAAGACTTGCTTCATAACCATTTCTTTGTGGAGGTTCACCAATTTCTAAAATGTTGCTACTTTTGATAGCATATTCTGAAAGAGCTACATTTACCAGTGCTAGTCTTTGCCTTTCTAGGTACGGCCATTCTTTCAACCGGTGGTGGCATATTCCGTTTTTGACACAAAAATATATGAGGAACAACTCCTTTCTTTAACCGTAGATTACCTTTTTTCTCCTTTCTGTTCCATTACGTTATATTAAATATAATTAACTGTATCTTTCTTAACCTGAAATAAATAATCAATCATCAAAATTTCGTAAAACCAATAAATTTCGTAAAAGCAATAGGAATAAGCAAGCTCTTTAGAGAATTTTTTAATGAACTTTTGTAAACTACGTTAGGTTAGTTTTAAACCGGATCTTCTACTGCTTAATAGCGAATTTACACGAAACTGTACATAAAAATAGCATACTTACGTTAAAATGATCTTCACAACAAAATATAACTGATAATGGAGATACATTATCCCTTCTCATCATCTTACACCGTTTTTTTCGTACTTTGGTATCGCGTGGAATACGAAAAAACACTTATTCGGGGGTACTAATAATAGTGTTTTTGCACTTCGGTACCATACAATACTCGTAACAAGGTTTTTTAACTTCTTCCATGATTTGTATAGTAATTAAAACTGAAAATAATTGTGAAGTAACTGAAACGCTATAATAAACAAACACGGGACACAACCAATGACGTCATCAAAAGCGCGCGCTAAATGGTGGCGTTTGAACGGCTCAAATTTATTCAATGTTTAAAATTTCACTTTGAGAAATAATTTGACTCTTTTCAAGCCTGTTTGTATTTTATTCTATGTTATAAAGATGTAAATGATTCATTTATGAAATATTTTTTTTTAATGCATATTCCCTATTATGAAATCGATAATAGACCATTCTGACACTATTGTAATAGCAAACTTGAGGCCCAGGTATCTTATTTTAAAACAGGATCAGCTTTACTATCCTCACACAAAAGCAAACAGTTAGCGTCATAGTTATCTAACAGTTTGTGGTTTATCTAAAAGGTTCCATTTCCATTTCCTCTAGATCTTGTTCATGATCAAAACGGTCATTTAGGAGGTTAAGTAAAAAAGATAGAGACCTGAAAGCTGGTATGATGATCAAAACGTCTGATGAGTTTAAGGACCTGTAAAATCAAAAAGTAGGTAAGTCGAAAGGTACCTTACTAAGAAGGTAGATGGTACCTACCAACAAAGGTACTACAATAAGCAGGAAAAAAATACCAAAGAGAAACATTGATAAAGAGCGTGTTATCCAGAAAGGCTTCTTTTTCTTTATGGTGCTGAAAGAAGGCTATGAGAAATTAAGCAGGTTAGGCTTTTAGATCAAGAGATGCTCAGACTGATGGCTCAGTATAGATATAAATAAATCTAAATCTACAAGCCTTGTAATTAAGATAAAATTACATCAAAGGGTTATTTTTAAGAGGTTACAACACAGAAAACTAGCTCTTAAGTCGAGAAACTTCAAGCTGCATATTTATTAATAACATCTGTCTAAATTTAGAATTAGATTTAAATATTAATTTGTTAAAATATGATTGTCTCTAACTATATCACGTTGTTGTTGTAAATTATTTGGTTTTTACATTGATACAAAAGTGGTCGAGGCAAATGCGCGGGCGCTTCGCCGTCGCCGCGCCGACCAGCGGGGCGCCGCCGGCGCAGGCCCCTGCATAAATACAACAAATATCGAAGAATACATTTGAATACGTAAGTGTTATTTACTAAAATTAATTTATTCGTCCTTTCGGAAGAAATCTCTGGCGCTTCCAATAACTGATATCGGAACGCCGATAACAGATATCTCATGATTCATTCAACTTGATCCTTGTTTCTGCTTGCTTTTAACTGTGTAAAGGTATGTGAGTACCTACTTACTGAAGTCTGCACTTGTATTGAAAGCAATTTTAAACAGAATAACCTGCACCTTAATTACGCACCTAACTTACTATCAATTAGATCAAATCTGAATAATTTTGGTGGATATTGCTGATCCACTGTTTCATATGGGCGAAAAATTTGTCTGCAACAACGTAAATAACGCAATGAAGCTTGTTAAACTGTCTAAATGAAAGCTATTTCTACAATTAAATTCAATAGTCTATCAATGGTATTTATATTAAGATAAATAAAAAAATGAGATATTCAACGTAACTTCGCCTTTATTAGCAAGAGATCAATCAAGTTGCACTATTAACATGTGGAGAAATACAGAAAAATATCAAAATAAACCAACGACAAACAATTGAAACAACTGAATGTTGATAGAACTAGTGAAGACTCGGTACGGGTTGTTCGAAAGAGATACCGTGGGCCCTGGCACACAGGCAACTGAGGGAACACGGGTCGGTTTTAGTCAGTAAAAGTCTGACACGCCCTCCTGCTCTACAGAGCGCGAGAAGTTATTTCATGATTTTCCAAACCAAAAAAAAATGAAGACTTTAATTAGTTTAGTCAGCATTCAGTTGAAAATGTTTGCGAAGAAAATATAACATGCCGCAAATCCCCCGTCCGGTAATCCCGCATTCCGCGGGATGCAAAAATGACGGATGCTGAAAACCTTAGTTCAATCCTACCTTATGCAAAATTCCAGAAAAAATGCTACGTTAGTTGTTTTTACCACAGATCGAATTAATTACTTACCCCTTACCCATATTTATAAACGTTGCCTAAAGTTACGGAATGATTAGCGTCTGTTTAACCATACATTTTTGACGTTTAAAGATCGCTTAACTTTAATCAACGCTAATGAATATACGCCCTATTCTTTAAAGGACCCATTCTAGCAAGTTTTTCGTCTCTTCACTAATTTTGTCCTTAGTATTGATAAAGGGCTTGTTATGGTGTTATTCCAATCGACGATTGAAAAAATCGATCCTTAATCGCACATCTACACGAACTGCTAATAAGTTCTTGAAAATTCCCGTCCTTTCCTAAAATACCTACCGTATCATACCTATACAGTGGGAAAGTGTTAAAGCAGTATGAAATGTCACTGAATACGGAGATACACAAAATTCTAGAAAAGCAATTACAAAGCTGTTATCTTTATAAACTAATATAATAGATAAAGTTATAGAGTATATGTGTTGGTTTGATCGCGCTAATCTCTGGAACTGTCAGTTGAATTTGAAAAATTCGTTTTGCATTTGATAGCCTTATTTTATCACGAAATAATAACGTGGGCAGGCGATGCGATACGATGCGATGCGACGGAGTGGGTCGGGGAACAAGAAACACGCGGACGAAGTCTCTGCCAAAACTGGTACTGTATAGGTCTGAAAATCATAAATCATTAATTTATTTATTTTCTCCCACAAATAATAATGTATACAGTATATATTTCACAAAGTTTTAAGATGGGAGACAGGAGTCCATACTAAGTAAAACCTGTGCTACGGGTCTCCTGGGGGTCTACTCCCTGAGCACGAAGTCCGTCGTTTCGGTTGAAGTAACGGGCGTTTCCAAGTCCTTATCACTTACGGATAGAAGATTAGTTGGGAGCCCGAACTAAGAACGAATGACAACACGATTTGACAGCTGTCCCTACTCCCGATATGTTTTTGGCCGTCCAAAAACGTTAGTTAATTGGCTGTGGGATTCACTAAGAAGTTTCGAACTACTTTCGGACGGGCCCGTATCTTCGTTGACGGAGTTAGACAGTAGGCCCCCTGGTCTCCTAATCTCGAATACATTATGAGAGCTACGCTAAGGACATAATAATACAGTAGCAAGGAGCGCTTACAGCTAACGAAAAATATAAAAAAAGAGTTAAAAAAAAATGGAAAGTGGTGTTTTGGAAAGGTTTGTGAATTCGTTGGTGGGTTTACAATGCGTGTGTAGAGGCTTTGTGGGTGTGATACACGAAGTTGTGCTTGTGGTGTTTTGGGTGTATGTATGTCATGCATGTGTGTTATACTTCTCTGTAACTGAATAACAGTTTCTCCGTATCCCCATAGGTGATTGTTAGGTGCCATTTTGAGACCTTAATTCAGTATTCAATTCTCGTTAGTGGATAAATTGATACCAGCTTAATTGCAATGTAATACAGACGTGACCCTTGAAAAAAGATGAAGAATCGGCTGAAACTCGTCCTAGATGATGATAATCATTTTAATGGATATGAAATTAAGGTAGGCAGCCGTACAATTGTAAATCTTGTTAATCGTATTTTTTAGGACATATAATACAAGTTAGTACATTTATTACACTGTAAATAATTTATGATCGAAGTTAATGTTCAGTTTCCGCACTTGGACGTCGCTGTTCAGACAAATTGGTCAATTAATCATTGTTTACTGTCGCTTCCACCATCTTATCGGAGAGTAGGTACACGCTCGCTTCTTGTAATGGTTTGTATACGTCTGCCTTGAACGATAGACTAATAATAAATTGTGATTTAACATTGTTTTAATTGGGTAAGACAACTTTTTGCTCTACAAACTTTTTTAGAGTTCGTCTCGTGTGGGGTGTGACCAACTGTTTATCGAAAAAATCACGCTTTCTTTTTCAGTGGATGAAATGACACCCTACCTATAATAAATAGGCAACTACTAGGTAACTAAGAAAATCCTACTATCCTACTAATCCTACTAATATAACATTATAAATGAGAAAATTTTCATGTTTAGATGTTTGGATATTTAGATGTTTGGATATTTAGATGTTTGGATATTTAGATGTTTGGATATTTAGATGTTTGGATATTTAGATGTTTGGATATTTAGATGTTTGGATATTTAGATGTTTGGATATTTAGATGTTTGGATATTTAGATGTTTGGATATTTAGATGTTTGGATATTTAGATGTTTGGATGTTTGTTACTCAATCACGCAAAAACGGCTGAACAGATTTGGATGTAATTTGGAAAACAGATAGTTTGTAACCTGGATTAACACATAGGATACTTTTATCCCGATAATACGTTCCCGTGGGATAATTTCGACATCCACGCGGGCGAAGCCGCTGCAAAAAGCGAGGATTTCATAAGGATGTTTAGCAACATTCTTCCAAATGTGCATAAAATAACAACAAACTGTTTTCTGCGTCCATTTCCAAATTGTACTGAATTGGAAATATATGGATGGCAGCCGTAATAACACCTACTCCGGACGGGTTAATTAAATAACACATTATCAGTAGAAATGGCTTTCATTTTGACAGTTCAACAATATTCATTGTATTATTTTCGTTATCTTTTAAATTTATTCAGATTATGATTAGGGCGCTGTTCCCAGGGGATAAACAATTGAGCTTAAGGTGAATCTTGTCGACATTTTTTCCATATAAACTCCACTGTTCGACAATGTACATCAAAAATTAAACATGGTATGGTTTTTTTTTCATTATTAATATTGTCTGTACGGAAACAGGATACTAAAAGAAAAAGCCATTAAAAAGTTAGGAGCTAACAAAGATTTGTTTGTCATGCTAATTTAACCTAACATTGGGCGTGTTAAGGTTAAGGAAAGAAGTGTAAAATCTCCAAAACCGAGGCGGTACCAACAAAGCTCAAATATCTAAAAGTTCAATAAACTTTGTTGGTCATTGAATTATGCAGTGTTTTTTTCATAAAACCCGATCTTCCGAAGGACTTTTCTTAATTTTCACGCGCCTGTTTTACTATAAATGATCCTGCATCTCACTCAATAACGTTGTGCGTGTAAACTACCGTTTAACCGCTTATCAGTGATACTACCTCTGTCGGACACGATGCCTGGTGAGAGAGCGTGCTTTTTAGCCAGGCCCACCAGTGAGTTCGAGCCTGCGACTAGATTCCCCATAAAGAAAGCTATATTCTAAGTTATTACCTGCACTCCATTCCACGTTTATTTCATTTTTCGTCACCTACTCAGATAAACAATCCCTTACTTACCTTTTTAGTCAGCAATTTTGATGTCCAAAGTTTCTATTATAAAAAGGTAAACACGCTCTTGTAAGATTTTCAAAGCAACCATTACTTTCTAATAAAATCAATCAATTTATCCATATTGAACATGCTCCTCGTTATCTATTTACCTCTTTTATTATGTACAACGCGAAGGTATAAAGCCCAGTAATTGCAAACATAAATATCTCTCCTGCGCCATTTATAACCCGCCTGGGTCCATCTATTAGATGGCTGTCGGTACCCCATTTTCACTTACAATGTTATTTATTTAGCTGTGCCTTTCTGTGGGTGTGAGCAATTGTTTCGTGGTTCCTGTGGGGAAATAAACAACTGTTATGTGAGGTCGTGAGTCGTGATGATAATCGAGTGAGTACTTTGGTTTTCGATTGTTGTTTGACCAAAAAATCTGGAAAATTCAAATTATAATATAAATTAAATGGTAGGTATGATGTGGGAAGGTGGACCGATGACCTTGTGAAGGCCGTGGGAATCCGCTGGATGTGGGAAGCACAACACCGGTCGAAGCGTAGGAGCCTGGGGGAGGCCTATGTCCAGCAGTGGACGTCTTTCGGCTGAAATGATGATGATGATGAAGTATGATGTTGTTTGGGATGCATTTCAAAGAGGAAGTAGGTTCTTGAACAGTCTTACCACCTGCATGACCACTAGACCAACAAGGGGTGCCTGGTTGGTCTAGTGGTCGAAGTGCCACTGCTGAGCACCAGGTCCTGGGATCAATTTCCAGGTCGGGCAAAGTATAATTGGGTTTTTCTATCTGGAATTCTCAGTAGCAGCCCGGAGTTTGAATTTGTGCCCGGTTGATGGCAATAGGGTTGCCCCCTATTACATGGGACTTAAACAATCTAGCCAAATGTGGAAAAAGGAAAAATATGCCGGTTGCATGCCCTAGGACCAAAAAATCGACATGTGACATCTACCAACTCGCACTGGGCCCGCGTGGCGGATTATAGGTCAATCCCTCTCACAGAGAAGAGGCCTGTGGCCCAGCAGTGGGAACATTCTAAGCTGCTTATGTGTGTTACTACTTGAATCACTTTAATGATGTTTGTAGGAGACCAATTTACGACTTGAGCGCATATTTTAATATATTGCTTAGGTTATATACATTTCCTTAGATTTAAAACAGAAGATATATTATTTTACTGATATCTAAGTTAGGAAGAGCAGTTGGTCCCGGCTGTTATACGTGGATCTTTGCCAGTCGTTACGGGTCGTCAGAAGCCCGAAAGTCTGACAACCAGTCTTATCAAGGAGTATCCTATTACCCAGTATCTGGGTTGCGGAGCCGACCCAACAGAGCTGGAAAAGGGCTAGGCAGATGATGATGGTCTCAGATTGGAAGAGGAAAATGGCATTACTTAGGTATCCACAAAATAAAAAGGGTTCTAAATCTGTTTAGTAATTGGACTGGACAGAGTTCAGAAAATGTATTCACTGTTGGAAGTCTAACCTATTGAGACTGCACTGTAGTTGTATTATACACTTATGGCTTCTCCCTTTAAATTAATTTAGAATATGTACCTACGTATAATACTTGTGTACGCTTGTGTATATAACTACAGTGTACCTATGTATCATACAATATAAATATTTTGTTAAAGTGGGCGGTCGTAAAGGCGTGGCTCTCCGGAGCCCCTCCTAACCTAAGATACACACCCACTACGAAACGGGTTCGCAATTACACTACGCTGTGGACTTAATAATGCTTTATACATACCAAAACATAGTATACAAATACCAGTTAAGGGAACACTGTGTTATTGTAATAAACATTATGGTATTGCATGTTATCATCTCTTTGTTGTAAGTAAGTAGGTAGGTATTGATAACAACGTAATGATTTTAAATCAGCTTAGTGACTGACTGTGCCTGAATCTAATCTACTGACCCTTTTCCCGATTAAGTATTTTGGGTTCGGCTTCTAGTCTAATGTGATGATGCAGCTTAAAATCAGTATTTTTCATGGAGCAACTGCCTATCTGACCTCCACAGCCCCGTTACTGGGCTATACAATACCGGTCGTATGTACCTAGACCTACTTAACCTAAGTCCAATTTACATACCTACGTTTAGGTATTACGGGACAAACTCGTTTCTGATTACACGATATCAATAATTATGGAATTGTTATTATCACACGCTTAAACAATGCACGCACGACACTTCCATAGTAGGGTTTGCAATTACCATACCTAACCTACTCTAATTGAGTACCTATTGTAGGTAGGTAACTACTCTATTTCGCGTAGGCGTAGGTAATTTATAATCTACAAAAGCAATAGAGACGGCACACTAAAATACTCTATTTATATTTACCCTTTGAATTGAATTATTGACCATCATTAGGTGCATATCGAGACCCGAGACCCTTCCGTGCTTCGTAAAGCATGCTAAGACGTTGGTCTCGGCTGTCATTCGTTTAATTTTGACAGTCGTTACGAGTAGACAGAAGTCCAAAAGTCTGACAACCAGTCTTACCAAGGGGTATCGTGTTACTTAACTGGTTGTGGAAGTCAGATACGCAGTCGCTCCTTGTAAAATACTGGTACCTACCTACATCCGGTTATACTGGAAGTCGATCCCGACCGGTAGTTGGGAAAAGGAATATCTCTTTGAATATAGGTAATTGAATGAATTCCTGACACTTGAGGAGGCTTTTCGGTCATGTTTGCGAAATGCTGGGCGTTGCGGCAAGGGTCTCTGGAAATAAGCTCACCTACTTACCAAGTAGCAATTAATTTATTGATTTAGTTGAGAACACACATTTAGCACGAACATCTAGACTACCCCTAGACCCGGCTGCTTTTGTAGTTTCCAACGGAAGCATTCGATGAAACTTTGCCTGACAAAGGGTCAACTCTATAACCCCAAGAAGAGTCGTGCTTGCGACCAATACCAACGAGGCAGTCTACAAACAAACCTTTTATTGAAGTCAAAGTCTAAACTTTTTTGTCTAAACATAGGAACAAAAGGTGTTGTGAATTGAACAGATATTAGAGAACACATTAATAATTTGTTTTTAAGGGCAAACACAAAATATTAATAAAGTAGGTATTACGACACTTAAGTACTACCTAACAGAATAAAATCTTCGACAAAAAATTAACTTTGACTATAATTTTAGACCTAAATAAGACCTTTCAACGTTAAATTATTAGGTTGGTAGGTACTGTGAGGACTCTGACGAGCCCCTTGTGTAAGTAGGTTGAATTTTTTTTTTAGATTAAGTAAAAGACAAAAAAAAATATTAACTTCAGTTGTACAGATAAATACTATGCATCGTTACAACTAAGGGAAAGAGTGTTTTCGATGAACTCTGGCACCCAATATAATATTTAACTTGTGTTTAGGGTGCCAGCGTACTCGCCTCTTATTGAACATTTATCTATTTACTAAGTATGGGGTACCTATGTATGGGGGTATGTGTATGTGATTGAGAGGGAGATAAATATGGTGACAAATTGCGGATATGTTAGTCTTTAGTATGTATATACACCGAGCAATTTGAATGGTTGTTTTCCCGCGGCAGAACAACATGCCATAAGGAGTACTTTCGAAGCATAGAGTAAAAGTTTAAAAAAAAATTTTTTTTTGCTTTAAAATAATTAAAAAATATTCATCAACTCGATAAAACACTACTCCATAGTAACACTAGAAGTACTTGTAGGTACTACTCGAATCGCACGCACCGCCGACAAAGGGAACAGCGATCCAAAAATGTTCAAAGCCAAATAAACTGTCGCACGTGGTGATTTTTCACAATGGTTAGTATCTGCCATTGTTTGTTTCTAATGTTTTATTTGTTTATAAAACGATTGTATTACCAAGACAAAACCATTTCGCTACGGGAAAACAACCATTAAAATTTCACGGTGTATATGATTTCAAATATATGACCTTATTAACTGCAATAGGTTAAGCGATTGTTATACATACGTAGTAAAACTTCAGTCTTATCATTATTCAATGTCAATAGCCACTTTGCAACCTGGGTTTTACATCCATTTAGGCACATGGGAGCAATGGTGCACAATTTATTTATTTTATTATATAAATGGTTAAAGAGAACATCATAATGACGCTGAGCTAAGGCCGTTCCACATCCACCGGTTGAGCATACCTCGTAGAATCTAGTTTTTTAACACCTTCCGTTTTTTAAACCACATAGCGATGTTTGCACAGAATAGTGTCGAGAACAAAGAGCTGGCTCACAATGAGGACCTGACATTCGGTGTAAACAGTCGAGGTGGGATATTTAAACGGCTTCGAGGTCATAACCTTGAGGACAGCTCAATGTGCCCGTTCCAGAGGAAGGAGGGCTGTCTTGGGAGTCCCACCCCACACTGTGTTGCAATAATTTATTATGTTTTGACACAGTGCATAATAAACAGTTTTAATAGTACGGGTAGCCCGCGGAGTGCTTTTAAAAAATAAATATAGATACACTTACGGACTCGCGATATGAGATTGTTAAGGTGAGGTTTTCAGCTGAAAGAACTATCTACATAGACTCTGAGACACTTGACAGACTCACACCTTGTGAGTTGTGGACAGTCGCATTGTGAAGAGGATGGATCGAGTGAGCAAGTTCATACTTGGAACACTATTACAATGGATTCAATGGCGCTTAGAGCTCATTTTCTAAGCACCATTGAATCCATTGGAGGGAGGTTGGTGGATAGTAAGGAGAATGGTAGGTATACTGTTTTATTAAGATTTAAGGTTAAGATGTTATTTGATAGCCATTCCATCACTGAGTTTAGAGCAAGTTCCGCGTATTTGACTGTTTCAGGCCAGTCAATACCGTGAAGAAGCTATTGAAAGGGAGTTCTAAGTGTACGTTACTCCAGCAGGAAATTGACTCCTAGAGTGATGTGATTGGAACGTATAATTAGTGCAGAATCTGCTGTAAATGTGAGCCAAATGAAAACAATTGTGCGCTTCGTAGTTTCGGAAAAAACGGAAAAAGCAATTCCTTTTGGAGTATCGTTGTTCCAGCAGGAAAATTCGAAACAAATTATCGGAGAGAGAAATATTGGGCATGGGCAGAGAGCTAATATTTGTACAAAAATGTGCGCCGAAAATATCAGTGCGTCTTTTCCGAGTTATTGCAGTTTCTGCTGGAGTAACGTTTTGCAGAACCATGTATCTCTAAAACCATTGTGCCTATGTGCGCCTGTAGAGTAAACATACATGAGTAGCTCTTAATTTGTGCGTATTTGTGACAGAATTAGATTTAAAAAATATTCATAATTTTCAAGTTATCGCGCTTTTTTTTTTAAATCCGTAAAAATATCGTCGCGCCTAAATGAGTAAACGTATTAGCTCGCTGAAAACTGTATTCGGTCCTTCTTGACGCATGTAATAACTATGAAAAGTTTCAAAAGTGTACATGCATGCGTTATTGAATAATTTTGCTAAAAGTCGAAACGACGGTGTCATAACTTTGACGGCAAAATACAAGAAACCGGCTCAACCCTTAGTTAGTCTGGGCACGCCACGATTGCGGCGGTAAGTCCCCTCTTTGAGGAGTGGTTTGAGAGGCGGCATGGCGTCCTCACCTTCCTCCTGACACAGGTCCTCACCGGACATGGCTGTTTCGGGAGGTTCCTGTTTCGGATAGGGCGGGAGGAAACGCCCGGGTGTTTCCATTGCGAAGATCGCCCAGAGGACACGGTGGAGCATACGGTGGAGGTCTGCCCGGCTTGGGCGGAGCACCGCCGTGTCCTCGTGGAGGTGATCGGCGGCGGCGATCTCTCGCGTCCGACCCTGGTCCAGGCCATGGTACGGAGCGAGAGGGCATGGCTGGCAGTCGCCTCCTTCAGCGAAGCAGTTATGCTCGCAAAGAGGGAGGCGGCGCACGTGAGGGAGATGCAGTACATGCGCCCTCACAGCCGTGGCCTTCGCAGGAGACGCCCTGGGCGTCGGGAATCCCAGGCTGATTCCCGGCCACCGTAGGCACGGGCTTGCGGACGGCGAGTAATGGGTAGCTCGCTGTCCGGTAAGGACCAAGCCCGGGTCGACGGCGCGTTGTGTTCCACGCGCGCCTCAAAGAGATGTCAGCAGCAACAGAGGGGCCCGCAAGGGCCGATGCCTGCCAGGGGTGCGGGTTGTTCGAAAGAGATACCGCCGCCCCTGGCACACAGGCAACTGAGGGAACACGGGTGGGTTTTAGTCAGTAAAAGTCTGACACGCCCTCCCGCTCCACCCAGAGCGGGAGAAGTTATTTGATGATTTCCCACCCAGGAAAAAAAAAAAAAAAAACCCTTAGTTAGTCCCTTCCGCCTGACACAGGTCCTCACCGGACATGGCTGTTTCGGGAGGTTCCTGTTTCGGATAGGGCGGGAGGAAACGCCCGGGTGTTTCCATTGCGAAGATCGCCCAGAGGACACGGTGGAGCATATGGTGGAGGTCTGTCCGGCTTGGGCGGAGAACCGCCCGGATTGACTACTAAAAAGCGACGGATTCGTACATATTGATGACGTTAAAAAGGACGTTACTCCAGCAGAAAGTGCAATACTTAACTCAAAAACCTGAAGACGCACAAATTATATTTTCAGCGCACATTTATGCACCAATAGGTATAAGCTCTCTGCCCATGCACAACATTTTTCTCTCCGATCATTCGTTTAGAATTTTCCTGCTGGAACAACTTTACTCCAGCAGGAATGGTTTTGCCGTTTTTTTCCAAAACCAAAAAGCGCACAAATTTTAATTGGGCGCAAAATTACAGCAGATTACGCACTAATTATACGTTCCACTTACATCACTCTAGCTAGGAGTCACTTTCCTGCTGGAGTAAAGTACACGAGTTCTAAATTGATTGTGCCTTTAGGTACCTTTTTGTAAAAACCAATAAGTATTCCAAAGCATTATGAGTCTTCGACCAAGACAGCAGGTGTCCTATTCACCATTTATTTACAAAGACCGCAAAAATGTTTGCTCCATTTAAATCCTTTTTTATCAACGACATCACTTAGCACAGAATTTGCACATCTAGTCGTCATAAATGCTCATTCGTTGAGAGCGCGTGCGACGACGGGAGATCTCTATATGTGGTCGCGACCACCGCAGCGCAAGTCACCGCGCGCCGTCAATGATCCTTCACAACTATGCGCGCACGCAGCTGTCATGGCCGTACGACTCAATGAATGTTATTGACTGTAATAATAATAAATCTTATGTAAGTCTTGCAATTATGTACCTATTGTACTGGAAGCTTTTTTGCAACGTATCTAAACAGAATTATACAGGATAATTTTTTATCCAGTGCGCAAACTGTAACCATGAATTCACCACCATATCTGCGCTGGAGGTTCTAGAATGATATGCTGAATTCATAGTTACAGTTTGCGCACAGGATAAAAACTTATCCTGTAGAACTTGAAACGTGAAAAGATTGGAGAGCGGGCTTTGCCCAGTACCTAGTTCCCACTACTGGGCAAAGTCCACCCTTCATTCTTTTCGCCCAACCTACCTATCTCAACAGATTAGGATTTCTAATGAGACTTCATTAAATCCGGACTGTTTGTTGGTCTAGTGGTCGCAAGCGCTAATGCTAAGCACGAGGTCCTAGGTTCGATTCCCAGGTAAGGCTACGGGTTATTGAGTTTTTCTAACTGGATTTTTTTTATAGCAGCCCGGAGTATTGGTGTGTGCCCGGTTGATGGCAATAGGCTCGTCCCCCTATTACTTGGGACTTAAACATAACTGGCGAAATATACTATAGATACACTTCTTCCCAACTCGTCGGGAAAACAAGGCGTGAAGACCGGAATCAACAATTACTTCAATCCGTTGACCCTCCACTCTACCCGGACCCGAGATGGCGGCGCATAGTGTTCCACGCGCGCCTCTCTATGACGTAAGGGGGGAGTTTAACACCTCACTCCCCCCCTATCGCGAGGTGGCCCGCAGAGGCGGGCCGGCACTAACCGGGGATCGCAGAAGTCACACTAGTTCCCATGATCCCCGGTGCAAGTGTGAGACGGAACACCGGGGTGGTTTTAACCAGTAAGAGTCTGACAGACCCCTCCGCCCTCCCGGGGGCGGAGGACATCCATGACGATATCCCCCCGTAATAAAAAAAATTGTTAGATTAGGTTACCGGCGTAGTTAGAGGGCAACTACTTAGGTTTCTTGCTGCGTACCATGCTTTTTGGTTACTAAACTACCCTTATTGCTTTAATAGTGGCAAGCGAGACTTGTGCGCATTATTTCCTGGATGCGATTCGGGTAAAGTTATTAGATTGTCTATTTTGAAATTCTTAGGAGCAATGTAGTCATAACTTGTGCCTTCTGCCTACCGCTTCGAGCAATTTATGCGTGCATGTTATGTGTGAAGTGAAGTACCCACTTGCAAGTTTGGAAACCCTGAATTTATAATTTTCTAAACTTGGAAGACAAGTCCTCTTTGATGCAAATAAGCTGCAATGAGTCTAGTATTTAACCCCTTCAAAAGAGTAGGTAGGTCGAATTTATAATCAGCTGGTTCATGAAAATAAATACTTATTGCAATACTTGTTTTCTATTACAGCACCCTTATACCTAATAAATTATATCAACAATTATTTATAGGTACTGATAAGATCCAAAGATTATTAGTCATTCAATATAATTAGTATCTACCAGGTAGGTACCCTTCTTTGTTATACCTACAATAATCTGAATTCATTTCTATCTTGAGTTGGTTATCTGTCTGCTAGATACACATTGAGCAGACTTATATGCTGTGACCACCGTGGATTGGTGACCTGACGTTTACATACCAAAAACCCTCCGTGCCTCGGAATGCACGTTAGGGCGATGGTCCCAGCTGTCATTCGTGGATCCTTGACAGCCGTTACGGGTCGTCAGAAACCCGAAAGTCTGATACCCAGTCTTACCAAAGGGTATGGTATTATCCAGAAACTGGGTTGTGGAGGCAATTTTTCCAAGTCAAATACTGGTATTCAGCTGCCTCTGGTTACACTGGAAGCCGACCCTAGGATAGTTGGGAATAGGCTAGACAGATGATGATCCATCCACGAACTAATAGTCTCTAGTATTCATCCTGTGTTCAGTTTAAAGTGTAAGAGACCCATGTAATTACAGATAGATACATGGCTTCACATGAGATATTCCAACTTTGTCCCTAGGTTGGACAATGCATCTGCAACATCTCTGGTGCTGCTCAAACTCAAAGCATTTTTTGCAAATAAATGAATTACAGATGCTTTGAACTGTTAAGGGCTCAGTCAGTCAAAGAGAAGAAGGTAGTTGCCCATTCTAAATCATAGTAGGTACCTACCTATGGAGAAGTATGGGCATGAAACTCCACAGGCACTCTTTATATCAAAATATGGTGACAAAATATTGGTTACATACAACATTAGTGGTGAAATTTTACAAGTAAGAATGATGTAGTAAGTTAAAAGGGTCCATAATAAAATAATTAAATAAACTATTAAAAAATTCAATCAAAATAAGCCACCAAATACATGCTTAAAATAAAAACAAATTGTCCCGGCAAAGGTCAATGACCATTTTTATTATAAGAATCAATCTGTACCTGAAATGATAACTTGCCATATATCTGTACATCATTATCATCCTGCCCTAACTCCAATTCATTTTGGGGTCAGCCGTGCATTTCTTTTGTACAGTACACAATTAATCATCATATTGATAAAGTTATCAACTTACATAGGTATCTGTTTTAAAAAGCCCTAGAAGAACACGTTGGAAAACAACATTGTCACCTTGCCACATTGGTACTTGTATGTTTTGTGTAAATAGGTATGCATTTCATTGCTTTATTCTATAGCATTTTTATACCTTGTGTTGTAGGGTAATATAAAATTGTATGTACCTACTCATTATTATAATTATTTTACTTTGTTACTTTGTTTTGTCTAATTTGTAAAATAACCTGGCTTGATTTTCGTACGTCGGTTTCGGGTAACCACTGAAAATCAGCGCTGTGCTGTGGGTCCCATAGCACAGCATCATGCTGAGTGGAAGCCTTCTTGTCACAGTCACGGCGTGCAGTTGCCGAATATTTATGTTCTCTAGCCGATGTATAAATATCTATGTTGTTATCATGTTTTTTTTTATGTTATGTAATTGTTTTTTATATGCACGTGTTTCTGTGACAAATAAAAATAAATCCATCCAATCCATCCATCCACCTTGAACTGCAAATTTTTTTTTTGTGAACACTAAATCGCACTTACTTTTAATTATAATGATCTTACTTTTCTCAAAATGTTAAGTTCTTTTTTTTTGAGAAATAAATGTCTTTAAACTGAACTTGATGAATAACTACTCTTCTGTCTATATTCTATCTATATCACCTGCAAAACTTTCATCATAATAGAGCTGATTTTCTTTATCCTCACACAACAATAATAAACTTGTATTCAATATTCTATTCAATTTATTTATTCAGTTGACTGCCTCGTTGGTCTAGTGGTCGCAAGCACTACTACTGAGCATGACGTTCTAGGTTCGCTTCCCAGGTTGGGCAGTGATATTGGATTTTTCTAACTAGAATTTATCATTAGAAACTCGGAGTCTGGATTTGTGCCTGGTTGATGACCTTAGGCTCACCCAAATTACTTACATGGGACTTAAACCATACCTGGCGAAGTGTGGGTGTCCTATACGTATACCTCTGCCCAACCCTTCAGCGAAACAAGGCATGAAGTTATGTTATTTATTCAGTAACAATTCATTGTATTCAAATATTATAATTATAAATATTGCACAAGGGTTACTAAAATATTACGCAAGGTTGTTAGATTCATTTAGCAAATAAAGTTTTTTTTATTTTTTATTATTATTATCCAGCATGAACCATAACAGAGTAGAGTGATGTATTGGTACACCTTTCATAATTTCCTAGGAAGTCTTCTTGAAACTAATTTTCTCTCCAACGGTACTCTATAGTACCGTTTACTATTACTTTAATACTACAATATTACTTACCAATGTAAGTACTTTAATTATTTAATAACAAGCTCGTATACAGCAATATTACATCTTAGAATTAATATAATATGTCTTATTCATTTAACCTCGGGAACAGCATTCAAGTTTTCTGGCATCCCGGTACCTCAAATCCTTTAATGTACCTTTAATAACCTGAAACAAAACTTTTATAATACTTAGCCATTTGTATGATGTGCATGCATACCCAGATTGCAGCATGCATGAAGAAATTGTTATGATGCATGGACATGCTGATTAATGTCATTGAAATGACTAAAGACAATAACTATCCATTCGAAACATGCGTACTACCTGATAAAGTTCATTGAATCATTCGTTATAGAAAACAAATGAAAGTAATATAGGACGATTGGGGACAACACAACTATCACAAGCCAGGCGCATGCTTCCATTTTTGAAATGTAAACAAACAATTTCGTCAGACAAACAGCTGTTTAAAAAATATATTGTGCCATTCTGCGTTGTATACTTGTATATCACCATAATCGATAAATCAGATAAAATAAACAAGATCTCGTATTTCGACTAGATTCTACACTTATTCGTTTTTTAACACCAAGGCACTACAAAATAAAATGTAACCTTTGTTTTTGACTTAGTAATTTTTACTCAAACGAAGACAATTCATTTCTCAAAACGGCATTGTTATAGTAGTTTTCAACCTTGGCAGATTTTGACAATTGACGATGACGGTGACGGGCGTAACGACGCGGCGCCATCTTTCATGGCTTAGCTAGCACAGACCACAGACTACAATGCTTAGGGTTAGGGTTGCCACTCTTTTGAGAGGAATTATAATATTACAAAATCGAATACTTTCAAGGAAATTTGAAATTATTTAAGTGTACACATTATCTTGTACCTTTTATTTAATTTTGAATCAATAATTTGGCTCAAGTAAGAAAGTTTTATTCTTAATTAATGTAGTAATCTAAAAACTTGGTCTAGAAATAAAATTATAACTATTTCTTGTTGGTGATGTACACACGGTTACACATCAAGCTATACATTTCCAGTGTAAGCTGATCTCGCATTTTATAGGATTTCCGTACAGTGCGAGATCAGTATAAACTGTAAATGTATAGCTTGATATGTAGCCGTGTGTATGTACAGACGCCAGCACATCAACCTACTACAATCTGTCAAATTTCTTTAATAGGTTTTCAACTTTATCGCTGAAGCATAAGGTTCAAATTTGATTGAGAAAATTTGACAGTTTCGGGTAGGTTGACCTGCTGGCGTCTGTACCTACTTTATCAAGATTACCTTTTTTTAAATTATAGTGCAGTTCATCGCACGTACACACGGCTACGCATTAAGCTATACATTTCCAGTATAACCTGATCTCGCATTGTATAAGATTTCCGTACAGTGCGAGATCAGCGTAAACAGGAAATGTGTAGCTTGATGTGTAACCGTGTATAAATGGTCAAAATTACTTGATGTCGTATGGGCAGTACGTAGGTTCTTTATTTTAGGTCAGTTATGGTTTTTTTTTTCGATTCTTTCACTTCATACACAGATGAATAATTACAGTATTTATTTATTCAAAACTAGCTTTTGTTAGCGGCATCGTCCGCGTGGGGTTCGAAAATTATCCCACGGGAACGTACAACCGGGATAAAAAAATATCTTAAGTGTTAATCCAGGTTATAATCTATCGGTGTGCCAAATTTCATCCAAATCCGTTAAGCCATTTTTGCGTGGTTGAATAACAAACATACAAGCTTTCACATTTATAATATTAGTAGGATTTCAAGTAAGTGTAGTTACCACCGCATTAGTCGTATCAATGATATAGGACAACTTGGCCCCTGGACAAAAATTCGTAAAATTACAACCTCAAATTTTTATTCGTTAAAGACTAGGTACAGACGATAAAAGTATCTAATGAATGTATGAAAAATTGCGTAGTTTGTTTATAACTTCAAAAGGCTTCAAGCTACAGGGCCGGTCTAATTCTAATTTAGTAAAATCACACAGAAAATCTCACTTATCCGAATCAGGATGCTACAATTTTTTAGCTCGCTCTTGCATTGTCTTAAAAAAATGGCCTCCTTTAGAACTCATCGGATAAAAAAGCCCACTTTTTGTATACATGGCCCTTAGAAGTGGCCACGCCACTATTAGTAGTTCCGGAAAAGGAAGCAGCTGTGACAGACGAACGGACAGATAGACGACTCGCACGATTAGTGTTCCCTTTTTAGTATTTTGATACGGAACCCGAACAAGACCCGATTGTTACACTCATCTTGGTGTTTTATTACCTCAAAATAGATATTTTAAGTGAATATTTGGGTTTTCCACCGCACTTTTAGTCCTGACCTCCTACTTTTTATTGAATATAAAAATGCTTTAACTTTAAAACCAACGCATGTAAAACTAAATCTTTTTAAAATATACAACTAACACACTCACATTTTTATAACGCTGTATTCGCTAAGAGAAACCTACATTTAAAAAAGCCCTCCGGAACGGCTCCCGGCAGACTAAATACGACTAGACGGAGCCCTCCAGGTCGGTTCCCGACACTGATAGCATTCTCATCTACTTATGTCAGTGCGAGTACGAGTGGCAACCCTAATTTTGACCATGCCTCCTCTCCCCACTCTTGTTGTCCCGTGAATCATTTGACAATCATTTAATTAATTAGGTATCTTCTGTAAAACATTATTTTTGTTGTTTTATAAATAAAAGTAAACTAATATTGATAAATTTAAATGTAGGTAATTATCGAAGTTGTTAAACAAAATTAATTTATTAGAGGCATACTATGTGTCTCCGAATTTCATAAATGTGGTGAGTTAAAATAGTAGATATCTTTAGTTTATTGCGATGACTTACAGCTAATTTATTTCATAATACCTAGAGGCCTCCTGAAGGGGGGCTAATCGTATTCGAAATTTCTCTATAGCATGTATTTATTTACCTACTTATACGGCGCAGTCCTATTATGCGGATGACAGATCCAGTTCGGACCAGTTGATAGATCTCTGTGGAGATCTAATAAATGACGTCACACTTATGCCGTCAGAAGCCCCTAAAATGTGCGTATCATAGATAACGCGAGCATGATCCGGAGAAACAATGGATCGTTGTAAGAATTATGCCTCTCATTCAAGGCCAAGTCTACCGCATTATGTCCTTCAGATAAACGCGGAACGTAAAAATCTGGACAAAATCACCGAATTACTCCCGAATATGGCCAAGTAAGTTGCCTCATTTAGTTGTGCATTATGTAATAATCCATTCAAACCCAAAACTAAGATAAAGTGTGTGAAATATATCAAAAAAGTGTGAACCTACATCGCGTGTCCACAGCCGAACGAAAGATACTTATTGAATCATCAGAATAACAGTTATTTGTCGTACCTACTTGGGACCGCTAAGTAGATGCCCCATACAGACATGTACCAAGCCCATGTACCCATACAATATTATGAGCACAATCATTTCGCGAGTGTATTGTTAGTTAGTTTAATGATTTGCGAGGAGTGGCCGTTGCTCATTGGGTCGTGCAGTGAATTCAGTCAAAATGTTTCAGCCTCGGGTCATGTTAACGTTCATGGAGGTGCCGAAGAAAAGAAACATGGAATCTGGGGACCCTGAGGAGCGGTTCAAGTTGATACCGGCAGGACCAGGAAAGGTACGTAATGATAACTTTAATCGTGTTTCGCGAGCCGACTTCCCGTGTTCGATAGCCCGCGAAATTCAAATTTTTACCTACTTTAAAAGTTTAATGCTAGGCACAAAGGCCAGCATATCAAGCTACCCCAATCTGTCAAATTTCTTTGATAGTTATTAAATGTACATATTACAAAAGTATAGGGTTCATGTTCAATTGGGAAAATTTGACAGTTTGGGATAACTTGATGTGCTGGCGTCTGTACTAGAGGTGAGTCATTGATGGTTTTTTGGTTAATGTAATATAACCGTTAATCATCAATGGTCAACAGGTTAAAAAAGCTGTTGAATTATTAACAGGTTTTGAATGTTCAATTTGTAGCGTTTAGCGTCAATTTATGTCAACGTTTTCAAACATTGACAATTTTGTGCAAATAATTAATTTAATAAGAATTAAAAAAATGTAACGACATTCCCTTCGTACTCTTTCCAGGCTTAGGACTACCTGAGTACAAATAGTACCCAGGCGTACTTAAAAGATCATTTCATTTTATATACATTCTAATCAATTAATAATTACATTTACAATACATACAGTTGATTCGCAGAAATTTATAAAATTATAGTGAAATAATCCGTTGACGTAAATTAACAGCATTAGCAGCATTTTGTTTTCAACTGGTTTTATTTGGAACTGAATAAAATAACGAGTATTGAAATAATGCGTCTTGTGCGTTGTCGTAAATTAACAGCTAATATTTTCAACCTGTTTTTTTATTGATGATTAACAGTTATCTCGTTGACGAATGAAAAGTCGTTAAAGAAAACAGTTTATTGATTCAACGACCACCTCTAGTCTGTACCTACGCTCTTTTGAATTTTGTAACAATTGGGGTAAACACGAGGAAGGTACTTAGGGCCGGTTTTTTGATCCGTAGTTAACTCTACCAATGGTTAAAAATAGTAACTAATGGTTAAATTTCGGCAAAATGTGTTTTTTGATCAATTGTTAGTTGAACCAATGGTCAAATAAATAACTATTAGTTAATATAATTAACCGCCCGATGTTGGAGGGTTAAACAACATGGCGGATGGTTAACTCAAACACAACATCTGTTTTGCACATTTTATTGTATTACTGCTGCAACTTATTTGTACAAAGGTATTTTGTTACTTGTTTGATTGTTGCCTATTTCCTAACATTTTTAAGAAGATTCTTGGCGATCGAGGTGAAAATTTAAGAACAATATTACTCGTAGTGAAATTAGCTTTATTTCAATCTCGTGTTATTTTATTTGATTTTAATGTAGTTTATAATAAAGTTTGACAAAAACACAGTAAAAAAAGACGGATCGTTACAAAATGTTAGCTATTTTTAGGAAAAGATTTCTCATAAGATTGACAATATGATGCCAATGGTAAAGTATTACCAATAGTTAAGTTTGACTTTAGTTAAAATAGATATTGAAAAACGTAATAGCCCTTTAACCATTAGTTGACCAGTTGACTATGGTTATTCTAACAAATGGTTATACGGTTTGACTACGGATCAAAAAACCGGCCCTTAGTGTTAGGTAGAAGGAATCGAGGTTTAAAATGCTACTGTTTAAAACGTAACATTTTTTTATAGTACCATTTGAACCGTAAATTAAGACACAAATTATTTACACTTACTCGGAACAACAACAAAACAAAGTTTTATGGAACATTTAAAAACAAAACTATTCTATCAATAACTGGAATCTGAAGAAATCTGTCACCCAAACATTAGTTATGCCGAACTAAATGTAACAAGGCTTTTGTCAAAATTGCCCATGGAACTGACAAAAACTCTGAACAAAGTAGGAAGAATGAGGCATGTGCGCGCCCAACGTCTTGTTTACGAAACAAACTTTATGCGAAATAAAAGCTTAGTGAAACCTGTGGCCCACCGTGACGGAACTGCATAACATAATAGAGGTGCCCCATAAATCACTATCATAATGAATATTGTCCTTGGTCAGTCATCCGTTTTTATACAACAAGATAATTTAAAATTGGAATAATATGAATTTCGGTGACATTCTTAGAATTTGTGGTGTGTTGTTAAAATTTTATGCTGAATGGTCAGAAGAACCGTTAGGTACGTATTTTGTTTTTTTGCGTAATTATTAGATACATCTCTTTTATATTAACTTTCGGGCGAACTATTAGGTAATATTTCTATAGATACTTGTGCCAACATGCATTTAAGTACATGCCTAATTGTAATTATTGTAATCGCGTGACACACTAATAGTCGAAATGGCTTTTATTTTTATAGCAACTGAACAACAATAACACTGGTCTACAAAAAATTACTTTTTGTTTGCCTTTCAATTGAATACTATATTTTTACACTGCTTTGAGGTATACGGGAATACGAAAAGACCATTTTTTTTTATTAGCTCTTATTTTGTTAATATACCTTATAAACAAAATTTGACTTTGAGTAACATGATTACAAAACAATTTACTTATAAAAAGAAAACTATTTTTTTTTTTTTTTACTTTTTTATATAAAATTGGGAATATTGAAATATTAACAAAATATTTAAACCTGTTCAATTAAGATTTTCTCTTATTTTTCGTTTGTCTATTGTAATTGCTTTTAGGGGTATCTTCTCAAATTTCAGCAGTTAACCGCTAACATTGACGCATTCCATCGACTCTGGTATCTCTTTTCCATTGTCGAGATATCTTAGTGGAATCGTTCACCATGTTCGTCACGTACGAATGTCCGTAAAAAATCAAAATGATTTTTTACGGACATATTGGAATCCAACTGTTGATACTTTTGAAGGAGATTGTTCACAAGTTCATTTGTCTTATTGCCCAAAAAACCATGAACGACTGTTCTAAGAGATTCCCATGCTTCTTTTTCAAAGCCCTGTAAAACTGAATTAAAGTTTTGGTCTTTTAGAATCTCTCTTATTTCAGGTCCGATAAAGACTCCTTCTTTTATTTTGGCGTCGCTTATACGGGGAAATTTACTTCGCAGGTATTTGAAATGCTGATACATCCTTGTTGAGAGCCTTCACTAATTTTTTCATTAGTCCCAATTTAATATGTAAGCCTCGGTAGAAGAATTTTTAACACATTTACGCGACATAATGAAAACTAGATTTTTCACTAAAAATGTCAAAGAAACTATGTCAATTTCACGTTTTAACTGGTAACAAAACACAGTCAGCGTTAGACGCCACAAATAAATAAGAACTAAAAACATTTCCGCGGGTAATCACTAAATATTTTGAATTATCATCATTAATGTCAGAAATCTCTCGCGCTATCTGTTGTTACATTAAATATGGCACAAATGAATAATAAGAGCTAACTATGAGTTTTAACTCGTATTTTATCTTCAGCGAGTGAAATACTATCAATTTATAAAACGCAAATTTGATGTAGACCAGTGTACGTGCTGTTATTTTAGACAAATTTTCGAACATACGTATAAAGCAAAGGATCAGCGATATCCTTCAAAATAATTCGGATTGTATTACGCAAGTAGGGTGCAGGACAAATTCAAAACCTTCAAATACTACATAGATACCCCATAGACATAATCAAACACCCCACTTTGTGCGTCAGAGCTTGAAAATAAAACAGGTCAAGGGCTTTGGATTACATTAATGTTGACTATCTTTAGGTTACGGCTTGCATAATACTAGGAGCGGCGAGCGGTAGCGGGGCAATTAGTGGGGTTGCGGGGCAAAAGCATACAATTTAACTATTGCTCATGTGAAGAAAGGAAGCAATTATACAGAATGTAATTTTAATCACCGTTAACCTCATAAGGGGTCATTGTACTCATCATTATGAACAAGTTTTACTATGGGCTTAAATCTGAAATCACGAAAATAAAATCAGCTGTTCCCTACATTTATGTTCGCATAACTCGTCAAAATGTACGGAACAGCTGATTTTATTTTCGTGATTTCAGATTTAAGCCCATAGTAAAAGTTGTTCATAATGATGAGTACAATGACCCCTTATGAGGTTAACGGTGATTAAAATTACACCTTGTAGGTATAGCCTCCAACCGTGCGGGGCTTTATGTGAAACGACAAATAATATTTCAAGCCGTAATAAGAGAGATTGAATCAAGAAGAATCCCTAAGTATAATATAAACGTTAAGTATATTGTTGTGCGAATATAGGCTTATTAGATAGGATAGGCCTATTTTCAGCAGTGGACTGCAAAAGGCCATTGTAAGAGGTAACCCGCGAATATCTAATTTACTTACGTTTTATGCAAATGGCAGGTGACTGTCAGGTTGTAGGTATGTTGATTAAAATATGATTCGCGACCGTAACAAATAATGAAGACTTTATAGAAATATAATTAGTGATGTACCGGCGATGTAGTCGGCGATTAGTTGGCGACTTGTCAGCTAAAACCGCCGCCGACTGGTCGGCCTGTTTTTACTAGGACGTAGTTACGCAAAAAGGATCCAATCCACACTTTTTCCGAAATTGAGTTACATATACCAGAACACATCTTTAGGGTGATACCTTTAATATCAAAAAAGATCCATGTAACAAAATACAATTTTAGACATATCCACAACTACTAGATACCAAGCCACATCTATGGACTACATCAGATATTTTTTATCAATACAAATCCAAAGCGTATGAACGAAGAAACTTCATGTGAATTGGATCCTTTTTGTGTAACTACGTCCTAATAATATGCTTAAAAATTTAAAAGACGGTGATTGAAATTAAATTGAATTCTTTACTGTTATTATTTCTATTATAGAATCAGTTTTACAGTTTAGTTTCAGTGCAATCTAGAAAAGGATAGGAAATTAGGATAAAAAGAAACGCCGGCTCACACGTAAACAATGATAGAATAAATGCAAAGTAAACAAAAACATGTCCTGACAATTCCGCCTGGTCACCGGGCGCCGCGCATTGGCACCTACGAGCCTAAAGCGTAGTCACGAACATTACCGATGTCACCGGAACTCAGCCGAAAGCAATGAAGGGCTTGGCCGACTAGTCGGCCATTTTGCAGCCGACTAGTCGGCTAGTCCGCCAAAGTCATAGTCGGCACATCTCTAATTATTATAATCATTAGAATCAGCAATACAACTCCTTAATTTAGATTTGGCCTCAAACGTCATGACTTCATGAAATAGACATTCAATCAGGTAAAATGAACTTAGAGAGATACGTTGATGTTTTTCATTATTATAGGTAATTCTATAAATAAAAAATTGAAACGATCGAAACTTCTTAATCTCTCTCGAAATTCTTAATCTTCTTCGAATTTTCTTACATTTTCTGCAATTTGCATTGCAGAAAACGTAAGAAAATTAGCAGGCTATTCTGAATCTTTCACCTTAAGTACGAGTAGGTACTAGTCTATACCTACATATAGTTCTGCGTGAGCGTAATTAGAAGCGTGGAATTGGAATTTCAGTAATCTTCCAGCGTAGGTACCAAGCCCTTCGAAGAACGTTTGAAGGTTTACCCCCAAAAACAAAACAAAATAAAAACAATAAATGTACAAACTTAAAAAAAAAAATGCTCCACCAATTCAAAAAACGAATCCAAACAAGAGCGATCAGTGCGCTCACCCCGCGCATTCACTTGTTTCTCGCTTATATCCTCGCTCGACACAATGTCATAACCTTAAATCAGCTGTTTACGCGATCGATAACAACGAGGTGTGGAGACAGCAAACAATCGCCTTGCGCCGAGCTTTACATGTTTCCACTCAAAACATTCAGCATTCTGAAAGTTCCCTTCGTTCGGAGGGGAAGTGAACTAAAAAAGTTTTGCGATCGTCATTTTTTTAAATATGGAATAGTTTAGGGCCTCTTTTAAAAGTACTTAATTGACTGTGGGAAATAAATATGGTATCATAGCAACGATTATTAATAAATCCAAACATTGGAGCAGAGACAGAAGAGTGTGTATAGTGTAGATGTGTGAAGTCTCACTAGGAACCTCAAACACCCACCACCGTAGATTTAGAAAGCCGGGCACACAACTCGAAAGCGAACTCATTTGTTTTTGGCACCGCGGATTCTCGCCCGGAAGTAATGTTTAGAGAATAACGCTATCGATTCGTAGTCGTACATTAATCCGGGATTACATTTTTAATCCAATCATCTTTCATAAAAATCCTCAATCAATCAGTCTGGATGTATGTCAGGTGCTTCTTGAAACGGCTGAATTTCAAGAAGCACCTGACATACATCCAGACTTAAAGATGTCATAGTAGATTGTGGCAGATCGTAGAATTATAAGAAAGGACGGTGTCTGTAGTCACCTGCGAGTGTAACGCACAATTTCATAAAGAAACGCCAGAGCTTCCGTATTCAGCGTCGATTTTCAGAGTTTCAGACTATTTGTAGCTTTCCCGCTTTAAAGTCATGGCGTTCATTGACGCACTCGCACACACACAGTTATGAACGAAACGTTTCATTATAATCGCGTTTTAGTTTAACAGTACCTTTCATGTTTTATCGAACTGATAATTTGATAACGTATCATGGATACGTTAGTCGCGACTGGGACGACCGCGGATAAACGTTGCACCGAATATATAAACTACATCTTGAAACATTGAAATTTAGTACTATGAGTGTTAATACACAGTAACGAACGTTTTAGTGTAGTTCCTAGTTTTGTGTAATTGTTATAACCTAAGTTGATTATTTAAAATGTCTAAGGACACCGAAGGAAACGGGTGGCAGTTAAAACCAGGAGACAAGGAGAACAAGAACAAATTGCCAGACCCGTTGAATGGAGATTTTAAGCGAACTCCAGAATCAGACACGTAAGTAATTCATTATAATAATATAATCTTCACGAACTGTACATTTAATATAAACAGTAGAAATACAATCTGTGAAAACGGAACCCCAAGCACAAACGACACTGAACACGAATTGTTTCAATTGATCAGCAACTCTTAATAATTATGAACCAGTTAAACAGCGCACTACAGTTTTATTATATTACTTCATATGTACCACGTAATAGGAACAATAAGAAACATACTAATTCAACCAGGACTGATTAAAAATGATCTCATCATGCTTGACACTGAAACGCTCTCCCGTTTTTCGGTGATACTTTAGTTCTTAACCATGAGTTAAAAATAAACGAACTATATTTAACCGACAGACAGCCCCGGATTGTGATAAACTATCGGTTTTTTTTATGACTTTGATATTAGTTGCGGAATGTTACGTGTTAAGATAATAAATAGTTTTTGATGATAAATTATAAATTAGACATTTATCAAAATTGTTATCTACACGCGTATGTCCAGCGTGAAAATCGATAGGATTAAACAAGTACTGTGTACCTCTAAGTCCCTTTGTTACTGATAGCAAACAATTAATATAAACAAAAGACTTTCCTGACCAATATTATGTAATCAACTAATCATCATCATTATGTAGTTACGAACATGGTAGGGACGTTCCTAGCGTAACTTCGATGTATTATACGCTTAGGTTTCGACAGCGTTCGACATTTCGAAAGCGTTTGACAATTAAAAATTCAGTAGGTATGTTTGCCTAAACGAAGAACCCCGTAATAATGAACGATTCCGGGTTCGTCTGTAGCCTTGATCCTAACCTTGGTCAGTGCAAACACCACGTGCGTTTGGTGTGGGATACATACATAAACAATGTAAATCAAACTGTTTTTGTGTTTATCGTAAAAAGCGTTTACAAAAATAGTTTACAAATACCAGTCGATGAACGTTGTCTGCATCCCGTTATGTACCTATAATCAGGCCATGTTTCCAGTCGCACAGTTGGGAATAGCCCTCTTCTCTGTGCGAGGACACCTCGTGGGCCTAGTGCTACCTATAGGTATGTGTCGTGTCATTAAAACTTGTAACACGCCGCGCCAGTTTAGGTATTAGAATCTGAAAAACTCCCAAGATTTTGGGGAACATGCCAAGGTCTTGCTCATGAATCTGTAGTTTCATTAAATTGTGTGTTTTTCTGGCTTTTAGCATTAGTTTGGCTCATGCTAGGTTTTACTAATGACGACTAGTATAGGCTTTGCAAATGAAAAATCTGTGATTTTGTCGGGATGGCGTTTTCTTCATTTGTTTTGCGAATTGTAGGTTTTTTCTGCCTCTTCATCAAAGGGGTCGAATTCTTTAAAAAGTTAAAATAGAATGGGCCTTATTTCTGAACTTCACTCGCTCAAGAGCCCCCGTCATCCCCTATAACCCAGGCCCAGATCTATGGGGATGCCGAGGGTGCACTTGCACCGGGCGGCAAAGATCGGGGGGCGGCTAGTTACCAGCCAGTTTTTCCCCAAATTTAATTAAAAAAATTTAAATATACAAAATCCGTAGGCAACGCATGGCACGGCATTTCAAACTGTATCCGTCATTTCCTTTGCCAATGTACCATTCGTCAAAAAAAGAGAAATTGCAATTTTGTTCTTGTCTTTAAACTTTTTTATAGCTCTGAAGTTCTCGTTAGCGCAATGTGCGAAAATATGCATTAATGACCTAATTTGGGTCGACTTTGACGAACCAATAGTGCCAATTTTACATCTGAATATTTCTCAATTAGTACCTATTTCGTTATTAGAAATTTTATGTAAAAATGATTTAGAGGATGCATTTCCTAACTGAAGCATCGCTCTTAGAAAGTATGCAACCCTATCCACAACTTCTGCTTCATGCGAAAGAAGCTTCAGCAAAATTAACCTCTTCAAGAATTATTTACGTTCCACAATGTCCCAAGAACGCTTGCAACAGTCAACAATCTCGATTATGCCATTGTAATTGACGATTTCGCTACGAAGTCGAGTAGAATAAACATCTAGAATTATTTACTTAATAAACATCCTCATCATCCACCTAGCCTTCGCCTTATGTTGGTCAGCTTGTAGTCTAACTGGATGCAGCTGAGTATTTTATGTATTTTACATGGCAGGACTGCCTATCTGGCCTCCACAACCCAGTTACTGGGCAATACGATACCCCTTGGTGAGACTGGTTGTCAGACTTTTGAGTTTCTGATGACCGTAACAACTGTCAAAGATACACGAATGGCAGGCGGTATGTAAAGATGGTCACCCTTCCGACCGACCGCGGCAAGCCTAGCTTAATGGTCTCTCTCTGGTCAATCGACCCGACCGGCTGTTATTATGTAGCCACAAGCCCCTAAAAGTTCTTTTATTCGTAGTATCTTGTTATTTGTTGACAAAATTGGATTAGAGAGGGGTTGTAGCTGCTCTGTATCTCCTTTTTAAGGGTGCGTCCAGACCTAGCGAAAGTGCCGCTCGCGAGCCGCTTGCGAACTGCGGGCGTGTTGTTCGCGTGCGGTTTCAGCCTACGTTTGGTGCGGCGCTCTAGTGCAACTCCGGCAAGGTTTAAGCAGGGCGCGCGCGCTGCTCGTGCGCACATAGCTTCTTCGCCGTTTGAACTAAATACGGGGGCGAGGGAGGTGCAGCGCGGCACGCGCGTGCCTCCTGCGCCGCTCGAGTAGGTACGGCGCGTAGCATGCGCGCGAGCGGCGCGCGGACAGCGCAGGGGCTGCGCACGAACATGAAATGCACGCGCGCAGCTCGCAAGCGGCTCGCGAGCGACGCTTTCGCCAGGTCTGGACACACCCTTAAAGGGTCTACCCTTTCTCCGGGCCTTTCTTTACTCCGGGCTTGGCTGCTATAGCCTAACATATACACGTAGCGGTGATAATATAATAGAAAAGGTAAAAGTTCGGAATTAACAGTTACCCCGGATTTAAAAATCTTTAAACATAGTCTATGATCATATGTCATAGGAATGCAAATAGTCGTAAATGTAGAAAATTATGAGTATAGACTTTTATGATCATGACTTGGTAAATGTTAGGTTTTACCGTAGTTAGGTAATTTGCTGTACGGTTTTTACAGTACGGACTGAAAAACCCCGGGATGCGTTCTAATAGCAGTATAGTATAATATATCATTTCGTTTTTTCCAGCAATCATGTACATTGTAAAATTAACTAAACTACTCTCACATATCATACAAATTCATAAAATGATTTAGATCACTTAGCGTTGAGCTATAATAACGACAATGTTTTATCTCAAACTTGTTCATTACAATGTACATATCTACATGTTTTTACATGCCATATAGGGCATGGACTCGCACTGCAGTCATCAAAAATTTTAACGACATTTTTGAGCAAGACTTTTTTTATTCAATATAATTACGTACAGTAATTTGTTCATGAAAAGATACCAAAACACTCTCGAACAAGCAGAGAATTAGTAGCCAACATTATCATGAACAATAAAGAGAATGGAACTTTTCTTCAACATCAAAATTAAGCAATCAATGTAAGTACCAATCATATATTGATCGTTTCCATCTTTTTGCAGAAGTTCAGAACCAGATGCCTCCAAAAAGGATGAAGTTCCAAGCATACCTTTTATTACACTGGTGAGTTTCCATACTATACGCCACTACTATATCATTTTCCTCATTACGAATGAGAATGGTATGGAAGAAGATATGAAGCACCGACCTCTCCATGGGCAGTAGGCTGATGATAATAATGATCAGAGAAATGTGTTAAACTTTCGGGAAGCCTGCGTATAAAATATATACTTAGTTAGTTCTAAAGACTAAGTATATAGACCGTGACATTTTAGTCGTCTTACAAAGGTGGCCCACTCAATGTATCCGACATAAAATACCTACAGGCGCGATAAAAAAATTGTTACCATTAATTAAGATAATAGGTACTAAGAAAAATAAATAATGCTGCAGAATTATTAAACACCCTCCCTGTTAATAATGTTTACGGATCAAACGGTAGAAGATATCTACCATAATACCATTACATTTCATCATTCATTCCATGTCCATAACAGGGTGTTCAAAACTACATCATTCTTCTTCGTGAATGATATTTTTTTTTAAATCTTTATTCATATGTCCAAAAACATATAAGGCTAAGGCATTTTAATTTAAATAGCCTCCTTCATAATGAGCAATATGGTTTTACAAAAGGTCGTTCGACTACAGATGCGGGTGTTGCTCTGATGAAACACATATTTAACGCATGGGAGAAATCGCAGAATGCTATTGGAGTCTTCTGTGATCTCTCCAAAGCCTTTGATTGCGTGCACCATGAGACGCTCTTGCGCAAGCTGCTTTATTACGGTGTCCATAACGAAGCTTTAAACGTAATAAATTCTTATTTACATAATAGGTTGCAATGTGTAGAAGTTAATGGAGTAAAATCGTCCGGGCTACCAGTTCAATTAGGTGTGCCTCAAGGCTCAATACTCGGCCCATTCTTGTTTTTAGTGTATATCAATGACTTACCATTTTATTTAAAGGATATTTGTGATGTTGTACTGTTTGCAGATGATACTTCTCTTATTTTTAAAGTAGACAGGAATAGACAAGATTTTGACGACGTAAACAGTACACTCTCAATGGTTACGGATTGGTTTACGGCAAATAACCTAGTTCTCAATGCCAAGAAAACTAAATGTGTAAAGTTTGCCTTACCGAATGTTAGAAATCTGGGTCCCAACATTGTCTTAAATAAAGAGGTGCTTGGGACTGTAGACTCGGCAGTTTTTCTGGGCATAACTGTAGATGCCAAACTTCAGTGGGGATTACACATATCAAGCCTAGCAGGAAGGCTCAGTTCAGCTGCCTACGCCGTCAGAAAAATAAGACAATACACTGACGTCGATACAGCTCGGTTAGTCTACTTTAGTTATTTTCACAGCGTTATGTCCTACGGTATTTTGCTATGGGGCAAAGCTGCTGATATTCAAAATATATTTGTGCTTCAAAAACGTGCTGTTCGAGCAATTTACCAGCTAGGTGCCAGAGTTTCGTTGAGGGACTTTTTTAAAGAAATTGGTATTCTCACGGTAGCATCACAATTCATTTTTGCCAATATCTTATATATTAGACAAAATATACACTTGTACACTAAAAACAGTGATATTCACACCGTAAACACTAGAAATAAGGACAAACTACGTGCTCCTTTTCACCGGCTTCATAAGGTTCATAATTCATTTGTTGGGCTTGGTATAAACTTTTATAACAAGCTTCCCTCTGCTTTGCTAGATTTGCCTTTTGATGCGTTTAAAGCTCAAATAAAGTCCAACCTGTGTTTAAAGGCTTACTATTCCATCAACGACTATTTAAATGACAAAAATAGTTGGTCGCTGTGATTAACTCAAGACAATGTTTATGTTCTTTCTCCAGAATTGTACCTAGAGACAGGTTATATGGGTTCATATAATTATTGATATATATATTTTTATTGACTAAGTAATAGTTATTGACATGTTCTACTCATAACAATTTTTTTTTTTTATGAGGAGTTGTATGGCATTATGGTTAGCTAGCGACCTCGACAATTGATAATTCTATTCTTGCCTGAGTAACCGGCAGCAAGTTCGTCATGCTCCCGTAGATGTCACTGCTTGCGGTAGCGTTGGGGATCGGGTTACCTCTTTCCCTCAAATATGGCGAGGGGGGTAATGGCTGATCTTTGCGTTATGCTCGTGAACGGGTGCTGCTTGTGGTGACTGGTCGTCTTGCTGACCATGATTTTGTTATTGTTGCTAATAATTACCTACTTGTTTATTTATTTTACGTCGATGGTCCTAGGTTATCATTTGTAAACATAATCCAGCATTGCTTATGTAAGCTATCACGCCATTTATACCAGGAGACTTTTATTTTGGTATATGCTTTGTTTACTTTTTATTTTTTGTGCTTGAGTTAATTTTTCACTTTATTTGTTGGTATATTGGCATGGCTAGCTGACATAAATGACAATTTTTTAAGTTCTGTGTCTCGTAATGTTGATTACTTTGCCTGTGTATGTATAGAATCAAGTCTATCCGACTAAACAGACAGCTGTGCTGCTGGGGAGTTTGTTCCGCTACTTCTTCTTCCCAGCTAAAGCACTAGGAAGTGGTGAAGGGTGGGCGTTTTGGGGGACTGTCTCATGTACTTTGACGTTCGAAAAGTGCTGATTCTCAGCCTAATTTGAATAAATGACTTTTGATTTTGATTTTTTGATATTTTTTTTATAAATGATTAGTAGTCCTGGATACATGCAGTGGCCTGCCGTTGTAAGACGATTAAAATGTCACGATGTATAATAGAATCACAATTTACCTTTCGCCCTTATCTGTGCGTAAAACAAGGTACTTTATCCTCCCATCGTTATCGATCCGTTTCGGCTCGTGCTTTTACCTAATTAACTTTCAAGCCATGGACAGACACTCTACCGCTGGCATTAGTAAAGTCAATAATAGAAACGGAATGTTCATGTACCCATTATGGTTTATCAGCTAAACGAACGTGTTCAGGATAGAGAACCATTTCTGGTGGTAAAATTCGAAAAAAGATGCTACCACAGGGGTAATTGCTTAATACACTATAGTAGGAATCGCTTTCATTTTGGCAGTTCCACAACATTCATTGCGTTGTTTATGTTGTTGAGCAGACGAATTATGCAACCATATGAAGCGATGGAATAACAATAAGCTTCAATATTATTCAGATTCTGATTAAGTAATAGTATACCTATTACACAATTATTAAGGTGCTGATTGCCTATTTTGTTTAAGTTGTCTTCTCATTATCTCTGATACAACATAGTTTCGATTTATTTTCACTCTGTTCAGAAGCCAAATCTATTAGTGTACAAGCTGTGTGCCCGATAGGATTTTCAATCGCCACCAAAAATGACAAAATTCCATAAAAACTGCTAACCGATCTAGGGGATAAATTTCATACTTCTAGACCCAGCGGTGTAGTCTGTGCGTTTTCTGTCAGCGATTGAATGAATTTATATTAAGTACATTTCATTTTCATATATGTAACATTCATTTACCCAAATCTTCTAATTTCAGTTCAGATTTGCGACCCTTATGGACAAAATTTTCATAACCTTGGCGTTAATATGTTCGACGGTCGCTGCCATATCGGCGCCTATCAACACGTTGTTGTTTGCTTCCCTACTGGACGCTATGATAGCATATGGAATATCTTTAAGTTTTCCAGTACCGGATCCTAATGCTGGAGATGTATTCATGGAAGCAGTGTTCTACTTCGCTATATACAACGTTATAACTGGAACCTTACTTATTGCTTTGTCGTACGCTGCTACTACGATGATGAACATTGCTGCGTATAACCAAGTATGTATAATACAATCATCAATTTTTGACTAACGATATATACACTAAATTAACTAACTAACTATTAAAATTCAAATTTTATATCCTACCCTAATAAAACTATTAACAAACTAAATATGGCGTCGAAACATTTCTTCGCATCGCTATCGACTGGTAATGTACGGTCACCAAAAGAGATAAGTAACCAGTGTCGTCGGATATAGTTGAAGTTTAGGAAGAATTTATGTTTTTGAACAAAATTTTAATTAATTATTAGAAAACAAACAGTTCATTTATGAAATTAAATTTCGAAAACGTCCATCAGTTTTTCACTAAACTTCAACTATATCCGACGACCTCGGTTACTTATCTCTTTTCGTGACCGTACCTAAGAGACTGGCGGCAATGCCACGTTGAATGGCAATGCCTAGCCTCTGGCCAAGGTAAAAGCCAGCCTTTGGGTCACGGGAAGTAACGACCAGCCGTTTGGAAATTACTATGAACAAATCATGATCACTCGGATCCCACGGCCCGAGGGTTTCAACCCCAAACGGCTCTAAACGATTGTAATGATTATTGATTACTATTTTCTATATATTTGTTTTCTTCTCTTCTTGACACTTCTGCAATAATGAGCCACCTGGCCTTGACCTTACTTTAACAATTTTTTTTTGCATCAATGCAAGGCCGGAGGGGACGTTAAGTTTCAAATCCCCCCCCCCCCCCGTTAATGAGAGAATCCAGAAGCTCAATCCAGTGATCGTTGTCATTGTCACTCGCTTTATTTCTGATGATCATTCACGTCGATAGTCTTTTAATTATAATTTATGCCTATTAAAAGAAATGAAATACTAATTGTCTCTGATCCAGAGCTCGTCGCCCCGACGTTAATTATTGGCTACGGCCTTGCATGAATGTTAGTTCCTGATGTGAGTTCTAGGTTTTTTTTTTCTCTTTCGTGTTCCTACAAATTTAACTTTTAATCTACAGGTTTACGTTATACGACAAGAATATCTAAAAGCAACCCTAAATCAAGATTTTGCGTACTTTGATGTTCATAAAAACGGTGACATAGCTTCTAAAATTAACAGGTAAGACTCAAATTAAATTAGCTAATGTGTAGGACCCACCCATGCACGACGTCGTTTGTTACGTCACTTGTGTTCCCATAGTTATAGGAATAGTATATTTCATTACAAGTGCGGAAAGGCTGTCATTGCAAAGAGTTCCGACAAATGTCTACCCGAGCCGAGGCGCAGCCGAAGGCGAGGGTTGACAGTCGGAACAAGTTGCAATGACGGTTCCGCAGGTGTACTGAACGACTATTTTTAATACAGTTGCGAAAAAATGAAGCAATTTAATAAAATAATAAAAACACAATAAACTCAACTAACTAATCATTTATTTCTTATAAAAGTTATAGTACACATGTACATTGAAATTGGTACAGTTTTTTAAAGTAACTGGGGAAGTTTTAGGTTGCATATTTACTGTTTGAGACAAACTATTATTAATTTCGTATGATTGTTCATGTATATTTGTCATACAATGGCGTTTGCTAGTTGATGGAATTGGATCTGATGAATTATCATTATCAACGAAGGTAGATGGACGAACGTTCTCTTCAACATGTGAAGAAGACGGACTGGACCTTAAATTAATGGATTGTGTGATTTTTTTCCCAGTTTCTAGTTTGTTGTTTAATGAATCACCAATATAGCTTTCTGCAACTTTGTCTGATTTCCAACCTCCTAGTCGCTTTAAGGACGTCAAATTGGCTCCTGAATCTGCCAATAATGTAGCAGAGGTCCTCCTGAAGCTGTGCCCAGTATAATACTCAGCATCCGGCAGACCAAGAAACGTTGCTATTTCTTTTGGCATATTACCAAATTTGTTTATCCCGATTGCTTGAGCTGTACACTTCCCCTTTTTGGTAATTTTGAAAAAAACGGTCGGTTTTTCCTTTTTGGGACCGCTGATTCATATATTTTTGCACTATTCTAAGAAAATCTCCTTCAACAACAAAGCTTCTCGGTATCTTATTTTTTGTGTTCGGAATCTTGATTAGTAGCATTTTTCCATGGGCTTCAATATCTTTTAAAGTGATATTGGCTAACTCCTCTCTGCGGCAAGCTCCAACAACGCCAAAAATCAGAGCAACCTACAAAAAAAGGGATTTGATTAATATTTTTTTAAATAATGTTTTGACTGTATTTTGCGATTTCGTAAACTGAATACTAAAGAAAAATATAAGTACTTATTAATAAATTACCTTTGTGGCTAAATAACGATCATCGGGAGCTTCGTTCAAAAACCTTTCCACTTCATTGGATGTTAATATTTTCGACTTTTTACTTGTAAAACCGTCTGATTGTCGTTTTAAGAAAGCATTTAATTTTGGGTATTCACTTATATCCACGTTGTTCCTTATTTTCAGCATACTTTTTATCATCGAAAATCTCGACCATAACGTAGACGGTTTTAATTTTGCTGAGAGTTCGGAGAAGTATGCCAACATAACATTTTCTGAAAAACTATTTGCTTTTTTCTCTTCTCTCCACGCAATAAATTCGTCGTATGTAGATATGTAACGACTTTTTGACTTTTCCGGTAAAATGTTCTCCGAAGCATTTTGTGCAATTATACTGAGTTCCGGTGGTGTTAATTCAAAAAAAATAGGGTCGAAATTACTCATTTTGTGCAACAAACAACTAAACTCGCAAAGAAAATTTCTGGAAAATGGCGCCAACCGTATAATATAAGCAGAGTTTTTTTTTTCACCCATTTTGGTAGGCAAAGGGAACTATCCATACAGCTTAGTCTTCAGTAGATTTTTTTTATTGATATGAAATGAAAATGAAATTTAATGAGATGAAATGAAATGAAACCTAACCTAACTCATTCAATTAAATCATTAAATCTGATATTGAAATAAATTAGTAGCTTCCTTTTAGAAATATACGTATTTGTTTGAATCACAAAAACTCTTTAGTAAAAACTTCATGGTTGGTTTTTCTTTTTAATAGACATTATTTTGACAGTTGGGAAAGAGAACGCACGAGTTCGGGAAAGGTAAAAAAAAAGCACTAGTATGTAATAGCCCACATCCCGAACGCTATACGTCCCTGCAATACACCACTTTTTGAGCAACTGTATTAAAAACTGATTTACAATTTATTTAGCTAAGTTATACAGTATTCTTGAATAAGCCACTATTTCCAAATTAATTTGTGAGGTTGCTTGCAGTGACATCGTGAAACTAGAAGATGGTATTGGCGAGAAGCTGGCGACATTCTTGTTCTATCAAGCGTCATTCTTCAGTTGTGTCATCATGGCTCTGATCAAGGGTTGGAAGCTAGCCCTGCTGTGTCTCATATCATTCCCTGTCACCATGACACTGGTGGGAGTTGCTGGGCTGGTAAGTTGAATTTAAACGTAAATTTTCTCTTGCATAAAGATCGGTTGCCATGGCATTTCCAGTTTTTTAAAACTACACACTCTCTGCTCATAACCCGTTAGCCCTTTGTTCCGCCTCCTTAATGACTCCAATGGTGACAGATACCGCCACATAAGAAGTGACGTCATACAAATTTTACATCGCGCAAACAAAGTCCACCGCAAAATAGGAACAGCCCGACTACAACCATCGGGTCGCTCCACAGACTTTTCAAAAGAGTATGAGAAACTGTCTACTCTGATCCTCATATCTTTAGAATTGGTGTTTTGAGGGGATTATTGTGCCCAATGAAGATGAAGATCGCATGATGCTGGGCGTCCCAAAAGTACCCGGAAATTGTAAATAAAACACAAGGGGTAATTTTAATCATCCAAATTTGTTATGTCCCCTTCAAAGTAACTTCCATTAGAGGCAATACACTTACGCCAGCGCTTCAACCAGTCCTCGAAACACTTTTCATACGCCGAAATCGGGACGGCTCACAGTGGAACGAATGTATGGGAGCGGTTGGACGTAGACATGTCCGAAAAATAAGAGTAAAATTATGACAAACTAATGATGCCATCTTATTCGATTACTTAATGCCTTCATAAATTGTGGTGATGAATTTCTTCATAACTCCCATATTTCGGGAGTAATTTGAGAAAATGTGAAATTTTACTATGAAAATGAGTGTATCGAGCTCTCTCCCTCCTGATTCCGGGCTTGTTTCAAGTAGCGGTCTCTAATATCGTAATGCTATTACTAAGAGCTATATTTAATACTAAGACACATAGTGCGCCAAATGTGCACTTTCTGGGATAAAAGGAAATGAAAATTTAAAAAAAAAAACGTTTTTTCCCCATTTGTATTTACTTTAAACCGCAGACAGACTTATTAAGAGGTCTATAAATATATTATATATATATACAGAAATATATATTAACAAAAATATTCACAAGAACTGATGAGAGTATGACTTTTAAGTAAGTTGATAATAAATTACCTAGTTTCATTAAAAGTACAATAAATAATTAAGATGTAAGCTCTAATTTACTAAGTTACACATTTTAAAACAATAACATCATTTAATTATCTTCGTCATCATCATCATCATCAATTAATTCAAATTCAGAATCGATGTCCGCTAAATCATTTATGTTAACAAATTCGATATCACTTTTCTCAGAATCCGTAAGCTCATAAAATTCCTTAAAAGAAGATTTTTTTACAAACTTATTTCCTTTTGGACGGATACTTGTAACAAGTGGATCAGAAGACAGTAAAAGATTGTGCATAATATCTTCATTGCATGAGATACTGCTATGCTTTCGAGAATGCCCCTCTCTATATTTTCTAAAATCTTTATTTCTAGCCTCAGATGCCTCTTCGGATAGAAAACCAATGGGCACAATTGACATGTTCTGAACTATGTCTGGCCCATGCATTAAAATTTTATGAAGTGAAGAAGGCATATAATACCATGGGTATAACTCCACGTAAAGCTTAGCAGTATCAAAGCAGAACTCTCGGAATTTAGTTACGTTGATCTTCTCTCCTGATGAAATACACTGCAAGATCACACAGATTTTTCTTAAAAGCATAGCATCTATTCCGGTCAGTTCAGCAGATTTAGTGTAGTTTTCAAAAAATCTCCTTGCCGAGTTGCCATTGTTGGTGGATCCACTGCCTTGTTTCACAACATCGAGAAGTAAGCCCGTTTCTCTTCTTACAGCCTCTTGAACTCTTTTCTTCCTGTCATCAACTTGCCTTTTTGCTATATCACCCCTTACTTGCCATGATTTTATGTCTAATTTGTAGGAAATGTGTAATAAGCATTCCATTGAGCGAATCCAAGCGTGAAAGGTGCTTAAGCTATATTTATACATGTCCTCGTTTGCGTGTTTATCTTTGATTAACTCTAAATTATTCATTTCTTTAGGACAAGCCTTGCATATGTCACACACTGAAGCTGCTGTATTGGATATAATGGAATGAATTTTACCATCAATCATTGTCAACAGCAGTTGGTGTTTGACACTAATTCCATCAGTGATGGTGGATGGAGTTAAGGCTTCAATCTCTGCTTCGATTTCAGCCATCTCTCTCTGCACATTTTCTTTGGTTTCCTTTATAAACTTAAACAATATTGGCCGGCAAAATGAAGTGGAAGATGGTCGCTCGTTTTCCCAAATTGTTACACCTTTTGAGACGAGCCGCAGTGGTACAAGACTAATCATAAAATTACTAGCAAGATCGATTTGCTCATCTTCACTCGTCCTTTGATGATAAATGCTTTGGCTAGATGATCCGTCAAAACCCCATTTGCTGGTCAATACGAGCTGTTGATTGGGATCAACAGGGGTTTCTAACGACCTAATAAGTCTTCTTGAGGTTAAATCCATCAAGGCTTGTAATTTGATTTTTGCAGAGCTCTCTGTAACTGTGAGATCTTCTTTGGCCGGATAGCACTTAATTTTTTCTTTAACCAACATGTAGTAACTCAGGTATTGAAGAGCTCCTTCTTGAGTGTTGAAATCCCGAAGAGTGTTATAGCGCCATTTCGATAAGTTCATCGATACATAAAGAGCCAATGCCTTCAAAGGGGATATTTCCCGTACCTGAATTGATTTACCTTCAATGAAGGCTTTGATTTTTGAGGCCTCTTCTGGATTCTCCGTCAAGTATTTCATAACATAAGCTGTATCGCTTTGTCCTGCCTTTTGAAGCGCCCTTTCGGCCGAAAACATAATTTCAGCGCTGCTACTGCTGCATGAAAGACTATCTTCAGTGCGTCTTCTTTTTTGCCGGTTACTAAGGTCCTCAAAAGATTTACGAGGACTAGGATGTGTACAAGTTGAAGCATCAGATTTAGCAGGAGAAATTATGGGCTCGATGACGTCACTTATATTTTCTGTAGAAGGTTCCATATTTTCATTCTGTAATTCCGGCCATTGAATTGCAGCCTGTAGCCAAATCTCATGTTTCTTCCGAAACTTATCTGTGCTTCTTCCAGACTGTGTCCATTTTGCATAAATGCGGTAGCAAAATCGACGACACCAGTCTTTTAAACTTGTTTCAGCACTTTCACATAACTGAACACAACTGTTATCTTTTAAAACACTGAACAAATAGTTAAAGTCGCGTAAATCTTTATGTGCGCGTGCGCATAAAGCAACGTGAATATCAAGATTTGTATTAAAATTTGGAAAATACATTGCGAGATTAGCTTGGATACAACGAGGTGTAAATCAACACTGATTTTAAAGTTACTAATAGTGACCTATTTATATAAAATCCAGGTATCCCAGGTATCCTTTGTTAAATATTGCAAGGTAATTAGTTATTGTGATAATTAGTAAATGATGCATGCTAAATTAGTGTATTAAGAGCCATTTAGTAATTAAATAATAGCAATGTTCTTATCAGTAATCATTAGTGCATCAGTTTTATATGTAAACCTTAAGTCCCTAATTATATATCCTAATTAGCTTATATCTTCTCTAATTGGCTGCTCAGAAATGTTATTGTAATAAGGTAAACCTTTAGAAAAACGGTTTTAATCAACAAAATAAACAAAAAATAAAAAAATTGTGTTATAAAATAAACATCACTCTTTATCCCAGAAAGTGCACATTTGGCGCACTATGTGTCTTAGTATTAAATATAGCTCTTAGTATTAGCATTATGATATTAGAGACCGCTACTTGAAACAAGCCCGGAATCAGGAGGGAGAGAGCTCGATACACTCATTTTCATAGTAAAATTTCACATTTTCTCAAATTACTCCCGAAATATGGGAGTTATGAAGAAATTCATCACCACAAGTTATGAAGGCATTAAGTAATCGAATAAGATGGCATCATTAGTTTGGCATAATTTTACTCTTTTTTTTCGGACATGTCTACGTCCAACCGCTCCCATACATTCGTTCCACTGTGCGGCTTTCAGCGCCTTCGTCGTATTTTCTTTCACCGCCTCTATGGTCTCGAAACGCTTTCCGCGAAGCAGCAATTTAAGTTTAGGCTAGAGAAAATTGCCACATGGTGCCATATATGCCTGCGAAGCGATATTCGTTGAATGTTTGGCCAAAAAGCTACGAATAAACATGGCTGTGTGAGCTGGCGCGTTATCGTAATGCAAAATCCGTGTGTTTTCCACCCACAAATCTGGCCGTTTGTGACGAATAGCATCGCGCAAACGCCCCATGACTTCGAGATAATACTCTTTGTTGACTGTCATACATGCCTGTTGGAAGGAACTCATGATGAATCACACCCCGATAATCAAAGAAAATAGTCAAAAGTGCCTTGATTTTGACTTGGTTTGACGCGGTCTTTTTGGTTTCGACTCACCTAAAATGACTCATTCGGATGCTTGTTGCTCTGTTTCCATGTCGTACTCCTAGACCCATGTCTCATCACCAGTTATGATGCGTTTCATAAACGTGGATCGTTTCGTGCTTCAGAAAGCATCTCATTAGCAACGTCCATTCTGCGCTGTTTTTGCATGAAATTCAGATCTTTTGGCACGAGTCGAGCAAAGACGCGAGCCATTTGTAAAAAGTCAGTCAATAAGCGGTGTACTGTACTGTAGTTTAAGGTACGCCGATGTCTCTGGCTATCTCTCTCACACTCACACGACAATTTTGCATTACAATTTGCTTCACTTTATTGACAAGATCGTCATCAGTTGTAGTAGATGGCCTTGCAGCCCGTGGTAAATCTTTGACCACCGTACGTCCCTCTTTGAATCACTCGTATGCCTGAGTTTTGGACATAAAATTATTTTGCGAACGCCTTTTGTAACATTTTAAGCGTTTTGGCACAAGAAATTTCATTTGCGACACAGAATTTAATACAAGACCGTTGCTCAAAAAAATCAACCATAGTAAAAAACGACGCGACCAGAAAAGTTGTATAACACAAATGTTAATTAGTCACAAAATACTCGACAGAGGTTAAGTTATTTTTTTACCGTCAATCTATGACAGTTGTACCAACCAACGCAAAAAGATTTTTTTTAAATATCTCTGGCACGGGATTTTGAAATGAGAATTCCCGGGTACTTGGGACTGAATGTATCTTGTAAAAAGCTCAGTTGGAGTCACTGATTAGGCGTTACATCTCAGAAATAGCTAAATGGATGTAGATAGATACCCTAATGTAGAATAACTGTCCAACCTGACAATACAACTAATCGCGTCGCTATCGATCGACACAGTTTTATAGAAAGCAAAACAAAGCTTTTTGTGACCATTGGTAACTTATCGAGTAGGTACATAAATACAGACCCCGGACGTTTGTATTGCACATCGAATCTCAGAAAGAGACTGTCCTGTTACACAGGTTTTTGTGACGAACACTACGCTCCGCAAAAACGAACTTCTGTTGCTTGATGTGGTATATTAGTTAGGCATGTAAATTAATGGGACGAAACACGTGTTGTGTATATCGTACACGATCCATTCGATATTTATAGTAGCTTTTGCCCCCGGCCTTGCCGGCGTGGATGTTTTCTTATAACTCTATTGGTCCCAGTTGTCATGATTTTTCCGACTTTTTCAACAATCATCGTCATATTTCAGCCAATTTACACAAAACCTAAATATATTAAACACCTAGATGGTCCTCATGAATCACTCCGTCCATTGGTGAAAACCGTGTGAAAATACGTTCGGTAGTTTTTGAGTTTATCGCTTTCAGACAGACGGACAGACACGATTCGGGGAGTTTTGTTTTGTCTCCTGCTGTGATGAATTTTATTGCTTTATGATGAATCCATACCTCTCAACGTTTTAGTTAATCAATTGACCTAATTGAAGCATAATTAAGTACATCCATCAATTGACTAAAATATTCATTAATGTTATAAACAATGATGATGGAATGTTGTCGCAAAAGATATGTAATTGTGTCCATCATAAAGAAATAAGTTGGCTTTGTTGCGTAATTCGTGTTAGGTCCGTGTTATGATATGGAAAGCCAATAAAATATTTAAACTGTTTGCATAGTAACTGATAAGACAGTGTTCGACGTTTATCGATAAAAAGTTAGGTGTCCAACCATTTGTATTATCCCAGATTACTTCCTGTTTCTACGTAATGTTTATGTCTTAATATAAACATTACGTAGAAACAGGAAGTAATCTATCTAGTATCTATCTTTTCGTATGTACTTATACATACGAAAAGAAGCATTTATTTGCGATCTACCTAACTTACGACTAACTATCGTCAATCGTCACGATTCCCACTAATTTATTTCAATAGGTCGCCGCTAACCTTTCTAAGAAAGAAGCTATAGCATCAGGCAAGGCTGGTGCCATTGCCGAGGAGGTAATCTCGGCGATACGCACCGTGTACGCCTTCAGTGGACAGAAGCAGGAGCTGGAGAGATACGAAGGATATCTTAATGACGCAAAGAAAATCAATATTAAAAAAGGTAAGCAGACTTTATGTTTTTGTCTGTGAAACAGGATAAATGTGTGTCTTAGAAAAACGGTAATTTAAAAAACTAAAAAACCCGACTGCTTTTCTGAGTATTCATGGAAAAGCCCTAAAACAAGAAAGTCGTTGTACCAGATTGCGCTTAGCTTAAGAATCGCCAGTTGCTAAGGCGATGCTTATAAGCAGATAAATTGTAGGTAGCAGTCGGGACCTATTCTAGAAAGTAGATTGGAGTAGTAGATTGGAGTAATCTGCTATGTAATATAGGTATGTGCTCTCAATTCACTAAGCCTCCATTTCTAGAATGGCTCCCGACTGCTACAATTTATCTGCTTTTTTCCATGAATACTCAGAAGGGCAGTCGGGTTTTTTAGTTTTTTAAATTACCGTTTTCTTTTTTTTTCTTTTTTTTATTACGATATCACTTTCATAGTAATTGCGAATCTAACGACACCTCTCAAGCTAAAATCCATCGAGCCGTTCAGGCTGCAGAGCATGCCCAACAATTATACATACATACATACATACTCTCGAAAAACATAACTTTCCATCTGGCGCAGTCGGGTAGAAAGCAGCAATGTCCTTTTGGATAAAGCGCTGGACTGAAGAGCCAGATCGTGATGTGAATTCACTATATAAATATAAAAACCAACAGTAATCTGACCTTCAACCTATAATGTTCCCAACGAGAGGAGGCCTGTGCCCGCTGCTGGGGCACAGGCCTCCTCTCGGTAAGAGAGAGTGGGCCGTAATCCACCACGCGGGCCGTAATCCACCACGCGGGCCAAGTGCGAGTTGGTGGATGTCACATGTTTTGAATTTATAGTTCTAGGACATGCCGGTGTCCTCACGATGTTTTCCTTCACCGTTTTGAGAGCAGTGGATATTTAATAATTTACACAAAGTAAAGCGCCTGTCTGGTGTCGAACCTACGAGCTACAACTCGTAAGTCGCGATTACCTTACCACTGCTCTTAATATGTTCGAAAAACATATAAGTGCAGACTGTCGCTGAATGAAAAATTCCACAAGCAATCTCACTGCACTGGCAATGACTGGCATCTGTGAATCCGTGATAGAAAACCAAAAATAGATTCGCGCAATATTATTTCAAAAATTCTTCGAATTTTCGACGTCACATGTGGTCACGTGATAAAAAGACATCGTAAGGAGCGTTTTGGCGGTAAATTCAAAACAACAAAAAAATTAGTTTGATGTAAATTGTTTTTAATTGAGAAAATGGATATGCTTAAATAAATTTATTTTTATTTTTCTGTAACATATTTCGTCAAAATTAAAATAGTTAATAATAAATTGGATTATACCCTATTGCGACTATTTCAGGCTTGTTCAACGGGCTGGCAATGGGAATGCTCTTCTTCTGTATCTTCGGTGCCTACGCTCTTTCCTTTTGGTTCGGCTACAGACTGATGGTCGAGGAGCCCGAACGCTACGACCCGTCCACAGTGATCGCTGTAAGTTCTATTAATTAATTATCAAGTTAATTTTAAGTGGGGAATTAGGGTGACATACAAGCAGTTATTGCTCGGCGTACGGACGACTTTCTAACGCGAAGAGTTTTATCGCGCAAATTTTTTTCCACGCTCTGCTTACATCTGAGAGTTGAAAATCCAGTCCGCTAAACGAAGGCTTAGGTGAAAAATGGATGAAAGAAGGTCTTCGAAGTACGTGTAATACCGAGATACGTCCCGGTACCCATTTTTCGTAGTTAAGTATATCGCGGGACAACAGGTTTCCGGATGCAATTTTATCGAATGTATCTAACCTGACATTCGATAAAATTGCATTACGTATTAACGTGTTTTCCGAGGCACGGAGGGGTCTTGGTATGTAAAGATGTACAGACGCCAGCACATCAATCTGTCAAATTTCTTTGATACATTTTCAACTTTAAAACATAAGCATAAGGTTCATGTTCAATTGGGAAAATTTTACAGTTTGGGGTAGCATGATGTGCTGGCATCTGTACAGAAATAATAATGTGATGAACTTACATCAGCATTCAACAGTGTTATCGTTATTGCATCATTATGAAAGGGATAATTTGATCATTAAGGTAGATATTTAGATACATATTTTAGCAACTATCTATGATATGCAAATATAGATAGCTGCTATAAATGAATACTTCTTGGTGTTGATTGGCTCACAATTCTTCCATATTCACTGCAATTTCATATCATGCTATAAACCGATATAGCATGATATGAAATGTGGAAAAATTGTGAAACTTTCCTAAATAGTTGGAATAAGCCACCGGGCTTACCGGACACAGCAACAATAAGCCTTACCTACTAAACAAAAAAGTGCATACAATAAGGCTCATTTTTCCCCATTCCATTTCCTCAGATGTGCGCACATCCAGCGATTGCATCGCATTTTGATTCAACATCTAATATTTCTATTTTCGAATTAGGAGCGAAAAAAAAAGAAGTGAATGCGAAAGTAAAGCGATTTAACTTCGTTCTTTTGTTACGCACTACTTTACTTCATAACTAAAAAATATTTTTTCCTCAGGTATTCTTCGGTGTAATGACGGGTTCGGCTAACTTTGGTATCTCGTCGACTCTGATGGAGGTGTTCGGGTCGGCCCGCGGCGCCGGTGCACAGATCTTCAACATGATCGACAATGTGCCGACCATCAACCCTTTGCAAAACAGTGGAACTGTGCCCAAAGCAGTTGAAGGGAACATCGAGTTGAAAAACGTTGTTTTCCATTATCCGTCCAGAAGTGATGTTCCAGTGAGTTTTATACTTACCTATGTTTTATGAATTTTCATGATCGAACTATCTAATGCTGATACTGGTTCAGCCTTAAGGTGGAAGCTATAGGGAAGCCCGCGAATCCAAATATTCTTTTGCTTTTTGCAATTTGCGCAGGTTAGTGTCAGATTATAAGTACATTGATTAAAATATGATTCGCGACCGCAACACGTAGGTATGTATTTAGAGAATTATAATTATTAAAAACATCACTTCAACCGTCTTCAGTTTGGGCACGCCGCGATTGCGGCGGTAAGTCCCCTCTTTGAGGAGTGGCTTGAGAGGCGGCATGGCGTCCTCAACTTCCGCCTGACACAGGTCCTCACCGGACATGGCTGTTTCGGGAGGTTCCTGTTTCGGATAGGGCGGGAGGAAACGCCCGGGTGTTTCCATTGCGAAGATCGCCCAGAGGACACGGTGGAGCATACGGTGGAGGTCTGCCCAGCTTGGGCGGAGCAACACCGTGTCCTCGTGGAGGTGATCGGCGGCGGCGATCTCTCGCGTCCGACCCTGGTCCAGGCCATGGTACGGAGCGAGAGGGCATGGCTGGCAGTCGCCTCCTTCAGCGAAGCAGTTATGCTCGCAAAGAGGGAGGCGGCGCACGTGAGGGAGATGCAGTACATGCGCCCTCACAGCCGTGGCCTTCGCAGGAGACGCCCTGGGCGTCGGGAATCCCAGGCTGATTCCCGGCCACCGTAGGCACGGGCTTGCGGACGGCGAGTAATGGGTACCTCGCTGTCCGGTAAGGACCAAGCCCGGGTCGACGGCGCGTTGTGTTCCACGCGCGCCTCAAAGAGATGTCAGCAGCAACAGAGGGGCCCGCAAGGGCCGATGCCTGCCGGGGGTGCGGGTTGTTCGAAAGAGATACCGCCGCCCCTGGCACACAGGCAACTGAGGGAACACGGGTGGGTTTTAGTCAGTAAAAGTCTGACACCCCGCTCCACCCAGAGCGGGAGAAGTTATTTGATGATTTCCCACCCAGAAAAAAAAAAAAAAACCGTCTTCAGTTTAAAACAGCGGAGGAAATAAGTTCTCGAAGTCGGCGTGATCAATACAGACTTGTACTAAATGAGCTCCCTAGATTAGCAAAATACAAGGTGAATTTTTAGTCATCGTTAAAATTTTTTCAGGGTGATAGTACCTGTGAAATTGAACAAGTTTCTTCAAGGAACATGGTTCGAAATATGAAAAAAAGTCGGACCTCCCATACAAAATCAATCAGCTGACCTTGACTCGGCTGACCGACCGATTTTGCATGGGAGGTCCAATTTTTTTATATTTCGACCCATGTTCCTTTCTACATGCATAGAATAAATTTTCAAAATTAAATTATGTGAATGACTGAATTAAAATAGTTTCTATAATATTAAGGATTTTTTTGAACATAAATTATAACGCTTTTAAATTCAAATTTGTTTGTTAGTCTAAGTTTGCATGCATTAGTTTTAAGCAAAACATGTATGATCTCATTTTCTATAATAACCAGAGGTCGGAGTAGGTAGATTGATTTTATATACTTGCGTCAAGATATTATATATGGACATGCCATTTTTATCCATAATGTGCGGGAAGTACCGGAAAAAGTTCCGGAATTGGAATTATGGAATAAAATAAAATAAAAAACATACAGATAGGCTAACAAAATCGTTTATTATATGAATGATTGATTGAATTCAATGAACAATTATTTTCACCATTAGCTAACACTGGTAGCGTAGATTGATATTATTAATACGTTTTGCACCTTAAACACAAATTCGTGCTAATTTCAAAATTCCGGAACAAATATCACAATAAATATGAAGTTCCGGTATTTTTGAGGCATATCCATATTATCCTCTACGTCTGACGTCAACGACCTTAAATCAATCTACCTACTCCGACCTCTGATAATAACACCTATGTATACCATGTTTTAAGCAAATAAATGATCATAACTTTAATTCCATTGAATGACTAATTCATGAAAAAATAATTCAGTGGAATTAAATGAACTTAGATGGTTGTATTTATGATTTTAATGATGATAGTTATGAAAGCCATATTTGTAACGGTCGCGAATACTCGCGAATCATATTTATACATATATCTTGACGCTGACCTGCAAATTGCAATAAACGTTAAAAAAAAAATTCGCGGGTACCCTGGAGCTTTCATCTTAAGTACTTTTCATCTTCTGCTAGATTCCTACTAACTTAGGGCGCGTTTATTGTAGCCTTCTGCTTCGATTTTTGCGAAGATTCTTGAGTGACGAGTGAAAGTTTTCTATCCCTAACAGTCAAAATCGTATCGGCGGGGATGCATGGTTGTATACTATTTTTTAAGATAGAGAAGACACCTCTTCATATTTGATTTTTTTTTTTCGCCATGCTAAAGACAGTAGGAAACTTTCTATTGTTTCACTGAAATGTAATTAAACTTAATTTTGTCGAGGAAGTAAGGAAGGTACTAGTAGATTTAATCGCATGACTTCAAAACAAAAGTTGTTTTGATGCGGCGATTGGCGAGTTTCTTGATATCATGAAATTATTTGCTAATAAAAGACTGACTCATTGATTTGCGCTGCGAGTCAGTGACATAATACATACATAGGTACCTACAGACACACAAATGGAATTGCGTTCTGTTGTGACGTATCAATAAAATTATGCGCCATGTTATCGACACGGAAATAATTACGCGATAATAATGTGACCGCTAATTTATCGAATGTTTATTGTTTTGTGTTGCTGGGATGGTTTTGTCACGTTTTAAATACGTTCATCACGTCTAATGGAAACTGAAAGCCGTGAAAGATGCCCAATTTGAGGGCTGTCCTTAGAGTTCATTTTGAATAACGTATGATGTTTTGATTAGTAAGAGATACTGCGTTACTTAGGTGGATTAGCGCAGGGTTTCCCAGATACTCTCGGACCGAACCAGTTTCTATACACCGTACACGTAAGATGTGAGTGACGTGTGTGGTCACGTAGTTAGTTATACCTATAATATGAAATGTTGCATATAAGATCGAACTATGTATGTACCTATACGTAAATTTGTTCCACTAATCACAATCACAACACAATCTATTAAAACATTTGCCATTGGTCGGTACCTGTCAAGAAAAGGCGCGTGAGATTACCATTTCTTACAAATAACAAAATTCTTTGGATTAAATGGATAATTTCTGTTTATCTATTTCATTCATTAGGCATGTGATACCTAATAATATTGTGAAATTCGCAATTCATGGTAATGATCAATTTTAAAATATTTTGGGTTTTTTGCGCATAGATAGACACGTAGATGCCTACGTGTCTATCTATGCGCGAAACGTATCACGCCAGTGATACGTTTGCTTGCCATGCGCTAACGCCATGTTGTCCCAGGGTAGAATAAGTACTGGGCCAAATAGTGTATGCAGATAGTGATTATACAGGAGGTTAGCTTAAACGAAGGGCATACTCTAAGAAAGTCTATGTCTCTGTAGTATTATTGAAAATGAATAACGTTCATTATGGGACAACTGTTACTCTGAAATTTGAAAATAAAAACAGCTGTTTACATACTCTTTTTCATGTTTCAGAGTTAGTCGTGGTCATAGTACTCATGAAAACTTTGACTAGGTATACTTAGTAAAAGTTTTCATGAGTACTACACTCCCTTAAAGTGTGTTTGGTGGGTAGATATCGCAAATGGTTGCCCGGTCTTTTGCAGTTCCAACCAGATACTTATCAAGAAGATATGTTTATAGTTATTTGCTCGCGAATTCAAGTTTCATTGCAATTTTACACAAGTACCTATTGCATAAAATCTATGAAACATAAACAAGGTGTAGGTAACAGAATAGGCGAAGGCCTGAAAGTAGTTTGTTCATAATTGACTACTGAATCGATTTCATTCATTTTATAAATAGGCATGTTATTCAAAAATTATGTATTTGGCCATACCTACCGCCGATTGAGCCAAAGAAAATTTAATCTTATTTCAAGTCAATAAGACTCAATATTAAATGCTTAAAGTAATGCTACGGGTGAACACGATTTTCTTAATAATAACAGTTAGTTTAAGAAATTCAGTAACATTTATGAAAATAACAACTGTCTGTGGGGGGAGCGGGCATGTGTCTCTTGATTAGTGTCATTATCTTTTAGTTTCACAATTAAACTCCAAGCCTTAAATGGTAGACACTAATTGAGCTGTTTCTGAGTTAAACTGTCTTTTCATTCCCCATCTAAATCTGATCGCTGCCTTTCTAGAAAATCGCGAACATACATACATACATATACGGGTCAAACAGAGAACCACCTTTTTCGAAGGCGTCACGCCACCTGATTTTGCTATAACCGATTATACTATATTTAAATACGGTATTCGGTAGATCAGTAATATTATTTTTTCGCGCTGTTTCAGAAAACGGGATTATTTTGCGTCCCGGAACTTTTTATGGGGACAACGGGACTGTTGACTGAGAAAAAGGACATTCCCGTTCAAAACGGGACGTATGGTCACTTTACTCATACACCAACTTATTTTTTCTGTGTGTGTCTTGCTTAAATTATGTTACACGTTGTATATTTCTAACGTCCGGGTAGTTACATAAGTACCTGCCTATATTATTTCTATAAGTCCTAGAAATGTAGGTTATCTATCCTGGACTTGAAGATAACTAAGTAATTCTTATTATAAAATTGCTTTACACAGGTACTGAAGGGTGTCAGTATAACCGTGAAACGAGGCCAGTCTGTGGCGCTGGTGGGCCACTCCGGGTGCGGCAAGTCTACTATCATACAGCTGCTCTCCAGGTTCTATGACGTCATCGATGGCAGTGTAAGTATAGTTTGCTGACTTGTCCTACTTGGTAAACAAACCCCCACGTGTTTTCGGATCTATCTGACTTTGAGGAATATAACAGTACAAAGTTGATATAAATGTTTGGATACAAATAATTCCTTAATTGACGAATTTATCTCTGAATTACAATCTGAATTACCTTATAACAACGATACTACAACGTCTGGGTAAGTACCTACAGAGATTAAATAATTTAATGGCAATAAGATAAAAATACCTGTGGCGTACGGCGAGCCCCGTTAGGAATGAACTTTCAAAATGGCGAAAGCGAAAATTAAAAAAAAATCGTCTAAACCGTTTGCAACTACCATCCTGGATATTAATTTTGACCTCAGTAAGCACACTCGAAAACTATGAAAGCTACATCCATGTCGAAATTTGTTTTTTTTTCAACCGCAATCTTGGATTTTCTTAAGACCTCACTATCGGCTTTAGCGCCCTCAAAAGCCATGAAAACGACAGCCATGATGAAATCATGAAAATTATCTCTCTGTGTCTCTTGCTACTATAAGTATACCTATCATAAAAATTGTCATAGAGGGGGCATAACGTTTTTTCGTTAGGTGACGATTTCTACCAGTTTATTCCTACAGCAACAGCAAAGAACTTCGTTTCAAAAACTGCTTCATTCTGTACATACTTACAATTAACCAAACTCGAAAACTCTGTACGACATTATTATTATCCTACTATATCCTACTATCCTAAAATAATATTATAAATGTGAAAGTTTGTATGTTTGGATATTTAGATGTATGGATGTTTGTTACTCAATCACGCAACAACGGCTGAATGGATTTGAATGAAACTTAGCACACAGATAGTTTATAACCTGGATTAACACATAGGATACTTTTTAGCCCGGTAATATTTTCCCTTGGGATAATTTTCGACCTCCACGCGGGTGAAGCCGCTGGCAAAAGCTAGTTTTCTATAAATCTTCTTACCTATCAATGATGAAAAGTAGTATTGGTGGATATATGGGTAAAACCTGGTCCAAAACTTATCATTTTCGCTATCTATTTCCTTAAGTGACGTTTTATTTTCCATTATTTCATCAGCTTACCCAGTAATCTAGCTACGCACCATTTATTTCACGTAAAAGATGTTAAATGAAGCCAAAAGATACTCGTAGGTACTATTAGCGTACTAAATCATATCCCTATCTAATCGACACAACAAACACAAATTGTATATTATGTCTACGCTTGTTTTGATTATAAGCTATTTATAGACAGTAGGTAATTAAGGTTATGTTCCGTGGGGTGCCGGACGTAAAAGAATAGCACCATCCCATTTCTTCCCATGGGTGTCGTAGAAGGTGACTAAGGGACTTACTAGAGAATGGGCAGCAGCGTTCTCTATGTATTTGACCACCATACGGCGATCGCCAACCTGCCTGCCAAGCGTGGCGATTATGGCAAATCCCCCCCTTTTGGGGAGGTTTATGTCCAGCAGTGGACGTCTTACGGCTGAAATGATGATAATGATGTTGAGGTAATTAATACTAGCTGTCTACCTATATACTATAGTGCCCAATCATTCTGTTTACGCAACTGCTTGGGCACTTGGGCAGTTGACATCTCTGCGTAGAAACTTTGTTACCGGTTAACGTGGATTCAATAGTCACATTTACTTTACTTCCTGGGTTATATTTTTTACCCAGATTCTAGGTTACAGATCATTCTTATTGTTTTTTCAGCCCTATTTGCGCTTTAATAATTTATAACTTGGTATTTTTATGGTGGACGTCCTGGTCCAAGCCACGGCATCACTTTAACACCGTGAAGTAAAATGAATGGAAATGTAAATGAAGACGAGAGCATTGGTGGTCCAGTCATAACGGCCGCGAATTACGAGTTGCAAGTCGTAGGTTCAAACCCTGACAGGCGCATTACTTTGTATTTCATCACTACTGCTCGCAAAATGGTGAAGGGAAACATCGTGAGAAAACCAGCATGCCCCAGAACTAAAAAATTGAAGACAAGTGGCATCCTCCAATCTGAACTGGGCCCGCGTGCTAGATTATGGCCCACTCACACTCACAGAGATCAGGGCCCTGAGACAAAACACATTTCTGTTAGCGTTTACGCCAAACGCTACGCCAAAATGCCCACATTCCCTTACATTTTGGCGTAGCGTTTCGCGTGAACGCTAACAGAAATGTGTTTTGTCTAAACCTGCTGGTCTGTGTATTATAGGCCAAACCTCGCACACCCACACATATACATTACACGTGCTAGACATAGCATAGGTCGGCCCACGAAGGGCATCCCACACTGCGTTTGTCAATGTGGTCGCCCTTCTTCACTTAGGACTCGTCAGCTCCGATGACCATCGTTTCTTCAGAATACATCAAAAGAAGAAGTTAATTACATATATTCCTAGTTTTAGTTCATCTATCTTCCTACCTAAAAAATCACTGTACGTTGTATTAAGGGAAAAGCGCCACGGTAGCCTGCCATCTTTACTCACGTTCTACGCTCACGTTCTTTACTTACGTTTTTATTGAAATTTGCAGGTCAGGTTGTATGTTGAACAAAATGACGATTCGCGACCTTAACGTATCTTCCTCAATTCTGATCTAGATGTGAATAAAATAGAATAATTATTTATTTGCATAGAAAGTAGGTACAGAAAAAATGTAGATGGTTTTATAATTAAGAGATCCTTATACATTCTACCTTAAATTAGGCATGCAAACATTTAGCACAAGGTCTATAATAATGTCAATATGAATTTTTTTTATAAAATGGTCAACAAAATAAAATATAGAATTAAAGATGTCAGGATTAATTAGGAAACTATAAAGTTTTATTATTTAGAAATTCACAAATGGAGTAATAACATTTGTCAATTAATAAGACTGACATTTTCTTTTTAAACAGTGGAATGGACTCTATGTTTAGTCCATCGGGTATTTTGTTAAAGATAATCGGGCACATACATAAAACACTTTTTCTTAATAATGCAGTGTTATGACCACTAACACGTAGCATGTTTGTATACTGCCTAATTAGTCGTGTTCTATTGTCAGACGATTTATTAAAAAGATGCATATTTGATTTCACAAAGACAGCTATTTCGAAAATGTAAAGTGATGGGAATGTTAGCAGGGACTTGAATACAGGTGCGGAACTATCTGTTACTTTCATGTTACGACTACAATTTCCCCAAAATATTGTCCCGAATCTCAGAATTGACGCCACCAAACCATGATAAGCAACTAATCTGGCGGGTGTGATAGTAGTGTAGAGTAGATGTATTACTGAAGAAACTTCGACCCATATTATACAGGATACCTTAGTTTAGCGGTCGAGCCGAGACTACATTGTTGTAACCTTTAGGCACTGAAGTTGAATAAATAAAAATATTTCATTGAATACTTTTAGGTAGCAATCGACGGCCATGATGTCCGCAATGTATCGATCCGCTGGCTCCGCGACCAGATCGGGCTGGTGGGCCAGGAGCCCGTGCTGTTCAACACCACGGTCAGGGAGAACATCCGCTACGGACGAGAGAACGCCACCAATGAGGAGATCGAGGCTTGTGCTAAGCAGGCTAACGCTCATCAGTTTATTATGAAGTTGCCTAAGGTAAGTCTGTCTATTATTTTCAGATTATTTTTGAGCCCAAATACCAATCACACAGCGTCTTTGTACGTACTTTTCCGTTCCTTTCTTGTCTGTTTTTATGTATATAGCTGGTTAAATACAGGGCGAATATATAGGAATGTCGGCGCACAGCCTATTTATTACCATGGATTCAGTACATGAACCTGAAACCCTGCGCTGAAAATTAAAAAAAAATTAAACATTTGCTTTGCCATACATTTGCATTTGCCTATTGCACTTTTCTATGAAACAGCATTTTTTTTTATAACCGATGAAAAATTGCTAAGTTAGGGGGGTTAAAATCATTAGCTGGTTTCAGTTTGCGCGTCGCAATCGTGCCAACCTGTTTAATCATGAATTATTCTCCTGACGAGCTAGTCACGTCTGAGTGTATTGTGTGAGTACCAATGAGAAAATTGTGTGACATGTCTGGGTACCTACCTACGAAACTCACATGGAGAATCCTTGTGTAGAGACGTCTTGAATACCAGATTGATTTAAGAGCCAAGAATATTCTTGCCTGTCAATTCCTTTTTGTTTCCTCTTTGCGCCTTAAGGTGAATCTAGTCGACATTTTTTCCATACAAACCTCGAGGGTGTGTTACTCCACTGTTCGACAATGTACATCAAAAACGAAACATAGTATGGTTTTGTCTCATTATTAATTTTGTCTGTGCGGAAACAGAATACTAACATAAAAAGCCATTAAAAAGTTAGGAGCCAATAAAGATTAATTTTTCTCGCTGATTTAACCTAACCTTGGGCATGGTTTAAGTAATATAAAAGAAGTGTGAAATCTCCAAAACCAAGTCGGTATCAACAAAGCTCAAATATCGAAAAGTTCAATAAACTTTATTGGTCATTGATTTATGCAGTGGTTTTTTCATAAAACCCGGTCTTGCGAAGGACTTTTCTTAATTTTTTACGCGCCGGTTTTACTATGAGTGATCCTGCATCTCACTCAATAACATTGTGCGTGTAGACTAGCGTCTAACTGCTCATCACTGATACTACCTCTGTCGGACACGATGCCTGGTGAGACAGCGTGCTTATTAGCCAGGCCCACCAGTGAGTTCGACCCTGCGACTAGATTCGTCTTAAACCCACGCACGTTTCAACGCGCTGCTTAGCGCCAAGAATTGAAAATCGAACACTGTGTTTTCTCGACGCACTGAGACTCACTCGCGCTGCACTCTGTTGAATTCTCAATGTTCGGTTCAACACCGAGAGAAGAAAATCCAGTGCACGAAAAATCCCGCCGCGCGCCGCCGCGTGTATATGTCGACTAAGACCAGATACCTCCTTGATGACACGGTGGAGCATACGGTGGAGGTTTGCCCGGTTTGGGCGAAGCACCGCCGTGTCCTTATGGAGGCGATCGGCGGCGGCGATCTCTCGTGCCCGGCCCTGGTCCAGGCCATGGTACGGAGCGAGGGTGCATGGGTAGCCGTCGCTTCCTTCTGCGAAGCAGCGATGCTCGCGAAAAAGGAGGCGGCGCACGTGAGGGAGAGGCAGTACATGCGCCCTCACAGCCGTAGCCTTCGCAGGAGACGCCCTGGGCGTCGGGAATCCCAGGCTGATTCCCAGCCACCGTAGGCGCGGGTTTGCGGACGGCGAGTAATGGGTAGCTCGCTGTCCGGTAAGGACCAAGCCCGGGTCGACGGAGCGTTGTGTTCCACGCGCGCCTCAAAGAAATGACAGCACCAACTGAAGGGGCCCGCAAGGGCCGATGCCTACCAGGGGTGCGGGTTATTTGAAAGTGATACCATGGCCCCTGATACACAGGCAACTGAAGGAACACGGGTGGGATTTAGTCAGTAAAACTCTGACGCGCCCTCCTGCTCCACCCAGAGCGGGAGAAGCTATTTGATGATTTCCCACACTAAAAAACAAAAAGACCAGATACCTTTATTTTTGTTTTGCAGTCCCCTTACAGGGTGTATATTTGAAAGTTTACATTTTATTTTAATGTCTGTAAAACATGTTTACAATAAACTGATTGTCTTGTTTGGTAGGGATACGATACACTTGTCGGAGAGCGAGGAGCTTCTCTGTCAGGTGGACAGAAGCAACGCATTGCCATTGCGCGTGCGCTTGTACGGAACCCGAAGATACTGCTACTGGACGAGGCTACCAGCGCGCTAGACACCTCCTCTGAGGCAAGAGTACAGAAGGCTCTCGATAAGGTAAGGTTTGGTTTAACTTATTGTTTCTACATTGATACGCGATGTCATAGCCCCCGGCTATCTGGGCCCCGACCCTTGCCTGAGCCAGCCCACGCCGCTGAACCTGCAGCTTTAAATTCGTCCCTAATTCATTACGATCTGATCCAGCCTGCCTTTGTCCAGCGACGACCTAAGCCGAGGTCCATACCCCAAAGGGGGTGCCCTTAGCGTTTAGTCGTTTAATTTACTTATAAGTTTTATACCCTGGCTGGGGGTCTTAATTTATTAAGGCATCCACAGGATAGTCCGTTTAAGCAGCTGATCTGCGAGATACTTCTCGCAGGTCAACCTGGAGGTAGCCAGCTGTCTCATTCCAAAAAAAAATACACTATGTCATGGAAAATTTAGTGAAACTTCAGCACCGTCTCGAGCTTCACAATCTACACGAGGCCCCAATTCTGTATCGTTTTATTGATTCCCCGCGGAATTTTACTGCGTTCAAACTACTACAATATTGTTTTTTTTAGCGACCAATGTAACGGTAAGGAATCAAAATGGCATATTCTGTATGTTCCAAAACAATTTGTCGATATTATTAATACGATATTAGCAGAATTCGTGTGTGAATGACGTGGTTACGAGTAAGGAATCGTTAAGTGGTCATAGTGAATTCAGGCCCTGAGCGAATTATACGCCCAGTTTCCTTGATTCATATAATTTGACTCCGGTTTTGACTAGGTACTGACCAAACTTTGATAAGTAGGTAATGATTGTTCCAAATTCATCCAATCGTGTCCATGTTTTTATTTTATGCCAAAACAGAAGATAACCCTTACATTTGAATTTTTTGGTGATTCTGATCAAATATCGGTCGCGTTAAAGATTTTTCTCACGAACACGCGTCAATCACTCCAATGTATACCTTATAACAAACATTTTAAAGTCGCATGATGCACTCTTGTCGCCCGCAATATCAAGGACTACACTTATATAATAATATGTAGGTATAGTCCTTGCAATATACGTATATACGTTAATTTTATCTTTGATGTTGTAGGCACAAGAAGGACGCACAACCCTCGTGGTAGCTCACAGACTCTCAACAATCAGGAACGTTGACATGATCTACGTTTTCAAGAGTGGCTTGGTGGTAGAAAATGGCACCCACGACGAGCTGATGACAAGGAAGGGACACTACTACGATATGGTCATGTTGCAAATGATGCCAGGCACCCAGGAAAAGAGTGGTACCTACTAATTACCATTCTATTTATTTCTTAGGATATGCTGTATCTGTGCAAAAGACTGGCCGACAGAAAGACACAGGTACCAGTGGTAACGGCCGCGACTTACGAGTTGTAGGTCATAGTTTCGAATCCAGACACGCGCTTTACTTTGTGCAAATTATTTCTTCAGCACTGCTCTCAAAACGGTGAAGAAAACATCGTGAGCAAACCGGCACGTACTAGAACCAAAAGATCATGAAGATTGAATATATGTGATGAAGACGACATAGAAGAGATGTAACATCTACCAACTCGCAGTGGGCCTGCGTGGTAGATTACGGCCCATTCCCTCTCACCTAGCCCGTGTGTCACCAGTGGGAACAATATAAGTTGATGCATTGATTATGCTAAGCCACACACACACAGTACAGTACAGCACAGCACAGTACAGTTAAAATTACCACGCAACTCCGCGAGAGCATATAAAAGAGAAGAAGACTAAAGCTCGTGGTTTTCGTCCTCCTCCATCTCCATTTCCATCCTCTAACTCTAAATGTTCAACGTAGTTACAAAACCTCATTATTTGCAGATAAATCCAAACTGACACGTGAAACATCAATAATCAGTGAAAAAGATGACGAAGATGAATTCCTTGACTTCAAATCTGGTGTAAGTAATCCCTATTCAATGTGTAACATAATTAACGCAAGACCTCATTCGCCACAATTAGAATATTGACTTAAAAGCATAATACGATGACCAAACTTTTTATTTATTTAAAGCTAATTAGGTATGATTATTAAGAAAATAATATTACTTAAGATGATGATATGCTGCCCAAGTACATGAAGTTATGAATAAAAAAATGATATTGAACCGATTAAAAAAGGAGGATGTTGTGCATCATATTAAAATAATTTTACACATTTCGTGACATCTGTGAAGTTTCGCCAGTTAGTTTAATACTAGTGGTCGCCCAGTGGTCGAAATTCGGCCATAATTCATTTAAAACTGAATGCATTTAGAATGTATTAATAAATAAAAATATTAATATGCCAAATTACATACCCCTCCATCCGCGTTACTTTTGTAGAAAGGGGTACCTATAAAAACTTTGCTTCACGTATATTTTCGTTATAATCTATCTCGCGAGATTATAAACTGTCAATAAATTGTGAACGGCACCATACTGCTTACAATATAAATAGGTTAGGTTAGAACTGCGACCAATTGCGCGCGAGCCGAGCGAGCGAAACGAGCGGTGCCGCGGGAGCGGCCGGCGAGCGCTACTTCCAAGTTAGTGGCAGTTACTTGGCTATTTAGTAATAGTACAATGTAATAACCGTCTGCAGTTCACAATGTTTCTATACTTTGTAATCTCTCGAGATATATTATAAACTGACGATGTTCATAATGTTGCGGTGACATGTAGATACTCGTATGTTATTATCATGAAGTATCTAATCGTACCTTCTATGAACAAAATACTTAAGTACATATTTGTCGTTGTACAGGACCCCGAAGAAGACGAAGACAACGTTCCAGACATTTCTTTCTGGAGGGTGTTGAAACTTAACAAGCCAGAATGGAAGAGTGTATCCCTTGCCAGTACCTGTTCGCTAATGAGTGGCTTTTGCATGCCACTGTTCGCTGTCATTTTTGGAGACTTTATTGGAGTAAGTAATAATTGGTGAGCAGTGGTAACGGCCGCGACTTACCGAGTTGTAGGTCATAAGTACGTACACAGGCAGGCGCTTTTCTTTGTGTAAATTATTCCATCACCACTGCTATCAAAACGGTGAACGAAAATATCGTGAGGAAACCGGCGTGTCTTAGAACCAAAACTTTTAAGACATATGACATCTACCAACCCACACTGGGCCCGCGAGGTGGATTACGGCCCGCTCCCTCTCACAGAGAGGAGGCCTGTGTCCCAGCAGTAAGAACTGCTGAGTTGTTGTGTAAGTATTAATAGTCAGTGCAAATCACGCGCGCAGCTTAAGTAACTTTTACGTCATTGACATGAGGTGTAAGTTTCAATGATCGGTTTCCGTGCTTGTGAATGCAGCTGAATGTATTCTTGCTCACTTCAATAGTCGTTGCTGGTGAGGTTACTTTGAGGATGTTCAGGTATTTCTATTTATCGATATAAAATAGGTAATATATTTGTAAACTATTTCTATCTTGGCGTTTTTCAGGTTCTGTCCAGTCCTGATCCTGATCAGATTTTGCGATCAGTTCGTAGGTTTGCACTGATATTCGTCGGCATTGGTGTCTTCTCTGGAATCACTAACTTCATCACGGTATGTTTCTTTTTATCACGCTTTTATTAGCTTCACCTGTATCTAACTATCTAGGTATATATGTAACGGAATCTTGAAACTCATATTTCACCCACTTCAAGGCATCAGTTTGCACACTTATCAAGGACCGATGACAATACAATAATTTCATAAATTTGTGCCATTATCCTGGCCAGGATCACCAGGATACCAAAAAAAAAAACACGCGTTTGTAGTTAGCCGAACTAAAAAATATAAAATAAATAATAGTTAAAAAAATACTAAAAAGCACGCTTTAATAGAAAACCAAAAAGCAGAAAATAAATAGAGAGGATAGATTGATTAATAAATAAGATCATTTTAATGTAAAAAAGGCGTGGGTGCTTGATATCAATTAATGTGAATATTTTATCGACAGATATTGATAAAAGTAGTCATTATAAAAAGAAAAAAAAAACATCTAAAAGCTACTTTTTTACATTATTATGACTTTCGAATTTAGCCCCATTTGTGAGGAAACTGGCAACCGGAATGTTCTAGAAGAACCACAGCTTCGAAGACATGTGGTATCATCTACCAACCCGCGCCGGGCTACTGTGGTAGATTACAGCCCACTCCCTTTCAAAGAAACAAGGCGTCCCAGCAGTGGGAACATTATAGGCTGATTACCCTTATCCTCATGCAATAACATCACGCCTGTATATCGTATTATCATCATTAATATCGACACGCAGCACGACTGTGAAGTTTTGCTAGTCATATTCAATTGACCTTGTATTCTATCTAACGCAATATCATTTAGGTGTTCTTCTACGGCATTGCGGGCGAGTACTTGACTCGGCGCCTGCGACTGTCCATGTTTGAGAAGCTGCTGGAGCAGGAGATAGGGTTCTACGATGATAAGAACAATGCTACTGGTGCTCTGTGTGCCAAGCTGTCTGGAGAAGCTGCTGCTGTTCAAGGGGTGAGTTCTACTACTGCGCCCTATAGGATTTTCCCATGGACAAGAATAACGAACATACGAAGGTGTAAAAAAATAAACACAGGTCCTGAAACTGGTTGGTTCATAATTTCATAATTGACTACTCGAATCGATTTCACTAACTGTTAACATTGGTATTTCTTTTTTCATCCCCGATTTTTAGGGGTTATTGGGATAAATAAGGGATGGATTTTCAATAATCCTTTTTACTGCTCACCAGTATCTAGATCTAGACTCAGCGGTTGAGGATGTGCGATGCATGTCAGTAAATAAATTCATGATTTTTATTAATTGTATTCTAAATCAGCGAGATCGTGAAACAGTGGGATTATGCCCCTTCCCACTAACCTACGCCAAGAAATTGCAAATCTTGGTAGAAATATAGATACCTTTTTTATCCTAACCCAAAAATATTTGCAACTTCTCTAAAAGCTAAAATTTCCTTTCTAGGCCACAGGTCAAAGAATCGGCACAGTAGTCCAAGCAGTGGGCACTTTCGGCTTTGCCCTGGTGCTGTCGTTGATCTACGAGTGGCGAGTGGGACTGGTAGCCCTGACCTTTGTGCCTATCATCGTCTTCGTGCTCTACAAAGAAGGAAGGATGACTTACAACGCGTCTTCTGGCACTGCCAAGACTATGGAGACTAGTTCGAAGGTAAATAAAATAAAAAAACTTTTGTTCAGACCTTGATCCATATGGTGGTAGTAACACACATTACTTTTAAGCTATGTTAATAAAAACATTTAGGTAATACAAAAAATCTTTTGCATTCACCTGACGCACCGGGTAGGTTATACGCACCGGGTATGATGTGCTGGCGTCTGTACCTTATAAGCCAACGTACTTTTAGATAATGATTTATTGTTTCTGATTTCCCAAAAATGGCGTTATCGATCTCCAGATAGCCGTGGAAGCCGTAGCCAACGTCAGAACAGTAGCGTCCCTCGGTCGCGAAGATACATTCCGTAAAGAGTACGCTAAGCAGCTGCACCCAGCCCTGGTGACCGCCAAGAACGCTTCTCACTACAGAGGCCTGGTGTTCGGTCTGTCCAGGGGCGTCTTCAACTTCGTCATAGCTTCCTCAATGTACTACGGAGGAACACTTATTGTGAACGAGGGAATCAGCTATGAAGTTGTTTTCAAGTAAGTTTTGTTGAAGATGGTCGCTGAAAAAAAATAACACCGTTCATAGGTCAAAGTTCCTATTCGTAAAAGGGCTGAAACAAGGAAGGTCTTTAACACACGTGAACAATTCATATAGAATCAACTAGCTTCTGCCCGCGACTTTGTTCGCGTCAAATTTCTTGCTCCCCGACCCACCCCGTCTCTCGCCTCGTCTGCCCGTGCGAGTGCTTCGTATTCGTGACTTTTTCTCTTTGCTCGGCTCCTAAGGGTCTTAGCGTGATGTTATATAGCCTATAGCCTTCCTCGATAAATGGGCTATCTAACACTAAAATAGTATTCCAATTCGAACCAGTAGTTCTTGAGATTAGCGCGTTCAACCCCTTCGCAAATAATGCATTATTTTAGAACAAATTTGGTTAGCATAAAAAAGGTTATAGTGAGCCAACCTTAAAAGATAGACATATGCTGTTGTGGAGTTTTTTTTTTTACTTTTAAAGGGGCACAATTCTGTCATACATGATTTTTGCGAAACTTTAACCGTTTACGCTGCGCACGCAGCGGAAGCTCTCAAAAGGAAAAAAAAACCCAGATTATAAAACATTCTTCATTGGTGCTCCGGTCCTATTGGTCTCAGTGTGATGATATATAGCTTATAGCCTTCTTCTGAGCTATATTCTCTCTATATTCTTCTTATGAGCTATCTAACACTCAAAAAAATTTTCAAATCGGACCAGCAGTTTCTGAGATTAACGGGTTCAAGCAAACAAACAAACTCTTCAGCTTTATAATATTAAATAATAAATATTATAAGTATAAACAAGACCACAGGTAATTAAGATGATTACTGCTTTTATTTTTAAGTTTAATTTTAGGTATTAAAAAAAGAACGACTACTTACGAGAAATTTATTCGAAAATTCTTATAAATTGAGGCCACTGAACAACATACTTAACGCAAGACCTCATTAGAGTACCCCCCATTAGAGTATCGATTAAAAAGCACAATGCAATGACCAAAACTATCTTTTTTTTAAAGTAACTGTTATTATTAAGAAAAACGTGTTGACCCTAGTATTACTTTATGCATTTAAAATTGAGTCTAATTACCTTGCATTAACATAAAAAAATATTTGGCTCTATCGGCGGTAGGTATGGCAAAACACCTACATTATTTTTGAAAAAAATAAGTTACTGAAATCGATTCAATAGTTAATTAGGAACAAATCATTATCAGGTCTTACGTTAATCTATCTACATATAATATATGTATTAATGAATCCCTATTTCCAGTGGTCACGGCATCACACGTGAACGGCTGGACTAATTTAGCTAATTCTTTTGTTTGTTACTGCCAGGAGAAAGTTCTTGTGAAAGAAAAAAATTAAGAGACCGGGAGATAATCAAGCTTATTTTTGTGAAGTAGACACTGAATCAATAACTACTTCCTTCATCACACAGGTCAGCTCAAGCCTTGCTGATGGGCGCATCATCAGCTGCGCAGGCCTTCGCGTTCGCTCCCAACTTCCAGAAGGGCATCAAGGCGGCCGGCCGCGTCATCATGCTGCTCGGCAGGCAGTCCAAGATCACGGACCCTGCGAATCCACCTCAGAAACAATTTGTAAGTTAATTTGTGGGAAGACCCCGAAAGTATCAGCATTAGTGGGATATGGCCATATCGGTTGAGGGGCTTGTGGCTGAGTAATAACAGCCGCACGGGAAGATCGACCAGGTTAAGCTACGCATGCCACGGTTGGTCCCAGGATGGGTGACCATCTTTACATACTCAGACCCTTCCGTGCCTCGGAAAGTAAGTTGGTTGTTGGCCCCGACTGTCATTCGTGGATCTTTGAAAGTAATTACGGGTCGTCAGAACTCCGAAAGGCTGACAACCAGTCTTACTCAGGGATTTCGTATTACCCAGTAACTGGGTTGTGGAGGTCAGATAGGCCATCTGACCTCCACAACCCAGTTATTTTTAATAAATGACTTTTGATTTTGATTTAATATTTTGGTACCTATATGGTTTTAAAAGTTTGAGCACAAACGTACTCATCTCTCATTATTTCCCACAGAAAATAGCTGTATCCATATGACAACCTAGAATCTTCTATTCAAACAATAATCACCCTTATTTCTTCACAGATGGGAACAGGTGAAGCAAGCCTGCAAGCCGTACAGTTCCGATACCCGACCAGGCCCATGGTGCAGGTCCTCAAGAGCCTGGACCTAGAGATACAGCGAGGCAAGACCTTGGCTCTGGTGGGAGCCAGCGGCTGTGGCAAGAGTACTGTCATACAGCTGTTAGAGCGGTACTATGATCCTGATGATGGAGTTGTGGTGAGTACAGTTGTCTTTGAAAGCGGCTTTATTTCGTAGCCTTATTTCGTATAGACGACTTTTACGCAATCATACAAAAACGTGAACTTGAACGTCACTCTGATGAATGAATTAAAAATGAATTTTAAAAAATGCCAAAAAAAAATTTGGCAAATGTATGTACTTACGCTAATGTTTAAAATGTTTTTCTAACAAATTGGATTTTATTACTTGTAAAATAAATTATTTGATTCGGAGCGATTGTCATTAATCAAGTGGTAGTATGATAAATTCAATTACAAAAATCGGTATATCCCTATCTTCCACTGGTTTATTAAGTATGCTGTTGACCTAACCTGTATCTACCTACGACTTGAGGTAGAAATAGGAAATATACAGGATGGCATGGACATCGACGCACAAACCGTTACCATGGATGCATGATTCATTCCATTCATTCACTCACTCATGATTCTGAACCTACAGCGTTGAAATTTTTCGCACGTTATAAGAATTATCTCTATCACTCATTTTGACCTCGTAGATATTGCACTAATCTATGATGATAGGTGTTTTTGTTTTGCTAACTGTAGCAAAATTTCTTCGCTAGGCTAGAATCATGTACTTAATTCATGATTTCAGTTTTCGCGTTGATGTCTCTGCCTCCCTGTTTATGATGCAAAGTATGTACACATCCAGAAAGTACGTAGAATACATCTTCGATCCTCTCACCTGAAGACTGCACTAATCTAGCTCGTGCCTATTAGCCACGTTAAGTGCAAAAAAATGAAATATATTATTTTTGTTCTAGTCTTCTAGTGACTGGTGGTCCAAGAGATACTGACGTCGGAAATTCAAAACAGGCTTTTGATGAGCAATTTTTGAGCTCAAAGAAAAAATATCCCGGCAGGTCCGTGGCAAGGAAATCGACGCGCAAACTGTAACCATGAATAGCGAAAAAATGATGTGTCTGACAAAAAAAAAACTGCCGTTTCATAGAAAAGTGCAATACCTACGCGGTGAAAATGAATGGCAGAGAAATTATTTTTCAACGCAAAAAGAATTTCAACTTCAGAATCATGTATCAGGTCGTGCGTCGATATCTCTGCCATCCTGTATAGTGCCCAAAATATCCAAGTGTTTGGGAAGAAGAACTGGCCTTGCGAATTTCTCAGCAGCTCGTTTATACCAACCCAACATCATCTGCATAGCCTTTTCCCAACTATGTTGGGGTCGGCTTCCAGTCTAACCGGTTGCAGCTGAATACCAGCATTATACATGGAGCGACTGCCTATCTGACCTCCACAAACCAGTTTCTGGGCAATACGATACCCCTTAGTAAGACTGGTTGTCAGACTTTCGGGCTTCTGACGACCCGTAACGACTGTCAAAAAGCCACAAATGACAGCCGCGACCAACGGCATAACGTGCTTTCCGAAGCACGGAGGTTTTTACAACCCTCTCCTACCAACCTTTTATCAAAATCCTCCACTTACAGGCTCAAGACGGTGTCCCTCTCCCGAAGCTCCGCCTCATAGACTCCCGCAGAGCGATAGGCTTCGTGCAACAGGAGCCCATACTGTTCGACCGCACCATCGGGGAGAACATCGCGTACGGCAACAATGAGAAGATGCCGTCTCCTGATGAAGTCATCAACGCCGCCAAACAGGCCAACATACATAACTTCATTACTTCTCTGCCTTTGGTAAGTTCATTTTAATATAATTTATAGTATATGTTTATTTACTCAAAAACAAAGCATTGTAGTAATTAATATACAGAAAACACAAGATGCACAGTCTCGAACAAAAGTAACACTCAAAACTGCCCCCAATTATACGTCAGTTATGATAAAACACTTATTTGCAAATTCAACCTTAGACGCATGAATTAAAGTGGGTTTTGTAAAGCAATGTCTAAAAAGACTGACTGAATGATGACTGACAATACTATTTGACACCTGCGCGTGCGCACATTGCGCCCTATTTACGCGGACGTTTTTGAGACGCTGATTGTGTATCTTGGATTTTTTGTTTAGCAATCAAATCAAATTCTTTTATTTCACATAAACCTGCATGGGCACTTATGAAACGTCAGAAGCTAGGTGCACGGTTCCAATTTGTCGCTTCCTATGGAAAAGAGTCGGCAAGAAACGCCACTCGGTTACTCTTTTAAAAATAATTGGCTTTTACAGTCAAACGCTTTTTAGAGGTCACAGAAAATGCCAATCGAATCCTGGGAACTCTCCCAGGATTCCAAAATATGACTGATGAGTTTTACTCCCGCGTCAGTTGTCGACCTACCTTTCGTGAAACCCAACTGTCGACTATGTAAAATCCCATTTGAGTTCAAATGTGACAACATCTGGTCTAGCATGATTTTTTCATAAATTTTGCTCAACGCTGGAAGCACAGATATAGGTCTATAATTAGAGGGATCACTCTTACTACCCGATTTGAAAATTGGTACTACATTACTACGTTTCATTAAGTCAGGAAACTTACCGCTGTCTAAACATTGATTAAATATGCCTGTTGGGACAGGGGCAATTGTGTCAATGATATCTTCAAGAACCTTAACGGAAATCCGCCGTAAGTCTTCAGTGTTTTTTTATGATAAGAATTTTAAATGCTGTTTTAATTGTGGCAATAGAAATGGGTTTGAATTCAAAACTTGGAATATCCTTACTAAAGTTTTCTTTAAGAAGAGATTCAGCTAATACAGATGATGAGTATGATGCTAATACAGATAAATTTTATTAGAAAACATGCATCGGTTTCTTACTAAACTTTAACCATATCCGGATAAGACGGGAGGAAACGCCCGGGTGTTACGACTGCATAGATCGCCCGGAGGACACGGTGGAGCATACGGTGGAGGTCTGGAGCAACGCCGTGTCCTTGTGGAGGGGATCGGTGGCAGCGATCTCTCGCGTCCGGCCCTAGTCCAGCCCATGGTACGGAGCGAGAGTGCATGGGTAGCCGTCACCTCCTTTTGCAAAGCAGTAATGCTTGTGAAGAGGGAGGCGGCGCGCGTGAGGGAGGCAATCTATGTGCCCTCTTGGCCTTAGTCGCCGCAGGCGATGCCCTGGGCGTCAGGAATCCCAGGCCGATTCCTGGCCACCGTAGGCGCGGGCTTGCGGTCGGCGAGTAATGGGCAGCTCGCTGTCCGGTAAGGACCAAGCCCAGGTCGACGGAGCGTTGTGTTCCGCGCGCGCCTCTAAGAGATGTCAGCACCAACTGGTGGGGTCCGCTAGGGCCGATGCCTGCCAGGGGTGCGGATTGTTCGAAAGAGATACCGTGGCCCCTGGCACACGGGTAACTGAAGGAGCACGGGTGGGTTTTAGTCAGTAAAAGTTTGGCACGCTCTCCCGCTCCGCCCAGAGCGGGCAAAGTTATTTGATGATTTCCCATCGACAAAGAAAACCCTCGTGCTTTCAGGGTTCCCTATATCCATAGCAATGGTGTATATCTATTATCCAGTTAATGTTGTGGCATACTTACATAAATAGACTACACCTTCTCTTTGCTACAGACTCAGAGCTAAACAAACATGTTCCTGATTAAAATTATACGAGCGATCCGAAGTTTCTTCGAACAGATTTTTTGTTCGATAAAACCTAGACGATTATTATCGAGTATTTTTACTATAGGAACTTCCGCAACGCATTCCAAGATCGTGATTCAAACATCACATAAAGAATGTAACTAGACAAGTTAATAACAAATGTTAAGACAATCAGATAAACTGTGTCTATACACATACAATTTCTGCTGGACCTCCAATGGGATTGTATATCTCAAAAAGACCGAAGAGTCAGCTCACATCCGCATAAACCATGATACTGACCTGGACAGATTAAGAAACACCATGTGACTGTTTTTTGTTACTACTGTCGATTTGAAAAGGTTATCTTTTTTTATATTGCATGTTTTTTTCTCTTTTAAACATTTAAGCTATTGCTATACTTACTGTAGTACACTACAAAAATTACTCACAAAATGTTATTTATATTAATTCCTTATCTGTAAATATTGCTAGAAATATAAATTGTAAACTAATATACCATACATACTCATACCAAAACCTTCTACTTCACAACCTTTCAACCATAAACACACCATTCATAATCATTCATACATTAATTTATAATACACACACCACTTTTCTACTACACTACTTTCAAACACTTTATACAAACAAAATCCATTTGGAAGCTCTCGCATATTATACAGCTTTCCTACAGTTTCTTACAAACTTTGACTACTATTCACTACAAAATTGTCTATTTACTCTAAATTCAATGACTTAATTGATTTATCTGAAGACATTGATGGAGTAACTGTATCGCAATCGCAAACAGCAGACATTGACGAGTGCCATAAAATAATTTCTCTACCCTTCGAACACCACCTGCTAATATTTACTCAGAACATACGCAGCATCGGCTGTAATATGCCTGAATTTGAAGTTCTATTAACGAGAATGAAACTCAAATGTGACATTATTATACTGACAGAATGTTGGCTTTCTTGCACGTCAGTTATCCCAAAGCTTGCGGGATATGGTCATGTGGGAACTAAAATTAACCCCAAACAAAATGATGGCGTGGTACTCTACTACAATGAAAACCTTAGTTTAACTATACATGAACCTGACGTGCAGGAATGTAATTGTCTGGTAGCTGTAATTGACAGCCGTATTGCTATAATTGCTTTGTATCGCTCTCCATCCTATAAAAATATAGAAGTGTTTCTATCATCGCTAGATAAAGTACTACTAACGTTATCAGCTTTTGAACACATTATTGTAATGGGGGACATAAATATTGACATAAACCCTAGCAAAATCAATATGGGCGGGGAGCGCTATTTAACACTAGCAGCCATGCATGGTCTTTTACCAGCACATACGCTAATTACACGAAGTGAAAGTGACACATGTTTGGATCATGCCTTATTAAAAACAAACTACCCTATCACCACTGTAGTCCCACATACAACATTAACAGATCACTACCCAGTCCTAGTGAGCATGAATCTTAAGAAAACGCGCAAACCGGCAGCAGCTTCAATAACTAAAGTGGACAACATAGGTTTGGAACGAGACCTGCTAAAAATCGATTTTAGCCCAATTCACCACACAGCAGATCCAAATGTATCCATTAATTACCTTACTCAACATCTACAATTCGCAATAGTTAATAACACCAAACAAACTACTCTTCCTAAACGCCATAGAATAATAAAACCCTGGATAACACAAGGGTTGCTACGGTGTATTAGAAACAGAGACAAGTTACATCAAAATTTAAAAAAATCTCCGGAAAATGACATCTTAAAACTAACTTACACTCGCTATAGAAATTTCTGCAATGCGATACAAAAAAAAGTAAAATGAGCTTTTGAAAAAAACCAACTTAAGTCTGCAAACAAAGACAACAAAAAACTGTGGAAAGCAATAAAAGAGATCACAAACACATCTAAAACAATAAATCATGCAAAAGACCTGCTAACGATATCAACCTCTCCAGAGGCAGCACTTAACGAAGTAAATAATTACTTTACAAATGTAGGCAGTTCACTAGCTAACAAGATTTACCAAAAAAATGCGCAAACGTCTAAACTCACACAAATACCCAATACCGTCACGAGCGTCGTCAACTCGTTTGTCCTAACAGATACATCAAATGAAGAGGTAGAACGTCTTATCCTAGACTTAAAAGCTGATTGTGCCAGTGGTTGGGACAATATTAGCACCAAATTTCTAAAAACTTTTAAAGACTTGCTTGTACCCCTCATAACGAAAATCTTCAACGATTGTCTTCAACATGGTGTGTTTCCTGACGCCCTAAAAAAAGCAGAAGTGTGCCCAATACATAAGAATGGAGACAGAGAGCGTGTCGAAAACTATCGACCCATTTCTATTTTACCAACATTATCGAAAATACTGGAAAGAATTATCAATACTAGACTTATAAATTATTTAGAGAAAAACAAAATGCTTTCAGCGAACCAATATGGCTTTCGGCAAGGCAAGTCCACCGAACAAGCCGTAAACAAACTATTATATAGTATCATTTCAAATTTAGATAAAAAGAAAAAATGCCTTACCATCTTCTTAGATCTGGCTAAGGCATTCGATACAATCTCTGTCTCACTTCTATTGGACAAGCTCGAGAGGCTGGGTATAAGAGGTACGCAGCACAAACTCCTAACAAGCTATCTAACCGGGCGTTCTCAGACTGTTCGAGTTGATAAACATAGAAGTTGTTACCTCCCTGTCACACACGGTGTTCCACAGGGCAGCATACTGGGGCCCACGTTATTTCTCATTTATATAAACGATCTCACGGATCTGAAACTTACCCATGGAGAAATCATATCATTCGCGGATGATACTGCTCTCTTTTTTTCCGGTGATACATGGGATGAGGCTTTTGGTGCTGCACAGCTGGGTTTTGATGTCGTTGGAAGGTGGCTCCAGCGTAACATACTTACATTAAATGTAGAGAAGACCAAATACATCTGTTTCGCCATAAGGCGTGTAAATTTGGTTACAAGTAACAATCATTTCGGCCATAATATCATAGCACATGAGTGTCACTCCGAAGTTAACTGCGCGTGCCATCCACTGGAACGAGTGCCAAATATTAAATATCTTGGTATTACAATAGACGGCAGGCTCAACTTCAAAGAGCACATACGACTGCTGAGCGGTAGGATAAGAAAACTCATATACATTTTAAAAAATCTAAGGCACGTTGCAGATCCTGAGTTGCTTAAACAAATTTACTACGCACTCTGTCAGTCGCTTCTTACGTATTGTATATCGTCATGGGGAGGTGCGGTAAAGACTGCGATAAAGCCTTTAGAGATCGCTCAACGTGCAATCCTCAAGGTGAGCCATTTTAAACCACTATTGTTTCCAACTGCTACACTGTATCGGCTTTGTGGAGTCTTGACGGTTAGACAGTTATTTATAATAAGTATAGTTCTGCTACAGCATAGCAAACAGGTATATGACCCACAAATCCTCCAAAAACGAAGAGCAGACTTGGTATGTAGCAGATTAACTCACTTCAAAAGTAAATTTTGCCAACGTTTCGCGAACTTCATTGGTCCCCTTCTTTACAATAGATTAAACAGGGCTATTCAGATATACTCACTAACAAAAACTCAATGCAAAAAAAAGGTATCTGAATATTTGCAAAAACTGAATTATGAAGAGACTGAACTTCTACTGCATATAGCACAATGATCACGACTATAGCATTAACTTGTTTGATTTTTATTTACAAAATTAACCCAGAGTACACGCTTAAACTTCCAAATGTTTATCTTTTTCATGGACTACACACACTCACACACACCCCCACACACCCTCTCTCAATTCACACACTCACATTTCATCCTACACAGTGAGAGGTCACGCATTCTTACTCTACATAAATTATAGTAACTTGCTGCATAACAAATTGTGTAAAATAACACTTACTTTATCCTGTAAAAATTAATATTAATGGCTACGATATATGTAAAATTATCCGAGGGGACTGGCGCTGATAGCCGAAATACAGGTTTTGCCTAGTTCGGCTACAGATGCTTAACTCATTTGTACTCAAAACTAGCCTATTTTTAATTTGTACAATATGTTTAAGTTTTTTGAACTAAATATAAATATAAAAAAAAATATATATATAAAATACACCGCTATTTTTTGATCGTGAAATAAAAATTAGCGGATCCATATATTGCGTCGAGTTATACGAACATAAATATATGGATCAGCTGATTTATATTTCATGATTTCAGGGTTGATCCCAATGTAAAAGTTGTTTATAATGATGAGTACAGTGACCCTTATAATGATTTGAAGGATTAAAACGATAAAAAATAGCGGTGTATTTACTTACTAGTTTCTGCCCGCAACTTCAACCGCGTGATATTTCTTGTTTCACCCGGTCCACCTCGTCGCATCGCATTGGCTGCTAACTTCGTTTTCGTTTGTCGTCTTTCTGACTTTTTCCTCGGCTCCTAAGACTCCTAGCGTGATGTGAAATAGCTTATGTCCTTCCTTAAGAATTGGACTATCTCAAATGGAAAAAGATTTTTTCTAATCCGACTAGTAGGACCAAAAACAAACAAACTCTTCAGCTTTACTTATTAGTGTAGATTACAAGTTGACCCGACAGACGTTGTCCTGTCCAGATTTGAATTATCCATTCACAAATAACATAGAAAAAAGGGCGTTCAGTTTTTCCCGAATTAGGTAATTTTACATTAAACTTTTCCAATTTTTATTTCCTCAAAACCTGATTCGGACCATTACGAAGATTTTGAAACAAAAATTACCAGATCGGTCTAACCGCTTACAAGTGATGCGCTTACCAACGAACAGCATTTAATATTTATTACATTTAATTTATTTGTATACATTTAAGTAGATGATTTATTAAATACTTCATTGTACCTACACCACATATAACAAAAAGAAAAAACACATACCTATAATATCATCATTTAGGCATCTAAATTTCTAAAAAAGAAACTTACTTATTACTACGTCTGACGTCATATTAAGTTCGTTCAACTGTAGATTTACTCACATCAATATTTTAGTTAAGGTACCTGAAATGGACTGTTCACCTATTGATCCGGTCCCCTAACCAGGTAGATAGGGCCCATCCGAAACTTATAAAACAGAACTTTTACATTAACAGGGCTACGAAACCAATATCGGGGCTAAAGGCACGCAGCTGTCTGGCGGACAGAAGCAGAGGGTGGCGATAGCCAGGGCGCTCATACGGAGACCCAAGATGTTGCTCCTGGATGAAGCTACCAGCGCGCTGGATACCGAGAGCGAAAAGGTAACATATATATAATGGAATAAAGTGTGATTTGTATTAACAGGGCAGATATGAGTGGAAACGCCGGAAGGGGACGCGACAAACGCAGACCAACACATAGGTTAAAAGCCGGCTAGATGCCACAATTTTTGATATCACTCCATATCTCTCCGTACAAAAAGCAAAATACTATTTTTGTAAAACTGGCCGATACTTTGGCCAGAGTATTAGCAATTTTTGCGGACCTCTATATTTTGGGACATCTATCCCACATAGATACGGGATAGTTGCCTAATTCATATAAATTACGTTTAGGATAGATGACCCGCCGAGAAACAGGACATTTATCCCGCAAAAACTTTGTTCGCATTTTGCCTTCCCATGCAATCGCACAGAGACATGCGATACGGTTAACTTAGTGGTAGTTGGAGAGTCTTCCGATAGATGAATAAAATAGCATGCGACCCATACGCGAAACGCGAGTAATTAATCGGGGCAATTATAACCCGGGGGCAACTATCCTGGTTTTACCTGAGTGACCTTATTGCTGATGTTCTTCAGAAAGGTCAGTTGCGTAGTACTCGCAACCGGCGTGCGTGTGTGACCAAGGCCCTGAGACAAAACACATTTCTGTTAGCGGTCACGCCGATCGCTACTCCAAAATGTATGGGAATGACATTCCCTGCGGAAAGATTACGTCGTGTCCTTTCCGCAGGGAATGTCATTCCCGTACATTTTGGCGTAGCGTTTGGCGTGACCGCTAACAGAAATGTGTTTTGTCTAGGCCTGCTGATGTATGAACGTAAACGAGGCAAAAGGAGTATGTAAGGATCGTAGCAGGAAGCGTTCTCTAGCTTCAGTCTACCCCCATGGGAAGAAGTGATTTTGTGAGCTCGTAGCGAATTTGCTACGGCGTAGAGCGATGGCACTACGAAATTCGGGAATAGTATTGTCTCAACTTGAACATTGGGTCTTTGGGTCTTTGCTTCTATTAGGTATATCTAGGTACTTTTATGACTCGAGTACGTAATAATGATAAAGATGAATGAAAATTTCAATACAGCAAAGCGTAGCATTGCTACGAGGATGACGAACTTTGTGCGATCAAAACTACGGACTATTTGTGATGGTAATTTTGATTATGACCCAAACCAATTGGACTTATTAGTCGATTCGCACGAATTCACTCGCCCGAAATGACACTTTTAAATAATATATGATTTTCTATAGGTGACTCGCACGAAGTTAATTTATTTGTGGGTGAATCGACAAATATAGAAATACGTAAAGACAGTTGTCACGTTTTGAATTTTATGCAGTAAAGTACATGCAATAACGTGTATAAAATTCAATTCACTCATACGAATCGGGTGTGAATCAACTAATAATAAGCCACGAATAATTGATAATCCGTTTAGATCGCAAGAGAAGTTCCAACAAAAACCAAAACGAAGTTATCTACCTATTGCCTTTCCCTAAAAGATACTTTAATTTTTAGATACCTTTACTCCGTTTGAACTAAAATTAGACATTTAAATAAACTTGTTTCACAGTCCGTTCAACTGATTTTGACCTCTATTGCGTTGGTAGCATGATAAAATAATGACATCTGCGGTACACAGTTGGTATTATCATATTGTTTTTTGCTTTTAATGCCATCTTTATGCCTACGAAATAGAAGTCAATATCGGTTGAACGGACTATAAAAAGGTTTGTTTAAATGTCTTAATCTTATTTCAAATGAAGATTACGAACACTTTCTTTTAACTTACTGCCAGGGGTGCGGGTTGTTCGAAAGAGATACCGCGGTCCCTGGCACAAAAGCAACTGAGGGAACACGGGTGGGTTTCAGTCAGTAAAAGTCTGACACGGGCTCCTGCTCCACCCAGAGCGGGAGAAGTTATTTGATGATTTACCACCCAAAAAAAAAACCTGTTTGTTTATCATATAAAAACTCTTTTCTTTCATTAAAGGTGGTACAAGAAGCCCTAGACAAGGCGAAAGCCGGTCGCACGTGCGTGATGATCGCTCACCGCCTGAGCACAGTACGAGATGCCGACGTCATCTGCGTCATACACGACGGGCAGGTCGCGGAGATGGGCACGCACGGCGAACTGCTCGACCTCAAAGGACTGTACTACAACCTGAATAGGAGAGGATACGCTTAAGTTTTAAGTACCTACATTAATTCCTAACAAACAAGAGGGTCTACTCCCGAAATCCGTAGTTCCGGCCGAAGTTATAGGAAAAATGTTTTTAATTACGAGAACTGGCCTTCAGATGGCCGCGACGGGTTTGACTTTATATTTACTACTTAAATGTTTAAAGCTAAGTGTTCGTGATGTATTTATAAGCAAAAGTGTCTTAATACAGTAACCTACAAATTTTTGTACTTATAAAACATGCCATAGATATGTGGGTCCAAGCGTACCAAAAACAGTCTCCAACTGAGACTTCAGTGAAGTATTACATAATTAAGTTTATAACGCCAGTGATAATAAATGCCTAGATTTATTTATTTTTATAATAATGTGAAAAGTATTGAATGTATGTACCTACTTATAATAAAAAATTGTTATTACTACTGCCTTTTTTTTTTCGAAGAGCAGATTCAATCTGTTTTTATTAAGGACCCTTTTTTACGTCATCATTTCAGCTGAAAGACGTTCACTGCTGGACATAGGCCTCCCTCAGGCTCCTCCACTTCGACCGATCTTGTGCGTATTTCTACGTAATTTGTCATATTTTTTTTCTTGTATGGCATCTCGCAGTTGACCTTGAGAGGCCGTGACTGCTTAGCCGGACTTTCCTGTGGTTCCCTTTAAGTAAACTACAGCCTCCAGCCAGGGGCGTAAAACTACTACTTAAAACTAAGCGACTGCATGCTGAGGGTATCCCCTGTGGGGTACGGGCCTCGGCTCAGGCCGTCACTGGTAGGGGGACAGCAAGTGGGGACAAGCTGGATCAAATCATTCTTATTATTATAAAATCTTGGGGAATTTAACTCCACAGGCTCAGCTGCGGCGGAGGCTGACAGCAAGGGACGGTCGGGCGTAATTTATCAGAATCCCCAGCCGTTTAAATACATTTCCTTTTAACCAGTAAATCACGTTAAAACAAATAAGTAAGTTGCATACTCAGTGAGGGTAAATGACCCGTAATAAATTACTATAGTTCTAGTTTCACAAAGAGGACACTATTGATTTACAAACTACTTATTGTGTGTCCGCACAAAACAAGTTGTAACAACATTCCTTTTGTTTTACTCCTACAAAAGTTTCACCAGCTATTGTACGGATTTATTGTAAGGGATCTTTATTGTCTATTGTGTATTACACATTTGTATGACTTCTATAGAGATATTGGATGTTTTTTTTATGATAATTTGTCAGTGGTATCTCTCGGCCATGACGTACGAACCAACCCAGACAGGCACTTTCACAGTCAACCTAAAATGTTCCCACTATTGAGACATAACCCCCCTCCAGGCGCGGTCGCAGCCAAAGACTTTGGGGGGGGGGGTCACAGACAAAGACTACCTACATATTAATAAGAAAATTTATTATATTTTCGAAAAATTACTATTTCAAGCTTTACGTTTACGGCTTTGGGGGGGTCATGACCCCTAGGACCCCTCCCCTCGGACCGCGCCTACCCCCCTCTCGGCGAGAGGGAGTGGGTTTAAAAAAATGTCGGTTTCCTAAAGATATTTTCCTTGACCGTTTTGGCAGGCCCTTCACTTTGTGTATTTAATTTCACAAATCACCATTGCTCTCAAAACGGTGAAGGAAAACATCGTGAGGTATCATAGAACCAAAAAGTCGAAGACATGTGACATCTACCAACCCGCACCGGGCCCACGTGGTGGATTACAGCCCACTCGCTCTCACAGAGAGGCGGCCTGTTTCCCAGCAGTGGGAACATTATAGGCTGATTATGATGATGATGAATTTAAAGGATGAAATAGGTCCACCCATAGAAGTTTTTTTTTATTTATTTAGGTTAGCCAACAATTGTTTACTTACACGCTACATTCAAAATAATTCCCCAATAATACGAAATAACAAAGTATTGACAGATCCCGCATGAAAACAATATTTGAGTGTATACTTCCATCAAAGAGCAATTCATAAAAATTACTCGTTACATAAAACAATTAATGTCCAGCGGAGCGGCGCACGCCGCCGATAAACTGATCGGAATCATCTCCACGAGCGATCATAAATTAATTGTTTTATTATGTCACATCCCAGACGTGATAAAAAACCGACAAATTACCAAATTGAGACATCCCGCTATCTACCTTATAGACACGTGAAGCTCTTGAACGAATAACACCCGTCATAAGATAAAATAGATCCTATCGAGAAACCAAAATGAGCGAGCCTCCATTTTTTTTCCTACCCAGCGTGAGCTTTATGCTAATGAATCCCAAAAACAAACATTGTTATAAGCCAAATGTGTAACATACGATAAAAATAAATTAAATAATAAAGGGAATCGTTAAAATGGAAGAAATGTCCGTAATTTATCCACGAGTCACCTTTTAGGCATTCCGTGGATGCCATCGCGGCGGGGTCCCGCGGCCGCCTGCTCTAGACGCGATCTCCAAATAAAAAGGCGCCACAAAAAGACGTATTCAATAAGCCGATGGCCATTACCGGACGTAATCGATGAGATAAATTAGTTATAATAAAATCTGTGGAGCCGCGGACGGGCAGCAGTACGTTAGTTGAATGTCTGAGCAGAGCTAGCGACGCGCACGCACTGTTGTGCAAAAAGTTAATGAATATTTGTCTATATTTGGTCTAGCCAAGTTGAAATTGAGAAAAAAATATCAGTACCGTTTCTGAACAATGGATAGGTACTACGCCTACTATGGTAGATAGGTAGCTATAAATATGAGATCCGAAAAACATTATACCAATCGACTAGCCCGCAGAAAAGGTTAGGTACTTACCAAACCCGTCATGTACCTTCTTACTTAAGAAGGTACTGTCGGGCACTTAAGCAGCAGCCCAGCCTGTTCCCATTATAGTAAGTTGCAAGTGATGTCATAAATATCTTCTGCCTCCAAGATTGCAACATCTTCCTGCCCATGTCCCATGTTATTTGGGGTCGACGCAACACGATGTCTTCTTCAATTCTCCCATGTCAGCCATCACGCTATGGGCACGCCACGATTGCGGCGGTAAGTCCCCTCTTCGAGGAGTGGCTTGAGAGGCGTCATGGCGTCCTCACCTTCCGCCTCACACAGGTCCTCACCGGACACGGTTGTTTCGGGAGGTTCCTGTTTCGAATAAGGCGGGAGGAAACGCCCGGGTCGAAGATCGCCCTGAGGACACGGTGGAGCATACGGTGGAGGTCTGCCCGCCTTGGTCGAAGCACCGCCGTGTCCTCGTGGAGGCGATTGGCGGCGGCGATCTCTCGCGTCCGGCCCTGGTCCAGGCCATGGTACGGAGCGAGAGTGCATGGTTAGCCGTCATCTCCTTCAGCGAAGCAGTGATGCTCGCAAAGAGGAAGGCGGCGCACGTGAGGGAGAGGCAGTGCATGCGCCCTCACGTCCGCAGCCTTCGCAGGAGACGCCCTGGGCTTCGGGAATCCCAGGCTGATTCCCACCACCGTAGGCGCGGGCTTGCGGACGGCGAGTAATGGGTAGCTCGCTGTCCGGTAAGGACCAAGCCCGGGTCGACAGCGCGTTGTGTTCCACGCGCGCCTCAAAGAGATGTCAGCACCAACTGATGGGGCCCGGAAGGGCCGATGCCTGCCAGGGGTGCGGGTTGTTCGAAAGAGATACCGCGGCCCCTGGCACACAGGCAACTGAGGGAACACGGGTGGGTTTTAGTCAGTAAAGGTCTGACACGCCCTCCCGCTCCATTTCGCGTCCCGCTCAGTTTTTTGATGATTTCCCACCAAAAAAAAAAAGCCATCACGCATTCCCTCCCTTCTGTTTCTTAACATTCCTCACACAATCCATCCATCTTTTCTTTGGCCTTCCTCTCATGTGTTATTTCGTTTCTTCCCTCCGCGATTTCCTTTCAACTTTTCTGTCACTAGCCCTACTTAAAAACTTACCCTTAAATACTATTTTTTAACCTTTTCAATTTAAAAAATCTTTTAAAAATATAAATGGATATAAGGAGTCAACACATCCATCTCGAGATTCTCAATTCTGCTGCATGTAATCTCTTTTCATAATATCCGTTTTCTTTACGGCCCCGTATCCCGATCCAAATAGAACAACAAACCTTACATCACGCATCCGCATCCGCATCGGGCATCCGTGGGTCGCAAGTTGTATCTGTTATCTGTCGCTAATTAATCCGCCCTGAGTTGATCAGGCTCGTTACGTCTCGGTCTACTATAAATGCTACAAATCCCCCGCCACCCCGCTGCCACGCGCGTACCTCGCACCGCCTCATAATCAATACGCCACAGAGTCGATGATTTGAGGCAACCGATTACTTCATTGGTAAAGGTCGATCTTGAAATGACTGGTAAACATTATACAGTGTTTGGCGAAAATCGCCTGACAGTAGAGGAATCATTGCGCCTGTAAAACAAGTTAGTCATTGCGCTGATGATGATGATGATGTTGATCTCCTATTGGAAGTTCCAACCTGGAACTTCCAAGGCATAAAGTGGTTTCTAGCTGACAAACCTATGTTAGGTATGCTCCTACCGAGTTATGACAACCTGATTCCTCGCAGGCATAATGCGTTTTCAAGCTGACACACTTATGTTAGGTTAGCTCCTACCAAGTTATGATAACCTGGTACACACACAATGTTACACTGCTACAACATTGAATTCGTTACGAATAATCTAAAGAATACTTCAAAAAGAGTTCATTGTTTCGACTTGGATTCGAACCATCGCATTAGCGAACGTCGTCATACTCACACCGGCAGTTTGACAAACTAGCCAGCGAGCCCTTAGGGCGAGGGCTACAAGAAACAGAGGCTGTAATTATCAAAGCGCACGTAGGTATGTCATACGACGTTTTATAACATATTTGCGAGGAAATAAATAAAACTCGGACTTTCTTAAACGAATAAATCTATAATCACTTGTTAAAGCAGTTAGAAAAATTTGAACAATTTGTAAAATTGATTATTACGTTGCCAGTTGGCATTTTTAATGTTGTCAAGTTATTATTATTAGTTACAATTTCACCAGTCTCTCTCTCACTCTCTTGAGTGAAAGTAGGAGAAAGGAGACCACAGAGTTCTGCAGTCGGTGGCTGCGACGGCGACGATGGTGGAATGTACGCGTGTGTGCTCGTAGATGGTCGAGAGCAACACTTGGCTCCAAATTTATATTCCTTGTAATGCGGGAGCTAATTTCTTCTTTATTTCTCATCGAGTAATCTATGTAGCCCTCGGCTACACTGTTCGACCGCCACCCTCCGTGGCGTTTTAGTGTCAATAAGTTCGCACCTGAATCGGCGAGCAATGTAGCCGAGGACCTTCTGAAACTGTGCCCTGTGTAGGTATTCATGTGGATCATCCAAATTTAAGGAAGTGGCAATTTGTTTCGGCATTGCTCCAAATTTATTCTAAGTTCTAAGTCTTTTTAGAAATGCCAGCAAGTTGGAGTAGGTATAACTTGATATCAATACCATGTTTTGTTTTCACAGTGCTTTTTAGCATGGTGCTACTCCACAATGAGCTTGACTTATATTTTTGAGAAAGTTTCATGAAATAGGCTAAAAACACTTTCTGAAAATGAATATGCATCTTTGCTTGTTTTCCATAAGATGAAATTTTGATACGCTTGTAAGTATCTATCGGTCGATTTTTCGGGCAAGAGGCTTAGAGTAGCGTTTTTCGCTGCCTATGAAACTTCTGGCAGTGTCGAAATTATTTAATCATCATAACTTGACGACATTTTCAAATAAAAACAATACAGCGAAAAGAAGAAGCGCGCGGAATAATCTTTCACAAATTAGCGATGCGCGTGCATCAGCGCTTTTTTTTTAAGGCAAAGGCACAAAAACAGCCGGCAATCACTACATAGTATAAAACAAACTCGCTTTCTCTATCCCTATATCCCTATGTATGCTTAAATCTTTAAAACTACGCAACGGATTTTGATGCGGGTTTTTTTAATAGATAGAGTGATTCAAGAGGAAGGTTTATATGTATAATACGCCGACCTCCACGCGGGCTACTCACGCGGGTTACTAATAAAGTAAATTAATATTTTTAGTTTCTGTTACAGATATATGGTTGTAATTGAAGCGACTAGAATAACAGCAACCACCGCTTCATGCATAGACAATGTATTTACTAATTGTAAAATAAAGGACTCTTCCTTAATTAGTGGCGTCAGGTCAGACCATACTGGTCAGCTTGTATCGTTTCACGTAGATAAAAAGTTACACCTAGATAAAACCATTGAATTGAGACCTCTGACTAAAAATAAATTGGAAACGTTTAAAAATAATGTTCTTAGCAATCTCTTCTTAGCAAGTTTTGATTCACAAGACCCCAATATAAACTATAGCACATTTTTTTCTACAGTATGCCAAGAATTCAATAAAGCATGTCCTGTAAAAAAAGTTACAATCACTCCTAAACCAAAATTTAGCGAATGGGCCACAGCTGGCATTAGAAAAAGCAGAGATGTCTTATATAATTTGTACCACGAAAAATCACTGACTTCTGATCAGGCCCTTCATAATTATGTAAGAAACTATTCTAAGATATTCAAAAGAGTCTGCGCTCAAGCTAAATCTAAATTAACAAGTAACAAAATTAATATTTCTAAAAATAAAATAAAAGCTGTGTGGCAGGTAATTAACAAAGAAACTGGAAACACACAACAGCGAGATCAGAATGAGTTAGCTCTAAAAATTGATAATGAAACCATTTCAGATAAGTTAAAAGTTGCTGAGACTCTAGAAAATTTCTTTACCGACATCCCAATAGAGGTTACGAAGTCTCTACCCTCATCATCTGTATTAGCTGAATCTCTTCTTAAAGAAAACATCAGTAAGGACATTCCAAATTTTGAATTCAAACCCTTTCTATTGCCACAATTAAAACAGCATTCAAAAGTCTTAATTTAAAAAACACTGAAGACTTATGGGGGATTTCCGTTAAGGTTCTTGAAGGTATCATTGACACAATTGCCCCTGTCCTAACAGGCATATTTAATCAATGTTTAGACAGCGGTAAGTTTCCTGACTTAATGAAACATAGTAAAGTAGTACCAGTTTTTAAATCGGGTAGTAAGAGTGATCCCTCTAATTATAGACCTATATCTGTGTTTCCAGCAATGAGCAAAATTTATGAAAAAGTCATGCTAGACCAGATGTTGTCACATTTGAACTCAAATGGGATTTTACATAGTCGACAGTTTGGTTTCACGAAAGGTAGGTCGACGACTGACGCGAGAGTAAAACTCGTCAGTCACATTTTGGAATCCTGGGAGAAGTCTCAGGATGCAATTGGCATTTTTTGTGACCTCTCAAAAGCGTTTGACTGCGTTGACCACAACACACTCATCTGTAAATTACACCACTACGGAATTCGTGGACGAGCTGCTGATCTTGTACTTTCCTATTTATCAAACAGGCAGCAAAAAGTAAATGTTAACGGGGCAACGTCCTCGGGGTCTCTAGTTAAGATGGGCGTGCCTCAAGGTTCAATTCTTGGCCCTTTTTTATTTCTAGTTTATATTAATGACCTTCCTTACCTAATGGCAAATTTCTCGGATATAATTTTATTCGCTGATGACACCTCTCTTATTTTTAGAATAGATAGAAAAGATACGGATGTCTTACATGTCAACGATAGTCTAGCTGTTCTCTCGAAATGGTTTGCGGCTAATAATCTTTTACTCAATGCAAACAAAACTAAATGTCTTAAGTTCTCATTACCAAATGTACCCCAATTAGGTCTAAATTTAAAACTTGATGGCAAGAAACTAGATGCTATTTCCGAAACTGTATTTCTGGGAATTACTTTAGATTCGAAATTGCAATGGGGTGCCCACATTAGAGCTCTCTCAAGTAGATTAAGTTCAACTGCTTACGCAGTAAGAAAAATAAGGCAGTTGACTGATCAAAATCAAAATCAAAATCAAAATATTTTTATTTCACATAAACCTGCAAGGGCACTTATGAAACGTCAGAAGCTAGGTGCACGGTTCCAATTTGTCGCTTCCTATGGAGAAGAGCCGGCAAGAAACTCCACGGTTACTCTTTTAAAAATAATTGGATTTTATAATGTTTTCAAATTACAGTGATATTAGGTATGGGAGGACAGTGCAGGCCTGTCAATAAGTACCAGGTACTTAGAGGAATGAAAATAAAGAACAGAAACTGTAGGCCTACAACGTTCTCTCATTCACAATATGTAAAAGAATCTACATAAGTAAAATCAACCTATTTAAACCAAGTGATATGATTTCCATGAGAATCACTAATAAATACTCGATATTACAAGGGTTGTATAATGTCAAATAATGACGAGAATATGTCAGAAAGTGTAAAAAATAAAATAATTAAAATTAACATTGTAATTTGGAAGCAGTTAATAGACGCTCACAAAGTTATGGTGCTAATGAGTTACCAGGGAAGCCACATGTGCAGAAGGAATTAATGCCAAACTTCCTTGTCTTCAACGTAGTCTTTTATCTTATAATATGCTTTTTTGATAAGGACACGTTTGATGTGAGTTTTAAACTTTCCATCGCTAAGTTCTGTAACCGATTTTGGCAACTTGTTATAGAAGCGGATACTGTTTATTAGAAATGACTTGCTAGTTTTAGTTAATCTAAATTTTGGAATCACAATTTCATCTTTACTACGTGTATTTAGATTATGGAAGTCGCATCTTTTTTTGAAAAGACCTAAATTTTTGCGAACATACAAGATATTTTCTAGGATATAAAGAGAAGGCAGAGTTAGTATGTCAACTTCGTTGAATTTGTTTCTAAGAGACTCGCGAGGCCCCATTTTATAGATTGCGCGGATTGCCCTCTTTTGTAGAATGAAAACTGAATCTACGTCAGCTGCCGACCCCCACAGCAGAACGCCATAAGACATAATACTGTGAAAATAAGCAAAGTATACTAACCTAGCTGTGGCTACATCAGTCAACTGCCTTATTTTTCTTACTGCGTAAGCAGCTGAGCTTAATCTACTTGAAAGAGCTCTGTATGATCTCTGATGTAGCCACAGCTAGGTGACACACTAGGTGCACATATTGTGAATGGGAAAACATTGTAGGCCTTACAGACTAGATTTATAGACGATTTTCTATTCTTTATTTTCATTCCTCTAAGTACTTGGTACTTATTGGCAGGCCTGCACTGTCCTCCCATACCTATTATCACTGTAATTTGAAAACATTGTAAAACCCAATTATTTTTAAAAGAGTAACCGTGGGGTTTCTTGCCGGCTCTTCTCCATAGGAAGCGACAAATTGGAACCGTGCACCTAGCTTCAGACGTTTCATAAGTGCCCTTGCAGGTTTATGTGAAATAAAATATTTTGATTTGATTTGATTTGAATTTATTGTCAAAACTAATTAAATTAAAGAATTATTTTTTTATTTTATCTCTCAAAGTTAATTTTATTCATAAAATGTTGACCTCTGACATAAAAACTCTTTGCAAAGATTTAAAAAAGTACCGTTCGTTTTAGACGGAGTATCTTGATAAACTGTGCGTTTTACATTACAACACAGACTACATAGAGATATGCATTACAATAACGGACAAGTACGTAATGACATACATTATGATATTGAAATTGGTGAAATAAGAGACCCTTTACGAGCAAATGTGTTATAAATTATAATAAAATGTTTTTGCAAAACACAAAAATTAAATGGGCCTAGCACGGATTTGAACGCACACGTTCTTTTAGAGGGGTAACCACATAATGGAGCTGTGTTTACTACGAAGGCATAGAGCGTTTTCTAGCTGACACACCTACGTTAGGTTAGCAGCTACCCAGTTATGACAACCTGGTACTACGAAGGTATAGAACGTTTTTTAACTGACACACTTATGTTAGGTTAGCTCCTACCAAGTTATAATAACATGATAGGTACTACGAAGGCGTAAAGCGTTTTCTAGCTAACACACCTATGTTAGGTTAGCTCCTATCGAGTTATAATAACCTGGTAATTTGAAGGCATAAAGCGGTATCTAGCTGACACACCTATGTTAGGTGAGCTCCTACAGAGTTATGCCAACCTAGTATTTCGAAGGCGTAAGCGTTTTCTAGCTGACACAACTGTAAGCCCGCATCGTTGTCAATGGGAAAAGTGCCCAAAAGGCTGGCAGCATTGCCACGTTGTATGGCAATGCTGATTCTTTGGCCGAAAAATAGGCCAGCCTTTGGTTACGTGAAGAGTCGACCAACCCTCGGAAATGTCTCGGAAAACTAAGTGGGCACTTGGACCCCATGTTTCTAGAGTTTCAACCCCAAACGGCTAGAACAAAGTTCCAATAAGATTGAAATATTTGCGCCGTTTGAGGTTTTCCGCACTTGGATTAGCCGCCCCAGCATAACCCGCCGTACTAGAAAGATGGGATGGCGCAAGGGTGTCGACACATGTTGCATCCCACACCAAACGCCTACCTTACTTTCAAGGCATCATGGTCATTCTGTCTGGTCTCTTCCCATCACCGCGTGCAAAGCCATTGAGTTCTAGAACAGCTGGCACCTCGGCGGTGAGAAGAACACGACGGATGATGTCATTTATGCTAGCGTGCCGTGCTATTCGGCCTGCGCTCCTACTGCAGCATAAGACATGGTGTCCGAGTCAGTCGACACCTTCACCGCATTGGCAGCGATGCAGAACCACTCAGTAGCGAGCCGGAAGGTGCCTATGTTGGGTGACGGTAGTGACTGAAGCCAGAGGCCCGACTCCCACTCACCCACAACCAGAAGACGGGCACGCTCAGCAGTATTGGTGGACGTATTAATAAGTTTATTCCGTACCAACCTGCAGAGCGGCTCATCCCACTGCCTCTGAGAAGATGGGTTCACGGGCCAATCTGTATCCGGGCAAGCCATTTTCCAGGCATTCACCGCATCAATCAAGCATGGCACTTCAGAGTCAACCAGGCAAGGGGCTAAAATTTTCTCAGCCAACTTTTCAGTGCTGTGGATAGAGGACAGGAAAGCCGGTAAGCTAAAACTAGTAATTTTACGGACGCCGAGGCCACCAAGTGTGGCTTGAAGCCACGCTCGGTCCTCCAAAGCCACATTTAATGGATGATAGTGTGCTGCGAATAATTTGGTCAATTTTGTCCAAGAGCTGTAGATGCTTCCTTATAGGAGAAGAGCGTTGAAATATATAAAATTTGTCCCAAAACAACAGTAGGTATTTAATTTATTTTAGAGAGTCTTTCCGAAATATCGTTTAATTTTTTTATTTTATCTTCGATGAATTGAGAAAAGCTGTCTTCCAAAATTCGGGAACCTGGCTAGGGGAAATTCTAAAAAAAACTCTTTTCTATTTTGATTTGTCCTATTGCATTAAATGTTTCTAAGGTCAATTGTCTATAAGTGACGTCAGAAAGATAACTTTCACAGTTTGATGGGTTAAGGTCCAGGCCAGGTCCAGGTTTAAATTGTAGTTTGAGGAGTTGTAGGTCTCTCAAAACGGTGTCTACATTAGGGGCTCCGTGGCGGGTGGAGAGCTCCAACGGTGAATCCTTAACATCCAAACCTATGGATAAAGAGACGACCATGAAAACAACTAAGCCACAAGCTGCGTCCCGCTTGTCGGATGCGGTTATAAAAATCAACGCACCAAAGGCCGCGTCTTCAGATGCGCCTTCCGAAACCACGCAAGGGTTGCATCTCAAGATGCGCCTAAGCTAAGCAGCAATCGCCTAAGGCTGCGTCCACAGATGCACCCAATACACACAAACGCTCGGTTGCGTCCAAGGATGCGATGAGGAAGGCAACCGCAAGGGATGCGCCACAACAGGCTGCGTCCGCGGCGAACCCAACCTCAACTGCGTCCATGGATGCGGCCCCTTTTTTTCTCTTTTTTGATTTCGGGGGAAATCCTTATGGATGTCCTCCGCCCCGGGGAGGGCGGAGGGGTCTGTCAGTTCCGTGTCTCACTTGCACTGGGGATCACGGGAACAACCGTGACTTCCGCGATCCCCGGCTAGTGCCAGCCCGCCTCTGCGGGCCACCTCGCGACAGGGGGGGAGTGAGGTGTTAAACTCCCCCTTACGTCATAGAGAGGCGCGCGTGGAACACTACGCGCCGCCATCTCGGGTCCTAAGAAGTAGGGGGTGACAGATTTCCCCAGATCTGTCGCCCCTGGACCCATTTAGGGGGGCTGGAAGAGGGCGTTATCCGCCCTCCGCCGACGCCCGGTGCGTCTGCTGCGGATCGGGTTAGCGGAAGCAATCTCCCGCTCCCTCTCCGCAGCCTCCTTCTGCGACATGACTGTTTCGCACGTCAAATTCGCAAATGATTCAAGAGCTACACGACCGAAACCAGCCGCACCAGCTTGGAAGTCCAGAATTGAACGCCGTATTGGTGGGGCCAGAGCGCTCATCGGCAAACTAATCTGCTTCAGGGAGGGCAATACTCGCCCTCGAGTGCTGCGCTTTGTGAGACGGGCATTCTCGGGGACTGATATCAGTCCTCAAGACTATATGTCCTGTGTCACAGAGCGCATCGACTTCCTAAAGCAGAAAGTGTATGCATGGGCGAACCGTATTCGTAGGTACAAGCGGCGAGTGGACCGATACACCCAGAACCGCACTTTCCAAAGTGAGGAATGGTGGGTACATAGAGCTTGGGAGCGACCGGACCAAGGTGTGGCTGACACGCGCCTACCGGATGATGATGCCATGTGTTCTTTTTGGCGTAGTATCTGATCGGTGCCTGTCAGTCACACCGAAGGTGATTGGGCTCGGGAAGTCGAGCGAGCCTGCGATCCAATACCAGAGATGGGGGCTGTTACCATCTGCCCCCAAGATGTAACTCGTGCAGTCCGTTCGTTGCCAAACTGGAAATCTCCAGGGCCGGACGGGCTGCACAACTTCTGGATTAAATGGTTCCAAAGGTCACACGCTCGCTTGGCGGCTCAGTATCAGGTTGCTTTAGAGTCTGGTTCGCTACTCCAGTTTCTAACAACAGGAATAACCCACCTGCTCCGTAAATCAGGTAGTACCGCGGAACCCAAAAATTATAGGCTGATCACGTGTTTACCGACGGTCTATAAAGTTCTTACATCCATTTTGAGAGCTAAGATTTACAATCATATAGACGGTAACTGCATCATGTCTGTCTCTCAAAATGGATGTCGGAACGGGTCCCGCGGTACTAAGGAGCTACTCCTCATTGATATGGCCATTAGCCAACAGGTTCGTCGTTCCCGAAAGGATTTTTCGGCATGTTGGATAGATTGCCTATGAGTCGGTGCCACATACATGGCTCATGAGGGAGCTGGAGTTGTATAAAGTAGATACAACTCTGCGCACCTTCCTGATGTCATGTATGGGGCAATGGAGGACGGTTCTTCAATATCCAGGATGTCGAAATATCCATAGGAATAGCGAGCCGATAAGGATCGAGCGAGGCATATTTCAGGACGATGGTTTAAGTCCGCTTTGGTTCTGCCTAGCCCTGAATCCTCTAAGCACACTGCTGGAGGATTCAGGTATAGGCTATCGGCTGAAGAGAGATGTTCACAATAGTTTTCTAAAACAGATGATCAGGTTATATCTCACCTCCTTTACATGGATGACCTAAAACTCTTTGCCCCCAACAATTTGCAACTGATGGAGCTACTGAAAGTAACTGCAACCTTCAGTAGCGCCATCAGGATGGATTTTGGTGTGGACAAATGTGCGGTCATGCATGTAAAGCGAGGGGAGATTGCGGAATCCGTGGGAACCCAACTCTCGGATTCTATACACCTTAGATCCCTCTCCTCAACCGAAACATACAAGTATTTGGGTAGGTCGGAAGCGTTAGGCATCAATAATGCTGAGACGAAACAATCGTTGAGGGAGCGCTTCTTTTGCCGCCTGAATAAAGTATTAAATAGTCTTTTATCAGGCGGAAACAAGGTGCGTGCCTTCAACGGTTGGGTCATGCCAGTTTTGATGTACTCTTTCGGTATACTCAAATGGACTCAGACGGAACTAGACGACATGGATAGGAGGGTCCGCACACTGCTGACCGCAAATCGGATGCACCATCCACGGTCATCGGTGATGAGACTGTATATCCCACGGAAGTGCGGAGGTTGAGGTTTCTTAAACGCTAAGACCCTGCACAACCGTGAGGTACGCAGTCTCAGGGAATACTTCTTAGATGCCGACGTGGGCATCCCCACGGGCACCCCCACCAAGATGTGGACAAGGGCCTCACCCCGCCCTCCTTGGCTAACGAGAACTGGCGCAAACCTGAAGTATTAGATACTAATGACCGCAGGGAGGTATGGCAGAGCAAAGAGCTTCACGGGCGCTTTTATCGGGTCCTACATGGACCCGATGTAACCTACTAGCGTCCGTAGCCTGGTTACGATTCGGTGATCTCTTTGGAGAAACCGAAGGTGTCTTTACGATTATGGACGAAGTTATGATGACGAACAACTACCGGAAATATATTGTAAAGGATGGCACGGTTGACATCTGTCGGGCATGTCACCGTCCGGAAGAATCAATCCGACACATTATTTCTAGCTGTTCTCGTCTGGCTAACGGAGACTACTTGCATAGGCACAACCTTGTAGCAAGGATTATCCACCAGCAACTTGCTCTGAAATGCAGTCTTGTGGACTCGGAAGTACCGTACTGTATAGGTATGAGCCCGACCCTGTTCTCGAAAATAGCACTATCACGCTGTATTGGGATCGATCTATCATCACTGATCGGACTATAGTTGCCAATAAGCCGGACATAGTGGTGATAGATCGATTAGAGTGTCGCACAATGATTATTGATATAGCAGTTCCACATGACGAGAACCTCGTGAAAGCTGAAAATGACAAGCAGATCAAGTATCTTGACCTGGCACGCGAGGTTGTCGACATGTGGGATGTGGATACAGCAGTCATTATGCCGATAGTCGTAACAGCCAATGGCATTATAGCCAAGAGCCTCGACCAACACCTCAGGAGGCTCTTGTTGGACAGTTGGATCAAGGGCTTGATCCAGAAAGCAGTTCTACTGGAGACGGCGCGTATCGTAAGGAGGTTTCTCTCTCAGCAGCCCTGAAAACCAGTAGCTTGGACCCTGTTCCCGGTACCGGTGGGCTACTATTTTTTATATTTTTAAATGTTTTTATTTATTTCTTTTTATATTCTAATATTTAAAAATATAACTTATATGTAATTGTGATGAAATAAAAGATAATAATATAATAATAATATTATAAAGAGGAAAGATTTGTATTTTTGTATGTAACGAATAAACATAAAAACTACTGGACCGATTTCAAAAATTATTTTGCCGTTAGAAAGCTACATTATCACTAATAACTAGTCACTAGTAACATAGACTATATTCATTACTAGAAAAAAACAGAGATCCTTAGAAATCCCTACTAAACCAAACCAAGGTGTAAAAAATTAGCCATAAAAAGTCTTTCATCGCATGCGCTGCGGAAAGTATTGATGATAGAACAAAAAAATGTTCTACAATATTATAGAACATATCAATATCTACAAAAAACTTCTAGAGGCCATATGTCCAACTATTGTAGTTACGTCACTATAACGACTTTTTTACATTTTAAAAGTTGATAGAAATGCCGACCAAAATCAGACCATGTTATCCATACCTTTGTATTAATTCTTAACCAAATATATTATTTCGTATTCAAGAATGTTTCAATACCTATTGATTACTTTTTGAATTATTTAAATCGGACATTCCATTCAAAAGTTATTATGAAATTACTGACTAAAACCCACCCGTGTTCCCTCAGTTGCCTGTGTGCCGGGGGCCACGGTATTTCTTTCGAACCACCCGCACCCCTGGCAGGCATCGACCCTTGCAGGCCCCATCAGTTGGTGCTGATATCTCTTTGAAGCGCGCGTGGAACACAACGCCCCGTGGACCCGGGCTTGGCCCTTAGCGGACAGCGAGCTACCCATAGGGCGCATGTCCTGCGTCTCCCTCACGTGTTCGCGAGTATCACTGCTTCGCAGGAGCCGACGGCTACCCATGCACTCTCGCTCCGTACCATGGCCTGGACCAGGGCCGGACGCGAGCGATTGCCGCCGCCGATCGTCTCCACGAGGACACGGCGGTCCGCTCAAGCCGGACAGACCTCCACCGTATGCTCCACCGTGGCCTCACGTCTACCTTCGCAGTGGAAACACCCGGGCGTTTCCTCCCAGCCTTATACGAAACAGGAACCTCCCGAAACAGCCGTGTCCGGTGAGGACCTGCGTCAGGCGGAAGGTGAGGACGCCGTGGCGCCTCGCAACCGTGCCATGCCCAGCATCACACTCTCCATGAGATCCCGCCCGAGCTCTGTCCACTGTACCGCAATTTCTCGCGGCAGCGGAGTTACGCCCCGGCGTTTGACCTCCTCGCGCCACTCCCAAGTGTGCGCAAGGACCTTTGCCTCCAGATTCCATGGCGGCAATTCGGCAAGGAATCCCGCCGCTTCACCGGAGATCGTGCGGTATCCCCGGACCATTCGGATGGCCATGACCCTATGGGACGCGTTCAGCCGGCGAGCTGGTCGGCGCCTCAAAGAAGGCGCCCACACCGGTGCCCCATAAAGAGCCATGGACCGCACGACCCCGCGTAGAGCCTCCGGCAGGAGGCGTTTGGACCCCCTAGATTGGGCAGGAGCCGCTTGAAAGCAGCCCCAGCCCACTCCAGTCTGGAAGTCTTTGTTTTTATTTTGAACATTTGGACAAATAAAGTCATGTACGTTTTAATTAGCATACTTTATAAGTTAAATTATCTTTATATATCCCAAAATGTTTTTAAAAAAACTGTCCACCCGTGCGAAGCCGGGACGGGCCGCTAGTTAGTTATAGAGCGTTTCGTCGCTATCATTCCAAAAAGTCGTATGTAAAAACAGACTGTTTCAGGAAACACGAAACTATTTTTTTCCATTACTCTTTAAACAGTTTTTAAAAAATTATGTGAACAGGTATATTTTTATTGTAATAAAAATATACGAATAATTTTTTGTGTTTCCTGAAAGTCTGTTTTTACATACGACTTTTTGGAATGACAGCAACGGTTTATGAATGCAAAATTATATCAAAGGTTTACCGAGCAGTTTAACTAATGAATGTCCTAAACCACCGATAAGCTTTTTTTATGAATAAGACCGTTAGTGTTTTATCTATACGCGGTTTTCCGCGTTTCAATGGTGCAGCCACGTTCAAACCCTTTTATCTTATTAACCGACTTCAAAAAGAAGGAGGTTATCAATTCGACATGTATAAATATATAAATTTTTTAAATCATAACTTTTACAATTTTTTCCAAAATCTTGGCATAATTTTTTTTTTATATAGCCGTAGCCGCACCATTGGAACGCACACACAGTATTTGTGTATCTTTACTTTTATCTTCTTGATATCTAGACGTTATCTAAACATATGATTAGAGACATGATATTGGTATGTAGGCTACAATACTAAGTCTAAAATTACTGCAGAGAAATAAACAAGACTTTAAAAACTAAGTTCAAACTTCACAAACTAATCTCAGATATCCTTTAGGTAAATAAGGTGATATGATTTCACAATAGTTTTCTAAAACAGATGCAAATTATAATGGTTCTGGTCTCTGTTGTATATTTGTATGAGACATCGTGACGTGTTGTACGAATGTGTTTGTTATTTCCACCTTTTTGCAGACGCTAGCGTAATGCTTTTAAATAAGCAGCGTAGATGTTGGTAGTGCAGTTATCTATGAGATAAATAAATGATACGAGAGTAACAACTAACGACGACGACGGGAGTAAATTTCATTGTATCATAGCTCCTGAAATATAAAGCTAGGATTTTTTTTGTATCTTTACAAATTCAAATCTAGGTTTTACAAAAACCTTCAGACCTCTGCGATGCTTTTTCAGTGAGATATCGGCGATAACGTGTATTTCACCGTTTCAATGACGCGGCCATGGGTTTAGTCTTATAGCTCCTAAAATATAAACCTAGGATATTTTTCTATATTTTTACAAATTCAGGTCTCTGCAACGCTTTGTTTTAAAGATCTCCGTGGCCGCACGGTTCTCCGCGTTTCAACGGCGCGGCCACCTTCAAACCCTTATAACATTTTAACCATAACTTTGACAAATTTATGGTTTTGGGAATCAACTTTTACACATTTATACAAAATCTTAATAGATTTTTTTTTTAAATATCGTGGCGGCGCCATTGAAACAGACACCCTAAAATGAATAACTTGCAATCCCTTTTTGTTTCCTCTTACGTATGTACCAGAGTAGTGGAAGGGTGGTAAGATAAAGTATTATTTTCATTATTCCTTTAACATATTTTAGTTTGGTTAGGTTAGATATAATAACAGCCTTTGTCGAGATTGTTAGCAACATCTTAAAAATGTGAATTCAATTGAATGAAAATTAATTGCTCTCTCACTGTGTACTTTCAGTAAATGCTATTTCTATCCAAGGTCACCTACCAATTTGTAGAATGAAATAGGTCTAGGTACTAATCGTCGGGTGACAGGAAAAACAAAAAACTCTGTAACGAAAAAGAACAATGGTGTAATTATCATTTTAATGGTTTTTTTATTTCAAAATTTGAATTTTAGAAAAAAAATGTTTCGATTTTTATAGTTATGATGCTATTTTTAAGGAAATATTGTTTTATTTAGAAATTATTCATTAAAAAGTAAATTTCTTAGTTCATTACGGTAATACTAGTATTTGCGAGAAAAAGTAAAATACTTCTGTCACTAACGTCAAACTAACTTGTGACGCTTACGAGAATGCTACCAGGTGAAGCGAATTAAGTCCCAACCTGTCCCAATTTTCACCTACCGAGTCAACAAGTATTTTGAATTTAGTGATTTTTGCTTCTTGGAACTCCGTAAAGTAATGCACCTCTGGATATGATGACTTTTTCCTGGGCATGTTGTTGATATTTTAATGTACTTAGTGTAAAAACATCTTGCCTATTTTATGTACTTAGTGAGATTTTCCCTTTGTATTTACTCCGTGATTTTTCCTGTCACCCGACTTAATCTAAAAATAACAAAACAACATGATTCTGTTTCTTAATTTTTATTGGTAAATTCACATTCAAATAATAGATCACGTCGAAGACAGATATTACAATATGGGATTACTACTGACAAAATTTAGTAATTATTTGCTATGATACTGTATCGGTACTTCTGAATTTCTAAATCTACTGCTTTAATAGCTACATCAATTTTAGAGTGCGTAAATGCTTCAAAATTCCAGTGTCATTAGTGAGCCAGCTATGAAACTGTCAGAAAATTGAAAATACACAATTACATTGTTCACTTACGAATTCACGATACAGATCGGACATCAAAAATATTTCTATATTAATAAACTACATTCACATAATCGTTACTAAAAAAGACAATACGCGTGCGAGTCACGACGCGCGTGACGCAAACGATACATACGGTGATCAAAATTTAATCTAAACGATTACTTTCCATTAATGATCGCGAACTACCATTCTCACTGAATATATTCACAGGCATTTGTTAAGCATGCCCATGGTGATAGTATGAAGTTAAGAAACAAGGCTCGTTCGCGCTCGCGGGCATCGCACCTGAGATTCAGCGCCCGCGGCCGAACGCGCCCAAACACATCTCTCTGTCGCACCGCTCTCTTCTATTGTACAAACATTACCGTATTAAATAGTCACAGGTCAATTTCAGTCCAACTATCAGTTTACGAATTAAAATAAAATATATTAATCTAGAACGTTTCACATCGCTTAAGTTACGAATGAGGGGGTCGAGTACGGGGTCGCGTGCGGTGCGAGCTGCGGAGCGGTCGGGCTTACGAGTCCCACCAGTCGGGCCCGCCGCCGCTACTGCCGCCGCCGCCGCCGCCGTACGAGCCGCCGTAGTTGCCGCCGTACGAGCCGCCGCCGTAGCCGAAGCCTGCAAGGGAACGCGCCCGTCAGTGGCATTACATGCTCCGTTCAGATGATCAAAGTCTAATGACATCACTTGAATCGATGTTTCGACACGTTGAACCAAAATAACTATCGGGTAATTAAAGGAACTAAAACTAAAAATGACGACTAGACTCCATGTTTTCGCTGGGTACTAAATTTTTGCGAAGTTGACCACTTCACACTATCGAACGAATAATTCTCCGAAATAATCGTGGACGAATTCTTCGAATAATTATTTAGACTTGCGTCCAAAAGCCGGACAAGCCCGACGTCTTGTTCATGTTCGTTCTCATTCGTAAATAAGAAGCGAATATCTAAACACATAAAAAACAGAAAATGATACTGACCAGAGCCAATAGTGGATGGCCCTGCGGAGCGCGGAGTCTGCCGCGACTGCGTACGGAAGTCCCTCGCGCCGAAGCCGCTGGCGCTGTTGGCGAACCTGCCGCCGCCGCCGCCGCTGCCGCCTCCCGAGCGACTGCCGCCCGTGCGCCGCCCGCCGCCGCCCAGTCGCCCGTCCGCTGCCGTGCTAGTCAGCCAACTAGAAAAATAGACGATTTCGTTAGTATAATATATAACAGTACAGAAGAACAATGTCCCGGTTTTTCAGTACCCGTGCTTTATTAATTCTACAGTTGTCACATTATTATAGTCGACACTCGAAATCTTTAGTCTTCAAAGGGTGCTCTCGCTCAGAGACAAAGTTCTCAAGTACCTCTCTCTCTCATTTCTACTGCTACGCCACTAAGAAAACGAATATACTTACTTCGGCACGTCCTGCTTGGCCTCAACGAGGAGCTCGATGAGGTCCCGCGCGAGGCCGCGGTTGGTGTCGTTGAAGAAGGACGTGGCTACGCCCAGGTTGCCCATACGGCCGGTACGACCGATGCGGTGCACGTACTCCTCAACGTCCGACGGCAAATCAAAGTTAATCACGTGACGCACGTGCGGTATGTCCAACCCTGTGGACAACATCGTTATTGATATAGTTACGGCATTCATTGGTACAAGGGTACAACAAGGATCTATTGACCCGTGGTCAAAATGTTTCTCTCAAGGTCCTTCCCCAAAGGTGTGCTGTTATGAAGCACATTTACCGATGAAAGTTTGGTCTCATGTTTTGAGGTTATTATAGCATCATCTGCTGCATCTATGTTCTCGACCATTTCGTAAGACAAAAAATCTAGGACATTGCCCAGCTAAGAAATAGAACCATTGTTCTACAATAACTATATTAACGAGGTAATAACAACATAATGAATGCCTAATACAATACTGCAATGTGGTTATATAATACCATGTTAACATTAGTAGCAGACACGTGCGTGTGTTGTGTATAAATGATAAAAGGCTGAATGTGGCATTTGTACTGTCATCAAACAATGCACTGGAGAATTAACTTTGCGAAATTACGTAATATTATTGAATGTACTTTACCACTTCATTCGTTGGCTTCATTATGAGTACAGGATAAATACAAACGAAGATATATCATGTCTGGTTTTTTTTTTAATGATTAATTTGGAAATGTTTTAATATTGCCAGCTTTATGTTAAATTATGCTCTTAGATTTGATATAGATTTCAGGAGTTAAGTGTTCTTATACCATTGTGAAGGCAACAGAATAGCCCTCAAACCTAGGCCGAATGTATGCTGCTCTTGTAAAAGCTGCTTCACACTAACCTCGGGCGGCTACAGCCGTAGCGACGAGGATTGGAGTATTTCCGGTACGGAACCGACGCAGCGCTTCCTCACGCTCGCGCTGAGTCCGGTCGCCGTGGATAGACGTCACCGGGTAGCCGAGATTGTCCAAGTATTCCTCAAGTTGGTCGGCACCTGGATAAAGATACCATTTGCAGAAAGTTAAAGTCAAATAATTTATTTCAAGTAGGCCCCATAAAAGGCACTTTTGAACGTCCAAATTTACAAGAAAATACGGATTACGAGTGACCAGTCCAGAAGGTAGTTTCGATGCAGAACAATGGGCTAGAAACTAGCCCTAGCTAGAGCATACCATGATTAGCAGCTACAGCACAAATGTAGTCAAATTAAGAAAAATTCAAGGTTTCTTTCTTAAACCACTTTCAATTTGATGTCAGTGTAACTTAAGAGCCCGTGCATAAAATTCACTGGCTAGAGTTTGGGTAAATTCATTGCGATACTATGTTTGTGTGCACCGATCACGCACACACGCCTAAAGTTCGAGCGTAGTGATCGCATAAACAGTTTAGATCAGATTATATTTTTTATGTTATACAAGATAAATTTTTATCCAGTGCGCAAACTGTAACCATGAATTCAGCATATCATTCTAAAACCACAGAGCACAGAAATTTTACGTGGGTTTTACAAAAAAAAAAACAGGTTTTTAGAATGTTTGTGTATATTCATTTAGTGTATCTATTATCACAATAAGCAAAAATGGTACAATTTCGTGTCAGAAGCATTTAGGTACATTGAGACATTCAATAACATTGAAGGAAGCGTTTTACATAAATACGAGTAGTTTGCATATTTAGGAATTTAATGTTGACTTCATTGATGTCAATAATGGCTAAGATGAACTTAGAAAGTACAAACAATTTCAAAAAGTCTATTGAGACGAATATGAGAATTGGAATTGGATTGGGATAAAAAATTACGTTTTCTAAAATTCAAAACATTTCAATTTGCATTTATGGGCTATAACTTATGGCACTGTTATTTTATTTTACTGGCCGTGAACCGATGAATCTAGAATTCCACGTCAAACTGTAGCTATTATAACTTACAGATGGAAATGACAGTTTTATAAACGTCAATATCATAGGTAACAACCTAGTAAATAAAAATAATAAGGATTCGTGTTGTAATTATAATAAATATTAAAATTAAAGATCGGCTACTCAATAACGGTACATAATATAATATGTACCGCAAATACAATATGTATTTTTTAAATTAAAATGTGTCTCAGTGGCATTGAGCGACTTTTCTTGGACCGACTATTTCCGGTAAAAGGCGTGTATTATAAAAATCTACAAGTCTTTTTTCCATTTTAGTCTTCCAAAAAGTATCGTCCCCATATATTTTCGGAATTTTTCGAGGTGTGTTGTATAACTTTGAATCATTATCTTCCTCATTCTGGAAGTATATAAATTCATAATTTATTTATATTAAGACAACGGCAGCATTTTCATCGATTTCCTAAAATTAACAACAATGAAAATACAGTACGTACGGGTAAATACTTCTTTATGCACTTCTAACGCTGATCGAAAGCAAAATCTTACTCATTCTTGAAACGAAGCCGTAGCGATTTGGTTGGAATTACGTTCTGCAATAATTTGTCTGATACGTGCCAATCGCACGTATCGTCCTTTTTTTTGTGATGTGTTCCTTTCTTTCGATCCTCTACCATCTACAAAAAATATTAACATCAGAAACTTATAGGCACTGTTGGGCTCAATCACAGATATTATAGAAAGCGTCACGACACCCGGGGTATGGTGACGATTTCTAAAAGTATACTCCTATCAACCTGCGTTAAAGAACTTCTTCCTTCCAAAAATCTATGAAACATACAATCTAAATAAATATGTATAACTAGCGGACCCGGTAGGCAGACGTTGTCCTGCGACACTTCACCCAGGTCCAACAAAAGCTAAAAACGATCCAGGTGACCCAAAAAAAAAAAACATTAAAGCCGTTTACGATGAGAAGGATTACGAACACACGCATACCGGTATATCATTAACATTTTGCAAATATGCAAAAAATAAACAAGCGAAGTACTTAAAATAAAATGAATACTTACAGGATCAAAATGTGGTAGTCTGCGTACAATTTCTGGAATATGTTTACGTAAAACACGTGGGCTCCTGCGATGCAAAGTGATACGTCCTCACGCTGGGAAAGCCCGGTCGTTACTGACGGGATCGGTTTTGCGCGGTCGATAATATAGTTCCGCTTTGACTTTTATTTACGAAATGAAGTTGTTGTTTATTATTAAAATAAAATTTAGATTATATTCAATGGTTAACTTAAGATTAATACGTAATTCAAAATTTCATAAAAGTGATTTTAAGTAATAGAAAAAAATACTTATTTGTCTTGCAGTTTCCTATAAATTACGTTATTTCAATATTTATTTTCTGCTATATTTCGTATAAAAGTAAAAAAGTGGCTCAGCTATCTCCAAGTAGACCATACAATGATGTTATTTATATATATTTTTTAATGTGCAGAATCCTTTATAGTTTTTTGTAACTCGAAGCCAAACATCACTTGCTCGTTACTTTTTCGGAAATGGGGCTGTCGATATTGGTGATTTTCCAATATTCTTTATGATATTTGAAAAATCCCTTTCAGTCACAATCAAGAATTAGAACTCAACTCTTATAGTAACAAAAAGAAATGTCCAAATTCCGTTTGCCTAACTCACAACAAGGATCAAAATTGGCCAAAATGAGTTAATTTCGTGCACGGAGCCTTAAGTCTATTTCAGAATGAGTTGCATGGAAAATGTCATAAAATATTGCTGTGGCAGAGTTTATGGTTTATGAGTAGGCATTAAAGTTATTTTTCCGAAATCACATAAATTGTAAACTAAATATTGTGAACGCAGTTTAGTAGATACGTTATGCAAGAATTCAACTACGTTATTCGCGACAAAAATAATTTGACAACCATATGCGCAATGTATTGTTATTGAATTTCTTCTCAAAAACATGAGCTGTTCCAGAAGGTAAGTTCAGTTCTGAAAGCTAACGAAAGGGTGATGAACTGCAATAATTACCCTTCTTGGTTTCGACGAATACAAGAATAAGTTGATCCTCTTCAGGGTTTGCACGCTGCAGCAAGTTGGAAGCATTCAGCAAATCCAACAGAAAAGAACGCTTGTCCATTTCCTCCACCCATACCACCTGCAAGTTTACAATTGGTTTTAGAAAATGTTGGTATCAATATTTGCATTTGTGCTGATTGATAACAGTATGGTTTCAATATTTACCTTCTGGGTGATATTCTCGGATGTGGAACCGACGCGTCCAACAGCAAGGAAAACGTAATTAAACAAGAAATCCTGCGCCAACACCTGGATCTGTTTGGGGAAAGTCGCAGAGAACATGAGCGTCTGGCGCTCGCCAGTCTTTGGCATCGTGTGGCTCTCTACGATCTTGCGGATCTGGGGCTCGAAGCCCATGTCCAGCATGCGGTCGGCCTCGTCCAGCACCAGGTGCCGGCAGTGGTCCAGCGCCACGCGGCCGCGCGCCAGCATGTCCACCAGGCGGCCCGGCGTCGCCACCAGCAGGTGGCAGCCGCGCTCCAGCTCGCGGAACTGTTCATGTATCGGGGAGCCGCCGTACCTGATCAAAAATTAATATTACTTCTCTGATTTCAACTTCTAACTAGTAGAAACTATGACTAGGGTCAAAATACAATATATATATTGGCTCCAGTGGGACCAGGGCCGAGACAAAACACATTTCTGTCTGAATGACATTACCTGCGGGAAGGACACGACGTAATCTTTCCGCAGGCAATGTAAATTCCCGTACATTTTGGCGTAGCGTTTGGCGTGAACGCTAACAGAAATATGTTTTTTCTAGGCCTGCAGAACCCATTGCGCCACTCTCCTTCGGGTAGCTACGCACTCTGGTAAAGAAACGAACCAGGGATCAACAGCATAAAATATGGTTGGACCTAAGTGAGTGCAGGCAGGCTAAGGAAGCACTTCCTGCGTTCGATGGCCGCCTCACGAAACAAGTTCCCCGTTTAACTAAACCACAGCTGCGTACAGTTACAGCAGCTTTGACTGGCCATGGGTCATTTAGCAAACATGTCTATGTCATAGGAGTAACAAACTCATAGGAATAACGGACTCTAGAGTCCGCTGTGCAGGGCCTGCATGGAGGACGACGAGACAGCGGCTCATGTGCTGTTAAAACTGCTCGGTGGCCGCTAATTACAGGGCAAAATATTTCGGTAACCCAGGTACCCAACGTGAGATTATCAGCAAGACCAAGGCGTCGCTGGCGTTTCTTCGAGAAGCTGGGGTGGATCGAATAACTGATTCTCCCACCCATACGCAAAATACGCGCTTTGACGTGGAGTTGCTGACAACAGCCCGTTTTACCTATTATATGGTCAAAATGTAATACTCACACGACACATGGTCGCACACGGGAGCGGTAGGCGAATTTTCTAGCCTCATCAAAGATTTGTGTAGCGAGCTCGCGCGTCGGGGCCAACACCAAACCCAGTGGGTACTGCTTGCGGCGGTTGTATGGTCTGCGAACCAAGAACAAGTTTCCATCAATGAATAATGTGGAAAAGAGAAGTACTAATTGCCAACTGACACTCACCCCATATTCTTGACGGGCCCAGCTTCGTACATCTGATTGAGAATGGGCACAAGGAATGCAGCCGTCTTTCCTGAACCAGTCTGTGCGCACGCCATCACATCTCTTCTGCCCAGCACAATCGGAATTGCATACTTCTGGACCGGCGTCGGCTTGTCGTAGCGAGCCGACGCAATATTCTGGCGCATTATTTCCGTCAGGTTAACATCCTCAAACTGTGAATAATATTTTAAGATCAATATGACAAATAAGACTTTCAATAAAATTAGTAGGTAGTTAACGTTACATACACAGGTGATGAAATCTGGGACACGATCGCCGCTGGCCTCAACGGGTATATCTTCGTATTTAGAGAAGTTAATGCCTGTGTTGCCAGTGCCAAACAGCTCCAACTCCGTCCGCTCGTCGCGAGGTAGCGGGACCGTCCAATCATTCTGTAACAAATGTTTCTTATAATCTGTTCTGCATCAGCATATCGAACCTAAGTCAGAAGGGTAACATATTGAAGGCTCACTCATAAAAAGCAGTTTTAAAATTAACAGCCAAAATTCATCTCATATAATTTAGCAATGAGCTATTAAATCAAAAGCTTTCCGACCCTTATCATGAAGCGTCAACAAAGTGTCGTAATCCGCCCAAAAGGTAATGAAAGTTGGACTGACTGAGTAGCTTTCGTGGCCACCCTCATCCCTGCGGTTGGTACCGCGGCGCACGTCGTCGGATGGCCAGCGCGAGCTGTTGCTGCGCTCGTCCGCGCGCGGCTCCGGCTCCTTCCAGCGGTCGTTGCGCGGCGGCGGCGGCTCGTCGCGGTTGAAGTCCTCGTCGCGGCGGATGTCGCGCGACTCGCGGCTGGACGAGCCGCCCCCGCCGCCCGCCGCGCCGCCCGACGCGCGCCCCCCGCCGCCCGCCGCGCCCCATCTCTCACCGGACGACTCTGACCAGCGTTGTGGTTCTGAGTCGCCATTCTGATATCCTGCCTCACGACCTAATCAAACATATAATAATATCATTAAAAACTCGAAAACGTCTCCACGCCCAAATTCATCAGTCCACAAAAACCTGTTAGTCCCAAAGAGCTGAAATCAGCCTACCGCCATTTACGTCACAGTTGCAAGGCAAACTCTTCTTAGCCACTCTCTGTTCCAACCTATCGTATTAAAACTAGCTAAGTGCAAATGATTGGATGGGTATATCGCCAGTAACTGACCGTCAGTTCGTCATTTAATGCAGGGTGCACCGAGTAAGGTTGCGGTTGACGATTGGGAAGCCAGATCTTCTGCGCTTCCCGTTGCACCCAAAATTAACGTCCATTATAAAAACAATATAAAAAATATGATCTCCAGCACTTCTAACAAACGTGAACCTAGTGCTTGGTATTTTGCAAGTTATCTACTTAGAAACGAATACCAATCAATACATTGATAACAATATAAACCGAGATAAGATCGTAGATAATGTAAGTCTAGAGAGTTACATGACAACTATGCATATGAGATACATAAGTAGTTTAAGACATGTGGACATACCGCGGTCCCTGCGCGGGTATCGCGAGTCGTTGCCGCGATCGTTTTCACGTTCGCGGTCACGGTCGCGGTCGTCGCGCCGACCACCACGGTCGTAGGTTCTAGAGTTGCCTCCGAATGATGAACGGTTGTCCCGTTGTTCGTTTGAACGGGCGTCTAAGCTTGGGCGCTTAGACTCTTCCCCTGCACAAATGAATCATTTAGTAATCTACTGAACCAATTGCACGAGAGTCGTGTGTGGCCACGAGTGCCACGACTCAACCTTTCATTTTATCATTTACTTGATAACACTTCGATTGAAAATGGAATGCTTGAAGACGACCACGTTTTTAATATTTCCCATTGTGACGTTCTTTTGAATCAAATTAAATGCAGAACGAAACTAAATGTGGGAATTGAGTATCAGCACTCTCAAAAAGATAGCAGCATAAGTTAAGATACCATTTAATCATAAGCTCGAGAGATCATACCATTTTTTGAATATAATGTTTTATAATTTATTGTTAAATGTTATGAAATCGGATGAAACAAACACAAAATGCATGCAGTTAAACGATGACGTCAAAGGGAGGCACATTTAAATGCATGTTGATGTGATATTTATGACTATGGTACTGTATAATTCCTGAAGAAATAACAATCAATCCTGAATCACCATCTTATAAACGATGCAGTAAATATCTACATCTCTCCCATTCTGAACTATTGATCTATCTGTGAATAGAGCCATTCTAGTCACCTGGACTAACACAACACACGATAAACACGGCCAATAGCCAATAAGCCAGATAAGACGAAAGAATTGATAAAATCAATGCCTCAATTTTTTTTTATCGCAATGTCCTACTTTCCAGAAATAATATCCGCCAGAATTCCGAACTAAACTAACATCACATCGTACAATGTTCCTGTTTTACAAATCAGAGAATAGGGACATGATATCACGTTACTGTGACCTCTACTCAACTCGCCGCCGGGACAAAGCTGAATAATGATGCAGGAACTGTAGCGATATTATTATTTGTAGTTGCGCTTCAAAACACTTCCATGTTCGGATTCATATTTTTGAATGAGACATTCGCGACGATTCGATTCACACAGGTAGATTGGCCATGCGTCATTGTTAATTGGTTAAGTCATGCAGGAAATATTATGATCTTACATTTTAGTACGTATTTCTTGAGCCTATATTGCTTGAGGCACCAGCCCAGATCATGTTATCATAAGCAAAGCCGCAACCGTGTCGCGCGCAGCTTCTTATTTACGTAAAATGAATGCTCCATGGCACTTACAACATGCAGACATTTGTGTAGCCACTCTATGACTAGGTTAATAATTAGAACAGAATACACAATAGATGCAGCAATGTTTGGTTTCCAGCAATGATTAGTCCACCCACTCACTTTCCGTGGGCATTTTCGCTAGGCAACATCTTGTTACCTAGCGAAAACGCCTAAGTTGCTTTCAAGCATCATCATGCTTGAACTGCTTGGCATTGTTACACGGCAGCTAATGAAGTTCCTAGATGTCACAGAACAAAATAAGTAGGTACCTTGTTACTGTCCGTTGCTAATTCAACTGGAAATCATTGTTGAGTTTCATATTGCAGAAGGTGCTGCAATAATCTGCTTGGTGATAAGAGTAATGTCAAGTTGATGACCAGTATCAATCTCCTCTGCTCAAGTTTTACATGAATATTGTCCACTTACCACATTTAATACGTAGAGGTCCTAAGGCCTACAATTGATGCATGGATAATGGATGTTAAATGATATGATGTCATGAGAGATGTCAAGTGCACTTGCTACCAAACTTTCTTGAACTAAACTGATGCCACAAAGATGCTGTGAAGTTAAAGTCCATTTTGGAAAATGTGAAGATACTTTTCTATAGTAAATATAGGGATGAGGAGCACAAGCATACAAATATGATATTTGAATTGTGTGTTAATGATGCAGGAAGCATTTTGACTACTTGTGACCTAAATATTGTTATTATAGTATCTCTGTACTTCAGACTGTTTGCCACAGTCAATTAGAAAAAGTCAAGTGATAAGTAGGTACTCCTTATTCTTCAACCTCAAAATGTTGAGCACATACTTGATACCAATTTGTTTGTTGCCTTGTTATACTATGATATCACAATGGAATTGTGATTGTCTTCAAAACAAGCATGGAATGTACTTGGAATAATATAGAAGCATGTATTTTCAAAATATTCCATCCTTATCCAGCTTTTAGACAGATTTAGATTATTCCCAGATGTCTGGGAATACTCTAATAATGTGTATTATGCTAATTGACAGTATTGCTACTGTTCAAATAGTTTTTTGTTTTTTTCTCTTTGTTTTCATTTATGTCATAGGTCACTCACTCACCCAAAGATTTGTATGCTAAATTGCAAATGTTGGCTTCAGAATGTGATGCCAGCAAAGGTATGAAGGTATTTAAAGCAATAAAATAGCAATTAACACTCTCCTACACTAGTGCATTTGCTATTATGCATATTGGTGCAATGTGACCAGGATTAAAAAACACCCATGGTCTTAACCAGAGTTTTGAACCAGTTATAAAAATAAAACAGATCTGCAAACCTATAAACCAATGAAATAATTCAAAAGCTATAAATACGCTGACTAAATTATCATAAGATTAGCATTCTTAATAGGACAAGAGGTAGGATATAAGCCAAGGACATGATGCAGAAGGCATAAAAGTGTAAGTTAATTAATGACTTACCTTGCGAAGGGCTGGCCTGCAACTGCCTGCGCAGATGCGGGGGGATGTAGCGGCCAGCACTCTTATTAGCCTGAGGCTGCAAGTCCAGACCAGCAAGCTGCAAGACCAATAAAAAAAATAACAATTTGAAACTAGAATAAAATTGTGTAAGTGGCCAGCATTTACTGCAATTGTCATTCAATAAGATACAATATTCTCAACAAAGGCCTTGCAATTATGTTTTGTAATGGTTCGTATATGAAAGTTAGGATTGATTTTGAGATTGTTGACCGCACCCTGTTTCGGTGAATTCAACTCCTTTGTTTGCTAACAGCTGATTGTCATCAGCTATTTTCTAAGAAAGTAACAGTATTTAGGCATTGTGTTATACATTGGAAACAGTTTGTTAAATAGGCAGATTGCAAAAAAAAAAAAAAATGGAAATTTGACAATGCTTTGTCTGTACTAAAGATACAAGGTAATAGACGGTTAGTAATATTTAGGCTATGCGTTGAGCAATTAAATATTTCCAGAGAAATAATTTGACTGTGCTGAACATACAGCCTTTTGTGTTTTCACAGAGTTATTTAAAAATACATATTTGTAATTTGATATAGCGAGTTTTACAGTATTGTTATTGTATATCTATTATATAAACCCACACAGTGTGATTATAACCATGAGCCTGTAATTTCATTGTGAGAGTCATCAAATAACCTTGTGCATTGAGTGTTACACCTGATTGATAGCCACAAAACTTTCGATGTCGTAAAATATTAACACAAGGAAATTTCAAGATAACTTATTGGTTAGCTAACCAACATCACAGTTGCTACATATCGCCATCCAACTATAGCAAATTAGACATGCTAACTTGACTGCACAAGCATGACAAAATACTGCATGATAAACCCTGAGAACTAAACATACAAATGTATAACTCTACATAGATAATCACATTACAGCTATCCTCTAGCATAACTCTTCATGTGTGTATTCCGGTACAGCTACAAAAAATTGCGAAACCTTTAATTTCCTCCCGCCATGACACGCAAATATAGCATGACAATGACCTCACTCGTAAGTGTCTTTGGAAAACTACTGTAATATCTAAGTTCGTGTCGATGCTATGTATATCATGAAATTTTCACAAAATCAATGAAATAGATACCGTAAAAGTGGAAGAACTAAGTCGCCATGTTGGTTAATCTGAGACACGTAAAGCATTGCAATTTTATAGATCGATGCTTTCATCAAAATAGGCGATCCTTTCATGAATTAGAGGTGTTTCAAATTAAGGGCATAAATCTTTGAATAGTGCCTGATTTAGGTATATTTCCATCCAGTTTTGTAAAAATCAATACTAAGTGCATGTAGGTACATGAGGTACAGACCTGCTGCTCTAGACCTGTTCCATTTTGGTTGGTAACATTACTCATATTACTACCAAGCGGTACGTTTTTTTGGCAACTTTGCTCCAAAAATATTATACAAACACAGTCTACAATGAATTTTGCACAAACACAAATTCACAAAATCACATGAAAAGGCTTCAATTTTTCTCTCCGAAATCACTTTTCATTCGCAGTTTTTGTTCTTCACTGATTATTTAGCATCTCGCTTTAATTCTCATTCGTTCACTCCCACGCATTCGGTCAATATTACCACATACAAATCGGAAAACCCACATGCATTGCGTGATGGTGAATTATAATGGGACAACATTGTATTCTGAGTTATTTTATGAAATACTTTAGATGATTATTGTAACATTTAATTAAACGTACATGATTTTATGGAGCTAATTGACAGAAATGACATTTAGCGCAATAATTACAGGCCTACAAAAACCAAGGAAAGTGGGAAATAAAATAAGCTGGCAATATTTTTGTTGGTAATTTTAGATGAAAACTGTTTTATCATCAGAGCACTTCCGCTTCTATCTTCTACTCTTGTCGATAGATGTCACTTTTTCCAGATATAAAGCACAGATTATAAAATTTTAAAGAAAACCTTAAGCTATGTTTACATCAATTACATTCAATAGTAAGAATATGTCGTTCACGCTAGGCTATTGAAGATGCAGAAAGAAAAGAACGTAAAAACTTCGGTGGCAACTCCATTTACGTGGATTTCATATTTTCTCCTTAAAACTCCACCTGTCAAAGGTATTTTTCTAAAATCATTTAATAATAATATTTTTGATTTACTAATACCATCAGGTATCTGGCCAAGTTTTTAGTTTACAGATCTAAGGACTAAATACCTCTTTTTACACCTCCCGTGAGTTGATTTTTGTAAAAAAAATTGGGACGTTTACTTGACCTAGATAACTTGTACCGTGCTGGGTATACACCATCAAGGTGAACGCAAACGAATGGGTTAAGGTGACCTTTGTTGGCTCTGTTTGGACGGTTTACCAAACGCCCATAATTGTTCGTTAGAGTGTGTTAGGTATCCACAGCATGGCCGTAAAATCACAGGGATAGAAGCAATCGACCATTTCTTTTCTTCGACCACTAAATGTATGTGGACGGACTTTTGAAGGCCAACGAACGTGCGATACCCAATGCCGAATATCCATAAAATCCTCCCCTCTTTTTAGACCCGTTAGGGGTAAATTTTTATAAACCTAAAAACATGTTATTCTTTATTTTTGTCAAAAATATTATCATCGAGTTTCAAATAAATCGGACCAGGAATACACACATAAACCCCTTTGAGGTGGAGTTATCAAAAATCAATTATGGCAAACTTTATTATGTACTAAGGTATTCGTGCCAAGTATAAAGTTTATCATGTTCTGAACAGGTCATGCATAGAGAAAAGTAATGTATGAGGTCATGTCAGTCAATGTCGGACTTATGATTGAACGTCTAACTATAATTATGAACCGACGCCCGGTGGCTTGAACTGTTTCAACCATAATGGCTCGGAGCCTCGGACATACTTACAGAAAATATAATTACCGATGAGGTTATTAAACTTTCGCCACCGTTTTCTGCAGCAGCAACGCCAGCACAGGACGGCGAGCCAAGAATATGGGATGGCTCAGGAGTATCGACATACGTTGTGTCTCACACAAAAGGCCTACCTAATTACTATGGAAATATAGACATGCCGTATTGCATAGTATCTTGCCTTCGTCGCGTGTCAAACATGGTTTCTAATAGAGCTTTCCAGCTGTATTAGAACAGCGTTCCCACCGACGGTGAGAACATCTCGTTGGATGATGTCTTGAGAAACTTGCATTGTATATATAGGGCCTAAGTCCACACAATATAATTGGTTTCAAATAAAGAACAAAATGATTAAAAAACAAGGTTTCAAGATCTGACAGTACGCATCATTAGTTAAAAAAACTATTATGTCAAACCAGCTTTGCCAATTTTTGGGGATTTCCCTAAACTGCGGGGAATCTCAAGTTGATTGCAGATTTATTGGGGAGCGGGGAGAATGCGGGGGACATCTCATCATCGATAGTTTCATGCGTGCAATTTAAGTAAAAACACAAACATAAAAGTAGTGATGTCTTTTTTGCTGATCCGGCCGTATTCGAACACATCGGTCGAAGAGAATTATGTGGCCATTTAAATTTCATAACATAAAACCAGCGTGCTGGTGGGCGCCTCAATGTAGGTGCCACACCGGTGCCCCATATAGGGCCATAGCCCGCACGACCCGCGCGTAGAGCCTCCGGCAGGAGGCGTAACCTATGCTGTAGGTTAATTAAATATAATTTATTTGGAGAAATGTGACATATTGTTATTACAATGATAATCCTTTCCTACAAGAAGTATAAAAAAATATAGTGTAGAAAATCTTTTACATCAGCCGATAAAAAAGATGTCCCTCGGTCCGAGTATATCTAGGCCGGCTCACATGTTCACACGGTGCCAAACATGTTAAAAATGCTGTCTAAATGCATAATTACCGTCTTTTATATCAGAGCACGGAAAGCGGGAGTACTCATCGATTAGGTACTGTTAAAATGAATCTGTTACTCGATTTAAATGGTACTGGTCCCTTAAAATCCATCCTCATCCGTTGAAAAGGCGCTATGGCTTTAATCAGTTTATTTTGTGGATCTGCTTTAATGAATCTAGGCTTAACCTCAGAACAGATTTAACAGACTTTCGTCATACTCTATATCTCATCAATCGAATGGGCCAAGTATTTGGAACGCACCAAGTGTGCCATTCTGGTTACACCTGAATGACAATGGGCTTCGTGAAATAATCATAACTTTGCAGGTGTTTCGCCGATAGCGCAGACACGCTACATGGTTCTGTGTGCCAGACCTGAATCATCATCTGCCTAGCTTTTTCCCAACTACGTTGGGGTCAGCTTCCAGTCTAACCGGATGCAGCTGTACCAGTACTTTACATGGAGCGACTGCCTATCTGACCTCCACAACCCAGTTACTGGGTAACACGATACCCCTTGGTAAGACTGATTGTCAAACTTTCGGGCTTCTGACGACCCGTAACGACTGTCAAAGATCCACAAATGACAGCCGGGAACAACGGCTTAACGTGCTTTCCGAGGCACGGAGGGGTCTTGGTAGCGCAGACACGCTACATGGTTCTGTGTGCCAGACCTGAATCATCATCTGCCTAGCCTTTTCCCAACTACGTTGGGGTCAGCTTCCAGTCTAACCGGATGCAGCTGTACCAGTACTTTACATGGAGCGATTGCCTATCTGACCTCCACAACCCAGTTACTGGGTAACACGATACCCCTTGGTAAGACTGATTGTCAAACTTTCGGGCTTCTGACGACCCGTAACGACTGTCAAAGATCCACAAATGACAGCCGGGAACAACGGCTTAACGTGCTTTCCGAGGCACGGAGGGGTCTTGGTATGTAAAGATGGTCACCCATCCATGGACCAACCGCGGCAAGCGTAGCTTAACCTGATCGATCGACCCGTGCAGCTATTGTGCCAGACCTGTATACGATGTCATATTTGTATAGAGATAGTTCCAATCTCCAGCGTTGTATCTTCTCGTTTTTTATCTTACTGGTGTGTTTAGTATCAAACATGAAAGAAACGGATCGCTGGTCAGTGATGAGCAGAAATTATTTTCCTATAAGAAAATGCCGGCACTTCAAGGACTCAATGATCGCATACGCTTCTTTTTCAATAGCTGAATGATTTTGCTCACTTCGATTAAGTGTCCTTGAATAGAATGCTACAGGCCTGCCTGCCTGCGAAAGGGTTGCCATAATGGAGTGCTCCGAGGCATCAGTTTCTAAAGTAAATGGCATATTATTGTCCTCGAATGAATGGCGCGAAAACAAGACTTGACTATGGCATTCTTAAGTTCTTGGAAAGCTTGAATCATCTTGTCACTTCGAGGAAATGTTTTGGTCTTTGATAGCTCATGATGTAATGGGCGAACATACCCAGGGCTCTTCGTAAGCTGAGCAAGTCTTGGGGTGGAGGCAAGAAGAGGTTCTAATCTACCATTGTCAGGTTTGATGTTATTATTGGCGATCCAAGTATGTTGATAGAAGTTTGTTTAAATATGGATTTAGCTTTATTCATGGTGAGACTGTACTTCTTTGATGCCGCAAGAAAATTTTGCAGATTATAATCATGTTCTTCTGGTGTTTTGCCGCAAATGGTTATATCTTCGAGATGTGCAAATGTGCCCTTTACATTTTCCGTTCGAATAAGCCAATCTATAATTCTCTGGAAGCTGAAAACTCCATTGGTTACTCCAAAAGGTACATTGGAATTGCTATAGACTTCCAGCTGCTTCGAACGCAGTGTATGGTCTCTCTTCCGGCAAAATAGTAACTTGATGAGAGGCGCTTTTTAAATCTATGGCGCTAAATACAGAATATTTTTCCACTTTTGATATCAGTTCCTATAAACTGGGAAGTGGATAGGCATCCAGTTTTGTGAATCGATTTATAGTTCAGGAGTAGGCGATTACAACGCGTTTTCGGTGATTCGCATTCTTAGTGATCAGTACGTGCGCTCGCCATGGTGACCAGCTCTCTTCAATGATACTTCTTCTACGAGATTCTTCACTTCCTCTTCAATAAAACATCGGTCGTCATCACTGTATCTTCGAGATTTAATAGCAATTAGTTTGCATTCGGGAGATAGATTGGCGAATAAAGGCACGGCAAGCACGGATGCTTCTCTACGCACACGACGAGTGTTTCTTTCGGACCACAAAATGCGAATTCAAGTGAGGAATGCTTCTCTAATACGTCGTGCCCTATAATCATATCTGAGCATAAATTTTCGACCACAAGCAGTTGAACGTTCTCATATGCGTGTTTACCCAAGGTAAGCGTGAAGTAGGTTTCTCCTTTGACTGAAGATGTATGATTAAGAGAGGCCATAGATATTCTCTGCTGGCTAGATTTTATCTTCAGAGAACATAGTTTAGAAAATTCTAAATTAATGAAACTGCCTGTATCTAATAGTGCTTCAGCTGTAATGGCTTTGATATATGCAGGGACAACGGCTTTGTGTAGGGACAACAGTGATACAGCAATGGTGCAGGAGGTGATATTTCCTTGGTCAGACGTGGCAGCGCTAGTTGGGTACTTACTACGACAGACTTTTACGAGGTGACCTTTCTTGTTACAAAGTTGACACGTTACATCGAAGGCAGGGCATGTTTTTTTTTTTTGTTTTGGGTTTTGGCTTCACACGGTTTGTGCATTTAGCCAGTGTCAAGTAATTTTTCTTTTCGATCAAGTAAATAGCCCGATACCGGGCACGAAGTTACAAATCAGTCATAGTCGTCTTTAGTCAGTCAAGTCAAAGTTATTGTAAAGCGGTAGTAACTTTACAACAACCTAATAGGAGTTTTTGGGGGGAACACGAAAAGTCCACGTTAGTCACTTATTTTCACCTTCACTACACTTGTGCACTCCCACGTAACTAAATTAAATAATTCACTACCAAAATTATACAATTTAATTCGCTATTTCACTAAATTTCATGAAAATGAAAATTCGTGCGACATGTTCCAACGCGATCCCGCCAAAAAAACCAGGCAGGGCATGTCTTGCGTGGATGTACCCGTCCTCCACAGAAGAAATATTTTTGATTCGAGCGATTCTGGATGGCCGGCGTGGCTGCACTTGTATTTCCACTGGGGATAGGAGTATTCCATATGTTCGTGTTTTGGGGAAGTTTCTGGTAGCCGCGTTTCTAGGTATGTTGTTAAAATGCAGCGTATTAACTTCAGCCATCTCCAAGGAGCGCGCCTGATTATGTGCTTCGGCCAAAGTTAGGCAAAAGTTTTCGAGGAGTCTCTCTCTTATTTTTGTGTATGTGTCGATAGTCTCGTGGCTACTTTGTCTCCGGGTGGTGAGAGCGTGGCATGCATACAGGATGTTAGTAGCTTTTACGGAAATTTTGTTCAAGAGGTTCAATGCCTGTTCGTATGTTTCACACTCGCTTATGTATACACGTTCGGAGACACGTGATTAATTAGTATGGTAACCTTGACCTTATCAGTAGTCGTTTCCGAGTTCTATACCGCAAGGAAGTTAATGAAAGTTTATTTCCAGTGTGCCCATTCCGAGGCAGCCGTGCTAAGGGATGGGTCCCGATCATAGAATAAAAAAAACACGTAGAAGTCGCAAGTAGGCGGGGCCCGCGTACCCCGAGCTTTGCGGAGTTTTGCATAGGTCTGCTTCCGCGCACACACCACGCACATCAGTCTGGTTTGGTCTGGTTACAACCGCCACGGAGAAAAGAACTTGACAAAAAATACAAACATGCCCTATTGTGCTGTTTTACAATGTAAACATGATAGCAGAACTAAAAATGTATGAAATGGAGGTATATCATACCATCGGTAAGTCTTAATTGATTTTATTTCGATAAAAATTTGAAAAACAATATTTTATTAAATAAGGCAAGTAAAAGTTGTCTTTATGGTATCTAATTTAAAGACTACTTTCTTTTAAACTCAAACATATTGTTCGCGAAGATTCCAACTATGTACACGTCACAGTCAGCTACTCAATTAGAGATTGCCGTTATCGATTATGAGTTATCGATATTTTAAACTTACAATGTTCTCTGGGTCCTATAAGATATAGGGAAAAATTTGACCTTGCGTGCGGTTTGTTTCTGCAATATTAGTAATCTAACACATTTCCATTAATTGGTCATACAAAGGTATGTGTGTCAGTGATTTCTAATTCTACTTAAGTTTCGACCATGCGAAAAACCTCCTTCTTCCTCATCTTTCTTTTTTAAGTATAAAGTGGCTTACGTGTTAGTCTGACATCTAAGATCTATCTAATATACCAAATTTTATCAAAGCCCGTTACGGAGTTAGTCAAGTTGAACATAATACGAGTGTATCCGCAGGCGAAAGCGTAGGCTTCCAATGTCAGTAGGAAGTAGTGTACCCGTATTAATCGCATAGTATAATATCTATCGCATAAAATAGAAAGAAACACCACAGGATGTATCTTTCTATCAATAAAATAATTTTCAAAATCGGATTAGTGGTATAACATAACAATTCTTAATTATACTTTCTGTAAATCGTAAGTATGTATTAGAATAAATATATATAAACACTTGATTTCAAACATAATAATATTTATCGACTCTAGCTGTTGACCATATTTTGTTTGAAAATAAAACGGAATGTCGATAAATAAGTCAACGACAGTAGTACATCTCTAGAGGAGTACGAATAGTAATGACCTCTTTACGCAAATATAAATCTTATCTGTAGCGAAATACAACTTTAAATTGAATGCGTTTATTATAGTGACATCTAGCGGTGAGTAGCGTAACTTGGTCATTAAACTAATCCGTGTGCGCTTTAAACAGAACAAGTAATAAATATGTAAAAAGAGTGGACAAAAAACAACTCTATAGACATTTTTATGTGGTTTATCATCAATTATGCGGCGAATGACATATTTTCTATTTTCATTCAATATTAAACTACCAATCGGACCAAAGTTTTCTTAGTGTTACGAAATAAAATTAACTTTCACCCGATGTTATATAGGGATTGACACTCTTGACAGCTCACTTCACACTCGCTACACCTAAGTTTTCCCGGTGACTCACTGTAAAAGTCTCACCGGTGAGACTTTTACAGAATAGCTCGGCTGAATGAATTTTTTGGGGAATTTACTTATTTGACTGTGAGAATTGGGGAATTTGATAATTTGGCATTGGCAACCCTGGTCAAATGTCAAATATTTTCAAAATAATGTAATTCCACAGAGTACTTTTTTTTAAAGGGAAATTCTTTGTGGGCCAAAAAGGAAAAAAGATTCTTTGTGTATAAAATTTCTCGTATTTATGACACTACTAAGCATATTGTGAAATATTTCTAATGAAAGTCTGAAAAATTTTGGGTAAAACAACTAACTTGTTTAAGTACATAAAAATCGTTTTGTTGTGCATCTAAAATCAGCTTATTTATACGAAATTTATACATTGCATTTCGGTAATTCACCTCACGATCTGCACCAGGAATCCTCATTTAGGTAAATACTATCTACTAATCTAAGATCTAGAATATTCTAGTTAAGTATTAGCATCACAAACAAAAACTGGTCAGTGGGTCGTCTTAGTTAGTCTTTGCTGAACAGCCCACTGGCCGCAATTCAACAACAATTTCAGAGGCAACTGCAATAACTGATAAGGATAACTCCAAAAAATTATAATCCATATTACACAAACATAAACTTTATAATTATGTTCATGATGTAACTACATAATTTATGTTTAAGACTCATCAAGCTTGACAATCCATACTACTATTTTATAGAGGTAAAATAGCCAAAATAGATGGTGTCTCGTGTATAAGCGCCCGCACTGGTGGGCTGTCTGCTTGGGCGGCTATTGATTTCAGGAAGATGTGGGTTTAAATATAGAATGTCTTGTCATTTCAAGATGGAAACTGCACCGTCGCCTCACATGCCGCCGCAGCCTCGAGAGCGGCAGCCCCCGCCAGAGCCCCGCGCGCGCCAGCCGCCGCCGCCCCCGCGGCGCGCCACTGCGCAGCCCCCACCACAGCCGCGGGAGCGTCACGCTCCGCCTGCGCCCCGGGAGCGACTACCACCGCCGCCACCGAAGCACTGCTGATCAAGTTACAACGCCGTTGAAATATCTAGGGATGTGTTCAACGGTCTATAAGGTGTGGAAGAGTAAACCAAACTATTATCAACAGTCACTCAGCTATTTTGGTTCTGCCAGCCACATGATGACCTGCATATGAATGTGTACTTTGTAAGCCTGAAATTAATGTTCATATTCATATAAAATGTTTGTTAACATTGGCTTATATGAATATGAACATTGTTTTCAAAAAATAACTTTAATAAATGTATGAGATCCTTACTTGACACAGTAAAGTCAAATGCGATTTGTGCATCATGCCTCTAGTCTAGTAACGTCCCTAGATAACCGACTAATAGCTTATTATTGCATGCTTTTGATATATAAGGTGATACTATTAAGCTCATAGACTCTCAATATGTTTAAAATTATTGTATTGGTGCTTTTAATTTAGATTATTATTAATGGTAATCATGTCATGAGTCATACACATAGTGCAAAAGTGATGTTAACCTTGGTGATAAAAATATTGTCATGTATGTTGTAGTGCCTTTACATAGAACTATATAATGCAAGAAAAGTTTGCCAATAACAACTAACTTAGACTTATTATGTAAATTAAGAAAGGTTGATGAAAGCCAAAGAAATGTATTCTAAATCAGGTTTTACTTAGCCTGTGTGCTAGCATTTTATATGTTATTATAAAGGAGGACGCCCTAGGTGTTTCCCATTAATATATTATAATAAACATTATGCGGGACTCTCAACATGAAAAGACTTGAAAACAATGAAACCTTTATTCAAATCCTTATTTTCACTTAAGCAAATATCACTTTATGTCTGTGCAGATTAAGTGGATTTCAGAATGATTTTTTCTGCGTTTTATTAAAAAGTCATCAAAACCACAAAGTTCAAAGTTCGACGGCTCACCTTGCTGCGTTGCCGTCACTACATGACGCTGGCAGAATAGTCGACATCGACTCCATTGCCCAAAATGAAAAAAGATTATTGTAGCACAAAGTGAACCTTGTGTGTGGGTGCCAAATTATTTTTTAAAAAACACATTTGTTTACATTTTTGGAAATTATATTTCAAATGTATGATATTGTCTTGTTTAGAGTCCCGCATATTGTTGACAGGGTTGTGTGAATCAAGCTTTGAAAGATTTTTTAAAAAAATATTGAATGAATTCTAATATTCTAGGATTTTTTTTACCTTTTAACAATTATAGAATATTTGTATAAATCCCAAGATAAAGTTACCTGTATGTGAAAATAACAACTTTTTAGGTGTCCTAAACTAAATTATAGGTTGATTTTAAACTGAATGTCTTCGAAATTAAGACTTAAACAACACAAACTAAATGCAGCGAAATGTTGGTGTATATATTGACACCTCTGCCTAACACTTCGAGGATCACCGGCGTGATGTTATATTATGTATGGTAAATAAAACGATTAATTTTAATTCGTTATTTTTTATTAGTACCAGCTACTTTTGCATAATTTAACCTTTTGACCGCTTACGTCGGATTAATCCGACAAATATTTTCGGGTCCATTTCGCCAGGGTCGTATATTTGTATACGTAACCCCAGCAAAATGTGGCGGCGGCGATCTCTCGCGTCCGGCCCAGGCCATGGTACGGAGCGAGAGTGCATGGGAGGCCGTCGGTTCCTTCAGCGAAGCAGTGATGCTCGCAAAGAGAGGCGGCGCACGTGAGGGAGAGGCAGTACATGCGCCCTCACGGCCGTAGCCTCCGCAGGATACGCCCTGGGCGTCGGGAATCCCAGGCTGATTCCCGGCCACCGTAGGAGCGGGCTTACGGACGGTGAGTAATGGGTAGCTCGCTGCACAGAGTACATTTTACATAGGGCTCGCTGTCCGCTAAGGACCAAGCCCGGGCCGACGGCGCGTTGTTATCCACGCGCGCCTCAAAGAGATGTCAACACCTCTGATGTGTAACCCACCCAGAGCGGGAGAAGTTATTTAATGATTTCTCTCCCAAAAAAAAAACCTAGCAAAATGTTGCGCTTTAGAGAAATGAGAGTATTACAGGTAATTAGTTCCTAGTTAGTAGCAATTTGTTCAAGTACTTATAGCAAAATTTGTTCAAGTTGTATTTTCGAAGTTATTCGAGAAAAATGATTTTGTTGGAGTAACGTTACCCCAACAAAATGATTTTCATAAAAGGCATTTAGCCTGGAACCAAGTACATGAAAATATAGCTTTTGATGAGTAGTAAAAGTATGCCGATAGCAAAATGTATTCATCTCATAGTTTTTAAGATATGCAAGATTTTGCTGGGGTAACGTTTTGGGATTTCTAATCTCGAAAACTGTTCGTCGCAGAAATTTGAAAAAAAAAATACCAGTTGTAGGCCTTAATTTATTCAAATTTGTTCAAACATAAGTATTTCGATTCATTAACAAATATCGATGTAATTATTTTTTTAAGAATCAGAAAAATACGATTTACTCGTAAACTAGTACATATACAAACAAATAAAAAGCAGTTACAATATAATTATACCTATCATATACCCTTTTTAAGGTGTACAAATATGGATTCAAAAACTTTACGTGATATGAAGATATAGATTTAATCAAATTTCAAGTGGTGTTTCTTTGGCGATCGAATACACAGCTCCCTCTGAATACAAAACGATGGAATATTGAGAACAAATTTGTTCATTTTGTTATAAAACATCCCTGAAAGTTTCAGCTTTAAATCCTGGATGGAATAAAAGTTATTCAAAAAACAAGAAAGTGTCAGCAATTTTCTTATAAACCGACTTAATTACGGAGGCTACGAAAAAGCGATACTTGAGCGTAACCATCTGAAAAATTAGGTGTAATAGTCATTTTTAGGTTAGTCGCATATAAAAGGATTATTGTGGTCGGTGGATAAAAAAATAGATGAGCCTGATTAATTTTTAATCAAATAAATGTTTTACAAAAATCGTAAACGATATAATTAAACTTAAACTAAGAACAATCACAGATAGGTTGAGTATTTATAATACAAGTTGAGTGTACCTACCTACTTTTCTACTATTCATAGTATTCATAACTAATATTCATTGCTTCATAAATGTTTAAAATAATAGTTTGCACGCCAACAAAAATAATGCAATGGATATTGTTGGACTATCAAATTGGAATGGATTGCCATTCCAAGTGTGTTACGCATTTAGGAAGCTGGGTACCTAAATGATAAAAATGAATAAAACTAATGAAAAAATATTTTTTTAAATCAATTCCTTGTTTTCATTATATTATTATGACAATGTGAAGAATGTTCCCGTAGTTCCATAATTCTTTTGAATCTTGGATCGATCAATTCTGGAAGGAGGCAGTTCTTCTCTTTTGCGACTAACTACCTACTTTCAAATGTGGTTGAGTCTTATTTTGTAAATCCTTCCGTCTTGTGGCTTCCCGCTTATTCCTTTCCTCAAGTGTTCGAAATTATGTAGATTTTTAATGAGGTCTGTAAGTAGAACTAAAATGTATAAGCAAAGGACTGTTAAAATCTGTAGTTCTTTAAAGTAGGTACCTACTCCTTACAAGATACCCATTGGGGAATTCGCACCATGGTTCTTATGGCCCTTTTTTGTACGATAAAAGCAGTATTCACATTGTAGGCATGACTACCTCCCCATAGAGCGATATCGTATCCAAGGTTTGACTCTGAAAGCGAGTAAGTAATATACTATCTTTATCTGTTTAATGAAAATCTCATCTCGAAGGCTTCGAAGGGCATAACAAGCTAAACTAATTGAACTTTCTATGGCTATCAGTTCCTTTATCCAGTTTAGGCTTTCGTCAATATAAATACCTAAAAATTTCACGCTGTCTACTAATATTATTTTATTATCATTCAAATTTATGTCAATTGTATCCTTTTTTCTCGACGTTGTTCTAAATAACATGGCATTCGTTTTATTTGTATTTAGATTGAGATTGTTGATGGTAAACCAATAATGAAAGAGAGCCAGAGCCTTATTTACCTTACTTTTAGAGTTTCTATATCTGCTGCCGCTATAATAGCATTCGTATCATCAGCAAAAAGAACAAGTTCTGTATCAATTTGTTTCAGCATATAGTTAATTAGATCTTTAATAAACAAGATGAAGAAGATTGGCTCTAATATTAAACCCTGTGGAACTCCTTGTCTAATTAGTTTTAGTCCCGATTTGTAAAATTTTTCAGAATTTTCCTCTTCTACTTTGATTTCTACATACTGCTTTTGATTTTCTAAGTAAGATTTAAATAGATTTAAAACCGGTCCCCTCACTCCATAATGTTCCATTTTCGTTAATAGTATTATGATTAACAGGTCAAGAAATAACCCTACGACTTTTAATTTTTCATTTACTCCGCTAATTACTTCCTCTACTAACGTATTATTTGCGTCATTTGTTCCCACACTTTTCTGATAACCGAATTGTCTGTAATTAAGAATTTTATTGTGATTTAAATGTCTTAGAAGCCTTGTTTTAAGTATTTTCTTAAACAATTTCGAAATTTTAGGTAATAGAGAAATCGGCCTATAGTTATTGGGATCTGATTTACACCCTTTTTTATAAATTGGTAAAACTGTTGCTATCTTAAGTTGTTCCGGGAACTTTCATGTTTATGCACTTATTTATGAGATGCGCAAGAGGTTCGGCCAATAAGTCAATACGATCTTTATTTATCCGTATCGGTATTTCATCATGACCAGAAGATTTCTTGTTAGCCATTGCATTGACTATTTGTTATATTTAATAAGCAGTTACTTGTTCGCAGGCCATTTCGGCCTCTACTCTATTAACGCTATCTTGCAAACTTTGTATGGCTTGTTCAAAAGTACCTTCACCAACTATCTTCTCTTTGTCAAACATATTCGAGAAAATGTCAACTATCTCCTGGTTTATTATTTAATTTAAGAAGTATGTTCTTATTATTGTCACGTTTTGGTTTTGTGTTCCCCGTTTTCCACGATGCGTTCACATGTTTTCGCCTTGTTCTCAATTGAATCTTCTATGTACCCCTCTGCTACAGCACTTGACTTCCATCCTCCATGTCGCGTGAGAACAGTTAAGTCCGCTCCAGATTCTGCCAAAAGGGTAGCAGAAGTACGACGAAAACAATGTACTGTATACAGTTTGATATCTGGTAACTTCAAATAAGTAGCGATTTCTTGTGGCATGTTAGAAATTTTGTTTTTTCCCATAACTTGTTTGAAGCACTTGCCATTTTGATAACGGATGAAAAAGTCAAGTCCTTTTCGAATAGATGGAATGAAAAATAACATTTGTCCCCAACATCGAGAATATTCTTAAGAAAGCGTCGAAAATGTTAGGGTTTGTGCTAAGAAACACCAGGGGCTTATTAAAAAAAAAAGAAACGTTGCCCCAAACTAGGAATTTATCCTGTATTGTGGGTGCGTTTACAAACATTTAAACTCACGTACACAAACATCCAGACCCGAAACACCTACTTTCAGGTCATACAAATATTTGTTCCGTGCAGGAATCGAATCGGCGACGCTCAGCGCAGCAGCCAATCGCTTAACCACTGCGCCAACGCACATTCAACGTTCGAAGCGTCCTGGAATATGGCAGTGTTGTATGGAGACCACACCATGCAACACATAAACTACTTTTAGAAAGAGTTCGGAAACGGTTTCTGTGGCACCTCGCATTTTCTAGAGGAATAAGTAAACAGCTGCTCTCCTATAATGCTCGTCTCAATTATGTCAAAATGCAGTCGTTATCAACTAAAAGAGAAGTTACTGATGCTTTATTTCTATATTAAGTAGCTTAGAAATAAAATTGACTGTCCAAACCTACTGAGTCTGCTAAAGTTCCGTGCCCCAGCCCGATATCCGCGAAATCCAATCACACCAGTAAAGGTACCCACCATTGCGCAGAACGGTTCTTGGTGCTAACTCACCGATCTCACGCCTGTGGTAAAACCTAAACAGTTGCAGTGATCGCACTGACATACACCATGACAGCATGACAGCAGAAAATTTTATAAAATTGTGATTGAACACTTTACTCTTAATCCATGGTATCGCTACTGAATGTTTACTTTAATTTAAATTTAATGATTATAATTCTTATTAACTTTTATTCTTTGTATTTGCATTGAAAATGGAGATTTTTATTTTTATTTCTACCTGTTAATTTTATCAATCTGTTATTTTTTTTATTTTCAATTATTTCATAATAAATTATTATTGTTAGGCACGAATAACCAAAAAATATTGAATAACCTTAGTTGTAAATATCCTTTTTCGCTTTGTAGTATTTTATAAATCCATGTTGTGTTAGCCGTTAAGTAATTGTTGCAATTATGAACGAACCATTATTTCAATTATTTTTAATGTATCGTGTAAACAATTGTTGGTTAACCTAAATAAATAAATAAATAGAAAAAGCGCAGCATTTCCTTTAATCTTCTCATCCACCGCATGACACCAACAGCTTGACAGAAGTCTTACTTTTGGTGTTGCACAATCGTAAAATGCATGCGAAAGTCATCTCGGCGCGTTGCACACGTCATAGCGCCGACCAATTATATTACTGGTTGAATGAATTAGGCTTTGGGTGAGTAAGCAAAAAGACAAGTAACGAAGAAAGGGTATTTACTACCTATGTATTTAATACCTACCGGATTAATAATATAAATTCACGGAATGAATCAGCCTCATCAAAATACTGCGAATAATAAAATATTGTCACACAAACGTGTCTGATAATAATATATTTCATCATATACAGCAGACGCTAGCGTGGGTGAAGGAAGTACATAATCTAAACGTGATAAACTACCAAAATCCTCAGTCCACTCGCTTGTCTCCGAGCAAACTGTCAGACAAACATACAAAATGTTTCGAAGTTGGTTCCTGGTGTTAGTGTTACTTGTGTACACTGTGCTTTCTCGTCCGAACGTTGCGAAACGGGGAAATGAGATTTTTCCTCAAGGAGTGCGCAAGAGCAATGCTTTGTTCGCCGTGGCCGACGACTCGCCAGTTCGGAGCAGGTGCCTCGACGGATTTAAAATGGATGTTTCGGGGGCCTGCCGAGAAGTGTGGTACGATGAATACGATGATTAGAAGAAGTTATGCGGTACTACGTTACGAGAAGAAGTTTTTCTACAGTTTTCTTTGATATAATTATTGAGGCCTACGCAATGGACTGCCGGAAATGGTATAAAAATGTCAACATTTTATCTAGCTCCTTGTAATAGTTTACTATGTTTGTATAAAACTGTTCTAATATCTGTGTTGTTTCAATTTTAAACGCTCATCGTTTGGTGATACACAGTACCTATAATTAATTAGGTACGTAAGGTACTCCTGTGGACACAGTCATCAATCTGGCAATTTATTGTAGGTTTCTTCGAATAGCACAGCTAGGTGTAGGTAGGAGGTACTGATTAGAGATAGATAAAGCACCAATCTGTTTTTTTCATTATGAGATTAATAATATTATTATGTTGTTGAATAGGTATGTCAGTACCTAATAGATAGATACCTAATCATGTAGAACTTTATTATAGACTAGCTTCTGTCAGCGGCTTCGCCCGCGTGGAGGTCGGTAATTATCCCATGGGCACGTACCTACTATCGGGATAAAAGTATCCTACACGCGTTAATGCAGTTTATAAACTATCCGTCTGCCAAGTTTCATGCAAATCCGTTCAGCCGTTTTTGCGTGATTGAGTAACAAACATTCAATCATCTTTATAATATTAGTAAGACTTTTGCCAGCGGTTTGGCCTCGTGGAGGTCGGGAATTATCCTATGGGAACGTATTACCAGGATAAAAAGTAACTTAAGGGGAACCTAGTCGCGGGCTCGAACTCACTGATGGGTCTGGCTAAAAAGCACGCTGTCTCACCAGGCATCGTGTCCGACAGAGGTAGTATCAGTGATGAGCAGTTAGAAGCTAATCTACACGCACAACATTATTGAGTGAGATGCAGGATCATTTATAGTACAACAGGCGCGTAAAAAATTAAGAACAGTCCTTCAGAAGATCGGGTTTTATGAAAAGACCACTGCACAAATCAATTACCAATAAAGTTTAATGAACTTTTCGATATTTGAGCTTTGTCGGTACCGACTTGGTTTTTCAGATTTTATACTTCCTTTATTACTTAAACACCCCCAAAGTTAGGTTAAATTAGCAAGAAAAACGAATCTTTGTTGGCTTCTAACTTTTTAATGGCTTTTTATTTTAATATTCTGTTTCCGTACAGACAATATTAATAATGAGACAAAACCATACCATGTTAAATTTTTGATGTACACTGTCGAACAGTGGAGTAATACACTCCCGAAGTTTGTATGGGAAACATGTGGACTAGGTTCACCTTAAGTGTTAATGCAGGTTGTAAACTATCTGTGTGTCGAATTTCATCCAAATCCGTTCTGTAGTTTTTGCGTGAAAGAGTTACAAACATCCATCCATCCATCCTCACAAAGTTACACATAGTATTATTAGTACCTAGGATAGGATAGCAGCAAGGATTATAATATTAATAGGATAATAATCAGCCTGTATTGTCTAACTTCAGACCAAATGCCTCATTTTCCCTTTTACCACTCAACTGGATCCTAAGCCAATGTGGACCAATCCCTCATAAATAAGCTTCAAGTTCGTCCCGCCATCTACGCCGCTTCCGTGATGCCGTTGGACGTTTTCAAGGACTGCTGCTGTGGTGGTCTTAACCCACAATTCTTCCTACATGCAGCAGGCGTCATTAAAATATATCTAAGCTAGGTAGGAAAAACGAAAATAACGCCCCCTACAATAATCACATAATACGGACGGTTTAAAAACAAACACTGGCTAAAACGTAACATTATTTAATTTCATAATATCATGTTGGAAATTCGTGATTAACTCAAAACCAAGTTTTTTTTGTAGTGTCTGTCACTAGAACACTTAAATCTGGGTCATTTAGGCTCACGTAGGTATTATTTACAAAAAAGTCTGTCTTTCTCTTAATCTTAAGGGCGGGGTAGCAGCACAGCGAGGTAAGGCCAGGTGTCGAGCTGGTCCAGGATGGGGTTCAGTCCTGAGATAACCAGCTTGGAGGCAGCCACGGCGATGGCTCCCTGGAACCGGTTGGCGTAGTCTATGATCACGTCTTCAATCACAGAGTTGACGATGCCGTCGATGTCTCCACCGCCGATTGCTCCAGTCAACTCCGACTGGAATAAAAAAAATATGAGCAAGTAGCTTTTTCCAGCGGCTTCACCCGCGTGTATTATATATATAAACCTTCCTCTTGAATCACTCTGTCTATTGATGAAAACTGCATTAAAATCCGTTGCACAGTTTAAAAGATATAAGCGCACAGACACGAAAAGCGTCTTTGTTTCATACTATGCAAAGAAGATTCATACCTAAGCGCTTACCCACGTAATACAAAATAATATCAAGATGTATTCTCTCCAGAGGTTTGTGGCCAAGTAATAACGGCCGCACGCGTCTGACGATCAGGTTAAGTTCCGCTTACCGCGGTTGATCCGTGGATGGGTGACCATCTTTACTTACCAAGACCCCTCCTCGGCAAGCACGTTAAGCCGTTGGTCCTGGCTGTCATTCGTGGATCTTTGACAGTCGTTACAGATCATCAAAAGCCCGAAAGACTGACAACTAGTCTCGTACCCCCTTGGTACGATACTAGTCGTCAGCCTTTATCGTGTTACCCAGTAGTTACTGGTGATGAGATGAAAAAGTTACGTAATAGACGACTAGTATCGTGCCAAGTGGTTACGAGACTAGTTGTCAGTCTTTCAGGCTTTTGATGATCTGTAATGACTGTCAAAGATCCACGAATGACAGCCAGGACCAACGGCTTAACGTGCTTGCCGAGGCACGGAGGGGTCTTTGTATCCTAGTCGTCAGCCTTTATCGTTATCGTGTTACCCAGTAGTTACTGGGTAACACTATAAAGGCTGACGACTAGTATCATTCCAAGGGGGTACGAGACTAGTTGTCAGTCTTTTGGGCTTTTGATGATCTGTAATGACTGTCAAAGATCCACGAATGACAGCCAGGACCAACGTCGACAAACCTAGTTGAGTTGTGGAGGTCAGATAAGCAGTCGCTCCATGTAAAATATTGGTATTCAGCTGCTTCCGGTTAGATTGGCCGATTGGTTAGTTGGGCAAAGGCTAGACAGATGATGATCAAGATGTATTTCTCCGAAGGGGCAGTCAGTCAGGGGTGTAAAGTTAAATACCTACACACATATTTTCTCGGTCACATGACAATTAACCGAGTTGCTACACTTGCTATTGCAATTATTCAATAACTTGCCACTAAGCTGACCCCTGATAATTTGTTATAAAAAACTCTACCTATACTGCACGACCCGGGGTTTAAACCTGGGACCGCGCAACTAGCAGTCTCATTTGCGAGCCCTATTTTTAGACATGAAACAACAAATCTACTTGAACATCCAGGTGGCTGTTTTATAAACACGAAAGTAAGTCTACGTTACTGCCTACGCGCACTGGAACTTCAACACACCGCTTAGCGCCAAGAGTTGAAAATCGAACACTGTTTTTTTCGACGCTCTTGGACTTACTCGCGCTGCACTCTGTTGGATTATCAGTCCTCGGTTCAACACCGAGAGTTGAAAATCCAGTGCGCGATAAAATCACGCCGCGAATTTATTACGTCCGTGTGTACGTCGACTAAGATATATAAAAGGCCTTACCTTGAAATTAGGTAGCTCAAAGGAAGCATTTTCTATTCTGTCAATGAGCACAGAATTCTCATCGTCAGATTGTTTGAGGAATAATTTAGCTTGGAATCTGAAGCCTTCCACTAAAAAGCTGAAAAAGGACATAAAATAAGTTAGATTACGTTTAGGTATAATTCTAATGAGGAAGTTATACATATGTACTGTTTCGAAGCTCAGATGGGTGACGTCATCAGCAAATATACATAAGTACCTAATAAAAATTGGATATAGCTGGTCAACGGGGCCGTTGACTCCCAATTATAGGATAAAGGCCTCAGACATTTTATTCTACATTTGCGAGCCAAATTGGAAAAAGGGGGCAAATTCCTTAACCTTACAGTTGGAAAACTGGCCAAAAAATTAAATTTTGGATAATATATTTGCAAAAGCTAAACAAGAAATATAACTGTGTGAGAAATATGAAATGTGACTAGTTTTCACCCGTATCCCCTTAGTAATAAGGTTGAAACGTGCTTCACCGCCAGTGTCCCCGACGTACCTCTACTTACCTAAGTAGGTACAAATTATGACATAAAAAAAAACTTACTTGGCTTTTCCTTTTCCGTAAAGTGGGATAGCGGTGAACAAATCACCGATCAGGTCGTATTCCTCTGTAAAAAAACAGATGCTTTAGACTGATAGAATTCTTTAATTTTATGATAATTCTAGTAATTCCTTAAGAAAACATCAAGTCTGTCATCCTCGGAGGGTTAGGCATAGGTGTAACTATACTTAGTACCAAAGACTATAAAAGCACTTGACTGCGCATACAGTGCCCCGACGCTCGAAAACTATTAGTATTTTGTCGCCTATTTATAGGCTATGGTACTAGTAACCATTTTAGTTATGACCAAGTGTTAGACATGTGTGCATGCTAAATAATTACAATTTTTTATATTTTTTTATACTATATCGCATAAAAATGCCTTCATGCGCGGCGAAGTGGTGTGGGAAACATTCCAAGACATTTAGTTACAAAAAGGATGGCATAACTGTTCATCGGTAAATAAACACTACGAATTTTTTTTAATTTAAGATTATGAGCCACTGCAGGGGTTTATTTAAAATAGTGGTTGGGTGAACGAGCACACGGAAGAGTCGCGCGTTGATGTCTTTTGGAAAAGTCCCTTTCTTTCATTAGGAAATTCTGATTCTTTTATCCCTTTCTTTCCCTTTGTATTTTTATCGTAAAAACCTTTAATGGCTGAAGTCGATATCGATAAAAATAAAATTAATATAATGGAATCAATCACAAATAATTTGATTGAATTAGCAAGATGCATAATTCAGAAATATGTAGACGCTCGTTTATCATTTTTTACCAAGAACAATCGGGACCCTAAAACTTTAATTCGAAAAACATATACCAAATGAATTCATTTTAAAAATCAATAATATCAGGATAGGTACTTGTTTTTTTTTTGTAATTGACTGATTTTGATTTAATATTATTATGTGATTTTTATAATGTTCAAATCCATTTTATCGATATCGCGTATTTTCCCTTAATCAAGTAAAGCAATCCCTAACCAGGCATACCTACGCAAATTGACCTTGAACTGATCAATTGCACTGCCAGGGGTGCGGGTTGTTCGAAAGAGATACCGCGGCCCCTGGCACACAGGCAACTGAGGGAACACGGGTGGGTTTTAGTCAGTAAAAGTCTGACACGAAGAGAGAATAATAATATGTACAAGTATATGAAAAAAGGACTTAAACATAAAAATGCCATTTATGTTTAAGTTTCATGTTATTGCCGGCCCGTATTGAGCCTATTGCCATCGACCGGACACAAATCCCGACTCCGGGATTCTACTGAAAAGTTCTCCAGAAATTTTCTAGTATTCATTTATTTATACCTATCTATTTTATTTATAAACGGATTTAAATTAAATTAGTAGGCAATGCTTTACCCACGTCTTTTTTTTTTTGGAGGGTGGGAAATCATCAAATAACTTCTCCCGCTCTGGGTGAAGCAGGAGGGCGTGTCAGACTTTTACTGACTAAAACCCACCCGTGTTCCCTCAGTTGCCTTTGTGCCAGGGGCCACGGTAACTCTTTCGAACAACCCGCACCCGTGGCAGGAATCGGCCCTAGCGGACCCCTTCAGTTGGTGCTGACATTTCTTGGAGGCCGGCGTGGAACACAAAGCGCCGTCGACCCGGGCTTGGTCCTTACCGGACAGCGAGCTACCCATTACTCGCCGTCCGCAAGCCCGCGCTTACGGTGGCCGGGAATCAGCCTGGGATTCCTCACGCCCAGGGTGTCTCCTGTGGAGGCTAAGGCCTTGAGGGCGCATATACTGCCTCTCCCTCACGTGAACCGCCTCCCTCTTCGCTAGCATCACTGCTTCGCAGAAGGAGGCGACGGCTATCCATGCACTCTTGCCGCCGCCGATCGCCTCCACGAGGACACGGCGGTGCTCTGCCCAAGCCGGACAGACCTCCACGAGGACACGGCGGTGCTCCGCCCAAGCCGGACAGACCTCCACCGTATGCTCCACCGTATCCTCAGGGCGATCTTCGCAGTGGAAACCGCCGGGCGTTTTCTCCCGCCTTATCCGAAACAGGAACCTTCCGAAATAACCGTGTCTGGTGAGGACCTGCGTCAGGCGGAAGGTGAGGACACCGTGGCGCCTCTCAAGCCACTCGTCAAAGAGGGGACTTACCGCCGCAATCGTGGCGTTCACAGCACTGGGTTACGACAATCGCATTCTCCATGTCGCCATGAGATCCCGCCGGAGCTCTGTCCGCTGTGCCGCGATTTCCCGCGGCAGCTTAGTTACGCCCCGGCGTTTGGTTTCCTCGCGCCACTCCCAAGAGTGCGCGAGGATTTTTGCCTCCAGATCCCACGGCGGCAATCCGGCAAGGAAGCCCGCCGCCTCACCGGACTTCGTGCGGTATCCCCATACTTTCCGGATGGCCATGACCCTTGGCACACCTTCAACCGGCGGGCTGGTTGGCACCTCAATGAAGGCGCCCACACCTGTGTCCCGTATAGGGTCATGGACCGCACGACCCTCGCGTATAGCCTCCGGCAGGAGGCGTTTGGCTCCTAGATTGGGCAGGAACACTAGGATTATCCTAATTTACGTGATACATACCAGCGGACGCATTAAGCCTTGGCACAGAAATGTCCAGGTCGAAGGACAGGTCTGACAGGTCCAGGTGACTCCTGTGCACAACGAACCCACCCATACCAGTCGCCAATATTTTGTTCAGTTCCAGGTCCAAGCTACGAAAGAAAAAGTATTGAATTAAAAAAGTAAGCTTAGCGTGGGTACGTGATTTGTTTAATTAGTCAAGATCCTAGTAAACATCACGGATTAAAATTCATCCGACTGAAAATCTCCAGGCAATCACAATTTGACAGCGGATTTTCTGATCGGACACACTTTCAGAAACCGCTGGGAACATGCTTGCCTTGGAGTTATTTATTCACACGTAGCTTAATGGAGTCCATAATTTGGTTCTTACCAACAATAAATCAGTACGAGCCACACAACAAGCATGCAAGGTTTGTTTTATGAATTCTTTGGCGATTCAAGATATTACCTTAGCTGACTAGTCAGTTCTCACATAGACAACTTGGTGTATCACCCTCAGTCCCATTTTTATAGTAGCCTTATGCCCATTTTTACTAATATTAGGCGACACCTAAATGAATGCTTAAATATTGCTGTTAGATTTTCTGCGCTGAGAACAACATAATCAGCATATAATGTTCCCACTGACACAGGCCTCCTCTGGGAGAAGGAGAGGGCCGTAATCCACCACTTGGGCCCTGTGCGGGATGGTGGATGTCTTCGAATTTTTACTTTCGTCGTGTAGTCGGTTTTCTCACGATGTTTTCCTTCACCGTTTTGAGAGCAGTGGGGAAGAAATAATTTACAAAAAGTGCCGGCTGTCTTCGCTGTGTTCGAACCCACAACCTACAACTCATAAGTCGCGGCCGTCACCGCTGGGCCACCACCGTCAAGCGTTGTTAGTTAAAGCCAGATGTCTCCGAATCGACCCATGTTGTATTCAGCGGGAAACAAATATTTTTTTGTTTTGATCTGATAAAAATATACGGGCATTAAAATCAAAATAAAAATAAAAATATTTTATTTAACAGAAACCTACATGGGCACTTATGGAGCGTCAGAAACGAGGTGCACGGTTCCAATTGCTCATCTTATGGAGAAGAGCCGGCAAGAATCTCCACGGTTGCTCTTTTAAAAACAATTGTCATTTATTTATATTTTTTTCATCAGTAGATCGCTTGTATCCTACTGTCTCACCTCTGCACATTAAGAAGAACTAGTGATCGCCCTGTGGTCAAAATTCGACCATAATTCATTTAAAACTTTATGCATTACTACATCAAAAAAATACAGACGAATTGAGAAGCTCCTCCTTTTGAAGTCGGTTAAAATATTAGCTTTCTGCACTCCTTCTCCATAGAAACTTTAACTGTGCCAAACTTCATACTCCTCCATCCGCGAAATTTTCGCAAAAGGGGTACCTACAAACTTTTTGCTTCACGTATTAATATACAGGATACATACGTTTTTAACCAATGAGCAAACTGTAATCATGAATTCAACATTATAATTCTAGACTCGTAGCGTAGAAAATTTTCGTCAGTTATAAAAAAAAGCAGCTGTTCCATACATTTTGACTGCGTAGGTATTGCACTTTTTTATGAAACAGCTGATTTTTTTTTGTATAACCGACGAAAAATGTACATGCTAGGGGTCTAGAATGGTATGCTGAATTCATGGTTACAGTTTGCGCACTGGTTAAAAAATTTACCCTGTATAGCTAGCTTACTTACTTGATAAGTCCCGCGGGGATGTACAGATGGTAATACTCCAAGTCCAGGGGGTCTAGGGGCGGAAGGCCGAGGAGCGCGGAGCCATTGTTGATGACGCGGCGGATGTACGCGATCAGTTGACGGATGAGAGCGTTGACCAGGATGTTGCGACCTTCTGCCGTGGTGTCCAGTGCCGAGGGGCCTGGGAGTGGAGGAAACAATGCGTTTATGGATTAAATTAGCTATTTATTAGTCAATGTATATTCATTTACAAAAGGTTTTTGGCCGCCGCACCGCTATGAAAACATCCTCCTGCATCACTTTCGTACGTTTGTGTACTACCATCACACACTGTAAACAGGCCACACTGCACATTTTTGTATTGCAATGCGCTGCGCTGCGGCGTATTTAGGTACTGTTTTGTTAATTCAGCACATACGCGTTTTAATTACCTATTGACTTTAATTCCATATGTTGCCGTAACACTTACGTAAATAGCGCGACGAGATTTTATCGCGCTTTGGATTTTCAAGTCATTTTCATCGAGTGCATCTTACCGCGTAGAAAAACACACATGGATTTTGAACTCTCGGCGGTGAGCAGAGCGTTGAAAAATCCAGTCCGTACAGCGGGTCTAAAACGGCCACACTAAGCAATTCCTCTAAAAGTTCCTTCATTTCCTAAATTCCCCTATGATTCTGCTATTTGACATTTTACTTTAATAAAGCAATTCATAATTTTGTCACCATTTTACGAATTTTAATACAAAACTGTCAAATAGATGAATTGCGTGCTGTCTACGCAAATAATATTGTGAATTGTCAGTTTGTGACCATTTTACGATTTTAATTTGATTCATAATACGATCATATTATGATTCTGCCAAAGTGGCTTTTTTAGACCCCCAGATCCAGTGCGCGAAATAATTCCACAGCGATATTATTGAACGTCGATTAAAGGGTTATTTCATCATTTTAATTAATACTCAGAAGAAAAAACAATTAAATTAAACACTAGAACTTACAAGCTAATAGTACATTATGATATAAGTGCGGTAATTTTCAAAGCGCACGATACGTCATACGACGTTTTATAACATATTTGCGAGGAAATAAATAAAAGTCGGACTTTCTTAAACGAGTAAATCTTTAATCACTTGTTAAAGCAGTTAGAAAAATTTGAACAATTTGTAAAATTGATTACTTTTTTTTTGCGTTTTGGCTTCGTACGGTTTGTGAATTTAGCCAGTGTCAAGTAATTTTTCTTTTCGACCGTAAATGTTCCGATATCGGGCACGAAGTTACAAAACAGTCATAGTCGTCTTTAGTCAGTCAAGTCCAAGTTATTGTAAAGCGGTAGTAACTTTACAACAACCTAATCGGAGTTTTTGGGGGGAACACGAACAGTCCACGTTAGTCACTTATTTTCACCTTCACTACACTTGTGCACTCACACGTAAATAAATTGAATAATTCACTACCAAAATTATACAACTTAATTCGCTATTTCACTAAATTTCATGAAAATGAAAATTCGTGCGACATGTTCCAACGTGATCCCGCCAAAAACTCTCTGATTATTACTTGTTCACAAATTAGCGATGCGCGCGCATCAGCGTTTTTTTTAAGGCAAAGGCACAAAAACAGCCAGTATAACTATTAAAGTAAATTAATATTTTTTTGTTTTTGTTATAGATAAATGGTTGTAATTTATTGTCAAAACTAATTAAATCAAAAAATTAAATGTTTATTTTTTTATATTTTATCTCTCAAAGTTAATTTTATTCATAAAATGTTGACCACTTTTCTGACATAAAAAACTCTTTGCTAAGATTTAAAAAAGTACCGTTCGTTTTAGACGGAGCATCTTGATAAACCGTGCGTTTTACATTACAATAACGCACAAGTGCGTAATGACATACATTACGATATTGAAATTGGTGTAATAAGAGACCCTTTACGAGCAAATGTGTTATAAATAAAATTACTGCATAACAATATTTTGAAATGGACAGAGTGACATAATTTTTAAGAAAGTTATGTAGGTGTACCAAAGTCTAGGTATACTTACTGAGAACAGGTGTTGGTTTTCCAACTTTGGGTGCCGCAGCCGCCAAGGCACACAGCATCAACACAAGTACGAGTTTCATTCTGAAACGGAAAGCATCACATTATATGTACAGAGTGGCGTAAATAATGACCGCGCATAAAAAAATTGCATAATTATGTATTTGTAGGTACCTAATGCAGATCATATCATTGGCCCAATTATAAACATGTTATGAGAATGGTTTTCGATTTTGATTCGTAAGTTGACCACATTAAATAAAAGAAAATAAGAATTTAAATTAAGAATAATTAATTTAATTTAATTTTAATTAAGACTTTAAATTTAATCGATCAATCCTAGTAACCGGATTGATCGATTAAATGATTACCTACCTATCTACGTCATTAAAACGAACACAGGTTTAAGCCATAGAGCCATTTTTGAATTTCGAACTTTATTCCAAAATGTTCACTGACAACTTAGCACCAGACTAAGTAGACAGGTTTGTAAAAAAAAACTTTGAAATCATAGTGGCGTTCGAATTTCAAAAACAAAATCAATGTTTAAATCTATATCAAAAGGAAATACCTTGTTTTGCAAAAAGGTCGCGTGTGTTTAGATTTTTGAGGAGTACCTAAATCCTAAAATCCTCAAAAACTTTTGGTCGATTGGGTTCATAACTGTAACCCAAGAAAATCAGTTAAATAATTTTGCCAGCTTACAACATTGTTTAATATCAGAATCGTTGCGAGTGAGCTATTCAAAGTATGGAATTCACTAAGTTAGGTACCTACAGAAAATATTTACATAATTACTATTATACTACTACTATTATATATATTGCTATTTTTTTTAACATGAGATGAAATTCCATTAATCAGTACTATTTTAAAGTGTGTTTCTACTTCCCAAACACAATTCAACCAATACCTAAGTTCTGGTAAAATCTATTATAAAACCTGTTTAAATATATCAATAATGTTTCCACTTTCAGAACTCACCTAGTAGTTTTTCCGACTTACAATCGCCTACTGTGCATAATTTCACGGGCACCTGTTAAAGGAACCTAATCTTCAAGATCAAACACTGATTTAATCCATCAATCACCAATATCTGCTACTAAAAAGGGTGATAATTAGTAATCAGTGTCGCATTATAATATTTATCTAGTTATAATCCGTATTTACGTCCGTAGTGGCCACCTTTAATTGTTTTTCATGTACATACTTACCTATTACATTACAATTTCTGTAATTTACTATCAAACACACAAAGTTACCTCTAATCGGGTAAGAAGAAAATTCTTAGATAATGTTATCAAGGTAACGACTTTGATTTAGCAAGTTATCTCATTTGATTTACATAAGTATGTATTCGAAAACAAAATAATAATGGAAAACTTTAATCTGCGACCAACCTGTAACCAAGTTGTGTTTTTATGTTGCGTAGAGTTATTTAAAAGTATGTGAGAAGTAGGTATTCTCTATTGACGTAGGCACGCGGCTACGCGCAGAGCCTACGGTTTGCTACGCGTAGCACGCCGTAGGCCGCTAATCTGCGTTTCGCAGATCGTGCTAATAAACTTTATAAATCCTTGGCTAGCTTATACTTTCTGCTGATTATGGATTCTATAATAAAACTTATAAATATATTACGAACCATCAGCTGACATATTTCCCCTTAACTCTTTTCTTTGTGAGTCAGGGAATTCTGTTTCGAAAAGAGCTAATGCTGTATGAGAAATAGGGGGTTAGTTTTGAAACACCTGCTTAATTTAAGGGTGTGACACAGACCATCAGAATGAATAATTTTCTCCATGGGACCAATATCGCAATCACGAAAAAATATCACAATTCGGTCGAGTAGGTATTGAAGTTTTGTATGGGTCAGTCAATAAAACTTCACATGGGTTCCATGGAGATTGTGGTCCTGTTTGACAACTGGTCTTGTTTGACAACTGGTCTTTGTAAACTAACCATATATTATACATATAAGCGTGGTAAAACGAGGAGCTAACAGCATGAACCGTAGTTCCACTAACTTTATTTCAAGGTTTTGATGGACGTACTGTGTGTTCTACCTGAAGACTAATGGAAGCGGTTTTGTACAAAAAAAAAGTATAAACACATCCATTTAATATTCACGTTCATTATAAAGTAAAACAGCAATAAGGTTCCAATTGTCATAGTGGTCCAAGGTAGGGTTCAGGTATGGTGCGATGTGGCTACTGTATGACGCAGCGATGTACTTGTTGAAGCGGGTCAGGTAGTCGGCTAGGAGGTCTTCAACCATAGAGCTGATGATGCCGTCTATGTTGTTGTCAAACTGGGTTCTGGACTGTAACAAGGTGTAGGGAAAATTATCTATTGTTATCATCTGCCTAGTCTTCTCCCAACTATGTTCGGGTAGGCTTCTAGTCTAACTAGATGCAGCTGAATTCCAGTATTTTACATGGAGCGACTGTCTACCTGAGCTCCACAACCCAGTAGTTGGGTAGTACGAGACTCCTTAGTAAAACTGGTTTAACGTTTTGACCGAGGCAAGGCGGGGTCTCGATTAGCGATGGTCGTTAAATTAACGAATCAGTTGAATCAACCATTGATCTCTTGTCAACGTATTAATGTTAACTGTTTATGAATCAACTAGTTGAATTTCTTAACGACGTTTATGAATATAATTCGTTTAATAATCAACTAAACTAAATTTTCAAGCGTGCCTAACGAACTGAGCAAAAAATTTACGTTGAAAATTCCATCATAGATTCCGAGCGTCGGTCATGTCGTAGAATTTGAACTCTAAGTAACGAACACAAGAGTTGATTATTGAAGTATTTCTTTTAAGAAAAGTATACCAATATAAGAATTGTTGAACGTCGCAACGTTGAATAAAAATCGTTCAATGAATGAACGGTTTACGTTGCAAGTCGACATTAGTTGCACGTTAATTCGTTGACGAATTTAACTAGTTGATCAACTAGTTGACGAACGGAAATCAACGTTGAAGTTACGATAACGGAAAAACCGTCAACGACCCATCACTAGTCTCGATATGTAATGGATACTCGTAGTCACCTATCTACGGACTCTGCCAGGGGTGCGGGTTGTTCGAAAGAGATACCGTGGCCCCTGGCACACAGGCAACTGAAGGAACACAGGTAGGTTTAAGTCAGTAAAAGTCTGGCGGGAGAAGTTATTTGATGATTTCCCACCAAAAAAAATACGTTCGATCGACCTACGCAGCTGTTATTATTTAGCAACAAGCCGCTCCGAACACTATATACAGTACTGTAAGTAAAACAATTCTGTAGTATTTCAAAGTAAGTATGTATCTGTGAAATAGGTTAAGGGTACCAACAGTTTTGTATATTTTTGTTTGTGTGACGAACGCCATGCTTTGAGCGTTTAAAATAAATAAATATAATCATAAACTTTCTGACTATAGTTAATCACGATCACAATTCACTTTCGTAAAAAAAATATCTATGTGTCAGTGTGTCCCTCGATTGGCTAGGTTTCGGTGTACTTACCACAATCCGTTCTATACTGAACTCTGGGTCTTCAATCTTGTCCAGGAGTATGGATTTACCGTCTGCAGACTGCTTCAGGTATACTTTTCCCCATACTGATATGTTTTGTATTTCAATGCTGCAAAAGACGAGACGAAGAGTATATAATACTTAAAAGTAGCTAATATAGCTAAGGTAATGCTAATTATAAGGTATCAGAAAGAAACATGGGTAAAATCCCGCGGCCCGCCCGGCTACAAGTCGACGTTCACTCCTCCTCCTCGTCACTTGTCCCTAAAGGTTCATTAGAAAACCAGCGTCAGACAGCATCTGTCTGGCATTCATGCAGAAATGAACCTTTTTGGCGCAGCCGTGAGGTGCCACACTGTTGTACCTAGTTATTTATATCAACTTTTTTGTTATGTATTATGTATTTCACGAACTGTGTCCAAATAAACGGTATTCTTTCTTTCTTTTTTTCACAGGAACGTAAAAATATCGCGCTGGGATTTTATCGCGCATTTGATTTTCTACTCTCGATATTGTACCGAGCATTGAGAATGTAACAGAAATCATATCAGTGCGCGAAAAAATTCCGCCGGTCGACGAAACAACTCAGCAGAACAACAAAATATCAGCATTTTTTTCGAAAAATACTCACTCGGCTATGCCTTGTCCTCTAATTGGTATTGCTTCGTATAAATTTCCGTCCAACTCGTAATATTCTGAAAACAAACACCTTATAGTCAGAATTACATAACATTTAGTTATTGCTTTATACAAGGAAACATAGAAAAGCAGCAACTTACCTGAATATAATTTCAAGCATGGAATAACAATGTTCAATTCTATAGAAACGTCGCTTTTGGAAAAGTTAAATTCTTTAAGCAGGTAGTTTCCCAAACCAGTATATTTTCCATCGGTAATGTTCACGTTGGCGCTGAAATAGATTACATGCATCATTTGAAAAATATTGATTTTTGGAGTTTTGCACTTTCCTCACGATTTTGGGTTTTAGTACGTACAATTTTCATAATCTAATTAAGTAGGACTAAAAAAGACATTTGCGGGCATAGACATGACATCTGTGGACAAAGACATGAATATTTAACTATTCATTCAAAAAAATTGCGATAAGCCAGCCCATTGTGCACCCTTTTTTAAATTTCTACATTCATCACAATATAAGATCACGCCTTGTTTATTTCCACCAAAGGGTTGGGAGAAGTGTAGATACCTATAGTACACCCGCATATTCATATTTCTACATTAATATCTGTAATTTTTATGGTGTAGGTACATATAACTCTAAATGTACACCATATAAATTCTATACCTACTATTAGTTAGCTAGGGATCTCGACAATTGATCATATTGTTCTTGGTTACCTATCATAAGTTCGAAAAATATTTGACCGAATTTCATTTCACCTAAAACTTCTCAAATATTGTCGTTTCGTTTTTTTTTACTTCATCAATATTCCGTAAAATGTTGTTTCGGTGTGGTGAAAAAATGGCAAATAAATCATTTGGCAAATGAAAACGGTTCAAAAGAGGCTTCGGCTAATAGCAAAAAGTTATTTTGTAAATCGGCGAAATATAGTTCGGTAAAATAATACCTATGACACATGATATTTCGATAATCTAAAAATATGTCAAATAATGCATATAGCAAAAAAGACGTCCGTCCGAGGTAAAATGAAATTCGAACAAAAAATATTCGGAAAAGTGATCGGTTTCCATTATGCTTGCCTGAGCAACCGGCAGCAAGTTCGTCATGCTCCCTTAGATGTCACTGCTTGCGGTAGCGTCGGGGGTCAGGTTGCCTCCTTCCCTCAAATATGGTGAGGAGGATATTTTGATTTTGACTATGTAAATCTTAAATTTCAATTCGTACACTACGTAATCGAACGTTTCTACGCATTTGTAGTAGAGCTTATTCCAGATAATGACTACCATAATTGCCCCCACGCATCTGCTGCGTTCTATTAAAAATATAACATATGTATAGGTAGACTTTCCAGCCTGTCCGTCTTTGATTTATGAAAGTTTCCAAATAAAAAAGAAGGTTTTGAAAATTACTTAAACTTTTCTCCTGCTGCCAAGTTCAGTTGTCTCCACTCAAACTCGTAGGGATCCAGAACAGGTACTCCGTTGTCATGATCACCGGTCCTGATCAGGTCTCTCACTTGTTCTGAGAGGAGGTGAATGATTGCATCTGGAGTAAAACGTCTACTGCTGGTGGGTCTGGCGTCTGAAAAACATGAAGATTGTGAGGAATTGTAATACGTGTCTCTACAGGGTCATATTAAATTAGCTGGCAATACTTTACCCACACGTCGATATCGGGTATTGATATCAAAAATGAAAGAAACAAACATCACTCCATGGCCCGAATAATCGATCAGCTGGTGATTTAATTTAAATTTTTCGTGGTACATGGATATTTTTTAAGAATTTCCAAAAACCATAACCTCACAGTCGTTTTTAATGTATACACAGCTCCATTAAGTGGTTACCCCTCCAAAAGAAATGTGCGTTCAAATCGGTGCTAGGCCCAAGTTACTTTTTGTATTTTGCAAAAACGTTTTATTATAATTACTGCATTGTTTTAGTGAATATAGTTAACATTTACCAGGAGTCATTCAACGTCTAGTTAGACGATTATTAGAGGTACAAACCTCCGGTCTAATTAGACGTTGAATGACTGACCTGACTGAATGAAAGACCGCTTCCCGTGCAAAAGATGTGAGGATCGAATCCTGAGCACGAAATGTGCTTATTGTCATGCATCTTTTTTTATTATAAACTATTCTTCTATTTTGTTTAAGTAATATTCATAAAGAATTTAAAAATCAAGAAAAATTAAGTACTTTCATGATCATTTCACAATATTTATTATTGCGATTATTTAACAAAACTATCCTATTTTTAACCGACTTCAAAAAAAGGAAGAGGTTCTCAATTCGACTGTATCAGTACCCCGAAAAAGTGAAAAATAAAAACTTAAAAAAAAAAACAACCGACTTCCGAAAAAACACTACAAATTGAAAAATAACTTTAATTTCAGAAGGCGGTGACAAAAAATTTAAAATACAAATCCAAAGTCACCGCCTTCTGAAATTAAAGTTATTTTTCACTTTGTAGTGTTTTTCCGGAAGTCAGTTGTTTTTTTTACTAAAAAGATTTTACAATTTTATGTGATAATTTACTAATGCTTATTTATACTATTTTGCCAACTGATGTGTCAGTTTGCAAAATATCATCATGTAACGGGTCCCTAGACAAGTAACATCCTTTAACGCAAACGATAAAATAGGAAGAGCTAGAAATATTTTAGATCGACATAAACTAACGAAATGTCACGTGGTCCGTCATGTCGTCTCTGCATAGGTACAGAGGTATTAAGTGATCGTATACATCAAACGTTGTAGTGACAACTTGAGGGATTAATTTAATAAAGAACACGTTGGTAAGTTAAATTAATGGATACCCTCAAATAACAAAGTCTATCGATTAGACAGAGACCTAGCCATGAAGTGACTCGGACGATAGTCGATAACAATTTCATCGCAATTCATATGGGCTCGCTGGCTAGTTCGTCAAACTGCCGGTATGAGTATGACTACGTTCGGTGCTGCGATAATGGTTCGAATCTAAGTCGAAACAATAAAGTCTTTTTGAAGTATTCAGTACATTATTCGTAACGAATTCAATGTTGTAGCAGTGTAACATTTAAAAATTTGAGGGGTTAGCACATACTGACGCTGTGTGTACCTATAAGTCAGTGTCATTTTAATTTTTGAAGAAAGTTGGAATAATGAAAAATATAACATAGTGTAAAAATTATTTGAATCGATTCAGTTACTTATTCTGAACAAACTATATTCAGGTTTTGCATATACTAAAAATAATGTTGTATATCATCGTATATGTAGTATCCCAGTTATGCACTATTTTATTTCTGTTCAAAATTGTTGACTGTTTGAAGTTGTTGGTAAAACGGCAATTAATTCTGAACTGCAATAAACGTGACTAACAAACCATTTGGCCTCTACTCGTAGCCGGGTCGGTAAACATTACGTCTTCATAAATTAAACTAGAAACCTACCGCTACCGTGGCAGCTGACGTTTTCATTGAAAACAATCACCAACACAAAAATTGAGATGAGAATTTTCATTTTCACACGATGCACTTGAAAATCTTATTAAAATATACAGCTCCAATACTTAGTAAGAATTGCGACAGGACAAAATCAGTTACTCAAATAAACAAATGAATGTCCGTAAATTAATTGAATACTTTTGATTTCTACTACATGCGACGTCTATTTATAGAATACCATGTTTTCTGAATTAAATAATTTAACCTGAAAATTTTATCGTTACTGTTACGAAATTCGGATTTCTATATCTGATTATTTCAACTTATCTGTTTTTTTAGTTCAATTTGTTTGTTTTAGATATTTATGTTGTAATACTCACATGTTATGTACCCAGTGTTTGGCAATAATATTAATTAAACAATTGTGACATACCTACTTGGTCATTATGAGCTATTTCGGGGTATTATGAAATCTATGATAATGGAAAAAGGAAAATCATGATGGACTGATTTTTTAGGATTGATTTGTGGCATTCAATTTCATATGCAACAGCATGTTTCTCGAATAGAATATAATAAATAAATAAAATAACTGTATGATGACCGAAAAGTTGGCCGAAGAGAATGGCTGATTGATTTTTTTCTGAACTACTAAGTATAGGGCAAAAAAGGACCTTAATTAGGTATAATATAAACAGATACCAAGCCAGGTAAAGCTGTAGTCCAGTGTTATATCAAAACAGCTCTTGTTTGGCAGAGTTCAATGTCTTTCAGGGTCAACATAGAACTCAATCAACTTTATAGACCTACATCCACCAACCATTGTCGAATCGTACATCAAACGTATCTAAACTAATTTAATTAATTTTCCCATGAGGTCTAGACCATTGTACCACGTCCCTGACACATTTAAAGATGAAAACGTTTTAAATGCATATCTGTGAGTTGATCGGCACACCCGTCTTCGTGAGCGTAGAGCAGGGATGGCCAACCTAAGGCAGGCCACAGAACATTCTGGACACTGGGCACCAAACATACTCAGCCTATAATATTCTCACTGTTAGGACACAGGCCAGTGGGCCAGAATCCACCACGCGAATATTTGGTTCTAGGACATGCCGGTTTCCTCACGATGTTTTCCTTCACCGTTTTGAGAGCAGCGGTGATGAAATAATTTACACAAAGTAAAGTGCCTGCTTGGGTTCGAACCCATGACCTACACACAACTCGCACGTCGCGGCCGTTATCACTAGTCCACCACTGCTTTACCGACGCACCACCGAGCGTTGGTACCGATTTGATCGTGGCGCGTTTCGGTGTGTGATAGCCCAAATTGGTCTCTACTAGGATAAACATAAAGTCGTTACTCAAAGGCCGAAACGCGCGATTCGTTTTGACTTTGATCAAGGCTTCTTGTCAAACCTGAGGTTTGATTAGCCAAACCTAGGTGCTCTGGAGCTTCGATATTTGATTTTAATAGATACAAATGCATAAAAGCACACCCTCTTTCCGTGGGGTAGGTAGAAACTACAGAACGCCACCTGCTACGATCTTTATGTTCTTACCTTCTTTTTCCTTTTGCTTAGTTTACATTCATACACCTGGTCCTATACGCAAGCCCGTTGCGAGTACTACGCACCAGACCTTTCTGAAGAACATCACCAATATAGTCACTATACGTCCCTCCCGGCGTTTCCTCGCAATAATAACAATAACAATAATCATAATATCTGCCTGGTAACCTACCTTTTGTTAGTCGCCCTTCATTCACTTTAATATCTAGTTATTTTCTCTTTTTAACCGACTTCAAAAAGGAAAAGGTTCTCAATTCGTCGGAACCTTTTTTTTAAATGTTTTTTTGTTCCCCGATTATTCGAAGATGGCTGGACAGATTTGGATTTTTTTTTTGTTTGAAAGGGTATACTTCCCAGGTGGTCCCATGATCATCAAGTCAGGATCTGATGATGGGATCCTGGAGAAATAGAGAGAACTCTTCAAATTATATAGGCACACTTGAAGCGATTTGGGTAGTTTTTGGAAGAGTACTTTCTCGGAGTGGTCCCATTTCAATTTGGTCCAGATCTGATGAAGAACTTCGGAGATAGGCAACGGAACTCCTCAATATATGATAGCAAATGGTCTGGAATTGCTGAAATCTCATGTCTGTCTATTGTTTACACCAGTTCATAACATAACATCACGCCGGTACGCTGTGAAGGGGTAAGCACATGTGAACCACTAAAAAGTGAAAAATAAAAACTTTTTCAAAAAAAAAAAAACAACCGACTTCCAAAAAACACTACAAAGTGAAAAATAGCTTTAAGTTCGGAAGGCGGTGATAAAAAATTTAAATACATATCCAACGACTTCCGAAATTAATGTAAGTATTTTTTACTTTGTAGTGTTTTTTTGGAAGTCGGTTGTTTTTAATTTAAGCGAAGAAAAGGTTATGTTTTTGTATGTGCGTTATACATACAAAAACATAACCCTATCATCGCTGTCGTGTAGTCGAGTAAAAAGGTTCGCCATCCCTGTCCTAGGATTTTATAGCACTATTGTAGAGTGTGACATTGCATAACGTATCACTATAAAAGTCGAGACAGATTGTGTTCGCTGAAAAGGCATTCTAGCTTATGGTCCACGTGAGTCATTTTATGTCAAAAACTACGATAGACACAAATGTTTGGATCGTTGACCTGGACGGCCTAGAAAATATGCTTTTTTATAACCAACAATTTAGATTCGCCCACCGCACCCGTCTAGGCAGTGAGCTCTTTACCTATTCGTTTACATTTGCTTCTAAAAAATGCTTATATGTTTAGTTTAGTGTCTATTTTTACAGGTCATCACATTCATTAGATTTTGATTATCCCATTAATGATTACGTTATGAATGTACCTAGTATTGCATAAATATTGTGGTTTATTTAGGAATCAGGTTAGGTTAGGTTTATTAAACATAATTAAAGCACTAGGAAGTGGTGAAGGTCGGGCACTTTGGGGAACTGTCTTATGTAATGTTGCGTTCGAAAATTGCTGATTCTCAGCCTAATTGGAATAAATGACGTTTGATTTAATTTGATTAATAAAACAATGCTTTTAAATGTCTGTAGGTAAATTCACGGATTACAACCAGGGTCAAACCCACGGTGTCCCAATAGAAAATGGCGCCTAGGGCACGCATAACATTTGTGCCCCTTCGTATCTAAATTATCTTCTCGGTCTACATTGAGCAAAGCTAGGTCGCATAACCTTTCTTGACCAATTATAGTCTTCAAACGACAAAAGCATTTCGCAATCGTTCACAACTTGCAATGATGTAATTGGAAATACGCTTTCATCCCCATATTGCACAATACAATCCAATAGCTCTTCAGATTTCTTAGATATAACAGTATGAAGTGGTTTATTGAAGTACCTATTTGTTTACTTTTAAATTTAATGATTGGCTATTTTTCGCGCCCTCCTTCGTTAGACGCCCAGGGGCCCAAGTCTGCTATTTTTATAAATTCGTCATTCCAACACGATCCCATTGTCATTTTGCTAAAAGTTCGTAATCTGCTAAATTCATAATGGTCGATCATTGGTCGGTCAAAGGTGTCGTAATAGAATTGTGTCATAATGGCATTGTCGTATTGCCATTATTATAAAACCCGTTCGTAGAAATGATTTTCCAAAAACTACTAAGTACTAAATTTGAACATTTATTCATGCCCGATTTCATTTAAATATATATATTTTTACATATTACTTATTATTATATATTAGTTTATTAGTGTTAAATTTTAGCAGATTACCGCCTAAGTCAGTCATTCATTTGTCATTATGTACGAGATTACCAATAAATGCCATTTCTTTCAATGGAGTGTCGGTGGCTGATCATTGGAAAGTCATAATGACGCCATTATGTTAGTAGATTACCAAACTTGTCAAAATCAACAATTATGAAATCAATGATAGACCATTCTGACACTATTGTAATAGCAGACTTGAGGCCCAGGGCTCGTGCCCTACCGGCCCCACCTTAATTACGCCTCACATCTAAGAACAAGTAGGTAGGTAGTACTAGTTATGTAAGTTTCCAACACTTTTACCAGCCAGGGTTTGCCTTTTCTAAAGTATTATAGTATGTATGACCACAAACCACGCAGAACGTTTAAAATCTTCATTTGCTGATTTTTAATAAACGTTTTCATCCTTGTAACTAATGACACAATAATATTAGTTATGTTCCAAAATCTAGCACACGCTTACGCATAGGTTTATTAGTAAACTATGTCCCATTTGACTACCCATTAACATTTGTTCGGGTTATTAACTTGACATTCACTCATTACAACTGTTATATTAGACTGTTTACATTACCCAATCAACGATTCTTATTAAATTACTGGCCACTTTTATATGCCTTGCTATTTCGAAAAACTATAGCCGTAGATGGAATTTAAATTACAATAAAATTAAAAAATAAATGATCATTTATTTCAGGAAATTATTTCTATATTAAGCACTACAAATTACATAGAAATATACATATGGATTCATTATAACTACATTAAAATCATTGCATTAAAAATAAATTATAAATTTAAGATAATAAAAAAAAATGATGAAAAGAGGTACTTATTTGAAACCATGTGCCTCCAAAAGCACGTTTTGGAGTTTTTGGCGGGATCGCGTTGGAACATGTCGCACGAATTTTCATTTTCATGAAATTTAGTGAAATAGCGAATTCAATTGTATAATTTTGGTAGTGAATTATTCAATTTAGTTACGTGTGAGTACACAAGTGTAGTGAAGGTGAAATTAAGTGACTAACGTGGACTTTTCGTGTTCCCCCCAAAAATTCCTATTAGGTTGTTGTAAAGTTACTACCGCTTTACAATAACTTTAACTTTGACATGACTGACTAAAGACGACTATAACTGTTTTGTAACTTCGCGCCCGATATCGGGCCATTTACTATATTGAAAAGAAAAATTACTTGACACTGGCTAAATGCACAAACCGTGCGAAGCCAAAACGCAAAAAAAAGCACGTTTTACCGTCGGACCTGGCTGTCATTTTTAGATCTATGACAGTCGTTACAAATCCTGAAAGTCTGACTACCAGTCTAAGGGTATCGTATTACTCAGTAACTGAGTTGTGGAGGTCAGATAGGTGGAGGTAGTGGCTCCATGTAAAATACTGGTATTCAATGCATATATTAGAGTGTTAGCCGAACCCAACATAAGGCATAGGCAGATGATGATGAGGTATTTGATTGTTCTGTCGGAAAGAAGTTTCAAGAGTTTCTAGGACATCATAAAGAAAGTTAATAACCGGAAGACCTATTGATAACCGATAGACAAAACTTGTCTTAGCTATTACTTTTTTTAATTTCACTTAATTTTCATGTCGGAAAAACATAAGGATGGAGCTGCAAACTGCAAACAATTACAAGTAGACATATTTAAAATTTAGATACTGTAGATACTCAAATCATGTCAACACAAAGGATACATCTGTCATGTACATCCACCTAAGAGCGATATCGATGCATCTATACAAACGTCGACTCGATTGCTTCATCGGTAGTTACGACTGAGATTTATAGTTCTGTATTATTTGTGTTCCGATTCGGCGCACGCGACGCCAGATGTCAAAAACCATCATGCCGGACAAACAGCCGTTGACATTAGTAATAGTTTGAGTTCAGAGCTCCATGGCACTCGTAAATCAATTAGTGACCGACACTTAAACGGTAAAATTATTTTTTATGCTCAATTTGGCGTCAGTGATCGTTTTTGGGGCTGTCAGAAATAGGTCACCTAGAACTGGATGTAGGGCGTAACGGAAGGAAATGGCACTGTAAATAATATAACTTATTAATTTGCTGAGGCATTGTATCAATACTGGAGTCAAAGGGTTAGTGGGGTATCAGTTAAACAATGATCCAACAATGAATTGATAAATGAGGAATGTTGTTGGTTTGATTTGGTTGACAGTCTTGGGAGTTAAACCTACTCCTCACTGTTCTAAAACCTAACTACTTAGGTACCTACTAGTTAATCACTGCTGCTGTATACTGTGAACTTTTCGTTTGACGTTGACGTAGGTACCTCTATGTACGTGTATACAATAGATATATTTCTGGCACCAATGTCAACCGTGCCAATGATGAAACGACTGAAAACGGTCGACTTAGTTATTATTTTCATAGCGGCACGGCGGCGGCGCTAACATTCTGTAGTTAGATGCCTACTTGTTTTTAATGTTTTCGTTTCTTAGACAAACGCGGGTAGGACGGGTAGGTAAATTTTACACTGATCTCGCACAGTAGGTACGGAAATCCTATACAGTGCGAGATCAGCTTATACTGGAAATGTATAGCTTGATGTGTTTGTAGGTTTGCAACTATTCGGAAATTTTTACTATCGAATATTCTTTTTTTTCGGGTAATATTCGAATTATTCAAATACTTAAAAAAACTAACTGTTTTAATAACTATGTATGTGTTGAGGTAAATTTGCTGTAGTTTGAGGCTATATTTTTGAATACATGATGTTTTGAAAGAGCCAATTGTCGAGTCTATGAAAGAGCCGGCTCTTTCATGGACGAAAGCTGTCTCTTTCAATATACTACTAGCTTTTAGTTTAACATTGTCGTCTTTTTTATACCTATTTCATGCTGTTAATCTTTTAGACTAGAAAAACATGTCTCCGCTAGCCTCAGCACCGAATTCCCTACCCGAACTACGAATTCCTAAAATCAGGACCCAGAAAGAGTTTTTAACCTAGCAATTGTAAAATTACATCAGTTATAATCACGGATATTCCTGAAAAAAAAAATAGAAGAAAAGGAAAGTAAGAACACATTTGAACAAAATCGTGTGTAAAAAATGACTAATTAGTTTACAGCAAGATAAAATATATTGTATTGTGTATAATGGACACTATTCTCAGAGCAAAGAAGAATGGTGTCAGTGCAAAATATGTGAAGGATGGACACCCGAGTCTTGTGGTAATAAAGGAGTGTTTAATTTCTTCTGCCAAAAATGTTTTTAATTGCAATGTCAGAGTTTCAAGATTATTTGAGACATATTTTTTGAAAAGTATTATTAACGATTAAAATGGTTGTAAGATCATTATTTGAGGCTGATCAAAGGTTGTGATTTTCACTTATGATAAGATAATAAATTATAAAAAGCCTTTTAAGAGATATTACAATTGTAGAAAACTAGTTTGTTTCCACGAAGTGGAATCTGGCTCGTTCAAAGCACACGGTAGCACTTTCATTGACTGGTTGTTTTGAAAGAGCCAATTTCCATTTTTTTTAAAGTAGCTATATTTCAGTTTTCTTACATTGTTACCTATGTTTTTTTATTCAGATTACCATCACTATTAAACTGATTCTTGATAAAAAGGATTTTTATTTAAAAACAATCAGCCTAAAATGGTTTTTTTTAATACTTTTTAAAACTGGCTCCTTCATGCACACTCTCCCCTACGTATACGTCTGCGGTCGCATCGATAGTTGCGTGGCGGCTGTCTTTTGGTGACAGAAGAGGAAGAAGAAGTCGGGCAGCCGCCGTCCTACCACGTCCACGACGAACTGCTATAATCCGGCTAATAAGTACGATGACCGCTTCTGGTAAAGGCTAGCTTTTAAAACCATGACCTCTGAGTTTGTTTCGGCTTTTCTTCTCATGGAACAGTCAGCTAGGAAATGCCGGTGCCATCTAGTTTTTTAATTATTGACCAACAAAACATTGACGTGTAAAAGTGTCTTTTAAGATCTACATACATAAATAAACATTTCATTTCATTTCATTTCATTTCATTTCATTTCATTCATTTCATTTCATTTCATTTCATTTCATTCATTTCATTCATTTCATTCATTTCATTCATTTCATTCATTTTATTCATTTCATTTCATTCATTTCATTCATTTCATTCATTTCATTCATTTCATTTCATTTCATTCATTTCATTTCATTTCATTCATTTCATTTCATTTCATTCATTTCATTTCATTTACTTTCGTTTTCTTTTATCGCCTGACTCGTTCTAAAGGCACCGAATAATTCGGATAACTTTACACGTATAAAGTAGGTAAGTATAGGATGCGAGGTGCAACTACTTACCTGCGATGCGTTTCTATTTTTATCTGTAGGTACCTTCCCCTGCCTATTGACTTAAGTATCACCTTTTTTTTAGTCTTGCTGAACTACGCTTTTAATGGCTCCGATAAGTCCGATACGGTATTATTGAAACATTCATCATACTTTCATTTCACAATAGGTCATTGTCACAGGTGTAATAAAAAAACTCAATTAACTAGCCAGTGTTACTGCTATGTGCCTTCAATTACACACACGAACTTGCTCCCATACAAAAACCCAAACCTTCAAAAGCTATCACTTGTTGGGCCATACAATCGTGGATTGGAGGACCATCCATTAATTACATATCGAGACCACCCGTGCTTCTCAAAGCACGTTAAGCCCGGTTGGTTCTGGCTGTCATTCGTAGATCTTTGACAGTCGTTACGGGTCGTCAGAAGCCCGAAAATTATTAAGTCTCACCAAGGGCTATGTATCATTAGTCAGTAACTAGGTTATGGAGGTAAGATAGGCAGCCGCTTTATGTAAAATTCTGGTATTCCACTGCATCCGGTTAGACAGGAAGCCGTCCCCAAAATATGTGGGAAAAAATTAGGCATGTTGATTATTACAAACGGTAATCGATCCCGCGACCGAAAGTGCAGACGAGACGGTCAATCACGTTGTTATTGCGTCAATTGAGCCATTTTGAAAATCTGTCTCCTAATCCTACTTCCAATAATACGAGGTGCATTCAATAAGTACCTAGCCTCATCGCCAGAGGGCGCTGTAGTTTCAAAAGAGTTTTACCACAGTGTAGCACATTCTTTTTTAATTCTTTTTTCAAATTTTCATTCCAATCCCTTCATTTGTTTTAATTTGACAACTTGTGGAAGCGAACGTGTCGATCGGTTTTACAAAAATGGAAAAAGAGCAATATCGTTCGGTGATTCGATTCCTATTTTTGGAAGGGAAAACGCGCATCGAAATCAAAGAGCGCTTGGATGCTGTGTACGGTGACTCTTCTCCATCGATGGCCATCGTCAAGAATTGGTTCAACGAGTTTGCACGTGGCCGTACGTCGGTTTTTGATGAACCACGTCCAGGTGCACCGAAAACAGCTGCTACGGAGGAAAACATTAAAAAAATCCATGATCTCGTATTGGCAGATCGCCGATTGAAGGTTCGGGAGCTAGCTGAGACTGTAGGCATTTCAGAAGGAACAGTGCATCATATTCTTCACGAGGAACTCGGCATGAGAAAGCTGTCGGCGCGATGGGTGCCGCGTTTACTCACACCAGAAAACAAGCGCAACCGTGAGACCACATCGGAGACGTGTTTGGCGCTGTTTAAGCGGAATCCAGCGGAGTTTTTGCGTCGTTTTGTGACCGTCGATGAAACCTGGATCCACTGGTACACACCAGAGACCAAGGAGCAATCAAAACAATGGATCCAGACCGGGGAACGTGCTCCAAAGAAGGCGAAAACTGTAAAATCGGCCGAAAAGTTATGGCCACCGTTTTCTGGGATTCTCAAGGTGTGATCTACATCGATTACCTCGAGAAGGGTAAAACAATTACAGGGCTTTACTATGCCGATTTATTGGGCCGATTCGACGCCGAATTAAAGAAAAAACGACCCCATCTGGCGAAGAAAAAAGTGCTGTTTCACCACGACAACGCACCGGTTCACACGTCTGCCGTTGCCATGGCCAAATTGGTCGAATTACGCTACGAATTGCTGCCCCATCCACCGTATTCTCCAGATTTGGCCCCTTGTGACTTCTTTCTGTTTCCTAATCTGAAAAAATCACTCGCCGGGAATAGATATGGATCGAATGAGGAGGTCATCGCCGCCACGGAGGCCTATTTTGCAGAGTTTGACAAAAACTATTTTTCGGACGGATTAAAAAAGTTGGAGCATCGCTGGGCTAAGTGTATCGAACTAAAAGGAGACTATGTTGAAAAATAAATTCCCACTTTTCCAAAATTTTCGTTTACTTTTTGTAGGCTAAGTATTTATTGAATGACCTTCGTACATCACTACATAGTATAAAACAAAGTCGCTTTCTCTGTCCCTTTATCCATATGTATGCTTAAATCTTTAAAACTACGCAACGGATTTTGATGCGGGTTTTTTTAATAGATAGAGTGATTCAAGAGGAAGGTTTATATGTATAATACACCAACCTCCACGCGGGCGAAGCCGCTGGCAAAAGCTAGTTTATTACAAATGTGAAAGTTTGTTTGTTTCGATGTTTGTTACTCAATCACGGAAAACGGCCCCACGGGTTTGGATGAAATTTGGGACACAGTTAATTTATTACCTGGATTAACCCTTAGGATACATTTTATCGCGTTAGTACGTTCCCGTGGGATAATTTCCGACCTCCACGCGACCAAAAAACAATAGCTAGTTTGCTATTGTTATATACGTACTATTAAACGTTATAGTTTACCTACCTACTACAGCTGTCTGTTTCAAGAAGTATGTACGCTATGAACTACGTTAACATACCTCGTGTCTATTATCTAGTTATGTGTGGTAACAATATTATAGATCAGCTTTAACGCTTTTTTTAGACACATCACTCTCCGTTTCCAGCAGGTGTTGTGGAAACAATAAATTCTTTTGGTTCGTATCTGTTTCCCGTGTCCGAGCTATTTCGGTCGAGGTCGGCTGTTGCCGGGCCCTATATAGGTATATTTGTTTATTGAGTAGGAAGCTGTGACTACGCCGTAGAGGCGGTTGAGGAAAATATTACGGTAGGTAACTGTGCTGGCTTCGTAGCGGATGTTTGATATATGCTACATAAAATCGTAGCATTTATTCGTACTCACCTTATTTGAACTATGTTTTTTATTATTTTCAGAAATACGCCTTAAATTAAGTACTCATTTTAATAACGAAAATACCAGTATCATTTACTAACGAGGTTCTGTCTGTGACTTCGTCCGCATGGAAGTCGTATGCGACTACAATTTTACAACTAAAATAACAGCCACATTTTTATAAAACTCCTTTCATGTTACGCCGTGCTGTTAAGTACTTACTTTACGTTTTATTTATTATTCGGTTCCTAAGGATCGTAGCGTGATGTTAGCCTATTTATCTTCCTCAAAAATTGGACCATCAAATGAAAATTCGACTGGTGTTCCAGAAATTAGCACGTTCAAATAGACAAGCAAACTGTTCAGCTTTATTGTATGTATGTTACGAAAAAAAAAATACTTTTCACAAATTGTACCTGCCTAAGTATTCATATTGTTTCACTTTTTCCCTAACATTCATCTGTAAATAGTTAAGCCTAAACTTTAATGAAAAAATATTCCTAATGAGTCATTCTTCGTTTAGACAGCGAGACATGTTTCAGGAATTTATTGGTAGGCAAACTAACCAAATTGGGTGCACAACTTTACATGGAGAGACCCTACATACACATAAGTACTATATTAAGCTTTGGTAGCCTTTTAAAATGTTTAATCACATTCCAATTCGAATGACTACAAAAGTCATAATAGTGGCTAGTTTTGCTATTCATGCACCACATAATACGATTTATAAAAATATGTATAGGTATTAAGTACTGAAGTATGCAATAGACCATTCACCCCAACTTCGACTACCATGTTACCATAGTCCGTATGCACTCAAAAGTAATTAAATCTGGTGTATTGTGATGCTTTTGGACAATATTTCGTCAATGTATAGAGTACTATTTATTCCCAGCGAGCCAACTCCATCTCGTGCAGTACACATCCATCCGTGATACCATAGAGTCCGACATCTCCTTAGAACGCGCGAAACGAATTCGAAATTTAAACTGAAAAAGTTTTGTCATGACTTTTTGATGAACAAAAAGTTTTTAGTGTTAAATAAACATGTGGCGAACAGTTTTGGGTCTTTCAGTTTTCTTGTTTATGATAGTTTCGCACGTTACAACGGCGCCAACTTATTATCCACATGGTAAGTATTTACTTTCAAAATTTAATTATCTCAAAGAATATTTTTATTCCAATAATAAAAAATTGTCCGCATATCCTACATGTTAAGTTTTACGCTCGGAGTCGTAAGGGATAGACTATTAGGATTTAAAAAAATAACAACGTACCTACTACTACTACTATAACTACGGTTTAATCTTGATGTAGTTTTCTCTTCGAAATTAAGGACTTAGTCATGAAAAGATTAACATAAGAAGATTAACACCACGCTGCAGCTCCTGCATTGTAGTGCTTGATCTGCGAACATCTTGCAATGTACCTATTCTTTTTCCCTATAGTAAATGTCGGTAGGGATAGCTAACTAAAATTCTTTGGAAAAACAAAGTAGAAGAATTCGGTAAATTCGATTCGATTAAAAACGGAGGTAGTCATGAGATAGTCTCGCTTAGAAATGTAAGGGCTAATCATTGATAGGAGATCAATACCACGCCCCGTCTCTTGTATATTAGTGGTGGATTTGCGAACATCTTGTCTTTAGAGACCTTTACTATTGGTAGCACCCACCCAACCAATACAGTATCAAGGAAATTTCATCTTTTGTGTAATAATAATAGAACATGGTTCCTAATTGTGCACCTATACCTAAGTAACTCAATCATGGGAATGGTTAAAATTTACGTAGATTCAATCGTACTATCTACATGTCTTCGCTATTCATTAAGTTTTAATAACAAAACACTCAAAACAATGATAAATAATGATTGTTTAACAGCTATAAAATCGTCGTGTTCTTGACTCCTATACGTCTCATGATCAAGAGCGGAACAAATAGGTGTCTGACTGTTATCCGCATCGAATTCAGGACCAATTTACAGATGCCTGTTAAATGATTGACCTACTTTTTTATCTAACTACATTTTGGGGTTCATTTAGAACAAGCATTGCGTTTTATTAAAAATAATTACACTGTATCTTTCCACTGGTATGTATATAAGACTATCTATTATTAACAGTTAGATGTTTACATTAAAAAAATAAACAACGAATTATTTAGGGAAATAGGTTCTATGGGTTGCTCCAAACGTATCTGACGAAAATGTCATCAGAAAACGTACTTTTGGCTGCCTTTTCATAATGTCTCTTGCAATTTATTTTTTTATTTTTTATTGATCATTTGAATACTTATGCCCGAAATTCTAATTTTAAATCACCCTAAGCCGACGTTTATGCGGACGTAATAAAATCGCGGCGGGATTTGTTTGCGCACTGGATTTTCAACTGTCGGTGTTGAACCGAGCATTGAGGATCCAACAGAGGGCATTTCAACGCGTCGAAAATCGAACATTGTGTTTTACTGATCGATTTTCAAAACTCGACCCTAAGCAGTGCGCTGTAGAACCAGTGCGCGAAAGAATCCCGCCGCGATTTTATTGTCATCATTACCTACCTCAATTTTTTGTCGACGATTTTTCATTTACAATTATTAATGTTATACAAAGAATAGGTATATGGTGGAAAAACTGGTGAGATATAGGTAAACGTGAAACCTTGACCCCAGATGAACGTGTTACCTACTAATTCCCTAGAGTGAGTGATTGCGTACAATTTATTATGAACAAGACAACATTTGCTTACAGTTTCAGTCTATACTTTTGGAACAGACAATAGGTACCTAACCTACTTAGGTATTTAGGTAAGCTAACCAAAACTAAGATAAGTTATGAAACTCGTGAACTTGATAACCTAATGGGGGTCTTTTTTTGTGGGTGGGAAATCATCAAATAACTTCACCCGCTCTGGGTCGAGCAGGACGGTGTCTGACTTTTACTCATTAAAACCCACCCGTGTTCCCTCAGTTGCCTGTGTGCCAGAGGCGACGGTATCTCTTTCGAACTACCCGCACCTCGGGCAGGCATCGGTCCTTGAGGACTTCACTAGTTGGTGCTGACAATTCTTTGAGGAGCGCGTGGAACACAACGCGCCGTTGACCCGGGCTTGGTCCTTACCAGACAGCGAGCTTCCCATTACTCGCCGTCCGCAAGACCGCGCCTACGGTGACCGGGAATCAGCCTGGGATTCCTGACGCCCAGGCCGTCTCCTGCGGAGGCTAGAGCCGTGAGGGCGCATATACTGCCTCTCCCACACGTGCGCCGCCTAGGGAGGCGTCGCGAAGAGGGCTTCGCGAGCATTACTGCTTCGCAGAAGGCTACCCATGCACTCTCGCTCCGTACCATGCCTTGGACCAGGGCCGGACGCGAGAGATCGCCGCCGCCGATCGACTCCATGAGGACACGGCGGCGCTCCGCTCAAGCCGGGTAGACCTCCACCGTATGCTCCCCCGTGTCCCCAGGGCGATCTTCACAATGGAAACACCCGGGCGTTTCCTCCCGCCTTCTGCGAAACAGGAACCCGCCGAAACACTAGTGTCCGGTGAGGACCTGCGTCAGGCGGAAGGTGAGGACGCCGTGGCGCCTCTCAATCCACTCCTCAAAGAGGGGACTTACCACCGCAATCGTGGCGTGCCCAGCACTGGGTTGCGATAATCGCACTCTTAATGTCGCCATGGGATCCCGCCGGAACTCTGTCCGCTGTGCCGCGATTTCTCGTGATACCGGAGTAACGCACCGGTGTTTGACCTCCTCGCGCCACTCCCAAGTGTGCGCGAGGACCTTTGCCTCCAGATCCCATGGCGGACCTAATGGGGAGTTGGTATACAATTGCTTGCAAAAACAAACACCTAGGAGACTTGACATGCAACACTAGCCGATTAATTCGCTATAGACGAGTTAATTGTGCTGATCTAGTTCATTCAGCGTAATTCAAACGTTCCAGCTTTCCTTTTTTGTGTCGGTCGTAACGGGTTTTCTGGTAATCGAAATGAGGGTTGCTCGTTCCACAACCTTCATTTAGACATTTTATAGACATATCAACTTAATAATTTGATATGTAAAGACCATATCAAGTTAATATTAAGTAGTTATGTCTATCAAGAATCATCCAATGTTTCTGATCCTATATCCTACTCTAGGAACAAACAAACAGCTAAAAGCTAGCTTAGACGTAGCAATATGTTTTGTAAAAAAATTGCCAAAGTGCCTTTCTTGGGATGAATATGATGATAGGTATACATACGTGCTTATGTACAGTAGCTATTGATTTTATCATCCGCAAAAATAAGTTTAATTCCATAGTATTTCAACTACATATTAACGAAGTTATAACAGTGGTTGTACCCGAAAATGTCCCATAACTCAAGGTAGGTATGACTAAAATAGCAAAGTCATTTAGAAACGTCATAGTTAGATAATAATGTTTTAAATTATGAGGTCTCTAATACTACCTCACTCTAATGTGTCTTCGGTGTGTTGTCATCCTTCGAAAAGGGATAAAAGCTTAAAGCCACTATACAAAATGCCAAACTTGTAGGGGTATATTTATAAACGTTGATTAAAGTTAAAAGATGTTTAAACATCAAAAATGTATGCTTAAACCAGGGGTTAAACAGTTGCTAACTATTACTTAACTTTAAGCAACGTTTCTAAATAAGCAGGCGAATAATTAGGTCTTTCCTTCACAGCACGCGGCCCAAGCTACATGCTGACGAATGCCCCTGAACAAATGCAGCGCAAGCCTTACATAGAGGTACGCAACTCGACGTACCACGGCAGTGGGCCGCGCGAGGAGGCGCGGGCCATGTGCTCCGTGAAGACACAGGAAGTAAACGCTACAGCCAACGCGACTATCACAAGGAGGCTGCATGGAGTCGTTAGTTCTAGTAAGTCTATCTTCATCATAAAGCATTTTATGGTGTACCTCGTAACTGCTTCGCTGTTCTCAAGCGCGTCTGGTAGGGATGTTGTCTTGAGTTCGATTCTTAGGTCGGGCAAAGTGGTGGGATTTTCATCAGAAATTTCTCTGTAGCACCCGGAGTCTGGATTTCCGCCCGGTTGAAGGTAAGCTCGCCCCTAACATGGAACTTAAAATAAACAGGTAACTGGCGAAATGTGGGTGTACTTTATACTATAGGTACACCTCTGCTTAGTCGTTTCGTCGTCAGAGATTACACGCGTATGTGTACCATTTTTTCTAAAGCTCAATACAAGCCGTTGTTCGAAGTACGCAAATCGAACTACCTAAAATGGGAGACGAACACATGAGGTAGCACTTATTAAAGAGTTAAGATTAGTAAGACAGACGACGTCAACGCTACCGTTAGCTAGTTCATGTGTGTTCAAATTTGCGCATAGTCACATTGATTGATTGAGTTGTTGAAGAAAAATGCGTAATTGGCTTTAAAACGTGCGATAGTGCGTTCGATAGAGCAACTGAAACGGTTTAGATTTTTAATTGTTTTGAATCTTCTTTAAAATCAAAAACATTCGATTCTGTGCAATTAAAACACTGACAGCGCAATAAAGCTTCTGCGCTAAGTTTCAAGGGTTTGATTGCCGGTTGTTATGGGCAACAAACAAGTGATGTTCATCATCATCATCATTTCAGCCGAAAGGCGTCCACTGCTGGACATAGGCCTCCCCCAAAAGGGGGTTTTGCCATAATCGCCATGCTTGGCAGGCGGGTTGGCGATCGCAGTATGGTGGTCAAATGCATAGAGAACGCTGCTGCCCATTCTCTAGTACCTAGGTCCCTTAGTCGCCTTCTACGACACCCACGGGAGGAAATGGGATGGTGCTATTCTTTTACGTCCGGCACCACACGGAACCGAGAATACCTCTCACTCATATAAATTTTTTCTCCTTTGTTCCCGTTCAGTCACACCATTTTGTGTTACACTGTTACCTATTGGGAAAAAATATCCCGACAAGTAACACTGTAACTCAATGCCACGTTTTTTTGCTCTCTGAGTAACACTGTAACTCAACAGAACGCTGTGTTCCCGTTAAGTAACACCTTTTTGCTTGTTTTCTTGTGTATCCCTAGCTAAACCCCTGGTTGTACAGCGGAAGATCAGTTTTTTAACCACTGTACCCTTGGCCGTAAAACCCGACTAAATTAAAGGACCAAGTGTCATGAATTTTTTATACCGATGCCTTCGAAGTACCAGGTCGTCATAACTTGGTAGGAGCTCACCTAACATACACAGGTGTGTCAGACACACCTGTCAACCGTTTTCTAGCTAGAAAACGGTTTATGCCTTTGAAGCATCAGGTTATCATAACTTAATTAGGAGCTCACCTAATTTAAATGCGACAGCTAAAAAACGCTTTATGCCTTCGAGCTACCAGGTTTTTATAACTTAGTAGGAGATCACGTAATCGTTCTTCTCCATTTTTTTTTTTTTTTTCCGTGTTCCCTCAGTTGCCTGTGTGCCAGGGGCGGCGGTATCTCTTTCGAACAACCCGCACCCCCGGCAGGCATCGGCCCTTGCGGGCCCCTCTGTTGCTGCTGACATCTCTTTGAGGCGCGCGTGGAACACAACGCGCCGTCGACCCGGGCTTCTCCATAGATCTACGTTTTGGAATGGGCAACAAGCTTCAACTTTCCAACTGATCGACTTTTTGACAGTTCTCAAGTGCCTGTAAATGGTTTCATTGAAATGAATGCTTTGAATTTCAGTTCTTAATAAAAAAACTGAATTTAATGCGGACAGTGTAAAACATGTAACATGGTGTGACTGAACGGGAAAAAAGGATCTGGATGACCGAGCGAAGCTCCGTTTTGTCATTTTCGAAAAATAAAACCTAGCTAGATCGATTTATCGCCCCCAAAACCCCCTGCATACTAAATTTAATGAAAATCGTTGGAGCCGTTTCCGAGATTCAGATTATATATACATAGGTATATACAAGAACTGCTCGTTTAAAGGTATTAGAAATACATACATAATCAGCCTATAATGTTCCCACTGCTGGGACACTGAGAGGGAGTGGGCCATATTCCACCACGCGGGCCCAGTGCAGGTTAAAAGATTTATTTATTTTATTTATTTATTATGGGTGCATGCTGGCCCAGGTTTGTGCGACACGGTTTAGTGGCAAACGTCTTAGTGGTACGCTTAGACCGGAGATGAGAATGACGAGGTACATCTAGGTTGATTTTGTTTATGAGATCTGGAGTCGATGTTATCCCGTTTACAACTTTGTAAAGTGTTGTTAGATCATTTAGGACCCTGCGTTGTTTTAATGTGTCTAATTTGAAGTAGCTTAGCCGTTCTACGTAATCGGCTCTATAAGGACATTTGTGGTCTTTAAAACGCAAGCACCTCGTCATATTTTTTTGAACGCGCTCAATACGGTCTTTATGGATATTATAAGTTGGACACCAGGCGGGAGATGCATATTCAACTAGGCTGCGCACAAAGGTGTTATAGAGCACTTTCAATGCCAAGATTCCCTTAAATTCTTTGCCAATTCTGTTGATAAACCAAACCATTTTCATAGATACTGCATAGTAAGACATTTAATTTCCATTTTCAGGAGAGCTCCACAGTTCGATCCAGCGCCTGGAAGTGATAATCTTCGGCCAAATGCAGCAGCTGTGGCAGAGTTTGGACGCGCTGCGTATTCAGGTGGCCGGCAGGGTCCCACGGTCTAATCTTAATAACAATGTGTACCCCAATAGGAATACTATGTCGTTCAGGTACCAACCCTCACATACATACAAACCACACACACTTTGATCTGTAGAAATAGCATTTTTTAAACGAAAGTGGAGGCACTTGCATTAATCGAGGAAATCCAGAACACAGATGTAAGTAGTATTTGTACTTACTTGTCGTTAATAAATAAATACATGGTTGGTGTAGGTGTGTTCACTGAGGTTGAAAGTATCTAATAAATCACTTTATAAATAGATCTTGAAGTTTAATGGCGTGCAAGTGACATACAATGAAAGGTAAGGCTTTCCCAGGAAGAGGACCTAGTTCGTTTAAATATTGTTTTATTTTTGTGTATAGATAACACTACAGATAGATCTTTATCTTAAAGTCGTTGCACTTAGAGATATCGACAAGGCTATCTGAAATGTAATTAGAATTCCACTAATGAAATTATAACGATTAGAGCGAACATACACTGTTTACCTATCTATTATCTTGCCAAGGAGTGAACACAGAACTTCTAAAATTACTCGCCCACATAGAGTAGGTAACCGATTAAAGGCGAATTCGACCTAACTCTTACTATATATAAGACTCTTAGGCTCGGACTCCACCAAAGGGGAGATCGGCGGAGATGTGCGAAGTGGAGAGATGTTTAGCATCTAGTGTGTCTCCACCGAAGCTGTGCGGAGATGCGTACTGTTAGCAGAGATGTGTACTGGCCACAGAACAACTGGCTGGACACTGTCTGTATACAAGGCGCTCCGCTTTGAGCCGTCACCAGCTTGTGAGGCACAGCTCACATCTGTTTTGCTAGCGCTAAGCAAATATGAGACATCTCCTCTTCTCTCTGCTCAACTATATCCACTGAAGCCAAGCGGAGACGAGATAGTAAATAACGAAATCCTATTGGTTTTGTTTACAAGACATCTCATATCGCATCTAATCACTGCTTTGGTGGAAGTCTGGGTCTCATCCTGCGAATACTTTGAAAAAAAAAAGATACATTATAAGTGTAGTGGTAGTACTATCTAAGTAAACAAACACAATGTTAAGTCACTAGGCTCTAGGTGCTAAGTTAGCCTGTCAGTGGGTACGTAGCCTAAGGGTGAATTCGACCAAAATGTTATACCTAGTATAAGTCTTATTTTGTTATAGAACGAATATAGGTTGGTTGAATAATGGCAATAGAGGTTTTTGTCTCTAGTGTATGTACAGTCAGCTTCAAAAATATCGGGACGAACAGACTGTTCAAATTGATCTTAACAACTGAGAAAATTAAACGAGGAATATTTCAGAATGAAGATAGTACACGACAAGTGTCATTCTGAAATATTCCTCGTGTCATTGCGTAGTTGTTTAGATTATTTTAAACAGACTGTTCGTCACAATATTATTGACGCTGACTGTACAAACGCGGACAATAGCGGTGGACCACTTTCCACCCATATGCCTTAAGCAATAAGGTTGAAAAGTGGTCGACCGCCAATGTACGCGATGGCACATAGTTCATGCGGATATTGTCGTCATCTAATATTATAAAAATTTGGGAATATGTGACTAGACTAGTTTCATAAAATAAAACCACCCTATTTATAAAGTTCAATTTATTAACAATTAGTAACTGAATAATTCAGTAGCTTACGGGCTCAAATTCACATGGGTGTGGTTAAACGAACTTGAGCCCGTTATAACAATAAAAAAATACCTCGTTAGTTACAATAGTCAAGATAAATGATGTAAAACTAAATGTCGTTATTAATAAATATTAACATACAAATTATTATGCATTTATCTCTAAAAATACATTAAGAATTTTGCATTACAATATAATAATGTACTTATAAAAATACAGAGATTCTATTAGACTATTAATTTATCATTTAAATACCTCTATTCCAATAATGGCGCGGTTTCTATAGAAAATCGTACAGCTGCAGGAATTACTGGTTTGCCTACACTACCTTATAAACAACACATGGACGGCTTATTACATTTTGTGGACTTACTACTAGAACAGTAATTCATTAATGATAAAATACAATAAATAAACACTTTACTTCCAATATAAAATGTTTTGTTCGTTCAGATTTAATCGTAAGTGCGCACGTTTCGGATAATAACGTACTTATAACGTGCACGTTATAAGTAAATCATTGCAATATCACAATATTTTTAAACTGACGCATACGTGTAGGTAAAAGTTGTTAGATTCAATCAATCGTACCTCCTTATCGAATATATCACCGAAGACAATCTCAATTAAAATAAGGCATTTAATTTGTTAAAGACAATATTTGTGAAATTTAGAATATGGAGACAACAATACGACAGTAAATGAAAACCTTAACGATACTGATGCATAGAAATATTTTCGAAATCCTACTACCCTACTAAAATTTAGAAAGTTTGTATGTTTGTTACTCAATCACGCCTAAACCGCCGAACGGATTTACATGAAACTTGGCACACGGGTAGTTTATAACCTGGATTGACACATAGGATACTTTTTTATTCCGGTAGAACGTTCAAGTTGGATAATTTCTGACCTCCACGCGAGCGAAGCCGCGGGCAAAAGCTAGTATCAAATAAATCCTAGCGTTGAAATGAAAAACATTTTTCAAGCAAACTAAAGAGTAGTGATGGGCTAACTATGGAATTTGCCGATCAGCCGACTAGCTACCTATAGTGACTAAACTATTGAATATATTTGATAGAATTTTCGTATGCACGCTGGGAACGTCATTATATATAAGCAGTTTATCTTACTGTCGAATTGTAGTGTCCACTTTATAGCGTGATAACATTATAACCATCAGAGAAGTTATGTCAAATCAAGAGTACCCACTTTTTAGAAATAATATATTTGTTACAAACTGCAAAACGATACACAATCGATAGTTATTATGCGAGTAGTTCACATTTAAATACTTGTTTACTTGATTAAAAATAATATATAAAGGAGATAATTATTTGTTGTAGGGTAGTTACACAAATATAACGCTACAAGTTTATTTTGGCGCGTGGCGTAAATCAGTACTAAAGTCGTCGCCATCTTGTTTTGTCGAGACAGTTTCACAAGTGATTACCAACAACGGCCCTTTGTCATTTAGGCTCCAGAATATTCTTGTAGCACTTTAGTTACGTAGGTGCACGTGGTGTGTGGTGTGTTGGTGTCAAGCGGCAGAAGCTTGCATGTAGCGGCGCAGCTCCTCCTGCGTGTCGAAGATCATGACGGGGAAGGGCGAGCCGGGTACATGCCTGCCGGCCCATCGTACCTCCACGCGATAGTCGCCGGGCTCGGTGGGAGAAAACTGTCAATAGAATATTTTGTTAGGGATTTTTTTTTGAGGGTGGGAAATCATCAAATAACTTCTCCCGCTCTGGGTGGAGCAGGAGGGCGTGTCAGACTTTTACTGACTAAAACCCACCCGTGTTTCCTCAGTTGCCTTTGTGCCAGGGAGGCACGGTATCTCTTTCGAACAACCCGCACCCCTGGCAGACATCGGCCCTTGCAAACCCCACCATTTGGTGCTGACATCTCTTTGAGGCTTTCTTAGGGGGTTGAGTTGAGTTATCGGGGTTCTGGTCATACAGCGGTTTATTTAAAAACGTTCATTAAAGTTACGAGTGTGAAATGTTTAAACGTCAAAAATGTATGGTTAACTAGTTAATCATTACTTTAAGCAACGTTTATAAATAAAGGGGATTGAGTTCAGAAACTCTATTTTTTTAATCCTAACAACTGAGAAACCTAACTGCTTGTTTATCTGTTCCAAAACTATCTAATGAAAATGTAAATAAATGGACCAGTAAACGTACATGTTGATGGCAATTTGTATGTTCCCACTGCTGGGACAGAGCTCTCCACAAAGTGAGAAGGAGTGGTCCACGCGGGCCAAGTGCAGGTAAGTAAATGTCACATGTCTTCGAATTTTCGAATCTAGGACATGCCAGTTTCTTCACAATGTTTTTCTTCACCGTTTTGAGAGCAGCGGTATTGAAATAATTTATGTCGTACTAAATGATATACACCGTGACATTTTAGTCGTCTTACAACGGCAGCCCACTACATGTATCCAATGACTACTAATCATCATGCATAATAATAAAAAGGAAAATATCATTCACTAAGACGCATGACGTAGTTTGAAACACCCTGTAATGGATATGGAATGTAATGGTAGGTAGCTAGATATCTTCTACCGTTTGATACGTAAACATTATTAACAGGGAGGGTGTTACATAATCCTAAATCATTATTCATTTTGCTTCGTACCTATTATCTGAATTAATGGTAACAATGCTTTAATCGCGCCTAGAGGTATTTTATGACGGATACATTGAGTGGACCACCTTTGTAAGACGACTAAAATGTCACGGTGCATACACCACGACATTTTAGTCGTCCACACAACATACCGTCCACACAACATATAGTCGTCCACGTAAACATTATTAACACCCTTCCTGTTAATAATGTTTACGTATCAAAAGGTAGAAGATATCTACCTACCTACCAATTCATTCCATCATTAATTTAATCTCCATAACAGGGTGTTTCAAGCTACGTCATGCGTTTTAGTGAATGATATTTGTTTTTTTTTAATTATGCAAATGTTCAAAAATATCATTTTTTTAAAGTAAATGATTAGTAGTTATTGGATACATGAAGTGGGCTGCCGTTGTAAGACGACTAAAAAGTCACTGTGTATGTTGTGCAATAAGTGGGCAATCACACTTATTTATTAGAGCCTTTTGGAGGTACTTATGCAGTAGCAATGCAGTCCTCTGCATTAAGAACACGTGATACAGGTATGTTTGTAGCAAGCACTGCAATCACATGTTGGATCCGATAATAATAGGTACCTACGCATACAGTACTGTAGGTAGTAGTATGACAATTAATAAGCTGGTAGATAAAGGATTGTCCGACTTAACTGATCCTTATCTAAATTATTTAGCATTTACTATTAACTAGCGTCATTATGTACGTAAGCAATGTATAGCAGACGTCATTTAATTTTTACTTTTGTTAACAAATATCTACAATAAAAAGGAATGATTAATAGTAACTTTTTGTTTCGTCTTGCGATAGATGTAAAATAGAGATGGGCCGACTATGACGTTGGCCGACTAGTCGGCTGCAAAATGGTCAAGCCGATCAAGGCTTTCGGTTGAGTTCGGATGATATCAGTAATGTTCATGACTACGCTTTCGGCGCCCGGCGACCAGGCGGAATTGTCGGGACATGTTTTAGTTTACTTTGCATTTATTCTATTATTCTTAACGTGCGAGCCGGCGTTTCTTCCTATCCTAATTTCCTATCCTATTCTAGATTATACTGAAAGTAAACAGCAAAACTTATTCTATAATAAACATAACAACAGTAAAGATTTTAATTTCATTTCAATCACCGTCTTTAATTTTTTTAAGCATATTAATACGACTTAAAAATGGGCCGACTAGTCGACGTTTTTAGCCGACTAGTCGCCGGATACAAATATGGCCGACTAGTCGGTACATCACTAATGTATAACGAAGTCAAAATGATTGAGAACTTCGATACTACAACTTGTTAAGTAGGTATTCGATTTGCTTATTAATTTGAAAGCAACAGCAACAACAGTATAGCAACAATCAATCATCATTATAATTTCAGCAGAAAGACGTTCACTGCCGGACATAGGCCTCCGCCATGCACCGCCTCCTCAACTGGTTCTGTGCAACAGTAGATACTTCAAACTAGTTGTTTTTAGGAGAACATTTTCAAGGATTAAAACAAATGGCTTTAATCTGAACGATAAATCTGATGGGCAACCTGGTGGTCATGTTGAATCCACTCAATCGTAATAATCACAATATTTTAGGTATTAATCTTATTGTTAAGAGACAATTTTTTTCCATTCCGACGTAAATTTTACCTCCCGTGGAAAAATCAACGTTACATTTAATTATGTTTTAGTTAGTAAACAATCTATTTTCTGAAAGCCTATTTAATGTTTTGGAAAATTCTACAGCCTGTCTGTGGAGCAACTGGCAGAAAGTTCTCGTAAGTACAGATATTGTCATTTTCTCAATTTCAATGTCTGAGATTTTAATGAGCTGAATGATGCTGGTGATGTCAAAATATTCGCACTAGGTAACTTTTCTGGAACCCACATTTCAATTTCGTGCATCGGGCTCAATTTTTCAGTCTCATCTGGTCAAACGAAAACCACTGTAACACTTACTTCTGAAAAGGTTTAAATTCAACAAAACACTCGGGATAACTTACTTTGCAAAGTATAGTGCGGTCCTTCTGGCTCTCTCGCTGCATCTCAACGCGGAAGGCGCCCTTGGGCCCGCGCACGCGCACGGTGAGCTGGCCCGCGCCCGCGCCGCGCGTGTCGCACAGGAAGCGCGACTGGAACGTCGCGAGCACGCCTGGTTCTACGCCCGGCCCGTATACACGGACCTGTAGAATTAAAAAAAATATATATGTGTTTATGGAATAATAAATAGGCACGAGGGCAGTTATTACTTTTTGGAGGGCTAACACATTTTAAAACATCATTCTGTCTCTGTCATGTGCAAACGATTGACAGAAATCGAATATTTTAAAAGCGTTTAGCATTAGACGTGTTTAGGTAGTAATTTGTGGTGCAAGCAAGCGGGCCTTAGTATGAAAGTCGACAATATTTTAAGTCTCAGGGGAGAAAGAAAAAGGATAAGGGGTTACTTTTTACCAATCTTCCTTTTTAATTGCTGCTACTATGCGGTGGCTTATGCGTAGACCACACATGCACATACGTGCACATGACTAGATGTTTTTCGGTCTATGCGTAGATGAATGCACATAACTAGATATTTTTCCATATTATTTACTAGCCCGCGACTATGTCTACGATTCAGGATCGATCGATCGACTTCGCATTTATTAATATTAGTTAGAATTAAGATGTAAGATTGTTCTATTTTCAGAATAATAACATACGTGGGCGAAGAACCTATAATATAGCATATCAAGATGAAAAATATTAATTAACCACATCAATAAAACAAAATTAGCAATATAAATAAAAGAAAACATACCTTTGAAGGGTCTGGAGCGCCGGCCACTTTGAGTACAAAAGGCGAGCCGGGCACGTGTTCCCCAGCAAACTGTATGCTCAGCATGTGTCGACCCGCTTCCGCTGGCTTCACGTTCAGCGTGAACGTGCCGTCACCATGCTCGTATAGTTCACAGTATGCGACCTAAAAATATGATAAATAATAAGGATTGAATTTTGCCACGAGGTTTACCTAGCAGAGGCAAACCATAGGCTAAAAAATAATTTTAACTGGTTAAATATCATCATTGCTGAGTGTCATCATTCTCTTGCCCTTATCCCAATTCAATTTGGGGTCGGCGCAACATGTATTTTTCTTCCACACTTTTCTATTAGTCGTCACCTCCGTAGTCACACTCTTTCTAACCATATCGTCATTCACATAGTCCATCCATCGTCTCTTTGGTCTCCCCCCTCTTTGGTCTTAAAGTCATCTAGCGTACGTTTGTTGCTGAGTATACTAGACACTATTTCAATAATTTGGGTGTCATTCAATGACCTAATTTTTGACATGCAGTAGATTTATATTTGACAAAATTAAGTGTCAAGTGATTTTGAGCCACGCGTGGTGCAACTATTTCCGTCAAGATACATGCCTTGCAAATGATTATAGTAGGGGTCCGGACTGTGTAGTGTAGTGCGTACCTTGTTGGGCCCGCTGCAGTGCGCGGTGAGCTCGCCGGGCCCGGCGCGGCGCGTGTCCAGCCAGGCGCGGATGTCGCGGCCCAGCACGCCGCCCGCCAGCCCCGAGCCCGAGCACACCACGCGCGACGCGTCTCCGGACTCCGAGCTGGTCGACACGTTCACTGTCAGTGGGCAACCTGACGGAACACACAAAGTTATTATTATTACAACAAAAGAACGAGAGGAGTACGAACGGCGTGTAGTAGCTGGGGCCACAGCCCCGGCCGCCGCCAGCGCCGCGGGCATGTTACTGTACTATACAACAGTAACAAGTTACCTTTCACAAGCCGGCCGGCCCACAGCACGCGCAGCTGATGCTCGGCGGCGCGGCGCGGCGTGTAGCTGGCGCGCCACAGCCCCGGCCCGGCCGCCACCAGCGCCACGGGGATGCTGTCGCCGTCCGGAGACGTGAGGGAGGCTTCTGGAGCGCCTGGACCAGCGGCGCTACCGTCTGGAAACAAAACGTACAATGTAGCCCTCGTCTAGTATAATGATGAATGGCTTTGAAAACTAGAGTATCCTTCAATGAAAGCTTCTTGCTGCTGTATAAGAGCTAGTGTCCATGGTTTGTGAAAACCAAAAAAAAAATGGATCACCACACTTACTAACACCAACAGGATCCACAACCGTAAAAAGGCCTGGTCTACAATACATGAGACTCACTGGAGATATACCAGAACCTGTCAACCAAGGTTATGTTACAACCACGCAAATAGCTGAACCATTGTTTTTTAACAACAACTTACACACAAACTAAGAAAAGCCAAAATACCTGCTGGTATTCCTGCAAATTCAGCCGAAATTAGTAACCCATTTACACTCACAGACATCAGGCACTATAAAACGATAAGGCAGCTGCAGTCCATAATCTAGCGGTATAACAAATCAAACAGGATCCTTTAGCAGTATCGTGGCTCTTAGCATTTTTGAATAAGTGCATGGCTACTCTACTACGAACATTCCCAATTTTTGCAGTGAAACCAAAATCGATGCACTAGCGAAAGCGGGTAAACCCTCCGATGACTTCAATCGCTACTGGCCTATATCTCTGTTATGCCATTGATCCAGCTCTAACACCCGAGCAGGCTGACTTTAGGCCTGGCAAGTCCTGCTCCAGCCAAATCCTACTAACGGAATATATAGAAGATGAGTATAGTAGTATATATAGTAGATGGCTAACAAAGTCACAGATTCGTATTTATTGACCTCTCGGCAGCTTCCGACACCACAAAAATCAAAAGACTTCTAGGCAAAGTAAACAGCCTAACAAACGACCAGGACTTATACTAAGCGAACTCCTGCATAACTGCTGCTTCCCGATGTGCTTTCAGTCTGGTAAGAGTAGATGGCAACGGCAAAAGAACGGTATCCCTCAAGGCAGCGTGTTGGGTCCCACGCTTTTTAACAAATATACCAACGACCCTCTTATCACCCAACACACTGAGCGCTTCCTGTGCATGGATGACTGATGAAAATCGTTGTTTTCTTCTATGGACAAAAGCTGAACAGAGCTGAATAAGTGTGAGTAGTCCCGAAATGCAGTGGCCTATGAGGCAAGCATTGATCGATTACGTACTAAAGTAGACCACTGCAAATATCGTTTAGCGAAATGGGGCATTATCGAATCGTCCAACATCCAGTGAGAGTGCTGTACTTTTAAACAGGCTATAGTCTGCTAGTATCTGCTAGTGTTCCAAATGTCAGTTCACGTACAGGGAGTACGTACGACAGATAGCGATCTGAACAATGCCTCTGACGCTGGTGGCGTCCTACTGGGCTCAAACCATATAAGAAACATGGATATACCGTCGAAATGAAAAGATGTCTATGGAATTCTTGCCCGTTCTTCTCCATAGGTACCTACGCTTTGGAATGGGCAACTAGCTTCATCTTTCTAACTCACCGACCTTGACAATTCAAAAGTGCCTGTAATTGGTTTATTTGAAATAAATGCTTTGGGTTGAGTTGATGTCTCTGCTCAGTAAAGATATCCAATCCTAAGGATTAATTGAAAAAGAATAATAACCTATCATAAAGAATACCTTACCATTCTATCGAAACCTTTATAATTATGTAAAAATATAGTAGCTGTACGCAATTTTTATCTGTGTTAATGGTGGATATCCATTTGTGCGATACGACGAAGCATGTGCTGTTTGGCTATGCATATAAGTGTTGTAAAATTTACTAATCATTAATGTTTATTTTTGCACGCAAATGTTAGCAATATTGCGAAATAAAAATAGATTATTGTTTATCGAACCGATGAAGTAAGTTTGTCATTATTTCATTTGGTTGTTGATTACATTTGCTGTTTTACTGATAAGGATTAAAAAAAGGTGATAAAGATTGAATTAAATTAGTAAAAATTATTGTTTAATGCTTATAAAGTTTTAATATATTCATGTTGATATTGTGGATATATTAGTGAAAAAATATAATCACAAAAAGAACATTTTGACCCCGACGTGATTTGAACACGCAACCTTCTGATCTGGAGTCAGACGCGCTACCGTTGCGCCACGGAGTCTCATGGACATCAGTTTGAATTTACTGAGTGGTATCTATCAAAGTAGGCTTTACTCTGAAATTGTCTAAATGAAAATTTTTAACATTTGCGTACCAAATGAATTCAAGTGCCTATTTCTTAGCCGCGTTCTTACTTATAATAATGTGTTCCTTGTTTGCAAATATTATTATGTTAACATTTTGTAAGGATCTTATTATTTTGTATGTATAAATGATTTTTATTACATAAATTGGTTTAAAAACACTTTTACACATATTTTTTTTAATTTAAACTATTTGAGAACTATGTTTTCTAGCCAACTAGTCTGGGAAAAGCACCGTAAAAACTGAAAGGTCAAAGTCTCATTGGAATGATCAGATTTTATGAAGACCATGTAGATAATAGTCAGAAGTGGTCTCTTGAGATAACACAGCACAGGCTTGTGATAAAGTACACATGAATGATATTCGCAATTTGAATATTTTCACCATAGTAATGCTGCTTGGCGGCAGAAATGGCTTTGACAGGACAAACGCCTTGACAAAGAGTTATTTTACTAGCAAACGTCTGTTTGTACTGACCGATGGTGAAGGCGGCGGGTGTGTGCGGCGCGGCATGCGCCAGGCCGCGGCCGGCCAGCGTCACGCGGTCGGCGCTGGGCGGCGGCGCCAGTAGTGCGCGGCGCGGCGCCCCGCCCACCAGGGCGCCGTTGTAGGTCAGCTCTAGCTCTGCGTCGCCGCCCGCACTGCCCTCCACGCCTGTTAGGGTCACTACTGCTCGACCGGATACTGTTTCTACGCCTGTAAAGAGATACAAGAAGCTCTATATTGTGTCCTTATCACAGGAAGTGTACGATAATAATAATTTAGACTTCATTTATGCAAGACATTGACAAATAACTATCTACAACATCCTAGGTGACATACACCCTGGGGTCAGAAACCGTAGTCAAGACTCGGATCAAAACCCATATTAGCTACAGTGCTGTGGTGGGATGATCAAAATAGCGTTGAACATTCATAGCATCAATACGACGCTAACAACAAATTACCTTTGAGAAAACAGGGGTTGCCCACTTTGATATCTGTTATTTTTTTTACAATTTTCGTGCTAATTCATTAGGACAAATTAAGATGGTTGTATTTTTTTTTACGTGCATATATTTACAAGGTAAGATCCTTCAGTAGTAATAGGATCCAACTGGTAGTAAGATGAACCAGTACCTGTGCAATTCTTTTATTACATCAATATTTCTTAGGCATGTGCCCACTGCTGGGACTCAGACCTCCTCTCAGCGAGAGGGAGTTCCTACTGCTTACTTCCTTGCTCGCTTTACGCTTGCGTTCTAAAGATTATTACATAAATAAATGAAAAAGTTTATAGTAACTTACGTTGATGTCTGCCAGCCAGTAAGCACTCCAGCGTGCCAGGCCCCGCGTTGCTAGTGTCGAGCACTAGTTTAGAAGGAGCTCGCACTCGGCCCGAGTTGTCTGTGCCCCATCCTCCGACTGGCATGATTGCTGATGTGTCTATCACCTGTAGACGGGAGCAAAACCTTATGTATTTCTTGTTTTTTTTCTCTCTCCTTCTCTTTACTGTCCAAGAACATTCAGCAATAGGCAGATCCTAATCTTGTACGGTATGAACCCACTGCCCCATCCGCTCGATACTACAACTAATTCATGCTGGTTGTAAGTAACTCTTGGTAACTGGGTCTGACATTACTTCCATTGCCAATTGATTTTGGTTAACTTTTAATCTAGTGGAGTACATACTCCACTAGATTAAAAGTTAAATAAAAGTCGAAATCGAAGCTAACATTACCACATGCTACTGTTAGTTTCGATTTCCTCTGCGACTGTTTTTTATCATTATTATTTAACCTTTAATTTAAAGGTATCGTCAAAACAGAGATACTTCCTCTTAAGTGTCCTAAAACCTGGTTACGTACGGCAAGACAGGAAGGACGATTTATGACGATTATTTCAGGCTCGGTGAAGTGCGATTGGGGAAAAATTCGTACAATTACTGAATCCTTCAAGCCACTATGAAACTAAGTCATATCCAACTATAAGATTGATAGTGTAGGTTTTATTGCTCACCTTTACAGAGAATGGGCTTCCCGGCAATGGTCCCGAAGACGTGAATATCCTGACCTCGTACAGCCCCACAACTAGCGGTATGTACGCACAGAGCCATTCTCTGGGCGCACCAGCTACCACCCTACACTCTAGCAGGCCAGTCTCCGTGCTTTCTTCTTTGTCGTCTGTTGTTAGTCTTTCAACCTGAAAGTATACATATCTATGAGTTGAGTATTACATCGTTGGATTCCAAGAAAATAGAAAAGGATTTTTTTCAGACACCCTTCGCACAGACAGCCTAGTGTAGACATTTTTTAACGTATACGCTACATATACGCAGCGTCTATGCGGCGTCTATATGACGTCAACGAACGCTCAGAGATTTTGAAAATACTGTTAGGGCAGATTTGACCAATGAACCCGAACGCCGAACTGCGTTCAAGTGCTGTCAGTGTCATAATTGTTGTGGAATATTGACACTGACAGCTCTAGAACGCGACGAAGTGCTGGTCGCGTTCAGTTTCAATGGTGAAATTGGCACTTAGATGTACCCAGGGACACTGTAGAGTGGCACCCGTTTACTGTGTGATAGATCAGAGAGTAGTGTGAGTTTCATTTAACCATCTCGATCAAACGCAGTGAGCGCGTTCGGCGCTCCGATTGGCCCTGGATTGGTGAAGGACCAATCGGAACGCCGAACGCGCTCACTGCGTTTAATCGAGATGGTTAAATGAAACTCACACTAGGGCCTCTGCGCAATTAAAGTAACTCAAGAGCAACCTAAAAGATTTGCAGCGTTTGTAGTAGACGCGATAGACACTTATTTTTAAACTAGTCTGTTACACAATTCAGTTAACTTTGTTACTAATTTTCTAAATGTTGGTCATATATAAGTCCTCTTTTATCAGTTAATTATAGGTAACTCCAGATCACACCAACTTACTAAGCAATAAACGCTAATATGGATGAAATCTACTTTTATATGATAATTGATGTAATAGAGTAGTATGTTCAGTTACCTGTACTACGGGCGGCGAGTCTTCAGTACAATGTATAGTGAACGCAGCCTCCTTGCCGACGTGCGCGTGCGCCAGTCCCGTGCCCACACAGCGCGCTACACTGCTGCTTCTACCGCTTAGAACGCCTAGGGATACTGGACTGCCTGATACGTTCGCTCCTGTAATAACGGTGTGTTTTGGTAATTTAGTATGTTAATAATGCTTATTTAGAGATGGGCTTATGGTTAAGTTATAGGTAACAGCCACACAGGTCGATGAATCAGGTGAAGCTACGCTTGCCGCGGTTGGCCCGTGGATGGGTGACAATCTTTACACATCAAGACCATTCCGTGCCTCGAAAAGCACGCTATGCCGTTGGTCCCGGCTGTCATTCGTAGATCTTTGACAGTTGTTACGAGTCCTCAAAAAAAAATCCAGTCTTACCAAGGGGTATCGTATTACCCAGTGACTGAGTTGTGAAGGTCAAGTGGGCAGTAGCTCAATGTAAAATACTAGTACTTAGCTGTCTACGGTTAGACTGGAAGCCGACCCCAACGTAGTTGGGAAAGTCTAGGCAGATAGATGATAATGATGTCTATTTAGAAAATGGAATTTTCTAAAGCCTTGATTACAGAATAGTTACCTCCATAAGTGATGTAGATTCTGTAGTGTGCTGGCACCGAGGGTCGCAAACGAACTCTGTAGGTGTTGCCATCCTCTCTAATATCGACCGGCAGACGAATGCGACGCTCACCCATCGCTTCACATATCACTTCTAGTTCCGCTACACCTGCGTCTTTTGTGTCAACTGAAATAATAACAAAATAATTTCATAGTAGTTATTTCTAGGCAATAAGCTCGCCCCTATTACATGGGGCGAATACATAACTGGCGAAATGTGGTGTACTATACATACACCTCTGCCAAACCCACTTGGCATGATGTTATGTTTGTAATTTTTTAGTTGAGTATTAACTTTATTTGGAAGATAACTTTGAAGAGAAAAAAGTTACCATACCCGGGCGCATATATGACACATCGAAAGAGGCTGTCGGTGAAGTACTGTCTAGCGAACACTGTGGCTAAGAAGGCTGATCTAGCTGGACAGTAATATGTGCGATGGGTCGCACAGTGTGCTGCATTGGTGAAAATTGGACTGGACACCAGTCATAGTGAAGATGGGCGGTTGACCATGGTGGAACTACTTAAATAAAACCACTATATTCCACTATTCAGGCCTTGTGCCAGATCTGAATCGGAACTGTGTCTTTGGATTACTGAAATTATTCTACCACACTAGCTAAAACGATAACAAACACTCCCGAGGTCACGATTGTAGTCATCATTTTGTGCAGATACCCACTAATAGTTTGTAATGAATGAGTGCTCCATAAGAGTGAAATTATAAGTAAATCATTCATCATTTCGCATTTAATATGGCAGCATCTCAGTTTTATTTTTATTTTTATTTTTATGTACTTACTTTAGTTAAACTAAACTTTTTAAAATTATAACATTTTATACAAAAAGCCATTCTTTTGCCAAGCAAAATGCAGTCAAATACGAAAAAGTATATATTTTGAGTCGTTTATTTATATCATAATACAATAAGAAACGTGGAGTTAAAATCTAATTAGTTAATTATAAGTCTCAAATAATATTGACCATCTAGATCGGCATCCTTAGTGCAACGTTCTAAAATGATTGAATTTTTATAAAATTCTATGTTACACATTAAAAGTAGCTTAACCAAGAAAAAGACAACGTATGATAGACTTAAAATAAATTGGTACCTATATGTTCAAGACTATGAAGAACTCAGTTGAAGCTTATTTCAGTTAAAAATTAATTATGTCAGTTACCTGAAAAATTTATTGGTGTTTGTGCTATGATATTTCCCGTAGGCAATCCAGAAATTATGACTCTGTTCGAATCAAAAGACTCGCAGGTGTAAGGGCTTCCAGACACAGGTTTTGATAAGTGTAGTACCTCTGAAAATAAAGAATAAAAATCAAAAATTTGCTTAGCATAAACGCTTGGTTTTGTTTAGATGTCTTGACTAATGTAATTGGCCCTTTTCCCCATATAGTTAAATAAACGTTACTTAAAGTTTAGTAAGGATTAGCGAGTATTTAGATAAATTTCTAACATTTAAACGGCTCTTAACTTGCAGTGCATGAATCCCTTTATTTATAAACGTTGTTTATAGTTAAGTAATGATTAGCGATTGTTTAACCATACATTTTTAACGTTTAAACGTCTCTAAACTTTAATCAAGGTTTATAAATAAACCTCTAAATGTTAAAGAAAAGCAATGAAAACAAACTAAGTGTAGAAAAAAAAATCTATTTCATATAATGCGCCAAACGCATACAGTATTGCGGCTTGTGATAGGCCTTATATACAGGGTGTAACAAAAACCCTAATGCTATCCTTATTAAGCACTAAAGATAACAGCTGGTATAGAATCACTTTACATAGTTTCAGCTCAAAATAAAATACTCTAAGAATTGATACCAAATTTTCGGTTTCATATATTATGTTACATAAATTCAAATCATACCAAACGTGTATCATACCACCGCACTACGTAGGTCAATAACTTTCCCCGTTACTTGCCAATATCACGATAAATCTCTTCCGAGTGATGTGTTTATTTGAATTTGAAAAGTTCGGTTTCTGGTATCAATGTACTAAAAATTGTCATAACTTCCGAACATGTAGAGATAAGATTAAAAAACCCTTCCAATATCGTTTCATATCATCCAAAGAAGTCGTGCCCTTGGTATGTATAAACCTTTTCCGTTACAAGTTGTATATAGTTTCGCATTTAGAAATTTTACTCTACTACTTGATTTTAACTGTTTCATCAATATTATATTTACCTATAGTGCTTTGCCCAACATCAGTGATAGTATATTCCGCTTGTAACAATCCCGACTTAGTTTGATAACACCGCACAGGCAGTGCTCTCGATCCAGGGCCGGACACTACGACATCAAACTCTCTAGCTGGTCGACCGAGGGTGTCGATACTGAAGGATGCTACCCTGTTCACCTGGGCTTGGTATAGACCGAGGCCGGAAGCAGCCACCTGGAGAGGAGAAAATGTGTGGTTCAATAAGAAAATAAGGGCCTTTTTAAAATTAATAGATTGTAACTGCTAATGATAAAAAGCTAAAGAGTTTACTATACTCATCATTTCCAGCAGTAATTGACCCCGTAGCAGTAGTTTTATTTGATTTATTATAATACATCTAGAAAATACTTTTTTTTTGTTTTATCGATTTTGGATTTTGAAATATATCACGTTTGTGAAGTTTGGCCACTTAATTTGACCTTGTTTATGAGCTGTAATTGTATTACTTTATCGAAAAAGATTGTAGCATTGCCAAACTTAAGTGGTAATGGGCAAGGTGCATTGGACGATTTGTTTGGGCGCGTTATAGATTCGCAGCAGCCGCGTACTGGAAAAGGTGGCGGCCTCCCACAAGGTGTAACGTTGACCTGGTGGAGGCCGTAGGAATCCGCTGCATGTGGGAACACAGAACCGGTCGAAGTGGCGGTGCTTGGGGAAGGCCTAATGTCCAGCAGTAGACGTCATTCAATGTTGATGATGGCCGAAAAAGTTACCGTCAATGGTCAGTCTAAAAATGAGATTCTAAAGATGCATTTAACGTGGTGTGTCATCATCTCTTCTTCCTGCTCTTATCGCATGTTACTTGGGGTCGGATCACCTTTTTTGTGTCAGAGAACGTCAAAAGAACCAATGTATGTAAGAGACTTAATCTTTTTTTAAAGTACGGTACGGCAGTACTTGTTGTCTGTTGTCTATTACCTCTTGTCCATGATGCGCAGGCTGCACATCGACGATGAGAGGCTCCTTAGCCACAGGCGCGCCGCTCCACAACAACGTGAGCCGGTGGGGTGCAGCGCGCGCGGGGTGCCACACGAGCTCCTGGCGCGCGCCGCCGCGCCGCCGCACCGAGTGCGGCACGGCAGCGCCGCCGCAGGTCACTCGGCCGGACAGGCGGCCGTTGCCCGCTCCGTTGGTGTTTACTGCGCATAACAAATGAACAATGAGAGTTTAAGTGCGAACAAAAGGTTAATGAGTAGATATTTCCTGCTAGTGCATGAGTATCTTAATAATAATAATAATCAGCCTGTATTGTCTCAATGCACAGCAAAATGCCTCCCTTTCCTTTTCCACTCTAGTCGATTCTGGGCGAATATGGACCAATCCCTCATGAAAACGTTGTAGGTAACCATAGCGCATGCCGGCGCGCTTCGGGAACACGCCTCACTACGTATTCCCAAAGCGGTCTATGAGAAAAGGAAAATTTGTTTATTCCTGCACAAATTTATCGCCCAAAAAATACTAGAGATCATTCTACAAACCTACAACAGTTCACTGAGCACGTCAGAAGACCGATGTATTTAAATGTCCTTACTTATAACTACAAACTCACCAGTCAGTATGGCCGGTCGATGCGCAACCGCATCTCCAATAGACAGCACTTTGACCGCAGACGCGTCGAGCGCCTCCACGTCCGCGACCGGCCCCCTGGCACTGCGCACCACATATCTGCCGACACGGCTGGCTGGGAATGTCAGAAGGCCGGTGTCTTCTAAATGCGCTTCGGCTACGCGAGTACCGGTTGGTGAGACGACTTCCACTTCTGATAGATTCTCGTCTATTTCTACTGTTGCTACGCCACCTGGAGAAAAACAAAAGAAAGTTAGGAACATTATTTTTAAATAATTTAGTATTCTAACAAAATAATGTTACGGTGTAAAAACTATGGGCCCGCTCGATCCATCATAGACTTCATCAATCGCTTTCCATGAGGCGTGATGGTGGTCAAGAGCGGGCCAATTTAATAATAATAAAAAATATATTTGAATATAAAAAGCGTCTGAATATAATGTTAATGCGGACATGGATGACATAAACCATTATCATTAAAAACAACTGACTGTGTGTGTTCATACTTAGTCCACAGTATTTTTTAAAAATTCTCCACTGATGGCTGCTGGTCTTTGATTGACAACTGTTTTTGGCGATCAAGAACTTTTAGTCAATTAGACTATTTGTTAAATGTCGATACAAATTAAATGCCGATATTTCAATCAAAATCGTCTACACCTGTTTATAATACAAATTGCCATGAACCATCATTATTTAGCGCAGTGAAACTAGCTATGAAAATTCTTACCAATTTGCACATAAGTATGTGGCTCGCTGACTCGACAAACGAAAGGACTGCCAGGGACCGCTTGTTCGTTGAACGTGACGGAGACGCGGTGCGGCTCGCGTGATACTGGCACGAAGGTCACGTCGTATAGACCACGGGCTACCGCTACCACCTGGTGAATGACATTTAAATTATTGAATATGTGCATTTAGGTTCACATGCGCCACAAATCAATAAATGTTTTGCGCTAAATGTACTTGAAGTAAGACATCAATCTGTCTCTATCATCTTCAAACGATTGTAAGAAATATAATGATGTCTTACTAAATTAACTGGCAAAACTCGACAAACATGTTGGCATCTAATCATGATAAACACAATGATTTTCTAAACTCATAGTTCCAAGTAACTACAGGTAATTATGGAGTCAACAGCCGTGTATGTACATACGTACAGAAAAAATGATGTCAGGGTATGCGTTCGTATTTTAAATCTCTCAATTTTGAGCAATTTGATTCACAAAATATGACAGGTTTTCACAGGCTGGGCTACATAGACTACAAACCTCTGCCTTCACAGTAGTGGAGGGTGTGGACACGACTAGCTCCAGAGTGCCCTCTCCGGCTCCGGCCGCGTCCACGCTGAACGTCACCGGCTTGCCTACTTCCACTCCTCGCTCTTCATCCACTCCTTCATCTAAGCTGAGTCCTTCTAGCGTGCCTTCGAGTTCTGCAATGGGGCCAATAAACAGTACTTATGTTAATTAACGAAGGGCGTATAAATCGGTTATACTACAGTACCTACTAAAGAAAATAATCCCACCAAAAATTGTTTTTATTGGAACGAAGTTCTAACACAGCTTGCGGTAGGATTACACTTGTAGAAATCATCACTTAACGAAAACGCATTTTGCTACTTATAACATTTATAATAGAAAGACACGAGACAGAGAGATAGTTTTTATGATTTTCAAGGGTGCTCAGGCCGGTAGCAAGGTCAAAATAAAATTCAAGATGGCAGCTGCGAAAATTTTCAGTGTTTTTAATATGGGTAACCTTTTCGTGGTTTTCGAGGGTGCTGAAAACGACAGTGAGGTCAAAATAAAGTAAGAGTAGTTTAAAGAGAGTAAACGACGTTACATTCGGAGTTGAAGAAAAAGCGTAAGGAAATTCGTACCTGGCAGTCGTCTCTCGACGCGATTCGTTTGTTTTTTAATTTATGAATGATACACATATATTAAAAGAAATATCAAACAAGTTTTTATTGATATATCTAATAAATATTGATAAACCTAACAATACTTGAATTAGTAAAATAACGTTTGTATATGGAAGCTCTAAGACAGACAGTAATGTCCTGCAAACTAAATTAGATTTGCCGTCAAATGTTAATGACAGCGAACTGTAGACGGCACTCAGATAATATGTCAATTGCTTGTGGGCATCCTAATTTAATAAATTATAATTAGCCTAAATCGAAAGTAAACACTTACCTCCAGGGCCCAATCCAGTAACCCTAACCCGTCGCACATCGTACACATTACATGTGAACGGCGACCCGGGCACGTGCCGGCCCGCGCACGTCACCTGCACCGTATGCCGCCCCACGGCTTCCGGCGTGTAGGTCGCCGTATATCGGCCTTCGCTGGTCGAAGAGATACGCGACCGAACGTTGGTGCCTCCTGGACCCGCTACGTAGACTGTTGGCTCGCCAGCTAAGGGAATTGAAAATGTTATGGTAGAACATCTTCAGTTACACAGGTGATTTTCAATTTGTTGGCATTCTTTTGGGAGATGAAAGAAGTCATAAGTTTACTTATGCTAGCAATTTTTTATTTTTTATTTCGACTTGCCTAATTGTAAGTAAATACTCTAGGAAAAAAGGGACAATTTTTTTTCTACATTTATATTTGTAATTTTGATTGTCTTTATAATGAAGTGTAATAGTGTTATATTCTATTCTAGGTGAAATAAGAACACAAAATATCCTGCTGTTTCATCGAAAAGTGACGTTAAATACTTTACTTTACCTAAACCCAATCAAATGTATGAAAATGTTGTTCATGAGTCACTTCACCTCCTCAAAGGAAAAGCTAAAAAGTTCAAAATCACTTGGTACAAGTTTGGACTTTTGAATAAATAGGGGATTTGCCATCACTCTTTCAATATTTTCATGCACTGGATTTTCAACTTTCGGTGTTAGGCAGTGCATTGCAGATCCAATGTGCGAACAAATCCCGTCGCGATATTTTTACGTGGACTTATTGATAAAGAAATCGATGGGACAGAATATTATCACATACTTTCGGTTGCTACCGGTTTTAAAGGGGGAGGATATTTCACTTTCAATAACTCGTATATAGCAACGTACAGTGACATTTCACATAACCACAGAGTATCCAACTTAAGCTACGTCGAACGCGCTTCGACATTTGACTGCAACTATTGACTGAATCTGATCCTAAATAATAAACATTCGCATAGACAATGCTGCGACACAGAAACAATGGTTCACAGACAGTTTCAATCTATCTGTTTGCTAAATATAAACTGTGTATACAAAGGAATCATTTACAGTTTGAGATTAAGTAATCGGTTAGATGCAGACACATTAATCAGGGTAGAACATTGTAGTTTTAGAGATGACAAAGATATGTATTAACGTTACAACATCTTTGTTGGAACACATGCTGAACAAGAGATTTAAGAAAAAGAGAGTACATATTAAACTACGTCCAGATTTGTAACATTTTAACGTACAATCGGCGCGGCGGTACTAGTTACATTTATTGTGGCCGTGGGTTGTGATATTGTCTGCAGTCTATATATTTATTTAGAGCCAACAGGCGTTTAAGTCGACGTTCGATTTTCAACTCTGGGTGTTGAACCGAGTATTGAGAATCCAACAGAGTGCAGCTCAGCGTGTCCAAAATCGAACTGTGTGTTTTACAGTTCGATTTTCAACTCTGGGCGCTAAGCAATGAGTTGGAGATTCTGTGCGCGAAAAATTCCTGCCACGATTTTATTACGTCCGTGTGTATGTCGACATGAAATTAGCCCTTCAACTTGGGCCTTGAGAGGACAGTCATCAAATGTTCCCTTAATTAAACTACCAAAACATTATAACCAGGAGATGCATAATGATTGTTTGTTTGCAAAAGTTTATCTCTGGGAATTACATCAACTTATCCGATGAGAATAATTCGTTCACTTAGTATTATTAATATCTGGAGGACCAAGCATTGCTCGTTTTTTTTTTGTTTTGACGTTTTCTTAAAATGAAATCTAGCTAGATCGATTTATCGCCCCCGAAACCCCCTGCATACTAAATTTCATGAAAATCATAGGAGCCGTTTCCGAAATTCAGATTATATTTATACAAGAATTGCTCGTTTAAAGGTTATACTCAATACTCAATACTCAATACTTTATTGCATTCCACAACGTGTATGCTTAGGTGGTAAACATTAGCTTTACGACACAATCGTGGACCCTGTCGGGCACAGCAAAAGAAATTTAGAATTTATGGAAAGCTGTACTATTCCCGAGCGACTTAGGGTACATTTTATTCAGAAAAAAATCCACAGTTCCTGAGGGATAAGTAAAAGCTGGTTCTAAAATAAACTTACTGTGAAAGCCAGTAAGCTGTATTTCGGCCGGCTCGGCCCGGGGCGTGGACACGAGCCCCGGGCCCGAAGCGCGCGCGTCCGCGGCCGCGGCCGGCGCCGACACGCCGCACGTGAAGGGCGAGCCGGGCACGGCCTGCCCGTTGAACCGGACGGACAGAGTGTGCGGGGCTGCTTCTACTGGCTTGAAGTTTACCTGGGGAAGGGTAATGACGTAAGGAATACAGTAGGCCTTTACAGGCTGGCAGGGATATCGACGTGCAACCGAAAAAGTGTTGAAATTTTTCGTCGGTTATTAAAAACATATTTTGGTGTTCCATACATTTTCAACGCGTAGTTATTGTACGTTTCTATGAAACAGCTGTTTTTTTTGATAACCGACCAACTTGTATATTTCCCAGTACGTACACGTGTCATTTGATAAAAAAAGTTTTTTTTTAAATATTAGTGCTTTCAACTGCCAATCTCCATAGCTGCCGATCGAAATAAAATTGTGCAGACTCACTTTGAACCTGGCATTTCCTTCACTTTGTACATAATTTGGCACATTCCTCCCGTTCACAGCCACTATTATTTCTAAATTGCCGGCACCTGAAACAAACAATACAATATGGTACATTTATACCGAATTCGCAATTTACTTTCCAAATAAACAAAAAGTGTATTTGGACAAATTACTTAAATTCAAACATTTTTATGACTTTTTCAATGGAACTTACTAGTCATTCTAAAATCCACTTAATTGACACCAACACAAAGTATATTTGTTTAATGGAAATAAGAACCATTGGAAACAATGATTCGAATATGGAATAGGCATATGGGCCAGATTCCTGTCACGTTTGTGATGTTTCCTCAATTAATTAAAACAGATCCACCCTCAAGACATTTTTTTTAAATATTGTGGAAGGTTTTGGGTACATACCAGCGTGGGAAGCATTGATAGTAAAAGACACAGGTCTGCCAACGATTCCCGGCGAGATATCAGTGACATTGACTCGAGCCGCGCTGTATGCCTTCACAAGGAACGGACTGCCTTCAACGTGACCACCCATTGCGCCCGCTCGTACCTGTGAAAGTAGTTGTAATGACTGATTTATTTCTATGCTATGTTAGTATTTTTCCCTTTATTGTTACTCTATATTGTACACCACTAAACTATTTACTATTATTATAGAATTCTGTTAAAGAAATCTGAGCCAATCACTGCTTTATAGGGTTCTGTACCCGAAGCGTAACCAACGGGACTCTATTACCGCTTCGTCTAAGCTTCGTCCGTCTGTCTGTCTGTGTATCTCATGATTCGTAATAGGTAGACAGTTGAAATTTTCACAGAATGCGTATTTCTATTGCCGCTATAACAAAAAATTATAAAAACAGCTAAAAATCAAAGGGGTCTCCATACAACAAAACGTTTTTTGCGTTTTTTGCCTTGTGGTACGGATTCCTTCGTGTGCGAGTTCGATTCACACTTGACCGGTTTTTAGTTGTGATTGTGAATTTATTATAATTCATTTACCGCATGCATGGTTCTGCTTGTGTTAGAAAACAATAGCTAGGCTAGGTGCACAATGGTTATAGGTAGTCGTATTCAAGACAAGAAAATACCTCGACTTCATTTCTTGGATTAAGGGGGATCTAGTCGCGGGCTTCGAACTCACTGGTGGGCCTGGCTAAAAAGCACGCTGTCTCACCAGGCATCGTGTCCGACAGAGGTAGTATCAGTGATGAGTAGTTAGACGCTAGTCTACTCGCACAACGTTATTGAGTGAGGATTTGCAGGATCATTTATAGTACAACAGGCGCGTAAAAAATTAAGAAAAGTTCGGAAGATCGGGTTTTATGAAAAAACCACTGCGTAAATCAATGGCCAATAATATATTGTTTATTGTTATTGTATATTGTAATAGTTTATTTGTGTATTGTAATAGTTTATTAAACTTTTCGATATTTAAACTTTATCGGTATCGACTTGGTTTTGGAGATTTTACACTTCTTTCATTAGCTAAACACGCCCAGAGTTAGGTTAAATTAAATTTTTAATTCTTTGTTGGCTCCTAACTTTTAAATGGCTTTTTATAGTATTCTGTTTCCGTACAGACAATTTTAATAATGAGACAAAACTATACCATGTTTAATTTTTTATGTAAATTACCGAACAGTGGAGTAATACACTCCCGAAGTTTGTATGGAAAAAATGTCGACTAGATTCACCTTAACACATAACAACATCACGCCTTATTTACCCTAAAGGGTTGTGCAGAGGTGTAGAGATAAATAGGTGGAGATAAACCACTCTAAAAATTAACGTCCCTCCACTAAAATTTATATATAAACATTTGAAATATGTATGCAACAAGCAGTGGAGGGGCGTTCATTTTTAGAGTGGTTTATCTCCACCTAGAGTACAGTCAGTGTCAATAATATCGGAACGAACAGGCTGTTCAAAATGATCTAAGCAACTATGAAAATTAAATATTAACTCAATGACACAAGGAATGTTTCAGAATGATGACAGTACACGAAAACTGTCATTCTGACAAGAACTTTATCCAATTGAGATAAAGTTTTATATTCTTAGTTGTTAAGATCATTTTGAACAGTCTGCTCGTCCCAATATTTTTGATGCTGACTGTACACCCACATTTCGCCAGTTATGTTTAAGTCCCATGTAATAGGGGGCGAGCCTATTGCCATCAACTGTGTTGAATCCTTACTCTACGGATGCCACTGAGAAAATCCTGAAAAACCTAATAACAAATTGCAGGACCTGGGAATCGGTCCTCGGACCTTATGCTCAGCAGCCCTGAATTCACTATGACCACTTAACGATTCCTTACTTCGAAACCACGTCAATTCCTTAGATCACACACGAATTCTGCTAATATCGTATTAATAATATCGACAAATTGTCTTGGAACACATAGAATAAGACATTTCGATTCCTTACCGTAACATTGGTTTCGACAGAACACGATATTAAATTTAGTTTGAACGTAGTAAGATTCCGCGGAGAATCATTATAACCATACGGAATTGGGGCCCTGTAGAACTTGCGACCACTAGGCCAACGAGTCAGTCCCGTTTTTGGAGTACTTACCTCAATACTATGGTCTCCAACGTCGACTGGTACAAAGGAGATGGTGTACCTTTTACTAGCCTCATTCTCTCCAATAGTCTCTTCGGCAGATACCTAAAACAAAAAAGATGTTACCGAGATATAATCTTTAATATCGAATTATATGGATTGAAAGAGAAACATTTAGATTTTTTTTTTACAAACAACAATAAATCTTACACACGATGTGTAAGATTGACTATGAACGATGTGTAAAATGATACTACTGACTGATACCAGTCTTGGTAATTTTACTAATCAGCTGCATCCGGTTAGACTGGAAGCCGACCCCAACAAAGTTGGGGAAAAGCTAGGCAGATGATAATGAATAAATCTCACACAAACGATGATTATAGAAACACGCCAATCCATTTGGGTTGGCGTATTTAATTTCCTAGTTAGAGAAAAGTGCTGTACTGCTACGTTCGCGATTTACTTTCCAAACATGTAAACAAATATGTGTTTTCGAAAAACAACTTTAGAATCAAAACAGAAATTCCAAATTGCGCTACAATTTCAAACAATTTATGGCTTTGCTAATAGTACTGGTTATTTTGGAAATATTTGAAATTACTCTATCATAAACATTGATATACAAAAAACCCAAGATGCAGTCTCTAACAAAAGTAACTCTCAAAACTATCCCCAATTATACGTCAGTGGTTATAGTTATGATGAAACACATTTGTCGCAAATTCAGCCTTACACGCATGACTTAAAGTGGTTTTAACAAAGAGACTGACTGAAAGATGACTGACGATACTATTTAACACCTGCGCACATTGCGCTCTATTTATGCGGAGGTTTTTGAGACGCTGATTGTCTATCTTGGGTTTTTGTATCTCATATATGACCATATAATTGATTTTCATTGAAGTGAATGTAAAATCATTAGGAAACAAGGATTTGAATAGACTTTATGTTCTAACCTGCACAGACACGGGTCGTCTGGCCGGGCCGAGCACCTCGACGTGCGGCGAAGTGGGCGAGTCTACGCTGAAGGTGTACGCTTCACCTACCGACACCTTGTCCGGAGACTCGCCCGAGCCAGCGCCGATGACTCGCGCCGGTGCCGAAACGTGGCATACGAAGGGACTACCTGGGAGGATAAAAATATATTATTGATAATACACATGCATAAACTCCCGCTATCTTCCGCATGTAAAAAATAAAACTAGTTGCAGGATTAATTGGTTCACATTCGTTTATTACTTTTAAAAAGGTATTTCTGGTACTAAACCTTTTGAATACTTTTGAAGACTTGGTTGTCTTAGCCGGAACTCAAAACGTGCGGGTTGCTAAAAACTTTTAAGAAACTTTTGGTTTGGAGAAAAGATTGATCATCGCAAATCCCCCAATAGGGTTATACTCTTTAAGAGAAAAAAAGTAAAAATATATTATTAAGATGGATTAGGCAAAAAGCAGTCGGAAAATGTTGGTGTCGTTGGTGTTGCATGAAAAAACAAAACCAATTTTAAAATTAATTTAAAGATATCAGTTTTTGGATACCATGAAATAGTAGCCGCCATGTTATTACGTCATACCGCTGTTTAAACTAATCAACTGAACAACTTTGTACTTTTATTATTTTCGTAACCAAAGTATTTTTTTTTTTATAATATCTTACATTCGGGAACAGCAAACGAACGAAAAGTAGAATAATAACTCATTTTTAAATCTAAACAATTAACATACAAAATATCAGGGCATTTGTTTACACAGCAAGCCGACGTCATACCCACAGAGCAATATGACGTCCATTACGTCCAGCAGAATGTAAAGTTTTAATGCGTTTTTATGGCACTAATTGATTAAATAAAAAAAAATGATTTTAAATGGTTTATTAGCACTATATGATCCAATTAAGACACTTTAAAAAATGGGTGTAATACCCTGATTCAACTGTTAATGCTGATGCATATAATTGTCATTTTAACATGATGAGTACTGTGATATTTAGCTCCTCAGGATCTCAGAGGCCGTTGTACCAAGATCAGATAATAAAATACCTTTGTTGTGTTATTACGATAATTATTCCCAGAAATTGGTCCTTGTTTTTAACTTCTTCCTTCTGCTGATCAGCTCAATCTCACGCCTACTGTTTTTGTGCTATTCTCCGTTTAAATTAGCTTGATAGTTCGAATGTGATAAGTTTTTATTGCCGCCAGCCTATACAACGTAAGGTCGTGTTTAGTAGACCACCTTTACAGTACTCACCAGGCACATGATCTCCATTGAACCGCAGCTCCACGGTGTGCGGGCGCGGGTCGCGCGGCGTGAAGCTAATGGCGTACGTGTGCGCGCCCTGCGCCGCCGCCGCCGTGGGCACGCGGCCTCCGTTCACCGTCACCTCCAGGTTGCCGGGCCCGGCTGCCATCGTTTCCACTGTGGAGAGATGTAGACGGTTACACGACTTCAATAACCAAGTGCAAAGGGTAAGTGCTTTACAGAATGGCAGAGACATAGACGCGCAAACTGAAAACATGACTTCAGCACATGTCTATTTTTCAACAAATTTTTCGTTGGTTGTGAAAATAAATAAATTGGCTGTTTCATAGAAATGTGCAACACTTACGCAGTCAAACTGCACAGAAGAGTATATAATCGATGAAAAATTTCAACGCAGGGCGCGTTGAAATTTTTAGTGTTGATTTTTTTCTATACAGTATCATATACGAAATCCATTGTGACAGTTTGCACGTCTAAGATGTATTACACACAACTTTTTAAAAATATCGCAGAGCTTTGATATCTTAATAACCTGAGACTTCTTTTCGTTGAGTATTTTAATAAGGCCAGCAAAAACTTAACCAAAGAAAATGAGGAGGTTTAAGACTTACCCAAAAATGTAACAGGTTTGCCGACGGTGCCATGCGTGACATCCTTAACTCTAATGGCGGTGACGTCGTACACCTGCAAATTAATTGAAATATTATTGATTGAAGTGATAATTTGGCCCACAAGGCGTTATTATAGGTATATTACTTTTCGCAAGAGTGAACAGGCATACTCCATACTTCCATCATAAACCTCCTCCATCGCTATCCATCAGGCGTGGTTGAGGTCGAGAACAGGCCAATTCAGCAATCCTTACTATATGTATGTATAATATTAAATACGCGAAAGTATGTATGTATGGATATATGGATGTTCGTGACTCTTTCACGCAAAAACGGCTGAACGGATTTGGATTAAATTTGGCACACAGATAGATAACCTAGATTAAGACATAGGATACTCAAAAGATCTACGAATTGCATCCGGGACCAGCGGCTTAACGCCGTCTTTATTGATGTTTAGTGATTAGTACGTCAACTGACCTTCAGATGGAAGGGGCTGGCCGGGATGGGCACGGAGTCCACGAGCACGTTGAGGCGGTGCTCGCCCACGGCGCGCGGCACGAACTCGGCGCGGAAGTGCGCGGCGCCGGCCGAGCACACGGCGGCCGGTACGGATGCGCCGTTGGGCCCTGCGCACTGGCACGTCAGCTGGCCGCCCGCCCTAACGCCTAGCCCCCGGGTTAGCAGTTAGGGCGAAGCGGATGAGCTTATCAAAGTATGAATGTTACTTTTACGTCGTCATGTTATTTTTTGAGTATTCTCTGTAAACTGAAATCTTATTACTTGTTTTTTTTATGAACTTACTTGTCTACCCGTTAGTTTATCCTACATTTTTAATACAATAATAATTGGTGTTAGTTTTGTTAGTACTAATAACTAAGCTAAAAGTGAAGTTGTTAGTGCGGCTAAGCATTTATGATATTTCTTATAACTTCGTAATAAACTATGATTTCTCCTCTACTACACTCCTTTGATCCCCATGCTCTACAAAATTCCCTCATTCTGTGTCTAATGTTTTTCAGATAAGTATCCAAAAACTATTTTTTTTTGTATCTCTTTCATTTATACCACCCTGGAAAAAAGAACCGAATAAATTATGATTCATTTCCTAGCTTATAAAGCAAACAGCAAGAGGGTAGGTAATGTTATGTAGGGTAAGCCACATGGTGTAAAAGTGGACTATGTCTGGGGTACATATTTATATGTCTAAGTATTATATGTTGTGTTTTCACAGAATGTTACATAAAATTAGTTAAGTAGTAATAGTAATCATTTTATGGTAGCTATCTACATATTAAATATTGTTATGTTAGTAACTTGGTCAAATACTCTTTAAAGTTCCCAAAAAGAAGTGAACAACAACAAATACAACACAACAAGCCTGATGCGCTTTAAACACTATGTTTGTGGTGTTACATCAACATGCCTCATAGCAAATGTAGCTGTGCAATTATTTAATTTTCATGTCCTTACTCTATCCAAGTAGCAAGACATTCAAATCAAGAAAACATATAAATACTATTTAAGTTTTTTTAAATAAAGGTACAGTAGCTGTTTAAGAATTTACACATGAATTCTGATCACACTACTTTCTCACAACAACCCTTATCCCGCTTGCATTATCTATACTTATTAAGTTCAAGATCTCACCCTCAACATTGACTTCAATTTGGTCGAGCGAGGCGGAGGGGTGGTGCAGCGTGAGGGCGGCGCTCTGGTGTAGTGGCGCCGGCCCGGGGACCGTGACGCGGGCCCCGCCGCCGCCTCCTTCTGATACTTGGATGACTAGCGGGCAGCCGGGAACGCGCATCTATGATGAATGAAATATGAAGAATTAAATATTGGATCTATACAAAATGGGTGAGCTGGATGATGCTTATCCACGCGTCATGTTCGTGAACGGGCGCCGTCGTTTGAGACTAGTCATCTATTAACTGCCATGGCTTATTTTAAATCTTTTATATTGAATTGTTTTTTTTTTTTACATTCTTCTTACTTATAGGTGCAACAAGAATAATGGTAGGTAGTGTAGGTACCCAAGATTTTGTAATATTTTGATTTAAAAGAATGTCCTTGGAGTTACAGGCTTGTTCTTCTTCATAAAGATCTATGTTTTGTAATGGGAAGACCAACAAATTTAAGAGTTGAGTAAACAATTTTTTTAAGTTCATGTAACTGCCAAAGAGTAGGCCATATTTTAATCTCCATCAGTAGTACTGGTAGTAATCAACACTGGCCACCAGGTCAGTATAGCAAAATTGATGAAGAACCTCTTTTTGTAAATTATTTTTGTTCAACTGTAAACATAAATCATCAGTGTTGTATGTTTATAAACCACCAATATCTCCAACAAGTTTATGCAGACATTGCAATGGTATGTAGGTAGTGAGTCTGTGTGTAATGCATAATGTTATTAGTAAAATACTCACTTTATTAAATGATACATTGACAACATGTTCACAAGCTTCAGTTGGTGTGAAAGATACCATGAAGCGAGCATTTCCCTGAAAGCAAAATAATATTGATTTTTAGGTTATCCATCATGAGTCTGTTATCAAGAGAGGATGGAATAAAATATTTTCATTTGCTTTAAAACATGGTTTTACTACTGGTTATGATCTACATGTCCCTCTGTCCCTCCATGGAGTGCCATAAAAAATACAAATATTTTAAAGGGTGCACAATGTAACTCTTATGAATATAAGATAGGATACTCACTTGCGGATGTACTTGTGTTGGAATATTCAATCCTCGGGCAGCAACTGTAATTTCAAGATTGCCTTCACCAGCTTGCGCGGCATCTACTGCTAACTGTACTGGCACACCAACTCTTGCAGAATTACCACCGCTTACGCTTACTAGCTTGCCGTCATAAGCCTTGCATACAAATGGTGTGTCCTGAAAACAACAATAAATTTGTTAAGAAAAAGAAGAAATTGCAAATTTTAAAGCTAAAATGTGGTGTTTTATTTATAATTTTTACGTAGATTGTTATGTTGATTGATATTTATCAGGACTTACAGAAATATTTGAAAGCACATTGATGACCACTTAGAGAGATTTGACTTGATTATTGTTGTTGTTTACAAAACAATAATCAACTGTGGTAAACAATCAATATTGTGAAGTCGAAACATACCGGTACTATTTGGTTGTTGTACTGCGCGGTGAGCGTATGTGGTCCGACATTTTTCGGGGTGAAGCTGGCTACCAGACCGGTGACGGCGTCTCCAGTCAATCGCACGGGTACTTCGCCCCTCGGGCCTCGAACTGTTACTGTTAATTCGCCGCCCGCAGAACCTTCTACTCGAACTGAACATGACGCTAATTCACCCACCGGAATCAATTCTAGGGAACAGAAATATAACACGTAACTGAAATTGCTTATAAGACGATATTTAATCAATTATTTCGATTATTTTAATTAATTAATTAAAACCCCCGCCATAAATATGTCACTGTCGTGACATACGTCAAATTATGTTTGGCAGAAAATGTTACAGATAAATAAAACGGTACAGGTCGCAAAACATTATTTGAATGAATTCGTTGCATTTTAATAACTATATGCCATTTGTTATAATTAATAACATGAGTTGATATAGAATTCTGGAAAATACCTGGTTAAAAATGTACAGTATGAAGGATGTTCAAAAACTATAAACTGAATAGTCATCCAAAAAAAATTATGAGACCATTAACACAAGAAAAAAATATTTTACTTTATTTTTTAAGTTATTTTAAAGCTTCTGTTAAGCATTTTGAAGCAATTTGACCAGTTACAATTCTGGTTATCTACCGTAGCGCCACCCCGAGTGAATTTCGGATGTAATAATAACCTAAAGATATGGCAACTGGCTATGATTTGCTCTAAAGTTTTCAATAGGACAAAAGGTAGGTAATTATACTCACGAACCCACATAGTGATACCAATTATTTTTATCCAATAAATTGGTGGGTAGGTATTTGTTTAGATTATAGATTAGGCAGTTAGCTTATTCCTTAAACTAGGTAGCTTTTACCAGGATTAGGCTAGGTACCTACCTAACGATGGTAAAGTATAAACTATTTAACGATCACTTACCAACTTGTGACGTATCTATAGTCACTCGTTGTGCTGGTGCAACGTGAAAGATGAAAGGAGAAGAAGGCACAGGCTCTCCGTTGAACTTAATGTCCACCCGGTGAGGGGTTGCCGCTTCTGGCCGCCAGAACACGAGGCATCGTCCTCCGCCAACCACCTTAATTAAAACGTGAAATTGATATCTAATTTAAGAATTAATTGTACCTACATAATGATCAGTAGGGCAACAGGTATTGATTTTCTATTCTTTTTTGTATCTATTATTATCAAGAGCGACCATTTTTTGAAGAAAACCAGTCTGTTTTGTATAAATTTCAGCACATTATGATTAGGTACTTACTAGCTAAGCGGAATGAGATGTGAATTAAGTATGTGATATTTCTCTGACGTAAAGGGAGAACATTGCACTACGTTCCTCTTGAATGTCTCCACAGTTTCGCAATTAGGATAAAATTGTTGAATATCAATGAAAAATCTTATGAATATTTATTAACGATATTTAGAATTATGATGGTACCTACCTATTTTACTCGATGTTCCATTAAGAACTCGTTACCATTAATTAAAATAATTTTGCCGCATTTTAGGTAGGTAACAAACATTCCGTAAATTCCTGCCAACTCATCATAACTATCGATAAGAGTTAAAAAAAAAATTAGGAAAACTTTTAGAATCCAATTTAAAGTTTGAAAAGCGAATGAAAGGGCCTCATTTAAAGTTACAGATTAGAGTAGAGTATTATAATGAACGACGCAAGCTAACCTGCACGTGATTCGGAACTTCGCCTTCGTTTATTGAAATTTCCAACTGTCCTTCTCCGGCGGCACTGGCGTCAACTGAAAAAAATAAACATTCAGTTATCACGTATAAGGAGATAGATAAAGTATCTGTACAATCACAATGTGCCATTCACATTGTGATTGTACAAATACTTTAGAAGCAGAAGCGGAAGCAGAATAAGAACATAACACACACACACCCACACACATTCAACTTTGCCATCGTCTCCGAGGTGCCGAGAGCTCCTGAGTTTACACACACATTCACATCGTCTTTGGACACTTGGTAACTACAATTAAATCGCGCGTGGCTTCATGAGATCAAAAGATAATGTAGGTACTATGTTTGTTTTATTTTTAGCGAGGAAACCTCTGTACCTATTTTTCTGTTCTAATCTTCTTGTCTGTTTATACATGTGTGTACATAAATAAATAAACATTTTTTTCCAAGACTTTGTTTTATCTGTAAGTATAATAATTATAGATTATAGATATGTATAATAATTATAGATTTATTATTTTAGATATGATTATAATATTTATAGATATGTATAATAATTTTAGATTTATTATTTTAGATATGATTATAATATTTATAGATATGTATAATAATTATAGATTTACTACCCACATTCCTTGTGTCGTATATTAGCACGGAGAAAAGATAGAAGTATAATAGGTATATCGTGTAACGTACTGTTTCAATGTAAAACAACAATAAAAAATTCTCGATCATGTATACAAGGCAATTTTGATTTCCATTTCGATTCTAAATAATCTTTACATCAATTTAGATACCTAATATTTAATTTGTTATGCTATCATTTTAAATTGAGCCAGGTACCAATTTCCGATAAAGCAGCTTTTGGGCAATTAAGAAAATTTATTGTAGCCAATTAAATTAAAATCTAGATAGCTAACCAATTGTGGAAGTAAGAGGCATTATGGTAAGAGAGACGAACGTAACGACCCCTTGGTTCTCAAATGTTCAATGGGGAAAATGTCCCCTTCTTCCCTTAAGCGCTATAATTTATGTTCCGGGGGGGATAATACCATAATCACCGTGCTCGGTCGGTGGGAGAATTTACTTTGAACTGGAGAGTTTTGCTTTTGAAATTTGAACCCACAATAGAAAATCACGCATTTTTTACACATTTTTGGCTTGTCTTATTAATTCCTTAGCTTACGCCCGCTAGGCCTATCCTGTAGGTGTAGAGACTACAGCGTAGCCTCTGAATTATCGCAACGAATTTGTCCTTTTTCTCTATTCGTGTGGTGGCCCAGTTTCAGCACTGTAGCAGTGGGTACTCAGTATGGGCAAATAAGAATTTAGTATGAGAATCAACTCAATTTGATACCTAATTACTTACGGAAAAATATGAGGGAGAACTAAATCTGACATAGTTTTCTATAAACAAAAATGTTCACGTAATGATAAGTTGATTAAAATTGCTTAATTAGTCTTAGGATAGATTGTTTTTAATTATTATGAACCTGTTCCTTTTAATATAGGAAAAAATAACTGTACCTATTTCGATATTGCGATTATGTAACGCAATTTGGCTGAGTGTTTTTATCACCGACCGAAGCCCAGGATATAAGCTTATTTCCTGTTACAGCTTTCAGCTGAAAGGGTAGACCCTGCTTACCTCTGAACTGGCATTGTTGGCCGACCACCGCAGTGTCGACATCTGTGACTTTGATAAGGCTGGCGTCGTACACTTTGGCCACCAGTGGGGCTGCTGCCAGTTTGTCGTCTGCGATTGAGACCTGAAACAAGTCAATTAATTAATATATTTGTATGAAAAACAAAAATCTCTGTATTATTACGTGAAGCAAAAATCACGCGAACTGAGGAGTATGAAATTAGGCGTAGTTAAAGTTTAAGCAATATTTTTAAATTCTAAATAAAAACTTTATTTTTAGATTAGGGTGAGAATCAGCACTTTTGAACGTCAAAATTGCCCGCCCACCCGCCACCATTTTCTAGTTCTTTAGCTGGGAAGAAGTGGCGCAACAAACACCCCTGCACCACATCTGACTAGAACATCCGATCTTATTAACCTAGTTTTTTTAATTTAATCTGAAGTTATTCTTAAAATTGTATACTATTAACCGATGTGAAGTGTCAGTTACGTTAGAAGAACTTCTTTCGTTTACTATAATTTGGGTTAAGCTGATATTAAAAACTGCAAATCTTTCGATGGACGAGTACTAGAGTGGAGAGTCAGCTAGCCTAGCCGCCGCCCTACCAAGCTAGAAAGACCGATGACTTATAAAGGTGACTGGGGCCAGGCGCGGTCGCAGCCAAAGATTTTGGGGCCCGGTCATAGACAAAGACTACCTACATATTAATAATAAAATCCTACTAATATTAGAAATGTGACAGTTTGTGAGTATGGATGGATGGATGGATGTTTGTTACTCTTTCACGCAAAAACGGCTGAACGGATTTGAATGAAATTTGGTACACAGGTAGTTTGTAACCTGGAATAACACATAGGATACTTTTTATCCCTGTACTACTCCCGTGGGATAGTTTTCGACCTCCACGGGGGCGAATCCGCTGGCGGAAGCTAGTTTATAATATTTTTGAAAAATTACTATTTTAAGCTTTACATTGACAGCTTTGAGGGGGTCATGACCCCTAGGACCCCCCTCGGACCGCGCCTGACTGGGGCAGTCGGAATGCATTCCGCATTACGTGGACAACAGCGGAGTAAAAATTGTGTAACACATTAACAGTAGGAATTACTTTCTTTTCGACATTTCTACAAAATTCATTGCGTTATTTACGTTGGTGAGCAGACAATTTTTTTGAGCATATGAAACAATGGATTAGCAATAACTTTCAAAATTCTTTGGATTCGTATTAATAGTGTGTTATAAGAGGGCTGGGCATTGTGATGGAAGAAAGAACGAACGAAAAAACGTCTATTTCACAGGAACATGAGATGGGCTAGACCTATCGCTTGTTTCTGTCCAGCGCTGAACGAAAGACTGAGTTGATTGAATGATTGAGACTCGGCGTTTCCAATCACCAATATTAGGAATAGTTATAACACTGCTTATTTTAACTTTATGCTTACCAAGCGTGAAAATATTATAAATAGCTATAAAATCAGTATAAAATGACTATTACGGGACGGGTTTTCACAACATTTAAATAAAAGGCATCGTAACATAGGTGTTATGCAAAGCGTAGAGAATGTTAATCAGCTGATGATCTTAATTTTATTACTTTTTAATATTTAAATTCATGTGATATGTATTAAGAAGATTTTATAAATATTATGCACGGATGCAAGAGTGAATTTACCTCATGCCAGGTTCATGTAAATTATGTACATAAGCTACATTCGTTGTGTACCTACCAGCAATGTAGCTAATTACATAAGCAAGTGCATTTCGTGTTTAATGAAAATACAAGCGTGACGTTTATTAAAAAAGGGACAATTAATCGAATTACTTCCCTTTGCAATTTTTGCTACATTCTTGTATCGTATAGTTTTCCTGGCAGATTTAAGAGCTTCTTAATACTGATAGCAAGCAATGCAAGACTGCAGGTTCATGAGGAGTTGTAGGTTTCGGTTGAATATCAAAACTTACATCGATAAGGTGAGTTCCAACTTCTTCAGGAGTGAACTCGATGCGGTACACCCCTGGGCGCTCCGCCACGTCCAGCACCCGCGAGGTCACTGGCCTTCTGGACGGAGCTGTTACTGTTACGCCAACCTTGAAAGAAAACGTCACAATTAATCAACTAGAAAAAAAACTCATAATAATATGCTCGATATAGAGCGCATCATAACATACATAATATCACGCATAAATGCAAAATATAATCACAAAAAGAAAAATATAACAAAAGGGGAGAAAATATGAGTCACATCCGCGGAGTCATGTGCAAAACGGAATCACAGCGCAAACTAAGTATGGGCACGCCACGATTGCGGTGGTAAGTCCCCTCTTTGAGGAGTGGCTTGAGAGGCGGCATGGCGTCCTCACCTTCCACCTGATGCAGGTCCTCATCGGACATGGTTGTTTCGGGAGGTTCCTGTTTGGGATAAGGCGGGAGGAAACGCCCGGGTGTTTCCATTGCGAAGATCGCCCTGAGGACACGGTGGAGCATACGGTGGAGGTCTGCCCGGCTTGGGCGGAGCACCGCCGTGTCCTTATGGAGGCGATCGGCGGCGGCGATCTCTCGCGTCCGGCCCTGGTCCAGGCCATGGTACGGAGCGAGAGTGCATGGGTAGCCGTCGCTTCCTTCAGCGAACCAGTAATGCTCGTAAAGAGGGAGCGGCGCACATGAGGGAGAGGCAGTAAATGTACCCCCACGGCCGTAGCCTTCGCAGGAGACGCCCTGAGCGTCGGGAGTCCCAGGGTGATTCCCGGCCACCGTAGGTGCGGGCCTGCGGACGGCGAGTAATGGATAGCTCGCTGTCCGGTAAGGATCAAGCCCGGGTCGACGGCGCGTTGTCTACCCCGCGCGCCTCAAAGAGATGTTAGCACGAACTGATGGGGCCCGCAAGGGCCGATGCCTGCTAGCGGTGCGGGTTGCTCGAAAGAGATACCGCGGCCCCTGACACACAGGCAACTGAGGGTCACGGGTGGGTTTTAGTAAAAGTCTGACACGCCCTCTTGCTCCACCCAGAGCGGGAGAAGTTATTTGATGATTTCCCATCCAAAAAAAAAGCGCGAAGTAAGACCTACAACTACAGTATCTTTATCTCACGAAGCGACGGTAACGCGTGCTTTACTTATGGTTTCGACGTGTACATAGCATGCTGTGAATGTGCGTGTAAGTATAGGAGCTCTCGGTAGGTATGGTGGTATCGCCCGAAACAGTAGCGAAGTTAGAAGTGTGTGTGTATGTGCGTGTGGGTTGAGCTGACGCTACTCGTCTCTATGCACACATTCACAGCGTGTTTGTAAACTTGGTAACCACAAGTAAAGCGCGCATCACTCCGTGACATAAAAATACTATAACTACCTAGAAGAAATCGATATTCTTTTTGATAAATATGATTACGGGAAAATATATAGAGAAGTTTTCACAATATTAAACAATCGACTTCCGAAAAAAACACTACAAAGTAAAAAATAACTTGAATTTCGGAAGGCGGTGACGTTGGATATGTATTTAAATTTTTTGTCACCGCCTTTTAGCTCGCAGTTCGCAATGGCAGTTTTTATTTTTCACTTTTTAGTTATAGTACCTACCCCACTAATTCGAAATTTCATCATCCTTGGGGTCAAAACAATGCATATTTATGCGATAGAAGCAATCGCGGTTTATTTACTGTTATTTTTTGAAGAGTTCCGTTGTCTGTCTCCGAAACGCATCATTAGATCTATATGAAATTAAAATGGGACCACACGGGAAGCACCAGCTTTCAAATAAAAAAGAATCATCAAAATCGGTTCACCCAGTCGAAAGTTATCGAGGTAACAAACATTAAAAAAAACATACAGTCGAATTGAGAACCTCCTCCTATTTTTGAAGTCGGTTAAAAAGTGAGAATAATGTAGTTGTTTGTGTTAGGTATTTGGCTTCTACAACACCGCAGTGATTTGTTGTTATTTCACTTAACTTAATTTTTAATCAAATTGGTCCTAAACTGCTGCAGTACTCTTTCTCTTTGAAATGAATTTACAATTCACAGCTGTAATTTAGCGACCGTACGATACGTGAAACCGTACGTACAAAACAAAGGTACACAATGTCAATAATATAATTACAGTTTCAGAGCTTCCCCATCGAATGCGTACCATGTCGCACGATCCTTGAATGAAGAGTTAAATTGATACAAATTGGTACGAGTGAGTGCATCGGGCATCGAGCCACGTAAAAACACTGGCATTCGATAAAACATCGCACCTCTTTAATTAAATGATGCAATGAACGTTGAGGTATAAACTGTACAAAGAAACGATGATTTTCAAAAAACATCCAATATGATGTTGCATTTATGAAGTCCATTCAAAGCCAAACGAAAGTCATTGGAGACATTATGTTGTCTTTGACTATCACCATGGAAAGAAAGCGTACATTTATTTCAGTACAATAATTCTAAGCATTAAATAAAGGAAAAGTCATCAACGTCAGCCCAAACCCTTGACTCCAGAAAGTTGAAAGACACAGAAGTTCCCTTTATGGTTTATACAAGGAATAAGGCCAGATTTTTCTAAGTTCTCACGAAATCGGGAATTTACGGGCGGACGATGCCGCTGGTTACATCGAATAATTATTTATGCACAAAATTAGAAACAGAGGCGAACTAAGGCAATCTTTTGTGACAGAGGACTCGAACAAGGTAATAATCATTTTCATCATTCATCATTTCAGCCGAAAGACGTCCACTGCTGGACATACTTAGGCCCACCCCAAAATCAAGGGGGTCGCCATAATCGCCACGCTTGGCAGGCGGGTTCGCGATCGCAGTATGGTGGTGAATTGCATAGAGAATACTGCTGCCCATTCTCTAGTAAGTCTCTTAGTATTTTTTTACGATAGCCACAGGATGAAATGGAATGGCGCTAGTTTGACGTCCGGCACCACACGGAACATTAACAATAGTTCTTTTTTTTTTTTTTTTTCTGGGTGGGAAATCATCAAATAACTTCTCCCGCTCTGGGTGGAGCGGGAGGGCGTGTCAGACTTTTACTGACTAAAACCCACCCGTGTTCCCTCAGTTGCCTGTGTGCCAGGGGCGGCGGTATCTCTTTCGAACAACCCGCACCCCCGGCAGGCACCGGCCCTTGCGGGCCCCTCTGTTGCTGCTGACAACTCTTTGAGGCGCGCGTGGAACACAACGCGCCGTCGACCCGGGCTTGGTCCTTACCGGACAGCGAGGTACCCATTACTCGCCGTCCGCAAGCCCGTGCCTACGGTGGCCGGGAACCAGCCTGGGATTCCCGACGCCCAGGGCGTCTCCTGCGAAGGCCACGGCTGTGAGGGCGCATGTACTGCATCTCCCTCACGTGCGCCGCCTCCCTCTTTGCGAGCATAACTGCTTCGCTGAAGGAGGCGACTGCCAGCCATGCCCTCTCGCTCCGTACCATGGCCTGGACCAGGGTCGGACGCGAGAGATCGCCGCCGCCGATCACCTCCACGAGGACACGGCGTTGCTCCGCCCAAGCTGGGCAGACCTCCACCGTATGCTCCACCGTGTCCTCAGGGCGATCTTCGCAATGGAAACACCCAGGCGTTTCCTCCCGCCCTATCCGAAACAGGAACCTCCCGAAACAGCCATGTCCGGTGAGGACCTGTGTCAGGCGGAAGGTGAGGACGCCATGCCGCCTCTCAAGCCACTCCTCAAAGAGGGGACTTACCGCCGCAATCGCGGCGTGCCCAACAACCAACATTAACAATAGTTAACTCTTAATTATGAGATTAAATTTAGTGATCCGTAGACCTACCTCATTCTTGCTGAAGGTAGCTTCTCCCGCTGAGGTGGAGATTTCAAAGACGGCTGGTACTCTGGCAGGGATCAGCCGAGTGGGCTCCCCGCCGCCGCCCAACGGCCCTGCCATCACCTCGACCTTCCACGGAGACCCTGTGAAAGAAGAAAACTTGCGGTTAAAAATATACATAAGTATTTAGTTTTAAATTACAGCTAGCAATGTTGCAATGCAGATTTTTTGATCAGCATTGCTGGGTAACAAAGAGAACAGGCATCTAAGAAAAATGAGTCAAAAAGTGTCAACCAACGTAGTAGGGAGTAGAGCCCAGCGTGTAGTTGCGTAAGGCACTGACAGCACGAATATCTTTCATTTTTAACCGACTTCGAAAAGGAGGAGGTTCTCAATTCGTCGGAACCTTTTTTTTTCTTATTTTTATGTATGTTCCCCGATTACTCGAAGATGGCTGGACCGATTTGGATTTTTTTTTATTTTCTTCGAAAGGGTATACTTTCCAGGTGGTCCCATGATCATCAAGTCAGGATCTGATAATGGGATCTTGGTGAAATAGGGAGAACTCTTAAAATTTTATAGGCACACGTGAAGCAATTTGGGTAGTTTTTGGAAGAGTACTTTCACGGAGTGGTCCCAGTTCAATTTGGTGAAGATCTGATGAAGAACCCCGGAGATAGGCAACGGAACTCCTCAATAAATGATAGAAAATGGACTGGAATTGCTGAAATCTCATGTCTGTCTATTGTTTACACCAGTTCATAACGTAACATCACGCCGGGATGCTGTGAAGGGGTAAGCACATGTGTACCACTAAAAAGTGAAAAATAAACGTTTTTCAAAAAAAAAAACAACCGACTCCCAAAAAAACACTAAAAAGTGAAAAATATCTATCATTTCGGAAGGCGGTGACAAAAAAAAATATTAAAGTCACCGACTTCCGAAATTAAAATTATTTTTCACTTTTAGTGTTTTTTTTTAAAGTTCAACAACATTAATTGCGTTATTTATATTGTTGAGCAGACAAATTATTCGAACTTATTATACGATATTATACGATTTGAAAACACTATAGAACATTTAAAACTAAACAACAACATTTAAAACTAGGTACTGCCTTTAATATTTTAAATAAATTCAGATGTCCCTATGGATACAGCCATAAGGACATCTGAATGTTTTTTTTTTAAAGATAGAATCCCACAAAAAGAAGCACTGAAATTGTAATCCATGCAAAAATAAAGGGATGTCCTACTTTCTGGCGGAAACGAGACTTATTTAGTGCAAATAGAATGTGCTTATAGGTACACAATAAATGTCAATGTGGAGCAGAAGAAAACTGATAAAGCCTCCCCAGTGTGGGGCGCGAACGATCGCAGGCGCGGGTATAATGACACGCCACATGATAGATGTAGTGGCTGATGGCACTAGCGGGTAGCGCGTAATAGACATCATTACGGCTAACTCACTCATATCAACCATGTTTTTCTATTCCCTAAATATTTTCATTGTGACTTTCAAGAGATATTATATCATATTACCTTTACAGATTCGAATACTTTGGTAAAGTTTGTAGCATATTGACTTGCTTCAGTTAGTCCGACCGTTCTGAACAGTACCAACTTAAGTAGGACTAAAATGTAACTTCAAAAATATCAGCGATTTCTACAAATAACTTGGCTCTTCAAGTTTGGATAACTTTACTTATTGAATTAAGTCATCTTGGTGTTCCAAACTTCGAAATTAATTTGGTCGCTTTTATCAAAATGAATCAATCCTAGGAACAGATCAGTTCTGCCAAGTACCTATTTAATTTTAATGTGAACCACGTAAATTATTTATCACTCTATCAGAATTGAAAGTAGATAACCTTAAAACATTCCAAGTTCATTTTTATTCCTTTTTAAAGGAGTAAATGAGACTTTAACGCTGTTTCTTTGAACGAATAACATGCTAAAATGATAAATTTGCTCATATTGATCTGTACCACCTGGAACCGAGCCACAAAGACTGCGCTTATAAAGATACCTGCACGTGTGCAGTTATGGAGCAGTAAACACAAATACTTCCTTACAAGCATAGGTACTAATTACAGTAATTACCAATACTCCTGCAGATGTATCCAAGTACGCTTGGAAGTATCTATCGTATGAGCTGGCAGTAAACGTTTGCAATACACACGATGTTACAACGATGGAATTGGACACTAAAACTTTATCATCAATTTACTTACAAACATATTTTTATTAGTTAACTATATTTTACGTCTTTACGTCGTTATTGGAATATGCAGTAACGATCCAACTATTACACTGTCTAAAAAGTAGCCTTAATCTATGATACCATATATGAAAGTTTCGCTAAAACAATAGGCGTGTGTAATTTAAAATGTGTTACGAAACATCAAAGGTCGACATGGTGGAACCGATTGCTACGAGGTCGTTTAGTTAGAAAACAGACAGTTGAAATTTTTCAATCACCTGTGGCCACACATTCCATGCAGCTGGCAGGCACACCTCACCGGTGAGAAAATAAACATTTTGTGAGACACACTTTGTTATGAAATATTGCTCTGTGTTTGGGCGTGTTTGGGTAAGCTACATTGCAGGAGCGCCATTCATCATCTACTTACTTAGCCTTTTCCCAGCTATGTTGAGGTCAGCTTCCAGTCTAACCGGATGCAGCTGAATACCAGTATTTTACATGGAGCCTATCGGACCTCCATAATGCAATTACTGGGTAATACGATACCCCTTGGTAAGACTGGTTGTCAGACTTTCGGGCTTCTGATGACCCGTAACGACTGTCAAAGATCTGTGCGTGAAGATGAGTGTTTTCCGAGGCACGGCCGTTCTTGGTACGCATAGCTTAACCTGATCGATTGACTCGTGCGTCTTTAATTACTAAGCCACAAGCCGCACCAGGAGGTGGTATCCATTCATGTTGGTACATAAATCGTGTCGAGACGGAAGCAACAGTTTTGATGGTCGGTCCAGGTTGTCGTATGAATACCTACGGCTGTCGTTAGGGGTACCTACTCAATGGTCCGAATGCCTAACAATCGGCCTGACTTGTTAGACACGATGGTCCAGCTAGAGGACAGAAGTTCCCAATTCAAAATGTATTCGTTTTGGAATTTTTTAAAGCGGATTTAACGGGCATGCTGGGCTGCATCTTTGCGTCAATTATAGAGAGAGCAAAGCGCTTATTTTATCTGTTCCTATCCTATACTTATGCATATACTAATAATAAAGCTAAAGAGTTAATCGCTTATCTCTGGAAATACCAGTGAAATTTTAAAAGATTTTATTCCGTTTGATGGCCCAATTCTTGAAGACGCAACATCACGCTAAGACTCTTATGCGCCGAGTAAAATGAAAACAAAAAAAATAAATAGGGCAGGCAAGTGATGCGATGCGATATGGGGTGGGTCGAGGAAACCAGACACGCAAACAAAGTCGCAGACAGAAGTTACCGTGAATCATTACAGCCTTTTTAATTTAGTAATATCAAACTGCTCTTTTCCAATTCCCACATTTCTGTAATTAGAACATTTGTATTCTAGTCAATCCTTAAACGTAATATCGGTATACCCTAATTCGTGTTCTGAAAGTCGGGGGCAGCAGATGTTCAGATATTCAAAGCCAATGCCAACATTATGAAAGTCGCGTCTGGACATCTTCAATTTATAGTTATCACAGGTACGCTCCTGTGTACCATACCGTAGCAGTTCCAGAGACGGAGCTGAAATGTCCTCATGTGCTAGTGGCTCTTGGATCAGATCATCGAAAATACGGGCCCGTCCGTATATAGTTCGAAACTTCAAAGTGATTCCTACAGCTGATTAATAAAAAAAATTCGACCGGTAAAACCATATAGGGAGTAGGGACAACTGTCAAATCGTGTAGTAATTCATTCTTTCTTTGGGCTTTAAACTAATCATAGGTCCGTAAGTGATACGGGGTAGGAAACGCCCGTTCTTTAGACCGAGATTACAGATTTCATGCTTAGAGAGTAGGCCCCCAGAACTAGATACTATGGTCCCCCGGACAAGCACATACCGGTTCATAAACACACCTAAGATTCACGTAGATACTACAAGATGATTCCTCACATTGTTTTAAATACATTGCGAGGTTAGCTATCGTAATGATTGTCTGATAGTCAGACATAACCCTTCCTTATTAGTGGCGGCCTCGGCCTCGACTGCTGGTTAATAATACATGTGGGAAGATGCTTCAATCGAGACAAGTTCGCCGCACTATTGTTTTGTTTTAGATTTGTTATCGAACTTATCGTGGAGTTATTAGTATTACTGAATAGTTTTGGTGTTCCTGCTCATGTGTTATTAGCAGTGATCGGATAAATGGGGCGCTTATGTACTTAAATTTCTTCCCACGAAAGAATAATATGGACATTCCTTTCTGAATAAATAAGTAATCCCGGGTTTCCGGGATTGAACAATTTTGTAAAAACAACTATAACAAACTTAATGAAATTATAGCAGTAGTTTTTTTTTCAGTTGGTATTATACCAGTGGTTAGTTTGATTTAGTATCTTTATTTTATTCAAAACAAATGGAATATCAATAAAAATTAAAATGTGCAAAATGTGATTAAGTAGTGGAAATTGATTTATCTATGTAATAGATTAGTGATCGAATCGACTAATTTATTGTATTTTATACGAACGATTCTGGGATCTGGGATTCTGAAAAGCATGTCCGTAATATTCTTTCGAGGGAATAAAAGTGAAGTTTTTGTATATTAGCGCCCGATTATCCGATCACTGGTTATTAGGTTCGTAAAGTAATTTTTGTTCATTTGCATTTAATTTTCGAAGGTGATTTTTGGCAACATCGTGAAAATTAGATCTGTTTCTAGACCGTGTTGTAATATCTGGCAAAATGTGGGTGGGTGACATGGTCCACCTCAGCCCAACCCTTCGGGGGAATAAGGCGTGAAGATATGTTAATTTTCGAACCAAAGATTCCTGCTACCCTTCTTGACATAATGCCTAATTCACAGCAAGCAAAACCCACGTTAAGACTAGCCTACACATTCTTAGCAGGGAATCAAATGACCATGACCGATTATATACCTGCCGAGTATAATAGGGTATTTATACTCATTTTTTGAAAAGTCTTGTGTGAAAAGTGTCTAGAGTGCTAATAAACCACAAAAAAATACACAATTTTATTATTTAATCGATTAGTGCCATAAAAATGCATTAAAATTTTACATTTTCAAATTTCGCGCATAATTTGACGAAAACGCTGGACGCAGTGGACGTCATATTGCTCTGTGGGTATGACTTCAATTTGCTATATAAACAAATGCGCTGATATTTTATAAGACAATTGTTTATTATTAAAAAAATGAGTTATTTTTCTACTTATCGTTGGTTTGCTGTTAGTGAATGCAAAATATTATTTAAATGATAATTTCTTTGGTTGCGATAATGATAAAAGTACACAGTTGCTCAGTTGAGATGCCGTATGATGTAATAACATGGCGGCTACTATTTCATGGTGTTCAAAGACAGATTCAAAAACTTGAAATCTTTAAATTATATTTTAAAGTTTGTTTTGTTGTTTCATGAACTAAAAGTAACAGTTTTCGACTGTATTTTGCTTAAGCTATCTCAATAATATATTTTTAGATTTTTTCTCATATAGAGTAAAATACTCTATTGCATACTTAGTGAACTGGTATTAGGTAGCCCATGGACGCACCTGCTCAACTCGGGCCGGCCCGTTACTAGCCCATACTGCTTCGTTATATAGTATTGAAGATCGGTCATGCGAATATAAGTAACGGTAAATGATAAACGGCCAATAAAAATTGTTATTGGCTGCCCTAATTAAAACCTTCTAAGGTATGAGATTGTAGGTACATCTACAACTTTTTGATTTTAGTAATAATTTAATAAATGGGTGTGTAAATATTAACGATGTGAGTTTATAATTATAATTACTCGAACTAACTACATTCTTCAATACGGAATGGCAGATCAGCATAGCTATGGAAATCGAATATCGTATCGAAAATGACACATTTCGATAACCTGATTTTCCTTGCTCCGATAGCAAACAGCTGCCGGAAGAATAGCGGTCGTCTATTTGATTTAAACTGACAAAACTTTCGGGTTTTTTATATGTGAACAGCGATTATAGGACTAAGTTATCATTGATTGATTTTTGATTCTTTATGGAAACGTAACGAATGATTGTGAATAGCTATGCAGTGGCTTTTTTATTGACTGCTCATGTTGGGGTCTCGTACCAAACTAGGTACGTTATAAGCAGTTCTGTAATTTGGTGCAAAACCCAAATTGTGGGAGTCAGACTCGCTGATGGCCGGTTGATATAATGAATTCTGCCGCTTGATAAATAAACAATTCTTTGCAGTCAATTATCACCGCCCTCAGTTCGAAAATAAAAACATCTTTCAAGGCTCTTCATATCCTCGAGACGTTTGTTCCAAAAACTGAAAAGATACAAAAGAATTTCGAGTTTAAGTGAGTGATTAAATTGGAGGAGTTCTTTATTCCACGAGAGGGATGGTCATGAACGTCGTTACAAACACGACCGGTCCGTGAGGTGCTGTTCATTTGTGCCGAGATTCAGCCGAGATAAAAGAGGTCCATTATAAAATACATTTCTATGATTTACAAGTTGTCTCTGGTTTATAGAGGTGTATTTGTTATTATGTGCTGTGGCCACTGGAACGGCCTCCAGCGGTGAACTGGCGTAAATAATGGTTGTGTACAAACACTGGCTATTATTGAATGGATAAGATATTATGAACAATCATCAATCATTCGATTATTCGAGAAGTTATTACCCAAGTAAATTGATACCTATTTATATTATCCATGAGGTCATTTTAAAAACATTAAGAATATTGCCATTTGAATTCCCTTGAGGATTTTGGAGACTGCATAACAGGACCAAATTCTAAACAGCATATGCAGACTTTGTTAACACTTATAGACACAAAATAAAATTCCACGAAAGTAGGACAGAAGCCATGGCTCGTTATCTTGCAATTAACTTCGCTGAATGTTATAGATTAACACTTAATTGTGTAATAATTGGTTTGACAACTTTCTCTAACAGCTCCAAGTGACGTCTTCTGTTGTGACCAATATTTTACGTAATAGTGAGTTGCGAAGCAGCTTCTATGTATTATTAAGACTATTGGTTATGTACGTCAATAGACATTTAAGTTAAACTAAAAAATACTAAATAAACTTATCTAAATCTACCTATGAGTAAATCACGTGATTAACATTTGAATTTTTCACTAGCAGACCATAAACCCGAAAGTCTGTTAATCAGGGAAGGTTCCGGCTGTCATTCGTGGATATTTGATAGTTGTTACGGGTCCTCAGAAGCCCAAAAGCCTGACAATTAGTCTTACGAAGGGGTATCGTATTACCCAGGATCTGGGTTGTGAAGTTGGGATAGGCAGCTGGTATTCAGCGGCATCCAGTTAGTCGGGAAGCCGATCCGTAAATCTCAACATAGTAAAGATCAGGCTAGGCATACGATGAGACTAAACACGATAGATATGGTTATGTTTTGCTATGGATTGTAAGGAAGTGGACTCTGATATTTAGGTTCCTATACACGTTGAAACGAAATACGTGCTGTCAGAGGAGGAAGATGATAGAGATTAAAAGTAGCCTATGTGCGGACAACGGTTCTTTCTAGATATATGCCACTTGCTTGTTGGTTTGGTAGAAAAAACGTATTAAACAGAGGACACACTTTTTCACTTATGTCAGAATGCCACCTGCTACGCATGCGTTCGATATGATTCATTAAACGTTATTTATGTAGTTTATAACCAAATAGCAGATCGTCATTATCAGTCCATATTTTACTATTTATGTAAATTTATAAATTAACTTAGCAAATATTTTAACCTGATCTATGGAGCGTGTATAATTAATAACGGCCTATAAACAAGGATTATATTTTAATATTATGTGTCGTTATTATAATAACTCGTATGTTACTAAAGCATTGTCTAGCACATTCCGATACATATTAAACTAGTTAGCCTTGAATATATAATAGGTATATATATGAGATTAATAAAATTGCATTTCACCTGGCAATTTTTGTAGCAATATTATGCATTCCGTATCATCAGCCGCATTCAGAACCCGACTTCGCCCACTGCTGAGCATGGAACCCTCTTTTTTATTATGTCGTTCCTGTGCTAGCTTCATGTAGGTGTTGCCCACGATGGTTACAGTACGCGTCATGTAAAAAGAAAGCTGAAAAAAACTGGAAGGTGTATGTTTGCATATGGGTATACTCGCGAACGAAAGTACTAGGCCTATTATTTTATTTTTAACCGGCTTCAAAAAAAGGAGGAGGTTCTCAATTCGACTGTACTTTTTTATATTTGTTCCTCATAACTTTCGACTGGGTGAATCGATTTTTATTTGAAAGCTGGTGCTTCCCGTGTCGTCCCATTTCAATTTCATATAGATCTGATGATGAGTTTCGGAGACAGACAACGGAACTCTTAAAAAAATAATTGTAAATAAACTGCGATTGCTGCTGTCGCATAAATATGCATTGTTTTGATCCCAAGGATGATGAAATTTCGAATTAGTGGGGTACGTACTGTAACTAAAAAGTGAAAAATAAAAACTTTTTCCAAAAAAAGACACAACCGACTTCCGAAAAAACACTACAAAGTGAAAAATAACTTTAATTTAGGAAGGCGGTGACAAAAAATTAAAATCGTATCCAAAGTCACCGACTTCCGAAATTAAAGTTCACTTTTTTTTTTTTTTTTAAGTTTTTTTGAAGTAGCCTTTCGCTCGCCGCTTCGTTTATTGGTACTTACATTGAAAAACCCACCTCATACCACCAATTAGACCGATAAATCGTCAAGTGCGCAGCTTGACCGCCAGCGTTCTTTTTACATGACGCGACCTGTACAATGTCGTCTGCATTCCATTTATGTACTTCCTTATTTTTTGTTGGCTACAATATCCCACTGCCAAACAAAGGCCTCCCCCAAATCCTTCTAGGCGTCTTGTTCTAGAGCCACGTCGATCCCACCCTACTACTTAGCTAAGTACCTACCTTAGTTGTCGTGTTTTTCTAGCGATAAAAGCTTCAGCTACTCCATATATTGCGCGATTTTAGGTTGGTTGGAAGCAGCCCACGGATCGATCCATCAGGTTAAGCTACGCTTGCCGCGGTTAGTCCGTGGATGAGTGGTACATAACTATACCCCTCCGTGCCTCGGCAAGCATGTTAACCCGTTGGCTCGGCTGTCATTCGTGGATTTTTGACAGTCGTTACGGGTCATCAGAAGCCCGAAAATCTGACAACCAGTCTTGCCAAGAGGTATGTTATTACCCAATAACTGGATTGTGGAGGTCAGATAGGTAGTCGCTCCACGTAAAAAACTGGCATTTAACTGCATGCGGTTAGACTGGAAGCAGACTCCAATATTGCTGGGAAAAGGCAAGGCAGATGATACAAACCATAGTTTGGTTTGCCCTAAACCTCTTCCAGGTTTAGGGCAAACCAAACTATGGTTTGTATGTATTGTGTTAGGTTGTATACAGGATAAGTTTTTATCCAGTGTGCAAATTGTAATCATGTATTTCGTGTGTAACCGACGAAAAATTTCTACGCTGGAGGGTCTAGAATGATACGCTGAATTCATGGTTATATTTTGCGCAACGGATAAAAACTTATCCTGTATATTAGGCTCAGTTTACATTTCTTGAAGAGAGTCTAAGCTAAATGAAATTAGGTCTAGAAACAGTAGCTAAATATATTGCTAATAGCCTAGCTAGAGCGTTTATTTTACCCAAATACGAATTATAGAAAGTGATATATCGTAACACAGTATGGTAATAGGCTGCCAAAACTAATGTAAACTTGACATCAAACGTTTATCAAACATATTATTTGCGCTAGACAAATTATTCTTCAAATTACTCTTTTTTGCCACAAACTCTTTTACATATTTATAGACAAAATAGGCAAAAAAAAAACGTCTACCTAAAACTTTAATACATAAAGTATGTGGTCGATTACCGATTAGTGTAAAATGGGTCCACAAGTGGGATTTTACCGTGTTATAGCCAATAAGGCCATGTCCACGCGTATTAATGCGTGACTCAGGTATATAACGGTGCAAACTTGTTTAAGTAATAGAAAATAGTGTTCGAAAAACCAAATCAAGTTCTAGCCTAAGCTGAGGCTAGAACTTGATTTGGTTTTTCGAAAATGTCTAATAAATTACTTTCGTGATAAAAAAAAATTGGTTGCTCTGTTTTTTTAAGTGTTTGTAGCGGTTTTCAGCTATAATTCTTTATCATAAATAATCTCTAATACTACGGGTTTATCATGGGTTAGGACAATTTAATATTTATATTTAAATTTATTTATATAAAAATAATCCCTATTTCCCTTGGCCACGGCAACACATGTAAACGGTTGGACAAATTTTGCTAATTCTTTTCTTGTTGTGTTTGTTATTGTCAGGACAAGGTTCTTATGAACAAAAAAAAAAAGAAAATTGCGCGTAACATATATAATATACATAATGCGTATTCAATATTGATAGTTAAGACAAGACAACGTCTGTCGGGTCAGCTAGTCCTTCAATAAAAATATCATTTAGAATTTAGAAGAAATTTGAACTTAGAGAACCCTAATAGTCTGCGGTTGATTGCCAATTTCCCACTCGGAAAATTACCTAAATCAGACAAATGGATAGGTACATATTTACAATACACCTCTACCTCTCCCATCTAAGAATGTCAAGCGTGATGTCGCAAGAGAAAATGTGTGCATATTAGCTCTCGCACAATTTCCGTTGAAATACGTGTATGTAGTACATACAAGTTATTTAGGTGCACGCATTCATTCGTGCAGACTCGTTCAGAAACGGAAGACATTTGTAAATATGGCGGAGCGAGAAGCGATTTGCTGTAAAACTATGTTGCTGTTACACCTTCGTTGTTACGAAAGTTAATGGAAAGCTATTCACGATACGACGGTAACAATTTAACAAACTATCGCTAAATTTTAACGCTCGAGGGAGTTAGTACAACAGAGTATGATCGACCGTTCGTAAACTATGTATTAGGTAGTATTACACTTTACACCAGCTGATATAACATCTAAATTTTGGTTCGATAGTAATTATGTACATTTGTGGCTTTGTTACTCCACGTTTGGTCAGACGTGCAAAAGTTAAAAACATAGTACAAAGGCGGACTTACTGCCTGAGGCATTTTCTACCAGTCTACCTTAGGGTGATGCAGATACAAAACATGGCAGGTGTAACATACCTAAGGGATAATTAACTCGAAAAAATTCAACATACTAATACATAGATACATACAAAAATAAACTTTATCTTGAGAAATAACGATAGGTAGAGGAAAAAACGAATCCAGCAATTCAGCGCTGAGATGATTCTGCCAATATCGCAGCTGGAATTTTATTACGCACGGGATCTTCGCACAGGTCAGAGCGCAAGAGCTGAGAGTTGAAAATCGAACAGTGTGTTTTTTCAATGCACTAGGATGCAGTCTATTGGAATCACAAAGCTCTGTTCAACACCGAGAGTTGATAATCCAGTACGCTATAAAATGCCACGGCGATATTTTTACGTCCGTGGCCTCATCATAGCAGGTAATGATACTTACCCAATGTTTTGACAAGTAGGATGTTGCTATTGTACTCTATTTCAATTAGGACCCTATTGTGATTGGAATAAGGTTTGCAATATTCGTTGAATTACATACAGCTAAAAAACACTGTTGCCATCGCGGATAGAACCTGGTGAGGCTGGCACAAGAAAGCGTGAGGATTGGCACAAGAGGCTTATGACCAGCTGTGAGTAAGTAGGGTTTTTTAACATCTAGACATCGATTTTGAGTAGGAAAGTCCCGTGAATTGAATCTAAGCTGATTTAATGATTAAATAATCTTGCTAATAGGTAGATAGCATAAAAACGCGACCACTGCTAAACGACTTTCTAATTGCTACTAAGATTCTTCCATCGCGTACCAAAAATTCCAATTATTCAATTAGCTGATTACGGTTGAATAGTCTGTGGTTATTTGCATAAAAAATTCTGGTTTACGTGAATGTATCGAAATTAAACGGTACCCATTCAAATAAATTGGATGATTAAGTAATTTATAAAGTAAACTTAAATATCGGACAGGTTAGTAAGCACAGTTATCCCAACTTACTATAAAGTACTATGTACGTAGATATTTCTCAATCGACGTCATACATGGTGTCAATGATTAACTTAAAAGTAGTTTACTCGAAATATCCGCTAAATTGCCACAATATATAATTCGACAGTATGATTAATATATAAAATATAAAAATGAGTAATAAATGTATATATGGGGCATGGATTCGACACTCAAGTCGGGCAAAGTGTTATTGGATTTTTCCATCCGGAATTTCTCAGTTGCAGCCCGGATTCTGGAATTGTGGCCGGTTGATGGCAATAGGCTACCCCCTATTACATGGAACATAAACATACTGGCGAAATTTGGGTTTACTATACTGCCCATCCCTTCGGGAAAACGAAGCGTGATGATAAGTTATAAAATGAAAACTCGCAAACTAGCAACTACTATACTAGCAAGTATACAAATTGCAATAAAACATTAACTAATTGTGTAATTACAAATTACTCGTTAAGAATGCAAATTCCAAATGCAATTTCGACACAACGAGACGGGATATGAGTTCTCTTTACATACACATTATGTACTAACATTATCAAGATTGTAATTACAATGAAGTTTCGAGCGATGCATTGTGACTTTGTACTAACTACCGATGGTTCTAAAGCGACGTTCGAACGGACGTAATAATATCGCGACGGGATTCTATCGCGCACTGGATTTTCAACTCTCGGTGTTAAGCCGAGCATTGAGAATCCAATTATCCAACAGAGTGCATTTCAGCGCGTTAAAAAGACGATTCGATTTTCAAGTCTCAGCCCTAAACAGTGTTTGATATAATCAACTGCTTAATAGTTAAGATAATTATAATACATTTTGACGTGTAGGATCAAGATAAGTGCAAGGTGAACAAGTCAGCGTATTATAATAGTTTAAAGACAATAGCAGAATACAGTCGTTGATTCTTGCTTGGGTGCTGGACTTTGCTTTTTGTACATTATTACATTCAACAATGAAAACATTTTGAGGACCAAAAAATCGATGAGATGTATTATCTATCAACCTGGACTGGGTCCACGTGGTGGATTAAAGTCCAGTGTCTCTCACAGAGAGGAGGCCTCTGTCCCAGCAATGGGAATATTTTAGGCTGATTATATTAGTCTGTATAAATATAATACGAATCGTTTTAATTGACGAGATATTATTGTAGAGAGATAATCGTACGAATAATAGCTATTGAGTTGTGGTCATCCAGCTATTGAACCAACATAACATTAGTCATGGATCCTATAATAGCTCTATTGGCTTGTGGTGATCCACGTTTAAAACTATTGAAGAAACTAGTCATTATAAAATCGAAACCGGTGTGGAAAATGATTACTAGGAAAAACATTTATGTAGGTACTGTAGAGGTTTTTTCTGGACCCCCACGGAACACATAGTACATAACACGTAGTGTACATAGGTATATTATGATGAGAAAAATAACTATTTTTTTTTACCCATATGGGCCCCTTGCTGGGCAATGGTCTCCGTCATACTTTTACATTCATGTTTGTCTGCTGCATTTTCCGGACAATCAGTCTAGAATGAGCGTAGGTTGAGGAGCGCGTTGTGCCAGCCTTTAGGAGGAGCGAAAGAGGAGTCAGCCAGCTTGGATAGCTGACAGTCTTGATACAATTCTGTAGTTTTACTCATGGAAATAATAATCCAAAGTTAATTTTAAAATAAGCCTACCGCAAGAGCACTACTTAAATGAATATTATGTTTCAGCCTGCTGAAGTTTTGAAGATATTGTTACATGGAACAATAGCGAAGACTTTGTAACAGAATTATCAGCTAATGTGTTCTAGGATTCTTACGAAACAAGTCCTTGTAGGCCGCCTACACTTTAAAGTTTCTATCCAATAGCTAGGTACTTCGATAATATTAATTACAATTAACATTATTAATAAAGTAAAGTAATTATAAAAGCTATTAGATATAATTTAGAGTATGAGGTCACTGAGATCGCCTTCCTAATGTCTGAGCTCATTGCTCCGTAAAAACTACAGTCGCTCGCTAAATCCAAATTAATTGATAATTAATTTAGTTGATCAAACTGCTTTTTTTGTGAAGGCGTAGAAGGATGTCAATATAACATAGCAAAAAATATTACAAATGTTTTTTGTATAAATAATGCCGAGCAACTGTAACACTTGTAATTTATGAGTGTGCTTAACTGGGTCATTTTAAATGTGGCTACGAGGCTCTAAAGACTCTAAACAAAACGTCTTGACATACAAACATAAAACATTTGTTTAATAGTTACGCCCACTAGGTTAAGTAGTCACACCTGTATTGACAATTTTGCGCACAACTATCGGAAGGATTGTAAAGCTCAAGTTGTAGATCTAGTCCTTTCAGATCATATATCTCAGATACTTAAAGTTCCTATTAACAAAACTTGCAAAATTAAATATTGGAAAACTAAAAAGCCGGACATATGTATGGCAAATATGATTACTTTTAAAAAGCATCTAAGCTGCCTATCTTTTATGAAAGTACATGATGCCACGGACGCAAACGAAGCTTTTGACAATTTAATGGACGATTTTTCTCTTTTATACAGATTATGTTTTCCAGAAAAAATTAGAACTATAAATACAAGCATGAGAACAAATTGGATATCTCATGGAATAAAAATATGTAGTAAGAAGCAAAGGCAGTTACTCTGGGCACATAGATTAAATCCTGACTCAAAAAGTAAAATTGTTTTTAAAAAATACACCAAACTTTATAGAAAAATTATAAAACTGACACAAAAAGCTCAAAATAATAATTTCATAAATACTGCCCAAAATAAATCAAAAGCTACCTGGCAAATAATAAATACATCTAAGATGTGTTTGCCGCAGGAGCCTATTATGTGCATAAAGAGAGATAATTTATCGTTTACTCACCCCTCGGACATAGCAAATGAATTTAACAATTATTTTATTGATACAATTGAAAGTAATGTAAAAACTGACATCACGTTGAATAATATTAATATAAAAAATCAGACATCAAATTCACTATTCATGCAACCTGTAACCATTGACGACATATTAAAAATAATAACCAGCCTAAAAAACACAAATACTGTTGGATATGATGGCATTTCTACAAAAGTAATAAAATTTGCCAAAGAAGTAATAGCAGTACCATTAGCTCATATAATAAACCTGTGTATTGCTGATGGTATATTTCCAAACAATCTCAAAAAAGTCATAGTAAAACCTTTACATAAAAGAGATGACAAAACAGACCTAAAAAATTACAGACCTATTGCAAAAATCCCAATTTTTTCAAATTTTTTTGAGAAAGTGATCTATCATTCTTTATATGCTTATTTCGACAAGTATAAATTATTTTGTACAGAACAAAAGGGATTTCGTAAGAATACCACGATCAATATGGCACTATTTGATCTTTTAGCTAATATCATGCCATCTGTAGATAAGAGAAATCCTGTGTGTGCAATTTATACTGACATGACCAAGGCTTTTGATTATGTGGACCATAAGATTCTGTTACAAAAATTACAGAGTTTTGGTATAAGAGGGAACGTCCTACAGCTAATTGAATCGTATATAAGTAATAGGCTTCAATGTACAGAAATTTCTAGAATGTGTTCAAAAACTAAATTAGAAACCATCTATTTATCAAAACCGAGGCACGTAAAATATGGTGTCCCGCAGGGTAGCGTACTAGGGCCGCCACTTTTTTTAATATATATTAACGATCTCCCGAAAGTAACATCAAACAAAATAGTTCTCTTCGCAGATGACAGTACAGCTGTAATAAAGTGTACAAATAATAATAATTATGAGAATGACATCAATACTTGTTTACGTGACATTATAAATTGGCTGCATAATAATAATTTAGTAATAAACCTAGGTAAGACAAAAGTTATGCACTTTCATCAACGCTGCAAACACCCAAACGTTCGTATTGCCTACCAAGGCTGTGATATTGAGGAAGCAAATAACGCTAAGTTCTTAGGTATAATAATGGACAATAAACTCACATGGAAACCTCACGTTGAAGATGTATGTAAAAAACTCAGTAAATCCGCTTATCTTTCAACTTTCAAAGAAAGTCAACAGTCAGGCTCTTTTAACGGCATACCATGGACTAGTTGCCTCTGTTTTGCGGTATGGTGTAATTTTTTGGGGGCAGTCTACTGATAAGGGGCTTGTATTTAGGATGCAAAAGTGATGCATAAGATCTATGTGCGGTCTTAAAACCACAGATAGCTGTCTTCCTTATTTTAAATCATTAAAAATACTAACGTTTCCGTCGTTATATATATTGGAAACAGCTTTATTTGTAAAAAAGAATCCACATTTATTTCAAAAATTGTCAGCAGTCAGAAGGAATCCTGTACGGACTCAATATATAAATCAATTGTGCCAAGTTAAATGTAATACAGCACAAATGCAAAAAAGTTTTTTTGGCATTGCCCCACGCATTTATAATAAAGTACCTAATATTATTAAAACTATGACAATTTTCAAATTTAAAAGGGCACTAAACGAAATATTGATTAAAAAAAGTTATTACACAATTGACGACTTCCTTAATGATGAATCACTGACTGATTCAATGTTATTATTCCTTTTTTACATTTTATTTAAATTTGATTAATGTATCCTTAGTGACCTTTGACATTTTTTTATTTTTATTTTTATTTTCTTTGTATTACTGTAACATGGTTGACATTTGACATTTTCGTATTATTGTAACATTTTTACTGTAATTCAAACGATTTGACATGAATTTGTATCTTGTATTATTACATTTTTCTTACTGTTAATTTAAAGATAAAACATCCTAAATTTGTATAAATTCCATATCTAATATTACATGATTTGCATGCCCATGTGACGGTAGAACATGGAGGACTCATAAAATAACACATCTATGCACTATATTACCCATGTTTGCAAACCAATAAATGAATTATGAATTATGAATAGTTTATTTAAATGTAAGCGAATCCTTTTACAATTGATGTATTTACTTTCTCATAACACCTGGAACAGTCTCGAGTTTCTAATAAGCAATTGCCATATTTTTTCCACGTCAATTTTAAAATCTGCGACGAGCTGTTTATAAAGTTCCTGAAATACAGTTACTCCAATCTAGCTCCTGAGTCAGGGATAAAAAAAAAACTGTAAACCTTGTTTATGCCAATAAAAAAAAAACAAAGCATGAACATAATGGTTCCACGTAACATTCAAAGAACAATCATGAAAACTTTTCAAAAAAAGAATTGTCAGCCACACGATACGATCGCTTTTTGTTTCTCCTAGGGATTTATAGGGCAGAAAATTGAGTATTTATCCTCTACAGTAGCAATCGATAGAACAGCTTTAAGTCTTTGTTTTTTTATTATTTTTCCAATATCTAATGGTTTGTTGGCCTTTTTTCGCGCAAATGCATTTTGTCTTTTGGTTTCTTTGTTATAAGGCTAGCGGATGTCACGAGTATAGATCCCATTGTTTAACCAACATAGGCGTTTCCTTCGGGACGACACGACCGATCAACATGGAATTAGTCCTGTAAGCAGTTTCTTTGAAATTATAGCTTTTAGTAGATTATTGCTTATAAACTATAAGTATTGTAAATTTCAATAAATTACAACCTAATTAGGTTGTGGATGAGTAGTTATGGAGTCAGACAGTGAAATAAAGTTAATAGAATAATGTTATTAGCGACAATGTCCGAATTATGGTATCGTTCCACACACAATGAACAATCTGTTTTTCGGCTAAGTTAGAAACTTGATAAATTGAGACAAAGCCTTCCCGAAACAATTGAAGGCGTGCTATCTGAATATAATAGCGATTACGACCACGCCTATTTACCAGTTTCCATCAATTTGCTGGTTCACGTATTGTAAAGCATTGTATCTAAGCGATTTGGTATTGTTCCGCCCGCGCCCCGTCTGGCACGTCTCGTCTGGTGACCTCCTTCCAGCCTCACCCCACTTCGCGGCAATCAACGGTTTCGAACATTTTACCTATTCGATGTGTAAAACGTGCGCGTACGCAGCACTCAAGTAGTACGACTTCACTAACTCACCAGCTGTGTAATGTAAACGAACTTTCATTAGACCTAAATACCAAAGCCCTGAGAAATCTAAAAGAAGTTTCAAATAAAGACGGCACGGTTGGAGCAATGGTTAAGCGATAGACTGCTGCGCTGCGTGTCGCGGGTTCGATTCCCTCACGGAACAAATATTTATATGACCTACAAGTAGTTGTTCCGGGTCTGGCTGTTTGTGTATGTGAGTTTATATGTTTGTAAACGCACCCACAATACAGGAGAAATTCCTAGTGTGGGGCATTTCTATAAAAAAAGAAAGAAAGAAAAGACAGAATTGTGCAATTCTTATTAAATAAGGCTGCACGCACACAGAATCGTGTAAACCGTGAGCGCGAATATAATTAGATAAAGGGAACTTGTAAACTTTTGTTAGTATTACAAACTCGAAGTATTTGCTTGCTTCCGTTGCACATCGTTTGCCAAGAAATATCGTTAATTATTTGATGTTTTATAACCACATTACGTAATGCTTCGCAGTTCGGTCAAAGGTGTAAATTAACTTTGTATGTTCAATAATGCGGAACAGATTATGTTACATGCGCTACTGACATAACCACAGAATAGCATAACTATTGTGCCTGAAATGAAGGGATCGGTTTTTCTCCTAATATATAAATAAAAGGTAGCGATTGTGCAGTCAGACGGGTGATTTCAGTGTATCGCCGCAGTGCGGTATCGGCGTAGGTACCGTGCGACAGCGTCAAGTAGAAAAGTACTTATTTAGACAGCTAATGCGGGCAGCCCGTTGTCCTCGGCTCTCGACTCGTCCAGCCGGCTCACAGCCTCCGATAACTTCGTGCCCACCGTCCACAGCCTTTTTTAGTATTCATTACAACCTGCATCGTATCCGCATTCACTGAGCGACCGAACGACGACAAATGTTACGAAATGTTCAATTATGAATGATGAATATTTGCGCGCCAGTTTGTGCGAATTACGTAGACGGTCCAGTAAATTATGGTAATAACTTGCTTATACAAATCGTCAATATTTTACCAAATATTTGCATCGAAATTTGTAACACAGTTTTATTGATACTATAACATGTCTGTCTGTATGCAAAGTATGGAATTTAATATGCAGTGAAATGACTACGAGCTACGAGCACAAAGTCGATCAAATTGGACCGGCTTCGGCAATTTTATGTGGGATTTTCAGATTAAAATCATAAGTAATCTAGATTCACAGTTAGTTCTTAAAGAACATTCTTGGACCGTTACTGATTTAAATCACATAATGGCTGAGCTTGGATGTCATTTTCTTTTTGAATGTAGTCAGTAAAAATAAAGGCGCGAATGTGACTTGACTGTCTGGTAGGTTTAATGGTCGCAAGCTTTACTGCTGAGCATGCGGGTTAGATTCCCGGGTTGGGCAAAGTGTTACCGGGTTTTTCTATCTGGAATTTCTCAGTAGCAGGCCGGAGTCTGGATTTGCGCCCGGTTGATGGCATGGCAATATGCTCGCCCCCTAGTACATGGGACTTAAACATAACTGGCGAAATGTGGTGTACTATAGGTGCACCTCTGCTGACCATCCTCTCGGGGAAACAAGGCGTGATGTTATGTGGGAATCTGCTCGTTCCGAAACGAGTTTTTTCTCCATAGTTTCGAAAGCGATGTGCAGTGTTAACCCGTTCCGTGCAGGTGTCGCGGTGACTACTACGCGGTTTTAAGTAAGCCAGCGCTAAAATACAGGAAAATCCAATCGTGGTCCGCAATCAACTTTAATACTCTAACAATTTCGTTAAGTATCAACTTCCTGCCGTTTAGTGCTGGTTTACTTGAATCCAGCCTTGTTAGTCTGGTGTATTGCTTACTTACTGAGAATGCCGAGCTATGAAACACGTGGTATTTCATTTACAAGTTTTTGAAGTGAACACTTCTTTAGGCGCGTTGAGCACTTTTTGGGTGAACAAAAATCATGGAACTCACGTCATCGTCACCGAATGCTTGGTGGTTGGGTGAACGAGCACACGGATGAGTCGCGCGTTGATGTCTTTTGGAAAAGTCCCTTTTTCATTAGGAAATTCTAATTCTTTTTTTTATCCCTTTCTCTCCCTTTGTATTTTTATCGTAAAAATCTGTGCTGTTACCTTTAATGGCTGAAGTCGATTGCTCGTTTATAATTTCTTTACCGAGAGCAATGAGGACCCAATGTAAAATCCTGTATTGACGATTAAAAAAATACACACGTAATTGTTCAAGTTTTCACTTCTGTCGGCACTCCCGGAGTACCACTGTTTTTTTTAACGGTTCTGTACTTAAAGGTGCCAATGGGATCCTATTACTAAAGCTCCGGTGTCCGTCCGTCTGTACACAGGGCTGTATCTTATACCCTAATAGTGCCATAGTGCACACTTGAAATTTTTGCGGGTGCGTACTTACTACTATAGCCGCTATAACAACATGTAATAAAGTTAAAAATTAAAGAGCGTATATAAGAAACTAGTTGTTTTACTAACGTATTAAAAAAATATAGTATAAAATATTGTACGATAGGACGGATGTATTCTTGGATAATATAACTATGGATGAACAGTGTGAATGATGACATCGTTAGAAAAGGTGTGATGGATATGGAGATGACGACTAATAGAGAAGTGTAGAAGAAAAAGACATGTTGCACCGACCACAAATAAATTGGGATTAGGGCTGGAGAATGATGATGAGTACGGAACTATTCTTGTGTGAGTCTTACTCGCACTTAGCTGTTTTTTTCCGTTTAGTCCACTCTCAATCCCTCGACCCCCAATAATTAATGTGTCCACTGGACCCCTGACTATAGTTTATTCTCGACCCTTGGGATCGAGAGTGGATTTTATTGTCCAGCCAAGTTTTAGTTTCCTATCAACCCCCTATCTGTTCTGTACCTAATTGTACCAAAATATTAATTTTAGGTATTTACCGAACTAGGGGTCGAAAGTGGACGAGGTATGCCTGTCCTTTGTATGAAAATCCAATCTCACCCCCTGGGGGTCGAGTGTGAACTATGTTTAAGGATTGAGAGGAAATAAATAAACGTATCTTTTTTTAGGGGTCGAAGGATCGAGAGTGGACTATACGTTTTTTTCATCGATGCAGAAATGTTACTTTTACTAAATTACCGCAGAGGACGAGCAGACATTTATCTGTGCTATTGCAATATTTGTGCCGGATTTATGAATTCTATTAAAATAGTCGTTATTTTGATTTGTTGGGCCATCTATTACATTGATATTTCGGTTAGAAAATTACATTAGTCACTATTCAGTTACATGCTATCAATATTTATGAAATTCAATAAATTCACATTGGATCCAATTAAAAATTAAGTTATGTAAATGTAAAATGAATCTTCACTTTCGTTCGTGAGAACCTGAGTTAGTATTTTATGGGTAGGGCAATATGGGCATACATCCCAAGTTATGCTAATTTCTAAAATATTGAACAAAAATGGTGTTAAATCGCCGTTACATTCAGCTATGCCTAAAATTACCGTTAGCATTATTTTCTTCACCGGTTGACAGAATATTGCAGTGTCATATTAATTTAATAATTAATAATAGGAAGTATCAAGTCGCGATGTTTTGAAGTCGTGTAAAAAGCGAGGTTTCCCTGGAACAGGAGTAGTGAGGCTGCAACCCGACTCCTGCGTCCGCGGCTCGACACTCGACACTCGAGAGAAACGTTTAGTTGCCTTGCAGCGCACCTTGCCACAATGCTCCTGATATTAAACACTCTTTAAAGATGGAAGTGTAACCTGTTCATAATATGTATTAGGTCTTCCTTCGATTTTTTTGTGAGCACAATAGGTCTATTTGAAATGATTTTGCGGGGCGTGAGATTGAGTCATTTTTGGGAAGGTCTATTTCTAGCAAGTGATACGAGATAAGATTTGCTAAGTTGTTTATCTGGTAAACTAGCTTTTGCCCGCGGCTTCGCCCGCGTGTTGACTGGAAATGTATTACCGGGATAACAAGTATCCTTTGTCCTAACCCAGCTCATGGTCTACCCATGTGTCAAATTTAATCCGAATTAGTTCAGCCGTTTAAACGTGAAAGCGTAACAGACAAACTAACTTTCGCAGAATATATGTTTAGTAAGGAAAGTTTAATCATAGTATGTTTCACATAGATATTACTGTAGGTTTGTAGTTACTTTATAGGTTGTCAGCAGAAGGGAACATTACATCATTCAGGCTGGTAAAAAAATAACGGATTGCATTCGATCACTCAAGCGAATTTAGAATTCCATTTCTAAAATTGATTATGCTGCGATTGTGTTCAAGAAACAACGGTTATATGATGGGTGCATAACAGTAATCACGTCGTCATATTTATTAAATATTGGTTAATAATATTCTAAATAGCGCCTGCATTATATAGATTTTGATATTGTTAGCCCGCCAGCTCTTAGTCAACGTTCATACGGACGTAATAAAATCGCAGCGGGATTTTTTTGCTTACTACAGGCTTAGCACGAGAATTGTAGACAAGCATTTTGTCGTCGGAAGAGTAGACAAAAATGATGTTCCCGTATAGACAGTTGACAGTTTTTCACCGAGAAATGTAGACAAGCGATTTCTATTCTACAGTAGCGTACGAAATCATGTCATGTTAGTCAGTCATATTAAGCCTGTTGGATCTTCAACGTACTGCTTACCGTCGAGAGTTATAAATCGAACAGTGTTTTTTGACACGCTGAGATGTAATCTGTTGTATTATCAGTGCTCGGTCCAACACCGAGACTTCAAAATCCAGTGCGTGAAAAATCCCGCCGCGATATTTTTACGTCCCTATGTACAAGAAGCACATCAACCTACCTCAAACTGTCATTTCAGAATTGAACATGAACCTTATGCTCATGGAATAAAATTGAAAATCTATCAAAGAAATTTGACAGATTGGGGTGCTGGCGTCTGCACGTCAACTAACATTACCTGCCGCTTACAAACTTTAGAAATTGGAAAAGCATTCCATTTACCTCGCACGTTTAGGTATGTTCCTATTGATATTCACTAAGGGCTTTACACAACACTGCATAAATATTGAATAGCAAATATTTACCCAATAATTACCATTATAATTACGTAACGTGTCATCTACACGTCCCTAGTTGTCACCGAATAGTGCGCGTAACTAATGAACTAACGATTGGATTATTATTCAATCCAAATTCAAACACGTTGCGTTCATGAAGCGGTTATTATGACAAATATGGCAACTCAATAATTTAAGTGGATGAGTTGCAGCCGCAATGACTGAAATGTTGTCACTCATAATTTTAGAATAATCACTTTGCTTAATTGTTGTTTTGGCTGCATTTGAAAAATAATAGAATTAAAACCTTATTACGTAGGTACTATAATTTCTTGAACATATAACATCACGCCTGTATTTCTCGAAGGGATGGGCTAAGGTGTACTTACAGTAGACCATTTCAGACACCAATCTACATGGTCTTCACATGAACTGACTAAGATTAGGTATATCTGGACTTACGCCGACCTCTACTTAGTTTTAAAAATATAATTGACGTGTAAAAACTTATCGCTTATAAAAATGTTTTAAAATTAACAGTAGGTACAGACGCCAGCATATCAAGCTACCCCAGTTCTATAATTGTTTTTCTTTCATGTGCAATTGGGAAAATCTGAAAGATTGGGATAGTTTGATGTGCTGGCGTCTGTACTATGCTTTTTTAATTTTTATAACCTCATAGAGCTATTCTATTATACAACATCCATAACTTCAAATGCTGTGGTCACCTGACTGAGACGACGTGTAATTTCACGTCATAACCGTCACTTCACGCTTGAGAGCGCCAAGGGTTTGATAGAGTTGCATTACCTTACACCAACGTGCATTCAATTATATGATGTTCAGTCTATTACGAGATAGTTCGAATCGAAAACAATTTCAAGCGACTATTTTTAACTTAATTTATTTTATTGCAACCCATAAATAAAATAAATAAAGTTTTTTGTTACCTACTATAAAAAAAAAACACTTTCCGTATCAATTTAAATGATAATATACTCTATAGTATTTGAATAGGAATAATATCTCTGCAATAAACTAACAATAATTTGACATTTTATTCGCATTGGAACTATGTCCTGTCCCTAAAACTTGTAAACATAATGTTTTATTCATGAGAAATCGGTGAATAATGTACGTAACATTATGATTTTTATGTTCAAATCGAGTCATCGTGTAACAAAAGGAATCTTTTATCAGGAAGATGATGTTTCAAAAGCTTTATCCGACAACAGAAGAAGATTTTCTGTCAGTCATCAAACCAATTCTGTTCCGAGTTCTGAACACAATTACATAAGAAGAAAGTGATAGTCCCCACACATGTGGCTATATGTTTGAATATTTAACTTATGCAAGTAAATATCGTTTACGTCTGCCTGTGCTTTCACTATGAAATGTAACACGAGATAAAACCGTAGTTAGTTAAACCGTAGTTTAGCGAATAATGCCAGGGTGCTAAGTTTTATTGTGATGTGGGCGGAAGGTGGTTACTGCTAACTTGTGATGGGTAACCGTGCGTGAAGTTGTATTTTAATGTTCATTGAATATTCAAATACAATTTCACGTAAGAAGAAGTAAAGAAGAAGAATTTAATATTGTAATAAATAATGGAATATGAAAATAGGTTATAAATAGAATATTAATTATTTTAATTAAAAAGTTTAACATTCTATTGTTAATGAGGTTGCCGATTTTTTCAAGAGATTTAATTAGGTACACTTTAAAAATCAAATTTAATGACATGATCAATTGCAATCAACTCCTGTTGTGGTAATATTGTTCAATTGCATTTGGTAGATACACTTACGCATTAATATGTATCAATCACGTAAATATTGACGATTGCAATTGATAGTTTCGGAGGCCCAGGAATCGACCCAGAGTCTACAAGTCTCCAAATTATCAAAACCTAGTAACCTCATTAATACTTCAGAGAGCAAAACAAATCACTCTTGCAATTCAATTCGAGGTAGATTTACAGATAGGTTTGCGGGTAGTTTTTGCACACAGCTGCTACAGTCACGCAACATCGGACGGGCGTGCGATCGGTTGGATGAGTGTTGTCCATAAAAACTTAACATCCGTTATTTGTTCAAGAGATTTTTACTCAATATACACTAACCTACATAGTATTAAAGCGTGTTTTTCGTTGCGTATGTCTGGCTAACCAGAGGGGTGTGCGTGAGAAGCGGCCCTTACAAAAGAGTTCAACGCACGGTGCGTGCTTTGTATGTGCCCAGTGGCGTGAAACGTAGCCTAGATCCCTAACGGACATACCCATAACTACCTGTAGGGTGCATCTAACTGTCACTGTGCTAATCGCATATATCGAGTGCGTAGAACTGAATTAATTCGATGCTTCATGTTGACATGTAGGTCAGGTATTTAAAACCTTTTGAGAATACGAGCTTACTTCTCTATGTGGTACTTCTAACTTAAACATTTTAATCTACCAACGATGTCTTTATTCCCATTTAAATATCTAAAACTATGTGGGCGATCGTTTAGTTATTACTTAGATTATTTTAATGGAGCTTGAAACAAGTTTGTGCATTTGCCGTACTTGTTCCCACGTTTAGTTTCGAATGGCTACACAGTAATATGAGATGCAATCATTACTTAAAACAGAGATATCTGTAGTGCTACCTACTGTAGGAACCAATTAGTTCAAAAAGGTTGCGCAAAGGTTGCGAATGACGTGTCGCGCCCACACTACAATACGGATGTAGGAATACATTATAGGTATGCAAATAAACTCACTTATCGAGGGCGACACGACCTCCGGATACAAACTCGCGTCCCTCTAGCGACAACTATGTGGGGCACTGCACTGACCAGACGAAAAGAAATCACAACAATAACACTTTCATAGAACATTCACCACACCATGGAGTCTGCAATGAAGACAAGCTCAACTGTTCTTGTTCAACGCTAAGATCAGAGAGGCACTGTGTTACGTGTATTAGCATTTAGCATATAATGCGACAGAATACGCGGCGATAATGCATTGTGATGGTTCAGAGGCATTGCCTCGTTCGGAAGCGAACGCGACGCAAATGTCAGGCACAGGCGGTGCGCAGGCGCAGAGTCGCCCGCGCCCAGCTGTGTGACGTCACTGTGGTATTCAAAATGGCGGCTGGAATTCGAGAGCCTACACGTAGTGGTAGCAAAACAACCAGTTTGCCGGCTTCGCACCGGATTGGGCTAGTCAACACCCACCAGATTATTGTTTTCTGTTTTTTCCGAGTTTCACTAAGCTATTATTTCAGACTAGAAGGTTTACAAAAAGTTTATTGCGAATGTATGTTTTTTGTCTTGAGATTTTAATAAAGGTTATTCAGGTAGTGGTTTTTGTACGTTTTTTTTGCATTACTAATAATTATAGTAATTGCAATTTACCCAAAAACCTTAAGACCTTATTTTTGGCCAAAAAACAGTACCGTCGTCCGGGCAACATCAAAGACAACCGTATTATGTAAACTAACATTAATAATGCTCGAAATTTTTCATCCAGCACTGTTAGCAGTTTCAAGTATGTCAAGTCGTGGGCAATTTGTATGGATCTCAGGAAATATGGCGGTGACATGATGTCACTACTCACTAGTTACTCGCTAAGCGACAGCTACTTGCGTTGACAAATGGCACTAAAGCGGGAACAACTTGCCCGACTTACACGCTAGTTTGGAACACGTACGAGAGCGTTTAATTGTGGTATTACGTGCATAAACATCTTCTTAAGCCGTAGACGGAGAAGTTTGGAGTATCAATTTCCATAACTTGCATATTCTTATTTGGAATTAGATAATACATCGTTTTTGTCGTTCGTAAGCAAATCAGTTCCTAACTGCTTTCTGAATTCGAATATTCTCCGCCAGTAAATCAACTTGATAAAAACCGTCAACAAACTTTTAAAGATTTTTAACCACTCGGTACAACGGCCCCTTTCACTGTCACGAGACGGCGATTCTCTCGCTCGCTCATTACCCGAAGAAATGACAAAGACGGAGGATAAGGCTTTGTATGCACTTCTATTACCGCATTTAGCGTTCAGTCGACGTCGACTCGGTGTACCTAGTAGGAACTGGGGCACGAGCATTTGTAAACTCGGGTTTTTAACGCGTTCACGATTAGTTAGTGATTAACAAGTGGAATAGGAAATGCGGTTTTTAGATAACGATTTGCACAAAATATCTGTTGCGTAATCAACCATTATTTTAGCTCCATGAGTGAGGGTTAACTTTATATGCTATCAACTGCGGTGTCGAATCCCGCAGGGTTCAAATATTTGCTTGGTCTACAAGCTATTTGTTCCTATACAATACGAAATAGATCGTGTTTTATTTTTAGTGTCGGGATACTATAACGTTTCTAAAAAACAACAATAATATTGTTTGACAAAGCCTTTGCGAAATTACTATAGGTGAATAATAATATGTAAATATACATATAAACCATTGAATTTGTATATATATGGTACTATTGTCATTTGTAACGAAGGTCTGTACCTGCCGTCAGTGGGCGCAGGCCCTAGAGAAAGAGTGGCTGAACAGTCAGCCATATATTAGTTGTAACGTAAACCAGTATAAGCTGATTCTCTAGGGCCTGTGCCCACTGACGGCACGGCACGGCAAGGGATTTTATGCGACGAAAAGGGATATTACATAAATAGTATGACAAAAAAATTCAATGAATCGTCGTAGGGACAAAACATCATTGAAATTTTGATTTGAATGTCACACTATTAAAGCCTGTAGTTGCAGGCCTTTGCCCCTTATTATATCAGCAAATAATCAGCCTAGAATGTTCCTACTGCTGGGACACAGGCCTCCTCTCTGTGAGAGGCAGTGGGTCGTAATCTACCACGTGGGACCATTGCCGGTTGGTAGATGACACATGTCTTCGAATTTTTGGTTCCAGGACACGTCGGTTTCCTCACGATGTTTTCCTTCACCGTTTTGAGAGCAATGGTGATGAAATTATTTACTCATAAACAAAGCGGGCCTGTCAGGCTTCGAACCCACGAACTATATACATACTTATAACTCGTAAGTCGCGAGTTGTTACCACTGGGCCCCCACTGCTTACTAGGTTTATCGAAACTACATTATACACTAGAGTCGTTAGGACATACAGTCGACTGTCCCAACTTAAATGAACATAAACTTTTAACACCCCGTCGTTTTTGCGTCGTGGGTTAAAAACAATAACAATTAAAACGTCTTGAATTTATAATTGTAGTTTCAGTGAGTCGAGAATAATGCTGTAGTGTTTCACGCTCGGCTTAGTACAACTTAATAATGTTCCGTAGGTATTGTACACAAAACACATACACAGCTTGTAGGGAGATTGCACACAGTTCAGCTAAGTCCGCCCCTGGCCGTGTTTATTTTGATGCAGTGGATCAAGAGTAATATACTAAGTTTACAGCGGTTTTGGAGTTATCTTTTTAAAAGGTTTTTATTCCTTTCTGATAGAAAAAATATATAATACTCTTGATGCTTTTCTCAGTGATCTATATTCACCGTATAATTATATCTTGCTAGATCTTTCTTTCTTTCTTCTTTCAAAAATATATTTACAAATTAACGATTTTCATCCGATAGTTTTTAATATGTGCATGGATTTGAAATGTATTAACTACTTCAGTGAATATGCAAACTGTTTCTCGAATATTTTTTGTATTTTAATGATTTTTTATCTAAAAGTTATAAATTGTCTTCATGTTGTTTCAAATTTTAAAATGTAAAAATTGTTCATGAAATAAATAGATAAGATAAGTAGCAAAATTGACCGGAATTGCAAAAATGAGACTTTGACTTCTAGGATGAATTTATTGAAAAGTTGGAAAAAAATTCTTACCGTTGACGTCGGTAAATGATGATGATCTAACTTCCACTTAATTTTGCTTCTATCTTTTTTAATACCTCAAAATACCCTCTTGTTTATTCGATTATTTCAATTGCTCATCGAAACTATTCATTTCAACCAATAATTCTTTCAAGAATTTCCTAAATAAACAGAAAATGAATAATGACAAACACATGTTACTGTGTGTACACACATTACCAACGCGCACTGAGCCCGCGTGGTGGTTTACGGCCCACTCCCTCTCGCCGAGAGGAGGCCTGTGCCCCAGCAGTGGGAACGATATAGGCTGAATGCGCTATGCTCATGCTACATTTTACTGACGAATACCACTACATATCTCGTCGATATATATACACATATACAACCACTTAACAGTGATTCCTCGTAGAGTCCAATCATTCACTTAAATTCAATTAATTTCATACTTTCCAGTCGAATCAATGAATCTCCAAATCATTCTTCACATTCAGACCGGACATTGTAATTCTAGCCTGCACTATTTTAAAATTGATGTGAGTAGGTAAGCAGTTGGCTGAGCGACCGCGACACGATAATGTTAAACTGCTCGCGCCGCCCGCCGCCGGCACGGATACGCGATCGTGCTTGCTCATTACGACCTGCGTGGTTAACGCATGTACCTACGTAATGTGTATATGTTTGTATTGTTATGTATGTGACCAAGTCATTCGGTATTAGGGCCTTATCACATCGGCGATTTGCAAGCGAGTCCAAAGCGAGGCAAGTCGTGGCCCCTGGTACACAGGCAACTGAAGCAACACGGGGGAGATTTTGTCGGTAAAAGTTGACACGCCCTCCCTCTCCACCCAGAGCGAGAGAAGCTATTTGATGATTTCCGACAAAAAAAAAGCGAGGCGAGTGCGCAGCGGACTCGCCGCGAAGACGCCGTGAAGACGCCGCGAAGACGCTGCGCAGCGTGCTTGCCGCAAATAGCGCCGTCGACGCTATTTTGTACACTCACGTACACACGCCGCAAACTCGCTGCGCGCCCACCGTGTTTTCGGCGCTCGTTCGTTGCTAACTCGTCGCCTCGCTTTGAACTCGCTCGCAAATCGCAAATTTCAAAAGTATTATTTATCTAACAATGCCAAGCACAGCACTACTGTGTTACAGCGCACGGCGTAGCTCAAGAACTTTATTATTTACTAGCTGTGCCCGCGACTTCGTCCGCGCGGAATAGTTTTTTCTACTATTATTTTTAAATCAATAATAACAAAAAAAAAATTAAAATAAAAGTTACTCCTTATTACATCAGCTACCTGCCAGTGAATTCCCGTTAAAAACGGTCCAGCCATTTCAGAGATTAGCGGGAACAAACAGACAGACAGACAGACCGACAGACAGACAAAAATGGTAGAAAATGTTATTTTGGTATATGTACCGTATATATATTCATATGCATGTAGCAAAAAGCGGTTGTTTTAATATTACAGACAGACACTCCAATTTTATTTATATGTATAGAAGATGTATAGATAGATTTAAAAAAATCGGCAGTGAATCGAGCTCCCCCGAACAACACATTACCGACTCGACAACGCTTTTCTATCCATTCTTAATCAGTCTAGTCCTTTCCAAACTATGATGGGTCGGCTTCCAGTCTAGAGATCTTTGGGGTTGTTAATTAAAATTTTACAAGATAGGAAGCTCTTAAAATACATTTTTATTTACGTGAAAATGTATTTGATTCATCGTCACCATTTATGTAGAATATAACACATCCTAAAAGTAAGTTCTGGAATGATATGATGTTGTCATCATATAAGCTGTTTCTCTATTAGGTGAAATTTTGATAAAGAGCTTATCAACACCTTGCATGGTTCTGTGACTAAATAATCCTAAACTATAAATGGAAAGAAAGAAAGAAAGAAAGAAAAAGTATTTATTGTGACTCGCACAGGAACATCACATACTAAAATAAACACACAATGGTACAAAAATGATAAAAAACAAATTTCTTGGAATTAAAAAATAACTAAAAAATAATAACTATAAAACAGAAGGCCCTGCACGAGGCCAAAAAGCTCCTACCTCAGCATGATGTTACGACATTAAAAAAAAAGAAATGTCGCAGCGCTGGTATTCTGATAGGGCCCGAGCGATGTGAATGGAGACACGACACAAGTAAGAAAGTTCCACGCTACGTAAATATAGATTTACACATACATACATACTCAGCCTAAAACGTTCCCCCTGCTGGGACACAGGCCTCCTCTCTGTGAGAGGGAGTGTCGCAATCCACCACGCGGGCCCAGTGCGGGTTGGTAGATGTCACATGTCTTTGATTTTTTTTTAAATATAGATTTAACATTCTACTATCACTAAATATTATAAAACAAAGTCCTCCAAAAACTACTGCACCGATTCCAACGAGCCAGTCACTAGTCCAACGAGACAGTCACTAGTCCAACGAGGCAGTCACTAGTCCAACAAGGCCGTCACTAGTCCAACGAGGAAGTCACTAGTACAACGAGGCAGTCACTAGTCCAACGAGGCAGTCACTAGTCCAAAGAGGCAGTCACTAGTCCAACGAGGTAGTCACTAGTTCAACGAGGCAGTCACTAGTCCAACGAGGCAGTCACTAGTTCAACGAGGCAGTCACTAGTCCAACGAGGAAGTCACTAGTCCAACGAGGCATCAAGAGTCCAACGAGGCAGTCACTAGTCCAACGAGGCAGTCACTAGTCCAACGAGGCAGACACTAGAGCAACGAGGCAGTCACTAGTCCAACGAGACAGTCACTAGTCCAACGAGGCAGTCACTAGTCCAACAAGGCCGTCACTAGTCCAACGAGGAAGTCACTAGTACAACGAGGCAGTCACTAGTCCAACGAGGCAGTCACTAGTCCAAAGAGGCAGTCACTAGTCCAACGAGGTAGTCACTAGTTCAACGAGGCAGTCACTAGTCCAACGAGGCAGTCACTAGTTCAACGAGGCAGTCACTAGTCCAACGAGGAAGTCACTAGTCCAACGAGGCATCAAGAGTCCAACGAGGCAGTCACTAGTCCAACGAGGCAGTCACTAGTCCAACGAGGCAGACACTAGAGCAACGAGGCAGTCACTAGTCCAACGAAGCAGTCACTAGTCCAACGAGGCAGTCACTAGTCCAACGAGACAGTGACTAGACCAACGCTGCAGTCACTAGTCCAACGAGGCAGTCACTAGTCCAACGACGCAGTCACTACTCCAACGAGGCAGTTAGCAGACCAACGAGCCGGAGGATATAAACATTTAACTAAAACACATAAACGTAAAAAAACATAACCAACATTTTTTGGTTATGTTTTTTTTTAATGCTTTAAAGCATTAAAAAACCGTTAAACGGTTTCAAAATCAATCGGTTAGTAAAATAACTCATAAAAATAAACCAGAATTGTCATTTTGAATAAACTAGTTTAAGCGTGGCATCATAATTCATATGGAAATATGCTCCAAATAATAATACAATACAATAATTATGAGTATCGAGAAATATGAGTTCGATCACAAAACATTTTACAGGAATTTTAAAAAAAGCCATGAATAATTTGGTCAGCTTAGGATTCAATTACTATGTATATGCCTAGGTATTCGGATCGGATTTAATTCACAGTTCATAGGAAAAACAAATTCTGTAAAGTTAAAATATTTGATTCTGAAATTCCCGCCGTTAATCATTTTTCCAATGATAGTGTACAATTGTTGTGTTTTAATTGAAATACATAATAAGCTACTCATTGTTGTTAACAGCAAAATAAGAATTTGCGTCGATTATGCGAAAGTCAGCGATTAGAAATGTCGAAAGTTTTACACAACAAGTTGACACTTTCTTGAGCACTAACGTGGCTTTGTACGGTCGAGGTGGTGTTCTAAGTGTGCTGTTTCCCCTGGCCGGTTCCCCTCGCCGGGCAGTAATTATAAAATTACACGCACCATGGAAACATCACAATACCTGTATGTAGAAATAGAAATCATACCGTGCATTGCGTAGGATTCACTGCACACACATTGTCATATTTTGAGTTATTTAGAAGCAGAACAGCCGCACGGGCCGAACGACCAGGTTAAGCTACGCTTGCCGTAGTTAGTCCGTGGATGGGTGACCATCTATAAATACGTTAAACCGTTGGTATCGGCTGTCATTCGTAGGATCTTTGACAGTCGTTACGGGTCGTCAGTAGCCGGACAGTCCGACAATCAGTCTTACCAAGGGCTATCGTATTATCACCGAGTTATTGGGTTGTGGAGGTCTGATAGGCAATCCATGTAAAATACTCGCATTCGTGCAACCGGTTAGATGCGAAGCCGACCCGAACATAGCTTGGAAAACGCTAGGCAGATGATGATATTTACCCTGATTATGATTGTTATATTTAATTACAAATTTGACCAATTATGACTTATGTACCCGACTATATTAATATTAATTGACTTCACTTTAATTTTTGTTTTGTTTTGCTGACAATATTTAATTTGTATTAATAGTTTAATTTATGTACCTAATAATTTGCAAGCCGTAAAGTAGACTGTAGCCGATCTCATCAATTTATGTACAACATCATATAACTGTACCTACATTCATAGCAAATAAAGTTCTGATTCTGATTCAGTTATTTACTTAGTAACTACATATTTCCGTAATTGAATTGCTTTTCATATGTCTGTGTGACCGCTTAATAACGCACGTGTAATTTATCGATATACCTACTCACCAATTAGACGACGACAGTAGAATAACAAGTAATTATTAGCAATAATATCAGTGCCGTAATTAACCGACAGTCCGAATTAGCTGTTATCTTTATTTTGCTATACTATTATTGCGTTGGTAAATATTTACCATTTGAATTTTGGCCATGACTAATAACGTTATCGATAAATTGAAATTCCGCCTCAACCGTTGATAAATTTTTAGTCATATTTCAAGATTATAAAAACAAACTCAGCTGCTACCGTGTGCCTCATTGTCCTAATATGAATGGGAACTTCTGATTCAGTACCTCATCATCTGCCTAGCCTTGTCCCAAATAAGTTGGGGTCGGCTTCACGTCTAATATGTATTTTACATGGCGCGACTGCCTATCTGACCTCCACAACCCATTTACTGGGTAATACGATATCCATGATAAGACTATTTGTCACACTTTCGGGTTTTTGACGACCCGTAACGACTGTCAATACAACACGAATCACAACCGGGACGAGCTTTCCAGGGTACGGAGCCTAGGAAAGCACGTCTCGGTTGATATTCTTGGATCTTATTTTAGGTAGGGTCTTGGTATGTGAGGTAAAGACGGTCACACATCGATGGACCAACCGCGGTAAGCGTAACTTATCCGGATCCTAATGATGCTTAATATTTGCAAACCGTTATTTGCATACTTTATGACCTAAAATCACTTGACAGGCTGACCTTTATCTGAAGAAAGAAATCTTCGAAATCGCGCTATTAGCATGGATATCATTATAACATCATCACATCCACTTTGCACAACGGATCACAACAATTAAGACTGAATAGTTCGACAGAAAAAACTTCCTTGCAATTACGCCGACGTCTTAATAACAAGGATCTGATAAATCAATTTCCATTTAAGATTTACGTTGCTGCATTAACACTAAATGATTTGCCATTCATCAACCAACAGGTTGCTAAAAGTTAGATGTCTTGATTATATTCTTGTTTAGTCACTCCTTTCCTAATGTCACTTCCAGCAATGTTCCGTTAATTTGGATACTTTTTGGTGTCAGGTTTTTAAGATCGTTTTGAGATATTCGAAACCTGAATGAATTAACGGTATCCTGATAAGAATATAGTAATTTCGAATAGATTTTAAAGCGACTATTACTGCCAAGATTTTATCATTATGACGCATTTAAGATGTAGATGAAATTGTCATCAAATGTGGACGTTTGATATTTCACTCCGATATGAAAATGAGGCTCAAGACGTTATAGCTGAAGATATGTGGTCTATAAACAATGCGCTAGCTACTGCAACGTATTCTTGCAAATTTGGATTTGTTTCCTATAGTGTTGCATGCTGGTGTGATTCGCTCGCTCCTTTGTTCACGTAATCACATACAGTTTATGCAGCGAGCGTGTTCTTAAATAAACCAGTCTTCAACGGGCAGGCTTTGTGGAATTCTGCTCATAGGTTTACGAGTCTATGTCTTCTTTTAATTAATGCAAGCGCTGCCTGTGCTCTTCTTTTGAAAGGTGATTTCCACGTTGCGTTTTAGTTAGATTTCAGCGCTTTAAGTTTGGGTACCTGTCTCATCTTTTAGTACAAAATACGAACTTGATATTTCCATTATATTTGTTCCAGAAAGTGCAAGCAAAGGTTACCTGCCTTGAATTCATTGATTGGGTCTCAGCTTTAAACTATATAATATTGTTGTATCCAACGCAATACAACAACCTGTATTAACCCAACAGGTTAATTAATTGTGAATCTACATTCCATTGCATTTTCTTATTGTCATTAAAATACCTTAAGCTTGGTTCACAACTTGTTTCGTTGGCGACAAGGCCGACTGCATTCAGTGTGTCTATCAGGTGTCAACTTAAGGCTGTATTATGTACATACTTGTAATTTGAGAACAGATGCCGTCAACCTATGGTATATATTTTAGAAACAGAAGGGCACAGGAGTCAGTGTCCGTAAAATGTGAATCCTCTATGCCCACCACGATGCAAGGTTGCACATGGGTGTGCCGGCTGTCAAATTTCGAGACACCGGCCCAACTTATTTGCTTAATTAAACGTATGTGCTCCGTATTTACTTATGTGCTCCTAGATGGCTACACTGAAAAGTATCCATGTTGCGAGAAAAATAAGTTCAGCACTGCGCAAGACCTTTATTTAGAGCTCAGGCATTGCATGGTTTATTTTCATTTTGGAAGATGTGTGTTAAAAGGTCGTTTCGAAGACTGCTGAAAAACACAAATGAAATCTCTTTTTTCTATCAAAATAAGAGAATACTTACCAGGTACATGTTCATCATTAAAGGTGACTCTCACGGTGTGGGGTCGCGGTAGTCGTGGTGTGAACGCGGCCGCGTACCGGTGACCCCCAAGGGGTCGCACTGAGCTAGCCACCAGGGCTCCGTTGCCGCCTGATACCTCCAACTCGAGGTGGCCGGGGCCCGCCATACTTCCGTCAACTGTGTAAAGGTAATTCCTCATCAATTTGATACAACATCGTGACATGATTGTGATAAAGTCGAAATCGGTGGATTGCCGAAAAGGCAAGGATAAGTCAAGTACATGTCATTTGGGACGGAGAAGAAAGGCAAATAAAAAATCGTGTCATAGTGAGTTAATGAGCCTATAATGTTACCGCAGTTGGGACACAGGTCTTCTCTCTACGAGTGCAAGTGGGCTGTAATCTACCACGTGGGCCCAGAGCGCGTAGCTAGATGTCACAGGTCTTCGATTTTTTGGTTCTAGGTCATGCTGGTTTCCTCACGATGTTTTCCGTCATCGCTTTGAGCAGCAGTAATGATATAACTTACACAAAGTAAAGCGCCTGCCTGAGTTCGAACCCACGGCCTACAACTCGTAAGTCGGGTCTGATACCACTGAGCCACCACTGCTTTAGTGTGTCGTAAAGATAGTTTCAAATAAAATATGAGTAATTTTCTAATTGCCCTGGACAGAGAGGGTTGCCAACACTGATGAAACTGCAGCTCAGCAAGGCTTGTAGGCGGTGTGCATTTTAAGTATTCTAGAAAATTTGATGTCTGTTGATTACTTATAAACTTTTCCTTTAATTCTCGAACAATTAAGATAAAAATGGCGATAAGATAAGCACTGACACGTACCTTTAAGTAATTCCAATTATTCCACAAAATAAGCGTCTATGTAAAACTCTGATGTAATTTGTAGAAGATTATTATCATCACGTCAGGCACTTAGATTGACATGCTACAATTATTCTGTTAAAGTCAATTAACGAAAGTGTTAAAGATTGCTAGTTATTTCCTGTGAATTGAGTAGGTATTTTATGTGAAATATACAGCGTGTATTAGAAAGGTGTGGTCAAATGTAAGAGCCACACACTTCTCCTCTTCATGAACTTCATCTTTCTCCATGGGACCTACATCGATGTTCGAGAAAAAAACATTCAACTGTCCCATCAATCAATCAACGATCAACTCAGCCTATCGCAGTCTTCTGGCTGGTATAGACCTCTCCCAGGGTGCGCGACAACCATAGTCTGCCCCTGCTACTTTTTTAAGGTCGTCAGTCCACCTAGGTGGGGGGCGTCCCATGCTACGCTTGCCGATAAGCGGTCTCTACTCACTTCAGGACTCGTCTGCTCAACCACCCATCGGTCCTTAAGTTTTGTCCTATGCAAAAATCGACCCAAATTATGGGAATGTTGTATAAAAAGTTACTCTTTACATGGACGTATAAACCTACATGATTCAAATTAGGCCTCCCTAAAACTTAGTAACCCTTTGAGGTATATGTAACACCATCTGTCTTAATTAAAATGGTTCGTCTGACCTTACTATAAAATTAAGTTGTAGTTAAAATTACCCCAATCCCCAACACTACAACATGGCAGATACCCAAATTCTCAAACAAAACCATGTTTGGAAAACCTAAAAATAAAACAATTGAATTTATCTGCTCTCGGTCCTTGGCTACTTCGTTGGTCTTCTGGTATGCGTGACTGCTGAGCGTGGTGTATTGGGTTTGATTCCCAGGTCGGGGAAAGTGTTACTTACAGGTTTATCTAATAAAAAGACGAATGGTAGTTTTGGTGTCGCTTAATTTAAGAACGGTTCATGAATGAAAGTACGAAAAATAAATAAATCAGTTATAGGGCTTTACTTTGTATGCATTAGCTTTTTTATCTAAGTTGGAAAAAGTGAACAAGAAAAAAGTAATATTTTTTCAAAACGCAGAACCTAGGACGATAGCTATAGAGTTGCTATACTCACCAGAATATATAATAATAATGTACATTTATTAGACCAACAAAAAAAATACATGCTACACAATTTGTCTTAACTACTTAAAGTTATACTTAAGAGTAAATCAGTTACAATTGTGTCTAGTTGTTAGCATCTGCAGCCGAACTAGGTTTATAGCCTGTGTTTCAGCAAGCAGCGCCTCGAGCCCTCAGACTGGGTATGCAAGTATGAGCTTATGAACAAACGGAAACATTTTTCTCTAATTATGCTAATCAGTAGGATATTAGTGGTTTCGTCATTCAAACTATTAGCATAATAATTCACACTAGCGGCCCGTAGTTAGGATTTGTACGCGTTAAAGTTAATACGCCAAGGTAACCAGCGAAATACGAGTTTTCTTATATTTTTTGTAATTTGCAGGTAAGGTTGTATGTAATATGATAAGCGACCGCAACAAATATGGCTTAACAGAATTATAATAATTAAAATTATCAATATAATCCTCCAAGCTTTTTCATGAAATAGTTTGAATTTCGTGCGAACGGCAATAAGCTAGCCCGACTACATGAGACGAACGTAACTTGTAAAATTCGAGTGTACTGTACATTTCTGCCAACCGCTTCAGGGATTAAAGGCGTGATGTTATGGAACTTGAACTTACCTATGAATTCAACTGGTTGTCCTACAGCTCCTTTGTTCGATGGTTTTACAATTATTCCTCTGGCACCTCTATTGTTATCCCTTTGAATCTGTCTGCAAACAAAAAAACCTAGTTTACGACGAGTTAAAAGTAAATAGTGCTGGAGTTTTTATAAGCATGACGCTTTGATAACTAAACAAAAGTTGTATACAATTGCAGGTGACGATGAAATGAAAAAGTGAGCGAAGTTATACATTGTTGGAAATAAAAAACTTTCTGTTGCATGAAATTTAATTTATTGTGAAGAAAATTTGTCTGTGGAGTGAGTTTATAAATGCGATAGTGCAACTGTCTGCTGTGTTTAACAGCTTTATATGTTTTAAAAAGACCAAAGACTTGTTCTGTGCGGTCTTTCATTGTGATATTTTATCTCGCGTAATGGCATGAAGTGGATTCTTTGAAATTGTAATGCGTCAGGTTAACTTGTTCTCGATTTTTGGTTTGATCGTATTTAACATTTTATTAAATTATCTATTACGTTACTTATTCAAAGGTAAAAATTCTTTGAAATGATTTTATGGCAAAGTGTTCAAGTTCTAATGACAGAGTTTTCTGCTATGAATATGAATTCTGTATTCATGATTTCTGATAGAAATGAAGTATCTAAGCAAAAATGTATTAATCAAGACGAACAGTGAATAATGAAAAAGTACTGAGATTTTACAGTCACACTTCCATTTGCGGGAACAATATCTACATATACTTGATACCTGAAACGTGCGTGTGCGGCGTCCGTTTCAGTTAGGGCCCCCCCGGCAGGGTCGCGGGGGGGCCTATTGGATAAAAAAGACTGCTGCTGTTGTTGCTTCTCTTCCACACTGCTGTACGAAGAGTCGCGGACCACGTACGTACTCTCACGTACCTCGCGCTTACTGAATTCTTGCTGCAACAAAATAAATCAACAAGGTAAAAAATATAACTTTCATGGAACCATGACATGACATAAGATGCTTTCGAGAAAACTAAGGCAGGGCTGATTGTTCATAGCTCGAAAAGGGCATTTTACTTCCATCTAGGAGGTCCATTTTAAACATTGTATTTCACATACGCCTTACATCACGCCTTATTTTTTCGGACGGTTGGGCGCAGGTGTACAGACGCCAGCACATCGAGCTACCCCAAACTGTCAAATTTTCCCAATTGAACATAAACCGTATGCTAATGTAATAAAGTTGAAAATCTATTAAAGAAATTTGACAGATTGGGTAGGTTGATGTACTGGCGTCTGTACCTACATTACACCCTCATTTTACCAGTTATTTCTAAGTCTCCTGTAATAAGAGGACAGCCTATCCCCATAAATCAGGTACACATCCAGACTCCGCTCTGCTACTGAGAATATTCAGACGAAAACCCTCAATTACCCGACCTGGGAATCGCACCCAGGACCTCATGCTCAGCAGTGGCGCTTGCAACCATTAGACCAACGAGGCAGTTATTGTCAGACATTGTAATTAGGTACTGCTATACCAACGATACCTATCTACAGTTACCTGAAGGCCTACATGTCAGTCAACGTGGACAACATGCGGAATCGACAACTTTTTTTATTATAGCCTATTTATTTTTTACGGTTTTAGATGGTACTGGAAAACTGCAACAAAAATACGTTAGATGCGTTGCTACCAATTTTATTTGTAGAGAAACTCATGAAAACTTTCAAGTTAACATTAATATCCAGCAACTGCAACACAGACAGAAGCGCCCTAACGACAAGTACTCATAAATTCGTGTACAATTTGCACAATATTGCCCTGACAACTTTGTCAAGGAGTACTCAAAAGGTATGAGAGCCGCGCTAGGTTGCAATTCGAAGAAGTTACTATGAAGTGCCTTTTATAAACGAAATGTAAGTACATTGCGAACGGTGCTGTGGAAATTTTCAACGGTATAGGAACTAGACTCCACTTCTATTTTTATTGTAAAAAGTTATGAGAATATGAATATTCTGTAGTGTTGTACTTAGGTATGTAGCTAAGTGCATTCTCAGGAGAAATCTAGTCTTTTATGGGCAAATTTTTCAATGGTCAGATAACTTTTGTCTGAAGAATAAACCTGACAGTTTGGCATATTTTCTATACAAAAGCTGTCCAATCGACATATTTATTAGTCAGATAAAAGTAATCTGACTATTGAAAAATCAGCCCTAAGAGGGTTACGAAGCATAGCGGGAGAAGTCATTTGATGATTTCCCACCCAAAAAGAAAAAGAGGGGTTACGAAAGGTTACATGGGTTCAGCAAGAGACAATGGGTAATCTGAATAGGGTATTTTACTCTATATGAGAAAAAAATCTAAAAATATATTATTGAGATAGCTTAGGCCAAATGCAGTCGGAAAATTATACGTTTTAATTCATGAAATAACAAAATAATTTTTAAAATTCAATTCAGAGATTTCAGTTCTTTAAATATTTTTTTGAACACCATGAAATAGTAGCCGCCATGTTATTACGTCATACGGCGTGTCAATTGAAGAACTTTGTACTTTTATTATTTTCGTAACCAACGTAATTTTTATTTAAATAATATTTTGTATTCAGGAACAGCAAACCAACGACAAGTAGAATAATAAGTCATATTTTAAATTATAAACAATTATCATAAAAAAAATTGCGTACACAGCAAACTGACGTTATAGAGTCTCCCACAGAGCAATTTGGCGTCCACTGCGTCCAACGTTTTCGTTAAATTACGCGCGAAATTTGAATATGTAAAATTTTAATGCATTTTTACGGGACTACTCGATTAAATAAAAATGTAGTGATTTTTTGTGGTTGATTAGCATTTTAGAATCTAATTAGGATACTGTTCAAAAATGGTTGTAAAATCCTATGGGATCTCTATAGAAAAATGCATCGTACGTTCAATATCAAAACCGGGCTTTGCTAGTAGGATGTTTCGTTAGGAAGTTCTGGGTAGACTTCTGAGATGTTCCTTGTAGATGACAATAGGCCCAACCCGTTGTATCTTGTTTGGTAATTTTCAGTAGCAGCCTGGATTTTCAATGGGATTCTCTTTGACATGGGATTAATAGCGGCGAAATGTTGGTGAACTCACGAACATATATTTCCTTGCCTTTGAAAACACAGGCACCATGTGTTTAAATGTGTTTATTTTTACTTTTACATCCTCGTACGTGCGACTTTGAGGTAGGGGGTTGATCCTCTAGTTGGACAAAGAGGTATTGGATTTTTCCATTTGGAAATACTCGTAACATAGAGTTAGGATTTTTTTGAAGACAGGTTTATGAAAAAGTCCGTACCATTCATCAGGCTGCCTCTGATACATAGAACTTATACACAAGCTTCAGACCGCGGTTTCGCCTTCGTGGATTTCAGGTAAATTGAAAATGGTTGTTAAATAATGCCATTTCCCGGGACAAAATGTATCCTATTTTGCATGTGTTAGGGTATAGATGGGACCCTAGGGAAGGACATCGGCTACTTTTTGTCCTGGTAACACGTTCCCGTGCGATAATTTCCGACACCCACGATGGCGAAGCCGCGGGCGGTGCTAGGGACATCGACGGAGACCTGTTACAACAGATTCAGTACATGAATTGGAACCCTGCTGCTTTCAATTATTCGTACTTAGGTTAAAAACAAAAACAGTGGCACTCCGGGAGTGCCGACAGAAGTGAAAACTTGAACAATTATGTGTGTAACAATCGTCAGGAAATATTATTTTTTAAGCTCAATTAAAACTAACGTATATACAGAGGTGTCGGTAAGAGTGTCACGAGTTCAATTGTTTTCCTATCTCAAAAAATGCCCAACGCGTCTTAAGAAGATTTCACTTTAAAAAAAAAACTGTTCCATGCATTCTAAATTTTCTATGAAACAGCAGATAACGGACGAAAAAGGTCTAGAATCATGTAATGAAATCATGGTTATAGCTTATGCGTCGATTCCCACCCTTTATAGTAGGATAACTGGTGAGAATGAGAAGCCTTTGTACTATTTATCTATATACACCAATGCATACTCCATAACAGGCACGGTGGTTTGTCATGTTCATGATCTTATGTTATTTAAACCACTTCTGCTCGAGTAGTAACTAAAACTGACGGCCAAGGCAATGGTCGCAATCTTAATGACAGGAAGTTACCCCATTGTAGCGGATTGGGAGGGCAACCTAAGTGACGTCATAACGTCCCATAACAGTGGGAGTCACGCACTCTGTTTACATAGTTCAGACTTGTTCCTCAACTTAGATAGTATTATGTAAGGGGTCAGTTCGAGCAAGCTGAGCTTGTAAGGGCGCCCACAGATCGATTTCATGGGAGCGTTTAGACGGGTTGTAAGGTTGAAATTTTCAGACGGGCAATACAACTGCAGCTTTAAATTATAAGTGTGAATTTCACCAATGAAACTTAACCGCGTTCAAGAACTGTCAATGTTAAAATTCCACAGAAAATAATGACACTGACAGCCGTTAAACGTGGTTTATGTGCTGATCGCGTTCAGTTTCATTGGTGAAATTTGCCTTAAGGGTTTGCGTTAGTCTACTGTGAAAAGGATCAGTAACATTATCTTTGCTAGACTGGATGCATGCAGGTAGGTGTACGAAACTGTGTTTGACAACGCACAGCCATTCAGTACCTACCCATACGTGATAAAGGACTTATATTTTAGTAGTACTTTTAGTAATGACATTTTATTTAAGACAAGTCATCATCTGCCTAGCCTTTTCCCAACTATTTTTGTGGTCGGCTTCCAGTCTTACCAGATGCAGCTGAATACCAGTATTTTACGTGGAGCGATAGCCTCTACCTCCATAACCAAGTTAACAATTATTAGCATGAAAATGGCTGGTGGAAAACATGCCATCCACTGCTGTATTTGTAGATCCATAAGTATATTGTCCGACTAGGGTATTTTGTGCATGTTACACGTGACGTCCATCTGAATGCGCCAGTGCAGATGGTCTGTAGCGCCCTTAATCGTGGCCTACACGTTGTGATTCGTATATGAACTGTACTGTATCGTGCTAGTGAATGGCTAACTCAATTTTAAACTCGACGCCAGCTGTACCTACATGCGCGCTCTTAATTTGAGTCATACACGCTTCAATACACGTGAAGTCATGTGAGGAATCATAAAATAAGCTTATACAAGTTGAGAGTAGTGACAGCCGGCCGCGACTAAGTTGTAGGTCGTACGTTCGAACCCAGACATATGCTTGACTTTGTGTAAATTATTCTATCACTAGTGCTCTCAAAACAGCGAAGGAAAACGTGGAGACACAGGCAAGTCTTAGAACCAAAAGTTCGAAGATACGTGACGTGTAATGACCCTAATTTTCATCTATATCCACCCAGTGCGGTTGGTTACATGAAAATGGGGTTCATTTTGATGCTAAAAACGTGAATTTTAATGGCAATAACTTTTTATTTTTTTGTACTTTTTCGTAATTTTATTTCAGTACTTTTGTGCCTCTTGCGGACCGGACAGGGTTTTTATTACACATTGTAGATTCCCTACTTTTGGATCTCCATGCAACTCCACACCATGCCTATTTAATTTTCTTTGCTTACTGTTCGCAGCTTCTACTACTTAGAAGAAGTAAGCACTTGAACATGATGCAAATGTAGAGCATCGAGTGTCTGATTTCTATCTATAGGTATCAAGATGCATTTTAAACAACATAGCATCAAATTTCTACGTTATGTTTCGGTGGTAGGTATGATAGGGACATATTTTTTTTTTTGTAATATTTCCTCAGCTCTAAACAAGATTCAGATTCTTAAACACTAAAGAAACCTGCTCCTTGATTGATTTGTTAGGCCCATTTGTAACAAAGCTACTTACCCGACTGGTGTAGGTGTCGGAGTCCCGATCATCGGCCAACCGGTCGAGCTGCCTGTTGAAGGAGTCTCGAGAGTAGTCGGTGAACTTGTTGAGCTGTGTGTTGCGTTTCGTCTCGCGATCGAGGGTGCTCGGCCCGGGCAGGCGCTCCGTTGGGCTTTTAGGAGACTCCAGGCTAGACACATTGAAGGTTTTTTTTTACACAAACTAAAGCCCACTTTCCCATGGCGGTAGGCAGAAACTACAGAACGTTACTTGCTATGATCCTGACATACATCTTTTGCCTCATTTACGTTCATACATCTGGTCGTACATGCACGCTGGTTGCGAGTACTACGCGCCTGATATTTCTGAAGAACATCACCAATAGGGTCAGTCATTTGAATTTTCAAATAATATTATTACTGTTTTCTGGTTCACAAATTAGGCAAAAAATTAGGTAAACTTGAAGAACACGTAACCTTGCCTGCCCTTAAATAGTGAACAGAGCATGCATAATGTTTCAGGTAGTTACAATCTAACTGATATTTATTTATCTATGTATCAGTTGTATGTAAATTAGAGACAGTTTTGAGTAGTGACACTTTAAACGCAAGATTCGTAAGTGGATTGTTCGTAGGCGGGTCTTGAATTGATCCTTTTGATATGTATTGGACGAATATTAAAAAAAAGAAAACAACATAGGGCCACTGTTTTAGATTACCAGTCAGCATTTTGTGGTGCTGTCCCACAATCAATGGGGCTCTTAATACCATGTCCGGCATGTCCTGTTGTGCGCACGCTACAGGAGTTGATAGACGCTACTGAACGTGCCAATCTCGTAGCCATGCTCTGGGCTGACTGTATATATAGATTGCCATCGAGACTAAGGAAATTAATTTGCATTTCAATAAGAGGTAACAAATCAAAATCTTTTATTCAAATTGGGCTGAGAACCAGCACCTTTTATGAAGTTCAAAAGTAACAAAAGACAATCCTCAAAAGCCCATCTCTTCCCACTTCCTAGTGTTTACTAATAAACGCGGGGAGAAAGAAGTGGCGCAAAAAACTTCCAAGCAATTAGGTACCAATCTTTTGTTTATTCTTATTGTAACACAATAATATTCTAATAGGGTGTCTGTCTAAGCTCTGGCACTTATTCGTATTACGGGTAACAACGCGTAATACTGCGCAAAATATCGACTCCAGTATCATTAATCATGCTTCCATTGTTTCCTTTGTATGGCATATTATCAATATCTTACCTGTTAGCGCTCATCATTTGTCTTGTTTTTTCTACGCTATCCCACTCTTTTCGAGGGTGATAGGTTTTCCCGCCAGGATCACCTGTGCCTAAGAAAAAAAGATTAATTAATTAAACTTTTATTTAAGCCCCGTTATTGAAAGTCATTTGACAATACCATGTCAACATTATGAGGTTGGTCATTGGCTGTGTTATTTTCGTAAGCCAATCACGGGAGTTAAATATTGGAAATACATAAAGCTATTTCGAAAAAGTTAAGACTCAAATGAGGTGATATTACCCAAGATTATTCAGGTAGAGTCCGTATTCGCATGCAATTGATATTCTATTGGTCAGCTGAAAAATACCTACAAATTCCGGGTCGTTGATATACTTATAAGTCGTAAGTTATTTCGTACAGAGAAAGTGCAATAAGTATTGCTCACCTTACAAAATAAAAGCTTTCGTATACAAATATTGTAACAGAAACTCAGAGCAGTTAATTTTTATTACGCTATTTGCATAAACAAAGAGCTTATACCGAAATATTAATTATAAGAAACATTTAGTCTAGTTTATAACGTACCTACACGTATTCGTACTAAAGCTAGTGTAAACGCTAATTTTATGTAAATGAAGTCATGTATCTTACTGGGGCTGCCGAGCCTCCTCGCGCGGTCTCCCTCCAGGGAGGAGAGTGGGCTGGCTTGGTCCAGGTTGTCTTGAGACCCACTGTAAGAGCTGTACATCTTGTAATTCGATCGTTTTTCAACAACGCGCTTCGTCGTCGTTACTGGACTGTAGCGATCCGTTGGACTACTCACTCTGAAAATATTTCAGCAGATAAATTTTCGTAATAATTTGTACCTTTGTTGTGGAACCCGCATCGAATTAAATCCGTTTTAGATAAACAATTGTGGTTGCACTAACCGCTTATTTGGACAGTGCGTTATGTTTTGTTGATTGTTTGATTAAATTGTAGAATACCAATAAACTCTGTTTAATAACATGGCGGTGGTTAAACTAGGGGCTGGTGCCCCGGCTTCGCTCAATTAATAATATATAATGCCAACATTGCTCAAGTAAATCAAATAATGGAGAACTTCGATCAACATCTATTACTTCATAGATTAAAGGTCCAAGTCAGTAGGCATAATATCATGCGAAAATAAAAACGACTTGGTTTTATCGTTTCTATTTACATGACCCTTTTTCAGAATGGTAATACATTTGGTAAGTTTATGAGTTATTTCACTGTTTAATGACGTAGGTGCGCATTTTCATACCACACACGAAATAATGTGGCTTTTGGATAATTATTTCACACACCAAAACACAGTATTAATTACTCGTATTTACAATTATTATGAAAAACAAAATTAAAATAAGCGTAAAAATGTTATGGCGCTGATCAATGAGATATTTCAGAGTAAAAATTGTTCAATGTAATGTGTTTAATTAACGCTATACACAGGTACAATATGTAACAAAAACCCTGTTGTTCCTTTTACCCACGTTTTCAGAATCGGTATACATACGTAATAAAGTAAGTCATTTGTAAAAATTGTTCAACAAAAATAATTAAAAATAAATATTTAACCATAAATATTTGTAATGTTTAACTGATTTTGATTAGATCAAAGAAAGCCGCCAAGCTTGTAGTCTATTGTGCGAAATAGAGATACTTGTAAAATCAGATACTGTAAACATTGTTTTGAATGTGTCGATTTTAATAGTTATTTGATATCGAACTCTCGACTACTAATCCTTATTTTTTTAAATTACAACTTCATCAATGTTGTGCTTGTAGATAAGTGTATACGTCCCTAAAAGGAACAACAGGGTTTTTGTTACATATTGTATACTAATAAAACCACTATGTGTTAACACAATGGAATTATATTTATAGGAATACCGCAATACTGCGCTAAAAATAGAAAACTATATGAAAATTGATTTACGCTGTAAATACGAGCCAGCTTCGTACGAGCTTCAAATATAAATTAATTAATTAGCATACGTGGCAGTGAGGTATTGAGGTCCATTGTTGCATGTGAATGAACACAACGCACCTGTTAATTGGACTCGTCGTTCTGTTCAAAGGGCTGTCTTTTCTGGCGAGGGGACTCGTTGTCCGGCCGACCGGACTCGTCGCCCGGTACGGCGAGCTCGCTCGATACGGACTGGCAGGCCTATTGACTTCCAACCGAGAGCCGTTTCCCAAATGTTTTGTTGTTATCGGGCTCGCTGTCCTGTTCCTCGGACTCTCGGAGCCGTATCTTGTGTACGTTTCCTTTTTCGTCGCTTTTGATGTGGAGTACGCGGAGTCGGTCACGTCGTAATTTTTGTCTTTCGAGTCAGATCCGTAGGATGGCTTGTAATAATCGGTGGAATCACGTCTCTCCTCGCGACGGTCCATTGAGCTCGTACTGTGCTTAGCGTTTGATTCGTATAGATTGTATTGGTTCATTGGACTTTCTGATCTTAGACGAGTAACTGTAACAAAGGGAAATGAGATAGCGCTTAAGTTCAGTATTTATGAATACCTATCTCTATTTTTCAGATTTTTGCTATAGTTGCACTGAGATAATGAGCTGAGCTCCTTTTGTTCTGAGTTTAGCTTCATGATTACTGATAAATGCGTGCATTGACTGGACAGGTCCACTCAATCTGTGTGGTTCTTTCCAATCTACATAGTCTTCATATGATCTGACCGAGCTTTTGTCTGGACTTTAAAAGAGTCAGTGACCTCGGCGTTTGTTTCGGCCTTTGTTCTCAGAGTTTTCAGATAAGAAACGCCGACATCTAGTTTTTAAAATATGATTGATGTAAAAGTGCTTGTACATACAAACCTACTTACAGAAATAAAAAATCATTTATACTTAACTGATTTTAAGGAATTGAAATAGGTACACTGTACCTACTAGGGTTGCCAACCGTACTATAATATATAGTATTGTACTATATTTCGGGTCTGCCTACTAAATACTGTTGAAAAATTATATAATACGCAAAAATAATATATTTCATCGAAAAAAAGTTGGCAATCCTAGTACCTACAGATTTCGCGATAGCAACATAATGTAATGTATGCTTTCTTAACTATTATGTTTACGTGCATGCAAACGCTACCTGGACTAGATATCCTCGCGTAAGCCGGAGACGGGCTTGAGCTGTCGCGGTGCTTCTTGGACCGGGAGCCAACGCGGAACATGTGCGGCGAGCCGTGCACGTCGTACCCGTTGAAGTAGATGTATAGCTGGAATTACAGGACGGTGTAGTTGGGAAGCCACCTACTGAACGGTCTAAGAAGCGGTTTCTGATTTAGGCTTTAAATAGTTCTTAGTGATGTGGATGACCGTCGGATGTGTTTCGGGTTACCTCGTAATTAACAGTAGTGATCGAATGTGTGTTATTATCAAATAGTGACGCATCTTTGTTTAAATGTACAGTTTGAGAAGACCCTATGGAGTTGTGAATACCAGCGTAATTCGACATAAGAACGTTATGCGGCTGTCATTTCCGGATCTTTGACAGTCGTTACGGGTCGTCAGAAGCCGTAAAGTCTAACAACCAGTCCTACCAAGGGGTATCGTGATTCCAGTAACTGGTTTGTGAAGATCAGATTGGCAGTCGCACCATGTAAAATCTGGTATTCAGCTGTATCCGGTTAGACTGGAAGCAGACCCTAATATAGTTGGACCCGACAAACAATAAATAGCTCTAAAACTGTCACATAGTTTCGGTCGTTACGATGAATCTTGCTACATATATCTTCACGTTCGAATAAGTATTCGAAATTGATTTTTTATGGACTTCTGTAAGGAATATCCTAATGTCTTATATATTTTGGTGATTGAAGTCGGTCATAATATAAATTCTGCCACTCCAGTCAACCATTTCAATCTTACCCTATGTTTTCCAGGTGCTTTAGGCATGAAAGTAGCGCGGTATTTAGTAGCCGACAGTTTCTCGAGAGCGCACATAACGCTCCTCTTGTCGTGAACTATGTCCAGTTGGAGGTCACCCTTGACTCCGCAGCCACTGGTGTCCAGTTCAAAGGAGTGAGGCTTGAGGGGTTCAGCTCCTTCGAGAGCTCCAGGGCTCAACCGAACTCCGTGAGGATCGAAGACTTCGCAGGTGAAGGGGCCACCCTGGAATAGATTTAAAAAAAGTGTGAGAAAGTCATCGCTGTATAAACTTTATATTTTATACTTGGCACAGCAACAATGAAATCTATTTAGTTTATGAAAATCTTTGACAGTCATTACGGGTCGTCAGAAGCCCGAAAGTATGACAACCAGTCTTGTCTTACCAAGGGGTATCGTATTACCCAGTAACTGAACTGTGGAGATCAGATAGGTAGTTGCTTCATGTAAAATACTGGTATTTTGACTGGATGTTGACCCCGACATAGTTGTGAAAAGGCTAGGCAGATTATGAAGAAGAAATTGTAGCGTATGGTTATTTTAAAATAAGCAATCTTCTCCCGCTCTCACCTGTATATGATCGCCCTTATAAGTGATAGCGATGGTCCAAGTGCCCGCCTCATCAGGCTGGAAGGTGGCGCTGGAGGCAGTGGTGCCAGGGGCTGATGGAGGTGGATGACGAGGCTCCAGCGGTAGAGCGCGACCGCTTGGAGAGTGAGCAGTGACGTCGACATCTTCTCTTCTTGGTGCTCCTGATGAATAAGGGATCAAAATATTGATATAGAAGAGAGAAGCGACTTAGCACAAAGGCGTTGGACTGGCAAGACTGATATTGCGGTCATGAACCCAAAAAATCCATGGATTCAGTATATGATTCTGATCCCACTGCATTGAAATTTTGCATCGGTTATTAAAAAAAAAAAAACTAGCTGTTCAGAACAGTTTACCCGCGTAGGTATTGCAGTATTCTATAAAACAGCAGTCACCATGAAACATGTGGTTAACTCATGGTTACAGTTTGCGCGTCGTTGACCCTGGCATCCTGTATAGTACAAATCAGGATCCTTGTGGACATTGTATACAATCTACTACAGTAGGTACGTATCTACATCTCACTGCCACAGCTACAAACCATGTCCGTAGTATTAACGTTTGGCGTCCAAAGGTCAATTGCGCGTAAGTACCGGTTGTACATGCATGAACTAAGGACATTGCGATGTAATCGTGTTTGCTTTGCTCCGGCTGTAGAATCTTGTACCTATACGTAGTATTTGTACGTACCTGTAGCACTGACTAGTACTTCAACTATGCTTCCTATGGCACACGGCGCCATGCCAGGTGGAGGGACGGTTACAAGTCTTGGTAGAACTCGGAAGAAGTATCTTCCATCGACCCTGCAATAACAATTTTATTTGACTATTTATTTATTGGATCTTCAACTGAGGCTACACAATTATATGCAAGTCTACATAGAACAGGGACAAATACAGTTTTCGCTTCCAATTTTAGGAGACCACATAATTTTCTTGTTATCTAAACTTACTGTAACTTTAGAATGTAAAAATATTAAAATAATAATAGGAAAAACACGAAAATCATACAAAGGAAACAAAGTCAATTACTTAAAAGATGAATAGAATAATAAATAATAGTTAAAAATGAAAATTATAAAAAAAGAATATCTATAAAAGACAACACACAAAAGTAACAAAATATTACAACTTAGATACTGTTACGCGACAACATTAGTTACCACTAGCGCCATCTAGTATCGAGTAGCAGAATTAATAGAATTAAGATCTTTCTAGAAATCTCGATGCTAGAACTTTCGACATCTGTTCAGTCGAGGCCGGTATGAACTCGACAATTCCAGATGTCTCTTTACTAGAATGTTCTATTGGCCCTATAAAAGGCCGGAACAGATCGCGACCCGGGCAGTATTGTCGAGCGATAGAAGCGAAACACATCTAAAGCGATCTTCAAGTGCGACTTAGAGTGATCAGTAGTGCAATTGTGTTTTCTAATCAGTGTGTTAAAATTAAAGTGTTAATTTTGGTAATTATATCGGCTGTTTTTGATTGTCACGAACCCCAAGCTCGTAACAATTGGTGTCAGAAGCGGGGATTAAAATCATGCCGATTTTACCTAAAGACGACACGGAGGGTATCCGTACTCGGAGTCAACGCCAGCAGGAGTCGGACCAGAGGCGATTCGGTGGAGCAACGCCACAGACGTCGGAGGGCCAGCTACCAACCACGGAAGCCGGCCCGTCCACAGCTGCTCCAGCATCATCAGTAACGGATTTTGCTGCTCTGATGATGATGCTGCAGGAACAGGCTCGCCGACAGGAGGAACAGGCTCGTCGGCTGGAAGAACAGCTCCAGCGCGATAAGGAGGAACAGGCTCGCCGACAGGAGGAACAGGCGCGTCGCCAGGAAGAGCAGATGCTCCTCATGAAGGACCTTCACGCAACCTTCGGGAAAGACATGAAGGAGGTGAAGGTGAAGGTTGCCCAGCATGACCACTGCCTGTTAGAAGCTGAAACTCAGATCAACAAGTTTAATGACGTCATTGCTGATATGAAGCAGGAATTAGGTAACCTTAAACTTGGGGATGAAATTGCAGCTCCCGTAGCTACAACGCCTTCGCTGCGTGGATTTAAAGTGCCGCCGTACGACGGGTCTTCTTCCTGGTCGGCCTACAAAATTCAGTTCGCGGCTGTCATGAAGGCGAATGGATGGAATAAAAGTCAGGCCATGACTGCCCTCACCCTAGGCCTGCGCGACCAGGCTTTAACTGTTCTGGAAGCTCTCGGTAAGGAAGTGACTTACGAGCAGCTCCTTGAAGCATTGGAGGCTAGATATGGCGACGCTCACCTGGAACACGTGTTTCGTGCGCAGCTCAAGGATCGTGTGCAACGAAGTAATGAAAACCTGCAGCAGTGGGCCCTTGAAGTGGAGAAGCTGGTTCGTAAAGCGTACCAGTCCGTACCTGCGCTTATTGATGGGAACCTGGTGCAGGCATTTATCGATGGCATTCGCGACCTTGAAGTTAGAGCTGCTGTGAGGCTCGGTCACCACGGAACGCTTAAGGACGCCTTGGCCCATGCACTGGAGGTGGAAGCTGTGCGGCAGGATCATCGTTCCCATCGCGTCAGGGAGGTTGTAGCGGCTTCAGTTCGCGATCGGAATAAAGGATACAGCCCTAGGTGCTACGGCTGTGGGGAAAGGGGCCACCTTCGATCCAGTTGCCCTAAGCGAACTGCAGAAAGGGAAGATGGTCAGTCTCCAGAGGGTAGTGCGACTAACAGCACCGCCCAGCAGCAGCAGGGAAACGAGTAATAGCCAGGACTGCGGGGCGGGTGCTGGCTGATGTTCAAAGAGCCCCAAGGATTTCGATCACACAAACCCATGACGGGAACAGCTTAATCATCAAGGGCGAGGTCAACGGCACGCCTTGTAAACTGACCATAGATACTGGAGCCTCTCGTACGGTCGTCAGTTCCCAAGTTATAAGTCGGTTCCTTGGGGACTCCGCATACAGCCGAGAACGCATTAATTTGGTGACAGCCACCGGTCAGCGCATACCCGTCCGTGGAGAGAAGGAGATGGAGTTGAAGCTAGGCAACAGGATCTACCTGCATAATGTCATCGTGGCTGATATAATGGACGATTGCATCCTGGGCCTTGACTTTATGAGGAAGAATTGTTGTGAGATTGACGTCAAGCAAGGAGTTATGAAATGTGGACGAGAGGAACTTTTTATGGAAGGGGCGTTACCAGGGAATGTGTACAGCCTTAAGAGGATTGTTCTCCCTCCGAGATCAGAAACGATTGTGCCGGTTAGTCTTCCTCGGAATCCTGGGCAAACTCATCGTTGTGTACTCGTGGAAAGGGTAGACAATAACCTTCCATGGAAAGTGGCACGAACTTTGGTCAGAGCCACCGACATCTCAGGGGTACGTGTGCTGAACCTTTGTGATCAGGAACAAATTATTGAAAAAGGCACACTGATTGGTACCTGCGAGCAAGTGGATTGGTTGCGCCGATGCCAATATCTATCGACTGGAACCCCCAGCAAGGATGCACGAACGAGAGTGACCACACTTTTAGAAGACTGTCGCAGCGCTCTATCTCAAAATGAAATGGCCAAGGCGAAGAAGATGTTAATCAAGTACGCCGAAGTTTTCTCTTTAAACGATGCTGACATTGGGAAGACTGGCTTAGTTCAACACAAAATAAATACAGGAGAAGAGGTGCCTATCCGTCAGCGGCCAAGGAGATTGCCGGTAGCGCGTGAAAAGGAAGTGGAAACCATGATTGAGGGAATGGTGAAGGATGGTGTTATTGAACCTTCATCTAGTCCATGGTGTTCACCTGTAGTGCTGGTAAGGAAGAAGGACGGCAGCATGCGGTTTTGTGTTGACTATCGTCGTTTAAATGACGTTACGAAGAAAGACAGCTACCCTTTGCCAAGAATAGATGACACGCTGGACATGCTTACTGGAGTAAAGTGGTTCAGCACGCTGGACCTGAAAAGTGGCTACTGGCAAGTAGAAATTGACCCTAAAGATAAGGAAAAAACAGCATTCTCGACAGGAAAGGGTCTGTGGCAATTTAAAGTTATGCCGTTTGGATTGTGCAACGCTCCAGCAACATTTGAAAGGCTGATGGAACTCGTACTAACCAAGTTAATTGGCGATGCCTGTCTGGTCTACCTGGATGACATCATCATCGTAGGTCGTACGTTTGAAGAACATCTTCAAAACTTGGAACGCGTGCTCATGAAGATCCAGAGTGCCAACCTCAAGTTGAGTCCGAAGAAATGTTCACTATTCAAACGGCAAGTTAGCTTTTTGGGGTATGTAGTGTCGGAAGAAGGTATTGGCACGGATCCAGAGAAAATCGCCGCTGTCAAGGATTGGCCAGTTCCAAAAGACAAGACGCAGGTCAGAGCATTTTTAGGGTTGTGCTCTTATTATCGGCGATTTGTTAAGAACTTTGCGGATATAGCCAAACCCCTGCATAAGCTAACCGAGGAAAAGCGACATTTCTGCTGGGATGAAAGTTGCGACATCGCATTCCAGGAGTTAAAGAACCGACTGTGCAAAACACCCATTTTGGGGTACCCTGATGTAGGCGAAGAATTTATAGTTGACACGGACGCAAGTGATATAGGACTTGGCGGTGTGTTGTCTCAACGGAATGGTGATCAAGAGGTTGTGATAGCGTACTTCAGCAAATCGTTGTCAAAGCCGGAAAGGAACTATTGTGTCACGAGACGCGAATTGCTTGCTGTAGTAAAGTCATTGCAGCATTTTAGCAAATATCTTCTGGGGCGGAAATTCCACTTACGAACCGACCATGCTGCACTGAAATGGCTATTGCAGTTCAAAAATCCAGAAGGACAAGTTGCGAGATGGATTGAGCTACTGCAGGAGTACGACTTTGTGGTTGAACATCGCAGCGGTAAATCTCATGGCAACGCAGATGCATTGTCAAGAAGACCTTGTCCTGAAGACTGTAAGCATTGTACTAGGCAAGAGGGTAAGGAAGTGGTACCTGTGAGGATGCTCAGGACAGACCTCAGCAACGAGTGGAAGGAAAGCCTACAACGTGCACAGCAGGAAGATTCGGACATCAAGCCGATTCTGGAATGGATGAAAGCCGGAGCTCCTAAGCCTAGGTGGAGTGACGTCTCAGCAATGAGTTCGATCACAAAGAGCTATTGGGCCCAATGGGACAGCTTGGTAATTCAGGATGGAGTCCTGTGCCGTAAATGGGAAAATGCTCAGGGAAATAGCTGTCATTTGCAAATGGTTGTCCCTAAAGCTCAAGTACCGGATGTTCTACAGCTGTACCATAATGGTTGCTCAGGAGGTCATCTGGGAGTAAAACGGACTCTGCTAAAGATACGAGAACGGTTTTACTGGATCCACTGTCGGGACGATGTCGAGGACTGGTGTCGCAAATGTACAAGTTGTGCAGCTGTAAAGGGGCCTCAAACTCGTAGTAGAGGTGCATTGAAATTGTACAATGTTGGTGCACCATGGGAGAGGATAGCCCTTGACGTTGCGGGGCCGTTTCCGGAAAGTGAAAGTGGTAACAAGTATTTCATGGTTGTGATGGATTACTTCACTAAGTGGCCGGAAGTCTTCGCCATTCCAAATCAAGAAGCTTCGACAGTTGCGGATAAATTAGTTCATGAAGTCTTCTGTCGTTTTGGAGTACCTTTAGAAGTTCACAGTGATCAAGGAAGGAATTTTGAGTCCCAAATATTCCAGGAAACTTGTCGAGTTATGGGTACTCATAAAACAAGAACAACTTCTTACCACCCACAATCGGATGGAATGGTGGAACGATTTAATCAGACATTAGAGAGGTACCTAGCAAAAGTTGTGGAAAATCGGCAACGGGATTGGGACAAGCACATACAACCATTTTTGTTGTCATATCGAAGCGCTGTTCACGAAAGCACATCGGTGACACCAGCTTTCGCAAACTTTGGCAGAGAATTACGGCTGCCTGCAGACCTGATCACCGGAATACCACCTGATGCCCCACGCAGTATAACCGATTATGCGAATGACTTGCGGAACAAAATGAATGACATTTATGAGCACGTCAGACAATCAGGCCAGCAAATGTCTGAAAAGATGAAAACCCGGTATGACCGCAAAATAAACAATAAAGGGTTTGACGAAGGTTCACTTGTGTGGTTGCACAATCCAGTCCGCAGCAAAGGGAAATCTCCCAAGCTTCAAGCTGAATGGGACGGACCGTACCGGATTGTGACAAAGATCAATGACGTAACCTATCGGATACAGAAAGGCGCAAGAGGTACTCCTAAGATCGTCCATGTGGATCGACTGGCGCGTTATTATGGGGCCGATAATGCTCGGGGCGAGCATGTCTTAGGAGGGGGCAGTGTTACGCGACAACATTAGTTACCACTAGCGCCATCTAGTATCGAGTAGCAGAATTAATAGAATTAAGATCTTTCTAGAAATCTCGATGCTAGAACTTTCGACATCTGTTCAGTCGAGGCCGGTATGAACTCGACAATTCCAGATGTCTCTTTACTAGAATGTTCTATTGGCCCTATAAAAGGCCGGAACAGATCGCGACCCGGGCAGTATTGTCGAGCGATAGAAGCGAAACACATCTAAAGCGATCTTCAAGTGCGACTTAGAGTGATCAGTAGTGCAATTGTGTTTTCTAATCAGTGTGTTAAAATTAAAGTGTTAATTTTGGTAATTATATCGGCTGTTTTTGATTGTCACGAACCCCAAGCTCGTAACAATACTATGAAATGATACTATGAATTTAATTTAGTTACGAATTTATTACTGAATCGATTCGTCAGGATGGAGTGAGACATATACATGAGAAGTCTCTCACCAAGCTAAAAATCTAATCTAAACAGAAAGAAGTATTATACAAATCAGTTGCTTATTTTTGTGTTCAAAAGATTGCCGCGGTGCAGAAAAAGATTAAAAACAAATTGCAGAACGTTTTTAGCTATCTGTATGAACCATCTTTATAACATATTGTTCCAGAATGTTTAAGGATCGGTCCTGTACCTTTATAAATACAATTTTAAAAGCAACATCAAAATAATTGCTGCTCAGAGTAATTGTTTGTGCACACTGCTTAGTGCACACCACACCTCTACAGGGTGTGATAGCTGATTCAAAGTTATGTAGACAATAAGCACTTTATTACCGTTGCCATAAAATTACAATAAAAAACGTTACCTGATGTCATCAACGGTGAGCACGATTTCATGCATGCCAGCATGTTCGGGGACAAACTCGCCGGCTCCACGAGCATCAAGCTTCAACCTTGATTCTTGTTCCAGAGGGTTCACAATAGACACTTTCACTTCAGTTATGGACAATTCGCTGGATATGCTCTCGATCTTAATGTACGTCTGAAAGGGAAGCGAGTGAGCGAAGTGAAGTGAATGTTTGGTCAGCTGTTTGATGAAAATTCAAAGTCAAAGAAGTAGTTCAATGCCTTTTTCACTGTTCGTCGTGTTGTTTGTCGATTTTTACCAAGATGGAAAACATGCTATTGATTAGTTAAAAATAGAATATAAGAGAAATCTATGAGGCTGGAATAAACAAAACGTGTATCTAAAAAAATGCTTTACACAAATACGGATAAAAAATCGTTTCTTCCTTTTTAATTCGCCATAAATATCAGGATTAAAATCTTTTATGAGTACCAATATTCTCCTTAATGCTCACTTGTGCCGGATAAATCAGCTGAAACACTTCCGGCTGTGTTAGACGGTATCTTGCATCAGGGGAATTTCACAAGGCATCCGCTTTCCCGTTTGATGTCGACTCATAAAACCAGATGAATTAGCCATCAAGTCTTGAAAGACTAATAAAATGGCTTGCATTTTTTTAACTTAACGTTACTTTGATTGGGGATGTTTTAAGTTTTTTTTTAATGTAGTAAGATGCGGTTTGACTTGATGTTTTAATTACTGTTTCTGTAACTTGCTATGTTAAAGTTCTGATTTAATTAAGTCGGTGCTGGGTACGGTTGGAACGTATAGTAAAACACAGATAAGTATAAAAGGAGATTGGTAAAGTTTAAACTATTTTGAATAAATGGTGTGCGAGTGCTTTTTGACATTGCTCGACGTCTGCATTAGCCAAGACAGCATCCAGTAATTGGTACAGACCTCTTTGGGTATGCAGCCGCTTAGACACAGGGAAAAACATTTATCTATCTATATACAACGTGTAACGGAAAGGGAGATGAGGTAGGGAAGGGGAGGATACATACCAAGGGCACGTCTTTTTTAGATGATATCAAACGATATTGGATGGTGAAAGGAACATGTAGAGATAGGATTTAAAAAAAATCCTATCTCTACATGTTCGGAACTTATGAGAATTTTTAGTACATTGATACCAGAAACTGAACTTTTCAAATTGAAATAAACACATCACTCGGAAGAGATTTATCGTAATATTGGCAAGTAACGCGGAAAGTTATTGACCTACGTAGTGCGGTGACACGTTTGTTATGATTTAATTTAAGAAACCTATGAAACAGAAAATTTGGTATCAATAAAATCTTATGAGTATTTTATTTTGAGCTGAAATTATGTATAGTGATTCTATACCAGCTGTTATCTTTAGTGCTTAAGGATAGCAATAGGGTTTCTGTTACATCCTGTATATAAAAATGAATCCCTATTTCCCTTGGTCACGCCATCACACGCGAGCGGCTGGACTAAATTTGATAATTATTTTTTTGCTGCGTTTGTTATTGTCAGGAGAAGGTTCTTATGAATGAAAAAATTAAGAAAGTTGGGCGTAATATAAGAAAATTTAAGAAAACTTAACGACCATATTAATATTTCTAATATTATACTAATTCGAAATCAATATTCATAGTTAAGATAGGACAACGTCTGTCGGGTCAGCTAGTTTAAAATAAAATAAACAACGGTCGGTTGTTGTTTTTATTTTAAATTTTTTGTTATGGTAACTGACCTGCCCCATACAAATTCGTAAAGCTTTACTTGTCGAGTAAATAACTGCGATAGGGATTTATTATAACATCAACAACATACATTATTAAGTGCAAAAAAATACGTATTATTAAAGCTAAGTCATAAACCACTAATCTGAACTTGACAAAATTTAGAAGAATTATTAAAAAGACAGTTTATTAATGACGGAGTTCTAAGGTAACAAACATTTAAAAAAATACAATCTTATTGAGAACCTTTTCCTTTTTTTGAAGTCGGTTAAAAACAGGTAAAGTTAAACTCACGGTTTCCCCAACTCTGCCAGAGGTGGAGTCTAGTGCGACTCTCAGCATGTCGTGGATAGGTGGGCGAGGTGGCACGTTCCGCAGTTGGGTGGCCCATGCCATCACACCCAGGTGTTCCACGTCGCTTTGACTCAAGTCCCGAGCTGATAATACTGGGTGCACACCTGGACAACACAAGTAAAGTGTTTAAAGTGGACGAACTACAGTAAAATCGCGAAAAAAAAAATTACCTATTTTTTTGCAATTTGCAGGTTCAGTGCCAAGTTGTATGTTGCTTAAAATATGCTTCGCTACCGTAACAAATATGGCCATTGAATTAATTTTTCATGAAATCGTCATTCAACGGAATTAAATGAATATAAAGGGCTGTATTGATGATTTAAATCCTAATATTAATACGTGATGCAAAAATTTTGTACTTATCCCCTTTTTAGTTAAATTACTCGGACGAAGGAGTATTAAATTTGGCACAGTAAAAATTTTATAGATAAGGAGTGCAGAAAGCTATTTTTTTTAAATAATATACTATGCATTAGGAATAAAATAAAAAAAACAACTGGGCGACCACTAGGGATTATAATTATGTAAAGCCATATTCGGTTCGGTCGCGAATTATTTTTTGTTCAACATACAGCTTGACACTAGGGTTGCCAACCGTACTATAAATAATATACGAGTATATAGTATTGTACTATATTTGGGGTCTGCGTACTAAATACTGTTGAAAAAAATATGATATAGTACGCAAAAGTACCATATTTTTAACACCGAAAATTAACAAAGACATCCTTCATTAAAAAAATTTATGAACGCGTCTTTACATTAACTTTTGACTGATGCCATAGCATGTATCCGAACTCATCTGTCTTAATGTAAAATAAAATTGAATTTTATATTTATAATGTCAAAATAACAGCCTTTTACTAAATGTATATGACCGTATAAACGGTACAGGGTACTCGTACAAAAAAAAACAAGGTTTATTATTTTTGTCTGTCCGTTCCAGCTTATCTTCAAAATGGCTCTACCAATTTTGACATAAATTTCACTGGCATAACATAGGCTTTTTGTTCCAGCAGTACGTTCCGTTCCATTTCTTCCCGTGGGTGTCGTAGAAGGCGACTAAGGGACTTACTAGAGACTGGGCAGCAGCGTTCTCTATGCATTTGACCACCATACTGCGATCGCCAACCCGCCTGCCAAGCGTGGCGATTATGGCAAAACCCTTTGGGGGAGGCTCATGTCCAGCAGTGGACGTCTTTCGGCTGAAATGATGAGTACGTTCCCGTGGGATAATTTCAGACCTCCACGCGGGCGAAGCCGATGGCATAAGATGGTAACTAAAAAAAACTGACTGAATTCGAGGGTTCAGAATAAATTGGACTCGAGCACATGACATGTTATTGATGCGGTTGCACTTTTCATGTTTAATGAAAGTAATCGATACATGCGTCAGTATACAAATGAATAATAACCGCGTAAGACGATCGTTGGTATTGAAATATAATAAGAGTAATTAATTTGTAATTAAACCTTTTTATGCTGCAGAATTGAAGCTTCATTTTAACGAAATATTTATTTACAGTGAAACTCTCGTATGATAATTTTCAGTCTAATATTTCAGTGATCTATGCTGTTTGTAATTCTACCTCAAATAATTAGAATTTAATATGTATTGCTGTAATCATTTGGGTGCTCGTGTTATAAATCAGGCAATCACTGTAATTAATAACTACCTCTACTACGTCAAATGTACGGTAACTAAATGGGAAATATTTAACTGATCCTCTAAAAACTTTCTGCATTTCTAATGAAGGATACTTTTTCAGATGAATGAACCTCTGTAAGACTTCTTGCATTTCTATTGATGCAAACTTTTTTTTTAAATAATTGAGCCTCTTTTTTAGCATTCTGGCATTTTCTTACAGTTGGTCCCAGTAACTAAGCTAGGGTACTCCAAGCAAACGGGTTAGTTTAGCACCCTAATTGCATAAAACACTGTCGACCACAATCTGAATCATTTTGAAGGATAATACTAATCCATTGCTTCATTTGTTCGAATAATTTGTCTGTTCAACAACGTAAATAACGGAATGAATGTTGTTGAACTGTTAAAATGAAAGCCATTCCAACTGTTAGTGTGTTACGCAGGTGCCCAGCAGGTTGGATCTGTGACACATTGAAGTTGTTCGTAGTTACTTGACTATTTAGCATTTTAAGACCCCAAAATAAGAATTATTTGAGTTCCACAAAGAGAGGCGCAATCATTATATTAGAGTGTTCAATAATATTTTTAGGAGCACAAAATGGGAATGATTAAATTACCATTGAATATGATGAAACATGACCCATAAAGTTGAAAGGTGTAAATTTACTATTCGAGGTTGAGTCACTGCTATCGGTTTGGGGGTGTAGATATAGAAATATGCATTCGTACTGTCGCTTACAAAACCTTTTTTATTTCATCCGTAAACCTAATGAAGTTTATAAATAGTTAAGTTTAATTTTTTACGGTAATTAGTTTTACGACAATATTATTCCTGGGACTTATTCTTGCAAGCCTCATTGACGATCACTACAATTGACGATCTCTACACAAAGATGGTCAGTTGCTCCTACACCGTGAAATTTTAATGGTTGTTTTCCCGCGACAGAACAACTTGCCATAAGGAGTACTTTCGAAGCATAGAATAAAAGTTAAAATAAATAAAGATTTTTGTTTTAAAATAATTAAAAAAACATTCATCAACTCGATAAAACACTACTCAATGGTAACACTAGAGGTAACTTGTAGGTACTACTCGAATAATCTTATTGTTTACCAATTTTCTTAGCAGCATCGATGGCCATTTGGTTGTTCTCCTCCCAGCGCGCAGGGTCTCTTCGCAATCGACTCGGAGGCGGCGCTGGGCCACCAATAGATCTGACCAGCTCGTTTGAAACTCGACCATCGTTCCAGTCCGTCTGAAACCACAGAACAAAGGCTTCATGAAGTTCTTTAGTTTCTGAAAGACTATTCAAAGTACTCATTCAAAATTACTTATTCAAATTAAGCTGAGAATCAGCTTTTTAAAAACTCGAAAACCAAGTAAAAAAAAACAGCCCGCAAAACGTACACTATTCATCAATTCCTATTGGAAATCAGTTGTTAAGTGATAATATTCAGTTTCTAGATCAGCACCCTAATTGCTTACCATACTTTCAATCACAATCTGAATAATTTTGAAGAATATTGCTAACCCATTACTTCATTTCTAAATGATAAAACTTTATAGTAACCTAATTAATCCTGACATCTGTAACTCTTTATTTTATTTTATTGACCATATTATAAGAATTTTCATATTGACATTACTACCTATTGACTATTAAGCACTTGCGCTAAATGTTTGCTTGCCTAATTTAAGGTGGGATCCTGACTGGACTTTTATAAGGAACTCTTAATTATAAAACCATCTGCATTTTTTTGTACCTACTTTCTATGCAAATAAATAATTATTCTATTCTATTCTATATGTTCGAAAAATTTGTCTGCTCAACCACGTCAATAACGCAATGAATGCTGTCAAACTGTCAAAATGAAACCCATTGCTACTGTTAGTGTGTAACGCAATCACCCCACAGTTTAAAATCCATACAAGTATTTATAAATCATATTAGCGATAACCTGGTTTGACTGGAAGCTGACCCCAACATAGTTGGGAAAAGGTTAGGCAGATAAGCGATAACCCGAGCAATTTTGTAATAATGGAAACCGAGAGAAAAGTGAAATATGTGAATACTAACTCACTAAGTATACCTAGACCATTGTAAATCATATCTTTCAATCACAAAGCCGGTTGTCGTGAGACCAAACCTTGCTTAGCTTGACGAGCCATCGTAAATTTTATAATAAAACGTGACTAAATAACTCAGGTATTTGTAAAATTGTTTGCACTAAGTCTTGCAACAACTTTAGATATGCGTTAACCACCTTCACCTATTGGGTTTACGTAATCTTGTGTTAACATGAATGAGAAAAATATTGCCTCTGGCGTCGATATCTGAACACATCTAACCGCCTACTTTAATCGTTATTTTAAGAAAGTTAACCTTTCGATATAATCACGTGACACGCCCATTTTTCCTAAAGGGATTAGCAGAGATTGTACATGTTTTCTCATAGTTTACCCTTTTACAGACACCAGTATTTTGAATGCCATAGGTCGCTTAGAAACATCATAATCTTTTTAATTATGGGATCCAATGATACATCACACGTTTATATCTATATGTATTTTATTCATCCCTCAATTTCATGTATGGGTTGAGCCACCTTTGGCTATGTTACCTCTGGACGGACCGACAAACGGACAGACTGACAAACGGAGAGACGAACATGACAAAATTATAAAGGTTTCGTTTTTGCCATAAAAATCACAAATTAAAAACTCACCGTAAAATTGGTGATCCCTCTCTCCAGCCTTGAGTTGACCCATTCTAGAGTAGTCTTGAACCCTGCGGATTCAGGCTTCATGAAGTAGGAGAGGTAGGTCATGCCGGACAGCTCGTCCAGCCAGGGCGAGGCCAGGTATTCTGGTTCCAAGACCATAGGCACTTCGAGCTCCCGGTGAGCCAGCCTCATCGCGCGGCGGCAGTTCTCCACGGCTTCGTGGCGATCTATAGGAAGTCTCGTTTGAGTCCATACGTTAAAAAAAAAGATTTTTCTTAAAGGTTACATAATATTCAATGGATGTACAAAGGATGGCCTTGCCACTAAAACTGGTATCTTACAGACAACCTCAGGATGTATAGAACTGCAAGGTTTATGGAAGATTGTTTCGCTTTTGTTAGTAAACTAAGTTGTTCAAAAGTCTGCAGTTGATAAGATTGAAAATTGCTGCGGTATCTACCAACAGTTTACAAAGTAAAAACAGCTGGCTATTAATTTTTATAAAATCAATTTGCGCCCTTACAGAATTTCCAATTACTTTTTAAGACTGCTCGGAACGTTGTACGCTGTAATGAAATCTGTCATAATCAATACTGACTGAGCTCGCGCCAATGCGGGAAAACGCCGGGCTTGCAGTAGTCGAGTAAGGCGGAGAGCAGAACCCCGCTGTTCCAATCTGTCGTCAAGTTGTTGACGCGGCACTCCGGCATGGCCGCCTGCAGCCACGATAGCATCAACTTTCTGCAATCAAACACCAATAAACGTGCAATTTGCCAGTCACTTGCCGCCAGCACCGTAGGGCAGTTGTGTGCCCATGATCCAGTTCGATCTTAGTTACCACTTTAGAACGCAGCACCAATTAGTATTTCACATCGAACCTCCATAAAAGCGAGAAGCATTGAGCAACTTACATTTTATATTAGGAATTTCTTATATTCGCCGCGCATAGCGGAGATGGCATGAATTCTTTCGTCACCGCTAAAGCTTTATGTCTTCCTTTGATTGCTTACGAATATTTGAACGGAAATGAATTATTGAAGATATCCTTTTCGACTTGGTGAGTGACACATACCTACTCATATGTACGTAACGAGTACATATATGGGGAGAGATTAAATAGAGACTTAGATGGAATAAATTATCTTGAGCTGTGAAAAACTAGACTTTGCCGGTATTTCTAAACACCGGGACTGTTAGGCAAGCTCACTGAGCGTATCTTAGGTGTGTTTATTTTAAATGCAGTCGAGAGACATGGACCGCTGCGCCGGCGCAGGCGTGTCGCGCTAATTGCTATTACACCAAATAAACGTTTTGTTCTTTAGATACAGTTAGTTTTTTTCCCAAGGTTTATTGAATCAAGCCTTCGTATTACATCAGTTTCGTCGCGTGATTGCATCGTTGTCTGAATTTATCGCATCTGTTAGGTACTGCATCACATTTATTATTATGCATTGTTACTTTTTGCTCGATGTCTAGTGAAGATTTCGCTTTGTTTTCTAAGTTTTTATGATGTCCTGGGTCGGTTTCCGGATAAGTATGTAGGTATTTTATCTTTAGTTAGTAACATATTTTAGTAGACTGGTGCACTTTATAGTAACCTAATCTGCCATTTTTTTACCGACTTCCAAAAGGAGGAGGTTCTCAATTCGTCGGAACCTTTTTGTTTCTAATATTTTATTATAATTATATCTGTTTAATTTTGCTATAGGTAGATAACAAAACTTCAATGAAACACAACATGCATGACAATTATTAGCTGTGTTTGAAACACTTTAATTCTGTGAAAAACATTAGTTGCCGCTAAGTAAACAAAATAAAACCTTACCTTGGAGGGAATTTGCTGCGGCCGATCTGGTATCGAACAATGAGTGACCAAATCAAACCCAATATTAGTTTTAAATTCCCGTTCACTATGTCGACGTTACCTAAAACAAAGAGCGCTTTAAAAAATGCAGTATTAATCAAAAAGTTTAGATATTCGGTAATGTTTATATATTCGATTTGGAAGTTCAAGATTTCATGGCCTACTCATAATTAGGGGCAAACGGATATCAAGTTTAAGTAGGGTTAGGCAGGACATTTGGGAACACCGAAAGGCAAAGATGATTGATGATTTCCAAATGGTATACTCAGCTAAAAGATGAAGGACCTTGACTCCAGGTTGTTTGAAGTTAAAAGATCTGACGACATTATTGAATAAATTCATCAACTAGGAGCCTTAATTCTTGTCTAGCTTAGTCTTGTCTTGACCCAGCAGTGAATTTTAAATTAGAATGATCAAAAGGTGATTTGTACCAATGTTAACCAGTTTGACCCCATCGTCTTCAATGGCTTGCAGCGCTGTGGTGACATTCTCTAGCATATGGTGCTGGTTTGTCGGGTTACGACTCCAGCCCTTCAACTTTCGACCCTGAAGAGCTTCTACTAAGGCACACAGTACTGTTCCATCTCGGAGGTCTTCAACTAAGTCTGCAACCTGTAGATAAAGATTAAACGCTAATTTTACAGTTAAGAAGCATCAGAATGTCATGGTCGATTCTCAAAGAGTAACCATCAAAAAACAATGTTACTGTGATTACTAAAATTAAACAAATCAGTATCGATAACACGCTGTTCATTAGAAAGCACTACCCACAAATTAGTGTTGCAAGTTGTGTGGTACTGTTAACTCAATTAATACGGTATTTACCTTTATATTCATTGGTTTCAGGGTCTCATTGACCCAATTCCTGAAGGTGTTGGCCTGTATCTCTACCCAGAGATCCTCGTGGCCTTTGATGGCCATGCCCTTGGCAGCCGTCCCTTCAGCGCTGCGGGCCGCAAGCCCGGCCTGGGTGATGCGGCCCGCCGAGCCCTCGGCTGAATGCGCCCGCACCCCCTGATGTGTCACTCTCACCCCCTCCATGATCACGACTTATCAGTTATTTATGTTTCATCTATTTAATATCACTTCATTTTCTTTGGCACTGCACATCGTTGTCATCTGGAAAGATAGTTATATCATAAGTATGGCATTTATGTACATATATGTAAATGCAAGACTGTCAGGAATGGAGATTTCTATACAGAGAGTCAGTTGTATCTAGAATATTGATTAGGAATAATAAGAATCCTAATCATGCTTCTTCGTAACAAGAAGTTAAGTCAATCACCGATTAATATACGCACTCTTATCAAGTTATTATAAGAGATACTGTGACCTTGCGAACGATCACACTCATTCAATAAAGCGAAAAGTATGTACGATCCTAAGTATAGATAGCGATATTGATGGTTTTAAGTGGTCATGACCTCCGGTTAAAGCACATTACTCGTTGTTCTCGTCAGTCTGGACGGATCTAGAGTTTTGAGCAGATTGATGACGCATTGTCACCTCGCCGTTGATTGATCGCAGTTCCCGACAAAACCTGACGAGACTATAGCGTTGAGGGTAACTTTATAAGCTTATACACTTAACTAGCTGCGCGGAAAGTACTATACACCCATATTTTTGGGAATCAAGTTACTTTCATAATGACAAATATCACCAGGTGAGCAGTTGCGTAACACACTAACAGTAGGAACGGCTTTCATTTTGACAGTTCAACGACATTAATTGCGTTATTTACGTTGTTGAGCAGACGAACTTTTCGTACACATGTGGCATTGGATTAGCAATATCCTTCAAATAATTCAGATTGCGCCCGGTCTCATTGGCAGATTATCCGAAAATATGTGACGAAAAGACTAACCTATACAGATACTCGGAACTCAAAGATATACACCGAGAAATTTTAATGGTTGTTTTCCCGCGGCAGAACAACTTGCCATAAGGAGTACTTTCGAAGCATAGAGTAAAAATAAAAAATAAAGATTATTTTGTTAAAAAATTTGAATTAAAAAAATACTCAATAGTAACACTAGAGGTAACTTGTAGGTACTACTCGAATCGCACGCACCGCCGACAAAGGGAACAGCGATGGTGATTTTTCACAATGGGTTAATCTGCCATTTATTGTTTCTAATATTTTATTTGTTTATAAAACGATTGTATTACCAAGACAAAACCATTTCGCTGCGGGAAAACAACCATTAAAATTTCACGGTTTATAGAAGCGTATTCTTTGACAGTTTTGTTGTATGTTTGAGTATTATAGGAATGACCACCAGACCGTTTCAATATGATACGTAATAAATTTAATAATGCTTATTTATATATTTATCAAAACAAAGCCGGAATTAAATGATTATATTACCCGCACGCTACGTGTTCGGACAGACTGAAATATTGTAAATGCGGTGTAAATTGCATGTCATTCGAATCTGTTATGTATGACTATGTCGGTCGTTATGTAAGGGTTTTTGTAGGCCTTCACATATTACGATATTGTAGTGTTAGTAATAATAAGTAAGTTTTTTGATGCTTGATTTTGCTGGGGTAATGATATCAAGAGAACGGCAGCCCAATGACAGTTAGGAAGAGAGAAGTAAAATAGTTGCACAATCTTAAAGACAATATTTAACATAACACATCATGCCTGGAATCCCCGAAAGATTAGGCAGAGGTTTAACTTTGTATGTATCATATTTAAGTCGTAATAGGAGTGAACCTTTTGCCATCAACCGGGTACTAATCTAGACTGCCGCTACTACTGACAAATTCCTGTTGGAAAAACCCAAATAATACTTTGACTGACCTGGGAATCGAACCCAGCACCTAAGCTCAGCAGTAGCCCTTGCAAGCACTAGACCATTAGGGCAGTCTTTTTATTTTTTAAATTACCATGCAATTGTTTAAATAACTTCCTCTTTCTTCATTATTATTAGATCAGGAAAATACTAAAGTAATCGTGTTATGTTTCGCCGATTTTATTATGCCAATTATAATTTCGAGTCAGATCAATAAATACTTTCGTATTATGCAGCAGTTATTGCTGACTTATATAGAAAACAATATAATATAATGATCCCAATAAAAGATCGACAGTCGACCCATATGTAGTCCCCACCACTTGTAGTTTCTCGTCTACATTGTTTGGTATCTTAACTCCTGTCCGTCAATTGTTTTAAAATGAAGGTCGAGCAAAGTGAAAATACGCTTTAACCTTTTTTTTTATCTTGTCTTAGAAACTTTATATGACCTTAGATTGCCAATAAGAGTTTGTGCAAGATTGCGGAATGATTGAAAATTCCCTTTTTAATAACGTATGACTTTAAAATACCTGGCCAAGGGTTGATTTTTTTAACGTATTTTTTTTTAATCTGAATAATAAAAAATAACAGTTTGTCAGAAGTAATGTGGAAAAATTCAATAATTCGAAGTACAAATTAACCTGTCTATGACGTTTGAGCTGCCAAGCCTAACTTCAGAACTCATTTGCACATACACACACTGAAGTTAGTACGTCCAAGCCTTTTGCCCCATTCTGAATGCATAGTATTGTAAGTAAGTATGACCGATTACGTTATGTCTTACCTATTTGACTACCAAGTCATAACGCTCAGATAGCGGTCATAAATATTTATGACATTGGCAAACAAAGATAAGTAGTTATTGACATTAGTTCTGCCCAGCTCAACATTAGGAAGTCGTGACGGGCGTTTTTGGGGGCTGAACCTTGTAACATTTATTTTATTTTATTTAGTACTGATTTTTCAATAGTTGGATGACTTTTAACTAATAATAAATCTGACAGTATCGATAATCTCTTCTATCTAAGAAAATTCATCTGACAGTTTGGCATATTTTCTATACAAAAGCTGTCAAACCGACATATTTGTTCCTCAGATAAATGTTAGCTGACTATTGAACAATCAGCCCTTAGAACAAAAACAGTTATACGTTACAGAATTCATAAATAATAGTAGAATGAAACATTTGACGTTTAAAAGTGCTGATTTTTCTTATTAATTTGAATAAATCTTGTCAATCAATCAATCAACTCAGCATATCGCAGTCCGTTGCTGGATTTAGGTCTCTCCCATGCTGCGCCACAACACCCTGTCCTCCGCCTTCCGCATCCAGTCCGTCCCAGCCACATTTTTGACGTCGGTAACACTACGCTTGCTGATCCGCGGTTTCTACTCCAGGACTCGTCTGCTCCACCAGCCATCGGTTCTTCGACAAACATGGCCAGCCCACTGCCACTTCAGCTTGTTTGCTCTGCAAGCTATATTCGGTAACTCCGCCTAAGACGACCCCGGTTTTTATTTTTTTCAGATAACTTTTTCTTTCTGGTTTTACCCTTTAAAGAAACTCCGAGAAAACCCCAAAAATCTTTCATTTACTGACAGACCACGCATTACGGATGTATAGCTTTAACTATTTCATCTAGAAGCAACCCCTAAACAAATAAAGAAAAAAAATCTAGAAGCATTTCATTTTGCACATGAATTCCTTTTATAAGTGAGCGCTTAGAAAGGTTTTTTGAAAATTGATCCAGTAAAAGGAATGAAAGTTGTCATCTTAGCCGATGGTTAATCCCATCGGGTGCATGGCTTGTGATTTCTAAATTTGAATTTACCGTATTTGACGCAGAATCTCTGTCATTTCACAAATAACATTTCTCAGTAAAGATTCCTAGCTTCCATCCTTTGGTAGGTATGTAAATTTGGAGTGTATAGTGTGGTGTGGTGTGGTGTGTGTTTCTGTGTGTGTGTATGGTGGTGAGTACGTTCCTATCTCAGGACCTCTACAGGGCTGTTGCAATGTATTCGGACTAAAATAACGTCGCAAAGACTCTGGCAAGCACTAATTAGTCTCCGCGTCGTTATAAAATAAACGTGTTCAAAGCAGTCTGTCGTTCTGTTTTATTTATTTTTCAGCGCGAATCTATGTGACACTTATTTTCTTTTTTTTTATTATGTTTATTTTCTTATCTCTACAATTAGTTATTTTCATAATTATGAAAAAGTGATTTAAATTATAGTTCTTTTTTGGAAATCGGTAATTTTTTGTTGATAATTAATTATCGTAAATAAATAAAGGGCGTTTCATAGATAAGAGACCAAAAGAATTCCACGAAAATATTAATAAATGCTTAACGAGAAAATCTCTCCCCAATAAATTCCAATTACGCTTTAAATGATAAATCTACTTACGTAAAAACAGTGTTTTTTGTAAAGGTATTTTTTGTTGGAGGCTATTTTGTAATTAATGGAAGTCAAATTCAATAACAAAAAAATTAGTGTATCATAAAATAAATCTGTTAACTCAATGTTTTAACCTTTTTTCTGTTACCATCACAATGCTCATTGTATCACATTTGCAGACCAAACTGATTCATTGTTCTCAAATCATGTCACTTCCTAATATTACCTACACATTATTCTTTGAAATGGAACAGTTGAAAATCCGACTGTAACAATTAGGTACAACGGGTGAGTCCATAGAAAAACTTATGAAATGAGTATTTGTTTAACGTGACGCAGGAACCACTAATTTAATAAATTTTTGTTTTCTCCCTCACATTATGAAGAAATTGTTCGTACAACGCATAAATGTGTTTACAATAATACATTGATGATCAGACCATGCCCCAATTCCTGGAGTGCCCTAAGTGCCCGTTCACCTGCACCTTGGATGATCTGAATAATGCCACTGATGCCGCAATAAACGTAGCCACCTATTAAAATAAAAGAAAGTTTACGAGTACCATCGACACGAAAAGAAGGTTTGATTGATGATGTGGAGACAGTACAGTCACCAAAAGAGATAAGTTACCAAGGTCGTTGAATATAGTTGAAGTTTAGTAAGAAAATGATGGATGTAATCGAATGAAGTTAATTTAAAATTAATAGAAAACAAACATTAAATTGCATTCGTAAACGTGCATCGGTTTCTACTTTTTCTTTTTTTTTAATTCGAAAACATGTGATATTTACCAACCCGCAATGGGCCAGGGTGGTGGATTATGGCCCACTCCATCTCACAAAGAAGAAGCCTGTATCCCAGGTAACATTATAGGCTGATAATGCAGTGGCACGCAAAGGAAGACTTGGTTCGTATTCAAACTCGTGTCATTATGGGATGAGGAGAGCTCTATCTTCCAACTCTGTACGAAATTAATTAATAATATTTTGGAAGGACAGTTTCATAAGCATTAAAAAAAGGAAAAGGTTCTCAATTCGGTTGTTTCTTCTTCTTTTTAATGTTTGTTACCGCAGACCTCCGTCATTTGTATATGGATTTGATTTTCCACTCTTTTCCTGTCACTGTTATTGACTTAGCAAGTCAAGGAATATCAATGTGTGTGAGGTAGGTACAGAGGCCAGCACATCAAGCTACCCCAAACTGTCAAAATTTCCCAATTGGACATGAACCTTTTACTTCACTACATAGTATAAAACAAAGTCGCTTTCTCTGTCCCTATATCCCTATGTATGCTTAAATCTTTAAAACTACGCAACGGATTTTGATGCGGGTTTTTTTAATAGATAGAGTGATTCAAGAGGATGGTTTATATATATAATACACCGCCCTCCACGCGGGCGAAGCCGCTGGCAAAAGCTAGTAAGTGATAAAGTTTAAAATCGATCAAAGAACTTTGTCAGATTAGGCTAGCTTGATGTGCTGGCGTCTGTACCATAACTAAAAAGTATAAAGTAAAAAGTTTATTAAATAAAAACAACCGACTTCCACAGAAACGTGTGTTTGTGGAAGTCGGTTATGTGTTGTGTAGGTATTTGAATTAGAGAATAATTTATTGATTTTATGTTTACCCTTCTACTATTACAGTCACGTTGTCTACATCTTTTTTATCTCTATCTTTCTCTCCTATCGCAGGTGTCCTGGAAGAGATTTCTATTTCACAGCTTATAATATGTGTACGCATAAATGGTTAAATAAATAAATAAATAAAACACTACAGTAGTTAAAGTTGACGGAATGAGTGTTGCATCGTGCTCTTGATTTACCCGCGAACGAGAAAATTACATTGTCAAGAAAACGTTTTATTTCCCCAGTATGCAAATAGGAAATAAGTGAGTAATGTGTTTTTAGCTTCACTTCATAACATAAACAATGCCAGGTAAGAAAATAGCATCAGAATCATGGTTTTTAATGTCGTTTTTGAATAACTCACGCGTCTATTTCAGGTACCTATGGTCGACTAATTTCCGGCACCCTTTTTCATGAGAATGACACGTGTCGGAAATATCAAAAAGATGCACGTGCTGAAAAGGTTGTATGCAAAAGTCGACCTTATGTAGTGCAGGATGCTACCATAGGTAATACTTTTATTTTGAGATTGGAAAATCTTCAAATAACTTCTCCCGCTCTGGGTGGAGCAGGAGGGCGTGTCAGACTTTTACTTACTAAAACCCACCCGTGTTCCTTCAGTTGCCTGTGTGCCAGTGGACGCGGTATCTCTTTCGAACAACGCGCACCCCTGGCAGAGGTAATACCTCTGGTTGCATTCAAACATTCAAACGAATTTCGAATGAGCTTCCGAATTATTTGTATTAGATTCTTCGTTTGAAAAAACAAGTGAAAATATGGGTGTGTTGATAAAAACACGTTAATTAAAATAAGCATAAGATCCTGGGTTCGGTTCCTCGGTCGGGCAATGTGTTATTGGGTTTTTCCATCCAGAAAAACAGCAGCCCGGAGTCTGGATTTGTGCCCCGGTTGATGTCAATAGGCTCGGCCCCTATTACATGGGACTTTGACATAACTAGCAAAATGTGGATGTAGCTGGCTACACCAAGTCAATGTCAAAGCATTCATTTCAAATAGACACATAAAAGGCACTTTTGAACGTCAAGACCGTCACCTCTGCCCAAACCTTCGGGGCAGTAGCGGATTTAAACCTAGACCCGTGAGGCCCGGGCCTAGGGCGGCAAATTTTGAGGGGCGCCAAAATTTTGAAGACGACTAAAATTAAAAATCGATTGGGTTTTCTGTAAACTCTAAGACCAAATTTTAAAGTTTTTTCTTGCGCTCTTACAATATAAATACAGTGCCATTTCAAGGGTAGAATTCCTTTGTTAAAATAATTAATTAGGAAACTACTAAAATCCGAAATATCTTTCAAAAATATTACCTTGCCATGTAATCTAGGCGTAATTGAACAATAAACTTTATTACTTTATTGTTACTTTTAAAAGATTTTAAAAAGTATTTTTATTTTTAGACTTAAAGTTATTTATCCGAAATCACATGAATTGGAAACTACATGTAGAACAAAGTAAAATAAAAACACGCATATATGTGTATATATATTGTTACGAAAGAAAAAGGGCGCCATATCGTCTTGGGCCTGGGGCGCCATCAAACCTAAATCCGCTACTGCTTCGGGGATTACAGTGATATTGTGTATTTTCACAGAATAACCGATAGTAGTGTTCCGTGCTCGGGAAGCACGTTAAGATGTTAGTCCCGGCTGTAATTTTTAGATCTTTGACAGTCGTTACGGGTCGTCAGAAGCCCGAAAGTCTGACAACCAGTCTTACCAAGAGGGTATCGTATTACACAGTGCTGGGTTGTGGAGGTCAGATAGGCAGTCGCTCCATGTAAAATGCTAGTATTCAGCTGCACCCAGTTAGACTGGAAGCCGACCCCAACATAGTTGGGAAAAGGGTAGGCAGATAATGATGATGAACCGATAGCAGGGTTTGCACATTGCTTGATAAATTTGCATATCACAGGATAATGTTATACAAGAATAAATAATTGTATCTATTCATCAAACATGATCAATTTCATGATACAATTTCACGTTTAATTTTCATAGTGAATTCAAAACAAATATATTTTGTAATAAATTGAAAGCGTTTGCGTGTCCAATGTCACTGACGTGAAACGTTAAAACTTGCGCTCGCAACAAAAACATATTGCACTGAACACGACACTGACGACATAGGTACATAAGTACAAGCGATGCCTACATAAATTTGTTATTTATTTTACATGTTTGTATAAAAATCCCTTTGACTCGTGTTTCTGACAGGACAAAAATATAACAGAAATATGTGGTACAATAATTTGTAGTATTGATTTATATACCGTGACATTTTAGTCGTCTTACAAAGGTGGTCCACTTAATGTATCCGACATAAAATAAATCTAGGCGCGATTAAAAAAATGTTACCCTAAATTAAGATAAGGTACTAAGAAAAATAAATAATGCTTTAGAAATGAAACTATGTTTACGTATCAAACGGTTATAATGTTTACGTATCAAACGGTAGAAGATTTCTACCTACCTACCATAATACCATTACATTCCATCTCCATACAAGGTGTTCAAAACTACATCATGCGTCTTAGCGAATGATATTTTTTTTTAATATTTTTCATATGTTCAAAAATATCATTTTTTTTTAAATAAATGTTTAGTAATAATTGGATACATGAAGTGGGCTGCTGTTGTAAGACAGACGACTAAAATGTCACGGTGTATACGTCATTTGCCCGATTCATAAGGGCTTGCACCAATAATCATCATCTGCCCAGTCTTTACTCAAATATAACGGGGTCGGCAACCAATCTAATCGGATGCAGCTGAGTACCAGTATTTTACATGGAGCTACTGCCTAGCTGCTCTCCACAGCCCTGTTCTTGGTTAATACAATATCCTTTCTTTTTTTTTTGGGTGGGAAATCATCAAATAACTTCTCCCGCTCTGGGTGGAGTGGGAGGGCGTGTCAGACTTTTACTGACTAAAACCCACCCGTGGTCCCTCAGTTGCCTGTGTGCCAGGGGCCGCGGTATCTCTTTTGAACAATCCGCACCCCTGGCAGGCATCGGCCCTTGCGGGCCCCATCAGTTGCTGCTGACATCGCTTTGAGGCGCGCGTGGAACACAACGCGCCGTCGACCCGGGCCTGGTCCTTACCGGACAGCGAGCTACCCATTACTCGCCATCCGCAAGCCCGTGCCTACGGTGGCCCGGAATACATTATCCTTAGTAGGTAAGTCGCAGACGTTCGGGCTTCTGGCTTCCTGTAAGGACTGTCAAAGATCTACAAACGACAACCGGGACCAACGGCTTAACGTGCTTCCTGAGGCATGGCTCTCCATGCCTCAGGAAGCACGTTAAGCCGTTGGTCCAACCCAGGTCCACCTGGTTTTAAACCTTAGCACATAACCATAGAGGACATTTTATCCTTCAGTTTTTATGACGCATTTGATAATGATGATGTTGGTAAAGAAATCTGGGCAAGCCTGGTTTACGATCCACTCCCTCTCACAGAGAAGAGGCCTATGTACCTGGGAACATTATAGGCTGATTATCACATTAAATAGCATGATTCATGATACATATAGGCTCCGGAAAATACATATCTCAATAACTAAACATCAGTGCAATAATCAAGCGCAAAATGTTCCATTAAATCATCTCTCATTAAGTATTGATTCAGTACAATACATAATAATCAAGAATGAAGCTCAACAAAAGAGAACAATGAACGGATAGGAGGGTAGGAGGCTGTGTGAGGCGTGGGCCGCGCATTTAGACCGGACCGACGATATTGTTATGCCAGATATTCTATTATAAGTATTAAGGTGCGCTTACACGAGCAACTAAAATTGCTACATCCTGGTCAATTCTCGTCAACTATGACGTCACGACTACATCCAGCAATTTGGAGCAATGTTAAAATGTAGCAACCTGTTGCCAGAGACACGGCCACACAATACCATGCAATATGGAGCAACTTAAAAAACTAGGCCATACGCCCCCCTCCCGCCGCCTCCTCCGCCGGCCGGTTCCTCTCGCAATAACGAGACGTAGTTATACGTACAAACAAGATAGAAAGAAAATTGACCAAAAATTTCCAAACCGATTGGATATTCCAACTTGTATTGGTTGGCCAACTCATATCGGCGACATTGAGAAATATAAAATATATGGAACAATCAGAAGCAATATTCCCGAAACAATTTCCGCATTTTATTGTTGTTGCTCTAGATTGCTCCACTGAATTGGTCCAGATTGGTCCATTAGTGTTGCAGAGCAATAATTGCTAAAAAAATTGCCCGTGTAAGACCACCTTTACAACTCACTAGGTTCAGCCCGCGTCTTCGTCCTCGTAAATATTCGCCCGCTCGGGCTTATATTTTGTTTTCGCTTAGTTTCTTTCTAACTTTTTTCTTTTTGCTTGTCTCCTAAGGGTCGTAGCGTGATGTTTAATAGCCTATAGGTAGGTAACCTTCCCCAAGAATGGGGCTGTCAAATGCAAAAAGAATAGTTCCAGAGACACGCGGTCAAACAAACGAAATGTTCATCTTTAATATGTACAAAAATATTACAAGATTTTGGCCTCAGCTTCGCCCACGTGGATGTCGAAAAAGATCCCACAGGAACATTCTATCGGGATAAAAAGTATCATATGTATTAATTTAGGTAAGACACTACCTGTGTGTCAAATTACATCCCTGTAAACGATCAAAATATTCGACAAATTTTACGTGTTTGTGAAATAATTTGATGGTATGCGGCTTTGTTTGAAGGGTTTGTCAAACGTTCTAAGTGTTTGACGTGTTTGATGAAAAACTGGATTGACGTCGTGTTTGACAAACATATTTGAACGTCAACCGTGGTGTTTGTCAAACAAGACCGTTTTCTTTTTTTTTCATAATACACAGTGATAGAGTCAACGCCAAAAATGCGTGGTCTTTATTACTAATTGTAAGCACTTAGCACGACGTCAAGTCACGACAAGGAGAAAACCGAATCTGGCACATGTTTTACAAAATTTGTTTGATCCTCGGTTTGACCTTCGAAAAAACGTAAAGTTTGTCAAACAAATTTGATCATGTACAGGGAGGGCGCTTCAGCCATTTTTGCGTGATAAACTAACAAACATCAAAACTAACATACATACAAAATTCCACATTTTTAATACTAGTAGGAGTATTGATAGTGGGCAGTGTTTGCTACCGACTGTATCGCACAGCTGATCTATCGTCACCTCTATTTTAGACGATCCACCAATAGTAACACTTACGTCACTAGGTATACAACCTTATTAACTCAAACCTCAGAAATGTAAGATCGTAAACGCATCATCATAGAATTTATGCTAAACTGCTGATTGCGGTTCTTCGGATGAGGTAAACTGGTTCTCGAAGGAGAACACTGATTCATCTAATCGAAGGCACTTTATAATAAGTACTTTAATTAGTAATTGAATGTTAGTCATAGTCAGCGTCTTCGCGTGAAAAGATTAGATAGTCCATATTTGGTGGCGGTGTAGTATACTACACTGCCGTCGCGACGTTCACATGAACGTAATATTATCGCTACAGGTTTCAGAATTGTACTGAATTAGGTACATATGTAGGTATTAGATTACATATCTATGAAAAACTCATGAGATATTATGATAATGTCAGAGACATCGACGCGCAATTTGTTACCATGGATTTAGTAGATTCTGGAGCGTTGTAATTTTTAGTCAGTATTTTAAAAACAAATTGTTGTTCCATTCATTTGACCGCTTAAGTATTGCACTTTTGTATGAAAACAGCTGCTTTATTTTTGATAACCGCCAAAACAATTCTAAGCTTGCGGGTCTTATGCTGAATTCGTGGTTACAGTTTGCGCGACGATTTCCGTGCCACGCTTTTTAAAAGGCTAGATTTCATAAAATAAGATAATATCATCTAGCAAACGTCAACAAAGATCAAAATAATTTCGAACTCGTCATGATCATTAATATCATTATCGTATTCTTGATATCTAATACCTTTACACGAGCAATTCTTGTATACATATATATAATCCGAATTTCGGAAACGGCTCCATCGATTTTCATGAAAAGTATGCAGGGGGTTTCGGGGGCGATAAATCGATCTAAGTAGGTTTCATTTTTAGAAAACGTCAAAAAAGCAAAACCGAGCAAAGCTCATCCATATATTTTAAGATAATAGACTTAATAAAACATAACAGTTTCTTTGAAGTAAATAAACAATCTGACTATAAAATGAATGAATTTATAATGACAAGGACTAGTTTGTCTGTGTTTATTATTGACTCAAGGCTTAATTTATTTAGTTATTTTGCTTTATCGGTACTACCAAGCCAGGCACGCAAATGCCTGCCGTATTCCTTAACTTTTGTATGATATTACTCTCGTCTTGGTTCAGCATAGAAGACTCTTTCACTCTCCAAAGAAGATGCAGTTTTTGAATTTCCGTATTTAGACTTGGAGAGTGGGCGAGGGTGAATCATATGAGTTTTTCTAATTCTGGGAATGGTGGGTTGTCGAGGCAGTGGAAGCTTAAAGCCTTTAGCTTTCAAAGTACCTTTATTGGATAGTACCTAAGATACATTATTATTAAAAAAAATATATCACTAGCGCTTAGGCGTACTTTTATTACGCTTTTTTGGCATCTTCCTAATCAAGTGGTTGACTACATTTCGTTTTCTCGCAAATGTATGTGACGAAAGTGTAAACACCCCTGGTTTTCTTACGCAATCACTCACTAAAGGGAATTAGTAACACATTAATCTGTATTTAGAAGGTTTCAACTTTATATATCACCAACTTTATCCAATAATTATTGTATAAAGTGGTGGCACGCTTTCTGATTCATTGGTTTACATTTTCACCAGAAACTTTTAGAACAGACTCAATCTACCTGCCTAGCCTTTTCTCAACTATGTAGGGATTGGCACCCAGTCTGACCGGATGCAGCTGATTACCAGACATGGAGCGACTGCCTATGTGACCTCCACAACCTAGTTACTGGTAAGACTGGTTTGTCAGACTTTCGGGCTTCTGACAAAACCAACACCTTAACATGCTTTCCGATGAAGGTGATCGGCGGCGGCGACCTCTCGCGTCCGATCCTGGTCCAGGCCATGGTACGGAGCGAGAGTGCATGGCTAGCAGTCGCCTCCTTCAGCGAAGCAGTTATGCTCGCAAAGAGGGAGGCGGCGCACGTGAGGGAGATTCAGTACATGCGCCCTCACAGCCGTGGCCTTCGCAGGAGACGCCCTGGGCGTCGGGAATCCCAGGCTGATTCCCGGCCACCGTAGGCACGGGCTTGCGGACGGCGAGTAATGGGTAGCTCGCTGTCCGGTAAGGACCAAGCCCGGGTCGTCGGCGCGTTGTGTTCCACGCGCGCCTCAAAGAGATGTCATCAGCAACTGATGGGGCCCGCAAGGGCCGATACCTTCCAGGGGTGCGGGTTGTTTGAAAGAGATACCGCCGCCCCTGGCACACAGGCAACTGAGGGAACATGGGTGGGTTTTAGTCAGTAAAAGTCTGACACGCCCTCCTGCTCCACCCAGAGCGGGAGAATTTATTTGATGATTTCCCACCCAAAAAAAAAAAACATGCTTTCCGAGACACAGAGGGGTCTTTATATGTAAAGATGGTCACCCATCCACGGGCCAGCCTATCTTAACCTGAACCTTGTCGTGTGGCTGTTATTACTAAGGCTTGTGCCTTAGTAATAACCCTTCTTCTAACTCTTGGAATAGACTATATTTATGAAGTAACCCTCTTCGAAGATGCACCAGCCTCAGTTCATCAGGGCTTCATCCGTCGCTACTATTCAATTAATTTGAGTCATGTGCCGCATACACATTCCACTTCTAATGATTACTAATTAACTGATACCTACCTACTACAAGGCCAGACAAGAGGTGACAAGACTTAGGTACTTCGCCCACAACGCGTGGATATTTAAATAAATCATTCGTGATGACTGAAGCTTATCTTAATTCGCAAAAAAAAATACGGCGTTCTGGCTCGTTATGGAGTCCGAAAGAGTCTTTTAAATTAATTTTGTGATTTAAAAGAGGTTTGGTTAACAAGATTCGTGTTATTATGGTTCAAAAAGGATCTACATCCCACTTCATAGGAAGTGGTAATCTTAAGATCAGCAATATCAAGAGGTTTAGAACAGAATACATGCCTACATTTTTTTGCAATTAAGGTACACAAATCAGTTGTTACAAATTGTATTAAATCCATGCACCTACTTACCTTAATATAGCATACAAATCTCGTTAGTGTAATTAGATTATAAAAACTAAATGAGTTGTTCGATAAAGTCAACTTATCGACTAAAAAATCTTGTACAGAATAATAACATTATTATTAATAATGATGGCAGCCTTTTTTTGCGACGAAGCCTACATTAAAATCCTCAGGTATTTTAGTTAAAAATTCAGGTGTCACAGAAGTATAATATATCTTTCTTGAATAAAGAAGTTTTTTGTACCCCCTTGCACAACAAGTTCTAATACTTATTGAGAACTAGCTGACCCGACAGACGTTGTCCTGTCGTGTCGAAACTTTGAATATTGAATGCGCATTATATATATATTATAAACATATGTTACGCACAACTTTTTAATTTTTTTCTTTCATATGAACCTTCTCCTGACAATAACAAACAGAACAAAAAAAGAATTAGCAAAATTGGTCCAACCGTTCACGTGTGATGCCGTGACCAAGGGAAATAGGGTTTAATTTATATACAGCTTGTAACAGAAACCCTATTGCTATCCTTAAGCACTAAAGATAACAGCTGGTATAGAATCACTACACATAGTTTCAGCTCAAAATAAAATACTCTAAGAACTGCTACCAAATTTTTGGTTTCATATGTTTCTTAAATTAAAAACATAACAATCGTCTCACCACACTACGTAGGTCAATAACTTTCCACGTTACTTGCCAATATCACGATAAATATCGTCCGAGTCGAGTCGAGACGTCTTTGCTTCAATTTGTTCTGGTATCGATGTATTAAAAATTCTCATAACTTTCGAACATGTAGAGATAGGATTAAAAAACCCTTCCAATATCGTTTGATATCATCCAAAGAAGCCGTGCCCTTGGTATTATGTACCCTTTCCGTTACACGTTGTATTAGGTTAAATTAAAAAACCTTAATGATATAAAATATCTCTACCACGTTTTTAGTCATTTAGGGTAACAAATACCTATATGTTTATTCATAAACATGCAAAATATGAGTATAATTCAGGTACACCTCTGCCTAACCCTTTCAGGAAACACGGCGTGATGTTATGTTATTTAATCATTCAATTATTGTTGTCGAGCCACTTCATATAACTGCTGCGTGCATTGTTCATGTAATTTTCATTGCATTTTATTGAAGATTTAATATGTGATGTGCATTCACTCTAAATCATCATCATCATTTCAGCCGAAAAACGTCCACAGCTGGACATAGGCCTCCCCCAAAAGAGGTTTTGCCATAATCGCCACGCTTGGCAGGCGGGTTGGCGATCACAGTATGGTGGTAAAATGCATAGAGAACGATGCTGCCCATTCTCTAGTAAGTCCCTTAGTCGTCTTCTACAACACCCACGGGAAGAAATGGGACTGACAACTGTAAATAATCCGATCCAATACGTTTCCAATATGGGACCGGGTTGATATTACCACTTCCCAGAAACGACGATTTTCAGAAGCAGTTCTACAGCTTCACTACAACAACGATATTCTGAAGGTTTTCTTAGAAAATAATTTCATCCTACATATCGTTTCATATTGGTTATATTCAAATTCTGCGAAATTATTATCCATCGCGTGTGTTAGTTAGGTGTTATTTATTCTACGCACCTTATTGTGCAAAACGAGCCTCTGTGAAAATAAAGCTGTTTAATAGTTGAGCATTAATGGATGGTACAACGTTTTGCGATGACCGTTCAGAATTTGATGATGACCCAAGCTCACAAAATTAAAAATTCTAACGACGATTTTTGGGCAATAATTACGTTCACAGTCTGATCTCAGCCCCAATCTGTCAAAAGCACCTCGAGTTTCCATTATTTTTGTACTAGTTTTTGTTATTTGATTGTCGCCGAGGCGACACTGCGACTAGGTTTTGAATGTTTTTAATTACGAGAGTTGGCCTTCAGGTCTTCTAAGAAAAGTCCTCTGGGCGGATGCGCTTTGTTCATCCAGGTATTAATCAGTGTTAGTTGCCAAAACTAAGGAAAATTTCATTTCTACACACACTTTTGACGAAATCCTTCAAACGGAAATCTCCTTTAAAAATTCAACCTAGCTCCCGGAACTTGTATTTTGTTATAAATTCCTTCGAGTGATTTGATTGCATGTTTATTACAAAAAGGTTAGCAGTGGGTCGATTGGTATTGGGTGTCGATGAGGCTTGCCACCCACTGCGCTGATTTGAATCGTATTATGGCACGCATACAGATCTTAAACGTAATAGAATAGTTAGTGTGCGTGCTACACAGAATTTAGCATTAACTGCTAACAAAGGTACTTTGAAATGGTAATAAATATAACAAAAGGTTAATCGTGCTTTCAAAATCTTTATCATTCTCATTAGCTACGGAATCATCGTGGAATCGTGAGGCAATTTTGCAATAATCCTCTTTTTCTTCACCTAAGCTAGAGAAGCATCATAATCAGCCTATACTGTTCCCACTGCTGAGACACAGGCCTCCTCTCTGTCAGACAGTGGGTCGTATTTTACCACGCGAGCCCAGTGTGGATTGGTAGATGTCATATGTCTTTGGGTGTAGGACATGCCAGTTTCGTCAGGATGTTTTCCTTCACCGTTTCGAGAGCAGGAGTGCGCCTGTTTGGGTTTGAACCTATGACCTACATACAACCTCCTCTTTCTGTTAAATCCTACTAATATTGTAAATGTGAAAGTTGTATGTTTGGATATTTGTTACTCAGTCACGCAACAACTGGCTGAATGGATTTGGTACACAGATAGATAATAACCTAAATTAACACAAAATATATTTTTCATCCTGGTAATACGTTCCCGTGCGATAATTTTTGCCAACCTCCACGCGGGCGAAGCCGCTAGCAAGCTAGTCCAAAAAAAAAAAATTTTGTAGTAATATTGCTATTTTCCTTGATGAGATTAATTGGGCTATTATTAAATACATTTCCAACATAGAGACAATATTACGACACGTCTCAGCGTAACATATCGTTTATTTATCAATAACAAATAATTGTCGGAGTAAGTACATCTCCTTCCTGTATATACATAATGTTATTTATTCGCTCTGAACACCTACGACGCGACGTAGATTGATCACATGTCGTGATACACTAACCATAAGTATCTACCTAGCGATCTATGTATCAATAGAACATACACTTAGCGAGTACTTGAATCAAATGGTTTGTGATTGCGACTCAAGCCTTCGATCTGTGACCCTTGTTTGCATGTTGGGATCCCAGAGACAAGTATCAGTTGGCAAACCAAAAATAGATTCTGTTCTTTACTCTCAGGATGAATTACAAAACCATAGCCACGGCTAATATTAGTTTTACATACACGTAGTCGGCAAGGTGCCCCCCCCTTTTGGGGGAGGCTTATGTCCAGCAGTGGACGTTTTTCGGCTGATATTATGAGTCGGCAAGATTGGTATAACAGCCAGGGTTGACAGCCCAAGATGCATCGGATTAACTTAGGTATCTTCTCTTTTATGCGCAGGAGCACTCTGGAGCAGTGGTGGCCTAGTGACTTACGAAGCGTAGATCATGAGTTCGAACCCAGGCGGGAGCTTTACTTTGTCTATTTAGTTTCATCACTACTGCTCTCAAAACGGTGAAAGAAAACGTCGTGAGGAAATGGGAATGTCCTAGAACCAAAAATTCGAAGACATGTGACGCCAACCTGCTCTAGGCCCACGTGGTGGATTACGGTCCACTTCTCTCACAGAGAGGAGGCCTGTATCACCGCAGTGCGAACATTATTGGCTGATTATGAATCTTAAGGGCGCTTTAAAATCACTTTGCTTCTAGTATTCCGAAGAGTTTTGCCACTGTTTCAAAATAAGGTATTTATATCGCACTGTTATTGGGTGGCTAACATCAACCTGTAATCACTCGGGATTGTTGATATAACAACTCTAATTCTGGTCTTTAAGGCAACATCTTGTTGCTGTTGATCTTACATACCAACGGATATTGTTCCAAGTCCAATATTTATAAATCTTCTTATTGATTTTACAAGGCTCTCCGGATATTTATTTTTCTGCTCTACTCCGAGTCTAAGAAGCCAGCATTCAAAGATGATAACCTAGAATTGAATTTTCCTTTTACAAACAAAGTAAGATGAATCATAAAGCCTGTTTTTCCTTGTTCTCTCAATGCCGCTCAGACCTTAGGGCCAACGCATATTTATATGGAAATGCGGCAGTTAAAGAGGGGTCTAAACAGTTCAAACTTGTTGTGTACCGCCCTTATTTTCAGAGTTTGTTGATGAAATGGAGAACTTTTTGACAACTTTTCGCTTGTATTGATCGTTATTGTTTAGACTTTAGAGAACTCGGTAGCTTCAAATTTTGGACAGTCAACTTTGCGTATGGGAATTTAAACAAAAAACTCTAATAAACCTAAAAATAATCGTGACAGAAAGAATTACCTCTTAACCCTATTCTCTTTGGGCACGCCACGATTGCGGCGGTAAGTCCCCTCTTTGAGGCGTGGCTTGAGAGGCGGCATGGCGTCCTCACCTTCCGCCTGACACAGGTCCTCACCGGACATGGCTGTTTCGGGAGGTTCCTGTTTCGGATAGGGCGGGAGGAAACGCCCGGGTGTTTCCATTGCGAAGATCGCCCAGAGGACACGATGGAGCATACGGTGGAGGTCTGCCCAGCTTGGGCGGAGCAACGCCGTGTCCTCGTGGAGGTGATCGGCGGCGGCGATCTCTCGCGTCCGACCCTGGTCCAGGCCATGGTACGGAGCGAGAGGGCATGGCTGGCAGTCGCCTCCTTCAGCGAAGCAGTTATGCTCGCTAAGAGGGAGGCGGCGCACGTGAGGGAGATGCAGTACATGCGCCCTCACAGCCGTGGCCTTCGCAGGAGACGCCCTGGGCGTCGGGAATCCCAGGCTGATTCCCGGCCACCGTAGGCACGGGCTTGCGGACGGCGAGTAATGGGTAGCTCGCTGTCCGGTAAGGACCAAGCCCGGGTCGACGGCGCGTTGTGTTCCACGCGCGCCTCAAAGAGATGTCAGCAGCAACAGATGGGGCCCGCAAGGGCCGATGCCTGCCGGGGGTGCGGGTTGTTCGAAAGAGATACCGCCGCCCCTGGCACACAGGCAACTGAGGGAACACGGGTGGGTTTTAGTCAGTAAAAGTCTGACACGCCCTCCCGCTCCACCCAGAGCGGGAGAAGTTATTTGATGATTTCCCACCCAGAAAAAAAAAAAAAAAAAACCCTATTCTCTTAACCTATTCTTAGTTTTATCTCTCTTATTGTATAGTGTGAAAAATTACATTTTAAACAGTTACCTATGTCGGAAGGAAGTTTTTGCACAAACCATCAGTTGATTGAATAGTTATTCAGTACATGTTGGGATTCCATTTCGTTTTTCTCTGAAGTATTTTTTTCTATTTTGTCTAGTAGGTAGTAGTCGGTAACTACCCCATTAGTCTCGTGGTTGCAAGTGCAACTGCTGGGCGTGGGCTCTTGGGTTCGGTCAGAAAAATTGTTATTGGGTTTTTTTAATAGGAATTTCTCAGTAGCAGCCAACTCTTTGGAGGTGCAAGTGCCGGGGAAAGCACGTTAAGCCGAAGGTCCGGTCGGATTTCCGTCCTATCGGTATATGAGAGTGAGGGAAGAGCGAGTGCACCATGCCATTGTTACCTATATTGTAAATACACGCTGTATTTGCTAATTCTCTCGAATATTACAAAACGATTTACACGACTGTACTGTTATGCACATCCATCAACCGACGTGTAGGAAGTGAGGTGCTGTTTCATTCCGTTGTCGTCATTATGCGCGCTATTCATGCGCACGCGCATAGCACGCACTCTTCCTACGCCGACTAAGTACACTTTGTACTGCTCTATAATGTAGGAAGATTCTTGAATGGTTTGGAATCATAATATTGTATAACTAGGTTTTACCAGCGGCTTTGCCCGCGTAGAGGTCGGAATTACCCAGACAGGAGGAAATAAAAAGTATTCTAATTTTAAAATTCGGTGGAAATAAACGAAACCAAAGACTACAACAAAAAAAATACAAAACCAAAGACACCAACTTAAAAAATTAAAGTAATTTTTCACTATGTAATGTTTTTAAAGTCGGTTGTTTCTTTTTTGTTAATTCTAAAAGTAAATGATTTTTAGGCTGTGGTACAAATTGATGAAACTTAACATAAAATGTAACAAAAATTTGTTGTACTAATTTCTGCAATGTAACACAATAATTAGGTGAATTTGTTTCAACGTAACGTACGTTATATCGTCTGCTTACGGGTAAAAAGTAATGAGTGCAGTCTGTGTCATTTCGACTGAATGACATTTCAAAGTTTATGTTTTAATTTGATCTATTTTAAACACATTAATTTAAAAAACTACTAAAGCAAACTGTTGCACTAATTACCCTTCTTTTAAGATATACTCTTATCTATATAATATTTACAAAATGTGAGAAGATATCATTTTTACAAACTTACTATCTCAGCAGCCATTGGACATTGCATTTTTTTATTTTACCAGTAGATAGCCCGTAAAAAATTACTAGTGACTGCATTTTTAACTCGATTTAGTAAAAAAATGTATTTAACTTGTTTTACCAGTAAGCAGACGATATTTCCTATTTATTTCGTTTCACCTAACTGTACCAGGCATTCAGTTGTCATTTCAACAGACCAGTTCGTTGTAATGCGTAGAGCATATTGTTATCCATGACCAAAACTGTCCTTTATGTTAAAATGATAACACATTAAATCCCTTTAAATATTCATAATCCTAACATGTACGGTCACTAAAAGATACCATGATCGTCGGATGTAGTTGTACCGATGGATGTTTTCGAATAAAATTTTAACAAAGTATTAGAAAACAAGCAGTCCATTTATCAAATTAAATTTCATTCGAAAATTGCATTGGTTTTTTACTAAACGTTTACATATCTCTTTTGATGACTATACATTCTAGCACAGATCTAGTGGTATAATTATATCATTAAGGTATAGCTAGGTGTATATTTAAATACCAGATGTAAAACACAAGCCCATTAATTGTTCTCACGTCACGCTAGGTAATCTTCAATGTCTTCAAACAATTGCAGCCACCCGTGATGTGGGCATTGTTATTAATAATAAAAGCTGGCTTGTTTAGGTTCTAGGTTTACAACAGTCTAGTCGAGTGTAAACCTAGACTAGGAGTTTTAAGGGGATGGTCAGAGGCCCTAGTGTGAGTTTCATTTAACCATCTACACCAAACGCAGTGAGCGCGTTTGGCGCTCCGATTGGTCCGTCACCAATCCAGGGCCAATCGGAATGCCGAACGCGCTCACTGCGTTTGGTGTAGATGGTTAAATGAAACTCACACTAGGGCCTCTGATGCCTGTTATACGTATTGTTAAAAGTTAAAGTCCTATACTATGTGTGAACGACACTATGACAGTAATTATAAACACTAGCATTACATAGGAGTATTTTGAATACAACCGTTTCAAAATAGGTACAAAAAAAATCTAAATAGTAGAGAGCAGCCAAATACCTATGCGTTTTGCTAATCAGCCTACCAACCAGCCTAATAAGACATGTGCATTTGATTGATTTTTTATTTGTAGACTTTTAACTGAAGAATCTCGAGATCTCGCGTGCTGAGTCTGGTGTCGAGATTGGTAATTCAAGATCTAGCCCGGCAACCAGACGAGATTACGCCTATTGTAAAACACAAAAATATTAACCGAATCAACAACAATAAAACAAAGTCAATTATTTAAGCACTTATCTGCACTATGCGTTAAGTATCAGCAAATCAGCACACACACAAAACGCGCACAATTCATCAATGAATTAGAATTTTTTTTAATGGCTTCTCAAGAAGCATAGCGTACTAAGTCACGCGCGTTCTATCTGGAAATCTCGTTGGACGAGATTATTAAAAAGAGTTCGCGAGATTCGAGATTTCGCGAGATCGAGTTTGCATTGCCTGCTGGGGTGATCCTTTCCTGGATTGATGATGATTGATGATTGAGGTATACGAAGATTGTTTTAGTGTCAAATTGACGTCCCTGCATAGAGTTATCTTTGAGTAAAATTAGTAGATAGATAGATAATTTTTGCACATTTCACTTGAAGTGTTTTTTTAATTAACTTAAATTTTCGTGGTTTGATCAGTTCAGTTGTTTTACCTTTGATGGTAATTTGCATCAGCAATTAAGTCATTCATGGAGAGCTAATTAAATGGCGTTCAATGCAAAAAATCTAGTCATGTGTCAATATTTTGATCGATTGCTTTAATGAAATAATCATAGGTAATAATTAAACAATGTTTTATGCAGTGGAGACTAGACACGTCTCCTTAAAAGGATAGCCAAAGTTAAAAGTGTTAAAGTCATATTAGCCCAGAAACGCACAGGCGTATTTTTATCGCGACGATTTATTTTCGCTCTCTGGATTTTCAACACTCGATATTAAGCCGAGCTTCGAGATCCCAACAGATCGCATATCAGGGCGTCAAGAAAACGCACTGTTAAGTTTCAAATCTTGGCGTTAACCAGAGTGTTGAAAATCAAGTGGTCAAAAAATAATCGTTACGTTATAAAAATACGCCCGTGCGAACCTGGGTTCACACTGAAAGGTCCGTAAATTCTTTGCTGTAATTCCGCAATTCGCAGAAATATGTAATGTGACAGTTAAACAAGTTTCTACAGCCAAAATTCAGCTTTAGTTTAAAAAATCTAAACTCAAATTACTCATATTATACCTACTGTAGCAACCATCAGAGCATCAAACTTTTAGAGATGGTGAAAATTTTCTCAGTCTTTGGAATTTCGAGTCTTTTGACATAATATTTTCGAAATGGGTCTTCCAAGAATCGGAAATAGGTACTCAAGGAGGTATTTTGTAATTTTTTTACCAGCATTGAACTACTAATTCCACGCACCACGGTTAAGAATAATTGCTATGCTCTGTCTTAAGTTTCCCATGAGTTACAGATTTGTTTTGTCTTTTCTTTCAAAATCAAAATTCAACAAAGGCTATGAATTGGTTGTATTCAAAATACTCCTATGTAATGCTAGTGTTTTTAGATGTTCAGAAGAAAAACACGATTGATGGTCCATTACCTTCATATCGAGAGCTTGAGACCCCTCCATGTCTCGGAAAGCACGACAAGCTGTTAGTGCCGGCTGTCATTTGTGGATATTTGACCGTCGTCGTTACGGGTAATAAGGAGCCCGCAGGTCTGACAACCAGTCTCACTAAGGGGTAACGTGTTACCCAGTTACTGGGTTTGTGGAATGTGGAGGTTGGATAAGCAGTCGCTCCATCTAAAATACTGGTACCTATGCAGCTGCATCCGGTTCGACTGTAAGCCGACCCCGACATTGTTAGGATAAGACTAGGCAGATTGATTGGACGATGAACACGATTACTAACATTTTACTTTATGCCCTAAGTCAAACTCAAACTCAAAGCATTTATTTCAAATAAACCAATTACAGGCACTTTTGAATTGTCAAGGTCCGGCGAGTTAGAAAAATGAAGCTAGTACTTTACTTTAAATTACAAATTACACCAACTCTATATTTCCATCGATTTCGGTCAGTTTTTCCAATGTGTTATGTATGAGATGTCCGTTAGCATAAGTCATGACCGGTTCGAATGTGACGTAATTGTAATACCAACGACACGACTGGACAGTTTGTTATACTGTGACGTAGGTAGGTGCTCGTTGATTTGACCACGACTGCTCACAAAATATTCATCCAGTGACAAGCGGGCTGATTTAATATGGTGACCAAGCATAAATTACGGACGTCCCAGTTGATTTTGTGATGTAACCAACAATTTGTTGGTAACCTATCTGCTGTTGATTTTATAATCAACAACATCATAAATAATGCGATGGAAGACTGCATCAAAATATTTTGTCAATGATAAATAAATAATTTTATTTCTGTAGGTTATTTTCTACAGGTCAATCATTTTTTAAAAACTAGATGAGGTTTTCGTTTCCTATCCGACAACTCTGAGAAGCCGAAACAAACTTAGAGGTCTGTTTTTAAGTCCAGACATAATCTTGGTCAGATCATGTGAAGATTATGTAGATTGGCGTCTGAAATGGTATTTTGGGGAAAGAAACACACAATGGACCAGTCCAGTCAATGCAGTCTGTTAGTCAATTAAAAATCTTTAGGGTTGTTATTAAACACGGATTGATAGTGTGTTGTTCCGTGTGGTGCCGGACGTAAAAGAATAGCACCATCCCATTTCTTCTCGTGGGTGTCGTAGAAGGCGACTAAGGGACTTACTAGAGAATGGGCAGCAGCGTTCTCTATGCATTCGACCACCATACTGCGATCGCCAACCCGCCTGCCAAGCGTGGCGATTATGGCCAAACCCCCCTTTTGGGGGAGGCTTACGTCCAGCAGTGGACGTCTTTCGGTTAAAATGCTGATGATGATGATGATAGTCTGTTATGTAGATTCTATCTATTTTTTATAAGTAGGTATCATAATCGTAACATAACATCGCGCCTGTAATCCCCGAAGGGGTAGGCAGAGAAGTATCTCTATAGAAAAACTCGTTGTATCCATCACCATCTGCCCACCTTTTTCCCAACTATGCTTCTACTCTAACCGGTTGCAGCTGAATACCAGCATTTTACATGGAGCGACTGCCTATCTGACCTCCACAACCCAGTTACTGGGTAATACGATATGACTTGGTTGTCAGACTTTCGGGCTTCTGACGACCCGTAAAGACGGTCAAAGATCTACGAATGACACCCGGGACCAACGGCTTAACGTTCTTTCTGAGGCACGGATAGCACGTTAAGCCATATTATTATACCTAGGTACATAATTCTCATGAAACACAGCCTTTGTCGATATAAATTCGCTCAACACGAAGGAAAATCATAAGGAATGAAGCCTCAGATATACCTACTTATTGTTCGTTTATTTTTCAATCTTGCGAACAATACAATACCTAAAGGTAACAATAACGAGCTCAGTTAGGTGTTTTTCTTGAATTGCAAACGAAGTGTGTGTACAAAAGGAATAAAGGTGAGGGGTGCTAAAATTGTATAATTTTATTTTTAACAAGCGCCTGGCTAAGCGCCTGGTTCATGCTTGGCTGCGTCCGATAATGTGCCGGCCATCCACGTAGAAATAAACATCTATATATCTTACTAGCTTTTGCCAGCGGCTTCGTCCGCGTGGAGGTCGGTGTATTATACATATAAACCTTCCTCTTGAATCACTCTATCTATTAAAAAAACCCGCATCAAAATCCGTTGCGTAGTTTTAAAGATTTAAGCATACATAGGGATATAGGGACAGAGAAAGCGACTTTGTTTTATACTATGTAGTGATATATACTACTTTACACTTATAGAGGGGCCTGTGGTTAACTAATAACAGCCACTTGTTCGTTCGAGCAGGTTGAGCTAAGCTTGCCGCGGTTGATCCGTGGATGGGTGACCAGCTTTACATGCCAAGAGAGGTAAACATGGTCCTGGCTGTAATGCGTGGATCTAACACAGTTGTTACAAGTCATCAGAGGGCCGAAAGTCTGACAGCCAGCAGCCAGTCTTACCAAGGGGGTATCGTAAAACCCAGTAACTGGGTTGTTGGGAAAGCAATGTGAATTGTTACTGAAATAAATTGGATTAAATTGAATTGTGGAGGTCAGATAGGAAGTCATCATCATCATATCAGCCGAACGACGTCCACTGCTGGACTTAAGCCTCCAAAGGGGGGGATTTGCCATAATCGCCACGCTTGGCAGGCGGGTTGGCGATCGCAGTATGGTGGTCAAATGCATAGAGAACGCTGCTGCCCATTCTCTAGTAAGTCCCTTAGGCGCCTTTTACGACACCTACGGGAAGAAATGGGATGGTGCAATTCTTTTACGTCCGGCACCACACGGAACAACATACTATCAATCCGTGTTAATAACACCCCTAAAGATTTTTTATTGACTAACAGACTGCATTGACCTAGCCACGACACCCATGGGAAGAAATGGGATGGTGCTATTGATTGGTGATAGGGAGTCGTTCATGTAAAATACTGGTATTCACCTGCATCCGGTTAGACTGTAAGCCTACCCCAACATTGTTGGGAATAGGCTAGGCAGGTGATGACTACTTTACTCTTAAACCCTCTTATTTATAAACGTTGAGATGTTTAAACGTCGAAAATGTATGGTTAAACAGTCGCAAATCACTACCTAACTTACACCTCCACCCAGAGCGGGAAAAGTTATTTGATGACTTCCCACATAAAAAAAACATATTTACCTACAAAACTCGTTTTGCTTCGTTTACGTCATAGGGACAACTGGTCATAGACAATATGTCCTTATTGTCCCTTAAAATATGTTCCTTTTTAACCTGACACACTGTGTGTACACTGTGACTACAGCATTTAGTCGAGGTACCTATTGGTAAATAGGAATACTTATGGAATGAAGAATTTTGACAATGCGTGAACCAGCCAGGCGGAAGGATATTGTGGAATTCGCAATACAAATAGTTGAATGAAAGCGTAATGGAATACTTTCCCTGCTAATACCTTTTCGGCCATAATTTTCTTAATATGCAACGTTGATAACTAAAGTTATTCTATAATCTGAGACTAAAACTGATACCTGCCGAATTTTTGTTTGACTTTTCTTCTAATAATAAAGCTGAAGAGTTAGTTTGTAGGTTTGAACGCGCTAATCTCTGGGACTACCAGTCGGATATGACAAAATAATTTTGCATATGATAGTCTAATTCTTGATGAAGGCTTTAGGTTATTTAACATTAGGCTAGGGCTCTTAGGAGTCGAAAAAACGAACTAAGCGGAAATGAAATAATGGCACAGAGTAATGGGCAGCTGATGCGATTCCAGGAGGTGGGTCGGGGGAACAAGAAAAAATTTCAAGTCTAAACGACAAATAATATTAGGCTAATGTCGATATATTGTTAGTTAAAGTATAAATACATAAGGTTTACATACACACTTTGGTAATATGACTCGAAATTATGGTGTCATTCACATTTACTAACAAAAACTTAAAATCAAGATTGTTTTTATGTTTTTTACGTTCCGTGTGAATATCGTTGCTCGCTTGTTTATATCTCTTGCAAGACAATAATTTGCAAGAACAAAGAATAAGGTTTTTCCTAAATTTTTACTCATTGTCGTATTGTTTTAATTGTCATAAATCACTGCTTTAGTACAAGCTCACGACACGTGCGCTGCGGGTGGAGTGCGAACTTATTATACAGTATGATGTCATTAACGAGACACTTGGTAATATTTGTCACTTTCTGTACTTGGGCAACTTGGGCAATGTGCTCAGAATGCGCAGGCTTCGATGACACACTACTCCATTTAACATGTTATGCAAGCCACGACCGGTGGGTCGCAGTTATAGCCGACTCATACACAAAATCAGATGCACCTGCTTTGAATATTACTATAATGTCATAGTATACAGAGCTCCATAGTAAAAATACCATAATAACAACGATAATTTTAGTACAGACATGATATGTATCTACGTATATAAATGCTAAACTGGATAGCTAACTTACAAATGCCCTTGTTGATCGTAAAACACTAGGATACTATACAAAACAAAGTATTAACTGCACTGTTTACCTTTTATGTAAATAACTAGAGGCACATCACAAGATTTTTCTGTCACTTCACTCAGTTAGCACTAGTATTTCGTTTGTTTTGAAGATTTAGAGCACACAAGTGTTCGTGTAGAGTGTTGTTTGTGCGCGTATAGGCGCGAGCATGCGCGGGCGAGGCACTGGCCGCGAGGAGTGACGGAGGCAGCAGGTTGCGCGGGAGTGCCGTCCCCCCTCCGCCACCACTCCCCGCGCTCGGCAAGGCTGCCCCTGCGCCGCTCGCACAGGTATTCCGACTGTGACGACAACGTGCCCATTTATGTCTTTGGACATGGTTGATGGTCATAACGGCCATATGGTGTCTTGCACTCGGCGCGATTATGTTTTTTCAATGGAATTCAGTAATAGTTGTGAATTACCTCAAGGTGTGGGAAATGACAAAAACAGGAAAATTACTTTCCTTGGTGCTGTAATTTCTTGAGTTTTTGTTGCACGTTTACGATTGTATTTTATGGGACTTCCATGTATGGCAGTGGAATGATAGGTTGTACGAGAAATTCTACGTTCGTTATGTTGAAGATCGTAAAACATAAACGTTATAAACATTGGAAACGTTTACTATCATAGTTAAAGAAAATTCTTTTCAAACGTTTGCATTTATTTGCGTTCATTATAGTGTTTACGACCCATGTACAAGTGGAAGCTATTAATATTTATATGTATCGATAACTTTCAGTTTCTTATCGATGTTCACCATTTTCGCTCTATATTAACGTATTCATTCACGGTGTAGGTGGAGAACTGATTTAATTACACCTAATGTCTCTGTTGATGAATCCTTTTTTGTAAAATTTCATTTCGGCATCTTTCTTAGATAACTTTTATTACGCAACATATTTTTTAAAGGTTAAGTGCTTATTATTTCACTCTATTGGCTGGCTTCTTGTTCAGTGACATTTACAAAACAACAAGTCTTGCGTAGGTATACTTACACCCTTTTATTATATGAATCCATTCATGACTGCCTCGTTGGTTTAGTAGTCGCAAGGGCTTTTGTCGAGCATAGGTCCTGGGTTCGAATACCAGATCAGGCAGTGTTATTGAGTTTTTCTATCTGGAATTTCTCAGTAAAAGCTTGTAGTCTGGATTTGTGCCCGGTTGATGGCATTAGGCTCACCCCCTATTACATGGGACTAAACATAATTGGAAAATATGGATGAGCCATAGGTACACCTCTACCCTCCCCTTCGGGGAATCAAGGCGTGATGTTGTTATGTCGAATCATTTATACAGGGTGTTACAGAAACCCTATTGCTATCCTAACTAAAGATAACAGCTGGTAAAGAGTCACTTGACATAGTTTCAGCTCAAAATAAAATACTCTAAGAATTGATACCAAATTTTCGGTTTCATATGTTTCTTAAATTAAAAACATAACAATCGTCTCACCGCACTACGTAGGTCAATAACTTTCCACGTTACTTGCCAATATCACGATAAATCTCTTCCGAGTGATGTGTTTGTTTAAATTTCTTCTGTTATATTGATAACAGAAGAAGAAGAGGAAGTGGAGTTATAAGAATTTTTAATACATTGGTATTAAAAATTCTAATGACTTCAGAACATGTAGAGATAGGATTAAAAAACCCTTCCAATATCGTTTGATATCATCCAAAGAAGCCGTGCCCTTGGTATGTATATACCCTTTTCATTACACGTTGTATATGAACTTGAGATATAATTTAATTAATTTGACAGCTGAACAAAACTGAAGGCCAATTCCAGACAGTCACTGTCAAAACATTAGAGGATTTTTTGACAGATCGAAACTGAAGGTGCTCTTCGCGGGCTTCTGAACACGGGCAATTTTTTGAGAAATTGTTGCTCGGCAACACTAATGGATCAATTTGGATCAATTGGAGCAATCTGGAGCAACAACAATAAATTGCGGATATGTTTCGGGAATATTGCTACTAATTTGTCCATATATTTCACGAGTTGCCGAATATCCAATCGGTTTGGAAAATTTTAGACACTTTTCTTTCTATCTCGTTTGTACGTATAACTATGTCTCGTTTTTGCGAGAGGAACCGGCGGTGGAGGCGGCTGCGGGGAGTGCGTATTGCCTAGTTTTTTAAGTTGCTCCATATTGCATGATATTATGTGGCCGTCTCTCTGGCAACAGATAGCTACATGTTGCCATTGCCCTAAATTGCTGGATGTAGTCGTGAGTCGTGACGTCATAGTTGACGAGAATTGCCCAGGTTGGAGCAATTTTAATTGCTCGTGTAAGCGCACCTTTATTTCGAATGTTTTTCAAATACGAATTGCCCCCTCATTCTTAACATTTTTTTTTTGTTGGAAATGTTTCGTAACTATGATATTTTTTTTAACTTCGCTACATTTTCGGGGACCTGAATCAATTCAGATCTTTTACTCAATGTAGGTACTAGCCAATCCACGACGATTTGCCTACAAAACATACACACATAATATTATTATTATAATCATCAATCTGTATTCTGTACATCAATAAACAGCGGAGCATGTCACCACTACGCGTTTACGACGTCCAGCTTGTGTCTATGTATTGTAGAATGTATTCGTGTTTACTGTGGAAGGAAAATGTTTTCGTAATTTATGTGGGCATAAATTATTATTTATATAATACATGTCTGTACAGCCAGCAGCCTGCAGATATCTGTACAACAGTTAAATTGGATTCAAGGGTCGTGCAAGGTCTAATTTGATGCGGGTCTGGTCGAGCGAGACCCTTAATGTTAAAGAGAATATGTCGATTTTAAATTTTATGCCATGTTTTTCACCTACTAGGTGCCCTTTCAAAAAGCTGGACAGAAATAAATATTCAAATAAAGCACTGATTTTGTCAGGATTCTGTGTGGGCGATTTTACTTTGCTTCGTTTATGATCCTTGGCATTTAATTTCCAAAGGAATAGGCAGAAGTGTGTTTTGTTTGTTGTTTAAATAAATTGTGTTTTTTTCAACGTTGCCCCAAACTACGAATAACTTCTGTATTGTGGGTGCGTTTACAAACATTTAAACTCACATACACAAACAGCCAGACCCGGAGCAACTACATGTAGGTCATACCAATATTTGTTCCGTGCGGGAATCGAACCCGTGACACGCAGCGCAGCAGTCAATCGCTAAACCGCTGCACCAACCGTGCCGTCGTGTACCTAAATTATACTCAAATTTTGGCAGTTATGTTTCATAATCATAATCATTTTAATCATTTATTTATCAGAATATGGTACATTATATGATCGTAACATTAGTAAATGGTATCATCACATTCTGCCTAGTGAGGCAAATATTAATTATATACCTACATTATTACCAGACAGGGTTTATGTCTCATGGAATGGGAGTGATCCTATTTCCATCAACCAGGCATAAATCCAGACTCCAGGCTCGGAAATCCCAAGAGTGAAAACAAATCCGATCCAGCACTCGACGTTCTTATAAGTATCGATCATCCATTTCCTCCCGGAGGCAGTATTATGTTACGATACAGTGTTTTTTTCAAATTATAGACGCGTGCACCACTACAGGGCACGGATGTCGAGAATTGTCAAGCGAGGCAGGCCCGCGGCATTCTAACTCGTGAATAAATTTGAATGAGTGAACAGAGGGCACGACGACATTTGGCCTACAGGACACAGGTGCCGACTGGCTATGGTTCCATAAAATCGCGCCCGTCGAAGGCACGAGAAATCTGTGCAACTTTACGAAAAAATACTTTCCGCATGAATGACTTTCTTTTCCGGTTTTACTGCTTGTAATATATTCGATCGGATCGTAAGAGTTTGTGCGTGGCCTTAAGGTAGATACGCTAATGTAGGTCGCGAAATTCAAATTTTCTTCCGTTTTATTCAGGTCAGTGTCAATTTCATGAACAAGTCATTCAATCGGATTAAATGAACTTAGAGGGTATCGATGATATTAATGATTAAAATAATGTAAATACTAATTAACTGTCCAGATCCAGGATAGGGAAACAAGTCCCATCCAACTGCTCAGAGGGGTGCGACAGGGGGATGTTATATCCCCGAAACTGTTCACCAACGCGTTGGAGGACATCTTTAAGACGTTGGACTGGACTGGACAGGGTATCAATATCAACGGCGAATGCATCTCACACCTTCGGTTTGCCGATGACATCGTCATAATGGCAGAGACACTGGAACAGTTAGACCAGATGCTGCACAGCCTAAGCGGAGCCTCTCGGCGGGTTGGCCTCGGCATGAATTTGGACAAGACGAAAGTCATGTGCAATTCTCACGTCTTGCCGAGTCCAATCCACATCGAAGGGTCGCTTCTCGAAGTTGTGAAGGAGTACGTCTACCTTTTTTTTTTTTTTGATTACGGGGGGAAATCCTCATGGATGTCCTCCGCCCCGGGGAGGGCGGAGGGGTCTGTCAGACTCTTACTGACTAAAACCACCCCGGTGTTCCGTCTCTCACTTGCACCGGGGATCACGGGAACTAGTGTGACTTCCGCGATCCCCGGCTAGTGCCGGCCCGCCTCTGCGGGCCACCTCGCGATAGGGGGGGAGTGAGGTGTTAAACTCCCCCCTTACGTCATAGAGAGGCGCGCGTGGAACACTACGCGCCGCCATCTCGGGTCCTAACAAGTAGGGGGCAACGAATTTCCCCAGATCCGTTGCCCCTGGACCCATTTAGGGGGGCTGGAAGAGGGCGTTATCCGCCCTCCGCCGACGCCCGGTGCGTCTGCTGCGGATCGGGTTAGCGGAAGCAATCTCCCGCTCCCTCTCCGCAGCCTCCTTCTGCGACATGACTGTTTCGCAGAAGGATACCACCGCGTCCCAGGACTCCTCGCTGCCGACCATCGAGTCGACAACGGCCGGCAGCGACAGGTCACTGCCGACTCCTGAGATGAGGGCACGGCGCGGCTCCTCCCAAGCGGCACACTCTGCCAGCGTGTGCCACGCCGTGTCCTCCCGACAGTCGACGCAGTGGTGACACCGAGCGTCCGGCTCCCTGTTTATGCGACACAGGTACTTCCCGAAGCAACCATGCCCCGAGAGCACCTGTGTCACCCGAAACGACAGGGAGCCGTGCCTCCTCCCGAGCCAGCGCTCGAGTACTGGCCGGACCGCCCCGATGGTAGCGGGGCCGGCGGTAGGGCGTGAAAGCCTGTCCCGCCATTCCGCCACCAGGGCTGCGCGAAGCTGTGACCGACGCAACTCCAAATGTCGCTGCGTCAGCCACTCGCCCCGCGCCCTCGAGTCCTCGCGCCACCGATACAGTGACGCGAGTACCTTCGCCTCGAGGTCCCAGGGCGGGGATCCAGCCAGTACACAAGCCGCCTCGTAGGAGATCGTGCGATACCCCCTAATGACTCTGACGGCCATCGCTCGCTGTGGCCTTCGCAGGACAGCGATGCTGCCGGCCGTCAGGTCAGCCGCCCAGATCGGGGCCCCATACAGGGCCATCGATCGCACGATCCCCACGTAGAGCCGCCTACAGGCGGCGCTCGGGCCCCCCAGATTGGGAAGCAGCGTTGACAGCGCCCCAGCCGCGCCCATCAACTTGGGCACCAGCCGCTGGAAGTGGGGGCCGAAATCCCACCGGCTGTCGAGCACCAATCCAAGATACGGAGTACGTCTACCTAGGGCAAGTCATCCAGCTCGGTAGACACAACTTTGAGAAAGAAGCCGACAGAAGGATCCGGTTGGGTTGGGCAGCGTTTGGGAAACTACGTCAAGTCTTTTCGTCGCCTATTCCGCAGTGCTTGAAGACTAAGGTCTTCAACCAGTGCGTCCTGCCCGTGATGACATACGGTGCCGAAACGTGGACACTGACGGTTGGGCTGATCCACAAATTTAAGGTCGCTCAGCGCGCTATGGAGCGGGCTATGCTCGGAGTTTCTTTGAAGGATAAAATCAGGAATGAGATTATCCGGAAAAGAACCGGAGTTACCGACATAGCTTGTAGAGTGAGCAAGCTGAAGTGGCAGTGGGCTGGCCATGTCTGTCGAAGGACCGATGGACGGTGGAGCAGACGAGTCCTGGAGTGGAGACCGCGCATCGGCAAACGTAGTGTGGGACGCCCCCCGGCTAGATGGACCGACGACCTTAAAAAGGTGGCTGGAACAGACTGGATGCGGAAGGCGGAGGATAGAGTGTTGTGGCGCTGCCTGGGAGAGGCCTATGTCCAGCAGTGGACTGCGATAGGCTGAGTTGATTGAAATACTAATTTAATATTTTGTTCAACGTATAGCCTGACGTTGACCTGCAAATTGCAATAAAAGTAAGAAATTTAGAATTTCGCCCTACCCCGGTGCTTCTTCCTTAACTACGTTTGCGATATTTTAGAGAAATGTATACCCACCTATCACCAATAAAGTCATGCATGGTTAAATCGTAACTTGAGTGTTACGACGTTACCGTGTACATACGACTAGTAAAATCTAACTCGGGAATGCTGAAACTCGGATTGAATTTTCGTGTTTGCTGGGCGCAGGTGAAATGTTTCAAGAAAATTTTACAATAAATGAAATATGGAATTGGTTTGCTGCCGTATACGGCATATATAACGTACCTATACAGGACAAAAATTTATCCAGTGCGCGAACTGTAACCATGAATTTAGCATATCATTCTAGACCATTCAGCGTCGAAATTTTTCGTCGGTTACACAAAAAAAGAAATCAGCTGTTCCATACATTTTTACCGTATAGGTATTGCACTTTTCTATGAAACAGCTGATTATTTTTTGTCAAACCGACGAAAAATTTCTACGCTGGGGGGTTTAGAATTATATGCTGAATTCATATATGGTTACAATTTGCGCACTGGATAAAAACTTATCCTGTATAGTTGTCGATGTGTTTTCTATTTTAATGTTTCGTAGGAACAAGTAGCTCCAAAAACTTTGTACCTACCCCTTTTTACTAAAATTACACGGACGGAGGAGTATGAAATTTGGCGCAGTTAAAGATTATATGGAGAAGGAATGCAGAAATCTAATATTTTTGTGTAATTCAAACTTAAAATTTAAATGATTTATGGTCGAATTTCGACCAGTGTGTGACCACTAGTCTAAGTAAAATGCACTACCAATTTTCTTGAAAAATTCAATTTGATTGGCGCGGTTTGTCTTTTATTTGTGTTCTAATTAAACGCGTTGCGGGTTTTCCAACGACGTTGCTTTAAAGAGGCGTGTTCTATGCAATGAGTTCGAGATCGGTAGGTATGTGGCAGAATGAACTGAAAAAAATAATCTGGAATTTTCATGTTGCCGGGAAGGCTTTAAAAACTGTAGATCAAGTTCAAGTGCTGGTTTCATTTCACACAAAGATGAATCAGTGGGGTCGGTCATCGGCTGTCGTGACAGGTTGGAGTGTGATGTCATCGGTATTTATACGTGCGAGTGAACATTTCACAAGGATCACGTACACCGAATAAATAGGCTCGTTAAATATTTAGTGAGTAAGAGTAAGTCAAAGGATGTCAAGCTTACTGATTGGCGTTCACGTGTGTACGTATATCCATTATTATACCTTCTTATGTGACAACGTCTATACATTTTATAAGTAAATCAAAACGCACAATAATCGTACACAAAATAAGCCGAGGTTTAAAGCAACCCCATATTTTGCCAGTTATAAGTCTCGTTTACATAGATAATTGGTGTCCTAAACCTATTGCCATTACACAATTCCGTGTTTTTTTTTTAATCCAGATTCCAGGCTACAATTAAGAATTTGCTGAGTACCAATTTAATTTTATATCGGTCTATTGCCATTTCTTATGTCACTGCTTATGTAATACTAGCTTTTGAAAGCGGCTTCGCTCGCGTGGAGGTCAACCCGGGATACAAAGCCGGGATAAAAAGTATCCTGTGTGTTATCAAAGGTTACAAACTACCTGTGTGCCAAATTTCATTCAAATCCGTTCAACCGTTTTTGCGTGAAAGAGTAACAAACATCCATACATACATACATACATCCATACTCACAAACTTTCACATTTATAATTATAATTAGTAGGATGTGTAAGTAAAGGGTTATATATTTTTTCATGTTAGCTTGCCGCAAACGATTTCGTCATATTTTCTGCTTAACGTTTTTCTAAATATGTCGGGACCAACTTCCAGTCTAACCGGATGCAGCTAAATAGCAGTTTTTTACATGGAGCGACTACCCAGTAACTGGGTTGTGTGTGTCGGATAGGCAGTCGCTTCGTGTAAGTTTGTGGTATTCAGCTGCATCAATCAGTAAGACTGGCAGGAGACCTCAACATGGATAGAAAAAGGCTAGGCAGATGATGAAATAAAAATGTATTATTTAATTTGATTTTTAAAAGATATTTGAAGTAATTACACTCCCTATTTTCGTTGACCACAATTTTTTTCTTTTATTTTTTTGTCATTATCGAAACCCAAAACGTAGAGTTTTGTTAAATAATTTAAATTGTCCCTGTATAAAACAAGATCTTACTTCGACAATACCTACGTATAGGATCAAGTTCATCAACCAATCCAGTTTCCGCGCCTGCATTGTAATGAAATGCGGTTTTGTATGCACGTTGCGGCCACCGATGGGGCCGAACTGAATTAAAAGTTGCGCCGACGGCAACCGATGTGGCCGTAAACTGATAAACGCACAGTTACATGCTCCGTTCACGTAATGTAGTTAGTCGTAACGATGCTTTACGGGCTCGCTAGTCAAGTTACCGAGCGGTTTAAAGGGATAGTTAAATAAAATAAATTCATTATTGAGAGTGTGGAGCGAAAATCGATGAGGTTTATGTTATGACGTAATATTAAATAACATCTTGTTCGATTTATGGTTAGTTATTACTTAAACTAATAGGTACTTACAGGGTGGCATACATCGACGTGAAAATTGAAACCATGAATTCATTTATTTATTTATTGAAAAGGCACTTCTACGTCTTATTCACTAAGACAAACACAAACAAAAATCACAAACAGTTTTAGGAATTGTGAATTAGTCATTTACAGAAGTGCACAGCACTAGCAGAGTAACTAATAGTACATTATGAATTTATGATATAAGTGCGGTAAGTTGAAAATTACAGCCTGTGCTTTCTTGTAGCCCTCGCCTACGGCTCGGGCTAGCAATATCGCCTCGGCTGTAATTTTCAAAGCGCACGTATGTCATACGACGTTTTATAACATATTTGCGAGGAAATAAATAAAAGTCAGACTTTCTTAAACGAGTAAATCTTTAATCACTTGTTATAGCAGTTAGAAAAATTTGAACAATTTGTAAAATTGATTATTACTTGTTCACAAATTAGCGATGCGCGCGCATCAGCGCTTTTTTTTAAGGCAAAGGCACAAAAACAGCCAGTATAACTAATAAAGTAAATTAATATTTTTTTGTTTTTGTTACAGATAAATGGTTGTAATTTATTGTCAAAACTAATTAAATTAAAGAATTAAATGTTTATTTTTTTATATTTTATCTCTCAAAGTTAATTTTATTCATAAAATGTTGACCACTTTTCTGACATAAAAACTCTTTGCTAAGATTTAAAAAAGTACTGTTCGTTTTAGATGGAGCATCTTGATAAACCGTGCGTTTTACATTATAATATCGCACAAGTGCGTAATGACATACATTACGATATTGAAATTGGTGGAATAAGAGACCCTTTACGAGCAAAAGTGTTATAAAAGAATGTACAAGATATTGTTAGTTGGAATACATAACAGTTATCAAATAAAATAGAGGTTAAAAAAATGAGTAATGTTCACCACAGCTACGATCGGAATACAAAAGTAGTTAAAAATAAAAATCTCAAATTCATTAGCTTAGCCTGCCTACTGTGTTGGAGTCGGCTATCAGCATTTTACATGAAGTGACTGCCTATGTGACCTCCACAACCCAGTTATTGGGTAATACGACACCCTTTGGTAAGACTGGTTGTCAGACTTTCGGGGTCCTGACTACCCGTAGTGACTGTCAAAGATCCGTGAATGACAGCCGGGACCAACGGCTCTACGTGCTTTCTGAGGCAAGAAGGGGTCGTGGTATGTAAAGTCAAAACATCTGGAACAGCTTTTTTACTAGCCGGTGAATATTTTCAACGCAGTGGGGTTTAGAAACATGTACTGAAACCATGGTTACAGTTCCAGCGTCGACGTTTCTGCAACCCTGTATACATGGTGTGGGTTGTTTGAAAGAGTTACCGTGGCTCCTGACACACAAACAACTGAAGGAACACGATTGGGTTTTAGTCCGTAAAAGTCTAACACGACCGGGAGAAGTTATTTGATGATTTCCCACCCTCAAAAAAACCCTGTATACGGTGGGATTTACCAGTACCGTGACTGGGTTTAGACCATACTATGCACATAAGAAAAATTTTTTATGGGAAATGACACTCAAAACTTAATAACACAAACACCTATTTACTTCCAACATTCATTACTTTTGACCGACTTGTTCGTCTAGTAGTCTCAAGCGTTACTGCTAATGAGGTCCTGGGTTCGGTTGCCAGGTCGGGCCAAGTGTTAATGGATTTTTTTATCTAGAATTACTATGTAGCAGCCCGGAGTCTGAATATATGCCCGGTTGATGGCATTAGGTAAGTAAATATTAGTAAGATTACATTAAAAACATAGGTACTTTAAAAACTACACTGAATATTCAGTTTTCACCAAAATAAATACATTTAAAACTAAACAATGGAATCCCTACCTATTGCTGTTATTTCAAATACCCACATCGCAGACCGTCTGTTATTTTAATTAGCTATAAAATAATGAAGAACGAAATGAATTAATGATTCCCGAAACGGTAACTAACACAATAAAATAGTCAGAAAGGTACGTTATCAAAGCTATGAAATAGAGGTAATGAAACTAGGGAATGTTTAATAAGACAATAGTGAGGGGCGAGCGAGTGGCAGAGAGTACATAGGTACTAGGAGCTAGTGAAGCCGGGCTTGTTACGATCCCGTGTTGGGTAACAGAATTGCAATTTATAGCTTCCTCGTTGTTTTTCATAATTTATAAGAATAGCAGCGGCGGCGTCGCGATACCATTATAAATTTCAAATAAGCTTGATTTATATTGTTACTGCAAAAAGTAATGTTTCAATTACAAGTTTAATTCATTACGAACTTAGTTTATTGTTTGTCACTGTAAACTGTAAATGGCACAGAATATAGAGCTTTGTTAATTTAGCTATTATAGGTCCGTTTTATTGACAGTATTAACTTAAGAATACATCCTGCTGTACCTATTCCTTGATCGAGTAGGTAGATGCCAAAATGTGTGGTTAGGTACGTTCACCAAAAGAATTATATATGCAACAAGGGTCGTCGGATGTAACGTAAGGAACCGAAACAAACAGTTCATTTATACGACCAAAGAAGATAAGTAACCAGGATTGGTTGAATTTCTTTTGGTAAAGGTACTATTCGCATATTTCGCCAGTACTGTCATACAATCCCATATAACATGAGCCTATAGCCACAAATCCGGACTTAGGGCTAGAATTTCCCCAATGAAAAAACACACTACAATTTTCCCCTACCAGAGCATCAAACTCAGACACTAAGGCCAGCAGTCGAGGTTGCAACTAAAGCGGTCTTTGTTTTAATTATTTTGCAAAACAAACGAAAAAGAGAAGATTTGAATAAATGATAAATACAACGTAGAAGATTCTAGATTAGTTGAATACTTGCCAGAACACATTCGAGCTAACACAAGAATCAAACTAGAGAATCAGACCCGACTTAAAACACCAGAATATTTTTAATTCAAAGAAATTCGTACAATTTCCAGGAGAGACGTTAGTTGGCCTCGCGTACCGCCAGCGTTAGGTAACTTTAAACATTTCGTTTTATAACTATGCACCTACTTTCAGTTAATTTACTAAGTAGTGCAGCTAACCTGACTCCTGTGCTAAATGCAGCCTCTATTTATTTTGATATTATATTTATAGGTATTAATTTTAACATGCACTTCTTGCTTGGAAGCTCACTATTGGGTTGCTACAGAAACAATTTTGAATCAAAACTTAATTTTTACTTAAGGTATAAGATGTCGGGTCTCGAATAATACTGGAAGACTAAAACTCTGGGCACTAGAGCAGTGGTGGCCAAGAGGAACCTGCCGCGACTTACGAGTTGTGGGTCGTTGATTCGAATACTGATAGACGTTTTACTTTCTATGAATTACTTTATCACCACTGCTGTCAATATGGTGATAGAAAACATAGACAGGAAACCGACATGTACAGACGCCAGCAGATCAAGCTACCGCAATCTGTCAAATTTCTTTGATAGATTTTCATCTTTATTACATTAGCATAAGGTTCATGTTCAATTGGGAAAATTTGGCAGTTTGGGGTAGCTTTATGTACTGGTGTCTGTACTTATGAAATGAATGAAATGAAATGCACCGATCCCAGCGTGGCTTGACCAGACTCGATTAATCGAATGAACCCCAAGATTTGCACTAGCCCCTGGAGCCTCATGTTTCATGGTACTTAGTGCAAAAATTCGAAGACATGTGACATCTACCAACCCGCACTGGGCCCGCGTGGTGGATGATGGCCCGCTCCCTCTCACAGAGAGGAGGCCTGTGTCCCAGCAGTTGGAACATTATAGGCTGCTAATGTAAACCGTGGGCACATGGACGTTATACAGGTAAACCATATCTAACAGCTGAATGAAAACACTGACATTTTTGGAAAAAATTACACGCAATTTCTTCAAAATACCTTTCTGCATCAGAGACAACCCAACAGCAAACTTATCGGTACGAGAATAAAGATCACTGTGGGTGTGACAGAGATGGAAAAACATTATTATTAAACTAACTGTGAATGGCCTGTACCGCTCAGTTTCAGCTACAGTTCCGATACCCGTCATACAACCAATACGGAAAAATAAGACAGTAATTTTCATAGAACTTGTAAGTCTGCTTGAATTTAACTTTTTTCTTTACATTCGCAAATGTATGTTTGTTTAGAGTACTGTGTAACGTTTATTCATGTGTTTCGTACGTACGTGGAGTAGATTCTTTAACTGGTCCTTAGCTATTCCAGAGACACGCGCCGTCCACTCCGGGCTACGTGATTCGCTTGGAGAAACCGTTCGCCCAACACTTCCGTGGTTTGTTTATACATGTCCTGTATACCTGTGTATACAGGGTTTTAATGATTTCCCGGGATGGTAATTTCGTCCTATGAAATAAATTAAAATCAAAATATTTTATTTTACCGAAACCTATATGGAAGTGCCCATGTGGGTTTATAAAATAATAAAATAAAACCTCAGAAGCTAGGTTCACGGTTCCAATTGACCGTTTACTATGGAGAAGGGTAGGTAAGAAACTCCACGGTTGCTCGTCTAAAAATAATTGGATTTTACAATGTTTTCAAATTACAGTGTTAATAGGTGTGGAGGACACTAGTTGTCAACACGTAACATATATACTTAATAAAATAGATTGTCTACAAATTTACAGTCTGCAAGGCCTACAAAATTCTCACATGCACAATATACAAGGTGTATCAGAAACCCTATTGCTATCCTCAAGCACTCGTTTCAAAATTTGGTATAAATTCTTAAAGTATTTTATTTTGAGCTGAAACTATGTATAGTGATTATATACCAGCTGCCATCCACCACCACCAACCACTGCCGCCCGCCACCATCCGCTACCATCTTTATAACAGCTGGTATATAATCACTATACATAGTTTCAGCTCAAAATAAAATACTTTAAGAATTGATACCAAATTTTCGGTTTCGTATGTTTCTTAAATTCAAATCATAACAAACGTGTCACCGCACTACGCAGGTCAATAACTTCCCACGTTACTTGCCAATATAACGATAAAGTTCTTCCGTAATTCAATTTGAAAATTTCGGTTTCTGGAATCAATGTCATAACCTCCGAATGTGTACAGATGTAAAGATAGGATTAAAAAACCCTTCCAATATCGTTCGATATCATCCAAAGAAGCCGTGCCCTTGGTATGTGTATACCCTTTACGTTACACGTTGTATAAAAGAATCTACAAAAATAATAGTTAAATAAAATAAAATACCTAATATTCAAAATGGCTCATAATCAAACAACCGATTTAAATATCGGATTCCTCGAATATAGTTGACATTAATTGTATTTGTTACCTAGTCATTTTGTATAGTAGCTTCTTTTCTCGTAAGTACATTTCGAATGATCTAGTCTTTCATATAAATAAACTAAGATCTAGACAAAATTCTCAGAATATAGGCAATTATAAGATTTAATACTTAATTGCCTATGTTATTGTCACCAATGTACTAAGAATTTAGTCTGTTCCTTGAATTTCCTTCCCCACAATAATATTTGTTTATAATTGGGCAAGTTTCGAGTGCCTAATTAATGTAAATGGGACAGTATCAGTATCACGTAGACGCAGCATAAGTCCTAACTAGATTCTGCGAACTGTGACACGGGAACATGACGACTGCGCCCGATCATTATAACTTGCCCTGCCGCTCTTCGGGATACCGGATTCGATATTACCCTACTTGAACTGAATACAATATGTTCCGATGTTAATGAACAAGTATTATTGTAGTGAGTAAGTAGTACATCTTTCTGTAAGTGTGTAAATAAATTCGTATCTCATAGTTAATACTTTACTCAGAGAGGTTGTCTGTGTCCCAGCAATAGGAACATTATTGGCAGATTATTATACTAGTTAATACTTGAGGGGCTCCTGGCTAAATAATTCGCCCGCCCGAGCCAATCGTATCGTATTACCATGTAGCTGGTTTCTGGAGGTCAGATAGGCAGTAAATGTTGCTCCATGTAATATACTGGTATACAGCTGCATCCGGTCAGACTGGAAGTCGACCCCAACATACATAAGGCTTGGCAGATTGACCAATAGTTAATACTTAAATATATTATTTTGAATCAAAATGAGTACTTACCGTTTCTTCTTCTCTTGTTTTAGAACTTTGTGTTAACTTCGGTTAGCAATCACGAAGGTTGGTATCAGCAAAATCTAGATATCAATCACACACATCATTTTAAACCAAGACACGAATGCCCGAATGCTAATTTTTTTAGAATTACTATTCTAAAAGATTTAGAAAACAAAGTTGCCAAAGCAACTCTAAATATCTGTTGAGCAAAAAAGCACTATCTTAATTCGAAGCACAAACATCAAACGAGACGAAGGTTGCATACTAATGCAACCTTCGTCTCATCATCATTATCTGCCTAGCCTTTTCCCTACTATTTTGGGGTCGGCTTCCAGTCTAACCGGATGCAGCTGAATACCAGCATTATACATGGAGCGACTGCCTATCTGACCTCCACAAACAGTCACTGGGTTATACGATACCCCTTGGTAAGACTGGTGATCAGACTCACGGGCTTCTGACGACCTGTAACGACTGTTAATGTCATCAACAAATAACAGCCAGGACCTTCGGGCTTTCCGAGTCACCCATCCACGGACCAACCGCGTCAAGCGTAGCTTAACCTTTTCGATCAACCCGTGCGGCTATTATTACTTAGCCACAAGCCCCTCACAATGTAGCGTACAATTTAAGACAACTAGCTTATTACTGACAGATCGCGGGAGTGCTGCTTGCAAAGGTAATGTCAACATTGCTAACGTCGTGACAAATGCAGTGAATCCAAGTTTAGGCACATGTCCCTCCGCAGACGAGGAAGTGAATAGCTATCAACGATTTTATTCGCTCAAGAATCGTAAAATAGAATATAGGGCCCGTTAGTAAAAAATATACTATATTATTATAATACTGCATTCCGTTTGTTAATATATCTCTCGGAGGAGGTTTTGAACGGATTCAAAACATATTCAATTCAAGCTTTACTTTTTTATAAAATTAGTGACTTTCGTTTGACGTGAATTTTTTTTGAAAAATCATTGCAGAATATTTTTTACAAGGAATCAGGCGAACATATCATACATCCACATACCAGCGAGTAATCGTCGCCATCCCGCACTCGCAGCTCGTTCCTCGCCAATTCTTTTTAGTTCCTAGTTCTCTCGATTCTCCGCCATCACCGGTGGAACCTATAACACCGATTTATGTGATGTTTATTTTAAATTGATCGGTAATGAAAGTAAGTAATTAAGTAGGATACGTAAATCTCTGGATAGTTTTTAGTATATTTTGGTCTACGGGAGCAGAGTTGAGGACATAGCTAGCATATAATATGCATGCCTAAGCTGCACAATTTCCTTATATTTAGCTATAAAAACACCAGTTTCAGTGTCGAGAAAGTCGCGTTTGTATTTACGACGTTTTTCATTTCTTCGGCACAGTTGAATTAACATTTTTATGGTTCGGCAGCAAACGGCATAAAACCTTGCTCATTAGACATCGCCAGGGGAACTTTACGCTTTGGTGCGCTATCGAAATTGTAGTCCCCGATTTCGCATCAAACTCGAAAAATTCAGCGATGAGGAAGTTTTTCTTTACTTTTCTTTTTATTTTATTTTGTTTTTGTGAAAACAGTTCGTTAAACGGCCAAGGCGTGTCAGACTACGCACAGAGTTAGGGGTTTCGTAGTTGGAATATGATTATTTAAGCATGCACATTTTATAAAACATTACAAAGTTATATTACACATGGTTTTAATTTATTGGCTACCTTAGACTTTTTCTATGGAAATGTTTACTTATCCAATTACAATTAATAAGTTGGCCGACTATTATCTACTCGTTTTTTTGTAGACCCTACTTAAATGAGATACTTTCATATTTCCAAACAACGGTCTAGCTGGGGGGAAGTGGGAACGGGGGCACGTGACTCTAACAATAATGTCCACTTTAAAGCTTAATATTTCGCAAATGGCAAACGAAATATTTTTATTATGAACATTTTTCAATTTAGGGATTCTAAATCGAAAAATTTTCATGACCAAAAAATTTAATTAATACAAATTTGATAAAAAAGAAGGTAAAAAATTACAATCATTTTAAAAATATGAAACGTTTTGTTATCTATGCTTAATATTATATTATAAAGAGGAAATAATTTTTTGTTTGTTTGTTTGTGTGTTTGTTTGTTTGTTTGCTCCAAATAGGCTCCGAAACCACTGGACCGATTTTAACCATTTTGTCACCAATATAAATTTTAATTATCAGGAAGTAATATAGGCTATAATTTATTAATTTTTTAAATAGACATCGTTAAGAAAATTGCAGTATATAACCCAAAGTAGCAAAACTTTGCCATTATAATTCATTATTTGGGGTGCGCTGAGAAAACTATTGATGATAGATAAAAAAAATCTACTACATGATTAAAATAGTACTCATACTTACAAAAAAGTCCGCGAGGACCTATAGCTATCTGTCATAGTTAAGTCACAATAGCAGCTCTTGTGTTCTAAAATTTTATTCGATCGCCGGTAGAAACAAAAGTTTGTTACATTCATATCGTAGTATTAATTCTTATTTAAATAAATACATTTATCACCAATGGTATTTATGTAGCAGTAAAATACTTTTAAATTTATTCGAATCGGACATTTAATTTCGAAGTTATCACGAGTATAACAATGCAATACGTGAAAACTTTTAGAACTGAACTATAAACTATAACTGACTTTGTTTTACCTTCCACCAATAGCTTACAAAATGCTGTAGATACTATACATAATAAATAATATGTTTACAATCATAATAATATGTTAACGAATTGTCTGAATTTGTCAATTTAAATTATCAAAATTGGTATATAGCTGACCAAAAAATACGGTTGACACACGTATGTTAGGTGAGTGTACTTCGTAGGCATTATGCGATTTTTTAGCCGACACACCTATGATAAGTGTGCTCCTATCGAGTTGTGATAACCTGGTACATCAAAGGAATAAAGCGTTATCAAACTGTCACACAAAATGTATAAGAAAATGAATTATACGATTTTTTTGTAAATTTTTCCTATGTTTATATAGTTATTCTGTTATTCGGGGCGGAGACAAATTCAACAAATCAAAAATCATAAAAACCGGTCCAACCGTTCTTGAGTTATAAGTGGTGTAACTAACCCGACTTTGTTTTATGTACATAGATATTTTCCATTTTTATTTCTTCCATCCAATATGTTTAAGTAAATGAAATTTTCGCTGTGAAAGATTTTATTACTGTGTCTCCATTAATTAAATCCTACTCTAATTGTGAAAGTTTGTACATAATATGTTTGTTACTTCTTCACGCAAAAACGAATTGACCGATTGCGTTGAAGCTTGACAGCTTTGCTGTTCCCTTTAGCTGTAACTTTTTATCCCGATATTCTCACGGAATCGAAACCTACGCGGGTGAAACCGCGGGACGTACGTAGTTACACAATAAAACAAGCAATGGCAGATTGAAACCAAGGTAAAAAATAAAAAAAAAACGAGTAAAAGAAAAGCATTCCCACTTTACCTGTTCGGTAGGTAGGTATCTAATTTCTTTTTCTACATTTTCTTGCACCAATTTGTAGGCGTGATTACTACATATAATATTAGTCCTCCTTATCGATTTCGATCCGCGACCCTTCGAAATCACTTGCATGTGCCCTTAGATGGCTCGCTCGACCGAATTCAGATTTTGCCATCATTACTTTGTAGGCGGAATTACGATGTAAGTACACAGAGCAACATGGCCCACCGTTAGCCACCGGAGCTCCAGTCCACCGGTGGCCTATGTTGCTCTATGACTGTATATAACTCTGCAAATCAGTGCTTATTAGTAGCAATGGTCTCCGAGTTAAACCACACAGACAGTCATACGGACTTGGCGAAATTATAGGGGTTGTTTGTTACACTACGGTACTCTACAAAGTTTTAATAAAATATGTTTATTAGTAGGTATGCATGTGCTAAGAAAATGTATTTCATAATAAATTGTTTTTTTCGTAGTTTCTTCTTGCTCATTAAAACTAAATAGTTTTTATATGACAGTTAATTCAGATGTCAACTACAAAAAGAGAGATGTTAAGATGAGATGACATGAAAAATGCAATTTAAATAATTATGTTAATACAAATATTTTTTACATAAATGTCACTAGAAGCAGAATCGAGCTATGTGTAATAAAATACTTTAAATGACGTTTCTTTAATTTCAGGTATGTTTTAGTCTCACATTGTAAGACAATCTATAGATAAATATATCTGAAGTTTTAGTTTATAAATACCTGAGACATCATTTTATTTTATATTTAATAAAAACAGGAAAATTCTTGTTTTAGAATCATGTTTTAAGTTCTGTCTTTGTCTGTCGTTTCAGACCCTTTATCTTACAAGATCTATCCAATGACACCCCACACAATGGAATATACGATTGAAACAAACTCATCCCTAATCTACCTGTACGGGCGTTTTACCTGTAGGTGTGATAACGATGTATAAAACCATGCCAAAACAGACGGATGGACTTGACAAAATTATAAAGGATCCTACAGAATCCAAAAAAATAAGTCTCTCAAAGTTGCAAAGCACTGGCTAACAGCACCTATAGCCAAGTCATAAAATAAATATTTCATGAAACAGCGACAAGTTAAAAACGTTTTCAGGTATTCAATAAATAATAATAAAAACGAATTGACATTGAAGTTGAATACTTCATATAACAGTAGCTCGTGTTAATCACGACGAACATCGAACACATTCAACAAACAATAATTTTGTATGAGCCCGAACAACAAATCAATTGTACATTTTAAAAGATAAATTCGCCATTTATTTGAGTAGGTACAAAACTGTTTCGTAAATGGGTACTTGTTGAATTTCTTGCACTTGGACCCGTAATTAGTTTTGGATTGGTGGCGGCGCGAACGGTGGACGGAGCAAAAATCACAAAGGCGCCTATTACAACGGATTTAGGGAGGAATTGTCGCTACTGTCCGGAGTCCGGACTCCGGACACTTGAATTAATGAGACTACTTCACAAATCCTAAAATAGCTGGCAACTGTATTCTCCGGCTAATAACTTATTTGCAGTCACAGTTTTAATCTGACTTTAAAAAGACTTGAGTTGAAATGAAAATCTTTTACGTTTACTGGGTTATGGCGGCAACGGTTTGAGGAAAATGATTTTTGAATTAAAATATGAAAATGGAGAAACCCTTCTTTTATTATTTACCTGCCTACGTTAGCTTCAATGGATAACAAGACTATTTTGTAACGAATGAGTTAGATAACTTAAATTAGGTTTTAGTTTTAAGACAAGTGTAGGTAAATCTTTCGTTGTTACTTTGTTATCTGAAGTACCTTTGCTGCCAAAATAACAAAATTTTAAATAATTAAATCTTAGATATTTTACAGATAAACATAGTAAGAATATAATTAGCATAATCATAATCCGACAATGCCTACAATGGGCTCACTCTTGGGACATAACCTAATGTCTATGAGAGAGAGTGGGCCATATAGCAATTACCCCTGGTAAAGATATTCTACGTAAGTACCTATTTGTTAAACTTAGATTCATGGTCCATCTCTATGAGTATACAAATCTATTCAGCCACCTACAGTTATGTTTAGTTTACCTATGTTTGCTTTTACATCCTCGCAAACTTCCACAGGTATAATATTAGTACAATTTTACACGGTACATCTTAGAAGATAAGTATATTTTGACATTCTTTTTGAAGAAGAGTTGACCAATTCCTAAATCTACGGGTATAAGTCTCTTATGAGCCTATTCTAATCAATATTTTCATTAAGGCAAGCAAAGCCAATTTCGACCATTCTGCTAATGTCTAAGGTGAACTGGAAAAGCGCGTGTATATTATTATACAAAAATTAAATAAAAATACTTATTGAGATATCAAGAAAATCTTCGATTAAGTCACCGGTTTTGAATTTGGGTAATTCAGATCTTGTGGGGTACTTAACTGGACTGAAATCCTTAAGAGGCTGCAACTGTTAATACCTCAAACGCCTGTCACGTTACTTCTGCCCGACACTCCGAGGCAACAATTTGCCTTCATCTGGCCACAGTAAGCAACTTGGCACGCATTTTCATGGTGGGCACGTTTCATTTGTCAAACTGTCACATGGCGCCCCACCTTGCCGCACTGGTGTTAAATGATAATTAATATTGTAACGTGACAAATGTTTTGACAGGGTTCAAAGGTAGTAATGTCGGGATGTTGGGAATGATTGTACGCAGTACACCAATTCAAGAGAAACATAGTAAGTTGTAATCAGATTACTAATGTCTTAGATCAATTGCCAGCGCACCCCGTCATAATTTAAAACAATACCGAGTCCAAAAAAGGAAGAGGTGCTCAATTCGGTTGGTTTTATTTTTTGTTTGTCACCTCAGAAATCCGTCATTTATAAACCGATTTTAAAAAATCTTCTTTGTTTTGAAAGAGTATACATACCAAGTAGTCCCATATTTTGGTCAGTATTTATTACACTTACTTTGTTTGTGATGTTATAATTATTCCTGTCTTCTGTTACTTACTGCTGTAGAGTTGGAGGTGGAGGTGGTGGATTTATGTGGGGTTCGTACTTCAACTAAAAAGGAAAAAAGAAAAAGTTTATTTTATAAAATAATAAACGACATCCAAAAAATCCCTAGGTAGGTACTAAGTAAAAAATAACTTTAATTTCGGAAGTTGGCGGCAAAAAGACGAACATACAAAACCAAAGAAAATGCCAACCAAAATTCACCGACTTCCGAAATTAAAGTTATTTTTCACTAAGTCCTATTTTTGTTGGAAGCTGGTTGTTTTTTTAGTAACCTTTTTATTATACCGGGTTGAAATAACAGGTACATCATATCAGCCGAAAGAGGTCCACTGCTGGACATAAGCCTCCCCCAAAAAGGGGTTTTGCCATAATCGCCACGCTTGGCAGGCGGGTTGGCGATCGCAGTATGGTGGTCAAATGCATAGAGAACGCTGCTACCATTCTCTAGTAAGTCCCTTAGTCGCCTTCTACGACACCCACGAGAAGAAATGGGATGGTGCTATTCTTTTAAATAAATAACAGGTACAACTACAAAATAATACATGCCTCAACAAACTCTTCCACCTCTTCTACTACAAGTGGGTATTGCATAGAAAAAAGCCAAGCATCAAAGACGACAAACAAACGTAGGGTTAGACCTAATTCTCCAACCAGATTTAGTCGGTCCACTTATAAGTCTTTCTAACCATTTACGTCTAAAACCTGTTATAGTTGTAGCTTAATGCTATTTTAATAGCTTCAATTTCTGCGCAACGGGCGCCTACTCCACTTACATACTCACATAATGCCATTACAATACCGATGCGGGCCACACACTGACAGCTAATCCCTGTCAAATATACTCGAACACAATTACGGAACCACGATTAGTTTATCAAATTAATTCCTACATACAGACAATTACGATAGTTACGTTGTATGTATGCCACAACCTATTTGTGAACACAAGATTACGATGTCAATACGTCTTTACGTAGTTCGAACCTTGAATGAAAACAAAAGACGTTTGCTTATTTTGAAATGTCAAAAATTATGTCATTTATTTCTATATTTTAAATAGTAGAAACTCTAGCTAGAGGACCGCCTCGTCCGGGAAGCATGACTTCAGCATCATCATTTCAGCTGAAAGTCTTCCAATGCTGGACATAGGCCTCCCCCAAGCTCCGCCACTTCGACCGGCTCTGTGCTTCACGCATCCAGCGGACTCCTGCGGACGAAGTATGACTTGCTATCATGTAGTCCATACAAATATTTATCTTATCTTGAACCAATTTCAATGCGAGAGCAGCGGTGGCCCAAGGGCCTAGAAAATGCGCTTTACTTTGTGTAAACAATTTAATCACCACTGCACTCAAAACGGTGAAGGAGAAAATATCATGAGGAAACCGGCATGTCCTAGAACCAAAAATTCGAAGACATGTGACATCTACCGACCCGCACTGGGCCCGCGTGGTGAATCATGGCCCACTCCCTCTCATTGAGAGAGCTTGTGTCCCAGCAGTGAGAATATTATAGGCTGATTATGTGATTATGGAATTTCAAAGCATGAAAGACTTGTACCGGTGACCGTACATGTGACATTTCATGTCTGTGAATAGGTAAAACTCAACACAGAATCGGCGAATATCTTGTTATCACGGACGAAAACTGGCCATTGGCAATCACGATTTGTTACCCAGGCCGTATAATAACAATTCGCAATTAATTATGTTTAAAAACAACGTAAATCAATAAAACTTAAAAAATAATTCATTTATTCGATAATAATTGAGATGATATTTCATGTTGTGCATTAAAACTTATAGAAATACAGTATTTTAACTATAAAATACGTAAATCAGCGAAATCGGCAAAATTTCGTACACGGCCTTTAAGCCCAGCCACGTTTGACAAACCGCGTCAGAAATGGTTCAACAATGCATTGCCACACTACTACTGTGACACCTCGCTGCTATTTCCATCGTGCGTGAGAACACAGTGACAAGTTATCGGCGGCACAAAGCCGAGGCCGTCACTGTCAGCTGGCAGCGACGCCATTCACCGGCTCTCTCAAATGCACTATAACATCCGCTGTACCCTGAGTGGTTGAATGGGTGACGCTTTTTCCATTAGGTGAGTTTATATAAAGTTCTTTATAACTGATATTGGTTGGAATGATATAAGGCGTGGCTTATGTTGGTGGCATATTCTAATGGTTGATGTTCTGAAAATGTTGTTCCACCTGGCTTTTTACAGTCCTGTGCCGTGAGGCTCGTAGTTCCGCGTATACATTTTCAGAAGTGTTGTTATTTTTTTATTCAGCCACAATTCCGCAATCTATATTACCCCTTGAAACACATTTTGAATAGAGCCATTAACTTAACTCTCTTAAATAATAGTGACTTTCTAGAAGGCGGTTATGGTCTAAAATAAATTAATATTTGAATACTAGAATTTGCCAGCGGTTTTGTCCGCGTGTGTACGTTGGAAATTATCCTACGGGAACGGACTACCAGGATAAAAGTATCCTATGTATCCTATTTATACCGTATGTTAAATTTCATCCAAACCCGTTCAGCCGTTTTTGCATGATTGAGTAGGTAACAAACATCCAAACTTTCACGTTTATAATAAGATTAGTGATTGACTATTTTAGAATGTTCATTTTCCGAAGACATTTCCAATAACAGCCTCTTAAAGACAAATGACAAGCGTTTAACGAGCGCTTTAAAGGCCCAAATAAAATAAGAACCAAATTATTCCGAACAATAGTTTAACCGTTAGACAGACAAAAGGTGGCTCCTGATCAAGAAAGGGGTGTTCCTAACCCGAATCCGGTCCGCCTTCCGTGTAACGCGCGCCTAATTGTAGATGACGAAGGTTACAGGTTAATTTGTTATCAAAGAGATTGTTGGATCAAGTTTTGAAGGGTGACACTTTGAGAGGCGACCTGCTTTTCACTTTAGATGGTGATAACTTGTTATATAACAGCTTTATTTTTGACCTTTTACGATTGTAGGAAAATATTCAACAAATTGAACAGTTTTCTGATTGAGAGTTCCATAAAGGTGGTAAAAAAATGTGATGTTAACTTACAATACATACTTTTGAATTACGGTTGTTTTTCCATCTAATTTTAGGTAAGTTTTCGACGTCATGTAATCAGAGAAGTCGAAATAGCATATTCCTACAAGAGAATCGAATTCTAAAAAAACACAAAACGACTCCACTACTTCTTTCTGTGGAATTGTCACTACAGTATTTTTGCCCAGCTAATAGCCAGTAGCCAGTAATGGTCAAGCCTGTCAGTGGCATTCTGAGGTCTTCTAAAGCATAAGTGTGCGGCACTAAGGACACTCTGGTCACGAAGACTTACTAGAAGTAACACACTCGCATTAGCTCTCACTATAAGTGTAGTATTTATTTTAAATGGGACAACTTTGGCACAATACGTTGGGTATTTATGATCAATATTGCCCGGGACGGGGTCTCGGGGACCGTCAAATATGCCTTCTCCGGGTAAGTTATGATACTGACGTTATGCTAATGCGGTCTCATCACGGCGTAAATTTGCACATCATTTGCCGACTTGTTATATATATTTTAACAAAAGTTTCTCTACTTTTGTACTTAAACAGGCATTTTGGATGGATTTGAAATGTAAATTATATTGAAATTAAGCGCAGAACTTGGTTATGATATATATTTATTATGTTTTGTTTGGAATGGAATTGTGGCGGTCCCAGTTTTTCTTCTGGCGGTATAGATGGTCTAGTGGTCGTAAGCACTACTATTGAGCTTGATGTCTTGGGTTCGATTTTCAGGTTGGGCAAAATGTTATTGGATTTTTCTATCTTGAATTTCTCAGTATCAACCCGAAGTTTGAATTTGTGCCCGGTTGATGACAATAGGCTCTCCCCTACTTGTGATTTAGATATAGCTTACGAAATGTGGATGTACTTAAGTTACACCTCTGCCCAACTATTTAGGGAAACAAGGCGTGATGTTATGTTAAAATACAACATTCGTTATACGTACTCAAAATACACGCTTGAACGTGAAGTTGCGGACACCAATGGCCCTAATGTGAGTTTCATTTAACGATCTCGATCAAACGCATCGAGCACGATCGGCGGTCCGATTGGTTCGTCACCATTCCAGGGCCAATCGGAGCGTAAAACGCACTCGATGCGTTTGATCGAGATAGTTAAATGAAACTCGCACTAAGCCCGACATATTATATTACTATTGAATACGGAAAATAAGAACAGAATCATAAACGTCGGAATTTTGAAGTACGACTGTCCTCTCGCTGAGTCTCGCAGGGTGATATAAGACCAATGTCCAATACAATACACGAAACAGATCAAGACTCCGTGCGTAGAGCACTTCGTAGTCATTAAATTCCGTACGTAGTAAAGAATATACGTAAACTTATATTTATTATACTACTAATAATGACAAGGATGAGCATGTATTCTATACCTAACAATATAAACATACCTACTATAATACTAATGTGCTATGGCTACGAGATAATTCTCGTAGCGTTCCCGTACTGTAAATTACTGCTTCGTCACTATCAATCAACATATCTTAATCAAAAACCTCCAAAAACTAAACAAATAAAATGTATTCGCCTTTTAAGTTTAATAATAAATAGTACTTTTTAGAGGATTTTGATTGGGTCGGGGGCTTTTTAAATCTTTAATTTAACTTTAATTCCTGCTTCTCAAAATCAATATAGTAATAGTAAACACGCTTCGATCGACACATGTCCATGTGTGTTTCCCACAGTGAAAGGAGAATGCCTAAAAAATGCCTGCAATGGACAGAAACTACTGATAGTCCTTAATTCTATTCAGAATAAAATATATATAATGAAATAAATTCTCAAATATAAGGATCATTGAAATATTTAACTTGTTATCCGTCTAATTCATTCTTATTTTTGTTGGAGGTTATTTGACACGACTAATCGACATTTAGCCAAACAGGAATCATCAAATAATCCTAAACGAACTATTTTATAGAATTACTGCACAGTTATCGTTAATTTAATATAACTGGACCTATTTATATCGTAAATGTAATTAAAATATAATTAAAATAATTTATGCATCTCAATATTTCATTAAAATCAAATTATGTTCAAAATATAAAACATATCGTAGGCTGTATGCGTTACGTTTCCTTTGCCTTACTGACAGTTCGACATGACTGCGTTTCATTGTTTCGATTGTTTACTTGAATTGATTGATTTTTTTTGTTGCGTTTACGACTTGAGTTACACACATATTGCTTTATAGGATATTTAACGACCACTGTGGCCATTTCTAAGGATTTTGTTTTCACATCATAGATAGAAAGTATTGGTTTTTATATAGGTTTTTATGTGATAATTATTGAAATTGTAATATTTTGTAGTGCAATTTGGCGTATATTTCATTGTTGTTCATTTCAGGCATTTTTGTCCTTGGCTGATGGGCATTCCCCTTTGTTAATAATTTATCCTCATTCCTCCTTACTACTCCATAGTCAAACCCTGATCACCATTTATCTATAATATTTTCATTGATACCTTTTTAATGAGCCCAAACACGACAGTTCTGCTGTTTGTTGCTAACAAAGTTGGGTATCCTGGAAATATATCCTGGTGATGCCAGCATCAGTTCTAGGTTGCTTTGTTCGTCTAATATCATTGAAGTAATAGAATACCAAATTTCGACTCTTAACAGACCCGTGGAAGATGCTCAAATCCCTTCATCAATCAGAAAAGAGCTGATAATCTTGAAACGAATGAACCGATTTTGATGAACCACTGCTAGAAAACCTACTTTTAAATAAAAAAAACAGCACCCAAACAGCAACTCTCAGTTCACCCGTTTGAGAGCTATAGTGCCAGACACACAGACACACATAGCGGTCAAACTTCTAACACCCCTTTTTTTGCGTCGGGGGTTAAAAACAAAGTCCCCGTCGCGTCTGTCTGTCTGTATGCTCGCGATAATCTCAAAAACTACAGAACGGATTTTCATGATGTTAAAGTTTGTTAGGGTTTCGTGTTAATTGGTAAATGCGGGTGAAGCCGCTGGCAAAAGCATAGATACTGTGAAGGTTGTCTGCAAAAGACGACCTTACGTTGTACCAGCTGGCTATATAATAATTTTGATCAAATCCGAACTTACTGTCAAGCAAATTTAGAATAAGCCTTCAAATCCCTACTAATATTATAAATGCGAAAGTAACTCTGTCTGTCTGTCTGTTCGCTGTTACGCTTTCACGCTTAACCGCTGAACCGATCTTCATGGAATTTGCCTGGGAAATGGAGAACGACATAGTCTACTCTTTTATGCAACTGACATCCACGCGGACGGAGCCGCAGGCAAAAGCTAGTAAATTATACATAAATATTTATATCTAATTATATATAATTATACATTTTTTTGTTTTGAAAAGACTGAGTAGTATGGCTGGCGCGTTGTTGTAAACACGAAAGCGTGGAATAAACGAAATATTTCTAAAACAGCTCAACAAAGTATTTTATTGTTCAATCCGGCACGGAGAACCCGTTATTTTTATTTTTTTTCTGGGTGGGAAATCACATCAAATGACTTCTCCCGCTCTGGGTGGAGCAGGAGGGCGTGTCAGACTTTTACTGACTAAAACCCACCCGTGTTCCCTCAGTTGCCTATGTGCCAGGGGCCGCGGTATCTCTTTCGAACAACCCCTGGCAGGCATTGGCCCTTGCGGGAGCCATCAGTTGTTGCTGACATCTCTTTGAGACGCACGTGGAACACAACGCACCGTCGACCCGGGCTTGGTCCTTACCGGACAGCGAGCTACCCGTTACTCGCCATCCGCAAGCCCGTGCCTACGGTGGCCGGGAATCAGCCTGGGATTCCCGACACCCAGGGCGCCTCCTGCGAAGGTCACGGCGGTCAGGGCGCATGTACTGCCTGTCCCTCACGTGCGCCGCCTCCCTCTTTGCGAGCATCACTGCTTCGCTGAAGGAAGCGACTGCTAGCCATGCACAATCGTTCCGTACCATGGCCTGGACCAGGGCCGGAACAGAGAACCCGTCAGGTTCTAAGTAGGTATAGATCTAACATCAAACCAAATTTCAGTTACAGCTGCCAATAATATTGAGAAAACAATAAATAAATAGGTAATTACGGCATCGTTCATCTGGGTAGTAAAACGGTCCCGATCAATACTCCCGTGTCATCCATTATGGTGGGTCGTTGTGAAATATGTTGAGGTATCGGTCCGCTCCCGCTGCAATTATGATGCAGCTTCGCTACTTAATAAGTACTTGCCATGACGGTTAAAAATCTCGTTACAACACTTTGATATTCTATTCTTTAATTATTTGATTTTTGTCAAAGTTTAACAAATTTAAATAAAATATATGAAATAGTTATGTGACTGCTTCTGACTGATTAATTGATAACGTGCAAGTCAATTATGATCTGTTTTTTTTTGGTCATTTTTTATGAAGAAAAGTAATCTACAGGAATCGCTTTCATTTTGACAGTTCTACAACGTTCATGGTACGTTGTTAAGCAGACAATTTTCTCGAACACATGAAAGAATGGATCAACAAATAACCTTAAAAATTATTCAGATTCTGATTGTGTTACGCAATTAGGGTGCTTGCTTAAAAAAAATGAACTCTCGAAACTCTGACACCCCGCAATATTCCTAACGGTAAATTAAAATAAAATTTTCATGCTTAAAATGGGCATGAGAATCGATACCTATCTGAAAAAACAGGTATAGTAAAATTTGTGAAATGCGCGCTCTTTTAGGAAAACCAAAACCACACCGTTTAAAAAAGGAAATTGATTGAACCGGTATGTTAAATGTTCATTTATAAGCCAGTACTTTGCCACTGGTCCAGCTTTTAACTGATAAAAACCTTTTTCTATCTCCAAATATATAGTGGGACTTTATTTGAGCAGGAAGCGTTAAAATCATTTTGTGACGTTCAAAACCGTACTGTTTTATCTCGCAGCTACAGATCGTTTTTAGACATTTAAATTTATTTTTAAAATGTAAATCCTCTGTTTTATTGAAGGTATTACAATGACGAGCGATAGGTACGACACAGCTATCAGTAAAATACTATGGGTTCAACCCTTTATGTCCGACTTTTATCCCGGATAATGACGGTTCGACCTTTATTTCTCGAATCGGTGCGAAAATTGTGGAAATTCCTGTCGGGGTCACATAATTTTGTTCGAGGTTTTCCGGGTTTTGATCGAAAAATTTACCCTCGATTTCGCAAATTAAAATTGTAATTATTATATAATACCTTACTTCGTAAATAAATAATAAACGTAACAATATCTTGAAAACTAGCTGCAACCCGCAGCTTCGCCCGCGTGAATGTCAAAAATTATCCTATGGAAACGTGCTACAAAATGTAGGCTATATAGCTCTTTTTAACAAATGCTGTGAGTCTTTTAATTTTTTTTTATTTTTCATTTTTATTAAATAAAAAAAAAAATACAAAAAAAATGTCAGTGAAAGTCTCGTCAAAATCGATCCAGCCGTTTCAAAAATCAAAATCAAAAGTCATTTACTCAAACTAGGCTGAGAGACAGCACTTTTTGAACGTCAAAGTTACATAAGACAGTCCTTCAAAACGCCCGCCCTTCACCACTTCCTAGTGCTTTATCTGGGAAGAAGACGTGGCACAACAAACAGACAAACAGTCACAAAAGAAAAAAAAGAAAAATACGTTTTTGTTATAAGTACCGTATACATATACTTTCACACACAGTACTTAAATACACAGTTTACATTTAGTTAAAAGCTGTTATTTTGATATTACAAACAGACATTTGAATTTTATTTATTTGTAAAAAATCCTACTTCTAGCCAAAAATCCTTAATTGCCGTCATTGATCATAGGTTGAAAGGTAGGTATCGCCGCAGTACCTATATATGTAGTACATACAGACAGCTTCATAGAAAATGCCCTGCAAACGAGCCAAAGAATTCGAATTAGCAAGTCGTCACGATTACTTGCTGGCTGGACTAAATCGCGCGGTCAACTAACAGGCGGCGGCGAGCAGGCCACTCTTTATCACGCCGCGGTTAGTCGAGACGAGACAAATAACCCCGCGTCCGTCTCCCCACTGATAACGCCACGCTTTTTGTGTCGCCGAACATTCGCTGTCAAGATAACACTCATTTATATTGAATTTAGCAGAAATAAGAGAAGGAAACAATAAAATGTTCAACGATTCCTTTTTGGTTTTTCCTTTGTCAAAAATCTTTCTTATTTGAGTAGGGACTTTATTAAGCGCTCTTTGTAATGTCGTAATTTTGTTATAATTTTTGATGAACGCTGTCGGCTGCACGGTGTAGTGGAGTACAAACATTTTGCGGTTATATTGACGGGTTTTAACGTGGAGCTGGATAATTATTCGCAGGAAGGATATTTCATAAGTGAGTATTGATTAGCGCTGATGTTTGAATAAGCAAGTACTTACAGATGTAGGCGACATTTTGATATTTTATTAATTTTTATCATACCTACCTATTGCCGAAACGTAAGCCAAATTGGAGCAGTGGAGCAGTGGTGGGCCCAGTGGTGTCAGTCCCGACCTTAAAGTTGAAGGTCGTGAGTTCTTACCTAGGCAGGCGCTGTACTTTGTGTATTTAACCTGTCAACACCTGCTAATAAGACACAATTGATTTTCTATAGTATCGGGCCGACATCGGCCCGCGCGGTACTTAATTAGTTTTCATATATTATACTAGCTTTTGCCAGCGGCTTCGCCCGCGCAGACCTTTCATCCCCTATTTAACTCCCTTAGGGGTTGAATTTCGAAAAATCTTTCCTTATTCCTTGTCTATATTATAAAGGGAACCTCTGTGCAAAATTCTAGGTCAGCTTTCTAGGTCCAAGGGTTTGGGTTGGGCGTTGATGAGTCAGTCGGTCAGTCAGGACTTTTCTTTTTATTTATATAGATAGATAGATCACCACTGCTCTCAAAACGTTGAAAGAAAACATTATGAGCAAATCGGTCTTGTGACATCTACCAGCATGGTGGATTACAGCCCACGCCCTCTCACAAAGAGGAGGCCTGTGTCCCAGCAGTGGGAACCTTATAGCCTGATTATGAAGCCAAATTGCAAAGAATGCCGATGAAATGACCTATACGTGTTATTAACTACTTCTACAAACCTTGCAGGACACTTCATACTATATTCGTGTTGTGACAGCAAAAGTAAAATTGTATATGACTTTTTAATTCCTTGTAGATAGCATTGCACTTTTTTTTTTTTTTTTGGCTGGGAAATCATCAAATGACTTCTCCCGCTCTGGTTGGAGCAGGAGGGCGTGTCAGACTTTTACTGACTAAAACCCACCCATGTTCCTTCAGCTGCCCGTATGCCAGGGGCCGCGGTATCTCTTTCGAACAACCCGCACCCCTAGCAGGCATCGGCCCTTGCGGGCCCCACCAGCTGCTGCTGACGTCCTCCTGCGACGGGTCAGTACAGTGGCCCCGTCGCCAACCACTTTTCGGCCGCAGGGGATAGGGAGAGCGGCCAACGCTATACCGACACTCCTCTTCACCTGCGGCCCCACCGCGTCCGCCATCAAACGGTGGCGGCCCCGTCCAGCCTACGGAAGGGAAGAGCGCTACTCAGAAGTACCGGCACTCCTCCTCCGCCGCAGCCTGTAACGCTCAGCCGCGATGCCTCCCATTCGACATCGCGGCCCGCCTCAGTTGCGATGCACCTCACCGCAACCTACTTTTTGGCCGCTACGTCGTCGGCTTGGAGGCACAAGCCCTGACGAGCGGCCCCACCTTGGGGTTCCTCTTCGCTTCACCGTGGGAGGATGACCACGGTTATTGAGCCCCCCCGCAACGACAATGCGGGAACCCCACTGGGGGGGGGTAGCATTGCACTTTGGTTATCCTTTCTGCACTTTAGAGAGACATGTGGTATAGAATCTATTCTGTATGCCTTTTCATAAAAAGTTTCACACTAACGCTTAATTGATGTCGAAAAATTTTAATTAAATTTTTCTTCAGCCTTTCCCAAAATGGTAATCGCCTCCAACATTTACTTGTATTTCAGGCATATCAGCCTGAATAGACTTACATTTTCTAACATCGTACTTACTCTGTTACGAAAGAGTTTCATAAACTTATCTACTTAACAGTTTATACTTCACGAGACTTGGAACACTTGTTGCAATATCGACTGCTCAGCTTTATCGGATTACATATTTTTTTATATCATAATTGAACGTCTGTAATGATGTTTCAATTCTTAGTAGATTGTCATTTGTTTCTTCTTGCTGAAATCACGCCTGGTCAGTTTAGACTGAACGAGCGAAGTACAGTTTATCCCTACTCTTAAAAAAAAGGATTTTGTTTTAGGAATAGGGCATTCTTTTGTTGGTCTATCCACACTAAAATGTCAAGAATATCGTGAAAAGAATGCTCATGTGCTTGTTCTAGTTTTATGTTCGTTTGGTCTAAACTCACCTTTCTGATGAAGAATGAACCTTCATTCCTCATGTCAGTGTAGTCTTAAACAGCGATTAAAAGGCTATAACAAAAGGACAACAATAGCATCCTCGTGTTACAATAAAACTCACACGCTGCATGACTAATGAGTTTGTGTTAATTATGTCACTCTCCCTTGTGACAACGCTGAATAAAAGAGAAGCGGTTTCATTAATTAAACTTCAGAAAAACAAACCTTTTTGTTATCAAAATGAAAATGTCATGGCTATACTGGGAGCCCGCTATCTTTTCATTCCAAACGACAGCAAAGTGTACTTTTTCGAAGCGCGTATGTCATCACTGTTCTTTTTTACACACTTCAGAGAACGCAACATTGAAATGATATATCGGAGACCAATTTACGGTTAAAATATAAATGTGAAATTCTGTCAGCGGTCGTATTTCGGCAACACTGCGGATTATAGGATTATTTTGTGTATCCAGTACAATCACCTTCAATCATAGCTTGGCGTATAATTTATGGTAATTAACTTGTGTAGTTAATTGCAGTAAATCATTACAGGATCCCGAACACTGTCATTATGTGTCGGGCACTCACAATGATCTGCATAGATAATTAGATATCAGTTTGATTGTCTTGAGCAGGTAATACTATAATTAGGGTAGATATTGGCAATGTTGGGGGCATGGAGGCTGTTAATGAATTCGTAAATGAATTCAATTTTAGGCAATAAAAACCAGTAAAAAACTTTGTACCAAAATGTAGCAATCATCGTAAACTCCTTTTTGTAAAAGCTAAGAACTAAGAGCGCTATCAAGGGTGTTTTTCTGTTCCATGGGGAAAAAGCAAGTTTCATTAGCAAAGTTTCATTAAAAGCAAGTTCCATCCTGCTCCTTGGGGGCAGCCCAAGCAGCAGGAAAAAGCGTCACTTAACCGTGCTCCTATTCCACTCATTAAATTCTAATCCGCCGCTCCAGCGACCTCTTCACATTCAATCGGACGTGCTATATAAGGATTTGTTGTTTAAAATACAGTGCACTCACATTTCAGCACGAACAAGGCTCGTCCAAGTGACGGCCAGACAGCAGAGCCGGCGTCCAGACCGGCGCGGGCGGGGCAAGAGGGGCGCAGACAGGTTCACCGCACACTACAACAGTCGGCGCGTAATTCGTCAAGAGACCGCTCTGCCGTAACTAGAGCTCAGATACTCCACCGCAGCTTTTTGTTCACAAGCAAAAAAAGAACACAAAATGCAAAACAAGCGAGCGATACGATACCCTGATACACAGCGAACATTATTGATAGTGCCTGAAATATGCTCCGTCATTTTGTCTGCAGCTGAAACGAGCTACGTTGTTAGTACAAGATGTATTGTACGAATAAATTCGGATGAGTTACTTCTTGAGTACATTTCGTTTGTTTTGTAAATATACTTACCGAGCAAACATCGGCAGCGGTGCTCGAGCAGCAGACTGCCCGAATAATAAGGGTTGCTCGTTTATGTGTTTTTAACAAAGTTGCCACTACGGAAATAAAATAAGATTTTAGGAGCACATGGTAGCGTTGGCTGTCTGCCACGAGACAGACTTAAAGAAAATTTACTGGCCACAAAAATTTTGCCTCGCTACAGCGCGGCACCCCCTCCGGGACGTACCAGTTAGATTAAAGTTTTGTTAATATGGAAAGGTTGCTGCGGCGCACGATTTCCCGTGAGATTAAAATGAACACATTTCAGATATCCGAACTCGACCCAACTTTGAGTAGTTCGACACAACAATGGTCCGCTGTGATAAGAGTGCGCGCAGTGATGTGTGGACATATATCACCCGCTCTGTTCAACTAACACTTGACACGGGAACCGCTATTAAATTAGGGCTTTCGAAACGGCATCCGTAAATTGTTAAAAGTTCCACTGACAAGCCCATTAACTAGGAAACGTTTAGAGCACGAGTGTTTGTTAACATGGCGCAGACGTAACACGAGTAATGCAGGTTCAAATACGTTGTAGGAATCCTTAGTTAACACGGACGTTCATAGCTTCGTAAAATGCGTTGGAGGGTGCATCATTCGAGCATGAATATCGATACTGCTTGCTTTGTTTAATCACGAGTGAAATTCCTGATATCAATGAGAGCTAAAGTTATCAAGATCGGCGGCCGTTTTTAAGTCAGTCTTATGTAACAGAGTGCCAATCAGTATAGTTAGCGGCCGCCTTAGAGGCTTGCAGACAATCTCGGTAAATGGTGCCATTAGCTGAATGCGTATAGCAGCTCACGCCGGGTAACGAGCGGCTTAGCCGCCGAGCTCGCGATCATTGAACGATTTGAATAATATATGGAAGTTGAAACACTCACCCAACATCGGCAAAGTTGGGATACCGAAGTTAGGCGATAGGCCGCCTTTAAATAACAGCGTGTGCAGTGCACCATGATGGATAAAATTGTTCACACTCTCCCACAAATTGAATTTTCAGTACGCGCTTACGGATATGTATGTACTCTACGAAAATAGAATCATCGATGCGAAGCGTCACTTTAACAATAACGGTGTATAGAATCGTAAAGCCTCCTCTACACAATGGGCCAACGTAAGCCAATGTACGCCATAGTATACTTAAACTATTATCAGAACATTGAACTACCGTCATTTGCGAGAACTTATCGTTGAAATATAGACATTCTGTGGCTTATATTGGCCCATGTTGGGCCAACGTGTAGAGGGAGCATAAAAGTTGGTACGCATTTGATTTTCAACATATTAGTTAACATACTTGTGGAACATAACTACAGAGTACAAAATGATGTTTTTCCAGCAAATCAAAATCTAACTAAAATATTTTATTTCACGTCAAAAGCTAGGTGCACGATTACAATTTGTCGCTTCATATGGAGCAGAGCCGACAAGAATCTCCACGGTTACTCTTTTAAAAATAATTGGCTTGTACAATGTCTTCAAATTACAGTGATAATAAGTATGGAAGGACAGTGCAGGCCTGTCAATAAGTATCAGGTACTTTGAGTATAGCGGTACAGCGGTACTAGGTACTAATTATATACCCTATTTTTACCCGACTACACCGAAATAAACAGGAGGGCTATGATTTTGACCGATATGTATTTGCATATGTTCCCTTCTAAACTACTTATCATAATTTGACAAATGATTCCGTTGGAAGTGTTTTGATTGTATGTTTACGTAGCAGTTATACCTACAGGATACAGTTTTAACCAGTGCACAAACTGTAACCACAAATTCAGCATATGATTCTAGACCCCTAGCGTAGACAGTTTTCGTCTGTTAACAAACAAAACATTGGCTGTTTCATACATTTTGACCGCGTAGGTACTTTTCTATGAAAGACCCGATTTTTTTTATAATCGATGAAAAATTTCAACCCGAAAAGAAATTTCTAGAATCATAAGCTGAATTCCTCGCTACAGTTTGCGCACTGGTTAAAATTTTATCCTGTTGACTAGTAATGTTACATTAAATATCGCGTAGGTACTGATTTAATAGCGGACTTAAAGTGATGAACAACTTTCAATGATGCCGTGTTGCGTATCAAATGATCACAAAATATAAATTTCGAGATAACCTCAAGATAGTTTAAACAAAAAGTAAGTTCAAAAACTTACTTTTTCAAATAAAACGCGCTTCTACGTAATTAACTATAAAACGCGGTCCACACACCATCTCATAACCGCAGCCCACACTTGCACCATGCACTAACTAATGATTAATAAAAGTTCGATAAGCTCTGTACAAATGAACTGACAGGGACAGGGCGATAGTTTTCTCACGGGGTGCAATTAATCAAAAGACAGGAGCTGCCTGCCGCAGACGATAAATCATCCAGCTGGACTGTAACGAGCGTACTCTACCGGAGCCATGAATTTACCAAGTCCGTAACTGCCGGCATCTACTTATGATTGTGTTTCCGACGGTGTATTGCTTTTATATCGTTTTTATAACCATTATTTTAGAACAAAAGGAAAAACTATGCGTCGATTTCAGAACGTCCTACTTTTTTTTGTCGGTCAAAAAGTGCCACAATAATCGGCATCTCATCTTCTCGTACCGCCTAGTGTGCGGCTGGCTCCGACCGGACAACGCGATCTTCGTCTTCTTACTGAGCTAGTTCAAACCGATTTGTACGCGAGCGGGCGTCGGTGCTCGCCCCCCTCGCCTTGTCGGTGACACGTCACTCACACATACCTGTGCGTGTAGTAGTGTACCTAGACACGGCGTAAGTATGAGTGTCTGATTACATTAAATTAGAACACTAAGGTAAACTTGCACCTCAAATCATCATTAAAATAATTAAAACATAATTATTTATTTTCATCTTATAATGATTGACAGAAATTCTTCAACAGTAAACGTATTTACTGACTAGCTTTGCCAGCGGCTTCGCCCGCATGAAGGTCGAAATTATCCAACGGAAACGTTCTACCGGGATAAAAAGTATCCTATGTGTTAATCCAGGTTATAAACTATCTTTCTGCCAAATTTCATCCATTAGTTCAGTAGTTTTTGCTTAAAAGAGTAACAAACATCCATCCATTCATCCACCCTCACAAAATTTCACATTTATGATATTAGTATGATTTGTGATGTCGGTCCTAGGAGTTTAATTAGCTGATGTCTTTAACAAAACTTAATGTATAAGCTCACCGTTTGGTCAATAAATCAATCAACTCAGCCTATCGGAGTCCATTGCTGGATAAAGGCCTCTCCCAGGCCACAACAACACCCTTTCCTCCGCCTTCCGCAGCAATCCGTCCCAGCCACTTTCTTATTTTCGTCGGTCCATCTAGCTGGGAGGCGTTCCACGCTACGCTTGCCGATACTTGATCTCCACTCCAGGACTCGTCTGCTCCATCGGCCATCGGTCTTTTGACAAACATGGCCAACCCATTGCCACTTCCGTTTGTTTACCCTGCAAGCTATGTCGAAAACTCTGGTTCTTTCCTGGATAATTATCAGGAATGAAATTTCATTCCTGATTTTATCCTTCAAAGAAAATTCGAGTCTAGCTCGCCTCCCGTCAATAAATGAGTGGAGGTAATATTTAATACTCTTTTTAAATTATCAGTAAAGTATACGTTTCTATTTGGTAAGTTTGTCCTAGCAAGGCAAAACACATTTCAACCTCGGGACTCCTTAGGTTGTAGCGTCAAGGAGACGTCATCACACGCTGTCGCCTCTGTCCCTCCTCTGACAATTTCTCGCTCCAAATCTGTTAAAAAGTGTCCGTTACAAACTAGTTTAATTAACTCACCGGCAACGTTCGGTTTTAACCAGCGACCGGGAAACTTAAACAAATTAAAATTTGCTGCAGGGAATGTTAACAAAATGTTTAAAAACTGCTGCGCCCGCACGGTCCTAAAATTTAATTTGATTACGTTCCGTCGATTATCGTTTACTACAATGTGCTGAACTATTCTTTACGGGTCAGCGAGGCCCTATCCGTATATCATAAAAGTGACAGCGCGACAAGTGCCCCGGAATAAATAAAAGCCCGGGATTCGGAACATAGTTTCAGTGGATGGTTTGCGAACATGTTTTTTGGTTCTCCGACATTTCCTAAATGTTTTGGAGCATGCTATTTTGTGAGCTGCAACTATATGGTTACTATTTTGCAAAATATTACATATAGATAGGTGGCATTCCCTCGTCTATATTGAACTCTGTGATAAAAATATAATACACACAAAAAATCCAACAAATGAGTTATATTTTATAATTAATATGTTTGCAACAAAGGATTAGCTGGTAGCACTTTTCATGATTGTGTTAAAAATACTTCCATATATAATTCTTCCTCCTTTCATAGGATATTTTATTTACCACGACTATTCCAACAGTGTCAACTGAAGAATTCTGGCCGAATATAATTTGGAGCACATTCCTTTTTCAAAGAGGCATATTAGATGTGGTGCAGGTAGGGCCGCTTCGTCGATGGGCCGGAGAGCGCCGCAGTGCGGCTGACCGCACCACGCGCCTTCCCGAATGTTGCGCCATATACGACCTACCATGGACCCTGAATTCTTTATGCACGACGCACACTTTGTGAAATTTGTATACATTTCGCCTCTTATAATTAGACACGCACGAGCTGGGAGCATAGTTTGAGTTGTTCATTTTTAATTTTTGTTCAAGTTTTTTGGTTTTGCTACCTGCTGCAAAGAATTCAATTCAGAATGTCTAGTGTTAATATGATTTTGTTATGGTTATCCTATATTTTATTAGTCCTATCGTTCGCCTTACCTTTCGCCTACTATGGTTGAGCTACACGATGACTGATGCATGCATGCCGTATGTTGGGACAGGTCAGCTTAAAGCTGTAATGGCTCTTTCTTCAAAGGCCCTTCCAGACATAGCCCTGCATTGTTAGACTCACATAAAATTCAAATAATATAATGTTTAAACTTTAAAAGAGACCATGACTTCTAGGTTTGTTTCGGTATTTCTTCTCAGGGATCAGCCAGCTAGGAAATGCCGGCGCCATCTAGTTTTAAAATATTGACCAACAAAATATTGACGTGTGTCCTTAGATCTACAGATAAACATTTCATTTTTTTTTTTGGAAATCGCCGAAATATTACATGACTCTTTAAGTGATCAAGGAAGTCTACTTCAGTCGACTGAGAAGAAGTACCATTCTTGCTACATAACCATCAGTTGGCAGCGATGCGTGTGAACATTTCTGCTGTTTCAGTGGAGTTTTTCTTTTTATTCGCCTTCATTGTTTAAAACGAACTTTTATTAAATATTATGGACCTTTTTGATAACAAAGAATAAATAGATGTTAGTAATAGTACTGCTTTACTTGTTCTTAGCAGTTGAGTGATGGATCAAGAAATATTAGTTCATCGTCGCCCATACTAGGGTGTTGAAGTCAGAAGTTACAATTAGTTCCTGGAAGTAATTGCAACTCAGATTTTTATCAGAATAACTGTGACTGGGACTAATTCAATCAACATGAACACTTGCTTCATGAGCCAAAATGTTTGAATCAACTTCAAACAGATTACATCAAAAGTTTCAAAACTTTTTATCACAACTTTGGAATTTTTTCGTAGAAAATTAATAAGTTTTTAATTGGGTGTGACGCTTTTCTGAAACCAATAGACAGTAATACATTTACTTTTTAATTTACCTTCTAAAATAATCACTGAGATACATACATGATTTTTTAAATAACCATAGAAGAGTGTAAGGGCATCTCTCACTTCTTGGGGTATAAGTTACAAAAAAAAACCGTTTTAAAAATATGTTTCTTTTGTTCTTTTTGTTTTGTTTGTTTTATTGAAAAGGAAGGAACCGTTTTTTTAATCTAATATGCTATTGGTCCCATGAAGATAGTTCTTCGGATTGATGGTCTGTACAACATCCTTAAATTTGACCAAACTTTTTCAATACAAGGTTGAAGGAGACAAGTAGCCTGCTTAAAGTGCACTGCTGATTAAAACCTGTCAAGGAACATCCCTTGCACCTAAGCTACTTTTGCCACCAAGGCCGTCTTAGAAAAACAAGTGCAGATATGTCCACTGAAATGTTTGCACTTGTTTTTCTCAGACGCCGGACGGTGATTCTAAGACGACTTGAGGCCGGTCAACATACGTGTAACCGGCCTTAAGTCAGAGGCAGGTGTTCCACCTTGAACAAATAGACTAACGATCAGGCTTCATACTTGCTGCCATTAGTAAGAACTGTGGACTACGGCCCATAGCTCGCAGACGTTGCTGCACCGCGACTGAATTATTTACTCCATACGTGCTAGGTTTCAGTTAACGGTGGTTTAGTTTACACGGCGAGTAATCGCGAGGCGGCCACTCACAACTCAACACTTTGCAAGATAAATGATAAACGAGGTTTTAGTTTTTCGAACCATTTATGTGCGAGCACTTACTTTAATGGTTTTAGGGGAAAACGATGAGACAATGGAAAGGTTTCGTAACGTAGATAACAAACTTAAGATAATGTGCTGAGTGGAGCTGTGGAAGTGTGGAGCTGTGGAGCTGCGGAGCTATTCGTCAGCGGAGTGAGGTTTTACGGCTTACAATCGGAAATCGTGAAAATTTTATTGATGGTGTGGTGTAAGTGAATTTGCTATTTCAGGAAGTAAGTTACAATGTTATGTATATAGAACTAGGAACTATATGGGGTGTAAAAATACACTTAAATAAGCCGAGTCACTTGAACTCCCGTCATTGTTATATTTTTTTTGTACTGTACCATATCTGGGAACTTTCTGATTACGAAGATATTGAAGGACAAAAATTCACCACCGTAGGCGCGGGCTTGCGGACGGCGAGTAATGGGTAGCTCGCTGTCCGGTAAGGACCAAGCCCGGGCCGACGGCGCGTTGTGTTCCGCGCGCGCCGTCAGAGATGTCAGCAACACACAGCAACTGGTGGGTTTTTGTACGAATACTAGTTTTTCTTGTATGCACTCATCAGCACAATGTTTTACGTGCGTTATATTGCGCACTACCGCAAACAGCAAACTTTCACACAAAAAATAAAACTATTTTCCCAACAAGTATTTTTGTGACATGTTAGTTAGTTTGATGTACAGAATGCGTAGCTAACGGCTATGTGATGGTTCTTTTTCCACCCTGTATCTATGTTTAAAAAAAAAATCTCAGCTAGAAGTCGGGTAAACCTTTGGCACTGCATTCATTGTGGTTTTTATGATAACACAGGGACGAATATCATAGCATAAGTCCTTGTAAAAAATTGAATCAAACAAAAAACAAATGAACAACGCATTTCGAAATTCGAATATAATAATTGGTTTGAGATCAAAACGAGCTCACAAACATGGAGGATGGTGGTGAACCAGTAACAAATGTCCTCCATTTATTGTCTCCGTGGTTCCCTTTGGCACTAATGAGCCTGAGAATCACATTTTCAACCAAATCGTGGTAATTTCGATAAATGTACACAAATGTAGGCCTGTTTGAATATATTCGAGGGTAATTTGTCATGATGAATTGTTTTATGTGTTTACTTTCGTTATTGCTAACTCATTTGGTGGCTGAAACATGTTTAATGTAGCTTGTGGGTGGGTGGATACTTAAGTAGCTACGATTGATGGTTAGCCTTGCTTATTTTTTACCGACTTCAAAAAGGAGAAGGTTATCAATTCGACATGTTTATACATATTTCTTGATGTATGTTTGGGCTTTGTTATATTCAGACGGATTTGCAAAATTCTTTTTTTGTTCGAAAGGGATTTATTCCATAATGGTCCCATTTAAATTTCATATAGATCTAATGATAAGTTTCGGACACAGACAACGGAATGCTTCTTAAACTGACAGCAAATCAACCGCGATTGCTGCTGTCGCATAAATATGCATTGTTTTGACCCCGAGGATGATGGAATTTCGAATTGGTGTAGGGTAGGTACTATAACTAAAAAATGAGATATAAAAACTTAAATAAAAACAACCGACTTCCGGATAAACACTACAAAGTGAAAAATAACTTAATTTCGGAAGGCGGTGACAAAAAATTCAAATACATATCCATAGTCACCGACAACTTCTGGAGGCAAAGGTCCTCGCGCACACTTGGGAGTGGCACGAGGAGGCCAAACGCCGGGGCTTAACTAAACTGCCGCGGGAAATCGCGGCACGGCGGACAGAGCTCCGGCAGGATCTCATGGCGACGTGGAAAGTGCGATTGTCACAACCCAGTGCTGGGCACGCCACGATTGCGGCGGTAAGTCCCCTCTTTGAGGAGTGGTTTGAGAGGCGGCATGGCGTCCTCACCTTCCACCTGACACGGTTGTTTCGGGAGGTTCCCGTTTCGGATAGGGCGGGAGGAAACGCCCGGGTGTTTCCATTGCGAAGATCGCCCTGAGGACACGGTGGAGCATACGGTGGAGGTCTGCCCGGCTTGGGAGGTGCACCGCCGTGTCCTCGTGGAGGTGATCGGCGGCGGCGATCTCTCGCGTCCGACCCTGGTCCAGGCCATGGTACGAAGCGAGAGTGCATGGCTAGCAGTCGCCTCCTTCAGCGAAGCAGTTATGCTCGCAAAGAGGGATGCGGCGCACGTCAGGGAGATGCAGTACATGCGCCTTCACAGCAGTGGCCTTCGCAGGAGACGCCCTGGGCGTCGGGAATCCCAGGCTGATTCCCGGCCACCGTAGGCACGGGCTTGCGGACGGCGAGTAATGGGTAGCTCGCTGTCCGGTAAGGACCAAGCCCGGGTTGACGGCGCGTTGTGTTCCACGCGCGCCTCAAAGAGATGTCATCAGCAACTGATGGGGCCCGCAAGGGCCGATGCCTGCCAGGGGTGCGGGTTATTCGAAAGAGATACCGCGGCCCCTGGCACACAGGCGACTGAGGGAACACGGGTGGGTTTTAGTCAGTAAAAGTCTGACACGCCCTCTCGCTCCACCCAGAGCGGGAGAAGTTATTTGATGATTTCGCAACCAAAAAAAAAAAAAAGTCACTGACTTCCGAAATTAAAGTTATTGTTCACTTAAGTAGTGTTTATCCACAAGTCAGTTGTTTTGTTTTTTTTTGGAAAAAGTTTTTATTAAATTCTTTAGGCACACAAATGTACAAAAGCCATAGACATTTTCTACTACTTAAGTAGTAGTACTACCAAACAGTAATAGTCGTTGGTGTCATATATAGGTGTTGGTGTATATACTTAGATTATTTTCTCATCTTCTATAGACATCACTAAGAATCGAATCTATCATAACTAACTAGCTTGTATCCCGCTGCAGGACAAAAGCCTCCCTCGCCCTTTTTCATACAATTCTGTCTTAAGCTAGTACCGGCAAGTCCTTTCGGTAGGAGTCAAGCTCGTCCAGCCACCTTCGTCTCAGCCTGCCGCGGTGGCGTCTGCAGTTAGTGGAACCCAAATGATGGTTCTCTTACTCCATTATTCATCGGACATTGGAAGACTCCCTGACATCGGAGAACTCTCTGTGACCTTGGTTATGGGGCGCAGTGCTGTGTTCTCTATACGGTCAGAAATTTGGAATCAGTTTATTTTTTATATTAAGTGTATAGACACTAAGTGTATAAACTCCCAAACAAAAAAACTAATCATCCAGGTATTTGTATGCAGATCATGACCAAAACACGCCCGAGGGAGCAATCACGAAAAATAATTGATCGAAATTAATACGTTCATATTTAAGTGAAGCATACATGATATTGAATGCTGCAATCACAATAAATTGCCGCATTCAATACGAAAATAAGTCCTGCATTTTTTATCATTTTAAAGTGAGAATTGAATGCTATAGGAGAGAAAGAAAACCACCACTCGATACCAATTTAGCAGCTGCACTTTTGTAACTAGAGGATGAAAATTTAACGCGACATGTAACAAGCATTACCTACGTTAATATGAAATGCACTGCTTTTGTATTCTGATAAATATTTTGCTGCTTTCGAGTGACGTTGGATTAAAAATAAATAAACCGTTGCTCTACAGATGTTCTACGAATGCTTTATAGGTTGGTTTTATAATTAAAGTGTACTATAGCGGATATACTGCTTAAATTCAGGTACCTTATACTAAAGAAGGGCGAATTTCACCAATGAAACTGAACGTATGTAACACATGTAAACCGGGTTCAAGAGTTGTCAGTATCAATATTGTTGTGGAAAAATGATTGACACCGACAGCTATTGAACGCAGTTTAATGGGTTTATATAAAAACAGTGCCATCCATGTTTCACAGGAATCTGGTTTTATGTTGGCCATAGCTGCACTTTTCCAACCTCCGGGCGAAACAAATGTATAGGTGCCAACTTTTATGTCTTATGTTTTATATTAGTAAGTACAAAGACATTTAAATAAACCTTACAGGTAAATACTACTTGGATATATACGAAATGTATGGTTCTTTTTATGTGATAAATAGTACCTACGGAACAAAATCTCGAAATAGGAGGGAAGTGGATTTCCTACCTCTTTCGGTAAACTACTTATTGCTTATCATAAAGTAGTTTATCTAAAGTATAAAGCAAAAGCAAAAATAACTCACCTGCAAGTTACTACGAGTGAATTCTAAGAAATTTTGTATGATTTCATTATTTCCAACGAACACTCGTATTTAATTTTATGTAATATTAGTCAATGAATTCCACCCCCACAGTGAACTGACGGAATATAATATAAAATATCGAGTTGGTTCTCTGTCTGGGCCGGAAACATAGAGTTGTGACAAAACTTTTAAGAACGCAATTAAAAATAAACGCTCGACAGGGTTCGAGCGTTCGTGACGCGCGCGCCGCTTTACTTCATAAGCTTTTTCATTAATATACAATTTTCAAACGATGACACATTTTAATGAATAATGTAGGTATCATTTTCCTAATGTTTTGTGTACTTACCGTATTTAACGTATGGAAAATGTCACCAATTAAATTCTTATGCTTCGTTTATCAAAGGTAACAAATAAACAGCAATTGTTGGTCATCGCTGTTCACTTGTAAAATTTTAATTAACATTGGCACCTTTGCAACATTTTATTTTACAGGAAAAATCAGTAATAAAACTCTTGATTTAATAATTTTTACGTAAAAAATGTCAAACTTAATGTACCTAGGTTACAAGTAAATGGTGTGGTCTCTTATAATTGGAAGTGCACACTGCATTTGTCCCTGGTGTATTACATATACTTGCATGTAATTGTGTAGGCTCTGTTGGAGATCTAATAAATAAATAAAATGTCGAAAAAAACCAGGCGATTTACTATATTTTTACTATACTATAATTCATGGAGGTGTCACCGGCCTAACGATATAATTTAGAGCGACCTCCGTGACGCTTGATAAATGAAACTACAGCGGGGGATTTCGCTTTTCGACACATTTATTTTCTCAGACCGGGCACGCCCCCACTGACTCCTGTGACTGAGTTATTGTTGCAAAAACTAGGCCGACTAACGACCTGCAGGTACATGTCGACTCGTTTGATGTTCGACATAATTACTGTTCTGCATACAGCGATACTGATATTCATATACCGATTCCCATCCAACCGAAATATCCATTCAATATGAATAGCGATTACATTTCTCGCCCAAATTTCCTGGAAATTCTCCATCAAAGGGTATCAACATTCTGAGTTTTCCTATTGCATTTTCTTTTGATGCCAACCAGTTAATATCAAAATGATTCGCTGCAACTCGTTAGGTCAAAGCGAGGAGTTTCCAGGACTGGTGTCATAACTGCCCACGTCGCAGCTCTTTGTGCAGCTTCCCATTTACTGTTGTAGATAGGTACTCAATATTTTCCATCTTCACTTTTCTCAGATCATTGAATAGTTACTAATTCGCTTCGAGATTGCACTCTACAGGAGTTCATTCGTAGTTTGAAATCGTATTTCAGTTTTAATATCTGTTTTTGTTGTTTTTGTATATCTAAAAAATACTTGTTATTACGTCATCGTTAAAAATAACGTTAACAAATAATTTTCAAACGATCAAACGCATCGAGCGCGTTTGGCGCTGCGATTGGCCCTGAATTGGTGACGGACCAATCGGAGCGCCGAACGCGCTCGATGCATTTCATCGAGATGGTTAAATAAAACTCACACTAGGGCCACTGATAATGGAAAATGGACAAAACAGGATTCAAATAAAAAAGCACCTGTTTTTTCTGATAGTCATAATTTTAGAATATCTATATCTTTTGAAGACACCAAGCATGTGAGTTCATTATTTGTTAGTTTCAACAGCGCGCGTTTTCAGCTTTTTAGGTTTTATCATTTCCTGCTACCCCACAGCTGGGACACTGGCCTCCTGTCTCTGAGAGGAAGTGGGCCGTAATCGACCACGCAGGCCCAGTGCGCGTTGGTAGATATCACATGTCTTCGAATTGTTGGTTCTAGGACATGCTGGTTTCTTCACGATGTTTTCCTCCGCCGTTTTGTGAATAGTGGTGATGAAATGATTTACACAAAGTAGAGTGCACCTGTCAGGATTCGAACCCACGAATTATAACTTGAAAGTCGTTTCGTTACCACTAGACCACCACTGTTCACTGGGCACCACTGATGACCTTGCGTTTGCTTAATTACGATTATTAACCATAAGACAAGAAGCAGTAGTGCGGGTTATTTGCCAGTCCAGTGCCGTACGGTCTGGCAATTTGATATGAAGTCCGGTCCATTAGCCGCGAGCCGGTAAGCCGGCGGCTGACCGCGATGTAAATGTTGTCGATTTGTTCAGCACGCCGGTCTCCCGCCCACGATCCACTGAGCTAATGAGCCCCTTACAGAGGTAGTGAAATCATTTCTCTTACACCCAAAACCGGTTGATATCTAACAAAGTTTTTGCCGTTTTTAGACTGACTTACTTTCAGTCCATTGTAAAACTATGCCCAAGCAATAATCTCGATTTCAAAACACGATTTCACTAGAGATTAGTATAGAAAATAAACAATCTGGAGTGCCATACAAGAGCCTCCATGAGTGACGGTACCTCTCGACTCATCCGTCGCATCCGTGCAGTTAACCAGGCTATAACCTGGTTAATATTTTCACTACATAGCTTATAGGAGCGAGAAGTAGAAAATTAAATATAATATCCATCAGTTTTAAATCTGAATCTATGCTTTATTACCGTTCTACATTATACAGCACCCGAATTACTTATTTTGAAGGTTATTGCCAATCCATTATTTCATTAGTTTGAAAAACATCTGATTAGCAACGTAAACAACGCCATGAATGTTGTGCAACTGTCAAAATGAAAGCGATTCCTATTGATAATATTACCCCTCTGGCTTTGGTCATAATAATGCATCGTCATAGTTCTGTTAATTGGCGTTCCTCTGTAAGATTTTAATTACGGAACAACACAAAATAGAATGTAACACTTCTCTAATTCACTCCCCTACATATTTCCAAATAATAGGTCCGTAACAAACACATAATTTCGCAGTTCAGAATGGAGATAAGGAATGTAATACCTTCATAAATTTTCGAGGGTTTAAGATAGTGAAGATGTCCAAGAGAAAATAAAGCGAAACCTCATGTGGTTTTAAAACCTCCAGTGATGTTATCTGATGAAATTCTGGGCATGAAACGTGATCATAAAATAGATAGTGAGTAATAAAACTGGCTACCTCTGCGAGTACTGAATGAAACTATTTGGCATAGAATACATTAGGTTCAATTAATAGTAAAGGCATTTACGTGATATAATATACACTTTTGATAGGCTGGGTACGACTAAATTAATGACCATACCATTATTATATTATTAAATGCAAAAGTAACTCTCAGTCTGGATGTCTTATCCTTTCACGCCTTAACGGTTGAACGGATTTCGATGAAATTTGGCGCACACGTAGACCATCATTCATCGAAAGACGTCCACTGCTGGACATAGGCCTCTCCCAAAAGGGGAGTTTTGCCATAACCGCCACTCTTGGCAAGCGGGTTGGCGATCGCAGTATGGTGGTAAAATGCATAGAAAACGCTGCTGCCCATTCTCTAGTAAGTCCCTTAGTCGCCTTCTACGACACCCACGGGATGAAATTGGATGGTGCTATTCTTTTACGTCCGGCACCACACGGAACAAGACGTACACGTAGACCATAACCTGGGTTTATAGGACGTAAAAGGATAATTCTTATCCGGGTCTTACTACTTAGATAAAAAGTAGGTAGGTAAGTTAATTTCCGAATAGATTCAAATAAATCTATGTTTATGACCATCAATCATTATAATCAGCCTATAATGTTTTCACTGCCGGGCACCCGGGCCTGGTGCGGATTGGTAGGTGCACACGTCTTCGAATGTTTTGGTTCTAGGATTTCTTGTTGCCTCACGATTTTTTCCTTCAGCGTTATGAGAGTAGTGGTGATGATTTTTTTTTTTTTTTAGGTGGGAAATCATCAAATAACTTCTTCCGCCTTGTGTCAGACTTTTACTGACTAAAACCCACCCGTGTTCCCTCAGTTGCCTGTGTGCCAGAGGCCGCGGTATCTCTTTCGAACAACCCGCACCCCTGGCAGGCATCGACCCTTGCGGGCCCCATCAGTTGCTGCTGACATCTCTTTGAGGCGCGCGTGGAACAGAACGCGCCGTCGACCCGGGCTTGGTCCTTACCGGACAGCGAGCTACCCATTACTCGCCGTCCGCAAGCCCGTGCCTACGGTGGCCGGGAATCAGCCTGGGATTCCCGACGCCCAGGGCGTCTCCTGCGAAGATCACGGCTGTGAGGGCGTATGTACTGCATCTTCCTCACGTGTGCCGCCTCCCTCTTTGCGAGCATGACTGCTGGCATGTGGTGATGATGCATTAAGAAAAAGGCATGGGTTCGAATTCACGCCTTTAACTAGTGAGTCGGTGCTTATACCATTGGGCCAACACTACTCCATCAAACATAGCTGAACTTTATACAAACACTAGTAGTGCTGATCCATTATAATCAACACCTTATTGGAGTTTTACTGCTACAAAGAAATCAATCTACCACATTAAACATAAATCTCTCATAATACTTTAAACAGTAATTTAATCCACTACCAGGGGTGCGGGTTGTTCGAAAGAGATACCGTGGCCCTTGGCACACAGGCAACTGAAAGAACACGGGTGGGTTTTAGTTAGTAAAACTCTGATACGCTCTCCCGAGCGGGAGAAGTTATTCGATGATTTCCCACCCAAAAAAGAGGGCGTATTATTTACCTCATTACATTTCAAGTGTAACTGAAATTCTCCTGTATGTATTTAATTTCACAATTTCACACACCGACCTCGGATCGGTTTTAAAAAAGAAATTATTTTTTACGGAAAAATGTTCAAGGCTTTACAAAAGGGTCGGCTCATATATTACATTAAGGTGGTTAGGGTCATTCGTAACAATTATAGCCTAATTTTTGTGTTTTCAGACATGTTGTAAACAATGTTTGTATACTAATATGAAGGAACTGGCAGTACATAAGAAATACAGTCCAGTGTAACTACTAACACTTATAGGTTATTTCTTTTTTAGTTTTTACACATCTCAAAAGGAACACAATTTATTTGATAAGTGAATACTATTAGCCGCGTTGAGTCGTGATTTTTATTTTATTTATTCCGAAAAACCAACAAATAATACCTACACATTATTTATGTTACAAAATACTAACTTACTGAGTTAAACAAATATGCAACCAACAACGTTCTCCATAGATACACAAAAAGACAAAGACGGGGAACCGATCACTTTTCCGATTTTTTTTTTTTTCAAATTATATTTTACCGAAAACTATTGACCGACGACTTGTTTGCTACTAGGGCATCGGAACCGGTTTTCCCGGTTCCGAAAGAACCGGGAATTCCCGGTTCTGAAGCTCCCTGAAAGAACCGGTTCTGTGAATCGGAGAACCGGTCGTTTCGAACCTTTCGGTTCTTTCTTAAAATAAATTAAAAAATACATCTCTTTATGCTAAATATCAAGTTATTATCATATCATACAATAGCGAATCGCCACTAGAATCTTTGCTACCACAATCTTTTAGATATCATCAGCTCATATTTAATGTATCAAAACTGGTAAAAAAAATCAAAAAGTCACCGACTAAAAATAATGACGTACTTCAAAATTGACGTCGTTTTCTGCTTTTAGATAGAATACTCGCTGGAGTAGCATTGCCACCATGTTAAGCCGTTTTCTAAAATTAAAAACATCTATCACAAAAGCACCAATAGATTTGAACATCGATATTCTGTTTACTGACGACGACTGGAGACACATACACGAGTTAAATAATATATTGGATATTATAAAAACTGTCGTGGAGGCGCTATGTCACCATGATGCAACATTGCAATTGCAATTGTAACACCTAAAATTTCCCTCAAATTTGCAATAAAAATATTGCTTGAAATGAACACTCATCTGTGCAATAGAATGATGGCTGTATTGCGTAAACAATATGCAAAATGACGAATAGTCCAAGCAGCAATATTGCAATATTTGACCAACCTGGAGAAGTATTTTGAAAATATTGAAAATGAAGATCAAACAGTCTTTTTACGGCCTACGAGTGATCCTGCGGGAAATCGTAAATCTTATTCAACACACAAAAAAAAGTGTACCTCTTGTGGCTATACCTGATTTCAGGAGGAACAAATGCAAATGGAGAGGAACTTAATAAGAAAACATGTCAAGCTATTGCTGCTGCTCCTGAATCAACATCAAATGACATAAATACTACAGTGAGGGTAGAAATGGCTCTGTTCGAGAATGGTGGCTGGCTGGCTTACCACCATTTACAATCCATTCCACCCACTAGTGTGGAGCCGGAATGTTTTCTTCCGCCGGCATAGTCAGCAATAGACTCCGTTCGTCGTTAACTGACAAAACCTTAGACGCACTTATTTTTTTACGTCCCTTTTATTTAGCAAATTAAAAGACCCAATAATGCTCAATATAATAATTAATTTTATTTTATTTATTTATTTATTTATTTATTTAACCATTTATCTACACACATATATAAACAGACAAGAAGATTAGAACAGAAAAATAGGTACAGAGGGTTATGGTTTTTTTTTAAATCATTTATTTACTACTTTTATGTGTACAATTGTAGAGTGCACGCAAGTTGTTGTTACCTTACTAAGCTTGTTAATTTTAATTTTATTTGTTTTATATATTTGATGGATACTGTACTGGGTGACTTTTTATGTTATTGTTTATGTGATATTGAACTGGGCAAGTTCTTATTTCTTTTAGCTTGTAAGATTGTTGAATTTATTTGGAGTTTAATTTCAATTATTTCAAAAATACTTTTTGATCTCTGTGGTGAATTATAAACAACTACGAAAAGACTGATTTTAAAGAACTGATTATTGCTAAATAATACTTATTTAAACGATTTTGTAATTTTGAGTATAGCTAAAGATAGGATAGCTTATCAACTAGAATTTATCAAAAAACCGAAAGAACCGAAAAAACCGGGTACCCGGTTCCATTTTGAGTTTAGAACCGAAAGAACCGGTTCCTAAAATAGGGCCGGTTCTCGATGCCCTATTTGCTACATGTATGGTTTGAACTATTTTCGCTGATTTACAAAATAACTTATTGCTATTGGCCGAAGCCTCTTTTGAACTTTTTTCGTTTGCCAAATGATTTATTTGCCACACCGAAACAACATTTTACGGGATATTATTTGGTCAAAAATATATAGCCGGTTACTTGGTAGCATTTAAAATATTAAATTAATAGTAATAATAAATAATAGTATCATAAAAAGTCAATATGTTGTGCTACAAAATTTATTAAGAAACGAATCGCTGCAAAACCGACTTGACGCAGTCTTCTCTGCCCTACCCCTAGAGTGTAATTTAAGCCCGCGTAGGCGCGGAGGGGTGGGGCGGGCCGCGAACTGAGGTGGTTTGAAGGCCCACCGCCGCGGCTGAGGCTGGCCGGCTGAGCCGGCCAGCAAGCCGAAGCTGCGGTGGTGAGCGTTAAAATCATCTGCGACGATAAGCTCGCGTGGGGCCGCCCAAACCTCGCAGTGCCGGAGCCATGACAGAAACCATGCTTGCTGCATGTTGCATGTCTGCTTGCATGTTGCATGCTTGCTTGCATGCTGCATGCCTGCTTGCATGCTGCAAGCTTGAAGCAGGCATCCTTACATGGGACCACTTAAAACCACTTTTGGTCATAATCAACTATTTTATTAAGTGCCACCTTCATTTAAATAATTAATTAAACAAAACAGTGGTATAATGAATGTTAGGAAACATAATACTTCGAACAAATGTTATTTTGGCTAAGTGTAACTTCGGTAAAAAGTTTTTCGACCAAATGTCAGAGTAACGAAGAAAATCTAATTGATAATAAGTCAACTGATACAGTGGCAGACGTGACTTCGATGAAGTAAAAAAAAAGAGACGATAATAGTTGAAAAGTTTTAGGTGAAATGAAATTCGGTCAAATATTTTTCGAACTTGTGATAGGTAACCACAAAGACAATGTTGTATTAGAAAAATATTAATTGAAGCATTCTTTTACATTTCACTCATCCATAAAAGCGCTACATGTCATTCCATAGCCTACAATTTGTTTTCTTTGTTATTAAAATGTCAAGGCATTTCGTGGGCCACGAAAGTTCCTTCAAGAATCGAAACAATACATAAACAATAGACACGAGATTGTGGCATAGTAATTACGAAGAGCAAGTCTCTGCCACCTTTATATGCATAATAATATGAACAATACAATATGCATATCAAATAGTATAAGGTGTTGCATTGTGCTGGCCAGTCCGAGCGTGATTTCCTGACACGCTACACCGCACAAATATAAGTTTTGCCAATGGCGGTCTCTAATGCAAATATGCTTGCATATTTATATGGAACTTGTTAAATATACGGGATACTTCTGGAGGGACGTGGGCCGGTTGGAATAACCATGGACTTCCGCCATGGGCCACGTACAATGGTCCACTTGAAGGACTAAGTGCGGAAACCAAACCTTCTGACATAGAACATAGAATAGAATATACGGGATAACCCAAACATGGTTAACGATGCAGTTACCTATGTCAATTATCGAGTACCACGAAGGGTTGACTTCCTTGGAAGATGAAGTGGGTTGAATGGAAAGATCCTCCGCAACCACATTTTCAGAACGTGGGTAGGTAGGTACATCCCATACATTTTTGGCAGACAACTCCATGGCCTATGTATGAACGTATGCTAACTGGCTAATTTTAACAACCGATTTCAAAGGAGGTTATCAATTTGACATGTTTATATTTTTTTTTATGTAGGTATGCTCGGGCATAACTCCGTCTTATATAGATGGATTTGCGAAATTCTTATTTTGTTGGAAAGGAGTTTATTCCGAAATGGTCCGATTTAATTTTCATATGTATCTGATGATGCGTTTTGGAGACAGACAACAAAACTCTTCAAAAAATGACAGAAAATCATCCGCGATTGCTGCTATCGCATAAATATGTATTGTTTTGACCCCAAGCATGATGAAGTTTTAGAATTGGTGTGGGGTAGGTACTATAACTAAAAAGTGAAAATAAAAACTTTTTCCATGAAAAAGAAAGATTTTGTTTGTCATCAAAATCTACGTGCAAAAGTGCATTTTACCCGCTAGCGTGGAAAGAGATTTTGAAAATCGAACCTTTCTATTCAATAATTTTCTGTACACCCAGTCCACTGAAAATGCATTAATACTTATTTCATGTCAGTGCGCCAACCCAATTTTTACAATAATCGCACTGCCCAGCAGGACGCGCTCATGCAGTATGAAATAAAAGAAACTATTTTTTGATAAAATCTTAAGAAATCATAAAATAGAGCGAATTCAGCAGCGATGATATAAATTTAATACCTGCAGAGTTAGTGCAACCGGTACATAATGCTGAATTGAGTTATCTTCCGTTAAAAAGTACATAAAAGCGTACAATTTGTTCAATGCATGGAGACATTCTAAAGGCGTGAAAATGTTTTCGAAGATTACAATGCAATGCTACTTCATTGAACTAAGTAAACTTATTTAATATAATATTTAGGATGTTTTTCTTGCACCTAGCATTTTCCTCACTGTAGTGAGGTAAAAAATAGTGTTTCGCTCGGCAGCAAAGATATTCTGCGTCTCGTACCTTTGAAACCCTCGCTATGCTCAGGATTTAGAGTTATTTTGAGTTCTTTTAGGCTTTATTTGGCCTCGACAGTTTTCATTTTATTTGTCGGTATATTGGTATGGCTAGCTGACATTTTGACTAATTATTTAATTAATATTTTGTGTCTCGTAATGTTTATTACTTTGCCTAAGTATGTATAGAATCAAGTCTATCCGACTAAACAGACAGCTGTGCTGCTGGGGAGTTTGTTCCACTACTTCTTCTTCCCAGCTAAAGCACTAGGAAGTGGTGAAGGGTGGGCGTTTTGGGGGACTGTCTCGTGTACTTTGACGTTCGAAAAGTGCTGATTCTCAGCCTAATTTGAATAAATGACTTTTGATTTGATTTGATTTGATTCTATATTTGAACCACTCACTTCGCTCATGGTTCAATCCTAGAATCCTTCGCTTGCTCAGCTTTCAATACAAGTACTCGCGCCAAAAAACAACTTTCCAGCCTTGCATAACAAATAAATTTTTCACTTTGTGAAAAAAAAATAACTGACTTTCGGAACAGCACTTCCGAAAGTCAGTTATTTTTTATTTTTTTTGGAAAATGTTTTGTTACTAAGGGATTATTTCAGTCATGTAGTATAAAATAATGAAGTGTAGATGTACTATAGGTACACCTCTGCCCAAAACTCCGGGGAAGCTAGGCGTGATGTTATGTTGAAAGCAACATGACTTATTATCTTGATCAATAATAAATGCCAAATTACGTTCACCTTATGATTTTAACGTCAATTACACAGACACATGATCTAGTTTAATCCTACAAGGGGACGTTTGTGGTCCAACGTGGAGATTGATAGGCTGTTATAACAAATAGTTTTATCATAACAGCGTTTTGTGTTACTCAGTTCACGTTACTGGAGAAAACAGTAAATCGATTCGCAGTAACGGTAGTAATAACTACTTGCGGTTGCAACAGATAGCAGATGCTGGAGAAAATATGTGGATCTGGGAGCACCGTTACCTCTACACTCGAAACTCGGTCCTCTCAGATATTGAATATTTTGTTGAACAGAAAATTGTATCGGTTTCTGCGGCAATGTTTGACCCGTTATTGAGATCTATGTTTAATATAATTTGCAGTTACAGTTGAATTTCGTTATTTATTGCGTTTGAAATCGCTAGAAGTATGAAAATCCGAATCATGTGAATGTATCGTTCCATCTATCGCACAATAGTGATTTTGTTAATGTATCTTAGACATCCGTAAGTTAATATAATCCCATTAAATAGTTAATTATTGTGTAAATATAATATCATACTTTACATATTAAGGTCGCGAATCATTTTTTTTTCAACATACAACCTGACACTGACCTATAAATTACAATAATCTTGTAAATTTAATTTCGCGTGCAGCTTTCACCTTAAGGTGAATCTTGTCGACATTTTTTCCATACAAACTTCGGGAGTGTATTACTCCACTGTTCGACAATGTATATCAAAAATTAAACATGGTATGGTTTTGTCTCATTATTAATAATGTCTGTACGGAAACAGAATACCAAAATTAAAAACCATTACAAAATTAAGAGCCAACAAATATTAGTTTTTCTTGCTAATTTAACCTAGCTTTGGGCATGTTTAGGTAATAAAAGAAGTGTAAAATCTCCAAAACCAAGTCGGTACCGACTAAGCACAAATATCGAAAAGTTCAATAAACTTTATTGGTCATTGATTTACGCAGTGGTTTTTTTTTTAAACCCGATCTTCCGAAGAACTTTTCTTAATTTTTTACGGGCCTGTTGTCTATAAATGATCCTGCATCTCACTCAATAACGTTTTGCGTGTAGACTAGCGTCTAACTACTCATCATTGATACTACCTCTGTCGGACACGATGCCTCGTGAGACAGGTGCTTTTTAGCCAGGCCCATCAGTGAGGTTGAGCCCGCGACTAGATTCCCCGGTGATAAACACACGTGCCTACTCGGTATACGAAGAGGCGTTTACCCTGTTGACCAGTTACAGGCTGTATTATTATTTTAATCTGTCAGAAAACTACACTTAAGACGGACCGTTTCTAATTGCAGAAACAACCAAAATGTATTCTAGCCTAACGGTCAGTCTGTAGTACGTATCACCCACATTATGTTCCTCGTACGTCACTGTTGCCCAACTAGGGACCCGGTTGTTGCCTTGGGGATTGCGGTGCAGAGCAATAAAACTTGTAAATAGCCCGGGCGTACCTACTTCTGTACGTATATATTTGTATACGAGTATATTGTACGGATCTGTAAATGTCCTGAACATTTATAAATTACTGGTAATGTAGTTTTTTGCAGTACAAGCATGTAGGTAGTTGTTTATAGATTAGTTTGATTTTTATTGCAGGTATTGACAGGATTTGATGAAAGAAAAAACTCAGTTGCAATTCATAAGTTATGCCTATACTTTAGATGCAGATCTTAATCCTAATCACATCACTCAAATCTACCATTACCTAAGTATATCAAAATTAATGCCATCAGTTTCTAAAAACCAAAACAAATGGTACATTTTTAGAGACGCAATGAATTCTGATTCGCGTCTTATATTAAAGCTGTCAAAACGTTTGACCTTTGTGGAAAGCTAGAAAATGTGTGTCTTGTCCATGTTATATAAAGCTCCGACTATTTCAAGCCCCAGTGGCGAGGGCTTAGTGTGTACTAAATATACCGACACCCCCCGTCGTGACGTCAGAGCGCAGCCCCAACCCTTTAGGCTTGGTGGGACAGATGCTGAGAAATGCATGATAGGCTGGTGTTTGATTGCATGTCTTCTTGGACTTACACTGTTTTATTGCAATTGCAATATTAATAAAGACAAAGACAAAGATATTTATTCGTTGGATATGGTTTGTACAATACACATTGGATACGTATAATTATGTTCAGGACACATCCTTAAATGAAATCGTCATCCTTAAGAAAAATCAAGCTGTTTGTTTGTTTGAACGCGCTAATCTCTGTGACTACCAGTCGCATTTGATTAAGTATTTTTGCATTGAATAGCTCGATTCTTAAGAAAGGCTATGCAATGCTTAACATCATGCTAGGATCCTAAGGATCCGAACAAAAAGGAAAAAATCAGAAAGAACGCTGAGCGATAACGAAGTAATACCACGGGCCGGCGATACGTTGCGACGGGATGATAGATTTAGTAAGCCATTGTCCATTTTAAGAAGTAGGTGTTTAAGAGTTTCTTTGAAGCAGTTTCATTCTTTCACAAGTGCCTGTAAACTTGAAAGTATTTAATAAAAATCTTTTAGAAGGCTTGTTTCAAATTATTCTTGTACAAGCTCGCTATTTTGGTAGGTTCTTTGAGCTAATAATAGTATGCTACTTTTTAGCATAATGCTCAGAATAGTTAACAATATACTGACCTAGCGGTGTCCTTCAGAAAGGCCAGGTTCGACCACCTACACAGCACACATGTATGGAAAGATCCATGAATGTGGAAGTGTCAAAAGGAGTACCTACCTTTTGTAGGGTCGTAACACGTGGATAGTGTAGTTCCTGCTAGTCCCTAGGTACCTACTGGGAATAGACATGATGTAACTATGTCGCACGTGTGTTAGAAACGTAGAAACGTAAGGCTTTTTGTACACAGTCGTTTTTCTTGCCGTGTAAAACTACGGTTTATTCACTGTGTGTAGTCACGGTCGCCAGTATTGTATGGATAACTATGGAAGCTTGTTGGCAGACACGTTTTTTCTACGTTGCGATTTATACGCCGTACTGTAAAGAAACCGTGCCGTGTACAAAGGGCCTTACGGACGCAACATATTTCACAGTAGTTATTTAACTAGCAAAATATCAGAAAACAAAAGAGCACTCACAAAGGCTGGACTTTTTGTTAAAAAATCTATGCTCTTTGGTACAGTTTAGAACAAATAACAATATCATAATTAAAATGTAAAAACTGTCCTTTGTGTACAGCGAAACGGAGAAAAAAATAGTTTTAGATAAAGAACTACTATGGCAATGAAAAAGATTTATTTGCAAGTTGAAACATGCAGAGATGACAATATACTGCACCAAAAATAGTGTCAGAGACTTTTGATAGTAAAGTGGATTTTATTGTCCTTTTCTATGACATTTTAGTAGATACATAGTATAGTTAATGTAGATTAGGTAGGTAGTGCAAAAGACGACCATACGTTGTACAGCAAGCTGGCGATAAAATAATTTTAATCACACTCGACCATTCGTTTTTAGAATAGGTACTTAAGTTTACAAATTAATTAGAATAGGGTTTTTGTTCTGAAAAGACAGAGTGGCAGGCGCTAATGGCTGAAAACATGAAAGCGTGCAATAAACGTAATAATTTTAATGTGATCGGTGTATTAATTCTGCTACACCTCACAATACACAGGAATGAATACAAGGAGCCCATAATACTCCTACAGTACCTATTTCTGCAACAGAACGAACAAATGGAATTATTAATTCTTCCCCGTTCGCACAGAACCATAAAAAGCAGCTATCGAAGAAGAAAATGTTTTCTATTTTATCATAAGAAATTCAAATTCAAAGCTAATCATGCTTTTGACAGCTTTGCGCTGTAAAAACGATTACTACTAACTCTTGGTCCATAAAATCATCAAATGCGAACACACCGTACTCGACTCGATTACGCTCCTGTCGAGTGCCATTGAAAACGGATCGATTTTCGCTGTAAAGGCTTTCTCGATCGCTATCGAAAACAACGCCACCCCTATAACGTTCAATAAACTAGTAATACAATAGTAATTAGATTAATTAATTTTGCGGGTGTAGTTTGAGCGTTTTATATCGTCAGGGTTTGATAACACACTATGTACACAAGTCGTGTCGAGTGACTAACCGTCATACTTACTCGGAAACCGCTTCCAAAGACGTTCTATAATCTTTAGTCAGCCTTTAATGTTCCCACTGCTGGGACACAGGCATCTTCACTTCGAGAGGGAGGGTATGTGCTGTAATCCACGCAGGGCCAGTGTTGTCTTCGAATTTTTGGTCTAGCACATGCCGCAATTCTAGCATTTCTTCACGATGTTTTCCTTGACCATTTTGAGAGCAATGGTGACGAAATTATTGACAGAAAGTAAAGTACCTCCCTGGGGTTGAACCCACCACCTACAATAATTCGGGGCCTCTAACACCGGGCCACCATGCTCTCAAAGACGTTACTCAACTTAAAATTTCATCTCATTTTTGTTCACTCGTGATGTATTTTTAATCAAATCAGCATATCAAGAGGTATTCAATCCAAAAGGGTCCACACGAGAGTGTTTTATTAATACGGGTCCTAAATTACTTACCGGAGAAAAACCGACTCACAAATTAAACATGAAAGTTGTACATGTTTTTCCCTATTACATGCCCCTCGGTATCCCCAAAAATGTGGAGCTGGCAACATACTCGGCTTCATGTAATTCGCACAACAAACAATCAATATTTACAGAAGCATTAGTTCTAGCCAACCGAGTGTAGCTCCAAGTAATTTTGTTTGAGCAAAGACTTTTTACTGCTTTATTACGACATTTTCGCTCTTTCGCTACCGCTGGGAGTTAAAATTTTAATGGATTTTCAATGGTGGCAAGTGAAATAAAACCACCAGCACGGTGATTACAGCGCTGTCGCTAGGAAAACAGTACGTATTTCCTGAACACTGCCAATTTAATTGCGGTATTAAGGAAATTAATTCAAAACAAATGCAAATTGTTTTCGAAAACAACCACTTCTTCAGCACGACGCAAATTGATTTATTTATTTCAGGTTGCTAGCTATTCACTATTGCCGCTCTTGTGATTTTATTTGAAGACGATTGATCTCGGCCACCTGCAAAGCTTCTCAGCGAGATTCATTCAAATGAAACCTGGATACAATTCTATGAAAACCGATACTACACCGTAGTCTGCAGCAATTTGATTCTTATTTACATCCGTGCACTAGCAGGTAGGTACGCACTTTAGGGATTTACATATCGCATGATATGGAAAGCTCGATTTCATCCAGAAGTCGTTCAGCGCTGAATTAATTGAAAGGATTATTTAAATATTTTCGACGAAACGGTATTCAATCATTCGCGTTTATTTATTATAGTCCATTCATTTAAAGCTCTTAATTATGTGCAAAATTAATCTGCTTGGGAATTATGTATTTTCGGAATCCGTTATGAAAAATGACTGCTTAAGTCCATTATAATTCGTCTGAATTCAAAGAGTATTTATCGTAAAGTAAATTCACGATAGCCGAACCGGAAGGTCTTATTTCAACGGTTTTAGTGCGGTGTGGGGGAGGAGCGGGGTGGAACGGCCTGTGTTAGCAACGAGTAAAGAAACAAACAAGATTGGGTTGTAATCACGTTCAATAGGTGAGTAATAGCATCGTGTGAAGTTGTGGATGCTGCTCCTTGGAGGTTCGACCCACGTCACCGGCGACCGTGTTACTGACTTTTTATGGTCTATCGTATAATATTGATGGATTCCGAAACGAGTTTTGAATTAGATTTAGCCAGTATAAAATCCACAAAACTAAGCCTAACAAAGGAAAGAAAAATAAGAGCTGTTTGAAAGAATATCTTGCCCGGACGGTGCGGTGACTCGGTGTCTGAGCGCTTCCCTAAAGCAATTTGTTTTTTTTTGTTATGAATAAAGTAGCAGCTCATGTTTTAATCTAAAATTAACACGTTGGGAGCGTGATTTACGCTGGTTACGTTATATTGTTTAGGTTATTTTAGTAACGATTTCTAAAAGCGGCTTACTTCGTTTCTCATTCAATGTTTTCCACACTTTATTGCCATACTCTGCTTCAAACGTTTCCAATACAGGCTATATTAATAATACCTCTTGAGGTTTTATTATTCCCTGAAGGAAATAACAAATAAAACTTCCACCGTAGCGTAGCCTACGTTTTGTCAGCTAAACATTTTACCTTTTTTAAAAAAATCGCATTTTAAATGAGTGCTATAATTGCACAAAGAGCCGAGTGCTGCAAATATCCTTAAATATATGGCACGGGTGTCAGCACAGTGCAGGCTCTGCGGTTCAGATTTAAGCGCACCCGAGCGGAAGGAATGCAGACAAATGATATTCCTTAACAGCCGAGCACGGGATTAAGAAAGCTCCAAGAGACATATATTCCTGTACGAGGCACGGAATCACCAATTAAGTGTAAGACTCGGCAAGAATTTAGTAATTAATGTGCCTCTCCAATGTTTTCAACAATATTTTGCCGGTTGTACTATACGGTAGTTACGATATATACTGAGCATGCTGCACTGGAATCCAGGCATTTTCTAAATGGCGGGGCGGCTTTAAACGTCGGTGGTCGGCAGCGACTGGTTGCCACTTAAGACTTGTACTAGCACTTGCGGAATTGTACCTAATTAGTTGCTGGTTCCTGCCGTATTTGCAAGATTAAGTATTAGTAGCGTGGAACTGTAATACCTCCCTACAGTTGAATTGACTAACATAATTAATTGGATCTACTTAAGTTTTCTCACTTGATTAATGTAATTCATTGGATGTAAGTTTTAACATCCGCTAGTACTAATGACGATAAGTCTAGTAAAATCCTGCTCATTATAAAGCTGATGAGCCACTAAGTTACCTAATAACAATCAATTTTCCAGTTCAAGTAAATGATGTTTTTTTGTGTATGCAACGTATCCAGAAATTAATGGACACCACCTAACACCACAATTAGAATATTATGTTATGATCAAAACACACACAGATTTTTTACTTTTATGAAGAAGACATTGTTTTTTATTAAATTAGTTAGATATACTGATTGTGGGAGAAAATTGTGATGGCAGCACATTATTTATACGTACCTACTTCGGCCATTTTTGTTTGTTTTGAATGTATAACGAAAGTGTGACTTTAATTAACGTAGTTTTAATTTATTTTGAGATAAAACATTACCTAAGAAATTACAGAAATTTATTCAGTAAACGATTCTGTACAAACTACTTTTATTTTATAATGTGCAATAATTTTAAATGCACAGTGTTAGTTTAAATATTTATATATATATATAAATATACTCTAATGTAAATAGCATGTATCAGAAAGGTGTGGTCCTATTCACAAAATACAGAGAGTACAGAAGTCAATCTACATACAAAGTGCGCTCGAGCAACACATAGACACTGCTCACGGACACGATATCTCGGACGGGTTGGGACCTGTGCAAGCGCGAGTGCCATCCCCTGAGACACGCGTCTGTGAAGTGCAAAAATGGAGCAACAAAAAAAAAGTTATTATAACTGTTCAGTGGACGGTTGTTTAAATTCAACTGTGAATTGTCGTTTTTTAAGCTACCAGTTGTTTCAGAGAGGTAAGTTACTAGGTATATGCGATCATAACGATTAGAGTTGATATTATTTGTGATCATGGCAAGAATATGTTGTAAGGTGGCTATTAAGCTCGATTTATACCTATCAGTATAAACGAAGTAACTTTTTTGGAAGGTAAATTCACGCCACCAAATACTATGTAAGTTGAAAACATATCTTTTTGTTTGTGTAGATATTGTGTGGTTTCTAGTGTCATTTGATAGGTTTAGGTCTAAACGGATAGGGCAAAATAAATTGTGTAAATAGGGTAATCCTTTTGTAAGTTATTAGGGATTTTCGATAGTGAAAATTGACAAATGTAAAATTTTATATGTTTTTGTTCTGTAAACTTTTTATATAGTAATACTTTTCATTCTCAACAATAAATCAAACACCTAGATACGAGTGCCACTACCACTATGGTTTTTTGTTCATAAGCCAAAGTTGACAACCCTAGCGCGACCGCCGAGCGTAGGTATGAAAAGTGAACATACATACATGTGATTTACTTCTGTACTCTCTGTATTTTGTGTCACATTAGAGGGTGTGGTACAAGTAACGCACAATCAGCCGTCCCATAAATCTTGATCGTGTAGGTATTGAAGTTTTGCATGGGACAGTTGATAATTATTTCGCGATTACGACGTTTTCCCATGGACAAAGTTGTTTAGTTTGATGGTTTATATCACACCCTTAAATATGATCACTCCTTCCTGATACGTGCTATACAGTATGTTAGTTTAGAAACAAGGGACATACTTTAAGAGGGCGGGGTACTCATGAAAATATGCAACTTTTAATATGGAGTGGACACCAAAATAAAAATAAAAAATCAACTGTTCCCTACATTTTGTCCAGTTATGCTAACATAAATGTATAGAGTGGCTGGTTTTATTTTCGCGATTTTTGTGTTGGTCTCTTAGCAAATGTTTTTCATTTTCATGAGTAACACACTCCCTTAAAGTATGTCCCTCGTTTAACGTAACACACTGTAAACAATACCTACGCATATGTATAGTAGCAGAGTCTTAATCCAGTGAAGTTCGATCTCACTGTCCATTGTTTATGTTGACGCTTAAAGAATATTGGATCTTCAGAAAATTCGATCAAATCCAAATATTGGCGATCAACATATTATACTGTGCAGTTCTATCATTCCAGATGAAAATGCTTCAGTTTATTTTGATCTATTGGAGTGTTTGAAATCTTATGAATATTATTCATACGGGTTTTATTGCAAAGTTTCACTGAAGAATTCTTTCAGGTTATTGGTTTTACCATTATGATATCAAACAATGGCATTTTTTTTCTTGTTATATAAAGCGATAGTACCACAGTATCATTTACTATACTGCTTTAGTACCTTAACTTTGAACTGTGCTTTAGAGTGGCAGGGACATCGACGCCCAATCTTGTACCATAGATTCAGTGCATGATTCTGAACCCCATGAGTTGAAATTTTTGTCGTTTTATATAAAAATAAGCTGTTCCGTTCCCATAAGTTTTGACCTCGTAGGTATTGCACTTTTCTATGAAACACCAGATTCTCTTTTAAAAACCAACGAAAAATTTCTACGCAAGAACGTTTAGAACCAGGTTCTGAATTCATGGTTTCAGTTTACGCGTCGATATCCCTGCCACCCTGTATAGAAGCAAAAAAGTATTCGGAATAAGTGTAGGTACCTACTTGCGTACGTTCAACAAATTATACCGTAAAACGACTAAGTATGAATCCAGTCTGAAAATAAAAACAATATTTTAAGAAAACCAGTTTCACACGGACGTAAAAATATCGCGGCGGGATTTTATCGCACGCTGGATTATCAACTCTCGGTGTTGAACAGAGCATTGAGAATCGAACAGAGTGCATCCCAGCGCGTCGAAAAAACACTGTTCGATTTTCAACTCTCGGCGCTAGGACTAAAGATCAAGTGCGCAAAAAATCCTGCTGAGATATTTTTACTTCTGTGCGAACGTGGACCTATGCAATATTTTATAAAACTGAAACTCGCGAAAAAAATCTCCTCAACGCAGCCGTATAAAAAATACTTATTTCCACGTTAAAACAGTTGACAGCTAATAAAACAACAACACGAAAACTTTCCGAGTTTATAACAAAAAGTTATTCAGCCTGTCTTAAATACGGGTAGGTAAATAAAAGTACATGAGCAAACACCCAGCAACCCAGTGGATTGCGCGTTAGAACCAAATAAAATATTAAGGGAGAGTGGGAATCCCGGTAACCTCACAAAGTAGGCGCCCTCTCAAGAGTGTTCCTTCCTATTGAATAGCCTCCCGCCTGTAGATATATGTACATTCATATTTAGATCTCTCATCTACAGAGGGAATGCTTGCGAAAGCTGTATCAATATTTAATTCTGATGATACAATAACTCCTGCGTTGTCTTTAGATCGACGACGTTGAAATGTTTATTAGGACGAAATGCGTACCTGTTATATAGCTTTGTTTTCGTTGAACGTTTTGGTTAATAGCAGCTCCATTTACCGAAAGAACTTTCAGCGTCCAAACACTATGCAACACCATAATAATCACTGATATCCCGAGTGGTGATTCGTATTAGGTAAACTTATTACACAACAGAAAACCACTTGATATTTAGAAATCACGGCCCAAAACATAAAATAACGCCTTTTATTTATTTATTTATGTAATACTTTAAGCATACACATGTAAAGAGGCGGACTTAATGCCATAGGCATTTTCTACTAGTCGGGTGATGCAGAGACAAACATTGATAGATGCAATAAATTAGAGGAATCAATTTAAGCGCATACAACTATTTAAACTATAAATATATTTAAGAGGGCACCTATAATATTATCACATGTTTTTTTTTTTTTTTTTGGGTGGGAAATCATCAAATAACTTCTCCCGCTCTGGGCGGAGCGGGAGGGCGTGTCAGACTTTTACTGACTAAAACCCACCCGTGTTCCCTCAGTTGCCTGTGTGCCAGGGGCGGCGGTATCTCTTTCGAACAACCCGCACCCCTGGCAGGCATCGGCCCTTGCGGGCCCCATCAGTTGCTGATGACATCTCTTTGAGGCGCGCGTGGAACACAACGCGCCAATTATCACATGATGATGTGTACAAAAGTCATCAAAACATGTAGATTACTCATATAATCAAAGATCACGGTTTTTTTATCGAGGCTCAGTCCTATTGCAAAAAATGCATGTTTAGCTTTTGTCGACGTCACAAAAAAATTCCACCACAATCACAAATCACCGGATTTCCATGAAAAATAAACTGATGCTGGATGCGTATCACAAACTAGGATGCAATATGTCTTTGAAAAGGTTACCTATCATAAGTTGGAAAAATGTTTGACCGAGTTTCATTTCACCTAAAACTTTTCAACAATTTTTTTTACTTCATCGAAGTCACGTCTGCCACTGTATCAGTTAAACTACTATCAATTCGATTTTTTTCGTTACTCCTACGTTTCATTTGGTCGAAAAACATTTTACCGAAGTTACACTTAGCCAAAATAACATTTGTTCGAAGTATTATGTTTCCGTACATTCATTATACCACTGTTTTAGTTACCATATTTTCATTGCACCAAACGCCTAGAAAGTTTGTGCACACTATTTGCATGCAGCATGCAAGCAAGCATAAAGCGTGCAAACAAGCAGGCAACATGCAAGCACGCATGCAACATGCAGCAAGCATTGTTTCTGTCACGACTCCGGCGCTGCGGGGTTTGGGCGGCCCCACGCGAGCTTATCGTCGCAGATGGTTTTAACGCTCACCACCGCAGAGCCGGCCAAGCATCAGCCGCGGCGGCGGGCCTTCAGACCACCTACCCCTCAGCTCGCGGGCCGCCCTACCCCTCCGCGCCTACGCGGGCTTAAATTACACTCTAGGGGTAGGGCTGACAAGACTGCGTGAAGTCGGTTTTGCAGCGATTCGTTTCTCACTAAATTTTGTAGCACAACATATTGGCTTTTTATGACACTATTTTAATTAAATATTGAAAATAATACCAAGTAACCGGCTATATATTTGTGACCAAATAATATTCCGTAAAAATTTGTTTTGGTGTGGTGAAAATATGGCAATTAAATCATTTGGCAAATAAAAAAGTTCAAAAGAGGCTTCGGCCAATAGAAAAAAGTTATTTTGTAAACCGGCGAAACATAGTTATGACGGTAAAATAATACCTATGACACATGATACTTCGATGATCTAAAAAAAATGTCAAATAACGCATATAGTAAAAAAGACGTTGGTCAATAGTTTTCGGTAAATTCGAACAAAAAAAAAATTGGAAAAGTGATCGATTCCCTTTAACTTTATTTTCTTATAATATGGGTTAAGTAGGTGCTGAACAAGATGAAAGATATCATCAAGAAATTGCATAGTATGAGAAGCGTTATCAGGGTAGATGAGAGCTAGCCATGCTTGCAGACTAATGTCGGAGCCTCCAAAAGGTTAGCTTCTGCCGCTACTGACTATAAGAGGAAAGCCTATCGTTCCAAAAAAAATGTTCTTTAATGTTGAATAACCATTTTATGTCACTACTTCATACGTAAGTAATATCGATAAATGCCTTTGACGTGATATATCAATTTCATTTACATACTGCAAATAGTTTTAAGGTGGCGAATCACTATTATATACTGTGAACCCTGTGAAAAAAAAGTACCTTGTTGCATAGTGAGCAATCAATATCGGTCCAATACTGGCCAGAAACGTCGTAAATGTGAATATTATAGAAGCAATATTAACCAATTTACCAAAACCTACATTTCATTGTTCAATATTCAGGCCAGCATTACCGTTATCTGTTCGTTCGTTCAAAGGTCACGGGGATACCAGATTTTTATTCAAACAAACGTGCCAACATAACATCATCTATGCATATCCTTTGTTAGGCAAACAAAGCGTGTAGATCACCAGCCGCTGTGAGGTACCTATACAGTAAAATATGCTTACCTATTCAAGTGCCATAAATCTTTATTCAAAGTTTTGAAACATCTCCCACTTTCCTTTCTGCGAGTGTCAGTGCCTATAACCCTATTTAATCGTGATATGTTAATCTTTTTCCCTCCGTCCTTTTTTCGTTTTGCTTCCAACGTTACGTTTTGTACCTGTACCTATCTCTATTTTTCCCCTCTTGTATATTTTACGATATGTTTCAGCTTTCGGAGCATGCGCTTCCTCATTTAATTTAATACAAATCTTTACCTTACCTATAAACACTCGTGTGAATGACTTCTCTCCTTTCGCCCCCCTGTGTTTGGGATGAGGGAATCCTTATATATATTTAGTTTTGTGAGAAATAAAAAACATGAATCGTATTATTATAATCTTTTTATTGACAATAAAATGAATCATGTGCGATACATAATTGAATTTCCAATTTACGATGCACAAGCCTGGTTACTGCAAAACTACTGAACCGCGTTTCGATTTCCATCCAAATAATACGGTTACCGCATTAGAACATGTCTGCTTCGTGTGAAGGTAAAGAATTAGCACTTATAATAATTATTACAAAAGGAATCGGTTCGAGGTGGTGTCGCGAGCGAGCGGTGCCGCCCGCCAGCAGATCTCACAGGACACTCATAAACCTACTAGTTATTATGATAAAAAGCACTTTCGTTTTTCGTTTAATATAAGTATTCAATTGCATAATGCATCTCTCTTACCATTTTATAATCGAGAAATATGTAAGAAGAAAAATTTATGGAATATAATAACAATAAATAAATATTTTATTTACAGTTTAAAAATTTTATCGCCTATCTATTATATTCTTCGGGCGCTTAGGAAATAAACGGTACGATTCGAACTAACTAATAAGTGATCGACGCATGAACTGAACCTGACAAGACGAGCGGCAGATCACCCTACAGCGTGTTATATGAACGTGAGACTAACACGAGCACGGCACGAGCACGAGCACGAGCACGAGCACGGCACGAGCACGTGTGTATGTACTGTGAACACAAACAGAGAGCCTACAACAACGCCACGCTCCTTACCTTCAACAATACACATCGGGCCACTTTTGCTTCCAAAACAAACGGTTATCAATTAAAACAGCTTACAAACACGTATCATAGATATTAGTATAATTATTTACAATTTACTTAGAACTGAGTTAAGTTACTTTGTTCTCATAATTTTGGTACCTCTTTATATAGTGTACTGGTCTATTTCAAAACACATATCCAAAGTAATTACTGACATACATATTATTATTGTATAAGCTTTAACAATCAAATTCATTTATGTAGACACATCGGTGTTACATAACGACGTCATCATAACCCAATACAGTAAATAGAAAGAATACAAGTACAAAACATTGTTAGTCGATTGTCAATATCATTACATTAAAACTTTGTATCTACTTATATCATATTTGGCAGTATTGATCTTATATTACCAAAACTGATGTTATTACCAGTTATAAGCTACTTCTCTTATTTCATAGGTATTAAATCCATTTTATATAACAAATTACAACATACTATGGTCATTTTATGTTCTTAAAACTGACAAAACTGCTTCAGAATGTAATAATATTATTCCGCGAATATACATAGATTTAGTGACGAATGAACTATTCCCTAGACTGTTACGATATATCAAAGATCAGGTTAATTGAAACGTAACACTTAAAATGGGTCAATGATTAAGTCTTCCGGGATTTTTATAATAATTAAAGCTCAAATTTAATGGATAAGAAACCATCCATTACATTTTCTATTTATGAGTTAACACAAAAATCTTATCCATAGCACATTCACTTTGGCCTTAATTTGGCACACAGTATCAGTTATTGATTATACGTACACAATAACATTGTACACGAACTTCCGAACTCTACAAGGAAAACATTTCGCCATTACTAGATAGCATTGCGGAAACAGACAGAATCACGATATTGAACATGAATCAATAGAGAAACTCAGTGTTTAGAACGTATAGACACAGTTCATTACACAGAGCTTACAACGGTTACTAGTGAAGGAACAGAAGTACTCGCACTGCACACGCAGGACGCAGCAACACAACGAAACGGTACAAACTGCGCGCACGCACTTCACGCACTCTTACACTTCGATACCTAAACGTTATTTAAGATAATATTGTCTCGGCAAAATCTCACTCCACGACACTCGTCAAATATTAGCGAGTCGTATATACTACGTATATATAAATTTGATAAAGTTAATTCGTATTTAAATATTCCATAATCATATTTATTCATAAAAACACTAATTCATCGTACTTTCGAAGTTCACAAGGTCACAAAAGGAGGCGGGTGGGTATGGGGTAGGGGGTAGGGTTTTGGGATGTACATTGGTCAGTTTTTCAGTAGACGGCGGCGAGTTGCAACGTCTGCACGGGCAGCACGCTCGCGCGCTCGGGCGAGGCGCGCTGTTATATGATGCTCTCACGATTCCGCTCGTTCTCCTCCAAGGAGCTGACGGAGCTGCCGCCGCAGATCTGCATCTCTATTTCTTGCAGCCTGGACACACAATACATTATTTTTAAATAACTAAGCAGTTCTGTACAGGTACTACGACTAGCATTGCTATAATTACGTTGCACTTACCTCTGGTCCACTTCCCATTGCTGCTGACTAAGCTTAGCAGACATGGCGGCATTCTCCGTCTCGACGGTGTACAGTCGCTCACGCAGGCGCTTGATCTCGCACTCGAGCACGTCGTGCGAGTCGAGCGTGACGCGCGGCGCGGTGGCCACGCTGCCGCCGCCCGCGCCGCTACTGCGCGCGCTCGACGCGCACGACGCGACCGGCGATGCTACACGTAGGGGGCTTACTGACGAACTGGGACATATGCAGAACGATTACAATTGCAACATCATTTATTACAATCAGGTCATTAAACGGGGTACTTTTGAATTGTCAAGGAGCCTGTTAGTAGTTCGTCTTAAAGCATTCGATATGGTTGATTACAGTATCTTCCACATCGAAGTTAGGGCACTCTTTAAGAAATACTAATCTTTATTACATACATGGTGCAAGTCATAGGTCAGAAATCGGTTCTAGCATAATTATCTTAAAATTAAAGATTAAGGCCCAATATCAAACTATTGCGCTCTGGAGTATTACAAGGATCCCACCTCCGGCCCCCTTTTATTTTTGCTAAACCAGAGCGACAGATACTTTAAATAATACTCTTTTGGTCGTTTTGGTTGGGAAAAATAATATTGAATAGACTACAGCACCTATAAAGCTGGTCCCGGTAAGAAGGCGGGTGTGAGGGGTGTGGGGGCGGCAACAGGGCTGAGGGCGGCAGGTTCATGTCCTCGATAGGCACACGCCCGCTCGTCTCCACCAGCCCGGGTGTCGACTGGCAACGCCCCATGGCCACTGCAAGACAGTCACACATTAAAACACCTATAAATTACGTCGCGCCAGAAGTAAGTAAAATACAGAATACATACTAACAGAAACGTTAACTCGGTCAGTGTCCAATATGAACATAAAAGGGATGTTACAGGAAGCAATAATTCACCATGTCCGTACAAGCAATAAAGCCTTGCTTTAGGAAACAATCTATTGATTCGGAAAATGTTCAGCTTCATCTAACACACATTTGTTTTCGTGAATAATGTACTAGCCAAACAGTACCTTTTTCTAGAGGCGCTTTCTTATATTTTTCAAGTCTCTTCACGGCGATCGCCTCGAGGCGCACCCTGGCGGCAGGATACTCCTTGAGCACGTCCCACATGTCCTTCTTGCTGAGCACGAACAGGTCCGAGTAACCCACAGATCGCACCGATGCTGTCCGGCGGTTGCCTGTCGACGTGTCATCCACACACTCCATGCCAACCGGCGTCCGGTCCCCCCCTTATGAGCTGTTCTGATCCCTCATTCCACACGACACACACATAGACAGAACAGGTCATAAGAAACACCAGACCAGGACAACCGATATTGGTGGAAGGGAAAACATGACAAGAGAAGTTCAGTCACAGGTTAAAGAACTAAAAATAAAGCTTGTTTAGTAAAAAGATCGAAAACTACCTTGAAATTTAGACAACACGAAGGGTAGGTAAACGGATCCGGAGTCACATCGCGTTCACAATTTGAATGAAAAATAATAACTGACCGTAAAAAAATAATAAGAAGCCATCTCTCTAGGGTTCTTATTGTGCTCCATTACCAAGACAAAGCTTCAAAATACAAAAAAAAAACTGTTATATATGAATGCTAAATATTAATAAAATCAGTAGATATATGAAATCCGTAAAAGAACTAAGCAGTTTTACAAGTCAGATTGCATAGGATATCGAAGTTAGAAAAAAGAATTTTGGGAATCGTTAGTAGGTATGATAATAAGATATTACGCAGGTGACACTTAATAATATTGGGGAATCATGCACCAAGATGTCACGCCAAGTATATGAGGTAATCGGGAGGATGCAAAGCGATCGGGGACACTGCCTTCAATACAACCAAAGGAGATGTTACTAAGATGCAAATAAACCACATGACACAAGACGCTACAAATCCTTGATGAGGATCTAAGATGAAGCCATTGAAGTCCGATTTGAAACAAATAAAAGTAGTTAAGCTTACCGCACAACAATATCTCTTCTTTTGAAGTATGTATCGATATGAAAAGGAATATTTTAAGAGCATATAAAAAAACTGAAATCATATCTAAAATGCGTAATTGTAAATTAATTTAAATTTTAAAGCATTCCCTAATACAATTGGCACGATCTAGTTAGCGCTAGTCGGGTGCGTCATAGCGTGGCAGGCGTCAAGTGACGTTAATGTGCGAGTAGGCGCAGCCGACAGCGGTAACAGTCGTCACAATGATGTCCCAGAACCTGTTGGTAGCGTCGCGGCCGCTCCCTCGGCCTGAGTGCAGCGTCTCCTCGCAACGTTTGCTTTTCAAAACTTTTCAAGAATACAGAGTAGTGTAATAATGGCGTGGCGTCTCGGGCCCTGGCGATATTTACCAAGTTGTTTACCTGCCGTGCCCATGTTCAGAATGGAAATTTCGCCAAAATAAGAACCAGCCTTGAGTGTTGCAAGCACGGTCTTCCCGTTGTCGCCTACCACCTGGAGTTTGCCTCGGTTCACTATGTACATTTCCTTCCCGACTTCGCCTAGGGAAAATATTCCAATTTTTAAAAACATACCCGGAAATGTTCTCCTTTTATTTTGTTGCCTCTTTTGGGAGGTACAATTTTAAGTATGAAGCTCAAGGTAATTAAAACGTACCTTTTCTACAAATGTAGTCGCCTGGCGAGAACAGAACCGGTCGAAGCCGTAGAACCAACTCACACAAAAAGCCCGCCTCGGTGTTTTGGAATATTTCCACCCTGCGAAAGTATTCAAATTTTACTTTTTTCAACTTTTAACGATCGCAAAGTTAAATGTTTCTAAAAATCAGTAAGTTTATGTAAATGTATGATAGTGAAAATATCTTTAAAACACGTTTTGCAATTATATCCACTTCATGTTGTGAATACAGGTGACACATTAAGCATTACGAGTAGGCTCAGGTACTCTAAAGCGTACGTAAACAAAATTCAGCTGAAAACCAAAAAAGCACAGAAGAGCCATTTGGCGACAAAAATTTACGGATCGTATAAACGAACACTTATGCATAATTCATGGACGTAAAAAGCGAATGTTTCTTTTTTTAATTATGCAACATGGAATATTAAGCTTGAACTGTTACGGTGCATTAATGTTGGTGAGATAGGTACATACTACCGTAGCTATCTACAACTATTCAAACGGAATCGACTTTTGAAAGGATTCGACAACTCGCTAATTGAATTAGGAATCACCATTACCAGATGGAATTGAACTTAATAAAATTAAATGGCCAGAAACCTTACTCAAGCTAAACGCAAATTAAATTAAAGGCTAAGACATTTGGGCGCCTTACTAATTTGCTCGATAGTGACAAGTTCATTATCCTTCGAGTTGAGTTCCGACAAGCCTTTGTCATTATCACGACCAACATCAACTTTTGTAATGTCCATTAGAGGAGGTCCCACAATTATATCAATAAGATTGTCAAATTTCAGAGATGAAAGACATGTTATTTTACGAAACCGTCCTTATGGTGTTTGTAATAGATACCAATCCAAAGTATTCCGTTGACCAATCATTAGTTTTTTCTTAACGTATACATGCTGAGGCTCAGCATGTACACGCTAAGAAAAACTAATGATTTCTGCAAACGACATGGGATCGAACATTTTCCCGCTGAACGCTAATAATAATTTGAGCTAAAATAAAAGTTATGCAAACTTTTCTCATTTATACTAAATATTTTGATATCTACATTTTTATAGGTATTTACATGAACACTTAGTCAAGTTTTGTTTGTATTACTTCTATCTTTTCGCTATTTTAAGACCTTGCTAGAGCTTTTACTTTATGTAGATGATTTAGGTATATCATTTACCTAGGGGTTTCCCAACTATGTTGGTGGTTTCTTCTTCCAGTCTAAGTGGATGTCGCTGAATGTCAGTATTTGACATATAACCTTCACCTCCTAACTAATGTGTAACATGATACCCCTTGACAAGAATGGTTATCAAACTTGAATGCGAATAAATATCAAAAATCGATTTTTCAGTTCGAATAGTTAGTACTATTTTCTGATTGAGAATATTTTTATTCTTCAGTATATTATTAGTCTCTGATGCAGTGAAAGGATCTGCCGGTAACAATAAAGAAAGAAGATTAATAAGAAACCAAGAGTTACCTCTTCAGCGTATCTAGATGTACATTGATAGCTATTTCAGCCTTGAGCTTGTCAGGCAGACAGGAGACGGCTTTCTCTTCGTCGGAACACTTCTGCGTGAGCCACAGGTAGTCAAACCACTTGATCACCTTCACCTGTAAGTGTGTGGGCACCCGCCGCATGCGCATGTAGGTCTTCACGCCGTCGAGTTTCGCTATAACAATAGAAAGTTAACCTGAACTTTTCAATATTTCTACCGATGTAGGAGAGTTAAGTCACTAAACTCTGATTTAGTGGTGTAATGTTGATAATTTATTTTTTCATGAATTCGTAAAAATAAATATCAATTATATATAACTCGTATAAAAATCTCAAAACATTATTTACCTGTGGCGTTTTCGTTAGTAAATAAACTAACCCCCTTTATTTATAAACGTTGCTTAAAGTTAAGTAATGATTAGCGACTGCTGAACCATACATTTTTGACGTTTAAACATCTCTTAACTTTAAGCAGCGTTTATGAATAAGGGGTAATAAATCTCCATGGAAACCATGAAAACATACAAAACTATTCATGTTATAAAATTCAAAGACAAGGAGGTATTACGTATCGTGCTGTGGTGTAAAAGAGATGGATACATACTTTCTGCTCATTGTTCGTTCATTCATTTTTGGTTGGTTGGTTGGATTATGTAACAGGTTTTGCACTGCAATGTTCCCAACTCCACAAAAACTTATGTCAAGATAACTAAACCGGTGTTCGTTTTTAGTGGCGCAACGCTTAATGAGAGTTTTAATAACTGTTAATTAGTTAACTCCGACTAAACACACTAACAGTGCCTACAATTATCGAACAAAAGTAAATAAAGTCGCACTCAATTGTTTTCGTTTCAAACAATTTCGCAGGTACGTAGCGATGCCACTCACGTCTAGCATCAATGTCTCGTTGCATCGGAAGCTCAATGGCTTAAGTAAAGACCGGCTTTCGTGATATTAAGAAGAGATTATTCAAGTAGAGGCTAGAGACTTCAAAACAAAATTTCAATTTCAAAAAGATAATATTATTCATCAACTTGTCACAAAGTTTCGCAGCGACAAAATGAATTTATACTGTTTTGTAGATCGCACTTAATCTCACCTGTCGCCGTCCGGGAACTAGGGTTAGTTAAGCTAAGTGGAGCGCCTAGTATGTCAAATGCTAACTTAATGTTAGCAAGAAATAATTGCAATCTCAAGTTTACCAAAACCGTTTAACCCGGCTGCCATGTCTGCCCCGAGATAACAGGCTTAGTTCAGAACAAACACACAATAACGATATGTAATGAGGGCATTAAGTACTCGTACACAGGTATACATGTTATATAATACCTGTGCGATATGTTACCCTAGTTTACATCCCAGTACATGACATTACAATTTTAATGGATATCGAACCGTTGAGACGTGATTGTGCGGTAAAGCGATATATTTCATTCCGTGTCCCCGAGGAGTACCTATAGATACAACCTGGGTAAAAGGGGTCCGTCGTCTGTGTCACAAGTTGCCTCTGTATTTTCTACACATAAAAGTTTCTTTGACATGTATTATGCTACGAAGTACTTCAAAAGAAATAAAGAGTATACAAAACATCGCTCTACGTTCGCAATATTTGCATTAATAAAATAGTCTGTTGGTAAGACTCCGCAAATTAAATCATATATGCTATGTCGGGCCCAAATGGGAACTAATTTACACTGATACAGAGCGTGCGGTTTGTGTTCTGTCTACGAATGTAATATATTTGTTCTCAAAGCGTCCAATTGTAGTGAATATGCACAAAAAGTGGTATCCTGGTTGTAACAAATCCGACGTGTGAAGGCGGGGGCTTAACTCATCACCACTGCTCTCAAAACGGTGAAGGAAAACATCATGAGGTAACCGGCATGTCTTGGAACCAAAATTTGAAGGCTTGTGACATCTACCAACCCGCACTGGGCCCGCAGATGAATTAAGGCCCACCTCCACACAGAGAGGAGGGCTGTTTTTCAGCAGTTGGAACATTTGATTGGCTAGACACAAAGGCTGTGAGTTTACGGAAATCTGCAACTCAATTAAATAGAACTAAATGCATGAACGAATGCTACAAAATGTATACAGTCGAGAACTCATTACGAAGAAGCAAAGCCAGGCATAAAGGTGAGCGTGAACAACGAGCTGCACCTAATCACTGGCTTCAGTAACAAGTGGCTCTAAGTGTTCGGAATAAGTTAGCACTAATCGCCTTTTATTGGAAAATCGAACGCTTGAACTATTACGATATTAAATTTTAGTATTCAGCGTGTTCACGAACTTTATGATAGGTTTTACACGTAGCTTTGATTTAGGTTACGTCACATAAGCAAAGCGTATCGGAGCGAGGTGCGAAGTGCTCAAGTTCATTCAATGACTGGAGCAAGCTGGAGGGCAGACGATAAAGTGCAGTGCGCTGCAGGTCCGTAGTTACTCATAAAACCAGTACAGAAAGTTTCCCAGCATTCTTTTATCTTGGGATTATTTTATCGCCCGTTTCGAAGACAAAAATAAACAAAGAACATCTTATAACTTTTGGCATGACTCTCATATCCTAATTTATAGCCAGTCATTCCGCAAATATTGCAACAGCCAGTTATTCGGCTTTTGCTTTTGTGTAACGGATGTTACGCCAGTTTCAATGTCTGTAGATTATTTTTGAGCATTCTGTGAATATAGTAGATCACGTTTTATGTACGAAAAAGAAACGCAAAACTGTACTTTTAATTGTAGTAAGACGTTAAAAATGAAGCGTGCTAAAATTTTTTGGTCTTTTCAATAAGTAACGTCATCGAAAAGTCTAAGGATTTCACTACATTTTGTTTTTAATTACTATTTCGTCCTTAGTTATATTCCACGAGAGTGGTTAGTGAGTCGTACATTAATTAATTGCTTGAACGTCCCTCAAACGCGGCAAGCGCTCCAGTGCGCCCGCGAAATACAATTATTGTAATATTTACACGGGAATTAATGTTTTCCAACTGGCGTGGCTGGGTAACACAGATGCCTAAATCAAGGTTTTAATTTTTATAAGTATAATATGATGTAGGTAGGAATCGCACCCTTGAGAGGCTCAGTTTGAATATATCATAGATCGCTGCCGCGGCGTGTCGTGTACGTAAGCAAGAAAACTTTGAAGCCATTAATTATCTGTGATAATCAGGTGCATACTGACTAAAATCGTAACTTTTACATTTAAGTTAGACCGCCAATATGTGGATGTCTACATCATTCTTAGATTTATGTATGGTCTGACCTCTACTCAACATACACAAAGCAACGTAGCGTCAATAATAAACATTTCGTCACAAAAACAAGTCAACAGTGTACCCTTTGCCGTGCAGTATACCGGTGTACGCGGTGTTATTAGTGTGCCGACATTTGGAGTAATTTAATCTTGCTCAAACACGGTACGGGGACGGCGGAGTGCGGTCGCCAATGTGTTCGGGGCTGAGTCAACCACCCGCGCAGCGCAGCGCCAAGTCGTCGTATCGCACGACGGAAATAAGCCACGTGCGAGTCCAGCCACGCTACATTAGTTACGTCAGAACACACTTTTTGGGAAACGACGGAAAGAAGGCTTCTTTATTTAGGAAATCATTATTATTGCCAAGGTTTCCGTGTTTACTTCGAGCAAAATACGTCAGCTGGAAAGAACGTCCCTGAGGCTCTATATAAATTAGCGAAACCTCTTCCTCAATTGGAATGAGAAAATTATGGTCCGTGTTTCTGCTTTTATATTTTAATGTAAATAAGATGCTTTTCTGTTAAATATAGGCACAGTTTATTTGTAACTAAGAGGCATTACAACCGTCTTTTATTTAAAATTTTAGAACTTTCTTTATACTATTTTCCTTCTTAGATACTTTCAGGATAACTTCAGAAGAATTTTATCTGTGGGGGCTTGTAATTAGCAATTTAGTTATAAACTATTGCCATTATTAAGTTATTAGTCTGCAAGCTTGCAGTAGCAAGCAGTTTTATTTTTCGTACTAATAAATAACGTTATCGACACACGCAGCAACAATGCAAAGTCTAAAAGTCAAACAAAGCTAGTCAGGATCGAAAGCGCAGTACTCAACTGCGTACACAATTTGAGGACAGGCCGCGTCCAGCAATTTGAATATAAACTAGATACTTACTGTAGGAGCGACTGCACCGATTGTTTACATTGTGCCCGCTTGCTCGACAATTTCTAACTCCCTATTGAACTTCGAGAACACTTCACGGAATATTTGAACGTACTCATTAACCGAATGATGTAGAATGTATACTAATTATGCCTCTTTATATTAGTTATTTCATTCTCCAGGGAGATCAATAATATTAAAACGCAAAAATATACTTTCGTCTACTCATGCTTACTGGGTGATTTTTATAACAGTTTTTTTAGACCAATCTACAATTAACACATGGTGCGTTATCCATAAAACCCACTTACAGTCCAAGTCCAAACATTATGTATTAAAATCTGTGCTTAGAGTTAGAAACCCGCGTCACTAAGTTGATAAACTTGATATTGTGTGTCAGGAGATTGCAAGTAGGCATTTGCACCGGACGTGTGAGCGTATCACGAAGAAGCTAGTATTTCATTAGACGGGTAAGCGAACGGGGCGCAAGTTATTTAACTTGTGAATACTGCCTAGCGTTTTAGGGTTAATGAAATTGGCTTAACAGATTGAATACTCCACGGAGTATTCCTTTCCAAATAAGTTACTAGTATGTTTAAGTAATGAAGACTTATCATATTTAGTTCATTTTGTAGAAATGTTTTGCAGTTATTACACATTTGATACATGTTTTTATGTGCATCCTCTTCTTGCCAATGGTTACCTTTTTTACAAGATACAAGATACAAGATTCTTTATTTGTGTGTGTTTTTTCTTTTTTTGTGGTTTTTTTTTTTTTTTTTTTTAATTTTTTGTTCTGTTACTAGCTGGACTATATACGATTTTCACGTCATACGTAAGTATTACGTAATGTATAGGTGTTAAGCTGCCCTGTAACACACTGTAGAGTGGTTTTGACCAGTGGCGAGTGTCGTGGAGTAGATCAATTATTGTTGAATTGTTAGGCTAGGGCGGGCGCTGGGCGATGGGGTGCGATGGGGCGCGATGGGGCGCGCGGTGGCAGCTTCGATCGATGTCGGGCGGGCGCGCGCGACGCGCTCTCCCGGCGGGATGGGGCGAGGCGCCCGACTTTCGCCGAGCTATTTATAGCATTCAAGCCGCTGACCTATTTCGCTGCAGCGCCGCCGAGGAAGGTCACGGATTCAGCCTGCTCTCTGCCGTCGCGGCGCCATTGTCTTTTCAACCGAGCTGCAGCGCTAATTAAAGTTGTTGACACTTCCCGCTCCTCTGTGTTTAAAATGCTAGACTTATCCATTCTACGAATTGATTACCTACGTGCGTGGCTTTTGCTAATTGAACGAGTTTTAAAGTAGTCTTTTTTGCGAACGTCAAAGAGAAACGTTTTGATAAATGAACTATTAGTCGGAAAGTTTGTTCAGAGCTTTCGTTTGTAACTTTGCTGAACGTATCGAGCAGACGGTTGTTCATAAAGTCGACTTTGACGTAAGGTCGAGGAGCGAGTGAGGCTGGGTGTTGGGAGCACGTAGCGGCGCGGCGGTGTGCGGGGCGCGTGCCGGCACGTCTACCTGCTTAGTACGCTAATGTGACAACAGCGCCGCACCGCGTCGTGCCGCGTGCCGCCGCGCCGCCTCCTCGGCCGACCAAGCTCTTTGAACCTTCACACGTGCGCATGATATATCACGTTAACCATCCAATGCATCACAGAAAATGAGAACTGCCCAAAGCATGTTCTACAACACATATTTATATGGGAACGTTTTATTTTGCATAATCCTTCTTATATGGTAATCGGTTTACCTCAAACGTTTTTCATATTACATACCTACCTATATTGTGCGCGCCAGATCTGGACTGATGAACGCTTACGGCTGAGATAAGGGTGGGAGTAACGAGATACGTATGAATAGAGCCTACACTATAAAGAACCTTGAACTATGCGGACAAATATTCCCAAGTGGCACCATAATAACATAATCACGGACAAATAAAAAATATTGGGCAAATTACATTCCAATATTTCCTACAAAAGCGAAAGTAGATCAGATACTCGCATTAAATCAAGTAATCACACACGTATTGACTATGAAAATATGATTGAAAAAATGACATTAAGCGGATAATACGTACCTACAATGTTGTATTAAACATTTCACTGAATATTTTTACCTCGCTTTAGGTCGGAATTGTGTCATTGACATTCAGAGCTTTCATTATGGCCCAAATGAAAAGAGCTTATTCAGGGAAGCTAGGGAAACACGTGAATAGATATACCGGACCGCAGGTTTCTCTTATTGTGCGGAAGAAATAAATGTTTCTGCAAGTTTATACAGGCTAGCAGGTCCATCGACGCAAAACCTGTTACCAAGGATTCAGAACATGACTCCAACCCCGGGTTGGAATTCTTCTTGGTCAGTAAAATAATTTGCTCTTCCATACATTTAGACCACGTAGACACTTCTATGAAACAGCAGTTTTTTTTTTGATAATCAATGCAATTTTTTTTCGCTAGGGTGTCTAGTATCACGTGCTGAATTCATGACTACAGTGTATGCGTCGATGTCCCTGCCACCCTAGATAAAGCAATAATAACAGTTGCTAAATGGAATATGTGGTTATATCTTTACAAATCACTATCATAAATACCACTTTTCGTAATCCCGCGAACTGTGTTACTTGCTAAAAGAAAATGGAAGCTACTCTTACCTTGAAACTCTTTCCTGGCGGTGCTGACAGATGTGACGATGTTGGCGACATGCCCCAGCACGGTGGCAAACAGCATCAGGCCGAACAATAGCTGCGCGATCACGAACACATACTCGCCTTTACTGCGCGGCCGAGGCAAGTCACCTGCGCACATAAATATACATGTAACACTGTTCTAAACTGTTTTCTTAAGGGCCTTAGACATGTTACTTTTAACATCAAAGATCTTTGCTTTTGCGAATTGAAAGATGCTGCATCGTGTATTGACATTTATTTGCGTTCTTCCGTGATAGCAGAATGTGCAGTTTAGCGATTACTTCGATGCTGCATCACAATTTGGCGACTCGCTATAATCGAGCGCGGTGTCAAAGGGGAATGCCCAAAAAATGTCTTTAATGGACAGAAACTACTGATAGTCCCTAATTATATTTAAAATAAAATATGTATAAAAGTCAAACTGTCAAATTGTCAAAATTTTCATTGGTCAAAATGTCCAATTCTCAAAATGTTCACTTCCCAAAATGTCCAGTCTTTGAGAATGTAGCAAATTTGTTCAATAACTCATCAAAGCGCTTTTTGAATACTTTAAATTAGTTAAGAAGACCTAGAGACATCCAGTTTGATCGGAAATACAAAACATATTTAATAAAATTACGAAACAAAGATCTCACATTACAACAATTTCTGAAAAAAGAAAATATTTTTGAGACTTAGCTTGTTTATAAAGTAAAACGTAGTGTTATAGATTATATTATTATTAAATAAATCATAAAAATAATTATGTGGATTATTAACATATTAATTAAAAAAATGCTTGTTAACTATAAATAAAAATTATATTGATTATTACTCGCTTGACCAAGCAAGGTAGGATATAAACTATTTATTATGTCCTACCTTGCTTATATAAAACTTTGTTTAATGTTTGTTTCAATTTATAATTATAAAAATTATGATGTTGATTATGGTATTTTTTATATTACATTATGACAAAAAAAGTGATTTCGGGTATGTTGTGGTCTTCTCTGGCCTTAATTTGTTACTTAAAAATGAAACATATTTTGATTCTTTCATTATTTTGAATTTATTGTTTGTCATAAAGTCATAAGTATTAAAAAAGCGTTTTGATGAGTTATTGTGGAAGTTGGACATTTTGGGAAGTGGACATTTTGAGAATTGGACATTTTGACCATTGAACATTTTGACAATTGGACATTTTGGGATTTGGACATTTTAACACCGTTGGGCATTTTGAGAATTGGACATTTTGCCCCTGAACGTTTGACATTACTGCATTTCATTCTTTCGATTGTTTACTTGAATTGATTGATTGATTTTTTTGCGCTTACCCCTTGACTTGCATACATATTGCTATATACGATATTTATCGACCACTGTGGCTATTTTTTAAGGATTTTGTTTTCACTTCATAGATAGAAACGTACATTGTGTTAACTGCTATCTCCATATTTCATCGATTAAAACATTTAAATGATGTTTTGTTGCTTAACCTTGACTTAACCTATATTTTAGAAAACATGGTTGAAACTCGCGTCTACCTAGGTTTTTCATAATGATTGAAATTGTTGGGTTCCCTACGATTTGTAGTGCAATTTGGCGTATATTTCATTGTTGTTCATTTCCGGCATTTCTATCCTTGGCTGATGGGCATTCCCCATTGCGAGACTTTTGAAAAACAACGTCAGTGTCAACGTCGTCAACAAAAGTCAGTGATTGCTGATGCTAAAAGCAGCATATTTACTAAAAGAGAGACGAGTGACCTGCACACTCAAATACAGGTCACTCGTCTCATATTTGTAACATTGTTTAACCTTAATTCTAGGTCGAGATAACGCGAGACGCGTAAAATCGTAAATGATACCCCGTCCTTAACGCCTGATTGGAGCTGATACGCTCATAGGTGCGTTATAACATTTTAAACACAATGATTTGGCTACTGAGCAAACACGCAACATGAGATATAAAAAAGGGTTTTAATTAGCCACCATATACATATGTTTGTTGACTATATTTACATACATTGCAATATAGTAATCCCGTAATTAAACAAGTTACCTGAACATAAATATACCCATCTAGGCAAATCACCTGCACGCATAATAAATACATCTCTCTCGCCTTTACTGAGCTGCCAAGGCAAGCGATACACATACAAGTAACCCGAGACATATGCAGAGAAAAATCGCAGCGATTTAACTATGCAAATTGATCTCCTGCTAGGTTTTCATCAAACGGCGAACAAGAAACATTGACCGTGATTATTTATAAGCCGTTCAATCGCTAACACGTTACGATACAAGATAGTTCAGAAATAATAATATGTTAACAAGATTAATCAAAAATAAATACTAAAGCGCATTTTTGTTTTAAAAAGTTTGCAATAGTTCGAGTAAGGGAGTGTACGACTAAATGCCGACAGACACTACGCCGACAGACTAAAGACCGTCAAGACTTTACTTCGACGGGACACTTCGCCGACAGGACACTTCGCTAACAGGACTCTTCGCCGACAAGGCGCATCCTTGCGCTATTACTAAATAGTTATGTAACTGCCACTAACATAGAAGTAGCGCTCGCCGGCCGCTGCCGCGGCACCGCTCGCTACGCTCGCTCGGCTCGGGCGTGGTTTGTCGCAATTCTAACCTAACCCAACCTATTACCTACCTCATGACCCCTGTCGGCGAAGTAAAGTCTTGTCGGTGTTCAGTCTGTCGACGTAGTGTCTGTCGGCGTTTAGTCGTACACTGCGAGTAAGGTGTTAAGAAAAAAAATGGAAAAGTTTGCCGGAAAATGATACAATTCGGAAATAACTGAAATAGCTTTTTTCTGTGGGAATTCAAATTTAAATAAGGCAACAAGTAGTGGGTCAGCTAGTAATGTAATAATTTTTATTTGATAGCAAAAGTTTTAGAAAATTAAAGTTTCAGAGCATAAATTATGAAAAAAAAACGAATGAAAACAACGGTCAATAACGCTTTATGTCCCCACGGCTGTTAGGCAGACTCATTGAGTCTGATAATAATGGAAAATTAATTGTGTTAATTACTTGACACTTAAAGGTTTATGCAGAGAGCACATTTAACGGAGTAAGTGACGTGAAAAATCAAATGTATTACAAACAATACTGGATCAGCAGGGACAGCATGTAATTCATTGGACGAACGTCATAGGTATAACGTGGTTATAAATATACGGTTATAGGCGCGCGGTCAGGGCGGAGCACGTCACCGCGCCGCTCTCGCCGACAACAAATCATTCCACAACGCCTTTGTAATTGCTACCCCGAACAAAACAAAAACTCTCTAAAGTAATAAAAATATACACGTTTGTTAGCAACACCAATAAAGGACTGCTTCATGTTGATTCAGTTACGTTACTGCAAATATTAGCGCAAAAAATATATTCGCAATCTGCGGCCGCTTCACTTTTATCCCTGTGTCTCGTTCGAGTCAATGTCAGATTAAGCCTCGCGTGTATGTACTTTATCCCACCACCTGTGACGAGGAGATGTGAAAATTGCTGATTTTATTTTTTTAAATAGCGTAAATTTTCCACTCGTTCGAAGCAGCCGCTTGAAATGTCTACCTGCCACGCGAAAAGATATTTAGGTCAGTTATTTGCTGACTAGCCTATTTAATTTAACCCAATACTAAATCATCTTTAAGAATAAGGAATTGCTAAACTGGTTAATACTTAATAGTAAACAAATAACCTAAGCTGTGACAGTCGGTACTTGTCGTCAGAAGCCCGAAGTCTGACAAACAGTCTTACCGAGGAGTACCGTATTACCCAGTTACTGGGTTGTGGAGGTCAGATAGTCGCTCCATGTAAAATACTGGTATTTTGCTGCATCTGGTTAGACTGGAAGCCAACCCTAACATAGTTGGGAAAAAGCTAGGCAGATTATGAAACAAATAACCTAAACTAATGATCAAACTATCGCAGGGTGATTCTATCTTACCACGACGCTTGTAAACTCATTATCGTCAGACCGGAACAACACTGCGAGTAATGAAACTTCTATCAAGCAAATTATAGCAAGAAATCTATTTTCCCAACAACAAAATACTCTTCGTTAAATACTTATCGTAATAAATGTCCTAACGAGTGTTTCAAGCGTCCTCCACTCAACGATATTATAAGCAGGTACAAAGGGCCCGTATCACAAGACGGATGGCCCTCAAGACATGACAGTTACAACGGGGGCCCGTTTTTACGGATTAAGTTATTAAACCAAATTGCAGGGCCTCAGAGAACACGTAAACTGTCGTTTAACTGTTGTTTACAAGCTACAAAAAAACTGTACAAACGTTCGTAGCAACGAACTTCGTAGCACGGCGTAGCATAAGCTACGAACGTGCTACGAAATTCGTAGCACAGTATGTGGCTCATTCGTTATTGATTTTTAATTTTGTTTATATTGACTAATATGTACCTATTGTATTATTTTGTAATAACTCCATATTTTTGTAACCATACTCCCGAACAAAATTAAGTAATTATACTAGCTGTTAAAGGAGGATAACCTCTCCGTTGGAATTACGTTAGCCAAAATAAGATGTGAAGGTATTTTTTGGCCATTAAGTGCTTAATTAACAACCCTGCTCTATTTAAAAAATATATTGCTCTATTTTTTATTCGTTTCCTTGGCTTTAAAACTCGTTTACCTTTGTCATAGAAATGATTCAATTTCTGCCAAGATTCTTGATATTTATTCAATACGTGGGGAAAATTTTATACTGTTACAAATTTTAATATGTGGCTACGAATACACGCCATTAGAGCTTATTGCGGGCGTTACACTTGGCAAGCTTGCAAAACGATCGCCAATAAAGGGAACGGTCTCCAAGACATTGTAACACCTTTTTATTATGCTCATAAAAATACATTATCCATCGTTAGCACTATGTGTGGCCTGCTCACCACCATAATTACGTTCATGTATGATGCAAATGATTTTTCAATAATCCAAGCCATCACGTGATTGCTTTGATCCTTGTTCAAATTGCCTTAGGGATACGCAAGTCATTTAAATCGCTTTCATTAAAATTGCTCCGTATTTAGACGTATTTGGATTTTATGTTCATAATTAACAGGACCCGGCACAACAGATACGCACACGAAACCGAATTTATAGGCCACGCCAAGTTACACACACATACAGTATTCGGGATTTGTTGATTTAAAACTTTTCCCATTACCTGACGACCATTGTATACGGCTTTGTATATAATTATTGTGTTGTTCTTTATTTATGACGGCGAGTTCGTATTATGAATATGCATTTGATTTATTGTATTCTGATTATAAACAGGATGCTGATAGCAGCGAAGCTATAAATTAACGTCATGGGAGCACAAACTGTGGATGTGATGTTCAATTTAAACCTATAAGATTTTTTTTGCGTTTTTTTCGTAATTTTTTGCCATATTTCTCGGGTTATTGACTGCCGTAACCCAAAAAGTAGCCGGCGGCAAGGATTGTCCCAGTATCCCACGACAAAGGCATACCCATTTTACCCATGTATAGAAATTGATAGCTCGCAAAACATCTAACAAAAAAGGTTGTAACATAATAATGTCCAAATCCATTGTTTTCATCTTAAAACCTACAAAAATGTGTAGGTATATCTTTTATAAAATTACGAATTTGAACAAAAGAATTTAGTTTAAATATTAAAGTATGATTCATTATTTTAAAAAAAAACATGTATTTTAATACCATCCCGAAGCAGGAAGCGAGCAGGTGCATGGAAATGAAACGGTAAAAATGGGACCAGGAATTTTTCATAACATTGAATATGGAACTCTATTTGGCGATTTCTTCCTATTACTTTACATATTGCATCGACTTAATGGCAGTCGTTCTGCATATTAAAGGTAAAACTGAATTAGTTTTTAATTTCGTAGGCATTAGTTTAAAAAATATCATAGATAAACAGTTGGTACTCATCGAGTTCATTCACTACAAGTTATCGTTTCAACAATCGATGTTATAGAATACCTACCTAGCTTTGTTTAATACATCAAAATTACGCTATCTAACCGACCTGCCGTTTCGAGATCTAACTCATAAATGCATGGTGCTTGCTCTTAATGTTTTAAGTGTTCGTGAGCGTGGAACTCAAAATGGTGGTCATTAAATGAAATGGTGCTCTACACTGAAACACCTCTTGCTCTTTCCAAAGTTGTTGTTAATACGTGCTAAGCTGTCGTGAAATTGTTACATTTTTTAGAAAGTCTACAATACTCGGCTATAATTATGTTTTCACTAATGAAAAACTTATGTCAAGCGTGAACCCTGAAAACTTTCAAGCTAGTGTTTATTAAGTTATTTTGCCATCCATCCTTTATTTTTGCGTATTACTTTAACAATAGACATCAGATAATGTGGCAATTATAATGTCTTTAAATTTTCATTACAGTTGCATTAAATTAGGACATAAAGTAAGTTTTGTAAATTTTTTACGACATCATTTGCAAATGTCTATAAATCGTCTTAACAACCAAGTCCCGGAGGCGTGCCTAGTTATAAACAGTTAAGAAATATTTACAATGTTTTCTAACAAAAGTTCCATCTGCAAGAAACTGGTAACTACTTAACTGAGTTACAAAGTTTGCGTATGAACGACCACCCAATAATGTTAAGTTATTGTACTTGCTTACATTAAGTGTATGTGACGTAACAGCTTATTAATGTCTGCCTAGAGGTGTGCTGTTCATATACACTTGTGTAACTTTAACAATTTTGGCTGTGTAATGAATTACGTGTGTGTAAGGATCTGGGTGTTTTTGATTAAGAGCTTATATAAAACAAGATTTTACCAGTAGTTTCTTCGCGTGTATGTCGGAATTTATGTCACCAGAATGTACTACGGGCATAAGAAGTATCTGTGTGTTAATCCAGGTTATTAACGATCTGTGTGTCAAATTTCATCCAAATGCGTTTTGCGTTATTGACTAATAAACATCTAAACATAAAAACTGTCACGTTTTTAATATTACTTGGATTAGTTTACAATAATTTTAGAAGAATGGTTATACTACAAACCTACATGTGCATGAGCGACCTACTGTAGGTAACTGAAAGCTTTACACTTATAAATCTTCAGTCGCTACTAAAGAAGTCTAATTTAACTAACCACTTCACCATAATTAATTAAACTCACACAATTTATAAAACTGAACAACCCTCGTACAACAGAAAGTAAACAAACACCCCATTAACAGCACATTACCATATTATAATGAAATCTAATTTAAAACACCTCTTCGGAAAGCCTCAATTTATAGTTGATAAACAGTATAAATAAGCGGTATCTCTCCTGCAATTATCTCCCTATTTATGGTCGCAAAGTGTCAACCTCCGGAAAAGTTCCCTCTATCCCGTAGGTATCGCGGTGAGGCCACTGTGTTATTAAACCAGCTAATCATTACGAGTTGGTAACGCGATATACTCAAGCGGTTAATTGGATCTGTCTTAGGTAAACACGATTCATTAATAATGTGTTTTATGATTTATTTCGTGAATTTTTGTGGTAGTAATTGGGTGTGATTAAAAGGTATTTGTGCGTAATTATTTAGGGCATTTTGGTAAATCATTAATCAGTAAAGTCCTATGTGTGTGATAATAAGTCAACGAAACCAAATAGATATAGACTCAAAAAAACGAAATAAGATGCTTCAGTTCAAGCTTAGTTTTCTCGTCTAACGATCTACAAACATTAATATCACTCAGCAATAATAAAGCCACGATACCAGTGTCTGTTTATAAAGGCGACATTGCATCTAATAATGTACCAATTTTCATATGTGCGTCACTAAGCCAATACGTAACAGGCACGTTTTCTGTTTATTCGTTCATAGCTGCTTTGTTTGTGAAAATATAGCAGTAATATTGTGAGCCAAGTCGATCAACTAGTCGGCCAACTAGTTGTCCAACCATCAAGCCAACTTATCGCGCCGAGACGAACCCGGACGATGGACAAGTATCTACGGAGACACTTCAACTCGATAGTCCTCGACTTGAGGGAACTTCTCAAGCACAATATTTTTATCTTCGCCGCTTTTTTCGATTCATTTTAAAAGATTTGAATTGACCATTTACTAGCGCTAAACGCTGAAACTTTGTTATTAGAAAGTCTAATGTTATTAGGTCAGTTAACAAAATAAATATACCTAGAACAATTTCTCGATTACCGGTTACGTCCGGCGCGAAACCTATCGATTCCAATACAATAGAAAATTGTGTCTCATTAGCCGGGATTGACAGATATTATTTAACTTTAATAGACACTTAAAATATTTGACGCTGACTCGAACGAAACTCGCAAAACCAACACACCTAGCCATCTGAATAATATTGGATTTCGAACATTCAATTTCGAATCCCAACTAATTACACCGACACAACCGAACGAAATTGACAAGCCATTTGATTGAATCCCGAAATATCATTTGTATCGTACATCCACGAGGCTGATTTTGTGATGCACGCAATTTATGAGGGATTTTGATGAATATAAATTATGTCATTATAATAAAATGGTGGCATGTAATCTGTGCACCCAACTAGTTTAACGACACGTCCCAGGCCGCGGTTATGAAGGCTCTTAGGGCAAATGGCCATACTGTTTGTTTTCAATACTGGTTTTCTTGTACCGTAAGTATTCCTCGTTACTCGTACGTTTTGGGGTTTGATTCCCGTCCACAGATAAGACAACATATGCTCTTTTAACAGCACTTAACGTTTTTCACATAATAAAGATGGAAATAGGTATATGTCATATGTTTGGCTTTGTTAGCAGGTAGTGTCTACAACACAATGATTACAATTATTCCTTTATTATCCTGTCATCTAGAATCTCCAAAATGATAATGTTAACAAACATCTCTGTTATTACAACCATTACGGAGAATTCGAGTTATTTGAGTACCTATATGAAACAGAACAGTGGTGGAATTTACCTCCAATAGGTTTCATGAATTCCATCTAATTATTGTAACATGTTAGACAAGGCTTTAGTGTATTCTGAATATCGGAATTCGGAATCTTCTTTATATTAATACGTGAAGCAAAAACTTTGTACCCTTTTTACGCAAATTACGCGGTCAGAGTTGAGCAGGAGTGCAAGAACCTATTTCTTTTAAATAATGGTCGAATTTCGACCACTCGGTGACCACGGTATTAATAAACATATATAAATTCCGAAATATACTTAATTATTTAAATTAAAGTGTTATTGTATAAGTTTACTATGTTTCAATAAAATTATAAGCTTGTACCTACCTCATTTTTTAAATCTTTAAGCAGAACATAAAAATATTCTAAACTCGTTTTTATATGTGATTAAATTTTTTTAGTGTTCCAAAAAGTATTGAAAGCTACATTTATGTGCAGCGTCTCAGCCTACTCATCTGCATAAAGTTTATAATAATTATAAGAAAAAAAACTACTGGAAAAGTGGAGCTTAACTAAGGGCTCATTAATCATTTTTTTTCAATACCGCAGTGAGATCGTTTACTAAACATTTCTCATAAGATATTTATGTTATTTATTACGGAGTTACTCACTAAATATTGAAAGGCGCGCGTAGTGTTGGACAGGTCGTCAGTCATTCTTGACGTTTGCTAAGGCTATGAAACTAATTCTCCTGGCCATTTTCTATCCCCTACACCAATGAAATTTAATTAACCGTCCACTGAACATTGTTATCCTCGAAGTGAACCATTTACATTGTTATTTCTGGCCACTCTCATTTTAATATTTCCAGACGTGACTTCTTTTTCTGTTACATAAACTGATAGGGAAAAAGTTTCATGTTTTAATTATAATTTATCTTTGTATAATTAGGAACACGGAAGAGATTTATTCGAGGTTCCTTTTCTTTAACCTTCCTTTTATTTCTTGATATTTTTCTTTGGAAAAAATAATAGCAGATTGTATGACAAGGGAGCAAAATAATATTTTTACGGCGAGGGATTCTAAAATAGAATCCTAAGCGTAGCGAGGTTCAAAGTACATCGCCTGAGGGAAAAATATTTTTGCTCTCGAGTCATATACTCTACTTTTCATCTACTTCTATGAGAAAATAAATAAGAGACACTTTTATGTAATTAATGAATAAGTTAAAGACGTTATTAGCTTCTATTTTTATAGTTTCAGGAGTCAATGCACTATCACTTTCAGAACTCGACGTCGAACTAATTTTTTTGCAAAATACAATAAAGTCCGTATCGATTACAAGAACAGGGAAGTAAATCGCGCGCTTTTGTTTTTTTTTAGTTACCGCGCCTCCCCGCCCACCGTATAGCCAACACTTACAGCCAGTACATTATACAATTTGCGTTCGATTTCAATGAAGGATTCATGTTCCAAATTCAAATCTCATGCTCGCTAAAAAGTCTAGTGGAGAAAAGAGCTATTTTGCTCCCGCTTATATAGGAACAAAACGAAATTTTTTGAAAAAAATGCATTTAAAATCATGACTCGCACCCTTTGAGAAATTTGAGCACCTATATGCAATTTGCTAGACGCGAAACGAGTCTCAAATATAGTTAGCGACGCTCTCGCGTTCAAGGGAACTAAAATTAGATGGCAAGTCATAATTACTCTTACGAACGGGATCATTTCCCGCCAAATCTTCATATAAAAACTAATGTCACAGAACACTGTAACACATAACACGGGTGAATCACATGGAAAGCCATAGTTATCTACACATAAGCACACGGAAAAGTTAAATAAAGTCAAGACTCACCTATCGTCGTGAGCGCCAACGTGCACCAGTAATAACTTTGCAAATATTGTTTCACCACATCCGCAGTCTCAGTGTCATGATACACCCAGTTTTTACTACCGAACCCATTGTTTTTATATATTATATGGTACAAGCACCCGTTCCAATGGAATATCACTAACAAATAATGAATTAAACTGGTCGATCTAAACAAGTTGGGATAGTTCGTATGCCGCTCGGTTCGGTCCATGAACGCCCAGAAGCGGTATATCTTGACGAGGCGGAACGAGCGCAGGATAGAGTTGAACCCGATGGACAGGTAGAGGAAGTCCAGCGGCAGCAGGCACAGGCAGTCGATGTAGAACGTGGTGGAGTTCATATAGTGCGCGCGTAGCTTGGCCGCGTCCGTTTGCAACACGCCGTCCTCCAGGTACCCCGTCCGGAAGTGAAACAGTATGTCCGCCAAGTAAAGGAAATCGGAAAAGTAGTCCAAACAGAACCACACTATTAGCGTCTCGCCTGAAACAAAACACATCAACTTAATTGTTCATCCAAATAAATCAGCGCCTTCAAATTTCACACCCTTGATGGATTAATTTACTTTGATCCAAACTTTTGCTTTAAACTAAAGACAAAAAGATCAATACTACAAAGCGAGAACTTGAAAGGGACTCGCAAATTTTATGTGGCGCTGAAACTCATCACAGCTGTGAAGTGGTAATGAAACAATTGGAAACTCGGGCGGCGGAACATCCAAACGTTACCTTTCCAAATATTACATCGTCTCCGGTGCGAAACATTTAACTCAGAAAAGCTATTTAGGTAAGTAATTTAATTCACCGCGGGCTAAGTTGGCGGAAACTATGCGCGGAGTGCGCTAAGTCGGTGCAGCCCCAGATCGTCGACGCTAATCTTGGTTGCTATCTATATGGAGACCTCTTTTGCATAAGCACTAGAGTCAAAATTGGATTTTTATCCACTTAAGCTCCTGCTTTCAAGTTCATCCAACAATGAAAATGAGTAGGAGCGATACAGATGGGTTTGATCTTATGTGCTTGATATAATTTCTTCATTACTCACCGTTAATCTCCTGGAAAGCGAACCTGTAGACTATGACCCAGAGATTGTAGAGGAAGGCGAGGGAGACGACCATGGACCAGTAGTAACACAGGCGGCCGGCGGGGTCGAACACGAAGGACCAGTGCGGGCCGCCGCGTAGCCGCCCGCTCGCGTACGTGGAGCGCCGCCGCAGCCCGCCCCTGCTGCCGCTGCCGACAACAATACGCTATCAACCATCTCATTACCCATATCGTTTGACCCTTTTAACCTTAATTCCTTTCAGTTTGCCTTAACTACGTACACAACGTTAAATCCGTTCTCCTTTGAAGTAATCTACATAACATTATGTGTGCGCTCACTGCGAATCTAATAAGAGTTGCACTCAACGTTAACCCTTGAGCTAAGGGCTTATAACATCATCTTTGTAGTTGTGTACATATGTATATTATTATGTAGGAAACTTGTTGTTAGGTAAGTAAACACAACACTTATTACGTATCTAACAACCAACAAAGGAGATCATTAACAAAGTTATATTTTGATTACACAGTTAGTAGAAAATACCGACAACAGTTATATACAGGGATATCAAAGTACGGTATATTATATATGTTTATGTATCTAGGGCCGTAGAGCGTGTGCGAATGGCGGCAATAGATAGTTTGCCTTCATTTGATATCAAAGTTAGTGACAGATAGGTTTGCGTGGTTCCTTTGTTATTCGATAGCATTGTAGACGATCGTATATTATATATCTTACTATAATATGGACAGGGGTGAGCAAAAGATATTAAATTAACTTCTTGAGTAAACAGGTACTGCATGGATGCTTGCATAGTAACAATTATAGGTGTACTGTACGTAGGTGTGTATAATTTTGCGTGGGTAGGCACGTAGTGTTTAAAATGCGATAGTTATCTGTACCCTATAAATATGTTTTTAAAGACATCAAAAATTGAATGATCCCCAAACAAATACAAATAAAAACGAAAATCTTTTGGTTTGTATCTAAAAAAATACCAATATCTGACCTATACCTACCTATGTATATAGAGAGTTCAAATGCGATCTCACGTGCTCACAACAACACAACAGCAATATAAACACATAACCTTACGTAATTACTTAGTAAACGACGTACGTACGTGTACCAATTTAGATAAGGCATTAGTTACACGCTAATTACAATAGTCTTTGTTCAATCTCGACAGCTTATCGATCAATCGAGCCAAACGCTAACACGGCTAGGAACGTATGTCTACTTTGTAGGCATTACAGATTCAATACGCAAGCCTATCAAGGACTGAGTCGTTTACACAAGACACCTACTTCCCTATGCTTAGCAACTCGGCTTACAACGTATGTACGCAGGTATCAGGTACGGACCGTCATTACTTAAAATAAAACGAAGTCATTTTTTGTCTGTCTGTCTGAACGTGATAAACTCAGAGACTACCGACCGGATTTTCAGACGGTTTTCACCAATGAACGGAGAGGTGAATGAGAGAGGTATGAGTGTATAATTAAGTAGTGTACGTTAAGGTATTTTGTAAATTTACTGAACTACGAGTATGACGATGATTGTTGTCATGGAAAAAATCATGCCACCTGGGAGTTTTACTGGCATGCGCCGCGTCAGCCAATAGAATTATGATAACCCGGATAAAAATCCCCGTACACCCGTTAATACGTCCTCGTAGGATATTTTCCGACAACCACGTAGGCGAAGCCGCTGACGAAAGCTAGCGTAAGATAAATGTAAGCACCGCTGTTTGCGTTAGCTGATTGTTTGGAGTTAACTCCGATTGACTGAGTTAGCTCGGGCGTGGATTTATGTACCCGTGAGTATGTAATTGCGACGTGGGAATAATTGAATATCGCCTTTACCACCTGAGGGCTCGCCGCAGCGATATCTGTCGATAGGTATCCAATTAACCCTCCGGATACTGAAGACAGCCAGTGAAAGCCCCTAACCACAGGATTTCGGTCCCAATAATAACAGTTTCATTATCTTGAACAGGCTCAGATTGATTGCTGCGAACAATTCAGTCAAATCGCAGTATCCCGACAGAGACCTGTCGGAGTATGTATACAAGCGTCTAAAATACAATGATGGCAATAGGATCTAGATTCGATTACGTAATACTACCGCCGATGATATACAGTTGAGATATACAAATTAATTATCAGTTAGTCTATTGTTTATAACTATTATGTTCGTAAGAAGAAAGCAAGGAATACATGTGGACGTGGTTTACGCACTGACGCTTTATTTCAAATGGTAATCACAAAAGGCAGTTATGGCTGCGTTTACACATACATACTTTATAAATATGTAAAAATAACTATGCCTAGTTAGAAAGTACGTAGGTACTCTACTGAATATTGATTCCACAATCCTTATTTTATGCCAAAAAAATTCAGACTATTAGGTTTGAAAGCTCATCGTAAGATAAATTCCTCAAAATCATCTAATCAAAAGCTATTAACTAAAATTAACGTCGAAATAATCAAATTATTTAGCCCTTATTAAGAGGAAATAGAGCATTTCATCAAACGCTGATTAAAATTCAAATAAAAAAACGTTGTTTGAAAAACTTGCAGATTGACGACTCTGTGCGATCCCTCCCTAAATGGGAAAACAGACATAAATTGGATATAGCGGCCTCTATAAACTTGTGAACAAAGTTACCAATGTAGAGTTGTTAGCAAACTTACCCAGTTGTCGTACAAACGCCACTGCAACTAGTTAGTTGTTTATTAATACGCGCTTTTTCATTCACGTAAGTACTTCCCACATTCGTATGAAAACTATCGTGAAGTTCGTATTAATAAAACAACGCTGTCAAATCCACTTCTATCCAGTTTTATTAAATAAAAAGCTGAATTTTACTCCTAGGGTGAATTTTCCAGGAAAAACTGAATTTACTTAGTTCATCCGATTTGGCAGTGCAGATTAAATAGCCACCGACATAGGTCATCATTTCAGCCGAAAGACGTCCACTGCTGGACATAAGCCTCCCCCAAAAAGGGGGGATTTGCCATAATCGCCACGCTTGGCAGGCGGGTTGGCGATCGCAGTATGGTGGTTAATGCATAGAGAACGCTGCTGCCCATTCTCTAGTAAGGTACGTTTACGAAAAAAACATTTATTTCCGTTTAGTTTATCTGAAACCGAGATTCTTAAATTCAGCCTTTCGTGGCTGGCGAAAAGCAGATGCAGGTAATATTTTCTATAACACAAGCCTGGGGATAATGAAAACAAAGACTGATTCTATACAAAATATTCTTCGTTATACCAAAATCTCGGAGAATATATACCTATCCGTGCCCAGACACACATTTCCTTTATATTGAAACTGGATACTGCAAGCCAAGTGAAACAAAGACTAAACGAATATTGACCAGACAATGTAGCCATATAAACAAAGCAGAGACGACACATTCACATGAAGAGAATAACTTTGTACAAAATAAATCACAACTTTAAATTGATGGTTATGGCGTGCATTTCGTATGAGTGGCTAATGTAAAATCACTGGACCGTAAGTTGTATGTATTAAATTATACTTTGTATTCATAAAAGTTTGTAGTTTTCCTGTAGTTAGTGTATGTACAAGTTTTAACCTGTGTTCGGGACTCTATGTTGACTCTGTTAGCTTTTCTTAAAATAGATCCTGTACCCTGATTGCGAAACGCGCTTTCAATCACAATTTGAGGCGTTTTAAAGCTATGCCTAATCCATTGCTCTATAGGTTTGTAAAATTAGTCTACTTAACAACGTAAACAACGCAATACAAGTGGCTGAACTGTCAAACTGAACGACATTGCCATTGTCATTTTATACGTGTTACGCAGTTACCCCGCTGTATTTGAACATATAAGCGATCATTATCTGCCTAGCCTTTTCACAACTATATTGGGGTACACTTCCAGTCTAAGCGGATACAGCTAATTACCAGTATTTTACATGGGGCAACTGGCTATTTCATCTCCACAACCCAATTACTGGGTAACACGATAGCCCTTTTTAAGATTGGTTGTGAAGATTTTCGAGTGTCTGACGACCCGTAACGACTGTCAAAAATCCACGAATAACAGCCGGGACCAACGGCTTAACGTGCTATCCGAGGCACGGAGGAGTCTTGGTATAAGTAAAGATGGTCAGTCATTGACGGACCAACCGCGGCAAGCGTTGCTCGACCTCGTTGATCGATCGATATGTACGACTGTTATTACTTAGCCACAATCCCTTCTTCAACATCCAAACGATGTTGAAGTTAAAATCAAAATTGAAAAAGAAATCCTTTTTGTTTTTCAAATTTGTCACTTCGGCTTTCGCCTGTTTCAATATGTTTTATTTTGTATAATGGTTGCTAAATATCTGAGACCCAATAATAAAAGTAAAAAAAAAACAACATAAATCGAACTCTTGCCAAACCCCGATATCCGAATTCCGATGTAATTTTGCGTAGTTTGACGCACACCAAATAATATTAAAGGGAATACGAGTGAAAGCTGTCAAAGCGTATCAGCTGTCAAACAGTGTTTTATTGAGTTTTGTGAACAAGTTAACGTTTTGTTCGAGTGTTATTGTTACAATATCGATAAAATGTACCACTACATATTTTTTTTTTAGATAACTTCCATGTACCATCTATCTATGAATCAAGCAAAATCAAATAGCGTTAGGTGAGCTAAAAGTTTTAAAAGCGCACAATAACATTTTATATGTATAGATTAACTTACCTACTAAGTTCGTATTGCCACAATCTGTAATGCTAAGCGTGTGTTTACTAATTGAAAACAAATAATTAGTTCGTTATATATCTCGCCCATGCAATAACACTGATTGGGTTTCTTGGATACAAATATGTCTGAAAATAGGGAACAATAATATATTTGTATTTAATGGCGTGAGCATGACGTGAACATGGCTTGAGCTAGGTGTGGTGACGTGTAGGCTGTCCACGCCGTACCACTATGTCTTGAGGTAAGTAACGCAAATGCACTGTGGCGCTTTACGTAGGTGATTATAAATTATAACCATCGATTCTATTGCAATGAGCAATGTGTGAGGGGTGTGTTGGCATGCGGGCCCTTATAGCATCCTACGCTCAAACACAGTCTATCGCTGTAAAGGCCATAGCACTGTATCGGCGCGAGTTTTAAAGCGTGTACTAACGTCCATTTTTATGATACGATAAAAGCAAAATAGTTTGGACTATACCTGTCCATTACAATGACAGTGCGAGGTAATTGTGTTAGCTTTGTGAACGTGCTTGTGTACCGTGCTATACTAGATAGGTAGGCCGACTCAGGTAAGGTTACCCTGATGCCGTACCCCAGTGAGTTATTTACCTTGTACGAACGTGCGTATAATTGCGTGGTACTATTTAGTAGGTTAGAATGTTGGACTAAAAATACCTGTGGATTCTATTACAATGTGACGGTGAGACGTTACTATGTTGGTGATGTTGCATGAATGAAACGTACGAAGGAAAGGTACTGGCTGTGTAGGGCTAACCCAGTCTATGTTGCACCACAGCACATGCATAGCATAATTAATATCTTAATTGACGTAACCAACAATATTTATACCTTGACTGTCTCCAAAGCTATTGCATGTGACTTAGATAAATGTCATACATTCATTTTAACTGATACAAAAAGGTTTGCAGTCTTGACACAGAACATTCGTAGCATTCATTGCAATATGCCCGAATTAGAAACAATGTTACAAAGGTTAAAAGCTGAATGTGACGTCATAGTACTCACTGAGCTGGCTAAAAAAGATAATTCCATACACACACTAGCGGGCTATCGATCTTTTTCAACTAAAGCAAATCTCAAAAAAAATTATGGCGTCGTAGTTTATTGTAGAGAGCATCTAAATTTCAGTATTGAAGAACCATTTTTTCAGGAAAGAAACTGCCTGGTACTTCAAAATGACATCACAGCAATTGTTCCGATATACCGCTCCCCATCCTATGAAAACACTCATAATTTCTTAAGCTCCCTAAATAGTACCCTGTGGAGTTTATCACACTGCAATAATATAGTTGTAATTGGGGACATAAATATTGCAATAAATGAAGACAAAATTGAACTTCCTGGAGAAAGATATCTCACATTAGCAGCTACTCATAGGCTTCTAGCGGCACACACTGAGATCACTCGTGTGGCGAGTGGTACGTGTATTGATCACGTCTTGCTCAAAACCCAAAATTTTAGTACGACTCTTGTACCTCAAACCACCATGACCGACCACCATCCCGTTCTCCTTTGTATGAATATTAAGCATATACGAAGCTGCGTAGCTATTTTAGTGGTTGCGTAACCACTACCTAGAAAAATCGATTTTGAGAGCTTAGGAAGAAATCTACTCAGCGTGGATCTAAATTCTATATTATCAACACAGGATCCCAATGTTACCACAGATCACCTTATAAATAGCTTACAGTTGGCATTGGAAAAAAACACAAAATTAGTTACTCAGTTAAGGCGTAGAAGAATAATATAACCGTGGGTCACGCCGGGATTGTTGACCAGTTACATGCAAACCATAATATGTCACCTAAAATGAAATTCTAAAAGCTATATACAACCACTACAGAAATTACTGTAACCTAATTTTAAAGAAAGTTCCGAGATCCTACGATAAAAATCAAGTTGAAATGGCTGGCAGTGACCCAAAAAGATTGTGGAATTTCATTAAAAGCATCACTAACACAAAAAAGGACAAAACTTGTCCTTCTGAACTATTAGGAATATGTTCCTCTCCGCAGCAAACAGTGAATGAAATGAACAACTATTGAAATAGTATCAATGTAAGCAAATCTTTAGCAGAAAATATAATGCAGACACATACTACGTGCACAGATAAACTCTCATCAGCTCACCCTGTAATTGATTCTACATTAAACTCATTTGTCAAAGATACCGATGAAGAGGAGGTTGCTCGTCACATAGATGGACTGAAAACTGAGTGTTCGGTAGGCTGGGATAGTATTTCTAACAAAATATTAAAGCAATATAAAAAAAAATCTTGTCCCGCCCGCCCTTAATAGTCATTTTCAACCTATGTCTGGAGACTGGCACCTTCCCCCAAGCATTTAAAAAATCAGTTGTGCGTCCCATAAATAAAGGAGGAAACCGAGACCGTTTTAATAGCTACAGGCCAATCTCAATTCTACCCTCTTTGTCCAAGATTCTTAAAAAAATCATTAATACCAGACTTGTCAAATATCTTGAACAAAACAAACTTTTTTCCGATAACCAATTTGGTTTCCGTGCAGGAAAATCTACTGATGAAGCAGTACATAAACTAACCACTTATATCACAACGAAGTTAGATACAAGTAAAAAGTGTGTTTCGGTCTTTCTTGATCTCGCAAAGGCATTTGATACAATCTCTGTCCCTATACTTTAAAAAAAGTTAGAAAAGCTTGGTATAAGGGGGGTTCAGCTACAGCTTTTTGAGAGTTACCTAACTGGACGTAACCAGCGTGTACGGGTCGGTAATCACTCCAGTGAGGAACTTCCTGTTTCGTTCGGAGTTACACAGGGCAGTATTCTGGGACCCACTTTATTTCTAATATATATAAACGATCTTACAAATCTATGTATACCAAGAGGCGAAATAATCTCATATAATAATAATAATAATAATAAATTTTATTCAAAAAATAAAATTGGTAAAATACAGTACAAATCTTAGAAATAATATAGGTAGTACAAAGTATGATGCCTGTACTAGGATAAACCTGTATCACAGGCGGCATGAGTTCTTACTATTTATATTAGGACAACTGATTTCTTAACACTATTTAACTGAAGTTTTATGAATAGTGACATAGTTAGTTAATTTATTATGTTAGAATTTACTTAATCACTAATAATTAAGGTCTTAAACATGTAGAAAATTTCTATAATATTTAGGTACAGAAAATAGTTTATAGCACTTAGTTACAAGAAAATGTTTGAGTTAGCAGTATTATTAACTAGGTTGAAAACAAATTTTGCATGAATCACCTTCTAGGCAACATTGGTTTTTGAAGCGATCGACTGATAGTGCTTAGACAGCGGTAAATCGGTCGTAAGTAGGACAGCGCAGTGGTCAGGTATATTTTAAAGTCAGCAACAAGCGAATCGGAAGTCCGGCCATGAGTATGACGCACTAAGTGCCCTCATAATCGATGGAGTTAATATATCTATATTCTGCTATTTTCCTAGCAGGGCACTCAGCGTCTCCCGTTTTGTGATCACTTGGCTTTTTAAAGCGTGAACAAGTTGCGCATTTTGGAATGTCGGCTTTTTTCGCGCATTCGGACATTGGATGGCCAGCGTCACCACAGTGACCACACGTAATGACAATATCTCGGCAAGTTTTAGCTGCGTGGCCATATTGTTGGCATTTATAACACCTTGTTACCAATGTAAAGTCCCTGACAGGACAGGACATCCAATTTATAAAAACTCTTGATTGAGAGATTAGGGCTTTACGTATATCGGCTGAAACTTCAACAACGTAGTTAGAGGTCGTGGCATCTCTCTTCCCCGATTTGTGGCTTAATTTTATGAAGGTCAAGAAGGATTCCAAGGACATCTCTGGTAACTTGTCGGATACGTTTTGTTCGAAAATGCACCTGAATACCTCATTTTCATCCAGGGAAGTCGGCACTCCTACAACCACGATCCGAGGTTTGCGCTTGCTGGGTTCGTCGGCAGTAAGGCCAGATGTAGAGAGCTGGACTGCGTGCTTCAGTTTATCAGCGTCATGTTTCGTCTCGGTGCTGACAATTACGCCTCCATTTTTTGTTCTCCGGACACCACGAACGTGCAGCTTCATCTGCTCGGGCCGTATGATTTTTTGCACAAGTTCTTTCGTTTCGTCACTTGATTTACATTTATCATTCGGATAAATGGCAACAGAGCTTAGGTTATTGGGTCGGACGAAATCATTTGATCCCTTTTTCACCATATCGGAAAAAGAAGTATTTCTTGCAGAACCAGAGTCCTTTATCGTCTGCTTGAGCTCTGAAATATGTTCCGTAAGGTCGCGTTTTTCTTGGAGGGCATCAACCGCGTTATACGCCTGAATGGCTTTCTGCTTGAGCGACTGATATAGGACTGCCATTTGTGATGTCCCAGATCCTACTTTGCGGCATAGGTTAGAAATTTTCATTTTCTGTTCTGAGTTGAGTTTGCCATCCGCGGCAATAGAGCAAACTTCATTTAGGTGCTGTTCGATGGCTGACATCCATTTTTGAATTTCGGGCGTTGAAACAATATCAGCGGCAACCGACTCAAGGGCTGGGTTTTGCGTCGTCGTCTTCGACGGTGAGGCGGAGGGTTGCACTGGGCCTCTTGGATTAAAGGGGCTGTTATCCATTTTGTTTTATTAAAAGGTTCACTATTTCGTGTCTATCATTAACAAAACTACACACTAAGCACAATTTTACACATGCATTACGACAGTAATGCACTAAGGAGGCCAATATTATTAAATAACTTATTTATCAAATATTGCTGACGGGCACGTCTGAACGCTGTTAGTGTGCACGACCGATTAGCGACCGATATGCGGATGATATTGCTCTTCTCTTTTCTGCCGATAATTGGAATGAGGTCTTCAATGCTGCCCAGGTCGGTTTCGATATGGTTCAGGAGTGGCTGCATAGTAATATGATATAACCCTTAACTATGAAAAAACAAAATTTTTCATATTTTCTATCCGCCAAAAAAGTGGTTCTTATAAAAAGCATCAAATTATTCTACACAGATGTGTTTCCAAAGCAAACTGCAGCTGTAAACCGCTAGAGTGCGTTGGTAAAATAACATACCTGGGTATTACAATTGATTGCCATTTCAACTTTAAAGAGCATATGAAGCTATTGTCTTCTAGGGTACGTAAACTTATATATGTGTTCAAAAAACTTAGGCACGTCACAGATGCGACTCTACTAAAAAGATTTACTTTGCTTTGTACCAGTCTATCATTTCATACTGCATATTATCCTGGGGTGGAGCTCCTAAAACCACCATCGGAGCAGTCAGGAAATTGCTCAAGGGGCGATACTGAAATTGAGCAATTTTAGACCAATATTGTTCCCAACAAGACTACTTTATCAGTACTGCCAAGTCTCTACTGTTAGGCAATTGTTTATAGAATCTTTCATAAGGAGATTTTACTGTGTTATTGCTCCTTTTTTTACAATAAAATAAATAAAGTACTTGAATTAAATCCGCTCAACTAATCCTTATGCAAGAAGAAGGTACATGAGTACCTAATTGCCCTTTCCTATGAGGACACAGAGAATCTATTGATGGTTCAGCAATAGCAAATGCTTTGGTCAATTAACACATTTAATTGTGCTTCATTTCATTTTATTATTTCTTCGGTAAGACGTATTTACACAACTCACCACCCCGACACCTTTCACTACTATACACTTACACAAAATCGCACACACATAAACACTCACACACACTTTCGTTTTTTTGTAGTTTATTTTTTTGTTATTTTAGTTTTATTTCTCATAGTTAGGTTCTTTTATTTATGCATCCAGTTGGATGTCATTTGGGCTAGTATAATTATGTTGTCATCTATTTTGAGAGGTCAGACCTCTCGACTCGTCCTAGTTCGTCTACAGATGCTAATATGTTATATTCTCCCAAGTCCCATAAATACGTGTTATCCGTTGTATGTTTTTTCGTGAAATAAATCAATATAAAACACAAGATATATAAATATAAAATATAATCAGCTTATAATGTTACCAATGCTGGGACACAGGCCTCGTCTCGGTGAGAGGGAGTGGGGCATCACGCGGACCCGGTGCGGGTTGATAGAAGTCACATATCTTCAAATTGGTTCTAGGACATTCCGCTTTCCTCACCATGTTTCCTTTCACCGTTTTGAGAACAATGGTGATTAAATTATTTACACAAAGTAAGCGCCTGTCTGGGTTCTATCCTACGACCTACAACTCGAAGTCGCGACCGTTAGTACCGGGCCACTACAGCATAGTGAGTTATATTGCGTATATGAACGTGCGTATATTATTGCTTAGTACTAAGTAGGAAATAATATTAAACTCACCGAATAGATAAATATCTGTTCTGTGTTTAAAGTATACCTATCGGTTTCAATACAACGTGACGGTGCGTGCTGTGAAATTGTGCACAGATGTGAAGTGTGAGCGTAGCGTGCTATAAGAACTAGTGACTTAGGTATATACTGTGTACGAACGTGCGTATAATTGCATGGGCAATACAAGTTGTAACAGAATAATTGCAAGACCTAAAAGAAGTTTAGTTTGTTAATCATTGACTAATCGAATCGATTTCAGTGACTTGACATTCACTGACGTGACACTCATTTTTGAAAAGTGTCTTAGTGCTAAAAAACACAAAATTTTTATTTGATCGACTAGTGTCATAAACATGCATTAAAATTTTACATTTTTTAATTTCGCGCGTAATTTAACGATCACGCTGGACGCAGTGGACGCCATATTGCTCTGTGGGTATGACGTCAGTTTGCCATATAAACAAATGCGCTGATATTTTATAAGACAATTGTTTATAATTAAAAAAATTAGTAATTTTTCTACTTGTCGGTGGTTTGCTGTTCCTGAATGCAAAATATTATTTAAATAAAAATTACTTTGATTATGAAAATAATAAAAGTACAAAGTTGCTTAGTTGACATGCTGTATGACGTAATACCATGGCGGCTACTATTTCATGGTGTTTAAAAACAGATTAAAAAAAGTGAAGTCTTTAAATAGTATTTAAAAATTTATTTTGTTGTTTCATGAACTAAAACTAACATTTTCCAACTGCATTTTGCCTGAGCTAACCTAATCTCAAAAATGTATTTTTTCTCATAAATAGTAAAATACCCTATTAAGGTTTTTTTACCATACTTACCGCCGAACGAGCCAAAGAAAAATAAATCTTATGTTAAGGCAATAAGACTCAATTTAAAATGCACACAGTAAAGCTGCGGTACAGTAACGCAATTTTGTAAATAATAATAGTGAGCTTCAAAAAAAAGTTTTTTAATTGTTTTATAATCTAAATGGGGTGTATGAGGTCTTGCGTTAATTATGTTACACATTGTATACTAGTGAGGAATGTCGGACTATACCTGTCGGTTCCATTGCAATGTGACGGTGCGAGGTGATTGTGCGAGTGATGTGGCGCTGGCGTGGCAGGCGCGTGCGGCGTGTGCGGTGTACTCCGCCATCCGCTCAGCAGCGGCGCCTCCCCGCTAGCTCCCAACAGTTTTAATCTAGGTAACAAAGATATATTCAAAACTATAAAGCAAAAAAGATTACCTTTTAGAGCACAATTCTGGTCATGTTGTTCAAAAGATTCAGTACCTTTCGTATTTTTCTAAATGCTGATGCCAAAATTCGCATAGCAAACAAAAGAAATCTGTGCTACCATAAGCGTTTTATTAATTTTGATCTGCATCAAGCATCAACACAATACGTATAGTTAGGTTTGTTTCAAGATGTTTCTGGTGCCCAGCAATTTTAAGCATTACGTTACCCATAACATAAAAGCAATCAATAAATAACATAGGTATCTAATAAATACTTGCTAAGGTTACAGAACCGTTAGCAAATTACATAATTACCTAACAAATTAATTTTATCGTCAACTTACGTGATATTTTTACTTACGAGAGACATAGGTATCGACCTACCTACTTAGTTTTTCTGAACTTTTTACGATAATGTCAATTTTGTTTTATTTTAATTAACGGTTTCATTATCTTGCTAATTAGATGTAATAAATAAATTAATCTTGACCTTTATATTTATTTAGAATCACAATACTATTTCTAGTTTCCCGCCCGATCATCTATTTTTTTTTTTTTTTTTTTTTTTGATTTTGGCTTCACACGGTTTGTGCATTTAGCCAGTGTCAAGTAATTTTTCTTTTAGATCAAGTAAATGGCCCGATATCGGGCACGCAGTTACAAAACAGTCATAGTCGTCTTTAGTCAGTCAAGTCAGAGTTATTGTAAAGCGGTAGTAACTTTACAACAACCTAATAGGAGTTTTTGGGGGGAACACGAAAAGTCCACGTTAGTCACTTATTTTCACCTTCACTACACTTGTGCGCTCACACGTAACTAAATTGAATAATTCACTATCAAAATTATACAATTTAATTCGCTATTTCACTAAATTCCATGAAAATGAAAATTCGTGCGACATGTTCCAACGCGATCCCGCCAAAAACTCGATCATCTATTTACCTTTTGTCTATCAATTTAACTTTTTCATAGTAAAGTAGAATAGTGAATAGCTCGTGACAACACCTCATTCAGCCAATATGCACAAAAAGTATGGAAGTAGTATGTACGTTAGTGTAGTTATTAGTATGTTACTGAATATAAAGTTAAACGCATTGACGAACGCTATTGCGTAAATTATTTAAAAACACATAAATTAGGTCATTTCAATACCTACATACTAATTACCTAATGAAATAAATAAATCAAAATTACTTTAGCGAAATAGTTTAAAAGTATGAAACCTTTTTAGAAACAGCAGTTACTGGTTAAAACGCATGTTTTAAAATACAGCGGCCATAAAAGGAAGACAAAAAATACGCATTTATTTTTTATCTATATTTCATGGGTTTTGGGACTGTTTTTCGGAAGAAAATGGCCAAAACATTTGGTTAAAACACTGTAAAGAGGTTTTATGGCAAACGTTTATTTATTTTATGCATTTTTATATTGAAGTAGAAAGAAAGCCAATGGGCGCCCCATGGATTCATTATTTAAAGACCACAAAATGAGTGAAAATGGTTGCTTGTTTTTTGGTAAGTAATTTAAGCGAACGTTTAGACCAGAACCAGATTCCAACTGCACTTGCGTTATTATTAAGCGAACAATTATGTATTAAGTAGGTAAATACCTTGTCTTGTAACCGGTTCACCCTACCGTGAATACCGAATCGAATTTCGTACCAGAGCCATTAAACAGCGCATAAATCTTTCTAATCCGTTCCCTCTCAAAATTAAAAACATTACATAGAGCAAAATACAAAAGTCACCGACTCTCCAGTGTTAATCTAAAAAGTTATGCAGATATGAGACCTTTTGCGGGCGGAAGGAATCGTTTGAAGTCCAATCGACTTAGTGGCACGCGAGCGGCTACCGGTAGAAATTGGTTTTTCCAATACGACCTCTGTGTGGGGGCAGAGCCGTGCAGGGCCGTGCTAGAACTGTCGTACCGTAAAATGAGATATAAACCGTTCAAAAATGCGATCGGTCGTATTGCCGATGCCGCAGCGACGGGCGTTCGCTCATATTACCGGGAGTAGGGCTGTCGCGAACTGCTTAGCTACTCTTTATAGATTAAGTTAAGCGCTATTTATCTCGATATGGCTTTTTTTACAATCGGGGGAAGTTTAAACCTACACTTTGATTATTTCAGAAGCAGCATCAGCAGCCGTCATTCTCACAGGCTTAGTTATTTTTCAAATTGGAAAGCAGAACTGTCGACATAAACACAGCAGGCATCATTTATTTATATAAGCTAAAGCTGATATTTGTATTAGGGTTGCCTAAACTAGTATCGTTTAGAAATACCTAATAGAAAATTGGGAAGGCATATTAAAACCCCTTTTACTTTCTTCCCCTATTTCAATTGTACAATAAATCAATTGTACAATAATTTGGTACAGAGATGTGAGACTAATTTATCTCCTGGCTCACAAACTAGGTTTATTGCCTATGACTTGGGAGTCAGTGATTCCAAAACTTATGCTAACATAGACTGAGTACGGTACACCAATAGACTTCTTATATAGTTATAGTTATGGTTACTTATTACTTATTAACTAATTTACAAAAGCATTAAGAAAATATAACAGAAGAGAAATGTGCGTGTGCGTGTGTGGGGAGATATGTGGCGTATATGTGTCTCAAGTTGGTTAGGATTGGGTGAGAAGCAATTTTTCTGTATCATCGTAAGACCGTTCCATCAGCCACACCTTCACCGTATTTTACATTGATGGTAATTCACTTTGTGCACCTGGAATTTCTTGTACTCAAAATGAAATGTACTAGTTACTCTAGGTCATTTTTACAAAAATGCGCATTACTAAATTATAACTGTTATAATACTCATTTATGGACGGTTCGATGAGCCCTGTACAACAGGTCTTTCCTAGCATGGGGATCATTGATTAGTTATCTCGGTCCAGGCTATTTGCACGCTTAAATTAAGTATCACCTTGTATCTGTGTAGTTTTTTATGACAATTATATAATTATAATTCTAAACCAAACTAAACACCACTAATACCTACTTCTTGCATTATGTAGTTTAGTAAGAAACCGATGGATGTTTTCGAACAACATAAAATTTTGTGAATAGAAAACAAACAGTTAATTTATCTAGTTAAATTTCATTCGAAAACATCTATGGGTTTCTTACTTAACTTCAACTATATCCGATGACACTGGTTACATCTTTTGGTGACTGTACCTACCTAAGTATATTTAAACCTGCAACAAAAACAGACCATCCCGAACTTTCCCAAAACGCATATATAATAACAAGCTATTGTTCTACCTTTATTAAGGCAGGTTTATTTAAAAGTTGACGTACCTACGTGAGTCTTTTCACCCACAAGGGCGAAGGACGTAGGCTCATCGAGTCAACACTTGTGATTAAAGCGGCCCTCAAGGAAAGGGTCCTTAGGGCCCTGGGCACACAACAGCCAGCCGTCGAACCTGTTCACCGTCGCCTTAATGGAAGCAGCGCACGTTTAACCACGTTATGTCAAGAAAATTATGCTCCACAAAAATATTGGACCGGTGTCTAGTTTGTAAATAAGAATGTGATGGACTCAAAATCCTCTGCCTTAGGAAGTTCAAAAAGCAGTCAACAACTTTTCTTCTTCTCTTGTATGTCGCGTGTGCAGTTAAACCTAAGTGCAACAAAGTTAGGTCATGATGACGTGAGACAAAGACTTACAAAAGTATGTTCTAAAACTATAACCCGACTGATAAAAAAAGATTTGCACGCATCAAACCACCCATTTTCACCAACTACACCCCCACCACACACACTCCACACTTCACACACACTCACACCCTTACACGTACATAATCCTCTTGTCATAAATTTTGAATCATATATTCCTGTTTGTTTATATTCTTATTTTTTTTTTACATTAATTATTCTACGAATAAATAGAAATGTTTACATTACTTGGGAAGAGACTGGAACTCACAACACAGGGCATCCTAGTGTGGGGTCCAGGGCATTTATAAAAATCTAGCACCTAAGGTTTGAACGGAATAAAGTTTTTATTTTATTTATTTATTTACTGAAAAATCACGCTCTTAAAATGTGAATCAAATATTCTCATCTTCAGGCATACGAACATGGCTTTTAAGCCGTGTTCGTATGCCACTTTGCCCTAAATCTTATGATCACTTACTACTGTTAGAATGTATTGTTTTGTCAGGGTAGGTGGCATATGACCACGTATTTCCGATGATATTTTATGATACTAAATATATTAAAATAAAAGTAGTGGCGCTGATGATGTAAAGTCATGGACTTTATGTCATCAGCGCCATGTTAAAAAAAATGTGATGTCATATAGCCCATAACCAGCGGACGATCAAGACGCTTCTAACGATTTACCTCATTTGTCAAATTGTTATGGAGAAGTTATGAGCGAACAGATGAACATACATGGAAACACACTTACATACCGGTCAAAACCTTATGGTTTTACCCCTTTATGGTTTTAAACCTTATAGTTATGGAGTCAGGCATGTCAGGTAAAAATTAGCCCATAATCGGGCAAAAGCCAGAGACTCTTTTATTGCCACATATTATTCGAGTGTATATTTCGATGAATCTGAGATTTTCTAGTCCAATGGATTGTACATAGCACACACTCGCTACACAATTTAGCATAGCTATCGACAACCATTTGACAGGCTTCCGAAACGAATATTTTCGGTTACCTGATTTGCTTATTCCCCCCGACAGCAAAAGCCGTCGTAAGAATAGCGGTTGTCTGTTTGGTTTAAATTGTAAATATTTTCGGGTTTCTGATTCGTGCACAGCACGCAGCGTTTAGAAGATTCCTTCGGTAACATTAATTAATTTTCGAGTCCGCACGGAAATGTATCGAATGATTGTGAATAGCCGTGCTGCTCTCAAAGTAACTCAACGAAACCCCTCGATAACCAAGCCATGAATACGAAAATCATCATTCACAATTCCTCAAAATCCCACTTCAATAAATTATCTGATTAACCTCCACAAAAACCCAAAAAGGAATCAAGGACGTAATAATTCTTGATTTCATAGAGACGTTAAAAAAAAGGTATCCATAATACATAGAGATTGGAAGTGTTATGATCGCGATAGATCCCCTTTATCGCTCGCGGCGGTTTGACAGATCCAGTTTAAGGGGATATCAAGTAATATGGCTCCCTGAACGTGTGAAATGCTGAACGCAAAATTGTGCAAACACTTCGTCCGTGCAATATTAAGTTAGAGCTCCGTCTGTTACTAGGTACTTTTAATACTCTGTATAAAGTTTATGTAAAAGCATTTTAAATATGTATTTTTAATTAAAGTAAAGCTCTGCAATGTCCGGATGACATATGGCCGATTCCTACAGGAATCAATCATTCCAATTTACGGATAGTTACAGGTTAAAATTAAGACTCTTGTATTTTTGTCAATAATGAAGCAAAAACCTCGCAAAGTAGCTATCACAGGTAAAATTAGCTTACGAAACTATTTATTTGCCTGGTCTGGAAATAAATAAATAATAGTTTAAACAACTAAAAAACCCGCTTTAAAAACCAAAATAAAAAAGTAGAAAATAATTTAATTCTATTAAAAAGCGTGGGGTGCTTTTTGAGGTATTTTTATGATCAATTAATATCAAACACCCCACGCTTTTTAATAGAATTAAATTATTTTCTACTTTTTTAGTTTGGTTTTTAGAGCGTGTTTTTTAGTTTTTTAAACTATTATTTATTTACTATTTTTTAGTTCTGCTAAAGCGTGATTTTTAAGTTTTTTTTTGTTTTTGAATTATCATCGGTCCTCGATAAGTCTACAAAGTTTAAATGAAATCTGATCGTTTGTGTGGGTGGGTCAAAATCGCGCCCTAAGGAGTCGGTTACAAACAAACATACAAACATACAAGTGAAGCTAATACAAAGCGTGTAAAAATGCTACCATTAGTAAGATAACGATCCGTTTTTCTATATAAGAACCGAGCATCAGATGACTGTATTCATAAGTTACAATTGGAGCTTCGAAATAGCTTTTTTGCGTTAAATATTCTTTGCCTGAACAACGACACGAAGTTAATATAAAAAGTAAGTTAATAAAAGTTATTCAAACCTGAAGTAACGGCAAGAAAAGAACAACATTTTTCAATATTCGAATCTATTGTAGGTATCTACGCGTTTAAAATATTTACCTAAAAGATGCCAGTTTCGTGGCGAGAGATTCCTATGAGAAGATAGTACTTTGGCACATTTATTGAAAGTGTCGCCCCTTCTATTTGCAAAAAGATGACTACTTAATTAGAAACTAGATGACGCAATTTCGTTTTCGCCTTTAAACGTCCCACGTTAACGAACTACGGTTTATGTAGTGGAAAATTCGATACCTTATTACCTTACAAATCGATAAGTTTGGAAATAATGATTGGATGGAACGAGGCCTGCTCTGAGCTCGCCTCAATGATTAGTAAATCAAACGAATCGTTTCACAACAGGGAGGCTTGTTAAATCCGATCTCGTGTCGGATTTTGTCAGGAGTTCGCTGGTGCGAGCGCTCGAAATGATTTGGACTTTCCGCGGACAAGTGCGAATCAATTAAAATGTTTTCCCCCAGCTCTATACGAAGTAGGGGAAACAACTTTTATTTTTACTTTTACCCTTTTATGAATACTAAAACAAAATGCTTATTTCTATGTGTAGCGACTTTTTTCCCCAACCCTTTAGAGCTGTGAAGCCACATAACTTTGTTTCAATTCGTTCTCGGAAGCTTTTATTTATATTTAAAAGTAAAATACACTTGTATGTTTGCATAGCCCCACACAATTTCCTTCGAGGAATTACACAAATAAACTCCTCGGTGGGATGGCTACGAGAACGTTTAAATTAATTCCTTTCCTTCTTAACTTATGTAATTTCTCTTGTTTTTTTAACAAGCGTTTTTGTTTCACTTGTTTGCATGTTAAGATAGATACCTACTTGCAATTAAACTGTAGCCTATAATGTTAAAAGTTACGTCGGCAAAATTAATGTATTATTTATCAAAGAGTGACTTAAAATGTCCGTACATTAAAGCCACAACACAACACTGTAATTCTGTGACAGTTGTATAAAATCTCAGGTGGAAATTTGATAAAAATATTAATTTTCCTTACTGTACGATGAAAAATATCTATGAACGATAAGGTTACCTAGCTTTATGTGCGCGTCTGGAGCGCGAGGAGAGGTCCAGCTCGCTGGCGGCAGAGCAAGCGGTGCCGGCCTGCAGCGAGCCTCGGGAGCCACCCAGCCGTCGCGAGCCCAGCCGACACGTCATCATTTCTGTAGGACAAGCAAATATACAATTTATAAACGTTTAGCGTTGACTCAACATGAGTAATTAACATTAATTTAGGAGCTTTGCTAGACTTTTAGGTTTCTTTTAGGTTTTCAGTTTCTTTTTTCGTCAGTTTAATGTTTTATTCGATGGATGTTTTGGGTCGATTTTGATTTTCAATTTCAATGGGACCAACTTCGAAGTATATCATCATTTACAAGACAAAAAAAGTATTAAATCAGTAAAAATTATGCGTGTTCATAAATTAAAAAATATGCTAATATAATTTCACAAGCTAACTCAGCACATGCGCCATGGTAGCCCGCGAAATTAAAAAACAGGCTGTATGTTGATTAAAATAACAAATATAGCTTTACAGAATTCTAATCATTAAACAATTCAATTCAATTCAATTTATTTCAGTAACAATTCACATTGAATATAATCCAGCATGAAACAACCGTTTTACAAATATAAAATAATACATGCAAATAAATTAAAAATTTGAAAACAATATTTAGATAAAAAAAATGTAAAAATAAAATAATAAACCACATGTCATTAAAGTTATTGCAAGCAAAACGAAAAACATTAATCAAAAAACGAAAGTCAAATGAACACGGAATACAATACAACAACATAGACATGTCAGTTTTAAGAGCGTTAATACTACCTATTTATAAATCATCTACTGAGTAGAGACATTTTTCTAACAAGAATGCCTTGAGCCTTGCCTTGAATGAGCCTGTGTACAGTGTGCTTTTTAACTCAAGCGGTAATTTATTAAACAATATAACTGCCTGTTACTGTGGACTTTATTTAATTATTTCGAAAGCCGGGACGATTTTGTTCCCAAAATCCTTCCTACGCGTATTTTTTTAAATTGTAAATTGTAAACTCATCAATACTCTCCAACTTGATTGACTGGCATTGGCTAGCCTATAATAGAAGCGTGCCTATAAGTACCGGTAAACCGAATGTAATTCCAACTTAAAGGGCAAACTTATTTTGAAATATTCTTATATTCGTTACTAAATAAAAAATAAAAAAAACACAATATTAAGTTTTAGTTTATAAACCTTAGAAATAAGATATTTCATACAAATAAGTTACCCCTGTTCGCCTCCGTATAGGTCGAATTTCCAAAAACCACTTCTTACTGCACCTAACATTGTAAAAGAAAGCCGCATGCAAAATGTCACGTTCCTAGTCTCAGTAGTTTCGGCTGTGCGTTGATATGTCAATCAGTCAGTTTCTTTTTCTAAACAGAAGATACCTAAGCTAACAATTAGTTAAACAAGCAAGCGACTAATTAGTTAGAATCGAATTGTCATCCAAGAAATTCAGACTAACTAAATAGAAATATTTTAGAGCAAATGCCGTCCGGCTACGGCACCTCAAATTGGAAATATCGATGCAGAAATTTCAGGTGTCTCTGAAAACCCGTTACAGCTGCATAGATATTCGCATGAAAGCCCCAGCAGTACCTATATCGTAGATATTTTATAGTGTTAGCGATCCTCACATTTTAGTAAATTAGTAATTGAAGGTAGAATTATGTTGTTGATTTAACAGATAGTCGGAGCTGCAGGCCTAGACAAAACACATTTCTGTTAGCGTTCACGCCAAACGCTACGCCAAAATGTAAGGGAATGACATTGCCTGCGGAAAGATTACGTCGTGTCCTTTCCGCAGATAATGTCATTCTCATACATTTTGGCGTAGCGTTTGGCGTGAACGCTAACAGAAATGTTTTTTGTCTCAGGGCCCAGAGCAGCCCTGGCGGCCATTTATCAATTATAACGTTAGGCCTAGCGCTTGTAACATTCATTTGCAAGAAAGATTTGTACCCTATTGATTAAATCTTTCCAGGAATTGGAAGACTGTGTATAATTTGACGTGACACCGCTCACAATAGGAACCCGAGAAATTGTTTAGTCTTGTACATATAGTCTGTTCCAAGAGTACCTCTCTGACGAAAGCGTAAGTTAGCATAATCAGCCTAAAATATTCCCACCGTTGGGACACAAGCCTCCTTTCGATTAGAGGGACTCGGCCATCATCCACCACGTGGGCCCAAAAATAAACCTTCTTCAAGTTAAATTCCTACACAATCACTGAAGTGAAATGATTCGTATATAAAAGGTTTTTACTTTATATATCTCACCACTTTTTCAAACAATTATGTGCGCGTTACTCCAGCAGGAAAGTGACTTCTAGAGTGATGTGAGTGAAACGTATGATTCGTGCGTAATCTGCTGTAAATGTGCGCCAAATTAAAAATTTGTGCGCTTTGTTGTTTTGGAAAAATATCGAAAAAACGATTCCTGCTGGAGTAACGTTATTCCAGCAGGAAAATTCTAAACGAATGATCGAAGAGAGAAATATTGTGCATGGGCAGAGAGCTTATATTTGTGCAAAAATGTGCGCCGAAAAAAGAATTTGTGCGTCTTCAGGTTTTCGAGTTATTACACTTTCTGCTGGAGTAACGTTTAGCAGAAAAGTGTATCTCTAAAACCATTGTATGTGCGCCTGTAGAGTAAACATACACGAGAAGCTCTTAATTTGTGCGTATTTGTGACAGAATTATATTTAATAAAATATTATTAATTTTCAAGTCAGCGCGCCTTTTTGATCATCGGAAAAAGTATCGGAGCGCCTAAATGAGAAAAGTTTCAAAAGTGTACATGCATGCGATATTGAATAATATTGCTAAAAGTCAAAACGACGGTGTCATAACTTTGACGGCAAAATACAAGAAACCGGCTCAACACAAGATATTTAGTTGTAAACTTATAATAACTTATTATATATTATTATTCAATTTTTTTTAACAAAGCATTCAATTTGTAAGTGGCACGAGAAATTAGCATCCACAAGTATGTTTTCTGATCCATTTATTTCTATTTCCATCGGATACTTTGGAACAGACAGAGGGGCTTGTGGCTAAGTAATAATAGCTGCACGGGTCGATCGATCAGGTTAAGCTACGCTTGCCGCGGTTGGTCCGTGGATGGGTGACCATCTTTACATACCAAGACCCCTCCGTGCCTCGGAAAGCACGTTAAGCCGTTGGTCCCGGCTGTCATTTGTGGATCTTTGACAGTCGTTACGGGTCGTCAGAAGCCCGAAAGTCTGACAACCAGTCTTACCAAGGGGTATCGTATTACCCCAGTAACTGGGTTGTGGAGGTCAGATAGGCAGTCGCTCCATGTAAAATACTGGTATTCAGCTGCATCCGGTTAGACTGGAAGCCGACCCCAACGTAGTTGGGAAAAGGCTAGGCAGATGATGACTTTGGAACAGACTATACAAGTAACGCATTCAGTAAAACTTTTTTTTTTTTTCAAAGTTTCCTATTATAATCAGATCTCCATTATCTGGGAGCCTTATCCATTAGCACAAATACTGTAGTTTCGGCCGAAGTTACGGGTGCCGGGCGTTTCCAACTCCGTATCAGTTACGGACATAAGATTAGGCTGGAGCCCGAACTAAGAATGAATGACAACAACGTACCGATGAGTTTTTGCCCGTCCAAAAAAGTTAATTAATCGGCTGTACGATTCACTTCGAAGTTTCGAACTACTTTCGGACGGGCTTGTATCTCCGTGGACAGAGATCTAGAGTAGACCCGCTGCTCACCAAGTTATCACGAATTGCTAAGCCTAAGTATGTCAAAAAAATGCATTACGCTCCTTCAATAGAAAACACTTCTGTTTGTATGACATTTATAGAATACTAGGGCTGGCTGTATGATCATTAAATTCAAAACACATTATTGCATGAAACAGCTCAACAATACGCGTAACTAATGACAATCGTATCGCATATCACGTGTCCTTTGTGAGCTGATCATTCTATGAAGCCTAAAGACGTATTATGTTTCTGCTCAGAACTGTCCATTACACGCAGATATTGTGTATAGCATTAAGTTTAATTCAATGACATTATTATACCTATTATTGTCACAATGTTCTATTATATTCAACATTGAAGTTGTATTCGCCAGAGAGACTAGTCGTCTTATAAAGAGTAATGCTGTGTTTAAGCATCATTGTATGGTACCAATTAAGAAGATATGCGATATCATTGAATTTCATGAGGAGTTCGATTCGCTGCGGTCCAATGACCAAAGGGCCAACCTCTCAAAATGGGGAAACAATAACGATAATAAATCGGAACCATCTTGCGAAACGAATAAAATGAATAAAGCGAAAATCGAATGAGGCTATTGTTGCGTCCCTATTCTTTTTATAAACTGCCCGCCACGATTTGTTCATTGAAGCGCCCACTTTCTGAGAGTTCCGGTACAAATTACGAGGTTCGAAAAGAAACTCCTCCGTACTTCGTTCAGAAGTTACCTAACGAACTAAAACTAAAATGAAAACTCGATGCAATCGGGCAGCTGGCGCAACTATAGCATACATAATGCGAACAGAAATAGGCTCATCACATCGCAGCCGTGAGGGTAATATAACAAGTTAATAGGAGCTATTTATAGGGCGATGTTCACAGTATGACGTCATAGCACAAAGCGATATCGTCCGTACATAAATAGTAGCGTAAATACAAATGTATGTACGTGGATTGTTTCGTTCCGGCAGGCGGAGATTTTGGTAAATTTTAATGGTATGTTGCGTCGCAGTGCGGAAACCAGCGACTTGTGAGCGTGCTTATCATTTTCAAGTGGTTTATTTGCCTATTTCAATAGCGTATTCACTGAATACCTGCAAACAAAATGCATACGTCTAAATAAATGGTCATTGTTTAAATTCATGCATTGATGAAGCCGTGCAGTGTTATACGATGCGAGCAAAAAATATCTAACGTATCTACTAAATTGTATGTGGGTGGAAATTCGAAACTCCACAGTTCGGTCACTGCGCTTTTTGCGTCAAAAACGTTGGTCAATTTTGTTTATTTCTCATTCCATAAAACGATATTTTCTGATCGTTTACGGACACGAGCACGGAGTAACTATAGCGTAGAATAAAGCAACCGAGCAAACTATTGGTAATCAAGTTAGCAGTGTGGAAATACGGTCAACATCGTTCAAAATATTCTGTCGTCTGCAGTAAGCCGACGGTCCCGAGCGATGCCACTAAAGGCCAATAAATAATAAGCTTGCCAGTTTGCCACGTCATGGCATCGATAAGCACCGAGTTATTCTGTATTCTTGCATAATTAAATTTGAACTTTTTGCTACGAATTAATATGCTAATCGAATCATGATTAATATTAATGAAAACTATCACACAGCCAATTGAGGACTACGTGTAAAGTTCGGCACTCAAACCTAAGCATTTTTATCGCAAGTTCCGTTTACATTTACTTTTAAGTATGTGCTTACGCAAGCTTTTCCATCTTCCACGCTTATATATATTTTGGGTTGTTGTGTAATGTACAATTGAACGAATGTTAAAGCAAAACGCCTGTGAAGCGAAATCCAACTAAAACAAAGCAAGGAAGGTGAATTGAAACGACACACTACTAACATCAGCCGAACGCCTCTCAAACGATTCCAGTTCGGAAGCGTAGTTCCGCGTTCAAATAATTTTCTATTTCCGCGCCAATAGAAAAAAGTAGAACATATTTGGGAGGGTTCCTCTCGCCAGACTGTTCACCGCTGAAATACACTTGTGGGCTTTTGCATCGTAAACGAGCTACGGAATATAAGAAGTTTGGAAGTATATGAGCTTTATCTCAAGAAAAGTTCGTAAAGCGATCTCTGATTATAATGTAACAAGATTATTCATATTTCAAACAACTTACCGTATCTTTACGAGACACACCAAATACAAAATTCATAATCGATCCATTAATATCTTTCATAACAATAAATAATGTCAAAATGAATGAAAGCGCAAATACCTCTTTAGTTTGAATTGCATTTTCGGTTCTCGGTATTTTGAATTCCCACCTGAAAAATTATTCAGTTTTGACATGAGTGCCTTCTGATATAAATGAACCTTTATATGCAAGTCTTTCAGTTAAATAATTGCCTCGCTTATTTTATGGAGTACTTTATTCTTAGAACTCGTGAGTTTTGCGAAATTCGTTCATAATGAACGTTTATTGAAATGTTTCAAGTGGGAGCTATCATTATTTTCCACTTAGTTTTCTAAGGGAAGGGATCTTCAGTTAAAAATAGTTAGATAGTGTAGTAGCGATGTATCGATTGTATTCGTTAAAGCTGGCTAGCATACCTTTTCTTACACTGTTATGTGAGCGTCGCCGGAGGCCTCCGTTAGGTAGATACTCTAAAGTGGCGTCAACCAGTTATGGCAGTAGCATACATAACTCGGCGCCAGGGGCACGCCGCACTGCGACGCAACACATCATTAAAATTTACTAGAATCTGTTACGTGCGAGGATCCCGATCCAACATCCAAGCAAACAGATACACACACCAATTAGAAGGACGAACAAACGTTTTAATGGCGTTTAGCGACAAAAGACACGCACACACTTGTAATAAACAAAGGGATTCCACAAGATTGATATCTCGCGCAATAAATACTTTGCAACTTAGCGAAATGGCCCGATTTCCATCTTTTGAGCTATCTAAAAGATTAGAGGAAGAAAGCGATTAATCTTGCGGTGTTTACCATAAAAGTAGTTTGCAGAAGCTTTGCAAATAGCGGGAACGGTATTTACTTTGAGCGTTTAATCGTATTACGGCTTCATTCAAATTCGCTAATTATTATTGCCGTGAACTATTCTTAGCAAATGGCAGCGTGTGAGTTTCTGCGCCACGTTGCGCATCGTTTACTTAGTTTGACTTAATTTTCTTGTTTCGTTTGAAGTTTAATGTAAATTTGATAGAACTACCCGCACTCCCACTCGGCGCTCCCGCTGTGTAGACGGAGACGTGAGCGTATCTGTAGGAGCGAGATGATTTATGTCGTTGGTTTCGCCTCTTTTCGCTAATTACTTAGACGTGCCGCAGTCTTGTTAAGATTTGTGGTGCTTCGGGCTAATTAATTTTTATACTCGACTCATTTTTGATGATAATATTAAGAATTAACTTGTTTTGTTGTACTGACGTTAACATCTTTAGCAACATTGTAAGTTTAATTGAAAGTGATTATGATTTTGTGACTATGAAGGCATTAGCACGTATATTCTTCTCTTCTGCCACTAAATAAACAGATCACATACCTATGTGATCTGTTTATTTGCTATCACTGACGAGCGGCCTAATGTACCTACATTAGGCCGTTCGTCAGTGATAGCAAAACCAGGATAAGCTGGTCTCTTATTCTTTTTAAACTCCATACTACGCTACGCCAGCTCCAGGTCAAAGTGTTACCACCGACGATGACGTGCGGTCTCGTATCGCGGTGTCTTGAGACCGCATGGCGGGATTTCAGCGCGCACTGCATTTTCAGCTCTAGGTGTTGAACCGAGCAATGAGAATCCAACAGAGTAATAATAACTTAATGATCATATTATTTATTTATTGTTCCAAAAGTAGTGTTACAGTTTATTTTTCCACCAGTTATTGATAGAGCAGGAACTATGCAATACAATACAGTACTAAATATTAGTGAAAAAGATCACCTGTAACTGTACTAGTTAAAGAAAAAACTGTATCACAGGAGACAGGACATACCGTATAAAACTTTTTACTAAAAAAAACAACCGACTCCCGAAAAAACACTACAAAGTGAAAAATTACTTTAATTTCGAAAGTCGGTGACTTTGGATATGTATTTTAATTTTTTGTCACCGCCTTCCGAAATTAAAGTTATTTTTCACTTTATAGTGTTTTTTCGGAAGTCAGTTGTTTTGTTATGGTAAAAGAACCTCCGCCTTTTTTTGAAGTCGAAAAATGAATCACCGTATTGACAATACGAGTAAGCCGATGTTTGTTGGAAAAGAATATTCCTACTAATATTATAAATGTGAAAGTTTGTGAGTATGTTTGTATGGATGATTGTTACTCTTTCACGCAAAAACGGCTGAACGTATTTGAATGAAATTTGGCGCACAGGTAGTTTGTAACCTGGAATAACACATAGGATTTTTTTATCCCGGTACTACGTTCCCGTGGGAGAGTTTTCGACCTCCACGCGGGTGAAACCGCTGGCAAAAGCTTATGGTAATAAAAGGACACATGAAAAGTAGGAACAACTTGGTAATTAAAAGAAGCTAACTGTAAAAATATTGAATGTACTGTGTGGGTGTGTTGTGTAAGAGTGCATCCCAGCTCGTCGAAAAAACACACTATTCGATTTCCAACTCTAGGCGCTAAGCAGTGCGTTTAAAATATCCCGCCACGATATTTTTACGTCTGTGCGAACGTGGAATAAGTATGTACACAAAGAAGTAGGTATTGCCTATATAAGTTCACCCTTTCAATAGGGTCCGTATCTAACTCGTAAATGGTACATTAGCATAATAATAAGATTCATACGAAGATATAAATTTAGTATTTTATATTGCCTATCATATATCAGCCCATAAAAGCCCATTGAAGATACGCCTCCTAGCAGATTGGTATGTACAACAAAGTTTCAGGCCACAATCACCAATCTTGGGAGACCGTTTGGTGATTAAAGTAAACATAATGTTCAAGTAATTATCGAAATCAGCCATTCGTGGACCTTTGACAGCCGTTACGGGTCGTGGGCCGACTACCTATCTGACTCCACAACCTAGTTAGGGGTACCACGATACCCCTTGGTAAGACAGGTTGTCAGACTTTCGGGCTCCTGACGACCCGTAACGACTGTCAAAGATCCACGAATGACAGCCGGGACCAACGACTTAACGTGCTTTCCAAGGCACGGAGGGGTCTTGGTATGTAAAGATGGTCATCCATCCACCGACCACCCGCGGCAAGCGTAGCTTTATCTGATTATTCGACCCATGCGGAACAGCCGCATGGGTCGAACAATTTTTACTTAGCCAAATAAATATTATTCTTTCTTTTTAACAGACTTCAAAAACGAGGTTATCAATTCGGTATGTTTATATTTTTTTATGTATTTTTTTTATTACTAAATGGGCCTGCTCTTGACCTCGATCACGCCTGATGGAAAGCGATTGATGACGTGTATGATGGATCGAGCTTGCCCAGAAAATGCCTGTTCACTCTTGTTTTGAAGGTGGACGGGTTAAATGTGGAAGGGAACACAGACGCAGGCAGACAGTTCCACACTTTGGCTGTGCGCATAATAAATGTGGAGGAGTAGCGCTGAGTACGACTGGTCGGGATATCAACCAAGTGCGGATACCCTGCAGTGCGTCTGGTAGTTCGGTAGTAAAAGGGCGATGGTGGGATCAGGTCGTGGAGCTCCTGCGCACACCTGCGAAGACCGACAGGCAAGCAACATTACGCCGATGAGCCAAGCTGTGAAACTGAGCTACCAACGTTTCGTCGCCTATGAACCTTTTTGCTCCGCGTTCCACCGAGTCAAAGGCAGCAAACTGGTATTTTGCTGAGCCATCCCATAAGTGCTGCAATACTTCATACAAGAACGCACTTGAGCTTTATACAGGCTCAAAAGCTGTGCAGGTGTGAAGTATCGCCTCACCTTATTTATGATGCCCAGCTCTTAGACTGCAGTCTGAGCTTTTGACTCGATGGTTGAGCCGAAGTTGAGATCGGACGTCAACTCCATGGCCAAAAGCGTTAGGCAGTCGGTAACGGGTACAGATGCAGCTCGGAAACTTGGGGATAGCCGGAACTGGCTCCTTTTGGCAGTAAAAAGACACGCTTGTGTTTTCTGAACATTGAATTTCACCAGTCGTATCGTCACCCCACTGGGAAACAAGATTGAAGGTCAAATTCAATCGCTCCACCATGGCCTCTCTAAGAGCAGATGTTTCATCTGTGCTGGCTCTTGCATTGGCAGGTATCTATCTGTAACTGTGCTGTCATCTGCGTACCCGATAGCACCAAGCTGCAGCAGGTCGTTAATATGCAGCAGAAATAGAGTCGCAGAAAGAACGGACCCCCGAGGAACACAATAGCCTTATGATCCGATGAGCAAGCATCTCATCACTCTGATGTATGTTCGCCATAACTCCGTCATATATATACGGATTTGCAAAATTCTTTTGTTCGAAAGGGGTTTATTCCGAAACGGTCCCTTTCAATTTTAATACAGATCTGATGATGAGTTTCGGAGACAGGCAAAGAAACTCTTCAAAAATGACAACAAATCAACCGTGATTGCTGCTATCGCGTAAAACTTGTGCAATAGCAGCAATCAAACGATGCATACTTAATATGCATTGTTTTGATTTGATTGACTTTGAGAATACCCCAAGGATGTTGAAATTTCGAATTGGTGTGGGGTAGGTAGGTACTATAATTAAAAAGTGAAAAAGAAAAACGTAAAGAGAAAACAACAACCGACTTCCGAAAAAGCAGTACAAAGTGAAAAAAATATTTTATTTCGAAAGTCGGTGTCTTTGGATATGTATTTTATTTATTATTACCGCCTTCTGAAATTAAAGTTATATTTCACTTCCACTTTTTCACTTTTTTTTCTGAAGTCAGTTGTTTTTTTTTTTGGAAAAAGGTTTTTTCAGCATGCTGGCCGCGCTTGCGGAAAGGCTCGATTGTGCTATAGTGACTCATTGTTCTATGCGACACGTAGCACGCGTAGATTGAAATATGTAATTGTTATTTAATATGCTCATTTTGTACAAATTGTATTTGTAAATGTTTCAAAATTAGATTTAATTTAAATTGTGTGTAATTTTAATCAATGTGACTGAGTGTTCTTATCCTATTATTAAGTTCGTGTCCTATTATTATGAGTCTATGTTACTTGAAATAAAATGATTTATTTATTTATTTATTTAAAACCATTATTTTGAATACCTACAAAACTAAGTGACGTGGTATTCAGAGCCGTCGTACTGGCTGCTAAAGCCTTGAAGCCGATAAGACGCGTCTAGGATAAGCTGCAGGTAAATCTGTACCCAGGGGTACGGGGTGCTCTAGGGCTTAGCCTAGCCAAGATAGAGGTGGGTTTTAATTTGACTGTAAACGGAAGCTACGGATCACTGCGGATTGAATACAGCTGAAGAAGTTATAGTTTTCGAAATTTTAAAGAAGTTGTTTATCGTTTGATAGGCCTGAGTATTTTCTTTTAATGTATGATAATGAGCGTTCATTCCACGCGGGCTGGCAACAACGCATTTATTGTGGTTTTTCGTGATTATTTCATTAAATACGAACTAAAGTAGGTACAATTTTTTTTTTCAGGCAAGCACTAGATCTTTGGTATTTATAATTATGATTAACATTTACTCTTTAATAAAAACATTTAATCGTACCAAGTAATGCAAATAGAAAATAATTGGTGATATGTCGATTTTTATAACTGCCAAAATAACTGTAAAAAATTAGCATACAAACTTGAAAATACCATCGATCTAGTGCATGGCTGATTTTTTTTTAACTTTTGTTTGTGTTTAATTAAATAATCCGCCATAAATGCGCCGTTGCCAGCCCGCGTGGGGAGAACGCTCTTAATGGGGAAAGCGCCAGCGTATTTTTTTTAAACTTAAGAATATTTTAATTTCACGGGCTCCTTTAGTCCACTAGCGATAGTCCTTTCGATTTGTGTATACCTATACCTTAATAAAACAATCTTGAAAATGCAATACGAACTTACTTAGTCGCAATGAGGAAGAAAGCCGACATCTTAAAAAACTGGGTAATATTTTTAAATTATTTCAAAATTAAAAGCGTCTCCATCCACTCCAACAATTATATCTAAAACGTTTACGAAGAGAATAATATACCACTTTAGTTAAATGGGATTGTGTGTTTACAGTGACAGTAAGTAATTAAATCAGAAGGTTGCAAGGGAGCCACAGATAGGTCGTGCCAACAGACGCGCCGTTTATCCGAATTCTCTTTAAATACTTGAAACAAACAACAATAGCTAGAGAGAGTTAATTCTGCATGGGTTTCTAATCAAATAGTCGTAGGGGTCGTCCTTGGTCAGTCAGACCCTACGCAATTTTGCTGAATACAGCTAGCCAGTATATTATCATCATCATACCGCGACAATACTAGTAGTATGTTTAACTAGCTTCTGCCCACGGCTTCGCCCGTGAGGATGTCGGTAATGATCCCACGGGAACATGCTGCCGAGACAAAAAGTAGCATATGTCCTTGCCATGCCAGGATACCATCTATCTTCAAAAAAATTAGAGCAAAGCATAATTTTATGTTTGCACTTTGTTTAATAACTATTATAATTTGCCTTTATACGGACAGGACAGGCCAGAGGTCGCCGCCACTGCCCGTCCTTTTGACATCCTAAACCGCATAAGACACACTACATGGATGGGCAGAAGAACGCTGTCTTCTTTTTTTCTTAATTTTAAAACAAACAAGTAATACTTAAACCATTTAGCGGGAACCTTTTCCCGGCCACACAGATTTGTGAGGTCCAATGAATTCTATCTTTAAATCTCATGTGAAGCAAAAATTTAATCTTATCGGCTTCTGAATCTTAGACATCAAAGTGACGTGGAGGTTTCCAGAAACTTTCCTCCATCGCCTTTTCTGTGCTCCGTCGACTTTTAGAGATAAAACTTTTTGCGCCTTCAAAAGAGTTACACGCTTTATTTCACAGACAAAATAAAATGTCCGTGAAAAATCAAGAAAACTAGAAGACTCGAGTTGAAGCCCCGAAGTGTTATTACTAAGACTGTCAAACTCGAATTCGAGTGAGAAAAAATCTGTTTTATTCCTTGTTCTTCATTTACGGTTTACTAAGTGAGAAATGAGTTAGCTCATCATGGTAGGAGCCTGGACCCGGGCCAGCTTGTGACCGATCGCGCGTAAACTTGCGACGGACGTCGCGTCGTCCCGGGCAGCCGCACCAACAGTTTTCCGTTATTCAATTTCAATTATTTTTTACATTTTTTTACTTGCCATCTAACTATAGGTACTGTAATTTGTGGCCAAGACTTATTCAGAGGTAGGTAGGTTTAGGTAAAAGTCTTCCTTTTACCTACCTATTGAAGATACCTTTATCTATCTAGTATATCTGTCTATCTAACTACTGTTTTATTGAAAACTAGAAACCTCTGTGGACGTCAATCCCGAGGACATTACGTATTCTATTACGTGCAATCTGGACACTTGGTCCAGTTTTAAAGGCTTTATTTATCAATCGGATACTTTGTTTAAATACGACAAGAAACTTTTGACTTCACGACATTGATACGTCATATTATTATTCCGAAACAACTTTCTAATTCAAGATTGATGGAACATTTTCTGTTCCTAAAAATAAATTGAATAAAAAAGATGATCGCTTTACAAAAAACGGTAACCAAATATTTGATAAACGTCTGCAATGTTCGATGTCGTCGTTGTACTAACAACTTGTTGCAATGTAGACAAGGGCCGGCAAAGTTTACATAGATAGAACTTTTCGGTCTAGTCCATTGCACTTACCGCACTTTAGAACAAGCGCAGACGACGCGACGACTTCACTCTGCAAAAAGTCTCTCAGTCTAACTTCAACATAAGGAAGTGATCAATATCTTTTGTCGCAAGCTTTCTGCGTCAAAATTCAAGACTGGACATTATCATATAGAAGGAATAAAGCCATTTTATGTAGATGTACAGAATTAAATGAACTCACAGTTCACGTGTCAGTGCACCCATGTAGGTAGCCAATTTACAGCGACGACCACAGAATATTGGGTAGAGCGATGAAGCTCGCTTTCCCGAGAAAGTGAGACTTCCTAAGATCCCGCAAGAAATTTAATATGTGAAGCAAAATATGGACTGTATAAAGTTGTGTAAGAAAAGAAAAATAAAGGACATCTTGAGGTAAACTGAAATATAATAAAAATACACGTTATGTTAAAAATAAACACTCATTTTAACTTAACGGAAAGTTGTTGAAAGAACAATCGGCCATTTATTATCTGTTGTTACATTTCATTAAATCCTAATACCGCTATCATGAAAGAATTTATCAAAGCAAACGCTACTAAGCGTCAAACAAAAACAAAGGCACAAAGGCAACGTCTTTTTAACAACAAAAGAATAGCGTGGATAAGTGCAAAAGTCTCGAATTGATTGTAGTTGGTACAGTTTTTATGCGATGAGTCACGTCAAAAGTTTGCTCTCACCCACATTCCCAGTCCACAACTATATTTGAATAAAGTATGAGCGGCGGACGGCGAAGTTCGGGAAGAAGCCGAACTGAAAAAATGCATTTTTTACCCACTACGGGACGGAGAAAGTGTATAACTAAATACGTTTGGGGTCGCAGGGATTTGTTCCTTTTTATCTTTGTTTAATTTGGTTTTTATTAACTTTTTGTTCTTTTTCTTTGTTTTGTGAGAACGAATACCATGTTATTTTCGTTGTCTTTTAGACTACTAAATGGTTGAATTAAGATTGACCCGTGTTTAACAGCAAAGAATATGTTATGTTAAGGGATGGTTATTTTAGAGATTCATCACAGAGATTCATCAACATACATATTCCTCCTGCAAAATTCCACAACTGAGTCAAGATAGAGTTCTCAACAGACTTTAGGTTTCATTTAGCCGTCTAAAACAACATTCTAATAGCACTCCAATTAACCAATGGGGTAATTTAATTAATTAATTTTGTACAGCAATTCTAATTGGAAGCCCCAAATTCAATATTTAGATATTAGGTAGGCACCGTAATTACTGTTATCTTTCTCTAAAACCAATTCCCCGTAAAATTGAAAGCATCTAAGTGTTTCAATTGACTTTTATAAGAAAATAAAAGATATATTGCTTTCGAGGAATACATAATGTTAAACAGACACGTATTAATATTGAGATAAATTTCATCCAATCAGTCAAAAATTTGCTATTGAAGCGTACATTTATAATTATATTAATATTGGCTTTTCATTACGTTTTCTTACACGGCACCTACTTATAAATAATTGGCTTGTGTAGCATTAACACTCATACACTACATAGCCTGTAGTCCTATTAAAACCAACAATTAATTATATTTTCTAATAGCGACTCGCACGAGTTTAATTTATTTGTGGGTGAGTCTCCAGTGCGAGCCTCTCGTGCCAACTATATCTACACTAATATTATAAAGAGGAAAGATTTGTATTTTTGTATGTAACGAATAAACTTAAAAACTACTGGACCGATTTCAAAAATTCTTTTTCCGTTAGAAAGCTACATTATCACTGAGTAACATAGGCTATATTTGATCCCCGTATTCCTACGGGAACGGGTACTACGCGGGTGAAACTGCGTAGCGCTGCTAGTAATACATATTTCTGGAGTTATCGATTCGCTCACAAATAAATTAACTTCGTGCGATTATACACACAATGTATTAGGTATTTAAAAGTGTAGATTCGATTCGGGCGAGTAAATTATAATATTGTTTAATAATATTTAAAATACATTCATGCGAATCAACTAATAAGCCAGCAGATCAGCAGATCTGTCTTGATAGAATTTTCAAGCTGAATTTCTTCAAAACTGCCCATGCAGTAGGTAATACTACTAATAATATTGCCTCGGTAGTTTTAAACTTAAAATTCACCATAATACAAGTTACAAGGAATAGAGAGCATAATGTCGAAAAAAAATCGTTGGACAGTTTTAATTCGAGACCATATCAGCTCCTCTGGACAATGAGAAAAAAGAGGTTGGAGACTTGGTTTTGTTCTCTTTTCAATATTGGACATCCCTGTCGTTCTAAGCTTTCCCTAAGGTACCTGCTTTAAACACTTATTAATGTAAAGCTAAAATCCTATTACCATTTTTTTCAAACTCCGTAATTTTCTATAAAACGCTTCATAACTGTATTACCGTACCGTTTATTAATAGGAAATGACAGGTAAGATTTATCGAACGTTTCTGTATGAGAGTTTTTATCAATAGGCGGATAAGCTTTTGCCATCGAAGCCTTTTTATGTTACTGAAGCGAGCACAAATACTTTTCTTATTTATAAAAGGTAAGTATGTTCAAAGGAGTCATCAATTCGCGATTAAATATAGAGGTAATATTAATATTATGTTCTTAAGAGGCTTCTTAGAATGGTGTATTCGCATGTTTGTTGTATCAGGGGCCACTCACCAGTAATCCTACTATCCTACTTAATATTATAACTGTGAAAGTTTGTATGTCTACATATTTAGATGTTTGTTACTCAATCACAAAAATGGTTAAACGAATTTGTATGAAATTCAGCATACAGACAAATTATAGCCTGGAATAACACATAGGATACTTTTTGTCCTGGTATTACGTTCCCGTGGGATAATATTCGACTTCCACGCGAGCTGAGCCGCTGGCAAAAGCTGGTGAGAATATAAGTACAAGTTACAAGATAATATTAGTACCTTTTTATTGAGCAGTGGTGGCCCAGTGATATCAGCCCCGACTTACGAGTAGTAGATCGTGAGTTCGAACCCAGGCAAGCAATTTACTTTGTGTATTTGATTTCATCACCATTGCTCTCAAAACGGTGAAGGAAACCAACGTGAGGAAACCGGCATTTCTTAAAAAATAAAACATTCAAAGACAAGTGCCATTCACCAACCCGCAATGTACCCGCGTAGTGGATGAATGCACACTCCCTCTCAAAGAAGGCTTGTGTCCCAGCAGTGGGAACACTATACGATGATTTCGTTTTTGTTTATTAGTACCTACCTACACAAGTAGCAAAATAACAAGATCTTAACCTTAGAAAATTTTATTTTTCCTATAACATTTTTGAAACAAATAGATCTGAAGTGCGCTAGAAATACATAAGCACACTTGATATAAAATGAAAACATTCCTCTCATTGATAGCACTCACAAATATAATCACCCTCTCCAGTGCTTCGCCATTATTCTACCTTTCTTTTTAATTTAAGATACTTTCATAAAAAAACGATAACTCCGCTTTAATTCCAGTTCATTACTCTTATTAATACTTCCTGGGACAGATAACGACAGAGTGCACGACGAACAATTAATTAGCAGGGATCATCTAAATGTCCTTAGCGAGATGAACGCCTGGTAAATTAACCTATTTAATTTAAGATACTGTCTATAATAATGTTTTACATCTACAAAAGATCCATTTGATAAACTCTTTAATTTCAAAGGATATTTAAAGCGCTGACTGTGGCCGAGGCAACTTGGCGGCTTTCCCAATTGCTGTAAAAGTGTAAAACAAGTATGTGTTCGCTCCGATGAGCACCAACATCAACTTATTTCCCCCATAGTTTGTATTTCAATTCACCCTCGTGTGAAACTAAAAATAAAATAAAAAAGGACATGCCGTCGGTGTAACACGTTACTGTAACAGACTTTTGTTGAATCCTGCGCTAGTACAACAAAAATAATGAATAGGTCGCGGCAATCACGACTCGCGCGACCGAACAACGCCAATAAATAATAATCTTTTAGGCACAGCCGGAGTGTTACCAGTCACAAGTAAGTAATTAGATAAATGTACCAAACAACTTGTAACAAATGAGCTCAGAGGCGATGCTGGAATATTTCGTGATTAATCACCATGTAACGAGCATGGGGCTCTAAATTCCTTGCACACTACGGTAATGTGTTGTGCTCAGCAGTTAAAAAGGTACAACTTAGGGACCCATTTGTTTGCACATTTATTTAAACTGACCATGTTACCTTTTCGGGGTCCACCACATAGCCTCACTTTACAAAATAGGTAATTAGTGGTTGTCAAAAGACATTAGTGAATTTTAATCGCGGACTGGACACTCTTCTATCCCATACCATTATAGCACGAACCCATCGTGACAAAGTCCCTGTCAGACGCGACATTGTAATAAATCACAATTTATATTAGTTAATCGGATCAGCAAAAACAGCGGTGACTCATAAAATTTGTTTACCGACAGCTCCCAAACTTGTATCATTATACGGGATTCAGCTGATGTCATGATTAATTTCACGATAGGTAGGTAATCCCAAGTTAAAAAAAATTAAACTCGACGCTCAAAGAAAGATGACGAGCTAATCAAATTTCGCGCAAGTTCGGAAAGTCTCGGCAAGTTCTCGGCAAGTTCCCAGATTCAATTAGTAGATACGCGGCCGGCTGTTGTCGCCACCCGGCCGCCCGGCCGCCCGCGTCGTGCAGACACACTAGCACGGTGATTTTCATTATCATGCCTATAATAACCATTCACTCTTTCTTTCATGATATTTGCCCTTTGCACTTTAACTTAATCCAGGACTTCTCGGCACTTTTGCTGAGATTTAATTGAATCTAAAAGCACTGTTGGAAATAAAGCTAGCTGGTGGGTTTATAAAGTTTTGCGACAAAGGGAAAGAATAAAAACGTTCATAAAAATGTTAAATAGAAAACTGCGACACTGTTGATACAAATCATTAAGATTGTGCTCTACTGAGAACACAATAGGAGCTGCTATTAAGCATCTAATACTGGGTATAAAGCAGCGCAGCAGATTGCCAGCGCGGCCATTAGAAAAGGCAATTTCATAACAAAAAGTTGAGCGAACCGTCAACTACAAAGCCGACTGATAGATTGGCTCAACGAAACTTACTAATGTACGGTGATGGTGCAAGGTGAACGAGACACAAGTTCGGAAAGTTTACCATTGGCGGTGTTAAATGTTGGCAAATTATACGGCCCGTTTGAAAACCTTTAGCAGCATCACACTTGGACGGCTATGTGTTTAATAACAAATAGAATATAGGTACTAGGATTTTGTTTATTTAAAGACGGGTTTATAAAACATAATCTGTAAATTAATACGTGAAGCAAAAACTTTGTACCCCTTTTTACGAATATTACCTATTCGGACGGAGGAGTATGAAGCACAATTAAATGTTAGGAGTGCGGAAAGCTAATTCGTGAAATTTATGTCGAATTTCGAGCAGTGGGCGACCCATATTAATAGAAATAAATAAGGAACAAAAATAGCTACCTGCTTATTGTACTTGCTCACAAATTTCCAAATATCATATTATTTATTAAAGCGCGTAGCAATGACCAGGGCTTTTAAAAAACAAGCAACAAACACGGTTCAAGTACACGAATAATATATTTAAGTTTGTGACTTCTGACATAATCTAAAAAAGGATTCACATTTCAAACCAAAAACATCTTTATGCTCACATCTAACACCACACACTTTTCGTTTAATATTTAACGCATGGCTAAACTTTCCCGCACAAAATATCGTCTTGTCATCCAACAAATGACAGCAATCATCCTTAACGGGTGAGGTCAAGACAAGTCACCTGAGGGGGAGACATCCACGAGTTGAACGACACGTTACAGACACACACACGTAATAACTCGGTTGAATTGACACACTTTCATTATTCCTTCGGGATGGGATGTTGCAAAGAATTACTTTAAAATATTGTGTTTTCCAGCGGCTTCGCCCACATGGAGGGCGGAAATTATCCCACAGGAACGTACTATCGGGATTAAAAGTATTATATGTGTTAGCCCAGGTTATAAACTATCTGCCTGCCAAATTTTATCTAAAACCGTTAGGCTGTTCTTGCGTGATTCAGTATCAAACATCAAAAGATGCAAACTTACTTTTAAGGCTGATAACGCGCCGTAAAAGAACTGTATGAAAGGGGTTTTTGGTGTAAAAATACCGCTGAGTCCAGACTAGATGCGGTAGGAAGACTCACATCTAACAATGGTCTTGGGATAGGCTTGTGGAGGCTTCTATAAGTTCACCTTCTCAAGGACGTAAAAATATCGCGGCGAGAGTTTTTCGCTTACTGTATCTTTATCGCACTGCTTAGCGCAGTGTAAAAGGAGTGTGAATTCATTCCTCAAATCGCAACATTAATCCTTAGTGGGCTAGGTCATCTGATTAAGTCACGACGTCTATTTGCGTCGTGCGACACATTACCAAACCACATACGTCATAAAGCGTCAGAATTCAGTGAGCAGTCTTTATTGTGCCTTAGGGACTGCGTTTTAGAGAGCCAATATATTTTGGGTATACGTTAAACTTTATAGTGAAATTTTATGTAGGTATACTGTGAGACACACAGCTCCATTAAGTGGTTACCCCTTCAAAAGACATGTGGTTCAAATCCGTGCTAGGCCCAAGTTACTTTTTGTATTTTGCAAAAATATTTCATTATAATTTACTGTATTGTTTTAGTGAATATGGTTAACATGTACAAGAAACTATACAACGTTTAATTAGACCGGAGGTTTCAAGACCGCTTGCCGTGGATAAGAATGGACGTTTGAATCCTGGGCGCAAAATGTGCTTTTTGTCATGTAATTTTTTTTTCTTTAGTACAAAGTATTTTACTATGTTGTACTAGTAATAATTATGAACAATTTAAAAATCAAGAAAAAATAAATGCTTTCATAATTATTTCATAATATTTATTATTGCTATTATTTAACAAAACTTTGATCTTACTACAAACTATCAAACTAAATTGTAAAATATAAATTTTAATAATTGATTTGATCATTACAGATAACTTATCATACTTATTTTGTCAACTGACACACACAGGCCCTTACACAAGTGATATCCTTTTAACGCAAACGAATGAAGCGCTAGAAATATTTTAGATTGACATAAAATAACGAAATTTCACGTGATCTGCCATGTCGTCTCTGCATACAGACCTTTTAAATGAACGTTTACATAAAACGTAGTTATAACTGGAGGGTAAAGGGATTAATTTTATAAATTAAATTAATGGATACCCAAAAATAACATAGTCTATCGATTAGACAGTGACCTAAAGGATAAAGTGAGTCGGACGATAGTCGATAACAATTTCATCGCAATTCATATGGGCTCGCTGTCTAGTTCGTCAAACTGTCGTTAACTGTGATGAGTATGATGACGTTCGGTAATGCCATGGTTTGAATCTAAGATAAAACAATAAACTCTATTTGAAATAATCTTTAGATTATTCGTAACGAATTCGATGTTCACCTTCCGCCTGACACAGGTCCTCACCGGACACGGCAGTTTCGAGAGGTTCCTGTTTCGCATAAGGCGGGAGGAAACGCCAGGGTGTTTCCATTGCGAAGATCGCCCTGAGGACACGGTGGAGCATATGGTGCCCGGCTTAGGCGGATCACCGCTGTGTCCTAGTGGAGGCGATTGGCGGCGACGATCTCTCGCGTCCGGCCCTGGTCCAGGCCATAGTACGGAGCAAGAGTGCATGGTAAGCCGTCACCTTCTTCAACGAAGCAGTTATGCTCGCAAAGAGGGAGGCGGCGCACGTGAGCGAGAGGCACTACATGCGCCCTCACGTCCGAAGCCTTCGCAGGAGACGCCCTAGACGTCGGAATCCCAGGCTGATTCCCGGCCACCGTAGGCCAGCGGCCGGCGCAGACTTGCGGACGGCGAGTAATGGGTAGCTCGCTGTAAGGACCAAGCCCCAGGTCAAAGGTGCGTTGTGTTCCACGCGCGGCTCAAAGAGATGTCACCACCAACTGGTGGGGCCCGTAAGGGCCGATGCCTGCCTAGGGTGCGGGTTGTTCGAAAGAGATACCGCGGCCCCTGGCACACAGGCAACTGAGGGAACATGGGTGGGTTTTAGTCAGTAAAAGTCTGACACGCCCTCCTGCTCCATCCAGAGCGGGAGAAGTTATTTGATGATTTCCCACCCAAAAAAAAAAACGAATTCGATGCATAATAGCAGTGTAACATTTTAAAATTTGAGGGGTTAGCACATACTGACGCTGTGCTGTGTACCTATACCTACTTCCTTCGCGTTTTAGTTTCCAAACATGTAAACATCCAAGTATGTGTTTTGAAACATTTTTATGCGTTTTAAATTAAACTAGACGTTCTAAAAGTAACTTAATTTACGTTATCATGAAGTTAATATTCGTTTAAGTGGAAGTAACATCAATACAAGGATTTGAATTGACTTTATTTATTATTATTATATTATTTATTTATATATTTGTAACTAAACTTGTTGTTACTAACAATATGGGCGTTGGTTGTCTGATAATAAAATACTTTTATTTTATTTATTTATGATCAATTTTGTCTCGTAATATTCAAGGTATGTTAGAAAGTGTAACGTCGAGTTGATTTGTTCTACAGATGACAATATGGGGTCAAGAAGTGTCACCAGGGGGTGGTCCTACGTTTACATGAACGTCACACGACTTGTAACTATAGCGTTTGAGGGAACACACAATAACAGAGCTAGATACAGTTGTGTCCTACAATCTGTTATTATGTTTATTTAGGTATGACTTACTACGGTTTGGAGGATTTTAGTTTTAGTGGTCGAACTATTGACATAGAAAACTTAATAGAATGCTTATTTTTTTGTTTTTATTTGGAAGAACAAACAATTACACATTATATTTTACAAATAAATAGTACATAAGGAGTTATATAAATGTGCAACCAACAACGTTCTCCACAAATACACAAAAAGACAAAGACAATGTTGACTAAGTAAAAGTCGGGTAGAATAGATGAGAACATGAAATAAAATACACATACATTGCAGCTAGTAACATACAACATGGAACACTTATAGAGACTTTAATACAATGTTGTTATTCTTTCGATTTTTTTAATTTGTCAAGCAATATGTTTCTAAATTTTCCAAAGAATACAGCGAATAGATCCAAGTTAGAGAAAAACTTATCAAAATTGCCTGTGAGGCGACGTAGAAGTGTGCGCAAGCCTGCATTCGTACGACTAGGAGTGACAACGAAAACAGGTCATACGCGCACCCCACGCGCCTGAATGGTTCTAGGAACAACATAGCACAACCTGTTACATATATCCACACAATCATACGAGTTCTTACAGAGATCATATAGAAACATAGTTTCAAGAAAGGTACGTCTAGATTTCAAAGAGAGCAAGTTGTATTTCTTCAGTAAGTCGTTATAGGGGTGGTAAATACAACTCCTAGAACAACGGTAATGCATAGTTTTCAAGAACTTACGTTGTACACGCTCGATACATTCACTATATTTATTATTATAGGGACTCCACACCGGCACTGCATATTCTAGTTGTGACCGGATTAAGGATACAAATGTAAATATGTGGTCGGGTGAACGAATTCCGTGGCTGATCTTATCACGAATCCATAACTGCAAAGTTATAACAGTTTATAGATAGTCCGTAGTACTCGCAACCGCCATCCAGATACATGAACGTAAACAAAAAAAGAAGTACCTATGTAAGGATCGTTACAGGTAGGATCGTAGTTGGCAGGCTTTCTGCCAACACCCATCGAAAAAAGGCGTGAGTTTTCGCATGAGTGTATGTAACAGGTTAAGATTTTTAATAAATGTTAATAGGGTACTTTACCCTATATGAGAAAAAATCTAAAAATATATTATAGAGATAGCTTAGGTAAAAAGCAGTCGGAAAATGTTTGTTTTAATTCTTGACATTACAAAATAAATTTTAAAATTCAATTCAAAGATTTCAGTTTTTATCTGTTTTTGAACACCATGAAATAGTAGCCACCATGTTACTACGTCATACCGCTGTATAATCTAAACAACTGAACAACTTTGTACTTTTACTATTTTCGTAACCAAAGTAACTTTTATTGAAATAATATCTTAAATTCAGGAACAACAAACCAGTAGAATATTATCTTCTTTTTTAATTATAAACAATGATCATACAAAATATAGCGCATTTGTTTACACAGCAAACCGAGGTCACACCCACAGAGTGTCCACTGCGTGCAGCGTTTTCGTCAAATTTCGCGCGAAATATGAGAATGTAAAATTTAAATGCATTTTTATGGCACTATTCAATAAAAATGTTGTATTTTTCGTGGTTTATTAGCATTTTAGAATCTAATTAAGACACTTTTAAATATGGGTGTAATTCCCTATTATAGGAACATATTCGACCAAATGTTTATCGTTATATCAAATAACGTTTGCACCAATTGACCTATTCTGTGACACAATCCTCTATCCATCGACAACACGTAGCTTTTTTACGAAGCACTAAAACGTTTTACCGGAGCCCGGGCGTAGATTATCTTACGTAGTCGAGTGCTTCGCCGGCGGGTATCGCATCACTTAACTACCTATGCACTCCTGGTTCAATTAACAATTTTACTGCTGCGGAACCTTCGTTCCTGTCTACAATAATTCTGAGAACCGCCTTCTAGAAAGTAAGAGTCTTTCAACCCTCGAACCCAGGGGCAATTTTAACACGCTTTTATTAGCTTGCTGCGAGTATGTACCTATCTATGTAACGCAATCTTTGAACGTGATTTTCCCCCCTTCGAAGCGTTGGATTGATTTGAAACTTTGCACACTTATCAAGGACCGATGGCAATTCAATTATTTTATAAATAGGTTCCATAATGCTGTTCAAAAAAAAAAAAATCCTGAAAAATCACTTTTGTAGTTAGCCGAACTAAAAATAGAAAATAAATAATAGTTTAAAAAACCAAAAAACAGGCTTTAAAAACCAAACTTAAAATGTAGAAAATAATTTCAGAAAAGCGTGGTGTGATTAATTGATTATAAAAATACCTTATATAGCACCCCACACTTTTTTGAAATTATTTTATCATACATTGGATTTTCAACGCCGCTTAGCGTCGACGCTTGAAAATCCAACAGTTTATTTGCTTGACGCAATGCACTTTATTCTCAATTCTCAATGTTTAGCTCAATACCAAGAGCTGAAAATCCAGTTCACGATAAATAAGCGCCCGTGCGAACCTGTGCTCACTGTTGTTGGGAAGCTCTTTAATGATGGCGACACTGTCTTAGCGCGAAACGTTCTAACAATGGTGCCAACCTTGACGCATAAAGTCCTTTGTGGCAACTCCCGCTCTGTCCAAAACATATTTCTCCCTTAATAAAACTTTATGGGCGTTTCTACATGAAAATATTCTCCGAAGCATTTAGGGAAACTCTTCACGAGAAATGGTTGTCTCATTTCACGATGACTGCTTCAAATAAATATTAACGACTGAACATTGAGATATAAAATGGACGGTTTCTCTAGCTGAATGAACTTTTATAAAACTAGCTGCCCGGTGGAAGATTGTTTCACTACAAAAACATTAAATGTCTTGACTTACCTTAAGTAAGGTAATCTCCTCTCTCTAGCGTGTTTGCGGAAATAGAATTTCAGACGGCAAAAGCTTTCCGAGATGTTTTATTAAAAATATCTTAGTAGTACTTCAGAGCCAAGTTAATTTAGTATCAGTACGGTCATGTTGATCGTAAAGTACAACATATCTTGTTGAAAACTAGTTTTATAATCAGCCTGCTGGGACACAGACTCTCGGCCAGAGAGGGCGTAATCTACCACAGATGGGTCTGTGGTCGATTACGCCCTCCGGGTTGGTAGTTGACACATGTCTTCGAATTTTTGGTTGTAGGACATGCCTGTACCTTCACGATGTTTTTGTTTACCGTTTTGAAAGCAGTGGTCATGAAATAATTTACTCAAAAGAAAGCGCCTGTCTGAGTTCAAACCTGCGACTCGTAAGTCGCGGCCGTTACCGCTAGGCCACTGTTCTCGCTACCTATTTGCGTTTCTTACTAATATCTAACTAACCCTTATCATAAGCACAAGAGGTACAACAATTTTCTTAACAGTCCTTTCTAAGGTTGAGTCAGAATGAAAATGTTAATTTCCCCACGTGCGCTGCGGGATAAAGAGCATTTTTGTGTTCATAAGCAATCGACTAGCAGCTTATCACGTAAACACCTTTCTACTAAAGTACAGCCTTCGTAAAGAGCTAAATATTAAGTACAAATATACTTAATATTCAAGCCCATTTTAGTTTTGCCTTTTGCTCGCTAAGTACCTACACTAACCACTATAACTGTGGGAACTTATGTTAAGTTCAATTAAACAACAAACCACTTTTCATTCTAACAGATACTAGCTTATGTCCGGCATCTTCGTCTGCGTGAAATTTCGTCACCCGACCTACCGCGTCGCTATTGCTTCATTTGCGCTTAGCGATCTTTCTGACTTTAGGGCTAAAATTGGGCTGTCAAACGTAAAAGATTTTTTAGAATCCGGATGATAGTTTCACAGATTGCCTCCTACATACAAACTTACAAAAAATCAAACTCAAAACGATTGATTGCTAATTGTAATGTTAGTATACTTACACACATAATAATTCAAATAAAAGAGTAGTGATAAGAAAGAGCTCTCCAATCATGAAAGAAAGAAATGAACGCGCCTAGTTTCAAGCCAAGCGGACCAGAAGGCCAGTTCTCGTAATATAAAAACGTACAAAATCTAGTCGCAATCTCACCTCCAGGACACTCAAATGTCGAAAACTTGTCAAAAATGTACTGAAACTCGAGATATTTTTGATAGATTGGGACTGAAATCAGACTGTGAACGATCTCAAAATTGCTAGATTTGCTCCTCAGTTCTAATTTTAGAAACATACGATTTTCGATTACGATTAGGTGTAAGAAAAAAGTAAAAATAGACTAAGAGTAGAGTTAAATAATAAACATGAGCTTGATCAAAAGATAAATAGGCACTTGTCAAAAATTCTTACAACCTTCCTTCTTCCCACGCAAAAGTCAGTGAAACAAAAACAGTTTTATTTTTATACGAACTTGAATGAAGAAAGATTAGCTTCGTTAGCTAGCGTAGATCTCTATTTTTAAACTCTTATCTGTTCCTACCATCGATGTTTTATCAAGCTTCATTAAATTCCACGTTGGTCTTTCAATAAGCACAGATTTTGTTTATAAAAACCAGCAATGGCAACTTTAGAATTAAAATTCTAAATGCTATTTGTAAACAAGGCATTCTAATTTATGTAAATGTACATAAGATTTTTAACCGTCAATAAGCGGAACTATCCAACTGGGTTAACACCATCCATTCCATAACAAAGCCACGTGCAAAGCTGCCACGGTAAAATGGAATTGGGCTGGACACATCAGCCGCATGGCAGACGACCAATGGGCCAAACTTACGACCCAATGGGTCCCTCCTAATGGCAAGTGACATCGCGGTAGGCCCAGACAGAGACGGCGGGATGAGTTGGACTACTTCAACAAAAACTGGTTCTTAGCAGATGCATTTAAAGCTTTAAACAGAGAGAAGGAAGAAGGTTAGAGAGGCCTATGCCCTACAGAGAGACCTCACAGGCTTCTAATAATAATCCCTCTTATTTATAAACGTTGCTTATAGTTAAGAGATGCTTTCCGTGAATAGTCCGTCGCGTTCGGCTGCTTGCAGCGTATTGTGCGATGCTGTATATTGTGTGCCTTTTTAATCTGTGCTAAATAAATGTATTTTCTTTCTTTCTTTTCTTTAGATGTTTAAACGCCAAAAATGTATGGTTAAACAGAAACTAATCACCACTTCATTTTAAGCAACGTTTATAAATAATATTCGGAAAGATATAGGAACTGCGAAGTCTTTTGAAAAGTCCCACAAGAGAAATGGGTTAAGCTATTATTAGACCGGGATACACCTGTATCGATATTCATCGCTATTTTAAGACTTCAATGATGCCAACCTAACCTACTACAACAGCTACCTGAAACCTTGTCACACCTTTTTCGTAAAACTTCTTTATATTGATCAACGGAGTTTTAATTAGGACCAAAGGTCCAAGGCTTTTTAAGTCACTTATAGCACAAGCTTTTAAATGTAACTTGGATATATTAAGAAATAACGTGGGTAACGTACCTAATATTAGGTCTTTACATATGAAATTGAAGATTTGTATGAACCTTTTAAAATATTGTTTTTTTTATTTTATTTTAGCTAATCAAAGTACTGGCCCAAATTATCTATACAATTTCGCCATTTTGATGGCAGTTTGTTTATCCCTTTACAGTAGAATTCTGCCGGACGGGAGTCGATGTAGTCAGCGAAAGCGTTTATACTGCCTCTCGGGTGTTGAAGTTTGTCCCACTTTCCCACAAAATTGTCACGCTTTTTATTAGCTTCACCTGTATGTTTGTATGTTTGTTTGTAACTGACTCCTTTGGACTTGAGTTTGACTCACTTCTAACGGTCAGATTTAATTTAAACTTTGTAGACTTATCGAGGACCGATGACAATTAATTTTTTTTTTTTTAAACGAAAAATCACGCTTTTGTAGATAGCAGAGCTAAAAATAGAAAATAAATAATAGTTAGAAAAAGAAACTAAAAAACACGCTTTCAAAACCAAACTAAAAAAGCAGAAAATAATTTCAAAAAAGCGTGGGGTGCTTGATATTAATTGATTATAAAAATAGCTCAAACAGCACCTCACGCTTATAGGAAATTATTTTCCGCTTTTTTAGTTTGGTTTTGAATGAGTGTCTTTTAGTTTTTTTTTTTTTTACTATAATTAATTTTATCAGTTAATTTATTTAGGATAATTTTCATTAAAATAAACCAACAACACATGAGTGATTTTCTACAAACTAAATCAATGTTCCTTTTAGTATTATATTATCACAAAACGATGTACCAACTATGTCATCATCTACCTAGCCTTATCGCAACTATGATGGGGAAGGCTTCCAGTCTTACCGGATGCAGCCGGAAACCAGTATTTTACATGAAGCCTATCTGATGTCCACAACCTAGTTACTGGGTAACACGATACCCCCTGGTAAGACTGGTTTTCAGATTTTCGGCTACTGACGACCTGTAACGACTGTCAAAGATTCACAAATGACAGCCGAGACCAAAGGCTTAACGTGCTTTCCGAGGCACGGAGGGATCTTTGTATGTAAAGATGGTCATCCATCCGCGGACCGTCCGCGGCAAGTGTAACTTAAACTGATCGATCGACCTGTGCGATTGTTATTACTTAACCACAAGCCCCGTGATATACCAACCTATGTATGGTATATGTATTGCATCATTTCAATACCGATAACTTAATACACTCTAGTCATATAAGTACTAAAACCTGCACTATAAAGCGTCGATCATATCATAAGAATATGATAAGTTTCACCTGAAAGCAAACACTTTGTTGTGCCCGACACACATTGACCAATCTCTCTACGACCGATCAACTAAAATAATTATACCTTGAACACTGCCCAATACTGAGAATTGTGTTAAGTGCACGTATAATGTGCAGCTGGCATTAACTAGTAGGTAGGTAGATACAGTCACGTTAGAAATGCCTTTGATATCAGAGAATAATCACCTTTTGTATAATTAACTTGCTAGCTCTAACTGAGTAATTAAAGCCGCTTGCATACATACATACACTTACATCATATCTCGTAATATTTAATTTCAAAACGAAATCTGATGCCTGCAAATACTCTCGACAGATTAACTTGGTCCTCTATTTTATAAAGTCTTAGTAAATGTTGAGTAAAAACAAGTTTGAACAAGCATGGTGAATCATTTAAATAACCTAAGAGATTCAGCATACATGAGTGTATACTCGGATTAATTCGTACATCAATCCAATATCACACTCTCGCATTCACACACCATCAGTCTCACTCACACACTCTCACATTCACACACCCTCACTCTCACTTACCCTTTCGTATGCCTGCGTGCGTGCTGCATGTTTAGCTCTAATTCTCTGTTTTTTTAATATATATAATTATTCCCTTTACCCTACATTTGTATAAAACAAGTAAAAGATACGAATTTAAGTTAAGGAAGAGCGGAGTCTCCTAACACAGGCATATCTGCTTAAAAGGAGGCTCCAATCACTAGTTGTTAAGTTTTACTTGTTAAAAAAACAAAGCATTTTAAATTTTTTAACCGATTTCCAAAAGAAGGAGCAAATATATAAATTCGACACGTTTTTTTTTTGGGCATAACTCCGTCATATATAAACGGATTTGCAAAATCCTTTTTTGTTCGAAAGGTGTTTATTTCGAAATAGTTTCATTTACATTTCATAGAGATTTGATGATGCGTTTCAGAGACAGACAACGGAACTCCTCAAAAAATGACAGCAAATCAACCGCAATTACTGCTATCGCATAAATATGCATTGTTTTGACCGCAAGGATGATTAAATTTCGAATTGGTGTGGGGTAAGTACTGTAACTAAAAAGTGAAAAATAAAAACTTTTTCCAAAAAAAAAAACAACTGACTTCCGAAAAAACACTATAAAGTGAAAAATCACGTTACTTTCGGAAGGCGGTGACAAAAAATTAAAATAAATATACAAAGTCACCAACTTCCGAAATTTATAGTGTTTTTTCGGCAGTCGGTTGTTTGTTTTGAAATTATTCAGTTTCATCATCAAGAACATCTCAGCCCGGAATCACCCACTGTTGAGTAATAAGCCTCCCGTTTTTTTCCGCCATATTTATTTATACTACTATTTGCTAGCTTTTGCCAGGGATTCGCCCGCGTGGAGATCACGTTGTTTTTTTTTTGGGTGGGAAATCATCAAATAACTTCTCCCGCTCTGGGTGGAGCGGGAGGGCGTGTCAGACTTTTACTGACTAAAACCCACCCGTGTTCCCTCAGTTGCCTGTGTGCCAGGGGCGGCGGTATCTCTTTCGAACGACCCGCACCCCTGGCAGGCATCGGCCCTTGCAGGCCCCATTAGTTAGATCACTGTGTTATACATATAAACCTTCCTCTTGAATTACTCTGTCTATTGATGAAAACCGCATTCAAATCCGTTGCGTAGTTAAAAGATCTAAGCGTACAGACACGGAAAGCAACTTTGTTTTATACTATGTAAATAGCTTTTGTCAGCGGCTTTACCTGCGTGGAGTTCGGTGTATTAACATATAAATCTTCCTCTTGAATCACTCTGTCTATTGATGAAAACCGCATTCAAATCCGTTGCGGAGTTTAAACGATACAGAAGCGTACAGACAGGAACAGCAACTTTGTCTAATACTATGTAAAGATTGTACACCAGGAAAACATTTAAAAAAAAACACATTTAACACTACAAACGTATAATGGGCGGCCTTATCGCTTTCTGCGAACTCTTCCAGGCAACCTTGGAATGGACAGTGATTGCGTGGACATACAAATGGGCCATACTTCTTGGTTCCGCACCTACGCCTCTAATCCAGGTGTTTCCCGCGACTTTGACGGTATCATCAACGCAACCCGCTTTCAGACGGCCCAGGTTTCTTTGGCCAAACCTTGGCCCCCATTTGGTCACAGCTTTACCTAAAATTAAATATACTCAACTCAAACAAGGCCTTGATAAAATTCAGGCTTCCAAAAATGTATCGCTGTGCCAATCTAAAAATAGGCATCTCTCATAACTGGCGCGACGTCGAAATTCACGACATTACCGAACCGGGTTGGTGATAGGTCAAATTCTTGTTCCCGTGCCAGAAGTGATCCTTTTTCCTGCACAATAAATTAAATAGGACACTCCGCCACTAACCACGTTTCCGTTGACATATTACGGCAAAATAGAAACATGTTCCTAACAATAATGTTTGTTCCTGGCACAATACATTTGTCGTTGAAAAGGAGAATAACGAAACAAAATTGGTTATCTCGCCATTGAAAATATAGCCAGAACGCAAGAGGCATCAAAGGCTGTTCGACATCCAACCAATTAATTGTGTTGTAATAAACTGTCGTTTGCCTGCGGCATCATTCGCTCTATTCGCTTTTTCCAATATTTCCTGTCGTTCTTCTCTCGTTAAAATAAGCCTTTGTTTAAAAATGACAAATTTTCTGGAAGACTTTTTCCTTCTTTCTTTATAGATTTCACAAAGAACAATGGTATTTTTTTCTACAACGTATCTATTACATGTTACTCTTGTTCATTATTGATGTTGTCGTAGGTAATGCTTTCACAACACATTGTGTGGTAACTTCATATATTTTACCATTTATCATAATGTATGGGGTGAACAATAACCGTTGCCAAAACTTGATGTAGGTATCAGTATTGACGGATTAAGGTATTGGGAGCCCTCAACAAACATTAGCTCATCGCTCCATATTGAGATTGATGAAGCGTCGTAGTACTGGCACGTAACCACCGAGCTACTTACACTAAACCTTACTTAACTTATGTGATATATGCTGAAAGGTAGGTAATGCTCCTAAAATGCAGCACAAACCGACTAACTATTTGCAAACACTTAAATCAGTTTCTATTTTGTTTATCTGAAAATTACCGTAGACCGTCTACGGCGTAGCAACTTGCTACGCGGCACAAAACTTATTCACCACAATTTATCAGTTACACATTTATGAAGTCCAATAAAATACTGTTCGGTCGTGTAATTCTTAGTTCAGTAAAAAATATAAAGTACAATTTTATCATAAAAGCACCTCACGGGTAGCTAATGTGACCTGAGCAATATATAATCACCTTTTTTCTACTTCACTTCAGCCCCTCGGCCACCCGTGTCGTGCTAAATGAAGCTTATATAACGGAGAACTTGCACCATTTACCTTCGTATTTATATTGTACCCTCTACCTAAGTCGGAAATGTTGAACCACGTATTTGAAAAGCTAGATTTTCCGCCGCGTATATTACCAGCCAGCAATTAATGTCGTATTAAGGTAGTTGATAGTCGATATTCGATACATTTGGGAATTGACAATACACGTAATTAGGCGAAACTGTGCAATCGAATATACATTAGGTTGTAGAACATGTGTCGTCTGCCATTACTCCCCGCAGACAAACTGGTTGCCGCCGGAGCGATGCGGCTGAGTGACGGCTTAGTACCGATCGCTAAGACCTGAATAATAGTTGCCTGCCGCCAAAACACTGACTGTTCCTTGCCAATTTACCTGCCAGACACATACGAGATTAATGGAAATGTTAGATGCACACATGCTATGTCCCACAACACACAAGAATTGATACAGAGAGTCCCTAAGGCTCCAACAGTACTAACCCATTTTAAAATTAACTGATATAATTAAAAATAATTAGTAGATAGGTAATATCTATACTTATCCTTACATAGTTCAAAACAAAGTCGCTTTTCGTGTCCGTACGGTTTGATCTTTTAAACTACGCAACGGGTTTGAATGCGGTTTTCATCAATAGATAGAGTGATTCAAGAGGAAGGTTCATATGTATAATACATCAACCTCTACACGGGAAAAACCGCTGGTAAAAACAAGTTTATATGTAATATTATAAAGCTGAAGAGTTTGTTTGGTTGAACGCGCTAATCTCAGCAACTACTGGTTCGAATTGAAGAACTCTTTTAGTGTTGGATAGCCCATTTACCGAGGAAGGCTATAAAGCATATATAACATCACGTTCAGACCCTTAGGAGCCAACCAAAAAGAAAAAAGTCACAGATTCGATGTGACGGGGTAGGTCGGGGGAGCAAGAAATTTGACGCAGACCAAATCACGAGCAGAAGCTAGTTTTTTAATAGAGAGCTAGCTGTATATAATAAAAACAACATCATAATTCCAGCAGACTACAGTCTCACTATTTGAGTTCGAAAATTGCAAAATATCAAAATGGCCGGCCGACCGGCCAGCTATAAAACAAAACGGGACCAAAAATGACACCTGTGACATCTTTAATCAGCCGTACTGTGACAAAGGTAGACGCACAAAAAGCTGGTCGGTACCGGCACTCGGTCCACGGCACTTACACCTGTTACTCCCGTCATATTTCAAGAGAGCGCCCGTCGCAAATGTGCCATGCGAATATCCCATAAAAAGTTTTCACTTCCCGCTCAATTTTTATCAGGATATTATGTCATTATTTTCCACTATCTTTTGAAATATCTTCAGAACAGGTAGCGAGGTAACTTCATGTGACAGTGATGTAGGACTTAGGAAAATTTCATTATTTTTTATTCATAGACATGTAGACCCTAGAGGCATGCAGATAGTGGTTTGTGAGTTGTTTTGTAAAGCGTTGTGATCATTGAACAAAATGGAAATGCTCCACGAGGCGATTGGGCGTCGTAATCACCTCATTCAAAACGTTGTACCGATCGAACATTAAGAAATATTCTCAAATAACATGGTATACATACAAGCAGATTTATAAATAGCTGTCTCACATAAGCGTTCGTGTATTATTTGAGTCTTTATCCCACTATTAACAGTACCTACTTAATCGAATGTCAACCACGCGGATACCGCTTGACATACGACGGATATTCTCACAAGACATGACATCCTATCGGCATTCGCAGAGCATTACACACGTTAGCGTTTTATCATACACGGAATGTTTCACAATTTCTATGTCTATTGAAATCAAGACAAGCAATAGATAAATAGAAAAAAGCAAGTTGTCTTAATCAATTTTGGGTGGCAAGGAATTATTTCAAAACGTACTCTTTTTTAAATTTTTGCTCCATCATGTTTTTCAAGAACCTAAACGTACTAGAAACAACGGGAAAACGCTCAAAACCAACAACCCTATAATTTTTTTAAAATGTACCTATTTATAAGGTTCTGGTTGACTTTTAAAAGATGCATAACGATAATTCTGAGTACTACCTTAAAAATAAATATTTCAGTGCGATTTTACTTGCGCCAGCCCACAGGGTCAAAAGCGTAGGCTACGAAAACGAAGTTAAGGAAAACGTTTTTTGGTAAAAAAAAAGAGTTCCACTAAAGTGACGTGTGGTAGTGCGGTCGCCAGTGTGACATAAAATTCGGTTAATCGCGTACGAGTCCTGGCGAATGAAGTCGCTGCGATGCCCGCACATCCCGTGTATCCCGCCCGGATATTGAGGGAGCTTGGCCGTCATGAAACTTTTACGTCCCTTATCCGCACACCTATTATACTGGCGTCATATTTCATCGAGCCGCCGCTTGCTGGCTAGACAGCGCGAAAGCGGTTTTTATTAAAACCGCTACGGACGTTTCCGTCACCTCGTAAACCACACGTGGCTGAAGGTCTCGATACAGCGAATATGTTAAGATACTCGGCTGTGTTTGACGTGGGCTGTCCTACATGTGTGCACATAAAACTGGTAGTTTTATGATAGTGTAAGGGAAAGGGGAATGTAATCAAGTGCAATCATTTGTTTTTCTGATAAAAATGTGATATATTGTAAGTTTTATTGTAGGAATGTTGTAAATATGCAGCTGGGTATGCAAAAGTAATTTTCGAATTAGAGACGTTGCTTTTGTTATTTGTGGATAAAAGAGCAAATTTTTTACCTTTGTACCTTAATTAAAAAGCAGAAATGTATTTGTTTTATTTCCTTGTCGTTTTGTCTCTCGAAGATATTTCAGCCCATATCAAAGAGTTTCATTTATCTGTAATCCGAAATCTATTTTGAATTTGGGATTAATAAATTATTAATTTCTACTCAAAAGGGTTGGCCTATTCTTTGGCCAAAGAATCAGCGTAGCCATACAACGTGGCAATGCTGCCAGCCTTTTGGGCACTTTTCCCATTGACAGCGATGCCGACGAATTTTTTGATGCCCTGTGATTCTTTTCTCTCTATTTTTTGTTAAATACACTTGTATATATGTAATAAATAAACAAAATGTAATATTAATACATACATACTATTTATATTACATTTTGTTAATTTATTGTGAGAAAAGGAAAAAGAAAATAAACACAATTATTTGTGATTTGAAAATTCGAAAGAAAGAATAGGCTGGCAGCATTACCACGTTGTATGGCGATACTACTTCTTTGGCCAAAAAATAGATGTCTCGAAAAACAATTGAATAATAAATTGACCAAAGTGGGTTTTTTCCTGCATGGAGCCATACGACCCTCTTATGGTTACAGAAAGTTAAGACATGGAATCATGCAAGCAGCATAGGTTTGCAATCTATTTGTTTCATTTGGCATTTTTTCATAACACGTAACAAAAGTTATCGTGACAAGACATATCAGAAATTAAGTAAACCATGACCCCATGAATGTATTGTAACCTACGGGGACGAGAAGCTGTACATCATTCTTAGTACCAACCCTAACATTAGAACTGTACCCGGAATTTCCCGCCCCTTGAGACGTAATACGGTAGGCGGTAAACTATAAGACTGTAAACCTCTGCCTACATCTTTTGAAAATTTAGGCGTGACGGTTATAAATCTGTACCTTTTATGGCATACATAAGACGAATGGAATACTAAATTATGCCGTAAGTTAAGAGGTACTCTTAAGTGTAAGTCAATTTACCTAAAAGCTCGGGAGTGGTAGGCTGAGATAACTTTATATGATAGATTAGCGGTAGAAAGAGACAACACACTCACCTAGGATTTACCGTATCAAGTAATTTATCCCTTTTGGTAATGTTAATGTAACGTGTTTATCGATAACGTTAAAGTCAACTAAACGCAAAAAACTAATACGAGATGCATTTTGACAAGTTGTGACTTTTTCAATTCATATTATGCACTTTCTTAGTTTATCACTGATATCGGTGAAGGAATACATATCGCAGTGTCTCAAGACGAAAGTCTTTGACCAGTGCATGTTGCCAGTGATGACATATGGATCCGAAACGTGGTCACACACACAGTGGGACTCATAAGAAGGCTTAAAGTCACCCAAAGAGTAATGGAGAGGGCTATGCTTTTAGTTTCCTTACGTGATCGAATCAGGAATGAAGAGATCCGTAGGAGAACCAAGGTAAGCGACATAGCCCGAAGAATAGCCAAACGTAAGTGGCAGTTGGCAGGGCACATTGCTCGCAGAACAGATGGCTGATGGAGCCAGAAGGTTCTGGAGTGGCGACCGCGTACCGGAAGACGTAAAGTTGGAAGGCCTCCCACAAGGTTGAACGATGACCTTGTGAGGGCCGCAGAATCCGCTGGATGTGGGAAGCATAGAACCGGTCGAAATGGAGGAGCTTGGGGGACGCCTATGTCTAGCAATGGCCGCCTTGCGGCTGAATTGCGGTCTCTTAATTAGATTCTAGAGTGCTAATAAATCAATAAAAAACACAATTTTTTTAATAAATCGATTAATGTCATAAAAATGAATTTAAATTTTACATTTTCAAATTTCGCGCGTAATTTGACGAAAAAGCTGGACGCAGCGGACGCCATATTGCTCTGTGGGTATGACGTCAGTTTGCTATCTAAACAAATGCGCTGATATTTTATAAGACAATTGTTTATAATTTAAAAAATGAGTTATTGGTTCACTGTTCCTGAATGCAAAATGTTTTTTATATAAAAACTACTTTCGTTACGAAAATAATATAAGTACAAAGTTACTCAGTTGACATGCCGTATGACGTAATAACATGGCGACTACTTTTCATGGTGTTCAAAAACCGATAAAAAAAACTGAAATCTTTCAATAGTATTTTAAAATTTATTTTGTTGTTTCATGAACTAAAACTAACATTTTCCAACTGCATTTTGCTAAAGCTATCTCAATAATATATTTTTAGACTTTTCTTATAAAGAGTAAAATACCCTATTCTGTCGACAATACGTTCCTACCCAATTTCGTCAGACTCATGCTACCGTACCTATGTTGATATGTCATATTAGTAACAATATTGTAGCTGACCAGGCATTGTAGCCGCTGGGCCGGACAACTCAGCGGGACGCGGGCTGACAGCGCTTGACAGCGCTGACATCACGTGACAGCGCGGTTTCCCGACTGTCCTCGCGCGATCAATCACTGATGATCGAGGACACGTTCGGAGGACATTTGTCCTTATTTAGTTTATGGGAAAACATTTAAAAGAGTAATTGGTTGTTGATCTGTGAGTTTGGTATGTTCTTTTCTAAAACCGTTATAAGTGTGTAATCAAAATCTTTTGCAAAGCTAGGCTCAAGTGACGATGAGAAGATTTAGCAAAGTACAAGCAAGAAATAAATACTTAGCTTTCTACTACGCTTTCAATATCATTCTATTTAATTGTCTTTGTTTTAACTTTTTAAGAAAAAAGACACACTCAGACAACAAAGACTTGATGACTCACCACATGGTTTAAAAGTAGTTGAACTGTCTGCATATTTATCATTGTATTGCCTTTTATTTAAATTAGGTCCTCTGACCAATTACAGCTCTTTCACACGATTTTCACTATTAACTTTAGTTTCAAATTGGCCAAAATCTACAACACAAATGAATACTTAGTTCAGACTTTTTTCATTAAAATACAACTCACTCGATTTACGTAATCACAACATACATTAGTTATCATTCGAAAATCTTAAGAATACCGTTTACATAATACATACTACATTCTACCCTCGTTTGGCTTATCGTTTCAAATCTTTAAGGGCGAAATGGTATCGTGCTCTTTAATTTTCTTGGCAAATTGAAGAGTGCTTCTAATAATCTAAATTGCCATGGCTTTATATTTTTTATCGATAAAACTTCAGTCATAATAAATTATATTAATGTGATGTGGTAAGACAACGGTGCGGTTTTAAAGGAAGATGTAGTAGCAAAAATTTAAAAGAGTATGCTTAAATGGTTTAATCATAGTGAGAGGATGAAAGAAGGTTGGCTAACAAAAAGTATTTAAAAGGCTGATGTGACTGGAAACGTAGGAAGGGGCACGCCCTGGGAGAACATACAGGATACATTTTTATCCAGTACGCATACTGTAACCATGAATTCAGCATTAGACCCACAGCGTAGAAACTTCTCATCGGTTATACAAAAAAAATCAGCTGTTTTATACATTTTGACCGCGTAGGTATTGTTCTTTTCTATGAAACAGCAGATTTTTTTTCTTGTACAACTGACGAAAAATTTCTACGCTAGAATGATATGCCGAATTCATGGTTACAGTTTGCGCACCGACCTTATTGGAGAAGTTCTTCAGAAAGTTCAGGTGCGTAGTACTCGCAACCGGCGTGCGTGTACGACCAGATGTATGAACATAAACGAGGCAAGAGGACCATGTAAGGATCGTAGACTACCAGACTCACTGCAGGGTACCATCCGCACTTGGTTCATATCCCGATTAGTAGTACTCAGCGCTACTCCTCCACATTTATTATGCGCACAGTCAAAGTGTGGAACTCTCTGCCTGCGTCTGTGTTCCCTTCCACATTTAACCCGTCTACCTTCAAAACAAGAGTGAACAGGCATTTTCTGGGCACGCTCGATCCATCATAGACCTCGTCAATCGCTTTCCATCAGGCGTGATCGAGGTCAAGAGCAGTTTAGTATTAAAAAGAAAATTTAAAAAAATCGTAGCAAGTGGCGTTCTGTAGCTTCTGCCTACCCACATGGGAAAAACGCGTAAGTTTATGTATAAATGTATATTATTATATTGAATGGAGTGTTGCGTCTACGTAATAAATGCGTGAAATCTGTCTGATCGATTCATGATCACGCATCCGGTCAGACCGATCAGATCAAATTGGTCTGTTCATATTTTTCTCTCCATTCTCTCGCCACTCAAGATACAGCTTACATGGTTTATGTATGTTCAGACGACATATAACGAGTGCATATTGAGACATTGAGCGTTTTGTCACGTAGCCCCTCGTCGGCTATCCGTGGCATTATGCTGATTGTGGCGCAATACGGGACTCGTGAGGCGCTAACGTGCCGACTGTGGCGCAAACACAACATTGACTATTCTACCGGGAGATTTAGATCGTGGGAATAAGAACATTGTGTTTTCGGATAGGTACTTGGGAAATAGATTTGTGATGTCTTCGGCAAAATTTTATTGCGCTCGTTCACTTCTTGAGCTAGTTAACAATTAAATTGTGTTTTCACCACGCTTTTTTGTAGTGTTTATCTACTAATAGATTTTCATCGAGATGTCGACCGTCCGGCGGTGAAATGAGTGAAGTACATTGTTGCCCTCGTGGGCAAAACATGGATAAGGCTGGCACAGGACTTTGTGCTGGCCTGGTACAAGAAAAGAGAGGCTTGCATGCCCAACAATGGCTGAAGTCGGACTGTGCATGATGATGATGAATGGACATCTTGCACAATAGAATTATATTTATATTTATATTTATTAATAAGTCTTTAATGTTGTAACTTCAGTGTAAGATAAAGCATATTCTATGTATCCATCTATGGTGCTTCATTATCCTCATTTTCAACTCGTGATTCAGACATTTCTCATTTTCCAAGTATGTTTGCCTCATGCTTATCTATCTTCCACCTACGTTTCATGGAACCCTGGTACAAAAATGTTGGAAAAATTATAAACTCGTATAGACAGACGTACAAAGAAGTAAGTGCAGTCTGGAGTATTTCCCGGTGAACCGGCACGCAGGCTGCCCGCCAGATATTAAATTCTGAAGGTAATATTCATGAACGAATTCCTTAAGCTCGCCACTCAACTGGTCACGATATAATAATAAGACTATTCGTAATAATTCGGAAATTATAATTTTGATTCCGTTTACAGGTACAATTCAAGTGGTTTGTTTTCCACGTTTTCTTTGTTCGAGAAAAATAAGTGGAGGAAAGGTAAAAAGAAACAGAAATTAAATTCAAGTTTGCGCAAAACTTGAATTTAACACACACAAAAACGTATATTATGTACTAGCTTCTACTCGCGACTTCGTTCGCGACAAATTTCTTGCTCCCCTGACCCACCTCGTCGCTTTGAATTGCCTGCCCGTGCAAGTGCTACGTATTCGTGACTTTTTTCTCTTTGCTCAGCTCCTAAGGGTCTTAGGGTGATGTTATATAGCCTATATAGCCTTCCTCGATAAATGGGCTATCCAACACTAAAAGAATATGTACTGAAACATCTAATATTGAAAGAAGACTGAAATTGTGGCATGTTATGTAAAAAAAAAATCGAAATCTGTAGGTACCTATTAAACGAATGTGGTGATCTATTAGGCGAATGGGTTTTTGACGAATAGACGGATAGCCCCACTTCAATGAACAAGCAAGCAACAAGCGAGCAAACATGCAACAAATACAAAACAAACCTTAAGCGTTTTCCAGACTTCGTACACCATAGGATGTGAAAATGGATTGAGTGTTTTCGTTGGTAATGCATCTAGAGATTAAAGTAGTGAATAAAATAAAACAAACAAAAATGGCGGCCTCGTCACCGCGCGGCATTAATTTCATAAAGTCGCTACGCGGGAGCTATAAATTCACACTGTTGTTACTCGAATGACGTCACACATGAATGCAGGCTATAATTACCAGTGATTTCGAAAACTATCAGCGGCCGTGATAAGTTTAACATGTCATTATCGGGCGACCAGCCCGTGCCACGTGAAATAACATTTCAATGTCTGCCGTAACCGCGTAACTTGTAATTTCTACTGACGTCGCAAAATTACTGCTTTAATCGCATTTCGGTCGTGGACCCAAGATTGCTTCGAGGCAAATATGTTTTCTGTTAAAATAATATCTCAATTTGAAGGTATTTTACTTGGTCATAATAAATATTTCGGGATCCTGCCGTTTTGCCAAAATGTTTTTGACAAAATATCATTATCCAAACAAATTTTAGTAACCTTTTTTATACCAATGCAATAATTGGAATGATTTTAGTATGCACATTCTCATTTCGTAAAATTTTTACTCGGCAGAATATTACCAAGCATAATGTCAATATGGCATTTGGTTTTTATTCAAATGATTTATTACAGCAAACAATCTTTAGACAACAAATATTTAGTCAAATGATTTGTTATGAAAAAAATATAAAGACAAAAATAAGATTTTTTTGGGAATATATCTATAATTTAAAATGCACTCTTATTTAATTATAATCATTTACTTGATACGAAATATTTGTAATATACAATTTTAAATTTTTTGCAATGGGTATTTTATTTCAGAGTATTCAGACTTGTGTTTCAGAATTCGATCAATTCTGCCGTCTTTATCCAATTTTTTTTTCTGTTTTTGTGACGATTCACCCGATAGTATAATCTCAATGTCAGCTGGTCAATGATCAATGGTCAATGGTTACGAACAACGAACGAAAAACGAACTGCTATCAAAACTATAGGTTAGGTTAGCCAGCGACCGGCGTGTGCCGGAAACAAATTTTTGAATAGAGTATTAGATTCAATAGATTCTCATAATCTTAATATTCATATATTCATTAACCCCTTATTCTAATACATTTTTAAATATTTTTATAAAACAACCTTACAAAAAACATTTAAAAATATAAAAAATAGTTGTCCGCCGATATCGGGAGCAGGGTCCAAGCTACCGGTGGTTAGGGCTCCAGAGACAGGAACCTCCTCACGATACGTGCCGTATCGAGGAGTACTGCCTTCTGAATTAGGCCTTTGATCCAACCGCCTAACGAGAGCCTCGATAGATGTTGGTCGAGGCTTTCGGCCATCAGTCCATTGGCTGATACGACAATCGGCACAATTACAGCCGAGTTCACATTCCACATGGCAACAACCTCGTGTGCTAAGTCGAGATACTTAATCTGTTTCTCTTTCTCAGCTTTCACGAGGTTCTCGTCATGTGGAATGGTAACATCGATTATCATTGTGCGGCGCGCTAACCGGTCTATCACCACTATATCTGGCTTATTGGTTACAATAGTCCTGTCAGTGATGATAGACCGATCCCAGTACAACGTGACATGGTCATTTTCGAGAACTGGGTCGGGCACATACTTGTAATACGGTACCTCAGAATCCACAAGTTTATATTGCAAAGCAAGTTGCTGGTGAATAATCCTGGCTACTTGATTATGCCTGTGCAAGTACTCGCCGTTAGCTAGACGAGAACAACCAGAGATAATATGTCTGATGGACTCACCCGGACGATGACATGCCCGACACACGTCAACCGTCCCGTCCTTAATAATATGTCTCCGGTAGTTATTCGTCAAGATAACTTCGTCCATAATTGCACAGATGAAACCTTCAGTTTCCCCAAATAGGTCACCGAAACGTAGCCAGGATACGGACGCTAGGAAATCTACACCGGGCTCATGAAGAGCCCTATAGAAGCGCCCGTGAAGCTCCTTGTTTCGCCATACTTCCTTGCGGTCATCTATAGTGAGTATTACGGGTTTGCGCCAGTTCTCTTTAGCCATGGACAACGGGGTGAGACCCTTGTCCACCGCGACCACATCACGGTGCATACCCACTTCGGTTTTTAAAAAATATTCCCTGAGACTGCACACCTCGCGGTTGTGGAGGGTCTTCGCATTTAAAAAGCCTCGACCCCCGCACTTCCGCGGGATGTACAGTCTCATCACCGATGATCGTGGGTGATGCATCCGGTTTGCAGTCAGCAGTGTACGGACCCGTCGATCCAGGGCGTCGAGTTCAGTTTGAGTCCATTTGAGTATGCCGAAAGAGTACATCAAAACTGGCATGACCCAACCGTTGAAGGCGCGCACCTTGTTTCCGCCTGTAAGAAGACTAATTAATACCTTCTTTAGGCGACCAAAGAAGCGCTCCCTCAACGATTGCTTCATGTCAGCAGCGTTGATGCCTAACGCTTCCGACATACCCAAATACTTATAGCTGTCGGATGAGGAGAGGGATTTGAGGTTTATGGAATCCGAAAGTTGAATTCCCTCGGATTCCATAATCTCACCTCGCTTTACATGCATGACTGCACATTTGTCCACACCAAATTCCATTCTGATGGCGCTACTAAAAGTTTCAGTTACCTTCAGTAGCTCCATCAGTTGCAATTTGTTGGGGGCAAAGAGCTTAAGGTCATCCATGTATAGGAGGTGAGATATAACCCCACCATCTCTCCTCAACCGATAGCCTAGACCTGAATTCTCCAGCAGTGTGCTTAGAGGATTCAGGGCTAAGCAAAACCAAAGTGGACTCAAGCTGTCGCCCTGAAATATTCCCCGTTTGATCCATACAGGCTCATCATTCGCCTGGATCTGTGGACATCCTGGATAGTGAAGGACTGTCCTCCATTGCCCCATGCACGACTCAAGGAAGGTGCGTAGAGTTGCATTTATCTTGTACAACTCCAGCACTCTCATGAGCCATGCATGTGGCACCGAGTCGTAGGCCTTCTTATAATCTATCCAGCATGTTGACAGATCCTTGCGGGATCGACGAACCTGTTGGCTTATGGCCATGTCGATGAGGAGTAGCTCCTTAGTACCGCGGGACCCGTTCTTACATCCGTTTTGAGAGGGAGACATAATCGAGTTATTCTCAACGTGTGTGTTAATTTTCGCTCTCAAAATGGATGTAAGAAGTTTATAAACCGTCGACAGACATGTTATTGGTCTATAATTCTTGGGTTCTGCGGGACTACCTGACTTATGGAGCAGGTGGGTAACGCCTGTTGTTAGAAAATGCGGTAGCGACCCAGACTCTAAGGATGACTGGAATTGAGATGCCAGGCGAATGTGTGAACTACTTAGCCATTTTAACCAAAAGTTATGCAGTCCGTCCGGTCCCGGTGATTTCCAATTTGGTAACGGACGGACTGCTCTGGCTACATCTAATGGCGTAATTGAAATTGGTTCCATTTCTGGTATAGTTTCACACACTCGCTCGACATCCTGCATCCAACCAGCCTCAGCGTGACAGACGGGTACCGACCAGATGCTGCGCCAGAATGCATTCGTGGTGGCATCATCCGGGCGGCATACGTCCGTCACATTTTGTTTGGGTCGCTCCCAGGCTCTATACACCCACCTCTCATCGCTCTGGAACATACGATTCTGCGTGTACCGGTCAACCCGCCGCTTATACCGCCGAATACGGTTAGCCCATGCACAGACTTTCTGCTTCAGGAAGTCGATGCGCTCTGTGATACGGGACATGTATTCTGGAGGACTGATTCCAGTCCCCGAGAAAGCCCGCCTCACAAAGCGCATCACTCGTGGTCGTGTATTGCCCTCCCTGAAGCAGTATAGTTTGCCGATGAGTACCCTGGCCCCATCGATACGACGCTCGATCCTGCACTGCCAGGCTGGTGCGGCTGGTTTTGGTCGAGAAGCTCCGTCACAGCTTGGAAACTTGACGTTAGCTAAACGACATGCCGCAACAGCCGCGCAATACAGGATCGAGTGTGTATCAACGAGATCCTCGCTGCTCTCGAAGAAATTCTTGAGCTGCGAGTTCAAGGCACACACCAGCGCCCTATTTTTCTTGTGCATGGGTAACCGTGGTAATCGGGGCCTAAGTTCGGTTGGGGTGGACCGATATTCGCGAAACGCATCCTCCAGTGCGCTCCTCAATCGGGCGTTGCACTGGCTACTTACTGTGGCAACCCTATCATCTTCTTCTTCAACAGGATTGGACCGCGGCGAGATTGCATCAATAGTTGAGGTATGTGCCGCGGTTTGTGTCGGAGTCGAGATGATATGGTTGCTCAGTACTTCTGAACGCAGCCTATCAAGTGCGGCATCGTCCAACCTATGATTGCGTTGGATGACCCGCACCTGATCCGACAGTCGTTGGGCCGAGACGTTGACGGTTGGTTCTAGTGCCTGGAACAGAGACAGCATCCTTTCGCGGTACGCAGTGAGGTTAGTTCCCCCCTCTGTAGACCCGTAATATGCGCGCATGACGTTCTCGTTCATAGACTGAGTCCATCTCATGCGCTGCACACAACCACCGGCAGCGGGGACCCGGCTCGGGGCCGGATGGCCCCTAAGTCCCAAGCTTCTCGGTGGCCGGCCTCTCCCCTGCCGACGTACAGGTGTTGGCGACGTCGGCGGGGAAAAATATTCGTCGCTCGAGCTCGACGCAACTGCCACGGCCGGTGTCACAGCACTTTCGATGGGGCTGGGTTCCGGCGGCGGCGAGGCGGAGCTGAGCGACGAGTCCGGAGGTGGTGGGCGTGCACGGCGAGCTGCTGATCTCGTCAACATTTCATGTTTTATTTTTCATTATTTTATTTCCATACGAGGCCGGCTTTGACAGCCGTCATTATAGTTTTTGGTTTGTTTTGTTTTTTCATTTTAATAACGTTTTTGTATATCAATTTATTGGTGGCTTTCTTCCAAAAGGTTTAATACTGTTTATTGTGCAGATATGAATTACAGAAATGAATAAATATGGATAAATATGGAAAATAAGAGATATGAAAAAAATTACGTTGTTGACTTATCAGTGTTGCCAGCTTATTATTTATTATTATATTCATATTATTATTACCTGTTTAGAATTTTTCCCAAGTGGAAAAACACCCTTGTAGTAAAACGTCGTCATTGACTGAATACAAATGGTAAATTGAAAACTAATGATACAAAATATTTGGCTTATTTAATTTTGCGTAAAATATGTTATACCAACTGAAATATTTGACTACATTAAAATTGGTAAAAGTACTAGTTGGTAAGCAAGTTATTGTTTAAACGTTCACTTGCCAAACATTATGTTTGCATAACAAATATTTGTGAAGAGTTTATTTGCTAAATAATAAATAATCTGGCAAATTAAATTATGCGGAAAATTGTTTGAGAAGTGGTAATTTGTCAATTTTTTATGATGACCCAAATATTTCGTTACAAAACTTTCCGTAGGCAAACCTGCTAGAGAAAGTTGGCTTCAATGCTAGTCGAACCGAAAATAATAATAACGAGATAATATTTATAAGAAAACAACAGACTATGGAACCTACACAAGCACATAAATGAAATAAAAATGTTGGGCTATGAGCAACATAAAAGCAACAGGAAAAAATAACACAGGTAATCTGCTGAATGCTCGTTAATAGAATCAGATAAGGTAGGAAGAGTACGTTGCTGAAGGCTTTTCTACGACAGCTTATTAATTATCTTAGAAAAATAGTTATCTTATTACTGAGCAAATGCATTCACAGATTCTAGATACATGCTGGTGTTATAGATTATAACATTGTTAAAAAGGAATAAATATCGCAGATCATCCTCTGCTTAGCCCTTTTTGCAGTTATGTTGGGGGGGGGGGTATTATATATATCTGATACCTTATATGTAAAGAAAATATATTTCTTATTATTGGTTGTCGTTCCGCGTAGTTATTAATGCTTAAACGACAAGTGGAAAAACGAATGGCAACGGACAAGTGGAAAAACGAATCGCAATTTTCCAGCACACCTTTTGACTTTTTTTTCTCAGGTTTACTGCAAATTATGATTTGGTTAGGTTAGGTACATTTTAATGAATGCATTTTTTATTTAAACATATTTAATTTTATCAAACAAAAAAACTGAATTCAATCCGGAACAAAAAAAAACATCCATAGTCTACTCTAAAATTATACACATACTTATTATGCACATCTTTCGTCATCAATCTGCATTCGGCTCATCTGCGTTATATAATCAATGAAAGATACAATCGGCTTATGGTAACTAAAATATGTATGATACAAAAACTTGAGATTCCAATCTATTAATAAACCTTGCCGCTGCCGCCTCTCACCACGCGATATATCGTCTACCCTCTCCATGCGGCAGTAACGCTTTTTCGTGACAGAAAAATCCTAATATTCCCCGTCTATATAGAAGTTTCACTTCAAAAAATGTTCTGTCATAATCGGGAACTAAAAATTCATGCAACAGCGATCCCGTAATGATGTCACTTTTGGTCACATGGCACCGCTTGTAATGGACGAGAGCAAGCCGCTGTACAACGGGTTAGGACAGAGACAGATATAGGATAATGCGTCAGCGAAAACCAGATAGAGGAATATTGCACATTTTATTTGGTTTTCAGCTGTTAAATTTTATTGTATTTAATCTTTTACGTTCTTATAATAATTTTAGAAAGATAGTAAGTATTCTTGTTTGATAAGTCAGTAAGTTAAAGCCGACTTCGCTTCGGCTTCTCTCTTAGCAAAATTGAAACCTCGCCGCTGATAACAAGAATTGTGATCCTTTAAATTTCGTTTATTTAATTTCAGGTATGTTTTAGTATGTAAATACCTAATGCAAAATTTTAGATTCTATTTATTTTTTTTAAACTTAGATGTTAAACCATTGAAATACAAAAAACCTGTTAAACTTTTTTTTTTCAGAAGCATCACATTTGTGTTATTATTACGCCTAATATGATAAGAAATGTCTTATATACATATATATGTACCTACATAGACACCAATATTAATCATTTAAAGCAATACACTATTACATTAAATGGTGTCTTTACAACAATGGCTACTACCATTCCATCACAAACGATTTTCTTTTTTTTCCCACAATATTTGAGCAAAAGCCCGTAAGGGACGCTTGTATTTACACAAGTTTCAGGTTCCCGTTCACGCACGAACGTGAATGTTTGTGTTCAGTGGTACACACCTATCATTGATTTGTTTGCCGCCAAGATTTATAACCGAACACCTGAACGGGCTACAAATTCTATCATAAACGTCGCGTTCAACGGACACGTTGAGCCTACAAAGTAATTTAGAGTGCGGGAATGAAACGGAAAACAATAGAAGTAATTAGGTAGGTACTTCATTTTACTAGGGTTTCTTTCAGTTAAGAATGGCTAGCTCTTTTTCCATAATTTTGAGTCGTAAAGAATGGGAAGCTACTTCTACACAGTCTTCAAAAAAGGAGGACGATTTTTTTGTTTTTTCATTTATGTTCATCGATATTTTCATCAATATATATAGGGTAGGGTATTTTACTATATATGAGAAAAAATCTAAAAATATATTATTGAGATAGCTTAGGCAAAAAGTTAATGATATAAAAAATAAAATCAATTCATGGATTTCAGTTTTTTAATCCGTTTTTGAACACCATGAAATAATGGCCGACATTTTATTACGTCATACCGTTGTTTTAACTAATCAACTGAACAATTTTTTACCTACTTTTATTATTTTCGTAACCAAAGTAATTTTCATTGAAATAATATCTTACATTCAGGAACAGCAAACCAACGATAAGTAGAAAAATAACAATTTTTTTTTAAATTTTAAACAATTGTCTTATAAAATATCAGCGTATTTGTTTATATAGCAAACTGACGTGATACCCACAGAGCAATATGGTGTCCAATGCATCCAGCGTTTTCATCAAATTACGAATTACGAAAATTTAAAATTCAAATGCATTTTTATGGCACTAATCGATTCAATAATTTTATTGCTTTTTTTGTAAGAAGCTATTAGCATTTTAGAATCTAGTCACTTTTAAAAAATGGGTGGAATACCCTATTGTTGACTGATTCTGAAAATTTGGTAGAGGAAGCTTGCGTGGTAGTCCCATTTAAATTTTATGAACTTTATTTACTTGGGTAGATTTTGAGTAAGCTCCGATAATATGTATTTAATTGTGCATATGGTTGGTTTTAGTGAGGTAAAAATCCCTCACTCCCCGGTCTTATTACCAAAACCCGGGCGCCTTTTGAAGATTTGTTACCGAAAACAAAAAAAAAACATAACAAAGAACTAAGTTACAGACCAAAAGACACCGACTTCCGAAATTAAAGTTATTTCTAACTTTGTAGTGTTTTTGTTTGAAGTCCGTTATATTTTTAGTAAAAAGTTTTTTGAGATGTAAACCATTTCTAGGGTTTGTTAGTCAGCGTCTTACTAACGTAACTTTTGTCACAACAATCGATTTCTGATCCATTTGTAAGGTAACTTATACTTCTATATATAATTGTTCTCTGTAGAGCGTTTCCATTTGCTTGAGACCGCACAAAGGTACCCATAGCATTTAATATTAATGAAAGATATATCGGAACTATAGAACCCTACTAAGCGACAATCAATGGTAGAATACTCTTACAATACCCAGAGGGGTCTAAGATACACAATGTAAGTTGGGCCCGTTTCCCTTAATATCGAATTAGTGAATCTATTAATAGCGTTTTACCCAATGGATTTATCCCGAACTCGTCGCAATTGGCAATTAATAAATTTTTAAGTAAGTGCCTTCAATGACTTTACAGTTTGCTCTGTTGTTGGTAACTAAATTATTCGTACAGTCCGCTGATATTTTTAATAACTGTTTTTTTTTTTTGTGAAACCACAGGATTCCGCTTGATATAACAAGCACAGAACCGGTCGAAGTAGCGGTGCTCGGGGAAGGCCTACGTCCAGCAGTGGACGTTTTTCGGCTGGAATTATGATGGTGACGAATGTTTTTTTTTAAATCTATTACAGCAGCAAATGAAGATGAATTCACTTAACAAATTAACGTAAAACAATTTACGCAAAATCTATTAATCATTAGTACTTAGCACGACTTATGAATATATTTTAGCTTAATTACTTAAATCTTTTGTGCGATGTAAGGGAACCATTTCCGAGTTCCCATCCCATGTAATGTCCCACATGAATAATTCCAGGTTATCTATTATAATACGGCTTAGAACAAGCCCGCTGTAGCCGATAACGTATTTAGAATAATTTACAACGCTGATAGAATTCACTGGATTCTGTTTAAGGTCGAGATTATCCAGTCTGTGGGCAAATTGAATCAGCGAGGAAAAAATTACAACGTGAGCCTGGTGTTTGTCGCAGAAAATTGAGAAATTTTAAGCTGTCTTTTGAAAAGCAGTATAACTTAAATATGGTGAAAAGACGGCCTGGATAATCAACTCAACAGTTTTACAATGAGGTATTTCGAGATCATTTTAGAATTATAAGAAAAACTTGTGTATCTCCATACACAGGAGAAAAACGGCAGAATTAATATCAGATATCACAACCCATTTGTAAGTCAAATCAGTAACCGAAGCGGAATGTTGTAACTTCTAAAGACGGAAACCGCGTAACGGATGATCCCGCCCTGTTCTGCGGCTTACATTAATTTGTTACAAGCTATTACATAGATTACAGCGTGTGACTCACGACCATATAACCAGAGGTAAGTTGAGCAAGAAATAAATATTCAGAGGCTGACAGAACAAATTAGTGTGATACGGATGGGGCGGGGTTACGGGATCCTGCCTGAATAACGCTTTACAGATAAGTAACACGAATTGTCTGGAAATAAATTAATCAAATGATGGGGAACCTACACTACGTGGGTACGATTTACGAGTTCGCCTGAGTCCTCCCGCCTCCCGCGCCCGTGTCTTGCCGCGGCGCGCACCACACTACTCATCAATTTCCTCAGGACATACGCCTTGGAATCCTGTTAATTAAACTATGCCGCCAAATTAAAGCGGCTATACAGCGCGCGGCTTACCACCGATGAAAGTATGCCCATTACGTGTAGCTACGACCAAAATATTCCTCGTTAATCATTCCCGGCATTTTTAATTACCTAAATAGTTGGTTACATACCCTTAGCAATATTAACTAATTAGTAAGTTACTCTGAAAAGAAAATAAAGGCTCTCATCGTGGCAAACTCAAGACAGAGTTAATCGATTAGAAGCGATGTACGAATCAATGACCTTAATGAATAGACAACTAGCGACTTCAATAGAGTTCATCGAACATGGAAAATTAGAAAGTTATAGATATACGCGTAAAAAAGGTTTTCTTGTGAAATACACTTTAATTTGTTAGTTTCTTCATATAATATAATTTAGTTATAGTAAGCTGTTTCAGAAACTTGTAATCTAACTTGTAGTGGCTGCTCAGACTTTCTTTTATAGCATATGTTTTTTTTTCGTAAGTATTCGTCGTGTTCTTTCGTGAACCCATATTTCGTCCTTGACAAGTTAAAGCTTCAATTTGCAAGGGGTGAGCTTATCTTTGCTTATCTAGAGTGGGTCCAATTTCAGATATATGCAGTTTTTCTTTCAATGAGATCTCTCATATATATCTAGGGATAGGTAATATTTAAAATGAATTAAATTGCGATGAAATAGATACGCCAGTGTTAGATATGGGTAATAGTTTTGGATTAGATTCTAGTGGTCATATTACGATTTCGGAAACATTCAAAAGTGTCTTAACAACGTATTATCATAACTGTAGTTAGTTAATTAATAATCTGAATGTGATTGACAAAATTGTGTCAGCTTTATAGCCGTATTACAAAAAACGGGAGAAATCTCTCGAAAGAATATTTGCTTGCTAAATTTCAGTAATAAGTAGTTGTGTTGTTTAAAATGTTGTTCCTGGTAAGTGACAGTTTTATTCATGTTGTACCAGTAATTTTATGAGATTTTCATTTATTACGTCTAGGAATAACAGATGTACGTTTACCACTCCGGAAAAGAGGTATCTTAGGGAGAATTTGTTTTTATTTCGGATCGATCATACATTGCGACCGTGATTTGATGGAAAGGCTCATAAAGGATAATACAACTTTATAGCAACAGCATCCTGAGTGTGACAGTAGACAGGTATGACTATTCGTTCTTCATTCTAATTTTCATGCGTTTATGTATGTACTAACATAGACTTAAGGTCCGAAAAGAGGTTTAAGTACTATTTTCACTGACAAAATGGATAAAGAGGCTGGTTTCAGATGGGTAGGAAGTTGATTTTACACATTAGGGGCTGTAGTACTGACCAATGAGGCTGTGCCGGCTGGCGCCGAGGCTGGGCGCGGGCGGCGAGCCGGCGGAACGCAGCGCGCCCAGCGCGCCGCCGCCGCCGCCGCCGCCCAGCGCGCCGCCCTCCAGCGCGCCTGCAACATTACTCACTGTTAACATGGCTTTTGAATTTCATACTTAGACCTAACCTAAGTTACCTATAGTTCTACAGCCTGTGTCACGCTTTTTGTATGGGATCATGGGTCATGTGGAGAAATTTGTTCAGTTTGATGGTCTCTACCACACCCGTAAATAATGATCACACCTTTCTGATACTTGCTGTATACAATACCTACGAATATGGTATAGTAGCAGAGCTGCATCCGGTTAGACTGGAAGCTGACCCTAATACCTATAGTTAGGAACAGGCTAGGCAGATTCATTGATGTATGCAGAGTCTTAATCCAGTGAAATCCCATCTCACTGTCTTTTGTTTATGTTGACGCTTAAAGAATATTGGATAGATTAAATCCAAATATTGGCGATCAACAAATTATACGATGCAGTTCTATCATGCAAGATGAAAATGCTTGATCTTGAATGAAAAACATCACATATAAAACCAATCGAGTTGGTAAGTTATTTTTTAGTTTGTAGTGTTTTTGGAAGTCCATTATAGTATTTATAGTTAAAGGTTTACAAATCATTCAAACTGATTGTCGCTAACACAACATAATATTGACATAACATACCTACCAACTTTAACTGTTACACAGTTCAGAACGAAGCTACTTCATTAAGAATTAAGAGCGTATTAAGGCGGCTAATGGACCGGCAATTTAGGACATCAAAGACGGCAAAGTGAATATGATTGAGCCGAGCAGGGAATACTGACACGGTAGAGAAAAATACTTTGTAAGTTAACCCCCCTCTTTCTCATTTATTATATATTCATGCACATTAAACGTCTTATAAATGGCCTCTTCCTCATTCATAAACGACCATTTCCCACAGCCTTCAGCTTTCCGCGTGGTGGTTGTAAATTATCCCACCGGAACGTACCACTAGGATAAAAAAAGTATCTTATAAACCTATGTCCTAATGTAAAGTAAAAACTAAAGTTCATCCAGCCATTAAAAGGTTACAGACAAACAAGTAAGTTACTTTGGCATTATACATACATTATACTCGTATGGATTAAAACTTTAATGGTGGTATGGTCCATGGCATGACAAAAAAAAAAATTGATCGTTTCAAAAAGTATTTATTTCCTAAGCAAGCAAACAAAAGCAACGTTTCAATGATGTATTATAAATTGTAAAATAAATTATAATGATACCTTATTCCTCACTTAACCTCCACACTAAGGACTGCCAGGGGTGCGGGTTGTTCGAAAGAGATACCGCCGCCCCTGGCACACAGGCAACTGAGGGGAACACGGGTGGGTTTTAGTCAGTAAAAGTCTGACACGCCCTCCCGCTCCACCCAGACCGGGAGAAGTTATTTGATGATTTCCCTCCACACTAATAATGTTAGCAGCAAAAAAATAGTACCAGGACTGCATATATGCATAAGTGGCTAGCACATCATCTACATAGCCCGCTTTCCACAGTTGACTCTTACAACTTGTTCGCTTCGAAACAGTGTTGGAGCAAACTTTCCTCGGAACAAGTTTTCAACAACCCATTTGGAATCAGTTCACTTCTTTAGAGCCTAATACTCCGTAATGAAATTCATTCGTATCAGTAAGGAGATCAGACGTATGCAGTAATATGTTGTATCTCTTTCTTTACAGGGTGGAAGGGACATAGACGCGCAAACTGTAACCATAGATTCAGCACATGATTCTAGACACTACAGAAGAAAAATTACGTCGGTTATCAAAAAAAAATGCTTTTTTATAGAAAAGTGCAATATCTACGAGGTCAAAATGTATAGTGCAGGAATTTTTTTTTCATTGCTTAATACTGTTCCCCCTGCTGGGACACAGGCCTCCTCTCTGTGAGAGGGAGCGGGCCGTAATCCACCACGTGGACCCAGTGTGGGTTGGTAGATGTCACATGTCTTCGATTTTTTGGTTCTAGGACACGCCGGTTTCCTCACGATGTTTTCCCTCACCGTTTTGAGAGCAGTGGTGATGAAATAATTTACACAAAGTAAAGCGCCTGCCTATGTTCGTACCTACGACCTACAACTCGGTAACTCGCGGCAGTATTTTTTGTTACCGACGTAGAATTTCAGGGGAGTTCAGAATCGTGTACAATATCCAGGTAACAGGTTGCCCATCGATTTCCCTGGCACCCTGTATTTTTGTAGTTTTTACTACTTCTCTTCTTACAATAAATCTTTTATCAATATTTTACTCCTGAAATGTATTGTTGAGCATTTTGCTTATCAGCCAAGAAAATAAGTTTTCATTAAAAGCTGAATTAAAAAAAAACAAGTTGAAATCTTCACGCTTAACGTAGATCCTTATAGACGCTATCGGACTTCAAAACTTTTTCTATTAGCCTAGTAAATTTTTTCAGTTTAAAACTCGAAAGGACAAACAATGTATTCAGTCGTTTGGCACAGACGGCCCGGCCGCTCCGAAGGGAGCCATAAAAATTAATATGACGTTATAAAAGCGATATTTTTCATTAGAAGTGTTGCCATCTATTTTTAGAGTTTCGTAGTGTCGTAAAAACGTTAAAATCTGAGAAACAGTTTTTGTTTGTTTCATAATTTACAAATTATTTTTGTACCTATAATGTGTTTTAACACTGTCATATTATTAAATATGTAATACATGAATATCAGATAAAATCAACATTAGTGATAACCCAAGAAGGTTTAAAATCAGTTTTACACATTCAAAATGTTTTTTTAAACTGCGACCATTATTTCTTGAAATATAGACATATTTAACACCATTCACCCATCACGCCACAAGACGTATATGAAACCATGTACAAAAATAGGATATTGATAGGTCTGTTTGGTTCCCAATAACGAGATGATAAGGCTCAGGATACGATGGCGCTAGATCGTCGTGACGACGCTCTGGGGACTCGTCGCCGGCGACATTTTGCTTTATGTGCTCTAATATGGGCGATTCGTTACTTCGGCATGTTTGCGGACATCGTGATGGTTGGATGTAATGTGGACAGAGCTTTATTTTCGAATCGGATTTAGATAAAGAATACGTTAGTCGGATCGGTAACAGTCAAATTCAAATCATAAAATCCGAATCCAATGTATTCCTGTAAATCCACAAACATAGTTGACTTCCCAGCAGATTTGGCAATTCTTTTTGAATATACTCGTAAAACTAATATCAGTTCAATAAACTGCATTGTTTTACTAGCAACACTTAATAGCTCATGCACACAATATCAAGTTAACAACTTCAAAAGTTGGCGACAAACTTGGTAACGGCCTCCGCGCCCGGACCAACGCGTACTTCATATATTCCTACGTAAAATTACTTCTCTTAAACCAAATACATGGCGGCAGAACCACGTTTTATGCATTGTAGATAAAACAAGAAAATATGGCTGTAATATAATGTATAGCAAAATATGTATAGCAAAATGGGCAATAACGCGGTTTCGGCCGATGTCTTTTATGTTTTCTTTATTTACTCCAAAACAGATAGGTAGTAAAATTTAATGTTCTGTATTATGATGATCTTATTTTTTACACACGATTACATTTCTGTGTATCTTTTTAGGCACCTTTATCCATATATCCCATTTACAATTGTGGTGAATAAATGGCAATATAGGCAAGTAGTGTCCCAAAGTCCAGTCCTGAATGTTTATGTAACATGTTTAGTGAATTTATCGTCGTAATTTTTCCACATTCCTAAACATGTGTTCCATTTTTATGAGCATTGTTACGACGCCATGGTAACACATGCTCGAAATAATTTAGTTTTTATGAATCTCCGTGATTATTGTTCCGCTTGTTATGTGACCTCACATCCGTATGTATACCTACTTTAATTAAAAATCACATCGAATGTTTTTCTTATATTAATTTGAGGTGTAGTGTATATTATTTATTAGATATGTAAACACTCTCTCGTTCACACAAGTAGTGAGGTAGCCGCTGTCACTAATGTCATCAATCAGTTATCACGAATGGCGGGAAAAGGTTGAAGGGCCCAGCAAGAGACGCTTGGTGTGATAGTTTGGCAGTGAAATATAATTAACTTAAATACGAAATCAACAGGATCGTACATAAGGAATGCAGGTTTTTTCTCTTAAAAATAACCCCGTTGTTCGTGTACTTTGTGTTCAATATCGGCTCGGTCGGCTTCGCACGAAGGCAATTATTTTGTGACAGCAATCTGACTTGCTCCACTTTTGCGTGCTCCACTCTCTATTGTTGCTATCTTACCAACAGACCAGTTTCACAATGAAACGTTTTTCCATGAGAACAATTTTGTTTCCAGTTTTTAGGACAACGTTATGCAATCGACAACACGCATTGAGCGAGTGATAAATGCTCGGGCCTTTTCGGGCTAGTATTATAACGAAATTTCCTAGGTACCTACATAACCTATCGCAGTTGAAGTATTGAAAAAAGACATGCATTTTTGGTCAAAAACATTAAATAAAAATTAAGAATAGTTATTTGTTAAACAAGAGTGCAAAGTTACTTTTTAACCGCGTGCTCAATTTTGATGACCGAGCAAGCGAAGTGCGCGCAGCGAGTGATTCAAAAATTAGAATCCTGAGCGTTAGCGAGGGAATCAAAAGAGCACGAGGTGAAAAATCTTTGCACTCGAGTGCAACACGTAACTTTTCTTCCTACCTCAGCGAGGAAATGACTAAATGCAAAAAAAAATCATTTACAATCACAAGATAATTTTATTTCAGTTTAGGTATTAACTACTACATTATGATAGGTAGGTATTACATAATACTTCGATTTATCTGGTTGATGACCAGATGAGGCTCTTTTTATAAAATGCCACTAGTTTAGGGTAGCTGTCGACATGTATGTCTTTTTTCATCTTTATTGTTGCTTTTAGCATTGAATACGTAGTCCATAGAGTGCTTGATTTCTTGGTCTCGGGTAATTCAATAAAATATGCCAGCAAAACGTTTTCTGAGAAAGTTTTGGCTCCTTTAGCTAGTCGCCACGTGTTAAACAAATCGTACTATTTCAAATACTTCTCGCGTGATTGTTGAGAGAGAAAGCCCATTTGCGCATTATTAACTCATTTTAGGCTTTTCATTTGTTTTCAAGTTTCTTTTTTTTTTGTTTTTTTTTTTTGGGTTTTGGCTTCACACGGTTTGTGCATTTAGCTAGTGTCAAGTAATTTTTCTTTTCAATAAAGTAAATGGCCCGATATCGGGCACGAAGTTACAAAGCAGTCATAGTCGTCTTTAGTCAGTCAAGTCAAAGTTAAAGTTATTGTAAAGCGGTAGTAACTTTACAAAAACCTAATAGGAGTTTTTGGGGGAACACGAAAAGTCCACGTTAGACACTTAGTTTCACCTTCACTACACTTGTGCACTCACATGTAACTAAATTGAATAATTCACTACCAAAATTATACAATTGCATTCGCTATTTCACTAAATTTCATGAAAATGAAAATTCGTGCGACATGTTCCAACGCGATCCCGCCAAAAACTCTTTCAAGTTTCTTGTTTTTAACCTAACCTAAGGTTTAAAAAAAAAGTACACCAAGAAGGTTCCGAGTCTGAGTTATTAACAAAATAAAAAAGGTTGTATGATAAAATTTGGAACCATGGAGGGAGAGGGCACGCCACGATTGCGGCGGTAAGTCCCCTCTTTGAGGAGTGGCTTGAGAGGCGGCATGGCGTCCTCACCTTCCGCCTGACACAGGTCCTCACCGGACACGGCTGTTTCGGGAGGTTCCTGTTTCGCATAGGGCGGGAGGAAACGCCCGGGTGTTTCCATTGCGAAGATCGCCCTGAGGACATGGTGGAGCATACGGTGGAGGTCTGCCCGGCTTGGGCGGGCACCGCCGTGTCCTCATTGAGACGATTGGCGGCGGCGATCCGTCGCGTCCGGCCCTGGTCCAGGCCATGGTACGGAGCGAGAGTGCATGGCTAGCAGTCGCCTCCTTCAGCGAAGCAGTTATGCTCGCAAAGAGGGAGGCGGCGCACGTGAGGGAGATGCAGTACATGCGTCCTCACAGCCGTGCCCTTCGCAGGAGACGCCCTGGGCGTCGGGAATCCCAGGCTGATTCCCGGCCACCGTAGGTACGGGCTTGCGGACGGCGAGTAATGGGTAGTTTGCTAGGGGGGCTTGGGTAGTTTGTAGTAAGGACCAAGCCCGGGTCGACGGCGCGTTGTTTTCCACGCGCGCCTCAAAGAGATGTCAGCAGCAACTGATGGGGCCTGCAAGGGCAGATGCCTGCCAGGGGTGCGGGTTGTTCGAAAGAGATACCGCGGCCCCTGGCACACAGGCAACTGAGGGAACACGGGTGGGTTTTAGTCAGTAAAAATTTGACACGCCCTCCCGCTCCACTCAGTGCGTGAGAAGTTATTTGATGATTTCCCACCCAATAAAAAACCATGGAAGGAGAAGTAAATAGGTTTAATGATGTTTTGAATTCACAAACTTAGTGCACACGATGTTTTAAATTCAATTTACTTTATCCTCCAGCGGATAAAAACGGCTTTTGCACTCTGATATCGAAGAGCAAAAATACTCTTTCCGAGATGGGGTATGAAAATATATTTTAAGTTGTGAAATCTGTGGATATGGTAGTATATAATTATGTTAAGTTAAATTCCCGTTTATTTTTAATATACCTACTGTTTGTTTTCCCTTAGGACTTAAAATAAAATAAACAAAAAGAAATGGGCTCGTATTTCAGCGAACATCCTTGTAAATGTATAACAAAAGGGCCTAATAAGCCTTTTGAAATCGAAAACCCCCTCAATTTAGTCACCATTAAATTAACTTTCAGAGACAAGACAGGCCCTTTTCTGTAAACTTTGTACCAGGCCATAATTGTTTTTGTAAAGATACTTCGCTGACTTTGTATAAATGCAAACAAGATAAGAAAACACTTTAAAAAATTTGCACATTTATGACCACACGCAAAATTAAGTTTTCATCCTCATATCCAGTATGTATGTGTGTGTGTGTGCACTTTCACTCATTTAAACACGGGTATTTCTATGAAGAGCTTAATGAAAATGCAAAGTGAATGTAGTTGTAACATTTACTCATATTTACATATTCAGCATTCGCCTCGCTCTGAATAATGTATTACTTATTTCGTTAAATGTAAAAATCTAGCAACGTCGTGTTCAACATGATGTTAACATTATTGCTTCTCAATTAGATATACTACATAGTATGTTCCAAAAGTGTGTAGTGAAAGTATAAAACAAACACAATTCAAATTACATTCTTACACATTCACTCACTAAACGGAATTAGTAACTTTATATCTCAACATGTTTTTTTTTAAATTAATTAAATAATTTTATTCAATTGTATTTTTTTATTTTATTTGGGAAAATTGAAACATTATTAACGAAAATTGTTGTTACCTATACAATTAACCACAACTGTCAAATAGAAAATATCTTCATGGTGATGTATAATTAGATTTGCGGATTGAAGTATAAATACAAAATAAAAATAAACTTTAATTTCGGATGTCTTCGGTTTTTAACCACCGACGCAAAAAGAGGGGTGTTTTAAGTTTGACCGCTATGTGTGTGTGTCTGTTTATGTGTCTGTCTGTGGCACCGTAGTTCTTAAACGGGTGAACCGATTTTGGTGCGGTTTTTTTTATTTAAAAGTAGGTTTTCTAGCGGTGGTTCTTAGACATGTTTCACCAAAATACCAGATTTGAGCATGTTCCACGGGTCTGATCGAGTTGAAATTTGGTATTCTATTACTTCAATGATATTAGACGAACAAAGTAACCTAGAACTCATGCTGGAACATCACCTAGAATTTCCAGGATAGTTGAGTATCGTGGAATTTCCAGGATACTCACCTACACTCAGGATACTCAACGATACCCGATTAGAGATTTTTGATTGGGTCGGGGGTTTTTATATATTTTCGTTTTTTAAAGATATTTTTCACTTTGTAGTGTATGTTTTTAGAATACGGTTTTTTTTTTAATAGACTATATTTTTTACTGTTAGGTGTAGTTGATACCCCACAATTCGTATATCTTCACTTGCTAAGTAAATAACAGTGACAGGACATTATTATAACATCATCAACATAAACAAAGTGGAAAAAATAAGTATTATTAAAGCTTACTCAAAAACCACTAATCAGATCTTAACCAAATTTATATGGAATCACTCAGTACGTATACCATTTCAAAGTAAAGAAGATTTTGTCATCTCGGTTAATAAATTATGGAGTTCTGAGGTAAACATTTAAAAAAAAACAATCCAACCGAATTGAGGACGTCCTCCTTTTTTGAAGTCCATCCATTTGTTAAAATTTTCGTCAGATAGGTACTTCTAGAACAGACCATATATTATTTATCTGAGAAGGTACAGTAATTAATAGTTAATCCCGCTCCCTTGCTACAGCCAGATTACCTACTGTTTTATGCAAGCGATCGATCTTTATACTCTTTTGGGAAATCTTGCAAGCCAATTTCATTAGCAATTGAAGTAAGTAATCATTCGAAGTTAGATTTTCTGTAAACATTCTTTACCACCGCAGGAGACGCCCTGGGCGTCGGGAATCCCAGACTGATTCCCGGCCACCGTAGGCACAGGCTTGCGGATGGCGAGTAATGGGTAGTTCGCTGTCCGGTAAGGCCAAGTCCGGGTTGACGGCGCGTTGTATTCCACGCGCGCCTCAAAGAGATACCAGAACTAACTGGTGGGGTCCACAAGGGCCGACGCCTGCCAGGGGTGCGGGTTGTTCGAAAGAGGTACCGTCGCCCCTGACACGCAGGCAACTGAAGGAACACAGGTGGGTTTTAGTCAGTAAAAATCAGACACAACCTCCTGCTTCACCCAGAGCAGGAGAAATTATTTGATGATATCCCACCGTCAAAAAAAAAATCTTTGGAGATTATTGGCGTGATGTTATGTTATTCTTTACCTAAATGTACAAGTCAACCCTAAAATACATATCTTATACATAAAGTAATTATTTTCCCTACTATCTTTTTCCAGCAACTTCGCCCGCGGGGAGGTCGACAATTATCCCACGGGAACATACTATCGGGATAAAAATTATCCTATGTAAATCCAGGTTATAAGCTACTTCTCTGTATGCCAAATTTCATTTAAATCCGGTTTGCCGTCATCCATGCAACAAACATCCAAACATCATACAAACTATCACATTTACAATATTAGTAGGATACGCATAACATATCTCTCATACACGTATATACATATCACATACTATTTATATCCCATCTACAAAGGATACAATAGTGAAACGGAACAGCAGGCGCGGATAGCAACCATTTCATAATAAATTCACAACCGTCCCAGACCACAATCTTTGGGAACATTTAGAGGCACTTTAAACTACATCAAATATTCTAGAACTAAGCCTCAATACGGTTGCGAACAAATAAACTACTACATTACTTGGACTGCAGATATTAAATTGTTCATTTACATTGACGATAGTATTAGGGTGAGTTCACACAGATGCGACGCATTGCAACGCTGCGCGCACTTTTTGTGATCGTTGTAGTAAAGGAGACTGAAATGATAAATGATTTTATTTCTGTAAGTAAATCCTGAGTAGATCTGTACAAACACTTGTACACATCAATCATATTTTAAAAACTAAATGAGGTTGGCGATCAGCGATCTTATTGAATGTAGAAGACTGGTAAGAATTAAAGAAATAGCATTACCTTTGTACTTCATACCCAGTTTATTTGTTTCCTTTGTTTGTAGTACGTAGTAAAAGCAGAAAAAGGAACCTTAGTACAAATTTTACTGTGAGTGCAAAAGCGAACTCGACACGTGTCGAAGTCTGCCGGGTAGTAGCACTACGCGACTAACTTGCTTGCGCTGCGAATCGCCTCGCCGCGCCGGTCACAGCGAGTGTGTAATGTAAAAATTCTATACTCAAGCCGTATCTCAATGTGAATGGACCCTTACGAACATAAATTACTTACCGGTAAACCTTTTATTTATTGCTCACTTTTCCGCCGCGTTTCTCTTCTATTGAATTGTCTTACTATTTCAGTTAAATTAGCATGGAAACGTTTAGTTAATTTAATTGAATTGAAAACCAGTTAAAGAACGCGAACAATTTTTAATTAATCATTTTGAAATTATTTTTGCAAGCTGGCTTTGTATGGCATTTGACTTTTTCAATATCTATACGTTCAAAGTACAAAACAAAGTTACTTTTCTTTCGTATTTCATCTTCTAAACAGCACAATGGATTTTTATGCGGTTTTCACTATTATTTGGAGCATTTATCCCGAAAAGCTTTTGTGTACGTTTACATATGATTCAACTTAGATATAGCATACAAATCTCGATATTTTGACATAACGCCGCACCCGTGCGAAGCAGACGGAATGTGCAAAACAGAATGGTCGACTTCAGACACTTTGGTTCTAATAGCGTACACGACAGTTATCTTTAAGTAGGTCCACAAACGGTGCAGTTGCCATGCTTGCAATACACTTTCACCTATTTAACACTGACCACCATATAATCACTAATGCTTGAAGAATATGCTTGCTATAACCACAAATTCTCAGTTGTATCGCTATAAATGAAATTAAACCACTCTTATGGAGCTTGTTGTCTTTAATCGGTCTGAGTTTGCAATCCTCAACAATGTATGTCGTTGTCGTATGTGTATGTATGTCGTGGTCCGATCGTTGAAATGGCCACATCGTGATCTGCCTGGGCATTTCTTGATACGCCGCCATTTCCTGGCTTGGGCGGTTGTGGATCGACGAAAGCAACCTATTTATCAATATTCTCAGCTCACCATTGAGCATATCGCTCAGTAGTTGCATTTCACGCCGCAAGTGGCACCCCGACCAAATAGAACAGAATAGAATAAACTTTATTTCCAAATTTACAATTTATACAGAGGCGATAGGTTAACACTAGACAATATTGTTTTTTAAATTGCATAAATCACTGATTATTACCTTCGGCACCCAAGCTAAGATTAAACTTGTGTTAAGGGTGCCAGAGCTCTCTCTATTAATAAAATTTTCAAATTTATACAAATGAGTACGGATTAGCGTTCGGTTAGTTGCTCGTCGTCGTTGCAGTCGTCTCCTTGTCGTTTCAGTACAAAAATAATAAAATAAAGTTATTAAATTAAATTAAAGCCTCTCTACCCTGTGTGTTTGGGTGTGTAAGTGTATGTGTCATGTGTATGTATTATGTGTATGTGTCGTATGCATGTGTGTGTGTGTGTGTGTGGTGTATGTTTTGAGTTGTCCAAAATAAGCAGGAACTTTTTTTTAAAGCTTTCCGAGCAACTTTTCTACCTCCTCGTAAGTAAGAGTCGTGAGCCATTGACTCACTTTCCTTTTTACATTCAAATTTATTCAATCGATAAATATTGCATTATTTGTTAACTGCATTACAAATTCGACTACCCAATACTCGAAAGTGTCTTTCAGCCATTTTAGTTCCACAACGTTCTACAGGACAGACATATTTTGATCTTCTATCTGCCAGATGACCAGTACTGCATTTCAGAGAACCATGTTTGCAAAAAATGGAATTGAGCACAAAAAGCTGTGTGACAGTCCTAACATTGCAGTCTTTATACAATCGTATGGTGCTATACCGGAAATGTTTCGATGTCATGACTTTAAGAACAGCTCGTTGCGCTCTTTCCAGTTGAAGAATATACGTTTTCGGAGCACCGCCCCAACTCGTTATCCCAGAAGAGAAAATGGGTTAGTTTAGGTTAGAAATGTGACAAACCGCATTGTGAGCCGAGCGAGCGAAGTGAGCGGTGCCGCGACAGCGGCCAGCGAGCGCTACTTCAAAGTTGGTTGCAGTTTACTATTTAGTATTTTTACGACCCTAAAATAGAAATTATTGGAGTAGGAATAGGTCGTATTGGAATTATTACCCAACTGCACCGCAGCAAAGACAGGGTTATGTTACGCGTACCTGGGTCGATATACCCATGCATCGCCAGCGATGCATGGGTATAGCATATCATTCAACGCTCAGCGTTCGACGATTTGCCCAGGCAAATCGTCGAACGCTGAGCGTTGAATGATATGGCGGATGTTAGATGGTCAAATCATGGAAGGGTGGCGTATCGTGAAATGGTCAGGCTGGTCACGATATGGCCATTTCTACGATCGGACGACGACATGTACAACTAATTACCTACATCTCTGCCCACTCCACCTAATTTAGGCGTGAAATCAAACATAACATTCCTTAATCCTTATAAGAAGTATGATATACCGTCCACCCGAGCCATTAACACTCATTTCCCAAACAAGAAAGCTTACTATGAGTATAAAAATAAGTAGGAAGTCCCTGATTAGTGACTACAAAGTTCTGTCCCCTGAACGCAGAGTTGGAACTACGCCAGTTCTGTTAAAAGAAGTTAATGACATATGTAGGAATAAGAACATGTGAACTGCAAAAACTTGGGGAGAGAGGTTACAATGAATCGACGTCATCAGTTACTTCATTATCATTTATGGGCTTGCTCGCGTTGTGCCACAAATCGTTTTCTTAATAGAATTTGGTCTTTATCAACAATATTATTGGCGTATGTTTAAAGAGGAAAACAAACTTGTGATTCGGTTCCCGATTTAAATGACCACTTTATTCAAGCAGCAAAAGTCTGTTTTGCTGTCGAATGATCTCGATATTTGACAGCAAACGCACAACCCAGACTTTTTAAACATCCCGATTCCTTTATTCCGTCTATAATCCTAGTGTTGCCTGCAATACCATCACAAAACCTCGCCCTGTACCTATAAGCTATTCGTACCATTACTCAGTAGCCACAACAATTCAAACTTGCAACTATGACAAAGACTGATCGGTTTCCTGAAGTTAGCACCATAATACTGGAATTCCACATGGACTTAGACTGATACGAATTCCCACACTATTGCACGCTAATACCACATCAAGATAATACAATGGATGTATTATTATGTTTCTGCCGACCCCCATGCGAAGAACACGCGATTATATATATATATGTGTGTATTTTGATTAAAAACGAACTCGTAGCAAGGCATCACGTGTGTTCAGCAGGCGACCATTTCATAATAGCAGTAATATAGCGTGTTTCCAGAGACACGTACGATCTGGAACGATTCATAAATAGGTGCACCGGTACCTTCCGACGCGTGCTACTTACTTCATTGACGAAGTAGATGAAAACAGAACCTGGTAGTAGCTAAGTGATGGAGTGAATGAATAGAAATTGGTTTTGAGTGGCTAAGAATGAAAAAATATGTATACATAGATATCGAAATTAGACAAGCGGAACAGGGAACAGTAAAACTAGTAGGTACCGAAAGGGTAATTGCGTAATGATAAATTATATGAAAAATGATTGTATTTCTGTAAATTGGTACACATTGTCATACCAAAAGAAATATTAATGTATGTGCTAGCACTTCGCGCGTGACGTCGTCCACGTAGATTTCGTATTTTCACATACAAACACCCCATAATCCCCCTTTACAGGGTCATTTAAAAATACAAGAAAATGTCTACTTAATTTATGATTTACTAAGTTTTAAGTTTATTAACACAAGGAATATGTTTTTTCATACAAGCCAAATCCCCCCTTTTCACCCTTTCAAGGTTGAATTTATAAAAAGCCTTTTTTAGTGCTCGCCTACATTATGAAAGGAAGTGAGTGCGAAATGTCACGTTCCTAGTGCCAGTAGTTTCGGCCGTGCGTTGATAAGTCAGTCAGTCAGTCAGTTTGTCCTTTTAAACAGGGTGTAACAGAAACCCTATTGCTATCCTTAAGCACTAAAGATAACAGCTGGTATAGAATCACTATACATAGTTTCAGCTCAAAATAAAATACCTACTCTAAGATTATTGATACCAAATTTTCGGTTTCATATGGTTCTTAATTCAAATCATAACAAACGTGTCACCGCAATACGAAGTTAATAACTTTCCACGTTACTTTCCAATATCACGATAAATCTCTTCCGAGTGATGTGTTTATTTTAATTTTAAAAGTTCGGTTTCTGGTATCAATGTACTAAAAATTCTCATAACTTCCGAACATGTAGAGAGAGGATTAAAAACCCTTCCAATATCGTTTGACATTATCCAAAGAAGCCGTGCCCTTGGTATGTATATGCCCTTTCCGTTATTCGTTGTATAATGGCTCGTTGATAATAGATTTTTAAAAACTAGATGAGATCGAACTGCTAGCAGTAATATAAATAAAATAAAAAACAAAAAAGATGACACTAGACAAATGAGATTGAGTCCCAGTTGCCATGCGAACCTAACAAAACCTAAATGATGAATTGTAACGGGTACTCCCAAAATCTATCAGTAGTGATACTAATCGCTATTTGGTATTTGTTCACATAATTTGGTTTAATACAAGCCGACTAAAAAAAGGCAAGAACTAATACAGAGAGGTAAAATAAATAATATAAGGGAGCAAGTAAATTATAGAGCTGCGCAGTGGATTCAAAGCGGATGTCAGTCATATCCGGAGCCGAGCGGCGACCGTTGATTAAAGTATAAATTACGAATCGTAGCGCCAACTTGCATATAGGAGTCTGTAAGTTCACTATACGGAACACTACATAATTTACATAAAAAAATAAAAATCTTGTTTTTCTGTGAGAACGAGATTTATTTATTTATTTATTTAAACTTCTCGCACATAAAAAGGTACAAAGGCGGACTTAATGCCTTAGGCATTCTCTACCAGTCAACCAAGGGTGGTGAAGAGATTAGATGGCAGGTGAGATTATTTTCGGATCCTATCCACCACCGCTGCGACACTTATTTTTTTTTTTGTTTTTGGGTTCGCACGGTTTGTGCATTTGGCCAATGTCACGTTTAGGATGCGACACTTTATTTTTAAACACAGCATTATGCTAGGAGCCTTTTGGCCTCGTACATGGCTTTCTGTTTTTATTTTTAAGATTTTTCGTTTTTTTTTTTCATTTATTTGTTTATAAACTAGTAAAAATACAACTGAAGAGTTTGTTTGTTTTTTGTTTGTTGGAAAGCGCTAATAACCAGTAGGATTTGAAAGAATATTGCATTTGATAGTCTAGTTCTTGAGAAAGGCTCTATGCTATTTAACATCACGATTTGACTGCTAGGAGCCAAGCAAAAAGAAAAAAAGCCAGAAAGAACGCTTAGCAAAAAAAGTCAAGTCGCGGGCAGGAGCTAGTGTTTCTATGATTGTCTAGTTCAAATTCAAATTCATTTTTTTTTTCAAATTCCTATTCATTTATTTAGCTTACACAAGGTTCTTAAATATAGAAAGTGGTTTTACATTTCAGAAATTTTCACTAACAGAAGACATGCACAGATTAAGCAGCGGGTCCCAAACTAGGCACAGCCTGTATCTTGGTGACCAAAACAGTACACAAAGTTAATAATTCTACTAGCGCAAGATTCTTACAAATTCAGAAGTTCCTTACGATTTTAAAAATTTACAATTATGTGAGAACAAAGAAAATAAATGACATAGTTATAAGACAGTTAAAGTGAGTAAGTGTGTGGTGTAAGTGTGAGTGAGGGTATGTGTTCTATCAGAGTGTATATTATCATGTGCTGCAAAGTAAACTTTCTGTGTCCAATAAATAAGTTTTATTTCTTTATTTATTTATTTTAAATCATCTCAAAATGTTTATCCTACCATACCTAATGGTTGCTCGGAATTTTAACAACGTCGTTTCTGCTGTTAATTTATTTTTGTCACGTAATTTTTGGTTTTGATGTTTGTTCCTTTGTAATGCTGACCTATTTTATGCTGTCTTTGTTTATTTTTTTAATTATATCATGCTGAGAGTAATAGGTATTTGTTAATTGAGTTTTGTGAAAATGTAATAATAATAAACAGAGTTCACGATATGAGATTGACCGAGAACAACCTCATATTGAGGAGTAGTATTTAAGTATATTATAGTAAGAATTTGTGCGCGTTTCTATTGTCATTCAATGGATCAAATATATGCAGTGTACATATGCTATGCTGGTTAGCATTCAAGAGGTTACATTGCCTTTACATCCCGTCCTAACATGGCGACCCTGATATTCAAGCGGGAAATCATACCAAGTTCGCGTTTATTTTGGACTGTGCTCTTCGCGATACTCATTAATTAGCACACTATTTCTAAAAAGTATCAACATGTGTCAATAAAAGGTAGAGAATGAAGAAGTCTTTGTAAACCAAAATAGAACCGGTTAAAGCCACAATGCAGCCACTATGGAGGAATTCAAATTTTATTTAAAAAACAAAACTTCCAACCCTTCCATACAGACAAAAAGCTTGACGCAGAACTACGACTCCTTTTGTTGGCCCATTCAATCCCAGAAGGTAGGTAAGCTTATGATCTAAACTCAATGCAATGCGATATAAGTTTGAATGGTTAAAGCAACATGGACTCCTCCTTTTCCTGTAGAATTGGACGCTATTAGTAGAGATTGAGCGTAAGCCTCGACCGGATCGCTCTGAGCGCTTAATTCGTACCCAGCAATGCTGATTTATATGCCATCCGATTATCCGGATTTCCTTTTTTTCAATTTGAATTTCTTTATTCGCCTAATGGCAAATTATGCGGCATATTGATATCTTATCTCCGATTCACCGAAAGACTTTTAATATTTATACCTGCTGGATGAATTAATTCTACTGTTTAATGTATTTTTAACGGTATTTTGTTAAAGTTTTCCAGAAATATCTACATAATAGTTTCATTGTGTTTCCAACAATTTGAATTTCAATATGAAATTTACAAAAGGTTTCATTTCTGGTTAAACATAAAATCGAATTCACAAACGGTTTGCGTTGAAATTTAATTTTCCCTTCGTAACCCGGAATAAAGGCTGAAATGACTATTCCGGCTATTCTGGGTATCAGTAACTATGAAGTTAAATATCACACTGAAATTCGATAAAATATTTTAAAGGGAAACTGTCAGGTGGTTTTATTAAACATTATATTTATAGGAATTCTTTACATTTCCTATAAAATTCTTTTCGTTATCAAATTCTTATAATTAAACCAGTCTTTTGATAAAATGGGTACGGAAATGTTCCTCACTAAAATTGTCAGCGAGGCATCCATATTAAATGATGGGCAGTCGAGTATGAAATACATTTAGTTGGGTTAGTACGTACACATTGATTTAACTGGCCTCTGTAATCAGATTACTGCGCTAGCATTTAATTAAGCGGATATGAGTTTCCATATAGATCACGGCTATCGACTTAAAGGCACGAGTGCCTATATTAAGCTCATGGACGCACTGGGTACGGGTTAAGACGTACAGCTTATGTTGTGTATTACCTAGTACCCCATCGTTTGAAATAGAAAACGAACATTTGTAACTGTTGAGAATCTCTTCCAGAACAAAGCATTTATATAACTTGAATTACATAAAACAACAACACAATCTGCCAAAATTCCACTCTCATACAGCAACCATTTAATGTTTATGAACAAATCCGCAGAGCAGTACAACCATAAACTATCAAATAATTCAGTATCACGCCCACACAAACGTCGAATAAATAAATCTATTTTTGTTTTATGGGCTAGAGTCCGGCTTCACCCGCAGGTAACATACATAAACGAAACAGATAAACTGGCTGTTTCCATGAACGCGAAAACTTTTGTTTACTCCCAGTTTATCCCATTTTTCTTTTATACGAGTTCTAAGAGTTCAAGGTACGTTGAGTGGATCGGAAAATTCGGAAACTAGTTTAGGATCAACAATGTTTTAATACGAACCTCAAAATACAAGAAGCTAATACAGCCGTCTCGCTCTCGCGGTCATGGACCGGGCGAGGACTTGGTTGCATGTCCATAAAAGGCATGACGTAAGCGTGACGTCGACGTGACGCAGACACGAACAGCTATGACGTGGACATCTAATCGAAACGAGTACGTACTACTCGTATCTCGTGATAGTATGCTCGCAAATGTGCTCCACGTCAACACAAAGTACGCTAAGTTAGTGCTCTCTTCGTCCTTCTGCCTCCCGTTAGCATTCTTTACGCCTCGGGGGTCTGTTTCATTGCGTCACACGTGAAATGTTACATCACTTTGTCGCCTGGTTAGTCAGGATTCGCACAAAGTAATTTGTTTGTCATGTTATTCGCTCTCATTTGTAATATCAGGGCATCAACCAAAGTAATTTTCCTACTTACCTTTAAGGAAAAATGAAAACTGCGGCAATTGGTTTAGTCCGGGATCCCCCTCGGTGATCATACCGAATTGTTTTTGCTTTTCTCCTTACCTACAAGGCTGGATTTTTTTACGGAGACATTTTCAGGGTTATTTTGCGCTGAGAGTTGCAGCCACACGCATGTTTTCCGCGTTGGGAGGATTGTGCCAAAATAATTTGTTTGAAGTAGGTGCTTATAATTTTATTATTTATCTAAACTAATATTATAAAGAGAAAATTGATTTTTGTATGCTTGTTTGTTAACTGTTTGGCTGAACTGATTTGGATAAAACTTAGCACATGGGTAGATCATGACCTGGATTAGGACATACATTAATTTTTATCCCAATATTCTTACGGGATCTAGACATATGCGGGTGAAACCGCGGGGTGCAGCTAGTTCTTTATAAAGCAATGTACCATAGGTAATAAAGAGTTATAGGTAGCTGCGTTAAAAAAAATATTTCCCGACATGAAGCCCCAGAAACACAAGCACTTCGAATTTGCAATTAAATTCAGTTCGATTGTGAAAAAGCCTCTTGGACTCAGGTAGCACGCATAATGAAGCCGGTGTATTTCCATTTTACGAGGGGCATGTACCTACTGTACAGCGGTATTGCTCGTAAACTTAAGTACTTTATGAGGAATGTTCTATATACACGACTCTGTACATGTCCCCAGCATCTTCCAATGTTATGTCAGCTTATATCCTCCTTGGCAATAATGCCCTCTTTACATGACTTCACAAAAGTCACCAAAGTAACGTAACACGTTTGTATGAAAGGGCACACGAGATCGCTCATAGTCAACGTGGCAATGTCGACAATTTCTCTATCGGAAAAGATTTCCACTTTTAGTAAGCCACAGTTTCGATATTTTTAGTTCGAATTTCTCGACAAATATTGTTGTTGCTAACTTCTGAGTTTAAAGTTTGCGAGAGACACATAATAATTCATCTTCCTAAGTATAAAGAGACCTAGATAACTTTGTATCTAGTTATTAATATAGACATAAATCTTTATTAAGAACCTAACTTGTATGCATTTGGTACCGCTACAGTTTGCACAAGAAAACAAATCTTATATTCCGCTTGCACTCCAAGTATAAAATAATAAAGTACCATATATGGCGGATAGCAAGTATTTTTCCATTTCTGCGGTCGCAGTATTGGAACTCTGTTTATTTATTTTACGATGCACCCGAGTATAAGTCGAGATCGAAATAACATTTTTATAAGCTGTGAAAATGATTTTGACGAAAGGTTAGTGATTATAACCGTTTACATGAATCTTTTGAAAGCAGAAAGGTACGTGCCAACTCTCAAATTGCGAGTATGTTTCGTTATCAATCCTCAAAGAAACACTGAATTCAAGACAAATAGAAACGCTACCGTAACAAAAATCAAATAGCCATCTTCAAAAGCTACCCTTCGCATGGGTATCGCGGGGGATACCTCTCAAATTGGAAACGCCAGGTTTTTCTCTAAGTGTGTATTTCAGATTCCCTGTTTGTTTATGTAAAGGCGTAAACCCAACAGCTGAATCTTTAAGAATAACAAAAACGAATACCGCTCACAGTTCGAAAATGAATTCGAAACGTCCATTAAGCTCTGGAAGCTCAAAACAACAGCGCTATTGTATCTATCCGTCAATTTAAAAAACCCTTTATACTGTCTCCACCAATAACATTTACGTAATACGCCAGTAAATTAAATGCTCGTTTTTTTGTTTTTAGTCCTGTTCACGAGGATACACCCGAGTTCTTTTTCATGAAACAAATGAAGGAAAAAAACGTTGTTCTGAGCAAAGCTAATGCGAGAGCAGTCGTTAGCAATGTTTTGCTGACTTCCTGTGGAAAAGCGAACAAAAAAAACGAACAACAAGCGTAGGTAGCGCGCCTCCTTACTCGTGTACGAAAATAGAAATCAGGTATTTAGCTTGAAATAAGTAAAGGGTAGAAGGGTTAAAAATATTTACTCTTACATTATCATCTCAAGTCCTCTACAAACAAGGGTACAATGTGGTTTTAATTACATCCGCCTGTTTTACAGAAGAATTAAATTTTAACTAGAAAACATGTCCTGTGACTGAGCCTGTAGTGTGCCCCAAGTTGGTACACAAGTTTTTTATTTTTATAACACTAAAATTCGAAAAACGGGTCGTGCAAATAATTGTAACATTGTGCTATTGTGGCGCTAGGCTCAAGGCGGCAGGTCACACGCCGTCCTGTGCAAACACACAAACTGCCGTCGGCTTGTACACTGCTTTTAACTAAACTGCCGGCAAATCCCTCACTTTCTTCGAAAAATTCCGTTAGTTATTCATGCATGTCCTGAGTAAAAGTTGCCGGTTGCCAGTTGCCAGAACGAATTTCACCGATGCATAAGAAGAGCTCTCCACAGAAAAGTTACACGACATTTGTTGTGTGACTAGGGATTTATTTCAAATATTTTAGTTTTTCTTCTCGGCTGTGTTGTATGCTATGAGTTACGCCCTTGAATACGTCTATTCCTTAGATTTTACCGAATAAGGACGCCTCGTAATCGCATCTTTCATTACCGGAAAATCGATATAACTAGAAATATATTTATATTCAAAATTGAACAGGCACAGAATGTTCGTATATTGAATACTCGAGTAGGCATAGTATACATATTAGATACGATACGTCAGATGTATTGTGTAAACTGTCAATACGTCCAATGTTATCCAACGTTTCAGATTTGAACATCAGGAATGTGATACTCTTGGCTAGCGGCACCGCCAACTATTGAATATACTCGAACTACGAAGTAATAATACGCAACAGCCGTTGTGTATATACTTCGTAATTTCATGTAGGCTTTGTATATAACAGCGTGTATTCCCACGAAGGTAATAAAGCAAAATAATATTTTGAAACTAAATGGAGTTTCTATTTTTCAGGCTCCCTTGGGGAAGTGACTAACTTTTTGTATTACGCGTCTGCGTTTTAAGTTGTGTTTAACACAGCTGAGTGTCGGGGGAGCGTTACAAACTTTTGTGGGAAGTTTGATAGGCCGGGCGAGTCCAGTAGTCTATTCGAAAGTCTAAGCCGCCCGAGCCCAGACCTTATTAGACTATAGGCCGCTCCATTAGAAAAATTAATAAGTTTCGTCCGACCCAGCAGCGATGGGCATTAATGAGAGGCCGCGAACAAATAAGAAAGAAAAACTGTTATACAAACTACGTGACAAATGAGACACGTAACTAATGACAGGTCCAGGAACAGCGCCGCCGCTACATCTGCTCCTTACACTACTCTGTGCTCTTACTTCGACGTTTACATCAAATTTGGTGTGCTTTATAGATTGATTATCTTATTATTAATTATATCAATTTAACATGTGTGTAGGTAAGTACACTAATCCTAAGTCAACGTACAATGACTGACTGAGTTGAGCTGTATAATTACTGATAAATGTGTGCACTGAATGGACAGGTCCACTCAATCTGTGTGGTTCTTTCCTCAAAAGACCATTTCAGACACCGATCCACATGGTCTTCACATGATCTGACCAAGATTATGTCTGGACTTTAAAAGAGACTGTGACCTCTGAGTTTGTTTCGGCCTTTCTTCTCAGAGTAGTCAGATAGGAAACGCCGACCTCATCTAGTATACAAAATATGATTGACGTGTAAAAGTGTTTGTACAAACCTATTAAAAAAATTAAAAAAATGTTCCGACTCCTGTTCCTCCTCTCAGTGAGATGGAGGCCTCTAATCTACGTAATCTACGACGCAGGCTCACGTCCCCGATTCCTTCGCCGTTTTGAGATCAATGGCGATGAAATAATTTACAAAGTAAAGCGGTGGGTTCGAACCTACGACCAACAATTCGTGAGTCGCAGCCGTTACCACTGGGCCAGAAGTCCAACCCACCACACACACACTAATGTTTAGAACAATAACCGTTTCAGATATTACCATATTAAATTAACAGTAATACAATTTTAACAGCCCACGCCATTAATTTATAGTATCTGATTAAACACAATAGTGGTGATAACTGACGATCGTTATTGTTCTAAACAAGAACAAGGCGAATGGGCAAATATAACTATCGTTTCTGTTATCGGGTCTCGGTACCATTTTCACGCACGAACAGATCCGTCGACATCCTTCATATATGATTATGGGTATGAGGGTGTATTTGGGCCCCTAAACTAGCAATTTGGTGGGATTTGGCCGATCCTTACGAAGAACACTGCGTTGCACCGCTCTGATAAACACAACAGCCCATAATACTTGTTAGGCTTAAGAAGGGCTTATGTTGTTGACCGAAGTGATCAGGGATTCAGGTAGGCTTGCTTCCAATAAAATGTGCGATTGTGATTTGTTTTCCCGAAATCATTGCGGTTACAGAATAAACCCTTATATCACACTTAACACTTATATCTGACGAATAAATATTGCGGATTGACACCTTTTGTATAGAAAATAATGAAAATATGTCAAATTGACATAATTATTCTTCAGATAAAAGTTATCTGACCATTGAAAAATCAGCGCTTAATATTACTAACTATTACCATTGCCCTTACAAAAAAGTTTCGTAAATAGACAAGGACATTTAAGTAGCATAAGCTAATTCGTTTTAGGTTTTATTCGAAAATGTCGATTGAAAATTAAAATCGAATGAGAGTCGCCAAAAAACCTTTGTATTTACAGAAACTTTACTGAATAAAATCGATTACAATCGATTTCGATTGATCTATTGAAATTCGCATATGTATATTCGTTTTTATATAAACTTTCGATCTATTTATACGCAGTCAGTTTTATATGGGACTGCTCTAGTTAGGTACTATTATTAATTCAGTGTTATCAAATGGAACTACCAGTGTCTCAGGTAGAGATAAATCCGACAAATTTGGTTAGCTTTAGGCTTAGAACTTGCCGTTACTAAACAAACAGGAAGCTGCAGCCAATACTCAGTCAGGCTTCCTTAAAGCCGAATCAACAGTCAAACAAACAAGCCAGCCTGCCTTTGAATTGTAGGCATGACGTCATAGACAGATACCTACATGACTGAAGAGATGCAAGATTGCATTTACACCATAGTTAGTACTTCGTGTACCTACTACATACGTCACGTTTTGCTAAATAGAGTCAGTGAAATTAAAAGCAAATTGAAGCACGACGTTAATTTCTCATGTTATAGCCAATATCTGGATGACCGAGCTTCGCTCGATTTTTTTTGGTTTGAAGTTTTCTAAAAATGAAACCTAGCTAGATCGATTTATCGCCCCTGAAACCCCCTGCATACTTAATTTCATGAAAATCGTTGGAGCCGTTTCCGAGATTCAGATTAGGTATACAAGAATTGCTCGTTTAAAGGTATTCGATTTCAAAAAACTCTTAGTGAGTGATAGTTGTAATTTGAATGTACGGACTTTTTAACATAAAGCAAAAAGTTTTGGGAACCTATTCTAATACTTATGTCAAATTTGGCACTACCTGTGACTGTACCTAAATTACTCTAAGTTAATATTTTTTCCTAACTATGTTAAAATTAGTGTTAATGCTGACTTCCATAACAGGAATATTCATATCGATACTATTTTAGGTATAAATATGCCCATAAGGCACTGTTGCAGGAAAAACATGGATGAGAGACGAACGGAACCGCGAAGTATGACGCAAAAGGAGGCATATAGGCGCTGTCAGAAGCTGGATGACAGAAGTCGAGGATCAATCAAAATGTCGTGCAAATAGAGTCATCAAGTCTAGCTATAATTAGACTGATGATAATGACACTGTTAAAATTTCGATACATTAATTGATCAACGACGAATCGACGGCAGATGTTTCATGCAACTGAAGTTGCGCGAGGAGTTCCCACATCCAGCCAGCCATCACCCACGCGGGGTCGCTCCACACCAAATAACGATAAACGGTATGAGCCGACGAACGCGTGTATCGATAAAGTACACACCTTGCTGACACAAATGATCGACAAAATTTCCCCCGGGCCCCGGCGAGACTGCCTCTCCAATGTTTTATATTTACCGGAGTGGAACCGAGAAGGTAACGTGTTAACAGTCTACATACACATAAATTGTTAAACAGCGACTCCCCGATGAGCAGAAGTTCTCTTCAATGACAAAAATTTCCCATGAGCATCGGTGTTCGACGCGAGCCAACTTTCCGCAAATAGGCCGCTGTTTATTTTTATGTGAAATACTCATTATAACCCGTATGTTTTATCAGCCATGCGCACATACGGTGTGCCTGAAAATATGACACCAATTTTTGATATTGGATCGTTCTGTGCGTACAGAGATTCATGATTGAGCCACAAGATCAAGTGAGTCAATTTGAATTTGGTTTCATGTTTATTTTACTTTGCATTGAAACAAATTCTTCGACACGCTATTATTTTTCAGAATTATTTTACATGCAACAGTAAAAATACGATATTGCAGTTTGTTCGAAAATGAAGTACCTATTAAGAAAATTAACTTACGAACTTCATAGCAAGCTACGCCCATATGTATAAAATTGATTGGAAGGCGAGAGCAATTCATTACATGAGTTAAACATTCTGTTCCTGAATCATCGTCCTAGGTGATCGATGAATGCAAGACGGAACTACAGTGTGACATGGACCAAAGATTACAATCAAAAGTCAAGTGACACAAACACAAAGTCGCACTGCGTAGCACCTCGTAGCGCCACCAGCTACGATGCTACGTACGTAGCGCGTGTCGTAGCAAAGTTGTTTCACTGAATGGTAAGTTTGATAATATTGAATCGCACCGCTTCGTCGCGTTTGTCGCTGCAGAACAAAGGGAACTATAGCCTCGTAGTATATCTAGCTAACCAAAGGGGTGGCCCTAAGTTTTGTGGACATAATTCGATATCGGCGACCCTTGTAACCAAGTTTGTGAATTAGAGCAATCTGTCGTACGTCAAGAACACCAACGGGCATGCCGTGTGGCCATCAATATTCCACCGAGTTAATGTTATAAGCGCTTTGTTATTTGAATGGACCCTTAGGTCCAAATAAACTACCATTGTAGGTCTTAGCCTACAATGGTAGTTTATTTAATGGTTTAATATAAGGCCATTCGCTGTGGGATTACAAAATGAAATTGACAACTTTTTGCACGTCGTTATTGATTCCGGCTTTTGACGGGATCAGCCTCAAGGTACTCAAATAAAACATGAATAGTTTTTTAAGCTTTCTATTCCACTTCACGAGGATTTTACATGGAACTGATCATTAACATATTTAACATAAATGTACAAAATAATAAACTGAATTTTGGGATGGCTAAGCTTTCCTGTCATATGGCGTTTTCAACACAATACTCCCTTATCTTTCGCTAGACAAGTTACACCAACTTTTTCACCCGAGCAGAAAATCGACTGAACTGTTTTCTTGTGTTTATATTACTCCTACTTATTTTCTCTTTACGACTGGTTTCCAGGGATAAATACAGTGCATTAAAAAAATTGCATCTAAGGTAAGCAACAGTGAAAACCTATAAAACTATTTGAGTGCCCGATTATGAAGCATATAGAAGCTGTCGAATCGTCATACCACATAAACGTCGCAGTTACTTCACACTTTTGAAGAGGAACACTAATAACTAGAATTACCAATAGTGGAAAACTTGTATTTTCTTCATTTTATAATGAACTATTTTTGTATTTTTTTAATAATCATGGGTGCATCATTTTTTATACATTTGTCACTTAAAATACTTTATTTGCTTTGACAGCCGTCTAAGAAGACGCAAAGTTGCCCAAGTTTTCGGAGCTATGTCCAGCTGTGGACTGCGACGTTTATGATGCTATGATATGTACCCGTGAATGTGGAGCTCGTTGTGTGATCGTCTAGGTCGGGGCGGTGCTGCACGCCGCCGCCGGCATGCTATCAGCTGGACGGTGCGGCCATGTGTCCCTCGCTCGCTCCTCACCGACCGCCGCCTGCGCACACAACCATCACGTTACTTGACTTCCATCCGTAAATCACGACACACGTTAAGGGGGACGACGAGTCATAAGCTTCGTGACGTCACACGTATAAATCGAAAATATTAAAACTCTAAACTTCAACTCTAATGAAAAACATCAAAATTTTACCAAGTCTATCACTTTTTGAATGATTTAATTTAAAATTGCCAAATATGTGACGTCACACAAAATCGTCACATCATGAAATTCGTGTGACACAATTTATGGATGAATTAAAACAGACGAGAGCAGAGTAATTTAACACGGTGTTCCTAATCTGTTCTGGGAGATACTTTCTACGAATCAAGCCTCTCAGCATACAGATACTCCTCCAACCACCAAACTACTATAAAGTTTGGTAGCTGCCATTTTATAGCTGAATAACCGTTTAATAGTACTCTATTAAATGGCACATACCGGTTAAAATTACTTTTGTTTGTGCAATTTCTAGTTCATTATTTTGACTAAACGCAACAAAGACGCGTTGCTTGTTGAACCTAGCACGACGTACGTTGTAAATACAGGTTTCAAGTGTGATTATATTAATTCAATTTACCCATACAATATCGTTTAAAACTGCTTCACAGTACCAAACAGTGACGTCACAAAGGAGTTAAGATGTTCGTCTAATATAATCTGCTGCGCGGGGCTCACGAACCTCGCATATGAAGTTGCAGCCTCCGGATACATCCTTTAAGCATCTTCATACTTGTACACATATACATATCCACTCTCAGCTCCTTAATAACCTATCTAACCTTTGACATAAGATACTATACATAGCTCTTCAGAATCTTCGGATGTACATAGACATTTCAATTCAATTACCCAGGAATAACGGTTGTCACAGATTGTGCGTACTTGAGATTTAAATTGAATTACATCGTTTTAAGAAGCATTTATTCGTGTTAACAGGGTCTTTATGTCCCTACTTTATCAGCATCATCATCTGCCTAGCCTTTTCCCAACTATATTGGGGTCAGATTCCAGTCTAACTGGATGCAGCTAAATATCAGTATTTTATATTGAGCGACTGCCTATCTGACCTCCACAACCCAATTACTGGGTAACACGATACCCCTTGGTAAGACTGCTTGTCAGACTTTTGGGCTTCTGACGACCCGTAACGACTGTCAAAGATCCACGAATGGCAGCCGGGACCAACGGCTTAACGTGCTTTCCGAGGTACGGAGGGGTCTTGGTATGTAAAGATGGTCACCCATCCATGGACGAACCGCGGCAAGCGTAGCTTAACCTGATCGATCGACCCTTGCAGCTGTTATTACTTAGCTACAAGCTTAGCTTAGCAACTTATTTCATTATTTATTTTTTATCATTTCTGTCCGCGACATCGTCCACGTGAAATCTCTTGTTCTCCGACCCAACCCATCGCAACGCATCGTGCACATGCACCCGCGCTACCACATCATTTTCCCTTACCGTTCTTTTTTAACCGACTTCAAAAAGAAGGAGGTTATCAATTCGAATGTTTATATATATTTCTTTATGTATGTTCCGGCATAACTCCGTCATACATAGACGGATTTGCAAAATTATTTTTTTGTTCGAAAGGGGTTTATGCCGAAATGGTCCCATAAACATTTTATATAGTTCTGAAGATGCGTTTCGGAGACAGACAACGGAACTCCTCAAAAAATGACAGCAAACAAACCGCGATTGCTGCTATTGCATAAATATGCATTGTTTTGACCCCAAGGATGATAAAATTTCGAATTGTGTGGGGTAGGTACTGTAACTAAAAAGTGAAAAATAAAAAATAAAATTTAAAAAAAACAACCGACGTCCAAAGAACACTACAAAGTGAAAAATAACTTTAAATTCGGAAGGTGGTGACAAAAAATTAAATAAAATATATATCCAATGTCACTGACTTCCGAAATTAAGTAATTTTTCACTTTGTAGTGTTTTTTGGAAGTCGGTTGTTTTTTTAAAGTATTTTTATTTTCTTTTCCTCTTCACAGAAGAGTCCTAGCGTGATGTTAAATAACTTAAAGCCTTTCCTAAAAACTGGGCTATCAAATTCAATAGCAATTTTTCAAATGCGACTGGCAGTTCCAGAAATTAGCGCGTTCAAACAAGCAAAATAACCCTTCAGGTTCATTAGTATCTGTACATAAAAGATATTTTATTAAAGTAGATGTTCTATCTACGACAGTCAAATGTAACATGGCTTTTATTATGAGTCCTACAATTACTGAAGTGATTTTATATTGGAAATAATAACATGACGAGGGTTCCTATGTTAACATTAATTTTTGTTTTGTTTAAAAATATTATAGACTCTAAAATTAGTATGTTAAAAATATATGATGTAAAATCATATTTGTTTAACATTATTCAACAGTCTCTAATGTTTCATGAGCATTGGACGAAAGTTCGAAATTTAATAAAAGAAACGAAATTCACGAACTCACAGAAAGATAACACGACAAGAAGCTAACATACAACCACAAAATCATGAAAAATTATCCTACTCAGTAACGCTTCGAAGCAAGCCAGCGTGATATTGTTACATTTCTACGATAACTAAAAAGCTTCAACCACTTTTTACTGACTTCAGAGGATCTATACAGAATGACAAGTATAGCTACTCATATTATTAGCTATTCAATAGAGAGCCTATACTTCGTGCATAATAGAGCTGAGTGGGCCTAGTTCTTCACAAATAGACGGACACAACTGCACATCATCTAAATGCGGACAAGAAGGACCGAGACGCAGATCAATAGTTTCTTTATTAGAACCAACACGGACCAACTAGATCTTGTCTACATAAACTTGTTACTTAGATTGAGACATACTTGCTTGGACCAATTAAGTCTGAGCATACTTGTCACGAAACTACGTATATCCTTTTCCTTTTAATTAGATAGCACTCTAGCTTTTTATATTCTAAGAAGTTTCGATCTAATATTTTTAAAAGAAATTTTGTTTAATAACTTTGTTTTAAGAACTAAAAACCAAACAAACAAATTGTATTCATTTATCTACTTTTTTGGATATGTATAGCCTGTTCTAAAAGTATCTTATAAAAGTGTAAGCAAACTCTGTGCAAGTTAAATTTTTACTCAATCAGTCACTAAAGGGAGTTAGTAACACAATTAAATACAGACGGTATTTAGAAGATTTTGATTTCAAATCACACCATCTCTGCCAACATTTCTTGTTTAAATATCATAATTGAACTGTCATTCAAAAATCATCGACAACAATTGTTATTAAAATTAGAATTTAATTTCAATTCACCGTTCATACAAAGTTCGACCCAAAAGTCAAAGTTAAAGGAGTCCATAGCGGACTCCCAGCCACCGTAGGCGCGGGCTTGCGGACGGTGAGCAATGGGTAGCTCACCACCCGGTAAGGACCAGGCCCGGGTCGACGATTTGTTCAAATAAAATGTACGGAAAACCAGAATTTTCAACCCAAAAAATCTGCTGTAGGAATGGTTGTAGATACTTAGTGCTGTAGTAAAAAATACTCGGACTGACTTCCCCAATAATGGTTTTTTTCGGCACTTTGACTTTTGGGCGGAAAGTGAATGATCTCCTTTTGAGACACTTCACTTGATAATTGGGGTTAATTTTATTGCCTCAATTTACGTCTTTTTTTTTTAATTACAATTTAATAATGTTATGGTTCCGTGTGGTGCTGGACGTAAAAGAATAGCACCATCCCATTTCTTCCCGTGGGTGTCTTAGAAGGCTACTAAGAGACTTACTAGAGAATGGGCAGCAGCGTTCTCTACGCATTTTACCACCATACTGCGATCACCAACCCGCCTGCCAAGCGTGGCGATTATGGCAAACGCCCCCCCTTTTGGGAGAGGCCTATGTCCAGCAGTGGACGTCTTTCGGCTGAAATGATGATAATGAAGGTTAACAAAAATATTTTTTGTTAAAGTAATGTTTGATAACATGACATCTGTGAAACCTACAACAGTCGACTGGTAGAGAATACCTTAGCATAATCATCCTATTGCCGGTTCCCACTACCGGGACACATACCTCCTCTCTTCGGAAGGGAGTGGGCTGTAACCTACCATGCGAGCCCAATGCGGTTTGGTAGATACCACATGTCTTCGAATTTTAGTTCCAAGACACGCCGGTTTCCTCACGATGTTTTCTTTCACCGTTTTGAAAGCAGTGGTGATGAAACAATTTACACAAAGTAAAGCGCCTGCCTGGGTACGAACCCTAGTGGGTTCGAACCTAGTGGGTTCGAACCTAGTTAGTAGGTTGTAGGTAGTCCTACAACTCGTAACCACTGAGCCACCTCCGGTCTAGAAGAATCTTATGAAGAATAGTATTACTAGGGTATTATTGCATAAACTATAAATAAATACCAGTACCCCATAATTGTGCATAGAATATAAACTTTAACCGCAATATCAGTCAAGTTGTGCAGTACTCCACAAGTCTCCTTCGTGTTTCACTTATGCGTCTCATTTTTCAAGATATCTTACTCGTGCGCTTGCCTGCGCTTGCAACTGTGAGACTCTCGGGAAACTTTCTTACTACCATCGAGAGGAAGACAAAAATTCGTATGGAGTCGTATTGTAGTTGTTAAGTCAATGTATCGACTTATTAATTATATTTATAACTAAGCAAAAAAACAGAAATATATGGTGGCCCCTATTCCTCTATTTAAAATAGGTCATATTTACATAAGAACAGCGCAACAACAATTTGATCTGTAAACAACATATAATTCACTTCCCTGCTTGTATTCAAATACACTCTTACGTACCTACGTATATTTAACAAACATTCTCAGCGAATGTAAAAGCTAGGTACATATATAAAAAGAAATGGGCCGTGCCTCACTAGACGCCTCATTCATCATATTCGGTAACCTACATTCAAAAAAAGAAAAATGGAATGCAAAAACCAAACGTCACAAGCATACAGGGTGTATAAATTCATAATTCTTCCTTTCAACTTCACTTTTCAGGGTAAAATTAGATAAAAGGATTGTTCATTTCACGCTTTGTCCATTTTAAGGTGAGCAAATAATGCCATCCCTGCCGATACACAAAAGCTACCCCTCTAGATGGAAGGAATAGGATTCCAAATAAAATTTATTTCAGAGATTTATGGCATGTATGTGCTATTCGTATTCCATCTTGGATGAAATAACTACAATATTATACAACCAACCAACAACAGTATGATGGTACAACATCTGAATCAAATCACAAGTTCGGATTTGTTGTTCGGTGAAAAGTTTCAAAACTTAAAACCTACTTGTACTCGTAGAAGTATCTAAATAATGTACTCGTAGAAGTATCTACATGGACTAACGCTGTATGGGCGTTAGTCCATGCAGGGTATTTAGATACTAGTGTTAGAATAAACTTGTCGCTGTTACGATCCCAGCAGAATAATACTATTCTGATGGGATCGTAACAGCGACAAGTTTGTTCTAACACTAGCATTTGCCAACGTCTTCGCCCGCGTGGTGGTCGAGAACTACCCCACGGTAATGTACTACGGGATACCAATGAAATATATCCTGTGTTAATCCAGGTTATAATCTATCTGTGTGCCAAATTTCATGCAAATCCGTTCAGCCGTTTCTGCTCGATCGAGTAACAAGGATCCAAACATCTAAACATACAAACTTTCTCATTTATAGTATTATATATAGTAAGTAGGATATTAATTAGGTATGGTGTAAAAGGTTCGTGAATTAACGAGATTTGGTTTTATCTGAAATCTAATTCTGTTCGTAGTTGATTACATTTATCAACCATTTCTATTTTTATTAAACGGAATATACGAAGAGCACTTCATTCACTCAAGTGTATATTCATCATCATTTCAGATGGATGTCAGCCACTGTAAAAAGGCTCATCTTTCACGAGACACGCTCCAGGGTTCAATCAAATAAGTAACATGTTTACTTTCCGAATATTTGCCCGTAAACTTGTTCGTTTGATACAGAACTATCGAATTCCTTTCGTTATTTAGTATTTGAAATATTTTCTCTATATGTGTCCAAACACAACAAAGGAATACTAAAGTACAAATATTTTGGTCGTAGGTTCGACGGGAAGTCGATACTAACATTATATACATAAGTAGGTATGGAAAAGGGAAATCTGATGAGGCATGAAGAAAAATCCACGGTAAATATGTCTAAACGATTCAAGGGAACCAATCCCACGTTCGATCAAAAATATACTCGAATATGCTCGCTACGAGGGCTCAAAAGATTTCAAAACGACGCAGTCTCGAAGACTAAAATACAACATTATAATCAAAATCAGTAGAATGCTTTGAATAGGAAAACGAACCTTTTCAAAACGAAAACTTCAAATCATTTTGAAAACTTTTTCTAATCGAAAACGTGAACGTAAATGAACAGTTTCCCTCGATTTCATGTCCGCTAGTTCTCTTCATTGTACTTGGATTCAATTAAAACATTTCAGGAAGTTTGACTTGATAGCAAGTGAAGGAAATATTCCAAGTTCGCATTGACAAGGTGATAGAGAAGGTGGGACTTTGCGGAGATAACTCATTCACATTCCGCGCTTTTGTTTGTACAGCGCTATAGTCTGTGACGACGCGAACTCTCGGAAAATGTAAAAAAAATATGGATAAGAGCTTACCCACAAAGCTTTCTTAGATAGTCGACGTAAGAATAACTAGAAAATCATAAATACACAAACGTGAAGCGGTTGTTAAGACTTTCGTCTCGTGTCTATGCAGTGAAAATGCAATAATTGTATTGTAAAGAATATTATTCCGAGTACCTTGGATATATAAAATGTGAAGTTTCTGAGAATTTATTTCAAATTCAAGAAGGCAAAAAGAAACAATCTATCACCTCTTCAAGAACAGCTACCTAGGTAGGTAGCGCAGCGCGAATACTTCTGCTAACTTTTATTACGTTTTCCCGAGCTTACTGTTTATGTCCCCTCGCCGTTTATAACCGGGACGAGATATTTTTTATGTCACACCTTCAGCCTCCAGCGAGAGAACTTCAATAAAATGACGTATATTAATAATAATTCATGTTGAACGTTATTGTCAGTTACCTTCAATAATAGCTTTGTCATGTCCCTGTAGTACCAAGACCCCTATATTACTTTTTAGTAGGTATACCTAGCGTTCTTTAGCGATTCGTTTAAGCACGATTGCTTTGAATTTCGCTTAATAAACAGATTTTAAATTCTTTTCCCTCTGCCAAGGTATGAGAAATTACTGTGGATTGCTGAGAGACACATTTTCCTATCTTGCTACCTCCAAAAACAGCAATATGTTATCTGAGTCCGTAAATTCCTTCAACAAAGTTCTGTGCTCGGAATGCACAGCAGTGCAGCATCACTGTGTGTTCTGTGTGTGTGTGTTCAGCATGCAGTTTGAAGCGGAAAACAAATTCCGAGCGGTATCCATACAACTATTTTTGAAAATATCATAACTACCAGCTTGCATGGATGTACAAAGCATTGTGAACAAAATATTTAAAACTGAACAGCTGAAATGTCCGTCGTGAGCGCTCAGCGACCGTCACGTGCGAAACATGCGCCATTTATTTGTACCGGCCTGCTTGTGACACGCGCTCTTTCTCCAAATGTATTCGTTGTTCGAGACTCTGGTACAGCGAGACATGCTGCATACACATCACATTCCGCTCCCGCAGTCCGTTCTCCACAACTCACAGTAGTTTTTCAAACGCTTCTGGCTGTTCGTGCCCTAAAAACCTTTTCGCCCGTTATCCGGCGAGCATTCTCATATTCTGACATTTTCTTTGCGCCCATTGTGGTCGCCGTCCCTCTTAATATACGACAACGATCTCGAAAATAGCTTTTCTCGGTCACATTACCGTTTCACAGTCTTGACTCTGTCTATTGATTTACACTGTGAGACGCTTTTAATAAGATTAAAACAAAATATATGACTTACTATACTTGTACGACCGTATCTCTTTGCTGGCATTAAAATTAGATTTTCCCCTTAATATTTTATAGCTTACTAGTATTATCAGTGTCATAACTTACAAAGATAATGGTCGTTACATGCTCCGGAGAATCTTTTATGCAACATTATAGGTCGCCTCATAGGATCCAAAGTGGACCACTAGCGTGTCTGTAATAGCTGATCGTCTGTTCTGTCGATACTCCATTTACATAACATGATTATATCGTGGTCAGTGAACCACCGTTTTGCTGTTCGCCTAAAAGCTTTCCTACAATCTACTATACTACATTCCGTTCCACAACGCTGCAGTGCATTTATTTCTCCTAAAGCCTACATCGTTTATGTTTGGCTACCCAGTAAAATGTTTCTGTATTTTTGGAAAACCTCTATTCGTGTTTATGAAGCTGTATATTTCGTTTGTAGATAGAAAACAATATATTTTTCTGTTTAAAAAAATGTTTGAAATAAAATATAATTAGCCTGTAATAAGACGTTCCAAGTCGAAATATTCTGCGACATTTTGCTACATAGAAAGTAAATGCTTTATAATGAGGAAACATCTCCTGAAGCAATGTGTTTTCTTTGTTCTTTGAGATACTGTAATAGCTACTAAATTATGATAAACAAATTACCTTCGAAAGCAAAACATCACAAAGGATATTACGTTAAAACATGCCCTCATAAGTACCTTTAACCTCGCGCAAACCGCTGAGTGAGCAATATAAACACAAGATTCGTTCGACAGTTTGTGGCCGCCACGCGTTCGCAACAGAAATGTTTTTTCATTTCCTCTGGAAATTCATTCGATTTCGCCTCTTATGACAGTTCTCATCTACATTTTCTGCGCGGGCTTTCTTCCCCTATCGCTTTCACCAAATGTAATTGTCTGTTTTAGAAGTTAATACCGTTCTCTACTTCGGCTGTGGATGCCGGTGGTTTCAGCTGTTTGTTCTTTGTGAATTGAGTTAAATCATTTGAGAATAAGAATTTAAATAATATGCCAGTTTACTCAACAGAAATACGATCCCTCTTATATACCTATCTGTAAAACATTTCTAAAAGTTCTACCAATTTCATTGATAGAATAAAACGATACATGTGTAAGACTCTAATTATAACAAAACCTTTCCGTTTTAGGTCTAAACTTGTTAAACTTTTAAACGACACCGTGGGATTAATGAAAGTTTGTGGTGAATAGCTGATATCGATTTTTTACAACAACTGTGAGATTCAATGTCAAGCTTCTCTCATAGTAGAATAAGCGACACCTGTTACATTGGCGATGTTATATTATCTGCTGACATTCGTAGATTTGCTGCTGACAAACAGTATCATTCTTTAGCTTTTGATATTGAGTGTAGGTTAGCAATGAGAAAGTCAAGGAGTGTATTCATTTTGATCAGGCACAACGCACGTGCGCGACTCTATTGCCTCCGGGTAGAGGTTAAAATACAACGGCTGGTCCTCTGGGCCGGGCTGCTTCGTAATTCATTCATTTTTATTCCAAATGCCACTCGCTAGAGCTGTTAGCTGGCGGAAAATCATTACCGGCGTCGACAATCGCCATGCGGACTAGTGATACACGCAACTCATCCACTTACACATAAATTTACAGACACGGCTTCTTTACATCGCGCCAGAATCGCCGGTCCCCGGGAACGTGGTCACTCAGCTAGACTAGGGGCACAGACACTGCGCGGCACAGCCGGCTCGGGCCGGACGCGGCGTGCGGGAAGCGTGAGCGTGCGGCGTGGCGGACCGGGCACGAGGGCGTGTTCGCGCGACGTCGGCGGCGGCTCAGGTGACGCACGGACGCAACGCGGTGCGGTGCGGTGCGGGACGAGCGCTCGCACGGGCCAGCGCCGACACACGACAGCCTCCGTCGCAATGACGAAGCGGCCGGGTACGCGCGCGCGCTCTGCGTCGCAGCCTCCGAATCTCTCCGATTGGCTCCGAGATCTGACGACGCAGGGGTGAACAAACCCGCCACGCTTCTCCTTCTAACACAGTGACGAGGTTAAAAAGGATTTAGACTTTCTCGTAGCATTTTACGGTTCGATCGTCCTCAACGTACACTTTGTAAATCTAGACACCGTCTCAGTTGTGAACTTGCCTGAATTGGGTATAAATCCTAGAGATCTAAACGTCGCATGTGAGGTTAACCTAATCGCCGCGCGATAAGGTTGTGAACCACGTTACGATCTTGAGATGAACAACCTTCGGACATACTACAAACGTCGTTCTGACGCTTGAATGGTTGTTGGAGAGTAAGAAATCAAATAAAGAAGACCAAGAACTAGCAAATTAGTTAATCTGGTAAATCGAAATTCTTGCAGATGACTTTGTTACTAAATCTCTGTAAGCAATACTTATTCATTAACGTATTAATAAATCCATAACGGTAAAGAGAACGTTCCAATGAATTGACATTTTAACAATTTAAATTCTTTGAATAAAATAGCTGAGCTCTGATCGAAAACGATTAAAACTGCGCAAATTGTTATCCCTGAGAACGCGGCAGGTGACGCCAACACTAGGAAAAACATATCCATTGTGCCGGAGGCTCTGTCGGCGTCCTACGAGCTGCCGGGTAATGCTTCTTACTGTTTTGATGCTTTTCCGATGCTATTCGACTGAAACAATGCAACATGTTTATGTGAAACATATTCTTATTTTATTATTTTATTTTAATATTTTGTCTAAAATAAGTCAAGTCTAAGTTTCAGATTAATAGTGCAAATCCAATCCAATCTAATTACTTACTCTGGCTTTTATGTTATTTTGTAACCTTTGTTTTTTATTTTGTTTCTCATTTTCATAAACAATTGTACACCTAGACTTAAGGTGAACCTAGTCCACATTTTTCCCATACAAACTTCGGGAGTGTATTACTCCACTGTTCGACAATGTACATCAAAAATTAAACATGGTATAGTTTCGTCTCATTGTTAATATTGTCTGTACGGAAACAGAATACTAAAATAAAAAGCCATTAAAAAGTTAGGAGCCAACAAAGATTAGTTTTTCTTGCTAGTTTAACCTAACTTTGGGCGTGTTTAAGTAATAAAAGAAGTGTGAAATCTGAAAAACCAAGTCGGTACCGACAAAGCTCAAATATCGAAAAGTTCAATAAACTTTATCGGTCATTGATTTATGCAGTGGTTTTTTCATAAAACCCGATCTTCCGAAGGACTGTTCTTAATTTTTTACGCGCCTGTTGTACTATAAATGATACTGCATCTCACACAATAATGTTGTGCGTGTAAACTAGCGTCTAACTGCTCATCACTGATACTACCTCTGTCGGACACGATTCCTGGTGAGACAGCGTGCTTTTTAGCCAGGCCCACCAGTGAGTTCGAGCTCGTGACTAGGTTCCCCTTAAGTTAGCAACTAAGCGGTAATCTGGCGTCTTCTGTTGTCAATGTTGTGTTTACCTGTAATTGGCATACATATTAAAATATCACCGTATGATTTAATATTTGTATGTATATGTATGTGCTGTGGGTGAACCTTTAAGTAAATAAAAAGTCTAAAAAACTACTAACACTAAAAGTGGAAAATTATAATCCACTAACGTGATTTAAATTATTAAGGAAAAATTTTGATACTTGTCCAGTGGTGGGACCCTTTTTGACGAACCAAATCGTGTAGGGTGTAAAGAGGATTAGGTTAATGAATTCCTAATTACAAAACGTTAAAAGGGGCTAATACAATATCAATATAAAGCTCCTCGGTCGACGAGAATATTTTTGGGGATAAAATGTTAAAAGCTGTTCTCATTATTCTTAAGAATATACCTCTAAATATTAAATACTAGTATCAAAATATATTCATTAAAAAAACTAATTAAAACTTTCCAAGCGCCAATTAAAATACATTTCCACAATTTATAAGCAAGCCGTTAAAGAACTACAGAGCTACGTATAGTTCGTAGACCGCGCTACGAATTCGTAGCCTCGTAGCAGGCGAAACACTAACGTAGCTCCTAATTCCTTTTGTTGTTTGAAAGCTTTTGCATAATCGCATTCAAAACATAAATAAATATTTGTACAAAACAACTGCGCTATTATTTTAACGAATTTTGCATATTTCTGTTAATGTTATATCCTTTGTTTAGCATACAAATAAACAAATTGTAAATACATTTAAATAATTAAAGTACAGTCAAATCTTCATAGCAAGCATAATCAGAATATAAAGTTCCCACTTCTGGGACACGACTTCCTCTTTGTCTCACAAAAAGGAAGTCGTGTCCCAGAAGTGGTTAGTGGTTAGTGGTTAGATGGATTTTTTTTTTAAATAATGAGGCAGCTTACTGCTTGAACTTTTTGTAATGTATATACAACGTGTAACGGAAAGGGTATATACATACCAAGGGCACGGCTTCTTTGGATGATATCAAACGGTATTGGAAGGGATTTTAATTCTATCTCTACATGTTCGAAAGTTATGAGAATTTTGAATACATTGATACCAGAACAAATTGAAACAAACACATCACTCGGAAGAGATTTACTATCATGATATTGGCAAGTAACTTGAAAAGTTATTGACCTACGTAGAGCGGTGACACGTTTGTTATGATTGAATTTTAGAAACATATGAAAACGAAAATGATATGATATAAATTTTTAGAGTATTTTATTTTGAGCTGAAACTATGTATAGTGATTCTATACCAGCTGTTATCTTTAGTGCTTAAGGATAGCAATAGGGTTTCTGTTACACCCGGTATAGACACCATGTAAAATACTGGTATAGCAGCTGCATCTGGTCAGACTGGAAGCTAACCCGAATATAATTACGTAGTAAGAAAAATAAGGCATTTTCACAGTACTATGTCTTATGGCGTTCTGCTGTGGGGGTCGGCAGCTGACGTAGATTCAGTTTTCATTCTACAAAAGAGGGCAATCCGCGCAATCTATAAAATGGGGCCTCGCGAGTCTCTTAGAAACAAATTCAACGAAGTTGACATACTAACTCTGCCTTCTCTTTATATCCTAGAAAATATCATGTATGTTCGCAAAAATTTTGGTCTTTTCAAAAAAAGATGCGACTTCCAAAATCTAAATACACGTAGTAAAGATGAAATTGTGATTCCAAAATTTAGATTAACTAAAACTAGCAAGTCATTTCTAATAAACAGTATGCGCTTCTATAACAAGTTGCCAAAATCGGTTACAGAACTTAGCGATGGAAAGTTTAAAACTCACATCAAACGTGTCCTTATCAAAAAAGCATATTATAAGATAAAAGACTACGTTGAAGACAAGGAAGTTTGGCATTAATTCCTTCTGCACATGTGGCTTCCCTGGTAACTCATTAGCACCATAACTATGTGAGCGTCTATTAACTGCTTCCAATTTACAATGTTAATTTTATTAATTTTATTTTTTACACTTTCTGACATATTCTCATCATTATTTGACATTATACAACACTTGCACTATCGAGTATTTATTAGTGATTCTCATGGAAATCATATCACTTGGTTTCAATAGGTTGATTTTACTTATATAGATTCTTTTACATATTGTGAATTAGAGAACATTGTAGGCCTACAGTTTCTATTCTTTATTTTCATTCCTCTAAGTACCTGGTACTTCTTGACAGGCCTGCACTGTCCTCCCATACCTAATATCACTGTAATTTGAAAACATTATAAAAGCCAATTATTTTTAAAAGAGTAACCGTGGAGTTTCTTGCCGGCTCTTCTCCATAGGAAGCGACAAATTGGAACCGTGCACCTAGCTCCTGACGTTTCATAAGTGCCCTTGCAGGTTTATGTGAAATAAAATATTTTGATTTTGATTTTTTTTTTATAGTTGTAAAAGGGCTAGGCAGATGTGAAACTAAGACGTATAGGATGGTCAAGGTTTACTCTTATTAGAGCTTTATTAGCTGTGATTGTCGCCGCAATTCTATCTCACTCAGATTTACTCAATTTTCGAAGTCTCACCCGTACATTTTGCAATTGTTCGTGATAGCAAATTATACACTATCGCGTGACTAAGGGTTTCATCTTAATCTCTACGCTGCTGTAGTAGAAGTACTTATCTATTTGAAAATAATTTGTAATAAATGATCTGGCGACTCGACTGTGATAGGTTTTGTCACAATAGTAAGTCCTTGTAAAACATTCTAGTCTCTGAACAAGCGCCGGTAATAACTATCATCACTCTGAATTTGACGTTCGTATCGTATGGCAGTAGGCGGGTTTTTAAACGGCTGTATTTAGCTTACCCTATTTGTTATTTTTTTTCTAGATTATAGATACCTGCAGTAGAGCAGTCAGAGGAGTAACTACAGCGGGGCAGGCAGGGCACGAGCCCTGGGCGCCTGTCGAAGGGGGGCGCAAAAAGTCGCCAATTATTAAAAATTAAAACATCAATAAAACATTTCATACTGTTACCTATAACTAAGAAATCTGAAGAGCTACGTGAGCATATTCGTAAGAAATTGGCAGAATCATCCCAGCGCTGACTTACTGGATTCGTTTTCTCCTCTACCTATCGTTATTTCTCAAGACAAAGTTTTATTTTCGTTATATATATGTATATATGTATGTATTAGTATGTATTATTTTTCGAGTAACCTATCCCTTATGTTGCACCTGCCATGTTTTCTCTCTGCATCACCCTAAGGTTGACTGGTAGAAAATGCCTCAGGCATTAAGTCCGCCTTTGTACAGTATTTTTTTACTTGTGCATTAAGTTTTAATAAATAAATAAATAAATATATTGTGCAGTATGGGGATGAAAGCGTATTTTCTTTTAAGATAATTTGAATAGAAATAGGCAGATTACTGCTACTGCTGCTGATTATTAAAATTACAGAATAGCAACCGATTTTTTTAGCAAGTTGAAATAATACCTTCGTTATTGAAGGCTATAATTGGTCAAGAAAGGTTATGCGACCTAGCTTTGCTCAGTGTAGATCGAAAAGATAATTTACAAAGGGGCGCAAATGTGATGCGTGGCCTAGGCGCCATTGTTTATTGGTACGCCCCTGAGAGCAGTGCAGTGCAGCAGGTGGCCCAGTAGATACGGTCGCGACTTGTACATCGCGACTTGTACGTCGCGACTGGTACGTCGCGCGTCGTAAGCTCGAACCGCGTCAAGCATTTTGCTTTGCTTTGCGTAAATGATTTCATCACCACTACTCTAGAAATGTTGAAGGAAAACATCGTGAGGAAAACAGCATTTTCTTGAAATCGACAGATTAAGACACTGAGCTCGTGCGGTGGATACGGCTCACTCCGCATCACAGAGAGTAAGCCTGTGTTCGATCATGGGACACATTAAACGATGATTAGGTATGTTTTAAAGATACGTAGGATATTGGGTTTTTGTTTTTTTTTGAGGTTGGGAAATCATCAATCAACTCTTCCCGCTCTGGGTGGAGCAGGAGAGCGTGTCAGACTTTTACTGACTAAATCCTATCCGTGTTCCTTCAGTTGCCTGTGTGCCAGGGACCACGGTATTTCTTACAAACAACCCGCACCCCTGGCAGACCAGAACCTCAGTATGTTCCATCCACCAACTGATCGCGGCAAGTGCAGCATTCATCTCTTTAATCTCTTACTTTGCTGCAATATACCACATAGGTATGTGGCGCCGACCCACAACTAATGGGTTTCGAGAACTAATGGGTTATACTGAATGTGCCAAACTCTTAGCTAAATTCTGAGTTGACTAATTAAGATCTCTTCTATTTTTATATAATATTCTTCTTCTTGTCTTTGTTTTTCTTCCTGCAGATATTCATGCGCTCCTTGTAATAGAACTTATAAACAGCATTACAAGAGGCGTAATTATTTAAACGCAGTTCAAAACAGCTATAATGTTTTTATTTGGTACAGTTATCACAACAACAACAACACAGCATGAATTATTACATTAATAATTTGAGCTGGGAGCGAATACGTTGCCGTGGTCTCGGGCTTTCAGCAATCAGCATTTCAAATGGATTTTTGGCAAACAAACCGCAGCTAAAAGCTATAACGAGTCGTTAGTCAGTTTCTAAGATTATATCGGATCATGGTGGGTGTTATTTTCAATATAAGTTCGTTAATAAAACAATGGAATAATACTTTTCGTTACGTAAACGCGATTAGGGTCCTCAATGTGGTACCTACATACCTAATCTTTATGATAACACTAGCTAATGTCCGGCAATGCCTTTTCTTTTTTTTCGTTACGAACTTTCTCCGACGTGCAGACAACAACTTACTACGTTTCATCACAATCGGTCGAGTCATTTTTTATTTTTTGCGAGACTTAATGCACGGCAATTATTTAATATATTATATAAACATAAGTAGATTTAATATTGGAACATTTCGCTTTGATGCTTACGCTTACGCTCAAGCGTCTAAAATTAAAAACTAAGGTCTTATGTCACGTCTTAACCGAAAGCGAATGTCGCGCGAATATGCGAACGTTTACATGATTTATGAGCTACAAACGCGACTTTGATCGCGCGAGCAAGTCATATCTATGAGAGTGAAGATCGCACACTCGCAGAACAGTCAGTTTCGGTTAGGACGCGGGGTTAAAACTCACAGCTGAACCCAAAATTTTGGCGTACTAAAGATAGAAAAACCTATATACCTCTGGTTTTAAAGTCCCAATAACCTATCAGATATTACGGAATAAAGAAGGTTAGACGGTCCCTGCAGGTACAAAGGTTCACCTAAATACTCGTAATTTTGAAAAGAGTAACGCCATCTCTGAAAATTACGCGGACGGAGGAGTTTGAAATTTGGCACAGTTTAAGTTTAATACCTGGATGACCGAGCTTTGCTAGGTTTTTTTTTTGGTTTGACGTTTTCTAAAAATTAAACCTAGCTAGATCGATTTATCGCCCCCGAAACCCCTGCATACTATTTTTTTATGAAAAGCGGAGCCGTTTCCGATATTCAGATTATATATATATGCAAGAATTGCTCGTTTAAAGGTATTAGATATGGAGGAGTGCAGAAAGCGAATATGTTTACTTAATAATGTATTTCTTTTTTAATATTTTTTTGTCGAATTTCGACCACTTGGCGACCACTAGTTAATGTAATTACGCCAAACATAAAACAGATCGGGACATGGTAGTGATGGATATACATTAGGTATATTGTAAAAGAATAGAATAGAATATATTTTTTTGCTTTAAAACATGGTACAATAAGGTCTTATTAATAAAATTAAGATCTTACATGTTTCGCCATGGACTGGCATACAGATATTTAATAGTAGATTATGCACTAAGGGGATAAAGTAGCGTCTTATGTAGCGGGCGTCGTATTGAATCCCGAGCAAAACGAAGTATTCTAGCGTTAACTCCCGAGTGGAGCGAGGGAATTTAGAGTTAACTCCGAAGCAAAGCGAGGTCGTTAAGACAAGAATCCTGAGTGCAGCGTGGAATTCAAGGTCGCCCAAGACGAAGACCTTCATCCCCGAGGAGAATATTCTACTTTTCACACCATCTACGAGACAGAAAAAGCAATAGTACTAGAATCAAAGTATTTATTAAAATTACAATTACAGTTAGTAGACTTATATAAAACAATTAAATGTTAAAGGTAATGTTTGTTACATTAGACCAGTTGTGGAATGACAAAGTTATGTTTTTATTCGGTAGGTACATTTATTGAATTTGAGAAGAGTTTAGTTGAGTATTAAAAAAGCATGGCAGTTGAGAGTATGTCATGCTCACTTAAATGTCTCAATGATGGTGGCGCGTGTGTTGGATCATTTGGTTCCCTACAAAATGGTTGACCTGGATGGTGCTGATCCACGCGTCAAGTTCGTGAACGGGCGCTGTCGGTTGAGACTGGTCATCTCCTAACATCCAGGGCCTATTTTTATCTTGTATTTAGAATTGTTTATATTTTTTTTTTTACATTGTTCTCACATACAGAAGCAACAAGAATAATGTTCCCAAGATTTTTTAATATTCAACTTGATTTTAAAAGAGTGTCCGTGGAGTTTCTTGCCCGTTCTTCTCCATAGAGATCTACGTTTTGGAACGGGCAACTAGCTTCAACTTTCCAAGTGATCGACTTTTTGACAATTCAAAAGTGCCTGTACATGGTTTATTTGAAATAAATGCTTTGAGTTTGAGTTTGATTACTGTTAAGTAAAGTTTCAGAAACTTGGGTCTGCTGAGGACGATTTTGGATCGTGAAAGTTGATAAAGGTGGTGCTTGAGGCAGCGGGCTAGAGGAATAGTGTTTTGATGTGGAAGGTTGTGGTGACAAAGGTGTCCAAGAATCAGTTACCAACGGTTTTTTTAGTTTGATGTTGTCACCAATGCGGCAGCTTATTTTATCCTTATTTTGTATAGAATTTTTAATGCAGCCCTCTGCTAGTACATCAAATTTCCAGCCACCGTATCTTTTAATCTGGGTCATGTCTGCACCTGAATCCACCAATGGAGTAGCCGACGTTCACTTGAAACAATGGCCCGTGTAGAGCTCGGCATTTGTTAATTTCAGGTATTTCGCAATTTCTTTCGCCATGCTGCTGATCTTACTTTTTCCAATGACTTGCTTGGTGTGCACCAATGCCATGCCATTATTATTGGCTACGAAAAATCAGTTAGTGTTTATTTTAGAGGGGCGTAAAGCTTGGTACTTTTCGATAATTCTTACGTATTCTCCACGGTCTACAAATTACCGTTCTTTCTTTGATTTTGTGTCTGGCAAATTTGCCAGCAACAAATTTGAACGTTTTTCGATATGTTCGATTTCGTTTCCACGACAAGCGCCATTCACTCCAAAAATTAATCCACCTGTAACAAAAATAGGTAGGCAGGTTAGTATTTAAGTAGGAAAGTAACTTACGTAATATATACATTCTTGTGTATTACATGTTATAAACTTTCTTAGATTTGACTTACACACTCATGTGTGTCAGTCAAATCTTATTATTTTTAATAATAACACATAAACCTTACGAAGGATTACAATAATTATTATAATATAACTTAGAGTCGAAACATCACATCAGTACTTAAACTTACCTCTATGTAGCTATTTTAGTTACTAAAAAATTAATCAATAGGTAGGTACTTACTTTTGTGGCAAGAAAGCTGTGGTTCATTTCGTGGCTCGTGTGGCTTCATTTAGAAACGATACCACATTTTGAGCTGTGAAAACTTTTGATTTCTTAGGATGATGTCCTTCTGATTTCCTTTCCAATACCAGTAATTTGGTGTATGTATTCATTTGTACAATATTTTTTATGCTTATTGTTGACCTGAGATCGAATAGATGCACCATAGGCTACTTGGCTTCTTTGTACATGATAAATGCTGAAGTAGACTAAAAGCACTGATTCAGATACAGACTTGGAGCTGTTTGTAATTTTCCATTTGTAAAAATCGTCGTAGGCTTTCATGTACGATTCCTTGGACTTTTCTGGGAGTAGATTGTTGGCAATGCCAATGGCGAGCATCACTGCTTCGCTGAAGGAAGCGGCGAATACCCATGCACTCTGGCTCCGTACCATGGCCTGCACCAAGGCCGGACACGAGAGATCGCCGCCACCGATCGCCTCCACGAGGACACGGCGGTGCTCCGCCCAAGCCGGGCAGACCTCCACCGTATGCTCCACCGTGTCCTCAGGGTGATCTTCGCAATGGAAACACCCGGGCATTTCCTCCCGCCTTATCCGAAACAGGAACCTCTCGAAACATCCATGTCCGGTGAGGACCTGCGTCAGGCGGAAGCTGAGGACGCCGTGCCGCCTTTCAAGCCGCTCCTCAAAGAGGGAAATCACTATCGTCACTCGACATTTTTATGAGAATTTATAGTAAAACAAAGCAAAGCAATTTTCAGTATTCGCGCCTCTCTTTAATTTGTGTTATATTTTTCTTTTAACCCCTCACACGTCTGGCCGCCCGCTAGCCGAAACGCCCCAAGTGTCGGTGTAGTTGAACGTACTTTTTGATTTTTGGGTAGACCTTCAGAAAAACTGAGAAATCGGCAATTTATAGCCATTATCATGGTATATATTATACCTTCCTGGCTTCGTTATGAGTTTATCTAACTATTTATACCATTCAATAAGCAAATAAATCTGACCTTATCTCGCAGTGATGTCATATGTTTTCACTTTTATCATTTTCACTGACATAGCCGTAAAACTTTATCACATTACAACGAATTCACACATATATTCACCAAAAAACACTTACAGGATAACACAATAATGTGTAGGCAACGTTCACACCAATTATTCCGCTTAGATATAAGGTCCTACACTGTAAAAAGTAATAAAAACTATTTGATAACACAACGAAAAAATATGGCGGCAAATTCGCGCGTGCGGTCGCTAAACTACCGCTCGCTGGCAATCTGACATGGCGGGCAGCGGCCAGCAAGTACCGTTGGCGCAAAAACGCTGCGAACGAAATATTTGTATGTTATAATTTTCAAGTAAGATTTTCTGTTATTATTTTATTAAAAACTATTATTTTTATTATATTCTGTTACTTTTAGATTTTAATAACAACCTGTTCAATGAAACGTCAGGCTTTTTGTTTTGAGATATACCAATCATTATTTCGATATTGTTCTTTGAAAATAATGAGTCATCATTATTTTGTACACTAATTTTCTAACAGCTATGTAACAATTATGTTGGACGGTACATTACTAAATTATTATATCTATCTTTCCTTATACCTAAATCCATCTATCAACCCACACATTCTCAGAGCAGCGGGAACATAATAATCCAATTATGCCAAACAACAAAAACTAAGTATGTGGAGGTAACTGCTATGGTTGTTCATCATGATAAAATTTGCCTGAACTTATACTTCGCGATGTATCAATAGAAAAAAAAAATTCTCGACATTTATTATTCATAGACATGATAGATTAGAAAACTACATAAAATAATAAAAATGCTATCACAAAACTATGAGAAATATAATCAGTATTTTTTTTTGCAGTTAGTACTTTGCACTGACGAATGTCCCCCGTACCATGACCGCTATCTCGTTATCTCATGGTACCGGCAATATCGCCGAATTTTACTCTTTGAAATACGTTTCCAATGACAATACGCAATTATATTAGTAGCTATTAATCAAATTATGTTCGTAGATTAATAAGCTAGCCACCTAAGTGTATTTCAAACAATATACAACAATATTTATCACAAAAACATGACTCAAATTGACTCAATACGGCATCCATCATCGTCAAAATTTGTGCGTTACAAAACATTCGTTGCGTTTTTTACTGAATTTTTTATCACTTTTCGATAAACCTTAAATCAATTCGAAATCTAAACTTAATTCTCAGTAATTCTGTATAAAATTTACTCATTGCTTTCGTCTTACGTTCATTTTACAAACGAAAACAACACGGCAGAATCTTGACACGAATGGCGTCACAATGGCGTCTCGTGTCAAAAACCACAGATGCATATTGTAAAAGGCTTTTTTCGTTCATTTTGGTGGTGTTCCCTTTCAAATGTTACTAAAACCGGTCAATTATGAATCGATTAGTCGAATGATACAGCCAAATCGTGTTGCAAGTGCAAATAAACGTAAAACACCATCGTCCAATGGCAGCTGTGACACTATGTACACATGGTGTTCCGTCGACATTTCGAGCACTTTTTCTTATGCACACTTGGTGTTCCGTTGACGCTTGAGGGGTTAATTATATTCTAGGTGCTCGTGGTGGCCAGTTCGATTTTCGAACAATTTATTTTTTAGTGCAGATCTTAATGGTGTATGCATGGCATTAGCCACCTTTCGTAAATGTTCGTATGCGATTTCTACTTTGTTCCAAATTCAAATCACAAGCGGGTCACAATGAAATTCAGTCCCATTAATATTCTTCCTCTTCTTTGAATTCAGTACAATATTAATGCCCTGCTAGACCTCACGTCTTAAATGACTTACTTTAGGTTAGGCTTGCATGAATGCTTACAAACATACAGGTGAAGCTAATAAAAGCGTGTTAAAAAAGCTGGATGAGAACGCTTTAATAACATTTGTTTCGCTTGTACACTGTTTCTGTGAAAACCATTAAAATTGGGTGCTAAAATTATTAAGCTCACTTCACTCGCTCTTGCAGCGCAGGTTCTCTTCTTCTTAAACTTAATTCCTAGGTATGTCGACGAAGTATTAAGACCTAAATATTAAAAGAGTTCTTATTTCTGTATGTACCCTACCCTGGACCCTCCATTGCCAACAATACCTTTAATCCACAGCAGTAAAGCAGATATTAATCCATGTTCACACGTCACTAAGAAAATCACTTATGATGATAAGAATGAACGGTCATCTGCACATTTCTTTACATTTTCCGATCATTAGCTAAGCAACGTTGTTCGGTTCAGTAATGAATTCTTTTTTCATTTTGTATTCAAACGTTTAACTTCGAGTGTACGATGCCGAAAGAAAGACAAACTATATCGCGCGTTATCTGCGCCCCGTCGCATGGCGCGTTGTTGTAGTGTGATCCTCGTTACTAATGACAGTATTCTATTCCTAGGGCAGAAATAGTATATTGTATGACAAGGGAGCAAAATAATATGTTTACGGCGAGGGATTCTAAAATAGAATCCTGAGCGTAACGAGGGATTCAAAATACATCGCCTGAGGGAAAAATATTTTTGCTCTCGAGTCATAGACTACTTTTCATCTCCTATGAGAAAATAAATAAGAGACAGTAATTAATGAATAAGCTAAATTAAAAAAAAAATTACATGTAAAAAGGTCCATTAGAAATTTATATTTAGGTATATTTGATACACTGGCGCTATTTTGAAAATTTATTGTCACTTGTGGATTTATTTATATTTTGAGTGTTTGTAATCTCAGTATCTGGCTGGTGCTCAGGAAAAGGCACTGATTCCTTTGATGTAGAAGGGCGTGGTGACAATTTTTTTTGCAAAATACAATAAAGTCCGTACCGATTACAAGAAACAGGGAAGTAAATCGCGCGCTTTTGTTTTTTTTTAGTTACCGCGCCTCCCCGCACCGTATAGCCGACACTTACAGCCACTAATTTGTACAATTTGCGTTCGATTTCAATGAACGATTCATGTTCCAAATACAAATCTCACATTACTGCCCGCTAAAAAGTCTAGTGGAGAAAAGAGCTACATTGCACCCGCTTATAGAGGAACAATACAACACTTTTGAATAGAAGGGATGAAAATAAAATAAAGACATTCTATGAGAATCAGCAGGTTAGTATATTTAAAACATAATTCTTAACATTACAAACAAACATCAGGTAAACTATATTCAACAGTAGAGTCTAAGTGAGCAACAGGACCCTTATGTTCTAGAGACATTTCAAACGCGTCCCCATCTTCAGTCAACTTATCAAAGAAGTAACTAGTATTAACTTTACTGATCATAGAATTGTTATTACTATTAGTACTAAATCTGAAGTTACTCTTTCTTACTGGACTATCCCTAGGCGTGGAACAATTATTATGAATTTGAGTCAATATAGATTTCCTCATATTAATTTTCTTAGGTGTAGAGTATTTTTCAAAGACTAACCTAACTAACTTATTGTCTATTTTAGCAGTTTTAACTTCTAGAGGTCTTGAAATAATCTTGTCTATAATGTCTGATATGTCACCATCACTTGTACCTTCTTCAGTCTTATTTAGCAAACTTAAATAATGGGCGTTCACTTTATTTTCTTTATTGTCCTCTAACAGATCATCTGGAAGTTTGCAGTCATCATTAAAACGTACATTATACATATTATTACTATCATCGCAAGTCAAGGACATGCTTTTTAAGCTTTTTCTCAAAGACTGCATTAGTTTATTGCTAATTCTTTTCTTTTTAATTGCGATAAAGCTGTTCAATGTTTTCTGTCCTTTTTTCGTGTTATTTTTAATTTTTCTTTTTAATCTTTTGACATTGACACTGACGTTTAGTGCGCTGGTATTTGTTTCCTTTAGTTTTAAATGTAATGATTTCATAGACGCGTTTAAGTTATCTACTGGTTCTATAGTTTTAGGTTTTCTGTTATATTTTCTTTTAGGTTTGTCAGGATTGGGGTTCTCATTTTCTTTCTTCTTGCGAGTTCTAGTTTTCTTCTCTTTGGGAGGTTTCTTGATGGATTCTTCGTACGCTTCTACTACGTCCGGGTAGTACTTGCGCATCAAATCTTGTCTTTCTGTTGTAGTCCACGATACTAGGGGATCTTCATCTTCTGTAAACAACATCATCTTAAAATTCACATAAATTATTATGTAGTCTTAGTATATAGTATAATAGTATAATTTATGTTAGTCTTAGTATATAGTATATTAGTATAATATATGTTAGTATTAGTATTAACTAGCAACGATTCTTCAAATTTTATATCAATCTACCTAGCCTTTTCCTAACTATGTTGGTGTCGCCTTCCAGTCTAACCGGATGCAGCTGAATACCAGTATTTCACATGGAGCGACTGCCTATCTGAGCTCCACAACCCAGTTACTGGGTAACACGATACCCCTTAGTAAGACTGACTGTCAGACCTTCGGGCTTCTGACGACCCGTAACGACTGTCAAAGATCCACGAATGACAGCCGGGACCAACGGCTTATCGTGCTTTCCGAAGCACGGAGGGCCGCATCAAGCGTAGCTTAACCTGATCGATCGACCCGTGCGGCTGTAAATACTTAGCCACAAGCCCCCCTTATCAAATTGTATATATTTGTGCTTAAATCGATTTCGAGAATATATCGATTTTAAACTAAGAAATAAGTTTATCGACATGCCTTTTTACTTGGGGAGACTTACCTTCAAACTGGCCATCAGGTATAAGTCCTTCATATTGACCGTCAGTATCGGCCCATACAACCTCAAAGCTTGGGACACCTGTGTAATAAGATTTTTTATATAAAACGTATCAAGCTGACACAAAGCTTTGTTGTTTGTGGCAATTTTTCAAGTTATGGGACTTACCTCTCGGATTTCTCTTCTTCTTTATTAGTGCAGCTTTTAATGTTCTGCAAGGCACATTGTCCTGGAAGTGCCATTTAGTTAACAGTGGCAAGAACTTCTCCACACAGTATCTTTCTGACCAGTCCAATTTATTTGTCATCAGTTTCTGATAAAATTATTTATCATTATGAAATATCAATACACATAACTTACTGTCTACCGTAACTAAAGCTTTGCCTAAACGAAAGCGACGAATAAAAATCCAGAAAAAAAACAACTTAAGCGTTGCCAACATGTGTTGTTGAAAATGGAATCGCACCAATTCACACACTTAAAGGTGCTTTTCGACTGTCACCAATATCATCTTTTCTTAACCCAAAACTTAAGCCGAATGACGTCCACTGCTGGACATAGGCCTCCCCCAGAATAACCGTAACCCTGACCGCTACCGTAGCCAAGGGAAGGCAGGCCACCGGGTACAAGGGGCCGTTTTGCAGGGCTGCCTTTAATTTTTGGGGGGTTATTATTTTACTTGTCACTATTTGTATTTAGACATAATTACCATAAACTGAATTAAACTTGGAGTAGGGTTCTTCAAGCAGTTCAGATCAATCTCGTCTGGCGGTGTATTCATAAATTCTTTCATAACTTTGGGCTCTGGGAATGGAGCTCCACACGTTAGGGCTCGATTACGAAGCGATAGTTCACGTTTTACTTCTGCTACTTTTGTTCTGAAACCACAAAATATTTAAACAATACTTTTGGTAGTTGCTAAATTGAACCAAATGTCAATGCCACTAGCACTTACGGGCGCTTTTTGTTCAAAGAGTGTGCATTAAAAAATTAAACACCCCAAGTTATGCCTTAGTAGCTTTGGCCAGCAACTTCACCCGCATGGAGGTCAGGAATTATCCAACGGGAACGTACAACGTACTTCCGATATAAAAGGTATCCTATACGTTTTTTTTTTATACACCGTGACATTTTAGTCGTCTTACAAAGGTCCACTCAGTGTATCCGTCATAACATACCTCTAGGCGCGATTAAAACATTGTTACCATTAATTAAGATAATAGATACAAAGAAAAATAATGAATGCTTTAGAATTATGAAACACCCTCCCTGTTAATAATGTTTACGTATCAAACGGTAGAAGATATCTACCTACCTACCATTACATTCCATCATTAATTCCATGTCCATAACAGGGTGTTTCAAACTACGTCATACATACGTCTTAGTGATATTTTCATGTTTTTGATTATGCAAATGTTCAAAAAAACATTTTTTTATGAATGGTAGTAGATAGCAGTCGTTGGGTACATGAAGTGGGCTGCCGTTGTAAGACGACTAAAATATTACGGTGTATATGCTTTATTGTACACCAGAAAATACATAGCAAAAATAAAACATTTAACACTATAAACATACAATGGGCGGCCTTATCGTTTTAGCGATCTCTTCCAGGCAACCTTGGAATGACAGAGATTGCGTGGACATAAAAATGGGGTTTTCATTGGTGCAAAATATAGATATAATTTACAATAATAGATACATAGATATATTCATATATATGTATCTATTATAGTAAATTGTCATCATATATATGCTGTATAATAGATACTTATATACATACATACTAAATATATAAGCAAAGAAAATAAACTACAGATTATAACAGCTACAACAAAATTACAACAACAAGTAATGTTCCTTCACGAGTCTCTTGAACAAAGATAACGATTGTGCGACTGTGCGTTAATCCAGGTTATAAATTATCTGTGTGCCAAATTTCATCCAAATCCGTTCGGCCGTTTTCGCATAATTCAAAATCAAAATCATTTTTATAAAAGTCATTTATTCAAACTAGGCTGAGAGTCAGCCCTTTTTGAACGTCAAAATTATATAACCCAAAAACGCCCGCCCTTCACCACTTCCTAGTGCTTTAGCTGGGAAGAAGAATGGCGCAAGAAACTCCCCAGCAGCACAGCTGTCTGTTAAGTTGGAAGAACTTGATTCTATACAATAACAGGCAAGTAACTAACATCCAGTAAGCAATTAAATGGTTTATACAGTCAAATAAAATAATCAACGATATGATGCAGCTCATATGACCTGTCAGTAGGTAAGCTAACTCTGATGAAAGAACACAAAGGTTGTCTTGAGTTAATCACAGCGACCAACAATTCTTATTGTTTAAGTAGTCGTTGATAGTAGGAACACAATTATGACAGTAGGCAGTAGGATTGCTTATACATAAGCACGTGCGGAGGCTCGTGATCTGCAGCGACTATGCCAACTGTGCATTATTTTGACCAAAGACGGCCTTTAAAAAATGGCAATTTATGACGTATGTTTCCATCACGTCCTTCAAATACATACTTGTGACCAGTGTCGCCGCAGCCGCGATTTGTAACGCACACCGGACATCCCTTCTTCCCGTGTGTCCGGCCGAAATGGCCGCAGCGGTCACACCGACCAGGGGCTGACAACCAACGGTTTAGCTCTTCATAGTGCTCAGTATCTGTCACCCATGACAACAGTCTGTTTGCAAAACACATCAAGGCTTTTATACATTAAAATATTTTCAATAGCTCCTCCATGCAGATAACCAAGCTAGACGAGCTGCTGTCCCACATTATTATCCAAGCATCATCTATCTATACTTAATAATGATCTATACTAATAATAACGCTGAAGAGTTTGTTTCTTTGTTTGCTTGAACGCTCTAATCTCAGGAACTACTGGTCTGATTTGAAAAATTCTTTCAGTGTTAGATAGCCCATTTATCGAAGAAGGCTATAGGCTATATAACAACACGCTAAGACCCTTAGGAGCCGAGCAAAGAGAAAAAGGCACGAATACGAAGTACTCGCACGGGCAGGCGAGGCGAGCGACGGGGTGGGTCGGAGAGCAAGAAATTTGACGCGAACCAAGTCGACAGCAGAAGCCAGTTTTTTAATATATACTTTTCGCACACAAAAATGGTACAAAGGCGGACTTAATGGCTTAGACATTCTCTACCAATCAACCAAGGGTGGTGGGGAGATTAGATGGCAGCTACTTATATTATAGATTACCTTGGAATAACGTCCTTTTCAGGGATAGTATGCAGGAAGGAAGTGACTGTAGTTATAGACGAACCACATGCACCGAGGCCATAGTCGCACCCGCAGAGAAGAGCGAGAGCCACCATCTTATTGCGGCCAAAACCTACAACATTTTAGATATGATTATTTGAGATCTTTGGCACCGAAGAATGAATTAGTGTGGGCCTTAAGTTATATGTATTAAGGACGTGTCATATTATTTGACATTCGTGAACGTTCACCAAGTTGCTCAGCACGCCAGTGCGTTCCAGGTAAATTTCACGTTTGCCAAGCTGTCTTGCGTGCCTTACGAAAACGGCCTTATGTTATGACCCTCTATGTATAAGGATATATAGCTTTTTGACAGTCTAGTCCATTAAAACCAAATAAAAATAATAGCTGAAAAGAGTATGCTTAGACGGTTTGGCCATTTTGAGACTATGAATGAAGGGCGACTAACAAAACGTATCTACAGGGCAGAAGTAAGTGGAAACGCCGGGAGGGATCACCCTAAGAGGACAAATAGTGACCTTATTTATGATGTTCCGCAGAAAGGTATGGTGCGTAGTACTCGCAACAGATGTAAGAACGTAAAAGAGGCAAAAGGAGTATGTAAGGATCGTAGCAGGCGGTGTTCTGTAGTTTCTGCTTCCCCCATTAAAAGAAGCCATGAGTTTATATATGTAATACTAGCTTTCAAAGGTCGAAAATTATCCCACGGGAATGTAATACCAGAATAAGAAGCCTCCTATGTGTTAATCCAGGTTATAATCTATCTGTGTACCAAATTTTATCCAAATCCGTTCAGCTGTTGTTGCGTGATTGAGTAACAAACATCCATCCATCCATACTCACAAACTTTCACATTTATAATATTAGTAGGACACAGGATAAGTTTTTAACCAGTGCGCAAACTGTAACCATGAATTCAGCATATCATTCTAGACTCCCAGTGCAGAAATTTTTCGTTGGTTATACAAAAAGACATCAGTTGTTTCATAGAAAGTGCAATACCTACGCGATCAAAATGTATGGAACAGCTGATGTCTTTTTGTATAATCGACGAAAAATTTCTGCGCTGGGGGGTCAAGAATGATATGCTGAATTCATGGTTATAGTTTGCGCACTGGATTAAAACTTATCCTGTATAATTGGACGGATAATAATAGCAAATGAACGCCGTACCATTGCTTTTATACATGGCATCCGCATCGTAGCAATCGACGGAACCCTGCAGCGCTCCGCCCCCGGCCGAGTTAGATACGCTAAAGTTACGGTACACGCGCTTAGCGCCATAAGCGAAGCAGTCGGAATCTTGAGATACTACGGCATCGACGAACTGTGTATGAAAGAGAAGAAAAGACTGTTATGTAAAAATAGTGGACAGAAGATAATTATGAAATACTTGATAGAATTTCAGAATAGATGGGTTCTGTTTTTCTGCTAGCTATATTGATCATGATACAATTTCTAGAAAAGTTAAATGGGTTCTTTTCTATCAGCTAAGTGTAGCTCAGTCTGAGGTGGCTCAGGACTGAACAAAGGAGTGCAAAGCAACAGATTTCTTTGACATGGAAATGTAAACTTTATTGACAGTCCAATAAAGAGTAAACAAAACCTCGCGGTCCTTGACCGCGTCGTACGAACTTTATAGCACTGTTTACAAAGTGTATTATTCTATGTCATCTCAAAACCACCATGTTTTGGTTTGGGTGCAGTCTAGTATTGCAGTTTTCTTTATACAAAAATTTAATCAAAAATTACAAACCCCTTGTGCATTCAGGTGTGCACACGTAGCCTCTGCCTCACCATGCCCCTTGACACAACGGACACCAAGGGTTTTGAGGAGAGATTCACACTGGAAATAATTCAAGATACATTAAGATCTATTCTATTCTGTATAGGTATGCCAACATTTTTATCCGTTCTAATTTCATCCATACACTGGTCTTGTTCTGAGGATAAAGTTATCTCAAAATGAAAAGGTGTGGCATGCAACCAATGAGTACCAACACATTGAGGCTACTGATATGGTTATTTCCTATATTATGCACATATTCTACTTACTTCTTTAAGAACATTTTTAAATCTCTTCCTAGCCACATCAGGCTTCTTCTTGGCAACTGCAACTTCGGACCTTGGAGCAGCCCCTTTGAACTGAATAGCATTACGTGCAGCCATCACATCTCTCTTGAGTTCTGGTGCGTCACCCTCCAGAACAAATACAGGGTTTATGTCGGCCAATACCAGGTATACTGTTCTGAAGAAGAGGTTCCTGAAAAGTAAACATGTTTTTTATTTTATCTCAATTGATTTCGCTAACGGTACTTGAACTGAGTCTTAGATGATTTACATCCTTTTGCCACTTGCTAAACTATATATTTTAGCATTATGTGGTCAAACTTGAATATTCAGTTACCATAGTTCCAAATCAGGTTCGATTTTTTTTTAATTGTCATTGAATTTGAACATGAACAAAAGAATGTGGTTCAAAAACTTGATAATTATCTAAATTGTGCATTCACTTTAATGGCTTTTTATAAACTGAATGTAGAATATTTATAATTAACTAGCTGCACCCGGGGTTTTCACCCCCATAGGTCTCGAACCCATGGGAATATCGGAATAAAACGTATCCTATGTCCTAATCCAGGTCAGGTGTTTCATCTAATCCAATCAGCTGTTTTAGTGTGAAAGAATATTTAACAAACATATCAAATGTTTTCACTTTTTATCATATTAGTTTATACTACCTCAGATATAATTTCGGCTGGATATGATACTCTGTGACATTCTGACTGTCGCAAACCCATCCTGATAAATCAACTGCTACAGTTTCACCTCGTATCTGCAAAAGACATAGATCAAAACCATTTCTGCTTTCTAGCATATATTATAGACAAAAAATCTTTTCACTTGCATGGAATTCTATGATGACTGTCTGACAAAAAGGAGTCAAGAAAAAAAATTTAAGCATGGTCTAGGTTTGCCTAATTTCTTTTTTGGGCATGGCCTTATAGTCTTCTTCTAAGGGTGTGTCCAGACCTGGCGAAATCGCCGCTCGCAAGCCGCTTGCGAACTGCGCGCGTACAACTCATGTTCGTAGCCTACGAACATGAAATGCAATCGCGCAGTTTGCAAGCGGCTCGCGAGCGGCGCATTCGCCAGGTCTGGACACGCCCTTATATTTACTTAAATAAAAATTAAATGCTGTTCGTTGGTAAGAGAATGGCTGGACCGAATTGTTTTTTTCATGTTATTAATAGTCAGAGTTACGTTAGATGAAAAGAAAAATTTGAGAAGACCCGGAAAATGAGAAAATTCGGGGTTTGGAAGTGCTTGTTTCTATGAATTTTTTTATCTTTTAGGCCTTATTGCTCCCTAAGACGACCGAAATTTTGACAAAGACGTATCGTATCGTTCAGCTAATAAATTTAAAAAAATAGTAATTATAGCAAAATAATAGAAAATGAAAATATGTTAAAGATCTCACTTCATGTAATGATTTTTTCTCGCTGTATGGTGTCAATACAGCCCATAGTCCTTTTACACCCATTTTATTTCAATAATCGCTTTATAACTTTACGTCTTTGATTATATATAATCAAAGCTTTACGTTACTGAAAAGAAACCAACTGAAATTCTAAAAATAACATTTCAATAAAATTCAAATGTTATTGTTTCAGTTCACAGCCAGTAACCGACACTCAGTTTTTTTTTTTTTGTTACTAATTTGTTATTAGCTTATCAAACAATTATAAACCGTGGATCTTTCACTTAAAATAATTGTATTCTACAATAATCAATACAATTACATTCACTTTGTTTATATTTTTTAAATGAACTGACTGACAAAGTTTGTTTTCTAGAAATGTCAAGTGTCATGTCAGTTGTAGAGGTGATCGTTGAATCAATAAACTGTTTTTAACGACTTTTCATTCGTCAACGAGATAACTGTTAATCATCAATGAAAAAACAGGTTGAAAATATTAGCTGTTAATTTACGTCAACGCACAAGACGCATTAATTTAATAGTCCTTATTTTATTAAGTTCCAATTAAAACCAGCTGAAAATAAAATGCTGCTAATGCTGTTAATTTACGTTAAAGGCTCAACGGATTATTTCACTATAATTTTATTAATTTCTGAGAATCAACTGTATGTATTGTAAATGTAAATATTATTTGATTTGAATGTACATAAAATTAAATGATCTTTTAAATACGCCTGGATACTATTTGTATCCCGCCAGTTCTAAGCCTAGAAAGAGTACGAAGGGAATGTCATTATACTCAGCTTTGTCCTCGAGATTAGCATAGAGTTTACATGTAGTAGACATACGGTGTCGCCATCAGCACTGTTTGAGAGTTTTTTTTTTTTTTCGATTTTCACCTTCGTCTGACAACCCCAGCGAACTTCATTTACACATTCAGTGCTTCGCCATACGCGCACTTTCCGTTAAAATTATAATTTTGTTTTGTGCATCGGTTCGTTCTGACCGTGGGTAAACGTTCTCGACCAGTAGAAGAGAACTAAGAATGTATTGCAAAAAAAATCAAAAAGTTAGAGCGTAAATTAATGCACGCACGACGCAGAGATCGATATAGCCCAGCAGGGAGGCGGTTTTCATCCTCATCAGACTCATCTTCGCGTTCTTCGTCTAGTTCGAGTTCTATATCATCGCAGTCACGTTCAAGATCAAGATCGCGAAGGCGTGGCACGGCGGCGCCCGCGCCGCCGCAGCCCGAGCGTCTATGTATTGAAGGTAAAAAATTTCATCCACCCTCATGTTTGAAAAAATTATATAGCGTTAATCTGAAGGGTTCGTCACTTATTGAAGCTTTACGAAAGTTATTCTCACGTATTTGAATAGTGCTGCGGGCAATCTATGGGATTGTCACTTCACTAAAACATGATTATCGAACCAAGTTACAACATGAGTGCAATGCGGGCATTTTTTGGGAATGTCACTTTGTGATTATTATATAGTACTGCGAGCTGTCTGTGGGACTGTTACTTTACTATAATAGGTACTTACCTACCTAAACTCTGTAACTACGATAAGTCTGATAGAGAAAGTAATGCGGGCATTTTTAGGGAATGCAACTTTACTAGCTTAAGTCACAATAATGACACACTGTACATATAGTACAGTCAGTGGGGTAGGTAATGCGGTCAGCTTATGGGGCTGTCACTTTACCTACTTAAATAAATACCAAAAACGGTTAATGTCCAGTTCAGACATGCCTATAACAACGGCAGGCGTCGATGTCAACCCACAACCGTCGACAAGTACCGCTGAACCTCAGCCGTCAACCAGTGGCGTAGTGCCACTGCCGGTACCGACACCGCCGCTGCATACAGAAGCGGCACTTGCAGCATTGGAACTGGACGTGGAACTGCTGAAAATATTAGGGGAGGACCCCTCTCGCACCAAGACGTACGGTATGAATATCCAATCTGATCTTGCGATACGGCTGCAGCACATAGCTACTATAGGCTTATCTAAGGAAGAGCGCTCGGAACTGTTGCAAAGATATTTGCCTCCAGCAAATTGCACATCAATTGATGCCCCCGTTCTCAATCCTGAGGTCAAGGCTGCCATCTCAGAGACTGTTTACAAAAGAGACAAAGGTATCGAACTGAAACAAAGACAAACTTCCTCCGCGACATCATGTTTAGCTGAGGCGCTCACCTTACTGATTTCATCGGAACCAAAAAATACAGCAATAATCAAGGTACTTATGGATGCTATAAAGCTGTTGTGTGATAGTCAGTTCTCAGATTCTGTCACACGCAGGAACTTTGTGCTGTACAATCTAAAAAAGGAATTAAAAGACCAGCTGCAAGCAACAAAAATCGACAAATTCCTTTTCAGTGAAGATCTGCCAGAAGCATTAAGGGCAGCAAAAGCTATTACGAAGTCAGGAGCCTGTATACAAGAGTCATCAAGAGAAATCTTCGAAACAATCGTCGCGTGAAGATCGGATTCGCAGCCGCCACCGATAGACTCGGTAAAATACGCCGGTAGGCTATCTTACTTTCGCGACCAGTGGTCACTTTTGACGGGTGATAAGAACATCTTATCATGGATTGATGGTTATCGAATTCCATTTTCAAGGCCTGTGAACCAGGCCAATATTCCCACAAAAAGATACTACTCCATCTCTGCGAAAGCTCAATTTGAAAGTTCAATTGTTGATTTGCTTAGTATAGGAGCCATCGCAGAATGTAAACCGTGCGGTGAGCAATTCTTGTCCCCTATATTTTTAGTTCCAAAATCGAACGGCAAATCAAGATTTATATTAAATCTAAAAGCACTAAATAAGTTTATCGATCAAGTTTAAAATGTGATGTACATTTTAAACTTGAAGATCTACGTACAGCAATTAAGCTTATTTCTAAGGATTGCTATATGAGTACGATTGATTTAAAGGACGCATATTTTTTGATCCGAATTCACGATGATTTTAAAAAGTACCTTCGCTTTCAATTTGAAAATAAGTTGTATGAATTTAATGTCCTACCCTTTGGAATGAATACTGCCCCTTTTGTTTTCACGAAGATCATGAAACCAGTGATCGGTTTACTTAGATGTTGCGGACATTTATCGACAATATATTTAGATGATACCTTACTTATTTCAAACTCTTTCGAATCATGCCTCAAAAACATATCGGGCACAACTAAGCTTATGAAGGCTCTAGGATTCATAGTAAATACTGAGAAAAGTATTCTTACCCCTTTAAATTCTTAGGTTTCCATATAGACTCAAAACGCTTACAGATTTCCCTACCCATAGACAAACGGGAAAAAATAAAAACAGTAATTAATAAATTTTCTTGTATGAACCGTTGTAAAATCAGGGAATTCGGTCGTTTACTGGGTTTGCACACCTCTGCTTGCCCAGCCGTCAAATACGGCTGGCTATATACAAAGGAACTGGAGCGCTGTAAATTTCTGAACATAAAAGACGATGTATCATGCCAGACCTCAAATGGTGGGCCAAAGCTATGAAAAGTCCCTTTAATAAAATAAAATAATAAAAAGTGACTTTATGTTAGAAATCTATAGTGATGCCTCAACTACGGGATGGGGCGCAGCCTGTGGGGATGAACGTGCGAGCGGGCTGTGGACCTTCAGTGAAAAGTCGCGACATATAAATTATTTAGACATTTTAGCTGCATTTTTAGGAATTAAGACCTTTGCTAAGTCTTATCACGACTGCCAAATACTGTTACGGATTGATAATACCACCGCTATTTTATACATTAACCGTATGGGAGGTGTTCAGTTTCCTCACCTCACAAATATTACTAGAGAATTGTGGCAGTGGTGTGAGGAACGTAATTTAGTTGTATTTGCGTCATATATTAGTTCAACGGATAATCATATCGCGGATGCAGAATCGCGACGTGTCCATCCAGTTATAGAGTGGGAGTTGTCACATACCGCATTACAGAAAATTGTACGAAAATATGGTGTTCCAGAAATAGACTTATTTGCCAGTAGAGTCAATAAAAAATGCTCAAACTACGCGTCCTGGCATAGAGACCCTGATGCGTATGTTATAGACGCATTCACAATCTCATGGTCTGATATCTATTTGTACAGTTTCCCTCCAATAGCTATCATACTAAAAGTGTTAAGAAAGATTGTTAATGATGAAGCTAAGGGCATTATGATATGACCAATGTGGCCCACGCAGCCGTGGTACCCGTTATTTAACAGTCTACTCATAACCAAACCTTTGATATTTAAATCAACTCACAACTTGATTATTTCTCATTCTAGCAATCGGGAGGTGCATCAGAAAATTACCCTGGTTGCCGGAATATTATCAGAACGTCCTTTCTGAAAAGATATGTGCCACCACATTCTATACCTCTTATGATAGCCTCACTGTCAGAGAACTCACTGAAGCACTATGATTCGTGCCTCAGAAAATGGTTTAATTTCTGTAAAGCAAACAATGTTGATTTATATGTAGCCTCGGTTCCAATTGTCATAACTTTCTTAACAGGACTGTATAATTCAGGTGCTCAATATGGAACATTAAACAGTTGTAAATCAGCCCTTGTACTGATTCTTGGTCAAGAATTGGGTAAATACGAGTGTATTAAACGTTTGTTCAAAGGAGTTTTCAGACTGCGTCCTCCACTACCTAAGTACAACATTACTTGGGACACATCCATAGTCCTTAACTTTTTGGCTAATTGGTACCCAAATGATACACTTAACTTAGAGAAAATATCTAAGAAATTAATAACCTTACTTGCTCTGGCAACTGCACATAGAGTACAGACATTTTCTAAAATTAACATACAAAATATAGAGAAGTATTTAATAATGAAATTCGAATAAAAATTCCAAATTTAATAAAAACGTCCCGCCTTGGATCATCACAACCAATTTTAATACTGCCTTTTTTCCGGGAAAGGCCAGAAATATACCCTGCCCTTTCATTGCAATCTTATGTTTCAATAACAAAAACTTTAAGAAAAAGTGATGATCTCTTTTTAAGTTTAAGGAAACCTCATAATTCGATCACTCCGCAGACCTTGAGCAGATGGATTAAATCTACGTTAAGTAGTAGTGGAATTGATGTGTCCATTTTTACTTTTTTACTGCGCATAGCACTAGACACGCCTCTACTTCTAAGGCTCACCAAGTTGGAATAAGCTTGGACGTAATCCGAAAAACAGCAGGCTGGAGCGATAATTCCAAAACATTTGGTGAATTTTATAATAAGATTATATCTGACATAAGTAACGATTCTTTTGCGAAAAGCATTTTGTTAAATACTGATTAATCTCCAACCTATTTATATAATTACTATTGATGAACAGAAAATAACTGAATCTTGTATTGAAGGGAATATAAACAAATGATCCTAGGTTTTTTTCAAAACTGTGTTTAATTATTGTTGACATTTTCATAATATACTCTCAACATCTACATGTAAACTCTATGCTAATCTCGAGGACAAAGCTGAGTATAATTAATGATTAAACGAACTTACCTTAAGTGAAGTTCGATCATAATTATACGAAGGCTTTGTCCGAAGAGATTAGCATCCCACCCTCCCATCTTCCCATTGTGTATTCAAATATCAACCAAATGCTCTGAAGTAAATGAAGTTCGCTGGGGTTGTCAGACGAAGGTGAAAATCGAAAAAAAAAAAAACTCTCAAACAGTGCTGATGGCGACACCGTATGTCTACTACATGTAAACTCTATGCTAATCTCTTCGGACAAAGCCTTCGTATAATTATGATCGAACTTCACTTAAGGTAAGTTCGTTTAATCATTAATTATAATTATTTATTTAAATTCTTATCAAATTAATTATTTGCACCAAAATTGTCACTGATTGAAAACGTTCACATAAATTAACGCTAAACGCTACCGATTGAACATTCAAAACCTGTTATTAATTTAACAACTTTTTTAACCTGTTGACCAGTGATGATTAACTGTTAAATTACAATAACCAAAAAACCGTCAAAGACCCACCTCTAGTCAGTCCATCAGATAAACTGACATTACACTTGACACTTCGCGATAAGTGTAGCCATGCTCAATAAATCCGATTACATCCTATGTAAATAGTTACGATAGTCATGGATCATGGCAATGGATCCGTGGCGCCAGTGGCACTGCTGCGAGCCGCGCTGCCATACGGTGCCACATTAATAATCACCCTTGGATTTCTATGGACCCTTACACAAGCCACCGCCGTGGTACCAAGGCCCGCCATGTTTCATAATTTGCTTAGCCTTTTCTCAACTATGTTGGGGTCGGCTTCCAGTCTAACCGGATGCAGCTGAATGTAAAATACTGGTAGTATTTTACATAGAGCGACTGCCCATCTGACTTCTACAACCCAGTTACTGGGTAATACTACACCCCTTGGCGAGACTAGTAGTCAGACTTCCGGGCTTCTGACTATTTACTCATGTGTTCTGACGACCCGTAACGACTGTCAGAGATCCACAAATGACAGCCGGGATGAAAGGCGCTAAAAAAATATCTAAACCACTAGCAAAAATTTAAAATTAAAAAAACCCCCGACCCAAACAAAAACTAAAAAGTAAAAAAATATATTTATTGGCCTTTTAAATTAACATGAATATAAGCTTTGTCAGGCATTACAGTATTATTACGCGAAGGGCTTCGATTCGAATCAATAAGGTTAAAATATTTCTCGGACCGTACACGTTACAAACGCGTGAAAAATAACTTTAATTTTGGAAGGCGGTGACAAAAAATTCAAATACATATCCAAAGTCACCGACTTCCGAAATCAAAGTTATTTTTCACTTTGTAGTGTTTTTTCCCGAAGTCGGTTGTTTTTTGTTCGGAAAAGTTTTTATTTTTCACGTTTTAGTTATAGTACCTACCCCACCAATTCGAAATTCCATCATCTTTAGGGTCAAAACAATGCATATTTATGCGATAGCAGCAATCGCGGTTGATTTGCTGTAATTTTGTTCCGTTGTATGTCTCCGAAACGCATCATCAGATCTAAGTGAAATTTAAATGGGACCATTTCGGAACATTTTGCAAATCCGTCTGTCTATGACGGAGTTGTGCCCGAACATACATAAAACAAAAATTATAAACATGTCGAATTGTTAACTTTCTTCCTTTTGAAGTCGGTTAACAAATGACGTGTTATGTCAAAAACGGGAAACGTATTGTCATCTCTTTTACACACATGCAAAATTAGATCATTTATTTCTTCTAACGCATTATTAGTAAACAAAATCTCTTCCAACATAAATAAACCGTACTTATCAAATTTAATGATGAAATTATGTGTTTATTCGTATTAATTAATTGATGGGGTTAAAACTACATAATCATCCGTCATAATGTTTCAGTGTCTTTCAAAAACTTGTTGACTGATGTTGTTAAATTTGGTGCCAAAATTGCAAATGAGTTGATAAGAATATGATAATTATTTCGGCGATAATATCGTTACTCAGCGTTATCAGTCTGCGGCGGGGTTTGGCGACCGACGTAATCTTTCAACATACCACGCATTTGGACCTATTATCTGAGACTCTGAGTAGATAAGTTATGAAACACTGACTTAATTACTATTAGACTCTTGCTAAGAAATAACATGTCGTATTTAAGACATCTGTGTAAAAATGGGTATGTTTTTTTTTCACTTCTTTTATTTCTTCTACCGTAGTGTTATTATTAATTTTAAAAAAAATCTCTCTTACAAAATATTTGCAGACACACCTATTTCATTAATATGAAATTGCTAGCAAACATTATAGCATATTAGTATGTTTGTACACCGATATTATTTTGCTGAACTAAATATAATAAACATATAACATGTTCCAGAGTGTCCCTCCACTTGCAATACCCTGCAAGGTACACTCATGCCCAGCAGCTCAAAGAGGAAGTCCGTATGAGGCAGATCAGCAAAGTTCTGATAGCCAACCGTGGTGAGATAGCATGCCGAGTTATGAAGACCGCTAGGAAGCTGGGAGTGAGAACCGTGGCTGTGTATTCCGATGCTGATAAACATGCCATGCATGTTGAAATGGTAAGCACAATAATATTATTATGTTCATGTAAAATTAAGTACATAGGAACTTGTTGACAAGATGAATAATACATTGTGGGTATGTGGTGACATATTGATTATTATTCTTTGCAAGATGTAGTTGTTTGCATTTTATTTCATGATAACAGTTCACATCATATCCAACTCGGTAATCAGTAATCAGTCTTTGTAATCTTTATTTTATTCCATCATTCAACAAAACTGTGTCTTATAGATGTTGTCCCATGGACTATTTTCCAACAAAATAACTGGTTGTAATTACAACTGCCAGTATCACAAAAAAATATCAGGTTGTATTTTGCAGTTTCTTAATCATTAAGATTAAGAAACTGCAGTCTAAGCAAAGGAAATACCTAGGATACCTTCGGGAGGTTCCTGTTTCGGATAGGGCGGGAGGAAACGCCCGGATGTTTCCATTGCGAAGATCGCCCTGAGGACACGGTGGAGCATACGGTGGAGGTCTGCTCGGCTTGAGCGGAATATCGCCGTGTCCTCGTGAAGGTGGTCGGCGGCGGCGATCTCTCGAGTCCGACCCTGGTCCAGGCCATGGTACGGAGCGAGAGTGCAAGGCTAGCAGTCGCCTCCTTCAGCGAAGCCGTTATGCTCGCAAAGAGGGAGACGGTGCACATGAGGGAGATGCAGTACATGCGCCCTCACAGCCGTGGCCTTCGCAGGAGACGCCCTGGGTGTCGGGAATCCCAGGCTGATTCCCGGCCACCGTAGGCACGGGCTTGCGGACGGCGAGTAATGGGTAGCTCGCTGTCCGGTAAGGACCAAGCCCGGGTCGACGGCGCGTTGTGTTCCACGCGCGCCTCAAAGAGATGTCACCAGCAACTGATGGGGCCCGCAAGGGCCGATGCCTATCAGGGGTGCGGGTTGTCCGAAAGAGATACCGCAGCCCCTGGCACACAGGCAACTGAGGTAACACGGGTGGGTTTTAGTCTTTAAAAGTCTGACACGCCCTCCCGCTCCACCCAGAGCGTTATTTGATGATTTCCCACCCAAAAAAAAGGAAACACCACAAAAGACATGATTTGGTCTAGAGCTGATGGCAATAGCTCGCCCCCTATTACATGGGACCGAAACATAACTGGCAAAATGTGGTTTACTATAGGTACACCTCTGCACAACCTTTTGGGGAAATAAGGCGTGATGTAATGTTATGTCATGTATCCCTTAGGGTCCATCCATAAATAACGTCACATAAATTTTATGGTTTTTGACCACCTCCTGCCCTTGTCACAGGTGGTCACTATTGTGAAACACCCTCCCCCTCGTGTGACGTCAGATATTTTTAAAACAGCAGTTTTTCCAATTTATTTAAATTTAAAATAATTTACATAAGCCGTATAAATATAGGTTGAGTTAGTAAAATTTTTAAGTTTATCGTTTAAATACAAATTTCAAGGTTTAGAATTTTAGATTTTAACATGTGACATCGCAAAGCTTCTGCCAGGGGTGCGGGTTGTTCGAAAGAGATACCGCGGCCCCTGGCACACAGGCAACTGAGGGAACACGGGTGGGTTTTAGTCAGTAAAAGTCTGACACGCCCTCCTTCTCCACGCAGAGTGGGGGAAGTCATTTGATGATGTCCCACCCAGAAAAAAATAACGTCACAGAGCTTTTGACCACCCCTGTCCCTTGTCACACAACGTCACATTTCGTTGACCCCTCCCCCCCTTAACGTGTGACGTAATTTATGGATGGCCCCTTACCATTATTGTTTTCACAGGCAGATGAAGCATACCACATTGGGCCTGCACCATCCAGCCAAAGTTATCTGAACGCAGCAAAAATTTTGGAAGTGGCCAAGAAGTCTAACAGCCAAGCCATACACCCTGGCTATGGGTTCCTTTCAGAAAATGTGGAGTTCTGTGAAAAGTGTGCCACTGAAGATATTGTATTTATTGGACCTCCACCAGTAGCTATTAGGGATATGGGTATAAAAAGGTAAGGAAATAAAAAAGTAAGTTGTAATAGTATTCATTTAGTGCTAAATGAGTACCTGTTGTGGTAGGCATAGTCATTTTATTCTAGGTGCATTGTCTTCATATGTAACGATATCCTCCCCCAATGTGTTTGGTTCTTTCCTCAAAAGACCATTTCATACACCAATCCACATGGTCTTCACATAATCTGACCAAGATTATGTCTGGACTTTAAAAGGGACTATGACCTCTGAGTTCGTTTCGGCGTTTCTTCTCAAGAGTAGTCGGATGGGAAACGCCGACCTCATCTAGTTTTAAAAATATGATTAACGTGTAGAAGTGTTTGTACAAACCAACTTACAAAAAGAAAATCATTTATCATTTACTATCCTACTAAACTGCGATTTATCGATTCGACATTTAACTAGAGATTAAGTACTTAATCCGGTCGTGCATGGAGCGATATCCATTTGTATGCCCATATAATTATTTTCCCCTAGAATAATTTTCAACCTCCACACGGGCGAAGCCGCTGGCAAAAGCTAGTTTTAAATATATACATAATATTGTGAAACAATTGAAAAGAGTAATAGTGGAATTTCTTTCCCGTTCTTCTCAATACAAAACTACCTTTTGGGAGGGCCAAAGAATCAGTTACAAGTTTTTGAAAATGTTGACGTTCAAAAGTTCCTCTTTTGGGGTAAATAGGCTTTGATTTTACTCTCTACTGGCTATTCCAGTTAGAGATAAAAATATGAATAAAACTTGCTGGTAACTGGTATGCCTATTTGCCTACCCACCAGCACTGATATATCATTCCCAATACAAGTTTCTATTGCAGAAATAGTTAGTTGTTATCAAAGCTAGCAAGCTCTATAAAGTTACTGGAAATATCAAGTACCACAGTATTTTATAGTGAAAATGACAATCAACACTTGAATGAAGCATTATTTCTTTTCAGCACATCAAAAGCAATAATGTCAGCTGCTGGAGTCCCCATTGTTAGAGGTTACCACGGCGAGGAGCAGAGTATCGAGAAGTTACAAGCTGAAGCACAAAATATCGGATTCCCTCTTATGATCAAAGCCGTTCGAGGTGGTGGTGGAAAGGTAACAATATAGTCACAAAAAAGTCGTTGTTGTAGAAATTCGTTCTTGCATATTATATTTTAGTCTTTCATCATTCGCTTGCCCTTATTCCAATAGCGATGATGATAATTTTTTATTGCAAATAGTGCAAACAATATTTATAAAAAGTGTAGAAGCTATAAAAAATTGCCTAGTTATAAATGTTTATAAATGCTAGGCAAAGACGGCACTGTCACAGAAGTCACGAAGTACAGACGTCAGCACATCAAGCCACCCCAAACTGTAAAATTTTCCCAAGTGAACATGAACCTTCTTATGTACATGAAATAAAGATGAAAATCGATCAAATAAATGACAGATTGGAGTAGCTTGATGTGCTGGCGTCTGTACATAGTCGTGACTTCGTAAGACTATTTTGCTTCATAATAGCGCCATATATTGACCGTACCACGCGACAAGGACGGGACTAATCCCTTCCAAAAACTTTTAATTAGCTTCTCCATAATATTTCCCTCGATTTTACTTTGCGTTCTTTGAAATTACATTTATTTGTTCAATATTTCTAATATTAGATCATCCCGATTCATTAGGCGTCCATCGGCGCAGGATGACGTCTTCTTCCGTACTTCTCTATTAGTCGTCATCTCAGTAGCCCACCCCCTTTGTAGCCATATCATCTGTAATGTGTCTTATGCTCCACATTCAAAAATTTTGCTTCATATTATATTTTAGTCCATGACATTAAATAACGCCCCCTGTCGATTATGCTGGGTAGGTTACAGTATGTCGAATGCATATTCTTCTATTTTTCGCGGCCTAGTCTACAGGTCCTTTTACTACGTAACGGATATCAAAAGTACAGAGATGGCGCTGTTTATTAAATTTTTAGTTTGAATATTTGAATTTAAAATTGTTTTATGTTTACAGGGAATGAGAATAGCAATGACTGAAGCAGATTTCTTGCCCCAATTGGAGTCTGCAAAACGCGAATCTCTAAAGTCTTTCGGAGACGACAACATGCTTCTCGAGCAATACATTACTGACCCAAGACATGTTGAAGTGCAGGTATGTGTGGACAATAATATAAGCATGATAAAAAAAATGAAATAATTACCTAAATATCTGTTTTTGAGATTGCCTTTGGAGTAAATTAAAAAAGTAAGATGAATTTATTTCCTTTCAGGTATTTGCTGATATGCACGGTAATGCCGTCCATCTCTTCGAGAGAGACTGCTCAGTACAGAGACGTCATCAAAAGATCATTGAAGAAGCTCCAGCGGTACGTAACCTACTACAGTAAATATTTTCTATCTTTTCAGCATGAGCTACATTTTGATTATTAGGGTATTTTACTCTATTTGAGAAAAAATCTAAAAATATATTATTGAGATAGCTTAGGCAAAATGCGGTCGGAAAATGTTAGTTTTAGTTCATGAAATAACAAAATAAATGTTAAAATTCAGTTCAAAGTTTTCAGTTTATTTAATCTGTTTTTGAACACCATGAAATAGTAGCCGCCATGTTATTACGTCATACGGCGTGTCAAATGAACAACTTTGTACTTTTATTATTTTCGTAACCAAAGTCATTTTTATTTAAATAATATTTTGCACTCAGGAACAGCAAACCAGCGATAATTAATAATGAAATATTAATAATAGTAATTAAAAAATGGGTGTAATACCCTATTGATGCCTCGTTAAAAAAAATAAACAGGATGTGGGCTGGGCTGACTGCACAGAATACGGCAGACGATCGTTAACGTTTTTTGTAGGCTATTTAAATGCATGAACCCAACATTACTGTTAGCCCGCATCATCCCACTGCTGGGCAAAGGCGTCTCCCTTTTACGTCCAGCTCTATCGATCCAGTGCTAAAGCCCACTGGTCGTGGGTCTGCCGCAACGCCTTCTGGCTGTGTCAGGGCTCCACGTAGTGGTTATTTTAGGCCACAACATTGGGTATACAGTAGAAGTGCCCAGCCCAGTCCCACTTTAGCTTAGCGGCTTTTAGAGCAACGTCAGTAACATTTAACCCTACATTGTAACCCAGGGGTACGGTTTGTTCGAAAGAGATACCGTGGCCCCTGGCACACAGGCAACTGAAGGAACACGGGTGGATTTTAGTCAGTAAGTCCGACACACTCTCCTGCTCCACCCAGAGCGCCAGAAGTTATTTGATGATTTCCCACCCTAAAGAAAAACCCCCTACATTATAAGTTTAATTTGAAATATGTTCAAATTCTCAGTATTCTATGTTAGTAGTCAAATGGTCGCAAGCACTACTGCTGGGCTTGAGGTCGTAAGTTCGCTTCAATCGGGCAAAGAGTTATTTGGTATTTTTATCAGGAATTTCTCACTAGCAACCCAGACTCTGGATTTGTGCTCGGTAGATGGCAATAAGCTTGCCCTCTATTACGGAGACTTGACACAACTAGTAATATGTGGGTGTATTATAGGTACAGTACTGCCTGACCCTTCGAAGAAAAGGCGTGAATGTGTCCGTTTCAAAAGCGCGACCACGGCGATGTTAAAAAAAAGTACCAACCTTTTGTAAAAGTTAATTCCCAAAACCATAAATTTGTCCAAGTTATGGTTAAATTGTTATTAAGGTTTGAAGGCCGCGCCATTGAAACGCGGAGAACCCCGCGGCCACGATCTTTAAAACTAAGCGTTGCAGAGGCCTGAAATTTAGGTAAATGATAGATTGAATTTGTAAAAAAATTGTAATAGATTTTTATTTTTTTATTACACCGTGTCCGCGCCTTTGAAACACGGACACGGCGTAAAGTTATGTGTTAAGAGTGTACGTATAAAGGTATTGTTTCTTTTCCAGCCAGGTATTTCAGAAGAAACTCGCCGGTCTCTCGGAGAGGCCGCAGTCCGCGCTGCTAAAGCTGTGGGCTACGTCGGGGCGGGAACCGTTGAGTTCATCCTACATCGTCAAACACACGAATTCCACTTCATGGAGATGAACACACGTCTCCAGGTGGAGCATCCCATCACTGAGATGATCACTGGTATGTTACTTGAATTTTGCTAGAATATGAAAGTTCTCTCTTTCTCAGTATAAATGTGCTTGCGCCATATAAGAAGACCAGTGATGGCCCAGTGGAAACGGCCGCGAGTTACGAGTTGGAGATCGTAGGTTCGGACCCTGACAGGCGCTTTATTTTGCGTAAATTATTTCAACACCACTGCTCTCAAAACGGTGAAGGAAAACGTGTGCAAACCGGCAGGTACTAGAACCAAAAATCCAAAGACATGTGATATCCACTAACCCACACTGGGCCCGCGTGGGTGGACTACCCACTCTCTCACAGAGCCTGGCTGGCCTGGGTCCCAGCAATGGGAACATTATAAGCTGATTGTGTGTTCTGCGATAAAAGATTTTGTGGCACAGTCGCGACCTCTGCAACTTGTCGTTTGCTAGCTGAATACAGAGTACTGCATATTACTGAATACAGTAATATGTAATCGCATCCAGGGTATCACCACCAGTTGTTTATCAGACTTGGGCGGTGTTAAACTATTGTCAACTAATCATGGCAAATACTTTAATGCCCGTTTTTACTAACGATAGGTGGCACATTAAGATAATGCCTAAACAGAAAAAAGCCTATTAAATTTTCAACCCTAGGCTCATCGCCGATTTTTTTTTAAACTTTGCCTCCACACTAGGAATTTCTCCTGTTTTGTGGGTGCGTTTAGAAACATTTAAACTGACATACACAAACAGCCAGACCCGGAACAACTACTTGTAGGTCATACAAATATTTGTACTGTGCGGGAATCGAACCCACGACACGCAGCGCAGCTATTAATAGCTAAACGACTACGCCAACCGTGCCGTCAAACCAGTGCAGGACCAGATGTTATTTTAATTATTTTAAATTAATAAAATAATCTGAGCGCGGAAGTAAAAGCTTTTGTTATTCTTTAGGTTCGAATTTAAAAAAAAAGTGAATTCTTTCAGGCACGGACTTAGTCGAATGGCAGCTACGTGTAGCGGCAGGCGAACAGTTGCCTCTGTCTCAAGAGCAAATTATTCGTCGAGGACACGCGGTTGAGTGTCGTATCTACGCAGAGGAGCCACGAGCAGGTTTCCTCCCTCGCGCTGGGACGCTACATAGACTTACACAGCCTGTGCCAGAAGAGTTTGTTAGGGTGAGTTTAGCATTATAGGTCTATAAGGATTCCACTGATAGTATACAGGGTGGCATTGAAGTCATGGGCATTATTTTAAACTAAGCGATTGATCCAGTGACGTAATCGGCGCACGCGCCTTGCTGCGCCTGTATTTACATACCCTTGGATTGCAGTGCATTAAGTGTTAGTGGACTAATTGTGAACACGATGTAATTTGCAAGCTAGGTACACGGATCAAAAATACTTACAAGTTGAATTTCTTAACGAACGCGTTTTGTAACTGGTTTTTACAAAAAAAAAAATAACATTTGGTGAACTGATGAAGCGCCATTCACTAGAATCGGACTATATAACATTCAGTACGAACATTGGTAGTGCCGACGTTGGCGCAACCTCCATGTAACACGCCGTGAAGCTTTTGAAAGTGTGTTTTTGTGTGTGTCGCAGACGGGCCCACCCGTGTCGGGGCCGATGAGGTCACACTATTTAACACCTCTGGACTTTTTCTTATGGGGTAAAATTAAAAGAATTGCGTATGAGCGGGAAAGTTAGTCGAGAGACGATGTAAAAACAAAATTATTACCGCATTTGAAATGGTGAAATCACATGCCAGAGCGAAAGACAATCACAGATGTCGTATTTTATTTTTGTATTTTTTTGTATTTTGAAAGTTGGAATCAAGTTGTATGTACTTTGACGTGTTTTATTGTGTGACGTACTTTTTTTTGACCGTCCTAAGTATTGAATTGCGTAATAGTAACGCTAATGTAAATAGTGTCATGAGTGGAGTCATAGTTTAAAATAATGCCCATGACTTCAATTGCACCCTGTATAGGCCTCTTCTTTGCGAGGAGTGGTAATCCACCACGCGGGCCTAAAATAAAAGTATTCCAAAATTGATTTCATGATTTATTTCGATGCATGTCTTAGTTCCTACACACACCTTATTGTAAGTGTTCACGCGCCGCGTCGTCTTATGACGCCTAGTAGTTACGGGTGTTCCGTGCGTATGAAACAGTACCACTTTTAAGATACGAGCATGTAATGCTCAGTAGTTTGCATGCAGCTGATAAAACGTCGAGCTAATTTAAGTTTTATTTTCTTAACTTTAATCTTCCGGTTCCGTGTGTTGCCGGACGTAAAATAATAGCACCATCCCTTTTCTTCCCGTGGGTGTCGTAGAAGGCGACTAAGGGACTTACTAGAGAATGGGCAGCAGCGTTCTCTATGCATTTTACCACCATACTGCGATCGCCAACGCGCCTGCCAAGCGTGGCGATTATGGCAAACCCCCCCCCCCTTTTGGGGGAGGCGTATGTCCAGCAGTGGACGTCTTTCGGCTGAAGTGAACTTTAATCTGCATTCTATGGAGATGTATGAAAACGTAATTTGATTTTGACGATTGATTGACATGCTTGATTTCATTTAATTATTTCCAGGTGGAGACAGGCGTCCGAGAAGGACAAGAGGTGTCAGTGCACTACGACCCCATGATCGCCAAACTTGTAGTATGGGGTCGCGACCGTAGTGAAGCTCTCGCCAAGACCAGGGCAAAGCTCTCCGAGTATCAAGTGAGTGAGCTAAGCAAATAAAGTATCCCAAACATAGTCGTTCGCCTCCGCAAACAGCCACTCTGCAAAACTTTGACCATAGACATATACCATTGTATATTGAATAAGATACAACTTTTTGTAGCAGTTTAAGTTCATTGTTACTAACCAATTTAGTCTTATGGTGGCTACAAGCGCAACCTCATGAATAGGCGAAGCTCAGTGAATAATACTTTCTATTAATTGCACTGTTGAGCTGTCAAGAAGTGTAAACAGATAAATTTTCTCTTTTAGGTGGCCGGTTTAGAGACTAATGTCAACTTCCTCCTCCGCCTAAGCGGCGCAAACGCATTCGTAGCGGGCGACGTGCACACTTCGTTCATTCCGCAGCACGAAATCGAACTGTTCCCGCCAAGCGACTCCGTACTGAGCGAAGAGCGAGCCATACAGGCTGCGTTAGGAAATGTATGTATACAAGGCCTATCCCTAGCTGGGCCAGGCTTCTCGTCCTTAGAGCACTTAAACCTCCTTGCACCATAAATCATTAAATACCTTAAGCTCTAAACATTCTAATGATTTCATCATACACACAATCTTCCTCTGACATCTTCGAACGATTGACAGAAACAGAACGCGCTCACTTATTTGTGATACCAGCAGGCATTTGAACCAGGTGAAGACTTAAAAGGCAGTGGGTCTGCTAGTTTCAGTCTGTAAACATTGCAGTGTGATGAAAGGATTATCAACAAAGCAATGTTTCTGTTACTTCATTACAGTTTCTATATCTTATTTTAAACTGTAAATGGTTTTTCAGGTTGTCATGGTGTCGTGTTCTACATAAAGATAACAGCATTCTTTTATTTCTTCCAGCTGCTGAGCAATCAAGTTTCAAGTACTGTTACGGAAAACTGGAAGGGAATCTCAGTGGGGCCTCAGGCGTGGAGACCTAACTTTGAACTACAGAAAACAATTTCCTTGAGGTTTGACGAAAAAGGTGAATAATTTATAATGTAAAAAAATGGAGTTTTTGTGTTTTGGAGTACAGGCGTCATTATGTAAAAATATTAATAGTTATGCATAGGCCTCCAAATATTTAACTAATGTAGGTGATTCATGCTTAATTGACTAATGCTCCAGGTGTGCCATTAGTCAACTAAGCATTAATCCCTGTGATTGTTCCACACTTAACCCTAAGCACTTATGATAAAAGTATTGAATTCCTAATTATTGAATTGGTAATGCCGTCAGTCAATGAGAAAAGTGTACAAACAAGTGCTTTACTTGTGAGCACATATCCAACTAAAATATCTTTCGAAATTTTTTTTCACTACCTCTTCGCAGATCTCACAGTAACAGTCCAACATGAGCGCACACCCAACTCATACCGCGTTAAAGTCAAAGATGGCGAATGGCTACAAGTAGAAGCTTCGCTTGAAAACACCGAGAGAGGACTCAGATTGAACACGCTCATAGGCGACAAGAAGAGCAACGTGGGACTACTGATACACGAGGAACAAGTGCACGTGTATGATGAGGTAAGGACACTATATCACAGTGTGGTATCACTAGTAGAAGCATCTCATCAGCTTGAAACCACCGAGTGAGGACTCAAACTGAACACAAATAAAAGAATTCCCTGTTGGATGTGTAAGGGTTCATAACCATCCTGCAACTTAGTAAGATCAACTGAGATAATAATAATAATAATCATTTTATTGAAAAAAGACCTTTCAATATGCTTAGTATCTAGCTAAAGTTCACAATAATTAAAGGAACACAAAGTTGAAACCCTGACTCCTAGACTAGGAATACCTGTGACTTAGGAGTCAGTGTTCTACTGCGACTCGGACACTATAAACCCTTATGGAAATTAAGAGCTGGTAAGGTGATATTATACAAAAGATTATATTATTATGTAGTGATTGAAAGAAAAATGTGAAAAACATAGTAAAAGGAAACAAAACAAAACAAAAACTTAAATTAAAATTAGATTAAAAAAGTAAAATGACTGTGATTGATTCTGCATGTGTGACTGGAAGTCGTGTGTGTTGTTGCGTTATAAGGGTGTGTGTGTGACTGGGAAACGTGTGTATTTTCTGTTGTGTGAGTGATATGAGGACCCTTAGTATGTGAATGTAGTGGTGTCGAGAGTAAGAGTAAGACTGTGTTTTACTTATTAAAAGGTCGTGAGGTTTTCCGTAATATTAAAAAAGACGGTGACTGAATAGGGTATTACACCCATTTTTGAAGTGTCATAATTAGTTTGTAAAGTGCTAATTAACTATTTAAAAAAACACAAAATTTTATTTAATCGATTAGTTCCGTAAAAATGGAAAAGTAGTTTTACATTTTCAAATTTCGCGCGTAATTTGACGAAAACGCTGGACGCAGTGGACGCCATATTGCTCTGTGGGTATGACGTCAGTTTGATGTGTTGACAAATGCGCTAATATTTTATATGTTAATTGTTTATAATTAAAAAAATGAGTTATTTTTCTACTTATCGTTGATTTGCTGTTCCTGAATGCAAAATATTATTTAAATAAAAATAACTTTGGTTATGAAAATAATAAAACTACAAAGTTGTTCAATTGACACGCCGTATGACGTAATAACATGGCGGCTACTATTTCATGGTGTTCAAAATCAGACTAAATAAACTGTAATCTTTGAATTGAATTATAACATTTATTTTGTTATTTCATGAACTAAGACAAACTTTGTCCGGCTGCATTAAGCTATCTCAATAATATAATTTTAGATTTTTTCATCACTCATATAGAGTAAAATACCCTATCACGTGTGTTATATGGAATGGTTTGACTTATGTCAGGGTGATTAGTAGTTCCTCAGTTTGAGCGTAGTCTAGGAGGTACAGCATGATCTTCAGCTTACCCTTTACATCTTATTTGTTTAACCTTGCTATTTATGTGGAATTATTAATGTTTTTGTAGACAAGAGAGCTCCGCACATACAGCTGTCTTCTGGCGAAGGTAGTTCTATGACTAGGGGTAAGGCAAACAATTCTTTGACCACGTTTATTTGAGTCTGGGGGTGGTACTTGGTTATGTTTCTAGAGAGTGGTTCTGAGTACAAATAGCTGTCTGACAGTTACGAGTTTGAGCTCGGTGTAAAGCTGATGAGTCGGGTAGCGAAAGGGCTTTTGTAACATAACCTTAAGTACCGCCCTTTGCGCACGCTGCAGCTCGAGGAATTTAGTTTTGGCCGACCCACCCCAAGCTAGAATACAATAGCCGATGATGGACTGGCAAAGTGCAGTGTAAACCATTTTTAGGATCTCTAAGTCCTCAGACTGCCTTAATGACTTGATGAGGTGAATTGTTTTCCTGACTTTGTATCCTTGTTCCATTTCAGTCCATCATCGATCATGACACCCAAATATTTGACAGATGTTACTGAGGGGAGCATTAGGCATGAGTTGCCAGACAGGTGTGAGGTCTAATTGAGTATGTGTTTAGGGGTTTCGTTCTAGCGTGAATAGAAAACAGGATGTAGTTTCTTTTTTGTAGGTTCAGGGTAAGTAGATTTTTGTGAAGCCATTCCACGACAATTTGCAGGAATTCTTCAGCATTATTTTTCACCTCATCCCAGTTTCTCCCATGTACTATAATAGCTGTGAATATATTAGCAGATGGAAAAATAAGGGTGCACAGGTCAGTGATGTAGATAAGGAAGAGCATTGGGCCGACGACACTGCCCTACGTGTCCGTTACCCAGGCCAGATGTTGTCGAAAATGGTCATTTGAATCTTATAGATAATTAATTTTGCGGCTTCTGTAATTGTTGCGCACATTTTTAAATTTGTTGCGCTTATAGTTTTTTAATTATTTCACAAAAACATTTCCTGCTGGCGTAACGTTACCCCAGCCAGACCTTTTTCTTTCTAATGGGAATATTTAAATAATTACTAGCTATAAAATTAGTTGTCTAGATGAAGTAAATGTTGTGCCTTATTTTGTATTTGTTCTTTCATCGGTTGTGAAGTTATTCGAGATTTTGCTGGGGTAACGTTTTTGGTTTTGCTAGATCTTTGAAATGGTTAAGCGGATTCTTATCATATTTTGTACATGGCTTCTTGGGAATTAGTTTAAATTTGTTCTGCAATAAAAAAACCAAAATAATACATAGCTTAAAGGTTATTTCATTAAATAGAAAAACACTTCAATTGGTCCCAGCACTCTCAATAAGAGCTCTAAAGACTTACTTTAAACGTTATTTTAAAGCTTGTAACTGCCTTCAAATATGTATGTGAAGTTTCATTAGTATCCTGTAAGTATTAAACAAGTTATGATGATATTGAGTTCTTCACGAGCACGGTCTTGATGCGCGCGGTGTTATTTGGTCACTGGATTGGATATATGAACTGAATGTTATGTCAATTATTAGTTTTTTAGTTCAGTTGTATATCAGTAAAATTTCAGCTCAGTACATTGGATAATTAATGAGATAATACGATTAAAGTCATCAGGAAGTGAATGACCGTGGTAACCCGACCAAGTTTAGGTGGTTACGAAAAAGCGAAAACGCAGAACATTATACTATCTTTTGAAATGTTCAGTATAATACACCTTACAATTTCGGTACAGACGCGTACACTGTTAAATACATTAATAATATAATAATATCTGTACTATGAAAACATTATTATTATCTTCCAGTTGCACAAACTTATCAAAAATCACTGATATAACATGTCGTTCGGTGGGACACGGAAGGGGTGGGGTGAAGGGGCGCATTGTTTGCATATCGCACTAAACATGCTCCGGAATCACATAATTCATCTTGTAGAGTGCGCATGCGTTTCGGCAGTTCCGTTTCCTGTTTTTGCAAATATTTATAGAGTGCGTGTATATAATGTAAAATAATAAGTGTGGCGAATTACTGCTAATGTGGAGTGCTTCTATTGATGATCATAGTTAGGGTGCAGGCTGCTTGATGAATTCACGAACAAGGTAAGCTTGTATAATGTAACTACAGAAATAGTAGCAAAATTATTATTAATATGTACAATGTTAGGTACTTATCTAAAACTGTATTTTTTTAAGGTTAAAAACTGTAACTGTGTACTGTGTATACTGAAATCTATAATTTAATTAAAAAATAATAGAAAATTTCAAAAAAGCCAAATTACTATCTGTAATTTTAATCTGTGATGGTTTTTAAGTATACGTTTAATAATATTTTAAAAGTTCAATTGAAATGATTATATTACCTGTCAATAAAAATTATTTAATAATCACGTAGTTTTTTTTAAACTTGTGTACATGTCTGTACTAAATTTGTAACACTATCCTACATATTTTAGAAGGTACCATAATGTTTTGCGTTTTCGCTTTTTCGTAACCACCTAAACTTGGTCGGGTTACCACGGTCATTCACTTCCTAATGACTTTAATCGTATTATCTCATTAATTATCCAATGTACTGAGCTGAAATTTTACTGATATACAACTGAACTAAAAAACTAATAATTGACATAACATTCAGTTCATATATCCAATCCAGTGGCCAAATAACACCGCGCGCATCAAGACCGTGCTCGTGAAGAACTCAATATCATCATAACTTGTTAAATACTTACAGGATACTAATGAAACTTCACGTACATTTGAAGGCAGTAACAAGCTTTAAAATAACGTTTAAAGTAAGTCTTTAGAGCTCTTATTGAGAGTGCTGGGACCAATTGAAGTGTTTTTCTATTTAATGAAATAACCTTTAAGCTATGTATTATTTTGGTTTTTTTATTGCAGAACAAATTTAAACTAATTCCCAAGAAGCCATGTACAAAATATGATAAGAATCCGCTTAACCATTTCAAAGATCTAGCAAAACCAAAAACGTTACCCCAGCAAATTCTCGAATAACTTCGCAACCGATGAAAGAACAAATACAAAATAAGGCACAACATTTACTTCATCTAGACAACTAATTTTATAGCTAGTAATTATTTAAATATTCCCATTAGAAAGAAAAAGGTCTGGCTGGGGTAACGTTACGCCAGCAGGAAATGTTTTTGTGAAATAATTAAAAAACTATAAGCGCAACAAATTTAAAAATGTGCGCAACAATTACAGAAGCCGCAAAACTAATTATCTATAAGATTCAAATGACCATTTTCGACAACATCTGGCCTGGGTAACGCACACCTGCCCTACGGGACTCCATATGACATTATCTTATCAGCACTAATATGTGATCTTATCTCAGCACAGATCTTTCGGTATGTCAAGTAACTCTTGAAGAGATCATGAACAATGCCTCGTATGCCGATGCTATGCAGCTTGGATAGAAGGGTGGGAACAGAGACTGTGTTGAAAGCTTTTATTAGGTCAATAAAGAGACCCAGGCATTTATGCTGATTATCTAATTGCCTAGCTACAAGTTTAGTTAGGTCTAGCACTGCATCTTCTGTAGATACTCCATTTTTGAAGCCGTACTGATTTTTGCTATTATATTGTATTTGTGTAGGTAGTTCACAAGTTGTTTATTGATAATTTTCTCCACTATCTTCGAAATAACAGGTATTACAGCAATGGGTCATTAGTAATTTACACAATCTCTGTTCCCACTCTTGTGTATTGGGTTGATTATGGCTTTTTTGCACGTATAAGGGAATATACCTGTGGCCATAGACCAATTTACTATGTGAGTAATGAGTGGAACGAGGTCATGGCGACATAGTTTTATTAGTTTGACGGGAATACCATCCCAGCCAGTGGCACAGTCTTGTCTTAAGCTTGAGATAATGCAGTCCACTTCAGCAATATCCACTTTGAGAAGAACAAAGGTGCTGGGATGACACGTGCTTGGGGAGAGATTTGATGGGGAAGGTTGGACTGCTGCATTTATCACGGATGCCAACTTTTGACCGATGTTCGCAAAGTAGTTACAGACGACGTTAGGTGCATCGTTTTAATCTGATACTGTACTCAGTAACTCATGGGAAGTGGGGGTGCTTTGCTTATTGGTGTATGTGATTTCTTTGATTTTATTCCACAGTATTTTAGGGTCGTTTTTTGCTTTACGTGGCTCATTTTGTCCGTATAACTTTTTAAGCTTTTTGAGTAGACTATTACAGTAGTTTCTATAACGTTTATAAGACGTTTGAATTATTTGGAAGTCAGGCGATTTTCTTGCTTGTTTGTGAAGTTTATCACGGTGGCAAATGCACTGTAGTAAACCGGGTGTAATCCAATGTTGAATGTTTCTGTCTTTCTTTGGGATAGTTACTATTTTTGTGTGCCTAATTATAGCGGTGTTCAGTATTTCAGTAAGTGTGTCAGATGCTAGATTAGGCTCATTCGTTCTCAGTACTTCCGAAAAATCTTGGGCTTCGATGTGGCTTGTTAGATTAATATAGTCAATTTTGGGTATTTTGTAGGCCGGCACCGATCTTCCGGAGAGATGTTCGTTATTAATAGTTAGAAGAATTGTGAGCTGGTGACTCAGTCACAAATAATATGGCTGTTTTGTCCGTTTTGAGCATCACGTGGTCTAAGCAGCTATTCATTCTTGTGGACGGGCGGGTCGCAGGCCGTGCGTGGCGTTTAGTGTTAGGTAATCGGTGGCACGTTCTTCTAAACCAATAGGTCGGATGTCTATATTTGTCTATAGTGTCCCCAATTAGGCAAAAAATTTTGTAGTTTTTAAAGGACAGAAGGATGTTGTCTACGCTATTTAAAAAGTTGTCGAACTCCGCTCTAGTATTTTATGACGGGGAGCGATAAGTATACAGCCGTAAATGCGAGTTTATTTGTGATTTCACAGGTTGGGCAATTACCGTTTAGAAAATTGGGTTCTTTGACAGTGCAAAAGATGTTATCTTGTATATACATAACAATACAGTCGTGCTTGTTGATCGTACGTTCTGTATATGTATAATACGAGTTATAGCCCTTCAACACAGGGGTATTCCCCACTTTACTTAGCCAGCACTCAGTGAGTATCAATACATCACAACCTACGAGGTGCATTCAATAAGTACCTAGCCTCATCGCCAGAGGGCGCTGTAGTTTCAAAAGAGTTTTACCACAGTGTAGCACATTCTTTTTTAATTCTTTTTTCAAATTTTCATTCCAATCCCTTCATTTGTTTTAATTTGACAACTTATGGAAGCGAACGTGTCGATCGGTTTTACAAAAATGGAAAAAGAGCAATATCGTTCGGTGATTCGATTCCTATTTTTGGAAGGGAAAACGCGCATCGAAATCAAAGAGCGCTTGGATGCTGTGTACGGTGACTCTTCTCCATCGATGGCCACCGTCAAGAATTGGTTCAACGAGTTTGCACGTGGCCGTACGTCGGTTTTTGATAAACCACGTCCAGGTGCACCGAAAACAGCTGCTACGGAGGAAAACATTAAAAAAATCCATGATCTCGTATTGGCAGATCGCCGATTGAAGGTTCGGGAGCTAGCTGAGACTGTAGGCATTTCAGAAGGAACAGTGCATCATATTCTTCACGAGGAACTCGGCATGAGAAAGCTGTCGGCGCGATGGGTGCCGCGTTTACTCACACCAGAAAACAAGCGCAACCGTGAGACCACATCGGAGACGTGTTTGGCGCTGTTTAAGCGGAATCCAGCGGAGTTTTTGCGTCGTTTTGTGACCGTCGATGAAACCTGGATCCACTGGTACACACCAGAGACCAAGAAGCAATCAAAACAATGGATCCAGACCGGGGAACGTGCTCCAAAGAAGGCGAAAACTGTAAAATCGGCCGGAAAAGTTATGGCCACCGGTTTGTTGGGATTCACAAGGTGTGATCTACATCGATTACCTCGAGAAGGGTAAAACAATCACAGGGCTTTACTATGCCGATTTATTGGGCCGATTCGACGCCGAATTAAAGAAAAAACGACCCCATCTGGCGAAGAAAAAAGTGCTGTTTCACCACGACAACGCACCGGTTCACACGTCTGCCGTTGCCATGGCCAAATTGGTCGAATTACGCTACGAATTGCTGCCCCATCCACCGTATTCTCCAGATTTGGCCCCTTGTGACTTCTTTCTGTTTCCTAATCTGAAAAAATCACTCGCCGGGAATAGATATGGATCGAATGAGGAGGTCATCGCCGCCACGGAGGCCTATTTTGCAGAGTTTGACAAAAACTATTTTTCGGACGGATTAAAAAAGTTGGAGCATCGCTGGGCTAAGTGTATCGAACTAAAAGGAGACTATGTTGAAAAATAAATTCCCACTTTTACAAAATTTTCGTTTACTTTTTGTAGGCTAAGTATTTATTGAATGACCCTCGTAACATTGAGTTTTACCAATAGTAATAGTTCATCAAAGTTTTTAACCGACTTCAAAAAGGAGGGGATCTCAATTCGTCGGAACTCGAAGATGGCTGGCCCAATTTGGATTTTTATTTTTTTTTGTTTGAACGTGTATACTTCCCAGGTGGTCCCATGATCATCAAGTCAGGTCTGATAATGGGATCTTGGAGAAATAGAGAGAACTCTTCAAATTTGATAGGCACACTTGAAGTGATTTGAGTAGTGTTTGGAGGAGTACTTTCTCGGAGTGGTCCCATTTGAATTTGGTGCAGATCTGATGAAGAACTTCGGAGATAGGCAACGGAACTCCTCAATAAATGATAGTAAGTGGACTGGAATTGCTGAAATGTCATGTGTGATTATTGTTTACACCAATTCATAACATAAAATCACGCCGGTACGCTGTGAAGGGGTAAGCACATGTGAACTACTAAAAAGTGAAAAAGAAAAACTTTTGTCAAAAAAAAAAACAACTTCCAAAAAAACTACAAAGTGAAATATTAATTTCGGAAGGCGGTGACAACAAATTAAAATACATATCCAGTCACCGACGCGACTTCCAAAATTAAAGTTATTTTTCACTTTGTAGTGTTTTTTTTGTTATTTATACTTCGTATATTTAAATGGAAGATATTGATATGATGGCTCGACCTTACTAAGTAGTTTGAGCAATCTGACGGTGGACATTTATATATGATTTTGCTAATTCAAATATGAATTTGACTTACATGAGTAAGTCAGCTGTAATGATAGAATGCAGAATATTAGCCATTTGTAAGACACGATTTACGATAGTATGATACGATACAATGCTCTGGTGAGTTTGATATGTATACCATGGTTAGGTCTGCGAGGGGTGCGTTGCCAGGCGTGCGGGTTGTTCTGCCAGGCGTGCGGGTTGTTCTGCCAGGGGTGCGGGTTGTTCTGCCAGGGGTGCGGGTTGTTCTGCCAGGGGTGCGGGTTGTTCTGACAGGGAGCGGGTCATTCTACTAGGGGTGCGGGTTGTTCGAAAGAGATACCGTCGCCCCTCTGGCAGCTGTAGGATAACTTACGCATTAAAACAAAGTAGACTAACGAAATACCGACTTACTGATGACCTGTGACAGGTCGTTCCTGTAGCTCTTTGAGTGTTGTTTCAGACTTGATAAGAATTTGCTTCTCCGGCTTGCTTTCGAAGAAAAATATTGCCATTCGAGGTCCAACAGAATGCGTATTTCCTTAGGCGTGCAAATTCTCTTGCCTGGTAAAGAGATTTTTATTTGTATTAGATAGATGTTCATCAACATAGACTGCTTGTTTTTGTCCCGATATTCCGTGTATCTCCGTATTCAGTTTGTCTTCTTTGTTTGTCTTTTTATTGTTATAGGTTCGTACGCGCGAGATGAGTTGCTAACTTAAATTCAGCGATTATAGGTTTGCTGGTGCCGCGGCTCCCTGATGAGCGATATATGTCTCGGAAGTGGGAGGCAGTTAGTGGCAGGTTCACTAAGTTACCAATGGCTGTTATAATTTTTGACAGATCTGCAGGAGATTCATTTTCCTGAGTAGGTATGTTGCGCACTTCTATACTAGACGATCGGGACTTATATTGAAGATCTCTGACAGCCACTTCCAATGACTCGGAGTGCTTCTTGTATTCTGTGCTTTCTTCAGCATATTGAGAACTGAGGAATTAAACGGATTTCTTGATCTTGATGTTAGATTCTTGAATTTCGGTGTTAGTGTTTTGGATTTTTTGGTTTTGGAGTTTCAGTTCTGACATGTCAGAAGTCAGCTTTGCTACTCAGTTTGCGCTGCAGATTGCTTTGCTGCATTCGCATCTTAGTCGACCTTCCATGCCAGTATCATTTCTTTGATTTTGGATTTAAATTCTTATTTAAATTGTTCAAATTGGTCCAACTGGTTTTGCTTACGCGGTGATTCATTTAATCGTGGGCGCTTTCTGCGTGTGTTTATGTTAACAAACTCCGGGTCGCTCACTGCCTGTGTGATATCGGGTTTTTTTTTTTGATGGTAGGAAACCATTAAATAACTTCTCCCGCTCTGGGTGGAACAGGAGGGCGTGTCAGACTTTTACTGACTAAACCCCACCCGTGTTCCCTCAGTTGCCTGTGTGCCAGGGACGACGGTATCTCATTCGAACAACCCGCACCCCTGGCTTGCATCGGCTCTTGCGGACTCCACCAGTTGGTGCTGACATCTCTTTGAGGCGCGCGTGGAACACAACGCGCCGTCGACCCGGGCTTGGTCCTTACCGGACAGCGAGCTACCCATTAATCGCCGTCCGCAAACCCGCGCCTACGGTGGCCGGGAATCAGCCTGGGATGCCCGACGCCCAGCCCAGGGCGTCTCCTGCGGCGACTAAGGCCGCGAGGGCGCATATACCGCCTGTCCCACACGTGCACCGCCTCGCTCTTCGCGACCATTACTGCTTCGCAGGAGATGACGGCTACCCATGCACTCTCGCTCCGTACAATGACCTGGACCAGGGCCGGACGCGAGAGTTCGCCGCCGCCGATCGCCTCTATGAGGCCACGGCGGTGCTGGCGTATGCTCCACCGTGTCCTCAGGGCGATCTTCGCAGTGGAAACACCCGGGCGTTTCCTCCCGCCTTGTGCGAAACAGGAACCTCCCGAAACAGCCGTGTCCGGTGAGGACCTGCGTCAGGAAGGTGAGGACGCCGTGGCGCCTCTCAATCCACTCCTCAAAGAGGGGACTTACCGCCGCAATCGTGGCGTTCCCAAGGGTGATATCGAGTCCCGATTGTGTTTGGTCCATTTGGGTTCTAGGTGTGGTTGGTGGAGTACGCTGCATTCGCATTGACATAGTAGTAATTAAGTAGGTATATTATTCAATACGGTCGACACTGTCTGTTATTAGTGCGCACACTTCACGAAGCACTAGTAGCACGTCTCGTAGCACTGGTGTGTGGTGCACTGTGACGTAGCCAGTGCCGTAGCACTCGTAGCGTAAATTCGTAGCCGATTGAATGTTTCGCAGGAGTTGACTGTTTCAGTAGCGTAGCGGCTAGCGCGTTCTTTCTACCGTCGTCTACGAATCTCACCTAATCACGAGAATTTGGGGATATTTTTTTGTTTGTCTCACTCTTAAGACCGCCCAAAAAGCGTGAACTAACCATTAAAACACATTGAGAGAAAACAAGGAATTCAAAACTACACTAATTAACCCATCACGAAAAAATTAGGGGATTAGCACAGCATGCGTCCGCACTCGACCAAAGCTCGCAGTAGAGAGACGCCCAGCAGACTAGTCTGAATGAGATATATCTGATCTCTGCTGTATCCTTAGTCATCATCATCAGCCTAGCCTTTATCCCTTTGTTGGGCTCGGTGTCCAATCTAAATGGATGCAGCACAATACAATTATTTTACACTAGCTTTTGCCAGCGGCTTCGCCCGCGTGGAGGTCACCACATATTAACCATCCTCTTGAATCACTCGTGTGTATGGATGAAAATCGCATTAAAATCCGTTGCGCAGTTTAAAAGATCTAAGCGTGCAGACACGAAAAGCGACTTTGTTTTAAAATATGTAGAGTTGGAACAACTGCCAATCTGGTGTCCGTTTCAATGGCGCGGCTACGGCGATATTTGGAAAAAAAAAAACAAAGACCAAGATTTTGTAAAAGTTGATTCCCAAAACCATACATTTTTCAAAGTTATGGGTAAAAGTTGCTACGGTTTGAACGTGGCCGCGCCATTGAATCGCGGAGAACCGCGAGGCCACGGAGATCTTTAAAACTAAGCTTTGCAGAGACCTGATATTAAGATAAATGATAGATTTAATTTGTAAGAAAATTGTAAAGATATAGAAAAAATCCTAGGTTTATATTTTAGGAGCTCTAAGACTATAACCCCATGGCCGCGCCATTGTAACAGTGAAAAACACGATATCGCCGATATCTCGCTGAAAAAGCATCGTACAGGTCTGTAGTTTTTTGTTAACAAAAAACCTAGATTGTAATTTGTCAACTTTTAAAAATACAAAAAAAATCCTAGGTTTATATTTCAGGAGCTGTAGTAATAGGCAAAAATCTAAAAAAATCGGTTCTAATACAATAGGTGAAAAGTTTTCTGTAGTCAGGTTATCGAAAAATTCAAAACGTATTTTAAGGCTTTACATATTGTCGGTAGTTCTACATGTTAATAGTTGTTGTTAACAAAAAAAATCTCACTAATAATTACTTTCTTCGATAGGTAATCTTATTTCAACGTAATACCGTACTACAACTCCTGAAATATGAACCTACGATTTTTTATTGTATTTTTACTAATTTTGACAAATTCTAGACTGGGTTTTACAAAAAACCCCAGACGCCTGCGATGCTTTTCAGCAAGATATTGACGATATCATGTTTTTCAACGTTTCAATGACGCGGCCATGGGGTTATAGTCTTACAGCTTCTAAAATATAAACCTAGGATATTTTCCTATATTTAAAAAAAAAATTACAAATTCAATCTATCATTTACCTAAATTACAGGTCTCTGCAACGCTTAGTTTTAAAGAACTCTGTGGCCGCGCAGTTCTCCGCGTTTCAATGGCGCGGCCACGTTCAAATCCTAAGTTTTTAACCATAACTTTGACAAATTTATGGTTTTGGGAATCAACTTTTACAAATTTTTACAAAATCTTGGTCGATTTTTTTTTTATCGCCGTGGCCGCGCCATTGAAACGGACACCCAACCTGACCTCCACAACCTAATTACTGGGTAACACGATATGCACTCCTTGGCAAGACTGCTTGCCAGACTTTTTGGCTTCCCGTAGCGACCCGTAACTACTATCAAAGATCTTCAAATGATGGGCAGGGCGTCTTTACGTGCATTGAAAGACATGGAGGGATTTCGGCACGATATAGTTTTAATAGATAGCCACCCATCCACGGTCCGACCTCGGCAAACGTAGCTTAACCTTATCACTCCTGGGGCTGTGATTGGGAAGCGTGTATTTATTTACAACAATCACTGTTAACCATATTTTCTATTTTAAGGCAAAACACGCCACGATTTGTCTTCCGCATTTAGTTTCCCTAAGGGTTTTTTAGTTTCCTTTCCATCGCACTACTGAATTATTAAATTAGTTTAGATTTAAAACTGATTTCAGAAAAACTTTTTTCCTGGTTTTGGAGTAAAGTCGAACGAACACACGCTACTTGTAAAAATATCATATTATTGTATCAGAGAATAAACAAATCCCATACTATTTTGTGGTTACATTAATTATGATCACTGCTACTCCATATTCCGTTTCGCCAACATGTAAATAAATTATTTCTACACTTTCGGCTACTCTAAAAAAAGATTAGAAAAATATTTCTATTTGCCAACACCATCTTCCACTCAACAAATCATCTTCATATGTTTTTGTCACAGAATGGTCAAACAATAGTGGAGCTGCCTCGCCCCAAATACCAAACCACCACAGTGGACGCGGCTGCCGCGGCTAACAGCGCATCATCGCCCACGCCCGGCGTTTTGGAGAGGATACTCGTCAGCAAGGGGGAAAAAGTGAGTCAATGTTATTGGCCCTGTAAACTGTCCCTACTGATTTGTTGAGCATAGATTTTTTAAGCGCCGTAATTTTGTCATGATATTATGCCATGGGTTATCTAAAAAGTTTTGCAAGCGTAAGCACGTCGTACTTTTGCTCGCGTGTGTCTCGTAACACTCATCCATATTTACATTTTACTAACGTAAACATTCAGCTCCTATTATAAAAGGAAATAAACTATTTTATCACAGGTAACTTGACATTTTACATTACAATTTGATTTTAGTATTACACACCTACATTTTATTTTTATACTGCATTTACATAGGATATGTATCATATTTATACGACGATAACATTCTTTGTGTCATTATTTATGTATGGAATGTAACAAGAATACTCTTCTTCAGGTGGTGAAAGGCCAGCCCCTTTTCGTGGTTATTGCCATGAAGATGGAGTATGTAGTACGTTCTCCCCGCGACGGCGTGGTAGCAGCATTGGCACCGTTCAACCTCGGGGACTCTGTCGGCAAAGGAGCCCAAGTCGTCATGCTCGAGGGAGACAGTTGAATAACTACCTCCTTAACACATTGAGGCTACTGCTTAATAAAATATGTACTTATATTATTCAAAATTCTATCAAGAAAACAGTGGCCCAAATTATCAGTCTGGTTAAGTTTTGCTCCTCGTATTGAAAGATAAGAGTTATTTGGAAATTAAAATGTACCATATAAGATGTTTGCCAGAAGTCTTTGCCCAACCTAATAGCGAAATATTGAAATGTTAAAACCGTAACAACTCATTCAAAAACCATTTCGTAACGCTTTTTTGTGTTCAGCTGACCTCTTATAAACTAATAATGGGCCATTCACAGTATGCCAGGGCTTTAAACCATTATATAGTACACAAATACACAAAACCGGATTATATTGAGGTTCTTTAGCGGCAATTGTGCAGACGTTCAACTGGACTTTATCTTTTGTGAAGTAGTGAAAGTCATTCGCTGGTAAGTAGAATGTCTGCGACAAAAAAGCCTTTGTTACATAAAATAAAAGGCTATTTGAGCCGATCGAATGCAAAATATTGAAGATATTTGTAGGACCGACCTCCGCTTAAATCGCTAAGTTTCATTTTACGAACAATAGCCTCTAGCCATATAGATGAGAGTTTGGCAGTGATTTTTATGGTCGTAGAATCATGTCCGTGGTCACGAGCCCTTATAAGACGCGAGGCCCATCGGCCACAAAGCCTATTTAGTAATCCGACGCTGTTATGAATAATTTGTATGAATGAATTGTAATGAGGACAATTATTTTTATTCATTCCAAAAGTAAAATGTTTTTCTTGCTCGTTGCCAGCTAATATTTAGCTGTTACATAGGTCTCAAAATGATGCTTTTAATATAAATAAATGGTATGGTTCTCGTACTTGTAATTAAGTTCTAGTAATAAAAGTTAACCATTGATAATGGTTAACTTTTATGCTTCGACATTTTGATTTCGATCCATATCTTTAGTAAGGTCATTGTCATACTAGTCGCTTAATATATGAAATATTTATTTATACTTGTTACCGCCATGTGACTATCTATTTTTATATTTCCTGTTGATATTTTGGGAGGGTATACATGTTGTTAAATTCTATTTTTGTATATAGTCAATTCACAATTTTTATGTGTTATTTAACGTTTTACAAATATAAATTTTATAAATGAAAGGAAGTGTTATTACAATCACCTACTACTACCCTTACGTTAATTACTGTAAATAAAGGACACACTGTAATTAATGAATATTTAATACACCAGCAAACATCCTGATCAAACTACTGACAACATAACTACTCTAACAGAATCATTGAAGCCTGTAAATAGGTACAAGAGTGGAGAATCGATTGATTTCCGCTGATTACGATAGCTTTTAAAGAAAAATAATGTTTTTAGTTCTTCGGTCAAAGAGTGCCAATACAGAATGCAAAAAGAAACTATTTTATAATAGGTATGATCATCGTCGCAAACAAAAGTCCATACTAAAATTAATTCATTATAATATTGTGTTTTGCCAACAGTACAGACATACTATTGTATTATATTGCCAAGTTAACGACAACGGTAAATTCTCTCCGACTTCCTATACCTTTTTTCTTAAAAGTCCGTGTTGCATCCGTAACTACCGCTAATGTTTTAAAATCAGCGTAGAACCTACTGTATAATTTCAACACTAACGCTATCGGGGGCGTAGCTCAGATGGTAGAGCGCTCGCTTAGCATGCGAGAGGTACCGGGATCGATACCCGGCGCCTCCAAAAAATCTCTTTTTGTATTTATTTTTCTTAATCCAAAAACAAAAAAAAAAACTATTTTATTATTTAATTGGTTTATTATGGAACGAAACATTTATTTGAACATTATCATTTTATTTGTTTTTGTTTCTTTAATCAGATCATAAAACATAACTAATGTGGTTACCTTCATACGTTGTTATAATAATGACTTTATATTTTTCTACACATTAGGTCCATTGCTGTGTGCTCGCATGTCACACGTGGTAATGTAATTCATGGTCGAGGGAGTAAATGTAAACCTACCGTATTGGCTTGGAAACAAGGTTTTTATCGATAAAGTATTTTCTTCCGGATCTATTTAAAAGGAAATGTTTCTAGTTGTTATATTCCTACCTACAATAGCTGTTACTGCATTAAATAGGTGGATTTTGTCCCGATTGCCGGAAATAGAATGCATATACAACTTTATAACACCAAGAAAAAACCTAAGGGGTCAACTAACTCAGTGGTGAACGAGTTTATACTTGCCTGCTTTTTAAATGATCAGGTATAGGCATTGTAGAGGTCATAGAAACCTAACCGCATGAGTATACATAATTATTATGTAGGTATATATTCGGTGATCTAACACTGATTAGAACGAGGGAAAGAAAGGTTTCCGCAATCACAAACCGCAAATTGACAAGTATTTGACGGGGCGCAAGCCACAGATAGGCACAACATAATAATAGGTAACACTACACCGTTATCAAAGTACAATGTAATAAGTCGTTATCATATTCAACCGTGGTTTGCCCTACCATTGCACCGCCGGACACTTATCACATGCGGTTTTCGAAACATGCGTTCCCATTGTGCTATTTTTATCAAGCTCCTTTTTTATTTATTATAGGTAGATACCGTTACGATACGTTTCGTATACAATCTATTTAGCTAGCACGCGGAAACTTGTAACACCGCATTTTTTCGTCCCGAGCAGACTATAGATGATATTAATAGACTTATAGGCAAATGTGACCGTATAAGTAAGGTATCTACTTTGTAATTGCATGTTGACGATTTTTAAACCGTCTTGTCGACTGTTGCATCTGTCCAGTATGCTCCACGGACCAGACGATGAAAGACTTACTAAAACCTACGTCGGTACTATTTTAGGGACTGTTGAAAGTGTTGAAGTTTCACGAATACAAAATATGTAGGTTACGTTTATCCCGGAAGCTTAGCACAAGTAAAACGAGAGCACAAAGTATCTACTTTTAACGTTCATATCTATAGTAGCCACGTGGTTGAAAAACAAGTATATTCGAATTAAAACTTGTTTTGAGTGTCTTAACGAATAATTACTTGATTTTGTTACAAAGCAAAGTCAATCAAAGTAGTGTCCAAAGTCGTACGGCAAATCTCTACCTTTTAACAAGTATTACGACAAAATAAACAAGTTCTCTAATTATTTGATTGTTATTGTTTAATCGACGACAGAATTCGTAGTCAGAACGACTATAATGACCTTGCTTATCGTTATCATCATTAAAACCGTATTAATAATGTCTTACATGTAGTATTCGTAATTGAACATTATTTTTATTTCTGTTGTATTTATTGACAATGAAGAACTACATAATCACTTTTCCGTCACCACATTGTTGTCCGGACGCATCATAGTGTTTTATGCTTGCGATTAATTAACACATTCCATTACTTGTAAGTAGATAAGTTATACAATTTATGGACATACATTACACTACTAAAATCCTACTTAACAGTAGACAGACATTAAAAAAAGGGTTCTGGAAGACGAAAAAAAAAGCGATCCTATGGGTTACGTGTTTTCCTTTTGAGGTTAGGAATCCTAAGAAATGGAGCTTACCCTTCTACATCTAATTCTCAAACAACTTTTCACTCTCGTTCACAGGCGCGAAGGTGGTGTTAACTGTAATCAGTTGTACTTGTACTTTTTTGCTTATTTCTGTATTCAAGAATTCTCAAAGATGCCATTGTCTAACGTCACAGACAGCAAAAGCAATTTGTGGAACAAAACCTTTCGTTTTGGTGTAGGTTGGAAGTCTCTCCCCAAACAAATCTGAGCGAGATTCCATTGAAGTTCTGCTATTGTTATTCCGTGTGCCTTTGTTACCTGCGCCGGGGGCAGGCTCAGGTTTGTTGATATTTTTTGTAAGCATTCCCCTTACAGCTGATCGGGACAACAAATCCACGTGACCCTGCCGAGCTGCCATTGGTTAGAACTTCGGAGTCACCCCAAGTTTTAAGTTGTCGACCCAGTACACAGACAACCATCTACACCCACACATATCCACCTCGACACTACTATTGGTCCAGTATACCTACAAGCATCTGTTGCCAACTCACGGATGTGATAAAAAATCATGGGGTTGTTACTTGAAAGCTTATTTGGATGTTTGTTTGGTGATCATAGGAACTATTGAATATCCTACTTAAAACTTGAATGTTTCGTTATTACATGTAACCTCACCCATAAGCTAAGTTAATATGTCGGTAAACATAGCCAGAAACTTATTAAAATAACTATAGATCTCATAAATAATTAAATAATAAGCTATTAACGTATGAATTACGACGTTTAATACAATTTGCTAAATGTAAATAATAGTTATACTAGTCACAGGTAAATAATATGAATAGTTTATGAATTAATAATGTATTAACTAGTTATTAGGTGTCGGTATTTACGTTCACGTAGGAGTGTCGTGAGGTGGTCCACGGTGTGGACAGGTACACGTAATCAATCATGCTTATTCGTGATCTTGATTAATTAAGAGCTCGTTATAATGGATGTGGCTGCATTGCCATTATAACTATTTCAATACTAAGTCGTATAGCCCAATGCACACCTAGAACTTAGGATGTAGGTTTCCTGTTGGTTGACCTTGCTAATCGATTACCTGTTAAACTTCTTGAACAAACGGCGTGTTCGTTTGGCCAAAGTCAACGTTTTGATATGTGTCGTAGGCCTAACGCCAGTGACGACTAGTGATGAAGCAATCATTATCGAGGTCGCATAATATATAAAAATTATATTACACGATTTAAAAGCATTTAAGTGGTTCTACTGTTTTATGAATTTATGAATTGCAATAAAATCAAACGAGGTATTGCCAACAAAAGTTGATTTACGCAATACTTGTCTTTAACGGTTTCGACCACATAGCTTAGTTTAAAAACGTTAAAGTTTATTTGTTTAATAAATACGAATATTTGACTGACCCAATTGGGAAAAACCACATGTTATTAAAGATCAATATTTAAGTAATTAAAAGTTTTTACGGTAACCTAACCTAACGGTATTATATAACACAAGAAATTATTGATTAGGTCAACCCTTTGAACATTCACCATTTAAATGGATAGGTAAATAGTAAGTAATTGTTAGACATATTTTCTATTGATACGATCGTGCGCTAACAAAATGCAAAATTAAATCGAAATTGTACAAATGTTATACAAAGGAAAACTTGATTTATCAGGTGAATATTGAAACAGTTAATACTTATTGGTAAGTACAAGTTAACTGAATTATTGGCTTTTTTACTGTTCTTATTAATTACTTTTCATAATATTAAATTCATTTTCAAATAAACCTTTCATGAAAATTTTGCTAAATAATTCATAGCGTAATGGCAATTACTCATAAAGCATTCATACAAACATAACATTGAACTGCCACGTCTGCCAGAATGCAAGCAAATGTAAGCTCACATGCAAGCTTGCTCACAATAAGTGAAAAATCCTGTAAATAGAAAAACAGAATATAAAAACTTGCACGTAAGAAAACGAACAAGCTAGCAAAAAGTCAAAAATAATACAGAAGTCGTAGGTATTTAAACGCACATGCAATCGAGCAAGTATACAAAAAAACTAAGTAAGAAACAACTAAGCAGGCAAGAAGGTATTTAAAGCTAGCAGGGTATTTGGCGAAAATGCAAGCAAGCAAATAATTCAGAGATCGAACAAGTAACAAGCACACGTACCTGTAAACAAGCAAGAAAGCAAACATTCTTAGAAAGGTCACTATTTATAAATCATTTATGATCTTACTTGAAGGCTTCCGCAGACAGGCGCGACGTGACTCTTGTAGTCTTGTGGAATAATTTCTATGAAAACTACATGAAAATTGTGGACATATGATCGTAAACATGGTCGTAATTTTATTATGGTTCTAATTTGTATGATTTATAAAGACGTATTTTATCCATATCCCGATTCCCAACTACCAACCGAAGGAAACTACCACCTGCTCTGCCCACCCAGAGGATACGTCAGAGCCGCGCACCATTTCGTTACCCTTTAGAAGGAGTCTTATTAAACAGGATACATTTTTATACAGTGCGCAAACGGTAACCATGAATTTAGCATATCATTCTGAAGAAACAGTACAGGATAAGTTTTTATCCAGTGCGCAAAACTGTAACCATTAATTCAGCATATCATTCTAGAGACACCCAGCGCAGACATTTTTCGTCGGTTATACAAAAAAAAAATCAGCCGTACCATACATTTTGACCGCGTAGGTATTGCACTTTTCTATGAAACAGCTGATTTTTTTTTGTATAACTGACGAAAAATTTCTGCGTAGGCGGGGTCTAGAATGATATGCTGAATTAATGGTTCCAGTTTTGCGCACTGGATGAAAACTTATCCTGTACTGTTTCTCCTAGTTCCGAATCCAGCCCGTGCACCACCATCAACTTATTTTCATTCTTAATTCTTATATTTTTTAGAAGCATGAAGGTAAACGTGCCTATGCGCATATAATCTTTAAGAAACGTGATATATGTATTTTCATTGTGGACACGTACTTCCAACGAAAATCTACACATTGCGGAATATGTAAAATTGTAAGAGAATAATCAATCGTTCGTGAAGTATAATGCAACGATATTTTGTTATCTGCACTTAAAATGTAGAAAATATATTATTATTACTTGACTATGCGATGACGTAGTTTCACAATTTTTGACGTTTGTATACAATTATAGATAGGTAAGTACTAAATTGAATTAGAATACGTTAAAACAATATAGTAAATGTGAAAGTCAGGTTGTTTGTTACGCCCAACGGATTTGGATGAAATTTGGCACATGGGCAAATGTAGGAAAAACTGGCATCCAAAATTACACGTGTTCCTTACAGCTCCCAGTCTGATGTTGGTACCGGGGGGCACCTCATGACTCAATGGCCATATTTGGTACCTTAAAATGAAGAAATTGAAAGAAACATCAATCAATCAGCGGTTTTTTTTTAATTTTTTGAGGATGGGAAATCATCAAATAACTTCTCCCGCTCCGAGCGGAGCGGGAGGTCGTGTTAAACTTTTATTCATACAAGAAGCGAGCCCAGAAGTTTTGCTTCAAATATTCGGTACGGCAAAATCGTTTCAGGCTGTTGACATTGGCGTTCTGGATCTGTGGATGAGGCAGCATGATTAGAAAACGACCAATAAGGAAGTGATGTGGGGTTAAAAGGGCGAGGTCGGAAGGGTCGTTGGACAGTGGAATTAAGGCCCTTGAGTTTAAGGTAGCCTCAACTTGAATTAAACAGGTAGCACAATTCATCTTTGCCAATATGTTATATATTAGACAAAATATACACTTGTACACTAAAACCAGTGACATTCAAACCGTAAACACTAGAAATAAGGACAAACTACGTGCTCCCTTTCACCGGCTTCATAAGGTTCATAATTCATCTGTTGGGCTTGGTATAAACTTTTATAACAAGCTTCCGTCTGCTTTGCTAGATTTGCCTTTTGATGCGTTTAAAGATCAAATAAAATCCAACCTGTGTTTAAAGGCTTACTATTTCATCAACGACTATTTAAATGACAAGAATAGTTGGTCGCTGTGATTAATTCAAGACAATGTTTATTTATTTATTTAATACTTTACGCACAGAAATGTACAGAGGCGGACTTAATGCCATACGCATTTTCTACCAGTCGACCTTTGGGCGATGCAGACACAAACAGTGGTAGGTGCTATCAAATAAGTAGTGTATTTAATTATTATTCAAATATAACTAAACATACTCATATTATACCTCAAAAAAAAAATATTTAAAAAATAGTTTATGTTTTTTCTCCAGAATTAGCGGACCTAGAGACAGGTTATTTGGGTTCATATCATTTTTGATACATATACCGGCTGACATTTTTTAGCGTCTGGACAACAATATGACGTTTTGTGTAAGTAGAATAGAACTCATATACCCTAATATTTACCTGGTACCATTTATTTAATAAAAGTTCCGAATATCCTTAAAATACATGAAAAAGAATACATCCTACGGCACTCGCGTAAAACTAATATTATCCAAAATAGGTAATAGTAAACGGCGTCAGCTGCGATTGCACATGAATGAAGCATGATGGAAGTGTGAGCGAGACGCTAGCATTAACTTCGCTCTCCTGCGCACAGGACGATACCGCCTGATCCCTACACACTCACGCACACATTTGCGCGTGTACCTACATACGTCACCGTGCTGTATGTAGTTGTAGTAGGCTTATAATTTGATACACTGAGTGACGCGTGTCTTGAAACCGTAAACCAAATAAATTACGTCTCGTAAGATCGGTAAAGCTTTGATAGAAATGTAAACAAACCGCTGATGTTAAATACTTATAACAATCACTCACATTCATATGTATTTCGAAGGTTTTAACGTGATGTGTAATAAAAAAGGATTCCAACAAGGTTGTTTAATCCAAATCGGATACTACAACTTACTAGGCGTATTTAAAGATCGTAATCAACTTATTTACAAATAATAATACTGATTAATTTTTACAAAATTACAGAAAATGAGTTATTATTTACAAGAAAAAGTACCTTTTCAACGATATTGCAATATTTGTTCTAAATGTCCACCGTTTCTTTCTAAACACAAACTCCCACGTTTTTGCAAATTGGTTGTTAGACTCCTAAGCGTGTCTCTGTCACTTTTCAGAATATTAAAAACGTCTATTATTCGCTGTTTTAACTCATTTACACTACGAGCTTCTTCGGTGTACACTAAGCGTTTTAGTTCAACCCACAAATAAAAGTCTAATGGCGTTAGGTCTGGTGATCTCGCCGGCCAGTTCACAGGTCCACCGGGACCTATCCACTTATCACGGAATTCACTATGTAAATACGCGAGCACAGATCGCTCGTAGTGAGCTGGACACCCGTCGTGCTGAAAGTACATGTCCGGCAGATAGTCCAGAGGAACGTCTTCCAACATTGTGTCGATAACGGACTGTATAATTTCACGATACATTATCCCTGTCAATCGACCTTCGATACAAACTGGACCCATTATGCCAACGTGTATTATCCCGGCCCAAACATTGACACTGAATAGAACTTGATGAGCGTGTTCGTTTATTTTAAGTGAGTTTTGAAACTCCACCATTGCTCGTTGTGTAGGTACGTTGTAGATACCAGTGCGGGTAAATATGGACTCGTCGCTCCATAGAATGTTCGGCCTGCGGGTGGAGTTGGAGTATGCGTACGTCATTATGAAAACAATCACTGGCCGGTCGAAGCACACACGGTTCAAACGTAAAAAAACAGCGATCGACGTCACGCTATGGCTAATCGCAGGTGACTAGAGAGAGAGAGCACGAGATGCGGTACTCGGTTTGAAGGGCGCGCGGGCGGGAGGGGATGCGCATGCGGTGACACGTGAGCGGTACGCCTAAGGAAAGATATTTTGCGATAGTAGTTACCTATCCCCGGCCGGCTTCAATCAAAGGATTGAATGTCGCTACGAATTCATTGATAATTTCTGCGCGTAGAGTAGGGTGCCTATAAGTTGGGTTTTGATATTATTTGCCGATATTTTTACTCTTTTCTATTTTTATTATTTTTTAAATTTTAGTATGAAAAGTTTACTACAAATAAGTAATAGTATTTATTGATAGGTTCATTTCATGTTAGGATTAAAAAAAAAAAGAAGTGAAATTTCTATGCCATAGGCTTCTACTCCGTTCACCTATTATGCCCTATTTTTTTCCAGACGGTAAAAAAAATCATACGGTATATATGTATATATTTATTGATTGTAAGTAATTTTTTTTAAATCATAATTTATTTGTTTTCATTACTTACTGACATGTTCAACTCATAACAATATTTTTTTATTATGAGTTGTATAGCATTATGGTTAGCTAGCGACCTCGACAATTGATAAATATTCTTGTCTGAGCAACCGGCAGCAAGTTCGTCATGCTTCCGTAGATGTCACTGCTTGCGGTAGCGTTGGGGATTGGGTTACCTCTTTCTCTCAAATATGGCGAGGGGGGTAATGGCTGATCTTTGCATTATGCTCGTGAACGGGTGCTGCTTGTGGTGACTGGTCGTCTTGCTGACCATGATTTTGTTATTGTTGCTAATATTACCTACCTGTTTATTTATTTTACGTCGATGGTCCTAGGTTATCATTTGTAAACATAATCCAGCATTGCATATGTAAGCTATCACGCCATTTATACCAGGAGGTTTTTATTTTGGTATATGCTTTGTTTACTTTGTTATTTTTTGTGCTTGAGTTAAGTTTTCATTTTATTTGTTGGTTTATTGGAATGGCTAGCTGACATATGACAAATTATTTAAGTTCTGTGTCTGGTGCTGTGAATGTTGATTACTTTGCCTACCTATGTATAGAATCAGGTCTATCTAACTAAACAGACAGCTGTGCTGCTGTGGAGTTCTTGCACCACTTCTTCTTCCCAGCTAAAGCACTAGGAAGTGGTGAAGACCGGGCATTTTGGGGGACTGTCTTATGTAATTTTGACATTCGAAAAGTGCTGATTCTCAGCCTAATTTGAATAAATTACTTTTGATTTTTATTTTGAACTAAAACCAACCTTTTTCGATTGCATTTTGCCTAAGCTATGTCAATAATATATTATTAAAGTTTTTCTCTGATAGAGTAAAATACCCTATTGCCGAAACTCAATACAGATTTCGGTCTGGTAAAAGCACAGATGCTGTTCTTGATTTAACTGGAGCTATTGCAATCAATTTGAATCACAAGCTTAAAACAATAGCTGTTTTTCTAGACCTCTCAAAGGCATTCGACACTGTCTCTGTTCCTCTTTTGCTCGCAAGTTTGTTTCAGATTGGGGTAAGGGGTTACACACACACAATTACGCGTACAAATGAAATTAATAATTATTTTTATGTTTTTTAATTAACAAAAATATTTAGGGGTAACTATGATCTGGAATGGGCAGACTGAGTTATTGGTGTCGCGTGTAAGAAAATGTATATTTGTGTTTAAAAATCTTAGAACCTCGGCAGATTTCCACACGTTAAAAACTGTGTATTCTGCATTAGCACATTCTGTGATAATTTACTGCATAACCGCGTGGGGATGCTCTGGTAAATGCCTCCTACTTCGTCTGGAAAGAGCACAAAGAGCTGTTCTAAAAGTCATGGCACATAAACCTAATCGATTCCCCACGGACGACATGTATGTTCTTTGCAAAGTTCCTACTGTAAGACAAGCATTTCTGATAAGCACACTATTGCGTAAGCATACTGAGATTGAATATTACCCTAATCTCAATACGTACTAAAACGTAGACTAAACAGAATATGTCAGACAGAGAGAGCTAATCATGTAATTGCGAGAAGACACTATAGCTTTTTGAGTATTGTTATCTGTAACAAAATTAATGAGAAATTAGATATCTATCCGCTCTCGTTACGAGAGTGTAAACTGAAAATTGAAAAATGGCTCCTAAACCTGACTTATGACGAAACAGAGAACCTGATACAAAGTTAAATTATATTAATATCACATTCTCCGCATACACATACACACACCCTTCCCACACATACTCAGAAGCACGCACCTCCACAACCCCCTTACACCCACACGCACTCACACACACATTTACCCACTTATACTGCTACAACTATTTTTAATAAATTTCTAGTTCTAGTTTTATTATTATTAAATGTTTGTCTAGTTTCTACCTATTAAGTATAACCATAAACAGAATTGTTGTTATGGAACTCAGTTGTCCTTCGCTCTTGGGGTGGGCGCTAATAACTGCGACACAGTTACTAAACTAACGCAGTACACAAAAATTGTAATATGTTTTTTTATTCCAATAAATATTTGTATTTGTATTTGACCTGGGTTAGGACATAGCATATTATACTTATCTCGGTAGCTCGTTCCCGTGGGATAATTTCTAACCGAGCGACTGACATCGCAACCAAAAGCTACTTATAAAATAAGACTTATAAACGTAAGCGCCGCTGCCGGCCGCATAGAACATGCTCGTAGAGATTTGCCATATAGGTAGGTACATATTTCGTATTTTTCGTAGCAGAATCATGGTATACACGTTTTCAGAACAAAGCATTTTACTTTACCGTCGCAGTATTTTAAAATACTTGGCATTGGCAATGAAACTTCATTTGCAGAAGGCTAAATAAATTATTCTTTTCCAGTTCTTTGTGCTTAGGTTCAAAACAATCTGTCATTATCATTACTAATTAAACCTAATTACTTCCGTGGGTACGTAAGTAGGTACTTTGTAAATTGTTTTTTCATCATTGGTATAAATTCGTTTTAATATTATGCATAGGTTTTGTATTGGCGAAATGTCTTGCGAAGCGGACTCAGTTATTCGACAGGACACTACTGTTACACACTAGGTAAAATAAAATAAAGCTAAGTTAAATATGCTAAAATGACTATTTAGTAACAAACAATAATTGCTGCATGATATTTCTATAGTTATACATGTCAAAAGACTATTAAGTACTTGATTCTGGGATTACGTTTAGAAGCAGCCACAAGTCACGACTTAGAGAATAATGAGGTCGTAAGACATTTACTGCTCATTTGTATGGTAACACTGCCCGGTAGAGGCTAGATGCAAATTAATGTTTGAAATTGAAAGTACAGTTCCACATGGAGTGTCACGGATTTCATAGTTAAAATTAAAACCTTAACGGACTCGTTTACCGGACTTTAAATATCGGAGGAATCCTATCTGAGGAATGATTAGGGGAAGCCCCTAAATCATTCCTCAATAAAATAAAACACAAAAATCTTCATTGAACAGTTAAGTACAGTTAAGGAAATATTATAACAATTAACTGTAGGAACATTAATTGAAATCGGTGGTTTGGACACGAATAAGAGGCACATAGCAAAAATCGTCATTAAAGCTGAAAAATGTTCAAAGTATTGGTAGATACACGAAAACTGTTTTTTAATAGTTAAAGACAATGTTAGTAAACAATGCCGGCCACACATATTAATAACAGTTTCTACTCCATTCTTGCGGGCAGCGTGGGTTTGTTTACCAAAGACAAATTTTCACGCACTTGATAAATAGAGAGTGACCTCTATTCGTGAGATTCGTTTGTCGGGACAAACGTTACGTAAATGTGTTTACACTGAACATCATAACGTAAACAAATGTGACCATAAACTTGATAAACATAGAGTATAAGTAGGCACATGGAATAGTTCGGTTGATGACGTAATGCCTCCGTGCGCGCTAGTTCGCCAGCCATAACTAAACATGTGACGATAAATTGCTAATTTTGGTAGCATTACAACTTTTCTATAAAACCTGATTGTTATGAGTTTTTTTTTTTAAGAAAGCGCTTTTCAGTAGTTTCTTTATTCCTGAGGTTATGATGAAAGTAGGTCACTATGCCTATTAAGTTTTGAACAAAGTGCTAATACCTTTGAACTTTAACTAAGCCGGTTTTACACGTATTTCTGAATTAGTTGTGCATACAAATATCGTTTACACAATGCTCTTTGAAGGGAAAACAGAATATCAAACGGTACTAGGTTTTATGTGAAAATTCTTCCAGACAGGTGAAACAACAGCTTATCGCATTTATTAAGTCTTGCAATATGATTATTTATGTTCACAGAAGCTAACATGCTAAGGAAAACCGAGAATTCTAGGTCTGAAATGTTTTTAGTTCGCCTTCTCAACAGATGGCGCTACTACCTTGCTGACACTATCTAAGCATGCCAAATAGTTCCGTATTCTGCTGTTTCTATTTCTGTAGAGCGAAGCAAATTATCAAAGTCCTGAGAGAGTGACATGACTTGGCTTGGGCTCCTCCACGACTACTATGATGTTCCAATTTCTCTTAGAATAGGTACTAAGCAAAAATTTTCAAATAATTCTTTTGCAGTTATTTTCTAGTTAGATACTAACTATTAAATGCATTAATTAAAGGGTAGCTTTAATAAAAGATTCAAACAGAGCAGCTGAATGTTTGAATAGTTTTATGTACCTACGCAAAACAACTCTTGCAACTTTTCATTTGCAATTATAATTACGAACAGGTACAGTATCAGGATACATGGCATAATCATCGTGCAAATATTATTATCAATTAAAAATTTGTGCGTAGTCGTAGTTGGGTCACGTTAACTGCGTTGCATAAGTGGGTGCATCTGCTTGACATTTGAATCGACCCCGAATCCGAATAGAAACTGTGTCACGTATGAAGCGTTCGCGGACTGTGGGTACGGCCGGCGTCGGTGCGTTGTGCAATCCCGTTAGCGCTCCACGTGCGAACCGAACCGGCGCGCCTCAATGTCGCCCGTGGGCGGCTGCCCTCCGCGTGCCGCCCGCCCGCCCGCTGAACACAGCGAGTGCGCCCGAACGCCGGCCGAAGAGCGCGGGCGGCCGAGCACCCGTCTAGCTCAGACCCGCGGCCGTTGACTCGGTCGTCTCGCTCGCGCGAACAGCTGAGTATCAAAACAAAGGAGCGAGACGGGCGGTCGCCGCTCCCGCTCGCCGGCCGGCCGGTGTCGCCGGTCGCAGCGCGCCGCACGCACTCGAGCCAGTTCGTGTTCGAACCGCGCTTATTGAGGTCGTCCGCTGTGAGCTCGGTTACGAAGTTTAGTACCGCGAAAGGATTTTCCTTTGTCCCGATCCTCGAGGACCCTGCCCTCGTATTATGTTTCTACGTGAGAGCCGCGACCAGCCCCGGCCTACTGAGGAGCCGGACCGCGCACAGCGTGCCGAATCGCGTCGAAATTCTGTCAGTTCTCCAAAATTCTGTGACGGTTATCCCGCGAAACGCGTACGCCGGGCGATTTGAAATTTTTAAGTGAAGGTGTGAGTAGAATTTTTCAGGCCACCAGACAGTGGTGTGAGGCCGCAAGTGTTCAAGAAGTAGAGTGAGGACTGAGCACCATGTCCACGGGCAAGCGGCTCGCGAAGCGCTCCATTATTGGGACGCGCGTCGCGGCGCTCGGTGATGATGGACTGTATTACTCAGGGATGATCCAGGCGGTGAAGACGCCAGCGCCCTTCCCGGAGAACAACAACTGTATCAACCTGACTCCAAACACTCGTTACACAGTGCGTTTTGACAGCGTGAAGATGAAGAACCGCGAGTACCGCGACGCCGAACTGATCGGGCCCGGCTTCCGCGGCATGACGGGCGTGCGCCTGCAGGAGGGCCAGCGCGTCTTCCTCACCTACAACGGCAGGGAAGTGCATGCTGACGTCAAGCAGCACGACTATGACACTGACGAACTACGCGTCCAGGTCCAGTCGCCAACTAATGAGGTAATTTGTCAGAACAGTTTATTCAATTAGTATAGGCTGAAGGCAGAACTCTAAGAAAACCAGTTGAACACTATATTTAAGTTATCTATACCAAATATCAAATCTAGACTCTACATACAGCTTCTTGAAGTTATTTTACCATTTTCTATCAAAAGACATCAACGATACAACAATTTATGAGACTGATTTTGAAATTAAAAAATAACCATTTTAGTCTCTAGCCTTTTTTTTTTTAAAGCAATAATAATTTGTTCGGGGTAACACATGCGTAGACAATGATGGATATGCATTTATTTATAATTGGAGCGTTTATGAGTGTGCGTGTGGACAGTGATCGGTTATTTGTAGTATATGCAGTTCGGAGCGGTGTTGTAGTGTAGGTAGAGTAGAGTGGTGGAGCGAGCTATTGACCCCGCTCCACGTGCAGCGAGCGGTGCGCGATGCACCGGCCGACGCATCGCACGCGCAACCGTGCAACTTATCGCAACAGACAATGCACACGAGCGCGACTGTACCCCGCCAGTGGTCACTCTCACACGTTACCGACTGTCTAATGCATAACCGTTCACTAATCAGTTCCACTCGTTCCCAAGTTACATGTCTATTGGTCATGATTCAATTATTGAAATCTATGACATCATTTATTGTTACCAAGCTACGCTTACCATTAGATCGGATGAATAATTTTCCTATGCATGCATGATAATATAATATTGTAATGCTGTATTGTTGTAACAGATCACAAAATTTATAAACAAATGATCTGTTTAATGCTTTGACCAAACAGGAAAAGGTATGGACTGTATTACGTATCTATGGACCTAACTAATACAATTCGTGTTACTATTTACATTTTAGTTTATATATTGTCGATTTCAAAAGCGCACTGTGTAGGTAATAGGTATTTAATATTTAAACAATAGAGATATTAAAATAGCTTAACATCAAGGGCAAAGATAACACTATCGATCATTAAAAAATCGGCAGCACTCACAAGGTGATGCCTTTATCATTGAAAATATTAAATGCATTTCAATCATTCTACAATAGAGATTAGATAAAGCGGTGGGTCACGACGACACCCGTACACTCGGGTCTCGGGTGCACACAGGCGCAGTGGTGCACTATGCACTAGCGACTAGATAAACAAGGAGTACACGTGTCGCCACTGTTACTGTTACTTGTTGAAATCCACTCGGCACGGGTTAATGCGTAGCACGTATGTGGCGTCACGTCGTGCGTCGGTTAGAACATGCATGCGCTAAATTTTATAAGCTGGTCGAACCGTTACACTAAGTTTACTGTGCCCCATGTAACAGGTAGCTAAAGATACAATAAGTAAATCCTCCGGCACTTCGCCATAGATTAAAAGTAGGGTACGTAGTTACTGTCCGACGCCGGCCGGCCGGCGCGCGCGCTTCATGCTCATGCGTCATCAGCATCGGCCGCCTTATCGCCGATACCACAATTTGTGTACACAATATTAAATTCATGTTTAATTTACACAGTCGATAATTGGCCGGTTGACCCGGCTCAATATTTTAATCTGGCCGTCAATTTGTTTGCCAAGGCTCGATAAAGGTTTTGCTGGCATTACCTTCGTTTTTATATTTCCACTATAATAAAGCAGTCAATTTATGCGATCGCTTAAGAGATTACAAAATCAAGTTTGTAAAAGTTAAATAAAGACCTTCCGAGATGAGCTTGAGTCATTAAATAAAAATGACTTTAAAACAACAAAGAATTTGGGGCGCAACAATAACGGGAACGTTCGAAGTAAAGCAATTAAGATGATTACTCACTAACTTAAGTTTGTTTACTGACATCATTTAAATAGGTTGCGAAAAACAAGTTGTTTTCAACATTTTCCTGACAAGATCAAGAAAGTAGTGGCGCAGTGATTTTACAACAGTAATAACAATAAGGAAGCGAGGTGCGCGCGCGCAGGCCTTGTGCCGTTGTGCGTAAATAGTGACGTAGCACGCGATACTAGCGTGACGCGGCGCGACGCGCGGTCCGCGAGCCACCACTTCAGTTAATTCATAGAGATGATGCCATGTTTACGATCCAGCATTATTTATCTATTCGTAGCGTGCAACTACCTTAACATTTTATCATTTACCATGATACATCACTCTACTGCAAACAACAAGATTATCATTAATTTAATTCCAAAACGATTAAAAAATACCTGCTCCTACAAAAACAATCTCACAACAAAGAACGTAAACGGCGCGATACACACTTGTTTACTAGTTTGAATGCCGATGTATTGTGCCATTAATAATAACCGTGTAGGTATCAACCAGTTTTTGCGTCACCCCGCGCTAGATAGAGCAGCGCATGAAAACAACTTGATAGATAACACGCGATCCAACAACACCACTCAAATGCTTATTTTTTTATACGACGCAGAAATGCAGGAGAAACCCAAAATAAGATAGGAATTGTTGAAAAACCTCTAATTACAGCAACAGTCGATTTATCAAAGAAATGACGCGCGGTATTCCCCAGGTGCCGCTCTGTGCGTTCATAAGCGTCAGCACTGACAAACCCGCTCTACATGTACAGAACCGACACACGATCAAACAAAACCTCTCGCTGACTCACCGCCGCATTCATATTCGTAAACAACTATTATTTTACCGGCAAACCCGGACAGGGGAATTACGTAATGAATAAATAACTGCATTTTAACTCGTTTAATATTAACACGTATCTCATTTTCTAAAACATCTGTATTACACGACTTGCAACACAAAGATATAATTAATAAGGCACTGAAGCATCACCTACGCTACACCATCATAGATAACGTTTAAAATAACATGTTTGATATAAAACGCTCGAAAGCGACTACACCATCATATCGTCAGGCAATAAGATATAAAAATAAAGAGTGCTCGGCTGAGAAATAAGGTCACCGGCAGGCCCGGAACCGAGTAACGGTATTCGTTACAAAATCGCGTCAAGAATTATTTTCACGTGCACGCGGCGCCGGCGGCCATACCGTTAGCCGGTGGCGGCCCAACATCAGCTAACCTTACCGCAGGCTCGTCAGCCGTTAAGTGGAACGCTTAAAGCAGTTAATGGCTGCCCGAATTATTTGGATTTGCAAACGCGCATTTTTGTTGTAATCGAAACTTGAACCTAGTGGTCTCAAATATTCGTTGGAGAGCTAACAAAACACTGCATCTGAATCTGAATTGATACATGAAAATTACGTAATCTGTATTTAAAGCGATTTCCCCAGTAGCGGTAACCGGTGGAACGCCTTTCGTTTGCGGAGGTCGTAAACGGTCCGAAGTGAGCAATGAGTTATGCCGGCGAGCGGCACGGCTTCGGCGCGGGCGTCGGCTACCAGCGATTTACGCTCTCCATACTCCGCGACCGCGGCGAGTGTGAAAGTGCTCCTCGCACTTGCATTGTCAATGTACAGTGACAGTTTCAGATTCACTTCACTTGTACCATGAACTACTTTAATTGTTATACCAGTGAGCTATGTTAGCATTAGCACCACATTCTTGCAACTATTTACATAAGCAACTAACTTTTACAAAAACTATGGAAAGTGACACTTAAATGTCTTAGTTGCAATTAAAAAACGGAACACTTCGGTCACGTTGAAAGTAAATGTACAGCTTCGGTTAATAATAGTCCGTCCTTCGCAATCAAATCAAACCTGTAATCAAAATCGATTGAATAGTTTGCCATTTTGCGAATCGATTTCTCTACCTCACCTTTCAATGGCGGGTTACTCAACAACAGCATGTGAGTTGATGCGAGGTGTATACAATGAATTATTACTGCTGAGTGGAATTCACATTAGCATAAAGTTGCATGTAATATAGCTAATATATCGAAATAGCAAGCAATCGCGCGTGTCCGAACAATATAAAGACTATGGCCTCCGGGCAGCAGACAGTAATAACTTGCCAACCATGTAATTAATATCGCATAACGTATATACCCAGCGAAAGTAGTTATGATTCAAAAGCGTATTATAAATGCGTTTTCCAGATTTTCCAGTCCAGTTAAGATTTTTTTCGATGGAACGAAGACACTTACGCTCATGGCGCTTACCGTTGCGTGGCGCCGTCGCGTGCTCGACGCAAATTTCACTCAATTGTACAAACTATACTCTATTTATGTTTTCCTAACGCGCCTTATTTGCAACTTGATTATTTATTGCTGTAAAAACAAATAACACAAAAATAATAACAATATTATCTCAAATCTTCGGTCGTGATAAACTAACTTACTTTTCTGCTACTATTTTAATAAACTCCTTCTTTAAATAAAACAATGCGAAATAAAAACTAAAGGAAGAACGAATGTTCAAGCTCAATACAGCGCAAACGGAACTACAAATAGGCCTTGATGCAGAAACAATGGGAAGAGAAAATTACCCGCCCCTTGCGCCGACGATGCACTGACTGTAGGTAATCGACCACAACAAAGTGACGACTTGTAACTACCTCTTTAACTACACCCTCTAATTATTAATTTGAAAATATATTAACAGATCTATGCAATGACATTCATTTTTGTTCTGTTATTTTATCCATGCTTTGCCGAACAAAACTGACCAGAATAACTAATGAAAATATCAGTTTCCTTAATTTCACGGTTGTAACATCGTCTCGTGACACGGTTTCTAAATAAATCAAGGTTGATAAGATAACACCGATAGAGATTTGTTAGTTCAAGACGCCACAGAATGTTGAGACTGATAGCTTACTTAAGGTGCTGCGCCCAATTTAGGCCATAAGCCACACGCTTCTCAAAACATTTCCTATGTTCAACTTTTGTCTCTGTCTTGATTGATGCAAAACATACTATGGAATCACACTTATTTCTATATTCTTTTAAAATTAAACATCTACGCAGTATCAACTTGTTGCGTGTTTGATCTTATTTTATTACTGGTAACATATTCAGTTCGCGAGCGTCCACTGCCGCGATGCGTTGATGTTATGCATGATAACTAGTTTATAATATTGCCTTGCCAGCTCCCAGTTATATCGCTAATGCTTCAGTAATGCAACTAGCAACTCATTACGTGGTATTTATACTGAAATATATCACATGTAATAAGTACTAGTATTTGACATATGAAATAGTTTTGTTCCCGCAATTACGTTTACAAATCAAAATCTACCTCAAATCGCTAACCGAAATTTACAACGGTACTAAAATTGCTATACGCCTCAGAAACCATTTCCTAATATACCTAGTACGTATAAAGAAGTAAAAACGTATCTTCTATTAAAAGACAAGTTAGGGTATTTTAAAGGCTTCCCACACCAGCACACTAATTGCGTAGCTATCGTTATCAATCACAATGTGAATAATTTTGAAGGATATTGCTAATTCATTGCTTCAACTGTTTGAAAAAAAATTGTGCTCAACAACGTAAGTACCTAGATAACGCAATTAATGTAGTTGTCAAAATGAAAGCCATTCCTTCTGTAAGTGTAGGCGCAGGTCTGATAGAAAATCAATCCTCATAATCAAACGAACTAATTCTTAATTAAAAATTTAAAAACTAGTGTAATAAAAACACACTTTACACACCCTCTTCGTCTGGGGATAGGCCGAAACTAAAAAAACGCCACCTGCTATGATCCTTTCATAATCCCTTTGAGTAGTACTCGAGGTACTATGCACCTGACCTTTCTGCAGAACATCACCAAAAAGGTCACTATATGTCCTCCTAGGGCGTCGTGGTCCATCAGCGTTTCCACTCACATCTGCCTTGTAAATACCTTTTGTTAACACATTTGTGTCTAATTAAAAACAGCTTTAAATATCTATCCTTGACATATTAATAAACGTCTGTCATGATAGTTCCCCTGCATGGTGATAAAATAGTTCGCCTAATGTATTCGACCCAAATTCGCGCCGAAACAGAGATGATTGACCATTTAATGTTGTCAGAAAACCGTTGCGAATTTTAAAACGTTGTCTCTGGTCCATTCCACCTAGTTGTCAACTATATGACATACGACTGTGAAATTCCAGAATATTTTAATGATTTATTCAGATGAAGGTTTGGATAATATATTATAGAGTTTCGTTGTTTTCATGGACGTTGTTACATTTTTGTTGTGCTATAAATATTGGTCCTCCGACGAACAAGCAGCGAAGGCAAGGTCGGCCCTCTGAGAGTGACCTCATTGCATTCGCCTTGGAATACTTGCATGATTTATGTCTCTTATCTAAACAGCTGGCAGAACAAGGCGTGAATCTCGATTATTTGTCATTTGAATTAGAACACATCTGCAACTGTCTGCCACATACCGTGAAACTGTGCATGAAAAATTGGTAATATTGAATACCGCATCAGCTTAGTAGGTACTCTTGACTCCTAATTCGCAAATGTTCGCAATCCATAGAACTGGATACCTCACAGTCGGCTTTCGGCGTCGCGCACGTTTTCGCCGGCTGACTCAGCAACGCAAAATAACTCGTTTTCGGGTTTGAGGTAACAGTAACACACCGCGACCGTTACTACGTGGGCGAGTGTCACAAGTCTACAGTTACGACTACGCAATGTCATCCACATTTGTATGCCGGCGACGACGGCGTCGGCGCTAAGCGACGATTAAAGTTTTATTTAGTGTGATCTTGAACATACAGGTCAAATTACAAGTATGCTAACAATGGAATAGAGAAGACCGTGAGAAGGAAGGAAATCGAATTCCAGCTCAAACAATGCACTGCGTGCTTAGTTAAATTAATAAATGAGATCATGATAATTGAATAAGCGCTTGTCACTTATTACGAGCCCTTGAATTTGTACTTTTCTTAGTGTTTGTCCTAAATTAATAAAGCTGACTGGGCATAGTCGGCATGCAGAGTATGCGTAACATTTCGAAATGTATGAAGAGCAAGTTTAATTGCAAGCGTTGTGAGGCGGGGAGCGCACCGCGCCCGCGCCCGCGACCGCTCCGACACGGTGACCCACTGACCCAGAATCGCTGATATTGAACCAGCAGCGACGCACAACCCGTATTCGAAACCCGACCTCTACTTGGCTTGCGTTGTTTTTATTTTACTATTCCAAAATTTTGCCATTTCTTAAATCCGTGTACCTATATCTAAATAATGGCAAGATTTAAAAATTATGACGTCATCATTATAAACCAATGAGTATTTATAACGGATTCTGTTTGAAGTTTATTAACATTGCTGATTTGATGTTACTGACGTCACTCGGAAAACTAGGCAATTGTTAAAAAGTAAAGATGGTTTTTCATGCCACATTTCGATAGCCTCGACTTCAGTCCCATTGTAAGTATGTATGAATTAATTCAACTCATTTGATGTTGACCTATGGCAGCGTAGATTTTGTTGGTATACTCTTTGAATAAAATATGATGTTGGTACCTGGTCAAAGCTATTCTATTGGCACATCGCAGGTCAACAGTATAACGGTGCTATCCGCGATGCGTATGCTGCGGCCGCGTGAAGCGAACAGGTTCCCGTATCCGTTATCAACTGGTAACTTGGGGCGCGGTGGGTCGCACTCCGTTTTTGGGTCAGGTTGGGTCACGACGCCTGCGTGCTAGCCGCCTGTCCCTCGAACATATTTAGCACTATTTCGATATCTAAGAATAGAGAGGCAACCACACTTGCAGGCATCTCAAGGTGAAACGCTCACTTTTCTAAGCGTCGCACGTAAACGATGCGATTATAGCATCACGCCGCCCGGGAGTCAGTGATGTCGAAACATCGGCATCGCGTCCTTGTGCAGATTTCACGTTCAATTACGTAATAGCGTGCGATTTTATTTACGTGTAAGTCGACTATATTACGCGCCCGTCCGCGCCACCTACGCGCGGCCGCGTGCCCGTCGAGAGAGGGCGGCGAGCCGTAACATTTCGCCCGTGACGTCACCGTCGCGTCGCGCCTACGCTAAATCGTTAAACGCGTCATGACGTCGTTCCTAGAATTCTAATTGCTACGGACTGTGACGTCATCCGCTATCAAATTCAATCTCGCACTTGTTAAATAAAATACTTCACCACCATCTTGCATCATTGTCGCCGCTACGCAACATCAATTTCCTGACGACTACGGCCGATGATAGAGGCTGACCTACTTGGTCGATCGGATTTATTGCAATATAATAGAATTCTTTATTACGACATACGACTATGATTGTCATTAAATAAAAGTATATTGACTATATCTGGCCGATATTAAATATTGACTCGCGCAAATTGCCTTTAAATAAAACCTTAACAAACACATCCGAACAGAATGAAGGACATAATATGATAAATACAGTATAATCATTATATTGAATGTCACTATAGTAACAGCATCATTAGGCACCATTTGCACTTGCTCTATAAATAAGTATAGCAATTGTTGACCGTACTAAATCCAAAAATAGAGCACGGTGAGGTTACCCGGGCGAAACCGGGCCGCCTAGATGCTAGGATCGCGACCCGCGGACCTGGCGCTCGCCAACTAGGCCATTGTTCGTCCTGCACAATCGATGAGCCAGACCTAGTTTGCACTAACGACATTTTCCCGTAAATCCAAAACGCAAGCTGTTACAGGAATAGTTGTGATTCATTTACTAAGGAAAACGAATAAAGTTTTCCTCATCAATCCAGAATGCTTAATTTAGTTAATTTAAACAATACATGAGTTATTAGCCACGCCCGAACAAACAATTTGGAAACGCTGAAAGTGCTCTTATTTTTTGCCAAGTCAAATTAAACGGTTCTTTCCAAGGAGAATGGTTGCAATAAAAACACCGGCTGCATTTTGACGTATAGGTAAGATGTAGGTCACGGATTTTTGGGGCAAGGTTGCCGGTTGCAGCGACTTGGCGGAGGGCGTGCGGCGGCGCGCGGTGTGAGCGGCGGCGAGGCGCCGCGCGCCGGCTTGCGTGGCCTGCTTCCACTGCATCCGCTTTGCAACCAACACTGTTTGTATTCGACAATCATACAAGGCCACCGTGCCGATTGATTGATCAGCTTAAACGTACACATCCGATAGGAATCACTTATTCTATGTAAGTAACATTCGTTTGAATCATTAGAATGTGATTTGACGAAAAAGCATTGCAACTCGCGTCACTGTAGTGCTCATAGTCATAATGTGTCTAATAGCTTGTTCATGAACTGTTATTACGAAACAGTAAAAATAATATTCAAATGCCGAAAAGGTAATAACATATGCTCTTGTTATAAATTAGTATTCAATTACCTAAGTGGATTGTATCTTACTAGCAATATTCGTACTGTTTCTGATCATTAGTTTTTTTTTTTTGGAACTTGCTATAGCTTAACATATTCAATGTTAAATAATTCAGAAACTTAAATGTCATGTTGAAATAGGTGTTTGTTGTCTATTTGCATAGATCTGCGAATATTTCTCCGTTAGCACGTGTAAGTTGATTCAGTTCTGCCCATGCGTCTATTTCTGGCTCCAGCTCAGAAATGAATGTTAGAATGTTATGTATAATGTAGTGCAAGCATGTTATGAACATTGGTAATTGTTTATTGGTACCCATCATAGAACTCAAGTGAACAGCAGTGATCCTTCACTGACTTAGAAGTGAAAGAAAGGACGTTAGATCTCTTCATTTGTATTCATTGTAATGTTCGCTTTAATTCATGCCTTGGCTAAGTAGTGTGCGCATTAAACGGCTGCTAGCAATCCAGTTATTAGACGAAATGACAAATGTAGTAAGCAAAGGATAATGACAAAAGCGAGTGTAAATAATCACAGAGAAAGCACTTTGAAGTAGTTCAATGTTGTACCCTTGCCGTCTACTAACGTTCTACCAAACTAAAGTCGTGAAATATTTCAATTCAAGCTAGAGATCACCATCCACTTATTGCGTAGGTACCTACTATATCTACCCACATTTATCTTTTATCTTATCTATAATTTTACCTACGTAGTTACGTAGGTGCCTACCTACGCAATAGAAGGCGTTTAACGTAAAGTGGCTGAAAGTAAACTAAATACAAAAATTTACAGGCCATGTAGGTGTTGGTGACAATATTCTATTTTTAAAGTTTCGATTGACTTTCAAAAAGTCTTCAAAGTGAGCAGTAAATCGACGAAAAGTTCACTTTGAAAATTCAATGGCGCCGAGGCACAATACTCAATAGGCCGATTATCGGGTAGTAGTAGAGCTATTGACCTATTTATTAGAGCACGATCGCTCTCCGACAACCGAATTGCTTATGCATGCGTGTCTACATGACTTCAACTGCAGCCTCACTGAATATATAATGTAAGAACAATCGACATCTTTAAGTTCCAGTAATCATTTCGTTTGATTCCTACGCATTTGGATTTGTGATTTTTATGGGTAGGTACAGATCTAGTACGTTCATATGTACCCACTGTAAGATTGAAAGCTAGCATTAGGTACCTACCGTTAGCTTAATAATTCCAACGTGATTATACACCGTGACATTTTAGTCGTCTTACAAAGGTGGTCCACTCAATGTATCCGTCATAAAATACAGGGGTATTTTATGACGGATACATTGAGTGGATTAAAATATTGTTACGATCGGATACATTGAGTGGAGGCGCGATTAAAATATTGTTACCATTAATTAAGATAATAGGTACAGAGAAAAATAAATAATGCTTTAGAATTATGAAACACCCTCCCTGCTAATAATGAATTCGTCTTAAACGGTAGAAGATATCTACCTACCTACCATTACATTCCAACATTAATTCCATCTCCATAACAGGGTGTTTCACACTACGTTATGCGTCTTAGTGAATGATATTTTCATTTTTTTAATTAAACAATGATTAAAAAATGTAATTTTTTTAAATTAATGATTAGTAGTGTTTTATTTTTTTTTGTGGGTGGGAAATCATCAAATGACTTCTCCCGCTCTGGGTGGAGCAGGAGGGCGTGTCAGACTTTTACTGACTAAAACCCACCCATGTTCTCTCAGCTGCCCGTGTGCCAGGGGCCGCGGTATCTCTTTCGAACAACCCGCACCCCTGGCAGGTATCGGCCCTTGCGAGCCCCACCAGCTGCTGCTGACGTCCCCCTGCGACGGGTCAGTAGTGGCCCCGCCGCCTACCACTTTTCGGCCGCAGGGGATAGGGAGAGCGGCCAACGCTATACCGACACTCCTCTTCCCCTGCGGCCCCACCGCGTCCGCCATCAAACGGTGGCGGCCCCGTCCAGGCCACGGAAGGGAAGAGCGCTACTTAGAAGTACCGGCACTCCTCCTCCGCCGCAGCCCGTAACTCTCAGCCGCGATGCCTCCCATTCGACATCGCGGCCCGCCTCAGCTGCGATGCACCTCACCGCAACCTACTTTTTGGCCGCTACGTCGTCGGCTTGGAGGCACAAGCCCTGACGAGCGGCCCCACCTTGGGGCTCCTCTTCGCTTCACCGTGGGAGGGTGACCACGGTTACTGAGCCCCCCCGCAACGACAATGCGGGAACCCCACTGGGGAGATGATTAGTAGTGTAAGGCGACTAAAATGTTACGGTGTATAAGACATAGGTAACATTCCTAATTCATTGGATCCATCTACTTATTAAGTTCCTACACAACGAGCAAAATATTATGAATTTAACCCACACACTTCAGATAGGTTTTATGAGTAGCTTCATAGACATACAGTTTCTTTCAGGGACATAGCTGAATAGATAAATTCAAAGTAATTTTATCGGTCGTTGTAACCGAAGCACACTATTGTTTTCCCTACCGCTACGTAATGAATTTTAAGTGCATTGTCCTGCCTGCCGCAGTGTCCTGTCACTTATGTGCTCACGGACGCAGGTACCTCACCTAATAAACGATTCGAGGTTATTAATAAATATTAATTGTCATCCCATGTCGTCCGCTACTTTCCCCGTGTCATGGTGGACACTGGACATGCCAAATGCCTTAAATCATTTAGAATGTCGAGTGCCATGGTTACACAGTAGAATATTGTGATTTTGTTTTTACGGTACGTCACCTACGTATCAGTGTACTGTATGTACGTATCACACACAATGTTTAGGTAGGTACTGGACTACCGAAAGTATGTAGATAAAAACATGTTGATTTAGTGGAGTCGTATTGAGTGGCGCAGGCGCAGGCGTAATGTGTGTCGTCACGGACGCGCGTCATACTTCGTACTTCGCGCGCCTCTACAGCCGGCCGGCTTCAGCCATTGACTCAGTGCGGCTGCAGTCAATGCCACTTGATCGCACAGTCTGTCGTTTTGTTTTACGCTTTCGCTGATCAGGAGCAATCCTCTGCATTACTCTCTGAACCCTCGTATCGTAAGAAGCAAATATAGGTTTAAATAGGTATATCTTAAAGCAGAAACTCTCGTGACATTTGATACAATTTCACACTTTAATGACATTGATAAGTGTAAAATGAATTAGAACTGAACTGATTTTCTCCTTATTAGTGATAAAAGACAGAAAATGTAACGTTTCAAAACAGAGATGTTACGACCATGGATAATCCGTTTTGCGCGGCGGCAACATCGATGCGCAGTAGAGCGGACAGTTTTCGCAATCCTGAGACGCCAAGAGCACCCGACTATCGCGTAAAAACCGACCGCAAGTTTGTGTAGCCGTAGGTACTGGACTGATGAATTAATATAAGTACGAAAATAAATTATTCAAATTTTAGATAAATTAACGAAAGACCTTAGTAGTCAAACTAGAATCTTAGTTTTAGAAGAGGTTATTGGGCTTTCGGTATTTATAGTTTTAAACAAAGTTTGACCGCAGATTTTAGCAACAGGTAAATTTGACGTCTAGGGTTTGACGATAGGGTTTCTCACTCGAACAATTATAGTTTTTCTAATTCCTAACAAGGTCAAACGAATAAGAATGCAAATCAAAATCCAATCAATATTAGTTTTTGACACCAAAACGTTGACATTAGCTACGATGCGACATTCTGTATGGTCCGTAATGACTCCATAACGATCGACAGCAATACAGTGGCCGTTCTTAATGACCGTGAACTTCATTTTCGTATTATCTAATAAATATCTGGATGATCGAGCTTTGCTCGGTATTTTTTTTTTTTTTCGTTTTCTAAAAATGAAACCTAGCTAGATCGATTTATCGCCCCCGAAACCCCCTGCATGAAAATCGTTGAAGCCGTTTCAGATATTCAGATTATATATTGCTCGTTCAAAGGTATTAGATATGACATTTTAAAATTTCATAAAAAAAATCGGTTAGTCTTAGATACCTAAGCCGTAGGAATGTAATGCCGTACTACTAAGTGTAAATTAAAATAATTATCTATTCCATTTACTACGTAGTTTATTTTGTCTAAAGATTTGGTCAAGGCCATATTCAAAAACATTAACAAGTCTGATGGAATCACGTTTCATCATCCTCAGTACCATACTATCAGATGAGCAGAATTTGCAGCAGTTTGTGCTTAGAGAAATAGGTCTGGTGTACCATCAGACCGGTTTCGCTCGCTAAGCACAAAATGTTGCTCGATTATGCAACTTAGTAATGCTAATGCATTGTTGTGCAAAAACAGTATCTTAAGGGTTATAGTTTACGGGGACCGCCGGCCATTTCCTCAATTGACATGTAATCGCTATTCAGAATAAAATAAGTTCACTGAACATAAAATATTACTGGAAGTATGAAACGCAATAAACATGTCTAACTCAGTATAAGACTCATGCCAGCTTTATCATGATACAGCGAAGTCGCTCGGCGACTTTCACTGGCATTTCAAAGCCGTCCGTTTCGCCATCGAATGAAGCAATTGTGCAATAGTTGTCACTTTTTACATAACCACGCTGGTAACAGACGCGCCGATCACCTTAGCACGTCTAACGGAACTACCGACTGAAGCTGACAATTATTATTACCAAATAATACCTAATTAATTCGCATAACATAACGAGTCACAGAGTCATCAGTCAACAGAGTAGACACAGTAGACATGTATTTTTGGTATTCCTAATTAGTTCTATCAGCGAAAACATTAAGTATGTCAAGCAATCATCAAAACTCATTAATGCAACTTTCATTGTTCCGGCTCGAGTGAGGGGCACGGCAGTCCACGTCTCATGGCTCATGGCACGTCCACACTCGCACGAAATCAGGTAAAAGTGAAAGTATGATGTGATCAGCGACCCAGCGCTCAACGCTAACTGTACCGATCATATAGGGAATGCCAGTGAAACGCCATCTCCACATATATTTAATCAAATAGCTTTATTTCGATAATTTTATGAAAAAGGGCTCGCGCAATGACACAGCTTTGTTAAACATGGAACAATGCTTAAAAAAATAAGGATCAATAGTAGCAAGGACCGATAGGTACTAACTAATAGTATACGTGAGAGAAGCTCAGTACTCATGGACAACAACTTTGAATTTTGGGTTGCATTTAGATAGCCCTGCCTGCAGGCCTAGACAAAACACATATCTGTTAGTGTTCACGCCAAACGCTCCGCCAAAATGTACGGGAATGACATTACCTGCGGAATGATTATGTCCTGTCCTTTTCGCAGGTCATGTCAAGGAATGTCAAGAAATGTGTTTTGTCTCAGGGGCCTAGTCAGAAAAACCTCAAATTGCTGATCATGCGCCTCGTTCGAAAGCGTAAATGATGATTCTGCTTCGTACCCGTAGATACAAACAATCGTTGCTTTAAATTGATGCTAAATAAAGCAAGGTTATCCGTGCCGTCTGACGTATAAAAAAGTACTACGTACACTCATTATGTAGGTAGATAACGTGTCAATCACGAAGGTGGCCGCGTAAAAGGAAGCCGGCGACGAAAACGCAACCAATGTCAACCAGTCGACAGCTCGCCGCTCGTGGCGCATAATTGACCGAGAGTGTGACCGCGATACGAGCAACTTTACCAGTGCGTGATAAGTATACACACATGCGTCATACAAGCCCACTTCCTAATACTTGTGTTACAAGTTCAGGTCATATAATAAACTCCGACGTATGGCTCTGATAAATCGATTCCATGAAATATTGAAGTCAAGATGGAAAATACGTATTTGCGGACTTCCCCGCTGCAAAATTGTACAAGTAATTGTTATATTGCCTATTAGTGCTGCAACTTTGCAACATGATGGAAATTCCTGAAAAAGTTTCAATGACGTAATTTTGATATAAGCAACACACTACCTTGCGTAATGTCTGTTAGTTACATTACTACCCCCAAAAGTTCTAAGTTTCGCAGTACAGTCCGATGTTTTTTTTTTTAAATTAAGTAGGTGTTTTGTTACCATTGCTATTTTTTTATTACTTTTCTAAATTTCTACTATAACACACTAAATGAACTATTTAGTACATTTTTCAATATAAGAGCGAAGCTAAAATTGTAGGACCAATCAAACATTCAGCTTACAATAAGCATACAATTATAGCAAATTTATTTCAATAGAAGATAATAATATGTATAAATGCGCTTTTCAGTTTCCAGTAGTGTAGATTACCACACTCAGAGTCAGAACTTGTTTACCTCTACCGAGCAAGTATTTGAGTTGTGTGTTTCCTGTTCTGAGACATAAGCGCGACAAGTAGGTATGTATTAGGAATTTCCATTACATACTTATTACTGTGATTTTATATATCAGTAAAACACGCTACACGGAAAATAATCATTATTAATTCGTAATTTGGCTTCATTAAATGAATAAGTTTTACCACGAGTTTTATCGAGGCAGTTAAATTATAAGTGCATAGTGCGGGTACCTACTGGTCACCCTTTTTTACGGAACGTGCATCCCGCTCCATTTCCACCCGGTCATTACGTCACGTCAACTCGTCCACCCGATCACAGTTCGTGCGAAGGTCGGCCATATTGATCTCGTGTTCGTAAACACTCAAGTTAATACAGCAATATAAATTTTGTTGCCTTATAAACCTTGTGTATACGCGAAATGCATTCAACCCGAGCAAACATAAGGCGAAACTTACTTGACCAAGGTTTCATGAAAATGACATGTAAATGTAACCAGCTACCTATTTAAATTTTGCCTTAATTAGGAAGTATTTTTAGTTTCATAGTTTTGTCAAAGTATCAAGAAACGTAGTAACAGATTAACCTATTATGTAGGTATGTCTGTCAATTTAATGACTAAGTAGAAGCCTGCTATACGGTAGTATACATGTCTATCTTTTATTTCAGGTGCGGACTGAGCTAAAGAAGAGACTAGATGAGATAAGGCTGTTGGAGTCCCGGAAATCAGCCAGATTGGCCGATGTCGACACCGATTTCGCCAGACTGGCAGACATGGCCGGTGACCGCCGCCGTGCCTCTGCCACCATTGAAGTACCTGCAACCTGTACCTTGTAAGTCTACTGCATAGTACGGTTATTTGTGTTATTTCAAAATGAAAGTTTCGATATTAAGAGATCGAAATGTATTATAAGTAGGTATGCAGAACGCCGTAAGAAAACTACTGAAACCTAACCTAAAAAAAGAGTTCAATATCTAGCAGAATAGCGAATTCACATGTCGCTGGAAGTTGTAAATCTGGAGAGCAGGGAATTTAATTAACAAATATCAATGTTATTTCGCCTTGAGGTAGCGGCTCACCTCGCCACAAGCTCAAAGGAAGGCCGCTGCCGCTGCATTTCTAATGGCCGCTCGCCGCCTTGCAAAATCTCTTTATCTGGATTTTGATTTTGCAAACTGGTTTACCCTAACAACAGGAAGTAGGTCATCAGAAAACAAACAACGTGCGAAAGCTCATTATGACAGTAATTTAATTTACTCGTATGTCTTCGACTTTATTGAGTTATTGTTTCGAAGATGCTGTGCGTCAAGGGCACAATCAAAATAAGCAAGAAAGAGTACTAACAACTAACAACGGCTCCCAGCCATTAGGTACCAGTACGTATTGTACGTTACCTTGTAGGTAGGTCTACCTAATCGTTCACGAGTGTGCACTGTGCATCGGCGAAGTGGGGCCGGGCGCGGGCGAGCGTTGCGAAACGCGCACCGAGCACGTTAGAAACTGGATGGAAGTGTTAGCGCGGAGTACGGGCGTGTCCTTGTCACACTTGCCTACATTCTGTGGCCGGAGCCCGTCGCCCGCGCCTCTGGCCCCTCGCCGCGCCTCGAACAGGGACAGACAATGCAACGTTGTGAGAATGATTAAAAAATTCTCTAACAGATTACATAATTACCAATACCGACTACCACTCCAGCAAAATACATAACTAGCGGATAGAAGTAGGTACCTAATTACCATCGCAATAGAAAGTGCTGGTCAAATTGCTCTCGCTTTCAACAACACTGCCTTTGTGCCTACTTGAAAATAAAATATTTCCTAGTAAGCCATAATAACATCAAAACTTCTTCTTTTGAAAAATGTAATGGCATACTTCAATATATTTCGCAACTATAACACTTTCATAAAACGTCAGTTCCTAGCTGTCAGCGATAGCGGATTGTATTGTACTGCAGAAGAACCGGAAAAAAACAGCATCAAATGCTTGACGCGACGTGACGGTAGTCGACACCGCAGTTTCACTTTTCATCGTGATCGTGGTGAGAGGCGAGGCCTGCACCGTGGTCCAAATTTCACAATACCTAACTAAACCAACGATCAAACGAACGATCTCCTTTGAGTTCTTCTACGCCAGACGCTTTATAGAAATCAATCGGTAGATGGTAAATACTTAAACTTTCTGCAGCTTGTAACCCCGCGTGGTATTCAACACCTTGAAACCAAAATAATGACATTGGAATCAAATATCAGACTGCTAGTTTAAAAATAATGCAAATGTTGGTTTCATCACAACATTTGACTAATCTAACGGAATGAAGGACTCAACTAACTATTGAAGGTCATAAAAAATAATCAAGAAGTTGGTATTATTTCTGTACGTAGAGCTAAAAGCCGGCTCTTGATATTTAACGTAGACGTGGTGATTTCATAAAACCTGTTTATCCAACTCTTTAAGTAGTTATGAGATAGCTTGCAACAGATTGCAACTACACAACCGGATAACTTTTGATTGAATGAGCTGATGTAGAATAGATATTAGTAATTAGGCTGACCATCTAAGAAACAAGATCAGTGTGTACTCTCTCTATTTTATTGTAAAGATAGGCAAGATAGAAATTGAATTCGTGAACAAAATTTCGCAATTACACACCGGGCCATGGCAAAGTGAAAGTTTGCCAACATTCATTTTCTTTTAGTTAGCAACCGACGACGCAGTAGCGTTACCTTGTATAAATTCGCGCCTTTCGGATGAAACACATAACATTTTTGAATGACCAACATTATATTCTAGCGACAAGACAATGAATTGTAACGATTTTGTTGGTACATGAATCAACTAAATTCAAAGATGGCGTCGCATTCGGCTGGTACTTGGCGCGGCCGCCATATGACACAGTGACCCAGTTTCGAAATGGAACGCCACACACACTAGAATAATACAGTAGGTACAGCGATATCCGCGAATGCTACACAGAGGCGACGCGGCAACTAATTGAAGAACCTAATCAATTGGTAGCCACGAAAATAATGACTAGAAGCATAACTGTGAGATGAACTATGTTTTGGAATATGATTTCTATACTTATCTAAGCGATTCCAAAAGCCGCACCCGCTGTCGGGCGGGAATTTTCAAGGCCGTAACTTATGCAATAACTACTACTTACTGATCTACGCTAAATAGGTACTTACCAAATTTCTAAAATAGTACTAAATTATCCATTTCAACCCCAAAAAGGCAAAATTTTAATTGTAAACGTGGCAGAGGCGGTAGACATTTTGACACGCTTTCAATGTCTGAAATGGCAGGTCCTGTTCATTTTTGGTAGGTACTATTGTTTGTTAATGCGGCCTTTGAGTACCATGAGCAGGAATGACTATAACACTTGCGTTACATTCCTCAGATTCAAGAAGGGAAAAATATCGGATAAATAATAATGTAGTATTTTTGATCATGGATCTTTTTAATTTCCTTTACAGCATTACTTTGAATATTTTTATTTTTATAAGCACTTTTAAGTTTACTGGACTTCAAATAAAGTATAGGTATTTCATACGATTCTGACATTTTTAACTAAGTTAGAAGACATTAACTTACATTCCGCATGCGTTTGCGCAACATGTAAAGAGAAGGCGCGCGCGCAAGCCGTCGAGTGGTGGTGGGGGCGATGGCGGCACTTTCACGTTGGATAGGTACACGTTTGCTTTCGTTGGTGTTGAGGCCCGTTATCTCATTCGGCAGGTGCAGTTATGCCGCCACTAACACGAGAAAGTGTTACAAAAAATATAATTATTCAGAAAGCATTATGCAACCTAAGGATTTAATAACTATTTTCAGTGTTTTTAAAAGTAAGTAGGTAACAAAGAAATTAAGAAAGAAATCTTAATATATCTTATCTTTTAAACACTTCCCAGAATCTAACTGCACCATCAAAATTGAACAAAGGACGTCTATAAACCCGTATACGTCATTATACAAGGAACATGATTACTCATCCGGAATGTTCACCTCTGTGTTGACTTTCCGGCGACCTACCTGCAGGTTATTACACTTCGGCAGGGACAAAAACAGTCCACGAGTGCGATTATTCTTCGAAATCCACAGATTAATGAGTCGTGGTATGAACTAATAGCTCTACACTTAACAGAGGTACAGCTCTAAAATTCGGAGTCCCTATGATTTAGATATCTTAAAATTATAAGAAAAATTAAGATGTTAGCGAGCAGCCTTATTAAGTTTTTATAAAAAATATCAAGGTAATTCTTGCGTCGTCATCGTATATTGCGTAACTAAATAGGTATCTACATTATTGGCGGCTTTAACTTATGATTTTAATAAATATACTATCTATGCATATACCTACCTATAGTAGCATACATACACATTACAAGCTAAAAATAAATTAAAAAGACATGTCATGCTAAGTACCTTGTCTTTAACAAAAGTCATGAAAGTATTATTTTCAAAGATTATAACTAGACAGACAAAATCCGAATCCGTTTAGGTATACAAACTCATCCTCATCATGCATATGGAAGGGGCGCGGGCAGGTCAACTCACCCGAGGCTGGCAACGCGCCGCGTCGGCCATTCTGCTCGATCATCACCGGATCTGTTTGTGCACACAGAAAAAAGCGCGCGCCCGACCTACATCAACGTGGCAAAAAACGCTTTAGCTTCAAGCGTACCTACAATGAAACACTGACAAAATTCACACAATGAGTTAGCTGAAGGTCTCCAGTTTATTTTTCAAATCAACACATTATCATATGACATTGACTCAACGAGTAGGAAGTTATTTTAGTATGTAATATATCTCTATCTAATGCTATTTTAAAATGGCAAGTTTGAATGTTTTAGAAAGGTTTATAGTAGATTCATATCAAAATAATATATGTAAGGTAAACACGTAATATGTAGTTTTATGAATATGATATTCGAAATATTGTATTAAATCTCGTAAAAGGTAAGTGAAGAGTATTGGGAAGGGTACTGCGAAGTTACTACTTAAGTTTGCTATTATATTATCACGAACTACGAAGCTACATAGATTTAATTTTCGTAGAAGTATACGAAATATTAAATCTATCCTTATTAAGTAGTTTCAGGAATGTCTACCAGTCGCGAAGTGCGTAGGTGTCAGCGGAAGACATCATGCGTATCGTATGTTCACGTGCTTCGTTAGAAAAAACTAACGCGCACACAAAGTGAAATCGGTTATTAGATTCTTATTTATTTAGCTTTAGTGGAAAAGTTCTGTAGTTTGTATTCTAAAATAGGACCGTGGACCATATTTCGTCTTATCAAATCATATAACATAAAATTATGTAACCGTAATTTACGACATGAAAAAGCGTTTTTATCACACTCCGCGTCATATTTTCGCTATCAGTGCTGAACCAGTAGCACGGTAGCCGGCAACAAGCGGCAAGGTCGTTCTCAATGTTACATGTGTAGTACGGCCAGTACGGCACGGCGGCGGCGTGAAGCGAGTGTGTGCAGTGTGTACAGCTGCTGCCGCCGCGCACGGCCCGCCTGGTGACCGTGGCTAACTATTACGAACGATTTCTTAAATTGTGACGTGACTATTGACCGATGAGCTACAGTACCTTCAAACACTCCTCTTGACTTTATTACATTGTGACACCAATGAATTACCGAGAAAGCGATGGATCGCAGGCTGATAACATAAAATTTATCAATTCGTCATGAGTAATCTCGGTACGTAGCAATGGCAATATATCATTTGGTTACGTCACTACAGGAAATTACGTCACATAGCTTATGTGACGGTGCGCCGGCCGGCGAGCATCCCCATTATCGCGAACAAAAAACAATGTCACCTCCGAAGTCGGTACTCGGTCGTCCTCTCAGGGCGATAACGACCCCGTCGCCCGTCAGTTAACCTAGCCGCTCTATACATTACTTATAAATAATTTCACCTTGCAGACTGAAACTATTAATGGTACTACTATTTCTGCTATTTATTTTTTGTAAACGCAACTACCCGCGCAAACATTGAACTGTTAAACAAATTTAAGACCAATGTTAAAGTGACCTATACAGTACACCCCTAGCAAAATTTATTATCTGTTTTGAATCGGATAACGAACCTGGTGGAAGGTCGTTGTGGCGCGAGGTTAACACACCTTGTTTCTAGGGTGCGTTCGTAGGTCGGCTGCTATAAGTAATTTACCAAATATTTTTACTTCTAAGTAACGTTTCATCTTAAACAAAAAAGGTCACGGTTAAATATACAAAACTAATCACTACATGACATGTCTTTATCGATGTAAAAATAGACATTCGACTTGTAAATTCGAAAACGCTTGAATCAGTTTTATTGTTATGTAAAGTTTACTGTAACTGGGCTATTAAACCAAGGGGTAGCAATTTGGAAAATTAACTATAAGGTTATTAAAAAAAGCGAGATGCGCGCGTCGGTCGCTGATCTTGAGTGAACGCAGCCGGTCGGGGCCACTTGCCGACCGTCAAGGACGAAGCGACAGCCTTTGGAAATGAACTCAAGTTCAATCAGGGATCAATTTCTCTAATACTTTTAAAACCGGTCACTGATGCTATCTATCATGATGATCTATCTACCAGGCGCGGTCCGAGGGGGGGTCCTAGGGGTCATGACCCCTCCCCCAAAGCCTTAAACGAAAAGCTTAAAAAAGTAATTTTTCGAAAATAGTATACATTTTCTCATGTATGTAGGTAGTCTTGTCTGTGACACCCCCCCCAAAGTCTTGGCCTGCGACCGCGCCTGCTATCTACATTAATTCATTGCGGCTGACGTACATTACGAGAAACCAATTAATCGGTAGAATACTTGTATTACGAACTGCTTCGTGAATATTTTACAAAACGCCTTTCATTCATGCAAGTCGCCTAAAAACAGGAATTAAATAAAAATCCTTTCAATAAATATTTCACGGCTTATCGAATATCTATATCGTTCATTTATGCTTCACTATTCCTAATACGTTACTCAGACATTTTGATTTAAATTATGAACCCCTAATGTTTATTTTATTGAGCTTGAGAGTTGTAGAAAAGGTTGTTTACAACAATCATGCATTTATAAAACATGGTTTTTACTGAAAATAAGTAAATTGAATAAGGTATAGTCGTACTAGTATGTTTTCCGCGCGCAAGTTGCAACCTAGACAGCTGGTTGTTGGGCCCGGGCGTTCAGTTCAGTCACTGAACGAGTCGAGTTGAACGCCCGAACGACGTATAAATTGTGAAGGTGGCGCTGGGTGATCGGCCAGAGCAAAAGCCTTCGTCCTTATGTGACTTGTACAAATGTCTATCGTTTGTCGGTCGCCGCCGGTTGCGCAACAGACTCACCCACCCCACGCATCCCCTCGACCTTGCGTCACTTCATGCCACCATCCCAACACTGGCACTGTTAAGTTCAATAATCTAGTCTAGACTTGTTGATTGTTCAATGACGTGAACCTTTTTGGGTAACTTTCGCGAACCAATTGGGGTTGATAAAAGTTCTTGCGACTATTTCCAAAGAATATTAACGTTGAAACATATACAATCAGTTTATTCCACGCGTTTGCCTTTCCGTGCATCCTTCCAATAATATTTAACCTTGCTAAATTGGCTTGAGCTTTTTTGGCTTTCAACGTAGAAAACCAAAGGAAAAGGTCTAACAAGATGACTAACTAAAAATATACTATAAAGTTTTTAGAGAAAAGCAGACAATTTTCAGAAACAAATAGGGTAGAGAAGGAACCAATATACTTAATTATTGAAGACATTAAACTGCCAAGCTAGAGCGTTAAAACAGCCAACTACTGACAAATAAATACCTACAAGTCATTAAGACTTTCGGTTTACTTAAGTATGTTATTTTTCTTGACGGTTCAACTTATATTATTTCGTTTTACCAAGTTGTAATTTAGTGTTCTGCGTTGTTACAGGTCACGCAAGCGTGGGCCCAGCAGCTCCTGCGACTTGGGTTACGGCGAACGCGATGACCAGATGAACGAGTGTAATGCAGCCCTCGTGCTCATGTCACTCAGCTGCTCTCCCAACTCGCCGCGCCCCAGTAAGTCGCACACGACTACACCACATGGCACAACTTGGACACAGCGGCCCACACACGCCAAAGCCTATGAATCTTCGACAACGCTGACCTCCAGCATCGGTAGTCCGTCAGTTCTCACATTTATTACTACGTCATTCGACAGTTACGTCACGCTTGTGGTTATGCCGCACAGATACCAGCTTTACTACCCAGCGGTGACCGTACGTTTATATAATATCTACTGCTTTGAAATGTAACAGTTTTAATTGCAAATTAACATAAAATGTTCTCTCAATGCATTGTTTATGATAGAACCATTCTATTATTACATTTTAATTAAACCAAGATATAAAAGTTAGTTGTGAAAATTATTCATTTAAAAATACTTTGACTGTTAAGGGAGCGGTTGTATTCTGGATAAAATCTGCAAAACGTGGATAGCGTCTAGACAGTAGTCTAGACACCGTCTAGACAGGTATTTGGTGTAACAGCGCTCTCATGATGAGCTTCAACCAAATGTGCTCTTGTCGAGTAGCATATTTGCAGCAACTCCTTTCTTAACGTACCTACCTATAGCAGATTCAAGTCTTGGATGGATCGCGAAGCAACTAATTTTGCCAGATAAGAAGCAAATCTCTAACGCGTTCTCGTGGTGTTTGCAATATTTTAGAACGGGTAATTACTTTATAACAATTTAGATTAAAATCACACATTCAAATTGCAGTAGACCGCATTTCGGGACAACTTACGCAACATTATAGCTGAGAATCAAGACGATTAATACCACCCATAAAATTTTACGTCTAGAGAACAGCGACTGTTCTAATGCGCCAGCGCATGTGTGCCGCGAGAAAATAGCCGTTCTTGTATGTGAAAGTTTCTGACCAAAGTTCCGTTTCGCAATTTAATTCATTCAAGCAACTAGAGGCATTGTAATTTGTAATTCAAAAGTTAAAATCAAATACTACCTTTCGGAAAACAATACGAAGATAGGTGACCCAATCAGTTGTTTTTACTATGACGGTATGAAAATATGAGAACAGACTATTCAAAAACACAGGATTTATGAAATTAAGAACTAGGTGGTAATTTAATTTTTTTGTGTCAGGCGCATGGGGCGGTCGATCGTCAGTGTCTCCAGGAGCTAGCAGCAGCTCAGGCTCATCATGGCGCTCAGGCACGCCCTCACCCCCACCGGCATCTTCCTCCTTCAGCGACGAGGGCATTGCTATGGATTATGAAGAGATCCACCCTCGTAAGAAAAGGGTAAGCCAAAAAATCCTTCTCCTCAATCAAAACCTCTTTGCGATACTATAGCAAAAATTGCTGATTGAACAAAATAACAGCTACTGAAAAGTGAAAACAGCCCCTCTGGAGTATCACTTATCGTGCATTCGACATCAAAGGATTACCTAGTTATATAATTTAGATGAAAATTGTTGTAGCGTTTCCCATATTATTTGCACAACATTAAAGCTTAAATTGATATGAGACGTTAACGGTCCAAAGACTAAATTATATAGAAATGTCGTGTGGAACGTGCCCAGTCACCAGTACGACTTCAATTAGACCGTGACACACTTCGTAGTCGCTTTCATATTACGAAGACTACAGATAAAGAAGGTATGAATAAATAGTTGTATGGCTACCACTAGGTTTCCTGATCAGCGATGACGGATATACCCAGAGAGACTACAGTCAACTGCAAAAATTCTATAAATATTCAGGAATTTGAAGTTCTTATCGTCTGTTAAGTTTTAAGACTACTTCTAAAAGTATCAGTTTTTTTCACATATTTCTTAAATCCTCGTGAAAATTCCTACTTAATTTATTTAGTATGTTCAAACTTCAAAGTACAAATTGTATGTAGGTAATATTTACAATTTCAGTTTTGATGTCTCTGACAATGCAAAAGTTGTTGCTTAGTTACACATAAACACACTCACAACTTCATCCCATGGAGGAAGGCAGAAACTACAGAATGCCACCTTTTCCCAAACGTATCCATACATAATCCTGATTACATTCATACATCTGCGGAGCAACTGACGTGTTTTTAAGAATATGACAAATTTTTGACATTTATTGTCGCTGAGATGTGATTGCGACTTGTATTTGAACGTTTTTAAGTACGAGAATAGGCCTTCTGGCCATTCACACATGCTGCTGATAGTTCGGGCAAAGAATTATACCCACAGATATAGATAGACCTAGATAACGCAAGTATCACGATCTGTATGAAAAACAAGCATGCCATTTTTTTACTATCTACTATGACGTCAAAAGCACTATTTAGTGATGGGAAAACCAAATCGATTCAAAGACACCGCCGCGTGTGGCTCCCGATCTATATTCTGTAACACAAGTACTACAAGTACAAGTAAAATTCAACATTTTATTAAAAACTGGAGATGTTACAGAAACGTATCCATTAACTAACTTCATTCGTTGTGATCTTCAGTACATCAATGGTCGTCGCCTCAATCCATTGTTCTTTTAAATTGAGATTATGTGGAAAACTAAAAAATCACGAAACATTAAGATTTTTTATTATCTTTGTCTACATACGAGTATGTATAAAATACAAAATAATTCCTCTGTTTCCGAAATCGATTTGTGTTGCATAGGATGAACAGCACTAACCGCTAAAATTTACATTTTAAAATTAAAATTATAAAAGCGCCTGTACTCCGAAACCGAAGCGATATACGACAGTATCACTTTTTTTGATATTCATCATACATCAACCGCTCCAAGTAAAAGTCGCAATGTATTACGAATATCCAGCATGCTTTCGATGACCTATGTTTTTTCTCAAATCTGGCATTGCTTACTTGTATTAGATTAAAAAATACTTGATTTTAAAATGAATTAGGCATAATATTAATCATAAAATTACTTAAACGGAAACGTTAACTTTATTTTCTCTGCTCACATTTGTGCACTGTTTTTCACTTTATCACAGCGCAATTAGGCATTTTTGATTTTTTGATTGACATCCAACTAGCGAGGCGCACCGATACAGACTCAGCGGGAGAGTGGCCACGTTAAGCATTTTATGCTTAAGCCCGGCATTGCGTTATCTAGAGATCTACCTACCTACCTATACCTATACCTATGTAGATGTTACTTCTTATTTAATTATTGGACACTATATAAACTTGCCATCTACACGCTAAGAAATTGTTGCCTAGCATTAAGTTTAACTGCACCGAATTCATTAAAAAGAGGTTCCTTTAATTGGGTGGCATAAAGTACATCGAATACTATGACTGCAATCTTTTTGGTGCTGCTATTTCACTATTCTTGCAAAAGAATCCGAGACATCAAATTCAAGAAAGGATTCAGCAATACATTGCGCACGACGACAAAGATATTTTACAAGATCCTTTGTGACGCATAATCCACAAAGCATCGAGTCAATCTGCACAGATGCACTTCAAGGTTCACTCGCTCGTTGACATTTAGTATTACATCAGGAATCATTAGAAATATATTTCTTTTGTTTACTATTATGGTAATTCAGTAAACTGGGCCTAATTTTATCAGTAAGACTTTACTACAACTGCTTTCACCTAACGGCCGTCTGTACTTATACCTGCATCCTAAGTACACGGAGTTACGTCACTTGTAAATGCGTTGTAATATGTTTATGTCAAGTAAAGGATATCCGGTTGTGAACCGTTGCGTATGTTCAATGTTCACTATCACAAAGGAAAATCCGTGATCTCTTTCGTCATTGCAAAAAAGAAAACCAAATACATATTACGAACTACCAACTACCTACTTTATCACTGATATTCAAACAAGTGGTTTACTTTGAACTTCATAATAGACCTCATTAAAATAACAATCAATTAGGTATATATTCCAAAGTCATGCGTTAGATAAGAAGTCACTGACACGTTGTGCACTTTGTTTAGGCGTAACTGTGCAACACAATAGGTACATTTGCGACACGTGTCGGGCTAATATAAGTTATTACCTATTTGTTAATTGCTGTTCGTGCGCACACAATTAACTGAAATACTATTCATTTACTGAATAGAAAAAACAGCTTGTACAAAACTAGATTTCCTGCGACATTTTAAATCGGTATCTTTTACTAACATTTGTTAAAGACAAAGAAAATTGCGACGTCAGTTTTATTTCCTACGAGGAACAAAATCTACAAAAAAGTGGGTACAGAGTGCGTTTTCTTTTAAATGACATTGGATACGACGATAAATCGTGAAGAGAAATTATTACAATAAAAGGCGATTTGTAAGTATCTTCTATATTTCCTTAATAATGCAACACAATTCGACTCGACACTGCTTAAACGGTCATACATGCTATGTCCGTCATACCAATCACTGCAGTGCGTTGTCGTTCATTGGATAGACTAAAGCATCAAACATATGTGCAATAATATAATTTACGATCCACGTGCGCGGTTCACTGTGTCGTACAATGTCAAGGCGCGGCGCAGCGCTCTGCGGCCGCACTTATGCAACACCATTGTAAAATTGACATAAATGTTTATGACTGCGTGAGTGACTACGACCGCAGCCAATACTTTATTGCAGGTAGTTATGACGATTCTCATTACTGCCTATTATTAAACTATGCTTAGAGACAAGACAACGTCACGGTTGTTAGCGGATCTTGCTATCAATTAATCTCGTAATTTTCTTTACTTGATTAATATTTAAACGCATATGAGCGCGTAGCGTGTTTATTATGTTTCCGTGGATGTAGCGCTCAATGGCAAGGAAAACAATTTAACCCTTTATTTTACACTGATATCTTTGCAATTACTGTCAAATAAATCTTTATTTGTAGATAATATAACACTCTTCCAAAGCCGTGAGTTATTATAAATTACTGTTACTGTATTCCTCAGTAATGCACCGATTTTTCTGACCCAAGGTACTCGTCGCAGATATTATTGATTGGCGCATTGTTATAGTTGAGATCAATTCATCTTTGCGCGTTTATTGCTACAGTATAAAACAGGAACCTTAAGTTGTAGGAATCCCCGTTATTAAAATTTGATTCAGCAGCCTCAAAACAATGCTGTCAAAGGCCTTTCAGTATGCTACAAATCAGTCAGAGGACAAATGAACTTGCTGTATATCGCGTTAGTCACTCGTACTCTGGTTACTTACTGTACTTGATAAAATCGTCGAAATAGTTTACATTTGGGCGCTAAACATAATCATAGTCAACCCTTTTCTAAGTACCAGCAAAATGCATCTATTTATTTATCTCACTGTCGTTTGTCTTATTTATTATGTATTTTGATAATTTAAGCACACAAATGTACAGAGACAGACTTAATGTCAGACGATTGACCGGTTACTTGATGCTTCTTCTCGTAGATTTTTTATCCGTATCTTCCAGAGACTTAAGTGTATATGATGTGATATACACTTATGTCAACAGTTGGCATCACCAAAATACATTATGAAAAATGTATGCACCTTCACAACACGAACACTAACTCATCATAGAGCTTTTGAAGGTGGCCTTCGTTTTCATGTTAGTAATTATATCAGGGGTCGTGCTGTCATAGTAAACTCGGTTAGTTCCTTACAATACAGGCTTTGTGTTTGAAACTGGATAAGGTCAACCTTCTTGAACATAACACTAGTCCTGATTCCGGATGGACAGATTTTTACGGTCTGATTTTAAAGCTCAGACGACTATTTTCTCTCTCATTACATCAACGTATATGTAATTTGAGCATCCTTCTTGCCACCAAGTTTTGCGTCTGCTTCCAGACTTATAAGATGGGGCTGAATATAAGTATTTAACGTAGAGCGACTGCCATTAAACCTCGACAATCCAATTACTGAACTGTACCGACCGATATTGAAAGGTTAAACCAGTTGTCTGACTTTGGGTCTTCTGACAACCTGTAGAAACACTGTCGTAGTTTTTTTTTTAAACAACCGCGATCGAGCTGTTACTTGTCGATAAACCTTTCAATATTTACGTTATAACTAGAATTCTTAGCTGTGACATCTACCAATTCGCACTGGGCCCGCGTGGTTGATTCCAGCCCACTCCCTGTCGAAGAGATGAGGCGTGTGCCGCAGCATGCAGCAGTGGGAACATTATATTATATTACGCTTATGCGAGCATTCTTTACAAATTAGGTTGAGGTGGTCGCGAGGTCCAATATAGCTTTAAACATAAATCAGGGCAATAGGTATCCATCACTTGCAATTTTCAGACATACAATTTTGAGGTATCAGTGGGTGGCTGGCTGGGACACTAAATTCGAAACATGTTGGTATCTTGTCAACCGTCTTTATCGTCACAGAATAAAATAGCAAACAACGTACAATAGGTGTCGGGCATTGTATTGGCTTGCGTTACAGGCCCACGCTCTGTTTATAACCTTGTGTACATATTGTTGGCGGCCAAATGCTTGTGGTGGGCGGACCGGAGACTCGTCGCGCTCGTTCTACTATTACATATTTTCTGTTCAATTACGTAACGGCTATTTACTCACCGTGAATACGAGAATATACTCATCACTAATTGTTCTTAGTGAATGGAAGATTTTGCAAACCAATGCTACACAACAATTAACTTCGCATCCAAATCTTAATGCGGAAAATAAAGCCATTATTAGCTAGTATAATCACGAACAAAATGGAGACCTAGTCAAAACACACCAAAGCACCTTACAATGTTAAAATCCAATTGCAACATATTATTATTGAATTCCGGAATGTTTAATTACTGTATCGGTCCTGGAAAGAGTGCATTGCTAAATTATTACCTATCGAAACATGCAGGCGCCTACGCAAACGCTGGCCGTTGCTAACAGGCTATTATTGGTGCAGCAGAACAATGGCATGCCCCAGACGTTGTGTCGCCGTGCTGAATTATCACATAAGCATCGTTGCCAGCTGTTCTATTATTTAGCACTAATTTGTGACACGGTATCGGACACCCTTAGGAATTCTTAAAACAAATAAAACTTCTAAAACTAAACAACCATGATAACGTTTAAAAATAAATAGTACTGCAAAATTAAATCAGTAAACGGATTTACAATACTCTAGTGGCGCAACCGTAAAGACGTATTAAATCAGTAAGTGCTTTTTATCTTGTGGCCCAAATATGAACATAGTGGGAAGCGGCAATGGCAGAGCGGCGGGTGTCTTTACTACTCGGAATATCGTCCCTGGGTTCACTGACCTGCCCACATGTGATCCGTGCGGAACCTGTTCCTGCGCACCACTTACGCCTGCCCGGCCGCTGCCCACTATGAAACATCGCCTCAACCTGAAAAAAAGCATCCTATACTGCTACACAAAAGATGTTAAACACAATTTCGTTCTTTTGCGTGATTCTGATTACAAATAAAAATAAACGGACTTGTCTTTCTTGTAACAAATGCATTGTCTTTTATGGTTGCGTTCATAAGAAACGTGCATTACTGCATAGTTTATATATAACTGGATGAAAAATCTCTTGTTACCGAGCGTAAGAGCCTGACGTCAGCTGGCAGACCTTGGCGGAGGACACAGCTATTAGAGCGAAGCAAGGCCTTGCCAGTATTCTGCATGCAATGCAATAAAAAAAAACTGTTTTCGTCACAATATGAAGATTGCTGTTTTTCGCAAAAAATATAATAAGTAGGTAAAGAAAATAAGTACGGTCCATCTTCTCTTGATTTCGTTAGTATCTAACAACCGATATCTGGCTACAAGGCCTAAGTATAATATATAATGGCTAGTAACAATAGCCTATTCATTGTATCACGCTAGGCAACTAGTTCCTATGATGCACTGTTTAGCTACATCGTAAGGCAATAGCGACCATCCATTTGTCCATAGCCGCTTACTGCCATTTGTGTCTTTACCTACACGTTCCAAGAATGAATTACCGGTAGAACGATTACAGTTATTATTAGAAACAGCAATGCTGTTGCAGTAGGTTCACAATCAACTGTGGACGTTAGATTATTAAGAAAGAAAATAGGTAATTTTTACAAAAGGCACGCACAATATTACAGTTTGACTTCCAATAGGGTTAAACAACAAAATAATGATATGAACAACAATCATGTAATCGGGACAGCATTTGACCAGTGGACATAACAAATATGCGTCAGCAGATAACACGATGTTATCAGCATTCGTCACATGATTACATTCTGTTGTGCAGATCTGCGTGCTAAGGTGCGCAGCACACGATGCGGTCTACCTACCGATGCGCTGACGTAGTCACCACCTCCGGGCGTAACAATAAGCGCGTTGCATCACAGCGCACGCGCACTTCGAGCGCGATCACTTGTATAATCGATATAGCAAATCGAACGATTTCCCTAAATAGGCATGAATATCATGTGACTCGAAATAAATCCATTAAACGATGCAACTAGTTCTTTTCGGCTGAAGTGATATGAATGGATGCATATTTTATGCATGGAAACATGGTAACTAGGTAGCCATATTCATACGGAAATATCACTATACGGCCCCTGCCGTGTAGAGTTGCCGGATAAAAATTACTTTTAGAGTCACACTGGCGATAAGGAAAATCGAGATATTGGAGTGCATGCATATAACACTTTTTGCGCGAGTTTCATTATTGTCGATACACGTGTGACCTCGGATGAGCAATAAATCGCCATAGCAGCGCATGAGATCAATAAACACCGAGCCAGCTCTTTACAGCTTGACGACGGTTAACGCTTTTTGATTTTAAAATACCACGTAAGTAAAATATGACTGAATGGTGCAATTGTAGCAGCATGCATCGCTAGCGTGCGGTCTTATTTATTTATGAAGTGTTCTAAAACATATGTTCTTGAGTATTTTCACAAGCTATGTGAGTTGTTCATCGTTTGAACAATGGTATTATCGGTATCATTTATAAACAAAGAGATTGTTTGAATATATGTAGAGCTACCAAAAGAATACTAGTCTTAGCTTATCATATTATATTTTTATAGGCGTCAATAGCTATATCAAGAGGTCTTCTATCTGATTGATTAACGTTAGTTGTCAATATCAATCGATATTATTTATAATTTAAACAACACAAAACGAATGATAAATCTTATGTAAACAGGGACACAATGATATTCTCGCGGTAGATACGTGCGGTACGTGCGTGCGTGTGTCGTGTGTAGTCTTCGGGTGTGTGTGTTGTTTTGTGTGTGTGTGTTGTTTTCTATGTTGTTTTGTGTGTGTGTGTGTTTTTGTGTGTGTGTAAGGTCACTTTATCGCGTACCGCTGATAAATACGCCAATCGTTATCTGCAAGGCGTCGAGGTGACTTCCGCGTGTCGCTCACGGTCACTGTACATACTTACTTATTAGATGAAACCGTCTGACACTGTAAATTACCCACGCTATGAACATCATAGGAAAAGTCTTATTTACGTAGGTACTTAAAAGATACTAGAACGTTCTTTATCATTATAAGATGAAATAAGTTTATTAAATATTGGTAATGTGCCTGTCTTTCATCTTTCATCTGAAACAATACCATAAATAAGTAAACACGCGGGACAAACCATACCGCACAAGCTTTTAATGGTTCTGATTTAAATATTATTCCAGAATCTAAAAACTTTTTTTGTTTTCTTTATTTTAAGGGCTTTATCGCTGAGCGATAACGTCGCCCTGTTATATCAGCACAAACGAAACTTTAAGTTAATGATGATGATGAACATTAAATGCATTTATGACTTGTTATTGAAGCTGATAAAGCAGATTTTATATACTGTTGCATGAACGGTTTTAGGAGCGTGCACTATCTACGTATAAAAATATCTAAAAGCGATAAGGGTGCTGATAATACAAAAGATAGTTTACTGGCGACGAAGGCACGGGGATGTCGAAACTCACGTGAGTGCAAATACGTTGCGCGTGCGCAACGTGACCGGTTCCACCAATACCATTAATTGTTTGTTTAGCCTTTGTTAGACCTTGAGTACGTTGTTTCTTTGCTAAGCCATACCATATGTGCAAAAAAACTTGTTCACTTAGTTTGTTTCGTGCCCGTTAGATAGCTGTCCGAAAAAAATAACAGACGTGCGTGATACTTCCAAGGTTTATGTTGCATTAAAACAATCTACTGTTGTTCCAACGCGAATGATATTCCGACCTTCGGGTTCTATATTTAAAACGCGGAAGACATTGCGGTACTAGAAGCGCGCAGATCACTCCCCCGCTCGGTAAACAGTTACATTAGGTGGGTAACTGGCTATTTATCCTGCAATGCTTGCTATTGCAGAGTTTATTGGTGTATTACTATAGACTTGTGTATTTGGTATAGTAATATATTAATTATTCTGAATTTAGGTACCTTCGTAATATAGAATTAGATAGTCTATTGTGGCAGTTGATAGTCTTTATTAGATAATACGGATGATAGCCACCCTCATTGGCCCACAACTAACCCACCGGCCAAAGCAAAATGTGCACACATCCGCCCAATAGCGCTCGTCTCCGTGTCACTTTGTCAACCAATTATGCGTTAATTCAAAACACATTAGGTAACAGCACTGTGATATAACAGTCGATAACAGAACATTCACGCTCCAGGCGTTGCTAACGCTATCACGGTTTTATATCAGCTCAGTGCGCGCAGTTAACATTGTTCGCTATTACGTCACATCGTCACATTCGACCACGTAAATTGCGTACCTAGCTGGAATAGTAAAACTGAGAAGCAACTAACTTAAATTTATAAATTTTGAAGCTGCCTAATAAAGACTTATTCGCTTAAATACAATTGCCTTTGGTAATTATTTAACAGTAAATACCATACAAATATGGAGCGCGTAGTATACGATTACGGTATCAATGTAGGTCACGAATGTAAGGCGATCCGGTGCCGAAAATTTATTTGTTCACAACAACGAAAATAGTTGTGTATTTTAATCGTAGTAGATAGCTTTATACGTAGCACTTTTGTGATGTTTCAACTATGTTTTTACCATTTCAAGATACAAAAAGCCGGAATTAGTCATCATCATCTGGGAACAAAGGCTTTTGTTATTGAATGCCGTACCGTACCTAATATTTTTGTCTGAATAAGGTCGTCAATAAAATCGTTAGTTTCGTGAACAATTTAAAACTAGGAATAGAAATAGACGTATCAAAGAGTTTTCTAATTGAAAAAGCATAGCAGATACTCAAAGTAGATGGCAGTTCAGGGAATACGTTCGATAAATTATTGATCGAATAAATAACTGGAGCAGTTGCTGTACTAGAGTCTGTTCGACCACAAATACGTACTCATTAAGATTGAGTTGTGAAATAATAGCGAAAATAGGTTTTAACCATACACGAGCTAATTGTAACTGCTACTGAGACCATTTAGTTAAGATCAGGACACAGTTTGACTTTGAAATACAATGCATTATTACTTTAAAATACTGAAAATCGACTCGTAGATCAAACCTAGCATCTCTCATTATACGTTTCGACTTTATTTAAAGGGGTAATCACAACAAAGAAGCTATTGTATGCTTGCTTACGTAATAGTGTTCTCAATTTACTCAAACAGTAAAAGAAATATGATTCGAAACTAAACAATGTCGCAAACACCGTACACCGGCATCCACTGCACGAACTTCAGTGTTGTTGTCGTTCCGTCTCGCTCTGCAGGTCAACGCCCTGACACCACACAACTCCCTCGTTCTAATAACCCTGCGCATATCACTAGGTTATTTTATCATTAGCGCGAAATTTTGTCACGAAACCCTCATTACAACTATCAGAACGCTATTTTGCAGCGAAAGTTTCGTAAAGTCGGGTTTAAATGCGCCATAAAGTTCACGTACCTATCCTTGCGACCTTGGCGCGGTCAAAAACACCAGTCAAGACATTGACCAGTATCCGCCGGGTACACCAACACCAGCTGCGGTTACGGCCATTATGGATGTGTAACCACATTGGGCAATTATTTCTACCACCTTGCACAATTTAAATGAACAAAGGAAGTGCTACAGTTACCATTTTGCGTGTAACACGACATTCAAGTGGGTGGCAACTACCTAACTTATCAATAGCTTATATCGGTGTCTATCATGATTATCAATCATTTCACAAGTCACGTGGCATTTGGCACTATTTATATAAACATAAGTAAATACATATAAATACTTTCCCTACTATTATACTCTTTATTTTGTTATTAATTATTAGTTATATTACATGATTATATTCTTATTATCTAGAAATAGTTTAAAAGCAGGTATGAAAAATCACGCACGTCTGGCAGCATCGCGTCGTAGCGTCAGAGGATAGATAGATGGAGGCAATGCGTTTTTTTAACCGGCATTGGCAGGGCAATGACACAGCGGCCGGTTCACTGCCCGTACTTGACAGTTCAAATGTTTACACTTGGGTTTTAAGTCTAGAAGGATCACTTGCTGTTCACTTCACGTTGTCATATCGGATCAGAAATCCTGTTTACAAAATTGAGTGCAATCAACAACATTCAATTTTTAGGCATTTACCGCTATGAATAGGCGTTGTAGTTTCGTCGTATTTATTCATGATGGCCTTTTATCCATTTCATTACCATATTCACACAAAGGACGCATTTATTGTTTCAACTTTTACCCTAAGATCCGTGGGTACCGGTATGGCTGGTGCTTACTCGAACGCTTTGACATGAGTACATTTGAACATATGCATGTAAACTAGCACATAATGATAAAATGGCATACCTATATTTATAGCGTCGAATATCACCGGCTGGAACAATGGCATGACGAGTTCATCAGACGCGATAATAAGCAGTCCCGTGGGTTCAACAAACTCCTCATTCCACAAAATAATGTATAAGTATTGCGATGTCTGATATTGTTACGCTAGATTCCTTGAGCGTTCCAATCTTTTAATACCCTTTAAATCGCGTCGTTTGCAAGCGTTGAGCCGCTGCCAAATCTCATGTGTTATCATCAGTATTTTAAAATTGCATGTTATTGTTTTATTACTACTTCTAACAAATTCAAATACTCAATACAATGTTTTCTGCGAAAATCCGGGGTAGCGAACAGAAAATAATGAATGAAAGTGATAATTTTTTCGGCCAGTACAAAACTAAACTGTGGAAACCAAGCGCTGTGGATAACTCTAATTCATTATGAAACAATTCTGTAGAATATGAACCTGTTTCACATTGTCCGGAACTACACCAGTTATGTTATAGAAGTTGAAAGAATTTGAATGAAAATATCTGCCAGAACTTATCCAAAAGTCATTTGATGATACATACCAGTGTTCATTAAAATCTCAGCAACTTGATTCACAAATGATAGTTTGACATAGTTTCCTTGCTGAAGGCAAAAAAGACTTTCATTTCCATACTTTCCTAAACGACTACAAATTATAACATTTTTCTTGCGGCGATAACTAAGCCATTTTAACCTGCTCTAAAAGCATACTTCAAATACAAAGCCAAGGAGTTGCAGGAATATTAATAAAGCATTAAAAGCTTCAAAACCATACATTTCCAGCCTTTCACAAAATGTACGTGGCAGGCCGGTCCTGTTATATAGAAATAAAAAGTGAAACGGTTACAAGTTAGAACCTGTAGGGGTCGGTGACCAAAGAAGCGGCGCCGCAGCTTTACACCGATTGGCGACTGCCCCACGCGTCTGATTCGTCATCTTTTTCACCACCGTCCAAGAGCTTTATGATATTATGATGTGACTCAAGTTACGACGAACTGAATTAAAACCATACAAAACTATTATTAGGTAAAGTAATCTACTTAATACCGTACTCCAAACAAGTAATGAACTTTTTTTTTGGAAACAGAATATCGGTGATTTGTAAAAAGAAAGAAACCTATATATACATTGACCCATTTTCTTGAGCTGGATAAAAGTATATGTGGGATGACGCACATTTTCACTCAGCCGACACACACGACACGACTAGTGACGTTTGCAACCTTTGACCCTGGTCACGTGTAGGTACTATTTGCGCTTCTAATGATTTTGTTTTTGTAACACTCTATATAGCTTACACGCAGATTAATTTATTAATAGAAAAATACAATTATGGTTAATACCAAATAAAACATACCAACAATCTTTGAACTATTGACATCGGTAATGCAAACACCGATGGTAGCAAACAATAGTCAATGCAAGTCGCTTTTCACTATGAGATGAGGCGAACGAACGCTGCGTAGTTTCTTGCCACCAGGCGTTTTTCATGTGTTCTGTCCACATTCTGGGACGTGTGTGTGTCGGCGTAGGTAGGTTGAGTGAGAACATGAAGTGATGAGGGTGTACCGCCCGCACCCGCCGCGCCGGTGGGGGTGTCCTACGAGGGGAATGTTTTGGACCTGAGTTCAATGCATCCGCGAAGCCATAGCCACCTGTAGCACATAATATGTAGCTTTATCAAACCTCTGTTTACTCTTTATACTTGTATTGCTAAAAGTACAGCCATAGTCCATTTTTTTTATTATATTTACATTTAAATTTTGCATATACTTACAAGTTTTATTCTTTTTGATAATTTTGTGCGTGTGAACATTTAATTTAGTATTAAACTTTATAGTTATTTAATGTGTTTTAAAATTAACCTGAGAGTATAGAAAAAGGTCTAACAAAATATGCTCCCTGGGGGTCAAATATCACATCGCCGTTCATACCGTTTCGTCGAACCATAAGGGTAAAACCATCGGCAGTTCAGTGACCTGCCGTGCTCCTGGTTGTCCCTTGGCTTTATGGGGTGCAGGCCGCGTGCGCTTTCTCGCTCGTGCATCGACATCATGCCATCTCATCTAATTTCTTTGTGCGACTCAACAACTTATAGGCATTTTTCAACATTAATCACAGTAAATAAATGTGATAGTTTTTTTTTAAACACATTAATTATTCAGTCTTTCAGTGTGCCTAATCTATATATTAATACGTGAAGCTACAACTTTGTACCTCTTTTTACGAAAATTACGCGGACAGAGGAGTATGAAATTTGGTTTATATGGAGGAAGAGTGCAGATAGCTAATATTTTTATGTAATACTGAAATGGAAATACATTAAGGTTTTTATGAATTATGGTCGAATTTCGAATACTAGTTAAATAAACGATACTTAAATTCGAATGACTGATTTGTATTTTTTTTGTTCATGAAGTAATAAAATTTTGCTTAATAATTGAGGTGCAAGTTGTTATCCTACTATTTACGGAAATGGCTTACGGAAATGGTTTTTTTAATTTAATTTCAAACAACTTCATGATTCTGAGAGGCTTTTATTAGTAAACATCAAATAGTCGACAAAGCTTGTTTTGAAACAAAGCCACCAATCCTATCCACGTGAGGATTTCACTTCATCCACCCCACTAGTGGCTTAAACACAAAAAATCAGACCGAGATACGATTTTGAAGTAGGTAGAAAACATTGATTGCACATATAAATTCATTGAAATTACGTGGGAACATAACGATGTACATTTATAATTTTCATCCAATGCATTTTCATCTGTAATACAGTACAATGCGCATCAGTACTGGCCTACTTTATCATATGCAGAAGGGCCGGCGCGGCGCAGTGGACGCACAACTCACAAACTCCGCATAAAAGTACCGGCCGGCAACCGGCAACACGCAGCCAGTAACGCAACATATCTCGTTAAAAGGCGTCTTCCTCGTTCGCTTCGTTTCTAGAGCTAGAAGGAGATGACGCGAAAACAACTTATCTGGCACTGTTAAGCATATGCGTGTGTGTGTGCCTGTAAATAAGGAAGGTCAAGCGGATGAAACAGACTTAGTATGTTGCTCATAGGCAAAAAAGAGACGCAATGAAAACAAATCAATATCATCATCTCGCCGCGTTTCGCGGTGGAAAGAGACAGCGCAATAACAAACCGGCATTTTGTGCCCGGCATGTTTTATAAGCAACTAATATGTTCCAACTTCAACTCTATTCCGGTGGTATATAACATCATTTTGTTCAACGTAGAGTTGTTTACAGACATAAAACAAGAACGTAGTCAATTTATATTTTCTTGACTGGTTGGTTGTAGGTAGTTTCATTTAGCTAACGGCAAACCGGTAATTTTGACTATCTCCTATATTAATTTTACCTCTATACATTTAAAACGGCAACAATCGTACTAGGTATTTTAGATTTAGATACTTTAATATTTTTGTGGCAGTGCATTACACTGCACTATTTGTGATTCATAATAAGATTGTATTGACTTTCCAACCAATTAACTGTCATTCGAATACGTGTGGAAAGACTACATTAAATTGCAATATCCGCAACATCCAATTTAATTGTAATTCTAATAAATATAAAAATAATCAAATTAAAAACTTGACTAGTAAGTATTTAATTACGACGATTTTATTACATTGCTTTTGTATGTAATAAAAATTTGTGGTAATAAAAAGAAGCTATGGATAAAACGGATGCATAAGAATATTCAGAATGTTTTCATTATGATCACTGCTTTATAATCAAATGCATAGATAATTAGTACAAGAGCACACTGGCATCGGCTACTGCATTACACACATAGAATTGAACTGGCACGTGTAAGCATATAGACGACACCGACAAGCAGGGTTATTGTGGAAAACATTTAAATTTTTAACTAGTAAGGACACTCTTACTTGAACAGAGCTATTCATAGAACGGGGTATCAGAATATTTATGTGATGAACACTGCTTTATAAGCTGATGCATAGATAGGTAAAACTGCACACTGGCATCGACTACTGCATTGCACACATAGAACTGAACTGGCACGTGTAAGCGTATAGACGATACACAAAGGCAGGAGCAGGGTTATTGTGAAAAACATTAAAATTTTTAACTAGTAAGGACATTCTTACTTGAACAGAGCTATTCATAGAACGGGGGTATCCGAATATTCAGAATATTTATGTGATGAACACTGCTTTATAAGCTGATGCATAGATAGGTAAAACTGCACACTGGCATCGACTACTGCATTGCACACATAGAACTGAACTGGCACGTGTAAGCGTATAGACGACACACAAAGGCAGGAGCAGGGTTATTGTGAAAAACATTTAAATTTTTAACTAGTATGGACATTCTTACTTGAACAGAGCTATTCACAGAACGGGGGTATCAGAATATTCAGAATATTTTTATGATGAACTCTGCTTTATAAGCTAATGCATAGTTAGGTAAAACTGCACACTGGCATCGACTACTGCATTGCACACATAGAACTGAACTGGCACGTGTAAGCGTACAGACGAAACACAAAGGCACTGCAGGGTTATTCCGTAGATATAGCTGTCTTTGAATATTAGGGTCACTTTTACTTGAATGAAAGCATTATTGCAGTTAACTAATTACCTCAAATATAGTATTTACAATTTCTAATGAAGACCTAGGAAAATTAACACAAACATATCTCTTAAATAAAATACTAACGTTCATTTAAAAAAAAGAACCTTTCGTCGCAAATTGATTGTAGAATAAATAAATATTATTTATGGCGTTGCGTGTAACCTCGTCCCTAGAAAATAAAAATCATCAAATTCATTTCATAGAAGAAAACCACTTGAACTTTGTTTAACTTTCTTATTTACTACTCAAGCAGCTTGACAATTGTATGCCTACTAGGCAGCACATATCGGTATATCAACATAATGTACAATCTATGCCCAATCCATCTATGATTTTGATTGGGTAAAAAATTTAATGTTGAACTTATACCGTGATTTATTTTCTCGGTTGAGCACAATAGATTTTCAATTTATTACCGATTTTGTAGGTATTATGATATCGATTTATTTAATCTTAAACATTGCTCCCTTAATTAAATCAATTATCTACATAACTTTAAACTACGTTTTTTTGTCAATAGGGTATATGAAATTACTTTTATAAATAAAAACTTTGACGTTCTATTTATGAAGCAATTATATTACCCTGCTAGGCCTAATCATTGTTTTTGACGAAAACAGAAAAAAAATGTAGCAAAGCGTTAATAAACGCTGAAAGTAGGTCAGTGGTGCAGCGAAGGGAAGGGAGGCGCCCTCCTGAAGTGAAACACGCGCACCGACATTCGATCTGCGCTCCCCCTCAACCCGCACCAAGGGAAGGTGAAGCAATATTAAAATAAACTACATATTCGCTCTGACAGAATGTTAGATGCGTTCATATTAACTTTTTGATATCATCGGATCAGTGAAATGAATAATGGCAGTTTGTACTTCTATATCACGCCAATCCAACTACCTACATGACATGCATGTCATCATGAGCATATTGAAACTATGGGTTCGAATCTGTAAGATCTACGGGGTAGAAGCTACAAAGGCTTTTCTGATAAGTAATACCTTGTCTACGAATGGAAGGACATTCATTTACGGAAACATTATTACTCATTGTGACTATGTACTTATAAAATTCCTCCATATTTACAGTGTTTGCTATTGTTTTATTCAATGCAATATTCTAGACAATGCCTCCAGTTACTAGATTCCAATTTTTGTTTTTTAAACCCATTGGATATTCGATTTAGACATGTGAAGATGGTCACATGATGAATCGATGGATTGAAATGTCACAGATATAAAAAAAAATACTTTAATAAAAAATACACTAAGCATTACAAATTGTAAAACCTCCATTTTATGATACCTCCGATAAAATTCTCTTCAAATAAGACAAAGAAGCGCAACCTTCATATACCACCCTTGGCCCTGGTGTTTCGACCCAGTTCGCGGACGCTCGCTCCCCCCTCTCCAACACTCCCCGGGCTATATGTCTCCTCTACCTCATACCCCCGTGACCTAACCTACTTTTGATTGCACTTAATATAGCATTGTTGCCAGATCTGGTGCAGCGTAGGCCTTAAACCTTTTATCAAACTGTCTATTTTTAAGTTATGTTCATTTTCGCGATGCAGACTAACTTAACACGCCAGGTAGAGCCGGAAGAAGAACATAATAAGCTGTCGATTATCATTTCGCAAACAAACTAGTCAACTTGCAATTTAGTCATTGGGATAATAGCCAGCCCTATATTAAGCGAAATGCAGCTTAATAACGGGACGATAAACCAACAGCATGTTGTAATGTATGGATGTATATGTAGCTCAACTCGGCCGAAATAATGTGGCATTGAGCAGAAGGTCGATGCAGAAACTTTGGCAAGACACGCCAACTGCGGCCCTGCGTATGCCTCGTCACGGCTCACTAACACAGGGCTACTGCTTTATCAGTTTTACCTCAATTTGTATCAGAGGCATCACAAAATGGTATAAACTAAATACATATTACTCGATACTCAAGGTACTACTGCAATTAGCGAATTATAGTTCTCAGTAGTACATCAAATTCTGAAGTTCAGTAAAAAAATAATCAGATGTGATTAACATGTTTACAGGAGTTTAGTAAGAGTGATGACACTAAAAGTAGAAAGAAACATTTCAGAATAACTCAAGCTAAATAGGAACATAATAGGTTAACTAAGAGTCGCAAAGAGAGATTTATTCTCTAACAATACGCGATGTGGTCACGCTTTGAATGAAGCGTAGCGGCTTACTGGTAGCGGTACAAGAGCCACAAGAGGGCACCCAGCGCCGTGACGCGCTGTGTTCGCAAGGCCACGACCTAGAGTTGCTTCCGTCTCCGCTACATCATCGCTCGATTCTACCTATCTACTGTTTAAATTCCAGCGTTTGTAAAGATGATTATCTAATGCAAATATCACAATTTCTTTGTATCGCATCTACTAATAATATAGAAAATACTTTCGATGTGGTTCTAAATTTTTTAAATGTTTTTATTTTTTGTTACAGATAAACAGTGTCGTATTTGTGTGCACCTGGCGAGGATGCACATACAGTACCACTACCTGCTCAGCCATTGAGGCACACATTAGAAACACACATCTGGGGTTGGTATTTCATAGTTTTTTTTTTTTTCTAGACTTTTTGGAGACGCTAATACCAACTGTATGCCAATACTATGGCAGTTCTCAAAAAATTAATAAAGGATAGGTACTTGTAATTTATATTTTTTCATTATAATTATGTCATATCAATGGCGTAAATTAATCTACTCTTAGTATGCATCTGATAGATTAACTCACAAATAACAAAATGCAATAGTCACGTGCATTAAGGTCACGTGCGGCAGCTATTGCACGTGCTAGGTACAATAATAATTGCGCAATGCCAACAAGCCAGCTGGCAAGGTTACAGCCTGAGTGCGTCGCTAGCAAACATCTTGCTTCCTGTTTCAATAGAGAAAGCCTAATAGAAATGTACACTGATTGCAGTAGTATTATTAGGAATTTGTCAAATATCGTTTTGATAGGTCTTAAAAAAAATATGTACAAATATTTAAAAAAGGAAATAATCATAAAGCAGGATGGAGGATGAAGGCAGCATTGCCACGATGCCGCGTTGTTTGGAAATTGTGTTAATCTTTCAAATTCAAGAACATTGAAAAACATATTAGAACCTAATAATTTTAATCGGTGTTAGTGAAGCAGTTAGGTTAAAATAATAAAAAAATACAAATTTCAAATAAATAACGTGAAAATGGTAAACGAAAAAAAGTTGACTTCGACCTTGATGCCTATAACAGTGTAGTTAGCATATAGTAGTTAGAGAACTCTGAAAGGCCGGCCCTTGGTGACCCGGAAGCAACGAGGTTTCGCGACAAGGTTGCTAGCAACAGTCCCGCCCGCGCCCGCGCGCGCAAGGCCACTTGCCAACGCCCGCAGCCCGCTACTTACGTAACGCTGCCCTGTATGTTCTTATATTACAAATGATAATATATTTTACAAAATCATCTACTAAGTGGTCATGTTCATATCGTCGACTGCCTTATTAAAACGTCTATGACCCTGGATAATATTGGCTTACCCCTTTCATGAACATTTCACAATTGCAAGTCTTACAAACTTCATTAAGTAACATTAAAATTGCAAAGACTGAAATAATTAATGTGCTTTTTTTTTTAAACTCATATTGAAAATATAATTACGAATAATAGTGTTAAATCACAGATCATAAAGAAAAATCAAAACAAGCCATTGAAAATGTTTTTACTATTTATTTACTTAGTTTTCGATTGATCACTTTGCAGACCAAAGAAAGAAGGCGATAGTGACCATGAAGAAGAGTTCTACTATACAGAGAGGGAGGTGGCAGCCCCGGCGCCGCCACCCACACTCTCCCACCGAGACATGTGCCGCCCGCCGCACGAGGATCCTGAATACCAACGTCAGCTGGTCGGTTCTTTCAGGTGGTTTTTTATTTTATTTTACTCTGTAATTTAAGTAAAATAACATCACACCTGTAATCCCGAAGGGTTATGCGGTGTGGTGGTGGTGTGTGTGTGTAATTTAAATACTAACTAATATTCTGTTTCTATGTTTCTCTAATATATATTTTATTAAAATTATTTCAGGCAAGGGCTACTATCTACTATGCAGAATGGTAACGCTCGACCAATAAGCATTCCCATTACGCATCACTGGGCCAACTCACATTCACCGGTTAGCATTATGAATTATTTTGGTGATTTCAAATGTTTATACCGACAATGAAATATTTTATTCTTTTAAATATTTTTTGCAGAAACATATGCGGTTATCAGCAGCAGGCGGTTCACCAGGTAGTCCTGGAAGGCGGCCGCGTTCAGATAACAAGAAGTGTCGTAAGGTGTATGGCATGGACCAACGCGATCTCTGGTGTACTCAGTGCAAGTGGAAAAAAGCTTGCACGCGTTTTGGAGATTAGCGTTCGCGTCGCTCGCACGCATATGCGCGGGCAGTGCAACTCAAATGAATGCAGAGCTGATGACTATAATCTTTACCCAAAACTAAAATGAGACATTTTTATCAATCGCGGTAAGCGAGAACTATTCCGTGTGGAAGTCGTGATTTAATTAGTTATAAGGAAATATATATTATGAATGAAAGTTTTTATTTAATATAAGCAGAGACAGATAAAATTTACATATATTGAATAAAAAATTAAAGGAGACATATTTTTGCTCTTTATATGTGGCTCGTGTTTTGACTGCATAATGGACATTGCCCACGTATTTTTGTAGCGCAGTAGATTCGCCTTAATTGTAACGTACATGTGGAATGCAAAATCGTGTGACGCTCTCGGGCGGAGACTGTGAATATTAGCATTAAGTAGCTGTAAGATTAGACTGAGATGAATAGTGAGAAAACATTTTCTTAAGTGTTGACAAATATCTTATTTGTACCTTAAAAGATATTCGATCGTAGTTACCATGGCTTATTTTACTGCACAGATTGGTAATGTAATGATAGTCAGTAGAAAAAACACTATTTAATACTGCATGGAAACTGAGCACAATAATTGGATTTCATCAGAAATCATTATAAAAGGTCAGTCAATTCCGTCCACATTTTCGAATGTGCTGCATCGAATATTATCAATCGACCACACGTTTGGGATAATGTTTTCGCACTATTTCTACTATGTACCGAGTATGCGAATGTAGTATGCTCTGATAGTTCGACGATATGCTGTCGAAAATACTTCAGTGATATTAATCACTAAATATGAAATGTATATTGACTGACTTAATAGATAATAATGAAATATAAATTATAATATATGATGAATTAGCCTCGTAAGTTATCTCAGATTCGACGAAAAGACTACTAACATGTTTAGACTTAAATTTTTATGAACATATCTGTGTTGTATACAAAGATGGTCCTACTAGAACAAGGAGATAATACTCAAGAGATGCTCGCGCACTACGCGGCGCAACAGCTGTCCATTGTGGTGTCATCGGTGGCGCCCACACGTTGCCATTTCAATACTACATGATGAGCACACGCAAGGATATGACTTCCAGGAAAAGAAAGAATATGAAGGTAACATCACACTGTACATATTGTTGAAATTAATGCACACAATCTATCTAGAAACATGGAGTTCATTAGAACGCGATGTTCATATATACGCCAGTAGCTGAGGCCTAATATTAACGTCGTTGGAGAAACTTGAGATGATAATTTCATATACATTCATTATACTTAAAAGTTCAGATACCTATGATAAAGAACCCATAGAATCTAATGTGACTTTTAAAACATCTGCTCGTACAGATAAGGGGGAAATGTGTAACAAAGGCGCAGAGCTGTGGGAGATTTAGGAAAAAAGCGATTGCGAGCTGCAATATTACTTTTAAGTATTACTGATTAAATTTGTTAATAATAATTAAAATATAGTGAATTATATAAAGATATTATTCTGTATCTACCTATTTAAAAATTGAAAGCAATGTTTGGATGTGTACATAAATAAAAGTATAATTATGAGAATATTATTATTGTTACTTAATGTGATTGTTTAAATCGAAAACTTTTTTACGGCTTCGTAATAACGAGTTTATAAAATGTAGATAATAATTAGGCACAGTAATTAATTACAAGAACCGCGATAAGTTTTGTTTTGTCCCTGCATACATCACGACGCGATAGGATTTTCTGGTTTGATGGTTACCAAGGCTCGTTGGTATAAAATATGAACCTTACTTTAAGTATTAACAAATCACAAAATGCTTTTATTAGAAAGAAACAGTACTAAGTTTGTCAATACTCCTGGTTATAGAACCATAGGTATGTAATATTTAAAATGTGCCAATCGTTAATGATACAATCACTGTGAAATCAATATTAGACTATTATACACGTAATGTGTTCAAGCGTTGATTAGTATGCACTATGAGCTATCTAATTATATCGGTGCTGATACCAATAACGCACATTTTAAATTTTATACCAGGCTCCGTGCATGTTCAGTTTTATACAAATTATAAAATAACGAATACCGACTACAAAGCTATTATTTATACGTAACAAAAATATCCTTATTAATCTCATAGATTCAAAATTATATCAAATTAAATTAGATCTGATCATACAAGTAGATATGCGATATTCAAGATTCTTGAAAATGCGTGGTCTAAATAAGTTATGCCTGCGTATCCCAATCCCCTTAATACAAATTAGTTGTTGAGGACTCACTATTTCATGTATTTTTTCGATCACTTAAAATGAAATGATTTGCAATCTTTTCGTATTGCTTACCCACATTTTGTATACCCGCCCCAATGTGCATCAGTTCTGTTGAAATAATTAGATACTTCATGCTTCAGGAAAATACGCATATATTTGAAAGAAGTGTAAACATGCTTACCTTCTTACCTTATCGCAAAACTAATCCTTATCATTATTAATATGGAAGCGAATACCTTATCACATTTTTTATAACACAGTAAAACCGAGACAGCCATGTAGATACCACATCTTGCCAAATTTCTTTATTTATTATCTTACAGGTGCTTAATTTCAATATTACTAATATATTTGGATATCGTGCTATCATAATATTATTTTACGTGATGTACCTGTAAATCTTACCAAATATACATTTCATTGCAATATTGGTTGTGATAAAGCATCATGAAGTTGTCATAATTATATAGCAAAACAACAACGCTCGACGCAATGAAACTCCGCGCTTTCCAAACCAAAAGATCACTGTAGTCGTAAGCAACAACTCAGCTAGCGATTTGACAACTGCCATATTGTAAGGATCTAGAATATAACCGCAGCTTAGGTTTTAAATTCATAGCTCTTAGTTGTATTTTAAGTTGAAGTCATAATAATAGTATTTAATAATGTTAGGTACAATAAACGTATTACGTATATTTAGTTAATATTTGTTATTTCACAACAGTGAATATTTGTAAATAATTTCAGCTATTTTCTACGATCGATGATCGCTTATATCTACATGATTATGAAATTATATTGAATAGTTTTCTCGTTGCTTTCTCCTTGTATAAATGGTTTCAGGCTTCAAATTTTATTTAAACCTGTTTAATTCCAACAATTTGGATACGTACCAAATTATGGTGATTTCCCGAATTAAAAAAAAAACGATATTCTCTTATAGCTTAACGTAATGCTTAATACGGTTAAGTTAAAAAGTGGCTGTTAGCAAAAGTGATCTACATAGATAACTGTAACTTTAGTTCTTGAAGAAGTAGACAGAACGCCGCATGGCATGTTAGTTTCATATTCATGCATAAATACGATGCCGATCTCAATTTATTTTCGAAGCTACTAGAATTACGTTTAGAAACATAATATGTCATAGATCATTTCTTATTTTACATAAATTATAGTAGTTTACTTTTATTATTTTAAATAAAGACACTTTATTTTTTATTTCATAAGTGATTTGTAAATATTTTTACGTAATTAACTTATTTATTTAGCCAAAATTTTTGCTCAATTTTGTATGCACTCAACACCAAAGTCATAATACTAACAAGAAACTACATATCAGTACAAAAAAGCATAATTGAAACCGTTTTTAGGATATTTGTGTTTTTAGATGTTCACATGTCTAGGGCTAACTAAGCTGTCCTTACATTATTTCTCTTGGAAGCATATTTCGCGTGAAATAGGTTGAGCGCTAGTGTAGCCCGAAATTAAAACACACGTTGGAAAACAACCTCTACGTAGTATGGTATCCTACATATAGATTGTTTGTTTTACTCGAAATTTTGTTCTCAATATTACAAATATACGCGCGACTGAGTAATGAAATACGTATCACAAACGTTCGTGATGTTTTAAATGAGAACTTCCCCTAACTAGGCACGTGATCACCTAAATAATTAGGTTCATACTAACAAACGACGTTGACTCCTTCAGACAAGTGTACTTAGTGTGCGTACCTACTCTCCAAAAATTATTTAATGACTCCGATTCTTGTTGAAACAATAATCATTTATGTAAATATGTAAAATTCACAAATTAGTAAGGTCTAAACTAATAGTACCTGGTAAACGTGAACAACGTAGTTTAAGTGCTATCGGTACTTATAATCCTACGAATCCGATGATATTAAGATTAACAACATTGTAATAACCAAGTTGTACCTTCTAGTTGAGTAGCATATTTACTTAAATATATTCTGTAACCTTTATTCTAATAAGTATATCCATGAATTTAGATTACTTCCCATTTTTATATGTTTAGTACCCTGCGTTGTACAATAATTTCAGTTACAAGTTACGGTACCACGGTACCTACCTAAATAGCTAGCATGTATTTTTATCTACACCTATTTACATCAATAGTATGTTTATCATAGATTTACGTCACTATTACTTTATATTTTTATCATATATTATAATATTATTGTAAATTGTTTACTCCTAATTGCGAATCATTTTAATTATTCTTTATAATTTACATATTTGATTAAATGTACCCTATATGTATTTTGCTATTCCAATGAATATAATTTTATTTTTATGTGGGCAATTATAGTTTATGAAAATATGTCTCCTGTTTTTAGTAGGTACCTAATTAAGTACTTTTGCATATAGATATTTTCTTGACGTGTCCGACATTTAGCTACCCTGCACTCAGTTTTAGTATACAAATAGCTGACAAGGACGACCACGGTCACATGTTATGAATATTTTTATTTTATGTTACAATCATTTCAAAGAAAAGATCACAGAAAAACACAGACATGTTTGTTAACACTACAGGTAGGTAAAATAAGTTTGTATCTGCTACACCTACATCGAAAAAGTACATAACATAAATTGATATACGCGCACTCACTGAAAGAGAGCGATTTGTGTTTAAATATTATGATGTACTAGGTACTAGATATTAAGGCACTGTCACGCAATATTTTTGGAATACTGATGTGCCGAGCAAGCTGATTTGAGCCTCTTATTCATGGCAAACAAAAATTGAGCAACCTTGTTGCAGCTTGATCTTGTTTGTGGCTGGCAACAAGTTTTACATTCAAACGTAATGAAGTATTGTCAGTTAAATGTTACGGACCCGCATCACAAAAGTATGGTGCTGAAATAATGCTATGCTTCTCTAGTTTCCCATGAATTTGGGACATACAGAATAAACATTGAATTGAGATCAATTTGTATCAAATCTTATATGTTACATAGTTATTAGTACTCCGCACACATAAAATACCTGTTATTGAATAATTACAAATACCTATGTAATGTTATAAATAAGTACCGTACATAATATTTGCTTTATGATTTGATCAATTAGTAGTACCTACGCCAGTTGTGTAAGTCGTCCTAAAATCGAACATTTTTAAGGTTTAAATACAGAATTCTTCATGCAGCAGTATTCCTCAACTACAAAAAAGATGCTAGATTCAAAAACCTTGTTGGTACTATGAGCATAAGTTTGTCGTTTCTATCTATACTTTACTTGTTTCTGGAGGTTTGGCAAAATATAGAAAATCTCAATCAGCCGCGAAACACGAACATTAACAATATTTAATAGCTACGTACGCTTTTCGCCTGGACGTCAACATCGATACAGTTCATAGATGATCCGTACAGTTCGTATGAATGGTTTTCATTTCAATAACAATTAGTACATTCCAATGCGGAATATGCGTAGTTGGACGCAACATATTAAATTACAAAGAAGCAGTAAGAGTTAGGACTTTTCGTTTATGTGGTGTTATATTAATCTACCTTACAGGTAGTTACTTATGCAATTGTTAAGCCAGTATGTATCAAATTTAAATATCAATATTTCATAAGATTCGGAGACATGATGCAAGTAGGTATCTAGTTTCTTGTTAAGAGCCGGTGGATGCATCGATACGTCTTTATTAATGGTTACCAATAGTTTTAAGGTTGCAACATGATCAAATGTGTTGATTATCTCTCGAAAGATATTATATTTTCGTATTCAGTTGTCAATATCACAGCAGTTTTTACCGCAACTGTCGGCTCTGGTTTATCAGATTATTATTCCGTCTTTTAACTTTCTGTAACTGCCTAAAACTTGGTTTCTGTGATTTCTTTGTCATCAAAAAATGATTTATGGTAGAAACTAGCTGGCAGTTATTCTACTGTGATATTAATAATTTTATTTATTATTTTCTAAATTATATTATTTATAACTATAATGTTGAATGTGAGCAGAGCATGTTATATTTTACTGAGATCGTCGTAGATTAGATCAATGTTATTTTATATTGTCTCTATTTTGGAGGTCCTGTGTTCCAAATTGATTTAATGATGATAGTTATTACAAATCGTATTATGAGATGTTTCTGTTAAAATATTGAAAATCTTGTAATATAAAATTAAAACAGGAAGAATTATGTACATCACAAAACTTAACAGCCTTATTATACCGCACTTTGAGCTCTCTATCTATAATGTATAATATTGCATTTCATTGCGAACTATATTTGACTGTGAAGTATTGTACCTACCTATACATACCTATCTACTCAAAAAAAGAAAAATGTTACACAGTTTAATGAAATATATATTAAAAAAATGTTATTATTTTATTATGTGCTACTTCAAGTAGACTATTTGCCTGAATATACCTCAATAAGTTTAGTATGAATTTTGTGTGTCTTGAAAAAATATATTTCAATTATTAGAATCACAGTGGCATTATTTTTCTAATCCCATCCTATTGTTATGCAGCTGCCCCAGAAGGAAAATAATGTTTTTTTCTATACAAAAGACCTTTGGTCTTACATTTTTCTATCAGTGGACAGCTCCACTCAAATCTGATTATAGGTATCATCAAAAGACTATTTCAGATGGTAATCTCCATCTGGTCCACAGTCTTAATCTGACCAAGATAATGTCTGGAATGAAGAGCCTGTGCCATCTGAGTTTGTCTTGGTCTTTTTCCTTTTTTAGAGTACCCAGTCAGATAGCAAAAACCAAACACATCTTTTAACAACATAATTTACTTTTTATGTGTTTGTACAAACCTACATGCTTAAAAAATTAAATCACTTATCATATCAATTTCTTGATCATAATAAATTAAACTGGTGTCAACAAATACTGAAAAATGTGAAGCCTAATAAAACACAGATAGAAGGCTTCTACAGATGGAAGGGTAAAGGATAGAAATGATAGGAAAATACGCTTTCTAATGAATTCCGGTTAAAAATATTGATGAATTGTAACAACAGTCACAATATAGTCTAAGGTCACAACCATTGTGAGAATCCAAGAAACAAGAAGAACAAGGCATGTGAATGATTATAAAGGCAGTAGATACAGTTTGTCACAAAAACTGTATCATAGTATTGTCATTCTTTAGTTTCTGCATACATATAAAAAATAGTGTGCAATGGTTACATCTTGACTTAGTAATCAAATTAATTCACTGAGCCTCAAAAGCCTATAAAAATGTTTTAGCAACTCATTAAATGTATTAACTCATATCTCATCAAGATAAAAATACCCAGAAAATGTGCACACACACAGTAGAGAATTACCTAGGTAGGAAATTTACGTAAGTAGGAAAATCTTCTTTTTCTACTGAATCTATCACAAAAAAACCACTAGCGTTGGTTTTTTATAAGTTTCAAGTGAACAAATGAAGTACGGTAGGTAGTTACTGTAGGTAGGTAGGTAGTTAGGTAGTTACTGTAGGTAGGTAGTTACTGTAGGTAGGTAGTTAGGTAGTTACTGTAGGTAGGTAGTTAGGTAGTTACTGTAGGTAGGTAGTTAGGTACCTACACAATTTATAGGTAACTAACTTTTGCCAGCAGCTTCGCCCGCGTGGAGGTCGGTGTATTATACATATAAACCTTCCTCTTGAATCACTCTATCTATTAAAAAAACCCGCATCAAAATCCGTTGCGTAGTTTTAAAGATTTTTACATAGGGAAATAGGGACAGAGAAAGCGACTGTTTTATACTATGTAGATATAATAATGTACTCTGTGAGTGATACCTACGTATCGTATCGCGCATTGACGACCGCTTTTTGAATTACAGGATTCATAGATACTCATTTTGAATGTAAATTTTTAGTACAAGCTTTAGAAGTCAATTCAACTTATTTTGTTTCGACCAAAACCGTACGTAGAGCAGGGAGCAAAACCGAATACATGAATAATAGAGCAATAAAAGCAGCAAATAGTAAGTATTACATACTTGATCAGTTCGGCAATCGACTGCTATCTCTGGGACAGGAACTCAGGCTACTAGCAAAACAGTAAAACACCCGCTACTAGACAACACGATCTCGAAAACTTTGAACACTGTTACTGGAAGGTAGGTACTTCAACTTTTGAACTGTAGAGGCAGTGTTGCCAACTCCAAAAGTTCATTTTGTCGAGTTTCTACGACTAGTCAAAGGAGGAGAATATGCCAAGTTTCACCACTATTAGCGCTAGCAGCACAAACCGCCAAACTTTACACACGACCATGGAGTGTATCACAGGTCACAAGAGTCTTTGTTTAATTTTTACAGTCTGTATTCACGCGTGCCCACGAAATATAAAGGTAGCTAGAAGAAAATATAAAGTTTAACTAGCTTTTGCCAGCGGCTTCGCCCGCGTGGAGGTTGAAAATGATCCCACAGGAACGTACTTCTGGAATAATAACTTCCAATGCGTTAATTCTGGTTTTAACGTATCTGTGTGCCAAATATCATTCAAATCCGTTCAGCCGTTTTTACGTGATAGAGTAACAAACATCCAAACATCGCAATATCCAAACATAAACATAAATACAAACCCAAAACCCAAAAAAAAATAATTAGCCCTTCACGTTTATAATAATTAGCAGGGTCTGAGAAAACCATAAGGATGCCTGTTCATGGAACTATTTTTTTTCAAAGCTCAAAATGATCGTACATCATCCGGTTCTGAAAATAATAATAGTAAGAAAATGATTCTCTCTATCTCTACCAGGGCAAATAATACCACTGATATTGAACATGAGTTTCATAGGTGTTTGTCATTTTCATAGCTGTTCAATTAGATTTAACGGAATTAGCGCCAGATTAGTCATCTAAGGGCTCTTTTTATCTGGACTGGTGCAGTGGTTTCTGCTGCATAGTCGATTTTTACAACAAAATTGTTTAAAGATCTGTATTTATTTCGACATGTAACACTGCAGGGTGGATGAAAGTTACTAAATGTCAAAAATAATCGTGTCATGTCAAATCAATAGACCTTGTTTTTATGAACAATGTTTTTATTATTATCAGTTGAAACTGTTGATTTGTCTTGATCATTACCAAAGTACAAAAAAAAAGTAAAAATTGTGGCTAATATTCTGCATTATTGATAAGTCCTTAAAAAGTGCATAAGCATGGGTGCAGTGTTAGGTCTTTGTTCAGCTGCTCAGGTGATTGTTGTTTTTATTAAATATTGAAATTCCATGGCACGATTTCAGAAATACTAGCAAAATACACACTAAAGAAGCTGTAAATGATATTTTTGATGTAAATTTCTCATCCTGTACATACCCTACTACACTTGAAATCTCCAGTGATAACTGTTCAGAAACAGTGAAACACTTTTTATATGAATGCACCAAAATATGTTATTTGATTGATTATGCGTTTTAGATTAGAATTGCAAAGTTTTTAACTGAGCAGTTTTCTATTGTCACTCCTTTTTTCACACATCAATAAAATACCCTACATGATAAATAATCAGTAATATGGGTACTCTCAAAAAATCATCAACATAAATGTAATGTAATATAGGAATATTGCTACAGTAGTCACAGTCGCAATGATCAACAAAATAAAATGCTTTAAATTATTCCAATGGTGTTTGTCCTTATTAGTGTGACCTTATTGGCAACTGTAGCCGTCGGGTAAAGCTGACCTGAAACTCGAAAAACTTCAGCCATATTAGTACCATTTGACAGCATATACTTGGTTGTAAACTAGATATTCAGGGACTGAATGATGATCTGTTAGATAATTGAAAACGAGAAAAAGTAGCACTCGACTTTCTCTTCTTTTTCGATTATTTAAGAGACATACAGGGTGGCAGGGACCTCAACACACAACCTGTAACCATAAATTTAGTGCGTGATTCTGAAACCCCAGTGTGAAAAATTTTCTCTTCCATACATTTTGACAGCAGTAGGTATTGCATTTTTCTATGAAGGAGCAGATTGTTTATTTGAAAACTAAATAAAATTTTCTATGCTGAGGAGTCTACAATCATGTGCTGAATTCATGGTTTCAGTGTGGGCATTGTTGTCCCTGCTACACTGTATAGAGCAAGACTGCCTGCTCTAGGTATCTACAACAATGTATTTGTATTGCAGCTGGCATGCTGCTGTGGGAGTACAGCATGCTCCCTGTGCTGCTCAGCATGTCCATCATGTGCCAACTCCACATCCAGTCGTCTCATGTACACAGTCATGCTGCTGCTCGTCATGGTGACGGCTTGTATCACTCTGGCTCCTGGTCTACATGATGAAATGAAAAAGGTATGCTTATATTCTAATAGTGACATTAACATACTGAAACAGAGAAGTAAATATTGCTGGCAGCTATTGCTCGTTCAATAAATTGGATGAAGCCATAATTTCAAAGTCAAAGTAATTTATTTTTTCTCCTTGGATGTCAGTGTATCATCAATTGAGTAGAGCATTTGTTAGTTGTGTTCTAAGTAGGTACCACCTACTTAGAATACAGCTAGGTTAGAATAACCACAGACGGAGACAAACCGACGGCCGCCATGACCCCTGGACTATTGTAGGTCCACCTTTAGGACTATGTGTGGAAACCCAACCCTCTAACATAGAACATTACATTCTAAGTATAGAATAGAAGGTTCCATGTATGAATAATTTTATTCTTTCCAGGTTCCATTTTGTAAAAACTCAACACAATTTATACCGGGCGCCTTTAAGGTGGACTGTGACCAGGCAGTTGGCTACTTAGCTGTTTACAGGTTATTTTTTATTTCATATTCCTGTGTGAAAAAATATTGTTTTGCACATGGATTTTGGACAGGTTGCAATGAAAATAGTTTATATAATTGCTTTGATTTTAGAGTTGGGAAGTCTATTCATTCCCATATAATTTTGTATTTCAGAATATGTTTTGCAGCATGTCTCTTCTTTGTTTTAATGGCTCTCATAACACTTGGTGTCAAGTCCTCCAAAGATCCTCGAGCTGGCATTCAAAACGGGTATGTATTTAATTTACCTCAATCTTGACTTGTTTTGAATATTTTACAGCTTATCAGTGAGTCTGGTTATATGACTGATAATGATTGTTTACCATTGTATGATGGTGATAAGAATTAATGTATTATTTTATATTCTAGCTTCTGGGGTATCAAGTATCTGCTTGTAATTGGCGGTATAATTGGCGCTTTCTTTATTCCGGAGGGACAATTTGCTTCAACTTGGATGGTGTTTGGCATGATCGGAGGCTTCTGCTTCATAGTCATACAACTTATACTAATTATTGACTTTGCTCATACTTGGGCTGAAAGATGGGTTTGTAAGTATAACATATTTCATGATGATGATAATGAAAGGTGGTGTTATACAGATATACCTCTACTCCTTCAGGGAATATAGGTGTGATGTTATGTGTTATATTTCTACAATAAGGTAATTTAATGATTCTCAACCTCGTATTATTTGTGACGGAAAAACCCATTTGATGATGTCTCAACAGTGAACAATACATGAGTCACTAAGTGTTTATAATACGAAAAATCATAAATGACGTACATATATGACAGATTTTCCTAGAAGCATTTAAGTATATTACTCAGTACGCATACATTCGCCGCGGTTGGTCCGTGGATGGGTGAACATCTTTAAGTAACAAGACCCCTCCGTGCCTCGGAAAGCACGTTTAGCCGTTGGTCCCGGCTGACATTTGTGGATCTTTGACAGTCGTTACGGGTCGTCAGAAGCTCGAAAGTCGGACAACCGGTCTTACCAAGGGGTATCGTATTACCCGCAGTCACTGGGTTGTGGAGGTCAGATAGGCAGTTGGTCCATGTAAAATACTGGTATTCAGCTGCATCCGGTTAGACTGGAAGCCGACCCCAACGTAATTGGGAAAAGGCTCCGCAGATGATGATGATGACTCAGACACATACATACATACATAAACTCCCGGTTTTTCCCACGGGGGTAGGCAGAAAGTAAAGAACACGACCTGCTGCACGAGCGCGGTCCGAGGGGGGTCCTAGGGGTCATGACCCTCCCCCAAAGCCGTAACGGTAAAGCTTAAAATAGGAATTTTTCGAAAATATAATAAATTTTCTTATTAATATGTAGGTAGACTTTGTCTGTGACCCCCCAAAGTCTTTGGCTGCAACCGCGCCTGCTCCTGCAATTACTAAATATAATACAGTTATATTTAATAAGGAAGGCAATGGTTCAGGAAATATGGGAATCTATGGGAGAGACCATTGCCCAGCAGGCTTAGCACGAGAACCTTAGAGAAGTGTTTTATCGACGGAAGAGTAGACAAAGTACGTTTCCGTAAAGACAGTTGACAGTTTTGTACCGAGAAATGTAGACAAGGGATTTCTATTGTACTGAAGAGTAGAAATATAAAGCGTTTTAAGCCTGCAGTAGTGATATAAGGTGGAAAACAAAACGATACTAGTTATATTACTAAATATAAAAATATAACTGTATGTATAATGTAGTAGTATTTATGTAGTACTGGAAGATATTTTATTTATTTGTTGATAAGGAACTTCAAGGACTTACTCACTATGACATATACAAACAAAAATCACATACTGTTATAAGAATAGGATATTTTACACAATATGATAAAAAATCTTCAAATATATTATTGAGATAGATTAGGCAAAAAGCAGTCGGAAAATGATGGTTCAATGTTGTTAGTTCATGAAATAACGTTATAAATTTTAAAATTAAATTAAAAGATATCAGTATTTTTAATCTGTTTTTTATTATTACTAAGTATTTTAATTCAGAATACATTATTTTATATAATTTTTGAACACTATGAAATAGTAGCCTCCACGTCATACCGCTGTTTAAACTAATCAACTGAACAACTTTGAACTAAGTATTATTATTTTCGCAACCAAAGTAATTTTTATTGAAATAATATCTTACATTCAGGGACAGCAAACCAACAATAAGTAGAATAATAACTCATTTTTTAAATTATAAAGTTATCACACAAAATATCTGCGCATTTGTTTACACAGCAAACTGACGTCATACTCCTAGAGCAATATGGCGCCCACTTCGTCAAATTACGCGCGAAATATGAAAATGTTAAATTTTAATGCATTTTTATGGCGCTAATCGATTCAATAAAAACGTTACGTTTTTTTAGTGGTTTATTAGCATTTTAGAATCTACTTAATGCACTTTTCAAAAATGGGTGTAAGACCCTATTGTGAGTAGCAGGGAAATTAATAGAATGTAAAAAATACAAAAGAGATATATAACTCATGTTGCTTCTACAGGGTGGCAGCAAGGACATCGATGTGCAGCCTTATTACCATAGAATCAGTACATGATTCTAGACCCACTTGAGTTGAAATTTGTAATCGGTTATTTTTTTATTGCTGGCTTTCTAGTAAGTCTTCTACGACACCCACAGGAAGAGATGGGATGGTGCTATTCTTTTACGTCCGGCAACAAACGAAACAAGCGTATATTCAAATTGACATATATTAATTAATTAATTTCAGCAAATTACGAAGAATCAGAGTCGCGTGGATGGTATGCCGCTCTGCTATTGGCCATGCTCACTGCCTACGCTCTCGCACTGATTGGCATTGTCCTCCTTTATGTGTACTACACCAAGGTAAATTACTACTTAAGTGCTATAGATATATGTCAAGAGATTAAGACAATAAAACTGTCATTTGCCATTTGCTAGACTGATTCACACATTTCTTAAGATTGCAGCTTGTCCGGAAACCTATAAATTGCAGCCAATAAGAACCTAAACCTAATGGCACTTGGCAGTAATACAATAACATGGAAATTAACATTTAAAACAAATACGAAGTTCTTGATTTCATTAGGCTTAATTCCTTTTAAATAAATTAACAAAATAAACGTATTCCCTGAAATTACTTTCGGTTTCGTAATGCTGAGCCAAAAATACTGTAATGTTTTTTTTTTTTTTTTGTGGGTGGGAAATCATCAAATGACTTCTCCCGCTCTGGGTGGAAACCCCACCCATGTTCTCTCAGCTGCCCGTGTGCCAGGGGCCGCGGTATCTCTTTCGAACAACCCGCACCCCTGGCAGGCATCGGCCCTTGCGAGCCCCACCAGCTGCTGCTGACGTCCCCCTGCGACGGGTCAGCAATGGCCCCGCCGTCTACCACTTTTTGGCCGCAGGGGATAGGGAGAACGGCCAACGCTATACCGATACTCCTCTTCCCCTGCGGCCCCACCGCGTCCGCCATCAAACGGTGGCGGCCCCGTCCAAGCCACGGAAGGGAAGAGCGCTACTCAGAAGTACCGGCACTCCTCCTCCGCCGCAGCCTGTAACTCTCAGCCGCGATGCCTCCCATTCGACATCGCGGCCCGTCTCAGCTGCGATGCACCTCACCGCAACCTACTTTTTGGCCGCTACGTCGTCGGCTTGGAGGCACAAGCCCTGACGAGCGGCCCCACCTTGGGGTTCCTCTTCGCTTCACCGTGGGAGGGTGACCACGGTTACTGAGCCTCCCCGCAACGACAATGCGGGAACCCCACTGGGGGGGAAATACTGTAATGTTCATCAGGCTTAAGTGTTCATTAATAGCTTTCTGTTTCCTTAATACACACTCCAACAGCTGTGGGGCTTGTGGCTTAGTAATAACAGCCGCACAGGTCGATCGATCAGGTTAAGCTACGCTTGCCGCGGTTGGTCCGTGGATGGTGAACATCTTTACATACTAAGACCCCGCCGTGCCTTCGAAAGCACGCTAAGCCGTTGGTCCCGGCTGTCATTCGTGCATTTTTGACAGTCGTTACGGGTCGTCAGAACTCGGAATGTCTGACAACTAGTCTTACCAAGGGTTTCGTACCCGGTAACTGGACTATGGAGGTCAGATAGACAGTCGCTTCATTTAAAATACTGATATTCAGCTGCATCCAATTAGACTAGAAGGCGACTGCAAACCAAACAGTTAACACACCTCTTATTTCCAGTCAAGCGGATGTGAACTATCCAAGTTCTTCATCTCAATAAACCTGATCCTCGTGGTCATCGCGAGCGGCATCTCGATCCTGCCGTCAGTACAGGAGCATCAGCCACGCTCTGGACTACTGCAGTCAGCTGTCGTGTCGCTATACGTTATGTATCTGACGTGGTCTGCGCTCTCCAACGCATCCAAGGAGTGTAACAGCATCACGGGATCTAATGAGGTTTGTATTGTGTCAAGGACATGTTTGGACCAGTTTCCATCAACGCATAGAAATGTCTTACAACATTGAAGTTTGTAGAGAGACGAGCCGTGTATCGTCAACTATGGCATCTTTCTGTCCATGAGCAACTTTACCAATGAAAACTGAATTAAAATATCTCTCGATTACTAAAAATTTGTTACAATTAGTAGATTATTCTACTTCTGTATCGCTTCGATATTAAATAGCGGCAACAGATTTTAAGTTAACGAGAGAAATATAGATAGAAAGAAAGTACAGTTCTCATTGGTATGGTTGCTCATGGAAAGTAAAGATGCCACAGTTGACTGTAAGTACCTGATGGGATTTCCTATCGGCGAAAATGACGAACTTTCATACTAAGTCGACCTCAACACGGTCGGTAATAAAATCGCGGCGGGTTTTTTTTTCGCTCACTGGATATTCAACGCACTGCTTACCGGTTCATCCAGGTTTATTACCGGTTCGGTAAAATCCAGTGCTCAAAAAAATCCCTCGGTGGTTTTATTACGCCCATGAATTTAAGATTTTTATTAAATAGATGTGCAAGTAATACAAACCTAGCGATTGTTCAAGACATCTGGCCGGGTTGTACTGTTTTTTCCAGTGGCTACAATTCGTGTAGGTTTGATCGAGTTGGGTTGGCCGAAGCCGATATAATGCCTACGAATGTTCGACGTCATTGTCGAAACGATTAAAGTTGTCCAAGCGTGCGATGAATTTTAAACAGTCTCGCTCTACTCTTAACGTTCAATGTCACTGCACGTGCTGGCCTGAAACAGAAGATTCTTTTGTAGCAATGGTCTCTATTAGGGAGGAAAACCTACACACGTATTTAACGCAATATCAATAGTTATTCTATGTATTATTTATTGCAGTTAAACCTAGCTTCTTAGTAGGCTTTTTACAAATGAATTTATTTTAAGCCAGGACTATTAATTTTTTTAATAGTTGAATTGATGAAAATGAATTTACAATTATTCGTATGTATAAAGGAAACACCACTGTACACTATTTTTATTTTTTTAAATTAACATCCTATATTATTCTGGATACTAATATGATGGCCAACATGCTTAAACACACACAAGACAGTATTATATAAATATTGTATATGTATTGATACTATTTGTACTTATATACATTTAAAAGCTGCATTGTATTTTATCTTCATTATGTTTATCGATACAATTATGTAAATTATAATATGTATTTATTTTGAATACGCTCAACCAGGAAACAAAGGAAGATATTTATTGGGTATGTAAAATGGTATTAACGGTTCTTTTGTCTCTGTTTTTATCACATCTTTCTTTCCTATTCTACTCACATTTAACTATGTATGAAATCGGATTTAATTGGTAAGTACTTTTAGGTCTAAAGAACACTTCTTTCCATTTCTTTTAATAAAAGTAAGACTTGAATCACATCAAAGTCAAGAAATACACTTGTACCAAATAAAAGTTGCTTGTATTCGCGCATAAATCTCACTAACCCAGGAACACAGCCAGTAATTTGCACAAAAGTGTGCAAGTCGCTTGTATTCCATTGTGGTATAACCATGTCATCACCAAATTCACCAATCAGAAGTTGTTATTTACTATGAAGAGCACTGGTGGCCCAGTGCTATCGACCTCGACTTTCGAGTTGTAAAAGTCGTGTAAAGGCACTTTACTATGTGGAGTTAATTTCATCACCACTGCTCTCAAAATGGTGAAGGAAAAAATCGTGAAGAAACCGGCATGTCCCACCCGCACCCGCACTGTGCCCGCGCGGTTGATTACCGCCCACTCCCTCACCCAGAGGAGGCCTGTGTCCCAGCAGTGGGAACGTTATAGGATGATTATGTTATGGACTTTGGTCCAATGCCATGCTAGCTACATACCATACTTTGGCATGCGTATTCCTGGCTTTATAAGAACTATCCCATTTTTAACTAAGAATTAGGAACGAAACTTCGTCAAGCTAATAGGGTATTTTACTCTATATGAGAAAAAAAAAATATTATTGAAATAAATTAGGCAAAAAGCAGTCGGCAAATGTTGGTTTTAGTTTATAAAATAAGAAAATAAATTTTAATATTCAATTAAAAGATTTCAAGTTATTTTATTTGTTTTTGAACACCATGAAATAGTAGCCGCCATGTTATTACGTCATACCGCTGTTTAAACTAATCAACTGAACAACTTTGTAGTTTTATTATTTTAGTAACCAAAATCATTTTATTGAAATAATATCTTACATTCAGGAACAGCAAACCAACAATAAGTGGAATAATAACTCATTTTTTTAAATTATAAACAGTTATCATACAAAATATCTGCGCATTTGTTTACACAGCAAACTGACGTCATACTCCTAGCAATATGGCGTCCTCTGAGTCCAGCGTATTCGTCAAATTACGCGCGAAATATGAAAATGTAAATTTTAATGCATTTTTAAAGTACTAAACGACTCAATAAAAATATTGTGTTTTTTAGTGGTTTATTAGCATTTTAAAATCTAATTAAGACACTGTTCAAAAATGGGTGTAATACCCTTAGTAGAGCTTATGAACAAATTAAAGGACAGAAAATAATGATGTATGAATATTTCAACAGTCATCCTTCGACAAGCAGTCGATCATCGGGCTGGTCATTTGGGTGTGCAGCGTGTTGTACTCATCCATTCGAACTGCGTCATCCTCGTCCAAAATCACCATGTCGGACCATATCCTCGCCAAGGAAGGAAGCGCAGGTGAATATAACCGTATTTATTATACCTAAAACTTCCTAAAACGATTACATTGCAAGTGCAACACTAATTTCAAAGGAAAAGAAAACTTCAGGGTAAGATTTCACATTCGCTTAATTGCATTGTTTCAACTGGCCAAAGACGTTTTGTTATTTTAATATAATCGTTATCAGTGTGTCCTCTACCTTATTTCTGATTATTCTATGTTTCACAAGTTAGTCAACACAGATCTATTAACTTCTTTGATCGCAAGTTTTTTTTTTACTTCCAGTTTTGAGTCCTGAAAATTTTTGATACAAACCAATTTTTGACATTTGAACTTTCATAAATGTTTTTCCTTATGCCGTGATATTTTCACACAACACATATTGAATCAGAATCACAATACTTAAGAGCGTTTATTATTATTATAATTTCTACTGTATCTATTTGTTTTGGCGTTTTATCTCTAATTTGAACGAAACACGGACAGTTGTGTTGTCACTTTGTTTTTTTACTTTTTATGTAACACTAACGCATACTGTGCATTCTTTGCGGACATATCGCGCGGCGGCGGCGCTGTGTAAGGGCAAGGAGGGCTCATTGCTAACGAAGGTAATGGCACATGTGCACTTGGCCTTAAATCACAAAGTACCTAACATGCCCGACACTGGACACTCATGTATCTTTTCCATTATCTGCTAACATATTATTTGCTTATTTAATTTCAATGACTTCTTGATATAGTATTTGACTCATTCCTTGCCTGTTTATTTCTTTGTTAAGATGAAAACGTATTTTTTTTTTCTTATTTTCCTTTATGCTTAACTTCGGTCCAGCTTCTAAAGAATCCCATCCTGAGCCTAATCCTATTTTGAAGATACCAGGTTACATGGTTTTGTACAAATGTATGTAGGTATTGGCAGTTTGTTAGTTCAAATCACATCTACATAAACAATAATGAAAGTAGCTTTCGTGTAGATTTCAATGAAAGTTCTTTAGTTATTTTGTTTTTTTAATTTCTTTAATGATTTGTATAAACCACTCGATGTTTGCGTTAAATGTCAAGTATTTTGTATATTTCGCTTTTGTTCCATTTAACCGCTTTAACTGCACCTTAACATGGTATTGTGATCAACATAGTTAACAATGCATGTTGGTATGCTCACTGAGCGCAGGGTATGATTCCATAGAGGGCGGTGACGGCGGCGAGGCGGGCCGCACCGAGGAGACCAAGGTGTTCGACAACGAGGGTGACGGCGTCGCCTACTCCTGGACCTTCTTCCACATCGTCTTTGCTCTTGCTACGCTTTACATCATGATGACACTCACAAATTGGTACAAGTGAGTATCTTTCAAAACTTTCTCATCTTTAGAAACCCACAAAACGAAAAATCAAAAACTTGAAACATCCACATGCCCGTGCCGGGCCCCCTCCCTCTGGACCTACGCCGAGTCCCTGAAAGTGCAATAGGAGCATTACAGGCTGAGATAACTCACCTAAACGGAAGAATATTTCGTGTATTCTAGGTTACAGGAACAAACTTACGACGTCATAGGTTACCCTGAAAAATATTAACGAAATGTATTTTATTCCAGCCCGAGTTCGCAGCTTTCGAAGGAGAATGTCGCCTCAATGTGGATCAAGATCACATCCTCATGGCTGTGCGTGGGTCTCTACATCTGGACCCTGGTCGCACCAGCTTTGTTCCCTGACAGGGAATTCTAAATGTTTTTTCAGTCCCAGAAAAGGCTGTTTTATGTTACAACACGATGGACCAAAGCCGAGTCCAAATTTAAAAACTATAAATAAAAAAACAGATTGTTGAAATGAATGTGTGTTCTCAATTTTACTGAACGAAGTGCAACATAAAACAGCTTTTCAACCGTAAGCTGATTTTAATTATAGTCATTTTAATTCAATCTTTATGTTAAAAATTATATTGTCAATTGTATTTAGATACTTGTAGACCAGTTGATTGTTATTATAGTAAGGCATGTAAATCCTTAATATTAAGATCTCATAAGATTATTTTATATACTTCTCAATTCTATAAGTGTCTTAACTTTTTTTATCTAAATCTACATTACTTCTATTACGTATCGTATAATTCTTTTTACGTATCGTAGATTCTTTAGACTTGCTTGATTCTTTCACGATAAGTAGTACATTGTTTAATTTTTCACTGACTTTCAAATCATATTTTGCTGCTTTAAATGTCTGTATCCAATAATATAATTTTATTAATAAATTCTATCTACCCTCAAAACTTTTTACTTTTTCATTACATCTTGTACTAGACAAGACAGTGAAGTGGCACAATCATAATATCAGGGTATGCAAATATTGATGGTTGGTGACATAGAAAAAGAGGAGAGAAAGTTAAGAAGAAATAATAGATTGTATCATAAGTAGGGATCGGATAATTAGAAATGACCTAAAGTTATTTTTTAGTTATGAAAATATGGAAGTGGCTTCTTAAAATATTTTTTTGTAGAAAAGATCCTGGGATGCCAGCAACACCGGGAATGCATAACTAGTCAGTTGTATAGTATGGAAGCGACTTCTAAATGATTAGGATTGCATAACTATTCAGACGCATATTTATTAAAAAATTAACCCCAATGGAAATTTGGTACCTATACCTATGTACCTAGGGTGGAAGTCTGTAAGAGTAGGGGTGGTGTGTGTTAGTAAAAATATTTTTTTACATTAAATTTAAAAAAATCGGTACAAAAGCGCATTCCATTTTAGCCAACCTCTCAACTTTAGGTGAATATGCATCCGAATATCCGATCTCTAATCATAAGGGAGCAAAATAATATTTTTACGGCGACGGCGTCACACAGTAGATGTCGGCTCACATCTGCAAACCGTTATCAATTATTTATAACAAGTGTGTTAACGAGGGAGTGTTTCCAAAAGAGTGGAAACGTGCAAACATCACACCTGTACATAAAAGTGGCACAAAGGCTAACGTGGAAAACTATCGTCCAATCTCTATTCTCTCCGCCCTGTCAAAGGTTTTCGAGAGACTCATCCATAATGAAATATATACAATGTTGCATAATTCGATTATCCAGCAACAACACGGTTTCGTAAAACAGCGATCTACTACCACAAACATTCTGTGTTTCTCCAACTTTTTGTTTGACAGCCTCGATAATGGCCTGCAAGTAGACGCAGTTTACACAGATTTTTGCAAGGCCTGTGACAAGGTGGACCATGAAGTGTTGCTGGACAAAATTCGCCCTCAACGGGATTCGAGGTAACTTACTGCGTTGGTTCTCTTCATATATTTCAAACCGCAGCCAAAGTGTGGTAATCAACGGAAACAGATCGAACGCTATTGAAGTCACATCTGGTGTCCCGCAAGGCTCTATACTCGGGCCGTTATTATTCAACATATTTGTCAATGACATAAGTTATTGCTTTCACAACACAAAGTTTTTATTGTATGCGGATGATCTGAAGATCTACAAAACCATTAAAACCATTAACGATTGCGTTCTATTACAGCAAGACCTGGACAGACTAACAGACTACTGTCATAGGAACAAACTTAAACGAAGCATACCTAAATGCAATTACCTTAACTTCACCAAAAATAAGCATATTGTAGGCTTCGCGTACACCTTATGTCACGTGCCTCTCAATAAATTGAATGCAATTCGCGATCTCGGCATTATACTCGATTCAAAACTATGCTTAGACTTACACATCAACAAAATAGTAAGTAAAGCTTACCAACTGTATGGCTTTATCATGCGATATACCCTTGACTTCAAAAGAACTACATCATATCTATGCTTGTATAAAGCCCTAGTTCGCTCACAATTAGAGTATGCAGTGTCAGTATGGAACCCCTTCTACAAAAAATATATTGAAATGGTTGAAAATGTTCAGTACAATTTTTTGCGTGTCATGCACTCAACTCAAACTCAAACTCAAAGCATTTATTTCAAATAAACCAATTACAGGCACTTTTGAATTGTCAAGGTCGGTGAGTTAGAAAGATGAAGCTATTTGCCCATTCCAAAGCGTAGGTACCTATGGAGAAGAACGGGCAAGAAACAGCTACACTACAGATGCCATAAATCTTACCTACCTTACTCTCTTTTACTCAGCAAGTACAAACTCCTGCCTCTAAGCTCTCGAAGCCATAAGTCTTATATAAAATTGTTAGAAATAAATATAACTGTATAAACTTAAATAACTTGATTTGTTACGCTGTGCCTAGAACCTGTCATAGGCGACATATACGCGCAGGTACAACTTTTTGCAGCGAACTCTTGCCGAACTAATTTCGGCCAGCGCTCACCTATCCGCCGTATGGTGGACTCACAGAGTACATTATTATATACTGGAATAGAGTGGCATCTCACGGGACTTTTTTGCCAACCTGTCGCGAGTAGCGCCATCTGGATTTCTTGTTCCATAACTACACCCACACCACCACACCACCACACACACACACACACATATCCACACATCCATACATACCTACTCGCCGTCCTGGTGCTTGATAGCCAACCGACCATTTTTTAGAAAAATGACTTTTTAGTGTATACTGCAGAAACCTTTTCCTGCAGTATACATTAAAAAGCCATAATCACAAAAAATGGTCGGTTAGCTATCAAGCACTAGGGCGGCGTACTCTATCTTTCATTGTCATTTGCGTATATTTCTCATATATGAAGATAGATTTATGTAAAACAATGTTTGGTAGTGTGAAATTAATTTTACAGTAGTTTGAAAATAAAAATTGGTGAATTTTAATCAGTCTACAAGCATGGATGTGCATATTTATTCTCTCAAATTGTTTGTAAAGGTTAATTTAGTTTTTAATGAAAGAAGCTTGTTGTTGAATACTCAATTTATTTGTTTGGTCATGTCCACTATAGAATCCACTCTTGTGCACATTTTTCAAAAAGTCAAAGGCAAAGCATTTATTTCAAATAGACACTTAAAAGGCACTTTTGAACGTCAACACTTACATTAAAATAGAATTAATTCTAGTCGCGCCTTCCAAAATGTAGTAAAATGTAGATGCAACAGGCAGATGTGGCACTGGAAATAATAAAATGAAAAGGTGTAAATATTTATTTGAAAAATAAGTGCTGCCTGCACCAGCTAAGTAGGCTGCATACGTTGGATTTGTTCAATGTGTGAATCTTATACAAAGAAGTCAATTCCAAAAAAAAAAAAAACTCAGTAGCCGGATCTCAATTACAGTGCCATGGATAACAAAAAGGCCAGATGGTGTGATCTTTCAAAACAAAAGCAATGAGTACACATTGAATTTACTTATTTACCTGAAAGTTGAACCGACGTACATGGTGAACTTGATGGCAGGTTCACACTTCTTGTATATGCAACGGGTGTTGATGCCTCTGGAAATAGTAATAGGAAATAGGTATTATAATCATAAATAAGTTTCTCTGTTTTTTCCTGATGCGTTCCTGTCTATATTATTCATTTAAATTGCAGTTGTTGCTAGTTCGGAATAATAGAAGCATTCGATTTAGTTTAGGCAATTGATATTCCTAATAATGCATTATGCATGAATCTTTCACATAAGGTACTTACTTCATATATGCAGGTGAGGAATAGCTAGAGCATTTAAGCGGCTGTTACGATTCTTGTCTATTTGGGCAAAATCACAGACTTTCCCGTTATTATATATTTGCATATCGGTCAATCCATTGACTGAGGCACCAGCTAAGCTAACCCATATCCGGAATTGCTCTTGGAAGATTCTAGGGTTCGGAAAGTTGTGGATTTGTGACACCTGCAAATAATTTAGTTTAAAATAATAAATTATGTGTCTGTCTAAGATAATAAATTCTGTATATTAGTGAAATAGTACAAGTAACTCTTTCTCATTATGTAGGTAGGATAGCTGTGGCTCATCAAAATGATCATTAATATTTCTTATTACATTCTGAGCATAACTGTAATTTTTGAAGAGCCCATACCGCAGGCAGCATCACTAGCAGTAGTATAACCAGAGAGATAGAATCGAATTCTATTACATGAGCGATAGCTAAAGATTTTCAGACAATATACACAAGAGGGGTTTTTGGCGTGAGGCGAGAAATCTTACCTGTAGTGTCGCATCCAAATACACTTCATCTCTTAGAAGGTATAGTAAAAACACTGAACGATAGCGTCCACTACCTTATCAACACTTAGCTAATAGCGTCCAATAGCGCAAAACGTAACTAATAGCGGCCAAACATCGCAAACGAATTCAGTTGGCCTTCGCCCCGTGGATATTCTCAACGCAAGGACCACTGAGTACTTTTTTATATACGGTAGGACGGACTGACGAATCTGATGGTGTTGTCTTCAAGCCTTCATGGAGGAGCAGAGCCTCAACTAAACGTATTAGCAGCAAAGAAAACAAAACAGCGTAAAACAATACGAAAGTAAACCTCCCATTAACATTATTATACTCTTTGAAGTAAAAGTTTAACATCGGTTTTGAAAACGGGCGTCCATTTCTTTTGACAATTTTCAAATTTGACATTTGTGAATTTTTTTTTAATCAATTGAAATAGGCCGATAAACTAAAAAAATATTAGCCCATATTTTAAGTCTATAAAATGAAACTAAAATGATTGAATTATAATTAGAAATTAAAAATAGCTATTTCAAACAACTATTCTAATAAGTCTAGTAGTTTTGTAGAGACATCTAGTACGTCCTATGTGAACTATTGCCCTTAAATTTAAAGAACATGATTCATAGATGGCATACCTAAAAAAATTGCTCTGGGCGTGATTCTAAGTTTACCCCCCCTGGGTGGACTCATTTAACAGTAGTTTTGAAAATATTGACATCTTTAATTGTCAAATGAGTACATTCAAAAGCCTCACCAGCTCCTCTTTATTACCTACTTAAAACCCATGTTTAGTTCTAAAAACCGTCAAACTTAATAAGCTCTTATTTTATTTTACATAATTTTTTTTTCTAAATTTTAACTTTATTTATTCTCATATTAAAACAATTCACTGCATGTACTGCTACTAAAGCGATTATCTTTAATCTTTAACTTCTAAACCATTATGTCTACCTGTGGACAGCGTTGTGGGTTACATTATTGCTTTTATTGTTTTTGTTAATTTAGTTGTAAGTTCTTTTAAATGTAACTGTTTGCTGTTCCTCTCAATAAAAAAATATGGTTTCATTTAAAATTAAACCATTTTTATCATTCGTTATAAAACTTTAAAAAATATTTGTAAGATGTGGATTATAAGAATTGTTAACAAAAGTAATTTCCTTTTTCTTTTTTCCTTAACTAAATCCATTACCTTACCACTAAAAACAAAGTATGTAACAAATTCTACAATTTTTAATAGTGCCTATCATGTTTTTAAGACAAGTTATTAAATATAAAATTAAAACAAAATCGCATGTACAGACGCCAGCACATCAAGCTACCCCAAACTGTCAAATTTTCCCAATTGAACATGGACCTTATGTTTATGTAATAAAGTCGAAAATCTATCAAAGACATTTGACAGATTGGGGTAGCTTGATGTGCTGGCGTCTGTACGTACATAATTTCAAGTTCATTCATTCTTACACCACCTCACTATGTTTTTTTTTTTGTCAAAATCTGACCCCTTCAACTGTCAAGTTACCACTGAATACAAGTTTAGAAAAGAGTTTTTGGCGGGATCGCGTTGGAACATGTCGCACGAATTTTCATTTTCATGGAATTTAGTGAAATAGCGAATTAAATTGTATAATTTTGATAGTGAATTATTCAATTTAGTTACGTGTGAGCGCACAAGTGTAGTGAAGGTGAAAATAAGTGACTAACGTGGACTTTTCGTGTTCCCCCCAAAAACTCCTATTAGGTTGTTGTAAAATTACTACCGCTTTACAATAACTCTGACTTGACTGACTAAAGACGACTATGACTGTTTTGTAACTGCGTGCCCGATATCGGGCCATTTACTTGATCTAAAAGAAAAATTACTTGACACTGGCTAAATGCACAAATCGTGTGAAGCCAAAATAAAAAAATAAAATAAAAAAAATAAAAAATTTAGAAAAATATGTTTTTATCGGCTTAATTGCCAAAAGGAAAAACAAAATGTTTTTGGAATCAGTGATGCCAATTTAGTCCCTCCGGGGCTAGATCTAGCCCTTTTTCTTCTTGTTCAGCCCCGAATATAATGATTTAACCCCTAGCCCGTAATCTAGCCCCAAATATTATTCCCTGTCAAAACCATATAAAAATAAATTGAAAGAACAGGATGAACTTCTAGTCCTTAAATTTCATACCATAAATACTAACTGGCCTTACCAAGTTTAACCAAACTTACTACACATAGGTAAACCTATAGGACATCCTTTTAAAAAATTGTTTCAATTTAAATTTATACTAAACAAGGCTGCGCGCAATGAGGCCCAACCCCAACAAGCAACGTCGTCAGCGCAAAGTGAAACCCTTCGAGAGGAATTAGATGATGACTGCTAGTTACATCGTAATTTTACGAATAAACAATATTTTATCATCCAGTATGATGTATCTTATTAATAATTAACACAATACTTATTCATAAAATCCACTTTACTAAAGAATCTTTATTTTTATTTTTCGTTATTTAGTAATTTAGCCCTATTTAAAAAAATGCTAATCTAGCCCTTTTTTAAACTCGATTTAGGCCTAAAACCTGACACCGAGTTGGCAGCACTGTTTGGAATTCAGAACCACAGAGTACATTTTTTTAAAGGGTGAGAACTTGGTTGTTGGCGGGCTGATTGGATTCCCTTGCAATGTGACACTAGAAACAGATTGCACGGAGAATAATTATCATTGTTAATAAAAAACCTGTGATGTTCCTCTGCAAGGCAAATACCTCTGCCTTCCTTCTACTTCTCTTTGTTTAAAGCTGCTACGGACCACGTTCTTGTTGAAGGAGTCCAGCTCTCCGTCTGGGCATACCGAGATGTCGCTTCTCATTAAGAGGTACCCAATTGGGTCTTAAGTCTAGCCCATTGGTCGTCTGACATGCAGCAGATGTGTCCAGCGTGGCAGCTTTCCAAGTAACATCAGTCCATCTTTGGGATAGTCGTATTCCTAACCGGGTCTGTTCGTTTGATACCCAGAATACTCTGTTCCATTGCCATCTTGCAAAATCTCGACCGTGGCTGATTTGTCTAAGACTATGTTTGACCACCATAATTATGAAAGACAGATCACCCTTCGTTAGTTCTTTTATGTTCCAATACCTCTTCCAAACATTTTCGGTTCGACTTGCTACTTCTTTGTTTTGTCTTGCTTGGAAGAGGAAAGAGACTATTTGACCATAATAGATACCTACTCATTAAAGTTCAACCTCCCCACCAAACGCAGTGCTCATGCGATGCGCAGTATTTGTCATCAACTTGGCTTTTGTCATATTCGTCTGATGTCCGACCTCTTGGCTCTTAGCTTGCAGTGATAAGATCGTCTAGCGACTGAGTCAACTCGGAAGTTGAAGACGAAAAGACCACAGTATCGCCAGCGAAAAGGAGATTAGGTAACATCTTATGGCCAACTTTAATGCTGTTTTCTGTCCAGCCCGCTGCCAACGTTCGGAATCCTTCCACCAATACAGCCGTGAATAGTTTCAGAGACGGCGGCTTGCCGTGCTCAACTCTTTTCTCAACGAAGGACGGTCCTGCCATGGAACTGAACTTAATCGCTGCAGTTCTGTCATATAAATACTTTGTAGAAGATTGTAAGGTCTCTATGTCTTGATGCTGCAGGGCGTTAAAAATTGAGCTATGAGTGATACGATAACGGAAGCTTTTGGAAAGTCCACAAAGGCGATATAAAGTGGGAGCTGGAATTCTTAGCCAGTGAGGTTGATGGTGGTCAGTAGAAAAGAGGCTGCGGCGAAATCCAGCCTGTTCGGGAGACTGTTGTTTATAGAGTGATCCTGATATTCGATCCTCGATTACTTTAGTAATGGCTATGTACAGACGCCAGCACATCAAGCTACCCCAAACTGTCAAATTTTCCCAATTGAACATGAACCTTAAGTATATCTCATAAAGTTGAAAATCTATCAAAGAAATTTGACAGATTGAGGTAGCTTGATGTGCTGGCGTCTGTACAGGTGCGAAACCAGACTGATAGGGCGGTAATTGACTGTTTTGTCAGCCTTTTTTACCCTTAAATATTACAATTAATCGGCATTTTCCCAGTATGGCCACGATGGTGACACATGAGCACGCCACAATTGCAGCGGTAAGTCCCCTCTTTGAGAAGTGGACATGTGACAGTGGACACCGAAAACAGGGTGTCCGGTAATTAATGGATAACCTTGAAATGGTTCATGGTAGAACGAATGGCCATTCAGAAAAAAACGTTTTTTATTTGTTTAATTTCCGTTAAAAAAATTAATCCAAAAAAAACAACCATTTAATTTTTTGTCATCGCCTTCTGAAATTAAAGTAATTTTTCACTTTGTAGTGTTTTTTCGAAAGTCGGTTGTTTTTTATTGGAATTTTTTATTACAGAAATCATACAAAAAAAAAACTTTTTCTGAGTGGCCATTAGTTCTACCATGAACCATTCCAAGATTATCCATTAATTACCGGACACTCTAAATTAAAATCCATCCAGTCTATGATGCTTTGAAGGGTAAAGGATTCCACAGACCTTTCATGCACAGGTAAAATGACACGGTGGTTCCACCTAGATTTTTCGATAAGTTTCATATTATAGCAGTACTCGTGTATTCCTTCAACAGACAGTCAGCAACTAAAGTTTGTTTTTCATAATCACCATCAAAATGAGGGTTTTCTGAAATGACGTTCACTAGGTGGCAGCACTGAGACGTCAGGTCCGGGCACCTGTCAAAAGTGTCAAAGTGCCTACGGACTGAATGATCAAATATTTTAATTAAGTTCAATGTCGAACTCGAAGACCTCTTGTCAAAGTGGCGCCAACTGGTGGCTTCAATATTCATGAAAACCCTCATTGACACAAAATGATTCAATAAACCGCTTTTTAGCATTCGAAATAAATGCTAGGAGTAAAAATTCTTTAAATTGTATCTCCGTTTCGATGTAAATTTCGCCACATTCCGAATTAGAAAAATTAAAAAAAAAAAAACAACCGACTTCCGAAAAAACACTACAAAGTGAAAAATATCTTTAATTTCGGAAGGCGGTGACTTTGGATATGAATTTAAATTTTTTGTCACTTAAAGATATTTTTCGAAATAAAAGTTTTTATTTTTCACTTTTTAGATATAGTACCTACCCCACTAATTCGAAATTTCATCATCCTTTGGGTCACAACAATGCATATTTATGCGATAGCAGCAATCGCGGTTTATTTACTGTTATTTTTTGAAGAGTTCCGTTGTGTCTCCGAAACGCATCATCTACATGAAATCGAAATAGGACCACACGGGAAGCACGAGCTTTCAAATAAAAAAAAGAATCATCAAAATCGGTTCACCCAGTCGAAAGTTATGAGGAAACAAACATAAAAAATAAAAAAAAAATAAACAAACATACAGTCGAATTGAGAAACCCCCCCCCCTCCTTTTTTTTAAGTCAGTTAAAAAATACTGTCCCACCGCGCTTTTTCATACTACTTGAATGTAGTTTTAATTCATGTTTGAAATTACCTCCCAAACCGAGTGTACAACAAAAAATTTACCGGTTTTTAGGGGAATTTGAAGTTGGTCCTACCTAGGGGGAACATTCTGTAGGAGTTGGCAACACTGTTTGTTTGCCTGTCACTAGTGCATAATTTGGCTACGTTCCGAGTAACGATAATATCGATTTGAGCGTACTCACATCCGTTCCGAATTGGCGTGAGCGCGATAACGATGTCCCGTGAATCGTCATAGATGACGTTATGACATGCGCCATCTTGCGATAACGCCGACCATGCGCTACACTAATATCACCGTGAGCGCTGTCAAAAATGACACTTGTGGTGTTATGTTTTGAATGGTATCATAATTTCAGCTAACTTAGATATAGTGCTTCTGGCTAGAGTCACCACCTAACCAAATAAGAAGTTGATATTTGTGGTCTATACAAGTTTTATGTGGTGTAAATAGGTTTTAACATTGAGTGAGCACTGTTAGCGCGTTCACGAACGTTCCGTATTGATGACAAAAATGACAGTTCTTAGCTGTCATACTCGTGATATCTAACTCGGAACGCAAATTATCGATATAAGCGCTCACAGCGCTATTTTTCTAATTCGGAAAGTGGCCTTTATTGTTGTCATTTTTCTTTTGTTTACTTCAAATACATTGATGTTTTTTCTTTTAATTTAAAGTTAATTAATTATGAACAGTCATCTGTTTACCTTGTTCTATATTATTGTTTCTGTTAGATCTAATAGAAATGGAGAGTTTTGTAGCAAAGATGAAAAATTATGCTCTGAAGATCACAACAAATACAGCAGAGGTTATAGCAAAGTTTTTAACTTTCAATATTAGTTGGAAAACTGTATTCTATCGGCACGAAAAGGCAGCATTATTGTTGTTAGGAAGAGACTGACTGCGGTTATAAATTTCCATGGAGTTTCCCTTAAACAATTAATTTTCTTAAGTTACTTGTCATAATAGTAAATTGTTGGGTTACTCATCACGATCATCATTTTTGCTTAAATCAGTCCAATTGTTCCTACCGGTTCCGGTTATTAAACTATGCGGGACCGTCTCCTATCTTTAGAATACGTGTTGAATAATATTCCATAATTGACTTTCAGAAGCTAATGATAGATCTATAGAAATCAAAGCAAAAATCAACTTAGCTGTTGACCAATATGTTCCTTGTAAGAGTGAAAACTGTAGCTGTCATGTATCAGTTATTGACCAGGACCTGGCGCCGTTCAAAGATGGTATTACTAAGGAACTATTTGACATGGCTCGAGTTAGAGCAACCAAGTATCAGGTAATTTAAAACACTGTTAATTAAATAGTAGATTTTTGAAGCGAAAACTTCTTTGGCTGTGTTGAGCGATTTTTGCCGCCATGCTAATGTGAAAGTGTCATCAACAACATAATGTACCTGTTGTTATTTTCTAAACTTTTGAGTAGTCACTTCTGTTGGCAGTCTTAATTTGTTTTGCAAAATAAAATACTAATACTTACCGAGATTTCTATTTTTATTCCAGATAATTGATGGAAAATTGTACAGGGAGAATGAATGCCACTTTCCAGCAAGATGTGCTGGAGTAGAACACTACTTAACTGCTTTAGCAGCAAAAATGCCCAATATAGAATTAGCACTGAATACCAGAGATTGGCCCCAAATCAATCAAGCATGGAACCATCCCAAAGCACCAGTATTTTCTTTCAGTAAGGTCCTGAGATAAAGATTTATTATCTATCATAGCTTATCAAAGAATCTGTCATGTCAGTTTTAAGACTGGATGCTGTCAGCTATTTGGTGTGCCTAGAATGTAATAAAGATATTCTAGAAATAATAATGTCACAAGACATTAGTTGCTTAATATAGTAAACACATACTTCTTCAGCTACATATTGCAATTTTTCAAATTCTTTTTCAGACAAAAGATTATTATGATATAATGTATCCTGCCTGGAGTTTCTGGGAAGGTGGTCCAGCAATATCCTTGTACCCCACTGGCATAGGCAGATGGGACAAACACAGAGTTTCAATATCAGGATCTGCAGACAAGTTAGTAATTAGTCAATAAAGGTTTTTAATAACAGTAATAAGAATGCACTTCACTGGTTATAAACAATTAGTTTCTGCCCATGACTTCGTCTACATGCTTGTTAAGTAAAATGTAGCCTGTGGCACTCAGAGATAAAGTAGCTTCTTGAGTTTTCAGTATTAGATCAGTAGTTCTGAAAATTACCCCCAATACATATATAAACTCAAAAACTGTATTATTTTATTATATTAGTATAGCCTCTCTAGTAGTATACATCTAAATTTCAGGTGGCCTTGGGAAAAGAAACAAAACAAAGGATTTTTCAGAGGATCCAGAACAAGTGAAGAAAGAGATGCTCTTATACTGCTCTCTAGATCTGAACCTGACCTTGTTGATGCTCAGTACACTAAAAATCAAGCTTGGAAGTCTGATATGGTATAATACTTTCCTATTCATAAAACATGTGTTGGTAGGCCACCATTGTCTAAGCTGAATATTATTTACGAAAATAAAACACTATCATCATCATCTGCCTAGCCTTTTCCCAACTATGTTGGGGTCGGCTTCCAGTCTAATCAGATGCAGCTGAATACCAGTATTTTTACATGGAGCGACTGCCTATCTGACCTCCACAACCCAGTTACTGGGTAATACGAAAATAAGACCCCATAAATGGAGTTAATTTAAAAAATTCAGCCAGGGTTAATTTTTTAATTGTCTGATAACTTTTATCAGATGAATAACTATAGCACACATATTTCTATACAAAGCTGTCAAACTTATATTGGAAAATCAGCCCTTAGGTTGTAAATCATAGGGATAGTTTGAACTAACCAGGGTCTTCAAACTATCCAATTTCCAAATAACTGCCATTTCTGGAAATTCAAACCATTGATTGTGGGCCCTGCCATATTAAGTTGCTATTTATCACGGAATGGAAAAATAGGTGGAAGTGCAATGCAACAAAATTACTATAGGAACCGTTGTCGCCAAAGTCACACAAATAAACCGATAATCATATAATGCACTACAAATAAACAATTCGTTTGATTTGTCGTTTTAATTTTAGTCAAAACTAGCATAAGCTACAGATCCTACGTCTGGAAATAAAATATAAAATAAATCCTATATATAAGGTATCAGCTGTTCCCTACATTTATGTTAGGGAACAGCTGATATTTTTTCGCGATTTCAGGTTTGGTCCGGTAGTAAAAGTTGTTCATAATGATGAGTACAATGACCCCTTCAGATATTTCGTGTATGAATAGATACACCTTATATAGAGCATGAAGGTTTCATGCTCTATATATAGGATTTATTTTGCTTTAGCTCAGAAAGTATTTACAACGTTTTGTAATATAAAGTCAAACTAGATTCGATTGCCGAGTAAATTCCGCTACTCGACCATAGATGGCAGTATTCTCAGTGCTCGCAATTTTAGACTTAATTGTGATAACGATAAGGTTGACATTCGTGTCGCAGGTCTAGTGCTACTCGACCAAGGTCACACCAGTGCAGAATACATTGAATTTTGAATTACATTATCGATATCGATAGATACTTTTTTCGAATTAAACCAGAAATCGGGTAAGTCTTGTTGGGAGTTCAGTAATAAAACTGTAGGAAGAATGACGCAGTGTTATTTGAAAATATAATAATTAAAATTATTACGTTATTATGTAAAAGTTTGATTACATTTTGCTGTAAAGCATCTATGCAACCTAATACACTTCTTAAAATAAATTTCGTGTATGAATGTTAAGCACATTTCGTGTATGAAAATTAACTAAGATTTTATTAGAAAACAAATAAAACCGTACTTATCGATGATACGAAACACCTCCATTTTAAAGATTCTCCTACTATCATTTTTGCGCTCCAAAATGGAACAGTTCGGCATAGCTACGGAAACATAAATTTGTCGCGAGACTAGCTACTCGATGCGATGTTAGAACACGACTGGGACCAATTAAGCGTAACAATGCTTATTTGTGGCACGCGTGCCACGCCTACTTTGCACCTCCACCTGTTTTTTCTATTCCGTGCTATTAATTGAATTAAAATGAATGCATTTTATTTTATTGCAGGACACATTGTATGCACCACCAGCATCAGAAGTACCATTTGAAGAGCATTGTAAATACAAATACCTGTTCAACTATAGAGGGGTTGCTGCTAGTTTCAGATTCAAGCATTTATTCCTCTGCAAGTCTTTAGTTTTTCACGTCGGTGATCAATGGCTCGAATTCTTTTATCCATCATTAAAGCCTTGGGTGCATTATGTACCAATCAGCCCAAAAGCTACGGAAGAAGAGATAAAGGAACTGATTCACTTTTTCAAAGAAAATGATGAGTTAGCTAATGAGATAGCAGAGAGAGGGTTCCAACATATTTGGGATCATTTAACTGATAAGGATGTGAAGTGTTATTGGCGAAAGCTTCTAAAGAAATATGCCAAACTTGTGAAGTATGATGTGGTGAAAGATGTTGATCTGAAATTAATACTGTCTTAGTAAGATATAAGACAAAACTAAATAAAATATACCTACTTTCTAATGTATTGTTTTAGTCGAATCATTTGTTAGCTAGTTATTACATCTATTAGCGACCAGCCTTCAGTTTCCGAAATGTATAAAGTTTATTGCGAGCAGGACGGTTTTGTTTTGCTGCCAAAATAGAAATAAATTCATCAACTGCATCAGCTCGCTTGAAAGGTGAGCTTATTTGTGTAATCTTTTTTTCATTAACTTGAAGCCACCAAAATAAAATTCAAGACAAGTACCTAATGACGTCTTAAACGAAACCTAGCCTATTACCATCGAGTTACGTAAACGTGACGATAGACACCGTATATATCAAAATCCATCCAGTCTATGATGCTTCGAAGGCTTAAGGATTCCACAGATCTTTCATACACAGGTAAAGAGGCATGGTGGTTCCACCTAGGTTTATCGATAAGTTTCATATCATAGCAGTACTCGTGTATTCCTTCAACAGACAGGTGGTACAGTCAGCAGCTAAAGTTTGTTTTACATAAGCACCATCAAAATTGATACAAAATTATTCAATAAACTGCTTTTTAGCATTTGAAATAAATGCTAGGAGTTAAAATTCTTAAAATTGTATCACTGTTTCGATTTAAATTAAGTCTTAGGATTTTTAAACTGAAGCGTTAATCTACTTTTGTCTCTATGTTTGCTACAGTACACCAATATCTTTAGTTCTCGTGTAATAAGGGGACTGGCATTAAATCCAGACTACAGGTTCAAGGCTGTTATGAAGTGAATTCTAATAAAGAAAACGCTCGCTCAGCTTGACTGCCTAGTGGTCGCAAGCGGTACTGCTGAGCATGAGGCCTTGGGTTTGATTCCCAGGGCTGGCAGTGTTATGGGATTTTTCTATCTGGAATTTCTCAGTAACAACCTGGAATCTGAATATCTGTCCGGTTGATGGCAATAGGCTCGCCTCTTATTACATAGGACTTAAACATAACTGACGAAATATGGGTGTACACCGCTGCCCAACCCTTCGTTGAAACAAGGCGTGATGTTTAAAACGCTCAGCAGTCCCAATTGTAACCACTGGACCAACAAGCCTAATACAAGATTATGTTAATAAATACTTATTCAGGGTATATGGGAATCGCAGAGACTAGCTGCAAAAATAAACACGTGAAAATTAAAATAATTAGATTTATTTATGAAATACATACAGTCATTGATAATATTTTATTTTTGAGCTGTTACATATCAATAATTATATCTCTGTAAATCTCATGCTGTTACAAAAATATGTAATTATAATAAAGCTTACAAAAGACATAATAATTTACAATTAGTATATAATGGGCTACTATAAATTAACGTGATAAAAATTACCCATACATTGTATCAACACTCAGTGGCAGAACAGCGGGAGGTCCTTGCTAGTTCAAAAAAGGAATAACACAATTTAAAATGAACTAATTTAAAAAAAATACCAAAACTAGGCCGCACCTGCCGACACACCTGCATTTGAGACAATCTGCCTTCTTCTCCACATGAGTATTTATTTTGATTCTAATACCCATTTCCAAATATGGCCTTCTATCAGTCTCAATATTTGTCACCCCAATGTAATCCGTATCACACAATTTAAAAAGACACTTTTAGACTCGGAGGTTTTTATCGCATTATGCGTTTGTTCCATTTGATTCTAATTCATGTTGATAAACACCTATAGAATTGTGATTTGGATGTAATATACTTCAACATGCAATCAGGAGAATCATAAATACCCAGTAATAACCAGTTTTTAAAAACATTCATCATTTTCATATTAAATGTTTTAATGCATCCTAATTGCGTAACAGACTATCAATCAGAATCTGAATCATTTTAAAGGATATTGCTAATCCTCATATGGTCATATGGTAATCCTAATATGGTCATATGGTAATCCTCATATGGTCGAAACAATTGTCAACTCAGCAACGTAGGTAATTATCGCAATGAATGTTGTTGAACTGTAAAAATGAAAGCTATTCCTACTGTCAGTGTGTAACACAAATACCTATCTGGTTCTGCTAAATGATTTCGCAACAACCAGCACAATAAGATAATAACTCTGGAAATTACTAGTTAATCACATTTATAAGCACCATTTATTTATAAAGTTAAGGGCTTCAGGCATACAACCACAAATCATTCTTCTATACTGGAAGTAATATATGAAATAAAACGTTATTTTTTACATGTTTGTAGATAAAATTAGGAGTCATACAGTCTTAGTTTTGCTAGGTTGGAAACACTTGTACTTATCTGAAATATAAACCGTTGGATTAGTTAAAAATATCTATAAACCAATTTCATAAGTATTGATGTACTTATCTAGGTAATTACCAGTAGCCAGACAAGGTAAAAGAAATTAACGTCTGTTACCACAAAGCTAAAGTGTTCTAAATTCAAATTTATTTGGAAGTTAATTTACGCTCAAGTTGATCAGCGATGGCCAGGAGGAAGTCTTCGGTGTGTAAGTACATGCCCTCTTTGGTGTTCTTCAATCCGTGGATGCAGATCACCAAGTCCTTAGTCATTTTGCCACCGTCGATGGTCTCGACACACGCCTGAAAAAGTAATTAAACATTTTAAATTCCATCTATTTTAAATACCTTCTTATATATACAGGGTGTCCAGTAAATAGTACGACATCCAGTGCGAGATGCCATTCCCAAGAAAAAAAAAAGTAAATAGTACGACATAGTGCAGGTGGTAGCTTGGGTCAATACCTACCAAAACAACACAATATATGTTCCGCAAAATATTACGGATTTAGTTACATAAACAAAATTTTCCGAAATGTCGAAAAATCTCTACCTTGAAACACATTTTTACGCATTTCGTGAAGAAAAAATCCTTTTCTAGTATTTTTTTTTTTCATCAAATTATTCGGGAATAGTTACTCTACTCATTAAGTCTTATTTCCATCAAAAACAAGAAAGTTTTTAAGAAATACTATTTTTTGTTTAAATTTTACTGAACGAATTTCTTATCACTTAAGTTTAACCTTCAGTGGTGAAAAAAAAAATGTATGTGACAGTTTTGTACAACAAACTTAAAAAAATAGCTTGTTTAATGGTGATTTTGGACAGCTACAATACTAGCGCATTTTATAAAAAAAACGTAAAAAATGAATAGCATTCCAAAAAAAAAAAAAAAAAGCATTTTAATTCCAAAGCAGCTGATTTTGTTGAAAACGTAATTAATGTGTTTTTGACAAAAACCACTACGAGAGAGAGAGATTATCAAACCTTGTTTAAAACATTATAAATATACTCTAGCTATATTGCTGAACTATCTCATTAAGTTTTAAAGTATTCTCAATAAATAACTCTTGTTTAGTTAATATAATAGTTATTCAGCCAAAATTGTATGACGCTCTGTGATTGGTCGAAAATGACAGGTTGAGTTTGAAATTTGTGAAGTTTTTATGGGCTTGTAACCAACAGGGGGGCGGACTCTCTTTGGCTTACCAGTCGCAGTTTCCACTTTACAGTGTACTATCTCCGTTTGGCGGTGGAACTCTTTAGCAGCTTAATATTACGGCGGACACCAGAGGGTCTTTACCGTTCGACAGCTAGCGTAGAGTCCGTTACTACAAGAACTATTGTATAACAGAAAAGTAATGAACAGTGGATAAAAAATTTCACCTTACGCGTGGGCGTAAGGTGAAAATGTGTTGAGTGTAGCGAAATGGCCAAGCCACATACTTTGACTAAGGCGTAGAGTTTGTGAAGTTAGGCCTTGTAGAGTTAGGGCGTGTAGAGTTAGAAGCTTGGCTCTACATGAGATCTTTTAACTTTTTGGCAGTGCGAGTCATATGGTGTCGTCTTAACAACATTTTACATGAAAATGTTTTTGGTGGGATGTGTTATTCATTTTTAATTTAAGATGGCGGATGTAATCTTTAGATGAAAAGTCGACATGGGTATCAATTTTGGGGGTTTTGGAAGAATGATCAACAATATTTTAATTAAATTATCTTTTGTGTTTATTATAAATTCTGGACACGCGCTCCAATCTCTAAGGTGGGATTCGGGCGTCACACATTTTTTGCTTAGTTTTTATTTTCAACCATTTCAACGATAATCTACGATTACTAATCAGCATTTTTGTTTAGTAGCCAAAAATATTATTCAAGTATTTTATTATTAGAACTCAGAGCGCGAGTCCGAAAATTAGTAAGAAAAAAAAATGTACTTAAAAATTTTACGTTATTCCAAAAATAATTATGATCATGCAGACAAAACTTAGTTACTGTTACCAAATGCATAAAGTTACTTTACTACTAACTTTGCTCAACAATGCTAGTAAAATAAAAAAATAAAAATACGTACAAGTAACAAGATTAGTTAAGTACTGTATAAAATCGAGCGGACAATGGTTTCAATCTGTGCGTGCGCGTAATGTTGTTGGTGTTGCGACTCAGATAACCTAAACTTGACTGATTCAGAAATGTGATAGCGTCCTTAAGTTCAATGAAATAAAGCTTTCTATTTGTAGAATTACAGAGCCCATAATTCTACGACAGAATATTTCACGGAGAAGAATAACTTAATACGAGGTATTCATCTTTCAGTAAAATAAAACCGCAGGTGTCGTTTGCAAGTCAGTGTCAACGACCCTGTTTTAAACAAGATTTACTTGTTTTGCCACTTTTACGGCCGCGACTTAAGTCGCGTTTAATTCGTACTCCGGTTTTTGAAAACTCCTTCAACATTCGATATTTGCAAAACACATATCTATTTTCAAATATCAATCAACTGCCAGCTTATCTAATTAGATTTTCCCCGCCTAAATGATTGCCTACTGTGATAATATACATATACCTATCAGTTCATTTATCATGTGCAAAATTGCAAATGTTAGATAAACAGAACAGGAGGAGTCGGGGAGTTAACTTGTTTACTACATTCTTAGTGATAAGGAAGTTTTTTTTGGTTCTTAGATAGATACCCAGTCTGATTAAAAAATCTTATCTTCGAAAGCAATATTTGCTAAAAGTAACAAGCACACATTTATAATATTATATTCAAGGTCAAACATAATTACATAAAGAGACATGACAAATATATTTAATGTTTTCCTTAACTCCCCACGCCACCAATTTAATCCCTGAGTACATCCACGTCCACAAATGGCATAATATTTAGTTAGGAATTAAAACATGCTACTGTATATGTTGTTATCTGAGTTTCGAATGTTTTAAAATACTTTAAATAAGTGATCTACCTCCCTATAAGCAGTCAACTTATCAGAGAACTAACTTGAAATTGAACATCTGTGGCCCTAGTGTAAGTTTCTTTTAACCCACTCGATCTAACGCATCGACCGCGTTCGGCGCTCCGATTGATCCTTCACTAATCGAAGGCCAATCGGAGCGCCGAACGCGCTCGATGCGTTAGATCGAGACGGTTAAATGAAACTCACACTAGGGCCTTAGATTTATTTAAGCTTGATCTGCGCCCTAATTGGATAACACTTTCTTTCACAATCCGAAGGACTTTGAAGGAACTTCATAGTAGCCATTTGAAACATTCATCTGCTGAACAACGTTAGGTACACCAAACAGTGCAATGAATGTTGTCAAATGTCAAAATGTTTTTTTTTTGTATATGAAAGGGCAAAGCTTTTCATCGTTAGTATTCGCAATTATCCCGCTCGCAGGCTTAAAAACTTGGGATATGAAACAAACTACGTATTCAAAAGATTAAAAATAACTTACATCTTCAAGAGCGAGTGCGAACCGCCCTAGATCGGGCGTGTTATCCAGCTTGGCGCGGTGCAGCAGCCCCCTGGTCCACGCGTAGATGGAGGCCACGGGGTTGGTGGAGGTCGGCTTGCCCTGCTGGTGCATGCGGTAGTGACGGGTCACCGTGCCGTGGGCCGCCTCGGACTCCACCGTGCGCCCGTCGGGGCACATGAGGACTGACGTCATCATGCCCAGGGAACCGTAACCCTGAATGGAATAATATTACTTGTAAAGCATCCAAGCTAACTCGATATTGAATTGACTGTATTGTAACCCTGAAATAGCAATCTCTCCATACATACCTACGTATTGTACAGAATGATTCATTAAGATACATTGCCCTACTTTTTCTCTCACACGAGTTATATTAGGTATGTCTGGACTTGAAATAGATTGTTCAGCTTGTTTATTCACGGGTGTAGTTAGTTATAAATTACCAACATTTACTAGTTCATGTAAAGTAAAACACGTAAACTGTTTCAAAAGTGTTGGTTGTTAATGCATAACTCATAAGTCGATATCCACAAGAACGCAATAATACTCGTATCACAACGGGAATTATTCGCGCACTGGATCTTCAAGACACTTCTTAGCAGCGAATGTTGAAATTCGAAGAGTGTTTTTTCGACGCGCTGAGATGCACTCTGCTGGATTCTCCATGCTCGTTTCAACACCGAGAGTTCAAAATCCAGTGCGCGATAATATTTCCCCGCGATATTTTTACGTCCGTGTATACGTCGACTAATAATATTAATCACATAATAGTGCGAAAACCTGTTTTAAATATTTACCATACCTACAAGACGGCTATCGATGTAAGTATGACCTCGACAGTACGAATGAACTTGTCTAGCGGAATGACCCCTCTACGGGTATTTTCGCTTATCGCCTTTTCTGGTAAAGCACATAAATAAGTCTAGTTTGTATACCTACGTGCTCGAAAGCATGGCAAATGTAGTCAAAGTAAAAAATATCAGGCCGAAAATTATCTGAACTAAGGAAATTAAAGTTATGGAACTCAAATGGAGTGGGGCAGGGCACCTGGGAAGCCGCAGTGATGACAGGTGGAGTAAAGCAGTCACCGAGTAGCGTCCAAAGACTGGAAGACGAAGTGTCGGTCGTGCGGCAGCGAGATGGACAGACGACATTATTATCAGGGCCCCAATTATGTATCGTTACAATGATTCCCCGTGGAATCTTACTACGTTCAAACTACGTCAATATCGTTTTTTTTAGAAAACGATTTTTTACCGAATTTTAAATTTCGTATCCTTACCGTTACATTGGGTAACGGTAAGTAAGGATTCGAAATCTCATATTCTGTATACCTATTCAAAGACAATTTGTCGATATTAGCAGAATTCGTGTGTGATTGACGAGGTTACGGGTAAGGAATCATTAAGTGGTCATAGTGAATTCAGGCCCAGCGCGGAAGAACCTGGATGAGGCTGGCACAGGAGCGTGAGGATCGGCACAAGAAAACAGAGACCTATGCTCCTCAGCAGTGGGTTAAGACTGGCTGTGAATGATGAAGATGAAAAAACTTTAAGTAACTCTCAGCCCATTGATGAAAAGTGATTTTTTAGAATGAACAAAGTAGGTACGCAATAACTGCCATTCCCTTAAGTAGTTGCTCATTGAGAACGGTGCTAGTGATTAAGAGAACAGTACGTTTGTCTCAACATTTTGACGGAGTCTGTACATGTACCACGTATACTTAAATTCTGAGTACGTTTATCGGCTAACGGGTCAACAAGAGTTATTAAAGTAATTTTATGTATGTGACGAACAGAGATAAAAACAACAATAAAACTATACTGGTGTTCTTTTGATAACGTTTTTTTTATATCAAAACGCCGAATTGTAGCGCATTGTATATTGCTTGTTGTAATTAAAATGGCGTGGTAGTATAGAGGCATGACGAACAAGAAGTTAAAAGTCACTTAATCTCCATAAAAAAGGGAGGATCCTCCGACCAGACGGGTGTTGAATCTGGTGAGCAACTGACGACGACCCGACGATGTCGGGACGTTGTATATAAATGGTAGTAGCGCGGTAAACTCTGCTTGCGCGATGCGTAGTTTACTTGTGGCGATGTAAGTGCCGATACAGTAGTATGTATTTTTACACGCTTTATATTAGCTTCACTTGTATGTTTGTTTGTAACCGACTCCTTAGCGCGCGATTTTGACCCACTTCAAACGGTCAGATTCCATTTAAACTTTGTAGACTTATCGAGGACCAATGACAATTCATTTTTTTTGTTTTATAAAAAACACAAAAAAATACTTAAAAATCACGCTTTTGTAGTTAGCAGAACTAAATAATTGTAAATAAATAATAGTTTAAAAAACTAAAAAACACGCTCTAAAAACCAAACTAAAAAAGTAGAAAATAATTTAATTCTATTAAAAAGCGTGGGGTGCTTGATATTAATTGATTATAAAAATACCTTAAAAAGCACCCCACGCTTTTTAATAGAATTAAATTATTTTCTACTTTTTAGTTTGGTTTTTAAAGCGTGTTTTTTATTTTTTGAAACTATTATTTTTATTAATTTTCTTCTTCCACCAACTTGCGTAGTGTTGTTTATCTTGCGCTTATTGCCATACAATATCTTCGGGCTAGAGGCATTTTACTCACCGTTCTTTGGTGCTTAGAGGTCCAGAGGCCTTAGTATGCGTTTCATTTAACCATTTCGATCAAGCGCTTCGAGCGCGTTTGGCGCTCCGATTGACCCTGGATGGTGAAGGACCAATCGAAGTGCCGAACGCGCTCGATGCGTTTCATCGAGATGGTTAAATGAAACTCACACTAGGGCCACTGAATATAAAGTGCTAAATAAACTACAAACCTGAGCGACTACATCAGACTGCACATCACCGTCGTAGTTCTTGCAGGCCCACACGAACCCACCCGCGCCCTTGATCGCCTGCGCCACCATATCGTCGATCAACCGATGCTCATACCAAATCTTCGCGTCTTCGAACTGCTTCTTGTAATCACTAATAATCAACGTTAAAAGACTTATTGCAACGGATTCATCAAACATAGATTAAATCGCTGATTTGATTACATAGTCTCAAGCGTTTTTAATCTCTAAATCAGTGGCCAAATATTACGTAGGTAATTCTTTTTAATACCTTTGATAAACCTCTTCGAATATGTCCTTGAAACGGCCGTCGTACTTCTTGAGAATAGTGTTCTTCGTAGACAAATACAAAGGCCATTTCTTCTGCAACGCCACCTGATCAAAGACAACACACATTTATGACGTGAATGCATATTAACGAGTGTAAATAGTTATGTATAGTCTTAACAAGTCTGTGTTCGATTTGTATTAAGATTCATTGAAGCGAGGTCGCGGTGACCGAACAATTAAATTGTCCGATAGTTTGCTCCGAGTGCGTCACACTGATAGGTATATTATTTTTCTCGATTTATTGTTAGTTAAATAAACAAGTTGGAAAACAAAACGAAATGAATAACCTTTCAATAATGTAAACTATTCTTAACTTGATAAAACATTCTTTAAGTCCGGGTTAATGAGTTCAAACTTTAACAATAATCTTATCTACATCTCTAACCAGAATCCATAGACAATGTATTTTTCAAACCTGGAAACTGGAATGAGCGAAGGCACGGATGGACTCATCAGTGTTGTACATTGCCAGGGCAACACCCGGCCCCTTGAAATCATATAAATGCCGCCTGTCGACTGTTCCATCTTCTGCAGTGTAGACTAACTCCACCTGGCAAACAAAACATGTTTTAGACACTTCACAATTCCAAAAAAAATCCAAAAGTATTATGAGCACTTTGTAAAGAAGAGACACTTCCGCTCCTAAAGCGTTTAAAATCGTATTATTTATACGCCCAGAAGGAGAGTGGGGAGTTTGTTGCGCCACTTCTTCTTCCCAGCTAAAGCAGTAGTAAGTGGTGAAGGGCGGGCGTTTTGGGGGGACTGTCTTATGTAATTTTGACGTTCATAAAGAGCTGACTTTCAGCCTAGTTTGCCTTTCAGCCTAAAAATGACTTTTGATTTTGCCCAATGTTTCGTTTCTTTACTTTATTTTTCTATTCTATTAATCAATTAACAAAATTCTATTTTTTTTTACCTTTCCTGGTTTCTGTATGATTAAATCCTGTGCCTTATACTGGTCCCCGTGTGCGTGACGGCCAATTACCATGGCCTGAGTCCAGCCCGGCACGACTCTAGGGATGCTCTTGCAAATGATAGGCTCTCGGAACACTGTGCCGCCCAGAATGTTACGAATTGTCCCGTTCGGACTCAGCCACATCTTTTTTAACTTGAACTCTAAAATACAAAGAAAAAAATATTAAATTTCTAATACTTAAGATTCAGTGTGTGGCGGGCATGTTAATTTAATGACCGATGGCTATTAGGTATACAATTCACATACCTACACTAAAAGAGTTGAACGAATATCTAAGAGTGTATTGACACTAGTGAAGTAGTAGTAAGAATACCAGCCAATTATTGACCCTGTATGAGTAGAGGCAATTGCCCTGCGCAAAGAACGCACGAGCATGAGCATTGATCATCCCGCTTGCTCTTAAACACTTCTGTAAGTCCAGGGTTCCTCATGTTTTTCCTTCACCAACGATCTTCCTTTCCAAGATAAACTCAGAAAGTACATCATCATGCTATGCTTAACATTTTCTCAAATATGTTTATCTGTCTGGAAGATCAATTTAGATCGGGCTTCCCTATGTTGCGGTCGGCTTCCAATCTAACCGGATGCAGCTGAATGCCAGTATTTTACATGGAGCGACTGCTTATCTGACCTTCACGACCCAGAGGTAATACGATACCCGTTGGTAAGACTGGTTGACGGACTCTCGGGCTTCTGACGACCGCTTATATAGATGGTGCGGAACTCAGCGAGAGTCGAACCTTCGACCCACAGCCAGCGGGCTGACATTGTAACATTTGACACGTGCCAATTGATATTATAAAACGTAATTTAAAATGATAAGTGATGATAGCATTGAAAATATTATTAGGCATAATAATATTTTATATATATTTAGGACTACCGCCTGACACGTACAATCTTGTCTTATCACAATTTGTGTGATAGCTTTGAAATGATACCTAACTCGTAATTATAAATGAACTGTAAAGTTACCAAGTACCTACCTATTGAAATTAATCCTTACTAATATTATAAATGCGAAAGTAACTCTGTATGTCTGTCTGTCGCGCTTTCACGCCAAAACTACTGAACCGATCGTCATGAAATTTGGAAGAGATATAGCCTGGGATATGGAGAATGACATAGGTTACTTTTTTACGCGATAACCGACATCCGCGCGGGCGGAGCCGCGGGCAAAAGCTAGTATAATTATAAGCCTTTGCTCTCCTACTGCAAGAGCAAAAGCTTTACTTCCCATTACAATCTACAGTAATTCCATTCCGTAACCCTGCTAGTTATCCTACGATAAACGGGAAAGTTTGTCATGGACCCATCGCTTTCCATCAAGCGCGCCGCGCGCTCAAGGTCAAGAGCAGGCCCATTCAGTAATTAAAAAAGGATGGATGGCTGTTAGTTCCTGTCATGCAAAAACTGCTGAACGGATTTTGATGAAACTTAACAGTAATATAGCTTATATACATCAGAATAACACATAGGCTATAACATATATCCAAAGCCGCGAGCAATATCTAGATCTAGAATTAACACTTAAATAAATGCAAGAGGTATACCTTCAACTCTCTGTTCATCAGGAGTAATAGTGGCGCACTTGATGCCCACATTGTGCTTGAGGATGGCGTGTGCTGCGTCAATAGTCACCTGGTCCTCAGTTGCGTCGCGGTGAGGCAAACCCAGGTCGTAGTACAAGCAATCCAACTATAGAAATATTCTATGTTACTCCCTTAATTTTTTCTTAGTCTTATGTTGGAAGCGAACGTGGTAACCCGCGAAATTCAAAGTTTTTACGGTCTACGGTGGAGCTTTCACCATATGCTAGAATGAATGAGGTGTACAGCCTTCATGAGATGCGATACGAGTATGGGCAGTCAGCTTTACTGACACCCACCCGAACAAGTGTGTAGCTCGCTTAATATTCTTACCACGCCAAGGCTTATTTTCTCTCTCATAATTTGCGCCAACATGAGATTAGACGAAGGAGAATGAGTCCGAAGCCATTGGCATTGTTTAGGTGCTGTCATGAAATGCTGTTACAAGTGTTTTACACATTCGACTTGATACTTGTACTTTATATTTGCAGGCCAATATCCTTCAAAATCATTCAGATTCTGATTGATAGTGTGTTACACAATTAGAGTGCTGCATATATCAGATCTGAGCATCTGCTTTTCACAGTCAAGGTCATGCATCAAAGCAGTAACATATTTGTTAACAAAACACACATGAAATTATTTTCTAACTTAATAAACTAACAAAATGTTATACACACAAGAGATTAAGCTGCGTGCGATAACAGTGTGCAAGACTATGTGTTACAAATGATAACTGGAGTAGTACATGGTAACATTGGCACAATAAAACTGATAAGAATAGTTACCAGTTCTAATGTATGATAACCTGCATTGTATCGAACAATAGTGTGTATTGTGTAAATAGCAATAAAAACCTTTCTTCCCACATTGTTTTATAAAAGAAAAGAGGATTTTTACTGTAGGTACAAAATCTGAATAAAATAACCAACCAATTTCAGGATCTATGACAGACTATTCTCTCGGTCTTTTCAAATCGATTGTAATGTAATAAATCTGAAAAGTTTGTTTGAATGCGCTAATGTCTGAAACTAGCATTCGGATTTAAAAAATTATTGAGGAATACTCTAGGCTATATAAAATCACGGTACGACCCTTAGGAGGCGCGGACGAACTTGCGGACAGATGCTAGTCTCTAATCCACAATAACCATAAGTAAAATTAAATAATATGTGATAGAGAGAAGCATATGTTAATAATTTGACTTCAACATGACACTCTACATTGGCATAATGTTTAATTGTATAAATAGGTACATCTCTACATGTTGTAAATTAACTCTTACAGAGATTCTTTTCTTAGAGTTGGACAAGAAGTATACTGTTTTACATCAATATATGGTAATTTCTGGTATGGTTCACTGTTGACTGTAAAATATATATTATTTGTATTTATGTATTGACTTACCTTAACATAAGGGAATATGAGCTTCTCTTTAATCATGGACCAAATGATGCGGGTCATCTCGTCACCATCCATTTCAACCACAGGGTTCTTAGCCACAACTCTATTGGCCGTTCCATCTAAAAAGACAAGTATTTTATGAAGGAATATCATAAGCATAATAAATGTATGCAAAATTAAACTTCTATTCTTGAACATATTGTATGGTATTTTGTAATTAGTAAGTTCAGTCATTATTTTACTGCAGTAACAGACAACAATATAATGAAGGCCAAACACAATGAAACAAGGGAAATAAACTTATTTTAAAATACTGAAACTAGAATACCTAAAGAAATTCGTGTTACTATAGGATAAACTTGTTTATTGTAGTTTAAACATAAAATTAACACTCCTAACCCAGTTGCCAGGCAAGTACTTACTAAATTAGGGCTATTGCTGCTAATTAATTAGATCAGGGAATAACTAACACATCCCACTTATGTTATTAGCAGGCACATCGGAACATGTTACTCATAAACATACAAATGTTTAAAACTAAATTCTTTGACTCGTACTTTGCATGGCCAAAGTTCTCATTTCAATTATAATCAATTAACTGCAATCAAATAATTAGCGGCACAGTTAGATTTACTGTTTCTAAGGCCCGGAGAATTTTACAACAAAAAATAAGTTTTATTCATTTACAGTCAGATAAATACCAAGTTACCTAACCAAAAAACTAGTCGGGAATATAACCACGGGTACTTACAATTTCTTGACTTGACGCCGCTAAGTTCTGTAACATATTTAAATAACTTTCTACTGTTACCGGCCATTTTTACAAATTATAAACGTGGCGCTTCTGCTTCAGTAATTTATCACAAAACCAGACGATTTCACACGATCAAACGGCAGAATCTCTCAGCTGCCAAGTCGGGTACCGGCCGGGCGTATGCATGAATGACATGAAATGACAGGCAAGACAGTAGAAAAGCACACATACACAAGATGCCAAAGTGTGGACACTAGTGATGCATCGTTATTTTTAATGAATCCATATCGAAATTACAATTAAAGTATTGAGTGATTTTATACTATAAAATTATTCTGTACCACCGCTCAATTTTTTTTATGTCTAGAAGTCATCTTTAACCTTTCACTTTTAATTGCTGTTAGTAAAAGTCAGAAGGACCGAGACAATATTTTTTTTAAAGACGGAAAATACTAATATTTCACGCTTTCAAGTCTTATCCCATCACGTAAAAAAAGCAGAATTGATTTAGAACTCTACTACCTTGACTTAAAATGAAAGAGTCAGTGTTAATCTCGATGAGTCTACTATTTCGACAGCCGTGGGGTATTTTGCGTAGTTGGTAATTGCATTACACAATAACAGTAGCAATTCATTTGGACAGTTCAACAACATTCATAGCGTTATTTACGTCTTTCGAACATACTATGAAGCAAATGCAAAATCCTTCAAAATGACACACGCATCTCAATATGTAGAATCTAATTTATGTTAAAAAGAACATTAATCGATATTCTAAACACAGCAACGTTCATAGCATAAATACTAGAAATAAAGATTTACTTATTGTGTCCACGACTAGGCTCCAAAAAATTAGTAATTCATTTAAGTGCCAAAGTATTTTTACAACAAACTCCCAAGCCATGTATAGAACTAAGCTTCAATAAATTTAAATCATTTATTAAACAGAAACTCTGTCAAAAAGGTTTCTGTAAAGTTAAAGATTACTTGGATGATAAAAAAGCTTGGGATTAGTTAAGTTGCTCCAATGTACCCTTTTTTTTTTTTGATTACGGGGGGAAATCCTCATGGATGTCCTCCGCCCCGGGGAGGGCGAAGGGGTCTGTCAGACTCTTACTGACTAAAACCACCCCGGTGTTCCGTCTCTCACTTGAACCGGGGATCACGGGAACTAGTGTGACTTCCGCGATCCCCGGCTAGTGCCGGCCCGCCTCTGCGGGACACCTCGCGACAGGGGGGAGTGAGGAGTTAAACTCCCCCCTTTCGTCATAGAGAGGCGCGCGTGGAACACTACGCGCCACCATCTCGGGTCCTAAGACGTAGGGGGTGACAGATTTCCCCAGATCTGTTGCTCCTGGACCCATTTAGGGGGGCTGGAAGAGGGCGTTATCCACCCTCCGCCGACGCCCGGTGCGTCTGCTGCGGATCGGGTTAGCGGAAGAAATCTCTCGCTCCCTCTCCGCAGCCTCCTTCTGCAACATGACTGTTTCGCAGAAGGATACCACCGCGTCCCAGGACTCCTCACTGCCGACCATCGAGTCGACAACGGCTGGCAGCGACAGGTCACTGCCGACTCCTGAGATGAGGGCACGGCGCGGCTCCTCCCAACCGGCACACTCTGCCAGCGTGTACCACGCCGTGTCCTCCCAACAGTCGACGCAGTGGTGACACCGAGCGTCCGGCTCCCTGTTTACCCAATGTGCTCTCAAGCAACATACTATTTTAAAAGCTAAGTGTTAATAGAATACTGTTGACATTTTATATTTAAGTATTGATCTACGTGACGTTATTTTTCGTGACATAGAAAAAACTAACTGTGAATGTGAGTACTATGCAGGCTAGATTGAACACATGACTTTATAACTCGTCTGGTGGGTTTGAGTATTTCGTAAATGGCCTACGCAAATGTCCTGCAAATCTGGTAGAGTCTTGTGACGGGTCGTTGAGCTCCCTAAAATAGGGTTGAGCTACACGGTGACTGCTACATACATGCCGTCTGTTGAGACAGATCAGCTCAAAGCCGCAATAGCTCTTTCTTCAAAAGGCCCTTCCAGACATTGCCCTGCATTGTTAAACTCACATAAAATTCAAATAATATAATGTTTGGACTTTAAAAGAGACCATGACCTCTGAGTTTGTTTCGGCTTTTCTTCTCAGAGAACAGTCAGCTAGGAAATGCCGGTGCCATCTAGTTTTTAAAATATTGACCAACAAAATATTGACGTGTAAAAGTGTCTTTTAATTAAGATCTACTTACATAAATAAACATTTCATTTCATTTTATCAGTTAAAACTTTGATTTGGATTAAATGACTGCCACATTGATTGTGTAGATGCTGGATTAACACAAAATCTAAATACATTTGGATTAATTTCTATTAGACTGACTGGATACATGTTGATTAACTAAAGCTAGATTTAAATATAATATCCCCTGTGGCTGATGAACACGTTTTTAAACCAAACATTAAATAAATATCGTTAATTTTAGATCGATACTTTGACTGCTGAGTACGTGACTACAGAAATTCTTGGGACACCACTCACTCAGTGCTGTTACTTTTTTTCTACTATTTTAGGAGAATTTACTCATTCAAATAAAAAGAAAGCACTTTTCATGCTACGTTCGTGAAGGCGAAGTGTTATTTATAATAGTTCATTACTTCCAAATTCTATAATCGAGACTAGCGTTTAATGCAGCCCGTTTGTTTACACAGACCTGCTGCATTTAAACTTCTCCCTTTGCAGATGACGTGCAGGTATCATGTTCACAACCACACCGTTCAAGAACTGCACGCCATGACTGCAGCGCACCCGGTTGGCAGTTTGGATGTAGTCTTGTCAATTACTTTAAAACTGCATTGGAACTGCAATGTTGCAGCTGAAATTCAGTTAAAATGAATTTCGTCTGTTTAGGTGATTAGAAAAACTAAACACCACATAATAAAGACTTGTATTCTTCAATTGATTTCAGTTTTGCTGTGTTACCTTACATTTATTTTTTATGTTTATACGGAATAATAAGCCTTGGGTATTCAAAATTCGACTATTATTAAGTTAAAACTTAATATATTTGTAATGCATTTATATATAAGTTATTAAAAATTAACCTTAAGAATCCACTGACCAAGTTGTTTAAAATGACATTAAAGAAATAATTACGAAATAATTATAAAAACATAATTCCGTTCCAAAGATATGCAATATTTTCACTACGCGCTAATTATTAAAATATGCACATGCGCACACTACACCGTCTAGGCACTAGGCCTTGCGGCGACGAACCGTTTACAAAAACCGTTTTGTTTTCTGCGACGATGACAAACAGTCTTCGTTACATAAACCAGTCGTCGAATTACTTGGTGCGATTTTTTATTTTACGCCTATAAAAATATAGTCGAGAACGTAATGGTTCAATTATCTATCACACTCGTTCGTCGTGTCGCGTCGTCGCGTCGTCCTTAACTTTTCGCGTTCGTTTACAAAACAGTCCTTACAATAGAAAATTAACTTTTCGTCACTGAAATACAGTCGATAATCTATTACCAGTTGTCAATGCTGTCTTCGTGATGGGACGGTCAAACCCGTGCAACCTTAAGTTTGTTGACTTAAAGTGCAAAGTCGACTTGCATGAACGATGAATTGGGTTAATCACAAAATTTCCTGGAATTCGCGCCGCTGAGCGCGTCGTGCGTGGTTATTATTTCATAACATTTGTTTACATTTTTTTGGGCCAGTTGTTATTGAGCACGCGCAGAGAACTTTAGTAATTGTTTTTTGTTGTTGTTTTGTTTTCAAATAGTTGTAAATTTAAATACGCCTGGTAAAAAAATAAAGTCAAAGTCAAAGCATTTATTTCAAATAAGCGCTTATAAGGCACTTTTGAACGTCAACATTTACATTAAAATAGAATTGATTCTAGTCGCCCCTTCCAAAATGTAGTTTCGTATGGAGAAGAATGGGCAAGAACCTCCACCGTTACTCTTTTAAAATATTTTAACTACAATATTTAACATACATTCATTACATAATTATGTGTGAAAACGATGCATCCAGAATAAAATTACCACAAAACCAAAATAGGTAAAAAGAATGAAATTGAAGTAGTTACATATAAATTAATTTTATGATACATACATAAAAGTCTGTCCTAGCCAGTCCTAAGCCTGGAAAGGTATGAAGGAAAGTTCATTTCGTATACTTAGTAAAGTCGATCGATAAAACGAATTATGTAGTATATATTTAGTTAACCATTTCATACATTTTAAATCGTTGATAATTGTAATAACTAACAAACTGCAACTATTTTACTCGACGAAAACCTCGAAAACGCAATTCTATTCCATGTTGGATAAGTTTCGTCCTTTAAACCGTCTTGAAACCAGTTGCAACGACGACAGTTTTCTGCAACCGTTCGATAACGGTTGCAGAAAACGGTCGTCAGGAAAACGGTTGCGTTTCGTTCGTCAAAAATTCAACAACGACCCACCACTAGCAGGCACAGACAGCCATGCGAGGTCAATGCCTACGTAAACATCTGATTCCAAGTTTCCCATCACATTTTTCGGACTTTCGACTAGTTATCGAACTTACCTACAAATATCTTATTTAATTAATTTTACGACCAGGTTCGTCGACAAACCACCTACAGAATCTAAACCGTGGTTCGTAATCAGTGGGGATTAGTTTTTGTACTCTTAAAACATTGCACGGGTGCTGGCCTTCTTCGTGTAGTACTCTCCACTTGGAACTCTCGTGATTTTTTCCTAAGTCCCGTGTGAATTGTTGTTGAAGTAGTTCGACACTCCTTCTTTAACGTTACTGCGAGAGCTGTGGCGTGCATCTGTTTGACGGGGGTGAAACTGGCCATGGCCCAATAGACGCTAGTAGACCTCCAGGATGGTGTGGATAGAAGGCATTCGTCGTTGGTCACCATACAGTTCACTTTACCGATTACGTGCTGTAGCTAAACTTTCACCGGTCGTGAAGTATCACACTATCATATCCAAATACTCGCGATTTATAGACGAAAATGCCATCATGGTGGGTACAGGTACCTAATTTACAAAACAGCGTGAGTGCACGTAAGTTGGTGTAGCGGGAGTCGCACTGCGGTCACAGCTGTGGTGAGGCAAGGACGCGCCGAGCCGTGTGCGCAGCTTCTGTGTACAGTGTAAGTAAAAACATTTTACTAAATTGTTTTTGTATGTGAAAAATTAAAATCACTAAATTTTTTATTTGTAATATATTAGGTTTTTGACACCGAGCAAGGACACCAAATTCTTATAGTTAATTTTTTAACACTTTATACATATAATATTATTAGCTTTGTGCAGTCCTCCATATAAACTTAAACTGTCCCACAAACCATACTCCTCCATCTGCATAATCTAATACCTTTAAACGAGCAATTCTTGTACCTATACAATATGTGTATATATATATATAATCTGAATTTCGGAAACGGCTCCAACGATTTTCATGAAATTTAGCATGCAGGGGCTTTCGAGGGAGATAAAATAGCTAGGTTACATTTTTAGAAAACGAAAAAAAAAATACCGAGCAAAGCGGTCATCCAGATATTTTTAGTAATGGGTATAAAGTTTTTGCTTCAAGTATAAAGAGATTTAAATTAGGTACGATTTTATGAATGAAAAGCCTCCGCAAGGCCAATTATAGGTACCTATGACTATTCTTTGTCTTTGAATCTCGCCACAGATTGATTTAACGCTGTAATGACTTGGAATTCACGAAATATACAGTTTGTTAGTTTTTAAATTTTTCCAATATAGATAGAAAACTCAAAAGAAATAAAGAAATAGTAGAAATGAAAATAATTTAGAAGCAACCCTGAAAACGTCAAACCCGCCCGCCTACGTTGGACAGAGTTGCACACACACGCACGTACATTCATTTCGATTCGTCATTTCGTCCGTGCGTCCGCACGCCTTCGTTGATTGCTTGTTGTACGGACCGCCGCTGCCGGTACCAAATTGTGGTTATTCTCCTTATCGAATCGAGTGAGTAAGTCGCAAATGCCAACTCTATCGCACTACCGGGCACGCCGGGCCGCGGGTGTCGTGTTTGGTCATTGAACAAATACCAAGAGAAATACAGAATAATAATTTTGGTGTCCCCATTTCAATTTTCGCCCGTGGTGGTTTTGGTTAGTCGGTCTAAATATATTTACTTTCAACTTTGCTAACGTCTTCAACTACGAAAACTTAATTTTACTCATAGCAGTTTTTCAACGAAGTTGACAAAGAATTGCCGAGCAAGAGGTCTACGGACTACGCTACGGCCACAAGTTTGGAAGACGGCTTGGACGCAGGTAATTGCATACAGTTTATTTAAGCTATAACTTATTTAATTTTTAGTTTAGATAGAGGAAATCATTATTTTTTCTATAAGTTCGTAACGTTTCAACAAGTGTACAAAAAGTAATAAGATTTCGTTTCAGTAATTAGCCTGCTATTTATATCTGTTATGAACTCGTTAAATAGTTAGTTGTTTTAAATTATATGTGTGACCTACATTATTATCTGCATAGTAAAATTGCAGAATTTTATAATGTGATCAAATTAATTGGCTTAGTCCAATCTGATAACAAGGTGTCATTATGTAGTAGGTACCTATACTAAGTTATCTATCACATACACGCGCGTTTCTGTAAACTATGCCCCTTATCTCTTTTTGCAAACTAACTTAAAAAGCATTGTTTCAAAGGAACTAATATTACTAACTTTTTAATGACCACATATTTGATTAATTTATGGTCCAAACATGTTAATTAATTCCAAAGCTTCTCAGAAAAGTTAAAACATCCATTGTTTCACAACAAAAAGTTAGTAATTCACTTGTTTCCATTCATATTTTTTTTAAATTAAACTTGATTTGTCAAGTAACATTGAAATTGAAACATGCTATTTTTAAATACCATGCTGGATCACTGATATTGCTGCAAATTGTTTATGTTTTGAATAATATCTACTAGAGCCTGACTGTTGTTGAAGTAATTCAAAAATACCATTGACAAAAGACTGCATTCAATATTAATTAGCATTATTGTTTGAGGAATCAAACAGTAGTATTTCAATGTAAAACTCTGCCACATCTCCGATCTAGCATATTAGAGTATACCAAAAGCACAGCATGTAATATGTACAGCATGTAGATTTTTTAGTCATGTGTTCAATTACCCCAAAGGATCAAAAAATATATTTAGATCAATCAAGTCAGTAATGTTGAATAGCTTAGAAATCAGGAGATAAGCAACTTTAACTAAGAAAAGCTATTTAAAATCAGTATTTACTACAGATACCATAAAACAAATTTAACTAGCACTAAGCAAGTTTAAGTCTACACAAAATATTTTCAATGCAAAACTAAATTAAGCAGTTTTGTAATCTCCGAAGAAAAATCAGCAAAGGCATTTGACCATGTTGATTATGTAGGTTTCCCATCCCTCCAATTCAAGATATTATTACAAGACCATTTCATACATGTAATGACAATACCCAAGCATTTTTTGCTGAAAGGCCTAATCAAACTAATAGTTTCTTAAAAAAAAAAAACGACAAAACTGGTGTGCCTCAAGGATGTATTCTTGGTCATATGTTTTTAAAATATAATTCGTTGAACACATCAATTTGACATTGCATTATATTAAAATACCATGTTAATTTTGATTTCATATTACTTGTGTACTTGTTACAGTAATTAGCCAATATGTGTGGGTCAACAAGGTTACTGAATATCCGCAAGCCTCTGCAGCGATCATGGCACTTCCGGCTTTCAAGTTCTTCTGCATCAGCACCCCCAACTCCAGGGGTGCCATACACTAAACTTAGTATTGGGATACCCAAAGAGATTTGGGAAAATGAAAAAAGGTATTAGATATAAATATTCATGAAAAAAAGGGTCTCAAAATTGCCCAATTTGCTAATTTTTTGGAATCAAACTATTGTTGTTTGGTGCATTTTCAGAGTTGCTGCAGTACCAGCAGTAGTTAGCAAATTAGTAAAGAAGGGCTTCAGTGTCAATATTGAAGAAAATGCTGGAGCTTTAGCAAATTATCCTAATAAGACTTATGAGGAAGCAGGTGCTAAAGTAACCAGTTTAAAGGAGACATTCCAGTCTGGTAATTCATTGAATTTAACAACCCTTACTTTACTTGGATATTTTAAACAATTTGTGTTCTAATGTATTTGTGCATTTCAGATATCATTTTAAAAGTCCGTCCATTAGTAGATAATGAAGTACCAAATGTCAGAGCAGAAGGGACTCTCATATCATTTTTGTATCCTGCCCAAAATCAGGAACTAATAAAGAAACTCTCTGCTAAAAATGTGAATGCATTTGGTAAGATTCTGAATAAGCATATGTATTATCAATTTTTTATTTGTTTTTGGCACTTGTTCACTTATTTTTTTCTTTTTGTAGCAATGGACTGCATACCCCGTATTAGTCGCGCGCAAGCGTTTGATGCGCTCAGCTCAATGGCGAACGTGGCTGGATACCGGGCTGTGATCGAGGCGGCGGCACATTTCCCCCGTTTCTTTTCTGGTGAGACTTAAATCAAAAGTATTATTTTGTAGAGTATCTTTTCGTATCTTTAACATTAATTAATATCATCCTCTATGGTCACTAATAAACAGATAAGTTGCTCTCTTTTGGATTTTATGTATCTGATAGCCATTCATTAAAGAAAGGTCATATTTATACGGCTTCGGCCAAATTCTTGATGCATGACGAAGCCGAAACCCCTGGAGTGCGAGTGTTATCTTAATTATTAGGGAGAACTCTCAACACCAAAAAATATAAGTCAAATCACATGTTTATTCAGAAATAAAACACTTAAGAAATCAGGTATTTTTAAAATCGAAATGATCCCTGATTGATTGTAGGTGAATGTACCGACTTATGTATATCGATCGCATTACGATCATTCTTACCGCCTATCTAGTTTAGGTGAAGAATCGTGTTATCCGATAGTCCGAACAGAAGTAATGTAGGTAATTCTATAAACAATTATCTGTTTCATGTAGGTACAGTACGCGGTTGTTCATACATAGTACGACGACTTTCCAAGTAGATAAAACCCGGCTTAATAGAGCGTCATCTCTGTTACTGACCTAACCTGTGTAAATACAGTCTTTCTCAAATTCTATTTGCCATATTAACGCTCGATTCCTGAGTAGATTTCGCGTTAGACCGAAACGCCGGTGAATGTATAAAATGATTTATTCTTTGAAAATCTTATACTGCCTGACACAGACATAGCTATTCCCTTTACTTCCAAGCACTGCTATGTTTTGGCGCTTATGAATGCTGTTACTTTAGGTAGAGTCAGTCGCAACCAAAGGGGAAGCCCCTTGGTACGGCTACTGACTGTTTGTTGATGATAATTTAATAATGAATCACTACTATAAATGTATTTATGCGATATAAAATTCATTACAAAAATGTCAAGAATCGAGCAGTATCTAAGTACCTTCCGTACTAAAATATTGATGTTGGATTGTGAGAACAAAGATGTGAATATGAGGTGACGATATGCAGGTCAGATGACAGCAGCTGGGCGGGTACCACCATGCCGGGTGCTGGTCGTCGGCGGAGGAGTAGCGGGGCTCGCGGCGGCCGCGCAGGCGCGCTGCATGGGCGCCGCCGTGCGCGCCTTCGACACGCGCCCCGCCGTGCGCGAGCAGGTCGAGAGTCTTGGCGCGCAGTTCATCACCATGGATATGAAGGTTAGAGTAACTTCTTACCTACCCCTACTTTATCTTTAAGATTTATCTCCAAACCTATCCTACCGCCGACGAGGAAACGACTAGCTATCAACGATTTTCTCGCTCAAGAAAAGTACAAAAGAATGTAGGTACCGCGTAAGTGATGGAGATTCATATATTAATAGTTGAGCAGGCAGAACACTCGTTCGTAGACTCACGCTTGGTACATACACATCGCCGCCGCGCACTCGCTGCTCGTTGCACGCCAACTCGTTTTTAGTTTCAAGCTCTACTTACTCTATTCTCGTTAATCGCCGACGGTGGGACAGGTAACTTAAACCATCAAGCCATTTTTGAATGTCGAACTTTATTCCGAATTGATTCTAAATTGGAGTCTAATTTGTCAATGAAAATAAGAACTTTATCTGGAAGAGGAGGACTTTAGTCGGAAAGGTTCGAAATACCAAAACTGGCTGAAAGTTTTACGCTTGTACCAAAGTTTGAACTCGTTTTATAATGAAACGGATTAATATGTCTTATGTTTAGTATTTGCTAGTAATACAATTATTGGTTTTGTAAAGGTACCATTTCGTGTAATATGGTAGAGTCTACAACCATTTTTGCCATGTCGTACCGTCCGTACCGTCGGTGTCTCAATTAAAATCGTTTAACCTAATAATAGTCGCAATAACTCTGCGGCACTTTCTTATCCACTGTAAATTAAATAAGTGCTGCAGTTAGTTACCAAACTGCCGATATGAAGTAACTTGTCGTTTGCACGACCAATAAATTATTATAGCTCTTACGTTGAGCTAACTGATTAGAAAGGGATAAGTCATTATGTTGACTGTAATTATTATAAGCAGTCGCATAACACCTGAACAAACTCAATATTCTCATTGAATTATGAATCATAAATTCATAATACTCTCTTCTCGTTTGTTAGTGACTTTATTGCGTACAATGAGCTCTTGCGGCGTGACCTATATCTGCACATGAGATGGATACAACGATACGACATATAGCTATGTTACATTGTGCGAGTATGTAGTCAATAACTGTGTGGTCAAAGTGTGCGTATCACGTTTCTCATAATGACCACAAGCTTATTGTATGGATGTTGTTGCATGTATTGTGTTATCTGGGTACTTGTGCTTATGAAACTGTTTGTTTACAGAGGTGGGTGTACCCTAATCCTAGTGGTTGGGGTGCAGCGTCCACCCTGCCCTTGGCTGCTATCGCCAACGGTAATTTCCAGATCAAATGACTCGTAGCTCTAGATACGTAGTCACGTAATATTTATTCACTTTATTTGTAACGTTTGTTTTGTTCCGCTAAATCTTATGTAAATTGCAACATTCAATGCACCAATCCTTGAATAGTTATTGTTATCTCTACGTGATTTGCTACTTTAATTTTGTTTCTGTTTATTTTCTTTTATTATCTATATGGCATGCTCATATAATGGTAATTGAATGTTTGCGCTACATATTCTGATTTTATTCATGTGACAAAATTACACGAACTCTATATCTAACATAATTTTATAAGAAAATGTCAAACTTAATATTTCATTTCAAAAGATCAGTGTCTAATAAATTTAGTTTTTATTTATACTCACACTAGCGGAGCGTCACTCCCTCAAATTGACCGGCTTAACGACTTTAATAAACATGTTTGCAAGTTGAGAACTTTGAAAACATTTCATTTAGGTTTATTGCCGAAGATAATTTAAATACACTGTCAATACAAAGCTACAAATTACCGACGACATGATGTGATATTAACAGTCTCTGACTGATAAAAGTATATGGACGACGATAATAGTTCATTCGATTGCGAAAAATCGACGATATAGATTTGTATTCTCAATACAAGGTCGTCAACACACACCAATGAGTTTCGTACTTAGCCAAATATTTATTCAAATTATACTCGACAGTCATTTGTTTTCGCAAGTTGAATGACCGCTTTAATTTGTGTTTATTTGCGTCATTTAGGAGGAAGGCGCTGGAGTAGGCGGATATGCGAAGGAGATGAGCCAAGAGTTCCTTGATGCTGAGAGAGCTCTCCTCGGTAAGGAGGCCAGGACCTCTGACGTAGTTATCAGTACTGCACTCATTCCTGGAAAACCGGCGCCGGTTTTGATTCTAGAGGTAAGTTTTAATTCAATCTAGGTAATGTAGTCCAGATCTAAAGACGTACGAAAGTTTTCGATATCGGAAAACGAGTTAAGAGTTGGGCAGGGTATCTGGCAAGGCGCAGTGATGATAGGTAGAGTAGGTAAGGCAGTGACCGAGTGGTGTCCAAGGACTGGAAGACGAGCCGCCATCTCACCGCCGGACGACTAACGTCCGGCAGCGAGATGGACAAATGACATTATTACTATCGCGAGTAGAACCTGGACGAGGCTGGCACAGGAGCAAGGCGATTGGCACAAGAAAAAAAGCCTTATGCTCCACAGCAGTGAGTGAAGTCGGGCTGTGCATGATGTAGATGAATATAGTCCACTGTTCTACATAAACTCATCATTGTTAGTTTGGTTTATTACTTACTATGTTCTAAAACATAAAAAAATCTTTCGAACGACTACTTAATAATAATAATATCTATCGCTATGATGTTAATTTAATTGGCATGCCAAACGCGAGGACTATCTTCTTCATATAAAAGCTAAAAATCGCTTATTCCGGAAACAATGAATTTTTATCAAAGTTTACATTATTTTTTTATTAACAATGTTCTTTTAAATAGTCGATAGCATATTACATTGACATTGTTTTCTACGCACGCGAATCATTTAATTGACAATGGTTCACATGTAGGCATTCTCATAACCAATTGCAGCGTTGCCAACTTAGCAACTTTATAGCTAAATCTAGCAATTTTTCGGTGTCAAGCAGCTACAATTTAATAAAAGTTGTAGCTAGATTTTTTGCTACTTTTTATAGCAACTTTTTCCGCATGACGCAGGTACCTAATTACTTTCGAGATATTGTAGTTGATTTTGTAGATTTTAGAAAGAAAATCTAATCGTGGTCTATTTTGGAGTGCGTGTAGAATGATAAATCCATGGTTTCATCAAACAGTTCCTTTGCCTTATGTTAAACTTTAACTACGGAACTATTATGTAACGTATTCGTGTTCGTATTTTTCTGTGAAAAATTGCTACCGCTGGAAAATGCACATCAAAGGAAAATATGAAACCGCAGCCAAAGACATCTTCCTCTTCGGCTATTTTCATTGATTAAAAAACATAAACATATTACTTACTTAGTTGTTAATCGATTTCGATTCAAACCACCGTAGTAATAAAAAAAATGCATTTAGCTACTTCTAGCAACTTTTTTGGGCAAAACAATCTGACGATCTAGCAACTTTTTGCAAATATCTAGCTACTGACTAAAGATAGCAGTTGGCAACACTGTCCAATTGTGCGTAACTGCGTCAACATCTATCTAACCTTTTCCCAACTATGTTGGTGTCGGCTTCCTCTCTAATTGGATCTAATAGAAATCCAGCATTTTACATAAAGCGACTGTCTATCGAAACCTCCACAACCCAGGGCCCTAATTCACTATGACCACTTAACAATTCCTTACTTAGATACCACGTCAGTTCCTTGATCTAATCACGACATCTGCTATTAACTTATTGGCTATGACACAGTGTACGAAACCGCCTATGTATTAAAACTACTCTGTGATGGGTTTTTACAAGACACGAAATTGACGTGGTTTGCTCGTGGTAAGATAATTGGGGAATCATACAGAATTGGGGCCCAGTTACTGGGTAACACGATACCACTTGGCAAGACTGGTAGTCAGACTTTCGGGCGTCTGACGACCCGTAATGGCTGTCAAATATCCACGAATAACAGCTGGGACCAACGGTTAAACGTGCTTTCCTAGGCACGGAGTCTTGGTATGTAAAGATGATCACCTACCCACGCACAACCGCGGCAGGCGTAGCTTACCCTAATCTATCGACCCGTGCGACTGTTATTATTTAGCCATAAGCCCCCCTTGTAGAATGCGTAACTGTATATTATATGAAAATTATACCGATATTTTTGACCTCTTACATTGATGTAAAAAACCCATCGAATTACATAACAGATATACGAGGTGCATTCAATAAGTAGGTACCTAGCCTCATCGCCAGAGGGCGCTGTAGTTTCAAAAGAGTTTTACCACAGTGTAGCACATTTTTTTTAATTCTTTTTTCAAATTTTCATTCCAATCCCTTCATTTGTTTTAATTTGACAACTTAAGGAAGCGAACGTGTCGATCGGTTTTACAAAAATGGAAAAAGAGCAATATCGTTCGGTGATTCGATTCCTATTTTTGGAAGGGAAAACGCGCATCGAAATCAAAGAGCGCTTGGATGTTGTGTACGGTGACTCTTCTCCATCGATGGCCACCGTCAAGAATTGGTTCAACGAGTTTGCACGTGGCCGTACGTCGGTTTTTGATGAACCACGTCCAGGTGCACCGAAAACAGCTGCTACGGAGGAAAACATTAAAAAAATCCATGATCTCGTATTGGCAGATCGCCGATTGAAGGTTCGGGAGCTAGCTGAGACTGTAGGCATTTCAGAAGGAACAGTGCATCATATTCTTCACGAGGAACACGGCATGAGAAAGCTGTCGGCGCGATGGGTGCCGCGTTTACTCACACCAGAAAACAAGCGCAACCGTGAGACCACATCGGAGACGTGTTTGGCGCTGTTTAAGCGGAATCCAGCTGAGTTTTTGCGTCGTTTTGTGACCGTCGATGAAACCTGGATCCACTGGTACACACCAGAGACCAAGGAGCAATCAAAACAATGGATCCAGACCGGGGAACGTGCTCCAAAGAAGGCGAAAACTGTAAAACCGGCCGGAAAAGTTATGGCCACCGTTTTCTGGGATTCACAAGGTGTGATCTACATCGATTACTTCGAGAAGGGTAAAACAATTACAGGGCTTTACTATGCCGATTTATTGGGCCGATTCGACGCCGAATTAAAGAAAAAACGACCCCATCTGGCGAAGAAAAAAGTGCTGTTTCACCACGACAACGCACCGGTTCACACGTCTGCCGTTGCCATGGCCAAATTGGTCGAATTACGCTACGAATTGCTGCCCCATCCACCGTATTCTCCAGATTTGGCCCCTTGTGACTTCTTTCTGTTTCCTAATCTGAAAAAATCACTCGCCGGGAATAGATATGGATCGAATGAGGAGGTCATCGCCGCCACGGAGGCCTATTTTGCAGAGTTTGACAAAAACTATTTTTCGGACGGATTAAAAAAGTTGGAGCATCGCTGGGTTAAGTGTATCGAACTAAAAGGAGACTATGTTGAAAAATAAATTCCCACTTTTCCAAAATTTTCGTTTACTTTTTGTAGGCTAAGTATTTATTGAATGACCCTCGTATATAACATAATGGTCACGATACATCTTGTTTATGTGCGAGTTATCAATGTCGTGTCTACACAAATATGGGGCAGTAATGTAATGTTGAATTATTAATATTAATGCATTAATGGGTAAATATTACGGAAATAATAACTCAAGGTGTACAATCCGCTTTCACTCTTTTTGCAAACCATAGCGCCAAATAATGAATGAGGAGTGTTAATATTCTTGGCACAAAATAAATATCGCATATTTTGTTAGGATACTGACTCCTCGTCCCAATTTGTGAGCGTACAAACAAACAATGCATATAGTTATCTTATTGTTGGGTACGGATGCGCGGTAAATATACATAAACAAAAAACCCGCTTTAAAAACCAAACTAAAAAGTAGAAGATAATTTAATTCTATTAAAAAGCGTGGGGTGCTTTTTGAGGTATTTTTATAATCAATTAATATCAAGCACCCCACGCTTTTTAATAGAATTAAATTATTTTCTACTTTTTAGTTTGGTTTTTAAAGCGTGTTTTTTAGTTTTTTTAAACTATTATTTATTTTCAATTTTTTTGGTTTTGCTAACTACAAAATCGTGTCTTTTCTATTTTTTTTTTAAATTATTGAATTGTCATAGGTCCTCGATAAGTCTACAAAGTTAAATGTTATTATCAAAATGTAAGAGGTTTGAGGACCAAAACTACAGATTTTTACTTGAATGTGTTAACGTGCAACTATGATATAATTGTATTAACTGAGACATGGCTGGCGGGCGACATATTGAACTCTGAGTTATTTTGCAACCGATATTTAGTCTATCGACGTGATCGTGAGTCAAGTGGTTTTCATAACAAAAAATCCGGTGGCGGTGTGTTGGTGGCGGTATCTAAAAAGTTAAGATCATATCGAGTGACTGAATGGGAGTGTAAATGTGAAGAAGTATGGGTGTGCGTAGACGTTATCTTAAAAAAACGACCAGCTAAATTTTTGATCTGTGCGGTATACATTCCTCCTCCAGTACAATCACATATTTTAGAACATTTTATCGATAATGCTAATAATGCCTTGGAGAACTTTAATGCCACGTTAATATTGGGTGATTTCAACCTGAGTAGCATTGAATGGAAGGGTTCACCAGGCACACCACTTACATCTGCTTTAAATAAAAATGGAATTTACGAGCAGAAACTATTAGACTTTATTTCTTTAAATAATCTAGCTCAATACAATTATGTTTATAACCATAAAAATAAGATACTCGATCTTGTTTTGACCGATACCACGGTGAAAAGTTTAAGTATGTCCGAATGCCAACTAAGTAATATCGACTCATACCATCCCCCCCTTGAATTCGAACTGTTGTGTAACTTGCACGAGGAAACTTTACGCCCTAACCAGGAGCCACAATTTAAGTTCCACAAAGCTGATTATAGTAAAATTATTGAAGAGTTAAGCATGATATCATGGCAGGACTTGTTTTCAGAATGTTGCGATGTTGACGCAGTGATAGACACATTTTACAAAGTTATTTATAAGGTCATTGAAGCATATGTACCTAAGACTAAGCCGAAAACCTGCAAATATCCAGTTTGGTTTAGCAGGGATCTTGTTCGCCTGCTAAAAGAAAATAAGTTCCATACACGTTATTCCAAGTTTAAAAACCCCCTAGATAAAATTTCATATCGGTTGCTTAAAGACAGAGTTTCAAAATTAACACATATTAATTATAGGCAATATATAAAGTCAATTGAATCTTCGATCACTTCTAACCCTAAGCTCTTTTGGACATTTTTGAAGCATAAACGTAACGGTAAAAGTACTTACCCTTCATCAATACATTACGGCGATATCAAAGGTAGTAACGGAGCAGATAATTGCAACATATTTGCCTCATGCTTTTCATCTGTTTACAACCCAAATAATGGCAATACTGTTGACAACGTAGCGAATTATGGGACTGTTCATTGTCAGCACACTGATTTTCTGACCCATCTGACCCTAACCACGGATTCTGTAATTAAAGCTTTAAAGGGACTGGACCCTAATAAAGGGCCAGGGCCTGACGGACTGCCTCCCATTTTTGCAATAAAATGTTCTGAGTTTTTGGGGGATCCTCTCTCTATGATTTATAACAAATCATTGAGCACAGGTTGTTTTCCAGAGACTTGGAAAAAAGCGCGAGTAGTACCGATATTTAAGTCTGGTGACAAGTCCGCCGCGAATAACTATAGACCAGTATCTATCTTGTCTATTTTTGGCAAGGTGTTCGAAGCTTTAGTATACCCTATACTTTCGTGGCATGTGAAACAAACTTTGATACCCGAACAACATGGCTTCATGAAAGGCCGTTCTACTGGAACTAATCTTGCGTGCTTTATATCCGATTTAGTTGACGCCGTAGACCATGGATCGCCTGTAGATGTGATTTACACTGATTTTAGCAAGGCGTTTGACAAGGTGGATCACAAAATATTAGTTAACAAATTACACACAATTGGAATTGCAGGAAACTTATTGCAGTGGTGTGGCTTACCTTGTTAAACGCACAGCTAAAGTTGTGGTCAACGGTTATTCATCGAACCTGTTTCTAACACCCTCAGGCGTACCCCAAGGCTCCCATCTAGGCCCGCTGTTTTTCAATATATTCATAAACGACGTGACGTCTTGTTTCGTACACTCAAGGATATACTTATACGCGGATGATCTAAAAATTATTAAACGAATAGAAAGCAATCATGATCCTTAAAAACTTCAAGAAGACTTGGATCGTTTTTCTCAGTGGTGTTTGGTCAATAACATGTCACTTAATGCTGACAAATGCAATCATGTACATTTTTCTAGGAAAAAAGGACCGTATTTTCGTAACTACAAAATTAATGACCAAATTATTTACGAGAAAGAAGTAATTCGTGATTTAGGCGTTTATATGGACAATAAGCTTCGGTTTAATATTCACGTCGATAATATTGCTACTAAAGGGTTTAAGATGTTGGGTTTCATTCTGCGTAACTGTAAAGATTTTAAACACGCCTCAACTAAAATTGCAATCTTTAACTCCATAGCCAGGTCAGGCTTAGAATATTGCAGTATAGTTTGGACTCCATTTTACGATATACATAAACGTCGTTTGGAATCAGTGCAGAAAAGATTTCTTTGGCACCTGTCATATCACTGCAATATGGTCAGAAAATTAACTAGCTATAGCTCACGCTTGAAACACTTTAAACTTATGAGTCTGGAAAATCGCCGTATGATCCTAGATCATGTGTTTTTATACAAAATAATAAACACTCACATTGATTGTGCGCGGTTACTGAGTCAGATAAATATAAATGTGCCTTACAAACTTGCTCGTAAGTCTCGATATCGGTTGCTTTGCGCTAAGGGCTTTAAAACTAATCTGGGTCATTTTTCCACCATTGACAGAATGCAGGTTCAATTTAGTCGCCTGTCACACTCACCCAGTGTAGATATTGATATGTCTCAATCTTTACAAAAAGTCAAGTCTGTCTTGCATAGGGCATTATCACACTAACTGAAAAGGGAAAAATGTAGTTTCTTATATTTTTTGTTATGTTTCTTTGTTATTTTATTCTTGTTATTTTATTTTTTTCACTTACATGAAGATTTAGTTTCTTTTTTATTTTTGTATTTTCTACTTTTTTTTTTGTTGGTTGGCACAACCGGTCCAATCAAAATTGATTGGATCAATCGAACTTAGTAAGTAGGTTGATTCAGTTTTGTAACTGCAGTTCCGACTCCTATGTGTAATGCATGCCGTGGCAGCCTTTAATTAAGGCTACACTATAAATTGTAATATCTTAAGTGCTTTAACATGTATTTTGGTGTAAGCTTTGTTGGTTGTCCTTAAATAAATAAATAAATAAATAAGTTTAAATGAAATCTGACCGTTTAAAGTGGGTCAAAATAGCGTCCAAAGGTCGGTTACATACAAACATACAAACAAACATACAAGTGAAGCTAATATAAAGCGTGTAAATAAACTGATCGTGCTAGATATTAAATTGAAATTGATGACAATTGATCGCCATTGACTTGATTATGTAGGACGAAGACTGTAGCTATGCCTTAGCAACTAATTACTATCAATTATAATCCTCTAGAGATGCCAAATAATTTACTATGGCTACCAATTAGCAAGCAATCCATAATGTGTATTATCGTCAATCTGCCTAGCCTTGTCCGAACTAAGTTAGGGTAGCCTTACAGTCTAACGGACGCAGCTGAATACCAGTATTTTACATGGGGCGTCTACCTATCCGACCTCCACAACCCAGTTACTGGGCAGCCAGATACCCCTTGGTAAAACTGGTTGTTAGACTTTTTGGTTTCTGACACCCGGGATCAACGGGTTATCGTGGTATCCGAAGCACCAACCTCGGCAAGTGTTGCATAACTTTAAGATCAACCTGGTTTAAGATTGACCTGTGCGGCTATTACTACTTTGCCACGAGCCCTTCATAATAATGCGTATTTATGTGAAGTATTTTTCTATCAACTAGGATGCTGTCCGTGACATGGCACCTGGAAGCGTCATAGTAGATTTAGCAGCGGAGATGGGGGGCAACATACAGACGACAAAGAAAGGCGAGATTATAAAAGTGCACGGAGTGACGCACATCGGGCTGACTGACATGCCCAGCCGGATGCCTGCACACGCGTCCACGTTATATGCTAACAACATCTCAGGGTTCCTCTTTAGCCTAGGTAAGTAATTTTTCTACTGATAAGACAAATGTGTGTTTATATTCATTTTCCTTGAAGTTTCGCTTATGTGAAAATATTTACTGAAAGTCGTAAATCGACTTGATATGTTAACAAGCAAGAATTCTGAATCTTTTTTTAATAGAAACAGTTTTCACTTTTCAGACGTGTTATTTATAAATATGCCTATCTTACGTCTTAGGTACAAACGATCATTTCCACATCAACTTGGAAGATGAAGTGACCCGCGGGGCGATAGTCCTCAAGGCTGGAGAGCTTCTCTGGCCGGCCCCGCCCCCGCCAAGCATGGCGACGGTGCAGGCAGCCGCTGCACCTACTGCAGTCGCTAAACTAGAACCACCCAGTCCCTTCAACGAGACCTTGAAGGATGCTTTCCTATATTCAACAGGTAGGTTAAATATCAAATGAAATGCTGACATGATTCTTTCGAATTTAAAATAATAAACAAATGACAATCATAATATTTTGAAGAGTTTGCTCTTTAGATTTAATTTGTTTGTTACAGGAATGGCCAGTTTGATTGGTTTGGGAATGGCGGCACCTAATCCTGCGTTCACAACTATGACGACCACACTAGCGCTATCTGGTAAATATAATAAAGATGATGTATCCTTAAAATAGTCTGATGAATGGTCTTCGAGCCTTTAAGGGGAACCTAGTCGCGTGCTCGAACTCACTGGTGGGCCTGGCTAAAAAGCACGCTGTCTCACCAGGCATCGTGTCCGACAGAGGTAGTATCAGTGATGAGCAGTTAGACGCTAGTCTACACGCACAACGTTATTAAGTAAGATGCAGGATCATTTATAGTTACACAGGCGCATAAAAATTAAGAAAAGTCCTTCGGAAGATCGGGTTTTATGAAGAAACCACTGCATAAATCAATGACCAATAAAGTTTATTATACTTTTTGATATTTGAGCTTTGTCGGTACTGACTTGGTTTTTCAGATTTTACACTTCTTTTATTACTTAAACACGCCCAAAGTTAGGCTAAATTAGCAAGAAAAACGAATCTTTGTTGGCTCCTAACTTTTTAATGGTATTTTATTTTAGTATTCTGGTTACGTACAAACAATATTAATAATGAGACAAAACCATACCATGTTTAATTTTTGATGTACATTGTCGCACAGTGGAGTAATACACTCCCGAAGTTTGTATGAATAAAATGTGGACTAGGTTCACCTTAAGGGCCCTCGATATTATTATGTGCCAGACCTTACAGATGGATGAAGGCTGGTATGCTCGTCGTTCGAACTACGTAATTAATTGCCTTAAGGTGCGCTTACACGAGCAACTAAAATCGCTCCATTTTGGTCAATTCTCGTCAGCTATGACGTCAGGACTACATCCAGCAATTTAGGGCAATCGCAACATGAACCTGTTGACAGAGATACGGCCACGCAATATCATGCAATATGGAGCAACTTAAAAACCAGGCTATACGCCGCCTCCCCGCCACCGCCGCCGCCACCGACCGGTTCCTCTCGCAAAAACGAGACGTAGTTATACATCCAAACGAGATAAAAATAAAATTGACTACAATTTCCAAGCCGATTGGATATTCGGCAACTCATGAAATATAGCAATCAGAAGCAATATTTTCGATACGTATCCGCAATTTATTGGTGTTGCTCCAGATTGCTCCACTTCATTGATCCAGATTGATCCATAAGTATTGCCGAGCAATAATTGCAAAAAAAATTGCCTATGTAAGAGCACCTTTAAACATATTTATTGCTCGTCCCAGTCTAGCTCACGGTCTAGCTTCAAGGCCGATGCATCGTATCGTACGTAGATAAGGAACGCACTTCACCTCATTGTGGATTTCAGGTCATTATCGGTCTTATCAAGAATCGAGATTTATCGTTTCTTTCTTTTTTTCGAGTGCGCTTATGTATGTATGAGGATTTCTATTGCACGCTCTGTAGCCCACACGGCTTAATGGATTTTAGCTTGAGAGGCGTCGTTAGATTCGTCACAATTGTGAAAGTGAATTTATTATGAAAATTAAATTTATTTACAAAAAACATATTTTTTCTCAGAGAGTGGGGTATAAAAATAAACGATTTCATAAATAGGTATTTTTAACGCCAAAAATAATTATAATACTAAAATGTGTGAAATAAAAAAAAATATTTAAAAAATCAATAACAAAAACAAACAAGCAGTGTCCACAAACAGTGCCCTCCACGAGTTTCACTATTTCGTTCCACTTTTACTGTAATGCCACATTACGATTTAAAATTCTAGTTTCAAATGTTTAAACTGACACTATCGTTTTATTAACTCACCATATGCCTGTTTTTTTTATAACCGTCTTTTAATTGTCTAATACATGCGTTCTAGCCGCCAAAAGTTAGTTGAAGTTTGTAATTTCTGTGTATTTACAATAAAAAATATTCTTGAATTTTTTTTTTTGTAATATCAGTATTTTTCATATTAGAATAAAGTCATTGACTTTATTCTGAAAAAGGAATAACATCCCACGATGGTTTCCTTCCCCCATCCCTTTTCTCTATCTGGTGCATACTGTAAATATAAGTACATAGGTCATTAATAATAGTACATTATGATATAAGTGCGGTAATTTTCAAAGCGCACGTATGTCATACGAAATTGATTATTACTTGTTCACAAATTAGCGATGCGCTATTTTTATCAGCGCTTTTTTTTAAAGGCAAATGCACAAAAACAGCCAGTATAACTAATAAAGTAAATTATTATTTTTTTTTTTTGTTACAGATAAATGGTTGTAATTTATTGTCAAAACTAATTAAATTAAAGAATTAAATGTTTATTTTTTATATTTTATCTCTCAAAGTTAATTTTATTCATAAAATCTTGACCACTTTTCTGACATAAAAACTCTTTGCTAAGATTTAAAAAAGTACCGTTCGTTTTAGACGGAGCATCTTGATAAACCTTGCGTTTTACATTACCATAACGCACAAGTGCGTAATGACATACATTACGATATTGAAATTGGTGTAATAAGAGCCCCTTTACGAGCAAATGTGTTATAAATAAATAAATAAACTTCTTTCCTCAGTACTAAAAATGTTTCTTTACCTTGTTTAGGAGTGGTAGGCTACCACACAGTGTGGGGCGTGGTGCCCGCGCTGCACTCGCCGCTCATGTCGGTCACCAACGCCGTGTCGGGCATCACGGCCGTCGGCGGCCTGCTGCTCATGGGCGGCGGGTACCTACCCGAGACACCCGTACAGGTAAATTACACTCAGCATTGAGCCTGTTGAATTGTGATTTAATATACTTAGCTGACATTCAAAGATTTTGGAAAAATGATACAGTCAGGTAGTAAAACGACAATCATCACGTTTTGTTTTTACATAACGCCTTATTTCCTCGAAGGGCAGAGGTGTACGTATGGTAAACGCACAGGGCGCAAGTTATGTTTTTAAGTCCCATGTAATAGGGGGCGAGCCTATTGCCATCAACCGGGCACAAATCCAGACTCCAGGCTGATATTGAGAAATTCCAGATAGAAAAACCCAATAACTTTGCCCGACCTGGGAATCAAACCCAGGACTCCATGCTCAGCAGTAGCGTTTTTGACCACTACACCACTGAGGCAGTCCCTTTATTTGTATGTTGCTGTAGTTTCATTAATGGATTTAAAAAAACCCTCCGATTTGATAGAAAAAACTCAGAACGCCTTGTCTATATGATTTTAACTACAAAGGAATCCCACTACTATGTAGTATGCAGTGAGTGTGCTTTAATAAATATTATATGTGTGTACAACATCGTGAAGAAACACAATGACCATACAAACTAACTCATTATCTCGTGACAGTGGCTGGCCAGCACAGCGGCGCTCATATCGTTCGTGAACGTGTTCGGCGGCTTCCTCGTCACACAGCGCATGTTGGACATGTTCAAAAGGTACGCAAAACAATACACGATCACTTTCTATAATAATTGTTTTAACGTGGAAATTAACAAAGTGTGAACGGAACTAGACAAGACATTTTGTACAAACAACATACCATAATCAGTCTAGAATGTTCCCACTGCTGGGACACAAGCCCACTCCCTCTCTTCTCTCTCTCTTCTTCAACCCTTGGCCACCCAATGCTGAGTGTCTGAGATCGTCTGTCCACCTAGTCAGTTGTCTTCCCACATTCCTCCGTCCACTCCCTAGTGGGTCGTAATCCACCATACGGGCCCAGTGCTGGTTAATAGATGTAAAATTTTTGATTCTCGGCCATATCGGTTTCCTCGCGATGTTTTTCTTCACCGTTTTTTGGAGCCGTTTTTGCTAGCTAATTTAATTTGACCCTGTACATGGCTACACCTTCACCAGCCGCGTGGGGTGCGTACCTCGACGCCGGGCGCATGCATAAAGCCATATTAGAAACGCTGTAAATGTACTGTCACAAAAAAAAACATGCGTTTTTCGTCGTAACTTGCCTAATTTGACAGTTTACCTTCTAGTTCATGTATCAGTAATTGATATTCATATACCTGTTTTTATTATAGGCCTACGGATCCGCCAGAATATGGGTACCTGTACGCTATTCCAGCGGCAGCGCTCTTTGGCGGCTACATTACTACAGCTATGCAGGTACTTAGTAATAGTAATTTATTTCCAAACTTCCGTACAAGTTACATCAATAAGGTCTCGACCCCTGGACTAGGACACCTGTATGACAGGGGTCGAGGTTTCTCCAGTTACAAGGATCAACATGAGAAGGTTTAAACTATGTACATTGCACACATAGTTCAAACAATCATTAAAAGATAAATAAAATTGGTATAAAATAAAAATCAAAACATGCAAACATTTTGATAATAAACAGGAAAATAAAAATAAAATTTATAATAATTCTAAAATACATTCAGTTTCCAATAGGAATAGCATTGGTGGGATGTGTGATGGGTGGACTTAAAAAGCACCTTCGATTATGAGCACTATAGTTAGATCTAATATAATTTGGTAGCTCACCATTGTTTGTGTGTGTGTTCTGTCCTTAATCCGTATTCTGAAAGTATCAATCTCAATGCTCACTAAAATCGTGTGTACTAATAATGTTCCTATTGTCAGAAGTAACAAAAAGAGGCAAGTGAAATAAAACACTGTAATTTTTTGTTAGGGTTACCCTGAAGTCCACCAGATGGCGTACCTCGCATCGTCATTGTGCTGCGTTGGGGCCCTTGCAGGCCTCAGCTCGCAAGCCACCGCTCGCAAAGGAAATTACCTTGGAATGGTAAGAAATCTTCATAAAAAGCCTACAATATTAAAAAATTGTGGATCTGAATGTTTCTCCTGCAACCGATGATTAGAAAAGGCATACATAACATTGCTATTGTTAGTGTCCGCAGCTACAGACTCGGCCCAAGACCCGCTCATTGTAATCTTGATGACATTAGTCTTAATCTACTGATCATTGTAAAGGCATTGAGACATTATAGAATGCACCGACAAAATTTCTGCATCATTTAACTAACAATTTAACTTTAAGCGCAAGTTACATATTCCAATTTTCATTTAAACGTAATTTTATTTAGTTTTCGTAGAAGATACAGCAATTTTGTCTAGTTCAGCTATGGTTTAACTGCCATTAGTTATGAAGTCTAAACTAATTGTTTTAATCCAGTAGCACATCATTTTATTAAACGAGGCAACTTGGGTTCAGCTCGGCACTCTAATACTTTGATGACACTTTAGTAATATGAGGTTGTATAACACCTAATACTTATGTACTAAATAGTTTTGAACTGCATATATTTAACTATGTAACCATTTTTCCTTTAGATTGGTGTATCCGGAGGCATCGCCGCAACTTTAGGAATGCTCACCCCGAGCCATCCAGTATTGGCTCAAATGTTGGGAGTTGCGGGTATTGGCGGTCTTATTGGTAGTACTATTGCCAAGAAAATTGAAATCACCGACTTGCCTCAACTTGTGGCTGGTTTTCACAGGTAATGTACCTTACATTGTATAAATGTTCAGTACTCGCTCGTAAACATGGTCCCTTCGGTCTTATTAACGGTATGCGGCGGCGCGGTATGGTTTAAACCATCGACCCTGTTTTTGAAATAAGAACCTCACAGAAATCGAAATACAGTTCCTTTCCAAAACTGACAACTTACCACTATATTCAGAAACGTTGCTTAAACTTAAGTAATGATTACCGCCGGTTTAACCGTACATTTTGACTATGAGCACGCCACGATTTGAGGAGTGGATTGAGAGGCGCCACGGTGTCCTCACCTTCCGCCTGACGCAGGTCCTCACCGCACACGGCTGTTTCGGGAGGTTCCTGTTTCGTATAAGGCGGGAGGAAACGCCCGGGCATTTCCACTGCGAAGATCGCCCTGAGGACACGGTGAAGCATACGGTGCAGGTCTGCCCGGCTTGGGCAGAGCACCGCCGTGTCCTCGTGGAGACGATCGGCGGCGGCAATCGCTGCGTCCAGCCCTGGTCCAGGCCATGGTACGGAGCGAGAGTGCATGGGTAGCCGTCGCCTCCTTCTGCGAAACAGTAATGCTCGCGAAGAGGGAGGAGCACTCACGGCCCTAGCCTCCACAGGAGACGCCCTGGGCGTTGGGAATCCCAGGCTAATTCCCGGCTACCGTAGGCGCATGCTTGCGGACGGCGAGTAATGTGTAGCTCGCTGTCCGGTAAGAACCAAGCCCGGGTTGACGGCGCGTTGTGTTCCTCGCGCGCCTCAAAGAGATGTCAGCACCAACTGGTGGGGTCCGCAAGGGCCTGCCAGGGGTGCGGGTTGTTCGAAAAAGATACCGTGGCCCCTGGCACACAGGCAATTGAAGGAACACGGGTGGGTTTTAGTCAGTAAAAGTCTGACACGCCCTCCCGCTCCCCCCAGAGCGGGAAAAGTTATTTGATGATTCCCCACCCAAACAAAGAAAACCGTACATTTTGACGTTTAAGCGTCTCTTAACTTTAAGCAACGTTTATGAATAAGCCCCTGAGTCCTGTGCTAAGTTGTCATTTTTGTATTAAGAACTTTACCCAAATCGAAATAAAGTTGCTTATGTCAAAACTAGCTCATAGCTTTAGGCTAGAATTACAGTTAGATCGCGTTTTGTAATAAGACGGATCGAGTTTTAGATAAACGTAGCTTTGTAGGGCGTCTTCTCTTTCTAAAGCTCGATATGTCAACTAACAACCGGTAATTGTATGTACAGTCGTAATTGTTCGAAAAATTTATGAAAAAATTTCCAAAATTATAAAGAAATCTCTCCTTTTCAGTCTTGTGGGTATGGCGGCGGTATTGACTTGCCTGGCTACATACATGCATGACTTCCCCGCCATGGCGATGGACCCCACAGCCGCAACTCTGAAGACATCTCTCTTCCTCGGCACATACATCGGTGGAATAACATTCACGTGAGTACTTCATTCACCATCGTCACCCTGCTACTGCCCTTATCCTAATTTAGCGTAGACAGAAAATGCAGTTTTTCATTGATAAATCGAAAATGAACTCCATGGAAACTAGAATAGAGTTCAAAATTGTGAGATGATTTCCGTAGCCATGTGTTCTCTAACATGCTTCCGCATATTAAAAAAAAAAAAGACTTATCGGTATCAGTAGTCATGTGAGTAATTTGATAAACGTGAATAAAAATTATCATTCAATCACGTAATACCATGCATTTAGATATAGATAAGCACACCCTAAATTGTATTTTTATCAGAAGTAATCGTAATGAATTGTTATTCGAAATTATTAAGATAATAATTTCTAATTGCTTGGGTGCCTGTTGTTAATGAAATGGTCGTGTCTCTGATGAGATGCAAAAAAAATACTGGATATTTTACACGTGTGCGGCGCAAAATTATTGACAACTGAACAAACAGAACTGTGTTAATAGGGTATTTTAATCTACAAGAGAAAACTTCTAAAAATATAAATTATTGAGATACCTTAGGCAAAAAACAGTCCGAGTTTTAGTTCATAGAATAACCAAATAAATTTTAAAATTCATTTCAAAGTTTTTAGTTTTTTTTTAAGCCGTTTTTCACCATGAAATAGTAGCTGCCATATGTCATTACGTCATACTCCTGTGTAAACTAAAAAGTGTTAACGGTCAAGTGATCAGCGTATAAAGGCTTGCTTACACAGCCAACTGACGTCATTCTCACAGAGCAATATGGCGTCCACTGCGTCCAGCGTTTTAGTCAAATTTGGCGTGAAATTTGAAAAAGTAAAATTTTAATGCTTTTTTATGGCACATTCGATAAAAAAATTGTGTTTTTTTTTTGTGGTTTTTTAGCACCATAGAATCTCATTGAGACACATTTCAAAAATGCGTGTAACACCCTATTTACAGACATTCAATGTTAATTTGCTAAAGGCGGATTGCCCAAATGCATACAATACCAACCTCTCCTGAAATAGTACACCCGTCTTGAGCAAGCGTGGTGATAAATGCTCATGTGTTCTCTGTATGAGGAGAGGGATTTTTTCCTGCAATGGGGCAATAACAGGCATGGTTTTGGTAATAATACCAACCTATACAAGGTGTAACAGAATAGAAGCAAGCCCTGAAAGTAGTTTGTTCATAATTGAATACTGAATCGATTTCACCCATTATTAACATACGTACTTTTTTTTTTTTCAAAAATTATGTATTTTGCCATACTTACCGCCGATTGAGCCAAGGAAAATCAATCTTATTTCAAGGCAATACTCAATTTAAAACGCACAAAATAACGCTAGGGTCAACACGATTTTCTTAATAATAACAGTTTGCTTTAAAAAATATAAGTTTTGGTCATTGTATAATACTTTTAACTCAATAACTCTGATTGGGGTGTAGGTATGTGGTATTGCGTTAATTATGTTCAAACCGAAATTACTTGTTTGGGGAGGCAGTAGTGTTTAATAGCACCACATCGGTGGGAAATTCACAAAGTATCGATCCTGCGTTCGCAATATAATTTTAAACAAATAAGAAATGTGTTTTTGGAAAACATAATTCAGTTTGCTTGACAACTTTAAACGTTTATTATTATTTTTTGTAGCATAAGTCATTCTAAAATCAACTTAGTTTACAGTTGTTTAAAGTTCTTTGTGAAATAACAACAATAGGGTATTACACCAACCACAAAAAAAACAACATTTGCATTGAATGCCATAAAAATGCATTTAAATTTGACATTTTCATATTTCGCGCGGCATGTGACGTAAACGCTGGACGCAGTGGATGCCATATTGCTCTGTGAGCATGACGTCAGTTTGCTGTGTAAACAATGTTAAAAATGCGCTGATATTTTATACGATAATTGTTTATAGTTAAAAAATGAGTTATTGTTCTACTTATGGTTGTTTTGCTGTTTCTGAATGCAAAATAGTATTTAAATAAAAATTACTTTGGTTACGAAAATAATAAAAGTACAAAGTTGTTCAGTTGACACGCCGTATGACGTAATAACATGGCGGCTACCATTTCAGGGTGTTCAAAAGCAGATAAAAAAAGACTGAAGTCTTTGAATTGAATTTTAAAATTTATTTTATTTCATGAACTAAAACAAACATTTTCCGACTGCATTTTGCCTAAGCTTATTGAGATAATAATATATTTTTAGATTTTTTCTTATACAAGCTGTAATTTTAATCACCGTTAACCTCATAAGGGGTCATTGTATGTACTCATCATTATGAACAACTTTTACTATGAGCCCAAACCTAAAATCGCGAAAATATAATCAGCTGTTCCTTACATTTTGACGAGTTATGCGAGCTCTTTTTTTGAACCCCTTACGAGGTTAATGGTGATTAAAATTACACCTTATATATAAGGTGTATCTATTCATACACGAAATATCTGAAGAGGTCATTGTACTCATCATTATGAACAACTTTTACTACCGGACCAAACCTGAAATCGCGAAAAAATATCAGCTGTTCCCTACATTTTGACGAGATATGCTTACATAAATGTAGGGAACAGCTGATATTTTTTTTCGCGATTTCAGGTTTGGTCCCATAGTAAAAGTTGTTCATAATGATGAGTACAATGACCCTTTCAGATATTTCGTGTTTCGTGTAGGGAAATACCATATTGAAAGCAAAAATTTAAAAAGTGAATATACGTATTTATGACAGCGGCTCACTAGTAGCGTACGGCAAGCTGCAAGGCTCGCTGTCGTCGGCGCCGCTGCTGCTGCCGGGCCGCCACGCGCTCAACGCCAGCCTGCTGGCCGGCGCGCTGGGCTGCGGCGGCGCGCTGCTGGCCTTCCCGGAGCTGCCCGGCCTGCCGCTGCTGTCTGCGGCCGCCGTGCTCAGTGGCATACAGGGACTCACGCTTACTGCTGCCATTGGAGGTAGGTTCACCTTCCTTGTATACTGTGGCGTGCACAGTTTTTAGACAGGGTAGGCAGAAGAAAAAAGGCACAAAAAACAGAATAACCCATTGCTGTACCTACACAGCATGCAACCTATGAGGCAATTAGATGAATCAAATTGTTGTGTATTGAATTTCCGATTGACTTTACCTTTAGTTTGTATTGATTGCAAATCCGGTGTACAAATACTTTTCACGATCACAGGTTTTTTATGTAAAGATACGTTTTGAAAATGCATAATTTTTTAGGGTTCCATACCTCAAAAGAAAAAAACTGAACCCATAAGGGTTCAGACAGACGGATGGACAACAAAGTGATCCTATAAAGGATCACTTTGTTGTCCATCCGTCTGTCTATGTGTCACGAGCCTTTATCTCGGGAATGCGTGGAGATATCGAGTTAAAATTACGATATACTTGTGTCTCTCTCGAGGCATTCAGCGGCGCTCGTGCATCGCAAAGCGAAGTTGCGTCAAATTGTACGAACGAACGGGTATTGTATCGATGATACTAATGATACGACCGACGCTCTACAAATGGAGCTGATTTATGAATTAAGATTTTTTGTTTTTTGTTAAAATAATATTAGATTTAAAAAAATTACTAGATTTAGGTAGCGCCTACCCTACCTAAATCTAGTAATTTTTTTAAATCTATAGGTGGGAGGGTCTTTTTGTCTTTATGGACTGCACGCCACTGCCTCAAACCTTGTAGGAGAACTATGGTGGCCTGGTGTTTGTTTCAACTGACAGCAAATATCATATTAAAGCCTCAACTTTGAATTCAATAGTATTTGCAAATAAATAAACTTTGTTGGGTTTTTCGAAAAATACTACAAACTTAGTTTTGCAGGTAAAATCAACGTGCATTCATAAATATTCATTCCAACTACAAAAACGGAACTTCACTGTGCGATTTAAAGCCTCACATCACATTTTTTTTGTTTTCCGTTTTAAGTAGGTGTCTAAGCAAATACACGCATAGCATAACCTAAATGTGTAACGTGTGTTTTAGGTGCCGACATGCCAGTGGTGATCACGGTACTGAACAGTTACTCCGGATGGGCGCTGTGCGCTGAAGGGTTCATGTTGAACAACTCCCTGATGACCATCGTCGGCGCCCTCATCGGTAGCTCTGGTGCTATCCTCTCATACATTATGTGCAAGGTGAGTTGAATTCTTCATATATTTTGCTGGTCCTATAGTAAAAGTTGACCGTAATTATGAATAATCACCCCCTAAAATATTTAAAATATTTGTAGACGTTATATTAGGTGAAACGCCCGCTCCTAACTGAAATTGGGGCGTAGGATACACAACCAGTTTTGTTCCTATTAAGAGCTTTTTTAAACTATTTTACGGCAACCATGCTCCATGTATTTTAGCTGATTTTGAGTGTAACTCTGACCTTAAATAATGCCGTGAGTGATGTCTCCTTCCGCTGTTGAGATAAATAGCTACTTTTCAGCATTCGCCTCTAATTTTTAGTTTGCGTTCCCGAAAGCGTCTTTTATATTAAAATTTGCGTATTTTCAGGCTATGAACAGATCCCTACCCAATGTGATTTTGGGAGGATATGGTGTAACGAGCAGTGGTTCAGCCCGTCCCTCTGGCGCGACCCACACTGAACTCAACGTGGACTCAGCCGCCGAGCTTATCCACCGCGCCTCCAACATTATTATCACACCTGGTAAGAAAAAAACCAAAGTACATGCGACAAACTTCTCTATTGTGGTTTACTTGGCTGACGGAATGGCTAATACACATGCAGTCGCTCTGATATTACAAATATAAAAACGGTTGTATAAGCATGTTATATGACTTCACATGTATTAATAAAAATGGTGAATTTTAACTTAATTTGTAAATTAATATGGAGGCAATGTACGGACCCCTTGGCCGTGGTTTTAATAAACCTTAAAAAAACGGGATTTTGGTATGAAACGGTTTCTTGTTCAACTAGAGTTATGAATGACCTACATCATATGTCATCTATTTTGCAGGATACGGTCTCTGCGTAGCCAAAGCGCAATACCCTATTGCTGAGCTGGTAGATATTCTCAAAGGAATTGGAAAGAAAGTGCGCTTCGCTATTCACCCAGTAGCAGGTATAGTTGATCATCCTTATCTGTATGTTATTACAAGTCATATTAGAACATGACAGTAACTTGTGGATTGTTAATAGGTCGTATGCCGGGACAGTTGAACGTGCTGCTCGCTGAGGCCGGCGTGCCCTATGATGATGTGTTTGAAATGGAAGAAATCAATGATGAATTCGATGACACTGATTTAGTATTAGTTATTGGTAAGTCGGCAACTTTTACGAAGTTAAGAGTCTTATGCAAGGTCCATAGCAGATCGCTCAGTCAGTTTCTCTTACAAGTTTAACTGATAATATCAATTTGTTTGTTTAGGTGCTAACGACACAGTAAACAGTGCAGCTGAAACCGACCCCCAGTCACCCATCGCAGGCATGCCTGTACTTAAAGTTTGGAAAGCGAATCAGGTAATTTAATCATGTTCAATTTAAGCAACCGTAGTTGATGCTGTCGACTTTGGCTTGATCTTTACTCTATCCCTACCATCAATCATCATGTGCCTCCTATCTTGAGGTCGGCTTCTAGTCTAACCGGATGCAGCTAAAACCTATTACACTGCCATCAATAACGAATAATTATTTAAAATTTGCGATGTCAATAATTTCAGGTGGTTGTAATGAAGCGATCGATGGGCGTAGGATACGCCGCCGTAGACAACCCTATCTTCTATAACAACAACACATCTATGTTACTCGGAGACGCCAAGAAGACTTGTGATGCACTGCTCGAACGTATCAAACATCTCACCGCTTAAGTAAGATAGTACTTAATTATACTAACCAAATAGTACTGGCATCCCTGCTATTTGCGTATATTTTATAAAAAAAGAAAGTAGTTATGGTGTTCCATAATTATTTTTTAGTTGAATCAGATTTTATTTAACTAAGTGCCAGTCTTATTTTACAAGACCAGTGGTGTATATTTTTCTTTGTAACGTGTAACTATGCCACGGAATACTCAGTATGTGGAGTACTTATACGCGCATTCCTGAATTCATTTGCATTTACTAAGCGTGTAAGACGACTGCGTCACTTCTACATTTAACTGTCTGTGTGAACTGACCCAGTTCACACCGAGATGCGATGCTGCGCGCACTTTTTAAGATAGCAACAGAAAATCTAACTTATTTACAACACGAAAAGGTATTATTTCACTACGAGCGCGAAAGCGTGTCGAAGAACGCTGAGATACACCGTGTTGTGCAGCCCGTATACCTTATTGTGAAGGAAATAAGATCTATTGTGTATCGTGATCTTAAAAAGTGCGCAAAGCGTCGCGTCTCGGTGTGAACTGACCCTTAATGGACGTCTTGCAGCCCAATAAACGTTATAAGAAATCATTCAAGGCACATAATCACTCCATTTGCTGACTACTCCTCGATCGACGGTATTTAAGAGATTTTTATTTGATCGTCTTTTAGTTTGTAGTAGATCATCACAAGCAGCACCACAAGATGTACTATAAACTCGAGTCTGTCGATATAATCAAGTCGCGTTGCAGCTGCGTTCAATATGGATGCTCTAAGAAAGCCCGCGAAATCTTACGTATTTTACACGTTTCGCTCTGTATTAATCATCAAACATTTTTCTGTAAGTTATATTTGATAGGAAATATGGCTATTACAAGAAAACATGGCATGTCCGAACTGCACTGCGCAAAAAAAAATTAAGATCATTTGAATTTTTGCGGGCTACCTTAACTGTTATAGAAGCATGTGTTTATGTGTTAAAATAGGCAAGTTTTTTCCGTGCTCATTATCGCCATTTTAATTTTCGTAATAAGAAAAAAGTTGTGTTACCTATCTAAATTAGGACTACAATAGTTCGTGTTGTAATATTAACTTTAGATTTTACGTCTATAGACGTAATACGTAATGCATTTTAAAATTGTTTATTCAAATTGAGTCTTTCGTTCTCCTGAAATATGTCTAAAATCACCCATGTGTTCTTCACAATCGAGTGTCATAACGTTATATTTGCTACTTTTCGGACTGAATAGTAATAATGATAATAGGCAATGTGGGGACGCTGTCGCCAAAATATAGGTAAATGACGCTTGTCGTAATGTAAAGAAACAAATGTGCCTTTAGTTTTATTACAATTTGAGTATCTCTTATCAGCTAGTCTATAAGCTTATTGAATTTATTAAATAAGATTTTAATTGAATTTTAAAACACTATGCATTTGAAATTTTTATACATGTAAATATAGTCATATTTGAATTTTACTATGTTAAAACATTGAGATTTTTATATACCTCTGTATTTTATTTATGATTATTTTTCTTTAAATTGATTTGTGGATGTGAGATTATCCCAAGTAACAGGACTATTACATTTCACAGTCCCTGTAACCTCCTTTCACATTCCACCATTACGTAGACATCATTTAAGTGGACATAACAATAATTATTATGGAGGTCCTAGTATGAAACGACTTATAATAGTTTAAGTAATCATTATTGTAGATACTGTTTTATATCTAAGACGACAATGTACAGTATTTTTATCTGGCGAAGCGACGCGCGCTTGGTTGTGGTAACCAAGTGTACCAACACGCTGTGAACGCTGACTAGAGGAAAAGCGGAGAGAGCGTGGGAACCGTCAGCTCATAACACGCCTGCGGCGAAAGCTCCATATAATACGATTCCTACCGGCTTCCCTTCTGCGATTCTCATCTCTAGCGCTTTTGAAAAATGGCACGTCAATACTACTATTGCCAAAAAATGAAGTTACACTATGGGTATTTCGTTCGCCATGACATTCAAACAACAAAAACGCTTATTTTTCAAACAATAGAAACGTTTTCAGCTGTTCAATTTTATTGTATTTAATTCTTTATTTTAGTTTTAGAATGACAGTATTATTTTTTGATAAGTCAGTAAGTCAAAGCCGGCTTCTCTCTTAGAAAAATTGACACCTCGCCACTGTAACACACACACTTGCGACTTCGTCATTGTCTCGGACAGCACTGAGAGCTCCTGCGTGTTTACACACAAATTTACAGCGTGTTCGTACACTTGGTAACCATAAGTCAACCGCGCGTCGCTTCGTAAGATAAAAAGTACTTAATAATACGAGATGATGGTTGTAATTTCATGTGTTTGTATGTCAGCGCTATTTTAATGTTAAATGAAAAATATCATTCCAACAACATTATTACCTATATTATATGTTATTTCATATTTAAGTACTTAGTTCATGACGCTAGAACATTGAGTGTAAGCTCCATTTTATCAAAATTATTATTGTGTCAGTTTTATGAAATGATGTCAGTTTGTCTTAAATACTTATTCATGGAATGTTTTTATACGGCGTATATTGTATCTTTGAAAATAAAGAATGACTTAAAGAAATCGATTTAGATATATTATTTATTTTTTGCCTTACATAGGTACTTCTGTTATTGCTCGTTGTTATAATCTTCCAGTCCAAAATCGAAGTCTCTGATTGCGTTATGATATTGGCAACTAATATCTGTAAGCTGATATTTCAAATTATTAATTTTATGTAGAAATTCCATGTTTTTTTCGTTACAACTTGCTCCTGTAAATGATGTTATTTCAAGTTTATCGATCGCAATTAACACTTCTAGGCGTAACTTGTCACAGATGTCTTGATAGTTTGTGAACTCGGGGATGTATCCATTTGATTTTAAGCGTTCTTCAGCTTTTAATCTCATAAATAACTCATCCAACTGATGAATGAATCCTTGAAAAGTGTTCATCAATCTATTATGCAAGTTGAGATTCCTATTCTCGGCAGTATTACTAACACAATTGCTAGCAGCTTTTATTCGTAACTGTGAACTAAAACACGGCTTCGCACTTCCTAATAAAGAAGATCTTCCATTTTTTGGGTCAGGCATATTCAATAGAGATGGTTATTTTAAAAACTCAGTTATTTCGTTAAAATCTATTGGAAAATACTGAACAGATTTGTTATAGAAAAAAATGCACCATACATTTTAGAAATAAACCAAATAATTGCATCCTACAAAAAGCACAGATTAGGGATGTGATATCAACTAAAAAGGTATAATTTAAAGAGATGCTTTATGACTTCAACATAAATAAAAATGTAGCCTACAAGCCTCTATGGTAGGAGAGCCGGAAGTATGTTGGAAACCGGTACCATTGGCCTTGGTGTAATACTGGTATCAGAGTAGTGCCTGTACTATTGGTATTGTTAATCAGTATCGGTACCGGCACCAAACAAATAATCCTGTAAATTAAACTGAGAAAACAGACAGTAAGGAAAAATGATAGTTGGTAAGGTGGCGTACCGATATAGAATCTGTACTTTTGGTTCCGGTTCTAAGTTCTGGTTAGGAGCTCTACCAGCCCCTGCCCGCATGGCTCCTACCTGCAACTTGTTCATCACGCTCACCTCAGCTGTCAAGTTTTCGTGCCGAATATGCGTGCTAAAAAGTCCACTGGGCTGCTCTACCATATCCATAGGTGACCTATTCAGATCCGCTGCATGACTAAGACCTCAATCTGTCGCCATCTTATCTGTAACGAATTCGTTAATCAGAAGTTGATCGCTTGGTACTTAGGGACCACCTGTAATGCAAGCCCTAACAACAAAGGCAGGTCACCATGCCGTTTGCCGACAAGAATGAATATAGCATTTAGTTCACTGTACATTTTTTGATGGTAGTGTAGCACAATTGCAGTGGTGGCCTTGTGGTAACGGCTCCAGTTGTAGGTCAGTTCAAACCCTGCTCGTTACTTTGTATAATTTATTTCATCACCACTGCTCTTAAAACGGTTAAACATTTTAAGGAAACCGGCATGTCATAAAATCAAATTTCAAAGTCGTGACATTTACGAACCCGCATTGGGCCCGCGTGGTGGACTGCAGTCAGTGGGCAGAGGGAGTGCCCTAACTGAGAAGAGGTCTGTATCACAGCTGTGCATTATATATATGAACATTATACGCAGATTATGCTTATTTTGCTCGATCCACTTAGGTCAGTATTACAGAACCTCACTTTTAAGTAACTAGTTTATTGTCATTTCATTGGTTGAAACTAGTTTTAAGTAATGCTTCAGTCTTTTTTTTTGGGTGGGTAATCATCAAATAAGTTCTCCTGCTCTAGAGCAGGAGGGCGTGTCAGACTAAAACCCACACGTGTTCCCTCAGTTGCCTGTGTGCCAGGGGCCGCTCGTTCGATAAACCCGCACCCCTGGCAGGCATAGGCCCTTCCGGGCCCCATCAGTTGGTGCTGACATCTCTTTGAAGCGCGCGTGGAACACAAAGCGCCGTCGACCCGGGCTTGGTGCTTACCGGACAGCGAGCTACCCATTACTCACCGTCCGCAAGCCCGCGCCTGCGGTGGCCGGGAATCAGCCTAGGAATCCGGACGCCCAGGGTAGTACGGCCGTAGTCTCCTGCGGAGGCTACGGCCGTGAGGGCGCATGTACTGCCTCTCCCTCGCGTGCGCCGCCTCCCTCTTTGCGAGCATCACTGCTTAGCTGAAGGAACCGACGGCTACCCATGCACTCTCGTTCCAGACCATGGCCTGGACAAGGGCCGGATGCGAGAGATCGCCGCCGCCGATAGCCTCCACGAGGACACGCCGTTGCTCCGCCCAAGCCGGGCAGACCTCCACCGTATGCACCACCGTGTCCTCAGGGCGATCTTCGCAATGGAAACACCCGAGCCCGAGCGTTTCCTCCTGCCTTATCCGAAACATGCTTCAGTGATTCAGTCTTGAGTAACGTTAGGGATGATCGATATTCATCGATGGTAAATAAACATCGATGTTTAGCTGGAAAACATCGATGTTTTGACATCGATAACATCGACACATCGATGTTAAAAGAATAAAATATCGAAACGTCAATTATTCTTCAGGGCACCATCTAGTGTGCATTGGATGTACTAGGTTCAACTATCACGTTATATAGCCGTTAGCTATGACTATCAAGTTCAACTATTTTCCACAAGATGACACTGATCAACGAGACCGGAGGAAACCGTACGAAATCGTTATTTCTTTGCATTTACTCAAGGGTTAAAAAAATACTGTAAACTTCAATTCAACGTTCGCTTCGCGTCATTTTTGAGGAGAGAGTGAGGTGTTGAATCACAACTTTTGTACTTTTAATAACAATAAACACCATCGATGTTTCTAGACATCGATGTTTTTCAATCGATATTTATCGTACATCGATACTTTTGATTTGATGTCAACATCGATGTAAACATCGATGTTTTTCTAATATCGATCATCCCTAAGTAACGTTTTTAGGATTGCAAGACAGTACCTTATAATTCCATACTTTGGATCATTTTTTTTTTCGTTTAGTAACCCCGCCTTGTGCGGTGTCAAACTCATTTTGTCATTGTCAGTAACATCTGTCATTGCCAAGTCGGCATTTCGAAGCAAGCAAGGTTGACTTTGATTTGAAAATTAACAAAAAAGTTGCGATGCAGGTGGACGCAAAGCACATTTAATACACGCTACATACGTTCTTCTTGCAATATTTTCCCATAACGTCGTGAAATCGAAAGCAACAATATTAAATGAACGATAAAGATTTGCAATAATCTATCAAATAAATCACACATAACATTGCGGAGTACAATGCGCTAGTCTCGCCAGGAACTTAGCATTCGGTAATCGGTTTATTTTGTATTGTGTTAGTTTGTATTCGTTTTCAACCACTGCACTCCAGTGTTCGGCATGGTACGTCTTTTAGCTATTTTATTTTATTTTCTATATTTTTTAGTTATGAAAAGCTCGTACATGTTTCGAGTCTATAAATAATTATGACTTGTTAGGGTAAGTATGCGCGTTTTCCGAAATTGTTTTTTTGTTTATTTTGTTTAATTTCTGTTACTTAATTTGGTACATAATAGATAGATATAAAAATTACTTATTTCTTGAGCTTGTACTGGAAGTTGTTTATTTTATCCCAGTCTTACCCAGTTCTTTTGCCAAGTCCAATAAAATTATGATTGCTCTATATTTTATCATCTAAGAAGCTTTTTTTTATCATAAACATTACCCGTGTTACTAGGCAAGTGATGAGAAGAAAATGGTATCTGCAAGTAGACCTGCCCTTCCCCCAAGCAGTGATGAAACTGGCAATGTGCTGTCTATGATATACAGATTCTTTAAGAAGGTATGTAATAAGTTCTTAAATAATTCAAATGGCTATTCAATAGTATGTTATTTTAGGATAGATGGTATCATCAGCGCATTTGAATAAATGCATTAGCTGTCTGACCACATTGTCCAAACAAAATAGGATGTCTTGATATGAGTCAGTGTGACCTTGAAGTGTTCTGCTTTGAATCATAAGCCGGGCATTCAACCTTCAATTGTTAGTTCCTGTTCTTTATTTTAGTAGGGGGAAGTTTTTAGGAAGTAATAAAATGAAGCCTGAATGTGGCCTGTGCAAAGTATGCATCATAGACTGAACTAAAATGAATCATTCAACAGATTGACATGGTAATATCATTGTTTGAATAACAATCTCCTCAGATCATAAAGCAATGTAAATAAACTGTCCAGTGTAACATTTACTTAGTAGTTAAGATTAACTAAACTGACATGTTCTAAATTCTAACAAACAATTGAAAAGTTTGGAGTATGAGGTAAGCGTTGCTTATCAGTAGGTAATTGGTAACACTCCTCACACCTTAACAAATGAGAACAAACACACACATTAGTATAATTTCTACATAACATGCTCGGTAGTATACAGTGATGTCATGCTTTGAAATTATTTCCCACAGGGCAGGAAATGTGGTTGGTTAACAATTTATAGAATGAGGAAGAATTATATCTAACTATGTAGGTAATCGCTAAATATAATATTAGGTAATGGTGAACACAAACAGCAAAATTTGTTTTTTCTTAATTGTAAAAAATTAAAAAAGTATAATTTTTTTAGTTGCAGCCTATTTTGCTCGAAGAGTACATTGTTTGCAAACACGAAGATCAATCAATAATTTCACTATTATTATAATATAATCTTAAGTTATGGCCATTAATTACATTACACTCATCATCATCATATCAGCCGAAAGACGTCCACTGCTGGACATGAGCCTCCCCCAAAAGGGGGGATTTGCCATAATCGCCACGCTTGGCAGACGGGTTGGCGATCGCAGTATGGTGGTCAAATGCATAGAGAACACTGCTGCTCATTCTCTAGTAAGTCCCTTAGTCGCCCTCAACAACACCCAAGGGAAGAAATGGGATGGTGTTATTCTTTTACGTCCGGCACATTACATTACACTATGTAATAATAATTCTATTTCATGATAATAATAACAAACCCATTATAGACATGGCAGAGCCATGTCTAAAAGGTTAGACTCATATAAAATCTTAATAATATAATGTTTGGACCTTAAAAGAGACCATGACCTCTAAGTTTGTATCGGCATTTCTTCTCAGGGAACAGCCAGCTAGGATATTCTGGCAGTATCTAGTTTTAAAGTATTAACTGTGTAAAAGTGTCTTAAAAGATCTAATACTATTTATATAAACAATTCATTTTGAAAGACAATAAACCCATTTTATACTATTGCCATTTATTTTAAAAGCAGTGCCTGATAAGCAACAATAAACAATTAAGTATAGCAATATTGCACAATTGAATTAATCTAATCAACCAGTCTACATAACTATGTAATAATATTTTTATTGTCATGTAATATAATATTACGGTAATTTGAGAACACACGCCCTATAATGGGCATACCAATAAAAAAGCAAATAAAAAGAAATAATGTTCTATGATTGGTCAGTTTATGAATATGTTCCATGCTTCATCAACCATTGCTGCAGGTGTCGGTGGTCGGTGCGGTGTACCTGGTAGGGTACATGCAATGGAGCGTGGCGTGGCTGATCGGGCCCGTTGTTCTGACGGTACTGCGCGATCAATGGCGTAAGGACAACGAGTACCGACGCAACTTGGCCAAGGCCGCGGCCACTTCATCCGAGAAAGATGTTGTTTTGGCTAGGCTCGACGACTTGCCGGCGTGGGTAAGATATATGACATGAACTCTACAGCTTTTATTGTAATCATAAAGATATAGGTACCCTATTCTTCTAATTTTCTTTTTCTCGCGAACTATAGTATAAATGTAGGTACCTACCCATTAGATATTACTATACTACATAGTTATCAAATGTGTATCTGAAATTTGGATCTTATCCAAAAATAAATAAACTGAGACGGTGGTCATTACTGCATACTAGTTTACATTTTCTTTAAGCCCTAAGTGCCCATTTCCGGTTACGTCAGCCCCGGGAAGTGATGGAATGATGGATTTGCTAGCTCTTCAACCAAAATACCGCAAACAAGAGCGACTTGCGGCAGTATTTTTTAAATCTCTGTTGTTTACGAACTTGCAACTACGAAAAGAGATTTACTTATCGCAACAAGAAAACCATTTCTGATGGTCTGTATAGAGTCATTTCTAAAAATAACTCGTCACGAAACGTTGATTGGCGTGAAACCTAGACTGATCGACCCAGAAAAAATCCAATCCAATACCTAACAAGTTTTCGTCCAAAGTGGCAGTTCAGCAATTTTACCATTTCATTTCAACATGAATATTCTGTAGGTAAGGTAGACGTGAAGCATGGCGTAGGCACACGCCTCGTCTTACCTAATCGGTCAATGACATCATTCGAATCGATCGAGGGACCTCAACACTTTTTTCTACAACGTACTCACGGCTACACACCAAGCTATACATTTCCAGTTTACGCTGATCCCGCACTGTACGGAAATCCTATACATTGCGAGATCAGCTTATACTGGAAATGTATAGCTTGATGCGTAGCCGTGTGTACTACAGTTACGTTTTTCTATATTGAAAACTACACCAATTTTTATTACTTAGAAGCAATGTTATTTCAACATTATAGTAAATTTGATGCATTTTACGCGCGCTCGTCATTTGTTGCATTATAAACCTTATGCACAGAATACATAATAAGTAGTATAACTAAGTAAATTATGTAAAAGTTACATGACGACCGCTCGTGATGTAAGCACCTAATTTATAATGAGCTGAAAGAAAACTGACAGTTGATAAACATTTCCAGGTATTCTTCCCAGACGTTGAACGCGCAGAATGGCTGAATAGGGTATGTAATGTGTACCAATTTAGCAAATTACTTAGCCTTCTCCTACACCGAGTTAATACTCGCCTACCAACCATATCTAGTTCCCCTCCTACGTCACTTTAGTTTAAGTGGTCACAGCGCGCCTATTGATTTTACTAGAAGAAACACTTTAATTACGTGCTTGATGTCCAGTATTTAACTGTTCTGTTCCATTAATATAGAAATGAGAACTAAACATATACACCTATCCTTTGAATACCCTATGGACTATAATGATTAGATTTTTTTTGGGCCAGTTCTCTGTAATAACGAACACTTTATATTCGTTCTAAAATCCCGCCTCGTTATGGTCGGAAGCGCGACTGTGGAGCATACGGTCCTGAGTCCGATTACCGGGTCGGACCGAGTTTTATTGGATTAGGAACTTTTCAAATAGCAACTCAAATCTGGCGTTGTGCCAGGGGAAATAAGTTAATTCGCTCCCTATACATACAGCATGGATCATAAAATGCCTTCCTCTTCGACGAATACAGACCTAATTTTATGTAATGATCGCAGATTCTCCTACAAGTGTGGCCAAATTTGAACTACTTCGCCCGCAATCTTCTCAAGGAGTCCATTGAGCCGGCAGTGGCAGAGAGCTTGGCCAACTATAAACTTACCGGCTTCAAGTTCGAACGCATGATTCTTGGCACTATTGTGAGTATCATATTCATTAGTTAGATACTTTCTATTGATTCAGTTATTATCGCATGTCCAAATAGTGTTAGCATACCTACCTAATCTATTGTTATAAAACATTCTTGAAGCATCAATCCAATGGAAAATACTTAATATTCTAGCAACTGCAAATAATCAAGAATTTGATGATAACGTTTCTAAGTATACCATAACCATAACCACTAGAGAACTTATCTAGTTAGTAGTTATCATTCAATTTTAAGTCATGGTCGTCAAAATTGACGTTTGAAAGAAGGTTGTTGTAACTTTTAATGCTATTTACTTTCCACGGTATCACTTACGTCATATCGGTGCTATAAAAAATTTATAGCGGATGTAACGACGGTGTTAATCCTTGCAGGCGCCGCGGGTTGGCGGTGTGAAAGTTTACGACAAGAACCTGTCTAGGGATGAAATCATCATGGATGTCGACTTATTGTAAGTACATATATATATAAGTACATATATAGTTCTACGAAACAAAAACATATACGATCCAAAGATTATAATATACTAGCTTTTGCCAGAAGTTTCGCTCACGTGAGGCTCGAAAATTATCTGAAGGGAACGTACTATCAGGATAAAAAGTATCCTATGTGTTATTCCAGGTTACAAACTACCTGTATGCCAAATTTCATTCAAATCCGTTCAGCTGTTTTTGCGTGAAAAAGTAACAAACATCCAAACTCACACTTTCACATTTATAATATTAGTAGGGTAGGATAAGTAGGATGGCTATTAGGGAATTATAGACAAAACAAGAGAATGTTGATGAAACAAAAACGATTCAGAATAAATTAGTCATCCATTTGCTTAAGATTTTCGGTAGGATAGATGATCAAGAGTATGACTGTCCTCTTATGCATCAAGGCAAATATTTATATTTGTCTTCGTAATTTATGATAACAACGGAACGTTAGTGAGTACTTACTGTTACGGTATCAAACTGGCTAACTTCTCGGATATAATTTTATTCGCTGATGACACTTCTCTTATTTTTAGAATAGATAGAAAAGATACGGATGTCTTACATGTCAACGATAGTCTAGCTGTTCTCTCGAAATGGTTTGCGGCTAATAATCTTTTACTCAATGCGAACAAAACTAAATGTCTTAAGTTCTCATTACCAAATGTACCCCAAGTAGGGCTAAATTTAAAACTTGATGGCAAGAAACTAGATGCTATTTCGGAAACTGTATTTCTAGGAATTACTTTAGATTCAAAATTGCAATGGGGTGCCCACATTAGAGCTCTTTCAAGTAGATTAAGCTCAGCTGCTTACGCAGTAAGAAAAATAGGGCAGTTGACTGATGTAGCCACAGCTAGGTTAGTATACTTTGCTTATTTTCACAGTATTGTCTTATGGCGTTCTGCCGTGGGGGTCGGCAGCTGACGTAGATTCAGTTTTCATTCTACAAAAGAGGGCAATCCGCGCAATCTATAAAATGGGGCCTCGCGAGTCTCTTAGAAAAAAATTCAACGAAGTTGACATACTAACTCTGCCTTCTCTTTATATCCTAGAAAATATCTTGTATGTTCGCAAAAATTTAGGTCTTTTAAAAAAAATATGCGACTTCCATAATCTAAATACACGTAGTAAAGATGAAATTGTGATTCCAAAATTTAGATTAACTAAAACTAGTAAGTCATTTCTAATAAACAGTATCCGCTTCTATAACAAGTTGCCAAAATCGGTTACAGAACTTAGCGATGGAAAGTTTAAAACTCACATCAAACGTGTCCTTATCAAAAAAGCATATTATAAGACAAAAGACTACGTTGTAGACAAGGAAGTTTGGCATTAATTCCTTCTGCACATGTGGCTACCCACAACTGTGGTAACTCATTAGCACCATAACTATGTGAGCGTCTATTAACTGCTTCCAAATTACAATGTTAATTTTAATTATTTTATTTTTTACACTTTCTGACATATTCTCGTCATTATTTGACATTATACAACACTTGTAATATCGAGTATTTATTAGTGATTCTCATGGAAATCATATCACTTGGTTTAAATAGGTTGATTTTACATATGTAGATTCTTTTACATATTGTGAATGAGAGAACGTTGTAGGCCTACAGTTTCTATTCTTTATTTTCATTCCTCTAAGTACCTGGTACTTATTGACAGGCCTGCACTGTCCTCCCATACCTAATATCACTGTAATTTGAAAACATTATAAAATCCAATAATTTTTAAAAGAGTAACCGTGGAGTTTCTTGCCGGCTCTTCTCCATAGGAAGCGACAAATTGGAACCGTGCACCTAGCTTCTGACGTTTCATAAGTGCCCTTGCAGGTTTATGTGAAATAAAATATTTTGATTTTGATTTTAAACATGATTGAATTGCTTTCAGCTATGCTGGTGACTGTGATATCTCCTTCGTTCTGCAACGCATCCGTGGTGGCATTAAAGATCTTCAGGTAACAGTCAAACCAGTAGACCATTAAGATTAATTTCAAGAAATCTAAAACGATATTCCTAATGTCACGTTAATGTTATAGATCCACGGTATGGTTCGTATCGTGATGAAGCCCCTGATCACCAAGATGCCTTTAATAGGAGGACTTCAGATATTCTTCCTGAACAATCCGTCTATTGACTTTAACTTAGTCGGCGTCGCTGATGTCCTAGATATGCCTGGACTCAGGTAACGCCTATTTTTAAATAGATTAAGGTGAACGCGCGAATTTAAAATTTTCTTACATTTATCGGCAATTCGTTTCACTATTTCATGACAAAGTCATTCAATGGATTTAATTGAACTTAGAGATTTTAATTGTTATAATTATGTAAAGCCATATTTATTACAGTCACGAATCAAATTTTTTTCGACATAAAGTCTGGCACTGAGCACTGGCAAAAAAGTAAAAAAATGAAGCTTCCACGTTAAATGCGTATTTACAAAATAAGGAATGCTGTAATAATAAGTAACTGTCATTCCAGTGATATTCTTCGTCGCTGTATCATCGAGCAAGTAGCAAAATTGATGGTTTTACCAAATAAGTTGCCTATTAAATTGAGCGACGAAATACCTACTGTTGATCTGAGAATGCCCGAACCTGAGGTAAGTACACCCTTTGTGTGACCAAATTGTCCAGTATTGCCAACTCCTACTTTGATGTATCTTTGGATTTATAACAGTATTGACAGAAGAATCATGTTCTCAGGGTGTCCTTCGTATCCATCTCGTTCAAGCTCAGAATCTCATGAAGAAAGATGTATCAATGATTGGTGAGCAAATTTCAAATAACTACAAAACTAAATTAACAAAACGATTAAACTAATTCGCTCTATATGTCTTAGCACAATTTCTATTAGTTTTTATATTTGATGTCCAGGTAAGGGTAAGTCAGATCCGTACGCGATCATAACGGTGGGCGCGCAGCAATGGAAGACAAAACACATCGACAATAACGTCAACCCACGCTGGGACTACTGGTGCGAGGTAAGCAGACCAAACAACCGACGTTATCTTTTGTATTAGTTCTACCATTTTATGCACATGGGGATATTTTTTTAATCTCTTTTATAAAGTAGTTAGTTTATTTTAGATTTTTAACAGATTACAACAGTTCGCTTAGTGAGCACACAATTTTGTTTCTTAATGTTGGTATATAACATTTAAGATGTGCTTGCTTATTTTAATTAATCGGGCTTTGGATATATTTGGTAAGTGAGGTAATGTCTTGGCTCATTTCTGATTTATTCTATGCAATGCGATGATGATGAACATCAATAATCTTCACGGATCACATGCATTTAATATTGTGATCTAAAATTCTCTTTACGACGAGAACTGCAAGTATTACGCTGTCTGGCATAATGAAGTAGCAACATATGAAAAAAGAACAAAATGTCTTCAATTTTGATTTCCAATAGTAACAGAAAGGGCAAGTTCTTATAGTGATTTTCGATTCACGCGAAGCAATTCAATTTATTTCTTTTTGAGGACGTAATAAAGTTTTATAACTGTAACGTTTTATTTAAATGGGCAATAGAAACCTCTATACAACGTGTAACGGAAAGGGTATACACATACCAAAGGCACGGCTTCTTTGGATGAAACGATATTGAAAGGGTTTTTTTTAATTCTGTATCTACATGTTCGGAAGTTATGAGAATTTTTAATACATTGGTACCAGAAACCGAACTTTTCAAATTGTAATAAACACATCACTCGGAAGAGATTTATCGATATGATATTGGCAAGTAACGTGGAAAGTTATTGACCTACGTAGTGCGGTGACACGTTTGTTATGATTTGAATTTAAGAAACAATAGGAAACCGAAAATTTCTTATGTAAAGTGATTCTATACCAGCTGTTATCTTTAGTGCTTAAGGATAGCAATAGGGTTTCTTTTACACCCTGTATATAAATAATGATAATATTTTGCTATTTCAATTCAAAAAGCATCATCCATCAGGAATGAGCATGACTAGTGAAGTATTTATATTTAATTTTATATTAATGATTATATCTATAAGTACATAATATTAGATTCTATCATAACTTGATTGGACTGGCAGTCCATTCAAGTTATGAAAAAAATAACAGTAAGTAATCTCTTAGTCTCAGAACGAAAATTATTAATGTTTGTGTCAATTTGACTGGTTCATAATATATTTTTTTAAATTATTTCCATGGAAAAATGGAAACTTGGGTTCTTTTGATATATAAAAACCATTGATTTAGAATGCCAAAGTGATCAATTTATTCTACAAAATCGGCAATAACAGTGCTTAACTTCTTCCAAATTTCTCTACAATAACGAGGTATTATAATATTGGTCTAACATTAATTAACAATGTAAAATAAGCTCATAACTAAGTATGTAATAATGCGGACGCAATCCGCACGCACTAATTGGTCGTGAAATGATTCCATGTAAGTAGTTATGAACAAGATTTTGTTTTCCTCACTTATGTTTGCGTCGGACTATGCGCGTGTGGCATACAGGCGCGTATAATGCAATCTCTTGGCCAAGCGTTGGAAATAGAAGTGTTGGACAAGGACGAGGGAAACAATGATGACAAGCTGGGCAAGTAAGTACGAGCACGCGGTGACGGGGCGGGCCGGGGGCGGGGAGGGGGGCAGGGCGCTAGGAACCGGGTATACGCTACGCTGATGGTTGCACTCGCTTCACGCATTGTAACTGTCCCGATAAGCTTCTAAACATCGGCCAACGCGATGCTTGTCTGATAGTTACAGTGGTGTGAAAACCATGTGGTTCTACGTTCCACTGTGAACTTGATGACTTACTGCATAGAAATTAACAAGTAGTCGTCGAGTGGTGTCGTCTCAAATCAGCGTAAGCCTTGATTAGCAAGTCATGTGACCCTGAGTCCTTGTGCTCTTTGGAATGAGACCCTCGATAGAAAGTAATGAGAGATCTAGACAAAGTTAAAATAATGTTTGATTCATGTTGAGTTATTTTTAATGTAAATAATGTCGTTTTTATTCCTTGTAAACAATACTATTCCAGATTCTCCCATTACATATGACCTAATCTAGCTGCATGTGTAGTCCATAGTGCATTTAGAATTTAGTTTGTAGAAGGTGATGGTGAGTTTTCTAGATATGTCTTGTATTATTAATTAATTATTGTACTATTCTCTTTTCTTCCAAATTTTCTGATATGCAGGCATGACAAAACAACATTAGAGAGGTCGTTAGAATGTTTGACGTAGCAACCTCATTACTGTTGTTGACACAAATTGATATAAGTACTTGCCAGATTGTCAGGGGTATAGGAAATCGGGCCACAAATTATTCCAAAATTTATTTCTACATAGGAAAGATATGTGTTTAGGCACCGTTTGGCATAAAACTAATATGTAGATATATTGTGATTTTGTCCCAAGGCGTTAATAAGCTCAAGGACGAGTCAAGTGCTGCAGTTGGAGCTCTGGGACTGGGACCCTGGCATGGGCATTCAGAACGATGATTATCTTGGCAGGTCCGTCTCGCCGCTTCTCGTGCATTGACACATTAGCGACATTTCATTGCCGTGTTTTTTATTTGTTTTTTTTTTAAGTCTTGGCTCTTATTATCACCGTTGCGTTGCCTAGCTCAACTTTTATTTACCAGTCGTAAACCCATGCCGGTGATGCTAAGATTCATCTTGGTTTTTAACTTTTACTATTATTTGACTACTATGGTGTTCTATTTTATATCTAAAGCTGTTGTGTGTGAGATTTATTTTTGCCTTAATAGGAATACCGATCAGATATATGGGGACATACAATATGATATTTAATCGAAGTGGCAAGTTGACTAGTGTTAACAGTTTATAATATTTACTTACTTTACAAATTATGGAAATACACATTAGTTAATTTACAAATAACTTTGACACCTGCGCTTATTTTGGCATAATTTAACATGTATTTATACACCCCGAAACCTATTAATTTACTCAGCAAAAATGTACAGAAACAAAACTAATTTCTAATCTTCCCACGATTAATGATAGCTTAATATGTATGTATTTGTATATAACATGGTGGGTTGTAACAGTCGGTACTCCGCACCAGCGCGACGATATTGGTCATCAAGCTTTTCGACTGGGACCGCACAGGACGAGACGAAAAACTGGGCAGGTCGGTCGCTGCCACAACACAGAACAAGTGTATCTGACAATGTACATACATTCTCACAGTGAACTAACATACTTTCCACTGAAAACGACCACGGACCATACTGTTACGCACACGAGACTGAACTAAACGCTACTGCCCGAAAATCCCGCTGTAACACCACATAACGCACTCATTGAACACTGAACGACACATAGCACAACGCTGTCTCAGTTTATTGGGTCATACTAACACATTACCATAGTTTAACTCTTACTCTGTAGTATTATTGCGCTTAAATGGGAGGAATCATTCACTGCTATACAACATTTTATGTGGCTATAATTTCAACGCTCCACAGTCACATAGTAACGTTGAAATGTAACACGTGCGTAATTTTATTATTCCTGGAAGCTTTCCTTAATCTAAGGATTAATCCAAACTGTATGTCCTTTCTGTATTCCAATACTTACACATAAGTACTGCTTGTGATCACTAAAAGTTGTGTTATGCACTGATTTTTATCTATTTCTACTTTAAAACGGCATATTCCCATTTATTTTAATATCCCATTGGCCTCACGAATAGCAACAATTTTGTTGATTTTTTTATCTGGTGGGAATACGCCTTCAAAATTTAACTTTCTTAAATGTTTCGTGCTAACTACCTATGTTCTGGTAAAGTGTGTTGTCTCTACAATATCTTGGTGGTATAAGGTACTATATTTACTTATAATTTCAGGTGTTCGCTCGATATCTCACAAGTTGTCCGCTTCGGTCGTTTAGACACGGTAAGTAGTTCTCATACAATTCAATCTTCAGTTTATACAGTGTGTGTGAAGTATAATAAAAATAAAATAATAAAACACTTTATTGTTAAAAAGATAACAGAGATTTTACATTGGCTCAAACTAGGCAAGCTTGTATCTTGGGAACCAACAACAATAATGGCAAGAATATTAACCGCATTCAATTGTTTTAGTGGCAAACTCTTCAGGAAGCTAAGCATGGGAAAGTCGAGTTGCGTCTTTCATGGCACCGACTGTCGTCTGATGTATCGGATCTTAGCCGCGTAAGTATAATTCTGGCACTATAGAATTTGTAGCCAAGCTTTGAGTAAGTTTTAGTCTTTATTTTACTAATCTTTATTTCAGGCTCTGACGGAGACCCTACTCATTAAGTCTGGAGAACTCAGCTCTGCTGTCTTGTCTGTTTACATCGACTCGTGCAAGAAGTTGCCAGTAAGTTTAATATTGCTTAATAATATCCAAATATTTTAGATTAAATCGCTTCAATCTTAGATCTAAGCGGTAAATTAAATTTTGATTTTGATGCGGTTTGCACCATCATATAGAACATCTATTCCGGTTGCGGTTTATGTTTATAATATTTAACTTGGATATAATACAAACTTTTCGATTTTTCACTTCTCCTTTGCATCCATTAGAAATTTATAAACCAAAGTTGAGTATTACTACAAATTGTTATTAATTTCAACAGAACGCGCGTACCCAGTCACGCCCCGACCCATACCTGACGGTGACGGTGGGTAGGAAAACAGAGAACAGCGCCGTACAGATGAGGACCGACGACCCAGTCTACGAGATCGGGTACTCCTTCCTGGTGCAGAACCCCGAGAGCGATAACTTGGAGATTAAGGTAAGAAGGAAAATTGACTTGAGTCTGGTCCTAAGCTAGCCTCATCTTGCACATCTTGCATGCGTATTAATGGACATTAACACTCATGAGTCCTGTAACAGATCGGTCTGCCAAAGCGGTCTTTATACTTTTTATGGCCGTGAGCAATGCTCTATTCAGCGCGATAATACCCGCTGTTTAAAACTTTAAATATTTAAAACAGGTTTCACTCTCGAGTAACGCCAATTCGCTTCGGCGGGCGATGGCGTCGTCTATGGATAAGGATGCTTACACACAGCGATTTATCCCGATTTATTCATATACTCTACAGTCGCTACCGTGTTCGCGCCAGCCTAAATGAGTAGAAAGAGTCGTGTCCTAATCTTTAAATTAATATCTTTCATTTTAGGTCCTGGACTCAAAAACGGGAGGCCAGCTCGGCCAGCTGACGTACGGAATCTCGAATCTGTTGAAACAGAAGGACCTCAGCCTGCTAACTCAGCCACTTACGCTGCAGCGGTCCGGGCCAGAGTCGAAAATTATCGTGTCTTTACAACTGAAGGTTCGTATCTTATATTTTCTAGGACAAAATATAACCTTTCTAAATATTATAAGAGAATTATGATCTGTGGACCTAGTGTGAGTTTATTTTTTTGAGGATGCAAAATCATCGACAGACCGCTCTGGGCGGAGCGGGCGGGCTTGTCAGACTTTTACTGATTAAAACCCACCCGTCTTTCCTCAGTTGCCTGTGTGCCAGGGGCCACGGTATCACTTTCGAACAACCCAGATGGTTAAAAGAAACTCCATTAGGGCCACTGAAAACTAACACACTACCACAAGGATCAACCATGAGCCTATTAATTATTAATAAAAATAATTATTATAACCGACAGGCGACACTCCAACAATCTTGCAAGTGGTTTTTTCAGTGTTAGCGTTTTACATATTTCGTGAAATTGAAAAATTACAATTTTGTTAATTTTGTAATTTTTTGACAGATATATCGCATTATATTAAATAGGAGCCTGGTAACTCAAAATTCATCATAAAATTACCAGGGATAAGTAAGGATTGTAGTTTTTTAATAATTGACTGTCAACATTTCAAACTGTTGATATTTTGCAAGACACGAAATGTGGTGGATCTTCAATATTGGAAATGGTGTCTATCAGTCTTTTTAAAGAGGAACCAATATACTGTTGCGCGCCACAATTAAGGGTCAGCAGTCAGCAGTAGAAATCGTCACGCGAAAAAGCGTTCATACTTGTATGCCATGCCACCATGCGACTTTCTTCTTTACACTCTGAACCTCTGAAAGTGTGAATTTGGTCAAAATGAAAATCCAAGATGGCTGCAAAAATTTTCAAATTTTTCGCCATGCGTGTCGATTCCATAGTTTTCGAGGGTGCTAAAGCCGATAGTGGGGTCAAAATGAAAAACTAATATGTCGGCTGATAGAATTTTGTTTTTGGATTTTAAACCATAAGATACGTGAGAAGAGATTTTGTTCCTGACGGGTCTCCCGACCGCAAAGGTTTTTTTTATTAGATGCATGCATTTTGTGTGCTCGTAGTCGTAAACAAGTAGATACCTTATAAAAATAATTATTGTTTCTGTAATAGTGAAGTAACATTGGATTTTTTATAGAAAAATATGAGTACGGCCAAAAGCACAAAATACAAGGGCTTTGTTGCGTTCCCACTAAATTTACAGTAGCTGCTGGTCGATTTTTTTGTTAAATTGTTAGCTATTGTACTATATACCTACTTATATTTTTTGTCAGTAACGGGTATAAAATTGTATCTTATTAGTTTCAGGGCTGCATTTGGTGAAATCCAAAATGTTAATAATAATTGTAATACAGAAGTTAGCACCTATTTACGTTTAGTTTGAAACAGTGAGCGAATTGGAAGGCGAGTAAGTGGACAAATGCTTGAGCGAGTGACACAAGTGAGTGGAGAAATGAATAGGAGAAAGAAATTAGTCTTGACTTTGGTTTTTAAAATCATATTATAACAGCTAATTGATACCTACATACAAAACTATGCAATAAACCACCCCCACTCCCATCCTTCCTTACTAAGTATAAATGCAATGAAAAGAACAAAATAGTATCCACTTATATTATTGTCTTCACGCTTCCCGCCGTTCGAACCACTATGTAAACATGTATGTGTGCGTAAGCGGGGCGCACGCGTCTATTGCTGTGTGAGTAGCGCTTCAATACCTAATTTTCTCTCGCGCTCGCGGTGTATACGGCCCTTAACAGTGGCGAATCCCACCGCTGCGCATAGTGGACCCATAGACTGCACGTGCAGAAGGACTGACAAATTGACTATACGCAATTGACATAAGATCTTTGTGGTGTGAGATTTTCGTGTGAAACTTTTTTCACGTGCTACCTATGAGGTTCTTCTTTTAAAAAATGCGCAACATAATCGACTCATTGATAATATTGACTCATTGATGCAATCAAATTAATAATTAAAAAAAAAATGAAAAATAGGTGCCTCATCTCATGATTTGACTGATCTGCAGAGAGAAATGCGTGTTGAAGTTTGTGTTGTCTTGTTGAATCGGTACAGAAATGAAGGAATATTGGATTGAATTGTGACATGTGACGAAAAGCGGCTTATTTATGATAACCATAAGCGAGAAAAATGCAATGGCTGACCCCAGCATAAAGCAAAGCTTACCAATAAAAAGATAGGTAATGGTAACTAAGGTGTTATTCACTATATAGCTTTCTCAGGTCTTATTAATTGATGCTTTATAAACATGGTGTTTTTTTATTGAATTACATCTTTATCATGAACTTTGAGGAGGTTCCAAGATCCAGCTCCAGCAAGTCAGCTGTCTGGCATCATTTTTTACGGGCAAATATTAAAAATGAGGCAAAGTAAATGAAAATGTAATAAAATATTAAGAGCACTTGGTGGAAGCACAAGCAGACTCCGCAAGCATTTGAAAAATGTCCAAAAAGTGGAAGAAACAACGTTATTATGAAATTGATTGATTTGTTCGTTGAAAGCAAAGTCATTTATTCAATTTAGGCTGAGAATCAGCACTTTTCGAACGTCAAAATACATAAGAGACAGTCTCCCCCAAGTCCAGTACCGAAAACCCAGTCCCGGTTTTTGAGAAGGCACCGGTACTGCAACAACTACTAGCTATAAATACTACTTACTTGGTTAAATTAGAAAACTTCAAATTACGAATGCATAATCACCGGAACCGAATCGGGTAGGTAATCGGGCGGGTCGTATTTACCCGACTGCGCCATTAATGTCAGAAATAATTACATTAACTAAAAACTGAAAAGAAAAATAAAAAAAAATTGAACGTACCATTTTCTATCAGCGCTAACTTCGTGCGACTGTTTGAAGAGGGTCCAAACGAACTAGCGAACGAACGAACCAGCGAACAAACTTGCGAACGAACTAGCAAACGAACGAATGAACGGACGAACGTACTAGCGAACGAACGAAGGAGCTAGCGAAAAAACGAACGAGCGAACGAACGAACGAACGAGCGAACAAACTTGCGAACGAACTAGCAAACGAACGAACGAACCAATGAACGGACGAACGTACTAGCGAACGAACGAACGAACTAGCAAACAAACGAACGAACTAGCAACCGAACGAACGAACTAGCGAACGAACGAACGAGCGAACAAACTAGCAAACGAACTAGCGAACGAACGAACCAGCGAACAAACTTGCGAACGAACTAGCAAACGAACGAACGGACGAATGAACGGACGAACGTACTAGCGAACGAACGAACGAACTAGCGAACGAACGAACTAGTGCACGAACGAACGGACTAGCAAACGAACGAACGAATGAACGATCTAGCTAACGAACGAACGAAGCAGCGAACGAACGAACTAGCGAACGAACGAACAAACTAGCGAACGAACGAACTAACAAACGAACGAACTAGCGAACGAACGAACGAGCTAGCGAAGGTACGAACGAACGAGCTAGCGAAGGAACGAACGAACTAGCGAACGAACGAACTAGCGAACAAACGAACGAACTAGCAACCGAACGAACGAACTAGCGAACGAACGAGCGAGCGAACAAACTAGCAAACGAACTAGCGAACGAACGAACCAGCGAACAAACTTGCGAACGAACTAGCAAACGAACGAACGAACGAATGAACATACGAACGTCCTAGCGAACGAACGAAGGAGCTAGCGAAAAAACGAACGAGCGAACAAACTGGCGAACGAACTAGCAAACGAACGAACGAATGAACGGACGAACGAACTAGCGAACGAACGAACGAACTAGCGAACGAACGAACTAGTGCACGAACGAACGGACTAGCAAACGAACGAACGAACGAATGAACGATCTATCTAACGAACGAACGAAGCAGCGAACGAACGAAATAGCGAACGAACGATCGAACTAGCAAACGAACGAACTAGCGAACGAACGAACGAGCGAACAAACTAGCAAACGAACGAACGAACGAATGAACGGACGAACGTACTAGCGAACGGACGAACGAACTAGCGAACGAACGAACTAGTGCACGAACGAACGGACTAGCAAACGAACGAACGAACTAGCGAACGAACGAACTAGCAACCGAACGAACGAACTAGCGAACGAACGAACGAGCGAGCAAACTAGCAAACGAACTAGCGAACGAACGAACGAGCGAACAAACTTGCGAACGAACTAGCATACGAACGAACGAATGAACGAACGAACGCACTAGCGACCGAACGAACGAACTAGCGAACGAACGAATGAACGATCTAGCTAACGAACGAACGAAGCAGCGAACGAACGAACTAGGGAACGAACGAACGAACTAGCAAACGAACGAACGAACGAAGTAGCGAACGAACGAACTAACAAACGAATGAGCTAGCGAAGGAACTAACGAACTAGCGAACGAACGAACTAGCGAAGAAACGAACGAACTAGCAACCGAACGAACGAACTAGCGAACGAACGAACGAACGAACTAGCAAACGAACGAACGAACTAGCGAACGAACGAACGAAGTAGCGAACGAACGAACTAACAAACGAACGAACGAACGAGCTAGCGAAGGTACGAACGAACGAGCTAGCAAAGGAACGAACGAACTAGCGAACGAACGAACTAGCAACCGAACGAACGAACTAGCGAACGAACGAACGAGCGAACAAATTAGCAAACGAACTAGCGAACGAACGAACCAGCGAACAAACTTGCGAACGAACTAGCAAACGAACCAACGAACGAATGAACGGACGAACGTACTAGCGAACGAACGAAGGAGCTAGCGAAAAAACGAACGAGCGAACAAACTTGCGAACGAACTAGCAAACGAACGAACGAATGAATGACCGGACGAACGTACTAGCAAACGAACGAACGAACTAGCGAACGAACGAACTAGTGCACGAACGAACGGACTAGCAAACGAACGAACGAACGAATGAACGATCTAGCTAACGAACGAACGACCGACCGAACGAACGAACTTGCGAACGAGTTTGCAAGCGAACGAACGAACACACTAGCGACCGAACGAACGAACTAGCGAACGAACGAACGAACGATCTAGCTAACGAACGAACGAAGTAGCGAACGATCGAACTAGCGAACGAACCAACGAACTAGCAAACGAACGAACGAACTAGCGAACGAACGAAAGAACGAGCGAACGAACTTGCGAACGAGCTTGCAAGCGAACGAACGAACGAACTAGCGACCGGAAGAACGAACGAACGAACGAACGATCGATAGTTCGATCGTTCTTTCGCTAGTTCGTTCGTTCGTTCCTTCGCTAGTTCGTTCGTTCGCTAGTTCGTTCGTTCGTTTGCTAGTTCGTTCGTACGCTTGTTCGTTCGTGCACTAGTTCGTTCGTTCGCTAGTTCGTTTGCTAGTTTGTTCGCTCGTTCGTTCGTTCGCTAGTTCGTTCGTTCGGTTGCTAGTTCGTTCGTTTCTTCGCTAGTTCGTTCGTTCGCTAGTTCGTTCGTTCCTTCGCTAGCTCGTTCGTTCGTACCTTCGCTAGCTCGTTCGTTCGTTCGCTAGTTTGTTCGTTTGTTAGTTCGTTCGTTCGCTACTTCGTTCGTTCATTCGTTCGTTCGCTAGTTCGTTCGTTCGTTTGCTAGTTCGTTCGTTCGTTCGCTAGTTCGTTCGTTCGCTGCTTCGTTCGTTAGCTAGATCGTTCATTCGTTCGTTCGTTCGTTTGCTAGTCCGTTCGTTCGTGCACTAGTTCGTTCGTTCGCTAGTTCGTTCGTTCGTTCGCTAGTACGTTCGTCCGTTCATTCGTTCGTTCGTTCCTTTGCTAGTTTGTTCGCTCGTTCGTTCGTTCGCTAGTTCGTTCGTTTGCTAGTTCGATCGTTCGTTCGCGAGTTCGTTCGTTCGCTGCTTCGTTCGTTCGTTAGCTAGATCGTTCATTCGTTCGTTCGTTCGTTTGCTAGTCCGTTCGTTCGTGCACTAGTTCGTTCGTTCGCTAGATCGTTCGTTCGTTCGCTAGTTCGTTCGTCCGTTCATTCGTTCGTTCGTTTGCTAGTTCGTCCGCCAGTTTGTTCGCTCGTTCGTTTTTTCGCTAGCTCCTTCGTTCGTTCGCTAGGACGTTCGTATGTTCATTCGTTCGTTCGTTCGTTTGCTAGTTCGTTCGCAAGTTTGTTCGCTGGTTCGTTCGTTCGCTAGTTCGTTTGCTAGTTTGTTCGCTCGCTCGTTCGTTCGCTAGTTCGTTCGTTCGGTTGCTAGTTCGTTCGTTTGTTCGCTAGTTCGTTCGTTCGCTAGTTCGTTCGTTCCTTCGCTAGCTCGTTCGTTCGTACCTTCGCTAGCTCGTTCGTTCGTTCGCTAGTTCGTTCGTTTGATAGTTCGTTCGTTCGTTTGCTAGTTCGTTCGTTTGTTAGTTCGTTCGTTCGTTTGCTAGTTCGTTCGTTCGTTCGCTAGTTCGTTCGTTTGCTAGTTCGATCGTTCGTTCGCGAGTTCGTTCGTTCGCTGCTTCGTTCGTTCGTTAGCTAGATCGTTCATTCGTTCGTTCGTTCGTTTGCTAGTCCGTTCGTTCGTGCACTAGTTCGTTCGTTCGCTAGATCGTTCGTTCGTTCGCTAGTTCGTTCGTCCGTTCATTCGTTCGTTCGTTTGCTAGTTCGTCCGCCAGTTTGTTCGCTCGTTCGTTTTTTCGCTAGCTCCTTCGTTCGTTCGCTAGGACGTTCGTATGTTCATTCGTTCGTTCGTTCGTTTGCTAGTTCGTTCGCAAGTTTGTTCGCTGGTTCGTTCGTTCGCTAGTTCGTTTGCTAGTTTGTTCGCTCGCTCGTTCGTTCGCTAGTTCGTTCGTTCGGTTGCTAGTTCGTTCGTTTGTTCGCTAGTTCGTTCGTTCGCTAGTTCGTTCGTTCCTTCGCTAGCTCGTTCGTTCGTACCTTCGCTAGCTCGTTCGTTCGTTCGCTAGTTCGTTCGTTTGTTAGTTCGTTCGTTCGTTTGCTAGTTCGTTCGTTCGTTCGCTAGTTCGTTCGTTCGCTGCTTCGTTCGTTCGTTAGCTAGATCGTTCATTCGTTCGTTCGTTTGCTAGTCCGTTCGTTCGTGCACTAGTTCGTTCGTTCGCTAGTTCGTTCGTTCGTTCGCTAGTACGTTCGTCCGTTCATTCGTCCGTTCGTTCGTTTGCTAGTTCGTTCGCAAGTTTGTTCGCTGGTTCGTTCGTTCGCTAGTTCGTTTGCTAGTTTGTTCGCTCGTTCGTTCGTTCGCTAGTTCGTTCGTTCGGTTGCTAGTTCGTTCGTTTGTTTGCTAGTTCGTTCGTTCGTTCGCTAGTACGTTCGTCCGTTCATTGGTTCGTTCGTTCGTTTGCTAGTTCGTTCGCAAGTTTGTTCGCTCGTTCGTTCGTTCGTTCGCTCGTTCGTTTTTTCGCTAGCTCCTTCGTTCGTTCGCTAGTACGTTCGTCCGTTCATTCGTTCGTTTGCTAGTTCGTTCGCAAGTTTGTTCGCTGGTTCGTTCGTTCGCTAGTTCGTTTGGACCCTCTTCAAACAGTCGCACGAAGTTAGCGCTGATAGAAAATGGTACGTTCAATTTTTTTTTATTTTTCTTTTCAGTTTTTAGTTAATGTAATTATTTCTGACATTAATGGCGCAGTCGGGTAAATACGACCCGCCCGATTACCTACCCGATTCGGTTCCGGTGATTATGCATTCGTAATTTGAAGTTTTCTAATTTAACCAAGTAAGTAGTATTTATAGCTAGTAGTTGTTGCAGTACCGGTGCCTTCTCAAAAACCGGGACTGGGTTTTCGGTACTGGACTTGGGGGAGACTGTCTCTTATGTATTTTGACGTTCGAAAAGTGCTGATTCTCAGCCTAAATTGAATAAATGACTTTGCTTTCAACGAACAAATCAATCAATTTCATAATAACGTTGTTTCTTCCACTTTTTGGACATTTTTCAAATGCTTGCGGAGTCTGCTTGTGCTTCCACCAAGTGCTCTTAATATTTTATTACATTTTCATTTACTTTGCCTCATTTTTAATATTTGCCCGTAAAAAATGATGCCAGACAGCTGACTTGCTGGAGCTGGATCTTGGAACCTCCTCAAAGTTCATGATAAAGATGTAATTCAATAAAAAAACACCATGTTTATAAAGCATCAATTAATAAGACCTGAGAAAGCTATATAGTGAATAACACCTTAGTTACCATTACCTATCTTTTTATTGGTAAGCTTTGCTTTATGCTGGGGTCAGCCATTGCATTTTTCTCGCTTATGGTTATCATAAATAAGCCGCTTTTCGTCACATGTCACAATTCAATCCAATATTCCTTCATTTCTGTACCGATTCAACAAGACAACACAAACTTCAACACGCATTTCTCTCTGCAGATCAGTCAAATCATGAGATGAGGCACCTATTTTTCATTTTTTTTTTAATTATTAATTTGATTGCATCAATGAGTCAATATTATCAATGAGTCGATTATGTTGCGCATTTTTTAAAAGAAGAACCTCATAGGTAGCACGTGAAAAAAGTTTCACACGAAAATCTCACACCACAAAGATCTTATGTCAATTGCGTATAGTCAATTTGTCAGTCCTTCTGCACGTGCAGTCTATGGGTCCACTATGCGCAGCGGTGGGATTCGCCACTGTTAAGGGCCGTATACACCGCGAGCGCGAGAGAAAATTAGGTATTGAAGCGCTACTCACACAGCAATAGACGCGTGCGCCCCGCTTACGCACACATACATGTTTACATAGTGGTTCGAACGGCGGGAAGCGTGAAGACAATAATATAAGTGGATACTATTTTGTTCTTTTCATTGCATTTATACTTAGTAAGGAAGGATGGGAGTGGGGGTGGTTTATTGCATAGTTTTGTATGTAGGTATCAATTAGCTGTTATAATATGATTTTAAAAACCAAAGTCAAGACTAATTTCTTTCTCCTATTCATTTCTCCACTCACTTGTGTCACTCGCTCAAGCATTTGTCCACTTACTCGCCTTCCAATTCGCTCACTGTTTCAAACTAAACGTAAATAGGTGCTAACTTCTGTATTACAATTATTATTAACATTTTGGATTTCACCAAATGCAGCCCTGAAACTAATAAGATACAATTTTATACCCGTTACTGACAAAAAATATAAGTAGGTATATAGTACAATAGCTAACAATTTAACAAAAAAATCGACCAGCAGCTACTGTAAATTTAGTGTGGGAACGCAACAAAGCCCTTGTATTTTGTGCTTTTGGCCGTACTCATATTTTTCTATAAAAAATCCAATGTTACTTCACTATTACAGAAACAATAATTATTTTTATAAGGTATCTACTTGTTTACGACTACGAGCACACAAAATGCATGCATCTAATAAAAAAAACCTTTGCGGTCGGGAGACCCGTCAGGAACAAAATCTCTTCTCACGTATCTTATGGTTTAAAATCCAAAAACAAAATTCTATCAGCCGACATATTAGTTTTTCATTTTGACCCCACTATCGGCTTTAGCACCCTCGAAAACTATGGAATCGACACGCATGGCGAAAAATTTGAAAATTTTTGCAGCCATCTTGGATTTTCATTTTGACCAAATTCACACTTTCAGAGGTTCAGAGTGTAAAGAAGAAAGTCGCATGGTGGCATGGCATACAAGTATGAACGCTTTTTCGCGTGATGATTTCTACTAGTCAACTCCTACCGTAAGCCGCAGAAGTTCGTTCCAATGAACGTTAACATCTTTAAACATGCGTTTCGAGTTCGGGGTGGCCTATGGCTATCTTCAGGCTGCATCGTTAGATCCTGGACACCAGCTAGATCTGTAGTACTTGTCAAGACAAATCTTACGAGCCTAAACAGGACGAGGTTGTGTTGTATGCTTAAAGAGTTTCTATGGCCACCTTTCGACTTCATCATCAGACCCTGGACACCATCTAGATCTATAGTACTTGTAAAGACAAATCTAACGAGCCCAGACACGACGAGGTTATGTTGTATGCTTAAAGAGTTCCTATGGCTACCGGTTGGCTCCATCATCAGACCCTGGATATTATTCCAGATATATAGTACTTGTCCAGACAAATCTTACGAGCTCAAACGCGACTGGGCTATGTTGCCGTGCGTGCAACAGCTGGAAACCGGTATGGTTTCCGCCCCTGGAAGCTCACTTCCAAGGGCACTCATCGAAGGGCTTTAAGGTCAAGTATACCTGTAGATGGCGGTGGACATGATTAGGCCATTCGCACCCCATCATTTAACTAACATACTAAGACTAATTGAGATCTCAAAAAGCTTCAGTTTTAATATACAACTACAACATACAAAGTTAGCAAACCTCATTTGTTTACATGTAATCGTTATCCAGTATTTCTGTATTCAATTCTCAATAACACTGGGTTCAGTGAAATAACATAAACAGAAACTTAAAAAGGTACTGAATCGTTTGTTGATGTCATTCTCGTAGACACAAATCGTTTATAGGTATTCTATAGTAAGGAATATCAATCAATAATAAAGCATTAGATACTCAGCTTTCAATCCAGAGATGCCGGCTCCGACTCCGGAATAAACTCACTCTGATAAACACGCTTTTAACTAAAACATTAGCTAAACACAAACAAAACAAAACCGGATTCTTAGTTTCTTACCGGATTGGAATTGACTAGTTCGCGCGTACTTCTTGCGATGTACCATCGATGTTGCCATTGCATAAAGTAATTGTTGTAATGTTGCCATGTCTGATTATTGTTCTATTTACATTCGCGGATTATATCTTCTAAAGTCCGCGACAGGGCCCTTGAAGTGGGGAAGCTGGTTCGTAAAGCGTACCAGTCCGTACCTGCGCTTATTGATGGGAACCTGGTGCAGGCATTCATCGACAGCATCCGCGACCTTGAAGTTAGAGCTGCTGTGAGGCTCGGTCACCACGGGACGCTTAAGGACGCCTTGGCCCATGCACTGGAGGTGGAAGCTGTGCGGCAGGATCATCGTTCCCATCGCGTCAGGGAGGTTGTAGCGGCTGCAGTTCGCGTTCGGAATAAAGGATATACAGCTTTAGGTGCTACGGCTGTGGGGAAAGGGGCCACCTTCGATCCAGTTGCCCTAAGCGAACTGCAGAAAGGGAAGATCGCCGGTCTCCAGAGGGTAGTGCGGCTAACAGCAGCAAAGAAACGAGTAATAGCCAGGACTGCGGGGCGGGTGCTGGCTGATGTTCAGACAGCCCCAAGGGTTTCGATCACACAAACCCATGACGGGAACAGCTTAATCATCAAGGGCGAGGTCAACAGAACGCCTTGTAAGCTGACCTTGTATACTGGAGCCGCCCGCATGATGCTGGACCATAGAAGAACGGCAGCATGCGGTTTTGTGTTGACTATCGTCGTCTGAATGACGTTACGAAGAAGGACAGCTACCCTTTGCTAAGAATTGATAACACGCTGGACATGCTTACTGGAGTAAAGTGGTTTAACACGTGGGACCTGAAAAGTGGCTACTGGCAAGTTGAAATTGACCCTAAGGACAAGGAGAAAACGGCATTCTCGACAGGAAAGGGTCTGTGGCAATTTAAAGTTATGCCGTTTGGATTGTGCAACGCTCCGGCAACGTTTGAAAGGCTGATGGAATTTGTACTAATCAAGTTAATTGGCGATGCATGTCTGGTCTACTTTTATGACATCATCATCGTAGGCCAGACGTTTGGAGAACATCTTCAAAACCTGGAACACGTGCTCATGAAGATCCAGATTGCCAACCTCAAGTTGAGTCCGAAGAAATGTTCACTATTCAAACGGCAAGTTAGCTTTTTGGGGTATGTAGTGTCGGAAGAAGGTATCCGCACGGATCCAGAAAAGATCGCCGCTGTCAAGGATTGGCCAGTTCCAAAAGACAAGACGCAGGTCAGAGCATTTTTGGGGTTGTGCTCTTATTATCGGCGATTTGTTAAGAACTTTGCGGATATAGCCAAACCCCTGCATAAGGTAACCGACGAGAAGCGACATTTCTGCTGGGGTGAAAGTTGCGACATCGCATTCCAGGAGTTAAAGGACCGACTGTGCAAAATACCTATTTTGGAGTACCCTGATGCAGGCAAGGAATTCTTAGTTGACACAGACGCAAGTGACATAGGACTTGGCGGTGTATTGTCTCAACGGAGTGGTGATCAAGAGGTTGTGATAGCGTACTTCATCAAGTCGTTGTCAAAGCCGGAAAAGAACTATTGTGTCACGAGACGGGAATTGCTTGCTGTGGTAAAGTCATTGCAGCATTTTAGCAAATATCTTCTGGGGCGGAAATTCCAATTACGAACCGACCATGCTGCACTGAAATGGCTATTGCAGTTCAAAAATCCAGAAGGACAAGTTGCGAGATGGATTGAGCTCCTGCAGGAATACGACTTTGTGGTCGAACATCGCAGCGGGAAATCTCATGGCAACGCAGATACATTGTCAAGAAGACCTTATCCTGAAGACTGCAAGCATTGTACTAGGCAAGAGGGTAAGGAAGTGGTACCGGCAAGGAAAGCCTACAACGTGCACAGCAGGAAGATTCGGACACCAAGCCGATTCTGGAGTGGATAAAGGCCCGAGCTCCTAAGCCCAGGTGGAGCGACGTCTTAGCAATGAGTTCGATCACAAAGAGCTATTGGGTCCAATGGGACAGCTTGGTGATTCAGGATGGAGTCCTGTGCCGTAAATGGGAAAATGGTCGAGGAAATAGCTGTCATTTGCAAATGGTTGTCCCTAAAGCTCAAGTACCGGATGTTCTACAGCTGTACCATAATAGTTGTTCAGGAGGTCATCTGGGAGTAAAACGGACTCTACAGAAGATACGAGAACGGTTTTACTGGATCCACTGTCGAGACGATGTCGAGCACTGGTGTCGCAAATGTACAAGTTGGGCAGCTGTAAAGGGACCTCAGACTCGTAGTACAGGTGCATTGAAATTGTACAATGTTGGTGCACCATGGGAGAGGATAGCCCTTGACGTTGCGGGGCCGTTTCCGGAAAGTGAAAGTGGTAACAAGTATTTCATGGTTGTGATGGATTACTTCACTAAGTGGCCGTAAGTCGTCGCCATTCGCTCCCCCGCCCATGGCTCGCGCCTCCTGCGGTGCCCGATGGGGACCACACCGACGACGACGACGATGCTCCAGAGGTGACCGAGGTAGAGTTGAGCGTGGCGATACGTAGGCTGAATGCCAAGAATACCGCCCCAGGACCCGACGGCTTGCCTGGAAAAGCTTCGGTCCTGGCCTTGGAGGCTCTCGGGCTTCGACTAAGAGGGCTCCTAAGCGCGTGCTTGGAGGAGGGCCGGTTCCCACTTCACTGGAAGATGGGGAATCTGGTCCTCATCAAGAAGCCGGGGCGCCCCGCGGACTCTCCGTCCGCTTACCGGCCCATCGTGCTGCTCGACGAGGTGGGCAAGCTCTTTAAAAGAGTAATTGCAGACCGCCTCGTCGGGCGGCTGGTGCGGGTGGGGCCGGATCTAGCGGAGAGCCAGTTTGGTTTCCGCAGGGGGCGCCCCACGGTGGACGCCATCATGCGCGTGCGAGCCCTCACGACGGGGGATGCTGTGGCCCGGGGTGGGGTCGTCTTGGCGGTGTCTCTAGACATCGCCAATGCCTTCGACACCCTGCCCTGGAGTTGCATCAGGGAGGCACTCCGGTATCACCAGATGCCGACCTACCTCTGTCGTGTGGTCGAGGCCTACTTGACGGACAGGGCCGTCATCTACCCCGGTCATCAAGGAGAGTGGAACCGACGAGAGATGTCGTGTGGTGTCCCACAGGGTTCGGTCCTGGGGCCGCATCTGTGGGACATCGGGTACGACTGGGTGCTGCGCGCCGACCTCCTTAGCGGCGTCAGTGTAGTTTGCTACGCTGACGACACGCTGGTCCTGGCGCAAGGGAGGTCGTTTCAGGCGGCGCACACTGGTCCCAAATTAAAAAAAAGTGGACATTGATAGTAGACCGCTGATATTTTTTTTTATTGTTGATATAATGATAACAGATAAGGCAAAAAAATATTATTGTCCTACTTCAAATACTTTTCTCTATAAAAAATATTTCTTTTTTTTTTTGTATGGGAGTGATTACATTTTACTCAATTTCTCAAAATATGTTTTCGTAATTTTTTTTGTTAAAATCAAAGTCACTTTGTCTTTGATATCTTTGATTCTAATTTGTTTTCAATTTTCCTTAAAATTATAATATGTCCGCATTTGTCACCAACTTAGACTTATACGTTGTTCTTAAATCAGGAGGTGGTTTTAAAAATGTCGAATTTTTATTTAATGCCCTTATTGAACGTATTGGTGTTGAATTGTCTTCCGAAGATTTGAGTAATATTAAATTATTTTGTCGTAATTTTTCAAGTAATATCTCAAAAAGATGGTCTGCTTCCAGTAGAGCTCAAAAGACCTTTCTTAACAAAAATTCAGACTGGTTACAATCCCAAATAGTTTGGCCAAAATGTCAAAATATCGATTTAAGCAGCATTTTTAAAGTTGCCGAGGAAGTAATTCCAAATTTCGAAACGCAAGTGGATACTCATCAATTAAGTTATGGTACAAGTAAAAAACCATTTGTTGATATATCTGATAAACAGAAGAAAAGGCGTTCTCTAACACTTCTAGATCACACAGAGGAGGAATTAGTTTATGCTTTATGTGCCAAATTAAAAGAGTCTAAAAAAACAAAATTAGCAGCTATATTAAACGAACTCAGCCAAAACAAGGAAAAATGTGAGATGGTATATGATGTACTATTCGCTAAAAAGACTGACAAACCGTGTTTACCAGATGATAAAACGTTAGCGCTTTACACCTCAACAAATTTGTCAAAATGGCAATATCGAAATTTAAGAACTATTCTTGCTTCAGAGAAAATGTATGGTCTTCCATCCTATCAAAAGCTCCTGGAAGCTAAAAAAACTTGTTATCCTCCAGAGTCAGACATAACTGTAACTGAATCTGATGCTAAGATAAGACTTCAATCGCTTCTAGATTTGACAACTAATAGGATATTAAAAACAATTCAGCACAACTCTGCCGACAAAAAATCGCTAAAACTAATAAGCAAATGGGGTTTTGACGGGTCATCTTCTCAAAGTAATTATAAACAAAAGTCACACTCCGACACTAAAATTGACGATTCTTCAGTTTTCATGATTAGTTTGGTTCCGCTTCGTTTGGAAGAAGAGAGTGGTACTATCTTGTGGCAAAATCCTGCTCCCTCTTCAACAAACTATTGTCGTCCAATTGGCTTTATATTTGCAAAAGAAACAAATGAATTGATAAAGAAGGAAAGTGCATCCTTAGAGGAAGAAATTCGTAATCTTGTTCCCACAATTGTAGATAATTTTGATATTAAACATGATTTGTACATGACTATGATTGATGGGAAAATTTCAAAACTTCTCCAAAAAAATCCAATACTTCTTCTGCAGCTGTTTGTAATATTTGCAATACCCCACCTAGCAAAATGAATGACTTGGACTTTGTATCCAAAAGACTCATCAGAGAAGATATGTATAAATATGGTCTGTCTTCGCTTCATATGTGGATAAGATGTATGGAATGTATTTTACACATTTCGTACAACTTAGACTTCAAAAAGTGGGCTGCACGAAAAGAAGATAAATTGTTAAAAGAAATTAAAAAGAATTTGACACAAGAAGAATTCCGGGAAAGAACTGGTTTGTTAATTGACATAGTAAAACAGGGATTTGGTACAACCAATGACGGTAACACGGCAAGAAGGTTTTTTGAAAATTATGAAGTATCTGCTGAAATAACGGGTATCCACCCTGATTTAATCAAGAGATTTGCAGTCATTTTACAAACAATTTCATCTGGTCAACTTATTAATACCAACTTGTTTAGGGAATATTGTAAAGAAACAGCAATGCTATATGTAAACTTATATCCATGGTATTACATGCCTTCAAGTGTCCATAAATTGTTGATACACGGTGCTGATATTTGTGAAAATTTCTCCTTTATTCCGATAGGCATGCTTTCCGAAGAAGCTTCCGAAGCGAGGAATAAAGATTTCCGGAATGTTAGAATGGCACATACAAGAAAAATCGGTAGAGTTCAGACTAATTTAGACATTATCCACAGCTTTCTAATTAGCTCAGATCCTTACATCAGCCATATCAAACCAAAGTTTGCTCGTTTACATAAACAGTTGTTTCCAGAGGCTAGTGCTTTGATCTTGAACAATGAATTGCTTTCGTTGGAAAACGAGGAAATAGAGATTTCTCAAGAGAATATAGACCCAAATATTAATCTTTCACCATAATATTTTTTCAGAATCGTTTGTGAACATATTCAACTTTATGTTTGCAGCTTAATATGTCTTCATTTTGATTGTTTTTTAGAACTGATGAAAGTACTCCTTCAGAAAGGTCATAGCTTTTCAGTCATTAGTGAGCCCCCATAACCTCTTTTACAGAGAAGTCTCTTTTTACTTATTTGACATTACGCATACATTATAATTATGTGCTAAAGTAAGGCTATGATTAAAAAAAAGCAAAAAATTAACATTAAAAAAAAATGTTATTTTCTGTCACTATTATCTCGAAAGTACGCAGAGATAAGCAATAAGTTTCTTCGAGCCAAATACTCAGAATTATTAGTTTTCTAACATATGTGATTGCCATCTCGACATCGCTTAAAGTTTTTGAGAAATTGAGTAAAATGTAATCGCTCCCATACAAAAAAAAAAGAAATATTTTTTTTACAGAAAAGTATTTGAAGTAGGACAATAATATTTTTTTGCCTTATCTGTTATCATTGTATCAACAATAAAAAAAAATATCAGCGGTCTACTATCAATGTCCACTTTTTTTTAATTTGGGACCAGTGTGCGGCGGCCGATTTAGCGACACATGGGGTTGCGACAATCGTGGATAGGATCCAGCAACTGGGACTCGAGGTGGCCTTGCACAAGTCCGAGGCCATGTGGTTTCATGGTCCTCGGAATGCGCCACTGACGGGTTCCCAGATAACGGTGGGAGGGCTTCACATCGGCGTCGAGTCGACGATGAAGTACCTAGGACTCGTCCTCGACAGCCGGTGGAACTTCGCGGAACATTTCCGACGTTTGGCTCCCAGACTGGAGCAGGCCGGGGCTGCCTTAAAGCGGCTCCTGCCCAATCTAGGGGGGCCAAACGCCTCCTGCCGGAGGCTCTACGTGGGGGTCGTTCGAGCCATGGCCATGGCATGTTCTATACGGGGCACCGGTGTGGGCGCCTACATTAAGGCGCCAACCAGCACGCCGGTTGAAGGCGGCCCATAGGGTCATGGTAATCCGGATGATCCGGGGATACCGTACGATCTCCGGTGAGGCGGCGGGCCTCCTTGCCGGATTGCCGCCATGGGATCTGGAAGCAAAAGTCCTCGCGCACACTTGGGAGTGGCGCGAGGAGGCCAAACGCCGGGGCGTAACTCCGCTGCCGCGGGAAATCGCGGCACGGCGGACAGAGCTCCGGCAGGATCTCATGGCGACGTGGAAAGTGCGATTGTCGCAACCCAGTGCTGGGCACGCCACTATTGCGGCAGTAAGTCCCCTCTTTGAGGAGTGGCTTGAGAGGCGGCATGGCGTCCTCACCTTCCGCCTAACACAGGTCCTCACCGGACACGGCTGTTTCGGGAGGTTCCTGTTTCGGATAGGGCGAGAGGAAACGCCCGGGTGTTTCCATTGCGAAGATCGCCCTGAGGACACGGTGGAGCATACGGTGGAGGTCTGCCCGGCTTGGGCGGAGCACCGCCGTGTCCTCGTGGAGTTGATTGGCGGCGGCGATCTCTCGCGTCCAACCCTGGTCCAGGCCATGGTACGGAGCCAGAGTGCATGGCTAGCAGTCGCCTCCTTCAGCGAAGCAGTTATGCTCGCAAAGAGGGAGGCGGCGCACGTGAGGGAGATGCAGTACATGCGCCCTCACAGCCGTGGCCTTCGCAGGAGACGCCCTGGGCGTCGGGAATCCCAGGCTGATTCCCGGCCACCTTAGGCACGGGCTTGCGGACGGCGAGTAATGGGTAGCTCGCTGTCCGGTAAGGACCAAGCCCGGGTCGACGGCGCGTTGTGTTCCACGCGCGCCTCAAAGAGATGTCAGCAGCAACAGATGGGGTCCGCAAGGGCCGATGCCTGCCAGGGGTGCGGGTTGTTCGATAGAGATACCGCGGCCCCTGGCATACAGATCCAAAAAAAAAAAAAGTCGTTGCCATTCCAAATCAAGAAGCTTCGACTGTTGCAGATAAATTAGTTCATGAAGTCTTCTGTCGTTTTGGAGTTCCTTTAGAGGTTCACAGTGATCAAGGAACGAATTTTGAGTCCCAAATATTCTAGGAAACTTGTTGAGTTATGGGAACTCATAAAACAAGGACAAGTTCGTACCACAATCGGATGGAATGGTGGAACGATTTAATCAGATATTAGAGAGGTACCTAGCAAAAGTTGTAGAAAATTGGCAACGGGATTGGGGACAAGCACATACAACCGTTTTTGTTGTCATATCGAAGCGCTGTTCACGAAAGTACATCGGTGACACCGGCTTTCGCAAACTTTGGAAGAGAACTACGGCTGTCTGCAGACCTGTCACCGGAATACCACCTGATGTAACCGATTATGCGAATGACTTGCGGAACAAAATAAATTACATTTATGAGCACGTCGGACATCAGGCCAGCAAATGTCTGAAAAGTTGAAAACCCGTTATGACCGCAAAATGAACAATAAAGGGTTTGACGAAGGTTCACTAGTGTAGTTGCACAATCCAGTACGTAGCAAAGATAAATCTCCTAAGCTTCAAGCTAACTGGGATGGACCGTACCGGATTGTAACAAAGATCAATGACGTAACCTACCGGATACAGAAAGGTGCAAGAGGTACCACTAAGATCGTCCATGTGGATCGACTGGCGCGTTATTATGAGGCCGATAATGCTCGGGGCGAGCATGTTTTAGGAGGGGGCAGTGTTACGCTACGCGCCACAATTAATGACTGACATTAGTTACCACTAGCGCCATCTAGTATCGAGTAGAAAAATTAATTGAGTCAAGATCTTTCTGGAAATTTCGATGCTAGAAGTTTCTAGAACTATCGACGTCTGTTCAGTCGGGGCCGGTATGTACTCGAAAATTCTAGATGCCTCTACAGTAGAAGGTTCTGGAACTACAACGACGCCCCTATAAAAAGCCGGAACGGTTCGCGACCCAAGTACCAGACCCGGGACCCAGTATTGGTCGAGCGATACAAGCGATAAACATCTAAAGCGAACAAGTGCGACTTAGAGTGATCAGTAGTGCAATTGTGTTTTGTAATTAGTGTGTTTGAGTTGTTATTAGGTGGTTTAATTAAAGTGTCATATTTGGTCATTTATATTGGCAGTTTTTAATTGTCACGAACCCCAAGCTCGTAACAATACTAGTTTAAAGCTGAACGTATTCATGGCAGCTTCCCAAGCTCTCCTGGCGAATCCACACATAACTATTTCTTCTTTTCTCCATAGATTTTGAAGGAGGCGATTAAGGAAGAGGACTTTGAGGAGGAGCCAGTAGCTGAGCCGCCGAGGGAGCCCTCGCCGCCCGTCAGCCCGGCGGCGCCGCCCTCGCCTCCCATCTCCGTGGATGATATCGATTCCCACAAACCTGTTCCCCCACTAACTGACCCAGGTAATTCATTGAACTAATTAAATTATGTTCTTAATCTTCTTTATACATATTATTAATTTAAGTCGCTTTTCGTGTGTCTCTATGACCGCGTTGTTCTTCTAAACTACGCAACAGATTTTGATGCGGTTATCACCATCATTTAGAGAATTTAGGTAGTTTATGTGTTTATCACATTGATATTAAACTTACGTGTAAAAATAAATCTTGATGTTTTGTTTAGCTATAGTTTCCGTGCGAAACAATGGGGTTCCACTCTCTAAAGCAAGTAGTTTCTTTTTTTTTTCTTACTCCGTATCACCTACGGACATAAAATTAGTTTGGTTCCCAAACTAAGAATAAATGAGAACACAACACAATAACAATGACAATTTTACTGTCCTTACTACTGATGTGATTTTGCCCGTCCAAAAAGATAATTAATCGGAAGTAGGTTTCATTCCGAATAATCGAACTATTTTCGGACGGGCTCATTCATATCTTTGTTGACGGACCTAGGGAGTAAGGAGGGGAAAAAGACCCTCTATATGAAGTCTTAACATTTGTAACCAAGGTTGGCTAATCTATAGCTGAAATTAAAGGGAAGATTTACAGACCGAAGTTTGACTTTAAACACGGTTAATTTTAGGTCGTTCTGGAACCGAAAGCCATGAACTCGATCATCAAACTCGAATCGGTTGGGACTATTTTTTTCAATCAATAACAATAAAAAAAAAACACGAAAAATTAAATTTATTGATTTTATGTGAAATAATGAGAACTCGAAGTAACGCTTCCTTGCGATCAATGCTTATGCGTTTGTAATGTGTGTAAAAATATGAAAAGCGAATTCAGACTCTATTTCTTAACAGTTGAAGAAAAATTTAAATTTCAACAAACTAGGTAAGTACGTCCGCAGTTTACTAAAATTATTCTGAGAAACCTATTGTCTCGTGTTCGACCGGACTTTACAAGAATGCAAAACCGAATTTCGCGTTAAATTTATAAATATAAGGTCTTAATTCCGTTCAATATTTTCATAGAAAAGGGCACCTCCAACTAATAATGAACTCTTATGTGACAGATTACACGATTAATTTTTCTGTTTGAATTGCCTGCCTTTGTAGAAGCCGCCGCAAGAATTGTCGCATAAAAATTGTTTTAGGCAGTATTTAGTATTTATCATATGGTAGGTAGGTACTTATGCTAATTAAGTACCTATCTATTAGCGCGATTGGTCGTCACTCGATTTAAGGCCTTAAATACAACTCCCAAGCGTACTCGTCGTGTCTAGTTAAAAAGGTACGAGTACCTACTAGGTGATTTCGTGATGCGATAGTGGTGAATGAAATGTCAATCAATTTCTTTCGTTTACGACGAGATGTGATAGTGGTAAACACCGTGCCGTGCTTTAGATACTACGAGAGATGATAGAGGTAAATGGGCTTACACCAACATAAACCATACCTGAAATGAAATACCTACTTGTAGCACACACACATGGCTACACCTCAAGTTATACGTTTCCAGTATAAGCTGATCTCGCATTGAATAGGATTTCCGTACAGTGCGAGATCAGCGTAAACTGGAAATGTATAGCTTGATGTTTAGCCGTGCGTACTTACTCGCAGATGGTTATTCGTCCGACGTCTGTTGACTGACGTTAAACTGACGCACACGCACAGCTGTACTGCGCTACGTCATCACCGAGCGGATCGCGTACGATCTTGCGTTTATGAATGAAATAGTGGAAGCACTACTAAAATTTAACTCGAATGACAGAAAAAAAGTGATAAATTTCTAACTTCTTTATTAGATGTCTTAAAAAATAAATAACAATGCCAATAGTGACTGTTACTCGGCTGGAGTTACCGTGTTTCGGCTCCAGAACGATGTAAAATTAGCCGTGTATTGCTAAATAAAGTAAGTGTTGCATACGACAGTCAACATTATTCGTTAAGCGTTATTATCCTAAATAATAACATTGATAACCCTGAGTTATTGTCAAAATTTTATTTTAACGTGCCAAGTAAGACGCTTCGTTTTAATCCACCCATACGTGTACCTCATATATCTTCGAATTAAAGGCAGAACAGTTATATTGTGCGCGCAAGCAGGAATTTCAAGGATGATATTCAAGGAATATAATTTTGATCCATTCACAATTAGTATGAATTCGGCCAGAAGGTGCTTTAAGCCTTAAATTTTTCAAGTATCGGTAGGTTATATAACATGTTTTTATTATTTTTTCTATTGTTTTAGTCATATAATTGCATACTTAGTATTTATCTTATTCTTCTCTATTTAATAAAACGATGTGTTTTTTTCTTTTCTTTGTTTTTGTCGTCACACCTTCAACTATTATTATAATACTTCTATACATGAGGATTTGTAATTGGTTTTCTGGTGACTATAGTTTCCTTTTTTTTGTCTGTTTTTATTAGCCTCCATCTATCCTCCATGTTGTAAGTCTTCCATGTTCTTAAATAAATAAGCGTTAAAGTTTATATTCGTTTGAAGCGGTTGTTAAAATTCGCTTCTACGAATAAGGGTTAGGTTATATTCGTATAGATTGCAAACTTAGTAGTCTTCGGTCTGTGTGATACTCACTCGTAGTTAGGTCAAATCTTGCTCTAAGTTGGGAGAAGAATGGTGAACCATATTAAAACCTATAATTGGCTATTTATTGCAGTGACCGTGCTGTCTGAACCTGAGCTGAGGAATATCGAGGATGCTCTTCTAGATGCCGGTTCTCAAAAGTCGGTGCCTTTAGAACACATTGAAAAGGAAGTCGGTAAGTACTCTTATCTCATTCTGCAAAGAAAACCCCTTCCGAATGAAAAGGTTCTAAAAGCAAATTCTTATTTCTTTTGTATCTTTTTTTTGCAAAACAGTCCTCAACCACAGTAATTCCCAATTGATTTTCCCAGCATTATTTTATACAGGTTGGCAGAAACATATCGACGTGTAACGTGTTACCATTGATTCAGTACCAACATATTTCAGAAGCGATTTTTTTTTAATAACCGACTATAAATTAACTGTTCTCCTAACATTGTGACCGCGTAGGTATTGCACTTTTCTATGATGCAAGCGATTTTTATTTTTTGAGCGACGAATTATTTCCAGGAGTCTAGAAGCATATGCTGTATTTATGGTTACAGTTTACGCGTCGATGTCCCAGCCACTCTATATACACACTTAAATTGGGATAAATGCACGAAAATTATAATGATGATAAATGTGAATTTGGTTAGAACATGTTTAAACACGGGTTTACGACTTTTATGTGCACTAAAGAATTATATTCTTTTTATAGACACTCCTCAAGAATATTCGCCGCCAACTGGTCGTGATTCACCTAAACTAGTCCATAGGACGTCTTCGTTGACCACGTAAGTATACATGATTTGTAACTTAAAAACTAAAGGGCAAGCTCTAGGAAAATATTAAGTTCAGGCGCTAGATTGAATACATACACATACAAAGTAAGGGGTATATTCATAAACGTTGATTAAAGTTAAAAGGTGTTTAAACGTTAAAAATGTATGGTTAAACAGTCGCTAGTCATTACTTAATTTTAAGCAACGCTAAAATATAACATTTACCCCTTTATTATAAATAAAGGGGTAAATGTTGATTTTTATTTTGCTACTTAACTATTTTGACTTTTTTTTATTATTACCTTTTTACATAGTTATACAATGACATGAATATTTACTATGTAAAGAAAGCATCGTTCTGTTTTTATTATGGTTCAGATCAGTTTGAGTAGTTTATGCGGCCTACCCAAATGTCCTTTCTTTGGTTTTGGTCGTCGTATTGTTGAGCTCCTTAAGTTCTGAATTAAGCTGCACGATTACTGACTAATTCTTTCCTCTTCGGTTCTTTCCTCAAAAGACCGTTTCAGACAACAATCTTAAATGGTTTTCACATGATCTGACCAAGATAATGTCTGGACTTTAAAAGATATTATGACCGCTGAGTTTGTTGCGGCCTTTCTTCTCAGTAGCCAGATATGAAACGCCGACATCTTCTAGTTTTAAAAATGTGTTTGCCGTGTAAAAGTGTTTGTACAAACCTACTTACAGAAACAAAATAGTTTATCACCAGCCTAAACATGCTATAAGAAGTTGCACATAAACCCCCTTATTTATAAACGTTGCTGTTAAGTAGTGATTAGCGACCGTTTAACCATATATTTTTGGCGTTTTAACATCTCTTAAGTTTATGCAACGTTTATAAATAAGAGGGGTAGCGTGGTGCCAACAACAAAATACACATCGGCATCAGCCAAAAGCAGTCCACTGGCTTTCTCATCACAGGCAAACTGACTTGATTCTCGACCACTTTCATTCGCTGCTACTAGCTCCCTGTGGTCGTTGAAGCACCTACCATACATTTTTATTTTTCTTTCTAACTATGTTAATCCATTTTCACCTTTTTATGCAGATCTGCCGGTGAAGCTGGACTCGGGCGTATTTTACTTTCACTTCGCTACAGTATGCAAAACCAAACTCTATTCGTAGTTGTTCACAAAATTATGTAAGTCATCCGAGTACTTATGTAGTGCACTTATTAATGTTATTACTTTAATAGGTATTTTAACTATAGCGCGACTTTTCCAGGCACATACCATTGAAGGACCCGGCCAACGTACCTGATCCATACGTGAAGTTATATTTGTTACCGGGCCGCTCCAAAGATTCCAAACGCAAAACTGTGGTAAGTGCTTTAAAGCGCCTTGCAAGATCAAAATTGATTGAAAACACACGAGGCTTTTTTCCTTCAGCTAGCGTCCATTAGTATAAACAAAGCACTTAAGGCAAGAGCATATTACTTGCACTTGCATTGCACAGGGCTGCAGCGCATTACATTCTAATTAGAGGTGGGCCGACTATGACTTTGGCCGACTAGCCGACTAGTCGGCCAAGCCGATCATTACTTTCGGTTGAATTCGCGTGACATCGGTAATGTTCGTGACTACACTTTCGGGTCATAAGGTGGCGTGCGCGGCGCCCGGCGGCCAGGCGGAATTGTCGGGACATGTTTTTGTTTACTTTGCATTTATTCTTTCATTGTTAACGTGCGAGCCGGCGTTTCTTCCTATCCTAATTTCCTATCATATTCTAGATTGTACTGAAAGTAAACTGTAAAATTGATTCTATAATAAAAATAATAACGGTAAAGAGTTTCATTTAATTTCAATCACCGTATTTTACATTTTGAAGCATATTAATACGAGTAAAAAATAGGCCGACTAGTCGGGGGTTTTAGCCGACTAGTCGTCGAGTAATCGCCGACTACAAATTATGACCGACTAGTCACCAACTAGTTGGTACATCACTAATTCTAATACATTAATACCCGGTGCAGACTGGCTGTAGTTTACAAAATAAAATGTACGGAAGTGATATATGAGAACTTTTGGGGTGCTGTACGGCCCCTAATGCGCGTAATTTTACAATAAATCCACAAACCGATTTCCTTACTTATCATACTACGTTTTCTTCCGCCTGTCCTGCACCCTAATCGCATAACACATTATCAATCGAAATCAGTTTGAAAGATATTGCTAAGCCATTGCTTCATATTTACGAAAAAAAAAGTCATTTATTCAAATTAGGTTGAGAATCAGCACCTTTAGAACGTCAAAATACATGAGACAGTCCCCCAAAACGCCCACCCTCCACCACTTCCTAGTGCTTTAGCTGGGAAGAAGAAGTGACGAAACGAAAGCGAACGAATGTTGTTGAACTGTCAAAATGAAAGCCATTCCTTCTGTCAGTGTATTACGCAATTACCCCTCTGGTCCCATGTTGCTTGGGATCTGCGCAATTTTTCCACTTCAGTCATTGATCTCCAGTTAAAACATTGGTTATTTTGCTTCACACACAGGTAGTGAAAGACAGTTGCATGCCGGAATACGACGAGCAGTTCGAGTGGGTGATCCCATTAGCTGAGCTGCACTCCAGGCAGGTGGAGGTCACTGTGGCCACGCACAAGGGCTTCTTGGGAGGCAGCCCGGTGGTTGGACAGGTAATGTAGAGCAGGAGTAGAATATGTGATGCACGTCACGATAATAATAGAGGAAAATGAAAAAGGAGTATGCAAGGATCGCAGCAGGTGGCGTTTTGTCGTTCCTGTCTACCCCCATGGCAAAAGGGCGTGATTCTATATATTTTATTAACACTTAGGCCTATGTCCAGCAGTGGACTGCGATAGTAGTTGATGATTAACACTTTTGGATGCAACCACAATCTTTGCTTCATCGGAATCCATAGCACTGAACCTTGGGCCGTATATTTTCACTCACCCACAATTTGCATGCATAAAATTCGAAGTTCCTATGTTTTGGTCGGCTAATAAATAAGTTCGAAAAATATTTGACCGAATTTCATTTCACGTAAAACTTTTCGACTATAATCGTTTCGTCTTTTTTTACTTCATCGAAGTCACGTCTGCCACTGTATCAGTTGACCTATTAACAATTCGATTTTCTTCGTTACTCCGACCAGGCGCGGTCGCTGCCAGACTTGGGGGGGGTCACAGACAAAGACTACCTACATATTAATAAGAAAATTTATTTTATATTCGAAAAATTACTATTTTAAGCTTTACGTTTACGGCTTTGGGGGGTCATGACCTCTAGGACCCCCCCCCCTCGGACCGCGCCTGACTCCGACGTTTCATTTGGTCGAAAAACTTTTTACCGAAGTTACACTTAGCCGACATAACATTTGTTCGAAGTATTATGTTTCCGAACATTTATTATACCACTGTTTTGTTTAATTAATTATTTAAATGTAGGTGGCACTTAATAAAACAGTTGATTATGACCAAAAGTGGTTTTAAGTGGTCCCAATAAGAAGCATGCAAACAAGGATACTTGCTTCAGGCATGCAGCATGCAAGTAGACATACAGCGTGCAAGCAGGCATGCAGCATGCAAGCAAGCATGCAGCGTGCAAACAAGCATGCAACATGCGAGCAGACATGCAACATGCAGCAAGCATTGTTTCTGTCACGGCTCCGGGTTTGGGCGGCCCCACGCGAGCTTATCGTCGCAGATGATTTTAATTCTCACCGACGCGGCTGAGGCTGGCCGGCGAAGCCGGCCAGCAAGCCGAAGCTGCGGTGGTTCAAACCACCTGCTCCTCAGCTCGCGGCCCGCCCCACCCTCCGCGCCTACGCAAATTACACTCTAGGGGTAGGGCAAACAAGACTGCGTGAAGTCTGTTTTGCAGCGATTCGTTTCTCACTAAATTTTGTAGCACAACATATTGACTTTTTATGACTATTTTAATTTAATATTTTAAATGCTACCAAGTAACCGGCTATATATTTTTCACCAAATAATATTCCGTAAAATGTTGTTTTGGTGTGGTGAAAATATGGCAAATAAATCATTTGGCAAATTAAAAAAGTTCAAAAGCAAAAAGTTCGGCCAATTGCAAAAAGTTATTTTGTAAATCGGCGAAACATAGTTCGGTAAAATAATACCTATGACACATGATACTTCGATGATCTAAAAATATGTCAACCAATGCATATAACAAAAAAGACATCGGTCAATAGTTTTCAATTTCGAATTTCATTTTTGTAAAATGAAATTCGAACAAAAAAAAATCGGAAAAGTGATCGGTTCCCACTCTAACCGGATGCAGCTGAATACCACTACATTATAGGGAGCGCCTGCCTATCTGACCCCACAACCCAGTTACTTAGTAATACGATACCCCTTGGTAAGACTGGTTGTCAGAATTTTGAGCTTCTGACGAACCGTTACGACTGTCAAAGTTCCACCAATGACAGCCGGAGCCAACAGCATAACGTGCTTACTGAGGCATGAATGAGTCGTGGTATGTAAAGGTGGTCACCAATCACCGGACGCAGTAAGCGTAGCTGAGGGCCTACTCTCTAACTCCGTCAACGAAGATACGGGCCCGTCCGAAAGTAGTTCGAAACTTCTTAGTGAATCCTACAGCCAATTAAATAAACATTTTTGGACGGCCAAAAACATATCGGGAGTAGGGACAGCTGTCAAATAGTGTTGTCATTCATTCTTAGTTCGGGCTCCAAACTAATCTTCTGTCCGTAAGTGATACGGAGTTGGAAACGTCCGATACTTCGACCGAAACGACGGACTTCGTGCTTAGGGAGTACGAACCCTCAACTTGATCGATCGACCTGTGTGTGCTGTGTGTACTTGTGTTGCTGTACTGACTGTACAATACATAAAGCACTCATTAACTTGAATGGACATGCTTGATAATAAAAGTTTATATTTTCTCATTACAGGTGGTAGTTCATCTCAACCAGTATGATTTCCGCGAAGCAAAAACTATGTGGTTTGACCTTCTGCCGGAGACATCGCCAAGGGATTAGACAGAACACAGTCACAAACATGTTCCAACGTGAAAGTACTTATGAATCTTATATTTTGCGAATTGCAATAGCCATCATTACTGATCTGATTGCTGATGTTCAAAGTTTATGTCGCGCGTTATATTTACAGAAATGTTATGCGACCGCCTTTTGGTAGTTATTTCCATATAATATTATACAAAACGTCGTTGAATTCTTAATATATCTATGTAAATACATACACTTGTTTATATTGTTATAAATGCTTCCAGTGTTTATTTATATTTTACTAAATAATTAATTTTTTTAACATTGCTTATGAGTGTACTAGTGTTGTAGCACTAAGTCAAAGTAGTTTATTAAGCTAAGCTTATGATTATGTATGACACAAAGCATTTACGTGGAGCCGCATCTTCTATTTTATGTGAATGATTGAAGCAGTTAATGTTTTTCTTACTTTTATAATGCATTTAAGTGTATTTTTTGTGTAATAAATATTTAAAAAACATGGTTATATTCTTTTAACTGTTACCATAACGGTATTACTGCTTGCATTCTCTATGTAAAGATATCAACGTAGACGAACTATTAAATTTTATTAAAATTCAAAAACTATTCAAGTAAAAATAATAAAATCTGTATGGGACACCACCGCGGGCGTCGTCTATCGAATGGAAATAGAATCACATAAATCGGACCGTAATCACAGCAATCTGCAAAAATACAAGTTATTATCTTGGTGACCGAGCTTTGCTCATTTGTTTTTTGGTTTGACGTTTTCTAATTAAATTAAAAATTTAAAAAACCCCCGACCCAAACAAAAACTATAAAAAGTAAAAAATAATATTTATTGGCCGTTTAAGTTGTAGGTAGTATTTTGATCAAGTCGGGGAACGGCTAATGAAAATGCTAGGCCTACTCTGGCGTAAATTTTTAATTTAACTTTTATTGCCTACTTTTTAAACTTAATGTCTCGCTTAAATCTTCGCAGCGTTGCGTTTTTTTCCCACAGTGAAGTTTGCTATTAATTTATTCCCATTCCTGTGTGCGTTACCCAGGCCAGATGTTGTCGAAAATGGTTATTTGAATCTTATAGATAATTAGTTTTGCGGCTTCTGTAATTGTTGCGCACATTTTTAAATTTGTTGCGCTTATAGTTTTTTAATTATTTCACAAAAACATTTCCTGCTGGGGTAACGTTACCCCAGCCAGACCTTTTTCTTTCTAATGGGAATATTTAAATAATTACTAGCTATAAAATTAGTTGTCTAGATGAAGTAAATGTTGTGCCTTATTTTGTATTTGTTCTTTCATCGGTTGCGAAGTTATTCGAGATTTTGCTGGGGTAACGTTTTTGGTTTTGCTAGATCTTTGAAATGGTTAAGCGGATTCTTATCATATTTTGTACATGGCTTCTTGGGAATTAGTTTAAATTTGTTCTGCAATAAAAAAACCAAAATAATACATAGCTTAAAGGTTATTTCATTAAATAGAAAAACACTTCAATTGGTCCCAGCACTCTCAATAAGAGCTCTAAAGACTTACTTTAAACGTTATTTTAAAGCTTGTAACTGCCTTCAAATGTATGTGAAGTTTCATTAGTATCCTGTAAGTATTTAACAAGTTATGATGATATTGAGTTCTTCACGAGCACGGTCTTGATGCGCGCGGTGTTATTTGGCCACTGGATTGGATATTTGAACTGAATGTTATGTCAATTATTAGTTTTTTAGTTCAGTTGTATATCAGTAAAATTTCAGCTCAGTACATTGGATAATTAATGAGATAATACGATTAAAGTCATCAGGAAGTGAATGACCGTGGTAACCCGACCAAGTTTAGATGGTTACGAAAACGCGAAAACGCAGAACATTATACTATCTTTTGAAATGTTTAGTATAATACACCTTACAATTTCGGTACAGACGCGTACACTGTTAAATACATTAATAATATAATAATATCTGTACTATGAAAACATTATTATTATCTTCCAGTTGCACAAACTTATCAAAAATCACTGATATAACATGTCGTTCGGTGGGACGCGGAAGGGGTGGGGTGAAGGGGCGCATTGTTTGCATATCGCACTAAACATGCTCCGTAATCACATAATTCATCTTGTAGAGTGCGCATGCGTTTCGGCAGTTCCGTTTCCTGTTTTTGCAAATATTTATAGAGTGCGTGAGAGCTAATATAAAATAATAAGTGTGGCGAATTACTGCTAATGTGGAGTGCTTCTATTGATGATCATAGTTATGGTGCAGGCTGCTTGATGAATTCACGAACAAGGTAAGCTTGTATAATGTAACTACAGAAATAGTAGCAAAATTATTATTAATATGTACATGTTGTTAGGTACTTATCTAAAACTGTATTTTTTTAAGGCTTAAATATTTAAATTTAGGAACTTATTATTTTCTTTTCTTTCGTACTTAATTCTTACCTAGACTGGAATTCTCAACAATGATAACGACATATCACAATCCTTCGCTACATAGTACCTATAAAACAAAGTCGCTTCCCGTTTGTCTGGCCCTGTTTGCTTAGATCTTTAAAACTACGCAACGGATTCTGAAGCAGTTTTTTTTAATAGATAGATTGATTCAAGTGGAAGGTTTTTGTGTATAGGTATATTGTCAAAATATGACTTGAAACTTGATTAATGAAATTCATGACTTAGCGACCGATTTTTATCGTTATCAATGTCGGGAGTCGGGACTACCGCTACAGGTAGGTATTTATTTGTTTCCACAAACTCCTTGGACACGTAGACTTTAAGAAATCCATAATTACCTTGTTGCGACACTCGCGTTGATATAAACTCGCAAATAGATGACGATTCGAGTTTCAAATATGTAGGTAGCAAAACTACAATTGAAACCCCATTAAGGATTTAGACAAAAAAAATGTACTCTTTGTTTTTATTGTAGGCATATACAGAATGGCAACATAGCAATAGCCGTGGGCCGCGATGATGGACGCGGTGATGGCGACATAATACCTACGTATGAGTGTGGTGGCGACTATGGCTGCGTGGTGAAGTTATAAAAAATATCGTTTCACGTTCTCCTCTACGTCTGTATATCTATATAAGTTTAATAATACTTTAAAAGTTCAATTGAAATGATTATATTACCTGTCAATAAAAATTATTTAATAATCACGAAGTTTTTGTCAAACTTGTGTACATGTCTGTACTAAATTTGTAACACTATCCTACATATTTTAGAAGGTACCATTTTGTTTTGCGTTTTCGCTTTTTCGTAACCACCTAAACTTGGTCGGGTTACCACGGTCATTCACTTCCTAATGACTTTAATCGTATTATCTCATTAATTATCCAATGTACTGAGCTGAAATTTTACTGATATACAACTGAACTAAAAAACTAATAATTGACATAACATTCAGTTCAAATATCCAATCCAGTGGCCAAATAACACCGCGCGCATCAAGACCGTGCTCGTGAAGAACTCAATATCATCATAACTTGTTAAATACTTACAGGATACTAATGAAACTTCACATACATTTGAAGGCAGTTACAAGCTTTAAAATAACGTTTAAAGTAAGTCTTTAGAGCTCTTATTGAGAGTGCTGGGACCAATTGAAGTGTTTTTCTATTTAATGAAATAACCTTTAAGCTATGTATTATTTTGTTTTTTTTATTGCAGAACAAATTTAAACTAATTCCCAAGAAGCCATGTACAAAATATGATAAGAATCCGCTTAACCATTTCAAAGATCTAGCAAAACCAAAAACGTTACCCCAGCAAAATCTCGAATAACTTCGCAACCGATGAAAGAACAAATACAAAATAAGGCACAACATTTACTTCATCTAGACAACTAATTTTATAGCTAGTAATTATTTAAATATTCCCATTAGAAAGAAAAAGGTCTGGCTGGGGTAACGTTACCCCAGCAGGAAATGTTTTTGTGAAATAATTAAAAAACTATAAGCGCAACAAATTTAAAAATGTGCGCAACAATTACAGAAGTCGCAAAACTAATTATCTATAAGATTCAAATGACCATTTTCGACAACATCTGGCCTGGGTAACGCACACCCCATTCCTCGTTCTGATCACCATTTATCTATAACCTATTTATTGAGACCTTTTCAATGAGCCTAAACACGATACTTCTGCTGTTTGTTGATGAGTTACTTGGGTATCCTGGAAATTTCAGGTGTTACTTTGTTCGTCTAATATCTTTGAAGTAATAGAATACCAAATTTCGACTTGATCAGACCCGTGGAAGATGCTCAAATCCCTTCATCAACCAGAAAAGAGCTGATAATCTTCAAACGGCTGAACCGATTTTGATGAAACATGTCTAAGAACACTCCCGACTAATTCACCTTTCAAACAAAAAAAAACTAAATTAAAATCGGTTCATCCGTTCGGGAGCTACGATGCCACAGACAGACACACACAGACACGTCAAACTTATAACACCCCGTCGTTTTTGCGTCGGGGGTTAAAAATGAAACCTAGCTAGTTTGATTCATCGCCCCCGAGACCCCCTGCATACTAAATTTCATGAAAATCTTTGGAGCCGTTTCCTAGATTCAGATTATTTATATAGGTATATACAAGAATTGCTCGTATAAAGGTATTAGATATACGAAAAGAATCTCCCTATTTTTGAAATTGGTTAAAAAAATATTCCTTGAATTCCTTCTCTTTTTTACAGCCGTCGACTCCAGCGCTGCACCCGCGTTTCGTTCGCTCCTGTGTACTGTATTGCACAGAGTACTTTTCATACTGTAGTGTGTGTGGCCTTATTGGTAATTCCTTCAATGCAATTCAATGTCGTCTAAAAAAAACCTTAAAACGATTTTAAAACAACGATATATTTTTTATTTAGGTGCTTTATGTATGTAAGTACGATAGAAATCACATCAAGTTACACACAAGGATAACTCTTATCACGCGCGGCATAAGTACGTGTATCAAACAGAAATGGGTAACTTTGTGTAACGCTTACTGTACCTACGATATTGTAAACAATGGGTTATTTAGTCTTAGATATATCTTACAGGAATTACGAGCGTTGAGCAAAGTTAACTGTTATGGTTCTCGCATGGGTACCTACTCAGAACCACTGTATTTTCAGCTATCAACCAATCGAGGTAGTAAATAAACAATCTGTGGTTTATGTGATTTTTAAGGAAATATACATATATCTTAGTGTAAGTAAATAATCTGTGATTTTAAAAGAAATCGCGTTTCCTCTGCAGCTAATTGAACCGGAGTAACGCGGCGCTTGCGTCGCGCACCTGCGACGCTAGCGCAGCGTACTCATGTGCCCCAGCAGAAACGCCGCGTCAACGCGACGACAAGTCGCGCTGTCGCGGCGTCTGCGCTGTGCAATGGTTCATCGAACGCCTACGCTGGACAAACGCTAGTGTGAAGGGGTTCTTAGACTCGATCTAAAATGCATGAAATATTGCTACGGTCAAAATGATTTTCTTCATAGTAATAGACAGCTTTGAAAAACATAAGTTTAGGTATTAGGTTTTTAACTCAAATCTCTAATTGGTGTATATGAGGACTTGCGTTAATTAAGTTACACATTGTATTGATACGTGTAGCAAAAACTTTTTACTAAAATTACGCGGACAGAGGAGTATGAAAATTGACATAGCAAAAGTTTATAACTATGGAGGAGTGCACCAAGCTAACATTTTTACCCGACTGCGCCAGGAGGATTATATTTTTCAAATGTATGTACGTATATTTCTTTGGCACGCTCTGCAGCCAAAACAGCTTGATGAATTTTAGCTTGAGGCGTCGTGAGAATCGTCTCAATCGTGAGAGTGACACTGGGTATATTAAAATTATGAAAATTAAAATGGCCGATTTTTGATGCCTACTGGAAGTTTTGTGTTCAAAATTTTTTTTCCTCGAAACCTATCGAGTGGGATGTCAAAACAGTTTTATGAATAAGGGTTATTAACGTTAAAAATATTTATATTCACTAAAAAATGTAAAAACCTACTTCCTACTAGTATATTAAATGTGTAAGTTTGTATGTTTGGATATTTAGATGTTTGGACTGTATGTTTGTTACTCAATCACGCAAACACGGATGAACTATTTATCCTGGTACCGACCTCCACGCGGACCAAGCAGACTTAGCTCCGACTTTTTTTCTTTTTGCTTGGCTCGTAAGAGTTCTAGCGTAATGTTAAGTAGGCTATAGCTTTCCTCTAGAATTGGGCTATCCAATGCAAAAATACTTTTCCAAATCCAGAGATCAGCTTTAATAATAGTATAGATGTTTTATAAAAAAGAGGGTTTGGATGAAAAATATTTAATACATTAATTCACACTCAGATGTAATTGAATGCAGTCACTAGTAAATACAATTTCACAGTCTTCCTCAAAGTTCTGAGCCTTATGGTAAAGCACACGGTGTTCACTTCACTTAAATATTAGATTTTATCAGCGTTCCATAGGAGCAGGTGTAATTTTTTGTGCAATTATCTTTCCATAACCACCTCGACCCCCATCATAGTCAGTTCTGTATTCATCTCGAACCTGTGATATAAATACATGTTATTTAGTCAAGTATAGTATAGTATTATTAGACATAACAGTACTGCCAGTAGTGACATTTTTATTTTTACCCGACGATGCAACTCACAGCATGTTAATGTGATTATCAGCCTTTGTAAGTTTGTTCCTTTGTGGTACTCTAGAGACCAAACGCATGGGTCTATTTTCATGGTTTTTACGTCAATCGATTTACCTTAATCTTGTGAGTGCCACTAAAGACATGACAGTAATCAAAATTCGATATGGCGCCATATTGTGAAAAGAAAAAATAAAGATGACGAACTATGTCAAATGGGGTATCATTGAATGGGTCTTTGAAAAGCATCTATGTACATGTTTTAGGTTTCTCCAAACATTTTATATTTTGAATGGCCATATAGGATCCATAACGATTTAAAGTTGGTTGTCAACCATTCTCACTTAAATTTTCTAAACGTTTATTAAAGCAGTGATAAATCGCTTATTCATCTGGTCTTGTTAATGTGAAAAATAATTCTATTGACAAAAAAAATTTTTTTTTGTATATTATAGTATAGCACTACATTAGCATAGGTATTCAGCATCTCATGTGCCTCATATTTAATTTTGAATTAAAAAAAAACTTGATGTTTGTCAAATAGAGCTTTAGATTTTCATACAGCTCTCATGGCAGGCAATGCTTGTACTGTTTGCTTGTTTAGGCTTAGTCCTATTTAGAACTTTTTCCATGCAGTTTTAGATCAAAATGCTTAATCACCCCTCAAAAGATTAAGGTCCATGGAAAATACATAATGTTTATTAATAAAAACTGTACCTGTCCACCAGTTTTGCCTCTTCCGTACTGTCTCCCTTCAATAAATCCTGCATCCCAATCACATCGGATGATTCGGTCATCAAGTCTTGTACCATTAATATATCTGTAACATTTCAAATTGCCTCAATTAAGAACAATAACATCTAAGTAATGGTAAGAATTAAGTGAATAAACACATCCAGTGGTTTAAATGCTCCCATAACATTATGCAGCAACACTCATTTACCTAGCTTTTTCCCAACCCCTGGGTTTTAACTAGGTTAGTTGTCTGACAATCAGTCTTACCATAGGGTATCCCCTATGGACAGACTGATAGTCAGACTTTCGGGCTTATGATGACCTATAATTTATTACTGTCAAGGATTTAGGAATGACTGCCAGGACCAACAGCTTAACAAGCTTTCCAAGGCAGAGGGGTATTGGTCTCCAAAAATGGTCACCCATCCACAGACCAAATGCGGCAAGCAAAGCTTAACCTGATTGATTGAACCGTGCAGCTCTATTACTAAGCCACAAGCCCAACACTATGAAGCAATTACCAAATAGGTATGAAGCAAGACTATTGTAAACAAATGACACTTTTCTAGGACAGAAATCTCATCAGTTTCAATGGATGTGGTGACTGTATGGTTCTATTTCATATGGGTAGCAAGGCCCTACATAAGTCATTCAGCCAAAAATTAAAACTAGAAGCAATATAATACAAGTAACTGTACAGAGATTTCACAATGGTTAAAATTTTACTAACCTCATACAGTTTTCTGAATCTTCTCTAGTGTAATATTCAACGAAGCAAAATCCACAGGGAGTCTTTTTATACTTATCTAAGCCCATTATTACTCTTCTGATATCACCGCATCGTGAAAATAACTCGTATATTTGTTCTTCTGTTGTATAGAATGACAGGTTTCCAATATACAGTGTTGATGTCGCTTTCAGTAACTTTTCCTGCTCATTGCGGGAACCCTGGAGAAATAATATAATTCCATTAAACCGAATGTAATAAATTAGCAATTTTAACTTAAATAATACCAAGAGCCACCACATAGAAAATCAGGCAACCTACCTTGAAGTGTTGATCACGATAGGAACTAATTTCGATTGATGAATTCATAGCGTCGGAACTTCTTCTCATACAAATCTAAGTGCAACTTAAATAGACATCAAGTTAACAAAACACTTTCGTGCTTGAAGAAATTAAAAGATTTTAGTTTTTCCAGCTCAACAACAACGTTTCACTTCACTTGACATCAAATGAAATGACAACTTGACAACCTGAAAATGGTTGCCATATTATTCTCACAGAGTTAGCGATGTTAAGGTAGTTCCACACGCTTGCCAAATCTTGACGAATTCTTGGGAAATGTGTGGGAAGGTGGGGATATGGTGAGTTCGTTTGGCTGCCTTGTGGTGCAAGCAAGTAAGAACTTGCTGCTGATGTACAGATGCCAGCGCATCAAGCTACCTCAATCTTGGGGTAAATGTTCGATTGGGAAAAATTGATAGTTTGGGGTAGCTTGATATATAGACGCCAGCCCATCGAGCTACTTCAAACTGTCACATTTTCCTATCTAATCTAATTACTATGTAATAGCTTACCATATAGCTATTAGATAGTAATTAGATTATACGTATCCCATAATCTCGCCACAATTTCAGTTATGTCGACGTATTCCAAAAGGAAACATGTTATTATTTTTATGGTTTTAGACTTTTAGCCAAGTATTGACATCATTTTTATAACTAGTCACATTCAACCCGAAGCTAGCGTAACGTAACAGAAAAAAACAAAAAGTAACATTGGCAATACTACGTAAACAAAAGAATGGCAATAAAATTAACATCTGATTTAGAATTCCCGCTTTTCTTTTGTTGCCTCTAAATAGTGAAATTATTAGCAACCATGGTTTTAAAATAAAGTTATCTACACAAAATTGTTTTACCGAGTTGTTTTGATTATTTTTTCGTCATAGAGAATTTGCTAAAATAGTCCCAATGGCTACCGTCGCCGAATTCGAAACTTTAGACGAAGAGGTTAGAGAACTAATTCAAAACTATAAAAATAAAAGAGCTACCGCGTACGAACCCTGTACCCTTAAAAACATCAAGGAGTGCCTAATTGGTCTCAGTGAAGTAAGTATATCTTTCATCTAAGTGTTGTTGGTTGTTTGTTTAGTTCAAAAATTAACAAGTACCTCCAATTTTTAGGAGTTCGGTTTACTCAACATCAGCTATATTTTTAATCCACATTTAGACGTGACCAATAATACTTTACACTCGGAAGCCCTGGTGAATCTTATTAACTCAGTGTGGTCATTGTTACATACTTATAAAAATGTATCACAAAAAGCTGAAAGTCTTGAGGAACAGAATCATATACTGGATCACAATAATAAGCAACTGAATGTAAGTATAACAATATGTATTTAGCTGTTAGTTGAACTCCTCAAGTTCTAAGTTGAGCTGCATGATTACTGACAAATGTATGCATTGATTGGACAGGTCCACTCAATCTGTACGGTTCTTTCCTCAAAAGACCAATTCAGGTACCAATCCACATGGTCTGACCAAGATTATCTCTGGACTTTAAAAGAGACTGTGACCTCTGAGTTTGTTCTGAGAGTAGTCAGATAGGAAAGGCCAACCTCATCTAGTTTAAAAAATATGGTTGATTGTGTAAAAGTGTTTGTACAAACCTACTTAAAGAAATAAAATCATTTAATTCATGTGAGAAAAATGTTTACCATAAACACTATAATTTTTCTTACTCACAGGGTTTAGTAGGAAGGTTGAAGGAAAAGATAAATTCGGAAAAGAATGAGTCAAAAGCTTGTGTTGCTTCAGCACAAAGGATATCGGATCATTCTGAGGAGATGTTACACAAGATGGCAGACACACGTGCAAAGCTATTGCAAGTTACGAAACAAAAAGAAGCTAATGAAAGAAAACTTCAAAATGAGATAACCAGACTTAAATTGCAAAATGAAAAACTAACTGATAGGCTGCGGAATAAAGGTGAATCTCTAGGTTTCATATAAAAATAAAAAACTGTTATTGTATTCAGTTATTTTGTTACCTATATCCATGACATATTCAACAGTCACTTGCTAGTTTTATTTGTATTTTTTTTTTTCAGACGTACATACTCATCCTACCAGTGCAGCCCATGGCGCATGCAAAACTTTGAAATCGGAACACGAAGATTACAATAAACATTTGAAAAGAATTATAAGCAAATTGGAGCACAATAATCAAATGTTATTACAAGAAGTTCTCAAATTGAAAGAAGAACTTATTTTTAGAGGAATGGATCAGTTTGCTTTAGATAGTGGAAAGAATTAATGTGTCCAGTTATCATGATTTTTAATCTAAGTTACCTGCATGAGCTGTGACTTGAATTTTTTAATAATTTTTAATGTTAATAACCTAACTGACTGAATAGTATTAAACTGCACTGATCAGTATTATAGTACTTAACTAATATTGATAATTATGTACAAACTAATCTAGTATTACTTGACACCGTTTTACTTGTTATTGTTGGGGCTTAGCCCTTAGTTATTCATCAATTGTTGCATATTTTGTAATTGATCACAAGCTTTGAAGTTCCAAAAATAAATATGATTATGTAACTTATTGTTATTTTGCAAGGTTAGTAAAAATTACATGGAATAATCGACTATGCCCCTAAATATCTTCCTGCAACAGAAAGTAGTCACATAAGAAAAAGCTTGATGTACCTACACTTGCAGAGCTCAATGGCCACCACTGAGAACCAAAACCAAAGCCCAATCCATCTCTTCCAAAACCTATTACGTAACGTTGCCGCGCATGACCGACATCGGCAAACATCATCAGTAATCCTGGCGGTGCTCAGGTAACTACTGACCTATAAGACATAGATTTGACGACCTCAGTACATTAGGTATCTATCTCTTCAATGCGTGCCTCAGAGATCAGAGACGTAACTTCTAAAGTAATAGAGGAAAAGATAGGCGAGGCGAAGCAGTGAAGAATCGTATGAGCTTTGTCTCTATTTGCGAACACTAAATTAAACCCAACCGTAATTTATCCTGAGTTTATCTTACGGTAAGCAACAGAAAATAAACAAAATTGCGCCTTCCTGATGCCAGCACCTTTCGAAACAGACTAGTCGTATGCAAGTTTTCGGCTTGTGACACTGAGTCGAACGTGAAGACTTGAGAATCAGACAGCTCGCTACAAGATGTCGCCTAGTGTTAGTGAAAACGGCTTTAGCAAATGATCACAGCTAGTCCATGATACCAGTAGCTCTTTAAATCAGAACTAACTGATTTAGGCTTGAGAAGACCTTGTGCATCTTGAGATTGTGTGAGCATACAGCTAGGGGTTTAAATTCCTCCTAGCTATGCTAAAAGGGTTGCCCCAATGTAGCTTTCTAATAGCATAGCATCCATAATCAACATAAAACGGTAAGGTTCGCGGATGTCCTGACTGACCACGCAGTCCGCTGCCGCGCCGTCCTAAAACTATGTAAATGCAGGAGCGAGATCATAGGTACTTAATTATGAGAAGTAGACGAAACGCCAAATGAAATGCTGTCTGAAACCATCACTACTTGTCGCACTAAACTCACTTGAAAATGCCTATGGTGCTTTTCTGAAGGTCTAAGATGTAAGTTCGGTTGAAAACCAATGAAATTGACGAAAGAAACCATCGATGCCAGAAACGCTTAGGCAAGTTAAAGAGCCGCCGAACTGTTTCGTAAAGACAGAATCACCTTTCTTTATCTGAAACTCACCCTCTTGCTACTCAAGGAGACTTCCGTGCTAAAGATGCACGAAAAAAATCGCGGCTGAAAATAAGACTCCTCATTATACCTACGCCCAATTAATTACGTTGAGCTTGCTTGCAGAGCTACCAGCAACTAAACAACTGCCATGGTCGATCTGGAAATCTTTGCAAAAACTTGGAGCCAGTTGTACCCAAATGTGGATACTCCAAGAAGAAAACAATGTCCATGGCGTCATACTGCAGCCGATGCATGCCTCATCTCCTGTCCTCCTCACTGAGCAGTAAGACTAACAGCTGCTCTCTAAAATACCGATGTAGTGAGGTAACTGACACTGCTGTTGATTTCGCCAAGTTCAACAGAAAACATTTTGAGGATAATATTTTAATATTCATCGACACTAAGAAGAACAGTGGATATTTGTTGTTATATTCAAATTGTAAATAATCAACTTGCGTTCTCTTGTGGTGACGCCAAGTGATGCCAATAATAAAACATTATGAGCTGCGTGACGTTAACTCATTTACGGCTGGGGTTTGTACGTAATACGTTCATAGAATTAATTAAACAATTTTGTCCGGGCTTTTGCGAGTCTGACGCGCGGCCGGCCGTAACAAGCGAGACAATAGTATCAGTCCGCGACGCTCGCGTCCAGTCGAGCGCTCGCTGTGCGGTGAACTGATTCACACTTCATAGTGAATACTGAACATTCTACATTCGACCGCGAAAGTGTGCGCGCGCGCATCTTGTTACAACCGCAATCATTTCGTTATCATTAGTATTTCTATAAGATTGATAAGATCATTACATCACTGAGTGATAAGATTCAAGGACCAAGTTACGGCCGAGCAGTACACCGCGACTGCTGTGTGCAACAGCTGTACCTAGTTATAAAATTAAGTGTAAAACAATATACTTGACGGTCGGTTAGTGTGAATATTGAGACTTTGTCGGATGTCGCGGCACGTACCATGGGGACGAGTAAAAGACTGAAGATAACAGTGGTTGGCGATGGTATGGTAGGCAAGACTTGCTTGCTTTACGTGTTCACGAAGAATGAATTCCCAGAAGAATACGTACCTACAGTGTAAGTCTCAACTTAATTCTACTCTTAATTGGTTCCGGTAATGTTTGGGAAGGCAGGTGCGGCGTCTGCCAGGTCAATAGGGCGATTGCGACAAGGTAAGTGCGACGCGAGTCCAAGCCTCTGAATTAGCGAGTTGGCGGCGCTGTAACATCGTTATCATGACACATCTATACAACATATAATTACAGAGATGCGGAGTTGACATACTAAAACATAAAGATTCCTCATTAGAGTGGATTTATATGGATTATTTTAAATTTTCCTTCTATTGTACTCATAATAAATTATACTGTATTACACATTCTTAGTACTTTACCGTACAACTGACTCATAATGACATTATTAATTAAAAAACAAATTAGGGTGAAAAATTATCAAACTATGCAGATTATTCCAAATGAGGATACAGATGTCTAGGACAATTATATATTATAGAAGCTGTATAGAGCCTTGGACTATCAACTTCAAGAAACACAAACAGTTGTGTATAAAACTTGTATTTTAAGCAGGAAATCGATTTGCCTTACGTCATTCAAATTTGTACAAAACCGTAGAATTTGACGTGATGACTAATCAAGCGGTGTAAGGTGCTAAATAAATAACATATCATTTGAGTATAGCGAATGATTTGAAAGATGATAAGCTTCATAAAATAAATGATTCATTAATCGGCTATAGGTACCTATATAGTGCACCTCGGTTAATACAATTTATTTCACGGTGGGGGCACCACGACTATTTTCTGTCGGACTCGGACCTCCCAAACCCATCGGAAGTTGACATGTTTCATATTCTTAAGACTCCTTGGCTAGGTTCTCTATCATAGCAAATCCTAACAACGGGCCCCATCAATTTGGGGCTCATACTGATAAGCAAAAACAAATTAGTTTATAATTGATGGCTCTGTAGTTATACTAGTTATCTCTACATTAATCCTAACTGATGTCACTAACTGATGCGTTCATTGAAATGGGTCTAAACAGCTACTGTGTTTCGAGTTATTTTGTTAAAAGAAGTTCAATATTCAAAATTATAAAAAACTAGACAGACGTGCTGTTTCCCATAATTCGATCGCAGCGCCACCTACCGGGTCCAATTGTTAATCTAAACGATCCAGGAACCCACTCAAACACATACCAAAAATTTCATCAAAATAGGTCCAGCCGTTAAGAAGGAGTTCAGTGACATACACATGTACAGAAGAATTATATAAATAAAAGATAAAATCGTCTAAAATTGTCGCAGGGCGCTTTGAATGTTAATTTCGCTAGCAGTGGGCTAATATTATTGAACAGGTACCTACTTAGCATTGCGAGCTGCACTATTTATAAAGTCAAATACGTCGCGGCATTGTTGTATTGTATCTACACGTCGTCGCTTCCTCCTTATGAAACTGGACGCACGCCTACTGCTACTTTGATTTCCTTGCGATCCATCTCTTCACTAAATGACTCAGTTTCAAGCACATTATATCTCTACTTGCACGTCTGTAGGTAGCTATAGAGATAATTTAAAGAGATATAAATTATTATCTTTTCCGCTTTATATTAGCAGTTGAGTAAAACGACAATAATCAAATACCTCACGCTTGGTTCTTGCCAGGGGTGCGGGTTGTTCGGAAGAGATACCGTGGTCCCTGGCACACAGGCAACTGGAGGAACACGGGTAGGTTTTAGTCAGTAAAAGTCCGACACGCCCTCCCGCTCCACCCAGAGCCGGAGAAGTTATTTGATGATTTCTCACCCTCAAAAAAAAGGATTGGCTATACATTCCCACATTAATTTAGTGGTCGCCCAGTCATCGAAATCGACCATAATTCATTTAAATTTTAATTATACATACAGGATAAGTTTTTAACCAGTGCGCAAACTGTAACCATGGATTCAGCATATCATTCTAGACCCCAGCGCAGAAATTTTTCGTCGGTAATACAAAAAAATATCAGCTATTCCATACATTTTCACCGCGTAGGTATTGAACTTTTCTATGAATCAGCTGATTTTTTGCTGCTGGGGAGTTTGTTGCGCCACTTCTTCTTCCCAGCTAAAGCACTAGGAAATGGGGAAGTGCGGGCGTTTTGGGGGACTGTCTTATGTAATTTTGACGCTCAAAAAGTGCTGACTCTCAACCTAGTTTCAAACTGTAAAATTTTCGCAAATGAACATATACCTTATCCTTTTTAATAAAGTTGAAAAACTATCATAGAAATTTGACAGATTGGGGAAGCTAGATGTGCTTGGCCTCTGTACCAAAGCTCATGTGACCAAAGCCAGTGACAAACCAGCATAATTACGACAAAATAGTCAATGTACTTACAGATTTTCTCTTAAAATAACGCTTGCAACTTTGAGAAAAGACCTATTTCATTACAGTATCGTGTTACAATATCTAATAATATGTTCGTAGCACCATGAAAGTTACTACATCAATCCTCTAAGAGAAAATCGCTTTTGAATCTTTCGTAAGTGTATGGTATTTATGTGGTATTTATGCTCGTGACTGTACTACTTAACTTGAGTCAGTGCAGCATCTGAATAGCAGTGGTAAACATGATTAAAGTCCTCCTTCCGTATATATAGAAAATTTAAAATCCGTATTTGGCTAACATGGAAAAGCTACATAATACGTAAGTACATACAAACGTGCATGTAGCGCGTTATAGGGTCAAGGATAACTACCAATAATATCCAGATAAGGGGTGTTTAGAGGGAAAAAAAATCAGCCTCAACGACCCATTTATACATGAATACCAAAGCAATTGTATTTTGATAGGATCAGGAAAAAGGAGACTAGTATCTAGAGGTAGGTACTTATAGCACGTAATATTCTAATTCCCCATCATCACTGGGGCGACTCATACCTAAGTAAATGACAGACTCGTACCTACCAGGGTAATAACATGTTTGTGTAACATTAGTTAACCTATTGATACGTGTATGGTTCATACTGGGTTAAACCGAAATGGGCTCAAATTGACATCAGTCTAACTCTATGTAATGGTCAGTAAATAACACATATGGTACCCGTGGTCCCTGGAACGTACCACGGGTATTTTTTTTACCCATGGTCCCGCCGAGAAATATAATGCGGCGACGACAACGTAGGTTTAGTTACATTAACACGACCTACATAGACAGTCCGTAGGAAGTGGTCGGTACAGAACTCCCAGGAGATTCATCCTAATTACCTATTAGGTTGGTTGAAGTATCGCAAACGCCCAAGCATTTCCAGATTGGAGATCTGTCTGCGGTAATTTCCGCAGTTTAACGCAGACATAAGTCCACGAACTATCAGCTGCCTAGCCTTTCCCAACTATATTGGGGTCGGCTTCCAATCTAACCGGATGCCTGAATACTAGTAATTTACATGGAACGAGTCGACTGCCTATGCCTGCCTGACCTCCACAACCCAGTTACTGGGTAATAAGATACCTCTTGGTAAGACTGGTTGTTCGTTTTCGGGCTTCTGACTACTCGTAACGACTTTTAAAGATCCACAAACCAGCCAGATAACCACTACTTCGTGGAACGGTCGGATCGTTTTGTTACCAATCGCTACTCTTTGAATTGACGATGCCACAAACTACGTTATAACCCATAGCATACCTACCTTTTTCTAATGCAAACACAGTGTTGTTATTCTCGTCGAAACATTAAAATGTTAAAAGTTGGAACAATAACCCGACATTGAATACTTCTTGCTTCCACAGTTTCGACAACTACGTCGGTCACATCACAGTGGACGGCGAGGAGGTGGAGATGGCGCTGTGGGACACCGCCGGCCAGGAGGACTATGAACGATTAAGGCCATTATCTTATACACATGTAAGTTTTCCACCATCATTTACATCAGCACCACAAGCAGCATAAACATTATTAACCGATACGCTGCGTTGAGAAGTGGTGATGTGAAAAAGAAAACTTAAAAATGTTCGCCAGTAGGTACGTCCAGAACATCTAGTGACGCTACACTACAGTAACACATCTAGCACAAGGTCATGTGTACTAGACTAAATCACTATATCATAAATAGGGTTGCCAGGTCTTAAAATCGAAAAGCCGGACAGACCAGCCAGTTTAGCCGAACATTTGGTTTAAAGGCCGGACACCATTATTTTTTTAGTCTCAGTTACAACACGACAATAAAAAAAGTAAATATGTCTTTTTTATCATTTACCATAAAATATTAAATTCTAAAAAATAAACAATAAATTGAAAAGCCTGACTTTTTCCGGCTTTATCCGGACGCCTGGCAACGCTACCTACTCTTAAATAGATAGGCATACTTATGAGAACCCTTTCTATACATCCTGCTGTTTTTTTTAGACCTCTTTAAGCTGGCTCAGTGATACCAATGCCGGTTCTATGGTTCTGACGGACGTATCGAGTCCACATTTAGACAACTTTTAAATAATTCAAACAGTATTGTTGTTTACATGCTTAAATAAATAATTCAAATGTTATTGTTCTGTTACAGACAAACTGTTTCCTAGTGTGCTACTCGGTGGGCACTCGTTCCTCGTTCGAAAACGTGATCCATAAATGGTATCCAGAGCTAAAGCACTTTAATGAAAAAGTGCCCATTGTATTAGTTGGTGAGTTCAGAATATTATTTATTTGGAGGTGCATGGTTGCATGCTGATGTAAGAATGGTCGCAATGCGTATGCCATTTTATTAGTTCCAAAAAACGGATAACACCGTATTTTCGTCAATCTCATTAGTAAGCAACTCCTAATTCTCGAATAATCATAATACTAAACGCGCGATTCTTACAGTTGCGAGTTCGATTTGAAAGTTCTTTCTAAAAGAAGCATCCGTTGCAAAATTCTCCAGGCCGTAATATTTTTTATAATATTTGTTAATTATGTACACAGCAATTTGTGTCTATTAGCTGAATGAGTGTTAATAAGGAAGAACTTAATTACTGCTTTATGTACATGGTTAAATTTGCACTTAACAGGCTTTGCTTATTCACCCTGAGTAAGTAATTGAGGTCTAATGATCAGAATTTTGTGGGTGACAAAACCAATTAACTGGGTCTTATACTGATTTTTAAATGAGACGTCTAATCCGAACATGTGCGGGACGATGCCTAGCGAGGTCATAAATGGCGTAGCCCTGTTTTTTTACTCAAATAAAATAAACATTCTCGGTCGCATACTTGACACAGCTATGTAACTATATTGTGAATTTATGGGCGGAGGGGACAATAATAATATATTATGTATATACACTAGCTTGCGATAAAGAATGCCAGGAAAGTCTGAATAAAAAAATGGAATCACAAAACATATTTCAATATGGTAAATATATCTATTTCAGCTACCAAAACAGACCTGCGAGCATCCGGCACCGCAGTCGTGACAACACAGGAAGGAAAGAAATTAAAAAAGAAAATTCGGTGAGTTCATACTTCCAACAAATAATATCTGGTTTACTATCAATTCAAAATACAGAGAAAGATAGTATTGAAACTGAATATTTTTTTAAAACAACACAAAAGTGAAAAGTGACAAGGGTTATCGTGCCCGAGCGCCGGCAGCTGCGCTATCGCCTCTTATCACTCGCTGATAATGCCACGAGTATTGTGATATAACGACAAGGGAACAATTTGTTAAATAAATCGGGCGATTTAACTACCACACAATTAGTTAAAAGTGCCGTTAAATGTTTGCACACTAAACATCGTCCAAGGCGTTATAACCCGCGGTATTTTTGTCAAGAAGATTAAATAACTGTATCAAGGTTACAAAAACTAGACAGTCTACATTTGAGCACCTAAATAAAATTCAACGATTACATGATATTGACACGTCGTTTTTATGATACCTGATTATTGAGTTTCTATGTATGTTTGTTATCAGTCGGAGTGGCATTGTAGATAAAAAGACTACTTGTACACATGAGTGACGGTGCGTTTGCACTTGTTTCAGAGCGGTCCAGCTGGTGGAGTGCTCTGCGCTGGAGCGAGTCAACATGACCGAGGTGTTCGAGGAGGCGGTGCGCGCCGCGCTGCGCAAGTCGCCCGTGCACAAGCGGACCTGCCAATACCTCTGACGAGCCTCATTCACAAAATATTTTCTCAATATGACCCGCGGAATTAACGACCAGCCATAACAAACTGCTCACAATTCAAACACACGCTGTTTGGTTTCGTCAAGAATTTCCATCGCGTCAACTGTTAGTAGTTACAGATTGAGCTCGTTGCATTTTACTTCCGTATACACTAGGCCTGCACAAATGATTGCCTTTGAACAATTTACTGAACTTACAAAGAGTATTATTTGAAAACTTAAAAGATTTGAAAAATATAAACTATGAGATAGATCAGTTGATACATTGAGATTTTAGTTAGGTAACCGTTGAATTATGTGCTATTTATGATGCTTTTGTACAAATATTTTATTATTAAAAACTTTATTTTGATGTTAAGTTAAATATGAGAGATGTATATTTGATTTTAAAATGTAAATATAAACTTAGATTAATATACTTTACGAAATGAAAAGGGCCAAATTCTTTGAAACCAAAACGTTTGTAATATAATTGTCAATCAAAAGCATAATTTATCTTCTACTATTAGTGTATCATTAGTAGGCTGAGGTACCTTAGTATACCTCTTTGCAAGCTATTGATTTATATAGTAGAATAGCTGTTCACACTGCCACACGGTAAACCGGTTATACGTTTACCTAGTTCTACTCTTAATTAGCTAGCGTAGTACCTTACGGCAGAAGCACTCACGTCCTTACGTAGTATATTTTCACTGTATCATGCAAATAACTAGTGGAGTCCTTCACGATGACGCTGCAATGTAGTCGTGCAGTCATCCAGTCTTCAGTTGACCAACGATACGTTAGTCATTGTGTGGCTACCAAGGATTTTCCGAAACGCAAATAGGATGACGTCAGTAACACACCATACGTGTATAAAATGTATTATATTTTACGTTAAATTGACTGAATCAGTATTTTTGTAGCACAGGAAACTAATGCGAACACTATTGTGGACACAATATTGTAACATGTTTGTATTGTAATATAGGTATATGTAACAGGAAAATGCAAGGAAACATGTATTTACATTAAAGAACGTGAAAAACGTGTTTATCTTATATACAACTTATTGCAATTTTTATCGTCACACGCTTTCTGATGTTAAGTATTACTTAATCTAACACAGAATAGCGAGCGGACGAAAATTAATGATAATTTACAACTGTTAATGTTTACCAAAAAGTCTTGATTTCTAAGTAAATATATAATATAAAAATGATTTCATTCCGTTTTATTTTCCTTTTTTTATTATCTAAATCGATTATTTGGATAACTTAAATTTGCAAAACACAATCAAGCAAAAAACGAACTCTGTCGTCAACTTCAAATCACTGACAACACAAACTGTTGTCAACTAAAAGAAAATTAAAATAAATTGAAGCAAAATAAAAGAAAGTCATTAATAGTTAAAAATGTATAATGTGGCATTAGTGGCACATGCTGGCTTATAGAGAGCGTTAGTTTTAGCATTATAAACATTTCTCAGCTGAGAGGTAATTACATACTGCAGCAGATTCACTAGGCGACAAATTATGGGCAGTATAACGACGGTCACTGGCAACATAGCTCTGTAAGTGGCATCAAAACGTTATGATGGCACTCAGTATTTTTATTGGCACTTTGAAACAAAATATTTCTAACCACACACTTTTCCGTTGCTAAGCAATATCGTGGAAACGGTCACCATTATGATTACTAAAAAGTTCATCAAATTTTCTGCCAAATAAATCACCTAGTAGAACACCTTGAGATTCTTCTGCAATGTTAACATTATCTTCATCATACAATCTGCAGAGAAGAATCAACTTATTAATAATGGAACTCTAAAATAAAACAAAAGATTACTTTTGGTTTGGAAGTACGAGGCTTGTGCTACCTAATATTACTGGTCCTTATTAACTATGACAAAGTGCTAGTCGCAGTCTCAACGCAGTCTTGCTTGTTGCCAATTGCGCTAAAATATTTAAAATAAACCAAATTTTATACATTATTGCCAACTTCAACTCTTAATTAGTAGCTCAGAATTTCACACATATAATCTGCTATGGAAGATCATTAGACGAAGATCATTAGTTTGTTCAGTAAAAAATAATTTTGGTCGGTAAACAGAAAAACACGACGGTATACAAACTTGCTGGGCAACAGCACCGTGAAAAAAATTTATTGTAAAGAGTTCGTATTACTTGCAAAGAGTCATAGAGAATAAATGCCCTAGACTTATCATTGTGTCCATGCGCACACGAGGCACGGCGAGCAGAACGCGGCAGGCGCGATACACTCTGATGATGCTACTGGTCATTTCTTCTTCGTACGGTCTATTAGTTTGCTCTGCAACAAAATAAATAAACTGTCAACATGATATCCTGCAACTTTGCACTTAATTACTATTGTAAATGTTTTGTTTTAAAATCTATAATCCGGTGTAAAGACTCCATATTCATCAAAGGTGTAACATCAATCATTCATGTTACAGCTAACCGATACTGATATTGTTATTGATGATGAATGAAACATGCAACTGCTGACAAGACCTGAATTTGGTTTTTAATCTATCTTATCAAACAAATCATATTGATAACAGTGTATTTATCACTTGGAAACTTTGCCGCATCCCGTCCGGTTTTATGACGTAATCATGAAGTCCTCAATCACATCCGGTATCAAACAGTCATTAAGGCGCCGTTTGTAAAATTAAAAAATCCTGTGATTTTAAACTTTTCAAAATAATTTAAACAGTGGGCAGGGCACATTGCTCGCAAAAAATATGGCCGATGGGGCCGAAAGGTTCTGGAGTGGCGACCGCGTACCGGAAGGCCTACCACAAGGTGAACCGATGAAACGCCGCAAGGATCGGCTGGATGCGGGAAGCACAAAACCGGTCGAAGTGGCGGACCTTGTCATGTCCAGCAGTGGACGTCTTTCTGCTGAAAAGATGATTACGATAACTTCTATAGTCACCTTAGCTAAATTGAGTCCGATCTCGCTGAGCCGCTTGTGCTGGTAGGTGAGCGGCTCATGCAGCTTGGCGTCGCCGCGCTTGTAGAAGTCGCTGTAGTCGAGTCGGAAGGCGAGTGTTTGGAGAGACACCTCCGCGTGCAGAGCCAGCTTCAGTATCAACGTGGTCACATGACCCCTATAATATAATACTATCAGTAAACCCTGGCCTTTCAAAATTTAGTAATGAAGTTAACACAATGGCAGCTTAAAATTTAGTACCTATCTATTTATTTGGCTTAGTAATGTATTTGTAAGTATGCGTTTTAAGTTTCAGGTTAATTGATGTTACAATAATTATAATTATAACATTCGGGCAGAGGGTAGTTTATATAATTTGAATTTGGATCATTTCCGTTTGTTTTTATTATGAAAAAATAACTCCAAATTAGTAGCTTTATTGATGAAGTGAAGATGGTAAAAATATATTATGAGAATGCAAATTGCTAATTTTCTACGCCAAATACTTCTTCTCCGCCCGTCTATTATACCGTTTTTTTTTTACAGATGCTAAAATGGATTTCCGTACATTGTTATTTTATCTATTAATGTGTATTATTCATATATTTCATCAAATTTAAGAAGACCGTTGATTATAAAAATATATTTAAATTTCTTCATCAGTTCAGAAGCATGTGCTTCTGAACTTTTGTAGCAGACAATGTTTTTTTGTTGTGAAATAAGTGATTATTGAATGATGGTTATGTCAATTAGTGTAGCTTAACGACATCCTAATCGGTGCAATTTGCTTATCGATAGTTTCACACATAGTAGTAACTAGCTTATGCCCGCGACTTCGTTCGCGTCAAATTTCTTGCTCCCCGACCCACCCGACGACGACTGACGTTTTTCTCTTTGCTCGGCTCCTAAGGGTCTTAGCGTGGGCTATCCAACACTGACAGAATTTTTCAAATCGGACCAGTAGTTCCTGAGATTAGCGCGTTCAAGCAAACAAACAAACTCTTCAGCTTTATTATTAGTATAGATATAGATTAAATGCTTGTGCGCAAGTTCTCAATACTCAACGCGAACCGGGTAATTACAAAAGTATCAATAAAGACTGGTATAATTTTCCATTACTACTGTTTTATACAAATCTATTGAATATGATGATACGTCATGACATGATCGACGACCTCATCATTATAGTCTTTATTTTTCTAGAATTATTATCAAAATATCCGTGTTTACTTGGTCTATAGTAGTACAGAAAGAAATTTTTAAGTAGTAACATTAAACCAGCACCGTTACCATGTAAATGCTTTAGATTAAAGTTCTCCATCGTGCGTAACTAATACCTCAAGCATAACCAACCTTATTTGTCGTTCATTTGTCGTCGTGACCCAGAATATTGTACGTACCTGTACGTGCGAGCCCAAACATTTAGGTCAGCCCTTCGACTGGCTAGGAACTGATGGAAAATCTTCCGCATTTCCTTGTCCAAAGCTTCGTCAGCCGCCGTGAAAGCGTATTCGCCTGTAGTACAATGAAAAGATACATTCAACTTATAGTATTGGGCAGATGGGCTTCAAGGCTAAAATACATACATACATACATAAACTCGGCATGAGTTTCTGAAGGGGGTAGCCAGAAACTACAGAACGCCATCGCCACCTACTACGATCCTTACATATTCCTTTTGCCTCGTTTACGTTCATACATCCAAACGAGGCAAAACGTGTATGTAATCGATCGTATCGCGTCGTTAAAAGGAATTTCATGTCATGCACGATCAGCAGCTATTGTTTAGTTAAAAAGAAATCACAAGCCTCTTGTATCCGCCTTGTATATCCTGAACCGGATTAGTTACATGCATAAATTAAAAACAAATTGTTCACGTGTATACATTGAACGTGAGAAATGAGTAAGTCGGCGAAAATTTCTTACCAAAACTACCCTCATTAGGCGTACAAATGTTAGTCTCAATGTCAATTGTTCATTTTACAACATCAAATACAAATTAAATTAAATTTGATAAATTAACTAATTCAACTAAATTTTATTCGAAAACATTCAATCAATCAATCAATCAATCAATCAATATCTTTATTGTGGATCATAGGTAGGTACAAAATACAGGTCTTAAATAGATAATTGTGATCAGCTACGTCCCGCCCTTTGGGCATACAACAGTCAAATTAGAAATACAATTACATTAAAATTTCACATAAAATATAAAACAAACATAAAAATAAAATGGAACTAATTAAGGTAAATACACATCAGTGGGTCACTGAACGCATCATGACTGAGGGGGACTATATTGGAGCAGTGATTTGTCTGATAGGAAGTCTTTTATTGAGTAGTAGCACTTTTTTACTAGTAAATCATGGAGACTCTTTTTAAATTTTTTCATTTCCGTAATTATCCTAATAGGCCCCGGAATATTATTAAAGATGCATGAAGCAGTACAAAAAATACTTTCATGCATTAGATGAGTCTTGCTAGCTACAGTGCGCAATTTGTCCTTACGCCGTATACGCGTGTAGTAATTGTACATGTCAATATTATTTTTGACGTATACTGCTGCTTCAAATATATAGACACATGGCAGTGTTAATACGTTCATCTTTTTAAAAAATGGTGTACAGGAGTCAGTTTCACATAACTTAAATATAGCCCTGATGCAACGTTTTTGAGCAATAAACGCACGCCCCTTGTCTGTACTGTTGCCCCAGAATATTATACCGTATCTGAGGATAGAACTAACGTAACCGTGATAAGCTGTTAGTAAAGTAGTCTGATTCGCTATTTTACCCAGTCTGTGAAGTGCATATGAAAACTGTCCCAGCTTTTTGCATACATGGTCAACATGTAGTTTCCAGTTAAGTTTGTTGTCAATGTGTAACCCTAAAAATTTTGTTACTTCAGTTTCTTCAATATCGCTATCTAGGTAATGGATTTTTAAAGTACCTGTACGTCGAGTTCGTATTTTGAAATTCATTAGTTTAGTTTTGTCAATGTTAATCATTAAATTATTCATTTTAAGCCAGTCTATAATTAATAATATTGTTTGATTAATGTCAGATTCTAGATCAATTGTATTATCATTAACGAATAAAACAGTGCTATCATCAGCAAATAGTGTAATGTCATGATTTGTTACTGAAGGCATGTCATTTATATAAACAAGGAAGAATAAGGGCCCCACGATAGTCCCTTGAGGAACGCCGAATTTAGCAGTTCCAGATTCAGAAACATATAGTTCTTCTGTTTTAGTTGTGGGATTTAACCTCCTTACTTCTGTAAATTGTTGTCTGTTGTTAAGATACGATTCTATAAGTTTGTACACATTACCTCTCACACCATATGCATACATCTTTCTTAAGAGGATCTTGTGGTCAACTCGGTCGAATTCACCAGCTCCTTCACTAAAGTACTACTTATTTCTTTTAGTGACCGGAAAGAATAGTTAATAAATCAACGAGTATTCGTTTTCTTACCGCGAGAGAGTTTCTCTGCCTTGACCTGCTCTATTCTGTCCCGTCGCTCGAGTTCTGCATTGATACCGTTGTGTAGTGTTGACTCGAAACTGCGCAGTGCCAACGTCTCGTTCAACACGTTGCCCAAGTAGGATTGGAGCTCCTATGAATATGACAGTGTTAAGGACTTCTGAATGGTTCCGAACATTTTCGGCCATAATTTGAAAACAAGGTTTTTCTTTAGACCCACAATTAAAACATAAAGACATTTTTTAATTTCGTACTTTTCCGAGAATGTTGAAGTCGTTAATACAAAAACCGATTGTAAGACCCAGTCTAAGCTGTCAATTTTGTATAAGGAATTTTTACTCTTATTCGCAAAAAGGTTCGTAAGTTCAAGCTCGAAGATTTAAGCTTGGACCAAAATTAGAACTCATTTTGTAATTAGACGTAAACTAAACAAAACCTTTTACTTTGGCCTATCGAGGGTTTTCTCGAAAGTGGAATACTATCGGAACGAGGGTACGGCGGCATGGCTCGAAGCAAGCGTTGGCCACGTTTAGTATATCGACGTTTTGTAACAAGAAATGGAGCGTGCTTGAGATATGTGCTCGAAGCGAGCGTTGGCCACGTTTAGTGTATCGCCGTTTTGTAACCAAGCTCGCCTCGAATGATACAAACAAAAGTTGCAATTCAGTCTCCGCCTTTACATGTGCACCGCGAAGGTATTGCACTCTTCTGTCAAATAGCAGATATTTTCTTTTGATAACCATCGAAAAGTTACTTTGCTAGGGGTCTAGAAACATGTGCTGAATTCATGATTACGGTTTGCGCGTCGGTGGCCACCCAGTATTTAAACAATTAAAGCTACTTTAACAATCTCATTACAAAACAATTTCTAATTGTGGTCCACGCCTTCTAGTCAATTTTTTGTATTCAGGACTTAATCTATAACAGAATAAAGTTCGAAATACAAACAAAAACTCGCTCGATGGTTTAAAATTGATCAAGAGATAAACGTTGTTTTGTAATAAGGGCGTTAACGTTTACTGCAGCCAATTAAATGTTTTTCAAATTCGTCAAAAATTTTCAAGATTGTAAGAATTTCTGAAGCATTATTTTGATATGATCATCGGTCATATCATCATATAGAATAAAACAGTTAGTAACGTTGTAAAGACCAGGAAAACTGATGTTCAGTCAGTCGCACAGTTGCGGAAAAAAAATGTAGTTTTGTAAATTATAACAATAGGAAGTTAGAATGATTTAAACCGCAAATTACCCGACCCGAAATAACGTCAGCCACATTTTCCTCACTATATATGGCACCATAAAGTTAGATAAGGAAAATGGACCAAAATCGCAGCATGGAGTACCTGCGTGGTGTCATGTATTGTCACAGAGCACGGAATCACCGGCTGCGTCTAGAGATGGCAGTACTAATAAAATTCGCGGCGCGGCGCCATAAGTACGTTGAGAGCATGACTTCTGCCGGACCGCCGTCAAATCCGTCAGTATATAATTATACGCCATTTGTTTCGTAGCGCGAGTAAACGGTGACACGTTTTTTAATAGAAAGTATTGTACTGAATTTTCTTACATAACTTGCCCTAAAAACCATATCCGAACGGTGAAGCCGATCTCGAGTGAAGTACTTACCAACGCGCAAGCAGATTACCCATTACGACTATTATACCATCGTGGTCTAATGGATGGCGGCATATAGTAGATACTTGGCTTGGCCAGTGACCGTAGACAATGAATTGAGATAAGCTATAAGCGTATACCCTATGAGATAGGGTATACACTATACGCTTTGACTTGTAAACTGGTACTATCTATTGCGTAGTTCTTTTCAAAGAAATCGGACCGTGTCAGTCGTTTTGATGGGCACCAGTTGTAGGATGGGGATAGACGAAAAAATTGCCACGCGGGCTCCGCGCCTACTGCCTCTTGTACCTACGCGAGTGACCCACCTGCGTGGTGTGATGTATCATGGCGTGTATGGAGTGCCTGTCCAGCGCGTGGTGGTGCAGCCTCAGCAGCGTGTCGAGGTCGGCTCGCTCGGCCGCCGCGTTCAGTAGCGCGCGCCACGCGGGCTCCGCGCCTACTGCCTCTTGTACGCGAGTGACCCACCTGCGTGGTGTGATGTATCATGGCGTGTATGGAGTGCCTGTCCAGCGCGTGGTGGTGCAGCCTCAGCAGCGTGTCGAGGTCGGCTCGCTCGGCCGCCGCGTTCAGTAGCACGCGCCACGCGGGCTCCGCGCCTACTGCCTCTTGTACGCGAGTGACCCACCTGCGTGGTGTGATGTATCATGGCGTGTATGGAGTGCCTGTCCAGCGCGTGGTGGTGCAGCCTCAGCAGCGTGTCGAGGTCGGCTCGCTCGGCCGCCGCGTTCAGTAGCGCGCGCCACGCGGGCTCCGCGCCTACTGCCTCTTGTACGCGAGTGACCCACCTGCGTGGTGTGATGTATCATGGCGTGTATGGAGTGCCTGTCCAGCGCGTGGTGGTGCAGCCTCAGCAGCGTGTCGAGGTCGGCTCGCTCGGCCGCCGCGTTCAGTAGCGCGCGCCACGCGGGCTCCGCGCCTACTCCGCCGGCCTCTTGTAGCGCGCCCATCAGACGGAGAGCCTCCAGTCGGAGACAAGACACACGACGCATCAGGCTCCACACCTCTGCACAACATTGGCGTATAAGTTTCTTGCATTGGCATTAAGTTTGTTAAAAAAAATGCTTATGGAAGCGAAACTGGGCGTATAGACGACCAGAATCTGTAGAGGCGAGGAGAACAAGCAAGATGCATTATTATTTTGTCTCTGACAGAGGTGACAATGCATAACCACATAAAGATCGGTTTCGCGCAGAATCGGTAGTAGGTATGACTTACTAAAAGATAAGCCTTTTCCTTGGGAGGTAAGATGTATCATTTAAAAAGATAGTAATCATTTTTCTAGAGCGTCACCAACAAACGACTTCATGAAAACCTTAAATAACACAGTTGAGTAACATTTTATTGAAAGAACTATCAATAACAACCACTCATCACCTGGCATATACTTGAGCCTCTTCTGCAGGATGGCATGTTCGCGCCACGCGTCGTGCAGCCCGTACTCGATGCGCTTGACGCGCCACAGCTGCGTGAATAGCGCCCGGTAGCGCGCGGCGCAGGTGGCCGGGAACAGTGTGCCTAATGGTCCGTCGACGCGGTATTGGAGGGCGAACACGTCCCAGCCGCAATCGTCACGGCCATCACCTGGTAGAAAACAAACAGACCTCATCAGTGACTTTCCATCAGGCGTGATCGAGGTCAAGAGCGGGCCCATTTGGGAATAAAAATAAACACATTATACGATTACATTATAGGAGCAGTTCGTTATCCGTTAATTATAGATTGCCACCTGGCAGGAATATAAGCCAGCTAAACGCCATCTGAGAGAGGTCTGGGAAGGCATAAAGTCAATGTTCTCACTGTTTAAGTTTTAAAAAGAGATGGCGCTATACGTCCCGTATAAATCTCTTTCTCACATAGGATCAATTTTGATACGACATACAGTAGCAATGTGTAGAATCAACATTGGTCCAATGTTTCAAGTTATTGTATTAGTTAAAATAAGTACCTAAGGCAAAAATTGCCACATAATAATATGCCCAATGTACTTACAATTAGGGTATAGATTGACGTGCAGTCGTGCCAGCACGTGCTGCGGCTCGAACTGCGCGTTAGTGGCGCGCACGGCCGCCTCCAGCGTGCACGTGAGGTTGTGCACGTATAGTGATGTCGCAGGCTTGTTCAACTCGTCCCTAAGCAATCGAGAATAATATCTTATAGGCTTGGTGACAAAAGAAAGATACCAGAGTCATATTTTTGTAGTATACTCCTGTTATTATAAAGCTTACTGGCTTCGATTTACGTACCGTTGAATGTTGATATCACAACAGTTGCAATATTAATAATGAAAGAAAGAAGATGGAAATGACATTCTGCGGTATCTTCTATAATACGTCAAGCAAAAACTTTGTACACCTTTTACGAAACTTACGCGGACGGAGAAGTATGAAATTTGGCACAGTCAAAGTTTATATAAATAGGGTGTACAGAAAGCTAATAATATAATGATGCATTAGAAATACAGGTCGAATTTCGGCCACAACTACATATTAAGTCGCTATACCAAAAATTTTGAGACGATAAAGCAGATTCTATCGTGCAATGAGCAGACAAAAATAGCCCTTAAGGTGATGAACATATTATGGAGTAGGCTGTACATACTGCAGCAGAGTCATGAGGTGGTGCACGAAGTCTCCCTGCGCGAGCAGCAGGTACCGGCGGTGCGCGGCCAGGTGGTCCAGCAGGTGGTGGTGCGTCGTCAACGCCGCCAGCAGGCGCGCCGACGCCGCCGCGTGCGCGCCCGCCACGCCCTCGCGCAGCCCCGCCGCCTCCCACCATGCGCAGCCTTCTGTCATGCGCTCTCCGCCTAAGTATTTACTTAATCATTACATTACCTATGCTCGCTTACCGTCGCTTTTCATGTCTGTACGCTTAGATCTTTTAAACTACGCAACGGATTTTAATGCGGTTTCATCAATAGACAGAGTGATTCAAGAGGAAGGTTTTTCTGTATAATACACCGACCGTCACGCGGTCGAAGCCGCTGGCAAAAGCTAGTTATATATTAAAGTCACTTTTGGATGACCGAGCTGTTCTTCTACACTTGTGAAAGTAAAGTATAAAATCCTTTGTTTCAACATTAAAACAAAACTAAAGCGACTAACAAATGGTATTTACAAGGCAGATGTGAGTAGAAACGCCCTAGACATAAAGTAACCTTTGTTGGTGATGTTATTCAGAAAATTCAGGTGCGTAGTACTCACAATCGGTGGGCGTGTATGATCAGAGGGGCAATTCTCGTAATCTTAAGAACGGTCACAGTTTGATTTCAGTCATACATTTCTGACAAATTTTTGACATTTGCTTGTCGCCGAGATGACACTGCGACTAAACTTTGAACGTTTTTAATTATGAAAATTGGCCTTCTGATGTATAAACGTAAATGAGGTAAAAAACGTTTGTAATGATCGTAACTGATGGCATTCTGTAGTTTCTGCCGACCCCAAACCTACGTATCTCGTTTAGAACATACTATCAAGATGCACTATATTCACACGCAGCCCAAGCAGCACGCAAGTGTTTTCAACATCAATATAACAGCCTAATTAGAGCTTAGAGTTCTTTTAGAGACTTACAAGAGTGTCAAAAAATTATTCAATCTGTTAAGGGATCCGCTAAAGCTTAGAGTATTTAAACAGAATATGAAAACTCCACTATACAGCTTAAGTATTTTGTGACACTTTAATCTGGTTTTATCATTAAAGCTGTATACAAGCTGTATTTTGCATGTGAACACTTACTTATTACAGCTCTTAGTGTTATTATAGTATCACTTAAGACTTGTTTCTGTACAATGGTGTATGCAAACTCCGTTCTAAAACTTATTTTTATGGCGTAATTGTACACTCTTGTAAATACAGTGGTTTTATGACTTCTGTTTTTGAGGGTGTTTTAAAACTAAAAAAATAAATGACAGCTACAGTACAGCTTTATTTTGTATTAATGACAGTCACTCGGAAAGACTTTACGGTCAACCGCCAATTCCGTCGACGTCCAACGAAGAGGGTTCCGTAGCAATAACATTAAACAGGGTTATTAATGATCATAACAGTTATGTTAAATGTGTAAATTTAATTCAACCTTCGGAACATGATTTGACGTTTCTTCATAAAGCAGCGCAAGTAGTTCAAATGATGATTGATTTGAACCATGAGATCTAGTTCTCTTACGGCTTCGTCATATGACGATATTGATGGCCGTTTCACACAGCATTTTGAGGTGGACCAATTATGTAAAGGCCGAGATGTTTCATCCTTTACTAATTTGTTGATATCTAATCGCTTTCTTGGCCATCTTAACTTGCCTTTTGATTTCCACAAAGTTGGTACAATGCAAAGCTTGTTTTGCCCTTTCTCAATGGTTGCTTAAATTTTAGTCGGCATATTTTCCTGAAAATAAAGTAAAACTGATATAATATATACAACAAACTAATAATGCTTTACATTATGTTTACTTAGGTATAAAATATAAGGTCAAATTAAGAATCTCTTCCTTTTTTTGTGGGTTAAAAATTAAACAGCTACTTGTTTTAGTTTTACTATATGTGGGTATGTATCATATTGAGTCAGCATTTTTTATTTCTTTTAGGTAACCCTTATGAGCATTATAAGTTATGTATAGAGAACTGATATACAGCCTAAGTAATAAAAATATTCTATTATAAAGCTGATTAGCAGCCAAAAGCTGTACAATATAATCCTTAACTTACTTAGTACAGCTACTCAGACTATAATACACTCCGATTATCGTGTAGGCTGTTTAGCAAATAGTCGCCATTTTCGTAATTTCGAATGTAGGTATAAAACAAAATTAGAAACATAATTTAAGGAATATATAATGATTTTCAGCTTGATATGATATGATATATCAGGGCACAATGATCACACTACCCTCACTTCTGTTATTATAAAATTGTTTTTTATTCTAACCTTAAAACCAACATTGACTTACCATATAAATGGTATTTTTCTTTTATATCAGATCGATTATTTTGCTGGCGCTTGAATATTTTGACGGAAAACATAGACAGGTTCACAATACATTTGAATCCGCAATTTCAATTCACCAATTAACACCTTCAGATATCTAAGTCCAAGATTACGTTTACTTACTAATAAATATTATAAATAACAATGTCGCCATTCATTGAAAAGGATAACATTCATTTTGTGTCTCTTCAAAAACCTATTTAAAACTCTTTTCTCTATAAAGTATTTATAAAATAATATCTGTAGTATAATGGTTTCTTTGTACACCGAATTACAGCTCTAATACAGCTATTATACAGCGCCTCTATTGCTTCTACAGCTATTATACAGCTATACTTGAGCAAAACGCTGTATAAAATGTGCCCATTTTTTACTTATAAGGTCTGTATAAGCGCTTATACAGCCTCTATACAGCCTGAACATACTGCTTCTAGTATAAAATCGAACTTAAATACAGCTTGTATACAGCTTGCAATGCTACTTGGGAGAGTATTAGTAAGATCGATGGAGTGCGTCATATTGCAACACATAGAGGGAAAAGAAAATACATTTATTCACCAGTTAACGTGACGCATAAAGAAGAAAAATTCAAGCACACAAACACAATAAGAACAAGCTGCGGCATAATATGCGTCACATGCAGTACATAAATAAACCTTATCAATACCACAACGATCACATTTGTGTTGTTAATCACACTTGCTTTGAATCATAATAGCCTGAGTCAACTGCATACCATCTTGTTGTTACTATTTTCCTTTCATACCCTACTGCTGACGAATGTTTTTCCACACTTGGTTGACAATCCCTGCCTCGGAAAGTACGTTAAGCCGTTGGTCCCGGACTCCCGGCTGTCATTCGTGGATCTTTGTGATCATTACGGGTTCGTCAGAAGCCCGAAAATCAGACAGCTAGTCTTACCAAGGGATATGGTATTACCCAGTAACTAGGTTGTGGAGCTAAGTTAGGCAGTCTCTCCATGTAAAATACTAGTATTTACTATTCAGCTGCATCCAATTAGACTGGAACCCGACCTCAAAATTGTTGGAAAAAAGGATGATGTTTGGCAATCCAACATATTCCACTATTGTCAACCAAGCAGACTCGATATTTTAGCGTAAAAATATCGAGTATTTGAGTGAGCCTCATAACGATGTAATGTACAATGTACATCGAAAAGAATCCATTTAATTGTCTACAATCTTTGTTACTTTATATTGTACCAATGGGTAGCCCCAAAAATAAAATTACATATTGGGTACTTTGTACACAGTGATACAGTATTATGCACTGTACCAGTGACGGTGATGCCTCAAAATTGATTTACATCATTTCAAAAATGTCACTTTTTACGTATTACTTACAACATTTTTCACAATTACTAGGTTTACTTCTAATTATTGGCTCATCATGAACAAAATTCTAAATGAAACCTTACTTCGCGTATTAAACATATATATAAACTTCAATGTTATGTTAATCTCTCTTCGATCGTGTCGGATTGACGTCACCTCGGACTGTGAGAGTAAGGGAAGAGAGAGAGTGCGCCGTTGAGATTGGCCGCCATGGCCATGTATTTCGGCCATATATATGTAAATATAAAAGGTGTAACAGAATAAACGCAAGACCTGAAAGCAGTTTATTCCTAATTGAGTACTGAATCGATTTCAGTAATTTAAAATATGGATAATTTTTCAAAAATTATGTCTTTTGTCATAACAATTGCCGCATGAGCCAAAGAAAATTCAATCTTAAATCAAAGTGATAGGACTCAATTTTAAATGCATAAGGGTCAACAGGTTTAAGAAAAATAAATAAAATAAAATATTTGTTTGTTAATGGCAACTAGGCCCAATTGTTAGTAACATTGCTCTTAAAAGCTATTGTTAGTAAACAAACACTGAAAATAGAAACAAAAAGAAAATTCTAAGGTTAACTGTGGGATCTTCTGACCAGCACCTCCAGAGCGTGGGATAACCAAGGTCCTTCGTACTTTTCTCTGAACATACTTAGGATGCTTTTAGAACTAGACTTGCGCATTATGGCGTAAAAATCATCGGTATGCGTAAAAGCGAACATATCGGACGCACTACCATAGCGCGGCAGTCCCAACAACATCCTGAATCAGTTGTTATATTGAATACGCAGGGCGTCCAGCGATCTCTTAGTATGTCTTACCCACAGCCTTACGCTTTAAGGTGAATCTTGTCGACATTTTTTCCAGACAAACTTCCGGAGTGTATGTAAATAAAAAATCCAAAATGGTATGGTTTTGCCTCATTATTAACATTATCTATCCGGAACAGAACACTAAAATAAAAAGCCAGTAAAAAGTTAGGAGCCGACAAACATTCGTTTTTATTGCTTATTTAACCTAACTTTGGGCGTGTTTAAGTAATAAAAGAAGTGTAAAATCTGAAAAACCAAGTCGTTACCGATAAAGCTCAAATATCGAAAAGTTCAATAAACTTCATTGGTCATTAATTTATGCAGCGGTTTTTTCGTGAAACTCGATCTTCCGAAGGACTTTTCTTAATGTTTTACGCGCCTGTTGTGCTATAAATGATCCTGCATCTCACTCAATAATGTTGTGCGTACAGACTAGCGTCTAACTGCTCATCACTGATACTACCTCTGTCGGACACGATGCCTGGTGAGACAGCGTGCTTTTTAGCCAAGCCCATCAGAGAGTTCGAGCCCGCGACGAGGTTCCCCTTAAAGAGCGTTATCTTTACCCCAATACTACAATGAGCGAACCTGTGTATCAGCATGTTGGCTCTGACCGCTAGCGCCCTGCGCTCACGGTCTAATCTTCATCGTCGTTGAGGTCTCCGGTTAGAAAGTTTCCCAGGTATTTAAATTTGCCAACTCTTTTGAGTGGCAGCCCGTTCAGCATCACAACTGGGTCCCTATGTACACGTCTACCGGAGGCCTCAAAAACCATGTATACGCTTCTTCGATCAACAATAGCAACTAGATACCGTGTCTCGTACAAAATCAAAGCTAAATGCTGTCCGCGTGAATATACAGCTACATTTGTTTACTAACAAACGGAGAGAAATGTTTTAAAACAGTTTTAAGTTCAACCTAATTACCACCATGGACCCTAGTAATAAAGTCACAAATGTTCGAAATATTATTTAATACTTACGATCATTCGTAACAAAAAACGAGCAAAGCTCCTGTCACTTAGAAATGAAAAGACATAAGTTAAACAACATTTAGTGTGAAATCAATCTTAAGTGGTAACAAATAAAGTACCGTTTCCCTTGCGAGCTAAATCGTATTGTTTCGTTTCTTTTTGCTTCTTCGAATTTTACTGCAGGAGGTATGGAGTCGCGTTAAACACTAAAATAATTTATAGTACGGTATGAACGTAAAAGTTGTTTACTTTTTATGTTTTGGGCATCTATGTTTGTTAGTATAAATTACTTATTATTTTATTAGCGATCCGTTTTTGTGTATAAGTAGTAATATGTTTATTTACTTTATCAGTGTTTTTATGTGTCTTACACAAAAATGTAAGTAGGTACGCTTGTTGTTTTCAAATGTATCCGGGCTGGCCAAGGTGTCTATTGCTGGATGTCACAAATAAAAATATCACTTAATTCCACATCTTTATAATCATCTTTACAAACTTCATAATACAAGTGCACCACTTCTTTCTCTGGCGACAATAGAGATCCCTTCTGCACGCGTAAACGGATTGCTTGGAAAGCTAAAATGAAAAAGGGAAAGCTAAGTATCTAATGAGAGTCCAACAAACAGACACAAAAATAGCATAAACCAATTTTAACCAACAAATTTTGAAGTTTTGGTAACTAATTATTACAACACAAAACTACTCCATGCATCTACTGTTCTTTTAAACAAAAGTTTGTGCGTGTGTTGGCGAGCCTTTGGCCAAAGCTCGCCAACACACGCGGAAACATTTGTAGCGGTGGTTTAAAATCGGTAATTTTGTTCAAAGTTTGATGTTATTTGTTAGTTTAAAGCTTAAAATATAATTTATTCTTCAAGTACTTACCGAAAGTAAGACACTCCGGCCGTAAATTTCTTTTTCGGGCATTATTTTTGCAACTTTTGAAAACACACTGCGGCATTGTGAGACGTGTTTACATTGGCTGTGTTTCAAGCGAACTAAACAAAATAAGAGCTCACTTCTCAAGTGCGCTGTTATTTACCGAGACGTATTTACGTGTGCTGTTATATACCGATCCGATATCTAGTTGCTATTGTTGATCGAAGATACGTTTGGAACGCGATACGCGCGATATTACGCGATTCGTGGCATATCGCTTACACACGCGTAACAGCTCCCTAATCGAGCCGGTTGTGGGGCCCAGCATCACCATGTCGTCAGCATAACTTAAGTTAAGCTTTGGCGAGGTCTAACCACCCTGTCTCACCCCGCACTTCAACCTGTACGTTTCAGACAGAGACCCATCCTATCTAACACAATTAAGCTGATTGGTGTACAAATATTTAAAGATCTTCAGGAGTTCGATTGATATTCCCGCTTCCTTCAGCTTCCCCCACAGGACATCATAGGCCACAAGGTCAAAGGCCTTGGCAAGATCAAGGAAGCAGGCATAAATTGGAGTATTTCTATGCGTGTAATATCAAACCGTAAGGTAAATTAAGACAAATAAGTTTTGGTCATTGTATTAAGGTGCGCTTACACGAGCATCTAAACTTGCTCCACCTGGGGCAATTCTCGTTAACTATGACGTCACGACTACATCCAGCAATTTAGGGCAATGGCAACATGTAGCCACCTGTTGCCAGAGATACGGCCACACAATATGGAGCAATATGGAGCAACTTAGAACACTAGGTAATGCGCCTCCCCCGCCGACCGGTTCTTGTTGCTCCAGATTGATCCATTAGTGTTGCTGAGCAATAATTGCTCGCAAAATTGGCCGTGTAAGAGCACCTTTGTGCTTTTAACTCAATACATAATAACAACTAACCTGTATGTGGCTTGAGCAGCGCCTGTAAATGCTGCGCATGATCGTTAGGACCCGCGGGCTCGTCCTGGCACGCCTCCCGCATAAACACGACACTCTTGCCCGTCGCCAGGATCTGAGCCGCCTGTTCGCGAGACATGAAGGACGGCACCATCCATTCCCTAATATCATCACAGTTATATTTTCACAACAGTGACGAGCATAAATACCTTACACTTACGCAAGATTCAAAAGCAATTTTCTTCTAAAGTATTCATAGAAATGTTATGAGGTTACGAAAATATAAGTCATACATCGCTTTCCACCTGATGAATCCGCACACTTCTTACAAATATGTTCATCGATTATCTATCTCCTACGATTCCTACACAGGCGTTTGATTATTTATCCATTACGCAGTCGTAGCTACTATCTGATACGCGCGCTGATAGATAATCGGCTCCGCTTTCATCGATTCATTCGTAGGTGTAACTATGTGGCATAAGCAAAAATTACTCAAAATAGAGTACATACCTGACTCTGTATTTGTCATGCCACATTCTGTCGATAGGCACTCCACTTCTGCTCTCAATAAAGAACTCGTTGTATCGATCGTCAATTTCTCCTGCAGACAAAAGGTGGCTATTACTATCTTGTCTCATTCCCTATTTGATGGGTTTCATCTTTGATTTGGCATAAAATACAAGGTAACTTCGGCTCCTAGAATCCTATCAGTCCAATTAATAAAGAAGTTGAAGAGTGCGTGAGTAGGGACCTAAGCGGTTCCTTGAGAAATTTATTCAGGGTGCTTAGGGAGTAAACATACTAAGTCTTGTCTTGACGTCTAGAAGGAGAGCCGGAGCCGTCTTATATTTAAAAAATGATGCGTTATAGGGATAACTGTTCTTATACCTGATTGAAGCTCAGCTCTTAAGCTAAATACTATACTATTCTGTAAAATCTTAAGTTTTCGAGTTACACGCTCCGGAAAAGTGAAAAACTTTGAAAAAAGATTTTGACCAAAAAATTTAATATTTGGTAAAAATATTTATTCGTTCATACTGCCTTAACTATTCTATATAATATACATATATGCCATTACGTTTTCATCCTCTCAGGCCGTGAGGGTTCTTTCTCCATGGCGTTCAGATCCTCAGTGGGTGGTTCTTTCTGAAAGGGTTCTTAGGTCCTGCTTACGCACTTACATACCCTATTGTGGCCATTCGTTGACTGAACTATGTAATAATGTACTCACCGTGTATGAGCCACCTAGTGAGCATCAGTAGCAGCGGGTACGTGAGCGCGGTGAGCAGTCGGCGCGCTAACATCGCGACGCGCTCGTCGCCGTGTCGGACGAACCTGTGCACGCATGACGCGAGCTCGCCACCTGCACGACAACATATGAAAAGGTTATCCTACTAGATGTGTGTTTAAATGTGAAAGTTTGTTTGTTTGGATGTTTGTTACTCAAATTGCTCTTAATCAGTCGAACGGATTAAGATGAAAATTAGCACACAGATAGTTTGTAACCTGGATTAACACATAAGATACTTTTTATCCCAATAGTACATTCCCGTGGGATAATATTTGAACTTCACGCGGGAAAAAAGCTAGTGAAAAAGTAAAATAATAATATGCAAAACAATACTTTATTGAAAATGGTTGATAGCATTTAAGTCACATTTACACAGGGCGATTAATTTGCCTGTGGCATAACATAAAAATAGGAAACAAACGAAATCATTGTGAGAAAACCGGCAAATTTTAGAAACAAAAGTCCGAAGAAGACATGTGATATCTACCAACCCGCACTGGGCCCGCGTGGTGGATTACGGCCCGCTCCCTCTCACAGAGAGGAGGCCTGTGTCCCAGCAGACATTATAGGGTGATTATGCTAATACCAAAAGTTATTAACATATGTATAAAAAATAAAAGATGCACTATCTAAACAGTGCTTAGACAATGTAAGTCATTTGTTGCTTCAATTTTACTGTCTGCCACAGTCAAGAGACTTACGCGATGCCCCATTTACACGATTCAAGTGCATCGACTTTATTCTTTAAACTACAGGGTACCTTTCTTATGGTGAGCAGCATGTGCGATATTGGCGAGCCAAGTGAGTCTGTGCAGTGGCTCCTGTGCCCACACGCACACTCTACGTAAGGTGCCGCCTCCGCCGTCGCCTTCACAAGCCTAGTAACATACACATTATATGTCTTAGCATTTTCACAACCTTCATTTTTAGAATTCATTATATAGATTTAAATTACCTATATTTTTAAGATTAGAACATGAAAACATCAAAATAGTAGTACACCGGTATCGGGAACAGGGTCCAAGCTACTTGGCGGCGATCAGGGCGCTTATTGTTGTTGACCACATCTCGATGCATCCCCACGTCGGCTTCTAGGAAATATTCCCGCGATTGTGGAGAGTCTTAGCGTTTAAAAAGCCTCGACCACTTTCGCTGGATGTACCTAGTCTCATTACTAGAGGCCGTGGGTGATGAATTCGCTATGCAGTCAGCAGCGTACAGACCCTTCCTATCCAGGGCGTCGAGTTCATCTAAGTTCACTTTTCCATATGCCGAAAGAGTACATCAAAACCGGCATGACCCATCCGTTGAAGGCGCGCATCTTCACAACCCTTATTATCAAGTTTTTAAGACTGTTTTTTTAAATAATTTTCATGTTAAACTTACCTGTGACTGTAATAGAGCCACGCTGCGATAATATTCGGTAAGTTCATCTCTGATTGATGCCACAAGTCCTTCTCCCATTAGGCCTGAAAAAATCAATCAAAGTAAGTGAGTAAGTACCCAGTACCAACACCAACAGTAGTTACACAGTAACTTGGTTAATCACAAAGGGTACGGTAGGTACAAATATGTAAAACGAAAATGCCGTCTAAATATAATATTGAATAATATTGTACCGTGTAAATACAACATGAATTGTAACACAAGTTGAAACAAATTCGTCCAGTTGTTGTGTTACATTTCATGGGCCAATATATTAACCATTCAGATTGATCCAGAGTGGTACAAGGGAGTTGAAGGGAGCCGCATTATTTTCATTAATCAACTATCGACTATGTTTGAGCAGTAAAATTTTGGGAAGTGAGTAACAAGTCTTACCCTGCGGCAATCGATTATGTTTTGAGACGATCAATATCGACGTCGATCGAGCGCAGTTAACTTATGGGACTTATGGGGTCTTACCTCTGCGGCATTCGACTATGTTTTGACACTATCAATATCGACGTCGATCGACCGCAATATAGCCGCAGTTAGATGATAGGAAGTAGGTAACAAGTCTTACCCTGCGGCATAAGCCCAGAGGAAGGGTCGATGAACTCCTTGAGTCGGTCGTGCAAGAAGCCGAGATGTGCGATGCGCGCGTGCAACGCTTGCTGCGGGCGCGGCGCGATGCTAGATACGCGAGACCGCACGCCCGTTGCAGCCAGTACTGCTTCGCGAACGCAAGTGCGCTCGTTCGCTCGATCTGAGATGTGATTTATTTGTTTATTTAAAGGCTTACAACTAAATACCCACATTAACCCACAAACCTGGAGTTTTTGGCGGGATCGCGATGGAACATGTCGCACGAATTTTCATTTTCATGAAATTTAGTGAAATAGCGAATTCAATTGTATAATTTTGGTAGTGAATTATTCAATTTAGTTACGTGTGAGTGCACAAGTGTAGTGAAGGTGAAACTAAGTGACTAACGTGGACTTTTCGTGTTCCCCCCAAAAACTCCTATTGGGTTGTTGTAAAGTTACTACCGCTTTACAATAACTTTAACTTTGACTTGACTGGATTAAAGACGACTATGACTGTTTTGTAACTTCGTGCCCGATACCGGGCCATTTACTTTATTGAAAAGAAAAATTACTTGACACTGGCTAAATGCACAAACCGTGTGAAGCCAAAACCAAAAAAACCCACAAACTTTGACACAATTATAGGTCTGAGATGTATCAAATTATAGGACTGTTGTCATAAATTACTATTTAATCACAATAGTAATTAGCATACTTAGACATTGTACACGAAAAAAAAAATACGTACATGCTCAATTTTTTTTACCAATAGGTACCCAATATTTTTTTAACATGCACAGTTTCACAGAGTGGGGCGCGTCTTCATAGATGGAACTATTTACAGTAACAACATTGATTCCGTACCGGGGGTTCGTAATGCAACGGCCGTGCTACTGTTATTGGATGGGAGGCTCTGATTAGAGCCCTGTTGTTTAGCCGCATGGCTGCCCCAGCTCACAGACCCAATAGTGCTTTTACTTGTGCTTGAAGCAAGGCCGCATATACCTGTCGCTGACTTCTGAAATTCCAAATATTATACATTATTTTAGTTTGTAAAACGAAAGCCAGTTCAAAAAGTTGTTCGATTTTTTTTGTGTCATTATTTAATTTTTTATTTTATTTGGACAAGGATCGTGTTAAATTATACATATTTCCAGCTACAGCCTAAGTACTGACAAACAGTTTTGGATCAAAACAATCTTTGTTTATTGGCACAATCCAGTTTTATTGAGTTATTCAAATCAATTTAGAGGATTGACAATAAAAAATCACATCTTAGCAAAACAGATTTCAGTTTTTTCTAGAAATTACTCACAGTAGTAGCAAGTTGCGGTATTGGGAACAGTTGCTGCGTAGATTCTGACGGTTTTGGTGCCTCCGAGAGGGCCAGCAGTAGAGACAGGACTGATACACGCTGCTTCAGAATAAACTGCAACATAAATCCATTAAAATGTAACATCACTTACATGGCTAAGCACTTAAAAACATATGCGTGGTTATTTGACATTAAATTTTATTTTTATTTAAATAGTTTCACATAATTTCAGTTTCAGTGTATATATCCATACGTAATGGGCAATCTTACGACCCAGTGATCCCGCTTAATGGCAAACGACATCGCGGCAGGCCCAGATCCGTCTGGGCCTGCCGCGATGTCGTTTGGCGCGATGAGCTGGACTCCTTTATTAAAGATTGGTCCTTGTCAGCTCTGGACAAAGAGAAGTAGAAAGAGAGTAGGGAGGCCTTTGCCCAGCAGTCGGACGTTAATGGCTAATAATAATAATAATAATAATCTGTGGCCCGACTGTCAAGATGACGGTTTAAAAATTGTTTTTCTCCGTGTATTTTTTCTAGTATTTTTATTGTAAATGATGCAACAATGTTTTGATAAGCTTCTACAACACCACTGAAGAGCCTAAAAATCAACCATCATATTCATAACCAAAACATTACAACAAAATGCAACAAGGAAAAAAATATTGGACGCGGAGAATAATACGATGCTGACGCGAAGTCGGGCACGATTACTACGAGACACACACCCAACACCTTCGGGTTCGTCGCTCAGCTCCGCCTCGCAGTTGCCGGAACCTGCTCCAGACGTGAGTTCAGTGATACCGGCCGCTGCAGTTGCGTCGAGCTCGAGCGACGAATATTTCTCGCCGCCGACGACACCATCACCAGTACGTCGGCGCGGAAGAGGCCGACCACCGGCCAGCTTAGGACTCCGAGGCCCACCGGCCTCTGATAGGGTCCCCGCTCCCGGTGGGAGTGTGCAGCGCATGAAGTGGACTCAAACTGTCAACGAAAATGTCATGCGCGCATACTATGGGGCTACAGAGGGGGGAAGTAACTTGACTGCGTACCGTGGTCGGATGCTCTCTCTGTTTCAGGTGCTTGAACCAGCAGTCAACGTGTCGGCGCAACGACTGTCGGATCAGGTGCGGGTCATCCAGCGTAACCATATGCTGGATGCCGCCGTACTTGATCGACTTCGCCTCGAATCACGGAATAGCCATGTTACACCTGCTTCGCCACGGGTAGCGATGCAACTGCAAAATATATCCAGTGTTTCACCGCGACCCAACCGCGTTGGTGAAGAGGATGATGACGAGGCTATATCCGTGAGTTCCCAATCCAATGCAAGATTGAGGAGCGCTTTGGAGGATGCTTTCCGGGAGTATCGTTCCACTCCCCCTGAACTTAGACCACGTTTACCTCGTTTGCCCATGCATAAGAAAAACAAGGCGCTGGTGTGTGCTCTGGACTCACAGCTATCAACATATTTTGACGGTAGCAAAGATCTCGTCGATACCCACTCGATCTTGTACTGTGCAGCTGTAGCGGCATGTCGTGTAGCTCATGTTCAATTTCCCAATAGCGACAGAGCTCCACGACCAAAACCAGCCGTGCCAGCTTGGCAGTGCAGGATTGAGCGTCGTATCGGTGAGGCTAGAGCACTCATCGGTAAGCTAATCTGCTTCAGGGAGGGCAATACACGCCCTAGAGTGATGCGCTTTGTGATGCGGGCCTTCGCCGGGACTGATATTAGTTCTCGAGATTATATGACCCGCGTCACAGAGCGTATCGACTTCCTGAAGCAGAAGATCTGTGCATGGGCAAACCGTATTCGCCGTTACAGGCGGAGGGTGGAGCGGTACTCTCAGAATCGCACATTTCGAAGCGATGAAAGGTGGGTTTACAGAGCTTGGGAGCGACCGGACCAAGGTGTGGCTGACACGCGCCTACCGGATGATAACGCCATGTGTTCTTTCTGGCGAAACATCTGGTCGGTGCCTGTCAGTCACACCGAAGGTATTTGGACTAGGGAGATCGAGCGAGCGTGCGGTCAAATACCGGAAATGGGGGCACTTACCATCAGCCCCCAAGATGTAGCTCGTGCAGTCCGTCCGTTGCCTAACTGGAAATCTCCAGGGCCGGACGGACTGCACAACTTTTGGATCAAATGGCTCCAAAGGTCACACGCTCGCTTGGCATCCCAGTTTCAGTCAGCCTTAGAGTCAGGGTCGCTACCGCAGTTCTTAACAACAGGGATAACCCACCTGCTCCATAAATCAGGTAGTACCGCGGAACCCAAAAATTATAGACCGATCACTTGTCTACCGACGGTCTATAAAGTTCTGACATCCATTTTGAGAGCAAAAATTTACAACCATGTAGACACCAACTCTATCATGTCTGCCTCTCAAAATGGATGTCGGAACGGGTCCCGCGGTACTAAGGAGCTGCTCCTCATTGATATGGCCATTAGCCAACAGGTTCGTCGTTCCCGAAAGGATCTTTCGACATGTTGGATAGACTATAAGAAGGCTTATGACTCGGTGCCACATACATGGCTCAGGAGGGTGCTGGAATTATATAAAGTAGATGCAACTCTGCGCACCTTCCTGATGTCATGTATGGGGCAATGGAGGACGGTCCTTCGCTATCCAGGATGTCGAAATATCCAGAGGAATAGCGAACCGATAAGGATCGAGCGAGGCATATTTCAGGGTGATAGTTTGAGTCCGCTTTGGTTCTGCCTAGCCCTGAATCCTCTTAGCACTTTGCTGGAGGATTCAGGTATAGGCTATCGATTGAGAAGAGGTGGTCAGGTTATATCTCACCTCCTATACATGGATGACCTAAAGCTCTTTGCCCCCAACAATTTGCAACTGATGGAGCTACTGAAAGTAACTGAAACTTTCAGTAACGCCATCAGAATGGAATTTGGTGTGGACAAATGTGCGGTCATGCATGTAAAGCGAGGGGAGATTGTGGAATCCGTGGGAACCCAGCTCTCGGATTCCATACACCTAAGATCCCTCTCCTCAAACGAAACATACAAGTATTTGGGTATGTCGGAAGCGTTAGGCATCAACACTGCTGACATGAAACAATCGTTGAGGGAGCGCTTCTTTTGCCGCCTGAATAAAGTTTTAAATAGTCTTTTATCGGGCGGAAACAAGGTGCGCGCCTTCAACGGTTGGGTCATGCCGGTTTTGATGTACTCTTTCGGCATACTCAAATGGACTCAGACGGAACTTGACGCCCTGGATAGGAGGGTCCGCACACTGCTCACCGCAAATCGGATGCATCATCCGCGGTCATCGGTGATGAGACTGTATATCCCGCGAAAGTGTGGTGGCCGAGGTTTCTTAAACGTTAAGAGCCTCCACAATCGCGAGATATGCAGTCTCAGGGAATATTTTCTAGAAGCCGACGTGGGGATGCACCGGGATGTGGTCTCAGTGGACAAGGGCCTCACCCCGCTCTCCTTGGGTAACGAGAACTGGCGCAAACCTAAAGTATTAGATACTAATGACCGCAGGGAGGTATGGCAGAGCAAAGAGCTTCACGGGCGCTTTTACCGGGTCCTACATGGACCTGATGTAGACCTCTTAGCGTCCGTATCCTGGTTACGATTCGGTGATCTCTTTGGAGAAACCGAAGGTTTTGTCTTTGCAATTATGGACGAAGTTATGCTGACGAACAACTACCGGAAATATATTGTGAAGGATGGAACGGTTGACATCTGTCGGGCATGCCACCGTCCGGGGGAATCAATCCGACACATTATTTCTGGCTGTTCTAGTCTGGCTAACGGAGACTACTTGCATAGGCACAACCTTGTAGCCAGGATTATCCACCAGCAACTTGCTCTGAAATACAGTCTTGTGGACTCGGAAGTACCGTACTATAGGTATGTGCCCGACCCAGTTCTCGAAAATGGCACTATCACATTGTATTGGGATCGATCTATCATCACTGACCGGACTATTGTTGCCAATAAGCCGGACATCGTGGTGATAGATCGATTAGAGCGTCGCACAATGATTATTGATATAGCAGTCCCACATGACGAGAACCTCGTGAAAGCTGAAAAAGATAAGCAGATCAAGTATCTTGATCTGTCACGCGAGGTTGTCGACATGTGGGATGTAGATACAGCAGTCATTGTGCCGATAGTCGTGACAGCCAATGGCATTATAGCCAAGAGTCTCGACCAACACCTCAAGAGGCTCTCGTTAGGCAGCTGGATCAAGGGTTTGATCCAGAAAGCAGTATTACTCGACACGGCGCGTATAGTGAGGAGGTTCCTCTCTCAGCAGCCCTGACCACCGGTAGCTTGGACCCTGTTCCCGATACCGGTGGGCTACTATTTTTTATATTTTTAAATGTTTTTATATATATTTTTTATATTCGAATATTTAAAAATATAATTTGTATGTATTAACGAAAATAAAGGAGATAATAATAATAATAATCTATTCATACACGAAATATTTTAAGAAATCCCTGTACTTAGCTGGTAAACAAGCCATAGAAACTTAAATAACTTGACACACCACAGAAATCTTAATAATAAGGCAATAGAAGTCGAAAAGACGCGTGACCTTGTCGCCGCGCATGAGTCTCGTAGAACACAAATGCGCCTGCAGGTTTTGTTGCGGTAACTTGTGTTGTTTGGGACGCGGAGAGGTAAACATGGTGGTTTGCAGCATATCTAACTGCGGAAATTCTTCCAAAATTTGTAACTTTACAAATAAAGGGATAAAATTTCATATGCAAGTGCTTAATTTTTGAATTAATGTCGATTTTAATAAATATAGGCAAAAAAGATAAAAGATCATTTATTTGCCAAACATGCGTTTACATAAACTGACTAATCAGACATGCAGGGTATTAAATTAATATGTTGTGAGCGTCCATGTTTTGCCAATAACGGCGTACAAATTTTGTAGTTATAAAAATTACATTTAATTGCATTTACTTAAAAGTCATTTTCACAAATCAAATCAAATATTTTCACCACCACTACTACGATTATCGCAGAAAAACGATTTTATTCTCAATTCAATAACCATTAATACTTAAGCTTGTTCATGTCTACTATTACAATTGCTAAAAGCAGAAATGAAATTTTAGTCATTCGCAATAAACAATATCGCCGCGTACGTAAATTCCAGGAACATGCCGCATGAGTTGCCTGTGAATTAGTGACGTGCCAGTACTATTTTGTATCGGTAATTTATTGTTTCGTAATACCTAGTTTTACCGAAATGGGAATGAAATATGATTTTTCGTTAAATATTTAATTATTACGTCTCATTATGTATGTTTTCTTCCTATTTAAATGGTTTATAAAAAGTCGTTTATCATCGATTATCTGTTAATCCGTACTTTTAAATTACTTCTTGATTCGGAAAATTTATAGGCGGTAGGCTTATAATTGTCATGTATGTGGGCAAGTTAAAAAACAGTCTGCGTGAGTGTCCGTATATCATTGACGTGTTCGGTATTTATATATTTTTTTTATGTCAGAATAATTATACATATTATTATATTGTACGGATAGTTGATTAAATTCGATCGGTGAAAAGCCGGGAATAAAAAGATATGAGCATTACAAGCTTTGCACTGCACTATTCCAGCAGTGAGAGCGAGCGCGCGATATTATTCTCTGGTATTCGCACACAGTTATTCTACGTTGCAGGAGCCGCGCCTCCTGAGATTATGCGTTTTTAGAAAATATGGCGAAATGTCATCGCTAAAAGTTTAATTTTTCTTGCAACAATGCAAAATGCATGTGTAAGCGAAAGTGTGTATAACTAACAAGTGAAAAATAAAAACTTTTTGCAAAAAAAAAATAACCGACTTCCGAAAAAACACTACAAAGTGAAAAATAACTTTAATTTTTCGGAAGGCGGTGACAAAAAATTGAAATACTTATCCATAGTTATTTTTCACTTTGTAGTGTTTTTTCGGAAGTCAGTTGATTTTTTTTTAAGTTTTTTTATTATTACTTATCTAATATCAGACTTGTAGGTACTGTAGATTAGGATTCGTTTTAATCTTACCTGGGTTCTTTTGGTGAAAATTTTATTTTAAGAAAGGAATGATGCGATTTGACTCTCACTGGTAAAAGTAGTAACCACACAGAGGTTATGAGAATGTCGAGTTGTTTATTAGTATTTACCTAGTTTACAGGTGTAGGTATGGTAGACTAGGATTCGTTTTAATCCCTAGGTTCGTTTTCGTAAAAGTTTAAGGACGCGTTTACAAATCTGATAAAATAAGCAGTTTTTCGGTACTTTTTGCGGCAAAATGATACTAAACGAAATGTAATTACTAATCAAAGATAGACTTCTACTACTACTAGATAGATTACTTCTTTATCTCCAAATGGGTGAAATTTTGTACTCGAAAATTTTGGTTTTTACCATTGTAGAAAATAATTTCCGTTACCTCTTCACACAACATCTATACTATATCTACACTTATATAATATTATATAATATTTATATTATAAAGCTGAAGAGTTTGTTTGTTTGTTTGCTTGAACGCGCTAATCTCAGGAACTACTGGTTCGAATTGGAATATTCTTTTAGTGTTGGATAGCCCATTTATCGAGAAATAGGCTATATAACATCACGATAAGACCCTTAGGAGCCGAGCAAAGAGAATAAAGTCACGAATACAAAGTACTCGCACGAGGGCGAGGCGAGCGACGGGGAGCAAGAAATTTGACGCGAACGAAGTCGCGGGCAGAAGCTAGTTGACAATAAAGTATTGAGTTTAAGAAGATTTTTCTTGTATTTAATAACTTAAATCCAATTATTTAAAAATATTTTATGTAAGCAGACATGTTCAACTCAAAAAAGGTGAAAAAGAACCATCAAAATGTAATAAATATTCTCAGAAAAAAAAATCAAATCTATTATTTTCACATATTTAGCTTTAATGTGTGAATCTTATTGAATTATAAGGGTTATTTTACTGGTCGTTTTCTTGATTTATTGCACAAAAAATTGTAATGAAATATTAGGCTGCGCTCGGCCGCCGTCGTGAGTAGACACTGCGTCGGTTGTAAGCAGCAACTCGTGGTGAAAAAGATCGCTGTACGAATACAAAATAATTGACGTAATAAAATTGATACTTCACGTATTTTATACGGACTACGGACAACCAAGGTAAGATTTTATTCACACACAATTTCTTATTTCTCATTCATTTATAATTCATAGGTATACCTATACACTACCTATATACTTCGAAATCTGCTACTGGAACTAGTAGACGAGCAGAGCTAGGTGTGCCGAGTTTGGGCTCGTTTTGTTAGTTACGTTGAGATCTTATCTCCGGACTAGATGGAGTGAGCTGAAGGTGTACATGACTGCCACTGGAACTAGTAGACTAGCAGAGCTAAGTGTGCAGAGTTTGGGCTCGTTTTGATAGTTACGTTGAAATCTTACCTCCGGCCTTGATGGAGTGACCTAAAGGTGTACTTCGAAGACTGCTACTGGAACTAATAGACGAGTAGAGCTAGATGTGCCGAGCTTGGGCTCGTTTTGTTAGTTGCGTTGAGATCTTACGTCCGGACGATGGTAGACATGAAGGTGTACTTTGAAGACTGCTACAGGAACTAATAAACTAATAGAGCCACCCGATAAGAATGTTTATAGTTTATTTAGCTCTTAGGGGCCATCCATAAATTACGTCATACATATTTTATCGGTTTTTTGACGCCCCCGTCCTTGTCACAGGTGGTCACACTCGTAAAACCCCCTCCATCTTGTGTGACGTCACATATTTTGCAATTTTATATTTAGAAGTAAGAGTAGGTAAGTAGTCTTAGTACTTTAGGTTTTAACATGTGACGTCACAAAGCTTTTGACACCCCTGGCCCTTGTCACACAATGTCACGTTTCGTTGACCCATCATCCATAAATTACGCCACCTTAATGTGTGACGTAATTTATGGATGGCCCCTTATAACGCAATTATTGTTTTAGATGCCAATGCCTAAGACGTTTGGGAAAAAATCTCGTAAGTAACTTCGTGTCTGTAGAAGTAACACAGAAGAGAAGAACTGCCTCTTTCCAGAATTGATAAGACCAGGATTCAAAAGAAATATGGAACTACGGGAACATTCTTCATATTGTCATAATAATATAATGAAAACAAAGAATTGATTTTTAAAAGTTTTTTCGTTAGTTTTATTCATTTTTATCATTTACTCGCTCCTAGCCCGGCTTCCTAAATGCGTAACACACTTGGACTGGCAATCCATTCCAATCTGGTAGTCCAACAATATCCATTGCATTGTTTTTGTTGGCGTGCAAACTATTATTTTAAACATTTATGAAGCAATGAATATTGTATAAGTATATTGGCACAGTGTGTGTGACAAATAAAGGCATTTTCTTTCTTCTTTCTTTGCTCTCTTGTTTTCGAGAACCCACTTGCATTTGATACCATAACAAATTTATTATAATTATGAAAAACTAAATAAAACAAATAACAAATTATAAGCTTATGTTTTTAATTATTTATTTTCAAACAGCTTGTCGCGCAAATTGTAAATACATAGGTACTTTTGCAGATACTTGCTTATCAACCAATCAGTGTGCAATAAAATAAAATAAATGGTACCTATATACTTTTATGAACACGTTACGAACTTGTTGAAAAAAAAAAATCAAGATAAGCATTAAAAAAACATTACTAAAAATTAAATAAAAGTAGGCTCAAGTATCAAGGCGTGTCAGTTTACTCATAATTTCGCCGCTTCATGCAAATCGCTGTGTGTGAGCCGTGCACGTGTAGTCGTAAGACTCAATACCTAAAATTAAAGCGCGTCAATTCGTAGACGCGTCCTTAAAGGAGGGAATTTAATATTGTACTGGTTTTGTATTTTAAATTCACATTTATTATTATTGTAAGAGATAAGCTATTAAATTAAGACAAGATCGAGTTACGAAGTCTACCAGCAACATTGTTTTATTTTTAACAGCATCAAACATGTAATAGTAGCACACAAGCTCTATAACAAGCCGTACACCGGCCGGTTAGAAGTTTTTAATAATGGCATAGCTTCCTTAAATAAGTTTTACATTAGATGTACAAGCGGCTACAGCGCCGCAGTACCCCCGAAAGAGGCACCGATTTATACAGCCTAACGTTCTACAATGTCTCTACAATTTTCGTAAATATCTGTTAGTGTGGAGATATTAAGGTGCTATGCAAGCGGTAGTGTGCGCCTCATTATATAAAATAAGTTCTTGTAGCGCGACTGTAGTGCTCGCATCTTATTTAGACGCGTCTACATCTCTGAATTAAAGTTTACAGATCTGTATTCGATAGTTAAACAGTAACTTAGTAGTACTCTTTGACATTTGATAATTATTATAAACACTTTGACATATTTACTTTGAGAAGTATAATATTATTTTTGTTTTAATTATTGTGAATGTGAAGACTATGTGGTTTTGTTTTCTTTTTGTGTTTTTTGTTTCATCTCTTTCTTAGTTAGTTTTAATATTAATCTGGCAGTTTGAGTATTTTATGCGGCCTACCCAAATGTCCAGTCTTTGGTATTGTTCGTCAAATCGCTGAGCTCCTCAAGTTCTGAGTTGAGCTGTATGATTACTGATAAATGCATGCACTGAATGGACAGGTTCACTCAATCTGTTTTGTTCTTTCCTCAGAAGACCATTTCAGACACCAATCCACATGGTCTTTACATGATCTGACCAAGATTATGTCTGGACTTTAAAAGAGACTGTGACCACGGAGTTTGTTTCGGCCTTTCTTCTCAGAGTAGTCAGATAACGAAACGAAGTCAGGAAACGCCGACCTCATTTAGTTTAAAAAAATATGATTGACGTGTAAAAGTGTTTGTACAAACCTACTTATAGAAATAAAATCATTTATCAACGATATTTTGGGGAAATGAACAAAACATTATTGATATCTTAACAAAGACATATATTAGAAAGTGATTGGTGGAATGACTGAAAATAATTGAAAAATAAACAACAGGTGAGTATTATTGATTTTCTTTTTATGCATGCAAAGCACCAGTGCGAGTACCAGTGTATTGTAAATATATACATATATTTTAGCTAAAATTTTCACGCGCCTGCCATTTATGCAGTTTTTGTATGTTTTTTGGATAAAAACACATTTATGATTAGAGGGTGTGAATTTTGAATTTAGTTTATATAAGATAGTTTAGCTTTCTAGGTAGTTTCTTTAGAATCCTGGGTGAGGGTGACGGTTATTCGGTTTTAATACATATTTAAGATATAAAAAAAATGAGAATTGCTTGAATTAAAAAGTATAATGGTGTCTCGGCTACAAAAACCTTCAGAGTTTACTAGAACCATTCTATCGATTTAAACAGCTAGTATCCATCATTGTAGACCTTTCGGTTCTATGATTGTGGTATTGACGCTCTATTGTACTTTTTAGGTGTAAATCGGTAAATAATATATTCTTTTGAGAGTCTAAGGTTGTACGGACTATTAAATTAGCGCTCTACACTTTTGACTAATTTCAGCCGCTATATTGTCCCTAGAAACGAAATTTTTAAACTTTCAGCTTTATAAAGCGTGGTTTTGTTGCCATAATCAGCTATTTATCGTATAGTTGCTGTAAAATTCACAGCTACAACAACCAAATGCTACTATAGAATTATATTTCTCTGCTGTAGATATAAAGTTTCAAAGGCAGTAATAAGTACTCTTTAACAGCTTAGGCATTTAGAAATTTGCAATATACAACCTAAAGCGCTTTAAAGGAAGCTTATAACTCCATTTAAACACTTTTAACTATTAAGCCCTCTATAGCAGTGTTTTAAAAGGTATTTATAACTGCTTTACATCAAATGCTCATACAATAACTCATTAACACGCCTTTGTTTCTTCATTGTGATTATATTTACTGTTGTACAGCTATTGTACCAAATGCCTGTTAAAGAACTATTAAATACGCTACTGAACTACTTAAGTAAACCCCTTGAACAGCTATTATAGAACATTCAGGTGGTAAAGAAGTACTTTGAGCAGCTTGTGTGCTACTTGGGTTGTGTATGTCTACTACAGTTCACCAGTGATATTGTTAGATCCCATTTAATAGGAGGTGAGGGCAGGTGTTTGGCTCCGACAGCACACAGACTGCCGAGTATGGTAAACAACATGACACAAAATGGCTACCACGTTTGCGCAGTTGCATGGAGACACCTTATATTTAGTATATACATTTTTTCTTACTTACAGCGCTTTTTAGTTTGGAATAATATTCATTGAATTTGTCTGTGTCTCTGACACTGGTAAGTCTTGCTTGGATCTTCTGGCACAGCAGCCTCTCATCCTGAACAGTGCGACTTTTGTCTCCAGTGGAAGATAAATATGATACAGCCAGCTCATATGCTCCATCTATAAAATTTATTTTGATTTTGCAAAACTTATTTCTCATTAACACTGTTTACGTGCAAAACTTACTTCTGATTAACACTCTTCTAACTTCACAATAAATAATACAGACTAATTTACATGGTACAATTTTAGTGACAGTAGCAAACAATAATAAAATTGGCATCAATGCAATTCGTAGTTCAATTTTATTGGATGAAACAGGCAAGAAACTTGCACAGGGTAGTGTGTGGGCTTAATCATTCAACATTTAAGAATGCCCGCAAGGAGTCACAGAAGTGAAT